>OX421373.1:5000-10005000 GCA_949126905.1 Amorpha juglandis | reverse complement strand
ATCCGTCAAAAATAAAATATATTGAATTCGGTAAAATGCAATACTATGCGGGTGAGACTTTGTGTAGTGATAAAAAACATTATAATTGACATTATGTTGTTTTTCTAGCGCTAAAATTATGAAAACTTCCTTATTTCTCTATCCCTGGAGTTCCGCTGGCCACGGTTCCTTGAAACTGAGATATATCGGTTCATCACGTATTAACAACTATTACTTTACATCATAGGTGGTTTTTCTAAATAACACGAATCACATTAGAATAATACGCGTGAAATCTCTATGGTACAATTGGCCTAAAACTCTTAATTTTCATTTATATTTTACAACATTTTTAAGCTACGTATTATCAATAGCACGAGACGAATATTGATCGGGACTTATGCAAACGCATAAAAACTAATAAGAAATTAAAATGTAATTGCATGTTTTTTTTTAGCTATTTATATTAGTAGGTCCATATATTCAAAGTAGAAATAAAAACAAAAATGTATGCGCTGCATAATAACCGATCGCTATCAACTACATACATTATTTTAAAGACCTGAACAAAAATCAAAATCAAGTTAAAAGTCAGCACATCTCAACCGACGGCAGTCGGTATGCGTTGACGTCAGTTCCTACACAATGTGGCGAGGAACTATATCCTTTGCCTTTGAATAAACCATGTTGCAGAAAAGGAGTTAAATATCTTTAATACCTCATCTTCTGTATGGGTCAGACAAAAGGACGGTTTGTCGTTCATTACCTACAATTTCAAAAATGAAATTGTAACGTGTTAATATCTAGTTACTCAGAAAACATGTATTTTATGTTACGCCTCATAAAATGCAGGACCATTTTAATTATATGAATAATAAACCCAATTACTGCAACAGTCTGTATTCATAGTTATTAAAGTTTTGTGTTTAATATCTTTTTTTAATTTTTGTTCAAGTTGAAATGTAACACTACGGTCTTGGATAAGTATTGAATATTGAAATAGTATTCTAAAACTAACTTTCAGGTACATTCACGGATTATGTACTACATGAATTGTTATTCACGGATGACACTAGCATTAAAGCTTCTTTTAAAGTAGGTAAGTGCATTTTATATATTTTTTGTTATTTTGCTGTAGAGTTGTATATTTTGTTATGATTCATTTTTTATAATTTAAATGAATAAAAGAACGCGCCAAAGTGAAAACTTAAATAATAACATAAATAATAGCACTACATAAATACAAAACATGTAAATACCTGATTGTATTATAATTACTTAAAAAAAAACATACTCCACTTCGACCGATTTTTTCCAGTATCATATTATCATCTACGAAAATTATCGTAGTACCAGACATTTTTAACCGACTTCAAAAAAAGGACGAGGTTCTCAATTCAACTGTATTTTTTTATTGTGTTAATTATAACGATTTGTAATTGTAGCTTCCGGAAAAATATGCATAATTACAATAGCAGGACCAGTACGATAAACTTATACGCTAAATGTGAAAATACACTACGCAAACAATTTACCCTGTAGGTTACAATGGCTGATTACAATATGACTCACTATACGTCATAGAACGAATTAACCACTCATTAAAAAATAGGATGTAACAATTACTTTAATAGAAACGTTAGGTTAATTTATTCAGCATTTTGTTTATAATCCCTAGACTTGTTTTACCTATCCTTGCTTTACGGAAACTTTACATGTAAGATGGAAACATTTAAATCTTAGTAGCGTTTAAGATTATTAGATACATAATGAGGGAAAAATATAAATAATATAAAAATTGTAATTTCGGAAATGTTAAATTCTTGTACTGTGTTGCTAGTACATGCAGATGCGAATAAAGGTACAATGTGAGTGAGAGGGAGATATTGAAGTGAAGCCATTTTCAATCTTATTTAACTGCATACTGGTCATACTAAAATATGTTACAGCATAAGCCACTAGGGGGTATTATGAATTAACTAGATACTAATAACCTCAATTCAATTCTCTAAAAAATGTATAAAGTCGCAACTGTTCTAAACATTTATATTATAAATTGTTAAATATATAAAAGAAATAACACCACATATTAAATTCAGTGTACAGTAATACCTCGACTTACGCTACCTCGACTTACGCGAATTCGGAGATACGCGGTTATTCTTTTTGATGGCCGAGCGCGTCAGCTCTCCTATTTCGCCATGTTAGTGGTCCGTTTACGACAGATTCGAACGTGTTCCGCGTTGAATTGTTTTACGTACGTTGTGTTTTATTGATAACCTCAAATTATGTCACTCAAAAGTGCATGCAAAGTTGTACCTCGACTTACGCGAATTCGACTTACACGGCTATAGCTCGGTCCCACCTATCGCGTAAGTCCGGGGTATTACTGTATTATTGATTATGCAAACTGTTTTTATAAGTTATAATCAAGGACCGTAACCAGTATGACAAATACCTGAATTTCTCGGTTACAACCTATAATAATTTTACAGGTAACCGTAATTTATTTATTATGTATTATCAAATTTCTCACCGCAACCCTAACCTAACCGGTTTAATACCGGTTACCGATATTATCATTACCTCTATGTTACACGTGCCGTCACCATAAGATAAAGGGCGGGTAATAGGTACCTCTGTCTATTATGGTTATTTTTAACGTTATTAAAATGGTAACGTAAAACAGTAGTAACATGTTTATTTATCTTGATTACCCAGATAGCGGTAACCTAAATCTTAAAAATACCCAAATTCTTCAATACCGGTACCGTAATTTATAGCGGTTTTCGGTCCTTGGTTTGAACCAATAAAATGTTATATATTATCATTTAGCATTCATCGGAAATATATCCAATAAGTATAATTTCTTAACATGTCTAATATTAGGTATGCGTAATTATTTTACTTTATTCATTTTATAAAATGTTGTATAACATTGAAACACGTCTAAAATACGAACATCTAAACACACAATGCCAATATATTTTCTTAAATGTCTTGGACTTAATATCATTGAATTATGCCTATACATTATATAAATCACACGATAAAATAATTATATTAAAATATAAACCAACGAAATGGCACGGTACATAATCTTAATTAAAATTAAAGTTGATTTATGAAATTATACGCGATACCCGACTTTCTGCTTTAGATTCAGAAAGATTTTGCGGCTGTATAAGACTTAGCTACGGTTTTAGAATAGTATTGTTTGAAACAATGATGTTTGTTCATTACAACATACAATTATAACATACGTCATTACATTTAAATCAGTTTAATTGCCCATTGCTGAATTAACACAATATTTATTTGTATTTATCCTTATGAGTGATGACTAATGTAAGAGTTGACAAACACGCAGTTATACATGTATGATATAAATAAATTATAGTTTTAGCTTTCAATTAATTACGACAATACGTCATAGACTAGACGAGTATTTTAAGTTAATAAGATTTAAAAATGAATAATAACCACCCACGTGAAATATATTTTTCTAATTTTTATACTAATTAAAATACGCACATCCTCTATGGAATGTAGTAAATATAATAGGTACTAGAGAGCGTGGCGACAGCACGAAGTTCATAAGAGCGATAAGTATATATGTATATGCAACGCAATGGCATATAAGTTGATATTTAAAATTTTAGAGTAAACGAAGGTGAAAAAAGTCGTATTATAGTTTTATAAGCCAAGACATGCGCTTAGTTTTACAAATAATACTTTTAAGAGAATATCCTGATATTTACAATATTAAATAGACTGTACAATTGAAGAAGACATTTTTTATTATTCTTTCGCTTACATAATAATTTTATCCAGTGACAAATATTACCATCCATAAATAAAAATATACTTAAATTAAAAAAGGACCAGCCTTTTCTATGAATTCAATGAATTTAATATTAAGCTAGCACCATATAGTATGTAGGTACTAGGTAGACATAAGAGTCACCTCTAAGAATATAGCTGACAGTAGCGGCAACGTACGATGACGCATGCTAAGAATGCACGCTTATGTAGTTCTGTAAATAGATGTGTGAAAGAAGCATTACTGCCGTACCTACTTTCTTGTAGTAAGCACAGTAATAGTAGCGTACTGCTAGAGCTAGAATGTATCGAAACTACTAGTAGGAGATCCCACCTAACATCGACCTTCACCCATCTGTTTACCGGATGAAACATATTTTTTCGGGTATAAAATGTGTTGCTGATCACATACCAATAGGGTTGCCTAAAAGAATATTGTCAAGGATATGATTAATTAAAATTTGAAAATAATATTTTTTTTTATAATTTCACTGATATGTTTACCAAAAAAATGAACCTTCAATGAAAAGTGTACAATGTATACTACCTGAAAATGCTAGGTTGCCTACCTTTTTCTGGGCACTACTACCGGGTTGTCGTGTGCAAAGAGGTAACAAAAAAGTGGTAATTGCGCTCATCTGCTTTCCGCTTCAAAAGTATATCAAAATAAAGGAAATTTCATTGCGAATTCAGTAATATAGGGTTGCCTATGAAAATCTGTTCATGGATAAGGGTTGCCTGGCTTTGAAATCCGAAAATCGGAGCAAGTTAGATATGAGTTTGTTTCGCCAGGTCTTCTCAGGAAGGGTCGCCTTTGGATCTGGTGGTAGTTTTAAAACAACAATCTGGAGATACACATGTTACGTATTAATCTGCCTTATAACTAATTATATATTATTATATAAAAGGCTTTGTATTTCCGCAAATAATTTGGATTGAAAGACCGGACCAAAAACAAGCCCACTGAATTTGTCTAGCTGGATCATCTCAGGGCTGAACAACACATTTTATACCCGAAAATATATGTTTCATCCGGTAAACAGATGGGTGAAGGTCAATGTTCCGCGGGATCTTAGACAGTATGTTATATAATTACAAAATTGTTTCAAGCACCATTATAATTATTATAATATGGTGTCGATACTGTTCTAAGGTGATAAATATTTGTTTCGTGCCTGGGTGTTGTGAGACCGAAGTCTCTTCGCAGTTCCTAATACTCACGACACACAATCCGTATCTTTCGGTGGAGTCATGTCTATGTGTGATGGTTGGGTGTATTTATTATCTACAATTTGATCAGATTTCGGAAAAAATATATATAAATATTATACATTGTTTAAAAATAAAGAGCATGTCTTGAATTACAAAACCTCCCATGACTATGTCTATCCCTGTTTAAAACATACCTTTACCTAAGTCATAATGTTAAAACATCTAGAGATCGAAAATAAAATTAATATTTCTTTTAAAAGAAATGTCAAATTTAAATATCAGTTTCTTTGAATATATTACAAGGGCTGTCTAAATTGTAATGTATGTATCTAGTGTTAGGCGACTCCGTAACGTTGTCAGAAACGTTCTCCACGTCTTCATTCTTCATATGTTTTGGAGAAGTTTCAGAATGGAACTCTTGACGAAAATTACCTGAGAATAATGATAATTAAATTATTATACCAGAATAACAACACAATAAATGAAACAAAAGTACAAAGCAAATGAAAATAATACTTACAAGCAAAGCGAACAACTGCTACATTCAACACAACATACAGGGCAGGCCTAAATGATTTAATTTAACAAACATTATGGTTTTATTTATTCCTAATGGGCCTTATTATAAAAATGTAGACTAACTTAAACCAGGTTTATATTAACTAGTAACTATAGTAACCAATATAAATCTAGTTTGAGGTTAGTGTAATATGATTTATTACAAGGGCGAATGATAAACTTACTTTCGGCCTATTCCTTGAATGTATATTTTATTCTTTAAGTTCTGTGATTTGTGTTAACATTGAACTAACTACAAACATAATGAATTTTTTTAATAAAACTGCTATTAGTGTCACAAAAAAAAATGGAACATCATCAGCGTCTCATACGTCGTAGCCTAATGTAAGATTTAGTTATGCAAATTTTGTAAAAAATCTTATTCAAACGCTCCTTATATATGCACAAACGTGATAATCATGCAATCATCTCAAGGTATTAATTAAATCAAATGGGACATTTAATATAAAAAAAACCCGAGCCCGTTACATAATTTTACAATACTTCCTACACTATACTTTGGAGAACTTTGAAAACGCCTTTCTGTATCACGTTGTATATATGGGTGATTCTATTCTACAGCCAAAAAAGTGTGCATAAAGAATATAAATGAATTATATTTACTTGGAGAACTCATTTTTAGCTCTTTCGATTGCAATCGACCTTAAGTTTAATCGGTTATAATCAATCAAACACAAAAATAAAATACAAAATAAAAAAACTGTGATTTACGTAGTAGTTGTCACGTTCTGTTATGTGTGTATTTCGTATATTGTTGGCTTTAGACATCATTAAAAAATATAAATAGTTAACGAAATACATTTTCCTTTCTTGATTAACTCTAAAATACAGTCGTAATGGTGGTCCGTAAAGTAAATTAAATTCAGTGAAGTTCACTTGTAACTGTACTTGATTCTACTCTTGTTACAAATTAATCATCACTTATGTTATCAAGTGTAAATAGGAAACAATTGACTAGTAACATTAGTTGTAGTCCGTTCAATTTTATAATGTTGCAAAACCACCTACTTGTCATTCGCATGCCGGCTTCAAAGTGTGAGAAGTTTTTAGATTTTTTTAATGAAAAACTATTTTCCATGCAATTTTCATAGTGTAAAAGTTCGTGCATCACATCTGTTCAAGCTGTATTAAGGTAAGATTTTCAAATTAAAATATAAAATCACTTAGCCTGTATGTGTTTCATGTCAGTTAATACGATTGAGTGCAACAAAAAGTTTAAACTTGGATTACAAGAAATTGTGGTCACTCGTCTTAAAGTTTTTCATTTCTGTGATCGTCACAACTGTTATGTTTATTTACTGTTTTTATTTAATTTTCATTTTATAGAAAAAATATATATTTTTTTTTATTTTTTTCTTTACAATATTGAATTGTCATTGGTCCTTGATAAGTATGCCAAATTTGGATTTAATCCGACGTTTTGAAGGAGGTCAAAATCATGTTCAAAGATCCCGTTACATTAAACATACGTCTGAAGCTAATAAGAGCGTGTTAAAAACAGAAGACATCTAAAGATGGAGAATATTTGACTGAAAGAAAAACTACATCTTTTAGACAATAGAGTGATCTTTCACTCACTCGTACAAAATGTATTATAATAGATCTATGACGTAAAGATTTAACCGACTACTTGCTTTCAAAGTTACCAGGTTTTATGAAACGTTTAAATATATTTACCTACAGTACCGGGCTATCAACTATGGAAAGAGGCAAATTGATGAAGAAACTGTTATATTACACATAGATTTTTCAGAAAAATATATTTGTAAAATATGCGGAAAAAGTACAAGCTGTAAACTTTGGGGCATCCAAACCTCAGATAATACTTCACACAGCAATCGTGTACCATTTGTACTTTCGATTTTATTCGATTATAAATCTATTCTGAAGAAATCCAAGCTCTTCCTCCATCATCCCATCGTAATTCTATATCTGATATAAAGTTATTCGAGGATCCTGGCCCATCAAGCCTTCTTTCGCCTGCTAGAAATGAATATTTTACGTGCAGTAGAGAATCTGACCATGAAGACTGTGTTATAATGTCGGTTCTGTCCAAACGTAGGAGTAACTTCTATTATAAACCCTGTTATGTATCTTCCTCAGAAGAGAGTGCTGACGAAGAAATTAAGAAGAATCGTTATGTTGGTTGGGTATACAGTAAACGTTCGAAGTTTTAAAAAATACTAAATTGTCACAAAATAGTGGCATCTGACTCTGCCGATGAAAATTTATTTTAAAATCATAAAACTGAGAGATAATTCTGATTAAAAAATAATTGTAAGCGGTATGTACCTGATAAGTAATTGATCTCTAATAGTATGTAACGCCATTGTTGTTAGAAGTTAACAGTAAAGACATGTCACTTCTGTGATCATATCTTTAAGATTTTTTTTATGTTTACCTGTTATTCGTTTTAAGATAATTATTTTTGAGTCCAGTTAATTACCATGTTTATTATTAAAATATAGTCTATAATATACGTTTTGCTGTTTGTAAACAAGAACTATTTAGAATATCGTCATTTCTGTTATGTTGAGCATCACTTCTGTTACCAGCATTTTACGTTTATGACCCTATTTTAGGGTTTAAAAAAGGAAACGACCTCGGTTACTATTTTTTTCGTTGATTGGTTACACTAATAAATACAATACAACTTTAAAGAATATGCAATGCGTTATTTTTTTTTATTTTTTTTTTTCGGCCCTAAAAGTAGAATGACCCATATACGACATAGAAGGGCTAGAGGGTGGATGATATCCCTTTCTTTCTTAACCTACTTTGAAATTTAGAGGCAAATACTAATTACGATAATCACTAATTAAAAATGTATAATATGGCCCTACATTGCTAAAATTAATAAAAATAACGTATTCTGTGCGGAATGTTTATTATTGCTACATTTAGCACCAGGTCATAATACAAAACATGTGACTTATTATATAAAGTGCTTTTATGTATAACAATGAGTCTGATTTTGTACAATACCTCTTTAATGACCATAACTAAAAAATATTTTTTAAATTACGTGTTAAAGGGAATGTAAGTTATACAGCCGACTTAAAAGTGTTAAAATAATAATAATAAACCAACAATACGTCTGATTGTAATTTCGTGAGCGAAAATAAACTCCGGTATGCCTAACTCTAAATTAAAAAAATAATATGAACGATTTTGTTGCTCAATGTTTAATATAAAATGTCAAAGGCAACAAAAAAGGCTAAAACAAACTTGAGAAAATAAAGGCATCCAAAATTTATTGTTATCTAACGCTTTTACCTATTGATGTTCCATAATAACGGTTTTGAATGGAAACTAATTTAAACAGTTGTACTGAATATATGAAATTGAGTTGAAAGGCTTTTAAAAAATAACATAAAATTATAATCTACTAAAGAGGTATTAGACAATTATTTACCAGTCTTAAATACAATAGTGACTAATATGAAAAAAATTGGGGTTTTTTCCAATTTTTGCTTTTTTCATCAATCTATTTTGTTCAGTTGGAAAGATTGTCTACTGACTAGCTTGTATAATCGAGGTATTTTCTTGGCAAATATTAATGTATATGAAATTCTTGATTTAAAAATCTATTTATAAGGCCGCGTTCAAGTATTAGGTGAGTAAAACTAAATTTGTTTTAGTGTTGGGTTAGCAAATATAGTTGTTTAAATTAATTTTAAAATAAACAAATCCCCGAAGAACCGAGTGAAAGAAAAAGATAATATAGTTTTCAATTTCAAGCTTTCGTAATATATGAACGCTTCCTTACCTAATTTGTAGAGATATAGTTCGAAATTTCGTTTCACCAAAGATTTCTTAAATGAGACAATGTTTTTAAACTGTAATTACACCGTTATAATACCTTATTTCCATCCACTTGAGCAGATATAGACTAGAGTTTAATGGACCATTTGGTATCTTTATTTATTTAAAATTATGTACAAATTGAGAAAGCACTCATTACTAAATTATGCAAAAAATATGGGCGAAAGTTATTTGAATTAAATAAAATATTTACTGTACTATGAAAATAAAAAGTGTTCCAGAAGAAATATGCCAAGAAAAAAGTTATGAAACTGAAGAGATGTAAATAAATATTTTTGTTAGTTAAAAAAATGTTAATTAAATCAATTATAGGGGTCCTGTAAACGTTTTACTATTTCGTGTTTTAATCCACGATGTATCCAAAATGGCTAAAAAAATGCATTAATATATTTTTTTAAATGTAGTGAATCCCATTTATTACTAAAAATATTATTTAATATGTTAACAAAGCAATTAATTTCGACTTGAAAATTGTGTTTATTATGTGATCTACAATATACACAATAATTCTAACCATACTTTAAATGTTTTACACCTGGACATCTCCAAAAAAAATTACCTTTTGAATTAAGATTTTTGTGATATCATAAATATTTTTCAAAATTCAAATAACTTTATAAGCCATAAAATACCTTCAATACCGTATCGACTAGACTTAAGCACATAGTATATGTTTTGTATATTATTATGTACAGGAAATCAGGAATTCAAATCTATGCTAATATACGCATAAAGTCATTTTAAAATGCATGCGAACTGCTAATATAAAAAAAAACATGCATCATGGTACAAACTACCATTGTTTTTGGTTCAACACAACCACAATGGTTGAGAAAAAGTCACAGACAAAAATACAAATACAATGCATTGGTTACATTGAATTCTCTTTGAACGAAAAAGTGTCGAAAAAGAAAGTCGATTAATAGGTAACATATTTAAAAAAATAGTGCAGTTAATAACTTATATTAATAATAATTTGTAATATTTGGTTCAAAGAGAAATCCAACTAAAATATCGATTTTAACAATCGATTAAATATCACACTTACAGCTAAGATGTGCAACACTTAGTCAAGCCACTACAATCACATTTTACTTTGCGAGCTCTCCTCCTACAAAACCCGTAGCATTTTAACGCAAGACAACACAAGCCCTTCTTACTGCCATCCGACTTACACGACTCTCTACTATCGAGTCTTTGCAATTCCGGAACTGACTTCTCCTTATCACTCAACAACTTATCTAATCGATTTTTCAACAATGTAGGCGACACGCTCCTATCTCGACTTAATTTTGATTTTAAATCGATATCGCCTAAATCATCACCGATATCGGTTATATCGGAACCGGACGACGCCTCGACGTTAGGGCTGTGCGAATCGACACTTTCTGGAGTGTATGGATCTATGCACTGCCTCACTGTGAGTAGAGTGTTATCTGTATCGTTAAAATATACTCTGTCGTAACTGCAGTAGTCAGCACTAGTGATTTCTACTTGCGGGATTCGTAATATTGTCTCGTTTAGCGATCCGGTACGCGTTCGTTTAAGTCGATTATCATCGGATAGCAGTTTGTCGGGGTGGCTGCCTGAAATGTCTGGCAACTTAAGTTTTTTGTTAGAGAAGAGGTCTGGGTCGGTGGGCAAACGACGTAGGCGGGGCGTGAGAGGGGTGTAGTGGGGGGATGTAAGGGGTAACGTGGAGGGGAAGCGCGTGGCGTTCACACATATCGAGCAAGGGAGTATCGTGTCGCAACAGTCGAGCGTACCTCGGTCGCTTTGCAGCATCACCCTCAGGTAGACTGGCTGTGGGAGACAAATATTTTAGCTTCACTTGTTTATAGATTTTTTTTATAATGTGCTTAGTCATTAATCTTGTATTCTTCAGATTATCCCCGAAGGCATAGGCAGAGGTACAACTAATACACCCACGTTTCGTCTACCGTATTTCCGTCTCATAATGTCATAGATGGCGAACCTATCGCTATATGATGTACAAATTTCAACCCCAGGTAATTCATATATAATTCGAATGGAAAACTCAAACACAAATTGTGATTATCTCACCTAGAAATCGAACCCAAACCTCATGCTTCTGAGCGTTAGTACACCATTACTAGACCAATGAAGCGACCAATGTCCATTAAATGAACAAAAAAAGCAATTGGCAGTCATATGGACTGCCGATAGAAGTGAAAACTTATAACTTGTATACTCTATGTACTTCATTTATTTAGAACTCAAACTCAACTCCACTCCACTCCATACGTCACCTGTATAGCTACAGATACTAAGAGCTCACAATATTTCACCCAATCAAAAAGCGTCCAACGCGCACAGCACACGGTCAGGTCTATACGATGTGTTTGTTATACGTGTATAGTCTGAATTGACATTAGCATATCGCTGACGCGAAACTACAAGTTTATCCCCTACCAAAAAGCGGTCAACGCGGCGCTAAAGAAGTTTTCAGTTCAATGATAACTTTCTGGAATGGAGGCCACGCTCTAACAAGCGCAGCGTTGGACGTCCGCCTACAAGGTGGACAGATGACCTAATAAAGGTCGCAGGAAGTCGCTGGATGCAGGCAGCTTCCAGCAGGTCGGTCTGGAAATCATTGGGCGAGGCCTATGTTTAGCAGTGGTAGAGCCCGTGTGCAATCATTACCCTAGCCCCTCTAGTAGCGGATCTTTTAAATAGAACATATAACACGGGCGCAGGTGCATTTGAAAATGCCCGGGGGGCGTGTGAGTGGAGCTCGGCCGGCGCCCTAGAACGCTGCACCCATCCTGCACACCCGGTAAACACGCCTCTGGTCCTATGGCTAATGATGATGGTGGGAGCTGGTGGGAGGATACTTGTATCCGACCAGATAGCGACCACCGTACACTAGTGCTAAAACCTGCCATAGTGGCCCGCCTTGTGTGGGTCGCGTTCCAGGGTCAGCCAGTGTATATCCGGTTCTCCCCAAGGGGCTTGCCCCCCGATTCTAATCCTTTTCCCATCCCTTTTACCTCCGCCTCCCCTTTGGCCATTTGGCAGGCCGGCATGATCTTGCCGACCTACGACGGACACATTGTTTGTCGTTGGTCGACACTATTCTTGGATTGCGCCACACTTACCATCAGGTGTAGCGTAGTAACTTTGCCGAGCCAGGATTTAAAAAAAAAAATATGATGATATGAACTACGGATTAGCAAGCTGAAGTGGCAGTGGGTAGGCCACATAGCTCGCAGAACCGATAACCGATGGGGCAGAAAGGTTCTGGAATGGAGGCCACGTACTGGCAAGCGCAGCGTTGGACGTCCACCTACAAGGTGGACAGACGACCTGATAAAGGTCGCAGGAAGTCGCTGGATGCAGGCCGCTTCCAACAGGTCGGTCTGGAAATCTTTGGGGGAGGCCTATGTTCAGCAGTGGACGTCCTGTGGCTCATGATGATGATGATATGAACTGGGTGGTAAGTAGAGCATGGTGCATACCTTATGATCGCCCATGCAGGCGGTGTCCCCGATGACGCCGTACTCGTTCCGCTTGCGCGCGGGCGCGCTCGCGTCCACCAGCCGCCGCAGCTCGCACGACAGCGCGTCCCCCGGCTTCGGCGAGCCCTCGGATTGGTTGCGGACCAACTTGCGCCGCATCCCACACCCGTCCGAGTCTGTCACTCTGCAATAACAATAACTCTATTGTATTCAAGGATCCCACAACCATCCGAGTCTGTCACTCTGCAATAACAATAGCTCTCTTGTATTGAAAAAAAAAGTGTGCGTCTCGCGACGCTCGACAGGAGTGATAACTTAAACTAATATTATTCTTAAATGGGCTGGCTCGACCGGGTCGTTACCACTCTCACAGAAAACCGACGTAAAGTAGCGGCTTGCTGCTGCGTTTCGTTCGGTGAGTGAGATATCCGGAAGTCCAAATCCCCTCCCCTTCCCAATCCCTAATTATCCCTTTTCTTTAAGGTCGGCAACGGGCCCATGATTCTTCTGGTAGTGGGCGTACATGGGCGGTGGAGAACACTTACCATCAGGTGATCCACTTGCTTGTTTGCCGGCCTATGCTATAAGAAAAAAATGTTCGGTCACAGGCAACTCCGCAGCGGTGCACTTCTTCTAGAACGTTACCTGGCGTTTATGGCCTGCTGCACGCTGGTCGGGTCGGCGATACTCTTCCTGCTGACGTTGATGCCGGGCACAGACAACACTTCCATCTCTGCTACGCTGCTTTTCTTCTCCAGGGTACGTCCGGGGCTCGACTGTCGGGACAAACATTTAGCAAATATAATTATATACACTAATATTATAAAGAGGAAATATTTGTATTTTTATATGTAACGAATAAACTTAAAAACTACTGCACCGATTTCAATAATTATGTTGCCGTTAGAAAGCTACATTATCACTGAGAAACATAGGCTACTTTTTATCCCGGAAAAAGCAGATCACGCGGGCGTAGCCGCGGGGTAAAGCTAGTTTGAGATATTTAGGACCGGTCCCGGAAAAAGCGAGGGAAGTGGTTACATTAGGCGTCACATGGGCAAGGCTATAATTGTTTTTGTAATATTAATGATCAATATGTGGTATTAGATTCGCAGTGGCCCATGATGGTATTGGGTACCTATAGGCAGAACGAAAGGGCAATTGTAAAAGGTGGTAGAATGCTCATATGCAAGAGGTTGTGTAGGCACCATCGATTTGGCTATATCTGTCATAGAGCAACAGTGTGTAAACTCTATTGCATTACCGTTTGAAGGGCATTGCAACATTAAGATTATTATTATTTTTTACTATAATATAAGTCCTCCGAGGTTGCTGGTGTTTTAAAAGTAACCCTGTATATAAGTTTCTTTTACCTTTGTACTGACTTGTCATAACCCCTATTTCAATTGCCTACATGAATAATAGACTATTTCATTTCATTAACTTCGGGTCCAGTGTGGTCACTATGCTGAGCCAGGAAAAAAAATATATTACCTGCTGAGCCGACCGCGCCGGTGAGCCAGATCTAGCGGGGCTGCTGTCTGATGACGACACACGCCCACTGCTACTGTCTGTCGAATCCGCCATAGACTTCCTGACAAAAAAACACTGAACATCCAGATAACAGAGCTTTGTTGGAAGATAACAAATTGAAACAACGTAGAGAGATAACATGATGTACTTTAAAACCGTACTGTTGGTGATTACTGAAAAACGTGGCGGTGTTTTGGTTTGCGCCACAACACGGAATTATGCTGAGCTGGCTAACACAGTGCAATATTTATTGATTTTGTTTTTTATTTATTGTTAAGTATTATGATATGACAGCCTTCGTAGCGCAATGTGAAGCGAGGCCGCGGGTTCTATTCCTACACGGAGACTTATATAATGTGATCCACAAATATTTAACGATGAAGGAAAACATCCTGAGAAAACCTGCATATCTGCGAATTCTGGGTAGGAATATCGAAGGCATATGAATTCTACCAACTTGCATAAAATTAGTGTGGTAGACTAAGGCCTAACCCGTCATGTACCCGGCAGTGGGACGTGTTTAATACAGGGCTGATATTATAATATAGAGTACTTTTAATTTTTGAATTATTAATTTAGAATTATTAAATTCTTGCTTTTAACGAGGTTTATACTAATATTGTTTTCATATATCATATATTAAGTTGCGCATTATTGTTGGCAACAGGCCGGTGAAGTTAGTAAGTGCATGTACCTGGACGAGTGCAGATGCCTGTTGTCGCCCGGCCTGGAGTCCTGATGCTGTACCAGCAGTCGCGCCGACTGAGACAACAATATCCTGTCGCACCACGCTGGACATCTGCAATCGTTTACTGTAGTCATCTAAACCAGATATAATTCAATGTTGTTCATAGTTTTTCACATAACCTAACCCGTTGTGAAAAACTCCCGATTTCATATAGAAAAGCCGGTATAACTTTGAAAATGTTGAATGGATTTTATTCTGATATAGCTAAAATCCTATAGTAAACCAACATAAAAAGAAAACCGCATTGAAATCGGTTCATTCTTTTAGGCCGATGGTGCCACACACACGTCACACACACACACACACACACACACGCACGAACGCACGCATTCCCGAACGAACGCACGCACATACATGCATGCACACACACAAGCACGCTAACCCCCGCACGCACTTACACACACATACCCACACGTATGTTTCGTCACGCATTCAGACACGCAATGGAGCTAAACTTAAGACACCCCTTCTTTTTTGTCGGGCTTTATTTACTGAAGATGATAGTCACTACTCGGGACTAACTTAATGATGATCAGCATCCTTGAAACACTTTAAGAGAGTTTTTATTTTTACATTAGCCCACAATTCGGAGTCTGCAAAAAGAGTACCAAAGTATATCCCTGTTACTTCACATCGCTAAATAAAAAAAATCGTCGAGTTTTATTCGCACTCCTTATACCAAATTTGTGAGAATATCAGGTTATTTAGAATTATTGGGAAAATACAACAATAACATTTGATGTAATATTTTCAAAGTCTCAATCCATTTTCATTACTTTTTTTGGATACAATGACACTTTCTATTTATAAACTATTCAAAGTTTAACCAGCATCCGCAAATAGGTTTTATATCCAACAAAATTAATATGCAAAGCGCGTATTCTGAACTAAACTGATCCGTAGAATGTGTGATAATAACCTGGTCTTCATATAATGTGTCGGTAAATGCACGTCCTCTTCGAAAGGATACGTCGGTGGGAACTTGATGGGGAACTCGTAGAGATGAGGCCGCAACGCTTCCAGCTCGCGGTCGAAACGCTGCAACTGTAATACACAACAATGTTATTATTTTTGAGTAGTTTTTGTTTTTCAACTAGCTGTACCCTGCGCGCGTTGCTACGCCACCAACTAAAATAAATTTGAAGGGAAAACATTACACAAATATTCAATTCATTTTGAGTCAAAATTAGTTCACGTTCCACGATCAGCCAGTGTATATCCGGTTCTACGGAGGGGATTGCGACATGACTTGATGGTTTGTTGGGGAGGGTATAGGGGTAGGTACATCCTTGTATCCCTGTGCCTGCATCGGTCATCCGCCTGTCCTGTCGCTGGCCCCTCGATTTGCTTCTTCCCTCTCCGAAGAGGTAGAAGCATTAATACAGGCTGGCATGATTCTGGTGACCACCGATAAACTCATTGTTTGTCGGTGGTCGCTAGGTTTTTGGACCACATAACATCAGGTGTAGTGTAGTCACTTTGCCGTGATCGGATAAAAGAAGATCAGCAAACAAGCAATATCTAAGCAAATAAAATTAATATTGAGATATTGTTTTACTTAATGTGGGTTAAAATGTTATAACGTATCAATTGTGCACCGAAAATACAGACCCAAGGCTCCCTGAAGACCTTCTGATGGTCGACGTGTGAGAACTCCTTCTTGCCGATGGTGAGCACCACTCGGTCGTCTTCTTTACACCTGTACTGCAGTTTGGAACACTCCACGTTGGTACCGTTTTGTACTCGACTCGCTGCCAAGTCCTCGGTCACTTTCTAAGAGAAAAATTCGCGTATATTAAAAAGTGAGTTTCATTCATAATTAGATGCAAATATGCAATAACATTTCAAGCCACATTAAGTTAAAATTGAGATATTTTTTTGAGTTTTTATTTTGAAAAAATCATTAGATTTAAATAGGTAAAAAACTTTTTTTTTTTAAATTACAAATTATATTTTTCCCATGAACGATTATGCAAAATCTAACTTTTAATATTTCATTTCACTAAGTTAATTTAGTATATCAAAATTATTATCTTAATTTTTATTTGATGTAGCTTGAAATGTTATTGCGTATTTGCATCCAATTAATAATTATGTGTTCGACCTTCATAAACGAGTGATTAAAATTTTAGGATGTTACCATTTTGAAAAAACCTGGTGCATAAATACTCCAGTAACAACCCTTAAATATGATCAAAACTTGGTGTAGCACGTTGTATATTGAAATCAAATTTTGACTACCTCGGTGGCGCATTTGTATGTGTATGTGGTACGACTGTCGGTTTGATGTCTCGGGTTCGACAAATGTTCGTAAAATAAGCTCAGCAAAATGGGCGTACTGGATACACCTCTATCTACCCCATCGGGGATTACAGGCGTGCAAGTGCGTATTTATCAAATTTTTAATACTTTTCGGATTCGAAAAATAATACCTTAACAACACCGCCAGTGTCTGTGCGGAAGTTGAAGTCTCCGAATATGAAGTACGGTGCGGCGTTGACGTCGGAATGGACGTGACGCAGCGTGTGACGTAGAGCACGTCGACGGCTGCGGCAGTATACCTGTACAAAACAAATTTATATGAGAATTTAATTAAATTTAAATTTACTTGAGTGGTAGAGCCACGCTGTAGACAGTTTTATCTACAGCATGAATGGGCTGGCACGACCGGGTCGTTACCACTGTCTCACAGAAAACCGACGAAAAGTAGCGGCTTGCTGCTGCGTTTCGTACGGTGAGTGAGATATCCGGAAGCCCAAATCCCCTCCCCTTCCCAATCCCTAATTATCACTTTCCTTTAAAGTCGGAAACGCGCCCATGATTCTTCTGGTGGTGGGCGTACATAGGCGGTGGAGATCACTTACCATCAGGTGACCCACTTGCTCGTTTACCGACCTATGCTATATAAAAAAAAAATATGTAACCAAAAACAATATAATTAAACAGCGAAATTTGGGTTAAACACACGAAAAAATACTCATTTCGATGGGTATATTTGACTTTTTATACACATGAGAGCAATCCGATTATGATGTTTCTTCAAAATAATGAATGCACTACTTATAAGTGGTAGAGCCACGTTGTAGACAGTTTTGTATACAGCATGAATGGGTCAGCTCGACTGGGGAAGTACCACTATCTCACAGAAAACCGACGTGAAGTGATAGCTGTAACGTTTCCTGAGATATCCGGACGGACAATTTCCCTCCCCGCCTTTCCAATCTTTATTCTATTTCCTTAAGGTCTGCAACGCACTCATGAATCTTCTAGTATTATGAGTGTTTATAGTAGAGATCACATACCATCAGGTGATCCACGTGCTCGTTTGCATACCTCTGATAATAAAAAAATGCAGCTACTCAAACACTGCGCCACAGAGGCTGTCGAAGTTTGTTTTGTTTTTATAAGTAATAATTATAATTAAGAAACACCTGATTAATCTACTCCACGAATAAGTAAGCCTTTGGATGTAAAACAAATAGTGTAAAAAAAATGTGTAAAGGCTATGTATGTATATTTTTCCGATGTCAACCACAGATGGCGTCATTGGTGGTTTATAGGTGCTGTTTATTAACCATGTTTATTGCAGGGTTCGAAAATATCCGATATTTATTATAAATATCAAAATATCGGATATTTATGATATATATCCGATATATATCAAGTTTGATATATATCCATTTTGTATGAAAGCCATATTATTATTTTATTGTATTATTTATGAATACTGTTTGCATATGTGTTACATACACATACTAAAATTATAAAATAAAAAAATCGTGTTTGGATAAGGCAAAATCAACTAAAAACCATAAACTCTTCTTTTAGGGCAGAAGTGTTGCCATTTATGGATTAGAACTTACCATTAGGGAGTATGTTTTAACACTACTCCCATGCCATCTATATTTGGGAAGTAGAAATACAGTAACAAACTCTAAAAATTACTTAATAACATAATTTTTTTAAACCATTTTTGTATTGCAATATAATATAAAAAAAATATTGATATATATCGTCAAACTCAGCTTGATATATATCGGATATATATCGGATATATATCATGATATATATCCATTGATATATATCCTCGAACCCTGGTTTATTGTAACTTTTTTTTAATACGGTAATAAATGAAAAATAAAAATAATAAAAAAAAATACCAACTGATGGGTACGGCTCCAGGGCCAGCAGGTTGGAGGCGTCGTGGAACAGATGTATGTTGATGAACTCCACCGCCGTGCCGCGGATGCACCAGCGCGTGCGCAGGAAACCCTTGCGAGACCACTTGCACTGGGAAACACGACCAAAATTTCAATACTCAATACTAATATTTGCTATCGGCTCCGTCCGCGCGTCTCTTTCTGGGACAAAGAGTAGCCTATGTCCTAAACTAGGTCATGGTCTACTTATGGGCCAAATTTCACACAAATTAATCCAGCCTGATACAGGCAAAGGTTGTCTGGCAGAGATCGGTCGTAGCGATAAGACCGCCCATTGTAAAACCATTATGTGGTCCTGCTAATGCTAATCATTTTATGTGATTATTTGTTATACAATAAAGAGTTTTTGTATTGTATTGTATTGATTAACAAACATCCAAATTCACAACACCTCAACTTACACGTTTATAATATTAATTATAACAACATTATTTTTTGTGCTTTGCGACAGCCTATCACGACAAAACTGCGTGAACGCAATGTTATCAAATACAGTCTACATTACATTTTTACCTTAATTTATAATTATCATTATCCTATTAATAAATACTTGACATATGCAGTCCGCCATATTTTATGATGAGATATGTATCTATTATATATTATCATATTTTATGATCTAGATGTTAATAAAGACCGGTACATAAACACTCAGGTATATAACGACCTTTAATATGACCACACTCTGTCTAAGCATGTTGTATACCCATGGTCCATAGACATAACCGATAGAAGCCACGAGAGTGAGTGAGTGGTTTGAGTGGTAGAGCCACGCTGTAGACAGTTTCTCTGAATTTCCATGAATGGGCTGGCTGAACCGGGTCGTTACCACTGTCTCACAGAAAACCGACGTAAAGTAGCGGCTTGCTGCTGCGTTTCGTACGGTGAGTGAGATATACGGAAGCCCAAATCCCCTCCCCTTTCCAATCCCTAATTATCCCTTTCCTTTAAGGTCGGCAACGCGCCCATGATTCTTCTGGTGGTGGGCGTATATGGGCGGTGGAGATCACTTACCATCAGGTGACCCACTTGCTCGTTTGCCGGCCTATGATATAAAAAAAAGAAGTGCATGTAATAAAAACAAATATACTGCCAGTATTTAATTCTTTAAATATTAACCGATGGAAATAACATTGAGAATGATCTGGAACTGCAATTGGGGAAACAGTGGGTGTGTTTAATCAATATTTATCTGTCGACCTTGCGTCTGTGCTCTGTGCGGATACTAGGGATCATGTATTGCGCTTGTAGAGGATATTACTCATTTGAATATACTTTACATTATATCGACCTATTTTAGAATTACGTAAATCTATGATGTTGTATTGTATTTATTTTTCAGCAGAATTTAAAAAAGATAGTTTTTGATGTATGTTAATATAAATAAATAAATAAATACACCCAACAGTCACACACATAGTCCTGACCCCACAGTAAGATACCGAGTCTTGTGTCGTGGATATCAGGAACTACGAGAGACTTTCGGTCTCACAAAACCCAGACCCAAAAACAAATATTTGTGCATAACACAAACATTTGTCTCGGTGCGGGGATCGAACCCCCGGCGTCTCGCTTCACAGCCGGCTACTCGCCCGCTGCGCCACGGAGGCTGTCAATCTCAAAACAAAATATGGACCGATATGTATGAGTGCACCTCTAACATCTCTAATAACGGGGAACATTAGAAAAAATCGCACCGAATTGTTACCCACTGTTGCGAATGCACCGCAATTCGGGTGTTTGAGTATTTGCTGGTGGGAGGGTTCCTAATTATTATTTTTATACCCTACTGGGCAGCGACCACCGTACATGGTAAAAATCCTGCCAATATGGGTCGTTCAGGCAAGTCACGTTTCGAGGTCAGCCAGTTACTTAAGGACGGCATAATTTTTTTGACCATCAAGGGCCGTAATGTCTCTTGAAAGTCGACATGATATTTGAGTTACAGAGTAGCTAACACCAGAAGTAGTACAGTCATTTTATCTTGCCGGGGATAAAAAAACAACGTTTTCTGTTTTTTAAATACGTGGAAATATGTTTCCATTTTTACATATGTGTAAGAAATCACAGACGACTTAAAAATAAGTCACGTCCCACGAAGCAGAGCGGGTGCTTGCCCCCTATAATAATAGTGGTCATACCGGACACAAATTATAAGCCATGTTTGTCGAATCGAAAAACGCAAACGTAAATTGTGATTGTCCAAATTGGGATTTAAACCCAGGGTTTTTCAATGAGGCGATTCATAACAACATGTATTATGATAGACTATCCTATTATAATTACCTCAGGAAAGAAATGCTGCGGGAATTTCGCTTTTTCTTTAGTGGTAACTTTCTCAATGTTGCCGCTATGCACCTCACTGCCAGCCACTTCGACGTACGCCTTCAACTCGAAGTCCCATATCTTGAGATCTGTCAGCGACGTGTGAGCGAAGTACATGTTGCCTAACGCCTGAAACAACAACCAACATTATAATTTGTTTCTGTTCTGATGGTAAAATAGAAACTATGGCAGTTCGATGCAATATCTCAACTTGGAACAAATATTTGCGGATTATTGACAGATACTTACACAAAGGTTTGGTTAAATTTAAGCAACAACAATATAAGTATTTGATAGATAAAGGATTTTCATCTTTATCGAATGAGTATCATGTCGAAATTCGGATTGCAACCTTCGAAAATATTATACGATAAACAACAGCTTCAAGCATATTGTTACATAACGAATAAGAGATCGATATATTCCGTGACAGAAAGTAATTTATTTTTCCTCCTATGCTGTAAATAATAGGTATAGTTTTGTTAAGAGCTATTCATGTCTAACCATTATAAAGTAGTTTGATGTCGTGTTATAGGTATCGGTATCTACGCCCAACGTTTATGTCGCAAGTTGATCGATACAAGCATGGGCGCCGCCAGAATTACTTTCAGGGAGGTGCATCTGCATCTACACATTATAGTATTAACTAATATAGACCGCGGCAGTGTCTCATGTTTTTTGTGAATGGCTTGACATGCGCCACGGTGCGCCAGTGTTACGTCCAACGCAAGTGCTGACGGCGCATAGTTGTTTTAGTTCGTAGCTGTTTCGGATCGGAAAGGATGAGTCTGCCATGTACTACCATTGGGCCACTGCCGCGATGACCAACATACTTTTAAACGTGTTATTCAAAGATTTCATTGCTAATTTTGAATTTTTGAATGCTGAGTATGACAGTTTAAAATCAGATTTAGCTCAGTCCCAGGAAAAGATACTGCAACTAACGAAGGATAAAGATGCGTTGTCGCATACTGTCAATGATCTCTCAGCCAGAATAAATTTAATAGAGCAATATTCCCGTGAAGGCAACGTAGAGATAAATGGGGTTCCCGAAAGTAAGTCCGAGAACCTTGTATCTCTAGTCAAGCAGCTGGGTACTGTTGTCTCTCTCCCAATACAGGATTCCGACATACTTAATTGCACAAGAGTTCGAAAATTGGACGAATCTACTAAAAGACCTCGCTCAATCATCGTAAAGTTTCCTAGCGCACGTATTAGAGACAATGTCCTAGCAGCGGTGTCCAAGTTCAATAAAAGTAATAGCAAGGATAAATTAAACTCTACACATCTAGGATACGGTGGTAACAAGTCGGCTGTTTTCGTTTCCGAACATCTTTCACCATATTTCAAAGCACTTCACGCTGAAACTAGAAAAGTCGCACGTGAAAAGGGAATTCGATATGTTTGGGTTCGTAATGCTCGTATATTTACTCGTTTGAACGACGATTCTCCAGCAAAACAAATAAAATCATACGTCTGCCTAAAAGGACTGTAAATTTATTGATTATTAATAAATTACCGGAAGATGAATTACAAAATTCAATATATATTACCAGAACTTTCGCGGCATGCGTACAAAGTTACCTGATATTACTTTGGCTTCTTTAAACAATAGTTATGACTTAATTGTAGCTACTGAAACCTGGTTGGATGATTCTATTGCTGACAGCGAGATTCTAAACAACAACTTTTCAATTTATCGTCGAGATCGTCAGTCAACCTCTGCTTCAGGTAAAAAAGGAGGCGGCGTTCTTATTGCTGTATCTAAACACATACAGTCTAGAAGACTGCATCATCTAGAGAGTACATGCGAAGACTTATGGATAACAATTAGTGTTAAAGTTAATAATGTGGTCAAGAATATTCTTATATGTGCTGTATACTTACCACCTCCAATATTACTGGGAACATTAGACTCGTTTCTTAACACTGTTAATGTTGGTTTGAACACCCATCCCACAGACGTACTTTTGTTCGGTGACTTTAATTTGAATTTCATTGACTGGGTAGCTGATTGTAACAATAATCTAAGACCAAACAACTATAATAATTCCATCGGTCAATGTTTTGTAGATTTTTTATCTCTTAATAACTTAACTCAGTTTAACCATGTCAAAAATATAAATCAAAGAACATTGGATTTAGTCTTGAGCAATGTTGATTGTATTCATGTGATGGAAGCTTTGATTCCCTTGAGTAAACTTGACCTCCATCATCCAGCTCTGGAGATCAATGTCAATTGGGAAACAAAACCAGTACTAAAAACTAAATCGTTCGCCACATATAACTTTAAAAAAGGCGACTATTCTTTAATTAAAACACATTTAAATCAGGTAGACTGGGAATCGGAGCTCAAAAGTGAGGATGTCAATGTCATGACTCAGAAATTCTATCACATATTGCAAACATTAATTGAATCCTATATACCTAAAATAAAGCCACGCTCTCCTAAACACCCTATATGGTTTTCTAATTCTTTAATAAAACTTATCAGTGAAAAAGAAAGAATAAGAAACAGATACAAGCGTTACAGTAATCCTAGGGATCATATTGAGCTTGACATGGCTAACAAACGTGTGAGCAATTCGATCAAAAAATGCTACAAAAAATATATCACTAAAGTAGAGTTGTCGGTGCATAGTAATCCCAAAAGATTTTGGTCGTTTGTAAAGGCACAAAGGGGTTCTTCTGGGTTTCCAGGAGAGATGAGACTGGGCAGCACCTGTGCTGCTTCGGGCGAGGGTATTTGTAATCTTTTTGCAAAACAATTCTCTTCGGTATTTTCTATTCCGCGAAACGTTTTGTCATGTAGTAAGAATGACGATGACAGCGACGGTAAATATACGCAAGAGTCGCTATCCGGTATTAGTATAACGGAGCGTATGATATCTAAGGTGCTGCTAAAGCTCGACGCTAGCAAGGGAGCGGGTCCGGATGGAATCCCACCTTATTTTATCAAAATGACACAGAAATACTTAACGTTGCCTTTGAAACTAATATTCGAAAAATCTCTCCAGACATCTGTTTTTCCTACAGACTGGAAAAAAGCGAACGTAACCCCTATTTACAAGAAAGGTGAAAAAGACAACGTTACGAACTACCGGCCGGTATCCATACTAAACATTTTCTCGAAGATTTTTGAATGTGTTGTTTATCCCTTGGTGGCATCATATACTAAACATAAGGTCTCTGCTACTCAACATGGCTTTCTTAAGTGTAGGTCTACTGTTACGAACTTGGTTAGCTATATTAATGATGTTTCAAGGTCCATGGACTCTGGTAATCAGGTGGATGTTATCTATACAGATTTTAGTAGTGCTTTCGATAAAGTAGATCACTCCATTTTGATCTTTAAGTTAAAACGATTTGGGATTCATGGGCCACTACTTTTATGGTTTCAGTCTTATCTCAAACATCGGCATTCACGGGTTACTTTGGGTGGATTCCACTCCGAGACCTATATTGCTTCTTCTGGAGTTCCTCAGGGTTCACATTTGGGTCCGCTACTTTTTGTGCTCTTTATTAACGACATTCCGAACCATCTTGTCCGCAGTGGATGTCTGTTATTTGCTGATGACCTCAAGCTATATAAAACTATATCTTGCGTTCAAGATGAACAAGATCTTCAAAATGACCTAAATGCGATAAGTGATTGGTGTCAGCATAATAATATGACGTTAAATGCGGGAAAATGTGTACACATCAAATTAACGAGGAAAAGAAATCTGTTTCACACAAAGTATTTAGTTGGGTCTGAACAGCTATGTGAGGTAACTAGTGTCCGTGATTTGGGTGTCATCGTGGATAAAAAATTAAATTTCGTTGAGCATATTGACAAGATCATTTGTAAGGCATGGAAAATGCTCGGTTTTCTAAAACGTATGTGCCGTGATTTTACAAATATTCGTGCACTGCTCTGTCTGTACAATAGTTTGGTTCGTAGTACTTTGGAATATGCTGCTACCTCCTGGAGTCCACATTATCAAACTCACATAACACGTCTAGAACGTGTACAAAAGGCGTTTACAAGGTACTTGGCTTTCAAAGACCCAAGCTGTCCTATTCGTGCCGATTACAAAACCCGTCTGACACATTTTAAACTTATTTCATTGGAAGATCGACGTAATTTGCATGATTTGTTGTTTTTGCATAAGCTAATTAATGGGTATATTGATGCGCCGAATTTACTTGCCAATCTTTGTTTAGTTGTGCCAAGGAAAATGCCCAGGTTTCCTTTAAAACAAACCTTCAGAAGGATCCCATATAGGTCGAAAATATCATCTCCTTTAAATCGCGCCATAGTAACATGCAACAATAATAATGACATTGACATTTTCCGATCGTCCCTGGTGACATTTAAGTCCTTATATATGGAGTCTTTACATAATCGATGAGCGTGTAAATTTCCGTTGTATTCGAGTACATATTTCACTATTTTTAATTTTAATGTTAATATGTTAATTTTATTTCTAATTTGTATATCACAATTTATAAATATTATTTAATTTAAATTATTTGTATATGTTTTTAAATAAGATTTTTAATATCATAATGTTAATATAATTTCAACCAATCTGTAATTTTATGTAATCTGTAATGTAATAATGACTGTAATATTAATAATTGTATAATGTAAGACTCAAGATGGTTGAATACACCTTTAATGATAGTGCACATTGTCCGTTGCATTGTAATGTCCTGTTTATAATATTGTATCATGTGTAGCTATCGATGGTGTGTCATTAAATAAATAAATAAATAAATAAATAAATAAGTACCCAGCCTGGGACGAAAAGGACAGCAATCTAAGAATAGTTACCGGCCGACCATGGTAGCTGCCAAGAACGGCAGACGAAGATCGTTGCGTGCAGTAACCTCCTTATACAACTGCGTCATATCGCAAAAGAGAGCGCTGAATGGGATCCGGAACAAACCGACCCGGCCGCCGCATAACGAGAAGAATGCAACGGGTTGATGACTGACCGGCGCCTCTGGCCCTGTCGATTGGGGGCTTTTGTAGAACTCCACCACGGTATTACCTGCCTGTCGTAAGAGGCTACTAACTGGGGCCGCCTGGAGTTACGGCTGCGAAAGTCAACGTACGCTCGCTAAATAATTGTTTCCGACATATTTTATTTATTTAAACTTTATCGTACACAAGGAGTACAGGACAAAACACTAAAATTAAAAATATATAGTTTCTACTTTATAAAAATCATACAGCAGTTTCATTGAACGTAGTTGATATCAGTGTTGGGCAAAATGTAATCTAACTACTGATTACTAACTACGATTACATAAAGTAGTTAGTAATCATAACTAATAACTACATAAAAAAATCAAAAATGTAGTTAAAAAATTTTGATTACTAACTACTAATTGTAGTTGCAATCATGATTACTTGATTACTTTTTATAACTACATATTTAAAATGATTTTGCGTCATTAAAAAAGAAAACACGCGCGATAGTCGTTCATGTAAATACATTAAATTAATTAAATTAAATCTATATATAAAAATGAATCGCTGTGCGTGGAAAAAATAAAAATCGTTTCATTTTTCGGTTACGTCAGATTTTTCGGTTATGCGTGAGATTTTTCTGTTACGCGTCAAAATTAACTGGACTTGATTAATTGAATTTGATTTTAACTGGACTTTGACTGGATTTTGTCAAGACTTTGACCGGACTTTACAGGACTTTGACTGGTATTTGACCAGACTTTGACCCGACTTTGACAGGACCTTGACAGGACTTTGAAGGGACTTTGACAGGACTTTGACGGACTTTGAACGGACTTTGACCGGACTTTGACGGACTTTGATGGACTTTGACCGGACTTTGACAGGACTTTGAGAAGGCTTTAACCGGACTTTGACAGGACTTTGACGGACTTTGACAGGACTTTGACAAGATTTTGACGGACTTTGATGGACTTTGACCGGACTTTGACAGGACTTTGAGAAGGCTTTAACTGGACTTTGAGAGGACTTTGACGGACTTTGACAGGACTTTGACAGGATTTTAACGGACTTTGATGGACTTTGACCGGACTTTGACAGGACTTTGAGAAGGCTTTAACCGGACTTTGACGGACTTTGACCGGACTTTGACGGACTTTGATGGACTTTGACCGGACTTTGAGAAGGCTTTAACCGGACTTTGACAGGACTTTAACGGACTTTGACAGGACTTTGACGGACTTTGACAGGATTTTGACGGACTTTGACCGGACTTTGACAGGACTTTGAGAAGGCTTTAACCGGACTTTGACAGGACTTTGACGGACTTTGATGGACTTTGACCGGACTTTGACAGAACTTTGAGAAGGCTTTAACCGGACTTTGACAGGACTTTGACGGACTTTGACAGGACTTTGACAGGATTTTGACGGACTTTGATGGACTTTGACGGCTGTGCGTGGAAAAAATAAAAATCGTCTCATTTTTCGGTTACGTCAGATTTTTCGGTTATGCGACAGATTTTTCTGTTACGCGTCAAAATTAACGGGACTTGATTAATTGAATTTGATTTTAACTGGACTTTGACTGGATTTTGTCAAGGCTTTAACCGGACTTTGACAGGACTTTGACGGACTTTGACAGGATTTTGACGGACTTTGACAGGATTTTGACGGACTTTGACGGGACTTTGACAGGACTTTGAGAAGGCTTTGACAGGACTTTGACGGACTTTGACAGGATTTTGACGGACTTTGATGGGATTTGACCGGACTTTGACAGGACTTTGTCAAGGCTTTAACCGGACTTTGACAGGACTTTGTCGGACTTTGACAGGACTTTGACAAGATTTTGACGGACTTTGATGGACTTTGACCGGACTTTGACAGGACTTTGAGAAGGCTTTAACCGGACTTTGAGAGGACTTTGACGGACTTTGACAGGACTTTGACAGGATTTTAACGGACTTTGATGGACTTTGACCGGACTTTGACAGGACTTTGAGAAGGCTTTAAGCGGACTTTGACGGACTTTGAGAGGCATGTGCAATAAACTGTTTTTTTTAAGCTGCCATATACCAAAACATATGTTACTACACTTTACGTGTTTATTTAATTGCAAAATATAAGTTCATAAAACTTAAATAATCAGTAGTTATAACTACTAGATTGCAGCAATCAAATTAATAACTACTTCATGTAGTTTGATTACTGTAGTTAAGTTACATGTAATCATAACTACATGTAGTTAACTACTTTTAATCGAAATTAGTAATCAGATTACAAAATGTAGTTAACTACGCCCTACACTGGTTGATATGCAAGTATATTTCCCCTTCTGCGCTGACCCTAACTATGTACCTACGACAGTTCGTATTGATCTACCCGTATTTGACGCATCTAGAGCTGAGGTGGGGGTACCCTCCCACTCCCCGACTTTATCATAGAGGACATCGTGCTAACTGAATCACATTTATTACACTCGATTCCCTATAAAATAGAACACACTATGTAAAGGATTTTTTCCTGATGGTGCTGCCACACCGGTGTTATAAAATGTTTACAAACATTTTCTAACACTAAACATTTACTAACATTATCTAACATTGGGATAAAATATATCAAAATATTTGTTAACAAATGTTTAATAATGTTTGTAAACATTTTATAACAGCGGTGTGGCAGCACCATGATAAATCAATGCTATACAGATCCTACCATCTTTACATAGTATAAAATGAGGTCGCTTCCGCTGTCTGTTCGTTTAGATCTTTTAAACTATTCAACGGATTTTAATGCAGTTTTCAGCAATAGATAGAGTGATTCATGAGGAAGGTTTATATGTATATCACGCTATGACCCGTGGCAGTAGGTGAAACCTCGAGGGACAGCTAGTAGCCTATAAAATAAAAGTAACTCAAAAAAACTGAAAAGCCGTAATTAACTCCTAACCTAATTAATGAGTCGCGATACTATTGCAGTTTATTTTAAGTCGGTTTATGTTCATAAATTTAATGATAAATCGGTGCACAAATGTGGGGGTTTTAGTCTCACCCCGATTTGAAATTTTGTCGTGAAATTAAAATGGCATCAAATTTAAGATTAAACTCTATGGAATAAAAAAGGCATCAAAATCGGAACATTCTGAGAAAACATTTGCGTGGCGATATTTTGATAAACACACATTTAGCAAAATAAAATCAGTTTTTAACCCACACCTACAATACCAGAAGAATAATGACTGCGTTTCCGAAGATAAAGAAAAGAAATAGGGATTTAGAAAGGAACAGCAAGACGGTACTTCACAGTGGTAAAACCCCGATCCAGCCAATTCTTGCTGTAAACAAAATTTGCTCAAACACAGTTTTAAAACTTACAGTGAATTTCTCCGGTGAGCTGAAATCCTCGTCTAAGAATATCCTGATCTTGTCGTAAAGCCGCAACTCGGGGCAGTCGCATAGTCTTTGCACGAAATCTTGTACATATTGCATTGATTTTTCGTACGCTTTCCCGCCAACCTCTTGCAGATGAAGAGCTATAAACTTCGGATCCATACGTGACACTGCCTGAAGGAACTCCGATGTCCATATCGGCAGCATTACTGACGGCTGCAATAGTATATTTGGATTTTAAAATAACCATATCAACCATTAAAACGTGATTGATTAACAAGCATCCAGACGTAACAAAAGTGGGATATTTTGTTCATATAACATAGGCCGGAAAACGAGCAAGTCGATCACATGATGGTAAGCTGTCTCCACCGCCCTTGTATGCCTATAATACCTGAGGAATCACAGATGCGTTGCCGACCTTAAAAGAAAGGGATAATTACGGGGTTGACAAGGGGAGCGGAATTTGGGCCTTTCACTCACCATACGAAACGCAGTAGCAAGCTACTTTAAATTGGTGTTCTGTGAGACAGAGGTAACGACCCGGTCGAGCCAGCCTATTCGTGCTATAGACAAAAATGTCTGGATGGTCCCGAATAAGGAAATGAGAAATTCTTCATAAATGGAAGTATATCCGATTTAATATAATAAGTTTCTGAAAGAGCTTTTATATTACGGACTTAGATACATTTTTATTTTTTAACGACCGACAAAAGCTATGAATGTATAAATCCATACAATTTACGTGTTCTACTATGTATATGCAACTAGGCTGTCTAAACACTACACCTTCGCCTGACATACTTTTAATTTTCCATGTTTCACTTAACCGCACGGGCCAGCCCCGACACGTTATACTTTACACACGTATTAACATGATTCTTATAAATATCATAGATTTTTTTTTGCAATTACTAGAAGTTAGGATATAAGTCCCGATGTTTGACGTCAGAGATATGAATCATCAACGTGAAGTGAATTTTAAATCGTTGAATAGCCAAAACAGATATATTTTTAGAGATATACCTAACTATAAAATTTATGAATGATGAAACCAAAACATGTATTTAAAAATATACATATTTTTATTGGCGTGGCGCAGCGGACGAGCAGCCGGCTGTGAAGCGAGAGGTCGCGGGTTCGATTCCCGCACCGAGACAAATGTAACAAATGTTTGTGTGATTCACAAATGTTGGTTTCGGGTCTGGGTGTTGTGGGACCGCAAGTCACTCGTAGTTCCTAATACCCACGATACAGGATTAACATAGTGTGGGGTCAGGGCTGTGTGTGTGACAATTGGGTGTATATACCTAACTATAAAATTTATGAATGATGAAACCAAAACATATATTTAAAAACACTCGTTTAGTTTGTTTGCTATAAACATAAAACGGCAATCGAACATGTATTATTATGACGTTAATCGATAGGGATTTAGATAAGGCTTAGGTTTCTATGGAATAACTTAACATGGTATAAACAGAAGAGCACTCGGAATTTTAAAAATGCCAATTAAGGAATTTATATCGAAGTCTCATTGGTCTACTGATAGCGTACTAAGGCTGAAAACCGTGAGGTTCTGGGTTCCATTTCCAGGTTGGGCAACCAAAATTTGTTATTGAGTTGTTGTTTGAAAAATTCACACGTATTGACGTGATCTTCGACTCAATCTCTTTAAACCGTAAACTATATGGAAACCCTAACTCCAACTCTTTACAAGTGACAACTAAGTATAAGAATGTAAAGATATTAATAATTTACGCGTTTGTTTCACAATGTCCATGGTAACATTATACTTTCAAATAAAATATGACACAAAAAAATACAAAATCATCCAGAGCGTAAATATCAATATTGCTACTCCCTAAATTTGATGTCTAATGCTGAAATGTAATCTGGAGGTTAAAACTTATTCACACATTGTGAAACGGCCCATAAATATAATACTTTTTTAATAAGCCTGACCAAACATCAAAACACAAACAGAACTCTGGATTTTAAAGCACTGCGTAACACTTGGCGCTGGACTGCGCTGAGCGCTCGTAACCATTAGCTGTTAAGTCTCATAATACCCTGTATTATTATCATAAAATAATTTTGTTACTACATGGCCTACCTATCGGTTTTCGTTATTTGAATTCAATAGATAGATGTTCGACTAGAGCCTAGATAACATTTCTCCTACGTATAACACAAATATCGATCTTCCCCTAGCTTTATCCAATTACTGCAAACTGCTTTTCCTTGACTTCACTTCTATCTACATTAACACTACATATAATAAAAATATAAGGTATGATCATCACAAATGTTGTCTGTTAAAGTATAAACTAAGAGTTAGATAAAGCATGGATTGTTTTTATGCCAATTAATGTAGTACATTTCGGCCTTTTCAGTTTTGTATTTTTGGTATAAAGTTTTTGTGAAAGAATCATCAAAATCAGTGCATAAATGGAGTAATTTTAATGATGCTGCCACACCGGTGTTATAAAACGTTTACAAACATTTTCTAACATTAAACATTTACTAACATTATCTAACATTGTGATAAAATGTATCAAAATGTTTGTTAACAAATGTTTAATAATTGTAAACATTTTATAACAGCGGTGTGGCAGCACCATAATGTGGTACTCCAGTTCGCCGATTGCATATGTATGTATGTATATATTTAATTAATTTTAGGTAATGCACCCATTATCAAAACATTTATTTATATTAACGACGCACTTTAAGGTCCAAATGAGAGTGGCTATAGTTTGACTTCATCTTTTATTTTGTAAGACCCTAATCCAGGGATTCCCAAACTTATTTTAACTCACGCCCTTGGGACGTTGCTATATTTTTGCGGCGCCGTGGCCTTTTTGCCATACATTTACCTACTAGTTATAGTTCTAGCCTAATAACAATTTGTCAGAAAAACTCCAAATAGCATCTAATTTTTTATTATAAAATAAAGAACACAACATAAAAACAAACAAAAAAAAAGCAAGCAAACCTTTTTTGTCTCTTTTCGTTTGGTATTAATGAGAATGATGTGCTTGCTTTTCTGAGCATAGTTTCTCAAAACGAAGTACACAGACAGCCAACCTATTTAGATCGCCTCACGACGCCCCTGGGATAACGCACAGTTAGGGAAGTCCTGTCCTAATCAATATGTTAACGTACACTGTACATGTAAACATAAATAACTAATATCGATATAATACCATATTCGTATATTTTACACTGACATGCGAACATTTTTATGACTGCGCAAAATGGTCGTTTTTATGAATTTATAATATATTGCGCACGCATCGATATTTTTTGTGCAGTATGTAATATCAAGACTGTACCTCACGCTAATGGCCTTGCCAATATGCATACAAAAATCTACCGGAATGGAAGTTTCGCGCTATAGAAATGCAATTCAATGCGTTTTTAGTCAATTTTGTTATTTTAAACTTCTTTTTCAGCATTCGATCGCAAAGATTACTATAGTGAAGCATTTATAATACATTGATTCACTAGAAATTTCGCGTCATGATAAAAAATAGCGGTAATTAAATCGTTTTTTTACATAACAATACTTATACAATTAGAGGCACTTATACAATTTCTGCTGCGACAAAACTGACAAAACTATAGTACATTATAATCTTTGAACAGCGATTAGTTCAGCAGGCATTTCAGAATTTTCTTGTAAGTTATAACCCAGCGTCATTTTTATGATTCAGCTTTAGTTACAGTCTTAAATAAGGAAAACAAAATCACATACATAGCCTTAGTTCTAGTAGAATTTTAATGGCATTTAAAAAGCTCCTTGCTAATGTTATCGCTGATTTTACCTACATTAAGATGGCTAGGTAGTAGGTATCACGAAAAATCACGTCTAATCCAATAAGCGGAATTCGTAGTAGGAAAAAATACCTAGAGATAATAACCCAGTTAATTGACCACATTTACTTAAAAAGTATAAAACTAAAAAACGTCCGATTAATGCTGCACCCACGTTTCGCCGGACTTATTACCAAATGCCGTTACATTATGTGATAGAGAGTCGATCTATCGCCATACCGGGAACAAAATCTAATTCCGGGCAACTAGTGTGATTTTTTTAATCGAAAAATCAAACAAATTATTATTGCCCGACCTGGGAAGTGAACCCACGATAAAACAGTTGCCAGCCATAGTACGCTGCCACTTGTCTAATAAGGGCCGGCGCTCATTGACGGCATGGCACGGCAGGTCATGCTGCGGCATCCCGCGGCGTCCCGTGGCATGCCGTGGCATCCTGCTGAATGCCCAGCCACTCTCTCTCTCTCGCGCACCGCGGCAATCCGTGGAATGAAACGGCATGACACGTCTGGCCGGAGCATCCCGCGGCGCGTCGCGTCATACCATAGCATCCCGCGGCACGTCGCGGCACTGTGGTATTGAAATAAAGTAACGTGAATTCTAAACTCGTGGCAATAAGATTCAAAATAACTTGATTAGTAATAAAATCCTTTGCCATGCCATGCCGTGCCATGCCGTCTATGAGCGCCGGCCCTAAGGCGATCAAACTTGCTCATTGATATGTGTTATGACTACTTATGACGCAAACTGTGACCGCTTAAATTCACCTGTAGAACAACGTCAATACTAATAGATAGGGAGCCGTAGAGTAACCGATCCACTTGACTACTATCAAGCTCATTTTCCGTGAGTAGCTTCGTTTCGATGAGACGCCCAACAATTCCCTATGCGAAAATTCTCTACTGTGGTAGCTAACAGAGGTAGCAAGGATTAAATACGTCGATTTGATGAGTCCCAAAAATTTATTACTAACAGGTTATTTTTTTGTTAAATCTGATGATAACTATCTAAATTATTCGAAAAGATATTTGTCCTACAAAATGTATGGTTTGATCAAAGAGTCCCCCCCTTCCAACATGTATCGATAACGAGGTCATCAAAAATGATTACTAACCAGCTGCTTTTTTTTTTGTTACTTACTTAATATGTATATAATTCAACAGTCATATTGTCCTACAAATTGCGTGGTACGTTATCCCGGTCCTACGCTCAAAAGTAGTAGTACAGATCCTTGATGTAAAAATAATTACTATCAAGCTGAATCTTCGTAAATAGCTTCGTTTCGATGAGACGCCCAACAATTTCCTATGCGAAAATTCTCTACTGTGGTAGCTAACAGAGGTAGCAAGGATTAAATATGTCGATTTGATGAGTCCGAAAAATTTATTACTAACAGGTTATTTTTTTGTTAAATCTTAAGATAATTATCTAAATTATTGGAAAAAATATTTGTCCTACAAAATTTATGGTTTGATCATAGAGTCCCCCCCTTCCAACATGTATGTAATTATTTCGGATGGGCAATAATTGATGATAAATATGAATATTACTGGTTTGATGGTCCCCAAAGTCCATCTTTTGAAGAATTATCTTCTGGCATACAAGGTACTGGTCCGGAGTCCCTGGGCCAGCTGATCCACTTGATTACTATCAAGCTAATTTTCCGTGAGTAGCTTCGTTTCGATGAGACGCCGAACAATTCCCTATGCGAAAATTCTCTATTGTGGTAGCTAACAGAGGTAGCAAGGATAGAATTTTTCGATTTGATGATACTCAAAAATTTATTATTTTATTTGTAGGACAATATTCAAATCATTTTTTATGACCTCGTTATCGATACCTATTGGAAGCCACTCCTTCCAATAGGTATGATTACTAACCAGCAGACTTTTTTTGTTTTTACTTAGTTAATATTCATATAATTTAACAGTCATATTGTCCTGTATATGTATATATATATATATATATATATATATATATATATATACATATATATATATATATATAATTGGAATCTCGGAATTGGCTCTAACGAAATTCATGAAATTTAGTATATAGGGGTTTTCGGGGGCGATAAATCGATCTAGCTAGGAATCATTTTTAGGAAATGTCATTTTATTCGTGTTTTATCAACTTAAACATAAACTTGGAAGAAAAAAATGACTCTTCCTGACATCTATTGGCAAATAATAATACTACTTTTTTGTGAGCACAACAGCAGATGGCGTTGTTAAGTAACACGAAGTCAATGAGTGTTTGCTTTGAGGTTAGACTTAATTCCTGACATCTATTGGCGAATAATAATACTACTTTTTTTTTCACCCGAGCAGAGCTCGGTCGCCCAGGTACTGTAATTTAAATTGTCATTTTTGTCTACGATAGTGTGTACTTTGACCGGACTTTGATTGGACTTTGACCGGACTATGACCGGACTTTAACCGGACTTTGACATGACTTTGACCGGACTTTGTTATGTAATATAAATTGATATTTTTGTGTACGATAGCGCAATAAATGAATATTGTGTTTAATCACATATGTAAATGATAGTACTTTTATGCTGATAAATAAAGCAATTCGTGTGAAATTATTCCCTCTTCATTCCAAAATATTCAAAAATGCACAACGTTAATGTTTAAGTTTTCACTTCTGTCGGCACTCCCGGAGTGCAACCCATTGTTTTTTTTATATGTAAATACATAATAAATTTTAAATAAATAATACATTTTTGTAGCTACTGTATTTATTTACTTAATTGTTGTACTAGTTTACAAAAAAAAAATAAGTTATTTAAAAAAAGGTGTTTTCACTGTCTCGTATGTTACAAAAGGGTATTTGACTAGATTTTTTTTTATTATTTTAACCAATAAGTTACGTTTCCCGAAATCTGTTAATGAAAGAATTATATAAATTAAGTAAAAAATAAATAAGTTACAATCCATTTCAATTTGCTGGAAGGGTTAGTTATCGCATGACGGAAAAAGGATACACGACATGGCATGTTACGTCACAAGCAAGGTCTCGCCATTACGATGCACGCGTGCGAGGGAGATAGTGAGATTTTCCCACTACACGCCCACTTTTGCTCATACCAACATTTAAAACATGAACAACAACCTCATTTTTTAACCAATTTCAATTCTGTTTTCGCAAAATAGTTTATAATTGGTATTATTATCCAATAAATACAAAATAATGTATAAAATTAAATACCCCAATAGGAAAACGAAAAAATTACAATTCTTGTCGGACTAGTGATACATACCTGTTTTCTTGTAGGACATTGTTTCATTTGGGTAGAGAACACACTAACCTATTATGTAATACTTTTGTCCTACAGTTAGTAATGAGAAAAATGGTCTTGTGGTATTAACAATTTCTGAGCGTAGGACCGGGATAACGTACCACGCAATTTGTAGGACAATATGACTGTTGAATTATATACATATTAAGTAAGTAACAAAAAAAAAAGCAGCTGGTTAGTAATCATTTTTGATGACCTCGTTATCGATACATGTTGGAAGGGGGGGACTCTTTGATCAAACCATACATTTTGTAGGACAAATATCTTTTCGAATAATTTAGATAGTTATCATCAGATTTAACAAAAAAATAACCTGTTAGTAATAAATTTTTGGGACTCATCAAATCGACGTATTTAATCCTTGCTACCTCTGTTAGCTACCACAGTAGAGAATTTTCGCATAGGGAATTGTTGGGCGTCTCATCGAAACGAAGCTACTCACGGAAAATGAGCTTGATAGTAGTCAAGTGGATCGGTTACTCTACGGCTCCCTATCTATAACACGTAGTCATCGGAAACAACACGCGCCAATGTCCATTACAATCGGACTTGTAATAACAAATTCATTTTACATTCCGTTAAGATTACTTTCAAACGGATTCGTATTTCGAATATGTACGCAATTGGAATAGGATGTTTGAATATTTTATCCGGCCCGATGACGACAGAACAATGGGTTATGTACTAATAATTCTGTTTGTTTACGTCACGTTCGTTCGGAAATTAAAAGTCGTCTCAGCTGATGGTGAGACAATGAAGATTCAGATTGATCGATTGATTGATAAATTTCTATTGTACACCATTTGCGTAAATAATAAGAAAGAACAATTTATTTAAATATAATAATAAATTAAATATAATACAATAGGCGCAGACAAACTTACGATGGAATGGTAGCAAAAGCAGTTAAAAAGGCAGTTTATTTAAAAAAAAATACGATAACAAACAGTATTTCATCAGCACACACTAAAACAAATTCAAATTACATCATAAGCTAGTAAAGTTTCCCAAAATAAAATGACACATTTTATTTTCTTGTTACTTAAAAGTTGTTTGCTGGCAATAATTATCCATTGTTTTTAAGTAGTCCTAATATGTAATGATTTGTGAATTGGAACATCAGCTCACTCAAAAATTTCAATTATAAAAGAATTCTACGTTTCTATTTTTAATGTATTATTTTTATGTGTATATTTTTGAAGTTGGCTTAAGTATGAGCTAAATCTATTTTTATTTTTTGTCTTATCCACTGTGTGTAATCTTCAAAAATCCCAATGCATTGGCCTTTGTACGTTGAGGAGATTCCGATTTATCCCTCCTGGCTCCTATTCTGTAATCAGTAGGCCTAGTACAAGTTTTTATAGTTTTCGTTTGCTCTGTATAGATCAAATAGCAGTAGCCATTAGTGGGAACTATAATAAATTAAAGTTGATAGCATGATTAATTTTATATCATATTAGTCGAATACAAAATTAGTTTTCGAGCGATTCTTTCCTATTTTAAAGTATGAATTACTAGTTTGACACTTCGATAATAGTCATTTTATACAATTTCGAAAACTGAACCTATTTGTAACTGGTCCTAGGCCTACGTATGTTGACCTTTATAAGGGGGCCACACTCGGTGTAAACCACTGCAAAAATAATCAAGAGTACGGTCCACATTAAAATTTGGCAGAGATATCGCGAAATCGTATCGTACATAACATACGCGTCATCATGAGATCCTATTTCATTTTTATGTCAGTTAAAAGCGTCTGCATTATCAATTTCATATACATACATATGTGCCAATTTATAAAACGTATAGTAGAAACGTGTGGCTTACTTGTTTCATTTGTGTTTAATGACCGCTACAAAAATAAAGTACCCCGTGTCACGCTTGCATGAATAATTGAGGAATTTCGTGGCCCTGGGTCGCAAATAATAATGTGTGAATCATGAATGGAGTATTTTTAATTCAATAGCTCAACTGTTATTAGCATCGAGTAACTGAAATCCAGATTAAATTGCTAATTGCAACATTTTTTGTTATAAATATATTTTTTGTTTTATAAGCCAGAACGAGACAAGCAGGTCGCGCGTATGTTAAAAAAAAGCGGCAACAAATCATAAACAGTGGCAACTACAACTTAGAATTATAAACTACCGCATGGTATGCACTGTTCTTAGGATATCATTCGCTATAAAGATGATAGATAGTTTGTGTAAAGCGCTCAAAACGGATTTTTAGAAATTTACATTATATAGGGGCCTTGATCTTTGTAAGAAACTCTTTAATGGATCGAAACAGGGCTGCGAAATTGAGTAAAAATATTGCCATTAAAAAATGAGACATGCGTATTGTAATTATTCTGGAAAATGATTATGTCTTAGAAGAACACGTTCCTTACATCAACACCTCTATTAAATATAATTTACGTCTGGTCATAAACATCAATTGGAAATACGGACGATGACGCACGAATTGTTTGAACAAAGCGGCAAATGGCAATCAGACGATAAACAAATAGAAAACTGGGAATGTATTAGTCATAAATACTAGATTTGTCTTTATTGATCAGCTTTAGTTTACACGAATATCAAACAAATATGTTTGACTCCAGTGTAATCTAAGGTCAGTTTAACTTTTACAAGGTGGTAGGTCCCTCGTATGCGAGAGGCCGTCTGGATGGCACCACCGCTTTGTCTATTTCTGCTGCCAAAAAACAGTGTGTAAGTACTGTTGTGTTTCGGTTTGAAGGACATTAAAGCTAGTGCAATAACTGGGCATTACGAGACTTAGCATTTTAAGTCTCAGGGTGACGAGCGCAAGTCAGTGTCATGCAGTGCTTTGTAATTCACAGTTCTGTGTGGTGTTGCTTATGTTTATGGGCAAGCGTGGCGCTTACCATCAGGTGAGCGCCTTGCTCGTTTCGTCATTCAATCAAATAAAAATAATAATAATAATAACTGACAGGGATCACATTTCGTGGATTGTGTTTAAATCTCAACTTGAGGTGCGTGTGCGTGATAGGGCGTCGGGGTCTCTTGTCTCAGTTGGACCAACTCTAAGGCTGGATTGCACCAACTTACTTTAGTAATGACAACAACAATATGTTAAAGTACCGGTTAAGTAAAACATGACTTGCACCATTTGACAAATCTTAGATGACGTCCTAACCTTAGGTGTTAACTTAGGTGTTAGCTATTCTATATACGGTTAACCGTAAATGCCTAAGATTCGCTAGTTAAATCTATTAAGTTAAATAGCTGTCAGATGGTTCAATTATAACCCCCAAACCGATATATCTCCTAAAGCGTCTGTGCTCTAAAATAATATCATGTCCCTGCTTCTATTAATCGAAGAATCTAGTAGTATCGGAATACGATGGTGCAACACATTCCGCAGTCAATGTAGTACAGTTTATCACACGTCAGTGCATTCACAGCATATTATGCTGCTTACAAAATATTATGCATTTTATGGTTTTGTCCCTAGCACGTCAGCAATGAGCAATCAGCATACATCCATCGTAAAGAGATCGCCACAGCGTTTAATTATCGTTGGCAAAACGCAGGCGTCATAATCATTAGTCAGAAATCGGTGACAATTTTTTTTATTGCTTAGGTAGTAAAAAACTAATCAGCGATACTATTTATTAATAACTTGGAATTCTGTATGTGTAATAGGTAATTTAACACAGAATCTTCGTAAATGGAAAAGCGGAGTTGTATATAGTTTTATCTACAGAACACTTATACCTTTATTTTTTCAAAGTTCAGCAACGCATCCAGGATTCCGTAGTAGGTTGGTAGTTATGATCCATCATGTAACCGATTTTTTGTATATTTGTAATGTAAAAGTTTGGACGTTTATAGATCAATCACGTAACTGCTGAACGAATTTGGTTAAAATTTGGTAGACCAAGACATGAATTAGAACGCGGGCGGAGCCACGGGTAGCAGCTAGTTATTTATACCGGATGTTAGGAAAACGCTTCCGAAAACTAAAACAGGTGGTAGTGCTGGTGATTACAGCCATGGTACCACTTATAAATTGCGATATAAAAATACGTATTATCTATTTTTCACATATCATAAGTTAGCATATTTGGATAGACAACTGCAACAGTTTTTCATATCATATCGTCAAAATAATCATTATTAGTTGTTTTTTTTAATTGATAAACGCAACGTCAGAAAAACTGCTCACTCTCGGGGTTAAGGTGGTTAGACAAGAGCGAGCGGCGCGTATGCGTGGTCATGAAGAGAATAGCTACTTTTAATTCGCGATATTTTAACTCACCATCACCAGCACTCCCACCTGTTTTCGGAAGTGTTTCACATACACCTGATAAATAGATAAGTATGTACACTATGTATATTACATAATATATATATCCAAATACTTATATGAAAATGAATGAAGCCATTTTCTTTTGAAAATGAGTAGCTAAGTTTTTTAAAAATATTATCAAAAAAGGGATCAATTATTCCCTGTCTGGCATCACAGTGCTTAAACAAATGGATTTGAATGAAGTTTTATAAATCAATTTTCAGCGTGTCAAACAAAAATCAGACTAAAGAAGGCCTTTTACCCATACTTATCCATTTTATAACATAAGTATAATTCACAGATTTCACATTGAACCATATGAATAACAAATGAAAAAGCATACAGTGGATGTTATTCTGTTATTCTGATTGTTATTCATATGCACTATCTACAATAACAGCATGAGGAACATAATAAGTAATTCATAGCAACAGGAACAAAATACAAACACAATGACACACATATGGATTGCATTCTTTTAGAAATTATTCTTAATATTTAAACTTATTAGTGTCTGCCTCTATCTGTTATAATAAATAAAAAATTAAATGTACTATTTATATTAAGGAAAGTGTCATTTGGTGATGTTGGGTTTAGAGTGTGCCATGTCTTCAAATATTGTATTGTATTGAAAAATAAAATCAAAACAATAATTACACTCAGGTAGATATGTACCAACTATGAAGGATAAATTACTGGTGTTCGGTATTGAATTAATTGTAACTAAGTGGAAAAATCTTGTTAAGTCCACTAAGACAATATTTAATACTAAAATTGTTTAAAGTAAACAAATGTGCATGCATAATCAATCTAATGAGAGTCAAGGAGGCCAAAGATTAATGAGCAAGCATCTTAGCAAGTGGAAATGAATTGTCACTGTCCACCCCTATTGGCAACAGGCTTGAGTCTATGAATGTATGTATGTAATATTGATTTATTGGATTTAAATTAGTTTAAAAGGAAAAAATTAATTACCTTTATTCAATGGACATAATATTGTGTGTATTATGAAAAAAGGTGAACTAAACTAAAAATTACATAATTTTAATTGCAGACTAAAAAGCCAAGCAAGTTTGATGTCTATATTTTGGGTACAGACTTTCCTACTTACTATCTTACTAAAAAATAAATGTTAACATTTGGATGTTTGTGGGTTTCTGAATTAGGGTACGTAAACGCCTAGGGTATGCAATACAGATTTTTGAGATTCGATCTTATGGCAAGTCAATCTCAGTTTAAAAAGCTCGAGATTTCAAAATTGATTACACACAAATAATTTGTGTTTATGGATGCCCGACAATGTGCTGAATAGCTAGCGATTCAGTTTCAACAAGTACAACATCAATGTCATCTCTGTAAAGGGAATTAAAAGTGGATTTATTAAAGGGACGTAAAACATGTAACCGAAAGCTATAGCAACCGATAGAATTGATAACCTGCTCAGAAAAGAAATGAATGAATGAATGAATCTTTTTGTTGGACTCAAATTCAAGTAAAAAAACCTCCCTACCATAGTCCCAACTAAGGTGGAGCCAGGTGAAGCCCACCACTTTTTCAGTTGCAAGCTATCTAGCTGTGGATATTAGGTAGGTGCCGTTTGGCTGACAACACACTAGGTACCTATGTTTCCAAGGGTTATTTTCAATATTATTAATATATGTTTATTGTGTGATGTGCTGAATGCTGATAAATCAGCTATAAATAGCACAGTGCAGATCAAAATTAATATATAACATACATATATACATATTCATGTCTGTAATCCCCAAAGGGGTAGGCAGAGGTATAGCGAATACAACCACATTTAGCCAAGCTTATTTCCATCCCCAGAGCCATAAGTAAAAGTAATGTATCTATAGTATGGAATACACATAGAATAATACATCAGTGAAAATAATACTTGAATTGTATATAATGTTTTTGATTATTTCGAAAAAAGTTGTATGTAAGCATACAATACAGTTTAATACAGTTTAATAATTTTCAACAAAGCCCATTTAAATTTATAGTTTACGATATCATACTCGTATCAGATAAATAAAAGTCTTATGGTATTGGTTGCGGGATACAATCACATACAAACTTTATATTATCAAGACGATTGAGAAATGTTTTTGTGGGTAGGCATACATTTAAATTGCGAACAAGCACGAGGGGTTAATAGTTTTCAATTAGTGTTCCTGTCATACAATCACTTTGCGCACATTTTAATTCAATTAAAGACGTAATTGCTTATCGACGCTTTCGACTGCGCGAAACACTTTAATGGTATTAAATTAAAGGAACTTACATCCTCGAATATAGATCCAACGTTAGCAGTGACGAGCAATAACGGCACTTTATCCGAGCCCATTTTTTTGAACTTCAACATGTTGCCGAAAGCAAAGGCTGAAAGCCGATGTAATTTTTATGTGAACAACAAACGTTAAATTGAGCGAGGTTATTCACACTGAAGCGCTGTTGGAGCACTGTCTTGGTATAACTATAGGGCGTTCAGACGCCGTACATATACCAATACTGTTGTTTACATTATACTAAGTAATTGTATTAACGTTTTCACCGAAATTCAATACGTTAACATAAATTCGCCCGTGTCGCCACAGCCCTTTCTGACATTTGGATGAATGAATGACATTTTTTACACCCACATCGTCGGCGCGTATAAACAGTATATTATTCTACCAAGTTACGGATCCTGTACAACATTATTATGACAATTTTATTTATCGAAAATAAAAACTGTGCTTAATAAACATCATGACAATTATAATGAACCTTATCATTAGACAATACTATAGAAGCAAAATTATCACAATATAAGTTTGATTTAACCGAAGATTTTGTTTATATACTCTTATTGTGATACGTGAAACGGAACGTAAAATTTTCAAAGTGCTACATTTCGATTTAGCTGTATGGTGGCCAATGACGTTGATTCTCATTTTACGTCACACCCCGTTTCAGGGCCGTACTTGCTTATTTATATCGTTAACGTAAATAAATATTCATAACATAGGAAACAGGTAAGGCTAGGAGGGCAAAACATACGTAAGCGGTCCATGACGAGACAAATTATTTGATTTATTGTTTATACAAAAAAGAAGTACATCAATATTTGCGTTTTATGTATTATTTTTGTTTAGCCTAGTGTTTAGTATTGTGCGTATCCATCGTGTTACGTATTATAAAATTTTATGGTTGTATTTTAGATACCTTACATATTTAGAAACTATTGATTCTGTATCACTTTTTGGAAAAAAAATAACATATCGAACACATATCGAACTATATTAATTCGAAGATTATTTAAAAGAAAGTTCTTTTAGTAATGGTTCGCAAGACCAAATGTTTCACAAACATTTTTTAAATGTCTGTGTAATTTTTATTTTATTTATGTGTTATTTTTAATAAAATACCTATATAAGTATTTATGATTTTTCATAATCACGTAAAACCAATACAGTTATTAATGATTTTATAATATGCCTGCATTATTATATTGTTTCTCTGTCGGGCATGGGCCTCCTCTATTGACGAGAAAGATTAAACTATAGTCCACCACGCCAGTCTATGCCGTTTGGGAGACCCCAACCTAGTGTAGAATTCTCAAGTATATAAGTTTTCGCACGATGTTTTTCTCCACCATTCAATTTATAATTTAAAGATAAATACACACATAAAACATCGAAAAGTAACATACCCTTGGGCATAAGGCTAGTTTCGAACTGGAGTCTTTGTCTCAGTAGTTCGTACGACTCCGTTCTAGACTATCGCTCAGCATAGACAACTTGCTCAGGTTATTGGTTTAGTTTGTATCCTCTAAGAAATATACATAACATGTATATCAGTACTTCACACATCGTTTTCCTTAATCAAGAGAACTTTCTCTCACATGTATATGTTTTGCAAATAAACATACCTAGGATAAAATTAGATACATAGTATTCATTCATCGTACATACATAAATAACGCAAATATTATAGCTTATTGGTTGTTTTTCTTGCAGAGATAAACGATATATAATTATACACCGCCGACTTATGTACTTATGTGGTTTGCTCAAAACATGATCAAACCACCTTAAGCGACATTCCTAAAAATTTTCTGTCACATCGCGGACACCAAGGCTGTCGCGGATTTATTAGTTACGTATGTAATATATAACTACACATTACATCTTTCAATGAACTTTCGAGGAAGAACACTGGCCCGATTTTCTCAGAACAGATGCCTCTCTGTTCATTTTCCGGGCGTTCCTCGCACATGCGTTTTAGTATTCCACTCCATACGCGCTTCAGTTAAAATAGAAATCGATTACACTTCTATTTTAGTGAATGAGGTCGAGTTTAACCATTAAACTGCACATGGATACGCTTTAACGGCTCAAAGGTATGAACCATTTCATTATTAGCACAAAACATATAGGTACAGAAGTGAAAATCCTAAGTACTTACTCTTATACCTATATTTATATGAACTTTACGTAAATATTTGCTTTATAAGGTGAGTGTACACTATATTGTTATCTTTCTGTATTTTATATCATTAAAATTATTTGTATTGTATATTAACAAAATAGGTACGTTCAGTACATATTTATGCTCTTGAACGAATCCACTAAATTATTTTTGCATCCGTGACTGTAATGTTTGCTATTTTTAAATTGTTTTAAAGTTTTTTATGACTTTATTTGTGTTGTTGTCGTAGGGTGGGTTTAGATCAAACGCACAAAGCACACGAGCCTGAACAAAAGTGTTCTATTTTAATCATTAATTGTAAACAACAAGCAGCATTAACAGCAACAACAATCAGCATTTACACCGAAATAATATCAACGGACCAGAATGAGTGCATCAAGAACTAGAATTTATATAATAAATAGAGCATATTGCTCATTCTGCGAGTAGGAGAGCGATTTAAGATATTGTAGTACTAATTGCAAGCTCTGCATTCATCATTGTCTCAATTACATAAAAATAAAAGGTTTATTTATTTAACTTTTATAGGTCGCATCCCACAGACGTATGCAATGATGGTAGGCTTGTATCATTAGTAAACATTGTGTTGGGACCCCCCCACAATTTCCATGATATTTATTGGAGTGTTTTTTACAGAGGACTTTTTGACTTCCTCTTGGTCCAGGCGACCAAGCCATGCACGGCCCCTTCCTAACGTGTTTGCACAAATTGCTTCATAAAATTGGTGCTAAAAAGTTTTCTAGCTATTTTAATTTCCGCAACGTAATGAAAATAATTCCTTACTTTATTATAAATCAAAACACATGAACCCATATTAATAATATACTTATGTTCTTTATTTTAAATTTAAAATTACCTAAATACGTCCCTCTTATTAACCTTTTTATTTTTCAGATAGTCGTATAATGGCAAAAATAATTCTAATATCCCTAATAACGTGGGTGGCTGTATCGGGCCATATCCACAATGCCGTGGAAACAGAAATGTTCGCCATACCTATCAGCCCGAATTTATTCAATTGGACCTATCAAGGTATTTAAATTTATGCTTTACGTTAAAACAATATAAAGTACAAAATGTAATAATGAAGTTAGCCAATTAATGTAATTGGTCACACATGGTAAAAATATGAGGATAAAACGATAAACAGTCAATTAGTTATGGACAACATCCGTGGCGCAGCCGGCGAGTAGTTGGCTGTAAACTTAGTTGCCTCGGGTTCGATCCCCGTACCGTGACAAATATTTCTTTAGAGTCTGGGTGTTCTGTGACTGCAAGTCCCTCCTAGTTCTTGATACTCACGATACAGTTTAGCGTGGTCAGGGATATGTGTGTTTACTGTTGGGTGTATTTATTTTATTTAATTATATTATTAATTTGTATTTATATTATTAATTTGCCATTACTAGGTGGTAGGTCCTTTATGCGAGAGGCCGGCTGTGTTGGTACCACCGCTTTATGTATTTGTACCGCCAAACAGCAGTGTGTAAGGATTGTTGTATTTCGGTTTGAAGGAGATTGAAGCCAGTAATCCCTGTAATGAAGCCATTTCATTACAGGGAATTATGAGACTTAACATCTTATGTCTCGAATGGACGAGTGCAGTTCTACCATTATTGATAAAAACTACTCTAGCCTACATTTTAACACAACAAAGTGGTTTTTATAGCTGGCAATAAACTGGCAAAAGCATCACCGGGTAGTAGGGTGATCTCTACCGTCCATAAACACACACCCAAACGCAACAGCGATCTGCCAATTTGCAGCGGAAGTGGTAATAACCCGGTCAAGCTAGCCCATTCGTGCTGAAGAAAAAAATATCTACAGTATGGCTCTACCACTTATGATTGCTTAATACATAATTGCAGAATTCGATCAGCAATACCGCTTCCACGCATCGTTGTTGGGCAAGCCAGAGTTACCGTCGTGGCTCCGGTACATTTACAGCGGTCGACATCACTCCGGCTTCATTTTCGGCACACCACCTCGTGGAACCAAACAACCGATTACAGTATGTACTCATCAATATAATTTAATATCTTATGGGTTTAAGTGCCAATTTAAGTTGGTTAAATGTGTCAGAACAAAAATTGTTCGTGAGGCTTTCAAAAGAGAACTGAACATAAACACATAAACCTTATGGATGTTGGTTGGATGGAAAGTATTCTATCTGAGCCTCATTCCCATGCTGACTTTTTATTGTTAAAGAGCCTGTGGGAGTAACACCAAAATAGGGTACGATGGGGCTGGCATGGTCCATGGAGATCAAAAGTCCCTAAAAAAAATCCTGAAAAAAAAGACATTATAATTTTCCCCATTATCAATATTTTTCACTCACTCACTCATGCGAGGAACGAAGCGGCAGCTCCAGGCGCTGCAAGGCGAGGGAGTACCTATGCATGTCCTTCCTCAGAGTTTAGGCTTACCCATACTAAATCTTTTCCACACTAAAATATATATATGGCGTCAAATTTAGATCATGTTCCTTCAAAGTATGATCGACCTGGTTCTGGATATTGTGTCAACATCTGGCTCAAATAATCCTTTCAATTTACTCAATCACTAGCACCTTTCATAATTCGTAAGCTCACCATGGCGAGGGTCACTTACGAACTTGGTAAAATAAATTGACATGAAAATATCTGTAGTTTAACAGTATTAATTTGAATAATTCTTTATGTTTTGTTTCAGTTGGAAGTGATCGGTTTGAACCGGCAAGATTTCGAGACGCGCCGAGTCCTTTTGACGTTGAAAGTGCAGCCGAAAGAGAATATGGCGCGGCATGAGGTGGAACTCAAGATTGACAATCTTAACGTTGAAGACCTTTTGGACGACCACAGGTATACTTAGTTTGGTGTAAATAGATATTAGAAGGGTAGATTAATTATTAAGGATTTAGAACGTTCTGGGGAGGAGCTTTCGTCTTTGTCACAAGTAAAACACAAAACAATTAAAATGTCGCTATTTATTAAACGTGCAAATAATGCTTAGGTATATTTTCTCTAAGTGGCTTAAAACGTAATTGCCAAATGATTTAGTTGTAGGAGAGCCACGTTGTACACACTTTTGTCTACAGACTTAGTCAATAATATTTTAAGAAGCTCAGCGACAGTTACTTGTAAAAACTTGCATATTCCATATTCAGTACAACGTGGGCGTCCACCGGAACCAGCTAAATTTTTGAAAGGGTCTATGAGAAAAAAAGTCTGGGAACCTCTGGTCTAGAGCAAGAAAGGACAGCTTCGACCGGGTTATTTGAATTGTCTCACGCAAAACCAACGTGAAGTAGCATCTAGATCTAGCTAATAAAAAAGTTGCAAAATAAAATTGAGATAAAGTTAAACCTTTTCAGAATGACGCGTCTCAAAGACATTCTGAGAACGAAGCTGTGGATTGAGAGTAGTCAAGATTTATACGCGACGTTTTTGGCTTCAGCAATTGACTTGGGAGCTAGATTACCACTGAAGCCTAGTGATGGGGAAGGGTAAGTAATGATGCCTTCCGACGGGCAATGGCTATCGTAGATTTTTCCGACATTGCATATCGTGACGGTGGCCAAAATTATGCTATCAAAAGTAACTGCTCAGTCGGAATCGCGACTCGCCACTGTGATTTTTTTACCATATGGACGGTTGTCGCTATCCAGTCAGGAACAAATATTTAAATAACTCTCAATATTCACATATAGTCTTGATCCACGGTTTTTATTTTTATTTGCTTAAATAACGAGGTGAGCAGGTTGCTCACCCTGACGCCAGTGCCACGCCTGCCCATAAACAGAGGAACACTATACAAAATTTGAATTACAAAGCACTACATTTAACTGGACTCCGCTCGTCACCCCGAGACATACGAGGTTAAGTCTCATAATGCTCAATTATTTCACTGTCTTCAATCTTTTTTTTTTTTTTTTTTTTGTTTTCGCGGGGAAAGCGATTTATTGCTACCGCCCCACCGGGGGGGAAGGTGGAGCGGTTATGTTGGGTTCTACCGGCCTTACGACCCAGCGTTAAGCCGCCCGGGAGAGATGGAAAACATCCGAGCGACTGCTGAGCCGAGTCCCTAGCACTATATACAACCTATGCCGGCAACTACCAACCAAAACCCCGCGGTGGCCATCTTCGGCGCATTAGGGACGGCCCCGGGTTCCCGGGGCGAAAAGCACCCCAGCTTCAGCCGAAACCGCCCCTGCGCGATGCCGCCTAGCGGCCCGTCTCCATACTAGGGGGGGCTCAGAAGCCCCCACGCACCGAAGGACGCCTTCGGCGTCCACGGCAGCATCGAGGCCAACCACCTGTGCTGCCGTCCATCCCGGGGTCGCACGTACAATAGGTACGTGTACAAAAGTACTAACTGGGCGCTACGACAGCCCCCCGCTGCGCGCCCGCGACCCCCGAAGGCCCCTATTAGTCGCCTCTTACGACAGGCAGGGGATACCGTGGTGGAATTCTCCAAACGCCCCCAATCCACAGGGCGGGAGACGCCGGTCAGTCGTCACCCCGGCGCCTCCTACGTCTCCTCTGGCGGCGGGAGGGATCGGATTGTTCTCGATCTCTCTCGGCACTCTCCTTCTGCGAGATTACGGCCTCGCAGAAGTGGGCCACCGCACGCCAGGACCTCCGACTGTCGACCATGGCGGACACCACAGCCGGCAGCGAGAGGTCGCCTCCGACGACTGCTACGAGAGCGCTGCGCTCTTCGTCCCAGGCTGGGCACACTTCCAATGTGTGTTGGGCCGTGTCCTGCGGACAGTTGTCACAGTGGTGACACACGGCCGACTCCTCTGTGCCGACTATTTGACACAGGTACTGACCGAAACTTCCGTGGCCAGTCAGGACCTGTGTCAGCCGGAACGTCGCCACACCGTGGCGCCTGTCCAGCCACTGGTCAAAGACAGGGCGCACTGCCGCAACGGTCCTCTGACCCGCTGTCGGGTTCTCCAGCCTGAGACGCCACACCTCCACGGCGGCTCTGCGGAGGGAGCCACGTATGGCGTCCACCTCTCTCGGGGCCGGTCGCTGCCCGCGTCTGAACGCCTCCTCCCGCCAGTGAAAGGTGGCGGATAGGGCCTTAGCGTCCAGATCCCACGGGAGAAAACCGGCCAATACGCATGCCGCCTCGAATGAGACCGTGCGGTAGCCCCTGATCGCCCGCTGCGCCACTACTCGCTGTGGCTTGCGCAGCAGAGTGACGCATCGGCCACTCAGGGACTTGGCCCAAACAGGACTTCCGTACAGGGCCATGGACCGCACGACTCCGGCGTACAGCCTTCGGCAAGAGATGCCAGGACCTTCCAAGTTGGGCAGCAGGCTTGAGAGCGCGCCCGCTGCCCGGGACAGTTTTGTCGCCAATCTTTGAAAGTGAGCACGGAATTGCCATCGGCTATCCAGAACCAAACCCAGATATTTCATAGTGGAGCCGATGGGAATCCGCACCCCATTAACAATGATGTGGGCACCGGCCGGTGGCCCCTTCCGAGGCCCGTGGAAACAAATGGCCTCGGTTTTCTCAAGGGCCACCTTTAAGCCAAGCTGCTGGATGCGGCTCACGACGTGGCCGGTGCCGACCGCCGCCAAAATTGCGGCATCTTGGAATGTCCTGGCTCTCGCTGTTACCAGCGTATCGTCGGCGTAACAAGTGACGCCGACGCCCCAGAGGTTGGCACCACGGAGAACCCAGTCATAGCCGATGTTCCACAGGAGTGGGCCCAAGACTGAGCCCTGTGGAACACCGCAGGTCATTTCTCTTCGGTGCCACCCGTCAGCGCCCGGATACACTACGTCCCTATTGGATAGGTACGAGTGCACCAGACGCCGAAGATAGGGCGGCACCTCGTGGTACCGCAGTGCCTCATGAATGCAGGCCCATGGCAGGGAATTAAAAGCATTAGAAATATCTAAGCTTACTGCTATGACTACCCTGCCCTGGGCGACTGCTTCCTCCGTTTCGGCCTTCACCCGCAGAATCGCGTGGATGGTGGATCGGCCTTTTCTGAATCCATACTGGCAATCAGCCAAATTGGGACCGACCCTCTCAAGGTGCTCGACGAGGCGAGCGTGAATGATGCGCTCGAAGAGCTTGCAGACCTCGTCGAGCAGCACGATGGGCCGGTAGGCCGACGGCGACTCTGCGGGTCGTCCTTCCTTCTTGAGCAGGACGAGCTTCCCGGTTTTCCAGCGTGATGGGAAGACGCCCTGCTCCAGACACGCGGAGAATAAGCTGCGGAGCCTCGGACCCAGGTGCTCGAGGGCTAAGACCCAGACTTTGCCGGGGATGCCGTCGAGCCCCGGGGCGGTATTTTTGCCCCGCAGCCTATGCACTGCCGCCCGCAATTCAGCGGACGAAACCTCTGGGATATCCCTTGCCGAACTCGACGATGGCGCCGACTCGCGGGGCGCCATCGGTGGAGGAGTGGTCTCCACGGTGGCCGGAAACAAGGCCGCGACGACTTCAGCCAGAAGTTCCGGCTGGAGACCCTGCGACAGCGGGGGCGCCGCTGGGCGAAGCTTGTTCATCGCCAAGCGATATGGGCGCCCCCACGGGTCACTATCGAGGGTCTGCAGAAACGCCTTTCTCGCCGCAACCTTAGCTCTCTTGATGGCCACCTGCAGCGCTCTCTTCGCCTCTTTGTAGAGGCCGTAGAGCTGCCGCTCCTGGTCTCCGTGTCCATCCGCCCTAAGACGGCGGCGACGGTGCCTGGCATACCGGCGGCGTGCTGTAACACAAGCAATACGCAACTGTGCTAGCTCCTCCGACCACCAGTACACCTGGCGTCGGGGCGGGAGGCGCCGGACCCGGGGCATGGCAGCGTCGCAAACATCCGACATTGCCACCCCGAACCACTCCGCCTCCTGCTCGACCCGTACCGGTCCGTCTGGCACAGGGAGCCACGACATAACCAAAGCGGCAAGCTCTAAGGCCTCTTTGTCGAGACGTTTCAAAGCCCACCGCGGGCCGTCCTGATACAGGGCACTCGGTCCACCACTGGGCTGGGCGATGGCGGACGCGGAGACGTCAAACCTAATATAACGATGGTCCGATAACGTCTCCACGCCCGCCAGGACCCTCACTGTCTTCAATCTCCTTCAACCTAAAACATAACAGCGCATACCTACTGCTGCTCGGGGGAAAAAGTAGAAAAAGCGGTTGTACCAACCCAGACGACCTCTGGCATACGAGGGACCTACCAACTAGTAGTAGTAATTTGATTGATAACAAATATCAAATAACAAATACATGTGTAACAATCCGCGGTCTTATGGTTAAAAGCCATCTCTTCCAGACAACTTTGGGATGGAATACTGGCAAAGAGAGGCATATGAATGGGGTGTATCAAAAATATATCATTATGTTATGATTCATATTATTAATTCATCTTGGATCGTGGGTATCAGGAAATAAACGTCTGTAACCATAAGGGATATCGCTGCTATTCTTTCTGTTTCCAGCTTAGTAGTACGCCTCGGGAGCTCGATGCCATTCTCTTCAGAGCTGATGAGATTAAGAGAGGAAGTCCGCCCTCTATCTCGCCTACCAAGCTGTCCTCGTGAATACAAGCGTACCACGGTGGAGAGGCTGTTCAGAGATGCCGGCTTGACCCTGGACTGGTGCAGTTTTGAATTGGTATGTTTAGATTATTATAGTTTACTTCTCAAATTGACTGGTATAAAATTCCAATGTTAAGCTAAGGATATTTGCATAATAAACCTACGATTATACTTTTATACAGACCATCGTACTACTACTATTACGATGGTCTGGGACGCTGATTGCTGACTTAATGTTTTATAACGTAAGTCTGCAAACGAGCAAGTAAGTTACTTGATGGTAAGTGATTTCCATCGCCCATGAACGCCTTCAATAGCAAAAGAATCATGGGCGAGACCTGAAATTAAAGAACTGGATATTATGTTAATTCTGGAATGAAAAGAGTGTATTATTATGGTAGACGTTCCCAAAACGGTTATAATCCACCTTCATAATACGGACTGCGAAGATATGGAACAAGTTACAAGTTAGTCTTTGTTCCTCGATAAATATATTCTGGGTGTCTTCAAGTCACGGATGAATAGAATAGAAATAAAATTTATCTTAGGCTACATCATCGCTCACCATCAGGCGAGATAGTGGCCAAACGCAAGCCTATTACGAATAAAAAAAATATTTATTAAGATTTAAAAGTTGATTCGTATTAGAGTACTGGTATACGAAATGCTCATACCATCACACTCACGCATAAGGAGAAAACTCTAAAAGATGAACGAATCTAGTAGTTTAATGTGGCTGCACCTCGTTCAGAAAGCGAGGCAATGGTGTTAGATTGTAACTTTACTATTTCAGTACAACACAATATACAAAGAACGTACTACTCAGCACTTGGAATACCTAACAGAAATACCGAATTCAAGCAAGACAACCAAGTCTAAGGCATTAGATACAGGAGTATGGAACGCACCGAGTCGTCACTCCCTACCGAGCAGGAGTTACGCTCGACAACTCACCGCGGTTGTGGCAGTACCTTTAGTACTGATGTTGCTCTCCATTGCAGCTCTTACAGCTGTTGTGTGCTTCCACTATGCTGCTATGTAAGTATCCTCATTACTCTAGGAGGCACTGGATATAAACGAAGTCGAAAATATTAGATACTAGAGAAGTATGGAATTCACTAAGTTACTACTCCCTTCTGAGTAAGAGTCACACGCGACAATTACTATGGGTGTAGCAGCACCTTTAGTACCTACTGATGTTGCTCTCCATCGCAGCTCTCACGCTTGTTGTGTGCTTCCACTATGCTGCTATGTAAGTACCCTCATTACTCTAGAAGGCACTGGACATAGCTATTATAGACAAGTCGAAGATATTAGAAGAGAAGTATGAAATGCACCAAGTTACTTCTCCCTTTACTGTTTATTGTTTATTGGTACTGTTTATTGGTAGGCGTAGCGTTTACCATCAAACGAGCAGCCTGCTCGTCAATCACCAAAAAAATTAAAAGGTCAAAGTATTTTGAAGTTTATTTCCTTTTTCAGGCGAGATTCAGATTCGGAATGGTTTCTTCGTGACATATTTCATATTTGTATCGAGTATAGAAGACGAAGGTTTGACACATATTGTAACACTAACAAATAATACGACTTACCTTCGCCTATTAACAACAAAGCTGGTTTCAAAAATAAATAATAAATACTCGATGTAAATACTCTGAATTATATTTGCCTTTTTTTCAGAACACATCGATCTAGTAAAGTGGAGTTGTGCCGTTATGGAACCGGAAATACTGAGCAGACCCAAGTCGCTGATAATACCAGTATTAAAAGTCTTGGTGTCAGGTAATTTGGTTTTCGTTCTTGATCCTGGAAAATATTGCTTAACGCAGCAAATATTTATCTTATTGGACTTATGACAGCTGCCGCTTTTTGTAGGAAAGTGATATCAATGACTATTTTCTAGGAAACCTAGTTAGTTTAATGAATATATTACAGTTTACGTAATTTAATGAATTTTACACTACGCAATAAACAGCAAAAAAGTTACAATGCTGTTTACATTTGTATTATTTTTCAATAATGCACTTACGTAATTAACTTATGTATATTCAAGTTACTGAGACTTAACTTCATTTGTTCCAGCCCCAACAACAGTCTCGTACGTCCATATAGCCCGAAATCAACAACGAACTTAGCAAACAACTACAACCGTCCCCAGCCTCCTCCTTACATGGGATCAGCCACTAATTCCCTTCACCATCGTAAATCAACCAACACTGAAAAAACCACTCCATCTACAAGCGGACACACTCCAGAACATTCTAGAACATTAGCTCTAGAAGAATCCCTGAAACTTTTGAACGAAGCGAACATCAATTCTGAATTTGATCTCAATATCCCAATTTTGAAGGACCCGATAGTTGATCTGAGCGATGGAACTGATGATTATGTGCCAATCAAACCAGAACCTACGGGATATGTGCCAATGAATGCTGATTTGGATGACATTGAAGTGCCTGATTTGACAAAATTCGGTATTGGTGGAGTTACTGGGCCTATTTGACATGAGGTTTCGGCCGACGGCAAGCAACCTGTCAAGACTTGGTTCTGCTAAAAGTAAAACTAGCATTGGGTAATTGCCGATGATTATTAGTAACTCGGGGTATAACCGTATCACAGTTTGAAACCCCGACACCAGTTAGAAGAAAAGAAAAAGTCCTAAATAGATATATTTGCTTTAAACTTAGCTAACAACCATTTTTACTAAACCAAATTTCAAATAAAAACCACATTCAAGTTGGTCCATTCGTTTAACCGCTACGAAGCCACAGATACACATAATAGACAGATAATAGTTAGAACACTGAAAACACCTCTCTTTTGTCGAGATTTAATCTATAGATGTTGACTGTCATTCGTTTTTAGCAGAATCTATAATAATATACTTGGAGTCGCCATTGATATTAAAATTGCTTTATAATATTATGAATTAAAGTTGTCCATAACTATTCATATTCAACAACGAGTATTAGGGGTTGAGGGTTGAGGAATGAGTGTACCATTTTGATGAATGTGCTTTTGTATGTCATTAACGCACAGAGATGAACCCCCATTTAGATGAGGACAGCTTTTTTTTTTTTATCCTGGCTCAGCAAAGTGACTACGCTACACCTGATGGTAAGTGTAGCGCAATCCAAGAATATTGTCGATCAACGATAAACAATCCCTGTTTTCCAATTACAGCACTAGAGCGCATTATGCGGCATAATGCTCAACGTTGAATGTTTCAATTACAGCAACGCTACGCACAATCAAGCACTCTCAAAAGTACTGCTTTCGGGTGATACATGCAATCGATACCAACTCAGTAACAGAAAATTAACAAGTGTTTTTTCTTTAAGTTGGCATTGATCGAAATTTTATTTATATTATCGTTAGTAATTAATATTGTTTATTTTTGAGATTTTTTTTTAAGCTTTCGTCTTATCGTAGTGTTTTCGAAATATTCAAAAGTTAATTAAGACCCTGTTAAAAAGTAAATGTAAGGATGGATGAAGGTATAAACATTGACTATTTATATTTTTATTCTCAACACTGAACTTAGCGCACTCTGCTGGTGCACTAGAAAACTAATTCACGTTCCAATTAGCAATTAGCACACTTCGGCATTGTGCGCCACTGAGTCGCATTATGCTCTGTAATTGGAAAACAGGGAATGTGTCCATCGTTGGTCGGCAAGATCATGCCGGCCTGCTAAAGGGTCAAGGGGGAGGGGAAGGAAAAAGGAATGGGAAAAGGGTGAGGATCAGGGGGCAAGCCCCCTGGGGAGCACCGGATATACACTGGCTGACCCACACAAGGTGGGCCACTATGGCAAAAGTTTCTCGTATAGCCAAGATTTCAGCAAAGCTGAAGACAGTTTTGTACAGTATGAATGGGCCAGCTCGACCGGATTGTTACTACTGTTTCCTAAAGATCCGACGGGAAGTAACAGCTTACCGTTGTGTTTCATAGTGTGTGTGAGATTTCTGGGGCCCAAATCCCCCTCCCCATCCTTGATATCTTAATTATCTCTTTCTTTCTCGGCGATGCGTGCATGTTTCATTTGATATTATTGTGTACGTGGGTGGTGGAGAACACTTACGACCGGATGACCTATTTGTTCGTTTGCCGACCTATGAAAAAAAATGAAAGACAACTGTCATTTGGGTGGCCGCGACATAAGATTCTTTTTTCAAACTGTAAAACTAGAGTTTTCAGTTCTATTCTTGTATGAGTCATACAATAAATTCTCTTCGTCTAAATGGGGCTTTAGAAACTTTTTAAATTTCCTATTGAAAATCTTATTATGAATGTAGGAATATGCGGTCTAGAATAATTTTGAAATACTCCTAACTGAAAGAGTAGTTAGGTACACGTGACATTTAATTTCTTTACTAGATGTTTATTAGCGTAGTTAATTGTCTTTTTCTAGTCAATTTATATGATATATTTTGTAGAAAAGTGACATAATCTAGTCAAAGGACATTGTCAAAAATGGCCTATGAATCAACACGCATGAAACATTTACTATAATTATTATTTATAATGTACATTATAATTATTTCAATAGAACGGACACTTCTTAATTTCGAAAACAATTAAAAAGTATTCACTTCCGTCATAGTCCTCGGTATTATAATTTTTGGTTCAAATTCGGGTTTTTAATAGGCAAAGGTATTGTAGCTCATACAGCCAAGTCTTTGTAACAGCACTCTTAATAAGAGTTTGACACAGACAAACGTCAGTATTCTCAAAACTCAAGTGTTGAGAATACTGACGCTTGTCTGTGTAATTAAAAACCATTATTTTATTAACCATGATTATGGTTTTTAGTCACAAACAGTCCGATATGATGTCGCGGAACCATACGGCTTGTCAAAATGATTTTTTTAATTTATTTATGGCTTCGCATTGTTATGCATTTCGCCAATGACAAGTGTAATTTATTCTCAAGTCTTCACAAGAACGATGAAATATCGGTGTAGAAGTTTTCAAGGACTTGTTGGAGTTTTGGTGTGCATTCTTTTTTTCAGTACGATACTTAATTCACTTATTTCAATATTTCCATAGTCCATCGCCGTAAATGTTTATTGCACAAATCCACACCACTTTTATACAACAAACACAACATTAAACTAGTTTTTGAAATAAATTAAAATCAGCGATGAACCGCACTGTCAGAATTCCCGCCAAAACTCCGTCAAAATGAATTAATAGATGACAACATTTGACATTTGATAGTATTTATTGGCCTAATTATAACCTCAAAATCCGAAAGTATTTGATTTATTTTTCGGAATTCTCAAGTGTCCGTAGTTTTAATTTAGTTTCAATCAAATATATACATTATCTAAAATCCAAAAAGTAAATTCACCTCCCTGTTGGTTCTTAGGCCAACTATGTATGGACGACGAACAATGTCCTTTTATGATTATCGTAATAAATGAACTTAAAGTTTTGTTTGTTTTTTTATTCTGGCTCGACAAACTACGCTACACCTGATGGTAAGTATAGTAGAATCTAAGAATAGTGACTAACGACAGAGAATGTATATATTGAATGTCGGCACTATTATGCCGGCTTGCCTAATTGCTTCTTCACATTCCGTTTGAAAGATCCTATGATATAGGACGGGGGAACACGCGTACCGGCACATTATTAACTATATTCCACAGATACAGAAACAAGGTTTTGCGAACTTCTTAGTTCATACTACTTATTCCTAGAGCCGAGATGTAGGCACCCATGAGACTGTGCTCTAATAAGCGAGCCCTTGTGTTAAGGTGAGGTTAGGTTAAGGCCAAAGAATTCTTCAGAGCATTCACGCATTAATAGAGACGATAAAAAAACGCAAAGCGAGGCAATGTCCCTACGAAGCTATAGCAGCTTCAAATTCTTTGTAACGTCTGCATTCACAATGTGGACAGCCCGTTACTACAAGTCCATCCTGGATATCGAGGAAGTATTAAGGTAGTATCGAGGAAGTATCGAGGAAGAATTTATGCGATATCTGGCCGTATCTTCGCTTTGTATTTAAGCAGTAAATGGTATAAAAAAAAATTGTGTGTGTACTTATGTACGCACGTACGAAGTTATACTTCTTATTACAAAACAAAATTAACTCCAAAAATTTCATCCCGCATACCAGTAGGGTAGACCGGGTACATTTGTAGCAGGGTACGGTAGTACCAACGGGAATATTTTTTTAACTACGCCTCGCACACACTTTCCCATCCCCTTGGCGCCCCCCTTGGTTGCTTGCCGACTAACTATCAGCTGCTCGCGCGTGTGGCTCGACGCAGACGCTTATGAGGGCGAGGTGAAGTTTTGGTGCAGTCAAAGTAAGTTTTTTCCGTCTATTATCATTGGTCATAGTAGGAAATCAAAACATCATTTTTAACTCAGTGTAAGTTAAAACATTTCTCACTATTGTTGCTCTTATTTGTAAACGTATTTATTTAGATTCAAGTTTATAATTTAGGAGATTTTTTATAATATCCATGAAATGAGTATATGAGGACAATTGTACCAAAATTTCGGGGACGTTTGTAACGGCACAATTGTCCCCGTGGTAAAATTGACCCCATATTATATATATATTTATTTATAATCTATATATTTATTCTAACTATCATTTTAATTCATAACTTATTATTAACTATATTTTTTATCCGAGCACGGCAAAGTGACTGCACTACATCTAATGGTAAGCGAAGCGCATTCCAAAAAGACCAGCGACAACCGACAATAATGAGTTTATCGGCGGTCACCAAAACATGCCGGCCTGTAAAAATGGTTCTTCCCACTCTGAAGAGGGTAGAAACAAATCGAGGGGCATGCAACAGGACAGGCGGATGACCGAGACAGGCACAGGGATACAAGTATGTGCCGCTAACCGCCCAAACCAACCACCAAGTTATGTCGCAAGCCCCTCGGGAGAACCGAATATACACTGGCTAATCCTGGAACGCGATCCACACAAGGTGTGTAGGTCACTATGGCAGGTTTTAACACAATGTGTACGGTGGTCGCTATTCGGGCGGATATGAATATCTTACCACCAGCAGTTAGAATTTAGAAGATAAAGATCAATGGGATATCTGTGTAACTGTAGTTATTGTTAACAATTGGGAACTGCAGTATTAAGAGACGCAATTCAGCGATAGACAGACAGACCGACAGTAGACAGTTTTGTCTACAGCATGAATGGACTGGCTCGGTCGGGTCGTTACCATTGTCTCACAGAAAACCGACGTAAAGTAGCGGCTTGCTGCTGCATTTCGTACGGTGAGTAAGATATCCGGAAGCCCAAATCCCCTCCCCTTCCCAATCCCTAATTACCCCTTTCCTTTAAGGTAGGCAACACGCCCATGATTCTTCTGGTGGTGAACGTGCATGGGTGGTGGAGATCACTTACCATCAGGTGACCCACTTGCTCGTTTGCCGGCCTATGATATAAAAAAGAGTAGCTATACATAATAAAAGAATTGATAAAATTAAGTATGCAAGGGACAATTGTACCACGGGGACAATCGTTCCAAATGCTTTACCATACAACATTTTAATTTGTGGTTTTCGTTGTTTTTGACTAATTATAAGTATACGACACCACAAATATGATGGTCAATACTTAATAAGAACTTATAAGAATACTTTGTTGTAATCTTTAATTTAGTTATTATCGTTTAGGGTGAGAAAACTATTGATTTATGTTTTTAATTTTTATATTGATTAACCTTACGAAGTTTACTGTATTTTGTTTGTCATTAGATTACAAGCTATTCTGTTGGGATATTACCATTTAGAGAAGTATATTTATGTAATGATAACACTGAGTTTTATTAAATTACATCGCTGGTACAATTAACCCACTGGCGGGGATATTTGTACCAGTTCACTCAGTCCGCTTTAATGCCTAATATCTATGATTGTATTATTGCTACACGTCTAAAGATAATGCGAACTTATAGCCGAATAAACTACGTATCAATGGTTATTGACACTTTTGACACAATATTAATAATAAACTCAAAATTTAACGCTAACCAAAATATGCTACAATTGTCCCCGGTCTACCCTACTCTACGTTTGTAATAATAAGTATTTAACATTAATAATTTAATAATATTTAGTGTTAATTATATTAAATAAAAGTATTTTAATTTATATCAATAAATAATACATACGGATAGTTAACCTCAATTATATTGGAGCACTTGAAAAAGTATATAAGCACAATTTTTTTCACTAATATTCACAAATAGTAAGTAATATCAATCAAAATATTCAATTTAAATCACTACTGAATATAATTTATTAGCACATATATAATTCGCACTTGTATGAAACTCAAACACGTGTTGTGAATGTATAAACTAGAGACATGTTGATAAATATTATAAATATGAAAACAGTGATCAGAGGTGACGAGCGTACCAACATGCGCGACTAATATCGAGGTTCAATTCCTATTTTGTTGGTAGCTTTTTTTTCGAGACTTAATGAGCGGTTAAGCAGACGGCTTCATACTGTTAATTTTGTGTCACAGGTGCGCGCGCATCTTAAAATTTCACTCTCATCATTTTTTCATAACGCGCCTAAAGAAGTATAACTTCAAAAATTGGTGAATTGAAAACTCATTTCGCGTGCATATCATTTAATGTAAATAAAATTACATAATTTTTAAAACGTGCATACACTTGAATATCCTTCTTAGCGCGACAGAGGCATATCCTAATCCATAACGATCCGTTTAATGAATACACCCAACAGTCACACAGTTTAAATTGAGAATTCACGGAACCGTCATTTGTTTATACATTCAAAATCAATTATTTTGGACTGACTTTATTCACACAATACCAACAATGGATGGATTATTGAACAGATTCATTGAGAATTGGCTTGTAAATGGTCCAAAACGCCCATACGCAGCCAAGCCATATGAATGGAATACAGCTATAAAAGTCCTTTATATTCAAAAATACATTATTTTATATGGAACGCTATAAATCATAATAATTGATTTAGGTATACATTTAATTTAGTTATATTTAAAAACAATATGCCTTCGTAGCGCTTTAAAGAGCTAATCACAAATACTTCAAACCAAAATAATATTCTAAATCACGAGAGATGTAGTATTAATGTATAACTATGTCTTAAATAAATAATAACAATACACAATCACAACATATGTAAATTTGATTTTGGACTCTTTCTTGCTAAACGCAATCTCTACCATAAAAATAATAAGTAATATGAGTCATTATTTATTATTTTAGGAAGGTTACATCTACAGCACAGAGGTAATGATGTAGGAATGGAAACACCATGTTGACAGATGACAATTCATTTAAATTCGTTTTTTTTGTCCAAACACGGCAAAGTAACCTGATGGTAAGCGTAATGTTGTCCAAAAGACCAGCGACCACCGACAAACAATGAGTTTATCGGTGGTCACCAGAGTCATGCCGGCCTGTATTAATGCTTCTTCTCTCCTCGGAGAGGGAAGAAGTAAATCGACAAGGCAGGCTGATCACCGATGTGATATGCAACAGGTCAAATATAAATAATAAATACGTACATTTAGAACTACTTAATTATGGAATAGTTGAACATCGCCAATAAATTAAAAAAGGTAAACATAAAGTAGTTTCGCATGTATGTACTACACGGTACTCGCCAAATAAATAATAATCTTTTTTATAATAAAAGATTATGATATGCATAAATACATATTAATGTTTATTACTATACGTGATTATTTCCCTAGAGAAGTATTTTACCTTTGTTTTACATTCATAAATACAATTTTTAACGCTAAGTTAATGAATAAGAAAAGGCTCATAGCCTCTTAATATCATCCGTCAACAATAATTACAATACTTTTTCTAATCACACTTATTTCTAAGATTACTATGTTAAGAAATTCAAACAATAACCTAAATATTGATACAATCACTGCCATAACTTTACTGGTCACACAGTTATTTATGTATTTAATTTTTGAAAAGTTTTATTTCACAAAATGGAAAATATTGTGAATGAATTAGAAATAAGGGTCCATTTACACGAAGAGAATTTATTGTACGACAAATGCGAGAATACTACAGAAAACCTTGTATTTTATCTATTAAATGACATCTTCTACATTGTGAAATAGACCATAATTATACTAATTTAACAATTAATCATTATTTAAATATTAGAAAAAACGAAAACGATCATCCCAAAATTAGGAACTTACAAACCTGAAATACCTACTTGCTAATTTAGACTCCTGAAAAGAAATACATGTTTTTTTCTAGTTATTGCCCATTAGCCTTAGGAATTTATCTTTACACTAGTCTGTGGGAATATATTTCATATTATTTTAATGCTTCCTACCATCACCGTGCTAGCCAAATGAAGAAAGCCCATTATTAGACAAATAGGTTGAATTCTAAATGTCAATAATATTATGATAGTTGCTGAACGAACTATTAAATATGATAAATGCGATGAAATCGATATAATTAGAGAGCAGAGAATTAATTTTGTTTTGTACACACAAAAAATGGACACATTACCAGAAATACGGCCAGTGGCAACTTCTAACGTACTTCAGCCATAATACCTAATGTAGATAATAATAACACCATCCCTGTATTACATACCTATGTCCCACTGCTGGGCACGGGCATCCTCCACTACTAAGAGGGATTAGGCCTTAGTCCGACACGCTGGCCTAAGGCGGGTCGGCAGACTTCACAAACCCATTTAATTCTTATTGAGGTTGTATGTAGGTTTCCTCCCGATGTTTTTTCATCGTTAAAGCAAGCGACAGCTAACAATGAATACACACGTAACATAGAAAAGTCCGCTACATGCCCTTGAAGCTGGTGATGAACCTGCGATTTTCTTGTCGACAGTCCGTACCGCTTATTTCAGTTAGAACAGGTTCCCAGACCTTTTTTTCTAATATCATAGACATAGACCACTTTCAAAATTTAGCTGGTTCCGGTGGACCCGCTGCAGCTAAATTTTTACTATATTCCCAAAACTCGACAAAAAATGTGAAGATTAGATCGAACTATGGAAATTTGGTGAAGTCAAGTCAACATTTTAGTTCTTCGCTATCGAAAGCAGATAAATGTTCGTGGTTCCCCGCTAACGAATTGTGAAGCCCCATTTTTTTGTCACGCCCACCTAGACTCCCGTGAAGTCTCCCGTGGACCTCTGGGGGTCCAACTAACCCACTTTGGGAACTAAGGTGTTAGAATGACATAAAAATTGCCATTTTTTAACCGAATTCGACAAAGGATACGGCGTTCGTTCATTTCTAAGCGTATTTTTAATAGAAGAATTTTGTTTTTCAAGTTTTAACCTCTTGCGTGATTAGTAACAAACATTGATAACCTTGAATTTTTGGTATTCTAAATTTAGCTACAACGTGTTACAGAAAGTTATGGTCAAATTTAAGCTAAATACTATATGTATGATATATGTTAGATATAACACCTCCGTAGTACCAATTATCGAATAAGTAACATGTCGATGAAACTAGAAACTTTTCATTCGAATTGAAACTTTGGATAATGCTAAATGATAAACAACTCAACAATCATATTGTCTCCCTCACGATTTTGTTTTCGAATGGTTTTGTGCTGTTAGCCTATATTGCTTTTACAGCTTCACCTGACACTAAGGTGGCCTTGGCCACACCTTGGCCGGGTTAGATCGCCATAAGCACCGGCTTATGGTGTTCTACCCAGTAATATTAGTGGCGGATAAGCAAAAAGGCGCCTTTTAAAAGGCTCAGGCCTAAGCTTGAATAATCGTTGGGGAAGTCCGTCTCTATACACTGGTGTGCCGAGGGCCAATTGTGGGACCTCTTCGGATTCGCAGGCGAGACCGATGTCGTGGTGGCATGTGTTATTATTGCGATTTGGATTTGGTATAGAAACTTCTTCGATGGCAATTGTGATGGGGCCATTGTGATCTGCCAAAACATTTTTGGGGGCGTCTCGCTCACGAACTTCACTCAATTTATAGGGATGTGATGGATCTTATCATTCGTAAAAAACGAGTGATTTAATCACTCGTTTAAATTTGAGATATTTGCATTTTGATAAAATCTGGTACATAAAGCCTACTAGAAAGAAAGAAAGAAAGCTTTATTCGTGCAAATTTGTACACTACAACAAACATTACTATTATAGTACTATTAACACAATATCAAGATCCTGAACATTGCTCACTGCTATGTACAGAGTTGCAGAAAAGGTACCAACTCAGCGTTATGCTACAGATTAATCCGTAGCGTTTTTCAGTTAGAACCTTGTGTACTACTACTGTATTTAACGACCCTTAAATACGACCACACCTTTCAATAACACGTTGTATAGTAGAGTCTACATTTATTATCACTTGTGTTTCCATTATCATCACTACATCTTATTCTACTGGTTTCCAACAGACTACGGCCCTCATGTCGTCGGGTGCTTTCCCAAACACTCGGTGTCCATTAGCGTCCACGTATTGATTGATTTGGTAGTCTAGGAGAGTTTGGAAGCCGAGGATGTCGGTACCGAGTTGCTGTAATACAAATAATAATTAACGATAAATACACAGGTAACTTCGAAAGTAAGTAAGTAAACAAGTAAGTGCATTAGGTCTGTTTTTAAAGCTACGACTTTCGTCTCGACGTCCGTGCTACTCCTGATTTATTCTGTGTGATTTTGCTTCTGTTTATAGGCAGGCGTGACGCTTACCATCAGGCGAGCGACTTGCTCGTCTCGTCATTCAATTAAATGATTAAAAAAAGTTCTAATAGGTTCTTACCTGTGTAAGCGGGCTGGTGTTGGTAGTAAAGACGCCTAAGAATCGCCTCTCCCGTGCTACGTTCATTGTGGCATCCTCCAAAGCCTGAATAGCTGCCACGTTGTCTTGCGGGCTGAGGTACTCCGCCGTAGCCATCATGAATGAGTGTAGGACTGTGCCTTGAAAACAAAGGTAAATATGTGGCATGTTAAAAGTATGTCATTCAATTTATTTATTAGATATTCATTAAAATCCATTCCATTTCATTTTTGTTAGTATGAATCTTAATACTTGAGTAAGGTGGACTTTGACGTCTAGGAATCGATAAATAATTGTAATTAATTATTTCTTTACATATTTACCCGTCGTCATCATTATAAATTATTTCGGTACAATTTACAAAGTTATTAGATAAAGAATTACATTTCTGTTAACAAGTTCCTGATAAATTCAATATTACATTAGCATGCAAATTACCTTTTCCTCCAGGAAGCATAGTATCCCTTACTGATCCCTCCACGTATTCCAAGAATGCCATAATTTTGGAGAGACCTCCCGCCAGCTCGATTTCTGGTTCATCTCTAGCATCAAAGTTCAGCGCTACAGCTACTGGAGTACCATTAGCTGTAAGAAGATTTTACCTTTACTAACGATTTCTTAATTCAACGAATCCAAACTAAGCAAAACACGTCGGTCACAGTTGAATATATTTTATGTTGTAATAAAATTTATTTAAATGGATTTTATTCGCGTAAACATACAATTAAAAGTAAGGGGTTCATTAAGGGGGGGGGGGGGGGGGTAAGGGATGACATGAGAAAAATCTAAAAAAAATATATAAGGATGCAGCGCCACCTACCGGTTAAGAATCTAAACCATCCAGGGACCCACTCAAACACAACAAAATAAATCATCGAAATCGGTCCAGCAGTTTTGGAGTTTTTGCGATACTGAAGAACAGCTATTGATTTTTTAATGTTTAGGTAGGAGATAGATAATATAAATGTGACTGTGACCCCATCAGGATCAGTGTGTGGGTGTATGTAGTAGTATTTACCGTCGTTGAGTACAACGCTGAGCCTGGCCTGCAGCAGCGCGGTCCAGCACGCCTGCACGCACAGCGCGTAGTCGCGCGTCTCTATCTCGTGCTTCAGGAACTGCTCCAACTCCGCCTTCTCGTAGAATGATGACACTATCATGCTGGAATATTGTATTAGTTAAAGCCATCTTTAAGGTTTAAAGTCCTTTCAATATATAAATGTATTTAAAATTTTGTAACTTGCCTAAATTAGTAACACCACCACTCGTGTCGAATTAGTTTTAATGTCATTAAAAAGATGGTTGTGTTTAAAGAAATCTCTCCAACAATCATACTCACTCGATAACTTCTTGTTTATGTTCATCACGCATCGGTACAGCAGTGAACTGTGGTTTTGTTGCATCGATGGTGCTTTCAGTGTCAGTAGACATGTTTGCCAGTACCTCTCCTAAGTTGGCAGCACCCAAGAAATCGGTAATTTCTGTAACGCAAATTCAATTGCCTTTTTTCATTGTGATATCTACCTTTCTTTTTATGTTACTTGTAAATTAAAGTATTTTTTCAACTCACATCACACATACTTCAGCGTAATGCCTACTAACATTTTTGAACTTACCTATAAAGTATCCCTTATCACGCAGCCTGGTGATGGTAATGATGGAGTTCAAAGAGTTTCCTCCCAGTTCGTAAAAACCAGCATTCACAGACAGAGTACATCTCGCAGCTCGTCCCAAAACTTCTCCCACAGTCTCAAACAACACACGAGCTGCTTCCATCTTCTCGGCTTCTACGCCCGTGTAGTCGATGTCTAATGGGATTTCTGAATCATCTGTTAAAAAATCTTTGTTTGTATAAAATATGATTGTGGTTTTAACTATGTACATTTTTGTATCACTCACCATTGTTATTAGTATTCTCGTACATTTTTAACAGAGATTGTCTATCTACTTTTCCGTTGACAAGTAGCGGGATGCTCTCCACTTCAATCACCTGAAACAAGACGAAATAAATATATTTAACACTTAGTTGAATCCGATGATTCAGTAGACAGATTTTGGTATAATATCAAAAGTATGGTTCAAAATACAGAATCTTTTTAAATAAAAATAAAAATTTGTGCTAATTTAGATATAATAGCACATAGCACAGTTCGGTTAAGACCTCGGCTTGAACTGTTGCTAATATTGATAAATGGTCTCCGATAAATATAGTAGAAGCGCGACATTATAAGTTCCTACCTGAGGGATCATGTAATGTGTAAGAGAATTTTTCAAATTCGCCTCAATATGTTGGGCTGATATCCTTGCTTCAGGCTTTATGGTAACAAAAGCCAAAATCTCAGGGTTGCCACGTTCTAATCCGTAGCACAGAACAACAGCTGAAATAAATGATAAGTAAATATTAATAAATAACATAAAACAGTAATTTATCAAAGAACTCTAGAAGATGGGACGGAATGCTGGCCCGTCTCAGAACTAACCATTAACGCCCCCCAGATATCTTTATCTATGTCTGTTTTAGGTGACTGGAAACGGAACCTGATTTAAAAACTAGCCAATCCCAAAAAATATTCATACGGCCTTGATATAGACATAAAATCAACATTAAAATATATTGTGTACGTCTCTATAATGATATCAAATATTGCTCAAACTGATGCTCTTGTTGCCGAACCTGTATTTCGATTTATTTAAGCTACGATAGGAAGTGTCGTAAATATGTTCTTTAGATACCTTTATATTTCTCGAAATGTAACTAAACTTACATTTATCAACGCCATGTTCAGCGGACACCGCTCTGTCTACCTCCAACAGGTCCACTCTGTGTCCCCTGATCTTGATTTGGGAATCAGTACGGCCGGCGTACAAAATCACTCCTTTGTGCAAAATGCCAAAATCCCCTGTGCGATAAAGTCGTCCGAAATCTGAAATTCAAGAATGACTTATGTAAAAGTTATGTCGTTTTTCGCATAAATATTTTTTGTTTTTATCGATATCATCTTTAAAAAAAATTAAATTAAAAAATGTTGATGCTGTCAAGCCATTATTTGTGTATACAATCATTCGGAATCACAATATGAAAAGATAAGTTCCTAAACCTTCACGTATTATTTTGTTTTATTTATCATTATAACAAATGGTAGATTTAATAAGGAGCAAGATAGACTATTTCCCTGCCCTAATAAATATATTCTCCATGTTACTCAGGACAAAAGCATTTATCAAAGAAATGACGCCATAACACGGTAAAGCCATGCTGTAGACAATTGTCTACAGCATAAATGGACCGGCTCAACCGGCTTGTTCCCAGTAATCATAATAAACCGTCGCAAAGTAGCAACTTGCTGAAGTGTTTCGTACGATAAGTGACATATCCGGAAGCTCAAATCCCCTTCCCTTTGCAATCCCTCAATTATCCTCTTCCTTTAAGGTCGGCAACGTGTCCATAATTCTTCTGGTATTGTGAGCATTCATGGGTGGTAGAGATCATTTACCGTCAAGTTATTGATTCTTTTATCGACCTATGCCATAAAAAACAACATCTAATATTCCTTAAGACCGTTCTCTTTACCAGGATGATTAGCATGAGGATTATCACAAAATCGGTCAGCTCCCTGTCCCCCCACGTATCCGCTGGCGAGGTTCCGTCCCGCGACCCACACTTCCCCCGGCTCCGCTTCCCTTGCAGGGTTCAGTTCCTCATCCAGAAGGTACACCGCACAGTTGTCTAGTGGACTGCCTGTGTGGTAAAAAGAGATTCAATTGTAGTATTACTTATGGCGCCACTTATAGATGATAGTTTAATAGGTGGGTCTCTCGTATGTGCGAGATCCTCAAGCAGTATGAAATCACTATTATAATTGGGCTTGAGGCATTGAAATCAGTGAAATTGTTGGGCTGACTAAATTATGAGACTTAACAACTTATGACACCGGGTGACGGATGCGTGGTGTTGTGATAGGCGTGACGCTTACCATCAGGCGAGGAACCTGTTAATTTATTCTTTCAAGCTAATAAATATGAAACTTGAAAGTTAGTGACTTGATGATAAATAGGAAAATAGAGGTGGTTGAAAATTGAAAATGAGATGATTTTTGAAAAATGAACCTAATAGCTTGAATATTGGAACGGTCAAATAGGATTGTACAATTATCACAAACACGGAAAGCTGTCTGTACATATTTATTTTTCGAAACTATTGTAGATAGTAAGTACCAAGTCAAACACAATTGATTTCAACCTTCAACCTTTGAAACATTCGCTTTTTTAATTTGGTTTAAAAACCTTTATTACTTACCAATGGGTATCGTAAGATGAATATCCAATTGGCCACTCCTCTCCAGAACATAAAACGTCACATCTCCCATGACCTCAGTGCTTCCATAGAAATTAGCCAGTTTGTAGCCATCGTGGTCCCCAAAGTACTTGAAGAACTGCGAAGCCAACTCTTTGCTGAGAGTTTCGCCCGAACATACCCAAAGTTTGAGATGCTGAAGAGGTTTTCCCGAAGGAGTTAAGGAGAGATACATAAGGATTGATCGAAGAAGTGTTGGTACCAGGACTAGGCGATGAACCTGCCAAAACACCAAAATTATATGAAAACTCCTGAGATACTGGTAAATTTTACGACGATGTTAGTTTTATCACTAGCAAAACTATCTAAAAGGCTCCAGCCTCTGAACATCAGATATATCTACTTGCGGTTTTACGTCGCCATATTATTATAAGCTAAGGGTGAACAAAATTATATTTTATATAGCAGAGATTCCAAGAGTCTTCTTTCTATTCTATTCTAATTTTAGATTATGGCTTCATCGATTTTGGATGATTTCGCCAATGTCGAGTATTAAATAGCAATTACTAAAAATAAAGATCAAAACGTAGATATATTTTCTATCAAAAACCAAAAAAGAACCAAGAAGCACCATGCAACAGATAAGCTGAAAACACTTAACGTACCTCGAACTCTGACAGCACTTTGACAAGTTTCTGAGGATCTCTAGTAGTATCTCTGGAGAGGATAAGCAGTGACCTGCCGTGCAACAACGGTCCCCATATCTCGCACACAGAGTCTACGAAGGTGAGGGCTGTCTTCCATACACAAGTCGCTTCTGTGTCCAAGTATGGAAACGTCTGGAATTGCCACCAGAGGCGGTTGCATATCGCTGAGTATGCTAGACGAACTCCTATTTTAAAATAATAAACGATTAGATGTCTTCTTTATACAAGTATATCGATAATAAAAGAAACAAGTTATAACCTAACCATCGCAACTCGCCCGATACTGACTAAAAAAACATCTGTAATTTCTAAATAGCTGAACAGATTTTCTTCTGACATGGCTAAGAACCCTCTCAATCCAACTAGCTTTAAAAAAAGGCAATTAAATCAGTAAATTTTTTTAGGCGCTACGATGCCACAAAAAATATAAAGGGCTTAAATTTATAACATCCCTTTTTTATCGGGAGTTGATAAATGGACTTCACTGAATCGTATGATGAGATAAGATGCAATGCAGATTTTATTGCAATTGAGATTATTATAGCTTTTATAAATAAAATGCGATAGCCGAAATTAACGATATGCAGTACTAAAACTACGATCTACAAGAAGTGGCATATTTTTGGTTGACGTAATCCTTTCATCAGCTTACAAAGTAGCATGTACTTGCCATTTTTACATACCTTTAGGAATTCCAGTGCTCCCGGAAGTGTACAACACTATTGCAATGCTGTCGTTTCCAGAAGGTGCGAGTACTTCCAAGCCTTGGGGCTCGTCTGACGCCAAACCACTAGCTTCTTGCGCTAACTCTTCGAAAGATACTGCTGGAACTCCACTCTCAGTAAACATAGATGGATTTGCTGAAATGGAATGTTTTAAATTATTAGGTAAATATTGTATACTAGTAAAAACATTACCTAATATCATTACTGCCTATTACCGCCTTACTGGTCTAATGGTACCAAACGGAATTCGGGATTAAAATCTCAGGTCAGACAATCACAATTTATGTTTGGGTTTCCGAAATCACACATGAATTGCCCGGAATTAAAATTTGTGTCTAGTATGGCGAAAGGCTCACCCCCCGTTACATCACGTAAAGGAAATAAGCTTGCCAAACCATGGGTGTAGTACTAGTAGTACCTCTCGCTACCCCTTCGTGGATACAAGCGTGAGCTTACGTTGTGTATGTATAATTATAAGGCATCACACATTAGTTGGTACATATGATATCACACAATTTAACTCGATGATTTTAGACGAAGTCCGGAGGCGGAGTTCCGGAGGCCCAAATCCAATCCAATCCCTAATTATCCCTTTCCTTTAAGGTGGGCAACCCACCCATGATTCTTCTGATATTGTGGGTTTACATGGGCGGTGGTGATCACTTACCATCAGGTGACCCACTTGCTCGTTTGACGACCTAGCCTATAAAAAAACGAAGTCCAAAATAACGATTACATATGTTTGTTTTCTTAAATAATAATAGCGTATTAAAAAATGTATAGATTTCTTACCGCTGTCATCGTAGATTACAAGAGATGGTTCAGAATCCTTTAGTATGTGTGATATCCTGGCCTGAGGGAAACTGGGCTCCATGGGAACGTATGCAGCGCCGGTCTTCCAAGTAGCCAAAAGAGCCATAATGGTGCTAAAATACAATTAAGTTCGTATAAAAAATAAATGTAATGTAAATTAAACTTAATAAGAAACTTTCTTATCAATTAACCGTAGCCTGGTCATTTAAATTACGCGTTATTAAATTACAACTGGATTTTAACGGACTGCTTCTTTTTAAATTCTGCTGTTGAATATCAAGCTCCCTATTGGCAGTTATTTCAGTTTCCTACTGTACTCCCGTTTATCATCAAGCATTCTAGAAATATGCAGGATTATCAATTGTTACTTTTTTATAGCAAAGGTCAGAAAACGAGCAAGTGTGTAACCTGATGTTAAGTGATCTCAACCACCCATGAACACCTACAATAGTAGAAGAATCATGGGTGCACTGCGGACATGACAGGAAAGGAACCTGGATTGGAAAGGGGAGGGAGGGTTTCCACTTCCGGTAATCTCGCACACCGTAGAAAGTGCAGTAATAAGCTGCCGCTTTACGTCTTTTTTCTGTGAGACAGTAACAATAACCCGGTCAGGCAATCCCATTTATGCTGTCGATAAAGTGTCTACAGCGTGGCTCTACCATTTAAAAAACTACGTAATGCTGTATCTAAATATGTTTTTTTTATCAAATTATTTACTTGTGTGTCGGCTGCATGCAGACAGCGATGACGTAGTCTCCATCCCTGTTGCAGCCCGTAAGACGAGCTCTAATCGATATAGCGCGGGCGAGAGCGTTCGTTCGAGCTGATAACTCTGAGTAACTCACTCTTGCATTGCTGGTCTCATCTATAAAATTAATATTTATGATCAATTATCTAAATGTAACGGCTCTTTCCCAGACTGCATAAGGCTGGATTAACAGAGACAAGTGAACTCTTGGATGCACGTTACATGTGTATTAAGTAATAATATAACTATTAGGTGATAGGTCCCGCAAGTATACGAGAGACCGTCTGGTTTTTTTATCCGGGTATGGGAAAATGACTGCACTACACCTGAAAAAAAACAGTGACCACCAACAAACAGTGAGTTTATCGGTGCTCGTAGTGTATGTTGTATGTAGTCGTTAGTAATGTATGTTTACACAATCTAAAGTTAAGCGCAATTTACATTTACATTCAAATATGACCGCAACTAATTGAGTCATTTTTAACGCCATTGCGCGATTACTTGGTAACAATGGTGTTTTTATGAACTGTGGGAATAAGAAATATTAACAATAAATAATGATTTTAGATTTCTTTTTATCCGCTAGTTTGCAGTCTATTGTGTTCAAGAAGAAGACGATATTTTTGTAATATTGTAATTTGTACATGCTTTAAATTTTGTAGTAATTTATTTTAAGACTTAAAATGTTGATATCGTAGCGACACGTTCTGCGTGCGCCTTTGCTATATTTTTTGTATTAGGCTTTATAAAGAAAGATAGTTATGTGATATTCAACAGCTAGAGCCATTTATTTAGAAAAATCCATATGTTCAAGTGCACTATTCCACCCTTATATCTGCCACTGAACCTCTAACTGGCGAAGATTGACAATGACATTGAGGATGACGTAAAACATCGATAGGCTTGACTCGGTACTGCTTTAGACTTTAAAGATAACCAAGTTATTTCCAAATTGGTTCTAATTTTACCAAAATAAAATAATGATGCAACTGGGAAAAAAATGTTGATCTCTAAACGAAAAAACATGTAAAACACTATATTACAAATAAATCTTGCTCCGTAACACATCATTAGAATGAAAACAAGCTCGGTGAAACTTGGATTCATTAGTTGCGTCTCAACCTACTCCTTCGAGACGTGGTATGATCTTAACTATAAATGAAATAAAATGATAACTCACCAGAATACATTAAGGCGATTTGGTCACTGTTGTTGTAATGTCGAAGATGATGAGTGAGGGGGGCAGTTGGGACCACGCTCCTGGGTCCTGTCGCCACGGACACGCGAGGCAACGATCCCATCGTGTCTGCAACAATAAACAATTGGCTTACTCTAGGGAGGTAAGGAAAAGAAAATAATATACCCCACGCCGACGAACTTGGCGATTTGCGCCATACAAAAAAATTCAAAGATCGTATGATAGGACCCATTAAATAATGTTATTGCTATTGCTATTGGTAGTGCTTTACATATGGCTTCTCCCGTTGTAAATATCCTTAGATTTAGAGGTTAAAATCTTAATTCATTATTTTGTCTCCCGTTTTGCTACAGAGGATTGCTAAATCGAAAATCGTATATTTCGTATATGATGTTGCCGACTAATGATAGACACACTGTTTGTCGTCGGTCGACACTATTCCTGGATTACGCTACACTTACCATCAGGTGTGGCGTAGTCATTTTGCCGAGCCAGGATAAAAAATATACATATGGGAACCGATATACTCGTATAAACCGAGTGATATATATCTAGTTTAAAAGTTACTATTTATTTTATATATTTTATATAATAATGGTATAATAATCGAGATGTCATATATGGAATAAATAGAGTAAAGTGAAATAGGAACCTTTAATTCAATTCGTAACTAGTTTAAGTTCAATTATTCTCGATTCTGAAAAAAAAAATGCAGGCTCTTGAACTTATGTAAGTTTTGAATAACCTTGAACTATTTACTTTATTAATTGTAAAGTTAATGTTCAGAATGAATGATACAGTTACACGAGAACTTTTTCAAAGAAACGTTGTTTACTGAGCCGAGTGACGCACGAATTCTGCATTATCATAATTATTATGAAACAAACGGCGTTTTAATCTGTTATTAGATGGACAGTAATGTTAGGCTAGGTATGAATTCTAGTCAATAACGACTACAACGGGCTTCAGTCGTGTTCTTTGTGACATTTAGCCTCGTATCCGTTTTTTTTTATTTGTTTGAGTGACGAGACGGGCAAGGCGCTCGCCTGATAGTAAGCGCCACGCCTGCCCGTAGACAGAAGCAACACCACACAGAACTTTGAATTATAAAGCACTGCATGGCACTGAACTGCGCTCGTCACCCCAAGATATAAGATGTCAAGTCTCATAATGCCCAGTAATTTCACTGACTTTAATGTCCTTCAAAGCGAAATACAACAGTGCGTACACACTGTTGCTTGACGGCAGAAATAGACAAAGCGGTGGTGCCAACCCAGACGGCCTCTCGCGTATGAGGGACCTACCACCTTGTAATATAACAGGAATGCTACTTTTATATTTGAAGGCGGGATCATTTATTTGCTAAGTAGCATTTACTCATAGTAGATGAAACAGGCGCTTACTCTACCATGGTGTTACCCCATGAAATTAAATTTATACAATTATGTCAAAAAATTATATAAATGTTAAAACTAGTTTTTTTTGTGTAGAAGAATGGGATTTCATACAAAATCACAGAAATAGCCTGATGTCTTCATAGCACTAACTAAGCCTATTATTGGCGCAGTGGGCGAGTAGCCGGCTGGGATGTGACAAGCCGTGGGTTCGATTCCCGCACCGAGACAAATGTTAATGAGATCCCTAAATATTTGTTTCAGGTCTGGTTGTTGTAGCACCTCATGCTCCTTGTAGTCTCTAATACCCACGATACAGATTAGTGTACAGTCAGGATAATGTGTGTGACTGTTGGGTGTATTTATTGTTATCCTAGTAATATTATAAATGTGAAAGTTTGTTTGTTTAGATGTTTAGATGCTTGGATGTTTGTCCATCAATCACGCTGAAACTACTGAACGGATTTTGATGAAATTTAGTATACAGACAGGGTATGAGCTGACTTGGGGGACAGGCTACTTTTTAACCCGGAAATCCTGGAAAAAGCAGATCACGCGGGCGGAGCTGCGAGCAAAAGCTAGTTATTATTAAACGTAGACAGTCAAACTCTACCAAAAAAGTTGTAAAAATCACAGCGCTGGAAAACCCCACATACAAATCTCAGGATCGTAACATCAATGACTAACTTCCTACACACGAGGTCATTGCAACTAGCAATCCATTGCCTTCAAATCACTACCTGATGACCGACGAGCGTCGCGGGCTCTAATGGCTATAGCAGACAAATCGTGCAATTACTCAATCAATGTCTATTCACTGCAGGACGGGGTTTGATTTATATAATTCGACCACTGTGTGTCTGCGCATTGTTTAAAGCAAGGCCGGTTTTAACGATGCATTGCTGTATTACATATCAAATGGCTTAAAGTCTTTACTTTGATTAGTAAAGTACTACTACCTAGTACCTATGATTAAACTTATATGTTTAGATTAAGAACCTTCGTTTCTTAGGAAATGGATTTTTTACAGGAGAGGCCAGCAAACGAGCAAGTGGATCTAATGGTAAGGGATCTTCACTGCCCATGAACACGCATCAGTGCCTCTTCACGCCAGTTTTCTATATGACGGTGGTAATTACCCGGTCGAGTTGGCCCAATCATGCCGTAGACAAAAGTGTCTGCAGCGTGGCTCTACCACATGTGAACTTGCATAAGTAGTACAAATATGTACGCCACGCCTGGTCAGTCATTCCAGAGAATAATTAGTAAATAATCTAATCTGAATTAAATAATCACCATCTCAATATATTTATATATAGCCTAAGTGCATAAAGATTGCTTTTGAGCTAGCACTGTTGACCAATCGCCGTCGACTGGTCGACAATCCGTAAAAGGGTTTGTAAACATTCTTAATAGTGGAGTGCCTGGAGCATTCAAAACCGTAAAACCTCGGATTAGAGTTATAGTGAATGAATTAATATGATCGATGTGGGATATTGTTTTTTAAACTATAAATTGCAATGTTTACCCAAAAAAAAATTGTGCAAACCATTGTTTCATTGTATAAAAAAAATATTATGAAAAATTAATGTTTGACCATATATTTTCACTTTAAACAGTTTTTTTTTATTTATATGTTAAATCTTACCTGAGTATTCTTATCTTATCTTATCTTGTCTTTTTACGGATTGATTTACACGACTCAGTAAAAGTATTTAAAAATATCAATGAAGACCCCAATAATATATTGCAAGCAGGTGTAGCATGTATTTTGAGTTTATATGGAGCTCCGTCTAAAACTTATGATTCAAATACATTGAGGTTCAATTCTTTCATAAAAGCAACAGCCAAAAATACGAGTGTTCTTTTGTCATCACTGCCTCCAACAACTGATGCAGCGTTTGAGCACCTTAAAAGAGTGTACCTACAAATTCAGATATGGTTAGGAAATGACGTAGTTATTGAAAATTGGGGATGGAAGTATTCCAATAACATGTACATCCCAATAACAATGAATCAATTACCTGCTCCGGATAATTTATTGCAAATGTTATTTTGTAATTGCAAAAAGGGATGCCGAAAACGTGGTTTATACTGCAGTGTAGCATGTTTACAGTGCAGCGGAAATAGTTGTTCCATATTATAAAGATAGATGAAGTAGAAGAAAATATTTGATGTAGACAACAATCTATACTTATAAAATAACATGTCCTGACTGACTGACTGATTCATCATCGCCAAGCGCAAATTATCAAGGCTACAAGCATGAAATTCGGACTGTATATTCATTTTGTTATATAGGCACCCACTAAGAAAGGATTTTAGAAAATTCCACCCCAAAGGGGTCAAAATAGGGGATGATAATATGTATGAAAGTCCGTCATTTTGAAAGTTACGTAAACAAAATGTTGTATTTCGGTTATTGACATAAAACAAATAAATACGTGTTTCAGGAATTTTGGAAATTTTAGTTAATAAGAAATGAAAAGGGGGGTTAAAGTTAATGCGAAAATAAGTTTGTTTGTTACGCTTTCACGCCTAAATCACTGAACCGATTTTGATGAATTTATCTACAGGGATAGATGGGACCCTGGAGACGGTTACGGGCTAATGTTATCCCGGAAAATGCTGTTCACGCGGGCGGATCCGCGAGCAAAAGCTAGTGTAATATATTTTAATAAACTGATTTTGTACTATTTTTTTTTTCTTTTCATTAGTCGTAATTAATTACCTTATTTTTTAAATGTACACAATAGAGTACGTTTCATTTATAATTAAACTGGCCGAGAAATTCCATTATACATAGCAGCTGTCGCTCCGCTCTCCCCTCCACGTTTTTCTACCTGTTCGAGATCCCTACTGATATTTTTAAACACAGGTATCTTTGAAAAATGTTCCTATATGTCTACTTAGGTAAGATTTAACATATAAATAAAAAAAAATACTGTTTAAAGTGAAAATATATGGTCAAACATTAATTTTTCATAATATTTTTTTTAAACAATGAAACAATGGTTTGCACAAAAAAAATTTGGGTAAACATTGCAATTTATAGTTTAAAAAACAATATCCCACATCGATCATATTAATTCATTCACTATAACTCTAATCCGAGGTGAAAACCCCCAGGCGCTCCACTATAAGGCGATTTCATAATGCCCGCAGTGATTTTATAGATTAATGACTGATACGTGCCTGCAAATTATTAGTTTTAATGTATGTAAGTTAAGTAAATAATGAAACTGACGCAATATATCGCCGATTAACATCATGCTGCCTTAAAGGGCAGTAGGCGGCTTTTTGTCGAGCTATATAGGTCCATCACTTCCTCATGAATGCATAAGTTTGCATAAAATTTGCGAATAAGCCTGCCGCTCCTTAGAATTGTAAACCGTTTTTAAAAAACTGGTTTTTGCCTGACTTCGTGTACGATTTTGCAGTGCCGACTACCGACCCATGAATAAGAAATAAAGAAATACGGTCGGAAGACAATGATTTATCGTATTGCAGTTATCTAAATATATAAAACTCAAAGGTGACTGACTGACTGACTGACATAGTGATCTATCAACGCACAGCCCAAACCACTGGAGGGATCATGAAATGAGCTGAAATTTGGCATGCAGGTAGAAGTTATGACGTAGGCATCCGCTAAGAAAGGATTTTGATAAATTCTACCCCAAAGGGGTCAAAATAGGGGATGATAATATTTAAATGCTGTTCACGCGGGCGGAGCCGCGAGCAAAATCTATCAACTATATTGGTGCAACTGATAATAAATTAAAACAACATGTGTTTAATCAACAACATTCAAACGTAAGCTCACGCCTTTAGACCCGAAGGGGTAGGCAGTGCTCCCATGTTTCGCCGAGCTTATTTTCGTCTCATGATGTGACAGGGGACGGGCCTATCGACATGCAAGGCACAAATTCGAATCCCGAGCAATTCTGTGATTTTTTGAATTGAATACTCAAACAAAAAATATGATTGTCTTGGGCACTGAACACAGGACCTTACGGTTATGCTCTTAACACGCTACCATGGACCAACGAGGCGATTTTGTTGCTGGCATGGATATTTTTTATTTATCCATTGTAAAAATATGCTAAATATATTAAAAAAGATAGCTGTACTCTGGTCATTGTTAATGTTTGAAAGCACACACTTACATTACAACACACCGCTTAACATTCGTGTGAAGGGCCGTAAAGGTCAAAAGTGCCATCAAGATGATTAGAACAGACGTCATTAGTACTTCGTGACTGGCTGTATTGTTCCCGCTTACATTTATTTAAGTGATTAATTATTGGTACTAAAGGCATTCATATTGCTATTTATTCTAATTGCATTATTAAATAGCTTTAATCACTTCAGATAGTTTTTAAATAACAACAAGCTAGTCGTAACAAACTTATTAAATCGATATTTTGCAAATCTACCTTACTTTATGGTAAAACTTTACTACACGTTTGCAATAAAACGAATTTCCTAATTTGATTATAACCGTAAAATTGTGTAAATTTTATTTATGATTTATTTCATCAAATAAAGCAATAATTCAATCATCTTTGTTCAAAGCTACATTTTATGTCGCGTGTTATTTTTTAAACATTAAGAATTTCATACATTTAAAATTGATGATGTCTATTTACATTAGCTTTATGCATATCGGTTTGGAATCTAATAAAATATTTTTGAACCGTGCTATTACTTCAACAGAACATTAGAAACATTAAAATATTAGGGTAGAGACAGTTACGAGTTCGCATTATTAGTGACGCATTGCTGAAAATATAAGCAGCGATAGTTCAGCAGGGAGCGGTACAGACTGTCGCGACGAAAGTCGCAGGTTCGAAACCACCACCAAGAGCATGCACGTATGACCTTTCCAAGTTTTGTTTGTAACTCATTCTAAGAAAGAAGAAAGAAAGTTAATTGTCATTTGTTTTAACGATGAAGGAAACATCGTGGGGAAACTTGCATACCTGAAAAATTTGCGTTGCCGACTTTTAGGGGAAAAGCATAATTAAGAAATTAGGAAGGGGAGGTGAGATTTGGGCCTCCGGATCTGGATCTCACTTACCATTAGAAACACAATAACAAGCTATTACTTTACGTCAGTTTCCTGTGAGTCAGTGGTAACAACCCTGTTCAGCCGGTCTATTCATGCCATAAAGCAATCTCTACCACTTGCTAAGTAAAATATATGTTCTCAATAGATGATTTAGGGTCGATTTGTTAATAAAATAAATAAATACACCCAACAGTAAGACACATAGTTCTGAGCCCACAGTAAGATACGAATCTTGTGTCGTGGGTATCAGGGACTATGAGAGACTTTGGGTCTCACAACACTCCGACCCCGCAACAAATATTTGTGGATCAGACAAATGTTTATCTCAGTGCGGAGATCGAACCCGCCGCGCCGCCTCTTGCTTCACAGCCGGCTACTCGTCCGCTACGCCACAGAGGTTGTCAAATCGGTCTATCTGTTAATCTACAAATAAACTTTATTTATCAGATAAAATAAAAGACGTCGACTTTTTTTGTAGAAAGGTAGTCGACTCAAACTGGGTATCCCAGCGAGTCTAAATAGAACCATTGTTGGAGTTACAGTATTCTAAATAAATGAAGAGAACTTTAACGTAAGATTGTGACCAAACTCCCTATCCTAAGCCCCATAAGCGTAAACTCCGATTTTAAAAAATTCAATACTGCTGACGCAAAGTGAACGATTGGCGATTAATGTTTTTATTTACTGCACTATTGACGATGTGTCAGTTGTTTGTGAACAAAGGGAATCAAATGTCAGTGAACTAATAACAACAAATGAATACGTGCAGAATATTTCATTGTCCCCTTATTTTTCTTTTTTATTCTCTGATGCAAGTAAATAAATCTGTTTAAGTATTATTATTAAGTCATTAGCTTCTGACACATGGATACCGGTTCCATTGTAATGGAGCGTGCAAAGTAAATATTTTTTGAACAGAAAAATATTATTAAGTCTGTTAAAAATCTCATGATGTATTTTTATTTGTCAGCAAAATCAAAACTCAGACATACTTTAAGTATCTTTGCTATAATGCGTAGTTTTCGGCCAACACGCCTTGAAACAATTACCTGCATAAAGATAAAATTGTCCAATTTGGCAGTGAGTACAAAGTACTCTTTATTTTATAACCATTAAAAATATAAAATACTATAGCCTACACATACATAACTATAAAACTACTTGGCTATACAATGGGCGGTCTTATCGCTAAATCAACCATGATCTCTGCCAGACAAAACTGTCTACAGCGTGGCTGTACCACTGAATACTGGTACTCTATATGGCGTGACGATGAATGCTAATCATAGTTGATAGTCGTTTTTACGTTGTGTTATTATCGAGTTAGTCGTCATCGTCGTCGGAGGAAAAAAGTCTGCGATCTCAAAATATTCAAGAATGAATTAAAGCCAGTAATTGCTGTATAACCAATACACCTTAGTATTTAACTTAATAGAATTTCATGAAGTTAATTGGCTCTTTTCAACGGAATAGTTATTGCTTCATGTTTTTACCTTTTGTTACCTTGGCCTGGTTACATTGAGTTCAATAGCCTATCAATTGCCTATGTGCTGTGAATTTTTAAGATTATTTGCAACAATTGTCAATGGGTTACTATTGGTATATGTAAAAGTAGAAAAAGGCTTTATGACTTGTATGAAGAGAGACACTATAATAAGAGTGATGCTTTTTGTCAGTATGTAAAAAAATACTCTAAATTATTTAAAAAGATTTGCCATGTAGCAAAGTGTAATTATATAAGTTTTAAAATAAAAAATAGTAGTAATAAAATTAAAACGACTTGGGACTTAATCAATAAGGAGACTGGAAAAGTTAAACATCAAACGAAGGACTATAGCCTTGCTATTGAAAATAAGACTGTCACATCAGATTCTGAAGTAGCTACTGCTTTTGAAAAATTCTTTACTGACATTCCAATCTCTACCACAAAATCTTTGAATTCGTCCCCTACTATTTCTGAATCACTATTGAAAGAGAATATAGATTGTTGTAATAATATATTTAAATTTCATTATATTAATGACATAACTATTATAAAAACATTTAATACCCTTAATGTTAAAAGAACAGCCGATCTTTGGGGTAACTCGGTTGAGCTTACAAAATCTATAATTACCATAGTAGCACCTGAACTAGCCATAATTTTTAATAAATGTATCGACTGTGGCGTATTTCCTGATTTAATGAAAAGTAGTAAAATTATACCGTTGTTTAAATCAGGTAGCACATCCGACCCCACTAACTTTAGACCAATTTCAGTGCTACCCACATTTAGTAAAATATTTGAAAAATTACTACTTGATCAAATGCAAACTCACTTTAGCACGAATAATTTGTTACACAAGAAACAATTTGGTTTCACAAGGGGTCGTTCAACCACCGATGCCGGGGTTGAACTTTTAGAAAATATTTTTAACGCCTGGGACAATTTCCACGACGCCTTAGGCATTTTTTGTGACCTATCAAAAGCATTCGATTGTGTTTCTCATGATACATTGGTCAGGAAGTTACATCACTATGGAATTAGGAATACTGCTCTGGATCTTATTATTTCTTATTTGGATAATGGGATTCAAAAAGTTGATATAAATGGCCAGAGATCCTCGGGATCTGTAGTGACTATGGGTGTTCCGCAAGGTTCCATACTTGGCCCATTTCTATTTCTCGTTTATATAAATGATTTACCACATGTTATTAATGACAATCAACAGATAGTGTTATTTGCAGATGATACTTCACTTTTATTTAAACTCAAACGACAGCAACCTGTTACTGACGATGTAAATAATACTCTCTTAAAAGTAGTGAACTGGTTTAATGTCAATAATTTACTTTTAAACGAGAATAAAACTAAATGCGTTAGATTTTTGACACCTAACGTTAGGACTATTAAGACCTGCGTTAGTTTAAATGGAGAAGAATTGGATCTTGTGGACACCACCAAGTTCTTGGGTATAACTTTAGACTCTAAGCTTCAATGGGGACCACATATAAACCAGTTGTCCAAAAGGCTCACCTCTGCAGCTTACGCAGTCTACAAAATTCGCCAGCTAACTGATGTAGAAACAGCGCGGTTAATTTTATTTTAGTTATTTTCATAGTGTAAGGTCGTACGGCATTTTATTATGGGGAAATGCTGCCGACATTCAAACTATTTTTGTGCTGCAGAAAAGAGCTATTCGATCTATTTACAATCTTAAACGTGGGCAATCTCTAAAGGATTTATTCAAAGAAATAAGTATTTTGACTGTCGCTTCTCAATACATATATGACAACCTAATGTATGGCGGTAGAGTTAAAATTTGACTGAATCTAAATGATGTTTGACATTTTACTGATTCAATAAATGATTTGATTTGATTTGATATGTAAAAAAAAATATTAATGTTTTTACAAAAACCAGCGACATTCATATGTTAAATACTAGAAATAAGAATAAACTGATATTGCCCATGACCAGACTTCAAAAAATTAGTAATTCATTCAAATGTCAAAGTATACGTTTCTACAACAAAGTTCCTAGCCATATTCAACAATTAAGTCTAAATAAATTTAAATTATTTATTAAACAGAACCTTTGCCGAAAAGGTTACTATAATGTTAAAGATTATTTGGAAGACAAAACGGCTTGGAATTGAGCCGCTCACTCCATACAAAATATGGCTGTCCATGGTCCTCTGATAAATTATTATACTTGACTGCTCTATTGGCGCATTTTTAGTATTTAAGGTACATATGTAAAGTTGACATTTTTAATATTTTTTAAGAAAAATATTAAATTTAAATTTGTTAATTTCCATTTTTTTATTTCTGAGTGCGAGTGCCATGTATGTTAGGTATACTTAGGACTATTTCTTAATAGTCAATCCTGGAATTCCTGTACATTATACTCGCACAATTCTAGTAAATCAATGTCTGGACATTAAAAGAGGCCATAACCCATGAGTTTGTTTCGGCATTTCTTCTCATGGCTAGCCACGAAATGCCGATAAAAGATAAATAAATGTATTATAGTATAAAATTATTGACATGTAAAAGTGATATTTATGATCCAATTTACAGAATAAATGATTTGAATTTGAATTTGAATTTGACTACGATAACAATAACAAGCGATTGTTTCTCTGTAGCTGTTGTTAGTTGTCCTATTGCACAATGTACGTGTAATATTTAACCAGCAACTAACATATTATATAGCTATTTTTGAAAGTACCTAATAGACATCTTTCTTCCGGTATGTAAGTCAGAATGTGGTGGAAGGAGAAGGAGGAGGAGGTCAGGAAACGTCCACATATTCGGGTTCTGCTAAGAGTGTACTGTCTCCGAGTGTCATTATGATTTCACATTCGAAAGTGACACTATCAACCCGGTGTTCGCAATCAGATTGCTAGTTGCGGCAGAAGAAGATGTCTCTGCATGTTGGCTTTTTAGACTGGCATTTGGTGGGCCCTAGGAGTCAAGGGTGTACCAAAAGCCTATATTGACATCAGAAACATACATATATCTCTGATGATAGTCTCTGGTTCAGACTGCTATTGGCGATACCATCCCCTTTCCGATTACCTTTGATATCCACCAAGGCTCGGCGCTGAGTCTTGTCCTATGTGTTGTGCTTGGTATCACGATATACAGGAGCAGCCATGATGGGTGCTCATGAATGTCAATGACATAGCACTAGTCGAAAATGACAAACTTTGCCCCTAGTTCTAAAGTGTGGACTTGTGAAAGGAAACACTTAAAATCTGCGGTCTGAAACGAAATGTGGCAAAGACTGACTACATGGGCTGTTAGAGTACAGACCCGAATAGTATCCGGATAGAGAACGAACGTGCCATGAAAACGGACAAGTTTGAATACCTAGGGTTTGTACTGCTAGAGTCCGGTGACATCGAACGTGACTTGTAATGTATTGGAAGGTCAGAGACGTTGTGATTGAAAGATACCGATGAAATTTAAAGGTCTCATATAAAAAAAATTGGTGTGTGTCGTGGGACACCAGGTAGGAACGAAGTTCCTTCGGCTAATGTAGAATCGACATAAATAGCAAAAAAAGTCGTGCTCAATTTTATGTAGGTTTTCTTGATTTTTCTCTTAAATTTTGCTGATTAGTTTTTATTTAAGTACAAGAAAGTATTTAGGAAATTCAGTATTTTAGGAAATAATCAATTACTTAAAATAAAAAAACAAGTCTCCTATGAAGCTGAATTTATAAATAAATTATAATGAACTTGACGGGCTGTAGCAACTGTATTTGAATTTTGCAAGTGATATTCCGTATAGTTCATATAAAAACAAGAACATAATAAAAAAAAATTGGTGTGTGTCGTGGGACACCAGGTAGGAACGAAGTTCCTTCGGCTAATGTAGAATCGACACAAATTGTAAAAAATACAAATTATCAACTAAAATAACAAAATATGTCTCTTTATTTTTGTTTGACAACATAAAATTACATAGAAATAGAATAGAAAACTAGAAATAAAAAAAAGACGTGTGGCACTCGGAGACTGCCGCGGTAAAGCTATTGTATAGCATTTTTTATCAACTTATGTAATTATAAATAATAACGAGCTAGCGTAATCTTTTTAAAATCGAAGGAGATATAAAAATACTTCAATAACTGGCTGAATGAATTTCATTTTAAAAAAGGAACTAACGCTGGCTGGTTATGCGACTCTCGCGCATGCGCACGTCTCATTTACCGCTTTTTTTCTTACGGTTTTACTATCACATTTTTTTCAGTTCGGTCACGCAGCGAAATCCCTATCCCCTCCAAGCCTGCCGTAAGGAACTTCGTTCCAAAAAACATCATTCGGCCTGTTCTTCTGTAAACATGTGAAACATGGCGTGCACTTTAACATGTTAGGAAGATCTACGTCACAGAAATGAAGATGCTGATGTGGATGTGCAACGTTACACGACTAGAGCCTATACGTAACGAGTACATCCGCGGCAGTGAGCTTATATATATAGTTTAGTATATACATAACTGCCTTTCTACGTACTCAGGAATTTATCTGCATTAAATATCTGCCCCCGATCTGTTTCCAAGAAAAACTAACGAAGTAATTGTACTGAAGGATATAAACAATCTATGATTTTCGCAACACAATACACTGATTTCAACGTTTCAATCACGAAAAAAATATCTTAATCAATTGCAGACAAACCAAACCATTTTCAAGAACTACCATTGTAATTGTAACATTACATTTTGTTGTACATATTTTTTGTTACCAAACCTAATTAATTTGTAATTTAAGATGTTTGGTTTTCAAATGAAGTAAATTATCTCATTCTGTTGTAATTTCATCAATGAAAATAATTACTGTATAATTACAGACACGAAACTTTGAAATAACCAGCTTGCGCATTTACTTACTACAATTTATTAAGTAATATCAAAGATTATTTGGTACAAGGATTGTACTTTAATATAAATTCTTGTTGACGAATTACACAAAAACTGCGGCCTCGAAATCTTTTACAATTTTCTGGTGGTAGGATATTGTTATCCGCCCGAATAGCGACCACCGTACACATGGTGTTAAAATATGCCATAGTGACCCACACACCTTGTGCGGATTACGTTCAGGATCATCCGGTGTATATCTGGTTCTCCTGAGGGGCTTGCGACATGACTTAATGGTTGGTTGGGGCGGGTATAGCGGTACACGCTTGTATCCCTATGCTTGCATTGGTCTCATTGCCTATCCTGTATCGGGCTCTACGATTTACTTTTCATAAACTCATTGTTTGTCGGTAGTCGCTGGTTTTCTTGGTATGCACTGCGCTTACCTTCAGGTGTAGTGCAGTCACTTTGCCGTGCTGGGATAAAAAAAAGTAGATACCTATGTGCGCAAAAAAAAATCGCTCACCGGGTCCCCTATAATGGTCTGCCGGCCCGAACTCCCATAAGACCTTTATCCGGGTAGATAATGTTCCTACATGTCCGTGCTCATGGGAGAAACCTGTGTCAAATGTGCTTCCTAACATTTAAAAAGACGTTGTGGAACGAGCCCCTGAAGTAAATATACCGCAAGATTTTAAAGTTAACAATGAAAGTGTTTAACCACTATTACAGACATAGTTCCCAGGGTCGATGACATAACAATGGCTAATGACGAGGGACGACCGACAACAGATTTTGAGGCCCTTGACACGCTTCTATAATAATCAGTTGATATTTTCGGTTTAGGTCTTTAAATTAGCAGTGCATTAGTCAGGTTGTATTAAACTGTCCAAATATTATTATATGCAGATGTCTTTATTTTGTTCCATTTAACTTAATATGATTATTGTTATCTGGACACAAGTTAGAGAATTAGTAAAAGTCATTATGCATTGGTATATCTAGGTGTGATAAATACAGTTTAATAAGTACTTTTTAATTCAGTGCTGGTAGGTACTGTTTATGGTCGGGCGTGGCACTTACCATAAGGCCAGCGATTACCTCGAAATTCAGTGGTTTGAATAAATAACATAAATATTAGCATCGGAAACTATCTAAGAAATAACGATAGAAATTATCATATTGGTGAGTTAGAAACTACGTGTTAAAATTTACAAAGAACTTAGTTACAGAACCTGTGGACTTCAATTCTAACTTTTTGCTATAAGAGTTAAACCATGCCAAGTACAAATTATCTTCGACACGGTATTATTTCTATAAAATTTATGACTTTTCAGTCGACGGAGCACGTAATTGTCAGCAGACCTTAGCCTGATAATTAACAAAAAAAAAAACAAACAAAAAACGCACGTAGACCAAAATGAACCTGACCTGGTTGAGTAACAGAGTGTACAGTACGTTGGCGAAAACGGATTAGTGTTCAGAAGTCCGTGGAGTAGGCATATATTTATTTACATAAAAATGTCCTTTCAAATAGTGGCACTCGTATTCATTTACTCTGTGGCAACTCCGAAGATATTGATAATATCTCGTGACAAAAATCATTTTATAAAGCCCATTTTACTAGGCTATATAGGTCCCTGATATTCTGTTTGGGTTACCTACCGTCACCAAGCTGCAGTATGTACCTAACTATTGTTATTTCGGTTTGGAGGACATTCAAGCCAGTGAAATTACTGGGCTTTGTGAAACCTACCATCTTATATTTCGGGGTAATTACAAAGCACTGTACTGTCAAGTACAGTGCCATGCAGTGCTTTGTAATTCAAAGTTCTGTGTGGCATTGTTTCTGTTTATGAGCAGGCGTGGCACTTACCACTAAACGAGCGACTCATTTCGTCTTTCAGGCTAACAAAATAACATGGAAAGAGTTAATCACATGGCACATTCTAGAATATAATAGAATACTTGTTTACGAGGCCGCGTCATACAGTTTGAAAAAAGACTCTTATGACGCTGCCTTATCAAAGACAGTTTGGTATTATATTCTCGCATATTCATACGAGAAACTGTTTCCGTCTAACAGCCGATTTCAACAAACCCGTCGTAGATTTTCTCCCGTATTCATAAATGTTACTATGACACCTAATAGTGATCGCGAACGCAGTGACGTATATCTCTAAATGTCATTGCTTAGTTTTTAGCACTAAATAAAACCAGGCCAATAATGTACACAGAAATCTACACTTATTAAAGAGCTCTTTCATGTGTTTTTCGGATATAAGGGGGTATGTCTCCCGAACGATCCCAGATATGAACCAATAAGAATACAGTTTGAAAGTAACGTGTACAAATTAGTATGGTTGTTACTGCCCCGCTCCTATAGGTCATAGCCTGATATACAAATAAACCTTCCGGAATAAATTCTATAAATTATAGTGCAAAAGGCACTATTCGATCTAAAGCCGTTTCATAGTTTCGGAGAAATAAATATAGCGACTTTATTTTATACTATGTATGGGTGCTTTATCAAGAACATACACACGGAGAACCAAAGAACAATGATGCGTCATGCGAAGGAAATAAATTAATATTTAATATTAAAGCTAATCTTTTTGTTACTTTAGATGCAGAACATACCTATCGCAAAAGTCAAAATTATATTTTAATTATACCGGAATGAATTAAAGGCGAAGGTTGTACAATGCTATAATGTTAATTCCTTATTTATGTGATAACTAATTAAGTATATTTTTTTATTATGTTCTTGTTTTTATATGAACTATACGGAATATCACTTGCAAAATTCAAATACAGTTGCTACAGCCCGTCAAGTTCAATATAATTTATTTATAAATTCAGCTTCATAGGAGACTTTGACATGTCATTTTTATAACGATGTCAAATCTAACGGTGTTTTGAAAATGGCCATTTGTATAAGAAAAAGCACCAAGGATCTCATATGTCTTTACTGTCTGTCGTTACCCAATAAAAAGATTGACGTTAGTTATAATGGTCAGGGGTCCCTCGGGTAGCTGATCCACTTGATTACTATCAAGCTCATTTTCCGTGAGTAGCTTCGTTTCGATGAGACGACCAACAATTCCCTATGCGAAAATTCTCTATTGTGGTAGCTAACAGAGGTAGCAAGGATAGAATATTTCGATTTGATGATACTCAAAAAATTATTATTTTATTTGTAGGACAATATGACAGTTAAATTATATAAATATTAACTAAGTAAAAACAAAAAAAACAGCTGGTTAGTAATCATTCTTATGACCTCGTTATCGATACGAGTTAGTTAGTTACCTTCCAATAGGTATGATTACTAACCAGCTGATTTTTTTGTTTTTACTTAGTTAATATTTATATAATTTAACTGTCATATTGTCCTACAAAAAAAATAATAATTTTTTGAGTATCATCAAATCGAAATATTCTATCCTTGCTACCTCTGTTAGCTACCACAATAGAGAATTTTCGCATAGGGAATTGTTGATCGTCTCATGGAAACGAAGCTACTCACGGAAAATGAGCTTGATAGTAATCAAGTGGATCAGCTAGCCGAGGGACCCCTGACCATAATAGGAACAACCTATTAAAGCTTATTATCTTCGTGTATCTTATAAAACTATATATTATATACATATACCTACATATTTATATTTGTAATATTAGCAGGATTATGAGTAGGTAACCCTGATGCTTTAGTTCAAGGCAATCATTTATAACCTCATTGCCTCCCGAAATAAACATAAAAAATTACATTCAAATCCACTCTAATTATTTCCTTTTCTCGTTGTGGTAGGTCAGTAACCGTGTTACCTAATAGATAAACATGCGCTAGTGGCCGTGATTTAAGCGACTAGTGGCCTACAATGTTTATATTTTATTATGTTAATTTGAATTCTTCGGATCAATTCAGACAACAATGGATTACGTTACTCTGTCAAGAATTAAGGAAGGTCAAGAATAAAAGAAATTTATGATTGGCAGTAAGATCATGAAACATGGGCATAGTATTTTTTAAATACATACGATACATATGCCGTTCGATTGCTCAACGGGAAGTAGTACCGACTGCTGAGACGAAAGTCTTAGGTTCGAAACCAGCTCCAAGAGCATGCACATCTGACTTTTCTATATTATGTATACCTGAAAGTTCTCCATAAAAAAATGGAAAATATGTGAAGTCCACCAACCCGCATTAGGCCAGCAGTGAGACGTGTATGTACGTGTATGCGTGTAGGTTGGTATTATACATAAAGCCGGACAGTTTTGCCCGTATTTCTATCCAAGGTGACATTATATATCAGAAAATTAGTAAAATTTAATTATAAGACGGCAACATAAAATACGGACACACCGTTAATATATGCGAAGCAGCATACCTAATGTCAAATTATTACTTCCTAAATTAGCTGTTTAATGCGTAATGTTTAGTCTGGGAGATAAAATTTATTCGGATATTGCATAATCAGCCTTGAGTAAACAAATAATTATTAAATTGCTCGTAGTTAAAACACGGTAGCTAATGCACATGGTGTAGTATGAATTTCGTAAGCTCTTGTTAACCGAAGCACGGAGCGGCACAACCTTCGCCGTTTCAACACCTCTTTTGAGGGCAACGGATACTTCAATTATGATCCGACGGGGTTATAACTTTATTCAACTTGTCTCAAGTTGCTTCATACGATTGTTGTTGACTTATGACGCAAGTTTTAAACAAAGCTATTTCGTAAGAAGCAAAGGTCCACGAAATGTACAGATTGTTATGTATTAGTCGTGAAAACAAATAAATCAAACTTTATATAATGGTAATCAGTGTTTGTTTGACATTTTTATTATTACTAACTATTTTAAATGATCTGCGGTTATCCTACTTCCTGTTACTCACAAATGTAAAAGTTTGAATGGTTGTGAGTTAGTGAATTTCGATGTTTGTTAGTCAATCACACCATAACAGCTGAACGGTTTTGGAAGAAACTTGGCGCACAGATAGAACCTAAACTAGGACATATGCTGCTTTTTATGCCGGAAAATGTGGTTCGCACAAGCGGAGCCGCGAGCAAATGCTAGTGTATAAGTAATGTAGCGTAGACAATTTTGTAAAACATCTCGACAAAACCTCTTCGACTATGACGATAGACAAAGAGGACTAAACATAATTAAAATTACTGTTGTAACAGCCTACATCAGCTAAGAAACCGTGAGGTTCTCGGTTCAAATCCCAGATTGGGCAATCACGAACAATGTTTGAGTGTTCGATTCCAAAAATTACATATGAGATGCCCGGGATAGGATCCTGGGATGAAAATAAATAGCGAAACGGAGATGCACTAGTTGCAGCGCTGTCTATTTCTTCGGGGATATAGGTATGAGCTTATGTATGTATGTTTTTGAATATTAGTGGTGGAATGCCTCACCGCATAATACTCCCACATCTTCTATAAGCGCATAACTTAATCTGTTAAAGCTATATCCACGATTTTAAAAAATATATATCACCATAGACTTTTAAATACAATTTTAAAGATAATTATATATCAGTCGTATAATCAAACTGCAATAATTTATGTTACAAGGTTCATAAGATGACTAAGCGTTATTTATTTCTGTAACAGTTATTAAAATGTTTCATAATGGGGTATACAGGAAGCATAAAACACTGGGCCGAATTAAGACTAATATATAAAAGTTTGTATGTGAGAATAAGTAAGTAAGCGAGATTAAGTGGCTTCTGGCTCGACATAATCACATTGTGGTTTAGCTCGTCAATAAAAGAATAAAAAAGAAAAAGTGGCTTCTGGTTATTTAATTTATATCAATGAGAAGACGAGCAGGTGGTAGTCTTGGAAACGCTTGATGACTAACAACAGTCCAGCGACATACGCGCTTGCACATGTAGTTAACAGATTTAAATGATACTTAATTGACATCAATTTAGTTAAGTCCAAAAAAGATTCTTTGATTTAAAACGGGTCCATAATAAAAATTAAGTAAATTTCGTTTATTTGGTCGGGTGACAGAATTTCTATCGTGGTATCTAACTTTTATAATTCTAATTTATATTGACAAATCCGCTACTAACAAACTAACAATATGCTCGCTTTGGCCTCCGTATACCAGCTATATTTTGTATTTTGTCAGAACCAATCGATCAGAATGTTGTAACTACTAATTCGCGGTAATTGCATTCGATTTATTCAAGCGATTAAACTACTAGACTATTCAGTTCACAAATGAATCAATTTTATAGGATACTTTTATTAAGTATAATAATATTATATTGTAATAAGTTCATTCGTACGAAACATATTTATTCGTAACACTGTGTATAATTGTCGACGATTATTTATTTTAGTTAAGAGGTATATTAAATGTATAAACACAAACATTTAAGCACAAAGGCATTCACAGAAGCTTATGACTTATATTGATTGCTGAAACAAGAACGCAAACATTAATTAGGTACTAATGAAATAACAATTGGGAAACAGGCGTAAAATCTATACTTATATAGAATCTAAATATATAATGAATATGAAACGCTGTTGGTTGGCATCATTTGAGAACGGCTAGACCTATTTGGCTCTTTTTTTTTAATTCTTCGCAATAATCCCAACAAGGTTTGTATGGAAAGAAAAATAGGAAAAGTTGCCATGAAAATATTGTGATTTTTTAAAAATTCAAAGTAATGTTTCTATGGAATAATATTAATTGTAATGAAAAGTCAGAAAGTTAGGACAAACTGCAAAAATTATAATTTTTATATGCGCTATCGAATATAATATAAAGACACAAGTTACACATATTTGGTAAATTTCCACTCGTAAAAGAGGAGGGGGAGACGTTGAACTTGTAGTCTGTGTCTTACCATGCAAGTTTTAAAAAACTTAACCGGTTGAAGTAATTCACTCCATATAATGTAACACGAATATGGTAAACAATGTAATGCAAATATTAAAAACCAGTTTTAAAAAGGGCAACGGGATTTTCTTGCCAGTTCTTCTCTAGCAAAGAACTTTCCGATCTGGCGATAGAGTTAAAATTTGACTGAATCTTAATTATGAAAATTACGTATAACATTTTATGGATTCTATAAGAATTGTCATTTGATTTGATATATTTGTTTTGTGGAGACAATGGGTTCATAGCTATATATCACTACACTACAACCCAAGGGAGCGGAGCAATAATATGCACGCGAGTGAAACCGCGCGGCACAGCACAAATTATTACAGTACCTATTATAATACTACAGTAGAGTCTATCTACAGTCTGTATGTTATTTTTTTATGGATCACGTTAAAAAGTCTAAACGGATTTTAAAGCAGCGATGCTATTCTATCAAAACTACAGTAAACATACATACTATAAAAACTAGATTTTTACCGACGAAAAAATGGAGGAGTTACACTATATTATTTTTTGTATGTATAACCACCCACTATACTTTTTCACAGAGTGATCTGATTTTGCTGATATTTTTTTGTATTCGATAGGGTTATGAGTTATAAAGTTTATGAGTGACAGAGCCATGCTGTAGACAGTTTTGTCTACAGCGTGAATGGGCCAATATACAATATTCAAATAATTAGATACCAATTTCCATAATTGGGAAAATCTACCCAACATTCAAACATCCTCCTTCTACTTATTGACCATATCTCTATCATACTAATACGTAAGATTATGAGAAACTATGAAAAAGTTTCTTTTTATAAATAATAGCCACTTCATGCAATTATATGTAACGACTGAATAAATCAAGTGTTTACAAACCAATAATAACAATTATTTATTCAATACAAACTCCGTTGGCGGTCCAAATTGACACTAGGTCACTGATCCTATCAAAATAATGAACAATTAAGTCACAAGATATTGTGAAACATAACATTATGAATACATTTTATCTGTGTAAATTCCCACACCAATTACAATAAACTGTTCTCGAGACAGCATCACTGTAATTTGTACTAGCGGTATTAAATACTATTTTACAATGGTGATTTACAAAAACCTTAACGGGGCAACTAAGTGGAGTAACATCATATAGATTTTAGGCCGTCGCAATATATAAGTACTATTTGTATGATTGAAATACATAAGTATTCAAACACATTTATATACATTTCTAAATTTAAATCATAGAAAACCCTACTGCAATGGGGCACAAGACACAAAAAATCAAAACATTTAGTGCTTGCGAAATATACTATAAATCCATAACCATATGTATCTCATTGCACGCTGCGCAAGCTCGGCACATGTACCTATGTTGCTAATATGCGACAACCAGTATCGTGTTAATTTCAACGCCTTTTGTAGTTCTGTATGCCGCAATTGCCACAAACACTTTAAACCGCAGTGCATGTTCAGCCCACAAGTGTTCCGTCATCGTGCTAGTGTGAAAGGATCTCATGCTACTGGAATAGGTCTCGCCAGTACCGTAGTATTATAACATTTACCGTGACCGTAGCCTGGTAATGTTTATCAGCTACGGCAATATATTTTTTTAATAAACATTCTATTTTTCTTGTTTTATTCATTTAAATATATCCTTTATTATTTTTAAAGTTTTTATTATTATCTTCATCCATTTGTATTATCAATTTGGATTTTTACATTTTCCATTAAAGCTATAAAATACATGTATAATTTATAACTTTCCTTGAAAACAAAAATATAGTCTACTAAATAAAATAACTCCGAGTTCGTACCTGTAATAAAATGTTATGCAATAAAACAAATTACCATATAAAATGTAATAAATATGTAAACATGAATGCATCCATAATATATCCATATAAGTATCATTTAGATACATATTTTATTACTATTACGACCTATGGATAGAATTAATCACAGTAAGTTTTAATTCATTCATCGTTTGTTATCGCTCGCTTTGATGCGCATAATCTGCATGACCAGCGTGGTAAGTCCTAATCCCTCTCATAGTAGAAAAAGCCTGTGCCCAGCAATGGGACATATATAATATAGGACTGGTATTATTTTTCATAAAAGATTTAGGTAATACGTTTGCATTGACGGGGTTTACGCTTATTTCTGATTAGCTGGCGACCCGCGTACGGATTTATATTATAAAAATTTTAAATGCTTTCATTTTAACTTTGTCTGGACTGGATGTTTGGCTGAAAGATTTATTAGCTACTAATATTTATCGCCTTACTAATAAGGCTTGACCCATATATTATTTTCATGTTTTTTAATTACTTTTCTTCCACCTGCCTTTCATCGCACTCACAGTGGAGTCGGCACAACATGCTTTTAAACACATATTACAGAAAGATTTGGCTTGTAGTTTTTACGACCGGCCGCCTGTCTGACGTCCACCGCTCTAGGAAGGTTTTTTTTCATTACTACCAACATAAAAAATGAAATGGAGCCTTAGCGCTCATTTTGCTGAAATCGGTGCTATCAATCCGGGAATCCGACTTCTAATCCCAACAACATCGTGTGTCATAAGAAAATTCCGATATCAAATAATAATTTTCAATAATTGCGACACTGGATTAAATGCCACTTATCCGTTACGTAAATCAATAAATTATAAACACGGTACAATTATAGTGGATATAGATTAACCATCTTGGGAATAAACTTTTCGAATAAGTAATCATGCTGACTTTAAATTAAATTAAATCGCAAAATTGCTGACTTGCTTCATAAGAGCTTTTAAATCGTCAATGTCTGACCTATATTGAGTATTTAAAAACCGGTACTATAACGTCTTTAAGTAATATTTTTTTTATTTATTATTACCAGCTTATTCGTGTTCTCGGAAACCGGTAAGTCATCAAGTTTCTGGGAATTCCCAAATTCTAGAAATAGGTTATTTTGATACTTATAACAAGCTTAATCTATATGCACTTTAACAACGTATCAATCCTATTCGGATGCAAATATGCAATAAGATTTCAAGCCCCATCAAGTAAACATTTAGATGTTGATTTTATTTTGCTAAATTTATTAGATTTATATATGTTATATTCCGTATTTTAAAAAAAAAACATAAAATGAATATTTCCCATGTACAATTATGCAAAATAGAGCTTTAAATTATTGATTAAAGTTAATGAATTTAGCAAACTAAAATTGACATCTAAATTTTTACTTGATGTGGGTTCATATGTGATTGCATATGTGCATCCATTTCTAGATATTTGTGTACACAACTAGCAAAAGGAACAACAAATATTTTTATGAACGCATCAATCACGATTCTCTAAGTAATAAGTAAATATATCGCTTTTTAGTTTGCAGTTGCATGAACTTAATACTCGTCGGGGATAATAATAGGATAGTTGACTTGATTTTATTTTATTATTTTAATGAATAAGTTACTATACCCAAATCCTATTGCAGAAAGATTTTCATTAATCCGCCCATAGAAAAATAAATTAGATGTCATTCAAAACTGATGCAAACTTCATAATTTTGTATTTTGCTGTCATAATTTAAACTATATAGACAGCCTCGGTCAAGGGGCGACTTGCCAATTGTGACACGACGGGCCGCGGGTTCGACCCTCGCATTGAGACAAATGTTTTGCGTCTGGGTGTTGTAAGATCGAAAGTGTCTTGTAACTCCTGATACCCACGACAAATATAAATACTCGTATCTTACTGTGGGGGCAAGACTATGTGTATGACTGTTGGGTATATTTATTTATAATATCTGACAAATAAAATAATAGTCTCCGTAGCGCAGTTGTCGTGTAGCCTGTGAAGCGAGAGGCTACTGGTTCGATTCCCACACCCGATCCACAAATAATTGTTTCGGGTCTGGGTTTTCTCCCCAGAGAGTTTGACGTCAGCAGGCGGCCGGTGGTAAAAACTACAAGCCAAATCTTTCTGTAACATGTGTTTAAAGTATGTTGCGCCGACCCCACTGCGAGTGGGGTAAGGGTAGGTGGAATAGGTTGTATCATAGATAATATTTACTTGAAGATTAGTAAATCGGCCCTAAATCTAATAAAAACTTTATACTACTATATTTTTATTTAATACATCTACATGTAGTAATGGTCATCGCATGCCATATAATTGGCGATTTTAACAAGAACATATTCTAAAGCATATTTCCTGCATTATATTTAACCTTCGTGCACAAAATACATTTGTACAAAAACATAAAAAAGGCATTGATGACTCGCCTTGAGCGGATGTATGTACCAGACTACAGTGAGCGGAAATTGCAAAGTCCTCGCCCAGTAGCATGAAATTGTTTATGAACTCATTAATTACCGATTAATGCACCTAACGCAAATTCAATATTCGTACCATATGTAATACACAAAGCAGCGATAGCTCATCGGGAAGTGGTATGGACTGTCGCAGAAAGTCGCAGGTTCGAAACCAGCCCCAAGAGCATACACATTTTCTAAGTTACGTGTATATTAATTGTTAATTATCGCTTGCTTTAACGGTGAAGGAAACATCGTGAGAAAACCTGCATACCTGAGAATTCGATATGATTTTTCGAAGGTATATGAAGTTTGCCAACCCGTATTAGGCCAGCGTGGTGGACTAAGGCCTAATACCTCTAAGATATAAGATACCTATAATAAGATTATAAGCTACTACTTTTGTTCTACGACTTTTGATAATTTGTTAGATTTTATTTTCATACAAAAATAAGTATTTATTTAATTTCCGTCTTGAACGTTACAACGCGCATCGCAGATTACGTAAACAAATACGCGAAGCGTGGGGAATCGGGCTAGCTCCTTTGAAGGTCAACGCCCGAGCAGCTGAGCGGCGCGTTTGATGTCGCGCGCGCACGCCGCGCCGCGCCGCAGTCTACGAAGAAAAACACGACACAACAAAAACTTGTAAAATCATTTTTTTTTAAATATATTGAGTTATATCCAAACTCGTAGAACAAAAGTTGTTCCGTATGGGGTCAGCTATCTGGTCCTGCGAGGTTGCTGGTGTTTTAAAATTAACCCTGTATACGGGCTTTATACGAGCCATTATTAAGGATTGTATCAAATAATATTTCGATATTGATACAATAAAGGTACAGTAGAATCCCGATTATCCGGACCTCGATTATCCGGATATCCGATTATCCGGACTCATTCTTCACGGCTCTAATTACCTCCGTAAAAATGATTTGACAGCGCAACGAGACATTTTACGACGAGTTTTTTTCCTTCCTCTGAAGTGTAGTGCTGCTCTCATATGTGTGCGCGATAGTGTTTGCTATTATTTCATTTTAATTGATAGCATCCAACTAATAGGTTGTATTTTTTTACATTTCTGTTTACGCTTTACGTTAGAAATCTACAATGCCTAAGCGAAAAAGAGTAATGTTATCTCTCAATGACTGCCCTGAATTCCACATTTTAACTGATGAAGAAATCATTAACAATAATTTGAAAAGTAACGATAAAGAAGATGAAGAAGAGACTGAAACTGGTGATGTATGTGAAGCTATTGGAGCTCTAGCGCTTTTAAATGGTTTGAAAGACAGGACAAATTGAACCCCATACAGTTATTACATCTGAAGCGTATTTTTTTTTTATCCGAGCACGGCAAAGTGACTGCACTACACCTCATGGTAAGCGTAGTGCAGTCCAAAAAAAAGCGACCACCGACAAACAATGAGTTTATCGGTGGTCACCAGAATCATACCGGCCTGTTTAATGCTTCTTCCCTCTTCGGAGGGAAGAAGCAAATCGAGAGGCCTGCGACAGGACAGGCGGATGACCGATGGCAGGCACAATAATACAAGAATGTACCACTGTACCCGCCCCAACCAACCATCAAGTCATGTCGCAAGCCCCTTGGCAGAACCGGATATACACTGGCTGACCCTGGAACGCGACCCACACAAGGTGGGCCACTATGGCAAGTTTTAACATCAGTGTACGGTGGTCGCTATACGGTCGGGTACGAATATCCTCCCACCAGCAAAGTATCAGGGACTTGGCCGCAATGAAAAGATTTTTTTTATTTGATTGAATGACGAGACGAGCAAGGCGCTCGCCTGATGGTAAGAGCCACGCCTATCTATAAGCAGAAGCAACACCACACAGAACTTTGAATTACAAAGCACTGGATGGTGCTGAACTGCGCTCGTCACCCCAAGACATAGATGTTGAGTTTCATAATGCCCAGTAATTTCTTTGGCTTCAATATCCTTTAAACCGAAACACAACAGTGCTTACACACTGTTGCTTGGCGGCAGGAATAGACAAAGCGGTAGTACCAACCCAGATGGCCTCTAGCATACGAGGGATCTACCACCTTGTAAAATATGATTTATTACGTCAAAGATTAATCACAAATTATTTCCAACCAACATTTTAAATTACATAGGCTACTCGATTTTTTTTATCATGTCCATTTCTATAACAAAAAAGTTATTAAAAATTGATTATTGTTTTATTTGACTTTGAAATCGATTATCCGGATTTTCGATTATCCGGAATACCCCTGGTTTTAATTGATCCGGATAATCGGGATTCTACTGTAACATTGAATATGTATATTCTTTATATTCAGACTACGAAGTTAAATCTACGAATGTTACGCCACTATATTGTTTATAACTTTTTCCAGGTAAAAAGGAGCCAAAATATTATAAAAACTTAACCATGCCTTTGATTGCAGAGTATTTCAACCAACCACACAAATTAATACAATTAAAATCTAATATCCAAAAAATAATATCAAATTACTCTATTACGAAAGCATACCGGAAAATATTCAGTTACCTAATATCTTTAGCCGTTTATAAGATTACTAGCTGTCCCTCGCGGTCTCACCTGCATGTTACTGCCCTGCTCCCATGGGTCATAGCGCGATATACATATAAAGCTTCCTCATAAATCACTCTATCTATTGCTGAAAACTTTTACAAGGTCCCTCGTATGCGAGAAGCCGTCTGGGTTGGTACCACCGCTTTGTCTATTTTTGCCGCCAAGCAACAGTGTGTAAGCACTGTTGTGTTACGGTTTGAAGGACATTGAAGCTAGTGAAATTACTGGGCATTATGAGACTTAACATGACAAGCTCTGTGTGGTGTTGCTTCTGTTTTTTTTATTTGATTGAATGACGAGACGAGCAGGTCGCTCGCCTGATAGTATACGTCACGCCTGCCCATAAACAGATACAACATCACACAGAATTTTGCAAATTACTGCATTGCACTGGAATGCGCTTGTCACCCCGAAACATAACACGTTGATTCTCATAATACCCCGTAAATTTACAGGCTTCAATATCCTTCAAACCTAAACACAATAGTACTTACACTTACACTTCTGCTTGGCGGTAGAAATAGACGAAGCGGTGGTATCAACTCAGCCAGCCTCTCGTATGCGGGGAACCTACCACCTAGTATATTTTTTCCGTCACAATTTACAAAAGTAAATCATATAAGGACTTATTTCTTGAAATGGAAATAGGTGACCTTACTGTCACTTAGAATTGCAGTTCTGAGACAAAATATTTTTACCTATAATATGCATATTATATTTTAATTTTTCTTGTCACTTGGCGCAGTATATTTTTTATATCAAGAAGTAATTGACTTTATTGAAATAAAACTAATTTAAACGGATTTTATCGCGGTTTTTTATTTTAATTAAAAATTAATAAAAAACCGCGATAAAATCCGTTTAAATTAGTTTTATTTCAATGAGTAACATTCGCGTAAACGTAATTGACTTTATTTCGGTTTCAACCTATTTATTACTAATCTACATTTGGGTTTCGAACGACGTTAGAGCATAGACATTTAATATATTCTGCGCGATATCTACTTCTTCGTTAACCTAACTGCTACACACACCTGGCTGCCACGAAGTTGCGGCCAAATGGAAAACTTTTAAATGAATTCTAATTTATCTTAAAAATAATCAAACATAAATGTTTAAAAATATATTTCCATCAAAATTACTTGCAGCCACATTTGACAAGCACGCCGACGAGAGTATTCCTCAATTATTTTTATATACAATTATAAAAATTGCATTTCCATTATAAAACATATGGATTTAGAAATCACGCAGCAGGATCTTAGACTTACTGTTACAACAACTGCTGTTGTTGTTAACGTCAACCGCCCAGCATAGTCTCGTCGCTACCTCGTTTCTACCAATGATTAAAGACTACAATAGTCTACGAATGATTTTATCCGCGACAAGTGTGACCTTCAATTTAAATTGGAGCTCATTTACTTAGTCGTAAAACTCAAATTACTTAAATTAACAAGCAATCACTTTTGAAATCAAGGGATATATGTAAACGCCTATACCTATGTATACATACATTTTAGTCAGATATAAGTTTGTAATTTGTCTGTAAGTTCTGTGACCGCACATTTGTAGTCTCGGTTCACCAAGCCATTTGTAACGCTTCAAACCAAAAGACAAAGAACTTAATTTAATAAAAAAATAAATCTATTTAACATTCTAATTTATTTTTGTCTTGAAATAATTTGAATGTACCTAATCGGAATGCAAGTTTGTTAACTTTATTTTTAATTACTGCAAAATTAGATCAGGTTGAAAGGTTATTATTTTCAGTCCAACTATGGCAAAATAACAAATAGGTACTTGAGTATTTCTTTTAAGATAAATGAAAGCAACATCATTTATCTCGAATGGACACTTGCTTATTATTGTGATTTATTTTATTTTAAGTACCTACTTACATGTTACGTTATTAATAACTATAGTTACACCTATCCAAGTTATATTAGCATCGCGGAAAGTTGTCAATCACTCAGATATTGTATTTTTAAATAACCTTGTATTTTAAAATTCTCCCGTTACAATCATTCGATTATTAATTACGTAATACAATTAACATTACACTATTTTGAAATTTTAATTTTCATTACCTATACCAAAACGTGTCTACTTAAACCTTCGTTTCATGTATGAGTAATTTCAGAATTTATTTCCGCTAAAAGTAACACCTGTGTTACATAGGCCTTACACGTTACAGTTTCGTCGATAGGTATGTATAGTTCATTTGTTACACATACGAGCACAAGCGGAAGATGGTGAACAGGTAAAAGAGGTGTGTCAGAATTATAACACTGACACACACGCCTTTTTTGCCTCTTCAGCATTTATAAATTCTTCTAATACATTTTTTTTTTTTTTTTTTTTTATCCTGGCTCGGCAAAATGACTACGCCACACCTGATGGTAAGTGTAGCGCAATCCAGGAATAGTGTCGACCAACGACAAACAGTGTGTCTATCGTTGGTCGGCACGATCATGCCGGCCTGCCTAACTGCTTCTTCACACTCCGTTTAAAGGACCCCATATTATAGGAAGGAGGGAACACGTGCGCCGGCAAACTGTTCCACAGCTTAATGGTCCGGCAGAAGTAAGATTTAGCGAACTTTTTAGTTCGAGCCGAGATGGAGGAGACCACGAAGCTGTGGCTCCGCAAGCCAGCACGCGTGGTTCTGTTAAGGAAGGGTGAGGATGGGATAAGGTCAAACAATTCTTCAGAGCACTCGCCGTGATACAAACGATACAAGACGCTCAGTGAGGCAATGTCCCTCCGCAATTGTAGCGGTTCTAAGTGTCTTGTAACGTCTGCATCATTCACAATGCGGACAGCCCGTTGCTGCAATCCGTCCAAGGCATCGAGCAGGTACTTGGCGGAACCGTCCCAAAGGTGCGAACAGTACTCCACACCCGGCCTTGCTTGCGTTTTGTATAGGCGGTAAAGCTGGCCGGGTGTAAAATACCCACGCACCTTGTTCAGGATTCCGACCCTGCGCGATGTGGCTGATATTACGCCCTCGATGTGGTTCCTTGGATTCAGATTGCAGCAAATATCCATGCCCAGGATATTTAGGCTATTCCGCATTGCGAGCGGGATACCCTGAAGATTGGGGAGGGGAGAGAACGGGGATTTTTTGCACGTGAACGCGCACACCTGAGTTTTCTTGACATTGAACTCAACCAGATTCCTTGTACCCCATTCCGAAATGAGATCCAGGGTCCGGTTGAGCTCAATGACGAGATTCTCTCGCTGCCTCTCAGTGACTTCCTGGCAACCAGGAGGCTTACTGCAGTAACGCCCATGCACTGTGCTGTCATCTGCATAGCAATGGATGTTACCAAGTGGTAACATATCATTGATATGCAGAATAAACAAGGTGGGCGAAAGCACAGAGCCTTGTGGGACTCCAGCATTAACTGACATGAGCCGTGAAGCATGCCCTTCAACAAGGACACGCATTCTACGCTCATGCAGAAAGCCGGAGATCCACGTGCACAGGTTGTCGGGGAGCCCATATGCCGGAAGCTTGGAGAGAAGACCACGGTGCCAGACCCTATCAAATGCCTTAGCAATGTCGAGGCTTACGGCTAGAGCCTCGCCATGCTTGTCAACCGCCTCCCCCCAGCGATGTAGCACGTACGCTAAAAGATCACCCGTTGATCGTTTAGACCGGAAGCCGTATTGTCGGTCACTGATCAGTGAGTGATCCTCCAGGTAGCGGATCAGCTGTGCGTTTATGATCCGCTCCATTACCTTGCACATCACTGAGGTTATGGCGATTGGACGGTAATTGTTAGGGTCCGACCGATCACCTTTCTTTGGGATCGGTTGCACATTGGCCTCTCTCCAAGATTGGGGCACAATACCTGAGAAGAAGGAAGAACGGTATAGGCGCGTCAGCACAGGAGACAACTCGGCTGCGCACATTTTAAGAACCACCGCTGGGATACCGTCGGGACCACTAGCCTTGCGGACATCGAGGGTCTGCAATTCACGCCGCACATCACAATGCCTGATACGAACATCCGGCATGGAATATCCGCAATCAGGCACCGTGGGCGGCAGTGCATTACCGACCTCGAGCCGCGAATTAGCCGCAAAGAGTTCTGCCAAAAGAGTGGCTTTCTCTTGCGGCCTATGGGCCAGGGATCCATCCGGATATCTCAGCGGTGGCAACGAGGGGCGACAGAAATTAGATTGGACGGCTTTGGCAAGACTCCAATAAGCACGACTGCTCGTCGGATGATCCGCCAAAGCCCGTCCAATCCTGTTGATGCGCTGGGCATCCGCTCTGACGTACGCCTTCTTGCAGGCCTTGGTGGCTTGGTTATAGGCCGCTTTGAGAGAACTTATGTTAGGATCCTTCATGGCGCGACCCCTAATCCAATCGCGGTACGCAGCCTGTTTCTCACTAACAGCATCTGCGCAGTCGCGATTGAACCAGGAGCGTCCGCGACCACCACCGACGACCTCCGAGGAAGGAATGTAATATTCCATTCCTAACCGGATCTCGTCGGCAATAGCGTCGGCACTCGCGGAAGGATCGTTGCCCTCAAAGCAGCGCTGCCCCCAAGGGATGGATGCAAGATATTCTCGCATGCCATCCCAATCTGCCGACGAGTAGTGCCAGATTCTGCGCCTGATCTTAACAGGTGGTGGAGGCGCAGCACCAGGCACTGTGGATCCAACCAGACAATGATCGGAGGTACCCAATGGGGCACCCACCGACACACTGTATCCGGCTGGATGACTCGTCAGCAGAAGGTCCAGCAATGAAGGTGTGTGACTTGCCACATCTGGGATTCTGGTGGGCTGATTCACCAGTTGTGACAAGTCGTGAGTCAGAGCAAATGCATGAGCAGCACGTCCAGCATGGTCAGTCTTGGAGGAGCCCAACCACAGCTCATGGTGCGCGTTGAAGTCTCCCAAGACCACCAGTTCCGCTGTCGGATACTGCTCCAGCGCATCGTCTGTCGCCTGGCTGATATAATTAAACAGCCGAGTTGTCTCGTCATCCCCGTTATGGGATCTGTAAAGGCACACATAGATCCGGCTCTGAGTGCCAAGATCCACGTGTACCCACAGTGTGGAAAAGGAAGGATCCTCCATGCAGTGCAGACGGCGACAGCTGACGTCCGACCGGACATACAAACATACCCCGGCCCTTGGCTTGAAGCTCTCTTCAAGTAAGTAGCCGGGACAGTGCAAATATGCCGTGTCGGCCGGACGACAGATCTGCGTCTCCGTCAAGAAGAGCATTGCAGGCCGGGCCGTCTCAAGATGGTGGTGGACGGCACTAAGGTTCGAATGGAGTCCACGGATGTTAGTGAACCCCATTGTGAACGCGGTGGTGGGGCTGTGCACCGCTGTAGGACCTGCTCTCTTATTTGGCACTGTCATGGTTGATGAGAAAGGAAGGAGGAAGAAGCAGCTTGCGGGACCTGCGACAGGACAGATGGATGACCGTGACCTGCACATGGTCATAGGACGGCCGAACGGAGGCAGACTGATTCGCCGGACGGAAGGGCCCCCGTACCCTCCCGGGATAGGCCGCCGGGACCCCACATCCGGTCACCAACCGGCACGACGGACCTACCCAAGATTATGCGTGGCATGGTGAGGCAGCCTCTCGAGGTGGTTAGCCTCGATTGGGCCCCTGTACTGTACCACGGGCGGCCAGCGGAACAACCGTTTCTACAGGTCTCCCTGGCCGGCGAATCAATACACCTCCATCCGACAGTAGACCGACATACACGACCCTGCCAGCCATCATGTCACGTCGCAGGCTCCGCAAGAACCGGATGTATACTAGCTGATCTTGGAACGCGACCCACACAGTATGTGGGTCACTGTGGCAAGTTTTACACCATGTGTACGGTGGTCGCTATCCGGTCGGATGTAATATCCTACCACCAGCTGAGCGGATGTTAGCTCATAGATCCCTCGGTCGCCTCTTACGACCCCCTCGGGAAGGATAGGGGAAGCGGTTTGTATTCTTACGCCGCCGCTCCACGGACATAATACATCTTTTCGGACAAAATTTCCTTTGTAAAACCAAAGTAATTTATTTTGTAATTAAATATTTTTTTTATAATCTTATGTTATTTTCAAATTGCCCTTTATTTCATTCTATTTCTTTCCAAACGTTCCCTCAAAAACAATAAAATGTAGTGTCGCATCTGTAAACACTGCCGCATCTGTGATGCTTAAGTCGCATCTATGAGTCGTCTCGCCTGGATCGCTATTTCGTCGTATCGCGTCGTCGTTTTTTGATTGGCGCAACAAATCTTTAACAATTTACTTGAATGTACAGTTCAATGTTATTTCAATGATTAAACTGCAATCAAAACAATATGTCAATTTATAGGTAAGTAACTTTTAATTGTATTTCCCAGTTTCTCAGAAGGTTATTGAAACCCGTTTAATAACTAAATGTGCTGTTATTAGTATATCTTCGTGATATTGCCAAACTATACAATTCAGTATATTTAATACACAACAAGTTAACTTACAGTTAATTCATTAAACGTATCTCACTATAACCGTGTTAACGGATTATGAGAAAATACCCCTAAAGCCGTGTCCGCACTTTACGTGGCATGTGACGCACGACACGCAAAAAAAGAAAAGAATAGTACTACCAGATAATATTGTAATACTACAATTAGAGCCTCTTGCAATAAATTCTATTTAATCGGTATGGTGGACGGTCATCCATATCAATACGTTTTGATCTTATACAGTACCGTACAAGTGCCTCTATTGCACTAACCGTACTTACTGCCGTCTACGGAGACAAATTGTATATGACAACCGCGTGATCGCCCGTACTTTGAAGTGAAGTGACATAGGCCGTGTTCTCTGATGGCTTAAAAACTTCGTACGGAAGACATGAATGGACTATTTGAGCGTACACCAACAATCTTCGTGGATAAAGCAGCTATTACACTTCAAGATTTCTCAGGGCCAATATCTCGGTTGCCCTATCGCTATCTAGTGTGCTTAATTATTAAATTATACTTTCTGACTCGCCTAAAAGCGTAGATGGATATAGATAATCAACTGTTGCTGTGGCGCCTACTCTATCAGAGCACCCAAAAACAATTTTTTTTTTTATATCCTGGTTCGGCCATCGATATATAAAAAAAGGAGGATAGAACGCTACTAATATCGTCAGTGATGCAAGTTTATGATATATGTGTGCGAAAGATGAGGGATACCAGATAAATGAAAATTTTCCCCAGTTTTAACCAACTCCTAAGAGGAGGTATTATATTCGGCCCGTGTTTATTGGAATAAAGTATGTAGATAGTAATTAAGTACTTAGTTCAAACAATTAATTGTTTCGTGTAATAATGGGGTAGGTATATAAAAAATTAAAAAATAATTAAAAGCCTTTAAAATTATTTAATTTTCTATACACATGCCTCTTACTTTGCACGGACCGTTCAATACTTTCTAATTTAGAAATGTGGTGGAAACGAATGCTCAAATATTTTGTAAGATACATTTAATTAAATTGATCTTATGTTCGGCGCCTGCCAGAGTGTGTTCTAGTTCCAAATTAAAAAAAATATTATTATTCGCTATAAAAGAATCCAATATTTTTTATATTATGTACGTATGTTGTTTTTCATTAGAAATTATAATGTTTTTATGAGACTCCTGGCTGCCATCTCGCAAATGCGACATACTTTGTATAAATCTTCAGCCGGGAAATGTAGGCCCCCTTTAGATTAGACAGAGACACAGCACGCATTGTGAGAAGGTTTCTCTCTCTTAGGTCCTAACCGCCGGTGGCTTGGGTCATAGGCCTCGTCATTGGAGGGTTATGATATTTATTTTTAAATGTTTTGTTTTTTTTTGTGACTAATATTTAAAAATGTAAAAAATCCTTTTAAAGAAATTATTATTATTATTTTTCATTATTATTTTCAATTATTATTATTATTAATTATTATTTATAATAATTATTATTTTTAAATAAAGAGTACTGTACAAAACACAGTTTAAAACGCACTGAAAAATAAAAAAGTCAGGGGCTTGTGCCGCTGCCGCACAACACAAATTTTACCGAATCCAAAAACACCTCTGGAAATTAATGTTATTATTTACTTATCAATGAGTTTCTGAAGATATATTTTATGTTTTGGTAATCTCGATGATATGAAGCCGGTTAAGCTTTAAAAAAGGAGGTTCTCAATTCGGCGAGTTATTTTTTAATTTATTTGTTTGTTTGAAGAGTTTAATATCTTCTTTACTCCATATTCCGTTATCAGATTTTAAGAAAATCTATATGCAGTAGCGTAGCTAGGACCGGAGGGGGGGGGGGGGGCACTGCACCCAGGTTGTCACCGGTTTTGGGAAGACACTCGACCTGATATAACTACCACTACCCACACCACTGTATATAGGAGACCGCATAGTACCTAAACTTTATCGAACATCAACATATTTCAAATTCGGTCCATATTTGATGGGGAAATTTATGTCCATACATTAAAGATAAAATATAAGCTTAATTGACAACCTCCTCCAGTTTTAAAGTCGGTTAGTAATGTTTGAACTAATGTTCTTAATCACAACGGAATACTCACACTTTGGGGAAAAAACCTCATTTATTTTCTGGCAACACATGCACGTATAGTTGACGTTTTGTGTTCCGAATATTTACATAAATATTTTTACCAAAAACATTATAAAAGTGATTATAAATTCGTATCTTCCCTGTGATAAGTAATTCCTTGATATTTCTTTTTCGATGTGGAATTGTTTTTACAGTGTTTTATAACACATGTCGGCATTATTATAACACTAGTTGGAATGAACTTTTCACAAGGCGGTCGTGTCGCGTAATGGCGGGAAATGGTGTACTATGATGAGAGTGTGTGCGTGTGGCCCCTATACGTACAGAATTCTGGCACACTATAGGTCACTTCACTTTCGATGTATGGGAAGTGGCGTCCCCCTTTTTTATATGTCGATGGGTTCGGCAAAATGACTACGCCACACCTGATGGTAAGTGTAGCGCAATCCAGGAATAGTGTCGACCAAAGACAAACAGTGTGTCTATCGTTGGTCGGCACGATCATGCCGGCCTGCCTAACTGCTTTTTCACACTCCGTTTAAAGGACCGAATATTATAGGAAGGAGGGAACACGTGTGCTGGCAAACTATTCCACAGCTTAATGGTCCGGCAGAAGTAAGAGTTCGCGAACTTTTTAGTTCGAGCCGAGATGGAGGAGACCACGAAGCTGTGGTAACGCAAGCCAGCACGCGTGGTTCTGTTAAGGAAGGGTGAGGAGGGGATAAGGTCAAACAATTCTTCGGAATATTCACCGTGATACAGACGGTACAAGACGCTCAGTGAGGCAATGTCCCTCCGCAATTGTAACGGTTCTAAGTGTCTTGTAACGTCTGCATCATTCACAATGCGGACAGCCCGAAGCTGCAATCCATCCACGAATGCATCGAGTAAGTATTTGGCGGAACCGTCGCAAAGGTGCGAACAGTACTCCACACCCGGCTGCGCTTGCGCTTTTTATAAGCGGTAAGGCTGACCGGGAGTAAAAAACCGACGCACCCTGTAACAACTAACGGAACTTAGAGCTTCCCAACTCCCTATTTCTTATTACACTAACCTCTGGGCAGGGCGGCAGGCATTATGCCAGGGACTACTCTATCGCCCTAGTTGGGGTACACCATGGGTATCACCCACAGTAATCTGTGAGTGAGTGGGAGTGAGCACGCACACGAGACATCGTGTAGTGGAATAGCCAGTTACGCTCCATTATTATTCATCGGTCGTACGCGACAGCGTAAATTACGTGTCGGAGACATTTTGGCATCACAATCTTTGCTTACATATCGCCTTGAGCACCTCGCTCGGAAGTGAAGGCAAGGTTTCATGCAAAATGCATGATTTGGGTCAACAGCGCATTTTCGTTCATTGAATGTACAAGCCTAACACCTAGTTAACAATGTATAAATATAATAATTCAGTATCGCGTGCAGCTGATGACAAGATGATTAGTTCTTTCATTTTATTGTGTGAGCCCACGCGAATGGAACCCCTGAATAAAGTTTGGAATATGTTATCAAGACAGACAGTCCAACTGATTTGGTTGAAACCTAGTTTTATCTAATTTTTTCTTACCTAAGATTGAAGAAACTAAGATTATATCTGATCAGCCGTTTAAAAGTTACAGATGATTTCCTAATTACCGTTGGGGCTTTTTAACCGCCGACAACGAAGAGAGGTGTTATGAGCGTGTGTGCACGTGTATATGTGTACTCGACCGCATTAGGTGCAGGCCAACGTATTTTAGACCCGTTGGATTGATACCAATGAATAGTTGATAAACAAACTTTAAAGACCTTGAAATAAAACTTGAATTAGAAATGTAAAAAACCACCGACAAAAAAGGAATGATCAAAAAGTAAAGAACTGTGTCAAGTGCGTGTCGGACAGTGAAGGATTCCGTAGTCAAGACGAACGTTAAATCAAGATACTTAAATTATATAATAATTTGTTTGTATTTCTCAGAAATACTTTGAAAAAAAAGTAATTTGTGGTCACTAAACTAAAATATTATGTAACAAAAAATGTCCCATATCTCAAAAACTATACGATCTAGCATATTGACACAAATTTTTGTCCGTGAGTACCTAAGATGTAGCTACTAGGTGTTGAAAGTTATAAATAAATAAACGATACGAAACTAATTTTCACGACTTTAGCCACGCGGATCTCACTAATTAATGAACTATAAAAAAAATAACAGCCTCTATATCTCTATCCAATGATAATACTAAGCATGCCTATGTGCAATGGAAAAATATAATTCCCCTATAATCTATACTAATATAATAAAGCTGTAGAGTTTGATTGTTTGTTTGAACGCGCTAATCTCAGGAACTACTGGTTCGAATTGAAAAATTCTTTTTGTGTTGGATAGTCCATTTATCGAGGAAGGCTTTAGGCTATATAACATTACGCTGCGACCATTAGGAGCGAAGCATCAGAGAAAAATGTTGCAAAATCGGGGAAAATTATTTATATTTGAAGGCTTCCGTTGCTATGGTAATCAAATTTGGTCGGAATTAATGCATTATTGTCAATTTACAAAGAAGAAATATTTGTATTTTTGTATGTAACTAATTAACTTAAAAACTACTGGACCGATTTGAAAAATTCTTCCACCATTAGAATCCTACATCATCCCTGATAAACATAGGCTACTTTTTATGCCGGAAAAAGCAGATCACGCGTGCGGAGCCGCGAGGAAAAGCTAGTGGTTCATAAAATGAATCTACCATTAAAATTTAATTCATATAATGTCTCAGTAAAATGTCTATGACATACAGAGGGGCAAACGCACACGAGGAAATTATAAGGGTTCCGTTTTTGCCATTTGGTCACGGAACTCTATAGTACTATAAAATTATTAATTTTTGGTTGTTGGGAGAACTATGCACATTTTCCGAACATCAAAAACATAAATCAAGGATAATAATATATAGATATATATGATATTAATATGCGTCCACTATAATTATACTAGTTCACTAGGCGGTAGTTATCTCGTTTGCGAGAGGATACTTTACTTTTGTTCACGGGCGCCTTATTACTGTCTCCAGGGTCTCATCTATGTTTGTATCATATTTCATTCAAATCGGTTCAGCCATTTAAGTGTCAAAGCGTAACAAATATATTCACTCGCATATATAATATTTTTATTTAGGATAGACGCTTGAAGTCCCCCTTCCATAACATTGTCGGCCACTTGGTAATGACCTGTCAACGCACTTAAGAAAGTGAGTGTTGACCCTCCTATAAACAGGTTTTATTCCATTCGCGCAACATTCGCAGTCGCACCAACGTTCAAGGATTACTGGTCTCATTAAAATAAATCTCGATCCTTGAAAACAAAACTTTTCCAAGGAAATATAATATAGAGATAGTAGAGACACAAGCCCTGGGACACAAATTGGTGTTTATATATTGATGCAGTCCATACAATGGTCCCTTTTCCAACAGAATCCAAGTTTAATAATTCTATTTAAAAGTATTTAAATAAAAGGCTTTTTTATTTGGTTTTATTTTATTTTGTAAAGTAAGATTTTATGAGAATTCTTCCTATTTATATTTAAGATAATATCCGCTCTGGTTGGGTGAAAGAGCATGGAGGTGTTTGGTCTACACGAAAAATTTATTTTTAGTTTCAATCATTTGAACGGCCTTGAGTTCTTAGTAAGTATTTAACTTTAATTTCATTATAGGCTCATACTTACTAAATATGTACCATAAATTTAAATGCCTTAGTGGATCGGGTGGTCCTTACGAACATGGATTACGACTCTGTCTTATTCCTAATATATGAACCAAACGCTACAATATAAAAGTGAAAGTTTTTAATCTACCCTTGTAAATCAATATTCCAAAAATAGCCTTTTATGTAAATTGTAAATTATAGCTACAGATATGTAAATAATTTATAATAATTTTTACATAATATTTAAATTTTATTGCATTAGTAGTTTGAACAGCATTTATAATTATTGTTGACTATGATAAATTGACAGTTTATCACAAATATCTTAATATACGTATACGTATCTCCAATATACGTATTTCTCCTTTTTCTTCCTCCACCTGCCTTTATCCCACTCGGGGTCGGCGCCACATGCTTTTTTTAAGACATATTACGGATAGATTTGGTTTATAGTTTATTATAGTGAGTTCTGAGACAATTTTCTGTGCGGTGTTGCTTCTGTTAATAAGTAGACGTGACGCTTACTATCAGGTGAGCAACCGGCCTGCTCGTACCATCATAAAACTAAGACATGTAACAATAAGTGCTTTTTTACTGTTACATGTTCGTGGATTTTTTATGCTACAATACAGACGAGCCACATTAACATAGGTATATATCTTAATTGTTCTTTATAAGTTGGTAAGTCCCTGGTATGCAAGAGGTCGTATAGGTGTGCAGGCACTATTGAGTTCTGGAGTGAAGGATATGAAGCCAGTGAAGTTATTGGACATTATGAGAATTAACACCTTAAAACCTTACGGTGACGAACGCAGACCTGTGTCATGCACTTAAAAGTTGGTAATTTAAGTTTTACTACTTTTTATGGTCACTATGACTTAAGCGACCTGCTTATCCCGTCATCAAGGCGAATACATCTACTAGCAGCAGTTATTTGCCCGCGTTATAGCTAATGACAAGTTTCAATGTTTGCACTCGCAAACAATTTTCATAAATTCAATAACGTATATGATTATAAGTGGAACTGACATTGGTCTTGTAGACACGTGATAATATTTTTTTGACATTGAACTGGTGGTCAGGGGTCCCTCGGGTAGCTGATCCACTTCATTACTATCAAGCTCATTTTCCGTGAGTAGCTTCGTTTCGATGAGACGACCAACAATTCCCTATGCGAAAATTCTCTATTGTGGTAACTAACAGAGGTAGCAAGGATAGAATATTTCGATTTGATGATACTCAAAAAATTATTATTTTATTTGTAGGACAATATGACAGTTAAATTATATAAATATTAACTAAGTAAAAACAAAAAAATCAGCTGGTTAGTAATCATACCTATTGGAAGGAGGGGCTTCCAACAGGTATCGATAACGAGGTCATAAGAATGATTACTAACCAGCTGATTTTTTTTTGAAATTATATAAATATTAACTAAGTAAAAACAAAAAAATCAGCTGGTTAGTAATCATTCTTATGACCTCGTTATCGATACCTATTGGAAGCCTCTCCTTCCAATCGAAATATTCTATCCTTGCTACCTCTGTTAGCTACCACAATAGAGAATTTTCGCATAGGGAATTGTTGGTCGTCTCATCGAAACGAAGCTACTCACGGAAAATGAGCTTGATAGTGATCAAGTGGATCAGCTACCCGAGGGACCCCTGACCATGGGTCATAACCACCATTAAAATACGTCATTCGAGCGCAGTGGCTGCACATGAATCACACCAATTCGATCTGCGAACCTGCAGAAGTTAATGACACGCAACAACTGGTTTTAAGGAAGTTATTTTTTCTTAGCTTAAACTGAATAATATTCTAAGAACTCAACCTCATTTAGTGATGTCAGACAGCGTTGTTAAGTTAAATATGGTAAAACCCATACAAACTCAGAACACCGTACTGTCCTAATTCTAGTGATTTAGACATCTAAACAATATATTTACAACTTTCAATACATTGACGGCGCGGTGAAACTAATATTTGTGTGATTACGTAGCAAATTTTTGTTCCAAGTTTGGATTTTATGGACAACTTCCTTGATGTTTATTTTTCTGAGATAAATGTGGACATTCCATAGACTAAGATCAATCAATGTATTAATACCTACTAATTCAAATCGAATATTCAGACTCGGACCTATCTTGTTGTTATTTTCCTCTTATTATTAATCATTGAGTATTACAAAAGCAGATCAACATAAAGTTGTGGACTCAAAGGATCGGGATTTTACGCAGCTACGCGACGATGTAGTGCGCAAAGACCAGTAATTCATAATAGAATTACTGTGTTTAAGTATAATAAAATTCTTAATTCATTAATTTCTCGAAAAACATTGGTGAAGTCTTTGCTTTCAGCTCCTCCCGTAGTCACATATGACAGTCTCCGTGGCGCAGCGGACGCATAGCGGGCTGTGAAGCGAGAGGCTGCGGGTTCGATCCCCGCACCGAGACATAGATTTGTGTGATCCACAAATATTTAATTCGGGGTCTGGGTGTTGTGTGTCTCTTGTAGTTCCTGATACCCACGATACAATACTCGTATCTTACTGTGGGGTCAGAACTATGTGTGTGACTGTTGGGTGTATTTATTTATTTATTTAAAGTAGACTTCAAAGTAGCGTATGTTCTAATACAGGTCATGATCTACCTGTACGCCGAATTTCATCCAAACCGTTCAGCAGTTATGGGACGATTGATTAACAAATATCAAAATCTATAATTACCTAAACATTCATATTTATATTGGTAGTAGGAGTAGAACACGAAATACTGCCTGTATACGAAATACACTCTAAAATATAATTCCAGTTCCTTGAATGCACTACTGATAATAAAATTTAAAAAAATCGAATATTTTACATATTATTTGACCTTTTTCTCATAAGATAGGTGCAGAGAAGTCGGATCGTTTTCAACAAAAATCTTGTATTAGTAAAAGGGTAAAATGTAAAGTGCTTATGGTTTCAATTAATCAATTCTATTAAAATTCAGTTCAAGCAATTCACTCGATTTAGCCTTTAATCAACTAAAATGAATGAACCATTCGTGTCAATAATATATTTGTACGTAGAGTTTACTGAAACTACCGAATATAAATGTAGTAACTAGTAGGTACATACCTAAACGTTATATGAGTATCAGGGCGCCGCGCCGAAACCGTGAATTAAAAGAACTGTGCAACGAAAATTGGTTTACGAAGTGTTATGTCTCCTCTGATTAGTCGAAAGATTATGTTAATGTTGACATTGAATTTGAAAATTTGAATTATTTAAATTTGAAACGGTAAACAACACTAGTAACTTGGTAATAAATAAAAACTTCGCTCAGATATCCGTAGACTGAAAACGTAATGAAATAAACAATGGAAGAATTCAAGACAAAACAAGGCTGCTAGCCCAAGGCTGTTCAAGTGCATTAGCTGCTAAAACAAATTTTTATTCAGGTACATGTTTTAAACAAAACTAAAAGTGTAATCATTGCTTACCAAGGAGGCAATTCTGATTTCCCTCGAAATAATCTCGGACTCGTTTTAGCAAATCGAGTCTACTGTCAGCAACATTCGAAATAAAATTCGAATAAATCTTTAATCGAAAGAGCAAAATGTAAAACAAAAATTGCGCACGAGGCCAAAATTAGGTTGTTCCCACTGTGCCAATTTTACTCGTTAAAATATACAATCCTAAAAAAAAATACCAAAGTGGCCAACAGAAGGATTATCTTGTTAAAATGGTAGAAGCTTTCTTAGACCATTCAACTAAGCTAAATGGTCTAATGTGGAAGCGGATACACATCGGATAATTTTCTCGGTAATTTTTAAAGCCAGTGGTAGGTAAAAAGGCCAATACAATACAAATAACAGTAACTCTGAATGCTCTAAAGGACGCAAACAAATAATGAGAGGGTTCCCATAAAATAGGTAAAATATAGGCCAAATTACTATTTATAAAGTTGCGGCGACGAGCATTGGTTCCGTTAATTTCATTATAGTATTGGTCAATTCCGTAATAAGACTATTTTTTACCATTTCATTCGAATTCGATATTTATAACGCTTATCACCAGTCGTAATAGCTCTATCAGTTCAAGTATCTACCAAAAAATGTCGGACCCATGATTTGCAGAATAGCTCAACTTAAGAAATTTCATTGAAAAAAATTCGGTTCCGAGATTTTTTCGATTTCGAATGCGCGATAATTGCCACCCTGGTACCCGAGACAGAGCTAAACAAGTTCCAACAAAGAACACAAAAGATCTTACAAGTTTTGAGGTAGGTATTTACCCACGCCAAAGTCCTTGTCGTTTAGATCTGTACCTTCATACTAAATGCAACCGATGTAAAACTCACAAATTTTACACCTTTTTAAATTGTTAGTGCAGATAAATAATTACAAACTTACAAATTTGACCTGATATTAATGCAGATAACCGATAAGCCGAATATTATGTTGACATAGGTACCAATTAAATGACAAATTGTACCACGAAGTAAACGATTGTATACAGTCTTTCCATGAAACGCCGTGAACGTGGTCAAAATATTTTAGTAGTATCCTGTGAAACTATGTTTATTATAAGAAAATCACGTTAGCTATATACTTCGGTCCTATTATTTCGTTGTAAATTATAAAGACATTATTGGATTATACTTAATTTTATACAAGTCACAAATGTTATGCAGATTAATTTATATTATTCAACAAGAATAAGCATCATTATTATGTATAAAGGTATTTTCCCTTAGCGGAATTAATTAGATATTCTTCTTCAACATGCTTCTTAACACATGTCGCAGAACGACTTGGCTTGTAGTTTTTACAACCGGACGCCTGCCAGAGACATCCACCTCTCTGGGAAGATTTATCTTAGTTTGATATTATTAATATACTAATAATATAATTAATCACTACTAAGTATTAAATATTAATATACTGTCTTAGTGGCTCTATTGTATTACGCACGCGACACGACTGCTATGCTGAAGTCTCGGATTCGAACCCGGGTAGAGTAAAGTGGTTTTGGATTTTTCTATCACGAAATGCTCAGTATTAGCCCGAATTGTGCCCGATATGGCGATAGGCTCGCCCCCGTTTATATCACAGGACGGAGATACGCTCCACGAAATGTGGGTATACTGGTTACACCCCTGAACGTAATCCCCGAAGGGGTACAGACATGAGTGCGTACAATCATTAATACAAAATAAAAAGTAATAACAACAGTAAATATATGGTTTCTGCTTTATTATTCGTACTCGACTGGATAGCGGCGACCCACAAGGTAAAAACCCGCCATACTACTTGTTCCTTCCAGTTGCGTTCCGGGGTCAGCTAGTGTTTATACAGTAACTTCAGCCTGGCATAATTCTGGCGAACGTCGAGAAAGGCAATGTATCTCGACGGTCGACAATGTATTTTTGAATGCACTGTACTAACCACCAGGTGCAGTGTAGTCACTTTGTCTTACCTAAATTTATAACATAAATAAATTAATTAAATAATTAATCAATTTACCTATATTTATTTTCGAATTAAGTGGAAACAAAGACACGCGGGAAATAACCAGTATGGCGGGATTTTCAGCACGTGTACAGTGATTAATATACAGTCGGGTATAAATATGTGTCAGGTACCCATTAGTCAATAAATACATACTTACAAAGTACTCTACACACACAGGGCTTTACTAATAAACATTGTATATGTTGGTAATAGTTATACAATACTTTGTCTTGCTATGTTGAGTGACATTTATTATAAGAAGAAGTGAGACAAAACACTGTATAAGTATGACACTCGTATACAACATTAGTAAAGCCTACAGTGTTTAGCTTGGGTATTTAGAATAAAAAATAATAACACATGGATTGTACTACAATAATTAAGAAATACATTTGTTAGATATTCGAGGATAATCAAGAGATTATCCTCGAATAAACTTTTTCTTTCAATGTTTAAATTCTAAGAATAAGAGTCAATTTGACAAAGGAACAAATGCGTGCAATGCAATCTAATAACTGGAATTTGCATTTTCTACCCAAAATAAGTTTATACCTGACAGAGTTTGTTTTCCGACACAACTATGCCACCTCTAACTTAAGTACATATATACATAGACTCACGCCTGTTTCCCATAGGGGTAGACTGAGACAACGGATTTCCACCAGCTACGATCCTTACCCACCTCTTTGGCCATGCATCGTTGCCTCTAATGCTAGGTCATGCACCATTTTTCAGAAAATCGAACTGAACCATTAGTATACAAACGAAAAAATAGTAATTATGTATATGACATTTGATTCTGGCGTTTGCTAGCCGCTCTCGTGCGTAATACATCCACTTCATATCAGTTCAACTCGCGAATTAATATTCACACATCAACAAAACATAATCTAACTTGATTCACATGAATCGGATAGTAAATGGCGCAAAAAGATAACATTGAATAATAATACAAGGGTAATGTAGTTGTGTGATGTTTTATTATAATAATTTAAAACAACGAAAGCAAAAATGTAAATTTAACTGCAAACATGAAACTTACAAGAAAGCGGTAGCAGAATGTTAAAAATATTAGTATTTCTACACACATAACTATCTATTTCGATGATTTTTTCAACATTATTATTACTTTAATTAACAAATACTTATAGGTTAGGTTCAACCCGCGAGTCGAGCGAGCTAATCGAGCGTGCCGCGGTAGTAGCCTGTGAGCGCCAGTATTGACAGAGTACCTACTATTAAATAAATAATATAATTAAACAAATAGCTTAAATATACATTCGTAATAAATATTTTGTTTTACTAACAAAACTTATTACGTTGGGTCAATTCTAACCTAAAGAAATAATTCATAACTTCTTTGAAGTTACAACGCGCGAGCCGAGCGAGCGAGCGAAGCGAGCGTGACTCGTCAGCAGCCGGCGAGTACCAGAATCTAATAGGTTCGTACCTATTTGATTCTGGTAGTCGCCGGCAAATCTATAAATCAATTTTCACACATAAACTCCTTTGCAAAAAAAACGGGCACCTTACACACACACTTTAGCTTTTCTATGGGTAAATATTATTATATTTTTAGTATGTCATTAGCTTGGATGACTAGAAATTTCTTATTATCAATGAGAATCTAGTTTTTTAACACTTTTATCCTGGTATCGGTGTTTTAGTCAATGTAAACAGAGAGCCGTGTTAAAATGGACATTTTTATGGGTATAATGAAATTAAGACTACGAGTATTTTTATGGTATTTTAATAAAAGAGACATTAAAAAATAAAAATTAATAACGAGTATGACCTCCTCTTGCAGCGATTACGGCATGTAATCGTCTTGGCATGCTTCCCACCAGGCTTTTGATGGTGTCCTGTGGAATGTGTTCCCACTCAGTCGAGATTACACGTTTAAGCTCTCTGATGTTTTGTGGAGGTGGTTGGACAGATCGTACTCGCCTTTTTAGGAGGTCCCAAACGTGCTCAATGGGGTTAAGGTCGGGGCTCCGCGCTGGCCAATCCAAACGACGAATACCGACCTCTTGCATATAAGCATCTACGTCGCCAGAACGGTGGGCCCGAGCATTATCGTCCATGTAAATGGCATCTTCACCAATTACAGTCAGTGCGGGTTGTGCATTTTGAGAAAGGATTTCTGTTATGTACCTATGCGCATTTAGTGAGCCATTTTCTATGAATACTATCTCGGTACGATAGTTGGAAGTTACGCCCGCCCAAAACATAACGGACCCTCCACCATAAGGGGTGATTTCTTCAAAACACACATCGGCATAGCGTTCCCCTGGTCTTCGTAACACTCGCCGACGTCGGTCCTACCATGCAGACAAATTCGAGCCTCATCGGAGAAGAGTACGCTACTCCAGTTACCTGGTGTCCAAGATAGGCAATTTCTAGCGAACCTCAACCGCGCAATCCGGTGCTCACGGAGTAACTTGGGGGCCCGCGCTGGTCGTCGACTACGTATATCAGCAGCTAAAAGTCTTCTCCTCACAGTCCATAGGCTAACTTGTGCTCCTCGTACCTCTTCAAGGTTTCTTTTGAGGTCTATGTAACTGCATTTGCGGTTCCTCAGCGCCTGAGTCACTAAAAAGCGATCGTCTCGCGGCTGTGTGCAACGTTTTCTCCCAGAACCTTGCCTTCTCTGAACGGAACCTGTCTCTTGGTATCGAGTCCAGGTTCTTTGTACGGTTGAACGACTCACGTTTAACCGCTGTGAGACGTAACATTGGCTACACCCCTCTTCCAGCAGCGCTATAATTTTACTAGCTCTCATTGCTTTTTCTGCCATTACGATAGACACAAAGATATCTGTTTTAAGTCACAATAAGGCAGAATTATGCGATAAACATAAATTGTTGTACTAAAAATAACGAAAAGTTACTTTTAGTTGCTTGATAACCTTTTAACCGCAAACCCGCGAAAAGTGTCACAAAATGAAAAAGGGATTAATAATTTAAAAAACAAAAGTTTTGAATTTGGAATGAACTTTTTTTCATACCCAGACTCTTTATTAAGTGCCAGTAACATAGTTTGGCTATTAAAACCTCTGAAGAACTAAATTATTACCAATAATGTTAAAAAATCAAACCCGCCCGTTTTTTTTGCAAAGGAGTGTATTATTAAAATCTGTAATGGAATTTTCACACATATTATTAAAATCTGTAATTGAATTTTCGCACATATTATTAAAATCTGTAATTGAATTTTCGCACATATTATTAAAATCTGTAATTGAATTTTCGCACATATTATTCAGACACAAATTCATTGTAGACATATTTTTAGCAATGTAATATTTAATTCTAATATAAGTCGCATAATATTTTTTTTAATGTCAGTCATCTGGAAACATTATAATATTTGACATATTTAGGCTATATGTTTCCGTCTACCCTTACCCTGTTTTAGAAAGTTATCTTTTTCCGCTAATTGGCCATTTCCGAAATAAATAAATCAAGAAAAGTTGTTGTTGAATGGTAAAAAATATTTAGGGAGTTGAGAGAGTGAAATGAGTGCGTTGCGGAAGCAGCCGGCAGGTGCCAGACGTAATTGTAATCATTTAATTAATACTAGACGTTAAAGCCACGCTGTAGACAGTTTTATCTGTAGATAATGCTGTAGCATGAATGGGCTCCTCCGGGTCGTTGCCACTATATCAGAGAAAACCCACGTATAATAGCGGTTGATCTTGCGTTTCGTACGTTGAGTGAGATATCCTGAGGTAGAAATCCCCTTTCCCTACCAAATCTCCCCCTAATTTCTTCCTCCTTGCTTTAAGTTCAGATCACTTACCATCAAACGTGACTTGCTCGTTTGCAAGTCTATGCTATAAAAAGCATACACACATTCGTTCATTGATACATACGCTTTATTTATGTCTCATATTTTATGTCCATTATTTATGTTATTAACTCATTATTTATGTTATACACACATAAAATGTATAAAGGCGGACTTAATGCCAAAGGCATTCTCTTACAGTAAATTTTAGGGTTTAAGGTAGGTAAAGCTTTTTCCACTTAAATTTCTCAAAAATAATATATGACCTAGCATTAAATATGGTAGAAATGTAAAATTAAAAACCGAAATTATATTAGTTAGAGATATTTTTGCTCCGAAAATCTGAATTCAGATCAGCCAGATCTTAACCATATTTTCTTCTAAACTGGAACCCAAATGTTCTGAATAGAACATGTGAATACTCTGATAAGCGTGTTCTCATAACACTGATTTTTTATTGCAAATTATACAGGTAAATGGTTGTAATTATTTAATAATGTAAACTATGTGTACATAGAGGTGAAATAAAATTGGAATAGGGTGTACTACGAAATACCAGCGGCTCATTATTTCCTCTGCCCTCAACAATAACGACCTTTACCGCTGCATTTCCTATGACGTTGGTTAAAATATAATAAACGGCATTTCAATTTCCGTAAATAGATGAATCACAATAATATAATATGTGACAATTAATGTTAATTCTTTTAGAAAAATCTAGTATTGGATCTAAGTTTATGTTTAATAAATATAGTAAAATACGTATATTAGAGTCATAAAATACATATAAAAATAAAATAAATAAATAATAATAATTAGGAAACATACATATCATTAAAATTTGTTACTATTGTTGATTTTACGAAACTTATATTGGAAATATTTTTTTTTAATATTACTGACGCGGGCGTTGCAATTATTGTTATCGTAATACATGAGTTCAACGTTTTTAAAATGCAAACATCTCACATAATAGTAATAAAACATAAATCTTTATAATATTTTATTTATGCATGTATGATAAATATGTACCTCACTGCATAGGAACTGAAACTGAAAAAAATACTAATTTCAAAATGCTACTGACGGTTGAAACTGTTAGTAGCCATAAAAAATATGAAATTACTCACAAATTTAACACTGGGGCACACAAAAAAACACTCAAAGACACTGAAAGAAAATCGGAAAAGTTTTTGAATGCACTAACACCTCAAACTTCCCGCGCAAATCGAACATCAACCGGCGAACGATATTTTTATTGCCAGTCTATCTACATGCAACGGTTAGTGCGCAGACTGCCTGCGCAGTCACTGACAGCCAATTTATATAGTCCTTGTGTTTGATCCGCTTGGCTTGAGAGGTGTCCTAGAACGGACGTGCCAATCGCAATTCGTCCCGATGGATTTATTGTTTAGTATTGGCGACAATAAGAACCGGGAATATATTATACTATATAGTATGAAATTTATTTGAAAACAGGTTGGCATGTTTTAGCAGAATTAAACTTAAAGTTAAACTTATTTTTCAGAATTAAACTTAAACTTATTTTTCGTTTAAAGGTTTTATTACATGTTTATGTAAATAAGTTTAAGTTTAATTCTGAAAAATAAGTTTAACTTTAAGTTTAATTCTGCTAAAACAAAGGTTTTATCAAAGGTTTTATTACATAAACATGTAATAAAACCTTTAAACGAAATCCCGTAAAAGAAAAAAAAACATTATTAGTATTATTTACTAAAATTATATGCTATGCTAATTATGTATGCTATGTATACATTAGGTGATACTGATTTAGATGATTTCTTTTACTTTTGTACTGACTTGTCATAAGCGCTATTTCAATTGCCTACATGACTAATAAACTATTTCATTTCATTTCAAACTATTTCATTTCATATGATAAATCTTTAAAGTCACAATCACAATAAATAAACGAACATTTATATCGATATACATTTCAAAACAAATTGTTACTGTCATATGCGTGTGTCGTAAAGCACCACAATAACAGGAGACCGATTTATTTTAAGAAATATTTATAGGACAAAAAAAAATTAAATAAAGACTAATACTTTGAATATTTTCATAAAAAATTACCACAACTTGATTTATAAACATTAATTATAACTTATTTATTGGGTGTATGTTTCATACAATAATAATGCAATATTAAAAGGTCTGTCTGGCATAAAATAAGATAGCAGTAGTATACAATTTATCACTGTTTTTTTTATAACATAGGTCAACAAACGAGCTAGTTGTAAGCTGATGGTAAGTGATCCTCGCCGTCAATGAGCACTCTCAATATGTACTAGAAAATTCATGGATGCGTTGCCGAACTGTAAAAGAAGTCAAAGGGGATTGGGATGCGGTATAGGTTTTGTGCTCCCGGATATCTCACTTGCCGTACGAAACGCAACAGTATGCTGCCACTTCACGCTGGTTTTCAGCCTGTGGTACCGCCGCTTTCGAGCGGGCCCATGCATGCTGTTGAAAAAAATGTATACAGCTGTTGCGTGGCTCTATCACTTATAAACAATGTAATAAAGATTATTTAATTTACACTGACTACAGCCTCCGTGGCGCAGTTGGCGAGTAGCCGGCTGTGAAGAGAGAAGCCGCGGGTTCGATTCCCGTACCGAGGCCAATATTTGTGTGATCCACAACTTTTTTTTGGGTCTGGGTGCATTTTCTTCCCAGAAGGGTTAACGTCACGAATGCGGCAGGTCCCAAAACTCTCTGTAGCATGTGATAAGCATGTTGCGCCGACACCACTGCGAGTGGAATAAGGTTTGGTAAAATAAGAATAATTATTTACACTCGCATTCGAGAATTTCCGTTGGATTTATTTAATTTCATACTCGCTTATCTGCGAATCCGCTCTCAACTTCTTGAGCGCTCCCGAAATAAAATTAATGCGTCAAGACAATTTTTATGCTGAGCATTCGAGAAAACCTCTCCACTCAACGCAACATCGGTCTCAAAAGCAACATAGCTGAAAAGTAACTGGATTTAATATAACTCGCTGGTCCCGAACATGCGACGTACGAAAATGACTCACTATGGTATGTGGGTTTTTACCATGTATTGATGGTCCATATCCCAACATTCATAGTGGGTAATCAAATCATGGGATTCCCGATGAAAAAAATCTTAACTAGGGTCGTGATCTCTGGTCGCTATATGCTGCAGAGGATGAATACTATATCCAAGCCTTGATATGGAAGTGGGCGCGGCCGTTGGACTTGTAGTAGACCTTTCTTCGATACCTGAACACGTTCGATTCCCGTTCTACAGCATGTCAACGCTACAATGCAAAGGCTGTTTCGCTATTGCAGGGACTCGTTTGCCTCAGTAGACGAAAGACCTTCTTTTTTTTTTTTTATAACATAGATCGGCAAACGAGCAAGTGGGTCACCTGATGGTAAGTGATCTCCACCGCCCATGTATGCCCACAATATCAGAAGAATTATGGGCGCGTTGCCGACCTTAAAGGAAAGGGATAATTAGGGATTAGGAACGTTTATTAATTTGGGCCTCCGGATATCTCACTCACCGTACGAAACGCAGCAGCAAGCCGCTACTTTACGTCGGTTTTCTGTGAGACAGTGGTAATGACCCGGTTGAGCCGGCCCAATCATGCTGTAGACAAAAATGTCTACAGCGTGGCTCTACCACTCACGATATATTGTCAATATTCCAATATACGAGAACTTATTTGTGTATACACATATTTGTGCTATACTTATTTGTGTTAACTTATTTGTGTGGCGTGTTTCGGTTGGTCGCGACCTAAAGAAAGTGCGCGTTGAGGTGTCAAGCGTTAATGTCGCTCTCGTCTGTCAACACCCTTCTATTTTTCTGCTTGGCAGTTAATGACGTCGTGCATAGTGACGCTATTGTCGAATGGTGTCGCAAAATTCTTAGACAATGAGCTGGGTGCAAACTCGTTGTCACTGACGCTGCGTCATTACCCCGTGACTCGATCCTCGGAAATCTGTCTTAATTGGATTTCCCCTCGACCAACCCACCCAAATATCAAACAACGTCAATTATAAACTAATTTATTTCTTGCGGGATATTCGATAATTCGAGAGAATTCAAAAATATAAAACCTAATATTTCATTATTTTTCCTTACAGGAAATAACATCACTGATATTTGTACTTCCCGCAAGTTATATGCAGATATAGATGATTTAGAAAAGTTGTAAGCATTAGAATAAATTATAGTCATAGTGTAAAGGTCATTATTTATAAAACGTGGTAGGTGTGTTCATACTTAAAAGTCGTTCCATTTTTTTTTAATTCTTTTTTATAGCAGGCCGGCAAACGAGCAAGTGGGTCACCTGATGGTAAGTGATCTCCACCACTCATATACGCCCACCACCAGAAGAATGATGGTCGCGTTGCCGACCTTAAAGGAAAGGGATAATAAGGGATTGGGAAGGGGAGGGGATTTGGGCTTCCGGATATCTCACTCACCGTACGAAACGCAGCAGCAAGCTGCTATTTTACGTTGGTTTTCTGTGAGACAGTGGTAAAGACCCGGTCGAGCCAGCCTGAATGGGACAAAACTGTGGCGTATTTAGCGTGGCTCTACCACCCGTACACCTGACAGTGAGTGTTTATGTACCGGATTTATCAATCTAGACATCCTAAAATTTCACGTTAATCTAAATCATTCGTTTATTACGATCAATAGAATCGATCAAATCCTTTAAAATTTAATGAAGTGCGTGAGCGAGAATAATAATTCCAAGTGTGCCGATGTGAGCTGTCTATCATTTAGTGTTGTCAAATTTTCAAGTCGAATATCGATACTCATTAGATAAAAAGACAATAATTTATTTATGTTCCTGTAATACTATAGGATTTAAGTACCTAAGACTAAGGAGCAGGGGGGAGGGCACTGATAAAATACATAAATTGCGTACTATACCTACGTTGCTCTGTGACACGTTGTACATATTATATTATTATGATGTAATTCATGTACAACTTAATATTTACACGGCTTTTGTAGGCTCCAGACAAATGTTACAAAACGTCCTCATGTAACATAACATGTTCGAGTAAGTCTTATATTAACGTATAAGAAAGTTATTTTTAAAGCAGTATGTCGTGTTTTTTGTTTTTGAACGTTTATTAATTTATTTGCTAAGTAGATACTAAATATTTACTCAGGGATGGTGAAAGAGAGGCATTTTACTAGATATTGACTGCGAAAACGCTTCAAGTAGCGGTAGTGACAAACTACACCTCGTTTACAAGTTACAAGTCAACAGTATATTGGAGCAGTGCGCAAATCATATCTTATTCATCAGTTAGCTTTAACAGACATGGTACTACGGCGCCACAATCGGTGTTTGGTGACGTTTGGTGTTCGACGAATGTTTGATAGTTTGGCAATTATGGCCAATCTCATAGTTTCAATCCGCGGAACACCGCAAACACCTGTGACCACACTATACCATGAATCGTTCCTTAAACTCCAATAGTACAGCTTATCCGGGTCGTACGATTTGCAACGGCGAAGAGACAAACGGAAAAGACTAACTTTATTAGGTTTACATTATTGTATGTTCACCAGATTCTAAAAGATTACTATAGTCTCAAATCAATGTGATACTCCAAAATAAAATTTAAATGTAAACGCAAAAATATGAAACAACGATAAAATACGATTCATTGCAACGATATGCCAAACGACATCTTTATTATAATTTGCCTATTCCATTGAAATAATATCAAACTGTTGAATGGAAGGAATAAAAATAAAAGACCTTTTCTTTTAAGCTTTTACTCGAATAGAACATAAAAATGTAAACAATCATTACATAACACATTACACACAGGGCAGCATTATTGAAATCGTTAGAATATTTTATTTATCGTAATATATATGAACTAAACGATTTCCTTATTGTGATTAATATTATTGCTTATTTTATACCAACTCAAAACAATTATAGACCGGTGATTTTCCAATTTGAAACATAATTAAATTATAGTAGAATCAAACCCTTTGTAAAAGGAAGAGAATACAACAAAATTGATAGGAAAAATAAATTAACGGCGATCTGAGGTCGGGAAGTGGGAAGGGGGGGGCTTTTAAGGGTAAAAAACGGTTTATCTCGATTTCCGGAAAAACTACAAGTCCTATGGAAAAAAGTTAAATCGCAAAGTTGTAGGTAATAAAAAGATCTACAACTTTTGTATACACACTTTCTTCACATAACCTCAAAATATATGTGAAAAATTCAAATAACCAAGTTTTTTGTTTTTATTTTTATCTATTATAATAAATCATTTTTTTTCACGAAATTTGGTGAAAACTTACCTTTTTATATCCCAAATACACTGTAATTTTTTTGATTTAAAATATTTATTTTTGCACCTTATTTTGACTTAATATCGAAAAAGCAGCATAATTTTCAAACGAAAATTCTCACGTCAAAATATGAGCTTTTTTAAAAAAGTCTGTTGGTTTCTTGTTCATTGAATTCTCTACTTTCTGATGGTGTAAAAAAATATATACATCACTATGGTAAATGTCCTCAGAAAATGCAAAGAAACGAACTACTAAATAACAGGTAGTAAGGCCCAGACCCACCTAGCCCCTTCCCCACTTCTTTATGATGGGCTAAAATTTTCCGTAGATCACTCAGGTATATAAGTTATATTAAAATAACAATAAAGAGGCATCTACGCATATAATTTAAAGAAGATTCTACAACTTACTCAAAATATTGTAGATATGTCTTATTAAATATTAACTTATAACTTTACATTTTCTGAGCACATTTACCATAGTAATGTATATATTTTTTTACACCATCAGAAAGTAGAGAATTCAATGAACAAGAAACCAACAGACTTTTTTAAAAAAGCTCATATTTTGACGTGAGAATTTTCGTTTGAAAATTAGGCTGCTTTTTCGATATTAAGTCAAAATAAGGTGCAAAAATAAATATTTTAAATCAAAAAAATTACAGTGTATTTGGGATACAAAAAGGTAAGTTTTCACCAAATTTCGTGAAAAAAAATGATTTATTATAATAGATAAAAATAAAAACAAAAAACTTGGTTATTTGAATTTTTCACATATATTTTGAGGTTATGTGAAGAAAGTGTGTATACAAAAGTTGTAGATCTTTTTATTACCTACAACTTTGCGATTTAACTTTTTTCCATAGGACTTGTAGTTTTTCCGGAAATCGAGATAAACCGTTTTTTACCCTTAAAAGCCCCCCCCTTCCCACTTCCCGACCTCAGATCGCCGTTAATTTATTTTTCCTATCAACTTTGTTGTATTCTCTTCCTTTTACAATGGGTTTGATTCTACTATAAATTTGTTTCTATTTTTACCATTTTCAACCGGATAATCACCCGTCTATTACACGTACTACATATGAAATAGGAAGAGTTTATTTTATGTACAGCACATTGCAGTATCTTGACTTTGCAGTGTCACATATTCAAGATACCACATTAACGGTAGTGAATTCAAAGCTAATACAAGGGAATGGCATTGGCTAGCTTGGACATTCGACAAAAGATTAGATTTATACCTGGTGGTGAAAGGGTACTTGATGGGATAGCTGTCACCATACAAATGGCCCATCTGAACCGGCACACATATACCTACGCCTGAAGCGCATGACATTATGTACTTACACACGTCAAAAATAACCGCCTATGGCACCATTTATATCTACAGACTAGCTTTTGCTCGCGGCTCCACCCGCGTGAACGTTTAAAATTGACAAAGTTTCATACAAACTTTCATCCCCTAATTTATCAAAATCCTTTCTTAGCGGATGCCTACGTCATAATATCTACCTGCATGCCAAATTTCAGCCCGATCCCTCCAGTGGTATGGGCTGTGCGTTGATAGATCACTATGTCAGTCAGTTACCTTTGAGTTTTATATATTTAGATAGATATTGTATTAGTGATTTTATTTATGAAACAGGTACCAGCACAGATTATTATTCCGGACACATGAACGTATTAAAATATAACGAACGCGCAGCGAACGTAGTTTCTCGTTTTTTCGCATTTCCAAAAAATGCAATAAAATGCGTGCAAACTTAACGAATCCATTTTTTTACAAATTTAACAAGTATCCAAACGTCCTTACAAAAAGCTCATACCATAATTATAAATTATGTTTTTATCATGTATACGTTGTAGATGTAATTATATATATGTATATTTAGTATTTACGTTTTTATTCATATTAACGGAGATGATGTAAAACCGTGACAAAGCATAAGCATTTTACTACACTGTTTTGGGATAAATTACGGAACAACTTGACACGCTCCTTGCTCTACTTCTTCGGATCGAGTAACAGCATGGGACCCCGGGTGCCAGGGTTAGTTGTGCGTAGAATATTCGAGAAAAATAAATGTTGACATTGCTACGACGGAGTTGACGAATATTCGTGACATAATTTAAACGTATCTTTACTATAAGAAGTCATTCTTCAAACCAAACAATTTTTATGATATTGGTGGTAATATGTACTTTTAAAATATAAGTTGTAAATCGGACTGTTAAACAAAGGTTTTGCAAAAAATAAGATCTTGATTTGAACTGGTATAAATAACTGAAACTGGTGTTGATATTTAGAGCGTGTTTACATAATTATAGTATTAAATATTTAAATTAAAAATATATGAACTGTGGTACCTACTGCAAAAATATATATACTTATATATATATGTATACTTATTTCATATGGTGTATATAACAAAAATGTATCAATTTATACAATGTTATTTTTGTTGTTAAGCTGTTTCTTATTTTTTTACAACTTTCAAGAATCCACCTACCTACTACATCGAAACCTTTAAAGGTCAAGAATATGACATAGTAATTTCTATTAATACTAAAAGATACTTATGCTAATATATTCATAAAAGACTAAAGTAAATTAACACAAATAATTTTAATACTTCAATATAGCTAGTGAAAATACAGAATCGCATGTTACATTTATGTTGGATAAAGAAACATCGATCAGATATCTATTTTCTATAAACGATCGCTCACGAATCTTTAATAAACCAAAATAATAGGAGGGATATTATAAACCATATTACATTGCAATTAATGAAATAATTAAAAATAACTAAAAACAGAGGAGCACAGAATTCATTTCATTTACAGAGAATTCGAATCGAGTATGATATTTAGATAATCAGTATTTTTTAAAAAACAATCTTTATTAAAAAATCAGGCAAATATGGCGATAGACTCGATCCAGTCACTACGATCACAAAGTAGGACGGAAACAAGATCAGCTAAATTTGTGTGCACTTGTCTCACCTGTTTTCTAATCGTCTGTTAAAAAGTGTTCATTAGAAGATAAATGACTTTTACGATAACGTTTTCCTCATAGATCGCTATTTCTATATTTTGCATGACATTTGTCCTGTCATTTATATGTATAAAAAAACCACCACGGCGAATCCTCCAGTAACCCCGAAAACACTAAAAGAGAATATAAACAACGGAGTGATTTTCGTAGCAATTTTATTCCTGTGAATAACTTAAATAATCTGACGTTCAGTTTAGACTAAAAACAACAGTGATTAAAGGCATGACGTAGGTCACGCTACTCAAGTTAAACAGATGCTTATTATGATTTATATACTTATATACATCACTAAACTAGAGATGATTGCTAGACCGGAGTAGTTTTTATTTTTATAAAGGCTGGCAAACAAGCAAGTGGATCTACTACTAATTGTACTCCACTGTCCATTAACACACACCACACCAGTGATACATTGCAGAGCTTCAAGGAAAGGAATGGCGAATAGGAAGGGAAAGGAGGATTCGGGTCTACGGAAATCCCAGTCACGCCACGAAAGTAACAGCAAGTACTAACCGATTCGAGCCAGCCCATTCACATTTCGAGCTACAAGTAAAGGTATCTATCTGCAGCGTGGCTCTATTAATTACCATACTCCTAGCTCTAGAGATATATTTTTTTCTGACAACAAACAAGCAAGCAATTAATGCAGAAATTGGAGTTAAGTAGTGTAGTATAATATATTTAGTGTATAAAGCATTAAAGGACGGAATCGATCCTATATAGGTGCGTTGGGTACATCATAAAAAAAAAGACTGAAACGAGTTACATCCAGTAAAGTGAAGGTCTCAAGGTTGTTGACACGGCAAGATGAGTGTAAATGCGTCCCTTTCTGCAATATCTCAGAACATTTAATATTAGTCCGACAGGATCTTGTATGAACTGCTATGAATTTGCTCATACCGTGGGAAAGTTTTTTATAGCAGGGTTTAGCTAACAAGCCAGGTATCCCACCTGATGGTAAGTGAGTAAATTAAAGATGATTTGAGTAAAGATTAGAATTACTAGAATAGGAACCGTAAAGAAAAAAGCCTCAAAAGCCGACAACGCATCAACGATCCTTCTGTGATGTCTGGTCTCTTAGGTGTCCATGGCCAACGGTAGTCACTTATCATGAGGTAACCCTCTTACTCGTTGGCCGGCCTCTGCAACAAATAATAAATGTTTGTCACTCATCATCATACGAGTCGAGGTAAATTAATTAATTTGGTATAATTAAATACATTCGAAATTTATTTATGTATTTTGTCTAGATTCTAGACTTCTATCATGAATAAAAGGGGCGGCACGGTTTACCAATTTAAAGACACGTTTTATTAGGTGGTAGGACTTATTCACCGTGTAGATGCGCACGATCACTTGTCCTCATAATTTTGCCCAAATCTAGTTCACAAAATAGGTGCGGAAAAAACGCCTAGCGCGTAAATAGCCGCAAGGCTGAATATGATTCATGAATATAGGACCGCAGTCTACCTGGGACGGTAAAATGAGTTAATAAATGTTTAATTATAAACGCTGTAAGGTTAGTTTGTTTTTTAACACCAATTTATGTTTGTTGTTTATTTTTTACGACCTAATTATCTCTAAGGAAATGCCCATGTCCCAATCCGTTTATGACAGACCGAGAAATATAATTCCCCTGGGCTCAACAGCAAATTACCTGTATGCTTAACACAAACAATTTGTCATGTACATACATGTCTGTGTAGAAGGGCTAATATAATAAAGCTTTTCCTGTCGTCTCCGCGGGTATGAAAGTCATTACTCGTTTCTTAACTGAAAACTTACATACTTTTATTCCAATAAAAAAGCCTATATTACTTAAATATCCCTAATGTACATCAATTCATTCTCAGTGAGAGACACTCACTGAGAATGAATTCTAGGCATTACTCTTTATAAACAAACTCGCAAAATCACAAACGTTATCTCGGTGTTTTATAAAATGTAGGAATTTCAAAGAATTGGCGATTATACCTTTATATTCATTTAATTTATTTATGCTTAAACTTTTTGACCGGATCGGACCGCTTTTCGACCAACTTTTTGTATGCCCTCCAAAGCGCATATAGCTTGTCTCCACTACATATTATTATGTATATAGTATATCTTCTTCCTTGTAATCTTCATTACTAAGGTCGCACGCACCCTGCCCACATGTGACGTGTACATAAATGTAAGTAGTAACGATTCTTGTTACCCTTGACAAAAAGTTTTGATAAGTTATCGTAAGCAGTTTTCTTGTCTTGATAATAGGTATTTATATTTTTTGACCTGGCTATGAAAAGTGACTACACTAAACCTGCTGTTATGTAGCTTGCAGTCTAAATGCAATGTCGACCATCAAGGGACATTGCATGTGTCAACGGTTGGCAGAGTTATTGCCTGCCTTTTTTTTTTTTTTTTTTTGTGCTGGGATTGCTGTAAGCCTGACTCGAGTCGGCTGTATACAGCTTCATCGGACTTTCGGGCGAGCGCTTTCAGGCGCTCTCAGCCCTTGACTAGGTGACCACCGCTGAGGGCACCCCCTTTGGGGTACGAACCTCGGCGCAGGACGGTCACCGGAGAGGGCAGAGACATCTGCGATTGGGGTTTAGGGGACTATATTTTAGGACTCTACTTGATGATTATCATCATCATTAACATCGGCTCCGGGCCGGTACTAGGGTCGGGGGCGTTGCGGGGAACGCGGCGCGGTCCTCGGCGGCGAGGACGGTATGTCGGTTGTGTGCAGTGTTTTTTCATGAATTCCTCTCTCCTTCGGATGGCCAGAGTGGTCGCATCGTCGGGGTCAGTGAGGACGCTACGCGGACGTCTCCACTTTGCACGGTCAAAGGGAGTGTATATTGAGGCTCGTCGGACGAGCGGATTCGGATGGTGGGCGGCGCGATCGAAATAGCGCATGCTGTTCATTTTCATGAACTGCCGGATGGTCGGCAAACCCATGTCCACGTGGATGTTGAGATTCCTCACATACCACGGGACCCCAGTAATTCTACGCAGAAAGCGATTCTGCAGGGTTTGCATGCGTCTATATCGTGTTTCGGGTATATGCGCAAACGCGGGCGATGCGTAAGTCATGATCGGATTGCCTGCCTGGCCTGTTACTGTATATACAGTAACAGGCCAGGTGTGTAGTACGAGTGCACTGACACCGCAACCCGAATCGCCTGAATGAGCCAATATGGCGGGTTTATGACCATGTATATCGTGGTCGCTATCCTGTCGGGTATTATATCACCCAAGCAACAGCAAATATCGCTCATATATGGGACCGTCCATTAATCACGTGAGGCTTGAAAGGGGGGTGTTATCAAAAATCACGAAATATCACAAGGGGGGGTTGTAGTAAGATATCACGTGTATTTATTTTGTGAATGTACAATAAATATGTTCACGTACTATTACATGTTTTTGCATGATAACACCAATGCTTAAATATTATTTTTATGTCTGTCAAAAACAACTTGGAACCTTACTAGAAATTTTAGTCATGGTTTTTAATTTCAAAATAAAATTAGATTTTACTTTATATTTGTATTTAAAGATAATATTCTAAAAAATTTAAGATTCGTTGTGGTCCTAAAATACACGTGATTTGGGGGGCGGGGGCTGTTAGTCTAAAACCTCACCACGTATTGCCAAGGGGAAGGGTGGAGTTAAAAATGCTAAATAAACATCACGTGATTAATGGACGGCCCCTATGAAGGAGCGTTGTATATTGTACAGTAACAATCAAGGTACTCTGTGGTACCTGGCTGTGGCTTCGGTCAACAACCTGAAAACGTCATAATGTTTAATTGCAGCAAGCTTCCTAATGGCGTTGCATATAAAAGCCGGCCGAGCGCAGTCACTCACAAGCCAAGTCTATATTTGAGCATAAAGCCTACTGTCTTTTTAATAATTTACTAGCTGTTCCTCGTAGTTTCACCGCGAGTATATTACTGCTCTGCTCCCATAGGCCATAGCGTAATATACATATAAACCTTCCAAAATAAATTCTCTAAATGATAGTGAAAACGGCATCTAAATCCGTTCTATAGCTTAGAAGCAATAAACGGACAAACAGATAGATAGCAATGGCGACTTTATTAAAGACTACGTATTGATTCATTATTGTACATAAAATACATAAAAAATAGGTCACCAAAGCACCGTCAGAAAATCGTTGAATAAGCAGCTGAACCCTTGATTTCGGTTGTACTCACACTTGCTAGTAGTTTACACTGTTTATTTATTTTTATATTAAGTAAGGTCGAACGCTGTTCAAGTCTCATTGTTATTACATTTAATGCATCGCTTAATGAACAAATTGGTGTGTAGTTTTGTGCGCCGAGGTTCTCTGTGTAACGCTCACCTTGGTGACCAGTTATTAAACAAATACTATACAAAGTAGTAAAGCCACGCTGTAGACAGTTTTGTTTACAGCATAAATGTGTCGTCTCGCTCGGTTACCATTGTCTCACAGAAAACCGACGACAAGTAACGGCTTACCGCTGCGTCTCGTATATGATGAGTGAGATATCCGGAGTCCAAAATGCCCCTTACTTTCCCAATCCCTTAATTATCTCTTTCCTGAGGACGGCAACGCGTCCATGATTCTTATGGTATTGTGGCCGTTCATGGCCAGTGGAGATCACTTACCATCAGGTGGCCTATTTACTCGTTTTCACAATATATGAAATAAAAAACCTTTTACAATATTACGATAAGTACTTATTTTTCCCCTCGATAGACTGATGGTACCCGGATGGCCGGGCATTTTGTAAACTTTATACTTATTCGAAAAAAATAAACATTGCATATCCGCATTACTTAAATTGTTGTAGACACTTATAGAATATATCGTGTGCATTCACATTCATGTATTTATTTATAATAAATATATGTATTGTAAATTCTAATTAAATTATTCAATCGTGATATGGTGTGTGCCGTTATTAACTGAGAGTTTCATTTTTACGATTTCATACCCAAAGGGTGTTATTGTGTCATCGGTCGACACTCCACTGAGAAAACGACGTAAAAAGTAGATTTAAGAAAGCCATTTATAGTTAAAGAACTTTATTTCTCTTAAGAATTTTCATTTCCATTATTTTTAAGTTGTTTAAATGGTAAACTATTCTACTACTTTAGGTTTTATGGGGCCATTATTATTGACATGCCTACAGGCGATGTCAGGCCCGGTTATTATATAATTACATAACACAAACGACGTGGTGCATTTTATTACAAGGCTTTGTTATTTAATCGCTTTGTCTATGTACTTATCCTCAAGTCTGTTCTTATGTTGAAGTAAGCCAAAAATATCGAATATTTAGTAAATCTACAAGAACATTAACCAAAATTAAGAAATATAGCACAGAGCCCTTTCTTTTTCCAATAGGTTTAAGAAACTTGATAAACTACAGGGTTTTGGCAACTTCAAATTACCTATTATTGTTGTTGGAGAGCGACTTTCGCGGGCTTTCAGCTATAATATGGAATACACACTGTCATTGTAATTTCAATAACACCTAGCACAAGCGCACTTCCAGGAAGATCTAGAGTGGGATGAATTCAAAAGTAACAACATCACGGATTTATTATTTCTACGTTGCTGCCGCATAATTTTTTTATACACACAATTTTTTTGTATTATATCAGTGGCAAACAGAAAACAAGCAAGTGATCTTAAGTGATCCCACCGCCTATATACACCTACGACACCAGAAGAATCATGGATACAATGCCGACCTTAACGCAAAAATGGGGAATGAGATTTAGTTCTCCGAAAATCTCACTTACCAAAAGCACACACTTAATTCCTGCCACTTACGCTAGATTTCTGTCGGACAGTGACAACGCCGCGTTTAAGACAGCCCATTCATGCTGTAAGGAAAACTGTCTACAACTTGGCTCTATCGCTTAACAAAACTAGTCTAATTATTGTAATAACCGTACGGTAATAACCGTACTTGTGACTATTCATGTCGAATACCATCCCGTCGCAAGGACGTACGCTTTCACGATAGGGTCGAGGTCACCGGTGACGTAGAGCGCAAGACAACCGAGCCGATACTAAAATAGAACTAGGTTACATTTTATCTAATGCTACTTGTACTTTAACTAAGTGTGAAAAAATCAGCACCATCAGCACTAAACTAACTAGTATCTGTAGTTTCCCTTCAGTTGGAACCATTATTGACACACATTGTAGGCGATTAAACACATTAGCTGTAATAAAGGCTTATGCCAGGATACGTCAAATCGTTTGAAAATTTGCCATAAGCAAACTAGTTTAGTGGTAAAAACCGATTTACGATCGTCGTGCAAGTGGCCCTTAATCATAAAAATTATGTTGGGTTGCAATATTTTTCGAGGCTAATAAGTCTGGTTTGCCGTATAAATAAAAAAAAACCGACCTTGCGACCTTTGTTTATTGGTCAACGATTGATATCAGCAACTCAAAACCAGTTGACTTTATTTTCACCTTCATAAATCAGGTTTAAATATTAATTATTTTATTAATTTTAGCATAAGCATCATCTAAATCCATTAAGTTGTGTTATATTTTTTTCGGGTTTTGGTGTTGTGAGACTGAAAGTCTCTTATAGTTCCTGTTTACACACGGCTCACTACACAATACTATTATCCTTCGTACTCGTTATCGGTATCAGCACTATGCATATCACATGTATCTGACAATGTGTGCGATATGTGATGATGTGCAACAGTTACTAACTAACTAATGAAACCACAAGAGTATATCGGTGGCAAATTACTGTGCCAGATCGTAGCAGATATACGATACTGCGGACGGCCCAAAAAGTGCTGGATTTACGCATTAGAGGAAGACATAAGAGTCAATGGTCTCACGGCGCATACTCGGAAGTTCAATACCCTTTTTTGTATTCCCCATTCCTTCCTTTAAGATAACCTCCATCCTTTTAACACACCCATAATAAAGTCTGCTATTGTGGGTTTCACGAGTGATGATGTGAGATTAATTACATGTTACAATCGAGTCACATACTTGCTCGTTTGCTGGCCTCTGCTATAAAAAAATATAATTACGCACGAGTTTGTAGCAATAGTCACCTGTTAATGACATTAATGCACTTTTATCAAACCATTAGTTTAAAAAATATGCAATTTATTTCCTTAAGTTTGAAGTTTTAGCTTAAACTGTAATAATAAACGGCCTTGCTTTGAAACGATTATGAAGTTATTATAAGCTACTTGATCGCCATTGCACTAGCATTGGCCACTGTTATATCCTGGGTAGATAAAAAATAAATAAAATTTAAAAAAAAATTAAAAATGCGACTTCCTATGTCTATATTATATTTTTTGTAATTCCATTGGGACCGCATATTTCTCAGATTTTATTTGAAAATCCACGTATCTCTTATGATTAAGCCTGTTACAGATAACATAACGGCCGACTAAAAACTTCAACAGGAGCTAAAAGTTGTATTCAATAGAATAAAATACCACCATTTTAATTTCGTGTGACAAATAGGAACAAACAGTTAATTAAAGTTAAGATTCATGAAACTTTCGATAGAGCAGAATAATAAAGGCAACAAACATATTATGTAAGTAAATGTAAATTATAGCTGGATCACATCAATAATGTGTAATTGTCAACCTAAGATATAAAACGCATAATCGTATGATCTCATAACAACATATAACAACAAAAACATATATCCGCTTACATGTAGAAACACTGTACTAACTTGCCGCCTGTAACTTAACTTACTTTACTTAGTTATAAAAAATAATGCACGATGCTAATTGAAATTAACAGATGCTGATAATGGTATTATCATGTACCTATTATCTTGTTTTTCAGTGGCTTGGCATTTGTACTAACCAACCTATGCTTTTTAACACATTTCCTTTATTTACAGTTATTATGTTACCGGTTTAAATACCATCCAATATCTAAGATAACTAATAAGCTATGCCGAAGATTCCGGGTAAATCAAGTGCGATTTTTTGTTGAAAACTCAAACAAATGTTGGATTATTAGATCTGGGAATCGAAGTTTAAAGGACCTTACCGTTTCCAAAGCCGCAGTAATTTGTCAATAAATCGATGAAGCAATTCGAAAAATGAAAATGAAAACATAAAAATATAGTACCTTTCGAAATAAATTAACAAAAATGCATACATAAGTTCACGAAAAGGTAGGCAGGGGTGCAACTATTCCTATCCGTACGCGGCCTACGCCGAGCTTATTTCTAAACATAAATATTAGGGCCAATATCTCAAACACCCTATAAACTTTTATCCCCCTCCCTCACACAAGGTTAGAAAGAAAGAGCGATATTCCGGAAGAGACAATACGCAATCCACAGAGGGGCCTATAAATGATTACTGTATAGTAATGAGGAAGTAGCCCATTCTGCAATCATAGTTATTTTTGTTTAATAGACTTTCGTGAAGCCGGAACACTGCGTTTGTGATATCAGCACAAACTAGGGACGAGGCAAGTTCTGGGCAGGGATTATTATCCTTTTAGGGAAGAGGGATCCATTTAGGCTCAAAAAGATTGTGAGATCCATCGTAAATCGTTTTGTGAACAAATAAAATAAAGTATTTTTTGGTTCATTAGGTTCATACGAGACCTAGTATCCGAGAAGCCATCTAGGTGGGTACTGCCTTGTCTATTCAAGCAAAGTTTATTGCTGTCAAGCAGCAGTGTGTGTGCTATGTTGGACATTGCATCCTGTGAAATTACTGGGAATTATGAGACAATAACGTATGTCTCGCGGTATCAAGCAAGTTATTTTATCGCATCGCTAGTTACCGTAACGATGACAACCCTATAACAACTCCCTTCACATTGCCAAAAAACAATATTTACAAGATTTTTTTACATTGCTTTCGTTTCAGTTTTATTTTGATTTAATTTTATACGAAGATGGACGACGAAGAAGATTTTGGTGGAGTGATGGTCATAGCTTCAGAGACTACAGAGGCTGAAAAGGAATTTGAAAAGGTTTTTAATATCATTCGATATATGCTAGTGTCGTGTTTCCAAAACATATTTTCACCCATTAGGCGGCGATCAGTGGATAATAACTCGCAACTAATATAAATTGCGTGACACTACAAGTGGTAGAGTCTAGAGTCATGCTGTAGAAAGTTTATCTACAGCATTAATTACTTGACCGGCTTGGTACTATTGTGTCTCACAGAAAACCAGCGTAGAGTAACAGCTTACTTTTGCGTACGATGTAAGTACGATGAGCAAGATATCCAGGAGCCCAAATTCCTCCTCTTTCTTAATCCCTTAACTATCATTTTCTTTTAAAGTCGACAACACGTCCATGATTCTTATGATATCGTGGGCGTTTATGAACGGTGGAGGTCAATTACCATTAGGTGATCCACCTACTTATTTACCGCCCTTAAGTAAAAAATATAAATATTACACATAATATCCCACATAGTGTGTGTGAAGTCCTGGAAAACAGTCTTAATAAAAACATTATAGAGTTGTCTGATCATATCTACACCCAGGACATTGGACTTCTGATACCAACCAATCTTCTGTAAATAAAGCCAGTAGTTTAATACGGGTGAATTTTAGAATAATATTTTACATTCAAATATTTATATTCTGTCCTTAATTTATAAACACTCATATCATTTGATAGGTGTTGGAACAATTACGCGAAGCAGAAGGACTGAAACTGTACTCCGATGTCTACACAAAACTATACGACTCCTACTATAAACTGAAAAACGAAAATGTGGCGCATATGGAAGAAGTCCAAGGCCTTAGAGTATGTCGTGTGTATTTAATAAATATTCTTTGAATGGAATCGGCATATATTTACGATACATTTCTCATAACTCGCCACACTGGGGAGCATCTTAGTTTGGAAGTATGATTAAGTAACAAGATCTATCTATAAATAATTATGTTTCAGGCAAAACTCAGTCGTTTTGACGACACAGTGTCAGATTATCAGACTGAGATTTCTGATGCTCATAAAACCATTGAAAAACTACGTAGTGAAATCGGTAAGTAAACTTTAAAAAATATTGTTACAAAAATAATATTCAGGATAACGCAAGCCTAAATCATATCTTAATGAAAGGCGGCCCCGTTGCACGCATTTAATTTCTTAAAGTAATCCCAAAGAGGAGCCCAACATTCAACTATATTAAAATATGAAGCAAATTCTAGGAAAGTACATTATAAATTCGTCGTCTTTTCGCACTTTAGTACTCTCTTATTTAAAAATCGAATACTTAGTTTATTAGAATTGTTTGAATTTATTAACAAAATTGCTGGTAATAGGGGAAGCGCGAGCTTTGGCGGACGCGATGCACGCGAGAGAGCTACAGAGCGTGGAAAGTTTAGAGACTATGAAGAAAACAGTCACCAGGCTGGAGAAAGAGTTGGACGCAAGGAAAAAAGCGGGAGATGATGACGCGTAAGTAGTAGACCTTTAGTCCGTTTATGAGTGAAACATAACATAAAACATATTTTGAGCAATGTTCAATTTGCACTAGATATTTTACCTTTTTTATAAATAAACATTTGCAAACGACCGAATATAATATCTATATCATAGATTTTTTTACGGAATCCTATTTTTGTTGGATTGATTGGTGCTAGAAAGCACTTAAAAAATAACATATTTTCTTAGTTTCGTTTTTATTCTGATGTATTAATATTATGTATTCTTAAGTGGTGCAACATCAGCAGTAAAAGAGAAAGAGAAATTTGAAAAGGAAAAAGCGCGTCTCCAAGGAGAGCTGGACGGCGTCAAGCTGAGGCTGACTAATGCTCTCAGCTACCAGGAGGAGTTAGAACATCAGAATACCGAGGGCGCGGAGACGATAGCTAAGCTGGAAGAACAGCTTGAGGTACATGAACAGAAAAAAGCAAATAAAATAAAAAACTCACCAAGCCTCCTCACTTTTTAAGTCGGTTAATTAGATAGGCCCTACAGTTCAGGGAAGGTAACTGAATTTAACCTAACTATCATCTCATCTATCATCTAATTCGCAGTGTGTCTAAATCAAGGTAACGTTATGAAAAAACTCAATTAACCAGTTTAATCAGTATAGAAAGATACTCTGGAGGGCTTCGACTATCGGTCTCGGTCACAGGAAACGCACGATGTACATCTCAACAGAACAATAAATACGGTCCAAACAGGTAAAGAGAACGAAAATCTTTTCACAGACGTTCCTTACTGAAACCGGTTAAATTGAGGTTAAAGGTGAGCAAAACGGAAAAGTCATTTTTGAGGTTTCGAAGCCCTGTGATATCCGATAACATGAGTCCCCACACTCCATCGTTCAAGTACACAATTACAAGTGATAATGTTGTTTATATTAATAATCATTGATTATTAGGAGGCCGACAACAATGCTGTACGACAAAATCGACTGGTGGATCATTTGAAAGGAGAGAGCGACACCCTGAAAAATGAAGTTGAAAATAGAGGAATAGCTATGGCAAATCTTAATGATAAGGTAACTAGTCCGATCCAAGAGTCATGAAAGTTATTTATATTTTTTTATTTTTTTTTCGTAGCTGGAAATAAAAAATGGGCAATAAGAAATATTGTGGTAAAGGAATTCAGTGAAAAATTAAATTACTTCGTTACCGCTATAAAAATAACAAGTATCACCTACTGCACAAATAAACAAACCCAACTACAACGTAGAATAAAAGCTATACTTCCACAGTTAGCGAAAGCAGACAAGAATATAGAACGCAAGGATAGACAGCTGCGTGATATGACCAACAAGTTGGAAACGGCTCGACACGAACATGAAGCCGCTTCTGCAAAGGCAACCCAACTGAAGGAACAACTAGACGCCACTAATGCAGAGTTTGACAAGACCAGGCAAACACTGACCAATGCCACCAAGGAGTTGAAGGTACCTAAATAGATTAAGACCTAGGACTTCACTCTGAACATCCATCTTGGTTCTGTAATTATTTTAGAGGCTCCAATAGTTTTCGATTTCATAGTGGAGACCAATAGCTGTATGATCATTATATTTAGAATACGGATTGCAAAACTTTGAATTATAATCTCATTTAATTTTTCTTTCATTTTATTAATTTGATTTCCCTCCAGAGGATGCTCAAGATGAAGCTAAGTGGAAGCGTTTACATAGGAAGATGGTCCCTGACACTAGGTTATTATAACGCCAGGTAGAACGAAAGTAACAATGTAATTTTATTGACAAATGAGTATTTTCGCAGAACATGAGTGACGAAGGGGTTAAGCTCCGAAATGAAGTAACTAAACTTACTAAACAAGCAGCGCAACAGATGAAGAAATTTCAACTCCTCGAGCAGGCCAAGGCAAATACTGAATCTGATCGGTAAAGAAGTGTAATAACTTTAAAACAACGTATGATAAAATTTGAAGCCATAAAGTAACTTTTTTACTCGGTCATTTAATTTTATAACACCATAATTTTAGCGAGAAACTTAGGCACCAAGTAAGCGTGATGGAGCGAGAAATTATGTTGAGTAAGAAACAAGCCGAGTCCGACAAACGGGAGATTGAAAATCTGAACAGAGAAAAGGACATACTGAATAAGAATATGCAAAAGATACAGAGTAAGTCGCTGCTGACGTATCTAAGTTTACCGATTTGCATGGCGGGGAAATCGGAACTTAAAAATTGAATTTTCGGGTTGGCATAAAAGTTTGAAATATGAAATAATGTTTGTAAGTTTGTGAATCTAAAGCATTATTTTTAAATCATAATATAAGTACATGATACAGCATGAGATTTTAAAATCATGGTTGTACTTCACGATATAATAATCAATTAAACCGTACGCAGATATTTCCCATATGTATAAATAATTAAAAATGTTACGCGACCTTCAGTCAACCGTTAATAAGTAATTTATCTACAGTCATTGATTTCATTCAGGGTAAAGTCACGGTAATAAGAAGATTCTTATGTTAACTACTATTTACATAATTATACGGTTACTATTGGTTAATAAAAATGTTAATCGACAAAATTAAGAGCAACTATTACCAGAAACTTTGTTTGCTTGGGAAATAAAAATTAACATTTATCTAGTAGTAAAAAAAAATCATCAAATAAAAAATCTGCCTTAGACATCATCTCAATATTTTGTTATGTGGAAAAAAACAAAGTTACGGCACTCCCTGACTAGTACTGAAATCTTGTTCGGTAATGTTAAGAGTTAACTTATAATTGAATAGATGAAGCTCTGGAGAACCTGCAGATGTTGAATCTCCAGGAACAGCGGCGCAAGCAGCTTGAACACGACCTAGAAATGAATGAGGCTCAGATTAACAAACAGAGGCTCCTGATACGACAACTTGAAAAAGATAAAGACAGGTGACGTAATACAACCATAATAAATAGGTGTAGTTAAGTAGGTGTAGTATAAAAACATGGTAATGTAATTAATGTTTTCATTTTACAGGATGTTAGAAGAAACAATTGCTCTAAACGAGAAAATAGACGAAATATCAGGTAAATGATCTGAGAACTCAATAAGATTTTCGAAGGTATGTGAAGTCTGCCAACCCTCATTAGACTAGCGTGGTGGACTAAGGCCTAACCCCTCTCATTCAGTAGAGGAGGCCCGTGTCCAGCAGTGGGACATATACGTACGGACATATACGACAAACGTATAATACAGGGCTAGTAAAAAAAAAATAGGGAAATAAAAAAAATTGCTTCAGGTCTGGGTGTTGACTGTTAAATGACAAAAAGTCCTTCTTATTGCCTGACACAAACATACAAGATGTATGAATAAAGCAATGACATATTCCATCTAACAAACTTGCTATTTTTAGATGTTCCATAAAAAGTAGATATCCAATTGGACCTCTAATTCTATACAGTCACATTTCACAGAGGAAGTCCGTCTCCGCACTGCTGATATCCTCGATCTAAAGAAAGCTCTACGCGAAGAGTCTCTTAAGTCGCGGAAACTATCAGTGGCGCTAGATGCGACGAGGGCCGAGAGAAACATGTTGCACAAGAACTACACCGAGGCGCTTGACGAGATATCCGATCTCAAACAGAAACTTAAGGTACAGAGTTCCATTTCACGATACACAAAACATTCTCCGTAACGATACAAATGTTTGTATGATCCACGATTCATATTTTTTTGGGTCTGGGCGTAGTGAGACCGAAGATCGCGCAGTTAAGGGTGGTGTTAGGACTATGTGTGTCACTGATGGATGATTTAAGTATTTAATTATTATTATATATTAAGACTCGATTTCCATTATTCACCCTTCTTCAATCTCCACTTGAAACTTAATAAATGATACCGATAGTCCAATGTTGATGGAGGTTATAGTTCTACTAGCCATGACATAAGTTTATGTACTTTTCAAATATTCAGAATGTGTTGATTTTTTCGAGCTATGTCTCTGCACTCTATTTTAGAATAAAATTACGATATGCAAATCACTAGATCTCAAAACCCCTTTGAAATATAATTATATTAATTAATGCTTCATTGCTTGCATTATGCATATTTTGCATATGACCAGAAATATAAATCCTAAAGCGTTTTAATGCTTTGTTTAAACACCACTTTTTAAGGTACCGTACCCAAAGGGTGATGACGGAACACTATTAGATGCAAAGTAATTTAAAGTAAGCCTACGCTATCTGTCAACTCTATAAAAGACTTTATCGTCTGTACCGTAACATTATGTATTATTATGGTGTTTGCCCTACCAATAATAAATAAAACAAATAGTAAAAACTTAAGGGTATAGTGATACTGAACAATCGGCGCGAATACGTCTCGCACTGACCGGATTTTTTATAATAACATAACCTTTTTTGTTGTGATTAAAGGTCCACTACACATGACCGTGATGTGTATTTGAAATCTTCATTAATTCAAAAAAAAACTCCAGATGGTTTTATTTTAAATGTAGCAAAAAGACAAAACAACTTAATATGATGAAGTCAGAACTTGGTTGCATTAATAAAAATAAACAATTTGAATATGACAATGACAACACAATGTCATTTTTAAGATTCCGTACCCAAAGGGTATTAGTATTACACATCTATTATATATGCCTTATGTCTGTCCTACTGTAAGGTAAAGGCGCTATTTTTTGAATCGTAACAGATTGCCAGCTGAAATTTTTACACAGTATTTTTTTTATTATCACCAATGGCGAAAATATCAGATCACTCACTTGACAGTACTGCCCATGAAGCAACACCACTCAGAACTCTGAATCACAAAGCACTGCATGTACTGGACTGTGCTCGTCACCTCAATGCCAGTAATTTCACTGACTTTAGTGTCCTTCAAACCGAAACACATCAGCGCTTACACATACGGCCTCTCGCATAGGAAGAACCTACCACCTAATTAACATATGTTAATATGGCCGATGTCTTGAAAACAACAATAAAAATAACCCTCGTTGCGCAACTCCGAGGGTTCAATTCACAGCTTTGGAAATTTTGCATGGATTTTTGTAACACGACTTACAAGGAATTTGATTCCCAAAGAAGACTGAAATAAAGCAAGCGGTCGGTGATAACAACTAAGCTAAATAACTTCTACAACTTGTTGCACATTTCTATGTTGAAGTGGGGACTAGGCAACTTTTTATATGGTCCATATCTTACCCGCCATAATGGCTCGTTTTGTCAAGTCCCATTCCGATGTTATCCAGTGTGCATCCAGTAACGTCAAACCGGTATAATTCTGGCAACCGTTGAGGAACGCAATGTCTTTCGAGCTTCAACAGTCGCTTTATATTAAGATTAGACTGCATATCTTACTGTCAGGTGTAGTGCAATAACTTTGCCAGGATAATAAAGAAGTACAATATAGGGGGCAGGAGAATCATGACTGTCATCGTCCCATAGATGCTGGCATATCAAATCGAGCAACTCAAAGAAGATATAAGCGGCAAGGAAACCGGCCTTAAGACGTGTGAAGGCACACTAGCGAAATGTAACAAGAAAAATGAACAACTTCGCTCTGAGGTCCAAGCCGGACTGGCCAAGCTGTCAGAGGCAAGAGCCGATATCGCTGCTCTCAAGCAAGAAGAAGCTCGACTCAATAGGATTGTGCAGGTAAATGAGGATTATATCAATAAAAGCAGGTCGTAGACAGTTGGAATGATTTGGCGGATAAATCACATCCCGAAATCCAACCATTTAAGCATCTAAATAAAATTCTGTCCCTCCTTGATCTCCCTCAGCCTCAGCATTCTTTTTTTTTTTACTAAAGCCCAGAATAGTAGAGTTAGAGGTTAGTATTAAACTAACCCGTCACATTATTACTATCTCATTAGTAGCGGAGGCCCGTGCCAACAATAGTACAGTATAATATAGGAGTGAGAATATTTTTACTATTTAGATACACTCAATTAGAAACATGCTTCTAAAGTTACTAAACCCGCAAAATAATTGGGTCGAACTGAAGTTATTCACTTAACACTTCACCTACTCTTAATGATTCATACCGATTATCACTCTCTTATCCTTTAAAACAATGGCAGCGATGCGACGCCGTCAAGTTGTTTTCCGCGCAGTCTATATTTAGACTGTACTGTACTGATCTGAAAACTTCACCATTTCTCTTCAGTTTTATTAGCCTTCTTAAAAAGTAGGTTGTTGGATGACTATTGGCTACCTTTGTATGGCTTATAACAAAAATGTTTTACAACAGGAAGGTGACACTGCCCGTGCCAAGATGACTAAGGAGCTTGAAGGTCTAATGAACGAGAGGGACGTGGTCGGAGCGCAGCTGGTGCGAAGAAACGATGAGATCTCCTTGCTGTATGAAAAGATACGGATATTGGAGATCACTTTACAGAGAGGTTCGTGGTCTTATTTTTACTGGCCTGAATGACTAAACGAGGCAGTCACTTGCCTAATGATAAGTGCCAGATCTGCTCATAAACAGACAAAATGTTGCATAATAAATCAAGACTGAACTGCGTTCGTCACCCTGAGACAAGCTATTAAGCCTCAGTTGTTAGTAATTTCACTGGCTTTAATGTAGGTACTTCAAAGTAGTTAAGACCAATCGGAGGACTACGACCATTTTGAAAATTTTGATACTAGATGGGCAACTAAGCGTTCGACATAGAATTGATTATACATCTTACATAACTATCGTAGGTATCTAATTAAAATATTTTTGTGATACTACCACAATATCTAAACAGCATAATGTACTACTGATAGTTCATTTCATGTGTTGTGATACCGAAAGTCTGACTTGTAGTCCTGATATTTACGACACAAGACTCAAAAAACCACTCATTTATAAAAATATATCGCCAGGTGAACGTCAATACGAGCAGCGAGTCGAGGACATCCGTCTGTTGCGCTTGGAAATAATACGACTGCGGAAAGAGAAAAATCTACTTTCCAAAGGAATTGAGAACATGACAGACTTAAGGCTTGAGGTATACTAATATTTAATTGATTTTAATAGACATACCACTCACAGTCACTCTAACCAACTTTATCAAAAATTGTTACGCAGATAGATAAACGTCGTTACTACTGTATAACAGAGCACCAATGTAAATTAGCGGTTTGCTGCTGCGTTGCGTGCGGTGTGCGAGATATCGGAGGCCCAAATCGGCCTCCCTTTCCCAATCTCTTAATTACCCCTTTCCTTTAAGGTCGCCAACGAACCTTTGATTTTTCTGGTATTGTGGCCGTGTAGGTGCGATGGAGATCACTTACTACCAGGTGACTCATTTGCATGGTTGCCGACCTTGGTTAGAGAAAATTGCATCGTTTGTTATTTAAGGTACTGAGACAGTAAGTTACCGTGACTCTACCACTCATCAAGTGGTTATAAGGTTTTTCAAAGTATGACTAATATGAACCTATTTTATGCTAAAAGCTTCAAAAGTCATCAGTCTCACTCGTGGCCCGTTTTGCTAAGAATTTTTTAGAAATTTTGCGCCATAAGTAATCAACAAGTGGCGAATGAGCAGCTGGCGTTGGCTGACAAACATCAAAATACACAATTTATTTATTTCAAGTTCGGCAAACTTACATAAAAAAACATGAATAATTAATACAGTAAAAAAGTCCCTTAAAAAAAGTTGTATATATTAACACAGTGTTAGCATACAGCTGAAACGATGACAGAAACTCATTGGAAGAATGCATCAGTCGATTACTTTTTTTAGCTTAGATACTTGTATAGAACACCAACCAATATTGTTCAATGTAATTTGGTATCCAGGTATTCAACTTAGAACGAGAGCTAGGTCGCGAACGTCTGCGTGTGCGCGCATTAGAAGAAGCCCTAGAGACTCCGCTCAATGTGCACCGCTGGAGGAAGTTGCAAGGCACAGATCCTGAAATCATAGAGCTCACGCAGAAACTACGGCTTACGCAGAAGTTAGTATCTACACTCTTCTTGTTTTGTATTTAAATGAAGTTCCCGTTGCAACTTCTATGATTAATTTTCATGATCAACCAAGCTGTAATAATCTTAGAGTGAAATAAAATTGATCATTAATTATTTCTGCGTATCTACTAATTTCGTGATGGTCTTTCTTTTGGAGATCGTAAAGCAAAAAAGAATGCCTTGACCGCACTATAAACATGAGCTATTATTTCTTTACCAAAACATGCCGAGTCATCAGAACTTTCGTGTCAAAAATTAATAATCTAATCTAAAATCAATAATTACGATTACAATTACAAGCAAACAATTTATCGCGTACAATTTAATTAGCGACCGCCCGCCCAGACATCTGAATGATTAGTATAATTTATGAGACAAAATAATAGCTTACAGGGACTTGCACAATCATTGCAGAATCATCAACTGTGTCGATTTCGCGTGGAAAAATAGCAATGGGAACAACAATAATTTAAATTTCAAGGAGACAATGACGGCGGGTGTGTTGTTTGTAGTTTTTCCCCTTTAAGACAACGAGATGACTCGTAGAAACAAACATTGAAAGTTTGCAGTAACAGAATGTCTACACTTTTTTTTTGCTATAAAAAAAAAAAAAGTTTTTTTAGTTTCATACGCAATATTTTAAAATTGTGTTACCGTTGCCACTATAGTCTAATTATTTAATTTATTAAGTAATGGGTTGTTTCCGATATCCATTTTTAGGAAAGTGTTAGCTCAGAGCGAAACGTTGGTGCTCAAAGATCGTGAGCTGAAGGAGACTCGCAATTTGTACAGCACAGTTAAAGATATACTCGCCTTGCAGCCCAGTCCCGAGATACAGGTGAGATTAAAGATTCCTTTTCTTTATTTCAGAAAAAAGGCCAATGATCAAGCTGATCGATAAGCATCCTTATTTCTTTGTGATGCATAGTCAACCTCTAGTACGCATGAAATAACATGACGTAGCAGAAGTTAATGACTTCACCCGCCCTACGCTTCCCGCCACATTTTAGTCTGTAATCATAACCTGCGACGCCGCTCATGACAAACTTCAAGCCGGCCAAGATATTTTGCGCTTATTGTTCCGTATTGATTAGTGAATATAGTCAATAGTCATAGATGTAGTCAATAATTGGATTTATAGTCTTCACTGGCATATTGCCGATTGTTTGTTTTTTATCCATTCCGTACATCAGTAGGACATGACACGTGTTGAATATTATGATGCCTCTTGCCTTGTTGGGCTTGTATTCCTTTTAACACATTCCCACTATTCTGCTGCAAAAAAAATAACTATTTAAATTTATACATACCCATGCCATAATATTTATTTTTTCAGATAGTTCTAAACCGCACACAACGAGTCCTCGCACAGAAAACTACTAAATTGAAATGTCTCGTAGCTGGTAAGATTTTTATAGTGTTATCATAACCACATTTCATATGATCACATATTAAAAATACTACGTAGCCTCTCATTTTAAGTAGGTATATAGCATAGGTAGTAGTAGGTATATTCAACAAAATGCTATCCACGTATAGTGAAGGATTGATTCCATGGACACGATGAACGTTCACTTTTATAGTATGTGCCGGCAAACCCAGCAAGTGGGTCACCTGATGGTAAGTGATCTCCATTGGTCCATGTACGCCCACAATTCCGGAAGTATCATGGGTGCGTTGCCGACCTTAAAATAAAGGAATAATTAAAGGATTGGGAAGGGGATTTGGGCCTCCGGATACACTCATCGTAGGAAACGCATCAAACCGCTACTTTATGTCGGTTTTCTATAAGTCAATGGTAACGACCTGTTCGATCCGGCACATTCATTCTGTAAGCAAAACTCTCTACATTGTGGCTCTACCACTAAAAAAATAGTCCATTATTAATTTTGTGTATATTTTGAATGACATTAACTACAATTTATTACAATAGTTTAAGTATCCTGTTCTTATTCCAGAGTTAAGCATGCGCGAACGTCAGGTGACCGACCTACGTCTCGAGTTGGAGCGAGTAAATGGCGACCTGCACTCTTTCAAACAGAAATATTACGAGATGAAGAGAGCCTTGGATGCAGAGGAGACACGAAGATTGAAGCTGGTTTCGCCCACCGGCGCTAATACACCGAATTAGACTGTACTTACATGCTTATGATATGCATTTCAACTGCTAACACATTATTACGGCATATAATGAAAATGATTAACATCCAACCCAGCTCTTTAAATTTTGTAATGGAGGGGAATCATGCAAGATTTGGTTGTACAAGTTTGGTAAAAAAATCAGCTGGTTAATAAGTGACACAGTCAATATGGTATCGCCTCGATCTACTTTTGAAATACTTAAATGAAGAATTATTGTGTGGATGGAATACCAATTTTATACCCTGTCCTGCAACTTTTACGGTTGCTATTATTTTCCGATTATTTCAAACCATAGTAATTAATATACTAGGGCAAGTCTTTCTTCTTCCACCTGACCTTTACTCACTCAGTGGGGTCAGCACAACATGCTTTTAACACATGTTACAGAGAGATTTGGCTTATAGTTTTTACGACCGCCCGCCCGTCCGACATTAACCCCTCTGGGGACAAAACACACCCCAAAGCCGAAACAAATGCCTGTGGATCACACATCATTTAGTTTAGTGCGGGAATCAAACGCGCGGTCTCTAGATACAACCACCTACTCTCCCATAGCGCCACGGAGGCTATCAAAATAAGCTAGTCATTCTACTTTTCTTATTGCAACATTGTTACTTTTTTCACTTTAACATTTTTCCGAATCACAAATTAAGTGTAACAATAATTTAATGTGCCAATTAAATCTTATGAACTGCAAAAACTTTGTACTTATATTTTGATAATGTTTTGTAAATGTGAAATACTCAATATGATGCAGTTTTGATATAAATGTGTACATCGCGCCCAGGGAGCTTAGAAGCATACATGCAAAACGAGATATTATTCTGTCGACTCGTTTTGTCATGATTTCAACTAAGTATTTAAGACTAATACATGATACATGTTTATCTGTATCACATAAAAGAAATAAAACGCACAGAGTAATTAATCCGAAAACAATAGTTTTATTTAAGAACTTTTCACTTTCTCATAAAATATACACATTGTTTTTGTCATTAAACTAAACTGTAAGTAAATACTAATTTTAAATACCAATTTCTCACGATTCTCAAACAGAGGTGGCCAGGTGGCGCCCGCTATTGCGTTTCGGTACTAAAATTTATCTCTATGGTGTTCGTTCATGTACAAATTCGTCACTTAATTCTATTTAGAAAAAAAAAATTATGAAATGAAAGCATGATTTTGTACATTTCAAAAAAATAAAAAATAAACACGAAGACCTCTTGTTGTTGTATGTTTGTCGTTAATAAAATGTGATGATAGAATTCTACAGTCCTTTTGTTGTATACTTAAAAAATAAACAGTTGGTACGCGCTAATGCCGCGTCGATGTTGCTGACCGGGTGTGAGAGTACGTACAAATGCGATCAAATGCTATAAACATGCTGGGACCATGTGTTCAACCAATCCAACTAGTAGACAGTATACTCTGGTGATTTGCTACAAACACACTGCACGACGCGATCACTTGAACTATGCCCTACTCACTACTCGAACTTAATATAACCACATCCTACATTCTTGGCCCATGTTTACACAATCAACTTTCAAGGAATATGTTTTACCTGTGTTTTCATGGTTTCGTAACTATATTGTGTTACAACATTATCCAACCTAATTCTTTGTTCCTGGCAGTACTCATTAGGTTCTCTTACATGACTTGTAAGGATTGTTTATATCCATTTCATATATACAAGTATATGATGATTATACAGACACATCCATTAATTCTTAAAGCTGGTTGTTCTACAATCCTGCACTAGTTGGCGATATATTGATTAACCTCTCAATCAAATTATTTATTTAATTAGATGGCCATATTAATTTAAATATATACTAAGGGTCTGTTTCACAATATGCAATTATATCGTAACAGCCAATTTACGAAGTACCAATTTGACATAATTTATTGTAAAATTTTCTTTTATATTTTATTTGTTAAGCAACATTTACTTTGACATTATGAAACAGGCACCAATAAAGTTTTTGTGGATGAGTAGAATGAGGATTACCCGCATTCTATACTAATGTTTCTGTATCCTGATAATATGAAATAGGATAGAAGGACTATATACTACCTGCCACAGGCAGTATCGTTTGCATCGTCCAAGCGTCCGCGCCGATCGCGTGGCGTGGCGTGGCGTCGGTCCGCAACCACACGCATTACACATTATACTGTATTTATATTATAGCTGTCCCAACTTCCGATACAAACACAGAATCAACTATTCGCTCAAGTATTATTTGTTTTCGAGGTACCACCGGAGTTTCGTTGCCGAGATCGGCGACGCCTGAACGGAGGCGGTAACGATTAAGCAGCAATATGGGACACGAGACACGTCTACTAAGAGTTCACTGTCTGAACAAACATTCGGCTTCTAACATTTTTAACAGTTAATAATCGTAATTTAATATGCATAGTAAAAAAATCAACAGAATATGACATGTTGCCATTATGAAATTATTAATAATGACCCGACATTATTACACTCACGTTTCAGGTGTTAGATCTTCGCAACCAAACCCATAGTGTACCTCAACGAAGTTTGCACCGAGACACTAGTGTACTTACAAATAAATTCATAAAAACCCCTTATTTAAAACGAATCTCACTGAAACGTAGCTAACAACAATCACACACACTTGTAAACAGTTTCTGTAAGCCATTACTCTGCCTATGTCCATTTTATACGATTCAGCAAAAATATATAAAAATTGCATGTATTGCACATTTTTATTTGTTATGATCCATCCCACATATAACATTCCCTGTTTCTAAGCTTATGTCTATCTGAAGATTCTTTTATTAATTTTCTGTCCTTTGTTTTTTTTTGTCGACTAAAATATACACAAATCATATCTTTATATCACTGATAACATACTGAGGTCCATTTTAGTCGCCCAAGGTCCAAATCTAAAAAAGTTCAAAACAGTTCCTTAGGCTTTGTTGCTAACTTTCTAGCGTCCAATAAGTTTCCTCGACTACGAACAAATGCGTTGGCACTTGTTTTTATTGCGACTCATTACCGCTCACTAACTTGAACATTTACAAAACATTATTCGTTTCCTGCGATACAGTGATCGACACGACTTGTTCCAATTTTTACAAAAGCGCATACAGTCCACGCAATGCGGGTATCTCCGCCGCTTCGCCGCTGTACCGGCGCGGTCCGGGCAGACGGGTTTGGAAATGTTAAAAAGCTTCACTAAACACTCGCATTGGACACATCACATCGACCGCGTCCGCAACGCGAATACAGAATTGGTCCAATAACCACATACGCGTTCAATATTTGCACAATTCGCAGTGTGTCTCGGTGCAAACTCCACCACCATATCATATCACTCGTTGGCTTACGACGTAGGTACTTATGACATAATTGCGATGGAATAAAACTATTGTTTGTATGTGTCGTTTGTCGCGGCGTGATCACGGTACTGTAACGTAGCGTATCTTCGTCGCCACGTCGCCTAGTGGACGTCCGAGCTCTCTTGCTTGTTCAACTGATGATTGGCCGGGTCCGTCGTGTTGATCGGCTGCACAACAACAAAAACAATTCATTAGTCAAATCAAACAACAAATTCCAAATAAAATGCCCAGGAAAGGAAATAACAAGTTTGATCTGATCTGATCTTTGATCCTTTCATAACATTACTAAATAATAAAGTTACCATACATGGGTAGTCTTCATATTGTGCCCTTGAAAGATTAAGATGTAGTAGGGAGACACTACTGATATTAATACTCTCAAAATGTATCATGTTCACCAATTCATAATTATTGATTATTATGGAAGTAATTTGAATCTCTACCAATGTATTTCAGGCAGATTGAAAAAATTATCTTGAAACTGTATTGTTGTGACAGACAAATGGTCAATGTTTACGAAGTGCAAAAGAAATGGCAATATGTTTGACCATAATGACACCTGATGGTAAGTGACATACTGTCTACATTGTTACACACCTGACTAAAATGTACTCATTCACTCCAACTTTGAAGAGCCCCAGAATTATAGTGTTGGGGAAATACAGAGACAGGCAACAAATTACATTTCTCCAATGGCCCAACCAACCTTCCGGTTATATGGGGCCTATCTTTAGGAGACTCTCGCGCAGATATTACGTCTGCGAGCAATTTGAACTTCATTGCGCGAGCTCTTCGGTCTCCCTACAAGTTATAAATCAGTTCCTTGTCCCTGAAGCAACTCTCCCCTTTGCATGCTTGGGCATGCTGTCCGATCAGTAAGACCCTTTTTTTTTTGTGGGGCTCTATGCCCCACTCTCGTCCCTAAAGGTACAAGTTGGAAGCGGACGACATGACGCAGCAGCAGACGACGTGTCGCAGCGACACTACTGGTTTCTATGTATTTCTATGAAATTACATCCGTAGTCAGCGACACGAAGCTAGCGACGCGTCGTCGAGCGGCAGACGCCAGTGTCATCCGACCGCGGATCAGTAGTGCCGCTGACGACACGTCCAGCGAGTTTCTTTTCAAAATGAATTTCAAGATTCAAACGACAATACTGTCGGAATTCTTTAATATCGCTTTCCAAATGGTTTTTAATCAATATTAAATAGGTTTCCTCACTTGTTCTGCATTTAAGTATGGCTTCTCGTCTTTTTCTGTACAAGTACAACAAAAACAAGTCATCATCGTCTTCTTCCTCTTCTAATAAAAGATATAAAAAATGCATCTTGTTTCACGGAACACTCGGTACCAACTGGATTCCATCTGCTGTTGCCGTCTGCAGTCGGGTTCGAAATCATGACTGCAGCGACACGTCGTAACGACGTGTCGTGACGACATGAAGCGACTACACGTCGTCTGCTGCTGCGTCATGTCGTCCGCTTCCAACTTGTACCTTAAGATATTATTTTTCAGAGCTATTACCCATCTGTGAATTCACTACATCTTTTATTAATAAAAACCCCCAGTAAGAGCCTTTAGTGAGTGTGCATGGTGGTGCATACATACCAATGTGATGGGCGGCTGCGCCGGCGGCTGCGGCGGCGCGGGCGGTTGCGGCGGCAGCGCGGGCGGCTCGTGCACGGCGGTGGTGGAGTGCGCCGCCTGCGTGCCGCTGTAGTACCCGCCGTTGATGCTCTCGCCGTACGAGCTGGCCGGCGCCGCGCCGCCCACCACGCCCGCGCCCACCACGCCGCCCACGCCGCCCACACCGCCCACCGAACCCACCGAACCCACGGAACCCACGCCGCCCACGCCGCCCACTGAACCCACTGAACCCACGCCGCCACCGCTCCCCATGAAGTAGTCCTGGAACCCACAACAACATCATTATATTATACTTACAGTACAAACGACACTTCATAACACTAAATTAAAATTTCTCGTAGTTCCTGATACCCAAAGCACAACACCCATATTTTACTATGAGTTGTATACCTATTTTTTCGGTACTGGCGCAGGCATAAAAATTGTTACTGACAATAAATGTGATTTTGAATACAATGTATTGTTTTGTGCAGCACACAATAAACAAATTTTCTCATAAAAAAAACCAAGTAACTTGCCACCAAGCTTGTCTGCAAAAAATCACTGGTGATAGCTTAACAGGGAGTGGATCATGTTGACAGTCATTTTTAAATAATAAATAAAAGCGTGTTAAAATATAATCATAGTATAATTTTCTAAATAACATAAATCGGGATACAATTTGATGGTTGCATATACAAATTACTTGTTTGATTTCCAGAATCTATCTGGATAATCGAACTAAGATTGTTTATTGAAAAAGCAGGCATGTTATTTTATGACATCTCTTTGCTACACAAAGTTCCGCTTTTCATAAAGCCCCATGTTAGAAGTAAAGTATAACCTCTGTAAGAATGAAACAGGATAATGTTGCCTCATAAGCAATTAGTTTTCTGTTATACTCTCGTATGTCATGTGATAAACATTCAGAGAGAATGAATGGGTCGTCGGGGCGTTGGAGGAAGCGTATCGCGTACCTTGTTGACGCAGTTGCGTAGACAGTCGGGGATGCGGCCGACGATGGCGCGGCGGATCTCCGAGGCGGCCATCTCGCGCAGCTCCTGCGCCGACGCGTCCGAGTAGAACGCGGCGTGCGGCGTGCACAACAGGTTCGGCGCGTCCTTCAGCGGACCCTGCGGTCAGCGGTCACACATACTTTTATTTACTTTTATTTAATCACTTATTATATTATACAGAACAAAATTATAAAGTTTATACAATATTTAGTCCTTAGGCTCTTGTAGCCCTAGGGCTTGTCGTTTCCATCTAGGACAGCCTTTCCCAATCTTTTCTAGGGCAAATTCTTAACGCCAGTTTACCATGGTCCTCGAACCCCTTATAAAAACTTTTAAACCATTTATTTTCTGTAGACTCATATGAGTAATTTACATTATTTATGTTTAACCTACTACTTAAATCTTCTTTCCCCTATGATAGGAGTCTAATAAAGTAAGTAACAAATAACAGACATGAAAAAAACTTTCTAATGATATATGTGTGGTCATGACTAGTCGGTTGGTGGGCAAATTATTATGATTTGTTCTACATTCTGTGAATATCCTTTTTTAAAGTCGATACACAGCTTTTTATAAACACCTAGTTTTAATTACGAATTAATTCACTACCAAGCGATCTCTTTGCCAGTACAGTGAAAAGGTCAAATTGAGGATTTGATTTCACAGCACAAAGCCATCAAACGCACAATCGCGCCTTTAGTGAGTAATGTTTGTTCAAACTTCTACAGCCTCTGTAGCGCAGTAGATGAATATCTGGCTGCAAAACGACAGGCAGCGGGTGAAATAATTTAATAACGTGATTTTTTACTTGTAACCGTTATTTAAAATATATGTTTTGGGTTTCCACCTGATATATGTATCGGAATGAAATGAATGTCGCTGGATGCAGGCCGCTTCCAACAGGGCAGTCTAGAAATCTTTGGGCGAGGCCTATATTCAGCAGTGGACGTCCTGTGGCTGATGATATGTATCAGAAGTGTTTAGTAACAGTGGGATCATGTAGAGCAGTGTTTCCCAACCTTTTTTAGGCCAAGCTCCACCTTAACATTTTTTTATTAAATTAGCCACCAATATCTAGATTATGCATTGCTAGCATTGCATTTAAACAACCCAAAGCGAAAGAGTTAAAGTCGTGTCGAGTCCATTTTTTAAATTGCCCCTCTTAACTATCAAATTGCCCCCCCTGTGGGGCGTGGGCCCCGTGTTGGGAAACACTGATGTGTAGTGTGTGGTGTGTAGTGTGTGATGTGTAGTGTGTGGTGTGTAGTGTGTGGTTTGTAGTGTGTAGTGTGTAGTGTGTGGTGTGTAGTGTGTGGTGTGTAGTGTGTGGTGTGTAGTGTGTGGTGTGTAGAGTATTGTGTGTAGTGTGTGTTGTGTGGTGTGTAGTGTGTACCTGGAACACGTTGAACGGTTCGTTCTCGTGCACGTCTAGGGCGGCGGCGCGGATGCGTCCCTGTTTGAGCGCGGAGGCGAGACCCTCGTCGTCCACGAGCCCGCCGCGCGCCGTGTTCACCAAGAACGCACCTGCGCAACACAACACAACATATATCACTGTATCTATAATATAGTATATCGTCGATGAAGTACCAATACCTCCTAAGTGTTGAGAATCTAATTTTACACCAGACTGTTTAAAATAACGTTTTATTTATTTTGATCAACTATTGATAGTAAATACTTTCCAATACATTACCTTTTTATTAGTTACTAAGGGATGTGGTTTATGTTTACGTCTATTGTAATAAAAAAGTAATTTTGGACTAAATTGTCAGTTAGGAGGTATTGGTACTTCATCGACGATATACAATATAATAGATTTGCACCGACCGCCTACCTAACGTCAACCCCTTTGAGGAGAAAATACGCCTAGATCCACACTAATAATTATAATTATATATCGATTGAGAATATTATTTATTAATGCGCAATCTATGGATTCCTAACTAATATGATTCTTTCTAGCAAATATCAAAATCCCAATAATTTAAGAACTGTGAAAAACCTGACCAAATAATAGTATCCGCTGTTTTATGCCCAAACAAATATTATTATTATTATAAGGTACGGAAAACGCCGGCCAGCCTTCCACCCGGTAACTCCTACCCCTTTTTTGGCAGCGAGCGGTATCGTTCGGGTCACAATCCCGTTCTACACTCCCCTTCCACGAGATGAAGCACTCATAAAAGGAAGCGGTCGCTCCCTAAAGCCTCCGGCTGCCGACCTTGACAAACACCACGGCCCGAAGCAAGTGATTATTATTGGCCGAAGCTGAAAGTGCGGCCGAAGATGATATTTTTGCAAAGGTGGCCGAAGTCAAGTCGCAGATTCAGTTGGACTGATTCAATTTCATACTTCGATATGTACACTGTTACATACGTCACTGAGCTACACACATGCAACAATGTAATACGTATCTTGCAAGTTAAAAGCGCACTAATGAAGTCATAATAGCTATTTGTGTAAACAAAATGAAACATTATTTTAATATACTGCTAGTGAATCACCTGGGCGCATCTGTTTGATAGTGAACTCGTTGATGAGATGGTGATTGTGTTCGTTTAAACTGCAGTGCAGTGATACACAATCACTCTGGAATAGGAGGTCCTGGAACACAAATTACAATGCAAGTGAGTCAATGTACATTTGATTATCAAACTGAATGAATGAGAGATTATGTTCAAGTAGATTATCTGGACAATGCACAATTTAAATGAAATGTGTCTTTAATAGGAAGCATTTTAATAGAAATACAAAACTGTGAATTTACTTCAAACTTATTAGACTCTAAACAGTATCACAATTACAAATCAAAATCTTTACATGTGTATGGTAATAATTTATGTTTATGGAAGTGATTTGAAACTAATTGAAACCCTTGATAACATTGAAAGAAATATCCAATAAAATAAAAATAACATTGTGGTGGTTGTCCAGCCAATATTCTCACTAATGAGAATGCTCACATTCAGACGAAGTGGAAGCGTTTAAGTAAGAAGGCGGACCCTGTTACTAAGCCGGGATAACGCCAGGCAGAGAGTGAGTGATGGGTATCTCTGTTAGGAATAACCTTTCCGAGCGACGCATATACACATAAATACTACGTGGTAGGTCCCTCGTACGCGAGAGGCCGTCTGGGTTAGTACCAAAGCTTTGTCTATTTCTGCCAGCAAGATAGAATCTAAGCACTGTTGTGTTTTGGTTTGAAGGAGCTCGAAGCCAGTAAAATTACTGGCCATTATGAAACTATCTATGAACTTGGCTACTATATAACATGGTCTGACCTATAATCACAGGTTGATGAGAACAGTCCAATACCATGCAGTGCTTTGTAGTTCAAAGTTATGTGTGGTGTTGTTTCTGTTTATGGGCAGGCATCGCGCTTGTCATCAGGGGAGCGACCTGCTGGTTTCGTCATTCGAGGTAATAAAAAAAACCTACAAGTTACCATATTACAGGATATCTTACAAAGTTAAGGTACTAAGAACTGGCGTGTCAACCACTCCCACTAAGGCAGTTAAAAATACTTCATCGACATCCATCTCTATAGGCATATAAAGTTCTTGTGTTTCGACATATTTAGATTTATGTTCAGTATAGTATGTGGTAATGTGTATTGTGGTATGTATTGCTGCACCTGCAGTGTGTAAACCCTGTTGAGTCCGAGCGACTTCTCGATGCCGTCGGGCAGGTACGGGTCGTAGAAGACGACGATGAAGCCGAACGCCTTGGCCCGCAGCGCGACCGCCGAGCCGATGCGTCCGAGCCCCACGATGCCGAGCGTGTCGCCCCGTATGCGCGCGCAACCCGCTGCAGCCTCGCGCACCTGCTCCGGACCTGACCACATTCAATAAATAAATAAATAAATACACCCAAGGTTTTGGCGGGAATTCTGACAGTGCAGTTCATCGCTTATTTTAATTTATTTCATAAACTAGTTTAGAGTTGTGTTTGTTGTATAAAAGTGGTGTGGATTTGTTCAATAAACATTGACGGTGATGAACAGTGTATGGAAATATTGAAATAAGTGAATTAAGAATAGTACTGAAAGGAGTTAACACCAAAACTCCGACAAGACCTTGAAATCGACCGCACCCGTATTTCATCGTTCTTGTAAAATTACTTGAGAATAAATTATACTTGACACTGGCTAAATGCATAATACTGCGAAAGCCATAAATAAAAAGAAGAAATACACCCAACAGTCACTTACATAGGCCTGACCCAACAGTAAGATACGAGTCTTGTGTCGTGGGTATCAGGAACTACGAGAGATTTTCGGTCTCACAATACCCAACCTCGAAACAAATATTTGTGGATCACACAAACATTTGTCACGGTGCGGGGATCGAACCGCGGCCTCTCGCTTCATAGCCGGCTACTCGCCCGCTGCGCCACGGAGGCTGTCAATGCTTACTATTACTCGTCCAAATACAATCTTTACATTTATTACAAGTTTCGATAATTTTCGAAAACAATGTTGGTGCCAATCGCGTCGACGAAGCCAGTTTGACAAGTTGGTCATATGTTACAATTTTCACTTTAAACAATATTGTATGAGTTAACAGCTCTCAAATCAGACCTATTCGTTTGTTGAGGATATTATAATTTTAATTTTTCACGACTGAATGGACACTCTAGTGGACTACTGACCTAAATGTTATGGAACCTCCGAACTAACAGCACCAAAGTTAATTGTATACTACATCGATCGCTAGCATGGTATAAAAATCGATAATCTATAACGGTTATTACCGATCAGTCTTTAAAAACGTAAAATTTGATATTTGACGAATACCGATAAACTATAAAACAAATACTATTACGCAATGAAGTTTGCTTAATAGATAACAAATAAACCCCAACCAGTGTTTTTTTGTTATATTTAGTGTGCGCGTTATGCCGCAGTTGGTACTTTGGGAGTTTTATTCGTAACTTTGGGGAAAATAAAATAAGAAAGAGAACATTTTGGTGTTATATTTAACTTTGGAATAATTTGATTTTCCGATATTTGATATTGACTGATACGGTTTTTTATTCCCATTAATATGATAGCGTGTTGCACACCTATTTTTTTTAAATAAATAGAACTTTAAAATAACGACAACTGTAGGTTGAAATCGAAAATAAAACATAATATACAGGGTTATTTTTAAAACACTGACAACCTCGCAGGAGTAGATTCCTAAGGTCATTTGCTACTACTTTTGTTCTACGACTTTTCATAATTTGTTAGATTTTATTCTCATACAAAAATAATTATGAATTTAATTTCCGTCTTGAAAGTTACCTACGCTCTGCGCGTATCAGCGCGCGCGTCAGTTCAATGACCGGCCGCGCCGTATCGACCGATACCTACACCCAGCCGTCAGCTGACGTACGAACACAAACACTACACAACAAAAACTTGTAAAATCATTTTTTTTCTTATGTATTGAGTTATGTCCAAACTCGTAGAACAAAAGTTGTTCCTTATGGGGTCAGCTATATGGCCCTGCGAGGTTGTCAGTGTTTTAAAAATAACCCTGTATAAATATTTGTATCGATTATCGGAACATTTCAATAATTGCACGCCTTAATCGATAGTAATATCAAATTCTTAGTTTCTTATAACCCTAATATTTGCAGCCAATTATGTTTTTGTCAGGGATTTTGATATTTCATTGTATTATAATTACCTGTGAATTTTTTCCCTTCCCGCACCATGTTCGCGAGCCAGTATGTCCGTCGATATAAATTTAATATGAGACACATTGTCGTGTCCGCTACTTCTTCAACGCCGTAGCCAGGGACATTACATACAGCTATTCCTGAAACGTACACACAATAACAATCAGTAATAGACTTTAAGGGCTTTGAAATTAAGTGTTTTTGGTCTGGGCTCTAAATACCGAAATTACCATATCAAATAGTGTTAACCAATTGTTGAGCTAAACCCATCTAGGCCACCCCATTTGTGCACCCATTGCAGTCTTAATTAGTGATTCCTCGGCAGGAGAATATAGTTTTCAATACGTAAAGATAGATAGGTTTAACCATTACCACCACAGGCTCAAACCTTACTTGTAACGCCTTTCCACAATTTTACACGGGAATGTGATATTTTTGGGATCATACCAATATTCACAAAGACATTGACAGCCTACTCAAAATCGACTAGTAATTTCGCTACGTCATTAACATAACACAATTCTTTTTGTTGAACACGTACTGAAACAGGATGATCCCGTTTGTAACAATAACGAAAGTAATCGTCGTATCGTCGAAATGATAAGAGTTATAGTCAGATTGGACCGGTCGCTTGTGTTTATTGTACCGTTGGCATAAACAGGTTCCCGCATTCGAGACGCGCCTCACTAAATTTTGTTAGAAATGTCTTCGAACGAGCTTGTACAACATGTGCACAATACATGTTGAACGAGTAGCACAAGTTATGGAATAATAGTATAAGTATTTGGCTGGCTTTGGCGAATAATTCGTTTAAAATCGATACTTATGGGCATGTTAATCATTTTTGTCTCATGCCATACAAAACCTATTCGTCGATGAAGTACCAATACCTCCTAAGTGTTGAGGATCTAATTTTACACCAGACTGTTTAAAATAAGGTTTTATTTTACAAAAACTGTTTAAAATAAGGTTTTATTTATTTTGATCAACTATTGATAGTAAATAGTTTCCAATACATTACCTTTTTATTAGTTACTAAGGGACAGGGTTCGAAAATATCCGATATTTATTATAAATATCAAAATATCGGATATTTATGATATATATCCGATATATATCAAGTTGGATATATATCCATTTTGTATGAAAGCCATATTATTATTTTATTGTATTATTTATGAATACTGTTTGCATATGTGTTACATACACATACTAAAATTATAAAATAAATTAAAAAAACTAAAAAACACGCTTTTACATAAAATCCAACTAAAAAATAAAAAATAAATTTTAATGAATTCGAATTAGGAATAGTGTACAAAATTTAAAAATATATATAAATTAAGAATAGTGTAAATAAGAAAAAATATGTATTTTATTGTAAAAAAACGTGGGGTGCTTTTTAAGACATTATCAAAATGATGATCCTTCTACTCATATCTATCAATAAAATATTTTTATAACTATTGACACCATGCACCCCACGCTTTTTTTACAATAAAATACATATTTTTTCTTATTTACACTATTCTTAATTTATATATATTTTTAAATTTTGTACACTATTCCTAATTCGAATTCATTAAAATTTATTTTTTATTTTTTAGTTGGATTTTATGTAAAAGCGTGTTTTTTAGTTTTTTTAAACTATTATTTATTTTTTAGTTTGATTTTCTATAAAAAGGTGTATTTTAATTTTTTTTACCATTTTTTGAAGTGAAACTTCTTTCGCATCTTTATTATTGGAAAATTCGCTGAAACGTTAAAATGTCACGAAGGAGGTAGGAAAGAAACAAGTTTTACGAATGGCTTGTTTAACAAGCCATTTGCAAAACTGTACCCGATCAATCGGACAACACCCATAGTTCATACAAAGCGTCGGAGGTAATGATTCGCTGGAGAATCTTGACATCGCGATGTATATGTGCCAGTGGCGCCATCTCTTAATTTTTTTCTTGTTTTATTTTAATGTGTCATGTAGACTATAATCCAATGTTCTATTATATTGCTGCCACTAATTGTAAATAATATAAAAAAGCGTGTTAAAAAAAGTGTTTTGCGAACATCCCTTACTACTGAAGTAATTTCAATAACAGTTATAGGTAATAAATTTGTAATTTATAACAATTATTCAATGAAATATTTAAGGACGTTTTAATTTTTACAATATTTATTTATTTTGTTCTAAACTCGTATCAAAATAACACAACAATACAACCAGCGCCACCTTTATTGCATTTAAGCTACAAGTTGACAAGAAAAAATCATGAGATGGCGCCACTGGACATTTACATCGCGCTGTCAAGATTTTATCCAACGTTTTGAAGTAGGTCAAAATCACGTTCAAAGACAAGTTACAGACAAACATACCAACATACCAACATACATACGTCTGAAGCTAATAAAAGCGTGTTAAAAACTCATGTTTGGAATAAGGCAAAATCAACTAAAAACCATAAACTCTTCTTTTAGGGCAGAAGTGTTGCCATTTATGGATTAGAAATTACCATTAGGGAGTATGTTTTAACACTACTCCCACGCCATCTATATTTGGGAAGTAGAAATACAGTAACAAACCCTAAAAATTACTTAATAACATTAATTTTTTAAACCATTTTTGTATTGCAATATAATATAAAAAAAATATTGATATATATCGTCAAACCCAGCTTGATATATACCGGATATATATCGGATATATATCATGATATATATCCATTGATATATATCCTCGAACCCTGCTAAGGGATGTGGTTTATGTTTACGTCTATTGTAATAAAAAAGTAATTTTGGACTAAATTGTCAGTTAGGAGGTATCGGTACTTCATCGACGTATTGTTTAATAAATATATGGCAATTTAAAGATTTGATTATTAGCTATCTAGGTGTTTAAACAAACTAGAGCAAGTCGTACATAGTAGTAATATGAGGACATTAATAATTATCTACAAGCACTTGAAGAGCCTATTACGAGCTTGCATTTGCAATGCCAACAAGTATACAATAATATTCATAAAGTTGTCAGTGCTCACCTAATTCACCGGCAGCTTTGACATCGATATTGTCGACACCGGATCCAATGCGGACGATAATCCGCAACGCCTTAAACTTCTCGAGGTCCTCCTTGGTGAGGATGATGGTGTGCCACATGAGCGCGCCCACCGCCTCGTTGAGCACCTTCTCGTGTATCTCGGAGGTGGACTGCGCGTCGCAGAACGCGACCGTCGCCACGTCCTTCAGTATCGGCATTTCGACGGTACAGTCCCGGCCGTCTAGTAACGCCACCAAGGGTCTGAAATTTAATAACAAATCACTTTAAGAATGCGATCGGTTTATTATTAATTTCAATGAGGAATTATTTGTTTATCGTATTATTATGATTATATTATACTTCAAAAGTAAGTAGTATCAGTACAACCAATAACTATTGAAGTAATGTCGGATCATGCTCAATGTATAATTCTGTAGTTTTACTGCTAAAAAAACATATGTCTCTAATATTTAGTTTTATTAGTATTCCAGATTTATTCAGATATTATTCGGAATTGTGTTCGGCGTCATCTACAAAAACGTATATCTACATCAACTTAATTACGTAGTAATACACAGAATAAGCGAAGACCAATAGTCATATATTAGTAACCCGGTGGTTTCGCTCTTATCAATCGTATAAAAAATATTTTAAGAAACAAAAAACATAAAATCGCGTAATTATAGTTTTTTCAATGTACATACATATTACACAATTAACACTATATTTTCGTAAAACACACCTATGCCTTGCCGCTAAGCAACAGTGTGTAAGCACTGTTGAGTTTCGGTTTGAAGGACATTGAAGCCAATGAAATTACTGGGCATTATGAGACTTAACATCTTATTTCTCGGGGTGACGAGCGCAGTTCAGTGCAATGCAGTGCTTTGTAATATAAAGTTCTGTGTGGTGTTGCATCTGTTTATGGGTAGGCTCGGCGCTTACCATCAGGCGAGCGCCTTGCTCGTCTCGTCATTTAATCGAATAAAAAAAATGCATAAATATTACACGTAACAACAGATGATACATTCCGTCGTGAATCGTGACTCGTGGTTACAACACAAAGCGATTTATCGTGTAACACACTGACACTGACAGCGTTTATCTGTCAGCGTCGCTGATAACAGGTGCTTTATCGGTCGCCACCAAACCGCCAACAACCGGTTACATGTGATTATCGATAATACACGGCCAATTCCTGTGTATCAATGACATCAAACGAAATTTTGAATGTCGAAATTATAGCGTCGTATCATCGGTGGGCTTTTTGATGCAATTTGTATTATGTGCGACATGTAGCGCTCGTAATGATTCGACGGTTGGAGATACTAAGGCCATAACTCATTAAATCGTGATAACAGCTTTATTATGTTACTAGCGTTTGCTTTCTTTGGACACATTTCTCGCAAAAACGCAAATGAGGCTCTTGAAAAAGATATTTTGATGGGCAAAATAGAGGGCAGGCGCTCTCGAGGTAGACCATCGGCTAAATGGAGTGAACAAGTTACTAAACCCCTGCAACTTCAACTGCAAGATGCAATTCACATCGTCGGTGATAGAACCAATTGGAGGGCCCTTATATCCTCGGCCTGCTGCGGTCACGATCCTCAGCATTGAGGGAACGACAGAATGAAAGCCTTTGCTTGGCGTAGCCTGCGTAAATGTTTTATCTGCGATAAAACCAACCTTCCTTTTTTATGTTCCAACCATCTTTATATCCAATTCCATTAAAATCGGAACCGTAGTTTAGCCTTGAAAACGTAGCAGACAGATAGACACATTAATTTCTCTATATATTAATAATTATAGATTTACTACAAAATTAACAAGGTGGTAGTTCCCACGTATACAAGTGGCCGTCCGAGTTGGTACCACCTTAGTATATTTCTACTGCCAAGCAGCAGTGTGTAAGCACTGTTGTGTTTAGGTTATTAGGGCATTGAAACCAGTGAAATGACTGTACGTTATGAGAGTCCAAATCTATTTTCGGGACGACGAGCGTAGTTCAATGCAATTCTTTATAATTCAAAAATTGGTATGGTACTGCTTCTGACAACCTCCGTGGCGCAGTGGGCGAGTAGCCGACTGTAAAACGTTGTACCGCGGTTTCGATGTCTGGTTGTTGTTATAACGGAAGTCTCTCGTAGTACCTGATACCCACGACACAAGATAATCAAAAATTTATCTATTCCGTTCATGGGCTGGCCGGGCGTTTACCTTCAGGCAAGCGACCAGTTCGTTTCATAATTCATCCTAAAAAAACGCTTAAAACGAATATGTTCATACATGTAGGGTATATAATGCATATTATCCTATAGTTATTATCGCTAGGTTTATTTTATCGATTTGTTTACTAATCTACGGATCTAGCGTTAAATCCTAATCAATCTGGTTTTTAGTAGTGTAATCTAATAAGTAAATTATCAGAAACAATTATGATATGATAAGTTTAATAAACGTAGAAGCATCACTAGATGCAAATGTAACAGACTGGTCAGGTAAGCGAATATAAATATCAACAAATACGGGTCGGTTATCAATGCAATTCCGAGAGAGTGGATCGCGGTTACCGGTGAGTTTCGTTAGTTCAGCAACGCTCGCGATGTCGACGACCGAGTCACCGAGCCAAGGTTGCGCGCCGCCGCGCCGCGCCGGCACCGTGTTGCGATGCAAAACTTATTTCATTTGAATACATACGACGCGATTCTTTTCTTTTCTACAAATGTTCTTTTTTGGGTTTTTAGATTACAATTATGATGATTATTATGTAGACCGTAGCATATTGTGATGAAGTACGGTACAAATTTCAGAACCGGGTCAACGCGAGATCGATACAATCATGCAGATGTTTAGAAAATATATATACAGTATTATGCTTATTATATTAGAATAATAACTTTTGTTACATAGCTCCATGATAAATCATGGTCGGGGACGAAACAAAACAAAATGAGCACATTTTTTAACTCAAAATGGTGTGTTGTTTATGATCAGTATTTGTTATATATAATGAAATTGCACAGACTCCAAAAAGACTACTCCTTAAATCATAGCCTAAATCGTTTCATCTAATTCGATGCACCCGCCATATTACGCGTCGAAAACTATGAAAAACCAAAAGAAATAAGAGCCGAATTGAGAACTTCCTAATAATTTGAAATCAGTGAAAAATATAGGTGAAGGAGACACGGTGGTCCCGCTGTCTCTCTGCTCGTATATGTCGGAGCATGAAGAGTACGGATACTGAATTGACCTATTTAAATAACGTTATTCTACGTCAATTGTAGGTACCGCCAATGATATTGTTTATTTGAGGGTGATTTAAATAGTTTGTCAGTTGATTTCACTCTCGTACTTGGGGGAAAACTCAATATAAGCAGCGCCCCCGCATATAGAAGTTTTAGTCTGTGTCTAACTGTGACCGAGGACAGAAGTTCGGCCAACGTTACTCACAAGTAAGTGCGATTATGGTTATTATGTGTGGATTATAATTATTGTGTGTGATTTACCACTGTGTGTGAATTATCACTGTGTACATATGTGTGAGGTAAGGGCCGACTATGGGGATGGAGGAGGTCGGGTACACACATAATAATCATGATGTGAGTTTGTACAACTTTGTGTTGATATTATTGAACTTATGCCGGTTAATCATGGAGAGTTGTAAATGCTCTCTCATCGATGCGAGTAAATGAGCTCTATTGAGTGCCTCCGACATATATAACGTTATCACGTGCTTACTGAACCAGTACCAAACTCTAAGTACAAAAGTTTCGATACTCTAAACACAACACTCCACTGTCCAGTGAAGTTTCCTACAATATACAATAAAATAAACTCTTATATTCATTGAAGTTAATTCCATTGGAACTACCATCCCATTTTGTTAACACATTAAAAGAAAACACCTCGGCATTAATTCGACACGTAGTCGTATTATGGGGTACAAAGGGCCCTTGAACAGTGCCGACTGCCGATGGGTAATACAATAAACCCGGGCCAATTGTACCGTATCATTGGCTAAACGCTGTCGCTCGCTCGCCGGCGGTGGTGTAGCCTGACACGCGAGCGCGATGCACAAAAAGCTAAGCCGGGACTCAGGAATGCGTCGCGATGTACGACAGGATACTCTCAATAAAGTTATGGGGGTTGGTGAATTGAACGAAGTATAAAAATACAACGTGCGGCCTACACAGTTAATTAGTTACAAAAAAAGATCTTCATATTTAGTATAAAGAAGAAAACAGCAACATTATGATAATATAATAAAATAACTTATTCGTCTAACTGAAAAAAAAACAGACGAATGCGGGTGGACTCAGTCCATCCGGTGACCACGGTGGCTAAAAAGCTTTCGAAACGTCAGCACCAAAATTAAATAAAAAACCGCGATAAAATCCGTTTAAATTAGTTTTATTTCAATACGTAACATTCGCGTAAACATAAGAAATCATTATGGAAAATTATATTTTTAATGTTTATTGTGTTTCCTAGAATATTTAATAAGTCTATTCACCAAACCTATTCCAGAAATGTAAACAAATATCTATGCACTTTACAGATAATTCCTTTATTTGCACCTGTCAATACGCCAAAATATAGAAATAACTGAAAAATGGCTAGATATTTGTTTAGATTTGTGGAAATATAGCGATTAAACTTTATGTTCAAATGATAAAAAACATACATAAAGAGCCCCACATAACACGCTGCATTAACAAAAAAAAAAACATTTTTTATACACGCTTTTATACACGGCTATAATTTAATCATAGTATTTTATAATACAAATACTATCTTTGTGATGGATATTTAATGTTACACTAGGTTTATGTCTTCGGACATCATTTCGTATCATTTTATAACATACGGAAACAGAACGAAGTCCCAAATCGAGAACGGCCCCGGGCTGGACCGACGACACGTAGCACCCCATCCGCCGTGCCACCTGCTGGCCCATCCAACTCCCCTCCGAGTAATTAAAGCGCTCCACAGTAAGATTAAACTAATAATTTCAACTTTCGTCATAGCGTCGTGGAATTATTATTATTGTCGGCGCGGGTGAGAGAAAGTTTCTCTAGGGCGAGAGGGGAAGGAGGGTCGATGAAACTGAAAAGTAATTTCTGGCAGGATCGACGGCGGTGCGAGTTTTCGCGAATTTGAACAAACTTTCCCGAGGGCAGACGAAAACAGATTTGGGGGCAAACAAAGAGGCCGTCGAGAGTTAGGCGCCACCAACCCAAGCCGCCGCGCCACCCGGTGGGCGCGGGGGACACAACTCCTTCGGGCAAGTTTTGATGGAAACCAAATAGGATTAGCGCGCGAAAAGAATGAGGCAAGTAAGCCCAATAGATGGAGATACGTTCGTTAACTTCCTGACAACCGAGTTGCGTTTGCTATGATCCAGTTCGTATTACGTGGAAACCAGTTTACAATACACGTAAAATAACTTGACCCGGCTGAAGTTAGTCACTAGCGGCTTCGCAATTAATATTTGTAGATCGTAGAGAGATGTAATTTAGCACTAAGAAGGGTTATTTGAAAGTTCACTTCCAATAATAGTAAAATAGGGAGTAACAGTTTGTATCGAGGAACAATATTAAAGAAACATTTAACTCGAAACTTCATAGTAGTACTCCTTAAAACAAATAAGCAAATACGTAGATACTTAACGATTTATCGATAATCTACCTCCTCGAGGATACAATGGAGTAAATAAACCTAAAAGTTGATATGGGTGTCATTATTGAGGTTTTTAGGAGGGTAATTACGAAAATGGCATTCATTTCGAATTCTAAAATGGCAGCATGAAATAAATTAAAACTCTATAAGACTGAAAAGTTTAAAGGTTATTTTGTTAGGGTAAATCGGGGATTCAAATGTTTTGTAGAGGTAATAATATAAATTTTGCACAAAGCTTTCTTTAATGACGTAAGTGAGCACCAAGTAGGGATTTATGAACATTCAACACCTAAAGGGGTGGAATATGAGTTTGTATGAAGAAACAATAGTAAATAGACATTTCGACTCGAAACTTTGTAGGACTACTTCAAAAACTGTGGCATTCTAAAGGAGTAGCAGATAAAAGACGAATATAAATTATAAAGTGATAATACTGTATGGTTTCTATAGAAACTGACATACGCTGTGCATCCTGACTATACATGATGGTCAGAGGGGGATGTCTGTGGCTCTCAAGCAGCCACGACTCGACCTTCGCTTTCCAACTAACCTAATCATCAATACCCATCTGTGCGATTAAAAAATATAATGGCTCAGTTGCATCTAAAATTACCATTAGTTACCGCGAATTTCATTTATTTCGCAATCTGACATCATAATTTTATCGTAGTACGAAGCAGCGGATAACAGCTATCATACATAATATTTTGGTAAAAATTTGTACTTTATCGCACGTCCCATACTTTCCACCAGAACCTGATCAACATACGCCCAGATATCTTGCTATACAGCACTTATTGAAGTAAAAATTTTCGGACAATGTCTATAGTACATATATAATAACGTTCTGCGGCTAACCCAGGCTGTCAAACGGGCGACCCGGTATAACGCGAGGAAGAAAGCAAACTTATTGACCCTTCGGCCGCTTGTTCGTGACACGTCTTTTACGATAATGAACTCGGTTAAAAATCTACCGTTAACACAGACGCGTATGCGACGAAGCACGACGCAGCGTGTATTTTGTAATGGGTGAATTGAAACACGGTGCCAGAAATTGATTTTACGACGCGATGGCTCGGCAACGTGTTTTCTGCGACGCAGCGTTTCACAGATTGGAGTACAAAATTCCATTTGACATATTCGTGCTGAGCTCTGCTAAGTCGCTGAGATAAATGTTCTGTTCCACAATGTTAGAGTAATATTTAACACCTGCATAACGTATAAGAAAGTATAGCATTTTGAAAGTGAGAAGACATTTTTCATTTATATTTGAACATTTTGTATTTGGACGTGTCATATTGTATTTTGTAAGTACTATTTGCTCAGAGGTGGTGAAGTAGGCGCTTAATATAAGTGATAGAGTTGTGGGCCATATGTTGGCATTACCAACAACCTTTACGAAGACGGCCATTATACTGGATTGTACTACGAATAATAACATTATAACCACGTAAAAATCGTTGTCACAATCAGAAAGTGTCGTCTTGTTTTGATGTAACTAACCGCCAAACGCGAATGTGATACGGTAGTTGAAAATCAAAATTGTCGGTTTTACACGAGGTGGCTGGTGATAGATGCAGATAGATTCTAGCGCTGGAGCTTGTATGACGATTTACCAGCCTAGTCAAACTTGTCGGTATTTAAAACCGTGGTATTGCAGTGTTACAAAACCAATGTTACGGCAAACCCCAAAACTACCGTTTAATTCATCCGTCTATCAGTGCCATAGAAACTTAAATCAAAAGAACGTTGCAAGTATCATCTTGCTTATTATACGTTTTCTTCCTGTTTTATATACATAATATTCTTTTATTCAAAGTTGATATCGCATAAATTTAAATGTTTCTTTTCATTATCTGCGATGTATTGTTGACCCGCTTATTTTTGTTACATACTCAATAAAACTATACTTGTACATATACAGTGACAAGTCTTGCTGTCCTCTGACACACATTAAGTTATATACACGTTTCCTATTTGATTATGGCTGAATGCTTGTGTTATTTTAATGCTATTTTACATAAATTGTTTATATTTATGTAAATACTTATAAAACACATTTGTGATGTGGGCCTTACTAAAAATAAACTTAACAAATGTCTTGGCTGAAATATTGCTCACCTTGATTGCAGGGGCCCATTTGCAATAGGACCCCGCATGCTATCCATACGCGCTCTCTTTGGCAGCATCTTGCGTTTGTCCATTTAAAGCGGCAGAGCCGCTTTAACCACCTCTCCGCAGCGCGTCACCTTTGAACAAACAATACACTATTATCACTAAGAACGAAGTTGAAAAGAATTGATAAAGATCCTACATATCAAAGGAATTGATGTTCATAATGTAAATGACAATATGTGATAATTATTATACTATTTTTTTTATTTTAAAATGTTTTACTGTAGGAAACAATAATTATTATAAAACAAATTAATACATCTTAAATGACGATGGTCAAAATGTCCCCAACAACTAATGACCACAAGTAAGTATATCATTGGAAAGCTCTTTTCATGCCTGCTATTTGTTACTATCGTCTTATTGGTTAAGACCAATAAGACGATAGTAACAGAGCATTAATACCCTGCCATAAGTGAAAGGGTATTAATGCGTTTCAATTGCCAGGTCGACCAATCCCAATTTGTATTTGAGTTTTGAATTCGAATATTCACACATGAATTGCCCGAGTCTGGAATTTGTGGTATGGCGATAGGCACATCATGGGACGGAAATAAGCTCTGAAAAACGTGGATACAGCACTAGTTGCACCTATGTCTACCCCTTCGAAAATACAGGCCTGAGTTTATATTAAGATATGTTTATTTAGTTATGAAACTATTTTAACGCTACCTAATATAATATTATATGCTGATTTGTTAGGGCGTCTAATTCGCTATATAATTGCTTAGAGAAAACATTTTGGAGCTGATGAGAACCTTAATATTTAACTAGCCTTAAAAGGTTGAAAACCTTGAAAGCCATAATAATTTAACACAGTACTTTTGAGCTTCAGCATTTTTAATTCTTTGGTACGATAGACGTAAAATTTCAAAGCCGCGTGAGACAGAAATTGCATCATAAGTTCTCTATTCGTTAAGATAATGGTATATGATGTATCAGGAAGTCTGTGTTCTGATAAAGAGCACGCGATGCGTATCAGAAGCACCCTCATGTAAGTTCTGCGACTTTTTTTAGTTTAGGACTTATGAGCTTTTTTCACAATTTCTACTAAACTATGCCAACAGAGACACTTGAATCAACGGTAAAAGTTTAGATAATTGGCTGATATTTTTTCAAATGTATTCGGATGACAGATCCACATGACACATTAAAAAAAAAAAACATAGCACATTAATATGTCCATAAAAAAAGGTATAAAATTTACATAAAATGCGGTACTTTGGATGGCGATAAGAAATCATTTTTTTTCTAATTAAAATCAGTCAAATATACATACATTATAGGAATCAAAACCGTCACTACGCCTTTCTAAGTTAATTTCTCATTCGCTGAGCTCCACATGGCATTAAAAATTATATTAAAATGAAACACCTCATCTCGCTGCTATGTCAATGAGCCAATATATCAAATTAGTCACCATTTAATTCTCTAACTGAATAAATTATTCCACATTCTATGAATACATTTTATATTCAACGAGTAGACGTATGATAATTTATATATTTAGCGGTAACTAAATATGAATCGAATTTGGCACAACTTCGAGCTTTTTAATAATTTGGACATTTTAACTGAATGTACTCGACGTCAATTTGAAAAATCGATCTGTAACTTTTAAATGAAAGAACAGATTTTCATCAAACATGGCTAAGAAAAATCTTTATTAAACCAGCTTTTAAAGATAATCCCCATTTGAATCGGTTTATTCGTTTAGGTGCTACGATGTAACTTACAAATACACAGACAGACAGAGAAAAAGAGAAACTAAGAGGGGGAGAGGGGGTGAACTTGTAACACCGCTCTTGTTTAACAGGGTTTAATAATATTTGTATATATAGCGTAGGGCTCAGATTTAATTATGTTTAAAAAGATTTTATTAGATTATAATAGCAGTTTCTTCTGATTTTCACATGCAGCTGTTTATCCGCCGTATTATCGTATAAAGTCTGATAACGGTTTTATGGCGGGAATACTGACATTGCGGTTCATCTCTTATTTTAATTTATTCCAAAAACTAGTTTAAGAGTTGTGTTTGTTTTATAAAAGTGGTTTGAATTTGTGCAATAATGAACAGAGTATGGAAACATTGAAATAAGTGAATTAAGCATCGTACTGAAGGAATTCACACCAAAACTCCAACAAGACCTTGAAAACGTCCACACCGATATTTCATCGTTCTTGTGACGGCTTGAAAATAAAGTATACTTGTCATTGGCGAAATGCATAATAATGCGAAGCCATAAATAAAAAAGGAGAAGTCTGATAACGTTATACAAAACTTGTTTTTTGTTGCATATTCAAGTTGTCAGATAGAGTCTAGACGTATATTATTAAAAAACGGACGTATATATGCAGATTTCGTAAAATAACATTTTAAAAAGAATGAAAAATAAAAAAAAGCTAGTAAATTATAATACAATCGTAAATTGTTCACGTATACATAATATATTCTACATACGCTTAGCACATTACTATGCAATCAAACAATCATCAAAATTGATTCATTCGTTTCTGAGAAAATCTCGACCCAATTAACAATGCATATTTATATGTCGTGACCAAATCGTAAAATTGGTCGTAGATGAATTAATCGTAGATTGAATATTCATTTACACTATTTCATGAAGTAGTCGAACGTTTCATGAACTAATTTGATTAATATTCACTTATTTTTAATATAAGATGCCACGTAGAAAACCTTTAAAAATAAGTGAAAATAATATCATTAAAAACTTGTATTGTGTAAACTGGACTTAGGTCAGAATTGCAAAATTTGTCAATAGAAGTCATTATGTTGTGCATTTAACAAACAAAAGAAAATATTTGGCAGAAAAAAGAAGACTGATGACAACAACACCGAGAGTCGAATCCAACTCTTCTATTACAGCAAATTGCAGTGGAGGCTGGTGAAAGTACGAGTTTCAGATCTCAACCATACCACCAGCAATAAATGTCTAAAATACACATAAAACAATACTTCTATGAAACTTAGCGATCCCAAATATCATTTGTAATGTAAGTCGATATACCGATATCCAGCTATACGTACAATATACATTCGATTCGTAAAATACGTGAAGCTTTGCGTGATATTTGGATAATTGATTACCTATATGTTATAATGTTATACAATACCGATACACTAGACACTCTACGCTTATGACTCCTATTATTTATCTTAAAGAGACAATGAAATATAATCATGACAACATTATGTGACAGCTAATAAATTGCTTTTCGTTGTATGCGGACTCATTATGGTAACATGAGGTCTATATATATTTATCTCCTATTATATCGAATCTTTTAATATTTCTTTATTGCCACTCAATGTTTTTTTTTATCCGAGCACGGCAAAGTGACTACACTACACCTGATGGTAAGAGTAATGCAGTCCAAAAAACCAGCAACCACCGACAAACAAAAAGTTTATCGGTGGTCACCAGAATCATGCCGGCCGGTATAAAGGCTTCTTCCCTCTTCGGAGAGGGAAGAAACAAATCGAGGGGCCTGCGACTGGACAAGCGGATGACCGATGCAGTACCCGCTTCAATCAAGTCATGTCGCAGGCCCCTCGGGAGAACCGGATTTGTTCATCCAAAATTAAGTGGCGGTACACACAACTATTCGATCTCTACAATATTTTCTGGCACAGCACTGCACCTGATGATAAGTTTAGTGTTGTCCAGTTGTAGGTCTAATACAACTTTCATAGTTTTCGATAATAGTGTCAGTTTCAGTTTTCCCCCCATAATAGGAGCAGCCAGTAGCAGAAATAATAATAAACTAAAAATGGTAATATGATAATCACACTATTTGTTGCCCGACGGCTTCGTCCCGCGTGAATGTTTCGGGATAAAAAGTAGCCTATTTTCTAATACATATCATGGTCTACCTGTGTGCCAAATATTATTCAAGTTAAGACGTGAATGATCTACAAACACCCAAACTCTCATTAATAATATACAAAATTCAACCCAACTATTGCGAGTGGAATGTGAATCACGTTTAATTATTTTTAATAAATATTGCTTATATTTGAGCTCAATTTCACATCCGTATAATGTTCCATATAAAGTTTAACGACCGTCAAGACGTTGTAGAGCTCGTGTCCGTCGCTAGAATTTTTCCGGCCTGAAGTAACCGATATCAAATTTGAGGATTACATATTACGTGGTAGGTTAACAAAAGAAACAGAAGGTGGTCGGATTTGCTACACTCCCATTATTTTTTTATATTTTGGTGAAATTACGGGGCATTATGAAACGTATGCTAGACTGAGATATAAATGGACTTTTGAATTCGTCATTCTTTAGAATTCGATTACTTCCGCAATTAGAGCCAGTTAATGCTTCTTACCCCGTTCTTGAGTAATGAAAGAAAAAATGCTTTACGCTCGGTTACTGATTATATAAATAATCTAAAGGCGGACCCCTGTGCTATAAGACTATACGAATAATGAACCTTAGAATATCCATCACAATAATAATATTTTTAATATAAAATACTGTGACTAAAATAAAGTAGTCGGTAAAAACTTGTTTATAAAGGGGAATATGTTTTATTATTACAACGCGTTTTGTTGGAATTTTTATATATCTTTAATTCTTCTTTATAAACAAAAATATTCTAGAAAACAACAATAACTAGGAAAATTTATATCATTTTTAAACAATACAAACCAGAAACCATGAGGCTGACCTGTTAGCTTTTGGTTTACAACTCTCGAGGCCTGCAGGCGCTCAATATCCCCAACATCGACAACTCAAAAAAGCATAACGATGCCCGACAGCAACAAAAAACAATAAAGAGTACATAAATATATATAAAATATATGTAAAGTCCAATCATTTGGTGATAAGAGTTTTCCAAGAGTTTTAAAAATTGGTATATTTATAAATTTTGACCGACGTGGTCTACCAGCAAGACCAGTCTCACTAAGATCTACATTTAATTCTTTCCCTTTAACATGGAACTGAGCCAAAACGAGCACAGTGGGCGCAAGAGGTGCAATTGAGCTAATTGCCCACTCGTGTGCGGACTATAGCGTCTTAAGCGTTCACTTAACTCTTAAGACGTTATAAACGATAGGTTTTTATTTTTAGTATAGCTAAAATAGACACATTAATGTTAATGATACTGTAAAATACCTTAATACGTCTCTTGAAATATAAATTAACTCGTAACATAATAAAGATCTTATCAGCCACACAATCGCTATTTATAAAATGTTGTATTATATGCATCTAATGTTTTTAAAAATCTTTATTGATAATTTAGAGGGTTTGATTAGACATGATCATGCCACCCACATTTGCAACCTCCAATACAAATTAATAGCTTGTTGAGTAAGTTTGTATATTATTTTGGCTTCCTTTATGCATCTAATGTTAATGTAATGCAACTATGGCAATAAGTATCATACATTATCGTCCATATTGTCATGTAACAACCACAATATATCTGCACAAGTGCAAATGTTTTGTATAAATATAACGGAGCGCTTTCTTATGGTTGTCATCCTTATGTAGTAGTGTGCACCCGATGAACTATTTTGATCATAACCTTTCACACTATTTTATGGTTGGCGCGCTCAAAGCTTATAGGTAAAATATTTGTTTACAATGTCTGAAAATTCTACTGAATAAATGCTTTAGAATCTAGAGATGAAATGGATGTTGTTTGGCCGTATTACGGATATTCGGCGACCATGTAAGCCGGATAATTATTCAAACTCTGCAAAAAAGCGTGTCGTAACAATCGAGTGGATTGTGAATTACCACGAACATAATTTGAGTGAATTCAAGTATCTTTAGTTCATGATGTTATATTTATTTGATTTGTTCCGAACATTTTAAATACATATTGCACTCAACGCCTATTATACCCGAGGGGGTAGGAAGTTACTCCAGTATACCCAACCACATTTTGCCGAAGCTATCTCCGTCCATGATGTGATACGGAGAGAGCTATAACGGGCGCAATTCCGACTCCAAGCTGATACTAAGTATTATGTGATAAAACCGCAATATAATTTTTACCCGACATGGGATGGAACCCGAGACCTCAGTACAGCAGTCGTACCGCGTACGCAATTCAACTGTGTCACCGAGGCAGTCGGTATACTTTATATGAACAGGATGAAATTATCTGTATTTACTTATGAAATATGGTAAAAGACTTAATATTTTATGTCTCGGAATGATGAGCCCAGTTTAGTGCCATAAAATACTTTTGTTATTTATAATTTTGAGTCCTGATTGGTGTTGCTTGTTTTTGGAGAGGCGTGGCTCAGCATCAGATGAGCAACCTGTCCGTTTCTTCTCTTCTCTAATCAAAAAGGAAAATAATCTCTGCCTATGCACAATACACAAAAGCATCACCAACATTGTTACTATCTACACAGTACCAATAATAGAACACAGCATTCAAAGTGCAGCTGCAATAACACATCAAACGAAGTGTTCCGAATGGACTGGACATTAAACATAAAGACAGTTCAAATGGCAATAAAAATAGACGCGAGTGCAATTGTGCGGTGGTGACAATGTATCACGAATATAATTTATCTACAACGTGCGCGACCAACGGACGTTCAATGAATGCAAAGTGAATTATTTCTATAACATTATACATGTTTCTTATTCGCGACGACTCTTTCTTTCTGTTGACGTTATCCCGGCTTAGTGCCAATATTTGCATTCCTACTTAAATAGCTTCCTAATTTGCCCGATCTTGAGCTTCCTCCGTAGTGAGACCATTTTTGGGCTGTCAACGGGACATACCCTTTGTACGGACATTTGTCAAATGGTCAACTCATTTTTTGCTTAACCGGTACTTTAACTTTTTTGTCATTGCTAAAGTAAGTTAGTTCAACCCAGCATAAAACTAGGATCACGAAATTTGGTTAGATCATTGTTTGTGTAATGTCGGTAGTAGCCGGTTAGAATTTTAAGAATTTGAACGTTGTATTAAACTTTTTTATGCAACGGATTAAGACTGTTAAATCGAGAACAAATATTTTTTATTGAAAATAACAAATAATACGATCCACATTTTTGTCAAATTCCTCTTGAGCAAGAAGGGAGAGATTGAAGTTTATATGAAACTTTTTTTCTATGGAACAAAAAATACGAGGACTGTGAAATTGAGTATTGCCTATTGAAAATAATGAAATGTGATTCACATTTTAGTTAATTTCCGTTGGAAAAGAAGGGAGAGGGGGTCAAACTTTATAGGTAGATCAATCACACCTTAACAGCTGATTAGATTAGCTGATAATAATTCGCATACAATTAGACCATGACATGAATTAGAACATAGCCTACTTTTTATCCCAGAACACACATTCCCGCGGGCGGGGCCGAAGGCAACAGCTAGTATCTACTAAAAGTTCTGTATGGCGTTGTTACTGGTTATGGGCAGGCGTGGTGCTTACAATCAGACGAGTCTTACCATCTTGTAATATAATATTCCCTTTTAGTATCAGCCTACCATGAAACACGAACTTGTGGGTGGCAGATTTATGTTCATGAACCGCCAGACTCGTGGATGGTAAAAAGTATCGTGGCTCACCAGCGCTGCTGTAGTGACGTAGTCAGTCCGCGATCACCGCTCCATCGGCGCACCGGCATTGAGTTGACGTGAGCGTCGGCGCCACGTCGCACGCGCCCGCACACACGCACACACGCACACGAGCGCACAACACACCACCGCACCGAGCCGCGGTCCGCACCACACACCACTCACGACACCACCACAATAGCACTGCACTGCACGAGCGGCGACACCGTCCGCACTATCCGCACACGGGCTCACTGCACCTGCAACAATGGATACATTGCGTTAGTTATCATTATCAACATACAAATGGATTCGATAAAAGAACAGTTTTGTAGGAACTAATAACATAGGACTATAAAATAAAATAGGATTCAATTAATCCATTATACATAATTTTATAATTACAAATAAAAATTTGCATTTATATGCAATAGGAAATATTATGTTAAAAAAGGCTTGCGAAAACATAAAAAAATTTGGTAGAGATGAGGTCATAGTTCATATTTAAATATTATTGTGAACAAAGGTGGACGCGTATTATGAGAATTTCATTATCTTCGTCCCACGCACGCATACTTAACAAAACAAGATCGATCTTGCATCCTTTTTCCGCTATTTGATAACTACTCCTTCCATCGGATTTAACTTCTTATAGGCTTATTTTTTCCTGACTTATTTGTATCATAGATGTTGCGTTGCTGTTGATGTTGGTTGTGATTAAGACCGACTTGAACAAAGATCGTAAATCGGGATTTACCACCACAAAACTTGTTTACTATGTAAAATTTACTGTAAATACAATATTATCCAGCCACAGAAACATTTCAAGGGAAATTTGAAACATGGAATAAAAACGACGACACGGTAACGAAGATCCGCGCCACTTTATTAATTTAACGCGCGCATCATCAATGGCGCCGGCACAGTATGATGCGGAACATAAAAAAGGCATTACATGAAAGAGATTACATAATAAGCTGTAAAACCACTGGCGCGGCGTGGCGCGGTGCTAGATGTTGGCTGTGCCGCTGAGAACGTTTATTATTTAGTTTCACGTTATACCCCGTCCGTATTGGAGATCGACGTAATGTTTTACTGTCCATAAACTGTGGAAACTACACTGTAGCTTTATTGTTTCGAGCACTACCTGCATTGTTACCATACGTACACGCGACAGAACGTTTGCCGCCGATATATGTATCAGGGTTCGAGGATATATATCAATGGATATATATCAAGATATATATCCGATATTTGAGAGTGGTAGAGCCACGCTGTAGGCAGTTTTGTCTACAGCATGAATGGGCTGGCTCGACCGGATCGTTACCACTGTCTCACAGAAAACCGACGTAAAGTAGTGGCTTGCTGCTGCGTTTCGTACGGTGAGTGAGTTAACCGGAAGCCCAAATCCCCTCCCCTTCCCAATCCCTAATTATCCCTTTCCTTTAAGGTCGGCAACGCGCCCATGACTCTTCTGGTGGTGGGCGTAAATGGGCGGTGGAGATCACTTACCATCAGGTGACCCACTTGCTCGTTTGCCAGCCTATGCTATAAAAAAAAAAAAAAAAAATATATATCCGATATATATCAGACTGAATTTCATGATATATATCAATGAATATATATATCAAATGTTTTATAACATATTGCAATACCAAAAAGGTTAAATAAATTGATAATAAGTAATTTTTAGCGTTTGTTACTGTATTTCTACTTCCCAAATGTAGATGGCGTGAGAGTAGAGTTAAAACTTACTCCTAATGGTAAGTTCTAGTCTATTAATGGCAATACTTCTGTCCTAAAGGAAGATTTTATGTTTTTTAGTTGATTATGTCTTATCTAAAAGTAGATTTTGCAATATGCAAACAGTATTCATAAATAATACAATAAAATAATAATATGACTTTCATACAAAATGGATATATATCAAACTTGATATATATCGGATATATATCATAAATATCCGATATTTTGATATTTATAATAAATATCGGATATTTTCGAACCTTGATATGTATAGATGCAATATAACGTTTCTATGAAAATCAATAGGTACATGCTATTTCACATGGTACCATCACCATATTTGTACTCAATGACAAGTAAGATAATAAACCAATAATAATCGAATAGGTACGTTATCTTTTGTCGATAAGGAGTTCCTAAATGAGTATCCAATGTTTATTTAAACATGTATAAGTATATTATATAGTAAGTATATTATATGAAACGCAATATTCATGTTGTTACTCATCTAGGTAGGTAGGTAATATGTAGTATCTTGGAGTTTGATATATTTTGAAATAAAGTGAACATCAATCTAAAATAATTACAACAAGAAGCAATAAATTTTATTGTAATACTTTTAGGTGATATTATCAACATAACAAGTTATAAATAAAGGCGCTTTTATAATAAAACCACCCAATTCCTAGATGTTAAAACTACACACCACCAATGAAAACAAATCGTTATAGTTCCAAAGAGTCTGGACATATGAAAACAAACGTTTGTAAAAAAACAATCAGTAATTAAAAATACCCGTGAGAAATGCACCTGCCTTAGTCTTGATCTCCACCACCTTAAGGTCGACTAGGAAAAAATGCCTTAGGCATTATAGTCCGCCTGTATATCTTGTGTACAAAGTTTAATAAATAAATAAATAAAATGCGGCTCTATTTACACGAGCTGAATCCCTCCTTCCGAGTCTAATTCAATTCAAATATATAAGCTCTCACATCCTCCCTATTGCTGACTTCTGCCGTTTAAGACCGAAAATATAAAACATCTCATCTAACTAGTTTGTTCTGCATCCACATGCCACGAAGTAACAAAACCCCATTTTAAATTTTTGTCAACACACTGCTTTCCGTTTGGTATCCGTAACTTTTATCGGTGCTCGCTAAGTTTTGAAAACAGAGGCGGAAATGCATCAGTACAATGCTCCAGCACTGGCAAAAAACTTGTCTCATGCTTAAATAGAACCACGTAAAATTTGTCACCCAACAAGTAGAATTAACTACATTACATTCCATATTATTTAGTTTTAGTGTGTTGAAAATACATGCGAATGACCATTCCAATTTGTCATAGGAAAATATTAATAAATGAAACGATACCAAAATTAATACAATTAAAAGATACAATTAAAAGTTTCATTTAAAGTAACATACAAATCTATTAAAATGTAAATATAAGCATTTTCATAAAGAAAGATCTTCGTTGTTTCAATTAACAGAATTTCCTTTGTAACAATTATTTCACGGTACGACTCACAAAGTTAAGGACAATGAAAAAAGACCGACTGTTTTTTCAGCTGTTCATTAGAGAAACTGTGAGATTAAACACAATTAAAATCGTAAACGCTTATCCGAGTTCGCTTACGAATAAATAGGAATGGATTCGGTAGGCGGGCGAGTGTTATTTGGTGTTTCCATAAAAAAAAACATCTGCCCATCGCGTCGTGCCGCTCAACTCCAACGGACAACGTGGCCGAGTCCACAAACTGTGGCACGGGAGAAACTTTTAATTGAAAGGGCCGTTGATCGCATGTTAAGACAACCGCACACTCAAAACGTACTGCCGTAAACATAGCATTCGGCTTCATTAACTTTAGTTACAAACAATCAATTGGTTTTGTTACAAGGGTACTTTTTCACATTCACCAGGATAGCAGATGCTTACTAAACTTAAGTCATCGTTTTTTTTATAGGCAAAAGGCGGTAAAGAAGCAAGTGGATCACCTGATGGTGAGTGATTTATCACCGCTTAGTTTTTACGACCGGCCGCCTGCTGATGTCATAACCTCTGCGGAGAAAGCACGCCCAGACCCGATACAAATATTTGTATCACACCAACATTTGTCTCGTTACAGAAATCCAACTCAGGAGCCTCTCGCTTCACAGCCAGCTACTCACCCACTGCGCCACGGAGGCTATCCGGCTGGCTGGCGGTTATATATCTATCACAAATATGTATCTATAATACAACAGTGAGTTATGTTAGGTCACGTTCACCTACAATCCTATGCAATCGAGCAGCAATGAATCTAATCAGTGTTGTTGTCGACAACAACATGTACATAATATGTAACGTGTTATCGTAATCAACACTGTACGTCACGCTGCATTGTTGCGGGTGACGTGACATAACACTGCATATTAATGTGTCCTATCTTCGTACATACTGTTAAAAACAATTTCGCATTGACATTATTTTTTCATTTCAATGGGTATTTTGTGGAAGTATGGTGATAAATCGTATCAGGCTGCTACCCGGCAAAACTCGTAAACTAAATTAGGTGACCTCCGGTATATTCCGGTTTTAGTTTAAATTTTGCCGTTGTGTACTCGACGAACTGAAATGTAATAAATATAATTTACACCGTCAGTTACACACGAACTTGACAGGAGTAAATTTGTTTAGTTGAATTGGAACATAACAGAATAAAGAAGTGTCTGATTATACAGAAATCTTTTACTTTAAAACATGACAATATATCCGAGACAAGGAGCCACGTCGATCGGTAAAGTGCTGAGCCTGACTTTTTATAACAGATGTATTGTTATTTATAACCTTACTATTCACGATTTAATTCAGGTCATACTATTATCATAAAAAATTGCTAAGTAATAGGACTTTATCACGAAATTATACGAGGGAATTTATACGAGATAATATGAAACACAATTACTATGAACATCAGTTAGAAATTTAAAAAAAAAACGCCTTACAGCACAAACATTGAGGTGTATCAAAACAAAATATACAACGTACTAAAACATATCAAGCACACTTAAATTACCCCGTAAAAAGATCCCGAGCGAATCCTTTGATCCACCTCCAACCTCCGTTGTCAGCGCCGCGCGCCGCCGCGCCGTGTCGCGTGAATCAAAGATGTTATGTACCATCCCATTCCCCTTGCCAATGATGCTGTGTAGCCCGATTGTGTAGCCCGATTTATGAACGGTGTAGTTATAGCGAGAATCTACATAGTATAAAATTTATTTATACAAGATATGTAAAATACGTTTCGTAAGTACGTCATTTGAATTAACGTTCCTTTAAAATAACACATTTTCATTGAATATTTATATTCATCAAAATGTTAGTGACCAGTTGAAAATAATCAAATGGTTTGACTGCAAAAATCATATCCTCGTTTGCCGTCTTGGAGTAAGGTGTCAAAATATTTTGCAGTTATTTAGTAGAACTAAAACGTATTTATGTACATACAATAATTATTTATTGCCCATTTAATATTTGTAACGTTAGATTTTAGCTGGCAGTATGGCAACACCACGTGAACTGTATGTGGTTATGTCGTGATGTGCCGTGCCTATTGGAATTCCGCTCGGCTCCGGCAACGCAACACCGGGAATTTGGCACGTAAAGAATGGTCGCACACATCGCCCACTCGGAATCTAGTCTCGCCACCAAACTGCAGCAAGTTATGAACGCGTGGCGTAGTGGCCACAGTTGATTTATTCGTTCAGAGTTACATTTATTGGGTTGAATTATAGACGTTTTTATCTTCAAGTTCGTGTAAAATGTTTAAAGGAATAAGCAATTTCGACTGTATTTATTTATTTTAATACTGGATCTACATCAGTGCTTCCCAACGTGGGGCCCACGCCCCACAGGGGGGCAATTAAAAATGGACTCGACACGACTTTAAACCTTTCGCTTTGGGTTATTTAAATGCAATGCTAGATATCGGTGACAAATTTAACAAAAAAACGTTAAGGTGGGGCATGGCCTAAAAAGGTTGGGAAACACTGATCTACATATTGTATCTATCTTCTTAATTAACTTTGTGATAATGTTAATATCTACAACATAAATGACTACAAGTGTACATTAATAATAACCAACGTTCAACGCATATCCGCAGAGTCCAAAACGGACGCGCAGCGGCACATCCCTATCTCGCAATCCGAAGCGCTATCACAGTTTAATTAATGTTCTGCGATCGTTTTGTTATCGCCGCCGATGGGTTACTTGAAAACGATAAATCGTTACCGCGCGCCCCGGGTCGTTGCACTATCGATTATCGAGGAGCATCGCAGCATGGAACAGGTTTCAGAGCAGAGACAATAATACAATACACCGTACACGTACCGCGCTGTTCACTGAGCACTCGGACCGCTTTGTCTCCATCAATTATATGTCACTTATAACTACGACGGACGATGCTTAATGACTCGTGTGTAACGGTTGTTTTTTGGATAAGGAAAAAAGATATAGACGGATTATAATGTTTACAGTAAATAAAAAAAACTTATTTGAAAACCCGAACAAACAGTTTGAGTGTTTCGAGTTTTCTTGGAGCCAGCCACTTGTTAAAATATTGCAGTTATTTCTAACACACAATCACCGAACGAAACAATAACAATACACACAAATGACATTATAACGGCCACAAACGTACCCCTTTCACCGCCCTATAAAACAGATACAGGAATGCTTTGTTAGACCGCACTGCGCAGTGCTGTCGACCAGTCAGCGATCGTATCAGATAACTCGGAACTACAACGACGTTTATCAAATGCGTAATACTATTGGTCCACTGTGTTTATATCTAATTATCTAGTATACCGTATACCGCCGATCCAACACGGAGATATAAAATAACTTAATGAATGAATACGAGGTCCTTATCTGTTGTTCTCTTTTTTCTTAAATAATATTTATTCCAAAGTAATCTTTTATAATATTAAAATAAGAATAAGGGTGTCTTATTTACTTAATCAAGAATAAAAACTCGATCAGTCAGAACCTAAAGCTCAGCGGGAACCTAAAACGAGTTTCAAAAATAACATTGGTAATAAAGTATATGCAAAATATAATGTGCCACGAGCTATTTATAAACGACGGACCGGCATGTATTAATATCAACAATCTATCTTATACAAAACTGAGCACCAAACTCGCCACTCCTCATAACACATCATCGTCAGTACAGAAAGTCTGTCCGTCGAATACTTTAGGATTTACCTAACACGAATTTAAATAATTTGAAGATAATACGGTCGACACAAACTTAAGAAAGCTGAAACACAATTCTAATTATCCCGGTGGCAGTCTTCCAGAGGCGTCGCGTCGGGCCGAGGGTGCTGAGGGCGCGGTGGTGCAATGTCGGCAATTTACAACGGCTAGTTATCCCTCACTGACAACCGGTCCCTATGCGACCGTATTGATTGCTTTAGCAATTCCCACACTCGAAGCCTACCGTTATACAAACGTGATTAACGTAATTTGCTTGGACCATCGTTTCTCATGTTTTTTCTACTGAGGAAACACGCTGGAAAGTCAATTATAAATGCTGTTCCCGTTATTATTTTCTAAGGTGTGTAAAATCATACAAATCTTGGTGTTTTTTACTTCATAACATCGTAACTTATCAATATACATGTTTACTTTTATCATCATTGTGACTGTATTCGAGTTCATAACATTTATTAAACATAATTAATTTAAAACTCTTATAATAAAACTCTTCCCTTAAAGTCAACATACAGTTATATTGCTATAACCTTGGAAATACGTATTATTTCTCTGGAAGCGAGAAACTCGCCTGCGTACCACGCGTGCCAATTCCGACGATTGTCTCTGCGCGTTTCCCGTTGACCTAAAAACCAGTCACACACAGTGGGGTGCACAACCCCAGGCCCCTTTATCACGAACAAACTTCTGATTTTAGATTAGGGTTGCCATACACACTAGTAATAGGAGACAAAAAGTTTATCGTTTACTGGCATGACATCGCTTTAATAATAACACTACTACATTAATAAAAATAAATAATAATAAAAATCAATGCTCCTTTCAAACATGCCTAACTTTGTGGCGGTGACTTTGGCGTTGCTTTTTGTGCTTTAAATTGGAATACTAGAGCTCAACCAAATAGAACCCCATATAGGTAGCTTGGTTGTCCCGTCATTGATTGGACTACGCGTAAATAGTAAAAAAATAGTATAATTCCGTCAACCCACATGAGGTTATCACATCGTGAAATATTTATTGCCATCCATACTTAACGAAAAAAAATACAGTGGTGTTAATTAATGTCATGTTCTCTCAACATGAGAACTAACTATATATTACCACTACTTCAATGGTTCTCTGTTGCATTTGAAAATCTTTTACTATCGGAAGACGATGGACATTTTTCTTAACACCACTTTGTGTAGGTATTTTCCCCTATTATAAGTTAAAAAATAAATTATGTGCTAAACTAAGGGTCTTTTTTATCATGAACTATCCGCGTTTAACATAACTTATTCAATCACCAGCAATATTCCAATACCAATAGCAAGTAATGGCGGCTTGATTCAAATCAGAATAGATTTGAATATTCAACGGTCGAACAGAGTTTGATAGCCAGTGAAATCTTTCAGTCAAAGATACAAGGGAGCCAAGCGAAATTGTAAGGTGGCCTGCGCCAAGTTGCGAGCGGACGAAGACGGAGGCAATTTAGCCAAGTTTGGCAGTTTGCGGCGTGCATTTCTCAAGATTAATGACGGCGTAGTTTCGATTTATGATCGAGCTAATAACAGTAACAATTTTTATTACGATAACTTTGAGCATTATGTTTCGGTGTGATAGGGTGTCTTCTTAGACGGCGAATATTACTTTGAAATATGGGAAGATTAATATATCGGTTACTAATTTGTAAATTGCAATAGGCCGAATGAGATTACTAAAAATGGCATTTTGTGTTATCAGTATTCCACTTTGTTATAATATTGAAATACGCATCTAAAAACGTTAGTAGTGTTTTACTACGTTATATAAGTATTAAAAAAAATATCCCTAGATATATAATAAAATAAAAATTCATGGTTTGTTGTTGATATTAAGTTTACATTAATTCGTTATACATTAATTCGTTATAAACAAGCGACATGTAATCGGCCAATTTACGCGATTAAAAAAAGGCAATGAAACAAATAATCAGCCCATCTGACTACAAGTACCATCGCCATTTTTAGAGCCAACCTATCTCGATGTAACACCCAAAAAATTCAAACCCGATGCTGACACACGATCTGTATTTTTACGAGGACGGCAGTAAATCTTAGATAAAACGTATAACGGCATCAAACCGAAAAAAGCAATTCGTCAACGAAGGACGTACACGCCACCTGATTGGATTTCTGTCGTATTCCCGAAGTCGTTCAATATGATTACCTTAGGTTGAATATTTCGATAGAACAGTCGGTCACACTTATATTGAATATGAGGGGAATCGATATCTGTCTGTCGACTGGCTTCTCTCTCGATCTCTCCAAAAAATTTAATTTCATTTGAAAGACGATTCCTCCATAGTTTTCGTTTATGACGGCATGCGTAGAGCAATATTTTTAACCGATTTAAAAAAGGAGAAGGTTCTCAATTCGACGAGTTTCTTACTTTTTTTTATACATGAACATCGGTTTCTCCGCCAATTGTGGACCGTTTTTGGGACGGAAATTTCATTTGATAGAGTTTATCTGCGAGATGGTCCCATTTAAATTTCTGATTAATATCTGATGATTGAGTATAGAGTATAAAAATAAAACTCCTAAACGGCTCAGTAGTCGTCGCGATTGTGATATTGAATTGGATTTTACAAACCATAGCTGTACTTAATACCGAAAAATAAATTAAAATTAAATAATACTCAAAAACGAGCAAACAATTTCAGTTGACCCGCAACCACACAGGCACCGATTCCAAAGAGACCTAAAATTGATATTTTTCACTTTTCAGTGTTATTTTTTTAAATTTTAATTTTTATTTTTTAATCTATTAACCACGTATAGGCATTCCGCAGTAAAAGCAAATTCATTATAAAAGCAATCAAAATATATTAATATCCATAGTCTGCACAGACAAGACCGCATCAAACATACTGTTAAGTAGTAAAGTACACAAACAGACCACACAGAACATCGTATCGAACGAGATCAGAGCTCGAGAAACCACACGTTGAATATCAGAGACCAATTGTGAGAAACTTTTGAATTGAGCTCGTTACTCGAAGAGACATTCAAAGTTTGCAGCCGATCCGACTATCCATATTCCAATCAATTGTACTATCAACGACAATCCTGCGGCGCATGCTGCGTGTACGATGTGGCAAAATAGATGCAATCAGGAATAGCATAATTAATAATTGGTACACGAGACACGCAGATTAGGAACATATTAAATGAACAGCACTATTGTACTACATTATGTACTGAAGCTAAATATGCGACGATACTCTTCTAAGAATTATTTTTTTTCTTATAAGAAAGGAGTGTGTGATTGATTGGTATCTGCGATCGGTTAAATTACCATCGGGGTTGGTTATTTTTAAGTTCGTTAGTTACTACACTTTATAGCAAAACTTATTTTATTAAATATGGCCAAAAGTAACGTGTGTTCTTTTAATAAGACCTTATTATAAATACAAACGCGCAAACCATACGAGTTCTCAGTAACATTACCTGCAACCCCGCGCGAGTCCCGAGTGCCAAATTCAACATAATTCGTACAAATTAGACAACAATCCTCGTTTAACAGCATTAAGAGCAGAGGCCCCATCCAAGTTATAATGAAATTCACGAGCGATAAAACTTCTCTTTTGGACTAACCCTACTAGATGTATATTTAAATGCAGGGTTGTGCTCGTTATTATACACTAATTGTAAGATTTCATAAATCCCTCTGTTACTACAAACATACTGCAAACTTTAGTGGCCGTTACGTAACATGAACTTTTATTTTTTTATTTATTTTTATAGCATAAACAAGGTAACGAACACGTGGTAGTCGCCTGATAGTATGTGATCTCCACTGCCCAAGAACGCCCAAAATACCAGGACAATCATGGACGTGTTACAGGTCTTATAGGGAAAGGATAACTAAGGGATTGCGAAGTAGAGGGGGATTTGGTCCTCGGACATCTCTCCGTACGAAAGCTTAATTGGCTTTACCAAAAATATTATGTATCCTTATCAATCACTGCATATATTAAAAAAAAAATAGATGTTAATCAGAAACTATTTCCTTTTGTTGAAGCACGAGATATGGATATCGCTTCCGTATCACTTGAAATTTTTTACAATTACATATCCATATATTTTTTTTCTTATAGCATTGAATAACGAGACATACAGGTCGCTCGGCTGATGGGAAGCGCCCCGCATCGGCTCACATGACCCAGAATTTTGATTTACATGTTACCTAGTTCAGGGCACTGCACTACACTCGTCTCTGAGACAAAATGGTAATCACTCATTGACACAATATTGTAATAGGGTATGACTTTCTTTTGTTTATTATTTAAGTTAATAAGTTACATTACCCAAAACCTACTGCAGAAAGAAGTTCATTATTCCGCCCTTAAAAAATAATAATTGGTAGCCATTCAAATCTAATGGAGGGGGCATTTGCCAAATAACAGACGACGCAAACTTTGACGTCTCTGTGGTTTTATGAATGCACTGAATTTATGAAGATTGAAAGTATTCGAATATTCAAATAGCAAAAATCCTTTAACTTAATCAAAGTATTAACTGAAGCATTATACCTATTCAAAAATAATAAAAATATTATTAATTATCTTAGTAATTGAACGTTTACGTATTCATATAAATAAATAGGAGAAACAAAAGTTATCAAAACGAACAACCCTACAATAGCGTCAAGTTATGAAACGGCAGCGACGCGACGCGGCCAGACGAGTGCCAAACTTAGACAAAGAGAGACTAACTTCCATTAAATCTTTTGCAACTAAGTTTCCCGTGCCACGCTGACTCTTGTGTACGTACCCAGTCCTTACAATTATACGTACGTAAAAGTTAAAACCAGTTCCTAGACGAAAAAGGTGGCATGAAACTTTATATCACATTTCATAATAATATTATTCATTGTCTAATGTATTCTATATGTATAGATCGTGTACATGATAATAATTATGCCCTCATGTAAGCAGCGACCGCGTCCGTCCATATTTGTCTATATGTTGGTCAGGATAATGTTCGTGTAATTAGTCTTTTAATCGATAGATGATAGATATTGTTGTTGATCACTACAATGTCTCGTGTAAAAAGAATAATTTTATTATAAAAATACTATATTACTATTGTGTAGCCAAAACAATATACATTCGATTGAATAGATTTAGCTATAGCTATTTAGAAAAAAAAAATTGTTGGGTTACGCAAAAAGTAATGTTTTTTCGCAGAAAATTGTTAACTCAAGATGTTGACTTTCAAATGATACTTGTAGCATTATGTCCAATTCGCAAAGATCGAACTCGCGAATCCCTACTTTTAACAGATGGATTTTTTAGACTTTTGAGTTGAGCCTTTTTCTGTATAGGGTGTTTTTCCCCGGGAAAACGGTATTGGTTCGTCCTGGGAAATTACGGTCAGGAAAACCCGGAAAATCATAAATAAATTAGAAAATAAGAATATTCAATATTACCGGATTACAAGAACCATCCGGAACGTCAGTTTCCCACGTTTCAGGAATGCGAAACAGTCATGATAATTAAAACCCTAGTCCTAACCTGGGCGATCGATTTGCGAGTCCGAAAACGCACAGAAAAGTTATTTTCCCGTTGTTTGTAAGAAATAGTCACAATTTAGATGGTATAATTATTTCTTTTCTTTGAGCTTGTAGGTTGTCGTGCGTAACGGATTCTTGAACCCAACCCAGAAAAGAGAGAATAGGAGATCAAAGCACTGGAAAAAACGTATGGGGGCTTTATGAAACTGAAACAAGTTACTTTTACAAAATCCGAATAACCGAAGTACAGCACTTGCGAACTTAATTTATTGCAAATTAGACACTTTGCGAGTATGATGACATTGCATTTAGATAAAATCTCGCAAGTAGGATTTTGCTGTCTAATCCAGATTTTATTAACTGCAGATCTTATGAGAACGTTTAAAATATTTCCGAACACCAAGCAATTCTGTAGCATGATGACGTAAGCATGCCGCCGCGCCGAGTTCGAGTAGTTAGTGGAGTTTTGATAAGATAAATTGAGTAGGGGAACGTGAGTAGATTTTTGAACGCTAACGTATTATTTACGGTGAAATGTATGATTCGTTGCAGACTTTTCTCGGCTTCAATGTACAAAAACACGAAGAAAATGTCCTTAAATTGTTTAGATTAAGTATGTGAGTGCTTTTTCTCAAAATCGTATCGAATGTAAAATCATTCTGTTTTCTTTAATCTCCGTTCACATGTATCAACCTAATAGTCTTATATTAAATGTTACCACGTGGCCTACAAACCTCTTACTTGAAAAAAGTAAACAAAGTTGTACAGCATTTATATAAACAGAAAAGATAAAATGTTATCTACACTTTATACTGTGTAATCAAGATTCCGTTATTTTATAATTTAACTGCATTATAACCAACCAGACCAACAAATAGGGAGTGGAGGAGATTAAAACTCACTACCCGTTATAATTTTACGTTTAAAATTAGTAAGGTTACCTAGACTACTTAAATAAACAAAAAAATTGTTGCGTGTAGTAACACTGAATAATAAAATAAAAACTGTTTAAATATGAGTTTACATTTTTAGTTAAAATTCGTCGGTAGCCGACGAGCGGTGATGTAATTTTATTGTTTCTAGGTGTAGAGGTAGGTTATCGTCGCACATTATGAAATAAATTCACCGATAATATCCGCACTAATGAACGACAAAATAATAATTAATTTACAATCTCATTGCGCAGGCAACGCACGCACGGCTGAATATCGCGAAACAATAAACACGGTCACCTATTCGAACAGTATCTATCTAAAATTAGATTCCCAATTGTTGATTTGCTACCGAAATTGTACGTTTTGGTAATAATATTCATAATATTACCAAATGATGGTTTTGGTGATTAATTTTCTGTTGTTTAAACATTACAAATGCGGGCCCAATTTAAATTAAACTGTCAATAGTTATAGTACTAAGCCGACGTGTTCACAATTCCGTTCTCAAAGGTAAACTTTTGTTCAAACATGTTAGCGTGTGCTAGAGTGTGGTTGTTGTGTTGTCCACGCGTTCGCTTGACATATTAAGAAGAGACAAGACAGTGAGCGAATGGTCTCATTATTAATGTTATCGCATCATGACCTACATACTTAAAATGATTTAACAAGTAATTTATTAAGACTAAGCAATAAAAACAAATATAATCAGCAAAATGTTGTAACTATCAAAATTCCATAATCAGATCTTGTACCTTTCAATTTCAATGTTAAATTAGCGACACTATAGTCCGAGTTTCTCTAGCTGCAACCTTAATGGTTTTTTAACTACATCGCCACTAATATAAGTACATTATACACTTAACAAATTGAAAAACTGAAATCGATGACATTTTAAAAATATACACAAGATACACCAGTCAAAACTTTATAACGAGGTTCGTCTCGACTCGATCCGCACTGCGCCGCGTGGCGAGATGCCGGCCCGGTCGCGGTCGTAAACATTATGTGAAATCCTAAACTAAACTAGTGTTATGTAGCTAAAACCTCACTTTAATGTGCCCTATGTTTTTGAACTAATTAACATAGTCTCTTGTAAGCCTCCCTAGACAAGACCACTCCGGCGAAGTTGGTACGTCAGACTTACGTTAACTCAAGTAGTCAAATATGTTGGATGGATGTAATTAATGCACAAGTTTTGATATTACAGGTTTTGGATAGTACAATATATTACTGTAAGTTATACAGTAAGTTATTACTGAGGTCAGAAGGATGTCCGAAACACGTATGATATAACATCATAGCGTTTGATATTGTATTTCATTTGCACATCGTACTTTTAACTTAGCAAATTCCAATAGGAATCTCTCCAATTTTTTCAGGAAATCTACGAAATTTAATATTGATTCATAAAAATACTGAAATCTAAAAAAATGGAAAAATGCTACTTGCCTACTGCGCCACAGAGGTTATCAAATCTACCGGATCCTCCCGATTTTGATCATCATTGAAACGAGAATAGTGGCGAATTTGTTAAATTTATTTTTTGTCTACTTTACTGAAATGTCTGTGCACATCACTGCAGTGTCCGTCCCAGTATGTCAATTAAACTAATTAAAAAAATACAAAATTCATATATAAAAATCTAATATGTCCTTAACGTTGCCAATATTTAACTCGTCCCACACATTAACATAAACGTAGAACAATGCGCGCACATCACACTAGCCGACGCGCCGCCGTGTCCATGCACGTGTGGCCCGCACACACAGAATTCGTAATGTAACATAGGCTTAGATTTATTTCGTGCCACATAACATTTTAATACAAACGCGTGCCAGAAATGTAAAAAGGCACGTGCCGGTTTAGGCACCGTAGTAATTAGGAATCGAAACACGAACGTCTTTCTAGGAAAGTCTTAAGTTACTGAGGAAACTTGGCCGACGTCAATTATTTTTCGTACACGATCAACTTAGTTTATGGAGTAAACGTGTGGGTTAGAATTATTTTTGGTTTTGATGCTGTCGTTAACCATTTGTCCATGTGGTTTTCCTGATATGTTAATTTTACCTGTCATATATTTAATTATATTAACATGCATATCCTGTTAAACCATAGGTATGCCAAATATGGATTTAGATTTATTTGTAATTTAGCTGCAGTGAAATTACGTATCGTAGAAAAAGGGATAACAATGATTCTATCTTATCCTACCAATATAATTATAATTCGGCATTTATATTTGCGTAATACCTAATGGCAGACAAAGATGAGTTGTTTCGCTTTCAACAAGACTTAAATCTATAACTGATCAATTCGATTAAAAGTCCGTTCAGACGGTTCAAATCGCATGCGATTTATGAGTTGATCAACACGTGTGAACGCGTTATCTGAACGGATTTGAATTTCGATCGTTGAGTGACCTAACAACGGCAATAACAATGAATACTCTATGAAAGTTTATCGACCTAAAAATATGATCAGCACAAAGTTAAAGCATGCATACGCACTTCCATAACTACCCCTCAAGAATCCGTTATAAACAGCTAGCCTCACTCGCTATTGAATCATGACCAAATGTACATAGTCGCATCTTGCGAAAGCAGTGTGTTATCTCGAATGTCCTGAAAATTAGAGATAACACAATGTTCTCGCAAATAAGTGAGCAATATAAAATTACATGCCCCGACTGACTCCTAGCTGATTCACGCCCAGCAAAAATGCTACGTTGAACCAATAAAGCTAAAATTTTGACATCGTATTCCTAGAATGACATAATAATTTTTTTAATATACCATTCTTAATTAATTATTGTTAATAAATATTCGTGAAAAGGTTCAAGAGTTATGAACAGTACGTATAAATGCTCGTGGAAGGTTTTTTGCGCTACCTGTAAAGTTACATTTTTAAGATAAACCTTTTCTCATTAGAGGCACAAGAATTTTGTTGCTATTGAATAGAAAAGCGACAGGAATAAGCGACTCAAATCTGCACCTGACCGGTCGGCTATAAATAAAGCTTTGTGTACACTACACGCTTCAACTTCGCCCGCGCCCGGCACGCGATTATCATAACACAACAAGGAGGGTGTACGTTCACAACGGATAAGTTTGAAAAAACAAACAATGATGAGGCCACCAACCGTGATTTAGATACAAGCGTGAACATAAACATTCTCTACACATTTTGAAAACGAACAAGACGTTTTCTTAAAAAAAAAAGTTAGTCGAAATTACATAATCGTATGACACTATGAGTTTTGAATCAGTTATTTGACATATTTTAGGGCATTAGGCTTATTACTATTTACTTTGTTTATAGGTTTATATTTTACAGCACTTCAATAAGTTGTATCTGTGTTTTGTGCAGATTAATTGGTCGTTATAGCGGGTTCACACGGACCGATTTTAGTTTATGTTGTAACTTGTGTTGTAGTTGTAACATGAATTATTAACAAAAGCTTTATGGTTTTTGATGATCAATTCGATTGAAATACTGTTCAGACGGTTCAAATCGCTAGAGATTTAGCAGTTGATCACTTAAAACTTAACTGTGTGAACCCGCTGTCAGTGAATTCAATCAACATCCACTTTGGTTACTGCACAAAGTTTATATAGATTCTTTAGATTGTATACAGTGGAATCTATTAAGTTGCGATAATTTGAAATGCTTCAATTGAATAAAAAATTAAGTAAAATAATACCGGTAGAAACAACAACAAGCTGTAAACGGTCGTGCAGTTGTCTCTCGCTCAAAAAAGTATAAACCGATAATGTAACATATTTTGCTTTTATTTAGTTTTGTTTATTGTTTGAACAAGTATGGTTAAAGCCTACAAGTAGACCGCTTAAGCGTAAGTGAGAAAAGATAAAGTACTCGTTCGAGCAATGTCCTGTCTGGACTTTGTACTAACGAATGCCAAATTAGTAATGCAATGTTTAAGTATATTATACATAGAAGGACATTGAAAAACGAGATACATCTTATAAACTTCCGATATTATAAAACTTCGATCATGCCTTTGGATCCCTTAAATTTACGTAATTTATATTTATATTTGTAGTTGCAAAAAGCGCTACCAAAAGACGCATTCGCGTTTTAATTAAACGACCGCGCTGGTCTGCGTGGGCTATAAAAGCACACCGCGCGCTAAGCTCAGCGTGGCTTGGAGTCCTGGCCGCGTCGATGCCATGACCGGGCACAAGTACAGTAATTTGTCGTGTAAGTAGGACGGAGCGAGCAGTGAGCCCGCGAGCGGCACTGTATAGCGGCTAGCGTTCGATCGCCGCGCCGCGCCGCGCCAGGACGCGACGCGCTCGGGTCGTTAACCCCGCGTTCGGCCGCGCCACGCCACGCCGCACCGCGCCGGACACCGCGGATACAACGGCCACGTTGCCTCTACGACTGCACACGCCACTGCAGGGTTCTAACTTATACTCTAAATACGCTTAACTTTAATTTGGCTTTTAAAAACTTAAGTTTTTATACAAAAAACATGTCGAATACTTTAAAAATGACAACTAACAGAAATGTCAACAGAAAAAAATCTTAGTTACAGATCTGACAACATATTGCCCTATAATAATTATAATAATGTAATGAATGGATAGCGGCCGGCTTCGTGTTTATAAAGTTGCCTCTTCCAAGTTGAGGTCTCACTATCATTGCGTCGCGTCGTTTCGGTCGCCGAATTAATGGCGCGCTGAACTCTGATTTACATAATAAGAGTTTCTCGCATAACAGAGGCGAATATATTACAAAAACAACTGTCGATTGCGGCATCAAGTGATTCTCGTGCACATGTTACTGGGAGAGATAATGGTTCTTCACCATATTTTTAAAAACAGGTGGTGATTCCAGCATGTTTTAAGCCAATCTGCAGTGCATTCCATAACCGAGTAGTCTGAATACTAAATGATTTATCGGTGAAGGAAGTGTAATGCGCTAGCAGTTTTAATGTCAGATTCTTTTTTTATTATCTGTTCATGAAGTAGCTACTTTCGCCCACTTTGTAATTTGACAGCTCTAGAGATGTAGCAAAGAAGCGGTTCTAAATAAATTTATTTGTCGAGATTTATAGAGTGTGGTTTCGTAATGGATTCACGTGTAATTTGTAGTTTCTTGAATAAAATTACAAATCGATTTGTATAGTGTAAACCGATTTGTATTATTATTGTGTTAAATATCAACAAATTATCTTAATTTTATGTATGTTTTATGCTATAAAACCAAATTAACATTTATTTATGAAACGAGAAAGACAGGTGTTTCCGATATCAAGATATTGCCGAAGTTTTTAAGTCAATTCCTTCCAGTATGATATTCCCTAGATGATTTTTTTTCCAAGCGGATCTAACAAACAAGTTCATTGTACCCGCTTGGATAAGAACCCATAATTTCACTATTTTCAATGATTACACTCTAAGTTATCTTTAATGTTTATTGCACACTCACACCACTTATACATAATACAACAAATACACCTTTAAACATTAATTCCTACCAAAATCCCCGGCTTCGCTCAAAATAATACCACACACACTGTGGAAAATTACAATTACCGCAGTGCCGTAATTGACGTATTGTGTAGAAATATGTCTTGATATGGTTGATAATTTGTACCAACTACTGTTAATACAATTGATGGCTGATTTTTCAATCTCCGAGTAAATGTTTATAGCGGATTGTCGCCATGAAATATTGCCACCCAGTTTCTCAGCATAAAATATAGAAAGTAAAATACAAAATTACCACGGCGGTAATGTTACCTGGACGTTGAAATTAATTCGGACATTGAAAAATCGGCCATAAATATCATATTTAATTTTATTATGTTATAGTGAGCGCAGTTGACATTTCAAGACATTTCAATTCTACGAAATGTAGATAGCATGTAACTTTGAGTGAGTGTAAAATAAGAACATGAAGAAAAAAATTATATACTTTTAAAATGAAATATTTTGGGGAATTATCTTAAAAATATATATGACATTATTCAAGCATTTTTTTAGTTATTTCATTTAGAGATATTTTCCTATTTGTGTGTTATACTCAGAAACTATATTGTTACGTTCTATGGAGGTGCTGGGCGCACTTTCTCATATAAAATCAAGCAATAAATAAAACTATATTCAAACAACAAAGCAAAACGTTCCGGTACTAAATAAACAATTGAGGTCGAATAGAAATGTCCTGAAAAGAAAACTAGGATAAACCATTTAAGCCCGATGAAATTGCCACGCACAGAAAGATAAAATGTTTTATGCACGAGTATATAGTATATCATTCTACTAGTCACTAGATAGTTGAGTTAGTTTAAAGCTTGGATGGCAACAGCACGCCAGCCAGTATCGTCGGACGCGCCGCGCCGACGGCTCATTACCCCCCGATCTGTGGGCCTTTTGATGTCGGCGGCGGCGCGCGTCGGTTCACAGACCACTCGTATTGATGTCAAACGTTAACTAACACACACGATACACACGACGACACTGGCACCGATTACTTAGCGTTATGATCGTAAAACTTGCATTACGTTCTCCGGATATATTTCAAATTATGTGCGTTTCAAATGATTTCATACGACGGTTTCGTAACGGAACGAGTTTAACGTTTATGCTTTTTAAGACTGCCTTTTAATATCGAACAGACTATAAGAGTAATAAAATCAAAAATGTTCATATGTATCTGAAGATGCAAGCACGTTTACATTGTATATTAACTGCTGACCACATGGTCCTGAAAATATACAATTATTATTAATTACATAGCAGACTCGACAAAGAATTGACTGGAATTCAGTGACTGGTATTTTGAGAATAGACATGTGGAGCCATGGATAAAACTTGTAGAAGTCCCCTCTTAGTTTACGAGATGAAAAAGGCAAATGAAGATCTTTAGATAACATACTCCGCCGCTCCACCAGACAGTAGTCACGCACGTACACACGTCATCTGAACTGAATTTATGATTGGAAACTGACGCCACACTAAACTTGCTTAGCAACATGTTCATATTTCACAAAGTCATCGCGAGTAATTAAATCACTCGCATAACTGCGAGTACGTTGCTAAATTAAAACAAATCAAATATACCAACTTTCCACTCTATCAAGCCACGTATGGCGCGGCTCGTGTAAAAAGAGTAAGTTTGATAAAGTTTTACGTCACCGTGAACGACGACATTGTGTTTATTTTATCAAATCGCAACTGGTTGTAACCGGTATAAACCGAATGATAAAGAATAAAGTAACTTTTAACTGGTTATTAATTGTATTATGAGCTCCGAAATCTTTACCAGCGATACAACGAACTGTCCCACTATAAAGGTCGTCTAGAAAGACCATGTACTTAATGTGGAACGCGGTTACGGATCACCTACTGTGCCTCTTATAATATTGTCTAATTTCCAATGAGGTAGCACACACTACATCGATGCACATTTATGTGAAAGTGCAATTTAATATTTATGTCAATAATGATTATTTATTACATTAGAGAACCGAATCCACCTACACACGTCAAATGGGTGCCACGGTGGCACTGCCACCCTAAATAAAGGACAGATTAGAAACACCCGTAAACTAAAGCCGAGAATGCATGGAGAGATTAATGAATGTAAGAGAAAGTGGTATATCAGGGTCGTATAAAGTGGAAATTCATAATCACTGCTTACCTAACTCACTTTAGCATGTAATATCTACGTATGTACGTAATTTAAGGAAATGAATAGCAATCGTATTGAAGATTCTTTATTTGTAGTTACCGTAAACGGAGACTTTATGATACGTGACCTAAATTAGTATGTTCACGTTTTAGCTTCGTTGAACATATCGCCTCATAAGTTTATTGGTAGCGTTGACAACCGCCGTAGCGCAGTGGGCGAGCAGCCGACGGTGAGGCGAGAGGCCCACGGGTTCGATTACCGCACCGAGAGCAAATGTTTGTGTGATCCACAAATATTTCTGGAGCATGTTATTGAAAAGTATGAATTTTCATATTTCTTAAAAAATGTATAGACTTATATTGTGATTTCTTAGTAACAAAATATACTTATATCACAAATAGCCAATAGCATTCCAAATATATTGTAGCCTGTTTGTGAAAGAGTTTGCTGAGTTAAATCGATAGTTCCAGATATTACCCCCCTACAAATAAACTCACAAAGTATATAATCTATAAACTTTACCTCTGTCATAGTATTAGTGTAGATGAAACTACACAAAACTTCATCAAAGTGACATTTTCCTCCGGGCTGATGTACACCGCACGTGCACAGTGTAGTAGTAATATGTATTTAACCAGTTGCTAAGAGGCTTTAACTACTTTACTTATTGGTTGGCTACATTATTTATTCTACGCACTTTCTCTAATAAATATAAGTTTTACTAAAATTGACTTGGTTTGTTTGATGTGATTACGACCCACAGACGACTAGCGGTTTTATGTGATAAGAATGCAATTCGATAAAACAGTATGTAAGGACTTACTTTGTAACACACTCCTGCTCAGACAATCCGTCACACCCGCCAACACGTTATTCTGAAAACAAAGAAGAAATACATATTATTTTTTATTATTATTATTGTCCATGAATGAGCCGGCTCGACCGGGGATACCCCTGTACTGAAAACCAGCGCGGAATAGCCGCTTTTTGCTACATTTCGTACGGTGAATGAAATTTCCGAGGCCCAAATCCCCTTTCCTCTCCCCAATCCCCACATCTTTGCTTTAAGGTCGACAATACATCCTAGAATCTTCTAGTATGGTGGTTGTATATGGGCAGCGGCGATAATTCCCTATAAAATGACGCAAGTGTTCTATTGCAAGTCTTTACATAAAATTAAAAAAAAAAAAACAAAAATACTGATATTTTATAATAAATTGGCATGATTAAAAAATATTACTCAACAGATTGTAAACATCTCCGAAAGTTTGCGTTCATTGACCTATAACATCGTTAACTGTTAGATAATATTTAGCCCCTAAGAAGTATAATAAAGAAAATTACAATAATAATTATTCCATACTATTGCTACTACGTATCCTTTGCTACTATTTATTGCATACTATGCTGGTGGTAGGATATTCATATCCGTCCGGATAGCGACCACATGGTGTTAAAACCTGCCATAGAGACCCACACATGTTTTGTGGCTCGCGTTCCAGGATCAACCAATCTTGCGACATGACTTGATGGTTGGTTGGGGCGGGTACAGAGGTGCATCTTTGTATCCCTGTTGCCTGCATAGGTCATCCGCCTCTCCTGTCGCAGGCCCTCGATTTGATTCTGTCTTCGGAGTGTGAAGAAGCATTTATATAAGCCGGCATGATTCTGGTGACCACCGATAAAATAATTTGTTTGTCGGTGGTCGCCGGTTTTTTGGACTACACTGCGTTTACTATCAGATGTAGTGCAGTCACTTTGCCGTGCCCGGATAAAAAATAAATACACAATAATAATCCTATTATCATTGCCCTCTCTGGAATGCGTTTCATTATTATTATCTACTCACTGTCTCCAAAACATTCGCAACCACTAATCAAAAATTAATAATATTCTATAATCTTTCAGTTACTTTCTATAATGACATGTAGATGCATATACCATGATGATGATGCCGTGTACATAAGAATCGTGAATACTCGAAGAATCAATTCGAAGAATATTCGAAAACGGGTCACAAACAGATGGAATGTTCGCCCACCGCTCGCTATACCTACACACAACCCCCCGATCAATTCCGTATCGGATGAATCTGTCTGGACTGTTGAGTTAAAATAACCCAGTGTTCAAAATATAAAATATTCTAGTACATCCTTGACGATTTATAAGTCAGTATAAGTGATTGCAGACGCATTGGTGTCTATTAATCAAGTCTTAATGATTTATTATATTGCGTATGCAGTCAATGAATCCCACCACACAGCACTAAGACCCAGTTATTCACAACCTTATGCTTATCCCCTGCGCTGTATTTAACCTGCGATAAACGGCTGAATGAAACTAACTGATGTGAATACATACGTTTAATTGTGGCAGTCAGTACAGAATCGCGCGCGCTCCCTGCGTTACTATTTATGGAGAATTTATTTCAGTACAAGGTGGGTTTTAATTAACGATTTTCCTGTGAAGATAAATTAATTCGTGTCTCTTATATCGGATAGAATATTTAACTGGATCAACCGCATTCATAAGTGAACGGCACCGGATATAATTTAACTGTTTTTTACCGTGTGTCTGCGTTTAGTGACGAGTTAAAAATCAATTGTACATAGAAATATGACTCAGTAATTATATTGAAAAATAGCCAACTCATGGTAATGTCGTGATCGAGTACGTATTCTACGTCGCCATTATTCGCGTCAACCCACTATTACATAGAAATGAATGGCCGATTTAATAGATTAGAGATGTTAAATATGAACCAGGGTTTGCCTTATCGTCCCGTTACTGACGTCACTAGATTATCTTCTATATCATCAACCAATAAACAAAATATATTATGGGCATTATCAATTACACATAAACTAATGTTTCTTTAAATACAATCGATAACGGTAATTGTCTGTCATAATTAATGAGTTAATTGAAACTCACAACACCTGGTAATTTTTTTGTCATTTAAATAAAACACTAAATCATTCATATAAAATCTATATTCCTTAACCATTGATCTCATAGTGATGAAATTTTGAAGAAAAAAGTATTTGTAAATTTTCAAACCATTTTTATGTGGCATTGCAATGCATGCTAATGGTTAGCTAGTAATATATAAACACAGATATCAAACACGCTTGACAACGAAACTCATATAATATAAGATAGGAATATATATCCAACCGACAAAATATTATCGATTACAGTGAATTCTTGATAGACGGCAGCAATAATACGACGTTTACGCAACCTGTAAAATGACTCAATTCGGAAACTACAAACCCGATGACGGCTTGCGTTAAGCGGCTATTGCGCGGCGCGCGACTTCCCGCGGGCGTTACCCCCGCGTTCAAACATTCGGAAAGCTTTGTCGACGTGGTTTTTTATTCGACAGCCGAAACTGCCGACTGCGCTGCGACATTAACAAAGGTAGCATGAAACAAAACGCTTCGACTGAAACTTTATGCATTCACCGCTGTATCTGCCCAAAAATGTAGGCTATGAAAAAATAATATTTATTTGTCAACATTATTCCGTAATTCACTCATCTGATTCTTTATTGTATAAGATTAGAAGTACCAAAGTAGTATATCAAATAGCAAATACGACTGAACAATTAATTAATATACACAAAAAAATAAGTGTTTGTAACAAGATCATAACTAATGCAACCTACGAAAATCAATAGCGACTAGCTTGACGATAGAGCAAAGAAAAATAAGTGTTAATAGTGAATAAACGACACCGTGCGCGCATGCAGTCAGTGAATACTTTTTAATTTTATCGAGGCTTACAATGAGCGGTTTTGCTGGAAGAGTTTTTTTTTGTGCGACGCAGCGTATGGTTCGTAGGGACGTCGACAGTTTGAATGCATTCGTTTGTTCAGTTATAACAGTTTTTTTACTTCTTTGAAAATATTATTAGGTTCATTCTATCCATTGCATACTCTTGATACAGAAAGTGTTGTGAAAATGGTTACATGGCACTAGTTATATTAAATTATTATGTAATTAAATTATATTATGTCTGTAAAGAAATGTAAATAGCTTTTTGTTAATAGTTTTTATGAGTGAGGGAATTAAATTTTCTCAGTTTGAACTTTTTTAACAGGCTTTCAATCGTTTTAATCAAGAAAACCCCTACAGCTTTTGCTAATTGAAGTAGAGTGGTCCACTAAAATCGAACCATCTGAACCCGTTAACATTTGCGTAAATACGTGCGGAATATTAATAAGCCTATTATTCCTATTAGCCATACTGATTGATATACATAATAATAATACATAATCTTCGATCACCACAACAAAAACAGGAACTTTCATCGCTATTTGATCTGAACCAGAATCATATAGCACACAAACCCACTTTCATAACTTTAATTTTCGACAGTTCACTAGCACGATACTACTATATCCGAAATAGTCATAAAAATAATGTATATGCATATATTGGCACCTTTATATTATTTAAGGGCTTTCTTTATATGGTAACCATGCAGACGTCGAATGCTTGTTCAGCTTACAGCGATCGACGACTATTAACAGTCACAAAGCTATAGGACATTTGCTAACCGGTTTTAAGACGCCAGTTATATACACGACCAACACATTTTCATACGTGTGGATCGATGAGAAAAACCTATAAAACTCCAACAAATTGAGAAACTTGTACTAATTACTATTATAATGAATGATTTTTAGTATTTGACATAGGCTCGTTTTTATAATATGAACGAAATACAAGGTCTAGTGAAGATCTCTTTATATAACTGTAAATAAATTCTCGTGATATGTACGTATATTTATACGTTTAGAAAAACATAAAACATTACCTTTAATATTTATTGATACAATAAATAATATCTGCCAACAATTTCCGTTTGTTAACAATAAATACGTCATGCGTATTTTTAATAGAATCAGGGCGAGTTGCACAACGATCCTTAAAATCGTAATTAAATACGATTAAAGGATCGTTGTGCAAGTCGGCTTTAATAAATATTTCTTCTTGAAATTTTGCATAAACACGTGTGCATGTGGCGAAGGTCGGTTCCGTGGCGAGGCTTTTACCACCATTTCAATGTAGCGAAATAAACGGAAACATGAACGTTTGAATATTATTGCACAATGGTTCTCATGACGATGAGTAAAAACGCATAAGATTGGCAAAAATGGTACTCCATCGTGTTGAGTAACTTGTCGTTTAATATTATAATGAATTAATTCGATTTGAAAGTCTTTTCTAAAATAAAAAAAATGTTTAACCACACAAATTCCCCATCTCTTTGGGAATAGAAAAAGTTTTTAGAAATTCACTATCCAAACATTAACTTTTACATACCAAGCAATGGAAGCTTGTTTCCTACATGATTACCTTATCAAAATTGTAATTAGGAGTAAGCCCATGAAAACAAAAATATTTTTTTTTTTTTTTTATAGCATAGGCCGGCAAACGAGCAAGTGTGTCACCTGATGGTAAGTGATCTCCACCACCCATGTACGCCCACAATATCAGAATCATGGGCGCGTTGCCGACCTTAAAGGAAAGGGATAATTTGGGATTGGGAAGGGGAGGGGATTTGGGCTTCCGGATATCTCACTCACCGTACGAAACGCAGCAGCAAGCCGCTACTTTACGTCGGTTTTCTGTGAGACAGTGGTAACGACCCGGTCGAGCCAGCTCATTCATGCTGTAGACAAAACAGTCTACAGCGTGGCTCTACCACTCAAATAGTCGTATCTTTACGCTATTTATTTGATACTATACAAGATTTATATACAGCACATTACTAAAGAATATGGATAGATTATTTTATCATAGTCGTTTGGCGGTATTGCGAATAGCTGAACGATTTGCTGCCAGCATGAAATATGAGTAGAGCGCACCGCCTGTGTTGAGTGTGCATTTTTATCGACAGTCAGCGCAACGCTTACATTTCGCAATGCTTTAGAAACTATCAATAACTTTTTACTTCGCGTGCAGATATTGATGATGACTTTTTAGCTGGTTTCGGCCACAACGACTGTTTCGAGCTCTGAGTTACTAATACTAGGCTAATCTACATACTAAGATGACGCCGAGGCTTGTTATGTATATTGTTCTTCAGCCCTCCGACGGTGTGCTCGTATGCGACTAACGTACCCTACTTTTGATGAAAATGTTCTGCTACAATTTGGGCAAGTCAAGACACTGCACCGTTTACAAAATTATAGGGTATGATCGTACATGGTCTGGCTTTTTTATCGTCTCGTTTTTGGTCTATATCGTCACATCTTGCTGTTTCAAAGTTAGACATGTGTTGTTTAATAAGATTTCTACACTCCGGGCACTGAGGCTGCTTTCTCTTCCCATCGATTTAGAGGGGTGCAAAATAAACCAAATGAGTCCAAACGGATATCTCGACGGTATTTACTAGTAATCATTGAAGTGTACCAATATCCATCTCCAGGGTTCATCATCAGACCAGCTCGATGGAACCAAATTATTGTATTTTTATAGTTATGATACACATTTCAAATCGATACAACAATTAGAGTTAGTTAATTTAAACTTCTAAGATTTGTTTACATAGTCAGTTAGATACAAATGAAGATAAATGATATTAATAAAAGCGTCTTAAAAGTGATCATTTTTTTTTCTTTGTTTTAACGCCGGTTATTTCAAAATCAATATCTAGGACACCTCGTCGTCAAAAATGGTAGATCCGATGAAGAATTGAAAAAAGTGGCCGACATATTGTTTTATTTTGATTTAAGGCTGATCGACTTCAAAATTGATATCTGGGACGTTGTTGTAATTGAAAAAGAGTCTGCTATTATAATTTTCTATGTTTATTACAGTTGATTGACTTCAAAATTGATATTGTAGTCGTAAATACGTAAAAACCTGTTAGCTTGTATGAAACTTTTTTGTGGAACTGAAAACGTCTGTGAAATTTAGTACAAATATAACTTATTAAAATAATTAAACATGTGTTACATAATTTTCCCAGAAAGCCATTCACGCGAGTGGCGCTGCGAGCAAAAGCTAGTCACAAATAAACTGAACATTGACAGACCCAACACCAACTGAATTAATTAAATTCCGCTCAACCGGGGAACCGAGCCGACATAACAGGTGAAAGTTTAATGAAAACGGTGTTAAATGCGCCGGATATTATTTTCAAACGCGAAAAAGAAATAAATTGGATCTGGGGTATGTAATTATTATTACATATATTAATCATTATTTATTAATCCGTACGTCTGATTCGTAATGATTTCTGATTGAAATACTTTATTTATTAAATCAACAAGATAATGACCGCAAACTGGGAATATTATGTTTTTTGTCCCACTCGATAAATGGATTAGATAAGAAATTATGTATTTAAATTTCACGTACGTCAAAGAGCGCCGATGCGACGTATTAATTTTAATTAATATTTATTATAATATATGTATACTGGACGAATTTTGTCGTTGCTGGAATTATTTTAAGTGACCGAATGTCTGAAAAAGTTAGCACGAATACCTTCACTGACGCTTCGAAAAGTAGTTTTAAAAGTGAAGATGTATGATATATATATACATAATCATATAAAAGAAAGATAAGTAGAGAGAGAGAACGAGAGAAATACTTATTCGTAATTTGGAGTTAAGTATATGGGAACAGACAGAGGATAAGTGTTAATTACACGCAAACATACGTGCTTAACATAACTTATTACAAAATGAACCTCTGTACAGACATAAATACCACAAGGTCGTGTCCATTATTTCCTTAGTATTCCAATAGTAAAATAAATACACAGAAAATTATATAAAAAACAATACACTCGGCAAACACGACGCGATAATAACCCTACACTGTTACACATAGTAGTGGAAAAGTCACGCGCCGTGGAACGTCGCTACCTACTTGTGATGCTAGCGAGAATCTATTAAGGGTGCTCCACACAGCGGAGCCAAGGTCTCATCTCGGTCGCGAGCGTCACAATCGTACACATAGTTGCATCATAGAATATGAATTGCGAGGTTGATTAAGAATCAATTATTGTTGTCAACCTTCTGTAGTGATACAAACGAGTAGTTAACTCATAAGTTGGGTGATTAGTTTTATTAGTACACACAATCATATAACTAATAAATCCGAAATTTGTTTTGTGCTCGTAATGTCGTCACTTAATAAAACACAATATAAGTGAGAACCTAATGAGGACAGTGGAATCGAGGCCTTATCTTGAATGCGACGGCCGCGATCATACACATTGATGCAAGACATATTGAATGGACGAACAAATTGACTCCGGGATTTGATTGAAAGATGTGTGCCGCGTTCATTGTTGTCAATTAATGTAAGCAGATGTGTGACAAAATACAGCTAGTCGTTTTGATAAAATAAAATACATATTTTTTTACATAGCGATAGATAGTCGAGGTCTTGTACGCCAACTGCAGTGAACTGTCGGACGAATTGGCACTCGATTGTATGTGGCAAAGATCGAGAAGCGCCGAGAGTACATTAAACCGTTAACTCCGTTTATTCGAGATAATCTTAATGCAACTTGATACCTACGAGGAAGGTATCAAAACTATTATACTAACAGTTCAGTAATTCCCGCACCAGCTGGTCCGATACAAATGAAATCAATTTATTTAAGGTATTTTTCATTTAATTTTTTTATTCAATTTTTTCATTTTATTTTTCATTCTTGTTTGAATATAAAATTAAAGAAACACATGGTTTAAAACGGCACAACTCACCTTTAACTCACACTAATTTATTCTATATTGTTAACCTTGTTGTAAGATGTCCACTATAATAGCAGTCAGATATATACTATATAGCCAGATATGTACAAATAATAAGAGCTTAATCGTGCGAACAACTGCGGCGAGAGCGTTGGAAACACCGCTACGTCGCGTTGCATTTGATATATTTAGCGATGCTATTTGTGTCACAGCTGTATATTTCAGACCATCACGTCGCTGTCACGACATAAAAAATTTATCACGCAAAATATTATTAAGCGCAAATCGACTTTTCATGGCAAGACAATTGAGGCAAATCCTTTAATGAAACATAGAAAGACTTAAATGTATGTATTTTCACTACAAGGAATGCTAAGTCATTACCGTTGCGCACATTTAGAACTTGCACGAAAGACAAAGACCATTAATGAAATCGCATAACATACTACAAACTTATCGTTTATTAATACACACATTATAGTAGAGGATGCATGACGTGTATTTCTAACAAATGCACGGTTGGCGGGGTGCAAATATCGTATTGGTGCAGCCGCCGATGGCGCGGCGCTGGCTCGGAGGTGCCGCGCGGCATCGGGCCCAGCCGGGCGGTGGGTCACGGGTCAACGCACAGGTCGCGTCGTTCCCGCACACCGGTCGTGCTTGTGCAATCGGTTATTGGCTTGTGGACTATACTAGAATCGCTTTATTTCAATCCGTTAATGAGAAATCCACATTTAGATACAAGAGAATATTATTTATTGTTACCTTAATTTAACTTTATGGATAAATTTAATATCTAAACATTCCTCCCCCGTGTGAATGGAATCGAACAGTCCATTAATATTTTATCATTAACTTTAATGCTAGCGATAAGATTTTAGGGATGCATAATATATTCCAAAATCTATTTTATTTTTTAATATTACTAGTAAGATTTAAATCACCTCCTTATTTTTATCTGATTTCAGTTTTAAACAATCTCCTGTAATACTGGCAAGTACATATTCAAATGCCACTAAAATAAAATTCGTCAAAGAAGAAATAAAGTTTCCGAAAATTTCGATAAGTAGCAAACCCACACCCGATATCACTACATATCATCAAGTAATAAAATTCATCGCACGTCACGATCATATTATTTCGTCAACATTTCGTGCGTCACCCGCCACGAACACGGCAAATATACAATTTCCCCCAATTCGTCTAGCCAATGAGAAACGTCCATGTTGTCCGTTAATCGTTAAATAGCTTTTTGTTGCTAGGTAGAAATAGCTGACAGCAATTACGGTCACACTAGAAAGCGAGCGTGTCGTTTCGATTTGAGTAAGTTAATGCCGTGCTGCGCGAACGCTGCTATACCTCGCGACACGCGCTGATTTTCAATTATGTAAATATGAGGAAAATCTCAAAATGTACTAATTGACAATCTAAATTATTCTCGAGCTTAAAGTATATATACATAATAATATATTCCTGAAATAAATAAGAAAATAAATGTCATGGTTTGTTTATTATTCGTGTGTATAAACGAAAGATAAAACTTATTAAATTTACATGAACCCTGACGATCTATTGTCATGTCTTCAATGCGCAAAAGATATCACGAAACCAATAAACCATTCCACGAGATTAAAGCTCTGCTGAAATGTTCAATTTCGGTAATACCGCAAAGAAATATGTCAATCGTATTCGAAATACGTCCAAAGACATGGACAGACCAGTAGAATAACTCATCGGAATTGCAAATATTTCACTACTAGCTAAGGAACAAAATGTTAAACTGCTAACCGTGACGATAGTATCTGATCGTGGTCCAAACATAAATCTAGAGAATTAGGTTAGCACAGATTTGCAAGCGGTTGTCGCTGACTCACCGTGTGACTGCCTAATACAGTGAAATTACAACTGGCCGCTCCTATACGTCGATCGAACTGAATATGCATGGCATGTTAATGTCTAATTTCTTTTTATTAGTGCTCCATAAATATTCCAAATTATCGTTTACGCATCTAATATGATAGATAAACAAAATTTGTGAATTTCCCAAACGCGTAAAATCCATATCGGATCTTACGGTCTGTCAAATTTGTGAATATACTTACGTAATTTTAATCAAAGATAAGATAAAGCAGTATGCTATCTAGATCTCCCAACCACATCATAGCACTAAATATGAACAACTTCCAACTTACTATTAACTGAAAAAATGTAATTTAGTCCCAAATCCCCGTTCCAATTATCTTATCCATTCCTTAAATATTGGCAACGCATCAATGATTCTTTTAGTATTGTGGGTGTTTGTGTTGGATATCGCTGACCATTAGCTGCCTACTTGCTCATTTACCGGCCTCAACTATTAGAAAAAACTCTGCAACGGGCGCTTGTTTCGACTGGTCTGAACAGACTTATTGCTTGTTTGAACTAAATGAAACTTAATTTTGTCATCATACTATTGATGGTGATGTACATTATTCGATTACGAATACCTTTATCCTATTCAGACAAATGCGCGAGAAATTATAATACAAAAATATATTTTAGCTCTCGTGTCTATTCTCACGCCCCCCACCGCTCCGCCCGAGTTTCGAATGATTCTACACGTATTCGTAACGGAATTTATAGTCGCATCTAAAAGCAATAAATTATCAGTAAAGTAAATGTCAATTAAGGCTAAGCATTGGCTGAAAGCGGCAGTTATCTGTGATCTTCGTGCGGGAGCCGATCCGCTGCGTTCGTTCAACCGAATTGCGCCACATTCGTGGAAAAATCGACGATACTATCTAGCTCCGGACATAAGTTTTCGCTGTTTATGTTTATCCCTTATTGTACTATAAAATATGTCTAGAAGCCTCTTATAATTAAGGCTAAATACTGAGACTTAAGAGACTGGCGGTAGGTAAACGTACAGTAAAAATTATGCACTTCGACAATGTCAGTTTTTACGAATTAATACAAATATATAATAAATACCCTCCGAGTCTGGACAGTCACTCAACAGAAAAATTAGTACATAATAACGTGCTTGTATTAGTTCGGCATCATATATTTTCGAAATATCTGAAGATTGCCGTAACAATTAATTTCAGCTGTAGTACTGTAAAGTGCTTACAAAGCAAATACTTGAAATTTAAAAAAATCTTTCATATAGATAGAGAGTTGTTTAACAAAATGGTTTAAATTACGACCATTTTAAGAAAGAAAATTCAAATCAAATAAAATTAATATAAATCGCATTATAAAAGGCATAAACGGTGCTTCGGAAATGCCCACAGGCATAAGAAATACCAAGAAACTCAGCCGCTGGTCTTTTAACTTACAAGAAATTAAAACTCAACATTTGGTTTAAAAAAATATATTTGACCGTGTTGTGTAGAAATGATCCCACCCACAAATAACTAATTGCAGATTGAATAATTTGCACAACACAGTCCGATTGAACATCACTTCAAGTCCAGACCGTGTTTGTTCAGTCAATAAAGCACTCGCAAAACGTGTTGGGCTAATTCAACGGATGACATAATTGTACAAGCCGCCGGTTTGTCTTTATATAGGAAAATACGTGTTCAAATGGACTGTTATTGTCAGTACGCGCGCAGATTGCTAGCTCGAGTATCACCGGGGAAATACTGCGGTAAGGCGATCGGACGAGTGCCACTCGATGTAATCGCGCCTATTACTGTCCGTTTGATGTGTTTAACGCGAAAAAACAGTCATCAGCACGCAATGGAACTTGTACTAATATAGCATCGCTATTGAAAACGGATCTGAAAATTAAACTAAGCCTATCCAATGCATAGCAATAGGTGAATAGATATTATCACGATAAGATCTTCTGATCTTAAGGAACAAAATCATCGTACAGACGGAATGTACCAACATTTTATGAAAATATATATCATATAACCGATTGTTTGTTAGTTAGATTGTGCCGAAATGTTTTAAGGGTTCCCGTCTTCTCGAAACTAAGTTAACATCGTACTTTTTAGTCATACATAAGTATGACGAAAGTAGTAATAACAAGAAGCAATAAAAGTAGTAACAAGTACATTCACAACTAACAGACTTTAATCGGACCCAAATATGAGTCGTGAGTATCCGCTGTGTTGTGTATATTGTGTCTCCAGTATGACGCCATGAATACATAACTTTACAACTTCCAGTATTTAGACAGGGTGATTTATTATCCTATGGGTTCAATGAATCGCGATGAAATCTTATTTATTACATATATGCATGTAATAAAATAATGTTATGTGTTAAATTCCCTAAAAAGTGACATCGCCTTTTTATTTCAGAAACTTATTTTTTTTGGACTTCTTGTATCGAAGGCCAAATCCCGTTTTCGACAGCTGCACTACTAGTTTATTTTTAAAGTGAAATAATACACACTTTCCACATTCATCAAGTGAATACTACCATAATCCCATCAGACATCCATCGCCTTTCGCCTTTCAAACATAACCTGATATCGCAACTGTCGAGGCGTCGTGGAATAAAATATTTTTTCCTTGATAAATCAACAAATGTACAGGAAAATATCAGCAATGTGGCTTGTTTGCGTTTCCTCTATAGAATTCTTCACCAACATCCGTTTGTCCGCCAACGGATTATATATTAAAATGAGCTACGGTGTAATAACACGTTATTATAATATGCACTATTATAAATTAAGATAACATGAAGCGTTTTTGCTATGTTAAATAATTATCTGTCAATATTTAAATGTGAAGTGGTTTCCTTTTAAGGTTGCCATTTCTGTAATAAATATTATTGAAGTTTATTTTTAATGCCTTCTATAATAGCCGGATATTTTTAGTATTGAAAATTGTGAATTGAAAATATATCTAGCTCCCCAATATTTAATTTCATTCATTATTAACCAAAGTACGAAATTTGTCCAAAGAACATAAACAAAGTTCAATGTCTTGTAGAGCGCACACAGGATTATAATTAATAATTGGACGTAGTTACACAAAATGAATATAACAGCTAGTTGAAATGGCGATCCTAATTTTGTTTTGGTTAATTCTTTAATTTAAACTATTTTATTATATAGTTTTTTCAATAAGTGTACATGAAACATTTTCCTTGTACGAATCTGCAAAAAATACCGTATTAAAATCAATTTAAATTAATGAATTCCGCAAAATAAAATCAATACTTATCTCCATTTGAGTTTCCTGTTGGTTAGATCCTTTTTTGCATAACTATATACGTTCAATATATTTATGGTACCTAAATACGCCGACAACATTACTCTTAGACAACACATACATTTTATTATATACGTAGATTTATTAGAAGTAGGCAGAGGTAAAATTAGTCCTGCGTGTAGACGCAACAAACGCAGTTTCGTCGAGCTTACTTCCGTCCCATGATGTGATAGTGGTGAGCCTATCGCCATACCGGACACAAATTCTAAGTCCGATCAGTTCCTTTGTAATTTGAAACTGAAACACATATTGTGATTGACCGACCTGAGAATTAAACATAGAACTTCACGGTATATTTTTATTACATTTATATTTTTGTATCATATACCATACAGATTCATATACTAATACTTTAATAAAAACCGATGGTTATGTAAAATATGCGTATTATCAACCTAATTCGCATTATCAAGTCAAAATTTAAAAGAATGTATAATATGCTTCGCACGTAGTGTGCGAATTACATGTGTTTTATTTGCACAATATTATACGAGACTCAATTGCGATGGTTGCGCTCTTAGTCCATATATTGTAATCCAATAAAGTTTATTGAATAAACCAACAAGGTACATACTGTGATGATCCGTGTTTGTTGTATTTCTATCTGGCCTCCAATACTATGTACCCTTATAATAGCCAGCCCGATCCACAAACACACGGATAACAATATAAATAAACTCGGTTATTTGTTTATTGATAATATCTTACCTGTGGGCAAAGAACTGAATTCATAAGGTTATTCACAATCATTATCTAAATCCACTATATCTGAAAGTCATTAGTATGTTTGCCCACCCACTCACACATCACACAATACCATATTAATACAGCCAGCTATATAAAATACATCCCAGGTCCATTATCATCGCTTAATAAACACGATGAAAGTCCCATCACATACATCAACGCTCTATTAGTATTTGCAAGTAACTGCACATGATACGAAACCGACGTGTACCGCGAGGTGTGTCGGCAGTCGACACGCGTACACAACCGACCAGAGAGCGCTTCGGGCCACGGCTCATCTGCATACGCTCGCGCGCACTGTAGACGGTCATTCACTGCGTGGAGCGTGTCACAACGCATAATGTGACTCTAGCTATATCGCCGTTACTGCCAAGATTTCAATATTCATAACTACAGTACAGTACATACCATGTACAGTGTACATGTTTTTGCTGGTGGGAGGATACTTGTATCCGACCGGATAGCGACCACCGTAAACTGGTGCTAAAACCTGCCATAGTGGCCCACCTTGTGTGGGTCGCGTTCCAGGGTCAGCCAGTGTATATCCGTTCTCCCCAGGGGGCTTGCCCCCTGATCCTAACCCTTTTCCCATCCCTTTTTCCTTCCCCTCCCCGTTAGCCCTTTGGTAGGCCGATGCCTAGGTAGGCCGACGACCTTGCCGACCTACGATGGACATATTGTTTATCGTTGGTCGACACTATTCTTGGATTGCGCTACACTTACCATCAGGTGTAGCGTAGTCACTTTGCCGAGCCAGGATAAATACCTTCTTATAATAAAATATGGCCCGATTGTGGTTTCTTAATAGACATCATTAATGACTTAAAGAGGATGTTTAAGTAATACAGTAACATTTTATTCCTTAACATTGACTAAGGCCCAGTTGCACGACGATCGTAAATCGGGTTTCACCACTGAAATTGTTTACATATAATGTCTTTTCATACGATTTGACGTTTCTTAAACATGTTTAGTGGTGAAACTCGATTTACGATCGTTATACAGGTGGGCCCAAATTGTAATATTTAACATTATTTACGACATCCGAAGGAAAATTTTATAAAAAGTGACAGTGTCACGCTGTTGGCAATCTTGTCTATATTTAGGCGAATGGGCTAAGAAGCCCGGTACTACTCGCTCATAGAACTTCTAAAAAGGTAGCTTCACTATTGCGTAGGGTTCGAGGATATATATCAATGGATATATATCAAGATATATATCCGATATATATCAAACTGGTTTTGATGATATATATCAATGGATATACTTATCAGATGTTTGTTACTGTATTTCTACTTCCCAAATGTAGATGGCTTGAGAGTAGAGTTAAAACATACTCCCTAATGGTAAGTTCTAACCTATTAATGGCAACACTTCTGCTGTAAAAGAAGATTTTATGTTTTTTAGTTGATTATGCCTTATCTAAAAGTAGATTTTGCAATATGCAAACAGTATTCATAAATAAAACAATAAAATAATTATACGACTTTCATACAAAATGGATATATATCAAACTTGATATATATCGGATATATATCATAAATATCCGATATTTTGATATTTATAATAAATATCGGATATTTTCGAACCCTGCTATTGCGTTTAGTTGATGCCAGTGATGTAAAAACAACTGACTATCCTCCATTAGTTTTTTTAAAGGTCGATAACGCATCGCCGCATTCGTTTATTTGCCGATGGTCTGCTTCAAGACCTAAAGCTTGAATCTTAGCCTACGAGTCGATATGTTTAAGGAAACCATGAATGGCCAAGCTTCGTATGAGACATACACACGCCATATATTATAGAACACGGTGTAGTGGGGCACGCGAGGCCGGCTAGAGTGCTCATGACGCGACCGCAGAGACGGTCATTCACTCCCTAGGACACGCCGCAACGCGGTAGTACTAGTTATTACGACGTTTGAGGAATAGGTTTATATTTCAAACTAACTGTTGCTCGGGGCTCCGCCCGCATGAACGTTTAAAATTGACAAAGTTTCATACAATCTTTCATCCCCTATTTTATCCCCTTGGGGGTAGAATTTATCAAAATCCTTTCTTAGCTGCATGCCAAATTTCAGCCCGATCCCTCCAGTGGTTTGGGCTGTGCGTTGATAGATCACTATGTCAGTCAGTCACCTTTGAGTTTTATATATTTAGATGGTGATCAATTCTACTTCAAAGTAGTGTGCGCAGCGGTATAAAAGCTTAAAGCGATATTGATTGAGTGAAACGGGAATTTAGTTTTTCTATCAAAATAGTATATATACCCAAAAAAGATACTCTGACATAAACAGATAATCCATTACGAGTGTTTATCATAACATTCAGTTACTTTCTCAATCTCAAATTAATTAATGACTCAATTAAAATATACACATAAATTGACACTTACAAGACATCACAAGCCAATTCGGTACGGTATTATATTTAATACATAATATTTTTTATAATACAAAGCTAACATAAACAGCCCATTGACGACACTCACGCTTTCAAAAACTTACATTTGAAATAACACACTGAGGCTGTCGAACATTAAAACGTTGGCAAAGTTGGCTTGCGTGCACATAATTTTATTTGACAAAGACACGATGACAGACGCGCGTCGAAAGCTCCGAACCGTTATTTGACACCGTTGTTCAACTATTGTTCGCCGCTGGTGGTTTGTTACTACGTGAAGCAACACTATACAAGCTGGCTCGACGCGATTTTGTGCGCACTAATATAATGTAATAAACAATGCTGGGGTAATAAAACGTAATACATAAAGCCCGGAGACATACATTTTTTACGGTTTCGTAGTCAAAGGGGAATCGGAACCCCTATATTGAAATCATGCCTAAGTCACATCTGCCCGCATGTCAGGCACCTTAGCCAGCATATTGCCATTACAATCTACCAATAGATAGAATGTAAATCATTATAAAGTTTTGTTAATTGGCCCAATATATCAACTTCTTTAAAATATCGTTTTACAGATCACTTTATAATATTTCAAGTTATAATATGAATTAGTTATGTACCCATTTTTGTATTTTACCTATACCGTACGTAGTTTAAGAAAAAACTGCGTCACCCGTCCAACAACATGCACTTCAGTACAGGGTACGCCATCGTTCAAAACCTTTACAGGAAGCGAGTGCTTTTGAAACTTCTATAATATTAGTTTTGTTCGAGTCGAAAGTAAATATGCATTTCCTCGACAACTCTTCTTCTTTCTTTTATCGTTTGTCTTTCGATTGTTTTAAGTTATATAACTTTGCATGAAAATACTTTAGATAAGAAAAGTCGACGTTTAAATATATGCAATACAATAATGATGACCCCTATTATTTAACAATAATTGTGGTCTCTTCCATAAAAATAATATCGTAAAATTAACAAATAAATAGATTTAGTGCAATTTCCAAGTGTATTTTACTGGTGCTATGTATACATTAGTTGATATTGATATCTTTACATAATATTCTTGATTTTTGTACTGATATGACTTGTCATAAGCGCTATTTAAATTCCCTACATGATTAATAAACTATTTCATTTAAATTCAATCACATAATTAAAAAGTTAAAAATAATATAACCTCCTATGAATAGAGATAACTGGTCTATGTCTATCGAAGTTAACATGAATGCACATAAGACTAGACTCATTTCGTAAAAAGAAGAGAAAAAAATTGGCCTCCCTAAAGTCCTCACCCGCGCGCGAGGTATCTCGTTGTCTCGTCTTAAAGCCCCTGGATTGGGACATAAGCTACTTCCCGGACATCCCGGACAAAGATATTCACGCGGGCGAAATCGCGAGTAATAGCTAGCATATGTATAAACAAGATCGTAAAAACACTGGAGTAAAGCCATACAGTACATACATTGATAACACTAAAACAGAGTAAATACATTTTTAATATTGGCAGGTGTTTTAGCATCGTGCGGCAAGCGTCAAATATTAGTCGAACACTTAAAAACTTGGCGCGTACACAAGCAGTCAATTATAAAGACACAAGTCTAATACTAAAATTTTACAATAAAAATTAGACTTACAACTTCTGTACGTATGCTATCATAATACTATTATTAAAACTGTTGAGAATAGTTGATAGAATACACAAAGTGCATTTTCAGATTACGAGTGACCAGATAATCGTTGATTTTTATCAGAAGTTGTAGCTATTCATAAATAGCCACAACTTCTCATGAAAGTCAAAAATACAATTCAAAAATATTTTATTCAAAACTAGCTTTTGCTCACGGCTCCGCCCGCGTGAACAGTATTTTCCGGGATAAAAGTAACCTGTAACCGTATCCAGGGTCCCATCTGTCTCTGTAGATAAATTCATCAAAATCGGTTTAGTGATTTAGGTGTGGAAGCGAAACAAACAAAGTCACTTTCGCATTTACTTTCACACCCTTTTTCTTCCCTTATTAAATAAAATTTCCAAAATTCTTGAAACACGTATTTATTTGTTTTACGTGAATAATCGAAATACAAAATTTTGTTTATGTAACTTTCATACATATTATCATCCCCTATTTTGACCCTTTTGGGGTGGAATTTTCTAAAATCCTTTCTTAGTGGGTGCCTACATAACAAAATGAATATACAGTCCGAATTTCATGCTTGTAGCCTTGATATTTTGCCCTCGGCGATGATGAATTAGTCAGTCAGTCAGGACCTGTTATTTTATAAGTATAGATATATGTTCTCTTATGCACGTAGCCTAATGATAATTCGAAACTAGTATCATATCCCTGTCTACCTCATAGCTTATTGATAATCGTAACAATCGTTCATTGGTAATGTATTTCATACACATCAAAACCAATAACTATCACAATAATTGGTGTATTACAGTGAAAACGTTCTGTATTAACAAACAGTAACGAGTTTCCACGAGCGTTACGCATAAATCACAAGCATCGGGCGTACGTAATGCGCGCATAATGCACGCGCGTCCGCTGCATTCGAAAGTTTTACGATACAAACCGGTGCTACTCCGCCATAGCTATGGCGATATTCATACTTCCTTTCACAATACTTTGATCCACAACTGTTGTATTATTTATGTATATTGTCTAAGTTTGCATGTTTTGTTGGAAGACGACTCGACCGTTGTACAATATTCGTAGAATTTTTTATGATTCAACCGGATATTTTATGTTTGACGCACCTGTTCAAATATGAATTGGAAGGACTATAATACCAATAGTATTTATATAATTAGTTAAATCACGTCTGTTAGCATAACAATCAGTAGATCAAAATATGTAATGACTTTATTTTCGTTTCATATAATGCTGTTAGTTAAATAAAAAATTATTTCGTCCATACCAATGTGAATTAAACGTTTTTTCTAATGCATTTGTTTTATTAGCGTGCGCAAAAATAATAACAATGGGCAAAAGGTTTCCGGATAAAATGGTAACATAAGCGAGACGGTCTTACTTAATGTGTTCATTCAAAATAGCTGTGCGCGACTTTCACCCATGTCTACGATATTATTTCATAGTCTAAGATTCTGTTTTAGTACTCAATATATGACATTGCATGGCGTCTCTATCAATCGTATGGATTCAATACTGTAATGCGATAGAGAATCGTGACTGCGTGTGCTAACGTGGAGCATGGGCCTTTTATGACTAATATCGATACTGTGCCGCGGCAAAAGAAATGAACACTTATTAACGACCTTCATCCGTACTATTATCAGTAGTAGGTAGGGGTTTTTATTCATATATTCAATACGTTTTAAATCAAACGTCCGAATCAACGTCATTAATCATCATCGTCATTTCCCTTTATGACCGACAAAAAGACACTGACTAATTTATAAACAAACTATAATTTACTATGAATCTTACAGGCAACACTGTTAAGGGCGATTATAAACAAAAAGTTGGGACACAGATATGGAGACGCACAGCAACTATTCGTAAACTACACACCAGATAGCGGTGGCCGGGCGCGTACAAATCAAAGGCCCGAGGAAAAGTTTACTACGGTAGAGTTTTAATTGAATCGTGTAGTTGTTATTACACGGATACACATATGACAGTGTCTACAATATGACGATATATCTCCACCAAGTAGGACACGCACGACAGTGTCTAAAGATCCTCCGAGATATCATCAGGACATGTACTTTATTGTCTAAAATCTGACCATATATCTGCGCACAAAGGGCGAAACGCACTATAGTGTCTGAAGATCCTCTGAGATATCATTAGGATAACATACGATAGTGTCTAAAATCTGACGATATATCTCTACGGACGAAGAGACACACTATAGTGTCTAAGATTGTCCATTGGCGCAAAATAGGTACAACTAGGTTTAAAGTAAAAAAAAATGATCGACGTGGACGCGCTCGATTGTGTCTTTGGTTTACATGTACAATCTTCAAAGTCCTACAATGGGAGAAAGCAAGAGAAATTTGTTTCGTGATTCTATGCGTAAATAATCGTTATTGGTTTCGAGACAACTTGTGTTACGAGTTGAAGCGAGTAAAGGCCACAGTAATGTAATCTTAATGGTGCATGCGTACTTTAGAAATCATGTTCGTAGATACAAATGATACTTTCAATAAATAGATAATTATATAAAACGTTTGCAGTCTCTGACAAGAAATACAGGTTTGAACATTACACCATCGACACCACAAAGAAAATATTTATACACTAATTTTATTTAAGACGAAGTCGCAAAGGGATATAATGCGACAACACAAAGTTTCACTAATGGGGCGAACTCTCATGTAACATTCTTTTATGTGTTGATAAATTATTACTTTTCATCGACGCATACACAATGTATTTGTAAATGGACTATATTAAGACATTACGATAGAAACAACGCACTCATGCTTTCGTCTTGGATGTCTAATAATAGATATGAAAATAGCGTATGTATGTATTAGGGCTGCATATTCATCGTAACACTAACCGAGACGAGATGTTTGCACATATACATTATTGTGTGTAATATAAAGCGAAGAAATGGTGAAAAACTATAAGGTATTTAATAAATTAGACACAAATCGAATGTTGGTGATTCTTAGTCACCGCTGAATAACGAAACGTCCCAATGTATAACAACTATTGCCAACCCTAGCAAGCAACGGGCGAATAGCAACATTATCTATGGTCAGAAATTAATATCACGTACATAAATAACGTGTGCAAAGAAAAAACACTTTTCTTTTGACTGTAGCTTACGTTTTCAGACGGTGATATACCGTCTTTGTGAGTAAGAATCAAGAGTCATAAAAACGGTTAAAAAAGAAAGTATAGATGATTACAAAAAATAAATTTGGTTATAGTTATATGCGGCCTTGTTCGAGAACTGGTTCGTTCGTGTGTTTCTCAGTGCCTAAAGATCGAAGACCATTTCTTCTGCACATATTACAAACTAAGGGCTATTCAATGTTGTCCGAAATTTCTTAAAAGGCCTATTTTACGAAAAATCATATACTTTTTGGTAATTTTAAATAAAGTAAAATTATAATCGATTTTTCTCACAGTACCTAAAGACTAACTGCGATGAGCAGATCCTTTAAGAAACTTAATAATTTTAATGTCCGTTTTGGACTGACTTCCACATGGCGGTGGTGTTATTGCATCTCTATAACGTTGTACAAGGAATGGTGCGCGCTAATAAAACAGCAGTGAGAGCTGAGGTTTACTCAAAAGGAAAGTGGTGGTTATTATTTATTACGCCGTAAATGTTACACTATTTCTAGAGAGCGGGCCGGTTGGACAGGCGCGGCGCGGCGCAGCGGTGGTTGGCTGAGATTTTGTCTTCCTGCATTTCACTAGTACTCGGAAAATTTTAAATGCAACAATGTTACAATTAGTGGAAACGAGTGGAAACTTTACCTATAAATTATGTTATAGATATCAATAGCTACACAATAAACTTAAACCTTAACCAGACTGGTTTTCAATTTGCCGGACAAAGATATTGTGACGATGATTGGATCGTGTCCATGATCCCATCACAATAGTCCAGTGGATTGATGGGGCATAGGTATACCTATTTGCGGGTTATAACCTGCAAATATATTTCGGGACTATATTGTGTTTTAAGGAAAAAAAATCATTTCAGACATAACACTAACTTGCCGTATCTACGGATATATTTGCTATCTTCAATTGCTACTAGTAATCAAATCAAATGAATGGATATAAACAGGAAAAAGTTATACGAGTCAACACTCGTACAATTAATGAAAGAACACTACAGCCAGTTAAGTGTGCCACTTGGCCAGCCGTTCTAGTTACAAGTTACAAAATTAGATTTGGTTGATTCCGAAGCCTTTTACGTACCAAATCCTTAATATTAATGGAATTAACTATTAACGCCAAACTGTATTTTTATGTACTAATTTATGTATACTGGAGGCATGGCTCTTATTTATTTACAAATACAGGTTTAAGTAGTGTAGGTTATTGATACCTAAAATATTATATTTATTCAATAATATCAAGCCTGTATTAAAGTATCCTACTGCTGGGCGCCAAGTCTCCTCTACTAGTAAGAATGTCTGTTATCCTGGCACGGACAAGTCTTCACACTGGTCCTGATGTTATAGTCCAAAAATAATGTCAAAAGAGACCATCTTCAATGGTTGACAGAATTATACTGGCTGACTCTTTCGCGGTTCACCTAAACGGCTCACTTATGTCTGGTTTTTCACCATGACGTAATCCAGTCGGTTATAAGAATTATCAGGTACTCTCAAACCAGGTTTAGACTTAGAGAAATAAATATTGACAAATAGGTGTATCTAGTATATTTAGGATATCAAACTATGTTATAAGACTACCACCACAAAGACCCTGTGGTTTTATGACAAATAGGCCTAATCAACTAAAATTCAACAAAGGTAAATAATCATTTGTCCCATAACAATAAATACTAACTTAGTATGTTTTTGCCATCGCTTCTTCAACCCAGTTAGTAATTATTATAACATTTTCTATGAAACAGACGCTCCGTTGGAATTCAAAACGAACTCAATATTTTCGTTTTGTCCACAGTTCACACAGAAACCCTAACCGTCAGTCGAACCATTCTAGTAGATCGTAAAAATGTGCTAGCCGAGGGAAATCTCTATAGGGTACTTAGGGGGCGACAGTTATTCAACTTGTAATAAAATCTCTTTGCCAATAGCTAAGGAATCTTCAATTACGTTAACACACATGTGTACGTATATAAAGTTCATGATCAAGAACTATTCATTTTGAAAGAAATATATAAAGCGGTGATGTAGTAAAATAAACATGTAACATCCATTGGCACGTAGAAAATATCGATTCACACATGAAACCCACACACGTCAAGTAGGTACATATACAATTATAGCTATTCATACATTCGCGAAACTCGGCGCCCATTCAACCATCACAAAACGAGACTGAATGCCATTTCATCTCAAGACGCGACACAGGACGTTTGCCGTGCGTAGAGGGTCCGACCGAAGAGAGGGGGTGAGGTTCTCACAAGTCGCCCGGCAACTGCGCCATAACTCGCCGCGCACGTACAACCAGACAATCGCAATTATTAAGATATGTAGGTACGTTTGATGATAGCGCTGTGTATGTAACCAACGGCCAAATGTGCAGCAAGCGCGCACGCGACTTTAACGCCTACGTCACAGCACCATCGTGTGATAATCGTTTGAAACGTGAGCGCAATATGTATCTTTATAGAATTAGTAAAGACTAAAGACTTCGCCGAGGATGGCACCGGCTGCAGCGAGGGAGACAGTGCGACGTTCTTGCGAAGTGAGTTAGCGGTCTCGATGATTTGTTGACTTGACTTGTTTTGTATTGTGTTACAGAAAATCATGTGATTTCAGGCTTAATAAGTTACGTGACGTAACGTGAATGGTTAACTTAACCGGGTCTAAGGAATTTAAATTCGATTAAAAGTCGACGTTTGAACTATATACGTTTCATTAAAGTTTTAGAAGATTTACGAGATATTACTTACTCTATATTTCACGTAATTTCTTCTATGTACACAACCTGTAACAAAAAGAATACAAAATCAGATAATGCTGTTGGTTATAAATGTTATTTTAGTTATATTTATCATATCAAGCAGTTCGAATTTATTCAAGTGAGTTTACGGCAACTGGGCGTGTCGGTCACAGCCAGTCGTGCCTATGTCAAATTATGGACACTTACATTTTTATTTGGATTATCGCGTCATTGTTCCAATGGTAGCGTCCTAATGCTGAGCACACTGAGGCCCTAGGTTCAACTCCCAGGTCGTCGGGTGTTTCGAGTTTTCGATTCGCTAAATAATATGAATATGAAAAGCACTCTAATCATTCTAAACTTAAGACATTTCAGCCATTTAAGTAACCTTTTTTTGTAAGCCGCTACTTTACGTCAGTTTTCTGTGAGACAGTGGTAACGACCCGGGCGAGCCGGCCCATTCATGCTGTAGACAAAACTGTCTACAGCGTGGCTCTACCACTCAAAAACCTAATTTTAGTCTTGTCAAAAAATATATATGCAAGTCTTATCGTTATTTTAGTCGGTGATAACAGAATAGCTAACACTGACTTCTTTATATTCAATGCGTGAAACAAAGATTATTATAATCTATACTAATAATAAAGCTGTAGAGTTTGATTGTTTGTTTGTTTGTTTGAACGCGCTAATCTCAGGAACTACTGGTTTGAATTGAAAAAATCTTTTTGTGTTGGATAGTCCATTTATCGAGGAAGGCTTTAGGATATATAACATTACGCTGCGACCATTAGAAGCGAAGCATCAGTGAAAAATGTTGCAAAAACGGGGAAAATTATTCATATTTGAAGGCTTCCGTTGCTAAGCTACCCAAATCTATACTAATATTATAAAGCTGTAGAGTTTGATTGTTTGTTTGTTTGTTTGATCACGTGGGCGGAGCCGCGAGCAAAAGCTAGTAAATTAATATGTAATGAACGCTTTATTCGTAACTGTTTATTAGTCAAAACTTTACTACCGATAGTCGGATACAAAAACTAGCATCGTTCCTTTAGACCAAATTTTAATTTTATCACGTTGTCATTTCTCGTTTTGTTCACGCAGCGACAGCACTCCTGTGACGGAGCACTGACGGAGCAGTAACGAACGAAATGGACAATGCGCATAAAAAATCAATAAAAGCCGGGAACGGCCTTCGTGAAGGTCGAGTGGCGCCCCTCGGATTACCGACCCTGTCTCCTATCCGAACACTCTAACACACTGTAAATATCACTAATATTAAAAATGTGCGAAATTTTGGATGTTCGATGTTGTTAATCAATTACGCCGTAGCGGTTGAACGGTTTTGGATGACATTTGACACACGGTAGACCATAAATGAATACAAAATAGCCTACTTAGAATAAATTTATTTCGAGTAATCATTAATGCATACATGCTTTGCCCGCAAGAATTGTTAGGATTTAGCAGAGAGGGCTTTACAAACACAACAGCTAAAATTAACCACAAATGACTTCACGTGTGGGATAGACGCTGTTGTATTTCTGGAACTAACAATGTTTAAATGATGAATCCATGATTGGATTCACAACATTCAGTAGTATGTAGTAGTATACGCATATTTACAGAGTGATCCGATTGTGGAGATTCTCCTAGCATTCGAAAGGGTATAGCTGAAAGTCGGTGCCATTAATAAAAACTTTTTTACAAAAATAAAATCGACTTAAAAACTAACAAAAGCTAAAAATAACATATTCTCGTAATTAGTCATTATATTGAAATATTACCAAATTAAAATAGGTTATTTTCATTTTAGCTTTTTAATTTTTTTTAATTGGGTTTGTTTAGAAGAAATTTATATGATTCTTAATTAGAGAACGTTACAACCTTTATGAGAGAATGGACTATGGATATTGAATACATATTAAACTGCTTTACACGAATACACAACACCAACGATATTATCACATGCATTTAAAAATAGAACACGTTTTGATAACAAAAACTACACCATCCAAAAAGTGTTACAACTTGGCCATAGTTCAAAGAATAAACGCCGTTTAATTCAGTGCCAAGAGTAATATTTTTAGATGGCGAATGACAAGGCAATTTTGAAACGCGCAATCACTAAATTCGTCTCGGCGCAGTGTGCGAATAAACAAAAACTATGAATTTATCGTTAATGCGTCAAAATGTTGGCATGTCGTATGTTGGAATGTGTGGAATGTGGCTCGACCGTTCGAACGACATCAATGCCGGATGATGGTGACGTACAACAATTGAATTGTCGTACTTGATTGGAAGTGGACACGTTTCAAGGATACCACTGAGTTCCGTAACATGAGTTTACAACGGCCCGATTTTATTTTTGGTAATTACAACCGAAACAATTTATCTTTTAAACAGATCATAATAAAACAGATGATAATGCGCGAGTTGCCTAAGTAGACCCTTAAAGCGCTACCTCATAATAATTAATCGCTCCGACATTTTTCCACTTGACAATACATACTATATTGCCTCACATACATTGCTCACTACTTGTAAACTCTTTGCATAAAAAAACGCATCTACACAAATAACTTATTTCAATGGAAACATCAGAAGATTTAATTATTCTAAGTAGCCTGTAGCTTTAGAATCCTGTTCATTTTGAATTGAAACAAAATTCAAACACCCAATAATGTCCCTACTTCTTAAATAAACTACTATAATATGTTGTTAACTAATGTTGTCATCTATACCAATCGAATTTTCTCCAAGAACAGTAAATGCGGGTTTATTTATAACTTGTACGTGAGGTATTAGGACCTCCGGTATCTACCGGTGGGCATTCAATGTTCCATTTTCTATGAAGACTTACTCCTTACGGTCCGATAAATTCTCGCGGCCATACCACCCAAAACATAACGGAGCGCCCACCCATAATACGAGGCAATTTCTACATAACACATTTCCGCATCGTGTTTCCTTGGGTCTCTGTAGTAGTCGTCGGCGTCTGTCCCCACCACGTAGGAATAACGGCATCATAACTTAATATCGTCAACTGAAACTTCCGTCCAATTTCTTAGGAACCTTTTAGCTCTAACACAAACAAAGCAAAACATACTTTCGTAATTAAAATAAAAAGACCTATTTTATTAACGTAAAGATAACTTTGGAGACAGCCGAGAAAAGACAAGGGTTTTGAAAAAAAGACAAATACTCGCGGGAAACAATTGGAAAGTTTAAAGATTTGCAGACAGTTACTATCGAATGTTCCCACGTAGCGAGTCGGTAAAAGCGTCGGTCGTTCGCGAACGGCGAAATGTCATAAGGCCATAGGTTAACTACGTCTAGTAGGTGCTTGTCTGAAGGGATATGCAAACACAATGCCCGGGAATGCTTGAATGTACGCTGGCCGGCATACACATTGTTGTTTACTGTGGAATGTGTTTTAGCAATACGTTATGTGGTTATTTTTATATTTTCAGTCCAGGTTTTTTTTTATTTCGATATATGGGCATTTTACAGGGACTTCATGGTTCGAAATCTCCGTGGTGTTCGAGGAAATGTCCATGTATCCATATGAAACAAATGTATATGTAATCAAAGTAAAACCGACTCAAAAGTAAAAAGTAATAAATTATAACTAAAATAATTTGAGTCGGTGCTGTTGCAGTTCAATGCCAGCTAACCACTCTTGTTAGGTTTTCTTAATAGGTTTCCAAATCAGGATTTCAGATGCGAAATTCAGTGAGGGTTGCACAGGCGTTCGTTTCTTTCCATCAGGAATAAATTACTACCAGTATTTACAGTATACTGTACATTGCTTAAAATTGACCACACCTTACATCGACGAAATGAGAACGTAATAATTATTTTTTTGTTTCGTTTAAACCGATGTATATGTTAAGACATCGAGTACTACTATACAATATAAGAAAGTTGTAGTGTTGTATATTTTTTAGTTATTTGTCTTCGATTCGGGTTCAGGTCTGGTTGATACCGGTTCAACGGCCTGCAGCGTACAGAAACGAGTCTAGAAACGGTTCACAACGACACAAACACACCGCGGTCTCCGTGTCGTAGCACGGGGCCGGACGCTAGTATGCTTCATAGCAATGAAAGTACATATGCATTAACTGAAAAACGAAAAATATTTTTGCGTACATACCTCTTCGTTATGTACCTCTTAGATATTTCATTAAATAAGTCTGCACAAAATATCAATAAAAGCGAAATAGCCCTTACTCACTCACTAATAAATTACGATATCACAAGACTAAAGTGAGGGTCATGAAATCAGTTGATAGTTTGTGTAATGTTGCTAAAAAGATTTTCATTTTTTTTTAATGCGGATACCACGCTGGCGGAGCCGCGAGCAACAGTTATTATAATATGATGGTAGTCATTTGACCAATTTAGCAACATAAATTACACTTTTGTAACATAAACATGTCATAAAAAAAGAAATTTAAGTGAGATCATTAGTGACATTAACTGACAGCAAAAAAGTACTTCATATTTTAATTACGACACATTTTTGAGAGGTTAATTGATTCAGTACATTAGACAGAATATAAAAAAATACTTAACAAAAGCTAAACCGACCCGAAAAAACATTAAAAATATATATAATAAGCTCCTAATCTAATCTTGAGTCAATGCCATGGCAGTTTTATTCGTCAATGATAGATAATTATTGCTTTTAATTTTTTTTTGAGTAAGTTATTTTTATATGTATATTTTTCTATATTATCGAATGACGTGACAAGCAAGCCGACCACGTGGTGGTAAGGCACCCAACTGCCCATGAACATGCGCAACACGACCCAGCACTTTAAATTAGAAAGCACCGTATGGCACTGCATTACCTAGCGTTATCATCTTGAGACATAAGATGTAAATTCTCATAATGCCCAGTAAATGCTGCCTGACACTTAGGTATTTCTTGGCAAATAAACCAGCCACAGGATATAACAGGTTTCTTCTACAATAAATTAAAATATCCAATCAAGGCTAGGTAGCCGCAACGTAGCACGATTACTATCAAAAGGATGTAAGCCCATACTACTTACTTAAGCTTGACAATGACATTTAAATTGACCAAAAAAAATAAGACATCCGTTCACACCGCGAAGTATTTAAAAATTCCGTTACGACTAACTAGTTCTCAATTGCCATTATCGAAAATAATGAATAAAAAACCTTCGATTCCGAGACTTCGTGAGCCACGTAATACGGTCGCTATAACACAATATTTCTGCCACATTTCGTTAGATATCAAACGCAACCGCTTCCTCAAAGCTCTGAATTTATTTATATATATTTGATTTTACTAGTGAATCCACAGCGATCCATTTGATTCTTAAACCCTACTACTACTACTTTTCATACAGTTAGCTACCGTACACTTCCTGAGATAAGGGGTAAGTTGACAGAAGTACCAAATATACTTGATCTCATCGCTCGATAAATTAAAATAACGGTATTCCAATACTGAACACTCGCAGTACGTAGATACTGGAAAGCGGATTCAAAATTGATTAATAAAATCCTGAGTGGATGGGGACAAGGAGGTCGCGCGGGAACATTATTTAGGATTAAATCCCGAAGATATACGTCATCTTAGATTTTTGTCTACAAGCAAGTGGTTCAATAACAATTGATTTAATTAGGTGCGTTAATGAAAAAAACATTTGTTGTAGGTGCCTGGGAGTAGCTGCATTTGCAGTCCATGCTGGCGGCGCTCAAATCGATTGTGTGGACACTAATAGGTCACCCCGCATGCACTCGATGTTTCAAATGATATTATATATAAGTAGGTTGTAATATATCTACACAAAGTCTTAAGTAATCCTGCCACTGCTGAAGAAGTTTTCAATTATTTTGTTGAAGTATACGCCACGTATACTGCAGTATATTTTTATTTGTTTTAGGTTACCAAGGCTATGAGACTTAGAACCATTGTGTCTTCATGCTTTGTTGATAAAGAATTATAATTGTATCATTTTTATGTATAGCTTGGCCTGTTCAAAAAATTTAAAAATTAGCTCATGCATTTTTTAAGACACAGGCATTATAATAAGTATTAATATCTAATTCTTATAACTGTTTCATATATTCAGTAATAATCACCCACAAAACTATGACATCATTGGTGAAATATGTATGATTTGATTACACTGCGGACACGTCCGCAACTGTTTCTTTCGATGGCCGTCACGTTTTCACACACTCACTTTTCACACCGAGTCAGCGTTATTGCAATGTATCCGCATACGAATGCTCTTTTTAAATGTACGTGTTAGATATGTTATTGTATTTTTTTACAATATGCTGACTTAGCGAGAGCGGTAGCATAGTAGCATAATGCTCGTGTAATATGTATGACTTGGCTATTTCAGACAATTTGTCTTTATTTTATTATGGTATTTATTACCACTTGTGAAATAACCAACTGTCAATCGCCTTCAGATTGTCAGAGCTCGACGGTCTAATATCACAATTCCTTGTTAATCTACGCCACCTCCGCACTCCCTTCTAGACGTAATAAACATCCATCAACATACATTACAAGGAAAACAAGATTGATATTTTGAGACAGACTACGTAACGGCGGTGAAAAATATAAGAAACGCATTTAAAACGGTCATGATCTATGGTTGAAAACTTTAGAAGATACTGGGTGAATTACTATCGAAGTTGTTTCACAAATCGCAAACAACAGGGTTGCCAACTTATAAGTTTTGCAAACAGCTAACAATATAAATTAAAGACACTGATGTAAGTAACATTTTTCAAAATAACAGTAGTGAAAATAATATACAGCCATGATATTCTCCCAACTTTTTGGATATTTTTCTGATCAGTTTCAGTTCAGTTCTGTTCCACGAGATGGAATACGGAACCCTTATAAAATCTCATTACCTTATCGGATTATATAACCGACGAAATTAACTCAAGGTACTTTAACTAATTGACAATCAAAACTTAAATCGTATTTCCTGGAGACATTACTACAATTTTAAATTTGGCACAAAGTGTGGCCTTATGGCACTAGTAAATGAAAACTTCCGACAAACATAAATTCCAAAAACCACAAAATTATTTTTAATACTTGAATAAACTTTGACCAAGTGAGCCAAAGTCTATACCACGTTCACCGCTGGTTGTTCTACCATATCAATATCTGTATTCAACGATTTCGTTGTCATAACTTTACATTAACATAACTACTAACGAATTGATTGGTCAAACCAAATCAACAAAATCGTCCTGATCGTAGAACAGTGACGGATGTGACATTTTATAAATTTTACAGGGCAGCCATTTCAAATATTTATTACAGTTTTTTTACCATAACTTTTTTAATACAAAATATAAAATGTTGAAAATTTAAACTTATCTTATTGATGGGGTACTTTTTGAAATGAAATAGAAATAATAAGTAATTATTTAATGGTTTTCTAGAAAAATCACTCGCTCCATTTTACTTCGGAGTCAACGCAGCCACATAATACCATCCAACGTTTTTCTTCGAACAAAAAAATTTGGTGGATTGACGGATGTTACTTTACGATCATTTTCTATCGACAAATGAAAAAACAATTGACGGTTTTGATATATTATACTTAAGTTTTTCTAAAATTATACTCATATTATAAGGATGTAACCATTTTAATTAATAAGAATAACGTATTAGACACAAAACAAAAATTATGTCGATTTTAGTTATACTATATGCTTTTGTTTACGTTACTTTAGACCTGCTACCTTAGCCCACTGTGCCAGTAATTTCCATTCATCTGGAATGTAAATAATGCAGCCCTTTCTATAACACTATGGACAGAGGCGGCTTTATTTTAGGTGTCTTTTTTCAAGGATTCTATATTATAGTAATATCAAATCTTTTGGCTGCATGTGCATACATGTAGAAGACTATACGATTTAGATTCTGGCTATCACAATTGTCTGAACAGAAACTAAATTCTTTTACACACTACAATGCAAACTTCTTTATGAAATCATAAACACAAATGCCTACTTCGCTTGCCACACGTTTGGCAACAATTTCGCTTTACATATAACAGTAACCTTGTTTGTCAGCCATGTGATATATGTGAAATTATAACAAGGCATTTTTTCTTATAATACACTCATTGGCCCATAAGGACACGATAAAGCCTTATGGAAATCAAATGTAGTAGAAATAATACGTCCATTGGAAGCAATGGCATCATTTTTATTATTTTTCTTCAAGGTCCTGAATGTATTTGCCATTTTGGAGTTATTAATTACTAAGTACAAAAACAATTAGTTAATTCTATCACTGAGAACGTCGAATGGGTTTTCTTTTTGTTTAAAACTGTGACTTTGATCACAATCATCTTTTTTGGGTATATGAATACTCAAATTAAAGTGAGTATTTACAATGTCTATATACTGTCTAAAACTCAAAGCTTTAATGAGTAATTATTAAGTTCAGGCCATTCTTTATATAAGTTGAACATCCGAGCTATGTTTAAGTTACCATCTAAATACAGTATTTTGGAAACTGCTGTGTTACAATGAGACTCTACCGATATTAATGCATTTACATAGGCACAGACCGATATAACTATTTCTTCGTTAACAACCTTCTTATGACTGTTATGTTTCCCCCTTATGTCTTTTTTACAGAAGTGCTTCCACCGTACTTCTACCAAACCGTTCGTACGTATCTTTCACTAATGATGTATTCAAAAACATAGTTTTGCATACCCGTATGCTTAGTACAAGTTCCTAGTTTTCTAAAACGATGACGGTTCTCGTTTTATCTCCATGCTCTCCATATAGGAACTATGATGAATTACAATGAATGAGATGGATTTTAAAACTATGAACGTATTTGTAAATCGTACTAGACCTACGGTATTATCGACGAGTTTCGGAGTTTCCTGACAAAAAAATATTTGAATGTAATCTGATGATCACGCTTTAATACACTTTGAGGACCCCTTTTATTTTTCTCTTTTGTAGTGTAGTTTACAAAATGAAGCCGTTGTTTCTTACAATCGCTTATTTTTGAAAACTTTTCTCTTTCTTCAAATGACAACAATGTTCCATATTTATTTCTGCATGTGCAAAGTCTACACATAGTTATTGCTGGAACAGTTATACCCTTTTTGGATGAATATTCTTTTTCTTAATTTTTAGGCGCTGTCTCTTCACTTCTTCCCAGTTGCCATAATTGCAGACCCATATTTTACCCCGACATCAAACAGTAGGGGCTGGACACGACTGGCATTAACACCCAGCTGCGTTGGTAGATGAACAGTTGCTATAATCATTCGAATCGTGAACAGGACAAAAAATCTTTACATATCTTACATACTTATCATAGTTTTTGCGGTGATAGCATAGATGTTTCTTTTTCAATGGCTGAGGAAATTGGTTGAGGGAAAGGTGACAAATCTGAGATCAAAGTGGATATGTGAGATCAAAGTGGTATCTAATAGTGTTGGAGCTGAGCTGACATTTAAGCAGGAAGCGACGGTTTACTGATAGTTTAATAGGACTAAATATTAGGATGAATTCTGATCCACGGGCATAAAAGGACCTTTTCTAAGAATGAATGCGGGTGATGGTATATTAGGATTCATATTTTCCTCACATGTTCATTTTACGACCTCACTTAATGTATCGTCGTCCTCTGAAAAACATCCCTACAAATAGCTTCTATTTTTTAAATTATTACGCGTACTCCTGAGGATAATGGTAAATGGCTTTCTAAAAAAAGACTTTGTGAAACACTTTAAATATTATTATTTTTCTATGTTAGTTAAAAAATAAGCATATTATTTTTAGCGGTGGTTCAATAGTATCAATAACACACACCGTATATATATCAAAACATCATAAAATATTTAAAGTTTATTTATTTCAATTCACTTACACAACTATTACGTTAACTAGTTTAATGTTTTAATTGTAATAAATTGAAATCAATAAAAACAAACTTTTTTTTTAAAAGAATAAAGACTCAAGTGAATTTGAGTTTCGAGAATAAAATCGGAATGGCAAATACGACACTCAGATAGAACAACGTGTACGCAGAATATCGTCGGTACTGATCTTTCGTCAGTATCATGTCCATATAACAATGTAGTATAGTTACGTACAGCTCAAAAATTGTATCCCCGTTAAATATACTATTTAAACTCAATAATTTAATTTTACAATTGGTTACTTAAAATTTTTGGAAAATAAATAATAAAATGTATCGATAGTATTCCGTAGAAAATTGACGGATAATAAATACCGCCCTTTCAAAGTTTTACCTTTCATAGTTTTGCGTATAAACAGGTTATAAGTGTGAAAAAATGTATAAACCTCATGCACTAACTTATCCGGAGTCTCTGGTATGTAGTCCTCATTACTGTTCTCTTGGTGAAGGAATTTCGTAAATTTTTCATATTTGTTTAATTCCTTCAAAAGTTTCATTATAAGTTTTAATCTTCCTAATTTTATTGTAGTACATAGTATGTCAAATACTAGCCACGAAAGCAATATTTATAACATGATTTTAATTAGGGTAATTGAGTAATAGCGATTAAAACAAATCAGATGCAACGCGGGAATAAATTCAACGAACAGTGACGGTTGCGCATATCCGTCGGGGGTGGAAAAGGACGGCGGGGCAATCCCGCGCATCGTAGGCAGACGGAAATATTCAACCGTCATTTTTCTATGAGCGAATATCAAATCCGTCAGTATATTGACTGTGTAATTTAAAATCCTTTATGAAAAAAAAATATTTTTTTATATACCCATAAAGATCTGATGATGTAGTACCCAAATATACTAAAAAGTCATTTTCGTATTTTTTTCACATCCGACACTATTCTAAGATCACGACGAAATGTTGAGAATAATTTCAAAAGCGCGCTGGTTTGTTGCCGTTCATTTTAATGCCACACCGGTGCATTCATGCGAATGTTAAAAAAGGAAAATTTCACGAGAATTTTGCAGCATGCCGCCTTAAAGTCTCACAAGGTCAGTGCACGCTCACGAGCGGCAGTCCCTCCGGAGAGGATAATGTCACTCGCACACCGGCTTTGTGAACGCAAGTAACACAAATCACGCCATTGTTTACGATACAAGTGAGTTTTATACTGCAAACGTACCTGTTGGAATGAAAGCTTCGTTGACTCGAGTCAAACAATCTGACGATTAAAATCAGGCCACCGGGCACACATACACATGACACAAACGGGATAATATCTATCTCACGACAATAGTGTCGTAGAACGTTAGCGTTTAGCGTGCAATACTAGCACGTGGTCGCGCAGTGTTTGGTAGCGCGTAGTGTTTATCCGTCAGTGACGGTGAATGCCGTTGTCGCCTCGAATAACAATAATGAGGCGGCTAATTATTATTATTACCGCTCGGCGGTGGCACTCGATCGCCGTACTTAGGTAGGTGGCGTAATCGCTGAATTCCATACATCCACGGCGCGCACACTAAGATGCGTGCGTGTGCACACAGCCGCCTGCAGCCCAGCAAGCAGCGCGGCCGATCCCGCCGCGACACGTGTTGGTGACGTCTGCGGCGCGGCCACTAGGTGCAGGCAGCCATGTAGACGGAACGCGTCGGCGGCTATGCGCTCAATTGTTACCGCGATAAATTCGAAACAACGAGCGGTGAATGCACCGACCGGATGCCAGCAGCGGTCCCCTTTCACATCGGCGAAAACATAATTTACAATTGATGCCCGAAACCACGAGACTCAGCTGACTCGACCTTGTGTACGAACCTTTTCGAGCGAAGTTCGTCACAGTCGGAACACAGCACCGTCGTGTCTCGTCGCGCGGCTTGCTGTGTAAGTAGCAGTGAAGTTGGACTGGGCGCGGGCGCAATGCCACGCCGACTCATGAACGTTCTCGAACACCGAGATAACACGTGTATACATAAAACGACCAGAATTACGCAACAATGTGATAAAACGGAATGCCTCACTTACCGCACACCTGAGCCGAAGTGACATCGGCTCGCATGTAGTCCGATCATAGCGTTTCAGGGGCACATAATCCAATTAGGTATCGGCCGCGCCATTTCTAATCGCAATAATTGAGAAACGCCCCGGCGGTTCCAATTACAAGTATTTCCGCGGCCTGTTTTAAAGAAGCCAAATCGAGTGCAATTAACACGGCAAGAAAAAGGCAAGGACAAGATGACGACACTTATAATCAAAATGAGTCGTGAGTAGGGCTGTCATTCGCTTAGTTTCTTCCTAGTTTGCAGACGTCCCTAGGGGTGTCCGGAAAGTACATTTTAAAGTGTCCGGGTAATAAATAACGGTTAAGACCGGGTATTGCATAGAAAAATAAAAATTGGGTTCTTTCCATTACAAGAACAAATACTATAATTTTGTGTGATGTTTTTATGTGATAAATTCAGTTACCTATCATAACCGCAAATAAAAAATAAATAATTAAACCATCAAAAAAATTACACCTAATCGGAACAGGAGCTTCAGATAACCAGAAGTTAATCACCATGGTGATAAGGAATCGGTTTTGGAGCAAAACTATAAGTTAAAACCAAAGTAGCAGTAAAGGTATAAGTAAAGTAAGTTAATGCAGAAGTAAGTAGTTACAAAATGTGCCCCAGGAAAAAATATATATTACCCAAACGTGCGCAGATTTTGGTGTATGCCAGAACCTTTAATCATAGTAGGTCACGTCTAGAGGTAATGATGTTACAATGCTCGTCAAAAAAGACAATATCATTAATAACAAAAAATATTCCGAATGTTTTCATCAATTGGTAGACGTAGAGTTGAACGACTTGTAGAAATTGGCTCGTGTTATGAAGACAAAAGTGGCTATCATCTCGTACGTAACGTGAATAGGCAAAACGTTAGACTGTAACCCGAGGATACAACTCAGCGGCCCAGCTCACGTTCTCCACCCACACTTGACTCAAACGCCTTATGTAGAAGGAAATTACGAGTTCAAAGGTACAAACATAAAATTTCAAATTTAAATTGGCACACAGCATTTGCTATAAATACGAATTTTCACAGAATAAAATATACATAACAATGAAACCGTCTGCGCGCATTCGATATGCATTTTTTGCCATTTGCGCAGCTGTTTATATCCAGCCCGGAAATCTTGATGATCGTTCAAAAATGACAAAGTCGTCTGGCGGCATCAAATGGCGGTACAAAAAAGTCGACGTCAACAGAACTAACCATCAGTCAAATGGTTGTAGCTCGCTGCAAAAAGTGAATAATAGCGACCGGCGGCCTGTGACTCGACGTCGCACAATCGTGCTATTTCAAGACACGTTTTCCTCTTAACAATCATACCTACCGCTAATAAGAAGGCGAACGTCATGTACAAACAACTAAATAATTGGAGGAAAAACCATAGTTAGTACATAAGTGTATATGTATTAGACGAGTGATTATCCGGTTGAAAATGGTAAAAATAGAAACAAATTTATAGTAGAATCAAACCCATTGTAAAAGGAAGAGAATACAACAAAATCCCAAATACACTGTAATTTATTTGATTTAAAATATTTATTTTTGCACCTTATTTTGACTTAATATCGAAAAAGCAGCCTAATTTTCAAACGAAAATTCTCACGTCAAAATATGAGCTTTTTTAAAAAAGTCTGTTGGCTTCTTGTTCATTGAATTCTCTACTTTCTGATGGTGTAAAAAAATATATACATTACTATGGTAAATGTGCTCAGAAAATGTAAAGTTATAAGTTAATATTTAATAAGACATATCTACAATATTTTGAGTAAGTTGTAGAATCTTCTTTAAATTATATGCGTAGATGCCTCTTTATTGTTATTTTAATATAACTTATATACCTGAGTGATCTACGGAAAATTTTAGCCCATCATAAAGAAGTGGGGAAGGGGCTAGGTGGGTCTGGGCCTTACTACTTGTTATTTAGTAGTTCGTTTCTTTGCATTTTCTGAGCACATTTACCATAGTAATGTATATATTTTTTTACACCATCAGAAAGTAGAGAATTCAATGAACAAGAAACCAACAAACTTTTTTAAAAAAGCTCATATTTTGACGTGAGAATTTTCGTTTGAAAATTAGGCTGCTTTTTCGATATTAAGTCAAAATAAGGTGCAAAAATAAATATTTTAAATCAAAAAAATTACAGTGTATTTGGGATACAAAAAGGTAAGTTTTCACCAAATTTTGTGAAAAAAAAATGATTTATTATAATAGATAAAAATAAAAACAAAAAACTTGGTTATTTGAATTTTTCACATATATTTTGAGGTTATGTGAAGAAAGTGTGTATACAAAAGTTGTAGATCTTTTTATTACCTACAACTTTGCGATTTAACTTTTTTCCATAGGACTTGTAGTTTTTCCGGAAATCGAGATAAACCGTTTTTTACCCTTAAAAGCCCCCCCCTTCCCACTTCCCGACCTCAGATCGCCGTTAATTTATTTTTCCTATCAATTTTGTTGTATTCTCTTCCTTTTACAATGGGTTTGATTCTACTATAATTTAATTATGTTTCAAATTGGAAAATCACCGGCCTATATGGGCGGTTGCTGAATATGCGACACATGGTATACAGGACAAGGTGAATGACTCCTATGAAATAATAATGGAACGGTAACGCGGACAAACTCACCGTCACTTTGTAAATGTGCACACAAAAGACAGCGGCACAACGTAAATTAGAGCGACATTAGCAACTATTAAATGAGTTTCAGTTATTACAGTATACGACAATCCGACTCAACCTGCCGAGTTAGAAAAGCGCGAAGATTATAAAATATAGCCGACTACAAATAGCTAAAGTTAACACGAAATTGTGTTTTATGTGCACGCCTGCATACTGTATGATGCACATAACGTGCAACTGTTCTACAGAGCCAGAAACGCGCGAGGGGGGCCGGCAAGGTCTGGGGAGGGGGTGGCGCAACTTGCGCGTCAACTTCCCGATACCGATTTGCTCAAGTGTGCACTAAAATATAGTTCAAAGTAACTTGGAGCGGAACTGTGATGCTACTACTACTAACATCTGTGCGAGAATCGGCACGCATTGCAAGTAGCTTTGAAGGGCCGCGTTAAATTATAACGGTCGAATTATATCTCGGCTTTACGAAGTGGTAGCCACCTCTTTCTGGCCAGGGGCGGACAGATTGAACTTTTTGTATTAAATGATGTGTTTCTTATATGATTTATTAGCTTGAATGACGATGAGAGCAGATCGCTAGTCTAATGGTAAGTGTCATGTCCGTCAACAGAAGCATCTCCAAACGCAACTTCAAATATGTAAGTATTGCATGGTGCTCGACTGCGTTCGTCACCCCGAGACTTAAGATGTGCACTATTATAATGCCCAATAATTTCACTGGCTTCAATGTCCTTCAAACCGGAAGACAATAGTGCTTACTCACTGCCGTTTGGCGGCAGAAATAGACAAAGTGGTAATTCTTACGACGGGACGGCCTCCCGCACACGAGGAACTTACCAGCTAGTAAAACTTATGCAACTCTGTAATAAATGCAGACTTTTTGTATTACGCCTGAGTAATCTTTAATTTACAATTATAGTCAAAATACTTAAATGCAGTCAAAAGTTTTATCATGATGACCTACTGAATGGATTCGTTTATATTTTCAGTTGTGATTTAACTTTGCCTTTACTAAACAGGACAGCTCTCGTTAGGTCTCGGTCAGCTGAAACCACACCGACACACAAATGCCCTCAATTCCAATATATATTGTTCATGTAAGCAATTCTTGTTCAAAAGATAGTTACTTTACAAACCCGCCAACTCCAAGTATTAGGAAACACCATTCATTACCTGAAACGAGAAATAGGCATTCGTTAAAATATCGTCCGCACCAGATATAAAAGGTCAGTTATCGCTAAAAGTTTGCGAGAAATGTAATACTTGTAAGAGAACATGGCAACGTCCAGAGAAGTGGTCTCTTCGAGTCATCTCACATCCCAAGGTGGGGGGGACAGGGTGGTGGGTGGTAGAACGAGCGACTGGGTGTTATCGGGGTGGTTCCAAGGTCGGCGCCCTTGTCTACGTAACCTATCTGCGACCTAGCTGTGTTGCCGCGCCGCGCCGCGCCGGGCCTCCCAAGCCGCTTTAACGATTAATATCGAATCATCACGGACTTATATTATCAATAACGTGACTTCGTTTACTTTATATAGGTTGGAAGAAGCGATGAGAGTTAAACAGTTTCAATGAATGTGAAGGACTTTTATGTGCAGACATTACTCGGCGGAGACTTCATCCACTTTTCAAGTGGACTTCTCCAATGTCAGGGGTCTGCATAGTAACCTCGACGCCGTCCATCACCACCTCGAGACGTCGCGGCCTGCTCTGCTCTTTTTAACGGAGACTCAAATATCTACCCCTGACGATACTTCGTACTTAAACTACCCCGGCTACGTATTAGAGCACTCGTTCCTTCGTAAGGCCGGGGTGTGCGTTTTCGTTAGGGGTGATATATGTTGTCGCCGCCTTCGGGGCCTCGAGCATCGGGACCTGTCGATCTTGTGGCTATGCGTAGACTATGGAGGTCGTACTCGGATCTACGCATGCCTTTACAGGTCTCATGCCAGTGAAGTGGGGTCTACTCACTTATTTGAGAACGTGGAAGTGGGGACTGACCAAATTCTTAAACAGTACCCATCTGCGGAGGTGGTGGTCCTTGGCGACTTTAACGCTCATCATGTGGAGTGGTTGGGCTCCCGGACCACTGACCTCCCGGGTCGGACTGTTTGTGAATTGGCCTTGGCTTATGGTCTCACACAACTGGTAACGCAACCCACTCGTGTTCCAGATGTTGAGACCCACGAACCTTCGTTGTTGGACCTTCTGCTGACTACACACCCAGATGGATACAAGGTGGTGGTCGATGCCCCTCTAGGGTCATCTGACCACTGCCTAGTGCGTTCGTCGGCCCCTGCTACTTATCAGCATCGCTCTTCAGCGACTGGATCTCGCAGGGTCTGGCGTTATGGGTCAGCAGATTGGGATGGACTACGTGAGTTCTTTGCGTCCTACCCATGGAAGCAGCTCTGTTTCTCTTCCGAAAATCCTGACGCTTGTGCGGACTGCATCAGGGACGTGGTGCTTTTGGGGATGGACTTGTTCATCCCCAATACCAAAATACCACTGGGGCGTCGTAGCCGGCCTTGGTATAACAATGCCTGCGCCGAAGCTGCGCGCCTCAAGCAGTCCGCATACGTGGCGTGGAATGACGCCAGAAAGCGTCAGGATCCAAACGCCAAGGAAGAGAAGCGGAACTTTAATGCTGCTTCTAGGTCCAGCAAGAAGGCTATAGCCAGGGCCAAGGCGGAGCACATTGGCAGAATTGGTGAGCGACTAAAGAGTTATCCCTCTGGGAGCCGTGCTTTTTGGTCGCTTGCCAAGGCTGTCCAAGGCAACTTCTGCCAGTCTAGTCTCCCGCCACTGCGTAAGCCTGATGACAGTTTGGCCCATAGTGCAAAGGAGAAGGCGGATGTTTTAGCCCAATCCTTTGCCTCGAACTCGACTTTAGATGATGGAGAAGCCACACCGCCGAAGATCTCCCGGTGCGAGTTTACCCTACCTGAGATACGCATCAACCAGCGTGCGGTCAGGAGGGAACTAAGGCTTCTCGACATCCGTAAGTCGAGTGGGCCAGACTGTATCCCCGCGGTGGTTCTTAAAACGTGCGCCCCTGAGTTGACCCCCGTTCTTACGCGCCTTTACCGTCTTTCCTATTATACTAACAGGGTTCCCACTTCATGGAAGGTGTCTCATGTCCATCCGATCCCTAAAAAAGGTGACCGGTCGGACCCTTCGAGTTATAGGCCGATAGCTGTCACATCTTTGCTCTCCAAAGTTATGGAACGAGTCGTTAATGCCCAGCTGATGCGGTACCTTGAGGAGCACCAGCTGATCAGTGATCGTCAGTACGGTTTCCGTCACGGTCGATCAGCTGGTGATCTTCTTGTTTATCTCACACATCGCTGGGCAGAAGCTTTGGAGGGCATGGGTGAGGCTATGGCTGTCGGCCTTGACATCGCGAAGGCGTTCGATCGGGTATGGCATAGAGCCCTTCTATCGAAGCTACCATCCTACGGAATCCCCGAGGGACTCTGCAAGTGGATCGCTAGCTACCTGGAAGGTCGGAGCATTAAAGTCGTCGTTGACGGCTGTTGCTCCGAGACTCTTTCAGTCAATGCTGGCGTTCCACAGGGCTCGGTGTTGTCGCCGACACTCTTCATCTTGCATATCAATGACATGCTGTCTATTGACAGCATGCATTGCTATGCAGATGACAGCACGAGTGATGCGCGATACATCGGCCACCAGAATGTTCCTCGGTGCACCGTAGAGGAAAGACGGTCTCAACTTGTGTCTGAAATCGAGAGCTCTCTGGGGCGGGCCTCCAAATGGGGTGAAATGAACTTAGTTCAGTTCAACCCCACGAAGACACAAGTTTGCGCGTTCACTGCGAAGAAGGACCCATTTGTCATAGCGCCTCAGTTCCAAGGAGTACCTCTCCAGGTTTCCGAGAGTATTGGGATTCTCGGCGTCGAAATCTCGAGCACAGTCCAGTTCAGGAGTCATTTGGAGGACAAAGCCAAATTGGCTAGTAAAAAGCTGGGTATCCTGAACAGAGCGGGGCGGTACTTCACGCCGGGCCAGAGATTGATGCTCTATAAAGCTCAAGTACGGCCCCACGTGGAGTACTGCTCTCACCTCTGGGCAGGAGCCCCCAAATACCTGCTCAACCCACTTGACTCCTTGCAAAGACGAGCTGTTCGAATCGTCGATGATCCTGATCTCACGGATAGCCTGGAGCCGTTAGGACTGCGGAGAGACTTTGGTTCTCTCTGCGTGTTCTATCGGCTGTTCCATGGGGAGTGCTCTGAGGAACTGTTTAAGATGGTGCCAACGTCACCATTCTACCATCGCACCACCCGACACCGCAGTAGAGTTCATCCATACCACCTGGAAACAATACGGTCTAGTACCGTACGTTTCCAGCGTTCATTTTTTCCACGCACGTGTAAGCTCTGGAATGAACTCCCTGCCTGGGTGTTTCCCGAGCGCTATGACATGTCCTTCTTCAAACGAGGTTTAAAAAGAGTATCCCTTCAGTGGTAGGCAGCGGCTTGACTATGCCCCTGGCATTGCCGATGTCCATGAGCGGCGGTGACCGCTTACCATCAGGCGGGCCGCTTGCTCGTCTGCCTATCAAGGCAATAAAAAAAAAAAAAAAAAAAAAAAAAGGTTTTGATGCTAAATGGAAAAACAGAACACATAATTTCGTCCTGTCCGTTCATCCGTCCGAAATTTTAGTCGGAGAAATTTGAAAAGTAGGTGTCTCTGAAATGGTGCAGTTAATTACGAAAAAGTAAACTAATAAATACATTAAGGTTGACAGTCTATACAGTTTGTAACTGAGGAATGAAAAATAGTGCATATAAGGGTATCTTTATAACGTCCGTTCGATTTTGCTATCTTTTCTCAATTTGAAACAAAACAAAACTATAATTCTCGGAGTTAACTCGAGACTAGAACAAAAAATAAGTTGCTTTTGTTAACAATAAAATTAGCTTATTTATTAAGTTATAATTGCTTATGAATCTGAAATAAACAATTCCGGATAGACCCTAATTATTTAGTTCCAACACTTACACGTGGCAACTGCGTATATTATTATATCATAACTTTATATACATGTAAGAATGATTATCGACGCAGTATAATCATGTTTATTATACGTTTGTTTCGTATGCATTTTGTACGGAGATTATAGTAACAATGAGTCATGTATTTATGCTACTATTGCATCATAATATTATATTATTATTATCGTCAAAATTAATTTTATGTTATCGTTTAATTAGAAACTTAAACGAACAGAAGTGAATAGTCAAAGCAAACAATTTACGTTGCACAGATAATTTATTTATTGTAGGAAAATAATTCAGTTATTTACTATTAAAAAAAAATCATAGGCTTAAGAACCTCTGTTGACTTTACACCTACTACATACATAACAATACCTTTTTTCCTTGCAGTGGGTTCGTACAACATGCTTTTTAACACGTATTACAGAAAAGATTTGGCTTGTAGTTTGTTTGACCGGCAGCCTGCCTGACAACTACTCCTCTGAAGAGAAACACCCAGAACCGAAACAAATATTTGCGGAGCACAAGAACATTTTTGTCTCGGTGAGAGAATCGAACCCGTGACCTATCACTTCAGAGCCGACTACTCGCCCACTGCGCCACGGATGCTGTCGTAATAATATATTATCTATAAATAATAATGTGTTCAGTCATTCGTAATAACACATCCGCCTTCTGTAGTTTTACTTGTAAGCTAAAATTGTTAATGAAACTGTTTGTAATGTGTGTGTTTGTGTGTATCGAAAGCAGCCCGTACGAAACGATAGCATCAACAAAAGCTTTCACTCTGTAATGACCACTTTGCGAACACAAAACACTGATCGTATCTACGGCGGCAAACATTCGCCATTTTATTACAAAACTCCACAGTCCACAGCATATTTATGCACAACCCACTCGTATGTGAAGTTTTTACTCGTAAAAACAACACATTTACCTCTTACATTTACAAGGAAAAGGAAATATGTTTTTACATACAACTTTTGCCTACAGCATGAATGGTCCAACTCGAACTGGTCGTTACCACTGCCACACAAAAAACCGACGTAAAGTAGTGGCTTGCTGCGGCGTTATGTACGATGTGAGATATCCGGAGACCCAAATTGTCCCTTTCCTTTAAGATCGGCAACGCGCCTGTAATTCCTCTGGTTTGGTGGGCGAACATGAGCGGTGACATTTACTTACCATCAAGTGACCCACTTACTAGTTTGCCGGCCTATTCTATAAAAAATGCGTATTGCCAATTTAAGCACATACAACGTGATTGCTTTAAAGTATAAAGTTGACATCAACACCCTTATTCATAAACTTTACTATGAGGTCATAGTGCGCACATAGTAGCGTTTTCTGTATGCGTAAAGGGTCCGTGAATGTGAGGTTTGCCAGCCCGCATTAGACTCGCGTGGTGGACTAAGACTTAACCCCTTCTTACTCGATAGACGAGGCACGTGCCAATATTGGGACGTGTATAATACAGGGCTAGTAAAAAAAGGGGGGCCGTTGTTGGCACTAAACAAAAACAGTTTAATAATGTTTACATTTTACAGAAACCTACACTTAGCAAAGCGTTTATCTAAGTGTTGTTTGTTGTGAATATAGGCGTAAATTACAAACCAATATAACCATATTTTCACCATCCAACGGTTAAGGCTCAACATAGAGCGAGCACTTTAGACAACGACGTGGCACTTTAATTATCATCAACCTTGTCCGGACACACGTGAACATACATGACGCGCGTCATACTCCGCATCATATAGCGCTTACAAATGCGTTGCCACATGTTTCTCTGTTATACACAGCAGAACTATAGACATCGCAATATATCTATACAACGCCAGATATTTATAAAACACTAGCTTTTCCTCGCGGCTCCGTCCGCGTGATCTGCTTTTTCCGGAATAAAAAGCAGCCTATGTTACTCAGTGGTAATGTAGCTTTCTAACAACAAAAGAATTTTGGAAATCAGCAGTTTTTAAATTTATTCGTTACATCCAAAAATACAAATCTTTCCTCTTTATAATATTAGTGTAGAAAGAGGAGCGCGTGTCATTCTTTACTTTTTAATTAAATTGAAATTATAAAGTGCTATCGAAGCGTTATTCAAGAAGCACGTGTACGGCAACCATTGTAAATTGCTTAAGATGCATCTAAGTGTGGGTTGTACGAACTGTTGTTTTGTTATTGAAACAAGCATTCGTTTAGGTGATTTATAGGTTAATGTATTTTCAGTACTATCAAAATCAGTAGATGTCGTCAACCATTGTTTGTTACACTAGCCGACGGTTGGTGGAACTCACACTTAGACTATTTCACAATATTCGGGTAATATTTGCGTCGGTGGTTTCTAGCTCAAAGTTATGTGTAGTGTGTGGCTTCTGCTATTGCGTACTTTTATGTTTTATCCCATATTAGGGTACGATTCTCGCACCTAGAAAAATATATTTTATGGTGGATAATGATGGGTGTACTTTTATTTGTTGTGTCCCCTAGGGCTCTGATAAACTTAATAAATTTTCTATAAGCTAGGAATCTGCCACAAGTTAATTAAAATTAATACTAAAAACAGAAATATGAATAGTAAATAGAAATATGTTAATAGAAAATATGATCCGTTTGTACTTAGTAATGAGAGAGTTTAATTTTGCACATTTAGAACCATTTTCTTAGTGTAAGTTGACATCATGTTTTAGTAAAAGTATGTGACAAAATTACTGATGTTTACGATATAAAACAATATGCTTTTATCACTTTAATAGAATATGCATTTTTAATCTAACACTAATACACGACACGATAAATGACAGCTTACTCTTATCGCGTTAAATATTACCTTTTAACGATTACAATAGAACTAAAATCCCCACTAACTACACAAAGCAGACATCGAATATTGAAAAATAATCAGTAAAGGGTGGCTCGCGCTTCACTTGCGAAATCTATAAATTTGTTTTCGTAATTCAAGGAACCATTTACCATCAACATGAGTCATTTAATCATATCAGAAAAACAACCTTCATTTTCAAAACTACAATGGGAATAAAATCACGGAGCAAACTCAGATATTAAAACCTTGCAAATCAAAAACATTGATTACGAGCCAGTCCGCCTTAATGAAATTCTAACGATCAAAAACAAATTTGGTGGAGAGAAATAGCGCCACTTCGGAATACAATTCCTTAGAAAGTGGATCGAAGTCGTTTAGTTTACGTCAGCCCGGGGCATTGGGGAAATGTCGCCGTCCGCTCCCCACCCCATCTCTTCTCTCCCGTCACATAAAGCTGCCGAGACGGACACGTTAGCAGAATCTAAATAGACGTGTTGTTTATCTAGGCTACTTACTCTCTTGTATGTGCCGAACCAGCTCGTTTTAATGTTCCTTAAAGTATATGCTTCGAGTTATTTTACAAAACTTATAGGAAGTTTTTTTTATTGCGTAATTATTCAATTACTTTTAATCCATTCAAATTACTCGTTATTGTAAATTTTCATGATGATTATACTTTTCAATTCAAGCAAATTATAATAAACATCAGAGGGACAGTTCAGTTTTCATAATTCCGGAATTCATAATTATCTACGTCACTTGAATTCACGGAAACTGTGAATTCAAGTGACGTAGATAATTATGAATTCCGGATGCAAAAATATTTAAGCCGAAATTTAAGTAGGTTAGGTTAAGTTCGAATGTCTTGTCTCTGATATAATGCGAGGTTACAAGGTATGAGTTACATTAATTAATCATGCCTTATGTAGTATGTAATGGATAGATCATATTCAGACTTAGCATTAATCTTAAAATCGATTCGTGCACGAAGCCGCAATATGTTTAACTATAAGAAACTAAGAGAGACTTTCAGTCACAAAGCACCCAGACTCAAAACAAATATTTTCAGACCACACTCACACAATGCAGGGATCGAACAGGTGGCCTCTAGTTACACAGCTGCCTCGCCCGCTCGCCGCGCTACGGGGCTGACCCAATTGCAATGAATTCACATCGTTGATAACACAATACTGATCCCGCAATATGAACTATAAATTCCGAGTCACACTCGGTTGTACCCGTACGTATGTGGGGCGATAGCGACACTTCATATGACAATATTTGAAAAATATTTTACACAATTTTTATGAATACCACAAAAAAATTATATTGTCACTTTAGCATCCAACGAGGCGTTCGACGTGAGCTGTATATAATAGTACATTTAACTATGCATGAAACGTTTAATTTACACATATGCTTTTTTTTTTAGAAATTATATTAAACGATATGGAACACACGATATATTGTCATTTCAAAACGTCGTATAAACAATACATATTCACATACATCAGGTTGATTATTCGACGAACATTCATAGCAGCCCCGGCCTACGGAACTAATATTTTTTACTATAAATCAATTTCATAATCAGAATTCTTTTGGTCGACTTTACAGGTGTCTTAATTTTTTTTAAAAGAAACATTGGCTAATTTTAAATTTTGTTTCAAATTTGGCGATACGCGTCGCATACGGTCCCAATCGAAATTCAAAGTTCCAACCCTCTTGCTTGTAGAGTTTAGTGTAGACAAAGTTTGGGGCAATAATAATCTGTATTCATTGGATTAACAATAATAGAGATTCGATTATTGAAATAACACAGGAATAGTGAAAATTCATGCATTTGTTTTTTATTTTAATTACGAAAATACTAAACAACAACTTGTGAAATGAGACGTGACTATGTGGTAATAAGTAAGCAAATAAACCGCAAGGTGAAATATCCCGCTAAGTTAATCTCACACTAATAATAATACATACACGGCAAATTCTCTTGTCTACATTACAATTAAATAGAAATTCACGTGTTGCCACGTGAGATTCAAATTTTTATATGTAAGTAAAGACAAAACACATACCGGTAACCAAACATTGCGCAATGCAATTATGTATTGTATGAAAATGTGCAGTGAATCTATGAACAACCATGCTCGGACTTATAATTAGCAAAGTATTCTATAGGGGATGATCGACACAAAAATGCTCATACCCAAAAATGTACGGTTAAGTGCAATAATAAAATTGTATGTACTTATAAAAAAAAGTGACGAGGGAGTGGCGTATACATGAATCAAGCACGAACGGCTATAAAACATCCGGAAAGGGACCGAATAACATACAAAATTAGTGGCAATTCAAATTAAACCGTATCAACATTGCAGCTGCCTGCAAGCCGTGGCCGTTTGTAAAATAAAACTTGCTTGCAAACAGTTCGTCAACGGATCTCGGACGCGTCGCGGCAACTTCGTTCGACTAAGTAATTGCCTTCTCAGTTTGTCGCGAACAAACTTCCATGCCGAGTCATCCTCGTCTTTCGAACGACAAAAAGACTTTTCGTGTGCCCTCTATGTTACTGCATGACGATGCGTGGTTTTATTATTGTTCAAACAACTTTAAATATTGGACGTGCGGGGAATTGACCCAAAATTTCTAGCTGTCCCGCGCGGTTTCACCTACAGTGCGCCACCTACCAGGTCCAATTGTGAATATAAACCACCCAGGAACCCACTCAAACACACATAAAAAAAATCATCGAAATCGGTCCAACGGTTTAGGAGTTTTTGCGAGACTAACGAACGGAAACTGGTTTTTAAATATAAGATGAAGATTAACTTGCCCAAAATTATGACTTAAAACTTGAAAGTATTCATTCAAGATTTACCTTACCGCAATAAGTAGACGTAAGGGTCTGGATTACATTCACTCACGAAACTTACGTACGTAAGTGACCTTCGTAGGAATTACTAAGGCAAACGATTTTATTAATATGCTTATTGTAAACTTCATTAGCTTACTGTAAGTTGGCGAAAACAAAACAGATCTGGTAAAAGGCAAGGCATATAAGCCTCTTACGTAAGTCCATAAATTATTAAGATGAATTTACTGATGAATCTGGTTTTATTTAGGGGTTTTATTTACATCATACTTTATTACAATACCCAAACCAACACGTATAAACAAGTGTTGCTAAACGACACAATTTTTTCGCTATCTCCCATTTTGATAAAATGTCCGGAATCAGACCTACATCCAACCTTCATTTAACTTCAATTCGTTCGTCTTTATTCCGGATACATTCCATCAGTAAATGTTGGACATCTTCAATTTTGTTGCAACTAATATAGTAATCTAAAAATTGCCTGCCGGGTGTATAAATCTAATCGACAAATGTATTAAGAGTAGGTAGACAATCAAATGCGCACCGAACGACGAATAAATTGCCTAGCAACATCTTTTGAAACCAGTCGTGCACACTGCAAACCTAGTGCTCCACGATCACGCCGGTTTATAGCCTGTTTCTGACACACAACTCTCCGTAAAAACAACGTGCCTTCACAATACTACAATAGGTGGCTGAGCTGAGCGGTTTCCTCACCACTACCCCCCTCACCCCACGTCGCACCTCCCATCGGCCGCTCCATCGCCCGCCCGCAGTCGCTACTTGTATGACTCAGCACGAAGCTTTGGGTCAAATTCGACGAGTCGGCACCAGTGGCTTGTTTTTCGCTGTAAACGCTCGTTTTTGTGCCGATAAAGCATTTGGTAATAGCGATGATACTATGCGAGAGATAAAGGTGAGCCACGACGCGGAATAAATAATCGTTGTGTTCAACGAAAATTTATTTTATTGTTTTAATAAAACTTCGTAGCGTGGAATGCCAGTAACGGTAAACTTTCTTTAGGTTTGCATCGTTTGTTTGGAAAAGAATAATACAGTTGTATTTTTAAAAGGTCTAATAAAAACTTTGATGTTTGTTCGCCTCAAATAATAAATTTGGAAGAATTCCTTTCATTACGTCACACTGTGACAAAAGTTGTTGGCTCAGATAGTTTTAGGTATTTTTATCTTAACGAATATACACATTTGTGCATATAAGTCACAACTGGACATGAGCAGTTTAAACATAGTACTCATATATAAAAAGTTGTACTCACAAAACCGTCGCTTCATTAATTTTCAATAAAATTCCATGACAAAGAACCAGAAAGGTGAATAGCATCCGTGAGCGGAAACGAAGCCTCACTGATGGCGTCCCATACAAAACGAATATCCAATTAGCCATTCCATCTCGCCGGCTTTCATTACCCGGCCGAATAAACGCGCCCGGTGGCGGTGGCTCGGCGGTGGGAAAAATAGTCAGGGCGAAAATAGCTTACACAACACAACATTGAATTCATTTTAATTATCACAGTTTGGGTAAAGAGCGACTGTTTTAATTACACAAGTGAACATATAATATACATAAAGTTAGTTCCAGGTATATACACTCCTTTGCAAAAAAAACGGGCGGGTTTGATTTTTTAACATTATTGGTAATAATTTAGTTCTTCAGAGGTTTTAATAGCCAAACTATGTTACTGGCACTTAATAAAGAGTCTGGGTATGAAAAAAAGTTCATTCCAAATTCAAAACTTTAGTTTTTTAAATTATTAATCCCTTTTTCATTTTGTGACACTTTTCGCGGGTTTGCGGTTAAAAGGTTATCAAGCAACTAAAAGTAACTTTTCGTTATTTTTAGTACAACAATTTATGTTTATCGCATAATTCTGCCTTATTGTGACTTAAAACAGATATCTTTGTGTCTATCGTAATGGCAGAAAAAGCAATGAGAGCTAGTAAAATTATAGCGCTGCTGGAAGAGGGGTGTAGCCAATGTTACGTCTCACAGCGGTTAAACGTGAGTCGTTCAACCGTACAAAGAACCTGGACTCGATACCAAGAGACAGGTTCCGTTCAGAGAAGGCAAGGTTCTGGGAGAAAACGTTGCACACAGCCGCGAGACGATCGCTTTTTAGTGACTCAGGCGCTGAGGAACCGCAAATGCAGTTACATAGACCTCAAAAGAAACCTTGAAGAGGTACGAGGAGCACAAGTTAGCCTATGGACTGTGAGGAGAAGACTTTTAGCTGCTGATATACGTAGTCGACGACCAGCGCGGGCCCCCAAGTTACTCCGTGAGCACCGGATTGCGCGGTTGAGGTTCGCTAGAAATTGCCTATCTTGGACACCAGGTAACTGGAGTAGCGTACTCTTCTCCGATGAGGCTCGAATTTGTCTGCATGGTGAGGACCGACGTCGGCGAGTGTTACGAAGACCAGGGGAACGCTATGCCGATGTGTGTTTTGAAGAAATCACCCCTTATGGTGGAGGGTCCGTTATGTTTTGGGCGGGCGTAACTTCCAACTATCGTACCGAGATAGTATTCATAGAAAATGGCTCACTAAATGCGCATAGGTACATAACAGAAATCCTTTCTCAAAATGCACAACCCGCACTGACTGTAATTGGTGAAGATGCCATTTACATGGACGATAATGCTCGGGCCCACCGTTCTGGCGACGTAGATGCTTATATGCAAGAGGTCGGTATTCGTCGTTTGGATTGGCCAGCGCGGAGCCCCGACCTTAACCCCATTGAGCACGTTTGGGACCTCCTAAAAAGGCGAGTACGATCTGTCCAACCACCTCCACAAAACATCAGAGAGCTTAAACGTGTAATCTCGACTGAGTGGGAACACATTCCACAGGACACCATCAAAAGCCTGGTGGGAAGCATGCCAAGACGATTACATGCCGTAATCGCTGCAAGAGGAGGTCATACTCGTTATTAATTTTTATTTTTTAATGTCTCTTTTATTAAAATACCATAAAAATACTCGTAGTCTTAATTTCATTATACCCATAAAAATGTCCATTTTAACACGGCTCTCTGTTTACATTGACTAAAACACCGATACCAGGATAAAAGTGTTAAAAAACTAGATTCTCATTGATAATAAGAAATTTCTAGTCATCCAAGCTAATGACATACTAAAAATATAATAATATTTACCCATAGAAAAGCTAAGGTAAAGTGTGTGTGTAAGGTGCCCGTTTTTTTTGCAAAGGAGTTTATATATAGGTAGTATCAACCCGGGGGAGTTACGCCGACCGAACATTCGACGATTGTTTCATTTTTTCAATTCCTGTATTTTTGTTAATATCGTATTGAATACATAACAACATATCATTCTATTTATTATCAATGCATAGTATAAAACAAATCGCTTCCCGCTGTCTATCTGTCTGTCCCTATATATTCTTAGATCTTTAAAACTACGCAACGGATTTTGATGCGGGTTTTTTTTCGATGATCTGCCGGAACTTTTTACCCACTAGAACACACGTTTCAATCGATATCTGATAATCCACAAGTACTCGATTGTAAAGCGTGAGATCGCTGGTTGTAGCCGATTCGATCACCAAACCTCGTGTTGGTAACAAAGAGTTACCACAGTAGCTAAATGGCCCATTCTAATGAAAAATAGAAGCTGTAAGCGGTATTGCCCGCCGCCGCCATACGGCCTTGTAATTAAAAAGGAATGAGTAGAGATAAACAAAGACTAAAAGTGCATTTAATATATTTAATCTTCATATGTTCTTAATTTGCTTTATAAATCTGCTATCAGGCAGAAGGCATGTGGACAGTCTATATACTCGAGTCTTATTTACAAGAGGATTGCTTATAACTTCGTTACACTCGCGGTGCTTTGGCGTGGTTTATAATACTTATGGCTATTTTGTAAAGAACCGAAACTACACTACGCTTTTCGTTGTCCTGAATCGTATTCGGAATTGTATGCAAGATATTCGACGAGGGCTCAATCTCGAGACTATTTGCCTGTCAATTTCGTAGTATAGGAATGGCTAACGGATTCATCCGTTTACTGCCGAATGCCGCCATACACATATTGAAGTGTTACGAGCACATCGCACAATGGAATGATCGCACTCAAATGGATAATTCACACGTTATATATCTCGAGGACTACCACTTATATAGTTGTTGGGCGTTTATTTCGTTAGTCTCGAGTGCACAAAAATACGTACGAGTTTATTATTATTATTAGTATTGCTTTACTTTCAGTTAACATTTTTACTTGGGGGTAATATATTTTTTTCCCATTTCTTTCTATTGTAAGAATTAAATTTGCATTATTTTAATGTGACAGTGGGTCACACAGTGACCTTTGATAATGTTTCGTAATATATTTCTATTATTCTTGCGTAAATATGGTCTTTTAAACCACGTGAATTCAAATTCGAGTAGTAGAGCCACGCTGTAGACAGATTTGTCTACGGAGTCGAACACTAGGTCGGAGTCATATTTTGAACATTTTAATAACGAGAATTGGCCTTCAGGTCATCTTCTGCATGTGTGCCAAATTATCATCCCAATTATATAAGGCGTGTTTGACTAGCAAACATCCGACAAATTCACAAACATTCAGACTTTCACATTCATATAGTATTAAAGTAGGATTAATAATTAAACAAACACCAAAAACCGACCTCAATGACCGCAGGCCAATCCGAAAACTAGGTATTAAAATTATTTAACTGGCGGCCTGTATGTAGTCACAATAATTAGTTGTCGCTACAGAATTCGTGTTGTAATTAACGTTAACTAGATTAACATCACAGAGCAGTATTTTATCATCGACAATTTGATTCTATTCAGTGATTTATCTTGTTTGAAGCAACTTGAAGTGGTATGTCATGTGATTTACTTAAGGTATACTTACTACTTATATTTTGCTTTTTAAGTCTTGTCTTTTTGGTACCACTGGATTGAAACGGGAGCCGTTAAAGCAAAAAACAACCACTTTTTTTATCCAATACTTAACTATAATCCAACACGGGTATTTCTAATCCCACGCTCGAGTAACTTGTCTTGTAGGTATAAGGAATTTAGAGGGCCTAAGCTCCCACCACAACACCCAGACTACAAACATATATTTTTGGATCAGACAAGCATTTGACTCGGTACGTATGGTACGGTAGAATCGAACCTACGGCCTCTTTGTATAATGTAACCTATACCACTACTTTGAAGTAGATATAAACCACATCGATTTGTATACCTTGGTCTATCTATTGGCGTCCGTTTCGGTTATGAAACGGTTTACTGTATGACGTATTTTAAGAAGTTGCAACAAATACAGTCGCATTGTACACGCTTCATACACATATATTTTTAGATAACCTTAAACATTGCGCCATCAAACTCGCCCACTAGACAATGATTAGCGCGCGCTGAAAATAAGTATCTGTATCACTATGCACGAGCACGAGTATGTTCTACTAGACCTACTGTAAACACTTCGCATAGGACGCCTTACGATGATGAGTTATGTGGTTCGCTGTGTCCGAACTCCGAAACACCTAATCATTATTTACGACATTTTGTAAGATACGTATAATAAACTCTCAGTTACTCTACTCTACTTCAGTTCAGCGAGTAGCATGTTATAAAGTATAATGTTACATTTTGAGTTAGTTTTATATTTTTGAGACGAACAACATCAAGTCAACATAATCGAAATAATTATTCTCAACAAATCGAGGGCCGACTCTACTGCTGTACAAACGTCTATAATAGTTCTGCCATACTCATTACTCACTGTTTTATAATGCATTTATCATTGAATAATACGGTGTGTAGTGTTTCGTGTCTGTCGTGTTTGTATCGGGATTTGTCCACCACGCCTGTCTCAGTTCGATGGCACACACCACACGTGTAAACACGTGATTACACACGGATAAAACTTAATTATGCATACACTACACCACTGCCACCTTTCTATCTTTTGAATGTAAAGTATGTAGTATGTAAACTGGAGTGGATATTGTGTATTAAATCAAATTATTAGCTCACTATATTAGATCAACTTATAGAAACTTTATAAACCAATATTGAAAATAACCCGCGGACGGCATTTTTTCCTTTGCCATACGTACGCAAACTAAAGCATACACCTCAATCCGTAAATCACTTTAAAATCTCAAGCTTGTGGAAAGTTTTCCAAATTGCGCATCCTTCACAAGTTTTCCCACATGTAACAAAAAACACATGGACCGTTTATTTTTACAGCACATAAATATGTGTTATCGTCTAATTAGCCAAAAACAAATTTATATAAACAAATTAAATGTTGATAAAACAATAGAAACAATGCCAGACCTCATATGATTTGCCTGTATTTTTCAGGGTTCGAAAATATCCGATATTTATTATAAATATCAAAATATCGGATATTTATGATATATATCCGATATATATCAAGTTTGATATATATCCATTTTGTATGAAAGCCATATTATTATTTTATTGTATTATTTATGAATACTGTTTGCATATGTGTTACATACACATACTAAAATTATAAAATAAAAAACTCATGTTTGGATAAGGCAAAATCAAATAAAAACCATAAACTCTTCTTTTAGGGCAAAAGTGTTGCCATTTATGGATTAGAACTTACCATTAGGGAGTATGTTTTAACACTACTCCCACGCCATCTATATTTGGGAAGTAGAAATACAGTAACAAACTCTAAAAATTACTTAATAACATTAATTTTTTAAACCATTTTTGTATTGCAATATATTATAAAAAAAATATTGATATATATCGTCAAACCCAGCTTGATATATATCGGATATATATCGGATATATATCTTGATATATATCCATTGATATATATCCTCGAACCCTGGTATTTTTAAATCAACAAATATAGTAACCTTTAATTTTCTCGAAACAAAAGAAAATGGACTTACACCACTTTCAAAACAAACGGTCCACATAATGAATGACGTCGGAAGAAAGCGGGTCCTTGACGGGCGGGTTTACAAGTAGCCACACAAGGACACCGCCGTGTATAGCTTCTGTTTATTATTATTGAAAAAATTGTCTCGGCGTTGTTAGTGTCGAACATTAAATACAGTGTGCGGTAGTCTTTTTGCAAGATTAAAATGTTTCAAAATGCAAAAACTGATTTTATTGCACGAGCCCTTGAAAGCTATTGGCGGCACATACAATTTCCATCCTAATTGGAGAAAAGTTTTAGTAGTCCAGCCAGAACAACATTTTACTTTCATAAATGTAAGGGCACGCATAAGGTTCGGCCTCTACCAGACTCGATATTGCGATTTAGGAATTTATTTACTGCGTCAATATTTTTGTTGGTATAATTGGACAGTAGCAACTGGTATCGCAGTTTGATAGTAAGTTGCGTAAGTTAATAAATAGAATTACAACTTTATCGATATAACATCTCTTTTTATATTTCGGAATTCTTTTCCCGAGATGGCACAAGTTATTTATTAGATGTAACAAGCATATTGGTAAATAAATACAAACATTATAATATAGGTTTATAAAATACCAATGTAATTGTAACGCGATGAAACAGTAATTATAGAAAAAACTATATACTTAGTAAAAACAGAAATATTTACATTTAAGTAAACGGCTATTATACAACAATAATATAAACGAACAATAGTAGTTTAAACATGTTAATGGACTAGGATGTCTTACATCAAGCCTTGTAGGTACATAATCTAAAGACATTTCGTTATTATATTGGTACTTAATGTATACTTCCAACAAGAGCTAATTTGAAAACATATGCAAATGACCGCCATAAAGACAGAAAACTAAATATGCGCGACATTTAAAGCGCCTATCGTTACGTCGCGTCAGAGATCTAAGAACCCTCGGCAAATTGATAGGGTTGCTAACGCACCCACAAACAGAAATAATCTTTCCAAGAATTTGATAACCATGGCCGGCACACAAATAAACTCAAGTGCTCAAATTATACGTGTTCATTCTTTATCAGCTTCATCAATAATAAATTGCAGGGTTTGAAATCACCTACCAAGATATATCTGATAGAATTATTCCACAATAATTATCAATGAAATACATACACCAATCCAAAATTATTCATATTTAATTAAACAAATTGATGTGAAGGTAATTTATTGTTTTTTATTTGACTACAATTATTCATGATTATAATTTGTAATTAAATCAACAACATTCCAAAGCAAATGACTAATTAACATCTCGGCCTCTAAAGCTATGTTATTGAATGGGAATTATCTTACGATACCGAATCTAGAATCCAATATCTACAACTACCAGTCAATACTTGACATATTTCCGCGAAATTGGTACTTCCATGTGAACTATTTTCGTTTCAGTATAATTATCGAAGATTCATTACCTTTTTATAACATAGAATTTATGTACTATATACATGTGCATAAGCTCACAGCATTATTATTATTTTATGATAAAGGGGGGTAACTGAGCAAGAGAGTTGATATTAGGTGTTCAGCGCCGCCTATGAACACCATCAATACCAGAGGAATTAATTTCTCCATATTCATTTATAATTTCTCTTATTTACACATTTATTTATTAGCAACCCTAACCATATATCTCTCCCTCCTTTTGTGCCGAAATCACATTAGCCATTGTTCGACATCGCTTTGTTGTCACGGTGTGTGAATGGAAGGTATTGTTATTGTCATGTTCCGGCGCAAAGCCGTCGTTTTGGCCAATCTCTAGGGAACCATGTGGTTTTTATGTGTTCGTGTATCATAGGAAAAAGAGCTCTATTAATACACCAAGTACAATCATCGAAACAACGTTAAAAGATTCAACGAGACTAGAATTCATCAAGATGAAATGCTCAGTTTTAAAAACCATAGAGTACTGCTCACTAGAATTGGCATTCGGTATAATATACAAATTGATTTGATATGTTCATTAATATATTATTTATAATTTAGACAAAAATCTCAGTGGCAGAGCCACGCTGTAGACAGTTTTGTCTACAGCATGAATGGGCCAGCTCGACCGGATCACCACTGTCTCACAGAAAATCCATGTAAAGTGGCAGCTTGCTATTGCCAAGATACTGTTTTGTACGGTGTTATAACCCCTTTCCATTAAGGTCGGCAACGCATCCATTCTTCAGATATTGTGGATGTTCATGGGCGGTGGAGATCACTTACATACCTTCAGTTGACCCACTTGCTCGTTTGCCAGCTTCTGCTAAAAAACTGACTGAAGTCACAAGGACCCCGGATTAGACTTAATATTGTACTAGCATGTGCTGTCTCAACGTTGGCCAAAAGCATCCCCAAACTACGATCATGTGCAATGTTAGCAAGTCATTTTTGAATTAGTAAAATGCTCAAATTTATTTCATTTTTACTTTGTGAAGTAATCTAGTTTTATACATTCACGCTGCGTTCAAGATTTTATAAAAAAATACGTCAGTTCTATATCTTTCTAAGCTACTTTAAATTTGTATTCAACATATTAATCGCGTATTTCTCTAAAACTTTTTTGTTATGAAATTTAGACTCATGTCGACAGAATATGAGGAAAATTATTTACATCATCTCTAGCACAAATAGATAGCAAGACGAGTGATAGAACTGCTACTATAGGTGAATATCCTATAGAGATGTCCAATGAATAATTCTATCATCAACACTAATATGCGGACACGGTTTCCGGAATCCGATATTTCACAATATTCCATGGAAAAGATATTATACCATTTGAATGAATACCTACTAAAACAGCTAACAAAAGACATGTGAATACTACATTTCGCAGTTAATTTCCCAGGAGTGTTTAAGTTATTCAGTTGTACAATGCAAAACTTTATCATTTTAATTTAAACCACAGAGATAGGTATTTCTTAATTTCATAGAATTATAATATTGTTGTCGCCATTAAAAGAAATAGTAGAAAATTAACGTATGAGATTGTATCAACACATTTATTCTGTTATTAATACAATTACCGTATTCGTCCCTGCATCCATGCCGAATTTGTACAATCCATATACAATAATACCCGATGAAATTAAACAATATAACAGCGAATTAATATTGTTAATTTTATTCATGTATTTATAAACAACGAAAATTATAAAAGCAGTGGGTGATTATGTCATGGAGAGATCTAGTTTAAGGCAGATAAGACGCTCGCCGTGCGTTCATAATGTGGACACATAAAACTAAAGACTCATCAACAATTTATACGGATGTAAAATAATTCAAAGTACCAAACACATAAACAAGTATAAAAACTATTATTGGCAGGTTACACAGTTTCCGTGTAATAATTGTAGCGATGCTACGATTTATATTGTTTTTTCAATAGTTTAATAATAATAAGAATTTCAAGAATAAAAACAACATAAATGATATAAATGATAAAAAAAAATGGTACTACTATTTCCAAAAAAAACTTCGATCTCCTTAACACGTATTCAATTCGAAACAAATTTACAATTGTCGGTTAATGAGAACACGTACATGTGTCTAGATAGCACATGCAATGTACACAATTTGTTACGTATCGACGTCTGCTAAGAGCGAGCGGGAAAAACCCGATGTCGTGCATCCGTCGCGACGCTTGGCTTCGGAATTAATTGCTACAGCAGTCTGTAGTGGTGAAAAAACCGCACGCGAGTGTAACATTACTTGTAATAACGATTGCGACCGTAAAAAATATATTAATTCGATATCATTGCTCGATCGTTAAAATTTTGTTAACACCGTGATGCATGAGATCGATTTGAAAGAATGCATATATACCTTTTTATCGCTCAGGTACTATGAATTTTCACATTAATTGACGTCACATAATTGACGTAGATTTAACGTCGTTCACACATTGTTGACTGTAACTATTTTATACAGGACAAGGTATAAAGAGATTTTCTTCCATATAATTTTATTATATATTGGAATTTATATAATCCAAATAACTTCAATATAAGATTACAATTTGGAAATTGAAAAACTTAAGAATTTTTGGTGTAACAAAATATTACTACCGGGGCGCACTATAGATAACAATTAATAATAATAATAAATCCACCCAACAGTCACTCACGTAGTCCTGACCCTACAGCAAGATACGAGTCTTATGTAGTAGGTATCAGGAACTACGAGAGACTTTCGGTCTCGCAATGTTTGTGAGTCAAAACACCCAGACCCCGAAACAAATACTTTTGGATCACACAAACATTTGTCTCGGTGCGGGGATCGAACTCCCGGTCTCTCACTTCACAGCCGGCTACTCGCCCGCTGTGCCACGAAGGCTGTCGATTGGCATTTAAAATAATTCATTTAAATATTATGGTAGCTTTCCCTAGGAATTCGACGAACGGAACTCAAGTGACTGAATCCAAGCAGTATCTAATATTATATTGGTGTGTTTCGTCCGCCGGTGGAGACACAAACCGCTTTGGTAATTATGCGCATATATTAAGCAATTACGAGTCACCGGGTTTTGGCATTATTAACGATACTTTTGTATGAATAGTACGCGACGGCGTAGTTTTTATTACGAACTAATTAATTAAGACTACGCAATGTTAGTGGCAGCTGTTTTCAAAAGAAATTCCGATCCGAAAATAATAATTTGTCCCAATTAGAAGCATTTTGTCAAGACATGTCGGAATGTATACCTTTACAATGCCTAGACTATATAAAAAATTGTTTTTCACTGAATGAACCAATGACAACTAAAAAAACTGCTGCTGATCTTTAGTCGCAACAAGTTTTCTTACAATTTATTGATTGAGTTTTAATAAAGAAATAAGTACACAAAACAAACATTTAGTAACCTTTATATACATACCCCTGACATTGATTAAAAAACCTTAGTGAGTTCCAAATGACTACTGATTTTCTTCAAACATAGTTAAGAACTGTCTTGATTAAACCAGCTGTAAAATAAAATAGTTTAAAAAGTTTAGCTTGAACAACTTGAGAATAAAATCCAACTCCTTCAGTTGACAAAAAATCATAAAGAACAAGTCATGTCAGCATTATTGAAATATCTCAACAAATATACACATTTTAGTTAAATGCAAAACCGCAAAGTGCCAAAGCATGCTGCAAACGCGTCACAACATTTAATTGAATAGACAACTTAATAGAGCCCCATCGACAATAAAGTCTATTATATTTACTGGCCAATACGAAAAACACGTTTTCAAGCAACGAAGATACTCCCCCGGCCTCAAGCGTCAAAACAAAACCAAATAGAAACGGTGGGTGTAGGCGTGTATTTAAAAGGAACTCAATCGATTGCAGATCAGGCGATCGGGCCAGTTGTGTCTCGTGTGTGTGAGTTAGCGAGCCAGTGTGCGTGAACGTGTGTGCAACACACGTGTGCGCGCGTGTGAGCCATTAACGGATGTGGTCTGTCCGTATATTTACCAAGTATCCAAGCGTCATGGTTGTCACGCGGACACTGTACTTATGTCATAATATCGATTTCGATAAAATTTCTAAAATAGTACATTAATCTTACCAAATCATTAAAGTTATCATTAGTTTCATTATTTTCAATAAACATAACAATTCCCCGTATCTATATCAGACTATATTAACGAGTTAATTTTGAGAAGGCTGTGATAGAAAATATCAGTAAATGGGGACTAATCTGGGTATACACGTCAAAGAATTATACTCATGCTTTGTCCTCGAGATTACCATTGGGTTTACTAGGTGTAGTCAGTGTAGTAGTCACTAGGTGTTGTAAATTAAATGCTTCTATATTTGATTAATAAACTTGCAACATTAGGCCATGTGGCACGGAACGAATGGGTCTTAAGCATACGAACAATGTAAAATAAAGTTACAGGTTTCCTACATTCTTAAACTAGATACTAACAGTAGTATCGTACTAGATAGCACTAGTATCAACATCAGCATCAACGAAATGGATGTAGTTTATATGTCATAAATTAATACAGCCGATACATGTTATTGTTTATAGCAGAAGGCCGACAAACGAGCATGTATAGTGAGCATGCATGTACAAACGAACATTACCTGATGGGTAATTGTCACCACCGCCAATGCATACCCAAACAATACCAGAAGAATCGTGGGTGCGTTGCCGACATTTAATAAACTGGGGTTGGTTAGATTTTATAGAATTCGAGCAATCGCAACAACAAAGTACAAACAGTTGAACCCCCGCCGGTCGAGATGGGAAATTCATACATTTAACAAAACTGAGTACATCTCACCTTAATATAATGAGCGACGTAATGTACATCGGAGATTTGGCGTTACGTAACGCTGTTATAAATATATTCAATACAAACTCAAACCGTTGACCGTTCATGTTAGACAGATATTTTATTATCGCGTAATTTATAGAGACAATAAACTACGCCACCGATCTTCGGTCTCGAAATTATGTTGTTACGTTGCGAAGGCTTTAAAGACATATCGCCTAAAAGGAAGCGATATTTTACAGTTGGATGCTGTAATGTAAACATCAATTTTGCAAATATTACTAAGATAAGGGAATCATATTAAACATGGTCCACTTCCACAAATTCAATAAGAGTTGGAAGCCCGATGAGAACTATCGTTTAATACTCATTTAGAGTACCAGTAGTTTATAAAATTATAATTAAAAACGAATACGTCCATAAAACACGCATTCTGTAGGGACAACCCTACGAGGCAAGTCGTACCGAGTTACAACGATACGTACAGTAACGATATATTAAAAAGGTTATATAGCCACTTCACAACACGAGACGTACAAAGATAGGTCGAGGCGAACCGATCGGAGTGGCAAGCGTGGCGACGCACCACGCCATACGTGTCTACTTTTGTTTATAATATTTTAAAAAAAATTATCAATTCATTACCATCATATTTAATTTTATTAAGAGTATATCATATTACTACACATTTCAATATGACCCTTAATATTTGTGTACTTTCTCGATAAAAAAGTAATTTTCGTTAATTATAAATATAATACTTAATAGCATTTAATTTTGGTGAATCCAATTTACTGGTATTAAGAGTTGAGGTATTCAAATGAGTGTGGGGGATGCAATTTATCTGAAAGAGAGCTGAACTTCGAAAACTTTAAATTATGATAAATAATTATTACGTAAAGTTAAGAACTCACGTAATGCTAATTTTAGTACACATAACTCACTAATGACTATTTGTGTAACTTAATTCATCAACAACTGACAAGAATTAAATAGATCGAGTAGAGTGTGGGTGGTCTTTCACAGTTAACTATGTTTACATGCACCGTGAACTCATCTTAAAAGAGCGTAAAACTATAAAAAAAGAACACGAGTAATAGTTTACAGCCGTAATCCTTCGGTTTATCAACGAGATAATTTTCTTACGAGCTCCCCATCAACACTATAAATAAGTGGCTTAAATGCCCCGTGTGCGATACCATATACAATTATACAATACCGACCCAAAGTGTTATGACAAAAATTATTTCAAAATGGGCGATTAAATTTTAACCGCCAGATAACGGATACAACCATATAATTAACAATTTGGCAGTTACTCCATATTGTCAGATTGAGAATTTTGTCATAATTTTTTTTGTTAAATAATGTATACTTGGGCTGTGAAATAGGCGTTTCATTATAGTACAGTCAAAAGAATAACTGTGTCTACTCACGACAATTCACAGACAGACAATTGATTAGTCATTCCGTGAACCAGTATATTTTGACAGACTCATGAGGCTGGGTCATACATTATGGTGTAATAATTATAACCTAGAATATTATATATCTACTTAATATATTGATGGAACACATGGTCAAAGAAAAAATGTGTCACTGAAATAATTGAGATCAGAAGTCAACTAGATTTTAATGCCAGTTTATTGTAGTACATGTAGTTAAGGAAGAAGGGGATCTAGGATAACAACTAAAAGTTGACTGCTAGTTATTTCATATGCATGATATTGGTAGGTCCGTCTTATGCGCTACCTGTTGGTTTCGTTATGAGCAGTAGTAACATTATTACTTACAACAGACACATTTACACTTTTTTTTTAGTTATCAGTTTAAAAAATAAATACGGACATTCAAGAAGTCTAATTCACAACATAAGAATTATTATGTTTTGTAATTGACCAGTCACTGTTTTCTAGTCAAAAAAAAAGTTGGCAAATCTTTGATAAAGAATAATTAATGAAACTTCCAAAGAATTTCAACAAGAGCGGCTGCTAAAGGAGAACAAAGTCAGAGCTAAATAGGTAAATAATGAAAGGTGAAAACTTTCAAATGAAATCCATTCAAAGTTTTTACCCAATTCAAACTTAGTTATGTGAGAGTTCAACATTAATTTAACTTTTCTGTACATGAACAATGTGTATTCAACATTCTATGTTAAATTAAATATTTCAACAGAAGTTTTGAGATTTACAAAGATATTTTATTTATTACAGTTTGAATGGTTATACTTTTTGTTGCATTTGAGTTATGTACAAACCATTCAACTTGTTAGGAATTTGAAAAGGTAAAGTATCAAGAGGTCATTTTTCAAATGAGCCTCATACACAGTCACGCCTATAATCCCCAAATGGTAAGCAGAGGTGAAAGCAGTAAACCCACATTTCGTCAATTCTATTTCTATCCCTTGATGCGATGGGGCCGAGTCTATGGCCATACCTGGCACAGTTCCATACCCCGAGCTGATTAAAAGCATTTCATGATAGCAAAGCACAATATTACTTTATCTGACCCAGAGTGGAATTGGGAGTGATCTTACAATTAATTTGAATCAGTAAATATTGGTTTAAATGAGTCATTTTTTTAAAAGGTCAAAATGCTAAGAAATATGCCTTATGGGCATATTTTTTACATATGAATGACTGTGATCTGAAATTTCAGTGAGAAATAGGTGCCTTTAAATCAACAATTTGAACAGAATAGAATTGTACCAATCAAGACAAACTAGCAATTATGTTTTTATTAACTTTTCTAATGCTGATGTTTATGTCAATATTTGAAAAGTTATGTATGTTGTATCTATTGCAATGAAATCTGTTTTTTTTATGAAAGAGGGGGGCAAACAGGTAAGGGTCACCTGTTTACCTAGCGTGTCACTGGTTTACTGATCCTGAGGCTTTACATGCTGAATACATATATTTTATTTTACTTAAGCAATGGATTTAGATTAGATGATCAGAGTATTTTATTAACCCACCTAGCAGGTTAATACAAAATCCTAATCATATGATACAAAATATTTTGAATTTTGATAACAAAAGATAAAAAATATGTTGTATTTTACCAATCACATCTAAGTTAATTCTAAAGAAAATTAGGTAGATGTATTTTTTTTACAGAGAAAGGATAAATAGGAATTAAAGAATCAGTAAAATGGCTTAAACAAAGTATTTTATTTGAATTATAATTCAGAATTTCAAAAAACATGTCATTACTTCCAACAAATTTGCATTTTCTCCGTATATAGTTCCAAAAACTCTGAGGGATCCTGTGGTATGGAGTTATATTCTCGGGAAACAAGTGAGAAAGAATCTATATTTAAAGCACAATAAAGATGAATATCCATATGAAGAATTAACCTGAAAACCACATTTAGTGTTACTTAATAAAGTAACTCTGCTTTGTCTTCATGTAGGTGCACTGCTTGTAAAAAAGTACCCATCTCATTTGAGCAATGTCATAAAAAAACCTTCATGTTCTATCCACAAGAACCTCAAAACCAACTCAATGCAAGTGCCCTTTTAATACTTTGAATGGCTCAAAAAACATTAAATAGATCACCATATGATATTAAGGGTTTAAATATGATAAAATAAAAATGCAATTATTATGTTACAATTTAATTATTATTTTATGTAAGCTAATAAAGAATTGAATAATGTTTTGACAACCATTTTAAAGTGTGTTCTTCCAATGGGTAGTTTTTTTTTAAGAACTAATTATTCATTAAGATCTAAACTTAGAAACTAAGACTTGTCGGCTGATGCAAATATCACACAAATAAATATGGAGGACTTGAGAAAATGGTCAATGAATGTCATACAGTATGAGTGAATATATTTGAAATTTGATGCTGACAGCAGTGTCTTTAGTACTATGTCATTATTTGTTTATACATTTTGCATATGATTGTAAATAACGTTATTATTGTTTCATAATAAAGTCAAGCCAGTGCAGTGTCATGTGTAGCCTTGTCAACAGTCTTTTTTAGTATTTTTTAAATTCTTCATTGATTTAATGTAGGCTAATCGGAATGATTTCAAATGCAACATTTTGCTATTTCTATTATCTTTTTGACATATTTTTTATTGTAATAAGACATTCATTTTATCTGAACGACATATTATTATCGTACATTTTTCCACATGTAGTATACATAAAAAAAATCAATAAGTACTTATAACGTAAGTTTTATTGGACTCCTACTAGTTTTTTCTTAGTTTTCACTATACTGAAAATAAGTCTATGAATTTAATTTTGTTTCAATTACACTATAACATTTTCTAAAATAGAATGGTGAAGAAGGCTAATTTCGGAAAAGTGTATTAAGAATTTGTGGTTACCTCGGACTGAGTCCGCTCTCTCACCGTCTAGTTATCCTCATTAACTCGAAACGTAAAACTACACTTTCACAGCAAGCCGGTCACATCACTTACACCAGACACGTGATTGAAAAGCCGACTAAAGGCGGAATTTTGGCTGATAGATATTTCTAGAAAAGTCAATTCACTAGCAACACGTTTCTCACGCGACTAGAGGTGACGCGTCGACATCGCCGGGAACAATGTCGACGGACAACGACCACCGCCACGGTGAAGCACCGCACCGCTATAGCCGTATCGACGCTAACATATTCCCAAAATTATGCCGGCACATAATAATTCCAAGGATAAAAAAGACACTCCGATTACACACGTCACTTGTACTATATGTTTATTAGTAAATAAAAAGGAACTCACCGTAAATAAGTAGAATCCAACAACAAAGAGTTACCAGCCACGCGCTCCAATTAAAGGGCACTCACAAAACACGAAAGCACAACGTATTGGAGCAAAATTATATCACAATATAGTCAGTTACGTCCACAGTCAGTTTATTATGTCAATTTGAATAAAGTTTTCCAGTTTTTCGTGGGTGTAATCACTCAACTGAGAAAGTAAACCGCGAAGCACCGCCAGCTACATACAAAATGGCGGATTTGCGTAACGAAAGTGACGCGCTGACGCGCCGACAAACGCATGGTCTATTAACTTCTTGTCTATGGTTAACTTCATAATTTCGTTCATGTACATTCGAGGCAACTATAAAGATCAAATCATTATTTATGGATACAAATGCATTCTAAACGATTACATTTTAATTTAAGAGTTTCAAGTGAGTAAGTTATTATTAAATGACGAGTATTTTATGACTCTAAAAATACTTATCCCACAGATGGGCAAAGGTTGATCAAATTTAACTTATGGGTTAGTTATTCATTGAAACCTTTTGTAAAATAAGCTAATGATGTTAGTAATGTGCATGTAGCCCGGACTATTTTTATCAAATCGATACATGACTCTAAATCTGTAGACCCGGTGCAATGGAGATAAATAAGTTTTACGCACTCTAAATCCATTATTAGTCCATCACAATCCGCTACTGGTAGGATATTCATATCTGCCCGGATAGCAACCACCGTACACATGGTATTAACATCTGTCATAGTGATCAGCCAGCCAGCCAACCACACACCTTGTGTGAATCGCGTTCCAGGATCAGCCAGTGTATATCCGGTTCTTGCGAGAGGATTGCGATATGACTTGATGGTTGGTTGAGACGGGTATCGGGGTTGATCCTTGTATCCCTGTGCCTGCATCATTTAAACTAATTTTTCAAAATCCTGTTTTCACATGAAAATTCCTTGTTAAACGATGAAAAAAGGAGATTCTCGATTCTATGCATATGTTATTTTTTATTTGTATGACCACGCATATTCCACCAAATATGAGCCGATTTGTATGGTAGTTTATAGTTAGTATAATCAACTGTGTAGCTTATATGTAAAGTGTCGAAATAAGCAACTAATATTTTATATTACATTATAAATGTTCCTTTCTTGATAGGATGGTATTATAACTTACTACACTTATGAAATGGGAGTATTCCACGGAATTAAAAATTTTAGTATGTACACAATTTTATATTGAACGCAGTGTAAGTAGAATCTACACCGTATTTTGTACTATGTACTACAATGACATAGGGTTGCCCACTAACGAAGTCACAAAAAAATAATTGTACATAAAATTATATAATGAATAAATCACCGTTTGCAAATGTTTTAAAATAAGTAACGTTAAGCCTTGTAGAAATGATATAATTGTTGGTTTTATTTTTTAAGTTATAATTAATTATTGGTCCCAATTCAACGTAAACGACACACTATCATGATTTAACGTTTTTTTCTCCGCGTCATAAATGAATCGTAATGATATCGATTTTGCATATATTTTAATCGAATTAAGATACTTTTTGTCTATGGCATTTAGAGTTCCAAGCTGGCCTACATACTCGCCGAAATAGCCTGAATCAAGCCTCGACGACCGTTTACAAGATGATCTAAAGTCTCGGCTCCTCTTGGTTGAAAAAAGTGACCGTTATTTTGTATTTTTTTTTGTGATTCCTTCAGAATCAATGATTATTATTGAGGACTGGACTGTGTAGCCTTAACACATATCAAAGATTTCCGCCATTTTGTTATAAAGCCGACTGATTTTAAAATTAGTACATATCCTAGTCCTATTTTATCTATATTGCGCATATAGTACATAAATACTTCTACATGCTTGGTCAATCCACTTGTTATTACGACGTCTTCACAAGCGTGTGGATGCCCTGGCAAGTGTTTGCCAAGCAACCTTCCCTTGTTTTACATACTACACATTCTAAGCGAAACACCCAATCCACATATTGGAATCTGCGAATGTTTGGCAAAACTGTGGAGCCAACCTAAATGAGCACAAACATTATAATTGCGGACCTACACGCTTGCTAAGCCTTTATAGATTCCATCATCTAGATCGGGTGTTTGCTATGACTTGGAAGACTGCCGCGCTCTACGTTCGCGCCGTTCCGCATTAAGATAGAATATCGTTTTTGAAGTGATAACTTCTTATGGGAGGGTGAACCGAAACGTTCCGTAATGCGAGCGGCGGCGAGCGGAAGGTTCCAGAATATTCGAGAACCTTCCGTGAGACGTCACGCGGGCCGGTTGACCAGCCAGCGCTAGCCGACTTCCCTGGAACTTCGATAATTTCGAAGTCCGAGGTGGCGTCACACAGTGACCAGTCGGATTGGACCGGACTTTCACAGGACTTTGACAGGACTGTGTTCGTTTTTTTTATGGCGAATAGACATGTTACCGTAATTTTGTTTTTGATATTGATAAAGAAAATGATGATCGATAAAGAAATACTTATAATTTGGAACATGGTGCCGTAAAAAAAGTACCAGGCTCGCATAAACACGAAGAGAGTAGAATGTACTTTTATCATGTCGAGTGGACATGTTGCCGTAATTTTGTATTCTCGCATCTTGTTTGGTAAGTTTTCACTTCTGTCGGCACTCCCGGAGTGCAAACCGTATTTTTTTTTTGTCATACCATAGGGAAGATTGTAGCAAGGGTTTGCGAGTAAACTACAAGCTCATGATGAATAGCTTGTAGTTTACTAATGCCAAGTGTACATACCACAAACATTTTATGAGCAAGGACCTAACTACACAAAAAGCGCGCTAATTAGACCCACATACAAATAATTTCACTTCAATTTCACGTTGACAATTCAAATAATTTCATGTGTTTCCTTAGAAACAGTTGCCCAAAATGGTCCACTATTTTTCAAGGTTATATTTTTGTCTTTTTCGTACATAGAGTAAAATACAAAAATTATACTAAGATGTTATGACATTTGACGCTTACATACTGCATATTGTAGCTCTTAGGCCACTCGCACTTTGAACGCGTTTTTCTAGTATTTTTTCTCATACGACCACTTCAAACAAGCATGAATGATCCCGACCTTCCTAGTGTTATAGTAGCGCGCAGACTACGTACGATTTAGTTGTACGTATAGGCATGTAAAAGCAGCGATAGCTCAGCGGGGATTGGTATCGGCTATCAAGACGAAGTCGCAGGTTCGAAACCAGCCCCAAGAGCATACACCTCTGACTTTTCTAAGTCACGTATATATTAATTGTTAATTATCGTTTGCGTTAACGGTGAAGGAAACATCGTGGGGAAACCTGCATACCTGAGAACTTGATAAGATTTTTCGAAGGTATGTGAAGTCTACCAACCCACATTAGGCCAGCGTGGTGGACTAAGGCCTGACTCCTCTCATTCACTACAGGAGGCCCGTGCCCAGCAAGTTGACACGTGTAATAGAGGGTTAGTAAAAAAAAATAGGTATCTAAAACTCCGACGTCCGAAAATCGATCCAAACCTGTTAAAGCCCTTTTAAAACGTTGTCGTGCTTTTAAATATAAAATGGTTATGACTTTTTCATGATGATGATTTCCTAGCCGATTACGGTTATAGTGAGTATTTCAGGCTATGAGTTACTAATAAGAAGCTAATCTACTTGTTAATTTTAACTGAAATTCACTAGAACAAGAAATTCATCGAATTTATCTATTTTCGAATACATTTTAGGTTTTATGTTAGCGACAACGCCGCCGCATCCTCAGATTTAGAACAGTACAGACTATTCGTTGCGGTCCAAAGAGAATTTTACGAATGCCATTTCACCGGAGCATTACATATTTGACGGAGAAAAACGTATTCAGTGTGCGCACTTATTTCGCACGTCCAGACGTTTACGTGCGATGCGAATTCGCATTGGGAGTGCGAGACACGAGGGGCCGCGCCGTAGGGTTTGCTTCAAGTTAAATTTTGTCTACGTGTATGTCACCCTGTTTTCCAATTACAGCACTAAAGCGCATTATGCGGCATATTGCTCAACGTTGAATGTTTCAACTACAGCAACGCTACGCACAATCAAGCACTCTCAAAAGTACTGCTTTTGGGTGATACATGCAAACGATACCAACTCAGTAACAGAAAATTAACAAGTGTTTTTTCTTTAAGTTGGCATTGATCGAAATTTTATTTATATTATCGTTAGTAATTAATATTCTTTATTGTTGAGAATTTTTTTTAAGCTTTCGTCTTATCGTAGTGTTTTCGAAATATTCAAAAGTTAATTCAGACCCTGTTAAAAAGTAAATGTGAGGATGGATAAAGGTATAAACATTGACTATTTATATTTTTAAATTTTATTCTTAACACAACTTAGCGCACTCTGCTGGTGCACTAGAAAACTAATTCACGTTCCAATTAGTAATTAGCACATTTCGGCATTGTGCGCCACTGAGTCGCATTATGCTCTGTAATTGGAAAACAACAACAGTGTCACAACAATGAAATGGAGAGATAATAATATTATTAATTTTAGGTTTCAAGGAGAGAAATCGATTTAATATATTCTGATCTACACATATAATAATGAAATAATATGTAAAATAATAATTCTCTATTTTATAGATATAGGTAGGTAATTGTAAAAAAAACATAAACATAAGTTCCGTATATAAGCTTAGATGTATTATATTCACGTACTTACGCTACATACACAATAAAATAAGTATTTATTTGATTTCAAATCTGTCTTTGTTCGAAATATCACAGCTGTCACGTTCACGCAAACCATGCATGCTTTTCCATTGTAAAAATCTTCATGTTGATAGTTAATATATTAACACATACATATTTGTACATATCTTGTAAATATTTTATGTACAAATGTACGCTTTACCAAGATATTTAAGATATGTACAAACTTACATACGTCACGCTCAACTTAACGTCGCGTCGTGGCGTCGCGTCGCGTCGTTGTGTTTGTACCTACGGATAGTAAATCGTTTAATTAAATCAACAACAGCTACGGCCTACGACTTCCGAGTTACGACATTCGACGATAAACTGAAGATATTGTCATTGTTTTGTGGCTACGACGACGTGACTTATCAACTTCAGAGTTCAAAGAAATACGTGTTTATGGTAAAAAGTAGATAGAAATTGCATACCTATCTTAGTTTTTTTTGGGATTTAATAGTCCGTGGTTATAAATTGAATATAGTACTCTGAAATCCTGCAAATCGATTACATATTTTGGTGACAATAACGACAAGCAGTGGATAATATCGCCATTTGGTGTGAAAAAAATCTACCCATTGATCAATCAGCTGTGTTTTGTTTTCATTTTCTAAGGGTACCACCATAGCTACGACAGACTACGACCAATTGCAGGCGTCTTAATTTTGAAGAAAAATATTCAGTGAATCAAAAATGAACGAGTTAAAATCGATGGAACACGCTACCTTGAAGGTAAAATAAAGTTCTTTGGTTATTTTTATATGCCATATCGGATGCCCTGAAAATGGTTATTGTACATATTATAATACGTCTAGTTTGTTCAATTTAAAATGTATAGAGAAAGTGAATGGTAATTAGTGTTTCAATATAATTTATAAAGTTTTTAATAGTGGGTAGGTATGAAGTTGCTAATGTTGTGGCACATTATTATATTACGCCATTTATTTGCGGAGATTGACGACTCACGACACTGTAAGTTCATTATCATTTTAAATTATAAGCCATGTTTGTGTTTTATTAAATAAGATAATCATGTTAACAATATGTTATTGCCCAAGGAAAGTAATGTACATAAATAATATTATAATAAAGCTTATGCTACTAAAATATGGTATAGTGTAATGATAACCCACAAAATTAAATTTAAACTACTCTGGAGTATAATTTAAGTTAATAAATTATAATTTAACTTTTCACCAAGTTCTCAATACTAATACTGTAATTTTGATCCCCCAAACTGGGAATAGAACCTATGGTATCATCAGTTGCACAGCCTTTGTTTGAAGATGAAGAGGTGATGATGTTATTTATTTCCACAGTGTTTTGTGATATCCTGCAAACATTAAAGTTAGTATGTTAATTTTATACTTCTCTCACTCTCTCATTTGCTCAATTATTATTAATAATACTAGTTTTGTATTTAAGCACATTTTTTTTAATTCTGGAGATAATTTGTTTATTATTTTCTTAAACTTACTTTTTTGGACAATATATCATCGCCAAGATAAGAACTTCATTTAAAAAATACTAATACTATTGAGATGTCTATAAACATGCAGTAATTGGTAATATTTATTTTGGCACGGCTGGATGATGTTTTCATAGAATGTGTTATTATGGCAGATATATGATCAAATAAGTAAAAAAAAGTCTAAAATTTGAGGAATGATGGTATCACAAAATGTCAACACTCTGATCCTACGTTCATGAGTCTTATTCGTACCTGGCCGGTATTTAAAAATTAATATGGTAAAGGAGAGACAGATAAGGCGGTAGGTCCCTGGTATGTGAGAGACCATCTGGGTCACTGCTTTGTCTATTTCTACCACCAATCAACAGTGTGTAATAACTGATGTGTTTCGGTTTGAAGGACATTGAAGCCAGTGAGATTACTGGGCATTATGAGACTTAACATGTTATGTGTCGCGGTGACGATCGCAGTTCAGTGCCATGCAGTGCTTTGTAACTCAAAGTTCTGTGTGGTGTTGCTTCTGTTTATGGGCAGGCGTGACGCTTACCACCAGATGAGTGCCTTGCTCGTCTCGTCATTCAATCAATCAATAACAAAAAAAGGATCTATTAGAAACTCGTAGTAGTACACATAGTGCCTATGTTAAATATCCACAGTAAGCATAAAAAATATCATATTAGTTGTTGCTTGTAGCTCGACCCAAAAAAAAAGCAGCCATGTCCTAATCAAGGTCATGGTCTATCTATTTGCCATTATCATTAAAAACTGGTTTATGGTGTGATTAACTAACAAACATGTAAATTTCAAATTAATAATAATGATACTATGATATGATAGTAGGATTTGTTTAGGAAGGGTGTGGAACAAGTCCTAGTCAAGGAACCAACTATTCTAGTTTTATTATATTAATTTTGTGCCAACAGGTGCCATACGAAGTTTTCAATAAGAAATACCGCAGCGCTCAGAGAGTTTTCGACGTGGAAGCGAGGCAGGTCGCCGGTAGTGCCAGTGAGCTTGAAGCCTGCAAGAATCAACCAGTCACCACTACAGAGATTGAGTCACTGCTTGGTGGCATGGTAAGAATATATAACGATGGCATACTTTAGTAGTAGCACCTTCCAACTGTGGTATCACTGCTAAGATTGTGTGAAAGGATAAATTAGTAAACTTTACCAAATAGTTAACCAAATAGCAGTATTTATTAATAGTTAGTGCTTATTCTTGGATCGGCATGTTTGACTTGTTATGCTTTTTTTCTTTGATTTATTATCAGTGTGAAATATAGGCACAAGTCCTGTCTTTGACCATTTGCTTCACCTTGTTTTATTACTGGATAGACCAAGTGTGCATAGTATTGTATGTGTAAAAATTGAAAAATTGAAATTTCATCTAAATAGTGTTTTGAAATGTTTCCTCAATTACATAAATCTTTGTATTTTTATTTGAGTTGGCCCAAATTTCTGGTACAATAGTCAGTACTCACTCGACAAGTAGGTTTACTAGGTATTATAGGTATTCATAAACATTACAATGAGGCCTCATAGTGAGCGCAAACGCATAGTGGTGATTGCTCTAAATGTTATTGGTTAATTTTTGGCCTTAAATAAAAATCACATGATTAGTCTATGTACACAGAAATCGACACTTTTTGAGTATACAATAACGGCGTTATGGTGTAAAAACCATTCAAGTCAAGTGACAGTGCCTAGTTACAGCTAACAATAATCACTCTTTCTGTAAATCAGAACGCATGACGTCATATTAAAAGGCAACGACTCACCCACAAAACACAGAATCTAGTGCTTTCATTATTAGCAACAGTGGCCTAAATTTTATTTCTCGGAGTAAGTAGTATTTTTGTGGATGTGCAACAAATCAGCCAGTTCAAATTGAGTCAGGCTTGTTAATTATTATAATACTGGTGTTGTTTGATAATATTTAGCTATATAAAAAAATTGCAGCTACATTGTGGAGTGTATTTGAAGTGTTGATTTTTGTTTATATATGCTGAAGTGTGTATGTGAAGATATTCATTATTTATCATTGATTACATTACGTATACTTAGGTAGGTACCTAATTTAATATAACAGGTGTCTGAAAACTTAGCATGCATACAATATTTTAAATTTATGGTTAATTTTTTTTTTTTAATTTACTCACACTTGGGCAGAAGCTGTGGACAGTGAGGGTAAGGCTCTAGCTATGAGCCTCAACGTCGTAAAGGCCATCTATGGAAGGGCTCCATGTCTGACACTTGTTTTTGATGATGGAGTGATACCTGATATATTTTTGTGCCGGATTGGATAGCGACCATACACATGCCACGAAAATTGCAGAAATTTTAATTAAAAGCAATGCATGGCACTGATCTGCGCTCGTCACACCGAGACATAAGATGTTAAGTCTCATAATGCCCAGTATTTTCACTGGCTTCAATGTCCTTCAAACCAAAATACAACAGTGCTTACACACTGTTACTTGGCGGCAGAAATAGACAACGCGGTGGTACTAACCCAGACGGCACATACGAGGGACCTACCCTCTTGTAAAATATTAATCTTCCATATTTATAACTACATATTGTTTTTTCATCATATTTACCTGTTAGTCCTCTTATCTATATAATTTATTCGTGAGTTACCATGGTGGGTTTAGTTAAAAACCAGCGCAAGGCAATTTCCTGCCTGGCAAATTATGCTGAACTAAGGCCCATTCAGCAGTTCATCACAAGACACAATGTCTCTTTATAATATACTAGGTTTGCTCGCGGCTCCGCCCGCGTGATTTTCATACAAACTTTCATCCCCTATTTTATCCCCTTGGGGGTAGAAATTAAAAAAATCCTTTCTTAGCGGATGCCTACGTCATAACATCTACCTGCATGCCAAATTTCAGCCCGATCCCTCCAGTGGTTTGGGCTGTGCTTCGATAGATCAATATGTCAGTCAGTCACCTTTGAGTTTTATATATTTAGATGATAGATGATCTAATGTCGTGTAAGTATGCTGAATAAATGTGTTCTTAATTTCTGTATACACATACATGAGCCAACCCAAGATGGTTAGTGCTTTGTTCTTAAATATATATCTGCAGGTGGAGAAACTGAAGACGATGAAGCGCAAGGCATCGGAGGCGATCGCGGAGGAACTGCAGGTGGCGTACGTGTGCAAGAAGCGGCTCGAGCATCTGAAGGAGCAGGCCAGCGCGCTCGCAGAGCCAACCACGCCGCAAGTTAGGGTACTATGCTGTTTTGTTTTATTATTATTGACAGCCTCCGTGGCGCAGTGGGCGAGTAGCCGACTGTGAAACGTGAGGCCGTGGGTTCGATTCCCGCACCGAGCAAATATTTGTCTGATCCACAAATATTTGTTTCGGGGTCTGGGTGTTGTGAGACCGAAAGTGTCTCCTAGTTGCTGATACCCACGACACAAGACTCGTATCTTACTGTGGGGTCAGGACTATGTGTGTGACTGTTGGGTGTTATTTATTTATTTATTTATTTATTAATAGTAATAATAGTTTATTTATTTCTCCACAGTTAGTACATAAAATGAGCACATCATGACATAAGACATAAAAACTGTGGATACTGGTGCCTGATCTAAGGTTTAACACCTTGTGTTAAAGGTCACTGAGTTCGGTATTCGACTGAATGACCAAACGAGCGGATAGACACCGCGTTTGTTTCTGGAGGCCAAGGGGGCAACTATTCCGCCTCCCTCCAGAGATTCGGAAAAAGATGTTATAACCCATTTCTTTATATTTACACCCAACAGTCACACACATAGTCCTGACCCCACAGTAAGATACGAATCTTGTGTCGTAGGTATCAGGAACTACGAGAAACTTTCGGTCTCACAACACCCAGACCCCGAAACAAATATTTGTGAATCACACAAATATTTGTCTTGGTGCGGGGATCGATCCCGCGGCCTCTCGCTTCACAGCCGCCTACTCGCCCGCCGCGCCTCGGAGGCTGTCAAGCTTGTATAGAAAAGAATGACAGTGAATTGGGTGTTCTCAAAGTCCGGTGAAGCTGTATACAGCCGACTAGCGTCAGGCTTACAGCAAGCGTCCAAACAAAAAAAACAATCAACCCACTTATCATCCCGCAAACTGTTTCCAACTGCATGTTACCTCCTTCTCGTCCCATTAGCTGGCGACACTCTATCAAACACAGAGACATGATGAATATGATTTTTTTTTACTATTTCAATATGTATTACAGACTACACTAAACCAGTGGCGTAAAGTTCGTCTGGACCGGATGTTGGTGGACTACTTTCTACGCAACGGTTATTACGAATCCGCCAATCAGTTGGCCGATACACGTGGTCTTCGCGACCTCACCAATGTTGGTCAGTGGAAATACGAGTACTATTTGTTCAGTATTGAATAGTAAACTTAATTAATAATATGACTTATACGGCGAGTGTTAAAAGCTATACAGTACTATATGTATCCTCGTGGGTGAAGGCCGACCTGTAATGTGTGCTCTAATTCATTTGTAAACATTTTTACGATATGATCATACAACGTTTGATGATATTAGGAAATAGTCATTAGTCTAGTTGATTACATTGTCAAACAATCAATTCACTGAGTTGGTAAATAAAAAGCTAGTATTCGATGATATTATGATCAATTAATCATATGTACATGTGATTGTTTTTTTCTTTTTTATTTATGGCTTCGCATTAATATGCATTTTGCCAATGTCAAGTATAATTTAATCTCAAGTTATTTTTACAATATCGATGAAACAAGGGTGCGGTCGATTTCAAGGTCTTGCCGGAGTTTTAGTGTAATTAATTCACTTATATCAATGTTTCCATACACTGTTCATCACCGTCAATGGTTATTGAACAAATCCACACCACTTTCATACAACAAACGAAATTCTTAACTAGTTTATGAAATAAATTAAAATAAGCGATGAACTGAACTGTCAGATTTCCCGCCAAAACTCCCCACGTGATAATTGTTGTTGTTGTCGTTGTCGTCAGACATCTACTGCGCGGCGGCGGAGGTGGAGGCGGAGCTGGCTGGGCGGCGCACGGCGCGCTGCCTGCAGTGGTGCGCCGACAACAAGTCCAAGCTGCGCAAGCTCAACTCCACCATGGAGTTCAACATACGCATACAGGCAAGTCACGGATCACATAGGCATGTCGTTGTTGTCGTCAGACATCTACTGCGCGGCGGCGGAGGTGGAGGCGGAGCTGGCTGGGCGGCGCACGGCGCGCTGCCTGCAGTGGTGCGCCGACAACAAGTCCAAGCTGCGCAAGCTCAACTCCACCATGGAGTTCAACATACGCATACAGGCAAGTCACGGATCACATAGGCATGTCGTTGTTGTCGTCAGACATCTACTGCGCGGCGGCGGAGGTGGAGGCGGAGCTGGCTGGGCGGCGCACGGCGCGCTGCCTGCAGTGGTGCGCCGACAACAAGTCCAAGCTGCGCAAGCTCAACTCCACCATGGAGTTCAACATACGCATACAGGCAAGTCACGGATCACATAGGCATGTCGTTGTTGTCGTCAGACATCTACTGCGCGGCGGCGGAGGTGGAGGCGGAGCTGGCTGGGCGGCGCACGGCGCGCTGCCTGCAGTGGTGCGCCGACAACAAGTCCAAGCTGCGCAAGCTCAACTCCACCATGGAGTTCAACATACGCATACAGGCAAGTCACGGATCACATAGGCATGTCGTTGTTGTCGTCAGACATCTACTGCGCGGCGGCGGAGGTGGAGGCGGAGCTGGCTGGGCGGCGCACGGCGCGCTGCCTGCAGTGGTGCGCCGACAACAAGTCCAAGCTGCGCAAGCTCAACTCCACCATGGAGTTCAACATACGCATACAGGCAAGTCACGGATCACATAGGCATGTCGTTGTTGTCGTCAGACATCTACTGCGCGGCGGCGGAGGTGGAGGCGGAGCTGGCTGGGCGGCGCACGGCGCGCTGCCTGCAGTGGTGCGCCGACAACAAGTCCAAGCTGCGCAAGCTCAACTCCACCATGGAGTTCAACATACGCATACAGGCAAGTCACGGATCACATAGGCATGTCGTTGTTGTCGTCAGACATCTACTGCGCGGCGGCGGAGGTGGAGGCGGAGCTGGCTGGGCGGCGCACGGCGCGCTGCCTGCAGTGGTGCGCCGACAACAAGTCCAAGCTGCGCAAGCTCAACTCCACCATGGAGTTCAACATACGCATACAGGCAAGTCACGGATCACATAGGCATGTCGTTGTTGTCGTCAGACATCTACTGCGCGGCGGCGGAGGTGGAGGCGGAGCTGGCTGGGCGGCGCACGGCGCGCTGCCTGCAGTGGTGCGCCGACAACAAGTCCAAGCTGCGCAAGCTCAACTCCACCATGGAGTTCAACATACGCATACAGGCAAGTCACGGATCACATAGGCATGTCGTTGTTGTCGTCAGACATCTACTGCGCGGCGGCGGAGGTGGAGGCGGAGCTGGCTGGGCGGCGCACGGCGCGCTGCCTGCAGTGGTGCGCCGACAACAAGTCCAAGCTGCGCAAGCTCAACTCCACCATGGAGTTCAACATACGCATACAGGCAAGTCACGGATCACATAGGCATGTCGTTGTTGTCGTCAGACATCTACTGCGCGGCGGCGGAGGTGGAGGCGGAGCTGGCTGGGCGGCGCACGGCGCGCTGCCTGCAGTGGTGCGCCGACAACAAGTCCAAGCTGCGCAAGCTCAACTCCACCATGGAGTTCAACATACGCATACAGGCAAGTCACGGATCACATAGGCATGTCGTTGTTGTCGTCAGACATCTACTGCGCGGCGGCGGAGGTGGAGGCGGAGCTGGCTGGGCGGCGCACGGCGCGCTGCCTGCAGTGGTGCGCCGACAACAAGTCCAAGCTGCGCAAGCTCAACTCCACCATGGAGTTCAACATACGCATACAGGCAAGTCACGGATCACATAGGCATGTCGTTGTTGTCGTCAGACATCTACTGCGCGGCGGCGGAGGTGGAGGCGGAGCTGGCTGGGCGGCGCACGGCGCGCTGCCTGCAGTGGTGCGCCGACAACAAGTCCAAGCTGCGCAAGCTCAACTCCACCATGGAGTTCAACATACGCATACAGGCAAGTCACGGATCACATAGGCATGTCGTTGTTGTCGTCAGACATCTACTGCGCGGCGGCGGAGGTGGAGGCGGAGCTGGCTGGGCGGCGCACGGCGCGCTGCCTGCAGTGGTGCGCCGACAACAAGTCCAAGCTGCGCAAGCTCAACTCCACCATGGAGTTCAACATACGCATACAGGCAAGTCACGGATCACATAGGCATGTCGTTGTTGTCGTCAGACATCTACTGCGCGGCGGCGGAGGTGGAGGCGGAGCTGGCTGGGCGGCGCACGGCGCGCTGCCTGCAGTGGTGCGCCGACAACAAGTCCAAGCTGCGCAAGCTCAACTCCACCATGGAGTTCAACATACGCATACAGGCACGTCACCACTCACCGCTCACGGCTCACATGCCCATCACAATTGTACATGGTTACTTTTAAAACACCAACAACCTCGCAGGACTAGATAGCTAACCCCATAAGGAACTACTTTTGTTCTATGACTTTTTATAATTTGTTGAATTTTATTTTCATACGAAAATAAGTATTCATTTAATTTCCGGCTTGAATGTTTATAACTCACGCGCATCGCAAAGATTACGTAAACAAACCCCTGCGAAGCGTAAGGAAAGGGGTGCAGCGCTAGCGCCTTTGAACTTGACCCATTTATCTAGCCGCCAGTCATCTGTCATTCAATCTTTTTTTTTTCATGTATTGGGTTATGTTCGAACTCGTATAACAAAAGTTGTTCTTTATGGAGTTAGCCATCTAGTCCTGCGAGTTTGTTGGTGTTTTCAAAGTAACCCTGTATATGGGCACCGGCACCACAGTGCAAGGGATGCACTTGCACTTATTATCAGGAAAGAAAATACATAGAAAAAATACATGTTTTTTTATTAAGTTACTGTTTGAATAAAAACTAAAGGCGTCTAGGTTGCTGTCCAAATTTGTTCATCACCTTGTCAATAAATTCTGGAGATCCACAACATACTCGCTCTAAAAAAATTATAATGTCCTTTATAGTCCCAGCAGTATTTCTCACTTCACACAGTATTCCGGTCATTATTTATATTAGTTAATAGTATTATGTTTAGATGCATATGCACCTCCCTGAAAGAAATCCTTATACATGATGTGTTGTCAGATCGTGAGCCGGATTATTACTTCACCAATCATGACAACCCTGAACAACGCTCCACAAAATCTTCTTTTTATTCAAATATCTTTCAATTTGTCTCTTCCTTTCTTATCATTGTAATATTTCTATTACAGGAGTTTATAGAGTTGGTACGCGAAGACAAGCGGCTGGATGCGGTGCGCTACGCCAAAAAGCACTTCTCCAACTTCGAAGAAGGTCAGCTGCAGGATATACAGCACTGTATGGGCATGCTGGCGTTCCCCAAGGACACTGGTGGGTTATATTACGTTTAAAGTGTTTTTTTTATCTGAGTATAGCAAAGTGACTACACGATACCTGATGGTAAGCGCAGTGCAGTCCAAAAAACCATTAACCACCGACAAACAATGAGTATGGGTGGTCACTAGAATCATGTCAGCCTGTATAAATGCTTCTCCACACCCTGGAGAGGGAAGAAGCAGGCAGGATCGATGCAGGCACAGGGATACCATATAACCGTCCCAACCAACCGCCAAGTCAAATCAAATCAAAATCAGATCGTTTATTAAACCAATAATAAGTAGTTAATTAATAAACTAATGTATATGTTACAGTTGAAACCCGTTGTTAGTTACAATGCGTTTTCCCTAGTTAGAACTAGTTTTCACTAAATGCCTTTGTTGAAAAAAAAAATGTGTGCGTGTACTAGTGTACACACGTAGGAAGTGAAACTTCTTTTTGACCTTATTTTTCAAAAAATGATCTACTATATGCAACTTTACAGAAATTGGTCTAATAAAGTTAAATTAGATAAAGTTTAAACAAAAGGCTTTTATTATCATAGACATGAATACAAAAAAAAGTGTGCGTCTCGGGACGCTCGACAGAAGAAGTCCGGTCAAAATCCGGTCAAAGTCCGATCAAAGTCCGATCAAAGTCCGGTCAAAGTCCTGTCAAAGTCCGTCAAAGCCCGGTCAAAGTCCGGTCTATGTCGAGTCTATGTCCGGTCAAAGTTGGGTCAAAGTCGGGTCAAAGTCCGGTCAAAGCCCGGTCAAAGTCCGGTCTATATCCGGTCAAAGTCGGGTCAACGTCCGGTCAAAGTCCGGTCAGCCCGGTTAAAGTCCGGTCAAAATCGGATCAAAGTCCGATCAGCCCGGTTAAAGTCCGGTTAGAGTCTGGTCTAAGCCCGGTCAGTCTGGTCAAAGCCCTGTCAAAGTCCGGTCAAAGTCCGGTCAAAGCCCGGTCAAAGTCCGGTCAAAGTCCTGTTCCAGTCAAAGTCCGGTCAAGTCCTGTCGAGGTCCGGTCAAAATCCAGTAAAGTTCGGTCAAAGTCGGGTTAACGTCCGGTCAAAGTCCGGTCAGCCCGGTTAAAGTCCGGTCAAAATCGGATCAAAGTCCGATCAGCCCGGTTAAAGTCCGGTTAGAGTCTGGTCTAAGCCCGGTCAGTCTGGTCAAAGCCCTGTCAAAGTCCGGTCAAAGTCCGGTCAAAGCCCGGTCAAAGTCCGGTCAAAGTCCTGTTCCAGTCAAAGTCCGGTCAAGTCCTGTCGAGGTCCGGTCAAAATCCAGTAAAGTTCGGTCAAAGTCGGGTTAACGTCCGGTCAAAGTCCGGTCAGCCCGTTTAAAGTTCGGTCAGAGTCTGGTCAAAGCCCGGTCAAAGTCCGGTCAAAGTCCGGTCAAAGTTAGGTCAAAGCCCGGTTAAAGTCCGGTCTGTGTCCGGTCAAAATCCGGTCTATATCCGGCCAAAGTCCGATGAACGTCCTGTTAAGTCCAGTGAAAGTATGGTCAAAATCCAGTCAAAGTCAAAAACGTGACGCGTGGCGCGTAACGGAAAAATGTGACGATTTTATTTTTCTAACGCCGATAAAGAAGTTTCACTTCAACTAGAATTATCTAATGTTCAAATGTGAATATCAGTTAAAACTAGTTCTTGCTAGACAATTAAGACATTGGCTAGATAATTTATAAATTAAAATTGTTTTGTCGCCGGTTGTACTCTAGCGAGAGGGTTTTCTGTATTGTTATTAGAGTAATTGATTGTATTGTAATGTTGTGTGTGTGTGTGTAGAGGTGGAGCCGTACCGTTCGCTGCAGTGCACGTCCCGCTGGGGCGCGCTGGTGCGCCAGTTCCGCTGGGAGCACGCGCGGCTGCTGCACCCGGCGCGCGCGCCGCTGCTGCCGGCCGCGCTGCAGCTGGGCCTGGCCGCGCTCAACACGCCGCAGTGTGCGCGCGAGGTACGGGTGCTCGATATGTATCGATATGTGATAAAATATCGATACATTTATTTGATACATCGAATCAGTGCGATATTATCGAATCATTGAAGTCGATATATAATATCGATATATTTTATCCGATATATCGAAATAAGGATATCGTAGAATATTTAGGAAAAATCTATCGGATGTAGCTAAAAAAAAAAAACAACAAATATCAGAATAAATATTGAATGTTGTTTTTTTGTTTTTGTTAGCTATTCGATATTATTTTTGTTAATCATTTTCCAATAAAGTCTTTTTCTTCCTACAATTCGATATATCGAAAATATCGTTATTTTTTGTACATGAACATCACTAGCGCGAGGGCGACAGTGGCGCGGCACTCGGCTGCCCCGCGTGCGCGCCGCCGCTGTCCCGTCTGGCGCGCACGCTGCCGCACGCGCACGTGTCGCACTCGCGGCTCGTGTGCCGCATCTCGCGCGCGCCGCTCGACGAACACAACCACCCGATGGTGCTGCCCAACGGACAGGTCTACGGCGAGAAGGTAACACTGTTACTGGCCTTGGACCCATTTACATATCCTCCTTTATTTTTTTGAAGTATATAACTTCTTATGGAAGGGTAAACCGCTTCGTAACGTAACGCGTTACGGCGCCACTCTGTCTGGCTTCCCTTTCTCTCACGCACACGGCAGCAGTAGGCAGGCTCCTCCTCTCTCACTTTAACCCATATTAGCTTCTTCTGTCAAGCGTCCCGAGACGCACACGAATTGTTTTTGTTCTAAAATCTGAAATAATACTAAAAAAATCTAATATCACGGTCCAAGGATCTTAATGAATGTCGTATGTCCTATTCGCGTAGTATCATTTGATACAATTTGAAACATTACTGAGTTTAGATACTTGATCCGTAAGTTTATACAGCAGTGAGCGCGCTATTTCAAAAGAAACAACCGTTTTAAAACAATAATCCGTTATTTTTCTTGCCGCTCTTGATAATTTTTCTGTTATTCTATAGTCCGGCGTGTACTACTTTAACTACTTTAATAAAATTTCGAAATTCGCAGAGTAATCTGAAGTATCGTGCTTTATTAACTACTATTAAACTCCCAAGTTTGGAATTTTACAAATGTAATTTAATTTATGCATTTTTAATAAGCATGCATGGCCATTGGCGTATTTGCATAATCTTAACACATACTATTTCATTTGTAGGCTCTGAAGGAAATGATGAAGGAACATGGATCCATTATATGCCCGAAAACAAAGGAAGTGTTTTGCATGAAGCGCGTCGAGAAAGTTTACGTCATGTAAAAATCTCGCTTGTGTATATCAAAATATGTTTTATAGCGTTAAGATTTTGTCTCGGCTGCCCTCTTACTGTTGTATTTATAAATTGTTATTGAAATGAAAAATTTTGAAATGTAAGTATAGTCGAAATTTTTGAAAATGTTAGAGGCTGTCTTGCGTCGTTATTTGATAAGAGGAATCACTATTAGCCTGTAAATTGTATTGTAACAGACTTTAATGTCTCTAAAGTATTTTGAAAAACATATTTGTATTTCGCAAAATAGTATTTTATCGATAATAAAAGTAAATTTTATAGTGATCTCTTTGTAGTTACAATGTCTGTAAAAATACTATAATTCACTAAAAGACAAATGCCGACATTTATTCACCATGTTTGGTTGATAAATAAATTGATTTCATCAATTTTCAGTAAGGGGGTGTACTATCTGGGATTAGAATATTTTGTAATATTTCTGTACTTCCGACAGTCCATAAATTGTCTGAATCTCGTGTTTGCAAATGCAACCTCTGAATACAAGTGTTTAACATACTCATTACCTATTTTTTATAGTGTAGACCTGTAAACGGGCAAGTGGGTCACCTAATCGTAAGTTATCTCCTCAGCCCATGTACGTCCACAATGCCGACGCTAAAGGAAAATAATAATTAAGGATTTGGGAAGGAGGTATGTCACTCTCACCGTTCGAAACGCAGCAGCAAGCCGCTAATTTACGTCGGTTTTCTGTGACGACAGACGACGAGCCGGCCATTCATGCTGATGATAAAACTGTCTACAGTGTGATTACCACTCAAAAAACTACTAAGTTTTCATCATAGAAAATCAGTAAGTTACTGGAATTGAGTTCTAGTTAAAAAAATCTCGAACGAGACACCACGACAGCGAAACGTCCGCTTTGTAAGAAACCATAAAGATACGTTTTGAGATATGCGGACAATGATATAATAAAGTTAGCTTTTGAGTGTCATATCATATCTAGGAAAAGACTAATATTTTTTTCATATCTAGTCTTGGTTGAATTTACAGTACGTACCTACTTACATTTAAAATTCATAAACGATTACTCATATTGTCCATTTTTAAATATACAATTATTGATGTTTTACCTTTGTATTGTCGATATTAGTTTGTCTGGTAACATTTAAAATGTAATACTTGTAATGTTGCCATACTAAAATATTACTTTATATGTTTCTATTTTCAAAGAAATTTTTGGATTAGAATAATGGTATTTTGTTAATTATAAGTTTTCGGTGAGAAAAATAACTTTTATCGGCAGTACAGTTTCAATGGACTGTGTTATTATTAAATAAGGTTTTGAAAAATATAGCTACATGTAAAATAATCTATCTCATTGTATCATAATCATAATTTGTTACACTGAGAAATAAAAACAAATCATAGATAAGTAGTTTCATTTTTTAAAAATCTGTCCTCCAGTATAATAGACCTATTGGCGGGAATTCTGACAGTGCGGTGCATCGCTTATTTTATTTCAAAACTAAGTTTAAAGTTGTGTTTGTTGTAAAAAAGTGGTGTGGATTTGTGCAATAAATGTTGACGGTGAAGAACACTGTATAGAAACATTGAAATAAGTGAATTAAGCATCGTACTGGAAGAAATTTACACCAAAACTCCAACAAGACCTTGAAAATGTCCACACCGATATTTTCATCGTTCTTGTGAAGGCTTGAGAATAATAATTATACTTTGCGAAATGCATGATAATGCGAAGCCATAAATAAAGAAGAAGAAGACCTATGAAAGTGGAACTAGTGATTTCACTGCAGAAACAATTATCGAATATTTGCTGTCGATTAAATAATTATGCAGTTTTAATACCTACGTTTTTAATTAATGATAAATATTCACAAGGTTGTAGGTCCCTCGTATGCGAGAGGCCATCTGGGTTGGTACCACCACTTTGTCTATTTCTACCACCAAGCAACATTGTGTAAGTACCGTTGTATTTCGATTAGAAGAAGATTGAAGCCAGTGGGCATTATGAGACTTAACATCTTATGTCTCGGGACGACGAGCGCAGTTCAGTGCCATGCAGTGCTTTGTAATTTAAAGTTCTGTGTGGTATTGCTTCTGTACATGAGCAGGCGTGGCGCTCAGCATCAGGCGAGCGCCTTGCTCGTCTCGTCATTTTTCGAAATTCAATTTCGAGGTATTGTACAGACTACCACACATATACACACTATGGTCTATAGCTCAAGTAGTAGTAGGTTTCCGTTATGATTTTGTACGAATATGCAAAAGATTCCGCGACTCAAGGCTACGCCTTCACACAAATATACGGTTTTGAAAGACATTTTGATGATTATTATGATAATGTCTAGAAGACATAGTATGAAAAACCAGCTTTATTTAAATTTGACGTTATACCATTTATGGAGTTTAAATCATGGCAAATAAAACGACAACGTTATTATTGATTTTTTATTTATTCTCAATAACGACTTACCTACTTACATATTATTGTCGTTGTAAACGACGTAAATACTCGTAAATGGCATTCATTTATCACATAATATTCTGTAATTCAATGGTTACATGACTTGTACGTATATTTACTAGGAAATTAATGCTCTCGTACTTACTACCTATTATGAAGTGATTGATTACCTGAAAATCAATAAGCAAAAAGATATAACAATTACAAAACAAATGAAAATTGACTAACAAATGTTAAGAACATAACATTATTATGATTAATTACATAACATTACTCTTGCTCTACACGCTTGGGACAAATGGCAAATACGCTTAATGGGCCATTAACGAGAGGCTAATGTATTGAACCACTATCGGTATTATATGAATAGACTTAAGATCTATGGATTGTGAACGTACAAAAAAAAATAACTGGTTCAGTAGCCTGGCTGGATTGTCTCAATAAATAACCTTGTGTAAATGGGCCATCACATGCACACATGTGCAAGTCTAGTACCTTTGTCATATCCAAGCATGAAGTCAATTCGTTGCCTATTTAGGAAAATTTAAGATGCTTGTAACGTTTACAAACGCTTAACACAAAAAAACCTTTGATTTGTAAAACACCAATGCAAAATTTTATAATTTCTATATATGTTACAACAAAGGGAAGTAAAGGTAACTTATATTTATTTATAGAAGTAGTGATGAAAGAATAATAAATCTACAATAACTATCACATTTATAACAGTGGAGTGGTTTGTACTATGACTACTTCTTACGCTATTTTGTTTTATTATGTTATATACAAAATTACAGATTTTAATGCACTTTCATACTACCGTATTTTTTAGGGCCGTTGTTCAATACTATAGACACACAATAACTATAGGAAATTTACAGTAGTCTTGTAGACAATATTATTTAAAGATCTTAAGATTTATATATTTTTAACATATTTTCATATTAATAAACCAAATCAGCTATGATCAAAAGAAATAAATCAAACATAAACCACTACCTTAAGTCTATTTTGATTTTTTCGACTTATTTATACATGATTGTTGAATTTGTATAGTTGGTATCACTTGGTATACACAGGTACAATAAGTAAAATCCCATTTGTATACCAAATGATATTCATTTAAAATTATGTGCGATGTATGAATTTCAAACGTATGTTACTGGAATTAAGAAACAATATGGCAAATACGTTAAAATGTAGGTATAGATAACTCGGCACCGAGATTGCCGGGTAATGTAATTAGATCGGAGTAAAATTGTATTCCACAAAACTACACATTATAATATGTGTAAAATTATTTGCACATATTTTGTACTCAAATCCAACTTGAATATTGTGAAATAGGTCCGGAGTATAAAACAATAGGAACAAAATATAAAAGCTATTTTTAATCCAACAATCATATCATAGTCTAAAAAATCACAGTATCTTAAAAAGTTTGATGGTAACAAAAAATCCGCTATCGTCTAAATCTCTGATGCGTGATATTCGCCTGAGTAACATTACTGCAATCTTGTTGTCTCGAATGTGTACTGCCGCAATGCGACGCGCCGAGTAACTACTCCGTCTGTCTGGTTAGATCAGTTTTCCAACGTGGGGCCCACACCCCACAGGGGGGCAATTTGATAGTTAAGGGGGGCAATTTAAAAATGGACTCGATACGACTTTAACGCTTTCGCTTTGGGTTATTTAAATGCAACGCTAGATATCGGGGACAAATTTAACAAAAAAATGTTAAGGTGGGGGCATGGCCTATAAAAGGTTGGGAAATACTTAGACGCTTTTGTTGACATACTGTGTAATTTTTACATTATGATAATTTATGTTGCCAATGCTTTATCAATAATAATATTTAAATGTTATTGGTAGTAATAAACTATTATCGTAATGTAATTGACGTGGTACAAAAAAAGCTTATCTATAAAATCGCCATTAGAAGACATACATAATGATAGTTGAAAAATGAAAAAGTTGTTCTAAATTACTGTTTTTTTTAATGAAATAATATATGATACGAATTCCTTATAATAACATATTAATATTATAGGCGACAAATGTATTGCATAAACCCATAGCTTATTATATAACAACTAGAATAACGGGAGTATTTCAATGCACCAAAACATTTGTAACAATACTGTTGTCACCAACTTAACTACAGCTAAGAATTGTATACTCATGTCAAACGGTATAGTATAACGAATGTATTTTGAACTTTGTATAAAACTAACACGACACTTATATGGAATTAATTTTTAGTTGAGTTCGTCATGTAAAAAGGTTAATTTTGTCCTAAATTTGGACTAAATTAAAAATTCTTTATTTTGTACCAGTTCAGTCAGGTGACAACAAAGCTACCATTATCTACTATACAATATTTTTTTTGTATTTTCATTATTTCAGTCTACGTTTTATTTAATAATAATACTTCCGTATGCCGCAACGCATGCGTCTCATTAACAGTAAAAAAATATTTTTCATAATTAACAAAGATGACTTATACGATTTGCTAAGATATGATTAAAAATGATATATTATGTAGTATATGTATAGGTATATTGTATGTGATAAAGTGTGATATAAGTAACTAATATCGGAGGGGGTGTGTATATTAGTGTACAATATTTACTGTATGGGAACGAGTGTCTTCTTCTTTTTTATTTATGGCTTCGCATTATTATGCATTTCGCCAATGACAAGTATAATTTATGCTCAAGTAAGAACGATGAAACACTGGTGCGGTCGATTTCAAGGTCTTGCCCGAGTTTTGGTGTTAGATCATCAGTACGATGCTTAATTCACTTATTTCAACGTTTCCATACACTGTTCACTGTCAACGTTTATTGCACAAATCCACACCACTTTTATACAACAAACACTTTTAAACTAGTTCATGAGATAAAATAAGCGATGAACTGCACTGTCGGAATTCCCGCGAAAACTGCATGTGAACGCGTGATTGAAGGTGGAACATATGTTGTGGTGGTATGTTCACGCACAGTAGGATGAACTGCACTGTCGAAATTCCCGCCAAAACTGCTTGTGAACGCGTGAGTGTAGGTGGAACATAGGGTGTGGTGTATGTTCACGCACAGTAGGATGAACTGCACTGTCGGAATTCCCGCTAAAACTGCTTGTGAACGCGTGATTGAAGGTGGAACATAGGGTGTGGTGTATGTTCACGCACAGTAGGATGAACTGCACTGTCGGAATTCCCGCTAAAACTGCTTGTGAACGCGTGAGTGTAGGTGGAACATAGGGTGTGGTGTATGTTCACGCACAGTAGGATGAACTGCACTGTCGGAATTCCCGCTAAAACTGCTTGTGAACGCGTGATTGAAGGTGGAACATATGTTGTGGTGTATGTTCACGCACAGTAGGATGAACTGCACTGTCGGAATTCCCGCTAAAACTGCTTGTGAACGCGTGATTGAAGGTGGAACATATGTTGTGGTGTATGTTCACGCACAGTAGGATGAACTGCACTGTCGGAATTCCCGCTAAAACTGCTTGTGAACGCGTGATTGAAGGTGGAACATATGTTGTGGTGTATGTTCACGCACAGTAGGATGAACTGCACTGTCGGAATTCCCGCTAAAACTGCTTGTGAACGCGTGATTGAAGGTGGAACATATGTTGTGGTGGTATGTTCACGCACAGTAGGATGAACTGCACTGTCGAAATTCCCGCCAAAACTGCTTGTGAACGCGTGAGTGTAGGTGGAACATATGTTGTGGTGTATGTTCACGCACAGTAGGATGAACTGCACTGTCGGAATTCCCGCTAAAACTGCTTGTGAACGCGTGATTGAAGGTGGAACATATGTTGTGGTGTATGTTCACGCACAGTAGGATGAACTGCACTGTCGGAATTCCCGCTAAAACTGCTTGTGAACGCGTGATTGAAGGTGGAACATATGTTGTGGTGTATGTTCACGCACAGTAGGATGAACTGCACTGTCGGAATTCCCGCTAAAACTGCTTGTGAACGCGTGATTGAAGGTGGAACATATGTTGTGGTGTATGTTCACGCACAGTAGGATGAACTGCACTGTCGGAATTCCCGCTAAAACTGCTTGTGAACGCGTGATTGAAGGTGGAACATATGTTGTGGTGGTATGTTCACGCACAGTAGGATGAACTGCACTGTCGAAATTCCCGCCAAAACTGCTTGTGAACGCGTGAGTGTAGGTGGAACATAGGTTGTGGTGGTATGTTCACGGCTCACGCACAGTAGGATGAACTGCACTGTCGGAATTCCCGCTAAAACTGCTTGTGAACGCGTGATTGAAGGTGGAACATAGGGTGTGGTGTATGTTCACGCACAGTAGGATGAACTGCACTGTCGGAATTCCCGCTAAAACTGCTTGTGAACGCGTGATTGAAGGTGGAACATATGTTGTGGTGGTATGTTCACGCACAGTAGGATGAACTGCACTGTCGAAATTCCCGCCAAAACTGCTTGTGAACGCGTGAGTGTAGGTGGAACATATGTTGTGGTGTATGTTCACGCACAGTAGGATGAACTGCACTGTCGGAATTCCCGCTAAAACTGCTTGTGAACGCGTGATTGAAGGTGGAACATAGGGTGTGGTGTATGTTCACGCACAGTAGGATGAACTGCACTGTCGGAATTCCCGCTAAAACTGCTTGTGAACGCGTGATTGAAGGTGGAACATATGTTGTGGTGGTATGTTCACGCACAGTAGGATGAACTGCACTGTCGGAATTCCCGCTAAAACTGCTTGTGAACGCGTGATTGAAGGTGGAACATAGGGTGTGGTGTATGTTCACGCACAGTAGGATGAACTGCACTGTCGAAATTCCCGCCAAAACTGCTTGTGAACGCGTGAGTGTAGGTGGAACATAGGTTGTGGTGGTATGTTCACGGCTCACGCACAGTAGGATGAACTGCACTGTCGGAATTCCCACCAAACTGCTTGTGAACGCGTGAGTGAAGGTGGAACATAGGGTATGGTGGTATGTTCACGCACAGTAGAATGAAGTGCACTGTCGAAATTCCCGCCAAAACTGCTTGTGAACGCGTGAGTGAAGGTGGAACATAGTGGCTTGGTGTATGTTCACGGCTCACGCGCAGTATGTGTTGAGCGCGTGCATGAGCAGCAGGCCGGCGAGCAGCGCGGCGCCGTGGGTGGTGATTTTTTTTTTTTTTTCTTCATTGGTCTTGTAGACATGGTGATTGGTGACTGCTCCGCGGGTGGTGATTGAAGGTGGAACATAGGGTCTCGTGGTATGTTCACGGTTCACGCGCAGTACGTGTTGAGCGCGTGCATGAGCAGCAGGCCGGCGAGCAGCGCGGCGCCGTGATGCAGCGCGCTGCGAGGGTGAGGGTCTCGCGCCAGCGCCGGCAGCACCGTCACCAGCGCGATGTGCAGGAACCCGCCCGCCGTGAACGGCGCGATCCACGACGTGCGCGCCTCTGCACACATCATACATATCGTCGATGAAGTACCAATACCTCCTAAGTGTTGAGAATCTAATTTTACACCAGACTGTTTAAAATAAGGTTTTATTATACAAAAACTGTTTAAAATAAATAAAAAAAATTGGTGTGTGTCGTGGGACACCAGGTAGGAACGAAGTTCCTTCGGCTAATGTAGAATCGACACAAATTGTAAAAAATACAAATTATCAACTAAAATAACAAAATATGTCTCTTTATTTTTGTTTGACAACATAAAATTACATAGAAATAGAATAGAAAAATAGAAATAAAAAAAAGACGTGTAGCACTCGGAGACTGCCGCGGTAAAGCTATTGTATAGCATTTTTTATCAACTTATGTAATTATAAATAAAAACTTATTAATTTAGACTTAGACTGGCTACTAAACGGTGGACGGCCGTGTTCTATAATCAAAAATTCAAATTCAAATTTCAAACCGCGTCTACATTTCCAAATGTCATAAGTTTCACACCTATCTATTTATTAAAGGAATTTCGACTTTAACTTTGTGTGCTAGATATCAAATTAAGTTAAAAAAAAGTCTCATTTAACGCTTTTATTCCACGCATTTTTCTTACGGTTTTACTATCACATTTTTTTCAGTTCGGTCACGCAGCGAAATCCCTATCCCCTCCAAGCCTGCCGTAAGGAACTTCGTTCCAATAAGGTTTTATTTATTTTGATCAACTATTGATAGTAAATAGTTTCCAATACATTACCTTTTTATTAGTTACTAAGGGATGTGGTTTATGTTTACGTCTATTGTAATAAAAAAGTAATTTTGGACTAAATTGTCAGTTAGGAGGTATTGGTACTTCATCGACGATATCTATTTATAAACACATAATAAGATGAATACTTTGACAGTTATTTTTAATTCAACAATAATATCATAGTCTAAAAATCACAGTATCTCAAATAGATTGATGGTAACGAAAAATCCGTTGTCCTCTAAATCTCTATATTGTCTAAATACTTTGTCTGTCTCTGGTAACATCTTGACCATTTAGGGGTTCTCTAAGTTATTTTTAAGTCACACGTCTAATGTACAAAAATAACCACGCCCTGCACATACCTAATTTTGAATAATAAATAAATAAATACACCCAACAGTCACACACATAGTACTGACCCCACAGTAAGATACGAGTCTTGTGTCGTGGGTATCACGAACTACGGAAGACTTTCGGTCTCACAACACCCATACCCCGGAACAAATTCTTCTGGATCACACAAACGTTTGTCTCGGTGCGAGAATCGAATCCGCGGCCTCACGCTTCACAGCCGGCTACTCACTCGCCGCGCCACAGAGGCTGTCAAGCATAGATGCCTGTGGAGTGCAGTCGCAGTCTCCAAATGTAGCTCAGAATGGGCTCAGATGCCCCCGCGCACCGAAGGAGAAGACGACCTGGCTTAGGTCGTCGAAGTCAATCAAATGTGCGACAGGCTACCTCACGTGCAATGGTGCACGTACCTCACTTAATCCAATTTATTTACATTAAGTGTATAACTGTGTTGCATTTAATGTAAATAAAACATTTGTATTAAGTTTTGACCACATTTAACACAAACATAATGTAAAATGTAAGTGATACAGAGAGTTCACCGGGTCATCTAGTTGATAGATATAAAACAAAGCTCACCGATGGAATTCCTTGCCCCACTAAATATAACGGCTGTCATGGCGCCGATCAGACCGGCTGATGCTGTCGCCTGAAAATACATAATAAAATATTATTTATTAAGGAGCATACACTAATGGTCAGGGATCCCTGAGCCATTTTTCCTCTTGATTACTATCAAGCTAATTTTCCGTGAGTAGCTTCGTTTCGATGAGACGCCCAACAATTTCCTATGCGAAAATTCTCTATTGTGGTAGCTAACAGAGGTAGCAAGGATAGAATATTTCGATTTGATGAGTCCCAAAAATTTACTATTTTATTTGTAGGACAATATGACTGTTAAATTATATAAATATTAACTAAGTAAAAACAAAAAAATCAGCTGGTTAGTAAAATTTAAATTCACGAAAAATTACCTTGATAGTAATCAAGTGGAAAAATGGCCCAGGGAACCCTGACTATAAATACTATAAGTTTCTTTTCCGTCAGTACGCTACCCTAGATTTGTTATTATTTAATAGTTATTTTTAACATGTAATAATGTAACTTACCAACTGAGCCTTAGCCGCCTCCCACCGTGAAAAGCCGCTTTTTAGAAGTATAGCAAAATCGCCCACTTCATGTGGAATTTCATGTACTGGAATAATATAGTATGTATATAAAATCTGGGTTGTACTATATTAATTTATATAAATTATATTTGGGGACTATTCTCTCAGTGAGTTATTGTTTTTTCAATACACACATACGATAGAAGGGGTAGGTAAAGGTGTAAGCCGTAGGTAAGGTAGGTAGGTGTAATTTCACCAATTTTTTTACCCGTCTCATGATGTGATAGGGGACGATTCTATCGCCACACCGGCAACCAATTCCAGACTCCGGGCTGATACCGAGCATTTCGTGATAGAAAAACCCAATATCACATTTACCCGACATGGGGATTGAACTCGAAATCTCAGTGACAGCAGACGCGTACCCCATACGCGAAAACTACGTCATCGAGACAGTTGTTATTTTAACTGGTAATTGATATCTAGTACTAAATTCTAGGAATGTGTAGGTGGTATCAACACACTTACCAAAGCTAAAAATTATGTCCATTACTATATTCTAGGAAAGTGTAGAAGGTGGTATCATCGCACTTACCAAGTATAGCGAAGGTGGTAAGTACGCCCACCCTGAACCCAACTAGGAACGACCCGCCCACAGCAAGGCCGTGTGTGAAGTTGTCAATGGAATTTGCCATTAGGTTCAGATATCCCGCCACCTGTAATAGCATCGACTTATTATCCAACTTGAATAATAGATAACGGTGTCATGTTTGTTTACAACTATGTTTGCCTACCCTCTTATGTCGGAGTGTCTCTTGTGATTTACCACTATTAGATTATGTTGTTGTTGTAAATATATATCCAAACATTGCATGGGTTGTTATTTATAGTCATGTCATACATTATGTTATGTTCTAAGTTCTAAGCGTGATGTCTATTATAAAGAGAAGAGACAATAATACAATTATTAACACATGTAATATTACAACCAAATTTTTGAGTGCAATACAGAGTAGAAAAATCATTTAAAACAAGAAATACACCATGGACAGTTAAATATTAATTTTAAGACAGCCGATTTTAATAAACTATCTCAATCAGAATCCCATCGATCATAGAAAGTAACCAAACAAATTAATTTGTATGTGTGGTTTTATTGGTTCATTTGTAGGATCAATCTCGCGATTCAAACTGATATTGTTTATTGAAATTGACAATTAAGCCTTATCATCCAGAGAATCTTGCATGCAGTGGCGAAGACTCCATATAACACGATTTTTTCCGGCTCCCTTTATAATTTTTCAAAAAGTAACTATATTATATTGTTATTATGTTACATGTATTATCGACATGGTAAGCGATAAAAAGTTACCCTAAGTAGGTTTTTAATAATATTAATAACAATCCATAACAAAAATTATTAGAGTTTAGCTTTAGAACAAGTTTCGACTTTCTTTTTAAAATAAAAAACTTGTCGCCACTGTTAGCATGTAGGATATAAATAGTGCGTAGTGTTACTGACGTCTTAAGGGTTGAGAGTGCCTAAAGCGTTCGCCCGAAAGTCCGGTGAAGCTGTAGAAAGCCGACTCGCGTCAAGCTAACAGCACAACGCCAAATCGAAAAAAAAAAATTACTCACGTCTTTCTTTTCTGTTTTTTCTTTAGTGGCCTTGAGCGCTTTCTCCCGCGCCTCCCGCAGCAGACACCGCCCCATCCACCGCGTGCCCTTGCCGCTGCAGCGCGCCGCTCCGTTACTGGCCGGCGCACTACAGCACACACCCTCACCTGCAATACACAGTAACTTTTTGAGTGGTAGAGCCACGCTGTAGACAGTTTTGTCTACAGCATGAATGGGCTGGCTCGACCGGGTCGTTACCACTGTCTCACAAAAAACCGACGTAAAGTAGCGGCTTGCTGCTGCGTTTCGTACGGTGAGTGATATATCCGGAAGCCCAAATCCCCTCCCCTCCCCAATCCCTAATTATCCCTTTCCTTTAAGGTCGACAACGCACCCATGATCCTTTTGGTGGTGGGCGTGCATGGGCGGTGGAGATCACTTACCATCAGGTGACCCACTTGCTCGTTTGCCGGCCTATGCTACAAAAAAAAAAAAAACGAATGAATGCCGGTGGTGGGATATTCACAACCGCCCGGATAGCGACACCCTTACATATGTATGTAGTGGAGTAGGAGTAGTGGACATATGTATCCGTAAGAGACATATTTTGTTCAAAGTTCAAAAATAACTGTTTTTGCCACATCTATTAATATTCATTATGAAGGTCGTTTATTTTTAAATTATTACCTTCTTATAAATACGATCGATTAAAAATTGAAAAAAAAGTGTGCGTCTCAGGACGCTCGACAGAAGTGATAAACTAATGTGGGTTAAAGTAAGAGAGGAGGAGCCGCCTGCCTACTGCTGCCGTATGCGTGAGAGAAAGGGAAGTCAGACAGAGTGGCGCCGTAACGCGTCACGTTACGAAGCGGTTTAGCCTCTCATAAGAAGTTATCACTTCATTGGATTGTTCTGCACTGACTCCAGTCCGGTCAAAGTCCTGTCAAAGTCCGGTCAAAGTCTTGTCAAAGTCCTGTCAAAGTCCAGTCAAGGTCCGGTCAAAGCCGACTGGTCACTGTGTGACGCCACCTAGGACCGAAATTATCGAAGTTCCAATGAGGTCGGCTAACGCTGGCTGGTCAACTGGCCCGCGTGACGTCTCATGGAAAGTTCTCGAATATTCTCGAACCTTCCGTTGATCGATGGACCGCTCGCGTTACGGAACGAATCGGTTCACCCTCCAAGAAGTTATCACTTCAAAAAGGCACCGAATTGAGAACCGTTTAAATCAGTAAATACACGGATAAGTGACAACATGTTATTAGTCATATTATATTATTTGGATAAGCCAGTAATTATTTCATTATGCAGAGGAAAATGAAATAGTTGTATTACATAATCTTAAGCACTGCGCAACGTGTGACGTCATACGTCCGAAAAGTACTTGCGAATTGCCATATCACTACGTGACATTACAAATTTATTAATAAATTAAAAGAGGATTAATAAATTAATCCTCTTAAATACTTTGTTGCTGTTGAGAGGGTATCGTGACACATATTTGTATCCGACTGTGACCACCGTACACATCCCGTCAAGTCCCCGCTCAGACCGGCAAGTCTACGGTCTGGTTACTGATAAATACAATCCTGGCGACCGAAGAGAAACGCTACGTCTATCCAGGATCGACATATTTGGACTGCACTGTATTTACCGGTGCAGTGTATGTATGTGCTCTACCATTGTCAGGATATAAATGAAATAATCTCACCTTTAGTATTATTATTGAAGACGCACGAGTCATACAGCTGCTTTGCTGTCACGGTGCCGTTACTTCCACATATGCCTCCACCGTTCGACAGACCGCGCTGCTTTCGTTCTAAACTAAGCAGTTTTTCAATTTCCTCGATCTCTATTTGCTGTATGGAGCCGTTGTTCTTCATTGTGTCGTTTTGTTCTGTCTCCTCGTCTGCATCTTCTGTCGTTGCGAAGAGCTTCTCGACTACTATGAATACTAACATCCCGCATAGACACCACATCCCACTTCTTAACGATATATGACCATCTGAAACAATCAATGTTAAATTGTTGTCTTCACTATTAACGGATATAATAAATATGGAAGTTTGAATGTTCGTAGGTTTGTAAATTTAGATGTTTGTTAATCAATCACAGCTACAGCTGAATGGATTTGAATGAGATTTGACAGACAGGTAGATCATGACCTGAATTGTGAAATAAAAGAAAATGACTTATGAACAAACATTTTATTTTTACCCATTACATCACAACGAAACCTCTAATAGGTTCCTTTACTTTCTCTACGTTTTTATCCATGTTATTGATACTGTAATTTCCTATGTATTATATCAAATAGTTACGAATTTCAGTTTAGATTTGTTAATTTATTATTATTGAGAGTGTACCTGGTCAATGACCTGACTAATTTAGGTCAGAAAAGATGCGTTATACATAGACAGATAAGAAAAGATTTTGAAACAAATATAATATCAACCTATTGCACTGCAGTCACCCAGTCTTTATTTCACAACGTTGTTGGTGCAACATGTTTTTATCCATGTTGCATTATAGTTTATGCCCTGACCACGTGCCTGACAGTAATTATACCAACCCTCTTCGGAAACATATCAAAATGTTGAAACAAAATGCCATATTATTTTGTTTGTAACTATAAAGATTACTACTTGGTCACGCGTGTTTTATATCATGTTAATTGATTGGTCACATACTGATTACTGGAAGTAATCATTCACTAGTGTTTATCCTTTCGCCGACATACAACATCGAACGCGAAACCTCAACGCAAATATTCGTCTGACAATTTCAACCTAAGTCTTCAGTAAATAAGGTATAATATGCGATGCTATTGTTCTATAACATGAGTGAATGATAACACAAAACCTCAACGATGTAAATACATATTATAAACAGGTCAGTATGCTAGGTATAGTTATAAGGAAAACGATAGAGTCAATGTGTTAGGAATTTAATATGCATAGTTAAGTGCATTGTTTAGATTTGTAAGTAATCAGTTTATTTTACGACCGTTTTATTTTATGCAGATAAAAAATAAACGTTGCTTTTCTTACTTAATAAGCGTTTTAACATAAAACAGCGTTTAAATGAAGTGAAGCTTAAGGCAACAAATTACAAAGAATTTATAACAAAATAGTTTTTGAAACTAGCAGAAGGTCACAGACTCCGATCTTGGCAGTTCAAATCACTTAGAAGTTAGGATGTATGATGTATTTATGTATGGACGTAAAGACTAGAAAGAAGTAATAATAATTCCATAATGCAAAGAAATAATTAGAAACACAATAATATGTGCACACATAAAACACGTGGAAACTATCATCAAAACAGGCCAATAGAAAAAAAACAGAGAACTTGTTCGACGATACACACGAACATTTATCAAGGACACCGTGTCAATATAACTTGTATAGGTATTTGGATTATGTAATGTGCGAATTATGAGATACTAAAAAATGAGCAATATTTGTGTATCTCTTGAAGTTTTTTCTCTTCCAATATCATGTATTCTGCCAGTGGATTCGAGATAACACGCAAAAATGTAAAATCAATTCATCCATAAACAGCTATAGTAGGACATCTGCCAGTGAGACAGTTTTGAATACTTTAATGACCCCGGAGTAACTGTATGCATTGCAGCGATGTTATAGCTGGCCATCTTCGCAAGTACCATAACTACAAATGGATTATCGCTCAGAAACTAGCGGAAGCTGTTGTTATTTGATGGAATCATTACAGCCTCCGTGGCGTAATGGGTGAGCCGGCTGTAAAATTATATGCCGTGGGTTCGATTTGGGCATAGAAACAAATATGTGATCAGGTTTTGGTGTCGTGATACCGAAAGTCGCTCATAGTTCACTGATAACCATGATAAAAGGCTCATATGTCTTAATGTGGGATTAAAACTATGTGTATCTGTTGGATGTATTAATTTATATTTATTATCATTATAATTAGATTTCCCCAACTTTTCTTGCATTAGTCACAATATCCACGAGGAAAAGATCAATGTCATTGTATTGTATTATCGTGTTTGTCGAGACAGTTACGTATTCACAAACAAAGGGACGTCATTGTAAGTAAGCATTGTGTTTACGTTTAGGTATATAGTATATTGACGTGTTTTTGTAATGGTTGCACGTAGCATTGAACTTTTGTAACAATATAACGTTGGTGGGAAGGAAGTGTTCCGAAACTAATTGGTAATTCGCGTATTCGCGTTTATATGAGTGTAGCAGAACGATGGCTGATGGCATTAAAAGTACTCAAATAGGGATGTAAGTATAATAGCTGTTATCACGAAGGCGTAAGCAAACAGTAAATAATAAAAGGAAATTTGTTTGTAATGTAACTGGAATAACAACTAATATGTAATATGTAACTGCACTGCAGCGATTACATTTTTTATCCTAAAAAATACTCAAGATTACGGCCAAATAATTCGCGTCTGGAGAATTGAGGTTTATATTCAGGAACAAGACATCAGATAAATTATTTGTTGGTTAATTGTTAAGATTTTATTAAAGTTATTATTTTTACTAAAATTGTTCAGATATTCAACATTATTAGAATGAGATTCACCGTTCGACAAGATATTGAAATAGGTGAAATAAAGTAATCACATAATAAAAAGCTTGATTACAAAAAAAACTAAATTATTATTAATAAATATCATTCATCAAATTAATACCTCGCTTTATGGAAAGATTTGCACCGAATGGTAAGATAACAATCATTAATTATTATCCGAATTACTGTAATAATCCGATTAGGTAAATCTAAAGCCGAATACTGTGACACGCTACTCAACTTATTTTTATACTATTTTGACAGCTAAGAGGGCCTCGACATGTTGAATAAAATCTTCAATGCTTGATTAGCGTTTTGGTGCTGCCACACCGATGTTATAAAATGTTAACAAACATTTTCTAACATTAATATTGTTACATTTTGTTAAGAATTGTTAGATGTTTTAAGTGCTCCCACACCGAGGGAAAATGTTTGCAAACATGTTCTAACATTATCTAACATTTTTTAACATTTTATAACATTTGAAAACATGACATCGGCCCTTCTTCTTTGACGGCTTCTTTGACGGCGCCGCTCTCAAAAGTACCGCCGCCCGCGGTTAAAGAATGTTCAAAAATGTTACAAATTGTTAAGAAATGTTTACTAAATGGTGCTGCCACACCGATGTTATAAAATGTTATACAACATTTGTTAACAAACATTTTCTAACATTTTATCACAATGTTAGATAATGTTAATAAATGTTTAATGTTAGAAAATGTTATATAACATTTTATAACACCGGTGTGGCAGCACCATTTCAGTATTTGGCTGTATATATCGGAAATCACAAACGTCGAATATTCAAATTAAATATGTACCAACGCGAGATTTATTTCAAAATCACTTTAACAAAGCGGATTCCATTATGGGATTATTTCTTTTATATTTAGAAAAACTATTACATCTAATAAACTACAAATAATGAACTATAATAAAAATATAATAATATCGCGGAAACTGATGTTACTTCATAGAATCATTACAGCCTGCGTGGCGCAGTGGGCGAGTAGCCAGCTGCGAAGCGAGAGACTGCAGGCTCGATTCCCGCACCAAGACAAATGTTTGTGCGGTCCATAATATTTGTTTCGGGTCTAGGTGTTTCTGCCCAGAGGGGTTGGACTAATGCGCGCGGTCGTATAAACTACAAGCCAACTCTTACTGTAACATGTGTTAAAAAGCATATTGTGCCGACCCAACTGTGAATGGGATAAGGGCAGAAAGTAAGTGGGAAATAATATAATTATTGAGGTTTGTCATCGCTATTTTATCTAGAGCATCTCAATGCTTCCGTATTTTAATTGCTAGATCAGGAAGCCAAGTTATTGTGTTTTAGAGGCGACAATGACGCGATATGACAATTCTCATACCCACCCGACATGCTACCAAATCTTTAAAAAGCTCTTCAAGAGTAGCTGTAAAGAGTTTTGGCTTGAAAAGTCAAGGAGGATTGGCGGCCAATGTCGACTGATCATTGGACAACAACGAATTGTAGTATATTAGGGGTCTCAGACAGATTATTAGATACAATTAGAGACACCATACTCTATACTAAAATTCCGAAGAAGAGAGAAGATCACAAAATTGCATGACCTGGAAACCATAAATATATTGTGCCTACAAACCACAACAATGTGGGTTCCGCAGAATAGCAAGAACATAACAAGTAAAATAAGATTCGAAAAATCACACAAGTAGCTCGCGTTTGGAATAAGTGCCCTATATGGCGGTACTTCGCTGGCTACTATATTATGGAACTGAAATATACAGGGTTATTTTTAAAACACCAGCAATCTCGCAGGGGTAGATAGCTGTCCCCATACGGAACAACTTTTGTTCTACGAGTTTGGATATAACTCAATATATTTAAAAAAAAATGATTTTACAAGTTTTTGTTGTGTCGTATTTTTCTTCGTAGTATGCGGCGCGGCGCGGCGTGCGCGCGCGACTCAAAGGCGCCGCACAGCTGAGCGGCGCGTTGACCTTCAAAGGAGCTAGCCCGGTTCCCCACGCTTCGCGTATTTGTTTACGTAATCTGCGATGCGTGTTGTAACAATCAAGACGGAAATTAAATGAATAATTATTTTTGTATGAAAATAAAATCTAACAAATTATCAAAAGTCGTAGAACAAAAGTAGTAGCTTATAACCTTAGGAATCTACCCCTGCGAGGTTGCTGGTGTTTTAAAAATAACCCTGTATTCAGCAAATCGTGAATATATATTTTTTTTCATAGCACAGGCCAACAAGAGAGCAAATGCGTCATTTCGTGGTAAGTGATCTCCACTGCCCATATTTGCAACTCTGCCTGCCCCCTATGGAGATAACGGCGCGACATATGTACGTCAATATGGTCACGTATATAGGCACGTACCATTTTAATCACTTTACTGATAACAGGGTTACTGGTGATATATACAATTAAAAGTAATAAAATGAATTATAATCACATAACCTCTCGTCGAGGGTCAATATTTGCGAGTGTGTAAATGATATGAACACAACTAATTTTAAAGTCCTCACGTTATTGAATATACGTGCTACAGCACAGCGGTATGAGTATCTTGAACTACAGGGTTATTTTTAAAACACCAGCAACCTCGCAGGGGTAGATACCTAAGGTTATAAGCTACTACTTTTGTTCTACGACTTTTGATAATTTGTTAGATTTTATTTTCATACAAAAATAAGTATTCATTTAATTTCCGTCTTAAATGTTACCTACACGCATCGCAGATTACGTAAGCAAACACGCGAAGCGTGGGGAACGGGGCTAGCGTTGAAGGTCATCGCCCGAGCCAGCTGAGCGGCTTCTTTGAGTCGCGTGCGCACGCCGAACGCTACGAAGAAAAATACGACACAACAAAAACTTGTAAAATCATTTTTTTTTAAATATATTGAGTTATATACAAACTCGTAGAACAAAAGTTGTTCCGTATGGGGTCAGCTATCTGGTCCTGCGAGGTTGCTGGTGTTTTAAAATTAACCCTGTATATGCTGTGTACAGCATGGCACTGTACTGCGCTCGTCACCCCTAGACGTCTCATAATGCCCATTCATTTTATTGGCTTCAAAAGTCCTTCAAACCGAAACACAACGGTGCTTACACATTGCTGCTTGGCAACAGATAACAATGCGGTGGTACCTACCCACACGGGCTCTCACATACAAAGGACCTACCACCTTAGTGTTTATGGCGGAAATTATTGGCTATAAGTGGCCTGTAGTCTGAAGTCTTCTTACCTTTACTATTTGCTAAGTCATGCTCCCATGCTTCTGGTAGTAAATGCAGGAAAACATCACCCAATAAACCGCCGACAGCAAAGCTGAGCAGTATCCGGAGCGTATCGGCACCGGCTGAAACAAACATATTTAAATATGTGCATTATTATGTTTAATAACAAAACACTTCAATGTTTCAAAGGTAACTATCCATTATAAGTAGAATCAAGAAATGTGCCCATCTTGTTCTGCCTTAGAAAATTAGTCCATTGAAAAGTTACATTTGGGGTTGCGTTTCTTAGAGGACGCAATTTTATTTTTTTGATGTGTAGGGGGGGTAAGTGTAAAGCTAAAATCAAGTTTGTGGGGTCGCCACCCTTGTCCCACGGCCGCCATCTTGAAAATAGGGGTTGAAACGGTTTTTACGATATATCTTTTAAACTATTTATCTGATAAAAAAAATTTGTTAACGTTTTTTGTTGCTAATTAAATTCTCTATAACTTTGGTCCAGTAACTTTTTGTCGTAAAACTATAAATAAAAAAGTTAAAAGTGAAAATGTAATAAAGAAAAAAATAAAGATGATAATTCTCTTGACAGCCTAAGATACAAACAATTCGCCAAGGCAGTGACAAAAAGTACATTTAATTTATCTTCACTTCCTCCAACACAAGACACAGCTCGCTTTCATACTTTCCGAGTCTACCATCAGGTCCAGTCGTGGCTTGGTAATAATAATGATCCTGAAGACTGGGGCTGGAAAAAATGTGGAAAATTATTGATGCCAGTGCAGAGCTCTAAACCTCCAGCACCCCCTGAGCTTCTTAAATTGATCTTTTGTAAATGCAAAGGAAACTGTGGAGCGATGTGTGGATGTCGAAAAGCAGGGCTAAAATGTTCCGCAGTGTGCTTCCATTGTTCTGGAGAACTGTGTTCTGTGTCTTGTGTTGGAGGAAGTGAAGATAAATTAAATGTACTTTTTGTCACTGCCTTGGCGAATTGTTTGTATCTTAGGCTGTCAAGAGAATTATCATCTTTATTTTTTTCTTTATTACATTTTCACTTATAACTTTTTTATTTATAGTTTTACGACAAAAAGTAACTGGACCAAAGTTATAGAGAATTTAATTAGCAACAAAAAACGTTAACAAATTTTTTTTATCAGATAAATAGTTTAAGAGATATATCGTAAAAACCGTTTCAACCCCTATTTTCAAGATGGCGGCCGTGGGACAAGGGTGGCGACCCCACAAACTTGATTTTAGCTTTACACTTACCCCCCCTACACATCAAAAAAATAAAATTGCGTCCTCTAAGAAACGCAAGGTGAGGCCTAAAAAATGTAACATTTCAATGGACTAAATACTATTTTCATAAATGACAATAATGACATTTTGATGGTATGTGTATAATTACGTATCAATAATTAACAAAAATGTATAGTAGTAAGTTAACATTGATGATTTTATTACGTTGTTCTAATCTCTGGCATTGTCCCTTATTGATATAATATGCTATTTCAGTAAATTTATTAAAAAAATATTTAGTCAAATCCCTACGAGTACTGCTCAAGTCATAGTTTCGGACAGAACATATTTAGTGTCATAAAGTAAAATCAAGTACTTCTTAAAATATATGTTATCATAGATAGTAACAATCATATCATGTCATTATAATCGGGTATTATCAGAAAGACGAATGTCAAAGCAGAGGTTACTTTGGGTTGCTAGTTTCGAAATGATTCAGATTTATCTACAAAAATGATTTTTGTTAATGAGACGGTTCATAGAAAAATCCGATAGGGATCTTTAATTTGATGGTAGATATTATAAGGTCTATGGACATAATATTAAAAATAAGAGTACCTATCCTAAACAAAAACACAATAAATCAATGGAAATTAATACGCTACGCAACGCTATAATATTTCAATAACAATAAGACTATACAGCGCTACGGATTAATCTGTAGCATGACGCTGAGTTCGTACTTTTTCTGCAACTCTGTACATAGCAGTGACCAACGTTCAGGATCTTGATATTGTATTAATATTATGGTGTACAGATTTACACAAATAAAGCTTTCTTTCTTTCTATAATTAGTATTTGGCAATGTTATATACAAAATAGGAATATCATGAATATTATATTTACAATGATTCATTATCATTACAAGGTGATTGCATGCAATGATTACTGATACAATGAAGTGATTTCTAGATAACATCAATTACTCTTATCGCTGTATGTTAAGCATCGTGTTTATTAACTTATCAATATGTTTTTTAATTATTTGCAAATAGATTTGACATTTGAAGATGCTATCAAGGATTTTTAGATAGCTCGAAACTGGAATTTCGTCACAACGGCAAATCATAAAATACTCTATAGTATTCGCGATACTTGTAGAATGTGGAATGTAGTTAGTCTTCTTCTGCCTGTCGTTATCCCGGCTTTATGCCAGGGTCCACATTACTGAAGAAGATAGAAGGTGCCACTACGCCCGGTCTTGAGCATCCACTATTGGGCATAATAAAAAAAATAGTTATAGATTTCATTTACCTATTTTCTTTTGTAGTGTAAAAGATATATTGGATATGAGATATCCAAGAAAAACGAATAATTGAGCCAATTCTTAAAACATAATTAGTTGTACGATGAAAGTTATGCACTCGGGCACTCTTCGTTTTCATGGGAATATACAAACAAACTCCGGCTTTCCAGGATTTGTCAGACACTCACGATAAACTTAAGTACATAGATAACTAACTGCTCTATATTGGATCATAATCCCTTTTGTGTTTTCCAACATAAACGAAGATAATAGTTACAGTACGAACAATTGTTGTTTTTTTTTTTTTTATAGCATAGGCCGGCAAACGAGCAAGTGGGTCACCTGATGGTAAGTGATCTCCACCGCCCATGTACGCCCACCACCAGAACGCGTCGGTTTTCTGTGAGACAGTGGTAATGACCTGGTCGAGCCAGCCCATTCATGCTGTAGACAAAACTGTCTACAGCGTGGCTCTACCACTCTAAACTCTGTTGTGAACCTTATTGCTTCGATATTAAATATGAAGGTTGTCTGGAAGAAATCGCTGTTTGCGATAAGACCGCCTATTGAGCCGTATCACATTTAGGGCCGTAAGATCAAATACATTTCCAAAAATAGAATATAATAGAAAACGTTTATTCGTTTATTAAATTTTATTCGTGGAATCGGCGGAATTAAACACGACAGATATTTTGACACAATTTTGACACAACCACCGACTCTATACTGACGGGGACAATGACAGTAACATTACCCTGGTATAAGATCTTAGGAAGTTCTTAAGTCTGAATGGGCGCAGTGAGATCCGCTGTGATGGAAACCATAAAAGTATCGTTCTGTAAATTTCCTCATCCTCATATCCAGTACACACTAGGTGTCTTAAACAGGGAATGCTGGTGAGGTATATTTTGTAGGTCGCACTATCATAGCCACGACCGCCATCCGGCGCGGAGGCTCCAACGTGTATGGTACACTATTTACGACTACCCTGAAGATAATTTTGTTAGAACAGACTAGACAAAAAATAAATACAAGTAATTGGTATGTTAATTTTATTACATGAACACAAAATTGATTGATTGCATACGCTACTCCTAACAAAAACCAGCAATAAAGGAGAAATACGAACTTATTTGAAATATGCTGCAAAACGTATGAACACCATCCCAACGACAGACGGTAACTCCATCTGAATCATAAATCCAAATCATATTAATCTGGATCAATAATCCATTTTATTAGATCGTTTCTGCTGAAAGTTGTTGTTAACAATAATACTTAATTGACAACGTCAATAATACACAGTTTATCCCACACAGTGGCATTTAACTCTACCTTTGGGAAAGATAAAACTAATGTATATTACTGTATTACTGTCTAGTTTAAACTGAATTGATTATCTAAGTATCATTTCTTTAAAAAAATAATCGTAATCAAGGGATAAAACCGCCTTTTATGGTTTAATCTACCGGTAATAGTACGTATGGCAATTATTCGATAAACTATCATTGATCCTACAAACTAATTGAAGACAAGAAATTAAACTCTCATGGTTTAATCCGCCCTTGATATTACGGTCCTTACTGTATGAATCTTGCTTTTGTTACCTACTTTATTGGGCGTGCCCTATAGAATATTCTATCTATTTACGTATCTAAATATTGTTTGCGTCTTATTTATTGCGATAAGTAATAACATTAACAACCGTCAGTACAGTGTGCAGACAGTGGTCTCGTTAGAGTTCGGATCAGCATTGTGACTCCGCTCCGCTCACGTACTCAGATAAATCGTGTGCCAGTGATAATGACTGATAATGCGCGGGATACAAAGGGAATGACTTGTGTAGAACGTCCTAATCAAACTGTTTTGATATACGGTTGTTTTAATAAATAAATTTATGCCACTACAGACGCTAGGTCAATATTGTCTTTTTTTATTTTTGAGTTTTGTCGTTGTTTGATTAATTTATTACAAATAAGCGTGCCGTAGAGCTAAAACAGCCATAACTCTATGGCTCCACCTACGTAGTAAGCAAACGTTTGTTGTTTAATGGTTGGTAGTAATATTATAAAAGTAAGATAGATTTACTTACTAATACAAATTAATAAAATATGGAGATCTTTCACGAAACATGCGCTTTGAACAAGGTACATACCGTACATAGAAATATAGATGTATAGTAATATATTGTAGTGTCAATATATACCATATCATTCTCTGCTAATACAAAAGAATCTCCAAAAAGGAAAACAACATTTCTGTGGCACATTGATGAGGGCAGACATAATCTTTCTTGGTATCGTCCCCATATTTATTATTCACAATAAACAGTGCTGGAATGTTGTCTCTTGAAGATGGACAATAAAACTAATAAGACACGATCATTCTGAGAAACCTATTCAAATCTCATTTCTATCATATAAATTCTCAGTTACGATATTTTTTTAGCCGAGATGTTTCAGCGACGCGACGGGACGCGAGATAAAACTTTTCAGTTTTTTTTGCGCAATCCATTTTTGTTACAGCATCTATTTCTTATTTATTATATTGCACATGGTATTTATACAACTTGATCATAAAACATGATGTGTGCTATAGACTGACCGCTAATTACAATCCGCCATATTATTACAAGTTAGAAGCATTGTTCTGTATCTTATTAGTCATATCAGTAGTAATATAGACAAATTAAATAATAAATGTGGTTTACTTACATTATGCGTTATCTTTGTTATATTTATAACGCAACAATAAAAAATGGTTATTAAAATGACTTCGTGATAATAAAATTATTCCAGTCGTAAAAAAATATGCTGAATTTATTTACTGTTTGCATACTAAAGAAAAATTAAAAGTTACTACTAGCATTTGCTCGCGGTTCGCATGAGAATTTTTCCTGTCATGTCACTTGGATAAAAATAATGATAGCCTGTGTCATCCGTTGCTGCGAGAAAGAACAATAAACCAACACATATATGTATTAGTTTGTTTAAAGTCAATGATTTATTTCGATGAATTACTTGATTTAAACCCCACGAAAGCATTTAATTCCTTAACATCCCAATATGTTTCAAAAGACAGTAAAGAAAAAAAATATTAGTTTTTTTAACCGCTTCGCAAGTCACAGTTTATACTTATAAATAATCTTTTTTCCAAAGGCAATCGAACTCAAAGGTGTTAATTGGCAAAGTACAAATTATTTTCCTCATCGTAAAGACAAAGTTAATAATAACAAAGCGACTCAATCATTTTACGCAATTGAGTGCATGCCAAATGCTTGTAATAATATGGTTCATGGAGCCATTGTTTCTGTATTTTTCTCGGTATAGATTACATAGACATCGTTTGAATTGTATGAGGCATAATGGTTCTTTTTGGAGTTAGTGCAATTTCAACGTACTGTCTTTCATCTAAGACATGTTATTAGGTTTCTTTGTACACTCTACGTGGCCTGGTTTTTTCATGGCGGGCCGTTGAAGTGTTATGAACTAATTACGAATGTGCTAGACTGGACAGCGCAACATGTATGCGACAAGCACTGCGACGCATCACCGCAGTCAACAATTGCTTCACTCGAATTTAGAATACAGACATTCTCTAACGCCGATTTAATTTCTAAAATAATTTGTGTACATTATTGAAGTACGCGACAGTATTTTTATAATTTATTTATGGAATGGAATTTATTATGAAATTAATCAATTGTTGGAGTGTAAATCACGTCGTACATTCTACTGAAGCGGACGAGACAATGGCGAAACTTGATTACCAAGTCGGGTTGTAGGGGTCTGACAGCGGGTCGCTCTACATAATATCAGATCCACCATCAAATCATCATGGGAAGGTAGATCCTGGCATTAAACCGAGCCAGGCCATAACGCCAGGCAGAAACACAGATTTATCGTTGAACCATGCCCTTGAATGTCCGTTCATATGGTTCAAATGGCATGGGATTTAGCAGTCGATTAACTTAAAATCAAACCGTGTGAACCCGCTATTATGCAACAACGTCATGAATGAAACTAAAAACTTCCTTATATTTCTATTTTTATATATTCATTTATATGGAACACGGTAAAATGTTGAAAACAAGTTTACAATAGCTTACATCACCGTGGCAACTATTAACGTTCTTATTGATATCATTGATGCAATTGCCATGTGCTCTTTTTATTAACGGTTCCAATGTGAACATACCAAGAAAATGACGCGATGCCGCGTCGTCATTTGGAAATTATTATGATGATTGAAATGTCTATGTAAACTTTATAAATAAAAGACATCAAAATGAAAAACTGATTGTTACTCTGTATAGGGAAACGTATGGCAAAAAGGTAGGTTCTTTTTAAATTCAATTAAGTGAAGTAATATTACGGCGAGACTAGTTAAAGATGTGCAAATAGCGGGACTGATATATAGTGTATAGCATCGGATCGACAATAAAAAAATAAAATATTATGAAAGACGATCCAGACTGGTATCGTGCGATATCGAATAACGTAGTAGGTAAGTGCTAAGTACTTCCCATGCTCCAATACTCTGGTAAATAAATTGCATTGTGGAGGGGAATTCACACTTATCTCGCGGACACAGCTGGTGTCATCGATGCAACCAACTTGAAAATTGTTTGTCACGTTGAATACATCATTCTACGAGTTTGTATATTATGTATTTTTTTTATTAATCGTCAAGCGGCAGCGTACTTAGGCTGAAGTACTATCAGGTCCTGGGTTCAACTCCAAGGTCGGTCTATTACAATTAGTGTTTGAGTTTTCGTTTTCAAAAATTAACCATGAGTTCTCCGGGACTGGAATTTATGTCCGATAGGTCGATATGCTGTCACATTAAGGGACTAAAATAAGCTCGGCCATGGGTGCACTAATTGCGCCTCTGCCGATACCTTTGGGGATAAAGGGGTAGAGATAAATCTGATGTATAGTTTGTTTAATTTACAGACAATTCAATTTAGGCTGTTACAAAGGCTACATCTTTGAAATTACGTTTGGTTACAAGGAAAATCTGAAAAACCTGGTCTAATCGCTGCATAAAATATATACACATACAAACATAACACAACTACATAAAATGAATATTATATACTAAGTATAAAATAATTTCTATAACACCTAGCTTTGAATCGTTAGGTAAATCTCATTTTATCATTGCTAATGAAATCAGTCACCCGTTAAATAATTGCAAAATGATTCAGTAACAGGTTTCGTAACACGCGACGAACGAACAAACTTTTCGACAACTTCAAATAAATAGGTATCTTTCCACAAAAAATGAGGTGCGCGATGCAGTTAGTCTTGCTGTGGTCTTGCTATCTCGCCGGTTGGCGCACCTGTGCTCTCCATAGTGGCGAGCGTATTTATAAGGTTTTTTTTTTATCCTGGCTCGGCAAAGTGACTACGCTACACCTGATGGTAAGTGTAGCGCAATCCAAGAATATTGTCGACCAACGATAAACAATGTGTCCATCGTTGGTTGGCAAGATCATGCCGGCCTGCCAAAGGGCCAAGGAGGAGGGGAAGGAAAAAGGGTTAGGATCAGGGGGCAAGCCCCCTGGGGAGAACCGCATATACACTGGCCATCTGTCGTACATGTCATCCGTATTCTTATTTACCGCCACCATAAGTATACTATACTAGAAGGTGTCAGTAGTATGTTTATACCCTCAATAGCTATACATTACATCTAAGCAACAAAATCATATCACACTAATATTACAAATGTGAAAGTTTGTTTGTTTGTCCGTCAATCACACTGAAACTACTGAACGGATTTTGATGAAATTTGGTATACAGACAGGGTATGAGCTGACTTGGGTGATAGGATACTTTTTATCCCGCAAAAAGCAGATCACGCGGGCGGAGCCGCGAGCAAAAGCTAGTAATATCTTTTACTAATTACACAAAAAGATTTTATCGTTTACGATGTAAATGTGCGCAAGCCCTAAAAGCATGACTACAATAAAATTACTATCTAAGGCCTCGATAATAATTTAATTTTCAACAACTATTAATATTATCTGTAATGTATTCACTTTTTAAATCTCTATAACCAGTTTGATTTATATGGACATAAAAGAGATTATGGTGAAAAACAGCTATTTAAAAATTCGTTGATTTGAGTGTTTGTTTAATATGATATTATGGATACATGTAAATACATAGTATATACACAGTTGAATTCAGTTTGAAGTGAAGAATCGTTCTCACGCCACAACAAAATAATGTCAATAACCTTTGAATAGAGTTTGCAGGAAACATTTTTCAGTTTGCATGGAACATTATCCATGTTATTAATAATTATAGTATCAATATAATTTATGACAGAATTCCGTCATCAATCTAATAAGTTGTGAGTGTATTAAATATTTATATTACAGATTTTGTAAAATAAGACAAAAAAACTTCATATTTTTTGATTTTTAATGTGAATGACAAGACAAACAGGTTGCTTATGTGATGATAACCGCCACTCCAGCCCATAAATAGAAGCCACTAGGTAGGTACTACATTTACACCATACAATTAAAGTAGTTTTTGTTTATAAAAGATATAAACAGTTTACACTGAAGATATAAACAATCACACTTTTATATAAATAGACATTAAACTTTAGTTTGATATACTGATTTTTATACATTACTAGCTGTCCCTCGCGGCTCCGCCCGCGTGATCTGCTTTTTCCGGCATAAAAGGCTATTAAAAAATAGGGGTTGATCGTAGAGGGTTGAAAATCTAAGATTGTATGTATTTTTTAATGCTGTATCATAAAAAAATTAAATTTATCTAAAAATAAAAAAAAAAAAAATTAGGGTGGACTACCCTTAACATTTAGGGGGATGAAAAATAGTCGTTGTCCGATTCTCAGACATACCCAATATGCACACAAAATTTCATGAGAATCGGTCAAGCCGTTTCGGAGGAGTTTAACCACAAACACGGCAACACGAGAATTTTATATATTAGATGTTATATGCAATAGAAAATAATTCGAAAAAGAAACCTTTTTGTGGAAGTTATTTCATAAACAAGCCTGCAATTATAATTTTAAATATTGTAATGAGCAAAGGTGGGGACATCTCACTATCTCATTTGCATGCATGCACCGTAATGGTAATTTTACATTGTGACATCAAAGCTTGCTTGGTCTGTCATTTGACAAGTACCCCGACCATCAGAATTGAATAGCTTCTAAATAGTTGATTTTTGGATTTTTCAAATTCTTTCTTTATTACATTTTGGATAATGTGACTGATTTTTGAATTACCTTGCTTTGTTCTTTGCAAAATTTTATAAGTGATTGGTATGAGTGGTAGTTTATTTGTAAGATTTATCTGGTGAATCAAACAAAGAATGTTTATTGTAAATTTGTTTTGAAAAGAGCAACTTTAGAGTTTGTTGTTTTCTTTCCATTCTTCTCTTGCAAAACAGCCTTTCAAACTGGCGGCAGAGTTTTGACAGAATCAAAATAATGTATTTTAACATTTTAAAGATTTATTATATATTTTGAATTTGGCTGTTAGTATCACTGAACCAGATATATTTTAGAAATCAATAGGTATAGCCCATAAATTCATGAATGTTTTATAAAGATAATACCTATTGCAAAACTTATAACAGACTAATAAAATCTTTGTTATATACATCTAAACAAACAAAGATGATAATATGAATATAAGTATGTAATTGCCAAGACTGGTTTCCTGGTTTTCTACACTTGACAAACAAATCTCTTTGGAACACTAACTTTCTCACTGGATATTTGAAATTAATAATAAAATAGAGGAAATTGTTTTCATTCTTTATAGGATTATTTAAACAGTGGGTACTTAAAAGTGTTTAGGATATTTATTGTCATTGAAATACAATTGCAGCAGTTTTTAAATATCCTACTTATTATGATAGCAGTAATTGACTGCCTTAATAAGCAGTACAACTGATGTGCTGAGGTCTCAGGTTCAATCCCAGGTCCGGAAAGTAATATTGAATTTTGTATCACATAATGCTTAGTATCAGCCCAGTCTGAATTTGAGCCTGGTATGGCAATGGGTTCTTACCCCAACACATCATGGGATGGAAGTATGCTTAATTAAATGTGGGTGTACTGGTTACACCTCTGCCTACACTTTCTGGGTTAAAGGCGTGAGTGCATATATGTATATAATTATGTAGGTGATTATTAAGTAGGTACTGTTCAGTACTATATTTCAAATACCAGACAATATTATGCATAGTGTACAAGTGTGCTTCTATTTCAAATGAATACCTAATTTGATTAAAGATATTTTTAATATAAAATTTACTGTTAATGCTAAAATATTTGAATGTTTATGCATAAACTTACTAAACTGAAAACGTTAACAATTTAAATAGTTTGAGCTTCAATGCTAGTTACAAAAAACTGAATATCTAGTTAAATATGCATTGATACTAAAGTGAATTGTATTATTAAACACATTTGTGATTTATTTACATATATCTACATGATGTCAACACCACTGGCATGCGACTATAACGAAATGATCTTTAATTTTCCTTTGTTATTTACAATACACAAAGCTCATGCGCCGGCATTGACGTAAGATGATTTGGAAAACTAAAAATAGTTAACACATGTACATAATATAAATGTACTCACGGCCATCTTCAAACGAAGCTGTAGAGTCCAAGGGAATAATAAGTAGTGGTAAAATCCCGCTCAATCCGACCAATATTGAACCCAAGGAAGCAAAAAGCCACGGATGTTCATCTAACTCCTCCACGAAAGTGTGAAAATATTCTGGTAAATATCCCGCCATTGCGTTGTCTTATTGTTAAAACGTTCTTTTTTCGAAACAAATAAATCATTAAAATTACGGGCTTTTGCTACAAGAATTTTAGCAGCACAATTTTACAACCACAATGCAGCGAATCGCGCGACAAACTAATTCAGCATCACTGGATATTCGTATTTCCGAGATAAAAAATGCCGTCCAGACGAACTAATCTTCCCTGAGATTGAGTACGCCCGTTCTTCGCACTTTATCTTTGTCCAATACTTGAATTATAGCAACCATGCATAGGATTTATTATATAATTGCCATGGTTTTAAATAATGCCTCATGCGTAATTACATTTATATAAACTTAAAAAAAAACAAATGACACCCGTCAATGAAGATAGTCAGTCAACACTCAACATCAAAACAAATGTGATGGAATGAATTAAGAATGTATCGAATAAAATTTATTTAAATGAGCAAGTTGTCAAATAAGGAACGAATGAGAACCATGGAAACAACCAATCGGACCGTAAGAATTCCCGCCAAAACTCCAATGAGTTGGTATAATCCATTGACTTAATAATATACTACGTACAACAGTAAACAATAATCATTTTTACATACAAATTCCATAGAAATTAGCGATATTGAAAGCAATATTGATATCTATAGCTTAATATCGGTCTTACCGACCACAAATTATCGATATTTTGTGATATCGATGGTTTATTAACACTTTCAAGGCATGCTAGTGGTATGATAGGAAACAATGATGATGTATGTACCTTATAATATGCTAAAATAATTTAGGAAATAATAGACACAATAATAAATACCAAAAATATACACAATCACAGTAAAACATTGAGCTATGATACATCATACAACCAATGTATTTGTAAAGTAATTTAGCGTAAATAGAATAAATTTATTATTCTGAGAATAATAATAACTCCGTGATTTTTAAAATACAATTCCAATATTTAAAACTGTCAATTATTAAAAGAATACAAATATGTATAATGTTTATCGATATCACAATCTGATTATCGATATTTTTTCAACATCTCAACCCAAAGAACAATAATTTTTGCCTAAGCTGCGAGCTTTATATTTGTTCCCTGAATCCAACTTCCAAGACGAGTTGGTACACTGAAGAAAATTCCCGACTTTACAAGCTTTTACAATCCAATAATCCTTCATCTTTCACCGTGATTTAGTCGGTCGTGATTATCGACCGAATTATGTTTTAGTACATTTTGTATCGGAACGAGACTCTATCTCGGAATCTCAGTACCACAGATTACTAAGGGAAGTTCCCGCTTCTCATTATAGGTTTTTTAATCTAAGGGTTTTTCTGATTTATTGGAATCTGTCATTTCTAGTTTATTTGTCTCTGCTGTCATTGACGTTATGTTGCCGTTTTATAATTGGGCGTAGTTACCAATGACGAAAAAAAATATTACGCAAAAACGTTCCAATCAAAATCAACAGCAAGTTCAAATTTTTCATGTAGTATTTCATTTAAATAAACTAGCAGTTATTTAGATTAAAATAAATTTTCATGGGGAAGATTTATAAACTTTGCACTTTGATGTATCACGCTACTAGATGGCGCTGTAGTAGACCGCGTATTTTTTTTGGTGTTTTGGAAATTGCAGCTGGAGGCTACGACAAAACACCTATCGATAAAAATAGTGTTGCGATAATAATAATACACTTACTATTAATAATAACAACGAAACCTATTTAAGGGGTGAGATGCAATTAGAATTTTCAGTAAATCTTTTTTTTTTCATTTTCATCGTATCCTTTCATTATTTTATTAAAGTAATATGTTTCCAGAATATTTTCTGTAAATTTCAAATAAATACGATAATTAGTTTCCGAGATATCCCACAATTTAAACAAAAATTGTTTAACCAATCTGTTATAAACAATTGAATTCTCGACTTTTCGGCAAATGTGAATGACTGTAATATTCGGATTTCAGTGGATCAAAATACATGTCTATGAAAATTTTATTTTTTTCAAGTCGATGATCACTATAATTCAACAACCATTCGATGGATTTCTGTTATGCTTATTAATGACATCAAATACTAGCCCTTGAATGTAGGTTTTTAATTTATGTTGAAAATTACTATTATTAATCAACAATAAACGAGTGATTTTTTGGTCGGAAATCGACCAAAAAACGCTACGATTAAGGACAAAATTTGTTATTAAACTAATGAGTTTTGGTTTGTTTTTTTTTTTATTATTATTTAATTTGATCCAGTAAATGTCATGATGGTCACCACAAAACGCTACTTGGAAAAGGGGGTGCACGACTATGGAAATATTTTTATAAATAAATACCTAATTTTTCTTTCTATAATTTTGTCAAAGTTAATTTGAAACATGATATTAAAACTTTGTGTAATTAGTTTTATGAAATGAACTTCATTAATACAAAAAAAAATATATTGAAAAAAATCCTTCAATCGCGCCTCTGACTGCGTCTCACCCTTTATGTATATTGCTTCTAGAGTTATTCATACTTTACCAAATTACATTTTCGAGAAAAAAATAAGCTAAGAATTCTATTTAAATTCTTTTTTAATAATAAACGTAGAACAAGAGGAAGCAGAACTAAAATCAAGGTGGAAGGTCTCACGTATGCGAAAGGCCGTCAGAGTTGGAACCATAGCTTTGTCTATTTCTGCCGCCAAGCAGCAGTAATGCTGGTGGGAGGATACTTGTATCCGACCGGATAGCGACCACCGTACACTGGTGCTAAAACCTGCCATAGTGGCCCACCTTGTGTGGGTCGCGTTCCAGGGTCAGCCAGTGTATATCCGGTTCTCCCCAGGGGGCTTGCCTCCTGAACCTAACCCTTTTCCCATCCCTTTTTCCTTCCCCTCCCCCTTGGCCCTTTGACAGGCCGGCATGATCTTGCCTACCTACGATGGACACATTCTTTATCGTTGGTCGATACTATTCTTGGATTGCGCTACACTTACCATCAGGTGTAGCGTAGTTACTTTGCCGAGCCAAGCCAAAAAAGAAAAAAAAACGTGTGCTTCTCGGGACGCTCGACAGAAGTGATAACTTAAACTAATGTGGGTTAAAGTGAGAGGAGCCTGCCTACTGCTGCCGTATGCGTGAGAGAAAGGGAAGCCAGACAGAGTGGCGCCGTAACACGTTACGTTACGTTACGAAGTCCGGTCAAAGTCGGGTCAACGTCCGGTCCAAGCCGACTGGTCACTGTGTGACGCCACCTGGGACTTCGAAATTATCGATGTTCCAGGGAGGTCAGCTAACGCTGGCTGGACGATGGACCGCTCGCGTTACGGAACGTTTCGGTTCACCCTCCCATAAGAAGTTATCACTTCAAATGAAAAAAAAAGTATGTAACCACTATTGTGTTTCGGTTTGAAAGATTTTAAAGTCAGTGAAATTACTTGACATTATGAGAGCTAACACCTTTGTCTCGTTGTGACGAGCGTAGTCCTGTGCTATGCAGTGCTTTGTCTGTGTAGTGTTGTTGATTCTGTTGATGAGCGGGTATGGCGCTTTTCATCAGGCGAGGGATCTGCTCGACTCGTCATCTAAGCAAATACAATAAAATTACCAATTATGTCCACGTACAAAACTCACGCAAACTGACGCTTTTAATAATTACAATTGTTTTCCTTTATGTTGCCGCACAAAGATGAAGTCTATCTTCATTATAATATTTTCATCTTATAAAATTGCTAAATACGATCGATAAAGTTGCCGTCCGGGTAATCAATCCTTGAAATTGCCCTTCGAAAGTTGTAAGAAAGTCCTATGTAAAATGAGTTACATAGGTACATAAAAAAAATATTCCCATCCGATTTGTCTTCACGCGAGTAGAGCTGTGAGTAAAAGCTGATCGTTCGTATTGTATTTTTTCATATAGTATTTACTAATATTTACTGTAATATATAAGTAAGGGAGCCTTCCTTCAGTACAAGGCGGTTTTACCGGAGTGGTACTGGTAGCGGTAATACCATTTCAACGCTCTTGTCTCTGTCAACGCGACTTGTAAAGTTTTTAAAAAGAGACAAAACATTTTTAACTAAACAGTACTTGTAACGGCTTTACTCACTGTTGTATTTCGTGGCTGGTGGAAAAAGGCTTCACCTTTGTTTCTAATTTTATTTTCCCTATCCACTTAATATAATATAACCTTCCTATTATATTAGTCGTTATATATTTTGTACTTACATGTTCATACAAAAATAAAATGTGAGATTTAGCAACAATAAAATAAATACGCATTTTTTCTATACTAATAGGTATTGTTTAAAGCTGCCTACTCTGCTAACATCTTATCAATAGGACAACAGATAAGAAAATATCAGAACGGTAATTCCCGGCAATTAATAAAGCAACGTCGTTACGGTCAATTGTCACCGATCTAATTATAAGTACTGACTGACATCTTGATTTATTATGAACATTTGGTACGATCCCGCGTATCACTCAACATGCTGGTTCGTAAATATACGTTGGGTGTGATATTATCATCATCATATATTGTCACTCTCACGGCTGATGGAGAATGATTTACCAATACATTCCATATATGATCCATAATTCGTCACCATGATCCATTCCGTAATGTGATTAATTTACATCTTAGTTACGTAATCATGTCAATTAGTATGGTTCATCTGTCTACTTCATCCTTATAGAACTGTTAAAAGACGCGATTTGGTGATAAATAGACGGAATTAAGTTTTATGCTTCAGTTATGTTGTGCTACCGTGCTATCACGCATGCGGAGCCGGATCGAGGCTATTTTTTAGATGGAGCAAGATGTGGCGCCTCTTGCCCGTGGTTTGGTATGTGTATAGCCTGAACTTTGACTATGGACATGCGGAAGCGTATATACTCCGGTCTTGGTTTGGCGTCTGAAGCGGCCACAAATATGGCAGATCCAGCCTTGCCTGCATATTTAGTATTTTAATCACAGCATAATATGAATTAACTTCTTTAGGAGGGTTACCCAGTATGACACCCGGAAAAAAAATGTGCCAGAAAATGCTAAACATCTGCATACTGCAGTGGCTAGGGCATCCACCAACTAGTATCATCAGGGATTTAACGTGTGACAACTGACACTAAGTGGTTGAAAGCTCGACAAAAGAAATCTTAGAGTAACATGGAAATATATGTTTAAAGGAGCAACAATCGATTAATGTTAGATAAACTATAGATATAAATATTAAACCACAAAATTCAAATAGGTTCACCTACTCTATGTGAATATTGACAAATCATCAGAAGATGCAACTCGGGGTTTACCAGCTAGCAATAGAACGTATTGGGATACGCATAGGGTGATAGATTTTTTTACCAGAATGTACTATGCTATTATTCGTAAGAAATAATTGACAGCATTCATGCCCAAGAATCCTTATGAATTGCCAGTATACACATGCTCTATCGCTATATATACTTTGGTGAAACATGAATTGATTGAAGTCGCCTCTCGGCCGTCGTCCCCGAGACGAATGCAACGCGAGCCCTGTTGGCAGCGCTAACGCACACTCGCCCAGTTCAAGCAAAATGCCGGACTTATTTTGGCCTGCCAAACTGAATACTATACAATATAGTTCATGTGTTGCACGAACACATTTGTCCATGTGGACCGACGGACAAACGGCTTTCGTGTAGTGAACCGCCACAAAATCGTGATCGAGTGATAAGTGATAAGTTGTGGATAACGTGACAACTAATTGTGATTATCAATAATGGATTCGTGGGGCATGATCAATGTGGATACAGCCACTATCGCCATCACCAGAGATGAAATGTCATCGAGTTTTCGTCGGAAGCAACTGATGGTAAATACCTCTACGTTTTTAATTGTTTTATTTAAAAACGCAAATTCAGTCAGATATGCAAGTAAATTAAATAAATTTGTAAGTAATGTAAAATTATATTAATTGCTATTTAATTAGTCAGGATTATTTGAATTATATATTTAAATATTTTCCATTGTTATATACACGTCATCATGTTTGTATATAAATTAGGTGTCTTGTCCATGTCATTTATAATATAACTGCCTTTGAATGTCGATTCGATGACACTCTGAATTGGTCTACTGGTAACCCGTAGCGTACGTACTTAGTTTGAAAAAGCAATGGAATCCGGGGTTTAGATCTCAATTAAGTAAAAAAAATAAACATAAGCTCGGCCAACCGATGGACCAGTTGCACCTCTTCCTATCCCTTTGGGTTATTATTTGTCTATCCCCTTCGTGGCGTGAGCTCATGTTTTATATTGTGTTTTATGTTTAACTTTCAATAATGTCATAAAGGAAATCGTCGAAACGTATAGAACCACACACTAATTTATTATTTAATGACTCATAAAATTAACAAAAAGGTGGAATGATTACATTGTAACAATTTGAAATGACGAGAATAAAATGAGACTAGATTTATAATTCATAAATATGTCAAAACCATGATTGTTGGCGCATTCGGTCGACGGATATGACGGGATTTATGAATGTGCGACTGCCGACTAGCAAAAGTTGATTTGTCCGTCCGTCCTCACACCTAACATTAATAAACGCCTACCGTTCGTCGTACATTTATTTATTTATTTAGAAATGTATTGTACATCACAACAAAAAGTATTGAAAATACACAAAAAACATCTAAAAATAATAAAAAGAAGTACAATAGGCGGCCTTATTGCAATGTACATTGTCGAATTATATACATTTTTATATTTATATACATTTCAAACGATCATTTTGGAATTGATGATGGGATCTAAATAATTGCATAGCTCGCTAGATGATCGCGCCTGTGTGATATAGGCAGGCAATTGACCACGCATCACATGCTACTTTTAGTCAAAGCACATACGTCGTTTCTGCAAATCGTAGATATTCATTCCTAAGCGAGTATAATTCTATACAATTTATAAAATAAATAAAATAAATTCTAAATAAATTATTTAAAAAAACTACTAGGTTCCGGGCATTTTTTTTCATCTTTTTATATCATTTCGTTTCCAAACCGAGGCAATATGTTGTATCCAAATTTCAGTTAAGCTTCAATTCCATTTTAATCAATATTATAGGTACTTAAATTTAAAAGTAATAAACAAATAAATAAAATACAGAAATAAAATACTATTCGTAGCTTAGTAGCTACATAAGACTCACACATACCTAGGCTTTATTGTACTAGGGAGAGCTGTGGTAGAGAATGACAAGTTGTATAAGTATTTGAATAAAACAAATTAGATCGTATAGCACAGCTATGTTTTTTTAAGATCATAGGAGTAAAGAACAATATTATTATGCGAACAAAGAGAACTACGACCTTAACGCCCAACCCAAGCAGAAAACGTGGTGGCAGTAAAATGTTATCAATACCCCTTATTGTCAAAAAAGTTATGTTTACGTAACGGAAAAGAAAGGGAAATATAAAAAAATATATACGTTTTTTTTTAATTCAATAAAGTGGATTACACAAGTCGTTAGAGGATTAAAATTCGAGAAGATGATGTAAACATTGCAGAAAGCCCAAGATGTGCTCTACACAGTTTAAGTTCCGAGGTATCGATTATGTAATAAATTATATATATTATTATATGTGAAATCTTTGTATATATAATGCTGATTTGTAATTTTACAAAATCATTTTAGGTAACATTGTCAGTAAAAACATATTTTATAACCAGTCGTAAATCGGAAATCGTATTAAGAGAATCGAGTAGTAAACTTATGCCAAACTGTATTCAGAAAATACATAGAATTCTCAGAAATTAACCGGTTTATCTATTTGTGAATATGAATCAATGTGTAACATATTGTATATTTCAATAACATACCGACATTCGGACAGGGGTTCCGTCGAAAATGTGATTTAAAAGATAATGCTGTTTATTTAACACATTTGCGTTTAAACATATATTAGGAATACATCTAGCGAGCATCATTGTCATCGATCTGTATTAGTACGTGAGCCTAAACTGTGCCCCAGGTACGAATCTACAATACAATACACAGCTCTGAATACTCTGTGAATGAATACTATCGACTATTTAGACGAATGGTCCGCGGACTATACGGACATTTGTGCGGCCCACGAAATAGCAAACAATTTTAGTAGACAATGTCAATATTAATAAAATTGTACATGAAGTTTAATTGTACATGAAGTTAATAAACTCATAAAAATATGCCATATAATATAATAATTGATTGGTAGAGTCAACTACCAACTCACGATTTTGCGGCCCGCAGTGATACTTTACATTGAACTATGTGGCCCTTGACTAGAAAAGTGTGACGACCACTGATTTAGAAGTACGATCACCTAGGACTTCGTTTTTGCTCATTCAATTACCGCCATAATTCATCGTACTTGTTCAATATTAAAAAAGGAACTTCGATTTTAAGATTTTTTAAAATATTTGAATGTTTGCGTTCTTGAATGTTTTCTAATACGTATTATCGAATTCCAATACCATAATTTATTTTTATACTGACTTATAATAATGGATCAACACGGTAAAATTTAGGTATTAAGTATAGATTAGGTATTTTATCTTGTGGTTCTGTCGCGCTCTTTATAGCATAATTATATTATTATAAAGCTAGGTAAGGTTCTTCGAATTACTGGGTGTAAGCTGCAATTATGTCGAAAAATAATTTGATATGACCCCCAGTACAAATGTCTTAATTCGTCTATGATCAGTAATCGCTTAGTACGTACTACACGGGATAATATAGTTTTTACTGCCTCACAGAGAGCAGTCGAGTTGGTGGTCTGCATTTTGCATTTACAGCGCTTATACCTATTACGGACAGTGTTGTCCATTTTGAAAGGGTTTAATTTAGTTCGCAATTAATCAACATGCCACCAATAAAGGTAAGTTTATAAAAAATATTATATTATAACTGAGGGACCGTTATGTTGTCAGTACTATTTAAAATTTTAAAAATATTAAAGTTGGTAGTTGGTAGTTGGTATGTATTGTGTGCCAGCATGGCTCCCCAGTGCCACCATCTCCGAGAAAACAAACGTAAAGTAACAGCATAACAGCTTTGCTGTTTCATGTCTTTGTCGAGATACCTGGGGATTAAAGAGCTCTTCCATTTTTTTTCCCCGTCGCCAAATACCCTTCGTCCCGTCTCTTATATAAAATCTATTTACATATAGAGAAGCTTTTGCTGTACGGAATGCCAATTCATTCGTAAATAAATATATTTGTTCTGAGTAATTTTAGGAAAAGTAAAGCCTATCATTGTTTTTGGTGTCCACGACACAGTCAACCTTGTGTGGAATAATAAAGCATTTCTAAAACATTGTAATTAGATTTATTTGGCTATTAGCTTAAAACAAATACCACTAACAGTCAGAAATACGGAAAAATAATTTATAAATTTATTTACTTTACCAATGCAACCAATGTTGCTAATGACAACACAGTGTTTGTAATAAATCTTGACATTATTGGAACAATATGTTCCGTCAAATTTGTACAATGTAGCAGCACCATTGCATCAGCTTTTCAGTACTGCATGATATAAATTTTACAGACGCTAGATAAAGAAGTTCTATAAATGTTAATGACAAGATTATTTAAATAGCCAAATAATAATTACGCAAAAAAGAACCAACCCATAGGAAGTTAAAATGGAGATACTGATTTTGTTTTACTAAATTCAATAATTTTAAATAATTTTATCTCGTAGTTTTATCGGGGGTTTATCGGGCATGACGTATATATATAATATTATACACAATAATTATACCCAAAAACGATTTCGTAACCTATCTAATATCTTAATAATAATCTAGAAACTCTTATAGAGGTCGGAAGGAATGGCAAAATTTCAATAGCCTACTGGCGGCAGTATCCGCCAATGTGATCACCCTTAACTGGAGATGGTGGCCCCCACTCTAATTTACCCACTTGGTTTGTATCAAGCCGTTTGATGCATGATGCTTTTAAGATTATTCCTCGACGTTATTTATGGCAATTGCCGATAATAACGATTGTACTTTGTACACATTTCATATTAGATTTAGCACCGACTCTTTAAAAATATGTTTTGAGGTGTAACCACTACCGTTGTCACTCTGAATGGAGCTCTAATTTAGTAAATTGTATTATGATGCACTGTACGGGATAGTACCAATTCTTCTATAGACCAATCAGACTAGATTTGGTTAATGGTTATTTTGGTTTTTAATATTATAATTTCCATTTTAATGCTTTTTAACGTTTATTCTTGTTTTTTAGGTTTCTTATTTCGTGTTGAAACTGATTAAAGTTGGTTTATGGGCATAGCGTCTAAAATACATGTTGTTACTATTAAAATTGATAGCCTCCGTGGCACAGCGGGTGAGTAGCCGGCTGTGAAACGAAAGGCTGCAAGGTCTATTCCCGCACCGAAATAAATGTTTATGTGATCCACAAATCTTTGTTTCGGGTCTGGGTATTATGAAATCGAAAGTCTCTCGTAGTTTACCTACTGCCGATCTCCTTATATTCATGTATGAATAAATTGTTGTAACGGAAAACAGTTGTTGAAAAAACTCTCATAGATTTGAAACTAAGAGATGTCCTAGGGATCAATATCACCGTATACCCAGTTGTTTGTATTTTAATTTTAAATATGTACCAATAAAGCTATTTTAACCTACAATAAACGTCTTTTTAAAATAATTTATTCCAGTTTCATTAACTGTGTTGCAACGAACATAAAAACACTATATGTAAATCTAACATTCCACGAAGTTTTGTTCCATTATATTTCAGCTAACTAAACTCATCCACACGACTGACTCATTAGTGATCTAATTAAAAAGTTTTAATTTACATCAAGATTTTTAACGAAAATATCTCATGATGAATCCTAAGAATTTTTTTTAAACGACTTTTGTTATTTAATGCTTCGTAGCCGTTTATGTTGCTATTAAAAATTAACTAGATGTTAACATCTGCGCGTTGTAAATGACTTCATATTGATACTCGATAGGCAACATTTTATTATTTTTCTACAGCGTTGAGTCGTAACTCGGCACCCGGCAGCTTATGTTCGCAATATCTGTAGGCCCTTTCGCCTGTGTGCAAAACATAAGTAAATCTATCTAACAATAAGTAACCATATGACTAAAAATAGATATCTGGCTCCCTGGCGATTGTGTGCGACGGACGATTTACGCATAAGAACAATATTCACTTGTTCCTACACAAACTATTGAGATTTAATATTATACAGATTGTGATTAAAATGTGTACCTTTGTTAATCTAATATCGGCATAGGTACGTAGATTATCGAAACCGGCGGAAACCTGGATTCGATCCCTAGGTAGGTACGAAAGTACGAGATTTCTGTTCGCCAAACATAATATCTAGCGGATCGGAATTTGCGCCAATTTAAGGATACAAAGGATCGTGGACAGGTTTTTGCCCAACGTTGGGACAGCACAATCTGATACAATAAGATACGACGACGATAGGTTCACCTTTCACAGCATCATGTGACGAAAATAAGAAAGGGAAACAAAGTTGCATTTCTACCTACCCCATCGGCTGTAGGTATGCCGTATGAGGTTATACTGAGCATGAAGTAAAATATTTAACCTCATAAATTTAGGTGGAAAAGCATTTGTTATCTTAATCAATTGTGGCCAGACGACAGAATGTGTGAATCACCCATTCAGGAAATACCTCGACGGTTGCCAAATTGTTTGTTGGTAAAAGCTCTCAGACGACGCGTGTGATTTTCTTATTGTTGTGCAGCGATTAAACTACTTATTGGAGAATGTACGGTTGTGATCTGTTTTAAAATGCGATATACGCTACAACTGAAAATCAAAGTCGAATTTGAATTATTCTTTCAACCGCCTTCAAAAAAGGTGGGGGTTCCCAAATCGGTGCGATTATTTAATTCTTTTTTACGTATCTACATCGATTTCTTCTCCAATTGTGGACCAATTTTATTGGCAAAAATATTGTTTGGTAGATTTAGTCCCGGACCTTTGAGGGGTCGAGCGGCAAAGGCCATTTCCCCCAGGCAGGCAAATGGGCGAATGCTTAAGCACCTCGCTGTTTGTACTATAGTTTGCCTAGAGGTTGGCAAAGTGGCAAAATACATGGCAACCGATTTAAAATGTAGATCCGGCACTGAGTAGAGTTTAGCTCCATAGTCTATAGTCTATAGTCCTATAAAAATTCACTTAAGATCTGATTAAGAAAAAAAAACTTCTCAACGGATAACAACTTTTGTAGAGCGCGGCGTTTTAAAGACCTCAGTATTTGTTATTGGGTTTTGGTGTTAAGTATTTTTTTAAATTTCACAATAATAGTAAAAATGTGTATAAATAAAGTACCTACCTAACAAATACCGGGAATATAAAGCTCGAAATATGTGCTATAATGCTTAATAGAAAAGTAGAGATTTTGAAAATGTGATTTAGTTCGACGATATAGTGTCTATAATAGCTATCATTTATATACTAGATTTAATAAAATATGATACCAAGGTATAGAGTTAACATCTAATGAGTTTCTTACGTTGCATATTGTAAACAGATGCGTGTTTTTAAACTACTACACTGCTAAAAATGTCAAGATATTTTACAGATCTGGTTTAATAATATATATGGGTGGCATTACATTACGTATGGAATCATGACTGACTTAAAATTTTAGAGCTCCGTAAATAAATCACTTACTACATAGCAATGTGTGTATCATTACACTTTGATATTCAGTTTACCAAGGAGATTATAAAGACGGCACAAATTAAAATATTTACCTGTAAGGAATGTTAAAAACACAATTCCCCTTGTATTGTTTTTTTAACATATAAGCAATGTAATGCTGTGATAGTTTAGGGGAGTGTCACGGATATCCCGGGTACAGCGTGGAATTTCATTCTCGTTCAAGAGGCAATGGAGAACATTTTTCGGGAAACAGAAATAAACATGTCTGGTTTGATTACTGTTGCTTATTTATCTGGTAATATACAGGGCAGCCGCTGTATTCACTACAGCCGTATTATGTCGGGCCGAAGATGTTTAGTCACTACACCTTGTTTTTTTCTGAGAGAGTAGTCACACTTGTCGAGCCGACCAATTCATGTTGTAAACAAAACAGGTGACAGCGTGGCTCTATCACTTACAAATACGATACTCGTATTTATTTACTTATTATAAAAAAATATGCAACATTCGTTCGGGTCTACATTTAGAACTATATAATAACAAAATGAGTAATGGATTACATGCAATAATTTTTTATTGTTTCTATAAGTTTGGCAAGTTTTTTTCCTATTTATGTATGTTCTAGTCATTCGGTAGGTACAATTTTCTTATATGTGTAAGTGTTGTATAACAAGTAACAATAGGAATATAGAAGGTAGGACCTTGAATGATAACTTTTCATGTAATTTTCTTCATTTATAACGAAATTCATGTACAAAAAATTGTAGCGATTAAATATTCATATTTCACCGCGTAAAAAACTTAATTCGTGTAATCATACCCGTTAATATATGTACAAGTAATTTCATAATAACGCACGATATAGCATGAGTCAGAAAACTCACAAAAAAATCGGATTTCCCGCTAGTCGCTACACTATTTAAGTATAGAAATAAGTAATTTGGAAATTATTTATTATAATTTTAAAATCGGTTCAAGCAAAATTATATTGGAAATAGAACTTCATAGATCGATTTTATGATATTAAAGAGTAAATAATCGACGGATTCTTAAAATATTTCCTCGCGCTCACGCTCGGCGTACACTCCCAGATGATTCCAAAATTATCCTCAGCGTTCCATTTATTCTTTGCCCGCGGTCAACTTTTAGTGTGTATGGGTTAGACAAAAACAGTGCACTTGTTACAAAATAGCATTTCAAATGCATTTTTAGTGATTAAAAGTGTGTAGAATCTAATAAATATGGATATCCCCACTGATGTGTGGGGCCAGCTGGCCCTAGAAGCCAGTCAAATGTATGTGACGGAGGGAGGCCAAGTCAGGAGTCCATTTGCTAGTACGGTAATGTGAATCTGATTTGTTATGACAATATTTTCTATGATTTCGTCGATTACAAGGAGTGTAAAATAAATCTGGGCTAGCTTTATTTATATACGAGACGACGTAAAGCGTTTATGTAAGGAAAATTGTACATTTCTGGCTTTTGGTATGAAGTATGTACCTATTATTGTATGCAAATATCAACAGGAAATGATGGTCTGAAAATTGTGATTACACAGTACCTATGTTTCTTTTCCAGACTATAGAAAAACTCCCAGATAAAGTGCTATTGAATATATTTTCGTATTTAACACATAGAGAAATATGTCGCATGGCGACTGTATGCAAGAGATGGCGTATGGTGGCATACGACACCCGGTTGTGGACCCATGTCAGTTTAAGACCTGAAATATCTGGTTTACATGTAGGTCAGTACATTTTCCTATTATTTCCGAAGAATATTAACTTTCATAATATCATTTGATTTTTATGTATGTATTATCAAATATTTAGTTTTTTGGCAACATTTAGGACTATTATGTAATGGAATAACGTCATGTTTACATTTGTGAGATTTGTTTTGGTTAGCAGACGTCACTATGTTTACTTCCAGGTTCCCTTGAATCACTATTGGCGCTAATTTCAATAAGATTCGGACCCTCTCTGCGTTACATCGAGCTGCCTATAGAGTTGATCACACACACTGTGCTGCATGAACTGGCGGCTAAGTGTCCTAATTTAACACATATGTTGCTAGATTTCAGTACTGGTAAGTAGGGTTTTTTGAGTACTCTTTTTCACTAGCGCTGATGTATTTAGTAGAAAACTTCTGGTCATATTTATAGTGTATATGGTCTGATTTGGTCATTAGTACCTAATGTATTTGCACCATTTCTTATTAGTAGCGAAGGACCGTGCCCCGCAGTGGCTGTCCCACTGTATACGAGTATATCTAATGCTGATAATACTTGTCCATAATAAAATAATCGCCTCATTGGTTTAGTGGTAGCGTACTAAGGCTGAGAGAAAGTGAAGTCCCGGGTTCATTCCCGGGTTAGGCAATCACAAATTGGTTTTGTATTTTCGATTCGTAAAATCATAGAAGAATTACCTGGTATTGGAATTCGTGTCTGGTATAGCGATAGGCTCGCCCTTTATAATAACTTATTTTGGGACGGAAATAAGTTCGGTGTAATGGGAGTGCAGTAGTTGCAACCCTCCCTACTCCTTCAGGGATATAGGCGTGAGCTTATGTATATAGAGATTTAATCAAGTAGGTTGGTACTAAGGCAAAAAGTGAATGCTTCTGGAAAAAATCAAAACTAGATAAAAAAAAGGATTATAATTTTACTCAAAGCATAAAAACAGTGACTATTTGGTGGTTATTTTCGAATTCGATGGCGCCTTAGTTCGCCTGATACAAAATAATGGTACCTACGCATTTAGAAATCTCATTCAATATTATCGCTGAAATATACCAATATATTTATAATGGCGTTGGAGATCACTTACCATAAGGTGGCCCACATGCTTGTTTGCCGGCGTATGCTATAAAAAAAATAATTTACTAGACACACAGAAGTTAACATATTGTCATGATAGAGTCACATACCAAACTCGGTAAATAGTATTGTTTATATGTTGATTTTAAACATTTTTACAGCCATGCAACTGCACGATTTCTCTGAAATGCAAGCATTCCCAACGAAATTGCGGTACTTATGTATTTGTCTATCTGAGGTCATCTTCATGGAGGGCTTCATGAGAAAAATCTATAACTTCATAAACGGCTTGGAGATATTGCACCTCATTGGTAAGCATTTAACATTGTGTCATTTATAATACGTGCAATACAACGTGGGCCGCCACTATACCCGCTCTCTGCGTATCCCGTGAAGGCAGTCATCCATTTTACTAAAAACAATAGCTGTGGCCTTTCGACTAATTTCATACCGGTCGAGTTATATTGCATTTATTTCTTATTTTTTTTTATTCTGCTATGGCACAGTGACAACACTAGACCTGATATGCGAGATATACGAGTCCCTCGACGGTTGTCAGAATTATACCATCCTGAAGTTACTGGATATACACTGTCTGATTCCGGAACGCGATTCACCTGAACGAGCCACTCTGGCGGGTTATTCACCGTATGTTCGGTGATCGTGGTGGATATAAAAATATCAGGTACCCTCCCACCTGCAAATAACATATTGTTATTTGTCTGTGTATCTCAACATCTGTTTCCATCGTTCGATGACGGAGAGATCGTAAAGACAAGCAAAGCAAAGCGTAAAGCATCCCGAGCGTTCAACTCAGCTTAGAAATCACTAAGTATGGTAAAGTGACGTGAAGTGACTGCGTTACGTTGCATTTAATGGGGGGAATAAGATTTCCAGACGCTCTAAAATTAATCTCCTTTGCAATCCATATTCGCATCAGCGGCGCACTCATGATTCTTCTGGCTGTTTGTGGTGGTGGTGATCCTGTTATCCACTTACTCGTACGCCGGCATTCTGCTTTAAAACTCATGATTCATGCATTTTCTTTTCAGGCACATACGAGAAAGTAGAAGAAGAGGAAGAGGAGATCTATGAAGTAATAAACGTGCACAAACTAAAGTCTGCGACTCCTAACTTACGCGTCATTAATCTTTACGGAATTAACTTCGTGGATGACTCCCATATCGACGCGTTCAGCTCTAACTGTATTCAGGCCAGTAAACTTATGTTTTTTTATAGCAGAATTAATGCAAATGTCGAGGGTAAACAAATTGCCTTTTGTTTATAACATCACTTAATGGTCCTATACATAAGACACTATTGTAAGATTATATTCTCGATTTTCTTGTCGTTGGTATTAGGAACTACGAGCGACTTTGGGTCTCACAACGTCCTGATCCGAAAAAAATATTTGCTTAGTACACAAACATTCAAAATCTGTTAAGCTGTTAATTTTTTCTAAATGACGAATTTTATGTTAGTCTATTCTCAGTTAAAAACAACAATAAAATATGAATTGTTTAAACGTTTACAGTTGGAGTGCCTGGCAGTGAACTACTGCAACAAGGTGACGGGCTCCACAATGAAGACGCTGTTCCAACGCTCCAGGCGCCTCACCTGTCTCCTCATGAATGGATGCAGTGAGTTATAATTTGCAGTCGATATCCCACCATAGTAGCTCTATTAGGCGAGCCGCTTTCCATTGTCAGCAACCAGCAGATCCATCCTGTACAGCTTTATCTACAACATGAATGGATCGGCTGTACCGGGTTGTTAGTACTGTCTTAGAGAAAAACGACGTAAAGTAACAGATTGCTGTTGCCTTTCGCACCGTAAGTAAGATATCCAGCGATTGCTGATTGAGGAATATTTGCTTCCCCTCCCCTTCTTAATGCCTTATTATGCCTCTCCTTAAAGGTAGGCAGCACGTCCATGAGTCTTTTGGTATCGTGAGTATTCATGTGCGGTGCAGATTAACTACCATCAGGTAGCCCACTAGACTGTTTGCCGGCTGCAGCCCTATGCTATAGAGTCCGCCATAATTCTGGTAAACGTCAAAGGACGCACTGCAATGCACACTGCACAATTATTATCAAGTGCAGTTTAGTCACATTGCCAGACACAAGATACATTGTTTTGTAATATCCTTAAGCTAAACATTATGGCTAAGAAATGCCTAGGTGTATCGCGATCTTAGTTTGTGGCACTCGATATTTTCTATCCATCACCATGGGATACGGGTGTTAGTATGTATGTAATTATACCCGATATTTCAGGCCTTCAATCCGATTACGTGATGCAAGTCGAGTGGGAGAAATCTTCGATCCAAGAGTTGGATGTGACTGCAACGGACCTTTCCACAGAGTGCCTCATCGACATGCTCTCTAGGATACCAAACCTGAGGTTCTTAAGCGCTGGCCAGATCAATGGGTTTAATGATTCAGTGCTGAAGGCTTGGATAGAAGCGGGTACTGCTAGGTAAGTTACTGTTGGCTCCAACAAAACTATAAAAACCCAAAATCAGTATTATATCCACCTATACAACACTTTTTGAGCATTACGTGCGACTTAGATAATTACGCAAGTCGTTCTATCGGCGCGGTTGCGTGCCGCGTGAATCATAACGACATGACAGTATGCTAGAATAAAGTGGTGATTGCAAAATTCATACTTCTATATAGAGCGATTAAATCTTTTTAAAAATCTAGTTTTTATTGTTTAGTCTACGTTATTAATTAGGAAATGCGAATTGAATTCATGACAGTTTTGAAAGATACGACTCTTGCGTCAAAACTCAACAAAACAAAATCATTGTCAATACAAACCTCTAACTTCCTTACAGGAACTTGGTGGCGCTGGATGTAGACTCGTCAGACAACTTGAGTGACGAGGCGCTGCACCGGTTCCTGTCACGTCACGGCAGCCAGCTCCACGGGCTCGTGCTCAGCGGAATGCCACACATCACCGACCAGCTCTGGCAGAGCGTCATGCAACTCCTCACCAATACCAAGTGAGATACCGTTTCAATTTGAGTGACGAGGTTCTGCACCGGTTTTACTGGATCCAAAATACTGCCTTGTACTCGCTCATACTACTACATACGCGACTCCTGTCTATATGTTTGTCATATCTTTTGTCTGTATCTTTTGAACCATAATGGTGCGGTTAAACAACGTGTCCTAATGCAAACCTAGACACAAATGGGGTGCAGTCAACTCTTGTATACGACGCAGTGCGTCTCCATAAGTGCTGAAGTTTTGACGAATCACAAGTAAGCGGTGAGTGGCGTCATGAACACGCGTATGCCGGGTCTCGTCCGTAGCTAGATCGCGCTATCATGCGTCGCTTAACTGCGCCATAAGTTTCTACAACCAGTATCTACATAAACTAAACCTACAAACTTGTATGTCATTTCAGGATACTCATAATGGGAACACAGGAACGTCTGGGAGTTAATATTCACGTTGACCAGGTCGGTAAATTTATAAAAAATTGTCATGCAATCTACTACTCAAACTAAATTTAATAAAGTCCGAATTCAAAATATATTACAAATGTAGATTTAACTTTCTTATTAATAGTTCTCAGAAATAAACAGTATTTTTATCATCACCAGCTAATGGACGGTATTGCCAACAACTGCCCAAATCTAGAAAGACTGGAGTTACGTTGGGATCCAGAAAACCTCCGTTTCAGCGACAAGAGTCAAAAAGCCATCGATGTTTTGCGCGTGAAGTGCCTCAAACTCAAATGTTTAGTTCTTAGGTAAGTCAATTTCATTTACGGTTCATCTTATTTTTTAGCATTACTAAGCAAAAGCAATTGTACTTATCCTACTGTAGTTGCTAATCCCGTCGTTACTTTCGTATTTTCGAACATGTTCAGATGATTGCTTGATACCAGCTGTCTTTCTTTTTCTGTTCTGTTCGCCTTAAGCCTTGTTAAATATATTTTACTATGGATTACTTCCCGTTTCTTATAAAATTACTATTTATTCATTCAACCTCGAAATTTCTGGTTCATGAATTACTTAATAATGTCTCTTGACGATCATTATATTTGGGTTGCACTGTACTTTCCATCAGGTGCAGTGTATTTATAGACAGGATAAAAATATGAATATAATTGTATATTCCAGCGATGGTCGTTATTACGAGATCGTGAAGGCCAACTTCGAGCGTGCTGACCGTACAACGGTTGTACGCACCTCCACCAACTGTCGTGTCTCCAACTACTACCTCCTCTCCAACTACAAGGAGCTTATATTCAACTAAAACCAAGAATTTCTTTGTGTTCAATTTTGATTTGATTTTTGAATAAATGTTGTATAAAAAATGTCTTTTTCTTTTTGCCTATTCATCATGTTTTGTTTGCATATGTATTCATCAATTTGTTTTAGCGTTATATATTTTTTGTACGTCATGAAATGCATACTTGGAAATTCTTGTTTGGATGTTGTTTACCAGATATTATTGTTAACAGTGGTCCATTCCTTACCTTCTTATGCCACGTCCATTACAGACCAGCGTCGGTGTCATCACGATATTATTGATGCCTAAAAGATATTTTTATGTTGACAATTCAAGCATTTCACGTACTTTATTATAACACTTATATGCAAATGAAGTTTAGAGGCAACGTGTATAAGCACCGTAGTAAGTAGTTTGCATATAAAAATAAATCCATGTCGCCCTGTGGTTATAAGTCCGTAGGCTCAAACATTAGGTGCAAATTGGTTGCCTAATTAGCGTGCCAATGTGACGCGTCAGGTCTATGAGGTTATACATTCATATGTTTTATGCTAATATTAATGTATTCGAAATATTATTCTCATGACTTTGAAGCGTGTGACAACACACCATTGTGGGAACTATTTACTATTTTTTAATATTATGCGAATTATAAGGTATTCATGGTGTAGGTAATCAAATTGAATTATATGTTAATAATATGAAACCACAATGACTATTAAAAATAACAGTTTATTTACAGTTTATTATGAGAAAAGTTACTATGTTTATATCCCTTTTTTCAATTAAGTTACATTCAAATATTAAAAGCTATTTCTAAACACCTTAACTATTTACAAATAGCTTCGAATCTAATCCGTCTCATGTTTTACGAACAGTTTTTTTTCACATACATACACACATACATTTTCATATAAATGGACTTGGAATTTTTCAAATGTGTACAATACGGAACGTAGACAGCACAAAACGGGGAAAACCACAAAATTAAGCTTCCGAATGGATCACTAAGCTTGCACTAAAAATCACTCAACGACTGAAATAAAACATTTCACCACAAGATAAATTTTAAATCTTAAAATCACAGGTATGTACGAACATGATCATAAAAAAACTATAACTTACTATACAAGTCGAAAGTGTATCACTCAAATTAGTCGATTGCAAAGTATATTGTTTTTAATGTAAGTGGTCGTGATCCTCGTCAATCAGTCATCTGACGCCCTCGCCCAGGAGCAGGTCGGGCTCCTCCTCGAGAAGTAGGTTCTGGTTGTTGCTGTTCTCCTCGTTACCGGCGTCCGAATTGTTGTCTTTGTTTACGTCACTATCGATCTTGTACAGTATGTCGTGACAGAGCGGACATCTGTCCTGCACGTACAGCCACTTCCTGAGGCACACGCCGTGGAAGTAGTGGTTGCAGCGAGTTATCTTCGCCGAATGCATCTCTTGATAGCATATAGCACACACGTCGTCTAGCCTGTTCAACTGGTCCGTTGATGCCTCTTTTAGTGAGTTTATCTTGTTCACCGCCGTTCGTCGCTTCATGAATACGGACCAGCCTGCCCTGGCTTCACACCAAATGTTGAAGTATGCGTGTATGCACATCATCACAGCTCGTATTGCTCCTCCTGACTCGAATAGGAGTATCCATGCGCCATTGAAGAACAGAAATATACCAAAGCAGAATTCTATGGTGTTTCCGAAGGCGCGGATGTAGTATACATAGTCGTCAAGTTGCTCCCAAAAGGTACTTCTGTACGCGTCAATGAGAAACAGGGAGTAAATCATGAGACTGACGACCACTTTGACAATGACTTCTATGCTAAAAGCACTCACGGCAAGCAGCCATGTGGATATTGTATGCTGCGACCACAAGTATACTAATAGAGATATTGGGAACATGATTAGGAATGCGCAGACGCCCAAGGCCCTAACATGTCGATGCATGCTCGGATTATGCGACGCGCTCAGAGACATAAGCATTGGGTTCACTATATTGTGCAGGAAATGTAAGAGAGCTGTGAAGAGCAAGCAAAAGTTTCTGCATAATCGAATAAACCTCTTCTCCGGGTTTAACGACGTCAAACCAGTTTGAAGTGCCAGTATATAGAAGAGTATAGCGGACACGGTACCTATGCTTTTGTCTTCTTCTTCGTCAGTGAGAAGTATCCACTGAAAAAAGTTGCCGATGTAGTGGCAGAAAAATGAGATCACGGAAGTCATGCCGAGGACGGCTGTTATAGTCTCACATCCAGTCACAAGCAGTGATTTAGCCATGGATGCTAACGACTGGACAGCTAGCAAAGTAGATACCTTTAGACCATCTTCAGAGTCATCATCATAATTATCCATGAGAAGAAGGATCGCGTGTTCAGCGACTCTCAGTACCCAAAAAACTCGTAAAACACATGGAACATTAAGTCGCATCCACTCTCTTTCAACGAGGGCTGACAGTCCGTAGTTACTGACGAACAATCTCCCGTGTTGGTAGCCCGCGTAGATCACGTGTACCACGCTGTACGCCGACGACCATAACACGTACTTAACGAGGATCAGGGGCATCAGTGCAGAAAATACCGGCGAGTGGTGCAGTAAGTTCGGCGGCACCGGTAGCATCGCCAGAAAAGACGGCGCCATGAAACTTATTGGCAGAAATTTCTGGATCGTTGGGTGTCGTGGACCCAGGTGGACATTCTTGAATATGATTGCTAGCATAAACTGTATGGCGATGTTTTGTATGACCAATATACCAGGTCCATCGAGATCAAGAAGGTTCTTTATGTTTAAATTGAGCAAGTCCTCGAGAATGCTCGTGGAATAGTGTGGCGAGGCGGAAACTAATGTGAGGTCCTGGATCTCCTTGATGGCGGACACGTTAGTCCAGTAGGAGACGAACACGATACCCAGGGACGTGAGGTAGAGGTACACGATGATCAGGTGCTTCGTATACAACACGAATATGCACAGCGCTGACATGCATCCTGAAAATACAGAAAAATACAAGTTATTATTTCGAAGCATTTTCACATGTCAATATATGTGGAAATAGGAATATATTATTTTTTATTTTTTTTATTACAGCCTCCGTGGCGCAGTGGGCGAGTAGCTGACTGTGAAACGTGAGGCCGTGGGTTCGATTCCCGCACCGGGCAAATATTTGTCTGATACACAAATATTTGTTTCGGGGTCTGGGTGTTGTGAGACCAAAAAGTCTCTCGTAGTTCCTGATACCCACGACACAAGACTCGTATCTTACTGTGGGGTCAGGGCTATGTGTGTGACTGTTGGGTGTTATTTATTTTATTTTTTTATTTATTATTTTTTATAATATTTTTTTAAACAGGCCAAAAAAAATGAAAGAGTTTCTCAATAAGTTTATATTTTTAATGTTACTACACACGATATATCCGCCGAATGTGGACTGCTTTCAATGATTCTTTTTGTATTCAATAGGGTATATATACTCCGAGGGTGGTCTAATATAAATTTCGTGACGATTTAATGACGTACTAATTAAACATTGACGATAATGGTGAATGCAAATTCGGGGTTTGAAGTCGGATTTTGAAGTTTTAAACGTATTAACAATCCCGAATGCTATTTGATTGGATATCGTCATATAGTTTTTACTATTATCGATCATCAATTCAAGTAATAATTGGATCAGAAAAAAAATGTATTCGATACCAAGTCTCAAAGGGTAATGAAACCTATCATACTAAAGTTTTTGTCATGTATTTCGTACTGTGGAAGGTGTGAACGTAGTTTTCTACATTAAAAAAGTCTGCTTGAGTAGCAGTTCCAGTTTCCAGTTCCACTGTCGACAGTTTTGTCTAGAGCATGAATGCTTGACTGGTTCGTTACCACTGTTTCACAGAAATCCGATGTTAACTATCGGCTTGCTTCTGCGTTTCGTACGATGAGTGAGATATCTGGAGGTCAAATCCCCTTCTCCTTCCCAATCCCTTAATTATGCTTTTCCTTTTAGGTCGGCAATGCACCAATGGTTCTTCTGGTATTGTGTACAATGTACATGGGTGATAAGGATCACTTACCATCAGGTGACTTACTTGGTCGTTTGCCGGTCTATTCTATACAAAAATAAAAAAGGCTCGAATACTTTAGTATTCGAAGTGCGTGCCTCTGGGCACGTTTACGTAGAGTACCTATTCAGTAACAGTGATCAAAGATATGCAATACTATGCATTTGTTTACTGTAACGATTTATTTGTGTTCCAAAGGACAACAAAAATAATAAATAAAAATGAAATGCTGATCGTTGTTAACGGCATTAATCTATGCAGCAAAATATGATTGTGTGAAAACACAAGTGCTTTTTCTAGGTCAATATGTGTCACCATACATAGTGACGTAGACATAGCATAGTGTGGTTATTATTTTATTACTAGCTGTACGATTAAGTCCGTCTTTCTTTTTTCCTGTAGTTATCCCGGCTTAGTACTAGAGTCCTCCCTCGCACTTCGCACGATCTTGAGCATATTTGCTTCAAATTCATTAGTCCGATACAGAGCTCCTCTTGTTAGTATTATTAGTGACAGTTATGGCAGGAAATATAGACGAAGGGAATGGCTTGCGAAGTTAAATACACTCACTATGTTTGAGTTTTGAGCATTATACAAAAACAAGGTTGTTTTTTTTTTCGCCCGTTTTTGTTTCGTTCCGAGGCAGTGGTAGCTTAAAAGAATAAGAGTAAACAAGAAAGTGATAATCCGGAACCATCATTTTATGCAACGACGGCCTACACTGACTGAAATAAGGTAATGAAAAGCTTTATGCGGGACTGTACAGGCAAACTAAACAGATTAAACGTGTCAAGCCCATATTACAGATGCCTATTACGCCGCGGGTAAATTAGGTACAATTGCAGTACCCATGTAACTAAAGACAAAGTAATAATCACGTCTGCTAGTTACAACGTAAGCAAAATTATGTATTTACATAATATACAAGAACATTAATTAGCAAAACAAAATATTACGAAAACATTAATAGTTTTCCTAGTTAGCACAGTGTATATGAGTTACACCTTCTTTTTCAACGACTCACAATCGTAATTCGATGCTATACAATACTAGCTGTCCCGCGCGGCTCCGCCCGCGTGATCTGTATTTTCCGGGATAAAAGTAGCCTAACAGTGGCGCCATCTGTCAGCAATGTGTCACGCACCGACGCCATCTACTTAAAATATTGGTTTGTAGTACATGCTATGTATCAGAGATGGCGCTGTATTTAAAAAATGATTTTCCCTATTTTCCCGCTTTTCTATTGAAATTTTTCCTAGATTTTCGTTGCTATAAACCTCACGGAGCCCGAGACCTTTCCAACGAATGCAAAACCGTGGAAATCGGTTCGTGCGTTCTGGAGTTATATCGTCAGGAAGGAAAACCCGACTTATTTTTATATAATAGATGAGCTAACGCGCACGGGTGATTTTTGTCACCGTGACTCTGAGATGCGCGCTACGTTAGTACGTGACACTCATGAGCCAGGTGACATTTAGGCCGCTAATAAGCCTGTGACAAAATTATCCCTACGTCACTAGTTGTGGAACAGACAATCACATATTCATATTTTTGTATGTTATTATGGATATCATCATCATCATCATCATCAGCCACAGTACGTCCACTGCTGAACATAGGCCTCTCCCAAAGATTTCCAGACCGACCTGTTGGAAACGGCCTACATCCAGCGACTTCCTGCGATCTTTATCAGGTCGTCTGTCCACCTTGTAGGTGGACGTCCAATCGACGTCTATTACTGCGCTTGCCAGAACGTATGGATATAGTGCGCATTAATTCATTAACTCTCAACACACATTCGAAATTATTGAAAAAATCTTTGGATATTGTTGAAGATTTTAAGTTATTAGCGTTGCACTCCAAAAGGGGTGTACATAGCATTCTTTTGACGATATTTTCTTTTGCGTCTCATGAGATCGCAGATAATAAATTCGAAATCTATGCCATTAAAAATGATTATGAAAATGTTTAGTGACTGTTATCCTTCGTAAGTTCACTCAATTTTATGACGACACATGACAGTGGCGAACTTTTTTGTCAAGGTGACAAAAGTCACCCGTGCACACTTATAGCTCTAAAATGTTTATGAAATATCAAACTTCCATACGATTTGACGTTTCATTAACATATTTAGTGGCTAAATATGTTTAACAATCAGTGAGTAAGTAGGCCTAAGAGTATAATAATATAATTTGTATAATACATGGCCATTACTATCTACATAAGTACCTAATGCAAATATTAATAAAGCCATCATAGCCAAGGTAGGAATAGGAAAAAACAATCTTGTGGTACTGCTAAACGGTCACAAGACAAAAAACACAACAAAAGCGGGCACCAAATGAAAAATGAACGAAAAATACATAGATAAAAGTAACGACCGAGGCCTTTGACCACTGATTGACGGGTGCGTTGTATTGTTGTCGGGCAAACTTAACTGTAGTTTATTTAATTAAGAAAATAAATACATACAGTTTGCATGACTAATTGAACGAACGGTGAGATTTATATATGTAGGAAGCCAAAATGTTCATTATAACTACGGAAATAGTTGCATATCGTCGATGAAGTACCAATACCTCCTAACTGACAATTTAGCCCAAAATTACTTTTTTATTACAATGGACGTAAACATAAACCACATCCCTTAGTAACTAATAAAAAGGTAATGTATTGGAAACTATATACTATCAATAGTTGATCAAAATAAATAAAACCTTATTTTAAACAGTCTGGTGTAAAATTAGATTCTCAACACTTAGGGGGTATTGGTACTTCATCGACGATATGTTGTTAGTCGCACGTTTGATTGAAACGTAATAGTTGCACATAAAACTAGTGTTTTTTTTTAACTTTACGGAGTTGTATATCAATTCTGAACCTCACGGTAACTCAGTAGTCGTCTGATTCGGTTGGATATTGTTCGATTTCTACAATTATTGTAATTCACAATAAGTAACCGTATCAAAGATCAAATTATCGAACCAAAGTGAGGACATATTCGTATAATTATCCAAATTTTTCGATGGGCAAAATCTAGTAACGCTATTCACAACACAGTTGTCGAACGAGAGTTGCCGAACGTTCGACTAGTTTATTCTATAATTTGCAGTGGTAACTAGTATCCTTTTATGACCAGGGACAAGAAAGTAATACTGTTGAGTGAATTTTAATGCTAAATAGGAACCTAAATGATTTAGTTTGTATTTGTGGTAATCATGAAAATAAAATAAAAATGCTATACTAATACATTTAACTACCAAAAAGTCATAACGATAACAAAATTTTCGAGGATATTATGGAAGAAGTTAAGAAGTTCACATAGTACCTAAAGCCACCACTGACAGGAAAATAAATAAATTTATGTGGACGTTTAAAAAGCATCTAAATTTATTGAACATTTTCACATATTTTTTATTACTGAATTGCGAGTATTATTGGCCATTTTATGTATTGATATAAATTTTAATGAATGGTTTAGAAATTAATAATTTGTAAATGAGTATTTATTTAAGGCAGATTTTTTTTTTTAATTTGTTATATTAGGTATTTCTTTATATTATTTACAATTCGTTTAAATTCCTGAAAAGTTCCGAATCGCGGTAAAGGAAATATTTTTATGGCGTATCGAATGAGTAACCAGCTGGAAACAGAAGCTCGCATGTCATGGGTTGTGTAATCGACAGATGAGAAATTTGGGTATGGTCTGTAATTTGCTTTTCGCTCTTTTTATTTATTCCGGCATTAAAATCTTTTGACATGAGACTCCTCTTAAAATATTAAAGGGTACCTACATCGTAAAAAGTTTTGTAAACCTATAATTATCAAGGTATCATGTACACTATCAAAGTTTGCCTTTTTACATTCTCCTACTGGCGCGGAGCAACAACAGTAACGGAGCTACTAGCCTTTATAGAATCCTTACAACGTTATCAACCTTTGTTAAAACTGAAACTTTTAGAGAAATAATGTATTATACCTTCTACGCGTATTTATATTATACAGGGTTATTTTTAAAACACCAGCAACCTCGCAGGGGTAGATTCCTAAGGTTATAAGCTACTACTTTTGTTCTACGACTTTTGATAATTTGTTAGATTTTATTTTCATACAAAAATAAGTATTCATTTAATTTCCGTCTTGATTGTTACAACGCGCATCGCAGATTACGTAAACAAATACGCGAAGCGTGGGGAACCGGGCTAGCTCCTTTGAAGGTCAACGCGCCGCTCAGCTGAGCGGCGCCTTTGAGTCGCGCGCGCACGCCGCGCCGCGCCGCATACTACGAAGAAAAATACGACACAACAAAAACTTGTAAAATCATTTTTTTTTAATTATATTGAGTTATATCCAAAATCGTAGAACAAAAGTTGTTCCGTATGGGGACAGCTATCTACCCCTGCGAGGTTGCTGGTGTTTTAAAAATAACCCTGTATTTTCCTGAAGAAACTTTTTCTTTTTTTGTATTAAAACAATTATTGTACTGGAGCCCATTGAAATATAGAGTAACCGAGGAAGACAACGACAATAATCGCTGATGTAATTTCAATCATCAATTGCCATTTCTGTGCTACTCCGACGTCAGCTTATGGGAATATCTCATTACAGGAGGTTCTGTAAATGAAAATGATACTCATATTTATAAACATGGGTACATCTATTTCCTTGCGGCTTACAAGAAAATTAAAATTGTATCAACTTCATTCTCATTTCTAATTAGATTATCATCATTACACGTTTATATTTCTGAAATATACGAAGACTGAAGCGTATGATTTAAATCTAAATTACTGTGGGTACATGCACACATTGTGATGTTCGAGGTACGCCTTTTCTAACTTGCGACGTACCACGAGCCTAGTTTCAATGCGACACAGTGGATCGATTTTGCTATTAGAGGAGTAAGTTACTTTGAATTAGTTAAGTTACGTAGAAATTATAGAACGGTAATACTGGTGAACAGGATATAGGTGTAACGACTACCAATGCCAATCGACCATCATTAAGTTTCGAATGAGTGAGATTTGATATTACACGCGCCGAATTCAGAACCTTCTCCTTAAGGCCCTACATTGAAACAAATGGGACATTTCTATCTCGTGTATATAATTGTGTACGTGGAATAGAGATTTAATATTTTGGTATACGTTTTTTGACTTTCTGCTCTAGGATTGTTCAAAAGGAATACACGATTCAATGAAATTTTCTCGATAGAAAAAAATCGCAAAGTTGTATCTATTTTTTTACGTTTTTGGCTGCCGAAGCGTAACCCTCATGAATAAGACAATTAAATTTACTTTAAAACATGGAGAATTATCGTATGAAAGTTTGGTCAAAGCAGTTTTAGATTTAATAATGAGTTTTATTAGAAAACAAGAAAAATCGTTTTGGCACATACGTTGTTTTATTCTGAAAGTACACTCAATATAGCCATCTCTTATTTTGCATTTCAAAAGTAATTGCGTCACTTTCATTCCCTCAATAGATCAGTCGGCGGGAGCGCCTTATCGTGGACGGACCTATGCCGTTTTTTTGCAGATCGGATTTTCGTGATTTCATGCATTAATATGATTTATTTACCCTCAAAGTCAATTTACATTTAATAATGCAAATAGTTATAGGACGTACGCATATATTATATTATTTTCACTTGTTAGATCTCATAATATCTTCAACCAAGCCACTTCCATCAATAGACTCATTTAACATAAATGAGTATCCATAGATGATGAGCGTAATGTCACAGTGTAAGTACATAATAAATATTTTTTCGTCCTAATATGCGTATATTTCTGTACCCTCTGTGAAAAGTGATACAAGTCTGAAAACCGAATTTTGAGAAAAAACTATTTAATGATATGATGCTATTTTAAAAATTCGCCAACTTTTTTTTACTCTATTCTATTCTCAGGATGTTTTAACTTTGATGGATTGGGATTACTTGCTATTAACATAAATGTACTATGATTTTTGTTTATAGTAACAATAATAATATGAGATAATAAAAAGAAACTAAATTTATATCATTAGCCATATGTTATAGTAGTTAATATGTGTATAATGATAAATGCATGTGTTAAATGGCACAAGTTTTTTTAAAACTTCTATCTGATAGGGTTGGAGTTAAAATAATTAAAATGCTGGAAGTAAGTCTGTTTAGAAAATATTAAGATTTGATGGATATTATGTATTTTGGATGAGTTAAAAAAATCTAACTTGTATCAATTAACACCCATTAATTCACTCAGTGTTAATGGATTCATATTTAGTTATATTACATAAAATAGAAATATTTCCAGGTTTAAAGTAATATAAGTTTTAGTCAGGGATCCCGGGTCCATTTTTGCACTTGATTACTATCAAGCTAATTTTCCGTGAGTAACTTCGTTTCAATGAGACGCCCAACAATTTCCTGTGCGAAAATTCTTGATTGTGGTAGCTAACGGAGGTATCAAGGATAAAATATGTCGATTTGATGATTCTAAAAAAATTGTGTATTTGCATATTAAAAAAAAATAATTTTCATCAGATTCATCTGATAAATCTTCATTATCTACGCTTCTAACATAGCTGTCATCTTCATCTATTTCATTTTCCTCATTCGTCATATCTGACTTTGTAATAACATGAAAAAATTAAGTAAACTATATAATAATGAATACATGGTTAATTTTAAAACACCAGCAACCTCGCAGGACCAGATAGCTGACCCCATACGGAACAACTTTTGTTTTACGAGTTTGGATATAACTCAATATATTAAAAAAAAATGATTTTACAAGTTTTTGTTGTGTTGTGTTTTTCTTCGTAGACTGCGGCGCGGCGCGGCTTGCGCGCACGATATCAAAGGCGCCGGTCAGCTGCTCGGGAGTTCAAGGTCAAATGCGCTAGCCCGGTTCCCCACGCTTCGCGTGTTTGTTTACGTAATCTGCGATGCGCGTTGTAACATTCAAGACAGAAATTAAATGAATACTTATTTTTTTATGAAAATAAAATCTAACAAATTATGAAAAGTTGTAGAACAAAAGTAGTAGCTTATAACCTTAGGAATCTACCCCTGCGAGGTTGCTGGTGTTTTAAAAATAACCCTGTATAATCAATCAATAAATAACAATATTTTTGATAGGGTACCTTGTATGTCAGAAGATAATTATTCAAAACATGGACTTAGGGGGCCATCAAACCAATAATATATGAATATTATATTTGTCATCAATTATTGTCTATCTGAAATTTTCTGGCAATTTTTCTGTGGGGCATGTGTACATTACACCATACATTACAAATGAATGCAGTTCTTTTAATTTGTTGCTACAATTCTTGTTTTGTTGGTGGCAAACTAATTTTCATTTTTGAAGTGTTATGGGAGGGTGAACCGATGCGTTCCGTAACACCAGCGGTCCATCGATCAACGGAAGGTTCGAGAATATTCGAGAACATTCCATGAGACGTCACGCGGGCCAGTTGACCAGCCAGCGTTAGCCGATCTCCCTGGATCTTTGAGAATTTTCGAAGTCTAAGGTGGTGTCACACGGTGACCAGTCTGCTTTGACCGGACTGTGACTGGACTTTGACCGGACTTTGACAGAACTATGACAGGACTTTGAACGGAATTCGACCGGACTTTAACTGGAGTTGACCGGACTTTGACCGGACTGTGACAGGACTATGACTGGAATGTGACCGGACTTTGACTGGACTTTGACAAGACTGACAGGACATTGACAGGACTCTGACAGGACTTTGACCAGAATTTGACCGGACTGTGACCGGACTTCAACTGGTTTTGACCAGACTGTGGCAGGACTTTGATCGGACTGTGACCGGACTTAACTGGATTTGACCGGGCTTTGACCGGACTATGACCGGACTTTGACCGGATTTTGAAAGGACTTTGACCGGACTTTGACACAACTTTGACCGGACTTTGACAAGACATTGACAGGACTCTGACCGGACTTTGACACGACTTTGACCGGACTTCGACCGATCTTTGACCGCACTTTGACAGGATTTTATCAGGACTTTGACAGGACTTTGACTGGACTTTGACAGGACTTTGACCGGACTTTGACCGGACTTTGACAAGACTATGAGCGAACTGTGACCGGACTTTGAACAGTGTTGTGACCGGTCTGTGACCGGACTTAGAGTGGACTTTGACAGGACTTTGACCGAACTTTAACAGGACTTTGACCGGAATGTGACCGGATTGTGACCGGACTTTGACTGGACTTTGACTGGGCTTTGACCGGACTTTGACCGGACTTTGACAGGATTTTGACCGAACATTGACAGACCTATGACCGGACTTTGACAGGACTTTGACCGGACTGCAATCCAATGAAGTGATAACTTATTATGGGAGGGTAAACCGCTTTGTAACAACGCGTTACGGACCCACTCTGTCTGGCTTGCCTTTCTCTCACGCATACGGCAGCAGTAAGCAGGCTTCTCCTCTCTAAATTCAACCCACATTAGTTTAAGTTATCACTTCTGTCGTGCGTCCCGAGACGCACACTTTTTTTTATTTATTCCCTTATTCAAATCTATAAATCCTGGAACGGTCCTTGATCAAACCATACATTTTGTAGGAAAAATATTTTTTCAAATAATTTAGATAATTATCTTGAAATGTAACAAAAAAACCAGTTAGTATTAATTTTTTGAGTATCATCAAATCGACATATATTTATCCTTGCTACCTCTGTTACCACAATAAGTACCACAATCGAGAATTTTCGCACAGGAAATTGTTATGCGTCTCATCAAAACGAAGCTACTCACGGAAAATTAGCTTGATAGTAATCAAGTGCAGAAATAGACCCGGATACCTGACTATTTCATTTTCATTTCAAATGTATGAAAATGACAAAATTTTGTCTGTCATTCCATTATCCTTCAAAACCGACGAAGTGTGTGTTTTACTTACACATGACAAACTTAGGATTCCATAGTAAAGAATAAAATCTAAACAAAAGTGGAAAGTATTATGCTGGTGGTAGGATATCCATATCCGCCCGGATAGCCACCACCGTACGCGCAGTGTTAAAACCTGCCATAGCGGCTCACATCTTGTGTGGATCGCGTTCCAGGATCAGCCAGTGTATATCCAGTTCTACCGAGGGGCTTGCGACACGAGTTGATAGTTGTTTGGGGTGCGTATAAGGGTCCAAAATTGTATCCCTGTGCCTGCATTGGTCATCCGCCTGTTCTGTCGCTGGGTCCTCGATTTGATTGTTCCCTCTTCAGAGTATGAAGAAGCATTACCACCGATAAACTTATTGTTTGTCGATGGTCGCTGGTTTTTTGGACTGGACTGCGCTTTCCATCAGATGTAGTGTAGTCACTTTCCCGTGATCGGCTAAAAAAAAATATCTTATGAACACATTTTGTTCGATTAATATTACACTTTTTATACCTTTGAAAGCGATTATCTCACCATCTATTAACAAAAAAATTAATAGATGGTGATTGATTTTTGAACATCTATCCGAAACGTGAGGGATACACGCTTCTATCACGATTTTTTAAATGTTAGTGATCCAGTTGCATAATTTCTCTGGAAGCCCAAAGGAAGGTAGCTTTAAAGAAGTGCTTTGTGCCATACCCGATAAAAGGTCTTCGCTATGCCCCAATTGGCTGCAAGCGCCTCCCCCTTGGTCTCAGTTGCTTCTGTCCATCTATATGGCAGGTAAATTAGAAGATTACCAGCGAGCGACTCCGGCGAAAGACGTACTGGCGGTCGCTAATCAATCGGTACTCCTCTAGGTACAGCAGGAGCTGACAGTTGATAATTCCATTATCGTAGAGAACAAGGAGGCGATGGTTATAAGCTTGTAATTGGACGGATCTTAGCGGTTGCCTTTTTTAGGATCGGGTGCACTAAACCGGCCTTCCAGGATTTCGGGACTACCCCTAATGCATAGGAGTGCCGGAAAAGACACGTTAAAACCGGTGCCAACTCAGGAGCACATGTCTGTAACACAATCGGAGGGATGCCATCGGGCCCACTTGACTTATGAGTAAACGGTGAATCTGTAGTAGGGATCTGGGAATCTGGGGAGGCTTGAAAATGGCGGATAGAAATGTGGTGGAAACCAAATTTATGGCCTACGGGAGTACGTGTCCATAACGTGCCAGGTAAACTCCAGTAATGTCGCTTAAGGTAATATTTTTACGTTTTAGAGAATCACAAAAGTACGTGGGTCACAAACATCCATGCTAAATCGTACCAAAGGTACGATGTGTTGGTATACTAGAGGAAGCTATTGACAGAGTCAATTGTCTTTATAAAAAGGATATTTAAGATACGGTGAAGTGGAAACATTCGTAAGTACTAGTCTAAGATAAACCCAGGCAGGACTGCTGGTGTCACTGGTGAGAGGGTAACCGATACATTTGGGTATCGATTGAATTGCGAAAACCGTACACATGGCGAAAAACTCACCATAGTGGTCTAATCAGACATGTCACACTTCAGGACTAGCCACTGTATATCCAGTAACTTCGGGCCCACATAATGCCGATGAGTAACAAAGTTAATCTTGTTGGTCGCAAATATATTTGAACTGGACTGTACTTAATACCAAGCCACTTTACTGTGTCAAGATAAAAAAAAACTTCAATATCACCATTTTGCTTTGCTTTAATTGTATTATTGCGAACAAATCTGGCGTAATTAATTGTAAGTGTGTCTTATGTTACAAATTGTGATATAACAAATTAAACATATTTGCTTTAAAATAAGGCCTCAGTTCAATTTAATATTCCTAAAGTAATATCAGCATACACAATTTTTTTATCGAAATTGTCCAAAGGTGGTCCTTATATCATTGCGAACGAATTTTATTTTCCGTTTTATATCAGATACAGGAATACCGACTAGACCGAAAAAAATAAGCTTTTAGACTTATATCACTTTGCACAGAGTGTACAGCTTTGTAATAGTCGATACGCCTGACGACAAACGAGCGCGGCTCGTCGCCCGAGCGCGTGCGATGCCTTCGCAGCTCCCCGCGAGCGGCTGCAAGCCACGCCCACCAAACTACGGATTATTTTCGCTGTAGCCTCTTAAAATGGCAACCATCACACTTATGAAAGTATTCTTAGATTCACATCGAGGGGCCTGCGACAGGACAGGCGCAAGACCGATGCACGTTATGAGAAAATTTTGTCGACTTGTTTTGTCGTATGTACCAGAGATAACTCTGGTATATGTCTATTGAAGGTAACATGGTTGCACATAAGACGACTCGTTATGTGAATGGTAGAGAATATGTCTACGAACCGTGAATTGACGCAGTATTTCGAATTTATACTTTTATCTGAAATTTTTCTTGTCTTCTCGTAGCTTGCCCGCGCACTAGACATCATGTGAGGTGCACACAAAGGTCGTTGATTTATTATCGACTCAAAATGTGTATATATAAGGGCCATAAAGCCTTAAAAACAGAATTAAAATGTAACTTTTCACTCATTATACCAATGGTATTTAAAATATTAAATATCAATATACGGAGTAATAGCAATGAGTGTAAACGAAGTGGCCATCACGACGTTGACCAATCGTTCACATTTATTATGCGATTGCTCAACGTTCGAGTAAATATGCATATTAACCAGCAAAGTAGGACGGAAAGCCGGTCATTCAGATGGTGCCCTTGGTAATGATCTTTAAACTTCATTTTTTTACTAGACTGACGCCCAATTTTTAAAGGGGGTTAGAGCAGGGGGTTTCGTTGACGCACACACGATAAAACACAATACGCAGATTTTGCAACATTGTGTTTATTGGAACGTAGAAGCAGACACGTGCCATGGATTGTAGTACAGATTGCAGTGTTAAGGTTGGGTGTGTCGTCTACATCTCAATATACCCCATATGCATACTCCTTAATTCATAATCCTTATTATGAGCTCTTTCTGTATAGGTACGAGATTGGTCTGTTTAATGAAAACGGGCCAGAACTGTAGATATGGCAGCATTTTAAAAATAGGCAAAATTTCTCTGAAACCGTGGTTTAGTTAGCAGCTCACTGTGAAGCCCGACTTGCGTGAAATCAATGACGAATTGATTTTTATTAAAAGTAGAATACAGTTTGGGTTTTGGGTTTACAGAGAAGAATATCGCCACAAACAAGTCACTAAGTTATATAGAAGCTGAGATATAAACTTTTAAAAATGACTGAAAAATTGACTTTTCAAAATTAAACAAATTCTCCAGGGTCCAAATTTGTTCGAATCGGGCTTAATTTTTTACGATCAACTCCTTTTCTGAAGTACTTTCGAGGAAAAAATCGGCATTAAAATCGGTGACGCACCTCCGCACACTTTCGCCGAAAAGTAATATACCTACCCTACCTACCTACCTATACATATATACTCGTATAAGCACGCAGGCCTGTATAATCCCCGTAAAAGTGGGCAGATGTGTAACCAGTACATCCATATTTCCCCGAGCGTATCTGCGCTCCACGGTGTGATAGGGGACGAGCCTATCGCCATACTGGGTACTGTTCCAGACTCTGGGCTGATACTAAGCATTTCGTGATAGAAAAACCCAATGTCACTATAACCTGACCCGGGGATCGAACCCGAGATCTCAGCACAGCAGTTGTACCGAGTAAGCAATACAACTACGCCACCGAGGCAGTCAAAACTAGTATACAATTATTCTTATTACTGAGAGTATAAAGTTGCCAATATATTATTGAATTAGATCATATAATTGGTATTAATTAGACTAACATATATATGCATGACTTCTATAAACACAATGGATGAATTGCAACTATTTCATAGATTTTATAGGAACATTATCAATCTGAATTCTGAGTAGACCCGTTCAAAAGTATGACGCATGTCATGTACCAGCCATCGACCTCCTCAACCATGTTATAGGGAAGTGACCGACCCGGCACACGTTTAGGAATCACTAACGTGTTGAATCAAATATTACGTCCATATTAATTAATTACCGAATGGAAATTTAGTTTTTGTTACATGTATACTTATCGAAAGGATGTGGTTTTATGGCCGTTCGCAATATTCTGTTTACTGATAAATTTGCTTACTGGCAATACATTTATGACACATTTTGTATGGAAGGTCTGTCTAATTCTAAACCCTATTGATAGAAAGCAAATCTATCTGTAAATAAAATATAGGAAATAGCCGTTACTGTATAAAACAATACATAGATTGATATATCAATGTAAAATGAGTATGGAGATGAGTGGTAGAGCCACGCTGTAGACAGTTTTGTCTACAGCATGAATGGGCTGGCTCGACCGGGTCATTACCACTGTCTCACAGAAAACCGACGTAAAGTAGTGGCTTGCTGCTGCGTTTCGTACGGTGAGTGAGATATCCGGAAGCCCAAATCCCCTACCCTTCCCTATCCCTAATTATCCCTTTCCTTTATGGTCGGCAATGCGCCCATGATTCTTCTAGTGGTGAGCGTACATGGGCGGTGAAGATCACTTACCATCAGGTGACCCACTTGCTCGTTTGCCGGCCTATACCATAAAAAAAAAATACACACAACTATTGTAAAAAAAACAACAATCTTATAAACGCTGGGTGATTTTTTTTCCCAATTTTGTTAGGTATATGTGCATGGTCACTACCCGAAAGATACAAAAAACTAACGTGCTGGCAATGGGATTAAAATAGAACGATAGTAACCGTTGGTTTTTAATTTAATTTGATAATTATAATTCACACGATAGCTTTACAGCTGTTGTGCTGAGTTCGTGAATAGTTTTAAGATTGTTATACAACACATTTTTAAACTACGATCTAAGCAACCGACCAAAGCTATTAAAATATCAGCACAGATTAATGCAAAGTAAGTTGAAAATCATATAACTATTTTAGTGACCCTCCTACTCGTTGATTACTGATCCGATTTATTTGTTCTTGGAAGAAACTCAGTATAACATATTATTTAGCGTAATTAATCTATACACCATACGACTCTGTGACTGCGGGGCGGCCTAATGCCGGTAGGTGCCGTCCTTAACACTACCCTTACTGTCACTAACACGGATTTATTGTGCTTGGTGTTTTCAATATTTAGTTTATTAGCATGGTATATTTTGCATAGTATAGTAGTAGCGCATAATTAAGAGGTCTTTACAAACTATACTACACATCAAACCAGGTGCGATTTTAATCAAGTTTAGCCATTATCATCTACCTAACCTTCACAACTTTACTAATATTAATGTTGTTTGTTTTATGTTGTTTAGTAAAATTATTATTCGTATCAGCTTTTGATTGACTCTGACCTATAACAAATTTACTTAAACCGGTATTTAGAACAGGGTTCGAGGATATATATCAAGATATATATCCGATATATATCAAGCTGGGTTTGACGATATATATCAATATTTTTTTATAATATATTGCAATACAAAAATGGTTTAAAAAATAATGTTATTAAGTAATTTTTTGAGTTTGTTACTGTATTTCTACTTCCCAAATATAGATGGCGTGGGAGTAGTGTTAAAACATACTCTCTAATGGTAAGTTCTAATCCATAAATGGCAACACTTCTGCCCTAAAAGAAGAGTTTATGGTTTTTAGTTGATTTTGCCTTATCCAAAAACGAGTTTTTTATTTTATAATTTTAGTATGTGTATGCAACACATATGCAAACAGTATTCATAAATAATACAATAAAATAATAATATGGCTTTCATACAAAATGGATATATATCAAACTTGATATATATCGGATATATATCATAAATATCCGATATTTTGATATTTATAATAAATATCGGATATTTTCGAACCCTGATTTAGAACCTCTAGAGACTTGTTTGTCGACCCCTGCTCGATAAAGGTTTGTAAAGGTAAGAAATATAAAAAAATTAAGTGTTAGAAATATTACTTCAAAGCAAGATGACCGTTTCAATCATTTTCATATTTGATAATGTGTTTCAATCAATAAACACGTAACGCAGACTGGAATTAACAAGATGGACAATTTAAAATAACAACAGTGACATAACATAAACGAATATTTTACCAGTAAACTCGAAAATCTAAAAGTTGGTAATAAGTATTAACTATGGTTCTTTAAGTGGCTATTATATTACAGGATTTCTCAGGTCCAATATCACGTGTTAGGGTGGCGGAATAAGAATCAAGAAGTGTCCCTAACTAAGACAAACGATTGGACCTGACCTTCCCAGATGCCTGTCGCGCGTCCCGTGTCGTTGGTGTAAGGTTCCATAGTCGGTATGAAGAAGCAAAGACTCCACGTCCACTTCCCTACACATATTTTAAATGTCTAAAAGAGAAAAGCTTAAGCTTTGACTGCAAGAAAAGTCTTATACCCAAAAAAATCATCTCTCTCGAAACATTTTTTTAATGATTTCTTACGTTTACGCGAATGTTACTCATTGAAATAAAACTAATTTAAACGGATTTTATCGCGGTTTTTTATTTTAATTATGGTCCCGACGTTTCGAAAGCTTTTCAGCCTTCGTGGTCACGGGGTGGAGTCCACCGCGATAAAATCCGTTTAAACAAACCGCGATAAAATCCGTTTAAACATTTTTTAATTTGTCTAAAAGCCTGCTCTTGTAAAAATGGGTCGAAAAAAATGACAAAAAATATTTTGTTACTAAAGGTTCAATCCTTTAGGGGGTATTAAAGTCTAGAAATTTGTAAATCGAATCGCGGAAAATGCTTATTTCGAAGTCGAGGAAGGTCCAATGTATGCAGCACGAATGGCAGATTGAATAAATATTTTATGTGTTTTATCGGCGGTCAAAAGTGACTGAAGAATACTACACAGGCGCAGGCGGAGGGATGAATATAGCGAAACTAGAAAAATTCCTTACTTGGCTATGAAATCCCAATAACCCAAAATTTTAACAATGTGATAATAATTACATAAATATGTTCGATAAACTATTGATTGGAACTATGAATCAAGAACTTAATATAACAATATATTAATGTGTTTATGTAACTGGTAAAGTTTACGTGTTTTTGAAGTGAAAACTTCTTATGGGAGGGTAAACCGCTTCGTAACGTAACGCGAGCCAGCTGACGTCACACAGTCACCAGTCGGCATACGTTGGCCCCTCAACTGACCGGCCAGTGAACCGTGACAACCCCCCCCCCCTCCTCCCCCCTCGAATTTGACCGGACTTTGTTATGTGTAATATGAATTGTCATTTTTGTGTACGATAGCGCAAAAATGAAAACATATTGTATTTAACCCACATAAATGATAGTACTTTTTTACTGATAAATAAAGCAATTCGTGCGAAATTATTCCTTAATCATTCCAAAATATTTAAAAATGCACACGTTAATATTCAAGTAGTAGTAGACACGCTTTTCTGTACTGTGTACCTTTGATGAATGAAATCCTGAGATGACCGAGTCGTGTACGAATGAACAATGAGCATATTACGTAGTATATAAACAAGCGCGACGGGAAAATTATAGTAACAAGGATGTGTGAATTAAGTTGATCCTTGATTTTAAACAATCGCAACGGGCATGGCGCTCTGCTCTGGCGCGCTGCGCTATTAGATATAGATCTATCGTATTGCGACTGTGCAGGCAGCCATTTATCATCAGTGCACGTAGCACTGATGATAAATGCCTGTATCCTAGATTCGTTAGCAAAGTTTTTTTATTTTAATCGGTCATTAACACAACTTACGTTGAACCTTGGGCATAATTAATTGAAAATGATAAATAAACACAAAAAATACATACGATGTTTCGATGCTATATTAATATTGCCGTTGGCATAAGTTCATAGCGAACTGTTTGATCATATAATATTATTAATTGCGCACACAACACTCACTGGCACACCTCAGAGACGTTAATTCATTTTAATTATCAACTAGCCATTCCCTAGAATACGATTATTTATATACCGAGTTATGTAACGCCGCATATAAAACAGCAAAATTTTGGATACAAGAATTTTCATGTAATATGCTTTTTAACTATTTTTTTTAAGTTGGATGTGATCGATTGTTCTAGTTATCGTTGTGTCAACAGTGATTTGCGTCATTACTAATCAATAGTCGTAAAGATTTCGATTGATTGTTGAATTTTAAATAATATATTTCATTTACTACAGTCAACCTGGGTAACTTTGGCTCACTTTAGAGGTAATTTATAGCAGTACGGATTTACTTTTATTGTTATTATCCTAAATGAGTGTTTCTAGTGGGATATTGGCCTCTATTATCTAAATTCCTGTGTTATTTATCAAAACGATAAATAAAAGACCCTTAAATTACCAAAAATTTGGTGAGCCAAAGTTACACTGACATTTGGGTAACATTAATAAGTATGAGGAGTTGATGAAGAAAGTCTCTAATTTATGTAGTTTTTTTTACTCCTCGGTAAGATTAGCTTGTCATATTCATAAAAAAATACATTTCGTTTATATCACTATCTCCTTTTTAGTGGCAATGTAGGGTTGCCATATTAATACAATATTAAACTGCCTGGTTTATCGAAATCAACTTCTATTTTATGGACCTCTTAAATCAAGTTATTATTGTATTAATCAAGTCTTGATGTACTTATAATTATTGAGCAATGCCTAAAATAATAAAAAATAATAAAACAAACTCAATCACATATAAAAAAGAAACATAATATCGGCTCTCAATTCCCCCATACCATGTATAGAAATTGATCATCAATCGCATAAGAATCGCCTCGTTTTGTGATTTTAGATCCTCCAAATCGACTAACTATATTTCGGGGGTGACAATTAAATATGTCAAGCTTTGATGGCCACTTCCACCCTTCAAAACTTTTTTGCATAATTGAAATTTTCACGCATTGTCTGTCCTCGCCCCGAGCTAATGTTACCCCAAATCGTCTGAAAATGAAACGGCTCGAAGATTAATTAAAGATTTTTTAAAAAATCTATCAATATCGCGGGATATTTCAGTGTTATTACATAAAAAACATATGATTCTTCAACATAAAACTGAACTCGCCTTCTGTAGTTCTTCTGTAGTAATTGCTATACACAACTTTTTAGCAAGTATATTTCTAACTCTGTTTACCGCCTAAATTTTGAATGGTGAGAAAAAAATATATATATTTGGTAAATATCAATTGTCACTGCAGGTTTCGTTTAAAAACACTTTTTACTTTCATAAATTAAACAACTTATTATTATACAGTGTATCAGTAAGAAGAGAAAAATTAAACGTTCAAATACAAGTTAGTGAGTCAATGTTACATTGAAAGCTAAAGTTACCCAGGTTGACTGTACATACATAGATATTTTTTTATTTATTTAACCTGCTTATAACATCATAAATAGTTGTTGTAGAAGGTGTATAAAGGAGTATCTATTTAATAAGGATTTTAATTATTTCTGGGGTTCGAGGATTTCTCAGGAACTTGAATAATTTATTCTCGGATTGTAGCAACAACAAAAAGCTGAGAAAATAAAGACTATTACAATTTGCCGAAATCGTGTGACAAGTCTTACAAAAACAAGTCTCGGAAAAACCACGATAAAACACAAAATAGATGTCAGGAAACATACATGATGCTCTTGATATTATACAAAACACAAGTTCGTTCTTGCATGGAGTATTGCAGCCATCTTTGGGATGGCTCAGCAAAATATCAGCTTGCCGTACTGGACTCGATTGAACGCCGAGCCAAGAGAATGATAGGCGATGAAAAGCTGTTGAAGACTAGGCTTCACAACCTAGATCACCGCCGTAAGGTTGCCTGCCTGTCGGTTTTTTATAGATTGTACTTCGGAGAGTGTGCACGAGAGCTACATGAGCTCATCCCGCCCTCCCCCTTCTACCATCGGAGCACCAGACGCACTGCAGGATATCATCCCTACTTGGTTGACATTCCACATATTCGCACCCAGTGCTTTAAATCATCTTTCATAATGCGCACAGCCAAGGAGTGGAATTCTCTGCCTGCGTCTGTCTTTCCGAGTGCGTACAACCTGAAGCTCTTTAAGAGTAGTATAAATCGGCACCTTCTGGGTAAGCTCGCTCCATCGTCGACCTCGTCTTTTCCATTCGGCTAAATTGAGGTCAAGAGTAAACCCATTTCTAATAAAAAAAAAAAACTTTTAAATTCAGTAGAGATTTAGCCCTGACAATGTTATGACTGCGTCACAATCTGTAAACTGTACTGAATTACTTTATTTTCATTTTATAAAGAATCAATAGCACACCAACCAGAACTTTAAAAAAAAATATTTACAGCATGGCACTGCACTGCGCTCATCATCTCGAAACATGTTGAGTCTCATCTTAGTAATTGGTATTTGTAAGTAATGGTAATAAAGAATAAACAAAAGATTGCTACCTATCAGACTTTCTCTGGCATATGAGGGACCAACCACCTACCGCCAGACTCACAAATGAATTTAGCAAAATAAAATTGATGTTTCAATTTTTATTTGATGTGGGTTGAAATGTTACTGCATATTTGCATTCAACTATACTTTTCCTTTACGGTCGGCAATGCGCCCATGATTCTTCTGGTATTGTGGTTGTACATGGGCAGTGGAGATCACAGACCATCCAGTGACCCACTTGCTCGTTTGCCGCCTTATGCTTTAAAAAAATGACAAACATCACTTTTCTTTTCATCTATTTCTTTATTTATTTTCAAGACTTTTGAATGGTGGTATAGTGAAAATCAGAATAATAACGATAAGAATAGGAGCATAATTTATATTCAATCACATGCAGTTGGGACAAAGTGATGAAACTGGTTGCCTGGTTGCCAAGGGTAAAATATTTTATGTACACATCTCAACGTCATTTTATTTTAATTTAAAAAAAGAATTACTTTAACTTGGAAGGTAAAAATTTATTTGTCGCAGGGACAACATGTACATAACATATGTTCATGAACTCAATTTTAGATCAATTATTATTAATTATTTCAATATAATTACCACTATTGTCTATTGATTTGTCAAAGTGGTCCCGACAAAGTATGGGTGATTCCTAAAGTCCTTTATACAATATGTTTTAATAAAACTGTGGAGTCCCTTCTGTCTGTTCAGGCAGCAAAGATGAGAGCAACAGCTAGTAACAAATAAAATTATTATTGAATATGGCCAATGAGACACAAATTTAATAAATTTTTAGGTCCTGTTAAACATGCTATGTTTTTCACAGAATATCACAATATATTATTTTGATGTTTAATAAATGCAAAAAATAAAATAACCTAATTATGTACTAAATAGAATAAGAAATTCACATACTGGTCAGACATAAGAGAAATGTCTAGTCATTTACTATTTATAAGAACTGCAGCCATATCATAAAATGTAGGCCACAACACCATGTCAGCATAAATAAATCTATACTGAAGAAATATACATTGTATAATACCTACAAATATTTGAGAATTGATCCCAAATTATGACTTACTATGCATATTTTAAACTAAGCACCTACTAGGGTTTTTACCACATTAAGGGGAACCTCTGAATGAATAATTTCCTACTCTTAAATAAACTAAGTAGAAAAGCAAATAAAACCACCATACACAACATAAAGTAAATATTAATTCTATTAAATAATAATAATAGTGGCTTAATAATAGTAAGACAGTAAACTAAGGATTTTTAATATAATGGTAACAAATAAAGAGGATATAGAAACAGAAAGAATACATATAAATAAGTTTGTTGACGGCAAAATATGAGTATGTTGATGAAAAACTGATTATAACTGATTAAATGATATACATAATAATACACATTGGTAAGCAGTTTTGGATGTCATTATTAAAGCATTAGATAAATATTTAATTTTAATGCTGACACTGATGAATTAATAATGATTATAACTGTGATAAGGGCAGTAAGAACTTACTCAGCACAACACCCTATCACAATATGGCTATCATTAATAATAGTTGTTTAAACCTTAAATTTTGTCTAGTACACACACATACGTACACGTAAAATATTTGTACAGCCTTGCAACATGATTTCTAAAACTACAATCAATGCAATAATTGAAAGAAAAAACTACAGCGTGTCACTAGCCAGCCGCGCTGAGAAATTTCGAAACAACTAAAATGAAAGGCGCTCACCTGCTTGGGGCGCATTTAAACGACCCACAGAGCTAACAACTTACCTATACAACATACGAGGAACTTCAGCAGCGTGAAGAAAAATGCATTGTAGAAATTGGCATCGTAATAATTCGCGTCCGTGGCGTCACCATTGTCCACTGTGATGAGGTTCAGAACGGGCACTTCCTCGCCGCTCGACACCGGTAACCCCAGACTAATCTTAAGGAACTCATCCACCACAAACAGAGGCGGCACCCTCAGCAGCACCTCCACGAGTGCCAGAGCCTTCGACCTCAACGACATTATTCATTTATGCAAAACCTTCAAGCACTTATCACACTCAATTTAACTAAGGTCCCAATTAAGCACACGCACTGTTACATTCAGCCAGATGTTTTCCTAATTTGTTTTGTGGATGTTGATTTTTTTCTATTATTTGATGTCACGTAATATTACGAAAATAATGACTGAAATTTTTGCCACAATAAAAAATTGACATTACAAATTTAGATGTTGCCGTACCAGCCCAACAAATAAATATTTTTTAATTATTTTGCGGCTGTAGCTGAGAGTCTTTTAAGCCAATATAATATTGTGTAACGAGTGTTGCTATGTCGTAGTTCTTTAATCTTTTCACAAATGGTAGAATTTATTGTTACCAAAATCATAGTTTAGGTTTAACTGATCCAGAAAATTATGGCAAAATGGGGAAATGTAAATGTTATAGGTAACAATACTCGGGTAACTTTAAGAATGAATAGTCGATCAGACAACATGTAAAACGGGGTAAATAAGAACTAAACTGATTAGTTTGTTTCCACATATAGAATGGTACTAATTAAAAAAGTAATAAAACCTAGAAAGTATTTTGCTAACTATGAAATTAAGCTTAATTAGATAAGGATTCTGTCCTAGAAGCCGGAGTCCCGCGCGCCATACATATCGTCGATGAAGTACCAATACCTCCTAACTGACAATTTAGTCCAAAATTACTTTTTTATTACAATAGACGTAAACATAAACCACATCCCTTCATCATCATCATCATCATCAGCCACAAGACGTCCACTGCTGAACATAGGCCTCCCCCAAAGATTTCCAGACCGACCTGTTGGAAGCGGCCTGCATCCAGCGACATCCTGGGACCTTTATCAGGTCTTAGTAACTAATAAAAAGGTAATGTATTGGAAACTATATACTATCAATGGTTGATCAAAATAAATAAAACCTTATTTTAAACAGTTTTTGTAAAATAAAACCTTATTTTAAACAGTCTGGTGTAAAATTAGATTCTCAACACTTAGGAGGTATTGGTACTTCATCGACGATATATAAACGCGTGGAATCTGGGATCCCACGGACGGGATCCCGCTTATACGCAAGCCACTTATGCGCCTCCGCCTTATGGGATATGGCGATGTGTGTGTGATAGCCACGGATCACCCCGACTGCCATCGCCTTCTCAGGTCAGTTCAGAAGGGCGATGTTGGGTGCTTTCAGGGCGTCAAGCCATGTGGGTGCCATGTAGATATTATATTCACTGGGTTGATTACTATATATTCAAATTAAAGCTGTTTTTATAGAGATTATAAGTTCCTTCAAATATATTTTAGATGAAACTTCATTAGCTTTGTCGTGATTTGAAAATTCGATAAAAAGAAAAACCGACAGTAATATATAGTCATAAATAGGAAATTAGCCTTCGAGAGAATGAGATATATGCTATCACGTGTATATCGTGTGTGTATGTACACAGTGTCTTTGTCAGGATTCCGACCGGGCTTTGATAACGATAGAATTTTTAACTAAAACAACACTTGTAAATAAAAAAGTGTGTGTGTGTGCAATTCACACACGGCAGAAGTTAAAGTTCAGAATAAATAAAACACGTGAATGATACACCACGTTGTTTATGACACATTTTCCGAAGGCTGCGTTGTACGCAGGCGCCAAAACACGTACAAACATATATACGTAGAGCGCTTAGGCCGAAGTAAGTATTTGGCATATACGACGCCTTTGTAAGACGATGAGGCTGTATAACATTCAGTCCTTTGCCGTTCCAATAAAACAAAAAAAAAACAAAGAGGAGACGAAGATTGCAGAAGGTTTTGGCGGGAATTCTGACAGTGCAGTTCATCGCTTCATTTAATTTATTTAGTAAACTAGTTTAGAGTTGTGTTTGTTGTAGTGGTGTGGATTTGTTCAATAAACATTGACGGTGATGAACAGTGTATGGAAACATTGAAATAAGTGAATTAAGAATCGTACTGAAAGGAGTTAACACCAAAACTCCGACAAGACCTTGAAATCGACCGCACCCGTGTTTCATCGTTCTTATAAAAATAACTTGAGAATGAATAGTACTTGACACTGGCTAAATGCATAGTACTGCAAGAGCCATAAATAAAAATAAAAATAAAGATTGCAGAAAACACTTGTAATCTATCTTATTCTCTCGTACATTAAATCCTATTTATGAATATTATGTTTGTCTCTTTTTACTGTCGCTTTTTCGTTTCATCTAATTTTCAAATCATCACGGTGCTAAAGAAGTTTCACTTCAAAAACACTTATCCCAAAGTTTATTGATACATTTTTGGCACTCGATATTAATACGAATTATTGTACTTTTCACTTCAACGCATAACGCCTCTTCTAGAGTGGGATAGCATACATTGATCAGCTCACTTACGAGTTCAAACTGTTGACTAGTGTACTCTAAAATTATATAATAGCAGTTTATCACTCACCATAAAGTGTCCCGCTTGCACGTTCGCCGGTTCCTTTTCATACGAACTTCCTAATGGTGCTGCCACACCGGTGTTAGAAAATGTTATATAACATTTTATAACAGCGGTGTGGCAGCATCATTTAGTAAACATTTCTTAACAATTTGTAACATTTTTTAACCGCGGGCGGCGGTACTTTTGAGAGCGGCGCCGTCAAAGAAGCCGTCAAAGGAGCCGTCAAAGAAGGGCCGATGTCATGTTTTCAAATGTTAGAAAATGTTAAAAAATGTTAGAAAATGTTTTTGTTAACATTTTATAACATCGGTGTGGCAGCACCATAAGAAAGCTATCTCACAAACTTTGACAAAGCTATCCGTCTACGTTTGGATCGATGGAAAATTTGTAGGGCTTCGATGATAGGGCTTCAGCGGTTCATAGGTAAATTAAAAACGGTCCGATGTACCGTTTTTGTGCGAGTGCAGACTTTGCGGTGAGCTTTCGAGGGTGGTCGACGAGAGCGGAGAGTATGTACAATATAACCGCAATTTAATCTTTTGTAATTAATATTAGAGCTACTTACTACTGTATTTGTTCTGTACTTATATCTATAAGAATATTCTTATAAATTTGTACATTCAGGCGTTTTCAGCTTATGTAGATCCGGTCTCCAAAATATAAACTAAAAAAAACAAAAACTGTTCAACGAAAAGTGGCAGCTTGTTGCATTTCGTATAGTAAAAGTGAGATTTCCGGAGGCACAAATCCTTTTTATATACCTATTCCCTTCTTTAAAGACCGGCAACACATTCATACTTTTTCTGGTATCTTTCACCAATTTTATTTTTCCCGGAATAAAGTCATATATCCTGTATCCAATTACAGAAAGGTATTAAATTATGCATGTGCTTGTCAGCAATACAACCTAATCAATTTAGATCACTTTTGAAACGATAACCAAACCTTCAACATTATATACTTTATAACTATTTATTAAACTGTATACATACTTACATACGCATTTACGCCTATAATCCACGAAGGGGTAGGCAGAGTTGTAACCAGTACATCCATATTTTGCCGAACTTATTTCCGTCCCATGATGTGATTGTGCGAGCCTATTGCTAAACCGGACATAATTCCATTCCGGGCTTATGCTGAGCATTTCGTTAGGAAAAACCCAATACCTCTCAGCACAGCAATCGTACCGCGTACTCAATAGAAAATTAATAAAATATATTACAATAAAAAATAAATATTGTTAAGCACTTTGATGAATTAGTTATTTTGAGTTTCCCCTAAACCAATTAAATTTAGCTGCATTTGCAAAAACAACAGTCATTCCCAAGCAGTCGGCAGACAATGAAAACAATCTCGTTAATCGTTCCAGCGTAAAATGATACTTAACTAGTCAATCTGAAATGTAAATAAAAGATTGAAATGTGTGTAACTTAATATCTTTGCGGATTCACAACTTATCTTTAAAGATATTCTCGATTGATTTCCATTTAATCGCGGCTAGGGGATGGGCGCGTGGCGGTCGTGTGCCACCGACATCATGTCGACGGTTTTTATGCGAGAGCTTTACAAGATGGCCGGATAATTATTGTAATTTTATTTAATCACGGTTTGAATATGTGTTTATAGGTTTAGAGCGTGAAAATTATACTCTTTCGTTGAGATTGCGCTGCAGGAGGTTCACGCGTATGCACAGCATTCTGTATAAATATTATATGTGTATATTTGACGGCCTCCGTGGCGCAGTGGGCGAGTAGCCGACTATGAAACGTGAGGCCGTAGGTTCGATTCCCGCACCGAGCAAATATTTGTTTGATCCACAAATATTTGTTTCGGGGTCTGGGTGTTGTGAGACCAAAAGTCTATGGTAGTTCTTGACACCCACGACACAAGACTCGTATCTTACTGTGGGGTCAGGGCTATGTGTGTATATCTACGTATGAACTTTCTATATTACGTTATACATATTGTGATTATTATGTACCTGTTTACGATTTGCTATAAGTACTATGACACGGTTTTTGGAGGTGTATTTCTATAAATAAAAACTTTTACACTTTATAATTGGTCCGTACTGTCCTTTCAATTTTATATTAAATAAAATGATTTTGTTTCAGGTCGATTCGTTGAGCTCCAATGGTTCATTATAATCAACACAATCACACAAGATGTTAATACCAATATCATAAGTTTTGTAAATATTCCGTGGATAAATCTCTACGTAACATGCTAATATAACAATAAATAATAAGTACTTACATAAATAAAATAACTGTTTGAATTACTTCCCTATTATTTCCCGACCCCATAAATAAACACTATTACCTGTTGTACAGATACAAATAACACTTGCCACTGAGCCCGAGGGCAAATACAGGTGCTCCCTAAAAATGGTTCAGTAGCTTTTTAGCAATTATGTAAATAGAGAAGTGTGTTGGCAAATTGCTGATTGGTATCAGCGTGTAACCTGCATTTAGATGAGACTTACTCGTACGACATACGCGAGAGCAGTGATGTACTTGTATTACTTAAGTCACTAATGCCCGTATTCACAAACACTTAAGGAAGCTCTTGCCAAGTGTGCTATTTTATGTACATATATTATGGTCTGATTTTATTTAACGCCAAAAAATAAACAATTGCGTTTAGAGAAGTCATCACTATGCGTTAGTGCTCACTATGAGGTCTCATAATAACGTTTATGAATACGGGGGTTAATGTCGAATATCACATAATAACTATCATTTACTTACGATGACGCGTCATAAGATTATTATTTTCAAATTGCATGATGCGGCCATGTGAAAGACGACAGTGTTCTGGTGAGATAAACTGCATCTAATTGAGACTTTATTACGATATTCTCATGACATGTCGATTGCTACTTTACATAAATATCATCTTCTACCTAGATATTAGGGGAATGTTTTTATAGCAGAAGCCGACAAACGAGCAACTGGGTCACCTGATGGTAAGTGATCTCCACCGCCCGTGAACATCCATAATACCTTCGTAAGTATGGATCTGTTGCCAACCTTGAAGGAAATTGATAATTAAGGAGTTGGAAAGGGGAGAGGGATTTGGGCCTCCGGATATCTCTCTCATCGAACGAAAACGCAACATGAAGCTAGTCCGTTCATGCTGTAACAGTGCGGCTCTACCACTTACAATACAATATAAACATACAAACACTTGTATAAAATTTTATATTATCTTAATTTTTGAATGCTTAGAAGAAAGCTATGGCTCTGGAGGTAAGGTTGACCAGTCTTCAGGTTGACACGTCGACGTTGGACGTCGAAAAGAATTCTTGTTCTTCAACTTCTTCTTGCATTTCTGGTACATCCCTTGTATGCGAGAGGCTGTATGTAATAAAAAAAAACGATAAAATGCTAGAGCTTAACATATCTAACTACCCCTTTGGGAAACAAACGTGATAGAATTTTACATTATAGTCAACAAGAAATACAAGAAAAATATTCCTGTGCTTGAATGTCATTAAAACACTAATTTGCAATATTTCTTCTTCTATCAGGGGTTAATTCCGTCCTTTTGCAGGAGCTCGCCTTTCTAGACCTTTCCACATCGGCCGATCTAGAATGTTCTCCATAGTGGGACTATTGGCTCTCAAATCTTCCTCTGACGTCAAGTCAGTGCTTTTTAGACCGTCCGCGGTTTATTAGTAAACAACAATTAACTAACATTAAAAAATACCTTTTTACCATTCATTACATTTTATTACAGCACCCGAACGTAACAAAACACTAAAAAGGATGTGTAAAAATTAGTAAAAAATTCCTGTGCCCACTGTTGCTACCCCGTTGAATATAAAATCGAACGTTCACCTGTCGGAAAGCCGATCGTTCGGAAACGGAAGTGTCGAATGTCATGTCCTATCCGGCCTGAAACTGGACACGGAGGATGATCCCCTCTAACATGACGTCACGCTGGGGGGAGAACTACAAATAACGTAACATCAAATTGTAAGCTAAAATAACCAGGTTTTGCAGTTAATATGTTATTAAGATTTAATTTAAGGAAAGAAAGAGAAATAAAATAGGTTAGGATTCTCGTAGTAGTTGGATTTGGTGCTGGGGCTCCTCACATTACTTAAGAAATTCAATGACCAGTGGTGACCTTCAATATGAGAGAGATACAGGGAAATCTGCTTTAAGACTCGGGTTGCACGCACAAAAGATGAATTTAGTGGACTCCATGTTGCCATATCTTATTATTAAAGAATGCGTGCGCATCTGAATCAGGAAAGATTAATCGATTTTTTTTATTGCTTAGTTAGACAGTGGTAAGCGATTACTGCCGGCCATGAACTTCGGCAGTGCCAGGGTGCAGACTACAGCCAAGCCACTGCCTGTTTTTTTATGGCATAGGCCGGCAAACGAGCAAGTGGGTCACCTGATGGTAAGTGATCTCCACCGCCCATGTACGCCCACCACCAGAAGAATCATGGGCGCGTTGCCGACCTTAAAGGAAAGGGATAATTAGGGATTGGGAAGGGGAGGGGATTTGGGCTTCCGGATATCTCACTCACCGTACGAAACGCAGCAGCAAGCCGCTACTTTGCGTCGGTTTTCTGTGAGACAGTAGTAACGACCCAGTCAAGCCAGCCCAGTCATGCTGTAGACAAAACTGTCTACAGCGTGGCTCTACCACTCAAACCCACTGTGAATAGAAGGTAAGTTTGGTAAGGTAAGCAAGGATTTAAGTAGTACGGCCACGTTATAGATAGTATTGACTGCAGCTTGAATGGACCGGCTCGACCGGGATCGCACTAATGTCTCATAAAAAATTGACGTAAAAATAGCTTGCTGTTGCGTTTCGAACGGTAAATAAGATTTCCGAGTGCCGAAATCCGCCTCCTCTTCATAAGCCTCATTCTTATCCTTTAAGGTCGACAGCGAATCTATTATTCTTATGTTATCGTGGGTGTTCAACAGCGGTGGAGCTAACTTAACATCAGCCGACTCACTCGTATACTAGCCTCTGCTATGAAAATACATATAAGTAAAAAAGCAAATGTTACCTCCTTCTATCCTAGTAAAGCCAGGAACAATACCTGTGTTATTCACAAGAGATAGCCGAAGCCTTCCTACCGTTGCGTTGATAATGATCATTTTACACAAGATTAAAATCCCGTCTAGACTACTTTCTGTAACTTGGTTTCAGGACTAACCAGTGTATCAAGTAACAGCCGCATATAGCGATTATCACGGATAATAATCTCTCAACTTTCGTTAGTAATCCAGTTATTTTTAACCGCCGCAAAAATTAGGTTCTCAATTGAAAGTAAAGGAGAGTGTATTTTTTTTTTTTTATTGTTTTCTTAGTCGTAGACTGCCGCACTGTGCTTCTATTAGGGCATGTATTTAGGAAGACGATCTAGAATTTAGAACATTAAATTATAATATTTAAGTATTAATAATTGTAACTGATTGTATTCTGTGTTATGCCTTTTATGTAATATAAAAAGAACAATTAAAAAAAATCGACGCATATATTTATGTATTTTGTATGTTTAACCACGCATCACTTTTCACGTTCGATTTTGATGATTTCGATAGAATATACCTCAAAATTACTCCCATTAAATTCTAAGAAGAAATTCGAACCCTTAAGGGAGTGAAATCAGGGATGAAAGCATTATTACACTATATGGGCTGATTTTCATGATTCTTTCACTAAAAACGGTAACTTATTAACTAAAATAAATTCACCTCAAAAAAAATAAAAATAACCAATTTTAAGTCAATAACCAACAACCAAAGTGCTTTTTTTCACTAAATGTAGCATACACACTTAGTTATTTTATTTTTTATGAATCGGTTTTGTTTTTACTATGACTGTATTAAAGGAGGAAATAAAAGCGTGTTAAAAAGCGGCGGTATCCTGTAGCGGTGAATGGAACGGACTACCGAGACAGATATCGTGGGATCGACCCCCGCGCCGAGACAAATATTTCTTGGTCTGGGTGTCGTGGGATAACAAGTGCCTCGTCATTCCTGACACCCACGATACAGGTCAACGTAGTATGAGGTCAGGACTATTATGTGTGTAACTGTTGGGTTATTAGTACATATAGTAAAAAAAATTGTGCACACCTATCGAGCGTGCGTATTATTTTGATAAATTTACCCTTTATCTGCTAGCCGTTGATCTAAATGTACATGGATGTAAGTGTAGGATGTAACAGCTGGCAACGTGTGAGGTATGACCACCTACAGGTCGTATCGCCTATCGGCGGCTCCCAGGGACCGCTGCCCAATGAGCCGAATGGATGCGAGGTATCCGAGAACTTGTACCATTCACACGGTGCTATTTTCCGATATCAAAGAAATTTCGCGTGAATTAACAGTTTTTGTAGCGGTATCCGCTCGTTATTTGGCTTCAGGGGTAAAAAGTTTGCGTTTGATCGGTTTTGTGGATTTTTTACGTATTGAGAAAAGTTTAACCATTGAGTTATTTGATAATACAGTTTCTTTATTAATTGGCCGATATTGGCTTTAATGAACATAAATACATATAACATAAGACTTAACAAAATTTAAAAACTGATTTAAAAAAATAACACTGAAAAGTCAAAAATACAATTTCTAGAAGTATCTTTGGAGTAGGTAAGTATTATTTTAGTGATTAGCAATGGGACAGGCAAACTCATTATAAAACGTATTGTATTTTCCAATCTTTAGTAGTAGGTATAGCTATGATATGTAAATTCCTATAGAATACAGCTATCGCGATGAGTGTGTTCTTATCCGTTGCGTTTTACTCCGTCATCAGATCTTAACCAAATTATATAACACTACATTGAAGCTAAACTCATACGCATGCATTTTTTTCCAATAAAATTGTTTAACAATTGGCGGAGAAGTTGACATGTATATATATTATGTTAAATAAAAAAGCAAAAAATGTGCCCAATTGAGAACGTATTTTAATGTAACTACCCAATAAACAAATCCCGTCTATTAAATCGGTAGTAAATTAAGTCGGCTATAATTTTCAAGCCATGGTACGGCAAATTGAGTTATTTTTCAGTAGTAACATTGTCAATCACGTTTCTGCCCCACTGATCAAACTGAATAATTGAGCAAGAGTGATTCACTACTGCTCACTTATACTGCTCAACTTCGAATAGTTGAGCAGTATGCTTTTTATGCGCTTTTATATAAATGCTACTAATTGATTTGGAACACATAACTCTCATAATTTAATTGCACTACAGTCTATAATACCTCTCTCCATAGAGATTGCGTCAGGCAGGCGGCCGGTCGTAAAAATTACAAGCTAAATCTTTCTGGAACATAAAGCATGCAATATGCTTTCCATTCCACTGCGAGTAGGATAACGGCAAGTGAAGGAAGACAGTTTATAGTGTCTAATAAGGATTTAAATAAAAATAACCGTTTTTCATTTCCCCAAAATAATAATCAACAAATGAAAGCGGCCAGCGACTTTTATTTGAGCAGTATGGAAAAAAGGGCTTATCTCTACGTAGAGGTTTTCTGTCACCGCCCTTTCGAACTGGGGCTCCGCCCACTTGGTACGTTTGGTATAAATTATATCACACAAAGAATGCATGTTAGTTATATTGATGTATATTTCATATTTCAGCTACAAAGAATAAGTATTATTTATTAAGGCTGAGGCGACATTCCTTAATTGGATTTAAATACGATTTGAGATCGTTGTGCAAGCCGGCCTAAAATCTCAAGTCTGTGCAACCCTAAGAAAAAACGTAGCTATAAAAAAATATTATTATTATTATAGCAATAAATAAAAAAATAGCAGCATATTTATTCTCTTCATCTATCTAAATATATAAAACTCAAAGGTGACTGACTGACATAGTGATCTATCAACGCACAGCCCAAACCACTGGAGGGATCGGGCTGAAATTTGGCATGCAGGTAGATGTTATGACGTAGGCATCCGCTAAGATAGGATTTTGATAAATTCTACCCCCAAGGGGATAAAATAGGGGATTAAAGTTTGTATGAAAATCACGCGGGCGGAGCCGCGAGCAAAAGCTAGTTAAAATAAGATTTTATCTAGTCTCTACCTACATGCCTGATGTCATCAGTGATATCGTCGCTTAAAAGTGACAATATAGGAAATGCAATGATTGAAAATTTTACATTTTTGGAAAGAAAAGTGCGTGCCACACGAAAACATTAATATCCTGTAATGCCATTTATTTATAGCGGTTCTTTGTCTCATGAGATTTCTTCTAATGTAATGATATTTGGATTAATTCAAATAGATAATATATGTTAACTCATATAAATTAAGTAATGAAGTTGTCTGTTATTTTGGCTTCCAAGTAAAAACACAGTCATGAAAAAGTTTATTATAACAATAGACTTATATTACAAAAATTAACTAAGCATCTTGAAAACAGATAAACCGCACCATGCCACCGATAATAGGCCGTGTAGATATTCTATCAATATGGGCATAATTTCCATACGCAACAGACTGGCCGACGCGACTCCCCGGAGTACAGGACGGGCTCACACATGAGCGCGCGCTACCTGGGTGGGCCCGCGGGATCACCGTTCCCAAATTAATCCATATTGATGTTGTATTATGTTATACTCCACGAGGATAGATGACACCAGATCAGCGATGAGCAGAATTTTATACCATAAGGCGTGTTTACAGGATATTAAAAAAAGGATTTACTTGCAATCAGCCGTAAGGTGTTTGAAATATTTCTGGATTGCTCCCTTCAAAACTATGCGTATGTGCGATTTATGAAGTATGAAAAGTATCTGAACGCAGGTGACAAAACATCGGTTATTATCTATGAAACTAGATATTATATATGATTTAGCAATAAGTACGTATTTCAAGAAATGTCTTATAGTTGTAGGATATGAAAAATTACAAATATGCAATTTTTAAACTAAGGTCACGCTTGTATCCTGACGGGATAACAGAGGTACAACTAGTACGCATATGGAACTCCGATCTTATTTGCATCCCATGATGCGAAAGAGCACGAGCCTATCGCTTAACTATAGATATACATTTACAAATGGTAGTCACGCTGTATACAAATTTCTTTAAAACATGAATGGGCTGGCTCGAAATTATTATTGAAATTATTATTTTTGACTTTTCGATGTTATTTTTATAAAGTCGGTTTTTAAGTTTTGTTGAACCTTTTTTCATTTACAGGCTGTTGGACGTTCGCCGGATGTTGGGTGTTTGAGAGATGTATATGAGATGTATAGTTTTCATTTTCCGGCAATGAAAACTCTACATCTAATGTTTGACGTACTGAGTAGTACTTTTTTATTTTATATACTTGAATGATGACTAAATACTACACTACATGGCACTGGTCTGTGCTCACCCTGAAACATAGGATGTAATGCCCATTAATTTCATTGGCTTCAATGTTCTTCAAACCGAAACACAGTAGAGCTTACAAACTGCTGCTTTGTGGCAAAAAATAAACAAAGCTGTGGTAACAGTCCAGTCAGCCTCTCGCATATGAGGGACCTACCTACCATCTAACTAGTAATTACTCAAAGTGCACAAGTAAGTAAGAAACCTAAACTAGATCGTTGCTATTTCTAATGTGCTTAAATGTAGGTACTGTGCAGGTATACATGTCTAATTGGAAAATCTGATTAATTAATCATTCAATTTAACTATCTAAACAGTATCGGACCGCATAATTGGTTCTCACCGCAATAACAAAGCTTCCGAGCGGCCATGTTCACTTGATACCCGTTGACAGGCGACTTTCCCGCGCACAATATGTCATGTTTTTTTAACGAGGCCGAGGGGTTGGATACAAACAGCCAATTACAGGGGCGGGGTGCACACTTAGCAAGATAGCCAGTCACCATCGATAAAGCGTTAAAGACTCATCTTCTCCGCGAAATTGGTAATTAAAATATAAATGTTTTTATAGTACTTATTTTTTTTAATCATGTGCTTCTGCCAATGGCGCATGGCTCTTTACGCTTAATTCAATTAGTGAAAATTGTGTGATAATGTGAATTGTGAAGTGTAGTTAAAAGTTTTTAGTATTATTAAGTATACGTGATTAATCAACCTATACCTATTAATTGGATTTATTAACTAAGGTCAGTAAGTTGAGATTTTAACTTAATAACGGGAAGTATTTTCCGAGCATCTGGGTAATTTAATTATTATTGACAAACGATTTTAAAACTGTCTTAACTACATACATAAAATATTGTAAATGTTTAATTAAAGTTACTGCTTTGATATTTTACATCACCTCAAAAACAGAATACTTACTTATCATACTTGTTATACTTGATGCACCTACCTTGTCTATCTCTGCACCATCCTAAGGTTGACTGGTAGAATTCCTCTAGCATTAAGTCCGCCTATATACATATTTTATATATAAGGTGCAAAATAAATAAATAAATTATAGAAACGTGCATTGGTCCTTCAAGATAATGAATATTAGATTATCTTTAGATTTCTTAGCGATATTTACATTATCGCCCTAAGAGTTCAAAGACTGTAATAGGTTTTACGAAAATTTAATTTGTAGGTATCTCTTACGTTTCACATAATTTAGAAAATTTTAACAAACGGCGGAAATCAGCGTCTATCCATAAATAAATATTTCATAAATAAATACTCGTAGTTTATGACCAAAACCTAGTTAATAATAATTAAACAAAAGAAATTATAGCAATAGAGACCTGTCGTCTATCGATGTATATACAAATAGATCAACATAATATACATATTTGATTTCACAATGAAAAAACATAGTTAAAACGGAGTGATTATATACTCTTTGTTAGATACATAATAAGTAGTCCGCTTGCTAGTTGATTAACTAAATTGAAAAATATCACGAACCTGTAAAAAGATTAAATCTAATAAAAACCGATGAAAATAGCGATCAATCCCGTTCGCAAAAAGCGAATAAGTCGAATTAATATAAACACTGATATTTTCGTTATTCTTTTTTATTTGATTGAATGACGAGACGAGCAAGGCGCTCGCCTGATAGTCAGCGCCATAAACAAAAACAACACCACACAGAACGTTGAATTACAAAGCACTACATGGCACTCAACTGTGCTCATCACCCTGAGATATAAGTTGTTAAGTCTTATAATGCCCAGTAATTTAACTGGCTTCAATGTCCTTCAAACCGAAATACAACAGTGCTTACACACTGTTGCTTGGCGGCTGAAATAGACAAAGCGGTGGTACCAACCCAGACGGCCTCTTGCATACGAGGGACCTACCACCTTGTATATATTCTCTGCACGATTGTGAAAATCATATCAAAATTCATTTATACTCTACTTGGCCAATTTGCAAACAAATTATTCGTTTGATAAGCTTGCCGTAAGAACCTAAGTGATAGTAGACAGTTAGTAGGTATATACTTACATACCTTCTAAGGATATATTATTAGGAACATTTGGATAAAAGTTAGGCATTACAGGATATTATGGCAGAAGTGTTTTCTTTAATGCAGCAACTGAAGAATAAAGAAGTTCTACTAGAGTTTGTTGAGTTCTCGATCTTAGCAAATTAATATAAACTTTCAAGTTTTACATTAAAGCAATATTTTGAATAATTTCATTTTAAATATATCATAACCTGATGATTTGATTAACTGCCGAAGATGACGCTGAAGAGAACTGGTAATAATGGAATGAAACGAGTCGGAAATCGATATTCAGTAATTAAGAAAAATTGTATTTCTTCAATATCATAAAATATATTGTAGCATAATATTACAATAATAATACAATATTGTAATAATACAACATAATAATATCTACAATATTACCATAGTATTACAATATCATAGTTTTTTTGCGTTAATTACGAGACGAGCCAGTCGCTCGCCCAATGGTATTATTCGGTCGTCTATGTTAATATTATTTTAGCAACTCTTGATATCAGTCACCCAACCGTGAGTTTTCATAATTCATATTTGACGTTGCCGAATTCAGAGACGTGAATTAGGAAACAGAACGAAACATTAAACATTAGATGGCTCTGAGTGTGAAAATGATCACATCCTTAGAAATTATTTAATGACAAATTTTAATTTAAAGTTAAAGTGGCACAACAAATGCTCACGTCCAAAGACACATAAAGGGGTCAAACTTATATAATTTTATAGGGGGTTAAAAGTGACTAGTCCAGTGAAACGTAGGACACCTGTACTACTCCAGTGCGGTAGTAATCCGACGCCAAACCTCTAAATTAAAGGCTCTACCTCTACTCTTCTATTTTTATCATGTAAATAAATGTATTTGCTATTGTATAGGTCGCGTACTAGTAGACACCTCATGTGATTACGCGGGATAGCAGTGCCGTACACCGTGTAAGCACCCCCAATGGATTTTCGCCCCATAGAGTGATAGGAAATGAGTCTTTTACTTTATCAATCTAGAGCGGTAATTTTAAACAAATACTTTTTGTTTTCCCGTGCAGCGTATAGAATGTATATGATAGGATCTGACCAATGCGATGATGGTTGAAACTTCTTTGCCACTTGTCCGAACTTGATATCTAATATTCACTTATAGTACTGGTTTATTACTTAGTTTGTTATAGTATACGAAAATTGCAAATATCTAATAAAATCTTATAGATCAAATAAATGTTATTTATTTCATAACTAGCAACTCTCACCGGCTTCGCACGGGTAAAAATATGATTGTTACATCACATTACAAATCTTTGAACTTTTCGGCTTTTCTGTACGTATGTATTATACATATAAACCTTACTTATGAACCACTCTATCTAGTGCTGTAAACTGCATTAAACTGCTGCGTTGGATATTTTAAAAGATCTAAGCGAACAGAAGGCGGAAGCGACTTTATTTTCTACTATGTAAAGATTTACCCGGAATATCATATTTTATACCCAACATTAAATATGTACTGACAGCGTTGAGCAGTGGGTTAGCCGGCTGTGAAGCGAGAGTCCGCGGGTTCGATTGCCGTACCGAGGCAAAATGTTTGTGATCCGCAAATATTTGTTTCGGGTCTGGGTGTTTCTCTCTAAAAAGGTTGACGTCAGGCAGGCGCCCATACCAATCACAAATCAAGACTCATTCATTTAAAGTAATTGCCGTCGGCGTTGAATGGGGCGCTAGTGCTGTGTTGCTTATAATAGGTAAACATATTTAATTTACCATAACCAATAATAGATTCATTAATTCATTGTCAAGAATACTGATGGATATATTGATACAATATTCTCTATTGAACACCAAATAAAGTAAAATTCATACAATTACGGTGATACAACGGGCGGTCTTATCGCAACCAGCGATTTTTTCCAAACAACCTTAAGATGAACCGAACTTTATAGATACTGATAGAGATAGGTTAGGGTAATATCTACGTTAATATAAAAGGTTAGGATCAGGGGGCAAGCCCCCTGGGGAGAACCGGATATACACTGGCTGGCCCTGGAACGCGACCCACACAAGGTGGGCCACTATGGCAGGTTTTAGCACCAGTGTACGGTGGTCGCTATCCGGTCGGATACAAGTATCCTCCCACCAGCATAAGCATAGCATTGTTTCGACCTACCTTCACGCAGCGAAGGAGCACGAATCGAAATACATTTTTGCATAGATAAAGTTTATGGGCCAGAGAGTGACATGGCTACTTTTCATCCCGGCAATCTTTCATTCTGTCTAGCGTTATCCCGGCTTATGTGCCAGGGTCCGCCTTTCGACTCAAAACGCTTCCACTTCGCCCGATCAATAAATCATTCAATCTTCGTTTTTCATGCCGGCAATATGGCAGGAAAAACATCCGCGCAGACAATGTCGCAAAAAAGCTAGTAGTTTATATGTTTCACTACATCTACATACTATGTACTAATCAATTACTTTGGTTTTCAAACATCGGTAACTTGTATTTAAAAGGGTAGGTAAATATTCTACGGAAATAATTTCGTAAATAAACTATTTTCACCAGTATCTGGGATTGTTGTGAAGATAGGATAAGAGAGTCCGAAGCTTCAAGCTTCTTCCGTATCAAAATAGGTTCAGTAGTTTAACCATAAATACGTAACAAACATACAGCCAGCCAGAATTATTTTCACATTAGTTTGGATTAATATGAATAGTATAAGTATATCATATATAGTATGACTGCCTAGGAGAATGTCACTGGTTCGAAACCAGCCCCAAGAGTAAACACTATTCTAAATTATGTGTTTATTCATTCGCGTGCTTTATGGATGAAAGAAATATCATAAGTAAATCTGCATAACTGAGAATTCTCCATAAGAATGTGAAGCCACTGTCACTGAATGCCAACCCGCATTAGACTAGCGTGGTAGCCTTAGGCCTACCTCTTTCATTCGTAGAGGAGGACCGGGCCGAGAGTGGGACGATATATACTGGACTGTATTATTATGTTCTGGCGAGTGGCGTCTCTGTATGTTGGCACATTGGGTTGACTTTAGTATACATGTGCGGGATTTTGCTGATAATTTTTATAGTAAACGTTAGACACTAGTCCGTATTAACAAATGCTAGCAGTTTATTATGCGGAAATGCATAGTTTTTGTGAAATTAATTTTTAAAGTTTTGTAGGTTATTACAGTTGTAAACACACTAATATTGAATTAGAAAGAGACAAATTTCATTGAACGTGGAACGCGACTAATTCTGTCTCTTTCTGACAAGTAGTTATATAAAAACGAAATGTTTAATATGTTGTGCTCGCGTTACTGGAACGTTTTTTTTCTTTACAATACTACTATAATTATTATTTTCCTATTCACAACTACCTACTTGAGAGTTTTGGCGGGAATTCTGACAGTGCAGTTCATCGCTTATTTTAATTTATTTCATAAACTAGTTTAGAGTTGTGTTTGTTGTATAAAAGTGGTGTGGATTTGTCCAATAAACATTGACGGTGATGAACAGTGTATGGAAACATTGAAATAAGTGAATTAAGAATCGTACTGAAAGGAGTTAACACCAAAACTCCGACAAGACATTGAAATCGACCGCACCCGTGTTTCATAGTTCTTGTAAAAATAACTTGATAATGAATTATACTTGACACTGGCTAAATGCATAATACTGCGAAAGCCATAAATAAAAAAGAAGAAGAACTACCTACTTTCATTGTTGTTGAGTGCCGGCTGTGTTTTTATTGTGATCTTATTATCTCCCATTCGACCTGCTTGCCTTATTGATATTGGTGGTGATTATTTTTTTCTTAACCATCCAGAAGTAGGAACCTCACAAACCGACGCTTATGCACGCGTGAGCGAGCGAAGCGAGCTCGGTATTTGGAGCACCCCGACTCGGACAAATTAGGTTAGAAGGGGATGGCAGGGTCAGTGAGCGAGCGAAGCGAGCGAACAGACCCTGCCATCCCCTTCGTGGTTATTTTTTTTTTAACCACCCAAAAAGTAGTAGCCCCGGCAACTACGCCTTGTTGTTATTACTTGCTTCATAAGCAATTTTTGTTACAGATTTTTAACATTGAATATAAAGTAAACTGTGACTTTCCTCCTTCTCCCTATGAAAAATAACCCGTGACCACATCGAAAATATCAATATGTGTTAAAATATTGTAAGCAGAAACCTGGAATTAAAAAAAATCATATCTCCTAAACTATTGGTTTCCGCACCTCCCCCCTTTCAGGGGGGGTTGTACCTGTTGTTTCTTTTGAGGCAAATAATTGGATACGGCCACAATTCTGTTGCAAACCAATTGTGAAATATCATTTACAAAAAACATTTATTCATAGGTTTTCCTTATGGAAAGTAAATAAATATTCAGACCCTCCTTTAAATACGATATTATTAGATGCAATTAACATATTTCGGATTACCGTCTATTGGTAATAATCTATTAAATGCGACATTACCAGACATAATTTATATATTTCGGATTACCGTATATTGGTAATAATCTATTAAATGCGACATTGCCACATATAATTTACATATTTTGGATTAACGTCTATTGGTTATAATATAATAACACTGATGTATTACGTATCGCGTCTCCACACGTGCTGCAATCGAAAGTTATGATGCCCCGAAATGCATTTTACAAGTTAATCTACTGTTAATAAATTGCAATAGCATATTTCAATAGTTCCATTAACGAAACTCTCGATGCATTCCAGCCATGCTGCGCGACTACAAACGTCGGAAACACTGAGGGGCAGCATCCGAGATGGGATCCTCCCATGCGCTGTGAAGATGCGCGGCCACGAGAGGCGGGGCCATGGAGTGCTACGTACCCAACAACCCGCAGTACGGCGGGGGCGAGTGCTGCCAGGGTGGCTGCCACGGATTGTGCTGCGACCCACTGCAGTGCTCCTGCCTGGTCAGGGACTTTCCCGAACAGTGCTGTCAGGTACATAGCAGCCAAAAACTTTACGTTTGTTAAATGTGATTAATGAACTACTGAGAACTGCTGTTGTTTTTTGGAAAAACACCGGATCATTGCAAGGTAGGTTAAGCTTCGGAATAAAACCTCTGATAAAGATTGCACTGCACTAATTCAGAACTAATGAAAGTATTGACATCAAGGTTTATTTATATTTTTGAAGACAAATATTAGCGATGACACCTGTATCGATGTTATTGGAAAAGTTTTGCTTAACTCTATCTTTAGATAAACTATGTAAAAAGCACTCACATGTAACTGCTGTTCAAAATATAATAATCTCAGAGTAAATCTAAGAATTATGTCATTCTAATTCTTAGATTTACTCTGTACAAGTTACAAGGCTCTAGCGCAATAGCTAAGCTAAAGACGAACGGATATCTTGTGTTTTTTTGCTTACTAATTAGCAATCAATTTGCATAATCTCATACTTAGATAATATTTTTTCTAATGTCTATTACTATATATACACTCCTTTGCAAAAAAAACGGGCGGGTTTGATTTTTTAACATTATTGGTAATAATTTAGTTCTTCAGAGGTTTTAATAGCCAAACTATGTTACTGGCACTTAATAAAGAGTCTGGGTATGAAAAAAAGTTCATTCCAAATTCAAAACTTTTGTTTTTTAAATTATTAATCCCTTTTTCATTTTGTGACACTTTTCGCGGGTTTGCGGTTAAAAGGTTATCAAGCAACTAAAAGTAACTTTTCGTTATTTTTAGTACAACAATTTATGTTTATCGCATAATTCTGCCTTATTGTGACTTAAAACAGATATCTTTGTGTCTATCGTAATGGCAGAAAAAGCAATGAGAGCTAGTAAAATTATAGCGCTGCTGGAAGAGGGGTGTAGCCAATGTTACGTCTCACAGCGGTTAAACGTGAGTCGTTCAACCGTACAAAGAACCTGGACTCGATACCAAGAGACAGGTTCCGTTCAGAGAAGGCAAGGTTCTGGGAGAAAACGTTGCACACAGCCGCGAGACGATCGCTTTTTAGTGACTCAGGCGCTGAGGAACCGCAAATGCAGTTACATAGACCTCAAAAGAAACCTTGAAGAGGTACGAGGAGCACAAGTTAGCCTATGGACTGTGAGGAGAAGACTTTTAGCTGCTGATATACGTAGTCGACGACCAGCGCGGGCCCCCAAGTTACTCCGTGAGCACCGGATTGCGCGGTTGAGGTTCGCTAGAAATTGCCTATCTTGGACACCAGGTAACTGGAGTAGCGTACTCTTCTCCGATGAGGCTCGAATTTGTCTGCATGGTGAGGACCGACGTCGGCGAGTGTTACGAAGACCAGGGGAACGCTATGCCGATGTGTGTTTTGAAGAAATCACCCCTTATGGTGGAGGGTCCGTTATGTTTTGGGCGGGCGTAACTTCCAACTATCGTACCGAGATAATATTCATAGAAAATGGCTCACTAAATGCGCATAGGTACATAACAGAAATCCTTTCTCAAAATGCACAACCCGCACTGACTGTAATTGGTGAAGATGCCATTTACATGGACGATAATGCTCGGGCCCACCGTTCTGGCGACGTAGATGCTTATATGCAAGAGGTCGGTATTCGTCGTTTGGATTGGCCAGCGCGGAGCCCCGACCTTAACCCCATTGAGCACGTTTGGGACCTCCTAAAAAGGCGAGTACGATCTGTCCAACCACCTCCACAAAACATCAGAGAGCTTAAACGTGTAATCTCGACTGAGTGGGAACACATTCCACAGGACACCATCAAAAGCCTGGTGGGAAGCATGCCAAGACGATTACATGCCGTAATCGCTGCAAGAGGAGGTCATACTCGTTATTAATTTTTATTTTTTAATGTCTCTTTTATTAAAATACCATAAAAATACTCGTAGTCTTAATTTCATTATACCCATAAAAATGTCCATTTTAACACGGCTCTCTGTTTACATTGACTAAAACACCGATACCAGGATAAAAGTGTTAAAAAACTAGATTCTCATTGATAATAAGAAATTTCTAGTCATCCAAGCTAATGACATACTAAAAATATAATAATATTTACCCATAGAAAAGCTAAGGTAAAGTGTGTGTGTAAGGTGCCCGTTTTTTTTGCAAAGGAGTTTAGTTTATAACCTCCAGGCTCAGGTAGTTTAAGAAAGTCTTATAAAATTCGTCGATTTAGTCTACCAGAGACCAAAACAACAAGAAATATTAAAGTATTTTATCGGTTCTTTGATCTAATAGCAGTACGTACGGGGTGTGAAACTTCAAACTATGGAGACCTTAACTTCGACGATCCAAACGATGTTGATAGATAATATGCTTATTTTATTATTATTATTATAATAATATGCTTGTCCTTGTTAAAGAACGTTTCATGTGAAATTTCGCCCTCCTTATTAAGTGCGTAGGTTTTTTACGACTGCTCAGCAGTAAGCGCGGGCACGGCCGGGTGTAGAATACTGTTTGCACCATTGGCAAGGTTCCACAAAATATTTGCTAGAAGCCTTTGACGGACGATAGTGTCGCGCTGACCTAAGATAGATGCATCCTTCGTCGTTGGTAGTTATTCTTGGTTTGCGTTGCAATCACTTTAGGTCATAGGTTCTCAAACTTATTTCTGATTATAACTGCCCACGCTGAGAATAAAATGCTCAGCTAATTTCAGCTTAATTTCTACAAAGATTTCATAGTTTTAGTTGCATGTAAACGGGTAGCATGATATACTCTTTGTTTCTTATTAAGGTTTATATGAATCACCCACTGGCGATACAAATAAATAAATAAAAAAGACAATATAATTATATATATGCATACCCAACATTGGATTGGAATAATAGCAGCAGGAATGTGAAGCGTTACGCCGGGTCATAAACAAAAGCAACACCAATCAGAACTTCGAATTGTAAAGTATTGCATGGCATTGTACTGCGCTCGTCACCTTGAGACTTAAAATTATAACTCATAATGCCTATAATGGCTTCAATGTCCTTCGAACTGAAACACAAGAATGCTCACAATTACTGCTTGGCGGCAGAAATAGACAAAACGGTACTATTACGACAGCCTCGAGCTTATGAGTGACTTACCACCTAGTGAATCACTTTGCATCGCGTTTCTTGAGGAAACCGCGCCTCTCGAGCATATGCGCAATTTTTCGGTATCATTCGCTGTGAAAGCCGAAGTTCCAGGCGGCGAAGTGAAATTTGAATGTTACTTGCCTCTTTAGATATGTCCGTTCTGTTCGCGTTAGTCTTAGTCCACTTTTACAGGCTTAGGGTGATGGACCTGATTGTCGATTTGCGGCAACATCTTATCCATATTCCAACACCATCCTTTATATCCTTTGCCATATTGATTTGACGTGGTTAGATATTACGTATGGTGACCCGCCGTCTTACGTTCATAACCCGTAGTACAGTAACCTAATTTTGCAATGCCTCTTCCCTTAATAATCAAAGTATACCTATATCACGTGTAGATTTGGTTGAATTTTGAGCTAAGATTTTGGTGGCCCCTTAGACTCCAAATGATTTGTAAAATACCTGTGACTGTGTGCCCCGGCAGATGATTTGATGGGTTCTAAGGGGTGCCATAAGGCTATGTCAATCCAAGTCCCTGGTTCAGACTGCTGTTGGCAATATCGACCCTTTCTCGATTATGCCTAAACCGTGTCCGGGGTGGACACCAAAGATGGATTCAGAATGCAAAGTCTTTTTCTATTTCGTGTACTGATTGACATCACGATACGACAATATAAGAACAACCATAGCATACCACTAGTAGACGAGGACAAATACCGCCAAGAGCAAAGAGTAAACCTGTGGAAGGATACGCTTGGAAACGGCGGTCTGAAACGAAATGTGGCGAAGACCGAGTACATGGCCTTCAAAGTACAGACCCGAATCGAAAATCCGGTTAAGAACCAAATTTCTTTTGAAAACAGACAAGTTATGTATCTAGATCTGTACTACACGAGTTCGGTGATATCGACTTTGACGTCAGTTATCGATTTACGCTGCTTAATGTACGTGATGGAAGGCTACAAGTAACCACCTGTAGCAACCCCAAATTACTGTGTTATATCGAATCCACCTCGAAGGATACTCAAGATCAAGACAAATGGAAGCGAAATTTCTAATTAGAAAGGTTAATTCTTGTACTAAGCCGGAATATCGCTAGGCAGAAAGAAAGATGTAGGCCGCAAAACTTTAAAGTGGTATTTTTAACTGATTTCAAAAAAGGAGGAGGTTACCAATAATCGAGTAATTATTATTACCGACTTCAACAAAAGGAGGAAGTTCTCAATGCGGCGTGTTTTTATTTATTACATAAAAATCGATTTCTCCGTCAATTGTGGATAGAGTTTTATTAGGAAAATATTCATTAGATATCGGTTTACCACCGATGTGGTGCCAGTGCCGGGGCCGTCAAGTGAAAATGTACCGCATCCAAAAAGACCACTAGAAATTATTTTTTACTTTTTTACATTGTTATTGACTTTTTCGCTGTCTGTTTAAATTGTGTTAAAATTTATTTTATTAACGATTTTGTAAAAATAAATGTTCGATAAGAGTATAGCTGCAATATAGTCCTTCCCACTACCCATATAAATTTGTTACTCGAGTACTCAGGATATAATTAACTCGTCAACGAACAACAGAACACTCGTCGGGATTGTGTTATTGTAATTTAGTGTGTATAGTTATTGTGTGTATTGGAATTTACGTGTCAAGTCAATAATGCAAAATCTTTTACATCGGTAAAAAAGGGAAAAGTTTTATGAGTGGATTTTCGTGTAATGTGTATATCAAAACACGAACATTAGACTTTTTTTTTGTCGCGGAGAAAGCTGTTTATGGCTATCGCCCCACCTGGGGGAGGTGGAACGGTTATGTTGGGGTCTACCAGTCTTACGACCCAGCAAACTAAGCCTCCGGGAGAGATGAAATGCATCCGGGCGATCTCTGGGCCGAGTCCCTAACACTATTTACACCCTATGACGGTAACTACCAACCAAAACCCCGCGGTGGCCTTCTTCGGCGCATGTGGAGCGGTCCCGGGGTATCCTTGGAAGCCAAGGATTGCTGCCGGAGCCGTCCCTGCGCGGTGGCTTGCGGCCCGTCTGCTTGTGGGGGGGCTCAGAAACCCCCGCGCAACAAAGAACGCCCGCGACCCCCGATGGCCCCTTTTGGCGAATTCTCCAAACGCCCCCATTCCACAGGGCGGGAGACGCCGGTCAGTCGTCCACCCAGCGCCTCCTACGTCTCCCTTGGCGGCGAGCGGGATCGTTCCGCTCACGATCCCGCTCTGCGCTCTCTTTCTGGGAGACGACCAGTAGACCTGGCGTAAGTGAGTGTAAGTCTTTTATTTATTTCACGCGGGTCGGGTGTCACCTCAAACCCGGTGACACCCGGGGCGGACCGCTCACACCACCCCTCTCCTAGCTACCCAACTGCCAATATGCATATAGAAAGCTTTTTGTTTCGTTTGGACATTTGTAATATTCGTAAATTATTGAAATAAAACTACGTGGACTACTATCTACGTTGATCGTGGACAGTCCACCCCGTGACCACGAAGGCTGAAAAGCTTTCGAAGCGTTGGGACCAAAATTAAAATAAAAAACCGCGATAAAATCCGTTTATATTAGTTTTATTTCATTGAGTAACATTCGCGTAAACGTAAGAAATCATTCGTATACTAATTTGCTACGAAAATGAGCCCATGTAGGTTACAATAAAATAAAATTTAAATCACTATTATTAGAATTTTCCAATAAGTCTCATTGAAATAGCCTGAAATCATTAAGTATTTATGGAGTAAAGCCCACATTTTAAACTTAGTGTAATCTCAATATATAATAGTTATAATAATACACCCAACATTCACACACGTAGTCCTGAAGCTGTCTCGGGTATCAGGAACTACGAGGGACTTGCGGTCCCATAACACCTAGACCCGAAACAAATATCTGTAGTCTGTAGATTAAAATAAAACTAACTTAAACAGTTTTTTTCGCAATTTTTTATTTTGGGTTGGAGGGGTTCAATCCAACCCGTGACCACGAAGGCTGAAAAGCTTTTGAAACGTTGTCGGGACCAAAAATAAAATAAAAGACTGATAAAATCCGTATAAATTAGTTTCGTTTCAATGTGTAACATTCGCGTAAACGTAAGCAATAATTAAATATCTGTAGATCACACAAACATTTATTTCAGTGAAGAAATCGAACCCGCGGCCTCTCGTTTCGCAGCCTACTGCGCCACAGAGGCTGCATAAAAATGAATTGATCTTAGTCTGTAATGACATCACGTCTTGAGAACTTTAATTGTTCGAATAATCCGAATAAGGTTTGTATAGAAAGAAAAAATTGAAAAGCTGTGCGGTGAATATTTAAAATCGTGAAAAGCTAAAAGTACATTTTATAAAGTTTTTTTTTTGTATAAAGTAACTGCAAAAATCATAATTATTGTATGCGCTTTCGTGTATAATAATGACACATTTCACTTTTTTGAAAATTTTCTTTCGCAATAAAGGAAGGGGTTGAACTTTGTCGTCTGTGTAAGACAGTAAATTTTGAATAACTTAACGTTAAGTTAATATTCACAATACATTATAATGTAATTCGAATATAATAAATAATTTAGTGCAAATATTGAAAATCAGTTTTGAAAAGAGCGACGTTAGAATTCCTAAAAAATCCTTAATTAAAAATCCTTATCAATTCTTCTCAAGCAAATCAGCCGTCCACACTGGCGTTAGAGTTGAAAATTAACTAAAGCTAAATTATGTATAAGTATATGGACTCAATAATTATTTTGATTTGATTTAATATATTTGTTTTATGGAGAAATGGTTCATAGTTATACAATAGCCCACTACGACTCACGGTAGCGGAGCAGTAATGTGTACCGAGTGAAACCCTGTAGGACAGAAATTATTATATTTAAGTGTTACGGGTCCTGTATTTTGATATGGAGAAACGCACACTCCTTGACTGCTCGATTAGATTGCCGCAGGATTACTAATGAAAATACTAGTATTAAAATAGTATATGCCGTGTAAAAAATGACTAAGTGTCGGACTATATAATATAATAATGTTGATCAACATTAATAAAAAACCGCGATAAAATCCGTTTAAATTAGTTTTATTTCAATAAGTAACATTCGCGTAAACGTAAGAAATCATTATGTCGGACTATATGCTGATAATAGTTAAAATTCCAGCAGCAAGAAGCCGAGACCTGTTGTCCGGAGAATGGTTCCGAGCTAAATGCTCTGAGCGACGGGATCACACCGTGCGACGTCCTCGGCGATGTGAGCACCGGCGACGGCTGGCCGACGGAAGACATGGGCTCCTTCTCGTTGCCGTCGCTCGAGCTCGACCCACTGCCATCACTGTTCCCTTTCTCACCTTGCCCAGGATATAAGTAAGTTTCTTTTATAATTCCCACACACAATTATCTAGGGATATAGACTAAAATTTCGTTATGCTATGCCGGAAATCGGGATGTAAATAGTTATATTTCTTAGTTATATTTGATTAATGAAATCAGGACTAAATGTCGCGCCATCATACGAATTTGTTGTTTAAAACTAGTTGGGTCTGCTAGTTTAGTGTGCATGAATGCATCGTTTTTAAACACTGGTACAAAGAGGGGTTTTTAAGTTTGACCCGTATGTCCGTCTCCCTGCGTATATGTGTGTTTGCAGGTATTTTTGTATCATCTTAACACCTCAACGGGGGGAAATATATGAATAACTATGTGAATAAACAAAATGAAATTCCAAAGTCAATGTTTGAAATGAGATCCATGGTTATGTATCTCTATACATTTCATATATCTATTTACACATAGCTTGTATACAAGTTTTAACAAAATTGGATTTAGCAACTCGTTATGGTCGAAGTGACTCGTTATGGCCAAAGTTACTTGCTATCAGACTATCCAAGGTCCGAAATATCCATATTAAACACTATTACAGAATAACTCCCTAGTGCGCCCGCTGCCAGGGACAGATTGAAGGATTCGGTATACGCACGGAAGTTTCTTGGATTATCAAGGATGTAGCCGAAGTGGCGTTCGCATCAAAACACATCTTATCGAACCTAAAGACGTCGTCCGAAATAATAACTCTACGACAGGGTTGCCTGCTACAGTCTTAAGATTTGACCCTCTATGCTCACAGCCACTACAGCAGCTGCATGAAACATGACTCGATATATGAGTTCAGTAACCTAACAATAAATTCCTCAATATACAAAATACTTAACATGACCTATCACAATGTTCGAAACTTGCTTCAATCATCAGACCTCGACATCAATAACATTGAGAGGGGAATTAAAGGTCAAAGACAACATGCAAAATTAACAACTATATATTTTAACTGTATAGGTGGCAGCACTTGTAGTAGTCTAAAAGCACTGCATTCGTCGCGTTCAGTTTAGTGACGAATACATCCATATTTTTATAAATGGTAAGAAATTAGTGGTATAGGCTTTGTGCTACCAAGAAATGTAAAAGTACGGAACACCTTAATACTTAGTACGTTGTTCCTTATACAATCATTGATTTGTAACCTGTAAATCAACAATGTCATGTAATCGTTTTTAACAAACCGTAAGAAAAAACAAATGTGCCACCAAAATTATGAAAAAATTTCGACTGTGATAATTGACGCGGATAAATAATATCATATTACCCAACATTGTAACCGAGCCTTACCAAGCATACAACGTTGTGGAACTTCTTTTAGCAACGCTGATGAGTACAAACGTCATACAAAATATAAGAACAAAGTTTTGAATGACGTTGCTACGTTCTTTGTTTTTACTTTGCTTTGTTCGCAATACCTAGAGGAGTCAATTCTAATCTAATAATTGAATGGATTTTTTACGACAATTCGTTATCATAATATTCTATAGTCTGCTTTAAAGGCGGCGATAGATGGGGGAAAATGGAGTATTCAGACGAATGTCAATGACGCGGACGATTCCAGCCCCCGGGGCACACACAATTAAGTTTCGTTTGTTACTTAGTTGGGTGTTACTGTATTCGTTTTTAATAATAATTATTGCATGCTTCAAGGTTAGAGAAACATATTATAAAGAAACTTACATTACTGAGGGTGCGACAACAAGAAACAAAGTTATGTTAAATCTACCAACTCGCATTAGGTTGTCGTGCCTAAGGCCTAACCTCTTTCATGAGCAGAGGAGGTAGCAGCAGTGGGTCTGAATATAATAATAGAATATAAATTATCATGTTATTATAATGATTTACAATCAATTATGCCAAACTTAGTATATCATTAGAATACTCAATTACTTCAGAGAAAAAGACGAGGGAAATATGGGACAAATTAACTGAATGAATTTTATCTGAAAATCATTTGCCAAATTATGTTTATTGACGAGTTATTATCGTGTTTATATTTATATTGTGTTTAAGAATATCCGTGTGAATATAATTTTATGGCACTAAACACATACTTAGCCTAAAATTCCTAGAGCCGCATACAATTTCAATAAAACAATACCACACAGTTTTGAACTTGATAGTTTGTACTTGAACGTTTTTTATGTATCTTTGTGACGATAATCATACATTATAATATGACCAGTATTGTATGTGTGTAAGGCGTGGCCTGTTCCTAAGCATTGTGTTATAGACCTCCAAATCGTCGCGAAAATAATGATATGGCTATGGAAATGCAACGTTACACGACTGGTTGTGTTGTTGATGTGCTGGTTTGATGTATTAGAGGATATGATAGCGAATATGTTTATCTTACCAAGGACGAGGCTCAAGATCGGGTTGAGTGGAAGGGTCCGAGTAGAAAGGCGAACCCTGGAAATGGGCGATGATAATGTCAGATAAAAAGAAAAGGATTTTGAGAAGATAATTACCCTTCAGTACAATGAATATAGAGCCCAAAAATGTAGAGCCGTTACAACATTGTTGAGTCAAATAGACATCAACGCATGCAAAGCATAAGAGTAAAGTGTGAATTTCAAAATACAAAGTGTATTAAAAATATTAATCATTGCATTGAAATATTTTATTAATTATTATGGCTTCATACAATTATATACGTTGTAACGCGAACAAATGGACCAAAGAAAGTAGGTCCGTCGAGGACTTCAATACCCATCGATTGAGGTTCAAAAGTTATTTGGATTTTTATGTTGTTTTATCTTGTATGGAGTTCATACGTAAAGGTTGTTATATAGGCCATGATTTGTTAAATCTCCCTATGCCCTCGGTTTCAAACAGTGAACGTATTAGTAAAGGAAGAGAATATTTGTATTAATCTCAATTTACTTAGCCCAGATTTTACCTAAACCATCTGGTTAAATTCCCACTATAACCATGCCAATAGTTCCATTCATTTCACCAGGAACAACACAGGGGAATGCCGTGAGCGGGGCGGGGGCGAGGCGGCGGACGTCCTCCTTTCCCTCAAACACGCTGTCGTCCACGGCGACTGCTCCTCCGACAACGTACACCCTCAGGTATACCTCCCTTTCATACTTACGCACGGCCTTATGCGCTAAAATGGGACGACAAAACTTTCCCATTATCTATCTATCTCGTTCCAGCACCAATATTTTCATATAGTGATCCCTGTTTGACGATCTAGGTGTGTCGTGAATCGTGATGCTTCACATAGGGAAATCCGTGAAAAGCCGGGCCCTTTATTTGGTTTCTGTATAAAATTATTGTAATTAATATGGAATGGAAATATGGCTTCGTCATTGTTAAATACCATCTGCTATATCACCCATAGCTATCGCAGAATTTTATTTTATTATATATTGGTGGATATCTTTAATATCTATTATGAATCTTCATTTTATATCTCAAACATTTAGGATTAAATTTTAGATGGGTGAATGGAAATTTAAGATGGGTTTCATAAAAATGATAAAAAAGTTTATCTGACAAATGTTGGAAAATAACTTCGGTTTTTCTATTCCGATAAATTATATATCAGTTTATGATATTTATTTATTTGATTGATTGACGTGAAGAGCAAGGCGCTCACCTGATGGTAAGCGCCACGCCTGTCCATAAACAGAAGCAACACCACACAAGAACAAAGCACTACATGGCACTGAACAGCGCTTACCCCGAGACATTGCATGTTAAGTCTCATGATGCCCAGTAATTCACTGGCTTCAATGTCCTTTAAACCGAAATACAACAGTGCTTACATGCTGTTGCTTGGCGCTAGAAATAGACAAAGCGGTGGTACCAACCCAGACGGCCTCTTGCATACGAGGGACCTACCACCTTGTAAACCACCACCTTATAGTTGGTGAAATATGATTAATACCGACGAGTGTAGTCGCTTAGAACCGCTCATTTTTCTACATATTATTGTAAATATGTGTTGCAATAAGTTTAGTACAGCAGGGCAAACTGAATTCACACTGTTGCCCTGAGCTTTATCCTGTAATGATACCAGCTGTTAAGAAGAATCAACAAAACATATAGTTTGTGAATTTTAACATTCTTTCTCAGCTGTTTTATTTTAAAATCAAGTCTAGCACACTTGTAATACAATCAATAAGTATGATTTCTGTTAGGCTAAATTACCTATATATAGTTTTGGAACAGGTTTCAGCTAGTTAAGCTTATTCCAAATATGATTAGTAAAGCGACGCTGTAGACAACTTTGTCTACATCATGAATGTACCGATTCGACCGGGTTGTAACATCACAGAAAACTGACTAAAATAGTGGCTGGCTGCTGCGTGTCGTATGGTGAGAGAGATATCCCATAGGCCAAATCCCCATTCCCTAAATTATTCCTTTCTTTTAAGGACAACAACGATCCCATGATTTTTTGATTTTGTGGGCGCTCATGGGCGGTGAAGATCATTTACCATCGGGTGGACTACTTGCTCATTTTACGGCCTATGCTATAAAAACAAAGTTTAGCCTATAATACTTACTGCCTTTCGATGGCGCAGCAGTATTCATCTTTCCCATTTAACTTTGTTGCTTGATCCAAGTTATTAGCAAGTACTAAACGCAAGTGGGATCTGGGAATAGTTTAGGATATTAATCCTAGTGCGTAAATATTGAACTAAGTGATTAAAGATCACGTGTAAACGAGTCCCTCGTGCGGAACAATTAGTAATAATATTTAAATGAAATGCAAATCTCGTGTTAATTGCTCACGCCTGGTTCTTTGTGAAAATAATATCTTTATTATTTCCAGCCTCCATGACACAAGGAGTTTTATTATGTAATTAGTATTAAATACGGTGCTGGCTCTACACAACTAGTACAACCCCCAACATTCGTTATGAATGTTTAGCCGGGGCGCGTTCAAGGCTAAAGCCTTTGAATTTAGAAGAAGACAAAACATTTGAATTATGCTTGTTAGACGTATTCATTGATATGGCAGGTGATGGTGAACAGTGGCAGTGGCTATCCATACTACGAGCACTATAGCACCGCGCCACTGTTTCCGACGATGAGCGTCAATGTATCCATGAACATGACCATGCATGGCTGTCCTCCGGACCAGCTGTGTTCTCAGGTATGTCGTACAAAATATATCCCCCCCCCCCTCCCCAGTGTAGAGCGGAATGAAATTATATTCAAGCATTGAATGGTATGCAGAGATAAACGAAATGAAAATATCAATATCAAGTCAAATTATTACCGAAAAAACACCATTATCACTTTGTTCTGTTATAGGTATAGAACCATCGCTTGCTCGATTCATAACTTCTCAAATGTCTCAATTTAAATTCACGAATAAATATTTATATAGTGTCTCTTAATTTCAGTGGAAGTGATTTTATTTTTTGCAATCAATGTTTTTTTATACAGGTACAATGGAATCAAAACGCATCGTCACCGTCAGTAAATGTAGTGTATCCTCAAACGCAAAACGTTATAAGTCCAACTACCTATCCTTCAGCAACTTACTCTTTTACGGCAGACTTCAGAACGCCCAATCAATCAGACCCTCTGATCACAGCCACCTCCACATTTAAGCCATTACTCCAGAGTCCGCCAAAACCAAATCAAAACTACATTTTTCAACAAAAACCGAACTATAATAATCAAAAACCGATGGCGATAAAAAGGCCAAAGATGTGCGTGCAAGAAAGTCAGAAGGAACAGAATATAGGCAGCGGGTACCTACTTAATCATCAGGGACAAATGCATCCTCAAGACTATGGGTACACGTGTGTTAATACATCGGGGAAGGTTCAGGTTAGTTTGTTCAATTATCAGTTTATCCAGAAGAATAGTCAAGTCTGTAAGCATATCTTGGTTTATTTTAAATATTGTTAATAACCTCAATTAAGATCATTGCTAGATTAAAGAAACGACACTATTCCGGATTCTTAAGGAAGTCTGAAAGATGGAAAGAATTTTTTTTCGCTAAAAAACATACTCAAAACGAGCGGGTTTCGGGTTATTAATTATGTATCTATTATTTAGGTTGGTGCACTTAGCGGGTGCTCCGAGGACGACGAACAAAAACCCAATTTATGTCGTATATGTGGGAAGACGTACGCACGTCCTAGTACCCTCAAGACTCACCTGCGAACCCACTCTGGTGAAAGGCCGTACCGCTGCGGAGACTGCAATAAAAGTTTTTCTCAAGCAGCCAACCTTACGGCACATGTTCGGACTCACACGGGACAGAAGCCATTTAGGTAAAATTCGGTTCATATTTTTTTTTTTTGTGGGGCTCTATGCCCCACCCTCGTCCCTCTGATATTATTATTCAGAGATTTTCCCATCTGTAAATTCTCTACATCTTTTATTAGAAAAACCCCATAATAATGCAAAATGAAATGTATATAAAAGTTCATAATATATTATTATGCATATGGCTATTAGGTGAATTTATTCATTCATGTGTTATGATTGTTAACAGTGTACACCTAGACAGCGCTGATTGATATTGTTTCTCTGGTAACAGGTGTCCGATTTGCGACAGAAGGTTTAGTCAAAGTTCCAGTGTAACTACACATATGAGGACGCATTCTGGTGAAAGGCCCTACCAGTAAGTATGTTAAAGTAAACTAGGAGATTATCAACATTCACATACAGTGGAGGGAATGCAACATATCATTACCCTCATCTTCAAAAGTATTAATAATATATTAACCAAAACGTTCAATGTCAAACTATAAAGTCCCATCAGATAGACCTATACTGTGCAAGTACATATTATATGAACTATTAATAATTAAGTATTATCTTGGCTGAATGCAAGAGCCCGCCTACCCATAATGATGATCCTAAATAACTGATTGGAGAAAAAAAATAGTTTAAAAACATTAAATAACTCTAGAAGCAATATTTATAGTTTTTATTAATATTATCTATTGTGATTATTGTCGGAAAACTATTTTATTCTCGTGTTTACGCTAATATTACACATTGAAATAAAAGTAATTGAAACGGATTTCAACCTCCTCAAGACACTGTGAGCTCTTTCTGCGTAGATCGAACCACTTAGTCCTCCCCGTGACCACGAAAACTGAAAAGCTTTCGAAACGTCGGGACCACAATTAAATAAAAAACCAAGATAAAATCCGCTTGGATTAGTTTATATTAATATTTTATTCTCTACTAGTTTTCCCTCGCGGTTTTACCTGCATGTTACTGTCCTGCTCTCATGGGTCATAGCGTGATTTACATATAATCCTTCCTCATGAATCACTCTGTCTATTCCTGAAAACTGCATTAAAATCGGCTGAATAGTTAAAAGGATCTAAACCAACAGACAGCGGAACCGACTTCATTTATACTATGTAAAAATTAGGTCGAAGCATTGAGTTGCACTTTTCAAAAGACTAAGAAAATAATGAATTTCGCGGGCAGTGCTGATGAGTAACCTTAAACTATTGTGTGATGGGAAGGCGGGAGAAGTGATTAACTTCGTCCGGCCAAGTTATTTGCACATACTCATTCTGAAATACTATCTTAATTCGAACAGGTGCAGGTCTTGCAAGAAGGCTTTCTCGGACAGTTCGACGTTGACGAAACATCTTCGGATACATTCCGGTGAAAAACCATACCAGTGTAAACTATGCTTACTTAGGTTTGTATCATTGCAGCGTTGAACATAACAGTCGACAATAAATACATAACTAAGTAGGATAATATCATTGATTAATAAATTAGGGCTAACTGCCTCATTAGTCAGGTGGCACCCTACTTAGGCTGAGAAAGCATGAGATCTTGAGTTGAAATGCACAGTCGGTTAATCACAATTCATGTACTTATGACTTTTCCATCCGAAAAATTATACATGAGTTGCCCGGGATTGGAATTCGATATCACCTTATATCACGTTATGGGATAGAAATATGCTCGACGAACAGTGCAGTAATTGCATGTATACTTATCCTTTCGGGGATACAAGAGAGCTTTGTCTGTTTCATCTCCAAAATACTTTTCTTTTATAATACATCATATTATTATAATACTAACTAATTTCTTGGTCTAATATATTTGTATCTATTCTTCCAACAGGTTCTCTCAATCAGGAAATTTGAATCGACACATGCGAGTGCACGGCAACTTGTCAGGGGGCATGCTCGGCTGACACTGGCAAAAGTACGGCATATCCGCCGTGTACACGTCAAAATTAACCCCTTATCCCAATGTTGCGGAATACTAGGTGCATTACGTATAGCAGAATTATTGTGCCTAGGACATACTAAGTAGCTATAGTTATGTGTCATACAGCCAAAATAGTGATGAATTGAAAATTAAAAGATACATTTAAGTTGTTACCTTTTAAAATATTGCAGAACGCATACAGTCAACCTGGGTAACTTAAGCTTTCAATGTAACATTGACTCACTAACTTGTATTTGAATGTTTAATTTTTTCTCTTCTTACTGATACACTGTATAATAATAAGTTGTTTAATTTATGAAAGTAAAAAGTGTTTTTAAACGAAACCTGCAGTGACAATTGATATTTATCAAATATATATTTTTTTCTCACCATTCAAAATTTGGGCGGTAAACAGAGTTAGAAATATACTTGCTAAAAAGTTGTGTATAGCAATTGCTACAGAAGAACTACAGAAGGCGAGTTCAGTTTTATGTTGAAGAATCATATGTTTTTAATTTAATATCACTGAAATATCCTGCGATATTGATAGATTTTTTTAAAAATCTTTAATTAATCTTCGAGCCGTTTCATTTTCAGACCATTTGGGGTAACATTAGCTCGGGGCGAGGACAGACAATGCGTGAAAATTTCAATTATGCAAAAAAGTTTTGAAGGGTGGAAGTGGCCATCAAAGCTTGACATATTTAATTGTCACCCCCGAAATATAGTTAGTCGATTTGGAGGATCTAAAATCACAAAACGAGGCGATTGATGATCAATTTCTATACATGGTATGGGGGAATTGAGAGCCGATATTATGTTTCTTTTTTATATGTGATTGAGTTTGTTTTATTAGTTTTTTATTATTTTAGGCATTGCTCAATATTTATAAGTACATCAAAACCTGATTAATACAATAATAACTTCATTTAAGAGGTCCATAAAATAGAAGTTGATTTCGATAAACCAGGCAGTTTAATATTGTATTAATATAGCAACCCTACATTGCCACTAAAAAGGAGATAGTGATATAATCGAAATGTATTTTTTTTATCAATATGACAAGCTAATCTTACCGAGGAGTAAAAAAAAACTACATAAATTAGAGATTTTCTTCATCAACTCCTCATACTTATTAATGTTACCCGAATGTCAGTGTAACTTTGGCTCACCAATTTTTTGATAATTTAAGGGTCTTTTATTTATCGTTTTGATAAATAACACAGGAATTTAGATTATATAGGCCAATATCCCACTAGAAACACTCATTTAGGACAAATAACAATAAAAGTAAATCCGTACTGCTATAAATTACCTCTAAAGTGAGCCAAAGTTACCCAGGTTGACTGTACACACTTTAATAAAGAAAAAATAGTCATGTGTATCAAAAAAAACTAATTGGAAGTAAACAGCGAATTTTTAGAAGTTTCATCAATAAAAAAAAATGTAACAGAGCTGTTGACAAAAAATGCAAATGGTATTATAAAAATGTAGGAAAATCTTGATAGCAACTGTTCGAAATTTATTTACCTACTGATTTTTTTTGTTATATAAAAATAATATTAAAATTAGGTAGGTATATTTACTTGCTTATACCTTGGCTGCAGAAGTACGTACTTCCTTAGGTTAGATTCACGATGTTTTTTTCTGATAACGCCTTTATTTGGGATAATTTTATCAAAGATCTATTGTGATTTAAACTTAATGTAAATATGAACTTTGTACATAAGTAGTTAATATCAATAAGAATTACGAAGGATAGGTATCGTTAATATAGGCTCAAATTTGGTCAGTGTTTAAAAAGTTATACCTAAATGTAGGTTAAGTAAAACCATTTCAGTATTAAAAATGAAATCATCTAGTCATTACTCGAAGTAACAAGTATTTTAAGTAATCACATAATTAAACTAAAGAACAAAAATCTGTAATCAATAAATATTATCAATATCTAAAAAAGTTTTACTTTCATTTGCAATGAATAAATAAACTTAGGTGCCAACAAAATGACAACACACTGTACACATTGCTGGTGGGAGGATACTCGTATCCGACCGGATAGCGACCACCGTACACTGGTGCTAAAACCTGCCATAGTGGCCCACCTTGTGTGGGTTGCGTTCCAGGGTCAGCCAGAGTATATCCGGTTCACCCCAGGAGGCTTGCCCCCTGATCCTAACCCTTTTCCCATCCCTTTTTCCTTCCCCTCCCCCTTGGTCCTTTGGCAGGCCGGCATGATCTTGCCGACCTACGATGGACACATTGTTTATCGTTGGTCGACACTATTCTTGAATTGCGCTACACTTACCATCAGGTGTAGCGAAGTCACTTTTTATTATTCAATCATTCGTTTTTGTCAGATGGTTTTAAATCATTAATTAATTTAGGTTTTATTTCAAGCAGCGCTAGCTCAGCGGGGAGTGGTACATACTATAGAGACGAAAGTCGCAGGCTCGAAACCAGCCCCAAAAGCATGCACCTCTGACTTTTCGAAGTTACGTGTACATATTAATTGTTAATTATCGGCGAAGGGAACGTTGTGAGGAAACCTGCAAACCTGATAAGTCATAAGAATTTCGAAGATATGTGAAGTCTGCCAACCTGCATTTGATCAGCTTGATGGATTAAGACCTAACCTCTCTCATTTAGTAGCGGAGGCCTGTACCCAGGCAGTGGGACGTGTATAAAGCAATGCTAGTATTATGTATAGTACTCTTTATTTTAACATTACATTTTTAAATATAAAAAAATAAAACATTAAAAATATAAAAACTACTGGCGAGGAGGATGGACCCAAGCCACTGGCGGTTAGGTCCCCAGAGTGAGAAACCTCCTTACCATGAGTGAAGTATCTAATAACACCCCCTTCTGAATCTGACCTTTGACCCATCGACCAATAAACGGGCCTCTGCAGGACCCGAAGCATCCGTCCATCATATATTTTTATTATCTGATTGAATGACGAGACAAGCCAAACGCTCGCCTGATAGTAAGCGCCACGCCTGCCCATAAACAGAAGCAACACCACACAGAACTTTGAATTACAAAGCACTGCATAGCACTGAACTGCGCTCCTAACTCCGAGATATAAGATGTGAAGTCTCATAATGCCCAGTAATTTCACTGGCTTAAATGTTCTTCGAACCGAAACACCTCAGCGCTTACACACTGTTGCTTGAAGGCAGAAATAGACAAAGCGGCCTGAATGGAAACCTCGATGGCCTCTCGCATACGAGGGACCTACAATCTTGTAAAACACACGCTATGTTACAACCTCCTGTTGTTTTGAAGTTGGTTAATAATATTTCAACCATTGTTTTCAAACACAACGCAATACCTACACTTTAGAGAAAATTACCCATTTATAATCTAGCAACACATGTACGTGTAGTATTGAGGATTTGTGTTCCGAATATGACTTAATACATTATGTTTTTATACATGGGGGCGGCGGTCGTGTCGCGTAATGGCAGCAACTGGTGCACTATGATGAGATGATGAGAGTGTGTGCATAAGGCATAGATATAATACGGCATTCTGGCATAGTACGAGTGCTTCACTTTGCATGTATGAGACGCGGAGTCTTTCATTTTTCTTAGTCAATGGATTACACACTTAAATTAAACCGAAAGATCTAATAAACATAACCACATGCAACGTACATTGCACATTTTATTCAAATAAACGAGAAACTGGTGAAATTAAATTAGGAACATAGAACATAATGGTGTAATGTAATAACACTACAGTTATGCATCTTCTTCAAAATTCGAATGTATTATTGTTTTAAATAAAACATAGTTCTTCTGTTATAATCGTAAAAAACATTTTAACATTAACGAAGTCTTCACTATGACAGTTTCATGTAAACAAAACTTTAATAGAAAATGGCGGACCCAGCCGCAAAGTAATTTTGTTGTTTATGTGTATAGAAAATGGTGGCAGTATCGTAGAAGCTAAAATATATTTCTCTTATTTTATGTACATAATTAGAAATAAGCTTTAAAGAGATAACACTATGTTTATATATACAATATCGAAATGTATCATATTTGTATAACTAAGTATCCTATATAAAGCTGTGTTATCTATAAATAAAAAATATCCTAAATTATTATTACTTTCTGATTAAAATGATCTACTACGCCAAGAATTTTAAGTAATGGACAATCCCAGGTCAATACACGATAGTCAACCCCACCCCTCTTTCAGAATTCCGGGTCGCTGAACACCCATGTCATTTTCAACAAAAGCGGTTATCTAAAAACAACTATAATAGTTAAACCAAACTAAAAGAAACTTATAAAAAGCTTAAACTTCGCAGGAAAAATTAAATTTATATTAAAATAAAAGTTTTAATACAAATTATTGAAAAATTGTTTTAACTAAATAATGCCGTATGGATTTAAACTATTATTGTATTAATCTATATAAATCAATTTATATATATCTATTTAATTGTATATCGATAAATATATCAAATAGGTTACAGACAACACTATGCCAAGCCGCCATATTTTGTTATAAGTAATACAGGATTATAAATGGTTACGATCATTCCTTATATTTCTCTTTCGTCATTAGCTGGCTTCTTTTGTTTTTAAAATCTAATTCGAAAAAAAATTAAATTCTTAAAAAAAATATTAAAATTCTACCATATGATGGGTTTTTGGTTTTGCAATGCAACACTAATTTGACACATCATGAATTCTCCGTGACAATTCGATGCCGAGAAGAAATTCGATAATTTTCGCCTACTACGGGCTCAAACGGTGCTCTTAAAGTTAAGGCATAGTTAAACAGTTAATTATATGAACACTAACCGCAAGTGAGTCATATAACGTAGCGTACATACTGTGATAATCCTGTGGAAAGTTACCTACAAAGCGTGTGACCGTTTTACGTTTACTGCAAATCAGTTTACTCTTTATTTTTTCTCTTTACTGGTAAATATGACCGAAAGTTCACCTGATGAACCGAGTTCCAAGCGAAAGGACTTCATCTGTGGCGTCGTTGAAGGTGAATATCTTTTATATTTTGTGAAACGAGATCTATGATAGATTCCGTTTAACTACATAATAATATATATGCAAGTTTGTAATAAAGTGAATGACCTAGTCTCGACTATTACAGGTTTTTACGGTCGACCATGGACCACGGAACAAAGAAAGGATTTGTTTCAAAAGTGAGTACCGAATTGTTAGATTCTCTGTTGGATAATCACAATATTTACATAAGCCCATGCATTTGTCATTAAACAAGGTTCATAGTTTTGGATGTTTATTTGTTTACACTATGAAAACAAGTTACATACCATACATTTGTCAGATAATGAAGATTATAGCATAATTTAGATGTAGTAAATAAGTAAAACAATAACAAAGTGAGTGGCAAACGCCATGCAGTTCAGTGAAGTATAATACTTATAACAAATAAATGTATATTAAAGGGCAAAATAAATATGCATTATGCCAGCATGGGGGCAAATGCAATGCTCTTGGTTTGTATTAAGTGTTAAAGTTTTAGATATAAAATAAAACAGCACATTAACAAAAACAAAACATTGTGTATTGTGGACAAATTTATTGGGGATGTTGGGTGATGTGAACAGGCACATGCTGTCATCTGTTTACTAAAATGCTGTTATGTTAAGTACAGTTAAATGGTACAGCTGGCTCAACTGGGTTTTAACACTGTCTCAGAAAATCAACATTAAGGTAGCACCTTGCTGTTCCATTTTTGGTGAGCTAGATATCTGGAGGACCAAATCTTGTACCTTTCCCAATGCCTCAATTATGTCTTTTAAGGTTGGCAACACCCTCCCCCCTTTTGCTTAGGTACTGTGGATATTCGTCAGTGGTGGAGATCACTTACCACCAGGTGACCCACTTGCTTGTTTGTCGATCTTTGCTATAAAAAAAAAGAAGATTAAACTTAATTTTGTGTTATGTTAAAACATGGAAAGCACAATCTCATAACTAATTAATCAATATAAACTAGCTGTCCTGCATGGTTTCACCTTAGGCATGTTAATGCCCTGCTCCCATAAGTCAGCATGAAATACATAGACACCTTCCATAATTATTCTTTAAATGATAGCAAAAACATTATACAAATCTTTTGCATCAATGATGTTTAGAGACCTTATTGTCCACTTTTGTTTTATTTCTCCCTAAAAATGTATCATAAATCATAGTTTTAGGGACATTATTTGCAACACTTTTGACTATTATTCAAAATAAGGTTTATTCACTTAACTGCCCTTTAGTAAATGGACAACAGCATGGCACCCAAGGCACAAAACCTGCAGCAAATGCTAACACTTACTAAATAATTAAAAGATTTCAAATGACTATTGACATTATGAGATACTTCAGGCATATTGTACTGTATATGGTATATCAAAGTTTACAAACAATCAGGTATACAAAATATATTGCAGACTAAAAAAATGGGGCATGGATATGTATGTATATGCTCCAAAAGACGATTACAAGCACCGCGCGTATTGGCGCGAGTTGTACACTGTAGAGGAGGCAGAACATCTGACATCGCTGATATCTGCGGCAAAGGCTCAGGGTATCATCTTCTGCTATGCCCTGTCACCAGGCCTGGACATCACTTATAGCAGCCAAAAAGAAATTACAACACTGAAACGTAAATTGGAACAAGTAAGTTTTAGGACTAAGTATCTTATATATGAAGGAGTGCAGAGAAATATAACTTTTATTGTAATGTATAAGCATTCTAAAGCCTTATGTTCATAAAATTTGGTAAAGGTGGTAGGTCCCTTGTATGCGAGAGGTTGTCTGGTTTGGTAGCACTGATTTGTCTATTTTTTCCACCAAGCAACAGCGTGTAAGCACTGTTGTGTTTCTGTTTAAAGGACATTGAAGCCAGTGAAATTACTGGGCATTGTGAGACTTAACATCTTATGTCTCAGGGTGAGGAGCGTAGTTCAGGTTAAGCCTTATTCCACTATGCTGGTCCAATCCAGGCTAGCAGACTTCACATTCCTCCTGCATAAGAATGCAGAATTTCTCAGATATGCAGGTTTCCTAATGATATTACCTTCACAATTCAAGTAAGTGATACTTAACAATGGATTGGATACACACAACTTAGAAAAGTTATATGTAGTTGCATATCCTAGGGGCTGGCTTCTAATATGTTGATGATAGCCTCTGTGGCGGAGTGGGCGAGTAGCTGGCTCTGAAGCGATAAGCCGCGGGTTCGATTCCCGCACTGACGCATTGCGCAAAATTTTGTGCTTAATCACGGTATGCTTAAGACATACTTATCCATTTGTGTACTTAAACATACATAGTCTGTATTTTATTTGTGGTCTGTGCTATTTACTATTCTTTTTCTATCAGGTGTCACAATTTGGTTGCACGTGTTTCGCATTACTATTTGATGATATTGAACCTGAAATGAGTGAGGCGGACAAACAGACATTTCAAAGCTTTGCACATGCTCAAGTAAGTATTATATTTCAGAGATTGAAGAAACTGAGATTAACCTTTGATTGGCATGCTAGGCCTTGCAATAAATATGTCATTATCATGGTATGATTGTGTGTCACAGACACCAATTAGAAATTAGTAAGCAGCTATTGTTTTTGTTGGTAGGATGTAACACGGATCATATAATTTGGATTTGGGTCATAACCAATACATCCTTACACTCTGTCTTGTTAAAAATCTATATATTTATTATTTATTTTTAAATATATACCTATTAAGCTGACACTATATTTATCTACTTATTGATATAATATATGATGTTTAAACTCATTCTGATGTACTCCAGGTTTCTATAACGAACGAGATCCACCAACATCTGGGTTGCTGCCGGTTCCTGTTATGTCCGACGCAGTACTGTAGCACGCGCGCCGTGCCCACCGTCAACAGCTCTGAGTATCTGAACACGCTCGGCACTAAGCTATCACAGCAGATTGACATCATGTGGACGGGTAACATTACTAAATACATATAGACTTGAGAAATGATGAATGCTATCAATAATTAATAAGTTATAGGTACATTAAAAATAAATAAATAATTTGATATGGTGTCTTTTGCGCCACATCTTTATATATTTAATTCTATACATTCAACTTCCAATATAAGAGTATTGGAAGTTTAAAGTTTTCTTGGGACAGATTTTTTAAGTGTGTTTAGAATGGGTATTTTCATGTTGTAAATATGTAAAATAGGACAAAACTGTGGTAACTACGAGAGAATGGCTGCCGTTTTTCAGGTCAAATCCTAAAACCAAAAGTCATTGAACCCACCTTTTATGGAATATTATAGTGTTTCAAGGCTTAGCATACAAATATCGTTACTGTGAATGGAAAAATAACAAACAACTCATGAATATAAATTATGCAGTACACAATAAACTTTGTTGTGCTAATGAACTGTAAAGGCTCAGCTTAGTTGTATAACATTACCTTTTGTCGTAGGCTCGTGGTAATCCGACCCTTTCGATATTATTACTGATCTATTTTTGGAACAATTGTAGTTTTTTAAAATAATGTTACAATATATTGAATATTTCAAGCAACATATGAATGACAGACCTACCTTATTATGACTTTTAAAGCAATTAATCACAAAGACAATATAAAAGCCGTATGGCCGAAAGGTTGAGTTCATTGGTGTTTATTCTCAAACCAGTGATTTTAAATTAATGAAAAAAAAATGTGTAGAAGCGCCCTTGGTAGCTTAACGACTAATAAACGATTTAAATTTTTTGAAGAGTTATAACACTTCTCTATCGTTTTTAACTAAAAGAGGTGGGTTAAAAGTTTGAGCTCTTAGTCTGTAGTAAGTAGTTCACGTGATGGTAAATGGTATCCATCTCCCATGAACATCCACAATACCTGAAAAATCAATGACGCGTTGCCGCCCTTAAAGGAAAGGGATGATTATGGGTTTTTTTTTTTTTTTTTTTAATGGCATCTGTTATACAAATTGATTTTTCAGGTATTGGCAAAAGATTTGGGTTATTCTGTGCAAATCAGTGCAATCATTGCACTATGCAGTATCTACTATAATGGACAATTATGAAAACCTTTGAATGTGCCATATTTTTCCTATCAACAGGTCCAAAAGTGATATCTAAAACGTTGACAACGGAGTGTATTGAGGAAATAACGCAGGTTTTGCGACGACCGCCAGTCATATGGGACAACCTGCACGCTAACGATTATGATCAGAAGAGGATGTTCCTTGGTGAATTTTTGTTTCTATTCTTATTTTTGTACGGATTTATAAAATTATTCATACATAAGCTCACGGTCATATTACCGAAGGGTTAGTCAAACGTCAATTAATAAACGGTGCGCCGAGTTTATTTCTGTCTGTAACGCAACATCATACTCTAACCAGCTATAACGTAACGTTATAAGAAAATTGTTTACTTAATTTTTTTACTCTGATCATTTTCAATTATTTTTTCAAATTGAGATTTTTTTTATTACAGGTCCATATTGCGGCAGATCTCCAGAGTTGATACCTTTGTTGCGAGGTGTTTTGACCAATCCAAATTGCGAATACAACGCGAACATGATACCGATATGGACGTTAGCGCATTGGGCAAGCTGTAGTCTAGATGCACCTGCACATAGTGAGTACTGTATTCATCGAGGGATATCCTCATGTTTTGTCTATTTTAATTATACACTGCCAAAAAAAAGGCGATTTTTGGGAATTAAAAAACAAAAAAACTAGTGAATCAATCGTTTTAAAATTTTGAGGGTATATTTATACATGTTTTGAGAATACACAGTAAAATTTTTGGAATAATATATTAAATATTTTTGAAAAAACACGTGATCTCCGGCGGCGCCAAAAAAAAAAGGTCCTCCACTGCTGGAGTGATTGCAGCCTTCTCCGTTGATAAAACCTAAAAAAAAAATTATCGTTAAACAAAAACATATTGTCTGTACGATGACCCTCGGACGAACCAAAAAATCAAAAATTGACAAAATGGCGGCATGTTGAAAAAAAAAGTTAAATTTGACCCAAAATTTTGGTCGTTTTTGGCCTACCAAAATCCGATTTTTGATCAGATCAAAAAATTGGAGGGTCATCGTATGGAGAACTATATAGAGAAGATGTAAAAAAAAATTGATAGCGATCGGATCATTTGTCTCCGAGTAATCACTCCAGCAAATTCTAAAAATGCTGTTTCGAGAAAAACGCGTTTAAAGATAAAATGATCCTTTTCACTGTTATAAATGGATTGAAATCATACTTACATGTATATGGCTCTGAAAATACGTGACGGGGTAGTAAACGAAAAATTTATCGAGATTACTATACTGACATATTTCTGGATACCTGAAAGCCTACAATAGAAACCGGAATCGTATTACAATGGTTGGAAGAGACGGCAGACTCAGGTACAACCCGTAGCTAATGCAACTATCTAACTGCCGAGCGGCTACTCTTTAAATGGCTTTAACTCAAAAAATATTTGAGATATCGATTTAAAATTTTAGTATGTTATTTTTAAAGGTATAACCTATTGAAATCAGGGTTCGAAAATATCCGATATTTATTATAAATATCAAAATATCGGATATTTATGATATATATCCGATATGGGAACACCCAAATTCTCCGAAATATTTTATTCCGAATTTCGATGTTCCGATGTTCAAAAGTCCGAATTTCATAATACCTAAAAATTATAAAGTCTATTATTCAAATTTACGAAAATTACTTTACCGAAAGTTGTAAATACGATCTGTTTGTTTTCCGAATTTTATATGTTCGACGAGTCAAATGCTCTATGGGTTCTCGGTCCGAAAAACGACATTCCGATTTTCAATATTCCGAATAAATTGCTAAAATCAGGATTTTGATTCAGTTATAATCATTACATACATTTGGGTTAGGTTAGGTTAGAACTGTGACCATTAAAGCGCGAAGGCGAGCGAGCGCAGCGAGCGTGCCGCGGTAGCGGCCGCCGAGCGCCAGATCCTCTCTATTCTTGGTGAATCATTTGGGTTAGGTTAGGTTAGAACTGTGACCATTAAAGCGCGAAGGCGAGCGAGCGCAGCGAGCGTGCCGCGGTAGCGGCCGCCGAGCGCCAGATCCTCTCTATTCTTGGTGAATCATTTGGGTTAGGTTAGAATTGTGACCAGCGAAAAAAATATTTTTATTGGAAAGAAAACATTTTTAAAACGCATTTGACATTAGTTTTTTAATTCTACCTCCTCATACTATTATATTTCTCTTTGACAAGAAATTATGTGTTGATTTGTCTTTCTATTCAGTTGTACAAGGCGTGTTTATTTCGGAATTTTAATTAATAGGTATTTTAATAATCGGAATTCGTATTTTTGATGTTTCGAATTATCATTAATTCGGACTTTTTGTTAGTCGATCTATTGAAACTCGGTATTTTGAGAATCGTAATTATATACGTTAGGAATATTGAAATTTCGGAATTATAAAAATAAGATAAATGATACATCGGAGTTGTTAAATTCGGAATTTTGAACCATTCGGAATTATGAAAATCGGTATTTTGAAATTCGTATTTGTGACTATCGGAATAAAGTTTGTCGTATTATTGTAGTGTACCCATCCGATATATATCAAGTTTGATATATATCCATTTTTTATGAAAGCCATATTATTATTTTATTGTATTATTTATGAATACTGATTGCATATGTGTTACATACACATACTACAATTATAAAATAAAAAAATCGTTTTTGGATAAGGCAAAATCAACTAAAAACCATAAACTCTTCTTTTAGGGCAGAAGTGTTGCCATTTATGGATTAGAACTTACCATTAGGGAGTATGTTTTAACACGCCATCATCATTTTAACACTCCCACGCCATCTATATTTGGAAGTAGAAATACAGTAACAAACTCTAAAAATTACTTAATAAAATCAATTTTTTAAACCATTTTTGTATTGCAATATATTATAAAAAAAATATTGATATATATCGTCAAACCCAGCTTGATATATATCGGATATATATCGGATATATATCTTGATATATATCCATTGATATATATCCTCGAACCCTGATTGAAATATGGAAAAAACAAAAATTCGTATTTCTTAAAATTTCACACTAGGTGTGCCCCTTAAGTTTGATGCGATGACTGCGGATGATGGGGCACGTGCGGCGCGGATAAGTGTGGGAGGTTGCAAGTACATTTAAAGAAGGTCATAACCTTTCATACAACAAATTAACGAATGCGAAGATTTTTTTTACTAGCCTAAATGACGAAACGAGAAAGTCGCTCACCTGATGGTAAGCGTCACACCTGCCCATCAACAGAAGCAACCCTACACATAACTTTGAATTACAAAGCACTGCAGGGCACTGGATTCCGATCACCCCGAGACCAAAGATGTTAAGTATCATAATGCCCAGTAATTGGACTAACTTCAATGTCCTTCACACCGAAACAACTTTGCTTAAACTGCTGCTTGGCGGCAGAAATAGATAAAGCGGTGGTACCGACCCGAACGGCCACTCGCATACAAGGGACCATCTTGTAAAACTGCGGACGGTTAACTGCGGCGCGTGCAATTCTCAATGTCAATATGACACTAAAGTAAATAGATTTGACGCGGCGAAGGGTTTCCGACCCGTTACATGCTTACAGGCACTTACAAGTATGTAATATGTGTTTAGAAAAAGTCATTGGTAGACAGTCGAATTTCAATGTAACATTTATGATCCAAAAATGGTAAGTGTATTATTATCAGTGACTGTAAATGACGTTCCGAAACCTAAAATGAAACAAGTGGAATATTTGCTCGTAATAAAAGGGCAGAAATGAATCCCTCATTAGTTAAAACTATGGTCTTTAAAATAAGAATGTTTGTTGCCAACTTTGCTATATATCCTTTATGTTTCAGTGGAGGCAGTGTCGTGGGATATAAAGCTTGAGAGAGAAAGTGAGCAAGGCGTGTGTGAGGATGAGACGCCAGTTACGTTAGGCAAGCACGTCTACCATCACCGACAAGCACTGAGGTAATGGTTTATAATGGAATCTGTATATGCCACAGACATATATATAACTCATAAATGCTGTAAATGTAACTTCCTCGCCGAATTAGAATCGAAAAACCGTATAAAATGTTGGGCTCGCATACTCTGCCTTAGTCTGCACTTTACGTTATGACGTCCACGTCAGCTGAACTCACGAAAAATGCCTTGTCGTTTGGTAGAGTTCCACAAAAACATATAAGGGTTTCAGGGGTGTCTAGCATTACTAAATTACTCTTATGACGTTACAATAGATACAAAAAAATTGGCTCGATTTTTTTCATACAGATTGAAGTATGTACTTGTGCAATCTATTTCGACCAGTGCTTCCCAGGTTTGTGTTTGTATTTGTTTTTTAAGGGGGACAATTTAAAAATGGACTCGTCACTACTTTAACCCTTCCACTTTGGGTTATTTAAATGCAATGCTAGATATCGGTGACAAATTTAACAAAAAAAAAATTAAGGTGGGGCATGGCCTAAAAAAGGTTGGGAAACACTGATTTAGACCTGTGTATATAACGATTGTTATCGCTTTTATCGCCTTGACTCATGCTAATTTTAATCGTTGTCCTCGATTCCAGGCAAGCAATTAACGAATGGCTGCCGGAATTCTCGATACCGAAGGCTGCTCAAGGCCCTGTCATAAAACCACAGCCAGCTGTTGCAGGTAAAATTGCTTTGATCTATCCTTTTTACTGTGAAACGTTAACTCCTTTTTACTTTTACCTGTGGAATATATTATACGATACTTTGGATATGTTAGATTTGTGCCCCGTTCATAGTAAGCTTAATAGTAGACTCAAAACACGATTTAGCAGGTCTCAGAAATACTTGATGTGTGTGATTTCTTTCTACAGACAAAAATATTCAATATTCACATCCCTGTCAGCTATAAATTATTGAATTAAAAACTTATTGGTATTCATATTGGGATTGTTGCTAGTTGCACAGATGGATCTGCTGATAGTAATGGATTCCTTTCACCCTAATTTAAAGAATTGACAGCATAAAAAATATTTTAATTATTCTCCACAGCTCCACCAGTGCCGATAATCCCGATTCTCCCGTCAGTGAACACGTGCATGTCTCTGATTACCTCTACCAGCAACACGTCGACCACCAGCACGGCGGACATGAGCCCCGCCATACCCACCGTCAACACCAGTCAGCTGCAGGCGTTGGCTGAAGTATGCTCGTCTACAGACAGACCCATACTCTCTACAGGAGTGAGTGTTAGTCAAACTTTATGTCTATAATACACAACACCTTAGGTGAGTAGATTATGTATGTACATGATTGAGTATGTACATTGTCAACACCAGTCAGCTGCAGGCATCAGCTGAAGTCTACTCATCTACAGGCAGACCTATACTGTTTACAGAGGTGAGTAGTAGTAAAGTTTAATGTCTATTTTTTTTTTTATGGCATAGGCCGACAAACGAGCAAGTGGGTCACCTGATGGTAAGTGATCTCCACCGCCCATGTACGCCCATCACCAGAAGAATCATGGGCGCGTTGCCGACCTTAAAGGAAAGGGATAATTAGGGATAGGAAAGGGGAGGGGATTTGGTCTATTACAGCATGGTCGAGAATTACCGCGCCATATCCAACATGAGCTCCAATCAGTTGTAGACATTAACTGAAGTCACCTGTCTACAGAAGTGAGTGTTGTAAAACTTTATAATAGTGATGAAGACATTACAAAGTCACCTGATTGTGGAAGCAATATCAATATACCGGCACACCTGAGTAGAGTACTACTATGCCTACTATTCTAAAGTTTCTACACAGTTAATTGAACCATTCATATCTTTCTGTTCTCTGTTACAGGTAACACCAATAGAAACTTTCAATCCAGTATCAAATCCAGTGATGAACTCTCTAGTGTCACCGACAAAAGTCATTCTTAATGAATCAATACCCAACCCAATTATACCAATCGCCAGTTCCAATATGGCCTTGCCTTCAGAGATACCTGTGTCCACTCTACCAGTGCCCATACTTGGTATGAAGGCGATTGAAGAAAACGGCGATAAGGACTTGGATAAAAGTGAAGCTAGTGAGCCTGTGTTAAGTGATAGTGTGTTGGAGACTTCAAGTTTTGTGGAAGAAATGAAGAAAAAGGATGATGAAGACACAATTGTCGTGGACGACTTGGAGCCGACGGTCGACGGCCAGCAGAATGGCGAGATGAGCGTTGGTGGTAAGATTATCTTTTCTTTCTGCTTGGCGTTATCACGATTCAATGCCTGTGTCCGCCTTCTGATCATACTTAAACAGTGCATTTGGTGTTATGAATGGTGACTTGCCGTCTGACCCCACGACCTGCATCGGGAACGAAGTTTCGCCATTGCCTTTTCTGTTAATCAGCAGTGTACCACATGCAGATGACGTTGGCTTTAGGCCTAAGACGTTGGTAGGCGACTTAAATTGCGTGCGCACACACGCACACGCCCGCCACATAAACTTGGTGGTAAAATTATTCTACTCAATAATATTAAACTAATTTCAACCGTATTTAGAAGAACATTAAGTAAATTTTTGTTTGTTATCAAATTAATTTATTTGCCACTACATCTTCCGTCTTCACTGATCCTAATGAACTATTGTCAGAACTTTTTCAAAAAATTATGTTTTCGATTATGTTTTGTTGGTCGTCGAAAGTTTTAGATCAACATTTAGAAGGGGAAGCAGTATTGACTTTTGTATGTCTACAGACACTCCTCAGACCCTGAGTCCAAGTCGAACATCCATTCCGGAGCCAGGAGTTGAACCTCTAGATGTGGACCCACCTTCCACAGCAGCTACGGATCCTGATGTTGTAATGAATGATGGACTTAGTGAGGTAAGCTTCTATTGATATATTAGTGGCGGCAATTCCAATTGTCGTTCAATTTCAATCTTGACGACAATACAAATTACAAGTATCGATATATTCATTTGTTACTGTAAATGGATTAAATAATTTCCATGAATAGTGCTTAGTAATATTGTTAATATTTTTTTTATAGTGAATGTACCTGTGTGAATTTAGACTTCAACATATACCGACATACCATACACCATATTGATAAGTAAAGGGTTTAAGGAAGTGCTTCCAGAAACTAAGACATGGGGTACAGCTGGTGATTACAGACATGATGCCACTAAATAAATCGCGAAATAGCTACCTTTAGAATTTATTTTTCACGCAGTACAATGTATGGATGGACAGATAAAACGATTATTCATATAATTTCTTCAAAATAGTAATTTAAATCTTTATTAAAATACATAAACATATCGGCGGTATCGGCCGATACCAATGCGCGAGCGGCGCGTACTCGTGAATGTATAGAGAATGGGTAGATATAAATCACATTTTTTTTAGTGGTATCGTGCACACCACCTTGCTCAGTTTTCGGAAGCGTGTCCCTTATATATAATCCAGTATTATATATTTTTTTACAGAATGGTTCTATGCAAGTTGAGCCGAGCAACAGTCCATTAAGTACCGATATGATGGTAGAACAACCTGAAACTCCCGACGAGTGAGTGTTTAACTGTGAAATACAATATTATAGTTCATTAATTTAATATTTAGTTATGTTGGCAGAAAAGACTACTCATAGTATTTACGAATGTCGGCTTGCTTGTTGTAAACCTTTTGTTCGTGGTCTCCTCAAAATTGTGTTAGAAAAACTGACACAAATTGTTGCCCGGTTTAAAAATCAAACCCACAATTATTGCTTTGACCAATCAGTCGAGCTGTCGTATTTATGCGATAGACAAAACTGTCTACAGCAGTGTTTCCCAACCTTTTGAGGCCATGCCCCACCTTAACATTTTTTTGTTAAATTTGTCACCGATATCTAGCATTGCATTTAAATATCCCAAAGCGAAAGGGTTAAAGTCGTGTCGAGTCCATTTTTAAATTGCCCCCCTTAACTATCATATTGCGCCCCTGTGGGGCGTGAGCCCCACGTTGGGAAACACTGATGGTGGTTGTACCGGTTACCGAGAGTTGTACCTGAAATAAAATCACACAAGCTAATAATAACATGAACAAAATGTGAACCAGAGCACTGGACAGCTCCGAGAGCATAGAGCCGCACGCGCTGGTGGCAGAGGATCTGCTGCTGTTGTGTGACCTGTTCTACTTGCCCTTCGAGCACGGCTCACGTGGATTGCGTCTAATGCACGACTTCAACTGGCTCGCCACACACGCCGCCACGCTGTTGCCACGGACCAACCGTTCTGAGGTATGTCGGATTATCACACTTGGTACTGGTGCTCGGTGTTTTTTTTTTAATTGGTCTGTTAAAGTAAATATACTGAGTATATATCTGTGTGTATGTGTAAACGTATGTAATACTTTATTCGGTCATAATGACTTTCGGTATTGTACACATGACTGCCCATAATTTCTCATTTACTTGCCTCCATCCCATGGTTGTCTGTTAGAAATTGCTTTGAGCGATAAGCCATTTGTATTTTGTTTCTATGCCTTTTCTGTTTTGTTTTATTTCTCTGTATATATTTGTGTACAATAAGGAATTAAATAATAAATACTACATCTGATGTTAAGTACACTTCAGTCCATAAATTATTCTTCCACCTGCCCTTATGCCACACGCAGTAGAGTCGACGTAGCATAGTTTCAACACATGTTACAGAAAGATAAGGCTCTTAGTTTTTACAACCGGCTACCTGTCTGATATCAGCCCCTCTGGGGAATTGTCCATAAATATTGATCGACATTATATGATCGAATGATCGCACTATATTGTTCACGTCACCTTATAGCGGCTCTGAAGTTAGCCACGAGAAGCATAGTAGATTGTTTTCAAGATACTAAAGAGTGGCCTTGAATGAAGAGGGTGTAATTTCAAAGCGGTCATAAATATTGATCACAGCTATACTTACCTTTAATTGCAATGTAGTCACTGTATGACAGACTGAAAAAAAGTTTGGAGATCTCAGTTGATGTCAGTCAATATTAAGTTTTTTTTCCACAGAGTAGCGAGTGGCGTCGCCGTCGCGGGCGGTTCTCATGGTGGACCGGGCGTGCGAGACGCGCGTGTCGGCGGCTCGCACGCTCACAAAACCAGGAGCTCGCCGCCGAGCTGCTGCCGTACGTGTGGGACATCTGCGCAGTACTCGCGCTGCTGGACGCCTTCCTCGCATGGATCGGTGACTATTGTGTTACATAATAATATGTACATAACACGTTCGTGTTACATGCTCGAAACTATGACACGGGTAAATGTTTATTTCTTTTCCAGAATTAGGGAAGTTTCCCCCAAATATTGCAGCAAATATACAAGGCAGCTATACATGTAAGTTATAGCTTAGTTTTATTAAGATTTGCATTATTGTTGAATGTTCTTTTGTAATTAGATTATACAATATGTTGTAGAAAGGTCGTTTTAACTATAGATATAAAAATTGTTACCTTACTGGCAAAGAGGAAAAAGTAAAACAGAGAAAATGAAGCTTAATAAATCTCTGGGAAAAGTAAATTTACTTCAGTATGCTAATAAAATCCTTAAATTGATATCAAGTCGGAAATAAGTTCGGCCATGATGAAATGGCAATCACTGGTAATATAATGTCAAGGACAAGAGCAATGAGATCGGGTGTGTCTGTGGGGCTTACAGGGTTCTCGCGGGGATGGCGCGAGGCGTTCGAGAGTGGCGCGCAAGAACCGTGGGTATTCCGCGGGGGACTGAGCGCAGACCTGCGCCGCCTGCTGCCGCTGGACTGCGGCGCCGACGCGCTGCGGCCCGGCGCCGCGCCCTCCGCGCTGCCGCTCCGCGTCAGGCCCTACGCGCACCACTTAGAGGACGCGGTCTGTATTACACGTCACGCATCACTAGCGCTCCACACGCGCAGCACTGAGCGCAGACCTGCGCCGCCTGCTGCCGCTGGACTGCGGCGCCGACGCGCTGCGGCCCGGCGCCGCGCCCTCCGCGCTGCCGCTCCGCGTCAGGCCCTACGCGCACCACTTAGAGGACGCGGTCTGTATTACACATCACTAGCTCCACACGCGCAGCACTGAGCGCAGACCTGCGCCGCCTGCTGCCGCTGGACTGCGGCGCCGACGCGCTGCGGCCCGGCGCCGCGCCCTCCGCGCTGCCGCTCCGCGTCAGGCCCTACGCGCACCACTTAGAGGACGCGGTCTGTATTACACGTCACGCATCACTAGCGCTCCACACGCGCAGCACTGAGCGCAGACCTGCGCCGCCTGCTGCCGCTGGACTGCGGCGCCGACGCGCTGCGGCCCGGCGCCGCGCCCTCCGCGCTGCCGCTCCGCGTCAGGCCCTACGCGCACCACTTAGAGGACGCGGTCTGTATTACACGTCACGCATCACTAGCGCTCCACACGCGCAGCACTGAGCGCAGACCTGCGCCGCCTGCTGCCGCTGGACTGCGGCGCCGACGCGCTGCGGCCCGGCGCCGCGCCCTCCGCGCTGCCGCTCCGCGTCAGGCCCTACGCGCACCACTTAGAGGACGCGGTCTGTATTACACATCACTAGCTCCACACGCGCAGCACTGAGCGCAGACCTGCGCCGCCTGCTGCCGCTGGACTGCGGCGCCGACGCGCTGCGGCCCGGCGCCGCGCCCTCCGCGCTGCCGCTCCGCGTCAGGCCCTACGCGCACCACTTAGAGGACGCGGTCTGTATTACACGTCACGCATCACTAGCGCTCCACACGCGCAGCACTGAGCGCAGACCTGCGCCGCCTGCTGCCGCTGGACTGCGGCGCCGACGCGCTGCGGCCCGGCGCCGCGCCCTCCGCGCTGCCGCTCCGCGTCAGGCCCTACGCGCACCACTTAGAGGACGCGGTCTGTATTACACATCACGCATCACTAGCGCTCCACACGCGCAGCACTGAGCGCAGACCTGCGCCGCCTGCTGCCGCTGGACTGCGGCGCCGACGCGCTGCGGCCTGGCGATGAACACTTTTGATGAATGATAATATGATGATGAATAGTTTGGTGATTGTTTCTAAAATTCCCACTCAGATCAGTTAACTAATTTCAAAATTAGCTCATAATGAAAACCCCGTATTGGAATGTATATTTGCCTGAAGTGAGCTGTAATGAAGTAAAATGTTTATATGTCACCAGGTATGTGCGATTTGCCGTAAGACGTGTCGCGATGGCTCCGATGGAACAGACTTATTCCCCAGTGATCTACAATCGTTACCTTCTGACAGGTGAGTCGTTAGTTTGCCAACAAATAATTCATTAAAAAAATATAGCAATATTATATACTCTACTAGCAGACCCGGCCACGCGTTGTGCCTAAGGTATATGTCAAATTATACTGTAGTAAACTATTCATTACAGTATACGCCATCTATTGGATACTTACTCAATCCAGCTAAATTACCTTACACCGCTATCTGTTAGCATCTTATGGAACTCGCAGATAATTAAAACAAATCATTTGCAATAAAAAAATATTACGACTCTAAATTGAGATATAAACTATCCTATCTCTCAAGTTGGATGAAACTCCACAGAGTTTGCAAAATTTGATTAAAATCGGTTCAGTAGTTTAGGAGGTTCATTGCGGACAAACAACGTGACACGAAAAATTTTATAAATAAAGAAGATTGTATAGCAATTTGAAACATTTTTAAAATACATTACTTTTATATATAATAAGCAAACAAACGTTTTCCCTTCAACGAACTTTACAATATGCGCATTGTTGGCCACCCTTATGTTAGCCACTTTAACCATCCTCGACACCTCTTCACCTGTCAAACTCTAAAAACAACAGCATACTTCTAGCCGTCCAAAGCAAATTGCATTTTGTGGACAGCATAATATCTAGAGGTAAGAATGAAATATTTTCCTCACAGATTAGTGCAACCATTCCTAACGTTCTCGCCGGAGTTCTGTATGGTAATCGAGGACGATGAGGACTGCCCGCACGCGGAATCAAATACACCCGACGGAGAGCCCGGGGAGGACGATAAACAACTACCGCCCGAGCCTAGGGTTAATGGTATGGGTTTTGTTGCATATTCAGGATATTTCATAATTTCAGTCCAAAAATTCAATCTTTAAAAATACTCAATTATACTAACATTTGTTATTTTCAAAATTCGTAATTTTCAGATAACTAGCTATTTTACTTGATATGTCTAGTTTTAAGGAAAAAAATTAATATATTATTTTGTTTTATGGCTATGGCAGGAGTCAAACCCGAAATAGTAGGGTACGCGTGCGCGGCGCTCAACAGTAAGGAGTTCTACAAGCGGCAGGAGGTCGCCTGGATACCAGAGATGTGCAACAAGTATCCCGAGTCCTTGCTGGAGAGGGAAGACCTCAGTCCTGCTGCTAAAGTATGTTGTTACAGACAAAAGAATATTGTGATTTTATTTTAAATGTTAATCATATTCTTGTTGAAGTGATAATTTCTTATGGGAGGGTGAACCAATTCGTTCCGTAACGCGAGCGGTCCATCGATCAACGGAAGGTTCGAGAATATTCGAGAACCTTCCGTGAGACGTCACGCGGGCCTGTTGACCAGCTAGCATTAGCCGACCTCCCTGCAACTTCGATAATTTCGAAGTCTCAGGTGGCGTCACTCAGTGACCAGTCGGCTTTGATCGTACTTTGACAAGACTTTGAGAGGACTTTTACCATACTTTGACAGGACTTTGACCGGACTTTGACAAGACTTTGACCGAACTTTGACCGGACTTATACAGGACTTAGACCGGATTTTGACCAGACTTTGACCGGACTTTGACAGGACTATGAACGGACTTTGACTGGATTTGTTGTTGTTGTGTTAATTATAAATATAATAATATACATCTAATAATTAGGCATAAATTATCTGGATGTTGTGAGACCGAAAGCTCCTAGTAGTTCGTGATACTCACGACAAACCGATAATCGTATACTGTGGATATATGGATATGTGTGTGACTGTTAGATGATGATTAGATTATTTTATTTATTTCCGCAGGAGTACATCCGTCAGATCCACAGCTGGAGCTCGGAGTGCCGCGTGCCGGAGAGCGTGTCGCGTGGTCACGGCGCGGTGGTGTCGTGCGCCGCACTCGCCCCGCGCGACCCGCTCGCGCCCGCTAGGCTACTCACGTGTCTACTGGCCGCGCTGCGTGCGCACGGTACAGTACAGTACAGTACATCCGTCAGGGAGCGTGTCGCGTGTCGCGTGGTCACGGCGCGGTGGTGTCGTGCGCCGCACTCGCCCCGCGCGACCCGCTCGCGCCCGCTAGGCTACTCACGTGTCTACTGGCCGCGCTGCGTGCGCACGGTACAGTACAGTACAGTACATCCGTCAGGGAGCGTGTCGCGTGTCGCGTGGTCACGGCGCGGTGGTGTCGTGCGCCGCACTCGCCCCGCGCGACCCGCTCGCGCCCGCTAGGCTACTCACGTGTCTACTGGCCGCGCTGCGTGCGCACGGTACAGTACAGTACAGTACATCCGTCAGGGAGCGTGTCGCGTGTCGCGTGGTCACGGCGCGGTGGTGTCGTGCGCCGCACTCGCCCCGCGCGACCCGCTCGCGCCCGCTAGGCTACTCACGTGTCTACTGGCCGCGCTGCGTGCGCACGGTACAGTACAGTACAGTACATCCGTCAGGGAGCGTGTCGCGTGTCGCGTGGTCACGGCGCGGTGGTGTCGTGCGCCGCACTCGCCCCGCGCGACCCGCTCGCGCCCGCCAGGCTACTCACGTGTCTACTGGCCGCGCTGCGTGCGCACGGTACAGTACAGTACAGTACATCCGTCAGGGAGCGTGTCGCGTGTCGCGTGGTCACGGCGCGGTGGTGTCGTGCGCCGCACTCGCCCCGCGCGACCCGCTCGCGCCCGCCAGGCTACTCACGTGTCTACTGGCCGCGCTGCGTGCGCACGGTACAGTACAGTACAGTACATCCGTCAGGGAGCGTGTCGCGTGTCGCGTGGTCACGGCGCGGTGGTGTCGTGCGCCGCACTCGCCCCGCGCGACCCGCTCGCGCCCGCCAGGCTACTCACGTGTCTACTGGCCGCGCTGCGTGCGCACGGTACAGTACAGTACAGTACATCCGTCAGGGAGCGTGTCGCGTGTCGCGTGGTCACGGCGCGGTGGTGTCGTGCGCCGCACTCGCCCCGCGCGACCCGCTCGCGCCCGCCAGGCTACTCACGTGTCTACTGGCCGCGCTGCGTGCGCACGGTACAGTACAGTACAGTACATCCGTCAGGGAGCGTGTCGCGTGTCGCGTGGTCACGGCGCGGTGGTGTCGTGCGCCGCACTCGCCCCGCGCGACCCGCTCGCGCCCGCCAGGCTACTCACGTGTCTACTGGCCGCGCTGCGTGCGCACGGTACAGTACAGTACAGTACATCCGTCAGGGAGCGTGTCGCGTGTCGCGTGGTCACGGCGCGGTGGTGTCGTGCGCCGCACTCGCCCCGCGCGACCCGCTCGCGCCCGCTAGGCTACTCACGTGTCTACTGGCCGCGCTGCGTGCGCACGGTACAGTACAGTACAGTACATCCGTCAGGGAGCGTGTCGCGTGTCGCGTGGTCACGGCGCGGTGGTGTCGTGCGCCGCACTCGCCCCGCGCGACCCGCTCGCGCCCGCCAGGCTACTCACGTGTCTACTGGCCGCGCTGCGTGCGCACGGTACAGTACAGTACATCCGTCAGGTCCGCAGCTGGAGCTCGGAGTGCCGAGTTACTTGCGGAAATATTCACCCGTCCCGTTACTTTTGTAACACCCGGTATTCAATTTAATATAGGATCGCCTTGACTACCTTTAGTATATAAATACCTTTCATATAACCAGGTGCAAGTGGCGCGCACGTGTGTATATACGCGCACGAACAGAATATGCATCAGTTCTACTGCAAGCTCGGCTTCGTGGAGGTGCAACGCGTGGCCGATCGCGTGTACCTAGCGCGTGCCTTCTAGCGCCCGCTGCTGCTGCTGCGTGCGCTGCACCCCCCGCGACCCCCCGGCAGACCCCCCGGTAGACCCCCCAACAGACACCCCACACTTCCGTCGAGGCGGCGCCGACAGCTTGCGCACATGCATACGGATACAGGATACAGGTTTGACAACATTCGCCATGACTCAACCACTATCCATACTTCCCTTCCCTAAGCGGCTTACGTAAGCTTCCATTCTGTACCTCATTGTGAAAATTTGTAAAGCCACGTCCTAATATAAAATGTTTAAGAGTGTACCGCAGATGAAGAATTACTGTTTGTTTTTAGTAGTACTAATAACTGCTGATTACTTGTTAGAAAACTCGAACTCGACATAAGTTTCACATCACAACATAGCAATGATATACACAATATTAATTATTATAGATGGCGTATAATTATTTTAAGTATTTTATTACACAAAATGTACATTTTGTAACAGTATCGATATTTTGCGAATATCTATATTATTATTGATTCTTGTATAATAATATTGCTAAATAAATCAATATAAATACTTAAATAGTCTTAAGTTGTATAAGTACATCGTTTGTAATAGCGATGGCCATTTGATCCAAAATCTAAAATAGTGAACAATATGAATATTTTGTGATTACTCGGAAAATACATGGAAGAAAAAATCTCAAACTAACAAATCGTAATTAAAAATACCGTTTAGAATCCCTTTAAACTAAATGATATCTATGTTATCATAAGTATTTATTTCTAAAGGGAATGAGACAAATATAGTTTCGAAAACTATAAAAGATAGGCTGAATGCTTTTGGGTTAAGCGGCCACCCTGAAAGCAAATAAGTCGAGTTAAGCTTCCTACATAAACTATGAGCAATAAATACATATAGAGGCAATAACATTTTGTATTGCTTATTACGCGATTCGATTTAATTTCCACAAACGATCTGATAACCGTATAGTAGAATAGATAATAGCAGGAATTTTATTAATCTCCAAATATATTTGAATCTGGTGGTGTCGAATGACAAAAAGATGCACGCCACGATGACGTCAACATATACGATGGTCGTAACGCGGCCGACGCGTGCGAGGGAGATAGCGAGATGGTCAAACTACTTCGTTTTATTTCAAAGGCATTTTAATCAATATTAAGACTGGATTGCACCATCTTACTTTAACAATAACAAACATGTTAAAGTACCGGTTAAGCAAAAAATTAGTTGCACCATTTGACAAATGTTAGATTACGTCATAACTTTAGCTGTTAACAATAACTGCCAAAGATTCGCTGGTTAAAGCTATTGTTAAAGTTAAATAGCTGTCAGAACGTTCAATATTCTAAAGATGTTGTAGAATTTAATAAGACAATAAAAATAAACGATTTTTTGAAGCCGTGAAACCCATTTACCCCTTAATTTAATTACATAATTCACATACTTTAAAAATTAGGACGCTACAAGTATAGGAATAAATATTACCACGCAATGATAGGTAGGCTACTTACTTTGTCTTAATGTTTGCAAACAAGTTGTTTTCCATGGTTTAAAAAAAATATTACCATACTCACAATTCACAAACACGTTGTTGTAAATAAAACTTTTGCAGATTTAAACATAATTATATCGAGCAAAATTAGTCAATTGACAGCGTCATTTGAATTTTTATCTAGTTATTGCCATAATTAAAAATATTTCTTGTCACTCTGATTCGGGGTAAATAAGATCTTATTTGACATGCAACCCTGATAACTATAACTATGCCAAAGAATACGATGGTGCAACACATTCCGCAGTCATTGTTAAAGTCAGCGTTAATGTTATCGTCAAATTTGACATAAACCTTAACTTTAACAGCTATCATGGTGCAATCCAGCCTTAAACTATTAATAAAATTGTGGTCTTATTTTTCAGTCACTTTTGATTCTGTTTTCGTAATAGGGTTTGCTTTTTGTATTATTTTCAATTGCGTCTACATTCATGTTCGAATTTAAGTTTATGTATCAATCCTATTCGTTAATACTTATTCTAGTATCGATTAGGTACTCTATATTTTATAGTTATAACGTATTTTGACTATCTGTAAATGCATTATCATTCTAAAATAAATGTTCATACAAATAAAATCTGTTGTATTCATATCCGTTTAAATATTGGCTTTTTGGCTAGGCGTTAGCTTTTTAATTTAAATCATCGACAGTGAAACAGTAAAAAAAACCAAGAAAGTAAAATCAAGCAAAATATAAAAAAAAATTAGCTTTTATTTATGCATTTTATAAGTAACTAAATACGCCAGAATTTTCGATGGAATATAACTAAAATTGGTTTCGCTAAGGTTTGTTAAGTATTAACAGTGCATTTTGATATTTATTTTTATCTTTAGGTACAAGATTATAAATATGTACAGTAATCCCCCATTTACCACTGTATTCAAATCTGAATGACGTAGTCATTGACTTACACTCGAGTTATTGTCATTTGTTCTAATTCAAACCTGTCTTAGTGCTATGTTATTGCTAAAAATTCTGCCAATAAACTTTTCACTATCTTCAAATTATTCCACAGCAGTATAACTTAATCTTAGTATATAGTATAACTTAATCTGATTACATTTTAGTCATCAGGCGTGCGTTTTTTGCGTTGAAAATATGGATTATTATAACAGCCAATTTATGACCGATTTTAATAAATAATATTAGCTTGATCTCTAGAACAATCCCGAAAATCACCCCATCAAACTAAGTATGGTGAACGTGTGATTTCCGAACAAGATTCCTATTGGCTCATATGTGGAATCGATCGGGAGACTCAATCTAAGATCGTTTTTTGAAACCGACCGTTAGTCACACCTTATAGGCAAAGAAATGGAAGTAAGTGAGGGATTACAAATGACGTTTATAATGATATTCGGAGAGTTTATAAGGAGAAATGAGCCTAGTCATGTTTGGGTAAAGACTGATTTGACGATTGTTAACATGAAGGACGGATTGAGTACTTACGGCGTTATGAATTGCAGAGATCTGTGTGAAAGAGAGTTGACACTCACTATCGCTTATGTCTTATGCGCTAGTGAAACCGAAATATATCTCAATTAAAACACTTCTGAATTAATGTTCTGCGTTAATTTAATAATTACTAATTGAATTGATTAATAGTAGTAACGTCGTATATAGTGCTAAGTTTGCATATGCACTACTTTTAATATCGATAATATGATAGATACTTTGCTATATTACATAGTTGTAATAAATATGGAGTCCAATTTTTTTTTGTGGCGTCATTAAAGTAAACAAAATTTATTATGATTTAATTATTCAAACCGGTCACAGTGTTTGTAATGAGTTTAGTAAAGACATTGATGACATTATTTCGACAAACGAAACAGTACATATGTAAACGCAAATTGAAATATGGATGGCAGTAGGAATGAATATATATTGATATATACATATACAGTATATTATACGATATATATGTACATAATTGGTAATTAAAATAGCTATCAAGGATATAGCAAATTTCATCCTCACAGTACCTATGTCAGCTAATGTAACACAGGTGATTAAAACTTTTTTTATAGCAAAGGACAGCAATCGAACGAGTCGATTACCTGGTGGAAAGTGATCTCTACCGCCCGTAAACTCCCTCAACACCAGAAGAAACATAGATGCGTTATCGACCTTAAAGGAGAATGGGAATTGAGAGGGAAAGGCGAGATTTGGGCTGAAGATGTTGACTCAGTCGGACCAACCCATTTATGTGTAGAAAAAAGTCTACAACGTGGCTTTATAACAAATTATTGCAGTAAATGACTTATACGTCGCATTAGTCATTTAATACAATAAGAATAAAAGTGACGACTGCGTTATTATTGTAGGTGTCGAGTATTAATATCGATTAAAGTAATCACATGAACATTTGTATTCCGGAATTGAAAATATCTACAAAAAGTATCTTGATATTCATAATAAATATCGTTAATTTACCAATCAATATGTGTTATTAAAATAAACAGTTTAGAAAAATGCCGTTGTTTTTAATCACTTGTGTGACATTTTCTTAAACTGAATAAGTTAACGCTAATTATTAAATAAGGTAATATAAATATTTAATAAAAACGGTTGTAGGCTTAAGATTTCTGTTTGATACTTAATGAAGTATGTTTTTATTATACTAAGTGCTATATCGCAATAAAACCTGTAAAACCTAAACTCGTGCCTAGTTGTTTCTCAGTCAGCTTGGTACTTGAACGTGCCACGGATGTCGTCAGTATAAAACATTAGAAATTACAAATTGGCAAGCATAAGTTGGCAAAGATGGGCAGAGTTTTGTCAAACACTAATTGTTCGATATAATTTTTTTACCGATTTTTTACTTTTTTATACCATCGAATAACGAGAAAAGCAGATGAAGGTTAGCAATTTCTGTCATCTGCCAAGTTATACTTGGTGATCAATGTATAATACCATGTGTCAATTCACTATGTATAAAGTGCCTGTACGCACTATGTTCTTGAACAGAATATTGGTTAGTGACTGTCGGTCGTTCTCCTAGCGTTTACCAGGGGAAGTAATCTGGCTAACTTAAGATTTCCATGATTATTGATGTAGGTAATTAAATTCATTGAAAGTAAATATTTGACTGTTAGAATTATAGCATTTTTAAATAAGTGAATTTTCCTATATTAATGTCAATAATAATCGGAGTGAGAGGGTATCTTTAGTCCCAAACTTGCTTAATTGTCCAAATTTCTTTAATTGTATAATCTAATACCGATTTGGAACGTGCTATATACTGTGAAGAAACGGCGAACGAAACTCACTCAGCAAAACGAGATTTAGAATAACAACAATTACTATTCATTACATATAACGATAACATTAATTAAAATTAAAGTAACTGACCTTATACTAATCAATATTTAGCGGTCAATGAGAATGGTCTCAACGGAAAACAGAGTGCCCCGAAGGAGTGTCTGTCCGGTCTTTAAATTGGGATACGATTGACGCTCCTCCTTGCGCAGTATCTAATTGGATCAAAGACAAGAGTAAAACTACATTCATGAAATGGTGGTCACCACAACAACTCTATTTTAAAATCATTCCAAGAAACTCATGGGCCGGTATTAACATATTTACACAATCGACTTAGAAAAAAAGAAGGACACCGCGTCTCATACATCGAAAGTGAAGCACCCGTAATATGCCGGGACGCCGCGTGTATGCATACACTCTCAGCATAGTGCACCAGTTGCCGCCATTACGCGACCAAGCTCCTTGTGTAATGTTCCCTATACTTCTTCTTTTTTATTTATAGCTTCGCATTATTATGCATTTTGCTAATGTCAAGTATAATTTATTCTCGAGTTCTTTTTACAAGAACGATGAAACACGGGTGCCGTCGATTTCAAGGTCTTGCCGGAGTTTTGGTCTTAACTCCCTTCAGTACGATGCTTAATTCACTTATTTCAATGTTTCCTTACACTGTTCATCACCGTCAATGTTTATTGAACAAATCCACACCACTTTTAGAGAACCAATACAACTCTAAACTAGTTTATGAAATAAATTAAAAAAGCGATGAACTGCACTGCCAGAATTCCCGCCAAAACTCGTCCCTATACTTATGAGTAAAAATAATAATAATGATGCCGACTTATGTTGTAAAAATAATTCAAGAACTAAACAAAAGTGTCAGTATCAATTTATTGTTCTTTTATAATGTCTTACTTAAAATTAAATATGTAGTATTCGGAATAATAATCCTCAACTTCAAGTGCATTGTTGCAAAGAGCTCACTTATGTCTTGTTCTTGTGTACTCGTACACCGGTTTTGATTAAATTTCATATGTATCATTGGTTTTGTTTTTATTAGGTTTTTGGTATCATCTTTATCGATAAAGATCCTACCTATAGGCGTAATGTGTGCCAATTAGAAATAAATAGAGGCGCCACGACCACATATTTTGGTCCCGATAGCAATGTGAAAATTATAAAGAATCTAATTAGCTTTTTGTTGATGTGTTATATTTTTATCTTATATATTATGTTTAGAAAATGATCCTATTAGATATAATTATATTGCACAATAAGCATTTAAGAGATTATGATTTATAATATAAGTTTGTGTATTGTTATTTTTATTTTTATTAAGTAAGGATAATATTGTATTTAGCACTTTTATGAATGAAAAATAGCAACATCAGTTTAGCAAATATTTTGCTTTTGACTGTAAAAAGCTGAAAAATCAAATTATTTAAATACAAGTTCGATTTTTTTTAAATATCCACCATGGAGATGAAAAAAAATGTATGCATTGATGCATTATATCATTATATTTGGCTTGAATTATTAAGACGACTTTAATCAATACCAAAAACATTTTGGTACTACTCTATGACAATAGACTACCAGCTACTACTATCAGCTGGTGTACTCCGTGCTGAGCGAATTGAAGAGCAGCTTATTTTGACATATAGGACGTGGAAATATACAGGAGCTTACAGCTTGTATTTTAGTTTTAGACGAAAAAAAATTGTCATCTTTTATCCACAAGCCGTAAAATACTCTGTTAGGCTTATTTAATTCATGATTAATAATAACAATGTTCCTTTTATGTTGCTTAACTATTATATAGAAGTGCTGATAATATGTACACATATAGTTATTGAGTTAATTTTTTTATTTATATACCTTATAATTTGTATGGTGCCGGCTATCGCGACAAATCATAAATAAATATTTGAAATAAAATCATTCCTTGTTTTTTTTAAATACTTCTTTATAATTTCCCGATGCTATTTACTCAGTAATGAGTTGTTTAATCAACTAATACCTAAGATATGTAAACGGTATTATAGAAAGTTATTTGTCAGTGTATTCACTTATATAAAATACTTGTTTTTATTTTGATGATCCTTTCACCATAGTTTCTGTAGGAAAAATTATTTGTAGAATAAATTCACGTTTAATGACACCTAATTAGTACTAATTACAGGCACTAGTAATTGTAATTGATTCAAATAAACTTTGAAGAATTCTGCTAGTAGGTGTCGTCGTTTTTTCTAAAATGTAACCAGGAATACGATCCCGTGGACGGCCCAAAAAGCGTTGATTTGACGTATTGGAGGGAGACATGAGAGCCAATGTTCTCACTATAGAGGATGCTCAAGATCGGGCGAAGTGGAGGCGTTTAAGTAGGAAGGCGGACCCTGGCACTAAGCGGATAACGCAAGGCAGAAAGAAAGCAAGAAGTAACCACTAAAACGAGAATGTCGGTATCACCCGATGTAAAATATTTATTCATGACAAAATATGCAAACTATTCTCCGACTGAATTCTTGTTGGTCGTCGAGAGCTCCATTAACTTTTGCTTTATTTCTGATATCTGTAAAATAAAGAGGATTTTTTTTTTCTACTTCATCATCAGATCTTATCTAAATTTTCATATATTTATGGGACCTTTCAAGTACCTAGTACTCCAGAGATATTACTGCAGATACTTTGTGCAAAATAATATCCAAATCTAAAACTTAGAAGAACATCTCAACCTTTAAGAAAGCTCTACCCCCTCAAAGCGACCAAAAAATACCACGAATCCTACCTTCTGAATCTCATTGAGTAGCAGTTTCTGCTCCGTCCTCGGCGTCATACCTTCCCTGTTCAAATCAATCGATTCCAGATTCTCGAATAGTTGTTTTATTTTCATCGCCAAATGCACATCATTGTTTGTCTTCCTAGGCACTGTGGGTTTACATTTCCTAACTAGCTTTTTCCTATACTTGTCTGGAAGGTCTTTTTCTATGTCCTCTCTGGTTAGAATGCTCATGTTCTCCGGATTGATGTCGTACGGAAACGATAGAGGCCCCAACTTATATGATGAGTGATTGGTTAATTGACCATGTCTGTATTTCTGTCGCCAGGTTTTAAGAAGCTCGATATTTCTGGAAATATGTTTTTAATTAAACAGGTACCTCGTAATAAAAATAAACGCAGGCGTGCGTCGGTCGCAAATGCGAGTGCAAGATCGTACTAGATGAGTACGTGTTCGAGTACGGGCCCAAAAAGGATGGCCTGACGTATCTTAGAAGAAAACATAAGAGCCAATGGTGTCATTGCGGAGGATGTTCAAGACGGGCGGAGTGGAAACGTCTAAGTAGTTAGGCGGATGCTGGCACCAACTCAAGATAATGCCAGAAAGAATAAAATAATAACTACTCCTATGTGTACACTAGCAGATATATTGTAAGTTACTAAGGTTTTGGTCAGGCAGCCTCCGTGTCGTAGCGGACGAGACGTGGCTTTGAAAGGAGAGGCCACGAATTCGATTCCCGTACCAAGACAGATGTTTGCATGAATCAAAACTCCCTTATATTTCCTATACTAGCGATACAGTTTAACCTATTGTGAGGTCTGAACTACGTGGGTGATGGGTGTATTTATTTTTTATTATTTTTTAATTAGTATCGCCCGTGGTGGAAATTGGACCAATTGTGTTGGTGAAGTAGGTACAAGACAGCTTTGTCTACAGCATGAATAGGCCGGGATGCCCAGGTTGTTAGGTACCACTGTCTGCTAGAAAACCGACGTGAAGTAACTGCTTACTCTTGCGTTTCGTCAGGTGAGTGATATCCGTAGGAACAAATCCCCTACCTCTATCCCTATCATCCCTTTGCTTTGGATTGGCATCGCGTCTATGATTCTTCACGTTTTATCGATGTTTATGGGTGGTGGAGGTGATTCACATGATTGTATGCAGTCTCTGCTATTTGGTGTGCTATGCAATCGTTCCTTAGAAACGCCCGTATGCTATTCGAAACTGATTTGTAATCAAATAAAACTCATGACTACTTGCTTACCAATCCTTAATTGAGTTTAGCCACTACACATGAAACACATATGAAACCTATATCCTAAACAAACGAATAGGTCCGATTTGATAGCTATCGGTTCATACAATATTGTCAAAGTTTGTAAGTATTTTAACAGACCTATTAGATTGTCAAAGGTATAAATAAATATAGAAATATTTATAGAATTATGGTATAAGTCGGACATAGTATTTAAGTAACTTACTTTATGTCTTGCAATATTTTGTCTCTTGTGGCCAAGAAGTCCTTGTGCTTCTTTAAAGCCTTTTCTCTGAAGTAACTCTGCTTGATCTTTTCATTTTGCACGTGTTTATTGTCAGGGCGTAATGGTTTTAAATATTTTGCGCTTTGAATGTACCCTGGCAATATCTTTTTACGACTTTTAGGCAATTTAGGACATTTACCTTTACTTTTCAAATAATACTCATCATCGGAATCGTCGTATTCTTTTTCGTTGACTTGAATTGACAACGTTTTAGATTTGATTCTCTCTTGCTCGACCGAGTTGTAGCTGATGCCTTCTTCGAGATTTCTACTCGTGACCGATTCGGAACAATCGAAAGACCTTGTGAATATATTCTCAATATATTTATCGTGAAGGAACTGTACTATTTCTGCTGTACCTTTATTGATAATTTTTCTGGGTGGAAACATTAACGGATTTCCGGCAAGTTGGAGGACTTTTAAGGTGGTCACAGATCCCAGTTCATTGGGGAGAGATGTAAGTTTATTATTTTGCAACAGCAGATGTGAAAGGGACTGGTGTCTTTGAATGGTCACTGGTATATCCGTCAGTCTATTATCTCTCAGATCAAGATACATCAGATTAGGAAGCGACGGGAAAAAGTCATCGGTCAGGGAAGTAAGTTTATTATTTTGGAGGTAAAGTACCTAAAATCAAAGTATTATTATTATACTATAAAAGTAGCATTAATTTAATATTATGTTGGTAGATATGTACTGTTTACATTAGTTTTCTGAGTTGGACAAGATTTTATAAATTTTTGCTCTTAGTTGCCAAAAATAGGTGGTAGGTGACTGTATGTGAGAGGTCTAGGTGGGTACCATCGCTTAATCTATTTCTACGGCCAAGCAGTAGTATGTAACCACAGTTGTGTTTTGATTTAGTGGACATTGAAGGCAGTGAAATTACTGTGCATTATGCATACATCCTGAGTCTCAAGGTAACTAGCGCAGTTCAATGCTAATCAGTGCTTTTGATGAAATTTGGTATACAGACAGGGTATGAGCTGACTTGGGTGATAGGCTACTTTTTATCTCGGAAATCCCGGAAAAAGCAGATCACGCGGGCGGAGCCGCGAGCAAAAGCTAGTAGCTAATATATTAAGCATTTGATAGTGGTTATTACAATTTGATAAAGAGGTAAGAACTCACACAGAGTAGCGTATGGTTAATGACGGGTACCAATTCCAAATCTTGACTTGATAAGTCTAAAGTCGTGTCCTCATTCAAATCCTCTTCGTAAATATTTAGGGACACAGATATATCGGATGCTACAGACATTATTCAATAAACTTAAAAAACCATCAAAGACTTTCGTTTGATCAATAAATAAACTACGTAGCTATTTGTTTTTGAATATGGCGCGTATTTGGTAGTATTGCGAGGAGTAAAATATTAATTGTTGCTACGTAACAAAAAATGTCTATGTTTTATACAAAGCATCGAGAATACCATGCCTAAAATATAATGTGCTTAGGATATGACAAACACCACATACAAATTAACCCTGTTTTCCAATTACAGAGCATAATGCGACTCAGTGGCGCACAATGCCGAAGTATGCTAACTGCTAATTGGAACGTGAATTAGTTTTCTAGTGAACCAGCAGAGTGCGCTAAGTTCAGTGTTGAGAATAAAAATATAAATAGTCAATGTTCATACCTTCATCCATCCTTACATTTACTTTTTAACAGGGTCTGAATTAACTTTTGAATATTTCGAAAACTCTACGATAAGACGAAAGCTTAAAAAAAAAATCTCTACAATAAACAATATTAATTACTAACGATAATATAAATAAAATTTCGATCAATGCCAACTTAAAGAAAAAACACTTGTTAATTTTCTGTTACTGAGTTGGTATCGATTGCATGTATCACCCGAAAGCAGTACTTTTGAGAGTGCTTGATTGTGCGTAGCGTTGCTGTAGTTGAAACATTCAACGTTGAGCATTATGCTGCATAATGCGCTCTAGTGCTGTAATAGGAAAACGGAATATGTTTACACGTCTGTGAGGTTGTCGAGAATGTCATGAGACAACTGGATTAACCATAGACAATATAATTCTTAGTGATGTGATATTCTTACTCGTTCAAATGATATATTAGATTTAATAGTGTTCTTGATTTTTTGTCTTTCATTCCATAATGGCTTACAAAGAAATAAAATGCAAAAATATATTTATAAAATATCGTATTGTTTTCAGCAGTCTACATAATACTAGATTATATAAGCTAAGATAATTTTTATCTCTAATTTTATGAATAGAAATCTATTATTTAAATGACCTGATTCTAATCGAAATTGATTAATTCTAATCCTTTCATGTACATCAGTTAAAAAGACACATGGCAACTACGTCACTATCTCAGTTGCAAGATGGCGAACGTGCGGGATAGTGACACATCTTTGTGGCTCCACAATAAACTCGGTATATCGAATGATTCATGGACAAGTGGCTCAATTTGTACGCAATTAAACGCCGAAGTTTTGAAAAACATCAAGGATTGTTTTCCTGATCTACAAACACAAGTGAAATTGAAATTATTGCTAAGTTTCTTTCATATCCCGCGCAGAAATGTTGAGGAGGTAACTTTTCTCTTTGATGTTCTATGGTTTTGCGTAACTGTATTGTGTATTTTGTCCCTTTCTATTCCTATTTGTTTTGGTAAACTTGAGTGAGAGGTGTGATTAGTTATGTATTTCGGAGTTTTATTTGTTGTCATAATTTAATAAATTCGCATGTAGAATCACGATAAATGGAATTATTGCTGAGTATTGCACTATTTCAACGATTATTAATGAATAGTGTTCAACACACCATATGTTAGTAACTTATTTAAGTGTAAACAAAATATTAATTAATTTTATTTGTTCATTTTTCGACGATGTCACTTTTATGTTATTTTCGGTATTAAAGTCAATCAGTTATCGAAAAGAATATACTAAAAGATTTGTAATTTGTATATTTGTCTAGGGAATTCCCCAATAAATGTTAACTTTTAGTAGTATATCTTACCTAGCCTAATTGGAGACAACATTTTAAATATATCACTTGTTTCAAGTACGAAAATGAGATGACAAGACTATTTAACATAATAAGTGGACAGTCTGGTGCAATTAGCTTCCAATTCGACTTTCTGCCCTTGCATATAGTTGCAAAAATATTAACAAGCAAAGGCACAAGTATTTCCCATTCTCTTAAATGGATTTTGTAAGACATTTCTATACATTTGTGATCTCAAAGTAAAATGAACTCTTTTTATTTATCTTACTAAGAAAAATCAAATAATTTGCCCTTTTAGATTATGCTGTCTTTTTCTTTTAAAATAATGGCTTCCACCGATATGGTATCTCCAAAGATTTTGATCTTAAAATTAAAAAAAAAATTACAGATAAATCTTATTTTCCTGATTCTGAATAAGTTAAAAAAAAAATAGTTGTGCCCTTTTTTCATTATGACAGCAGTATATGGAGCATATGCACTTGTGTGCATTGTGTGTTGAGAAAATATATATTTGTGCTAGTTTCTATGTATTTAATGTATAGGTTTATGAATCATTATCCTATATGCTATAGGTGATGGCTGATGTTTCACTAATATACAAAAAATCTACAGTATGACAATATCATTTATGGGCTTTGGTAATGTTTTGTTTTTATGAAATATGGATCAGTATAAAGAGGTAATGAATGTCCAGATCTGGTACTGGTCAATTACTCAAAAAAAATGTGTAAAAATGGATCTAATGAGACAACATTACTTACAAACATACTTGTTACAAAAGAAGTTAGCGTTAAGTCATCATCATAACAAGTCTTTCTTCTCTAAATATCTGAAGATTACCAAAGGACATAATTTACAAACTCCTGGCACAACAATATATTATGCAAAAGTGAACCAATTTATCTATACTTAACTTTCAGTGGAGAAATGAGTTGGAGGAAATCATTGAAGTTGCTGCGGTGGACTCTGATCTATGGGTGGCCATGCTTGCCGAGGTTCTTAAAACATTTCCATCCGCCGGCACCCTCAATACAGAGATAGCACAGTTTGATGAGACCAGACCAATATTCAGTGATATGATTGGAGAGTTGAGGAGAGCCTTGGCCAAACATTCAGAACTTGGACTATTACCTCTTGAGTGCCTATATTTAAATAAGAACGCTTTAGTATCTGTGGTGAGTATGTATTACTTTATAACTTGGTTTTGGATCAATGTTTAAAATTATTAAGATAAATATGGCTTGAAATTATGTATCTGATAGTTATCAAATAAACCTTTGTAAACCAATCCCAATTTTATGTGAAGCAAATTGATTAATTATATACATCAACAATGGTAATTTAAGTTAATATTCATCAATTTGGCTATAACAGCATAATTAAAAACTTGGAAATGGAAAATGTAAACATTAGTAGTATAAAATCAGTGAAGTAAGATTCAGCTAAACTAATGAATGAGTGTCACCCTCATCCAACTCTGCTACTTTAACTGTTTGGAAAATATGTATCTGATGATTTTGTATTCAAAATGCAGTATTTATATTATTATGATAAATAACAGCCACTGAGACAGTTATAATATAATTAACATTGATAATTGATTTACATCCTGTTCGTAGTGCTATTTATGTAATATTCTGTTACATTTATGTTAATATTATACCATTTGTATAAGGGCGCATTTATATGACAAGGAATCCCACCGCGTTGCGGCCGCTCGAATCACTCGAAAAACTAATGTAAACTCTATTGACTAAGCCATAATGTTTAATACTTCGCAACGCTCCAACCACGCGGCGACTGCGCGATCGTGTAAACGGGAGCGCGGCCGCCGCGCGGTTGGTTACTCACAAAGAATTTCAACGTTAAGTCCTAGTTAATAAGACATACATTTGCTATGACTGAAAAATTTCGAAATTTTTCGCGTCGTCTAAACGCAGCCTAAGACCTACTATTTAAATGATAATATATTTACATGTTTATTATTTATATGTTTTTCTTGTTTTATAAATATTTTAAAATATAAAAATACCCTTTTATAGTAAAGAGTACTGTACATAATATTAATAATAAACTTTATGTTTTAATATAGCAATAAATTAATCGCCTTTCGTAAATGCTTTTACAGTTTATATATAATGATTCTTGAAACCCTTTGTGTTTTAGGTTGGTCAACAACCAAACCCAGTAAAACATTTTACATTGAAACGTAAGCCGAAGTCGGTAGCGCTCCGCAGCGAGTTGCTAGCGAAGGCGACAGAGGCGCAAGCGAACCAGAAGAAAGCGCAAGCGCCCACCGTGCCTGTGCGCAGCCGCGGCATGCCCAGAAAGATGACTGATACAAGTGAGGATTTTATTAATTTTTTTTCTTGAAATGAATTTTCATTAAACTGTTATTGTGAAAAAAATGTTTTCACCCGTGAACTAAGGTCTCTATTTTAATGTTTTATATATATGAATACTTCAAAACATGAAATACTCATAGTTTATGCCACCTATAAAGGTCTATTGCCCTATAATATCTGTTACTGAAATGTTTTTAATTGGTGATGCATAAGTATTTGTTTTGAGTCAAGGTGTTTTCTCCCAACATGGGTTGACATTAGGCAGGCAGCCAGTCATAAAAGCTATAAGCCAATGCTTTCTGTAACATGTTTTAAAAAAGCCTGTTATGTTGAACCCACTGTGGGCAGGATAAGGGCAGATGGAAGAAAAATGAGGCTGCTAGAACCGGATTAGCCTAACTGCATTTTGATGACTTTTGAGCTATTTGTATTTTCATAATTTAAAAATGTTAATCTACAAGACCAGAGCGGCCTACAATTGGTAACATCATCTTGACATAGATGGCGGGACAAGTCCATTTCGGCCGTGGTTTAAATTGACGAAAATACAAATAGGTGTAGGCTGGTGGGAGGATACTTGTATCCGACCGGATAGCGACCACCGTACACTGGTGCTAAAACCTGCCATAGTGGCCCACCTTGTGTGGGTCGCGTTCCAGGGTCAGCCAGTGTATATCCGGTTCTCCCCAGAAGGCTTGCCCCCTGATCCTAACCCTTTTCCCATCCCTGTTTCCTTCTCCTCCCACTTGGCCCTTTAGCAGGACGGCATGATCTTGCCGACCTGCGATGGACACATTGTTTATCGTTGGTCGACACTATTCTTGGATTGCGCTACACTTGCCATCAGGTGTAGCGTAGTCACTTTGCCGAACCAAAAAAAAAAAACGTCAAAATTCATCAAGATACAGTTAGGCCAGTCTGGTTCTATCAGCGTCAACTAATGTTGTGTACAGCGCCGCTGAAGGGGCTGCCGTCCCGGTGGGCGGGTCGGTCCGCGAGCCGCGCGCCGCCGCCGCCGCCCGCGCCCGCGCCCCGCCCCGCGCAGCGCCCCGGCATCAAGCTGCTGGACATCACCGAACAACCAGCCACGCACGCGCAAATCAAGAAGAGGAGAAAGCTGGGTCAGTAGAATACATTTTGTTTATACATATGTTACTTCATCATCATCATCATCTCAGCTTATTGCCGTCCACTGTTGGACGTAAGCCTCCCCAAGTAAGCGCCAACCATCCCGGTCTTGGGCAACCCTCATCCATCCGCTACCTGTGTAGTACTATGTTACTTGTGTAGTCCTAATTCTATTGGAAGATATATACATATTTTATCTTCTGTAGTAACTATAAGGGAATTTTTAGTCCCATAGCCCAGACTCCAAAAGAAATACACATTTTTATACAAATATTTGTTTTGTTCATTAAGACTAGTTGGTACTTTTACTAGGTGGTATCTCGTGTGAAACAATCTCGTTACTGTTTGAAGGACATTGAAGCCAGTTATAAAATATGAGACAAAACAACTTATGTCTCAGGATGACGAAAGCTGTGACGAAAGTGCCATGCTGTGCTTTGTAATTCAAAGTTCTGTGTAATGTTGCGTCTGTTTGTGGACAGGCGTGACTCTTACCATGAGGCGAGCAACCTGCTCGTTTCGTCATTCAGACAAATAAAAATAAAGCTACTATCTTATTTTCGAATATCCCAATTAAAACTGTTTTTTTTTTAAATTTTTGAATGACGGGACTAGCAAGGCACTCGCCTGATGGTAAGCGACACGCCTGTCTATAAACAGAATAACACCACACAGAACTTTGAATTATAAAGCACTGCATAGCACTGAACTGTGGCTCATCACTCCGAGACATAAGATGTTAACTCCCATAATCACATACCGGACACAGTAAATGTTTTCAATATTGAGGGTACTTGTCAGTTTTGTATTAATCATCACGACATAGCGACCATTATAAGTTTGCTAAATAATCCCATCCAGTATACCATAGAAGAGAATCTCAATTAACAGCTATATTTATTTTCAGAAATGGAGGAGGGAGCGAAGAAAACCACGGCTGCCGCACCCCCGTCCCCGCCACCTGCTGACTACGCGAAGGGCATCAACTACCCGGCCACTAAGACAGAGGAACAGCCAGCCGGTAAGTTGTTTTATATAGCAGAGGCTTGCAAACAAGTAACTAGATTGTTAGTAGTTAGGTAGTAGTGTTAGTGAACTCCATCGAATTGTGAAGAGAGTCATTTGCGTTAGCCTGAAATCTCAATCACCATATGAGCCAGCTCATTGCTGTTGTAGACAAAACTGGCTACAACATGGCTCAGCCACTTTGAAAAATGATAAAAAAGACATTTATTTTCTGGTAGACTACAATGGGCTTCTTTATATGCCATTTGTATATTAAAAAGAGGAACATTTTAAAGGCTTTACTGGTGATGGTCACAGGAAGTCGCTGGATGCAGGCTGCTTCCAACAGGTTGGTCTGGAAATCTTTGGGGGAGGCCTATGTTCAGCAGTGGACGTCTTGTGGCTGATGATGATGATGATGATGTATGGTGATGGTTGTTGTATCGCCGCAGGTGGTCCAGCAGAGTCCCCGAGCGCATTACCGAGTCCACCGGCAGGGTCGAGCCCTGCGCAGGCGTCCGCCCCCGCCTCCGCCTCCGCCCCCTCCGCCGCCTCCGCCCCCGCCGCCGGGGTGGGAGCTCCGCTGGTGTCGGAGGCTACGGACGCGAGGGCGCAGCCCACCACCGAGCCGCCGCCGCTCGCCAGCCCTATACTTGTACACCAGGTAACCAATATCAAATAACATAAAACAACAAATAACATAAAATAATATCATTAAACACTACCAAAAGACGCGATCTCCACTTGAGTGTGAGTGGATCTACATTTGAATGTACCCTACATAAAAAAAAAATACCTGCCTATGCAATATTCAAAAGACTGAGTCTTTTAAGGCAGGATAAAAAGACAAACGTGTGATGTAAGCTCTATAATAGGATTTCAATGACAGTTACTGTATTATTTAACTTTAAAGCATATAACTACACAATATCTTTTTTTTTTTTATATAGCATAGGCCGGCAAGCGAGCAAGTGGGTCACCTGATGGTAAGTGATCTCCACCGCCCATGTACGCCCACCACCAGAAGAATAATGGGCGCGTTGCCGACCTTAAAGGAAAGGGATAATTAGGGATCGGGAAGGGGAGGGGATTTGGGCTTCCGGATATCTCACTCACGCACGAAACGACCCGGTCGAGCCAGCCCATTCATGCTGTAGACAAAACTGTCTACAGCGTGGCTCTACCACTCTAACAATATCTACGCAATATCGGGTAATCAACGTCAATAAAAATTACAATTATTGAAGTTATACTTCTTTAGGCGCGTTATGAAAAAATGATGAGAGTGAAATTTTAAGATGCGCGCGCACCTGTGACACAAAAAATTAACAGTATGAAGTTAGGCGCGAGAGCAGTATGAAGTTAGGCGCGAGAGCAGTATGAAGTTAGGCGCGTTATGAAAAAATGATGAGAGTGAAATAAAAAAATAAATATAAATAAATAAATATAAATATATATATATATATAATTATATATAGATGCGGTTTTTATTTTATAATTTGGAACATGGTGCCGTAAAAAAAGTACCAGGTTCGCATAAACGCGAAGAGAGTAGAATGTCCATTTTTCATGGCGAGTAGCCGTAATTAATAAACAAATGACGATTTGGACAAAGAAAAACTCTTTAGGTTTTTTCTTATTCGGAACATGTTTCCGTAAAAAGTACCAGGCTCGCATAAACGCGAAGAGAGTAGAATGTACTTCTATCAGGGCCTGGCCACAGTTTCTAGCGGTGCGGGTGGCGGCGCGGCGAGCGAGGCGCGGCAGGCGGCGGCGACGCGTGCGCGTCGCCCGTAGCTATGGCATACTTCACGTTGTCTACACTATTTGTTTTCGCCGCTCACCGCTTGCCGCGCCGCACGCCGCTCGCCGCGCTTAGCTGTGGCCACGCGGTCATGTCGAGTGGATATGTTGATATAAATTAAAATACTTTTATTTAATATAATTAACACTAAATATTATTAAATTATTAATGTTAAATACTTATTATTGGTTATTTAATGATGGCAAAGAAGTATAACTTCTCACGCGCGTACATAAGTACACGCACCCATAATTTTTTTTTAGGGTACCGGTGCCAAGCCGATAGTAATAGGACAACAGCCGAAACTACTTATAGCGGGTCAGGCGGGCGGCAAGCCTGTGCTGTTATCCGCGCAGAACCTTATCAATACATCAGCAGTCATATTACAGCCTGGCGGCAAGGCGGTGCTATTGCAGAACATCAAGCCTGTGAGTAATTCATTTATTATTTAATTTTGGTACTGACGAACCGAATCCACCGTCAAATTATGATGGAAACTGGCATCACGCCCGGATAATGCCACGCAGAAAGAAGGAAATATTGTAATAATTAAAATATGTCGAATCAGTTCCCACTCAATCCTCCTCCGAGAATATTTCTCCTGAAGGAGGAGCATCCTCTTCCTCTCGGGGTGAGATTACCATTGTCCTTTTGAGGTAACATAGCCACTTCAGGAGTCTTCTACACCTATTGTTAAAGTATCTCCGACGGCGCTCGCGGCTTAGTTATTTCTTACGTATAGTACCGTATTTACAATTATTGTAATTGATTGGCAGCATTCAAGTTGTTAATTGTACATGTCCCATGTGACTTCTTCTTTTTTATTTATGGCTTCGCATCATTATGCATTTCGCCAATGACAAGTATAATTTATTCTCATGTCTTCACAAGAACCATGAATTACACGGGTCTACAAAAAAAAATCGTTCTTTGTCCTAAAGTTTATTTTATGATTTTTCGGTTAATTATGCACAAAACCGTAAAGAAAATATCATTTTTTGGTATAAAGTTTGCTTTTGTGACAGTTATAGTAATAATAATACTCATTTTTGATTTTTTCATAAATTTTAATACATTTAAAACTACTGCGCGATTAGAGTGGGGTTTTTACGTTCAAAAAGTGCCGCTAGATGGCACTCGAATGATAAAAAACGATTAGGTGTTTTGTACAAGTCTAAAAATATCGTCGTGAAAGTTTAAATATGATGCTGATGCATTTTTTATATATATGGTCAATCTATTAAAGTTTGCGATGTAAAATACGAACTAAAGACATCTGACGTTCTCTGTGAAGCCTACAAAGCATATTTGATGCCGAACAGGACAGTCATGTCTTGTTCGGCATCAAGACAAGCCATGGGCTCCACATGTTGCTTGTAGTTATTGTAAAAGATGTTTGGAAGGTAAGCAATTTTTTATTAAGCAGTGAATCAAATATGATAGATATATATATTTTTATTGAAGTGAAACTTCTTTAGAATCGTTGTGCTTTGCAACTCGATGAAACGAAAATGCGTCACGACAAAGACATACATATTCAAAAATAGGATTTAGCCTGCGAGAGAATGATATAGATTACAAGTCAGAAGCAAAAGTTAAAGCTGGGGTTTTGATGGTCCGCAAATTAGACAGATTTTCGCCGATGAAAAATTTCCAACGTTGCTGAATCGTACTCAAAAGGCGATTTGTTTTATTTCCAACGTTGCTGAATCGTACTCAAAAGGCGATTTGTTTTATTTCCAACGTTGCTGAATCGTACTCAAAAAGCGAGTAGTTTTAAAGCAGTAGTTTCTGGATTTTTAGGAAATAACAAAGCTAAAAACTACGTAGTTGACGATATGCTGAAAAATATTAAGGCCATACTCTGTAGGATGTCATTAAATGTACACATGCTACATTATCATTTAGATACATTTAAAAACAACATGAGAGCGTATTCAGAAGAGCAAGGAGAACGTTTTCATGAGGACATTATGAGCTTTGAACAACGTTATCAAGGCTAATATAATGAAAGGATGATGGGAGAATATATTTGGGGTTTAGTGAGAAAAAGTACTTATGAACATAAAAGAAAAAGTAAAAGCGTGCACTTTTAAATTATTTTCTACTTATTGTGAGTTATGTTGATAATAAAACTTAATAAATAATAATAAAAATATTTATTAGAAAAGTTTCATTTTCAATAAAAAATTAAAGCCACAGATTTTGAAAGATATCTTTAAATCGGCCTCCTCAATACAAAAGCAAACTTTCCATGTCATATATATTTTTTTCGTCTAATTACGACCTAAAATATCGAAATAATATGCTTTAAAGTCAAGGTCAAATTTTGTGTTGACCCGTGTTATCAGTGTGGAAGTTTTCAAGGTCTTGTTGGAGTTTTGGTGTGAATTCCTTCCAGTACGATGCTTAATTCATTTATTTCAATATTTTCATACACGTTCATCACCGTCAATGTGTATTGTACGAATCCACACCCCTTTTATACAACAAACACCACTTTAAACTAGTTTTTGAAATAAGTGATGAATCGCACTGTTAGAATTCCCGCCAAAAACCTCCCAGGCGTCTTCTACACCTCTTGCTACGGTATCTCCGACGGCGCTCGCCGCTAAGTAATTTTTGACGTATAGTACCGCGTTTAGCATTGTAATTGATCGGTAGCGTTGAGCGTTCAGGTTGCTCATAGTCCATGTGGCATGTCCCATGTCCTCAGATGTCATCGCCTGTGGTCACTGGAGGTCGCGCGCCGGTGCCGCTTCCGGTGCCCGCGCTGCACCACGCGCAGCCGCTGCAGCACACGCTGCCGCAGACGGTCAGTACATACTACTACTATACACACTGCACGCTACACACTGAACACTACACACTGCACTCTACACACTGCACTCTACACACTGCACTCTACACGCTACACACTGCACGCTACACACTGCACACTACACACTGCACACTACACACTGCACACTACTCACTGCACACTACGCACTGTGCACTACACACTACACACTACACACTACACACTGCACGCTACACACTACACACTACACACTGCACACTACACGCTACACACTACTCACTACACACTACACACTACACACTGCACACTACACACTGCACACTACTCACTGCACACTACACACTGTGCACTACACACTACACACTGCACACTACACACTGCACGCTACACACTACACACTGCACACTACACACTACACACTACACACTACACACTACACACTGCACTCCGCACACTACACACTACACACTGCACACTACACACTACACACTGCACACTACACACTACACACTACACACTGCACACTACACACTACACACTGCACACTACTCACTGCACACTACACACTGTGCACTACACACTACACACTGCACACTACACACTGCACGCTACACACTACACACTACACACTACACACTGCACACTACACACTACACACTACACACTACACACTACACACTGCACACTACACACTACACACTGCACACTACTCACTGCACACTACACACTGTGCACTACACACTACACACTGCACACTACACACTGCACACTACACACTACACACTGCACACTACTCACTGCACACTACACACTGTGCACTACACACTGCACACTACACACTGCACGCTACACACTACACACTACACACTGCACACTACACACTACACACTACACACTACACACTACACACTACACACTACACACTACACACTACACACTACACACTACACACTACACACTACACACTACACACTACACACTGCACTCTGCACACTACACACTGCACGCTGCACGTTACACGTTGTCTCACGGTCGCGGTCACGCGCTCACCAAATATCAAATATATTGTGCTAAAGTATACAAGTGTTCACAAACAAAATTCACGTGTGTATATGTGTATGACGACACCCGCTAAGGCTGCGTTTAGACGACGCGAAAAATTTATTTTTCAGTCATAGCAAATGTATGTCTTATTAACTAGGACTTAACGTTGAAATTCTTTGTGAGTAACCAACCGCGCGGCGGCCGCGCTCGCGCTTACACGATCGCGCAGTCGCCGCGTGGTTGGAGCGTTGCGAAGTATTAAACATTATGGCTTAGTCAATAGAGTTTACATTAGTTTTTCGAGTGATTCGAGCGCGGCGGCCGCGAGGCCGCCGCGCGGCCGCAACGCGGTGGGATTCCTTGTCATATAAATGCGCCCTAATGGTGCATGTGCGTGACTGTTTTTTTTAACTTTATAAAGATCTATTTTTGTGATTCCTTCCCTGATATGTATCTCTAATATGTTGTGTAACATGTTATGTTGTTATACAACATATTAGAGACCGATGTGGTTATAAGGATTGTTTCATACTGGAGTGAGCCAAAAGCTCAGCCGAAAGTGTTATGCAAAGTTGTAAGTCGAATATCGATATGTTACTCATTCGATAAAAAATAAAATGCTTGGTAAATGCACTGGAAATGCAAACGGATTTGGTACTATTGTGGTAAAATACTTATATCTTACACTATACGTTGGTTAAATTTTAGTCCACTATTCTGTAATACGTTATATATTTAGGTAGATATAATATGAATGGTTGTGTGATATATACAGGTGCAGATGTCTGCCCCGGTGCAGCAGCCTGCGCCCGTCCCTCCGCAGCCGGTGCAGGCGGTACAGGCGGTGCAGCCGGTGCAGGCGGTGTCAGTGCCGGCGACGCCACAGCAGCAGCCCGCGCAGGCGCAGCAGGCACCGCTACTGCCGCGTAGGGGACTCTCGCTCACGGTCACTATCAACATTTATATATATTTTATACTTGATTGTGCTTACATTAGCTCTACGACCTGTCTTAAGAGACTAAGAGACTAGCTTTCAAATTTCGTTCAACACAAATATATAGAAATTGAATAAGCGGCCACGCAGTCTATTAGTTATAACAAAGGCCAAGCTATATATGGACCCCACTAGAGGCTTGGCGTCGCTAAGGACATAACTTGGGTTCGCTTGAATAGAATTTTGATCATGGGATCAAAACCTAAAATAACACTTTAATTTCAGCGAGAACAAATGTTGGAGGCTCAAGACATGTTCAGAAATGCGAACCGCGTCACGCGGCCGGAGAAGGCGCTCATACTCGGTTTTATGGCTGGATCCAGAGGCAAGTATATTTCATTATTTAATTTTCATGCTTCATACCTACAATGCATCTAGTAGCCAGGGAGCGCAGAAAGTATCGATATATCGTGAAAATATATCGAAACATAACTTTGACATTCGGACAATCTTTATTGGCATTTTATTAAAAATATTAAAATATCCACTTCAGATTTAATTTTGAACAATATGTTATGGCATCTTTTGATTTTTTTAATATAATTTCGATAATTCATAAAAAAATATCGATACATCAAAATAAAATTTACTATGCCTAATCTAGTATAATTTTATCAGACTTGCGCCCGAACACTCAAATACAATACCAGGTTTTGAGATCAGTCTTATGGGGTAGGTCTCGCGAGAGTAGTTTGTGAGTGGTAAAGCCACGTTGTAGACAGTATTGTCTACAGCGTGAATGGGCCGGCTCGACCGGGTCGTTACCACTGTCTCACAGAAAACTGACGTAAAGTAGCGGCTTGCTGCTGCGTTTCGTACGGTGAGTGAGATATCCGGAAGCCCAAATCCCCTCCCCTTCCTAATCCCTAATTATCCCTATCCTTTAAGGTCGGCAAAGCGCCCATGATCCTTCTGGTGGTGGGCGTACATGGGCGGTGGAGATCACTTACCATCAGGTGATCCACTTGCTCGCTTGCCGGCCTATGCTATAAAAAAAAGAGTATGTATGGGTACTGTATGTCTGTCGCTTCATACACTACTTAAAACTGAACATGGTTATCATTTCTTACAGACAATCCATGTCCAAACCTTGGCAACATAGTCACAATAAAGCTGTCGGAGAACATAGAGAATGTACTACAGTCTGATGATACATACCTCACGATGCTCTCCGAAATGCACTTCCAAATGAACTACAATAACGGGCAGTGGACACGGCTCAAGAAGTATCGACACATAGATGGCATGCGACCGCAAAAGATACCACCCGGATCCACAGTGATATCAGCAGGCAACCAGCAACCAGTCGTCTCCATAGCCAACCAGAGTGTTAGTTAAGTTGTGTTAACGTGACGTGTGCGTGTGAACAGTGAGTACTGAGTACTGAGTGAATGTGGTGAGAGAACTCGTCTACGTGCTTGTGAACTACGTATTATAATCCTGTGTTCGTACTCTATGCCTTGCGCTCACCGATATATTGTATGCTATAGATGTTTTATTGAGCAATGTGATACAGAAGACACAGGTCTTGACAATATTTATAGCTGCTCTGAAGTTAGGCATAAGCTGCGTGCTAGTTATTATTTTCAAGAGATATAACGATGACTATAGGTGTAGAGAGGCAGTAAAATGACTAACTTCCGAGTAGCTGTAAACATTAACAAGACCTCAAATAAATGTTTTAACACTTCCATAAGTGACAATATTGCTGATGTGTTGTTTTCGTGAAAAGGTTAAGTTTGTTAGGGTAAAATAAACATGTACGTTATAAATGACCAATAGACAGTGTAAGTATACAACCAGTTTGATTGTTACTGTAATATGAACTAAATTTCAATTAATAGTGAAAACGTTTTAAAAAGTTTTAAACAAACAAATCATCAAATATTTCGTCCTTTCAGAAGAATAAAGTCGTAACTGCAAAGAATCAAGTTTTGTGTACAGTGGAGATTATAATAAATCAAGTGAGATTTACGCTGACGATTTATATAAATATCGATAGCTTACACTAATTCAATTGCAGCTAAATTAATATCTCATTTTTGATACATGTGATTTATAAAGACCTATTCTTCTAATGGGACGATTTATTCCCTATTGAAGTGTAATTTGATGATTTGCGGCTACCGGCGATTTCATGAAGCCAACGCCAGAGACTTATGATACACGTGCCTAATTGAATATTCTAAATAAGACTCACTGTTCATTCCTGCACTGAGAACAGCACTGTGTTATTATTGGGTATGGCAACACAACCTACAAGAGGTACCCGATAAAAGAACTAAGCTATATTTGTAATATATTCAATATTAGTAGCTAATTAAATATTATTAATGCTGATTACAGATTGAACGTTATGTTTTAATCTTGTATTCATGTTGGAAGATTGTTTATTGATGTATTGGATAAGATTGAACTTTGCGATTTAAATATTTATCGAAGTTGTTATTTATAAGCGATAGGTTAAGACTTCCCAAAAGGTCAAGGCAGGTTGGATTAACCAGATATTTCATTATATAATTAGCATCATCAGTTTTCAACAAACAAAGATATAATATTGTGTCATGGCCAATTTGATGGAATCATTTTTATTTACTTATATTTGAGATTATGTAGCGTTGTTTAAAAAAAGTTAAATAATGGCCACTATTTTAAATCTACACGACATAAATGACTAAAAGTCAATTGTACTTTATGTAAACAAACCGGCAAAGTGCGAGTGCGATTGGACTTGGCGTACCGACGGTTCCGTACCACTTCGGGTTTATTCGGTGGTAGATTCCTCGTGTGCGAGAGGGCGTCTGATTTAGAATTGCAAAGCACTGCATGGCCTGGACTACGCTCGTCAACTCGTGACATAAGATGTTAAATCTTATAATGCCCAGTAATTTTACTGGCTTCAATGTCTTTCAAATCGAAATACAATAGCGCTTACACACTGTTGCGATGGTACCAGACGGCCTCGCATACGAGAGACTTACCACCTAGTGCTCGTATTCGGTGAATGAAGGTCGATATTTAGGCAAAGTTCAAAATTATCCAGCATGCACTATGTTACTGCTTGTTTTATGGATGTACGCCGATGTAATGTCCGCACGTGAAACAGAATGTTATTGACGTCACAAAATAGGGGTTTCAGAGTCGATCGTTAGTCGATATTGACAAAGGTCACAATAAAATAAATCGAAAAAAAACTATTTTAATGTAATTAACTTGTCAAAACATGGTCACATTGCATTTATTGGTATGGACAATTATCACTGTCTATTCGGGTCGCCGGAAATGTTATTTTTTGTATTGAATACAAAATAACTACAAGGGTTGGAAGTAAGACATATTATGTAAAAATTATATTATATTACCAGTACAAAGTTTTAAAAATTAGCCCCAAAATATTGAGAAGACATCGGTGAAATTTCAAGGTATGCTTTATTTAATCATTAATAAATAATAGTTTATTTGTCGATATCGATATAACGTCTCGCTGTTCACCCATCCTAATATCACGCGCCAACTATGACGGAATATTGTTTTTTTTTATGTATTATAACTAATGACGTAAATATTTATCGATATCTATGTTTTACTATATGTGTTGTCGACATTTTATTTTAAGTTTCCACGATAGTACGTGTATTTTAACGAAATAAAAACGTTTTCGTATAAGTTTGTGATCTCACGTGAAAGTTTCAAGTGAATGAATTTGGCGAATTTTATAATTTGTATAAAGTCGAAAGGCTTACCCTTGTATAACAAAGTATTTCTGCTCTTTGTTCTTTTCTGAAGTAGTTTACGTGGGGCTATCTCACACACTGAAAGCATTACATGTTAGTGCATTAAGCGCCATTTAGGTAAAGAGTTTATCACATGACACAGATGAGATTAAAACAGAAAACTCTTGTTTATTTGGCCGCATCGTATAGTTTGAAAAAATAATCGTATCAGAGCAACAACGTAAATTACAGTGTCCTTTTATTTTCGCGCGTATGTCGTACGAGCAAGTCTCCATCTAAATGGGGCTTGGTGTATGGATGACGTAAGCGCAAGTGAGATGCCTAGAGCGTCACGGGAAGGTTTCATATCGATACCACAATTTCAAGATCTTAATTTATAGATCTTAAATTCTAATATAATAATAATCGTTTTTCAAGACATTTAAAATGAAATAGGTTCAACATAGTAAAATGAAAAGTAAAGCTTTCTGAATGGCGCCTTACGTGGCTTCAATTTTTAAATAAATAAGTGTTCAGTGCCAAAATGTGTTTCAACACGTAAAACTATAGCGTTCACAAAAAAATGTTCTAGCAGCTTATCGTAAGCTTTCACATAACGAAGTGCTTCAATAAATATTAGGTAAAAAATTATAGGGCACTTGTAAGAAGAAAATGATTCAATTACTGAGAATTAGATTTTTTAAAATTTAATATGCTACTTTTTTGAGTTATCACCAAATACTCAAATGTCTAGGAGTGCCTTCACTTACACAATTTGTGTCGCATTGTATAATATGTGCTAAGATAAAAAAAAACATGAAAATACGGCATTATTACGATTCACGATCCCAAAACCATATAAAATACCATCGATTTGGTATAAAACGTGTTACAGAAAGGTGTGGATATAAATAGGGTTGTTACATACATTTGACAATGAATGTTGTAATGTACCGGATTTTATCTAAATCTAGACATCCTAAAATATAACGCTAATTTTAATCACTCGTTCATTACGCTCGATAAGATCGATCACATCCCTGTAAATTAAATGAAGTGTGTAAGTGATAATAACAATGCTGGAATGAGACAAAAGCTCAGGACTGAGATAGACTATTTATCATTAAGTGTGGTTCAAAGTTGCAAATCGAATATCGACATTTTTTTTTTATAGCATAGGCCGGCAAACGAGGAAGTGGGTCACCTGATGGTAAGTGACATATTACTCATTTGATAAAAAAGAACATGTTTTATAAATGTCGATAACAACGCAATCAGGTTTGGTACTACGGGCGACAGGGGGTCAAATACTTATACACAAGTACACTGTACGTTTCATAAATCGCCAGCTGATAGTGCACATGCCGCAGTTACATGTGGAATCTTGCTGCTACAAAAGTACAGTAAAAGCATTTCTAACATTACGTACCTATGTTTATCATCTACATTACATATTTGTTAGCTAAGCTTTTGTAAATTTGAAATTGCTAGTTCCAACACAGCGGTCGGCAACCTTTTAGCTGGATAGGGCCGCATTGGGGAGAAGGTTAACAAGGCTGGCCGTATTTTTACGATTTTAAGACCGTACCCAGGCCAATGAACGTGACAATTTGCGCCATACAAAAATCGTCCATTATACTGCGTACTAGTATAATAGACGTCAGTGGTTCCAGATATATGACATTGTGGGCCTGAAACATTCCCCCGTCTCCTCCATAAGTACCCGCCCCTCCAGCACGGGTACCACGTCTAGACCAAGTGAGGCTTCAAGCAGCCCTAGACACTGGGCAAGGATTGGAGTGCCAAACGATATGTCCACCATCAATCCGCCATTTCATAAAACAGAGCTACCTCAACGAAAAGCCTCGCATTCGAGATCCAGCATCGTGGTATTTAGTATTTTTTAATATAGTTATTTAGACTTCATGTTAATAATATTGTGAAAGTAATATGTACCGTATTTTATTCGAACACAAAGATTTAATTGGTTTAGGAATCCATGCTAATCGATAAGTCGATATGGTTTTTTTTTGGATACGGTCAAGATTAAGCAAATCCAATGATCCACATCGACACTCGCCATTGCGTAACTTCTAAAAAAATATGATTACAAAAAAAATATTTATTTACAAAAGAGTTGCAGCCCCTGGGTAGCAAGAAGGTTCGCAGGCTGCCGACCGCTGGTCTAACGTATTCACAATTATAAAAACATTGTGGTACATTGTGAAAGAAGGAAATATCACAAATGAAGTCTGAATTTGGAAAATATTAATGCAACTTAAACACTATTCCGGATATGTAAAACTTGAGGATGCATTTACAAAATAAACCAATGAACGAGTTTAAAAAACTATTTTCCTTGTCTTCCTGAATTTGCAAATGAATTATACCATTTATTGAAAAGAAAATATTTCATCAACAATATTCCACGTCAAAGTTTAAGGGGTGAACATGCAGTAACCTAACCTAAAGAGACTGACGCAAGAGACGTACGCCTCGCAGTCATCTAATTTTATAAAATGAATTTTAGAATTGTATGCCAGCGGCGGGTGCGGGTCGATAAGTGAAATCACTTTTAAAACCGCATCAGTTTTAAATAAGAAAAATGATTTATTAACCTGCCTTGTAATGTTAGGCGGCTGACTAAATGTGGACTTTCGATTCGTCTGCTAGATCCCAAAGGAATAATTAAAAAATTATAATTAGATCCACATTTTAACTACGTAATAATTTAATAAGATGCGGCACGTTACGAAAACATGATTTACCCAAAAAAAATGTTTTTTTAAAGCACGCACGTTATTTTTATAAATTATGATTTGTGTGCAAGTCGGCAGAAGTGTTGTCTAGTATTGAGTTAGTTTAAGTTTGTTGTATGATAATGTTTTTTTTCATTATAGATATTTACCATTCACCATGTATATAGTAGATAGTACAAAAATATTAAATGAAATATTTAAAAAATACTTTCGTATTTTTATTCACCCATTAATTATGCGCCTAAAAGCAATATTTGGAAGAGTTCCGCATTCAAAGGGTTTGTCTAAATGAACTACATCTCTGGAAGTAAAAAACCATACAACTGCTTAATTTTTGAAAATTAGTGGACTGTATTTTGTACAGTAGGTAGGTACTTTATTTCAAAAAGTTTTTTATTTTTTTAAATATAACACGTATATAAAATAAAACATTTAACAATATCACCCTTCAATGGCGAGGCTATAGACCCAAGCCACCGGTGGGTAGGACCCCTGAGTGAATAACCTAACAATTCGTGCCACGTCTAATAACACTCCTTTCTGATTATGCTTCTTGACCCAACGACCAATTGAGTCTCTAGAAGTGCTCTTTGGTGTCAACCCATTAGCAGAAACGACTGTCGGGACAATGATTGTCGAGTCATTGTCTATCACAATATCAACCTTATTGGCAACAATAGTCATGTCCAATTATTGCAAAGACAAAATCCTCAATTTCCCCAAATAGATCACCGAAACATAGCCAAGATACGAATGCAAGGTAGTCCACATCGGGCTCATTTACAGCTCGATTGAATCGCCGATGTGCCTTGCTCTTTCATACATTCCTGTGTTCACTAGTACTAAGTACCACAGGAACCCGCCAGTGCTCATTTGCGAGGGAGAACGGAGTACACCCTTTATCTACCCTGGCCACATATCTATGCACATCCAGATCGCTGTGGAAGAAATAATCCCTGAGATAGCATATCTCGCGGTTATACAGGTCCTTAGTATTAGGTAAGCCTCGACCGCAACATATATTTCCGCCATTGGTACGGATCCCTCAGCCTAGTTGCGCGAGTCCGGTTTGCATTTAGCCGGTTTTATTATTCCCATCGGAGGGCCTATCGTGTAATTTTTAATGTCGTCTTTTGCTAATTCATTTCGTCGATGAATTACCAATACCTCCTAACTGACAATTTAGTCCAAAATTACTTTTTTATTACAATAGGTTTAAACATAAACCACATCCCTTAGTAACTAATTAAAAGGTAATGTATTGGAAGTATATACTATCAATAGTTGATCAAAATAAATAAAACATTATTTTAATCAGTTTTTGTAAAAAAAACCTTATTTTAAACAGTCTAGTGTAAAATTAGATTCTCAACACTTAGGAGGTATTGGTACTTCATCGACGATTTAATAAAATATGTGCTAATAATTAAAATAACTTTATTAAACAAGTAAAAAAACACGCATCAATAATTCTTGGGATAACACTTAATTATTAGCTTAGATAAAGATTAATTCGCTTCACTTGCCTTCGACGCGTTTTCTGTACAAATCTACTATCGGCAAACACCGGAATATTACTGAAATTAATAGTTATAACTTAGTATTGGAGCAAAAAGTGCATCCTCTCCCAAAAAGTTCGTAACTATTAACTCTTGGGTTTGCGACTCCTCACAAAGCCGCATTATTTTGAGTCTGGATTGTATAATATTGCCGAGTCACGTAAAAAGAAAAATAGTTGATCAATTAAATGTATTTTTCGTGATTTTTATTTTAGAATAGCGAATACTTGGTAATATAGCCTAGAGAATAAATTATTAGGGATAGGGAAGGGAAAGGGGATTTGTGCCTTCGGATATCTCACGGTACGAAACGTAACAGCAAGTTGCTACATCCCGTCGGTTTTTGTGACATAGTAGAAACAACCCGGTCGACTCATTCACGTAGTAGACAAAACTGTACCATTAAAAAGTTGATAGACATTTTCAGTGGTAGAGTTACACGTGGTGGTAGATAGTGAGGAGTTGGAAATATAAATTGTCCACTTCGATCCCTCAATAGCAATGTGGTAAACAAAATGAACTACAGTAGCGGCAGCAGCATTATGTAAAACACCAATAATATAATAGTGGACCCTATGAATTTAGCATTAATTCCTCAATAATTGAACACATTTTTAATAACAATGTTTACAATAACTGTAAACAAAATAATTATTTAAAATGTTTTCAATAATTGTAAACAACATCATTATTAATTAAAATGTGTTAAAATATATCTTACCAAAAAGGAAAGCTACTTCCGATACGAAATTAACGGAAGTCCATAATCTCTCCAGTTGGACTTTAAATAAGAACCCTAGTAGAGACACGACGAGACCCATCATTACAAAGCCAAGGACATACCATATCGTCGTGATCTTAGAATAGTGTCGGATGTGAAAAAAATACGAAAATGACTTTTTAGTATATTTGGGTACTACATCATCAGATCTTTATGGGTATATAAAAAAATATTTTTTTTTCCTAAAGGATTTTAAATTACACAGTCAATATACTGACGGATTTGATATTCGCTCATAGAAAAATGACGGTTGAATATTTCCGTCTGCCTACGATGCGCGGGATTGCCCCGCCGTCCTTTTCCACCCCCGACGGATATGCGCAACCGTCACTGTTCGTTGAATTTATTCCCGCGTTGCATCTGATTTGTTTTAATCGCTATTACTCAATTACCCTAATTAAAATCATGTTATAAATATTGCTTTCGTGGCTAGTATTTGACATACTATGTACTACAATAAAATTAGGAAGATTAAAACTTATAATGAAACTTTTGAAGGAATTAAACAAATATGAAAAATTTACGAAATTCCTTCACCAAGAGAACAGTAATGAGGACTACATACCAGAGACTCCGGATAAGTTAGTGCATGAGGTTTATACATTTTTTCACACTTATAACCTGTTTATACGCAAAACTATGAAAGGTAAAACTTTGAAAGGGCGGTATTTATTATCCGTCAATTTTCTACGGAATACTATCGATACATTTTGTTATTTATTTTCCAAAAATTTTAAGTAACCAATTGTAAAATTAAATTATTGAGTTTAAATAGTATCTTTAACGGGGATACAATTTTTGAGCTGTACGTAACTATACTACATTGTTATATGGACATGATACTGACGAAAGATCAGTACCGACGATATTCTGCGTACACGTTGTTCTATCTGAGTGTCGTATTTGCCAATCCGATTTTATTCTCGAAACTCAAATTCACTTGAGTCTTTATTCTTTTCAAAAAAAAGTTTGTTTTTATTGATTTCAATTTATTACAATTAAAACATTAAACTAGTTAACGTAATAGTTGTGTAAGTGAATTGAAATAAATAAACTTTAAATATTTTATGATGTTTTGATATATATACGGTGTGCGTTATTGATACTATTGAACCACCGCTAAAAATAATATGCTTATTTTTTAACTAACATAGAAAAATAATAATATTTAAAGTGTTTCACAAAGTCTTTTTTTAGAAAGCCATTTACCATTATCCTCAGGAGTACGCGTAATAATTTAAAAAATAGAAGCTAGGGATAGAAGCTAAATAGGGATGTTTTTCAGAGGACGACGATACATTAAGTGAGGTCGTAAAATGAACATGTGAGGAAAATATGAATCCTAATATACCATCACCCGCATTCATTCTTAGAAAAGGTCCTTTTATGCCCGTGGATCAGAATTCATCCTAATATTTAGTCCTATTAAACTATCAGTAAACTGTCGCTTCCTGCTTAAATGTCAGCTCAGCTCCAACACTATTAGATACCACTTTGATCTCACATATCCACTTTGATCTCAGATTTGTCACCTTTCCCTCAACCAATTTCCTCAGCCATTGAAAAAGAAACATCTATGCTATCACCGCAAAAACTATGATAAGTATGTAAGATATGTAAAGATTTTTTGTCCTGTTTACGATTCGAATAATTATAGCAACTGTTCATCTACCAACGCAGCTGGGTGTTAATGCCAGTCGTGTCCAGCCCCTACTGTTTAATGTCGGGGTAAAATATGGGTCTGCAATTATGGCAACTGGGAAGAAGTGAAGAGACAGCGCCTAAAAATTAAGAAAAAGAATATTCATCCAAAAAGGCTATAACTGTTCCAGCAATAACTATGTGTAGACTTTGCACATGCAGAAATAAATATGGAACATTGTTGTCATTTGAAGAAAGAGAAAAGTTTTCAAAAATAAGCGATTGTAAGAAACAACGGCTTCATTTTGTAAACTACACTACAAAAGAGAAAAATAAAAGGGGTCCTCAAAGTGTATTAAAGCGTGATCATCAAATTACATTCAAATATTTTTTTGTCAGGAAACTCCGAAACTCGTCGATAATACCGTAGGTCTAGTACGATTTACAAATACGTTCATAGTTTTAAAATCCATCTCATTCATTGTAATTCATCATAGTTCCTATATGGAGAGCATGGAGATAAAACGAGAACCGTCATCGTTTTAGAAAACTAAGAACTTGTACTAAGCATACGGGTATGCAAAACTATGTTTTTGAATACATCATTAGTGAAAGATACGTACGAACGGTTTGGTAGAAGTACGGTGGAAGCACTTCTGTAAAAAAGACATAAGGGGGAAACATAACAGTCATAAGAAGGTTGTTAACGAAGAAATAGTTATATCGGTCTGTGCCTATGTAAATGCATTAATATCGGTAGAGTCTCATTGTAACACAGCAGTTTCCAAAATACTGTATTTAGATGGTAACTTAAACATAGCTCGGATGTTCAACTTATATAAAGAATGGCCTGAACTTAATAATTACTCATTAAAGCTTTGAGTTTTAGACAGTATATAGATATTGTAAATACTCACTTTAATTTGAGTATTCATATACCCAAAAAAGATGATTGTGATCAAAGTCACAGTTTTAAACAAAAAGAAAACCCATTTGACGTTCTCAGTGATAGAATTAACTAATTGTTTTTGTACTTAGTAATTAATAACTCCAAAATGGCAAATACATTCAGGACCTTGAAGAAAAATTATTAAAAATAATGCCATTGCTTCCAATGGACGTATTATTTCTACTACATTTGATTTCCATAAGGCTTTATCGTGTCCTTATGGGCCAATGAGTGTATTATAAGAAAAAATGCCTTGTTATAATTTCACATATATCACATGGCTGACAAACAAGGTTACTGTTATATGTAAAGCGAAATTGTTGCCAAACGTGTGGCAAGCGAAGTGGGCATTTGTGTTTATGATTTCATAAAGAAGTTTGCATTGTAGTGTGTAAAAGAATTTAGTTTCTGTTCAGACAATTGTGATAGCCAGAATCTAAATCGTATAGTCTTCTACATGTATGCACATGCAGCCAAAAGATTTGATATTACTATATAGAATCCTTGAAAAAAGACACCTAAAATAAAGCCGCCTCTGTCCATAGTGTTATAGAAAGGGCTGCATTATTTACATTCCAGATGAATGGAAATTACTGGCACAGTGGGCTAAGGTAGCAGGTCTAAAGTAACGTAAACAAAAGCATATAGTATAACTAAAATCGACATAATTTTTGTTTTGTGTCTAATACGTTATTCTTATTAATTAAAATGGTTACATCCTTATAATATGAGTATAATTTTAGAAAAACTTAAGTATAATATATCAAAACCGTCAATTTTTTTTTCATTTGTCGATAGAAAATGATCGTAAAGTAACATCCGTCAATCCACCATTTTTTTTTGTTCGAAGAAAAACGTTGGATGGTATTATGTGGCTGCGTTGACTCCGAAGTAAAATGGAGCGAGTGATTTTTCTAGAAAACCATTAAATAATTACTTATTATTTCTATTTCATTTCAAAAAGTACCCCATCAATAAGATAAGTTTAAATTTTCAACATTTTATATTTTGTATTAAAAAAGTTATGGTAAAAAAACTGTAATAAATATTTGAAATGGCTGCCCTGTAAAATTTATAAAATGTCACATCCGTCACTGTTCTACGATCAGGACGATATGTATATCTGAGCCAGAAATGCGCTCTCCTGTAATATAAAAAAATGCAGATTTACAATATAAGAAATAATAATAAATAACACCCAACAGTCACACACATAGCCCTGACCCCACAGTAAGATACGAGTCTTGTGTCGTGGGTATCAGGAACTACGAGAGACTTTTTGGTCTCACAACACCCAGACCCGAAACAAAATATATTTGTGGATCAGACAAATAATTGCTCGGTGCGGGAATCGAACCCACGGCCTCACGTTTCACAGTCAGCTACTCGCCCACTGCGCCACGGAGGCTGTCAAATGTGCCTACAGACTCAAAACACCAGTCTTAAATTATACCTTTTTGCCCTCTGCCTGGCGTTATCATAGTTTAACGCCAGGGACCGCCTTCCTATCATGATTGGACGGTGTATTTGGTATTGTGGGATCCTCCGTCGGACCCCCACAACTCGTAACGGAAACCAAGTTTCACCATTGTTTTGGACCTTAAATGTTGGTGGACATTTACACTTCAGTATTCAATTATGTCTATAGTATTTAATTTTATTGTTGTCCTCAGGTCGTACTAAAAAGTGGACATTTTATAGTGATTATTGGTAAGGGGGTTTTCCAAGATTTCTCTTTCATAGTTATTTTCCAATTGTAAATACAACTATATTGTCTTTACAACGGGTTAGAAAAAGGTGTGGTCATATTTAAAGGTCGTTAAATACACCTGATAGTGTTTGTTTATGTACTAGATCTGGTAATCTTGACGTCCTATAACTTCACAACAGTTAAATTAGTCCTTTATTACAATGATAAGATCGATTACACCTCTATAAGTAAAGTGCATGAGCCAGAATAACGAACGAAAAAAGCTCAGCTGTTTATTATATTTTCTGATGTCCTTTGCAAGTCGAATATCAAATTATTACTCATTTGAAAAAAGAATGCTGTATTGATGTCTCACAAATGCAATCGGTTTTGGTACTATGGGGGTGAAATACATCATAATAATATACCATTCTGTCAGCGAGGCTCATTCTCTGAGTACGGTCAAAGATGATGGCATGGTACTAATTAAATAATGGTAATACATAAATGAAGAAAACGAGTTGTGTGATAGAATAAAAATATTATGTAAACTAATAAAAGCGTATTAATTACATTTTTAGGCACTACATAATAATGTTCGTACCTACGCGCTCGCGCTTCATGTTGATATGAACATAAAAAGAATATGGACTAAACAATTCTCAGGATTCAGAATGATTATTATGAAGTGGTCATTGATACACTCATAGATTTTTGTTTTTTTTTTTGTATTAAATGATATATAGCACTAACAACCAGAGCGGCGAGTAAAAGTAGCGTGTTAGCCATTTGGAACATTATAACGAGAAGCTGTCTGATCGAGTCAACGTACTCCAACATCTCGTTGGAGTCACAACTGTCCTCACTCGTCAATATGTCCACTACGCCTATGGCCTGGAAAAGAAAAAAGTAACATCTTACGGTCAAAACTTTTGTAATATATCCCCAAATGTGATGTGAACCATCTAATTACTTTGATCAAATCATTTCATTCAAATGATCAGACAAAGATCGTAAGACCGATGTAAGACGTCTTCGCGGTGCGCATAGATTTTATCACAGAGTACATTATTATATAACTGAAATAGTGCTTTATGTGCGCATTGAGGCGCATAGATAAGTTGTGCTGAATGTTGCGCTTAATCGCGGCACGCGAAAGGAATACACACACGAAGTGTATATATAGGTATTATCCGTGGTCTATGGTTAGGGTCGATTAGGACTAATGTTCCTTATATTAGGTCCTTACATATGAAATTGGCGTTTTTCGTACTGGCCACTTTAATCACAAATTTCTCCTCTTTGGTAAGGAATTCCAAATTCAAATTTGTACAGCTATAGACTCATGTATTTGTGCTTCGATGATCGTCATTCATTTGTTTTTTTTCTTCTGTCTTTTTCTGTTTGCGTCACTCATTTTACAAAATGGAAAACTTAAAATATCGCATTATTTACGAGTACGAGTTCCGCCGTGGCATTAGTGCTGCGGAAACAACTCGAAGGGTGAATGATGTGTATGGCGGTCGTGTTGCAAAAGAAAACACAGTTCGTTTTTGGTTCCAACGTTTTCGTTCTGGAAATTTCGACCTGCAGAACAAGCCCCGTGGACGGCCTGAGACTCAAATTGATAATGAAGAGTTGAAGGCTATTGTGGAAGCGGATCCATCGCAAACCACGTCCGAGTTAGCTGCAGGCTGCGATGTTAGTGATAAAACTGTTTTAATTCACTTGAAGCAAATTGGGAAGATTAAAAAGCTTGAAAGGTGGGTACCTCACGAATTGACTGAAGCAAACCGGCAAACGCGCGTCGACTGCTGCGTTACATTACTAAACCGGCACAATAATGAAGGTATTTTAAACCGAATCATTACCTGTGATGAAAAATGGGTTCTTTACGATAATCGGAAGCGCTCAGCGCAATGGTTGGATCCTGGCCAGCCAGCCAAATCCTGCCCCAAGCGAAAATTAACCCCAAAAAAGTTACTTGTAAGCGTTTGGTGGACTAGTGCCGGTATTGTTCATTACAGTTTTCTCAAATCTGGCCAGACTATTACGGCTGATGTCTATTGTCAGCAATTGCAAACCATGATGGAAAAGCTAGCGGCTAAACAACCTAGGCTGGTCAATCGCTCCACGCCACTGCTGCTTCACGACAACGCTAGACCACACACTGCGCAACAGACGGCTACTAAATTAGAAGAGCTTCATTTGGAAAGTCTAAGACATCCTCCGTACTCCCCGGACCTTGCTCCAACAGATTACCATTTTTTTCGAAATTTGGATAACTTCTTGCAAGGGAAAAAATTCAACTCCGATGGGGCAGTCCAAATCGCCTTCAAAGATTTTATTGATTCCCGTCCGACTGGTTTTTTAGTAAAGGGATCAATGAACTACCTATGAGATGGCAAAAGTGCATAGAAAATAATGGTTCATACTTTGATTAATTAAATATATTATATTAAAAAATATTCGACTTTTTGTTCCTCCCATACAAAACGCCAATTTCATATGTCAGGACCTAATATTTTGAGTATTTTAACAGTACTTTACACATACCAAACCCAGCGCGGCAATTATTATGACTGTGCACCTAGTAGACACGCAGCAACACGAGCCGTCATCACAATATGGAGATGTAACTATTGAATTATCCATATAACAACAGTTAAAAGAAATACTGTGATTTAAGAAAATGTATTGTCTTTAATTTGCAAATATTGGCAGTTGTGTGTCAAAAATTTGTTAGAGCTCATATAACCATAGATTTAGGACACATCTTCTTCATCTTCTTCCTTACCTCGTCTAATACTCTTTGACATCTTGTGTTAATAACTTTCTTTGGATAGACGTTCTCATCTAAAGTGGCGCGAGACAAGAGCTCGTGGAAAAGTGCGGCTTAAACGGGTATGATGTAGGCATAATAATAATGTACTCTGTGCATGTACCATAAAATTTTGACTGATCCCATATCTAATGCAGCTATAGATTAATTAAAATTTGTATGTTTATACCATAAGTAAAGAAAATACGATGGAGCTGACATGTACAAATCAAGTACAAAAGCTCCTTAAAAATAGAATAAAATAAAAAATAAAGTGGCGCGCTAAATCAATTGCCGCATCACTAAATATTGTGTGCAGTACACGCTAAAATATATTTGCTCTTTTTACAATAAATTCTAAAACAATGACGAAAGAAAAATATATAAAAACAACATAACTGCAACTAGAACTCTTTGTTCACTCTTTGGTTGAAGGAACGGATTTTTGCTATAGATATTAATCAGAACACTCTTTGCGAAAATTGTCCGAACAAAGAGTATTCAACTATGTATGTCAAAAACTGTTTTTCATTGTTTTCGTTTTGTGTCGTATCGCTTGTCAACACAGAAATAATATGTTACGTTTTCATATATTATATCTTATTTGCATAATATTCATTATGTTACCGGTGTACTCTAATGGGCACTCAACAGAAAAAGATACAAGTAATACATATAACTACCTTTTAAACGCCATATTATGAACTTATGAAGTTCTGAGCTGCCATCGCCCCATGGCCCAGTTTATAAAATTATGATATGAAATAAATGAATTAATATAAAATTATTAATATTTTCCAGCCAACAATAATGCTATTAATGCACTGTCAGAACCGGTTCTAAAATGTATGGGAGATATTAAAACGAATATTGAAAGTCTCGAAAATCTAGCAAAAATAGCACTTAAATCTCGGCGTGGAGGAATTTTACCTGTAGAAGACACAGAAATACTCTACGAGGAAATGGTTCGGATTCTTCAAAAACTAACGGAATCCGTCAAAGACGTGAACAATGCTTATACTTTTCTTAATGCAGATGGCATAGGTCGCGTTATAGTATATAATTTTTTGATACCCCATGATAACGTCAGAATGAATCTACTTATCTTATTGAAGGGCTTATTTGAAGTGACTCCTTTAACAGCGTCAGTTATTCCTGAAAATATAGTTGATGATTTACTAGATATATTTGAGAACGAAAGAAATTTGGCCTTTAAGGCACATGCATTACATATTCTTTATTTATGGTTGCCCAATAATCCTGAAATTCAAGTGCGGGTAATGAAGCTAAAAGGTTTAGAGCCCTTTTACAATCAGGTAGCTAAATTGGACATTTCCGTAGTCCAGACTTTGCTCGACTTATTCAATATTATACTAAAAGAGCATTTGAGCGCGAAAAATGTAAAACTACAAAGGACTAAAGCGGATTTAGATAGGTTAAGATTGTATCAAAGAATTGGTTTGCTTGAAAGATTGTCTACACCGACAGTTTGTAATGGCTTGTTAGATATTTTTGAAGTTGCCTGTAATTTCGATAAAAATGACATTTTAATAACGGTTTTCGATACTATAGAAAACATAAAACCGTTTTGTATTAACATATATGGTGGTAATGTGAAGGCGATAGAACTGTTCGACGCTTTATTAAAGTACGTACGAAATGAACAAAATATTGAAAATCTTTTGGAAAAGGGCATAGATGTTGCTAATCTAGATACAGTGATTGATGAGTACGTTAATAAAATTCACTTTTCAACTAAAAGAGATGAATTCTAAGCCGTAATTCTAATTTGAGTTACATGAATTATGATGATGATAATATGGACTACGTGCCTTTTATGTTTTATCACATCAGAAAATTTAACAATGTATTTTTTTAAAGATGTAATATTATTATATTGGTAGAAATAAGAAATGAAGTAGCGAGTTTAGTTGCTCGTATGTTGAGTAAGTTTTACGGAAGTCCAAAATACAAAAATTCATTTCGATCTTTGGCCGCAATTCTTACGATGAACATCAGTGGTGATGGACCGTGTATGGAACCATTAAAGTAAGTGAGTTCGGGGGATTTTGTCCGGGTGGGTTGATTAAATTAGTACATTCTATCCAGTTGAGAAAAATCGTCTATGAAGTATCGTACTGGAAGGAATTCACACCCAAATTCAAATAAGACCTTGAAAACGGCCACACTTATGTTTCATCGTTCTTGAAAATACTTGAGAATTTACTTGACATTGGCGAAATGCATAATAATGCGAAGCCATTAATAAAAGAGAGGATATATCCTTCCCTTTCCCTTAAAGTCGGTAACGCATCCATGATTCTTCTGATATTGTGTGTTCATGGACGGTGGAGATCTGTTACAATAATTAGATTACGGTCTTCTACGTTTGCCGACCTCTGCTTTAAACAAATGAGATAAAATATACCTAAGTCGTACAGATGTGCCGGATCTTTTATGTGACAAGATTTGCATATTATGAAACTTATGTAAAATCTAGATATGCCAACAAGCTACATCATGGTATTGTGGACCCCACATGTGGTCTGATCAACCGCAAATACGAGCGCATCTATTGTGCAATATTTTGAGGGGACCATGTTCAAGTATGGGTAGCAACTAACAATGCATCGTGGCACATCTCCGCCGATTGTTGCGCTTTGATTTATTGTCGCCATTTTATTTCGTATGTTGATAGCTTTCATTTAATTTATTATATTCGGCTATGTCATTTAAATCTGCTCTGCTGCTAGAATAAATTTTCGAATTTGAGGTCAAAAATAGCTACAGTCCATCATTGTTTTGTAAGGTTTTGATCACACTTCGTCCGTGGTGGTAGGTATTAAGGAGGTTAGTCTAGGTACTTGTATCTGAGGAGTAGGTCGTTTATCACCGGTCTGAACATCTGTGGTACATCTATTGTAAGAGAATCATCCATTATGCTTGAGTGCAAACATTACAAATATTTCAAAGTATAGAAAATGCGTTGTTTTGGACAAATTGTCCAATTAATTTTGTTTAACTTCATACAAAGTTAACTAAATAATACAAATTAGACTTGATTTTCTCTTCAAATTTAGTATGTACCCTTTTTTCTAGAGCCTGCAAAATAAATCAATTTAAGTATTAATTTAGGCGACCATATACTATTTAATACCATACCAATAATAATAACTCATATTTATTAATAGAGTTGTCATTTTGGAATCCAATAATAATAAAATTATATCCGCACATAATGCAACACGAAAGTTGTACGTTCCATCGTATGGTTCCATCATTAACGTAGTGACAAATCTCGCGCCATGGGTGGCCCGCCATTTTGGTATTGTTGCGTTTTCCTGCGCTATCATCTGAAACTATGATCATTATTTTTATCAATAAAAAAATAGGTAAGTATATGGTAGCTCAGTGGATAGTGATTGAGAGTAGCGATAGCTCAGTGGGGAGTGGTACGATCTATCGAGATGAAAGTCGCCGGTTTACTGGTTTAAACCAGTCGCAAGAGTATGCACGTCTGACTTTTCTAAGTTACGCATGAATTCATTGTTAATTATCGCTTAACTTAACAGAGAAGGAAAGAACGTGAGGAAACCTGCATACCTGAGAAGTGCTTAAAATCATTTCAAAGGTATGTGAAGTGTACCAACCTGCTTTATGCCAACGTGGTGGACTAAGACCTAATCCCTCTCATTAAAAAGAAGCCCGTGTCGTGATGTGGGACGTGTTTAGTACAGGGCTAGTATTATTATGTTTAATATATTATTTAAGAATTGCTTAATGTTTTTTTTTTTTTTTTTTTTTTTTATCCTGGCTCGGCAAAGTGACTACGCTACACCTGATGGTAAGTGTAGCGCAATCCAAGAATAGTGTCGACCAACGATAAACAATGTGTCCATCGTAGGTCGGCAAGATCATGCCGGCCTGCCAAAGGGCCAAACGGGAGGGGAAGGAAAAAGGGATGGGGAAAGGGTTAGGATCAGGGGGCAAGCCCCCTGGGGGGAACCGGATATACACTGGCTGACCCTGGAACGCGACCCACACAAGGCGGGCCACTATGGCAAGTTTTAGCACCAGTGTACGGTGGTCGCTATCCGGTCGGATACAAGTATCCTCCCACCAGCGGACTTATTACCAAACAAAATAGTGGGAAGTTTTTGTTTAGCCACTTTCATTATAGTTTTATATTTTAGTTCTCATTACATCCTTGATATTTTTCGAGAATGTTCGTAACGTTTAAATATTGTTTATTGTTTGTGTTTTCCTAATTCACTAATAAAAGTAAATAAGACTTTCTTAATACTTTTTATACATACCTAATACGTACATTCATGTAAATTGTCTTTTCCTATCGTGTAACTCTTTACATAAATATGTTTTAATTTTTTAGTGTTTCCTTATGCAATATAGCCATATCTTTAAAAATGAATTTATCATTTAAAAAATAAGTAGGCAGGTAACTACCTGCTATCCACTAAATAAGTTCCTAACACAGTTTTAGGCGTGGGAGCTTAGCAAGGTGTAAAAAAAGCTACATTAAACAATTACAATAATCGTGGCAAATCGATCAAATTCCACCGAAAAGGTTTCATTCAGAGTGTCAAACGTCAAGTTTGCCAACCTGCCGAAACGAATTGCGCAAAAATTGCTACGAGTACCTCGGTTATGGCTAAATATCATGAATGAATGTAATGACCACGGTAAAAAATCCTGTTTTATTGTTAAAGTTGTCTTTTAACGAATTTTTTTGGAGTGCAGGGTGTCTACTACTACCCTACTTGCTAGAGACTTTTCATAAATATATATTATAATAAATAAAATATATTATGAATTACTTAACAATATTTTTTTAAACTAATAGGTATCATATTGTAATGAAATACATATATTTTTCAAATGTTGCAATAAGTTAACTGTGACATTATCCAGTTATAACTAAAATTGTTTTAGAGAGACACTGTATAATAGTATTTTTTTAAATTTCGCAGAGTAATTTAACCAATTCATAGGTCATACTCGTGTTTATATCAAAGTGAGCTTACTGTTATTGCTGAATTTAAAAATATAACCTACCAACGAGTTGACATATAAACTAAGTTATGTAAAAAGTGAAAAGAAGTAGCAAAGTAACTGATTGATAGAGCCACGTTCTGAGCGGTAGAGCCACGCTGTAGACAGCTATGTAAACAGTATGAATGGGCTAGTTCGACTGGGTCGATTCCACTCTCGCAGAAAACCGACGTGAAGTAGCAGCTTGGTGCTGCATTTTGTTTAGTGAGTGAGATTTCCGGAGGCCCAAATCCCCCTCCCTTGTCCAAATCCCTATTCCTTTATCGTAGATGTTTATGGGCGGTGAAGATCATTTACCATCAGGTGACCCACTTGCTCCCTTATCAATTTTTTGCTAATTTGTATTTGTTTTGAAATTTAGTCAACACGTTAAAAAAAATACGGGTTGCACTCCGGGAGTGCCGACAGAAGTGAAAACTTACCAAACAACATGCGAGAATACAAAATTACGACAACATGTCCACTCGATATGATAAAGTAGATTCTACTCTCTTCGCGTTTATGCCAGTCTGGTACTTTTTACGGCATCATATTCCAATATAAGAAAAAACCTAAAAGTTTTTCTTTGTCCAAATCGTCATTTGTTTATTAATTACGGCTACTCGCCATGAAAAATGGACATTCTACTCTCTTCGCGTTTATGCGAACCTGGTACTTTTACGGCACCATGTTCCAAATTATAAAGTAAGTAAAATATCGCGTCATTTTATTATCAATATCAAAAACAAAAGTTACGGTAACATGTCTATTCACCATAAAAAAACGAACACAGTCCGGTCAAAGTCCTGTGAAAGTCCGGTCCAATCCGACTGGTCACTGTGTGACGCCACCTGGGACTTCGAAATTATCGAAGTTCCAGGGAATTCGGCTAACGCTGGCTGGTCAACTGGCCCGCGTGACGTCTCACAGAAGGTTCTCGAATATTCTGGAACCTTCCGCTCGCCGCCGCTCGCGTTACGGAACGTTTCGGTTCACCCTCCCATAAGAAGTTATCACTTCAAAAATCTTTACAAAAACGTAACAAGCGAAACATCACGGATTGGTTGAAAAATAAACGTTAACAGTACGACAACTTAGAAGTAGATGGGAGAGTGGCGCTGTTTTCACCACGCTCATTGGTCGATTTTCAGTTTTGACAAACTATTCTATACATTTTCTTTTAGTTTAAAAAAATTCCAGCGCCAACATATAAAAGTCGCACTATACCTAGATTTTGTATCCTCTATTTGAGAAATTCTCCGTTTCCAGTTTTTAATGGTCACTGTATAAGTAAGTGAGTGGCCGCAGGTAGCGATTGCACAAAGAGACAGCGTAGGCGTGACACCTGACTAGTTCCCACGGGATGGACCCCCATTACGAAGACACATTACAACTTATTCTCTCGTAAGTATTATTTTTTAATTGTATGTCAATGTGTGTAATGTATGTATAACTAATGGATATTTACTTTCATAAGTAATCATTTTTGTTACACAAAATTCGTTTTAACCACAGTTTAGTATGGTTGTAGTAGTAGTTTTATATAATTAATTGCTCGCTGCTCCGCCCGCGTGAACGTTTAAAATTGACAAAGTTTCATACAAACTTTCATCGCCTATTTTATCCTCTTGGGGGTAGAATTTATCAAAATCCTTTCTAAGCGGATTCCTACGTCATAACATCTACCTGCATGCCAAATTTCAGCCCGATCCCTCCAGTGGTTGGGCTGTGCGTAGATCACTATGTCAGTCAGTCACCTTTGAGTTTTATATATTTAGATTACTAGAAAATAATAAAAAATATTATTTGTATAAATAAAACAACTAAAAAAGTTTATTAAAGAACCTATCCATTATGAAATATTCTCTAAGATCTGAATCGCTTATAAATTATGAGTATTGTTTATTTTGAGGAGTCAACTGTGAATGTTGAAATCTATACAACCTTGACAAAAAGTTGGTTCACAGACAATAAATGTTTACATTGGGTCATTAATGTTTGTCCATTCAGTGGGCGAGTCTCCCACCTGCGATTAAAAATTATAAAAAAAATCCCTATAGGACTGAATGGGTTTTTAGGAATCAGCGCAGTTATACCAAAAACCTTCAGAAGTAAGTATTTATCGTTCTCAGCTAGCATATTGAAAAAGTAAGGACTTAATTATACCATCTTTTAATCACGCTAGAAATTACTTCATTTCAAAATACTATCATTCTTTAAATATGTTTATGATTTATTAAAGTGGTATGGTCGGTGTTCTCCAGTTAAGTTTACAAATCGGAACATTAGATTCAGGTTACTCTTATTGCCAAAGTCACATTTGCGAAAAATCTACTTGTTAGTAAATACAAACTTACGCGTGTAATCCCCGAAAGGTTTACGCAGAGGTGTAACCAGTACACCCCCATTTCGCCGAGCGTATCTCTGTCCCATGATGTAATAGGGGGCGAGCTATTCCGGACACAATTCCAGACTCCGGGCTGATACTGAGCATTTCGTGATAGAAAATCCCAATATAATTTTTATCCAACCCCGGTTCGAAACCGAGACCTCAGCATAGCAGTCTTACCGCATGCTCAATACAATTGTGCCACTGAGGCAGTCCCAAATAATCTTTAATTTATAATACAATTTTTTCAATGTTATTTAGTAACTAATTGCTATTATGAATTTACAAAACCACTAACTTCAAACATCGATTGAAAAACGGTATGATTAAGTTCTGAAAATGTAATTTTTTTTTTTTAGATCCACCAAACTAGGCTACACATAACTTATATGCTAGCTAATAACATGTATGAAAGTGGGATTACACAAATGTGTACGTGTGCCCTTCTGGAGGTGAATACAACATGTTAAAATTTATTTTCAACATGTTAATATTTTCTAATACTGATTAAATAAAATGATAAATATTAATATGTGTTTCGGATTTTACAGAACCATTTTAATATTGGTGGATTCGCACAATACCAGAAAAAGTTATCCCTTAAACAAACTGGCGAGATTTGAACGCGGCCAATAAATTATCTATTCAGCAAATTTGTTCGGATTGTAGGCGGGTTTAGTATGTTTTATTGTAAAAAATACAGATTCTGATGCCGATGAGACTGAAAGGTTAACATTTTTAATGTCTCGTGCTTACATTTCACCTTTTTTCTATCCGCCCTTGGACGTGAGAATAAATTTTTAACAATAACCGAAACGTTATACATACATATCTATAATATTAATACTAGCCCTGTATAATACATGTTTCACTGCAGGGCACGGGTTTCCTCTACTGAATGAAACGGGTTAGGTCTTAGTCCACCAAACTGACGTAATGTGTGTTGGTAGACTTCACATATCTTCGAAATTTACGTGGAGAAATTCTCAGGTATGCAGGTTTCCTGACGATATTTCCTTCACCCTTAAAGCATGCTATAATTGACAATGAATATGTATTCATTTTAATATTGGTGGATATGTATGTACATAACTTGAAAAGTCAGAGGTCCACGCTCTTGGGGCTGGCTTCGAATCTGCGACTTTCGTCTTGACAGTCCGTACCACTCCCTGCTGAGCTATCATTGCTTTTCATACATACATATCTATAAAATATATTTGAAATATTAACTATATATAATTTGACAAATAATTGATTGATGTTATTAATGGTCAGTAAGTGGTAGGGATATAGAAAACAGTTTTTTTAATAATAAATAGGTAGGAATAGGTACCGTGTAATTATTGTGAAACTCCCTATGTCTCGAGATGATAAGCAGGGTAGGTACACTACCATAAAGTGCTTTGCAATTCTGAGTGCGGTTGCTACTGCTTATGAGCAAGCATGGTGTTTATAAAGAGACGCTCGTTTTAGACCTGCTCATCTCATAATTTAGTTGGAAAAAGAAATCTTGATTCAACAACTTATCCAAAATTAAGATAAACCAAAAACACTCGAAAAGCATGTTATTCAATCTGAAAAACTTAGACAGCCTTTCCTATAAATTGAATACAAGACATCAACATCTATTGCTGACATGACATACACAGATGTAGGTACTAGCTAGTCTATAGGAAAATTCTATTAGATCTGTGCAACTAGACGGTTAATACGGCACAGCTAAAATGAAGGCAACACACCTTATAAAAATAAGATTCCCTTCCCTTTATTACACGTTATTCATCGCATTTAACAAAACTGTTGACTGATATCCCTAATAACCTAGTGACGATATCTTCGTAAATAAGACGTCATGCTGAGTGCAATGACAACACTTCGATTACAATACGTCCGGAATCACGCTGGGTTTTGCGAATCTTACTTCCGACCTGACTTTTTAATTGTCGGACAGGAACGTGGGAAATTGACTAATTTTAGAGCAATGCAATATATTTTAATGCCGTTGGCCCTAATGCACATCTATTAAAACATAAAATTTCAATTGGTGGCCCACTAATGTGCAGAAGTCTTCTTCAGCTGTATTACATACCGATCACAAATTATTAATATTCAAGCTTTTACTTGAATGCTCCATAATATATGTCTATAGCTTATAATCTATAGTTATACAGCTATAACTATAGACTATATATATGTTTGCTCTATAGCACAGACCTCAGTCGTGTTAATTATACTTAGAAATTTGTGGTTATAACGTACATGTAAACATAATGGATTGTTATATTCATGGAGTTTATTTTTATATTGGCAACCCGTAGATATAAAATTAAATCCTATCTATAGCGAGACTCTTGTGGTGCTACATTATTTTAGTTAAATAAATCTATTCTCATATGTCACAGGCAACAAGTGTAGTACATAACTGGTTATACGAGTGTATTGATACGTTACTAGTATGTAACTTAACCTACGTAATACTGGCATACAATAATATTATCATCGCCTTGAGATATGTTACTGAAGTTGTAAATATTTAAGTAAAATGTGTCAAGCCCATAATACCTATTGAAAGTTTGAACAAAATCTATTATTCTAATGATATATAATACAGAATTTCTCAAAAGTCCATTCTGATCGCAAGTGCGTGCACAATGGTACAGAAGTCAAAATATTGTGAATAACAAATTGTTCGCGTTTCCATTCGTATGTTGGCGTTCCGGAAGTGAACACTCGTTTTGGCTATTGCGTAAGATATCTACGTGTATTTCATAAAAACCTTATGAATGTAAGATGGATTGATTTTATAACAGTGGGTTTTGAGGGCAAAATTGATGGTATTTGCACTAATGTGTTTTTTCACACTGTTAGTAGTTTTTGTAATTTGGTCGCTGATGTTTGAAGAATAGGTTAAGGTTTCTTAAGGCTTCTTCTTAAAGGTTCGTAGCTACTCCAGAGTATCCACCACTGTGATGGAGAGTGGAGAGTGAAGATATGCTGATTTCAATCCTGGTTTGACCACTTTTATATACATAGTAAGTATACTTGTTTGCGTAGGATTAAAACGATTAATGTTGAAGTAACTATGCAGGAAAGAAGTTTCTATATAAAAAGCGTGTTAAAATAAAGTAAATCTTTCAAGAAAGTTATTATAAGGGGATCCGAATTGTTATTTTATAGTAGAGGTCCGACAAAAGAGCACGTGTGTCACCTGATGGTGTCGTCAGTCGTCTCCAATCGGGAAGAATCACGGATACATTGCCGACCATGACAGAAAGGGATATTTAAGGGATTGGATAGGGGAGCACTCTATATCCCGACAGATTCGATAATCCGACACTGCCTTGCACTTAATCTAATTACCGTGGTTCAAATTAAATTAAATAATATACAACTTTTGTTCAACATTAGACCAATGTCTAATGGCATCGTACTAAGGCTGAGACTCTGAGGTCCTCGCTTTAATTCCCAGGTCGGGCAATCACAGTTTGTGTTTGAGTTTTCGAATCGAAAATGAATCTGAATTGCCCAGGATGATTATTTATTTAATTTATGTCCGGTATGGCTATACGCTCGAGCGTATAACATCATGAGACAGAAATAATTTTCTGAATCCGTGGGTGCCTTAGTTGCACTTCTGCCTTCGGGGATAACGGCGTGAGCTTATAATATAATGTTATGACGACAATGTTATATTTGTTAGATATGGTACTTTTATACACCTCGCTATAAACTTATTGCAATAGACGATTTTATGTATGCAATATTTAAAACCCGTGCCGTGTATTGTACACCACCACCGTAACAAACTGGACTTTTCTAAATACTGATAACATTCGTTTGGACTTCAATTTTTGCGACATACAACGTCGTATCTTCGACGGTTATCATTATATTGTAAGTACGTACCATCACGAATGCACAACTTCGCCGTATCAGGCAAAAAGTATTTTAAACCGAAAATGATTTTTAACCGATACAAAAAAAAAAAAGAAACGTATGTATATTTTTAATGTATGTTTACGCATAACTCCGTCAGACTTAGGTCGATTTGGATGATTCTTTTTGTATTCGATATTTAAGTTTCGAGGTTTAAGTTTATATGAAGGATTTTTATTGCGGTGTTGGTCCCTTAAATTTCACGAAATAATTCCATGCCTAAGGGGGAGAAATCGGGGATTCAAGTCTAAAAAACCTTTATGCACTGATTGATGATTTTTGCACTAAAAAAAGGTAAGTTTTTAGCAAAAAAATAAACCGATTGAAAAAACAAAAAATAAAACTAGACAGCTTTAAGTCGGTGGTATCAATCATTAAATATTATACTCTCCTAGTGACATTGGCGGAATAGCTACATGCTAAGCTCATCGCCATTAACCAAGAAGAAGACTATTAAACTACAGTACCACCAACTCAAAACGATTTAGTCTTATTATATAAATACATTTAGTTTTTTGAGTCGGTTTTATTTCTTAATAAAAAGTTTTTATTAATTAATCGAAGTTCTGCATTTGTTTTCCATTAACAGCTTTAAGTGAAAATATCAATTGTTTAAAGCATTGTGTTTTTCACACTGTGTATCATATTAGTCTTATATTAGTTTTTATGCATAGTTGAAATTAATACAATAATAATAAATGATTAATTTTTATGCGACCAGTATTTGCAAACTATTATTATTTTAGTATAAAAAGCGTATTTATTTCAATCCAATAAACGCAATGTTGTATATAGAATACCGTTTTATTGTACTATAATAAGGGATTGGTATAGTAGAATTGCAACATTTACTTACGTACATAAATACAATTATTTTTGAGTGGTAGAGCCACGCTGTCCATTTTTGTCTGCAGCATGAATGGGCTGGCTCGACCGGGTCATTACCACTGTCTCACAGAAAACCGACGTAAAGTAGCGGCTTGCTGCTGCGTTTCGTACGGTGAGTGATATATCCGGAAGCCCAAATCCCCTCCCCTTCCCTATCCCTAATTATCCCTTTCCTTTATGGTCGGCAACGCGCCCATCATTCTTCTGGTGGTGGGCGTACATGGACGGTGGAGATCACTTACCATCAGGTGACCCACTTGCTCGTTTGCCGGCCTATGCCATAAAAAAAATTATACGTACACAAATCCAACCAAATTAAGTAGTACATTTTAAAAATCTACAAAATATCATTATTTTTTTATAACATAGGTAGGCACGTCATTAATTAGATTTTAGGCCTTTCAATGTGGAAATCTGTGCTTAGTACTAGGTAGGTACCTAATTCAAGGTAGACAAATACGGAATACGGTATAAAATATATTTTTATTTAAGAAACATTATATCGTACAAAAATATACAAGACATTCGCTCGTTTTTAATTATATTGCTTTTTATATTCCCATATTTACAACATTCTTATTAACATGTAACCTAATATTAGATTTATGAGTCTTATAATTTTTAAACTAATTTAGTGGCATATAATTGACTTTAATTAAATCAAGGTAAGGTACATAGTTGTTATAATTGTTTATTGTTTTTAATTTATTCACAACCCTGTGTACAATCGCAAATTGGCATTGTCTACTCCAACTTTCTACTTAGATAGAGAAAATCCTAAGTTATTTTTTCTGCTACGCAATTTGTAAGTAACTTAAAGTACTACTGATTAATATTAACACATTATGACTAAAATTCATTGGAATCTCCATTTAGATGAACACGCCAAACCACTTTTGTAAAAATCGGATCACAGTCCCAACACGCTGGCCCCATGGTTGATTCTGACAAGGATTAGAGCCTTGCAATTTTCTTCAACAATTTAATCAATATCTTTATGTTATATGCAGCTTTGTCAGTAGCCGTAGAGATAAGGATATCCCGCGACATGTGGCACAGCTGACAGTGGAACGAATACCGGCATCATCCTCTCAGCTTGGATGTAATGAGTTCTTGTATGCTTCTTCAAGTGGTCTCTTCTTCCGAATTTCTTTCCACACGTAGGACACGGAAACGGTCTGAGGCCAGAGTGAATCCTTTTATGTCTTGTCAATTCTTCGTTCCTCGTGAATGTCTTCCCACAGTTCTTTTCATCACATTTGAACGGTCTTTCACCAGTGTGGATCCGGATATGGCCTTTAAGTTGCCCGTTGTTCGAAAATCCGACGTTACAGTGAGGACATTTGTATTTTTTCGGTCTTTGTTTTCTAGCGTTAAGGAGCTTAGCTTCATTCTCTTGCTGGAGTATCCTTGCGTATTCCAGTTCCATTGCGTAGCCGTGTGCAAGTGATTCTAGAAGCAATGGATCTGTAGGGGGAACGCCTAGTGCCTGAGCAATGTCTGTGGGAAAGTAATCAGGTATGTATCCAGGGTTATATTGAGGCAAGTTTGGAGGTAATACTGTTTGTAAGCTCTTCGGTGTATCTTTAAGCTTCATGTCCACTTCTGGTTCTTGAAGGAGTCTGTCGCAACACAGGGATAGACTAGCCACCGGAGAATCAGTTTCTGGTAATTTTACTTTGAGGGCATTATCTTCGTCATCTTTTGTTGTGGTAGAGACTGTAGCATCTTGATGAAGATTGGACTCTTTTTTGAACGTTCCACGAATTTTTCTTAAACGATTTTCTCTCTTCTTTTCATCCACTTTTCTTTTCTTGCTTTTAGATTCGTCAATATGTTTTTCTTCACATTTTTCATTCTTTTCGCAACTAATGTCCCATGGCCTAAAAAGCCTCGAGTAACTCTGCTCAACAGAAAGCATTTTTAAATTACACTAAGATGTCGTCACGCACGATAGAAACCAAGTACTGGCACCCTTTTTCATTTCAACAACATTTATATACATTTGGTTTAACAATAAATTTAATAAAAGAGGGATAGAGCCATTGAATGGACGAAAGAGACGAAATATTTTTCAATTGTTGCATGTTTCTTTTTTTGGCCGTGCCCTTGTCTTGACAAAGTTAAATTGAATTTTATTGTTGAGTCGAGAAAGGTGATTTTAGCGTGCATTTTGAATGCGATATATTTCTTTTTCTCTTGGGTGGGGTGTCATAGTGTTTGAGATAGGGGTGTGTATTGTTATTTATTGTTGATTTTTGTGCGGCTCTGGGGGCGGGCCCGGGGGCCGGTCGGCACGCTCGAGTGGCCGCAACTTCGCAGCTGCAACCTTGCTTGTTTTAATGGTTTCTGCAATTGTTGCGGTTCCCGATTTATATTGATGGTACATACACACGCATGAGTATATATACTCATAGTATTGTTCACATTTTACTCCATGGGAGAATTGATTTTATTTCCCGCGTATTATTGGGGGAAAGTCACAATTAGTTTTATTGCTATAAAATCAGGGGTTCAAGACAAATCTGAAAATAAAATATCTAGAAAGAAAATGAAAATAAAAACTTTATATATTAAAGTAACTAGTCAAATTTGGGAACAGCATATAGAATACTACTTATTTCTATCTCATCAGGAGGTATTTTTTACCCTCTCCTAATTTGCCGTTCCCGACAGGGTCCATCATTATGTGCCTGTAGTTAAATCATACCAGGTACATACACACATAGTTTAATGTTATAAATACTGTAAAGTAAAAACTTTAATGAATTATCTTCGCCATCCATCCATGTTTTGCAATATCAAAACGTTAAATTTAAACTGCTTTTACAAATAATGCGTATCGTTTATATAACCATAATAATATAATACTAAAATTACTATATTACTGTAAGTACTAATAATAGTAGCTGGGTCCATCTATAACTAAATAAGAAGTATCTTATGATCATTTTGTACATTATCCTTGTTAGCGAAATTAAATTTTAAATAAAAACAAAAAAAAAATATGTTAGTGTCCTGTCATAAAGGACCTATTTTACATGTACCTGCCATTAAATTTTACCCGACAAATAAATCATTAGACGGTTAATTTAGGAAGTACCAATTTAACATATGCTCCTTAATGTATATTTAGTGAAAACGTGTAATTAGCTTTATTTTATAAATAACGTTTTCTAAGATATGCGCCAACTTCGACATTGTGAAACAAGTGTGAAATATACATTTTGTCCTTTGGTAAATAGAGACTATAAACAGATGGGTTTATTTTTAGTTTGTCCATTTTAAGGATTTAAATATTATTGTTTGAATCTAAAACAGATAGGAGATTCTATTTTAAAAGAATACCCAAAACAGATGATATTTCCAAACCAAATTCAGTGTCTCAAGATTCTGCTACGACAACCCTAACGAAATAAAAAAGTTATAAAATATTAAATGCACAGTTTCCTGGTGTATGTCTTCGTAACCACAAAATGGATGAATCGTATCAATCTAAACAAATCAAGTTACGTCGCAGTAACAATGGAGTTGATTGCCTCGCTTTTGATGCAATAGCACAATTTCCGAACGATTTTTGGATATACCGCGATCTGTCAAAAAATGGCGCGAGAGTGATCGATCGACAATTTTTGATTATTGTATTAACTTTTTCATATTTTCAAGCAAAAAAATGTATTCTATGCTGAGGACAGACCAGTTTTTTTTAAATTAAAAATGGGTTTGCTTTTGACCTCAATCTAGCCGCATGGTCAAGGATGAGGTCGACTATGGAGCGAGCTTACCCAGAATGCCGATTCACACTTATCTTAAAAGGTTCGGATTTTCTTGTCTTTAGTTGGCGAGTAGCCGACTGTGAACCGAGAGGCTGCGGGATCGACACCGCTCTGAGATAAATCTTTAGGTGATCCACAGATAGTTGATTCGGTTCTTGGTGTTATGGGAACGAAAGTCTCGTATAGTTCATAATCCCCATGAAATAAGATAATCCTACCTTAATAAGGAGGTCCGGAGTATGTATGTTACTATTGGGTGTTATTTATTTATATCTATTATGTTACGATAAAGTAGATACTCGTACAGTAATACAATTAAAATTAAGCGTTAAGGCAATTTCGGATATTTGAAGATACAGTATAAAAAGTATAATATAATACGAAACCGTTACAACATAAGATTACGTGTTTATTTTGCTATCGAGTGAAACCGGATGGCTGGGCATGCATTTTATATACGTAAATAATAAATGGTGATTTGTAAAAACCTAGTATTGTCAAAGTGCATTTTTTATATCGCTGTACTGTATTTTTCCTGAATACTTTATACTCGTAGGTCCCTTGTTTGGTTGCCAGATCCCAAATTCAAGGTTTAGTTTTTTCTAGTTAATTACTGTATCTGCAGCATTTCTGCAATTACTTTCATTTTTTACGAACCCAAAAGTGTTTAGTTATTAAGGGCTTGTTCCTCATTGTGCGTTAGTGGGTGAATGGACCTCCCACGGACGATATCGTTCGAGACGTCATTAAATGACTTTATGGTGTTGGAAGATCCTCCCACCAGCAAAAGCTGGTGGGAGGATACTTGCTGGTGGGAGGATACTTGTATCCGACCGGATAGCGACCACCGTACACTGGTGCTAAAACCTGCCATAGTGGCCCGCCTAGTGTGGGTCGCGTTCCAGGGTCAGCCAGTGTATATCCGGTTCTCCCCAGGGGGCTTGCCCCCTGATCCTAACCCTTTTCCCATCCCTTTTCCTTCCCCTCCCCCTTGGCCCTTTGGCAGGCCGGCATGATCTTGCCGACCAACGATGGACCATTGTTTATCGTTGGTCGACACTATTCTTGGATTGCGCTACACTTACCATCAGGTGTAGCGTAGTCACTTTGCCGTGCCAGGATAAAAAAAAAAAAAAAAAAAAAAAATACTTTGGTCTTTACTGACTTTGGCTCTACCAGAGCCACGCTGTAGACACTTTGGCTACAGCTTGAATGTGCCGTCCGTGGAGGCCCAAATCCTTATCCCCATGTCCTTTCTGTGATGCTTTTTCAGAAACACAAATTTACGTAATAAGTTCATTACGATACGTTCCTTTAAGTTCGGCAACGCATCCATGCTGCTAAAGGGCCGTCTGGGTTGGTACCACCGCTTCGTCTATTTCTGCTGCTAAGCAGCAGTATGTAAACACTTTTATTTCGATTCGAAAGACATTGAAGATAGTAAAATAACTGGAAAATATGAGACTTTATGAGTGGTAGAGTTACGCTGTAGACAGTTTTGTCTACAGCATGAATGGGCCGACTCAACCGGGTCGTTACCACTATCTCCTAGAAAACCGACGTAAAACAGCAGCTTGCAGCTGCGTTTCTTACGGTGAATGAGTTATCCGGAGGCGGTGGAGATCATTTAGCATCAGGTGACCCACTTATTCCCTTGAAAGTTCTGTATAGTGTTGCTTTTATTTATGGTCAGGCATGGGGCTTAATAAAAATCTAATAATAATAATAACTAACTTAACTTAACTTCTAATAATTTCTTCAATCTTTGGGGGAGGCCTATGTTCAGCAATGGACGTTCCGTGGCTGATGATGATGGCGCTTATCATCAGCCGAACGACCTGCTCGTCTCTTCCTTCTCGTCATTCAAGCTAAAAAGGTAATTAAGTAGAATTAATTCATTCTAATCCGTTTAAACAAAAAACCAGAGTTAAAAAAATATTATAAGTTAAAAACTTCAAAAACCGGCTACAAAGCCCAATTCGCGTGCTCTTGTTGTTTTCTGTTGAGGAGTTATCGGTTTTTCCTTGTTATCTATCATCAGATCATAACCAAATTTATATAGGAACAAGAAAAAAAAACGCTTTCAAACCAAATTATAATTATCCAAATCGTTGCAAATTTTTCGGAGTAACATACATAAAATATACAGACGTATTGAAAAACGTCCTCCTTTTTTGAAGTCGGTTGATAACGGATGTCGGTCCTCTATCGTAATGGAAACTGTTACAATGAAGCTTGAATGAAGCTGATACATCATGGCTGTGACAAGGTAGAAAAGTTAGTTTTTTGAGTGTTCCCAACTCGCGCCTTTAAAGTCGCGGGTGCGATTGATTGATATGCCGTTATTCTGTAAAAATATAACAGTTGCCACATAGCCCCCTTGTTGCCTCAAAATTTAATTATGTTATTTAGAATACAAACACCGGTACCTGTAGATAAATGACTTAGATAATAGCTAATTATAAATATATAATAGCTTTTACGAGTGGTAGAGCCACGCTGTAGACAGTTTCGTCTACATCATGAATGGGCTGGCTCGTCCGGGTCGTTACCACTGTCTCACAGAAAACCGACGTAAAGTAGCGACTTGCTGCTGCGTTTCGTACGGTGAGTGAGATATCCGAAGGCCCAAATCCCCCTCCCCTTCCCAATCCCTAATTATCCCTTTCCTTTAAGGTCGGCAACGCACCCATGATTCTTCTGGTATTGTGGGTATACATGGGCGGTGGAGATCATTTACCATCAGGTGACCCACTTGCTCGTTTACCGATCTATGCTAAAAAAAAAAGAATACCAATACCGGTCCCTATAGATAAAAAACATATAATAGCTAAGTTTTCTTTTATTTTGTTATGACACGGCAAAGTAACTACACTATGCGTGATGTTGAGTCCAGTGGAATCAAAACATAATGTGGGCCGTTGAGACATTGCCTCAACGCGATGGTCGAAAGAATATGCTCTCCTGATGTTACTGGATACCTATATACCAGCTGACGCCTAACCAACCCACTATTTGGGTATTTTAAGCTAATAAAATGCTTGAGTATACTGATATTAGTACTATGATACTGCTTTAAAAAGATTCTATTAATCCGTATCGGAAAAATGTGGCTCCGAGTAGAAAGAAATAGTAAAAGCGTGCACTTTTAAATTATTTTCCACTTTTTTGTAAGTTATTTTGATAGTAAAACTTAATAAAAATAATAAACATATTTATTTCAAAGGTTTCATCTTCAGTAAAAAATGAAAACCACCGATTTTGATAAATATCGTTAAATCGGTCTCCTAAATACAAAAGCAAACTTTTTCATGTCATATATATTTTTTCGTCTAATTACAACCTAAAATATCGAAATATTATGCTTTAAAGTCAAGGTCAAATTTTGTGTTGACCCGTGTAATCTTTCTAATGTAATAAATTCACAGGGGCCTGCAAACGAGCAAGCGAGAAACCAACAGGTCGCTCGCCAGATGGTAAGCACCACCGCCTGTCCATAAAAAGAAGCATCAGAACATAGAACCTTGAATTACAAAATATTGCACGGCATTAGACTGCACTCATAACCCCGAGACATAGGATGTTAAGTGATAGAATACCCAGCAATTTGACAGGCTTCAATGTCCTTCGGACCGAAACACAATAGTGCACGTTATACTTGTATCAGAAAAAAACAAAGTAATGGTACCAATCCAGACTGCCTCTCGCATACAAAGGAGGCTATCACTTAGTAACCTGACCATCACAGCCTCCGTGACAGTCCGTGGCGCAGTGGGCGAGTAGCCGGCTGTGAAGCGAGAGGCCGCGGGTTCGATCCCCGCACCGAGACAAATGTGTGTGTGATCCACAAATATTTGTTTCGGGGTCTGGGTGTTGTGAGACCGAAAGTCTCTCGTAGTTCCTAATACCCACGCCACAAGACTCGTATCTTACTGTGGGGTCAGGACTATGTAAGTGACTGTTGGGTGTATTTATTTATTTATTTGATTTATTTATCTAATGATAAGTATCTAATCTCCACCACCACACCAGATGAATTATGGTTGCATTGCCAACTGTAAGTGAAAGAATGGGAAAGAAAGAAGGTAAAGATGATTATTATGATTCGGGAGAACTTTGGTGCTCCTTAAGGCTAGTTTTGAGACAGCGGTACCATCTCGGTCGCGCCCACCCATTCATGACAAAATATACATTGTATAATGTATTTTTTATGGCAAAAAGCTATAATACGATTACGCTTAGTTCTAGCCAATGAGCAGTAGATCGGACCAGTTAGATTAGAAAGCTAAGGCGGGAGCAAAGCGAACTGAAACTCTCGTCCTACGGTTCGTGGTTATTTTTTTATAACAACCCACAACCATAGTTGTACCCAGCATAAAGAAGGCTAGACTTAGTATTAGCTGTAAAAAAATAGGATACACCTAAGTTAGAGAGAGTTGAGTGGTAGAGCCGCGCTGTAGAAAGTTTTGTCTACAGCATGAATGGGCTGGCTCGACCGGGTCATTACCACTGTCTCACAGAAAACCGACGTAAAGTAGCGGCTTGCTGCTGCGTTTCGTACAGTGAGTGAGATATCTGGAAGCCTAAATCTCCTCTCCTTCCCTATCCCTAATTATCCCTTTTCTTTATGGTCGGCAACGCGCCCATGTTTCTTCTAGTGTTGGGCGTACTTGGGCGGTGGAGATCACTTACCATCAGGTGACCCACTTGCTCGTTTGCCGGCGTATACCATAAAAACCAAGTACTGCCGGCCACGTAACAGCACTTCGGCTTTAAGCCATAACATATCGACAAGTATTTAACGTGTAATAGACCATAATGGACACTACTTGTGATCCTACTCGATCACATTTGAATATCATAATCGCCATTTACATACATTAAACGTAGTCCAACTAAGTATCTCAATAACTAATATCATTATCAGTAAGTTGAGAAGTTGCCAATTCGCTAAAAGCCTCATTCAGTTCATTCATAACTGCCTAAAAGGTAAAAAGTCCGTACAAAATTAAATATAGATCAAATCACAAAGCCAGATCGCCCACAATCCATTCATAAATCTTTAGAAATAGTATACTTTTAATTTCTTTATAAAATAAGTATAAATCTTCAAGTATAAAGAGTCATTTATAATATTGAGATTGCGGAGTAGCGTGACGACTTCATACGTTTTCAGTTTTGTAGTGTTTTTTTCCGTTGGTCAATTACCACGGTTGTCGTAAAACGGAGCAACTCCGAAACTAACGTATACAGGCTGTTCTCATATTGAATTTATTATATCTGCATTTTATTGAAAACATTATTATGCATCCATCCATCAGCCTAGATTCGTCCACTGCTGGACATAGGCCTTTCCAAGTTCGCGCCACTCTTGACGGTCCTCCGCCTTCCTCATCCAGCCGCTTCCCGCTATTTCTTTGAGGTCGTCGGTCCAGCGGGCTCGAGGTCGGCCTACACTGCGTTTGGACAGGCGTGGTCTCCACTCTAACACCTTTCGGCCCCAACGGCCATCGTTGCGGCGACAAATATGGCCTGTCCACTGCCACTTCAACTTACTAACTCGGCGGGCTATGTCGGTTACTTTAGTTCTCCGACGGATCTCCGCATTCCGGATTTTATCCGTCAGAGAGACTCCAAGCATAACCCGCTCCATAGCTCGTTGAGCGACTTTAAAACGGTGGATCAAGCCCTTTGTCAGAGTCCACGTCTCGGCGCCGTACGTCATAACAGGCAGGACGCACTGGTCAAATACTCTTGTTTTTAGGCACTGCGGTATCGACGACGTAAATATGTGACGCAACTTTCCAAATGCCGCCCATCCCAAGCAAATTCTTCTGTCAGCCTCGGCCTCGAAGTTGTTTTTACCTAATTGAATAACCTGGCCTAGGTAAATATATCTATGAACAACCTCGACACCGACACTGCCGACGGTTATTGGCCTTTGGATGACATGACAGTTGGATATGACTTTCGTCTTATCCAAATTCATCCTCAGGCCTACGCGTCCAGAAGAATCGCTTAAGCTGCGCAACATTTCCTCCAATTCTTGCAGCGTTTCCGCCATTATAACTATGTCGTCGGCGAAGCGAAGGTGTGAGATGTACTCTCCGTTTACGTTTATGCCTCGTCCTTTCCAGTTTAGTGTTTTGAAGACGTCCTCCAGCGCGGCGGTAAACAGTTTCGGGGAAATAACATCCCCCTGTCGCACACCACGCTGAAGACGTATTGGTTTCGATTTTACACCCTGTACTTGGACGGACATCGTAGCGGAGTCATATAGACACTTCAGCACCTCCACGTATCGCCAGTCGATTTGGCATCGCTGCAAAGATTGTAGAACAGTCCAGGTTTCGATGGAGTCGAAGGCTTTTTCGTAGTCCACAAACGCTAGGCACAAGGGCTGGTTATACTCTTGAGTCTTCTGTAGAATCTGCCTAAGCGTGTGGATGTGGTCTACGGTGCTGTAGCCTTTTCGAAACCCAGCCTGTTCCGGAGGCTGAAAGTCGTCGAAGCGTTGGGCGAGACGATTCGTGATAACCCTTGAAAAGAGCTTGTAGGTATGGCTCAGGAGCGCGATCGGTCTATAGTTCTTCAAAAGAGTTTTGTCTCCTTTTTTGAAGAACAATATGACCAAGCTCCGGCTCCACTCCTTAGGCGTTGTTCTAGTACGAACTACGGCATTAAAGAGCTGTTGCAGCTGTTTGAGTATAGGAGTACCTCCAGCTTTCAACAGCTCTGTTGTGATGCCGTCTTCGCCCGGTGCCTTATTATTTTTTAATTGTTCAAGGGCTATCCTAATCTCACTCATTTCGACTTCCGGGAGTTCATCGGTGTAGTGGCGGATTAGAGGAGCACGTTTGTCGTTCGCATCGCAGGCAACCGGCTTTGGAGCGTGTGAAGAATAAAGGAGTCCATAGTAATTCTCGATTTCCGCGAGAATCTCTGGCCTAGAGGTTACGGTTTTATCGTCCGATGTCTTCAGCTTGGTCAAATGGCTTCTTCCTAACAGCTGAGCAAAAACTTTCGAGTCTTTATTTCGCCTTATTGCTTCCTCAATGAAGCGGGTGTTATGTCGGCGCAGGTCATAACGAATTTGCTTTTTAACACGCTTGTTAAGAAGAGAGTAATCCGCAGAGTCTGAAGACATTTCCCGTCTTTGCCTCATCAGGTCCAAAGTCTCGCTAGAAATCTTGGACTCCTTATTCTTTCGCTCCAGCTTACAAAGAGCCTTGCCTGCGCTGTGGACAGCATTCGTAAAGTTGTTGGCAAGTTGATCAACGTCCTCAGTGGTTTCCAATATGGCAAATCGGTTTTGAAGGTCCAATTGGAATTTTTCAAAACTCACATCGGTTTGGTGCAGTGACGGACGGAGCGTAGACCTCATCAGACGTTTCCTCTCCAGCTGGAAATTGATACTCAAAGTGCCTCGGACAAGACGGTGATCACTGCCGGTGCTGAACCTGTTGATCACTGAGACATCTTTGAATATCTGCCTTCGATCCGTCATGATGAAGTCTATCTCATTTTTTGTCTTACCATCGGGGCTTCGCCATGTCCACTTTCTTTGAGGCTTCTTTTTGAAGAATGAATTCATCAAATAAAGCCTCTGACTCTCGAGGAAATTCACCAGCAATTTGCCCCGAAGGTTTCTACTGCCATAACCATGTGGTCCGATCACCGATTCGCCACACTCTTGTACTCCCACTTTAGCGTTGAAGTCCCCCATAACAACGGTGTAGTGGGTCTTAGTGGTGTTATACATGGCCTTAGTAACGTCTTCATAGACAGCCTCGACCACATCATCGGAGTCTCTCGACGTGGGAGCATATACTTGTACTACTTTAAGAGAATATCTCTTATTAAGTCTGAGTACAAGATATGCAACCCGAGTCGAAATACTGCCGATTTCCAACACGTTGTTAGTGAGGACTTTGTTGATCAAAATACCAACTGCGCCGACGGACATTTGGTCGCCCTCTCGATAGTAGAGTTGATGGCCTGACTGTAGGGTCACGGTGTCCTCGCCCTTTCGTCGGACTTCTGATAGTCCCAGGATATGCCAGTTGATTCCACCTAACTCTGGCTCGAGCTCAGCGAGGTGTCCGTCCTCTCGGAGCGTCCGAGCGTTATACGTCGCCAAAAAGAGTCGTCGGTGTTGGTGGCCATTCCACCGGAGATTCTTAGCACCCCCTGCCCCACCGTTACCACAACCGCCACCGTTTATTTATTATGCATATTAAACATTTATTTGAAATTCATATGATAAATTTTAAAAGAGAATTACGCCATTTGTAGAGCATATTGTAGAGCTTACATAGCATTTCAGATTAGAGTACCAGTTCTAAAAATAAAGCAATGGTAGAAACAAGATTATTTTTTATCTAATAATATTGAATACATACCTTATCACAAAATATTCCTTAGCTATTCTAAAGTCAACTAAAATATTAAACTAACTCGTAGATTACTAACACAAATAATAGTGTAATCAATGGAAACAGACAACATTTTGGTCTATTTAATTTTATACGTTTATTCTTTTCATATCTTTTCATAACTAAATCAATGAGAAATTTAACTCAGTATAACACTGACCCACCCTGTAATACTCCAGAAATTTCGCGACACCCGCGTGTGGTCCGTTTATTTGGTAGTAAGTGGCCGAAGAACAAATACCTCTATAAATCCCGTAGAGGTGACGGGTGTATTGTAACAGACCGCAGGATAGCGGCTCATTCATGCTTCCTCAGACTCTATGACGCCGAGACGGCCGCTGGGCAGTTTGTGTTAATTCATATATAAGATCGTAAATTAAAGGGCTTTGATTATTACAACATGACTATAGTTAGAAAAGGTTGCTGCTTCTGCGCGGAATTCCATTGACATTTACTATAAGTTATTTTTTTTTACTAGCCCTGTATTATATACGTCCCACTGCTGGGCACGGGCCTCCTCTACTGAGTGAGAGGGATTAGGCCTTAGTCCACCACGTTGGCCTAATGCGGGTTGGCAGACTTCACATACCTTCGAAAAATCTTATCGAGTTCTCAGGTATGCAGGTTTCCTCACGATGTTTCCTTCACCGTTAAAGCAAGCGATAATTAATAATTAATTTACACGTAACTTAGAAAAGTCAGAGGTGTATGCTCTTGGGGCTGGTTTCGAACCTGCAACTTTCGTCTCGACAGTCCATACCACTCCCCGCTGATCTATCGCTGCTTTTTATTGGTGGTATAAGGTATACCACCCAAAAAAATATCTAGTTTTAAAAGTGATATTTATATGTTTATTTGTGACAAATGCTTAATCCCCATAGATATTTAAATAAACCCGAAAGTGAACCGCAAATAGATGTCATGTCCGGGAGTCGAACCCTCACATAGCAAGGGGGTCAGTGGGGTGGAGCCAAGGCACGAGGGGATCGAAATTAGGGTTACGCGCAATTATTATTATTTCATTTATTGAAGTTTATGCGTGTATTAGTCTATATTTTTTGGTGTGAATTCATAGTTAGGTCGCTCAAATCAGTGTTAAAACACCACTAGTCTACTCCTAAGAATGAGCAGTAAGCTTAATATGCTGAATATCGAATAACGTTTCATTTGCGTAAAATCATCAAAATAATTACAGATACACATTATTTTTTCAACTTATGTCGATAATCTCAAATATATAATATAAGATTTGTATTTTTTTACATAACAAACTTTTCAAGCTCACAATAAGATATTTCCAACAATTCATCTCAATTTGACATCGCATCAATCCTTTAAAAGGTCAATATTAAGACACAAAGGGTTGTTATAACATCTTGTTATAAACTCATTGATTGATCGATGGGTAACTAGGTACCGTAAACATCGTAAAAAGTTTTATAAAATATATATTTTAGTTACTTACGTCACCAATTACTTAAGGTAGTAGGGATACGATCCCGCGCATGGTCCGAAAACGTTGGTGTGACTTAGAGGTCGAAATGAGAACCATCGGCCTCTTTGTGGAAGATGTTCAAAACCGGGTGAATGCTTTACCTAAGTAGGAAAACATACCTTTACACTAAGCTGGGATAAGAACGAGTAGAAAGAATGAAAATCGATTTGAGATTGAATGTGTCTGGAGACGTTTATAAATACTGAGTTTTGATAATCATATTTTAAATAATAATCATATTCATTTTTTGATAGATATATTTCGTATCAGGACAGCCCTTAATGACTTATATGAAAAAAGTTTAATTTCAAAGTTTTAACGTTATATAACCATACAGTACACGTCATGTTAGCATAAAACTATTTAAATGGTAATATTAGGTCATTACATATGAAATTGGCGTTTTTCGTACTGGCCACTTTAATCACAAATTTCTCCTCTTTGGTAAGGAATTCCAAATTCAAATTTGTACAGCTATAGACTCATGTATTTGTGCTTCGATGATCGTCATTCATTTGTTTTTTTTCTTCTGTTTTTTTCTGTTTGCGTCACTCATTTTACAAAATGGAAAACTTAAAATATCGCATTATTTACGAGTACGAGTTCCGCCGTGGCACTAGTGCTGCGGAAACAACTCGAAGGGTGAATGATGTGTATGGCGGTCGTGTTGCAAAAGAAAACACAGTTCGTTTTTGGTTCCAACGTTTTCGTTCTGGAAATTTCGACCTGCAGAACAAGCCCCGTGGACGGCCTGAGACTCAAGTTGATTATGAAGAGTTGAAGGCTATTGTGGAAGCGGATCCATCGCAAACCACGTCCGAGTTAGCTGCAGGCTGCGATGTTAGTGACAAAACTGTTTTAATTCACTTGAAGCAAATTGGGAAGATTAAAAAGCTTGAAAGGTGGGTACCTCACGAATTGACTGAAGCAAACCGGCAAACGCGCGTCGACTGCTGCGTTACATTACTAAACCGGCACAATAATGAAGGTATTTTAAACCGAATCATTACCTGTGATGAAAAATGGGTTCTTTACGATAATCGGAAGCGCTCAGCGCAATGGTTGGATCCTGGCCAGCCAGCCAAATCCTTCCCCAAGCGAAAATTAACCCCAAAAAAGTTACTTGTAAGCGTTTGGTGGACTAGTGCCGGTATTGTTCATTACAGCTTTCTCAAATCTGGCCAGACTATTACGGCTGATGTCTATTGTCAGCAATTGCAAACCATGATGGAAAAGCTAGCGGCTAAACAACCTAGGCTGGTCAATCGCTCCACGCCACTGCTGCTTCACGACAACGCTAGACCACACACTGCGCAACAGACGGCTACTAAATTAGAAGAGCTTCAATTGGAAAGTCTAAGACATCCTCCGTACTCCCCGGACCTTGCTCCAACAGATTACCATTTTTTTCGAAATTTGGATAACTTCTTGCAAGGGAAAAAATTCAACTCCGATGGGGCAGTCCAAATCGCCTTCAAAGATTTTATTGATTCCCGTCCGACTGGTTTTTTTAGTAAAGGGATCAATGAACTACCTATGAGATGGCAAAAGTGCATAGAAAATAATGGTTCATACTTTGATTAATTAAATATATTATATTAAAAAATATTCGACTTTTTGTTCCTCCCATACAAAACGCCAATTTCATATGTAAGGACCTAATATAAATAATGTCTTAAGATACTTTTCCATGTATATTTTGAATTATTTCAGTCCTGTATCTTTTACCACCAAGCGATTCCTTCGCTTCATATTTTCAATCCCTTAGAACCTCGAGCCACTCAATCAAACATGTAAGCTAACAAGCCTTCATCATGCTCGACAGAGTCCAAAAAAAGGGCCGCATCTGTGCAGGGTGCGAAACTAACTCGTACGCCGACAAACAAACAAACAAGGCTCTTGGATTGACGCGCCCCGCCCATCTGCGGCACATTTCAAACCATTTTTACAGATACAAATGCGAAAGTAACTTTGTCTGTCTACTACGTCATTGCTACATTGCTTTATTATCGGCACTGAACGATGCCATTTGGTACGTATGCATGCTCATGTAGTTCCTTAAATATTTACAACTAATTATAAAATAAAACAATTTTATAAACGTATTATTGTTGTTATATTATTATTGTTGGACGCGTAATAGTGCCTGTACTGCTAGAGCTGCTAGGTTCAAGCCTTCTCCACTAATGAGAGTCGGTTAGGCCTTAGTCCAGTCCAGCCAGTGTAGTACTTGCCTAATTTGGGTTGATCGACTTCACATTACATATCATGCTATTTACGGAATAAAATTAACATGATTCGTAAATAACATGGTATACAAAGGATAATAAAATTGATAAACCTCGCCACGCGAATGAAACCACTAGCACAAATCTGATCCTAAATAATAAGACGAGCAACTATCTACCAATAGCTCCACTGATTGAAATTTGGAAGTGTCCACGGAACATTTTAAAATTTAAGATACCTACACTAAACCGAACAAAGTCATCCATACCTTTTACATAATGTAAAAAGCTACATACCACTTAAATCTCGCGCAGAATTAAAATAGAAATATACTATCTACAAGATAAATATTATCTTCATGTATTAGCGATATTCAAATTATACAAGTTTAAAAAAGAAACTCGAGAGTAAATTTTTTCAACACTAATTTTAATGAAAACTCACTACATCGGCACTCGCCTGGAAATTAGTATGTTTTCTTAATATGTAGTTTTAATACGAGCGTGTGGTCTGTTCTGTTCTAAGGCTTTTTGATAGTGTCCCTTGCGGCTGTTGACATAAATGAATACAGCTTGTTCTCTTAATTATATTTACTTTAATAACATTTTTTGTAACGAACCAAGTTCTTCTTGCTGGTGGTAAGATATTCATATCCGCCCGGATAGCGACCACCGTACACATGGTGTTAAATCCTGCCATAGTGATCCACACACCTTGTGTGGATCGCGGTCCAGGATCAGCCAGTGTATATCCGGTTCTCCCCAGGGGTTTGCGACATGACTTGATGGTTGATTGGGCCGGGTATAGGTGTACATCCTTGTATTACTGTGCTTGCATCGGTCATCCGCCTGTCCTGTCGCAGGCCCCTCGATTTGCTTCTTTTCTCTCCGAAGAGGGAAGAAGCATTATACAGGCCGGTATGACTCTGGTGACCACCGATAAGCTCATTGTTTGTTGGTGGTCGCTGATTTTTTGGATTGCACTACGCTTACCACCAGGTGTAGTGCAGTCACTTTGCCGTGCTCGAATAAAAAAAAAAGTGAGATATAAAATAACTTGTTGAATATATACCAAATAAATAGACTAAGACAGAACAATGATAAAAAATTTAAGACTTCAGGATCTTGACAATATTTTTACAAAAACTGTTAAACTTATCATGTCATCAACTAACATGACTTTGTACAAGCGTCATTGTCAAACCAAACAAAAATTCGCCACATCAAGGATACGCCGACGCCTTTTAATGCAATTTATATTCGCTATGACATTGTCAACGCGTCACCGTCTAACTCTATGAAAAGATGAGAGTGTAGGCGGTGCGCGGTAACTTTGTCACGGCGGTGCAACAAAGTGGCCGGCACTTTTGAGACACTTCAATCGCTTTATATTTGACTTGGTTTGTTAAATAATTGTGAGACCATTTGCAAGGCAAAAAAGCGCCGACATCCATTGACGATTGTTTGCGATAGTTTACTATATTTTATTTAATGTGTGAACACTGAAGAATTTATTTTAGTACATTGTAAGTTATTGGAGACACTTGTAAGTTAAATAAAAATAGGTAATTTGATTTAAAAATTGTCAATTCAATCACTTATATTTTAAATACACACAATAATTTATTATTCGGATGCAACACGCAAAGGGCCACGATTTCCAGAATAATGACTTATAAGAGAGATTACTAAAAATGTAGAGTATACATGACGTTGAAACCGATTTAGAAGATTCATCCCCAATGTTACAAGTGACAACTTTTATTGTGCCGTGTAAGTAAATGTGATATTTTCCTTATTCTAAGTCATTTTATACTAGACAGTAGTATAAAATGACTTTTAGTCGAAAATGCAATTCGCTGATTCCCGAGTTCCAATTCCAAGTTCAAAATTTCCCAGACCCCGTGCAGTAAAGCAAGTGTCCCCGGTGCGGCGCGGCGCGACACAGCGCGAGCAGCCCCAACGCGCCGAATTTCCGCCTCACTTCACAGCCTTTATGGCGGATACAAATAATTTGTTATCTGTATTTTATATGTACATAATGTTCTGTGGCTGATCATACAGCGTTTTTGCTTTACCGCGAACCCAAATGAGCAGATGGTAGTTTTTTGTTTTTTTAATTGACTGCTTGTTTGCTGAAAGAAGTAGGTGTCAACTATACTTGTAAGATATGCGTTCATGTGGATGTTGAAGAAAGATTGGTAAATAAACACTATTTTAAAACACTGTTGTTTTTATCCCAAATAGAGAGAAGAAAAAGAAAGACAACATGTTAGTCACAGATTAGAATAAATTTTACAGTAACCACCATTGATGATTTTGGCATTTGGGCGTCGTAACTGTGAGTGGTAGGTGACCACTCGGCGTACTGCTGTACCTACTATGGCGCGTACTACAATAAAGCGCTGATTTTTAGTGGTCACTCAAAATCGCCTTCATGTAATAGCAGAATCCATATTTTATCCAAAGAAGTTAGAACCCGGCAAATGAATTCCATCCAACAGTCATACGCATAGTCCAACACTAGATTAACCTGTATCTTGGGTATCAGGAAGTACAAGGAACTTGCAGTCCCACAACACCCAGACCTGAAACAAATATTTGTGGATCAAACAAACATTTGTCTCAGTGCGGGAATCGAACTCATGGCCTCTCGCTTCTCAGCCGGCTACTCGCCTACTGCACCACGTAGGCTGTCATAAACATTTAAACATACTCATTGAGAAATTGTAATGTCACTATTTTAATAGAAATGTAATATACTGTCACCATACTTAAAAATAACTAAGACATTGTTTTTTTTATTTTCATCCATCTAATTTTAGTTTTTTTTATTAGCCTGAATGACGAAAAATATACCGTCCGTAAACAGAAGCAAAACAACACAAAACTTTGTATTACAAAGTTGGATGGTAGTTTCATTGGCTTCAATGTCCTTCAAACCCCAACAAAACAGTGCTTACACTTCTTGGTGGCAAAAATAGACAAAACAGTGGTACTAACCCAGACGGCTTCTCGCATAGAAGCGACCTACCACCAAGTAAACATTTTCCTCACATCTACTTTGAAAAAAAAAACACATTTTGTTTATTTTCAACTTTACTGCTGTGGCGTGTATATTCCAATACAGTAACACAGTCGCGACGAGTGTGCTGTTACCCGTTGAGGAGCTTCATTTTTTAATCCGTTATCAAATCTTAACAAACTTAGGAGCATATCACAGCTAAACTCTATCGAATGATATTTTTTCCAAAAAAACAATTCACCATTAGCGGAGAAAAATCGGTATAGGTGGATATAAAAAAGGTGCTGAAATAAGAACCTCCGTTTTGAAATCGGTTAAAAATACAAGTTTTTGATGTAGGTATCCAAATATCAATAACCGCGTGACCGAAGCCGCAAGCCACACTAGTATATTCAAGTAAATGGTCGGGTCGTGGTGTCACATGTGGTCACAGAGCACAATACAATATGAGATATTGCCTTTTCAACGCACATCTGCCACTTTCGAGGGTCCAAATAATATGTGTTATATCTCAACACGGGCCAAAGGTAACGGTTGCTTAAATTACATAACAGAGTTTTTTTCTTATAAAACTGAATAATGGACAACGTTTAAGAAAACCTTCATAAATTATGACGATAGGATTATGTTAATGCCATAATTTGATATTTGCTTCGGAACAATAGATACTAGGATAATGAATATTAATCAATATATAGTTATAACAAAGTCGCTATCTGCGTCTGTCTGTTTGCCCGCTTATTTCTCGTAAACTATGTAACTGATTTAGATGCCGTTTTCACTATCATTTAAATGTATTCCGAAATATTTATATGTATATATATCACACTATATAGGAGCAGGACTGTAACAAGTCAGCGGTATAATCGCGACGGATAGCTAGGATCGTATACATTTTTATTTTTAAGTTGAACGGAGAGACTATTTTACAACTTGCAGTTTCATTTCAACCGCCATAAGACAGCCAATCCACTTGTACGACTACAACTTGTACGACTTTTAAAAAGCTACATTGAATATTTAAGTTTGCCAAAAATCCACATCGTATCCATCGCTTTTGTATTTATTATTTCTCAAACACCATTGGAACTGGATAGCGACTATCGTACATGGTCATGTCAGCCAGTTAGAGTTAGACTTATCCAGAAACTTCAGGCCGGGATGAATCTGCAAACTATCCAGGGATGCAATGTCTCATGACGGTCGACGTTATATTGGGATTGCATTCCACTTAACGCCAGGTCCAGTGTAGCCACTTGCCACGTGACAGTTAAAAAAAATAATATACCTAATCTGTATAAGTAAATTATCCTTTAGTTAGAAAATAACAAAACCTTTAGCATCTGTTTATGTTACAAATATTATGCGATTAGCTCATTTTAATAGATGAAACAATAAAAAGCTAAACGGATTACAAATAAAAAGCCAGTAAACATGGCTCTTTGGATATCTCAAGTGTCATTTCTAACCTAACCCAATTTAGCGGAGTAGAAAAAATAACTCCATTCATTTATTGTCCTCTGTAACAAACACCAAACATACCCTTACTAGCCCTTATACCTTTACGATAAAGTCTATTTTACATTGAATCATGTTTCAATAGGTTTGTAAATTTATTTAACATCGCTGACATATCCCTTTGTAATGGATCACAAAAGCTAATGCACTCATGATCTTTTCAGCATTGTCATTCAATGCTAAGTACTGGTACGGACAATTTTGTTGCTTGCAACCACAAAACAAACGTGCAGCCTTTATTTCAATAGAGAAACGGACGAATGTGCGATGATATTTTGAGAAATTTCAATAAAATGGCGCAAGTGTGACTGCATAATTGAAATTTTGACTCTTGCAAATTGTGTGACGGGCTTGGTTGGTGTGACGAATCGTTTGAGTTTTGAGATTTTAATTGGCAACACAGCTTGACTTTACTTTCGGTTTTTATACACTCCTATGTCTAGACAATAATCTATTATAATAAAACGAATTATAACTAAGTATATATCGTCTGGTAATGTGTTATAAGCTTATGGCATAATTATGATTAGCATTTTGGTTAATTTTGAACAAACGGGGGTAGATAGATATAGCTTAGATGATTTACACAAGACCAAAACAACATTGTAAAGGTTTGGTCAAACAGCGGACAGGGCAGGACGGCGACGTAAAATAAAATTAGGAATTATTATATCAGATGACGAAAAAGCAGCACTCTCACCGTAAATCTCACTTAATATCAGTAGTACCTGGGCGACCGAGCTCTGCTCGGGTGAAAATTTTTTTTTTTCGTTTTCTAATAATGAAACCTAACAACGCCATCTGCTATTGTGCTCACAAAAAAGTAGTATTATTATTATTCGCCAATAGATGTCAGGAATTAAGTCTAACCTCAAAACACTCATTGACTTCGTGTTACTTAACAACGCCATCTGCTGTTGTGCTCACAAAAAAGTAGTATTATTATTCGCCAATAGATGTCAGGAAGAGTCATATTTTTCTTCCAAGTTTATGTTTAAGTTGATAAAACACGAATAAAATGACATTTTCTAAAAATGATTCCTAGCTAGATCGATTTATCGCCCCCGAAACCCCCTACATATTAAATTTCGTGAAAATCGTTGGAGCCGATTCCGAGATCTCAATTATATATAAATATATATATATATACAAGAATTGCTCATTTAAAGATATACGATATAAAACAATTTTAAAATTAAAATTATTAAAATATATTTTAATTTTATATTTATATTGTTAAAGTCTATTTATACTTCGCAGCCGTTAAGTAGATACCAGAAAAGCTTCCAAAAATGTTACGAATAATAGTATTATAGATAGATTACCGATAAAATATTTTGTTGATCACAATGTACAACACATCTGTTCCGCCACTCCCATACATTTAAGCTTTGAAATTAAAGACATCGCTAGCTCAGGCGGATCTTCAAAACGTTTGGGGCTGATCGAGACTTTATAATTTATTCAATTTCTATTATTTTAGATTTTTTTGGCTAAAAAAAATTTTTTTTTTTTTTGTATATTTGAAATACATGAATGTTGTTTTCATTAACAACTTCACTCGCGGCTCCGCTATGTTACATACAATACTCTACCCATTTTCCCCCTTAACGAATGAATTTCCAGAAAATCCCCTCTTAGACTTACTTAGATGCCTAAAATATAAAATAATGAATTCCCCCTCAAAGTTTCAACTGTACACACTCTTCTACAGACATACCGCGTAGTGCGTTCTATCACAAATTATTTCATATTTTATACAATACTAGCTTTTGCTCGCGGCTCCGTCCGCGTGATCAAACAAACAAACAAACAATCAAACTCTACAGCTTTATAATATCAGTATAGATTTGGGTAGCTTAGCAACGGAAGCCTTCAAATAATATTATTTGGGTAGCTTAGCAACGGAAGCCTTCAAATATGAAAAAATTTCCCCTTTTTTGCAACATTTTTCCCTGATGCTTCGCTTCTAATGGTCGCAGCGTAATAATATATAGCCTAAAGCCTTCCTCGATAGATGGACTATCCAACACAAAAAGAATTTTTCAATTCAAACCAGTAGTTCCTGAGATTAGCACGTTCAAACAAACAAACAATCAAACTCTACAGCTTTATATATTAGTATAGATTTTAGTCCCGTGGCGTCGCGTTGTGACGCTGCGCCGCGAGGCACTGCTCCGGTCAATTGCAGGTCCATTCAGTACGTTCTTACCTTTATTTAAATAGATTACGAAAAACGACGGGTATTATTCCAAAGGTGTAAAATAATCAATAACTTAATAAATAAATATTTTTCTTTGTTATAAGAATATGAAGGTTAAAACACAACGGCTGCCATCTAGCGGCTTGATTGAACATTACTTCGTTACCATCTTAGGAATGTACTTTATGAGTTGTAACAACCCCACGAGAGATGGCGCTAATACTAGCCTGCTGAATTCCATTCTAATCAGAATATTCAAGATCCTATACTTTAATATATACCAATATCTTATAAGCCCGACGTTGAGAAGTCATTAGAGTGCTTTAGGAAGATATTGAGTATTATTTGAAACGGATATAACGTGTTACAATAGCTTAGATTGGAAGATTTACAAACATAAGAAGAGAAAAATGATAGTACAGTAGTTAAGCGAGCGCAGATCTAGCAATGCTTCTTCATTACTGCGGGTTGGTAGCGTTGCGCGTGCACTATTATGGAAAACTGTGTTGCCGTTTTAATTATATCATTCCAACGAGTAGGAAATCTGCCTCTAGCCCTCTTTTCTGTTACCTGACCTTAGTCTAATAATCTGTCCAATGAGTTTTTATGCCTGGAGATGTGCCCAAAGAACGTTAAAATTCGTTTTAAAATTATAACTATCTGTCTAGAGGCATAAGTTATAATCGTATCTGTTTTATTACTTAACCTAACAAACTACGTAACTACAAATAAATACACATACATAAAGACCAATGAGTAATATTTATAACAAACTCTTTTTGTTGGAGTTGAAACATAAACGCAATTACCAACCGAAAAAGCTGACTACGGAATCCATAAAAATTCTAAACACGCAGTCAATCTCCGGCACTCGGTACAATTAAATGTATATCTTTAACTGAGGTTAAACGGCTTCACTTAGCCTTCGCGAAATGGGAGGGGAAGGGCTAGGAGGTGGGAGGTGTGGGAGACTGAGAGATTCGTCAACGTCACGTTTTACAGTTGTTGTAATGAAGGGAATGTGTCCATTCGTTTGTACGGTTTGGATATTGAATTTTTGTCATTAAAATGAAAATTAAATGTTAATGAATCACTAGTAGTACTATTATATTCTTTTGTCCATACGTCATGAATGGGCCGGCTCGACTAGGTTGTTACCACTGTCTCACATAAAGCTGACCTGAAGTAGCAATTTGCTGTTGCAATTCATACGGTTAGTGAGATATCCGAAGGCCCAAATCTCCCTTCCCCTTCGTTCGCGCTTACCATTTAAAATCAAAATCGATTTTATGGACTCAAAGTACAAATTTATAAACCTAGTCTAACCGAGTTATTGCTGTAAGTTAACATTAGTTTGATAGAATTGAAAATAAAGCTTGTCATCGCTGTGGTACACATGTGGTATAATACACTAGAGTAGTCACCTCGAGAGTGGAAGTTTTCTGTTAGAACGTTTCAAATTTCCCAGGCGGCCGGAACGCATGCAGTTATCAGTAGTAGCAACAATAACGAGAAATAGTAGGTACTTTTCATATGATGACATTTTGCAAATTATACGAAACTAAACCTAATATGAAGTTAATTAAGCTTTTTGATTATTTATTGCTAATACAAATCAAACATTTGTGAAACCATAATCTATATTTAGAATAGAAGATAATTTTATTATTACTTTTTCCGTAGTAGTGCAAGTCCCATTGCTTTGCTTTGAATTGCCAAAAAAATCGTAGTTAAGCACATTTCCACAACTTAAATATTTTAAGTTATTTACATTGGCATTTTTCGTTTATAATTAATTTTATCATCTTTATTAAAAACAAGATAACTAATATGATTTAAAAAAAAAGTATCTTTTTAATCAAATCAAAAATAGGCGCAGTCATATTTTGATAGACAATCCGGCAGAATCGTTGTCCTCTATTAGGTAATAAAAATTAGATAAAAATCTATTTCAATTATAATACAAATGGACATAGAAATCAAACATTGGGATTTTATACTAACAGAAAGATAATGATTAAAAACAATTTAGATGTAAGCTTAAGTATCGAATACTAATACATAAAGAAATTACCTCACAAAAGAAACGCTTACTACTCAGAAAAAGCCAATTAACCGTCTAAAATATGAACTATTTCTATAACGGTATTTTAATATCAATCCAATTACCTACTGGAATTTAGAATAACCAATTTTACGTTCCACTCTTCATTCCTTTTCTGTTTTTGTTGTACTACGTGAAACTACATCAAAGCTTGTAGTCGGCTCGTAGGCGTCTAATTTTGGTGATACAATAATGAAATGCTACGATAACTACGTCATCGTAGACATCTCGCTTGAATGCTACGCCAATCTACGGGTGGCTACGAACCTGTAGGCCTATACCGGTCTACACAGGTAACTGATTTAATATCCGACTCCTTTTTGAGATTTTTTAACGATTAAATAAATGCTTTGATTAATTCTTAACTTTAGAATAGTCGATATAATTGCATAACACACACTTCTATTTATATCAATAGATACTTTTAGATTCCATACTGACCCATCTCAATAACAATTTATAACACTCTTTTTTTTGTCGGTGGTTAAAAATAATACAGTAGTCGTGATCTGTTTATCTCAATATTGTAATTTTTCTTTTATGATCAGTTGTTTATTAGATCTGCAGCATAGCCAATGACGTCATCAGATTCTCCAAGTAATATAATTAAACTGCTATTGATTCACTAAGCTTAATATATTAAACTGTTCTAGGTTCTCTCTGTTTCATTAAAAATTATTGTAAAGAAAACAAAAGCTGTTCTGTTTTAAATTTATTAAATAAAAAGCCTTATGACAAATGAATGAATAACACAGGCGCCGCTGTGTCTGTTCTACCGTCAATGTTGAAGCAACGCTTACATAATACTGTCCCAATACAACACCAAGTTAATCGAATTTAAACCTTATATGTTTTACTTTAATAACTATTACGGTCGCAATACGGAACCATTGGCTCTTCACGCGACGACATTTGATTTTCAACTTTATTAGGAAAAGAATAAAGGATAATACAATAAAATAATGTTGCCAACATTATTTGTATGCGTTGAAAGCCGCGCAATCGCTGCGACCGGCCACCAGTCGGCCCGGTGGCGCCACTGAGCTTAGTCGCTCCTATCCAGCCTCATTCGGACAACGATACTGGCCACACCAGTAGAATAAGATTTTGTGAGCAAGAATTATAAAGTCAATTCCCGCCTTCCATTTTTAAATTAAAATACCAAATAAAAATAACAAAAGTGTTCTATCGTATTCATTTCAAATTCATGTTATAGCGCACAGGTTTATAAGACTATTTTATTTTATAATTTATATATTTTTTTAATTTGACAAAGATGTGCAGTTAATGAGTGTCGGAGAAAGCCAGGGGCGCCGACAACTTCCGTGTCGTGTGTAAGTTACGTAACAGTTCCGGGGAAAATCGATATCCTGGGCGTATAAATAGCGAGCTACGATTTGAAACAGCTGGCCGGCAGCCAGGCGTCATGCAGCCTACGGTGAGACCTCCCACCATTTATTCATGTTATATTCTACGATCGACCTATTTAGATATTTTTTCTTCCAGTAGTTTAGTCCCAGTTTACCAGTACTCAATATTTTTTGTATATTAGAATATTTACGCAACTTTTTTGCATTAATGTTACATATTTCACATTTATATTTCCGCAACAATCATCTTCGCATCATGAGTATATACGTCTACCGATAATATCACACAAATATTAATCTTATTCTATAAAACGACAGGATATACTCCGTCGTAGATATAATAGTCAAAACCAATTGTTTTACGGAACGTCAACTTTAAAACAATATGAACTAATAATTAAAAATCATTGCTTTCTATGTTATCCTTGCGGTATTGATTCTTTTATATCACTATCAAACACTAATTTAAACGTTTTGTCTTACTTCTTCTTGATATGTTAACATTAAATTATCTCATTATTATATTTCTTCTGATTACAATATCTAAAATAGTCTTCAAACTACATTAGTATGTTACGATCTATAAAAGTGGAAGTTATTATCTGTCTACGATATCTACGGGTCGATGTATAGGTTAGGTCACCGACTATTCACTAAGACTCTTATCTTAACATTGTTAGAGAATTACTAAACTTACATAATATTCTTATAATATACTAATTAAACTTGATTTTTTCTCTTTGTTTTTGTGAATGGATATCTATGAATTAACAGAACCTTTCATGCTATTAATGTTAGTCAATATCAGAAGAAAACAAGATTTTTATTGAAGTACCATCAGAATTAAAGAGAAATATATACGCACGGTTAACTTCCGTTGTCATGAATGAATAGCCAGACTTATTACCAGATTTCTGCAGATTACTTCTGATAGCCCAAGCCAATCAAAGTTGCACATTGCTTAAATATTCCCATCTCTAGAAGTGGCAGTGGTCAAGTCTACCGAATACAAATCTTTGCTCTGGTAAACCGTATAATGAAAATTTCAACAAAAATATCCCTAAATGATACTCGCCATCAGACAAGCGCCTGCAATAAACATTTAGGCATTCCCGGAGACTCGCCGAGGTTCAGTGCTCGGTGTCCACAAAAATGCGTGCCACTATTGATCCTGGTACACACCTGGTACACAGGAGAGAAGACAAGACAAGACAAGCGCCTACGCCTGCCCATATACAGAAGCAACATCATCTAGAACATTGGATATCAAAGTACTGCACGGCATTGCACCTTGGGACGTTTGATATTTTTTATAGCAGATGTCGGCAATCAAACAAGTGAATCAACTGATGGAAAATGATCTCTTCCGCCCATGAACATCCACAATACCACATTAGATGTGAATACATTGTTGAAATTGAAGCTTATACACGTGATTGGGAAAGGAAAGGGCAAATTGGACCTCCGAAAAACTCATTTACCATACGAAACGAAATTACTAGCTGCCGCATTGGAAGGTTGAAAAATATATCTTTATGTAATATTCCACCTGTACAGTCCATCCTGAATACAACAACAGCGCCGAAAGCTTTACTCATTAAACCAATGAGCAAAATATTATGTCATAATAATTGTCTGTTCTCATCTAGATACGACGAGTTATGTAAGATATTTACCTAGCCGATTCCAAAAGGTTACAATGTCCATACAATGTCCAAAAGTGCATTGTTTCAACCTATATGACGTAACCCTTAAATCAGGGCTGATTACGAACGCTTAACTATTACGGACAGGGTGTACCACCACCAACCACCCAACCCACGCATAGTTTTGTATTAATCATGGTAGGTATTTATATAAGGCTATGCGTGGCTCAAAATTTATCGAATAGGAGCCCAAAGTAATAAATTCAATGTCGCTTGTAAGTTATCCAGGGCGACTGAGTTTCCAAATTACAACTCATTTTGTAGGCTTCTTACTAATATTTAATTACACGTTCATTTAATACAATAGATGTGGGTGTTCACCAACAAATCATATCGTTTAAATATTGATGACTCTTTGTTTGAAACACATTGTTAATGAATTAGGTAGAATAATATTAATAAACGTACTGATTTTGTGGCAGCGTATTTCATCTGGGCAATCAAAAATTTGTGTATTTCGATAAGAAACAAATTTCATTTGTGCGGTATAAAGACTGACACAAAATCCAAAAATGCCATTCATAATTGGATCTCACACATGCTTACAAATTGTGGACTTTAGCGTGATTTTCGGAAACGTAATCATTTTCATTCCCACTTCCCGAGAATACGAAGATGTTGAGAAAATAAAAATCATAATACAACACGATAACATACGACAAAGACCATCAATATTAAAGTATTCATCGAATTGGATATACAAGATAATGACAATAAACCTAGATAAAACTGCCTTCTCTTGTTTCGACTCTTTTCTCCGTCCATGGTTGCCTGTAATACTCGTAGATTGACCTAAACAATAAGGCGGTCAATTTTACTATGCTTAAGTGTGATATATTTATAGTATTTTATAAATTATAGTGAAACATTATAAATAAAAAATTAATTAACATTTTTTTTTAAATTATACTCATATCTTATGTTGTCGATTATGAGTCATATTAAAAAGAAATCTTCTTACAATTAATCTCTTTGGCTGACAATATGTTAAGCCATCTTTACACGATAACAAATAAATAACTTGGCCATCATTTAAAGTATACGTAATATAGAACGAAATCTCCAATCATGCAACTTAATGCTACGGCCAACTTTTGAAAAATTGTCACATTACCAACTTCGAACCCTCGTCAAGTCGGAAATCTTATTCGTTATCTGAATGCGGATTCCTTCGGAGCAAGTATTAACTTATTGCTTCAATTATATTCGACCCGCGCTGGGAGTGAAAGTTTTATATTTTGGCTCTCTGCAAAGATATCTAGAATGTTTTTTTTTTTTGGTTGATTCCTCAAAAAGTATAATTTAAAATAGAAATATCAATCAACATGAAATTATCAATAAATAATAATATGATTCCTTTCAGGACTCATTTGCAATTAATACAAATTATTATTTAATATTGTAAGATAAAAGACACCCACTAACCACTTCTTTAGTATTGACACAAAATAACTTGTCCGCATTTTAAGTTCTCATTCTAGTTTACTAGAAACGTCAGTCTGACAATAGTTCTATTTTCATGGTCTTGAACGTTAGTTTTATTTATTTATTAATATGGTGTAATATGGTATACAGGAAAACATAAAAAAAACATAATTAGAAACAGAGTTTTTAAGAACAGAGAGTTGTTTTATAATATATGTGTACATCATAACATGTGCCAAAATATGTGGGATTCGGTTAAATAATCAATAATATACGTGATTATATTTTTAAATCATAGAATCGATGACCCGGAACATAATTACAATCGCATTTACTCTGAGATTGTCCCACGTAATTAATGATTTCAGTTGATTAAATAAATCAAGGATCAAATATATAAATATACGCCTCACGTACTACGAGTGCTACCTCCCATGCTGACATCTTGAGTAACGCTCATTTTACCAAGGGTCAAATGCTCACCAGTGTCAGCGCCAACGTAGGCAGTAAAAATTGGCACTATTGGTTTTAATATAGATTGAAGTACTTATATACCGTGTTTATTTATATGTCAATTATGACACACACAAAACATATAAATAGTTTATAAGATTCTGCAACGAACCTCTATAGGTAGACTAAAGTACTTATAGAAAATGTATATGCCAGAAAACAATCAAGGACGCGCTATATACTAAGAAAATATATTTGAGGCGGTACCAAAAATACATCGATCAATAAACAACGCAGACAGTGCGGAGAACTCCTCCAGACGGCCTGGAGACCAGCCAGGGACAAGGGCACGACCTGCTTAATATCTACAATTATCCAACGTAGTACAGGATTTAGGTTGCCAGGCATTTCATCCCGTTATTGCAGCTAATTGAGTTGATATCGGGCCCATAATTCCATTTGAAAATACAACCGAACGAAGAATGCAATCAATATTCAAAGTATGAACTTAAAAGATCTAAGATTTATACATTTGAAGATTTACCTGGATAAATGTTCATACAAGAGCGAAAAAAATGTGACAATACTTAGGTTGTTTTAATCATACCTGTAATTTGAGCTTTGGGAAGTCCTCAGTTTTCATTTATAGTAAAACATGCAGTTATTTAGAGATGGTGAAGTAAGCCTATATCTTTTATATACAAAAAGTTTTTGTAAAAACGATCAAATACAATTAAGTTAACAGCCATTCAATTATGGTGGAAGGAGTAGTAGTCAAATGATAGACAAAATATGCACGACTTCGGTATGTGACATTATCGTCAAACCGTACGGCGCGGCGTGTGAGTTATTCCCACGGATGGTATCACTCAGCGTCCAACTTTGCCAATTCCAAAAGTAGAATAATATTTCCGGTCTTATTTTAAAAATAAATGTTGATAAATTTAACATAGCTGACTACCCTGCTGCTTTTATATCGACTACCAACAACATAAATATGCTATAATAGCTCTCATAACTCTGTATCTCTTTAGTTTCCTTTTGCTTTGTGACCAGCACAGCCTTAAACGATTAGTTTAGTGAAATTCTTACATCAAGCCAACACAGAAAAAGCTTTCTTCAATAGCGAAAGGTTAAGCGCAACTGATGAATGTGATATAATAGATATTTAAGCCGTTCTTTCAGGTGGGACATGCGCCGCATGTTTGTGAAAGCCACTCAAGCTTAGCCCAGTTCCATTTATGTTTCGGCATAAAGAGATGCACTAGTTCGGTTTTCTCATACTTTGACGTCATATTTATCAGTAAAAGTTCACAATTTATTTTAATGACAGTGATCCCCGTGCAAGGTTTTCGATAGCTCTTACTCATCCGTATTTCCCAAAATATGAATAATATGTAGGCCGAATACCGATACAGTGCACTTCGCGGATTATATAATATGTATAAAGTATCTGCGGGGTTAGAATGTGACGTAAAAACACGACACGAACGCTCATGCCGTTTGGTTGTGATTGGTCGAGAGACCAACGTGTGACCTTTGCCGAAAGTTTTTAATTAGTTACATTGTACCGAAAATAGATTGAATTGTTTTTATTCAGTTGCATTGATTATCTAGAATTTATTTTACCTAGAAACTTATAAAATATACAAATTACTAACTTCATCTGAATTTTCACATTTATCAGCATTCTCAGCTTATGTACAGTGCCAATGCACTAATGAGCCGATTAAAATATATTAATAATAATATCCCCAATGCAGGACAGCTTGTTGCGAGCTATTGTGTAGTACATGTATTGCGACCCTACGTACTCGAGTGCTCCCGGGGGAAGCCTTCATCTGACCTTCACCGACAGTGAACACTGCAGACAGACAGTGAGCAATATTTCCCCGACTTGCCTTTACCAGCCGATCAGAGTGGAGTCAAGAGAGCTTTATGTTTGAAAGATGGATTTGAAAAGAAGGTAGTTAGAGGACAACGTGTAAAGACTCTAAGAGAGCCAATTATCGTTGTTTAAAGCCCAGTGACGCTTGTCATCAGCCGGCCATCAGGTGTTGCTCCCTTGTCGCTTTTTCTAGCGACTATTTTGACGAGCTCATCTATTTGAATTGGTGAATCACTATTTGTCTATTTCATCCGTGCTTTTAACATGGGTCAGTACCTGATCCACTATCATCTCACCTAAAAGAACCGTTTATATTTTTGTTTATTCCTACAATAGTACCAGTACCAGAAGAACCATGGGAGCATTACCGACCATAAAGGAAAAGGATAACTAAGGGATTGGAAAGTAAAGGGGGACAGTGATAAAGACCTCCGGCCCATTCATGCTGTAGACAAAACTGTCGATAGCGTGGCTCTACCACTCAAAAACTGACTACGCGTGTATTAATTGTTAAATATCACTTGCTTTAACAGTGAATGAAACATCGTGAGGAAACTTGCATAAGTGAGAAGTTCTTTATAAGAACTTCGAAAGTATGTGAAGTCTGCCAACCCGCATTATTACCGGCATGGGGGACTAAGGCCTGACCTCTGTCAATTAGTAAAGGAAGTCCGTGCCCAGCAGCAGTAGGCGTGCTTATTACAGGACTCGTATTATTATTAATATTTGTAGGACAACTATAATGGGTATTTTAATCTATGTATCAATAATATTGTACATTTTTTATATTAGACCGCGTTTAAATATTTACGAAACGGCATTGTCTTGGAACATTTACTATAATACCTCACAAAGTATTGAAATTGGCACATTGAAGCCAGTGAAACAAGTAAACACATTACTAGTGGGTGGATGATGTCATCAGGGTGGTTCACAAGAAGGCGTGACGTCACAGACACATTAATCTGTCGGTATTGGGGACCAGAGATTTTAGCAGCTACATACCAAAATATTTGGCAAACATATAGGTTAATCTAGAAAGATTAACCTATATTTTTGCCAAATTCTTGTCTAAAGCAAACTTGGGCATGGGCCAGTTCTACAATGTGTACATAGGTTTACTAACTGCAGATAGTATATAGAAACGAAGATTAAGCTGTTATAGTGACTCATTATTAAGTTGAATTTTGAAATTCGCAAAAGTATATTTAAATCTATTTAATTCTGTTGGAATTTCATGATATTTTCATTTTGTTTTCATCATACGATTTAAACATTAAAATAATGTGTAACATTATTGAGACGCCAAAAGGCCACCATTGTTTTTTCTTCTTATAGCATTGACTTGCGAAGGAGCAAGTGTCAAGGGTTACCTGAGAGTAAGTGATCTCCACTATCCATAAACACGTACATTACAAGAAAAATCATTGACGCGATGACGACTTAAAACGGAATGGATATACAGTGTTATTTTGACACCCTGTTACTAAATGAAACCACATATTCGTCATCGCCTCTGCTTACCCTGTACCAAACATGAGGCTTGAGCTTGTAGTAGTTTTGCCAAAAAACGTCATTTAAGTTTTGAGCCTTTTAAATCACGCTGTACGGTTTTTGCACTTAACTCTATTGAATAAAATGTCACAGCTGACGATGTTATTATAAAACACAAACTCTTAAGAAGGGCAACTTCATACATATGAAAATACGTCTCAGATTCACAAAGACGCTCTCGACACATTTACTGAAAAAGTTGCGACAGTATTACTTAGTTCATTGATAATGACAAAACGTAAAAAAAATGTGTTTGGGAAATGCACATACCTATAAATAGGTAACACAAATTTGACTAAAAACAAATAATCATTATAAAAGTTACAAGATTCGATTTTACTCAGGATTTTATTACATTTCATAGGGTAATCTAATATTTATTTCAATTCCTAAATTACTATTTTGAGCCGTTTGCCTTCTGTACGCTTGGCGTTTTTATAAAGCGGGCACATTGACCTTGACGATATAAAGCCCGCAATACATGTCGTTTGTCGAGTGTTGCCGAGTGATCACTAACACCAACGTATAGATAGTATTTTTGGGTATCAGGATAGTATCGTGGGTATCAGCAACTACGAGAGACTTTTGGTCTCACAACACCCAGCCCGGGGTCTGGGTTTATTTCGGGAAACAAATATTTGTGGTTCACATAAACATTTGTCTCGGTGCAGGGATCGAACCCGCGGCCTCTCGCTTCACAGCCGGCTACTCGATTGGTTTTCGATAAACTTGCCGAACGTCTAGGCACTAGCGCTTGCCTTGTATTAATTTACCTACACTCGTGTTGGCCTTATGTCGTCCAACATGTATTGCTAGCTTAATGGTAATGTATGTGTGTGTGTCTCGTTCATTCGATGACGGGTGTGTATGTTGATTTTTATATGTGTGTGCGCGCGTATACAGACTGTTTAAAATTAATCTAATGTTAACGGCATTTAATTTGTTAGGAAATATTATTTTTTTATTTTGCCTTTAATAAGAAAGTGTCTTAGCTCAAAGTACTTGTATTAACGAACACTACACATGGTTTCATTTAAGTATAGGGTGTCAAAATGACACTGTATAAGGGATTAAGAAAGGAGGAGGGAATTTGGGCCTCAAGATATTATTATCTTTGAGTTATATACGAGTATTGTACTCAAAAGATCTATACTAAGAAAAGAAACAATTATCATTAGCATATAATACGTACTAGATAATATTGCGTGAATCGCGGCGCACTCGTATCGTGTGATAATCCAATCAAGCGTAAAAGCCGACAGATAAGCGGACTGGCAATTCTCACGGAGCCAATAAAATTAACTGATAGATTTTATTCGCTTCATAACTCTGTATATGACATGTGCTTGATGTTCACTTGCGGCTTCGATAATTGGCTTTGTTGTCACGACAACTATTAGATGACTTAAGTTATACACTTAGCGACACTTAGTTTTCCTGAAAAGAGTGACTTTGTTTTGCATCTGCAACAGGAAAATGTAACGTATATTTGACGTTCGTGTTAAAATTTGATGGAATCGATCCAAGAATCAGATATAATATATATATTTTTTTATTTGATTGAATGACAAGACGAGCAAGGCGCTCGCCTGATGGTAAGCGCCACGCCTGCCCATAAACAGAAACAACACCACACAGATATTTGAATGACAAAACACTGCATGGCACTGAACAGCGCTCGTCACCCCGAGACATAAGATGATAAGTCTCATAATGCCCAGTAATTTCACTGGCTTCAGTGTCCTTCAAACCGGAACACAACAGTGCTTATACACTGTTGCTTGGCGGCAGAAATAGACAAAGCGGTGGTACCAACCCAGACGGCCTCTAGCATACGAGGGACCTACCACCTTGTAATTTGATATTATGCTGTAATATGTATGTCACTTCTAGAACACTAGGAAGACGGTTTTGCACAGTTATTTAGATTTATAGCTATTATATCAGATGTTTAGATGTGTTTGATATTCCAATGTTCAAAATAATAATATTCATTTTGCTTCCATATAGGTATAGGAAAATGTCAAAAGTAATTTTCATTGAACTAACAAAACTATCGTAAATTAAAATATAGTCTCATTCGTCGCAACGTGCTACGATATTTTTACGCGACACTTGCTACGAGAATTAGTCTACGTAGCAAACTAAATATAAAACTTGCAGTAGTTTTATATTTCGTTTTGGACCAATTTCAATTTTAAAGTTTTCAAAGACGTTGCCGACTTCGGTTTATTTCTTCTATTAAATAACCAATATATGTAACCAATATATATAACATATATAATACCTAATATGTTACGTTTACGTATTATGTATATATGTACATACATTAATTAGAAATCGTTAATAGTATTACGTTAATTAGAAATCATCTGTTACTTTTAAATGGCTGAGCCAATTTTCCTCAAACATCGCTGAGAACACTCGATTAAACTAACTTTCAAATATAAAAAAAACGTGTGCGTCTCGGGACGCTCGACAGAAGTGATAACTTAAACTAACGTGGGTTAAAGTGAGAGCGGAGGAGCCTGCCTACTGCTGCCGTATGCGTGAGAGAAAGGGAAGCCAGAGTGGCGCCGTAACGCGTTACGTTACGAAGTGCGGTCAAAGTCATGTCAAAGTCCGGGCAAATTCCGGTCAAAGTCCGGTCGAAGTCCTGTCAAAGTCCGGTCAAAGTCCGGTCGAAGTCCTATAAAAGTCCTGCCAAAGTGCAGTCAAAGTCCTGTCAAAGTCCGCTCAAGGTCCTGTCAAAGTTTGTCAAAATCCGGTCAAAGCCCGGTCAAAGCCCTATCAAAGACCTGTCAAAGTCCGGTCGAAGTCCGGTTAAAGTCCGGTCAAAGTCCGGTCGAAGTCCGGACAAATACCGGTCGAAGTCCGGTTAAAGTCCGGTTAAAATTCGGTCGAAGTCCGGTCAAATACCGGTCAAAGTCCTGCCAAAATCCGGTTAAAGCCCAGTCAAATTTGTCAAAATCCGGTCAAAGCCCTATCAAAGTCCTGTCAAAATCCGATTAAAGTCCGGTCTAATACCGGTCAAAGTCCGGGCAAAATCCGGTTAAAGTCAGGTCTAATACCGGTCAAAGTCCGGGCAAAATCCGGTTAAAGTCCGGTCTAATACCGGTCAAAGTCCAGTCAAAATCCGGTTAAAGTCCGGTCTAATACCGGTCAAAGTCCTGTCAAAATCCAGTCAAAGTCCAGTCAAAGCCCTGTCAAAATCCGGTCAAATCCCGGTGAAAGTCCGGTCAAGTACCGGTCAAAATCCTGCCAAAATCCGGTTAATGCCCTGTCAGTCTTGTCAAAATCCGGTCAAAGTCCGGTCGAAGTCCGGTTAAAGCCCAGTCGAAGTCCGGTCAAATACCGGTCAAAGTCCGGTGGAAGTCCGGTTAAAGTCGGTCAAAATCCGGTCGAAGTCCGGTCAAATACCGGACAAAGTCCTGTCAAAATCCGGTCAAAGTCCTGACAGTCCGGTCAAATACCGGTCAAAGTCCTGCCAAAATCCGGTTAAAGTCCAGTCAAAGTTTGTCAAAATTCGGTCAAAGCCCGGTCAAAGCCCTATCAAAGTCCTGTCAAAATCCGGTTAAAGTCCGGTCTAATATCGGTCAAAGTCCAGTCAAAATCCGGTTAAAGTCCGATCTAATACCGGTCAAAGTCCTGTCAAAATCCGGTCAAAGTCCAGTCAAAGTCCTGCCAAAATCCGGTTAAAGTCCAGTCAAAGATTGTCAAAATTCGGTCAAAGCCCGGTCAAAGCCCTATCAAAGTCCTGTCAAAATCCGGTTAAAGTCCGGTCTAATATCGGTCAAAGTCCAGTCAAAATCCGGTTAAAGTCCGATCTAATACCGGTCAAAGTCCTGTCAAAATCCGGTCAAAGTCCGGTCGAAGTCCGGTTAAAGTCCAGTCGAAGTCCGGTCAAATACCGGTCAAAGTTCGGTCGAAGTCCGGTTAAAGTCGGTCAAAATCCGGTCGAAGTCCGGTCAAATACCGGACAAAGTCCTGTCAAAATCCGGTCAAAGTCCTGACAGTCCGGTCAAATACCGGTCAAAGTCCTGCCAAAATCCGGTTAAAGCCCAGTCAGTTTGTCAAAATCCGGTCAAAGCCCTATCAAAGTCCTGTCAAAATCCGGTTAGAGTCCGGTCTAATACCGGTCAAAGTCCTGTCAAAATCCGGTCAAAGTCCAGTCAAAGCCCTGTCAAAATCCGGTCAAATCCCGGTCAAAGTCCGGTCAAATACCGGTCAAAATCCTGCCAAAATCCGGTTAAAGTCCTGTCAGTCTTGTCAAAGTCCGGTCGATGTCCGGTTAAAGCCCAGTCGAAGTCCGGTCAAATACCGGTCAAAGTCCGGTCGAAGTCCGGTTAAAGTCCGGTCAAAATCCGGTCGAAGTCCGGTCAAATACCGGTCAAAGTCCTGTCAAAATCCGGTCAAAGTCCAGTCAGAGCCCTGTCAAAATCCGGTCAAATCCCGGTCAAAGTCCGGTCAAATACCGGTCAAAATCCTGCCAAAATCCGGTTAAAGTCCTGTCAGTCTTGTCAAAATCCGGTCAAAGCCCGGTCAAAGTCCGGTCGAAGTCCGGTTAAAGTCCGGTCAAATACCGGTCGAAGTCCGGTTAAAGTCCGGTCAAAACCCGGTCGAAGTCCAGTCAAATACCGGTCAGAGTCCTGTCAAAGTCCGGTCAAATACCGGTCAAAGTCCTGTCAAAATCCGGTTAAAGCCCAGTCAAAGTCTTGTTAAAATCCGGTCAAAACCCGGTCGAAGTCCGGTCAAAGTCCGGTCTAAGTCCAGCCAAAGACCTGTCAAAATCCGGTCAAACTCCGGTCATAGCCCGGTCGAAGTCCGCTCTAAGTCCAACCAAAGACCTGTCAAAATCCGGTCATAGCCCGGTCAAAGTCCGGTTGAAGTCCGGTCAAAGTCCGGTCCAAGCTGACTGGTCACTGTGTGACGCCACCTGGGACTTCGAAATAATCGATGTTCCAGGGAGGTCAGCTAACACTGGCTGGTCGATGGAGCGCTCGCGTTACGGAACGTTTCGGTTCACCCTCCCATAAGAAGTTATCACTTCAAAAAGTAGGTGACCAGCGTTGTTGGCGCGTATCATAATACAGAGTTGATTTTCAATGGTCACCTTAACACACCGCAGACGAAGGAGTCAAAACACTCTTCTTTTTTGTCGGGGGTTAAAAGTAATACGCCTATCAAAATCAAATATCGACCATCAATACCACCGGATACAAATTTCATTTTAATACCGTAAACAGGAATGAAACACTCGAGTGCAATAAACACGTACATCAGCTATCGATCGGACGAGCTGCGAGTTGCGTCTGTGTGCGTGGGGAGAGACCAGTTGAACATGAGCCGCGGGGATCTGAACCTCTCGTCTTTATCAACGAGACGTAATAGTCGAGAGAGGGACGCGGTAGGTCAGAATGTGTGGCCATTTCTTTTGACGTGGGATGGTTATAGGAAGAGCCCTCTATAGTTCAGCGTCAGCGTCGTTCAAATTGAAATTATTTTCTTTGTAAATACGGACTATTAGACGGGAAGTCCATTTTGAGTAGTAACAGAAAAATATACATATATTATACCCTAAGCTATTAAAATAATTATAAAATTAACAATATAATAAATTCAATTACTTACATTAAGTAATCAGTTTGTATAACATTATTTCGTGTACTACGACGGCGTATGAGATCGCTGAATCAGACACGTGGGCTTAAAATTTGGATAGAGGGCGGCCGTGCAAAGTGATACTATTTCGACCCTTCATTCTTTGGAGTGCATTTTAATCCCTTCGATGCTCTTTGAAATCATAATAATCGCCACCAAATGTAGAGAAATTTCTATGATTGTAGATTTCTATTAAGATGTGTCGACCTTACACAAATAATCGAAATCTAGTCAAACCTCAACAGACAACATCAAACGGATTAAGAGTTTCAATTCAAGTTTTGAAGTCGCTTTTTAAGTTTTAGTTATCTAGGAAGTTTTAAGGTCCCATTAAAATATAGTTATCAAATATATCACTATGTTACTATAGCTCAAACACCTCGATTAATATTAACTAGTTGTTAAGTAATTTGAATATTTCCTTCCTTCCTTATTTTTTTATTATATGAATTTTGTATTTATTTTATTAATATTATAATAATATATTATGTGTTATTCGCCTCTCCTGTAAAGTGCGCAAAAACTGACACAACATGTATTGTATTTTTCCACTTTTTGCAATTTATCAACGACGATATGCTCTTTGCTTCTACTCTATTTGACTATGTAGAAGTCTATTACAAATACAACATAAACATCATAAATAAATGTCAAGTATTTTTATCAAACGTCACGAGTTTTCGACAATACGTTTCTCCTCTATACATTCGGATCGCGAAAATATACCGATTCAATAACATTTCGTATAAAATATACGTGACTGTGAGCTCAATAGCCCCTGCGAAGGCAAATATTCCGTGAAAATGCCGGAGAAAACGTTTGTGTATTGTACACGACTGTATTGGCTGCCGGGATTTCGCGAATGATGTACACTAACGGACAAAATAATTATGCCCATTCTATTCAAATCAAACGTTGTGCTAGCTTTTTTTTATTAGCCTGAATGAACGAGCAGGTCGCATGAACCCATCAAATCATCACGAATGCACCTAAACAGGCTTCTGTTTACAGGCAGAAACCACACGGATTTTTGTATTAAAAACACATAAGATGTTGTCTCATAATGCCCAGTAATTACACTGGCTTCAATATCCTTCAAACCGAAACACAACAGTGCTTACACACTGCTGCTTGGCAGTATAAAGCTTTGTCTATCAAAGCGGTTGTACCAACCCAGACTGCCTCGCATACGAACCTTAACAAGTTTTAAAATAAAATTAGTATTAAATATTTTGTATCAAATTTGATTAACAATGTTAATTTCGAGAACAGATGATATAACCATCACATAACTCTAATAGATATCTGAAATCAAAGCGCTCGCGCCTTATGCATTGTCCTAAAGTATTCCAACATGAAACTGTGTCCATCACGGCGACTACTAAATAATTATCGCGATGTTATATAGAAACCAAACCGTCTGTTGTGAAACATACAAACTTCAATGTAATTCTTTAAATAAAACGATTTACTAACAAAATTAACTTCATTGTTTGCCACTCTACAAAATGGCCTTACTTTTAAATTGTCCTTACCTTTACTTTTAGACTGCTAATGTATCCCCATATACTTAAATATGTTATTCCCAGATTATATGGCCCGCCGTGTACCTCACGGGTGAGTGGTCCCGATCCCCGCGGCGCTGATTCTGTATAACCTTTCTCTCGGAGAGACGGTAATCCTTCCCCCGGGACGCGCGCGTGTGGATTCTTATCCCACACTAACTCGATACTCAATTATGATAATCGACTGAGTTAACATGGAATTTATAGGGACAGATGCGTGAGGATTTTTGTGTATTGTACATAGATTTTAAAGCTTTATGAATATTTTTTTATTAAAAACAACTTATGTTAACAATTAAAATCACTTTTCACAATTAATGAATATTCATTCGATGTCTATAGTTCATGTAGACAGATACATAAGAACCACGTCATCTTGAAGGAATGAAAAACATCAATAAAAATGATGTGTTATACAGTTAAGCTATTGGGATTGTCAGGCGTAAGCCGGTTAGGCACACTTCTCGCATCGTCATCATGCGATTTATTGACGCGTCGTCACCAAAGGAAAATGTCGACTCATTTGTAAATGTGAAGGAGCGAAATGTGCCACCGACGGTTCATCTATTTTTTCAACTTAGAATACTTTTTTATTCTTCAATTGAGTTTGTCTTTGAAAAAGCTGGTTTTACAAAAACAATTACTTATGTAAAAAAAATTATGTGTTGTATAGTATAGTATCCCATTAGTAGTAGAAAAGAATTAAGTAACAAAAAATAAAATCGTTTGGAATAGGGCTTCCACATTGTTGTGATAAAAATAGTCTAAACTAGTACGCTAATATTCTGCTAAAGTTACAGAAAAGCGTCAGAGGCTAATGGCGTCAATATACAAGTACTTAACGTCTCTAAAATAGATCTTTGTCCATATGGAACTACCAAATGAATAAAATATAAAACATGATTAAACTGATTCGTGCTTAAAATTTGATATGTGGACAGGTCTTGGCACCTTCCCATTTGTTGGATGCTATAGAAAACAAGGCTTAGGGTTTGTATATATCGTGATTCAGGATGTTCTTATCTTTTATTGCCAAAGGCTATCCTTTACAAACTTATAATTCAAGTCTTCTAGCCTGACCAGCCTTGCAGCCTTCTAAACTAGGTTTAGTCCAGTATAGCTTTAAAACAAATACTGTAATTTGCCGCTCAAGTTATTTGTTTTTATGTTCTCATTTTACGATGGAAACATAAAACACGATTTTATAGCAAGATATCTCAAACTCGCTATGAAGGTGGTGTTATGTATGTTTTCTATTAAGATATAGGTATTATTTTAGGTGAATGGTAATTTTTCCGAGTACAGGTACTTATTAAATTACATTCACAATATGGACTACCGTGTGAATTACGATTGCGTGACCTACGGTTTCACTTTGACATACTTGTCTAAAATATTAGGCTTCGGACTATTCGGAATGTGAAAATACTGTGGAACATACAATTTTTTTTACTTCAGTTAAGCAATTAATTATCTTTGTTATCATTGTGTATTGTTATCTTCATAAGAAAACCAAGAAAAACTTATATGAACCCATAGCTCTTTGTGAATACGAGCATCCTTGAATTGAGCAATAGACGGTGGAATCAACAGAATTATAATATGAAGTAGGCAGGCTGGCCTGATTGGGGACTGTTATAAACACAGATCACGGATAATTTAACAGATGACGTAAGTACTAAAATCTGTATGGAAACCGAACGAGCAAGATTTTTAGAGTGCATAGACGTTGTCATAGCAGTTCATGGCATGTCTAATACATTTACTTAACACGGAATAACTGACCGAATTATTTCTTCAATAATCTGATCAGACTGCACTCGTGCCATACATTTGATTGAAAATTTAATACACATCCGACCCGATAGCCGAGTCATTACTAATAACATTCCGGTATTATTGAAGCTATTTCAAAGGCGGTAGAGATCAGGTTACCCCTTTGCTAGCTTGCAAACTTATGTTACAAAAAAGTGATGACGCGTAAGCGATTGATTGGTTACCCAAACGTATAGACTATACAGGATTAAGCGAAAGTCGTCTATGGGGCTACAAGTCTTAGTGGTCAGAATGTCTAAAATTAAACTACCTGTTTTTTTTTCAGAGGATGCAAAGGCCCCGCCGGCACAGATGGCTGACCGTATCTGTGTTCTTCATAGCGTATTCGGTCTTGCAAGCCGCTTTCAGTGCATCGACCGCGTCCGATCCCTCTGCTGACGTCGAAAGTATGAACGACAAAATGATTACGCCTACACCAATCATGGAAGTTGATAAGACGTCTGTTGCTGAAAATGTTGGTAAGAAATATGAAGTGAAAAGCATGAGAGCACTAAACGAACTCTTAAAATAGTGCATTCTGATATTAAACTCGCATTTTTTACAAGTCTGAATAATGAAACGAATAGGTCGTTTACCATTTTTCGTTTATTTATTTTTTTTCATTTTTTTTTAGGTAAGCACAACCGTCAGCCTATAAGCAAACGCAACATCACACAGAACTTTTAATTACAAAACACTACATGACACTAGCTTACTTTCGTCACCCCAAGACCTACATAAATAAATAAAGAGAAACAAAATAGTGCTTAAACACGGCTGCTTGGCGGCAGAAATATACAAAATAACCAACCAAGTACTAACCCGTCTGTATACTGGTGATAGAGGCATGTTCTTGTACATTTATGTATTTGAAATATTAATTCATGAATTTCGTATTGACAGAAAACACTAGTCCTGCAAATGGAAAAGAGGGTCCCGAAGAAGATAAAACGGTATCGGAAGGAGATAAGAAGAAAATGAAAGCGCTTGACGAAGAGGGGGATGAGGAAGAAAATAAAAAGACTCTAAAAGATGCGGGATACACAGAGGTGATATTTATATTGATATTTATGAAAAGAGGAAATTTTACAATGACATGTTAAAAAGTATAAGAAATGTTACAAACTACAATAGTTAATATATTTGCTTTATATATCACATGTTTTATGTTTACAGACAGACACAATGACAAAACTACGGGAAAAGGAGAGGGCTGCATGGGTGATTCCGACCCTACATCCTTACAGGGAGAATTGTACTCCGCCAGCGATTGAACAGGTTACTTCAATTATTATGCTTTAATAAATTATATTTTTATTTTAATGAATTTCATACAGAATATCTACTGAATTTACAGTTAATACACCACTCGTAATATGAATAAATTGTTAATTTGATTTCTATTACGCATAGGAGAACTGCGACTATATAATATGTTGCTCATGAAAGTATGAATTCTTCTATTTGATCATATCTATCTCCATAAATAGCCACAATTATTTTTAATCCAAAAACCAAACCCCTCTCCTACCCAATCTCATATCTATCCCTTTACTTGAATGTCGGCAACACGTTTCTGGTATTGTATATGTTCATGGGCGGTGGATATCACTTAAATCACGAATCATGATTAGGTGATCTACTCGCTCGTTTGTCGGCCTCTACTATAAAGGAAATATGTAGTTCTATTTATTTTTTACCTGCACTAAATAACATATTAAGCCAATGTTATTGCATACATCCCGAAAGGGACAAACAAGCCGCCAATCCATAGTACTATGGCCGATTAGTACTACAAGCGATTTGTATTTACACATAGCTTGCTTCTAGTTCACCATAAGTTTTCTGTTGTCAGTTTCCTAAGCCTCTCATGGGCCAGAACGCTCGTAAACATGGCGGGTTAATCATCCATATTCTGGTCGCTGTATTCACCTTCATTGGCCTGGCCATCGTTTGTGATGAGTATTTCGTCTCCAGCCTCGACAGGATCTGTGAAGGTAATGACTATATGTTAATTGTAATGTAGTTATAGTGTAGTAGTAAGTAATTAAAAATAAGTTAATTGATTATTTTCAAATATAATAATCAAATGTAATTGGTATTCATTTTTATTTGATCTAAGAGAACGAGGATTTGACGTCCTGTTAAAACTGTCATTGCTTATCACATTTTGACTACAGTATTTTCTATAATGCGGTATATATGTTTTGAGATTTGCGGTATATACAAAAGTGTGACATAATATATGAATGACATTGTAGAGTTAAAGTTGGCTCCGGACGTGGCTGGCGCTACATTCATGGCGGCGGGCAGCTCGGCGCCCGAGCTCGCTACCGTCGTCATCGGGGTTTTCTGCGCACAAGACGATATCGGTATATTCTCCACTACCATTATTAGATATCAATCTGAACGATATTAAGTGCTTGTCATTAATTCTCCCAAGTTTTATTTCATCCTATTAGGTGAAAGTTCACACGGTCAGGCGCGTAGTTTCGCGACCAAGTCTGTCATATTTTAATAACTTAGCCATGTGGTACTACCATATATTAAACATTAAATATGACTTAGTTTTTCACTCCACGACTTATTGCAAGTTCTTTAACACTACATATATCGTGTACAGGTGTATCGGGAGTGATAGGTTCTGCGGTATTCAACATAATGTTCGTGATATCTGTATGCGCGTTGTGCGCCGGCACGGTGTCTCATCTCAACTGGTGGCCTCTCTGCCGCGACTGCTTCTTCTACGCCCTCTCCATTCTCGTCATGCTCTGCACCATCGCCAACGAATACGTCTCCTGGTAAGAATAACTCTCAATTCTCACAACGATACTTAAGTACAGTATTTTTAGTGTGAAAAGCTGTAAAAATCCTTCTAGTACAACTTGACTATGTATTTTATAATAAGTTGAATTGTAATAAATCTCCTATATTAATAAAAAGAACCCCTATGAATTCACTTTTAAAACAGACTTTCATTAAACTTTACTCGACCAGACACAAATGTAATTGTAACAATGCTTGAGTTTTGAAAGCAACCTTTTTTATCGACTTATTGTTTTATATTATGTAAAAAAAAATACAAATTTATAATTTTTCTACAGGCCTGAAGCTCTGTTCATGCTGATAATGTACGGAGTTTACTGTGTGGCTCTGAGATTCAACACTCAGCTGGAACAGTGGGCCCTGACCATACCTTTGCCTTTCAAACTGCCCACTAGGGAGGAACAGGCTGCTCTTGTCACTTACAGGTAATTCTAGTACTTCTAAGTTTTATTCCACATCCCCAATAACCCCGCGGAGCAGAAACTCTAAGTTTGTAATGCCATGTAGAGCAGCTCAAAATGCTAACATGTGCGTTGTCAGTCTCAATAAACTAGTTAGAAAATGAAATTTAGCTACACAGAACGTATATTGATGATCTAGGTTCACTTCGTTTAAAAATATTTAATATTTAACATTAGTATGATGGACTTGAAAATAGTAGCATTGGATCTATTGCGTCTATATATAATATTTAATAATACAATCTATTTGTGTTTAGGAGTGCGGGAGGACAACCAGCGCCGCCGCCATCCACCGACAGCGATTACGTACAGATGGACGGACAAACCAAGGAGACATCCATACAGAATGCACGTAAGTTATAAAAGCCAGAGCGTGGTATTGGTATTTAATAGAGGCTCCTTAAAGATTATGGCCATGATGGTAGCTTGAAAGTGGTAGAGCCATGATATAGGCAGAGAGACAGTTATGTCTACACCATAAATGGGCCGGCTTAACCGGAGCGGTACCAATTTCACATTGACAACCGACGTGAACTAGCGGCTTGTTGTGGCCTTTTGTACGGTGAGATTTACGGAATTCCCTATTTCTAGCATTCCTTACATTCTTTTAGGGTCTGGAACGCATTCATGATTATACTAATATTATGGGTATTTATGGGCCGCAGAGATCGCTTAGCCGTGGTGACACACTTGCTCGGTTGCCGGTCTCAGTTTTAAATAATCTCTACCAAAGTACAGTAAAAGTAAATTTCATAGGTTCCCATTATTATCCTATTGTTTAAGCTGTAATATCTACTCAATGTTATTAAACGATATAATTTACTACATATAATAATTAAGAAAAGGCAAATACGTTTACAGCCTACAATCCAACTGGCGCATATGAAAACGCAGCATACAACGCGGATCCCACGCCCGTGTGGGATCCCAACCAGGCGTGGGACGCCAACCAGGCCTGGGATGACACGGTAATCCACTTATAATAAATCTGAAGGTTTGATATTATGAAAGTTTTGTAACAAAACGATTTATTTTATTATTGCAAGCATTTTGTAACCAACATAAAAAAAATACACTCTTGTTCTCTAATTGCTTAAATCTCTTCTCCCATGAAAGTATCAGTGGTAGTCACTTAAGGGTGAACTTTATGAGATACTTTATGAAAGTCCTTACGGTTCTAACTACCAATGGCAAAGGTTAAAGGGAAGTTGACGATCGTTCCTCTTTACCCAATAAAATCACAATATCCATAGACAACTGTCATTATTGTGATGTATACATCTAAAATAAAGCAATTAAGTAATATTTCAACATCGCACAAATTTGCAGACGCAACCGTCAAACTGGCGCCCGTCGCAAACTGACTCCCAGCAATACACGGGACAAAACCCCTCCCAACAACAATCACAACAGCAGCAGCAACAACAACAACAACAACAACAGCAACCGCAGCAGCCACAGGTTAATGCTAATTGATATAACAATATCGCAGTCAACGCTAGCAGAATGTTGCTCATAATTAAGATATTTTATTGTTTGTTAAACATTAACAGTAGTCAACAGTAAAGGTCATAGAAGTAGTGTAATTGTTTTTAAACGCTCAGAAGTTAGTCACTTTACGCGGCCTATACGTCTTCTGTCCTATTCAGTCTTTTGAAAATATTTCTACAGGACTTTCACAGATAGTGTCCACAGTCTGTGTCTGCAATCCTATCACCAGATTTTTAAATTTTAAGTTAACGAATTTTGTAATATTTTTTCATCAGGTGCCAGCTGCCCCAGCGTACTACAAGGCCAAGGAGTACAACCCTGAAACTGCCATCGACCCACTCGTCAAACCTATCGGAGCCAGTATGTGCCTTTTTATCATATTAAACGGTTAATCGTGTGATTTTATTATCTTGGTAAGTAGTAGTTCAATATCTCACAGTATGAAACTAATTGTAATATAATAATAAAATATGAGCACAGATTTTCCAGCAATTAGTGGTACAAGAGCGAGGATGAAATTAAAAGTTGATGGCAAGGATTCGTCGCTCAAACGAGCACTTGCTCAACTTCTCCAAAATTATTTGATCTTCGCTGATGAACAGAACGCAATGAAAGAATCATATTGATTCCTGCTCATTATATGAAGAATTTCTGTGTGAAATTAAAGACTTAGAACATGAATTAAAGAGTTAATGAGAAACTAATAAATTTAGAAAATGTGATGAAATTAACCCAAGCCACGGTAACCCAATTTTCTATGATGAGCTATTGAAGAAAATTTTGGTACTGACAGTCATCATCATCACCTCAGCCTGTTGCCACCCACTGTTGGATTGACACGATAGTATAATATGACTGGCAGTCTTGCTATCAATCATTTTTTTAACAATGACCTCGTGTAAATGGTTCATAATAGAAACCCAAGACTGTATGAAACCCTCGCGTTCGTCCGCAGATCACTTGCAGCTAGCATGTTGGTACGTCGCGTTCCCGATCCATTGGTCGTGTCGTCACACGATGCCGGACTGCCGCGGACCCTGGTATCCGGTCACTTTCATCATCTCCATGCTCTGGATCTCATTCTACTCGTACTTCATGGTCTGGATGATCACCATTATTGGTGAGTATGATGTTTGTCCAGTTTAAACTAATGGGTGGTGTTGAAGTTTCAAATACAGTCGATAATGCACTATTATATTTATTTGGTAATCAAATAAGAAAAATACTTGCTGCTATAATTTTTTATGATATAAATCATATTAAGAAAAAAGTATGAATGTTTCTAACAACGAATTCTATTTGAAATAAACCAGCCAAAATAAGTCATCTTTGATTTGTACCAAATTTTATTTTGATTAGTTCACATCAATCTAATGATTTCCATTGAGATTGTTTATTCATTGATCACGAATACATTAAACAAAACAAATCTCCATGTATCTACCCATAATTTTGTTGTCGGTACAGGATACACCCTGGGCATTCCTGACACAGTGATGGGACTGACGTTTGTGGCGGCGGGTGTCTCCGTCCCCGATGCTTTGTCATCACTTGCCGTCATCAAAGAGGGGTGAGGACTTCAAAATACGATACTCGAAGTATTGTAAATTGTTTCACAAACGAGAATAGCGTCTGCTTTATGGTGTATTCGAATATCTGAATCTTGTATTTGACTCAAAGCCTTTGATCCAATATTATAAAATCATCTAATTTCTTTGAGTTGGTCTACGAGTTAGTCTACTTCTCAATAATTGTGTTAAGCTGTTGTACCGAAACCATAACACTAACTAAAATTATGTAACTACACCAATTCTTTGAATATCTGCTTTTTTCGTAGTTCTTTCGTTTTTAAAACGTTTGATACTTGAAAGGTACTTGTCTGAAAACTAATGTTAATAATAGTTACGGTGACATGGCGGTATCCAACGCTGTCGGCTCCAACGTGTTCGACATCTTGGTGTGCCTCGGCCTGCCCTGGTTCATCCAAACCGCCATCATTCAGCCTGGCAGCCACGTCAACGTCTACAGCAAAGGTAATAATTTCATTTACGGCTCCCTTCTCTACTACAGAAGAGGTTAAGCCGCACTCACTGACCTCTCGAGGTACTTAACAATTTTTGTACACCGGCATATCAACTAAAAGCCAAATCCATTTGTGGACATAAAGCGGTAGGGCTCTCGTATGCGGCTACCGCCTTGTCTATTTCTGCCGCCAAGCAATAGTGTGTGTGTGTGTGTGTATTTCGGTTTAAAGGACATTGAAGTCAGTAAAATTACTGGGTATTATTAGATATCATCTTATGTCTCGAGGTACGCAGTCCAGTGTCATACAGTGCTTTGTAATTCAAAGTTATGTGTGGTGTTGCTTCTGATTGTGGTGCTAGCCATCAGGCAAACGACCTGCTCGTATATCAATCCGGCTAATAAGAAAAACAATGAGCGATCCAAATAGTTTTACGTTAAAATAGTGAGTAACTGGACTCTTAAACTATAAAACGATACGAAGCAACAAAGTTAGCGTATAAACTATTAACAGGGGTATATTTTTTATTATTATAAGGTAAATATGTTACAAATTTTATGTAGGAAAACTAAAGATACTATCGCTTAAACATAAAACAAGATAAATAACAAAAGTATCAGTCACTTTTTATATACGATTCATTTTAAAAATATTGTTACTGTAATGACATATCTAATATTATCTCCATAATCCATAACAATCTCCATAGTCTATGTACGTATCCGATGTTCGTTGCTTCGTTGCGGATTGTAGCAAAGGGGCCCAGGAACACTCACTATCAGGTGACCCACTTCCTCATTTGCCGGCCGCTACTATAAAAAATAAGATAGCTGGAATTATCCGGTGAGAGGATACCGGATATTTTTGTACCCGATCAAATAGCGACCATCGTACACATGGCGAAAAACAAACCATAGTGGATTGTTCAGGCGAGTCGCGTTCCGGGATCAGCCAGTGTATATTCAATAACTTCAGGCTGACACTATTCTGCTGACCGTCAAGGGACCATATATCTCCTTGACGGTCGACTGTCGACCGTCAACATTATGTTTGGACTGCACTGTACTTAACTCAAGGTTCAATATAGTGACTTCGCCGTGCCAGGATAAAGAAAAGATCAGGCTTATTGTAATAACATTCCTCTCTCTTCAGGTCTGATTTATTCCACCCTGTCTCTGTTCTCCACCGTGATCTTCCTAATGGTAGCGACAATTGTACTAACGTTCCTTAATGTTTTCTTACGTATACGCGAATTTTACACATTGAAATAAAACTAATTTAAACGGATTTTATTGCGGTTTTTTTATTTTAATTTTGGTCCCAACTTTTCGAAACCTTTCAGTCTTCAGCCGTGACCACGAAGATAAAATCCGTTTAAATTAGTTTTATTTCAATAACGTTCCTTTCTCTTCAGGTCTGATTTATTCCACCCTGTCTCTGTTCTCCACCGTGGTCTTCCTGGTGGTGGCGACACACGCCAACGGCTGGAAACTGGATCGCAAGTACGGCGCAGTGCTGATGCTTTGGTACATATTGTTCATTACTCTAGCCAGCCTGTACGAGCTCAACGTGTTCGGACCTTTCAACAAACCCGACTGCATCTCCACCTTCTAGATGATGGGAACAAATCTCGTATATTTTCTGTATGTTGTTAGTTACTAGTTGTACTATTAAAGTATTCGGTTTGTACAAATAATCTATTTAGATGATGGCAGCACTAATTAGTTACCGTCTTTATTATAGTTTCTGTTGATTTTATGGTCGTCTAAGTGTGAGGTTTCGGTATGCGTGTGTTATTTACGTAATAAAATATTTTAAACATTACATTCGTTTATGCCCAGACCAAATAAAATAACAATTTTGCATATAAATCTAATCAAATTATAAAAAATCCTTTCTGTCCCAATATGATTATGTATTCGTAAAAATAATTTACTTTAACCTTCTTCAAGTCTTGACTGTGTTATTCTCTATCTTCCCTGTTTATGGTCTGAATATTTGCGGCGTTAAGGCATAGTTTAAAATCTGATAGCTTAACCATTAAGCGATAAGCCTCAATGTTACAATGTGTTAACTTTTGTGTGTCCATAACACAAAGAAAAGATAAAAAAAAACTATATTCCATTTTAAGTAGAATGAAAATGCACTTAATTAACATTATACCACCCTTACTTATAGCAGACTGTATTACTTTTAAAGAACTGAATATAATCAACTATAAAAAGCTAAAGATAAACAAAAGACTTCCCTTATAAAGTAAAGTATATTCCTTATGTATATTGTTATAATTCTATCAGTTATAGATACTTAGATACAGTGATATAGACAACATAGTCGTACTATACATTCGTATTTAAAGAATATTTACCGTAGATAGATATCAATGATATTGTAAAATATTTATTACATCTAATAAGATAAGATATCGACTTACTTAACTTGCTTTGGGTGGGCCAGGTTATAAATATCTGGTCCTAGCTACCATCATTATCATCGACATCTAGTGTAGTCCTGGCGCATCTGGCCCACCTAGCCCACTTCCTACGTCTATGCCATAACAATACTAAATAATACGAATAAGTATATTTATTATTCTTATACCTACTTATGTTTAGATTTAAAAAACTGCTATTCTATATGATATAGTACGGCATGACTCAGTGAGCGCAGGAACCTATTCGGTTATTCACTATAAATACGTGTAAGACAATAGGATCTTATTCACAGATAAAGATAAATTAAAGTATTTTACAGTATCATTGAAAGACTATGTATCACACAGTATTAAGCTACCTATTTGCTTCGAAATATGCAATACACTTAAATATAATCTTACACTTGCTAATTGATATTATTAAGCTGTTGCGTAATGTGGTCAACGTATATTATTATGAAAATTATATAATCGTAAAAATTTATAAATCGTAAAAAAAACATTAGCTGATTAGTATGATGACACTTCATTAACTGAGTTAAAATGATGACTTCGTCTCAATGTCTTCTTGTATAGTGATGTTACATGTACCTACTATGTTTAAATTTTTGTTGTTTACATTACCATTATTCAGATGAAGTAGACAACGAAATAATTGAGTTCTGATATTCCTTCATATCCGACTTAAATGTATTTCTACAAGCTATGAATGAACCTCAAACTCTTTTCTTTTATGACTTATAATTGTAAAGTTATGGGCTTCTAAAATAAATGATATAATTGATGAAGGCATTTTTCCGGAACCTAATTTTCTTTAGAAGCCCATAACTTGACAACTATGCGCTTCAGAAAAAAATTATGTACAAATAGGCCGAATTCGAACGAAATTCAGATCATTTCTTCAGTATCCGCTTCACCTGAAATGCCCTTATACTATATTCATCTTTATAAAACTCAGAAGGAAAGGAAACTTTTAAAAATACATATTAATATTCATTTTAAACATTTAGGTTGCAGATATATAAAGAAATATTAAGAGGTGCTGAAAACAGTTTTAATCTGAATTACAAATATTTTGGTAGATATTTTTACTTTGGAAAACCAATAAGTATATCGAAAAGAAATACTATTACTAAAAATAAGCTCAGGAATTCAGTTTATGTATTTATTTACCGGCCTAACTTTTTAGTAATAATTAAATATATATGTTTACAACTAAAACCATTGTCTTATGAAAAACGTCTAATAAAAATCTGCCTTGCCTTATTACAAATTTCAAATGAAACTTTACGGAGAAAATATAAATATAAGATTTTAATTGTGACCATAAAACTAGACAAACCTGAATGTAATTCCCTATTTGAAAATAAAATATGGTCAACAGAAATAATATTATAAAAATAATCAATTTAATGAAGCCAAAGTTCTTTTTTATATAGCGTAGACCGGCTATCGAACAAGTGGGTCACCTGATGGTAAGTAATCTCTACCGCCCACATTACTAGAAGAATCATAGGCGCGTTGCGGGCCTTAAATGGAAGGGGAAATTAAGGGATTGGGAAGGGCAGGAGGATTGGGTCCTCCGGATATATCACTCAACGTACCAAACGCAGCAGGAAGCCGCCACTTTACGCCGGTTTTCTGTGAGACAGTGGTAATGACCCGATCCAGCCGGGCCCAGTCATGCTGTAGAAAAAACTTTCCAATAAGTCTGAGGCGTTTATTTGTTTACTATAAATAAGTTTCAAACAACTCCAACTCGTAATACTAAATTTTATTACGAATATCACAGTTAGATATTATCAAGGTATTTAAGTGAAGTAAATAATAGGCTTTTGTTTATAAATTATTCTATTTTCTCCAATCCTCAGTAGTTCGGCGCCATCTAAGGACGGACGGTCACGTAGCTTTAATATAAATAAATGATTCTAATTCTGATTTAAGCCCAAAAAGCCTCTTATTATCTACGTCAGTCTGTCCTACGCCTGCTACAAAATTTATATTGCCTGACCACATTGTATTAGTTGTTTGTAATTTGCCTCGCCGAAGAGAGGAAGCACAAAATCATAAATCATTAAGTTAAACGATCCCGATCCGATAATTGCTTGCGCCAATGAATAGCTAACGCACAAAATGCTAAAATATGTTTTTTAGATTCACAAATATTCTCTCAAATTATTTCCCATTTGCAATAACATTTGAAAATGACTCGACTTAAATTCTGTTGTATGTAAATTATAAATATTTTATGAGTACTTCACTAGTCCTAGGAAGTGTAGACAATATATTGCGATAAATTACTATTAGTTACGTTTAATTGGTAAAACCAAAAATCTTAATCATAAATACTTATAGATTATTTAGTATTATATATTATACTTTTCTCAAAAGGTATTATTATTAGTTGGAAAAAAATCCAAAAACATCGAGAATATTACGAATTACAATAGAACAACGCTTTTTTTAGATAAATATTTGCATTTTTGCTACCAAATATTTATATAGAGAGAAATAAATAAGCTAGGTAGAAAAATATATTTTCTTCAATACCTAGGTACTTGTGAATTTATTCAGATAACATATATATAATCTGTATTTACATATAAAATTCCTCTTTTTTGACTAATCTGTTTATTTATCGCACCTAACCTACACTGTATTTATATGTCTCTTCCAATTTTCATCAATCCCAACCCTGAATCTAAACTATTCATTTAATTCCATTCCAATTCTGTGATCTATATAGAATTAGAAATATGTATATATATTTAGATATATGATATTAATGTTAGGTTAAAGATTTTTGGCTAAGCTGAAATAATCAATTAAATAAAATATCTACGCTATTACGGGATATGTAGGCACGTTGCTAGTAGTGTTTCGTATATTATGTCTATTCTAGCAAATGTTTCTATAGCTAGTGTTACATTTTGTGTAGATTTCTTATAAGCTGTTCAACTAGTTCTATTAGTATTTATGTAAGTAGTAGTTACTTAGGTATGGACATCATACCATTGCACTCTACAATTACTACATAATTAATATATTTTGTATTTACTCGTACATAGTTTAAACATCAGTAAAACTATTATATTATCTCAATTGAGATTACTTTCGAAAATTAAGCGGTCGAAATAGATTTTATTGTATTGTGAAGTGACATTAAATTATTGTTAATTAAACACTTATTTCTTTTACTTCCCATATGAAGAGTGATTTAGTCGCAAAAGTGTTTTATTATTATATGTTTGTGTAATTATTATTCTTGGTATAATTGTAAATTAAGTAGATACTAATCATATAGGTAGGTTTTCTGATTTTCCTGCACTTATCAGTATGTACGTAATAATAATAAATCTGTGTCATAATTTAATTGTACAATATGGAACAGACAACTTTCGAAGTCAATTAACATGAAATTCATACAATTATAATAACAAATTGTCAATGAATTGATTGAATTAGCTGCTTTCACCAGAAACGGACTAACTATTTGCTATGTAATTAGGATATATTTCTAGATTCATTATTTTTCTGCCTAGTTAACAACATGAATGTATGACGTAAGTATATTTCACAACCAATGGTTTTCAGGCTGAATTCCTGAACTAGTTGTGGTTTCATGTATCCAATTGCTGCATAAAGCCGATACAGACGTGTGACGACTCGTCACATTAGTTATTTCGTATTTTTCCTAATGAACACACATTACTAGTAATAGGTGGCATTGTTTAACTCTTCGGAATTCTCAACTCGTCTCATGTTGTGTTTCGTATCCTTCCCAACTCGTCCGACACCCCTTTAGATACGATTATGTACATTGTAAACTTCAGGTTCACACATAAATCAACATAAATATATATGTATGTGTATAATTTAAAGCCCGTCTTATTTTTTTAAGTGTTGCTGAATAATTCAGCTAAGTTTGGAAGGATTTTCAAAGTTGTTTCGTAATCGATAGGTTTTATCTCAAGAGGGGTTCCGATAATGAATAGTATACAATAATGTATTGTGAATAAAACAAGTTTACTTTGTATCAATAATGTATAATAAAATATGATTGTACGTTCTTTTGCTCTTAATTGTACATCGTCGCACGAGTTAGGAAGTAGAAGAAATATAGCATGAAAGAAATTGGGAAACTTAAATAGTTATACAAAGCGATGTACTATTTTCGACTGTAACCTATCAGGCTGACAGCTAATGCGACGAGTTTTTACCGCATCCATTAAGGAAGGCTATGTAGTGAACTTCGTTAGTAGGTATTCAGCAAAACGTTGGTCCGTTTGTGATATTTTCGCTCATTGTGAATGTAATGTATGTAATGTAGAGTATCTCAAATTGTACGTCGACTTTAGTCGTTAATAACGTGTTAGAAAGGTTTAACCGCATAAAGCCGCCACCATGGTAGCATTGTGTGCACGTTATAATAATTCGTAGTTTAATGAATACTAGCTGTATTATATTTTTACCCTTAAAATGTAATACACATTATTTTATTTTTATTATTTTTTAATTAGTTGCGTAAAGCAAACTGATAACAATAAAAATCTGGCCGAAGCAGGGCGAGGTACCTGTTTAGATGGACCTAAATAGTTCAGGCATTACCCTTAACAAAACTACAGTGAATACCATGAGCCAACTGGCGCAGTTTCTATTTACATCGCGCTCCACTCTAAAAGCTGCCGTGGGCCACCACTGCCCTCAATATTCATGGCGCAAATATAAAACACGTAATATATTCGAAAAAAAAAACAATTACAATCGTCGCATCAATTAATAATGTCAATTTGATGTTGATCAATTAATTAGATTTTAAGAACACAAGATCGAAATTGCAGTATATTAATTTCAAGATAATTTTATATAGCACTCTAGCTATACATAAACATTTCCATGCAAGATTATGCTTTTATACTAATAGCAAAGATTATGGTAAAATAACTTCTGCCTACGTCATGTGTACAAGTAGGTTATCCACGAACTAACAACTCATCAGTGTATCTAAGCTTAAAAATTCACAAACTTATTAAGTCATTAACAAAAAATCGGAAAGCGTTTATTAAAAACATTGTCGTGTTTAGATAAAGTTTGTACATAATAAGGAAGTATTTGGCGCACAAGAATATGCTTCAGTGTACACGGATTAAATAACGTGTTCTACCTATTTATTAAGAACTACTGGACATGAAATCTTCAGATTAGGAGAGGTGTCTGGCCAATATACATAGGTCACTATAGCGTCACCTCAGCTTCCTGCTTGATAGAGGTGCTGTGTACGCGTAAAGGAACGCGGTAAAACGCCCAACGTTTTCAACTTCATTGTATAGGATTTTTATTTTTTCTACTAAATAAATGAAACATTTTCATATTTAAAATAATATATGGTAATTACGTAAAATAAGTTTGCAAAAAATAAGTTTGTTTTTTCTTAATTGTAGAGCCAGTAAAGTAATAAGTAAATAGAATTATGTTTGACTAACAATTAAAACGGCTCTCAATTTATAAAAACTAAAAGATTAAATGATAACTTTGTAACTTCGGTATATTTATCGCGCGTATAATAATAATAAGGTAGGTCGGCTTCATAACTTCGCATAAACCCGTACCATGATGACTAAGGGCCGGCGCTCATAGACGGCATGGCACGGCATGGCACGGCAGGTCATGCTGCGGCATCCCGCGGCGTCCCGTGGCATGCCGTGGCATCCTGCTGAATGCACAGCCACTCTCTCTCTCTCTCGCGCACCGCGGCAATCCGTGGAATGAAACGGCATGCCACGGGACGCCGCGGCATGCCGCGGCGTGTCGCGTCATGCCACAGCATCCCGCGGCACGTCGCGGCACTGTGGTATTGGAATAAAGTAACGTGAATTCTAAACTCGTGGCAATAAGATTCAAAATAACTTGATTAGTAATAAAATCCTTTGCCATGCCATGCCGTGCCATGCCGTCTATGAGCGCCGGCCATAAGTAACTCACAACTCGCATTGCTTGTCATAGTGCAGATAGCGCTTGTTATGGGCTCATCACAAACAACTCTGGAGAGCCAAAAAATAACTAATTAAACCGGGATTAATCAATATTAGTCCCTTGGCTGGAAGTAATTTCGATTACAACAAACCAGTGCATTTTGCAAGTTAGCTTTTTGAAGTACGTAATGTAGTTGTGTAGCTAAGAACTAGTCATTGTACATTTTAAGTGAAAGATGTCACGTGTTAAATTTTTCAAATGCTCTATTCGTGTGTTGTATGAATGTAAATTCGACCCATTTTGTCTTCGTAAAGTAACGAAACTTTAATATTTTGCACTCGATAGATTTTTGTTACTTTATAATAAAACAATAATATATTTGACTAGGTGATACCATCGAATTACGTGTAGATAAAACTTTTTATTAATTTCGCTTAGAAGTGAGAATACAGCCAAAAATATTAAGAATCAAATAAGTATGTACCTACTATAAACGGAATCTTCTACATGTAATGCTTTCATACAATCATTAATTAATAGTATACAATGTGTCGGCATAATATGTGCAGTGTTTAATATATTTTTATTGTTAAGATGTTGAGTGCAAATTATTAAACAATTGTATAGTCACGGTGTTTCTTCAGTAAAGTGGTCACTGCTCAGAGCCGCGCGGGATCTACAAATTTATTGCAATATTCTTGTGTTCTGTGGTTGCAAGCATAACTAAATGAGAAAAAAGGCAGTTTAATTTTATTTTTAATTTTAAATGTAAAATACTAGTTAATGAGTAAAGAATTATACGTATTGTATGATGTATTACAGTTGCAAAGTAAACTTTTGAATCAATAAAGAGTCAATCCTGTTTAGCCCACGTGGGGTTTGAGTTAAATTAAGTAAATAAAAGGGTGGATCAAAAAGTCCTTAGAAAGTGCATAAAACCTAATAAATTGTTTTGTGCAACGAGGTGCTATAAACGCATAATTATTGATAAAAGTGAGTTAGTTACGAGCGGTGATAAAATATCTCAGCTTGGAAAAAAATTCTACGAAGGACATTTTTTCGGACGCTCAGCAGACATTAGAGGATGATGCTGTACCCTACTATTATAATTGTTTTTCTACGGTTGCGTACTGGGTGGCTGAATTTAAAAGAGGTAGATCAAGATAGAGGTAGGTCATCAAAGATGACCTTCGTTCTGGGCGACCTTCAACCGCTGTTACGGAAGTGCGTGAAGCGATTAAAGAAAAACGTCGCGGAAAACTGTCGTTGAGTGTGTTGTTTCTTCAAGATAACGCTCCTGCTCATCAATCGGAAGTTGCGCTCAACACAATCCGCTGTGCTGGCTTCAATCTCCTTGACCACCCACCATATTCCCCGGACTTGACCCTAAGTGATTTTCACTTATACCCAAAATTAAAAGAGGAAATTCGTGGAACAAAATTTCACGATAATTACGCGGTTATGGCTGCTGTAGAGGAGTTTTTGAGAGTCAATAAAAACATTTTTTCGCAAGGATTAAGGAAGTTAGAAACGAGTTATTCTAAATGCATTGAATTCAAGGGAGATTATGTAGAAAAATAAAATATTTATTTTTAAATTTTTGCATATTTTAATACTGATTCCAAGAACTTTTTGATCCACCCTCGTACATACCTATTTGTGTAATTAACTTGTGTTATAATAGGTATTCAAGACATACACCTTAATTAAATTGTTCGATGTATGTACGTTTCTAGTCCTTCAACCGATTACCTAGGTTTGTAATCAGCGTATCTTTCGAATGGTACACCCACGCTGTAGATAGTTTTGTCTACAGTATAAACTGGTCGGGTTCAACCGGGTCGATACCACTGTCTCACAGAAAACCGACGAAAAGTAGTGGCTTGCTGCTGCGTTTCGTACGGTGAGTGAGATAGCCGGAGACCTTAATCCCCCTCCCCTTCCCAATCCTTTAATTATGCCTTTCCTTAAGGGTTGGCAATGTGCCAATTTTTCTTCTATTATTGTGGGCGTACAGGGGCGGTGGAGATCACTTGCCATCAGATGACACACTTATGGTTTACCGGCCCATACAACAAAATAAATAAATTTATTTTGTCTCTGTTTAAGTCGGTGTTTTCTCGAATGTTACCATAACGATTAGGTGTTCTGTAAAGGTTCATGTGCGAGCCAACATCTATGTGAATATAATTATTGTTAATTAATGTACCAAGTTATATTAAAATGTTGAATAAAGTGTAATAAAAATTTTTGGTATATTTTTTTGTAAACATGATGAATCTCGGGTTTTCGAGATTAATAGGTAGTAGTGATAAGTAGCTTAATCCCTAATGCATGTTTAACCCTCCTTAAAACTTAATTATTAATTAAATCAATATTTTATAAATTGTTTTTTTTTTGTTGCAAATAAAATTATCTACACGTAAAAAAACGCGCCTCCAGGCTCTACCTCGTGGGTGGGGAAGAATCAATAATTGTTTTTTTATGGATTTTCGCTTATAACATTTTTATTTATGATTTTACGACTAAAAGTTACTGAACAAAAGTTGTAGATAATTTTATTTGCAACAAAAAATGTTCAATTTTTTTTGTGAGACGTATAGTTTGGCAGATAAACCGTAAAAACCATTGAACCTCTTTTTCAAAGATGGCGGCCGTGAGACAAAGGTAGCAACCCCACAAACTAACTTTACACTAACCCCTCCTTCATATATAAAAAATAAAATTGCGTCCTCTGACAAACATACGCTAAGCCCAAATAATGTGATTTCAATGGACTAAATAGGTTGCTCGGTATTCGAATTTGTCGTCGAGACGTATTCGAGTACAGAGTCCGTACCACTCTCCACTGAACTATAACTGTTGATTTATAAAAGAGTAATTTACCGAAATAGCGATTTCTTTTATTATAAATCAAACGTTGTTGTATGTCACACTCTAGTCCCAAATCCCATACAAAGCAAGACCACTAAAAAGTTAACAAATAATGTTACAGTAAAAAATATGAGTGATAGAGCCAAACTGTAAACAGTTTTGTCTACACCATGAACGGGCCGACTCGACGAGTAGTTACCACTGTCACAGAGAACCGACGGTAAAGTAGCGGCTTGTTGCTGCGTTTCGTACCTCCCTTAAGGGTCCCCCTTCATCATACGATGGTACGGAAATGGGCTCGACGAACAGTAGGTGCATTAAGGCCAAACCTTTGGGAGATATAGGCATGAAAAACTTAACGTCAATTTCATTAATAAAAAGACAATTCGTTTAATATATCATTTATTAATTTATAATTAAATTGAAAGTGCCTGTGTCACATTCAATTGGACACAAAATAATCTTAACGTTCAGAGAAAGTATGAAAAGGAATGAGATCCATAATATCACATAGAAACAATCTGTGTAGCCAAAAATCTATCCTTTTAACAAGCCTACTTCCTGATACCCAAACGAATAATCTATTTTGTTTCCAATTGACACACTTAAATAATAATTATTTCCACTTATTACTTTCGCGTTAAACAGAGTTTCATGACACTCGTGTATGAACTAATATGGAAGAATTAGTGGGTCATTTCCTGATATAAAAATATTACTCTCACATGAAGGATCAATGTATAGGCCACAAGTACCACAAAACTCAAATTATATGGGCAAAAATAATTCCTGAACGTGTTCTCTTAAAAAAAATAACGCTGAAACAAAACGCGGTCTTGTATTTACAACTTAATTAAAAATTAAGATACTATATGTACCATATTTCTTCAAAATGCATCGGCCCCGACAAAATCTTATGTACAATTTATAATGTTACCAAACCGAAAAGATACAAATGAATCCTTAATACTACGTACTTTCGAAGCCGGTGCGTTTTATAGAAGAGGGAATCAATTGTCTTAATGCTAAACCGTTTTTTTCGCTTTTTTTATTATTTTAATTTTTTCATAGAGAAATCTACTCGCATCTGAAATCGATCACACTCATTTAACGGATCTATCAATAATTATTACTCGCGCCCTGACTTATGTGATTTCGTTTGCGTATTAACCTACAATAGCGTGAAATACGACCGAATGTAGATATTAGCTAATTAGGAGAAACTAACATCGAAAAACTTAGTAAATATTAACTCACCATCATCAAGGTTAAATACTTTCATTACATCAGTTTCAAAAACTCGCTAAAAGATATTTTTATAGTGTTAACATTTCATTGCATACAACGAAAGACACTTATCGTGGTAAAACTAACAAATATGAAAATTATAATACAATGTAAAAAAAAACATACAGATCGTGTGTTCGTCACACGGCAAAGTTAATCACCGAAGTTCTGTTTATAACACGGACAAGTTCAAGATGGTACAAACTGTGTCGCCGTACGGTGTGTCATGTGTGCACAGTGCACTGTACACACTGCACGGTGACCGCGCATCTCCGCGCCCTCGACCCACATTCGACCATCTCGACCCGATCGATGCCACGTTTCACTCAGAGACAAGCACACGCTACACTAACATACGGCCATCATCGTCGAGACACAACGTTAAGGCCTCTCTTTAATCGAAATAAGCTAGTCCTTATGAGGTTCGCGTTCGACGCGCGTTGGAGAGAGCTGTGATGAGGTGTGGTGCAGTGTACAGTAGTGCACATGGAGCTATCGCTGTATCGCTGCACCGCTGCACAGCAGTGTCACTGCACCGCTCGCACACGTGACACGACGCGACACGCGTTCACAAATGCTATCGCGCCCTCTTCTTCGCCGGACCACCCGCAGCTGCCGAACGTCGTAATCTCTTTCACTGGAATATCAAATAAACATTACTAGAGCTAAAAGTTAATTATTTGAAGTACAATCGGAAAAGCTTAAATCCGCTACAATTATAGTACTTTTGCATATACATATGGTGACTTCATTGTTTTACTACAAATGTTAAAAGATAATTAAATTAATCAAATAATTATTTAAAAATTATGAAACACAAACTAATCTATATTGCTGATTGATGAATTTACTATAATCGACTTTATGAGCAATCAAATTAGGATGTAGGATTTTAACAGTATCTGTACTCGTTTTCATCTCAATCAATAAGCACAATTACAATAAAAATAACTAAAATAAATAAACTTTAATAAGAATGAGGAAATACAATAAACAACTGTATGTACAATTAATTGACTATGAAGAATATGTTTGTCGATATAAAGTCCACTATTCAGTATAAACTTCATAGGAAGAATAGTATAAAGTCTCTCAAAACATCGATAAACTAAATAGTATTAGCACACCAGTTCACAATTTAGGAAAAGTATGTGTGTGTGAGAGTGAATGAATTAGTAGTTTAAGTAATTAATCATTAATTGAAATGTATAACTGACAGTTCCAAAATGTTTATAGGTAGTTCAACTCATTTGTGCGCACGGTGTTGTGTGCGCGATGAAAACATCAATATTTGCGAATATAAATATTCAAAAAATGATTGTGTATGTATGCATATCAAAAGGTAAAAGACAACGGCTGACGTGTCACTGCCACGCATAGCAAGACGATGCACAAACGAGACGAACTATCTATACTACTCGTGATGGCGTCGCATTGTACAACGGTGCTAAATGTAATATTTAGTTTATCAAAGATGGTAAGAAATGTATGATTGTAGAATGGCTAACTATATATTTTTTCATCAACAATAATAAAACTGTTGAGAAATTACCGTGTACTGCAGTGGTTCTAAATGTTATATTAAATCTGGCTCATTAGTTGTATGTCACATATTATTTATTACATTATAAAGTTAACATCCATCATAAAAATGCAACTTCATACATTTACTGTATCTTTAGTCACTCATTTTACAATTTATACTATTTTTAGTTTTAATACTATCTTTACACAAATACAAAATATTATTAATTGAACCAATTAAACCATCGAAAGGTACAATATTTTTAAACCAACAGCCTCCCCCCCAACAAAAATGTTTTGTCACATATAAAGATATCAAGAAATCAAGTTACTAAATATATAAAAAACAAAGCATTAAAAAAATGTACTGTAAGTTCATTGTTAATTAAATTTTATATGTACAGTACATAGGAAAAAAACAGTACTGAAAGCCTTTAAAACTTAGACAGCAAAAATATACAGGTATAACATTCAAACTCTCACACGCTCAAACACATACATGCCTTTTGCTTCTCTGTGATCAGTTAATATAGCTACAATTTCTTTTTAATGTGCTAAAAATTACTATAATTTATTTGTCATGAATTTGAAAAATGCCCCTCAATAATTATTTCATAACTTTGTAATTTATGCCACTCTTTATTATTTGTTATAAAAAATATATACATTTTGCATTTTTAATAGACTAAACATTGTTTTACACTACAAAAAGTTTCAATTAGTAACAATTTTTAAATTTAATTGCTAAATTAAATGAAGTCACAGTTTAGTTCAAAATGCTACAACAAGTGAGCCAAGATGGTAATGTTAAGAAATGGCGGCAAGTTTTTTCTTCAGCTGGCTGACTGACTGGTGTCCTTTGACAGTCTGCTTGTTCGCCACGGTCTCGTTCGTAGCGTGCACTGACTTCACCTAAAAGGTTTAGGGAACGTCACCATAAAGGGAAAGGTGGAGGTTTGACACGAGTGCCTGGTTCATTTAGAGTCGAATAATTATACAAGCTGTGGCAGAGAATGAGTTAAAAGTTAATGAACGATTTTTTGCAGTATATGACCGTCTAGGAATGTTGGTCCTTGTGAGTGGTTAATGTTTAATGGATGTTATTGTGGAGCCGTGTGTATACAGTATAGAGCAGTGCTTCCCAACCTTTTTAGGCCATGCCCCACCATCATTTTTGAAGTGATAACTTCTTATGGGAGGGTGAACCGAAACGTTCCGTAACGCGAGCGGTCCATCGACCAGCCAGCGTTAGCCGACCTCCCTGGAACATCGATAATTTCGAAGTCCCAGGTGGCGCCACCCAGTGACCAGTCGGCTTGGACCGGACTTTGACACGACTTTGACACGATTTTGAAACGACTTTGAAACGACTTTGACACGACTTTGCCACGACTTTGCCACAACTTTGCTACGACTTTGACACGACTTTGACACGACTTTGCCACGACATTGACACGACTTTGAGACGGCTTTGACACGGCTTTGACACGGCTTTGACACGACTGTGACACGACTTTGACACGACTTTGACACGACTTTGAAACGACTTTGACACGACTTTGACACGACTTCGCCACGACTTTGACACGACTTTGCCACGACTTTGCCACGACTTTGCCACGACTTTGAGACGACTTTGACACGACTTTGACACGGCTTTGACACCACTTTGCCACGACTTTGACACGACTTTGACACGGCTTTGACACGACTTTGACACGACTTTGACACGACATTGACACGACTTTGCCACGACTTTGCCACGACTTTTTCACGACTTTGAGACGACTTTGAGACGGCTTTGAAACGACTTTGATACGACTTTGCCACGACTTTGACATGACTTTGACACGGCTTTGACACGACTGTGACACGACTTTGAAACGACTGTGACACGACTTTGACACGACTTTGACACGACTTTGACAGGGCTTTGACCGGAATTCGTAACGTAACGCGTTAAGGGAAGCCAGACAGAGTGGCGCCGTAACGTAACGCTTTACGGCGCCACTTTGTCTGGCTTCCCTTTCTCTCACGCATACGGTAGCAGTAGGCAGGCTTCTCCGCTCTCACTTTAACCCACATTAGTTTAAGTTATCACTTCTGTCGAGCGTCCCGGGACGCACACTTTTTTTTTTATAAATTTGTCACCGATATCTAGCATTGCATTTAAATAACCCAAAGCGAAGGGGTTAAAGTCGAGTCCATTTATTTATTGCCCCCCTGTGGGGCGTGGGCCCCACGTTGGGAAACACCGGTATAGAGTACATAGTGTGTATAGTGACCTCGTTGTTGGGCGGCGGCGGCGGCTGCGGCTGCTGCGCACGGCGCTGCACGGAGGGCGAGCGGCGGTCCTTGGCGGCGCCGCCCTCCATGTGCTCCTTGCGCTGGCGCAGGATCGTCCAGTCGAACGTGTAGTCGTACTGGTAGTTCATCGTGCGGAACAGGATGCGGAACAACTGCCACCACACACACACAAATATACGTACATTACTTACAATACACATATACTATGAATGTTTAAACACAGTATTACAAAGCTCAATTCGAAAGGAAATTTCTGTTAACCAGTTTAGTTTCTAATTATTTATTTAAATAAATATGCCGTTCATTGATAACAGCTGGCCCGATTGGGCTACTTTTTGAAGTGATAACTTCTTATGGGAGGGTGAACTAGGGGTGCTCGATATGTATCGATATGTGATAAAATATCGATACATTTATTTGATATATCGAATCAATGCGATATTATCGAATCATTGAAGTCGATATATAATATCGATATATTTTATCCGATATATCGAAATAAGGATATCGTAGAATATTTAGGAAAAATCATCATTACAGCTCTGTGGCATCTGAAAGACTTTTTTTCTATCGGATGTAGCTAAAAAAAAAACAACATCAAATACCAGAATAAGTATTGGATGTTGTTTTTTTTAGCTATTCGATATTATTTTTGTTAATCATTCTCCTAATAAAGTCTTTTCCTTCCTACAATTCGATATATCGAAAATATCGATATTTTTGACCGATATATCGCTAAATATCGATACAATATTTCGATATATTATATCGGAAAAAATATCGATATTTTTTGTACATGAAAATCACTAGGGTGAACCGAAACGTTCCGTAACGCGACCGGTCCATCGACCAGCCAGCGTTAACCGACCTCTCTGGAACATCGATTATTTCGAAGTCCCAGATGGCGTCACACAGTGACCGTCACAGTCAGCTTGGACCGGACTTTAACCGGACTTTGACCGGGCTATGACCGGAGTTTTACAGGTCTTTGGCCGGACTTCGACCGGACTTTGACCGGACTTTGACCGGACTTTGATTGGACTTTGATCGGACTTTCAACCGGACTTCGACCGGACTTTGACAGGGCTTTGACCGGACCATGACAAACTTCGACAGGACTTTAACCGGACTTCGACCGGACTTTGACCGGATTTTGACAAGACTTTGAATGGACGTTAACCGGATTTTGGCAGAACTCTGACCGGTATTTAACCAGACTTTGACCGGACTTTGACCGGATTTTGACAGGACTTTGACGGGTATTTGACCGGACTTCGACCGGATTTTGACCGGACTTTAACTGGATTTGACAGGACTTTGTCCGGACTTTGACCGGATTTTGATAGGGCTTTGACTGGACTTTGACCGGATTTTGACAGGACTTTGACCGGTATTTGACCGGACTTTGAACGGACTTGACCGGACTTTGAACGGACTTGACCGGACTGTAACCGGACTTCGATCGGACTTTGACTGGACTTTAACCGGATTTTGATTAGACTTTGACCGGACATTAACCGGACTTCGACCGGACTTTGACAGGACTTTGATAGGGCTTTGACCGGATTTTGACAAACTTTGACAGGACCTTGACCGGACTTTGACTGCACTTTGACCGGACTTTGACCGGAATTTGACCGGACTTTAACAGGACTTTGACCGGACTTTGACGGGACTTTGACAGAAGTTTGACAAGGCTTTGACATGACTTTGACGGGACTTCGTAACGTAACGCGTTACGGCGCCACTCTGGCTTCCCTCTCTCTCACGCATACGGCAGCAGTAGGCAGGCTCCTCCGCTCTCACCTTAACCCACATTAGTTTAAGTTATCACTTCTGTCGAGCGTCCCGAGACGCACACTTTTTTTTAATTGTTCGTCTTAATCCAAATATGATTATGAAAAAAAAACTATGAAAAAGTTTCCTTAATGTTTTTTTTTATTTATGAAACACTGGAAGTGCATTATATTATTTTGGATTTTTGTATGAACTCAAGATTCGAACAATAGATATGCATAATTCATTTTTGTTTTATTGGTTATTATTCTGGAATAGTTTTCAAGAAAGAAATCTGGACAGTCACAATTCAACTAAATAAAACAACAAATAGATTTTTCACCACAATGTAACCCCCCATTGGGAACTTTTGAACTACATAAATATTTATTTAAATACACACATCCTATGGCAAAGTGGTTTTTATTGGTCCGTGTAAATATTCTAATGATCATGCTTACCTGTCTGAGGTACATATAGTCTGGCGACTCATCAAAGGACAGCCCGCGGCAGTAATTTAAATACATCGCAAACTCGGCCGGGAATCCCTGGCGAAAATGAAAATATTATAGTTATGTAACAATGTAATCCGTTGTCTCTGCCTCCCCTTACGAGAAACAGGCGTGAGTGTATGCATGTAATAAACATAGACTGAGTAAAATAGTGAGTAATAACATAGGCTAGAGAATGTACCCCCAAGAGATAGGCCGCGGTGCAATGAGTGCACCCAACGTTCACCGAACTTGTTTCCAACCCACGACGTGATAGCTGGCGAGTCTACCACCATATCGGGCGCAAATTCCATTCTCGGGCTACTCCGGGCTATTCCGAATCGAAAAACTCAAATTATGATTGACTGCCCTGGAATTTAAAACTAAATCTCATCGATTACTCAGAATAAAGGCCCAGCTATTATGCCAATGAGACAAAGGCCACGATTTGAACTAGAAAAGTTACGCACATAAGCCCTAACAAAGACGAAGAACCGAATAGTTATTCTTTACGTGAACACTTTAAAAAGATGCTTGTTCCCTTTGCTTTGCTTCTGTAGGGCATTATTATTACTACTTCCCATTTCAGGGATTTTTTATGTGCATATCCCTGCTTAAATAATTATTATACGCCTTAGTCGTTTGCTAAGCTGTACACATAACACAATTCATATTAACTAAAGTCAATTAGAGATAATTTTTAAAAATAAATAACAAGCTACTCAAAGAAGTTATAAGAGTAATAAGTGACATATCAGCCGTGCAAATCGCATACAGCTCACGTGCGATTCTTATTAATAGTTTTTTTTGTTTGTGAATTTAAGAAAACTTGTATTTTCATAATTAATGTACGACCTCCGTACGGCCTTCATGTCCAACACATTATGTTGAAACAGGTGTGGTCTATATAGTCGACCTAATTAACTCTTAGAACACCAGATGTCACGGTCAGTTGTTGATAAAATTCAAGATTTGTTTTTAAAATTTAATATATTTATATCGGATATAAAAGAATGTCGTTGCTAGCTGTACTGAGATAGTACACACGCGAAGACGAAACAAGGGAAATTAAATAATATTTGGTATATAAAGACAAGAGCTAACAAGAATGAAAAACAAATACACCCAATAGTCACACACATAGTCCGGACTTCACACTAGGTTAACCTGTACCGCGGGTAACAGATACTACGAGAGACTTATAGTCCTACAGCACCCAGACCCGAAAGTAATATTTGTAGATCACACAAACATTTGGCTTGGTGCAGGACTCGAACCCGCGGCCTCTCGTTTCACAGCCGGCTACTCTCCCACTGCGCCATAGAGGGTATCACTTAAATAAGGCTATCTGTAGTACTAACCTTACAGAGTACCTCAACGGGTGTAGACATCTTTTTCTCGCTGATACGCTCGTATTTTTGTTTCTTAGTGATCGCTTTCAAACCTTGCCATGGAAGCGATCCTCTGTGGTAAAAAAAAACAGATAAATTTTAGAGCCATGAATTACCGCGAGTGGGGATGCCCGCGATCGATGTAAGTGGCACATTTAGGTAATCCGGCAAAACCGTCAAACTTAGACTTCGAAATGGGGGTGTAATTTTACAGTAGTAGAGCCATGCTGTAGACAGTTTGGTCTGCAGCATTAATAGGCCGGCTCGACCGAGGTAGTACTGAAGCTGACTCACTGAGAACTGATGTAAGGTGGTAGTTCGATTGCCGGAGATAAAAAAAACCCCCGATGCTTTGAGGTCGACAACGCTTTCACAATTTGAAGATCATTTGCTATCAAGTGATGTACTTGCTCATTTTACGGCGTAAAATAAAAAATGATCTTTCAATACTGTAGCCGAAACATGCAGGTGTATTTTACTACGATGGAAAGATGGTCACTTATCAATATGTACCCGCACGTGCGTGTCTGCTGTCTACTCATCGAAAACGCACAATATATTCCGTTATAACAACTTGTCGAAATTCCATTATGACTCATGCAGTGAGTCACAAGTTCCGTGTATCGTCACGGAGGTGGTCAACTCAAAGTGTTGGGTGATACTCGATATCACACGATTATAAATAAAATCATAATCGTATTATCTTTACCGTACCGAGAGAAACATATTATTTTTTTCCTTTTAATTTATTAGTAAGATAAATAAACGATAATGTGCAGATTATTGACGGTAGAAATTGTTTCCTATCCCAATCGTTGCTGCCGACTGAAATAATAGAGAAACATCTCGCTACTTTATACATCATTCGACAAATAATAATACAGGAAAAAATATACAACCATTCCATTTTCAAACGGGGAATTGAGACAAAGCTAATCAGATGTTGTTACCTATTGAAATACATAAGAACGTATCCGAGCGACTCCATGTCATCCCGCCGCGACTGCTCAATGCCGAGGTGGGCGTTTATAGATGCATATCGCGCCGTACCTGTGGACAATCACAAGTGTCATTTATGTTCCGAGTCGAGTGCATTATTATATGGTTCATAATGTGTTAATTGGAAGATCTACGATATTTATTATTGTTATTTGGCGCTATTAATTTGGCGATAATCAAGATCACGGTACCATAAATGTGGAGGAATCTTGCTTGCTTATCGAAATTATCTGAACGCCGACTACCGAAGGACGCGTCAAGGGCCAGATGTCATGTTATTGTGACATTATTGTGTAGTGGTTTGCCACAGTAGTGTGTATTACAAATACGCAAACACTGCGTCATTGACGCCCGTGACGCGATCATCGGAAGCTAAGCGCAATTCCTGTCAAGTTCACAAATTCCAAGTGTACTAACATTTGAATCATACATGGCGTATTCGCCTTGCACATGAGTTGAGAAACACAATAATTAGCCCGTCAAACGTGACCCTGACCCAGCCGACCTTTTGGTTTAGCGGCCGAGTGCAAATCACATTGTGTCTAATAAAATCTATTGTCTTAGCAATACTACTTTGAACTCTATACACAATACGAAGAAACATACTTTTATTATTATAGGGTAATATATGGAATAAAGTTAGATTGGGGTCATTCGTCTCCTTCAAATGAAGTTACCGTGCTCCATATGTTAAAAATCAATTTTACCACCATAAAAACAAATACTATCTAATATTAATACATAACAAAACAAAATATTATTTATAAATGCCTCACAATAATTATTGTAATCTAACTCATTACATTAGTGGCGCGTTTAAAACAAGGAAAGATTACTACGAATTCAAACAAGCTCCGTGTATACTCACCAGTAAGATTTTTGTCCTCACGGTAGGCAATGTGCGCACGCGTGCGCAGATCCCTAAACTTCTTGGCGAGGCCAAAATCAATCATGTACAGCTTGTTACAGTGGCGGCCGATGCCCATCAGGAAGTTGTCCGGCTTTATGTCGCGATGTATGAAGCACTTGCAGTGTATGAATTCCACTCGACCCAGCATTTGATCTGAGGAATAAGTATATAAACACGGCACATTGAACAGAGTAATATAGAGCAACGAGCTATGGATTACTAACCAGACCAATATCTTATCCAGTCATAAACAGTCCCGTAAAGGTAATTTCCAGTGTATTGCTAATTTCAAGAACAATGTCATACATAAGTTGATTTTGTCCCATTCCACATTAAACGAACATTATTATTTGTCAAACAATTTTGGCTGTATTAAAAAGTGTACTCAATTTTCTAGTAACTATTTATCTTCATTCCATATAATGTGTTAAAACGTGTGATTTAATTGTCCATTTTAGCGACATTTTTTTAATAGATTTATCACGCTATCAATACATACAGCGTGTGTCCTCTTAAGTTAGCTGTTTAATACTTTATTTGGCGGATCAAATTTATTCGGACTTGAAAAGTTGGCATTTAATGAAATACGTCATGTTTCAAACAATACCTTGAAAATCCCATGGATGCAATGAAAGTAAAGCAAAAATTACAATGTAAAATAATAAAATAGTTTGTTAATTTATTAACTAATTTTATTCCGTTAAAATGACCACTTTCAAACATGCTAATCGGTATGTTATTTGTAACTTAAATATATAAATATTTAATAAATCTACGAAAATTAAATTGAATTTCGTGATTGAAATCAACAATTAACTAGGACAAAAAATAATTATAGCCAATTTATTTTATTAGTTATACCAAGCGCTTGTTTCCCAGTCCAAACAAAATATAAAATTCACACCGATATACATACCGAGAAATTGGTACTTTCGAAATAGGCTGCTAAATGCGTTATTTGGCGGATACTGTTTAAACGGATATTGTGAAACAGGCTCTAGAACTATGATGATGACATCTTCTTCTAGGCCGATTTCAGCCACGGCTCCCGATTTATCTTTTGCTTGTATATAGAGTTAGCAAGTGTGATAGCCCTGCTTAGCCCATTTCGGCATTGAAGGGTGCTATTACAGTAATCGTATGTTAGAATATTATTTTCGTAATAGTAAATTAAATTATATTTAAAGGCAGTATGGTTTTGAGGTCATCTCGTTTTTTTATCAAGCTCACGTTTCTGTCCTCGAAAGTACAAATGTTCTCTTGAACCTATCTTCTATACTTGGGACGTTTGGCTACTGAAGATTCTCAACGAAGGGTATACGAATCTTCAGCAGCAAAGAGTAGGAACAAAACACAATAAGACAAAATACGCACCTGCCAGCATGAGAACAGTCTTGATGGTGAACTGACGCGAGCAGAAGTTGAACAGGTCCTCGAGCGACGGACCCAAGAGGTCCATCACCAGAATGTTGTGCTCCTTCTCGTAGCCGTACCATCTGTAACAAGTATAATGTGTTTAGCACTACGTACATCGGGACCTTCTCTACCTTTATAAGTTGAATTTACCCGGGAGATTACGACAAAGTAATGATTTTTCTGTTGAATTTAAATTCAGAATGTATATGGTGAAAAAATTTATTACACCGTCAAGTTTAGACGGTGCAATTTAGACTCTAAACTATGATATGGACAAATGTCTGATATAAATTATAAAATTAAAAAACAAACTAGTCGATTTCGGAACTGCCATTTAATACACTTTTTTGTAATTAATAGATAAACAATATTTTTATAGTTTACTGATTTCTTACGCCCAAATGACGAGACGAGCAGATCGCTTGTTTGATCGTAAGTACGACGCCCGATTATAATCTTTTAGATGACTTGATAATACCCACATATTATAAATATTGTGCTTAGTCAAGGGGCTGAATTATAGGGCAGGTAGGGTAAATAACAAAAATATACTCTTATCAACGCTACACAATATTAAGAAAAATAAGAATATAATCCCGAATAGGTACTATTAATTATTATTGAACACAAACTTTTTAAACGGAGACCAGAATTCCATAATGCTTAAACGTTATATATAAGCCTAAGGTAATAACATAGTATATGTTCGAATATCAAATACATCGTACATCAATTGAAATGAGAATACCAGATTTAGAAATCCCATCGATATACGTTACCGGGATTACAAGCCGCGACCTCGCGGTTTCAAGGTTGCGGCTCGCCCACAGAGCTATCGCGTCTTCGTGTGTTTAGAAAGGAAACATTAACGTTTTAAATAAAACTACGTCATGTCATTATTATCACCGCCCAACCTGGTGTAATTACCTACATCATAATGCTATAAAGGCCCGAAATAGGTAATTGTTTTTATTTGGCTGGTGGTAAACGCCTCGCCTACCCATAAATAGTAACGAAACCAATAACATAGTACTGCATGGCACTGCACCGCGCTTGTTACCATGAGTCATCGGATGTAAAGTCTCATAATGTCCAATAATTTAACTGTCTTCCATGTCCTTCAAACCGCAACACAGCACTGCTTAAGGGCCTTCCATGAGCAAATGACCTTGACTGACTCGCGCCATACTGACTCGTACTTGGCGTGTGAGTTTTCGTGCAGAATATGCACGTATTTAGCGAATAATTGATTTAAAAAATCAGGTTTTGATCTTTTCGAAAATTTAAAAGGGCAAAATATTCGTTATTAAATTGCCCATCTAGTGATGTTAATCTCATATGAAAACAATCTGTACTTTAAAAGGAGACACACGGAATCTTTGCATTTTTCTCATTTTTATGGTTCATTTATAACGACAATTTAAAAAAATATATCATCATTAACATGAATTTGAATCGATCAAAATAAAGCTGACAGATTGTAGAAATATATTGCATATTTTTTTAATCAATATTCATTTTAAGTAATGACTAGATAGCCTCTAAAAATCTCGATCGCGCGGCGTTTTGCTGGGGGCATGGCCTTAAATACTGCTGCTACACACATACCCAGACCACAGTAAAGGTATATACAGTATTTTATCTTCATACAAATGGATGAAACGCGAGCTATACCTACGCGCCTCGATCAAGGCACGCGCGCGGCACGCAGACAGTCGCGACTGTGCCGCAGTCACGAACGGACGGTGTATTGTTTTAAAAAAAATAATCACAAAAATAAGACCAAGTACATATTTAATATGACGAATAGGATATATATTGTGCTGTTTTTGGTTGCATGAATTTGTCAATAACGCACCCAGAGATAACTTTTTTTAGATTACCTGGAAACTCTGAAAGGTAAGACTATAAAATAATTTTACTTACTAGTAGGTAGGTACATAATGTGTGTGTTTTTTAATGGATAAGTATTTTCTTTTATCTCCCGAAAATAAATGTCTCGATTACAAAAGTAAATAGGTTAAAGGAAAGTAATTGACACGAGTGAAATAGGTAGTTACAGGCGGTTCATGAATCATGATACGGTAGGTACGCTTGTGTTAAAACCTCGGGGCATGTGTGTTTTGTTTTGTTAGTTTGTATAATTCAAAGTACTGACGTGGTATTTTATTCTTTATATATATAAAAATGAATCGCCGTGCGTTTGTCTCGCCAAAACTCGAGACTGGCTGTACTGTAGTGTTAGTAGTTATGTACATAAAAAACAATTTTATTTGAACGCTATTGCGTATAGTCTGTTATTTTTGTCTGAATTTTGTCTTCTGCTGCACCAGTAATTTTGTTGTATTTTTAACTTATTTTTTTAATATCTTACGATATTGAGGAGGTAAGAATATGATAACGTATAGATAACCCATGACTCCTACTTATTAGTTATGGTCAACAACAGTCTACACGTGCAAGCATCCCAATAAGTAAACAAAATAACGAATTTCTTAGAAAGTTCGGTATGCATGATACCGACAGTCGAGTTTTTACAGGCTAAGATAATAAAGCGACAAAACAATGTACGCAGCTGCGCAGTTTTATTAATATTGGCAACTTAAAAGGTACTTTTTATTACTTAGTTGTTGTCGTTATTTAGAATGGGTGTAATGCTCTAACTGAATCCATAAAAAAGTATTTTATAATCACAAAACTAAATGGAATCACAAAGTAGGCAAATGTAATTAAAATGCTGGAGGCGGGCAGCCCTATCGCATGTTTACGTACCGCGCGGCTGTAGGCATTTATTTCTAAAATTCAGCTGAGTTAAAATACAGTATACAGTGCCCAGACGGCCTTTGGTATAAGAGGGATTGACCACCTCGTATGAAAGTAATATTTTGTAATAAATAGATAATTTAGCCACCCATGAGATATCTCGCGCGCGCGGGGAAGAAAACAGTCTATATGAACTATATTCCGATTTAGAGGAACATAAAGGGAGCGGTAGATCTCTACCGCTATCTATAGCTATCTACACGAAATAACCGAGTCGATAACATTTTCTCGTGGCTTGAATACGGGACGTAAGCTTCAATAGACATGTAGAAATGTAAACATAATCTAGTTTAAGAAAATATTGACATACAAAAGTGATATTTATGATCCAATTTACAGTATAAATGATTTGATTCGATAGCACGAGAAAACCCGTCAACAAAATTTTCTTGAGGCGTCAAGGGTACAGAAGATACATGTCGTCGCTTTATATCGTACTAGCTTTTGGTCGCGGCTCCGCCGGCGTGAAATTTTGTACCGTCGTATCTAATCTAAGGTGATAGCAGTCGCTGCTGTAAATACTACTTTTGCGAAGCGACAATACAATACTCTATCAGGTAACTTATACAATTCAGAGAACAAACAGTTGAACTTTAAATTGTGTTGAGCTACTTTTGACAGTAATAAATTTTGTGCTATTATGATGATCATCCAATTCTGACACTAGTTTTGTTAAGCGACTTATGGATCCTACGATGTATATAGTTTTAGGAAATGCGGGTGTGTTTAAAGTTTTTTGGTGTTGACCGTACGTATTCCGAAATCATGGCTTCGTAATCGGCAGTAGCTGAAGGGCACAGACGAAAACAAATTCGGACAGTTCGTTTTTGATTTCCGTTCATGCATAACAATATATGGAAAACTGAACGGTTTCCTAACGGTTTGTGTACCCGCGTATTCGACTCACCAAAAATACAATATAGAACAATAGTTCAAGGACGAAGAGAAGTTGTACGCAATTCACATTTACATAGTATAAAATGAAGTCGCTTCCGTTGTCTATTCGCTTAGATCTTTTAAACTGGTCAACGGATTTTAATGTAGTTTTCAGCAATAGATAGAGTGATTAATGAGGAAGGTTTATATGTATATCACGCTATGGCCCATGGGAGCAGGGCAGTAACATGCAGGTGAAACCGAGAGAAATAATTCGTATTTTACAAATTTTACTAATAGCCTTTCAGCGTACTAGTGATTTTACATCTTGATATTCGCAAAAGTATACTTCTATCAGCTGCGATTTTATCAGTGCATTGATGGAGTTATCAGATTATTTTACTCTTAGGTAATTCGCATCCGGTCTGTCACTGGGTCAAATTCATCACACAAACACTTTTATACGTATAAGCTACATTACGACATAGATGCTTTTGTTGTTAAATGAATACCACTAAACATTGTAAAGGCGCAACTTGCTCAAACGCCAAAAAAAAAACTCTCAAACAAATTCAAGTAAACCTGACCAAACGAAACAAAGATTGTGATCACATATTATAATGTTCTGATCACACATTAAGTGACAACTGATAAGCGACAACAAGCTTGCGAGTTTAATTTGATGCCCATTATTAACAACAGAATAGTACTTAGTTTCTAGTACACACGTCACAAACTTTAAATCTATCTTCCGAATTCTATCGCAAACCTTGTGCCATTTAATAATGGATTAAGGTCGATCATCTTGAGCAAATTTTCTGCAACGATCGTCGCCTGTAATAATTCAAGGTCTGTTCACACATCCCGTCACCAATTCTAAATAAGAAGCTAGTTTTACGGTTCCGGCATTTTTTATAAAAGAGCTGGATATGGGCCAATATTGGTATAAACTTTAATAATGCGTTCCTGACAAAGTATCGACAAAGTTATCATACTAATACGTAGGCGACAGACCACGTAGACATTTTATTTGCATCGTCCTGACCGATTTCGCGGAAGTAGCTACGCAGGTTAGTTAATGAAGGTGAAGTCCCTCATTTCAATGCAAATTTTATGAATATTCAAAAATATTTTACTGGTGTTGCAAAAGTCTTATATCGTTATAACCGCCGATGTACAGTGGGCGAGTAGCTAGCTGCCATTGAGCTTGTGGCCACGGCCGCGGGAACGCGTTCGCCGCACCAACACAACGAAATACGTTTGTTAAATCCCAATGTATCTATTTGGTCTTTTTTCCTGGCACGACGAAATGATTACACCAGACCAGATTTTAAGTACACTGCAGTCCAAATATAATGTCGATGGACAAGAGCCATTAGGTCCCTCGACAGTTGGCAGATTTATGTCGAAGTTACTGCTGAACCCGGAACGCGCCTCGCCTGAACAAGACACGATGGCGGGTTTTTCATCTTTATACGATGATCGCTATCCAGTCGAATACAAAAATATCACGGAGTGTCTTAAATCCACGGTACACGACACAAATCTTGTATTTTAGTGTGGCGTCAGGAGAAAGTACAAAGTGTTTACGCACAAGTGTATACCCAATCATCTGTGGTTATGATCCGTACTGGGGATATTTACTCGTCTTCGGAAAACTGAATGCGGATCTAGTTCGAAATCACTCATAATGAAATACCCCCGCAGTATTTAAATTTTATAGAATTTTAAAATAAGGTACTACGCAAAAAGAGAAAAATTATCTTCAAAATTAAAATAATATTAAATTGCCATACATTTACTGCCTACGTGGCGCAGTGGGCGAGTAGCCGGCTGTCAAGCAAGAGACTGCGGGTTCATTACCCGCGCTGAGACAAATGTTTGTGATTTGTTTCGGGTCTGGATGTGTTTTCTCCCCAGAGGGATTGGCGTTAGGGCCGTTCGTATTTTTCTGTAACATGTGTTTAAAAAGCATGTTACCCCGACCCCACTGAGTCAAGAGGGATAGGGCAAGTGGAAGAGAAGAATAAATTGCCATAGATTTTCAGAAGCATACCGTATAAACCCCGATTTTCCAGTCAGTTTTCTACCGAAATTTGGCTGTCATTCAGTTACAACGTAATATAATATAACGCGACCTGTGACGGGAAATCACAAGATGATGGGATCGTAAAAAAATTAAATCCATGACAATTGAGATTGGGATATTCCAGTAACTACATATTGATATGCTAATAGCGAGTTTTGAATCTGATACAATAGGAATGAAAACACTAGGAAGAAATGGTTGTGTAAATCTGTAAAATATGATTATCTTTTAAAATTCAATTTTTTTTTACTAGCCCTGTATTATACATGTCCCACTGCTGGGCACGGACCTCCTCTACTGAATGAGAGGGGTTAGGCCTTAGTCCACCACGCTGGCCTAATGCGGGTTGGTAGACTTCACATACCTTCGAAAAATCTTATCGAGTATGCAGGTTTCCTCACGATGTTTCCTTCACCGTTAAAGTAAGCGATAATTAACAAGGGATAATTAGCTCTTGGGGCTGGTTACGAACCTGCGACTTTCGTCTCGACAGTCCATACCACTCCCCTCTAAGCTATCGCTGCTTCATATGTCATAATTCATAAAATTCATATGTCTTTCTCTTACTACAGTGCATTGCAACGTAGGCAATTATAAACATATAGCTATTCTTTTGGTCTGGCGTTATGCCGGATTCATGTCAGGGTCTACTCTACTACTGAGACGCCTCCACTTCCCCCGACCTTGAGCATCCTCCATAGTGAGACCATTGGCTCTCTGATCAATGGTCAAGTGGTCTGGTATTATTTCTAGCCAGCGCTTTTTGGGCCGTCCACAGAATTGTACATCTGCTACGATTTGGCTCAGGCATTTGGGATGGGCATACTCCTGTGATTTTTTCAAAACGTGACAAATTACCTTGGGCGACATTAGACTCCAAGGCTGCCGCGGATGTACTCGTTACGTATACGATCTACTCACGTAACGTTAGAAATTCACTGCAGCATTTTTATTTCCGCGACATGGATCTCCCGAACATGACATACAGGAGCATAGAATGAATGATGGTCTTGTGTACGATACCAGCTCTAGCTATATAATCTTATAGTTCCTTAAGTACAAATATCTACATCAAAGTATGATGTCAACCCCTCTAGGAAAAACCACACCCAGACCCCGAAATAAACACATGTGGATCTCACACATGGTCACAACAATGATCTCGATACGGGAATCGAACCCGCGCCTCTCGCTTCACAGCCGGTTACTCGCCCACTGCGTCATGGAGCTGTGGACTTATCTTGTCTAGTGGTAATAAAAAACCTATAAAATTTAATTTCAAACTTTATATAGCTCCAATTGCTTTTCATAATGGTTATACTATAATGAACATAAGAAAACTAACCTTATGTGTGGTATTCCAATGCCCCCTTGGAGCATCTTATATACTCGGCTCTCATAGAGAAGTTGTGGGTGTCGGGCCTTGATAGATTCGACCTTTACTGCTACCTCCTAAAACAAAACCAACAATTTTTTTTAAATATAACATCATATTAAGAAACTACCATATGGTGCAAACGAAAATTTACTTCAGTTATTTACTGAGCCAAGCAATTCTCATTGTACTGCTGCCAGCCATCTCCAACTCCACCTTACTCTGTATCCTATTTGACTATTTTAGGCTTATTTTAGATAAGTTACAGGCACTCATTTGTTTGCTAAAATGGTTGACGAAATCTTCATGCTGATGACTGACTATATTCATTGTTCAGTTTGACAAAGTTAAGAAATGAATACTCAATGTTTTGTTACAATGGAATGCTCAGGTTTAACAGCACCATAAGGAGTCCTGTGTCTATCTATACATATGAATATATTACTCTTCTATTGATGATAATAATAGCAGAAATGTGGGTTGGAAAGTTTTTGTTTTAATAAATTATTTACATCCAATGAGATGATTACATTTTGGTCATGTTTAACATTTCTTTGTATATGAAATTTTCAGGGTTCGAAAATATCCGATATTTATTATAAATATCAAAATATCGGATATTTATCCGATATATATCAAGTTTGATATATATCCATTTTGTATGAAAGCCATATTAATATTTTATTGTATTATTTATGAATACTGTTTGCATATTGCAAAATCTAGTTTTAGATAAGACATAATCAACAAAAAACATAAAATCTTCTTTTAGGACAGAAGTTTTGCCATTAATGGATTAGAACTTACCATTAGGGAGTATGTTTTAACTCTACTCCCACGCCATCTACATTTGGGAAGTAGAAATACAGTAACAAACGCAAAAAATTACTTAATATCAATTTATTTAACCATTTTTGTATTGCAATATATTATAAAACATTTGATACATATATTCATTGATATATATCATGAAACTCAGTCTGATATATATCGGATATATATCCATTGATATATATCCTCGAACCCTGGAAATTTTATTTCTAATATTTCATTATTCCAGTATCTATTTTTATAATAATTATAGAACTTTATGATAGAGCTTATGCTCTACTACTACATACCTACTATACACTTAGTAAAAGAAAGATGTAGAGACATTTGTTCATTCAAATTTATGCCTAGTCTGAAATTAGTCAGAAGCAGCATAGCAGCTACTGTCAAGGAACTACAATAATTATTAATGATAAATAATAAATTTACATATAAGTACATTTAATCATTAAATATGCTTATATGTCCACTGACTATAAAAACTCACAAGCTGTCTCTAGTAACTCCTTGAAAGGAGACTTTGACTCTCCTATTTACCCTGTTTGTTGAATATTTTGAAGAATTAAGTTTGATTTGAAACTGGATGTCTTATATTTAAAACACAACCTTAGATCTTGATGGCAATGTATATTTCTAGTACATCATTTGTAGAGCATATTACAGAGTCCTAAACAACTATAATGTTTATAAAACAAACTAAAACACACATATACCATACAAAATATTTGTCATGAAAACTCTGATAGGCAAATACAAAACTTTACATCTGATGAAATAATTCAGATTCCAAAGTAACAATATGTTGTTACCCCACCTCTATTTTACATCATTGTTTGGGTAAAAAAATGCAATAACTTAAGCATGTAATCATAACCTACCCCATTCAGCCATGTGTCACATTAATCTAATGTGATATTTTTATCATTGCATGAATTTCATTCATGATATGTTAGTGTTTATTTTCGTTTTTTTTCTATCCTGGCATAACAAAGTGGCTACACTACACCCGTAATGTTAACTATCACCATGTGTAAGGTGATCATTATCCAGTTGTAAACAAAAATATTGGATATTCTCCCATCAGCAAGATATATAACCTACATATTGCAAATACACAGTAAAAACAATAACATTCAAGATCACCATCACATCTTGGCAATTTGTGACACCCTTAGCGTATATTTCCGTGTCAGGGGAATCTCATCTATTTAGAATTTTCCCAGTTTTATCGAATTAAATAACTGAATGTTGATAATATTTAAGTGATATATTTTAAAGTCACAACTAGGTAATTTTACTGGAATCGGTGAAAGCTTTGTCATCGCCCAATTTGAAAATAGCACGTCTTGATTTTATGAAAGCAGCCCTATGCCTAAACGTGTAATCACCAAAAGCTGCTTGTTACAAACCCAAAACGGTATTACACAACTTATTTCTACATGAACTATTGTTATTGATTGCGAAAGTAGCAAAACGATTGTAAAGCTAAACCCGATAATTTGCATAAACTCGATACATCATCCAACGAACTCATTTCATACGTGCGACAAACATTTATACAACATGCCCTAATTACGTAAATCAATACATACGCAGGAGAAATAGAAAGGATCAAGACTGAATCATGCTACGGACATGTTACAACATGATATTTATTAGAGTATACGCCCAAACCGCCATTTTTGAGAACAAATATCCCGAAATACGTGAGCGCTTCTAAGTTCGACGCGACATTGTGGAGTCAAATAAATATGATTTTAAAGCTATATACTAATTTACCTCTCCATTTGTAATGTTGATAGCTAAAAATATATCACCGAAGCTCCCACCGCCAATTTTGCGAATAACGTTGTATTTATCATCTACTACAACAGTTTTCCTGGCCATCATCATGCGTTCGAAGGTAGCCATTTTCTTTTTCTTTCATCACTCGTTGTCACCTCGAAAATATTAATGGCGCATCGCACCGAGTCCGTTTATGTCACAACACTAATTAATTTACGGTCAACGTTTGTTCTAAAACACAAAACAACGTAGAAACACTAACATACGCCACATAAAATCATTTTATTTCGAACTGTAAAAAGACGTCGTCAGCCTGTTCGTATGACGTCACAATGGCAGTGTTGCTATAATTTAAGTACGCAAAGCTACCAAAGCTAGGCACCGCAATGTTGCAAGCAATTACAATGAAAACCATAATCCTATGACTAAACAAAAAAAAATACTAAAAATATTTATTTAACACAATATATGGGTTACTTTTCTTATATTGCACATATTATTATTGGGTTATTTTCTGAAACATAAATTCTCCAACACACAGCCACTATTCCACGATGAGGACCGCTGGCCGCGGTAAATGCTTCTTGTACATTTTGTATGATGTCGCGGGCGATCTTACATATTGCCTCGATCTTTTTTTGAAGTGATAACTTCTTATGGGAGGGTGAGCCGAAACGTTCCGTAACGCGAGCGGTCCATCGACCAGCCAGCGTTAGCCGAGCTCCCTGGAACATCGATAATTTCGAAGTCCCAGGTGGCGTCACACAGTGACCAGTCAGCTTGGACCGGACTTTGACCGGACTTCAACCGGACTTTGACCGGACTTCAACCGGGCTTTGACCGGACTTTAACCGGACTTTGACCGGGCTATGACCGGGGTTTGACCGGACTTTGACAGGTCTTTGGCCGGACTTTGACCGGACCTCGACCGGTATTTGACCGGACTTCGACCGGACTTTGACCGGCCTTAACCCGACTTTGATAGGGCTTTGACCGGATTATGACAAACTTCGACAGGACTTTAATCGGGCTTTAACCGGACTTCGACCGGATTTTGACAAGACTGACTGGACTTTAACCGGATTTTGGCAGGACTTTGACTGGTATTTGACCGGACTTTGACAGGACTTTGACCGGTATTTGACCGGTCTTCGACCGGATTTTAACCGGAATTCGACCGGACCTTGACAGGACTTTGATAGGGCTTTGACCGGATTTTGACAAACTTTGACAGGACTTTGACCGGTACTTGACCGGACTTTGATAGGACTTTGACAGGGCTTTGACCGGATTTTGACAAGACTGACAGGACTTTGACTGGCCTTTAACCGGATTTTGGCAGGACTTTGACCGGTATTTGACCGGACTTCGACCGGACTTTGACAGGACTTTGACCGGATTTTGACAAACTTTGAAAGGACTTTAACCTGATTTTGGCATGACTGACCGGACTTTGACAGGGCTTTGACCGGATTTTGACAGGACTTTGACTAGTTTTTCACCGGATTTTGACCGGACTTCGACCGGACTTTGACCGGACTTTAACTCCTGTTAAAGTTTTGATTTGACTTTGATAGGGCTTTGACCGGGCTTTGACCGTGCTTTGACCGGATTTTGACAAGCTTTGACAGGACTTTGACAGGACCTTGACCGGACTTTGACTGCACTTTGACCGGACTTTTACAGGAATTTGACCGGACTTCGACCGAACTTTGACCGGATTTTGACCGGACTTTGACCGGTATTTGACAGAAATTTGATAGGGCTTTGACATGACTTTGACCGGACTTCGTAACGTAACGCGTTACGGCGCCACTCTGGCTTCCCTTTCTCTCACGCATACGGCAGCAGTAGGCAGGCTCCTCCGCTCTCACTTTAACCCACATTAGTTTAAGTTATCACTTCTGTCGAGCGTCCCGAGACGCAACTTTTTTTTTTGTTGTGGGGAAAAGCTTTTTATTGCTACCGCCCCACCGGGGGGAGGTGGAACGGTTATGTTGGATTCTACCGACCTTACGACCCAGGTTGCGCCGGGAGAGATGGAAAACATCCGGGCGACCGCTGGGCCTAGTCCCTTATATTATGTACAACCTATGCCGGCAAATACCAACTAAAAACCCCGCGGTGACCATCTTCGGCGCATTAGGGACGGCCCCGGGGTTCCCGAGGCGAGAAGCGCCCTGGCTTCTGCCGGAGCTGCCCCTGCGCGGTGCCGCCTTGCGACCCATCTCCAATTGTGAGGGTGCTTAGAAGCCCTCGCCCACCGAAGGACGCCCTCGGCGTCAACGGCAGCAACGAGGCCAACCACCCGTGCTGCCGTCCATCTCGGGGTCGCACGTACAATAGTACGTGTACAAAAGGTACTAACTGGGCGCTACGACAGCCCTCCGCTGCGCGCCCGCGACCCCCGAAGACCCCTATTAGTCGCCTCTTACGACAGGCAAGGGATACCGTGGTGGAATTCTTCAAACGCCCCCAATCCACAAGGCGGCATGATCTAGACGCTAGCGAATCTAATGGGACGCCACGCGTCCGTGCGATCCGCGATCTGTATGGGGTACATTTTGTATGGGGTGGCGCGCGATATCACACACTGCTGCAAAAAGCAACCACACAACTATACATTTACCGAATTGTTGCCAAAAATTTATAATTTGACACAACACATTTATAATTAATAGGTTGGTGTGTTTTCAACGATTCTTTTTAAATCATGGAATTTTATATAGCATGCGTCAGAAAAGGCAAATCAATAATCAAAATAAAAACAAACATAGCTTTGTCTTCATTATTTTCCCAAAAAATACTATAGCAATTTTTGAAGTGATAACTTCTTATGGGAGGGTGAACCGAAACGTTCCGTAACGCGAGCGGCGCCACTCTGTCTGGCTTCCTTTTCTCTCAGAGCGGGGGCCCACGTTGCGTTGCGGCGGCGGTGCGGCGCCGGAGCGATGTCGCTGCGTCGTTTTACATAGAAATAATTGTGGCATGTCACACGATGCGCCCCGGCGCCGCACCGGACTTGCAACCACCGAGACGAGGCGGGGAGGGGTGAATGCGCTGCGACGTCGGAGCGGCACCGCACAATTGTCCATTTTATTAACAGACTGTCCAACGCTGCTGAGGCGCCGGCGATGCTGCGACATAACAACGTTGCGGCGCCGCACCGCTCGTGTGCCCGCTGATACGGTGAAATCTTTGCGGTGCGGCGCTGCAACGCATTGTGTGCTCCCACTCTTAGGCAGGTTCCTCTGCTCCCACTTTAACCCACATTAGTTTAAGTTATCACTTCTGTCGAGCGTCCCGAGACGCACACTTTTTTTTTATTAGAATCTAAGACGACTATGGGGGTGCCGGCCCTAGATTGGTCGGATTGGATATAAATCAGACTACCAGTGGAATCGTAATGACTCGTCAAGTATTGGTTTATGCTACAACCCGGCTCATTTCAATAAAATAATCATTTAAGTATGTAATGATTTCTTCTGTTTACACAAATATTACTCATTGAAATAAAACTAATTTAAACAGATTTTATCGCGGTTTTTTAATAATTTGGACTCAAAACTCAGTCCACCCTGCGCCCACGAAGACTGTAAAGTTTTCGAAACGTCGTAACAACAAATGATGAACAAAACAAAAAACAAAATAATCATCCTTAGAACACTCAACCAAAGGCCTTGCTTCACATCTCTTTCCCATCAGTCTACTACTAGGTACTAGATCAAAAAATTTGGTGGGTTTATGAAATTAATTTCTATCAAAGCCAGGATCGTTTTTGCTCTGTGAAGTGCTCTGCAAAAAATGCCCACTTGTGCAGTTGAAAAATATACTGCTTCCCTCCTTAGTATTTTAATTACTCAAACAATAATTTTCTGCTTGTTAACATAAATGAACCCATGTCGACAACACTCAATTTGTTTAGCCAAATCTCTAGAAAACCATGGTTTCTTTTACCCCACAAATAATAAAATATAAATCAATACATCTTTATATATATAATTCTTCTGTGAGTGTGTATGTTCCTGAACTTCTCTTAAACGACTGGACCGATTTTGATGAAATTTTTTGTGTGTGTTCAAGGGGATCTGAGAATGGTTTAGATTCACAATTTTGTCCGCTGGACAATGTTTTTTTTATTAATTTTTAATTTATTAGTAGTTGTTGAGTTGTCGTTGCGAAGCTTGCCGTGATGACGGGTCGTATAGCGTCTAGACTGGACAGGGACAGGACAGGGACAGGACAGTGAGACAGGAAAGTGAGACAGGACAGTGAGACAGGACAGTGAGACAGGACAGTGAGACAGGACAGTGAAACAGGACAGAGAGACATGACAGAGAGACAGGACAGTGAGACAGGACAGTGAGACAGGAAAGTGAGACAGGACAGTGAGACAGGACAGTGAGACAGGACAGTGAGACAGGACAGTGAGACAGGACAGTGAGACAGGACAGTGAAACAGGACAGAGAGACATGACAGAGAGACAGGACAGTGAGACAGGACAGTGAGACAGGACAGTGAGACAGGACAGTGAGACAGGACAGTGAGACAGGACATTGAGACAGGACAGTGAGACAGGACAGTGAGACAGGACAGTGAGACAGGACAGTGAGACAGGACAGTGAAAGGACAGTGAGACAGGACAGTGAGACAGGACAGTGAGACAGGACAGTGAGACAGGCCAGTGAGACAGGATAGTGAGACAGGACAGTGAGACAGGACAGTGAGACAGGACAGTGAGACAGGACAGAGAGACAGGACAGAGAGACATGACAGAGAGACAGGACAGTGAGACAGGACAGTGAGACAGGACAGGACAGGGACAGGACAAGACGGGGACAGGACGGGGACGGGACGGGACGGGGAAAGGACGGGGACGGGACGCGGACAGGACCCGGACAGGACGGGGACAGGACGGGGACGGGACGGGGACAGGACGGGGACAGGACTGTCCAACCGGAGGGAGGTGGGAGACGACCTGACTTAGGTCGTCGAAGTCAATTAAATGTGCGACGGGCTACCTCACGTGCAATGGCGCAGTACCTCACTTAATTGCATTTAATGTAAATAAAACATTTGTATTAAGTTTTGACCACATTTTACACAAATATACTATGTAGGTGATACGAAGTTCACCGGGTCATCTAGTTATGATATAAATTATGGCTTTAATTATCTACAATATTTTCAAGATAATACTCATAAGTATTGAGTTTTGGATTAAATATTTGCATGAACATTTTGATTACACTTGTAGTATCACTGATAATGAAACATCATGTGACATACAAAAGATAAAACCTTTTGGGCCAGCTTGTGACCTTAAACTACATGAGCAAATAGGTTTGCATAAATCATAGGATCAATCTGCATAATGACATGAAAAAAACATGGAATTATTCTATGCATTTATTCATTATTGAATATAACATGCTGTCATTAAAAATTCTTAATAAATATGTCCTGAATAGATTAATTTTAATCTATTCAAGATATGAAACTTCACTAATGCATCCACTATAATATAATATACCACTACACAAAATATATACTGTGTCAATGGCATAGTCATTTTGCATATTTGGTATGACTGCTGTGCTGAGGTCTCAGATTCAATCCCCAGGTCAGGTAATATAGTTATTGGGGCTTTTCATCACAATATGTGTAGTATCAGCCTTAAGTCTGGAATTTGTACCTACTAATGCGATGCACTCATCCACTATCACATCATGGGACAGAAATAATATCGGTGAAATGTGGGTGTATGGGTTACACCTCTGCCTAGCCTTTAGCTAGCTAGCCTTTTTGTGACCACTGAGGACTGTGACTCATCTCATTACTAATGTATCTGGTGCAGTATAGAAACTTGCCATGCCAGAATAAAAAAATGCAACATTATATTACAATATTCATTTGAAACAGTTAACCATTGCTTTAATAAGGTTGTGTAATTAAACGTTGCTAGTAACACAATTGTTTATAAAAAATTTAAACATAGGATTCATTATCACAACATACCTTTATGAGACTGACTAGCAAACTTCAAATTAAACTCAGCAAAGTAAATTTTGCAAATTAAACAAAATTTTCACATAGTTCATTGAAAAGGTAACATTCTATCATGCCCATCTTTATATATATAATTCTTCTGTGAGTGTGTATGTTCCTGAACTTCTCTTAAACGACTGGACCGATTTTGATGAAATTTTTTGTGTGTGTTCAAGGGGATCTGAGAATGGTTTAGATTCACAATTTTGTCCGCTGGACAATGTTTTTTTAATTAATTTTTAATTTATTAGTAGTTGTTGAGTTGTCGTTGCGAAGCTTGCCGTGATGACGGGTCGTATAGCGTCTAGACTGGACAGGGACAGGACAGGGACAGGACAGTGAGACAGGACAGTGAGACAGGAAAGTGAGACAGGACAGTGAGACAGGACAGTGAGACAGGACAGTGAAACAGGACAGAGAGACATGACAGAGAGACAGGACAGTGAGACAGGACAGTGAGACAGGAAAGTGAGACAGGACAGTGAGACAGGACAGTGAGACAGGATAGTGAGACAGGACAGTGAGACAGGACAGTAAGACAGGACAGTGAGACAGGACAGTGAGACAGGACAGTGAAACAGGACAGAGAGACATGACAGAGAGACAGGACAGTGAGACAGGACAGTGAGACAGGACAGTGAGACAGGACAGTGAGACAGGAAAGTGAGACAGGACAGTGAGACAGGACAGTGAGACAGGACAGTGAGACAGGACAGTGAGACAGGACAGTGAGACAGGACAGTGAGACAGGACAGTGAGACAGGACAGTGAGACAGGACAGTGAGACCGGAAAGTGAGACAGGACAGTGAGACAGGACAGTGAGACAGGACATTGAGACAGGACAGTGAGACAGGACAGTGAGACAGGCCAGTGAGACAGGATAGTGAGACAGGACAGTGAGACAGGACAGTGAGACAGGACAGTGAGACAGGAAAGTGAGACAGGACAGTGAGACAGGACAGTGAGACAGGGCAGTGAGACAGGACAGTGAGACAGGACAGTGAGACAGGACAGTGAGACAGGACAGTGAGACAGGACAGTGAGAGGACAGTGAGACAGGACAGTGAGACAGGACAGTGAGACCGGACAGTGAGACAGGACAGTGAGACAGGACAGTGAGACAGGACATTGAGACAGGACAGTGAGACAGGACAGTGAGACAGGCCAGTGAGACAGGATAGTGAGACAGGACAGTGAGACAGGACAGTGAGACAGGACAGTGAGACAGGACAGTGAGACAGGACAGTGAGACAGGACAGAGAGACAGGACAGAGAGACATGACAGAGAGACAGGACAGTGAGACAGGACAGGACAGGGACAGGACAAGACGGGGACAGGACGGGGACGGGACGGGGACGGGACGGGACGGGGAAAGGACGGGGACGGGACGCGGACAGGACGCGGACAGGACGGGGACAGGACGGGGACGGGACGGGGACAGGACTGTCCAACCGGAGGGAGGTGGGAGACGACCTGACTTAGGTCGTCGAAGTCAATTAAATGTGCGACGGGCTACCTCACGTGCAATGGCGCAGTACCTCACTTAATTGCATTTAATGTAAATAAAACATTTGTATTAAGTTTTGACCACATTTTACACAAATATTTATTATGAAGGTGATACGAAGTTCACCGGGTCATCTAGTTTTAAATATATTACTTGTAACACATGTGTTAATAGTAGGATATAAAAGTATAATTAACTCATAACTTTGAATTATGAAGTACTCTATGGTACTAGACCGCACTCATCACCCAGAGACATATTATTTTAGAAAAGTGTCCAATGTAGTTTGATGTTATTTTTTTTTATGTCGACCTTAATTTTTCTATAAAGTAAAAGTAAGTAAAAGTTGTGATATACATAGAGGTTTTAAAAACATTGAAAAAATTGATATTACATGAACATTCAGTTAAAAGTAGAATAATTTAGATATAAAATATAATAGCTGTTGTATCTGTAATCATACGATCACTGACGACCCTGGTCGAACGATAAACTAGGAAATTAAACCTACGTCATGAAATAAAAAAAGATACCCTCAATATTGGGGGGCAAAATCCAAATGACGCGAGCATATTGGGTTACACAAAAATTATAATAAAATTATTAAAAATATACTTTACCTCGCCGTTATCGACATTTATAGCCAAATAAATATCTCCGAAAGAACCGCCACCGATTTTCTTCAACACCTTATATTTACCAGTGATCAATGTCTCTCTCCGCAAAGGTGACATGTTGGCGACAAATTATAGAAGTCCACAGTAATGTATAGTACGATTATAAACCACAAAATAAGCACTATTCGAATAAAAACAATAATAAAACAATGATAATTCTCATCTACATTTTCTGACTAAATGGAGGATGTCGTGCGTTCGAAAACTAAAATATGAAAACGCGCGCTAGATATTACTATCATAAAATAAGTGATTTTAAATTAACTTTCATTTTATACATATTTTGTACATTAGTTAATAAACGTCATAAGCTCAAAAATAACTTTCAATAATAATATGTACAGTCAACCTGGGTAACTTTAGCTTTCAATGTAACATTGGCTCACTAAGTTGTATTTGAACGTTTAATTTTTTCTCTGCTTACTGAATCACTGTATAATAATAAGTTGTTTAATATATGAAGGTAAAAAGTGTTTTTGAACGAAACCTGCAGTGACATTTGATATTTGTCAAATATATATTTTTTTCTCATCATTCAAAATGTTGGCGGTAAATAGAGTTAAAAATAAACTTGCTAAAAAGTTGTGTATAGCAGTTACTACAGAAGAACTACAGAAGGCGAGTTCAGTTTTATGTTGAAGAATCATATGTTTTTTATGTAAAAACACTGAAATATCCCGCGATATTGGTAGATTTTTTAAAAAAATCTTTAATTAATCTTCGATCCGTTTAATTTTCAGACCATTTGGGGTAACATTAGCTCGGGGCGAGGATAGACAATGCGTGAAAATTTCAATTATGCAAAAAAGTTTTGAAGGGTGGAAGTGGCCATCGAAGCTTGACATATTTAATTGTCACCCCCGAAATATAGTTAGTCGATTTGGAGGATCTAAAATCACAAAACGAGGCGGTTCTTATGCTATTGATGATCAATTTCTATACATGGTATCGGGGGAATTGAGAGCCGATATTATGTTTCTTTTTTATATGTGATTGAGTTTGTTTTATTATTTTTTATTATTTTAGGCCTTGCTCAATGATTATAAGTACATCAAAACCTGATTAATACAATAATAACTTGATTTGAGAGGTCCATAAAATAAAAGTCGATTTCGATAAACCGGGCAGTTTAATATTGTATTAATATGGCAACCCTACGTTGCCATTAAAAAGGAGATAGTGATATAAACGAAATTTATTTTTTTATCAATATGACAAGCTAATCTTACCGAGGAGTAAAAAAACTACATAAATTAGAGATTTTCTTCATCAACTCCTCATACTTATTAATGTTACACAAATGTCAGTGTAACTTTGGCTCACAATATTTTTGGTAATTTAAGGGTCTTTTATTTATCATTTTGATAAATAACACAGAAATTTAGATTATAAAGGCCAATATCCCACTAGAAACACTCATTTATGACAAATAACAATAAAAGTAAATCCGTACTACTATAAATTACCTCTAAAGTGAGCCAAAATTACCCAGGTTGACTGTAATTAAACAAAACTTTTGTAATTTTTCTAATAAGAAACTTTAATAATCTAGTTTTTGAACATGTGTGTGTTTACGGTGCAATGTTTTTTTTTTAATTTATTCATAGCCATGGATACAAGTTTTTCAGCCGGAGTCTTAATAAACGGTGCAATGTTTGCAGCAGTGTTGCCAAAAATAAGTTTAGAAGTTCCCTGCGTATGTCGAATGGCGTATTAGTTTTAACAGCTACTTTTTTTTCATTGAATGACGAAACGAGCAAGGCGTTCGCCTGATGGTAAGCGCGCCGCCTGCCCATAAGCAGAAGCAACACCACACAGAACTTTGAATTATAAAGCACTGCATGGCACTGTACTGCGCTCGTCACCCCGAGACATAAGGTGTTAAGTCTCATAATGCCCAGTAATTTCACTGGCTTCAAACCGAAACACAACAGTGCTTTCACACTGTTGTTTGGCGGCAGAAATAGACAAAGCGGTGGTACCAACCCAGACGGCCTCTCGCATACGAGGGACCTGCCACCTTATGAACTACTACACTACTTGACGCAAAGCCTAATAGGACACAAAACATAAACACGGCACTAGACTGTCATGAGCGGTGCTCTTCACTTAACAAAAGGCGACAGTTAGCTTAGACGGTATTTTCGGGTTAGCTAGTTCGCTTAGTTAAGCTCTGTATTTTGCAATGTGAACCGAAGTATGAAATGACGCCGCAGCTATGTGAGCTATACCAAACAAAGCTTGGCTTAGATTAGCTCATAGTATGACCTGCGTAAGAAAGTTGGAAAGAAAAGTCAGTAAATATCAAGAAAGTTGTTTATTACACAGAGAAATTATAATAATCATTATATATAAAAAGAACAGATGAAAATAAAATAAAATAAATAACTATAAAGTTATCAGATGGTTCTTTTACAAGGACATAAATAGAATGAAATTCGAATAAACAATGGTCTATTCTTATAAATGATTACTAGATTTAATAATACAATCTATACAAATTCATACAACATTGCATGCACTAGATAAATATTGAATGGTAACATAGAATGATACATACTCATCATCGGGAGCATGTACATGTAATGTAACGGATCTACATCAGTGTGCATATTAAAGCTAGCATATTATAACCGCTTATACCACAAAGTTAAAGCTCCACCAGTACATTGATTTAATGAAATAATGTAATGTAATGCTTTTCATAAAGTTGAGGATTGTTACATTACACACTGATGTCCCGGTGAGTACTCGTCACAATACGAATAATCTGGAATTTGTAGATAACTACAAAAATGCATAAATTACGTATGGGAGACTAGACAAACCTCCATAATATTACGAACATTAGGCGCCAAATTTCCTATACCATTTTTTCTACGAGACAATTTATACTAATTACAAATCTACTGAACGGTAGTTTCTTATAATAGTGGCAACACAGTAAAGTCGTCAAAACGTCATCGATTCGAAGTCCTTCAGAGTTCTGTGTTAAACGTCAAGTATTGTAGTTCTAAGGTGCGGGCATGCATTTGAGGCGTTCGAAGGCGGCTTTCTCGAGAGCCTGGCGATGGTTGGGATGCGCCACCTTGATCAGTTCGTAGGCGCGCTGCCTGAGAGTCTTGCCGAACAGATTGGCAATGCCCTGCTCCGTCACTACGTAGTTCACATGCGCTCTCGTTGTCACTACGCCGGCACCTGGTGGGGCAGTTAACATTACATCAAGTGCTTGTTTATATAATATACCAGTTATTTATTAGCTAGCAGCGTATATATCAGCCTAGTGGGGAGTACTCTCTGACATGAACAACAGCTCCTAACACATCTGATCATAGTCATTGACTGAGATTGCATGATGCAAAAATATAAAAAAAAAATAGCTAGCATTTGCTCACGACTCTGCCGGCGTGAATGTTATACGGGAAAATATTACTATGATAAAAGTATCCTATATCCTTATTCAGGTACTGACACATATACATATTACATGTATACGTTTTGACCAAATCCGTACAACTGTGACTGATAAATAAGCATCCAAACTTTCACATTTATATCGGTGGGAAAACAAAAACACAACAGAAACTTAGTGACAGGAACACGAAACACTTACCAGGTTTGAGCATGGGAGCTATCTTGCTCTCTCCTTTCTTAGTTTGAGAGACAATAGCGATGATCGGCTTGCCTTTACCATCCACAGCCTCAGCAGCGCCACGTATGAAATCTACTTGCCCGCCGAAACCGGAGTACATGCGGGTGCCTGGTAACAAGTATAACATTGAAAAATACAAAAGACATACGGCCGAGTTTCTTGGTGCCTCTTACTGGTTGATTGGGCATTTCCAAAGCACCGGTTCTAAACATGATAATAAAATTGACGTGTAATTTCAGAATAACTATGCTCTATTAATATTAACTTTTAATAAAGCATCGATAGCTCAGTGGTGTATGAAATGTACTACCAAAACTTCCGAGATACTGATTGTGAGTTTTATCCATAGACCACAGATAATATTTAGACTCCGTATGTGATCCTTCCTTCTTTGACGTGCGCGATGAAGTTTAACATTCAGCGCAGCACTCCAACGCTCACTATATAATCTATGCGCACCGCAATGACATGCTTGATTTCTATAGAGATATACTTATTATCCGTGGGCTGTGGTTCTTATCCAAGTCACAGAGCACGCACTTTCGTAATTATGTATGCAATTTTTGCTCATTGTAATGATGAAAGAAAAAATAAAAAACGAATTGAGGTTCCTTTTTACGGTCGGTTAAAAATAGGATTCAACTTACCGATGGAATCGGCAGACACTTGTCCCGTGATATCGATCTCCAAACATGAGTTGATTGCGGTCATCTTCGGCTGTAAGGACACTATGTGCGTGTTATTCACATAGTCGACTTCCATCATCTCTGTAACAAGTAACATGTCATTAAAGTATTGTCAGACTTCTGGTTATTTATGGATCTTTAATTAGCTTCCAGGCTCTGGGTGTTGCCGAAAATACAAATAATAGTTGTAATTTTGAATTAAAAAAAATCAAACACATATATGGCGAAAATACACATTTAGCAACAAAAAGCTTCCTAAAATGATATTAAAACTGCATTCACAAGGAGTTTCTCGTAGGATATAGGCGAGAATATTATAGAAAGCTACTATGGTTCATAAGGCCGCCTTCATATGATTCCCTTTGTTAAATTAAATGACGTGTCCTTGTAAACGAGAGTTGTTTGTTATATTCTCGTCTCTGTCGCGCTATAATCTACCTCCGTGTAAATGAAGCTTCATACAAAATTCTCATATAATCTCTACTTACACGAGTGCAATACTAACCAATGAATGGGTTATTGTCGACGAAGTCATACAAATCTTGGTTGCCGACCAGGAAACTACCCACAATGCGGCCCTTATGAGTCTTCTTCCTTGATAAAAAATAAAAAAAATACAAAATAAACTTGACATTAAAAAAAAAATCTTAATTCACTCTAACATGGTAAATATTTTTTACACAAAAACGCCGAGCGAGTTTGTATTATACCTTCAAGACAGAGAAGTGACACATCGCAAAATCTGACAAATAAGGCGGATGGTATAAAACTGGGATGCTATACTTGGGTAGAAACGTCTTGACAAGATGATGAGTCTGAGATGATGAATGAGCCGGCGCATTATCTTGGTGGAGAATGTGTCCCTCCGCAATTGGGGTCGTATTTTCATAATTCTGTCACGGAGTTCAACAAGATCATGAAGGTAGTAATTATAAATATTTTGACCTTTGGAAACCCAGTGAAGGTACATGTAGGTATATAGAAAAAAAACAATCAAATTTCAAATTCAAATTCATCATTGCTTTGAATTTTGATTTGCTCATTCGACCTTTTTTGTCTGTCCTATTTAGAAGTTGTTACGCATTCTTGTCAATTCCAGCTACAGCTTACAGTTTCAGCAATTGCACGTGTACTTAACCGAAGGTCAGATCGAATCAGATTACCGAAGTTTTTTAATATTGTCACCCGTTTTTGACATGGAAGGACGAACCCGACGTGAATCACCAATGTCTTCTCGGCCATTTTGATAACGCTTTAACTACTCTAAATCACGTGCCGTGTGCACTCAACATTCATTGCCATATATTTTTTTCAAAAAATTACATGTTTCAGAAGCGGTGTTTCTAAGTTTCAATTCAAATTTCACAACAATACGTTGCTGTACCTATTGTTACACTTAACATCACTAATGCGAACGAAGGCCACGGCTATACGGATTTGTTTACAGAAGCGAGACGTACTGCAGTCGAAAGAAAAGTCTTCATGTTAAACAGCTATCGGTCTATAGCGTTTGGCGCATGCGTACTTTTGCAGCAGCGTCAGACTCGTTTTAATAGCCAAATTACAATATTATCGGACGTTTATGGCATTTCTTCAACTATTGGAATCGCCATATCTCATGATTACTATGAAAAAAAGTATAAGAGCAAAATTTTAGACAATTGCATGATCTAGGTACAACCTTCGTCCGAACAATTTTTACAAAAAATCTATGTTTTTCACCACCACCAGGATCGGTGGGGATTTTTGATATTTTATTCGTAATAGTACAATTAAGACTTGTACCAATTTTCAGCTTAATCGGAATTATAGTAAATTGACTGTCTATTTGACTACATCAGTGTGTAACGGCGTTTGAGAATTAGACTGATAATTAATAAGTCGAATATTAATTTAGCAAATATTTATCAAGCCTTATTCCAAGAGCTGCGTTTAGTGTGCAAGAATTCATTTTATAGCTAACTAGATGACCCGGTGAACTTCGTATCACCTACATATATTTGTGTAAAATGTGGTCAAAACTTAATACATATGTTTCATTTACATTAAATGCAATTAAGTGAGGTACTGCAACATTGCACGTGAGGTAGCCCGTCGCACATTTAATTGACTTCGACGACCTAAGTCAGGTCGTCTTCCACCTCCCCCCGGTCTGTCCCAGTCCCAGTCGCAGTCGCAGCCGCAGCCCCAGTCCCAGTCGCAGCCCCAGTCCCAGTCCCAGTCCCAGTCCCAGTCCCAATCCCCGTCCCTGTGCCGTCCCTGTCCCGTCCCTGTCCCGTCCCTGTCCGGTCCCTGTCCGGTCCCTGTCCGGTCCCTGTCCTGTCCCTGTCCCTGTCCCTGTCCCTGTCCCTGTCCCTGTCCCTGTCCCTGTCCCTGTCCCTGTCCCTGTCCCTGTCCTGTCCTGTCCTGTCCTGTCCTGTCCTGTCCTGTCCTGTCCTGTCCTGTCATCAAAAAGACATCAAGTGTTTCATACCCAGCAACAGTTTGTACTGGAAAATTAAGTTGTCGTTTTTAGTGTTTTCCTTTACTTATTATCATACCCAGGAACACTTTGTACTGGAAAATTAAGTTGTCGTTTTTAGTGTTTTCCTTTACTTATTATTTATGATAGTACTCATTTCTTCTCACCGGGTAAACCTTCCCTGAACTTCCACAAATATTTCAAGATCAGAATTAGCCAAATCGGTACAGCCAGTCTCGAGTTTTGGCGAGACACACGCACAGCGATTCATTTTTATATATATACTAGATGACCCGGTGAACTTCGTATCACCTACATAATATATTTGTGTAAAATGTGGTCAAAACTTAATACAAATGTTTTATTTACATTAAATGCAATTAAGTGAGGTACTGCGCCATTGCACGTGAGGTAGCCCGTCGCACATTTAATTGACTTCGACGACCTAAGTCAGGTCGTCTCCCACCTCCCTCCGGTAGGACAGTCCTGTCCCCGTCCCGTCCCCGTCCTGTCCCCGTCCTGTCCGCGTCCCGTCCCCGTCCTGTCCCCGTCCCGTCCCGTCCCCGTCCCCGTCCCGTCCCCGTCCTGTCCCCGTCTTGTCCTGTCCCTGTCCTGTCCTGTCTCACTGTCCTGTCTCACTGTCCTGTCTCACTGTCCTGTCTCTCTGTCATGTCTCTCTGTCCTGTCTCACTGTCCTGTCTCACTGTCCTGTCTCACTGTCCTGTCTCACTGTCCTGTCTCACTGTCCTGTCTCACTATCCTGTCTCACTGGCCTGTCTCACTGTCCTGTCTCACTGTCCTGTCTCACTGTCCTGTCTCAATGTCTTGTCTCCCTGTCCTGTCTCCCTGTCCTGTCTCACTGTCCTGTCTCACTGTCCGGTCTCACTGTCCTGTCTCACTGTCCTGTCTCACTGTCCTGTCTCACTGTCCTGTCTCACTGTCCTGTCTCACTGTCCTGTCTCACTGTCCTGTCTCACTGTCCTGTCTCACTGTCCTGTCTCACTGTCCTGTCTCACTGTCCTGTCTCTCTGTCATGTCTCTCTGTCCTGTTTCACTGTCCTGTCTCACTGTCCTGTCTCACTGTCCTGTCTCACTGTCCTGTCTCACTGTCCTGTCTCACTGTCCTGTCTCACTGTCCTGTCTCACTTTCCTGTCTCACTGTCCTGTCTCACTGTCCTGTCTCACTGTCCTGTCTCACTGTCCTGTCTCACTGTCCTGTCTCACTGTCCTGTCTCACTGTCCTGTCTCACTGTCCTGTCTCACTGTCCTGTCTCACTTTCCTGTCTCACTGTCCTGTCTCACTGTCCTGTCCCTGTCCTGTCCCTGACCAGTCTAGACGCTATACGACCCGTCATCACGGCAAGCTTCGCAACGATAACCATCCGGTTACAACCAATATCAACAACTACTAATAAATTAAAAATTAATAAAAAAAACATTGTCCAGCGGACAAAATTGTGAATCTAAACCATTCTCAGATCCCCTTGAACACACACAAAAAATTTCATCAATATCGGTCCAGTCGTTTAAGAGAAGTTCAGGAACATACACACTCACAGAAGAATTATATATATAAAGATAGATAGGAAGAGTAAACGTAACATTCAAGAGGCGACGCGTGGCCTGTTTTTTTGTTGCACGTCTGCTCCTATTTCAACCTTACGTGATTTATGGCCGAAAATAAGATTGAGATTGGCCTATATGTTGTCATTCCACATACATGAAAAGCAAACTTCTCAACCGGAAAAGAAGCTCAACTCAAAGCGACTCAAAGCGAGTCTGCGACTCGTGGACATAGATAATGAAATAGAATATGCTTACATATTGTTAGTAATGCATCCTTTCCTGACCAAGTCGATGACACCGACGCTGAACATCTCCGAGTGTATGCCGAGATCCTTGTGGCATTTCAACGCCAACAGAACTGCGTCGGGAATACTGCCGATACCTGGTACAGTCGTGTATATTATGTTGTGGCCTTTTGTTAATGTTATTTTTTTAAAAAAATAAAGCCTGCTTTTGTTTTGGTCAACAGTGTAGAAAGGTTCAATGTGTTGAAAATTAATAAACTTTTACGGTCTTATTACAAAACCTATTCTAACTTTAAATAAGGTTTAAATTGGCCAGTTTGTATGGGTAACCATGGTTACTAGTTGTTAGACACTTAGTTCAAAGATCGAATATTTTTTGTAATAACATTATTAGATATGTAGCTATGCATTATACAGTGTCATTTTGACACCCTATACTTAAATTAAACCATGTGTAGTGTTCGTTAATACAAGTACTTTGAGCTAAGACACTTTCTTATTAAAGGCAAAATAAAAAAATAATATTTCCTAACAAATTAAATGCCGTTAACATTAGATTAATTTTAAACAGTCTGTATACGCGCGCACACACATATAAAAATCAACATACACACCCGTCATCGAATGAACGAGACACACACACATACATTACCATTAAGCTAGCAATACATGTTGGACGAGATAAGGCCAACACGAGTGTAGGTAAATTAATACAAGGCAAGCGCTAGTGCCTAGACGTTCGGCAAGTTTATCGAAAACCAATCGAGTAGCCGGCTGTGAAGCGAGAGGCCGCGGGTTCGATCCCTGCACCGAGACAAATGTTTATGTGAACCACAAATATTTGTTTCCCGAAACAAACCCAGACCCCGGGCTGGGTGTTGTGAGACCAAAAGTCTCTCGTAGTTGCTGATACCCACGATACTATCCTGATACCCAAAAATACTATCTATACGTTGGTGTTAGTCATCACTCGGCAACACACGTCCAACATGTATTGCGGGCTTTATACCGTCGAGGTCAATGTGCCCGCTTTATAAAATAGCCAAGCGTACAGAAGGCAAACGGCTCAAAATAGTAATTTAGGAATTGAAATAAATATTAGATTACCCTATGAAATGTAATAAAATCCTAAGTAAAATCGAATCTTGTAACTTTTATAATGATTATTTGTTTTTAGTCAAATTTGTGTTACCTATTTATAGGTATGTGCATTTCCCAAACACATTTTTTTTACGTTTTGTCATTATCAATGAACTAAGTAATACTGTCGCAACTTTTTCAGTGAATCTGTCGAGAGCGTCTTTGTGAATCTGAGACGTATTTTCATATGTATGAAGTTGCCCTTCTTAAGCGTTTGTGTTTTATAATTACATCGTCAGCTGTGACATTTTATTCAATAGAGTTAAGTGCAAAAACCGTACAGCGTGATTCAAAAGGCTCAAAACTTAAATGACGTTTTTTGGCAAAACTACTACAAGCTCAAGCCTCATGTTTGGTACAGGGTAAGCAGAGGCGATGACGAATATGTGGTTTCATTTAGTAACAGGGTGTCAAAATAACACTGTATATTACCATTAATTTATGTTCAACATTTTATTCCTTTTTATAAATATAAAAAGGTATTTATGTATGTACGTTTGTTTCATAGTACGTAGCTATCCCACAATCACATAATACATTAAAATGTATGTTACCTTCAGCAACCTAAACCGATTCCAATAAATAAATCATCCATGGGTTAGTATCGACCCATACATTTCCCTAGGATATTATTATATCGTCATTCAATAATTTAAACGACGCGATGGACAAATTGAGTACCAGTGAATGTCATAGTACCAGTACCATGTCGGTAAACCATGACCAATTTGTTCAGCACAGGTACGTACAGTGCAAATAGAAACGGGGGCCACGTCCTACACTGGCGGAAAAAAGCTATGAATTTATTTATTAATTTATTATTTATTTATTGATTTGCACTTCATATACAATCTGTATATAGGCGGACTTAATGCCAGAGGCATTCTCTTCCAGTCAACCTTAGGATGGTGCAGAGATAGACAAAGTAGGTGCATCAAGTATAAACTAGAATTACTATTACAAAATTACGGAATACATATAAATATAACATACAAACAAGTGAAAGTAATTTCCTCACCCATCTGCAAGGTGGCGCCATCTTCGACGAGATTCTCCCCGATGAGCTGTCCGATCTTGATCTCTTCAGGGGAGGCTGGCTTGCTGCCGTGGTCGGGCAGCGGCGTGTTATCCTCCACCGCGTAGTCGATGTGCGACATGTGGATGATCGCGTCACCGAACGTGCGCGGCATTTTCTTGTTTACTTGAGCTGTTGATTAATTAAAGTAATAAGTAGGTAGTAAAGATTGATTAAAGTCTATTGACTTGACTCGGATCACAGATAACATAATATATAATATAATACATACAGTATACGTCGATTTCTATAGAAATTATTTTTTACAAGCTGGTAGGTCCCTCGTATGCGAGAGGCCGAGGAGGTGGGTTGGTACCACCGCTATGTCTATTTTTGCAGCCAAGCCACAGTGTGTAAGCATTGTAGTGTTCCGGTACGAATTGAAGCCAGTGAAATTACTAGGCATTATGAGACTTAACATCTTATGTCTCGGGGTGACGAGCGCAATTCAGTGCCATGCAGTGCTTTGTAATTCCAAGTTCTGTGTGGTGTTGCAGAAGCAATTGCCTTGCCACTCCTGCCCATAAACCGAAGTTTATGGGCAGGCGTGGCGCTTATCATTAGGCGAGCGCCTTGCTCGTCGCGTCATTTAATCAAATTAAAAAAAAACAAACAAGTATACCAATTTTTACTACGTAGACTGACATTGATATTGCGACTGTTGGGTAAGTTTATAAATCGCGGCAAGCGAAGAAGCACATACGAAGTTTTTTTATCCTTCATAGCATTCGCTCGCGGCTCCGCCCGCGTGAAATTCTGTACCGTTATATTATCATCATCGTTCATCAGGGATAATGTAGAATAGGTGAAATAATTTTTCAAATCGGTCCAGTAGTTTCAGAGCCTGTTCAATACAAACACACAATCAAATCTTTCCTATTTATATTAGTTTAGACTAACTGACACAGCATAGTGACTACTCCGGAATTGAGGTTAAGTACAGCGCTGACCAAATATAATGAAGACCATCAAGAAACATTGGATATCTCGACGATCGCCAGAATTATCCCAGCCTGAGGTTACTGGACATACATTGGCCGATCCCGGAACGCGATTCGACTAAACGAGACATTATGCCGGTTCTTTACTATTTCATCATCATCATCAGCCACAAGACGTCCACTGCTGAACATAGGCCTCTCCCAAAGATTTCCAGACCGACCTGTTGGAAGCGGCCTGCATCCAGCGACTTCCTGCGATCTTTATCAGGTCGTCTGTCCACCTTGTAGGACACCTTTACTATTTATTAGTTAGTTAAAATAGTATAATATATTATGCAAGGTCAGTAGTTACTACTGAAGAATAGCCCTGTAATAATTTAAAATCCTTTTAATATGCACATAGCTTTGTCTAATATGCTACGAATCATATTATTTTTCATTAAACGCGACGCGGGTAACTTTAGTTTCTCAATAAATGTGCCTGCATTGATCCACAGGTCATCACAATTAGCATATCATTAAGGTCATTATTGCATAACTAATAAAAACAGCTACAAATACTACGGAGGCCTAGACGCAATATTTATTTTATTTGTCAACCGATATTAATAAATCAAACGCTAAAATATTTTTTAACAAAAACTTATTCGAATACATCATTAAAAAGAACACCCGAATTGGTTCAGCTATTGTGGAGATTAAGTTACACAAATTCACAGAGAAATAAATAAAACATATTTTTAAGATTTTATTATGATATGCATATAAATTATGCATCTTGAGTGGTAGAGCCACGCTGTAGACAGTTTTGTCTACAGCATGAATGGGCCGGGTCGTTACCTCTGTCTCACAGAAAACCGACGTAAAGTAGCGGCTTGCTGCTGTGTTTTGTACGGTAAGTGACATATCCCGAGGCCCAAATCCCCCTCCCATTTCCAATCCCTAATTATCCCTTAAAGGAGAGCCTTTAAGGTAGGCAACGCGCCCATGACTCTTCTGATATTGTCGGCGTACATGAGCGGTGGAGATCACTTACCATCAGGTGACCCACATGCTCGTTTACTGACCTATGCTATAAAAAAATACTCTTGCTTAGGTGTCGAAAGCGATAGGTCAATTAAGCCTCGTGTAAACTCATCACATTATCGCAATACACTTTCTGCACTCAAAGGTGAATTTAAAATGTCTTACCAATAATAGTCTTGGAGTTAACAAGCGCTGAGCGCACGCAATCCACGGAGGTGCCAAGACTGCAGTAACCGTGGTTATCGGGGGGCGACACCTGCAAAGAACAACGTTTATTTATGAACATTTCTGATGAGGATAGGGTATCTATGTGTACTATTTTATCCTGACACGGCACTATACTACGCCTGTTGGTAAGTACAGTGCAGTCCAAGTACTACACAATTATTGTGATTGCCGAACCGGTGATTTGAAGGACCTCAACGAGTCAAGTCAAGTACTCTACCATTAGAGCCAATGAGGGGAGACTTTGTTCTTTGTAGATATATAGTTGGTTATTCGTTTTCCCACCTGGATGATAGCAAGATCGGGCTGGATGATTTTCCTGTGGAATAGCTTGGGGATATCTTGCAGGAAGATCGGGATGGCGTCGGAGCGACCTTCCGCCACTGATTGCCTCACATTGGCGCCCATGAAGAACGAGACCGATCTGTAAATATGCATTTTCTATAGTGATTCATACGTAGTTTCAGCTACATAGTCTAAATAGCATAAGGATGAGTTTGTCGTTAGGACCATAAAATAAAACTGTGTTATGAATTAACTGTTGAAATTAATCGTTTCGTCCTTTCAATGTCCTTTACATGCGCTGGAGGATGCGGCTCGTGTGCCATCAATAGGTCTGCGAGGTTGCATATAACTTCATGCAACGAATTCTACAATTTGATGAGTGCAGATCACGCGGTGCGGATAGGTGTGCGTTCATAACGCTTATCGCACGACTGTGTGTCAATAAGACAAGGATCTCTTAAGTGTTAATCTCGGAGTGTTCATAATACATACTCGATATCGTGATAAATTTATTTAAATTATGTTCATTTTAACTAGTCTTATAGACCCCGCACGTCCTCCATGCTTTCCCTGAATTAGGTCAATTTGAACTAGTTTTACATGGACTTGACCCACGCATGTTCTCCATATTTTCCCGGCCCTGTCATACTTTTAATATAATAGCACGACTTGCTATTATAGAGCATATCGTGTTGATAAGGCGTATTTAAAGTGATGCTCTTATCTAAATATTAGTGTATCAGATAACGTGTATTGTCAAAAACGTTGTAGATGATAAAGAATCTACGAAACCAGTAATATTTGAAGTATGTGAATTTACAATATCTCTGCAATTTGAATTATGAAAATGGTAAAATTATTCATCTGGTCCATATTCTTCTTTATTTTGACTATCATTAAGGTGAGGTTTTAGCAATGTCGTTATTATTATTTATTGTTAAATTTACTATTTAAAAGAGGAAAAAGAGGTCGTAAAAAGGTCGTCTAATCTTGTAAAAGACAAAGATCCATTATAAATAATTTGAACTATTAACTTCATACTTGCATGTTAAATATGTACTTGAGAACATATTTACAAAAATGTACCGGCCCATATGCGATACATCACGAAAAATTATAATTTCAACGATTGAACATAATTTATTTATATTCTATGGGGATAGGTACTGTTTATTTTTGGCACTTTTGTTCCATCTCTACTTTGGTATATAGGTCAGAGCATTTTAATGATTTATTTTATGTATTAAGAGTTCAAACTAACGTATTATACACGTAAAGGTTATGGTACTGTTCTTATTCGATATTGATTCTTTTATTTATATCTGCTCTGCTTATATTATTCTTTCGATACGATTCCTTCGATGTATAGTTTAAATCCTCTTTAATATTTCTTGGGGAATACTGAGAATTGGGTAGTAATTTTGTTGAAATTATTATATTATGATTTAATTATGTAATCTTATGTACCGCCGTTATGTAAACCATCCTATGTTGTAATGAAATGCCCCACATATCATTTACTCTGAATGCGGTCCAGGGTTATTACAAACATATAACAGGTAAAACGTTATCGCTAATATTTATCTAGTCACTTTATAAGCTCCTTGCAAATTACGACATCGATAAATATCATTTCACTTTCACACATGATAGTAGTTTATTTAGTAATAATGATGTTAATAAATAAATAACACCCAACAGTCACACACCTATGTGTCCTAGGGCTATTCCTGACCCCACTGTAAGATACGAGTCGATCAGATAAATATTTGCTCGGTGCGGGAATCGAACCCACGGCCTCACGTTTCACAGTCGGCTACTCGCCTATAGCACCACGGAGGGTGTATGTTATTGTAAACCAAACTTGTTCTCGTCATGATGGGCTGGTAGCGAACTGAATAAGATGTAAATGGTTCTATTACTCTCCCCGAGTATACTTTTGCTGGCGGCTCCGCCCGCGTGCACAGTTTTTACCGGAATAAAGATAGCCCTATGTTCTAATCTAAGACATAGTCTACATGTGTACAAAATTTCACCGTACAGCTGTTAAAGCGTAATTGACTAACAAACATCCAAATTCACATACCTACTCAAACACCCACTTTCATATTTAATTTTATAATAGTAGTAGGATATTAAGATAAACCATATTACACACATTTTTTTTTATCTGCCATATTTACTCATTGAGATTATCATAATTATATTAATTATCAACATCAGCCTATCACATATTTATTTATTTTTATAAAATTAACAGAAGGCCAACATTTTTGCAATCACACCGCATGAATATTGACAGCCTCCGTGGCGCAGCGGGCGAGTAGCCGGCTGTGAAGCGAGAGGCCGCGGGTTCGATCCCCGCACCGAGACACATGTTTGTGTGATCCACAAATATTTGTTTCGGGGTCTGGGTGTTGTGAGACCGAAAGTCTCTCGTAGTTCCTGATACCCACGACACAAGACTTACTGTGGGGTCAGGACTATGTATTGACTGTTGGGTGTTATTATTATTATTATTATTATAATTTATAACCTTCCCCTTTTTTGTCGCCATTGAAAATAGCGCATATGAGGAGAGACCAGACAGCTACCCACAGACCTGAATGTATCCTTGCACTCGGGCTTGACGTAAGCGGCCTCCTTTTCGGTGTGCATGTGGACAACTTTGATATCTTTCATCGAGCCGGCCATACCGACGGCAGTCATAGCGTCCAGCATGGGTACGGGCGTCGCCGCAGCGCCCTGCGCGAACACAGTCTGTCCTGCAAACCAACGGATCAATATTTAAATTCGAGTGGTAGAGCCACGCTGTAGATAGTAATGTCTACAGCATGAATGGGCTGGCTCGACCGGGTCGTAACCACTGTCTCGCAGAAAACCGACGTAAAGTAGCGGCTTGCTGCTGCGTTTCGTACGGTGAGTGAGATATCCGGAAGCCCAAATCCCTCTTCCCTTCCCAATCCCTAATTATCCCTTTCCTTTAAGGTCGGCAACGCGCCCATGATTCATTTGGTATTGTGGGCGTACATGGGCGGTGGAGTTCACTTACCATCAGGTGACCCACTTGCTCGTTTGCCGGTCTATGCTATAAAAAAAAAAAACAACAGTCCAGTCTGTGCAACGAGGCTGCAAATTCGATCCCCGCACCGAGACATATGTTTGTTGCATCCGTAAATATTTATTTATAATCAAAGTGTAATTGTAAGAACGAAACTCTCTGGTAGTTCCTAATATCAACTTCCTAGTATCTTAACTGTGCGGCTGGTCAGGACTATTTGTGTGACTGTTGAGTGTTAAATGTTATCCCGATTTTTTATAGTAGAGCGCTACAATTGAAGTATAGCAATTTAAGGCCGTAAAGACACGCTGTAGACAAGTGTTTCCCAACGTGGGGCCCACGCCCCACAGGGAGGCAATTTCATAGTTACGGGGGGCAATTTAAAAATGGACTCGACACGACTTTAACCCTTTCGCTTTGGGTTATTTAAATGCAATGCTAGATATCGGTGACAAATTTAACAAAAAATGATAAGGTGGGCCTAAAAAAAAGTTAGGAAACACTGCTGTAGACAGTTTTGTCTCTAGGATGAATAGGCCGTTACCGGGTTGTTACCACTGTCTCGTAGGAAACAGACGCAACATAAAGAAGCAGCTTGCTGTTGCGTTTCGGACGGTGAGTGATATTATATTCGGGCGCCCAAATGCTTTATTTATCCCTTTTCTTTAAGGTCGGAAACGCGGTCATGATTATTTTAAGTACTGTGGATATTCATGGGCGATGGGGATCACTTACAATTAGATTCGTCTGTCGGCCTATTTTATAAAAATGGAGAACATAATTATAATTTCTTAACAACAATGTCGTTAACCGAAGCGTCGGCGTCGTGCGGCAACAGTTCAAGCGGTCGTGTTATCTGTTTACACAATCCGTAAATATGCACATTACGTTGACTCACGCAAATTAATGTGTAAGTATTTACACACATGAGAAAAAAATATCATATACTTGTGGACCAATCTCATTTGAAGTTTGAACTCCGGTTGGAAGTCTCCCACATGTAAAGGTCTTTTCCAAGATAGAAAGTAGACAATGTCCTAGTTCAGGTCATTGTCTACCTATGTGCTGAATTCAAATTTTATCAGTAAATTATTAAATTACTTAAAGCAACATCCAAATTCACTAACTCACCAACATCCACTGTCACAAATATATATATACTCACAAACATTCAAACTTATACACTTATAGGTATTATATTAGTAGAAAGTAGGGCTTCGACTATTAGGACAACTATGATTTTGACTTAGAAATATTAAAATTATTAATAGTTACCTTGAAAATGGCCTACACTGTACTGGTTAGTCGCCAGTAGTAATGCATTAAATAAGGAAAACTGATTAAATGATCCTCGTATCATTGAAAACAATGACGCTTATGAGACAAACTAAGTCGCCGTTACAATTTAGATCGTCGGCCAGTAGAGTAGTGTATTCGGGCCAAAATTACTAAATAAGGGCCTAAACTATAATGATCAAGATATTAATTAGATGCTAGCTTAAGCTAAAATATTCCGTAGTGACGAACAAAACTCATTACCTCATGTTATTATAATAAAAACAATTTGTAGGTAATAGGATTGCGCATTCAATGTAAATGTTAAAATGTTTAGTAAACATAAATGTTAATTAAATGTTATCCATTACGATACCTACGAATGTCGCTACTTGCTACCTACAACTACTCGTGTTATATCTAATGGTGCTGCCACACCGATGTTATAAAATGTTTACAAACATTTTCTAACATTAAATCTAACATTTTATAACATTTTATAACATTTCTTAACATTTTCTAACATTTCTGAACATTCTTCTTTGACGGCTTCTTTGACGGCGCCGCTCTCAAAAGTACCGCCGCCTGCGGTTATAAAATGTTAAGAAATGTTACAAAATGTTACAAATTGTTAAGAAATGTTTACTAAATGATGCTGCCACACCGGTGTTATAAAATGTTATATAACATTTTCTAACACCGGTGTGGCAGCACCATAATAAATAATAATGTTTGTTTGTGACAAAGGGCGGTATAACAGCGGCTATTTTCCATAAATGTTCTTTATTTTATTATAATATATTCAATAGATCCAGTTTAACTAATAAAAACTAATTGTGACCCTCTATCAATGAGTAATATTCGCGTAAACGTAACAAATCATAATTGTGACCCTCATAGTGTATTTTGATTGCTCATTTATGCGATCTATCCGGAAAATCAAACCGAGATAGTTTATTGAAAATGGCCTTATATTAATGCAAAACGGGAAGATAGGTATGACATATATGTATGGTTAATGCTTTAACTTTCGGGGACATGAAAATCCTGGCGGCTCCCGACCGCGCCCATGTGTCTGTCTAAACCTCACAGCAGCTTCATTTAGTGCACGAGATACAATCCTAGAGAACTGCTTTCACGAAGCATAACATAAACTGTCGCCCCTGTATCCCCGAATGGGTTGGCAGAGTTGCAACTAGTGCAACCACTGTTCGCCAAGCCTATTTCCGTCCCATGATGTGTTTAGGGGGCGAGCCAATCGCCATGGCAGGCACATCCAATTTCGGGCAAGACAAGATATTTCGAATCTAAAAACTCAAACACGAATTGTGATAGTCCGATGATTGGAACACAGGTCCTCGCGGTTTCTCAACCTTAGTATGCCTCCACTATATCAATGAAGCAATCACGCTTCCATGAACGTGCTTAAAATCTAAATCGGTTGAGGTATTAGCTTAAGACTAAATTATTGTATAATACAGGAACATTATTTATGTCATAATATGTGAATGAATATTCTGCGGACTGAAGCGATTAGAAGCTACGATTTTTGTGTTATTATTTATTAAACGCCTTTAGATTTTTCGTCGATACTGCCGTAAGACATATCGATATGATAAAATATAAAGAGATATCATTTTTATATTAATGACTTAATGAGATTATAAATAATGTTAATTTACATGTTATATTATCTTGATTCCACGTCCATAAAACGATTAATTTATCGGTACTAGCTTTGTAAAATTGCACTTACATAACGGTGCACAAAATCTGGAATGGAGCCAAAATGGCGCACATTGTGACCCAGAATTGAACTGTGCACTGACAAAAATCGCTTTCAAGTTGCAAAACGATCTCCACGAAAAAACCTTGAGTTAGCCCTTCTTTTACAGTGATCACTAACACCATCCATTATGTTGTATCGGCACTCTTCGTTTCTTTACATATCGACGTAGATATGTGTCATTCCTATATTATCGGTGATCTGTGCTTAAGTCTTAATCTATAAATTTTTTTATGAACGACCGGCAACGAGTGGGTAGGTCACCTGATTGTAAGTGTCGACAGCGCTCATGGACACCTGTATTGTAATACAGGAGGTAAAGTCGATATGTTGCCGGCCTTTGGGGTAACAATAGGTAATATGTAATAAATTTCGGTCGTGACTGACTAATTCATAAACTCCCAATCCAAACAATTGAACTCTAAAAGCTGACATTTTGGCACCAGATTTCTATAATAACATAGATAACCACCGAAAAGCTTTTTTGTGATATAATTGATGTGATAATATTAGTATGAAAATAATATTTTTCTGACCTTTAATGGTTTATTTCGACATAATTAATGAAATACGTATTTCATTAAAGGATGTGGACTACTTTGTACCCCAGAAAACTTTAAGATTTAATTACCATCCATGAGCAATAATATACTAACTAATTATTCTTATGTTCCAACTAAGCTTCCAAATTTTATGTTTACTTTTAGCAGGTAGTTGAATTTTTTCATAACACGTAGTCACAATAAGTATTTTATCTACTGCTGATAATAAGATGTATATGTATCGCTAACGGCTGCCAGTGATCAAAGACAAGAAAAGTTTATCTGTAATCACTAGTCGGCTCGTAAAAAGAATAAAAGCCAATTTGTATGGACTCTTCAACAAGTCGCCAACAATGATGAAAGCTTTTGGTTTGTATCTAATTTATTTCATTTTATGACAATTGGGTTGAAATCGAGCGCGATAATGGTAGAAATATTTTTGTAAACAGCGACACATTTTTACTCTACCAATCCTCCAACAGTGTGTAAACCTGTGTCATACGAAAGTTTTTGGGGTATTGTTTATTTCATTTTATGGCTTTTTAACACGTTTTTATTATGGTTCAAATTGAGTACGGAAATAGCGTTTTTCTACCTTTAGACTATCAATCTTCCGATAGCGTTGAAAATCAAACGAAAGCTTATGGCATGTACTTTATTCCTGATATCTTTTCGTGTCCTGTTTTTGTACAGAGACAACACCTGAATGTATTGGTAACATTTAGCACTTCCTATTAGGATGATAGCTAATTTTTATCTCATCGTACATAGAATCATTTGTATAATATGGAATGATTACGCAATTTTCACAAAGACGCGATGTCGCATTCAACCCGCGTTTCATTGTGTTATCCATTTGTATTCGAGAAAACAATAAGATAATTTACATTGGAGGAAAAATGTCAAATAAATACCACTAAAGCGGACGAACTTGAACCACTTACAAGTTACTGCTTGTACAGCAGCTGCAATATATGAATATATAAACTGAGCATTTATTGTGAATACATTTTCGAACGACTGGTTCGCGAATAAGAAAACTCTAATAAATAATACACAAAAATGACTGACGTATGTAGTTTCTGTAATGTGGTAAATTTTAGTCATACTGGGATAAGGAATTTAAACATGTTTTCATGATGTGAAAATGTTATATTGGGATAAGTCATAACCTTGCTTTAATTTTCTAATATTTTCTCCAGAAAGTCTAATAGTCTAGATGGTCTCCGGACAATTCCGGAAAAATCCGGAGCGCTGTTAATATAAAATCAGCATGATGTTTAAACAGTAAGTTAAGATAAATAAAATACAGGGATAAAGTTTAATGAAATATCATTAAACCTTATCCCTATATTTTTCGTGGTGGATTAATGGAATAACCGTGATATAACATCAATGGGGTGAAATACTTGTATCGTACACTTTCCGTTCGTTAAATTTGATCACGTGTTACTGTGACACATTATACATGTAATTATATTGTCTGTACTGCTCACGATATAATATATTTTATAATGTTACCGTAAGTGCATGGTATTGTTTATCACTAAACAAAACAGTGTAAAACAAGTTCTAAACTAGTATAAACTGCAACTATATTAGCACCACAAATATACCTAGAACCATAGACAACAATTTGTGTGTTTTCAAGTTCGTTCACGCGTAGTATATCATTGCTATTGAGGAAAGAAATTGTTACCGAGTATGTTTAATGATCGCTTCATTGGTCTGGCGGCAGGATATATTTAATCTAAGAAACCCTAAGGCCCTGGCCCCAAGTCGAGAATCGCAATTAGTGTTTTCGAGTTTTTCGATTCGAGAAATCGGATCAAACTTGATTTGCCTGGAATTGGAATATGTGCCCGGTATGATAGGATCGTCCCCTAGCACATCATGGGACGAAAGTCAGTTCAGAACTGAAAACTTTGAACTTCGTAGTTTGTGTATGCAAGTTCTGAATAACCTGACCTGTTGAACTCATATTCACATCATTCCTAAAGTTGTATTGTAGAAACGATGTTTCATTGCTACATATATTATCACGCTACGATCCACGGAAGCTGAGAATAATAAACATAAATACGCGATAACCCGCGCGGGATAGCTAGATAAAGAATACATTAACAGCTTAAGGCCATACCCCCAGCAAAACGCCGCGCGATCGAGATTTTTAGAGGCTATCTAGTCATTACTTAAAATAAATATTGATTAAAAAAATCTATACTAATAATAAAGCTGTAGAGTTTGATTGTTTGTTTGTTTGTTTGAACGCGCTAATCTCAGGAACTACTGGTTCGAATTGATAAATTCTTTTTGTGTCGGATAGTCCATTTATCGAGGAAGGCTTTAGGCTATATAACATTACGCTGCGACCATTAGAAGCGAAGCATCAGTGAAAAATGTTGCAAAAACGGGGAAAATTATTCATATTTGAAGGCTTCCGTTGCTAAGCTACCGAAATAATATTATTTGAAGACTTTCGTTGCTAAGCTACCCAAATCTATACTAATATTATAAAGCTGTAGAGTTTGATTGTTTGTTTGTTTGATCACGTGGGCGGAGCCGCGAGCAAAAGCTAGTATACAATATATTTCTACAATCTGTCAGCTTTACTTTGTTCAAATTCATGTTAATGTTGATATATTTTTTAAATTGTCGTTATAAATGAACCATAAAAATGAGAAAAATGTAAAGATTCCGTGCGTCTCCTTTTAAAGTACAGATTGTTTTCATATGAGATTAACATCACTAGATAGGCAATTTAATAACGAATATTTTGCCCGTTTTTAAATTTCGAAAAGACCAAAACCTGATTTTTTAAATCAATCATTCGCTAAATACGTGCATATTCTGCATGAAAACTCACACGCCAAGTACACGAGTCAGTATGGCGCGAGTCAGTCAAGGTCATTTGCTCACGGTAGGCCCTTAACTTATTCTCGGCCCGCGTGGAACTCTTTCCTGCCAGGTCGCCGGGTAAAAATTAGCCTAAGTATGTCATTCTCCGACCCATAAGCGATATCTATGCAAATCATGTCGATCTGTAGCTGAATGAAAGCACAAACCAAGAAATACTATACCATTATTTTATACCACAATAGTAGGGGAGCCCACGATGCTAAATGGGGATTTACTCGAGCGTCGTAGAGACCTATTGGGATGCAAAGCTTAGATGATATGAAGAAAAAAATGTTATATGATATATACCTTTACATCGGTGGGGGAAGCGGCTATAGATTTTTAAATATGTAAAAAAAAAACTGTTGCATGGACATCCTCGAGCGCGTCAGATATTGATAGCATCAATGCCCTACGTATTTTTAATAATGTACGTATGTTAATCTGATCGTTTGCATGATGCGGGTGGTTGTATTTAAGAGTTGAAAATGAAAAAAATAAATAAATAATCGAGCGCGTCAGATTTTCTAAGGGAGTGTTAAGTGCACCAAAAAAAAAGCTCTCATTCACTAATCTGATGATTTCGATGGGACGCAAACTCGCGGCCATTTTCATAATGTGCAAAAAAAAATCGCCATTTTGAAATACTCAAGCGCGTCAGATTAAGATATATATAGTTCATCTTTATGTTCTAAACGTACTGTCTCATAATCTGACGATTATCTAGAGGGATTGGCCTGATCTGACAAAAAAAAAATAGAAAAACGGTTCACCTTAAAGGCCATCCCTGCAACTTCCCGCTAATTCCATTCCTGGGCTCTTAAAATTGTACTTATGACGTTTTTGAGCTCAAAATAATATTTCTATGCATTTGAGCTCTCCCAGCTCGAAAGTCTGATAGAAGTTTCATACAACACTATTTTTGGAATTTTCAAACCGCAATCACTTTTGAATGGATCAACCGATTTTCACGCGGTTGGCGGCATTCGACGCAGTTTTATCATCCTCATAAGTAATTTTGCAATTTTAATTGATCGAACCACAAATTTCGGAGTAATCCCGAAAAAACACTTTTTCGGGTTTCTTTCGTTCACGATATCTCTCGAACGAATCAACCGCTTTTGACCAGCTTGGTGGCGATCGACGTGGTTTTTCAAGCTCAAAGGCGGATTAGTTTTTGAAGTTGATCGATAAAGCCGGTTAAAAGTTATTCCAAAAATTATATTGCAAACACGTTGTAAACAGTATGCCACGAGTCTTTATGATCAATGATGGCGTCATGGCAACAGAAACCAGAGTGGGGACGGAGTGAGAGAGTAATAGATAGAGAAAGAGTGAGAGAGGAATAGAAACGCGGAGAAGGAAATGTAGGTATCACGCAACTGCACGCATTTAACTTTATCGACGAATTTTTGTTATTTCGGCTTGCGGTAATCGTCAGATTATATATTTTTCATTATTCTTGAATGATTTCCTTCAAAATAAAAAAAAATTTAGCTACGCTCGAGAATGTCGAGATGACGTTTTTTTTTTACAACTTTGTTGCCCTCCGCTTTTTTTACGTCACTCTCAAATTGTCAGATTAGTGGAATATACACTTTTTAGGATGTAATTAACTCACCCTACCTTAATCTGACGCGCTCGAGAATTTCTGATGGTCAATTTTTTTTTACTAATCTGATCCTGTATCCTTCACGGGCGGCCTTATATATGGGCCTCATGTTTTGTGGAGGTACTTAACCGGGTACAAGGTATCCCCCTGTATATTAATCTGTCGCGCTTTAGTAAATCCCGAAATCCCCGCTTGGGCTCCCCTACCACAATAAGTTGAGCATTAATATAAATGGGTACAGTCAACATCAAAAGTCGATGAACATATTCAAATTTCCAAAACCCGTATACAGCGTAAGACATAATTTACTCAACCAGATTAGCATCATGTATGAGTAGTCGGCAAGTCTTAAAACAAGCTCGACTAGTGACTAGCCGAACAATATTCAACATTAGGGACAATATTTATGTTTTAAGAGGATGTTGGCCTAAGTTTAGTGTGACAGAAGAACAATGAAAGTAGAATGAATAACAGTATAAAAATGAGAGCTATGAGGTGTGAAAGAGCATGTGGGTCATTCCATGTAAAATCGTCTTATGGAAAATAAAATTTTCCCGACTCGTTTTAGATTTTGGTGTAACTTTGAGAAACTCTACTCTAGGGTCCCAAAGAACAAAATTTACACGAGTTTGATTTTTACAAGCGCTTGTTTCCGCCTATTTAAACATAAAATTTTAAAAATCGATATTTTTAAACCTTATCAACATTTGCTGTGAAATTTTTCTGTTTGAAGCTATCTGCAAGATCAAGACGGAATTCACAGTGGGAAAGATAGTAGTTTAAGTGTAAATGAGGAGAATTGGCTCGGACGATCCCTTTGAATAATAGCACGATGCTGAAAATGAGTGTTTTTTAGTCATTTTTCGTGAATTTTAATCGACTCTACACACACGAACAGAACATGAAAATAACAAAACAAGTGATGTAGTCATTTTAAGTTGAAGGTAAAAACAGTAGATTCTGTGAGTATCAGATTTTTATCTCGCAGTCAACACGTTCGTTTCATAACCTGAAAATTGGGATTTTTTAAAATTCCAAAATTTTAAGCAAAGTTTTTTTCTATGAAGAGTGGGCTGCTCAAGTCAACTTGTGGCTGAATTTTGTCTATGATATGTATACTTAATTCCCGCGGAGCATGAGTTTTTAATTCTCAACAGTTAAGACGCTAGAGTCGATTAAAATTCACGAAAAATGACTAAAAAACATTCATTTTCAGCAAGGTGCTATTATTCAAAGGGATCGTCCGAGCCAATTCTCCTCATTTACACTTAAACTACTATCTTTCCCACTGTGAATTCCGTCTTGATCATGCAGATAGCTTCAAACAGAAAAATTTCACAGCAAATGTTGATAAGGTTTAAAAATATCGATTTTTAAAATTTTATGTTTAAATAGGCGGAAACAAGCGCTTGTAAAAATCAAACTCGTGTAAATTTTGTTCTTTGGGACCCTAGAGTAGAGTTTCTCAAAGTTACACCAAAATCTAAAACGAGTCGGGAAAATTTTATTTTCCATAAGACGATTTTAAATGGAATGACCCATGTAGTAACAAAGATCGATAAAGGAATATTCAGATAGGTATGGCACGTAGAGAGGATGGGTGAAAGAAATATACATAGCGAGTGGGTATGGTACAGTTAGGAGTCCCAACTGTACTACGTTTTCAGATCAAGTGGGAGATATTCTCGAGAAAGGCCAAGTCAGAAGTACCGTAAATTGACGTGCATGCATGAAGAATGTACTGAGTGTAAAGGAGGCTAAACAGGTGTGCAAGGGTCGTAGGAAGTGGATATCCGTTGTTTCTGCCTACTTCTATAGGAAGGAGGCGTGAATCTATTATGTACTTATGTATGTCTGAAAATAATCAACATCATAATAATTATTTATATTTAAATTGATAATTATAATTAACAATGTTTATATTTTTTAAAAGTGTTTTTATCGACAGTAAAACGTTATTACTATCATCAGCCACTCCCACCACAACAATAAAATAACATGTATTATTTACTTCAAGACTTGATAAACTGTTTTATAAAGGTCACATTATTGTTTTTTTGTTATTTAGTTCTTTCGTAGTCTTTACTAGTGATCCGAGGTTATCTCTACGTAACAAAGTATCCTTCATATCATATTGTATATGTCGTGATTAGATCGTAAATTTGATCATATCATGAAATGGTCCCATTTCATAAAATACTTATTCGACCAAAGACAGGCGAGTCGCGCTCCGGAATTAGACAGTGTATATACAGGAACCTCAATCCGGTATAATTCTGTCGACTATCGAGAGATGCAATATCTTTTGACGGTGGACATTATATGTATTATTATGACCTTATATACATGACTGCACTATACTGTACAGTGCAGTATGTGTGACTGCACTGGCCCTGCTGCTATGTACAGTCTCTACATAACATCAGATCCAGTCTAATCTAAAAATAAATAAATCATTAAATACGAGATCTTTTAACGATATAATCAACTAAACACACGGCATTTCATGATATGGTCAAACATTGTACGATTATTTCGTAAAATAGTTGCATTATACATAGCTGTAGGCGCTGATATATTTCAGGAAAGTAGGGTGACTACACAACGACATTCGAAGGACTATTTCTGCGAATCAAAATAATTCAAAAATAAATACATCCTTGGTATTTAGGGCATAATAACAACTTTGAATGAAATAAGAGTTTGTTTTTGGCGCGGCGCGACTCTCTTCGTTCGCTCGGCTCGTGCATTTATTGTCGCAGTTCTAACATAACCTAACGTATCGGTTAAGAATAATAAATACTGTGTCATCCTGAGACATGAATTATTAAATGTCATAATGCCCAATAATTTCACAGTATTCACTATCCTTCAAGACGAAACAACAATGGTTACATACTGCAGAAGATACTAGGGACTACAGTGTAAAACCTACATTTGTACGGGCATCCTATATTAACGATATGGTCAAACGTCGATGAACAAATCATTAATCGTTGAACATTCTAATAACATGGTCCGTAATGGTCGATTATTTCATGAAATGTGACCATCTATTTATCGCGCTCCATCTTAGAACTAGTTTCGAGTCGGCCTTGGCAGTGTTGCTGGGATATGAGGCTGTTAGAACCAGAACGGCCTAACTGCATTTTGATGACTTTTGACCAATTTGTATTTTCGACAATTTAAAAATGTTAATCTACAAGACCAGACCGGTTTTAAATTGGTAACATAATCTTGATATAGATGGCAGTACAAGTCCATTTCTGCCCTGGTTTAAATTGACGAAAATACAAATTGGTCAAAAGTCATCAAAATGTAGTTAGGCCACTCTGGTTCTAACAGCCTCATATATAGTCCATTGAAATGTTACATTTTTTAGGCCTCACCTTGCGTTTCTTAGAGGAGTCAATTTTATTTTTTTGATGTGTAGTGTAAAGCTAAAATCAAGTTTGTGGGGTCGCCACCCTTGTCCCACGGCCGCCATCTTGAAAATAGGGGTTGAAACGGTTTTTACGATATATCTCTTAAACTATTTATCTGATAAAAAAAAATTGTTAACGTTTTTTGTTGCTAATTAAATTCTCTATAACTTTGGTCCAGTAACTTTTTGTCGTAAAACTATAAATAAAAAAGTTATAAGTGAAAATGTAATAAAGAAAAAAATAAAGATGATAATTCTCTTGACAGCCTAAGATACAAACAATTCGCCAAGGCAGTGACAAAAAGTACTTCCTCCAACACAAGACACAGAACACAGTTCTCCAGAACAATGGAAGCACACTGCGGAACATTTTAGCCCTGCTTTTCGACATCCACACATCGCTCCACAGTTTCTTTTGCATTTACAAAAGATCAATTTAAGAAGCTCAGGGGGTGCTGGAGGTTTAGAGCTCTGCACTGGCATCAATAATTTTCCACATTTTTTCCAGCCCCAGTCTTCAGGATCATTATTATTACCAAGCCACGACTGGACCTGATGGTAGACTCGGAAAGTATGAAAGCGAGCTGTGTCTTGTGTTGGAGGAAGTGAAGATAAATTAAATGTACTTTTTGTCACTGCCTTGGCGAATTGTTTGTATCTTAGGCTGTCAAGAGAATTATCATCTTTATTTTTTTCTTTATTACATTTTCACTTATAACTTTTTTATTTATAGTTTTACGACAAAAAGTTACTGGACCAAAGTTATAGAGAATTTAATTAGCAACAAAAAACGTTAACAATTTTTTTTTATCAGATAAATAGTTTAAGAGATATATCGTAAAAACCGTTTTAACCCCTATTTTCAAGATGGCGGCCGTGGGACAAGGGTGGCGACCCCACAAACTTGATTTTAGCTTTACACTTACCCCCCCTACACATCAAAAAAATAAAATTGACTCCTCTAAGAAACGCAACCCCAAATGTAACTTTTCAATGGACTAATATAACATTGTCAAAATTGATACAGCTACCATTCTTCTAAATTGAAACTCTACATAATAATAGATATTTACAATTTATGGAGGGGATTTTTAATAATATGATGTAAATAAGAATAGCAATTATGTTACATAGGACAAATTGTTTCAGTCCATTATTAAATTTCTCCTTGAGGACTAATTGCAAGAACATTGTGTAGGTACATGCGACGCACATCGTAATTCTTAAGCGACATTCGACGTGGATTAGTAAAAAAAAATACCAATACTCCACCAAAGAGAGGCTTCATTAGAAACCAATCTTAATATAAACGACCAGAATTTTTTAAATATCGGTGTTTAATAATCGGCTTTTTCTTTCGGAATTTACGGAGGAAAGATCGGTCCACAAATAAAGAAATAGCGATAACAAAAAATAACAACGTTGAACATCAATTAAATCGCCTAAAGCCTCCACTTAGCACCCCAAGAGGATACCTCTCTGGGACCCTATTCTATAAATCCGAAATGAAGCAATTAATTTCGGAGCATACATAGAGTAAGGTAGTTAAGGAATAGCCACACAATGATAATATTTTTGATATACATTATTACCACAAAGATTAAGTTTTAAGTAAAAACGTATATGAAGCATAATTGATGTTTCCTATATACATATTGTTGTTTCATAAAATATTTTTATTTAAGTTTTAAAAAAGAATTAAACAAAACATAAAAAATCACGTTGCAATAATAAAACATTTATTCCCCTTTATAAACATGTTTATACCGACTATTATTATTGTGATGGATATTTTATGTTACATTAAGTCTACGTTTTCAGTTAATCTGTAAACCAGTTAAGTGCCAGTGGACTTCGCGCACTGACGGTTCTCTACCCACACCCATATTTTTTCTGTTTTACTTTTATTATTTGTAAGAATATCCGCCGTAATAGATACGTCATATTCTGTTAAAATATCAGTCGGCTACTGGCTACGGCTGGTTTGAAGATAGAGTCTTTTAAAGGTTAGAGACAGATCGCGCGGCGTAGACTCTGTAATAAGGTTCTTTGTGTTTGGTACTCTTTGGGTACGGAACCCTAAAAACGTAATAAATAAATAAATAATAAATAAATAACACCCAATTGTCACACACATAGTCCTGATCCCACAGTAAGATACGAGTCTTGTGTCGTGGGTATCAGGAACTACGAGAGACTTTTGGTCTCACAACACCCAGACCCCGGAACAAATATTTGTGGATCAGAAATGTTTGCTCGGTGTGGGAATCGAACCCACGGTCTCACGTTTCACAGTCGGCTACTCGCCCATTGCGCCACGGAGGCTGTCCAATCTAGTGTTATTCCGAAAAAAGTAGTGTATGGACCTTGTTGTGAGCCTATAACGTAGGGTATTATCATCCCTAGCTCGAGATTTTTATGTTGATGTGCCAAGAATAGAAAAGGTGTGTTCCTTACGAATATTTTCGAGCATTTTTAATACAGTGATTTGAATTTGGGCACAGAGCCAGCGATACGTGTATATATACAGATAGCTCTGTCATGCGATAAACTGATTGGCGCCTAAACTTATGCGAGATTATTTTTAAAATCTTGTTCGTACTACAATGAAAGTAGCCACTATAACAACACCAATTAATATTTTTGACAGTACCTTTTTGTTAGTGGTTTAGTATTTACAGTTACTACGTGTAACAAGTTGGCTAATTATTTTGACCCTGGAAGTAGAAATTTAGATACAGACAGATAGTTTCCTACAAATTAATACAAACATGCCAGCAATGTCCGGCCTTTAAAGCCTGGTTACCCAAGTTACCCAAGAAAATAACATTACATACTCATGTAATGTAATAGATAGTTATTATGATTAACAACATAGAATATACATTATAATAATAAATTGCAGGATTTTTATACAACAGCTATGCATCGTCCATTATCTCGTATGGTTTTCAGACGCGATAAAAATGTATAATTTGAATAAATAATATCTACGTTTGCTGAAATGCAAACACTTAACTCTTAAGCTGTTCCTTTTACGCAGCTCTTGTGTTAGGGTGGAATTAATTGTTGCAAAGGAATTATTGTACTAGCTATCCCCCGTGGGCTATATCATATGGTGTGAATATAATTTCAATTGTTCTAGGCGTTCAAAAATGCCCAATTAGCTACATAACGACAAATAATTTATTCGATTGAATTGTTTTTGTCCAGAATTTATTTACCTGAAAACTTTTCTAGGACCATAACTAAGAAAACAAAAAATAATCACGCATATCCATCACTCCATTCGTGAATTATGATCGTGACTTCATACTAAGATCTTAAGAATCCTTGACCATATTTTTTTGGGCAACCCTATTGGTATGTGTTCAACATCACATTTTATACCCTAAAATATTATTTTCATCCGGTTAACAGATGGGTGAAGGTCAATGTTCCCTGGGATCTTGTACTAGTATCATCTTTAGTATCATCTACCCCGAAATTTCACTGACTCAAATGGCCTTCCAATGAAATATTCAAACTGCTGCTTGGCAGACAAAATGGTGGCGCGTACCTACGCAGAAGAAGTCTCGCATGGAAGAGTTCAGAGACGTAGGTATATCTCTTTTTTCTTCTACCTGTCCTTATGCCACTCCCAGTGGGGTCGGCGCAACATGATTGTGTTTTAAACACATGCCACAGAAAGATTTATGTATGTAGTTAATACGACTGGCCGCCTACCCAACTTCAACCACTCTCGGAAGAGATCATTGTAACATAGTATGTCATGCCATGCAGGATAATAGTTAGTTATTATGTTAGAAACCGTTGGTATACGAAGCCCACTGATTAAACAAACAAAACCTATAGCTAAATGTTTATCATCATCATTCATCCCATTGCTGGGCATAGGCCTCTTTTTTATATGCCATTCGCGTCGGTCTTGTACTAATCTAGTTCAATATCGACCCCCGGTGTTGACAATGTCGTCGACCCATCTCGCCGCCGCGCCGTGCCGTACGACCGACATATCGCTTCCCTTGCCTTCGCCACCATTTCGTAATCCGTTATCGCTTTACTCTACCTGCCTTCACTTTGCCTGGCCATGTGTCCTGCCCAAATATTTATAACTAAATCGAATAGATATACCTATTCTTTGGCTCGCGTAATAATGTTTAAAAAAAATATACATAAAAATGTTCCCGCAACAAAAACATATTTACAAACAGGGTTATAGTCGAAGGTTAAATGACCAAGTCGAAATCAATAAGACTGCCACTTCGAATTAAACAGTTGACGATGTTATCCGCTCAACTACATAATAAATTACAATAGGTATCTATTAAATAGTTACACATGCTCCCATATCGTTAACGTTCGAACAAAGTTCATGAGAACGCTCGCGTTTTAGTTGGGATTTAATGTAACTGTATACTCGGTGCAAAAAGACTGGATGTATATTTCTTTTGCCAGTTAATATAAATGTTGAATAGTACTTATTTAAGATTACATTGTTATCATTTTAACTTAAAAAACTCGAATCACTCGAAAAACTAATGTAAGCTCTATTGACTAAGCCATAATGTTTAATACTCGTGTTCGTGTAAACGGGAGCGCCGCGGCCGCCACGGGGCGGCCGCACGTAATTTTTCGCGTTGTCTAAACGCAGCCTAATTGTGATCATGGTGTTATTGATGCTGGCATGCTATATAACATACAGCTAAATACTGATTTGAGTTTATGTAACCAGTAATCCATTTCAACTTTATGAAGCATTGTTTTTAGACAAGTATTTTTTTCACAAAATACATTTAGAAAGAGATGGGTTATTGCATAACATAGATGAAAATATAACAGAAAATACTTGTTTTCAAGGTCACTTAATAAACTTTAAAAAATAATCATATGATGTGGTCTCGTAAATAATGGTTTCTATTATATTTTTGCCTACATCATACAGTAGGTGGTAAGTCCTCCCAGATAGGTACCACATTGTCTATTTTTGCCATCAAGCAGCAATGCGAAAATACTGTTGTGTTCTGGATTGAAAGACATTGTAGCCAGTGTAATTACTGAGCATGTGAGAATTAACAACTTATGTCTCAGGATAACAAGCACAGTGCAGTACTATAAAATACTTTGTAATTCAGAGTTTTAGATCATGTTGCAACTGTTCATAGAAAGTTGTGTGGCTTACCCCCATGGGAGCGGCTTGCTCATCTCATCATTCAGTTATAATAAAAAAAACATATGGGAAAGTGTCCCCATCAAAATGGGGCTTGTCAATCAATGAAACAGTGTCATGGTCTAATTAGAATTTTATATTTATGTATTTGGTAAAGAAAATAAAATAAGTATTAACTTTTTTCATAAATTTTTTATCATTATCATTACAAATTAATGACACTGTTTGAATAGTGAATTTTTTACACATTCATATGTCATAAATTATTTATTTATTTAGTAAGTAAGGATTATTGAATGAGTTAACAATAAATGACAATTTTATCACAGTACAATGAATGGCAGATTGTAAATGAAAAATGAAAGTAATGACAGAGCATAAAATATGCTTTTTACAGAAGACTATTAGATATTGCGAGGGTTTGAAGCTATAATTATCATTAATAATAACTATTTTGTTGAATGTTGAATATAGAATTACCAGATAAATAATCCCCATCAAGTTAACTCAGTAAAGCATGATGGAATCATGTTACATTCCTGAATATGCTTACTAGACACTATCTTGTTGATTTTATGACATTTTTTAAATTTTTCATAAAAAACTTGTAAACAAAAAAACAAATAATATACACCCAACAATCACAACATAGTGCAGTCTCCACATCAGGATATCAGTTTTGTATCATGGGTATCAGGGACTATGGCACTGTCTGTCTCACAACACCCGGACCTGAGAGGCCTGAGACAAATATTTGTGTGATACATGGTGCGGTAATCAAAACTTGGCCTCTCATTACACAGCTGGTTCACCAGTTTCTGCTGCACCATGAAGGCTGTCATCTAATAAAAAAATATTTTAAAGATATTGTATTCTCATTTTAGTAAACTTTTAAATATCCACAATATTTTAAGTCAGAGTAATAAAATAAATATCTACACAATGAGTCATCAACCAGTGTGTTGAAAATTCGCATTGTTGTTTCGTGGCGCCGCGCCGTAAACATAGTTTGAAGCTTGCAAGTTTGTAAGACCAAAATATTATTAAATACCTAGTCGTGTTAGGTCGCCTTTAATTTTTACTAGCTTCCTCGCTACTAGACAATGATAAATTCGAAAATAAAATGTATTCCAATCATATGTTTTCAATAAAAAAAACCCGAACTGGTTAAGACATTTACTGTTCCTTGTACAGTCATAAAGAGGAAAATGTCCTTATGCGAACATCTTTACAAATTAATTGTGTGACTTACCAGACTTCAAACATTTCTCAAAGACTTCTTTCGCCGACAGAAATTCCGGTTTTCTGTCCAGCGGTTGAGATAGTGACTGGGTGTACGTAAAATAATTCCGACTCCTTTTTACACTCAGAAGCGCGGCACTAATCCTCCCGAAATTACGGCTAGATACATTCGGTACAAATTTACTGATCGTAGACATTATGCGAATTTATCAATACCTAAGCTAATTGTAATAACTGAGTATTTAAACCACGGAAGATACGTATTAATAGATAATCGTTGTACAGAAAACAACGTCTAAACTCCGACGCGACGCCCAACGACTCGACAAAATTTTTAATTTCGTTCGTACTCGTAGTTTACATCAAAACAAACGTCAAATATCAATAGTACGTCACACTAGGGGTGCTCGATATATATCGATATGTGATAAAATATCGATACATTTATTTGATATATCGAATCAATGCGATATTATCGAATCATTGAAGTCGATATATAATATCGATATATTTTATCCGATATAAGGATATCGTAGAATATTTAGGAAAAATCTATCGGATGTAACTAAAAAAAAAAAAAACAACATCAAATACCAGAATAAGTATTGAAGTATTGAATGTTGTTTTTTTTTTTTTTAGCTCTTCGATATTATTTTTGTTAATCATTTTCAAATAAAGTCTTTTTCCTTCCTACAATTCGATATATCGAAAATATCGATATTCTTGACCGATATATCGCTATATATCGATACAATATTTCGATATATTATATCGGAAAAAATATCGATATTTTTTGTACACGATATATTATATCGGAAAAAATATCGATGTTTTTTGTACATGAACATCACTACGTCACACGCCCAAAGAGCACAGACTAGTAGAATGCTAACGCATGCCAAAGACACACGTCACGTCACACTTTTAAAGCAAGGAATGTGAATTTATAGAGTTTTGGTAGGTAGCTAAAAAAATAAGTATCCTCTTTTTAGGTCGAGGATTAAAAAAACAATTCAACAACTTTGAAACGCTATAGTAAGTCCATTAAGTGTAATACGATAGGATGATATAGTGTATCTGAAAGGAATTTATCATCAAAACACCGAGACCGGCTTGGTCTGAAAATGAAATCCGTTACATCCATTATTGATTGTTCGTTCGAGATAAAAAAAACAGAAAAGTAATAACTATACAACATATTTTACTCATTTATGAACGTGTCACCACTATTATAATTCCTAAATTATGGGTTAAACATGAAAATTATAAACTGGATGGACTCCAATAATATCGATTTTCTCTTTTTGCTCTTTGATATCGATTCAACCAAAGTTATTCGGCTACCAAAGACTTTACAGAGCAAAATAAAGATACAATAAAATTATGTTGCCAATGTAGGATATTTTACTTAAAATCAAGGAGTTTAAACTATATTAAATGTTATGTCATTTCATTTATGGACAAGGGGAAAATGATCGCCGCCGCCAAGGAACACTTATAATTCGTATTTTCCTATCAGTACTTGTATCAGTAATTATATTATAAAATAATAATACGCATATATTAATAAATAGTACACACACAACACATTCTTATGTTTGCGTCCTTAAAGATTCACGTAATAATGCTTGAATTCTGAATCACATAGGGAGCTTACATTAAAACACTTATGAAAATGTAACAATATTAAAATAATTATCCTGTATCGTGTATGAGGCTGTCTGTGGCTGTAAATCGTTAAAGCTTACGTATAAATAGGGACGACCTAAAAAGCCGCGGCGGGCCACATTCCAACGCAAAAAAATATTGATTGGGTGGAAATTTAATTTTGTTCGGGAAATTAAACGCAACCATAGAGCAACTTTTGCCTTGTGATGGGTCACGTGACGGCACGTGAAGGAGAATAGACAAAACTTCCATTCGTCAGTTTTCGGGCAAGGAGGCAGGCGAAGATTGGTGTTTTATTGAGCGGACTGCCTATAAGTGAAAACTGAAAAATGGCAAAAACCCTCTCCGCTGTTCAGGCGAACAAGGAACATGTCTTGGCCGTATCCAGGGACTTCATTTCCCAACCCCGTCTCAGTAAGTGCAGCTTTAATTTGGTTCTGTTATAACGTCATTCCTAAGATCTGACAGATTATCGATTTTCCGTGTAAGTTTTTATGTTACGCCTATTTAGTGGTATTATTTACTTTTAGGTTTGGTATATAACACATATTTCATGTTCATTCTGGGAATTCTTGTAAAAAACTGAAAAATTTGGTGCAGCTTGGACTATTTGTCTGTGTGGCTTAAAAATTAGATTACATATGATTTTTTGACATATTTGCGGCTGTTAAGGCTGAGAAGAACCTAATCATGATAAATAGGTAGTTATATTTTGTATGACTTCAGATAGATTTTCTTGTGCATCTAATTTCATTTCACACAAATCAGCTTGATTTACGATAATTTGTGTCCTAATATGTCTATTTTCTTGGATATCTTCTTTTTATTCTGCCCCTGTGAAAATTGAGATCATGGTAATGGTATATTACTTATTTTTATCAGATACATTGTAAGTGTACTGTTCAGTTTTCAAGTAATGTGGATAATTATATTTAATAAGTGGATCTCTACTTATTAGATTTTTTATGACAAAACAATTTCTTGTAGAAGATATTAAAGAACTCTTTATGTCTTTGAGTGATCAGATGATCAGGTTGATTGTAAGTCACAAGTTATTCCTATCTATATTTTTTTTAAGATCTAGGATACTACTTTATTACATTTTCTAGAATCTATTGTATTGGAGTAAGAAAGCATCAAGTACTTATTCTGTAGTTACATAATAAAAAACAGACCTATAACACATTTTGTGGTGATTGTTCCATTCATCTGTTCATGATGTAATTTACAGATATCCTTGATTGATTATCAATTATCATCAATTTGTTTTTAGGTAGTTCAATAATGAAGTATTCACAAAAATATAAATAGGATGTACATATTTCATTGGGCCATTTAACAAAAGCATGCCATAATCAACTATTTAATAAACATGATAATACCAGTACGGTATTCATATAACTTTGGGTTTGTAATAATTAGTTGGATATAATTATATTACATTGTATGTGATATGGGTATAATGTATAACTTAAAATTAATATAATATCTTTCTAAATTAAATAAAATTCCTTTATTGATTAAGGCAAGAAAATAGTTGTAATGAAAATTCATTTTATAATAATATTTACACAAAAGAATAAATTCAAAGTTTGCCAAGTGGTACAAAAACTTTTTACATCACAAATATGTAAAAGGATACATCTAAATAGTTCTAAATTAGTTTTTTTTTATAGCATAGGCCGGCAAACGAGCAAGTGGGTCACCTGATGGTAAGTGATCTCCACCACCCATGTAAGCCCACCACCAGAAGAATCATGGGCACATTTCCGACCGCGGAAAGGGACAATTAGGGATTGCGAAAGGGAGGGGATTTGGGCTTCCGGATAACTCACTCACCATACGAAACGCAGCAGCAGGTCACTACTTTATGTCGGTTTTCTGTGAGATGGTGGTAACGACCCAGTCAAGCGAGTCCATTCATGTCGTAGACAAAACTGTCTACAGTGTGGCTCTACCACTCAAACTCAAGTTCTAGATTAGTTTTCAATTATATTTTCAATTCTCTTTTATTAATGGCGTCTAATGTATTGATATAAAATATGTTTTATTCTCATATAGCTTACAAGACGGTGTCTGGTGTAAATGGACCTCTGGTCATTCTTGATGAAGTGAAGTTCCCCAAGTTCTCTGAGATTGTGCAGCTGAGGCTTGCCGATGGCACCTACCGCTCCGGTCAGGTATGTACATATCACCCAGCAATACAACATTGCTTTAGGACAACTAATGCTAAGAAATATATAAACTGAAAAAAAAAATTATTTGTGTTTTTATGAATATCTTGATTTATATAAAATGAATGATTGCATGTTCATTTTCGACGCATTTGCATATTGCTCTTCTGTTTACATAAGCGAGATATACAGGCATGTAGAAAAAGAAGAAATTATTAAATTGATTTGTACATTGCCAGGTACTTGAGGTCAGCGGCTCCAAAGCCGTCGTCCAGGTTTTCGAGGGCACGTCGGGTATTGACGCCAAAAACACTCTCTGCGAGTTCACCGGCGACATTCTGCGTACCCCTGTTTCTGAGGACATGTTAGGTAAGATTCATTAATTACTTCATCTTTCATATGCAATTAGTACTTTACTTTTCCCTAATTTAAATATGTTTCAATGTTTAAATAAAAGTTTGACATATTTTAATTGTTTGATGATAATTATGATAAGATTTTTTAATTAAATTATTTTTAACAATTAAAAGTTCCTACTAAAATTTCTTTGGCTAGTTGGTAATGAGTTTTGTTACAAAATCATATATTTTAATAGACAAATATGCACAAATAATTGAGATATATATTTGTGTGTATAAACAGGCCGTGTGTTTAACGGTTCGGGCAAGCCCATTGACAAGGGACCCCCCATTCTCGCTGAGGATTTCTTGGACATCCAGGGTCAGCCCATCAACCCCTGGTCCCGTATCTACCCAGAGGAGATGATCCAGACAGGTGAATATTATATTTTATGTTTATTATGTAATGTACGAAACATTAGTAAGTATTTTTTGTGTTTTGATACAGGTTAATTTTAAAAGAGAATAATTAAAATAAGTACTTGATGTTTTTATTTATTTATTTATTCACGGACCTAGCTTTAGGGATAATGTAGCTTCCTATTGAGGACAGAATTTTCAGAATCAGATCAGTAGTTCCATAGATTACCGTTTTAACATAGTTACAAAGCTTAATTTTTTTAATACAAATACAAAATGTACGTCGTACGTAATTATATCCTGAGATTTGTATTATAGGTATCTCTGCTATCGACGTGATGAACTCCATCGCCCGTGGTCAGAAAATCCCCATCTTCTCTGCCGCCGGTCTCCCTCACAATGAAATCGCCGCCCAGATCTGTAGACAGGCCGGTCTTGTCAAGGTATGGCATGTTTTTGCAATATATTAATAGTATATTGGAGTGACTAGTTTACATATTATGTGATTTATAAAGTAATTGCCAATGAAAGTAGCTTATTGTAAATTTTTGTAAATTACGTAAAGTGTAAGTTGAAAACAACACTGATCTAGAACGGCGACCAAATGTCAATGTAATCATGTACGTAATGGTGCAGCCACACCGATGTTATAAAATGTTTACAAACATTTTCTAACATTAAACATTTACTAACATTATCTAACATTGTGATAAAGTGTATCAAATGTTTGTTAACAAATGTTTAATAATGTTTGTAAACATTTTATAACATCGGTGTGGCAGCACCATAATTCACGTATGTTTGTAAGCAAAACATACACAATGTAATTCAGGCCTAATATTTGCCTTTTGTTTCAACCAGATCCCTGGAAAATCGGTGCTGGATGACCACGAAGACAACTTTGCCATCGTGTTCGCCGCCATGGGTGTGAACATGGAGACGGCCCGATTCTTCAAACAGGACTTCGAAGAGAATGGCTCCATGGAGAACGTGTGCCTGTTCTTGAACCTGGCCAATGACCCCACCATCGAGAGAATTATCACGCCCCGTCTGGCTCTTACTGCTGCTGAATTCTTGGCTTACCAATGCGAGGTACTAACGCGCTATTATAAGTTTTTTTTACAAGGTAAAATACAGATGTTCTCTGTGATAGATTTTGTATTTAATAGTGAGTTAATTTATTAGTTTCATCATTTATATTGTATTTGTTAACTACTGGTACATTTAATTCGAACTCCTTTTGAAGCAATCGATGCTTCCCCCTTTTTCCTTCTACCTCTATTCTGTGCTTACATTATCGGCCAAGTTAGACATTACAATAAATTCTGTTACCAGAAACACGTGCTGGTAATCTTGACTGACATGTCCTCATACGCCGAGGCTTTGCGTGAGGTGTCCGCCGCCCGTGAAGAGGTACCCGGACGTCGTGGTTTCCCAGGTCAGTATTTTTATTCTGGTTATGTAGTAATTATGTTTAGATTGTATTCTGTTTTATTCGTATACTAGCTTTGCTCGCGGCTCCGCCCGCGTGATCTGCTTTTCCCGGGATAAAAAGTAGCCTATGTCTTATTCTGATATGATGTATAAGTTATATTATTGTAAAGTTTCATTAAAATCCATTCAGTAGTTTTTACGTGAAAGAGTAACAAACATACATTCATCCATACTTACAAACTTTCGCGTTTATAATATTAGTAGGATGTAACGAGTACATCCGCGGTAGCCTTGGTGTTCGCTACGTTGCAGCCAACCCCAGGAATGTTGCAAGGTTTGGTCACATTTTAAGGAAAATAAAGGAATGTGTCTGTCACAAATGCCTGTGTCTGACTGTACCAAGGGTGCGATCCCCAACTGCTCAAAAGCCCAAAAACCAATGGTCTCAGTCAAAGAGTCAATGGTTTTACTACAGAGGGCCCTTAACCCTGGGCAGAATGGAAGTGTCTAAGTAGAATGGCGGATCTGAAATAACATCAGGCAGCTGAAGAAGATTCTGTTTCATGTTTGTGTTATTTTATTGGCCTGATTGACTACTATTTATGTGACCCGCCGTATTATAAGCGGCATCATTCGCCGCCCATGGACTTCAGTAATGCTATTTACAGCCAAGTCGCTGCCTATTGTAACCTTACTGTGTTTCTATAGCAACAACATTCTGTGTCCCCTAGGTTACATGTACACAGATTTGGCCACCATCTACGAGCGTGCCGGACGTGTGGAGGGCAGGAACGGATCCATCACACAGATCCCAATTCTTACTATGCCTAACGACGATATCACCCATCCTATTCCTGACTTGACAGGTTATATTACTGAGGGACAGGTGTGTTGATAATTGAACATTTTTATTTTAATTTCCAGTGGCCAGTTCATACTTAGTTCACAAGGAATTATCTAAAAGGCTATCTCTTAGATTATTGATGAAAAATCTTGGACAGATCTAATAATAAACGGGATATTATAAATGTAAAAAAGTTGGTGGGAATACATCATGTACAGGTGTATATTTATGCCTGAATAGCAACCACTATAGTAGTGCACTATGGGGTCAGATGGTGTGTATGCAATTATATTATAATTCTATACATACACTAGTAGACCCGGCCACGCGATGCTGTGGCTAAGATATGTGTTAAATTATAATGAGCTATTCAATACAGTACGCGTCATCTGATAGATACTTACTCAATCTAGCCGATAAATTACTTTACACCGCCACCTGTTAGAATCTTATGGAACTCGCAGATAATTATAACAATTAATTTGCAATAAAAAATATTTCTACTATAAATTGAGATATTAACTATCCTATCTCTCAAGTTGCACGCAGTTTGCAAAATTTGATTAAAATGGGTTCAGTAGTTTAGAAGTTCATCGCGGACAAACAATGTGACATGATTTTTTATATATAAAGATATTTAGTATAAATACCATAAGGCACACCGTAGGTACTGCAGTGCCAGGATGAAAGAGAATGTTGTTGAAAACGAATATATTTGATGATACAGATCTACGTAGACCGTCAGTTGCACAACAGACAGATCTACCCACCAGTGAACGTACTGCCTTCCCTGTCGCGTCTCATGAAGTCCGCCATCGGTGAGGGCATGACCCGCAAGGATCACTCTGATGTCTCCAACCAGCTGGTGAGAATATTTTATTAACTGAATTCAGAAACAGAGGACGTTTTTAACTCGATGTGTAGTTTTTATGTGTGTGACGCGATATCTTCGCAAAATATGGAGAGAATTTGATAAAACTTTTTGTAGAGTGTAGATAATTTATAATAGCAATTTTGTATCATTATACTAACTAAGTACGTGATGAGTTTTCCTTAATTGGACTTGGACTTACAACCTAAGATATATAATTTAAGTATTATTGTAATATTAGTGTCTGGCTGGAAAACTTAAATAAATAAAATAAAGTTGAGGTAAACACTTATCTCAGCTTGTCTGAGTTGCAGCCGAAACCCTCAGCATTGAGGACTACCTCACTGAGGCTTTTATAGCTGGATAGTAAGTGATGTGCACCACTCATGAACATCCACATCAGATGAATGACTTGCCGAACATAAAGGAGGAAACAGGAAGGTTTTTAGAAGAAGTGGGGGTAAACATTAGGGGCTGATTCTCCATACGAAACCCAACAGCGTTAAAGTCGGTTTGTGTGAGATAGTGGTACTAATTCTAGTTGAATTATGTATTCATGCTGTATATAAAACGGTTCACATACTAGCACTAAAGCAACGTGGCTCTACCACCTTTTACCTCTTTAACATCGTGGCTTTACCACTTAAAAATGTGGCACTACCATTCCCCATCATACATGTTTAAATGTTTGCAGTACGCGTGTTACGCCATCGGTAAGGACGTGCAGGCCATGAAGGCCGTCGTCGGTGAGGAGGCGCTCACGCCCGACGACTTGCTCTATCTGGAATTCCTTACCAAGTTCGAGAAGAACTTTATCACGCAGGTACGTTGACACTTAATATCTAAATTTTTATGATGACATTCATCTGAATATATTATAAAACTCAAAGGTGACTGACTGACATAGTGATCTATCAACGTACAGCCCAAACCACTGGAGGGATCGGGCTGAAATTTGGCATGCAGGTAGATGTTATGACGTAGGCATCCGCTAAGAAAGGATTTAGATAAATTCTACCCCCAACGGGATATAATAGGGGATGAAAGTTTGTATGAAACTTTGTCAATTTTAACGTTCACGCGGGCGGAGCCGCGAGCAAAAGCTAGTTATAAATAATTGTTGACTACAGCAACTTCTTGATTATCTTTCTCTAGGGTAACTACGAAAACCGCACAGTATTCGAGTCCCTGGACATCGGCTGGCAGCTGCTGCGTATCTTCCCCAAGGAGATGTTGAAACGTATTCCGGCCTCGATCCTCGCGGAATTCTACCCCAGAGACTCACGTCACTAGGCTAATACCGGCTCGTATGGTGCGCGTTCTGATCTGGCCATATTTTTTTCTATCTTTAACTCGGAATCATTACTCTTGCTTCGATTTACCATTATCGATGATTCCATGGTCGTCATCGCATTTATAAGAGCTATCGGCACTTTGAGGGATTAATTTGAATGGTTGTGCCATCTGCTTTTTGATAGAAAGCATTCAAAAAAATATCAATTAAAACAGATTTTTATCGATATAATTTGTATATACCAAAGCAAGGGTAAACTCGGACTATTAAACGGAATTTTGCTATCGCTAATTTATTACCGTAAATGCTAGAATATCAGTTATCGCTTCTAAAAGCGCATTCGAAGCTAAGGTCGGAACGTACACCGAAATACATTGTAAGATAAAACTACTGTTTAATAGTAAGTTGTTAATAGATTATTGTATTGTGTATTACATGTATTACGATCAAGTTACAATAATAAATATAAATCTATATCCTCATCTATCAAGGTACATAAGTATTGCCAATAAAAAATGTTTTACCGTTTATGTATATACTTTGTCGATAGTCTACATAAATTATTTATTTCATGCGACTATTTTGTTTTGGTGCTTTGAACACGTCATTGCGTTATTTTTGTGTGCACAAATTGTTGAATAATGTGTTCAAAATATATTATAATCGAAATTTATCAAACAAAAATATATAAAGGTTATGTGATATCGCTTGACTAGTGCAGTTGTGTGTGACATATTTATATGTAAATAAAACAATAGCCCAGTAACGAAGTGTTACATTCCAAATTGAATTGGTCCTCGTTCACTGAACGCATGTTTGTAATTCAGTGCTAAGTGAATTAGGAAACTGTTGTTTTCAATTGAAATAAAAAGTATAGAAAGTTTAGAGTGCTGTTTTTTTTACCGAGCGAACTTAAATGAAGACACGAGACTTCGGAAAGTCAAAGGTGTGTAACCTGTGGGCCGGGTTCCGAACCGAAACTCGCAATCCGCTCCGCTTTCCTATGTTCTAAAGCAGAGATTCCAGGCAACATACCACTTTTCCATAATTAACCAATACCTCAGACCCCTATAGCCAAATTACTTTAAAAATCTAGTTTTTTTCCTATTTATACAAAATACTTACCAATTTAAAAACTTTGCAGTTTTCGTTATTTTGGGAATGCCTCTTCTAAAGTAATCTATCTGATCTGATTGAAGTTATTTTTTAATTGTAATAATATTAAGAATAATTTATCTTCGGGGCCTAACATATTATACAATATTAAGAGATAATTTTATCTACCCGTTTTGTATAGTTTTCCCTATATGTCGAACGAAGCTAACGTAGTTGCTTATAAAACGAGACTCGTGTCTACCTTATACATCGCTGGGCAGAAGCTATAGAATGCAAGGGTGAGGCTATGGCTGTAGGCTTTGACATCGTCTGTTCGGATATAGCATAGAGTCCTTTTATCGATGTTACCATCCTATGGGATCCCCCGAGGGAATTTGCAAGTGGATCGCTAGCATTAAGGTCGTCGCGGACGGCTGTTGCTCCGTGACTCCGTCAACGTTGGCTTACTGTGGCCACAGCCCACAACCGGGCCCGGTGTTGTCGCCAACTCTTTCATCTTGCATATCAATGACATGCTGTCTATTGATAGCATGCATTGCTATGCAGATGATAGCACAAGTGATGCGCGATACATCGGCCACCAGAATGTTCCTCGAGGCACTGTAGAGGAAGAGTCTCAAATTGTGTCTGTTTTTTGTCTTAAATACAGCAATTTAAATGCTTGAGCGAGCCATGTCGATTTGATTCGTAGAAATTTATTACTTCTCTAAGTTTCTTCACTAATTTTTCATCTTCCACTTGCCCTTAACCCTCGCCCTTAACTCGCAGTAGGGCTGGCGCATGTTGTTTTTAACACATGTTACAGAAAGATTTTGCTTCAAGTAGTTTTTTACGACCGGCCGCCTGCTTGACATCAATCCTTCTGGGGACTTAAAAAAATACCAAGAATGAAACTAGTTTTTGCATTTTAGGTTATTTATTTATTGATAATCCTTAGTGGGCCTATTTACATTTTAAAGCAGTACGGGATTAAGAAAAGTCTACGATCGGTTTGACATTTGGCGTATAAAGTGTCGTATGCATCTCTTTTACATCTAGTGCTTAATGGAATAAATACTAACTACGGTCCAGGAGTCTATAATAATATAAAAGTAACAATAATCTATGTTTAAGTCCAAGAATCTTTAAAAGTGGAAATAAATGCCGAACGGACGAGTACATAATTATATGAGACATTTATGACTTGTTCAATACATATTTTTAATTTCACGTTAATATTAAATTCCCTCACTGGAATAATTTTACCGCCCGAAACATGTAATTATTATTTGCTAAAATAATATTAAGCATACAAAATTAGCCAGCTATTCCGGCGATGGCTTCCGAAGCGAAGTATTTCACGTCAACATCAGGATCTACATTTAACTTTTCCAATACAGGCTTTACTTGAGGCTGTATCACTGCAGGATCCAAGAAAGGCGCCATCTTTTGCAGAGTCTTTGCAACATTGAATCTCACATTGGCAACATTGTCATCAGCCATAGACAAAACTGTGGGTAGGAGCACCCTAGTCGTAATATCTTTACCGCATACTTCAGAAAGCACATTTATGCAGAACAAGTAGGTCATTCGGTGCAAATAATTTTGTTCTCGGGACATGGTTAGTACTTTGGGAATGACATTAGTTTCTGCCCATTGTGATCCATATTGCTCTACCAGTTTCTTGAGATTTAATGTGGCTGCTTCACGGATAGCGTACACATGGTCAATCAGCCAAGACATACAAAGTCCCGTAAGCTTCTCGTCAAAGAACTCTTGACCCAACTGACCAGCTAGTAAAGGCATGTGTTCAATGATAGCTAAGCGTACTCTCCATTTTGTGTCTTCAGCTAACTCAACAATGGCTGGCAATAGAGATTGTACTAACTGCTGGATACCTATTACCTCATTGACACACTCTAAGTTGGAGATAATGTTCAACCTGACTTCTGGGCATTCATCCTTCAATTGCGTGAGGAATAAGGGGAGCAAGTGTTCGATAGTGTTCTGGCGTCCGACAATGGGGCTCAAGCCCATGATTACTGAGGCCAGAGCAGACTTCACGTGTTGGTTCGCGTCGCAGACTAACTCCTTGATTTGTGGAAGGATCATGGTCATTATTATATGCTCTTGGTGGGCTTTATCTAAGTTTACACAGAAGTCTTTCACCTGTAAATATAGAAATTATTATATTAGACCCTTTAAAACTGACGACTACCTAAAACGTCGGTTCACAAAACTTTGCATAATTTAATTTTAATTTAATAAATTTTCTCGTATCTACCGAGTATTCCAGTAAAGTTGTATCCTACTTCTTACTAATATTATAAACGCGAAAGTTTGTAAGAATGGATGTATGTTTGTTACTCTTTCACGTAAAAACTACTGGATGGATTTTAATGAAACTTTACAATAATATAGCTTATACATCAGAATAGGACATAGGCTACTTTTTATCCCGGAAAAAGCAGATCACGTGGGCGGAGCCGCGAGCAATAGCTAGTCAATAATAGATCTACATACAGAGATAACGAGTAACGATATGACTCAATGGCAAAGTTTACAATTAAAATTGAAAACTAAAATTGAACTATTTTTTTTTAATATTGGGATCTTGTAGTTGTATCGTATTGGGAAAAGAAACCGTCTAATAAAGTGTCCTTCAACTGTGTATGTATTAAACATACTTAGTTACTGCTTAGGTAGTCTGATAATATGGCTAGTCCATAGACAATAGAATGCTAGGTATAAATTTTAAATATCCAAAAACTGCAACATTTATGTGATTTTAATTCCTAAGAATAATTTACTAGATACTCACCCTATTAAATGCAGTTTTTATTGATATCACCTGTTTGCAACACCTGTATAGAAGGTTAAAAAATATATATTTTACCTTTCCAGCAGCGGCCGCGCGTACTTCTGCTTCAGAATCTTTGAGAAGTGCTTGGAATATTTGGGCTAGGTCAGAACGCGCCAATTCAGGTCCCACAGCTTGTTGTAGTTCTACAAATCTGCAATATATGATTGATAGATTTTTTTAATTCAATGGGAAATTTAATTAAAACATAAAGACTATTAATTCTAATGAAGCAAAGGAGGAACGAATTAATTCCATTAGATCAACAAACATTATTGAATTCATAATGCTCTCTTATTAAATGACATTGTACTTGTAACAAGTATTCAAATGAAGAATTAGGGATTGGCCAGGTTTATAACATTGTAATTTTTCTGACATGGTATTAGAAATCGCACATGATAACTTCATGTAGACATTTAAGTGGTCATTAAAGATGCTTCACAGTGTTTTTACTGGAACCGAAGTGAGGATGAGTGTGTCAGTATTGTTGGGTTCAGTGACGCTATACTAAGTCCACACATAAATAAATAAGTACACCCAACAGTCACATACATAGTCCTGACCCCACAGTAAGATATGAGTCTTGTGTCGTGGGTATCAGGAACTACGACAGACTTTCGGTCTCACGACACCCAGACCCCGAAACAAATATTTGTGGATCACACAAACATACTTATCAGCGACCATGTACCGCACCCGCCAGGAAGTGTCTCCGGCGCGCGCGCGTACCGTCGGCATCACGAGCTGCTCCATGTCCTCGGGCGGCAGCAGCGCGGCGATGGCGGCGCACGCCTCCGCCACCAGCAGCCTCACTGAGTCTTGCTCATCCTTACAACAGAGAATGGTATGGTATTATGGGTTACCAACGAAAATATAGTTATACTATTGACCACTGAGGATGCGCGCGTCGGGGCCTATTTTGGCCACACTTATGGTTTGGTCAAACAGCAAACGGGGCGGGACGGCAACGCGACGCTGACGGGACGTGAGCAGTTGTAATGCATTAGTCAATATAGAAAATGTCACACAGAACCGTCGCGCTCGACGCTCGACTATCTATCCGCAGTCCTTTAACGGCCAACTATAAAGACATTTAGTCTTACGTCGCTTATTACAGAGGCCTGTTAAATGTGGACGAAATGATCGGATAGGGATATTTTAAAATATCGCGCAATGCACTGCAAGGCTATCGACCCCGCGCGCATCATAGCACACTTCACCATGGACGCAAATAGCGGCTTCATGCGTTTCATATTTTCCATCCGTCGTCGATAGCGTGTTAGGCTCGCAGTATAACCCCCGCTCATTAGAGGAAACCTGCGCCCAGCAGTGGAGAATAATTACAAGATGCAATGTAACGGTAAAACTTTAAATGTATGTATCACATTTGTGCTTCTCTAAGACATTTTATAACACACGACAGATATTGATAAATCTCATTAATCAAAGACAGATCAGAAATGATTTCCACTGACCTGCGCCATGGTGGTGAACATGGGAATGAGGTCACTCTTCACATATTCCACTTCGACCACTCGCGCAAACTCGCCCAGTTTGTAAGCGGCGGCGCGGCGCACCATCGGCGTATCATCCTGACACAGCGAACGGAAGTGTTGGCGCAGTTCCGCCTTCACTGGCGCGGAGACACGCGGGTAGCATACACTGTGAACATGTACTTTTTTATAATGCCACTGGCTGTTTCTCGTGGTTTCCCCCCGCGTGCATGTTACTTATTTGCTCGCGTCGATGGTATTGATATTTTATTCTATGTGGTATTAAGCATAAAGATAGTAATCATCCTCAATGTAAAGTCACAGTATTAGGACAGTATATTATTATTTTTTTAAGGAAATTATCTGTAGAAGCCTAAGTGACATGCCACACATACTATATTATCACACAATATATTATGTGTTTCATATTTTGTATGCTTCTCTTAAAAATAAAATAGGAAAAATCATGATATTAAGTGGAAGATTGTTTATGGTAAACACTGAGTCGAAAGAATTTACCTAATTCCCTTAAAAACATTTAAATTACTTAAATATCTCAAGCACACCTGAATAAACCGCAAGCGGAAGCTCTAGAGGTGAACCAGTCGCCACCAGCAAGACGTTGCACAACTGGCACAAAATGTTGTTCGAGCGCCTGCGGACTGTGGTGAGCGGCGACTGCCCGTAGCGATGCCACTGCCTTATCGCGCACCACTGTCTCTTCAACTGTCGCGAGGTTCTCCAACGGTGGCAGCAGGCAATGCACATATTCACCTCCACCAATAAGGTTAATGAAGTTACCTAAAGGAAAAGAACATATCTTTTAAATATAATCATTTGGTGCATCTGTTTGTGGTCATGTAATGTTATAATGACTAGACCGATTGAGGTCATATTAACAGCGTATGTTTATTTTGTTGAGCATGATTTTTAGCTTTATAACTTCCAACTACGACCTATGGGAATATATATATACATGCAGGTGAACCTACAATACATAACCAGTACAAATAATAAACATTAATGCATGTGTGTGTGTTAAGTTGAACTTATATGTATACCTTGTTACTTTTGCATAAAATAGTAAACATTCTTTTGCATTAGGCAAATTTCATCAATAATCTAATAAAGAAATGCAATTTTAGGCAATAAGATACTTTCTTATGTTGAATTTTGACCATAGCATTAAGCTAAGATCATGCCAGGTAGAAAAAAGATTTTATACAGCAAAGTAGCATTGTAGTGTTGACATCTCACTATCTCATTGGCATGCAAGTACTGTAATCGCCATTTTGTATAGTGATGTCAAAGTTTGCATTGTCTGTCTTTTGACAAGTACCCTTTCCATTAGATTAGAACACCTTGTGACTTACTTTTAACTGCTTTTATAAAAAAAAAAGCAATAGTCAGCCTTTGTGGCAAAATGGGTGGGTAGACAGGTGCACGGCGAGAAGCAATGGGTTTGATCCCTGAACTAAGACAAATGTTTGTGTGATCAATGAATATTTGTCTCAGGAAACACATCTATGATATAGGTTAACCTAGTGTGGGGATAGGACTATGTGTATGACTATTGGGTGTGGGTATTTATTTTAGGTTTTGGGTAACACTTACTAACTTATTAATTTAAATCAGCATTTCCTACCCTTTTTCAAGTTCAGACCCTTAGTGCCATGTTATCAGGCATGATCTGCAGACTCTTTATAAAAAAAATCTTCCAAAATTGTTTTTTTTTGTAATTCTCAACTGATTGATGAGTATACTTATATCATATTTTTTAACCTATTTAGATCTTTCCAACAATGATACGAGTCTGACTGCCATAGTAAATAGTGACAAATGACATTCATGAAAAGAGCTTTCCAATGATATGTCTAGTTAGGGAACATTTTGCGAAAGTCGAACCACAAGTTGTTTTAAAGACTAATTAATCCATGAGTGAGTGATTTATTTGCCAGAGTAGATTATGCAATTCCAGTGGCTTTGTTTTCACTACATGTATGTATGTGACAAACACTCGATCATACCACTGAGCTATCATATTGTTCAATATTTTTTCTCTGGATAGGTTCACAGATCCCTGGGAATCCACAGACTCCAGGTTAGAAAACCCTGATTTAAATGATAAATAAAATCAATCAACTACCCTATTATTATCATATGAATTAAAATACATTTTTGTTGGTGGTAGTATTATTAGTCTTAGATTGGAATGTCATGGAACAAAGCATTCCTAAAGCATTTACATAAATGCTATTATTTAATTTGTAGTAAATTCCGACACGATGGTGATGCAAGTTAAGCTCCTGAAATGTTATAATATACAAATTTCCTGCTAAAAGTCACGTAGTAATTTAAAAAATGGGTAACATACCAAGTTGTTCCGCGAGAGCCAACAGGACTTCATCTTCGTCGTAAATCGTCTCCGTGAGGAACGGGATCAATTCAGACCTGGTCCTTTCAACGCCTAAAGCTAAGGCAATGGTCGATAGTTTCTTCACGGAGTTGAGACGAAGTTGAACATCCTCGTTTTTCAATTCGTCAATAAGTACCGCGATAGGATACAATGACTCATCTGTGCCGGAATCGCTTGCCGCCATGTTAACACTGAATACGCTGCTTTGATTTCTAAATTTGAAAATAACACTAGATTTGTAACAACCCGATAAAATTTACGTTTATTTTTGTAAAAACGAACGCAATTGAACTCAAATGCAGCAAAATGGCAGCTTATTTTTTTTAAATAGTTTACGTTTGACATAGACAATTTGAGGTATGGGTGTAGAAAAACAGGCTTTTTATCCACGATCCTAGATTGTATTAAAAATCATAGGCAATTTTAAATAATAAAAAAAATATATAGTTAAATAGATAAAAATATATTGTTAATTACTTATTACTAATATATGTCTAAGTACAATTTAATATTTATAAAACCGATTTTGTAACCAGTAATGAACACTTATGCTGGATTGCACCAACTTACTTTAGCAATGGCAAACATGTTAAAGTACCGGTTAAGCAAAATATGAATTGCACCATTTGACAAATGTTAGATGACGTCATACCGTTAGCAGTTAACCGTTAGTGTAAAAAATTAGAGACATGCCCAAGTTTCGGTGAAAAACAGATAAATTGTACTAAAGAGTAATCTATAATTTTCAAATTATTGGTAAAAATATCTATTTTTAGAAGGCAAGGCCCTCTATCAAATATTTAAAAAAATCCTGTAACATCGCTAACGCAACCATGGTTGTTGTATTATGATTATAGGCAGTGGAGATTATTATAATAATAATAAATAAGCTACACATTGTCCTGAGCCTACATTAGGTTAACCTGTATCGTGGGTATCAGCCACTACGAGGAATTTGAACACACAAATATTTATCTCGGTTCGGGAATAGAACTCACGGACTTCTCAACCATTGTTATTGTTAGGGACGTTGTAAGTTATAGAGTAGTTTTTAATTTTTTTAAATTATTGTGAAAACCAATGATAATCCAACTTTGGTAGGGAAAACGTTCGATAATATTAATAATAACATAGGTATGTTAAGAAAATGACAAATTATATGAATAAAAAAATACATAATAGGAAACTAAGCCTAATGGTTTGTTTTTATTGTATTCTTACGAGTATTAAAGAACCCGATCAACTTCGGAGCGCTGTAAAATCCAAATAAATTAATGAAATTAAACAAATTTGTAATGGAAATGATTCGTTGAAAAACCCTCTATAAGATTGCTCAGGATGTCATTTTATTGTAAAATGATCAGAAAAAAAATTATAACACCCAAAAGGAAATTTGTTAAAAAATGTTGTTATTTTTGTTTATATTTTTTTTATTTTCCATTTTACGAAAAAAAGGGTAATAGGAATAAAGTTGTAGACAATTTAATTTGCTACAAATAATGTCTTATAAAATTTTCTGTAGGGTTGCTAGTTTACGACATACAGCGCGAAAACCCTTTGCACCCCTTTTACCACGATGGCGGCCGGGGGTGGCGACCCCACAAACTTGAACTTAAGCTTATACCTACACATCAAAAAAATATAATTGTGTCCTCTGAAAACCGCAACCCTAAATGTAACTTTTCAATAGACGAAAAATCTGAATCTTAAAAAAAACCTTAATATTTTCAAAACTACTGGCCGACACCTTTTTACTGACACTTATTATTTGAAAACTCTTTGCTATCACATAAAAGGTTATTTTAACTTGATTGTTTTGAGAAATGACATTTTTAAAATGTATTTATAGGTAGATATTTATTTTGTAAATCAGTTATAATATTATGGGTATAAATGAAGATAACCTGCATGCTTCGCTGGCCCACCTTGTGCTGTGTTGCGTGGCCGGGCGCGGTATTAGCCGCATGCATGGCAAAAGCTTCACCCATCCCGGAATGCATGCCAACTTCTTCATACACGGAGTTTTGGGATTCCTTCACTACCAAAGTATGGTTACTCTCTATTACGGTCTATTAGGACTATAGTGCCCTTGAATACGGACACAGTTTCTGACTAATGCGGATGTTGTGGGACATTATATTTTAATTAAACTAGATTGTATTGAACTTACCATTATTCCAAATTAAGATTTGCATGGTTCTACATTTCACCGTAGTCCTAAATAGAACTAAGCGCGGTTGAAGCATCTTCCTTTGATAAGAACACGAAGCATAATCCCTTGTAGGCTATTCTATATAACGTGTACGGGAGGGATCACAACAGCATTTTTTTTCAATAATTATCCTTGGCGCAGTGGGCGTGTAGTCGGCTGTGAATCGAGAGGCCGCGGGTTCGATTTCCGCACCGAGACAAATGTTTGTGTGGTCCACCAATATTTGTCTCCCGTCTGGGTGTGTTTCTCTGCAGAGGGGTTGAAGTCAGGCAGGCGGCCGAACGTAAAAACTACAAGCCCAATTTTTTTGTAACATGCGTTTAAAAGTATGTTGCGCCGACCCCACTGCGAGTGGGATAAGGGAAACTGGAAGAAGATAGTATAGCCGACCCTGAGCAAGTGGATCACCTGATGGTTAGTAATCTCTACCGCCCATGTACATCCATAATATCAGACGAATCATGAACGCGATCAACTGTTAAGGGATAATTAAGGATTGGAAAGCGGACGGGAGATTTGGGTCTCCAGAAATTTCACTCAACTTTTAAAACGCAAAAACAAGCTGTTATTTCACATCAGGTGACCGTGAGACAGTGGTAACAACTGGTCGGTCGAGCTGACCAGGTTGCATTTAGCATAGCATTCATGCTATGTTCAAGTATACAGTAGCCAGAAGATTACAGTAGTACCTACAGTAATCCAATTTGATTTTCGTCATTCGTGCCTTAAACTGCAGAGACAAATGCTATTCACTCTCTTTTAATACCTTTTTTATTACTTTGTAGTACTATTACTATGTCTGTGTATAAGTAAATTTATTTATGTTTCAGGTGGAATGTTCAACAACGATTTCAGAGCAGCCTACTTGATCAGTTACAAAGCATCTAGATACCTCGCCATTCCTTGCCTTATGGCGGATCTATATCGAAGTAATCAAACGCTCAGTGCTGTTCATTTAGTTTCCGGTATTGTCCCCTTCGCCCTAGCGTTAGCCGGAGACGATAACGTGTCTCTTGGCAATTTGGTCATCGCCTGCAACATTATATCCCTTTGCTATTATTCATTAGAGAACAACAGGGAGTGGGGATGGTACACTGCGGCCGCTGGTGTATTCGCGTATTTTATTGCCCCTCAATCAGGGCAGAAAATAATGTATCCGTTGGGTCTGGCTCTGATGGAGTACTGCGCATACAGAGTGTTTCATATAATTTACGATTCCATTTAATAAAAGATAGTGGAAGGTGTTTGTTTCAGTATTGTATTAAAAAAGATGTGATGTCATTTGTAATCTACTGTTGCCTACTTGAATGGAATGTGTGTCGGAGGAATTTTCCGAAGCGACGCATTAGAAACGTAGATGTTTTGCGTATTTTCCATAAACTCTGTGTTTTTTTTTACATTTTATGAGTAGTGGTGAACCTTTGAAAATATGTAGTAGGTGGGTAGGTACGAAGATGGTAGGTCCCTCTTATGCGATAGGCCGTCTGGGTTGGTACCAACGCTTTGTCTATTTTTGCTGTCTAGCAACAGTTTGTTTTGGTTTGAAGATCATTGAAGCCAATGAAATTACTGGGAATTATGAGACTTAACATCTTGTGTCTCGGGGTGACGAGCGCAATTCAGTGCCATGCAGTGCTTTGTAATTCGAAGTTCTGTGTGGTGTTGCTTCTGTTTATGAGCAGGCGTGGCGCTTACTATCAGGTAAGCGCCTTGCTCATCTCGTCATTCAATCAAATAAAAAAAAACTTACCTATCACTAGGTGGATAATGAGAATCTGTTTATGATCTAGAGTCCAAGTATTAAGAATGACTGGAGTTATTTTCCCCTTTGATTCTCTTTATTGGGTCAATTTACCCGCAACTTCTGTAGCCATGGTGATTTTATAAAGGCACTAGATATGTCATTGTACCGTCATTTATTTAACAATATAAAAGTACAAAGACATAATCGCGTGCATTAGTGTAACCAACCGTGGGCCCCGTTGGTAATGCACGCAGCGGGCGTCCCATTCCCGACACCCCGCCGGGACAATTTCATTAGGCACGAATACGGGATACGGGAATGATTTACCTAAATCCAACCTCTTATTCGTAGTTTGCGGTTGAAGATATGGCATTTTGGAAAATGTCTAGAGGTGTTACTAGTATCATCATCATCATCATCAGCCACAAGACGTCCACTGCTGAACATAGGCCTCTCCCAAAGATTTCCAGACCGACCTGTTGGAAGCGGCCTGCATCCAGCGACTTCCTGCGATCTTTATCAGGTCGTCTGTCCACCTTGTAGGTGGACGTCCAACGCTGCGCTTGCCAGTACGTGGCCTCCATTCCAGAACCTTTCTGTCCCATCGGTTATCGGTTCTGCGAGCTATGTGGCCTGCCCACTGCCACTTGAGCTTGCTAATCCGCTGAGCTATGTCTATTGTGTTACTAGTATAAACATGGAGTATTAGGGTTTTATTTGAATAATTATAATTAGGTAATAAATACATATAGATGAGTAATTAACTGACAGGCTCTGTGGCGTAGTGAGTGAATAGCAGGCTGTGAAGCGAGAGGATGTGGGTTCGATTCCCCCACCGTGACAAATGTTTGTGTGATCAACAAATATTTGTTTCGGGTCTGGGTGTTTTTTCCCAAGGGGGGTTGATCAGATAGGTGGCCGGTAGTAGAAACTACAAGCCAAATCTTTCTGTAACATAAAAGCATGTTGTGCCGACCCCGCTGCGAGTGAAATAAAGGTTGGTGGAAAAAGAACATAGGTAATTAACTATCAACTTATTTACCGTACTTACATAAGGGTCTACACCCTTCACTATATGTCTCCAGAAAAGGTAATACCTTTTTATAATTATGTAGTTTGTTAGTTGCTACAGAATTTCTCTTGCACGTTCTAGTCAATACTTGCCTATACGCTATTATTGTTAGAGAGGCTTCTATACATTATATTCAATGGCTATTTAGCTTATGGGCAGATAGGGTGGTGCTTGCCATTGGTCGGGCGAAAATGCTCGTCTCGTCATCCAGACGAAAAAGTAAAAGAAATTTATTAAAATACATTGCTTTCGTACATTTTCTGCAACATACACACACACATATACGAAATAAAAATATGTTCTTTTTACATAGCTAACATAAATTACAAAGATTTACGATAAATCAGTGACCTTCTAAAAATGTCTTCACGTAAATCTTGGATTTTTCTCACACCGTGATTTTCTGTCAATTGTCGGTCATGTCCATTGAGCATATGTTGTCATTTGATTTATAGAATTAATATATTTTCAATTAATCCTGTGTATCCGAAATAAAATAAACATTATATTCTTCTGGTGGTGGGCGTACATGGGCGGTGGAGATCACTTACCATCAGGTGACCCACTTGCTCGTTTGCCGGCCTATGCTATAAAAAAAAAATATATATTTTTAAAGGATGAGGTAATTGGTTTTGTGAGCCTTGGAATGACTTACAGTGCTCTTGTGCCTTTGCCCCGGATGTAAATTGTTTTATGAGAGTAAAAGCATAATTAGGGGTTGGGAAAGGGAGGGGATTTGGGCCTACGGATATCTTACTCACTGTGCGAAACTCAGCAGCAAGCTGCTACTTTACTTTGGTTTTCTGGTGATAACGAACCCGTTGAGCCGGCCCATTCATGCTGTAGACAAAACTGTCTACAGCGTGATTCTACCATTTAATTTTTTTAAGGTGAATGATATTTCTGTAGGCACAATTTTTTTTTTTTAATAGCATAGGCCGGCATACGAGCAAGTGGGTCACCTGATGGTAAGTGATCTCCACCGCTCATATACGCCCACCACCAGAAGAATCATGGGCGCGTTGCCGACCTTAAAGGAAAGGGATAATAAGGGATTGGGAAGGGGAGGGGATTTGGGCTTCCGGATATCTCACTCACCGTACGAAACGCAGCAGCAAGCCGCTACTTTACGTTGGTTTTCTGTGAGACAGTGGTAACGACCCGGTCGAGCCAGCCCATTCATGCTGTAGACAAAACTGTCTACAGCGTGGCTCTACCACTCGTCTCGTCTCAATGTCCCTGATTAGCTTTCTGGTAATATTGGTGTTCATGGGTGATGAAGAAATAATTTACTAAATAATCCGGATTTAACAGTCTGCTATGAAAAAATATATTGGCGTTGAGTTTGCTGTAGATGGGGGTGATTTGGAATTTGATTACCAGTATTTAGTGGAAACATGTTGGAGAGAGACCCAACAATACACTTGTTCTCAATTCAAATAAAAGTAACCCTCCTTTTATTGCTATCTCAAAATGGCAAAACCAACAATAACAACTATCTAGAAAAAGGAAATGTAGCGTGAACTTTTGATGTTCATTTAATGTACCGTGTGGTGAGCTTTACATTCAATGTTAAAGTCCATAAGCATTGTTTAATCAGGTTAGTAGTCAGAGAAAAATATATTTTAATAAAACGTAGATTAAATAAAGGTATATTTATTGTCAATTTAGCTATAGAGGATAAGCTTCTAATGACTTCGTTAAACCTACGTCTACCAGGGAAAGCGAAACACTGAACAAATAATAAACGCATCTATGTTACTTTTTATTAAGTACTAGCCGTTCTTCACGGATTCACCCGCGTGCATGGTAATGCTCCGCCCCCGTCGGTCATAGATGTTACAAGGCCTCAACTTGTCTCAACAAAATTAATGTAGGGTGTTAATATGACCTCAATCGTTCAATCCGTTCAAAAGTACCTACCCAATCGGTTACATCATGAAAAAATGAAAAAAATTGGATCAGTTGCTTATTTTCAGTTAAATGTTAATTGTCCCGATTTATTTTCTCTGGAAACTTTTCCAGAACCATCGTTAACAAAACAGAATTAGGCAAATGCATCATTTTATGAGATGTGGTCAGAAGTGCATACGAAATCCCTTTTAAAAACCACATTCAGTTTTTCAAAATGATTTTTTTTAAGGGTAATTTTTCTTTCCCTGAAAACCTTATTGGGATTATTACGATTAATTAAAAAAAAATAGGTAAATCTGTCTAGTACTAAGATTAAAGAATCTATACTAAGGTTTACATTGATTAAAGCACGATGACAGAATTGACATGTTTCTTTTTTATCCGCATTGTATCTTTTGTGTCGTATTTGTGCTACCCTTAGACTAGTGCTGCCACACACCTTACGAGCTTCGTATAATGTGTTTATAGGCGGATTTAATTGCTAGAAGCAATCTGGCGCTTACCGTCATTTAGGCTAGTAAAAAACAAACACTGCAGTATATATTTATGTAGTATATGTGTATACGAGTATATATTTATAAATTGGTTTGTAACGAACGGCTTTAACTAATGTTAGTTTGATTGGCTTCATTATAGTAATTAAGTTCGTCGGGTAAAAGGTTGACTGTGAACTAAAAAAGGGTTAAAATAAAAGTTACTTAATTTGGTTTTAGTGCAGCCGGCTAACATAGAATAGAAATTTGTTTCTTGTAAATATTGTTTTAACCTCCCGAACTTTTTGGTTCGTGCCGAAATGGGGTCACCACAAAGCTGTAACTCCGTACGCACGCTTTCAGTAACAAAAGAAATACAATATGTCTTCACACGTTTTCTAAGTACTGTTACATTAACAAATATTGATTTCAATTATTTCGCTGAAACGTGGTCTGGTAAATGATATGAAATGATAAACGCTTTAATGGAGAAGCGTCCGACGACGCCTATTGTCCTATTGTCTCATTGTGTTGTATTGTTCAAAGAAAAATATCTATTTCAACATCTGGCATGGATTCTGCGGTGCCATTAATCAATAAATGACCACACTAAATAATTTTAGGCTTTCGTGATTTGTATACGTAGTATAATATTTATTAAAACGGAACATAATCGCGCAGTATTTTAAGGTATAAATACCTATATCGGCCGTGGTCGGCCAATCAACTTGTGACCACGGTCGATGTAACTCGATCGAATAATAATACCTAAAAACACCACGGGTCTATAGTTGGTAAACCTATACAACCAGAAACCGAAGCGGTAATTTTAAGCTACCTATATACCGCACATCTACGGTTTTTGCCTAATATAAATGCTTCTCAAAGTAATGAGTTGTGGCTTGAATCATGCCTTACTATTTTAATAAATATTTTTTGTATTTATGTCTCCAAATATGATGCTGTGTGAAAACATTTCGATATTTGTCAGCTTATGAAAGCCTGCATGGCGCAGTTGGTAAACAGCCGGCCGTGAATCGAGAGTCTGCGGGTTCGATTTGCGCACCGTCACAAATGTGTGTACGTAATCTACAAATATTTGTTTCAGATCTGTGTCTTGTTTATATTCAGTTGTCAGAATTTTAAAAAAATATATGCTCTGCATAAATATGTAGTAATATATTATTATGTAGTAAGTTGTATAATGATATAATTTCTATGATTACAGCACTTGCGGCTTTGGCGGCGCAATTGGTTGTAGTGCGTCACATTGAAGGTTTTTATGTTCTATATAAATAAAAACTGAATTATTTTACACTAGCTTTTGCACGCGGCTCCGCCCGCATGAACGTTTGAAATTGACAAAGTTTCATACAAACTTTCATCCCCTTATTTTATCCCCTTGGGGTAGAAGGTATCAAAATCCTTTCATAGCGGATGCCTACGTCATAACATCAACCTGCATGCCAAATTTTAGCCCGATCCCTCCAGTGGTTTGGGCTGTGCGTTGATAGATCACTATGTCAGTCAGTCACCTTTGAGTTTTATGTTTTTAGATATCCTCTTAAGATTCGGCAAAATTTTATAAGTTACCATTCCAATGATCCAATCTAAGCAGTCGTTTCCTTGAAAAAAGCTGATTCAACAATGGACCAACGATAAATTGTGATTGGGAAAAAAACACGAATATTACACGGCGAAAAACACTGAAATCCGATATAGTCGTTCTGGGTCATAGAGAAACGATTTATGGGAGACGATAGCCATCCGCTGTGCCGGCAATCGGCATCGCGACTGAGAGTCAATGTTCCTTCGATCTTGTTTCAAATTGATAGGGTTTTCCTTAGGACACTGCTTTGTAAACTTCCAACAAAAAGGGATGTTATAATTCAGACACCTTTACCTGTCTGTGGGTGTATTTATTTGTCTGTGGCTTCATAGCGTTTCCAGGTTAATGGATTCGGGACAATCATAATTCAATTGAAAATAAATAACTGAATCAATTTTTTGCCTGTATGTAACCAATTGAAAACTTTTGTACACCTTGAACGGTTGTCGAGATATTGGTTCATAGCTATACAATATCATGCTATGACCCACGAGAACAGAGCAGTAGCATGCATATGCGAAGAGCTAGTCTAAAAAAATAGTTCCAAAGCCCTAAAAATGATATGCATGACCCAATAAGGAATAATCTTTTCATAGTTGTTTCTCCACAGATGAAAATGAAAATGAAAAATCTTTATTTAATAAAACAGTTATACAAAAATATTTATCGGGGTACTCTAATTAGGCGGAGCCGTGCCTTGAGAAACCAAATAAAATATTGAAATACCTAGTTTGTAGATGTTCAGTACTTTAAGGGTTCTACTGCGATTTAGCATATTATAATCACGAACGTCCCTATTTTTTTTAATATAAAGCGCTCATTAACCCTTTCGTAGACAATGCGAGGGTCTAACGTGCCACTTGTTTAATGGTCCATTAAAACGTTAACCCTGCTTCAACTCATACTTAACGCCTGCAATTATACCCGGCGAATGAATCAGGTTTTGTTAATGTCTATGATCTAGGACATATGGTATTAATGTCTTTATTATTATGTGAGGGTATTGTCTTTGAACATACTAGTGGCTAACGCGGGTTGCCTTGTGATTAATATGGTTAAATAGATGGGTAGATTGGAATATTGTCAAATTATTATTATTATTTGTCTTGAAATAGTTTCTATATTGCAGTTTAATTATGATAAGTTTTAAATGTAAAACAGTAAATTGGAATTCACACGTTAACTAAATATTCTACATATCAAGTCCTAGACCCAGGCTAACAAAAAGTCATTACAAGGGCTTCAGTACTTATAATAGGTTAACTAGATCCGAAAACTAGGCTGTAGTAAGAAATCTCAGGATTATATGCGCATAAAACGGCTGCGCTTTTCATTTAAAGAATCACACATGGTTTTGAGCTGTGTACATCCTGAGCATCGTAAAAGCCAAAAAACTATATAATATAAATATTACTTGGTTCATAATGTAGGTTAATGTGGCAGCAGTAAGCGTCGTGTACACTACTAAACAGACACTTCTCATCTAGGATTAGATGGCTATTTGCTTGCAAACAAACTATTCTACGAACGTCTTAGAACATTGGCTTGACAATTCCTTGGTAAATCTTGAATAAGCCACTAATGCACGGATTACGTTTGGTTGGAGCTGAAACAATTAGTGTCTCCCGCGGGACACTTCCCGTATCCACTCCGTTTGGGAATTCACTTAATTTATTACATCTTAAACGCATTACTGTGGTAGCAGCGTGGTGTAAAAATGTGTTTCGGGATTTATTGGGCCAGTTTTCATCGTCGTAATTTTGCTCCGTCAAGGATGGCACTTGACTGTTAATGTAGACATAGCAATAAAATTGCCAGTGATGAGAGTTTCTTCCATGTCTCACATTGTTGTATTTAATGGGTAACTTTAATTTGTTCAGTACTCTTTAATTTAAATAGATTTTTCTTACATTTTAAATATAATATTTATAAAAAATATAGCATTTTAAAAGCATATTTTATCTTGTGACATACTGTATATTTGATATAAATATATATTCGAGTCATGCTAACAAAATCTGTTCTGATTCTTATTCCGATAAAATATTTTTTTATAAACACAAAAAATACCCCATTATTAAAAAAATTCTTCCTGTGCAACGAAAACTTATGAGTACACTTACTTAACGGCCCATAGTTCTAATAAAGCGCAATCTAAAAACAGTGTGAATCAACGATAGAATGTGCATTTATCATTGGTCGGCAGAATTATGCCGGCCATCCTTACTGCTTCTTCACTTTCCGGATCTCATACTACAGAAAGGAGAAAACACATGTGCCAACAAACTTTTGCAATACTTAATGGTCCGGCAGAAGTAAGATTTTGCAAACTTCTTAGTTCGACTTGGAGCCGAGATGGAGGAGACCATGAAGCTGTGGTTCCGGTAAGCTAGCACGTGTTATGTTTTAAAAACGAGAAAATTACATCATGTCAAACAAAGTTCAGAGCATTCACTGTGATACAGATTAAAGATAACGCTAAGCGAGGCAATGTCTCTAAAACTATTTAAATAAGATTATTTTTTACCGACTTAAAAGAAGAAGAAGGTCTCAATTCAACGCGTTTTCTTTGTTGGGTTTTTATGTATGCACATCAATTTTCCGCCAATTAATGACTTGAATGAATGAATGAATGACAAAAAACTGCGATATAACTAACCCATATATAAGTAAAGGTTGTTAGAATTTATTGTACGCATAGTCGGCTTGAGTCATCGGTCAGTAGTACTACCTAGTCTTAGAGCGTAAACCGTTTCAATTTTGTTCATACTATTGCAATCTGCTTAGATAATAACACATTACGACCCAAAAAAAAAGATTAAAGTACAATTTATCATAATTCAGCAAGAAGCACAACTTAGGCCATAAATAATAATGCGTCGCTCGCACGTCACATTAAAAGCGTAAACGTGTTCCTTGTGTCACGCTGTATACGACCAGGAATGGACTCCGGTAATTTGTAAGGGAACATCACCGCCTACACCACGAGTACGTGACTTTTTGCTACCAAAATAAATTGTTGCATTAAATTCAGGTAAAAAGAAGTTGCACGAACGTTACAGTGTAGAAGTTTTTTTATAGGTACTCGTATATTATTATAGGAATATTTAATAATTTTTAGATATATCGTCACATCCACGACAAACTTACGAATTTGCAAAATATCCATTTTGCAAGGGAGCATTTTGAATGCATAGATTAATTTAAGATATTTATTTTTGTAATAGCGTTGTCAGTACTGTGGTATGTTTGGTTTTCAAAATGTTAACAGATATTCTGTATTTTGCAATATAAACAGTTTTTCATATAAATACTTTGATATCTGTTATGTTCTACAATAAGCTTAGTGAATATCTTAGGTAGTCACCTTTTAACTAATCTCAGTGGCTTACTAATTAATCAATTATTATCTCTCAGGAATGGAGTCTACATAATTTATTTAAATTAATTTTGTAGTAATAGACTTGTGAATACATTGTAGGTCATGGTTTTTTATTCACAAGATGAAATCCTACCGATTTTTTTTTGACAAAACATGTTTCATTTATGATCGCCCAGAACTCAATCAATAATAATTCTTTCACTCCATTACGCCCCTGTGTATCGAGGTTTCGTGTACATTATAGGGAAAAAATTACATATTTGTGCGTTATTTCGATCATTTGTTACAATGACAGCCTATTACGCGGGTGTCTGGAGTCTGAACTGTGGCATTAATCATTCACAACCGCCTCGGGACAAGGTGGAAAACCTTAGTATATTACTGTTTATTGCATTGAATAAATCTTTTCATAAAAGAATAACTCAACTAGTAGATCAACCATTGAGTACAAATAGTCATATTGTAAGAGGTTTTGTCTTGACGTTTCACGCGGCGCGGCGGTTTGTATTTAAGGATTCGTGTCCTGTTCAAACAAGGTCGTAGTAATTTTGTGTTTACAACAAGTAGTACAGTGGGTTTATGAAATTCGTCCGCAAAATGTTATGTGATACTTAATAAATTGTATTAATTAGCCTTGCTCGCGTGTCCACACGCATGATTTTTTTTCTAGGATTAAAGTAACCTATGTTCTAATTCAAGTCATGGTTTACATGTGTACCAAATGATCCATTGAACCGTTGAGGTGTGATTGATTAATAAACATGCAAATTCACCAACTCACCCATCATAATTTTATATTTATAATATTAGTAGGATAGTAGGATGTACCATAGTAGGATTCATAGACACAACCCTCATAGCACAATAGGATTCATTGTCTATCAAAAACACTCAAGCAGTCTACAGGTGGTTTTGAAATTATCTACAGTACTACGATGAAAGGTAAGTGCTTTGGTAATCCTCGTTTTTTGTAGGATATTTGTGTTTGATTATTTTCGATCTTAACAAAGGTTGCCGAAGCATATCTTAGTACTGTACTAGCTTGATCGCATATTAAACTATCTTGGCTAGACGCACAGGATCAGTCTTTTGTCTGTCTTGTGTGATCCCGGCCTAGTGCCAGCGTCTGCATTCCAACCAAGAGGCTTACACTTCGTCCGATCTATACGATCATAGTGAGACCATCGGGCCTCATGTCTTCCTCTAATACACCAAGGTTTTTGGGGCCGTCCGTTCGAATCTGGTATGATCTGGCCCAGTGATAGGGCCGCTGTGTTATCCAAATAACAATTGTCTAAATCCGTATCCAAGCGTAAAAAGGTTGATATTGGCCCTAAAATCCTGTTTTAAGAAGCATAAGTACAAGGCGCAATGAAGTCAACCGTGCAGTACCTATTCGCAGTGCAGTAACGCCGATTATTGCGTCAAACGAAGCTTGACACTCACGGGGAGTGACGCGCGAGCCTGTAACCTATTTAATTTTTCACTCAGCCTAGAAAGTTATTGTGCACATGTGACAGAGGCGGCAATACAAATAGATAGAATTGCAATGTTGCACCGTCAAGCCAGTTCATTCATACTTCATACCTAAGTAGTGACGTTGTTTAGCGTTTATAAGATGTCAGAAAACAATATTAATGAAATGTTTTAATCTTTGCCTTCAAAATATTTTGATTTATACAAATTCCCTTCTACTTGATTTTATTGCACTTTTACGTGGTGCTCGCGTAATATGCTTAAATGAAATTGCTTGTTGCGAAATATAGAAAGAGCTTAGAAAAACTGAAAAACAAATAATAAAAACTAACAAATTTTGTATCGGTGCTATCAATCGTAGACGTATAACATTTATTGTGATTACACACAGCCTCTGAGGCACAGTGGGTGAGTAGGCGATTGTGAAACTATGAACCGCGGGTTTGATTTCCGTACCGAGACAAATAATACGATACCCGTTAACATAGTGTAGGGTCATCCTGACCCCATTTGTGTAACTGCATGGGTGTAACTGTTAGGTTTCTTTTGTTGTTGATATTTTTTTTTTTTAATTTGGGTCGAATACGGTGCCTTCTTTTTAGTCGGTTAATAAGTAGCCGCTAGACAGTCGGCCGACAGCGTGTTGGTATTCGGACGTAAATCATTATTAGGTAGTATAGTATTAGTTTTGTATGCCGCATCCAAATTTCTTCGGTTTTATGAGAGGTGTCGTCACGGCAGTCTGGCGCACGGTTGAGTACTGCTCGGGAACGGAGCGCGCGTCATACTCGACGATCAACCGCTCTACATTTTAAGTAAACTGTCGCGTCCGCCATAAACTCGACAATATCAGTCTGGAATGTAGACTCTACTTGTAAGCCGTAGGGCGACGGCCCTATACTGCGCAAATATGTAGGTTGCGATTGTCATTTTTTTATGAAAGTGACAGCAAATGAGCATCTGAGTTACTTGAAGATAAGTGATGTCGTCTGCTCATTGACAATCAAGACCAGAGGGATCGTCAGTACGTTGCCGGCTTTTGTCTTGATGCCTTTATTAATCCTGGCATTCCTGCGACTAGACTGATGGTAAGTATATTGCAGTCAAAATATAATGTTAACCATCGAGAGATATTGCGTCCCTCAACGGTCGGCAGAATAATGCCATACTGACCTGAAATCTCTAGATATATGATTATATTATGGTATATGAATATATCTTCCTATAATATGGGGTCCTTTAAACGGATTGTGACACAACACACTGTTTGTCGTTGGTCGACACTATTTCTGCATGTGTGTAGTAATTTCGCCGTGCCAGGATAAAAAAAAGATAGTGGCTGAGGCTGGTAGGCGACTCGCCTGAACGAGTCAATATAGGGGCCTTTTAACGATGTGTACGGTGGTCGCCATCCAGACGGGTATAAAAATTTGTATTGTATTGTACCATCCCTCCAGCAGGTGCTACCTGTACAACCAGCCCGTCAGTAGTCAGGCTGTAAATCGCAGGCCTCGTGTAGTGTGGTTGGAGAGGCGGTGAGGCGGTATCGTGTTGAATGTAGCTAATTAGCTATCAAACGGTTGCGTACCTGAAATAAATTAATTGTCATCAGTGTATCGGAACCAATTAACGTTCATTTCGCTATCAAACGTTTCAATTTGTTCGCGGTTTCTAACTGGCTGGATGGGTTTGAGGTTAGAAACGTGTAAACTACGGATTGTAGTAGGAGTTTGTACCTACAATAATATTATAGAAATAAAAACTGGAAGAACCGTCAAGGGTGGTGCGAGCTTGAAAAGTCCTGCAGTGCAGTGGACGGAAAACAGACCAATGGATGCATGGATAATAAAATTATTTATTAGGCCTGAATTAATCTCATAAGTTTTGCTCATGTAAGTTAATTAGTACGTAAGTGACTGATGAATAAATTACCAATGTAAATGACATTGTATGTAGCTTTTTAAAATTACGTTAATTGTAAAACATAGGTTAAATCTAGAAGTTCAATCAAGCGTAAAGGTGTATATTAATACGTGACCCACGTATTTACGTCTGACATAAGTCCGTAAGTGAAACTTACAAATGTATTTATTATTAGCTGAAATTACAAGATGGACAGGTTACTCGTCTGATGGTAAGTACCACGCTTGCCAAAAAATAGTAGCAATACCACTTAGAACTTTGAATAATAAAGCAGTGGCAGACTAAGTCCTTCGGGGGCCCGGGGCGATAGTTCTTTTTGTGCACATAGATGATATTGAGATTTTGGTGGTTTTCGTGATTTGGCGACCACCCTAGGAACCTCCGCCGAAGCGGACGGATACAATAGTCCGCTACTATTACAAAGTAATGCATCGTACAGCAATGGCCTCATCACTCCCAAGGCATAGTTAAGTCTCGTTATTTAATTGGTCTGCATTTCAGACCTTAGGGTGCCTTAAACGTTTTTCCGTGAAGTTCAGTGCATTGACACTGCTTTTTCTAAGATCCTGTGGAAGCTAGTTCGAGTTTGAACAACGACTCCCATCCGAAGCTGACGTCATCTGATTACGTACCATTTTACACCGCTACGGAATATAACTGATTACGTACCATTTTACACCGCTACGGAATATAATTTCCGTTCAGTCGAAACGTTTTTTAGGTTTAAAAACGAGATTTAGAGCTGTTAGGGTCCCGTGGCTGGCAAGTAAAAACGGTAAGCTTGTTCAGTTCGATGTGTCTTTGTTTTCTCTCGAATTTTCGACAAAAAAATAAAGACGATGAAAAATATGTTATAAATATATTTATAAACTTAAAAAACGGTTCCAAAATCCGAAACCCTATGCATTTGCTGTTTTGCATTGAGTCTCCCGTTTTTCCTCTTAGTCCGCAAAGGGGATCGAACCAAATTTATATATAATTATATGGTAGCACCTTCGGAGTAAACCCTATTGAACAAGAAAAGATTCGTGAAATTGATTCATATTTAGAAAAAAAAAGAAAGAACTATTTATTGTTCGGTATAAACCTGTAAAAATAATAATTATCTCAAAATAAGCACAAAAACTACAATCCAAATGTTTTTGTACCATGCGTTTAAAAGCATGTTTTGTCAACCCTACTGCGTGTGGGATAAGGTCAGATAGAAGAAGAACGATGTGCGTCAACCCTAGCACGCTTACACCGCGCACCACAGAACACAGTAATAAGGTCCGCGCACCGTGACATTCACGTGACTGCATCCTAGCATAAAGCTATACTGTGACGAGAGCTGCATTTCGCAGATATCGCGTAACATACCATAAAAATAAAGATGAATTGAGTAACCCTTATTTTTCAAGTCGGTTGTAGAAAGTATTTTAAATATTTTTTGTAGTAATTTAATATGGCATCTAGTAATTCAAGTGATAAAGGTATTTAAGAGAGTTTTCCCTTCGTTCAAAAGGCAAATAATAATCACGTTATTCTGTTTAACTTTAGTTATTCACACACCATAATATTATTTTTTTGAGTTTTCGATACGAAAAATCACATATGAGTTACGGTATGGAGATAGGCTCGCCTCCTATCACACCATGGGACGGAAATAAGCTCAGCGAAAAGTAGGTGTAGTACTAATTGAACCACTTCTACCTTTTCGGGAAACACGTGTCTGTTTACGTTATGATGTGTGTTCATTTTAGATAATAAAATTAGGCTACGGAACTCAAACAGGGGAAGTCACTTTCGGACTTGATTACCTTTTTGTTACTGAAACTTTCTTCACACCACACTGCAATTTCATTTTTGTATAATTTCGTTGTCTATATTGGACGTGTCATCGAATTGTCTTGAAGAATAAAATAGGCATTCAGTTTTCTTACTTAGGAAAACGTTCTAGTGGGAAAAATACGCTTCAGCAATTTTCGTTTTTTTAGTATGTAAAGAATATATGAATAAAGCAGCATTAGCTCAGCGGGGAGTGGCACGGATTGCCGAGACGAAAGTCGCAGGTTCATAACCGGCCCAAGATAATGCCCCATAAACAAATTACAAAAGGTAATTTGTTAATTCTGGCTTACGTTATAGGTGATGGAAACATGCATGTCAGTCATTCAACAGAATAAAAAGTACGTAATCTGGTGTAACAGTTCTGTATCAATGTTACTTTAGTAACATAATATAATAATGTGTCAACACCATTACACATTCCTTTTTCTGAAATAGAACAAGATCGCCGAAGATAATAGTTAATTTAGTTTATACATTTTTATAACAAGTAATAATACCGACTCAAGTAAACTAAAAAGCTAAATATAAATTATTGATACCGCCGACACAAAATTGTTTAGTTTGTACAGTATTCTTTATTTTAAAGGGTTATTTTTAAATATATAAAAAAAATCATTTAAAGGTATACAAAAACTATCACCCTCCAATAACGAGGCCTAGGACCCAAGCTACTGGCGGTTATGACCCCAGAGTGAGGAACCATGTTTAGTTTTATTATTAGCTTTTTAATTTTTTCGGGTTGTAGTTATTTTGTATTAAATAGATTTTATTTCATTATTTTTTTCGTGACTGAATCATCAAAATCAGTGCTAAAGAAACTTTTAGTCTTACAGCCTCGATTTCACACCTTTAGGGTCAGAATTATTTCCTCAAATATCACCACCGCATAAACCCTACTGAATACAATAACATTTGGATAAAATAATTATCCAAATCGGTCCACATTTGAAGGAGCTATGTATAAATATAACAAAATATATGTATACAGACCAATTAATTAAGAAGCTCATTGCTTGGCGGCTATAAAGTAAAATTAAACAACAGTCAGCCCACAAAGAGTTTAATCCATGATCAGACTTATAGGTCCAGTTTTTATTCAGTGTCTGGAGCATTCCTTTACGAGTGTTGTCGTTAGTACGGTTATCGTTTTATTAGCTGTAATCCAATCTAGATTTTACTGGAGTTGTACTGAGTCTAACCGTTTGTATTTAAAGTTTGCATTTAGTACTTCTATTTTGATTTAATATCATTGTTTTATAATTTGTTTGCTCTTGTTTTACGATATACGCACACGCCTATATCCCCAAAGAGGTAGGCAAAAGGTGCAACCAATGCTACACTCACGGTCCCCGAGCTTATGTCTATTCCATAATGGGCGGCGAGCCCATCGTCATACCGTAGAATGCATGTGAATTTTTTAGGTAGCGAAGACTCAAACACACAAATGATGACTACATGGAATTTGGACCCAAGACCTCAGGGTTAGCCTGATTTAGTAGCAACTAGGCCAATGAAACGATACTTTAATTATAATAAATTTATAATGAGTTCTTACGCATACGCGAATGTAACACATTTTAAATAAGACTAATTTAAACGGATTTTATCGCGGTTTTTTGTTTAAATTTGGTCCCGTTGTTTCGAAAGCTTTTCAGCCTTCGTGGTAACATTAGTTTAGATTAGTTTTATTTCAATAATAAATTTATATTGTGAAACATAAACATTTTCATAATAAGCCGCACACCGCAAAAGTCGGCCAATAAGCCAGGACATTACTTTTTATTTGTTAAAAAGATAAAACGTGTAACTTAGGTTGACTACAATGGACTCCGAAGATTTTATTGCACATTATGGAGAAAGGCCTTGATTTTTTCAATCCTTTTTGTAATCAAATTATTCATTGTGTTTGTTCGTTGATGGATGCTTATGTTAATGTTGGGTTGGGTTCGTGATATAGTACGCGGTCTGTCTCATATTATTACTGTATTTAGAGTCGCTTTGACTAATAAAAAATACAGTACTCTTGGCGATCCCTTTCTTTTCGGAATATGTTATTTTATTTGGTATTTTAGTTAGCTAGTCAAAGTAGGTATTGTATACAACGATTTCCAAAGGTCGAAGCGATAGACGCAGACGTGTAGAGCGCAGCGTCAATGCCACTGCGTATGTACAGGCGTAAAACCATGGGATATCATTAGACGCTAACCTCACTAAGGCCGCGGACTCGAAGTCAGCGGGTGCGGGGCGGCGGCGGCGGCGGCGCGGGTGCGGCGGACACCCGGTCTCGAAGTCAGCGGCGCGGCGCTAGAGCGGAGTAGTGTTGTACGATGAGAACTTAGTGTCTGTTCGCGAACGAAATTGATGTGAATATGATGTTCCATATAAAAAATCATTGAAATAATTTGCTCCACCACGTCGGCGGGCATTTTTGAAAATACACAACACTACGTCGATGCAGACGCGCAGTTGCCGCTCATTTGGCGCGCGCCGCTCGTACGTCGCTCCTCGCGCCCGCGCCGAGCCGCTGCTTTCGAGACCGGGTCCATTTAAATCTGTGCATTTGAAAGCGCCGCACCCGCGCCGCCGCCGCTTGCCGCTGACTTCGAGTCCGCGGCCTAATACACGGTGTCACCAGCGCTTTAACTAGGGCGTTGATAACCAAAAACGTCACAGACGCCTGTTTTTGACGTTTAACAATTGAAAGTCTGTATTTAAGCTTGAATGTTTTTTACAGTAAAATCATTTTTTTTTTTTATTTTATGGCATACGAGCAAGTGGGTCACCTGATGGTAAGTGATCTCCACCGCCCATGTACGCCCACCACCAGAAGAATCATGGGCGCGTTGCCGACCATAAAGGAAAGGGATAATTAGGGATAGGGAAGGAGAGGGGATTTGGGTTTCCGGATATCTCACTCACCGTACAAAACGCAGCAGCAAGCCGCTACTTTACGTCGGTTTTCTGTGAGACAGTGGTAATGACCCGGGCGAGCCAGCCCATTCATACTGTAGACATTACTGTCTACAGCGTGGCTCTACACTCAAAATTTATCCATCCACCATCTAAAGATTCTCTCCATCAAATCCGATCCCTTTCGGGATTCGAGTTGACGACACTTCAGCCCACCAATCACCTAAAGAGGATCGAGAAATCCTAAACCTTCAAGACTGATTTCTGATGATCGCGTTACGGGCGTCAGTGCCGGCGCTTCTGCCTGTTAGTATTACGCACTTTGTAAATTTATGGGAGCATACGGAAGTAGCGGTACTAACGCATGCGAGAGTACTAACTCATGGAGAGTTGCAACGTGTTGACATACGAGAACGACATAGACGTGAGCGTGTGTTGCTAAACGCGGCCATCGAAGTCTGCATAACCAATAAGGATAAATATTCAATTTTTAAATTACTGTATCGTCCAACCATGTCCCGCCTCGTCTCCTAGTTCAGCTTGAAGTTTGCAAAACATTTTCCAAGTTTACCTACAACTATTAATTTTATCTTTAACTGCTCTAAACTTTAATATTAACAGTGTAAATGATTAATGTACAAAGTTTCTATCACTGGATTTAATAACCCGGGCTGACGATGGAAAAATTTAATAACACCACCGACTTTTTAAATAAGTTCTTTAAACTTGTTCAAAAGTCAGATAAATCAGGGCGAAGAGAAATTATAATTAGCAAAATATGTTAATCGTATTCTATTTTAACCCCAGTTAACTTTTTTAAAAAGTTTGGCCTTTGATTGTGAGTATGTATGTGTGCGTATTTGTGTGTATGTGTGTGTCTAAACGAGTGGACCGATTTGGATGCGGTTTTTGTTGTTTAAAATCTAGTTTAATATAGATCGCTTTTAGCCATGTTAGGAGTAATCTAAGCAGATGTTTAAAATTACCAGATTTTTTCTAATTAACTTCAGGGTGGGGGAGGGGGTTAACTGTGTTACCTTAGTCTATGTAACTTTACCCGCAATAATTCGGATTCTACTACACCTCATTTTCACTTCTCTTGACAGAGTCGTTACAGGCTCTGTTTCTTGGTGGAAATAAAACATTCTATATTCTGTCAATATTGTACAAAAACATAATCGATTAACAACAGCACATTTTAACGATTGCAGTTAAACTCTCTAAGTACTAAAGTTTCGTAAGTGACTGACAGACGGACAAATGGATCTCCAAACACATTATGTTGTCAACGCGGTGATGTTTTAAATATATTTGGATACGTTTTAAGTTTTGTAACAAGATATACGAGTGAGATATGGGGAATGTGTTTGTCATCCATAAATATATTTTGTTTTTAACATGCTTTAAACTCGGTCAGCTTTTCAATCAACTTATTGTAGGCATTATGTTAGGTATTGCCATATTACGATGTATTAGACGACGATATGTTCCATTTGTGACACATTTTTCATACAAACATTTGAAAAAAGGAATATGGTGTGGCGCGAGCTGTAAAATATCTCTGTAACTGCAGTTAAAACGAAAATGGTGAAAAATATCAACATCAAATAGGTTGACAATTAACAGTAGCTTTCTTTCGGCAGGCATTATCCCGGTTTAATGTCAGGGTCCGCCTTCTTATCAGGATTTGACGGTGTTAGTATTAGGCGACCTGCCGGCTGACTCCCACAACTAGCAGCGGGAATCAGGTTTCGCCATTGCAAAAAAAATAGCAACACTTTTACAAAACTCGGAACTAAATGTGTGGTAAGTAAACATAATCTACAATACACCATAGAAACAAAAACTTCTGCATTTGTTAGAATAATGGCTAATTACCGAATTGTTCATTTAACTCTTCATGTAATCAAACACGGACAATATATATTTTAAAACTGAAAGTTTCTTCGGGTTATTTAATTGTTTTGTTTCCATTACGCCTAATGGTGCTGCCACACCGATGTTATAAAATGTTAACAAACATTTTCTAACATTAAATCTAACATTTTATAACATTTCTTAACATTTTATAACATTTCTTAACATTTTCTAACATTTCTGAACATTCTTCTTTGGCGGCTTCTTTGACGGCGCCGCTCTCAAAAGTACCGCCGCCTGCGGTTATAAAATGTTAAGAAATGTTACAAAATGTTACAAATTGTTAAGAAATGTTTACTAAATGATGCTGCCACACCGGTGTTATAAAATGTTATATAACATTTTCTAACACCGGTGTGGCAGCACCATAACTGACAATTTATAAAATTGACAGTGTCGCCTAAGGAAATGTTACTCTAGTGAAAAATATCCTATTTTATTGGAAACTCGTTAAGACTATTAAAATTGCGTAGGCTTATAAAGGATAGTCTTATTGTCTTGTTTTAAATATTATCTCTGGTTTTATTTTTAATACAGACAAAAATAGATACAGAAAATGTGTCTTGTAACTGAAATATCCGATTTCTGTATCACGGTCTTGTAACTTCTAAATAAAGACAAGAATCTTTTCTAAATAAATATAAGATTTTTTGCTTGACTCAACCCAAACTGTAGATTGAATGTCGCTTAGTTGCCGCCTACCTAGGTTTATAAACCACGGCGTTCTAGTTTCAATTCCAAGGTCGAAGGGTATAATCAAAGTTTTCTTAATTCTAGAAAGTAAAGTTATTCAATTCATGCGTCAAAAATCCCCAAAACAACCCAATATACTCAAGAAAAGAAACACAAACACATAGTCATTCAATAGTTCAGAATATACAGATATACATCATAATATCGTTGGCCCATATAAACTTGTCGTTTTGTGTGTTGTGTGGCCATGTTTCACTCTCCTCATAGCTATTAGGCGGGTGTTTATCGAATCAAATGCTTTTTTCGCTTATATATTATGTTATGGTGTTCGTATTATGAGGAACGATTTTTCAACAATGCTATTGTTATCATTGATCTAGTGGCAGCCTACTTAAGCTGAGAACCGTTAGGTCCTGGGTTATATCCTATGTTGGGAAATCATAATTTGTATTTGTACTTTTAATAATAAAAATATTATTTGAGTTGCCCGGTATTTGAATTTATGCCCAGTATGGTAATAGGTTCGATCGTCTCTGATAACATCATGGAACGGAAATAAGCTCCGCGAAACATGGGTGCAATACTAGTTGCACCTCTGCCTACCCCTTCGGGGAAAAAGGCGTGAGCTTGTGTTATGTTAAATCTAGAATTAGGTAAGATATAGTCTTGTAACGACTTGTGTAACACGAAGTGTATTATAGATATGACTTCATTTTCATATCGCAGTATTATCAATACAATATCGGTCGACATCATCGTACTTCAATGAATTATTTATTTATCCGGGTCGCGACTCGACCGCTTGCAAATTATTTGTGTATTTCGCCAAATCTATGTTTTATTGTCGAAGCTTTTTCAGCGAAACAGATGAAACTAACGTTTATATTGGAAGCCAGTTTGCGACTTTTTGTGATAAATATTTTAGCGTTTAGGTTTTAGAAAAATCACAAAACTTATAAATTGGCGGGAAGTGAAATATTTAAAACGAATACAATATTGTAAAATATCGTCATTGCTGTAAGTATGTCGTTAAATTATCAGGCAAGCAACCTCCCCGTCTAGACATATAGGAATATGCCAAAATAAAAAAAAAAATTGCGAAAGAGAATTAAATGAATTGAATTCAAATGGATTAACATCTTATTCTTATGTTCTATTATTAACATCATAATATTGCTTTGCTCTCTGTTTGTATTACCAGCAAGTTCTATTGAAAAATAGAACTAAATTTGGTTTGATTCTTTTTTCGCTCGCGTTAAACAAGTTTCCGGCAGTTCCGAATAATTTCTAATTATAATGAATTTAATAAAAAAAAACAATTTTGAAAGTTTCCGTGCCGGAATGTTGCGATTTACGATTACCTACATCACTTGTCGTCCTAAGAAGTTCCAAACTTTTCTAATATTCTCATTGGAATCCCGATATTCTTCGATCGAGGCTGTAATGGAGGTTATAACGATAAGTTTACTTGCAAAAATATGTAATTTACTTATATTTATAAGTATCGCAATTTTTTTTTTGGTTTGCGTTTTAAGTACTTTACCTTTGGCAAGATTTTTTACATTAGTTTAATAAGTTCCTACATATGAATAACCAAAGTACACACAGTACTTCCTTTAAATTTCTTCAATACGATTACGATATAGGTGAACTTGTTTAAATTGTTTGAACTTATCCCATCCTCACCTTTAACGAAATCATGCGTGCTGGCTTGTAGAGTTACAGCTTCGTGGTCTCCTCAATCTCGGCTTCAAATGAAAACGCAAAATCTTACTTCTGCCGGACCATTACGCTGTAGAATAGTTTGCCGGCACACGTGTTCCCTCCGTCCTATAATATGACGTCCTTTAAACAGAGTGTGAAGAGGGAGTTAGGCAGGCCGGCATGATCTTCCGACCTACGATAGATAAATTATAATGTTATTAGTCGACATTATTTTTGGATTATGTTACACTTACCATCAGGTGTAACGTAGTTAGTCACTAGGATAAAAAATACTACAAAATATGCAAACATCGTCGGCGCAACATGCTTTTTGGCACATATTACAGAAAAAATAGGTTTGTGGTTTTGTACGACCGGCTGCCTGTCTGATGCCAACCGCTCTGGGGAGAAAACACAATACACAACATCTTGATCAACATATGTAAGCCCCCGACTCATATTTATTTATTTATTTGGACAACCAGTAGTTATTACATTATTACTTCTAAAAAAGAAAGATAAATACAATCATAAATTTAAATGCACAACATTTTAAGGTGTCACAGCATGCGTTGAACAGTAACCCTGATGTTATCAGCTAAAGCAAATGTAGAATATATATTAGAATATTAATCTAGATGACAATATTAATTTATAAAAAACAAAAAACATTTACATATATAAACCAATATTAACATAATTATACACTCATGTGCACATGCATACATACACACATGTGTGCACAGCCACACACATATACATAAGATAATAATATAATATATATAATAAATATATAATATAATAAACCTATTCGATGAGTAATGATGACAAAAATATCACAATATAAACCTGGTATCCATAAATCGAGGAGTTGGAGGCTGCAGTTGACTTGGTTGCAATTGAATTAGCATTTAAATCAAATCGCATCCAAATTGGTGAAATCCTTTAGGTGCCGTAGATAGACAGACGACAGGTACAGTCTTCGAACTTATAACAACACCTTTTCTTTGTCGCCAGTTAAAAGGTATAAGACAATACAACATATATATACAATACAACAATATGAGTGTCCCTGTATGTGTATGTAGATTTATAAATACTTCATTCACTGAAATCAGTTATGCTCAACACAACCCGTCTTAGTATGCGTAATGACTGAATTGCACAAGAAAAGTTTATCGCACGATACATGCGAGAATGTAATAAAAAACTCTCATTTACGAGCTCTATCATACAATTTGACATCGAGTTTCAAATGATGATTTCATGATTCTGATATATTCTCGCCCATGTCGCACTAGAAACTTTTCTTGTTAAAATGAATTGATGCTTGATGCTTCAAATTAAATAATGAGCGTGAAATAATATGCAGTTTATTACTTAAACGATATCAATGTAACAATTCCCGAAATTCCGCGAATTACGCACGTGTGCGCTCACCGCTACACCACAAATAATTTATTGCATTTCCGTAGTTTCACATTTCAAAACGCTACAATAACAAATGGTTTAGGGAGGTATTAAGGATTAGTCTTGGGGGTCAAAATCTCTAGTGCTTGTGTATGTTGATTGCGGTCTTATTATTTGTTACGTTTAAAATTAAATTATTTATATCGTTATTTAATACACTTTTCACACAAGTTGATTGGGCTACAATATGTCTATTTGTGATTTGTTATACATATTTTATTATTATATTGTCAGATACAAGTGAGGTATTGGAGATATTTGAAGGCATTAATTAACTTTCTGTAATTACACGTGTACATTTGTAATAATTTATATGAGGTAGTGAGAGACATAAGTTTCACAAATGTGTACTACTAAAAAGTAGATTCTTCCATTGAAGTAAAACTAATTTAAACGAATTTTATCGCGGACTATCACCGACTATCAGTCCACTCCATGACCACGAAGGCTGAAAAGCTTTCGAATCGTCGCGATCAAAATTAATAAAAAACCGTGATAAAGTCCGTTTAAATTAGTTTCATTTCAATGAGTAATATCCGCATAAACATAAAAAAACATTAAGTATATTCTTCCAGTTAGGCCCCTCTAAATTCATGAGGATACGGTCCAGGCCTAGCTTGATATAAACAAGTGGACGGCCGTTAGTTGCACGCGTGAAAACTGTAGCTTTATATCTGTAAGGTATAGTGACGACAGATTTATAGTGGGATACACGACAAATTATAAAATTGAATCATTCTTTTATTTTCTGGTGTATTCGCATCATTACTTTCATGTAATTCGATGTTCAGATATTTATTGAAATAGTACTTGATTTATAGATTTATTAATTGGGTGACATAGATTTAAGAAAGAGAGAGAAGGATAAAAATTGTTAAATTAGTTTGGGTGGTTTAAATTCTTGAGTCTAATGTGACCTTATAAATAATTCCAAATTGCACATATATTTTTATATGTTGAATGCTCCAACATCGGAAATGTCTAAATATTTATTTCTATTGCTAACTTATTCATCTCGCTGAGGCACAGAGTGTAGATGATTGTTTTATCTTTATATGATCCAAAAATATCGAACTCCATGTGTTCATCTGCAAATAGCTGGTGTGGTATGGTGAGGAGGGGATGGACAAATTTGACGATTCATAAATATTGAGCAAGTTTCGTTCGAAAATAGCCTTTTTATTAATTTTACACTATCCACTTCTGAGTTGGTGTTGTATTTTATTTGATTGATTTTTTAACATAAACAATAAATGCATCGGCAGATGTTTCTAACACATTACTAAAGGATTTTTGAAGTGATACATTCTTTATTATATTAGAAATATGAATCTAAAGTTGTCCCATTCATAGTAGAGTAAATTAGGCCCTGAAACCGGTGATATCCTGGGTTGAAATCCCAGGTCAGGCAATCACACTTTCATTTTGAGTTTTTAAAAAATCACGTGAGTTATGGCTATAAGCTTAACCATCATCATATTCATGGGATAAAAATATGCTCCGCGAAACGTGGGTGACGGACTAGTTGCTGCCTACCCTCTTAGCGTTTAATGTACGTTTACAGTTTACAGTAATTTCCTATAACACCTAGTCAATAATATGAGCATTGTCTTTATACAGGGTTATTTTTAAAACACCAGGAACCTCGCAGGGGTAGATACCTAAGGTTATAAGCTACTACTTTTGTTCTACGACTTTTGATAATTTGTTAGATTTTATTTTCATACAAAAATAAGTATTCATTTAATTTCCGTCTTGAATGTTACCTACACGCATCGCAGATTACGTAAGCAAACACGCGAAGCGTGGGGAACCGGGCTAGCGTTGAAGGTCATCGCCCGAGCCAGCTGAGCGGCGCCTTTGAGTCGCGCTCGCACGCCGAACGCTACGAAGAAAAATACGACACAACAAAAACTTGTAAAATCATTTTTTTTAAAATATATTGAGTTATATACAAACTCGTAGAACAAAAGTTGTTCCGTATGGGGTCAGCTATCTGGTCCTGCAAGGTTGCTGGTATTTTAAAATTAACCCTGTATACCTTCTCACCGGGCACGAGTTGCCTCTACTAATGAGTGGGCTAGGTCTTAGCTCATCACACCGCCCGTCGACGACCTAATACAAGTTAGATGGCATAACATCACATACCTTTGAAATTCTTAAGGCATAATTAATAATTTTGACAATACACTCGTTACTTGACGACTCTTACATAAAAATGTTAATGAGTAAATATTCTAAAGATATTTAATTAAAAGAAGAAAATACAGAGCATTTTTGAGCCATAAAAAACTCTGCAAACTTTGTGATTTGGCTTGGCATGTCAAATTTATCTGAAGAGGAAATTATCTTAGTCAATAAATTGAGACAATAGCGGGATGAAAATGGGCCACCGCATTTTGTTCTTGATCTGTTTGATAAGTAAAAACTGTTATTATTGGCATAAAGTAAACACTTCACACCAAGCTATGCTAGCCTTGTGGTTGAGATTTTACATCTCTTAGAATAAACGCTATAGGAACAGACAATATATAAAACATGTAAGTACACAAGGTGGTAGGTCCCTCGTATGCGAGAGGCCTTCTGGGTTGGTACCACCGCTTTTATTTCTGCCGCCAAGCAACAGTGTGTAAGCACTGTTGTGTTTCGGTTTGAAGGGCATTTAAGCCAGTGAAATTACTGGGCATTATGAGTCTTAACATCTTATGTCTCGGGGTGACGAGTGCAGTTTAGTGCCATGCAGTGCTTTGTAATTCAAAGTTCTGTGTGGTGTTGCTTCTTTTATGGGCAGGCGTGGCGCTTAACATCAGGCGAGCGCCTTGTTCGTCTCGTTATTCAATCAAATAAAAAAAAAGAAGAAGATATAATAAGATTATAAAACATGTAAGTAATGTAACTTACCAAAATCGTAACAAAATAATTAATGCATTATTTATAATTGATTTCTCAATTGTAGATCTCTTGTGTGCTTTGCTTAATTGGAGATCCCTTGGCACTTGTTTTTATATCGTCCATTTATATAAGTACAAACTGAAATTTTTCATTATTTTTCATCTTTAAAGCATATCCCGCGTTACAACACAAGGATGCTGGGTCAAGGACCGAGATCAGCTGCGATCCATCATCATAGTCGACAGCAGCTAAAAGGTCTGTCCGTATCAACCACAAACGATATCATTAGGTTAACGCTTCGTTATGAAACTTTTTATTCTCATTCCATTCGATATATTATACAGAAATTTAAATTATTGGGCTTTTCAAATGTTCTAACATTTGATTGAAAAAGTGGATGAATTAAAGGAGATGAAAGTTTTACATTTTTCTATACATTAATTTTTAAGATATTATTGATGATTCATATGTTTGTGATTAGGCAATATATTAATTAAAGTATTTTTATTTTACAGGGCAAGATAAAAATAATATTTTTATTGTCTGTATGCAGTTAGCATTGTCAAATCATTCAAATCAACTAATTAATAATGTCATTTATATTTTCACTAATGATTGCAACATTACAAACATTTCTTATATTAAAAGGCTGTGGTACTATAAATACAATGTTAATGTCAAGGATTAGAAAAAAAGTTAGTTATTATTATATTTGCGAATTGGTGAAAAGAAATTGAATCGCCATATTTCGCGGCTTTATTATTTATTAACTTGGCAACACTACAATGTGCGACGCTGGTTTTATCATAACGCATTTAATGGTTAAACCACAACATCGAGTGGAGTATTTTTTGCCCTTATTGGTATACGTATGTTCGTATACCTACGAGTATATATGTATGCGAGAGTCTGTCTGGGTGAGTACTACCGTTTTGTCTATTTCTGCCGCCAAGAAGTGTTGTGTATGCACTGTTTTGTTTTATAGGATTGAACGCTAGTGAAATTACTCAGCAATATAAAACTTAACATCTTATGTCTCGGGGTGGTGCAGTCTAGTGTCATAGAGTGTTTTGAACTTCAAAGTTCAGGCGAGCGACCTGTTCGTCTCGTCATTCAGGCTTATAAATAAATGCTAGCAATAGAGACGTTTTATACTATTTTGTATTATCATTGTTAATTCGATACGCAAGCAAGCAGGCAATCCTGCTATAGGCAAGCCGTTAACTTTGGCTAGGAACACCATTCTGGTATAATGTGATATGGTCCAGAAAGACACCGTTATTTTTATGAAAGAGGTAAGTGATCACCGCCACTCAGGAACACCTGCAAAGTGCAATCTATACATATAATAAAAGTGTAACGGATCGCTGTCTGTACATAGAAGATATATGAGAAAAAATATTATTGGGACCTTTAACAATGCAATAGCATCTTATACAATGATTGTTAGAATTGTTGTCTGTTTGTCTGTTTATCTGTGCGTTTGTGCACGCTAATCTCCGAAACGGCTTATGCTATTTAGATGTAGTTTTAATTTAATGTTTTTTTATGTCAATCAGTTCATAAATAAAAAAGTTATGCCAATTAAAAGATATCGATAATATAACGGTGCAGAACTTCACGCGGGTGGAGCCGCGAGCGAATGCTAGTATATCAATAAAAAACGTTAAAACCTTAATTAAAGTAGTGTTGATTTACTCTCATACACCCTCTTTTCTGTCATCATTTCCAAATGTTACTTTTTACATTATGTAACGTTGGAAAGATTTACTGAGAGCAACGGGTCTGATTTATTCAGCGTTGAAGATGATTTAAACTGCCCACTAATTTGAATAGGACGTTGGCGCTTTTGTAGAGGCTGCCAAAGACGCATGACGGCCACTTTTCATAGTGACAAATTGACAATTTTTACTGTTGCACAACAAGCAAGGTTTAGACGCATGAGCGGGAAGCTTCGCGCCTCATTACTAGTGTCTGTTGGAATTTACTGAGATGGTTGGGTGAGGTATTTGTGTAGGAATTGTTGTTTATTGTGAAATAGTGAGGTGACAGACTCTCTAGTAAGCAAAAGTTGTAGTTGTCGATTGTGTTAGTAGCATGACTTGTACAGAAGAAAATTGACAGTTTTTTGATGGATTTGATCTCCTTCAAGTAAAATTGAATATTTGTGTAGGTAATATTACTTGTGCAGAAGGAAATTGGTAGTTTTTTTTCTACGGTTTGGGTCTCATTCAAACAAAAGTTGACAATATTTGTTGCTAAAATGAAATGCAAGCATCAACATTTACAGCTTTGTCAGTGTAGCAGCGGGTTTAACAATTTTATTTTATAACAAATGTCACTAAACGAGCTAGTGGGTCACCTGACGGCATGTGATCGGCACCGCCCATGACCATCCAAACTGAAATACTTAAAGGACCATGAACGCGTTACCAACTTTAAAGAAATGGGATAATTAAGGCATTGGTAAGGGGATTTGGGCTTTCAGATATTACACTCACTTTACAAAACACAACAGCAAGTGACGTGAAGTATCACTTCGCGTCGGTTATCCTTAAGATAATTGTTAGCGACGCAAATACCATATCTGAGTGAATGTTTATTATATCTGTTTGTCAGCGACATCTGTAGTTTTTCATAGAAAACGCGGCAATTAGTAGTCATTCGTCAATGGCCGCCGCGATCGCGATAAAAGAATTCCGCGAACTATTGTAAAAATCCGCCAATAAATGGTTTATTTGTGTTGAAGTGTTGTGTTAATCATTCCTCGACGGGACTAAACTTAACATTTGGTCACTTCGACCCGGATCGGTTCGTCCACAAATGTTCCGCTCACCAAAGATGGTGAACACGAGAAGAACCGCGAAAAGGCCCGAGGAGCATCAGAATGCCAAGACTTCGCTTCCGGACACTCCGACAGTGCCACCAAGTAGTGAAAACATCGAAACACACGTAAATGAAGCAAATTTACAACGAAATGAAATTTTCCTTCGTCGAAATACGGGGGAAGGTAGTGTGGTAAAATCGGAACCACCATTACGCCTAATTCAACCTTTTCCTTCGACGTCTCACCAAGCACCTGCACCTAAATCTAGGAGGTCCTCATCATCCTCAGTGCTTGCCAGAAAAAGAAGGTTGGAATTGGAGGCCGCCGAAAGCAAAAGCTAAAATTGAGTTGGACTTAATAAATAAACGTTTAGCGGCGGACCTAGCAGACATCAACGACGAATGTAGTGTTCAGTCGCATTGCACGAACGAGGAGGTAGAACAATGGTTGGAGCACAGCCATCGTGAACTGCAGGTGCAGCCCGTCCACGACAAGGGTCAAACTACGGACGTGCCGCGCCCGCCGGCTACAGATGCCGGCACTGATGGAACAGTTCAACTACTGGCTAGTGCGCTTAAGGACTTAGCAGCCGCTTCTACCAGCAATGGACTTAACTCCAACTTGTTGAGCCGAATATGTACGCCTAAAGACTTGCCATTATTTTCTGGTGACCCAATGGAGTGGCTTTACTTTAAGAAGGCGTATGAAGAATCATCCAGAATTTGTAATTTCACGGATAATGAAAATTTGTGGCGCATAAGGAAATGTTTAAAAGGATCAGCTCGTGAAGCGGTATCAGCCTTGCTTATAAGTGCTACTTCGCCGGACATAATTATGTCAACACTCGAGCTGCAGTTTGGGAATCCTGATATCATACTGTCACGCATCATGTTCGACATTAAGAAATTAAATTCAGTGTCACAAGAATATTACAAGGATATTGTGCCCTTTTCAATTAAGGTACGTAACTGTGTTGCCGCTGTGAATGTTATCGGTCGTGATGAATACCTAAATGGGATAAGCATAACTACATGCATACTTTCAAAATTACCACCCATTTTACTTTCAAAATGGGCGGATTATAGTTATCAATTCCTAAAGCAGAATAAAAGACCGACATGGTTTGATATATCCGAGTTTCTAAATGAAGAAGCTATGAAAGTGTCGTCTATGGCTTTGTTAAATATGAAAAATACAAGTGATAGTTACTACAAGAAAAAATACACAGAAAATACTCATACAGTTTTATTAAATAAAAATTACAATGACAGTGTAAAATGCCGTTACTGTCGCATATCGCAACACAAATTAGAAGATTGTAAGAAATTCCGCAAAGCATTACGGAAAGATCGGTGGAAATACGTAAAACAAAACCGATTATGCTACAAATGCATAGATACGCGTCACGACCGCGCGACCTGTCCGGTGGCAGCGTGTGACGTCATAAATTGTGGGCAAGCGCATCACAAGTTATTGCATTACGACTTGCGGCGAACGGAGAATAGTGAACCGTGTGATAATGCGGCAGACGAACCGTCGGCGACACCTGAAACAGTAACACATGTCAGTGAAAAGTATAAAGATTGTAAAGTGTTGTTAAAGGTAGTGCCTATAAGTGTACACGGTCCGAACGGCGTCTTCCAAACAAGTGCGTTATTAGACGATGGATCTACAGTGTCGCTTATAAGCGCATCGCTTGCGTCACGAGCCGGTTTACGCGGACGGCGGGAGACCATGCGCGTGAGCGGCGCGTGGAATAAAAGTGCGCTTGTTTGCGACGTTGATGTTATGGACGTTTGTATAATGAACTATAAGGGTGAGCGATTTAATATTACTGCTCGTAGTTTTAAAGATTTAAATGTACCTGTGCAAAACTGTAGTTCAGTTAATTTTGATAGTTATGCGCATTTATGTAACATTAAAAACGAATTTTGTTGTACAAATATTGCACCTGAAATTCTAATTGGTCAGGATAATTATAATTTATTATTACCGTTAGAGCTTAAAGTGGGTAAATGTAACGAACCTTGTGCTACTCGTACTCTGCTGGGATGGTGCGTTCATGGGATGGTCCCTGCACCTCTTTCAGTACACGCCTGTTACTCAACCTTCCACGAAGCGGAGGTTCCATTGGGGTCGGCAGACACTGACACAGACCTGCACGAATTGGTAAGAAAATCATTTGCTATCGAATCCATGGGAATATCCGGGACGTCACGCCAGAATGTTGATGATCTGCGTGCTCTGGAACACCTGGAACAAACGGCAAAATTAATCGATGGTCGATGGTACGTAGGTCTACCTTGGAAGGATGTCCGCTGTAAGATGCCTGATTCTGAACGCCTGGCATTGTCTAGGCTGCATCACCTGGAAAAGAAAAGGTTATGTTATAAACAGTACGCTCAAAGGTACCGAGATCGTATAAAGCATTTATTCGATGGAGAATTTGCCGAGGATGTTATAGGTACAACAAAAGGAAACAAAACATGGTACTTACCTCATTTTGGAGTCGATAATCCGTACAAGCGAATATTACGTCTCGTCTTTGGCGCAGCAGCTAAAATTAAGGGGTTATCGTTAAATAATTATTTATTACTTCAGAAAACCTGGAAGTCAAATATAGACTGGGATAAAAATATAACTGAGGATATTTGTTTTAAGTGGTTTAAATGGTTAAAATTCTTAAAAATTATAAAAAGCATAGGTACGGATACCTCGATGTTATAATAAGCGAGCTAATGAGTCGGCTAAACAGCTGTGCGCGCCATTCAACAGTAAAGCTACGCACACAAGCATATCAATGGACCGACCCGTTGGCGAAACTTACTTTAATTGTTTACAACTTCATATTTTTTGTGATGCATCGTTACAAGCTATCTGCGCGGTTGCTTATTGGCGTTGGTTTGATAACAATAATCAAATTAGTTTGTTTCGTGTCTAGTAAATGTCGGGTTACTCCTGTAAAATCGGTTACAGTACCTAGACTGGAATTGCAAGCGGCATTATTGCTGCACGGTTGGCGAAAACTTTACAGTCCGCTCATCGAATAAAAACAGCTGATCGATATTTTTGGTGCGATTCCACAACTGTTTTACAGTAGATACCTACGTGATAATACGCGTTATTATAAACCCTATGTTGCTAGTCGTTTGGGTGAACTCGATGAATTATCCTATGTACATACCGCTACGAATGTTGCCGATATAGCCACTCGGGAAAATTTTGATGGCTTGAACCTGTAAGGCGAGTGGTTCAATGGACCATTATTGCTGCACGAGACTGAAAGTTTGTGGCCCACGAGTTCATGCATACCTGACGCCGCGGAGTGTGACCTGGAATATATAGCAAATATTACATATGAAAATCACTTACCTGAGAGTGCAGTTGTGCCGGATCCAATGAGGTTTTCTTCATGAATACGCCTGTTGAGAATTACTTCCCGAATTGACTACCTCGCAAGAAGTGGGCCGAAGATAGGCAAGCATCCCTTCAAGTTGGCGACTTAGTGTTTGTTGCTGACTCCAATGCTCCCCGTAACGTGTGTGGTGAGGCATAATTGGAGAGGTTTTTCCCGGGAAAGTCGGCAGAGTGCGAGCAGTACGAGTAGTACGAGTGCAGATAGGTAATTTAAAAAAAAAAAATTGTTGCTCGCGTCGCTAAATTTACTATAGCGTAAATAGTGCTACTGCTGCGCCAGCAGCACTAGGGTGGGGCTATGTTAGCGACGCAAATACCATATCTGAGTGAATGTTTATTATATCTGTTTGTCAGCGACATCTGTAGTTTTTCATAGAAAACGCGGCAATTAGTAGTCATTCGTCAATGGCCGCCGCGATCGCGATAAAAGAATTCCGCGAACTATTGTAAAAATCCGCCAATAAATGGTTTATTTGTGTTGAAGTGTTGTGTTAATCATTCCTCGACGGGACTAAACTTAACAATAATAGTAACATCCCGGTCGAGCCGGCCAAGCTGTAGACAAAACCGTCTACAGCATGGCTCTACCGCTTAAAAAGATAAGTTACTAGTTTTCCACTCGGCGCTGCAACCAGAATACATAAAATTTGTCATCAGAAAGCTTTAAATTGATTAAGTGCATAACTGTCTTGCATTTAATGTAAATAATTTTAAGTTTTTACCACATTTTACACGTAGTTTACAAGTAAGTGATACGAAATTCTTCCGGTCATGTAAGTAATATTATAGTCACAGAATTTTCTACGTGTGAAGTTTATTTAAACTGAGTATAATGTCATTAACACTTTCTTAAAGCCTGTTAATGTAGAAACACTTTTGGGGTTTAAGTTTGAAAAACACGAAATAAGTGAACCATTCATTATGTTGAAGAGCTTTAATATCGAATTTCATGTAAATTTGTCAAAAAAATATTTCACATATCAACTTTAATCATTGACATAATATAATATAAACATAATATTAAACGTAGTTAATACGGTCTACGTTTTCATCATTTGCTTATGCCTCTTTGAAGTTCTATAAATTGAATCGATTATTACGAAGAGTTGTGTAATGTCCGTTCGGCAGTCCGCCCTTGTCCTAATATTTTATTGGAAAAATATTAATTCAGACATAGGTAATTAAGCAGTCATTTGAAATCAAAAATTATATTTATTTAAGTAATTGCTTTGCTTTGATGAGGTGGTACGTACTGATTTTTTTTATGGCTTCAGGCTTGTTAATCGTTCCGGATTTTTAATTTAAACTGAACATTTCATACAATTTTTATAGACTAAAGCGCTATAAAAAGTGAAATGATTAGCGCCTGTTATACGTGGAAGAACCAAAGTCACCGACATAGCCCAGCGGATTAGCAAGCTCAAGTGGCAGTGGGCAGGCCACATAGCTCGCAGAACCGATAACCGATGGGGCAGAAAGGTTCTGGAATGGAGGCCACGTACTGGCAAGCGTGGCGTTGGACGTCCGCCTACAAGTTGGACAGACGACCTGATAAAGGTCGCAGGAAGTCGCTGGATGCAGGCCGATTCCAACAGGTCGGTCTGGAAATCTTTGAGGAAACCTATGTTCAGCGGTGGACGTTCTGTGGCTGATGATGATGCTCAAATCCGTTGAATAGTTTAAAAGATCTAAGCGAACAGACAGCGGAAGTGACTCCATTTTATATTATGTAAAGATTATAAGTAAAAATTTTGTATGCAATCCTAGGCGTATGTGTGACCAGTTTTGTTGTAGATTTGTATTTTATTGATTTAGTGACTGTATATACGTCGACCGTTATTAAAATTAGGTTTGAATACCATCTCATAATTTTATTTGACTATTTTTCGACAAAGTGAATGATTTTTCACGGAGTTGGCGTTTAATTCTCTGTAGTTATTCCTTATTATTTGTTTAGGATAGTATTATAGCGCCGCCAAGGATGGACGTATTTGTGCCGAGGTTTAGTAAATACTTGTGAATGTGGTTTATCAATATTTGCATAGTCCACACCCTTTTTGACACGAAGGTCTAGTTGACCAAACAAATCTATTTTCAAGGCAGTTTCTGAGATTTCTAAATTCAGAGATCAATTTTTATTATGTAGCACCGAGAGTATGTTGTAGTAAATTTGAACCTTATTCGTAAATAACGTTTGGTAAATACTATTATTTTAAAATATATTATAAAATCAGCTCGGGCCTCTGTATTTCCGAAGCCGTGACACAATGAACCCACGATTCACCAAGATTATTTTAATTCCTTGATGTTATAGGTGTTGACAGCCTTCGTGGCGCAGTGGGCGAGTAACCCTGAGGCCGTTGTTTCGATTCCTGCAGTGGTACAAATGCTTCTGTGATCCACGGAGATTTATTTGGGGATTGGGTGTATTTTTCCACAGAGTGGGTTGACTTCGGTTAGGTAGCCGTTAAAACTACAAGTCAAATCTTTCTGTAACGTGTGTTACAAATCATTTCGTGCCGACCCTACTGTGAGTGGACTATGGGCAGGTTGAGTAGAAGAAGAAGAGAGGCGATAGGTGTGTGAGAACTTATTCGTAAAGGCACACTTGAAGAGAGATTGGTGATAACGACAAATCAGCTTTGTATGAAATTGTATGGAAATGATCGCGCGTCGCGGTGACTGGTTTCAATCGCATACTCTAAACCAGATGTTCCCAAACTTTTCTCTCATAGAACCCTTTCAAAATTTTGCTGCTTTTGGTGGACCCCCTGTTTTTACCATATTTACCACGTACCCCATTTTTACCATATTCCCAAAACTTGACAAAAAATGTGAAGATTAGACAAGATTTTACTGAGCTTTTTAAAATATTACCTGCCTACAATAGGTTAGCCAACATTTTAGTTCTTCACTATCGAAAGCAGACAAATTTTCGTGGTCTCCCGCTTACGAATTGTGTACCTACACTTTTTTGTCACGCCACCATAGACCCCCGTCGAGTTTCCCGTGGACCCAAGGTCCACCTGGATCGCTTTGGGAACTAAGGCTCTAAGCCGCATCTATAAAATTGCATACAATGCGAACGTGTCGCCATCGTCGGGTGTCACGATTTCCCGTCCTGGCTGCGTACCTCAAAAAGAGCCTTTAGACGTAGTTACCACCTGATACCCACAACACAATGTAAATGTATTTTACTGTATGGTGACGACTGTATGTGTGACTGTTGAGAGTTATACATTGTTATTTGTCCCGCATTGAGCCATAAGATCATCACAGATATATTTCTAATAGGCGTGACGGTTACTAATGACCGTTACATAAACCGATTATGTCTTCAGTCTCACTGACAGCGCAGATTTCATTCGACCTTTTCAATACCCATACATGCATAGTTGCCAAGATTGTACGCTATAAATAATCTCTCCCATCGTGTCCTTATGATTGGTAAATCTATTTTATATTTATTGTTATGCAGTCTAGTTTTTATTATTATTTTGTAATTGCACTGAACAGACTCCTTATAGTAACGATCTTTTATTTTTTCTCTACAAAACTAGCGACGGTCAAGAAAATATGGCATTCATTGTTTCAATTACCATGAAAGAGTTTTGAAATAAACACGCATGACGGGACGTTTGTGTTAAAAAAAATAACAACTGCCGATAAAAATGTAATTTTAAAACCTAAGTCGACAATAAAAACTTTTTAACAGAAATAACACACTTTAACCGGTCAGCTGAATTGTAGGTGCACCATGGCGCCTGTCAAGCTACTCTACGATGATAGGACGCACTGCTCCGGCGGTCCTCGAACCAGAACTTGGACAATCCAGTCTGGCATGCCACGCTACCACTGTGGCTGAGCGAAATCGGGTCGTAATATCCCTAGGAGCCAATCTGTCTCTATGTTGGGATGCCCCTTCTCACCATGAAAAGTCTGACGAGAGGTGTTGGGCGTGCAATTCTTAGCGTCCAAAAGAGAGTTCACGCCAACAGGAAGGCTGCCTCGTGGGAGACCGTGCGGTAGCCCCTTGATAATGGATGCGCCACTAAGCGCTACGGTTTCCGTTGTAGAGCGACGCAGCGGGCGTTCAGGACCCGGCTCAAACGGGACAACCGTATAGGGCCATAGACCGCACGACTCCAGCATACAAACTTCGGTAAGGGAGTGCCGGGACTTTCTAGGTTTGGCAGCAGGCTTCCAAGCAATCGTCGGTAGCTTGGGACCACCTAAATTAAGGCAGTAGTTGTGACAGGCAGCTGATTCATTTTGCCTGTGGTCTTGGTCTTTTCAGAATTTTACTATTTTAATACACGACTATATGGGTCCCAAAAATAACAAAAAAAATTATAAAACTAATTTCTCTTTACAGAGGGGTTGACGTCTTGTAGGCGGCCACTCGTAAAAACTTCAAGCCAAATCTTTTTGTAACATGTGTTAAAAACCCTATTGCGAGTGGATAGGGGCAGGTGGAAGCCGAGAAAGGACATTGTTCGTCGTCCATACATAGTTGGCCTAAGAACCAACAGGGAGGTGAATTTACTTTTTGGATTTTAGATAATGTATATATTTGATTGAAACTAAATTAAAACTACGGACACTTGAGAATTCCGAAAAATAAATCAAATACTTTCGGATTTTGAGGTTATAATTAGGCCAATAAATACTATCAAATGTCAAATGTTGTCATCTGTTAATTCATTTTGACGGAGTTTTGGCGGGAATTCTGACAGTGCGGTTCATCGCTGATTTTAATTTATTTCAAAAACTAGTTTAATGTTGTATTTGTTGTATAAAAGTGGTGTGGATTTGTGCAATAAACATTTACGGCGATGAACAGTGTATGGAAATATTGAAATAAGTGAATTAAGTATCGTACTGAAAAAAAGAATGCACACCAAAACTCCAACAAGTCCTTGAAAACTTCCACACCGATATTTCATCGTTCTTGTGAAGACTTGAGAATAAATTACACTTGTCATTGGCGAAATGCATAACAATGCGAAGCCATAAATAAATAAAAAAAAAACATTTTGACAAGCCGTATGGTTCCGCGACATCATATAGGACTGTTTGTGACTAAAAACCATAATCATGGTTTATAAAATAATGGTTTTTAATTACACAGATAAGCGTCAGTATTCTCAACACTTGAGTTTTGAGAATACTGACGTTTGTCTGTGTCAAACTCTTATTAAGAGTGCTGTTACAAAGACTTGGCTGTATGAGCTACAATACCTTTGCCTATTAAAAACCCGAATTTGAACCAAAAATTATAATACCGAGGACTATGACGGAAGTGAATACTTTTTAAATTGTTTTCGAAATTAAGAAGTGTCCGTTCTATTGAAATAATTATAATGTACATTATAAATAATAATAATAATTATAGTAAATGTTTCATGCGTGTTGATTCATAGGCCATTTTTGACAATGTCCTTTTAAGAAAAAAAATAATGTTTTTATGTTTATTGGTTTATTTTAATGTGAGGTTTTATTTTTATTTTTTTTTCTATAAAATGTATACGTAAAAAAAAGAAACGTGAAAAGTACATAAATTTCTTAGTATATTACTAAAGTAAAATGTATGTAGCTACGCATACGAAATTGACCTTTCCAATAACGTCGACCATCGGGTTTATTTTTATGGAGCACATCAATTTTCCTTAGTCTAAAACCCAACCTCGGTCAATTCGAGACAGACTTAACATAAAATTGAAACTGATCATTGTCAATAAAAGACATCGGTTTGTAATTGAAAAAAATAATGGGAAATAAACAGAAAATGTCCAGAGGAATGATCGGGTCGTTACGACCCAATGCAACGTGTTGTAAAATATATTGTTTCTGTTGACCAATATTAACCTCACTTATCATTTGTGAACTGAACGTTGATGTGCGAGTGCCGTGATTATTCTGACTACTAACAAACATATTATATAAAATAAACAAAAAATAAGTAACATTAAATATTTAAAAAAATCATGAATTTTAATATTGAGGTTTTTTTATATGGCAGAGGCCGGAACACGAGCATTTATTACATTAGTTATTTTCATTTAATATTTTGTTTTTAACCGACGCGACGATACGACGAAAAAGGTTCATTTCGACATGTATACCTATGTGTATATCTACAGAATTTATTAACATTACGTTGAACTTACAGTACATTTTGCACGTATTCTCATTTTGTATTATTAGGCCGTCGTTTGTTGGACAAAGATCTCCATAATTAGCTAGTCGTCTCTCTATAGTTTCAGTCGTATCCTGAGCGTCGCAGCGAGCGTCCTTTATCTTTCGCCAGGGTCGGCATGGCAACCCTAGGGGGCGTTTTGGGTTCTGTTCCGTTATAAGTATTGTATTTTACTCTCGCTCCATCTATTATGCTATCACTATAGACTGAAATTCATGCCATAAATTGTTACTAAATACTACCTACCCTAGCAAAATCGAACTAGGTAACGGTGTGTTGTTGGCAATCAGCCACCTTACCTTTACCAATTTATCTTACAAACACCTCTGGCGACATAAAAACAAAGATTTTCACTTAGGAAATGAAAAGGAAAATCGCTGATAAAAATAACAGAGTGAAAAGATGAGCTAATTACAAAGTAAAACGTTCTCCTAAATTGGTGAAATTTAAAACTGGCGCCCTAGATGTCTTTGGTGCTGTGATTATGGCTTGTCAAAATATAAAGCGTAAGGTACGCTTTAAGTAAAGTTATGCTTTAGGTAGATTTTTCTCATTGATCGTGTAGCAGCGTACCAAGGCTGAGAACCGTGAAGCCCTGGCTCCAATTCCCAGCACCTCTGTCTACCTCTTCGGTGATAAAGGCGTGGGCATATGTTATGAGAATTTTTTGGGACAAATTCATTTTCTGTATATTTTGAGAACAGACACAACTTGAACATGAATGTAATTAAATTCAATGAATATTGGCTGGCATTACTATTAGAAGAGCGACTTGCTCGTCTCGTCATTCGGGCAAATAAAAATATACATTCCCAATATTTAGGTCTATTCGAACAACAAGACAGTTGATAAATGATCTTCGCTTGTGTAACAAAGCAGAATAAGTCTACCAGTAAATGGACCTGACACACGATATATTGAATCTCGTGTCACATTTTGTTATGACACGTGTTACTTGGGCTTTATCAACAGCTTCACTTCAGGCGTGATGTCTGCTACAATATCGTCTAGTACTTTATCCATCGAGATTTTCATATGTGGCTTTGCAATCACTATGAAAAATAGTCTAACTAAAGCAGCAATGTATTACTATATTGGTCGAGCGCAAAGCACTTTTGCCGTAGACAGATTATATCTTTGGCTAGAAAGTGACATTTCGAGTTGTGTAAACGTGCGTTGAATTAGTTTGTTGATTATTTCGTGTATTTTTTATTTGTTTTGTAATTTTCTATTAGTAAAAGGTAAATGGTTTTTAAAGAAATTCTGAGATAAGATCAAGTGTTAATTTTAATGGGTTTTATCTAAAATTAGTTAGTTTATCTAATCTAGATAGTTCATTTTTTGCAAATATAAGAATTTCTAAAAATGAGACTCAATTGCTATACATTGTGTAGGACAGTGATTATTTATTCAGAACTTTATATTTACACATGTACATCTAGTTATCCGATAAACGCTCAGCAATATAAATGCATTGTAGTAAATTTAAGGTGCCATGATACGAAGAGCTTGTAGGCATTACTTTTATGTGTAATGTTAGTATATTTCTATGTCAGTCTATTTATAAGAAGGGACAATTCTCAGTATCGTCACCTTCATGATATAATTCTAGAGAGATCAAAGTACACTGGATTAGACATTGATTAATGAATTATTTAAAACATGTTTGTTGTAGAACTGTAAACTATAAGTATTGTTTTACGTTTGACGTGTTTTAATATACCTTATAATGTATTGTTTATCATTTTTCATTCTTTTGCCCTTGCTAAAGTTACGTGTTTTCGGCGCAAAATATTTTATACGTGACTTTTATGGAAATTGCTTGTATTTCAAATAAATTCGTGCATTGAGAAGTGAATATGGTATATAAAACGCACTGTTTATATTATTCTTATATAATACGAATAATATATACCAAATTGTACGAAAAAATACCAGACAAAACTCCATTTTTAAAACTCGGGGCAACATGTTTGTTACGTGTGTACGGGAAAAAATTCGATCTCCGGAATCCAGTTCTGTCAGATAAAGTAGACGCTGGAGTGGGTGGATAGAGTTATCGATACGTAGAATAATATATTTTCAAATATTTTAATACATGATGGTACACCCATATGGGTAGAAAATACTGTAGTGTATATATATAATTTCCAACCTGACTTGATGACTGCTAAGTGCTAGCTATAATTTTTTCATTTACTATGCCATTAATTTATTTAAAAAATATATATTTCAACAAAGCAAAGATCAGCAAATGAGCAAGTAGGTCACCTGATGGAGAAATCTTCACTATGCCTATAAACTTGGGCCTCAGATAATATCACTCATGAAAAACAACAGCGAATTGCCACTATGCGAACTGCCTGTGTTTTCTGTGAGATAATGATAATTCTACATCTGCACAAAACTTCAAGAAATATACTCACATGCAAGGCAGCTCTATAAGTAATTTAGCTCTATCTTACCGGTAACATGATTTCCAGAATCCTTTAACACGGTCCCGTATTCCGGGGGACATTTCGAGATTTCCTCAGTACACACAATTTTGCATAACTCTCTTATTGAAGCGAACGTATAAGAAGTTTTCTAGTTAAATAAGGTGAGTTAGGCTGTGGTATCATATACGTACATTTACGTACATTTCCAGTTTGGTTTAGGCCAGTTCATGCTATTTGGTGCAAGTTATAATTTAATGTTGAAAATTTCTTTTCAAGTACTTTGTAGTGCTAATAATATTTAGTGGTCTAACATATGTTTTACCGTCTTCGTATATTGTCATTTTAATAAGATATCAATTTAAAATTGACTTAGGCTTAACCCTTCTTATAAGTAGGGCAGGCATGTGTCCCGCGGTGGAACGTGTATTATAAAATACTTGTTTTAGGTTTGGGTGTTATAGGACCACAAGTCCCTTGTAGTTCCTGATATCCACCATACAGGTTATCCTAGTATGGGGTCGGGACTATGTGACTGCCGGGTGTATTATTATTTTCAATATTAATTTCAACCATCATTTAAATTAGCGTACTAGAATGTTAGACGTCCCAGAGACAAATGTGTGTATATTATTTTCACACAATAAAGTTCACGCATTACTCGTGTGCTATCACCACGCGCGTGACGTAAATCTTAAATAATTGTCAGCGTAATGTTAACCAGCAGGATTTAGTGCTGCGACGCCGCCCAGCAACGCAGACACCGCGGCGGCAGGTGGGCTAGACTAGTCTAGATTCTGGCCTAGAATCAGTAAGAAGAACTATGTAAAGCAGAGACAGTACGTAATGTTAAACAAAGGTCAATTTGATCGTTTAAACATATTGTAATATTTTATTTCTCTATCATCCACTTTGGAAAGCCGAATGGCTATAAAACATACAAGATACTTTATACTTGTTGCCTGTCCTTTGATACCCTGGAAAACCCAATTTATGATATTCTGCGACTGCAAAATGTCTGGTTTATTCTATCTATAGCCGCACTCCAATATAGCAGTGCGGCGACTGCTCTTATGACGTGAATTTGGATTCTGGATAAGAAATGAGAAATTGTGTAGACTTTTTCGAAGAGTGCCTGGTGCAATAAAATTGAAATACTTATCCATAATATTTAAAAAAATAAGAGGACAACAGGCATTTTATTGATATGAGGGTAAGTGATTCTATCTCAAACGGGCGGTTTAACATTCGGCTGTAAAATTGGTGGGCCCAATAGTTTCATTATATCCCGGGGTGGCAGCGATAAATTTTAACAAAAAATATGTGGTCAGGCACATTATATCTTATGGCATATATATGTATGCCTACTGTTCTTTGTTATGTTATGTGTAAGCTGTGATATTCGGCCGTTCGCCAGCCACGGTGCGAAACACAAATACATTTAAGTAGGTAATATACAGGGTTATTTTTAAAACACCAGCAACCTCGCAGGGGTAGATACCTAAGGTTATAAGCTACTACTTTTGTTCTACGACTTTTGATAATTTGTTAGATTTTATTTTCATACAAAAATAAGTATTCATTTAATTTCCGTCTTGTATGTTACCTACACGCATCGCAGATTACGTAAGTAAACACGCGAAGCGTGGGGAACGGGGCTAGCGTTGAAGGTCATCGCCCGAGCCAGCTGAGCGGCTTCTTTGAGTCGCGCTCGCACGCCGAACGCTAGGAAGAAAAATACGACACAACAAAAACTTGTAAAATCATTTTTTTTTAAATATATTGAGTTATATACAAACTCGTAGAACAAAAGTTGTTCCGTATGGGGTCAGCTATCTGGTCCTGCGAGGTTGCTGGTGTTTTAAAATTAACCCTGTATTTACTGCATCACTAAAATTATTGAGGGGTGGTACAGCGATATAACATAAACCTTACGGGGAATTCCGATTCAGCAACATTGTGTTTACTATAATAAATACGGCGAAATATATGGATATTTCGTACCGAAGGCTACAATCTGATTCCAGTTTTGGACTTTCATTTCTTCTTAAGAGTCTAATTTCATTCTTCGGTATTTTACAATAAATAGGAAGATTGTTATTTTATGAAGGTATGTTACCAGCTACGAAAAGCATAGATAAGCTTGCCATATGCACAGATTTATCAGACTCAACCCGTCACTACGTGCCTGATAAGCAGTAGCTGGGCTGGCAGTAGTAGTAGGTGAGAGTATTTTCGATAGCCGTCATGTTATTCATAAACGAGTATTTATCTTTAAGCGTTGTTCAAATTTTGAGAATATTTTAATCCATATTCATCATTGTAAAATTAATATTCCAAATAATAAAGTAGTTGTATTGATTACTCAATCAATGGAAGGGTGACTGATATTTTGTTATAAAAAGCAGATATCTGTTGGCCTCGGGTCATTCCAGTTTGTGCAGTGCTCAAGTGTGAACCTAATAAATACACCTATGCTGAAGACTCTCTATTGTGAATATAAAACTCTGCTGAAATAGTACATATTTCATAACCTTCCTTTTATATACCTTAACAGAAATTGTAAACTCAAAATACTGCTTTAGAATTTATTTATTGTACTTATAATGGTTGAGGAAAAAAAATCCATCACAGTTCCGATTACTATGATTCAAGACTTAAGGAAAAATGTTTCAGTGAATGAACAAGCGAACGAAACATATCGAATTGAGTAACGAACTATTTTTATTTTACACAGAAATATTTACATTCTTGTGGTGTATTTATAAAATAAACAAGAATTTTCCTTAGCTTAATTTGATAGAAATTTAAATTTTGTAATATTTGTGAATGCACTACGAAATAGAGCCATGCTCAAGTGGTACTACTGTCCCGTATAAAACCGACGTGAAGTGAAAAGTAATAAAAAGAAGTTTAACTAAAACTTAGATTACTGAGCATTATGAGAATTATCATCCGATGTCTCGTGTGACGCGCGCAGTCCAGCGTCATGCAGTGCTTTCTAATATAACATTGCTTTTGTTTATAGGCAGATGAGGCGTTTATCTGGCGTAGGCGTGCCTGAGGCGAGCGGCCTGCTCAAATGCAAATAATAAAAACTAAGAACATTATGTATTGAGTTTGCAATTTTTTTCTCGTACTCGGTTACTAGATGTTCATATACAAAAAGAATCATCAATATCGGTCCATAATAATATTCGCACGCACACGCACACGCACGCACACACGCACGCACGCACGCATGCACGCACACACACATACACACGCACACACACACACACACACACACACACACACACACACACACACACGAACGCATACATGTTTAATTTTATTTATGTTTTATCTTTTACCCCGTTTTGTTAATGTGTATAGTATATGAATACATTCTAAATGACGCTTATACGATTTTTTTATTAAATAAATAATAATGATTATTATTCTACAGTTCTTTTACATTTTTTGCTATTAAGTCTTATTAAAAAAAACCCCATTTAAAAATATAAAAAAATATTGGCGAGGCCTAGGACCGAAGCCATCGGCGGTTAGGACCCCAGACAGAGAAACCTCCTCACAATGCGTGCCGTGTCTAATAACACCGCTTTATAATTATTATTATTATCACAAGTACAGATATCGCGTAACTTTTATACACGTCAAGAAAAGCACCTTTTACTTTAAGTCGGTTAAAAATAATACCAAAATCCCCATGATCATGAAATTCTCGATAAATTACTATAGCCTTGTACGCTACCCACCCGTCTCACTAAGAAAGTTACTTGAATAGAATGTTTTTTACATAGTAAATTTACGAGACCATTTACATCGAGAAACCCTTACACAGTCGCACTATAAATAAAATTATCTTCTTATTTTCGTCAAATAATAGTGCTATTAGTGCAAAATGATCAAGTACACTTAGCTATCGTGCAAAAACATGGTTGCTGGGGAAAAACAGGGCTTATAAATATAAGATTAATGTTTTATTATTAAAACATTAAACATACTTGTCTGAGAAATGGTATACTAAATTTTGTAGAAATAGAATTATGGAAAACAGTATTACGATTAAGATCAACGGCTTTATTAGTAGTTGGATTCACTATATGATGATAATAATAAATTTATTTTAATGATAGCCAAAAAAAAAACCCATGGTGTGTGTCAGTGGTCATTAATAGCATATTTAAATCACGAGTTCAAGGCTTGTAACGCATAGTCGTATCGGGTACATAAATCTGTCTCAAGGAAATCATATATCTGATTATAATGGAACACTAGAATCTGGAACTCAAAACAGACTGCGTTTCTACTAGACTGATGAACGCGCAGTGATAATTACTGTGCCTATATATTATAATTAATCCTTTTATTTTTATTTGATAGATTTTGTTATAAGTTAAAAATATTTTTTTACAAAGAATCTCTGAGCTTCGGTGTTCGCTGTCATTCGAATGTGTACTTAAAGAAGTTGCAGCTTGCAGGCGCAGTTGCTGGTTTTAGAGCGGGAAAGTTTCTGGTTTTTGTAACAATTTAGATACAAATGTGTCATATTGTACGTTCTACTTCTAGGTAGTGGTTAATTGAAACAGTTTCCCGGAGCGCACCGTGGGAACACCGGTGTGTGAATTTGTAACACTAATGTCACATTGAGGTCGAGGACGAAAAACAATGATTAAATACTTGGAATTAATAAATTTATGCTATTGGTATGAAATATATTCTTTGTAAATCATGTATTTTATTGCATTTCGATTCTGAGTACAGTATAATAAAATAAAAAAATATAGTATTTCATTGGATGGAAATGTTTTTTTTGTTTAATCTTTTGCGTCTGATTATTTTTCTGTTTCAATAATGGATACGCACGTCGGCATCGAACATTCCAATTGTTCGGATTTGTTGACAAATATAATAATAGCTAATTCAAGATATTGTTTTTAACATTGTTAAGAAATTATAGAAACGAGTGTAAACAAAACCCAAATACCACGTTAATCCCTTAGACCGGTTTTTGGAGACACAATAAATAAACACAGGTATGCGAACGCAATCCCGTCGAAACCCGCCTATCTCGCAGCGCATTAATCACGCCAAATCTCGTCTCTGTTCCAGCCAGTTAATCAGTCAACAATCTGTTTTGGTGCTCGAGATAATCTTGTTACGCGCGAAACTTTTCGACAAGATTGTGTTCCGTATAGTTTTCGCTCTTGACATGTTGAAGTTCCTGGTCCCATTTTGTGGCCTTAAACGTTAATCCACTTGGCTATATTCTTACAGTAGATACAAACATTAATACAATTTTAATTATATTCCTATACTCATTTAAAATAAAGTCTTTTTGTATATATTAGCCATGTGATCCTACATCAGTAGCTGATACCAGTATCCTTATGGACCGAAGGAGGTCATCGTGGAGTTTCTAGGCGATATACTGATGTAGGAAAAATGCTTAGACCCCCGAACTAGCAATTACTCGTGTGAGAACTGGATGGAATACTGATGAATCTAGCATAACCATCCGTTCACACCGGGGTCTATAAAGACGGATAGCGTGAGCGGGGTAGACTCTGGAAAATAATGAATGACCTTGGTATCTGTGAAGACTGCTAGAAATTTCCTGGGTCTGATATCAGTGTGGAGGAAAGAAGAAGTAAAGTAGAGGCCTATACCCTGCAGTAGGGTGATATAGGTTAGTATAGAGACAATAAGATTAGTAGAATACGTGTAAGGCCTCATTTGTTTCTGACTACGCGTTTATGCTCTATAAACTTCAATATAAGCAGTAATCATTAATAGATACCTCACAACTCACAACTTGAAAGATTTTTGCGGTTTAATGTACACGGATCGCTGAAATCCCGATTCTTTATAGGCGTCCAATATAAAGCCGGATTTTATGTTGAACACATAAAATATAATATGTGGCGAGCATGGTGCACGGGGAAGCGTTTATTGCGTCACGATGCGAGGGTGAAGTTGACTGTACACTTTAATAATGTCGTGTTAATGGAAATTCGAAATCTGTTACGGGTTGCTGTGAAAGTAGGTTATTCGGTTATGTATATTACATAAGTAGATTTTATGTCAAGATACAGCGGGATTGCCTTTAAAAAGAGTCGGCGGGTATTGTATACATCTTACAAAATGTGTATGCCAAGCGCGGCTGTAACTTCTTTGTAATTACTACTTCTTTATACCAAGTAACTTCTTATTTTAGTTTCTAATTACTTTCTTAAACTTAAACTCAAAGTTTCTTAAACTCAAAACTCGTTCAAATTTAATAAATCAGTAATTCGTAAAAAAAAATCGTTTGCATTGTTCATACGATTGAGTTGAAATTTTGTTAGTCGCACTTGAGTGAAAGTTTGAGGCAGAGATAATAGTGATTTTAAAAAGAATGTTGGGTATCAAATCATGTTGTAGTTTATTGTGGAAGTTATTCAAATACCGAAATAATTAATGTCATTTCTCCAATTTGTTAACGGCAAAATTTTATACTTAATGGTTAATAAACAACAGTGAGTTTACGACCACAGACAACATTTTTTTTATTTTAACACGTCGCTATGTGTTGGGCCGACAGCTACAAACAAAAATGATTTATGCCGGCACTATCCCAGATCTTAGTTTCCGTTCTGCAGAATGTATATTTTGTTTTTATATTTATGTTGTCTGCCTGCTTTATATACAATTTGTTATTCGAAACTATTAATATAGTGTGAGCGACTTAGTTTTTGTATAAGGTGTCATGTGTAAGTCGTAATTAAGAAAATATCCTATTATTCACTTAAAACTTTAATTTGTTTTAATAACAAACTAAACAGAAGTATATATTTGTTACGTATTTGTTAGTTTTCTTTATTATCCTGCCAGTCTGATTACACCGCACCCTAGACATTGCGTCCCATAACTGCACTATGCCGCAACGCCTTAAAGAACTTACTATATTATATTACATTAGCTGACCCCGGTGGTCGCGACTAGGTTTAAAAAGGAGGCAATCGTTATGGTGAACTACAAATTTATAAATGGTAACCCTGAACTGTTATTCAATGATATGGCTCTATTCTAGTCTATATCAAATGGTTAGTGGCCAACCTAGTGTCAAAGTTTTTAAGCTGTCCAAAGGCCTCGAATGCTGTCAGTTGACTACAGCCGGGACCTAGGATGTACGTGTGCTCCGAAGCACGGAGATATTCAGTTCAATTGCCGTCGGTCACACCTCGGTTGATTATCCATAGACTGATCGCGCCATGGGTTGCTTAACTCGCTAATCATAAAAACAATAAAAGTATATGACTGTTGCTGTCCAAGTGGATGCTAGTACCTTTTAGTAGAAGTAGACGACTGATAAATTGAGCAACCTTATTCACAAAGAAAAAAGATATAATATTGCATTGCATTCCTTATTATTAGACTTAGTGTATTCGTTTATTGAGCCCTTGGTCATGAACTTGGATAGGTAGTTTTCCGATGCTGCAAGGCCAAACGTGATTTAATTACAAGAATACATAATAACAGAATTATTATAGCTAATCATTTCAAATCAAAAAAACAATAATAATTACAACCAACGTAAGGTCAATCGTGCTTACTTGTTAAACAAAAGGAAATTCGTGACGTAACGTTTAATAGTGGACTGAGAAATGAGGAATCGCGTGTTCGATTCACAGAATAGTATAAATAATGCAGTACATATACAATATTAATATCTGCAGCCGGCTTGTGATTAACCGGTAACCAAAGGGCACTAGCGGTACTTTATTAAAAGTCCTACGCCATCTGTCTGCCCTATTTTTCAAGAACATACCGCTTTTGAATGGTTAGAAGAAGGTGACTGAAATGTTTACTGAATATTTTGCTAAATAATTAAAAAAAAAATACAAAGGTCAACTAAGGGCACCGTAATACCGGAACCTTCGGTGCGCGAGTCCGACTGGCTTTTGGGCAATTTTTCTACTCATTCATATAATTGTGTAATTCATAGATTAGACAAAAAAGTATCACTATAGTATAAGTGAAGTGTTGTTTAAACGTTCCAGAAATAAGACAAGCTAAAAATAAGTTTAAAACTTTTGAAGTAAATCATACAGAGGAAACGATATTTTTTTATTAACATTAGTCTTACTACATTTCCGACACTTTCACAAAAGATTGTCTTGTGATACTATTTTTCTTAGAAGACTAGACACAAATTAGATTTATCTTTTATGTTCGTACTATTTTCCTGGAAGTGATGTCACTATTTGATAGAGGATACTTAAAATTATATATCCGCGGACATTACTGAGAATACTGAATGCCATTAACATAATATAATTGGCCCGTTATGTCTGTATACATACATCTTTGATTGTAGTGCTCAGGCTTGGGTACTCTTATTGTTGATTTTAGTAAATCAATAGCAATACGATTCGATTTGAACCGTCTGAACAGATTTTCAATCGAATCGACCAACAAAAATAATGTATACGGATTGTGTTGATTCAAGTTAGTTGATCAACTAAAATCGAACCTTGTGTACTTTCTCTCTTTGATAATACCTCGTTAGCAGGGTATATTAAATTGATAAAATGTTAAAATTTAATCTAACCGTACATTCCTTGATCCAGTTTCATAACTATAACAATAATGTAAACAAATAAACACATGTATCTAACATTTCGTCGGCTGTGTAAATCATTGTGATTTGTTGTGTTTTCTTCGTAATATTTGCGATAAATTACGTTTGAGGAAAATGATGACGATAAATATTACTATTAGGTTAATTATGTGACTGTTATTTTGTTGTCGACTGAGTTTTTAATATATACCTAACAGCATTGCTCCAAGGTATATTTCAAAATGAATATTTCAGGATTTTTATGCTTGTTTATATTAACTGGATTGGAATTCATATATTGTTTTTTTTCACTAGCCCTGTATTATGTACGTCCCACTGCTGGACACGGGCCTCCTCTACTGAATGAGAGGGATTAGGCCTTAGTCCGCCACGCTGGCCTAATGCGGGTTGGCAGACTTCACATACCTTCCTTCTTCACATACCGAAAAATCTTATCGAGTTCTCAGGTATGCAGGTTTCGTCACGATGTTTCCTTCACCGTTAAAGCAAGCGAAAATTAACAATTAATATACACGTAACTTAGAAAAGTCAGTGGTGTATGCTCTTGGGGCTGGTTTCGAACGTGCGAATTTCGTCTCGACAGTCCGTACCACTCCCCGCTGAGCTATCGCTGCTGTGGAATTCATATGCCTGTATATTAATTTTATTGATTAGATCTGGGTATTTTAAGCTGAATTATTATTCTATGTTCAAGTGTCCCTAAATGGGTAGATTGACATGTAAGGGTATAGACTATTAGAAATAGAGATAGTTTCAATATATTTCTATTTGAAGCTGATGGCTTAAGAATGTTTTTATATTTTGAATTTTTATGCCAGTGTTCCATATTTGATATAATTTTTTTCTTACTTTTGTCTATCTAGTTAATGTCGAATACTACTAAAATACTACAGATAAAAATAAATACAACAAAGATTACTTCGTCTATAACTTCCGTACAACAAATAGTTCCAATACACCGCTATCGGCTACACACACCCACCCCGCAAATAGTATATTCCATCCCAAGATAAATCACGTATCTCAATATAGTCGTATATCAATATCACCGGCTCCATATTTGATACAAATCAGCCCAATACACTGTGTAAAAATGTTTACCGCCAAGCAACAGTGTGTAAGCACTGTTGTGTTTCGGTTTGAAGACACACTAACAAGACACACTTTAACAAGGTGGTAGGTCCCTCGTATGCGAGAGACCGTCTGGGTTGGTACCACCGGTTTGTCTATTCTGCCACCAAGCAACAGTGTGTAAGCACTGTTGTGTTTCGGTTTAAAGGACATTGAAGTCAGTGAAATTACTGGGCGTTATGAGATTTAACATCTTATGTCTCGGGGTGACGAGCGCAGTTCAGTGCCATGCAGTGCTTTGTAATTCAAAGTTCTGTGCGGTGTTGCTTGTTCTGTTTATGGGCAGGCGTGGCGCTTACCATCAGACGAGCGCCTTGCTCGTCTCGTCATTTAATCAAATACAAAAAAGGTATCCAATAGCTATCTACGACGAGCGCTATATCCAAACACAGGACATTTAGTTTATAATTATACGTATTTTTTGGCGCATTTGAACTATATTTACACCAACAACAATAAAGATAAGATGTAGAATATGTACGTACAGGTTCAAGATTTTACAGTACCATAAGGTAAGAATTTACTCACGTGGCGTAGACCTTTTAAGTACAACTTTATAGCATTAGGACCGTCTACGACTCTAGTACGCTACGTTTATTGCTACGGAGGGCTCTACGAACTCTGCAGGTAGGCAAAATGTTAACCTTTATTTTTTAGTAACCATTTACTTTAATTTGATGGCAATATTATTATCCTTTCCTTAACACCTCATGAACGGAATCCGTGATTAAATCATTTATATGTTTAATAATTTTAATTGCTTTTTAACTTGCGACAAAAAGTGTTTTATGTTAACCTTTATCTCACTCTCTCTCCTCTCTCTCTCTCTCTCTGTGAGTGTATGTGTGTGTATATATCTCGTAGCGCCTAAACTAATGGGCCGATTTGAAGGCAGTTTTTTTTGTTATAAGCTGGTTTGATTGAGATGGATATTAGCTATGATTTGAAAAAATGTGTTCAGCCGATTAAAAGTTTCAGATGTTTTCCTGATTGATGTCGGAATTTTTCTACAGTTAGGTTGTAATTGATAACACGTATAATATGTAACATACATACGCCGTCCCGCGTGTAATCCCAGAAGGGGTAGGCAGAGGTATAACCAGTACACGCACATTTCACCAAGCGTATTTTCGTCCCATGATGTGATAGGGGGCGAGACTGTCCCCATACCGGGCACAATTGATACTGAGCGTTTCATGATCGAAAATTCCAATATCACTTTACCCGCCCCGGGGATCAAACCCGATACCTCAGCAGTAGTACCGCGTACGCAATAAAACTACACGACCGAGGCAGTCTGTATGTACATATTAAAATACATACAAAACTTTTGTAAACAGAATTTACAAAACAGAAGTTACCATATTACAGTCACTGATTAAATATTAATGTGCGAAGCAAAAGATGTTATTTCTATCTGTAATTCATTTCAGAATTTTTAAATCCCTCGAAGAGTGTCTGAATTAGCTTAACGACTGCTGCCATTATGGATGTAACCTTTTAGCCACTTACGCTCCCCGTTCGTAATTTTTTTTATTTAAAACATTTTTAAAAACTAAAATACTTTAATAATCTATGTCTATACATATAATAAAAATGTAACGGATCGCTGTCTGTACATGGAAGATATATGAGCCAAAAATATTATTGGGACTTTTATCGACGCAACAGCACCCCATATAATGATTTTCAAAATTTTTGTCGTTTGTGCACGCTAATCTCAGAAACGGCTTATCCGATTTAGATGCAGTTTTCTCTATTATATTGAGGTAAGCTTTATTAAACATTTAGTTTTGTTCCATCAATCGGTTCATAAATAAAAATGTTGTGGCAATTTAAATATATCGATAATATAACGGTGCAGAACTTCACGCGGGCGGAGCCGCGAGCGAATGCTAGTTAGCAATACATGGATAAAAACAAGAAGTGTGTATGCAATTCACACACGGCAAAAGTGAAACTTCAGAAAAGTAGCCTACAAGAGAATGAGATAAAAATAGAGTATCAATGGTATTAGGATAATTAAAAAGTTTATTATGTTTATAATAATTTTACCAAGCTTGGAAAATATTTAAAATTGTAATGCGAAATATTACATTTCATATATTTACATACTTAATATCTTGTTTCTTTCCAACCTCTTTCGTGACGCCTTTTTCGTTTTATCAAATTTTCAAATCACAACGATTCTAAAGAAGTTTCACTTCAAAAAGATATACAATTTGAGCATTAGGAAATATAGCCTAGTAATGTGTTCACTATGGTTTTTAAGATTTCATAATCAAAGGATGCCAATGGCACCCCATTACAGAGCATGTAACGTAGTCGTACATTTAAAAGGATCAATCTTTTTAACTGCTAACAATTCAAAAGATTGATAGATATATCTATAGAGATATCTATAGAGATAGCTGAATGAAATTTTGAATATGTGCTATTAATGCGGATTTCTGTATCAAATAATTAAGTGTAATAGTACTTAAGTAGTACAGGCACGCTGTAGACAGTTTTGTCTACACCATAAATGGGCTGATTCGACCGGGTTGTCACCACTATCACACAGAAAACCGATCTGAAGTAGCAGCTAGCTGTTACGTTTCATAACGTGAGTGAGATATCCGTAGGCTCAAATCTCCCGGCCCTCCCAATGTCTTAATTATCCTCTTCCTTTAAAGTCGGCAACTTATACATGTTTCCTCAGGTGGAAATCATTTTCCATCAGATTACCCATGCTCGTTTGCTGGCCTCTGTTATAAAAAAAAAACAATAACAAAAATATTTATAGATTACGTTCTTTAGTAACATATCATCGTAGAAAAAAAATAATTTCAGTACGCGAGCTAGACTCGTTCTATCCGGGTTTATCTATATATCAAATTCTACCTGTTAGAAAACCGGGTCAATAAATCACATTTGATTGAATTTGATATGAATAAGTCACATAAAACATTGTTTTCAATGACGCCCACTCCAAACCAATAGCTGTATCGTATAACAAGTTTTGGTAGAAAAACAAGAAAAACAAGTTAATCGTGATCAATTTAGAAAAAGAACACGCGGTGAAAATTATAAATCCCATGTCTTTGATGTGTCGCGCAGCGTTTCTTTCCGAGACAGGTCACGTATTGCGTACAGTGCTGAGAACGTATCTATTTTTCGGATGAGGCATGTGTTGTATTTTTATTAATACGAATTTGGTGCAAAAAATGTTTGTGTAGCTGAATATGAAATTTCCAATTTTGACATGGTGCAAGTGCAGTTTTAAATTGATAATTTAAATAACCGACTCAAAATTAAATTGCGAGCAAAGTTAAGATATTTTAAATAATAATAAGCAGGGATAGCTCAGCGGAAGTGCTCCCCGGGCTGTCGAAACGAACGTAGCAGGTTCAAAATGGTTTTGGGGCTAGGATATAAGGTTCAGTTGATAGGAACAATCCTTGCGGTTCGTCGCAATTTTATTTTGATATTTACTTGTGTTTTTTAATGGTTGAATAGAAAGGTAAATTAGATCATACAGCCCTCTTATAATTATGGTCATGGATAATACGATTTATGCCAATAAATTATATTATTATTTTCGCCAATGTTATCGAATATAATTTTGCTGTTAAAGCGCCACAGCACAGACAATGCGTGTACATACATAACGAACGCGACTTTCCCGCGTGATCTAAATGAAAAATTGTATCGTGGGCGTGAAAATTCACAACTCGCAACTCAGTTGCCGCGCGTCTGGCGCCGAGTGAACACGTAAGAGGAATGTTTGTCGCTCCCTCCCAAAGTTTGTCGCGTATTTCGTAAAGTGATAGTTTGGATTATTTTATTTGATAGTGTTATCATTGATTTCTGTGTGCTTTTGTGGTTTAGTTTTGTGTAGTTAAAGAAGATATATTTGCATGTGAGTATAATTTTTACGATTTTTCTAAAAGTTTATTAATAATGAGATGAAAAATATTTTTAAATGATATTTACATTTTATTTAGAATATTTGAATATTATTTATTGATTTAAATATTCATTTAATCAAATATTATTTCTTTATGTTATTTTTTCTTGTCTGTTAATCATCAAGAAGGAACTTCAATATGTTATTAATCAATAAAAGTTGAATTTAAGGGTCTTAATGTCTTACGGATGCATATAAATTAAATATGTATGTTTTTTAAATTCAAATTATGATAAACTTATATAATATAAACTTAGAGAAATTTTCAAGTACATTAGTTAGTTGCCTAAGTTAGTTAAAAGTTCATTCAATTACAAAAGCAATAAAAAGAATAAGAATTTATAAAAAATATGGATGATTTTCATGATGAACGAAACTATGTGAGTTAAAATACAATTTATAAATAAATAAATACACGTAACTTGTTTTAACTGCGTAATGATTTTTTTTTATCCTGGCGCGGCAACGTGACCACGCTACACCTGATGGTAAGTGTAGCGCAATCCAAGAATATTGTCGACCAACGATAAACAATGTGTCCATCGTTGGTCGGCAAGATCATGCCGGCCTGCCAAAGGGCCAAAGTGGAAGGGAAGGAAAAAGGGATGGGAAAAGGGTGAGGATCAGGGGGCAAGCCCCCTGGGGAGAACCGGATATACACTGGCTGACCCTGGAACGCGTACCCACGCAAGGTGGGCCACTATGGCAGGTTTTAGCACCAGTGTACGGTGGTCGCTATCCGGTCGGATACAAGAATCCTCCCACCAGCAAAATAATATCGTATATAAATAATATCGTTAGATACATTAAAATACAGCGACGTTTACCAGTGTTATGCAGTGTTTGAACCAGTGGCAGATTCTGCCAGAAGTTTAATTAATCATAGCTGATTCTTAAATTAAAATAAGTGGAAATTCTCAAGCGGTGACAGATTCTAGTAGATGTCTAGTTAATCATAGCTGATTCTGAGTAATTTAAAGTGTCTAAAGGCTGAAACGGTGATATATTTCGTGTGATGTTTAGTTAATTACAACCTATTTTTAATTAGATTATTTAAATAAAAACACAATATTTTATTATTTATTAATATGTTATTAATTAAATTTTCAAGGAAATCAGTTATCATGAATAATATATACAATACAAAAATACATATATTTAATATTATATAAGTGTATAATTTTGAACAGTTGAATCACGAGTTAATAGGGTCACATAATTTATGGATTTTTTAAGGAGCTGTATTTAAAAATCATACTAGAAGAAAAGTATTTTGTAAACATTTTATTTTAGGATCCATAATATTTTACAAAAATTTTAAATTGGTTATGTAAACTTATAAGCTGCATATCTAGTGACTATTGGTAAATTATTAATTATTTATAGAGTTCATCTAATTTTTATAGTTGGTAGACTGAATATTCATTAAGAACTTATACTTATTTTCTTTAAATAAATGAAAAGGTTCCTTGTCTGATGGTAAGCGCCATACCTGCTCATAAAAAGAAGCAACACCACACAGGACTTTGAATTACAAAGCACTGGACTGCGTTCGTTACCCTGAGACATATATTGTTAAGTCTTATAAAGCCCAGTTCACTAGTTTCCATGTCACCACCAAAGGTACAACAAACACACTGCTGCGTGGTGCTGCTAATGATACATCAACATAAAAATATTAAAGTAGGTAGGTATGACGGTATATTAAATGTGCCTAAACAACGTCTCAAATGCATGCTTATAGCTTATTTTCTTGCTTTTATCCTTAGGGAGTCTGAAACTAACTCTAAAAGGAAAACCCTTTGTTTTCTATGTCCTTTGTATTGCCATTCAAGGATATACGTGTATTATCTAAGTACAATAGCTCTACATGCATTTAAATGGTGTAGCGGGATTGAGTAACAGAGATTCCAACTTTCATATAGAGTTGTTTTTTTTTAAACCTGCTACGAAAAAGTGACTACACTAGATCTGATGGTAAATACAGTGCAGTCCAAACCTAATCTCAACCGTCAACAGAGACAATGTGTTCTTTGACGGTCGGCAGAATTATGCTGGCCTGAATATACTGGAACGCGACTCGCCTGAACGAGTCGCTATGGCGTAGTAAAGTTGTCCTTTTTTAAATTATTTGTTGGGCCCGCATTCTCCCTAACCTAGTTAAGGCTTTAATTACCTGCGTAATATTAACTGATATGATATTAATCTAGCCCTTTTTTGGGTCGCCTGTACTTCTTTATTTAATACTTTTGCTGTAGTCTAGACCCTTTTTTTGGACTGTTTTCTTTATTTGTTTTATTTCTTTATAATTATATCTATTACAACATACTTATTTCTACGTTTATCTTATTTAAGGTGACATTTATTTTTACACTTTACGATACACTCTAGGATATTTATCTTATTTCTATTTGTTAATACTTTAATATAATCTTATATTTAGTAGTACTCAGTACTTATTTCTACTGTTTCTGTTTCTTATTTGTTACTGTTTGTTATTTTTCTAGTGTTTACAACCTTTTCTATCTTGTATTTACCTACCATAATTTCAAGTATTAGTTGTCCGTTTGAAAGTATGATTAACGGTGTTCATTTGAAATTGCTCTCCTAGAGCTACGTTCTAGGTAGTTTCATCTACATCATGAATGGGCCGGCTCGACTAGGTGATTACTACTGTTTCAGAAAACCAGTGTGAACGATTGAATGATTTGAAATGAACGATTGAGCAGTTGATGAGAAATCTATGTATGTATGTAAAAAGAGAAAAAAAAATGAAAGAAAATACACCTGTTCCACTTTTGAAGTTAATTAAAAATAGGTATGTACGTATTTTCGTTTTTATTTTAACCGACTTCATATAATATATGATGTTGTCCGTTAAAGAGTTTATTATTTTTATTACGTACTCCAAAATAGTAATTCGAAAACGGTGAACGTGAAAACTTGTATACTAGACCTATACCTGTGAATTATCTCGCAAGAATTGTAAGACATTTATTCGCAGTCAGTGTAATCACTGAATATTATGCGACTTCACATCTTATGTCTGGGGGTGACGAATACAGTCCATTGCAGTAGTTTATAGTTTCAAGTTCAGATTGGTGTAGCTTCTGTTTAAGGCAGGGGTGACGCTTACTATCAGGCAAGCGACTTCCTAGTCTCGTCATTGGCGTTAATAAAAAATGTAAACAATATAATTTGAAACCAATACTTGTGGTGGATATAAACATTTGCCTCAGTGCGCGAATCGATCCCACAGCCTTTCGATTCACAGCCAGGTACGAGACCGCTGTGCTACAAAGGCTGTCAATATGTTACTAGGTAAGCATATTTCTGAAAGATATAATTTTTTTTTTATTAGGAAATTACATCTAAAGTTTTAAAAATGTACCCATTAAATCGTTTAACCTAATCATTCAAACAGAGCTACGTGCAAAAGTTAGCCCTATTTCCTAGTAATATTATAAATAGGAGAGCTTGGATATTGGTGGGGTTTTTAAATATTGTGTTTGTGAGTTGCGTGCTTTTGTCTTTCATCCCTCATTGCATTTCATAAGGGGTGGAATTATTTCTTCATATTTAAATAGGACTACTACCACAATAAACCCTATCAAAAGCAAAGAGAATGATCCAAATCGGTTCATACTTGGCGGTGTATGCGTGAACATACGTAAAAAACATGTTATATACACACAAATAATAAAATAAAATAAAATTAGTTTAACTTTGTTGTTTCTTTGCAAAATATATAATGTACTCGTATACTAAATATTTCATTATAAAACATTCTGAATATAACCAGTTTGAAAAAATCTTCCAAAGTCCTGACCTATCTGTAATGTCTCAATAAATACAAATAAACACGTCGAATTGGCAATTTCCATGGCGTTATAATGTCAGTCGGCAATTTTCCGTCGAGTTATTTTAGCATAATGTATTTAATTTCAAAGGAGATCGTGTAAATTGTTTTGCAAAAAAATTAGTTTATGATAAATTGTGTATATTGGCGTAAATTCTCAGTAGAGATAATTTTTCCAACTGTAAAAAAATTAAGAGCTACTTTTTTATAGTGTTATAATAGTTGCCCACGGTTGTTATTGTAACGTTGCTCTTTTTACTTAACAGTGTATGTATGTATTTAATTAAGTGGTAGATCCACGCTGTAGACAGAGTTGTCTACAGTCTGAATGGCACAGCTTGACCGGTTTGTTACAGCGGTAATAACCCGGTTTGGCTCAAGTACTAAAGTTTTTTGGGGCAAAATCGTACTCGCCATTAAATTTGCCATCCCACTGATTATTTTCTGCTGCCTTCTTCTTCTTAAATTCTGTCTCGTATATTAGGTCTTTCATATTCTCGTGAAGTATTAGCTGACAATTCTTGTGCGCTACACACGTAGAGTCTCGAAAGGTGGAGACTCAGGCTCTTCCGCGAGTGGTGGTAGAGTAGTGACTCTAACTTACATAAAACCGACGTAAAGTAGCAGCTTGGTGTTGCATTTCCTACGGTGAGTGAGATATCCGAAGGCCCAAGATTGACAAGCCTATCACTGTGACGGACACAACTTCCAATCCCGGGCAACTCATATGTGATTTTAATTGAAAATTCAAATATAAATGATAATGATTGCCCGAACTGGGATAAGATTCCATAACCTTCCTGTCTCAGCCTAAGGACGACAATTAAGGCCCATTTACATGATGCCATTTTCTTGTACGTACAAGGGCAATAGTTGAATGCAATACATTACGCGCAATAATTGATCTTCAATAATTGTAAGCGACTGTTTACACGCGGGTATAAGTAAAAAAATGGAATGCAATTATTGCATGCCAGTATTGACATAAAATAATTGCAAATGTCTTTTGTTTACACCAATACAATTATGTTTAGGCGATTATTGCTTACAAGTTTTGACTTGTCTAAACACAGGCTTGTATGAGCGTGTACCATTTATTAGCGGGTAGCTTCAAGTATTGCACGTATTTGCGTTGGCGAATTTTTCATTCAAGTGTTGAACGTTTTAGAAACTGTGTTTATTGAGAGATATGAGTCAAAAAGTGTTTAAATTCGGTTCTGCTGATTTAATCAAATTCATAGAGATTTGTCGCAAACATGAGTGTTTATGGGAAAAGACTTTCTCAATATTTCTTGCCTCAGGAGAGCAGCAACGATTAATACACCCTCACTCACTGCACTAATGTTTTCAAATGAAGAAGGAATCCAATTGAATACAAGAATTGCTTAAGAAATTATAGCATGTGTTGTTTACACCAATATAAGTTTTGATACAAAACTTGTATAGCAAATCAAGAATATTTCGTTTTGTTTAGACCATGCAAGTCATTTATTGCTTCAATTTAATTGTATGCAACAGGCAAGAAACTGGTATCGTCTAAATGGGCCTTTAGACTAATGAGGCAATTAAACTCTAATATCGTATAATACGTCGGTAATTCCTAATTTTGTGATTTTACAACTTAAATTGCGGGTTTTTGGTACAACGCAAAGGTTCGGAACAAATATTTACGACACACAAACATTCGTCCCGCGGGAATCTGATCGGTGAACTACATTATATTTTATTTACTACTCGCCCACACAAGTAACAAGTTGTCAACGGAGATACATACAAAACCATGTAGATTGAAATATTATATGGATTTTGGGAAGCATCGTTATAAAATAAGTGGATAATTTATATCTTTATTTAGTGGTTTTATTTTTGTTAACTATATCTAACTATCTGTATTTAATTCTCCTTGTTCCACTTGTCCTTATCCAAATCGCAGTGGGATTGGCACAACATGCTTTTTAGTGCATGTTACAGAAAGATTTGTCGTGTAGTTTTTACACTACCAGACAAATCTTTTTTACGGTTGTTTGTCTGACGTCAACTGGGGAAAAACAGGCCCAGACCAGAAACAAATATTTGTGCATCACACAAACATTTTTTTCGGTGCGCAAATCGAGCCCGTCGTTTATTGCTTCACAGCCGGCTAGGCGTCCACTGTGCCACGAAGGCTGTCGTTTTAATTATATGTAGAAGTAGGATGGATCAGAACATCAGGTCAGGGGACGGCCAAAAGAGAGCGGTATGTATGTCAAGTCAGGATTTGGAGTTCCCATGTTGCAGGGATTAAGTAGCCACAAACTGGCAATCAAATGGTAGATTTATTTACACTAGTAACACTAATAAAAATAATAATCCTAAAAATATAGCGAAAAACAGAATTATTAGTACAGTGTGCGTACAGTGGCAACACAGCCACCCGAATAGCGTATTGCATTGTCAGCAATTCCGCATATGCAATATACAGCGCAAGACTGTACCAGGTAAACCAACAGTTCAGTTGGGAGCAGAGCTCTTTCCCGAGTCTAATCCGAAGATAGACTGCACAAGCCAGTGCGAGCTCTTATAAGGGGTAAGCCACGCCTCCTTATTCCTCCAAACAGCTCTGTTCATTGGCGTACGGAAATACACCACGTGTTTACTTGATACAATTTACAAAAAGGTTTTAAATCTAATGAGTTTAACTATTAGAATTCATCAAATAATCTAAAAGGAATTATCATCTAATTATCATATCAAAACACAATATCAACAATGTTTTGAACATTACATTCCTCAAATAATATAACAGGAATTATCGTAAGGTTATAACAGTGTTTTAACAACTAATTACAATATCAAAATATAACCTCAACAGTATCCACACAATATCGAACTCGGTTGTACAATTTATATTCTCAACCACCTTCGACATATATGTAACTAGTTATGCATATTTTGTTCTAGCTTTCTTATAATATCTGGCATTGTCTCGCTGATGTCCAATCTAGCTTTCAGCTTAGAAGTAGATTTTCATCCTTTCCTTAGCACCATGATTCATTAGGATTACTTAAATCCTAGTGTTACTTTCTCAATACAATTTTTTCAAGTTGCTCCGTGGTTTTGATTCGGTGTTACAATAATATAATTTAATTACTAGCTATCCTCTGTGGTTTCACCGTCGCAGGCATGTTACTGCCCAGGTCCCAGGGCCTTAGCGTAATATATATATAAACCTTCCGAAAAAAATAATTTAAATAATAGTGAAAACGGCATCTAAATCTGTTGCATAGTTTGAGAAATAAGCGGGCAAACAGACAGACGCAGATAACGACTTTGTTTTATACTATGTATGGATAACACTAAAGGTTAAACCCTACAGAAATCAATTAGAAAAAGAGCTGTAATTTCTATATGACTGAACAGAATTTCTTGAAGTATAGGTTAGATTAAAACTATCTCGATTAAATGAGTTGTCAAGTCTGGAGGCTCAAATCCTTTCCCCTTACCAAACCCACTCCTTTCCATTAAGATCGACAACGCACCCATGATAATTCTGTTACTGTGGTTTTCATAGCCGGTGAAGGTCCCTTAGCATAAAGAGACTCATTTGCCGACTTATGCTATAAAAAAAATTGTCTTGGCGGTAACTTCGTCAATATAACATTTTAAATTTCCCATGTGGTTTTGACACTTGTATAAGTAATTAATTACTCTGCCCCAACTGAACGTATGATAAAGACAGGGCGAAGATATCGGATCAGAGTTTCGACTATAACAAAGGATTGAAATCTGCTACTCATATGCAGTATAGCGTCATAGCAACCGCGTATCAGCCATCGCTATTACGAACAAAGCGCACTTGGTATTTGCATAATGGTTCCCTTGCCCTGCGTCTAAATACAGACTTTTCAAGGATGTTCTTGTAGTTTCTATAACTAGGTTTCGCCCGCAGCTTGTCGGCGTGAAACTTTGATGCTTTGTCTAATTTAAAGAGCTGGAAAGATTATAAGAGCCATGTACATTATTATAAACGCAACGTAATTTAAAATGTTAGTGGAAAACTTAGTAGACTTTGCATTGTATTTGGTACTGTCTCTAATCTATTTCTTTAACATTAATGAATAAAAAAATGTATTCTATTTGTGTCACACAAAGTTCTATTCCCTCGTAAGGTCACCATGTTTTGAATAGCTGACGATAATGTAAATCCATCACTCTGTTTTTGATACCATCTAATTACAAACTAAGGTCCTATTTCACGATGTCTAAGTACAAAAATAAAACACTATTTAACGTATGAGATAGCTTTGCGGCACATTTAACAGTCAGCAATGGGCAAGTGGCCGACTACGAAGCGTGAGCCGTGGTTTTAATTCCCGCACAAATATTACAACACATACACGTATTTCTTTCCACAAATATTTATTTCAGGTCTGCATGAAGTGGACTGCAAGTCCCTCGTAGTTCCTGGTACGCACGATATCGCGAGCCTAGTGTAAGATCATGATTATGTGTGTGACTGCTGGGTCTATGAATGTAGCTATATTACACATATTTTTAATACATTGATTGAACCAGCATATTAAGAATTTACTTGGATCCCCACGTCATTTTTACATTATAGCCTTATTTACAGCCTTAAGCTCTGCACAGTGTGTAATAGATTTATCCTCAAGTGACTCAACATGCCTTATGTTGAATGCACAATTATAAGTTTATGAAGATATTGTATTTATTTATACAATATATATATATTATGTATATAGTATTATTATATTGGTAAATAGTAAAATATGTACATCTATTCTCTGTAAGTTTTGTTTATATGTTGGCCGCCCGCTCATTTACTTATCAATCCAGTCCATCCAAAGGTTGCCTGGAAGAAATTGCCGTAAGCAATAAGGCCGCCAATTGCACTTCTTTTTATTATTTTTAGATGTCTTTTGTGTATTATTAATTTGTTGTCATGTACAATAAAGTTATAAATAAATAAAATAAATAAATAATAATTTATGCATAATTTTAAACCTAATACATTTCAATAACAGTTTTAAAGTGATTTATTTTATTGTTATTGTATCAGTTCGAGAAACCATTTGGTCAGCTCAATGGCGACCTGTTCTCATAAAAACATGACCCCTCATGCGTCTTCATTACGCGCCGAAACAAATGTTGGATAATGCGTTTATATGTAGTATAACCATCATATATAAAAATGGAAAGACAATCCTGCACATTATTTATTTCTTGCTGCCTGGCGTCATTCCGGCTTAATGTCAGGGTCCACCTTCCCATCATTATTTGATGGTGGATTTGGTATTAGTTGAGACAACTCGCCGTCTGACCCGCAATGAAAACCAAGTTTCGCCAATGGCTCGTCCGTTAAACACCAGAGTGTACCAGATGACGTTGGCTTTGGGCTTAAGATGTTGGTGGCCTATTTACGCATAGAAAAAGAATTAATGAATAAGTTAATAATATAAACGTACACTGTCCCCATCCCATAATACGATTAAACTGTTCTGTCGTAGGTATCAGGATCTACGAGATACTTGTGATCCCAAATCATCCACACTAGAAACCAATATTTGTGGACCACACAAACAAATGTGTTGGTGCGGGGATGAGGGATTAAAAATTAAAACAGCTCTCGTTTTAGGGTCGGGTACTCGCCCACTGCGTCACCGAGGCTATATATGGGTGGCACTCCATATTTAGTAGAATGCGCAGATCTGACGATTCAATGATATATTCACCGCTTCAGGATGCCTGTAGCTAAATTGGATTGGAATGCAATTTGCGCGATCCATTCATTAATTTTGTGTTAGCAGTGGCCGTTGGTCCGCTGTGTTTCAGAAATTCAAGTCAAGCAAGCTGTGTCAACAAAGCTTTTGATTTAGTTAAACGACTGCTTCGCCTGCGAAATAACAACTGGGCCTGGCGACAACTTGTGACTTTAGTCTCATTTATACGGAGAGAGTTCCTCGTTCAACATAGGCGGGATTATAACAGAAAACTGTTATTGACGTGGCCGCGTCATACATTATTCTCATTTCAAACTGTATGACGTGGCCGCGCGTCGTAAACAAAACGATTCTCTTTTATTTTTGTATGTCATACGATAAACTCTTTGCATCTAATTGGGGCTTTACAAATTCGAGCTAGCAAGCTATGATCCCTCAAATTTAGTAGCGATGTGGAATGGCCATGTAGACATATTTAAAGGATGAAACAGGAAATTGTTTAAATTAATGACTGTATAGATGTATATGTGATTTTATTTAAAAAATAAATAGTTCCGTGTGGATTTAGCTTTTAGACAGCGTATAAAATTGAGATACAAGTGATATGTTTGGACATTTATGTCACCTACTTCACTTTATTACTGGCAATAAACATATGTCAGTATGACGTGAATTGTCCGCTAAACTCTGCCTACGAATAGTTCATTTGCAGAATTGTAGATAACAATAACATTTGTAAGATAAATGTTCGTGCGTATAAATCTTTGTCTGTTTCATTGTTTGGCAAATGTATGTTATTAGAGATTCATTAGATATCCCTAAAATTATTCCTTTATAAATATGCAATTCGGTACGCCTCCGTGAGCGATGGCATTTATTTGTTTTTGCCGTTTGCTGGTTTGCTAGTTTTATCGTTTATAGATTTAGTGAAATAAATAGTTCATAGCCTATGTGTATCAAAGTTCATATTATTATGAATAATAATTTTCTGAAATGAATCATAAAAAATATAAAAATGGTGTCTGTTTGGAGATCCTGGTTGCTCAAATACGCTCAGATAATAAATACCTCTGTGTTTGATTCTGAGCTTTTCCGAAATAATTTAATGAATACCCGGATTGATAAAAGCAGCATTTAGGCAATACCTATTTACCATGTGTACTACTTCTTTGATCATTTGTGAACTCCGTATTTTTTTTTCAAAGTATTTAATTAAGTAGTATTTTAGAGATAGTTTTTACTGCGTTTTAGTTATTATTTACTACTTTTTATTTTGGATTGTTTATTTATCTATACTTATGAATAAAAGTCAAAATCGTAATTGACTCTTCATTGCCTAGCTCAAACCTTTGAAGAAAGTTTGAAAGGCGAATGACCAATTTCCCCATATATAAGCCATATTACGCTATAAACCAAAAGGAGTCGCGAGCGGAAAGTTAGTAAGCACTAAAAGGCTTTGCAAATTATCTTTGCAGATTTTCCCAAGACATCATAAAACGTAGTCACCCTACACGCAGTCGGTGAGGCAACACGCAAAGTGCACGGGCGACCATAAATCCATTCAATTGAACACAGAATTGATACTAATCGCCATAGTGATTCGTTTGTGGTACAGCCGATTCAAAAATAGTGCGCTCTAGATCTTGAAATCCAAGATAGCCTGGAAATGTTTTTCGATTGTGAAACTTGTGGGCAACGATCATAAGTTTATCTGGATTTAAAAACTTTGAAAGGCGAATCGTGGTGGGCTTGATACTAGCAGTACTAGTACGTCGTCATCAGCTCAACCATCCATGTAAGCCAATATCGAGTACAAAAAATAATAAATAAAATCGGTCCACATTTGTCGGAAATATCACGTAGTATTCACATATAGATACAAAAAATATGTAGTCGAATTGAGAAACTCTTTTTATTTCTGGAGTCGGATATATAATATGATACAGTTTGGAAACTTATTTAAAATTAAGTAAGCCGTTAATTTATGAATTTATTAAATAGTTATAAGCATCGTATATTAATAAATTCATCGATTTTTTTAATTAAAATAATCGAGATGCTTCCATGAATGTATCGACCACAATACATTTACAATATTCTATAAAACACCACAAATTTTATAATAAAACTGCATTTTCTAAGACTACGTGATATGTAAATCCAAATACACTGAATTTGGCCTAAATATTGTATACGATAAAATACGGGCGCAACCCCTATCCTGTGCCAAGTTTTACGCACTTCTCTACCTAAATAAAAAATTTGTTTGTCGTAAAAAAATCTTTTCTACTTTTCACGCGAATAAACTACTCCGAAGCTTCGGTATTCGTAGAAGATTAAGCCCCCGTTCCACGATATTTGAGTAAATGCTAGTCAGTAAATGAAATAACGATCAAATACAAAATTCACACTTAATACGGATAACGGATGAAAGATGTCTACTTGGCACATTCAAAAATAGCTATCTTATAAGTTAATTAGAGAATAAATCTTATTCGAATAGGCCCTTAAAAAAATATATAATTAAATTGTTAAGAAAGATTTTTGCAAAAGACTACGTAATTACGAGTAATTACTTTAGTGTCGTTTTCTAAAACCTACTTAGTTATTTGCTTTTGGCCCGATTTATTTAATGCTATCGTGGGAGTATTTCTTTTAAGTCTCATTTGTCTAAATGAGCCTTCCCGTTTGGGAAAAGATTATCGCAGGATAAAGGCGAGAGTATTAAAGAAAATCATCGTATATGGGCCGCATCATGCGATTGATAAGGGAAATTGTATGGTACGGCCTCGTAACTCACCGTTTTCTGTCATAATTATCGCCTATGTTTTATGAGAGACTGTCTTCGTGCCCAAGTCTAAGTAGTTCCAAGACTTTAGGGTATTAAAGGCATTGTAGGAATTGAAATAATTTAACGACGAGTATCTTTGAAAGATTTTGTGTAATGATAATTTTACACCAATTAATTAAATATAAAGTGAATAAAAAAGAATTAAAGTTAAAATACCTGTGAATATTTACATTAATACCTATACTACATTACTGTGTCGATACACTGTGAGAGGGTGCTTTGATTATGGACCATCGCTGGTCCACAGTGGGTTCGTAGAAGGATTGTTTTTTAGGATAGTAGCCAGTCGAGGGTCCGAATTTCGAGTAGATGCTTAAAGCTAATGCATTACATAGTTTTTTTAAGCAATATTAAAATATTTGTGCCAATACCATTCAAATTCATACAGAATATTCATTTAACTCTTCTAATATATTGATAGACAGACTTATTGGCGTAGTAAGCGTGTAGCCTATTGTGAAGTGAGATGCAGCGGGTTCGATTTCCGTACCGAGAGAAACGTTTGTATGATCCACAAATATTAGTTTTGGGTCTATATGATATAAATAAAATTGCTAGTGTGTATTAATGAAACTTAATCAAATAGAAATCATCAATGTCCGTAACCGGTTATTGGCGAATAAATTAAACCGTTGGTGCTTAAGAGTAGACCTCCCGACATTCGCACGCATATTCTATCGTTTGATTAAATCCAGTTCGGAGAAATTTCACTTTCTTTGAGGCCATCTGAGATTCATCGGTGATTGGCCCAATTTCTTTTAAAGCTCTTTTTGTAGCTTAGTGATAAATTGCAAAGTCCGTCGCTGATTTAATAGATCCGCCGGGAGTCCGTTTTTGTCAAATATAAATTTATTTTCAAATTTAATAAACAAAAGAAAAAGCCGTGATAGCCTAGCGGGGTGTAGAAAGGACTACTAATACCAAGGTCGTAGGTTTGATTCCTATTTCTAGGCACACACTTCGACTTTTCGAAGTTACGTAGGTATTTATTGTTAATTAACACTCTTTAATGGTGGACGATAACATCGTGACGAAACCTGCATACCTGAATAGCTGGCTCCTCTCGATCATTGACGCAACCCGTGCCTCGCAGTGAGATACTGTAAAATACAAGGCTTGTAGGCTTATATTAATTTGTACGTTCTTTAGGCATAAATAGCAGAAAGCAAGTGAAATCGTAGTAATATTGTCAAAAGTACCCATTAGAAAACTTTTAAAACATCTATGCGTCGTATGTAATATATTATGAAGTTTCCAACAAAAACAATAAATAATAATTGTGTATTGTGTTTTTCGTTTTCATTCCAAATACGGTGTGGTTTACGGTGTAAGTTGTAAAAATATTTTTTGCTAGTAAATTGATGTTGAAAAGTTTATATCCTCTTTCAATGTTATATATCATAGAGTATTTTTACTCTGTTGTTTAAGACTTAGGACATATATAAGGTGTTACAAAATGAACTCTAAGAAATTTAAAGCCATATTTTAAGAAGAATCACGAAGAACAAATAATTAACGAACTGCCCGTTTCAAAGATGTGCAATTCTCATTATACATCAATTATTCGTGCACTCTACGATGCTTTTTGGTGTGTGGGAGCTTTAACAACAACTCTGTTGAGTAGAGCCTGAAAGCTCTGGAATCCAGCGCAGCCCGTATAAGTACAATGCATAAAAAATAACAATCTAATAATTTTTTTGGTGAAACAATAAAGATCGGTAAAAAATTGCTTTAATTTGAAATTCTTAGATTTAATTTTTAAACACCTTGTATAAAGTAGGCGTAAAGGTACAAGTTGGAAGCGGACGACATGACGCAGCAGCAGACGACGTGTAGTCGCTTCATGTCGTCACGACACGTCGTTACGACGTGTCGCTGCAGTCATGATTTCGAACCCGACTGCAGACGGCAACAGCAGATGGAATCCAGTTGGTACCGAGTGTTCCGGGAAACAAGATGCATTTTTTTATATCTTTTATTAGAAGAGGAAGAAGACGATGATGACTTGTTTTTGTTGTACTTGTACAGAAAAAGACGAGAAGCCATACTTAAATGCAGAACAAGTGAGGAAACCTATTTAATATTGATTAAAAACCATTTGGAAAGCGATATTAAAGAATTCAGACAGTATTGTCGTTTGAATCTTGAAATTCATTTTGAAAAGAAACTCGCTGGACGTGTCGTCAGCGGCACTACTGATCCGCGGTCGGACGACACTGGCGTCTGCCGCTCGACGACGCGTCGCTAGCTTCGTGTCGCTGACTACGGATGTAATTTCATAGAAATACATAGAAACCAGTAGTGTCGCTGCGACACGTCGTCTGCTGCTGCGTCATGTCGTCCGCTTCCAACTTGTACCTTAAATGTTTAACAAAATTCCATAGACCGTGCTATTTTTCTATTTGATAACATTTTGCGATACTGGCTCAAGGTAGAATGGGGTGCGCGGACGAGACAAAATACGAGCGAAGCGCGACACAGCCGCGAGACCAAGACACTCTTGTACCAATGAATGACGCATGTCGTGGTCGCGCGTCGTCTCACACTCCAAATCTGTTTATGCAATCACATGCGAAGGCCTATCGTTGTCCCCTAATTCATTTCGCGCGTCTCAGTTGCAAAAAAACGCACCTAACAACTTTCGCAGTTACGGAGAACTGGCCAAAATATCTTTATTATTTCAAATGTTATCTATTTGGGACACCTTGTACATTAAGCTAATAGTTATTTAACGAACATACGACTCACAGGTATATTTACCATAGCAAACACAAGCCGTATTGCACTTACGGGTAATTGCAGTGTAAATTAACGTGTCAATGTTGAGAAGTAATATGCGATTAATTAACCGATGACTGACCGTAATTGTTTTTCACGGTTGGACGACTGTCCTTATCCTGTAGTAGAATATGTCAGGCGAATGAAAGGTTGAGATATTATTCTTCTGTTAGACTAAAGACATGCCGTGCGTGGTGGACAAAGGCAATATCGCAGTGACCATTCGGTACATCATTTCTCGGTATGTTTTTTATAGCATAGGCCAGCTGACTAGCAAGTGGAGCATCTGATCGTGGTCTGATTGTTAACTAGCAAGTGATCTTTACTGCACATACAATACCAGAAGAATCCTGGATACCGACCTAAAGGACAGGAATTTGTTAAGGGGACAGGCGATTTGGGTTTTTGGAAATCTTATGAAATACAACAGCAAGTTGCCACTTAATGTCGTTATTATGTGAGACAGTGTTAGTACCTACCCCGGTCGAACCGGTCTACTCATGCTGTAAACAAAACTGTATACCGTGGTCGACCTCAATATCCTTGGGACCATCTCCGATAATTGTTTATTTAAGTTCATACTTGTCTACTGAGTACATTTGTATATAGGATCCGGTTAGAATAAATATCTCGGATATTTAATAATATCGTTACGCAAGATAAAGTCGACGCGACAGCATCCTAGATCCGCTTGTCGAAGATTCCTTTGTATTAAAGAACTTTATTTTATACCCCTTTTCTATCTTAATATGTCACTTTGTGAAGGAACGTTTACGAATTGTGTATTTTCCCTACGATGTATTTCCTACTTGAAGTCGTGTTGTCGATATAGACTTTAACATTATAATAATTATAGGAGAGTCTACAGAGAGTAATAGGTCTTTCTAAAGCACATTACTGAGCTGATCCCCGACACTATTCTTCCAACAACTATAACTTCATTTTTTTTATGGCATAGGCCGGCAAATGAGCAAGTAGGTCACCTGATGGTAAGTGATCTCCACCGCCCATGTACGCCCACAATACCCGAAGAATCACAGGCGCGTCGCCGACCTTAAAGGAAAGAGATAATTAGGGATTGGGAAAGGGAGGGGGATTTAGGCCTCCGGATATCTCACTCACCATACGAAACGTAGCAGCAAGCCGCTACTTTACGTCGGTTTTCTGTGAGACAGTGGTAACGACCCGGTCGAGCGGGCCCATTCATGCTGTAGACAAAACTATCTACAGCGTGGCTCTACCACACGATTTTGCGTACAATACAAGCAAAATAACTTGACTGACCTGAAGTCAGACACGAGGCGGTATCACAGCCTTTGTTTTGCAGAGACTAAAGGATCGTAGAGGGCGGGCGAGGTGATTAATGTCCGCCTGGTCAACTAATTTGGCGCGCATTATATAATTCAAATTATAACCTCTCTGGCGCAGTAGACGATTGATATATGAAGATTCCGGATTTGATACCCGCACTAAATCAAATGTTTACTGTGCGATCTACAAATTGGTTTCGGGCTGGGTATAGTGAGACTGAAAGTATCTTGTATTTCCTGATACCTACCACACAATACTCGTGTCTTGAACTTTTTTATCCGAGTATGGCAAAGTGAATGCACTACACCTGATGGTAAGCGTAGTGCAGTCCAACAGCAACCGACAAACAATGAGTTTATCGGTGGTCACTAGAATCATGCCGGTCTGTATAAATGCTTCTTCCCTCTTTGGAGAGGGGAGAAACAAATCGAGGGGCCTGCGACAGTACAAGCGGATGGCCGATGTAGGCACAGTAACACAAGGATGTACCCCTATACCCGCCCGAATCAACCATCAAGACACGTCGGAAGCCCCTCGGGAGAACCGGATATACATTGGCTGATCCTAGAACGCGATCCACACAAGGCGTGTGGATCACTATGGCAGGTTTTAACACTATGTGTTCGGTGGTCGCTATCCGGGTGATTATAAATATCCTACCACCAGCAAGCAGCAGGACTACTTTAATCTACCTACATGAAAGTGAACTAACATTTTATTGCATCAAATTAAAAGATGTCGCTAAATTAATACAGATATTTGTATTCAGATATATGGAGTCCATGACATAATGTCGTAAACATAGCGTTTGTGAAACATTGTTATTAACATAGATTAAGTTGTAGAAGGATGTTGCGCAGATGCGTTAGTATGAATACCTACATAGGCCTTGAATCGAGCGGTTAACGATAAGGCAAATACATAATAATATTTCTTTCTCACACTTATGCGGCTAGATAAAACGTACTTTTATCGGAAAGCAATCAAGTTCAAGGAGATAATACTTTTTTATCGGAATTGTTATGTTTAACGGCAAACATACACGACCGCTTATTAATGGTGACCGGTTATCATCCGGCAACGGAAATTTTAATTGGTGTCCGATTTTATGGCGACGCAGCGCAGTCTCTCATTTGGACTAGCTTGAGTTCATTCATTTAATCTATTAGGTCTGTGACACTCGGTCAAAGTTTGTAGCGCTCTGGTTTGATAGGACCGATTATATGTGGAACGTCTGTGTTGAAGTACTAGTGTGTAATCATTGAAATAAAACTAATTTAAATGGATTTTATCGCGGTTTTTTATTAATTTTGGTCATGGGATGACCACTGAAAAGTCTTCGAAACGTCAGGATCACAATTAATAAAAAAACCACGATCAAATCCATTTATATTAGTTTTATTTCAATGAGTAATATTCGCGTAAACATAAGTAATCATTACGAGTACGTAATGTTCTATTGTTAGTAGGCTAAAACTAACTTTTATTGAACCGGTGTTACTCGTATTATCGGTCGTCTACGTTGCGCATTAATATTTGTTGCCTAGAATCCAGAATCACTGGTATAAGTTTTTACATTTACTAATTTATATTAATTTATTTCGATGAAATAAAATATTGATTATATTCTTATTCGGATTTGTAAGAAGATTATAAATAAATTTATTCATTGAAATACACGTATTAATATTACTCTATTACTTATTTCTCTATCAAGGCTAGACTAGAAGTAACAACCTAGTCAGAGAGATGAAACTACAAAATCGAGTGTCACATCTAAGTAAATATTTTATTAATTGTCTTTGCTGAACTATAACTTATCGAATGTCGGCGACAGACGCAATAAAATTTGAATAACTGTTAAGCAATTCGCCATTTTGTTAAAATATGTTAATAGTAACAGATTCGCTGATGAATATTTACAACAGTATGTAGGACGTATCTCGGAAGGTCATTGGATAATGACGTCAGTAACAATTGGCTCATTCCACGACTTATTTTAATTAGTAATTTCAACTCACTGGACCTCTGCGTGTGACGTGACTGTGTTATTAGTCAGGCTTCATAGGAAATTCGGGTCGTATACGATTTGGGCTGAACCTGTTTCAAATGAATCCTTTTTTCGCATACGTGCTAATTGATCTTCTGTGAATAATTAAGTAAAGAATCCGTCTTAGATGTTTTAATTAGGTTAACATTATCTACGTTTAAGTCATTCAAAAGTTCCCAATTCTTCTTTCTGTTTTCTTTTCCAATCAGTTAAATAGTGACGCAAAATGTATTTATGTTGAATTAAGAATATCTCGTTTTTTTTCCTGAAATATTTTTCAGAGCCATAACAAACAAAAAAGAAGATTTACACATATCCATCGGTCGATTCTCTAAAAGACCATAACTCACTAGTTAAGGTCTTGAGTTCATACAAAAATCCCATAGAAAATAACATTTTCAGTTTTCCGCGAAACTCTTCAAAATTTTATTTACCTAAAAATCTTATTCGGCCTATGGTGATACATTAAAAATTAGAGGGGTTGATGCCAGGTAGACGGCCGGTCGTAATGTCAAGCCAAGTCTTTTTGTAACATGTGCTTAAAAGCATGTTGCGACAGCACTGCGATTGGGATAAGGGCTGGTGTATGAAGATTATTGTGATGGATATTTTATTCTACGCTAAGTCTATATTTGCGAAAAAATATCACTTTTATCCATTGATTTTTCCTTATTATTCCGTCATCACATTACAATTAAATTTATATTGAACCATCGCGACAAACCTTATCGAACAAATAAACATTAATTAATCAACCAGTCTACATTTGACAGAGATAATGTGTAACAACGACCTATATACACATAATAATTTTTTTCAAGTCGGTTAAAATGAAAAGAAAGAAACGTGTTCCAGTAACCTTACAAAGAGGCAAACAAAAACCAAGTAAAACATACTGCTTTGATTTCCGTAACTCACTTTCGGTATAAACTTAGCTCACACGTTTTGGGCATGCGACACAAATTGTACAAACCTCACGTTTTGCGTCCAACTTGCCGCCTTTGGGGATTTGTTCCCGAAATTATTCAGAATTAGTACAAATATAAGAAAAAAGTTTGTGGTTTGCCCTAATCTCGTGATGAGGCGTGGGTATTTGAGTTTATTTGGGGCGAAATCTTGCGGTAGGACGAAAAGACGCTTTTTACTTAAGTGACAAGAAGTATAAAACACTCAAAAGATTTTCGTACGTTGACGAATTAAATACGCTAGCGGTCGCTTTAAATTGCAATTTTGTATCTGCGAAAGTTTAGCTTAGAAGTAAAATTTCTTTTTCAATAAATTATCAAATGTCTATACTTAATTCTTTACTCTTCTGATGCTAAGTTTTATCACAATTAATATACTAGCTGCCGCACTCACAGACGTAACATAATTGTCTTTAAGTAATTTGTTGGAATCCGATTTCTACATTCACAGCCAGTTAATACTTTATGTTGCGTTACTGAACACAGAAAATGATTTATATTCTGTTACTGAATACAGAAAAAATCTTAACTTTTTTTTATAGCATAGGCCGGCAAACGAGCAAGTGGGTCATCTGATGGTAAGTGATCTCCACCGCCCATGTACGCCCACTACCAGAAGAATCATGGGCGCGTTGCCGACTTTAAAGGAAAGGGATAATTAGGGATTGGGAAGGGGAGGAGAGATTTGGGCTTCCGGATATCTTACTCACCGTACGAAACGCAGCAGCAAGCCGCTACTTTACGTTGGTTTCCTGTGAGACAGTGGTAACGACCCGATTGAACCAGCCCATTCATGCTGTAGACAAAACTGTCTATAGCGTGGCTCTACCACTGAAACTGACTCTAACTGACTGACTTAATGACAATTAAAGTTTAGCGACGTGTCTTAGTGCAGCAATGAAGTCTGTTATCGTTTAATGAAATAATAAAAAAACGGTATAGTTACATAGGCATATCAAATGGGAACACCCAAATACTCCGAAATATTTTATTCCGAATTTCGATGTTCCGATGTTCAAAAGTCCGAATTTCATAATACCTAAAAATTATAATGTCTATTATTCAAAATTACGAAAATTATTTTACCGGAAGTTGTAAATACGATCTGTTTGTTTTCCGATTTTTATATGTTCGAAGAGTCAAATGCTCGATGGGTTCTCGGTCCGAAAAACGACATTCCGATTTTCAATATTCCGAATAAATTGCTAAAATTAGGATTTTGATTCAGTTCGTATAATCATTACATACATTTGGGTTAGGTTAGGTTAGAACTGTGACCATTAAAGCGCGAAGGCGAGCGAGCGTGCCGCGGCAGCGGCCGCCGAGCGCCAGATCCTCTCTATTGTTGGTGAATCATTTGGGTTAGGGTAGAATTGTGATCAGCAAAAAAAATATTTTTATTGTAAAGAAAATATTTTTAAACCGCATTTGACATTTGTTTTTTAATTATACCTCCTCATACTATTATACTTCTCTTTGACAAGCAATTATGTGTTGATTTGTCTTTCTATTCAGTTTTACAAGGCGTTTTTATTTCGGAATTTTAATTAATAGGTATTTTAATAATCGGAATTCGTATTTTTGATGTTTCGAATTATCATTAATTCGGACTTTTTGTTGTTCGATCTATTGAAACTCGGTATTTTGAGAATCGGAATTATATACGTTAGGAATATTGAAATTTCGGAATTATAAAAATAGGATAAATGATACATCGGAGTTGTTATATTCGGAATTTTAAACCATTCGGAATTATGAAAATCGGTATTTTGAAATTCGTATTTGTGACTATCGGAATAAAGTTTGTCGTATTATTGTAGTGTACCCGTACGGGGGAACACCCAAATACTCCGAAATATTTTATTCCGAATTTCGATGTTCCGATGTTCAAAAGTCCGAATTTCATAATACCTAAAAATTATAAAGTCTATAAAAATTTGAATAATATTCAAATTTACGAAAATTATTTTACCGATAGTTGTAAATACGATCTGTTTGTTTTCCGATTTTTATATGTTCGAAGAGTCAAATGCTCGATGGGTTCTCGGTCCGAAAAACGACATTCCGATTTTCAATATTCCGAATTAATTGCTAAAATTAGGATTTTGATTCAGTTAGTATAATCATTACATACATTTGGGTTAGGTTAGGTTAGAACTGTGACCATTGAAGCGCGAAGGCGAGCGAGCGCAGCGAGCGTGCCGCGGCAGCGGCCGCCGAGCGCCACATCCTCTCTATTGTTGGTGAATCATTTGGGTTAGGTTAGAATTTTGACCAGCGAAAAAAATATTTTTATTCGAAATAAAACGCATTTGACATTAGTTTCTATCTCCTCATATTATTATACTTCTCTTTGACCAATTATGTGTTGATTTGTCTTTCTATTCAGTTTTACAAGGCGTTTTTATTTCGGAATTTTAATTAATAGGTATTTTAATAATCGGAATTCGTATTTTTGATGTTTCGAATTATCATTAATTCGGACTTTTTGTTATTCGATCTATTGAAACTCGGTATTTTGAAAATCGTAATTATGTACGTTAGGAATATTGAAATTTCGGAATTATAAAAATAGGATAAATGTTACATCGGAGTTGTTATATTCGGAATTTTAATCCATTCGGAATTATGAAAATCGGTATTTTGAAATTCGTATTTGTGACTGTCGGAATAAAGTTTGTCGTATTATTGTAGTGTACCCGTTGTACGGACTTGAAGCAAATTTGGTACAAAGACCTTAATTTTTATCCAGTTAGTACGTTTTCATGGTTTAAAGGTACTACTGAATACAAAAAGACTTTCATAAAAGCGAAGACAAAGACAACAGCTAGTGGTTATACTTAATGACACCTAGGATACTTACCACCAACAACATTTGCGGCAGTTTGTTTATTCTGTTCTGGGCCGTGTCCACCTTGGCCGTTACCATGTTACGTCCTGCCTTATAATCAGGTCTATCGTAGTCTATTTCGACAGTATATAAAAAAATAATTACTTTATTCTCTTGTATACGATCAGAACTAAATACAAAGTTAATAAAACAGTGGGGTCTAGTGCTTCCAGCCGCTACTTCACGTCAGTCTATAAAGGCGCCTTTATACGACCTAACCGAATTAATAGCTATTCACGGATCATTGCAAACGGTAACTAGATGAGATTTGAGCTATTCGAATTAGTGAAACTTTCATGCGGGTCGTACCTACCTACCGAGATACGGGTGTAATAATCGATACATCGTTTCTAATATGTACTAGCATATTTGATTGTTAGAACTTTTTGATACTTTTTGGATGCATATTTGTATCCAAATACGTTAAAAGTTCTGTTCAATGTGAGTTTTCATCTCTGATTCCATTCCTTCAGAGGTGGAATTTCTTTTTAAAAATTCAAATGGGACCAAGTTAGAGTTATATCAACCAAATCAGATCGCATTTGATGGAGTTAAGCGTGGTTATACAAAAAATAAAAAAAAACAATATACGCGTTGAATTGAGAATTTCTACTGTTCCTTTCGTCGGTTAAAAAAGAACACTGAGCTTGATTATCATACCAGTGGGTTGGCACTGCATTGCAATTGCAATTTAATTGCAGTGCGCTTACTGTATTTTGTAGAGGAGTTTCCAGTTGCCCCTCGTATTCGAAATTAATTTAATTTAGCTCCAGAATATATACAAAAAGAATCATCAAAATTGGTCCACATTCTGTGGAGATATCATGTAACATATCACAAATAAACAGTATTAAACAAAGTCGCTATCTGAGCCTGTCTCTTTGTCCGCTTATTTCTCCTAAACCATGCAACGAATTTAAATACTAATTTTACGGTCATTTAGAGAATTTATTCCGGAAGGTTAGTATGTATATTATACTCCGACGCATGGGAGCAGGACAGTTATATGGCTGAGGTTAAAAAATCTAGTATAAAATAAAAACAAACAACCTCTATACGAATTGAGAATCTCGTCACATTTGAAGTCAAGATGCATTCAGTTTTAGAAAGTGTAGCATTCTTAACACTCCTGAAATACGGCACGACATTGATAAAACATTACAGCTAAGTGTATTCCATACTCGGTAAGAATGTTTTCTTTATCAACATGAACGCAATTATGAACGATTATCAACAAACCGGTGCGACGCGTACGAGCTGCATTCAACGAAAACTACATGTGTCGATAACCGTGCAGGAAACCATTATACTAATGTACTCGGGAATTTTCTTACCGTTCGTTTTACATTCTTTTGAATTGCTTTAAAAACCCAGAAAGTTATTTCTGCGTGTACTTTTTACGGCATGAAATTTTTATGCTATGGGGTCGCAGCCTTGGAATACCAATGCCACTTTTGTTTATGATGTTTCAAGTGCCGAGCTGGATAGCAACTATGGTGAAAGCAACAGTTCCCAGAATAACAGCAATATGAATTCGTAACTCTATTGTTTCTTTAGTTACTTGGTCTTGTTCTAACAGTGTTTTTTTTCAAACGCGGTTAATACCCGTTTTAATAAATAAAGATTATAATACATAACTAATATTCACTTCTTATGAAGGATGTTAAAATTACAGATAGTTCATACAACGCACAATAATTATTGCATAGTAATTTTAGTACTACATTACTTTTGTTTATGGATTTTGGGTCAACTTAAAAAACATATTGAAACTACGACCATAGTTACATTCTTAAACGGAGCTTGAAGAACCATTTAAGCAAGGCTACGATTAAGGTCATCCGGTTGAAAAGATTTTCGCTTCGGTTGGTCCCATGTGGGATCTCTTTCAGTCAGTTTCATATTAATTGTTCTTGTACTTTCTGTGTCTTCATTCATTCTTTTAGTGGTGTTACAAATATGTGCTGGATACAAAATGTCCAAATTGTTATTTATTGATGGAACCATATTTGATCGCCTCATTAGCGTAGTGGTCGCGTACTTAGAGGCTTAGGCCTACTTATCCAGGTCAGGAAATTACAATTAGAGTTTGAGTTTTACAAATGAAAAAAAAAGGAATTTGTGCCTGGTGTGCGATAGGCTTGCCCTTTATCGAATCATGGGAGAGATATAACGGCGATCTGTGGGTGGGCTAATTGTCTACCTCTTTAGGGATACAAGCGTTAGCTTACATATATATGAATGTATGAGTGGTTGACGCATACTTAAAGAGATCAATGTTCAGCAGTGAACGGCAATATACTGAGTTATACGGTTACAATATCGTCAATATCCGGTCCGTTTAAGAGTTGTGTGTACACTTTATGCAGGAAACATAAACAATCAATTCTAAAAAACACAATTCCTTTTAACTTCAATATAATTTCGATAGTCATAAACTCGATTTCTTTAGATCAAAGTTCAATAAGCGAGGGGCGCATGTGTGCAGCGTTTCAGATCTTTTATAGAGCGGCTTATAATAAAATTGTTGGTCGGAAAATCTGTTCTTAATTGCCGGACAGAGGCACGCTCGGCTTGTTTCAACTTTATTAGATGCTGTTATTGGATTTATCTAACGCGAAAGGGTTTGTCTACACTGTACGTGCCGTCAGGAAGCCTATAGTGGTAGAAGGAAATTCGATTAAGGTCATCCCTTATTTAAAGATTAGAATATATCGATCAAACATGGGGGCATCCTTGAAGTTGTATAACATAGTTTCCATGTTTTTGAGTTATAGTGAAATATTTACTATATATGGGTGATTCTACAAAAATTGGGTAACTCAATGTCACCAGCCAATATATACAAAGTCTTATTATATTGTATTGAAATAACAATTTATTTTAAAACAATGAAAAGTCCTTTATTTGGTCACCCAATTTCACTTCTTCATTTTAAATACAAGTTAATAAAAAAACAAAATTAATACTCAAAACGTCAGTCCGTTGGCATGTCACAATCCCGAAAACCAACAATCAAGTGACTATCCATTAAACATTATCATTGATTTAGGAAAACTTACTAATTTACTACAATCTGTGATGTACATAGTATTATATACTACAACTTTCATAATGCAATGTTCTCCATTTTATTTAATAAAAAATAAGAAACTTTGTGTTTAGTTTCTTTCGTCAGTCCGTTGTGTGTTCTTTAAATTTAAAATTCGCCGAGAATATCACCGAGTCAAGGTCAAATCCCTGTTTAAGTTTTAATGTTGCTAATGAAGTTAGTTGCGGACCGCACAATTTGACGGCCGCCATAATAGTACCAGTGTTTGGGTTGTGTTTGTTGTCTATACACGTGCGAAGCCAGTCAAAATGTCAGTCCTGTGGTGAGTCGTTATTTTCTTGTTAATCTGAGGTTTATTTTCATTTATACATAGTTAACTATGATTTGTTAAAATGAAGTTTGTTGATATTCGAAATTATCAAAAAAAACATTAGTTCTGATTATAACCTCAAATTATGTCTATTTCATCAATCCGTTGGCGTCAGTCCCTTGTCAGGTATCGTGCCATAGGACTGACGTGTCTCCATAGCACTGATGTTTTTTGAAGTGATAACTTCTTATGGGAGGATGAACCGAAACGTTCCGTAACGCGAGCGGTCCCTCGACCAGCCAGCGTTAGCTGACCTCCCTGGAACATCGATAATTTCGAAGTCCCAGATGGCGCCACACAGTGACCAGTCGGCTTGGAGTGGACTTTCACAAGACTTTGACCGGACTATTAAGGCAATAAAAAAAAAAAAAAAACTTTGAAACGACTTTTACCGGACTTTGACAGGACTTTGACCGGACTTTGACTGGACTTTGACAGGACATTGACACGACTTTGACACGGCTTTGATAGTATGGATGCGGCGGCGTTGCCAATGTAGGTACTGGCTGATATCAATCAATACCTATGTATTGCCACCGCAAAACTATTTAGTCTTTGGGTGTGTGTAGTGGGTACAAAAAATAACGGATCCGACTCACGGTTTAAAAGTTGTATTTCACACAGCACACAAGACAGAAGGCACAATAGACAGAAAGCACAAGCACAGAGAGTCCAGAAAGAAGTAAGAATAGTTCGGACAGATAACACTCAAACAGTCTTAGGAAGTAGGCACAAGCGATAGGTGGTATATAAAGCGAAGTACATAAGCGTATACAAAAAAGCGTGCGTTTTGCGTCGTAAGCTAGTCTCGACTGATGACAGTTAATACATACGTCTGCGATTTGCGCGCGCGCTAGTTGCGCGGGTAGTTCGCGCAGTACATAATGGACTAGAGATGTGGGCGTTATCGCAACGCCCGACAATCGATATCGATATCGACAAGCTGTTCGCAGCGTGTGTATATTAATACATAAATATAAATAGTTATTAAGAATATTATAATGATAATATAATTATATAAATATGTTATGTAAATATAAGTGTAAGTGTAAAAATGTAAATGTATAATTTTAGTACATATAATAAAAATAAGTGTTAAGTGTAGGAAGGTTACCTACAATAGGACTTTGATACGGCTTTGACACGACTTTTACCGGACTTTGACAGGACTTTGGCAGTCAAATTCAGAAAATTTTAAATATCTCACAATCTACTTAAAAAAGTGACTGGCCCGATTTGGAACAATATAATCATTAGATTAGCCATCATATAGACCCGAATTTGTAATGATTTGATTGAATAACTATAGTAAACAAAATATCCTCAAAAGTTACCCAACTTTTGTATAATCACCCATATATAGCATCAAGAATCCATTATGGTTGCACCAATAAAAATAATTAATAAAAAATAAACGTAAATAAGTGTTATATATAAATATTTGAATAATAATGGAATACGATTTCTAAAACACTCTAAAGGTTTAACTCCACAGAGGGTTCTGTCATCTGGTCACCGATTGGGAGACAGATCGAACTTCTATACTATATTCCTGTTTTTGCCCTTGGGGGACAAAATTGGGGAACAGACTTATAAGGTGACGTAGGCGAGGGCAATAATTTCATCATCAGCATTTATATGTAAACTTAAAAGTCATTAAATTAGGAGTAGCTTAGTGGTATTGTTAATCAAGCATTTTCTGAATATTATATTATTTATAATGATAATGATTAAAGAATAGAAAACAATCTTGAGATGAAGATAAATTTTCTCGATGATCATCTACCGTAGAATATTATGTAGAACTTTCTAGATTCTAAAGCGATCCTGTGTCAGAAATATTACGTTGCATCACACGTGATTTGTGTGCTGGATGTTGGATAAACTAGATACAGATGCGATATTCAAATAATCGGAGACATGTCTTAACATATCAAGTGGAATAAGATATTAACGGTCCTTCTCAGAATGAAGTTAATGTTGTTGAAACATAATATAAAACGTTATTTACACACATTAACAGGAAAATTAGGCGTAAATTACTTTGTAAGAGCTGTAAGGATGGTTTAATGTACGAAATTGAAATATGAAGGCGTTGTAGGTAAATTACATAATATTTAATGGAAGCTAGGATGTTTAAAACACCTGGAGGCAATTAACTATTTTCTACTGCGTTTCATAAGATAGAAATTTTGTAACAAAGTTCTCCAATATCTTTCAAATTCGAGGCAAGATTTGAAAGTTTGATGCTGAGGTGGTTTGTGGGTTGCGTTGTTCATACCATTGAGTAAATTGTTTCTTTTTGGTTTATTTTTCCAATTTTGTATTTTTGCAAAGTATTTTAAATTGTTGTCAATATGGAAATTTGAAGTGAATTTATATGAATAACTACACTCAATAATGAATCAGCATGGCGAAAAATGTGATCCAGATCTGAAATTATTTACAATAATTGTAAATGACATCATTTTATTAAGTATAATGGCACGTGTACGAAATATGTCTTTTCAGCGGTAATATTTAATACCTAAAAACGATTAAGGCACATGTTACGATCGATCCAGGAGACTGCGACACACGACGACCGCGACTCGTATTTCTATAGCATAGGCCGGCAAACGAGCAAGTCGGTTACCTAATGGTAAGTGATCTCTAACCGCCCAAGAACGCTCACAATACCAGAAAAGTCAGGGCGCGTTGTTAACCTTAAAGGCAAGTGATAAAAATAAAGGGATTAGGAAGGGGAGGAGAATTTGGGCCACCGGATATCTCAATCACCGTACGAAACGCAGCAGCAAGCCACTGTACGTCCATTTTCTGTTAGAAGTAATAACCCGGTCAAGCCGGCCTAATCTTAATGTATACAAAACTCTCTACAGCGTGGTTCTACCAGTTTAACTTACTATAGGTACGTCTGCTTGTATGCAGTTATATAGGTACATTTTGAAGTACGAGCGATATATAACTACGCGACGCAAGACCGTTTCCAAACAATTTCATACAAAGCAGACTTGTCGATATTGCCTGACTTGCGTCACGCGTCCCCGTCTCCCTGTCTTGGTCGCGTACCACAAAATATACCTTATACATATACTATCCAGTACGTCTTGTTTTATAACGTCCATTCATAAATGATGCCTCGTAGTGAGCGCCAATGTATAGTGCAGATTTCTTTAAACGTCATTGGTTAGTTTTGAAGCTAAATCAAAACAGACCAATCAGGTACAGAGAATTTGATACTTGGAAGAGCATCACTTATGTATTGTTTGTGAATAAGAGCATTAAGAACACACATTATATGTTTACTATAGCTATTATTTATTTCTGGTCTGTTATTTCATATTTTGAGTTCTTACTTTTACTGAAATTATTTTACTATTCATACTTGGTGTTTTTTTTACGTCCGTATTGTCTGTTCAAGTTAACCTTAGATTCGAGGGTAGACAGGATCCTCCCACGCTCTTCAGCTAGTCCGAACATGGAATATAAATAGACGTTTCTAACTCCCCTTTATCTACTATGCTGTGTGGAATAAGAATCAGTATGGCCGTATTTAGATATATGAACAATGGGAATATTTACCAGAAAATTCATTGCACTGTAAAGATTCATGGTATATTGTCTAATTGCTTTTTATAGAAAAATAGCACATAATGCGTGACGTGTTCATAATCTATCGTCACTTTAACCAATAATAATTAAGGAAATATAAAATAAATAATTTTTAATTAATATATTATTTAGTATAACCTAACTGTTAAAACCCCTACATAAAGAGAAAAACATACGTAACTTTTAAAGGCCTACAGAAATACTTCAAACACGGCGAGGAATAATATCAATTAAACAGGATTACATAGATACGCATTCAAATCGGTCCAGTCATTTAGACACCCCACAAACAGATAAAGGGATCAAACTTAGAACTCTTTTCTTTTTTGCAGAAGTTAAAGTAATGTAGTTTAAAAAAGTGGGACCAACTTTCATATGAAAAACGAGTCATCTAAATCGGATTGCCATAAAAAGTTATACATGGTTGTATATAAAACAAAATATAAAATATATACACGCGTCGAATTGAGATCTTCCTTTGTTTTTTCGTCAGTATATAAAATTTATTCACTTATTTGAAATAAACAACACCAGGAGAGTATAATAATATACTGACATATTTGCATAGTCTGGAATTCATTCAGATGAACGTGGGGGCTATTACGCACACTAAAACCCTCTGAATACGTCCACCAAGTGCGTCTAACACCCAACTAATACGAACAGAAAGTACTGCAATAGACTTAATTTAAACATTTCCAACAAACTTTTTCATGTGTTAACGTAAAAAGTTAAAATTACTGTACGTGTCAATTAATTTATGAACGTAGTTTGGTAATAAAATAGCAATTGTATTGTGTTGTAAAACTCAAAAGTGTTCTATTATTTAAAAAAAAAAAATGTTTGACAGAGTTTGGCTATGACGTAGTCCTATATCAATTTAGTTTAAATCTGATGCCACAGTGCGGAGTAAACAAATGAAAGGATACAATTACATTTTTACACTTATCGCAATTATATTACTGTATTGGAATTAACATGTCATAGTTGTACCTACCACTAAATAAAAATAAAAATTTAACACAACCTTATATCTGATTTCAAAAATGAACAGAGAAAAACCGGTGCCCGATCGGCGAAATTGCAACGACCAAATAGCAAAGAACTGAAAATGAAAATTTCTCTTATACAATAGTACGAAATACTAAAATCCGGTATGTAATGCTTCTGACAGCGAATGTCACCTGTCACCCTAGTCCGCCCATGTCGACTGTCACAAACACTGTGTTCGGTAGCCGTAGTGTGAGTTTTTACGATAGAAAGATATATGATGATATATGAAGGTATGAAGATAACGCGTTTTCAATACGAGACACTAGTGGTGTTATACGCATCTGAGATCTGCCTGAAAATGTTGTTTTCCTGTGAGATTTGGTATACTTTAAGTTTATAATAAGAAAGGTTGCAAAATTTATTTATATATAACTAGCTATTCCTCGTGACTCCGCCCGCGTGATCTTCTTTTTACGGGATAAAAGGTAGTCTATGTTCATCAAGGATAATGTAGGATTCTAATAGTGAAAGACTTTTTCAAATCGGTCAGTAGTTTTTAAGTTTATTCGTATACAAAAATACAAATATTTCCTCTTAAAACATAAACATTATCTCTCTCTTTCTTGCGTGATTGGCAATTATAAATATAGTTTAAAGTTATAATACGGTTTGTAATAAGACCATCATCGTTTACGCAATTGTCAATGTCTGCATATCAATTTTCGCAGCTGTTATAGAAGACGCTACGTGACCATTAGTTTTCTTAGATACGGATGACGCCGCAGCTGTGACAGCTATCAAATAACTCGCAAAAACTTAAACTACGGGTACGGATTCCGGAATGTTTCCAGTAATGACAATACGTAATACAGAGGAGTGACCACCATTATAATACAATAGAACAAGCCGTATAATCAATTGTGTAGAACCAAGTTCATTTGGATGGAGAGCTGTTAAATCGGCTCATTGGTCTTAATGTTTGATTTGTCTAGGATTCGAAATGTATTTGACATTACGATAGAGTAGTTAATCATAATATTTTTACTACTATTACGGTTCAAAAGATAGAGTCCTATATATGTAGGACAGATTAAGAGACAGGCTGACAGACAGACAGACGGCATAGGCCTAACGGGTTCTGCTAACACTTTTTTCTTGCATCCTACGCATTCCTAAAGAGGCCATTCAATTCACATCTACTTTCATCCAATATGAATACAATGTATATTCGCAATAAACAGTAAATAACAAATACTTATGCCGATACATTTAACAGGATGGTGAGGGCAAAGACACTAGATTTGAATAATGCAGCAGTGCATATGCATTAAGTCAAATGGCCCACGAAGTACGGCGGGGTGTCGAATATTTTCCGTGACACTCGAGTTCACTTTCCCTTACCATATGAAAAATAAAATATAACCTATTATTTATTATTCTTATGCTTTTACCGAGATTTTTATAATATTGCATTTGAAACGTTTACAAATTACTTTGTTTTAATCGCAAAATAGAGTCTTTCGCAGGGATGTTGATAAAATATCGATGTGATGATATTTTTTTGCATGCATCGTTATTTTTTAAAATAAGAGTGGATATTTTTATAAGATGCCGAAAAAGTTCATCCAAATGTCAATAAATCGATGTTGATTAAACGCACTCACTCACGCCTGTAATCCTCGAAGTGGTAGGCAGAGGTATAACCAATACTTACTAATACAACACTTCGCCGAACGTATTTCCATCCCATAATGTGATAGGAGTCGAGCCTATCGACATACCGCCTATCGATAATCGATATTGATGCTATTTATTAATATCGACACGATATAAATCGATCCTCTTTTGCACTTTTGACATGGATATGCTTATTATATGCTGACTACTACGACTACTACGCACTATGTAATTCTATGGGATTCTATTCAACGTTAGCACGTCATCAACACTAGCGACGGTGAAGTGACATACATTTTACCGCTGCTTATACTTATGGAGATATAGGCGTGCTGTTTGAGATTACAAAGTTTTGTAAACTGTGACACGTCCAAAAGTTCTGGCACCACCTTCATCTAATGACTCTCAAACTTTTTTAATTCTACGCTTTTTGGTGAATAATATCTTTCGGGAACATTAGGTACATAAATGATGTCAAGATAGAAAAACAAGGACATAATTAGGGGACTTTCATTTTATGTTATGGTCGTATTAAAGCAGGTATTGAGATATGCGACCTAGACTATCACCGACCGTTTTCATACAATTTTATACAAGCTAAATGCACCACAAACGCTGAAAAGTTTTTGAGACGTCGGGATCAAAAGTAAAAAGAAACCGTGATAAAATTAGTTTTATTTCATACGTTCTAACTCTTACGCTTAAAATTCCCGAAGGTGTAGGCACAGGTATAACCACTACACCCAAATTTTGACGAGTTTATTTCCATACCATGTTGTCATAGCGGGCAAGCTTATCATCATACCGGACACAATAACAGACTTCGGGTTGGTACTAAGGGTTTACAAGTTATATCAGCTGAGCGTCCTGCAGGTCCCGTCATTCAGACTAATGAACAAAATAACACAATGGTTTCAAATAAAGTTAAGCACTTAGAACAGTGTTTCCCAACGTAGGGTCCACGCCCCACAGGGGGGCAATTGATAGTTAAGAGGGCCAATTTAAAAATGGACTTTATACGACCTTCGACCCTTTCGCTTTGGGTTTAAATTTAAATGCAATGTTAGATATCGGTGACTAATTTAACAAAAAAATGTTAAGGTAGGGCATGGCCTAAAAAGAGTTGGGAAATACTGACTTAGAACATTTCAGAATTATATTTGATCGCAAATTACGATAAGTTACTATTCTTTTCTGCTTGTAAGAAATGTTTGATTGTTGTTTCTTATACACATAACCGTGTGAATGGACGTATTTAATGGTAACAATAAATTTCCTTTATCGAGTTGTTTATTCGAATTCTGCTTTTACTTCCAATGAAGTATAGTTAGTGTCGAATCAGTGGCCGTTTGAACTTTGAAGTACACTCGAAAACATACATTGAGAATCGCTCAGGAAATTAATATAAATGTAGTGTTTATAACATGTGAAATTTCCGTGCATTATGAGACTTAATATCCCAAGCTTCGTGTAGATAAGCGCTGAGCATTGCCATGCAGTATTTTGTAATTCAAAGTTTTAAGTGGTGTTGCTTTTGTTCATAAGCAGAAGAGGCGCTTTACATAATATATTCATTAGAAAATTAGAATTTAATAATATATTATTAAACTTGTTCGTCTCGTTATTCAAGCAAAATAAAAAAACATTTATATGAATACATTTGAATTGCGTTGCTTCAGTCGAGTTCAGTCATCATACCTAGGTTTCTGTATTGGCTTAAGGACTCCTTTAGGTAATACGAACTCACCGCAGTTTTTTTTTAATGCAAGGCGCTCGCCTGATGGTAAACGCTACGCCTGCCCATAAAAAGAAGCAACACTACACAGAATTTTGAACTACAAAGCATTGAACGGGGGTACACTACAATAATACGACAAACTTTATTCCGACAGTCACAAATACGAATTCCAAAATACCGATTTTCATAATTCCGAATGGTTTAAAATTCCGAATATAACAACTCCGATGTATCATTTATCCTATTTTTATAATTCCGAAATTTCAATATTCCTAACGTATATAATTACGATTCTCAAAATACCGAGTTTCAATAGATCGAATAACAAAAATCCGAATTAATGATAATTCGAAACATCAAAAATACGAATTCCGATTATTAAAATACCTATTAATTAAAATTCCGAAATAAAAACGCCTTGTAAAACTGAATAGAAAGACAAATCAACATAAAATTGCTTGTCAAAGAGAAGTATAATAGTATGAGCAGGTAGAAACTAATGTCAAATGCGTTTTCTTTCCAATAAAAATATTTTTTCACTGGTCACAATTCTAACCTAACCCAAATGATTCACCAACAATAGAGAGGATCTGGCGCTCGGCGGCCGCTGCCGCGGCACGCTCGCTGCGCTCGCTCGCCTTCGCGCTTCAATGGTCACAGTTCTAACCTAACCTAACCCAAATGTATGTAATGATTATACTAACTGAATCAAAATCCTAATTTTAGCAATTAATTCGGAATATTGAAAATCGGAATGTCGTTTTTCGGACCGAGAACCCATCGAGCATTTGACTCTTCGAACATATAAAAATCGGAAAACAAACAGATCGTATTTATAACTTTCGGTAAAATAATTTTCGTAAATTTGAATAATAGACTTTATAATTTTTAGGTATTATGAAATTCGGACTTTTGAACATCGGAACATCGAAATTCGGAATAAAATATTTCGGAGTATTTGGGTGTTCCCATTGAACGGCACTGAACTGCGCTCGTCACCCCGACACATAAGATGTTAAATCTCATAAGGCCCAGTTATTTCACTGGCTTCAATCAAAGTACCGTCATCGTAGTTAATATTTGTATGTCATAAAATATTTAATATAGTGAATAAAAATATTTCCTGCTTGGTTTACTGTGGGAAACCACACTTAACAAATAACGTTCAATATTTATTTTGCTTGCAATTTCTTTACGATAAATAATATTAAAAAGTTTGATGGATTTGTTTAATTGAAACGACCTTGAAAATGGGATCCTTTGAGATAACAAGTATTTTATTAGATTTACCAAATACAGTCTAGCTCGATTAGACAATTCTTTTGGCTCGTAAAAAGAATTAAAGTTTCAATTTACTTGAGATTGCAGTTTCAACTGTTCTTAATTGTATGCGTTTTAGAAAATTGTTTGCGGGTTTAATTTATTTTTAATTGAGTAAGATGAACTTAGATGACATGATAATCATTAATGACATATTAATAGTCGATTCAGGAAGACTATACCTACTTTAAACTCATTCATTAAATTAGATTTTTTACTGTAATAACGAGTAAATTAGTCATCAATTAAAAATTCAATCTGCACTAATATTATAAAGAGGTAAAGTTTGGGAATTTGTTTCTTTTTTTCTTTCTTCTTTCTACTTGTCCAAATCTAAAAATTATTACAGCAACAGAGAGCTACATTGTCCCCTAGTGCTATATACTGTATTTTTAATGTTAATAAAAGTAAGTTTTATATTTATATTTAATTATAAAATAACTAAGTTAATAAATAATAATCTAAAAAGACCATAATTTTGTGGATAATATTTAGGGTGCACCACTTTATGTGTAAAGATATTGGCCACAAACACAATGTATGATTGGACCGTCTATGTTAAGGTTAATGGAAAGCGTCTGACTCCAATTTGAGGCGACTGTGTAATATTAAAATGAGAAGTTTTTTTTATAACGAGACGAGCAGATCACTTGCCTGATGGTAAGCTCCACGACTATTCATAAACAGTGGCAACACTACCCAGAACTTTGAATTACAGTGTATTGCATGACACTGTGTTTATCAGAACACTAATTTTACTGGCTTCAACGTCCTTCAAACCGAAACACTTCTGAATGAAAGCAAAAGATTTTTTATTACCACGTCATATAAATGAACGCTATCAATTATACATTCATAAATCTCCTCAGCATAAATATTTTCACACAAAAACAAGATTCGAACTTCAAAGATTCAAATCCTCGGGACGGTTTTGATATTTTTTAACTGTATTTCCAACGTCTTATAATAAACTAGCATTATAGTATTTTGATAACCGCGATACAGCTATTAGACGAAATACTAGGAAATTATCTTTGCTATGAAATTGTTGAAATGTAAATCTAGAAATATTAATACTCCCACGTAAGAGGGGAGATTTTAATAAGCAGAATAGGATTGTACATTTTTAAAATGCAAGTTGCATTTAAACATACATGTTCCTATTACGAGTAAAGTTTGCGTTTCGGAAATCTTCGCCCGTAACCAAGACCAACTGGGCAGATTCCTGTATTCGTAACTAACTGTAGCCCACAGATCCACCCCTGTGAACCATCTTTTTTCACCTTTAAAAGGTAAATTTACAAAAATCATTTCTTAGTGGGCCTCTGCATTACACAAACTATTATAGGATCAAATTTCATGATCTTAGCTTTAGTAGTTTTTGAGATATCGTGATTAATCAGTAAATAAATGCGTGTGAATGCGTGGTATTTAGCTTGTAAATGGATTGGGCTGTTTTTGTTATCACTATAAATGAGTCAATATACAGAAATCGCCACTATGCGCACAATTTGAGACCTCATAATGACATTTATAAGTAGCGGCACAATCTATTTCGAAATACTAATATTTGATGATGGCCTGATGGAATTTATTAATATTTGTAATTCGCTCATATTCTGATTCTATAATTTATGCGCTGGGACTCTGGAAGTATGTCTGTAGATGCGTCGCCTTTTTTTTCCGAACTTGGCTGACGCACGGCCATGTATCTAAATAACATGTGAGACTTCGAAATTGAAGAACGAAGTAACAATCCGTCCACCTCCAGAAATGTGAAACTTTCTACATTTTTTTCCGACAGTTTTGCTTGTCAAAATTAAAGATAATATACTTTATTTTATTCTTACTGTCACGAAATGTCCATTCATGATACAGATTGGTGGATAAGTTAATACGTGAGTGAGTTAATATCCACGTACGAAATTATTATTTTAATGTAAATACTTTCTACTTTCTATTTTTATTACTTTATTTGTATTATAACGGTTTTGAAGTAAAAAGTATATTTTTAATCCGATAGGTTATTTTTTTGTAATTATTGCACTGTTGACCGGACCGAGCACAGGCCCCGACTCTAAAGTGACCTCTAGAAATTGTATGTTTGACTTTTCAGCGATAAAGTAATTAATATCACACGTGAAGCGAAGGTCATTAATTTATTCGTGGCATTTATAAAATTATTTGCTTTATATTGCTTAACTGCAATTATTCATAATAATATTTTTGGACCTTTCGAAATCATATAAAACTACCAGGTTTGAGAGATTGAACATCTTTTTTCTCGGGGTGACGAGCGTAGTGCAGATATTCATAAAAAATTGGGTGGTTTTACTGCTCTTTATGCGTGGCTGCGTCATTTAAGCTAACAAAAAACCATATAATTTCTATTTTCGAAGTATTTAAATAATGTATGACTATCATCTGTATATTTTCTAGTATCAAAACAGTAGTAGGGGCTACTAAGCTTTATATTTTAGCAGTTATTTCAATAAGGTTTCAACATCGTTGGATGCAGTCGGCTCATAACCGGGCGTTATCTACTTTGCAAAGCCTTTGTCCAAGAAAGTACGTACCTATTTGACACCAGGGATGTCGTGTCAATCCTCGTCAAGATTGGGGAAGCTTTCAGATACAAAATAAGATAAAAGTACTTAGTTTATTGTGTGAATGTATTTCTTAGTTAAAAAATGTATTAGGTAAAATATAGCAAACTGTAAAATATACCAACCCGAATTAGGTCAGCGTGGTGGACTAAGGCCTAACCCCTCTCATTCAGTAGAGGAGGCCCGTGCCCAGCAGTGGTACATATTTAATATAGGACTCAAAAATATCATAGCTCTTATTGCCATTGTAATCTTCGGTTCCTAAAATATTAGCTCCTGCTAACTGTTGTGACGCATCTTTCGCCAACATCTATGAGTTCTAGGCATCAGTCAATATTATTTTGCGTTTGAGTGTACCGAAATCCTTATCTCCAGTGTATAGCCACTTTACCACTTAGTGCAAATGTTGAGTGTGTGATAGATGGTGGAACTTCGGGTTACTCTATAAATGTATGTGAGCCGCTGTTTTATCGTGACGTTCGATCTATTACTTCGTATCTAGGTTATGAGTGGGGTGGCCAAATGGAAAAATGATGCTGGATTTGAGGTTATCTCTTTAATGCTGATGGGAGGATACCCTTTTGTATAGAAACAAGCAGATACATAGTCAAAACCCGTCATAGTTGTTTGGTTCGTGGAGTTACGGGGTCATCTAGTGTATAATCAGTTACTTTAAGCTGGTATAATTCTATACTAATATACCATACTTTACCAACATGCAATGTATGAATAAAATAATTTTCTTGTTGTCAAAATGTGATCATAGAATCTTTTTTTATAAGTACATATTTTCACCTGTTATTATATCTCATTGAAACCACGAAGCAACTGCACTCACAAATTATTTTGCACATCTTACTGAATTAATGTTGCATAATAATAACCCAAATCTGTGTATGTATCGAGCATATCTTTATGGAATCAGATATTTTTTCGTGTAGCCTCAATACTAACAGAGATTGTTTAATATAGTTATAACTTGAAATCTTGTGTGTAATTATTATTGAAGTTTAAATATCATTATTATTGTTTATAATTTTCTCTTGTATAAAAAATATTAACAAGTAACTCGTTGTGTCACATATACAAAATTTTATCTTTAACAATTTTGTCCTAATCCAAACCTTTACCACCTTAGCTATCTTTTATGAAGATAGTTCATTTACAACATACAGGATTAAAGCCTAACGTCTCCAAGGAAGGGCCTGAGATTTAATCTGCAATATTTTCACATGTCTCGCGACTGTAGCGGTTGGTGTATACCCTACTTATTATAATGAATATACCGAGGATATCTGGTAAACAGTTTAAGGGTGTCAGCGCGTTGATACTCGTGTGGTTTCTTTACGTGTTACGTAGACATAATTAGGTATTATAGTTTGGTGGTTTGTATACCCATAGTAGTATATAGTACCGATAGCTCAGTACAGTAGATAGCTCAGGTACAGACTGTCGAGACGAAAGTGGCAGGTTCGAAACCAACCCCAAGAGCATACACCTGTGACTTTTCTAAGTCATGTGTATATTCATTGTTAATAACCGCTTGCTTTAACGATGAATGTAACATCGTGAGGAAACCTGCATACCTGAGAACTCGATAAGATTTTTCGAAGGTATGTGAAGTCTACCAACCCGCATTAGGTCAGCGTGGTGGACTAAAGCCTAACCTCTCTCATTCAGTAGAGCAGGCCCGTGCCCAGCAGTGGGACATCTATAATACAGGGCTAGTAAAAAAAATATCCATACGCACTCACTCCTGTAGTCCCCGGTGAGGTAGGTAGGTGTAACCTTCATTGCGCCCCATGATGTGATAAAGCCAATCGCTATACCAGACATAATTTTAGACTCCGGGCAGATATTGAGCAATTCGTGATAGAAAAATCGAATATGGTGGGAGGATACTTGTATCCGCCCGGATAGCGACCACCGTACATTGGTGCTAAAACCTGCCATAGTGGCCCACCTTGTGTGGGTCGCGTTCCAGGCTCAGCCAGTGTATATCCGGTTCTCCTCAGGGGGCCTGCCCCCTGATCCTAACCCTTTTTCCTTCCCCTCCCCCTTGGCCCTTTGGCAGGCCGGCATGATCTTGCCGACCTACGAGGGACACATTGTTTATCGTTGGTCGACACTATTCTTGGGTTGCGCTACACTTACCATCAGGTGTAGCGTTGCCGAGCCAGGATAAAAAAAAATATGAATTTTTACCCGACCTGGGGATCGAACCCGCGATAGAGTAGAGAGTAAAGGGAGAGGAGTCGTTTGAATTCATTCATTCAACTTTAACCAAACCGACATATTTAAAATGCTATTACTATTAAAAATACCTATTATAACTGACCTATAAAACTACACAAAAACCTTCAAAACTTCCAGTTCTCGACTTCCATCTAATTAGCATTTACCATTAGTAGTACTATTGTTGGCAAAGAATCAGCGAGTTTCTGTACAGACTGCAGGTCGCGTTTAATTCATTTTAGACATTTGCAAATGGTGCCCATCGGAGACGTCTGCTATATTGAGGTTACTAGTGATGATTTGTTAAAAATATGGAACTGTGAACTTATTTAGCCGGCTGTGAAGCGTGAGGCCGCGGGTTCGATCCCGGCACCGAGACAAATGTTTGTGTGATCCACAAATATTTGTTTCAGGGTCTGGGTGTTGTGAGACCGAAAGTCTCTCGTAGTTCCTGATACCCACAACACAAGACTCGTATCTTACTGTGGGGTCAGGTATATGTATGTGACTCTTGGGTGTATTTATTTATGTACCTTTTTCTTTCTTTCTGTTTGGTATTCTTCTTCCATATGTCATTATCCCACTCTGAGTGGGGTCGGCGCAACATGTATTTTAACATAATATGTTACAGAAAGATTTGGCTTGTAGTTTTTGAGACCGGCCGTCTGCCTGTCGTCAAACGCTCTGAGGAGGAATACTTAGACTCAAAAAATATTTGCGGGTCACACCAACATTTTGCCTCGTTGCGGATACCAAACCCGTGCCCTCTCGCTTCACAGCCGGCTATCTGCCCACTGCGCCACGGAGGCTGTCGTCTCATCATTATCGATAATAAAACAGGTATGCGACTGAGACAGTTGACAGCATCACATTCGCACATGCAATTGTATGGAAACTTTCGCGCGTCAGTCTATATAGTATATCGACAGTGGAAAGACAAAAAAGTTAAAGCGCCGCCAATACGTGAACTTTACGGTACAGCATTTTAAAGTCCTTTTTTACGATAAACACAATACAGACAATATTTCCAACCTCAAAATAAAACTATACATCCCAGATTTTTTAGGAATACTTAACAATGCATGTAAAACAGGTGGTACTATTTATTTAACAGCTCGTAAAATAACAACAATAACTATCATTTAAATAATAGTAATTAAAATCCCTTTGAAGGCGCTATTCCGTAAATAACAAAACGATTTGTTATTTCTAAAATATACCATCCATTTTACAGCTTTGATTTTCGCACGTCAAAACTATTAACCAATCTAAATATTTGGGTATTGCTCATAAAGTTTGTAAAGAATAGAAATATGAGTGTTAACTAAGCTGGAAGCATGAATCAGCCTATAGGTCAACTGGTGTTTAAAATATTTGAAACTAGCTTTTGCTCGCGGCTCCGCCCGCGTGATCTGCTTTTTCCGGGATAAAAAGTAGCCTATCACCCAAGTCAGCTCATACCCTGTCTGTATACCAAATTTCATCAAAATCTGTTCCGTAGTTTCAGCGTGATTGACGGACAAACATCCAAACAAACAAACTCACATTTATAATGTTAGTAGGGTGGTAGTTTAATGAAATTTCGCGCCATTTGTGCAGGTCTTGTTGCTATGTGTGTGTGCTTGTAAATGTTATTTTGGTGTATGACAGTGACTCGTCAGTCGTCGTACCTATTGGTAGGTATTGTGTCTATACAAACATCACGCACACATAGTAGACGACTACAAATGAGACGAAATATCTATCTATAACCGACTTTAACGGGTATCCGCTAGTAACGCAGTTCAGGCAGCGAGCATTGCGATTTAAGGCTTATGTTTTTTTTTTTTTTTTTTATCCTGGCTCGGCAAAGTGACTACGCTACACCTGATGGTAAGTGTAGCGCAATCCAAGAATATTGTCGACCAACGATAAACAATGTGTCCATCGTTGGTCGGCAAGATCATGCCGGCCTGTCAAAGGGCCAAGGAGGGGGGAAGGAAAAAGGGATGGGAAAAGGATGAGGATCAGGGGGCAAGCCCCTGGGGAGAACCGGATATACACTGGCTGACCCTGGAACGCGACCCACGCAAGGTGGGCCACTATAGCAGGTTTTAGCACCAGTGTACGGTGGTCGCTATCCGGTCGGATATAAGTATCCTCCCACCAGCAATGATTATTATGTTGATGTCGTTGTTACTAATGTTTAGTTGCTTTAAAAGTTAATTTCGTTTTATATTTTTAACCCCCGACAAACAGAGGAGTGCTATAAATTTTACCTCTTTGTCTTTTTCTGTGTGTGTGTGTGTCTGTATCCCACGCAATCGCATCTAAATGAATTGACTATTTACAAAACAATTTATTCGTTTTAATGCTTGTTTTATCGAAATTGCATGGTACTCAGTCATGTTTGAAAAAAAAACTGTTCAGTCATTTACAAATTGAAGTTGTGTTTATAATTTACGTCGTGTGTCGTGTATCAGCTTTGGTAATTTGAAGTCGTAAGTGCCTTTTACTTAAGTTTTTATATCGCGCTTGCAGTTTGCACTGTTTCGAATATCGGCGACATCAAAGCTCTGGCTAGGAGCCAAGTCGCGGAAGTACAGACAAGCACATATGACTTTGATTACCTGTATGATTGTAATAATATTAAGATTTAACGGATTATCGCGACAATCTTAGGGTTGTTATCTTATCTTTCCGGGTAATTCGATAAAATTACCCGGATTTTCGCAAAAATTCGCTTCGCTTAATCGTCTTTCCATATTTATGTACGAAAACTTTCTTAAAATATTTGTAATTTTTAACACTATAAACGTTCAGCAGGTCTATTTATTTTTGGAAGCATGAGTATTTTTAAACACCTGGTGACCAACCCATATTTTTATTTGATAACTTTATTAGGATTTTATTGACGACTAGTGCTAATGAGGTCTAATTTGATGTCTGATAAGATTTATTTATTTCGGTTGAGTATAATGTTACTTAATTTTGTTCCAGTATTATTCAAATAATAATGCCTATTTTCTTACCACCAACATTTCTCCACGTATAAAATAAAAATGCTTATGGAAAACCCAGATTGAGTGGCGGACAAAATACATCAGCTCCGTAGTGGCACACATCAAAAAATGTGATGAAACAGATAAAAATTATATAAAGTAAAAACATTTTCTCAAAACATAAAACCGCCGAAAACTAAGAAACTTAAAATAACATTAAACAATATCAAGTCTGTGCTATTGCAATTTATTTGAATCAAACAAAAATATTTAATGAATCTGTAAAATGTTATCATCGTTTAGATTCAGTCAAATATAGATACATGTGTAGTGGTTTTTAGTTAGCAATACGGCAGGTTACCTTTCAACATCTAAATTATTATTAGTCTGTAAGATTTTCTAATATTGTAAAATAAATAAATAAAAAATAAAATAACTTTCAGTTTTTTGAGTCGGATTTTTTATTTAACAGATTTCATTTCACTATTTTGAAAGAATCATCAACATGAAGGTTTTGGTGTTTTATCCGCGGTTTAAGACTGAAATTGTTTCTTCAAATCAAAATTTAATTAACAAAACCAGAAATGTAATATCCGAATTCACATTTGACGAAGTCATGCATGAACGTACATAAAAAATATAATCTATTTTTATACTTATAGACGAAATGAGAGCCTCCTCCAATTTTATTCCTCGTTTAAAAAGTAAGTTAGCGAGTGAAATGTCTTCAATAATAAAACGTGACATGGAATGAAATTCGCAAAGCTCGGAAGTCACGATAACCATCAGCGATGAACGAAGATAACGTACACGTTGGAGTAATTTTAATGGGGTTTTGAATTTCCCAGTGATGGATTATCGCCGAGATTCGCGTGTTTTTGCGATATTATCGACAACTCTGATCGATTGTATCAATAAATAAGTGTGTTTACGTGTTTTTAATTCACGTTGCACTGTTCAATCATTGTTCAATCTGTAATTTCACTTTATTAATATAATCATGTTTTTATTAACTCTTAAAATTTTGATAACTTAATACGATGAGAATCGAAAAGCTTCAAAATATAAATATTTAATCATTTCAGTATACGACTATTCCAACACATGAGCATACAAAGTTTATATAAGCACGGCGGGTAATGGATGTTTGTCCATTGTCTGAACGGTTGCTAAGTGTTCGCGCTGGCCCAAATATTGCGCTACTCATATGAGAATTTTTCGCTGAAACAATAATGTATTTTGAATTGCATTTTGCTGGTTTTTATTCGTTTTGTTGAGCAATAATAAATAGTAATAAATAAAAACGTTTGTTTGGTTTTTTCGAATATCTGCGGGTTGTCAAAAGCAGGATGTGGGATCGTATGTATCAGCCCTGTGTTAAACTTTCCCACTGCTGGGCACGAGCCTCCTCTACAAATGGGAGGGATTAGGCATTAGGTTTTCACGCTGGCATAATGCGGATTGGCAGACTTCAAACGAACTTTGAACATTTAAAAAAACTCTAAAAAATAGTACAGTAATTTAGCGTGAATAATTTGTTCTGTTAGATTTTTTCTCTTCAGACCCACCGTACCCCTGGCCGTACCCCTTCCTAATCTCTTAATTATCCCTTCCCTTTAAGGTCGGCAACGTACCTATGATTCTTATAGTATTGTGGGTTTATATGGGCGGTGGAGATCAGTTACCATAAGGTGACCCACTGCTCGTTTGCGGGTCTATGCTATAAATTAAAAAAAAACAAAAAAACACGCTTTTATAGAAAGTCTAACTAAAAAATTTAAAATAAATTTGAAGAAAACAATGTATTTAATTGTAAAAAAAAAGCGTGGGGTGCATGGTGTCAATAGTTATAATTATTATATTATATTGACAGATATGAGTAGAAGGATTATCATTTAGATAGTATCTTAAAAAGCACCCCACGCTTTTTTTACAATAAAATACATTGTTTTCTTCAAATTTATTTTAAATTTTTTAGTTAGACTTTCTATAAAAGCGGGTTTTTAGTATTTTTAAAACTATTATTTATTGTATATTTTTTAGTTAAAATATAAATATATTGTAGCAGAGAGTATAATTTTAATTTTAAACCCGAATATCAAAAAAAGCACCATCTATTGACGCTCTTAGATACTACGATATTCCCTATAATTAACGAAGATCCAGAGAGTACAATTTTAATTCCTAATCCGTATATCAATAATTAATTAAATTAAATTATTATTATTATTTTATTATTATTAATTTTTTTTTTCAAATTAGTGTATTGTATTCGGTCCTCGACAAATCTACAAAGTTTGAACGAAATCTGGCCGTTTAAAGTGGGTCAAAATAGCGCCCAAAGGAGTCGGTTACAAACATACAAACAAACAGGTGAAGTTAATAAAAAGCGTGTAAAAAGGGAACCTCACCTGCACACTCCGCTGATTAACGGACGAGGCAATGACGAAACTTGGTTCCGTTGTGGGTTGTGGTGGTCAGACGGCGGGTCGCCCCAAATAATACCAAATTCACCGTCAAATCATGATGCGGAGGTGAACTCTGGAATTAAGCCATGATAGCGCCAGACAGAAAGAAAGACTGTAGTGACATAATATGATACCTTTGTTAACATAACATGCACAGTATGCATTTGTACATTCAGGAGTATTTGCTATGTATATAACAAATGGGTCCTGAAATGTGGACTATAATAAATATGAGTGTATGATTTACTTAAATAACATGACATATAGAAGTAGTAGTGGCACACTGTAGACAATTTTGTCTACAGCAAGAAAGGTTCTGTTCGACCAGGTTGTTACTGCTGTTTCATAGAAAATCGTCGTAAAGTAAGAGTTAGTTGTTGCGTTTCATGAGTGAGGTATTCGGAGGCACAAATCTATCTCACCTTTATAATATTTTAATTATCCCTTTCCTTTAAAGTCAGCGATATGTCCATGATTCTTATGTTATTTGGGCGTCATGGGCGGTGGAGATCATTTACCATTATGGGACGCACTTGTTCGTTTGCCGCACTATTAAAAAAATACAATAAATGTACTTCAATAAATTACGTACCTACCTCAAAAGTGGATCTGTGTATTATATTAACTTTATATGGAGGCCTCGAAGCATTTCCTAATTTGGTCTTGTTATAGAAAAGTTTGCTCACGATATCCGCAAACTTGTTATGCTAATACCAAATTAGTAGGAAATTGTTATTGCTTGATTTTTTAGACAACAAATGATATTAATCCAAAGTTTGACTCCAGCTTTACAGACTAAATAATTTGAGTTGTTTTTAGAATAACATAATTTTTAGTTATCATTACAATATAATCAGATAGAGCGTGATTTAACTACAAAATTATGATTTGATATGTACACTCGACACGACTGTAACCCTTTCGTTTTGGGTTATTTAAATGCAATGCTAGATATTGGTGACAAATTTAACAAAAAAATGTTAAGGTGGGGTATGGCCTAAAAAGGTTGGGAAACACTGGTATACAAGTTCGTGTACGGTCATCACAAATTCTTTGTGAGTGTAATTTTAGCCAGTGACTGCTGCCAGCACCACGTTCTCATCATGAATTAAACCTGACCTTAAATTATAAAGGGAAGTAATGTAAAACTAGCGCTAGTTTAAATTCCATTTTCATTTAACAAAGTCTCCTTCTGGGGTGTTTGTATTAATATTCAGCTAGGTGACCTAACTTAGGTCCCAACGTTGGCGAATTTACTAGGTTTTATATGCATAGGTCATTAAACTCTCCGTTTTAATTACTCAAATCTACAATTAGAAAGATAAATATGAAAAAAGAACACAAACTTTGTAGCGAAAAAATTTACATTCATGAATACATCTCCTTTAATTAATTTGTGAAAAACATGTTAATTAGTATATCTTGTTGAAAATTAAGCATTTTATTTAACGCATTGTGCATCATCATAAAATATTTATCAACTTTCTATTAGTTTTCATTGGCCGTTTAAGCAGACGAGGCCGCGAGCAAAAGTTAGAAGATTATTAACGAACAAGGTGGTATGTCCCTGGTATGCGAGAGGCTGTCTGAGTTGATACCACCGCTTTGTCTATTTGTGCCACTAAGCAACAGTGTGTAAGTACTGTTGTGCTTCGGTTTAAAGGACATTGAAGCTAATAAAATTATTGGGCATTATAAGACTTACCATCTTATGTCTCGGGGTAACGAGCGCAGTTCAGTGTCATTCAGTGCTTTGTAATTCGAAGTTCTGTGTGGTGTTGTTTCTGTTTATGGGCAGGCGTGGCGTTTACCATCAGGCGAGCGTCTTTCTCATCTCGTCATTCAATCAAATAAAAAAAAGATATAATTGTCAAACATATTTGTCGGGGGTTAAAAAATATCCAATTTATGCTCATTGATCTGTACAATGAATGTGTGAATGACCAATGGTTCGAGCAATACATATTGCCGATATATAATGTTATAATAAAGTAGTAGAATGCCAAGATGGTTGAGTATAACCGGAAGAGACGGAGCGAATATCGGATTTATTGGTTCCAAGAAGTTTCATCAAAATGTTATTCCCGGGATTGCATTTGTACCCGATAGGACGTTCAACTCACTTCCTATATGATTATAAAAAGGAAATACTTTGAACGAAGTGAATGCATTCAGTGCAGCTGAGTCAGGGGCTAGATGGTAGTTAAAGGTATTAATCAAAGACTTTAATGTATACTAAACCGACTGTGCGGTAGGCGGAAATTGCGCCACGTAGTTACGGTCAATTGACCGTAACTCAATATTATGTGACACAATTTTACTTTCGAACAGCCTGTTTAGTATGAAACATGAAGTCTTAATACTATTGGTATTAATACCAATTTCATTACTGCCTGTTCTAAATACATATTTTAAAAATATATAAATTAATACCTCGGTGGCGCAGTTTACGCGGTACGACTGCTGTGCTGAGATCTCGGTTCCATTCCGCGGGTCAGGTAATAGTGATGTTGGGTTTTTCTATCATAAAATGCCCAGTATCAGCCTGGAGTATGCAATTAGGCATGGTGATGGGCGCGCCTCCTATCGCAACGAGAATGGAAATAAGTTCGGCGATATGTGAGTGTACACCTCTGCCTATCCCTTCGGGGATTAAAGGCGTGAATGGGTTTGTATGTATACAGATCGCGGAAGACCAAAACATTTAAATGGTAATTTTACGATGGGTTTTTTATGGGAATATTCCACCATAACTCTATGTGTCTAAAATACTTAGAGTATGGATATAAAAAAATAAGGTTAAAATTGAGGTTTTTAAAGCCAAGATTTGAATGAACAATTTCTACTTTTCAGCAATAAGTGTTTTCAACGAGGCATTTTGATTTAAGTTATTATAATATACCATTCATCGCTTCAGAATTATTGTCGATTCACGCCGAGGGTTGTCGACAATTATTGTCGTCGGTGCCCGCCCGCGTCCTACTCTAAATTTAAAAACGCTCATAGATGTATGTAAAAATAATTTGATGTGTGTGCCTTGTGAGACCATGCAGTCTATGCACAATATAGAGGCTCAAGAGTTTCCATCGGTCAAACAACTTAGTTTCAATGTCTTTTTTTTTTGTTATTCTGGCTCGGCAAAGTGACTACGCTACACCTAATGGTAAGTGTAGCGCAATCCAAGAATAGTGTTGACCAACGATAAACAATGTGTCCATTGTAGGTCGGCAACATCATGCCGGCCTGCCAAAGGACCAAGGGGGAGGGGAAGGAAAAAGAGATGGGAAAAGGGTTAGGATCAGGGGGCAAGCCCCCTGGGGAGAACCGGATATACACTGGCTGACCCTGGAACGCGACCCACACAAGGTGGGCCACTATGGCAGGTTTTAGCACCAATGTACAGTGGTCGCTATCCGGTCGGATACAAGTATCCTCCTACCAGCAAACTGTCATCGTCGTCGTATGTCGTCTAAAATAGGAAATCGTGAAGATAAAACTCACTACCAGAAAGACGTCTTCAAAGTTAAAAGTACTAGTAAAACTGATATTGCTTTACGAAAGCCACTTTAAACTTGTCTGACGTCATGCGAGGGCAAACACGCGCGATGCAATTTGCTCGCTGGAAGTGGAAAAAGCTGAGGTAGAGCAAACCTACTTGACACATTAACTTGTATGGTGGTTCTCCCGATAGTGGTCAAAGAACTTGAAAAATGGATCTGTAGGTTGAGATTAAATCGATATAAATAATTTTTGTGTCTAATTATTAAAAAAATACTCAAAATAATACGGATATATAAATAATACATAAATGTAATAAATGAGGTTTTTAATTAAACAGTCGCGTTAAATGATGCAGCTGTTATAACCCAACCAACCTATCATATGAGATATCATCATATATTCCAGGCATATTTGAGAAAATGCGCCACGTCTTTTATTTACGCGACAATAGAAAATAAAGAATTTTATTTCTTGGTACAATCTGGCGTCAAACTTGAATATATGTTATGTTATCAAATCGCGTTATATTATTATTTTTATAACAGGGCAAAACAGAGAAAGACACCTGACGATCCTCTCGGTGGACGAACACTTAATGTAAGGAATAGTCGCATGCTTTTGCATCATTATGAGACTTCACAACTTATATCTTGGGATAATGAACGCAGTCCAGTATCATGTAGTGCTTTATAATTCAAAGTTCTGTGTGGTGTTGCTTCTGTTTATGGGCAGGCGTGGCGCTTGCCTTCAGGTGAGCGACTGGCTCGTTTCGTCATTTAAGCTAATACAATAAAATAATTTTATTTCTTCAAATTTATTTTCTATAAAAGCGATTTTTTAGTTTTTTTATACTATTATTTATTTTTAAAATTTCTTGCCAGAAACATAAATCAAAAGGAATAAAATGGAATGCCTGTTTTCAAATCTAGATTTTATATTCTCAGTTATATTTTGAACAAATAATAGTTTTCAATTTGATAACATGTGAAGTTGAGTTTGGTTCTCTGTAATTCATCTATGACTGTGGCTAGAACTTAGCATTTTTGCTAGATGCGGCCTTTCAACTATCGAGGTCAGAAAACAGGTTAAACGCTGTTTGCTTAACGCTGTGTAAGCATAGCTTTATACAGAGAGCTTATTGTAAAAGACGTATCGCGTGTTTATTGACTACTGTGCCGTAGAGACTTGCGAGAAAGTAATTATAAGAGGGGTCATGAAGTCTATTTGATTCTGTTGTTATTGTCAATTGTTCGGATTTGTGGTTTCAGCGTTGTAAAACAGAAGTTTTTTTTATCCTATTTCGGCAAAGTGACTACGCTACATCTGATGGTAAGTGTAGCGCAATCCAAGAATAGTGTCGACCAACGATAAACAATGTGTCCATCGTAGGTCGGTAAGATCATGCCGGCCTGCCAAAAGGCCAAGGGGGAGGGAAGGAAAAAGGGATGGGAAAAGGGTTAGGATCAGGGGGCAAGCTCCGTGGGGAGAACCGGATATACACTGGCTGACCCTGGAACGCGACCCACACAAGGTGGGCCACTATGGCAGGTTTTAGCACCAGTATACGGTGGGCGCTATCCGGAAACAAGTATCCTACCACCAGCATGAAGTTGGTCGGAAACGGGATCCTTGTGTGTTATCTGGCTTACTTATAAATATTCCCCATTACTTCTACATACTTCGTTGCTAAGCACACATGTTGCAGAAACAAGTTTTACAAGGTGGTAGGTCCCTCGTATGCTGAGGCCGTCTGGGTCCGCTGTGTCTATTTCTGCCGCCTAGCAACCGTGTGGAAGTACTGTTGTTTCGGTTTGTAGGATATTGTAGCCAGTGGAATTACTGGGCAGTGTGAGACTTAACATCTTATGTCTCGGGGTGACGAGCGCAGTTCAGTGCCATGCAATGCTTTATAATTGAAATTTCTGTGTGGTGTTGCATCTGTTTATGGGCGTCGCGCTTACCATCAGGCGAGCGCCTTGCTCCTTTCGTCATACAATCAAATAAAAAAAATATTAAGCTCAGTTTTATAGGAACCTGTGTGACGTCAACTTCTGTGATGTAGAAACTTCGGTATTCGCAGAACGCGGAATCCGTCCAGTGACTTCACGGCCAATTTACCCTACGATTAGAGCAAGAAAGCGACCAAGTCATTCGACGCTAGGAACATCTTTAGATATTTTAGTCGTTCTAATTAACTAATATAAAAAGCGGCAAAAAAGTAATCTAAAAACAGAACGAGTCACAAGTGAGTAAATGACAAGCGTATAATATTCGTATATTCGTGTTACCAGATTATTCACGGCACTGCTCGCTTCAATTAAATATGTGTGTATAAATTAGGATTCAGCGTGGGCAAGTCTCGTGAGATTCCACTGTAATCTTGCTGACGCTACATACGTTTATATTTGATCAAGTTATAAATGTCATTTTTGATGGATAATTCGTGTGTGAAATATTATGGGATGAATATTATTCAACTATTTATTTACAGAAAAATAATTAACATTCGGTAGGGAATGGTTGACTTGTGTATATAGATTACAATTTGTAAGTGTCAAAACATAAAAGGTGTTGGTAATTCTTTGTGTAAGTTAATGTAGAATACTATAAAACTACCTTCTGCCCTCTGCTCCGCCCGCGGTGAAATGTCAGTAGGTTACGGAAAAACAGTTCGTGTTTATTATGTGTGTACCGTTATGAATAACGCATTAGACGCTCTATAAAACTAAAACATTATTTTTATTTGTTAACGTCTTTTTTCATGTGGTAGAGCCACGTTATAAACAGTTTTGTCTACAGCGTGAATGGCCGGCTCGGCTGGGTTATTACCAGTGTTTCACAGAAAATCTACGTGAAACAGTACCTTGCCTGGCGTTTATTTTATGGTGAGCGAGATATCCGGATGCCCAAATCACCTCCTTTTTCTAAACCCTTAATTATCCTTTTCTTTTAAAATCGGCGACGCATCCACAATTTCTCAGATATTGTGGATGGTCATGGGTGATGGTGATCCTCTGATGGTCGGCCTCTGCTATAAAAAAACCTATTTATAACTGAATGTTAGTCCAAGTTTTGTTACGATACATTACCGAAAACCTCATCCAAATTGGTTCTACAATTGTGGAGATAAACGTGCACTAACTCAGAAAAAATGATAAAATTTATTTGCGAATACATAGATTTTCTACGAAAGTCATTTCTTAACATCGTTTATGTCATTCAGTCTTTATAAAAATATTTTTTATTAATTACATTACGAACTTATCTTAAATTACAGCACATATCTAAAAATTTTAAAATACAATATTATGTTACATATTGTTAGTGTGACAACGTGTGAAAAAGAATTTCTTCTTCAAACAATTCTTTATGCTACAGTTAACACATCCGCATTTCAACGCGTCCAAAATGCCTGTCCGTTTGTCTGTCACGATGGAATGATGCCGTAATTATGTAACATTCTTTTTGTTATTTTTACCCGACTGCCCCAGAAGGAGAGTAATATGTTATTCGTGTTTATTGTCTTCCTGTGCTAAATCAGTTTGATTTGTGCGGATGATTTTATCTACATTTATAATTGTGGAAATTCTGATACTATTCTTTAACTTATGGTCATCATATACAATCATCACCGTAATATGTTTATCAACCTACTGTAATTTATATTTTTAGTTAATGCGATATTCTAAAATAAGCTGTAAAAACCCTATTTCGTAGTTAACATTGGACATTCTACACTAATATTATAAAGAGGAAAGATTTATATTTATGTATGTACTTAACGCATAAACTTAAAACTACTGGACCGATTTAAAAAATTCTTTCCTCACTAGAATCCTCAATTACCCCTGATGAACATAAGCTATTTATCTCGGAAAAAGCAGATCACGCGGGCTGAGCCGCGAGGAAAAGCTATTTCATTATAAGTTGTCAAATACTGGGTATCACGTAATAATTTTGTATGGTAGAGCTACTCTGTAGACAGTTTTGTCTACAACATGAATGGTTCAGCTTGACCGTATAGTAGTACATAGTGTTTATACAAAAAGGACGTGGGATTTTTCAGGCCCAAATTACCGCTCCTCTTTTCACTAGACCACTGCATCCAAGGTTTTCATATTGTGAGCGTGCATAAGCGGTAGAGATCACTTCCATAAAGTGACCCGCTCATTTGGCGACCTCCGTTAAAAAAACCTAAAAGTGTAATTAACAAGTCAGTACTTAGATTTTAAAAATAAAATAACTATTTTTTTAAGCAAAATGCCAGATCCTAGATAATTCTATCGACCGCAATCAACTGTTCTAATCTTCCTATAAGTACATTGCACATATATGAGTATTCACTTGCAAAAATACACGGTACACTCGAAATGAAAACAGTAATTTGTTACCGGGCGGTCGTCCGTCGGTGGTATATCAATCATTTTGTCCGCACCTCGTAATACAGACTTCGACGGAGTGTTACGTTTGCGTTTCGACACACTGGACTCGGGTTTTCATGTATTCAAAATTGTGTATATTTTAGTATTTTTTTGTTCGCTTTTTATTTGTTTTTTATTAGGTGTTGTTAATGTTTTTATTTTGTCGTGTGATAAATAAATTTTCTTTCTTTATACTTCTTGATTGTACAAATGGCATGCTATAACTAGTTTTCGCAAGCAACGCAATTTATGTGTCGTTTATTTTGTTTGGTTGTTTCTTTAAAAGGTCTTTTAAGTGAACGGTCTTAGCAGTTGGAGAAGACTATACCTAATGGTTATGTTTAATACTGGTGAGATTTTATTCAAATGAATTATGAAATGAGCAGGTAGCTCGCCTGACGTTTAGCCCTATGCCTACCAATAAACAGAATTTAGAATGACTAAGTTGACAATGGAACTGCGTAGCGTTCCATGATTCATAATGCCCAGTAATTTCTCTGGCTTCAATTCCCTTCAATCCAGAACAGATAATACTTACAAACCGGTGTTTGGTAGTGCGTACCCAGATGTACTCTCATATATGACTGATCTACCATCTTTCAAATCTGGCAAATCTTAGAACTAGTTACTTTGTACGTCACCTTAGCGATTACAACCGACAAGATTCCTTTCCATAATTGGATTGCATTCAATTGGAGTAATTTTTAACAGCCAAAAAAGTCTGCTTTGTCTACTTCATCATAAAACCAAACAAACCTTAATTGAAGCCGTCAAACTCTAATAGATTTTGCTTTTACAGCCGTTCGGCACGCATCCATCATGTAAAACCATTGGTAAACAAAAGAAAAGCTATGAAAATATTTGATCCATGGCTGGCGTTGTTAACAGTGGCGGCTAAGTAACTTGTTGTGTTGTTAGTGTACACTCGCAGCCGGGAAAACTGAACTTATATAATGGAAATATATTTTTTATATATCTTTTTGTAAATAGTTATAATAATTTTCTAGATAGCATAGATGTTGTAGTAGGGTGATAAGGACTGCCGCTACGTATGTCACTTGTTTCAAAGCTGTCTCTAGGGTACACTCCTCAAAATATTATTACAATCATAATATCTAACGACCTTTGAAAATTGTTTAACTATATGTTTTAAATTTAGTTGACCAGCAGCGACACAGGCACCGACTCCAAAGAAACATAGAAATTATTATTTTTGCTATTTCGGTATTATTTTTTTAAGTCGAGTTTTAAGTTTAATTACTTATTATTAAATTTTAGTATTAGGTACCGTTATGTAAATTTCAATACAATAGCACAATCGCGACGAGTGTAGGTAGTGTTGTCCGTTAAAGAGTTTATATTTTTTATGCCTTCTCCATCATTAGATATTAACAAAATCTGTATGGGAGTACATTGCAGCCAATTTTTTTCGAATCAACATGTTTCCACAAAATACTTTTCATAATTGTCGAATAAATCGATATACATACATAAAAAGCAAAAAAATCGCCGAATTGAGAACCTCATCCTGTTTTAAGTCGGTTAAAATATACTTGTTTTTTCGCATTTTTTTAATAAGTACTTATATTTCGTTCAAATTTCGGTTTTAAGAGATGCAGGTGACCCACTTGTTCATTTGCAGACTTCGGCTATAAATAACTGTTTTATAATTTCTTATGTACATGGTGCCACTAAACCTCATTCAGCATCAGGAATTAAGTGACTTGCAAATTTGGGATGGCCCAAATTCACAATTTAATAACTGACCTACAGAACGAATAAAGATATGTCGTCTGTCTTTCCAAAGTAATCCATTTTCAGCAGTAATTTTATTCACCGCACGTCAGCAATGTCTGGGAAATTGGATTTTTATATGTAACTGTCAAAAGAGTTCCCTTCTGTTTCTGTTCAATTTGAAACATTGAAATCGGCTGGTTTAATACGAGCCACTGTGTCAATTGAAACTTTCTACGTGACATTTGAGTCAATCAATGATCTTCAAGTCAATTACTTCTTATATTCTCCTTATTAAGGGCAACATCTTCAACCAAACATTTCACATACGTAATGCGTAGTTAACAAGTACCTATATGTTGCTGGAAAATTATTATTATTTTTTTTTTCATGAATACAATTAACAACATTTGTTGATTGTATTTAATAAGAATGAGGTTGGGATCACGTTACATAGGTATTGACCCTTCTGCAAAGACGTATATTTAAGATACTTAGTTTATTTTCCGAATGATAGAAGGAAGACAGCTGATATAACTCGCTTACTACCAAACGATGAGAATTGACAATATCAGTTACAAATGTAGGTTCTTCGACTATCTTACATTAGTGTTGCCACAATTATTATTCATTTGTACGCCACGCCGCAATAGCTCAGGCTATAACATATGTGACATGGAAAAGCATTTGTATAAATAAGTTCGTCTTACGTAATGTTTGATAAATATGCGCATACGTCATTGCAATTTCACTTAACAAAATTCGAGCGTAATCTTCAGCATTTTCAGGTATTTGTGAATTATTATATGTGATACGTCTAAAGGGGTTTATCAGTTATTTATGCGATCCATTATTCACAACTTCACACCTTCACAGTGTATGTAGCGTGTCACTTCGCAAGGTGAAACAGAACGAAGTAAACAAATTAGATGTGTCAGTTTTTTTGGCCGCGCGTGTAATATCAGCACGATAAAAGGATTTTCTGAGACGATTTTACTTTCATTGCATAGTTTATATGAGTAGAATTTTTCTAATACAAGTAGGTATGCATAATAATAGTCTATGTTCTGTGAAGTATTCCACAACGTTGAACCCATTTATGTTCGCTTGCCAATGATAGTTCATTTTTATTCAGTTACTCGCTAGACGGTATTCATGTTGTATTGCTCGAAGTGTAACGTGTACCATCCGAGATCGAGAAGCGACAGTCCCTGTGCCGTCTCCATTTATACAGTCAACATTTGAAGAGCAACGTGATGTCGCGACAAAAGGTTTTGTACGCTTTTGTGATTTTTACACAACTTAATATCGTGTAATGGGATCTGTAGTGCCTTTGTTTGTCTACGTTAATATTTGTTGCACACTTGTTTTGGATAGAAGCGCTGTATTTGGTTCGTGGAATTGCATTCGCTGGATGTAGTTTAAAGACGAAGAAAAGAGTGAGGGCACCTCAATTTAGTTGTAATTCGTAACGCAGGCCTTACGACTTATAACTAAATTATAGAACTACTCACGGCAGTCTATCAGTGGTGAAGGGCATTTTTTAAAAATAGGAAGCCGGATTGCTATCAATATTAATAATGATAGATTGCTCGTAGGCGAGTGGTCGTCTGGATAGGTACTACCACAATTAAGTCTATTTTTATTGCCAAGCAAAGTATGTAAGCACTGTATTATTTCGTTTTGAAGGACGGGCATAATACATCGTGTAAAAGGTAAATATCGTGATCTAATTTAGTTGCGTTTAATCACGCATATGTCATAACCAAAGCTTGTCACAACTGTACAACACAGCATTAATTAATTCTAAATATTCAGCGGCGGTTGTGAAATTAAATTCCAGTATATAATATGTTGGATGACACATTTTTTTTTATGGCATAGGCCGGCAAACGAGTAAGTGGCTCACCTGATGGTAAGTGTTCTCCACCGCCCATGTACGCCCACCACCAGAAGAATCATGGGCGCGTTGCCGACCTTAAAGAAAAGGGATAATTAGGGATTGGGAAGGGGAGGGGATTTGGGCTTCCGAATATCTCACTCACCGTACGAAATGCATCAGCAAGTCGCTACTTTACGTCGGTTTTCTGTGAGACAGTGGTAACGACCCGGTCGAGCCAGCCCATTCGTGCTGTAGACAAAACTGTCTACAGCGTGGCTCTACCACTCAAATGAATGTGTTTATGGTTTATATAGTATAAATAATTATAATTAACCTTCCTTTTTTGTAAGCCTCAGTAATAGATAATACTAGAGATTTTAGTTTTATGAATATTGGAATCATCGTTCAATAAAAATATGTTTATGGTTATAAATATGCAATTGCAGTTTTATTGGTCAATGATCGTAACACCGACTGACATTGGTTAGATTAGATTAGGAGCTAATTTTAGTTGTTTCTGACTGAGGATTATTTTTATTAAAACTGTTTTATTTTACAACTTTTATGGAAATAATCATCAAAATCAGTTCATAAATGCCAAAGTTTTTACCTTTTATCCTCGATATCATCCATTTAGGGGTAGTACCCACCAAAGCCGAGATGGGCGAAGTAGAGAAGAAATGTTGCATTTATCAATAAATCTTTTTATACCGGCTCTTAGTACATTTTTTTAAATATATGTGAAACCAACTTACTTACTATTACTAAATTTTCTATATCTAACAGAGAAAGAATTATCAAAAATATATCAAAAAAACAATGCAAGACATGTGTCTAACTGACAACCTCCTCCATATTCCGACGAAAGTCAACAAACCCACAACCACAAATACCTCGTCATTGAAAATACTCAATAAAGTTAATATTTATTATCCAATTATGTTTTAGTTGAAATTGAAATTTTAATAACAAAACTTGTCTCGACCGATTACAGTTCCAAAGACAAAACACCTGACACTTCTGACCTTGACTCTGTTCCTCACGTATGCCATCCATTGTTAAGGTAAAAGGTCCTTGAAAATTTTGGTAATAACCAAAGTTCGTTGTGAAACAGAGTGTGTAAGCTGAAGACTGTAAACATTTAAGTTTATGATATAAACGACTGACGAAATTATTATACTTTTAACTTGAAAAATAAATTTATAAGTTCACTGTACTTTTCTCTTTAAAAGTTTTTTTTTTAATTTAGGGCGTTAAATATAAGATGTAGGTATGTATATGTATATATGTGTACATGCATATATGTGTGTATGTGTGAGTGTGTGTGTATATATATATATATATATATATACACACACATATATATTCGATAGACCCGATTGTCTGGTCTAGATAAATTTGATTAAGGTTAGTACGAGAAATATAGGAAACTGCTCAAAGGATAACTGTAAAGACACTGAGAGTTTTGGTGTTTTGTGTAAGCGTAAGTGTAACGAGGGAATACAAATTGAAGCCACTAAACAATTAATACAATAAAATTTACACCGTTAGCGCTTAGTGCAATCTCTAACTGGATAATGTCGGATGAAGATAGGATTAGGATTTAGAAAGGACAGTGAAGTGTACATTCAAAATAATCATCTTAAATTAATTGTCGACTCACATATCCCCTCCCCTTCCGAATCCTTATTCCTTTCTTTTAAGAACAACGCACCCATGATCCTTTTCGTATCATGGTTGTTCATGGCTGGCGAAGATCACTTACCATCAGATGACCCAGTTGCTTTTTCACCGGCCCCTACTATAAAAAATGTATAATCTGAACTTAGGGAATTGACATACTGAAGCGCTTCTAAACAGGAGTCAGCACTTCAACCCTGGGTCGCTGCCTGAAGCTGCCGCTCCGTTCGCTAGGTTGGTTAGACCGACCGCCGACTGCTACATCGTTTTCAATTTCTTTCCGTGAATCAATCTCCAAGTACAAATCATCTTCTTTTTTTTATTTTTTTTATTAGCCCTGTATATTATATTCGTGCCACTGCTGGGCACGGGCCTCCTCTACTGAATGAGAGGGATCAGGCCTTAGTCCACCACGCTGGTCTAATGCGGTTTGGCAAACTTCACGTACCTTCGAAAAATCTTATCGAATTCTCAGGTATGCAGGTTTCCTCACGATGTTTCCTTCACCGTTAAAGCAAGCGATAATTAACAATTAATATGCAAGTAACTTAGAAAAGTCAGTGGTGTATGCTCTTGGGGCTGGTTTCGAATCTGCGACTTTCGTCTCGACAGCCCATACCACTCCCCGCTGAGCTATCGCTGCTTAAATTAATGAAATCAACTTATATAAATGAAATCCAGAAACCTCACAATCACCTGCCACTGAGACAGTAATAATTTTGAAATACGCTGTTTTACTGTAGGAAACTACCGTAGTAACATATTCCAATGATAGTACTAGGGCCTTAAAATTATTCAAAGTTAATCATAATACTAAAGTACGCAGTACACCTACACGCTTGAATCTTGACGTGATGTCGAAAACTTCGTGAACTCATACATATTGTGCGAAATGTATGGTAACAATGTAACATGCAACAACATGTTTTACATACATTACAAGGTGATAGGTCCCTCGTATGCGAGAGGCCGTCTGGGTTGGTACCACTACTTTGTTTATATCTGTCGCCAAGCAACAGTGTGTAAGCACTGTTGTGTTTCGGTTTGAAGGACATTGAACCCAGTGAAATTACTGGGCATTATGAAACTTAACATCTTAGGTCTCGGGGTGACAAGCGCAGTTCAGTGCCATGCAGTGCTTTATAATTAAAAGTTCTGTGTGATGTTGTTTTTGTTTATGGGCAGGCGTGGCGCTTACCATCAGGCGAGCGTCCTGCTCGCCTCGTCATTCAGTCAAATAAAAAAAAAACATGTTTTGATTTTATGTGTTGTTCTATGTAGATATAGAGATTATTTAACTTGGATTTTGTTTTTTGTTGAAAAACATTTCATTGCAACATCAGTAAACAATGTTATATCCTCCGGTGAATAAAAAGTTGCTCATTAAAAAGTTGAGAGCGTACATCGATAATACTTAACAATTTGCGAATAAATACGAGTAACTTTGGCTAAGTTTTACAGAATTATTTTTAATAACTTTGGCTATTTATTGCCGTCCACCAGTGAACATAGGCAATAACATAGTTATCATAATATTATGGCATTTCAGAATCCCTTTCTTATCGTGGATAAAATCCATCTTCTGGATAACTTTCCAATTCGAGGGTGACGAGGTGTGTATGCCAGTCTCAACTTACTTCAGTCTTCCGACTTACTTCACACCTGAGTAACTTCTAGATGGGGTGCCTTACTAATTTTCCTACGCTGGTATACCGCCTAAAATCCTCGCGGTGGCTTCTGGTGGCGGTGGTGGTGGGGTAGGTCCACGGGATCCAAGTATTCAGATACCTACCAATAGCACTCCTACGTTCTGCCTTTATGACCTGTCTCATTTAGGGTTCGGAAAGCCCTCAGCGCCTGCCCTCCGTCTCGGAGTCGCACCAAAAAAATGTACTAATCTTGTACAAAGCTGTAGTACAAGCCTGGCTAGCTATTTCTTCAAATCAATACTGCACAGGAAGGCTAGTCGCATTCTAACCTCCCTGGGAGACATTCTCAGTCTGCCAGAAGAAAACTAACAATAAAAAGTTAGCGTTCAAGTCCCGAACAGAGTGCCAGATAATATACAGGCCGCCGCAGAACACATACAGAAGTAATAAGATAAATCGTCATGCTATACTTATTAAGATCATATATATGTAAATTTTTTTTTTAAAATTTGACGAAAAAATATTGAGCCTGGCTTTAACACAGCTTAAGTATATTTCGAAACAGATCACCGCCTGCGGATTAAACATAATAATTAAAATACGTGTAGGTCATGACCTACCCGTGTAGTACTAGGTGACATTTGCTTTATAATTGTGGATATTTTATATATTTTAGAAAACATATATTTTTTTCATAATTGAATGAAGAGACGAACAGGTCATTCGACTGATAGTAAGTACTAGGCGTGCCCATAAACAGTACTAATACCAATCAGAACTTTGAAATGTAAATTAATACATGGCGTTGCAATGTGCACAACATCCCGAGACATAGAATATTAAGTGTCATAATACCCACTAATTTTGCCTCCAAGTCCTTCAAATCGGAACTGATGAGACGACATTTCTGACAGAGATCTACCATCTTCCATTTAGAATAGTGTATGAATTATATCCTTTGGACACGTTATCCGCCTTTCTATGGCTCAGTTGAGTCACTTCACCAATAGGTGAGGTTAGATCAACATGTTTTTGTCTTCTTTCGCTAGATGAAACTTTATTAAGTATCCATTTCACTATTACCTAGACACGTTACCTACGTAATCCAGTTTTCAAACAGTTTTTCTATCCTTTTTGTATAATATTGCCTCTCTGTGTCCTAAAATTTCCATCCTACAATATAATCTACTTACTTTTTTATTTATTTTTATTTATAATTCTTTATTGTACAATGGAAATAAAAATACATGTAAAATAGTCAACGAAATCAAAGTACAATTACTTTGTAATTTCTTCGCCACTTTTCTTGTCTTTATCCTCAGCAAACATATAATTCCATATTTCTTATTTCAAAAGTCTACATGCTTCCCTTTCTCAGTAGTTCTTTACATTAAAATCTTTCATGCAATGCGCTCTTCTTTGTACAATTTAAATAAACCATGTGTAAAATGCATAGCTGTGGCTCCATCGTGGCGGCTTCGTTATTAGGTAGACGCTGCAAGAATGATTACAGTCCCGGCGGGTTATGAAAATTAATTAAAACAGCTCTTGGGTGAAGTGGTTTACGTGTATATGCTCCCTTATAAGCTCTTTGCTTTTTAAAATCATATTTTAGGTGGTTTCCTTGTATAAAAAGTATTGTAAAAACGACATTTTTAAACACATTACTTTATAAAAACATATGACAACTCCATTTGAATACTAATTTACTATACTGAAGTTCAAATACTTCTAACCAAACCAAAATTTTACCACTTTAGATGCTCAGTTTCAGTCGCAGTAAAGTTTTGAAGTCTTAGATTAACTCTACTTCATATTTTTTATCATGAGTCACTTGTTGCACGATTGCCATTCCTGATTCAAAACAATATATTTCAACAGCACTATTAAAAGAAACTTTATAATATGAATGAGGTTAAAGGTGTATTAAGGACACCACCACGGGGACCGCGGGCCAGGCAAATTGAATTCTCCTACTTAAAACGTAGTGCAGATAGCAATCTCAACATTACCCGGCATCGCAACTCGTTCAATGTAATTAATTCCTGCGGAACTTTTAATCGTTTCCTAAGGTGTCTTGGAAATAATACAACTATAACTGATTATAATTCTAATTTTGTTGATGTATAAAATAACAAGTAATCGGTGTCAATACTATATTTTTATCATATTACTGGAAAGGCCAAAGACGTGGGCATGATTTTTATCTGTGGTGGGCGAGATTTAAATTATTACAAAATTCAGTTAATATAATTATTAGTCAATTAATTTTGATACCTTACTTCTTTATCGTAAATAAAAGCTGTTATAAATTAAGACGTCTCACACGTAACACCGCCCAAGCCTTTCCTCAGTGGAGGAATAACTTTGTAATTTTGATGCTTTAAGATCATCATATGAATGAATATTAACATTAGTCTTCATGTTTATAAGATTCAATGGTTTTTAGGCGTCTCCGTCACCCAACTTTAGGTCTCTAAGATTCATATCGACGTTGCGGGTGCAAATGTAGTTTTTTATTGTAGAATTTATGTTCTTTTTGATGTGTTAATCGTTTTTTCAATACGCACATACTGTAAAAATAGCTTTGTGATAAATTCAATATTTAAAGAGTTACGAAATGTAGCTATGTTACGTAAATACATTGAAAGTTCCATATAAACACACTAAGTGATAAAATGGATAAAACACTTAGCGATTATTGCAAGCGCAGCGACGATATATTATGGTATAAAGTATATTACTAGTGTCTTACATCATAATGTATCATATTTATTTATAATAGCTTCTTCCACCGCACGTTCATCTAGAGCATTTTGCTCATTGGACGACAGAATTATCGACTACAGGAGGAAAAGTTGCTTATGTTGTTAGATTGTATGTAAGTAAATATATGACCCTATTCCATTGCCGCTTTCTGCAGTCTTGGTATATTTTTTTCATAAATGGCATGTTGTTAGATTTCTCGTAGTCCTGAGCACTTGATTTGCTTGATAGGTTTGCTTTTGGTTTGTGCTAATGGTGACCATTTCGGCATAATTTGGTGTTATTGTGCTGAAATATATACCTGCACTATTTTGTTCCTGTTTTGACTAAGGCAAGAGACAAGACCAGGAAAAATATTGAAAAATAGATCGTCACGTGCCATTGATGACCCCTGCTGACGGCTACTGACCAGGTCGCGTCCGGGCCAAGTCCTGCGGGACACGGCGGGTGGTAATTAATTTACAAGCTCTTATCTCTTAATAAGACGTCATCATGAGAGTAATGCGACTTGGTTAAGAGTTGCTGACGTATATCGACGCTGATATAAGAAGTTAGTTTGTAAGACTTAGTAACAGTCTATAACTATCATGCGTGTCATTGATATAATAATATAAACACTAAATTTTATCCAAGAAGAGTCGAAGTTCATCATTTTCTCGTTAATCTTCTATTATCAGCCAGGACAGCCTCCGTGGCGCAGCGGGCGAGAAGCCGGCTGTGAAGCGAGAGGCCGCGGGTTCGATCCCCGCACCGAAACAAATGGTTGTGTGATCCACAAATATTTGTTTCGGGGTCTGGGTGTTGTGAGACCGAAAGTCTCTCGTAGTTCCTGATACCCACGATACAAGACTCGTATCTTACTGTGGGGTCAGGACTATGTGTGTGACTGTTGGGTGTATTGATTTATTTATCTATTATGCTTATAACAAGTATTACTTGCTGATGGGTCCTTTGTATTCTAGAGGCTGCTTGGGTGAGTATCCACCGCTTTGTCTATTTTGTCGCCAAGCAGCAGTGTTTTAGTACTGTTGTGTTCCGGTTCGAAGGATACTGAAGCCAGTTCAATGAGTTGGAATTATTTAAAATCTCATGTCTTATGACGAGCACATACCAGTACTTTGATGTACTTTGCAGTCCAACGTTCGGAGTATTGTTGGTACTGTTTATGACTAGGTGTGGCGCTTACCATCAGACGAGCGACGTGCACGTCTCGTCATTATAGGTAATAAAAAAGTCTGAAAGTTAATTACTTTCTTCGCTTCCTGTTATCCCATTACATGGCTCTAGTTCATGCCTTTTTAAGAATATCGTTCATTTCATTTACACATAGTCATGAAGATTAGGTATAATAGTTGCGATTGAGAAGGAAGGAGGATCACCAACAATTCGAAATAAAGCCAAGCACAAAGATAGAAAGCATAGTCACATGTAAACATTAATACAATTACGTATGCAAATGAACTGAAATTACTTTGTTCCAAGGAAACTTGGTGTAGCCGAATTATTTACTAAAATTAAACTCATTAAGAGGGAAGATTCATCTTTCTAATGCCTCGCAGGGGATTGCTTCCAGTGACGATAGCTAAGAAAGTAAGACCTTGCCAAGATTAGGTTTTTGAGTTGTGTTAATGATCTACCACAGACTATGTTTTAACAATACTAACTGTAGACTAACCTACTTTATTTACTGCGTATTTATTAACAAGGTATTTCTTATAATTGAGTTTTTTTTTGCCTTGATAGGTAGACGAGTAAGCGGTCCCGCCTGATGGTAACCGGTCACCGACGCTACCTTTACTGTGCCGACGCTCATGGACATCGGCAATGCCAGGGCCACAGCCAAGCCGCTGCCTACCTATTTCTCAGAGATGTCAGATTTTTTCGTTCCCAGTGAGCGTGAAGCATTTTCTGTTGGATGCAGGCCGCACAGGAAATATTTGGGGGAGGTCTATGTTCAGCAGTGGACTTCCTGTGGCTGATGATGATGATGATACGTAAATTGAGTTTTAAACTGTGGGTACAAACCCTTGAAATATGTACATGCCTACCCTTACGGGCGTAAGCCGTGAAGCTCTACACAAATAGTACACACTAATAATAATGCTAAGATAAGATTGTCAAATGTTTAATTGTGTATGTCTCAGTTCTGAGGGAACTTGGTTATCTGAATTACAATGTAATTGGTCTAATGGCGGAAAGTTCGTCCGTCCGTCATGGAAACGGGATCGCAGCGAAATACCCTTTAAATTCTCAAGTTCAGGGTTCAATGCCTGCTGATAAATAGTTTAGTTGCCGTAGATTTAATTTTTCTCAAAAATACTCATCAAATTGTTTTATTGAGGGCAATTTTGGCTAAGACGCCTTATTTGTTTAGGCATGGTGGATATATTATTGATATTTACGATTTTATATATATAATACATACGTAGTTTAGATTTTACTTTAAGTTTCACAAGGTGGTAGGTTGTCTGGCAGAGATCGCTTGTAGCGATAAGACCGCCCATTGTAAAACCATTAAGTAGTCCTATGCTAAATAATTGTATGTGATTATTGGTTATACAATAAAGAGTTTTTGTATTGTATTGTATTGTATTGTGGTAGGTCCCTCGTATGCGAGATGCCGTCTGGATTGGTACCACCGGTTTGACTATTTCTGCCGCCCACCGGAAACAATGTGTAAACATTGTTATGTTTCGGTTTGACATTGAAGCCAGTGAAATTACTGGGCATTACGAGACTTAACATCCTATGTCTCAGGATGACAAGCGCAGTTCAGTGTCATGCAGTACTTTGTAATTCAAAGTTATGTGTGGTGTTGCTTCTGTTTATGGGCAGGCTTGACGTTTACTATCAGGCGTGCGCCTTACTCGTCTCGTCATTCAATCAAATAAAAAAAAGTTCTTTCTAGACATCAAAACAATATAATGTTAATAAGTTTATTCTCCAAACAATTTGACTAAACAAGGTCGAACTGAAAGTATTGTTGCCGGGTTTTAGTATCCATTTAGCAATCAATGTTAGCCAGCTGCTCCAAAACTACGCGCTCGTTTGTGTGTTGGTATTCAGAATGATCGTAAATACTTTAAAATATATTTAAAAATCTTTTTCTCGCTGCTCCGCTAACGTGTAAGTCTTTTTTTACTGAAGAATTGTATCACAGGCCTCAGGAATAATAATGTAGCTTCCCATTGGTGATACAGTTTACAGAATTGGATCAGTGGTTTTAGAAATTACTCAATATAAAAAAAACCTACACAATTTACTTTTAACGAAGTGACGTGAGGGTATCATGACTCTTAAGAGATGATAATCAAATTTTTATTACGAATGGTATCACTAAATGTTTTTATGTTGCGTATAAAATCAGTAAGCAGTTTTATTTTTTATTTGTTATAAAAGTTTGTATAATTAATTTATTGACTAAATACCGCTTCGAAATAATTCGAATTTCGAATTTGGATATAATGCTTCGAAACGAATTAAAACGAAATTTAATTGCCAGTTAATTTTATTATGTTTTTGAAAATACTTAGTAGAGATTTTCCCTCTGTTATATATCAGAGTGTGACTTCTGCTTTTGAATTGATAATATTGTACTTAGTATCAGTTACTGAAGGTGGTGAAGACAATTAACATTATATCTGTACGCAGTAACGGACCATTGATTATTAACTGCCTCTGAGTGTACAAATTATAGAATAATATGAAATTATCAATGGGCAGTTAAATTGTATTGATGTCTATGTGCGGGAGTAATAGGTTTACACGATTTGATTTTAGTCGATCAACTGCTAAATCACATGCGATTTGAACTGTCTGAACAGAATTTTAATCGAATTGATAAAAAACACATAGTTTTTGTTGATTCAAGACAGTTGATCAACTAAAACGGAACCGTCGAAACCCCCTATAAATGCCACTATTTTCAAATTATTGGACCGTTTGTGTAACTTAAGTACTGTCGCTCATAATCAAAAGGTGTTACTACGAGAAGTAAAAATCAATTTATTTTGATACGATCGAAATGTTTCTACACGAACGGTATAAAACACGTGCCACAGACGATTGATATAGTAAAAGGGGTAATTTATCATCAGAATCTGGAAACTTTGTCTAGACCGAATGAAACGACACAGACAGAATGACATTACAACCAAATCCCATACGCTCACCAAACGGTTTCGGAAAATGTTTACGCCACCCCGACCTCTTTTCATTTTCCATTTGATTTACTTAGAGATATTTTTCAGATGCAGGAGTCATTCGTTTTGTGTCTGAGTCAGTAAGACACTGTAAACAGTTCTGTACACCATGAATGATTCTCATCCTTATTGGCGGAGAAATCAATGTTCTTATGGTGCTGCCACACCGCTGTTATAAAATGTTTACAAACATTTGTTAACAAACATTTTGATACATTTTATCACAATATTAGTAAATGTTTAATGTTAGAAAATGTTTGTAAACATTTTATAACAGCGGTGTGGCAGCACCATTACATAAAAAAAACAAAGAAAACGCTGAATTGAGAACCTCCTTGTTCTTTGAAGTCGGTTAAATTATGATTAGAGGAATATGGATATACTTTTATTTAAAGCGGTACTGCACGGTCATGTTATATAATAGTGGTTTATAGTTAAATCTTGATACTTGATCAGAATATAAGGTACTTTAGGTTCTTTAATCCTTTTTTATACTTCGACGTTATTAAAATATTGTACATTACTATAAAATACCTTTATGTGGTAACCTTATAAAACAGCTTTACGAAACGACGGATGTATCCTAAGCCTTAACTATTACTTTCAGGATTAGCTTCGCTAAATGTCTAACATTTATTAAAGATTTCATGATATGGCATTATATGAACATACGCATCTTGATACAGAATTTACCTTTCTCTAAATTTACATTAGTAAGCTAAAATTTTCAAAATAATATATTTGATCCGTCCATCTTTCTAGATAATTTAAATAAATCCTTGACTCAGTAATATTGCTAATGATATTGGATATAGACGCTTATGGAATAAGTTTAAAATAATACATAAAGAGGGGGTTAGAAGCTTTTTACGGATAGATATATAAATATTTGCTTAATGAATATGCCTTTCGTTTAAAATGTGAAGCCTCGCTGTAGGCAGTTTTGTCTACGGCATGAATGGGCCGCCCGGGTTGTTACCACTGTGACACAGAAAACTGGTGTAGTGGTTTGCTGCTGCGTTTCGTATGGTGAGTGGAGAGTGAGATATCTGGAGGCTTAAATTCCCCTCCCCTTCCTTTCTGGTATTGTGGGCGTTCAGAGGCGCGGGAGATCGTTTACATTCCGAAAAAAAAATGTAAATTAAATACGTAGATTTTTACCACAATTAACGCAGATTTTAAAAGCCTACTTTATTAAGAACCTGAATGGTTTACTGTTTTGAATCGCAGAAATCTATATTTCGGGTAAAGTCTGTGTTATTACTTTTGCATTTCTTATACGCTCAATAGTAATTGGAGTTTTTCTTTTGTTTCAGACTACCATAGTTATATGATGACGTCGTTATTGCAACAGTGATAAATCAGTGCCAAAGACAGCCAAAGTGACCAACAATGTGATAATATGAACTGACACACACACATGATTTCAACAGTCAACTTCACACATACACAGACAAATGTGAACACAACACTGCCCTACGACGTAAACATAAAAAACTTCAACTTCACCTACAAAAATGCCACGGAAAACGACGCGTTTGGAAAAAATGGATTATACGATTCTGAGTTTGAATTCAGCAATTCCACGTTCGAAAATTCGAGTCTCATCAATTCTACATTTGAAAATTCTAACCTCACCGATTCTGCGTTCGAAATGCCGAACGATAACTTCACGGAGTACGCTGAGGTCCCGTATTACATAAAGGCCACTTCGATGACATTTTGCATAGTGATTATGTGTCTAGGCGTGATAGGGAACGTTATGGTGCCAATAGTGATACTGAAGACGAAGGATATGAGGAATTCGACGAACATATTTCTGGTAAACCTGAGTATTGCTGACTTGATGGTGTTGCTTGTGTGTACTCCAACTGTGTTGGTCGAAGTGAACTCGAAGCCGGAAACATGGGTGCTGGGCAAAGAACTCTGTAAGTATAACATACTTTTATTTGAAATAACAATTAATTAGATCACTATCGAGTTTTTTGCAAAGTAATGGCGATACTATAAAGATCGAATTGTCTTTCATCGTTAATACTTTAGGTGTAAAATATAGCCAGGCAAAAAACTCATAACAATCAAGCCTTGTTATAATCTTAATAATTCCATAACCGTATAAGACTACACATGAGTGTTCATTACGGCTCAATTTACTACATTAATGAAAGTAAGTCGCCTCATTTTGTTAATTAAAGTTTAAATAATAATTAAATACAGTTTTTAAAACGTCATAAAATACCTTTCTTGGATTTTTAATTGACTCTTGAGTGGTACTATTATCATCGATTTTTAATAAAAGTGACTCTATAAGGTAAATAAATGCTGTGGAATGCATTAAAACAATAAATTGTTTTGAGTTTTAAGGTGGGCGACATCCGCTACATGAACCAAATTGGCTTTAATCGTGAAATAAATAACATTATTTTATTATAAAATCATTGTTTTCGAATAATTATTTGGTTTCATTGGGCATTTACTGAAACGTTAAATTATTTCGGCAATTCCGGATAATGTTATGGATATTATTACTGATTCCATTTAATGGTCATGAAGTACTAATACGTACTGAAGAGTTTTAATATCACCTCCAATTATTGACGCATCCTGGGTTCTAACTTCTAGGCCACCATAACAACAAAAGTTATGCACTTTGACAAATCATCGTCAACTTCAGAAATACGAACGCGTGATGACCAATAGCTGGCCTGTAAATTATAACACCATCTTGATTATGGGCTCCTATTCTTCGCACATAGACCGTGAAGTATCGGGCAATTGTGCGTAAAGTTAATGTAGCTAGGAGTCTAGCCAGCCGAACTCCAACCAGAAGCGCGGTATCCTCCTGGTGTCTTCACAGACTTCTGACCTCAGTGTGTTGAGGATTTCAACCGTCAGTCCGTAGTGTAGCTATACCTTCGCATTCCAGGATAACGTGGAGAGCTGTTGTCGATCATACCTAAAACATATAATTTTTTGTTAATTGATCAATGTCTAGTAATGTTAACTACGACTATGGATGTCCTGTCTAACATTAGCAGGTCCTTTGTTAAGCATGCGTCTGGTCGGGCACCGTGGCCCTGGATTATCTGCATAATATGCTGATATGTACCCCTTAATCAGCGTGTTGTTTAAAAACTCTGTGGCGTAGCCCTGACCTTAACTGGTTAAAGGATAGTGAAAAAATTACAACATCATACAAAGTACTTATTTTTCTCTTGAGCGTTTAACCAGGTACAGATCGCTGGAGATATATTGCTTATACGAATTAATTCGTAAAACAATATCCTTTCTAAGTCGATTAAAGAGGAGATTACCGACGCGCATAACTTTAGCTACTTTAGTCGTAGCACTGTTTTGTTTAAGCATCATGTTGATTTATTAGCCAGACTAGACACCATTCTAGTAACATAAAAACGACTCAAACGGCTTCTAACTTAGCTGAACTGCTGTTGCATTGCACCCATATTATATTGGCGAAGAAGAAAAAAGAGATAAAGCTTTACTACTCACCAGTCAAATAATAAAGCTAGTTTTGTCCCAAGTTCAAAGTGTTGGTAGTGATTCACAAACGAGTATTTAATGGATCTAAAATTTGACGGATTCCAGCAGTGATTGTTTCCAACTCTATCCCCTTTAAGAAATGTTTTATTAAGAAACGATGTCGGAAAATGACTTTAATATTTGAACAGCGAATAGCAGTTCAGTTTAACTACCAACAAATAAGAGGGGTGTTATGAAATTGACACTTTCGTCTGTTCGTGTGCGTATCTCTTTGCGAGTTCGTAGAGCCTAAACGTATGCGGTACATTCGAATGCGGTATGAAATCTAGTTTAGAGAAAAGTAATAGAGAAGTTTCTTCTTTATTTGAATGTTTGAAATATTCAGCCGTTTAAAAAATATAGATGACGTTTTTTTTAATTTATAGATGTTTTTTTAATAGTGATATGTCATATGATCTTGAAATCCATTTTTACTTAATTTCTTTTTTATAAGCTTGAATGATGATACAAGCCGTCCTTTGCCTGATCCCAACATAATGGTAACCGTCTAAAATATCGAGTCCCTCGACGGTCGCTAGAATTATACCGGCTTGAAGTTACTGGCCCCGGAACGCGACGCGCCTGATCGAGCCACTTTGGCCGGTTTTTTACTATGTGTACGGTGATCGCTATCTAATCGGATACAAAAATATCAGGTTCCCTCAGCACTCTTCTTGGTTTGCTATGTACTACAATGTCACTGAGTATTACTAGTGATATACTACAAGGTGGTAGGTCCTTCGTATGCGAGAGGCCGTCTGGGTTGGTACCACCGCTTTGTCTATTTCTGCCGCCAAGCAACAGTGTGTAAGCACTGTTGTGTTTCGGTTTGAGTATTTAAGTCATTGAAGCTAGTGAAATTACTGGGCATTATGAGACTTAACATCTTATGTCCCGGGGTGACGAGCGCAATTCAATGCCATGCAGTGCTTTGTAATTCAATGTTCTGTATGGTGTTGCTTCTGTTTATGGGCAGGCGTGGCGCTTACCATCAGGCGAGCGCCTTGCTTGTCTCGCCATACAATTAAATAAAATAAAAATGCAATGTTACGGAGTATTACTAGTTATATAGTGTTACTCACGCACTAATGCTCTGTAAGCAGTACACCTTCATCTATGCTCGTCTTTTCTCGTCTGGTTCTCTCGGAATGCATAAACTTTTAATTGGTGCTACAATAGTTAAAAAAGACGTGGCATAAATTAGCAAGCATATCTAATCTGCTAAATGTATGACAACAATTGTATGAAGATTTCTAAGAAAAGCATTTGTCGGGAGAAATCTATAATGTGGTGTTACGAAACAAAACAACCTTCTTCATTTGTGTGTCTGACTCTAAAGGCATCCGCGTGTCGACGGCACCCGAGAAATTGAGCTCGATGTAGATTGCCACTGTTAGCGTTGCTTAAATAATAAAATAAAATAAAAAAATAAAAAAGCCTTTTATTCCTTGCATTTGGTACAGGGTTAAGTTATTTCTAAAAGCGTTGCCTAGATAATAAAACTGTGAATGACGTCTTGCTTCTAGATGTGTAATATTAGAATATCAACAGAAACATATTATTCAGCATATGCCGTCTGTCGTGTCTGTCTGTTATATCTTTAAAGGGACTCAATCTTGTCCCATATGTCTGTGTTACAATAACATATATGTATATATGTGTTATTACTAGTTGTATCCTACGTTGACGTTGACGTTTGGCAAAATTTCATCGCAATCGGATGAATGGTTTAGGAACGAATAGGGGGGTATAAGGCATAGACAAACAAATAAACAATCATTTTAATCATAAACTAACGGATATCCTTCAGAATAATAAAAAAACACAAAAAGTAAAAATTTGAGTTAGGTAGTCGCAAGTCTTGTGCGAGTCCGACTCTCACTTGATTTCATATCATTTTGGCATGGCCCTCATTTAAATCTTGTATGTCGCAATTGCCCAATTGCCCCGGCTGCAAAAATTTAAGATAGTTATAGGTAATCAAAATTGTCTAAAAACCGATATTCAAGAAATGTATAAATATACATCACCCTTATTAGATACTTCGGATAAAATAAACATGCGTAAATAGTTAATAGCCAACAAAATTAAATATACAATATGATACATTTACTGTTACTTTTACTCAAAATTTTCTTAAAGTATCTAAATTGGAGCGAATGATTCATTACTAGAAATACAAAGAAGAGCAAAAACAACCATAAAGACTTTAAGCCACAAATGTTTCGCTCATTTCTCATACATTTAATTGATCTATCAAATGTTCTCATAAAATTTAAAGAGATCTATTTAAACATCGTTAATCCAATAACATCATTACTGTGATAATATATCAATTTAGAGTTTAGTGTGTAGTAAACATTTATTTTTATACAACGTATGTGGTCTCGAATTTATTGGTATAGCAAAAAATTATAATATGATATTTATTAATATTTCACAACGAGTCATAAGGCTTAAAATATGAATGATCTATTTTCGAAGCGTAGAACCCAAGTACTTAGCTAGCTAATAATAAAATCGGAGAGTTAAGACTAAAACTCTAACTGTATACATAGGCACCGATTTTGATGATTCCTTTCCTAAAATTAGTAAAATATATATGCAAAATATTTTTTTAACAATAAAAATATCGACTCAGAAAATGTAAAGAGCTAGAAATAAATAATTTTGAGACTGTGCTATTGCAGTTTAATGATCAATGTTTATTATCTTCTTCTTCTTTGAGTATCGGAGATCGGTGATCATACGGCTATCTTAATTTTGGAAGCTGCTGCTCGGAACAATGTTCTTTATGGATGAACTTGATAGGAAATTGTGGTCTAAACGGGATATAACTAGGGGCTAAATTTCATTTAACGAACTGGAAATCTAGAGACTTCAATTCTAACGAATAACATATTTTATTGCATCTTTTAGAGCCCCGCTAACACTGTGGTCACCCATCGCCTATTTCCAACATATGCCACGTTGTGCGAAACTACTCGCCTTTTTGCTTACCACCCTGATATTAAGGTCCATATTGCTTTAAATTGTTGGCGGTTGTGAGTTCAGAGTGCGTCCTAATTAAGCGCAATAAAGTAAACACTCGTGAGAACATTGCAAGCTTGCGGTTTATTGTAGCGTTTTTGCAGCCGCTCGGTTTGTGGTTAGTGGAAGCTTTACAGTGTTTACGTACTATATCCGGTCCGAATCTGAGAAATGATCCGAAGTGGGCGTAGTACTACGGATCACGGATAATAAATAGACTTCGTATGTGCACTCCTTGTAGGTGGACGTCCAACGCTGCGCTTGCCAGTACGTGACCTCCATTCCAGAACCTTTCTGCCCCATCGGTTATCGGTTCTGCGAGCTATGGGGCCTGCCCAATGCCACTGACGACCTGATAAAGGTCGCAGGAAGTCGCTGGATGCAGGCTGCTTCCAACAGGTCGGACTGGAAATCTTTGGGGGAGGCCTATGTTCAGCAGTGGACGTCTTGTGTTTTTTTTCTGCCTATCAAGGCAATAAAAAAGAAGGCACTAACGCGTTCACGTTTTGAATTCGATAAATAACTGGGTTCAGATTTCGTCGTGATAGGCTCGTCCCGTATCACATTATGAGACGAAAAGGTCTGCGGACTGTTGGTGCACTAGGTGCATTTCTGTCTACCCCTGTTATGATCATTTGTATATATTATGCACATTATTCTTGATTATTTTAATTTCATTGCAAGCGATGCCAAATCGGCTATCGAAATAACGAAAAAATTTATATTCTGTAATCAGTAAAAGAGGTCATATTATTATTAAAAAGACACTGATGCATGCTATAAAAAGTTTTTTATAATTAGTTCATGATCCTTGCCACGTGTTAATTTAAGATTCTTGGAAGAATGTAATTGTTATTACAAAAACTAGTGACCTGCCCCGACTTCGCACAATGTGCTTGATTAAAATAACAAACGTAAATTATTTATGAGGGATTTTAATAAGAATCCGCTTTGGCTACAAAATAGAAGTGAATCATGGGCTATAATGATCGAGCATCTTTTTTTTCACCGACTAAATATTTTTTACACAACGCACCCCTCCGCTTTCTCCCTCCGAAATTCCGAAGTATTCGTCACTCGTGTCACGTAAACCCAATACAAGTATCAGTCCACTTTAATAGTAGATATATAATGATAATAGCTGTTTTCTTTTTCCTATTCGTATCTCCATCCAATGGTTGCCTGTAAGTGATTTTCTTGAGCGGCACGTCCGCCAATTGTATTTATATTTTTAAAATGATAAGTCTTAAGTTGAAAATCTTATGTAAATGTAATAATAATAATACTAGCCCTATATTATACACGTGCCACTACTAGGCACGGGCATCTTTAATAGACATTTTAGTATTTTAATCATTTTTCTAGAATCGTAAACTATGCATTTGATCATATGATGATCTTTAGCAAAGTTGTTGTGCATGAGCCCACGAAGGTTTCTGAGAGGGTACGATCAATTTTCGACAGATGGCGCCCCTGTTAGGTTATTTTATCCCAAAAGCAACTCACGCGGGCGGAGCCGCGAGGGACAGCTAGTATAATATAAATTAAATACAAAATTAGTATTAAATTTAAATAAATTAACATGATATTAGCTCTGCATCACATACTATCCGTACTTGTATCTGGAAACAGACCTCTATTAACAAGAGGGGTTAAGGCCTCTTGTCTAACACGCTGACCTAATGAGGGTTGGTAGACATCCCTTCGAAATTCATATGGAGAATTCTCAGGTATGCAGGTTTCCTCTCGATGTTTTCCTTAATCGTTACAACGAGCGACAATTACCAGCAAATACACACATAACTTTGAATACCCAGAGGTGACGGGTTCATAGGATCAATTCCGCCACATCCGCCTTTGCAATCAGCCCTAGTCCCCGTCAGGTTATCGCTTCTATCTATCTACTTGCTAGGAAAGTGCGATAGGAGGCTATTATTTAAAGATATTATGAATTGAATTATGTTTTGGTCGCGTATCCACCCGCAGGAATGTACTTTTTCGGGATAAAGTTATTCAAATTTAGTTATACTTGTATGCCAGATTCGATCAAAATCTGTTCAGTCGTTATTGTGTCACTAACTAACAAACATCCAAACATCACAATATCACAAGAAAGACGTTCAGACGAAATTAACATTTTATAATTTATTGAGTCATAATGATAATACTAAGATAACTTAGATAACTGCCTCAAAGTTACAAATGACCAGCGATTTTTATTAAAAATATTTACGATTGCGTTCCTTTGGATATAATCTTCACTGTGGAACAAAATTGACATTACAGTAAGTAAGTACATAAGTGATCGTTAAATGCATTTTGATTGCGTTCAACGAACTGACGGCTCGATGCACCAAATGATGATGCTTGAAATTATTTTTAAGCACGTAACCGACTTTATCTCATGATCCTTTTGGATGTAAATAATAGGTCGTATTTATTTTTATGTATGAAGTTGTTATCCAATATCTTTGGTTGATCTGTTTGTACCTGGCTGGTTATGATATTTTTAAAAAGGTGATATTTAAAAAAGAAATAAAATGTAAGAAACTATTTCTCATGTGGTTTGAATGAAATTCGATACATTTAAAAGTTTTATTTCAAACTAGCTGTACCCTGCACACTTTACTACGCCACCAACACATTTTTTTTTGGAATGATTGTATCTTTTATTTCCAATTTATAAAGTCCTGAATCAGTGATGCGTCGGTTCGAAAGCGTCAACTGTTTGGGCTATTTGAGAATAAAGTTGCTTGAGACGTATTGGTTCAGCTGGAGTAACGAAGTTTAATTCAAAGGCGATATTTATTAAAATTTCATAAATGTCCAAATAACTTTTGAACTACGCATTTTCGGGCAACATAGATGGTTCAATCAATAGGTATTAGGTTCCTCTATGAACTTGCTTTCTTTATATATCGTACCATCAATATATCGAATCATTTTCTAACATAATCTGATAGAGAAAGCAAATCTTTTAAAAGGATGTTTCAATTTCCATTCCTATATTCTCACACCGATGCTACCCTTACCGGAATACCAATTTAGTTTCGAATTAGGCCAAATAATACTGATAAAGCCACGTCAAATACTTCGCAACTTTGCCTACTCCCTTCACCCAATTTCCGTTACTTTCATAACCCAGACATAAAAAAATCCTCGTAATTTCCTCATCAAAATAGATCCCCTAACTTTCTGTATTGTCATTTTGTGTATTACAAAGGGTAATAAAACCCGTTGATATTAAATTTTGCGAATGACAGCGACTTGGTTAGATGAAATATGAACATGGCATAGATTAGAACCTAGGGATTGTTTATTGCCTATTTTCTTAATATCGCCTGACGTAAATTTTTGAGCGTCTTTTTAATTGTTTTGGCGCCAATGAACAGTTCGATGACCCTTTATGACAATGGATGTCAAGTATAGAGTATTTATTTGTTGCAATAAATCAACTCATTGGTCTTAATTTGAAAATGGAATGTCCTGATTAGTAAGATCGTAGGTATTAAAGGACTTCAAATAATAACCTGGCTTTTGAAACGCCCGTCGCTATCTAGAAAAAGACCTATATTTTTTTATGGTCCAATAGTGTGTAATAAAGCTCATGTAAATACAGTAAGTTAAACAAAATAGGTCACTCAACCAATACCATCGTCCACCAAATAAGGCATATCTAATATAAAGTTACTCGCAAATATTTTAACTTTAGGTATTGTAGTTGTTCAATTATGATAATTGTACCTACCTTGTTGTTATGGATATCGTGCTTTTTAACCGACTTAAAAAAATGGGGTTCTCAATTCATTGTGTTTTTTTTTGTTTTTGATCGCAAATTAAATTGGTAACCCCTAAATTTATCCTTAAATACAATTGAAAGGGGGTTTTAAAAATATGCGCAATATTAAATTTTAACATAGGTATCATTTAAAATTTCCGATATTTTGGCAGCAAAAAAACCAGTTCTATATATCGCTGAAATTAGGTACCCTACACTCGTACAGTAAGTGACAATAAAGTGACCACGAAAGATACGAAATCTTGGTGTTATAAATCTATATCTAGAAACAAATGTTCTGTTAACTAAAAAACATTTAATTATTCATACTCCATGTTTTTTTTATTCTTATTTATAAGGGCTTTATCGTTGTTACGATAATGTCGCCCTACTCCATGTTCAAAACCTTCACCGGCCAGTGACAACCTTTAAAATATGTTATTCGGCTTTATCTCGCAAATATTAATGCGCAAATAGATTATATTGTTTAAAAATGGAAATATATTTTCACAAAACATGTATGCTTATGCTGCGTTTATAATAGATATGTTTTTAAGAACTCATATTATTATTTAATACTATTCTTAAACCATTTCTTTTGACACCCTTTTTAGTAAATACTGAATCAAAATACATTTTTATCCTTATTTTGGCTACGTGGCGTCTGTATCATGTGTTCGTAAATCACGGCACAGTGTGGCGCATAGTGGGCCGTCTGCCAAAATATCTTGTCCACCGGTGCTATCACACCACCCATTGTGCGATGTGATGACTTGCTTAATACAGGGTCCAACGTGTGGAGACTCAAACCCGCTTTAAGAATCATTTTATTATATGCATGAACTATTTTTTCATTATCAAATGATTAACAATGTATAAATTAATAAAACGGACACTTAATAGGATATATAGCAAGATTTTCTATTAGATGGTAGGTTTCCAGTATCAAGTCCGTCTGGCTTGGTGTATTTACAAAAATATAAACAATTGAAAGCTTTTTAATATCCCAAAAATATTATACACAACCATGCAATATTCGCGAGCTGGCACACACGAAAACTAAATTCCCTTAAAATATTCATGTCTTCAATTCTATTTACAAATGGTTTAGTAATTAGGTACTTAGTTTAATCGCAGTTAGTATTGAACAAAACGAACAAAATAAACTAGATTTTAGTTAGGAATTCAGCCCGCATGACCCGGTTAATAGTTTTTCGTATTATCTACGGACGTATTTTCGGCTCCCACACTGATTTATTGATGGCTAATAGAAACCTCTTTTTATTTAAATGTACTTACATAGTTTCGTTATCAATGTGTCTAATAAAATAGAAGTGAAATTGCTCTATAAGGGGAATTACAATACATACACACATAAGCGCACGCTAATGTCCTCGAAAGGGTAGTCAGATATACAACTAATGCACCTACAGTCGGCAAAGTTATTCTTTTTTTAGCATAGACCGGCAAACGAGCATGTGGGTCATCTGATGGTAAGTGATCTCCATCGCCCATGTACGCCTACATTACAATAAGAATTATAGGCGCGTTACCCAACTTAAAGGAAAGGTAAAATTAAGGGATTGAGAAGGGGATAAGGATTTAGACCTCCGGATATCTCACTCACCATACGAAACGCACCAGCAAGCCGCTACTTTACGTTCTGTGAGACAGTGGTGGTGGAGACCCGGTCGAGCCGGCCCATTCATGCTGTAGATAAAAGTATCTAAAGCGTGGGTCTAACATTCATAGAACTTTATTCCCGTCCCATAATGTGATAGGCGCGGCAAATTCAACTCTATACAACTCCGATGATATCGTTATTTTTCTAATCGAAAATTCCAATATGAATGATTGGACGACGCGTGATTTGAAGTAATTTCCACCCATAGTTTCTCGGCCTCTGTGGATGGGCAATAAAAGAAAAAAAATATATAGGGCACATATTAAATTCTCCAAACAAAGTTAACATATTTAAAGAGCTAATGAGCATAAAAGATTAAACGATTGTAAATATTCATTTTATTGTAACGAAAATTCCATATCGCTTATGGAAATAAGAATAAAACTTAAAGGAAATTGTGTATAAAATTGTAATAAAAGAAATTGTCTCCAACGAGATTAGGCTCACATAAGAACACTGTTATCAAAAATATTCTAAACGAAAGCCAGGTATTTTTTAACAAGATAATGTTTTTCGGAATCTGTTCTATTTTCTATTGAAAAGATCCGATAAAAGCAAGAAACTATGTTTTCTCTACCTTCGCAATTTGTGTCTTTACGCTAAGCAATTTATAGTAACAACCTTGAATAAAACCCAAATTATATGTTTTATAATGCCTTTACCTGCGACGCTGTCTAGTCTGGTTCAAAACGTGGTATTAACGAGGTTGTTTAACTAACTACAAAGAGAATGAGGATCTCAATTGTAACTCCGATAAATGTAGACCAATTTGGATGATTTACTAGGTCGTTAGGTCCCTGTATGTAGTATGCGAGGGGACGTCTTGGTAGAACCGCTTTTCTATTTCTGCCGCCAAACAGCAGTGTTTACTTTTTACTTTTTGCTGGGTTTTCGGCTTGAAGGGCATTGAAGCCAGGGAAATAACTGAGCATTATGAGACTTATAGTATTCTGTCTTGTGGTGACGAGTGCAGTCCAGTGTCATGTAAACCAGGCTCCAATTTCCTTTTAACCGAAACACAACTACTTACATATTATATCTCGGCATTATTGATTTAAATATATAGGATTTTGGCTAACGCGTCACCGTCAAAAATTAAAAATACTTATTTGCAATCTAACGGTGAAGGAAACATCGTGAGGAAACCTGCATACCTGAGAAGTCGATAAGATTTTTCGAAGGAATGTGAAGTCTGCCAACCCGCATTAGGCCAGCGAGGTGGACTAAGGCCTAACCCCTCTCATTAAGTAGAGGAGGCCCGTACACAACAGTGGGACATGTATAATACAGGGCTAGTAAAAAAAAAGCGTGTTAAAAACAAGCTAATGCATTTAGCAGGACCTAGACAAATGGACTTATCTACACGCTTTAAAATGTCAAAAATAATTCCATGTTTCAGTGGAATGAACAGCTGCAAACATAGCTGAACAATGTTTTTAAGAAATCTTATTTTTACCCGATTGAAAAGGGAGATGTATTTAAACTGTCGCAACACTCCACTCTGGATGCAGGCCGCTACCAACAGGTCGGTCTGGAAATCTTTGGGGGAGGCCTATGTTCAGCAGTGGACGTCCTGTGGCTGATGATGATGATGATGATGAACACTCCATGGTACAAACATAACTTTATGGAGAAAATATAGGAATTGGATTTATTATAGGAAATTGGAGCCTGGTCTACATGACACTGGACTGCATTCGTCACCACAAGACAGAAAACTATAAGTCTCATAATGCCCAATAATTTCACTGGCTTCAATGTCCTTCAAACCGAAACACAACAGTGCTTACACACTACTCCTACTTACCTATACCAAATGTCTTCTTCAACAGGTCTAGCAGTACCGTTCGTGGAACTGACTGTGACGCACGCGTCAGTCCTGACGATTCTGGCCATCAGTTTCGAGCGGTACTACGCCATCTGCGAACCTCTGAGGGCCGGGTACGTGTGCACGAAAACCCGTGCAACGTTGATTTGCGCACTCGTGTGGTTCTTCGCGGCTCTGTTTACTAGGTAAGTTAGTTGTTGCGACGCTTATGTGACGCTTATATTATTAAAGGTCATTGGTAAAGATAATTAAATTAATTTTTAATAGTTACAATAAACGCCAGTAAAATGTTTATAATTTTTATTATACAGGCCGGCATGACTGGTGACCACCGATAAACTCATTGTTTGTCGGTGGTTGCTGGCTTTTTAGACTGCACTACACTTACCATCAGGTATAGTGCAGTCACTTTGCCGTACTGGGATAAAACAAACAATTAAAGGTGATTTACTGTCCCACAAGAAAATTTCAATTAACTTTAATTGCCCAAGAGCCATTTCAGAGATGTTAATATTATTTCTGTACTCAATAACGGAGTATATTTTTTTTTGTGTCGGAGCATCGATCGAACTTTATGAAAAAACCAATGGTCAATTAAATTTAATTGCAATATTTGTGTGCGGCAGTTAGTCGTTAAATTCAAGAAATACAATAATAATTTAGATATTAGAAAGATTATTATTGATCAAAAAGTCTAATTATTCAACGCTTATTATAATATCGATAAAAAAACATATGTGCCTTTAATAAGGCCGTATGGATTGGTACCACCGCTTTGTCTATTTCTGCCTCCTAGCAACAGTGTGTAAGCACTGTTGTGTTTCGGTTAGAAGGACATTGAAACCAGTGAAATTACTGGGCATTATGAGACTTAACATCTTAGGTCTCAGGGTGACGAGCGCAGTTCAATGCCATGCAGACCTTTGTAATTCAAAGTTCTGTGTGGTGTTTGTTGCTTCTGTTCATGGGCAGGCACGTCACTTACCATCAGGCGAGAAACTTATTCGATTATATAAAATATTACATTATCGATTAGACGTAGATTATACGTGCATATAACATCTATATTTTATATAGCGTTAAGCTTTGGCCATAATAATAATGTCAATTGTTTTAATATCATGTGACTTGTGGCTTTATAATAATGTACACTATACCAAAGATCCTTTTATGAATCCACGCTCAGAATACATTGAGTGAAAATTTGCTTTTTGTCAAAAATGCTGCAAATATTATCTTATATCTGGACTGGGAATCACCAGAACCCTCTATAAAATCCTCTATAGTAATAAAGAGAATGGCATAATATTCAAATTACAAAAATATTTATTTTAGGCGAATATCATGATTACATTGCTTATGTAGGTAGTATTAACATCTGAAAATACTAAAAACATTGTGGATTAAAACTGATAAAAATATTTTTTAGCATAGTGGTGGTAACTTATTGGATTGTAGAAATATAAGTGTAGATTTATATTTCATTAGATTCCTATACAATAAGCAGCGATAGCTCAGCGGGGAGTGGTATGGACTGTCAAGACGAAAGTCGCAGGTTCGAAACCAGCCCCAAGAGCATACACCACTGACTTTTCTAAGTTACGTGTATATTAATTGTTAATTATCGCTTGCTTTAACGGTGAAGGAAACATCGTGAGGAAACCTACATACCTGAGAACTCGATAAGATTTTTCGAAGGTATGTGAAGTCTGCCAACCCACATTAGGCCAGCGTGGTGGATTAAGCCCTAATCCCTCTCATTCAGTAGAGGAGGCCCGTGCCCAGCAGTGGGACGTATATAATACAGGGCTAGTAAAAAAAAATAGATTCCTGAGATTTCGTACTGTGATGCATACCACCGTCATGCGTCATGGCAAAAATGTAAAGTGGCACGTTAGAACAACTGTCCTGTCAACTGATTAATTATTGTCGTTTATATAATTCTTTACACTAAACTATGTCATTTAAGCAATACAGTACAATGTTTTTCCAGAATTTAAGAAATACGTATTAATACGTGATTGATTTTTAAACCCATTTAAACATAACTGAAACTAAAATAACGGCTGTATTTTACGCGCAAGTTGAGTTATGGTTATTAATCACCTATGATTAATACAGTTCTCATTTAATTGCACACATTTATGCAGACTATGCCGTAAAGGTTAATAATATAACGCTCTATTGGTTACAATGTGGATTGTATGAGACATTTGGTCTGAGGCTGATGACTCTAAATCCGACTTATGACATTTACAAAGTGACATTGCTCAGTAAACTTTGAACTTGACGTTAAAGAGTTTACCATCAACATCAACTTAAAAATAATATTCGTTTTACAAAGTTTCGTTTTTCGAAAAGCTTCAATATTTGGTCAGAAACAAATTAATTATTACTTGTAAGGAAAATATAGGAAACAAAAATCATATATCCAAATACAAATTCTTTGAAACTGATATCATTGAAAGTCGAATTTGGTTGGTGGTTGGTCCCCACATCCAACACATAGTTCTAACTCTACAATAAGATACGAGTCTTGTGTCATGGATATCAGTGCTGCGAGAGCCTTTCGGTCTCACTACGCCGAAACCCGAAACCCGAGACAAATGTTTGTGGATAACACAAAGATTTGTCTTGGTGCGGTGATCGAACCCGCGGCCTCGTTTCACAGCCGGCTACTCGCGGAAACAGTTAAGTATATTACACGAAGTCATTCTTGCCCCAAATTACAAATAAATAAATTAAGTCGAAGTTTCCTTTATTTATAGATCTCAGACTGTAATACTAACTACAGTTAATGCTTGTTTAAGTAGATAATTTTCGGAAGTTTTTATCTGAAACAATAAAATTGGTATAGTGGCATGATACATTTACGGTCCATTTAGTGTTCGTGTGAGTTTTTCATTGGGAAAAAAACATAGTTTGGCCTTGATCGGATTTATGTCCCTTTCAGCTTGGTAAGTACTCTTTTGTAGCACCTCCACAGCACAATTCTCTAGGTCAGAACAATTTGAATAAGAGATATTCATTCTCATTGGTCCAGTTTTTAAACACTAAATTCACTTGTAAGAATTTTGACGAGCCACAATAAAAATATTCCGACCATTTGCGTCAATAACAAGTTCCACACTCGGGGGAGTTGAAACTTCCTTCGTGCTCGAAGACGCACTAAAATTCACATATTCAGCGTATCTCGACCATTTTATCACATCCTCATTTCATATTCCAGCTCCTGTTGCAATCGATGGGGTCATTTGCGAATTTTTATCGCAGTCTTATGCGTTTTCGAAGAGATCTATCGTTTTATGAAAACGGAAATACACTTAAATTTATTGTTCGTGTTTCGTGTGCAAAATTGGATATGGTTTAAAAATGGAAATAAGATTTTCAATTATGATTAGATTTAATATTTCTGTCAATTTTGGTGAAGTGTTGACTATTTTTATGTCTTTAAAACCTCCATGTTTCAAATGGTAATCGGTTGATACACCGCGTAATGCGGTTATTAAAGTTACCCATGAAAATACTTGCACTTTTTAAAATTTTGTTATAGACAACGAACACTTGTGTAATAAAACGACAGAATGCATAATACTACTATTATAAATATGATAGTTTGGATATCTGTGGGTTCGTGAATTTAGATGTTTGTAAGGCGGTATGGTTTTGGATGAAATTTCGCACACAACTAGACCATGACTTGGATTAGAATGCTACATTTACCTTGAAAAAGGCCGCTAATGCAGGCGGAGCCACGATTAAAAGATAGTCACGTAATATAAATATTGCCGTTATATGTCTTGATTTTTATTATATAATATTAAAAACAGGTTTTAATCACGTAATATATAAATGTATAGCTATATTCATTTACACTATACTGAGATATCGACTAGTGGTGGGAAGAAATAATGGAAGACACAAACCGCCTTACTAATGTCGAAAATACCCCACGTCAAAAAGCTTTACTGTATTGATTTCACATATTCCTTTTTTCTCCAAACAAGATTCCTAGAAACTCTAGACACTGTTTAGAATCGAATAAATCGCCAGACCTTGTTTTGCCAATAGATAAAAACCTTTGCGACTTGATTATCCAAACTTTATATTAGGAAAAGAATTTGAAGTCACATAAATATGTTATCCAAAACAACAATATTTACGATACAAATTGCCAACTCGGCACATTTGTTTTTTTTCGTTGTTGACACGTCTGATATAAGTCGTTAAAGTATATGACCATATTTCCTTCAATCTGGACAAATTAAGAAGACCTACTTATCACATAAGTTTATGTAGAGATCACAGGCCCACCCTATTTGGCCGAACACCCACAGTTGACGAGTTTAAGCACAATATTTACGTGAAAAGTTTTTTTTTATGTCTCGTCCCAGTTTGACAATGTCGAATAGATCAGCGATAGCGGAACGTATTGAGGTTAGGGTGATTTAGGGCTGATGATGTTTTGATCGAATTATGCCGATGAGGTGAAACTAGACGTAACAGTGACAGTAATAATTTTACATGTATACGTTGCACTTGTATTATACTAAGTAAATGGTAAGGCCACAAGGTCGTTTTTCCCCAGTGGGGTTGACGCCAGGCAGGCAGCCGGTCGTAAAAACTACAAATCTTTCTGTAACATTTCATAAAAAGCATGTTTCTGACCCACTGCGAGTGGGATACCAGCAAGTAGAAGAAGGAAAGGTAAGGTAGTAAAAAGTATTGTCTTCAGCTTGAATGGGCTGGCTCGATTGAGGTACTATTGTCATTTGCGTTTCGTACGTTGAGTTAAATATCCTAGACCCAAACCCTCACAATCCTTTGTCCGGCAGATTGTGATCGGTAATGTATCTGTAGATTTCTAGTATTATGGGTGCGCCGGGGCAGTGGAGGTAATATACCATCACGAGATAATTCCTAACCATCCACGAACTCATATATCCAGGACAAAGTATCTGTAAGCTCTGTTCTTACCACATAAGTAATCCTATATTTTCATTCAATTATTTCAGAACTCTTACTTATTATTATAAATCAATAGAAAGCAGGATATAAAAGAGTCCCGTCACATTCCCGGCGGCAGATCCCGGGGATATTAAGGTCATCGCACATAAAACTGTTCGGTGCGCCGGCAGAACGTTACTTGCAAGGAATTCCAACGCTTTGCATTTTATTACGAACATCTGTAGACTGGCCACATACGTAGTTTTGCATTGTGTTCGTCCTTTTTGGGGGAATGTTGACGTGAATAATATATTTGGCGCGGATTTATAGAAGTGTCAGTTATTAACCGTCGCAATAAAAACATAAAGGTTTTCAACTGGTCTTTTATTATATATTTTTTTTATATGTTCACGCATATCTCCGCTAAATGTGGACCGATTAGGATGATTGTTTCATAAAAGATAGTTGAATAAAACCGAACCAAATAATGTAAAAAGCGAAAAAATTAAAAATTATTATTACCTACATTTTGTTTTTGTCGGTTTTAAGTTTTTGGTAAAAAGTTTTTATTCTTGAATCGAACTCATAAGTCCAATATAAACATAATATTATAAAAACATACATCACGCCTAATTTGACGCTACATATTCACCGTGAAATTTCCGGTCCATGGTGTAATTTTCACGCCACATTTCAATTGTAGAATTTCCTCCCACGATGGGACGTTTAATGGCCGATATAAATGACTGATGGGATAATAAAATAAATGAATGATACAAAGGCTGAGCCTATCAACAGGCTAGTCAATTTTTAACATCTAAAATGATTGGCCAAACCATATGGGTATTATATTCTCTATCATTTTGTTTTTCTCCATTTTTATTTCTTTTTTGTGGCAACCTAATATTTTCGGTCCTTGGCTCCGTACACTGTTTTTCTTGGATTCTTGTGTTGTTGTCAAATTCATTGTCTATTACGAGAATGCTAAAACCCAAGGACACTTTCGCCGGGCGCCTACCAAATAGTACAACCAAAGTGATTGAAAGCAAGTACACAGCCGTTTAGTAAGCTGGAAATTCATTTCAATATGCCAAAAACGCAGTTAAATGCTACTCACGACCTAGGAGGGTTCCTTGTGATTTTAATAGTTTATATAAGTATATCATATTGATATCAACTCGATGCTTGAAGCAGTTTATGAGTAAAATCAACAACGGATAGACAGACAACAAATTGTCATTATGGGGGTTTTATTTTTAGTATGTTGAGGTACGAATTCCTAAAAATATCTTACAACTAACGCAGTGGTAGAAGAATAGATGATCTCTTGAAATCTAATATAGTCGTATATCCCCTAGATAAGATACAAATGGGCTGCAAGTTTACGCAATAAATGCGCCACATAACAAAAGAATCCGCAGTACTGCAGCTCTGCAAACACTACATTATTCTCAAGAATTTTTAATATACCCCCAGTTTATTGAAAAAACAAGCGGACGTCGCTACTACTCGGTATTGGTTTGGGTTTTAAATAATAGGTGGCGTTGAAAGCAATAGCTCCAGTTGATATTGCCACCATATTGCATTTCGAATGATTTGAAAATTGTTTTTAACTTCATCGTGGTAAAATTGATTATTTATTTGCTGCCTTTTATACACCATTTATTAAAAATGGCATAATTATATTACGAAATGTTTTTAAAGTCGAGTGCCGACTAAAATAATTATTTCTAGGTATTTATTATATATTATTATATTATAAATACCATATTATACAATAATTCACTAGAAATTGATCCTGTTAATGTGGTCGAAATAGCATCAGTTAAGGATCACATATCATTTGCGGTATATTACCTAAATATACATCGTAAAGCAAACTATTCTTAAATTATAATCCCAATATAATTTCTAACTACGAACAGTTATCTACGTTATGTTGATTCTTTTAAATACGAAAGCTCCTGGAATGCTGCCAGTTCTGCCAACATATTATAATTTCACCCATGTGTTATTTCATTGACCTGACATATTGTATTCTGTTCATCATTATTTTAAGCTATTTTATTTTATATATTTTACGTAACTATGTATTAAGTAAAATTTGGATAATTTATTGAATACATACAAACTTAAAAAAAAACCAATTAAAACATGTTGAAAATATTCTTAAATTAAATATCGACCCAGTTCACACTCCACAGATTATGACGTGGCTTTATCAAGAAAATTTAACAATAAATGTGAAACTATAACGCGCTTTGACAAACCCTTTGAGAAGCAAGGTTCGTACATATTTTCGCTTATATAAATGTATGTTACAGTTATTATATGTAATGTAATTCACTGAGCTTACTTGACACTACAGCAAGGAGATGAGCTACATTGACATGTTACAGACAATTATGTCTCCCACTTAAAATTAAAAAAAAATCGTTACACTGTTATATTATTTTTTATCTCGTCTTTGTTGTATTACTTATTATTAATTGCAATAAGACCAATAAACTTCTGATAAAGTCATATAATGTTAAAAATAATTCTAAGTTTGTATAGTATTACCGCACCTCACTTCACTTAGTCATATAAACAAATACGGTTAAGACAAGCAAATTATTAAAAATCACAATATATAAAGTAATAAATTCAAAACGTTTATTTATTAGAGACTACACTCTAGGGGTATCCAGATATGTTTGAACAGAATGTATACCTTTTAACATTTGTTCTGACCTTTGTATTGTCATGTAAGTTCAGTATTCGTTAACGCTTTATTTGACCGTCCGCTATAGCAATGCTTTCTGTGTCGCTCTATTAATTTACACCTGTTTTTCTATTGCATGTACTGTCTGTGTTTCATTGACTGTCAAACTCTCCCCAAGGATTCTATTCTCAATTTGGAAATTATCCGACATCGTACAATAAAAACCAACAACCCATGTATAAGGGGAATTTATCTAGTAATAAGATGTGAATTGGGCACAATGGTACTCGTGTCTAGATTAACAATCTAGAGAAGACAATATTGGGGCTAAAAATAAGGTAAAGTAATTGCAGGTTATTTGCAGATATATACTTAGTTTAGTTATATCAAAATGATTATAAATTATGTGATAAATAATCAAAGTCAATACGAAGTAACAATAACTACATTTATTCGTTGGTACAAAATAAACACACGCTGTCACCAATTTAATCCACTGTTTTCTATGGTAAACTTGGTATTAAATTGAATATTTAGCGGTAAACTTTAAAACGATAAAATTTAATAAATGATAAATTCGATCATCGTCTTATGGGTCTAGTGGCAGATTATTAAGGCAGAGATCCTTGCGCTCGTGGGTTCAATGTCCAGGTACAATCACATTATGTGTTTGAGTAAAAAAAACTCACATGAATTGCCCTGAATTAGAATTAGTACATGGTATGGCGATAGACTCGCCCTCTCTCACTCCATGGGATGGAAATAAGCTCGGCGAAACGTGGGTGCAGCACTAGTTGCATCTTTGCCTACCCCTTCGGGAATAAATGAGTGAGCTTATGTTTCTGTATGTGATACACCCGATGAAACTCTAATTAATTGAATTTTTTAGTAATAAATAAACCCTACAGTTATTTTCACAATTATTAATGAAGTACGTCCTATAATCATTTATAGGTATAGGGGGAAAACTCACATACATTCTTATGATAGATTTAGTGTATATTGTTCATACATGATTATTTATTATTGCCGCATGCAAATGACTGGATTGGATAATACATTTTGGATTGGTGACTCGATCTGTAAAAAGCCCGTACCTGATTTTGATATCTACAACTTATATTTTCTTTTTATTTTGGGAAATAAAATCTTCATATGTAAATAAAATTTCATTGGGAGGTTTTGCCATTACTCGCCACGCTTGGCAGGTGGGTTGGCGAGCGCAGAGACCATAATGAGGCCTATGTGCAGCAGTGGACGTCTTGTGGCTGATGATGATGAAATAAAATTAATTTATGAAACCAACAACAAAAAAGAGTTTTGACCAAACGATTTTACTTATTGCACGTAAAATATAAATGCTTAATCTATAAAATAAAAAAATATTAAAATTATCTCATTTTAACATATCCGGTTTCTTTAATTATGGTAAAATCACTATATCACTATTCATTGTATTTATATTTATTGAGAATTTAAAGATTTCTTTGGAGGAAAAGTTTGACACAAAAAATGCGTTTTTACGTTATGTCTACTGATACCATATTCACAAGAAGTTATCGTCAGGGGAGTTCTTAAGACCAAATACGTCCAAGAATAATCGTCACTTGTTGGCACGTTTGAGAATCAGTACAGAGCAAATATTGCAATCGACGCCATCTATTGGTTAACCACCCAAAATATATAGCAAACATATTACCGAAAATGGAAGTTCCGGAAATACCGTGTCCCATTAAACATAAATCGCAAGTGGGCAGAACTGACCGCACGAAAGCTGACTTTACTATTTCGGTTTCATTAGATGACTCATTTTCCGAATTGGGCGCCAAATAGGACGATAGAACACTTTCTCTCTCCAAACATTGCGCCTTCTCGTATTTAAAATATCTCTATAACTGAAGATTAAGATTGCAATTTAGATGAATCTATCTAAGGCCATACGCCGTATTAGGTAGTTATTTTAAGAGATTATGGGAGTTTTGATAATTGATTTCTGAATTTTCGTAGCAGATTTTACAAAAGATTTCATAATGTTATTTTACTATGTTTAGAATATAGTTTTATTATCTTTTTTTTATATTTGAAGGATAAATTCAACGCGATACAGTGTGTGTTGAAACGCTTTAAAAAATAAATTGGCTCCACGAATTACTTTTGCGAATTTCATCAAGTTTTATGGAGAGTTTGACAGTTAGAAAACATTCCGCTTCACGCTACACTGTACAAGTCATACATTGGAACGAATATCCAAATAACGATGTGTACTAACTTGAATACTTTTAAATAGTATGTCGTAAAGAGTAATTTGAAAAAAACAATGGTTCGCTGGTGAAATAATAAAATATTTTAAGAACGACAAAACTATCACGAACGCTTTTGCAGACGTAATGAGATTGGCTGTTGAATACATTTATAAATACATTTGTATAAGTACTAGTATTAATAAAATCTATGTAGTCTATGGTCCCGTTTTTTCTGTTGCAGCCCGATCCTGGCCATCGCAGAACATCACACGATGGTCCACCACGACGGGACGACGACCTCCCAGTGCCTCACACAAGCAGTCACATACTGGCAGATCAGCTTCTTCGTCATGATAATAATACTCTTATACATACTACCTCTGATAATTCTGATCGTTTTATACAGTGTCATAGCTAAAAATTTAATAACAGCAGCTTCAAAAGTAGTCTTGAATAAGACAGTAGATCCATATAATGCAAGAGCAAGGAAACAAGTTATTCTAATGTTAGGAACTGTTGTCGCATGTTTCTTTCTTTGCTTAATGCCGTATAGAGCGCTAACCTTATGGATTATTATAACACCGACAGGTTTTGATGATGTTAGTTCAGAGAAATGGTACAATATACTATATTTCTCCAGAGTTATGTTATACATTAATTCAGCAATAAACCCCATATTATATAATTTAATGTCGTCGAAATTCAGGATCGGATTTTGCAAAGTTTGTATATGTTATAAGAAGGAAGAAGAATTAAATCGAAGGACACAAAGGACTATCACTAATGGCTCTACAACAAGCAGTAGTATGACAAGAACTACAAACAGTTTAAAGAAGTTGTTCGGTCACCGAGGCAGTGTGGAGAAAAGTGAAATTGAATCTTACAGCAGAGATGAAGAGAAAGGACTTTTTGATAGGATATTCCCCAACAGAACGTTTGTCAGACAGCAATCGGCACCAGTATGCTCTCACAATAATCCAAACAAGATAAACAGAATGCAGAGTGAGGGTAGTATGGAAGCAGACAAGATTGAGGATGTGGGGCGAGTTCATTCCAATTTTAATAATAAAAATATCAGATCAAGTGTCGACTTTGACTTGCCGCGCGCCAACTCGCTGCGGCGCAACGTTTTGATCAACAGCGCAAAGGCCAAAAGCGTTGATTCGGACAAAAAGTTTGTGTCGTACCAGAAAATAAAAGTGGACTGCGTTGTTGCCTTTCAAAAGTCTAAAAGTGTTGACTATGATTTTCCTGAAAGTTTTGTGTAATGCGTACGAATAGTATCTTGTGGGTAGTTTAATATTCTATTGGCAAATGTATTTGTTTATTTTTGTTTTTTCCTGTGCTGTAGCAATTTTATTCGCGTCTATGCTAAACTCTTTGATAAGTAGTATTGAATTGTATATATTGAGCTAGTAAAGTTTATTGGATAGGTATTATAAAAGATTGTAAATAAACTCAGTACGGGCATAATAAAGTTGAACTGTATTAATATGAAATCACTGGTACGCATAAAAATATAATTTTCTGTACATGATCAAGAGGCGGCAGAGATAAAATCTTCGGTATATAGGCAAAGGCGACGGGAGCAGGCAGTTTGGGGGATTAAGTCAATGAATTACGTCCACCAAGAAAGTTGTTTGCGTGAGCTTGATCGAGTGAAAGACATTTTCTTATAGCTCATAAAAATAATATTGAACGCTGCCAATGCATATGGATACAATTAAAAAGTATTAAAAGTATTATTTATTTATGATAATTATGAAGTTAATGTCTTTAATAAGAAAATATATTGTAGTATATTTTACTGTAGCATACGGCTGCCGGTAATTGCTTAATTTTATGAATTCATGACAAAAATTGTGGCTTCTATAATTAATTTCCTAGCAGACTATGAGGTTCCATTTAAAACTTTTTTATTAGATAATAACCATTCAGCATATAACGATTCACTTAAAAGCAGCAAATTATTCATTTGGGATTAATTTGTACGTGACAAAAGGATAATAACATTTTGAAACCTCTACCCGCCCCAATGGACTAATTTTGTGTCTAATTTCAGAACATTTCCAGAATTAATACAAGAAATGACTGTAAAGTGAGATTGGGGCCTGAATAATTTTAATTGTCTACCTTTAAAAGGCTCTCGGATATTGTCTGTAAGAGCTTATTGATTAAATATGGATGGTACAAAGAGGTTAGGAATTTATGTTTTTTCCCTGCTATGGCAAAGTGCCTACACTGGTTCTAATGTTAATTATTATAGTGCAGTATAAATGTAATGTGGATCGTCAAAAGACACTGCGTCAGTTGACGCGACGCGACGGCCGCGGCAATGTCAACTGTCAAAGTTATGTCAACCTCAAGTTACTAGATATACACGGACTGATCCGGAACGCAAAACCTACTTAAATATTCAATACTTGTTACAAATAAAAATAATACCTACTAATTCAATGTCTATTTAAAATTTAACATAGGTAATTATTTGGCAGGGATTTAAAGAAAAATACTATAATATTTTTTTAAGAACTTCCACTTAGCGTATTATTAAAAAATAAACATTTATAGTAGTTTATTAGTAGAAGATAGCATAAATATCGGGGTCCTTGTATTATCAGAAGAATAATGAAAAAACCAATATGACATAATAGACAGACTAACACAGTTACTTAAATATTGATCACCTACACACTAACTCACGCTTTTCATCCTCGAAGGGGATAGGCAGAAGTAGACCCATATTTCATTGACCTTACTTCCGTTCTTGATATGGACCGAGTCTATCTAGTTTTGAATATATAGGCATATACTAGTATTATAGATCTCAGCAAAGCAATCATACCGCGTACTCATTACAACTGAGTCAACGAGGCCGGTTGGTTTAAATTTTGAACAGTAAATAATGATGTAATAACAACTAATGGTGTAAATACTGATGTTTTTGTTTTTTATCTTGACTCGGCAAAGTGACTACGCTACACCTGATGGTAAGTGTAGCGCAATCCAAGAATAGTGTCGACCAACGATAAACAATGTGTCCATCGTAGGTCGGCAAGATCATGCCGGCCTGCCAAAGGGCCAAGGGGGAGGGGAAGGGAAAAGGGATGGGAAAAGGATTAGGATCAGGGGGCAAGCCCCCTGGGGAGAACCGGATATACACTGGCTGACCCTGGAACGCGACCCTCATAAGGTGGGCCACTATGGCAGGTTTTAGCACCAGTGTACGGTGGTCGCTATCCGGTCGGATACAAGTATCCTCCCACCAGCAAGTTGCAAGTATGCAATCCAATCCAATCCAAAAATCCAATCGAGGATAAGGGCGTGAGCTTATGTATGATAGTTTTGAGCCAGACAAAGGAGTATTAAGTAGTTAATAAGATTTAATTTACGTTTATCGATAGATGAATATCTATTTATTGGATCCGTATATATAGTTTCATAAAAATGTAAACGTATGTCTTGTCATATATTCTAAAAGCTGATTATTATGTTGTGTAAAATATGCGGTCCGAAATGATTCGATAAATGAAGAAAGTCCATCCTGTTGTCTCGAACCATAAAAATATAAAATGACAGGACTTATCAAACAGGACAGACATACAATGTAAATTGACACACATAGTACATTGCCTGAACTAAATGTATTTTTTTCCTATCCGTATTAGTTTTGTCGGATGACACCAGTATTGATACTGTGTATTAGATGATGCATGATCTCTATTTTATTTATTGTTGAGGTTTTTTTGTCAATTGAAAATTATATAAAAAATAATGCTTGTAGTAATATGACGCCTAGGCTTATTCATACCTCTATGTAGTTTCATTATTGGTATAAATATTACATTGTAACGTATTTGAATATGATCAGCGTAACTATTTAAAAAGTTGAAAAATAAGTGAATTATATAAATGGTGAATTATAGGATAATAAATTGGAACTAAATTATTGTTGCGTAAATTACGCTGTATGATTAATGTTGATTCCAAATTTATTTATTTTTTCATTGGTCTGTATTTGGGCTCTTTTTTTTCCTGGCTCGGCAAAGTGACTACGCCACACCTGATGGTAAGTGTAGCGCAATCCGAGAATAGTGTCGACCAACGATAAACAATGTGTCCATCGTAGGTCGGCAAGATCATGCCGGCCTGCCAAAGGGCCAAGGGGGAGGGGAAGGAAAAAGGGATGAGAAAAGGGTTAGGATCAGGGGGCAAGCCGCCTGGGGAGAACCGGATATACACTGGCTGACCCTGGAACGCGACCCACACAAGGTGGGCCACTATGGCAGGTTTTAGCACCAGTGTACGGTGGTCGCTATCCGGTCGGATACAAGTATCCTCCCACCAGCATACAAGTATCCTCCCACCAGCAAATTGCTGCTATTATTGCTATTTAACATAATTAACACTAATAATGAAACGACGTAAGGGTATTGTATATTGCAACAGTCAAAGACATTAAGATAATATGATTAGATATTTTACAATGAGTTTTTTTAATAGCAGATGCAGACAAACTAGTAACCAAATTGCTCGTTTGCTGGTCTACGCTATAAAAATATTATTATTAGTTATTTTGGAAATGTAGTATTCAGTACCAACTAAAAAAATTCTTTTCATACTTAAAAGTTACAATACGTGTTTTGTCAGATCTCAAATACTATTGCAACATTGTCATTGTATAGATAGTACTTTGAAACTGTAAAGTTGAAAAATCCACTTTACTATAATTTTATCTCGTTGTTTTAAGATAATTACTTCGAATAAATGTAAAATATATGAATTTAATTTGTGCCATTATTGTAAGGTATGAAAGTTTTTATAAAAATGTATACAATGTAAAAAGAGGAACAAAGTAGTTTTATTATGATAAGCCCCATTGGAAAGGTCTAAATTTGTGGGTTAGGTATTAATTAAATCAATCGGCCTAAGATCCCGGGTAACATCGACCTTCACCCATCTGTTTACCGAATGATAAATATATTTTAGGGTATAAAATGTGTTGCTGAATACATACCAATAGGATTGCCTAAAAAATATGGTCAAGGATACGTTTTTATTAATATTAAATATATAATATAATATTATATATATAATTTCACTGACTTGCTTACCAAAACATTGCATACTTTTCATTGAAGGTTCATTTTTTTGGTAAGCAAGTCAGGGAAATAATATATATTTTTTTTTATTTTAAGTGTAACATAATCATATCCTTGACCCTATTTTTTTAGGCAACCCTATTGGTATGTGTTCAGCAACACAATTTATACCCTAAAATATATTTTTCATTTGGTAAACAGATGGGTGAAAGTCTATGTTACCCGGGATCCTCTACTAAATATTTGACAAAAGTTTGAAGTCACGTCAATCTTTATGGTCACTTTGAAGTTCACGCGCTCTCTGCGCCTGCTGTCATCTTTAGATACGTGACTAAGTCAGAGGGCCCATTAATAATAGCGAGGCCTTTAAATGTAGCCATACTAGGAATGCATACATAATGTAAGTTATTTAAATGTATGGTTTAAAAATAAATTATTAATACTGGTCTAAATATAGATTGCTAAAAATCAGTAAATCCAGTAAATACAATGGGGAGGAAAATCAAAAACGTATATAAACTCTGTAAGTTATAACGTTATGAGAAAATTATAGTAACCAATATTAGCTATGTTGTTTGGTTTGTGGTAATTTACATTTAGCTCTAAAGATTTTATCTATTAAATAAATGAATTTGGAAATATTACAATTAAATCCTTTGGAGTATCCATGGTCATTTAAGTGACAAGTAGGTTTGTTACATACTTAGACTGTTTTGATGTTGTTTCTATTGTATAAAAGTTTAATATACGTCAGATATTTACTGTGTGGGAAAATTTGTCCGGTTACCAAATATAATTTTTATAATTAAATAACAAAATAGTACAATAAATAAAGATAATATTTATTGCACTATCCAAATAATCATAAACCTATAAGGAAATGGTATTTGGTATTTCTTAAAAAAATATGCTGAACTTATGGGACAGCTCAAATAATGTGTAGGCAAATTTCTATAAAAATACCCAGTTACAACTTAGCCCAAAAACAACAACTATTGGGATTTGTGCGTTTCCAAATTTCAAATATAAACATAGACCATAGTTAAAGACATACTCATTTTGCGCGCCGTGGTTAAGCCACATTCAGCGTTTCGCACTAAACGCAACATTATGCTGCCACTTCAAGTCTGTTTTTCTGAGACGGTGGTACTAGCCCGGTCGAGTCGGCACATTCATATCGTAGACAAAAGAGTCTATACCGTGCCTCTACAACTACTTGGAGCCTGTTTCACAATACGACAAATATTTGGAATTACCTATTTCTTCCAGTATATGTATATATATCAGAATGTAACTCCAAGCGCTCATAGCTAGTTACACTCACTAATAGGCCAACGATTAGCAAGTTAAGAAACCTTTGGCACAGTCAGTCTATGGATAACAAGATACATTAACCGTAACAGTAACCATTCCATATTCCATAGAATTAAGTAGAGTGTAACTTTTAGGATTGAACGAGTCATATTTTATTTTGGTAAATAGCGTTTATTCAAAGGTGGTGAAAGAGACGCTTAATATTTCAGTTTAGTAAAAACTTTGTAATTTTGTTAAGTTCAAATAATTCCGATATTTAAGTACTTTTCTTTGTTCTTTGTTAAGTCAATTTAGTGTTGTTTTCCTGTTCAAACTTTTTAATTGTTTTGATAACGGGTGGACATCACAATTTGTATGTAATTTAAAAAGATGGAGAATCATTTTATTATCAGATTAGAAACATACTTATAAAATGTAGTTTCTTCAATAAAACTTACATTGACAAAAAATTCGCTATATCTCACTACAAAACAAATCAAATCAAATCATTTATTCTGTAAATTGGATCATAAATATCACTTTTACATGTCAATAATTTTATACTATAATACATTTATTTATCTTTTATCGGCATTTCGTGGCTAGCCATGAGAAGAAATGCCGAAACAAACTCATGGGTTATGGCCTCTTTTAATGTCCAGACATTGATTTACTAGAATTGTGCGAGTATAATGTACAGGAATTCCAGGATTGACTATTAAGAAATAGTCCTAAATATACCTAACATACATGGCACTCGCACTCACAAATAAAAAATGGAAATTAACAAATTTAAATTTAATATTTTTCTTAAAAAATATTAAAAATGTCAACTTTACATATGTACCTTAAATACTAAAAATGCGCCAATAGAGCAGTCAAGTATAATAATTTATCAGAGGACCATGGACAGCCATATTTTGTATGGAGTGAGCGGCTCAATTCCAAGCCGTTTTGTCTTCCAAATAATCTTTAACATTATAGTAACCTTTTCGGCAAAGGTTCTGTTTAATAAATAATTTAAATTTATTTAGACTTAATTGTTGAATATGGCTAGGAACTTTGTTGTAGAAACGAATACTTTGACATTTGAATGAATTACTAATTTTTTGAAGTCTGGTCATGGGCAATATCAGTTTATTCTTATTTCTAGTATTTAACATATGAATGTCGCTGGTTTTTGTAAAAACATTTATTTAATATTTTTTTTTACATACATTAGGTTGTCATATATGTATTGAGAAGCGACAGTCAAAATACTTATTTCTTTGAATAAATCCTTTAGAGATTGCCCACGTTTAAGATTGTAAATAGATCGAATAGCTCTTTTCTGCAGCACAAAAATAGTTTGAATGTCGGCAGCATTTCCCCATAATAAAATGCCGTACGACATTGGTTTTGAACCATGTATCATAGATCTAAAATCCGTTTATTTCAAGATAAACTATGCAAGATAAAAACAAAAAACAAGATAAAATATGCTTTTACACTCCTATTTTGAAATACACAAAATTCGGGTAATTATCAGGGGAGGCCAGAGTCCCATCTTCCCTGTTCTATCCCATCCCACATTGCGAGCGCTCAAAGGCGGTGGAGATCACTTAACATCAGATGACTCACTTGCTGGTTCCATGTCTGCTAACAAAAAATACTGAGTTTTTACTTTAATTAACAAAGTTTTCGTGTGAAACATGACCTTTAAATTTCAGACGCAAAAGTTTGTAGACAAGGCCATGTATTTTTCAACTTGGTCAAACGGTGAAGTTGGTGAAACAAACAAAATATTGTTTTAGTAGTAACGTATTATAATGCAACGCATTACGCAATTAGACCGTGCAACTCTACCGAAAATGTTGCAAATTCTGTGTTTGCAAGTTATTTTACCAGCACAAATGTAGTAAAATTTTGCTTATAAACGCACCTAAATACTTGTTGTTTTTGAGCTAAAGTTTACATCATATTGTATATTTATTGATGTAATAAACATATTAAACATGTAATCATGTTTAATAAATGTTTAAGTGGTAGATTAAAATCCCTTTGATTAGAGCTATTTGAATGAAATATATAGCTGGCTTTATATGGTCATAAAAATATTATACGTAAATATTATATTATAAAGATATATTTATACATGTTTATATTAAGTTGTTAATTATGATTGAAGTATGTTAACTCTAGGAAGAATTTATTAAAGTAAAATAATTATCAGTGATTTTTATTTTTATAGTCGCCCTTGTGTTAACTGATGTATATTGAATTAAGGGTTAAGATATCCTAATAAAATTAGGTAAATAATGTTGAAATGTATTTAAATATATTTCCGCGGGTTTGATCCCCGCACCGAGACAAACATTTGTGTGATCCACAAATATTTGTCTCGGGGTCTGGGTGTCGTAACAGCGAAAGTCTCCCGTGGTTCCTGATACCCACGACACAAGACTCTTATCTTACTGTGGGGTCAGCATAATGTGTGTGACTACTGTTGTGTGTATTAAAAAAATGATTTTTATCCTGGCACGGCAAATTGATTCCCCAGCACCTGGTGGGACGTACAGTGCAGTCCAAATACAATGTCGACCGTCGTGGAACGTTGAGTCTCTAAACATTCGACAGAATATTATGCCGGCTTGAGTTTGAGTTATTATGCCGCAAGTAATCTGTGATTCTTTTTTTAAAGCATAGGCCGGCAAACGAGCAATTGGATCACCTGATGGTAAGTGATCTCCACCGCCCATGTACGCGCACCACAAAAAAAATCATGGCCACGTTGCCGACCTTAAAGGAAAGGGATCATTAGGGATTGGGAAGGGGAGGGAATTTGGGCTTCTGGATATCTCACTCACCGTACGAAACGCAGCAGCAAGCCGCTATTTTACGTCGGTTTCTGTGAGACAGTGGTAACGACCCGGTCGAGCCAGCCATTCATGATGTAGACAAAACTATCTCCAGCGTGGCTCTACCACTCAAGATTTGGATGAAGCCTTGAGGGAGATTAATATTAATATAATCATAAAGTATTGACGCATTGTATACATTGTATATTTATATTATGTATATAAGTACATAAATGTTGTTAGCAAGAAACAGCGACAATATGGCCAGTCATAAACTGTGATCGCCGTCATAAATCCATAATTTTATCGAAACAATTTACTGGCACAGTATAAGGAAGCCGATATTGCGACATATTCACTGCTGCGGAACTCTAAGGACAAGATACAACACTTTCAAGTTGTAAAAATGGTAGTAAAGTTGTAGGAAATTTAATATAGAGCGTTTCTTTACAAGTGAACAATATTGGCATCCTGAATCATACGTTTTTTATTACTGTGGCGTAATATATCAATTTGTAACTTTCGAACCTGCTTGATACGCAAGATTTATATATTTGACATTTATATATTTATATATTGTGACAGCCTCCGTGGCGCAGCGGGCGAGTAGCCGGCTGTGAAGCGAGGGGCCGCGGGTTCGATCCCCGCACCGAGACAAATGTTTGTGTGATCCACATTGATTTGTTTCGGGGTCTGGGTGTTGTGAGACCGAAAGTCTCTCGTAGTTCCTGATACCCACGACACAAGACTCGTATCTTTCTGTGGGGTCAGGACTATGTATGTGACTGTTGGGTGTATTTATTTGTGTATTTATATTCTGTACGCACTAGACTGAAGGCTCAGTCAATTCCTGGAAAATAAGTTTTCTTCAGAAGTTCATACGTAAGGTACTTTTTATTAGAATGGAGAAGTACATATTTGTAACGTGGTAGGTCCCTCGTATGCGAGAGGCCGTCTGGGCTTGTACCACCGCTTTGTCTATTTTTGCCGCTAAGCAACAGTGTGTAAACCCTGTTGTGTTTGGGTTTGAAGGACACTGAAGCCAGTGAAATTACTGGGCATGATGACACTTAACATCTTATGTCTCGGGGTGACGAGCGCAGCTCAGTGCCATGCAGTGCTTTGAATTAAAGTTCTGTGTGGTGTTGCTTCTGTTAATGGGCAGGCATGGCACTTACCATCAGGCGAGCGCCTTGCTCGTCTCGTCGTTGAATCAAATAAAAAAAACATAAATGGAAAGTATAATATACCCTTCTTTCTACTTCTAGATGTCACATTGTGGACACTCTTAGAAGTTTGGGAATTCGGGTATTTTGAAATTACAGGAAGATTATGACCTGAAGTAGGACATATCAAAGTTTTCGTATCGGAAAAAGTCATGTACGCGGGCGTTGCCGCGAGAAAAAGCTAGTAATATATAATGTCAAACTCACTAGTACTGTCTAAATTATATTTTTATAGTAAAGTATCAAATTAAATCCCACACTAGAGTCATTGACCTACTTAACGTGCCATCAGGTTCGGTTTACTATCCTGGAGGTACTAAAAAAACACAGATTTAATATTTCGACAAGGAACAATTCCGTTTCTCATATCGCCAGTTTATCGAACAAAACCACTCGACTAACACGAATAAAAGATAATCGTAAAACCGCCGTAACCCCTAATGCGAGGGGCTATAAATTCCGATGTGAATCAACTGGGATAATAAAATTATTGCATACATTATTGCAAAAATACGGCCGTCTCGTAAAAATGTAACAATTTATTGGGCTTAATTAATGGCTATCTTCGTTCGTCTTGTATCTTGTATTCCTACAAATTGTCATACAATAATATGACAATTTGTAGGAATTTATTTCTACGAATAAAAAAAAGTAGTTTTCTTTTTTTTATTTGAATGACGAGACAAGCAAGGCGTTCTCTTGATGGTAAGCGCTACGCCTCCCCATAAACAGAAGCAACTCCACACAGAACTTTGAATTACAAAGCACTGCGTGGCACTGAACTGCGCTCGTCACCCCGAGACAAGATGTTAAGTCTCATAATGCCAAGTAATTTCTCTGGCTTTAGTGTCATTCAAACCATAACACATCAGTACCCACACAGTTGCTTGGCGACAGACAATAGACAAAGCGGTGGTACAAACCCAGACGGCCTCTCGCATACGAGGGGCCCTACCACCGTGTGTACTTCGGAATTGTAAACCTGCTATTAAGAAACTCAAAATCATCCTTCTAAATTATCAAAGCGAGAACCGAGAAGACCAATAAACGTAAAATTTAAACCTACTTTAGGGTTCAGACTATCTAGTTGAAGAAATTGCCGCGGTATATTAGTACATTCAATTCCCTCTTTATAGTTTCAATTTAAAATCGTATTATACTCTTTAATTTTTACATTTGTACGTATATAATATCCATTCATGCCTACCTTATATTCGAAGTAAAAGCAAAGCTCAAACTTAATCCAAATGAAATTTTAATGTATCATAAACAATATTTATTTATTTAAATATCCATACATCTATCATTACAGGTTATACCCAATACGATAGCGTTGTACATTTTTTTTAAATACAATCCAATTACATTACATTTTAGTATTATATTATGATTCCCTTTCATTAATAATTTTCATATGTTTTGCCATAAACAGATATTTACTCCTTGTATCAGAAAATAAAGTACTGCTTAAGATTTTATGATCAGTCAGGAGAGATCAGTAAACATGCTGAATTTAAACATAAATGGTGGTACAACCCAACATTCCTGACGAGACTAAATCTCACTATCAACACTTACATCCACCTCCAAGGTATGGAAAAAGGCTGGAATGAAAAGGAAGTATAGGTACTTATCAACTTGGTCAACTAATTGATTGATAGCCTATGGATCAATAACAGATCCATCGCTGGAAATATATAGTTGAGTTCACCGATGTCAGGCCAGTAACTGACGAGAGGTCGTGAGGTCGGGAACAGCCTTTGGACTCTCGTTTCGGAAGACAATACACACATTGGGTCAATGAGCCAGCGGAATTAGGTTCATTAATATTATGTCTGTCCCTACCCTAGGTTTTGTCCTTACTAATTTTCTCTAACTACGTGGGAACGCAAAGTTATTTAATATTGTGTCTGGTTTGGCAGCCTTCAGGCTCTAATGGTAGCATAATTATATAGGCTGTAGGCCGGGAGTTCATACAATTGTATTGTTCCGACCCCTATACTGAAGCAGTCCCTACATAATCTTAACATCATCTTGAATAATCTACTACAGTATAAAATATGATTTGCAATCATTATATCAGTGGCGGAAAATTCTTAGCCATTATATGTGGACTCAAGATAGGACTAGAAATAGACACTGACCGATCTTTAAAGGTATATGTTTGTCGATCCCAAATCCCAAGCATTTTTTTTGTTATAAGACAATGCGTAATGATTCTTAGAGCATCGTATCTAAATTCATTTAATATTTTCCATTCATCAATACGGACGGCACAATATAGAGAGTGGGGTGTCTAAGCCACATTTATCAGTCGCTACGTGGGCGTCCTACGTCCACGGCCCTCGTTTATATTTTTCCATGTAGCTCTATTTTATCGCCGATAAATATCGACGCAATCACTCTAGGACGTATAGTACTCAAATTATTATCCTTGGGAATTACACGAATATTGGTTGATGTATTGCTTTATATTTAGCTCTAGCAGTCAAAATATATATGCTGCAAGTATTACAATCTGTATGAAAAGTGAAGCAATTTTTGTACCTAATGTGATGTCATAGCAATTTAGTAATGAAAAATATTTACGTTGACAATACATTGCAGTTTCATGTATTCGGCTAACATCTCACCGCGGTAATGTGCAGAGCATTTTAACGCAGAGTACATGTACCCTAAATATTGCCCACGACTGACTTTTGATTTCGGAACACGGAATAAGTACACTTGCGGCATCCATTAAATTTATATCTGTGCTAACACTCCTCTACCGCCAAATTTCAACTACAGGGGGATAATTCAAATGATGTTAAGAAACTAACATGAGAGATGTACCTATAATCTATTAACACTATCTTGCACTAGCGCCTTTACAAAGTGTATGGTCAGACATAATAATGTCATTAGATTTGAGGCCATATATTTATAACGAACCATTAATGCCGAGAACGTATGCTACTAAAAAAAGGGGGGAAACTGTAGTGTGTGCAATCGACCTGCTCCGTCCCCATAAGGGCCGTCACACATGTGTACACACACTATTACACCATTACACACGGATACTTTGTAGATGTATAATGTTATACACTCTATCATCTACTCTACTGGAACGCCTGAGTTCCTAGTAGCTGCCGCTGCATTGATAGGGCATTATCCTTCGTTGATGTCATTACATTTACCGACTACCCGCACTACATCAACCATAGGACGTATCTACTCCGGCCATCAATACCTGGCACATAAAGGGTGTAAGCGAAATATTTCCAAAAACTAAGACAAGTGGTAGTGCTGGTGATTACAGACATGACATTACTAAATAAATTGCGAAATATAACATAAGGTTGATGATAAGTAACTTAGGTAAGAATTAGAAACACTGAATAATAATAATTTGAAATTGATAGAGAAATAATTATTTATGACTCTTGGGTTAGCTGCTTCATTATTGATTTAATGAAATATAGTGGATACGATACTTAATTTGATATTTTTAAGTGCAATACGGTTATGGTTACAATACTGTGGTAAAGTGGCAGAGAAACCCGAGACAAATGATTGTGTGTTCTACAAATATTTGTTTATTGTATGTCTTGCGTATTTCTTAATACCTATATCATGATAAATATTGATCTAGTGTAGGGTCAAGACTATGTTTGTGACTGCTCGGTGTATTTATTTACTTCTAACATATTTGTGTTATGGAATTTAATAGTGAGTTTTAATTTGTTTTTCCGGTATATCGATACCATCGTTCTGCAACACATAGTATAATCATATTGGTACCGAAAGTGTTAATAAATGCGAATATAGATACAACTATCGGCCACTATTGGACTTAATTAGTTCCAGAAAGATAACTATGAACAGATAATTTTAGATATGGGGCGACTCTTAACCAGATGGAGGCTTTATCAGGTAAAGATAATAAAAAGATTATTATGGCCACTGGCAAGCTTTGATACTACTAGTCGATTTAGTAGGTTGCAAGTAATAGAATTAGATGTTTTTAAGACAGGACGCAGTGTCAAGAGTGGGATTTCTACGTCCAAAATCTTACATTTATGTTACATTTAAGGAGTAAATACTAAGATATACCAATTAAGTTTAGGTATTCATTAACCTGTTCTAAGATTTTGATTATTATGGTCAATTGAGCAATAATTTCTTCTCAGTATGACGTACTGGCAAGCGCAGCGTTGGACATCCGCCTACAAGGTAGACAGACGAACTGATAAAGGTCGCAGGAAGTCGCTGGATGCAGGCCGCTTCCAACAGGTCGGTCTGGAAATCTTTGGGAGAGGCCTGTGTTCAGCAGTGGACGTCCTTTTGCTGATGATGATAATGACATAATTGCATCTTAAATGTGAAATAATAGAATTAAATACTCACAATACTGACAATAATACTGCGTGTGTGCGGCTAGCCAAGAAATTACTATTGTCAATAAGTTAATTGACATTTCTGAGTGTAGCAGTAAGTGCGTATTCACGTACGTACAAGGCGCGGGTGCTAGGGTGGTAGCGCGGGCGGGCGCGGTTGCTTAATGTCTAATGATACATCGTACGCGTCTACGTTTCGTACGTGAACATTTTCATACTATGCCATATGTTTAATATTTTGTAAGGCCACCGTGCCCGTCACCGCTCTGGTACCCGCGAGTTGTATGCGAATAAGGCCTAAGAAATATTACCTCTCATTTACGAGACAACTGGCCCCGGTGGCAGTTTCTTTTTCATTTGTAAACAAATAATATAATTGTACACGGATATTATACGATATATTAAAAATCAATACAGTGCTGTACAGCCGGGTATCTGGAACTGCCTATAAATTAATCGAAAATGCTATTTTCGCAACCGTTACTAGTCGTGAGCATAGATGGACATTGGTGGCAGGTGGCATTTGAGAGTCCAATAGCCGATAATAACCAAATAACGAACCAATAGCGTGAAGCGTTGGTGCCCCGCGCTCTTTAATTTCGACAACCAGAACTATAAAATGAACTATTGCGCAGGTGAAGTTTATGCTCCTGACTCGTGCCGGTACTTGTACTCGTTGGTAGAATACTTACAGTCTTTTTTTATTCACAGTCCGATCCTGGGAGTGGCACAGTTCACCTATGAAAAGTACTCGGATGGCACTGAAGTCCCTGTGTGCCTCACCCAAGCCGACACCTCTTGGTCAGCCCTGTTCTTTATCCTCACCATCGCAGTTTTCTTCATCGTGCCACTTGGAGTCCTGCTCGTCCTCTACAGCGTCATAGCCAAGAACCTTATGGAAAACCCAGCCATTATAGCACAGAACAGCAAAAACACTGGTACCGGTAATGTAGTCAGATACAGAAAGCAAGTTATACTCATGTTAGGAACCGTGGTTCTGTCGTTCTTCATATGTCTCCTACCCTTTAAGGCACTGACACTATGGATCATAATATTCCCACCAGAGACAATAATGTCGTTAGGTGTAGATGGTTACTACATTCTTTTATATTTTTGTAGAGTTATGCTATATTTAAATTCGGCGATTAATCCAATATTATACAATTTGATGTCGTCGAAATTCCGCGAAGGTTTCGTCAAGTTGTTAAGGATTAATAAAGTGATGAGGTACAGTCGGAATTTGAGAGAGACCATGCAAAGGCGAGACACATTCAACACAACAACTTCTACGGGGTTTTCCAGTAGTCAGAACACGTCAGACTCATTCTGGAGAAGATACAGTAATCGAACTTCGTCGCAGAAGATAATATTGAACAGAGACAGGTTACAAGAACCAGAAAGGAAACAGAGCCTAAAAATAGGAGAAATTGTAAACGTAGAAAACACACGTCGAAATAGTATGAAAGTCATTGCTGCTTTGAACGAAAATATTGAAGCTGTCGACGAAGTGTCAGAGTATACGGAACACAATAAACAAATACATATATTAAATCTAGATAAAAAGACGAATAGCGTTTATTCAATAACATTAGATGTAAATAATGAGGGTGGGAATAGATTCATGTGCATCCCGCAGGATGCGGAGTATAAAAATAATATATACATATACAATTACAGTGCTAAAGAAAGTTTTGTTTGATTCTGGGACAGTTGGAATGAAACTTCTAAAGAATTAGACTAACGCAATATTTCTTGACGGGACATTTAATTACTCTTAATTTGTTATTAAATCAATTTAATAAATTTACCAATTTAGTTCCTTTATAGACAGGCATAGGGATTACGACTAATAAGAGTGTAATAATGAATAAAAACTTACCTTTGTGGTGCATTAGAAGCGAAACAGGGCGATAAAGTATCAAGGAGACAAGGTTTAGACCAATCAGACTATTTAAAATTATCTTCTTATCTTCAGTAGATATTTCCAACACTTATTACATCTCCGCGTCAATAGAAACGCAACTTTAGGTTCAATATAGTAATTTCGTTGAACAAATTATAATTAAGGTCACATCGAAAGGTATGCAGACAGATAAATAATATTCCATAATATATTTAATTTTGGTGGTTAAGTGGATTAGTCTGATTGGGTCGGCAAACAGAACTGTCATCATGTTGAGACAAATTAGCTAGCTTAAGTGGCAGTGGGCCGGCATTTACTTAATAATAAGGGTCTTTATCCTGTCTATCGAGGGAGGGCAATAAACGCTTTAAAACGTGAAATAACTTTTGAAATATATTTCGAGTATCGGGAAAATATGTTCCCTACAATTGGGGTATATTTTTAAGGTATACTTTTAAATTCGCGACCGAGGCATGCAACAGTGACACGCTGAATTTGGATTAATCCATTTTTTATGTCAGAGTGATAGCATGTTATGTAAATTATAGCGCGTTGCAGTGTACCTTATGTTGTAAACTGAGTAAAGAGGTACAATATAAAAGGTCATATTATAATTCATCAAAAGGTGATAGAATCATTATCGTGTCGTCGTCCACACTTTACACACATAAACTTTTTACCGGTCACTTCATTATTAATTTATAATTCTTTTTTTCATAATTTAGTATTTAGAGATGTCATTAGCTTTAGAAGTTTTATTCCAATAACATTAATGTAGTTTGAGGTTACTAAATGCATTTATTTTTTGTAGTAACATTTTATACAATTATTTTTTATGGAATCGTAATGTGAAAATAGACAAATGGTTGCATACTGTGATGTTTTGACTTGACTATCAAATTTTAGTCAGTACCTACTAAGGGCTTGTTTAAAATGTCCAAGTAACCGGTATTTAATAACGGTTGATGCTGGTGAAAGAATATTGCTATCCGTCCGGATAGCGAAGACCGTACACACTAGCCATAATGATCCACACACCATGTGAGAATCGCTATCCAGAATCAGCCAGTGTATATGTATATATTCCAGGATCCGGTTCTCCCGAGGAGGAAGAGAGAATGTATGACTTGATGGTTGGTTGGGGCGGGTATTAGGGTAGATCCTTGTATCTCTGTGCCGGCATCGGCCATCAGCCTGTCATGTCGCAGGCCCCTCGATTTGTTTCTTCCCTGAAGTGGGAAGAACTTTACTGAAACGTCAGTGCTGGTTGGGTCTGAACCTAGATCCAAAAAAAACTAAGTATCCTTGGAAATTTTTTCCTACCTTTAACTATTTTAAATTTTCGTGACCTGTAGATTTTTAGATCCTACCTTACTGGGACACGTACAGTCGTATTATATGAATTTAAATGTTGTACTGAGTCTTAAACTACATTTTAAGAACAATTTAATTATACTGCTTTTTATGACTCTAGCACGACGTATATTATTATTTTTCGCTTCGTTGCACTGTAAGTCTTACGCTTTACTCGACAAACATAAATAAGTCCTCATTTGTTTTAGAGACAAAATCTTCAGCCCAAAAGTTCTTTGAGCAAATTGAGATTTAATAATTATTCTTCCTCTGGCATTTCGTATTCTTAGATACATATTGTTTACATATTTACCATGTAGTTATGAATTAATGAATAGTGAGTGGCTTTTAAGGCTTTAGAATGGGCATATTCGGATACAGTTTTTTTTTTATATTTTGAATGGTAATTTAGTCAGGAGTGTTTTTAGCTAGATGACATTGACCTGATGTTGCAACTAATCCGAATGTAGCAACGAACTCTTCGATAATTAATAGCAGATATATTGTGTTTGGGCTCATCGAATAGGTTTTGATGTAGTTGACTTCCTGATGGTGGTCAGGGTCTGATGATGGAGTATGAAGCTGACCACAGGAACGCATTCTCATCATCATAATTTAGTAGGCTTGATGATTAGTTTCCTTTCAGATGGTGATCAGGGTTTGATAATATATGAGTAGCAGAGTGGTGAGGTGGCGATAGGACGTCAGCTTCTATCTAAATGACATCGAGGGTTTTTAACAGTAATATTATTCAATTGTTATTGTCACGATGACTGTCAACTGCCTGCTAAACTTTAATTAACAAATAAGGCTGTGGATTTTTACAGGATGGCTTCGCTTCGCCGCAGCAATTCATATATCACTTGAATAACATATGATTGGGTGGAGCAGTAACTTTATATTTCATTTGTTTCATTTCTCCAATTTAAACTGGAACACATTTCGTTGCAGTATTACATATATACTGCAGCCCTACCTTTACAGATAGGAATCACACATGTAACGTATTCCCAATTGGTATGAAATTTGCATTCATAAATTCTTGGCAAATTTTTATAAAACTACGCATTTACGTCAAAACATCACAGCGTGTTCCAATACCTTTCCTCATTTTATCATAGTTTAAGAGAATGACAATAACTTTTGATTTGAACAACAATCGAATGTAACTGCTAAGTTTATGTTAGATCAATGTACAGAACAATCCTAGATAATTTAATAGATATAAGTGTATATTGGAGTATATGAAAACTTGTGTTGTTGATAAAATGGACATTACAGACTTGTCATGCTACATATTTTATTAAAATTCGTTTATATAATAAAGAACTCTAAATTAAAATAGAAATGGAATATCACCATAGCATGTAGTGTCCTCCAACGCCAAGGTTGAACAAAAGGGTAACAGTCGATTGCAGTTACCACGAATGCTGGCTTACGTCAATTTGATGGAATTAAATTTACATGGAAAATTTTCACTTACGATTTCTTTATCTTCAATTTTTTTTCAATTTTTTTTCACAAAGACCTGATGTTTTCTACATTTCATGCGGGATTTGCTCTATTAGTTTAGAACACGTTTGGTATACGGGTGAGTTTTAAAACTAAACATTTTTATAAAAGGCTTTTTGCAGTATCACGCCGGTAAAAATATGGACCTTTAGTATGGCCCATTATTTGCAGCTGAGCTTAAAACAAAGTGAACTGGAAATTATAAAGGCTAGCACAGCCAATAAAACTGACGACCTATATAAACATTACAGACATATAGGCAACAGAAAAATAATATGAAAAAGAAACCCACACAATGAAAATTGGTTCAAAAATAAGCCCGCAGTTATTATTTTTATTGTTGGTATGAGCGGAGGTGGATATGTAATGGGGACATCTCAATATCGAGTTCGTACGCGTATACTGTAATGGTCATTTTGCATGGTGACGTCAAGGATTTCCTCGTCTGTTATTTGACAAGTACGTCTTTCACCAAAATTTAATAGCTTCTTACTTATTTAGTTTGGGACGGATTAACAAAATTCCAGAAAAGTTTATCAGTAACGTATTAATTTAAAAAAATCAAGTTAATAACCGTAGTTTTACATCGCGACTTATTTATAATTTGTTAGATCTTCTGCAGTTAAAATTTATTTTATATTTTATAATCGAGGAGACAAATTGCTTAAGGTCTAATCACTATAACCAGAAATGTAATATAAATGTAAAATATCTACCAACTTGATTAGTTGGTTAGTTTGGTAGTTATTTGTAATGTGGTAATAATTGACAAACGATTTATTTGCAAAGTGGGTAGGTATTTGTTTATATATCTGAAACAAGTATGGCGATTTAACTCTACATGTTTTTTTATTTAAACGTATTAAAATTAAAATTGTATGCTAACTGTACACTGCCAGAATAGGTTTCATATACTCCAAAAATAGTGTAAAATAAATGTAAAAATTGTATTTACGTGAATTTATGAATGTGTATATGTAGATTTGTAAACATGTTGCAGGTAAATTGCAGAATTAGTTATTTTACTAGGGTGATTTATTTACTAAGATATATAATCTACATAAACAGCTCCAATTAGTACCTACTACCTGCAGTATAAATATGCAATTTAATAATCTGTTAAACGTTTTAATAAAAAAAATATATTCTAGAACGCTCCTATGACATGTGAAATTTGTACGTGGAGTAAATATTCAAGTAATTTATAGCTCTTGTTTCACAATGTCTACTTACTTATTAATTCCACTTATTGATGAATATGCGACAGCAAATTACGAAACAATCGCATTGTCGCTACACATGGGAGATTGTATGTCAAATAGTTACTTCCTAAATTGGCTGTCTAATGCGTTACTTGTTGGTTAAAATTTAATTTTACATTGTGAAATAGACTCTCGATTTAATAAACGTTTAGTTTTTAAACATATTGTCGTAGATTTTCTCGACGGGTAATTGATGTCTATTCAAAATCATTATAATGCTAGTTTTTAATATAAATAACGAATGGACCGATAAAGTGAACGAAAAGTGACGAAAAAATAATTTAAACTTAGATATAAGAGGATAAATACAATATATATTATTGTGATGATATAGGTAAATGTTTATATATGCCCATTCTAGATTCATTTATTCGATATCCTATCATGTGAGATATCCGGTGAAAAACTTTCCTGTATTATCTTCATCCTAATACGTTGCAAAATTAGTCCGAAACGCATATTTTAACATCTTTATCTATATTATGTTAATGTATTATTTAAAAAATAAAAATTATAAATAGATATAATATAACGTGTTACATAAACGTGTGGTGATATTTAAGTGTCGTTTGCTTTACTGAGTATTTATGTATCAGGTCTTTTCAAAATGGGCACATCCTAAAAATTCACGATAATTTTATTCACTCGTTTAAATAACATCGATAAGAGTTTTTATTTAAAATTGACACATCCTGATAATTCACGATTATTTCATTCAGTCGTTTAAATAAGATCGTTCAACTTACTATTACTATGAATGACGCTCACTGTTTAAAAAACGTGAACAACGAGTACATAATTCTACGGAGATGCGATATATTGCATGTTGATAATTTTATCGTTTGACAATAAATATGCGAAAATATATCTAATTTATATACAGATTCTACAAAATAACCCACTATCCGAGAACACTGTTTAGCTCCGTAGCAATCAATACAAACAGGAACCCTATATTGGATCTTTTACAAATTGACAACAAAAGCTTTACAGCTTTAATGTTGCCATTATAGCATTGGAACTATCGCTTTGCCTATTTTACGTAGGTATGTAGTAGGCTTAACTGACAGCCAACCGTAGGATCAAAAACTTTACTATAACAGTTACATACGACTGAAACGATGCAAACGAGCAAGTGGTGACCACCAGATACTATCTGATCTCCATGACCCATAATAACCAAAAGAATCATGAGCGCGTCGGTGACCTTAAAGGAAAGGAATAATTGTAAGATTGGGAATGGGAGAGGGATTTGAGCCTCCGGATATTTCATTCAGCGTACGAAACAAAAGAAAGAAAGAAACGTTTATTGCCAGCACGAAATGCATTTTAAATGTACAAACTTAATAATAAATATATAATTAACCTAATAAGTGGCACATCCGCACGATGACTAAAGGTGGCATGCTCAGCATAATGCTATGTAGTGCCACAACACAACGCTGATTTTCAGCAGCCACCTAAAGTGACATCCAGAAGCCAAAACAAACAGCGCAGCAGCAACTGCAACTAGACACAGCAGCAAGCCACTACTTTACATTGGTTTTCTGTGCGACAGTGGTAACAACCCGGTCAAGCTGGCCCACTCATACTGTAGATTACTGTCTACAGCGTGGCTCTACCACTTTCAATGTTTGGGTTTTAAGCAGATACCACATTATAATTAACGGTTAGGTTTTCTAAACTATTTTATCCGTCTAATGGCGCCTTAGAGCAATGCTGGCTGCTAACTAACATGATCTGTTGAAGCTAAAAATAACACGAAGTCCGAGAGCATATATAAACATTTATATCTATACCAATTAATTTACTGGCGACTTAGTCGAAGTATATACATGGTATATAAATGTTAGTCAAACTAACGCGTTTTTTTTCATTTTGAAAATATGTATGTGTGTATTAGAAAACCAACTAAGTATATGAGACTTTATATTGCGTTTTATTGTTAATACATGTTATAATAACATTTAACGAAAAGATATATACAAATTAAAGTTTACGGAAGCCAATATAAACGCGAAAATGCAATCAATTCCGACTTGTTAGACGAAGCTAAATTGCCCCATGATTTTACGTAAAACGCAATGTAGATAATAATACTATTAGAAAATTACCGAAATATGTATGAGTAAGGAAAGTAAACTAAAATGTATTCTCGTACTGCCTTCATATGTGCAAAATTGGAATAAACGTATGTTTACAAAATAGTTAAATTAGTTTTATTTTACAAAAAAGTGTAAGTGGACCACCAACATATTAGGCCCCAAGGCAACCTCACCTGCACGTGGTACGTTTTGCTGACCAGCGGGCGGGACAATGGCGAGACTTGGTTCCCGTTATGGGTTGTGGAGGCCAGATGGTGCGGTGGGTCATCCCACATAATACTGAATCCATCTTCAAATCATGATGGGAAAGGCGTAAAGTAGCGGCTTGCTGCTGCGTTTCGTACGGTAAGTGAGATATCCGGAAGCCCAAATCCCCTCCCCTTCCCAATCCCTTTCCTTTAAGGTCAGCAACGCGCCCATGATTCTTCTGATGGTGGGTGTACATGGGCGGTGGAGATCACTTTCCATCAGGTGACCCACTTGCTCGTTTGCAATCGCAAAAATTAAGATATCTGAAGGCTGTATATTAATTTCTTTACACTTTTATACTGAGACTCTTTCACCACAACTACAAATTGCGAAATACACAAATTATGTTTAACACATCTTCTAGGAGACAGCAAACTCATATTTTAATTAAATAAGTATAGTACTACGATAATAGGATTTGTTAGCTATACCAATTTATGAACTACAGCGTAACCCATAACCGTAGCGCCCTTTGCACCACTTATGAGAAATTTATGTACGTAAGTATCTAGTGTCATAAACATGGATCGTCGTGTCGTACGAGATAAACAAAGATTGCCGAAGCTACTACCGACTACTTACCGACGTAAAGTAGCGGCTTGCTGCTGCGTTTCGTACGGTGAGTGAGATATCCGGAGGCCCAAATACCCCTCCCCTTCCCAATCCCTAATTATCCCTTTCCTTTAAGGTCGGCAACGCGCCCATAATTCTTCTGATATTGTGGGCATACATGGGCGGTGGAGATCACTTACCATCAGGTGACCCACTTGCTTGTTTGCCGACATATGCTATAAAAAAAATTTAAAAAAATACTAACTCCGTGGCGCAGTTGTAATGCGTACGCGGTTCGACTGCTGTGCTGAGGTCTCGGCTTCGATCGCCGGGTCGGGTAAAAGTGACACTGGGTTTTTGTATCACGGAATGCTCCGTATCATGTAGTCTGGAATTGTGTCCGATATGGCGATAGGCTCTCCCCCTATCACATAATGAGGCAGAAATAAGCTCGGCGATATGTGACTGTTCCGGTTATACATCTACCTAACTCTTCGGGGATTACAAGTGCGTATGTATACCGAAGCTAATAAATCGTAATATATCCTCATACATTTATTGATTTGAAATTGACATTGAATGACGCGACGCGCCTGATCGTAAGCGCCACGCCTGCCCATAAAAAGAAGCAACACCGCACAGAACTTTGAATCACAAAGCGCTGCATGGCATTGAACTGCGCTCATCACCCCGAGACATATGATTTTAAGTCTCATAATGCCAAGTAATTTCACTGGCTACAATGTCCTAAGAGTGCTTACACACTGTTGCTTGACGGGAGAAATAGAAAAAGAGGTAGTACCAACCCAGATTGTCTCTCGCATACGAGGGACCTATTACCTTGTGAAACTTGTGCAACATATGAATGTCATAGCCACGCTGTAGAAAGTTTCGTCTACAGATGAATGAGCCGGCTCGAACGGGTCGTTACCCTCACAGAAAACCGAAGTAAATTAGCGGCTTGTTGCTGCGTTTAGTACGGTGAGTGAGATATCCGGAGACTCAAATCCCCCTCCCCTTCCCAATCCCTTAATTATCCCTTCCCTTTAAGGTCGGCAACGCGCCTATGATTCTTCTAGTATTGTGGGCGTACATGGGCGGTGGAGATCACTCACCATCAGGTGACCCACTTGCTTTGCCGGTCTATGCTATAAAAAGAAAAAAATATACAGTCTAGTCTTTAATGTTTTATCCATACATGTATATCGAAGTTCGAGAGAATTTCGTTTCCGCAACTCCAAACACAAGTTTTTTGTTGTTGCGGGATCGAAGTTTTGATCGCCTGAATCCAATTGAACAAAATATGGCGATTAACATTCCTGTCCCCAATAACACAAATTATATTGATTGTAATTTTAAAAGCTGTTCAGATACAATTACGGATGCTATCGATGCCAGTGAAATGATATTGCTTTTATATTTCACAACTTCTCGTCTCCAATTAACCAGTTCTTATCAGCGACTCATAAAATTGAGCCATAAAAATATAATGTTTAAAAAAATGATTTTATCGAATGCTTTTTATAGTCAGCATCATATCAAAAAACAATGAAATGCTGGTTTTAATGAGGAAAGTAATTTCACGAATATTATTGTAACAGTAAAAATATAATGATTGTATTTTTTATTGTGGCATGACGATGTTACTACACTGATGGTAAGTACAGCTGGCCTAGACAAGTGGCAAACGCTCGGTGTCGATTCTATTCGAATAAACTCAAACGTCTAAGCGTAAGCGATAATAGATTGGTAGCCAAGTGTAACTTCATTTGTCGAACGCTCATTCTATTCGAATGGTAGAAAAAAATAATGAATATTGTTTATGGTTGCGTCGACGAACGTCAATTTGTCATTACGATACCGCGAAGTTCCGAATGTTTACAAAGTTGTGAGCAGCGTATTTGAAGTTGTGACTTGTGGGTGAAGAATCAAGTTATATTTATTGATTTAATACCAAAGTATTCTATACGGTAAGTCCCAAATGTATTTAAAACCATTAACCAACTTTATTATTAGCTAAACACGTCTTGTAAACATTGTTTCCTAATTTATGCTTAATAATCTTAGTTTTTTAAATTAAATACGTATTTTTTAGTTTTTAATAATGGAACCAAGAGCACGGGCCAGTCCCGAGCAGTTTGCAGTTATTATAGAATTCATGGAAAGGTATTTTTTTCAGAAATTAATTATATTTTGTTTACCTACTAATACTTGAATCGAATGCGATATAAACAATGACGACAATGCTCCAGCAACACAATACACAATGGAACTTAACACTTCATTTGTTTATATTAAAGGCACGGTGATCTTTCGAGGCCCCAACCGGGTCCTCAAGGTCGGATAAGAGGTGACCGACTGTGGTTAGAATTGAGTGCCCTGTTAAATTCAATGGGTGCAGGTGTCCAAAAATCACAAGACAAATGGAAGAAAGTTAGTAGTCCCTACCTAATGAAAAGTATTATTAAATATTTTCAACCACTCTGAATATGCATTTATATCATAATTATTAATTTTTGGTACTGCTTGTAAATAACTCCATTTATTTAGGTATGGGCAGACTGGAAAACAAAAACAAAAAAGAAGTATTTGGGGATTCAACAGCATTCCAGTGGTACTGGTGGTGGTCCAAGCAGCAAACAAACTTTAACTGCTTTAGAAGAGAGGGTTATAGCAGTTATTGGAGTGTCTGCTGTTGTAGGGCTAGCCGGCATCCAGGAGCAAGGCTTCAATGTTAGTATTTCAAATAATTTGTACATAGTTTTTACAAAACTGTCTGTCTTTATTGGTGCTGCAACACCGCTGTTATAAAATGTTACATGTAACATTATATTAAACATATGTTAACAAATATTTGATACAATTTATCACAATGATAGATAATTTTAGAAAATGTTTGTAAACGTTTTATAACACCGGTGTGGCAGCACCATATGATTGCATCTGATGTTTAGAGTCTCCAACTTAGCAATACCTACCTACTACTGTAATTAATCATAAAGATTATATATTTTTTTTCAATTTCTGTAATAAAAAAAAAAAAAGTGTGCGTCTCGGGACGCTCGACAGAAGTGATAACTTAAACTAATGTGGGTTAAAGTGGGAGCAGAGGAACCTGCCTAAGAGTGGGAGCACACAATGCGGTGCGGCGCCGCACCGCAAAGATTTCACCGTATCAGCGGGCACACGAGCGGTGCGGCGCCGCAACGTTGTTATGTCGCAGCATCGCCGTCGCCCCAGCAGCGTTGTACAGTCTGTTAATAAAATGGACAACTGTGCGGTGCCGCTCCGACGTCGCAGCGCATGCACCCCTCCCCGCCTCGTCTCGGTGGTTGCAAGTCCGGTGCGGCGCCGGGGCGCATCGTGTGACATGCCACAACTATTTCTATGTAAAACGACGCAGCGACATCGCTCCGGCGCCGCACCGCCGCCGCAACGCAACGTGGGCCCCCGCTCTGAGAGAAAAGGAAGCCAGACAGAGTGGCGCCGCTCGCGTTACGGAACGTTTCGGTTCACCCTCCCATAAGAAGTTATCACTTCAATAACACACTCTGTAGTGTGTAAAATAGCAGTATACACTTTGTATCTAGTTTCAAACTTTATATATACCATTGCTAATAATTTTTTTTCAGAGAACATCTGCATTAGTTCAAGAGGAAAGAACTGGACTGGGAAATATTATAGAGGTCCCACACAGCCAAAACAGTAAGTTAAATAAAATAAATTAAAGTGCATAATGTAGAAATATGTTCTCTTAATTAAAAAATAATTATGTTTCTGTTGCAGTAGCTTTACCATCACCACCAAGCCCATGTATATCAACACCACTGTTGATTGAGCACACAGCACCGTCATCACCACCACCCCCGCCCGTGCCCTCGACAGCACCCCTGTCCGCACCACGAACACATCCAGCCCAAAGCCAGCCGACTTCGCGAAGGCATCCATCAGGCTCTCCCCCATCAACGCCTGCTACACCGCGTCGATCATTATTAAGGGCTCGAAGAAACAGAGGACTGACCCCTTTTGACCGAGCGGCGAGTGAATTTGTAGCCGTCGAACAGCGCCGCCTCCAACATGAGGAGTCACGAGACCGGCATCTCCATGAACGGGAGATGGAGAGGCTGCGACTAGATTCACTCAGGATTCAAGTGGATCGTGAGCACAATCAACTGTTACAACAATTAAGTTTTATTGCTCAACGTCTTATTGATGTATTGACTCAGCAGCAACAAGTTGCCAGTTTAGCATCAACAGACATTCTTCCTAATACTGAATAAAAGCAGTGTTAGGAAAAGAACAATGTTTGACACATATTCTGGTAATTTGATCAAGGGTTCTAGTCGATAAATCAGTTAGAACTGTAGCAGTATTATTTAATTGGTGTAGTAAAAGAGTATGATAGTACAGTACCTCTTGTGATATTTTAATAGCTCTGCTACATAGCTGAAGCTTATACATGACTTATTTTGTTTATTAACAATTAGCCATATCACGCTTCAGGTTTATGTAAAAATATTTGCCAATTTATATAATATATAAGTACTAAATTATTTGGAAGCAAAGCTTTAAGGATATTAATTAAAAATTTGTTATTTAAACTATAGTTCTATATCAAAAATAATATTGAAATATTAAGAATACATAAGTATAATATGTATCTTAATATTATCTTTGTAATATATAGGGTTCGGAATGTATTTACAAGTATTTACATGTAGAGATCTTTATAAGCGATAAGAGCGCCTCCTGTAACACCCATTTTACTTTATTTTATTTAACTGTATCCTTTATTAATTGTGTAAATAGTATACCATAAAGAGTATTCAATCAATGAATGAATATATTCATAAGGTTTAAAATGAAGATTGCCATGCCAAAGATTTATTTTAGATACTTATTATAGACAATTTTATTAAATTTTATGTTTGTACTTAGTAACAGTTATACATACATTCTGAACCATATATATTTACAAAGATAATTTTAAGAGTCAAATATAAATTCATAAGGTTTAGATTTGAAACTGCCATGTCAAAGACTTATGATTAAAATACTTATTATTAGTGTAATTACTATTGCAGGTTATTGCTGTTTGATTAAATGTTATGTTTTTTGTTAATTACATAGTTGTGTATTTACAAAGGTAGGTAATTATAGCATACACATGTATATTCATAAGTATAGTAAAAACAAAAAAATCAGCTGGTTAGTAATCATACCTATTGGAAGGAGGGGCTTCCAATAGGTATCGATAACGAGGTCATAAGAATGATTACTAACCAGCTGATTTTTTTTGTATTTACTTAGTTAATATTTATATAATTTAACTGTCATATTGTCCTACAAATATAATAATAATTTTTTGAGTATCATCAAATCAAAATATTCTATCCTTGCTACCTCTGTTAGCTACCACAATAGAGAATTTTCGCATAGGGAATAGTTGGTCGTCTCATCGAAACGAAGCTACTCACGGAAAATGAGCTTGATAGTAGTCAAGTGGGTCAGCTACCCGAGGGCTCCCTGTCCAGTGATTTAAATACTTATTGTTAGTATAATTACTATTGCAATTAATATTGTTTTTAATGTTTTGTTATTTGTTTTGTAATTACTTATTGTTATGTAGTTATATAATTACTGATATTTATACAGGGTGTCCAGTAATTAATGGATAACCTTGAAATGTCTTATAGCAGAACGAATGGCCGATCAGAGAAAAATACGAAAAAAAATATAACATAAGTAGTACCTGAGGTACGTATTTTTTTTTTAAAAGTCGTAATTTTTTTGGTTTATTTTACTTTCTTGGACACTACGATCAGAAATAAAGGAAATCCATCGGTTTTTTGTTGTTTTATTATTATACACTAACTATGCTAAGAGATAGATAGTCAATGGTACGACAAACTATTGCACTTTAAAAAAAAAAAAACAATCAAAACCATTTCTTTAGAAAAATTAGCAAAATTTTATTTTTAAACAAAGTTTAAACCTTTTGGGTATAAAAAAAATGTATCAATACATGAGTGACCAATTTTTTTTAAATAATGTCGGTTTTAAGTAGATTTTATAATGGTATAATTCATTATTGTATCTACTGTAAATAGCAATTTATTGCTATTAATGTAAGAAAGGAGCTAATTTGACCAAATAAGAAAACAATATAATATGAGATACTTTTTAAAATAAAATTGTACTTGTCTAATGAGGTTTATTAAAACTAAGATTTGATGTTGATAAAAGATAAAAATGGCTTATTTAAACAAATTGAAACCAAATTATCAGAAATAAATTAACTTAAATTTAATACTCATAATGTTTAAAATGGTTACTTCATAAGGGTAAAATGTGTCATATGATCTCCATATTTGCTAACTGCGCGCACGCCATTCCCCCCTTTTTTGTGTTATGTTAGACAAGAAGGGTCTGAGTTGGCTATGTGCGAGTGAAAGGAACTTAAAGTAAAAAAATCCAACCCTGTCAACCAACCAACCCAACCAATCCAACCCTGTATTTAAATATTCCCGAACAGACACAGCATAATGCGCAGGGCAGCTGTAATTTTGCAACCAATGCGATTCCCTCAGCTCCTCGGATACACCTACTCTAATAAAGTCGGCAGATCATTTTGAAGAAATTCCAAATAACTTTGCCCAGTTAGAGTCCCGGTAATTAAAATGGGCCAATTATTTGTCCATTGGGTTGGATGGACAGGGTTGGATTTTTTTGCTTTAAGTTCCTTTCACTCGCACATAGCCAACTCAGACCCTTCTTGTCTAACATAACACCAAAAACGGGGGGAATGGCGGGCGCACAGGAAGCAAATATGGGGATCATATGACACATTTTACGCTTATGAAGTAACCATTTTAAACATTATGAGTATTACATTTAAGTTAATTTATTTCTGATAATTTGGTTTCAATTTGTTTAAATAAGCCATTTTTATCTTTTATCAACATCAAATCTTAGTTTTAATAAACCTCATTAGACAAGTACAATTTTATTTTAAAAAGTATCTCATATTATATTGTTTTTGTTATTTGGTCAAATTAGCTCCTTTCTTACATTAATAGCAATAAATCGCTATTTACAGTAGATACAATAATAAATTATACCATTATAAAATCTACTTAAAACCGACATTATTTAAAAAAATTTGGTCACTCATGTATTGATACATTTTTTTTTATACCCAAGAGGTTTAAACTTTGTTTAAAAATAAAATTTTGCTAATTTTTCTAAAGAAATGGTTTTGAATGTTTATTTTTTTTTTAAAGTGCAATAGCTTGTCATACTGTTGACTATCTATCTATTAGTATAGTTAATGTATAATAATAAAACAACAAAAAACTGACGGATTTCCTTCATTTCTGGTCGTAGTGTCCAAGAAAGTAAAATAAACCAAAACAATTACGACTTTTTAAAAAAAAATACGTACCTCAGGTACTACTCATGTTATATTTTTTTTCGTATTTTTCTCTGAACGGCCATTCGTTCAGCTATAAGACATTTCAAGGTTATCCATTAATTACTGGACATCCTGTATATTTCCAAAAATATTAAATATATTCTTAAGGTTCAGAAATGAGACTGCCACGCCAAAGATTTATGATTTAAATATTAGTTACATACAATAAAAAAGTGTATTCTACTGTTTAACAAAATTTTATATGAATATAATATACTTAATATGACATTTATTTTATGCTTGTTTTTTCAAAACCTTGGATTTTGTTCACAAACAAATTATTTAGTGTGCTATTATTAATTAGTAGTTATACCTCTTGGTGAAGTATGTTTAAAAAAAGGATTAATAGTCTCAAGATATTTCCCAAATATTTTGTGTAACAAATTGTTTGTGTAACATTAGTGTGATATTATGTAATATTGTGGGTTATAAAATAAAAAAGGTTATTAAATTACAATTTTATTCTTTGCTCTATTTTCAATTTGATCACACAATTTTAGTAAAACAATGCCTGTCTTGTAGAAATTGTTTACAACGAAACTAAAAAACTAACAATATACAGTGTCATTTTGACACCCTATACTTAAATGAAACCATGTGTAGTGTTCGTTAATACAAGTACTTTGAGCTAAGACACTTTCTTATTAAAGGCAAAATAAAAAAATTATATTTCCTAACAAATTAAATGCCGTTAACATTAGATTAATTTTAAACAGTCTGTATACGCGCGCACACACATATAAAAATCAACATACACACCCGTCATCGAATGAACGAGACACACACACATACATTACCATTAAGCTAGCAATACATGTTGGACGAGATAAGGCCAACACGAGTGTAGGTAAATTAATACAAGGCAAGCGCTAGTGCCTAGACGTTCGGCAAGTTTATCGAAAACCAATCGAGTAGTCGGCTGTGAAGCGAGAGGCCGCGGGTTCGATCCCTGCACCGAGACAAATGTTTATGTGAACCACAAATATTTGTTTCCCGAAACAAACCCAGACCCCGGGCTGGGTGTTGTGAGACCAAAAGTCTCTCGTAGTTGCTGATACCCACGATACTATCCTGATACCCAAAAATACTATCTATACGTTGGTGTTAGTCATCACTCGGCAACACACGTCCAACATGTATTGCGGGCTTTATACCGTCGAGATCAATGTGCCCGCTTTATAAAAACGCCAAGCGTACAGAAGGCAAACGGCTCAAAATAGTAATTTAGGAATTGAAATAAATATTAGATTACCCTATGAAATGTAATAAAATCCTAAGTAAAATCGAATCTTGTAACTTTTATAATGATTATTTGTTTTAAGTCAAATTTGTGTTACCTATTTATAGGTATGTGCATTTCCCAAACACATTTTTTTTACGTTTTGTCATTATCAATGAACTAAGTAATACTGTCGCAACTTTTTCAGTGAATCTGTCGAGAGCGTCTTTGTGAATCTGAGACGTATTTTCATATGTATGAAGTTGCCCTTCTTAAGCGTTTGTGTTTTATAATTACATCGTCAGCTGTGACATTTTATTCAATAGAGTTAAGTGCAAAAACCGTACAGCGTGATTTAAAAGGCTCAAAACTTAAATGACGTTTTTTGGCAAAACTACTACAAGCTCAAGCCTCATGTTTGGTACAGGGTAAGCAGAGGCGATGACGAATATGTGGTTTCATTTAGTAACAGGATGTCAAAATAACACTGTATAAAAGTTAAAATACTAAATGATAAAAAAAGTAAATTATTTTACATGCTGTGAATAAAACACACACATAGTCGCCCACCCCTGTAAGCCCCAAAGGGGTAGACATAGGTGTATACACATATTTTTATTTCTGACCCATGATGTGATAGAAGAGTGAGCCTATCGTTATGCCAGGCACAATTCCAATTCGTACCTACATAAAAAAAATTGTTACATTTAAAACATTGTTCATATCATCCATAATTCCAAAAATTACTTAATTATACATCATCATTATATTAATAAACCCACCTACACTATAAAGTCTATGTAGATATATCAACACAACACAATATAATTATAAAAATATCATAATTTTCGTAAATAAAGCTTTAACTTAGGACTGACTGGGCATCTCACGTTATACGCAGATGACACATGCCTCTTTTATTTTGATAAGTGTATTCATGACATCATAACTGATGCGCAAAAGGACCTCAATACTCTAAATGAATGGTTGAAGTACAACTTACTTATTAATTATTAACACGTCTAAAACCTCGTTTATGATTTTTGCAGCAAAAAACAAACAAGTACCAGATTTTACACCTCTCACTATTTCGTTCCAGTCAAGAAAATTACCTTGGCTTGTGGATTACTGATAAATTAATGTGGAAAGTACACATTGAGCACATCAGAAATAAAGTCATTTCTATACTGGGAGCTTTACGTAGAATATCTTCCAAATAAAGCCCATACCATTATATCATATAATGCAGTTAAATCGCAATTTTAATATCTCATTGAAATATGGGGATTGGCTGCTGCAACCAACTTATATTCATTACAAAGGACCGAAAATAAAAAAAATGTTAAAGTATTATATTATTACCACTACCGTACCCCAACAAAAGAATTATATGAAATAACAAAACTATTAAATCTTAAACAACTTTAGACATATAACACTTGCATTCTAGATAAAAATATCAACATGAACTCCATACAATCAAATATACAGCTAGCTACAAAACAACATAACTATAATTTAAGAAATAAACATAAAATTCAACTTGTTAATGTATGAACTAACCATGGAAAAAAACTATATTGTTTGAAGGGGTTCCGATTTACAATTGAATACATAATGATATTAAAGCATGTAATAATATAAAAATATTTAAAAGTAAACTTAAAAAATATGTATGTACACTGTAACTATAATATAGATTCTATACTATCTATACCTCTCTACCCAGCTGTTTAGATGTAAAACTAAAATTAGTAAATAAGTTAATATATTGTGTATATCTTATTTTAAGTGAACTGCAAGTTTTTATAAGAATAAAAATTCTTGAAACATTAATCTCAGTAGTCATTATCGTAAAAATAAAATATGTTACATTTAAAACATTGTTCATATCATCCATAATTCCAAAAACCTGTTGACATAAGTGTGAGTAAGTAACATTTATGTGTGTATTTCATATTCTTACTAGCAAGGAACTGAGCATTGCTCTGCCTTGCATAAGGTCGTCTTGGCTGTTGGAATTGGATGGGCCAGCTTGTACATAAAAATCATCACCATCATCAGGTTGCTCAATAATATTGCTTGGTGGTGGCAGATGAGCTTGCAGTGCAATGTTATGTAATACGCAGCATGCAAGCACTATCTTACTGGCAACATGAGGTTTATAATTAAGGGTGCGATGTTTAAGCAGACATCTCCAGCGTCCTTTGAGGACACCAAAACAACGCTCAACACAATTCCTTGCTTGTACATGACGCCTCGTATATTCCTCTTCACGGGAACCAGGTGCAGCATGTAATGTTGGGGTCATTAACCAGGCCCTTTGTGGGTATCCAGAATCACCTAGAAATGTAAGTGGTTTATGTTTATGGCTAATCTATATTTATGCCCGATTTAAAGTTTTCAACTTTTTAATTAATACTTTAGTTACATACCTAATAACCATGTTTGTTCACCACTGTGATGAAGTCCACGCATGAATGGTTCTACTTGACTGCTAGCCCATATAAAAGAGTCATGTGTGGCTCCACCATATTTTGTATTAACATTTATAATTTTTAAGTTATGGTCACAAATCTGAAATAAAGATTTTTTTTTTATTCTTGAAATTTATTCACAAAGCAATTAATATTAACAAGTACTTTATTGTAAGATCTAGTAAGAATGTATTTAGAAGCATGGTATTGTGTATCTATTGTAAACTTAAGAGTCCATGGGCTGCAGTTAACACTTAGCATCAGGTGACACTCTTGTGTGTTTGCTCCCTACTTCATAAAAAAACTTACCATTTGTACATTTAATGAGTGGTATCCTTTCCTATTAAAAAACAGATGTTCATCCTGAGCAGGTTTTACTATTGCTATATGGGTGCAGTCTATACAACCTATGACACCCGGTAAATTATATCTTCTATGGAACCTATAAAATCATAATAAGTACTTTAAAAACATTAAAATAAAACAACTTTATAATAAAATTCAAATTGAATATTACTTACTCCTGTCTTATTCTTGACCTTTCTTGTTGGCTTTGGGGAAACTGAATATATTTGGCCAAAATGTATTGATTGTTGAGTGCCGCCACAACTTGTCTAATACAACGACTTGCTGTTCGTTGCGGCAAGTGTTGAGTGATACCTACAATCCTTTGGTAAGACCCCGTAGCCATAAAACTTAGTGCACAAATAATCTACAAAAGAGGATTAAATATAATGTTTACATATGTATAACCTCTATGATTTCACAAATAAAATGTATAGATACATACCTTTACTTCCAAAGGAATTTCTTTAGTTCCTCGTAATGAGGTATGGGTATGTAAGTCCACACATAGCATCTTAAATGTTTTTTTATCTAGTCTAAATCTCTCTACAAACAATAACTCCGGCATTTCACTTATTTGTTCTAGGCAACGCCGAGAAACATTTCTTCGGTGGCGCCTAAGCCATACTTCCTCATTATGAGCAGCCCACAACAGTCTAATCGAGTGCATTTTTATTAAATAGTTAGATTTGTACAAACAAACACTACACTGACACCGGTTGATTAAACAATCGCCATCTTGTTTGTTTCCTTTCTACAGGGTCTCAGCGTTCGCTTCGTGTCGATCATAAACTACGCTCAAGTTAGCTATTCTCTTGTCAAAAGTGCCATTTGGCTACGTTTTGTATGGGGGAAGTCGTTCGACTCTGACGTTTCGTTTCATAGAATAGAATTATTAACACTTGGCTACCAATTTAAAGTTCGATACGCCAGATAAAATTACGTATCGTAATCTAATGTCAGTTTCATACATTTATCATTCTATTCGTCTAGCGTTTATGCCACTTGTCTAGGCCTGCAGGTCTTATACTTTTACGTATAAGTACAGTATGGATGTTGAGAGAACAAAAATCTGCTTCGCAGAAAAAAAAAAAAAATTTGAGAAGCGGAACTGAAATAACCTTTCCTATTTTTTTATAAAGTTGTGTTCCAGTGTTGAAGTAATTGATTTATCAAGTAGGTAACTAGTTATATTCATTCTTATTTATTAAGCAAGACAAACAACGGGCAGATATATAATCCTAATAGCCCCAGTGTCTATTGTTAAATATGTAGGTACTAGCTTTTGCTCGCGGTTCCGCCCGCGTGATTTTCATACAAACTTTCATCCCCTATTTTATCCCCTAGGGTGTAGAATTTTTCAAAATCCTTTCTTAGCGGATGCCTACGTCATAATATCTACCTGCATGCCAAATTTCAGCCCGATTCATCCAGTGGTTTGGGCTGTGCGTTGATAGATCACTATGTCAGTCAGTCACCTTTGAGTTTTATATATTTAGATTGCCTACTTCAGAAATATGAACGTGTAGTTACATTAGAATTTCATGTACATATTTTTCTTTAAGTGAAGTCGCCAGTGTGCTGATCAGGTTCAATTTCGGATGATTGCATCTTTATACTGATTTGACGAACATGAACGAAAATTGTCGAAGCGCATAACTTATTTATCTAATGTCAATATGAGATTATATAGAGATAGTAGGGCCAGTAGTTCCATTAAGGAGACCACGCGTGGGTCAACCACATTGATATACGTTACGCAGTGCGTTTTCTAGCATCGACACCGACTGAACAGAAGAACTCGTTAATTTCTGTGTCAAAATGCTGAACAAACCTATATTTTTACAACCTACTCCATTATATATCCAATCATACAAGCAGGTACACTTCTTCCATCTGCCCATATTTCACTTGCAGTGGGGGCGGCGCTACGTGCTTTTTAACACATGTTACAAAAATATTTGGCTTGTAGTTTTTTTTTTATCCTGGCTCGGCAAAATGACTCCGCCACACCTGATGGTAAGTGTAGCGCAATCCAGGAAAAGTGTCGACCAAAGACAAACAGTGTGTCTATCGTTGGTCGGCACAATCATGCCGGCCTGCCTAACTGCTTCTTCACACTCCTTTTAAAGGACCCAATATTATAGGAAGGAGGGAACACGTGTGCCGACAAACTATTCCACAGCTTAATGGTCCGGCAGAAGTAAGAATTTGCGAAAGTTTTCTCGTCGACGTCAACCCCTCTGAGGATGTAGGTACAAGAGAGTAATTTATTTTGGAATAATAGAACTTATGACAAACAAATATAAATTTAGAACAGATCCCGTTTTATTGCTCCATTTAAACGGCACTTACAATATCATTATGTTTAACTATAAATATACAGTTAAACGGTTATAAATAGCAATAACAGATCGCGAACAACGCAATACGAGAGAAATAAAAATGTGTCAGCTTTAGTCGAAGAGTTTACGAGCATTTCGGTCTGTTTCAAACCGAACGATATTTGCATTGGTTGAGGTATGTAATGAAGGCAGCGCGTGAGCTGGGGGGCTCGACCCTCTCTTTGTCCTTTGATACTTTTTTAAGTTTGATTTTTAATTATGTGCAATGTTACACGACTGTCTCGTATACATAACGAGTACATCTGGGTGTATGCGACATGGCAGATGACATAAGATGGTTTTGACACGGTTTGAAGAACGGTGCTAATGCTTGTGCTACATTTGTACCAGGTGTACGATCGTCCGGATGACCCAAATGGATAGCAATGTGTAAGTTCGTCAGGACTGAAAATAAAGTGAAAAGTATTTATGTCTACTCTAAAAGTAATTAATAAAATAAGGTATTAAATGATATAATCAGCTATCACCTCAAAACAATTTGTTGAAATTGAATTGTTCAATGTCTTACTCTAATGTTAGTTTAGAAAGCAGTAATGCTAGAGAAAACAAGGCAAGAAATTTAAGCGCTGTTCTTAGTAATAATATTCACACTACAGTTAAGACTGTAACTAAGGCTGAATCGTAAGGTGTTGAGTTACAAGACATTTCTGAGAAACCAGCTGAACTAGTGTCTGTATAAAAAAATATGCTTTATGTAATATAGTTTCGATAAAGAAACTACTGTCGAAGCAGAACTTCGCTCAACTTACGAAAAAAAAGTTTTAATTAATGCTATTATAAATGTTGACGTAAAATATCTAATGAATCGGCATATCAATTCAATTTAATCCTTAACCTAAATAATCCTTATGAAAGAATGTTAAAACACTACGTAATACTTTAACTGTTTTCTAAAGAAAAGGCGAAATAACAAAGAAAAACCACCATTGCCGAAGATTTTTGTATGGAACAATTTCGATTAAACAATTAAAGTAAATATATGTTCCCACTGCTCACTCCAAACTCCCTGTACACCTTTCTACCTAAAAGAGCATAATTCTCTAGAAAAAGTATTTGCCATTTGATCATAATAGCTTTCGGAATAAAATCCTCGGGAAATTAATCACGTTCCCGAAACTGCGGGTAACAATACTCGTAATGTAAACCTTAATTACGTCCCTACGTATCGAAATAACATCGATTCTGTTGTGATGGTGTTTACGACCAACCAGTTTGGAATTCCTTTTCTGATGTTTACTACCGAAATCATCTATTATGTTTTTATCTGACGAAGAAAAGGAGGATGTTTGACGCGTGTATTTGATTTTTTTTTATATAGCATAGGCCGACAAACGAGCAAGTGGGTCACCTGATGGTAAGTGATCTCCACCGCCCATGCACGCCCACCACCAAAAGAATCATGGGTGCGTTGCCGACCTAAAGGAAAGGGATAATTAGGGATTGGGAAGGGGAGGGGATTTGAGCTTCCGGATATCTCACTCACCGTACGAAACGCAGCCGCAAGCCGCTACTTACGTCGGTTTTCTGTGAGATTTGTCTGTCGGATTTTTTCTATGTAATCACGTATAACTTTTTAGACAGTGATCCGCTTTTGATATGTTTTTATTTATTCGAAAGAGTATAAAGGTTGGTTCCATTTAGTTTTCAAAAAAAAGTCCACCCCTAACCCCTTGACCAGACTGCTAGAGTGGGCGCGGTGTGACATACCTACTCAAACGTAAGAATGACGTCATATTTAATGTCCGTAGTGAACGTCCGCGTTCTCGCTGGGCGGAGCGGCGCGGCGCCACGTCGCACCATACACTGCGTTTGCAGTCTATAGGCGTAGTTTTTTTATTTCGGCGTATTTTTTTCTTTCTTATTGGAAAGAAGTTCCTTACGGCAGGCTTGGAGGGGATAGGGATTTCGCTGCGTGACCGAACTGAAAAAAATGTGATAGTAACACCGTAAGAAAAATGCGTGGAATAAAAGCGTACGTTACAAAATAAAATCTTTTTCTTTCTTTCTTTCTTTCTTAGTACAAGTTTCTAAAACGACGACTGTTTTCGTTTAATCCCCATACATTAAGTAACTAGTTTAGTTAGTAAGTAGTAGGTGGCTGTGAAGCTAAAGGCGACGGGTTCGATTCCTGCACTAAGATAAATGTTTGTGTGATCCATAAATATTTGTTTCGCGTTTGGGTGTATTTTTTCCCTAGAGGGGTTGATGTCAGACAGACGGACGGCCGTAAAAACTATAAGCCGTGGGCCGACCCCATTGGAGTAGGATAGGTATAGGAGGTGTTTAAATATTCGTATTTCATGCCCGACAACGCAAAATATATATATTTTTTTTAATAAAATATATGGTGAATTAAGAAGCTATTCTGCGTATGAATAAAAGCAATTAATTACGTTCTTTTGTTTAAATATTTATTTTGAAATACAAGATAAAAAAATATTTGCATAATTAGATACATTTTGACATTCTGTCGACAGGACATGTTATTTTACAGAAGAGCCACGCTGTAGACAGTTTTGTCTACAGCATGAATGGGTTGGCTCAACCGGGTCGTTACCACTGTCTCACAGAAAACCGACGTAAAGTAGCGGCTTGATGCTGCGTTTCGTACGGTGAGTGAGATATCCGGAAGCCCAAATCCCCTCCCCTTCCCAATCCCTAAGTATCCCTTTCCTTTAAGGTCGACAACGCACCCATGATTCTCCTGGTGGTAGACGTAAATGGGCGGTGAAGATCACTTACCATCAGGTGACCCACTTGCTCGTATGCCGGCCTATGCTATAAAAAAAAACATGTATCTAATCAAGCAAATATTTCTTTATCTTGTATACGAGTTTTCGTTGCTATGAATATCTGAGATACACGAGACATTGCGCTAGTGAAATAAATAATACATTACCAAACGATGTAATATATTTTAGCATTTACTTTTTCCTCCCTGTTATGGTTTTGTCGATATGATTAACATATTTATTAAATTAATATGACTAGTGACTACTGGCCTGCCTAATGGCACATCTACCTAAGGTTTTTGATTTTTAATGAATACATCTACGGCAGTCTAGGTATCCACGACGCGTCAGATAAACTTCAGAAAAATCACTTGAGTTACTTTGGTTACGTTTTGAAGAAACCACGAGAGTACGTCGGTCGCAAATGGCTGTGTCAGATCGTACCAGGAGTAAGATCCCGCTTAAAAAACGCGGGCTTGACTTATGAGAGGATGGTCTCATTACGGAGGATGCTCAAGATCAACCGCGTCTTAGTAGGGAGGCGGATCCTGGCACTATCAGAAATAATATCAGGTAGAAAGAAATGCTCTACGTTTACATAGACACTCCAGGATTCTATCACTTAGTATCGTCACTCAATCCGGAAAGCCGCTAAATAAACTATGACCCATCAAAGTTTGCAACTATTGGCTGAAGTGATAATTAGGAAAAGGTAGGGTTTACCCTTAATATGAAGGGGTCAAAGTATATAATAAAGAATGATTAAACTAAATTATAAGGTTCCGGAATGGAGGCCACGTACTGGCAAGTACAGCGTTGGACGTCCACCTACAAGGTAGACAGACGACTTGATAAAGGTCGCAGGAAGTCGCTGGATGCAGGCCGCTTACAACATGTCGGTCTGGAAATCTTTGGGGGAGGCCTATGTTCAGCAGTGGACGTCTTGTGGCTGATGATGATGATGTAAAACTAAATTATCACAAACTTTTACGAAACCCAACCTTTAATGTTGTATGCACTTATTAAAACTATGTGGGAGTAATAAAAGTTGAGTGCCCACACGATTTCTTCTGTCGCATAATAAAAAAAAAATATTTCGAACGTGTTGCCATCTGGTTTCTCCTATAAAGGTAATTCTGAAATTATAATATTAATCTACAATTGTTAAAGTAAACAAGGAAATGCGTGGGTAGTACACTCCCATGTGTTGCTTCATTTGAATATCAATTATGTAAGATACTTAAATGAGATACGAAGAAGCAAAATATATGGAGACCCTCATAAAAAATGCGTTGGGTATTGCAGGATATTAACACAGAGGAAGTAGAGGCGTTCGCAGTGAAGGAGCTCGAGCGGTGAATATCTACTAATTTAAAATAAATAAAATGTACTTCGGTGACAGTTCAAGAACTCGAAGTGGCTTTAGAGTGAGCGACGTCAAGTCGCCGCACCGCCGAGCCCCTGAGACAGCGTAGTGCAGTGTTTCCCAACGTGGGGTCCACGCCCCACAGGGGGGCAATTTAAAAATGGACTCGACACGACTTTAACCCTTTCGCTTTGGTTTATTTAAATGCAATGCTAGATATCGGTGACAAAATTAACAAAAAAAATTTAAGGTGGGGCATGCCCTAAAAATGGTTGAGAAACACTAGCGTAGTGGCTGCCTTATTTTTGTGTGGCATCCGCCTTCGCCTTGACATTCCAATTAGCGGCTTATCTATCTTTTAACAGTTTTTATGATTCTAGATAGCATTTAATTACTGTAAGCTTACATTGCATTTTTTATAGCATAAGCCGGTAAAACAAGTGGGTCACCTGATGATAAGTGATCTCCACCGCCCATGTACGCCCACAATACCGGAAGAATCATGCGTGCGTTGCCAACCTTAAAGGAAAGTGATAATTAGGGATTGTAATATATAGGAGAGGAATTTGGGCCTCCGGATATCTCACTCACCGTACGAAATGCAGCAGCAAGCCGCTACTTTACATCGGTTTTCTGTGAGACAATAGTAATTGGAATGGAATGTTTATATTGAATAGATAAACTATAGGATGCATCGTTGAGCGGAAAATCGACCGTGCCTCATTGTTTCGCGACTATACTTAATATTGCACCACGTTGGATTGGGGTCATTTATTGCCCTAAAACAGTATATATAAAGTGTATACAAAAATAATATAAAAACAAATATACTAATAAATAAATAAAAATTACACAAAATAATATTTTCTACAAAATATTGTATGAAATTTAATAAATCACAGTTTATACACCTGAAAGGTAGACGAGCCGAACATTAAAATGGTGTTTAGAGCCATAAAACGAGTTACGATTCCCCAGCTCAGAACCCATTTATTTTTAAGACGCGAATTAAGACGACATCTATAAAACGTAAACGCTTTCCAGTATTCCAACTTCGTTTAAATCAATAAAGTAATATTCAAATTGATCATTTATCGACGTGCCTATGTCTAGTGATATTCGTTAATGAACCATCAAGTTTGCTTCCCAAGTTGCGCAACTTTTAATTATAACATGATATCAATATTTTTAATATGTAAAACATTATCTCCGGATATTCGTAACAGTTGTTGCGAGCTGGAAACCGAACCTAGGACCATATGCGCTTGCCATTATATCTTGCGAAGTCTGCTGACTTGCTGTCTCATAGCTGCATAAAATTTTCGATGTTTTACATCGAACAGCAAGTTCAACAAATATTCATTCATTCAACTCTCTGTTTTATTCAAATGTCAATGAACAGATCGCAGTGAACTAAAATTATAGATTGGATATGTTGAATTTATACAGTGTTATTTTGACACCCTGTTACTAAATGAAACCACATATTCGTCATCGCCTCTGCTTACCCTGTACCAAACATGAGGCTTGAGCTTGTAGTAGTTTTGCCAAAAAACGTCATTTAAGTTTTGAGCCTTTTAAATCACGCTGTACGGTTTTTGCACTTAACTCTATTGAATAAAATGTCACAGCTGACGATGTAATTATAAAACACAAACGCTTAAGAAGGGCAACTTCATACATATGAAAATACGTCTCAGATTCACAAAGACGCTCTCGACAGATTCACTGAAAAAGTTGCGACAGTATTACTTAGTTCATTGATAATGACAAAACGTAAAAAAATGTGTTTGGGAAATGCACATACCTATAAATAGGTAACACAAATTTGACTAAAAACAAATAATCATTATAAAAGTTACAAGATTCGATTTTACTTAGGATTTTATTACATTTCATAGGGTAATCTAATATTTATTTCAATTCCTAAATTACTATTTTGAGCCGTTTGCCTTCTGTACGCTTGGCGTTTTTATAAAGTGGGCACATTGACCTCGACGGTATAAAGCCCGCAATACATGTTGGACGAGTGTTGCCGAGTGATGACTAACACCAACGTATAGATAGTATTTTTGGGTATCAGGATAGTATCGTGGGTATCAGCAACTACGAGAGACTTTTGGTCTCACAACACCCAGCCCGGGGTCTGGGTTTGTTTCGGGAAACAAATATTTGTGGTTCACATAAACATTTGTCTCGGTGCAGGGATCGAACCCGCGGCCTCTCGCTTCACAGCCGGCTACTCGATTGGTTTTCGATAAACTTGCCGAACGTCTAGGCACTAGCGCTTGCCTTGTATTAATTTACCTACACTCGTGTTGGCCTTATCTCGTCCAATATGTATTGCTAGCTTAATGGTAATGTATGTGTGTGTGTCTCGTTCATTCGATGACGGGTGTGTATGTTGATTTTTATATGTGTGTGCGCGCGTATACAGACTGTTTAAAATTAATCTAATGTTAACGGCATTTAATTTGTTAGGAAATATTATTTTTTTATTTTGCCTTTAATAAGAAAGTGTCTTAGCTCAAAGTACTTGTATTAACGAACACTACACATGGTTTCATTTAAGTATAGGGTGTCAAAGTGACACTGTATAAACACATGTTCTCTAGTTTTACATATTTCTGAACTACAAGTACTGAGCTTATTTCCATAGAACAATGGTACTGACTAGTGGCTAGTCAAAGACAGTGTAGGAAATGTAATGTAATCTGGAAAACTTACCTTACTAACCTGGAAAACTCATGTTGAGTTCGAAGTTTGAATGCAACAATGTTTCTAATAGCGGCCTAACATGGTTCGATTTTAAATGATCAACTGGTAAATAGCATGCGATTCGAACCGTCTGAACAGATTTTCAATTGTACAGATCAAGAAAAATCCTACATCTTCTGTTGATTCAAGTTAATTGATCAATGAGTACCAATGGGAGCTGATGCGAGCAGTAACGGTGTCGTCAGTCAACGCCCTACATAAGGTGCTAGTGACGTCTAGTGTTAGTGACGCTATCCTCGGATAGCCTCCATTAGATTCTCGTAATGAACAATTCAAACAGGCGTGGTGGCATCGATGTGCGTTACTACGTTTGACCATCGGAAGTATATTTTCAGCCAAAATGTTTCTGTCTTTCAGAGAGTCTATATCATAATTATTATTGAACTCAGTGCATAACTAAACCAGCGAGTCAGAGCCTAAAATTTCAATTTGCTGTCAATTTGACAGTTTTCGTGGCGCAGCGGGCGAGTAGCCGGCTATAAAGCGAGAGGGCGCGGGTTCGATCGCCGCACCGAGACAAGTGTTTGTGTGATCCATAAATATTTGTTTCGGGGTCTGGCTGTTGTGAGTCCGAAAGTTTCTCATAGGTCCTGATACCCACAACACAACACTCTCATCTTACTGTGGGGTCAGGACTATGTGTGTGACTGTTGGGTGTATTTATTTATTTGTTATTTAATTAGTCAATTTAGTCTTTTATCAATAAATTATATATTCGATAGCCTTTCAATTCAATAATATAACAAATTGCCTATGTGAACAATTATTTAAGTACTTGTCTTCTTTAAAAACTAATAGCTCTTTGGAATTTCAAATTTCAAAAATCAGCGTAATGCATTTAGCATTATATAAGTCAAAACTATGTATATGTATTACTGTAAATATTAACACTTTTATTCGTAATCCTACTTCCAGATAATAATTCACATATTCCAAATAGCCGCGCATTCCATTGTTAGCGAAGTAGCCCTTAATAAAACGGTAGCATTAATTCTACGTTATTAGGCAAATTTGTTTAAATCTTCTTTTTAAAAACATGAAAAATGCCGGCGGGGTATTTCATTAACGCATTCCCTTTACGGGTTAGCAGGAAGAGCGCGGCCAACCACCTAGAGATTCGTAAACAGTGTTATAAATGTTTAGTGATGCAAAAATTTCGATAGAATTCGATGAAAATCCCTGCGACAATGGGCGAGAATTTAATTTTATCTCAATATTTAAGTTGAAACTTCCTTTATAATAGTACCTTTGTATCGGTAAATATAAATGTGTGAGAGTGTGGCTGTTGTATTTGAACGTATCATATTTTATTATTTAGGGCTTTACTAATAAATGTTGTATACGAGTGTCATACTTATATAGTGTTAACACAGAGGTTGTGAAAGAAACGCCCAGACAGTAATTTTTTTAAATAGACATTTTCTACTGACTTTTCTGCCTTCTGGCAAAATGTGACTTTTTTGACAAAACGAGCAGGTCGCGCACCTGATGGTAAGCACCTAGCATGCCCATAAACAGAAAATATACCATACATAACTTCAAATTACACATCACTGGATTGCGCTCATCACAACTCACCCGGAGACATAAGGTATGAAGATTTATAATGTTCAGTAATTTTATTGGCTTAAATTTAATGTACTTCAAAGAGAAAAACAACTGTTGCTATTTAGCGGCAGAAATAGAGGTGGTACCAAGCCAGACGAGAGCATTCAATTTACCTAGTACTTACCTACTAAAATTTAATTGGATAAATAATATTATCGGTACCATCGCGGAAGCAAAAAGTATCGATGAAAAATTGAAATCCCTTTCATAGACCGTAGATTATTTAGAGATGTAAGTTTTTACCATTGGCTCGTACGAAATGAAACATCGATATATGACCCGTGCCTAGCGAAGGTCAATGTCTAGCGGGAGGCATCCATTCCTCTCAATCAGCGACTCTCGTGGAAGGCCGTAATCCAGGATCCTTTCACTACGTGCTTATTGGGCTACTTTATATTTGTTACCAAGGAGTTTCCTAACTAAGTCGTACATATATGGAATACTGCGAATATGTTTTCAGAGTTCATGATTATATTTTGGGTCAGATCTAAAGTTTTTTATGTCTATTTATTTTAAGGCGTCACGCTGTTGACAGTTTTGTCTACGGCGTGAATGGACCGGCTCGACTTTCTGTTTACACTATAAAAATAGTATATCATTAGGCATTAAAATGCAATCAATAAGATACTGGTTTTCATAGTTTTTTGTAGATAAAAATCGTAAATAGAATGTAATATAGCTTTGTCGGCGTAGTAGAAATTTTATAATATAACGTTGCTAGCTGTTTGTTACATTTCGAACGATATACGGATGCCCAAATCTCCGTTCTCGTTCCAAATCTCTTTCCTAGATCTGTAACGCGTCTAAGATTCTTTTGGTACTATGGGCGTCCATGGAGGGTGGTGGTCACTTACCATTAGCTGATCTATTTGTCCATTTGTCGGCCTGAGCTATAAAAAAGGATAATAAAATTCCTGAAAGTATGTACTCGAAATACTTATTATCTAGGCACACACTTCAGAGCCCTCATAATTTGAGTGGTAGAGCCTCGCTGTAGACAGTTTTGTCTACAGCATGAATGGGCTGGCTCGACCGGGTCGTTACCACCGTCTCACAGAAAACCGTCGTAAAGTAGCGGCTTGCTGGTGCGTTTCGTACGGTGAGTGAGATATCCGGAAGCCCAAATCCCCTCCCCTTCCCAATCTCTAATTATCCCTTTCCTTTAAGGTCGGCAACGCGCCCATGATTCTTCTGGTTGTGGGCGTACATGGGCGGTGGAGATCACTTACCATCAGGTGACCCACTTGCTCGTTTGCCGGCCTATGCTATAAAAAAAAATACGCACTAGCTTTTAGCTCGGTTGCAGCCTCGGTCAGCTATTATGATGACACTACGCTATTTTTGTATTCGAAGTGCAACTCATATTTGACATAGCTAACGCATTCGGGAGTGCTACCTTTCTCCTTATGATGGCTTTATCGCCTTTTTTTTCTCCGAGCACGACAAACTGACTACACTATATCTGATGGTAAGCGTAGTGCAGTCCAAAAAACTAGCGACCACTGACAAACAACTAGTTTATCAGTGGTCACTAGAATCATGCCAACCTGTATAAAAGCTTCTTCCCTCTTCGGAGAGCAAATCGAGGGGCCTGCGACAGAACAGGCGGACGACCGATGCAGGCATAGCGATACAGGAATGTACCCCTATACCCACCCCAACCAAATATTATGTCACAAGCTCCTCGGGAGATATACACTGGCTGATCCTGGAATACCATCTACATAAGGTGTGGGTCACTATGGAAGGTTTTAACACCATGTCTACGGTGGTCGCTATCCGGGTGGATATGAACATCCTACCACCAGCAAATTAAATACTACTACAAAATATTTAAATACTCTTGCAATCAAATTTTTTCCCCTCGGTTGTTGTAGTATTTTTTGTAAAACGAATAGTTTTCAAATGTTCATGAACAAGTGCGGACGGAACCATAGACACGAGCTCCACTAACACTTAGCGAGTTTTTAATTAAGAGTTGATAGGATTTACGTAGAAATGCACTGTTTTACATTCGGAATGTTAATTTGGAAGACATTACAACTAAAATGAGGTTTGTAATTCAGTTGGGAGGTAAAGTGAAATCCTAAAATTATCTCATTACCTTTAGAATTATGCACGTCTAGAAGCTTTTAGATAGTTTCTAGTTTTCATTTAATTTAATAAAATTTATTACAATATATTTACCTTCATTTTAGATTTCGTTCACTAAATAATAATTTGTACGCTGCAACTGATGGTCTATACAGTGCACCAAACATAACAGAGGTTCACATACTTTTTCTCTGATAGACCACTTTCAAAACTTAGCTGGTTCCGGTGGACCCCCTGCAACTATATTTCTACCATGTTCCCTATTCACGAAAATGGAAAGAGTCGCTCGAAAATTAATTCCGTATTCGACTAGTATGACAAAAAAATATTCATACTAGAAATTTTAACTCATAGTAGTTTAGTAGCTTCTGCTACTTTATGCATGAGAGTAAACGAAAACTGTCATCGTTTTAAAACATTACATGTTGATGTATTTAACACTGAAATAAACAATATCAATTGCAAACCAGTGCAACGTTGTTATACACGGCGGTTAATTTCACTCTATTCTTGTTTATTGTAAATACCGAACACTCGCCGGCTGCTAGCTTATTTGCATTTCTCGCTGTTCACACATGTGAGCATTGAAATGCTTGGGTATTGAATAAGTTTCGAGTTCCATGTTTGGTTAACGATGAGCACAGAAACTCGTATAAAACTACTACCTTCCCACCTAGACTGGTGAAATAAATGTTGTCTTTACGTATCTAATTATCCATATTCCTCATCGTAGCTCAATCTCGTAGATACCATCGTGTACTAACTGAATAGAATCTGTATGTAGAACTGAAAAGACGTGGTGTCACTACATTTATTTCTATCCCATTGTAATATGAAATAATAGGAGTAGAAAAAATATTTTCAGCGAGCGTATTCTATTAAAAACACTATTTAAAAGTCACCGACATAGCCCAGTGGATTAGCAAGCTGAAGTGGCAGTGGGCAGGCCACATAGCTCGCAGAACAGATAGCCGATGGGGCAGAAAGGTTCTGGAATGGAGGCCACGTACCGGCAAGCGCAGCATTGGACGTTCACCTACAAGGTGGACAGACGATCTGGTAAAGGTCGCAGGAAGTCGCTGGATGCAGGCCGCTTCCAACAGGTTGGTCTGGAAATCTTTGGGGGAGGCCTATGTTCAGCAGTGGACGTCCTGTGGCTGATGATTATGATGATCATGATATCAGAATAGACTAGATTTCGATTAGAACTACGTAATGTACAACCCAAAAATAAAACATATATGTACTTCTATAGATATTTCTTATTTATATATTGCTTTTATTGTAAAACATAAAATCCAGTTTTCAAGTTACGATCAGTCTCAGTACTTTGCTGCGGACATTTCGAAGGAGTTTATAACAACAGTACATAAAACTATGATTTGATGAGGAAAAGCGACAGTATATTTTTATTTCATTAGATATAAGAACACCACAACTACTTTATGTATTTGTAATCTAAGATAGAATGTAACCTTTAAGACTTAAACAACTTTATCGAGGAATGTGTTGGCGGTATTATTTATTGCAAGTAAAAACTTTATTTTGTTGTTTAGTATTCACATTTATGTGTCTGTGGCATCGCAGCGCCTTTAATCGAATGGCCCGATATGAATGCGTCTATTTGTTTAAAGCTGGTTTAATCGAATTGATTCCTATTTTTTTTATTTGCCTATGCCCTATATGATGAAACGAACAGGTCACTTGCCTGATCGTAAGTGTCTCGCCTATCAAATTCAAATTCAAATTCAAATCATTTATTCTGTAAATTGGATCATAAATATCACTTTTACATGTCAATAATTTTATACTAAAATTAGATTACATTTATTTATCTTTTTTTTTTTCGGCATTTCGTGGCTAGCCATGAGAAGAAATGCCGAAACAAACTCATGGGTTATGGCCTCTTTTAATGTCCAGACATTGATTTTCCAGAACTGTGCGAGTACAATGTACAGGAATTCCTGGATTGACTATTAGAAATAGTCCTGAGTATAACCAACATACATGGCACTCGCACTCACAAATTAAAAAATGAAAATTAACAAATATAAATTTAATATTTTTCTTAAAAAATATTAAAAATGTCAACTTTACATATTATGTATCTTAAATACTAAAAATGCGCCAATAGAGCAGTCAAGTATAATAATTTACCAGAGGACCATGGACAGCCATATTTTGTATGGAGTGAGCGGCTCAATTCCAAGCCGTTTTGTCTTCCAAATAATCTTTAACATTATAGTAACCTTTTTGGCAAAGGTTCTGTTTAATAAATAATTTAAAGTTATTTAGACTTAATTGTTGAATATGGCTAGGAATTTTGTTGTAGAAACGTATACTTTGACATTTGAATGAATTACTAATCTTTTGAAGTCTGGTCTTGGGCAATATCAGTTTATTCTTATTTCTAGTATTTAACATATGAATGTCGCTGGTTTTTGTAAAAACATTAATATGTTTTTTTACATACATTAGGTTTTCATATATGTATTGAGAAGCGACAGTCAAAATATTTATTTCTTTGAATAAATTCTTAAGAGATTGCCCACGTTTGAGATTGTAAATAGATCGAATAGCTCTTTTCTGCAGCACAAAAATAGTTTGAATGTCGGCAGCATTTCCCCATAATAAAATGCCGTACGACATAACACTATGAAAATAACTAAAATAAACTAATCGCGCTGTTTCTACATCAGTTAGCTGGCGAATTTTGTAGACTGCGTAAGCTGCAGAGGTGAGCTTTTTCGACAACTGGTTTATATGTGGTCCCCATTGAAGCTTAGAGTCTAAAGTTATACCCAAGAACTTGGTAGTGTCCACAAGATCCAATTCTTCTCCATTTAAACTAACGCAGGTCTTAATAGTTCTAACGTTAGGTGTCAAAAATCTAACGCATTTAGTTTTTTTCTCGTTTAAAAGTAAATTATTAACATTAAACCAGTTCACTACTTTTAAGAGAGTATTATTTACATCGTCAGTAACAGGTTGCTGTCGTTTGAGTTTAAATAAAAGTGAAGTATCATCTGCAAATAACACTATCTGTTGATTGTCATTAATAACATGAGGTAAATCATTTATATAAACGAGAAATAGAAATGGGCCAAGTATGGAACCCTGCGGAACACCCATAGTCACTACAGATCCCAAGGATCTCTGGCCATTTATATCAACTTTCTGAATCCTATTATCCAAATAAGAAATAACAAGATCCAGAGCAGTATTCCTAATTCCATAGTGATGTAACTTCCTGACCAATGTATCATGAGAAACACAATCGAATGCTTTTGATAGGTCACAAAAAATGCCTAATGCGTCGTGAAAAACGTCCCAGGCATTAAAAATATTTTCTAAAAGTTCAACCCCGGCATCGGTGGTTGAACGACCCCTTGTGAAACCAAATTGTTTCTTGCTTAACAAATTATTCATGCTAAAGTGAGTTTGCATTTGATCAAGTAGTAATTTTTCAAATATTTTACTAAACGTGGGTAGCACTGAAATTGGTCTAAAGTTAGTGGGGTCGGATGTGCTACCCGATTTAAACAACGGTATAATTTTACTACTTTTCATTAAATCAGGAAATACGCCACAGTCGATACATTTATTAAAAATTATGGCTAGTTCAGGTGCTACTATGGTAATTATAGATTTTGTAAGCTCAACCGAGTTACCCCAAAGATCGGCTGTTCTTTTAACATTAAGGGTATTAAATGTTTTTATAATAGTTATGTCATTAATATAATGAAATTTAAATATATTATTACAACAATCTATATTCTCTTTCAATAGTGATTCAGCAATAGTAGGGGACGAATTTAAAGATTTTGTGGTAGAGATTGGAATGTCAGTAAAGAATTTTTCAAAAGCAGTAGCTACTTCAGAATCTGATGTGATAGTCTTATTTTCAATAGCAAGGCTATAGTCCCTCGTTTGATGTTTAACTTTTCCAGTCTCCTTATTGATTAAGTCCCAAGTCGTTTTAATTTTATTACTACTATTTTTTATTTTAGAACTTATATAATTACACTTTGCTACATGACAAATCTTTTTAAATAATTTAGAGTATTTTTTTACATACTGACAAAAGGCATCACTCTTATTATAGTGTCTCTCCTCATACAAGTCATAAAGCCTTTTTCTACTTTTACATATACCAATAGTAGCCCATTCACTGAATGTTGTAGTTCCTTTAACAGAGATCTTCTTGGGGATAAAAATAGAATTAAACTCTGCACAATACATTTCAAAAAAGGAATTGTACAGCTGGTTAGGATTGCCACTGTACAATAAAGAGGGTAATTTACTTAAGAGTTTACTTTTGAAGATCTCCAAGCGACCTGTAGTTTTAGGTACCACAGTTATAACATTTTTTGCCATATTTTTACTTTCTTTCCGAAATGTAATTAACTGTCCACAATGATCCGAGTCTAGTTGATTAATAATTTGTTTAATATTTGGAACAATGTTAGTAAATATATTGTCTAGACATGTTGCTGATGTGGCAGTTATCCTAGTTGGCTCCAAGAAAATATTTTCAAGATTATAGGAGTTAAACAAATTTTTAATTCTAAGACACATGGAAGATTCTTCTAACAAGTTAACATTAAAGTCACCACATACAATAACATTTTTATTTAGTTTACAAATCTTTGCTAACACTTCATTCATGACATTTTCAAAAGAATCATATAATGCCAATGGTGGTCTGTATACACTCAATACAACAAGCCGCTCTAACTCCAAACAGGCTATCTCAATTATCCGCTCAACAGAGAGGCTCACAATATCTTTCCGTTCTTTAAATGTAAATTGTTTGTTAATTAATATTAATGAACCACCGTGAATGGCATTTTCTCTGCAGAACGAACTACCCAACATATGATTATTGAAATTGAATACTAACTGATGGCTTTTAAGCCAGTGTTCTGTAATGCATAAAATGTCAATGTTATTACAGTTCATAAACAATTCAATTTCAAGGTTTTTACTGGAGATCCCCTGAATATTTTGATGTACTAATTTGATGTTCTTACATTTATTGATTAAATTAAATTGTGTATCAGTACCATTATCAAAGCAAGAGGTTGTCTCTATTGTCCTATAATTATCCATAAATAGACACACCAACTCACTGCACTTTGAATTAAAAAGCACTACATGCCACTGCGACTGCGTTCATCACTCTGAGACATAAGAAGTTGATCCACATACCTAGTAATTTCACTGGCTTCAATGTCGTTCAAACCGAAACCCAACAGTTCCTACACACACTGCTGTTTGGTGGCAGAAATAGACAAAGCGGTGATACCAACCCAGACTCCCGGCCTCTCGCATACAAGGGACCCCCTAGTAGAGTACCGCGTCCTAGCTATGTTTGGTGAAACATTGCTCAGCCATTTAAAATCTTTTATTAATTAACGTTGGGGTTTTTAACAAATTGGTAGTAATAATTATTTAATAATAAGTCTACTATGTTTTTTTTTTTTGAAAATATATACATAATAGCAATAGTGAAAAGGCAAAACCGTTAAAGCGCCATTTACGTCGAAATTGAATTCTCATTGAACTAGATTTTCCCTCTGTGTCGATCTGTCTCGGTTTCTACTTTTTGCCGCTTTGACATCATATTACTATTTTCTTATCATGATGGATTTTTTTTATTAGATATATTAGAATATGTTTTACTGGCCATTCTCCATTAGAAGAATATTAAATGTTATTTTCGTACAAATAAATTTTAAAATGCTTCCCCGTAAAGTACACGTCATATTGGAGCTTTAGCCGTTTTTCTTTTCTGCTGGCGATATTTATAATATTATTTATTTTAAAATTTGCTAATAATAAAGAGTTTTATATTGATTCGTAAATGACATTGTGAATTGTGATCTCTGACAAAAAACTACTAACATCGTCTTTATATTTTGGCCAATCTTACAAACTCACGAATAATAAAATTTTGAGCTCTCAGCCTCTCGATTTAATATGTCCATAACAATATACTGGTCGTAAATGGCGTTCAATCTAGTAACGCGAGTATGGCTAGTGATTTCTCGAGCGCTATATAATGCTTATAATACTTGAAGATAAACGCCTTTGCAGATGCTGTCACGGTGGGGTGGTTCTTTACAATCTCTAAAGACGAGATTGATTTTTAAAGTATATAAGTATCTGAGGTCATCAGTGTGGAAGATTGGGTCGTGTCCCTTCGCCGAAGGGGAAAATTCGATATTCTGTTTAGTTTGTTACCCGACAATTGATTTCAAGTTTATATTATGTCATGTAGTCATCTACGTTCATAATACAGGTACGAAATACGAAGTTATTTTACCCTTTCTGATTATAAACATAGTTTCCTCACAAAGGCATCACGCCGTATGTACATTAGAGGTACTTGCTGCGAAGGAGATTGGGCTATTTTGACAATTAATGTATATTTACCACATCGTTGTTTCTGACATAAAGAAATATGTTTGTCAAGATCGCCACACTTCTTTAGAAAATATTCTATATTATTGAGAATCCTTCGAAACAACTTGCTAGTTGTTATAATATTGCCATATTTCGCAATGCTTCTTTCGACGATTCGGTATAAAATCTTTGAAATGATTCTACAATTCATTATATGACGAGACACGAGACACGGTTATTTGTAGTTGTTAGAGAAACAAAAACCCTAATCACATACACACGAAATAACATAACTTATCATTTTTACTAAATGTATTAATTTCTTGTTGAATGATTTAAATGAATATATTATATTCATTTAAATCATTCAATTAAACCTTCGCGTAGAACCATCAGCCAATAATAGTTCTAGAAATACATTTAAAAAGGGCAATTTAATGAGAATGCTTTAAAGCTACATAAATGCAAGGAATTTGCAAGAAACTAGACATTTCTCGTCTTTTGTGACACTTTTTTATATAAGTTCACTCTTGTTAGGGACTTCGAGTTAGATACTTGTTAAAATGTGTTTAAAATTCCATCCATTTTATTTTACTTAAGAGATACGACATCGATCGACAGTTATTACGGTTTTTATAAAATAAATGGTTTACTCCAAATATGCGAAAATAAACGATTTAAAATTGCAAACACTGTTAAAACAACCTCGTGATCTTACTTCGTATCGACGCATTTAGGATTTATTACGCATGTTGAACAAGTAGGATTATATAGACATGATGAAAACTACATTTAAAAAAAGAATAAAACACCACGATAAAAAATACATAAAGTTTCCATCTCTAACGACGCATTGGGCACTTATGGTGCCATTACGGATGGACTATCAAAATAGTTATATAACCCACTTGAGACCAGAACATATCTAATGGAATAAAATTTAGACTATAACTATATGAATAAACTGAGATTTATATTTTTTGGGGCGCAAAAATCAAATTATGGATTTTAATTCAACGTTAAAAAGGAAAACATTTTTGAATTTTTTTAAAAAAGTAATTAGATTACTTAGCTCATAGTAGCAATTATTAATCCTTGTTTATCTCATTGAGAACCCTGTACAAGTTTCCCGGTTTTAAATATATCTGTAATTTAGTAGTTTGCCTGAAAATATCTAAGAGACACGTGTCAACCGTTCTTATGAACTAGGCGATTATAGTATAACCTATATCCAATGCACCAAGGTTCAAAGTAGGCCAATTACTAGCATATTCAATACAGAGATGAACACCCCACGATGTGACTGTTTACATCCAAACTACAAACTATTTCATTTTGATAGTAAATACGTTTGTACATGAAAATTAATAAAGAAAGAAAGAAAGACATTACTCGTTACCTCTTTTTCGCCTCTAGCTCTACAGGATCGTATTTTTTTACAATATTGCGAATGACTCGTGTTTTATCACTAGCACCTGCGCGGAGTGCATGGTTTTAAATAAAATGTGTAACACGACATTAATACGAACGCTGTGATTCATTGACGTCAGTTATTTTGGTTGGAATCATGTACGCACTTTATTTTATTTAGGTCTTTACTCGTAATGCTGATTTGGCGTTGAATCTTTTTTCGAAAAAATTAAAAACAAAGTACCTTTTCATAATTTCATGCATATTTCATAATTTAGAAGAAATGCTCTCACCTTTACACTTACAAAAGTAGTTTTTTTATTTTTTTTAGTGTAGTTATTGGCTCTACCAATTTTAGAAGAGGCTTAAATCCCCTTCCCAATCCTAATCCCACAATAATTTCTTTCCTTTAAGGTTTGCTATGCATTCTTTAAGTATTGTAGATGTTCATGGGCGATAGAGATCACTTTTAATGGCCCATGCTAGTTTCCCGGTATCTGATATAGGTAAAACTTACTTTAATAAAATTTAAAAACAGCTTTTTTTAAAATTGGCTATTTTTTATATTTTATTACCAGCACACTGCAAATTGTATCGACTAATGAGGTATCTATTATAAGTATTTTAATTTTTTATAGCATAGATGAACGTCCATTATATCAGAAGATTCATAAACGCGTTACCAACATTAACGAAAACGGGTAGTTAAGGAATTGGGAAGGGGAGAGGGATTTGGGCCTCCGATATCTCACTCACCATACGAAATGTAGCAGCAGACCGCTAGCGCACTGTGAGACAGTGGTAACAATCCGGTCAAGCCAGCCTATTCATGCTGTAGACAAAACTATCTACAATAACGTTTTACCACTAAAATATGTAACCATTATGTATATTTAATTAATAAATAATTAATAAAAAAATTGGTTGTCTGTAAAGCCGGTTTACTGACGATAGTTGAACGTGACAACGTCTTAAGAAAATACTGATGGAATGGTAGCATTTTTGAAAAGAAAATTTTAATTTCAGTTGTTTAATATTTCGATTGAATAGTAAAGCCATCGATTTTTTACTCATCGTGAAATAGTTCTGTTAACTTATTATTTTAATTTTGTCAATTATAGCATAACCTACAATCGCTGCACTAGCGGACCGATGCTATTCATTTTAATGATGAAAGCACGAATATTCGACAATATATCACTATCACACCTTTATCGCTGTAATTATCGTTGCTATAAACAATTGACACCACATTCACTTTTCACTGCACTTGATACTCGATCAAAACATGTAAATGTACTATAGTATAGCAGCTGTCCACGCAGACGCATCGCTCACTCAAGTAGGAGAGAGACGGATGTCGAACGCTGCCGAACGCAAACGCCGATTGTGCTCCTTTGTCGCTCGTTCCGCGCTCTCGCTTGCACTTCAAGCCTTACATGGAACGCCTCAGAGCGAGGTAACGCCGCATGAGTCATGTTTTTTAGTGCGTGTAGCCGGCTCTATCGAATTATAAGACGTTGTCACGTCAAAATTACAATAAACTTTGTAATAAATAAAGCTACGACAACAAGGATTTACTACGACTACGACAACAATTTTTATGATTTTTAATTTCAAGACGGGTAGAATGCAATGTCTTTGTTCGGAGTGTATCATCAGTTAGTTAACCCCAATTTGTACGTGCCTGACATGTTAATCGTATTGTGTTAATTGCATCGTGACGGCGACGCGTCGCGTACGTGACGCCGCCCACGTAATAACATTAACTGATTATAATAACTAATCGTCATAATCATTGTAATAAAAACTGTAATATCAGATCGTATGCCAAATACGTGAAGATGATATGCCGTTGTGTTAATATAGGCATATAATCCAATATTGAAATATTTGTCATCAGCATGAATGAGCCGGCTTTTCCGGGTTGTTACCACCGGCTTACAGAAGTCGACGTGCATTCCACATATTCGCACCCAGCGCTATAAGTCATCTTTTTTAATGCGCACAGCCAAGGAGTGGAATTCCCTGCCTGCGTCTGTCTTTTCGAGTGCGTACAACCAGAAGCTCTTTAAGAGTAGTGTAAATCGGCACCTTCTGGGTAAGCTCGCTCCATCGTCGACCTCATCTTTGTCCATGCGGCAGGTCAAGAGTAAACTCATTTCTAATATTAAAAAAAAGTCGACGTGCATCACCGTACGACCCATACTTATTTGTCACCCACAGTTATAAAAAACAAGAGTAAATCGCCGTGCATCACTTTACTACTACTACTAGTGATTTTTCAAACCAAAAATTCAAACAAACTGTGATTGCCCGGCCTAGGAATAGAACTGTGGACATCACGGTTCTCACACCTAGACACTGCCACTAAACCAATGAGGCTATGCAGGCCATGGCGACTGTGTCTTCTACATTTCAATATGTATTCTTAGATCGAATCAAAATTCCAAGAGATGTATTCATCTAACTGTTAAGGCTGTCTAAATAGAATAAAATTTAAAAAAACGTTATTTAAAATTCGATTAGTAATACTGGAGTTGTAAACTTTATTAGATTCACCATACGTGAGGCTCATGTGTAAATAGTTTTAACGTTTTCGTGAATATCATAATGACTTAAACAGCTCTCGTCTACATAAAATTACTACTTTGTGAGGCAACATTAGCTTTTACGATGTTTTAACAACTGTTCTTGACAGATGGACATTCATTCCGCTTGATATGCGCACATTTAAGGAGCAGTTAATAAAATATGTGTCCTTGGAAAACCATAATGACGCCATTGTATTACCAAAACTCTCAAAACTAACAATTACCAAGCTCATGATCGATCATTGTGAGACAATTGCAATAGCAGGTTCCTGGTCGTATAAACCAAACGTCATTTTAAAAATCATCTAAATCAGTTGTAGAGGCACTATAATATTACAGACAGATAGACAGACAGACAAAGTTGCTAAACTTATAACACCGCTCTTTTTTAGGTGATTAATAAGACTAGCCTATGACTTAGGTATGTAATTATATGTAAAAGGGTAACGACTCACGATTGGTCTGTTTACATAAATAGGCTAAAATTACACGCGAAATGACAGAAGTATAGAAGCGAAACAAACAAGTAAATAGAGAATGTCCACAGCGACTGCGAGTGAGTTTGTTGTACTGTGTACGGCCACGAAGACAGCGGTCAAAGAATGATGCGATCCAATACGAATTGATTGATTGTTTGCCTTCTCTGCCGCTCACCAAAAACAGACATGATCGCCTTGTAATCGTGTACTTTGATTGCATCGCAAATCACTAATTTGTTAGTAATTAATACCTAACCTTTAAACATAGTTTTTCCTTCTCGCTTACATCACTATTATAGTGCCAGAATTCTTGTGAGACAAGAAACTATAAACAATAAGATACAGAATTGTAGCGAACATTTTGACCGTCATCCGAGCATTGATCATAAACCTATGTTAGACGCAGCACAGCAACCTGCGATGTAACTAACAAAAGTAATATGTATATGCGAAACTAACAGAATCAAATGGATATAGAATATTTTAAAAACAAGACATGAATTTCGCTATACAGAGTTACTTTTGAAACACCAACAACCTCGCAGGACTAAATAGCTAACCCTATAAGGAACTACTTTTGTTCTACGAGTTCTGATAATTTTTTAGATTTTATTTTCATATAAAAATAAGTATTAATTTAATTTCCGGCTTGAATGTTTATATCTCTACGCGCATCGCAAAGATTACGTATACTCTGCGAAGCGTGAGGAAGGTGGTGCAGCGCTAGCGCCTTTGAATTTGACCCATTTATCTAGCCGCCAGTCGTCTGTCATTCAGTAATTTTTTTTCATGTATTGAGTTATGTCCGAACTCGTAGAACAAAAGTTGTTCCTTATGGGGTCAGCTACTTAGTCCTGCGAGGTTGCTGGTGTTTTAAAAGTAACCATATGTAGTCTTTTTGTGTTTGCTACAACGCATTCGGGGCTATAAATGCCATATGATAGCGTGTTGAGGCTGTTTTGATACTCAATGAGCGTTTTCTTTCTTTGAGTCTTACATGTAAAAAACAAAACACGTCTAATAACTTCGTAGCTCCAACAACTGTCCATGAAACTAAATCGAAGCAAGTTTGAAGCTCGCAAGTTTTAATAGAAACCGCGCGCTTGTCTCGTAATACGAGAGGCATCATACCTCTTGATTTTTCAGACATTTTTGGCAAATAATTACTGCAACCAACATTGGAACCAATATTGAAACAGCTTGTTTAGATACACCTCTCTCCTTAAGAAAACAATTTTTGTCCGATTCTCGTTTATTTTCGTATCTGATTAACTTCTTTGTAGGAAGGTGACTGCGCAAAAACTCAGAAAACCCTAGGTTGTTCCCGATTAGTAACTCCGTTCTGGCAACTTAATATAAAATGATATACAATGGCGATTCTGTTTAATATTCTTTTATTCAATATAGTCTTTCATACAATACCACGCGAACAATATTACAATGAAACGAAAGCTGAATATGTTATCCATTAGAGATAGTTATATTTAATGCTTGCTATGAGGTATGTCTAAACTCTGAGGACGGTAATGTGGAGGCATCTCGGCCCAGATACAGCGCCTGGAGCGGTCAATCGGTTCGCCTTATAAATAAATAAATAAATACACCCAACATTCACACACATAGTCCTGACCCCACAGTAATATACGAGTCTTGTGTCGCGGGTATCAGGAACTACGAGAGACTTTCGGTCTCACAACACCCAGACCCCGAGACAAATATTTATGGATCACACAAACATTTATCTCGGTGCGGGGATCGAACCCGCGGCCTCTCGCTTCACAGCCGACTACTCGCCCGCTGCGCCACGGAAGCTGCCTTAGGTACGGACCTAGCCACATATGATAAATCGCGATCGCTTCTACAATACGAATAAAATAACTTATCTTAATTAATTTAATTACTGGTGAATGTGGAGCAGGCGAAAGAAGTGTATCGTAGCTTGTGGCTCTCAATAGTCTCTGCTTACCCTCCAAGCAATCGGCGTGAGTGTGTGTGTATGTATACATATACAAAATAACTTGACCAGTCTGAAGATAGTAAAAAGAGCGGGCGGCACGGCGCGACGATTTGAGTCACTATGAAAAACTACAGTTTCCATATCAATGACTGTATCATAAATCTCAAAGAATACCAAATCAGGAACAAAAGTTATATAACACATAATATCTACCGTAAGTGACATATCCAAACGAAAACACTATGTACAAAATAAGTAAAAAAAAACTTTTAAAAGTAACCCTGTATACTATTTGTTTGTTTCTTTCTTTATAATATTGTAACTAAACAAATACATATCACCTAATCTAGTAATGTTGTATACACTTCCAATTGGAATTTGAATAGACTTCAGAACTAAATATATTAAGCAACTTAGTATTAGTGTTGTCAAAATCTGTTAAGTGTATCTTAATAAATAAATGAAAAAAATAACTTGGCCAGCCTAAATATAGCTAAGATCGGGCCGCGCGGTGCGATGCCTTGAGCCACGATGAAAAAACCACAATTACCATCAGAGACAAATAAACTATTACCATCTTTCCACCTCAACGACCGTATTACAAATAACCTCAAAAATACCAAAACCTGAACAAAAAAGTTACACACCACATTTTATGTACCGTAAGTGATATAGCCAAACGAAAACACCGAATTCAGCCTAGCTCGATAAATTACAATGGAACTATGATTAACGACCTCTGAGCAGAGATAAGCATGGCCCTTTGATGTCACTGTAATGTATGGCACGGCCATTCAGCACACTGTGAATTAATTTCAACCTAGAATTTGTTATAAGGAGTTCTGAAAGGAAATGTGCGATAGTTAGTGTCAAAGCGTATGCTACTGAAAGGGATTGAGGATACGAAAATACGAGGCATTATGTATAGTGGTTGAAAAATATAGCGGGTACATTAAAATGAATTCTCGAGGCGGTCTTGAGATTGCGAGCGATCGTTTGATGTCCTTGGTGGCAATGTACTAAGTTGTGTAATAATAAAAATACACGCCCTGTGTATATGTCCCACTGTTGGGTACTGGCTTTTTACTAATGAGACGGGTTAGGCTTTAATCCATCACTCTGGACGAACGCGGGTTGGCAGAATTCACATACCTTCGAAATTCTGATGCAGAACTTCGCAGGCTTTTTGAGCGTCTAAGTCCAGACCTTTCGATATGAGTATGTCCGACCAGTAGTGGCGTAGCTATCCACCCCGGGTGTCATCAGTTTTGGGGTGACACCCGACCTAAATTAACCCAAAATAAGTATTAAAAACTTAGGAACCTCCTCCTTTTTTTAAATCTTTTTAAAAAAAAATAAAGTTTTCATTCTTGGGATGACACCCAAATCATATCCGCTATCACCCGTGCTAGCTACGCCACTGTGTCCGACTCAATTTCTGTATTCCGTGGTGGACCACCGTCCTACGGAGCAAAGCCTAGCGATATTCCAATATCTTTTACTGCTATAGGCCGAGGTATGCATAAGACACATTATAATATGCATGCAATCGGTAAATTTCCGATACCTCCGACAAAAAGAAAGATAAGTAAAGATTCAGAAGTAACTTAACCGACTTACCTAAAAAGTCGCTTTTTCATATTAACACTTCCGAGAATCAGAACGATTTACAATCAGTGGAGTCAAGTCACATTTATAATATCTTGGTACATTTTACCTTCATGATAATTTTATTTTGAGGGAAGCTTGATTTTGTATTAAACATGATTTAGAAGGCATTTCTCGATTATTAATAAATTACACGCATTTTACTGAATGAACTGAACTTATTTCTATTCCTGAAAAGTCTCTCATGTGGGCAAATCTAAAAGAAAAAGCATGTAATTGATATTCGCGAGTTATTCTGGTCTAAGATCCCGCGGAACATTGACCTTCACCCAGATGGGTGTGATGTAAACATCTGTTTACCGGATGAAAATAATATTTTAGGGTATAAAAGGTGTTGCTGAACACATACCAATAGGGTTTCCTAAAAAAATATGGTCAAGGATAGGTTTTGCAAATTAAAAAAAAAAAAAAAGATATTATTTCACTGACTTGCTCACCAAATAAATGAACCTTCAATGAAAACCTACAATGTAAACTAACTGCAAAAGCTACGAGCTAGATGAGCTCAATTACCACTTTTTAGTTACCTGTTTGCACACGGCAACCAGGTAGTAGTGGCCAGAAAAAGGTAGGCAACCTATTTTTTGCAGATAGTATACTTTTCATTGAAGGTTAAATTTTTTTTGGTAAGCAAGTCAGTGAAATTATAAAACAAATATATTTATTTAAATGTTAATTAATCATATCCTTGACCATATTTTTTTAGGCAACCCTATTGGTATGCCAAATGGTTCAGCCACACATTTTATACCCTAAAATGTTATTTTGATCCGGTAAACAGATGGGTGAAGGTCAATGTTCCCCGGGATCTTGTACTATTCCATGTCGTCACGTGACACGTCAAACATTTAGTGAGCAGAGGTTTAAATATTCAAGAATTAAATTCGGCCGTGCCTAAAAATGAGAATATTTCCAGTCTTATCTCTATTATCAAGGCTCGCCAGACATATTTCCGACACATCACGTATTTAGAGCAAAAAATCCAAGCATAACTCTCCATATTTTGTTTTTTTTTTTGTTTCAAATGCAAATTATGATAAATTATTTATCTTCTGGACTTATATGTACGTTTATTCTATATTATTAATTACTAGTCATTTTTAGGACAAAACCAACACAAGCGGCACATATAGTGGTAAGAATTAAGATGATCATCGTAAACTCATTTTAATCAAAGTCGAATAAAAAGACTACAGTTTTCTTTGACCTTTTACCCAAGGACTAAAAAAAGATGTTAAACCTAGGACATTAATATTTAAAGGAAAATTTACATTCATATTCGCCTTAAAATAAAAAAGCGCAGATAATAAATATATTTAAATTAAACTTTTCCTCAGTTACGCAGACAATAGCCCGACCGCCTTCAGTATAATGAAAACCTCGAAGTTATCAAATAAAAACTTCCCCAACGTAATTTGTTGTGACGAAATTCCAAAGCAAAAATAATATTGGCCTGAGATGTACACTGGGCGACAAGTTGACAATGCAAATAAAAACATTAATACCAGGCCGGACATGGACCTCTTCTACGAATGAGAAGTGTTAGGTCTTAGTTCCACCACGCTGGCCTGACGTGGGATGGCAGACTTCACACAATTTCCAAATTCTGATGGAAAACTCCACAGGTATGTAAGTTTACCCACGCTATTTCATGCGATATTTAGATAGTTTAAAGTCAGAGATGAATGCTCTAAAGAGTATACATACAGAGCGACATAAATGTCGAACCTCCAACTTTTGTCTCGATAGAGCGTACCACTCCCCGCTAAGCTATTTGATGCTCTTAAATCTTTGTAGACGAGTATACCCTTATTATTTTCTCAGTTCGCGTTTATTTGGAGAGTAACTACACCGAAACAATACAATGTACCGCCAGTGTTAAATGTTTTGTTAAAGGTTAGTGAAAATTAGTATTTGTTAAGGGCAGGATTGTTACGCACACGGACAGGGGTAAGCAACCATTTTGCAATTGTAATAAAACTATTTTTTTTGATTTTGTTATATTTTCTTACAATATAGTATAATAATGATGATAGTTTAATCTCCTAAGAGTAGTTAACGTCGGGCAGGCTGCCGTCTTAAAAACTACAAGACAAATCTTTCTGTAACATATTGTGTTAAAAGTAATAGTTTAAAAAACTTAAAAACACGCTTTTATCGAAAATACAATTAAAAATAATAAATAATTTTAATACATTTTAAGAAAAAAATTATTTTATTGTAAAAAAAATAATACTTAGTTTTAAATAAATATAAACAATAAGGTATGTTTTCCGTACATTTGCAGCCTCCTATCCCCCATATATGTAAAATTCTGGGAAGTCGTTTCTTAAACGATGCCTACAATTTAAATCAACACAGTTAGTTTTATCTTGGATCTAACGAACTGCGATGCTATAAGAATTTAATTTAATTCCTTAACTACATCATATCTTCATATTATGTAAATTATCAAGATATCAAGATGTGTGCTTAAAACCTTGTTATCTTAATTCTCAAAAACAACGTTATCCAATCTGCAAGTATATCGTTGTATAAATGGTATGCCGTATCTCATATTAAGGTTCTCGATGTAACTAGTATCGGATACTAAAGTCTTTGGTTCAGTAACATCCTAACCAACAAATTTGTAATGTGGGAGGGACCTTATGCATATTTGTACCGGATTGGATTGGCGATTAGCGTACATATGTTGGATAACATATATAGCTCTATAATATAGCTCTATAAGGCGAGTAGCGCTTCGGAGTCAGTGTATTTTCAGTTTCTTCACTCTGGCATAATTCTGACGACTGTGGATAGCAGCAACGTAACTGGACAGCTTATATTTGGACTACACTGTACTCAGCATCAGGTATAATGCATTAACTTTGCTGCGTCTTAATATTTATTAATGATTATTTTCAAGTACTAAAAATATAAATAAATTACTTTTTTTTCTTTCCAGTTGAATCCTGGACGTATTTTAAATAATGTCAATTACTACATTCTGCTGTCAATTATTTTTGCTAGGTAAGTTGACAAAAAAAAAAAGTTTGAAATATTATTAGGGTTTTTGATAATATCCCAAATGTTCGTAACCACTTAACAACCAGTAATCCTTGATTGGCATCAAATATCGCGAGAGGCGAAACGGCAGGCGTTTTGCCAAATTGCACTCAACCAAATTGCGAGCTCGAGGTTTCTCTTAATACGCCCCAACATTACTTAAAACAAATATATTTAGCTAAAATGAAATGAACTTAAAAGATATAGGTTCGTTAACTTCGTTAAAGGTGTGATGCATACGAGTACGTACTTAAAATGTTATATATTTATTTATTTTATTCAATGGGGCATTTTATAATGTAATTCATAAAGATAGCGAGGGAGGAATATTAGGACAGTACATAAGCCATAAACTCGAGTAACATGCATGCCACATGCAATTTTGCATTGTAAACAGAACCACCACGCTGACAGCCGCTGTGGCGCAGTGGGTGAGTAGCCGGCTGCGAAGTGAGAGGCCATGGGTTCGATTCTAGCACCGAGACAAATATTTGTGTTATCCACAATTTGTTTCGGGTCTGGGTGTTGTGGGACCGGGACCGCAAGTTCCTCGTAGTTCTTTATACCCACGATTTAACCACGGTTAACATAGTGTGAGGTCAGATCTTTGTGTGGGACTGTTGGTATTTTTATTTACTTCATTGGTCTCGTGACAGAGTACTTAGGCTAAACCGGTGAAGTCAGCAGTCAAATCCCAGGTCGGGTAAACCCAACTTATGTCTGAGTGTCTTATGAGTTTTCGATATATAAATGTATAGGACGGGATCGGAACTTGTGCCCGATGTGGCGATAGGCTCGCTACCTAGGATGTAAATCCATGCTTACCCCTTTGGGAATACAGGCTTGAGCTTATTATTAGGTTTTGATCGCTACAATCACCTAGAAATACTATTAGGTTTAAGCAATTCACAAGATAGTAAAATAATTAAACTATTTTCTTGATTATGAAAATTATTATAACCTACTATCATTTTACAAGTCTGATTGAAAAACAGGCAGGTTGCTTGCCTGATTTGTAGCGCCACTCCTGCCTATAATCAGATTCTGTTGAACAGAAGCAGCACCGCACAGAACTTTGAATTACAAAGCACTGCATGACATTGAGCGCGTCACCTCGAGATATAAGTTGCTAAGTCTCATAACTGAGTAATTTCACTGGCTTCAACGTCCTTCAAACCGAAACACAACAGTGCTTACACGCTGTTTCTTGGTGGTAGCATTACACAAAGCGCAGTAAATGTTATCACACTAATATTATAAATGTGAAAGTTTGTTTGTTTGGATGTTTGTCCGTCAATCACGCTGAAACTACTGAACGGATTTTGATGAAATTTGGTATACAGACAGGGTATGAGCTGACTTGGGTGATAGGATACTCTTTATCCCGATTAAATGCTCCCTTGGGATAAAACAGGAATCTTGATATTCATCAATCACACCGAAAATTCTGAACGGATTTTGTTGAAAATTGGTTTAGAGACAGGATAGATCACGCGGGCGGAGCCGCGAGGAAAGCTAGTAATAAATAAATATTGATTTCTTTTTTCTGACAGACAGAGGTTAAAGGTTTTATTTCGATTTCGGTTTTTAACAACTATTAGGTTGGTTGATTTACTAAAGCCAATCAGAGACGTCGGCCAACCAGAGGTGGCCGTCAATTACAGCATATCGTAGTGGAATAACAATGGTAAAAAATTCAAATAATAAATTGTAAAATGGCTGCAAGTATTTTGGAGCTTAATTTCTCCTGATGGAACCCAATATTATCTATAGCAATAGAATAGCGGTATCAATATATTTTCTGATGCTTCAGAATTAAATAAACTATTTGTTCTCCTTATTTTGCGTACTTTGTCCAAAACGACCTTAACTAACGAAACTAGAACTTTACGCTACTAATGGATCCCTAAAATCCTTTAGCAAACCAGTTAAAAGTTCCTTAAGTCACTTTCATATAATTCAATTTGTTTTATAGGTAGGTATATTTTATCAAGCACCTCATGGTAAGTACAATGTATTCTCAAACATTTGTGTGAACCACAGATAGTTGTCTCGGGGTCTGGGTATTGTGAGACCGAAAGTCTCTCGTAGTTCCTGATACCCACGACACAAGACTCGTATCTTAGTGTGGGGTCAGGTTGTGTACATGAATGAGCTGGCTCAACCCGGTTATTACCATTATCTCGTCGTAGTAAACGACGTGAAGTAACAACTTGCTGTCGCGTTTCGTTGGGTGAGATGTTCCGAGGCTCAAATTCCTTTCCTCTCCCCAATCCCTTTATTATTACTGTTCTTTGCAGTCAACAACGCGGCCATGGTTCTTCAGTAATTGAAGGTTTCAGAATTTTACAAGGTGGTAGGTCCCTCGTATGCGAGAGGCCTGGCCTCGTCTGGGTTGGTACCACCGCTTTGTCTATTTCTGCCGCCAAGCAACAGTGTGAAAGCACAGTTGTGTTTCGGTTTGAAGGACATTTAAGCCAGCGAAATTACTCGGCATTATGAGACTTAACATCTTATGTCTCGGGGTGACGAGCGCAGGTCAGTGCCATGCAGTGCTTTGTAACTCAAAGTTCTATGCGGTGTTGCTTCTATTTATGGGCAGGCGCTTACCATCAGGCGAGCGCCTTACTCGTCTCGTCATCCCATCAAATAAAAGAAAATTGTGGATATATGGAATGAAAATTGTGGATATGCGATCTCTACCACCCATGAAGGGCGGTAGAGATATCGCGCATATCATCAGGTGATTGCCACTTGCTAGTTTATCGGCCCCTATATAATGTCAGTCGCACCTCGAGAGACGTTGCGTCCCTCAACAGGGTTAGTCTACGCATTTCGGAAAACTCATAATGTATTCGAGCTGCTTTATTGTCCAATCGGTGCATCTTCTGGTATGTAGACAGATTAATATGTTGTGATATGTTATCTATAACGTTCATAAACACCCAAAATACCATAGGAATCATAGTACGTTGCTGATTTTAAAGCAAGGGAGTGGGGATTAGGAAAGAGAATAGGAAATACAATATCAAGCTGCCACCTCACGTTAATTTTCTATTCCAAATAGTAATAGTCGAGACGGCCCTTACCTGCTGTAGATTTTTTCTCTCATAAGATATCAGTGTCCTTTTCTTTTAAATTCTAATAAACAACAAACAACCGGCGTGTCTTATGTCATAAAGAAGATTGAAGTAAACGAAAACTCCTTCAAGCAAAACATGAATACACAGAATGTATTTTTGTCGCATCAATGCATTCTTGTTTTGTTTACGAATAGTCTGCTTTACCAGAGTGGATGACGTGCCAACCTTGGATCTGGCTTAGGGCTGGCAATGAATCAGCGGGACCTTAACATGATAGTACCTAATATGCGCATCGTCAGATCGTCTTTCAAGGCGAGCATAGGGAGAAATGGAGAAACTAAGTAATTATGTACAATACCCGAAAGCACGTTGTGGCTAACACATCCTGCGGAATATTATAACATTACATTTTGCTTTACCTAAAAACTGGGTAAAACGTATTCTGGTAAGCACATTACTGCTTTACATAACCCTTATGCCTATCATGTAATTTGCCAACAATTTATAGATTTTAACATCTTATGAACCAAAAATAAGGACAAAGGCGTCAGTCACGGTTACAGACAACAACTAAAACAGACCTCTGAATTTATAAGTGTGCAAATGACAACCCTTACTAGTAATACAAAAGGTTGTTTTCTTTTAAAATGTCAGGGCCGCTACCGGTGGGAAAATGTTATCAGCTATTTGAGTTGTATTATCAACATCTTAGATTTACTCGTATATGTAACATGTCCTCCCGACACGATTTTCTATGTATAAAGAAGGTTTTGCCATACTAATAAGAATTTTTCTATGCATGAAACTAATAACTCAATGGATGATAAATATTGCAAGTGACCGTAGATCCAATAATTAATTATTAATCAGGATGAAAGGGTATTTTTCCTCATTTGATAACATCATAAGATTTCAAGTACGATGTGACCAACGACTTCCCAAGCAATTGTACAACTCACCCTATCTTCTTAGAATATCGCCATTCAAGGAGTTAGTATTACGTAAAAATCATCGTAAACTACGTGTAACGGAACTTTATCATAGAATTTTATAGCGGTCTTATTTCAGGCTGTGTACACACGAGTTGCCTATGAGGGATTTTTGAACGTATTATGATACTCAACATACTAATATAATGAGAACGTAAGTCCTTTTGCAGAACAGCAACCTTTTCTTGCGTTATTGGATATAGTGTAGATCTTTCGGTGAGGTGTTTGATATGTAGGTATGGATTCTATATACAAGTATGTTATTGGTCCGATTTTGTTTAGCGCCAAAAACGGTCCAATCACGTATAAAACGTTCTTACTTCGCGCTTACTTTGACACCTCATAGGTAAGGTTTGTTAATACTGCTCTGTTACTAAGGTACCTTAATGCAAGCGGTTTAATTCATGTCAAATGTTTTACTCGACGCTTGGGTCTTTTATCTTGCCTTTTATAGCTTTTATACATGACAGCTATGTTGAAAATATACTATAAAGTATAATTCTCATAGCCTTATAGTGTATATTCTTTCCAACTGACATTGCTTTATGAATATTTGCGTTACAAATTTTTATTAAAATCTTCATAAAATTTTTGGCAATTTTTTTATTCCGCCGCCATTCAACGATTATAAGTTACAAAACCTTTTTAATCGAAAATATTTCAGCACTTACGTGGCAACTCATCGTCTTTTATGCAAAGGCCTTTACTTTACACATTAACGGTCAGTTCAAGGGAACATCGCCTTTATTTTAATAGAATGAAAGCCCGGAATAGGATAAATGTGAAGCCATTAAGGAATAACTACGTGAAAAGGGTGAAGGATAGATTACAGTTTACGGTCACTCCGAAAGGCTAGATTACACGTACTTGTAAAACTTTTGGTGGTTTTTTATGTCATCCACCCAGATTGTTGAGGTGAATACGCTGCTTTAAAGTTTGGATGATAGATGTTGCTTCTTCATAACATAATGAAGAATTTAACGGTAGGAAATGAGAATATGTTCTTTAGTCTTCTGCTTAGAGGGTAGGTATGCAGAAATTCAATCCAGGCGTTTTCGCACTTAATCCCGCACTCTGTTACAAAACTTTTTAAATCATTGTGAAATTTCGAGACTGAGCCCAGAGGATCGCCAGAGCTAAATATAATTTTGGTTTGTCAACAAATCCTTTTATTGAACTGGACCATTGTTTACATTATTTTGCGAGTGGTAGAGCCACACTGTAGACAGTTTTGTCTACAGCATGAATGGGCTGGCTCGACCGGGTCGTTACCACTGTCTCACAGAAAACCGACGTAAAGTAGCGGCTTGCTGCTGCGTTTCGTACGGTGAGTGAGATATCCGGAAGCCCAAATCCCCTCCCCTTCCCAATCCCTAATTATCCCTTTCCTTTAAGGTCGGCAACGCGCCCATGATTCTTCTGGTGGTGGGCGTACATGGGCGGTGGAGATCACTTACCATCAGGTGACCCACTTGCTCGTTTGCCGGCCTCTGCAATAAAAAAAAAATTACTCAGTTTTACTGTACACATTATTTCTAGACATAAATACGAAAATTATTCAAGCGCGCCCTAAAGTACTGCGCAATAAATTTATACACGTAATCAGAGATTCCTTCCGGACGATTTCACTGAGCCTCGGGTGAGAAATAATGAAAGCTTCGCTTGATGACATTTTTATTTTCATAATAAAGGGGTCAGGGTCAAGTGCGGGTCACTTTTAATGCCGAAACGATAATAGGACCTCCGTTTACGGGCTGTCAAACTCTGAAGGAATTTATTCCAGCCTGACAAAATTAGCCTTGATGGAAATTTCAGTGCAGTCCAAATAGCAAACAAAAAATAACACACCTTGGGGCTTATGGGCACCTTGGGCAAACAACCATATATTATATATATATTTTTTTTACTTTTTTGATCCACAAAGGGCGCAATATAGGTGTATTAGAAGATAGTAGGTACCTCAAATGCGAGAGGCTGTCTGGTACCACCGCTTTGTCTATTTTTGCCGCCAAGCATAGTATGTAAGCACTGTTGTGTAATTGATTATTGTGAAAGTGTCTATCATATTGGTCTGAAACGGTATGTAGGCTAGGGTCAGCATTCTTTACTTCTATTTTTTATTATCTCGTGCCATCATTCTGAAATAAATGAATGATAGGTTTATTATGAAGTGCAAAGATGGCCATTTTAAACGAAGCCTCACCAAAACTTCTTAGAGCAGTATTATTATAAACATTATAATCTTTGACTTTCCGTACAAAAGTGGTAGGTCCCTCGTATGCGAGAGGTCGTCTGGCTTTGTCTATTGCTGCCGCCAAGTAAGCCGCCTGTAAGCACTGTTGTGTTTCGGTTTGAAGGACATTGTAGCCAATGAAAATACTGGGCATTATGAGACTTAACATCTTATGTCTTAGGGCGAGCGCAGTTCAGTACCATGCTGTGCTTTTTAATTCAAAGTTATGTGTCGTGTTGCTTCTGTTTATGGGTAGGCGTGGCGCTTAGCATCAGGCGAACGCATTGCTCGTCTCGTCATTCAATCAAATAAAAAAGTCCTTAAAGTAATCTTATTTTTTATGTATGTACTATGTACATCGATTTATCTGCCAATTTTGGACCGATTTTTAGCTACCCCACTATTCCTATAATGTATTTAACCAAAAAAGTCGCCCAGACCCGTCTTGTAACCAAACACGCCTCCCTTCACCTCGCCTTTCGTGGAGCTCCCCCGTCTGTTTATTGTATTTGCGAAAGGCAGTATTTATACGGCTGCGTTTAACGTATAAGAGGTCACCGTGCAAATGACCCGAGAGGAAATATCGGCCTATGTCTTTTGTACTGTAATTGGATGTTTTTTTTTATTTACTGACTCATTGTTGTAATGGTATAGCTTGTTTTTTGGACTTGTTTAACGTTGTCTTCAAGTTTCAAAAGTTTGGAAGATTCCTAGTGGGAGTAAACCTGAAACATATTTGTAGGAGGCGGCGGAATAATTAACACAATAAGAATGTAGCTTTAATATATTAGGCCTAAATTAAACACCTAGGGACTATTAAAAGAGTATAAACAATTAATCGTACAAACTACCATGAATTTAACAATAGCAAATGAACATAGTGACAAGGTAATAATATTAACTTGACGTTACCTGACAGCTCAGAGCACCACAGTTGGACAACTTCTGACCCGTCGACAGTTGCGCGCCCCCCTTTATACTATGATTGTAAAATGGGGGTAATGCGGGGCAACGACAAGTCAAAAACAATACTTATTTTATAAACGGATATCAGACACATTTAATAATTTAAAAATTAAAGGAAACACTCTCTCACATATTTGTATTCGGCTGTATAGCGACCACCATGCGTATGGTGAAAAGCCCACCATAGTGGCTAGTTCAGGCGAGTCGAGTCGAGTATTTCGGGGTAAGCGAGTGGATATCCAGTGACATCAGGTTAACATAATTTTGGCGACCATTATGGGGCATAATGTCTCTCGCTGGTGGACATTATATTTAGACTGTTATACTTACCACCAGGTACAGTGCAGTCACTTTACCGAGAATATAAAACTAGTTTATCATACATACGTAAGCTTAAGGTTGTATCCCGGAGGTTATTCAGAGATTTGATCCATCAGATTTGAATTACATCTAATTATTTTTTTTGTGGACTGATTAATGAAATTCTATACCTTTATACCTATTCTAGACCTTTTTTTTATTTCAACTTATAAATAAACTATAATTTACGTATATATGCTCATGAATTCTCAACGATGTTGCAAAATTACGTAATTATATAAAAACATTTCAATATTTATCATGTAAACTACTATTTTTATTTCACTTTCCACTTCTTTAATGGCATATTTATTCAACATTATATAGCAAAAATAACATCGAATATTCAATTTTACAAGCACGACATAAAAATAACAACCGATAAATATTACTTTATTTCAGTCTAGATCTAGACTTATAACAAATATTACTGTTATATCTAAGTCCGACCATGCGTAAAGTTTTGAGACAATTTAGATCAGCATCGTAGCTGAAGTAGTCGAAATTCCATTTATTACTTTTAATGTTGGAGTGTAAGTCGGCCCACATATTAGGCCCAAAGTCAATCACCTGCCCGTGGTACACTCTGCTGGTTCTCATTGCGGGGGTCGGACGACGAGTTGCTTCACGTAATGAGTGGTAGATCCACGCTGTAGACAGTTTTGTCTACAGCATGAATGGGCTGGCTCGACCGGGTCGTCACCACTGTCTCAAAGAAAACCGACGTAAAGTAGCGGCTTGCTGCTGCCTTTTGTACGGTGAGTGAGATATCCGGAAGCCCAAATCCCCTCCCCTTCCCAATCCCTAATTATCCCTTTCCTTTAAGGTCGGCAACGCGCCCATGATTCTTCTGGTGGTGGGCGTACATGGGCGGTGGAGATCGCTTACCATCAGGTGACCGACTTGCTCGTTTGCTGGCCTATGCAATAAAAAAAAAGCCAATTCCACCGTCAAATCATGATGAGTAAGCGGACCCTGGCAATAAGCCGGGATAACGACAGTTAGAAAGAAGAAAGATTGGAAGTGATATTGACATACGAGCAGGTCGCTCGCCTTAAGGTAAGCGTCACGCTTGTCCATAAACAGAAGCAACACTACTCGACTTATATCAGGACTTCGAATTATGAAGTACTTATTACTGCTTGGCAATGGATTATGCTTACCCCGAGACATGAGATGTTAAGTCTCATAATGCCCAGTAATTTCACTGGCTTCAATGTCCTTCAAACTCGAACACAACAGTGCTTACACATTGCGGCATTCCATCCCAGTAAGCAGGAATAGACAAAGCGGTGATACCCATCCAAACGGCCAGTGGCCACTCGCATAAATTTTTCGTCATAAACCCTGGCACGAACCCCTGTTTCTAGTACCTAGCTTCATTGCTGCTTTGTATGTTACGTATCGCTATTAGTAATATCTATACCCTTTACTGAGTAGAGTGGTATAAACAATATCTATAATGTATATTTAGGAAAAAAACTCTTGAACTATACTCGCAAATTGGCTTAAGTATGTCTGTACCCGCTCCCCTGTTCTAATAAAAAGCCGAATAAAAAATATTTATAACAAAAGTTAGAGCAACCTCTGTACTCAAAAGAAACGTGGATGTTGTTTTTTGGAGGTCAAAGAAAAAAGATTTATTTTTAACCTACTATTGTTATTTCTTCTTATTAGCTTGAATGACGAGACGAGTAAGAGGCTCGCTTGACAATAAGCACTATGCCTGCCTATAAACATAACCATAACCATCATACAGAACTTTAAATTACGAAACATTTCATGGCACTGGAATGCGCTCGTCACACGTATAATGCCCCGTAAATTCAATAACTTCAATATCCTTCAAACAGAAACACAGCATTACATACATACTGAAAGATTGTATGTATTGTTAGCTTACATACTGAAAGAGACAACGCGGTACCACCAAGCCAAAATCTTGCATACAAGGGGCCTACCACCTTGTATAATATTGTTATAATATATTAATCGTATGGTATTGTAACAAGTGTAAAGAACACCACCAAGCAACAGTGTGTAAACATGGTTGTGTTTCGGTTTGAAGGACATTGAAGCCAGTGAAATTACTGGGCATCATGAGACTTAACATCTTATATCTCGAGGTGACGAGCGCAGTTCAGTACCATGCAGTGCTTTATGATTCAATGTTCTGTTGTGTGTTGCTTCTGTTTATGGGCAGGCGTGGCGCTTACCATCAGGCGAGCGCCTTGTTTGTCTCGTCATCCAATCATTTAAAAAAACAAAAAATACGAGGTACGCGATATTATGCGACCGATACTACCAGTCATTAGAATATTTACAGTAAATAAACTTTAAATAATTTTTAAAACTGTTATTAAATACGGTAGTATATTTTCGAAACGTACGCAGGAGAGACTTCGCGTGATATAAGCATCAGCAGGCTTATGTGATGTTAACTTGTTTGTCCGAAACTTCGCGTTTTGTGCCGAATGCCAAAACTTAATGTCAGCGAGCACTCGTTGACAAATGTACTGAGAAGTCGCCTAGTTTAATGGACTTGCGTTAGGCTGGATTTACACTTAGCGTTCATTTATATAACGTTATTAACTTTATAATTGGACCTAGTTGACAGCTTCTGTGGCGCAGCGGGCGAGTAGCCGGCTGTAAAGCGAGAGGCCGCGGGTTCGATCCCCGTACCGAGACAAATGTTTGTGTGATCCATAAATATTTGTTTCGGGGTCTGGGTGTTGTGAGACCGAAAGTCTCTCGTAGTTCCTGATACCCACGACACAAGACTCGTATCTTACTGTGGGGTCAGGACTATGTATGTGACCGTTGGGTGTATTTATTTAATTATTTAGTTACGCAGAAAGGAACCAACCCACAACAAGTTCAAATGGAGATACTGATTTTGTTTTACTAAATTCAATAATTTAAACTAATTTTATCTCGTTGTTTTTTGGTAAAATCTGGCATGAAATAAATATATTCCATGTATGATTTTGCAAAAAATCACGATCACGAACAAATGCGCGAGATCAGCTCGCACTTAACCATTTTTTTTCAGAGCTGCTCCAGTATCATTTGATTGCTGGTGGGAGGATACTTGTATCCGACCGGATAGCGACCACCGTACACTGGTGCTAAAACCTGCCATGGTGGCCCACCGTGTGTGGGTCGCGTTCCAGGGTCAGCCAGTGTATATCCGGTTCTCCCCAGGGGGCTTGCCCCCTGATCCTAACCCTTTTCCCATCCCTTTTTCCTTCCCCTCCCCCTTGGCCCTTTGGCAGGCCGGCATGATCTTGCCGACCTACGATGGAGACATTGTTTATCGTTGGTCGACACTATTCTTGGATTGCGCTGCACTTACCATCAGGTGTAGCGTAGTCACTTTGACGAGCCAGGATAAAAAAAAAAAATTGCTCCAGTATTATTTCTAAGAATCTCAGTACGTAGTGAAACGTTGAAAATACCGCATTGAAGTAATTAGTATAACATAAAACCGATTAAATAAAACAGGTTATTGTACCAAATGTATAAGATAATAAGAACATTGCCTCAAACGCAGAGGCGTATTGTTTAGACGTTACAATAGCTATTGAGATAAAATTAGTTCTCAGAAACTTAATCTAACATAATTAACTTACAGACATTTGTTCTGAATAAGGCTATTGTATACTGTTGTTGTTTCATATTTTGTTGATCATGGACATGTTTTTTTTTTATAGCATAGACCGGCAAACGAGCAAGTGAGTCACCTGATGGTAAGTGATCTCCACCGCCCATGTACGCCCACAATACCAAAAGAATCATGGGCACGTTGCCGACCTTAAAGGAAAGGGATAATTAGGGATTGGGAAGGGAAGAGGGATTTGGGCTTCCGGATATCTCACTCACCGTACGAAACGCAGCAGCAAGCTGCTACTTTACGTCGGTTTTCTGCGAGACAGTGGTTACGACCCGGACGAGCCAGCCCATTCACGAGCCGAGCGTGGCTCTACCACTCATAAAATAACCAAATACCACTAAAATCATGAAATGAATCTACATATTTTATTTTTGGCCAGGCGAGTGCGGCACTTGCACAAAGCCGACAGACGTTAGCCCCGAGCGTCAGCTGATTTTTTTTGCCCTTTTGTATAATATGTATATGGTTATTTTAATTAATAATTTTAATGTTTATATCGCTGCAGGATACTGCGTAATGAATGAAAAAAAATATAGATTTCTCTCGCACTTTTTTAGTAGTATCATGTACGCAACCAGCACTACCACCTCTCCTAGTTTTTGTAAACGTTTTCCTTAAATCCTGTATGTACAATTTGTACACTTGAATTATGTGGAGTGCCAAGCGCATATAGCTTAATAGTTAAAACTTCCTGACGTCATTAGACGTATGGAATTATATGGTAGCTTATTAATGCCTTAACTTATTTTTCCAAATCTTAACTATATTATAGAACCATCTCGATTAATTCACATTTTAGCTATAAAAACAACACGAACGAACGAATACACACGGAACAAAATGAATAAACTAAAAACACCTGCTTTTTGGTTAAAAACTAGCCCAGGCAAATCATATTCCGGTACCAAGGGTTTTCAGTACTACACCCTTAATTTCCTTGATAATTTGTATATAAGGATATTTGCCACAATAAAATTTATTCCGTGAAAATTTACGAATTACCGTTCAACTAATAGGTCCTAAGGGTAGGACAGAGAGACAGACAGTGTTGTTCTAATAATAGCGTTTCATTAGAACTCCATTATGAGTAATAGAGCCACACTGTAGACTGTTAATCTACAGCATGGGCCGGCTCGACCGGGTCGTTACCACTGTCACACAGAAAACCGACGTAAAGTAGCGGTTAGCTGCTGCGTTTCGTACGGTGATTGAAATATCCGGATGCACTAATCCCCCTCCCCTTCCCAATGCCTTAATTATCCCGTTCCTTTAAAGTCGGCAACGCGCCTATGGTTCTTTTGGTATTTTGGGCGTACATGAGCGGTAGAGATCATTTACCATAAGGTGACCCAATAGTTCGTTTGCTAGCTTATGCTATAAAAAAGGACCCTTTGGGTACGGTATCCTTAAATTTAAATCCTTATATTTGAATCGTTTATTGATGTTAACATAAATTATGATGGTGATTTCCTTCTCTACAGTTATCCGGCCTAACAGCAGTTTTTTAACGGCAATGTAACTACACTGGACCTGATATTAATAAGTGCAGGCCAAATATAATGTGGGCCGTCAAGAGACACTGCGTCCCTGGATAATCGCTAAAATTATGCCTGCCTGAAGTAGCTGTGTATACACTAGTTGACCCTGGAACGCTACTCGTCTGAACGAGCCTCTATGGCGGGTTTATTACCATGTATACGGTGGTAACCAAAAAATACCAGGTAATGAAGTTGTTGCACTAAAGCTACATATAATACACGTACAAATGTAAGCAGCGCCCCAAGGCATAGTACTTTTTACGCAGAAATACAGATTTTAAAACGTTTTTAATTTGAATTTGAATGTGGGTGGTAGTTAATATACATTTATATAATTTAAATGTAGTCTGGGCAAGTTTGAATAAGAAAATAAATAACAAAGGTCGTCTAAACGTATTTTCACTAGAATTCATCTTTAAAACAAAATTGAAGCTATTTATGAATTTCGTTCATAAATAATAATAACCGTATACACCCCTTATACACCCCTGACGTCAATTAGAAAAACATCTGTAACTTTCAAGTGACTAAAGAGATTTTATTTAAGTATAATTAAGAACAATCTCGATATTTTTTTTTATTTGGTTGAATGACGAGACGAGCAAAGCGCTGCTCGCCTGATGGTAAGCGCCACGCTTACATACACTGACACTTACACAATGTTGCTTGGCGGCAGAAAACGGTGGTACCAACCCAGACGGACTCTCGCATACCAGGGATCTACCACCTTGTAAATTATTTTCACACCTTTTTATAGCGTAGGCCGGCAAATAGGTAAGTGGGTCACCTGAAGGTTAGTGATCTCCTCCGCCATGTAACCTCACAATACCAGAAGAATCATGGGCGCGTTGCCGGCTTAAAGGAAAGGGATTATTAAGAATTGAGAAGGGGGGGCAGATTTGGGTCTCCGAATATCTCACTCACCGTATGAAACGCAGCAGCAAACGGATTAACTTTACGTCGGTTTTCTTTGAGACAGTGGTAACGACCCGGTCGAGTCGGCCCATTCATGCTATATAGACAAAACTGTCTACAGCGTGGCTCTACCACTCACTAAAAACCAAATAGACCAACTTTCAAATAATAAAAAGAAACACATTCATATCGGTCCATTCGTTTAGGTGTTACAATGCCACACATATACACATCTACAAACTCTAAGGGCCTTACTTATTTATATAAACATTACTAAAAAAACTTTAAGTATAAAAATGTATTACTGTCTCACAGGAAATCGACTTAAAGTGGCAGCTTGCTGTTGCGTATGGTACAATGAGTGAGATATTCTGACGCCTAAATCCTCAATTTTTTTAAGGGTATATTAATATATTTGATCTCCAATGAACAGAAATCGTGAAATCTCATGCAATTGCAAAAAACGCCGAATAAAAAAACCACCACAAAACGTCCAGCCTAATGGAATAATGTTATTTTTTCCGGTGATATCAAGAAAACCCTCGCAGTAAGTGGTGCGGTGGCCTACAACCCTGTACCATTTTATGTGGACCGTTAAGCACATACTGAGCCTATGTCGTATTTAAACAGACCCATTAACGCAAAACATCGTGTTAAATATGGGACAGGGACATAAACACTACAACTAGATCGGGAAAGAACGGGCTTAAATGGGGTAATTGCTTTGTTTATTAAACGCGTGATTAATTCGTCACAATATGTCGGTATGGTAATGTTTTAATTTGGTTATGTTGTTTTGACACGGGTTAACACGTATATTTTCGTATAACAATGATTTTATTGTATGTGTTTATGTTTACGGTCCTTATTGTTTAGTGGCTTATACCTAGTTCGTAATATATATATAGGAGACCTCATATTTCATCGCTTGTTGCAGAAATAGTTGTGATGCGGAATTTGGTAATTTTGTGCTTTAGCAGTCCTATTAGAATATCTATCTAAGATCACTAAATCCATTTTCTCGTGTGCTTAACTTCTTCTATAAATAAAATTAAAACAAAAAAAATGAAGTTCAAATCCTGACCAGCGGTGCGTTTCCCCTCTTTGAAGAGTTTTCCTTACCATCATATAAAAACCAATCAAGTGTGTGTTAGAATCGTGTTAGATACTTATTTACACGTGTTACACTTAAATTTTGTAATGTTTTTGTAATAATTCTATATCTCTCTGTACGATGTCCCTTCATGCCAAATTTCAAGATTGCAGGACAACAGGAAGTACCCTATAAGTTTGATAAGTGAGATTGAATTGTACATGTACCACCTAAAGCCTTTTTTTGTCACGGGGAAAAGCGATCGCTACCATCCTATTCCGGAGACGAGACGGTTATGTTGGGCTTTGCCGGCCTTACGACCCAGCGTTGAGCCGCTCGGGAGAGATGGAAAATCCGTGCGACCGCCGTGGGCCGAGTCCCTGACACTATATACACCCTATAGCCCGTGCCCGCAACCTCCGATGGCCCCTATTAGTCGCCTCTTAGGACAGGCAGGGGATACTGTGGTGGAATTCTCCAAATGCCCCCAGTTCACAGGGCGAACCACCTAAAGCCTGCCAATAAATGATCTATCTGTGTGGCAAATTTCATCCAAGACTGTTCAGTTCTCAAGGCGTGATTGGTTAAAAAACATTTTAATTTATAAAACTCTAAAACATCTAAACGCTCACGATTACAAAAATGGGACAAAAAGGCTGTATTTTGATTGCATTGACTTAGACATTTTTATTATTTATACGTCCAAGGGACTGTAGACTTTAGTATCTGATACTAAATTCAACTTGATCTTTAGCCATTCCTGAGAAATATAATTCGGCTGAACGGTTTTGGATGAAATTTCAAATTTATAGGAAGTATTGATCCCGGAATGGACCTTTCATGCGGATATAATCGCGAGGAAAAGCTAGTATCTAAATAATAATAGGATATATCCCAGCCTATCATTCTTTCTAAACATGAACTTCATAAGTGTATAATTTATATAAATAATTCTGTTCTTCATTTATTTTTTAAAGTATTCTTAACCTGGAATCCCAAATATGGGGCGGCCAGATTTACATTTTATTTTTCCAGATTTCATGCTAAACGAACTGGCGTCCGCCTTTCATATTCAAGAGATCGTGCCTTGAAGTATTTTCAAAACATGGCGGCTATATAGTGAGTAAGGTGTTAAGTATATGTTCTACTATCAAAAAAGCAGAGTTACGCTATAATAGGGGCAGAACCCTTGTTTAGAAAACTCCCGTTTCTTCCCTGACGAGTACCAATTAAAAGATTTAAGATTATTCATGGTCGCCTTTGCAAAAATTAACTACGTGAAACGAACATTCCCAAGTTGATTTTAGAAAGCTAATTTTGGTGATTCATATCGAAGTTTATTACGCAAAGTCTCTTGCTGAATTACTTCAGTAGGGTCTATAGATTTCGGCCTAAGTTATTCACTGCAGTATTTCCCTATTCTTGCTCCCCCGCCTTAGCCGTCAACCTCCCGCGTTATTTGGCGCAAGTTTACTGCTAAACAGTCCGTGCAGTATTATACAAAATAAATTATTATTATTACATTGAAGTTTTTTTTTCATAGCATAGGCCGGCAAACGAGCCAGTGGGTCACCTGATGGTAAGTGATCTCCACCGCCCATGTACGCCCACCACCAGAAGAATCATGGGCGCGTTGCCGACCTTAAAGGATAATTAGGGATTGGGAAGGGGAGGGGTTTTGGGTTTCCAGATATCTCACTCACCGTACGAAACGCAGCAGCGAGCCGCTACTTTACGTCGGTTTTCTGTGAGACAGTGGTAACGACCCGGTTGAGCCAGCCCATTCATGTTGTAGACAAAACTGTCTACAGCGTGGCTCTACCACTCAAGTCTTGATAGTAATGTCCCTGAAGTTAGGTTTTAACAATCACATTCATGCCAAAAGTTGCATCGTATTCTCACAATCAATGGAAATTAAACATTGACAGATTTCGGTATTTGGCACAAGCACAGATCGAAAGGGAATGGCCAGACGTGACTAATTCCATATGAGCCTATTTTTAGTTTTATGTATACACTTATAACCTGGTTTTCTGTTTACATAACCCTATTATATTCGGGTCGTATGGATGAGAGGAAACGAATAGTCGGAGGCTTCGGATAAAGAAATATTTCTGTTGATGTTGCCGGGTTGTAAACAATAAATATAAAAAATACAGATTTTTACCGCCTGATCCTCTTTATTAATCACCATATAGAACAGCATACATTTTAGTTATATTTGTCGGTCTCATAAATGTTATGAGTACATGTCTTTATTAGGTGGTGGCTCCCGTGACCCGTCATATGCGAGAGGCCGTCTGGGTTTGTACCATCGCTTTGTCTATTTGTTCCGCCAAGCAACAGTGTATAAGCACTGTTGTGTTTCGGTTTGAAGGACAATAAAGCCAGTAAAATTACTGGCCATTATGAGACTTAACATCCTATGTCTCGGGGTGTCTCGCAGTTCAGTGCCATGCAGTACTTTATAATACAAAGTTCTGTGTGGTGTGGCTTTTGTTTATGGACAGGCGTTGCGCTTACCATCAGGCGTGCGCATTGCTCGTCCCGTCAATCAATCAAAAAATAAAAACAAATATATAATAATTTTACTTTGTAAGTAAATGACAACTTATAGACCATGACGATGTGATGCGAGTGGCCGCGGGTTCGATTCCCGCATATGGCGCAATAATGTCGTATTAGTTGGTCAACTGACTTTGAATCAACAAAAGATGAATGGATTTTGTTGATCGATTTAATTATACATCTGTTCATACGGTTCAAATTGCATGCGATTTAGTAGTTGATCAACTGATATTGAACCGTGTGAAAACGCTATAAGAGGAATTAACATTCAAGTACGGTCAATCAATGGAATATTCTTTTTATGATTTATTAGCGACAATGTAATATATCAGAGACACGTCCAAAGCATATATTACGAGAGCGCTGACATTTCATTTTGTCGGATAAATTTTTTTCTCTATTTTCTTTCTTGAGACAGTTTTAGCGGCACCAAACAACGATAAACACGCGGTTATGTCTGCATGTGTTACAAAAAAAACATAGAATACAAATTTAAAAAAATCAAAACTAACATGGTTCTCCCGCCTGTCACAATATTTTGCGTCTTATTTTTATAGCATAGTCCTGCAAACCAGCAAGTGGGTCACCTGTAAGTAATCTCCACCGCCATGTACAACCACAATATCAGAAGAATCATGGACGCATTGCTGACCCAAAAGAGAAGGAATTGCAAAAGCGAAGGGGGGATATAGGCCTCCGAATATCTCATCGCACGAAACGCAACAGCACTTTGTTGCTTTACGTCGGTTTTCTTGAAGATAATTGTAGCAAACCAATCGAGCCGGCCCCTTCATGCTGTAGATCGAACTGGCTACAGCGCTACCTCTTATATATCAAGTACATTTAATAAGATTGTTCCATTGTAGCACGGCTAAATGATACTCTGGCGACAATCGCCAGAGGTTGTTTCTCTTTGACGGTCGCCATAATTATGCCGGCCTGAAGCTATATGGGGTGTTGATCCCAAAACGCGACTCGCCTAAACTTGTCGCTATGTTTGGTTTTTCACCACATTTACGGTTGTCGCAATCATTCGGCTAAAAATATTAATCAGGTTTTTTTTTATCCTGGCTCGGCAAAGTGACTGCGCTACACCTGATGGTAAGTGTAGCACAATCCAAGAACAGTGTCGACCAACGATAAACAATGTATCCATCGTACATCGGCAAGATCATGCCGGCCTGCCAAAGTGCCAAAGGGGAGGGGAAGGAAAAAGGGATGGGAAAAGGGTTAGGATCAGGGGGCAAGCCCCCTGGGGAGAACCGGATATACACTGGCTGACCCTGGAACGCGACCCACACAAGGAGGACAACTATGGCAGGTTTTAGCACCAGTGTACGGTGGTCACTATCCGGTCGGATACAAGTATCCTCCCAAGCAAGTATTGTCAGGTAAGGGAATCGAATCCTGGACCTCATTGTTATTAACCAATACAGTAATTAGACATCGGTCTATCATATATCATCGGACATCGTATCGACGGCCACTGGTAATTATTCTCAACTACAAAAAAAAATCCTTACAAATTTCTACCAAACATAACAAATTTTCGAGTAAACATTAATATAGATAAGTCTCGAGAGGATCCACACGGGTACCATAAACACTCTTGTCTTATTTTAGCGACAAAATACGGTGACGCTAATGAGAATTAACGTGATTGGATTATATTTTAGGTATTTCTTTTGATATCCTTATTGAATTCCAGTTATTTTCCTGGATGAATACCAGTCTTCCGAATCATGTCAACTATCCGGTATAATAAAACTAGTATTTTATTTAGAATCTCAAATGTAAAAAAAAAAAAAAAAAAAACAACCATAAAGAGCATTTTCGCATTCGTTCCTATACCAAGTAATTTACTCTCATATATTTGCCGTATAAAAATTGAGTGATAGAATTGTTATAAACAACAACAATTGTTATCAAATCAGTATAGACATAACTAAAATTTTAAACTATGTTTTCTTACATTTAGATTTCCTAATCCATCACTTTTATTAATTGAAAAATATCACACTTTCGACAGCATATGTTGCATTCATCTTGTATTTTAGAAAATATGAAACGAAATTCGTCTGCAATAAAATTAAATTTCAGACGCCAAGGATAAAGCGTTTTAAAACGTATGCGACGGGGTGGCTAACGCAAAAAATTCCCCCAAATGTAACATTACAAAAAACAGAACAATTTGTACACGTCTTAAACAATTTGTGGGTCGAACCCACTCTAATATATTGCCTACAGCTCTGTGTGAATTATTTTAAAACTCATATTTTTTAGCGATTTACTTTTGGTAAATTGAGAAAAAGCATCAGATATATTATAAATTGTGGTAAAAATTTAAAACAGATGTTTAAAAATGTATTAGATTTTTAGAAAACATATACAAAATCAAGAATAAATTGTAGGGAATGCTTACGTCCTATTTGAAATAAAACACTTGAAGTCTGGAACCGAGTATATGGTGGTGGTAAATTGGTAACTGGTATAACTGTGATCGCGAGTAAGTATTTTGAACTATAATATGTGCCTACGTATGGCCGTGACACCACAAAACAAAGAATCTGCAAATTAGTTGTGTATTGGTTAGTTCTTTTACAAAGCAGCAGACTGGTGCTACAGCCGCGTTGTTTCCAGTCTATGATATTTAATTTTAATTATGTGTACATAAATAACTAAGTAGGATATATTATATTCCTCATAACGCGCTGTAAGAGTCAGATAAACGTATCTACATTTTCTCAATTTTACAGGAAAGCAAAAATACTGTGAAAATTCGGCTCTTTCAACTTTACCAGCTTTTTAATACAGATAAAATACTAATCAAGAAAAACATATTTATTTCTATGTATTGCCATACTCTTAGAGCTTTGAAAAAATTAGAAATTATTTATTTATATATGCTTACATAGACGCATTACATATTTTTTTAAAATTCGGTTGACATACGTTAGTGTGGCCCTTATTTATTTTCAAACTTATGTTGTTATCAAACTTAAATACGTCATTTGTGAAGTTCCAAGTGAAAACCCAAAACCAAAACAACGTATGTATAAGCTTTTACGTTGTTATGGTTTGTATAATATTGCCTAACAAACTATATTCTAAGAATAAAAATATAGTTTTTAGACATAAGTTCCTATAGCTCTAAAGAGGTAGGAAGATAATTAGAACTATTTAAACGATATTCATAATACGTTTCTCTGGTTCCATTGAAAGTGATTCTTAAGCTATTTCGTAAACCGTTACGTCGTTTTGGCAATTCATAAAGGACTATATTGTGAATCGTTTTATGAAAAAAAAACGTTTTTTGATTTTTTTGTAGATACGTTCATCTGGTTCTTATAGCGCGATAATATCTATTGTCTTCCATCTGCCTTTGTCACACTTGCAATAGGGTCGGCCCAACATGCCTTTTATTTTTAAAATATGTTACAAAAAGATTTGGCTTGTAGTTTTCACGACCAGTCACCAGCCTTCCTTAAATATCCATCTATTGCCGTAATAAATATACATTCCTTGTTTAATTTGCTTGTATAATCAGTTTCGGCTATGATCCGTGTGTGTAATACAAGAAAATTAAAAACAATATTATAACCTAAATTACGAATAATGTGGCTTACGGGGTCACTGTTTAACCGGATACAAAGTTTCTGTAATAAAAGGAACTTGGGTGTAAAATAAATTAAGGCGACGAGACAAATTGATTCGCTCGCCGAGCGCCGCGCCGGCTGTTGGTCGGGCGCGGGCAAAAAGCCGATGGCATCCGGCGCCACCGGAGACCGCTTGGTCGGCTGATTGATCGACCGTTTATATTGAGTGTAATTTACTTGAGCGTTTTAAAATTGTTTAACATATTGCACTTTTATACGTAAAGTGGATTGTAATTGGAGATCAAAACCAATTGAATGGTTTGATATTTAAAAGACACTATAGGTTCCGTTCCAAACATACGTACCTACGCATATTTCCCTAGGGGTTCTCAGTGACTATTGAGTGCACAAACCCAATAAACCCAATAAACTTCTTTTGTCTCTTCCACAATCACACTTAATCTCATACATTTTCGGTGGTTGAGGGAACCCATGTCGTGCTCTTTTTGGGGATCATTTATATAATCGGCATACGTTCTTCTCAGTCGTCAGGCCCTCTTCTGACCCTTCCATTCACATTCGCACGATAAATACCTTTTGTAAGTATTTTTCATCTAACCATCCGTCCGTTCGTCTATCCAAGCCGTCGTCCTTTACCAATGTTTTGTTTTATCTGACAATTCATCATGTCTATGTCCAATCCGATAAAAAACCTCAATGTTAACTAGAAAATGTTATTCCTAAATTGCTGAAAAGATATTCTTCAAACATAGTTAAAAACCATCTCTATTATACCAGCTTCCAAATAGAAAAGCATTCACATCGATAAGCGGGTTATAATTTAGTTGATTAACTGCCTAATCGCATACGATTTAATCCATCTGAGCACACTTTCCATAGAATAGATCAACAAAAACAATACAGCATTTGTTGATTCCAGTAAGTTGATTAACTAAAATCGAACCGTGAGAACAGACAGGTAAACACATATATAAGGTTCAAACTTATACCACTTCCTTATAACACCTTGCTTTTTTGTTGGGTGTAAAAATTGCTTAGCGTTTTCATTCTATGTCCTAAATTAAAATACGCATTTCTGTAATCCAATTAGGTTATGTAATTGATTCGGGAAATATTAAGACCCTCGTCACTCACTAAGTTTAAACTTAAACCAACCCTTTGTGGTGTGAATTGTTTACATTTGTGATGAATATATTGTGGCGTAAATTATTTTAGGCTTTCGGGATTTGTAGTCGAGCCGTGACTACGGCCGATGCAACTCGGTCGAAACGTCGGGAAAGAAATAAATAATACGTATTCATACCTTCAAGTACTATGCGATTAAGACCCGTTTAAATAAATATTATAATACTGTAGCTTGATGCTACTCCATTGCGGTTCAGTTGGGAGTTCAGGCAGAGAGAGTTTGGGCAGTTCAGGCTGTGAAACGAGAGGTCGTGGGTTCAATCCCCCCACTGAAATAAATGTTTGATCGATCCACAAATACTTGTTTCGGGTCTGGGTTTTGTGAGACCGTAAGTCTCTCGTAGTTCTTGACACCCAAGACACAATTCGTATCTTACTGTTAGGTCAGGGCTATGTGTGTGACTGTAGGGAGTTGTTATTTTCTTTTTTTTATTATTTTACTTTTAATGGGTTTCCCAAACGTGTTGCCCCATACTGTACCGTGTTACCCCATACATATAAAATACTTTTTTCAATGTCTATGACACGGCCTTGTATTCTATAAATTACAGAACTTTTTCTATTTGATGTCAGGGGTTTTTAGAAGTTAGGTTAGATTATTAACTTTGTCTGATTGGGGTACTACTGATTATTAAATTATTACACACATCAATATAATCTTATGACAAGATACATGTTTTGGCACACACGTGCGTCAAATAAGTCAATTTTTCTAAAACCCAACACCCAGTTATTGTACTTAATAATACGAGCGGTAGTTACATTATGTAGATGGAATATGAAACGATCCGGCTAGAGGGATCGGTGTCACACCCAAATCACTCAAAAAAGATCTGATCTAGTCCAGTTTTATTGGCGCAGTAGGCAGAAAACTTCACAAATCGCCCCCGGATGATCACTGACACGTTGAGGGATTTATAGTGACACTAGCTATGACGCATGACTTTGCTTTGACAAATTATAACAGCTTTTAACCACGGTTTCAAATATGTACAGTCTACGTTAAAATTATGCGCTTTGACAATCTTCGGACACTAACGGTTGGTATAAAACATGCAAATATTAGGAACATTCCCGCATAAAAGGATTTAAACATACCTAGACGAAGGAAGTTCGATCTGAGATATTATCTATAGGTCTAGCGGTTCCCGGCTAGTTAAGGTTAGGGCTAATTTCCCATAAGGGGTGGACGATACGCACACGGGCTTTAATTATTTTGCACAGTTTTCTTTTGAATAGTCACTAGACAGGCTGTTAGACATTTGATATAATCGTTAAACACCGTAATTAGAAAAACCTCTGTATTTTTTAAATGATTGAACAGATTTTATTCAAACATAGCTAAGACCATTAAACCAAGTTTTAAATATATAAAACCGCATTATACGCGATCTATTCGTTTATGCGCAACCTTGCCATATAAAAACAAATAGATGATCTGAGAAATGGGTAAATCTTATAACACCTCTCTTTTAACAGGGGTCAAAAATATATAATAAGCTACTGCAAAAGAGACTTTAAAAAACGAATAATTAAATTAACCAACCAATTTTAAGTCACTACTGTTATAGTTTATTGGTCAATGATAGATAGCACCGACTCGAAATGGTGTAATCTCATTTTTGTTAGCATATTACTTTCTCGAGGCGGTATTTTTTAAGTTCCTATTTTCCTTTTTTTGTGAAAATCATCAAAATCGGTATATAATGAATGTCCAAAGTTAATCTTTCTACGAGGATTTCATAATCAGAATCGGGCCACGTTTGCCGAGGTTATGCGTAAACATACATAAAAAACATTATACATACATAATACACGCATCACACCTCTAATCCCCGAAAGGGTAAACAAAGATGTGACAAGTAGGCCTACACCCACATTACGCCGACCTTATCTCCATCCCATGATGTAATAGGGGGCGAGACTGAGTGGTAGAGCCACGCTGTAGACAGTTTTGTTTACAGCATGAATGGGCTGGCTCGACCGGGTCGTTACCACTGTCTCACAGAAAACCGACGTAAAGTAGCGGCTTGCTGCTGCGTTTCGTACGGTGAGTGAGATATCCGGAAGCCCAAATCCCCTCCCCTTCCCAATCCCTAAATATCCCTTTCCTTTAAGGTCGGCAACGCGCCCATGATCCTTTTTTGGTGGTGGGCGTACATGGGCGGTGGAGATCACTTACCATCAGGTGACCCACTTGCTCGGTTGCCGGCCTATGCCATAAAAAAAAAAAAGACTATCTCCATGCCGGAAACAATTCCAGTCTTCGGGCTGATACTGAAAATTTATTGATAGAAAAACCCATTATTCCCGGGTATCGAACCTGAGACCTTAGCACAGTAATCTTACCGCGTACGTATTACAACAAACAGTTGGGTTGTTGTAATACCCAACTGAGGCAGCCATAAAATAACACAAACTATATGGAAATATCTGATACTTTAACTCTGACCATCTGGAGGTCTCTATATCTATTGAACCGTAGTTTGTACGTTCATATAAAATTTTACACTTCGAAACCCAAAATATAGCTTGTTTCATAATTCTTATGAAATTTACAATATTTTAATACAATTTTATTCACAAGTGAGCTGAGTCCAATTAAATAACAATATATCTGTTCGTAGCGCCATCTCTCGACCCTGCTCTCATTTAACGCCTCCTTTACGGCTGGTATGTGGTTTCAAAGTCGTAAATCCAGTTGAGAATATGTCTCCAGATATAAAATGAGTTGGCTGTAGGGCTAGTGGCATGTTTGATATTAAACTTGCAGTGCTATGATTTCATTTATTCGCTTAGACGATCTTTGTGTGACTTGGGATATGCGAAACACGACGGTGATGCATAATAGAGTAGTTATAATATTAGATTTAATACTTTTTTCTCAAATGCCTGCCAAAGCCCGGAAAGCCGATTTTGAATATCAAAACAATTCGAAAGTAACAATAGTCGGTACAATTGCAGTTGACCGGCTCCAATCCAAACATTTGTTATGTTGTTATGATTTCAGTGTTAATTTTGAAATATGTTTTAATTTTTTTGGTATACGTATTCAATCTTAATTATAATCAATATCCACCAAACATTTTGTAGGAATTCTTAGATGTTATACATTTCACACTTTGCTGAACTTCAGAAGCATTCAATTTGCCGTAGACTTATTTTATTTCCACGTGCGGGCCTAGTACAGTATATTTGCACATTACTCTAATTTTTAAGGTACTATTTATCTGTTCGTTTGTGCATATTTCGTAGGTACTTTCTTAAGAATTAGCGAACTGAAAAACCGATCTAGTTGACCATGGAACCTCGAATTAAATCTAGCGCTCCCTTAGACCTAGGACTCTCCTATAAAATCATAAAGGTGCCATCCCTATGTCCGCTATATAAAAATGACGCATCTGTGACCGCAGTAAATCTGTCAGTTCGATCGACCACTGAGTGGCTAGCGGGCGCTTATGGTGTTAAGAACACTGCTTTGCTTTGATATGACAACTAGAAAACCAAGGGTTTTATAAACAACATCATGTAAAATATATCATAAGATTTATAAACCCATTTGTGAAACAAAGTTCTAAATGTTTCAACGAGTACTTTATATGTCTTTTTTAATAAAAGGGACTACTGGGTAGGAGTAGGTAGCTATTTTGCTAGATAAGAGTTTTCAATAAAAAATGCAGACAATGTAAAAAAATTACCCAATATTATAAGCTCTCACATTTTTGTTTTATAACGTTATGTTGTAATCTTAAACCTCAATTATGAGACATTGTGGAGATAGTTTATTGTGGTGATCCACATTATGGAGATAGTTTATTTTCTTCAATAGAATTTGCACAATGTAAACAAACTGAGAGTGAGTAGAGCCACGCTGTAGACAGTTTTGTCTACAGCATGAATGGGCTGACTCGACCGGGTCATTACCACTGTCTCACAGGAAACCGACGTAAAGTAGCGGCTTGCTGCTGCGTTTCGTACGGTGAGTGAGATATCCGGAAGCCCAAATCCCCTCCCCTTCCCAATCCCTAATTATCCCTTTCCTGTAAGGTCGGCAACGCGCCCATCAATCTTCTGGTGGTGGGCGTACATGGGCGGTGGAGATCACTTACCATCAGGTGACCCACTTGCTCGTTTGCCGGACTATGCTATAAAAAAAAAAAAAATGACGGGATATAATAACATTTTTTTATAGCATAGACCGCCAAACAAGCACGTGGGTCACCTGATGGTAAGTGATCTCCACCACCCATGTAACCCTACAATAATAGAAGAATCATAGGCGCATTACCGACTTTAAAGGGACCCTTCCCAAGTAAGGGATTGGATAGGAGAGGGGGATTTGGGTCTCCGGATATCTCACTCACCATACGAAACACAGCAGCAAGCCGCTACTTTACGTCGGTTTTCTGTGAGACAGTGGTAACGGCCCATTCATGCTATCGACGAATTCGTCTACAACGAAAATACTACTACGAAAATCGTCTACAACGTGGCTCTACCAGTCATATTCACAAACATTTCGTTTATACGAAATATAGAATGCTGGCTAATTATGATTAAAATACTGGTATAATATATTATTAGGTAATTAAAACGTTAATTTAATAAAATATGAGAATATAAAATAATAGCTTCAACATGACATGAAATAATTAATTAGCCTATTTCCTTTACCAGTATAGAAATACATCAATGGAATCAACAAAGGTAATATAAAAGAGAATGTTCATGAATTAAACATGATCAAGTTACCTCCATAAACCAATAAACCAAAATTAAATTAAGATCTCCCCAACACATTAAACAAGACGTTAACAGTTCGTTAACACGTAATTAATTTTATTATTAACATGTTGATACTAATCCGACTATATTTAGACCTTCACACTAATTGGAATCTGATATTACTGAGAGTTCACCTGCTGAAAGTAGATTGAAAATTGGAACGTACAGCGTTTTATTTAAAGTGAGCTACACACTGGCTAATTAGACGTACGACTATAGCCATATAAAGCAAGTAAGTTTATTTTAAACTTTTTTTTATCCTGGCTCGGCAGTGACTACGCTACACCTGATGGTAAGTGTAGCGCAATCCAAGAATAGTATCGACCAACGATAAACAAAGTGTCCATCGTAGGTCGGCGAGATCATGCCGGCCTGCCAAAGGTCCTGGGATGAACTACGGGGTTCCTGTTATCATCCTCATCCCAGGGCCAAGGGGGAGGGAAAGGAAAAAGGGTTGGGAAAAGGGTTAGGATCAGGGGGCAAGCCCCCTGGGGAGAACCGAATATACACTGGCTGACTCTGGAACGCGACCCACACAAGGTGGGCCACTATGGCAGGTTTTAGCACCAGTGTACGGTGGTCGCTATCCGGTCGGATACAAGTATCCTCCCACCAGCAACTTATGTTAAACGAGAAGACTTTATTTCATGATATTTCTAATATAATTCAACTCATTCTTGTACGTTTTACTTTGTGTACGTGATGTATTTCTATAAAATCACTGAGAGCCTGTCACGTTGTGCAGAATGACGCGTCATTGTCACACAAATGAAACTATATATTTACAAGCCGAAGTACATATAGCAAGACGTACAAATAATACAATACTTGCAAAGGTGCCTCCCAGGTTCAGCGCCTGGAGCGGCCGCTGCATTCATTACACGATAGAGCGGGCCCTAGTTATATAATACATACATCCCACTTACTAATGCTATAATATATGTGACAGTTTGGATGTGTCTAAATTGGGATGTTTTAGATATAGATATATTAGATAGATTTATCTATTACGCCTTAACAGTTGATCGGGTTTTGATTAAATTTGTTACACAGGTTTAGACTACATAAATAAGGGCATGGCTATTTTTATTCGGAGACATTCACGCGAGCGGAGTCGCGAACAAAAGCTAGTATGTAAATAATAATACTATTATGTACTGCTGAATCCTAAATATATCTAGCTGCAGAATCGCGCGTTAAATGTCTCAGTGTAAAGATGGGGAGTCTTTACTAAAGCCGGATTGAACTGATTATAGCAGGAATTTTTAATGAATTACACGGCCTTTGTTAAATGTCCCAGGTGTTTGTTAGCACCGGTATAATATTCTGTGTAATAATTCTATTAGGATGCCCAGTTGACTATTTGCGTTCTAAATCCTTATCAGTAATACTGGCTGATATAATGTATTCATCAATGAAGAGCAGTGCATAACGGAGTTTATCGGTCGGCAATAAGAAACTGTATTTTTTTTATAAAATGTAGTCACTTAGTAAATGAACTAGCTTTTGAGTGGTAGAGCCACGCTGTAGACAGTTTTGTCTACAGCATGAATGGGCTGGCTCGACCGGGTCATGACCACTGTCTCACAGAAAACCGACGTAAAGTAGCGGCTTGCTGCTGCGTTTCGTACGGTGAGTGAGATATCCGGAAGCCCAAATCCTCTCCCCTTCCCTATCCCTAATTATCCCTTTCCTTTATGGTCGGCAACGCGCCCATGATTCTTCTGGTGGTGGACGTACATGGGCAGTGGAGATCACTTACCATCAAGTGACCCACTTGCTCGTTTGCCGGCCTATGCCATAAAAAAAAGTTATTGCCGCACTTTGAACTTCAATCTAGCATTCAACCAAAACATCAATATTGCTACGATATATGATCACTTTCTAATATTAGTACGAATTGTAACCTATCAACAAATAACTTAATTGGAAATATATAACTATATTAACATAAAAAAAAACATCATAGGCAGAGGTGCCGGTGCTGCTGCACCCACGGTTAGCCGATCTTATTTCCGCCCCATCATGTTATAGGTGGCGACATTATTTCATATTCGGTACAAATTTTGGTCCCGGGCGAATCATATGGAACTTTTCAAACACATACTGTAATTGCCCGACCCGAGACCCGAAGGAACCTACGGTTTCTGTATAAGTAGGCTACCACCAGACCGATGAGACGAATTGCAAGAAGCAACGAATCGAAATGGCCCCGAGGGAGATAATTATTGTTCGATAAAACCACGGGAAGGGCAATTTCTGTAAAATTTACGAGGCGATAGGATTTTATTTTAAAGTACATCAATTTAACTTGGCTCAGGGAGGCAATTGCCCCTATCCGCCTGGAACAACGCCTGCATGTAACAGCTGGTACAAACATGACCAAAGGATAAAATAGGGAATACGTTGAACAAACAGTTTCAATCGCTCGTGTGTGTTCACCGGGCATGAGATCTCGACAAACTGTCCCTACCGCGGCAAATAATTGTCCGCAAACTATTACAACGGAGTATTAATTGAATCCATAGTTTGTTCAGCCGGTTTACTCGACAGTTGATGAAAATAAATGTTTCCTTTCGATCGTTCAGAACTTGAAACCTTACATTTCAGAGAACAATATTCGATTTACTTGGATGGTTTGTGAAGATAAATATATCGCATTTCAAAGGACTATTTTGATCAAATATACAGGCTACAGATTTATGGTATAAGAAATCGATTTCGTTTTTATTTCGAATGGAAACGATCTACCCTGCCCTCGTCAGTGAGGTGGTAAGTGTTAGAGCAAAAATTTTGTCTACAGCATGAATGGGACAGCTGGACCGTGGTGTTACCACTATCTCGTAGAAAACCGACATACAGTTGCATTTCGTACGGTAAATAAGATATTCGGAGCCTTAAATCCCCCCCGCCCTTTTCAATTCCTTAATTATCCCTTTCCTTTAAGGTGGGTAACTCGGCCGCCAATCTCCTGGTATTGTGTGGTTTCATGGGCGCTAAACATTAGGAAGTCCCGCTTTAACCAGCTTTGTCTACAACATGAATGGACTAGATGAATGATGAAATGTGAGGACTGGTCACTATCAGGTAATACAGTAGCTCACTTGCGTACCCTATGCTGATTGAAAAATAACTTATTTGTCATTACTAGAGGCGGATATTTGTATCCCCAAGTAAACATTATACAGCAGATAAAAAATAAGACAGCAAATTACGAAATTATTAAAGTCAATTACTACGAAGCTGCTACGCGTTGGTTGTTTAATGCGTTACTTGCCGGATAAAATATATTCAGACATTGAAAAACTGGCTCGTAAAATAAATAGGTACCTACTGCATCAATAGATCTTATGGGAAGGTATTATAATCTCTAGCGCGTAACTCAATCAACGCTTCCCATACTGGAATTAATTTAAGTTTAGTTATACAAGCTATGTGCATGGAATGTAAGCAATTACCGAGCTATCAGCAGCTGATCGCTGAACTAACAGCTTGCAGCGTTACTAACTTAAGTGGAATTCGTAACAGTGTGGTTGCTCGTCGCGGTCGGTTGTGTTAAACGCTACGATATAGAGTGAATACATCCAACAGAATGTATAAGGTAGTAACAAATGAATACTAGTGATGACTCTGGTCCGTCAATATCTACGGCATCAAAGACCTCTTAAAAATGGAAGTCTAGTGTCTACGCTTTCTAGTGTCTAAAATTCACCGAATCTAAAAAAAATAGAACTTAATTCAGCTAATATAAAACCCCCGAAATCAATTACAAAACCAACTGTAATTTTGAAATGCCTGAAAAAATGATCTTCATAGCTCTGAACCATCTTGATTAAACCAGTATTCAAAATAAAAGCCTAGTCTAGGCGCTTCGATGCCACAGACAACATCGGGTTAAATTTATAACGCCTTGTTTATTGACGGGAATTGATAACTAAAATTAAACCAAGAAATTGGTTGTAGTAAAAAATATCCTGCTAGTAAGACATAAAACTTTGATCACTTTGATTTGACAGCCTCCGTGGCGCAGCGGGCGAGTAGCCGGCTGTGAAAGCGAGAGGCCGCGGGATCAATTCCCGCACCGAGACGAATGTTTGTGTGATCCACAAATACTTGTTTCGGGGTCTGGGTGTTGTGAGACCGAATCTCTCTCGTGGTTCCTGATACCTACGACACAAGACTTGAATCTTACTGTGGGGTCAGGACTATGTATGTGACTGTTGGGTGTATTTATTTATTATTTTATTTATCAGTGGCATCGCCCCTTATAAAATGATTAAATAAGTAATCTGTCTTTTTGGCTGACGTTATGCCGGCTAGTTGATAGGGTCCACCTTCCAGCTGAGACGCTTCCACACCGTCCGATCTTGACCATTAGAATAAACAAATAATTATGAATTAACAAAACTTATTTATTCAAACAAATATATTTTCAATCCATTCATGTAACATAACACCATTTTTACTTGTCAACATATGATATGGATACTAATACACATAGCACAATAATGTTTTAAATGCTTTAGAATTACGAATACAAAACAGGCTATAAATAAATTTCATAGTGAAAGTTGTTTACAACTATTTAGAGCTGATGTTACTGGATGTAACAAAATAAAGTAACATAAGGTGCGCACACACTACGATTCCCTATCGAGCTATAGTTTTGATAAATTCTATAGACAGTTGGGAGTTACAATTCGAGCAAAATATTGTCGCGGCCTAGAATGTATAGCTATGTTACGATTAAAGTAATAAATGCGATTAGTATTAATAATGACCATGTATTTTTTTTTTTTTTTTTTTTTTTTTATCCTGGCTCGGCAAAGTGACTACGCTACACCTGATGGTAAGTATAGCGCAATCCAGGAATAGTGTCGACAAACGATAAACAATGTGTCCATCGTTGGTCGGCAAAATCATGCCGGCCTGCCAAAGGGGCAAGGGGGAGGGGAAGGAACAAAGGGATGGGAAAAGGGTGAGGATGGGGGGCAAGCCCCCTGGGGAGAACCGGATATACACTGGCTGACCCTGGAACGCGACCCACACAAGGTGGGCCACTATGGCAGGTTTTAGCACCAATGTACGGTGGTCGCTATCCGGTCGGATACAAGTATCCTCCCACCAGCAACATTAATTATAACAACTGAAATATTTGGTGTTTTCTATGTTGGGCAAATTATAATTATTACCGTTTGATCCAAGCTAATGTAATAAAATTATCCCATTGACCAGCACGCAATGCATTAGTTAATCATTGCACATTAAGTAAGGAGTCTAACATGTGTTCTTGCTCCTTCATAAAAATACGTATTTTATTTAAACATGTATACATGTCGCTTGTGGTGGCCAAGGGCAAGATCACTTCATTGAGTTGTACATTATTCTTATTTTTTGAAACTAATTATTAAACCCACAACATTATGGATATGTATACAAATAAATATTAGCATATTTTATATTATATTAAATTCATTCAACTATAAACCCAATTTTTATTTATTTGTTGCTTTAGTTTAATATATTCATAACAGTTGCCACCTCCTAATGTATGATATCTAATAAATAATAGGTTTGCACTTTGAATCCATTTCAATAAAAAAGGAATGACTTGGGACACATACCTAACTCCTCCAACTCGTTTGTAAGTTATGAAACTATTATACATCTTGCAATACTAAAATTAAAGTTATGCACTTCAGCAATGTTAGTCTACTTAAAAAATACATATGTGTGATTATGTTTATTTTATTTATTGTAATAAAATACACCTTTGGCTTATCACTATATCTTTACTTCATTATTACAATTCATAATCATAGGTCAAATTGTTAAATGATCTTTAATTATAAATATTTAACCCCTAAATATGGTTAGTAATGTAAAATTTTCATATGATTTAACTTTTATTAAATATCTTTAGTAGCTAAATAAAATTAAGGATTGTTGACCCAATCTGCCTTACGCCTTATTTCAGAAAGGCTGATCAATGTAAAAATGAATTTACCATCTGTGAAATCTCAGTCAAGTCAAAATTGAGTTGCTAGAAGCGTGGTCAATGCTTTTGATATGACACCTGTTATGTAACTAGACTTTCAAACTAATGAAAAATCATATGTCGTATACTTTTTTAAGGTTTCTGAAAGATTCATAGATAATTCTATCATCAAATAGTGGATAAATTACTAACAAGTGATTGTTCGCAAATTATATATGACTTTAATAAACGTAAATGAATATTGCAAAAGGGTATAACTTCAATTTGTAATATTGTATATGTATAATTATAGTTAAAAGCTAACCAACATACTGATTTTGACAATATGTATTTCACACTTAAATAATAGTAAGACTTTCAATCAGTAGGTCTATTGAAAGATTTTATTAGGATATTTATTGATATTTAGTTATTGAGGAGGCTTGTGCCCAGTAGAGGGGCATGTACATTATATATTATTACTATATTTAACAATTTGTTTATTATATCGATTTTCCGATGGTTGTGTCAATTGTCAGACACATGATTCAGTGTATTTGTATTGTGCATTACTAATGTGAAGCTTAACTGGATTTATAGATATGCAATAACATTTAAGAAATTATTAGATTTAAGAAGGTTAATTTCCAAAAAATCATTAAATACATTCCCCATGCATAATTATGCAAAATAAAAAAATAAATAATTAATTAAACAAAATAAAATCAATATCTCAATTTTTACTTGATGTGGGTTGAAATGTTATTGCATATTTGCATTCAACTGACCCATTGAGTAAGACTGTGACATACATCAATGTAATAGATACTCATGTGTGACACTTAGCACAACTGTCAGAAGTCTGCCTTAAATATAAATATATATATATTATAATTACTAATATACATGTACCATCCCATATATAAATGTCCAGAATAATACATAGGTGAAAAGAGCCCCAAAGAATCCATTTGTTAGTAGGCTTTGTCGTGACACATAGTATTTATGCCAGTTAGGTCCTGAATTCACCATGAACATCAGCCAAAGGATGACCACTGCAAATACGTAAAATGCAAATCCGTAGATTCCTGTTAGGCCGAGAACTCCTGAAAACCGAGAAAGGCTCTGTTGTAGTTTTGGCATACTTAAATAACTATAAATTATTGTACAGTTATTACTCTGCATATAGATGCATAGATATATAGGTTCATATTTGTATGTCTTGCTCGTGGTTTAATGCAATTGTGGTCGTTGACCAGCAACAGTACTGGCAATAACTCCAAAAAGACAACAAATCTATTTTAACTATTGAAGTCTATGCTTTAATGCTCCAGCATCACCACCATCCATAAAAATAATTATTAATATTATATTGTACTCTTTTTAATATAATTAAATTGGAATCATAGCATAAAGCATAAAGTGCTTTATTATTTTGCCCAGAAGGAAATATTGCAATAGATTTGTTTATGCTAAGATTGCTTCTAATAAGTATTTCATTTTTCTTTACAAATACTTTAGTATGCAATAGTGCTTTAGCACTGGCTCGCAGTTAGCTACTGTCCATCAACGATATTCTTTATAACTACCTGCAGTGGATCCTGATAACGCAGCCATCGAAGTTCTACAATATTCCACAACCACTGCATTGTTTCTTAAAGCTGCTTCACTGTAAGCCACTGGCTCTGACTTGTCCTTTGATTTTATTGAAGACATTTTAAGAAACTTGTATTCTGTTCTAATCCAATACAATCCAAGTTTGTAATATGGCTAAGGTAAAGATTTATCCTGATTTATCCCGATAATGATTACTGACCAGATCACTGACAGTTGACACAAGACTCAGTCTGACGTCTGACAAGGGACAATTTTTTTTTATTCTATCCACAGGGAACCGACTAAGGTCAGAGGCCATGCTGCCAAGTCATAAGTTAATGAGACAATTGACATGAGACTAGAGGTGAAACGAATATTCATTTATTATTTATTTATTATGAAACACCAACAGCATATATATTTATTCACACACAGGAGTTTACAAATTTGAGTTATGGCTCAAGACAGATGTCATAGCATGTATCCTGATATGTACACCGATAAGAGGTATTTACAATATTCGCCATGCCAGCGGTGGAGACAGAAATATTATATGTATGTACATTGTTATACAAAGAACAGCATCGGAATCTTCTAGGACAGAAAACAAAATATTACAATAATGGCAATTTGGAAAAGACATCGTAAGTAGGTACATTACGATATTAACATACCGTATATTTTTACACTGAAAATGTCAGAACATCTCTAAGATTTAGGCTTGCTAATATATTAGTATTTGTAAAGATATTAGTACATTCAATGCTGGCGGTAGGATATTCATATCCGCCCGGACAGCGACCACTGTACACATGGTGTTAAAACCTATTAGAGTGACCCACACACCTTGTGTGGATTCCAGGATCAGCCATTGTATATGCGGTTCTCCCGAGGGGCTTGCGACATGACTTGATAATTGGTTAGGGCGGGTATAGGGGTACATTCCTGTATTCCTGTGCCTGCATCGGTCATCCGCCTGTCCTGTCGCAGGCCCCTCGATTTGCTTCTTCCCTCTCCGAAGAGGGAAGAAGCAAAGGCCAGCATGATCCTGGTGACCACTGGTAAGCTCATTGTTTGTCGGTGGTCGCTAGTTTTTTGGACTGTACTACGCTTACCATCAGGTATAGTCACTTTGTCGTGACCGGAAAAAAAAGCAGTTGGCAGTCATAAGGACTGCCGATAGAAGTGAAAACTTATAACTTATAGCTTGGCAAAAAAGTGTAGAAACGGAACTAATTCTTTATTTCACCTGGCAACACTATCACGTCGTTGACATTTGTGAATTTTGATTATACAACTTAGAGAATATATTAGCGTTGGACGTCCACTTACAAGGTGGACAGTCTAGTTTATTTGTCTCTGGTGGACAGACGACATGATAAAGTTAGTAGGAAGTCGCTGGATGCAGGCCGCTTCCAGCAGGTCGGTCTGGAAATCTTTGGGGGAGGCCTATGTTCAGCAGTGGACGTCTTGTGGCTGATGATGATGATGATGAATATATTAATATTATTGAAATAAAACTAATTTAAACGGATTTTATCGCGGTTTTTTATTAATTTTGATCCCGACGTTTCGAAGACTTTTCAGCCTTCGTGGTCACGGGGAGGACTGAGGTGTAGGTTGTCCAAAAATGTTAATGTTACAATATCTACCTTCAATTTACAATTACAAAAAATCTTTATGGTTTGGTCCGATTAATATTAGGTAATACCGACAAATATTATAATAAGCCATATAATATTAAGCCATCGTTACATATGACGTCAACTCCCTTTATAATGGGAAGGCAAAGGTTTCTAGCCTATACAGTACCGTCTCGTCATAATATACATAATTATATATTTCAAGAACAATGAAACATGTATGTGACCGATTTCAAGGGCCTGTTGGAGTTTTAGTGTTAATCTTTTTCAGTACGATGCAATGCTTCCAAATTCACCTAAATTCACTTTATTTAATTGTTCTATCACTGTTGATGTGTATGAGATCAACTGCATTGTCAAAATGGCCGCCAAAACTCCCATGGTCTTATATACAGTGTTGCCAACACTCTTTGTAAAAATCGCGATGAATTTTAAGAACAGAGTATCAATGCCAATCAAACGGAGACGGGACGAGACGCGACGTCACGGTCGGACGGTTTTGACGGACGGTCAAAACAACGAAATCGTCAGCATGTCGTGGAGATTAGAAGTTGCTGCCGTGTGTAGCCGGCTAGCCGCTTTTTAACAGTTACTGCTTTTGATAAATATCAATACTAATAAGGAATATATTGTTCAATATGTACTGCTGTTTTAAGAATGATTTATTAGGTTTCTTCGCACATTCTCCTACTACGGTTATATCCTATTACTTACTAATATAATGTGTTTTGGATGTTTGTTAGTTTATGAATTTGGATGTTTGCTAATCAATTACGCCGTCTTGGCCGACCAGATTTGGGTGAAATTTAACACAAAGGTAGACCATGGCCTAGTGTATAGCATAGGCGACTTTAAAACCCGGATAAGAACACAACACGGGCGGAGCCGCGAGCAAAACTAATAAATATTTTATAACATTACCCTTTTTGTGGGACAGTCGGGTAAATATTTTAGAAATAACATTCGTCGTACCATTTATTGCTGTGCTGTGTGTTGGTCGTAAAGGTACACTTAAAAATACTTATGGAATATGTCGGTTTGGGCATAGATTTTTATTTTACCAACGTATGTTAAATAGTCTGTATTTTTTTACCACAAATACATAATATCTAAAATAATATCATAGGTACATAAACAAATATGATATCTAATTAAACATAAAAATCATGTGTTGCTGGTGGAATAAAGTTAGCTCGAGCCGCGGATCAATGATAATGAGTTGATATTAGTTAATTGGCCATCGTCGGATTTTCGCACGATTTCGAACGGACTAGATAATTCAAAATTTTAAACTGGTGTTTGAGCCATTTTTTTTAGCTTGAATGACGAAATGAGTAGGCCGCTGGTATGTTGGTAAGCGCTATGGTTACCTTTAACACAGAACAATATTACCTACCCCTAGCGGAGGCCCAGGAGGCCTTCAAACAGAGGCAACACCACACAAAACTTTGTATTTAAAGAACTCTCGCAAGTGTGTGTCAACCAGCTTAACATAAAAATTCGCTTCCTATTTTCACGCACACACACACGAAGCTTTATTCGTGTGTTTTCGCGGTACGGTGCGCGTCGTTTCTGTGTGGTTGAATTTATTTTCTTTTCAAAATCAGAAAATATTTTTGATTAATTGTTATTTAATTTTTTATTTGTGACATGAATAGTAAGAGCGTGCTATGAAATACCCCGGAATGTGATCTCTTGTGGAATTATGTGTGTAACGATACCAAAAATTATGATGGCGCGTGCCTGATTGTATAGTAAGTCCATTTTTCGTAAGAAATTAAGACTTTGCCCCTGCGATATTTGAACGCTGGGGTTTTAATGCAAAATTATTGCAACTATATAATTTATTCTTCATGAAATCCGTATTTTGACTCTCACAGGTAATATAGGTGTTGTGAAATAAAGGAATTTAAGTTTTCGATGAAGTATGCCCCTGCAGTTGGCTATTGGGACCGCCTATCGCATGATATTCTGACAGTGAATAGCGATTATTCACGACAAAATAAATGCGTAAGACAATATTTTTTTGTATAATTCAAATTAAAACATTATTATAAGAGAAATATGTGTATTTTTATTTACATTTCAGATTAACCTATATGCCTTTGTAGACGAAACTTCATTTCGATTCTTTTGTTTCAGAAAGCCAATGAAGCCTAGTATTTGTGGTCGCAATACATAAATAAGATATCCAGGCGGTAAATTTCATTTTGTTTGCCAAGTAAACATTGTATTTAAGAGATATATATCGAAATTTAAAATCGGCGTATGATGCTTTGCTGAGTTACGTCACAGGTGTGCTAAAGATCGGGAATAAATCCGATTGATACAAATAATGGACGATTCTGAGGATAACATGAGCACTGAGGATGTTACAAAACTTGACAGTCCGACAACCCTCCGAGTAAAACCAAAAAAGAGATCCCTCGTTGAACGAGAATTAGAAACCAACTTGACAGCTAGAGTAACATCTCCAGTCTCTAATGGAGAGGGTATTAGCACAAGTAGATATGGCAGAGCAAGACGGTTTAAAAATGAAGCAGAATATGGTGATACAAAAAAAATCACAGTGGAAACTTTAAAAAGTCCAGGGCCAGAGAAGTCTCCGGTTAAGGTTCAATCACCAGTATATAAAATGCATGCATCAAACTCACCAATCCGTTTGGATTCACCCAAAAAAGGTCAAGTAGAAGTTTATTTAGATACTCAAATTGAGAGTATTTATCAGGAGAACATATCATTAAGTAGGTTTGGGTCTGAAGAGAAAATTAAACCTTCACCGGTAAAGAAACAACCTAAAATATACATTAGAAAAGATTTAATACAGAATAGAGATCCAGAGGAGACTGTTATGTTAATCAAGAACATATTTTCACCAACGAAAAGTGCACAGAAATCAACTAATAGTCACTTAAGTAACATACTAGAAAGATCTTCAGAGAAATTTAATATACATTCTTGTGGAAAGCATTCAAATGGGCATATTGATAACTCATCAGTAGTGAAAACTTTAGATTTTGACAGCAAAAAGAAAAAGAAGGAAAATAAAGAGAAAATCTTATCTAAAAGTGACTTGTTTGATTTGGAAGCTAAATGTTTATATCAAGTTGGCGATCTTGCCTGGGCTCGTATGGGAACATATCCATTTTGGCCCTGTATAGTTACTCGTGATCCCTGTAATGGGATATTTGTTAAGAAAAAATGTAAGTTGTCATAATGATGTAATTGTTGACATTAATTTGATATCTACATTTATGGGTAATTTGTACAAAACTTGTTTGCATATATTTTTCATTTGTTTTGCATATAGTTTTGATTTGTATGACTACCTTGGTGGTGTAGTTGTACTGCATTCTGTATGGCGATAGGTCATTGTCATTGTAGGATATTGTCCCCTATCAGATCAAGAGATAGAAATATGCTCGGCGAAATGAGGTGTGACACCATTGCCTCTCCTGTTATTACAAACTATAATGACATCAATATGTTTTATTTGATGTTAATGTATAATTTTATCTTTCAGTGTTTGGGCGTATTGAGCGAGATATAATACATGTTACATTTTTTGGCGATAACGGACGGCGCGGCTGGATCGTAGACAGTATGCTAAAGAAATTTAAAGGACTTGCTGAGTTTGAATCTGCAAGAGAAAAGTTTACACCAGAGGTATGTGTAACTTGATAATTTGTGCCTATTTGAAGGATTTTTAGAAGACCAGGTAAACAAGCAAGTCATTTGCCTAATAAGTAATAAAGTAAGCAATCATGCCATTATTAACTTTAAAGGTTGAATATTACTAAATTGAAATGCACACCATAATATATGTCAAATTTGATATTTTTATATGCATTTAGTAAATCAAATTGCACATTTTAGGACAAGAAAAAAGACCCAAGACTATATGCTGCATTTTTTATATCAGACAAAAAGCAATCACTATGGAACTTGTCTGTGCATGAAGCAGAAACATTATTCAAAGAGCCAAAAAGACTAAGAATAGACATACTCAATGATATGTTAGAAAAAGCTAGATCTCAGAAAACAACACCAAAAAATCAAAAAAGTGGTAAAATCACTAGAACTGACAGTGATGTTTCACTAAGCGAAAGTCTTTATGACACTTTGTTTTCTGAAGATGATGGTAAAACTGACGACAGTGATAGGTCTCGAAATAAAATGAGAAACAAAACGCTAGATGTGTCCGAAGTAGTAACAGCTTGTCTGGACAATATGGCTGCTAAAACTGGTATCACAAAGATACAAAGGCAATCTCATATGGATAGATGGTTGCAAAAAGCGAAATCCAAAACCCCAGAGAAAACTTACGTAAAACCATCAATTTCAACAAGAGACAATAAAAGTCTAAGTAAACAAGAACATAGTAAAAAGAAGAGAATGTCTCCCAAAAATGTTTTAAAGCCTTATAGTCTGAGAAGATCCACATATGAATCTCAAAATTTATTGGCGCATCAAAATGAACATGATTATAGCAAGTTTGTGCCAAATGATGTGGAAGCAAATTTGAATAGTTCTACTACATTAAATGATGAGGGAAGTACAATTGGTGTTTCAGCAAAAGTGGAATCCCTTGAAAATGATAATGAAAAGAAAAGCGTTCATGTCACATGTGAAGATAACAATATTTTAGAAAAAGTCTCTGTAGATGCTAATGAAATTGTAATTGATCATGAAAGAAGTGCTATAACGGAATCTGACGCAGATAATATTTCCTTAGACAAAACTAGCAATGAACTATTTAGTGACATTCCAGACATGGATGTAGATACTACTTCAGATACACAAGAGAGCTGTTTCTCCAAAGAAAATATTACTGCAATGGAGACTTCAGACACAGATACTCAAAGTCAGACAGATACATCAGTAACAAACAATAACACAGTAGAAAAATCCGAAATAAAGGATAGAGGATGCATTAGTGGTGGTTCTGAAGACGAAATAACGTGTCTTCAAATACATCAAATGAATCCATCTGGATTGGAGAGAAACAGTATTGAAAATAACAAAGATTTTGACTGTACTGATGATAGTATTGATAGTACATACACTGACATTTCAAATAAAATGGATAACGACATGATTAACCCGAATGAAGATCAAGGAAGTGGAAAGAAGGAATCAATACATAGCTTAAGTTTACAATTAGGTACTGAATTCAATTTAGGTTCTACAGTACTTTCAAATAATATGGAAAATTTTATTTTGGAATCAAATATCAACGAAAGTGATGATAACGAATTTATGAATATTAATCGTGACAATTTTACTAAACGTGATGATAAATCTATCCAAGAATTCATCGAAAAAGACACGAGTACTAACGATACTTTTATTACTGTGGACGAAATGGAAGAAACAACACAGAATAACTTAGTATGTGAAAATGGGACAAAGGAAGAAAAGACAATTACTATTTGCGATAATATTGGAACTAGTTTTCAAAATGGTAATTGTAATAAATCTTTTCCTGAAGGGGGTCGAAGCAAAATAGATGAAGAAAACACAATAAATTCAGAGGGAAGCCAAACAGACGAAGAAAACACAGTAAATACTGCCTCTGATAATGATACCGTTACAGAAATTCCTAATAAAAATGAAGATTCTGTTTCAGATTTAATCAATGAAAATTTGCATGAAGTTTATAAAATTGATAAAGACACAAGCGAAGGTCACAGTGCAGTATGTGAAAAATCAGACATTTCTACTGACATAAGTAATAGTTTATCAGAAACCCGTCATGTGGACTGTGAAGAGGTAACTTTAAGTAATTCAAAAATAAAATGTAGTCATAATGTAATTTTAAATGAAGTAGACGACAACAGTACTTTAGAACAGTTGGACAATAACAAAAATCCTTCTTCCCATGATCATGTAAAAGAAAATGGTTATCAAGACTCTGATACTGATATGAGAGATGGGGATTTTGATATTGACACTGCTTCTATCAGTTCAGAAGACAGCCAAACATCAGTTACTAGAAGCAGACTAAGATTGCAGTTGAAAAATAGTAAAGAACTAAAATCCAGCAGTTTAGAGGACCCAGAATTCCTTAAATACTTAGAAGCGAGACGCGATGCTTTGACAGATGAGCATCCTGATCTTGGATCTGATGAAATTATTGCTTATTTGTATAAAACTTGGCTTTATGAAGAGAGTAAAAAAACTGATTTGAAAAAGTCTGATAATTCAAATTTTGTCAAGGGTCTGGATGAACCAGTGAGAAAAAAAACATCAAATCGTAAACCAAAAAAAAGTAGACAAAGTAATAAAAGAAGAGACATTCATGAAAGAAACAACTATACAGAACGAATAATGTCCGTTAATAGTGAGAAATATCGTGCAATAACTTCTAAAATGCCTGTAGTTCTAATTGAAACCAAAGTTCCTGAGGAAGAAAGTAAGAAAGATATACCTCCCGTAAATATTGATGCTATAGTAGTAAATAATAATGAGGTAGAAATTCCACAGTCAGGTAGTATCTCAAAAAAGACTGACGAAGATATTAATATAGTCGAGAGTGAAACAGTTGTAAATAAAGTGGATGATCCTATAGACGTGGAAAATATGAATAGTCCTCCAAACACAGCCATGTTGAAAAACACAATGTCATCTCCACTTAAAGGTACAAAAGGCAACAAAGTTGTTGAAGAAAATTGTCTAGAGCCTACAGTGAAAGAAGAATTTGATATTGATACAGCTTCAATTGATTCTGAGGCCAGTGATGTACCATTAATTTACAGTAAATTAAGATTGAGATCCAAAGCTGCAAGCACAAAAAGTAAAGACGTACCTGAAGATCAAATCGACAATGGAGCGGACAACGCGTCCATAAGCTCTGAAGACAGCGATATGGTACTATCAAAACGCAAACAAAAAATTAAATTAGATAGAAAAGCAGAAAAAGATTTGGGAGACCCAGAATTTATTAAGTATTTAGAATTAAGACAAGATACACTGATAGATGAAAATCCGCAATTGACTCAAGAAGAAATTACAAATTACTTATTTAAAACTTGGTTATATGAAGAGGATGTTAACCATCAATTGAAAAAGACTGATGATATAGAACAATCGGGATTAGTTAAAGGTTTAAATGATGAAAAGCTAGAAACGGCGCCAGCTAAAAGAGTAAAGAAGAAAGTCAAAGTTCCTAGTGAGATTACTGATTTTTTTGATGTAGCTCCTAGAGAAAAACCTAAGAGGCAAACTATAAAACCTTTTTACAATGAGGATTATTTTGATTTTGAGGACCAAATAGAAAGTTTTGAGATAACTAAAAACAGTGAAGAAATAAAAAGTGAAATTATTGATATTACAAATAGTGAAAAACCTATTGCTGAGTGTAGCAGTATAGGGGTGGAATACATTAAAAATGAAGATGTAGAAGATTGTTTTGATGAAGTTGAATTATATTTCACAGAATTAACCAAATCTAAACCAAATGTCTTTAAAGGGTTGGTCCGAGAGAAAGTGTGCGAAATTTGCGAAAGCACTGTTAATTTGGTCAAATGCAAAAGTTGCCATGGCATGTTTCATGTTGACTGTGTTAAGAAACAGACTGAAGTTGTTGATGTTCCTATACCTACTAGAGGAAGAAAGAAAAAGAAAAAGACTGGTAGGAGGCCTAAAGGTTCAGAAGATGCAGATAGCCACAGTGATGATAAAATCCAAGATCTTTCTGAAGAAAACATTGAAGATTTTGAGCCTGAATCTCGCACGGTAAATGCTGATGTTCTTGAAGCTGAGTTATCAGCCAAAATGAAGGAAATTTTAGATAATATGATACCCCCCGAAAGTTATTCTTACTCCAGTGATGATGAAGTAAATTGGAGTGACTCAGTGCCTGGCAAATGTGAAATAGTAGATGTGAAGCTAAAGTTACGTACTACAGAAATGTTAGAATTTTCAGATTTCAAATGTAACAATTGCCAAAAATACGACACTCCAGTTTGTTTTGTTTGCAAATCTGCCATTTCTAAAAAGGAGTCGAAAATGAGGCAGCGGTGTCAAGTAGCACACTGCCATAAATATTATCATATAGATTGCTTAGAACATTGGCCTCAAACTCAATTTAATGCTGGAGAACCTTCTAAAACTAACAAGAAGATAAATGAATATTTTGAAGCATTGACTTGCCCAAGGCATGTGTGTCATACTTGTGTGTCAGATGACCCGAGAGGCTGCAAGACAAGATTTAGTGGTGACAAGTTGGCTAAATGCGTGAGGTGTCCTGCCACATATCATTCATTTACAAAGTGTATACCGGCTGGCACCCAAATATTGACTGCATCGCATATTATTTGTCCACGGCATTATGAGCACAGGTAACTATAATTTTAATATATATTTAATTTTTTTTAAATTGAGCATAAAGAGGAGCAGCTTTTCAGCTAGATGCGTATCTTTTTTACTTAATGACAAAGCATAACCATAGCAAACTGTTATATACATTAAGTCCCATTTATGATTTCCTAAGCTAAGCCTACGAAATACGAAAATGAAAATGGAATATATAACTTTGTTAATACTATACAGAGGTAAAGTTTGTAAGGCTGCGGTTAGACGACGCGAAAAATTTCGTGCGGCAACCGCGCGGCGGCCGCACGGCGGCTGCACGGCGGCTGCACGAAATTTTTCAGTCATAGCAAATGTATGTCTTATTAACTAGGACTTAACGTTGAAATTCTTTGTGAGTAACTAACCGCGCGGTCGCATCGCGCGATCGCGCAGTCGCCGCGTGGTTGGAGCGTTGCGAAGAATTAAACATTATGGCTTAGTCAATAGCGTTTACATTAGTTTTTCGAGTTATTCGAGCGAGGCGCCCGCGCGGCCGCAACGCGGTGGGTTTCCTTGTCATATAAACGCGCCCTAAGTCTGGTTGTAGGGAGTAATCTCTGGAACTACTGATACATAACTGAAAAATCTTTCAAGATTAGGAAATACCTATTTTTCACTGTCACAAAAGTGAGTATTCAGTAAAAGATTACTATACTAAGCTACAAAAATAAATGAATATACTTTCATCTATAAGCTACAAGCAATAACTACCACCATCAGAATAAAATATTTTGTTAATGTAATGCCCCACATGTTACGTGGAGTAATTATTGCTGCGCGAATGTCAATTATAAATAATGATAGAAAATAAGCGATTGAATATCAGTCTAAACTGCTTCTGTAGCGCACTTGTATGCGTACGGGGTACGACTGCTGAGCTGAGGTTTCGGGTACGATCCCCAAGTCAGGTAAAATATTGGGCTTTTCTATCACAAAATGCCTAGTATCAGATCGCAGTCTGGAATTGTTTCACATTAAAGGACGGAAATAAGCTCTGCGAAATGTAGGCGTACTGGTTACTCTTCTGTCTACCCTTTCGGACATTACAGAGCGTGAGTGATTATCATTCTACATATAAAAATTATATGTGATTACTAATTCTGTCAGACTCGTACTGAATTTGTGATTTGTTTAATAACGATTCGCAGGTCAGGCAAAGAGCCGTGTCGTGTGAATGCATTCAACTGTATACAAAAATCTACAAATAGTGTGATTAGTGTTTATTAATTTAGTTAGAATTATCAAATTTTTCTGGATTTCTGACCTATCTAATAATTATTTACAGTCCAGGCAAAGTGCCATGTCACGTGAACACAGGATGGTGTTTTATTTGTGCTCTCGGCGGATCGTTGATATGCTGCGAGTATTGTCCCACTTCCTTCCACGCTGAGTGCCTTAATATTGACCCACCAGAAGGTAAGTTTTTTTCGTTCAACTATTCAGTGTCAGCTGGTGGGAGATAATTTTGTACGACCTTAGTTCCGTAAATTCCGTCAATTCTGCCGACCGTCAAGGGACGTAATGACCGTCGACATTTTTGGACTGCACTGTACTTAACATCAGGTCCAGTGTAATCACTTTGCTGTGTCAGATAAAATGTATTTTAAGTACTTGACTTGATCTGATAGTCTGTTGATTTACTATGATTCCATCCACAATTCAGTGTAAGCCCTTCATTCACCACCTCTGAGTAAATGCTATTCATTAAACAAAAATTTACACATTCAGTCACAAGTCATATACTGACATATGTACTTGAAGAATATATTAAGTCTACTGGGTAAGGTTAAAGCCTACATATTTTATCACCGCACGTAACTCATTTTTATCCATCATTTGCGTTTTTAGCACCTTGTTGCACAAAACAATTTATTGAGTTTTGGCGGGAATTCTGACAGTGCGGTTCATCGCTTATTTTAATTTATATCGAAAAGTAGTTTAAAGTTGTGTTTTTTGTATAAAAGTGGTGTGGATTTGTGCAATAAACATTGACGGTGATGAACAGTGTATGGACATATTGAAATAAGTGATTTAAGTATCATACTGGAAGGAATTCACACCATAACTCCAACAAGACCTTGAAAATTTAAACACCGATATTTTATCGATCTTGTGAAGACTTGAGAATAAATTATACTTATCATTGGTGAAATGCAAAAAATGGCGAAAGGTCGATTTACGACCACTGGGCGACCACTAGTAATTAATATGTTTGTATTGAATATGTTTCAGTTAGCTTTTACAGTCAATTGACAACATTTCATTTTTTCAACATACCTATATTAGTAGATTAAATTAAATTAGATCCAAATTAAAGAGACCCATTTCTTTCCTTTTTTTCCGAGATCGACATTTTTTCATTCATGATTTTTCTTTTGAATTATATTTCATTCGAAACAGAAGTAAACGCCAAATGACGTCATATATACGGTATAACGGTGTTTATGCCTTTAATTTACCTTTAAACAAAACTGTTAGTTGACGCTATTGGATTTTTTTGGTGTGTTTAAATATGACATTTGTGACATTATCAAGTAATATTAATGTAGTTTTATTATTAACTTATGAATAAAGGACAAACGTCATTCAACCGTATATGTGACGTCATCACACGTTTTTTGGTTTTTATTTTTTTTACTCCGAAATTAACTAGTATAAAAAAATTTAAAAAATATAGTCGAACTTAGGATAGCAAAATAAAGAAACGGTATTTTTGTTTTAGGCACGTTTGATTTTTGAAATGTTGTCAATTGTCATGATTATTTCTTGTCATCAACAGGTGGTTACATGTGCGAGGACTGTGAGACAGGACGTTTGCCTTTGTATGGAGAAATGGTGTGGGTCAAACTGGGACATTACAGGTAATATACCATTTTGTTATAAAAGTAAATAATTTAATTTGCTTCATTATAAAATACTTGACTGGACTGCAACGAATAATTATATCAACATAGTTACATTTTTTGAGCCAGATTAATTCTTGAAAATTTAGAACAAAATAGGTACTATTGTCTTGTTGGTACACAAAATTTTAATGAAAGTCTTTGTAGATTCCATTTTAGGTATAAATCTGCCTAATCTGAATGAACTTTACTTCCTTCTTCCTTTTCATATGAAGGTATAAATAAAACTTTTTTATTAAACTTATTTACTCACAGATGGTGGCCAGGCATAATACTCCATCCATCAGAGATACCTCTCAACATTTTGGCCGTAAAACACAGGCTAGGAGAGTTCGTGGTTCGTTTCTTCGGACAGTATGATCACTATTGGGTTAATAGAGGTCGAGTGTTTCCATTCCAAGAAGGTAAATAATTTGATTTTCAAACATTAATAGACTGTGGTACACATATATTGGATATGAATACAGACCACAGATAATATATTAGGTTACGAAGGTATTTCAATTTATATAGGAAATAAGCTTGTCAAATTTCTAACAAGAAACCGCAAGTTCGACTCCCGCACAGAAACAAAAATTTGTGTGATCCACAAATATTTGTTTCATATCTGAGTGTTGTAAGAATGGCAGACTCTCGTGTTTTGATACCCAATAACACCAGACTCCTATCCTTACTGTGGGGTCAGGACTATGTCTGTGATTATTGAGTGTATTTATAAAATAAAAGAAATGCACGTAGGACCTTTTAAATGACGATATGTTTACATAATATTTATCCTGTATTTAATTCTAATTTTTTGTAATATCATCCCGTAAGCCTTTTGTAAAATAAATTTCAGGTGATTCGGGTCGCATATCAAGTCAGAAGTCTAAAATAGACGCAGCTTTCACCATGGCGATGGAGCACGCACAGAGAGCGTGTGAAATATTGAAAAGTCAGTTTGTGCTATAAAAATTATATTGTAGCGATAATTTAAAATATATTTCATAATACAATCTGTATTACAATCTATGACTTAATTTAACTTAAATTGTTCATGTAAAACGGTTGAGTTTGAACTAAAACCAGACTAAATAAAATATTACTTAATTAGGTTTAGTCTGGTGATAACTGATAACATAATACCTAAGACCTTATTTCAAAACGTAAAAACTATAAACTGCCTGTGTATCGACAGGTTGTTATGGTAACCTATAGTAATTTGTTTATATAAACCTAGTTTAATGTCGGGATTATGGTTTGTAATACGACTGATACTGTTTAAAATATGTTTTGTAAGCTTTGTATAGCGCTGTCTAATGTATTAAAATTACCAATTGTACAGGTGCACAGCTAAATCAAGAAGAATCATTAGACATAGCGTCTTCCCTACTTCCTCCCCACTATGTGAAACTCAAGGTGAACAAACCCTGTGGCTCCCTCTGTGGGCGGAAACTGGACGATCCTGAACTGTCGCTTACTCAGTGCGAGTGCAATCCCGATGAAGAAGACCCCTGTGGACCTTACTCACAGTGTCTTAACAGGTAGGAATTATGGTGCTGCCACACCGGTGTTAGAAAATGTTATATAACATTTTATAACAGCGGTGTGACAGCACCATTTAGTAAACATTTCTTAACATTTGTTAACATTTTTTAACCGCGGGCGGCGGTACTTTTGAGAGCGGCGCCGTCAAAGAAGCCGTCAAAGAAGAAGGGCCGATGTCATGTTTTCAAATGTTATAAAATGTTAAACAATGTTATAAACGGTTAGATTTAATGTTAGAAAATGTTTGTAAACATTTTATAACATCGGTGTGGCAGCACCATTATAGTAAAAGTGGTTGAACAATGTTGTAGACACTTTAGTATACAACAGCAACCGCCGGGCTCAACTAGATCATTATTGTTGTCTCACAGAAAACTGAAGTGAAATGACAGCTGCTGCGTTGTCATTCGCTTTTTTGATTGAGAAACTATATACATTCGCATTATTAATTAAGAAACTATATACAGCATTGAGTGATTGTTACATTGAATGAACACTCTTCATTCATTATTCATCTTTGGTTTGAAGAATATTGCAGCTAGTCAAATTACTCTGCATTATGAGATAAATAAATCAATAAATAACACCCAACAGTCACACACATAGTCCTGACCCCCACAGTAAGATACGAGTCTTGTGTCGTGGGTATCAGGAACTACGAAAGACTTTCGGTCTCACAGACACCCAGACCCCGGAACAAATATTTGTGGATCACACAAACATTTGTGATAATAAAGGTAATAAGTGCGGTGCAGTGCCATGCAGTATTGTGTAATTAAAATTTCTGAATGGTGTTGCTACTGTTTATAAGCAGGCGTGGCGCTTACCCACCAGGCGAGCGACCTGTTCGTCCCGACATTTAATTCTATAAAAAAATGCCCGAGGGACACACTTCGGGTTCATTCACATTGGAACTTTGAACTCGGAACTTCGCACCTTAAAGGTATGAGTTCGAGGTAAATGGCAGTTTGCAGACCGCAGCGTTGCTACTGATTTGTGTGTATTCCGCTGTAATTAATTCCAAAAGTGGAGACTGGCTACAGTGTCGCCTGCCGAAATACATAGAAGCCAGTACAGTACTACGATTTAAATTATGTGATTCGACATTCTCCGGTTTTTACGAAATAGTATAAATATGCAGTATATACCCGGCTACTTAGGTCCGGTCTGTTACTCAAGGTAATAAATAACCTAACCGTAATTTGTTAATTGAAATCATTTGTAATTTATATTGGGCGTAAGGTAAACGCTTCCGAGAACGAGAATAGTGTATAGTGATTACTCATTAGCACTGCCACCTAATAGTGAATTAAGTCTAATTTTTTATTTTTTTTTCATACACAGTCTTTCAGTCTATTTGAATAGATTTATATAGAATGATTTTTATTAAAATGATAAAAATCATATTCTTCTTAATAACGTAATGTAAAGGTGATAAAAAATCAGTTGGCGCTCGGGGCTAACGCACGCGATGCGCGTATGGTTTATTACCTATTGTATTACCAGGTACTCTCGTGCTCATTGATCCCGAGTTTCGTACGCCTTACATAGCGGGTTTACAAACTATATAATTTCCAAAATGAAAGAGAAGACAACTAAACAATAAAAAAATTAAGAATAGCGTTTTCTGATATTTTTTTTTGTTTTCGCTGGATGCAGGCCGCTTCCAACAGGTCGGTCTGGAAATCTTTTGGGGAGGGCCTATGTTCAGCAGTGGACGTCCTGTGGCTGATGATGATGATTTTTTCTGATTATGTTAGTTAATGTTTTATTATACTTTTGGCTTCGGATGCGTTCCACTTATAACCAGATTTTCTTCTAACATTACTAGGCCTAATCCTTCTCATTCAGTTTAGAAGGCCCGTGCCCAGCAGTGGCACATATATGGGTCCTTTGGTTTAAACCTATGATGTTACAAACAACACACATCAACAAAATAAGTACACAATGTAATTTTGCAACGGGTCTGCTTTAGGTCATCGTAATCACGCGTTCGTATTTCCCAAATACACGAAGATTGCGATTATAGATTACAATATTAAGATATCGATTGCGAAGATATACGAAGCACATAATGTTATAGTGTAGTGTCGCGGCGGTCTGCCTCCGAGCTTGGAATCATAGCTTGATAATTATTGTTTTTCACAGGATGCTCTTAACTGAATGCGGTCCGACGTGTCGAGCTGGCGACAGGTGCAATAACAGGGCGTTCGAGAAACGACTGTACCCCAAACTAGTGCCTTACAGAACCCCGCATAGAGGATGGGGACTCAAAACTTTGGAGGATATTAAATCAGGTACGCTTTTGAATGACTATTCTTACTTATTTTTAACTCTCCGAGAAAAAATTGGTGTAGTTAAAAATTTGATGATTGTGTGCGTGTGCGTTTGTGTGTCCGTTTGCGTGTGAGTGCGTGCGTGCGTACGCGTGTGTTTTCATTTGATTGAATGACGCGGCGAGTAATGGCCGGCGCTCATAGACGGCATGGCACGGCATGGCATGGCAAAGGATTTTATTACTAATCAAGTTATTTTGAATCTTATTGCCACGAGTTTAGAATTCACGTTACTTTATTTCAATACCACAGTGCCGCGACGTGCCGCGGGATGCTGTGGCATGACGCGACGCGCCGCGGCATGCCGCGGCGTCCCGTGGCATGCCGTTTCATTCCACGGATTGCCGCGGTGCGCGAGAGAGAGAGAGTGGCTGGGCATTCAGCAGGATGCCACGGCATGCCACGGGACGCCGCGGGATGCCGCAGCATGACCTGCCGTGCCATGCCGTGCCATGCCGTCAATGAGCGCCGGCCCTTAGTCGCTCGAAGCAACACCACACAAAACTTTGAATTACAAACCACTGCATGGCAATGAACTGCGCTGGTCACTTCGAAACATAAGATGCTGAGTTTTATTTAAATTCTGGCACGACAAAGGGACTACACTGGACTTGATGTTAAGTACAGTGTAGTCCAAGTACAATGTCAATTGTTAAAAAACATTCAAGTTTCGTGGTGTTACTCCTGTTTATGGGCCGCTTACTATCAGGCGAGCGACCTGCTCGTTCTGGCTAATAAAAATAAGGAATCCGTATTTATTATACCTTGGCTTATGTTTAAGATTAGTTTTAGCGGATTTAACTTTTCCTTTGTTACAGGTCAATTTGTGATAGAATATGTGGGCGAGCTGATCGATGAGGAAGAGTTCAAACGGCGCATGCGCAGGAAACACGAGATACGCGACGAGAACTTTTATTTCCTGACACTGGATAAGGAGAGAATGATCGATGCAGGACCTAAAGGAAATTTGGCCAGGTACATTACTTTTAGGCTTGCAGGTGTATTTAGAGAACATTTAAATTGATAGAAAAATGCTGTCTATCTGTCCTACCTAGATAGAGACCTTTAAAGGTATAGTTTTTTTAACTTCACCAACCTTATGTCCGTCCCATAACGAGATAGAACGCGAACCTATCGCCATACCAGGCACATTCAATCCTGGGTAACTCGTTTGATTTTTTTTATTTTCGATAAACGAAAACATCAACTCCAAACATTAATTGTGATTGCCCGACCTGCGAATTAAACTCAGGATCTGACGATTCTCGGCTTTAGTACGCAACCGCTAGACCAATGAGGCCAGTATTATATTATTTATTTTACATGTAGGTTTATGAACCACTGTTGCGAACCCAACTGTGAAACCCAGAAATGGACGGTGCTCGGCGATGTACGCGTCGGACTGTTCGCAATCAACGACATACCAGCTGTGAGTACCTTGATCCTTTTTTGAAGTGATAACTTCTTATAGGAGGGTAAACCGCTTCGTAACGTAATGCGTTACGGCGCCACTTTGTCTGGCTTTCCTTTCTCTCAAGCATACGGCAGCATTAGGCAGGCTCCTCCTCTCTCACTTTAACCCACATAAGTTTTAAGTCATCACTTCTGTCGAGCGTCCCAAGATGCACACGTTTTTCTTCTTTCTGACTGGCGTAATTTTGTCTTAATGCCAGGGGCCACAATCCTACTAAGATACTGTGAGTACCTTAAAATCTTTTTTAAATCCATAACTGAAGTGAATATGTTGACAAATCGAAGTGCAGCGTTTGTATTGTATCAAAATTGGCATCATTATTCTGTGTTAGAGCCACACTGTAGACAGTTTTGTCTACGGCATGAATGGGCCGGCTCCAATCCAGATAACCCCCCCCCCCCCCCCCAATTTTTTAAATATCTTTTTCCTGTATACTTACCATACGAATTAATTAATTAATCGCTGGATGCAGGCCGCTTCCAACAGGTTGGTCTGGAAATCTTTGGGGGAGGCCTATGTTCAGCAGTGGACGTCTTGTGGCTGATGATGATGATGATGATACGAAGTAATTTGCTTGAGTTTGTACTCGAATGTCTCCATAAGTTGACTATCCTATCGAGTCAGTATTCGTCATTTTTTTTGGTATTTTACATATTTTGGCGTAACGTTTTGCATTTTTCCACATTTATGTTTATCGTGCAGTATAAAACATAAAGTAAATGATGCATAAATTTACTATTTTACAGAATACAGAAGTAACATTCAATTATAATTTGGAATGCGCCGGAATTGAGAAGAAGAGATGTTTGTGCGGTGCCAAGAGGTGTTCCGGTTATATAGGAGCCAAACCTAAGCAGGTGAGTTGTCAATAATAATTGAATTTTTTATAAGCCGACAGCGAGCATCTGGGATGCATTGGGTGATGGTAAGCGATCATAAATTGTCTCCTATTGTGTCGATAATAAAATATATTTATTCCACAGGATGAATCCCAACCGAAAAAAGGAAAGATGTCCGTGAAAAGAACCTACAAGAAACAAAAGGCTGAAACGCCTCCATCAGCTACAAAGTCAAAGCCCAAGAGGCCATTAGGACGTCCACCGAAACCCAAAGAACTGAGCGAGATCGAAAAAGATTTGTTAATTATAAGAAACGCCACAAATGGCCTATCCACTGACGAGTCTTGTCGAAGCTTAAGTTCAGAAGGCGACAGAAATCCTAGGGCCTTGAAAAGAAAAAGGGTAAGTTTCTCCACAGAAGAAATTGTACTTTACAACGGGTCTGAATCGCCCAGTTTAAAAAGGCAGAAGTTCAACGAAAAGGAAGTAGGCGACTGAAATTAGATTTATAGACTGATTCGATAGATACTTGTCGATTTATCGACGTTGTTGACATTTACGCAGTGTAGAATATCGATGTTTTGGTAATTTGTTACCAAGACTCATATCGATTATACGAATAGTAAAATTTACAACATTTATCGAGTTTGATATCTAATTTCGATAATTATAAACACTTATTTCTGAAGAACGGTTTTCTGGCATCGAAACTTCTTAACTCAAATTCTTAAAATACACAAACGGACCAATTGTACATAGAAATTGATTTGGTGTAAATAACGTGTGTAGCGGTCACATGTTCATTCTGATAGATTATCGACAAATATCTATCGATATCGAGTAAGGTCACAGCCGCATGTAAATGTTAGGTTAGTTCGGCTAGTGATAGTGACGTACTACTTTAAATGAGTTTAAAATTCTGTATAAAACGCAAATACCTTCATAATATAGATAGTAAAAATACTTACATTGTGTTCAATTGAAAGTGCACACGTGCTGGCGACTTTGTTTAAACGGTGACAGAAATAATTGCGAGAATAACTAGAAACTTTAAAATAAATAGAAATCGATATTTTAAGTGTGACACTGCCCGTAGTTGTGTTTCGTGAATGTCCGATATTTAAATTATCGACTTCAGAATTGATGTGTATGTGATTTTGATAGATTATATAATAATAATATCAACCTTCTATACTGCATACTGCTGCTGGGCCCGAGCTACCTACAAATGAGACGGGTTAGGCCTTGGTCCACGCTGGCCTAATGCGGGTTGATAGGCTTCACACGCCTTCGAAATTATTATTATATTATTCTTCGATTTTTATTACTCTAACAGTTATGTTTATCGTGACTAAATGCAAAAAAATGTGTCTCATCCCTTGTGAATACTAATGTTTCGATATTTTTTGTTATCCACATAGAATCAAAGAAGCATATATATGGAAAATCGAATTTTTAAAATGTATCCAAATATAATACTTTTTTTTTGTTATTGGTAACGTGTATATATTGTTTTTTTTAATACGCTTTAAATTTCGTTAACGAAATCATATAGTTGTCACGATTAGAGTGGAAATGTTTTCGATGATTTAAGTACCCTTCAAAACAAACATAACAAATTAATTTAAGACGGGCGCATTCGATTTTTTTCGTACGTATACGCACGGCACTACGTTTAGGAATAATATACTTTGCCGAAACCTTATAGTATAAAATTGATTGTGCATAATGTATGCATGAGTGATGGTACACTCGCACTTTGTATTTCTTTACATAATGTAACCCAATTTATACTCCAAGCTCATCGCAGATTATATTATTATGTGTTACAAATGTCGAACGTATATTTCGATAAATATTTCGTACAAATACGTATCGATAATGCGCCCGGCTTAATTCTTTGATAATAAACTGTAGCTCTTCCAATGTGTATAAAAATGAAAATAATAGGGTTAGAGTATGTAATTATGGTGAATCTATAGATTATTATTATAAACGCATGTTTTCACTAGATCTAGAAGATAGGCTTTGGTGCAACAAAAGACATTTATTGTGAAAAATATTTGGCAAATCGATAAAGTAGTATTTTAAGTGAAATTGTTACGATTTTTCATTGTTAAAGACGATTCAAGATGGGTATTGATAAATATGAATTATAATTATCTTGATTCTAAATCGGTTATCTAGAGCTAGTGGAATCGTGCCTAAAGAGCGAGTCTCTCGAACACGTCAAGTGCGTTATTTTGTTAATATATTGTAAAATAAACGTATTGGAGTTGACTCGCGTGTTTATATGCTTTCACTCGAAATAAATATGCATTTATATACAATATTTTTTTTATTTATCCCCGATATTATAATTATTTTTTGGGGGCCGGCTTCGTTTTGTGTTTTTGAAGTGATAACTTCTTATGGGAGGGTGAACCGAAACGTTCCGTAACGCGAGCGGCGGCGAGCGGAAGGTTCCAGAATATTCGAGAACCTTCCGTGAGACGTCACGCGGGTCAGTTGAGCAGCCAGCGCTAGCCGACTTCCCTGGGACTTCGATAATTTCGAAGTCCCAGGTGGCGTCACACAGTGACCAGTCGGATTGGACCGGACTTTGACCGGACTTTCACAGGACTTTGACCGGACTGTGTTCGTTTTTTTTTATGGCGAATAGACAATAGAGTTACTGTAATTTTGTTTTTGATATTGATAATAAAATGACGATATTTTACTTATTTTATAATTTGGAAAAAAGTACCAGGTTCGCATAAATGCGAAGAGAGTAGAATGTCCATTTTTCATGGCGAGTAGCCATAATTAATAAACAAATGACGATTTGGACAAAGAAAAACTTTTTAGGTTTTTTCTTATTTTGTAAAGGAAGTTGTTGTATTGACCGATGAGCAGCCGGAAGGAGGTGCGGATGTGGAGCGAAGTACAGTGGCGGGGCGAGGTGCGCGTGCAGTGGAGTGGAGAGGAGAGGAGAGGAGAGGGGAGCTATGTTATAAAAGCGGTGTGATGAAATTATATTAAACTATTTTGTATCAGTTGGCTAATAAAAGTGATTTCTGTTATACTTCAATAAAACAATTCATTTATAATCCTGTCTTCGTTATAGTCAGAAGTGGCATATTTAGCCCAAAATGAAGAGATTCCGAGGAAGATCAGAATATCCGCACCAGCCAAAAAGAAGCCGAGCATCACATACAAAACAATCAAGTAGCAACTCGCCTCCAGTATCGGTAAGAGAACTAATCAATAAAAAAGTAGATGAAGTTATTAAAAAGTGTTTGAATAATGATAATGAAACATTACAAACAAGATTAACCAGGCTACAAAATACTGAAAAATTAATTCCTGATTTCGACCCCGAAAACCGTGATTTAAACATAAAAAGTTGGATTAAGAAAATTGAGCAACTAGGTGTGATTTACCGTTGGAATGATGAAGCAAAGTCTTTTATCTTACAATCAAAATTGCAAGGTCAAGCGAGACAGTGGTTTAATAGATTAGAGTCCTATGAACATTCCTGGGAAGAATGGAAATCAATGCTAGTTAGAGCCTTTCCACGTCATCACGATTATGCCTTTTTATTAGATGAACTTGTGGGTAGAAAGAAACTTTCATCAGAATCGATGACCAAGTATTTTCAGGAGAAGTTAGCCATGTGTTATAGATGTCAACTAAGCGATCAAGCTTCAGTGTCCTGCATCATACGAGGGTTGCCGTATGAGCTCCGAGCGAATGCACAAGCCTTCCAGTGTTCTTCTCCAGACGAGCTGTATGAAGGTTTCCTTTCTGCTTTTGATTCTTATCAAACAAATCCTGTGAAATCCCAAAACCCATCTGCTAAGGTAAGCGGACTGCCGAGAAGTATTGAGGGATCTACCAGTCAACAGAAGGATTTCCCGGCAAGACAACCACCAGTTTGTTATCGCTGTAAAGAGGTAGGACACGTGGCGACATCTTGTAAGCTACCCGACAATCGGAAGTGTTATAGATGTGGCCAATTAGGTCATGTAGCAAGTAATTGCACAGCAGCAAATAACCAAGCAGACGTCAAGAAAATCCAGATTTTATCAAACCTGAACGATGCATACAAAAAGCGGGTAAAAGTAAATAATGTATGTATGGAGGCCTACTTAGATACGGGAAGTGAGCTAAATATAATATTTATAGGTGCATCAGACGCTCTCAAACTCAAAATGAAACCTGCTAACACTGTTTTAAAGGGCTTCAATGGTTGCACCGTTCGTACTTTAGGAGAGGTTCAATTTGATTTGCTTGTAGATGACGTCCAAATCAAAACCACAGCCGTCGTTACTGATGTGGATTTGGGTGATGTTGTCTTAATTATTGGACAGTCTGTCATAAACCTGGAGGACATAATGTTACGTGTGTCCAAACAAGGAGTCAGTTTATCAAAAGTTCAGCACACTCCTAATGACTTGGTGAACATAGACATGTGTAATGAAGCGATTCGTTTCAGAGTTACGCTCGTTGAAGATACAATTATACCTGTTGGAGACAATTTGATTCGAGTATCTGTTCATGGAGCTGGTCCAGGAGACTACTGGACGAGACCGCGGCAATACAGCATGGGTAGCGTTGTATATGCTGTGGCTAGTGCAGTTCTTCGGAATGGCAACGGATATCTACGAGTCTGCAACATTGGGTCCGATCCCATTACATGGAAGAAAGGGACGACCGTTACTCGAGCTGAGAGGTGCACGTCGGATACAGAGGTGAGTTCAAACTATTTATCATTGAGGAGAGATGAGTATATTGATAATTTTAATTTCGAGTTAGCAAATATCAATGTAGGTGATATAGAACCACATTCGTCTGATAACTTGATTCAGTTGCTAAAATTATACAGGGATTGCTTTGCCAGTTCAATTAATGAAATCGGCTGCACAAATTTGGGTGAAATGACTATAGAACTAAATACAAATAAACCCATAGTTCGTAAGCCGTATAGATTAGCTCATACAGAGAGACAGATAGTTACAAAGTTAGTTGATGACTTGATAAGCGGTGGCATTGTAAGGGAATCAAATTCCGAATACGCATCTCCAATTATATTAGTACGTAAAAAGAACGGTGATTATAGGTTATGTGTCGATTATAGGGATTTGAACTCGGTAACTGTTAAAGATAGATTTCCTATGCCGCACATAGATGACCAATTATCTAGATTAGCAGGCAAAAATTATTTTACAAGTTTAGATTTGTTTTCTGGTTACCATCATTTGAAAATAAATTCAGATTCTATTAATAAGACTGCTTTTGTCACGCCGGATGGCTTGTATGAATATCTGCGGGTACCATTTGGGTTGGCCAACGCGCCTTCCGTATTTATGAGAGTTATACAAAAATTATTAAAATTAGTCGGTAGTCATGAAATTGTTACATTTATGGATGATATGTTATTATCAACGTCTTCGGTACCGGCGGGCTTAGAATTATTAGAAAAGGTGTTAGTACAGTTGCGTAAATCAGATTTAAAATTAAATTTGAAAAAGTGTGCATTTCTCAAATCGGAAGTATTGTTTCTCGGTCATGAAATTAGCTCGGATGGTATCAGACCAGGTAATCAAAAGATAGCCGCAGTATATAATTTCCCTAAGCCAAATAATTTGCATCAATTACGTCAGTTTTTAGGGTTATGCAGTTATTTTAGGAAATATATAAATAAATTCGCCCTCATAGCAAAACCGTTAACCGATTTAACAAAAAAGTGTTCGGAATGGTTATGGAGTGATAAGCATAATGCATGTTTCAGTGAGTTAAAACAAAAATTATGTACCCGACCGGTTCTTGCTTTGTATGATCCTACGTTACAATGTGAAATTCATACGGACGCAAGTAAAATAGGTATAGCGGGTATTTTATTCCAGTTGCAAAACGAACGTGAACTTAAACCCGTGTTTTATTTTAGTAGAGTAACTTCACGCGAGGAGTCAATTTATCATAGTTATGAGCTTGAAACGTTAGCAGTTGTTGATTCTTTAAAACATTTTCGGGTTTATGTGTATGGACGTCCAGTTAAGGTAGTCACTGATTGCTCTGCCGTTCGGTACACTTTATTAAAAAAAGATTTGGTTCCTCGCATAGCACGTTGGTGGCTTGCTATTCAGGAGTGTGACATTCAAATTGAATATAGACCAGGTGTTAGTATGAAACATGTCGACGCTTTGAGTCGCAACCCATCAACGGGTGAAACAGTACCTATTGATATTTTACAATCCTTTGATCATTGTGTAAATGTAAACATGATATCTAGTGACGATTGGTATTTGACTATACAGCTGCAAGATGATAAGTTGAATAATATAATTAAACAGTTATCGGAGGGTAATGCATGTCAGGATATTAAAAATAATTATATAATTAAGAACGATCGATTATATAGAAAAACTTTACATGGCTACAGGTTAGTTGTACCCGCATTTGCTAGATGGAAATTTATGCAGAAATTTCACGATCAAATAGGTCATATAGGAACTAGACGATGTATAGAATTGATCAAGTCTGATTATTGGTTTCCTAAGATGACTCGATTTATAAAAAAATATGTTAATAGCTGTTTGGAGTGTGCTTATGCTAAAGGTAATCATGGGAAACCGAGTGGTGAATTGCACCCTATACCTAAGCCTTCTATTCCAATGGAAGTCGTTCACATCGATCACCTTGGCCCTTTTTGTAAAACTAGAAAAGGTCATCAGTATATTCTCATGATTGTAGACGCTTACTCAAAGTTTTTGTTAGCCCGTCCAACCAGAACAATTAATTCAACAGAGACAGTATCTGTCCTCAAAGATATGTTTAGTTTATTCGGTTTTCCTAAGAAGGTAATATCGGATAGAAATCTAGCGTTCACTAGTAGAGTTTTCAAAGAGTTTTCAACAAATTATAATTTTCATCATACACTTAACGCTATTGCATGTCCGCGTGCTAATGGGCAAGTCGAGCGTTATAATCGTACTTTGTTAGATGCTATGCGTACTCGTAATGTAGATCCTAACATGTGGACTGAGTGCATAGCAGATACAGTTTGGGGTATAAATAATACGGTGAACGGAAGTCTAGGGTACCATCCATACGAAATTATGTTTAGTCATAAAGGTAGACTGATGCCGAACTTAGCAGTTAGTGAAGAGTCTATAGCGGTGGGCGAAAAACGTAGAAATGCTTCTAGGCGATTAGAGCGACAGGCAGAAATAATGAAGCGAAATTATGATAAACGTCATAAACCTGAGAAGGTATTCAAAAAGGGGGACTTGGTACTCTGGAAGCAAGCACCATCTGGGGGTGAAGTTAAGAGCGTGAATAATAAATTACAAGTCTTGTACTCTGGTCCTTATATTGTCCAAAAGGTCCTTAGTAATGATCGTTACGAAATTAAAAGTGTAAAGGGAATGCGCGGGTACAAAAAGTTTACAGGCATAGTTGCTGCAGATTCTCTTCGGATCTATCGAAGCGCCCCTGATTGTAGTGGGACTAGTAGTGATGAAGACGTAGTTACTAGGGACGATCTAATTGATTTACTGGAAAGCTAATAATTGTGTGTCATTGCGCCAATTGCGGTGCAATTGTTTCAGGATGGCCGACTGTAAAGGAAGTTGTTGTATTGACCGATGAGCAGCCGGAAGGAGGTGCGGATGTGGAGCGAAGTACAGTGGCGGGGCGAGGTGCGCGTGCAGTGGAGTGGAGAGGAGAGGAGAGGAGAGGGGAGCTATGTTATAAAAGCGGTGTGATGAAATTATATTAAACTATTTTGTATCAGTTGGCTAATAAAAGTGATTTCTGTTATACTTCAATAAAACAATTCATTTATAATCCTGTCTTCGTTATAATTTGGAACATGTTGCCGTAAAAAGTACCAGGCTCGCATAAACGCGAAGAGAGTAGAATGTACTTTTATCATGTCGAGTGGACATGTTGCCGTAATTTTGTATTCTCTCATGTTGTTTGGTAAGTTTTCACTTCTGTCGGCACTCCCGGAGTGCAACCCGTATTTTTTTTTTTTATATCAATGCGATGGCTATACAAAGTATTCCTTACCATGATTTGGGCTTTGAGTGTGTTAATCTTTCGGAATCGAATCTTAGTTCAACAACCCAGACGCAAATAGTACCCAGACCATACGGATGAACTCACAAAGACGGCATAGGTTACGTAGGTTACGGACGTGTAGGAGAAATGGATGTTTTGATAATCCATCCTTAACTAATGAGGGAGAATGTGGGTTTCCACGTATCTAATTGACCGTATGATACCCAACAGCAAGCTGCTACTTTGGCGCTTTTCTGTGTGATAGTGGTAGCAACCGAGTATGAGTCTGCTCATTCGTCCTGTAGACAAAATTGTCGAAAACGTGGCTACCACCTATAGGAGTGTGAAAGTTTGTATGGGATTTCTGATGTATACTTGAAATGCTCTTCAAAACAAACTTAAAGTACGTATCGACGTTATAAGCCGTAAAAACAAGCTACATTTTATAAATTGTACACCAAGATACCTAATCCAGGCTATAAATAAAGTATACTGTAACAGCATTGCATAGATTAACATTTGACTTCAAAAGTCTAATATTATCGTATTGACGTCATCGACCTGTGGGCAAGACGCCGCGATTCGACTGTATGAAACGGCGAGCCATCGATTCATATTATGGAAATTTATTCTTTCCAGATTGATATCTGAAATAAATCAACAAAGTCGAGTAATTATGGTAAAATTTATTCCAATTGAACCATTTCTGGTACTAAAAAGATTTTAATTTTCAAACGATACCTATATGTCAGTGTCAGAGCAGAGACTCTAAGGTTAGTGTGCACAGAGTACATTATTATATAACTGTTAGTGTGTTTGCAAACAAAGAAAGTAAGTGGCATAAGGACATGGTGGGAATAAGGACGGAATTATTATTGAAATTTATTACACAATCGATAGATATTAATTATTGATTAAATGACATATCCGTTCTTACCAAAATCAAGCTTTAGATAGACAAAACAGCTAAGTACTTACTTAAAGGTTGTTGATTTAAATAAATAAATACACCCAACAGTCACATACATAGTCCTGACCCCACAGTAAGATGCGAGTCTTGTGTCGTGGGTATCAGGAACTACCAGAGACTTTCGGTCTCACAACACCCAGACCCCGAAACAAATATTTGTGGATCACGCAAACATTTGTCTCGGTGCGGGAATCGAACCCGCAGCCTCTCGCTTCACAGCCAGCTACTCGCCGGCTGCGCCACGGAGGCTGTCAATTTATTTATTTGATTTATTTGTGTAAAAATTCAACCCTCGTTTACACTCCTACCCTGTGTACCTAGTGTGAGTTTTCCGATATCCGATCCGATGTCCATTCATCGTTATCTACAGTAATATTATAAAGACGTAAGATTTGTATTTTTGTATGTATCGAATAAACTTAAAAACTACTGGACCTATTTGAAAAAATCTTTCACCATTAGAATCCTACATCATCGATATGAACATGTTCATCATCTGATGAACATAGGCTACTTTTACCCCGGAAAAAGCAGATCATGCGGGCGGAGCCGCGGGGGAAAGCTAGTACTAAATATATATGAAGTAATACGTTTCTAAAATACGGTCCGCTAGAGACGCTGTATAGAATTGCAGCTCATAATATGTTCGTTAATACGGATAAACGTGATACGTATAAAAAACTCGCACTAAGGGCACTGCAGTATTTTTTAAGTCACTTCACTTGCCTTTTAAGTTAGAAACTTAAAAGGCCTCCTGTCGTCAGTTAAAAAACAATAAATACTGCGTCGCCCGTGACTAACTTCATGGCGGCCTGAGATTGACGATCCATCTAATAGGAAACTAAGATTGGTCTGTGACGTGACATTTACCTTGTTCATATCATAATAATTATGCAACAATCGTATGCAACTTGTGCACATACAGTGCGTTGTATGTTATGATGTGATTATTGGTCGGTGGAGAGTCTAACGTCATATTATCGGGTACAAATTCTAATAGGTAGGTAGGCCGTCTGGGATGGTACTACCGCTTTGTCTATTACTGCCGCCAAGCAACAGTGTGTAAGCACTGTTGTGTTTCGGTTTGAAGGACACTGAAGCCAGTGAAATTACTGGACATTATGAGACTTATTATGAGACTTGCTGGTGGGAGGATACTTGTATCCGACCGGATAGCGACCACCGTACACTGGTGCTAAAACCTGCCACAGTGGCCCACCTTGTGTGGGTCGCGTTCCAGGGTCAGCCAGTGTATATCCGGTTCTCCCCAGGGGGCTTGCCCCTTGATCCTAACCCTTTTCCCATCCCTTTTTCCTTCCCCTCCCCCTTGGCCCTTTGGCAGGCCGGCATGATATTGCCGACCAACGATGGACACATTGTTTATCGTTGGTCGACACTATTCTTGGATTGCGCTACACTTACCATCAGGTGTAGCGTAGTCACTTTGCCGAGCCAGGATAAAAAAAAAAAAAAAAAAAAAAAACTTAACATCTTATGTCTCGGGGTGACGAGCTCAGTTCAGTGCCATACAGTGCTTTGTAATTCAAAGTTCTGTGTGGTGTTGCGTCTGTTTATGAGCAGGCGTGGCGCTTACCATCAGGCGAGCGTCTTGCTCGTCCCGTCATGTAATCAAATAAAAAATAAAAATAACAGCAAGGTGTACTTCACATTGATTTTCTGTGAGACAGTGGTAACAAACCCTATTGAACCGGCCCATTCATGCTGTAGTTTTAAACCTGTCTACAGTGTGGATCTACCACGTTAAATTATGTTTTCAAGTTTTAGAAATATACATTACACAGTGCTGTAAAAGAGCCAATTTTATTCCATTATGTGTAGTACTAAACAAATTGAACATAAAAGGTACAAAGTAAATATCGCAATGTAAAATCATTTGTAATATGTTTGTCCAAGAAAAAAATAAATCTATTGTTCCTTTTTTATAACATTTCTGTACACCAGTGAAACTGAAAAGAAACAAAAGGTAATTGAATATATAACTGAGGACATTTTTTATTTCATTTCAATTTAAAAGGTTTCGTATACCCCAAAGTCAGTACCTATGTTTATTACCTATAATTTCATTCGCTTCCAAATACTGAAACGTAGTTATCAATCTATGTAATGTACCTACATTTGAGACATGCAAAGTCACTAGTCATTCAAAATAAGTTGTTAGATATCCCTGTATTAAAAGACCATACAACTAGGTCTAATAGAGCGTCCGAACGCGTAGTTTCGATCTCCATTTAAGTATGCGACTAGTCCGTCTTTGGCGCTAAATAAAAATGGACTAACCACGTTATTAGGTAGCTAGTATCTACAGGTAATATAGTAATAGTAGATAATATAGTACTAGTAGTATAGGTAATATGTTAGGTTGCTAGTCGGTAATATGTTACTCCACTATTTCGTATGTACTTCGAAAGGAGCAGCGATAGTGCTTAGCGAGGAGTGATATGGACTGCCGAGACGACAGTCGCAGGTTCTAAATTAGCTCCAAGAGCATGCACCCCCGGCGTTTCTAAATTACGAGTGTATTAAGTGTTAGGTATCGCTTGCTATAACGGTAAAGGAAATATCGTGAGAAAAACCAACACACGTACCTGAGAAGTTTTCATAGTTTTCAAAGGTATGTGATGTCTGCCAACCCGTATTAGGCCAGCCTAAAACTAAGACCTAACCCCTCCCAGGAGGCCTGGTAGAGAAGGCCTGTGCACAGCGGTAGGTTGTATATAACACACAGCTGTTATTATTTTTTATTATTACATCGAAAGGCTCGAAAATTAAGCAATACCTAAGCAGGTACTCGTAGTAACAATTTCAAACATTGCGAAAACATAGAACCAATCTTCAAACCAAAACGGTATGCATTTTTTCGTAATTTAATGTCTCTAAAAACGTGTTTAGAATTAATTGTAACAATTTGAATCTGTTTTCTATATGTTACTCGTTTGAGTTTTCATCAGCGAGTATTATATTAATTAAGTAAAGTTTTCATAAAGGGTGACGTGAGCATTTTTCTGTAACATGTGTTAAAAATCATGGTGGCCGACCCCACTGGCAATGGGATAAGGGGAGGTGGAAGTAGAATGATAATAAAAAAATAATAATAACTAATTAGGGGCCATCCATAGATTACGTCACACGAATTTAATGATTTTCTAATGGTGCTGCCACACCGGTGTTAGAAAATGTTATATAACATTTTATAACACCGGTGTGGCAGCATCATTTAGTAAACATTTCTTAACAATTTGTAACATTTTGTAACATTTCTTAACATTTTATAACCGCAGGCGGCGGTACTTTTGAGAGCGGCGCCATCAAAGAAGCCGTCAAAGAAGAATGTTCAGAAATGTTAGAAAATGTTAAGAAATGTTATAAAATGTTATAAAATGTTAGATTTAATGTTAGAAAATGTTTGTAAACATTTTATAACATCGGTGTGGCAGCACCATAACCCCTCCCCCGTCCTTGTCACAGCTGATCACATTTAAGAGACCCCCCCCCCTACCTAGTGTGATGATTGCAATTTTACAAAACGTGTGACGTAATTTATGGATGGCCTCTTACGGTTCTAAACTGTCCAAGATACACTAGAAAGTGACATGTTAATACGGAATATATGCGCAATCTGGGCAATCTGTAACCATCGCCAGGACGCGGTCGGTATTGGACCTGGCCCGCATGCTGCATACCTATTTCGTTCTTGCAACCAGGCTAGTGACAGCTTCATCCCTTCCTTCTCTTCATTATATTTTAATCTGATGCATAAACAACAACAAACAGAACACCAAATTAAGTATCTATAATAATATATGTTAGATAAGTTGTTTTCCGTTTTGTAAGAGAAAACAATCGCAAAGCTAGCATTACTTGCCAAGATCATTTCATTCCTTTTCTTTTCAAATAGTATAAGAAACGTACAGCTACATCATCTGTAACTGATTCCTTTTCACTCTTTCCCCATGGTTACACAACTCAAACTTATTTATACCACTTCAAAAAGGACTTGCGTCCTCGTAAAAAGAAAATGAAAAGTAAATAAAAGCATTTCGAAACTTGTAGCATCCATTCGCGACGGATGAAATCAACAGTATATTTTACCACGCCATCTTTTTCCTGGCATGAAATTATGAGTGTGGTTCGTTTATTGTTTGTTTTCCATTTATTTTTCCCTTGCGTAACGTAAAAATACTCGATTGCTGTACCAACAGTTTTTGTTACGCGACCTTGTATCGATACCTACGTTTATCTTATTCGATTATTTTGTTGTTGTATTGTTTTTGAGGACTCCCTGTCCTGATATTGTTCAAATCGATATGTGTATGTGTATACTCTATCAAAACGTCAATGTGAAATGCTGATCTAAAAAAATATATTTTTAGAACTAGCAAAACACGAAAAACGAGACAAGTTCTAAATTGGTTTACCAAAAAAAAAAACAAATACTTATAGGAATATACATACATAGACTCACGCCTGTTTCCCATAGGGGTAGGCAGAGACAACGGACTTCCACCTGCTACTTACACACCTCTTTGGCCTCTTTCACTCTCATTATACTCTTCATGCATGTACGTCGGTTATAGGAATATAGGTATGTAGTAGGTAACTAACTTCAGCCCTAATGAATGTCATAATTCAGCTCATAATCTACCGGCTCCGCGGTGTACCAAAATAAATTCTATCTCAATTCGTTTAGGCGCGATTGATTAAAAAACATAAAAATTCTTCATCCAATCATCAAAATTCACATATCTCCAAACATACTGAAGGCCCTACCTAATTCATTCTGTTTTCTGGCATTGGTAACAACCCAGTGGAGCTCCCCATTCATGTTTTGTTCACAGCGTGCTGTAATACTCCCGAAACACTTAATATAAAATAAGTTAAAACAATAGTCAAAAACCGACTTTAAAAATAACACTGTAAAAACTGGCATTAAAATTCCAATACGACGAGTGAGCGTTGAGAAGATTCATATTTTACTCCGTATTGTGTCATTAGTTCTTATGCAAATTTATATGGGACCACATCGCAGCTAAATATCTAATTTAGCTGCGATGTGGTAATCAGCTAATCTATCAAATGTTTCTTTTCTTAACAAAATCGGTCCACAATTGACAAAGAAATCGATGTACATGCCCTCATAAAAATTGGGTATTTAAAGTCGGTTAAAAACAATATTCATACCTAATATTAGTAGGACAGTAGGAAGAAGGCTGTCATAAAATATATATCCGTTAAATTAAGTACCTAAACGTTTGGATAGCTAATTGGGTGAAATGAAAATACTGATTGGCCAAAACCATTAAACGAAATGACTGAATGAAGCCGAGATGAAAAATGAATTATGCATATCACGAAAGACGGGGAAAGTTTGCACTTTGCCAACTTTTGCATACCTAAATGATTTAAGACAATGATGCCAATTGTAAAATACATTCAAATTACGAAATCATTTTTGTAACGAAGCCAATTGTTATGTACCATTTGGACATGTTTGTTTTTTGTAACATACACACCACAGTTACAAACTTTGTCCTAACTTCTTACTTAGAAGACCCACACTAGAAAAAGCTGTCAGTATCGTGCGTTTCAGGAACTACAGGACGGGAGGGACATACCTCTCAGAGCTGAAACAAATAATATTTATAAATTACACAAACATTTGTCTATGTGCGGCAATCAATTTTTCCTTTCCCAGTCAGTTACTCGCCCGTTAAATACATTTCCAATATTCACATGCAAAATATTTTACTTAAAAAATCACAGTGTGGGATTGAAGATATTACGTTTAGAAAATTGGCACTTACATCTTCTAACGTATTTACCGAAAGGTTTTATTCTTATCAATTTAATGTAGGTCATCCCTTTTCGGTTCACAGTCGATTACACGTTAATAACCACTCACAATAAGAGTTTATGAAATAGAGAATGAAGAACCTTAAAATGAATCAATTTCTATGCAAAATGCCTAATGCAACTAAACAATCTTTGCAACTTGTAGCCTGAAGGTTTCCAATCACGATTTAATATATTCGAAGATCGATCTTTTATACCCTGGTTTTAAATTATTGAGATCAATTTCAATTAATGGTTCATATATTTATCGTCGAAATATTATAGATTGAAGTCCGATCTTTTACGTTACTTTCTCGAGCTTTTTCTTGCAAAAACAATAGAAGTATGTACTAATTTTACATTTTTTTATAAGTTTCCAACACTATCTAAGTTACTTCGTAAACGTTGCAATTCGGTTATGAGGTTGAAATAAAACCATCTTTTAAACTCTTTGAATCTGATTTTTTAATGCCAGATCGGTTTGTTTATTCTCAAAATATTAGTAGATGAAAGATAGATCTACAACTATCTTGAGCTTTTTCTCGTACAATCAATTTATCCTTTAATAATGCAATTTAAAGTTGTGATTAATCGATTTTTAATAAGCGATCATTGATTTTTGTGGAGCGATTTTAAAGTCCTGATTCGAATCTATACATAAAATAGATATTTTCATCTAAGATCGGAATCCCTACCCTGCAGCAAATATTAATACGATTAGTGTCGCGACGTTTCCTTGAACGAAGCCCCGGGTAGGTATCGATAATATTATTTTCCTCCGACTGCTCCAAGTGAAGCTTTATTATTGTAATTAATTTGGGCCCATAACTATTTAACTTGATGGTTAATGATATTAGTAATGAATGTGTGTAGAGGAGGCAGTCCTACTACATTATGTCTAAAAATATTTAATATATGTATTCAATAAGGGGAGGGCTATTGGGGCACCGTGGGAAACGCAGCACCAAGCCGCTACTTTACGTCGGTTTTCTGTGAGATAGTGGTAACGACTCGGTCGAGTCGGCCCATTCATGGTCTAAAAACTGTCTACAGTGTAGCTCTACCATTCAAAAATGTTAATTCGATATCATTGAGTACGAGCGAGAGGTAGCCACTGTCACAGGGATATTATTGTGACTATGGTAGTCACTATCTAGTCGTGTATAAATATGTCTCTAGCAAAAATAACTTCATATAAATATGTCACACACGCCTATATATAAAACTTTACACCGAAGAAGTGGAAGATTTATCTTCTAAGCGTATAGTGAAATATTCATTGAAACAAAACTAATTGAGATATACAGGTATATGTTTAATTAAACATTAAACATATACAGATATATGTTTAACGTTTAATTGACACATAGTCCTCTCATACTTGGCCCGTATTCACGAACAAAACTCAAGTGATTATCTTTAAAAACGACCACTACAGCGGGTTTTTGTACCGTGTAACATGTATTAGGTAACATTCTATCAGTATTGTTTTAGTCCCGAGTTTTGTTGTTCGATTAAATGTAGTCTACTAATATAACATATTACACTTCTCCGTTATAACAAGTATATACCCATATTAGCAGAGTGATTTTTTATTTTGCCATCATAACCTGATAAACCGGCCTTGAAATATACAAACACCGCATCCATTTATAGTTCATCCTTCGCACAATATACGGTAGCCGACAGGAGTGTCAGTAAAGTATTCGTATCCAAAACTTGCATGAATTATGGCTGTTGTAACAGAATTCCAAGCTCGTAACTAGGCAGATGATAACATCACTTTTATTACATTTTCTACAAAAAACAAGGTAGTGCCGCCTAATAAAGATTCCCACTCAGAAGAATAAAAAATCTGAATTTATATAAGTATATTTCTAAAGAAGTAAATACTATTACTATAGTACTTTTTAAAGGCAGACTTCCGATGATCACGTCAATCATCCGACGCAAGTGTTAAGGCATATTTTGTGGTACGCGACCGAGATACGGAGACCGCGACGCGTGACGCGAGTCAGGCAATAGTGTCACGTCCGCTTTGTATAAAATTGTATGGAAATGCTCCCCCCTGTCTCGATTGTATACCTTCTTCAAAACATACCTATACAATAGATTTTTTGCATAAATTAGTTTTATGAAATTAATAAATATTTTGACAGCCTCCGTGGCGCAGTGGGCGTGTAGTGAGAGCCCAGGGGTTCGATTTCCGCAACCAGACAAATGTTTGTGACCACAAATATTTCGGGTCTGGGTGATGTGGGACCGCAAGTCCCTCGTATTTCCTGATACCCACGATACAGGTTAACCTAGTGTGGAGTCAGGGCTGTGTGTGACTGCCAAAAAGAAAAAAGGAAGAATTTACGTTGTCCATAATTATTATTTGAAATTATTTTATTTTGATTTAATTAAAAACATTCTGCATTAAAGATAGTCTTGCTAATTATACATATAGTGTAGGAACCTCGCTCCATATCCTACGTACAGAGAGTGCTATTCAGCACTGACATAGTTATCAGGCGAAGGCGGTACTTTACATCGTCATCATTTTACATGTAGATGAACACTTATATATAAGATCCAATTAAATTAAACGTAGATACAAATTTACTCAAAATTTACTCAGTTGTACTTACTATTTTGAGTGGTAGAGCTACGCTGTAGACAGTTTTGTTTGCAGCATTAATGGGCTGGCCCGACCGGGTCGTTACCACTGTCTCACAGAAAACCGTCGTAAAGTGGCGGCTTGCTGCTGCGTTTCGTACGGTGAGTGAGATATCCGGAAGCCCAAATCCCCTCCCCTTCCCAATCCCTAATTAACCCTTTCCTTTAAGGTCGGCAACGCGCCCATGATTCTTCTAGTGGTGGGCGTACATGGGCCTGCATGGGTGGAGATCACTTACCATCAGGCGACCCACTTGCTCCTTTGCCGGCCTATGCTATTAAAAAAAAAGTTCAAAACCCGCCATAGTGGCTCATTTAGGCGAGTCGCGTTCCGGTATCAGCTAGTTTATATCCAGTAACTTCAGGCCGGCATAATTATGCCGAAGGTCGAGAGACCCAATTCCTCCTGATCGACATTATGTTTGGACTGCACTGCACTTATCAGGTCCAATGTAGTCACTTTGCCGTACGATAAAAAAAATTAACTAACAAAATAGTTTCAACTCGACCTGGTTATCATGTAGAAACCAACTTGATTTCAACTAGTTGATTCAAACTCGTAGTTGATTCAACTAGTTATTGCATTTTGTATGGTGAGTAATATTACCGGAGTCCAAAATCCCCCTTCTTCACAATCCTCATTCCTTTCCTTGCCAGTTCACGTTGGTTTGCTGTTAGATGATGGTAATAACCCGGTCGAGCCGTCTATTCATCAGTCACCATGAAGACAAACGCTATGACAATTTGAGATCTTTTTGTCGGTGATGAATGAAGGCCCTTGCAAACCAACAAAACTTCCTCTACTCTAAAACCCAATAGTCATTTTAAACACAGACCATGCTAAAAATATTTCTAAACAAAAATCGTCGAAATATATTTAGTTCGAACATCTATCGGTTCTAGTTTCAGTCTACGCTCTTGACCTGCTATTTCGCTTGTTAAGCAAGGTATAACGAACGCCTCTATGGCTATAAGACTCTTTTCACATCGATCCTATACGTCTCGAATTCAATACCATGAATAGTTTCTTTACAGAGTATTGACGAATATTTAAAATGTATTACGTTATCCCTGATGTAGATTATATGTTTTTTTATTTGATTGTATAACGAGACGAGCAAGGCGCTCGCCTAACGCCACGCCTGCTCATAAACAGAAGCAACACCACACATAACTTTGAATTACAAAGCACTGCATGGCACTGAGCTGCGCTCGTCACCCCGAGGCATAAGATGTTAAGTCTCATAATGCCCAGTAATTACACTGGCTTCAATGCCCTTCAAACCGAAACACAACAGTGATTAGCGGCGGAAATAGACAAAGCGGTAGTAGCAACTCAGACATCTCATGCCTCCCGCATACGGGGACCTACCACCTTGTAGATTGTTGAGCTTGTGAATGATGAAAGTAACGTTTTAATATTAATTTTTTAAGGAGGCCACTGAAAATCAGCGCTATGTTGTGGTATATGTGGTACATGCCACATCACAGCGATATGCTGAGTGGTCACCCTCCTGTCACAGCTACGACGCGTAAATGCCTAATTTTGGTAGTTATATTTTATAAAAAAAAATGTGAATTGTTTGCTTAAGTGTGGTAAGTGCGCGTTGTAAAATGTGAAAATAAATAGTTTTTCTTTCTTTTTTTTTCATTTATTTATCCAGTAAAATTAGTAAAACCAATTATAATAAAATAGACAGCAAACAGATTTATTGAACATTAAAGAGAAACAAATATGTAAATACACAACAAAACACAATGCAATATAGTTAGGAAAAATTAAATAAACATAAAGTAAACATAGATATACCTATATAGCTGAAATAGCAAATATGTACATAATATGTTAAGAAATATTCCCATAAACTGAAAAACAAAGCAATAAAATATACAATGTTATTTGTGTTGATTTCTTATGTTGACGCGAATATTACACATTGTATAAAACTTATTTACACGGATTTTCTCGACGCATTAGTGACGACTTTTGACATCAGACTTTGCATTATTGGTGCAAAAAGACCTGAAGTTTAACGTCGGGACTAAAATTAAAAATAATTCGGAATAAAATCCGTGTAAGTTAATTTTATTTCAATGTTATTCGGATTTCTAATTTTGCATAGTAGTCTAGAATACTTTTTAGTCTGAAGCGATACGGTTCTTAGCTATGTGAGAAGAAAATCTGTTCTGTCATTATTCCCGCACCAATACAAATGTTGTCTCACAAATATTTGGTTTGGGTCTGGGTGTTGTGGGACCTTAAGACCCTTGTAGTTATACGGACCATACAGGTGTGGTGAGGTCAGGAGTATATGTGTCACTGAACGGTGTATGTATTATTTAATTAGAAATTAGAATGCTTAATAATTAGGTTAGATTTATTTTATGCAAAAAATAATTATTGGCACCAATAAACCTTTCATTAATGTATCGGTATTAATATCACATAAAAAGATCCTTCAGTCTCATAATAGTCCAATATAAATGTACTTTATATGGATATCGATCAGATTTATTTCTGGTACGAAACACAAAGGAACGGTGAAATGATTTCAAAGTGCTTACATTCTTATTTACACGGCTTTGTATTCTTTGAGAACTTGTGCTCGCGATTCGGAAGTATTAAAGAAAATATTTGCTGCTTCTGCGACTTATTTTGAGATATTGTGTATTTTAAATGTCAATAAAGCAGTTTTTTAAAATGTTTGTTTGATACAGTTAACGGTAGATCACTATTTTTATGCCCGACTGCATAGCTACATGGTAAAAATGCAGCGATAGTGGTCCGTTCAGGTTTATCTAGGTGGTAGATACACCGCTTTATCTATATCTGCCGCCGAACCGAAGCGTGTAAGCATTATTGTATTTTGGTTTGAAGACGTTTGGTGACGAGCGCAGTTCAGTGCCATGCAGTGCTTTGTAATTCAAAGTTCTGTGTGGTATTGCTTCTGTTTATGGGCAGGCGTGGCGCTTACCAACAGACGAGCGCCTTGCTCGTCTCGTCATTCAATCAAATAAAAAATAGGGATCAGTCTAATTTCAGGCCGGCATAGATCTAGCGGCTCGTAGCCGATCTTATTAACGTGCAAGAGAGCCCTTTGCAAAATAAACGTTTTGATTTTGATTCGATTTTGATAAAAACTCCGGTGGCTAGAAGACAAAGTTTAGTTCATATTACAAGTCACAGGTCATAGTAGTAGTAAGTCACCATAACTCACAAGACGCCCAGCCCTGAAAATATAATCTATGTATGACATGAACTGTAGTTCCGATGAAAATAAATCTAGTGTTAGTACGCGTTTTAAGAATAAAGTATCGGATCTATATTAATGAAATTGGTTAAAAATAATATAGTTACGAAGTTATGACGTAGTAGAGAAAGTAAATTTGTGCCTCCAATTATTTTAATATCAGCCCTGCTTTGGGTACTCTCATTATTGGGCACGAGCCTCCCCCACTAACGAGAGGGGGTTATTACACCATCCTGACTTAATGCAGGTTGAGAAATTTCTTCACACACCTTCGAAATTCTTATAGTATTTTCAAGAATGCAGATTTCCTCGCGACGCGACGTTTATAAATTATTTAAGAGAAAAAAAATCTAGAATAAATCCCTAATTAGATTTATTACATTAAATTACTCCAATTAAGCTAAGTATCCGTTATACTACAATAACATTTATCAATAAATTCAGACTCAAATTCCATGATAATATATTTATAGTACTATAAATAGTAACTTAATAGTTGTAATTACTTTCGACTGATTTATGAAAACAAAAGATAATAACCCTTGGACTAGAAAAAAAATGCTCTAAAGCAGTGTTTCCCAACGTTGGGCCCACGCACCACAGGGAGGCAATTTGATAGTTAAGGGGGGCAATTTAAAAATGGACTCGACACGACTTTAACCCTTTCGCTTTGGGTTATTTAAATGCAATGCTAGATATCGGTGACAAATTTAACAAAAAAATGTTAAGGTGGGGTATGGCCTAAAAAGGTTGGGAAACACTGACCTAAAGCTTATTTATGACCGTGTGGATTCGTAACGTATGCGCCTTACTTTAAAACGACTACGTTACGTTAATTTCGTGGAATTGGCATTGTGTAGGATTCTCTAAGCCAATGTGGATTTTCTACATGTGTCGAGGAGCGTTAACTGCTTAGTATGAACATGTGACATAGGCATAAAGAAAGCCATTCGCTGTTGGTTTCACGAAGTTGGCCTGATGCGATGGCTTTACGAGTTTATACGGCCATGGCTAATAAGGCTCCTGATTCAATGTAGTTAAGGATTCAGTGTATCCCAAACATTGTTCTGCTATGGCCCGGTAATTTTCACACTGGCCCCTTCGTGACCCATTTAATACTTTTAATTTTAAACCCAAGCGATAAAAGTTAATATTTTTAAGCAAGGCGGAAATGTTGCGACCCGGTATTTTATTTTGAAGGTCCGGTACCGGGTCGTGACCCGGCAAATGGGAAACTCTGCCGTACGACATGGGTCATAGAGAATATGGACCCTGTATACGGCGAGAGACGAATCCACTTGGCCTGCTTTATCTTTGTTTCTATGCGATCCACGCAAATAGAATCTAAACTCAAGTTTATAAATAAAATTATTAATGTATAAGTGTCTACCGATAATAGAATCGAATAGCCTAGATATACGGTCATCGTGCTATGTCCTCTTTTTACCTACGCCAATGAACGCCCAGAAAACCAGAAGCATCATGGACGCGTTGCCGAAAGGAAAAAGATAATTAAGGGATTTGGAAGGCGAGGGAGTTTTGGGCCTTGCATACCGTACGAAACGCAACAGCATGGTGCTATTTCACATTGATCGATCATCATCTTTCTGTGAGACAGGGGTAATAATTGTGGGCGTACATGGGCGGTAGAGATTACGTACCGTCTGGTGCCCCACTTGCTCGTTTGACGGCCTATTTAATAAAAAAAGATATGAGATTTTTTTTATTTGACTGAATGACGAGATGAGCAAGGCGCTCGACTGATGGTAAGCGCCACGCCTGCCCATAAACAGATGCAACACCACACAGAATGTTGAATTACAAAGCACTGCATGGCACTGAGCTGCCCTCGTCACCCCGAGACATAAGGTGTTGAGTGAATGAAATGAATAAAGTCTCACAATGGCCAGTAATTTCTCTGGCTTCAATGTCCTTCAAACCGAAACACAACAGTGCTTACACACTGTTGCTTGGCGGCAAAAATAGATAAAGCGGTGGTACCAACCCAGATGGCCTCTCGCATACGAGGGATCTGCCACCTTGTAAACCTTGGGAGACCAGATATAGGGGATATTTAATCCTTGAATTTTATTATTGCGCTATTGGTTTTACAATAATATAGTCCAAAAACTTATAGTATACAAAGTTACGATAGAACTACACATATCCTTTGTTTATGTGCTTGAAACAGTCCTTGAAATGCAACGAAGTTTGTCAAAGTGCAACATTGAACATATAGATAGGGAGCCCTAGAGTAGCTGATCCACTTGACTACTATCAAGCTCATTTTCCGTGAGTAGCTTCGTTTCGATGAGACGCCCAACAATTCCCTATGCGAAAATTCTCTACTGTGGTAGCTAACAGAGGTAGCAAGGATTAAATATGTCGATTGGATGAGTCCCAAAAATTTATTACTAACAGGTTATTTTTTTGTTAAATCTTAAGATAATTATCTAAATTATTGGAAAAAATATTTGTCCTACAAAATGTATGGTTTGATCAAAGAGTCCCCCCCTTCCAACATGTATCGATAACGAGGTCATCAAAAATGATTACTAACCAGCTGCTTTTTTTTTTGTTACTTACTTAATATGTACATAATTCAACAGTCATATTGTCCTACAAATTGCGTGGTACGTTATCCCGGTCCTACGCTCAGAAATTGTTAATACCACAAGACCATTTTTCTCATTACTAACTGTAGGACAAAAGTATTACATAATAGGTTAGTGTGTTCTCTACCCAAATGAAACAATGTCCTACAAGAAAACAGGTATGTATCACTAGTCCGACAAGAATTGTAATTTTTTCGTTTTCCTATTTGTAACATAAGAGACAGTGAAAACACCTTTTTTTAAATAACTTATTTTTTTTGTAAAAGTACAACAATTAAGTAAATAAATACAGTAGCTACAAAAATGTATTATTTATTTAAAATTTATTATGTATTTACATATAAAAAAAACAATGGGTTGCACTCCGGGAGTGCCGGCAGAAGTGAAAACTTAAACATTAACGTTGTGCATTTTTGAATATTTTGGAATGAAGAGGGAATAATTTCACACGAATTGCTTTATTTATCAGCATAAAAGTACTATCATTTACATGTATGATTAAACACAATATTCATTTATTGCGCTATCGTACACAAAAATATCAATTTATATTACATAACAAAGTCCGGTCAAAGTCCTGTCAAAGTCCGGTTAAAGTCCGGTCATAGTCCGGTCAAAGTCCAATCAAAGTCCGGTCAAAGTACACACTATCGTAGACAAAAATGACAATTTAAATTACAGTACCTGGGCGACCGAGCTCTGCTCGGGTGAAAAAAAAAGTAGTATTATTATTCGCCAATAGATGTCAGGAATTAAGTCTAACCTCAAAGCAAACACTCATTGACTTCGTGTTACTTAACAACGCTGTCTGCTGTTGTGCTCACAAAAAAGTAGTATTATTATTTGCCAATAGATGTCAGGAAGAGTCATATTTTTCTTCCAAGTTTATGTTTAAGTTGATAAAACACGAATAAAATGACATTTTCTAAAAATGATTCCTAGCTAGATCGATTTATCGCCCCCGAACCCCCATATATACTAAATTTCATGAAAATCGTTAGAGCCGATTCCGAGATTCCAATTATATATATAGAATATGTATATATAAATACATATACAGGACAATATGACTGTTAAATTATATGAATATTAACTAAGTAAAAACAAAAAAATCCGCTGGTTAGTAATCATACCTATTGGAAGGAGGGGCTTCCAATAGGTATCGATAACGAGGTCATAAAAAATTATTTGAATATTGTCCTACAAATAAAATAATAAATTTTTGAGTATCATCAAATCGAAATATTCTATCCTTGCTACCTCTGTTAGCTACCACAATATAGAATTTTCGCATAGGGAATTGTTCGGCGTCTCATCGAAACGAAGCTACTCACGGAAAATTAGCTTGATAGTAATCAAGTGGATCAGCTGGCCCAGGGACTCCGGACCAGTACCTTATATGCCAGAAGATAATTCTTCAAAAGATGGTCTTTGGGGACCATCAAACCAGTAATATTCATATTTATCATCAATTATTGCCCATCCGAAATAATTACATACATGTTGGAAGGGGGGGACTCTATGATCAAACCATAAATTTTGTAGGACAAATATTTTTTCCAATAATTTAGATAATTATCTTAAGATTTAACAAAATAATAACCTGTTAGTAATAAATTTTTGGGACTCGTCAAATCGACATATTTAATCCTTGCTACCTCTGTTAGCTACCACAGTAGAGAATTTTCGCATAGGAAATTGTTGGGCGTCTCATCGAAACGAAGCTATTTACGAAGATTCAGCTTGATAGTAATTATTTTTACATCAAGGATCTGTACTACTACTTTTGAGCGTAGGACCGGGATAACGTACCACGCAATTTGTAGGACAATATGACTGTTGAATTATATACATATTAAGTAAGTAACAAAAAAAAAAGCAGCTGGTTAGTAATCATTTTTGATGACCTCGTTATCGATACATGTTGGAAGGGGGGGACTCTTTGATCAAACCATACATTTTGTAGGACAAATATTTTTTCCAATAATTTAGATAATTATCTTAAGATTTAACAAAAAAATAACCTGTTAGTAATAAATTTTTGGGACTCATCAAATCGACATATTTAATCCTTGCTACCTCTGTTAGCTACCACAGTAGAGAATTTTCGCATAGGGAATTGTTGGGCGTCTCATCGAAACGAAGCTACTCACGGAAAATGAGCTTGATAGTAGTCAAGTGGATCAGCTACTCTAGGGCTCCCTATCTAATATTGTAGATTCACTTTTGTTTGTCTCCTAACATAGAGCTTAGTTGCTTGGAAGCGTGCACTTAATGATCTCTGGTACCGAGCTAACTTGAGTTACCAAGTTGTGGTTTTGATTGTTTTGGGCACCAACATTATGACAGAGATGGATGACGTTATTTAGTTCAATGATATACAATATTATTTAAAATGTTTCATTGTACATTAGATAAACATAGAAGTAAAACAACATAGTACAATTGGCGGCCTTGTATCATTGTTGCTTATTTTAGAATACTCGCAAACCAGAATTGGATCTCCTGAATAAATAAATACACCAAAGTCACACAGATACTCCTGATCCACACTAGGTTACAACGTGTATGGTGGGTAACAGAAACTACGAGGGACTTGCGGTCCCACAACACCCAGACCTGAAACACGTATTTGTGGATCAAACATTTCTCTCGGTGCGGTAATCGAACCAGCGGCCTCTTAATAGAATTACAAACAAACAAACATACAGGTGAAGTTAATAAAAAGCGTGTAAAAATTGGAATAAAATTGGATTTTTTTTTAAACTAGTAAAGCTAGTAAAGTTAAGCTAGTAAAGCTATTGCTCGCGGCTCCGCCCGCGTGATCTGCTTTTCCCAGGATAAAAAGTAGCCTATGTCTTATTCTGATGTGTAAGCTATATTATTGTAAAGTTTAATTAAAATCCATTCAGTAGTTTTTACGTGAAAGAGTAACAAACATACATCCATCCATCCATACTTACAAACTTTCGCGTTTATAATATTAGTAGGATAGGGCTTATTTTCTACCCTTGTAGTCATAAATTACACAACAAACAATTATGGTCCTCCCAGCGTACAAGCATAAAGCCTAACTGATTTACTGCTACTATAATTTTGATTAAAATAGACTAGAACCAGAGTTGCAGCGTGATAACTTTTTATTAAACACTATTCTATACTAGCAATTTCAACATAGAAAGGTAATTTTTTTCAAGAAACACCTCCCCATTCGCTAAAGCCGTAACCAATTAAGGCTGCGAAGAGCTGTCCGATTTTACTTCCGACTCTGGATCATATTATCGGACCGGATTCAGTTTTATTGACAGGATTTGTAGAAAGCGCTTTCAGATAGTCGGACGCTGTTTTTCGGATAGATTATGCTATGGGGTCGGACGTAGTTGAACATTCAAACCAATGTATGGCACAAGCGCCTTCCGTTCGACTACTGGAGAGGAAAATGTATTATTTTTTTATTTATTTACACTTTTTATACTATGTATAAACGCGGACTTAATGCCTAATCGGACAGTAATCCCTGCCCTATTGACATAACATGACATAAACTCACGCCTTTATTCCCGAATGGGTAGGCAGAGGTGCAATTAGTGCACCTACATTTTGCCTAGCTTATTTCCATCCCATGGTGCATTGCAGTGCAGGGGGCGAGCCTATCGCGACATCGGTATCGGTACAAGTTCCGCACCCGTGCAATCCATGTGATTTTTTGAATCGAAAATTCGATTCTCACACCTTATATTCCGCTATTACACCAAAAAGGCGATCATACAATCAGAACTTAAGTCTAATATACGATTTTAATCTCGTTTCAGATTGTATAAATTTGAACTGTGCACTAGAAATATTTACATTAGGAAGTTACCAACGTAAATAACTGGGTTGCAACTGTTTGCGGCCCAACACTGTTCCACTATGTTACAAAGTTGTCCTAATTACTTCCCACGCAGTTTAGCGCGCGTAAAAATAAGGTTTTATTACAATGCTAGATGTTATTTCCATGCGTTTTGTGAGTTTCCGAGAGGAAAGTCTTTGTGACTATTTGTGGTTTTTTAAACGTCTGTAGAATTAAAATGAATATTTAGGTATTTTAGTTTTGAATAAGCCAACAATAGCGGGTGCAGTAGACTACCACAACGCTGGATGGATGACATCAGACGACACGGAGGCAAGGACTGGATAAGTCGGGCACAAGACACGAATAGAAGTAAAAAGGCCTACCGCAAATAGACCACGAACAGACCATGATAACGATAATTAATTTTAAATAAACTTAATGTTAAATTTAATCTTTGTAACTGAGTTCCAGGGTTCACCCGGAAAATAATTCAAAAGTTTACTATCTAATTATTTATAAAATTTACACAATATTTATTAAATAAAGAAGGCTAAGGTAAATAACCGGTGAAAGCCAGCCAAAACCGGTGATTTTCCTTTAGCAGTTTCATTCTTTAAAGTATTTTGTGTACGGATATAAAGCAATGCTGGGAAATACGGCGGGAGCATAGTGTGGCACTAGACACGAGTAGCTCACTCTTGACCCGCATCCGGCCTCGTAGGGCTGCCTACATAGTTTTTATGCCACCACGACAAAAATACTGGAACTTAAATGTGTTCTATTTCTTGTTATTAATTGGGTGAAAGCAGTGTCATAAGTTAGTCCATATATATTTATAATTAGCCAGTAGGGTCAATAACGGACTTTGTTTACATAATGATTTCTTATTTTTACGCGAATATTACATTTTGAAATAAAAAAAAATTAAACGGATTTTATCGCGATTTTTATTACATTTTGATACCGACGTTCGAAAGCTTTTTAGCCTTCGTGGTCCACCCCGTGACCAAATAAATAATAATAAAATTAATTCCAAGTTCTACTGTTTTCCAACCTTCTACAATTTAATAAATCTCGCCAACCCTGTCACTACTACCGACTTGTGTAGAGCCGCGGTTGCCTCCCTTTGTTTTCTTTTGTCCTCTACTTTATAAAACCTTTATAAATAGAAACGTAGTTATTGGCCTATTGCCATTACTTTCATCCCAAATCAACCTTCTAAATATATCTATATATAAATAAGTCCGTACTATATCTACGATAAGAAATATGGTAAGTTATTGTAACCTCAATCCTTAAAAAGAATGTTCTGGCAGTTCAAACACAGGGTCGACCGTCAAGATACGTTAAGACCCTCGACAGTCAGAAGAATTATGCCGGCCTGAAGTTAATCATATGCATCATCCACGATCATCAGTGATAAGATTGTACATCCCGCAGACATGTGTGGGTCGCGGTTTACTTAACGCTAAGGACCTGCATAACCACGAGGTGTGCAATCTCAGGGATTATTTCCTTCACAGCGAATATAAATCAGTGTTTAAAACAAAAAGAAAAAAATGAGTGGTAGAGCCACGCTGTAGACAGTTTTGTCTACAGCATGATTGGGCCGGCTCAACCGGGTCATTACCACTGTCTCACAGAAAATCGACGTAAAGTAGCGGCTTGCTGCTGCGTTTCGTACGGTGAGTGAGATATCCGGAGGCCCAAATACCCCTCCCCTTCCCAATCCCTAATTATCCCTTTCCTTTAAGGTCGGCAACGCGCCCATAATTCTTCTGATATTGTGGGCATACATGGGCGGTGGAGATCACTTACCATCAGGTGACCCACTTGCTCGTTTGCCGAACTATACCATAAAAAAAAAATATATATACAATTTAATTTTTTATCGTTTTACAAAAAACTTAATGTCGCGCTGATGATGTAAAAATCCAGCGGCACAAAGGCGCGTGCAAGAATTTGTGCAATCAAAAAATGTTTGGTATCGACATCCACTTTGTAAGCATTTTTTGTAAAATTTTAAAAATGAATTAATTTTTTCTTACACCTATAATTCGTTGTTCCATAACTGACGTGATGTTATCAAATATTCCACTTTATAACATGAAACCTAACCTTTACGTTTGTTTAAAACAAATTCATAATCGATATAATTGCTTTATATCGATTTTAATATTCTATATTTTCTTCCGTCTGCCTTTCTCCCATTCTATGCTAAATTATACACATACATATGCAAACACGCCTATATTCCCCGAAGGACTAGGCCTATATAAGCACATTTCGTCGAGCTATTTCCGTCCCATAATGTGATAGGAGCGAGCCTATCTACATACCGGGCACAAATTTGAGACTCCGGGCAGATACTGACCATTTCGTGATAGAAAAACCCAATATCACTTTTACTGACCCGGGCATCGTACCTGAGACCTCAGCAATATAATACAATATATGATACTATTAACATTATTATGTTTTTTTACAGGAATAACTATTTTATTTTATTATGATTTTACCTGGTCTATATAATATAATCTCTACTTAATCTAGAGGAAAAAATGGTTTCAAAATAATAATTAGTTCAGTGCTAAGTGTAAGTTAATTTTTTTATTATTTACAGATCGGCGTACCCTACATGACATGAAAAATATACAGATAAATTTAGAAGATTTGTTTTTTGTGTCGTTAAAAAAAATTGACACGGACGTGCAATAATATCCGATAATTCTATACCTAACAAGAACTCTTAATTTGAATTTAATACTCAAATAACTTATAGAAAAAACAGGAAACCGCCCCCATCCCTTATCCCATACCTCAGAACTGCACTGGGGCCGAAACCTGCGGCAGTCGCTGCACCAATTCAGTGAGTTCGGACGCGGCGTGCGAGCTACGCGCTCTGTGATGTTCGTAAAAACAACGTGTGTATGTGTGTGAATGTGTAGTGATTCTGTGATTTAAAGGTAAGGTATAAAAGTGATTTTAATTTTTTTTGTAAACTTATTTAATTCGATTGGCGTATTTTTATTTAAAATCGTTTGATTATTTTTTATGTCATTTTTTTATTATTGTATCATGGCTTTTAGTTATATTTAAACTAGTAATTCGTAAAATAATACTATATACAAATATGTAATCAGTATTGGTATTTTGTATTGGTTAAAATGTATTTAACTGGTGGTAATTTTATTGAAAATAACAATTAAAAGCCATTATTTTTGCTTTATAAAAGTAAAAATAATTAATATAAAAAATTAAATAAGTGTCTTTTTAAAATCAGTGACATAAGTTGTTTCAAAGAGATACTTGTGTTAATTAAAAATTAACAAAGTTTAATCTTATGTCGAATTACTCAAATTTACATAAGGCTTAATGAACTCTTATTAAACTGGAATGCTTTGTTCTATTTTGCTTTTGTTACGGTAAATATAGGGAACTTTTAATTTTAATAAAGGAATTAAACGCGTTTAAATGACTTATCGACAATTGGCGTTTATTTAAATTGGGTTTATCAGTGTGTAATATGATTATATATCAACATTTATCTAATTATGTACTATAATAATATAGTATAAATTATTCGTTTTGTATTTATGTTCATAGAAATGGCAATGAATATATTTCACTGTCAACATTAACCCTTTATAACTCAATGAAATATTATTTAATCAACATTCACGTTTAAGGGATAACATGGAAAGTACAAAAACACGTATTTTTTAAATAAAAAAAAAAGTAATTATTTACCCGACAAAAATGAAAAAAAGGGAGTGTGCCATAACGGGCACATTATACAATATGTTGCACTATGAAAGATGAAATAATTTGAAACAGTTATTGGTCTTATTGTTACATAATGCAACACCACACTTTTCGCAAATAGTCTGCGATTTGCCAGTACATTTAGGTAGCTTGCAACGGATCCGTTTTTCAACCCACTCTGGCCAATGGCCCAGTTGGTCTTGGCGCACAGCTGCAGGAGGCACGAATTGAGCTGGACCCTTGCGTTTTTTTGACTGGATATCTGGTTCAATGCTTCGGCGTTTCATATGCGCTTTTGTTCCTATTTTACAGAGCACTGTACTAATCTCTTCACGAAAGTCTGCAGATGTCAGAAGTGGTCCACTCATATTCTTAGCCTTTTGAACCCTCTTGTACAGCAACCAGGCATTAGACATGGCAAGATCCAAAAAATGGTAGAACATTCGAACCTGCCATCTCTTGCTTCTTAGTTTTATTTTATATCTACCCATTATACTGTCTATAAGATCGACACCACCCATATAACGGTTGTATTCACCTACCACGTATGGTCTATCAAAGGTCACATATCTCTTGTTGGTCTTATCATATCTAGACACCTCGGACTTGGGTAGTTCACCCACAAAGCTGGAGGCGAGAGTGATTAATTTATTGTCCTTCCAGGCTACTACAGATATATCGTTGAATATCGGTATCTGTGACCCGGAATGGCATGTTAGGATCTTTCTGCACGATGTAAAGATTAATTTGGTTGGCTATTTCTGTAAAAAGTTCCTTGGGAAATATTTTGAAGAAAAACTGCACTGGAGTATCGAGTTCTAGAAATACTGCTGGTAAGCCTTCGTTTCCTGTGAAGCGGAGCTGCTGCACATTTAGCTGGAGGTTTTTTTTTTCAACGTAAATTTAATTTTTTTTTATCTTGACTGCGTGCTAATGACCCAGAGTTAGACGATGGTCCAGGTTGAGGTAAGGTGTCAGAAGAAGCGGGCAATTGGGTACTACTACTTGAACCTTCAATATTTTCAATGATATATCAATATCCACTCCATCAACCCCTTCAAAATCACCGATTTGATTTGGTACCTCCAAATCCGGAAAAAAAATCAGGATCTGCGATGCTGTCGTCATCATCGTCTAATCCATCTTCACTCTCTGCATAATCGAAGAGTAACTTCTCTATTGCCTTGTCTCTCAGACTTCTGGAAGCCATCCTATTGCACAAAAAACACTTCAATTTATATGACTGTATATGTACTTAATAACACAATGTTCCCGAACTGGTACAAACAAAAAAACGACCATTTAAAAAAAATAAACAATTAAATATTCAATAATTACAATAAATAGCAAAGATCACACACTTACCTACTTAGTTAACACCACAAACACACAGTTTTGTAAGTGTAATATATTTTCTTTATTTTTTAAATTTTGACAGTAAACGTATTCTACGAAACCGCATTCACTTCAACTCAAATTCGTTTATCTTTAAAAAGTGCTATCTATGAGAAATGCACTATACTAAATATCGAACTGCGGTGTGTTCCAGCACAGGCACTCTGTTTCATAAACGTAATAATCATTTGCTTTTGATTTTATAAGGATAAATATAGTATGTTCCAGTACTGTCCCACGGTGATATAAAGGGTTAAGAGTATCTCGAGAAAACAAAATACGCTTAATTATTTTTACACTTATTATTATTCTATTAATACATTTGCATACCTGTGAATTATCTATAAGAATTTTAAAGGTATGTAAAATAGACCAACTCGCTTCAAGGTCCAACCTCTTTCAGTAGTAGAGAAGTCTCGTAACCAGCAGATTGATAGAATTTAATACAGCGTAATATATTAGTCCTACGTCTTCCTCCGCTGACTTGAATCCTGATATTTACCCAATTTTTGTAGTTATCAACGTAAATCTATTAAAGTACTAGGTTTTGCTCGCGGCTCCGCCAGCGTGAACGGTTAAAATTAACAAAGTTTCATACAAACTTCCATCCCCTATTTTATCCCCTTGGGGGTAGAATTTATCAAAATCCTTTCTTAGCGGATGCCTACGTCATAACATCTACCTGCATGCCAAATTTCAGCCCGATCCCTCCAGTGGTTTGGGCTGTGCGTTGATAGATCACTATGTCAGTCAGTCACCTTTGAGTTTTATATATTTAGATTTCGCGAACAGGAATACATATTTAAAATAGGACTTTTCCTCCTTCCTAGTCCCTTTCTTTAATGACTAGCGACGCACCCGCTATGCATCTGGTATTGTGGGTCTTTATCAGAGATCAGTTACTATCAGGTGACCCACTTACTCGCGTCTCTTACTGGACTATAATATAAAAAAATTAACCAACCGGCTACAGATGAAAATAGGGTAATTTTTTAAGATTTCTTTTAATACATGATTATATGAAACATCTACTTTTACATGGTTTACAAATATCATTATCAGCATCATGTAAAAGGTTAGAGAAACATAATGTTTTGATTTTAATTTATTTTCAATATAGCTACTAATAGAGACATGAAGTATTTTTGCACAAAAAGAAAAAGAAGAAGAGTTTTAAATACTCGGAATACTTTTTAAAGCACTACTTTTAATACTTCCACTTGGATTTCTTTCGCTGGAAGTTTTGTGTGAAAACGTGTGAATGAAAGTGCCAAGTTTTATATTTTCATGAAACTTGGTTCTTGGAAACACCACTTTAATAAGTTGAAATTGATAGAGGCGTAAGTAAGTGGCGTTGTTTGGTTCGTTACTTTTTATTAATAAATCTACAATAATATTACGTTACACCTCTTACCTCCATTACCATTTACCTCTGTCTCATTTAGACACCCACGACACAAGACTCGTATCTTAGTGTGGGGTTAGGACTGACAGTTGTGTGTGTGTTGGGTGTATATAATTATTACATGATACATACATATTTATGCTATATCACGCCTGTAATGTCGAAGGGGTAGGCAGAGGTGTAACCAGTATATCCATATTTCGCCGAGCCTGTTTATGTCCCATGATGGCGAAAAGGACAAGCCTATCACCATAACGGGCACAATTTCAGACTCCAAGCTAATTTCAAGACTATGTCATGACTATGTGGGTGTGTAAAAAAAATATTGAGCATTTCGTGATAAAAAAACCCAACATTACTTTTACCAGACCGCAATTGCGCGTTCCGTAGCCACTTTCCCACCACCCCCGAATACCCACGACGTTACAGTTAAGTAAACAGAAAACAGATTATTGAACATTAAAGAGAAACAAATATGTAAATACACAACAAAACACAATGCAATATAATTAGGAAAAATTAAATAAACATAAAGTAAACATATATATAGCTGAAATAGCAAACGTGTACATAATATGTTAAGAAATATTTCCATAAACTGAAAAACAAAGCAATAAAATATACAATGTTATTCGTGTTGATTTCTTATGTTTACGCGCATATTACACATTGTATAAAACTAATTTACACGGATTTTCTGGACGCACTAGTGAAGACTGACTTAGTAGTGCAGTAGACTTAGTGTAGTAGTAGTGCAGTATTCGCGGCAAAAAACACCTGACGAAGTTTAATGTCGGGACCAAAATTAAAAATAATCCGCCATAAAATCCGTTTCAATTAGTTTTATTTCAATGTTATTCGGGTTTCTAACTTTATTATAAGTCTAGGATATCTTTTAGTCGGAAGTGAGACGGATCTTAGCTATGTGCGAAGAAAATTTGGCTGGTGGGAGGATACTTGTATCCGACCGGATAGCGACCACCGTACACTGGTGCTAAAACCTGCCATAGTGGCCCACCTTGCGTGGGTCGCGTTCCAGGGTCAGCCAGTGTATATCCGGTTCTCCCCAGGGGCTTGCCCCCTGATCCTCACCCTTTTCCCATCCCTTTTTCCTTCCCCCCCTCCTTGGCCCTTTGACAGGCCGGCATGATCTTGCCGACCAACGATGGACACATTGTTTATCGTTGGTCGACAATATTCTTGGATTGCGCTACACTTACCATCAGGTGTAGCGTAGTCACTTTGCCGAGCCAGGATAAAAAAAAAAAAAAAAAAAAAAAAAATTTGTTGTCTTGATCCCCGTAACAATACAATTTGTGTTATCCACAAATATTTGGTTCGGGTCTGGGTGATGTGGGACCTTAAGACCCTCGTAGTTATACGGACCATACAGGTGTGGTGAGGTCTGGGGCATGTGTCAATGAATGGTGTATGTATTATTTAATTACAGCAAGCTAGTAGCCGGTTATGAAGCGAGAAGCCGCGGGTTCGATCCCCGCATCGAGACAAATGTTTGTGTGATCCACAAATATTTGTATCGGGGTCTGGGTGCTGTGAGACCGAAAGTCTCTCGTAGTTCCTTATACCCGTAGGACACAAGACTCGTATCTTTCTGTGGAGTCAGGACTATGTGTGTGACTGTTGGGTTTATTTATTTATTATTTATTTATTTATATATTATTAGTTAGAAATTAGAATTGGGGTTGTTTAATAATTAGGTTGGATTTATTTTATGAAAAGAATAATTAATTGGCATCAATAAACCTTTCATTGTTATTATTAATATCACATAACAGATCCTTCAGTCTCATAATAGTCCAATATAAATGTACTTTATATGGATATCGATCAGTTTTATTTCTGGTACGAAACACAAAGGAACGGTGAAATGATTTCAAAGTGCTTACATTCTTATTTACACGGCTTTGTATTCTTTGAGAACTTGTGCTCGCGGTTCGGAAGTATTAAAGAAAATATTTGCTGCTTCTGCGACTTATTTTGAGATATTGTTGTGTATTTTAAATGTCAATAAAACAGTTTTTTTTTTAATTTGATACAGTTAACGGTAGATCACTATTTTTATGCCCGACTGCATAGCTACATGGTAAAAATGCAGCGATAGTGGTCCGTTCAGGTTTATCTAGGTGGTAGATACACCGCTTTTTCTATATCTACCGCCAAACGGAAGCGTGTAAGCATCATTGCATTTTGGTTTAAAGACGTTTGGTGACGAGCGCAGTTCAGTGCCATGCAGTGCTTTGTAATTCAATGTTCTGTGTGGTATTGCTTCTGTTTATGGGCAGTCGTGGCGCTTACCAACAGACGAGCGCCTTGCTCGTCTCGTCATTCAATAAAATAAAAAAAAGGATCAGTCAGATATCCAGTAATTTCAGGCCGGCATAGATCTAGCGATTCGTAGCCGACCTTATTGACGTGCAAGAGAGCCCTTTGCAAAATAAACGTTTTGATTTTGATTCGATTTTGATAAAACCTCCGGTGGCTAGAAGATAAAGTTTAGTTCATATTCACAAGTCACAGGTCATAGTAGTAAGTCTCAATAACTCACAGCCCTGAAAATATTATAATCCATGTATGACATGACATCATTAAACTGTAGTTCCGACGAAAATAAATCTAGTGTTAGTATGCGTTTTAAGAATAAAGTATCGGATCTGTATTAATGAAGTTGGTTAAAAATAATATAGTTACGAAGTTATGACGTAGTAGGGAAAGTAAATTTGTGCCTCCAATTATTTTAATATCAGCCCTGCTTTGGGTACTCTCATTATTGGGTCTCCCCCACTAATGAGAGGCGTTATGTCTTATTACACCGCCCTAGCTTAATGCAGGTTGATACATTTCTTAACACACCTTCGAAATTCTTATAGTATTTTCAAGAATGCAGATTTCCTCACGACGCGACGTTTATAAATTATTTTAAGAGAAAAAAATCTAGAATAAATCCCAAATTAGATTTATTACATTAAATTATTTCAATTAAACTAGGTGTCCGTTATACACTACTACAATAACATTTATCAATGACTTCAGACTCAAAATCCATGATAATATATTTACAGTACTATTAATAGTAACTTAATAGTTGTAATTACTTTCGACTGATTTATGAAAACAAACGATAATAACCCTTGACTAGAAAAAAAATGCTCTAAAGCAGTGTTTCCCAACGTGGAGCCACGTCCCACAGGGGGGCAATTTGATAGTTAAGGGGGGCAATTTAAAAATGGACTCGACACGACTTTAACCCTTTCGCTTTGGGTTATTTAAATGCAATGCTAGATATCGGGGACAAATTTAACAAAAAAATGTTAAGGTGGGGTATGGCCTAAAAAGGTTGGGAAACACTGACCTAAAGCTTATTTATGACCGTGTGGATTCGTAACGTATGCGCCTTACTTTAAAACGACTACGTTACGTTAATTTCGTGGAATTGGCATTGTGTAAGATTCTCTAAGCCAATGTGGATTTTCTACATGTGTCGAGGAGCGTTAACTGCTTGGTATGAACATATTACATTGGCACAAAGAAAGCCATTCGGTGCTGATTTCACGAAATTGGCATGATGCGATGGCTTTACGAGTTTATACGGCCATGACGAATAAGGCTCCTGATTCAATAACTGCATTGAATCCGAGCGCGTTACGAGTAGCGGTTGCCGTACGACATGCGGTCATAGACAATATGGCCCCTGTATACGGCGAGAGACTAATCCTCTTGGCCTGTTTCATATTTGTTTCTATGCGATCCACCCAAATAGAATTTAAAGTCAAGTTTATAAATAAAACTCTAAGTGTCTACCGATAATAGAATCGAGTAGCCTAGATATACGTTCATCGTGCTATGTCCTCTTTTTATTTACGCTATAGTCTGGACCTTTCCTGGGCCGTTGGTTATTTCTGGAATATTGTTTATTTTAATGTGACGGGTTCAAAACCATCTATATAAATATTTATTTGGCAGAGATTGGCAAATGAGCAAGTGAGTCCCCTAATGGTAAGTGATTTCCACCGCCTATGAACCAGAAAACCAGAAGCATCTTGAACGCGTTGCCGGCCTTGAAGGAAAACGATAATTAAGGTATTTGGAAGGGGAGGGAGTTTTAGGCCTCCGGATATCTTATTCACCGTACGAAACGTAACAGCAAGGTGCTCCTTCACATCGATTTTCTGTGAGACAAATAACAATTGTAGGCGTACATGGGCGGTAGAGATCACTTACCATCTGGTGCGCCACTTGCTCGTTTACCGGCTTATGTTATAAAACATAGATATGAGAGACCAGATATAGGGGATCTCCTGGCATGATAAGTTTATTCCTTGAATTTTAGTATTGCGCTATGGCTTTTACAATATAGTCCAAAAACTTATAGTATACAAAGTTACGATAGAACTACCAATATCCTTTGTTTATGTGCTCAAAACGTTGCGCAAGTCCTTGAAACGCAACGAAGTTTGTCAAAGTGCAACATTGAACATATTGTAGTTTCACTCTTTGTCTCCTAGCATAGAGCTTATTTGCTTGGAAGCGTGCACTTAATGATCTCTGGTACAACGCGCTGAGCTAACTTGAGTTACCAAGTTGTGGTTTTGATTGTTTTGGGCACCAACATTATGACAGAGATGGATGCCGTTATTTGGTTCAATGATATACAATACTATTTATGATGATTCATTGTACATTAAACAAATACAGAAATAAAAAAACATAGTATAACTGGCGGCCTTGTATCATTCTTTGCTTATAATAAAAAAATACCCGCAATCCAGTAGTGAATCACCTGAATAAATAAATAAATAATTAAACCCAAGAGTCACTTACATTATCCTGATCCACACTGGGTATAACCTGTATGGTGGGTAACAGAAACTACGAGGGACTTGCGGTCGCACAACACCCAGACCTGAAACACGTATTTGTGGATCACAAACATTTGTCTCGGTGCGGTAATCGAACCCGCGGCCTCACGTTTCCCAGTCAGCTACTCGCTCACTGCGCCACGCAGGCTGTATAAGACATGATCTCCACTATCCATGAGCACCTTCATTAATAGAATAAATGGAATAAAATTAAAAAAAAAATATTAACTATAGGGCTTATTTTCTACCCTTGTAGTCATAAATTACACAACAAACAATTATGGTCCTCCCAGCGTACAAGCATAAAGCCTAACTGATTTACTGCCACTATAAGTTTAATTAAAATAGATTAGAACCAGAGTTGCAGCATGGTTACTTTTTATTAAACACCATTCTATACTAGCAATGTTAATATAGAAAGGTATTTTTTTTCAAGAAACACCTCCCCATTCGCTAAAGCCGTAACTGATTAAGGCTGCGAAGAGCTGTCCGATTTTGCTTCTGACTGATCAGATTATCGGATCGGATTCAGTTTTATTAACGGGATTTGTAGAAAGCGCTTTCAGATAGTCGGACGCTGTTTTTTGGGTGGATTATGCTATGTGGTCAGACGTAGTTGAACGTTCAAACCAATGTGTCATGAGCGCCTACCGTTCGACTACTCAAGACGAAAATTTATTTATTTATGTTATATGGAATGTAGTAGAGTAGTAGTCAGTAGAGGCCCGTGCCCAGCAGTGGGACACGTATAATATAGAGCTAGAAAAAAAATGCAATGTATAAATGCGGACTTAACGCCCAATCGGACAGTAATCCCTGCCCTATCGACATAACATGACATAAACTCACGCCTTTATTCCCTAAGGGTAGGCAGAGGTGCAACTAATGCACCTGCATTTCGCCGAGCTTATTCCATCCCAAGGTGCATTAGGGGGCGAGCCTATCGCGACATCCGGTAAAAATTCCACACCCGGGCAATCCATGTCATTTTTAAAGTCGAAAATTCGGGTTCTCACGCCTACGTCCGCTATTAGACCAAAAGGCGATCATTCAATCAGAATTTAAGTCTAATATACGAATTTAATATCGTTTCAGATTGTATAAATGCAAACTATGCACTAGAAATATCTACATTACGAAGTTACCAACGTAAATAACTGAGTTGCAACTGTTTGCGGTCCAACACTGTGCCACTACGTTACAAAGTTGTCCTAATTACTTCCCACGCTGTTTAGCGCGCGTAAAAATAAGGTTTTATTACAATGCTAGATGTTATTTCCATGCGTTTGTTGGGTTTCCGAGAGGAAAGTGTTTGTGACTGTTTGTGGCTTTTTTAAATGTCCGTAGAATTAAAATGAATATTTAGGTATTTTAGTTTTGAATAAGCCAACAATAGCGGGTGCAGTATACTACCACAACACTGGATGGATGACATCAGACGACACGGAGGCAAGGACTGGGTAAGTCGGGCACAAGACACGAATAGAAGTAAAAAGGCCTAGCTCAAATAGACCACGGGCAGACCATGATAACGATAATTAATTTTGAATAAACTTACCTAATAATGTTAAATAAATTTTTGTAACCAAGTTCCGGGGTTCACTCGGAAAAATAATTCAAAAGTTTACTATCTAAATATTTATAAAGTTTACACAATATTTATTAAATAAAGAAGGCTAAGGTAAATAACCGGTGAAAGCCAGCCAAAGCCGGTGATTTTCCTTTAGCAGTTTCTCTCTTTAAAGTATTTTGTGTACGGATATAAAGCAATGCTGGGAAATACGGCGGGAGCATAGTGTGGCACTAGACACGAGTAGCTCACTCTTGACCCGCATCCGGCCTCGTAGGGCTGCCTACAAAGTTTTATGCCACCACATATTCAGTGGGTGAAATCAGTGTCATAAGTGAGTCCATATAATTTATAATTAGCCAGTAGGGTCAATAACGGACTTTGATTACCTAATGATTTCTTATTTTTACGCGAAATTTATTACGCTTATTTTGAAATAAAATTAATTTAAACGGATTTTATCGCGTTTTTTATTAAATTTTGATACCGACGTTCGAAAGCTTTTTAGCCTTCGTGGTCCACCCCGTGACCAAATAAATAATAATAAAATTAATTCCAAGTTCTACTGTTTTCCAACCTTCTACAATTTAATAAATCTCGCCAACCCTGTCATTACAACCGACTTGTGCAGAGACGCGGTTGCCTCCCTTTGTTTTCTTTTGTCCTCTACTTTATAAAACCTTTATAAATAGAAACGTAGTTATTGGCCGATTGCCATTACTGTCATCCCAAATCAACCTTCTAGATATATCTATATATAAATAAGTCCATCCTATATTTATGATAAAAAAGTAAGTGATAATCTATTCAAACCGTAACCCACAATAGGTACCAAAGGAGTAGATGACATTTTCACGAATTCACGAATTTTAAAGAAATTAATGAGAATTGAAAAAAACGTTTTATTTGTTGGGCCAAAAAGTATACTGTTCTTACTTACATAACACTAACAATCATTTTTTATTTATTCTGGTACGGCAAAGTGATTACTCTGGCCCTGATGTTAAGTGCAGTCCAAACATAATGTCGACCATCAAGAGACGTTGAGACCCTCGACGGTCGGAAGAATTATGCCGGCCTGAAGTTAATCATATGCATCATCCACGATCATCAGTGATGAGATTGTACATCCCGCGGACATGTGGGGGTCGAGGTACTTCACGCTAAAGACCTGCATAACCGCGAGGTGTGCAATCTCAGGGATTATTTCCTTCACAGCGAAGTGGGTATGTATAAAATAAATAAATAACACCCAACGGTCACACACATAGTCCTGACCCCACAGTAAGATACGAGTCTTGTGTCGTGGTATCAGGAACTACGAGAGACATTCGGTATCACTACACCCAGACCCCGAAACAAATATTTGTGGATTAGACAAATATTTGCTCGGTGCGGGATCGAACCCGCGGCCTCACGCTTCACAGCCGGCTACTCGCCCACTGCGCCACGGAGGCTGTCAAAATATGTATAGGGTTGTAGTTATGGTGCATAAAGGATTTACTCCGCTCTACTCGGCGAACGAGAACTGGCCGAGACCCGTGGTATTAAGCACTAGGGAGTGTACGATAATAAGGAAGAGCAAGGAACTATACGGTTAATTTTATCGAACTCTTCATGGGTTCGCTGTAGACCAGATCACTTTTGTACTACTGGACACTACTGAATAAGAGGGGTTAGTCCTTAATCGACCCCGCTAGCCTAATGCGGGTTGCCAGATTTCACATATCTTCAAAATTTTAATAGATAACTTCTTGATATACAGGTTTTCACACAATATTTCCTTCACCGCTATAGCAAGCAATAATTAACATGTAACTTAGGAAAGTCAAAGGTGATGCTTTTGGGTCAGGTTTCGAACCTGAGACTTATGTCTCGATACTGTGTACGACTCCTCGCTGAGCTATCGCCACTAACATACTTCACTATTTTTAACAAGTTACATCGTCGTCATAAAAGACTCATGGATGCGTTGCTAACTTTAAAGGAAAGGGACAATTGACGAATTGGGATGGGCAGGGGGATTTGGGCCTCCGGATATCTCACTCACCGTACGAAACGCAGCAGCAAACCATTACTTTACGTGGGTTTTCTGTTAGACCCATTTATGTTGTGGATAAAACTGTATCCAGGGTGGCTCTATCACTATAAATACCAGTATCAAAAGCATTTTTTTTATTTATTTATTTATTTATTTATTTAAACAAAAAACATTATTATTTATTAGCCTAGATCTAGCAGATCGCTCGCCTTATGAAAAGTGCTACACCTGCCCAGAAACAGACATAGAGAAGTTTGAATTACAAAACACTGCATGGCACTTGACAGCGTTCGTTACTCCGAGACAGCTGTTGTCTCATAATGCACGGTAATTTCACTGGCTCCTATGTTATTCAAACTGTAAACACAATAGTACTTACACACTACTGCTTGGAGGCTGAAATAGATAAAGCGGCGACTACAACCCAAACGGCCTCTCGCATATGGGAGACCACCTAGTGTATAAGTATGTATAACCTATAAATCAATTTTTAAAACAAAAAGAAAAAAAAATCAATTTAATTTTTTATCGTTTTACAAAAACTTAATGTCGCGCTGATGATGTAAAAATCCAGCGGTACAAAGGCGCATGCAACAATTTATGCAATCAAAAAATGTTTAGTATCGACATCCACTTTGTAAGCATTTTTTGTAATTTTTTAAAAACGAAATCATATTTTTTACACTTATAATTCGTTTTTCCATAGCTGACTTGATGTTATCAAATATTCCACTTCATATACTTATAACATGAAGCCTAACCTTAAAGTTTGTTTGAAACAAATTTATAATCGATATAATTGCTTTATATCGATTTTAATATTCTATATTTTCTTCCGTTTGCCTTTCTCCCATTCTATGCTAAATTATACATATACATATGCAATCACGCCTGTATTCCCCGAAGGAGTTGGCCTATATATGCACATTTCGTCGAGCTATTTCCGTCACATAATGTGATAGGGGCGAGCCTATTACATACCGGGCCCAAATTTCGGACTCCGGGCAGATACTGACCATTTCGTGATAGAAAAACCTAATATCACTTTTACTGACCCGGGCATCGTACCTGAGACCTCAGCAATATAATACAATATATTATACTATTAACATTATTATATATTTTTTCAGGAATTACTAATTTATTTTATTGTGATTTTATTAGGTCTATAATCTCTACTTAATCCAGGGAAGAAAAATGGATTCAAAATAATAATTAGTTCAGTGAAAAGTGTAAGTTAAATCTTATTTACCGTTCAGCGTACCCTATATGACATATGACAATACATATCACCAGGATATACAGATAAAAAATATACAGATCAATTTAGAAGATTTGTTTTTTGTGTCGATTAAAAAAAAATTGACGCGGATGAGCAATAATATCCAACAATACTATACCTAACAATAACTTATAATTTTAATTAAATGATCAAATAAGTTAAAAAAACAGGAATCCGCCCCCATCCCTTATCCCATACCTCAGAACTGCACTGGGGCCGAAACCTGCGGCAGTCGCTGCACCAATTCAGTGAGTTCGGACGCGGCGTGCGAGCTACGCGCCCTGTGATGTTCGTAAAAACAACGTGTGTATGTGTGTGATTGTGTAGTGATTCTGTGATTTAAAGGTAAGGTACTTATAAAAGTGATTTTATTTTTTTTGTAAACTTATCTAATTCGATTGGCGTATTTTAATTTAAAATCGTTTGATTATTTTTTTTATTATTGTATCATGGTTTTAAGTTTTATTTAAACTCGAAATTCGTAAAATAATACTATTAAGAAATATATAATCAGTATTGGTATTTTGCATTAGTTAAAAAATATTTATCTGTTGGTAATTTTATTGAAAATAACAATTAAAAGCAATTCTTTTTGCTCTATAAGAGTTAAAATAATTAATATAAAAAAAATATTAAGTGTCTTTTTAAAATCAGTGAAATAAGTTATTTCAAAGAGACTACTTGTGTCAATTAATAATTAACAAAGTTTAATCTTATGTTGAATTACTCAAATTTACATAAGGCTTAATGAACTCTTATTAAACTGGAAAGCTTTGTTCTATTTTGCTTTTGTTACGGTAAATATAGGGAACTTTTAATTTTAATAAAGTAATTAAACGCGTTTAAATGACTTATCGAAAATTGGCGTTTATTCACTAGGTAATATGATTTTATATCAACATTTATTAAATCTAATTATGTATTATAATAATATAGCGTATAATTATTCGTTTTGTATTTAAGTTCATAGAAATGGCATGTTCTTCAAGTACAATGAATATATTTTTCTGTCAACATTAAGAGTATCTCGAGAAAACAAAATACGCTTCATTATTTTGATACTTATTAGTATTCTATTAATACATTTGCATACCTGTGAATTATGTATAAGAGTTTTAAAGGTATGTAAAATATACCAACTCGCTCCAAGGTCCAACCTCTTTCAGTAGTAGAGAAGTCTCGTAACCTGCAGATTGATAGAAGTAAATACAGCGTATACAAATATATTAGCCCTACGTCTTTCTCCGCTGACTTGAATCCTGATATTTACCCAATTTTTGTAGTTATCAACGTAAATCTATTAAAGTATTTCGCGAACAGGAATACATCTTTAAAATAGGACTTTTTCTCCTTCCTAATCCCTTTCTTTTATAACTAGCGACGCACCCGTTGTGCATCTGGTATTGTGAGTATTTACAGGCAGGGAGATCAGTTACCACCAGGTGACCCATTTAGTCGCTTCCCTTACTGGACTGTAATATAAAAAAAAAATAACCAACCGGCTACAGATGAAAATAGGGTCATTTTTTAAGATTTCCTACCTACTTTCTCATGATTTACAAATTTCATTATGTCAGCATCATGTAAAAGGTTAGGGAAACATAATGTCTTAACTTTAAATTATTTTCAATATTATATATCTACTAATAGTGTGAGACATGAAGTATTTTTGCACAAAAAGAAGAAGAGTTTTAAATACTTGGAGTACTTTTTAAAGCACTACTTTTAATACTTCCACTTGGATTTCTTTCGCTGGAACTTTTGTGTGAAAACGTGTGAATGGAAAGTGCAAAGTTTTATATTTTCCTGAAACTTGGTTCTTGGAAATACCACTTTAATAAGTTGAAATTGATAGAGGCGTTAGTAAGTGGCGTTGTTTGGTTCGTTATTTTTTATTAATAAATCGTACATAATAATAATTAATACAATAATATTACGTATTATTACCGTCTCATTTACGCTGCTAATACCCACGACACAAGACTCTTATCTTAGTGTGGGGTTAAAACTGACAGTTGTGTGTGTGTTGGGTGTATATAATTATTACATGATACATACATATTTATGCACTCACGCCTATAATCCCGAAGGGGTAGGCTGAGGTGTAACCAGTATACCCATATTTCGTCGAGCCTGTTTATGTCCCATGATGGCGAAGAGGACGAGCTTATCACCATAACGGGCACAATTTCAGACTCCAAGCTAATTCCAAGATCATGTCATGACTATGTGGACGTGTAAAAAAATATTGAGCATTTCGTGATAGAAAAACCCAACATTACTTTTACCTGACCGCACTTGCGCGTTCCGTGGCCACTTTCCCACCACCGCAGAATACCCACGACATTACGAGAATCACTAATACGTTGCCGACTTTAAAGGACTTATATATACTAAATGGAAATCAAGAAGGGGAAAGGGATTTAGACATCCGGAAATTTCACTCAACGTACGAAACTAAATCCGAATTCTCAACTTGTGGCTTCACTGCAACTAAATCAGACCTTTAATATAAAGCGCTCACACCCACTCACTGATCGGTGAACGATTAGAGTTAAGCAACCTTTGGCACGGTCAGTGTCGGAATGGGTGACCGCTTAGAGGTATTTCAACTGAGCGCCTCCATGCTTCGGAGGGCACGTAAAAATTCGGATTCGCTGTTATCAACTGATAGCAGTCGTTAATCCAGGTGGGAGGTTTTCGAGGGCTTGAAAACTTTACATTGGGTAGGCCACTAAACATTTGATGTAGAATAGAATGAATACATGGGTTAATGAGTAGATTTGCTGGTGGTAGGATATTCATATCGGCTCGGATAGCGACCACCGTACACATGGTGTTAAAACCTGCCATAATGACCCAAATACCTTGCGTGGATCGCGTTCCAGGATCAGCCAGTGTATATCTGCTTCTACCGAGGGACTTGCGACAGGACATGATGGTTGTTTGGGGCGAGTATAGGGGTATATTATTGTATCCGTGTGCCTGCATCGGTCATCCGCCTGTCCTGACGCAGGCTCCTCGATTTGCTTCTTACCGCTTCGGAGTGTGAAGAAGCATTTATATAGGCCGGCATGATTCTGATGACCACCGATAAACTCATTGTTTGTTAGTTGGTCACTGTTTTTTTGTACTGTACTGTGCTTACCATCAGGTGTAGTGCAGTCACTTTGCCGTGCCCGAATAAAAAAAAAAATAGTTTGATTTCGACTAATCCGCTAGCTCTACTAATGTAATCTACGAAGATTGCTTAACGAGCTGTAATGACTTGTTATACGGTGGAAGATGAGGTAGCGTAGTTTAGTGTTAACCTAAACTTAATCTATAGATTATGAAACAATATAAACACCTCGTTTGCTTATCAGCAGCCTTAATATGCTGTAAATTTGATTTAAGGGTTCGAGATTTTAGGATTTCGATAACCAGAGCAGGCGTTATAATAATTATGTATTTTGTAAAATCTTATTTTATTGGCTTAATTGACAAATAATTATCCACATGGCAAGCACCACGCCTGCTCATTAATAGTCACACATTGCCTGTCGAGCCGGTCCATATATGCTGTAGACAAAACTGTCTACAGTGTGGCTCTACCACTCGATATTTACTCAGAGATAGTGAAGCAGGCATTTAGTATCCTAATACATAGTAATTTCACTCGCTCCCATATCCTTTAAACCGGAACACAACAGTGTATACACACGATGGCTTAGCGGCGACAAAGGGTTGTTACATGCCCGGACGCAATCTTGCATAAAAGATACGTACCATTTAGCAAACGACCTCTTTTACCGTTAGGCAACCAATTTTCACGTATACTTGTTCATTACCTCTGCTATAAAATGAAATTACCGCCCTATCCACATCTCCCTCCGTCGTTATAGACGTGACGGTATGTCAGGTTATGGAACTAGTGTAATATTGGTTTGCTTAAATATGCTCTTTAGAACACAGCTACCGCAACGGTATTGGTACGCATGAGTTTATACACACGTGTAGTTTCTGTCGACTCTATAATAGAAGTAGGTAGTAGTAGTATATAGTATATAGTAGGTATTTATAAGCGACCCGTTGAATTTCTCACTTGCATTGACAGCTGCTGATATAATTTAAAAACTGGCAACAATAACGAAGTCAGAAATTAAACACTGAAGAACTGAGTATAATGTAAACATTAGCTTTATGAGGTACCTAAACACACGGCCTTAATGAATTTATATAAGACTAGCTTTTGCTCGCAGCTCTGCCCGCGTGAACCTCTAGTAAAAAATAGCTCTATATCCTAATCTAGATTATATATTCCTATTCCTATACCCAAGTCTACATTGGTGTCAAATTTTATAAAAATTTAGAAGACACTATCGAAATCATAATAATCTTATAAATTATTAAATTTATCTTATAAATCCTCGCAATTTGGTAAGGGCTGGATTAAAATAACTACTATATGATTAATATCACCATAAAATCACGACGTGATATTAACGCAATTACTTGCATAATTAATAACTTAATTAAAAAAAGACAATGATTGTTTAAAACAAGACAACTAAACACAACTATCTACAATGTTTATGGTGTTTAAACAACTTTAATCACACATTAATTGTGTCGAAGTGATTTTAGTTAAATTTACATGAGGCTGAATAAATTACACTATTGTTTTGTCGTTTTTATTGAAAGTTTGTTTTTATACTACATTGTTCAAATGATCTTACAGAATATGATTGATTTTAAATAAATGTAAAGGCAATAGTCTATTGTATATTTTTAGAAAAGAGCTGATTCGATCTCCCACCGTACTATAATTATTATTTATAATCTTAAAGTAATACAATAACGAAAATGGCCTAGCAAGTTTTTCGTTTCCGATTTATTTTTTGTCATTCATTACATGTTCAACGTAATTCGGAAAATACGAAGATTGAGTACTGTACTGAACATTGATATTGAGTAGTAGAGTAGCATGAAAACACAATATAAGTGTAGTTTATATTTTTTTTCTAACGTGTTCCCATCAACAACTTATAAACATAAGGCCGTCACCTTTACATGTATTGTTGTTTATTTCAGGAAATGAAAACTTGGAATACACTCGGAGTTATTTATTTTTTAGAATGAGCTAAGCATAGCATCATAACACCAATAATATCATTTTCAGAGTCTTGTCTGTTTATTGCAGGCATCAACGTTAGATTATCTCTACCTGCCTCTGATTATTTAAAAAAAATCCTTGGAACGTTATTATTTTCTAAGGCAGACCCCTAATGGAAATCAGCATTGGATTTTACTAAAGTTATTTTAGTGTGTTGACAATATCTATGAATATAGCATACCATGTTATCGATAAACGTTATTTTCTTTGAAATTAATATATCGTAATATTTTTAGAGCGTTCACCGGATTCGATCATATTTCAAAATGATTCATTACTTCAACAGCCTTTTTAGCGTCGGCTGATATTTACCGTCTGTGATAATCTGTTATTAAAGGATGGGTAGAGATTGCGCAATCGATCCATTTATTATATTTTGAAAGTTTCGATAGGTTTTGGAAATACGTTAGGAAGTTTCAGATGGTTGAGTTATATTTTTTCATTGTAAGTAGAACTTGATTAGGCTTAAGAATCTGTAACTAAGGCACTGTTGAAATAAAACTAATTTAAACGGATTATATCGCGGTTTGTTATTTCAATTTTGTTCCGGACGCTCCTGGTCCACCCCATGACCCCGAAGGCTGAAAAGCCTTCGAAACGTCGGGAACAAAATAAAAATAAAAAACAGCGATAAAATCCGTTTAAATAAGTTTTATTTCAATGAGTAACATTCGTGTAAACGTAAGGCACTGTTATTGACGACGTATCTTTGGTCGACCCATGAGCAGAAACGACTATCGGGACGATAATCGTCGAGTCCAGGCCAAACATGTCAATAACCTCGTGTGCCAGGTCTAAATATTTGAACATTTTGTCTAGTTCGGCTTTGACGAAGTTTGTTTTGTTTGTAACATCGGCAATTAGTATTCTTATTAGTGTTATCATTCGTATCACAAAATAACTACTATATGTGGTATATAAGGTGTTTTTTGTCTTAAAAAACTAAAAAGTATAGTGATTTCTATGTTTACGCGAATATTACACATTGAAATAAAACTATTTATTTCATTTATTTTATTGTGCATATTTATTTATGTATACGTATATATTATGTATATATTTTTTTCATGTATATGTTTAAATATTCCACTTTTTGTTTGTATGTTATGATTATTTGTATCTCGTAATTTTGTAATATTTCTTGTTGCACCTACCTTGTCTATCTCTGCACCATCCTAAGGTTGACTGGCAAAGAATGCCTTTGGCATTAAGTCCGCCTATATACATTTTGTATATGAAGTGCTAATAAATAAAATAAATAAATATTTTAAACGGATTTTATCGCGGTCAGCCAATCCACCCCGTGACCACGAAGGCTGAAAAGCTTTCGAAACGTCAGGATCAAAAATTAATAGAAAACCGCGATAAAGTCCGTAGTTTTATTTAAATGTTAAAAGTATAGTATATGTGAACGTCGACACGGAACTGATTTATGACGACTTTTAAATATCCCAATTACGAATATTGTTAAAGCCATAAGAACATCTGTTGCCCGAATATTATTGTAACGCGTTCTCGACAAGCTATTAATTTTCAGTGTGATTTATTACTGCGTCGCTTTGAAAGCGATTATTATCTAGATTCTATCTCAACACCTTTCCTCGTAATAAACTGCTTATCATTTCAATGGCTGCCTGCTTATATAGTATATGATTTTAAAATCCATACTAATATTAAACTTGAGAAAGTAACTCCGTCTGTCTGCCTGTTACATTTTCATGGCTAAACGGCTAAACAGACTTTAATGAAATATCGTAAAGAGATACTTTTTGTCTAGTTTTTTGTTGGCAGAGCCGCGAGCAAAAGCTAGTAAAGACATAAATTACACACCCAACAGTCATACACATAGTTGTGACCCCAGATTAAATCTAATCTGCGTCATGAGTACCAAACAAACAATAAGGAACTTACGGTACTACAACACCCAAACTGGTAACAAATATTTGTGGATCACACAAACTATTCGATCCCCCCATCGAACCCGCGGTCTCTCCCTTCACAGCCGGCTACTCACCTATTCTGCTCCACATTCTTGTTAAAAGTCGAAAGAAGGTCGCAAGGAGGAAGGGAAGCGAGATGCATGAGTTGATATGCTTTACTATTTTTTATAGCATAGGCCGGCAAACGGGCAAGTGGGTCATCCGATGGTGATGAATCATGGGCATGTTGCAGACCCCAAATTAAAGGGACAATTAAGAGATTAGGAAGAGAGGGGGATATGGGCCTCCGGATATCTCACTAACCGTACGAAACGTAGCAGCAAGTCGCTCCTTTACATCGGTTTCCTGAGAGATAGTGGTAACGACCCTGTCGAGCCGGCTCATTCATGATGTAGACAAAACTATCTACATATCCCTATCCTTTATCCTTTCCCTTAAATATTGTATGCGTAGTAATTGACTGATACGTTTTAGGTTCTTGAAGTAAGGGTCTTGAAGGTCTCCTTTCCGTGAGGTAGGCAACACAGCAGCAATTCCTCCGCTATTATATTTATGAACAATGAAGATCACTTACCATCAGGTGACCCATCTGCTACTTCGTCCATTCTTCCAATAAAAAGACACTCTTGAGCACAATAAGCACCTTACTTCACATGATATACTATGTAGATATTTTAAACCTTGTTTACTAGCAGTAGAAGGACGTCATACATTTACTATGCAAGGTCTTGTCCTCCACCTTGTATCAGATTGCGTGGTCGGGGCCAAGTCTTAGTAAACATATTTACTTGTGTGGAATATATTAAGGATACTCGCGTTATTGCACTTTTTGCTTGCTTCAAATATTTGCTTCAGCTCTGGGTGTTTTCTTCTCAGTGGCCTTCAGACGGCCTGACGTAAAATCTACAAGCCAAATAATTCTGTAACGTGCATGTTGCGCCGAACCAACTGCGAGTGGTATAAAGGCAGGTGGAAGAAAAAGAATAATCCGAAGTAACATATCTTTAACACCTAAGTGCATAACAAAACATATTGTGTGGAACTCGTTTACAGGCTTTTGTGCCGATCTCGCCAAAACTTTGATTTTTCACAGCGTTCAACTTTTTGTCAAACACAAACTTCACTTAACTAGGTGTTGTAGCCAAAGTAGGCAGTACAGGTCCGCATTTTAGAAGTTAACCTAGATCTTTGTCTGACAGGTCTTTGCTTCAATAGGTACTGAAGCTATCAAAAAGAATTTATCTCCAGATTTTAAATTGAATTATCTCCAGAGTTAAGAAACGGCCTGTTTTACGACGTTACAGTACGATTAGACCATTAATTTTATTATAATAATCCTATTTAGAAAGCACCTCGTATTTTCCTAGCAATATAAACAGACCAAAACTTGTATTCGAACAAGTTATATTTTATTTGACGAGTATAATTTATTCTGATACGGTGAATCACGGATTAAGAGTGTATTAATAGCTTCAGCTCTCGGCTCTATCCACGTGAAATATTTATTTCTTTAATTCAAAATAGCCTAAAGGCGAAGTGGAGGCGTTTTAGTAGGAAGACAAACCCTGGCATTAAATTAAAATAACGTCAGGCAGAAAGAGAAAATAAAAATAGCCTATAGCAAAGAAGCCCATAAAGAAAAATAGAGGTGGGTGGGATAACTTTGTTTATCTGTAGGTGTGTGTGTTTGTAGCATCGTGGCATGTAAATAGATAAACCGATTCAAATAATGTTTTCATTCATTTAACAGCTGGTTTAGTCAAGATAGTTCTAAGTTATGTTTACTTACAGAGATTTTAGAACTAGTCTTAGGTTTTTAAATATTGAGGTAATGGCGAAACTTTTCGGATCAGATGGCGGGTCGCCCCACATAATACTAAATCCATCGTCAAATTATGATGGGCATTAAGCCGGAATAACACCCGGCAAATGAAGAAGTGTAGATATAATTTATTAGAGCCATCCATAGTTTATTACTAAATACGTATCTATTTTAATCCGCTTCTCTACAGCTTTTGTCAATTATTTTGATGGTCACTCCTCTGACTAATTAATAAAAGAACAAAGAATATTTTTCTCGTTTATTCTCTCCTTTGCATTTTGTTAAAATTTGTCTCTGCCTATTGTCACAGCTAATAAATTGAGGACAGTAGCTCAATTTAGTGTCAGTTTTTTTAAAGTGGTAGAGCCACGCTGTAGACAGTTTTATCTACAGCATGAATGTACTGGCTCGACCGGATCGTTACCACTGTCTCACTGTGAAATGAATGACCATGTTGATTGTAGAATGTTCATGACTACTACAAACACGTCCCTTGTATATGAAAGGCCGTCTGGGTAGGTACCACTAATTTGTCTATTTCTGCCACCAAGCAGCAGTATGTAAGCACTATAGTGTTTAGGTTTGAAGGGCACTAAAGCTAGCAAAATTACTGGGCATTATTAGACTTAAAAACTTATGTTTCGGGGTGACAAACGCAGTCCAGCGCCATGCAATACTTTGTTTTTTCCATTTTTTCCATTAGGCGAGCGACCTACCTGTTCCTTACGAAATTCAAGCTAGTAAAAAATATACTTCCTAAATTACATGTTTTCCGAGCTAGATCTGAAATTGAAAATAAATTTAATTAGTTTTAGAACGACAATTATGTGTACTTTTTGTGGTTTCTTGATGCTTTTTATTTGGTTTAGGAATCGTAAATTCCTCGGTCCAAATCTCAATACAAACGATCATAGAGTTTTCAATTCATGCACTAGTTGCACCTTTGTATAACCTTTCGGGATGCAAGCGTGAGCTTATGTATTGAAATGTTAGGTGTACCAACAGATTAATGTAAAATACACGCAATATTTACAACACGCACCTAAAATACCATGAATTATCAACTCAACTGAGTTGAGCCCACATTTAAGGCCATACCCCCAGCAAAACGCCGCGCGATCGATGTTTTTAGAGGCTATCTAGTCATTACTTAAAATAAATATTGATTAAAAAAATATACAATATGTTTCTACAATCTGTCAGCTTTACTTTGTTCGATTCAAATTCATGTTAATGCTGATATATATTTTTAAATTGTCGTTATAAAGGAACCATAAAAATGAGAAAAATGCAAAGATTCCGTGCGTCTCCTTTTAAAGTACAGAATGTTTTCAAATGAGATTAACATCACTAGATAGGCTATTTAATAACGAATATTTTGCCCGTTTTAAATTTTCGAAAAGACCAAAACCTGATTTTTAAAATCAATTATTCGCTAAATACGTGCATATTCTGCACGAAAACTCACACACCAAGTACACGATTTAGTATGGCGCGAGTCAGTCAAGGTCGTTTGCTCACGGAAGGCCCTTAAGACGAAGTTTATTTTCTCAACACCAATCAAAATTGTTGGTGTTGAGAAAATTAACTTCGGCTTAAATGTGGGCGCAAAGCCTCCTTAGCTCAATCGTGGGAGGGAACATCTACAAGTGGGTATAAATGTTCAAGAAATGAGACCGCCATAAACACTGTCTTATTTTTAACCGACATCAAATAAGGAGGTGATGGTGTCTCTCGACTGTCGACACAACTGGATACGCGACCCCGGAACGCAATTCGCAGCACCATAGCAGTCTTTTCACTAAGGCACAATAAGTGTACCTAGATCTCACAAAAATATTGCCTTCCGTAATGAAATGCTAAGAATACACAAACATTTTGACCCGGTTATAAATCACAATATTTGCAGTAAACTAGTTATTAAGATTAACACTGTATTACTGTTGTTATTATACTTATTAAACTTTTAAAATCGAAAAACCAACATAAAACAAAATCGGAAAACAATCCCGGTAAGTCACTATTTATACAGACAGAATACTATTCTAGTCATATAAGTTAAAATACAAATCGATCGATCACGTTTCAATAGTTAAAAATTTCAATCTGGAAATATATTCATGCTTCGTAGAGCATATTAACTCCTCGAACCCCATCGTCAGTCACGGACAAAAGCCATATACCATGCTGAGTAATTGATTTCTGCCTCACCTCGCCGTTTACAGGTAATGAGTTTAGGATGGGACGAGCCTTCGGTGAATAGATTGTACGTCGAGGAGTATTGTTGTTGTACAAGTATGCTCCGGTGGCTTTTCTTGTAATTCATTTAATTTAAGGTAAACTTGATTTTGCCAGAGATTGCTTAGACACCAAATATTAGACGCGGACGTCAAGGATGCGACCTTGATACGTTAATACTTTTTTAATACGCTCGAGTAACGCGACGAGCAAGCCACTCACCTAATGCTAAGTGCTACATCTGTCCATAAACAAAAGCAACATTACACGAAACAGCACTAGACTTTTGTCCGCGGGGAAAATCCCGATTACGGATACCTTTCTAGCCTCAGGACCTCTCCCGAGGCTAGAACGAAGGTATCCTGAGGGATAGTTACTTTTCCCATCCCTGTTTCCTTCCCCTCCCCCTTGGCCCTTTGGCAGGCCGGCATAATCTTGCCGACCTACTATGGACACATTGTTTATCGTTGGTCGACACTATTCTTGGATTGCGCTACACTTACCATCAGGTGTAGCGTAGTCACTTTGCCGAGCCAGGATAAAAAAAAAAGTTATGTAGAACAAGCTTTTGACTAGGGTTGCCAGAGTTGCTTGCGCGATTTCCGGGACAACAAAACAACACCTATTTATAAGCAAAACATTATGTTTAATTATCCAGTACTGGCATTATATTTGCCCAACATACTCAATAATTCCCAACAAGACATTTCAAAAGTTCAACTGAAGATATCTCTATTACTCTTGAACTGACGAAAGAATATATAAAATATTTATTTTAGGTATTTCTATCTTTACATGTTTTATTAAGCATAAAAATAATACACATTATAATTCATCCAAGAGTTATAAAACTATACTTCAAACACAATTTGACCTGCTCTCGCTCGCACACGGGGCTTTTAAATGCTTAGTTTAGCTGTCCGTAACCTTATGATAAAACCTAGAAATTGTGAATTCCAGGACAGTACACTGAATTTACTGGAAATGAGACAATATTGAAACAATCGTGGATTTGCCGAATGTCTCGCTGCTCCCAACCCTGTTATCCCGAGTGACCACTGGATCAGGTCCCTAATGAATATAATTACGCTACTATATTGACTAAAAATCCCGCGGGGTCTTCTTCGGCGCAAGTGGAACGGTCCCGAGGGATCCTGAATGAACTCTGGATTGCTGCCAGTACGGCCTCTGCGCAATGTCGCTTACAGGGCTCAGGATTCTCTCACAATAAGGATGTCTCGCGGTCGTCTCCGTTGCGTGGCAACGACCCCAGGCAGGCCTAATTAGTCGCCCGTTGCGACAAGCCGGGGATACCGTTGTGGAATTCTACAAAACTCTTTCTTCCACAAGGCCGATGATACTGGATTGCGCTCGACACCCAGAGACATAAGATGTGAAGTCTCATAATGCCCAGTAATTTCAGTGGCTTTAAAGTCCTTCATACCGAAATACAGCAGTGCTTACATAGTGCTACTTGATGGCAGAAATAGAATGGTACTAACCTAGACGACTTCTCGCAAACGAGGTATCTATCACCTAGTACCCACTATGGAGATCTATGGGACACCATTCCCTGATAGCGTCACTACAGCACAGCGGCACTTGATAGACGAAGGCAGCACTGACGCTTGACGCGATCAAGCGACGTCGAAAGTCTTCACAATCTTAATCCTTATCATCCAGTTATAATAAAAATATTGTGATAGGGCCACGCTGCTGATAATTTTGTTGACGGAATAATTGGGCCGGCTCAAGCGAGTTTATAATACTATCTCACAAAAAATGTATGCGGAGTGGCAGCTCTGCTGTAGCGGTTTGTACAATTTTAAGAACCTTAGCTATATTTGGAGAAAAACTGTTCAGTAGTTTTAAAGTTACAGATGTTTTTATAATTGTCTTCGGTTTCTAAAATTTGGGCTATTTACCGAAAAACAGTTTAGTCTCAACAAACAGATCTAATGTCATGATAGCTAAATGTCTGAACAATCTAAGAGGCTAAAGACTAAATGCTAATAGGGATTACGCGTTTATTATTTGAATTCTATTTTAATCAAGACTTTTCTTAAACTATGTTTAAAAAGAATCTGCTCAGCAATCTTGTGTTTAATTAATGTGGGTGTTTAAGGCGAGGCTCGACTTTAAATTGAAGAAAAGTCTATTTTTGAACTCCTAATTGTGACGTACTGAAATATTAGTCACGCAAAAATCTATGTATAGATGAATTTAAGTAAAATGGTATGTAAAGATATTAGTTTATTGTCCCATAGAATCCCAGCTTAACTTAACTGAACTTTAGTCTTGATATTATATGTATTTTGAGTATATATAATGCAACATTTAACAAATTTTGCCGAGGCGAGCCGGCTGTGAGGCGAAACGCCACAGGTTCGAATCTCGCACCGAGACAAATGTTAGCACAGAACATTTTAAAATTTACCTCAATGCAAAATAACTGGAGATTTAAATACATATACAAAGCTTGGTTGCTTCGCATGAAAAACCCGAATCTAGTCTTAGCAGTATTGTCCACGGAGGTATGATAAAATCTACCTATAATACAACGCTACAGTAATTTTAAATAAATAAGTACGAAATATCAAAAATAATATCCTTTGTTTAGGTGTTAACGACATTGTTCTATTTTCTATTCAATTTAGAGCAATAAAATGATAAGCAAATAAGTACGCTCATATAAAATTCGTGCCTTGTTTTTGTAATTTGTTTAATATATAAAATGGTTAATATCGATATAATTGCTCGATAAGAAATTAAATATCGATAAACGAGTGTAGGAATATAAAGTTTAGAAACTGTTATTGCATAGAGCAAATATCTAGAGCTCACGACGTCTGCCTTAAGGAGGCGATGAGTAGAGATTAAGAGAGTTATTTATATTCACAAATATTTAATTAAATACTTTTGGGAATTATCATCTATTTTTAAAATGTTAATTGGAATCTACTGTTTCTTCAACGAAACAGCAAACAGGAGGATTAAGTAAGAGGCGGGTATTTTTTTTCTTGTCTAATTCTTAGATTTTCAACATCCTACTGAATAAATTCTGAATCAAGAGGTATGATGCTATAGATAACCTTAAAAATAAATAAAAATTTTAAATCTATAATACCCACATTGTTGGAGTAAAAAAGCAGTGCCTGAGATTGCCAATCTCTCAAATATTTATAAATGTTAAGATATATCGTGTCAAAGGTTTATTTCAAGAGAAATAACATTTTTCATAAGCTATATTGAATTCGTAAAGGCCAGATCCCTGGAGGCATGATCGACCGATAGACTTTGCATGTTTTATTTTTGATCCCATTGCGTAGTGAAGGAAGTGATAGGTTAATTCCCTTCGGCGTACGACGGTAATGTTTATCTTTGCTCTCAATCATTAAAAATAGTGGCGATAAAGTTTCCAAGGTACCTACTGATGGTTGTTATTCAGATCTATTTAACGGTTTAGTGGCAGTATTTGGCAGTAAAGTTCCAGCTTTAATTCGCATTTGGTTCATTAAGTTATAATTTAGTAATGAGCCCTTCTTACACATGATGAGACGGTTAATTCTTTGGCAAAAAAGAAAATCGTCACATGGTTCGTTTCTTTGGCAACTAGGCGCTGAGATTTTTTTTTAAATAAAGTCTATTATTGTTTTTTTAAATATCATAGACTTTCAATGCGGCAGTAAATATATTTTATTTTACGGAACCTGCAGCATCAATTTCAGGATTTTGTGCTAATTTCGCCGGCATATTAACTGCAACTAATAAGTCTTAGATTTCATTAGTTATTGAATAAATAAAGAGCGATTGTACCTTAAAACCAAATAAACTCAGGGTTTTCATTAAACTAACTATCGGATAGGACATATTTGTTGAAACACTATGAAATATTATGAAATATGAAGTCCATTAATATTTAAGATAACATCAAAGCGATATTTACAGAATTTGATGACACAGAGCGTAGGGTGTAGCGAGTGAAATCGGCAGATTATATTTTGCAAGGCGATTGGTGAACGTAATCCGTTTCGATCTCTAGTAATCGGTCCTTTATTGAAAAACTTGGTCCTGCCGATACTAGGATTTTAGCTTTACACAAAACTTGGATCATAGGCCGACGATGAAATTTTTATGCCAATGAAGATTTTCAAAGGCTGAACAGATTTATTTGAAACATAATATAATAAACTAACTGCGACATAGCTAATCCAATGACGAATGTACCTTTCACGAGTGTTAGAGCCACGCTGTAAATAGTTTTGTCTACAACATGAATGGGCCGGCTATTACCACTATTTCATAGTAAACCGAGGTTAATTAGCGGCTTGCTGCTGCATTTCGGACGGTAAATGAGACATCCGGAGGCCCAAATATAATATAATGCTTAAATGACGAGACGTATAGGACGCTCACCTGATGGTAAGTGCCACTCCTGCCCATAAACAGAAACAACATCCCACATAACTTTAAATCACAAAGCGCTGGCACTGGAATACGCTCGTTACCATAAGACATTAAGTCTCCTAATTCCCTTTATTTTCACTGGCTTCAATATCCTTCAAACCAAAATACAAGAGTGCTTACAAACTGGTGCTTGGCAGCAGAAATAGGCTTGTCACCAATTCAATGCTAGATATGATATTTGTATTATATTTCTGCTTTATATATCAAATAATTGTAATCTGCCTTGTGTATTATAAAGTAAAAATAAATATGCAAATAAAAAGTTTTTCCCCCAAACGCTACATCATTACGCAACCAATGCACTTAAAACATATTTCACTTCCTCTTCATCTAAATTTTGCACAGAATTCAAATACCTTTTCATAATTGTATAAAGCGACTAAAAACCTACATCTGCATCAGCCCTAATGGTACAAAAAATTGTAAAATCCCTTGTTCGGCCATTCATTATGCGTCAACACGCCCGACCAAAAACTTATTTGTACCCAGACAAGTGAAAGCATCTGGTTTTGTCTGTTTTGTGGGGTTCTCTCAAATACCAAAGATATATAAACTCTTCGAATTGAGAACCTCGTCGGTTTTTGTCTTCGGTTGTAAATGTCATAGTGTAGTACGAAGTTTAACTTGACTTCAAAGATTTATTTAATGGTCTAGTTGTAAGAAGTAATTCAAGTAACCAATTTAGGACTCGACGTGCATTTTGTAGCATAGTTTTTTTATAGCAGAAACCGGCAAACGAGCAAGTTAAGCAATGCCACTGCGTGGTCTCCTCTATCTCGCCTCGAACTAAAAAGTTCATCTAAATCCTACTTGCCGGACTATTAATTAAGCTGTGGAATAGTTTGCCGGCACACGTGTTCCCTCCTTCCTATAATATGGGGTCCTTTAAACGTAGTGTGAGCAGTGGCAGGCCGGCATGATCTTGCCGACCAACGATAGACACACTGTTTGTCGTTGGTCGATACTATTCCTGGATTGTGCTACACTTACCATTAGGTGTGACGTAGTCATTTTGCCGAATCAAAAATAAAAAAAAGTGGGTCACCTGATGCTAGCTGATCTCCTTCGCCCATAAACATCCACACACAATCATGGATGCGCTGCCGAACTTTAAGGAAAGGAAGAGGGTAAAATCCAGGCTTTCAGATATCTCATTCACAATAAATATAGACAAAACTATCTACAACGTGGTTTTTACCACTGAAATAAAAATTTAAGAACTGAAATAAGAATTTATACAACAAGGTTAAATTAATAATTAATTAATTAATTATTGGTTTAATTTATACACGATCAAAAGACAAAGTAAATAAAAGTTTGTTTTATATAAACGGATATACAATTATTCCGAATATATATAAGAAAATGTAAAATATTACTCGCAGAAAAACTAAAAAAACATTTTTTGTAAGAGATTTTTTATGCATCAATTCATTTCGAGCGCGCAGGCCGGCCAAATTAGACCCTTGTATTTCGTGAAATTACTCGGCACGTTGAAAAAACCTACATTGTATAAAAACTTCATACCACGGGTTTATTTTAAATCAGCCGGATATTAACACCTACGCCTGGTTGAATGAATTATGAGGTATATCAAGATTGGTAAATTATATTAAGCCTCGAAAATTAAATGTGGAGCGAGGTCAGGTTTTGTAGAATGGATAAATATAAGTGGGCTGTGTGTTTATTTTTGGTGTTATACCCTTTACGGTGAACAATTTTAACGTATTTGGGGCAATTTATAGGGCAATTTTGAGGCTGACCTGTTTTTGTATGGTTTTTTATGGCTCGCAATAATTTAGTTCAAAATTGAATGAATAATTTTATTTTTATCAAATTTCGCCTCAGCCTATAAAACATTTAACCATTATGAAAAGCTCCTTTATCTTCTTCTTCGGAACTACACTTTTATCATGGAAATCAACTCATAGAGAAGATCCATTGAAATGAAATTAATAAGGCTCAATACTAGAAAAATAAACCTAAAAACAAAATGCATACCGCATGATCAAAAATTGTAAAAGGCTACAATCAAAGCATTCACGAACAAAATTTTAATGAAAGCCTTCCGTAATCCTTTGCCGAGCCTTTGCCTTACAGAGAAAATATTTTTCCATATTCCAGCTGCAGGCAGAACGATATGAGCAATACGATTCTGTACGTTGTGAGTGCTGCAAAAGCCGCAGAGAGCACTGAAGCGGCTGAACTCAATAATCCTCTGTATTTCTTCGTACGCTCTATTCAAGTTTTATTAAATGAGTATTATTGAGAAAGAACATACATACACAAACTCAAGTATGTCAAGTATGTCAGTGATTTCCACTTGATACGACCATTGCATCCCTCGTTGGCCACCTTTTTACACACGTTAAATCTTACCTTTATCTAGTATAACTCTGACTTAGACAAAGAACATTAGACAAATATTTCCCTCCCAACTGTACTTTCACACTCGTCATGTATACTTGTGTCGTCAATCTTCTTTTGACCGATTTTAATTGGATTAATTTGACTAATCTAACTTACTTTCCCTTTAAGCCACAGCCTTTAAACTAACAGATGAATGAAAAAAAATCCTTCAGGACCGTGGTGAATTTTATTCACCAATAGCAGCCTAAAACTCTGGTTATAATAAAGGTATGAGTACATGTATGTTAATGAAATTTTGTCCCATTTTTAGTTCATACGTGAATACACGATTAGAGAAAAATCGATGAAAAATCCTTGTTTCGGGCACGTATTGTCATATATATAAGTAAGAGTATGGTATTATAAGATGAATTTTACTTTGATACATAGGTAACAACTATTTTGTAATATCTGTAAACCGCAATAAAGTTTTATTGATTGTGGAGTTTCCATGTAATAAAAAAATATTTAATTTGGCACTTCCGTCCTTGTTATTATTTCCGCGTTCATTGTGATTACACTCTCTGTCCGTTTCGATTTTTACGATAACTTTGCACGCTATTCTCTTTATACTTTGTTTTTTTTTTTTATTTATACTTATGCCATTTGTATGAGTTTGCCAATAAACAGCAGCAATAACACTTAGCATTTTGAATTACAATGTATGGCACTGTAAGTCTTAATTGGCATAATTCCCAGTATCTGGCTTCAGTATCTTCGCACAAAAAGCAGATTTTGTCTGTAGAAATAGACATAACAGTGGTACCTACTCATTCCGAAAAATGCAGGCAAAATAATCTACTATCAAGTCAATATGTTCCAATAATTTAAATACAAATGTTACCGACTAGAGTCCATCAGTATAAATATATATTTACGACTACTTTTATTTACAAAGTATGTCCTTTACTTTGTGGAAAATTTGTTATTCTCAATAAGTGTACACGATTCCTAGAACTGAAATATTTCCATCCATTCAATGTGGGTGTACTTGTTACACCTGTACCTAGAGGATTACCTTATCCTGATTACCTTCGAGGATTACGGGCGTGAATACTTGAGTATGTAGTTTAAACAATAGTATGTGACCATACATAAACCATTATAATGCTTGGTAAATTACGTTCAATATTCTGAGTACACACTAATAAATAGACGCTGCAAGTTTATTGAATAACATAGCATCCCTCACCTAAAAGTCACCTCACCGTTGAATAGTTACTCTACCGGAAAGGTCCACAATTAAATTAATTCCGTATATAGAAGACAACTGGCACCTGTTGATATTCTCATCAATAATATCGTAGGACGCGCTTAAGTTACGTACTACGCAAATAATACGCTGGAAATGTTTCAACAGCGCTGAGTCATAGTACGCACCATTTGCCGCCAATTTATTTACACTATCCGTGCGCTACGTTGAGTGTTAGGTAGAAAAATTATTTGTACAATACAGCGCTATTCACTGAACGAGTATGCTATTGTGTGCAAATTAAATTGGATAGCTATTTGCATTTAGTCAATATATACACAGTACGCGTCGCGGCAGTAATAACTTGTAAGTTTATTTGACACTACGCCATTTGACTATCAACCATTCTAAGTGTTGAGATTGTTTGTAAAAAAAAGATCTTTAATAGAAGAGACAAGTAAACGAGCAAGTGGTTCATCTAGTCGTAAATGATCTCCACTGCCATAAACACTCACAATACCAGAAGAATCATGGATGCATTGTTAACCGTAAAGGAAAGGAAAGCAGATTGGAAAGGTGAGGGTTTGGGTCTCTGGAAATCTCACTCACCATACGAAACTATACAAAGAGCGGCCAACACGCATTAATGCAAAAAGGTGAACGTAAGAGAATAAATATACTTTAAAATAAAAATTTAATAAGATGTAATTTTGTGTAAATAAGGCCATTACCAAACAGAATCTCAGCGCGCAGTAGGCGCTGGGCGCATAATATGCTGCTGAAAATTTTCAATAACCCCGGAAGATAACAGTAAGCGCCATTTGCTGCCGGCTTTATGAGCGTTGAAAGTGATCAGTAAAAATGTTAATACACGTGCGTATGCTGAAATGCTATCTGCGTATCTGCGCAGATCTGTTACAATATTGAACACCGCGAATACCTTTTTTTAACAATGGAAAGAACTCTCTCTAAGTACGCCGGTGAAATATCTTAACTGCTCAATAGTTTTAGGTATATTATAATACTATATCCTAACATTTTTATACAACATTTATAATGCTACCTGCCTTGGTGGCTCAATTGCGATCGCGGTGCGACTGCTTTACTAAGGTCTCGGGTTCGATCCCAAGTCAGGTAAAAGTGATATGGATTTCTATCACTAAATGCTTAGTATCGGTCCGGAATCTGGAATTTGTTCTCGGTATGACGACAGGCTCGCCCCCTATCATGCCATAGGACGGGATAAGTTCGGCGAAATGTGGGTGTACGCGTTACACCTCTGCCTAACCTTTCCTTCGGGGATTGCAGACGTGGGTGCGTATATTTTTTAATGTAGAAAGTTTTTTTATCTGATCACCGCGAAGTGACTGCACTACACCTGATGGTTAGCGTAGTGAAATTCAAAAATCCAGCGAACACCAACAAACAATGAGTTTATCGGTGGTCACCAGAGTCATGACGGTCTGAATAAATGTTTCTTCCTTCTTCAGAGAGGGAAGAAGAAAATCGAAGGGCCTGCGACAGGACAGGCGGCTGACCAATGCAGGCACAGTGATACAAGTATGTACCCCTATACCCGCCCCAATTAATCATCAAGTCATATCGCAAGCACCTCGGGAGAACCGAATATACACTGGCTGATCCTAGAACGCGATCCACATAAGGTGTGTGGATCACTATGGCAGGTTTTAACATCATGTGTACGGTGGTCGCTATCCGAGCTGATGTAAATATCCTACCACCAACAAAAAATAATTATTCATTTAAGGGCCTTCCGTGAGCAAAACACCGCGCGATCGAGGTTTTTAGAGGCTATCTAGTCATTACTTAAAATAAATATTGATTAAAAAAATATACAATATATTTCTACAATCTGTCAACTTTACTTTGTTCGATTCAAATTCATGTTAATGCTGATATATATTTTTAAATTGTCGTTATAAATGAACCATAAAAATGAGAAAAATGCAAAGATTCCGTGCGTCTCCTTTTAAAGTACAGAATGTTTTCAAATGAGATTAAAATCACTAGATAGGCTATTTAATAACGAATATTTTGCCCGTTTTAAATTTTCGAAAAGACCAAAACCTGATTTTTTAAATCAATTATTCGCTAAATACGCGCATATTCTGCACGAAAACTCACACAGCAAGTACACGATTTAGTATGGCGCGAGTCAGTCAAGGTCGTTTGCTCACGGAAGGCCCTTAATATTAGTAATTTGTGTTATTTTGATCAAAGCGTGTAGTACGTGCTACGCAAACAATGTGCTACAAAGTACGCTACGGCGTAAACAGTACGCACTCGTGCTACGGAGTACGGACATAATCGTACACGCCATTTGTCAGTGTTTATTTACAGTACATTCTCATGTTACCGGCTACGCACGTTGGGTATAGTTGGAAGAAAAAATACTTTAGTACACAATAGTATTTCGAGATACACGGTGTGAGTTAGGATTGACTCAACAATAACTTTCCCTTTCAAACTTCAATATGATATCAAAGATATCGGTTTCTGACAAAGTTGAAATGGTGATTGACGCATACTTTTTTGTTATCTATTACAATAGAATACGAGTAGATGGAACAGTTTTTTTTAATAAATAAGTTTTTTCAATCAACTTACAATATTTTATTCCGAAACAAATAATATAATTTTTCTTTTACAAATAAACATAGAACTTAGTAATATTATAATAATACGATACTGTATTGTATACGTCCCACTGCTGGGCACGGGCCTGAGATGAGATGAGAGCGATTAGCCTTTAGTCCACCACGCTAATGTGGGTTGGCAGACTTCACATACCTGCGAAAAATCTTATCAAGTTCTCAGGTATACAGGTTTTCTTATGACGTTTCCTTCACCGTTAAAGCAAACGATAATTAACAATTAATATACACATAACTTAGAAAAGTCAGAGGTGTATGCTCCTGGGGCTGGTTTCGAACCTGCGACTTTTGTCTCGACAGTCCGTACCCCTCCCCGCTGATAGCTTACTGTTATTACATAACATAGACTATTCAAAAAAGTCTGATAATGACAGCATTCTCAAGTTTACAACTTCGTTAATTCCATGTTTAAACTTGACGTGACAAAGTCAATCCCGTGGACACGGCTATTTTTAGAAAAAGGAAAATGGAGTAAAGAATCAGTGAAATTTTTATTTTCATCATCATCATCATCATCATCAGCCACAAGACGTCCACTGCTGAACATAGGCCTCCCCCAAAGATTTCCAGACCAACCTGTTGCAAGCCGCCTGCGTCCAGCGACATCCTGCGACCTTTATCAGGTCGTCTGTCCACCTTGTAGGTGGACGTCCAACGCTGCGCTTGCTAGTACGTGGCCTCCATTCCAGAACCTTTCTGCCCCATCGGTTATCGGTTCTGCGAGCTATGTGGCCTGCCCACTGCCATTTCAGCTTGCTAATCCGCTGGGCTATGTCGGCTTTATCATTTTTATCTTAGTAAACATTAATTCTGAAAAGTCATTAAGGATTTTCGCGTTCATTAAGGCAGGGATTTTTATTTACTGTACTGTGTACACATTTCGTAGTTTATTGTTTGCAATGGAGAACAATGATGAGTTCGTTTACACAGGATCTTATTTCAGAATATCCTACTAATATTATGAATGTTGTAGTTTAGTTGTAAACTAGTGAATTTAGATTTTTGTTAATCACCGATAGTCTAGATCAGTGTTTCCCAACGTGGGCCCACGTCCCACAGGGGGGGCAATTTGGTAGTTAAGGGGGGCAATTTAAAAATGGACTCGACACGACTTTAACCAATTCGCTTTGGGTTATTTAAATGCATTGCTAGATATCGGTGACAATTTCTAAAGGTTAAAATTATATATGGGGGGCATACAATTTTATAAATGTTAAGGTGGGGCATGGCCTAAAAAAGGGTTGGGAAACACTGCTCCAGATGAAATTCAACTTACAAGTAAATCATGATCTGGATAAAATAAAGGCTACTTTTTATCCCGGTAGTACATTTGTGTGGGATATAATACATACAAGATGCGGTACGTGCCGAGTCGCGAGCAAAAGCTTAGTGGGATATACATCGTATAGTGGCTTTGTACACAGAGATATTATGATCTGTCAATTACCAAATCGTTCGATATTTGAACCGCCTGAACAGATTATCATCAGAATTAAACAGGATTTCACAAGGTTCCTCGTATCCGAGAGGCCATCTGGGTTGTTACCACCGCTTTGTCTATTTCTGCCGCCAATCAAAAGTGTGTTAGCATTGTTGTGTTTCGGTTTGAAGAACATTGAGGCCAGTGAAATTACTCGGCATTATGAGACTAATATCTTATGTCTCGGGGTGACGAGCGCAGTTCAGTGCCATGCAGTGCTTTGTAATTCAAAGTTCTGTTTGGTATTCTGTTTATGGGCAGGCCTGGCGCTTACCATCAGGCAAGCGCCTTGCTGCCCGTCTCGTAAAAAAGCAAAAGCTTAGTGGGATACACATAGTGGCCTTATACACATAGACACTATGATATGTCAATTGCCAAATCGTTCTATATTTGAACCGTCTAAATGATAATCTGTCATCAGAATTATTTACAAAAACATACAGCTTTTGTTGATTCAAGTTTACCAACTAAAATCGAACTGTATAGATCTGCTAAAATCGAACTGTGTAATTCAACTCGGGTTAGGTTACGAGCAGATTTCATTGTTATATCCAGTTTTTTGAGTAGGTTTTATTTTGTAATCGGGTATAGGCATGTTATTGACCTCTTATTCCTTATACTTTTAGTTTCTCCAACAACACTCCAGTGAAACGTAAGCATGAATCAGCGACTCTAGCAGTAATAAATGCTACTTTATTTTGTGGTGCATTATCCTTCGTTCATTAAAAGTTTTTGCTTTCATTGTTTCTGAGTGCGGTCACGAAATCACTGAAAAAGAGAGTAACAAAACCTACTTCATTTTGGTCAGAGTTCCGTTGTGGAATAACAAAAACCCGTCAAATGCGAGTCGAACTTGCACACTACTAGGATTCCGTACCTATGGCTTTTAATGTTTACTTTTTGTTATTTTTTGAAGTGATTACTTCTTACGGGAGGGTGAACCGAAACGTTCCGTAACGCGAGCGGCGGCGAGCGGAAGGTTCCAGAATGTTCGAGAACCTTCCGTGAGACGTCACGCGGTCCAGTTGACCAGCCAGCGCTAGCCGACTTCCCTGGAACTTCAATAATTTCGAAGTCCCAGGTGGCGTCACACAGTGACCAGTCGGATTGGACCGGACTTCGACCGGACTTTCACAAGACTTTGACAGGACTTTGACCGGACTGTGTTCCTTTTTTTTATGGCGAATAGACCTGTTACCGTAATTTTGGTTTTTGATATTGATAATAAAATGACGCTATTTATTTTATAATTTGGAAAAAAAGTACCAGGTTCGCATAAACGCGAAGAGAGTAGAATGTCCATTTTTCATGGCGAGTAGCCGTAATTAAACATTTGGACAAAGAAAATCTTTTTAGGTTTTTTCTTATTTGGAACATGTTGCCGTAAAAAGTACCAGGCTCGCATAAACGCGAAGAGAGTAGAATGTACTTTTATAATGTCGAGTGGACATGTTGCCGTAATTTTGTATTCTCGCATGTTGTTTAGTAAGTTTTCACTTCTGTCGGCACTCCCGGAGTGCAACCCGTTTTTTTTTTCTAAATTCGACAGGTTTAAATAGTGCTGACCCCACTAACCTACTAACCTGACGCTAGGTTTAACCTGTATCATAGGTATGAGGAACTACGGAAGATTTGTGGTCCTACAACACCCAAAACAGAAACAAATATTTGTAGATCACACAAAGATGTCAGTGCGGGGATCGAACCCGTGGCCTCACGTATCACAACTACTCATCCACTGCGACACGAAGGCGATAGAATATCCGCTGAAATAACACTCATATTGTCTAAACAAAAAAAAAATTGATATCCCTAAATCACTAGATTTATTAGGTACAATACCTTACATTCTATCGCTTTAATTCATACATTTTATTCTTATAATTTAAATCATTCTTTCATTTAATTCATTATTCAAATCATTCACAATTCTAACCACCTCCGACATGTATAAAAGGGAAAGTTTTGGAAAGCGACGACGTCCAGTGCTACTTTAGTTTTTCCGGATCTGAACTAGTTTCCTCTTGCCCGTTAAGCACTTCGAAAGTTGACAGGCCTGTTTATTATACTCTAATAATTTAGCTTTCGAGTTACAACTTGTTCGGATCTAACCTAGTTCGAAAGGAGAAAAATATTTGTTACGTTTTCGAGAGAACCATAAAATCCGTAATATAGGTGTTTTATGTATCAGTAATCATTTTGTAAGGGCAAAGGGTCAAAACCCGGGTTGGACCGGCAACAATCGCATTCAGGATTTAAGATCAGTTGAGAGCCAAGCTGTAGATACTTGTTTGCAGCATGACTAGACCAGAATAACCTGGCTAGGGTACTACTGTCTCTCAGAAAACTGGCGTAAAGTGGCAGCTTGCTGTTGTATTTTATAATTTGAGTGAAACGTCCGGAGGCCCAAATTCCGTTTAGGTAATTATAGGAGTGGTTATATTACCTATTAATGAGGATAGACAAGTGTTGAGTAGCATGGTTTATTCGCGACTCCGTATACAGAACTACTTACTGGCAGGCGTAGCCGCCTCTATATTATATATAAAAATACTACATACTAAGCATAATATTATAATGCATTCGTCACTCACACATACTTCACGCTATCACAAACTTAACCTACTTTACATGTGTGTCCCTACATTCCTCATCTATATAATCTCTTATTGTTTCCTTATAGATCGGTAACAAATTAATTATTATTCTATTTTGGGTGTTGATGAGCGGTGCAGATTACTAACCATCACATGACAGGCCTGCCTGATCCTGATAATCAACCTTGATTGCAGGCCTTTTAAAAAATAATAATATACCAAGACGACAATGCGACTTAAACAAACACCCACAAGAGAATATTTGAAGAGAAATCCAAATAGGCTCAGCACATAATCCATACACCACCCTTGTGTTAACACAACGGCAACAAACATTAAACTTTGTATAGGTAAAGCATCTCCGTTACCCGGGTCCGGAAGTTAAGGGTCTCGCTCCATTATATATGGACGAGGGTTTTACTGATATATACCTACCGAAATGGTTATAATCTGAACGCTGGATAGATAGAATACTCCCAACGACAGTGAGTCCAGATGTGTGATCAATTTTTTTTTGTTGTTGAGTCTATTTATCGTGTATTGTGTATATATAACCAGTAACATAATGAGCATATATGTAGTTTCTATGAAGTTAGCTTGCTGTTTGTTGTATTTCACACAAACATTTGTTTCGGTGTGGGATCGAACCCGGGCCTCTCGTTTCACAGTTGGATCGCTGCACCATGGAGATCTATTGATGACGTAAATGATATCATCATCCCACGTAGGACATGCAATGATTACGTTGTCCACATGACATATTAAAGTTATAAATCTGAAATTTATTGCCTATACTCGAGTTGCAGTGATGAATGTGGCGTGATAAAATACGATATGCACATAAATTGTGTATCGGAATCCATACGAGCACCATGTTTCCGGAATATATCTAGCAATATTTTACTGTCAGAGATCATATACATTGGCATCAGCCCCGGATCTAAGGGGGGGGGGGGACTGGCTGGCAAGACGGGACTATGCCCTATTCACACTTTACAGACGAATGGACAACTCATTATTTACTCAACTTTGACCACAGAATAAATAATAGTACAAGTACAGAAATTTTCCTCCTATGCCGAAGGCTTATGTCCAAATGTCAATCAATTAGTAGACATCTGATAGCTGAAATTATAAAGATGATAAAGGTAAAAATAAGTATAAGTGGGCGGGGACGGCATTTTTCAGTTATTGCCCCGCCAAAAAAATTTAAGATTCGGGGCTAATTGGCATGTAGATTATAAAGCGTCACGTGTTTTGACCACTACACTTATGTTCCACTATCTTAAGCTTACCTGCACCCCTGGGACTGTCTTTTTCTGAGATAAAAGTAGCATATGTCTTAAACCAGGTCATGGTCTGTATGCCAAATTTCATCCAGATCCGTTATGGCATGATTGATTACCAACACTAAGGCAGACTTGCATCGATCCTTATGAAAATTTTAAACTAATCAACATATTTAGTTGTTAAATACGTTTGAGGATTATTGTTCAAGTCAGCGTGAAAACGCGAAAACTCAATAATCTCCTTCTTTTTGAAGTCGGTACAATTAAAATTTTCACATTTGTAATAGGTAGGTATTTATATCACGCTATAGTATTTATATACGCTTCATTAAAAAATGACACTAAATTCTAATTGTCATCAAGTAATTTGTTAGATCGATTATTTCTCAGAAACGACGAATAATATTTTTAAATGGATAAAAGCTTTGGCTGGCTATGAATGTGGAAATAATCGTATCTTAAGAAATATTGGCAATTAAATTATTTGACATCTCTGAATAAAGTAGTAAGTGTTTATGTAATCCTTATTATCCTCACATATTACGTATGTATAAAGACAACGCAATTATCATTAGCACGGTTCGGTAGTGTTTCCATTTACCAATCACAATTTGTCAGGAAGCTTTCATGTCGTTCGTAGATTGGCTTTTCATATTAAATACGATTGGTAGAGAATTGCAATTAATATCAATTACCATTATGAGATTTACGTCATTAACTTTACACAATTCTTTTAACGTTATATCGGCAATTATAACTAAAAACTGTTTTAATAAAAAAACTGACATAAAAACCTTAACCAAAACTAAACATACAACGCTTAAATTTGTGCATAATGGTCATTAATTGATACCACCAATTCAAATTTTAACTTTTTTGTTTGAGTCCGTTTTTTTTGTTAAACGGTTTATAATTTGCTATTTAATGAAAGAATCATCAAATTGAGCCATAAATATCGCAGTTTTACTCTATCGACACCGATTTCATCCCCATAACAGTAGATTTTTCTTTAAATTTAAAGGACCTCTTTAGTGTAACCCAAATATAAAACGAATTATCCGTGCCGGTCCTTATTTGGCGGAGTTATTCATTAACATAACTTAAAAATATACACAGACAAATTGGATACCGTCCACAGTTTTGTTTCGTAGGTAAAAATGCGCTAAAAGAGGATACTTTTAATGGGAGTGGTCAGGCCTTATTTCACCACGCTGGCCTAATGCGAGTACGCAGACATAACATACGTCCGAAATTATTCTAATGAAGAACTTCTCAGGTATACAGGTTTCGTCACTAAATTTCCTTCACAGTTAAAGCAAGCGATAATTAACAATGAATCCACACGTGAATTAGAAAAGTCAGGGATGCATGGACTTGTGTCGAACCTACGACTCTCGTCTCATCAGTCCGCATCATTCCGCGCTGAACTTCGCAGTTATTTCATTGTTTTTTTTTTAAATTGTAGATTCAAAGACTATTAGTAGGGAATTATTATCCTGCACTTATTCCGTTATTGCCCATAATCGTTTGAATCTACAATATATCTAAAAGAAAACTTCTAATGCTTAATGAATCAGTGCCAATGCTATTTGATTGTCTGTGAATTACAATTACTCCAACACAATGTACGAGTACAAAGAAGAACAACAATATTTTTTTAAATATTGTGATAAATAGGTATTAGGACTTCATCGTTTAAAAAAGTTTAATTAAATTTACTCAACAGCTTGTGAAGATAATGAAATTAGACATAAACGATCGCTATCTTTTGTTTTCCATTTGCCACCGGTCTCCCAAAATTCTGGGACAATTATTTTCGACTATTCCCAAAGCACAAACTTTACATTGATAATATCATTCACCCGACTTAATAATTGAGGCCAACTTCTACGACGATCATTAATCGGGCTTTACAAATAAACGTATTTACTGTTTTTTTTATTAGCCTGAATGGCAAAACGAGCAGGTTACTCGCGTGATGGTAAGTGTAACGCCTGCCCATAAATATATGAAATACCGCATAGAACTTTGTATTATAAAACACTGCATAGCACTGAACTGCGCTCGTCACCCCGAGACATAAGATGTTAAGTCACATAATGCCCAGTAGTTTCATTGCCCTCAATTCTTCGCAGGCGGAGTCGCGAGCGAATGCTAGTAAATATAAATTTCAGTATAGCTTGCATTTACGCCTCCGCAAAAATGAATTCATTAGAAATTCTAAAAAAATAATTTCATAATCTCGTCTTGCCCGAAAGGCATTCGTCAGAAATTTGTTTATATTAGCAAACGTAACTTTCCGTCCAAGACGGCCTACACAAAAAAAACGTAATAAAGTACGGTACAAATGTTCCCGCGGGAAAAGACTTGACTAATTCTATCAAACTGGGATGAGTTTGTCGAACTTCATGTTTATTAGCCATATTTGCTCAGACATTTTGCAAGTTATTTAGCTTTTCTTTCGACTTTGATTAATCGGATACCATACTTCCAGTGTATAAAATATTTATACTTATAGTATATGGTTGCAGAGTAACACATAGTCTGGCAAGGTTGTTATATCAAAAACAACGTTCTTCGAGCAAATAAAAATTAAAAAAATAATGTTTCTTTTACTATGGCGGAAGTGGGCGATAGGTGTTTTGCTAATAGTGATTGTTAATAACTACCCATTAATTTCAGCTTCACCTTGTTTGTCAAGCTAGGCAAAAAAATAACCAGGTGTAAACAAGTGCTTTGTATACGTATCAGTAAGAATCTCTAACATCAAATACTAGCTAATGTTAGATTTGGCCTCAAAGATCACCAGACGTCCATAAATTAGAGCAAGTTCAGCAGTCGGTCGCGGTTGGCAGTCAACAACAGTTGTGACGTCACAGACTCCCGACCGGTTGTAATATATGCTCGGGATATTCCTAAGTACAAACTTTTCAATATTATCCAAGCTCCGTTGGGCTACTTTAGAAATATTGGGGTAATATTGCAATATTAGTTTTACTGTTATTTTTACAGTTGTTGAGCGAGGTTCACTGGGAAAAAGATGTAGTCTAGGTTATAATAGTTCGACTAAACTTTATCCGATAACTTTCTTTTTTATCTTCAATTGTAGTGTGGAGTTTTCATTCTTTTTTTACCCTAGCACGACAAAGTGACTATGCTGGTCCTGATTGTAAGTAGAGTGCAGTTTAAATATAAAGTCGACCGTCAAAAGATATTGCGTCCCTCGACAGTAGTTCAGAAGTTACTGAAGTTTCTAAAATTCATTAAAAGATTCCAGATTGAAAAGATGTCGCTTCAAAAATGAAGACATAAACGATAGTAGAAAAGAGGTATTTTCGGAGTCGATGCCCGTACCTTCTCTGATGAAATTGACTAGAAACATAATTTCCCATACAAGCGTCCCCACCACGCTTCTTCTCTTTAAGGATGGATTATTAAAAATCCTTTCTTAGTGGTTATCTAAGTTATTGTGGGAATACGCTTTATATGTACAGTTTGTTATGGGTGTTGAATTAGTCACCCTGGATAATAATTTTATATGACCGTGTCTGTTTATTTATAACTTCAGAATACAATGTTCTCAAAATAAAGCATATGATTACTATGCACAGCTTACACTGAATATTTTTTTAGTTTCACAACGTCAGGAAATGATGAACGGATATTTAGACGAAGAATATTTATGCTCATAGTACATCAAAGTTACATTCTATAGACGTAGCGATAAAATGTATTGGATTTTATTCGAGTGCTTGATTGTGTCTTTGAAATATTTTGGCTAAAGAGTCCCTTTTAACTGAACTGTAGTGGCATTTAGAGATTAAATATTGAACACAGAATTTGTACATTTTAAGTTCAAAAATCTTTGTATCTATTCTATTAACTTTATTTATCGATCTTGTATTATGTATGTACTGTTGACATTATATACTGTTATTGTTGTATACTAAAAAGGTTTTATTCTTATATTTTAAATGAGGTCTTATGGTCCTAATAAAAAACTGATCAATTGAATTTAGGTATTGAAATTTACATTTAGTAAATTGACCTTGAATACGGACATTCTTTGATAACGCTGGACTAATGCGTGCTCGTAGAATTTATATGTAGATGCATACATTCCTGAAATTGTTATGGAAAATTCGCAAGTAGGTTTTCTTTCTCTCTTTATATATTTTTAGCGTTAAAGCGAGCGCTAATTAACGATGAAAACACACGTGATATGGTTTCCTAGGTTGAATTTTGTTCATAATTTTGTACGCAGCAGAAAATAATACGAAAAAGAAACCCTTTTGTTAAAACACTAACCGAATTGGTTCTAAAATGAGCCCGCAATTATGATTTTACATATCGGTATTAGAAAAGGCGGGCGCGTAGTGGAGAATCTCACAATCTCGCTGGCACGCGTGCACCATATTGGCTAATTTACACGGTGACGTCAAGGTTTGCGTCGTCTGTCATTTGAAAAGTACGCCTGCTATCAGATTTGAATGGCTTCTTACTAATTTATTTTTAATTTTACCTAATAAATATGTAATTACACAATTTAAAAGCTATTTATGTAAGTTTCGAAGTTAAAAGACAAATCACTAAGATAATTGGTGAAGTTAAATTTACTTTTCACAGATCTCTGAGCGAAACGGTACTTTATCTTCAGAGGTCTTTGAAAACTAGTTATAATGTTTTGATGGAAATTTCGGTTTGTTCAGGATTAAATCAATCACTCCTATGTCAATATTATATGACGTTCAGATAATATAAATAAAGACAGCTAGATGATGTCTTTATTTAAGTCTTTATTTTAAGAAATACTTTTTTTATTTTACGTTTATTTTTCTTTTCTTTAAATCACGACGCGGCGTGGTGGCTTATTATATTAAATGCTCGGGTAATTGAGCCCTATAAAAATCTGTATGTGTGTATGTTAGTGTTTGTGTATATTTATTTGTGGTATCGTAGTTTCTAAAGTAATAGGTTCTCCAAACTTATTTCGTCTATTGCCTACTTTGACAATCAGTTATTTTCTAGTGCCCCGAAATTATTTTTGAAAATCACTTATCGCCCCCGACTTTCCGTTCTTTTCCGACTTCCCTTTGCAATTCATACAAAAACCCCATAAAATAAGTACTTTTAGTTTTTTACAAGTTTAAATATTTTCTGGGTAACTTCGTCAACTCTTCTTTCATTACAAATCTTATTCGGATTATTACAAACAATTTAAAAAATAGCCAAATCGATTCAGCCGTTCTCAAGTGATGCCGTTACCAACAATTAGCATTTAATTTTTATTTATATTAATTTTACGAATATGTTTGTTTAGTATATTATACGTATTGCTAAGCTGGTGAAAGAGAATAATTTAAATTTCTGAAGCCATATGCAAACAATGCCGTGGGAAGAGTATCTAAATATTAAAGTTTTTATATGTCATGACATTTACCGCAATGCGTAGGTTGGGAAATATTTCAAATTTTACTGGTGATTTCTGTGGATCTTTTCATATTTGATCGTTCTGAAATGTAGACTTCGTTATTCACATCTTATTTACCTATACATATTTTATTTACCCGTCTATCCTCCATATTTAAAAGGTCGGCGTCAGGTAGGCGTAGATATTATTTTCCAGTATTTTGAATGTTTATGTGTGGATAACTAACGACTGTGTAGATAACTAACGATCAGGTGACCCACTTCTGCCGGCTTCGCTATAAAATAGGAATTTTATACACTTTCGATATAACATTTTTATACAATTTGTTAGCTTTTATATCAATTTAACTTCAAAATATCGTCTTGAAGATCATAATAGAGTGTAGAAATAGAATTGCTTGGAATATATATTAGTTACCCGGCCCCGTAAGCCGGCGGCAATTCGTAAGACAATCTAAAACAAATAATTCATTATCAGAATAACTTGCTTCAGTTACTTTGCTACAAATTGTTGAACAAATTGTTAAATGGGAAAATATTTTACAGCAGCCGTGAAATACTCATAAAATAATAATTCCGAAATATATTTCACAAGTTTTTAAATTTAAGACCAAAGAAAATATTATGCTTCATTAATAGACAGTTATTGGTAGGGGTATTAGTATGATTAACAGGGAAGGTGGACTCTGGCATTAAACTGAGATAACGCCAAGCAGAAAGAAAGAACTATTAGACAAATATTTATCATTTATTAGAACCAGGTGGCCATTTATATTGAATGTACTTACCATCGGGTCCAGTGTAGTATCTTTGTTATACCAGGCAAAAAATATTCATCATCGGGTCATCGCAACAAGTATTTTTCTAATATGCATATACATTTGTTCAGAGTGTGTCTTATAGAACTAGATTCCTTCATAGTTGGTGATATATCACTCACTCTATCGGACATCTTAACAGAAAATCAACAACGTGTTACAGTGTTGTTTTCATATTTAAGGGTCATTATATACACCTAACAGTAAGTTTTTACGTACCGGATCATATGAAAATCTAAACATCCTATAATACATACGCAAATTGTTATCACTCGTTTATTACCATCGATGAGATCGATCACATCCTTATTTAAATGAAGTGCGTGAATGAAAATGACAATGCCAGAGTGAAACATATTAAGCTGAGCTATTTATCATTTAATGTTGTCCAGTTGAAAGTCGAATACTGACATGGTACTGATTCGATAAAAAAGAAAATATTTACTACGACATACGTAGTAATGTAATAATTTGCTGTTACGGCGGGTCAAATACTTATATCGACCACACTTTTCTTAAATGTTTCTTTTGAATATACTTTTTGATTGATAGGCTAGGCATTACGTCGATTCAAAAAGGCGACTTTTATTTTCATCAATATTATAGTAACAAGTAATAATGAGGCGCTAAAACCTATATGATGCTCGTTCAAATCATATTATTCCGTATTATTAAGCTCATAATCAGAGGTAATAAAATATTTTAAGCCACAATTTACGTAAAACTCTCACCTGGCATCGCAAAAGGTCATTTAAATGAGGGATTACAGTTTAGGGACTTAAGAACGGTGCACACCGCAAATGTTCACCATTTTTACTCCAAATAATACTATTTTTTATGTAGACGGATATATTATCTCTGCTTTCCATGAATTCGTAGGTAAATTGTAAAAGAAACACATTTTATTAAAAAAACGTTGAATGAGATTATTACGGACGCGGACTCAATTGCTTATCGTTTTATTATTGTCTAGTGATTAGACTATCTCGAGATAAAAAAATGCAGGCACTGTTTTACGCCAATACTAGCCTTGGGTTGTTATAATAATGATCTTGTGCATTAATGTTATCGTGTAAGTGGTAGAGCCACGCTGAAGACAGTCTTGTCTATGGCATGAATGGACCGGCTCGACCGGGCCGTTACCACTGTTTCACAGAAAACCAACGTGAAGTAGCAGCTTGCTGTTGCATTTCATACGGTGAGTGAGGTCTTTTTCGGTCAGGTCCATTTATATAACCTTGATAGATACTAATAGATCTTAGCATTGCGCGTAGATCAGCGTCACGCTACGTAGAAATTTCACTTACTGTATAACGCGGCTGTGGAATAACGTAAACGGGAACACTATCGCCTTATCTGTATTGACTCATTCTGAGTCAATGCAGTGTAGTGCAGAACAGCAAGGCATCATGTAAAACACACATTAATTATTTTTAGGGTGCAAGCGACACGGTTTGGTACACCTTCATACAATCTATATGTATAGTTAGATATCATTGTAAAGACAACGCGAGGGGTACGAGGGTGCAGGACGAACACCACTCGGGCGGTTATCTGGCAGTCGGCCGACACTAGCCGACAAAACGTCTCATACGAGCCATCATACACTGCGCGCTGCCGTTTTGCCAACATTGTACCGTCATATGAAATAAAAAAGTATTTTTTCGTCCTACAACGAGTTTTCTTCATTCGATCGCCTACATAGGGCTCAATTACTTTTATTAGTTTTAGGTACTTACTAACTTATGGATTTCTCTAAGTGTTTACTATATATTTACACATAGACGTACATCTAAATCTGGCTATGTTTCCCTACTTACGGCTCACGTAATTTAATGACATTTGTAATATGTAAGCAACTTACAAAGCTAATTAAAGTAGACACATGTCTACTCAAGCTGTAGCAATTATTATTTAATATAATGCAGAGTAATTATATTGCCGGACTGAAAATTAGTATTGTCCTGTTACTCTGTGCTTTGTGTGGACGCCACAGATCTTATCTGAAAACAAAATAAATTTTACACGCACTAGTTATGTGTGTTATCTTTATAATGCTCACATAGTTAACTCGTGGTATTCCTATTGACATGGTCTTTTCCCGTATTAAGCAATTAACAAAATCTGTAATGATCATAACCGCAATAAATTTTAATCCGTATTTACTTAGGAGTGGAATGCGACTTTAAAGTTTTTTTTTTGTTACAGATACCTAAATAAACCAAGAATGGACATTAGCAAATCCTGTAAACATCAAAAGTTACGTACACTAAAAGAAGACTACACGTGAACGCCAACAAAATGTAAAGAACCATGAAAGTGGAGGTCCTTTTCAGCGTGGACCTTGGAAACTTCACTTTAGACCTGCGAGATTTATCCACCTCAATGTATCTCACGGACAGCTACGTTAACAAGACACTTGAACTAAACGAGACGACGAACGATTTTGTTTATTCGAACCAGTTCGAGGATGAACCTTTTATAGTCTTCTTGGTCATTCTAAAATGTGTCATCATGCTGTTCATAATCTTGGCTGCGATATTTGGGAACCTCCTTGTCATCGTCTCTGTAATGAGACATAGAAAACTCAGGGTCATAACGAACTACTTCGTTGTGTCACTGGCACTGGCCGACATGCTCGTTGCTATATGGGCCATGTGCTTTAATTTCAGCGTTGAGATCACTAACGGGGTCTGGCTGTTTGGCTACTTTATGTGCGATGTCTGGAACTCTTTAGATGTCTACTTTTCATCCGCTAGCATCCTTCACTTATGCTGTATCAGCGTTGATAGATACTACGCCATAGTCCAACCCTTGGACTATCCACTGATTATGACTACAGCAAAATTAGGTATCATGTTGGCAGTTGTATGGTGCAGTCCAGCGCTTGTATCATTCTTGCCGATATTCATGGGCTGGTATACGACAGAAGATCATCTAGATTTCAGGAAGAGGTATCCCAAAGTGTGCAGTTTCACTGTGAATAAAATTTACGCTGTCGTATCAAGCAGTGTGAGTTTCTGGATACCGGGAGTCATCATGTTGTTTATGTACTATAGGATTTATGTGGAGGCGGATAGACAGGAGAGAATGTTATACAGGTGAGCTGATATTATTAATATTTTTGACCCCCCATAAATTAAGGTGTTATATGTTTGGCCCTTTCTCTCTCTATCTGTATTTGTGTGTGTGTGTGTTTATGTGTCGCATCGTAGCGCGTAAATGAATAATGCGTCCAATTTACATGCGTTTTTAGAAAGCTTATTTTAGCAAAACAGTTCTTAGCTATGTTTGAAGAAAATCTGTTAAGCCATTTAAAATATACAGATTAGAGATGTTACATAACTTTGATGTTTTATAACAGTATGGTTATAATGATTATACCTCTAATTAAAAAGTCTGATACGTCGGTTTTTATCACGTTTAGGTACTCATATGAAAAATATTTTACGTTTTTAATCATCTTAATGTTAATTAACAACAGAGCTGACGGATTAATTAAAAATTTCGCAGCGCCAACTTATGGTGTTTCTTTGTTAATAATCTTATAACTAATTTAATAAGATCCACAAAGCATTCGCTTCTCATTTACAGTGGTTAATAAACAGCCGTTGTAGACGATGAAATACTAAATAGTTAACTCACCGAAGTGTAATAACATTGCAAATATAATATAATTATAAGAAACTAGTAGAGATATAAATTGTTTAAAACAATCGAAAACGTTGCAATCAGTACTGCGTCGTAACAAGGCCAGCGCTTACTCCCTTCATTTGAATCCCGCAATTAGCGAATAGCGATAAAATTTGCATCGAAGCAAAATAACAATTTCTGAGGCGTTGATTATCTTTCTAGATTGTTAATAAATTTAATTTGTATTGGGTGATTCTTGGCCTAAATATTATCAATTCGGTAAAATGATAGCACTCTAATATAGGACTGCCTCAGTGGCGCAGTTGTATTGCGTACGCGGTACGACTGCAACTGTGTTGAGGTCTCGGTTTCGATCCCCGGGTCCGGTAAAGTGATATCTCAGTATGAGCCCGGATCCTGGAATCGTCCCCGGTATGACGATAGGTTTGCCGCCTATCACATGATGGGATGGAAATACGCTCGGCGAAATGTGGATGTACTGATTACACCTCTGCCTTAACCTTCGGGGATTACAGGTGTGAGTGCGTATGTATATATCTAATATAGGAGCTATAATTTAATTTAGGTCAACGATATTTGAAACTCCAGTCTTCTTGGTGGTTATTAAGATTTCGAATGGGAACGAATGTGCTAGAATCATGTATCGAATTAATAACATCGGCTTTGATTTGGTCAGAGTTGACATAAATCCATAATTAGACGTGTTCAGTCATCGAAAGATTAGTGTTCAGTGCGGCACTGATGAAGATTTTAATTGTTTTGCTCATCAACGTGTAATATAGGTCTCGTCACTCTGACGTTATGAGCAGCGCACCAGTTATTATTTTCGAAAGTCCAATGTTTAACAGAGGGCGTAGAGAGCGGATGAAATGAATGAAATGGTGTAGCGTAGTCACTTTGCCGAGGCAGGATAAAAAAAAAGGAATAACTTAAGAACTGTTAAGGTTGACAAGACCTCTACTTTCATGTAAATACTCAACCCGGCCCAAGTTAGAAAGAGAAAAATTAAGAAAGATACAAAGTGATCTAACTAGTCTGCTTTATTGAAATTCCTTTGCTTAATTAAGTTTAAGAAAGCGAAATAAATCAAGTGACAAACGATCATTTAATGAGCATCCTTATTGATAGAGATAATCGAATGGTAATTTGTTTAAAGAATATTAAAGCCTACGAATCACTAAATGCTTTTAATATTACCCACTTTATCTTTATTACAGGTCTTCGACCTTTTCAAACCAATGACAATTGTTTAAAACCATCTAAGTGTAAATTCATGTTGACTAAGTCATTTAATGTAAATACTGGAACTGGAATCACGCGGCCGCCGCGCGATCGCCGCGCGGCCGCAACGCGGTGGGATTCCTTGTCATATAAACGCGCCCTTATACAAGATTTTTGGGATTTGTTTGTTTTCCAAATTTCATTAGCAACAGTTGCCGTGACAACAACTAGGGTCGAGAGCTAAGCTTTAAGACAAGATATAACAACATTTTACTACGGCGCGGCGTATAAAAATTCACAAAATGTTCATTCCCAAAAGTGCCTTACCCATTAAGCCATAACAGCATTCTTTATAAAATGTAAATTTTCTCATTTAAACATAAGCATACCAAAATAAAATGCTGAAAATAAAGCGCCTCTCGAAACGTTCGATAAAGATCAAAATCCATTTACGCTCTCTACTGATTGAAATAGATTTATATTATGCAAAGGGTGGGTTGTTTGATAAAAGCAATCGCTTTGTCGTTTGTGAAAATAAGGTTTGAGAGAATGTACCTGTTTAAGATAGCTTTGTTCGAATATTCAGGTGAATTTGTTGGACACGCAAAGTACACGTTTGAAGTTGTGTGGAATTATCATTAATAATAATACTAGCTCTGTATTATAAACATCCCACTACTCAGCTCGAGCATTCTCTGCTGAATAAGAGGAGTTAAGCCTTAGTCCACCGGCGTAATGCGGGTTGGCACTTGGCAGATACGTTGAGACAGGAACACACCTTCAGTTCTAATGAAAAGAACTTCTAAGTTATGCAGGTTTCCTCATAAAATTTCCTTCACAGCTTACGCAAGCGATAAATAACAATGAATACACACGTAACTTAGAAAAGTCAGGGGTGCATGCTAGTGTCAAATCTACGACTTTCGTCTCGTCAGTCCATACCACTCCCCGTTGGCTATCGCTGCGGAATTATTATGAGGGCTAAAATCTATCATTATTTGATCCAGCAAATCACATAACATTGATCTACGCACTGCATAATACTCGAGTTCGAGATCATGATCTGAACTGGAGATTATCACGATTTTGAAACACGGAATTCATACAAATAGTATGGCTACATCCTACCGAGATTTCAGAGATTCGAGTTAGATATAGTACGTAAATACGGTTTTTGATTTTGGAAAAATAACTGCAACGTTCGTTTAATTATCCAGGATGTACAAGAGTTTACAAAGTAAGTAGCCAACTGGGATTTAGCGTGAATTATTTCAAGCGTCGGTAATTGTAACAGCGTTTAGAAGAAGCAATTGAACAAGTTATTTAAAGGATGTTTTATTTGTTTTAAATACAAACAATAGGTCAAATCTGTCGATTTCATGATTCATTGCATCTTAAGAAAGTCGTTAAAATTACAAGCTATTGAATAAAGCAACCCTATAACGACAATCTTAATGCTCTTAATTGTTGTAAGATTCTAAAACTGAACTAACTATACCGTTAGGAGAATTTTTTATATTTGCAAGATTTCTTCTAACTTTTAAACTTCCTGTAGGTGACAAGGATGTATACACTGCCATTGATACTTGAAACCAAACTACAATGCCTAATGTATTATTAGTAAATTATTCAAATCCAATAGATTAGCATATTCTCGGCTGTTGGAGAATAAAGTTCGATACTGTTTGTATGAATTTTCTGAAATGTTAGGTTTCACTAAACCATTATTACCCGCTTATTTCTGTGCAAATAGATCTAGGGGTACTAACCTTTCCGATATTGAGTTTGAAAATGAATTAAACAGTTTTGGAATTGGAGTTGTTGGAAGAACTTGAATAGTTAATGAATATTGGTTGTAACGAGTCTAAATTTGAACCTATTGCTAGGTGTAGGTTTTATGCAAGGATATTATAAAATAGCCTTTCTTCGCAGCTCCGCCTGCGTGATCTGCTTTTACGGGATAAAAATTAGTCTATGTTCATCACGAATAATGAAGGATTCTAATGGGGAAATAATTTTTCAAACCGGTCCAGTAGTTTTTAAGTTTATTCGTTACATACAAAAATACAAATATTTCCTCTTTATAATATTAGTGTACATTGCTATAACTCTATATTATTTCACAGTAATATTTATGTTTTAATATAATTTTACTATAAATATTTCCAATTTTTTGATCACCTATAGTAGAATATTTGACAATTATTGGATACTCTAAAAGACGACTCATATCGGCTAAGACTGTGAATTTTGACTATGGTATAAGTGCAAAGTGATAATAAGCCAAAGGTATATCTTATTTTAATAAAGAAAATATATATTTGAAACTTACCATTTTCTCACATATTTTTACGTGCATATACCACATTTAATACCGATGTGAAATCCCGCATAAGAATTAATTACTTTCTGAAGAAAATGCGGGAACTTAAATTTACATAGTATCAAGGCAGGAAAGCGTTTTTTACGGTTACACTGGGTGTTTTATCACATTTTTACGGGCAGAATGGAGTTGTGGTAGCTCTCAAATTACTCCCGAATATTAATGAAAGGGAAGCGCACGGTGTTAAGGTAATCTAATTGATTTTGGGTCAGGATCGAGATGTAGCTCCAAGAGGTCTGATAAGATAATATCAAACTCGTGAAATTTAAAAATTGGCATCATTATTTCGTTATATATAACCTAGTGATACCAGTATAGCAAAATCAGACATTAACATTAAAAATACTTATAATCAGATAGATAGATAGCAAACTCTTTATTGTAGACATACAAGGCTCACAAGGTGGTGGGTCCCTCGTATACGAAAGGCCATCTGGGTTGGTACGACCGCTTTGTCTATTTCTGTGTAAGCACTGTTATGTTTCGGTTTGAAGGACATTGAAGCCAGTGAAATTACTGGGCATCTTATGTCACCGGCTGACGAGCGCAGTTCACCATGCAGTGCTTTGTAATTCAAAGTTCTGTGTGGTATTGCTTCTGTTTATGGGCAGGCGTGGCGCTTACCATCAAGCAAGCGTCTTGCTCGTCTCGTCATTCAATCAAATAAAGAAAATACACAAAAAAATGCAACAGTAAATTAAAATAACGTAAAAAAACTCAATTTATAATGTCTGACATTCTTTAGATTTCGTATAGCAAAAAACATCTTAAGAAATTCTATATACTTACGCCAAATACTCAGTAATTTTTAATATCAAGTAATGAAATTCTAACATTACCCATATTTTTTTGTAGGCACAAAATTTAATTCACATCGTACGACAGATTTTTTTACAAACATACTGATGCTGCTTACTACTACTGATAATATTGCAATATATAGGAAACTAAAATGAAAATATGTTTTACGATTGAACCAAGAACTTTCCAACGTGGTGAAGATGATAGGTTTGAATCCAGACGCAACGCCGTAGCTAAAACCAAAAATAAGGTGTTTTTTTTAATAGCACAGGCCGGCAAACGAGCAAGTGGGTCACCTGATGGTAAGTGATCTCCACCGCCCATGTACGCCCACAATGCTATAAGAATCATGAACGCGTTGACGATCATAAAGGGATAATTAGGGATTAGGAAGAGGAGGGGGATTTGGGCGTCCGGATATCTCATTCACCAGCTCACAGAGCAACAAGCCGCTACTTTACGTCGAGTTTCTGTGAGACAGTGGTAACAACCCGGTCGAGCCGGCCCATTCATGCTGTAGACAAAACTGTCTACAGCGTGGCTCTACCATTCGAAAACAGTTACAGACCTCATTTTTTACTGTTATAAGGGCAATGTATTGTAGATTCGCATTTATGTAAACCTAACATCAATCAAGATAAGATAAAATTAAATGTTAACTGAGTATCAGATTAGAACATTCTTAGCGTTGGAACCGCGGGCTATGGTTTTTAGTTACTCGATCGTATCGTCTCGGAAGCCGTCTCAAAAAGTATGACGAAAACCTGTAATAAAGAAATTCGGGCCAACACCGAAATCAAGATTTTACATTACCATGATTGAAAAAGTATTAACTCACTTTTTGCCGCGCTTTATATTTCTTTGCCAGATTTTTCATCTTGAAAATTTGAAAGAGAAAATATTCGTTTATAGCTCAATATTCGTTTGTTAATGGTGTTGTTGTTTTCTAGACTCTATTTATACGTAATATTAGTATAGAACTACGCAAATATTTGAAATGCAGTTTTTATATATTTTAAGGGTTTTGATTAATTCGATTCGTCTCATTTTTCCTTCATTCGATTCGCAGATCTGGAAACACTGTGTGAATTTATAAATAAAATAACATCAATAGTATCTTAACTTAACTGTATGCAATGGATTTTTTAATGCCAATTTAATCAAGACATAAACTAAGTTAACCTTTAACTTACCTCACGTAACTAATATAACTTAGCTTAGCCCTTTATCGACAATACGCTAGCTAGCTACGCTACCTTTATCTTTTTATCTTTACTAAAATAAACCTTACTTAATTATTTCTTTCGTTTACGCGAATATTACTCATTGAAATAAAACTAATTTAAACGTAACCCAAAAGACCAACTGCCAGCCCTCAAGATACTGTGAGCTCCTTCTGCGTAGATCGGACAAACCACAAAAACTAATTATTTTAAATTGAAAGTAGATAATGTAACATTAACATTTTGGGACAACCTCACCTGGAGGTGAGGTTCACCACCTCACGAGGTGGACCTCGTGGCCACGAAAGCTGAAAAGTCTTCGAAACGTGGAGATCAGAATTAATAAAAAACCGTGATAAAATCCGTTTAAATTAGTTTTATTTCAATAAACCTTACTTTATAACTACTGTCGAAGTAACAAATATTAATTCATTAGGAGCAAAGTGGCAGCACTTCTGCTGGACAAGCATCTTCAAATCAATGGCATCTCGATGGGTGACGTGATGAGGGAGCGGCAGAGCATACAGATGCAGCCGATGGCCAGCAGCAAGATGAAGCGCGAGAGGAAAGCCGCCAGGACCCTCGGCATCATCATGTCTGCGTTTCTGGCATGCTGGCTACCTTTTTTCTTATGGTATGTTATTAAGATATTCTTTTTTATCCTGGCTCGGCAAAGTGACTACGCTACACCTGATGGTAAGTGTAGCGCAATCCAAGAATAGTGTCGACCAACGATAAACAATGTGCCTTAATAAGACAATCCCTTGTCCCAGAAAGCTTATAAAATCCGTCAGATTAGACTGTATAGTAACTGTAACTCTTAAGCTACTTCATATAAAACTGAACATATATTTAATTATGTGCACACTGGTTTTTCCAATGTCAGTCAGTAAAGTGGGGTCTATCCATTTCATTACATAAGTGATGAGTTTCTGATGTAGCTTAACTATCTCTGTTTAAGAAGGTCCAAAATAGACATATTGATGAACTTTTCAAGGCTCGTATTGGCAGGGACTGAATATGCTGATTGTGTGATCACAAATATTTGTTTCGGGGTCTGGGTGTTGTGAGACCGAAAGTCTCTCGTAGTTCCTGATACCCACGACACAAGACTCGTATCTTACTATGGGGTCAGGACTATGTATGTGACTGTTGGGTGTATTTATTTATTTATTTATAATCAATCACAAATATACGACCCTTTACCACGTCGCGCTAGATTAGAAGTCATACAAATAAGTCCCAACCGAGCTACAAAGTACAAACCCATCAATTTTTTAGCTTGATTGATGAGACGAGTAGTTCATTCGCCTGTTGGTAAGCGTCATGCCTGCCCTTAAACTAAAACACTAAACTAAATATTCAAGGGTTGAGAGCGCCTAAAGCGCTCACCCGAAAGTCCGGTGAAGCTGTAGGTATACAGCCGACTCTCGTTAGGCTTACAGCAAACGTCAAAAAAAAAACCACAAACCAACACAAAGAACCATGATTTATAAAGCACTGCATGGTACTGAACTGCTCCGCCATCCCGACACATAAAATGTTAATTCTCATAAAGCCTAGTAATTTCACTGACTTCAATGATTTTCAAACTGAAACACAACATCGTTTATACACTGCTGCTTGGTGGCAGAAATAGACAAAATGGTGGTACCAATCCAGATGGCCTCTCGCATACTGGGGACCTAACACCTATTAAATATAATGTAATTTGCCACGAACATATGTATATTTTATACATAAATATAAAGGCGGTTTCAAATTTCTTTCGTAGTAGGCGAGTAATGAGATTTGAATATTACAGCGCGACAAACTCGTCTCTGATTCAACAGTCGAGGCCAAAATAAATGAATGTGGATAGATGTAATATAATCATCAAAGTAACCACTTATCTCTCAAATCTTTGTAAAATGTTCTTTGATAAAATTTACAAACAAAGAAAATTATACATCAGGCAATATATTTGCAGAAGGATTTAAAGAGGTGACAGTTTATCTAGATTCTAGACAATGTCCTTCTATTACTAATAGTTGCAAGCATGGGCGCCGCCAGGATTACTTTCAGGGAGGTACATCTGCATCTACACATTATACTATTATCTAATATAAAATATAGAATTATACATGTATTTTTTTTTTATCCTGGCTCCGCAAAGTGACTACGCTACACCTGATGATAAGTGTAGCGCAAACCAAGAATAGTGTCGACCAACGATAAACAATGTGTCCATCGTAGGTTGGCAAGATCATGCCGGCCTGCAAAAGGGCCAAGGGGGAGGGAAAGGAAAAGGGATGGGAAAAGGGGTAGGATCAGGGGGCAAGCCCCCTGGGGAGAACCGGATATACACTAGCTGACCCTGGAACGCGACCCACACAAGGTGGGCCACTATGGCAGGTTTTAGTACCAGTGTACGGTGGTCGCTATCCGGTCGGATACAAGTATCCTCCCACCAGCAGTATATTGTGTAATGTCAAATTCAAATCGCACGAGTATTTGATTGAATATGTTTCGCTAATCGAAAGCATACTTAATCTCTGTAGTCGATGGTTGGCGTTATTGCTCGGGGAATCCCCGCTGCCCATAGACGGTGGGGTGCATCCCCTTGCACCCTGCTGCCGGCGCCCATGGTTGCAAGCGATTAACTACTTGCTCTATGAATACTTCTTTCTGCGTAGGTAACAAACATCGTAGGCAGTACTTAAAGTCTCCTCAATGTTACTCATTCCGGTGAACTTGTATTTATAGCAGTTACCTCATAGACTGGTGCGGCTATCATAAATGATGACAACATTCCTTATTTTTTATTTTTTGTAATTCTCATACTTATTTTATCTATAACATGTATAACATACTACGTTTAGTTTAAAAAGTATTCTTTTGCATCAGGTACATAATAACAGCTCTCTGCGGGGACGGGTGTCCTTCCCCACCGCCGGTGGTTGCAGCCGTCTTCTGGGTCGGATACTTCAACTCAGCTCTTAACCCGCTCATCTACGCCTACTTCAACCGCGACTTCAGGGCTGCGTTTAGGAAGACGCTGGACTCCTGCTGCAGGTCAGATTATGTAGACAATTGAAATAAGTAAGTTTTTTATTGTAATTATTCTACGTGTCAAGCCGAATGCTTTTCTGCTTAACACTACAATTCATTCGACATTCTTAGGAGACATTGCTTTCATGTCTTCATCCTCGTGACCAACAACAATGCCTGCCTCTGTTAAAGTCATTAAAATAGTGCTTATTATGACGCAAATATTATTGTCACTCATCCTCAAGATCATTTGAAGTGACATGTACATTGAAGCCTTCAAACATTTACGCAGATCGATAAAATGTGAATCATTATCAAGAGATGCACACATCATAATAGTTATCGTTTTCAGAATTGTACCATCCTACAACCAGTAATGATGTCACAATTTGTTTACATTACAATGGCTTTTATAATACTGATATAGAGTAAACGATACGTTATAGGCCTGCAGTACATACTGCTTCACCATAAAGGTTTATTCGCGTTCTTGTTGGATATTTGATGACATGAAATTTTCTTTCGTCATTGTTTCATCTAATATATTGACAATAAATCCTTGCTTAATAGTCCATTGAAAAGTTACATTTGGGGTTGCGTTTCTTAGAGGAGTCAATTTTATTTTTTTGATGTGTAGGGGGGGTAAGTGTAAAGCTAAAATCAAGTTTGTGGGGTCGCCACCCTTGTCCCACGGCCGCCATCTTGAAAATAGGGGTTGAAACGGTTTTTACGATATATCTCTTAAACTATTTATCTGATAAAAAGAAATTGTTAACGTTTTTTGTTGCTAATTAAATTCTCTATAACTTTGGTCCAGTAACTTTTTGTCGTAAAACTATAAATAAAAAAGTTATAAGTGAAAATGTAATAAAGAAAAAAATAAAGATGATAATTCTCTTGACAGCCTAAGATACAAACAATTCGCCAAGGCAGTGACAAAAAGTACATTTAATTTATCTTCACTTCCTCCAACACAAGACACAGCTCGCTTTCATACTTTCCGAGTCTACCATCAGGTCCAGTCGTGGCTTGGTAATAATAATGATCCTGAAGACTGGGGCTGGAAAAAATGTGGAAAATTATTGATGCCAGTGCAGAGCTCTAAACCTCCAGCACCCCCTGAGCTTCTTAAATTGATCTTTTGTAAATGCAAAGGAAACTGTGGAGCGATGTGTGGATGTCGAAAAGCAGGGCTAAAATGTTCCGCAGTGTGCTTCCATTGTTCTGGAGAACTGTGTTCTGTGTCTTGTGTTGGAGGAAGTACTTTTTGTCACTGCCTTGGCGAATTGTTTGTATCTTAGGCTGTCAAGAGAATTATCATCTTTATTTTTTTCTTTATTACATTTTCACTTATAACTTTTTTATTTATAGTTTTACGACAAAAAGTTACTGGACCAAAGTTATAGAGAATTTAATTAGCAACAAAAAACGTTAACAATTTTTTTTTATCAGATAAATAGTTTAAGAGATATATCGTAAAAACCGTTTCAACCCCTATTTTCAAGATGGCGGCCGTGGGACAAGGGTGGCGACCCCACAAACTTGATTTTAGCTTTACACTACACATCAAAAAAATAAAATTGACTCCTCTAAGAAACGCAAGGTGAGGCCTAAAAAATGTAACATTTCAATGGACTATAATAGAATCGGAATGTAGCGCATGTATTTCCAAATAATATCGATGCTTGCTGTTACAAGTGCTTTGTAGACATGTCAACCCGTTTGACAGGCACTGAAACAAAGCAAATGTTCATAGCCCCATTGTGTATAATAATATATCTTAGACCGATATGAAATCGATTATAAATTTAAAGACATCACGAAAGACTTGAAAGCTATTGATCGGAATCGACGTTGTGATAAATAAAGTAATTATAATAGTCATTGATAAATGAAGTGTATACGGATTTTAATTTTATTTTTTTTATTTTAATTAGTTATATCGGGATATATATGGAAATGAACTTTAATAAACGTCAGTTTCACCGCGCCGTAATTTCAACTTCTTGATTACTTGAACATACCTCTCTAAGTATTGTTGATTTATTACATTTGTGACACGGGTTTGCGTTATGTAGCATAACAGTGATAATGGTTTTGGGTAACTAGTTACTGCGTATCTAATTGTCCAACTCCTGCAAATAGCTAAGAACTTAAATTACATATGTTTAATGTCTTTGAATCTGGCAGTTGTACTGATACAGTTTAGTGCGTGCTGTGATTAAACTCAAGAGATCAGAAATGTAATATTAGAAATGTTAGGTACTTTGTATATGGGGCATTTAAAAAAAAAGTGAGGTCGTGAATTTTGTTTATACTCTGGTCAGTTATACTTCTAGTAGACATGCATGTGTACACACAATTTTTTTTTCGTATGAAGCTTTATTGCTGAGTTATGAGCTTTTAAAAATTTACTAAGTATGAAGTCGTGAATTTTTGGATGCTTATTATCTGTATCAATTAATTAGTAAAATAAAACTACAAAGTATTGTTTCTTATAGTTCAAAAGTTGAAGTTTTTAATTTTTTTGTCGAATTCTAAATTTAAATTTTTTTACTTATAGTAAACCGGAAGTGAAAATTTCAAATCGATATTTGAGTAACTTCAACATGTTTTTTTTTTTAAATATTTTAACCTTGAATTAAAGCCTTAAATGTACTAATTCTTCACCAAAAAAATTAAAATGGGACAGCCAATAGTTTAAGACTTAGAGCATATAGAGTGCATACACATAGCTATGAGCTCTTTCTAAGCAATCGCGTTTATGCTCAAATACTGCGCTAATAATATTTTATTCCTTTATTCTAACATGCAAAAATATAAAAATAAACAATTTCTTTAATTCTTCATAAAAAAATTAAAACATGATCACACAATAAAAAAAATTAAGACTTAGAGCGATTTCATTTATTGAGATTGAAACAGTATTAATTAAAATAGAGAGATTTGTATTGTAATTTTTACAATTTTACAAATAGCACTAGCATTAATTCTCTTTACACATAAGCCCTCGTTGGTTGGAAGAAAAGCATGCAGTTTTTTAGTTCCTGGAACAGTGATAGCGTAAGCAAAACAGACTCGTAGAAAATCTCACTCTTGTTCAATACCTTCCTTCGAGCAGTAGTAAAAGCTAAAGCTTCATACGAAAAAAAAAATGCATGTCTACTAGAAGTATAACTGACCAGAGTATAAACAAAATTCACGACCTCACTTTTTTTTCGTTGTCCGCTTGACGTGAAATGCCCCATATATAAACTTTTTTTGCACTTATGCCATAAATAATTCTGTCTGACTCATCGTCGCTTGGTTCAAACCGTTAGGGATAGGAAGTTGAAATTTAGAGAGGGCTTGTTTTATATTGAAGGTATCGTTTGGTAAGAGATTTCTCGATTTTTTTTCTTTTTACTAACCTGAATGACGACACGAGCAGGAAGCTCGCATGATAGTAAGCGCCACGCCTGCCCATAAACAGAAGTAACACCACACAGAACTTTGAATTTCAAAACACTGAAAACGGTTTGCTTTGCTTATTTCAGTCCCATCGTATGATAACAGCCTGTAGCTGTATCTGGCACAAAATTCGATCCCCTCTTACATTATATTTATATACTAACCAGGTTCTACCTTTCAGATCTCTCTGTGGGGACTTCGGCCGTCGCTACTGCTGCCAGCGTCCTCGTCGGGAGAACCACCACTCCAACGCGTCATCAGACATGCACATGAACAACTGCGTCAAGTCCACGTCAGCTGACGTGCTGAGGGCCCATCAAGCCTCTTGCTCCAGACCGGAGGAGATCATGGTTGAAACGTAGGCTAAATGATTAAATGATATTTCTTTGCACATGTTCTGATTATCTAATTTATAACATCTTAGAGTTGTTTCGATGATTTCTAGTTTTTAGTTCAAATGCAGACTGTGTTGCCTCCATAGGTTTCTATTTTTGTGTAATTGCTTTCGAAATGACGGTACTATCATCTACGGTTGTATATTCTCCTACTGCTCATCTAGTTAGTAGACTATTTTTATAATTTCAAGATATACTATCACGGTATTCTTTTATAATGAGTGAGAATAAACCCATACAATAATAATGTCACGTCACTCTATAACTGATTTCTATATAATATAATCGTACATTATTTTTTTACAAAGAAACTTTAGCTTCTGAAGAGTTATAAATTATCAATAAACCAACGGAACCTTACATACACTACCTATGCCAGTGTATACAGAGCTAAGGTAGGGTACGTTATTTAAATGACGGCTAAACATATTTTTAATGCTATTAAAGATAGTTTCGTCACTGAAGTCCAAAATGGCACGGATGTATTTAAAGATCATATCAAAATCACATGATTGTAAACCGATAGTATTATATATTAATTAAAGACACTACAACTTAGTTATATATATTAATTAACTATATTATTATTTATTAAGACCGTGCACAATACATTTTTAAACGCTGAATTGATTATCCGGTACATTGTCTCAGTAATATTTCTTAATTTAATTATGCTGGGTTTTAATCAAATTAAATCAGTAAAGGATAAAATGTTAAAACTTTTATTATTTACATTTTTTTTACTAGCCCTGTATTATATACGTCCCACTGCTGGGCACGGGCCTCCTCTACTGAATGAGAGGGATAAGGCCATTTAGGAATTATTTACATTGGATGTACAAATATGCAGTAATATGATGTCATGTTTATAAAAAAACCATATTGAGTTTCACCTCAACATGTGGAAATTGTTTCGAACTAATAGCAAATCATGGATCCAACATTGCTTTGATATATTTAAACTCAATATTTACAGGCTCTCATTGCTATATTCGTTTACGAAATAAACATATAAAAACCCTAATGGCGGGTGCACGTAGTTAGATTTTAGTTGTTCAACTGTTCATGCGTTTTGAACGGTTTGAATAGGCTGTTATCGAATTGATTAACAATTACCATAACACTTTTATTGATTCAAGTTAGTTGATCAACTAAAATGGAACGTTATTAATTGATGCGGTAATGCATATTGCTACAGCGTTCATTCCCATTTGTGTTACTGTTTAAAAGTTAAAATAAATACCAAAACTGTAGAATTTATCATAATAAAATATAATATAGCTCTGTATTATACACGTCTCACTAAGCACGGACCTTCGCACTAAAGTAAGGGATTTAGGCCTTAGTCCACCACGCTGGCCTAATGCGACGTTGGTAGACGTCACATACCGTCAAAATTCTTATGCGGAATTCTCAGGTTTCCTCGCGGTGTATTCTTTCACAGTTAAAACAATGACACATAAATTCCATAAGGCAGAGGTGTATAACTTTAGGTCCAACCCACTCCGTCAAAAAATCACCTAAATTCCCTCATTTCAATGTTTCCATACACTGTTCATTATCATTGATTATTTTGAACAAACCTACACCACATTTAACAATAAACTCTACTTTAAACTGGAAAAGGAAATGTTATAATTAAAATATGCGACTAACCGCAGCGTCAGGATTTCCGCCAAAATTCTCAATATCTAATATCTGTCATAGTGTTGCCAATTAACACTTAGCCGCCATGAATTCTTACCATTCCCTAAATTCAATACCAACTGTTCCTGTATAAATTTTATGCGAAATAGTAGTTAACTAAGCAAAGCTCTGTGTAAGGTGAGTAGAATTAACAGGAGGAGGGTATAATTTAAATACGAGAGGTATCGCCTCAATATACATATGTATATTGACTTTGTGAGTAGAATTGAATAGGTTTATTTGATCAATTAATTAAACAGCGCATATGAATATCTACATTTATCAAAGTATTAACATTCAGAATAAACACAAGGTTAAAAAAATCCGGTCTTAATGTTTTTTTTATTAGTAACAATGACTAAATGCGCAGGTCATTCGCCTGATGGTTAGCACCACGCCTACGCGTCTGTCCATATTAAACGCATATATAAAATTCTATAAATTTGTTTTTATTCATATTAATTACTAGTCCTTAAAGCTACATTCCATATTCTTATATAATTAAATCAACGGACACACAAAGTTTTAACGTAGATGTCTCTTACGTCCGGAATGTCGCTAATAAAAAGATAGCCTTGCGGACGAGCGTCCTCCGAATGCAAGGTCGTAAATTCAGTACCGGCGTTGTATTTACATATTTATTACCGGCTCAAATTGAATGGTATCCCGGGAAACACGGTCGTTTCGAATAAAAAGCATTTCCATTTAAGGATGGTCTTAAAATTGGGATTATTTTGGGTTCAATACACTCTTTTCTCCGGTAACTAACTAGGTATGGTAAGCGCATCGTTTTATATGGTTTTTCCAGTAAACATCATTGTTATCTATTTATTGTTATTATTGCTTATCAGTCTGCTGCCATATACCAAACGTCTTTTTAGTGAAATCATCTCAAATGTGAATTTTACTTTAAAGTAGACTATCGATGATCGCGTAAAAACGGTAAATATGATACTCTCTTATATCATCAAACTTAGTTTAAATCGAATGGTCCCTCATAGAGTATTGATATAGCATGGATGCGTCGTCACTGGCGTCCGACCACCAGAAATCTACCTTCTCTTACTTATATGAATTTTATGTCTCTTTAGATATTTAGATATATATTAATGTGCCGTTGATTAGATTTATGTATCTCTCTATGGATATCTAAAGGTACGTTACTAAGAAAAACATATATACGACCATGTTACAATTTTATAATATCACAACACTGGCAGTTCAGACAAGATTAATTCATCTCCAAGCTACATTGGCAATTCAGACCAATTTACTGTATGTCTAGCCGGCCCACGCGACAGGAAATTAAAAACATCTAGAAATAGTATAGGTTGTGAGCCACGGACAATCCTACTATCCACCTTTTATAAATGTGAAAGTTTGGATGTTTGCTACTTTGGATATTTATGAGTTTATGAAGTTGAAATGTTTGTTATTCAATCACGCTTTACCGCCACGCATCAGTGTATAAGTATGTTGATTTGAAGAACATTGAAGCCAGTGAAATTACTGCGCATTATGTAATTAAAATGTTTGATAGCCTCCGTGGCCTAGTGGGCGCATAGTTCGCTGCGAAGCGAGAGGACGTGGGTACGATTTCCACACTGCGACAAATATTTGTTGTGTATTGGGTGTATCTATTTATTAATTTATGTCTCGGGGTGACGACCGCAGTCCAATGCCTATAATGCTTTGTAATAAGTGTTTTTGCTTTACTTTGTAAGGTCCTGTATGATAAAAGTTGGATCTAGCTGATAATAAAATATGTAAATGTAAATATTGTACTCTACGTTCCAGTTGCTGGGCACGGGCCTCCTCAATAAGTGGGAGGGATAAAACCTTAGTCCATCATAATGGATAAATGATACCTGTGTGTAAACTTCACGTAACTTCTAAATTCTTATGGAGAATTCTTTAGTACAGGTTGCCTCAAGATGTTTTCCTTCTTAGCGAATCACTGCCGCCATATTTTACCCCAATGTTTTTATAACATTTCTCGTACTCTACGCCTGTGTGGCTGACATGTTTCGTGCAAATCAATAAAAATAATTTAAAATAGGTAATGCAGTCGAGTGTTGCGGCTATTCATAGGTGAAGGTTGGTCTTTACGTGATTTGTCTATATTAATACTCAAATACAGGACCACTACATAAGAAAACATGTATGTATTTTTTATTTAAAATACTATGCTGCAACGTATTGATGTTATATTCTCATAAATATTCAATATTAATTTCGAGCTTTGTGTCTTGGGACTGAATGTCACGTGTAGTTTCCAATTCTCTCATATTCGTAATCCCGATGTACAGGTGAGATTGTGGTATAATATGTAAATCCAATAATTGTGATGAATTTCATAACGTTACTATCACTATTGTGGTTATTTTTGCAACTTTATTTTATTATTACTTTACTATATTATTTATTTGCTTTACTATTTCGGTATGCAGCGGTGAACAGCTGGCTGTGCTTTAGCGTTGCTAATATTCAGGGCTGGCAGTGGCCGTCTATTACTATTACTGTATGCTCGTCTAGGTCTATTTTGAAATAGTTATTAATACAATAGCTTAATTATGAAAGTAATACATCAAGTTAGAATATTTGATTTGTTACCCCATTGAAACCATAAACACCCCAGATACAAACAATTAATTCGTTTATAAACCGTAGATACCCCAACATGTATACAAAAAAAATACCCGGATTTTGGTATTTCAACGTTTGACCGTTCGGACAGGCTGCTAATACTTCAAGACCCTTAGCCCTTTGATGTTCAAACATTTGAAGCGTTTGCCCACTGTTAGAAACCCACTCTATCGAACTCCGCGAACCGTTCTAGGATTGTGTGCGAGGAGCGTTTTTCACTTAACCGCGATTTTAACACTGAGATAAGAGTTTAGACGTGTAAATAAGTTCATAGTACTAACTTATTACTAGTTTTTTTTTTACATAGATACATAAATTATGTTTGCATCCCAAAGGAACCCAAATAAGGTATACAGAAGTAAGCCCTTCACAATCCTCATTGCTTTTCTTTAAGGTCGGCAATTCATCCTTAACTCTTATGGTGTTATGTGTTTATGAGTCGTGGAAACCACTTAAAATCAGGTAAATGTAATTATTGTCTCATTCAACACATTTTGTTAGATTTAAATCAATATATACCTAAGGAGGTAAATTTTGTGACTTTGTTTGTAGGGGTGATATTAGGTACTTCACCTTTCAAAAGTGGTAGTCACGCTGTAGACAATTTTGTCTATGTCTTAAAAGAGAGCCCACTTACTCTATTTACCTGATTGTAAGTGATGTTCACCGCTCATGTACAACCACAATGCCAGAAGAATCATGGGCGCGTTGTCGATCCTAAAGAAAAGGGATAACTAAGGGATTGGGTAAGAGAGGGGATTTGGGCCTCCGGATATCTCACTCACTATACGCAACAGCAAGCCGCTACTTTACGGTTTTTCGTAAGACTGTGGTAACGACCCGGTCGAATCGGCCCATTTATGCTGTAGACAAAAATGTCTATAGCGTGGCTCTACCACTCACAAAATTTTATTTATTTATTATTTATCTCCTATTTGCAAGTTAGAAATCACATCATTTGGTTGGGTTTTAATGTTTTTATTTGTTCATCATGATAAGAAAGTGTAAAAATTATTACTTACATATCTGAATATGACAATTTGTGTGTGCCAAATGTGATTAGTGCAATTTCTTGTACCTTTGTATAAGTGATGGTGAAAATCAAACAGGTGTAAGTATTTTTTAAACAACTTCGAAAAGGGGGTGACCAATTTATTAATTGCCTTTTTTTGTAGTGAAATAGTTCTTTATTGCAAAGCAAGTAAGAAATTAGTATTAAAACAATTTGGAATAGTTAGTTATTATACTTATATTTTCTATAATACTGCATCATTATAATGTCAAAAACTAGAGACATAAAAACAATAATATAAGAAGCGAAATTTCAACATTTGTTTATTTCGTATAATTGCCATAAACGAATAATAACCGTAATTACAGTTGAATAATAAGAAAATAGTGTCAGATGTTCCCCGGAACAAAATTATAGCCTATCGTAATCGAACTTACATACACACGTTGAATTTCATCAACACATTATACCCTTGATATAATATAACTTACAAATAAAACCTATTTTGTGAAATACTGTACAGTATTAGTCGTGACTGTAAATATATAGATTAGTAGCTCTCGTTACGGGTATTAAATGGATTTAATCGGAATAATTAAAATAATAGTGTATATAATTACGTAATGAAATAATTGTAGTTTTACAATCATAATATTATATTTGTAATAGATGTCAAAATGACAATTAAATACAAGGTAATTATTAATGTGAAGTATATTTAATAAAACTGAATGTATTCGTATTTTTTATTTGATCTCAACATTTTGTATATGTTTCCTATAAGCCTTTGCTTAATTAATTTGAAATATTTTATTAATTGACTTCGAGTAATTGATTTATTTCTGTGCTCTTTCTAAAAATGGTTCACAATTAAATTAGTATTAAATTTATCGATACAGGTTTATGAATCACTCAAAACTACTGCTAATATTAACTTCAAAAAGCACTACGATCCAAGCATCTGCATTGAATCCAATGAAAAAGTATTCAAACATTAAACCTCTACATGAACTTACGTAACATCCTATAGGATATTTGTTATAACAAATATCCTCGTTCATAAGTTCTTAAGCTAAAATACGAGCTGAATGTAAAACGCAATAAAACCCACCGACGTATTGCATTGGATCTGCAACAAAGGAATGTAATATAATACATTCCGGGCTCTGCAATCGAATGAAAAATTTTGCCGCCTCGCCAGCTATCCCCGTGCATGATACAAGAATGTCTGAATGAGTGGATTCTTTCCTTTGGAACCCACTTTTAAAATGCAGCGATTATTGTTATATTTTGAAGTTAACGTAGCCTTAAATAACTCTTTTAATCATTTAATTACTTTATAGTCCTTATGCCGATGATATTTCCAATAATCAAACCAGGATAACAATATACATCGAATTTCAGATGAATGTCAATCCAAAGGAAAAAATAATTACACTATTCCTGTTTTCACGACAGTGGCTTTATATATTCGATATTAACTTAGGATTTTAAACGATTTTGTGTTTTGGACAGTATATGAAATACTATCAAAGCAAAGCAAATTATTTTTATCAAACGGTTTAAAATATTTTAATTTCATTTATTATCGAAATGGCAATCAGGTCGTTTTTTCAGGCATTTGGTTTCATTGAAATGGAATTAATGGCACAAAGGAAATTGGGTTTTTGTGGCTGTTTTCGTATTGTTTTTCTTAATATTTATTGAGTTTTCATGAAATTTAATATTTATGCCTGTATTCATTGTGCTTTTACTTATTCCTCAGTATTTTCTTCGATAAATAATAATACAACCTACATTCCGCGTAAATTAAAATTTAACAGTCGCGCCAGACTACGACTTATTAATAGACGCCGATGTTTCATTTTCAAATTACTTTATGGGAAATTATTAAAAAAAATGGAATGTCGTAGGCGTCTACGTCGCGTCGTAGTCTGGCGCGATCCTCAATTCGGTAATATTTTATACGCCAGACTTTAAGGATATTTTAAAAGCAAAATAAAAAAGTCCAATTCAATAATTTCATTTATAATTTAATTCTATTAACTTTTAATTGACTCGGTATTGCACGAAACATATTCAGAATGTTTAGATAAAAAAACAAAATAAATGGACGTGAATTTATTATTTTAATGAATTGTGTTGTGAAAATGTTAGACATTACGAAAACATTGAGATGTAATATTTAAATCTAATATGTAAATATAAATGTGTACTTTAGATAGCTGTGTAAATAAATAGAATAGAAATAGAGTCTATAGAATTTTATGTGGAAAATGCGCAATATTTTACAATTATTTTTTAACATTGTAAAAAATGTTTAATTAATAAATTGAGAGTGGATGTCCTTTGTTTTATTCTCTAATGTTTATTACCTATTAGATTTACTAATAGTGACACTTGCACTAATCAGGCCTGAAGAAAAACGTCTAAAATCTGTAATTTTACACTAACTGGACCAATTAAACTCATGATTTATGCCTTATTGGCAAAACATTTTAATGAGATACTTAATAAAAAAAATACAGTTGCTGGAGTATATAGGAATGCGCTACGAAAAAGTTAAAGCCAGATCAGATGGTATTATAGTATTTCACGTTTTTCACATTAGAAAAACGGTTTAAAAAGTTTTTGCATCATTTTTTAATAAGAATAGACCTTAAATCGACAGAAATGAGCACGTATACATACATATATAGTAATTCAATAAAAAAAGTGAAAGTGAGTAATTCCCAGAGTCGGAATCACCAGCCTTCGACCTAATTGTTGTTACCAGAACGATCGCTAGTTCGGATGCCTAACCAAAATTCCTACGCTGCTATACCGACTAAAAACCCCGCGGTAGCCTTATTTGGTGCAAGTGAAACGGTCCTGTGGGAACCTGAGTGTACTGTGGATTAATACCGGAACCGTGCTTACGCTGCGGCGCTTTGCGGCTACTCTCCTAAGATGTATCTTGTTCTATACGTATCAATCAATTTATAAATCACGAAATAAAAAAGCCATTGAAAAGGATGTTTTTTATAGCATAAATCGCCAAACGAGCGAGTGGATCACCAGATGATAAATGATCTTCACCGCCCATGTACGCTGACAATACTAGAAGAATCAAAGGTACGTTGCCGACCTTAAAGGGAAGGGATAATTAAGGGATTGGGAAGGGGAGTATTTGGGCCTCCGGATGTTTCACTCAAGCTGCTACTTTGCATCGGTTTTCTGTGAGACAGTGGTAACGATCCGGTCGAGCCGGTCCATTCATGCTGTAGACAATACTGTCTACAGCGTGGCTCTACCACTCATGCAATGTATCTTGCAATGTCATTAGTGTTGAGAAATATTGATCTATTATCATATCACAACCATGTCCCTTAACCAATAAGGTTAGGCTGGAAAACGGTTAAAACCTCGATTTCAATGCCATGTTGGGCAATCACAGGTTATGTTTGAGTTTTAAGAAGCAAAAAACACATTGCTAGAAATGGAATTTATTACACTGGATATGGCGAGAGATTAATTGTCTCTGCCTCCGTTTTCAGGGATAAAGGCGTGAATTTATGTCATAATATTACTAAATGTAGCTTTTTTCGCCCATTATGGGCATTAAAATGTCACAGTATTTGGCATTCCGCCATAGCACGAAGTAATTTCTCAAATAGTGTTATTTTAGAAATACAGCGCGAAAACTATTTTTTTAGATGTCTTGTTACTGTTGTTAGATGTATAATAGATTGTAACAAAAATGAAAATGTAAAAATATGTACATACATAATAAATTTAAATGGTTTATTTCTATCAGCTTGAATGACGAGAGGAGCAGGTCGCTCACCTGATGGTAAGCGCCACGCCTACCCATAAACAGAAGCAACACCATACAGAACCTTGAATCACAAAGCACTGCATGGAACTGGGTTGCGAGACATAAGATGTTAAGTCTCATAAAACATGTTATCACTGAATAAATTCCTCTTTAACCACAAATGTATGAACTTTTGGCTATTTATTATTTAATATCAGAGCCATTAAACATTATTACTGCGCTTTGAAAACTAAATACAACCAACAGTTATATTATAGCCCCTATCCCACACTAAGTTAATCAGTATCGTGGGTGTCAAATACTACGAAGGATTACGGCCCCACAACATCCAGACACGAAACAAATATTCGTGGATAACATAGACATTTATCACGGTACGGGTAACAAACCCGCGTTACTTTCACAGCTAGCCCGCTATGCCATAAACATGATTATTGAAATAAAAAGGTGTAAAATTCTAACGTTAATTACAATATTACCCCACTTATAAACTAAAAATCCAAACAATAAGCTTTGAAATAGAATGTTTCAAAATCCCAACATCAAAAGATTTCCCCGGAGATGAAAATATCGCTTCCTTAGAAGAAAGCTATTAGTGCCGTTGGATTACTTTGATTACTTTCCAATTGTCTTTCCACGAAGTAGTTAAAAGTTTAGACAACGGGGACGGCTAAGGACTTGACACACTGATTTTAAATTCCGAATTTCCTCAATAGGTTTCATAGTGGCATTAAATGACATTGTATTTGATGGTTATATAGACCTTTGCTATGACAGGATTAAAAAAATAATCCCCTGCTTAAATCCACTGGGGGATCAACGTAAACAATTCCTATAAATTCAGTAGTAGATCCTAGTTGAAATACTGCTTGTTCAGAATCTTTCAACCGTCTTTTACCTGCAAGAAGAAATAATGAATACAGTAATTCAAACTACTCTCTTTGTGTCCTTTAATGAATAATTCACACTTCCTACTCCCTTTGCAAACGAAAACAAGGTATTCTTAATAATTCCTCACTCGTTACATGTAAACAAGTATTTTAATACGAAAATAGAATCGAAAGCATTATTTTGTTCACACAAAGGAATAATTTATGAATGTAATTATCCCAGATTTTATTATTCGTACTCCAGTGTGACCTCCTCTCATAATTCAAGGGCAGGGTTGCAGTCGTCTTGAAGTAAACATTCCTTTGATAGTTGCGACCGTGAAAAACTTAATTTAATGGTGAACGAGAGTTTATACGTAAAATAGTTTTAACAAATGTGACCACACTTTGGTTGTTTACCTTAGAAATAATATCATTAGTATAGTTGCCGAATAATATACTAATTTGTTTTTGGTTAAAACAATTGTCGTACTAATAACAAGAAAATTTCATTAAACTTCCCATCAAAATACAGACCCCAAAGATGAGGAGTTATTATTATATATTATTATACCTTACAAGCAGCGATAGCTCAGTGAGGAGTGGTATGGACTGTCGAGACGAAATTCGCAGGTTCGAAACCAGCCCTAAGTGCATACACCACTGTCTTTTCTAAGTTACGTGTATATTAGTTGTTAATTATCGCTTGCTTTAACGGTGAAGGAAACATCGTGAGGAAACCAGCATACCCGAGAACTCGATAAGATTTTTCGAAGGTATGTGAAGTCCGCCAACCCGCATTAGGCCAGCGTGGTGGACTAAGGCTTAATCCCTCTCATTCAGTAGAGGAGGCCCGTTTTCTCGACTCTTTTTTTTTCGACACACAAAAAGGCACAACAATTCAAAATAAATTCCGAAATATTGCGGTATATTGTATAAACAAAAACAAACTTTCTCATTAGTGGGATTTGTGATACAAAGCTATTTTATTTATAATGAATCTAACTTAAATTGTAAATACGACAGTTGCTTTAATATAAGCTGATTTGTAATATAACGTTGAATATTGGTCTAGACAAAATAAAAAAATAAAAAAAAAATACTGACATCTACTCGCCACAGCTGCACCATATTTATCTTATTAGGTGGTAGGTGTTTTCACAAGGTGGTAGGCCCCTCGTATGCGAGAGGCCGTCTGGGTTGGTACCACCGCTTTGTCTATTTCTGCCGCCAAGCAACAGTGCGTAATCATTGTTGTGTTTCGGTTTGAAGGACATTAAAGCCAGTGAAATTACTGGGTATTATGAGACTTAATATCTTATGTCTTCGGGTGACTAGCGCAGGTCAGTGCCATGCAGTGCTTTGTAATTAAAAGTTATGTGAGGTGTTGTTTCCACTCCAAGACATAAGATATGAAGTCTCATAATGCCCAATAGTTTCACTGGCTTCAATGTCCTTCAAATCGAAACGCAACAGTGCTTACACAGTGTTGCTTGGCGGCAGAAATAGACAAAGCGGTGGTACCACCCAGACGGCCTCTCGCATACAAGGCATCTACTACCTTGTGAAGTTACTAGACTGTTTGTTTACTTTGTTCAAAACATTTTCAGTTGTTACAACTCAGTACGCAATAAAATTTGTCCACTCGGTGCTAAAGGCTCTAATTGCTTAATTAAGTACCCTGAAACACCTTATTTCACAACTTACTGTTAGTAATCCTAGCCAGGTAATGCTCAGACATACTATTAGCAAACTTAGGTCGTTACAAAAATGTACCAGATGTGTCAATAGCCTCGTAATGACCGAATTAAAGTGGTCCCAAACATTACAGGGAGCAAATACCCCAAACTGCGCGTTCCACTAATAAACGTACCCCAATTAAGAGATTTAATTTGCGAAGTTCCAAGCTGATCATAATTTATGGACGTCGTGAAAGTTCGTCGAAACGAAATGTATCAAAAGAATTTCGTGTTTATTACAACTTATAATCGCGACATATTTTAATTTTGTATTTGTAGTTTAATTTTATTGCTGAATATTTTCATTATGGAATAATTACATTTGAATATTTTTTACAAGGTGGACAGACAACCTGATAAAGGTCGCAGGAAGTCGCTGGATGCAGGCCATTTCCAACAGGTCGGTCTGGAAATCTTTGGGGGAGGCCTATGATCAGCAGTGGACGTCCTGTGGCTGATGATGATGATGATGTATTTTTTCAACACCCTTCATAAGTCGAACTTCATCGTCATCAGTTCAGTGATGCCATTATTGTTGCAAAATAAATTTCTTAAAATAAGCACTTCGTATTTTATGTAATAGATGTTCTATTTTGACGACACTGTTAAGATAAATTGTTTGTAGAACACTTCATTTAACATAATCTTATCTCTTGACAAAAATCTATTATTAAACCACAACTCAAGCTAGTATCTGTGTCCCGAACAGCATATTTCAAAACGACTTATTATCGTAAATACATAATCATAATTCACTCTTCTCATGACCTTTAAAATAATGCTTCACCGAATGCAGATAATTACTTATAAAATAACACTTAGAGTGCATTATTTCAACGTCTGTTATTTTAAAAGCTTTAGCAGCCAATGTTTCACGTAATCTACTGAATTTAACGTATTGTTATTTATTGCCTCGGTGGTGTTATTGACTGCCTCAGTGGCGCATTGTATGGCGCACGCGGTACCACTTCTATGCTGAGGTCTCGGGTTCAATCCCCGGGTCGCGTGTGATGGGTTTGTCTATCACAAAATGCTCAGAGTATTAGCCCGGAGTCTGGAATTGTGTCCAGTATGGTGATAAGCTCGTTCTTTATCATGGGACAAAGATACGCTTGGTGAAATGTGGATGTACTGGTTACACTTCTACTTACCCCTTCGAGGGTTACAGGCGTGATTGCATATATGTTATTTATTAGTACTGAAAACAAATGAAACAACGTTTAAATGCACCATCCGTCAGGCAAAGTTATTTCAACAAACAATGTCTGAAGACATTTATTACACAGGTTTTAACATTTTGATAGCGCAGAAAACAAATGGCTCAACCTTTATTTTTTTTTAATCCTTGCTCGGCAAAGTGACTACGGTACACCTGATGGTAAGTGTAGCGCAATCCAAGAATAGTGTCGACCAACGATAAACAATGTGTCCATCGTAGGTCGGCAAGATCATGCCGGCCTGCCAAAGGGCCAAGGGGGAGGGGAAGGAAAAAGGGATGGGAAAAAGGTTAGGATCAGGGGGCAAGTCCCCTGGGGAGAACCGGATATACACTGGCTGACCCTGGAACGCGACCCACACAAGACCACTATGGCAGGTTTTAGCACCAGTGTACGGTGGTCGCTATCCGGTCGGATACAAGTATCCTCCCACCAGCATGTATACTATTGCTACGTTTTTACGCTATTACAATAAAATTACAGTTGATAGACAGAACCCACTAGTGGAAAAAACACTCACTAATTAAGTCGGTTACAAAACCTATCAATATCGCATCACTTTCAAAGCCAATATAAATGTATGAAATATACACATTGAATTGGGAATCTCCTTTATAAAATCTACTCCACAATCACTATCATAAGCTGACAAATATTTTCTCTTTATATGGATACGTTTCAGTGTACCCCATCCGATAGTCATACGAAAATACCATAACCCAACTACATATGTTTGATTTGGCAGTCAAACATTATGGACAGCGACCGCAAGCGATCCCACACAAACCTTTCCCTAATTAATCCAGTCAAATTGCTCTGGACCCGGCTTTGAAATATATTATTTGTTTGTCGTCCCCCGCATGGGTACGTTTACAGATCCATCAATATATATAAAATACATGAATGTTTGCATTATTGACAGCTGTTGATTCAAGGGTTTCTGTACTTCGGTATATTTTAATATATAGCCGGAGTATAGTCACCTTGCTATGATGTGGTAGACTATGTTTACAATATGGGGACTGTATGTATATACAGAAGCAGCCGTGAAATAATTATTTCAAAGATTATCTTAATATACTGACAAAATAATTTAACAATGCACAATTTTCACGCAGCCAATATGTATTGTTCAAAGAAGCGAATATTAAATTAATACATCCCGAATTGCATGTTTAGTGCGCTAGATAAAATTTATTTGAACACCGAAAACTCGATCTCTAGTTAATCCACTGATAGGCAGGTGTTTCTTGTTTTTTTATTGAAACCAATTCCTCTTCACTTATCCAAAAGGCTACAAAGACGTTTATTCCAAAAAAAAATATTTTACGTGCAAAAAACATTAAACCGTAAAGTAAAAATCTTAACATACAATGTCGCTGTACAACTCATTTAACCTTTGTTTTTGTTTTTTTTTTATTAGGAAAGCAATTAAAGTGATGATTTTTCCATTGTAAGGTTTGAAAGTTTCGTCTTAAAACGATTTGTCTTCAAATTTCGAACAACAAAATCAAATCGCTTTGAATTCGTTTTAACGGCTAATAGACGGGTGATTATCCGGTTGAAAATGGTAAAAATAGAAACAAATTTATAGTAGAATCAAACCCATTGTAAAAGGAAGAGAATACAACAAAATTGATAGGAAAAATAAATTAACGGCGATCTGAGGTCGGGAAGTGGGAAGGGGGGGGCTTTTAAGGGTAAAAAACGGTTTATCTCGATTTCCGGAAAAACTACAAGTCCTATGGAAAAAAGTTAAATCGCAAAGTTGTAGGTAATAAAAAGATCTACAACTTTTGTATACATACTTTCTTCACATAACCTCAAAATATATGTGAAAAATTCAAATAACCAAGTTTTTTGTTTTTATTTTTATCTATTATAATAAATCATTTTTTTTCACGAAATTTGGTGAAAACTTACCTTTTTGTATCCCAAATACACTGTATTTTTTTTGATTTAAAATATTTATTTTTGCACCTTATTTTGACTTAATATCGAAAAAGCAGCCTAATTTTCAAACGAAAATTCTCACGTCAAAATATGAGCTTTTTTAAAAAAGTCTGTTGGCTTCTTGTTCATTGAATTCTCTACTTTCTGATGGTGTAAAAAAATATATACATTACTATGGTAAATGTGCTCAGAAAATGTAAAGTTATAAGTTAATATTTAATAAGACATATCTACAATATTTTGAGTAAGTTGTAGAATCTTCTTTAAATTATATGCGTAGATGCCTCTTTATTGTTATTTTAATATAACTTATATACCTGAGTGATCTACGGAAAATTTTAGCCCATCATAAAGAAGTGGGGAAGGGGCTAGGTGGGTCTGGGCCTTACTACCTGTTATTTAGTAGTTCGTTTCTTTGCATTTTCTGAGCACATTTACCATAGTAATGTATATATTTTTTTACACCATCAGAAAGTAGAGAATTCAATGAACAGGAAACCAACAAACTTTTTTAAAAAAGCTCATATTTTGACGTGAGAATTTTCGTTTGAAAATTAGGCTGCTTTTTCGATATTAAGTCAAAATAAGGTGCAAAAATAAATATTTTAAATCAAAAAAATTACAGTGTATTTGGGATACAAAAAGGTAAGTTTTCACTAAATTTCGTGAAAAGAAATGATTTATTATAATAGATAAAAATAAAAACAAGAAACTTGGTTATTTGAATTTTTCACATATATTTTGAGGTTATGTGAAGAAAGTGTGTATACAAAAGTTGTAGATCTTTTTATTACCTACAACTTTGAGATTTAACTTTTTTCCATAGGACTTGTAGTTTTTCCGGAAATCGAGATAAACCGTTTTTTACCCTTAAAAGCCCCCCCCTTCCCACTTCCCGACCTCAGATCGCCGTTAATTTATTTTTCCTATCAATTTTGTTGTATTCTCTTCCTTTTACAATGGGTTTGATTCTACTATAATTTAATTATGTTTCAAATTGGAAAATCACCGGTCTATAAACTCTGCGTTGGAAGTCATCGATCTTGACTACTGGAAATCTTTTTGTAAGGTAGGATTTAAATATGTTTAGTCCATTGCCCTCACTACCAACGCTTTCTATTAAAAGCAACAGCATTGTGTGAGGCTCTTACGATGTCCAAGGCGTTATCTAAATCAATAAACACACCTACTACTATGTCTTTTATCTATGTTTTCTTTTATATTTGTTGTAAGATCAACTATTACAGCAGTAGTATTGCTTTTAACTCTAAATCCATATTGTTGTTCAGATATGAAGATAAAAGAATAGTTTAAATGTTTGTGAAGATTTTTTTTTGAGAACCGGGAGTACAGATATTAAAAAAATATTTCCCGGATCGGTTTAAATCCCGAATCCATATGTAATTGATTCCATTTTGGTAAGCTTATTCAACTGCTCCTAATCAATACTCAGTTAAACTGCCTTGACTGTTTTATACAAAGTGGTCGAAAGCTTTGACCCCGTTAATGTTCCATTGTTGTAAATATTTTATTGGATCCGATCCGCACAAACCTTGTTTTTTCATGATTCGGTATTTGAACGTATTACACTTGCTATGGGTTTATGTTTTAGTTTTATAGAGGGTAGGTTTATCACCTTATTGATTGCAGCAGTGTACTTAGTTATGTACCCTGCACCAGTTCATAACATAATACCAACTTACTTGACATTCAAATGACCTTATTTACTAAAAATGCAACTATCCATTGGACATATGATACTCTTGTTTAGACTAAAGTTCTTGGAACTGAATGAAAACATGTTGACAATAAAAGTGCTGACCTGGTGTGTAGCCGGTGGCCTTGTTGTGATCAAAATTCCTAGAACTGAATATGCCTTGTAAATAAGTTAAGCGTATAAATAAGGTTAATTGTTAATTTTAATTCAGTCTTAAATAAATCTTCATCTTGAAGAGTTGGACTCTACATTTTTGATTTAAAAACCTCCTTGCGCTCCCGCGTAACTTATCTGGCGCAGCCGGTAGGATACTCATATAATCCGAGCATCGAAGGATACTAAAATCGATCCTGAGCTTATGGTGATGAGTATTAGCGAACCAATTGGTAGGATACTCTTATAAACCGAGCATCGAAGGACACCAAAAATTGGTCCTGAGCTTTTAAGGTGTTGAGTGTTCGCAAACCAATTGCAAACAAATAAATTTGATAAAAGGAGGGAACCGAAGGTGGTTAGTCATCTACAAGAGCAGCTTTACGCGAAGGCATTGGATCGAGTGGACTGTAAGTAGACCTTTTACATTTCCTGTCTCATCCTTGCTATTTCCTGTGGTTAATTTTGTGCGACTCAAAATTACGTAACTTTTAACCCAACATCGTTGAAAGTTATTTGACTTCTGCACTAAAATAGGCAGGCTAATTTTAAGTAATTTTGTAATTTGTATTTTAATTTGTATTAATGTGTTATTAATTATATAAAAGTAGAGTCATAATTTTCGGACAAAAATCGTCGAAAGTTATTTGACTTTACGAGTTAATTAAGAGAGTTATTTTAAGTTTTATTTGTTTAGATTTCTGCACGAAAATAGGCAGGCTAATTTTAATTTATTTTGAAATCAGTATTGTAATTTACTATGTGTTATTAAATATATAAAATTAAATTCTTGATTTTCGGACTAAAATCGTCGAAAGTTATTTGAATTTAATTGTTAATTAAGAAAGTTATTTGAATTTAATGAGTTATAATTTTTTTTTTTTTTTTTTTGTTGAGATATAAACATTAAGTTTAAAGCATAAGCATTAATTAAGTTATTTACAATGGCCGAGCAGGTACAATTTTTTTTTAACATTTGCACATCCTGGCTTAGTTTTATAGTGACCATATTATGTTATATGTACTTAACAAAAAAAAAATGTGAATTTATATAATGAAATGTCGATTCACCAAATACAGTAATAGAGTCGAATTCTGTATTTCATGTTATTACTAGCTGATTGTGTGGTAGAGCCGCAGTTTTATTAAGTGAAAGGAATGTTTTAACTTCTTGGTAAAATTTAAAAGGGATATTAGTATACCCAGTAAGCTATGGTAGCCTAATTAAGATAAAATTATGTATTAAGATAAAAGTTTATTTGAAAAGAAGTCAAATAATATTCATTTCAGACATACCTGTAATAGAAAATGAAAAGTACATTTGTTATAAAGTAATTTAAATACCCATTACCCAATTCCTTTGTTAAGACAATGATCATATTCCAAAATATCCCTACCTCCTAGTAAAAGGGTCATACATGCTCTCACTCTACCAGCCGTGCAGTGAACTCTATGAGGCAACGTTCCTGTGCTACGAGGATGAAACTCAGTTAACCTTAGAAGACACTTGTCATCTTATCATCATGGATGAAATTTTCTCATTGGCAATCCACACCAGTTTGTAATAAACAAGAAATTCTCAGAATCAAAATAACCTACTGAAGAACAGTGAAAGTGAAGTGAAAAATTGTGAACTGGACATTCATGTGAAAAGTGTTAGCGCAATTACTCTATTGTTATATATAATCATAATTCTGTTAATTTTTGTGTGTATCGCATATAAATATAACCTTTTAAATTATAACATGTATATCGAAATAATCAGAGCAATAACCATTCCTCTGATAATTTCGAAGCTATGGGGGGAGGAGTTATGTACCCTGCACCAGTTCATAACATAATACCAACTTACTTGACATTCAAATGACCTTATTTACTAAAAATGCAACTATCCATTGGACATATGATACTCTTGTTTAGACTAAAGTTCTTGGAACTGAATGAAAACATGTTGACAATAAAAGTGCTGACCTGGTGTCTAGCCGGTGGCCTTGTTGTGATCAAAATTCCTAGAACTGAATATGCCTTGTAAATAAGTTAAGCGTATAAATAAGGTTAATTGTTAATTTTAATTCAGTCTTAAATAAATCTTCATCTTGAAGAGTTGGACTCTACATTTTTGATTTAAAAACCTCCTTGCGCTCCCGCGTAACTTATCTACTTAGGCAGTGAACTATTTATTTGTCTTTTATTTGAAGCAGCGATAGCTCAGAGGCAGTGATACGGACTATCGAGATGAAAATTGCAGGTTCAAAACCAGCCTCAAGAGCATGCACCTCTGAATTTCTAAGTTTTATGTGTATTCATTGGTAATTAACGCATGTTTCATCGGTGAAGGACACCTATCTGAGAATTTCTCCACATGAATTTTGAAGGTATGCGAAGTCTACCAACCTGTATTAGACCAGCGTGGAGGACCAAGGCCTAACCCCCTCTCATTCAGTAAAACAGGGCCCGTGCTCAACAGTGGGACGTGTATAATACAGGGCTATTATTATTATTATTTATCATTTATTCCTCATTGAAATACATCATAAATAGGTACCATAATTTTAAGTATAGAACTGTACAGAAACTATAAAGTTAATTTTTACTATTAATTTTCTATTCATTAAAGGTGGACTTATGAACATCGCGATTAACCCTACTTAATACTTTTGTGCCTTTAGATTTATTTATTGCACATATTATGTGCATCCGCAATGACGTTGCAACACTGACGCGCCCATCTAATGCTTAACGCGATCATCGGAAGGCTATCTTTACAATAAATGTCTCGTTTCAATATAGATATATAGTGCTGGTGGGAGGATACTTGTATCCGACCGGATAGCGACCACCGTACACTGGTGTTAAAAACTGCCGCAGTGGCCCACCTCGTGTGGGTCGCGTTCCAGGGTCAGCCAGTGTATATCCGGTTCTCCCCAGGGGGCTTGCCCCCTGATCCCAACCCTTTTCCCATCCCTTTTTCCTTCCCCTCCCCCTTGGCCCTGGGATGAGATACTGCGGGGTCGCCAGTATTCCGTGAGCTGGATCCCGTAGTTCATCCCAGGAACTTTGACAGGCCGGCATGATCTTGCCGACCTGCGATGGACACACTGTTTATCGTTGGTCGACACTATTCTTAGATTGCGCTATACTTACCAACTTACCATCAGGTGTAGCGTAGTCACTTTGCCAAGCCATGATAAAAAAAAAGATGGTTTCTCGTATGACATAGCAAATTAATAACAGACAACCGTAACTTAAGGGGCCGCGTTATGTGAGTATTTTTTCAAACTCTATGACGCGGACTTGAATAAAAGTTTTCTGTCATGTTTTTGTTTCTGTCATGCGATAAACTCTATCCATTTATGAGTATTATTTTTAAATACTTTATTGCATTTAAGTCTGTACAAACTTATTTCTAAACACTGCAACTTTAAACAACCGAAGCCAATTCTATCAGATAATAATAAAGTATGTACAAAAATAATACCAAAGCTGGAAGAATTTTTTTTTTTACTACTAACCACCTATTTACCAACTCCAGTGTTATGACAAATTAATTCAGCGGTACGTACAAAAAATACGTACCGTCCGTCTGTAACTCCATTATTCTCTGGAGGATCATTCTCTGACAACTTTCATGATTTATGAGTTGGATCGGACCAAACGCGGCTTTGTGGGCTCACCGATTTTCGTATAAATATGATTTTGTTACTTACGAATAATATAATGTACTTTTGACGATGTAACGATCTCTTTCACCTGCCCTTATCATAGTTCCGATAGATTCCAGATATTTCAATTTTCATGTAAATATTTTGAATAGTTACGAATTTGGAATATTGGTGCAATTAGTTCAACTAATTGAACTTAAAGTTTATGTATGATTTTTTGAATCGAAAACTCAAATGCGCCCGACTTAGATATGACCTGAATCGATCCCAGGACCTTTAGTTCTCAGCCTTGTTACTCTGGCGCTACACCAATGGTGTGTTATTTTTTTATGAGTTACGGTTTAATAAAACAACCTCCGCACTCATTGACTTAATAATTATTTGTATTTTATCTATAATTTATTTTTAATTTATTTTCAAATTATTTTAAGACGCATTTTACTTATACCCATACAATGTACATCGACAAAATCTGCAGATAAGCGTAACAACCATACACATCCATCAAATAGTTTATATCTCGTAATAAGGTGATGCCAAAGTTTTAATGGGAAGGTCGAGAGGATTGAAAAGGGCAACCTTATCAATTGCCGTCAAGTGGAAAATTTCGCCTCATAAAACTTATTTGTTTTTTCCTTGAAACGACAGCGTTCTTGACAGATACTTTGCAGATGGATTTGGATTTAGGATTAATATTTTATCACGATAACGAAATGGTCATATTCTCAAGAAAATGAGAATACGATTTAAAATCCTAAAATTTAATTTTGTATTGTGAAAGATAATTTGTAATCCAGATTACGATGTGCGAATTTTAGGTGACATTTAATAGCGCGATATCTGGATGCCCAAATCCCCCCCTCCCCTTCCTAATCTCTTAATAAATCGGATCGCTTACCATCAAGTGATTTTTATTTATGCCCAGTACGAAGATAGGTTTTCCGCATACACATTATGGGAAAAGAAAATGAACCGTGATTGCATTTGTTGGACCTTTCTATACAACTTCAGCGATAGACTTAAGCTTAAATTTTGTGAATTATAATAAACGTTTCTTTCCTTTTTTAGACCCGGCAAAGTGACTACACTGGACTTGATGTTAAGTACAGTGCAGTGCATATATAATAAGAAACACAGTGGCCTCGACAGAATAGAAAGGCAGAATTATGCCAGCCTAAAGTTACTGGACAAACTGGCTGACTTTGTAACGCGATTTAAAAGCACTATGGTGTTTTACCATGAGTAAGCTATCCAGTGGCGTACAAAAAAGGAACTACATTTAAACTCCATATTTTATTAATGTACGCATATTAACACGTGAAGAGAAAATTTTGCACCCCTTTTAGGAATAATGCGCTCACGTCGAAGCGTGAGATTTAGTAATAGTGCAGAAAGCTATTTATTTTGTTTTTTTTTTATCCTGGCTCGGCAAAGTGACTACGCTACACCTGATGATAAGTGTAGCGCAATCCAGGAATAGTGTCGACCAACGATAAACAACGTGTCCATCGTAAGTCGACAAGATCTTGCCGGCCTGCCAAAGGGCCAAGGAGGAGGGGAAGGAAAACGGATGGGAAAAGGCTTAGGATCAGGGGCAAACCCCTGGGGAGAACCGGATATACACTGGCTGACCCTGGAACGCGACGCACACAAGGTGGGCCACTATGGCAGGTTTTAGCACCAGTGTACGGTGGTCGCTATCTGGTTGGATACAAGTATCCTCCCACCAGCAATCTGTAACAAATTCAATGAATTACATAAAATATTATATTCTAATTTTAAATTATGACTCCATCTATTTTATGATTTCGCCAATGTCTAGTAGTAAGAAGGAATTACTAAAAATAAAGGTATAAATCATGCAGCTGACGTTATAGAACCAGAATTATATGATTATAAAGGTTGAATTTCGACCACCATGCGACCACTGGCATACATAATATGCATGTCTGCTTACATAAGCTATTATAACAGGTACCTGTAAACAGAAGCATCGGTATATTCGTGGGAACACATAATTTATTAATATTAATATTGTCGTAGCGGCATCTTGTAAACAAACATAGCGTCCCTTATATCATAAATAATCAGCTTACCAGAATAAGGGTACAAAATTACGAGCCATTTTATCGAGCTATGTATCGCTTTTAACCAACCTTAAAAAGGGAGGACGTCCTCAATTCATCTGTATTTTTTTTTATAATGATATCTCCGCCAAATGTGGAGCAATTTTGGTAATTTTTGTATTTGATAAGGTTTACTCTGATGATAGCCCCATATAATCACAACTCTTTATAGGTAGGACAGATAGTCACAGACTATGTAAACTCAGTAATAGGGTTCCATGAGCATCTTTTGGGTGCGGGAAACAAAAACATTAAATTAAACCTCAATATCATTGAACAAAGTGACGTTGTAAAGGCGAATATAAAAAAATTGTTGTAAAGAAGCAATCTCCCTTTACTCAGATAAAAGGCTCGCTACAGCATAACTAGAGCGGCAAATATATCGCTTCAATTAATCCTTTACATTTTCGTTCAGACTGGCGGCGTTGAAACGCTCGTGTGTTTTTAGCTTTACACCTTTTGCAGTCGAATGATTACAGAAATGAATTTATGATGCTATAAAATATACGTACAAGGCAGGTCATGATACGTTATTTAGGTATTTTTGAATTTCGAATGTTCGTGCTGCCTTGGCGAAGGTTTTTTGCGTTACATGTACAAGAGATATACCTGTATGTCCGAGAAATAACAATTGAGCGGAATTAATCCTCAAATTACAATCGCAGTACAATATAATAATACATTGATAAATCTAAATATGATTAAAGAACTTCTTTTTTATATTTCATTAAATGACGAGACGAGCAAGTCGCTCACTTGATAGTAAGCACAACGCCTGCCCATAAACAGATGCAACACAACACAGAACTTTGAATTACAAAACACTGCACGGCACTGAACTGCGCTCATCACCCCGAGACTTCTTCACTTCAATTTCCTGCAAAGCGAAATACAACAGTGCTGACACACTGTTGCTTAGCGGCATAATTAGACAAAGCGGTGGTACCAACCCAGACGGCCTCTGGCATACGAGGGACCAACCATCTCGTAAATACATTAATACGGAGAATTCTACGAGTCTACAAAATTGTACGCGTCGACTTGCAACGAAGTGCTACGATTCTAAGAAATCTAGTTTATTCTATGAGATCGTGGATTTTAGTATTAATGTTTCTGATTTTGGAATTATTTATAAGATTCTTCGAAAATATAATTAACTATGATAAGTCACTATTATATTTAGAACAACGACGACGTAAATTTTTTTTATTATTAAAAAAGATCTAGGTCAGGTACATAATAAAAGATGTAATTTGTCCAAAAATCAACAATGATGTCATTAATTCATTTATACGAATACATCATTGGTTACATACATACATACATACATGGTTTTTCAAACCGAATAAATCTAAGTGATTTGACATTCTTTTTAACGGTAAATAATTATTTATTACTTAATATCAATACAAAAACGGAAACGGCTGGATGAGGAAGGCGGAGGACCGTCAAGGGTGGCGTGAATTTGGAAAGGCCTATGTCCAGTAGTGGACGAATTCTGACTGATGGATGAATGGATGGATGGATTTAATATCAATTACCAAATGAATATTATCAGTATCCAAATCCCATGTTATATTAAGGCCATGCCCCCAGCAAAACGCCGCGCGATCGATGTTTTTAGATACTATCTAGTCATTACTTAAAATAAATATTGATTAAAAAAATATACAATATATTTTTACAATCTGTCAGCTTTACTTTGTTCGATTCAAATTCATGTTAATGCTGATATATATTTTTAAATTGTCGTTATAAATGAACCATAAAAATGAGAAAAATGCAAAGATTCCGTGCGTCTCCTTTTAAAGTACAGAATGTTTTCACATTAGATTAACATCACTAGATAGGCTATTAAATAACGAATATTTTGCCCGTTTTAAATTTTCGAAAAGACCAAAACCTGATTTTTTAAATCGATTATTAGCTAAATACGTGCATATTCTGCACGAAAACTTCCACACCAAGTACACGATTTAGTATGGCGCGAGTCAGTCAAGGTCGTTTGCTCACGGAAGGCCCTTAATTTCTAACTCTAACATGACGTTCTTGTCCGCAACATTAACGGATACTATACAGGGTTAATTTTAAAACACCAGCAACCTCGCAGGACCAGATAGCTGACCCCATACGGAACAACTTTTGTTCTACGAGTTTGGATATTACCGAATATATTAAAAAAAAAAATGATTTTACAAGTTTTTGTTGTGTAGTGTTTTTCTTCGTAAGCTGCGGCGCGGCGCGGCTTGCGCGCACGACATCACAGGCGGCCGTCAGCTGCTCGAGCGGTCAAGGTCAAAGGCGCTAGCCCGGTTCCCCACGCTTCGCGTGTTTGTTTACGTAATCTGCGATGCGCGTTGTAACATTCAAGACGGAAATTAAATGAATACTTATTTTTGGATGAAAATAAAATGTAACAAATTATCAAAAGTCGTAGAACAAAAGTAGTAGCTTATAACCTTAGGAATCTACCCCTGCGAGGTTGTTGGTGTTTTAAAAATAACCCTGTATAAGTCACAATACATGAAAGCGTATCGTCTAGCCGATGCGAGACTATAAAATTCGGGTGATATGTTTTTTATTTGCAGCCACCTGGATTGTGACCGTCCCGGGGCTGAGCCCTACTAACGCAATTACGGACGGGTTTGGTACAAGCGTTTAGCAATGGTACAAGGGATAAGAGGTTGAAGATTTGCAAGTTACATTTAATATAAATGTATACACATGTTTAGTTTATATTATTGTTTTCGACATACTTCTTAGCTGTGTTTGATAGCGCCTCGTAATTATAATATAATAGAATAAATAATAATAGAATAAAAATTGTATAATAATAATAGAATAAAAATAATATTACCACAAGTATATGTATTCAATAAGCGTATGAATGTAAGCAACCGAAATAAATTAACTAATAAAAAATAGCCATAGCATTTGCCATTATTTACCCCTAAGTATATTTATTATATACCAAGTACTATAATATAGAGCCAATTAAAATATGATAAGGTTTTTAAATATAAATTCTTAATCGCTTATCTCGTAAAACTTAGAACAAACGTCGCCACCGCACAAGATGTGAGACTATACATGTGAATGTAATTTAATATATCGAGATATACCTCTTGTACGGTACCTAATATTATATGTGCCGTATTTTACCCCCTGTCGCAGCGTCTATACATTCTCGGTTATTACAGCCTATAAAAACTTGTCTAAAGTTTCAAGGTTAAAGTTAGACGCATCAGACATTTTACTTTTTAAGAATTAGTGCGAATATGCCGTCAATGTCTGGTCCTCCGAGCCTGGTCAGTTACTCGAGAGAAAAATAAGTACATAATCTATTAATATAACAGGTATTTATTAGAGCATAATCATAACGTTTTCGTATATCGCAAATAAACAAAGGACTTTATCTACCGTAATATATGCCTTTCCCTAAAATGTGGGTAGTTGTTTTAACAAGTTTCGCCTTATGGGTGTCACGAATATCGGGTAAATATTTTTTTAATACACTAAGGCAAAATATTTTTGAACCTTTGGATTGAATCGGTGACCTCATGCTCCACGACTAATTTTACATAACATTAAGCTAATCAAATTATGACATAAACAAAAAAAGTAACCTACAACCTATTTGTGTATCCCGTAGATTCAGTCCTAGGATGGTATGAAACATGTTAATGTGTGTTAATATTCAAATTTCGAACAGACATCTGTCATGAGCGATATTATTTTCACCCCTCCGAATACGTATGAAATTGTATACGCACCGAATATATTTGATTCTTTGTGAGGAAATGCGTGAAACGGTTTCATTGTGTTTTTAACATTTTGGGTTCAAACAACATGAATCTCATTAAATTGAAATTGAACTGTTGATTACAAATCGTGTTTGGCTTTAAGGCTATTGGATTCGAAAAACAATAACTATAAATGGATTTCAACTGTTAATAATTGTAATTGTAAATCGAGAACTACTATACGACACTCATGAATCCATGCAAAATAATATGCAGTGTTTGACTGTTTTTTTAATCTTAGCGCTGGTTTCAGAAGATCCAAGTTAAATGTTACATTATATATTTGATCTACACTAATATTATAAAGAGGAAAGATTTGTATTTTTGTATGTAACGAATAAACTTAAAAACGACTGGACCGATTTGAAAAATTCTTTCACAATTTGAATCCTAAATTATTCTTGATGAACGTAGGCTACTATTTATCCCGGAGAAAGCAGCTCACGCGGGCGGAGTCGCGAGAAAAGCTGGTAGTGAATAAATGTAACACAGCAAAATACTCAATCATCACGCTGTCAATATAAATGGACGAGTGTATTAGCAGGTTCAAACGGTTCTATTTTAGTTGATCAACTGACTTGATTAATGCGGTTAAATTTATTTATTTGTTATTGTATTATTTTACTCTACGAGACACTTTTATAGTTCCAATATATCTTATTTCTAATAATACAAAAGCACTTATAATTTTTTTACGTCATTATTTTGAACTTCGAAATTTCATGAAAACAGAATAAATATTATCCGAAAGACGAGAAGGAACAGGGGAGTTCGATTGATTAAATTCTTATCAATTAATGAGTGTACCTCGAGGCAAGACACTAAGGCATTGTCTACGGTATCAGCGGATAACTTCGTAATGCGGATTGTGGTAGGGTGCAAGTGTAAAGAGTTCAGCAATTTACAGTTTTTCTCATAAATATTTAAATATATAATAGCATATAAATTGCTCAAATTGTTCAAAACTATGCAGAAAGTGACAAAACGTTCGAGATTGCGCTAATATGAAATGTTTATACAGTCCTATGTCTAGATTGGGATGATTTTATGATAAGTTTATGAGTACTGTGTTATACTTTAGTTTTGAGTACGCTTTCAAATATAAAAATATAAAATTACTAGAATTTCTATCCCTTTTATGTTTTCCATTAATAGCAGGTATGCAAAGTTGTAATAATTTAATTACAATATTAGTATTTCATATAATGATAGTATAATGCTAGTGTTAGTGCTATGTTAGTGCTTGATCAATGATATCCTGAAGTCAGTGTGGTAATAAAACAAATTTCAGCAACCGTCGTCTTGTTTCATTAAATTAGTAGTGACTATGTTCTAAACTACTATAAAGCTTGCTTTTTTTCGTGTAGGTGAAAGTAGCGATAAAAGGGAGGTACAATAACTATATTTGTACTAGATTAAATATAACGCCATTAGCTGTCACATAAGCCATATCAAAATTCACCGCAACAATTAAAGGACGTAAATTCAATTTTTCTAACGCCTACTCAGCACCATCCCTTCGAATTATGGTAGACGTATAAATCTCAATGCGACTGAGCGGCACTTTCAACGCGACATGGAAAAGTAATAAAGAATATGGTTGCGGATAAATAAAGAAAAACAACCCATCGAGAATGAAACGTATTGCAGAGACAAAGGAACCGATTGCACCACCTCGGACTTTTCAAATCCCCTTTGAACCCAGAGGAGGCCCGTGCCCAAATGTGGGTCAATTTAATACATTTTTTAAGCTGATATTGTTGTTTAGTATAGACTAGCTTTTGCTCGCGGCTCCGCCCGCGTGAACGTTTAAAATTGACAAAGTTTCATATAAACTTTCATCCCCTATTTTATCCGCTTGGGGATAGAATTTATCAAAATCCTTTCTTAGCGGATGCCTACGTCATAACATCTACCTGCCAAATTTCAGCCCGATCCCTCCAGTGGTTTGGGCTGTGCGTTGATAGATCACTATGTCAGTCAGTCACCTTTGATTTTTATATATTTAGATGTCTAATATTGTTACAGGAAAAAATTTAATCTCTGTGATTTAATGATATTATTCAGATGACTTATTTAATTTTATTTCATAAACAGGTTTTCAAATTGATCACTTTGTAAACATGGGTACTTTATTATAATAATAATAAAATTAGTTTATTGCTGTTTATACTAATAATAATATAGACATTATATTTAACTTATACTTTAACTGTAATAAAGGCGGTTCAGCTCGTGCTGACCGGGACAGTAGTTCCGACCAGCGCTGGTTTTCAGCCACTCCTAATTTCCGAAGATGTTATGCGCTAACTTTGTAGCGTTGGCCTACCAAGCATATTAGTAGAGGATCCCGGGTAACATCGACCTTCACCCATCTGTTTACCGAATTAAAAATATATTTTAGGGTATAAAATGTGTTGCTGAACACATGCCAATAGAGTTGACTAATCATTTGCCAATCAATGTTTAATCTCAACTCAAGGTGGTAGGCTTCTCCTACGCGAAAATCCGTTTGGACTTTATTACCACCGCTTTGTCTTTTCCTGCCGTCTAGCTGCAGTATGTAAGCAATGTTGTAATTCTGAAGGACATTGAAGCCAGTGAAATTACTGGGCATAAAGAGACTTAACAACTAATGTCTCCAGACGCAACTTTTAGTCCCGGAAAGACATTCACGTGAGCGGAGCAGCGGGCAAATCTAGTATTTAGGGATATCCGCTGCAAGTCAAACCACACCAAAAAACCCAAAGTAACGAAATGGATCACGAATTGAATGTTTATTTAACAATTTCAAATGTAAATTCACAGACGAAAATCGTCAACTACGGTATATTTTCATCGGATTAGGAGTTTCGAATTATACGAGCAGCTGTGGAGGAAACTCGTCGAACGACTGTTAATCAGCTAGAAAACTGTCTCCTTCATTTAAATCCATGTAAAAGTATTTTTTAAAATTGCTACTGAATCATCATGTTCTTGACATAAAAACATGGCCTTGCGTTTACTACAGGTAAGCGACATGCGCGTCTAATCATTCAGCTATTTAAAAAGCCTAAACGTAGACTAAAAAGGACGAAACTCATTCAGCTATTGAAAAAAACCTAAACGTAGACTAAAAAGGACGAAACCTGCTCGTAGATAACCTTACGTCTTATGCTCATAAGTTTGTATTTAGAAATGTACTAATAGATATATCAAATATTTACTCACAATCAAAGCTCCTTAACGAGCTCTCAGATTCAGCACCCAGACGCCATTATTGTGTTGAAGACTGACCAATACCTTATTTTTTTTACTTATTTTATTTTTTATTTTTTTATACCTTCTTATAATAAACTTTGAAATCCGTTCAACCTACGATTGCGGAGTTTTTAATAATGAATAAAAAAAGACCATGGTTATAGGCTCGCCTATCACATCATGGAATGGAAATAAGCCTCGTGAATCTTAGGTGCCTTATTTGCAACTATGTCTACCCTTTCGAGGATACAGATGATCTTATGTATGTATGTATAAAAAAGCGAAAATTTTATTTGATCCTCTATTGTCTAATTATTTCGAATTGATCTATTGTTTTGCACTATTTTGATTACACTATTTTATACGAGCTCTTTCAAAATGTTGGGTCATCGTAATATTAACTATTATATCTGAAAATATTACATAGTTGTTCTGTTCAATTATTTCTATATATTGAAACTGAGGCAATTATTATTATATTTCAGTGTATAATTTACCATTAACCGACTGTGAAACAAGAGGTCGCTTAGAACTTCGCATTGAGATAAATATTAGAGTGATCTGTGATCCTGATACTCACGACACATGTATCTCAGTGAAGAGTTAGGAGTATGTACGTGACTGTTGGGTGTTATTTATTTAATTACTTTATTCAATGATTGAACCTCTTTTAATTATATAACCTTGTCTATATTCTCCATTGAATCTACGCAGCTAGATTGGAATGGATACAAGTAAATCACGTACACCCATATCTCGTCGAGCTTATTTCGGTCCCATGATATGATAGGGGGAAAATTTCAGACACCGTGCTGATATTAAACACTTTAACCCGACCCGGTAGGGATCAAACCCGAGAACTCAGCACAACAATCGTACCGCGTACGCAGTATAACTGCGCCACCGAGGCAGTCTTTTTTTTCATAAACAATTTAAGATGGGTTTTTCCTAATTAAATATGATGCCTTTTTCCTCTTAAATTCTTTTAGGATAAAATAACAAGTTTTAGGCAGCGACCCATTTCACCGGCCGTGATAGCTTATTATTACATTTTCTAAATATTGTTAGTACAAGAAAAGTTTTATTAAATATTTTGAGAAAAATATTTGCCGATACGTAAAAGAAAAGTTTGGAAGTGAATAATGTTTCACATAGACTGCGCGGCCGCGTTGAGTGAATCACAAGATAACTATAATAATGAAATTAATAAATGATAATCCTAAATACACCCAACAGTCACACACATAGCCCTGACCCCACACTAGGTTAAACCTGTATCCCGGGTATCAGGAACTACGAGGGATTTGCGATTCCGAAACACCCAGACCCGCAACCAATATTCACGAACCACACAAAATTGCCATGGTCCGTGAGAAATTATGAAACACAATGATCAATTTATAACCAAGTTTTTGTTAGGCGATCGCGAGTTGAATTTCCCTTCATAGAGATAGAGATCTACTGATAGAGATGTCGCCCCTTAGTAGAATTGTACCATCGACATTGTCGTGATATTCAATTAGTAGTACGTTGCATGCATCGGAACGTGGTTTAAAACGTCTACTACGTAATTTTTAACAGCTCACACGACGTAGGAAAGCTTTAGTGCTTATTCTCCTTCATTTAGCGACAATATATATCAGCGCGACGGTGCACCTCATTCAACAAGTTGAGGATCAAGTTGAGGATCTAGAAACGAAATCTTTCCTTCACTATGCGCTACAGCAAAATACATTGGACCTCGACCAATGCTGCTCGGTTTGAAATTAAATATTGATTATTTTTATGCATTCTTCTTCCACCTGCTCTTATCCCACTCACAATGGTGTCGGCGCAGTAAGCGTTTTTATACATGTTACAGAAAGATTTAGCTTATCATTTTTACGACCGGCCGCCTGCCTGACATCAACACTTCTGGGGTCCTTTTTATGCAAGAACATTAAGAATAGTACTACGGCTAAAGATAGAACACGTGCCAACTCAAATATATCAGCAAGTCACTTAGCGACTGAATAGTCAATCGTGGCACACAATGCTATATCGAATACGGTCATACTGACCGACAATATTAACTCCGCCCTACAAGCCATTCTGACTCTTATAGCTGATCTGCTATAGTTTAAAATTGCAAGAGTTTTATGGAGTATGCAGCATTTTGTCCAAGACGACACAATGGTGCAAGGTCTATTGTTAGATCTAGATTTAATGCCTATAAACCAGGCTAGCTCAACTAGACACAAGCTCTGAGACACTATTTTTGTTCTTAAAAAGATGGTGCGTTTCTCTGTGAAACATTTGATAAAATATATTTTCAATTATAGCATTTTTCCTGGAAACGTTATATTTATGTGAATTTCTATTGATCTGTTGCTAAGATAGCAAGTTGTTTATTTAGTTGCCTATCCGACCACAGTAATTGGTTCCCACCTTCCAGAAACAACTAGCGCAAGTTTCTATCAGGTATTTCTACAACAATTTTGCAGTTGCAAAGTTTCAGATTCGTTAAAACAAATTCCAACTTCAACGTTCTGTATTACATAAACCGGTCTCTCCGTGGAGCGAGACACGTTAAACTTTATATGCCATCTACTTCTGAATGCATCTTTAAAGGTGTTCAAATAGTATTTTTTTTTTTTTTACTTTATTGAATGACGAGACGAGCAAGGCGCTCGCCTGATGGTAAGCGTCACGCCTGCCCATAAACAGAAGCAACACCACACAGAACTTTGAATAACAAAGCCCTGCATGGCACTGAACTGCGCTCGTCACCCCAAGACATAAGATGTTAAGTCTCACAATGCCCAGTAATTTCACTGGCTTCAATGCCCTTCAAATCGAAACACAACAGTGCTTACACACTGTTGCTTGGCGGCAGAAAGAGACAAAGTGGTGGTACCAACCCAGATGGCCTATCGCATACGAGGGACCTACCACCTTGTTTATACTCTGTATATAAAAATGTTTACAATTTACACAATTACACAATCAATACTTCCATATAAAAAACATTTATAGCAAATTACAGGTAGAGATATACTCATCATTTACCAGCATTGTAGTCTGTTATATTGATACATACGTATATACAAACATATACATATATAAGACCTGTTAAAATTGTTGTGATGTTCTTATAAATGCTATAATATGTATGCACCTGGTTATACCCATAAAAATTACTAAAGATATTCACGCGAATGGAGCCACGAGCAAAAGGTGGTCAAATAATGAAAAATTCTCGCTTATGCTAGAAACAGAACTAGTTGGAAATTCATGCGTTAAATTCCCGCATTGACTGCCATTCAAAAACAAGCGGGTCACGCGAAAATTCACGAGCTGACATCAAATAGCCTTGTCTACGGCTATAAGAGACATCAGGAACATGGATAACGCAAGAACAGAGAGGTTCAAGTATATTTCAACTACTAAAATGGAATGAAAATGTGAGATTTGATTGTAACGAGATAAATTGGTAATAATAGCGAAGAAACAATATTTAAGTGTTAACACAACATACGCAAAAAAATGGTAAATTTTAGTTTAAACGAAAGTATTTGGGTTGGTATGTATATTATTATTTATAGGATAATAATTAAGTGCTTTTTAAGCTCCTCTGCCAAACTGCTACTGATGTGTACATGACATGTTATCACAATTATTTCGCATCAAATGGCGCTACATACAAATACAAGCTCTTTCTCTAAACGAGATCCAAGAATGTTATATTTTGTTAGACGTCTATTGAAATTCACAGACGCGTCTCGTCAGTGTGTACTGTAAACAATAAACAAGCAAACAAAACGCTTGTATACACAGCAGACATCAATGTTAGTGAAAACACATATTGACAAAGGCTTTTAAAATTGATCATGTTTTATCGAAGTGACTGAATTAATTAGTTGGGTTAATAGAAAGCTGAATGTATTGTGCTAGTACTTACTAGCTGTAATTGATTATTGAAATGAAATTGATTTTAACGGATTTTATCGTGATTTTAATATTTTTTTTATACATAATTCGAAACGTCAGATCAAAATTAAAATTAAAATAAAAAACCGCAATAAAATCCGTTTAAATTAGTTTTATTTCAATGAGTAACATTCGCGTAAACGTAAGAAATCATTATAATTGATTAGAATCAGTTGAATCAGCTTAATATCTCCAGAGTATCAACCACACATCATGAGGCCAATAAACCTTCTCAGACCGAGTCGTGGAGGAAACCTTGTTATTGATAATAAAATATACATTTTATTGAATCATGATCTTCGGAAACGGCACAAATCCATCACTTTCCTCTACAAAAATAGATCCATTCGAATAGAAGGTCGAAAGAGGCATTATCTTGAGGCGCTACAGGAAATGCCCGAGACAATAAAGACAATAAGTCAAGGAAGTTTTCTTCTATTTTACCATGAACCCTTCATTCTAAAGTAAATCTTATATGAATGTCTTCACGGTTGGAATTCATTAAGGGGTCTATAGAACTGTCAACCGCAAGGGTATCATTAGTTGTGTTTAAGCGATCTGTGGTTCTGTGACAGATCAAGAGTGAGATAAATTACTTGAGTGGCTAATGTTTCTTCAAAGGTCAGACCCCAATATGACAGTTTTGACAAGTGCATGAATTGTACTATTTACAACGTGGTAAGTCCAACAAGCAAAGTGATGAACAGCTTGTTAATCTATAGAGACCTCACTGTATATGAAAGTGACTCGTTTCTTCGAGTCGCTTTTCGGGGTCAGCCAGTGTATATCCAACAACATCAAGTCAGCATAAGTCTGCCGACTGTTGGGAGACGCATATCTCTGGACGGTTGACAAAGAATTTGGACAGCAGTGAACTAACCACCAGGTGCAGTGTAGTCGCTTTGTCATGCCAGGATAAAAAAAACTAGCGAAACGGAGCCACGAACAGCTAGTCCTCCATAAAGTCTTTAGTAATCAAATCCTTAATAGCAAACAATAGAATTAAACAAATGACTTTAAATAAATATTTATCCAAAGAATCACCAACGTAACGTATAAAATAATAATGCATTGCCATATACTATGGTAAAAAGGTGTGGTATTACAAAAACACCATCATAAATAGAATGACGTGACATTTTGTAACAAAACATCACATATCAGGTGCCGCATGTCTGGTCAAAGGACACGAATTCCCGCGAGAATAAAATCTCTAAACACGATTTCGTTTTTCTTTTGTTGCTATTCTGTGTGTGGCTGCGCGTATTTCAATTTGGGGTATTAAAAGTCATTCTTAATATGTTGTATCGTTATAATGGAAGGGAAATGTGTTATGATTTGCTGTTTCATTCAATTCTCATTAGTTTAAATTTCAGACTTTAAATAGTAAATAGTAACGGGAAAAATAAAATTGTAAAATGACTTTTTATATTAGATACTAACATAGATCTTATATTAAGCAAATTGTTACAAACACATAATATGGATTTTATCCGAATTAAATAAATAATAATAATAATAAATTCTAGTGGATTGTAGGTAGTTTATTCACTGTACCGTAAGTTTCCGTGTGCTTCGCCCAGAATGGGCTGTCGTTTACGTTAGGTTTGGGATTTAAAGTATAATTTACCGAGATTGAATTTGTACTCGATATAGCGTTCCGACCCGAGGTAACGCAAGCAAAATATCCTTTTCGAGTTAGGGTCACTATCACCCTAACTACATCAACCTCATTTGAGCTACGTGATGTTGATTTTTGAACATTACAAACAAAACAACGAATGTAAGCTTTAATCGTCCCCGAATTCTGATTAATCCCAGCGGGGAGCTGTCTCTAGCGGCAGAGCCTTGATTAAGGGCTGTTTTATCAGCACGGATTCTGTGGGGGATCGAGAGACATGTGACCCCCATCGGTATTATTTGTGCGTTTTATTCACGTATTTCTATAACATTACTGAAGCCATGGGCCTAAGGGAAAACAATGACATATGAAAAGAGTAATATAATAAACGATATTAGTATAATAATTATATGTTCGATAATATTATATGCATAGTATATTCATGATGTTTCGTACATGACTAGGTTGTGTGAAAGAACAATTAGCGTACTACATTGTTGTAAAAACTGCATTAGCGACTTACTGCCGGAACCATACTGTATCGAAACTGTTACAATACTATCATCAGTTATCCTAAGTGACATGATAAGGTGCCGGTATTGTAGCCAAATTATGATTTAGTTAATATAGTAAAATAGTATCTCGTAGTATAAGACATACAGCAAACCAGGTTTCCCAAGCAATTACTCCATTTATTACAAAAATAATTATAACAATGGGCAATGGAATTGACCCCACCTATTCGTACTTAATACAGCCCAGTTTCATCATGGTTCAAATAACAAAAACATAAACACAAAAACCCAACTGGTAGTCGAGTAAAACATCATTAGGTTTTAATGCATTAAAGTAAAAGATGATGCAGTAATAAATTTCAACCACGTTTATTCGGATAAATAAGTCTGTGAGTTGACGAATTAAAGCCACATGAAGGTACAAAGACTCATTTAAGATGATATCGCGGTCATTGTGGAGTAATCATCTTACAATGTGGTAGGTCCCTCGTATGCGAGAAGCCGTCTGGGTTGATACCACCGCGCCGCTTTGCCTGTTTCTAGCGCGAAACAACAGTGTGTAAGCACTGTTGTGTTTCGGTTTGAAGGACATTAAAGCCAGAGAAATTACTGGGAATTGTGAGACTTAACATCTTATGTCTCGGGGTGACGAGCGCAGGTCAGTGCCACGCAGTGCTTTGTAATTCAAAGTTCTGTGTGGTGTTGCCTTTATTTATGGGCAGGCATGGCACTTACCATCAGGCGAGCGCCTTGCTCTTCCCGTCATTCAATCACATAAAAAAAATCTAAGTACTAATCATGTCGGGTTAAACGACCACAAATATTACACCAAAATTCAGTAAAATCACATTTTTTTCAAATAGCAGTATCTGTTTAGCCGTAGTTATTAATCAGGTATTAGGAACTACGAGAGACTTTCGGTCTCACAATAACCAGACCCCGAAACAAATAGATGTGGATCACACAAACATTTGTCCCGGTGCGGGGATCGAATCCGCGGCCTCTCGATTCACAGCTGGCTACTTGCCCGCTGCGTCTCGGAGGCTGTCAAATATTCGTATCTTACTGTGGGGTCAGGACTATTTGTGTTACTATTGGGTGTGTATAATCAATTAAAGTTTTAGTCTGCGCCGCTGTCTGCTTGCCTGAAATCTATATCTTTAGAATAGTAATATTTAGGTAAGGCTTTTTAGCAGGTTTAGCAGGCTTAGATTTGGTACCTGACTAATTTTCGCAGCCTCAAAGCAACCCTGCGATTGTTATGCAACCCTCACCAGTTGTAATTACTATGCTAGCATGCCAAAACTCTTCATTACGTCCCCGTTGCCCAAAACGATTAACTTCTCCAATATAAGATAGCTTTAATTAAAATATACCTCAGTTTTCTCAATCAATAAACGTTAGGAATTGATTAAAACGCGAAGGAATTCAAAATACGTATAAAATGTATAAATACCCGCTTCTAAACTCATTACAGGTTACGCCGGAGGCAGTAATGAAAAGTAGCGACAGCAAAATAAACAGTTTAAATATTCATGTTTATGTTGTTTCGCTTTAAATAAATTTAAGGCGTTAAATTTCAGTAAAAAGAAAAATGCTTTAATGGGTTATTAAAAATAGCAGTAGAAGGAAGTTGGAAATACCTCTGCGTGCCAGCTGGCTCTACTAAAAGCGAATATTGCTCAAATAAAATATTTTTAATTACTTTCATTGTATTATAGTTGTACTCAAAACATCAACTTTTACTATCTTAAAGCGCTCTTTGCCATTTTCCCTTAGTCTTATTCGTATCTTTGCATGTTCACCATAAATTACTATTCTTTTTAATCGACGAAAAAATGGAGGATGTTCTCAATTCAACGCGTTTCCTTAATGTATAACCACGTGTAACGACTTCGCCAATGTAGACTGACTTCATATGATCCTTTTTTGCATATAAACAAATATAGCTCATAGTTCGTCTCATTTTAATTACAAAAAAAACACCTCTAAGGGGTTGAAATCGATGATGATAGACTCAAACTTATTTATTTATAAGTTTTATTTTTTGTATAATTTTTTTGTAAAAATAAAACTTATTGAAAAAATTAAGAAGCTAAAAATAAACTGGTACTGTAGTTTAATAGCGAATAAAACCACCGACTCAAAATTGTCTAGTTTTATTTATATCTTTTTAGTTTTTGTTTTTCTTTTACTTTTTTTTCTGCTATTACTACCAGTCAGCCTGACGCGTCTCATTACAAATTGACCGCAAGCAACCGACGTAGAACAAACAAGCTCGTGACACCAACTACCTAATACTGTCAGCCTGTACTTACCACCCATAGCATCCGACACTTGACATTTGGCATGACTTAAAACTAAATGCAAAGCGGTTCAAATTGTCTCAAGATTTGGACTCGAGCATTCTCAAAACAGTAGTTATGACAAATGTTACTACTATTATAAATGCGAAAAATAGGATGTTTGTGACCTTGTGTATTTGGATGTTTTTAGCCAATTACGCCTTTACGGCTAAACACACAGGTAGACTATGATTCGGATTAGGAGGCTCGCGCGGGCGGAGCCGCGGGCAATAGCTAGTATATTATAACGAGATTATGCTAGAAGAGGATATAAACAAAATATACTGGCTGATGGTACCTGATCATTTTGTACCTGACTGAATAGCGACCACAGTACACGTGGTGAAAAACTAGCCATAGTGGCTCGTTCAGGCGACTCGCGTTTCGGGGTCAGCACTTTAGGACGGCATAATTCTACCAACCGTCGAGGGATGTAAAGTTATTGGACGGTTAATAGATTTCATTATTAGAAATTTCTTTAATAGATTTCAACAAACTTCCTACATTATTACAGCCATTGTGTCTATTTGATTGACAGTATGGTATTGCATTGAGACGACCCGCCGTGTGTGGGGATCACACTTACTCAGTTAATTAATTAATAAAATTGAGTATTTCGTGATGTAGGTTTAAGTCTGTGATATTAAAATTTTGTGGTAAGAGAATTGTTATACCAACCACACTACGAACTAATGCATTAAAAATGCATCGGAAAAGTAACTTACGTTCAAGAGAATCTCTGTCTGAGAAAACTAAACTAAGTTTTGAAAACATATTTTATGCAGTCTGTCGTCGAATGTGAATCAGTTTATATAATTTATAAGCTTGAGTAAAGTTGGGATAGTCTCACTAGACGGTCGTAGGTAGTAAGTAGAGACATATGTAAGTTGATCCTAGTTGAACCTCACATTCCCACGGAGATAAGAGATTTTTATGATTTGTGTCTCGCAACCTGTAGCGTCATAAAATGTGTGAACATACGCAAAAAGAAAACGATGCTACTGAAGCTACTGATACAAAAAACTAAAAAATAAATATAAACAAATTCGACAGCCTCAATGGCGCAGTTGGTGAGTCGGCTGCGAAGCGAGAGGCCACAGGTTCGATTCCTGCACCGAAACAAATGTTTGTATGATCTACAAATATTTGTTTCGGGTCTGGGTGTTGTGGGACCGCAACCCCCCCCCCCCCATAGTTCCTGATACCCACGACAACGGTTAACCTAGTGTGAGGTCAGGACCACGTGTGTGACTGTTGAAAGAATTTATTTATTTATAAACTCCTTTGCAAAAAAAACGGGCACCTTACACACACACTTTACCTTAGCTTTTCTATGGGTAAATATTATTATATTTTTAGTATGTCATTAGCTTGGATGACTAGAAATTTCTTATTATCAATGAGAATCTAGTTTTTTAACACTTTTATCCTGGTATCGGTGTTTTAGTCAATGTAAACAGAGAGCCGTGTTAAAATGGACATTTTTATGGGTATAATGAAATTAAGACTACGAGTATTTTTATGGTATTTTAATAAAAGAGACATTAAAAAATAAAAATTAATAACGAGTATGACCTCCTCTTGCAGCGATTACGGCATGTAATCGTCTTGGCATGCTTCCCACCAGGCTTTTGATGGTGTCCTGTGGAATGTGTTCCCACTCAGTCGAGATTACACGTTTAAGCTCTCTGATGTTTTGTGGAGGTGGTTGGACAGATCGTACTCGCCTTTTTAGGAGGTCCCAAACGTGCTCAATGGGGTTAAGGTCGGGGCTCCGCGCTGGCCAATCCAAACGACGAATACCGACCTCTTGCATATAAGCATCTACGTCGCCAGAACGGTGGGCCCGAGCATTATCGTCCATGTAAATGGCATCTTCACCAATTACAGTCAGTGCGGGTTGTGCATTTTGAGAAAGGATTTCTGTTATGTACCTATGCGCATTTAGTGAGCCATTTTCTATGAATACTATCTCGGTACGATAGTTGGAAGTTACGCCCGCCCAAAACATAACGGACCCTCCACCATAAGGGGTGATTTCTTCAAAACACACATCGGCATAGCGTTCCCCTGGTCTTCGTAACACTCGCCGACGTCGGTCCTCACCATGCAGACAAATTCGAGCCTCATCGGAGAAGAGTACGCTACTCCAGTTACCTGGTGTCCAAGATAGGCAATTTCTAGCGAACCTCAACCGCGCAATCCGGTGCTCACGGAGTAACTTGGGGGCCCGCGCTGGTCGTCGACTACGTATATCAGCAGCTAAAAGTCTTCTCCTCACAGTCCATAGGCTAACTTGTGCTCCTCGTACCTCTTCAAGGTTTCTTTTGAGGTCTATGTAACTGCATTTGCGGTTCCTCAGCGCCTGAGTCACTAAAAAGCGATCGTCTCGCGGCTGTGTGCAACGTTTTCTCCCAGAACCTTGCCTTCTCTGAACGGAACCTGTCTCTTGGTATCGAGTCCAGGTTCTTTGTACGGTTGAACGACTCACGTTTAACCGCTGTGAGACGTAACATTGGCTACACCCCTCTTCCAGCAGCGCTATAATTTTACTAGCTCTCATTGCTTTTTCTGCCATTACGATAGACACAAAGATATCTGTTTTAAGTCACAATAAGGCAGAATTATGCGATAAACATAAATTGTTGTACTAAAAATAACGAAAAGTTACTTTTAGTTGCTTGATAACCTTTTAACCGCAAACCCGCGAAAAGTGTCACAAAATGAAAAAGGGATTAATAATTTAAAAAACAAAAGTTTTGAATTTGGAATGAACTTTTTTTCATACCCAGACTCTTTATTAAGTGCCAGTAACATAGTTTGGCTATTAAAACCTCTGAAGAACTAAATTATTACCAATAATGTTAAAAAATCAAACCCGCCCGTTTTTTTTGCAAAGGAGTGTATATTAAACATTAAGCTCAAAAATTCTGTACATTATTATCACATTTGACTTTCATAACATATGATTAAAAGTGACGAGACCTTTACGGGGAGTAGAAGGAACTACCGAAACAGAGGTCGCAGGTTCGATCCCAGACCTCAATGCCGACCTTTGACCTTTCAAAGTTATGTGTATAATATTAACTGATGCCTAGATGGCTCGTTGAAATCATCAAAGAAAACATCGTAAGTAAATCTGCATACTTGAGAATTATTATCTGCTAGTATTTGCTCGCGGCTCCGCTCGTGTGAAATTCTGCTCCGCCACATTTCCGGCATATTTCCATATAATCAATCATCCCCTCTTATACCCACTTAGCGATGAAATTTTCAAAAAACCTTCCTTAATGGATGTTTACAAGATAAATACATCAACTGCCAAAATTTCAAGTTTGTAGCCCCGGTGGTTTAGGCTCTACTGTTATGAGTCAGTCACTCAGTTAGTAAGGAAAAGTAATGATACTATATTATGTATATTTAAGAATTCCAAATGTACGTAGAAGTATACTTAACTCGCATTTGGGGTTCCTACGAAAACAACAGTGAGTTCATTACCCCATGCATTAACAAAGTACACCGGAGTACGGGCATTAAAGTAACTCTACGAGGCATAAATTATGGCCCACGCACCGGCGGCCACTTAAGGTGCCGTGACTGCGAACGCAAGTTTCAGCGTAAAGATACACAGAGATGTAGAGACCGGGTAATCTACACTAATATTATAAAGAGGAAAGAGTTGAATTTTTGTATGTAACGAATAAACTTAAAAACTACTGGACCAATTTCTTTATCTCTAAGTAACATAGGCTACTTTTATCCCGGAAAAAGCAATCACGCGGGCGGAGCCGCGAGGAAAAGCAAGTATATTATATTTAAAAATCATTTTCTTAATTTTGCACTTAAATATAATACCCAGTGGTTACACAAATAGTCCAGACCCCACAGTAAAATACGATTAATTTGTGTCGTGGGACCTTCGATCCCACAGCATTCGTATACATTTTTTTGGGTTGATATAATCATTTTATCACGGTGCGTCCATTAAATCCGCGGTCTCTCCCACAGTAGGACGACCCAAAAACGAGAGTTTGTTTTGATACACGTATGATTACTTGACTGGGAATTTTTACTGGACTTTGCAGTCAAAGCGTTCGATTTATGTCCGTCAGCTAGTCAGTCGATATCGAGCGAGCTTCATTTACACTGTTGTATGATTGTTGGATTTTTCATTAGCTATAAGCTAAAAATGCATTTTTATTTCAAAAAATCTGTCAAGAAGCTGGTAGTATTCGGTCACTCGGTCATTTATGCATGTGAAGGTCAAAGAAAAATTACAAACACAACATTTTACTCGTCGTAAAACGTAAATTTTTCTTCTCAAACCGCAGCCTAAGTATTGTGATTTAAAAAGCTCAGTGAATCGTTGTCAATCACGCACAATGGCCTGATACTTTTAGAGGCTAAGTGCGGGAAAAGGAGCCCATAACCATCGTTGTCAATCCTCACAGACCGTGTTTCACGGATGCAACGAACGAATATACAGTCAATTTCACAGAAGGGAGAGCTGGTTTCATTTCGCTGTACAGTATCACTATCGCAATGGGTAAGGCTGAGTTTATACCAATATTGTAGCCATCCTTTTTTAATGAAAAAAGACAATCGCTATTCAAGATTTGCACATGCAGTACCGCCATTTGTCAGGGTACCACGTGATATATCCTAAGTTACTGGTTATAGTTAAAGATATACAAAAGACACACCCTACTTCACATGTCCCTCACCTTCTCTGGAAACAATTTGCTGCTACGCCACTTGTGTCTTCAGCCAGCCAAGTTAAATTATTCGTGTTGTACCGTGTAAAATGCAATGATTTTCATTCGTGTATAATCTTTGACTTGGAAACACAGCCTAATAACGCAACTTAAAGCTGTCAGCTTTTGTGCGAAGGAAAATAAATTTTAAAGATGTCTTGCTATATCTTGTTCAATATATTGTAAGGCTGTTTGCCGTGTTTGATATCTGTGTTGCTCTTGAAATAGAGACTATAAAATATTGAGCAATAAACATTGAGGTGAAAATAATGTTTATATTTAACTAAAACCATATAATACTAATTAGTACTACGCTAGAATGCCCCTAATTACGAGAAAATATTCGCGAGACCTTATTTTGCATTATCGCCTCATTGATCTAGTGGCAGTGTAAAATGACTGAGAACTCTAAGGTCCTGGGTATAATTCCCAGGCCGAGCAATTACAATTTGTGTGAGTTTTAAATTAACTCGAATTGAAATTACTGAGCATTATGAGACCTAACATCTTATTTTTTGGTGTGACAACTCCAGTCTAGTGTCATGCAATACTTTGTCATTCAGAGTTCTGAGTGATTTCTTCTGTTTCTGCGCAGGTGTGACGCTTACCATGAGACGAGCGTTCTGCATGTCTAGACATTATTGAATTGAATAAATCAACGATAACTGTACTTAATGATTTTTAATCATAACTTTAGCAATACCTCACGTCCCGAGTGTCTGCTCTAATAAGCGTTTAGTTTCACATTGTCCCCACAGGCGAAATTGTCACGAACCGTACCAAATGAGTTGCCACGAGCACCAAATTGCTAGTCTTTTCCTGGAATTCGTGAAGTCCGTTGTTCAAGAAATTTAAATAACCTTTGATTAAAATGGAAGATTTTTGGGAATATAGTTGAATAGTATGAATTTAGGATTTTTTTTATTGTCCAATGCCATATATTTATCACAGCAAATTTTTATACAACACCTAAATATGTTATGAGATTAGGTGGATCTGCTGTACGTGCAAGCTCTCTGACTCATGCGTGTTTCATCTTGAGCCACATCATCGCCCATCAGGCGAGATAGTAGCCAAACGCAAGCATATCATGAATATTAAAAAAAAAGTTAATTAGCCGAGCCAAGATAAAAAACCAATAAACTTATTTCCCAAATAAAATATCTAAACGAATTGAAAAAATTATTCCACAGTTTGGCAATAGGAGTGACATGAATAAGGTAACTTTTCTCTCGTTCCTGGTAACCCTACATCCCAGATGGTTATCTACGAGGGACCTGCATGATATTTAAACTTTTGACGTGTAATCTCGGCTTGGAGCCAAGTTCAGTTGAATAGACGTCATACGGTTGGCACGGTCCTAATTACATGAACGTTCTGATATCATGCAGAATGTTACATTGAATTGAAACGACCCTAACTTTTGAATTCAATTTCAAAGTTTTTAGGTAGAATTAAATGTACATTTTTAAGGGTGTCACATGTTAGTACATTTTTATTTAATTGCTAAGAACACAGATAGATTTACACCATGAAATTAAATAGTCAGCTTAAAATACCCAGGATTTAAATGAGATCAAAGCTGATTTATGTCTTTCCTACACAAAAGTTATGAGACGAAAATGAAGTTTAAAACATCACAACATAGTAATGTAATGTTCTTATTGATTGAAGCATTGAATATTAATCAAAAATTGCTATCAAATACAATAACCGAAAAACACTTAGTCATAAATTGATTGTATATCAAACTTCCTAGTAGTATATTTGATTTAATCGTCGGAACAAGACAGATGCTATCTAGAAATGAAAAATAAATATTTTTCAAATGATTATTACAGTATTATTACAATACTATTAATCAGCATCATTTTATTGTAAAGTTGTTTTCGTGGTATGATAATCTTAACTGATATTATAAATGCGAAAGTGAAAACGGCTGAACTGATTTTGATAAATTTTGGTACAGAGATAGATAGGAACCTAATTTTTTTTACAGAATGCTTTTATCCCGAAAAAAGCTGTTAACGCAGACGGAGCCGCGAGCAAAAGCTAGTACATAATAAAAGCAACTCCTGTCATCAAAATTAAACTCGTTAAATTGTCCACCTACGCTCGACAAGACCGATATAGGGTTCATAAATAATTATTGACTTCAGCGCTAGCGGTCGCTAAATGAATGATTATATGAAAAATTTGTAAATTTGAATGTGCAAGTACTTTAACCCTCAGTAGATGATGGCCACACAAAAGTGAGCTGCTATTTGAGTGATACCATGTGTCAAGCCAACCCATTCATGCTGCTGAGTAACATATTTAGAGCATGGCTCTACTATTTATAAACAGATCAAACTTAAGATCCAAAATATTCTCTGTATTCAGTTTATTTTGGTATCTAAGCATTTGTACTCGTTAAAAATTGCTACTCCACAGGAATACCATATTCATGACATGGCAACGTCGTACTTAGGCATCAAGTTGTTCATTAGGTGTATCACTTTCCATCTGTCGTCAAGTTTCCTCAAGGTGAAGTCGATTGTAGCCAAGCTTAGCCCGGACCGTAATTACGAACGGACCCGAGTTAGTGACGACCGATTTCGATGCAAATTGACCGGGAATCGTGCCTCGAGGGTCGGACGAGATTGTTAGACTAGCGATTTTAAATCGCCATCAACGTCTTGTCTTGAAATTGACAATATTTCATCAAGCTAAAATATTTATTAAATTATGGTACCGTTGGGTTGGTGTATTTACGTCTTCTACCAGTCAGTACTGTGAGATACGGTATGGGTAAACTAGAAAAACATGTTCCATACAATTACAGTAAAACACAGTGGCGCAGTAGGCGAGTAGCCAACTGTGAAACGTGAGGTCGCGAGTTCGATCCCCGCACCGAGACAGGTATTACTTAAAAAAAATATTTTCTTTTTGTGGTGCCCCTCCATTATGTACTGCTTAAATAGATCATAGAATCTGCGAATTCCGTCAGTCCAACAATTCCTAGTATACATTATAACTTGAATATCCTACCGGCGCGTCGTGCGAAGGCCTCAGACTAATATTAAAACACGATGCAGATTTGAATATGCTAATCATAATGTACCACCACTTTGTCTATTTCTGCAACCAAGCAGCAGTGTGTTGCTCCATTTTGTTCCAGTTCCAAAGACATTAAATTCAGTGAAACTGGCCATTTTGAGTGAACATCGTAGGGTGACGTGTTCAGTGCTATGTACTTTGTAATGCAGAGGTTTGAATGATACAGGTACTGTTTACGGGCAAGCGATTACCATCAAGCAAGCGCCATGTTCGTCTCTTCATTCTTTTTTTTTTATTTGGTTGAATGACGAGACGATGTCGATGATGTTAAGTCTTATAATGCCCAGTAATTTCACTGGCTTCAATGTCCTTTAAACTGAAACACAACAGTGCTTACACACTGTTGCTTGGCGGTAGAAATAGTCAAAGCGGTGGTACCAACCCATACGGCCTCTCGCATACAAGGGACTTGCCACCTTGTAAAAAGGCAAATATAAATATCATGGTAGTCGCAAGTCCTTACGGGCTGGAATAACTGGATTATATCCGTTATTCGCATGAAGGGTATAATTTTGATGAATTTCCAAATGTAAATTAGGTGTAGTTCACCGTACCTTCCGCTGTAACTTGCACAGCCTTTGAAATGTACACCAGGTTATGATAGACCCAATCAATGGTTCATTATGCGCAAAGACGGGGTACTGTGCTATCTGAATGATAGGAGTTTATAATGGAGGACGGAATGCAGGACGGAAATAATTGTCGAAATATAGGTGCGGCATTAGTTGCACCTCTGCTTACCTCTTCAGGGATACAGGCGTGGCCTTATGTTGTGTATGTTGTTTTGCTGGTGGGAGGATACTTGTCTCCGACCGGATAGCGACCAACGTACACTGGTGCTAAAACCTGCCATAGTGGCCCACCTTGTGTGGGTCGCGGACCAGGGTCAGCCAGTGTATATCCGGTTTTTCCGCAGGTGGCTTGCTCCTGATCCTAACCCTTTTCTCATCCCTTTTCCTTCCCCTCCCCCTTGGCGCTTTGGCAGGCCGGCATGATCTTGCCGACCTACGATGGACACATTGTTTATCGTTGGTCGACACTATTTTTGGATTGCGCTAAACTTACCATCAGGTGTAGTCACTTTGCCTAGCCAGGATAAAAAAAAATAAAAAAATGTTTTATGATAAAATACTACAGATGTTGTGCCTTGGCAAAACTTATCAAACAAACCTCCATAAAACAGATCTATACAAATATTTTGCTCTTCTATCAAATTTATGTCAATTGCAAAATATGTCAAAAAGGATAAATTTTTAAATTAAAAATATATTGTAATAAAAAACTACAAAATGCAGTACATGGATAAATTACCAACAGTGATCAGCTGCTGTTTCTGCTGCTTCCTCCGAGCTGGCACCGTGATGATCGCTACCTTCTCTTTTGTAAGTTCGTTTGGCACTGCATGGTACTGAACTGCGCTCGTCACACCGAGACATTAGATGTTAAGTCTCATAATGCCTAGTAATTTCACTAGGGTCAATGTCCGTCAAACCGAAACCCAACAGTGCCTCTACACTGCTACTTGACGGCGAAAATATACTTAGTCAGAACATGTTACTATATATAAAACAAAATATGTAACAAACAATAAACTTCGTGTCTCGATATAGTCTATCTAATCAATTATACTTATAGTCTAGTCAATCGAAACACAACATTGTTCAAAGTCGTTTATAAACCCTCAAAGATAATCGAATATAGTGTTTCTATTGAACAACTTTCTTCTTTTTACACCCACAGAACAAACTAGACGGTTTCTTAAAGAATTTAGATTGCTTTCTCAGCATTGGAAATACACTTCGTGATAAATAAAGTTTTGATACAATTTTATAGATAGTGATTACTTATGGTGCTGCCACACCGATGTTATAAAATGTTAACAAAAACATTTTCTAACATTTTTTAACATTTTCTAACATTATCTAACATTTTATAACATTTGAAAACATGACATCGGCCCTTCTCTGACGGCTTCTTTGACGGCGCCGCTCGCAAAAGTACCGCCGCCCGCGTTTAAAAAATGTTAATAAATGTTAAAAAATGTTACAAAATGTTACAAATTGTTAAGAAATGTTTACTAAATTATGCTGCCACACCGGTGTTATAAAATGTTATATAACATTTTATAACACCGGTGTGGCAGCACCATTATACGTGCTGCGACTTTCTAGTAGAATCATAATAATTTATCAAGTCTACAATATAATGATGTTTATTTTTGTAAACGGCAAACGGCAATCAGTTTATGCTCTGTCTAGCTTCATTACTGGTCTACAACATAAAGGGGTACACCTTAGATATTTTTTTTTACTAGTCCTGTATATATACGTCCCACTACTGGGCACGGGCCTCCTCTACTGAATGAGAGGGATTAGACCTTAGTCCACCACGCTGGCCTAATGCGGGTTGGCAGACTTCACATACCTTCGAAAAATCTTATCGAGTTCTCATGTATGCAGGTTTCCTCGCGATGTTTCCTTCACCGTTAAAGCAAGCTATAATTAACAATTAATAAGCACGTAACTTAGAAAAGTCAGTGGTGTATGCTCTTGGGACTCGTTTCGAACCTGCGACTTTCGTCTCGACAGTCCATACCAATCTCCGCTGAGTTATCGCTTCTTTTACCAATACCTATTGGCTTAGAAAATACTGAAACATATTTCTCAGAATTAGGATATTATTACATTGTGACTTTAATAGTGTGTATGTATAGTGGCTGTACATTTGGATACAAATTTTCTGAAACCAGGATAAGAGAACAAATACTAATTTACTATTGTTTTTTTAGATTGTCGGCCTCATCTTCGCTCCCAATATGAGCCAGACTCCGGGCTTCTGGGACATGGATGCAGTTCTCTCTAATTACAGTACTGCTACGGAAACTGCAATACAAATGACATTGGGTCTTATATCTGTAGTTCTGTGCTGTGTCAGCGTCCTTTTAGTTATTGGAGCTTGTTGCGTAAGTATTGTAGCATGTTCTAGATGAAAACATCCTCCTATTTTGAAAAATGGGCTAGGTATTGCTCCAGGAATGATAAGTGATAAAAAGAAATCTATCCATCGTTGAGATGAATTTGCCTTTTGTTTAGTAAGTAGAACAGTTTCCTATCTCTTGAAGTTTATTCTGACGGTGATGTCGGCATTCAACTGGATGAAAAGCAAATCAACTAATTTTACTATAGCATGAATTAGTGTTATACTTTGGTATAACATATTAGTACTTGTACTATCTTCGCCTTATAACTATTATGAAACGGTAGTTTTAATTTAGCTTACATCTTTATATCTTTAACTATTTATTTTTTTATTTATTTGCAGAACGTTCCAGTACTAATCGAGATATATCAATGGGGCGCCATTTTGTACAGCGCTATTGTGGTGTTCCTCTTCCTAATTTTATCTATCAGTTGCTTCTTCGTTCACACCAATTGCTTCCTCGCCGGTGGTGCTTTATGTGGCCTTATCATATTGGATGTTTTGTGTAAGTAAAGATATGAAATGTTTATTTTATACTTAAAGAACGGAAAGGCCTTAGACTGTATTTTGTTATGCGTGTATCGAATAGCTTCCTTGTAGACAGTTTTTTCCCTAGTTCTAAATTTTTATTCTGTATTTTTAGCTCGCTTTGGCGATCAATTCACTTCGCTAAGTTTTTGGCCATAATGTGTGTCGTGATAAATATTACCCAAGAACTAGCCTGTAATAATCTCTGACTCTCACCACTTATGATTTAGTTTTATTGCGGTAGAATGTCCCAAGAATCCTCGTTTCCATTTATATACACGACCACTTTTGAAGTACTATTGTCTGAAACAGTACGACTCGACTTAAAATCGGCTTTAATCGGAATGCCAAATATTCCGGCTACAAAGTTCAAAGGAAACGCCAACTTGTACTTGATGAAACTGTAAAAGTCAGGAAATCCAATACCAATTTGAAAAAGGTGGACCTGAGCGTGGGTTAAAATCTGAAGCGAGCCACTTAGTAGAGAAATTAAATGGATAGACGATACCTATCGAGTGCAGATCGAGTAACTGTGTTTCGACACTGCGTTTTATTTTACTTATTCGATATCTTTCATATCAAGCTTGCTTTTACTTATTTCATTTTAAAGATCAAAATACTATGCGAAAAGGAATATTGCTTCATCAATACTTCATTCTAGTAATGTGCTGATTGAAAATTGCTCTTATTTTATCACTATTCAGGCACAAATGTATGACTTTCAACAAAAAATCTTAGGCCCTTCTTCTTTTTCCGCCTACCCTAATCCCACTTACGGTGGGGTCGGCACAATATGTTTTTAACAAATATTACAGAAAGGTTTGGGTTGTAGTTTTTACTACCTGACGCTTCATGTCTGCTTGGCGTTAACACCTCTGGGGAGAAAACACCCAGACCCCAAAACAAATATTTGTGGATCACACAAACATTTGTCTCGGTGCGGGAATCTAGCTCGCGGCCTCTCAGTTCACAGCCCGCTACTAGCCCACTGCGCCACGGCGGTTGTGATACCCAGAGACCATGACCAGAAATTAAAATTTAGCCCTAACCTATTTTTATTTTTCAGTGACAGCTTATTTTGTGATAGTGGTGAACAGTCTCAGGATGTCTCTAAAGTATCTTACAAATGAAGACCTGATCATTTGAAACCGATTTTTTGAAGTTATAAGTTTTTAATATCGTGTTGTTTGGAATAAAATGTTGAAAGCAAGGCGTTTAATTTCTGTAGAATTCAATTGTAATTGACATGTTGTTCAACGCAGTATTTTAAAAATTCTACCGCTGATATAGCAGATATAGTGCAACAACTTAATTTAGGGTGGACATCCAACTTAATCTATACATTGAATAATTCCTCAAAATTGGAAACAGGTTTTCCCTGAGATAGTGGTAACCCGGTCGAGCAATCCCATTTATGCCGACAACTTACAAATATCTAGTGTGGCTCTGTATGTAACAATATATATTTAGCGTTCTGTATTGCATAGATTACAAGCAACATATGGGTGAAAAGTCTACCTCTGTTGGTGCAAATAGTACAGTAAGGACAGGAGGAACGGGTGCATATCATCAGATCCCATCCCAGTTGTCAGTAACAGTATAATAATATTCCTTGGAGTTGTCAATTACTTGCTTATCGATTTCTTTGTTAATGGCTACGAATAAAACGTAGTGTTTACAATATTCCTTGGTTTACATACTCTTTGGCAACGAATTTTGCCTTAAAGTAGTCTTTATGACAAAAAATAAGTAAAAGTTTGTCAAAAGTTAATAAAGCTAGGTACCCACTTAGAAATGTAATGGAATGTAGTGCATCAAGTGCCGCGTGCATCTGCTAGTCGGTAAAGCGCGACGTACGCGCAGCGACTTCTTGCCAAAGCTCATTACTTCACAAACTCAGCGTAGCTATTCACTTGTAAGTTAGTTTGACAGCCTCCGTGGCGCAGTAGGCGAGTATGGACATGATGGATGGTTGGGGCGAGTAAAGGGGTGAATACTTGTATTACTGTGCCTGCATCGGTCATCCGCCTGTCCTGTCGAAGGCCCCTCGATTTGCTTCTTCTTCTTCTTAGAGGGAAGAAGCATTTATACAAACCGGCATGACTCCGGTGACCACCGATAAACTCATTGTTTTTCGGTGGTTGCTGGTTTTGGACTGCAATACGTTTACCATCAGTTGCTGGGATGAAAAAAAACGTTTAGGTGAGTACCCGGTTTTTAAGCTCTTGTGTTGAAATGCAAGAATGGGCCTTTTTTAACATACAAGTTAGATAATATATTCTATAAATTGTCTAGAATTCTAGAGCATTGTCATAAATATTTGGACGGATGTCAGTTTGTTATTGTTTTCAGTTATATAATAATGTACTCTGTGGTTATTGTATTCAAAACTGTGGTCTAAAATGTAAACTGATCTGTGTCATAATGATTTGATAAATTTTATTTATTTAATTTAGTTTTTTTATCTGTAAAAATGTGTGAAATATTTCCGGAGTTTCATAACTGTTGTATGATCTTCTCATTAAGAATTGGATTGCTGATAATTTCCATTTTATCAATTGTAAGTCGGTTTATATTTGGCTCACGATCACGCTTTGGATCGTTCTGATTTACCTATCCATCCTATATTTTTATTTTCCTAAAGAACGAGACGAGCAGGCCACTCGCCTTAATGTAATCCCCTGTGAAGGTACCCTGATCTTAAACAACAATATCACCTAGACCTTGTATTATTTCTTATTCTCTTTATTGGATCTATGCAATAGATTAAAAAATTGCTGTCACCATTAATTGAGTAAAATATTGTGTCTATCTGCAATGCTAATACCCAATTACTTTACTGGCTTAAATATTCTTTAAGCCGGACTACAGCGGTGTTTACACACTGCTGCTTAGACGGACTCTCCCATACGAGGAAGGTAATAAATTAAATAAAATTTGGGAACTAGCAATGAAAAGAAACAAATTGCTATTGTATGTCGAAAATATGTCAATTTAAATCATTTTCTTTCTAGATAACTGGAGCCATATCACTGAGCGCCATAGAACAACAAACAGAATCCAACTACGAAAATTTGAAAAATATCACGACTATCACAGGTTGGGGTTTGTTTTCAGTCACGCTTTTCGTTTTTCTTTCGTTTGAAAGTCCCGTATGCATAGCAAATTTCAAACAGGGAAAAATCTGTTTGACATGTGTTTTTTTTATTTACCTGTAGGGCGGAACGAGCAGCTCGCTCGCCTGATGGTAATCGCAACGGTTGCCTATAAAATGGAGTGGAGTGGAGTGGAGTAGAGTCATCACAACGGATAACAGTAATTGCACCGTGATTCGGATTGAAGTCGTTTTATAGAGTTTTCAACTTACAATTTTCTTTATAACTATGGTTCTTAAACGGTCCCTGGCATTCGGCTGGACATCGCCACCCAGAAATATAAATAAGTCAATTCAAATGGTAGAGCCACGCTGTAGACAGTTTTGACTGCAGCATGAATGGGCCGGCTCGACCGGGTCGTAACCACTGTCTCACAGAAAACCGACGTAAAGTAGCGGCTTGCTGCTGCGTTTCGTACGGTGAGTGACATATCCGGAAGCCCAAATCCCCTCCCCTTCCCAATCCCTAATTATCCCTTTCCTTTAAGGTCGGCAACGCGCCCATGATTCTTCTGGTAGTGGGCGTACATGGGCGGTGGAGATCACTTACCATCAGGTGACCCACTTGCTCGTTTGCCGGCCTATGCTATAAAAAAAAATACTAACGTATTAGAGCCGGCTCAATCTTAATGTACACAAAACGTACAATATCGTAGTTTTTAATTACCGAATATTGCATTTCAGATCCGAATAAAGCGATATCGCAGCTGAGCTCATTAATAAATTCCGGACTTACGTTCATGTCAGTCTGCTTTATGATTATGGGTGTGATACTTCTATATTCAGTATTAGGGGTAAGTATTATGGTGAAATTAAACGACGCGTGATAGCACGAGGCGAGGCATGACGCGGCGCCTCAACAAAAGTACTAAAGTTTTGAAGTGTCATACATTTATTTGTAGTGTCCGTGTCACTACAAATATCCTTCCTATAATATGGGGTCCTTTAAACGGGGTGTGAAGAAGCAGTTAGGCAGGCCGGCATGATCGTGCCGACCAACGATAGACACACTGTTTGTCGTTGGTCGACACTATTCCTGGATTGCGCTAAACTTACCATCAGGTTTGTGGCGTAGTCATTTTGCCGAGACAGGATAAAAAAAAAATGTATACATAGTAATGTATCTGTATATTTAAATGTATAGATTTATATTAATAAATATTACTCATTGCGAATATTACTCATTGAAATAAAACTAATTTAAACGGATTGTATTGCGGTTTTTTTATTAATTTTGATACCAACGTTTCGAAAGCTTTTCAGCCTTCGTGGTCACGGGATGGACTATACAAAACCGCGATAAAATCCGTTTAAATTAGTTTTATTTTCATAAATGTATTAAAATTAAGTAGTTTTGGGTAGGTATTAGTATTTTTTCTTTTCCTATTTAAATACCCCTCTTTTCATCTCGGATTTATGTATATAAATGTATATGTGGGTGTATACCCACATTATGTCTCCGCATCACTCTTAGGTTGGCTAATAAATAATTCCTTTATACATTCATACTTATTATGTAAAGTTTAAAATAAATACATGGTACGTAGTGTTGTACATTCGAGTAGACTGCTCTCTGTATGTGACTCGACTCGTGCTATGCGTTGCTTAACTGTACCATTATAGATAGATAGACGGAGTATGAAGAAGCAATTAGACAACCCGGTATAATCTTGCCGATATACGATAGACACATTGTCTATCGTTGGTCGACTATCACTCGGGCACATAAAAAATAAAAAAAAGACGTGTGGCACTCGGAGACTGCCGCGGTAAAGCTATTGTATAGCATTTTTTATCAACTTATGTAATTATAATTGTTTATTTATTTTATTTATGCAGTATTTTTTTCTTGTCTTTAATTTTAATTTTGAGGGTCAAGGTCGGGGTAAAGGTTAAGGTCGGGGTCAAGGTCGGGGTCAAGGTCAAGGTCGGAATCTAGGTAAAAATCGGGGTCAAGGTCGGGGTCAAGGTCAAGGTCGGAGTCAAGGTAAAAATCGGTGTCAAGGTCAAGGTCGGAGTCAAGGTAAAAATCGGGGTCAAGGTCAAGGTCGGGGGTCAAGGTTAAGGTCTGAATCTAGGTAAAAATCGGGGTCAAGTTCGGAGTCAAGGTAAAATCGGCGTCAAGGTTAAGGTCGGAATCTAGGTAAAAATCGGGGTCAAGGCCAAGGTCGGGGTCATGGTCAAGGTCGGGATCAAGGTAAAAATCGGGGTCAAGGTCGGGCTCAAGGTCAAGGTCACGGTCGGGGTTCAAGGTCAAAGTCTTGTGAAAGACGGTCCAAGTTGACTGATCACTGTGTGACGCCACCTGGGACTTCGAAATTATCGATGTTTCAGGGAGGTCAGCTAACGCTGGCTGGTCGGAGGGGGGGTGTTAGGTTTTTTCGTTACGAAATTTCTGGATTCGGTCTCGCCGCAAGGCCCGCGATAAAATCTATACAATATCTTAAAAACTTAAACAGAAATTGTCGTTGACCTGAGATTTGAACCAAGCCTATCACGATTTCTTATGCTAAGTAAGAACAGCTGCTACTATACACTCTTTGTAAAATAAAAATACGAAAATTACAAAATAATGTTAACCAATTTTGCATACGCATTCACTCACACCTGTACGCGGTAAGTAATCTCCACTGCCCATGAAAACCCACAATACCAAACGAATTATGGATGCGGTGATCATCAGGTGACCGACTTGCTCGTTTCCTGGCCTTTGCTATAAAAGTCATGCTCAATTTTCCAAAACATCTATAACTTATACCATATAAAATTTTCTAGGATTCCGAAGGTGTTGTCCAAATATTCGTCTGGGTCATATTCGTGAACGTCATTTTCGGCTTCTTTCTCGTCATTGCGATATGTTTCGAATGTATATTCAAAGAAGACAAATGCATACTCAAGGACATGGATTGGTTGTCTGGCTCTGCTTTGCTAGTAATCGTTGTTATTTATTTGTTTGGTAAGAATTTATGTTTAATAAGAATTTTATTAGTTAGATGGACGAGCGTGTGGCCCGCATGATGGTAAGTGGTCACCACCGCGCATTAACTATGTCAGTGATTCGGCACATTTTTAGTTAAAATGAAATAAAATGGGTTTTTAAATCGAAAACTCCCACAGTTTTGTTATTATCCCTACCTAAATATCTATCGCAGGGTATCAGCTGCACAGCCCAATGTACCCAATGTCGTAGGAATAAGATTTTTATTATTCAATTTCTGCTATCTATCTCTGCCATCTATTTCCTGCTTCCTATATTATGGGGTCCTTTAAATAGTGTATGAAGAAGCAATTAGACAGTCGGCATAATCTTGCCGCTTATGTATTTTTGCCTTTCAAGCGTCGACAACGCTTAGTATAAGTTTTAAACAACTATTAACTAAAACGTATGCAAATTGGCGTATACCCACTGGACCGTGTAGTCGTAGTGTCGCAGGACGTGACGTCGCACTCAATGAACAGCCCTCGCGCAGACCTCCGACTCGCCGCCCATTACTTCACACAATCTCTTAATTATCTTGGATGTAATAAATTAATAAAAATGCTGAAATTAGTTAAAATAGGATTTATTTTTCGTGAAATAATTATAGACCGGTGATTTTCCAATTTGAAACATAATTAAATTATAGTAGAATCAAACCCATTGTAAAAGGAAGAGAATACAACAAAATTGATAGGAAAAATAAATTAACGGCGATCTGAGGTCGGGAAGTGGGAAGGGGGGGGCTTTTAAGGGTAAAAAACGGTTTATCTCGATTTCCGGAAAAACTACAAGTCCTATGGAAAAAAGTTAAATCGCAAAGTTGTAGGTAATAAAAAGATCTACAACTTTTGTATACACACTTTCTTCACATAACCTTAAAATATATGTGAAAAATTCAAATAACCAAGTTTTTTGTTTTTATTTTTATCTATTATAATAAATCATTTTTTTTTCACGAAATTTGGTGAAAACTTACCTTTTTGTATCCCAAATACACTGTAATTTTTTTGATTTAAAATATTTATTTTTGCACCTTATTTTGACTTAATATCGAAAAAGCAGCCTAATTTTCAAACGAAAATTCTCACGTCAAAATATGAGCTTTTTTAAAAAAGTCTGTCGGCTTCTTGTTCATTGAATTCTCTACTTTCTGATGGTGTAAAAAAATATATACATTACTATGGTAAATGTGCTCAGAAAATGCAAAGAAACGAACTACTAAATAACAGGTAGTAAGGCCCAGACCCACCTAGCCCCTTCCCCACTTCTTTATGATAGGCTAAAATTTTCCGTAGATCACTCAGGTATATAAGTTATATTAAAATAACAATAAAGAGGCATCTACGCATATAATTTAAAGAAGATTCTACAACTTACTCAAAATATTGTAGATATGTCTTATTAAATATTAACTTATAACTTTACATTTTCTGAGCACATTTACCATAGTAATGTATATATTTTTTTACACCATCAGAAAGTAGAGAATTCAATGAACAAGAAGCCGACAGACTTTTTTAAAAAAGCTCATATTTTGACGTGAGAATTTTCGTTTGAAAATTAGGCTGCTTTTTCGATATTAAGTCAAAATAAGGTGCAAAAATAAATATTTTAAATCAAAAAAATTACAGTGTATTTGGGATACAAAAAGGTAAGTTTTCACTAAATTTCGTGAAAAAAAATGATTTATTATAATAGATAAAATTAAAAGCAAAAAACTTGGTTATTTGAATTTTTCACATATATTTTGAGGTTATGTGAAGAAAGTGTGTATACAAAAGTTGTAGATCTTTTTATTACCTACAACTTTGCGATTTAACTTTTTTCCATAGGACTTGTAGTTTTTCCGGAAATCGAGATAAACCGTTTTTTACCCTTAAAAGCCCCCCCCTTCCCACTTCCCGACCTCAGATCGCCGTTAATTTATTTTTCCTATCAATTTTGTTGTATTCTCCTCCTTTTACAATGGGTTTGATTCTACTATAAATTTGTTTCTATTTTTACCATTTTCAACCGGATAATCACCCGTCTATTAGTTCTCCGTTTAGATGTGCCTCTGCTGTAGGACATTTGTGTAGTTGGAATAAGAAAAAATATCTTATGATGTTACCATAATATTATCTAGAATTAAACACAATCGTGGTCCTGTGTCGCCGTTTAAAAAAATTTACTATTTCCAATAATTGAGTAAAATATTTTAAAAATATATAAATTAATACTCTCAACATACATTACATATGACCCGAACCCCACAGTAAGATACCGAGTCTTGTATCGTGGGTATCAGGAACTACGAGACACTTTGGGTCTTTGATGCAACATTGATTATTACAATACCCGCAAAATAACTTGCCCAGCGGCCTGAAGCTAGTCACGAGAGTGTATTGTTTTCAGAAAATAAGGGTCTGACTTATAAACGTTACTTAAGCATTGATTACACACTCACAATAACATTTCAACCCACATGAATTTAAAAATTGAGATATTGATTTTACATTTACTATATTCATTAGATCTAAGTAAAAATATATAAATTAATCATTCTCCTAAACGATTAATGCAAAATATAACTTTTAATTATTCATTTTAGTTAATGAATTTAGCGAAATGAAATGGATATTTAAATGTTTACTTGTTGTTGAAATGTTGTTGCGTATTTGCATGCATTTAACACCTTATGTTTTAAAATAAAAAAATATAAAGGATTCACTATGAAGTTTTAGTACAAATCTGCCAGACATAAACAATCGCTTAGGCACCAGTGTCACTGGCCGGACCTTTATTATTTTTTGACTCCCGTAGTCTGTACTCTAATTGAATGGGGAGTTGGATTCACCAACTGGGCCTGCGCTATAATGGTATTTGTTATTTCAACTTTAATGGACTATGAGGAGATAGTAATCTTGCAAAGCATTAAGTGATAAGATTTTTACGAAGAATATAAATTTACAGGCTATTATAAGAAATTTGTTAATATGTTAAGAAAGTTATTATTTCCATAATGATACATACTTGGTGTTAAGTTTAATTCATAGCATCAGTACATAGTAGTTAGTATTCGTTGGCATCACTTTGGCATTTATTGATGCTACCACTGACACTTTGTAAGACTTACTTATATAACAATGTTCTACCGAGGTCTTTTTGTAATGGTCCAACTGCTAGCCCAGCTGGGCCACAAACATCTTAGGTCCAAAACCAACCTTACCTTGATTCTTAACAGATGAAACAATGGCTAAAATTAGTTACCGTTGCGGAGGGTCAGACGGCAGTTCGCCCCACCAAACACCAAATCCTCGGTAAACTCATGATGGCAACACGGACACTGGCATAATTTTAGGCATAAGAAAAAGTTCTGTTCAGTTTTTGACACAATATACTTCTCAATAGTAGAATCACAATATTCTTCTCGTTGCTTTTCAACCAGTAGCACAGTATGAAGTGTTGAAAATACTAATATTATCATATAGATTTTGACTAGGATTATGAGGTTCTAATGTATCAAATTTTGTTCCAGTGTGGATCTACTTCATATCAGTGGCGAACAGTTATGCGACGGGGGTGTAGTTACACCAGCTTCTACGAATCGAACAAAACCTCACATATGTATATTATATTTTTTGTGACCACTATTTATAAATCAGGTTGTATTTGATTGGTTTTATTGACGTAAAATATATACGTCCTTAGTTATAGGAATTGTATGAATAGAAATAAATCATCATCATCATCAGCCACAAGACGTCCACTGCTGAACATAGGCCTCCCCAAAGAGTTCCAGACCGACTTGTTGGAAGCGGCCTGCATCCAGCGACTTCCTGCGACCTTTATAGAAATAAATGCTTGTAGAAAATAGCAATCCAAAATATGTCAACGCAATCTGATTAATAGGTACAGTACTATAATTTGAATTATGCGCCGGCAGTCTTAGGAGTACGATAATGCAATAAATAAATGTCAGCCACCGTGATGCAGTGGGCGAGAAGCCGGCTGTGATGCGAGAGACCGCGGGTTCGATTCCCACATCAAGATATTTTTTGTGTGATCCACAAATATTTGTTTCTGATCTGGGTGCTATTTTCCCCCGAGGAGTTGACGTCGGGCAGGCGACCGGATGTGAAAATTATAACCCAAATCTTTCTGTAACAAGTGTTAAAAAGCATGTTGCGACCCCACTGCAAGCAGGGTAAGGGCAGTTGGAAGAAGATGGAATAAATAAATAGCCAACCATCCGGTTCCGGTTAGACACATATTATAAGTACGTATAATCTAATGTTACAGTTCTGCATTAGATCATTTTACTTAGTGAGTACCTCTCGCATACGAAGGACCTACCACCTTGGTAAAAACCTGGTTTATGAAAAAACACTATGAGTATACAGTCTTATTACATATGGTGGTATATACGTGCGCTGTTTTCACCGTCTCCGGATATTGTTCTTCGAGCTATATTGAGGTTAACTAATTTGTTTGAACGTAGGTTACATACACCTCATCTAATTTGATGCTGTGACCTCGAACCTAGTATTTATGCCTTTCCAATATCGTATTTGGAGTGAGCTGTAATTAACATCGGGTCCAGTGTAACCACTGTCATGCCACAAACACAGAACGGTCTGTAAATACAAATAAAATCTGAAATAACAAGCATTGCAACGATTAGGATGTTAAAGCGTCGGTCGTTTGTCTCGGTTATTTATTCCTCGCTGCCATTGAGCTGAGAATTGAAATAACATTCCGTTATGATAATCTAGTTGACAACCAGCGCGTTTTAGCGAAATTAAAACACGCTTTAAAAGTTTTGAAGTGTTTTATATTACATCTCATGTTTTTAAAATTAGATATGAGAGCTATACCTTTGAGGCTCGTATGTTACAAATCCAAATGGATATGATTAATGAAGGCAATGTCTACAAAATAGATAAAAATAAGAATAAGGAACTTAGAAATGACTCTAGGTATTAACATCTAAATAGTAATTTGTCTTATTCACTTTCGAATCATTTAACAAGATGAAGAAAAAGACAAAACTGTAATTAGAGAGAAAAATAATTAATAACGCTTATAGGTCTATTCTAGATCGAATGTTTAGTGACCAACCTAGTGTCAAAGTTTTCAAGCCGTCTTGGTTCCCTTGGCCTCCGACTTGGCTTAACTGCTATAAGTTGATAAAAGCCGGAACCAACTTTTTACGTGCCCGAAGCACAGAGGCGCTCAGTTGAAATACCACTAAGCGGTATAGTTGACTGGCCGCGCCAGGGTTGCTTAATTCGCTAATCGTTTACCGATCAGTGAGTGCAATTGGCTATGAGCGCCTCACGTTTATAGATAACAAGCTTTCATGCTAAACCAACCTCCATTTCGGAGCATGACATATGATAATACACTTCAAAAACATTTATTTTCTGTGGTCTACGAATGTCACTGCTAATAGCAAGCCGCAAACTAGTGATGTAATCATTCATCCTTCCTAGATTCTTTAATCATTGATCCTTCCTTATTCCACAAGGTAGGTCGACAAGGTGGTAGGTCCCTCGTATGCGAGAGGCCATGTACCAGCGCTTTGTCTATTCCTGCCGCCAAGCAACAGTGTGTAAGCACTGTTGTGTTTCGGTTTGACGGAAATTGTAGCCAGCGAAATTACTGGACATTATGAGACTTAACATCTTAAGAGCGCAGGTCAGTGCCATGCAGTGCTTTGTAATTCAAAGTTATACGCGGTGTTGCATCTGTTTATGGGCAGGCGTGGAGCTTACCATCAGGCGAGCGCCTTGCTTGTGTCGTCGTTCAATCAAATAAAATAAATCCGTATGTAGTGTGTTATCTCTCAAATCTCCGATTTCAAATATTCATTTCAATCTTAATGGATAATAATTGATTTTTATTCCCTGGTCACTGTATAGAATAAACACGATGTAAACGGATGGCATGCCATTAGTAATGTAAATAACCCTCTGTCCCTAACATGATAGTCCATACAATAATCGTGCGGCACATAAACCGCTTACAAATGAGGGTACTTTGCAATGTCGTCGCCTTTTATTGGCTTTTACATGCCTGTGAACATACCGTACTGACATTTTGGGACTCCTCACAATATGAACTTATCTACTTTTTTTTATTTGATTAAATAATGAGACGAGTAAGGCACTCGCCTGATGGTAAGCGTCACGCCTGCCCATAAACAGCAGCAACACCACACTGTACAACTTTGAATTACAAAGCACTGCATGGCACTGAACTGCGCTTGTCACCCGAGACATAAGATGTTAAGTCTCGTAATGCCCAGTAATTTCACTGGCTTCAATATCTTTCAAACCGAAACACAACAATGCTTACACACTGTTTCTCCGCAGCTGAAATAGACAAAGCGGTGGTACCAACCCAGACGGCCTCTCCCAATCAATATAATAATACTGAGCAATCAATATAATAATCGGAAATTCTGGTCCCGGATTTTTGATAAATTAACTTCAGTTGAATCATATCCGGGTTCATCAATTACTGTTAAAAAAAATCGTGTAATTCAAAGTTTTGTGTGGTGTTGCTTCTGTTTATGAGCAGACGTAGGGTTTAATTTAGATGATCGACTAGCTGTTTTGGTAATTCACTTTAGTTGTATGGAGAAACAATATTATATTAGTTATTAAAATATAAGTTTTTAAAATATCATAAAACACTTCAGTTTGTATCGTAAGGATAGCAAAAATGGTGCGCGAATTTTAAAATACAGGACCTTGTCAGAGCGCTTTAAAAACCCATGACGCTGCTGAAAAGCTATCCAGCACATTCTAGAACACTCTAAAAACCAGGTCATGTCCTAGGAAAACAGGACGGTTGGCAACTCTAAATTGATACTTTATAATTTAGCTGTGTAATAAGTTATTCGGCGGTGAAAAGCCTTAGTTTAAGTGCCTCTACCACCACTGAGTTAATGCTACTTATCGAGTAAAATATAACATGGTTATAATATACAACAATAGTCATACATAGTCTTAATCGAACATCGTACAATTGGTCCTGAAAATAATTAAAATATCCAAAACACATTTTATTTGACACTATAAAATTATACAAAAACCCCATTTCAATTTTAATGGTCGCAAAATGTCGGTGTAAAAATGTTTGGTTTATAGCACGAACCTGGTGTTTCGTGTAATAACCACTTACGCGTAATGGATATAGGCTTTTAGGCCGCTCGGTGGAAAACTTCCTGCCACAGTTTCCTATAATGCTAAGACACAGAGGGATGGGGCGTGGTAATCTGGAATTTAAATATGTTATATTCACATTCACTCACTCACGTCTGTAATTACCGAAGCGGAGGTGCAACCACTTCACCCACATTTCACCGAGCTTATATCCTCCCATAATTTGATAGAAAAATTGCAATAAAATAGTAAATTAAAAACTTTTTAAGAAAAATATAACCATGTAATAAAAAAAAATATAACTAATTAAGCAATTTTGTATTTCTTTTTTCAGGAAGTCGCTGGATGCAGGCCGCTTCCAACAGGTCGGTCTGGAAATTTTTGGGGGAGGCCTATGTTCAGCAGTGGACGTCTTGTGGCTGATGATGATGCTGATGATGAAGCAATTTTGTGTCGGTTCTATTGCAGGTAAACTGCCAATGATTGATACCAACGAAATATACAATACCACCAAAAATGGTTACGCTAGGAGAGTAAAATGATGATTTATTTGTTACATTATTTATTCCAAATTATAATTAATTAGCACAGAGCCTTAACATTACTACACTAACTAACACACTACTGAAATCCTATAAAGTCTACCCATATTATAAACGAACCGATACACCGTATTTCATAAACATAAAGATACCATTTCGTCGCATCACAAAACGCGCAAAATTTGAAAAATATCGTAACTGGATACGTTTCACATTTCCTTTGAAGTAAACATGAAATGTTACTTCATACAAATGCAATAAATTACGCCTTGCACTGCGCTGAATGCTAAGGTACCCCTTTAAAATTTGAACCAGCAGCGAGCTTCTATTTTGATATACAGATCAAGCTGCCACAGTATTTTTTATTGCTTCCTATTGAAAACTGAGATGAAATGTTAAGAAATTTATAGCTTACTCAGCCGCGAGAATGTCAGTAAATAGAAAAGTTTTTGGAACTAAAGGGTGGACCATTTATCGGTTGCTTTTTAACTATCGATTATTTCGGCTTTGAAAGCTCGAATGACTTTGCCAATGTGTCAAATTTGTAGTAGAAGGTTTGCGGTTTACGAAATGGTTAAGTTTACGCTCGAAGAAAATAGGCTATTTGACAACATTGAAAATATACTACAAATTGCGGCCATCCTATCAGATAATAGCTTAAAAAAGCATATTTCATTTTATTTGGAACTAAATTATATTTATTTTTTGAAAAATACACGAAATTAATTTGTAAGAAAAAAAAAATATTCGTCTATGTCAAAAACGCCCTGTGATTGGTTGCAACTCTAGCTACGTCATACGCAAGTAAACTGAGCTTTAACGACCTATTGTAGTTCGCGATTTGTGTTTTCTGGGTTTTTAATCGGTCTTAGAGCTATTTCATAAACAGTTTCCTGATAATATTTGCGAAATCTTTTAACTTGTGGCGTAAATATCTGTTTAGTCTCAAAATGGAGTCAAATTTTGTGAATGCTCTTTTGGTCTCTTCGAGCTAATTCCAACCAAATTTTACGCCTTTTAGGATTCGATGGAACAGAAACAAATAGCTTGTCTGGACTTTTTATAGTCGTGTTTGTACATTGTGGCACTACACACCATTTATACACCATTTTGTCCAATAAATTGAAAGAAAAATTAAAAATAAACACTTCGGCTAAACAGTACAGTAAACATATCCTTGCATGTGACGTCACGCGTCAAGTAACCAGCGCCATTACTAAAAACAGCGTTTCAAACACGGTTTTGGAAGTTTAAACTTTAACATTTTTTTAAATTGATAAAACAGTAAAATCTCCCTGAAATATCAATGTAGTGTGTTTATTATGTATTATAGGACATTATAAAAACATTTTCGAAAATTAGTCAAATACCCTATTGGGAAACGAAGCAGGAGCAAACTATAAAATCACAGTAACATATTTCTGATATTTCACTAAAGTCTAACAGATTCTCTTTTGCGGATACTTTCACGTGCACTGTACCCAAAGGAAACCTTCATCTTGACTCCAACTAACAACTAGTTAGAAACCATCATTAATATCCCGATAAATATATGGCCAAAAATTATTTAGTTCACAATGCATAGGTAATGCATGTCTGTGCTACAAAAATATACGTATAAGCATCGATCCATCAGCAAGGGGTCATGATGCATGAATTTTACAAAACTTGCCGGAGTCGCGACTGACTTATTGATTGTTCTAGTAAAGTCGTAATACCACACGCTAACTATTTGTGGAAACTCTGAATTGTTAAAAGTATGTAGTAAAGCCAGGCTTCAGACACTTTAGGTTGGTTAGTACCACTGTCTCACAAATAGACGAAGTGACAGCTTGCTATTGCGTTTCGTACAGTGAGTGAGAGCGTCCGGAGGCCCAAATCCCCTCCCTTTCCAAATCTCCGTTTCTTTCGTTAAACGTTGGGAATGTATTCATAATTCTTTTGGTATTATGAGTGTTTATGTTACTTCAATTAAATACGGAAGGTACTGAATATGCTTATAATAAAAAATATCTCGTAATATACGTGCTAAAAATTAAATCGTCAGATAATTAATAAATCTTTCGGGTCTGTCCCCTTAGTCCCATCGGGAAACTGACACTATTTTATCTCAATAGTCCCATTGGACAAATGACACCAATATTCTGCTCCCAGAAGTACCATCACCTTGACTAGTGAGGCAAACGGAACTTGTCTTAAGTTCCTCCCCTTACTTTCTTCATAAATATTAAAGAGCCCATTGTCAAATTATGGTCTTGAATTTTAAGTGTTATCGTGGAATTTATATCGAAAACATCTTCGAGTAAATAAACGTTCATAAGATATCGAAATTTGTTTTCATACACCTACATATAGAATAGAATACAAGTCAGGAGGGAAGCCGTATTAGCAGCACGTAGAAACTCGAGGCCGGAACACTCCCGGCGTTCATTTCCTTTAGCGAGTTTGCGATTCCATTGCGGATACAGAAAATATGACCACCACAGGCTTAATGGATATCAAAATTGCGATATTGACGCCTTTAAACTTATTTCATTCAAAGAGCCTTTCAACGTTTCACGAGAGTTTTAAAAGTTCTGCCAAGTACTAAGTGGTGGTTTTAATGGTCTATTCAAAAAATATGTGGCAGCTGTGCGTCTGTGGAATATTTGTATGTACATTTTTTTTACTAGCACTGTGTTATATACGTCCCACTGCTGGGCACGGGCCTCCTCTACTGACTGAGAGGGATTAGGCCTTAGTCCACCACGCTGGCCTAATGCGGGTTGGCAGACATACAATTTACGTTTTTTTTATTGACACGAGCAAGCCGCTCGCCTGATGGCAAAACTGGCCCATAAACAGAAACAGACCAATAAGAACTTTGGATTATGAAGTACTGCATAGCACTAGATAGCACTTGTCACCCCGAGACATAAGATGTTAAGTTTCATAATGCTCAGTACTTTCACTGACTTCAATTACTTTCAAACCGAAACGCAACGATGCTAAAATACTGCTGCTATATTAATTATTATATCATTCAAACTAAAATTTAAATAGCTGAAGTTAGACACATTTAAATAATAAATATCTGGCATTTTACATCACGGGAGCTGATAACACAAGAACTGTCAGGGCAGACTGCTGGAAGTAGCAGAAGCAAAAGTACGAATCAATTCCCACCAAACATATGACGCTCACTGGACTGGACCGTCTAATTTTAACGTGTGAATTTAAGTACGAACAGATAAAAGCGTTTATTAGAGCGGTGAGGATATAAATAAAATGTCATTATTGATCCTCCACGTTGTGTGTTGTTACGACACATCAGTTCATTGTTGCGTGAATTACGCCGGTACGCTAATTTTGTTTTACCAGTTGTAGAGTATTTTTTTGTAATCAAATATGAACTCGCAGAACTGCGACCGCCAATCCTGGCTGTTTATATAGACTATGATTATTAATTGTATTTACCCAGAAGGCCTAGTAAGCGTTGGTTGAGGCATTGTGATGAGCCATTCCCGCGCGTTCAATTGCAAAACCAGACAGAAATATTTTGTATTCATTGCGGTTGTGACCACTCATTGCGCTTTGTCTCGTGATTATTTAGCTGATGTATAAAATACCATAAGCAGCGATAGCTCAGCGGGAAGTGGTACGGACTGTCGGGACGAAAGTCGCAGGTTCGAAACCAGCTCCAAGAGCATACACCTCTGACTTTTCTAAGTTACGTGTATATTACAGGGCTAGTAAAAAAAAAACCATATTAAACCATTTACATATTTAAAAATATAAATGTTGTATATAAGGGCTGAGCGACTTTTGATAAATAAATAAAGGTGCGTATTTCAGGTGGGTGGAAGCCTATTCGTTAAACACCGCACGTTCCAATATCATCGACGATCGCAAAACACGTCTTAGAAATGCCTGAATAAAAACTAAGCATCCGAAAGGCATTTGTCGAAGACCTTCGCGCATGTTTGGGGAATATGAAGTCTTATTTTATAAGCACATAGCTTTTCTACCACTTTACTCAGGTCATGATGTTGTTCATTATTAACAAACTGCCGCCTGAGAATGTATGGTGCGAGAAAAGGTATAAAGGCAGGTTATGACAAGCGTGTGCGTGTGCAAATTACAAAAAATATACAGAGCAATAACTCATGATAAAGGTGTGATCTTATGGAGTAGCTATATTGGATTTTAGACTGGTTTATGATATGTACATTTTGAAAAAAGAAAAGTTATTAATAGTTATACATATTCGATGGAGTCAAAGATTGTTATAGTAAAATGCCTCGACCACTATCTCAGCTATCTTGATTGTTGGGTCAATTGAAATAGAAAGTAAGTATTGTTACTTGACACTGCCAATATCGCTCTTTTAAACTAACATTAAATTGGAGAGTCATTCAAATAAAAAGCTAGTTGCTTGCCACCAAACTAATATGATGTACTAAGAGAAAGGAGTAAATTCTAGATTACAGTTTTAATGTAACATAGCAATGTCTGTCTCTTCTTCAAATTGTTCTTAAAATAAACACAATTATTGAACCATGATCAAATATATCAGGTGCTGTTACTAATAATTGTGGGAAAAGAATAACTCGCGGCAAGTTACCCGCCTGTTATTTATTCACGCTAAACAAAAGTTGTGAAGCTCGGGGTAACAGAATTACAGACCATGTCTAGTAAAACCGAAGGCCGCTGGCATAATTTCTCAACCCATTGACTTCGGGTGCGAAGCGAAATTTTCATCGTGCCTTACCCCGAAATGTAACCTTGTTATCACCCCGTCAACACGTTTTAACTCGGCTATTTATAATGTATTTAAAATCTCGGAGCTTAATTAGGAGTTTCATGTCAATTATAAGGTGAACTCTTTAAAATTGTTTATTATGATATTCATATTGAAAACAAGAAAGCGTTATATTTAATTTTTAAAATAAATACAACCATCTATATAAATAGCAAGTGAAAAGTCGTTGAAAAAGGTGTCCCTTCAAAAATGTTTTACTAATTTCAGAAGGGTGCATTGCGTGTTATCTAAAAGTCTAAAACTATGACTTGTAGTCTATAAATAAAAGTCTTAACTTTTTAATAATTCGTAAACGATTAAAGCTGTTTTCTTTCATTTGTAAAAATGTAAATATGTGAACTTAACTTTCTTTTCACAATTATATTGTCAGTCTACTACGAATTCAATTTATAAGGGCTAGCTGGGCATCTTTTGCCATTTTAGGCCACGACTTTAATTTATTTGTTCTTACCAGTTTGATAATTAAATCCTTAAAATTTATTTGTATTTTATACCCATAATGAACAAGAATCAAAGAGTCAAATAAAAAGGAACCAACTCGTTTTTCAGACAAAATCATCTTCATAAATATATAAGGCCATCACAGTGGCCCAAGGAGTACGATTCTAGACAAGAGGATATTACAAATGGTGCGCTTGCTATGCTTTAGAAACCATAAAATATAGGATTATTAGTATCAGAAGCCGTGTCATTTGCACTTTCTTATACAATACAATAATGATAACTGGTTATTAAGAATGCATGATTTCAATAAGCTATTATTATTATTACAATGCCAAACTATTTCGTTTTCCAGTAACGCTTAAAAAACAGAATATAAATTTCAATATCGAGTATAATACTCTTTAATCAATATTAATTTAATTAATAAAATTTTTATCTATTGACATTTGACTTTTTGCACTCATACAAGAAGAGCCACTCTTATCTTGAGTCCGTTCAAAAGTGAATCTATTGGTCGAAGTTATAGCAATACTTATAATGAGAAGAGTGAATTCACCCAGTAATGTCTTTGTCAAGGACAAAAAACAGATTATGACTTGATCCTAATGATGGTCTGCATGTATACCAAATGCATGATTGATTTAGGGTACAAAATTCCAAATTCTTCTTCGGTGCTAAATTAGTGAGTTGCTGGCGTTTTAATAATTCCACTCTGCCCTAAGATATAACGTAAATCACTGAAACTAACAGTTTTATGTGCCAACTTAACCGCCCGAAGAGTACCTAAAACATGAATAACTTATACGTCACAGTCAATAATAGGGTATCGGGATTTTTTAAGGATGCCTATCAGTGTCAAAGCGTTAAAAAGTGCTGACTGCTGAACGTGTTTACGTGAAAAATCTAAGTACAACAAGTGAATCATAAGAATTGGTATGCTAGTAGTACTTTGATAGCTTTAGTTTTTTATGTATGTTTATTGTCGATAAAATAAAATGTTAAAAATGTATTAGTATTTACTACATGCTAAGTCTCAACTATGCGAGAATCCGTCTGCCTAAGCAGCTTTTATCTATTTTAGCCAACAAGCAGCAGCGCTTAAACACCAGTGTTCCAGGTTATAAAACATTGAAGCCAAGGCAATTACTGGACAGAGATATACAATACATAAAATATGTATTGGGAGACGAGCCCAGTGTAGTATTATGTAATACTTTGTGATTTACAGTTCTGGCGGGTTTTGTTACAATTTATAGACAGGACTTACCATCAGGTGAGCGGCAACCTAGGTACTCGTTATTCCGGCTTATAAAAAGAGCAAAGTACAAATAATCTTTACTATTAAACCGTATTTAAATGCGAAAGTAACTTTGTCCGTCTCACTGTTACGTTTTACGGCTAAAAAGCTGAACAGATTTTAATGAAATTTGGTGAGGAGGTAGGTTATATCTTGAGAAGGGCATAAGTTAGGTTTTTTTTTTAACCCGGAAGAAGGTATTTCGCGGGCAGAGCCGCGATCAAAAGCTAGTAATATTCATATGAAAAAATATTATCATAATTAAAATAATTCCAAACAAACACTAAGATTTCAATGCTTAAAATTTCACTGACCTTTCTACCCATAGTTAAACTTAAGAGTTTAACGTATTAAGATACGGGACCAGAGATTTATATTTAATTAAATCAAACCTTTCCTGGCTACTCAAATATGCTGTAGATTACGTTTGGGCACGATTCTAAAAGAAATAAAGGGAATGTAATCTGTATAATACTAAAATATACACCCTCATCTCGCCCACATAGTTATAGTTGAAACTTGGTAATAAGACGTCTTTAACGCAGAAAGAGGCACGAGCAAAAGCTAGTTATCTATTCAAATGTTTGGATTCCATAACATTGCGGACTGAATAGAAGTAAACCTTCACAAATTGAATAAATATATAAGATTAATTAGCAATATGACGAGATCATTACATATAGCTTGAATGTATTAATGAATGCTCCGATACTCCCTACACGTGTAAACTTTAACAGGAAAATTTGACGTAAAATAGAATATAGGAAAAAATATTTTATAGCAAACAAAATATCTCATAAAGGTTTCGTATACAATGTGTAATGAATAGCATAAATTGGATGAAATATGTAATTTCACAAACGTAATTTTTTTCTTTATTATGGGAGTCAAAATTATATGCCAAGACATTTGCTATATTAGTATGACGCAGAGAATATAATACTATATATGAATATAAATATTTATTTATGGCAGGGCCAATAATTGGCTCACCTGATGGTAAGCGATTTCCACCGCCCATGAACAGTCAGAGTACCAAAGAAATTATGAATGCGATGCAGGAAAGGAATAATTAAAGGTGGGGGGTATAGTCCTCCGGATACCTCACTCTGAATTTGAGATTGAAGATCATTAATTCTGAATAGAATCAAAGAGTAACATTTTTTACAATGTAGACTGGCGTTGCCATAGCAGGGCGCATACATATTGTAAAGCGCGTTAACGCGTTGCATTGCATTAATAACACTTAATCAGTGTACCCGAATAAATATGACAATTTTTTCGGAGGCTGACATCGTCGTGGTGAGCATAGATTGAATTATATGCGCTCTCGTGTTGCACTGCATGTTACATTTAATCGGAGCACGTGATGGAAGTACATTGTATACACATATGTAATCCATATGATCGTGACGTTCGATGAACGGCTAGCTGAAAATAATTCGCGGTTTAGTTGCCCTAAAATTAGCAAAATGATTATAAATGTTGATTAGAAAAGCTATCCAATTTGAATGATGTCATACGTTGTTAATTAATATTACTACTATGTACTTTATAGGGATTTTTAGAAGCTTTATAAAAAAACGCAATACCTAATATCTCATCTGACGTGTTGTTGCCGCTTTCTATATTAATATACATATCTAGCGCACTGTCCTATTTTATCAAGCACGACCTGCAAAAACTCTCTCAACTTAGTCATTTCCGAAAAACCCTGTGTATATATTGTGAATGTAACGTCTGTAACTTGAGAAAGTTTCGACCATCAGGTGGCCGCTTCGTTCATTACCTTCATTTCACTTATAAACAAAAACAATAAATATTTAAACTTTATATTCCTTGCGCTCTTTTAAGAACAAATTAGCTTATCATTTTTTAAATTTGGTATCCACTATGTATTTTAGTTTATCTTTGGATATTTTGCATCTATCACCTTGTTGGTTTAGTGGCAACATAAGCTGGGAACAATAAAATTCTAGATTAAAATTTTATTTTAGTTCAGAGAAAACACCATATTTCCAATTCACTTTACTATGGACGCTGACTTTCAGTAGAAGGCGAGACTTAAAACCGTAAATCGAAACGTTTGTACAATTTCCAAATACCAGTAACATTTACAGTACGTATTGCACCAACTGCGCGTCATTGGGAATTCAGAATATCTGCAGGAAAAAATTGTAGGCTCTATAAGTAGACATATTTTATTCATCTCCATTTTAAGATCATATACACTGAATATATAGTGTACGGTAAAAGGCTGAGATGATGATGATGATTACACTAAAAATGTCATAAGGAGAACAATAATTCTGAGTTTTACTTTCACACACTAAGCTACCGATTTTAAGAGCAGCAATGTATTCTCATAATGGCAGATTAATCTAAACTATAACAAATATACAACGTTACAGTAACAGTACACACAAAGCCACTTTCCTATTACTTTGAAGCACTTGAAAATAAAAAGGAATAGAGCAATGTTTTGCAAAGAAATAAATCTGAAGAGACTGATACAGCGCTTAGTCATTGTGTTTTTTTGTGTTTACAGCGAACATTCGTCTTATTAAATGTAGTAAACAATTTTCAATAAAACCCTTTTCTATGTACTGATAATCGATGACTCGTCTGCTGTATTACTACTTTAAAGTCTATTGTAGAATGAAACGAAAGATAGATTTAAACTTTGAGAACGAATGGTTATTAATGAACGTATGAACGATGTGATTTAAACAATAATAAAAGATCGGCACCATAAAATTAAGCTAGGTCTTAGAAAATAAAATTATTTCATAAGCCCAACAAGCTATTAAATTGTGAATTTTAAAGGTAACGGAACTCAAGAACAAACAGTGTTAAGAATAGAACATTAGTTGTAAAAATTATTGACACAAATGGACTATTATTAATGAATGGAATAAAGGCCTTGAACGAATGAGAGACCGACGCAGTGACAGGTCCCGACGGGATTGGCTCGTGAATCAACGATAAGCCACAGCGATCTGTTGTTCTGACATAATCAGTACACTCCGGAGCCCTTTGTGTAAGCTTCCTAGAGTTCTTGTGAAGATCTATATTTACATTATCTTACTGTTAACAGAGTCTGAGAGATTGTCGAGAGGTGGAACGTCGGTCGACGTTGTAGTTTCACTACAGTCACCATCGGGTATTAGTAGCCACTTTACTTTAAAAATATGTTTCATATGTCCAATATAACTTACAAACGGCCGGCCATTAATTACAGTGATGAATCAGTAAAATTTCCAGACACACCCGAGGGACGGTTATTGGCCAAATAACTCGTTCCAAGTTGTTTTGCTGTAAAATGTTAGCCCAGTCGGAAGGTCTGCAGTAACTGGATTACTAATTTTCAGTATTGATTCGGTGTTTATTTTGATGATGATAATATATGGCAAAGTGTCTCTGCTACTACCTGATCAAGTATCATCATTCCCATCTAATGCACACACTAATTAACATAGCAATTGAAATATCTTGCCCCATTCTATATCACGATGGCTACTGCCTATGAATAAATATGATAATATGTATGACGACCATCCTTTCGTAAAACTCAAACTAGATACAGATATAGGTTCAACGGCATACCCATCCTTGAGAATTATGAGTATACTTTAATATGTAATATAAGTTTTGAATCATAAATACAATTATAAATAATCCTTCTCTGGACTCAAGATAAAGGCCACGACAGCTAAAGTACGGAGAAATTATACAGTATTCTCTAATAACATATCGAAGTCTTTATAATTGATCTATGTTCTAAATGTTCCAATAAAGTCCTGATTAAGTGGTACAATTAAATGTAATTTATCGACGCTCCCGAAGACAACGTAGTCTCGTCACGTCTTCTCGAGGGAACTGAGCAATACACCAACTCTGGATCTAGTTTGTGTCACTTCTACAACAATGGTTATTGAAGTTATGAGTTAGAAATTAGGGTCGTTATTTCTTGAAATTAAAAAGAATACCGCCTTGTGTTTGCTTATTATTTGTTCTTTATTATATCTCTCCTACAATATTAATAACATGTGTGAATTAGAACGTGTCACAAATTACTGGAAATATTATATTTATTACTTTATATTTTACATGTAACATCTATTTCTGGAGTGATTTTGAGTCAGCTATACATTGAAAACAACTTCAAAGGTGAGAATCTAAGGAATTAGTTCAATGGCAGCGTATGGACGATAATATTAAGGAACGGCAAAAATTTTAATTATACCTATGAATCGTACACAAGATATGACATAACATCTAAGAGTTGGCAAAACTAGAAGTTCATGGGGTGTAGGTACTCATGATAGATTCAAACAAAACATAATCACCACATTGATATAGAGAACAGCCGTCCCCATCCATCTTAGTGTAGTGATGTAATGAAATATTTCTATGAATATATTTACATCCTGGTAGTTAAATAGAGACATTTTAAACAGCTATATAAAATCATTTTGTTAATCAGACATATAACAGCATTTATTTGTGATATGGTACGAAATACTGTTCACTTGGATAGATCATGACGTAATAACCTTACATATTATTATTATATAATGCTTTTAGTTAAAGCGAAATACGGTGGCACGGAGTGCTCAACGCCGGATATTGGGTCGCAAGAAGTTGTTGCTTGAATTTAAAACAAAAGACCGGGGCCATCTGCCGCTACGGGGTGGTAACAGCGAGCGTGGAGCCACTATTCTTAAGTTACTCGACATTTTATTAACATTAACAAATAAATTTGACGATTTTTCATGCCGTAACTAGGACCGATTATAAGATGTGATATTAATTAATATATTTTAGGAATAAAAATCCACAGTTGCGGTTGATAGACATGTCTCAGCAGGTCGAAGGCCCAAATCTGTCCCCCATTCTTTTTTGAAAGATCGGCGACGCATCCGTAATTCTTCAATAGATCTTAAAATATATAACAATTTTAAAATACATTTAAAAATAATCTGTGTATACATTGTCGGGTTTTATAAATTTCGACAGCTAAAGCGCAACAATTTCTTAAGACTGGCGACGTAGGTGGAATAAGATATTAGCTCAGCTCAGGTAGACCCTCAAGCTTATTTTTGTTTAAAAAAATGATCCTTTATAACACCGCTAGCCACATCCATCGACAGCGTCAACTAAAATTTGATATCGTTCAGAATACAGACCCTTTATCGATGTCTATACACGTAGGCAGAACATATCGTTACTCATTTATACAGCATTGTTACTTTATAGACATGTCATTAGCAACTTGTACACGGTATACATCACCATCTATACACTGTGCCGTAACGTTAAGTGCTTCTAATCTCAAATTAGATAATCTTCGTAATTAGGTAACAAGACGTGAGGAGATTTCAATGGCACCAAATAATATACCTGCCTCATAATTAATTAAATAAATATACCCAATAATCACACACATAATCTTGACCCGCCACTAAGTTAACCTGTATCGTTAGTATCAGAAATTTAACCTGTATCTTTTTGAGTGGTAGAGTCACGCTGTAGACAGTTTTGTCTACAGCATAAATGGGCTGGCTCGACCGGATCGTTACCACTGTCTCACAGAAAACCGACGTAAAGTAGCGGGTTGCTGCTGCGTTTCGTACGGTGAGTGAGATAACCGGAAGCCCAAATCCCCTCCCCTTCCCAATCCCTAATTATCCCTTTCCTTCAAGGTCGGCAACGCACCCATGACTCTTCTGGTGGTGGGCGTACATGGGCGGTGGAGATCACTTACCATCAGATGACCCACTTGCTCGTTTGCCGGCCTATGCTATAAAAAAAAAAAAAAAAATTACAAGTATGTATTCTCTCGGGTGTCGAGATTTTTAGGCCTTCATAGTCAAATGGCAAAAACGCAAACCTAAACTAGTTAGTTTGTGTGATATGCATGTCCAAAGCCATGAAAAATTTGTCCGCTCTTCTAAATAAGCTACAAAAAAAAATTCATTAGGTAGTGAACATGAAAAACGTGTCCGCTCTTCTAAATAAGCTACAATTTTTTTTTTATTAGGTAGTGAAAAATTCTACACAAAAAAATCAAGGCAGTATAACTTAAAAAGTACTCCAACGAAAATTGGTTTCAATAAACTAGGTTGAATAGTATCTATAATCTATCTATCTCAAAGATATGGGATATTGTCGGTTACACTACGAAACACTTCACTGTGCATGGTCCGACACGCACTTAAGCCACCTAGTAACACCTGTCTCCTGTCGTCCTATTTTAGTCGCATATCTCTAAACGTACCTATACTGTGATGTGAAAAGCTATCAAACATAAGTTCTGGTGTATTTATTAGAAAACTTTTTGCAGGTTTAACCTTTATAACTTTGCCCAAGCCTTAAATGATCTTTTTATGTGCGAAATTAGTCTTCGGAATTGAAAACCAGTAATTCCTTATCATACTTACATTAAACATAATAATAATAAATCGCGCTTTAGTATTAACTATCGGTAATGACAACTATAGATATAGTATGCAGTTCGTGTTAGTCGACTATTCTAGAGAATTCTTCTTCGTGGACGAAGACAGAAGATCACCAAGTGCACATTTTCGTAAATAGTATAGTAGCCAATAGTATTTGCGTTTCCATAATTTCTTTTTACAGGACTTTATCAATACCAAACGGGCATCCCAACCAACCCAACATAATATCAAGCATCCCATATACTAAGTAATATTTTTTTGGATTCATACTTACCTCACTTCAACAAAAAGTTTGTTGCCAAGGCTTAGAATGTTAATAAATGTATTATTTATACGGGGGTGGCGCGGGCGTGGTCCTATAAATAAACTTCCTCGAAAATATAAAGAGAAAAAGTACTTACCTATATAGCAATTTAGTATAGATGCCGTATCAAATATTTTGTTCTTGATGTCAAACTCAGCCGTATAAGAGTATACCGTTTAATACGGTAACGAAAAGATATTCAATATTGAAAACTTTTACAATAATATCCACAATGCCTTTTATATTCAGAGTCCAATATTACTTTCAGGTTTCACTCCTATTCACAATGAACTTGTATAAATACAAGGGCAAAAATTCTCTGATGTAAGTTAAATCGGCTGAGTGATTTCGCTACATTGGAGACTCAATAGTCGAACATTATCCGTAATAATACCTTATAACAAGAGTTTTGCCTATATCGGATTAACAGTGTTTGCTTTTAGGCTTTCGTAATATTAACTATTTATAGCGTTACTTTATTACCACTTAATATTTTCCATGCTTTTTTGTACATCCAATAGTCACACACATAGTCCTCACGAACTGTCTCAGTGCGGGAATCTAACCCACGGGGTATTGCTTCGCAGCCGGCTACTCGCTCATTGCCCACGATAGCTGTTAAACCGTTGCACCTAGAGTGCTCCTATGGGGTTTTTTTTTATAAAGGATGTTTTATTCTCACGTCGGGGTAGAAGTGTCATATAGTCTCGGGGGGCGTAGCGGGAGAGCTATAAAACAAGAGATATTACACATTGAAATAAAACTAATTTAAGATTAGATGGATTTTATCACGTTTTTTTTTATTTAATTTTGGTCCCGACGTTTCAAAAGCTTTTCAGCCTTCGTGGTCATGGGGTACATTTCGAACATTTTTTTTTATTTATTTCTATTTGTAGCTTGTATTTTATTGAATACTTTTATTTATAATACGTATTTTTGCGTAACACGATAATAAACTTGGAGACTTACATACTTTCTAGAAAACAGTCTATTAGTATAATTTCAGTAAAATAATCAATATACATATTCAAACTTTCTACTATTTAGACAGTATAAAAATAACTATAAAAATATTAAAAAATTCTACTTACTTACTAAATAAAACTTACAAGTTTGTTACAACAAAGTATTTTCATAAACATAAACGTGTGAAATGCTTTTGTTTGTCGAACAATGTGGCTGATTGAAACCAAAAGGTCTAACGTTATACATTTGATTCCAGTCACAGTGAAAAAACAAACGATTATCGTATAAGACAGGTCAGCATTTAGGTAATGGATGGGCCCTATTTTCAAACTTGCTTTCATACTTGTTATGTCTACTATTCTATAATTATATTAACAATGGAGTATGAGCTCTATTATGTTCCTCGCGCATCATGAAAAACTATCTAATGGTTTTCAATGCAAGTTATGCGAACCTCCAGTAAAGCTTTTAACCCAGAAATAAACATTCACACAAATGGATCGTGACCAAAAGTAAGTAGATAATATAACAATTTTACCTTCCAATCAAATTTGTATTATGTTTCCTAAGACGTCTGAAGTCCTTATGGGAGAGAGTACATCGCTTCCGTCCGTCGGTTTCGGCTAGGTGTCGCTACTTTCCGTACGCTTCCGGCCTAAGCGCCCTCTGCTGGCCCTAGCTGTAAACTAATTTACACGAAACAAACCATTTTCTTTTTTGTCATTGTTAGGCTCATAATGCATTGATGGATGTAATATTCACCAGGAAGACATCACTTGGACTTCAGACGTTTTAGGAAACATAATACAAATTTTATTGGAAGGTAAAATTGTTATATTATGTGTTCCGTTTGACGTCTGAAGTCCTTATGAGAGATCTGTTTGTTATCTCCTGGTGGTTTGTATGTAAAGACGCAATAATGTGATCTACTGTAGTGAAAATTTAAATGAAGCTATATGGAACTACCAATAATTTACTTTGATGTGCATTAGATAAATGTACTGCATTTAACAAAAAATAGTTTTGTTAATCAGCAAAACAATATACTTAAACTTTAACTAATAAAGGTACAGAAAAATATTGAGATAGCGATTTCTCAGAATTATTTGGAACATTAGAATCAAGTATATGCCATTGGTAATATTTTCGGAACGTTGTTTCGTGCATCCAATTCGCTTTAGCCAATATTTCATTGATAGGATAGTTTTCAATCCAATTCAAAGAAGATACAGCTTCTCGTAAGGTGAGGCTTCTATTCCTGCTTCCGACAGAAGTCGTTTCACCCAGCCACCAATTATAGTGGGTGAGGCAGGTTTATAAGGTGCTTTGGTTGTAAGAAACAAATTCAATACAGAGTCCCTGATGTCTCGAGTCAAGTTTAAAAGCCTCTTAAGTCAATGGACAGGGTCAATATTTTGATCTGGCTATACTGGTTACTGTTTTACTATGTCAGGGCAGTCCTGGATTTGTTAATAGGCCGTATAGGCCGCGGCCTATGGGTGGCAGCCTCATAGGGGCGGCAGATTTCAGAGGACGCTCACTCAATTTAAGTATAAAAGTACTAATTATCTTTAAATAATTAATAATTTTATAAATAAATTTCTAACTCATTCGTTTATTTAACTTTAGTGCCTTCCATAATATTTGTATTATGGAAGGAAATGAAGTATTTTAGAAACCTATACACACATATATAAACTGTTTACATGGGGTGGCGGAAATAAAGTGGCCTACACTCAAAAAATATAAATCCGGCACTGTGTCAGAGGGACCTACTTCATGGGAGAGTAGAAAGCAGAGGACAGTACTCTCTCCAGCATGAAGCATGGAGGCCGAGTACATGTCTATGGCAGAGTCTTACAAAGAAGCAATGTATCTCAAAGCTCTGCAATATGAAATTACTAATCACATGTACCACATAGTGTTATATAATGATAGAGTGCACAAAAGCTAGTAGATAATAATTGTTCTTTACATAAAAGAAGTAAACATATTGATTTCCATTATCATTTTTCAAAAGATGCTGTTAAAGAAAAAAAAAATATTATTATAAAGTATTTGCAAACTGATGACCTGCCGGCTGATGTACTTACTAAAGCTCTCAGTCCCAGAAAGCACTGTAACTGTGTTAAAAGCTTAGGACTTGTAGAAAAATAACTATTTATGGTTGCATATTGTGCAATTATAGTTTCATTTGATGTAGTGGATGAGATTATTAAAAATTTACAATACATCAAGGAAACGAACGCCATCTATTACCTATATTATGTACTAAGTTTACAAGTAATTGCCATTGTCTATGATCCCAGATCTGAATTGTCTTTTTATATGTAATAAAGTCAGTTGTTGTTCGCCGCAATTGCAGCCAATGTCTTTTAATAATATCCAAGCGAGATCGTAGGCAGCTGAACGCGTCGTGAAAGCAAGCGTTGGAGACAAGTCTCGAGAAACAAATGGGAACGACATGAGCGTTCTGCGAGGCAAACAGATCTATAACAGGAGTTCCCCAATGTTTGAAGATTTCTTCGGTTGCCTCGCTTACCAAGTACCATTCTGCGATGCTTAGATGTCTCGACAAGTGGTCTGCCTTTGTATTGTACCCTCCTGGTAGGTGGTGAGGTTGTGTTGTTGTGATCGTCCACCAGTGTCAGTAGTTTCATGGTCAAGTCATAGTTTTTGTGAACTGGTTACGCTTTCCTTCTTTATATAGGCCACCACAATCTTGTTGTCGCTCTGTAATAAGACTTCCGAGTCTTTTAGAGCTGTGGCTTTAGCTGATAAAGCCGCACATCTCCATAGCGTACATCTCCTTTAAGTTACAATGCCAGTTTATTTGATGGTGTCCCCAGGTACCTTGAATTCTCTGGGTTCAGCACAGCACCCCATCGTATGTCCGAGGCATCCGTGATCAAATAGTTTGTTGGTCCTGGACTTGGTTGAATCTCTGTTCCCAGGGAGATATTGCCTACCACCATTGTATCTCGGGCCGCACTTCCATCGAAAATGGTTTGCTGGCGCGAGGAAACTTTCGAAGTTGACTGCTGTGTTTCTGCAGCGTGCGGCAATGCAACCTTCCCCGGTGGGTGATGAAGGTCGCAAAGTTGACATACCCTAAGAGGCGTTGCGCCTGCTTGAGGGTCCAACTGCCGGCTGTGAGACGATCCACTAAATATTAGCAGACCTTATTTACTTTGTCTAACGGCAGGGACTTTATATTTGTTTGTGTGTCCCCTAGAACACCTAGAAATTCGACCGTCCTTGTTGGAGTGATGCTGTGTCTCTGCAGCGTGCGGCAATGCAAACTTCCCCAGTGGGTGATGAAGGTCGCAAAGTTGACATACCCTAAGAGGCGTTGCGCCTGCTTTAGGGTCCAACTGCCGGCTGTGAGACGATCCACTAAATACTGGCAAACGTTGTTTACTTTGTCTAACGGCAGGGACTTTGTATTTGTTTGTGTGCCCCCTAGAATGCCTAGAAATTCGACCGTCCTTGTTGGAGTGATGCTGTCTCTGCAGCGTGCGGCAATGCAACCTTCCCCTGTGGGTGATGAAGGTCGCAAAGTTAACATACCCTAAGAGACGTTGCGCCTGCTTGAGGGCCCAACTGCCGGCTGCGAGACGATCCAATAATGATGACGGATTTTTCTAGATTGACGCACCAACCCAAACTTTCTAGTAGGTGAAGTGCTAAAGTTGTTTGGGTGGCGAGAGTGCTCTGTGATTGGTGAGCAATCAAAAAATCGTCGAGGTATACTACGACACGTAGAGCCTTGGATCGTAAAACCTTTGCTATCCAGTTGGTTACTGTTGTGAACCTCTTTGGAGCTGCTGCCAAATCGAAAGGAAGGCATCTGCAGCAGCTGGCCTATGTAATTGAATCGGAGAAAGCGCCTGTGCTCCGGTTTTATAGGCAGATGATAATAAGCTTGGGAATATCGAGCTATTTATCTCTACGGTTAGTTCTACTACCCGACTTCTCCTTTCGCCCACCCTTTCTTTTTGAAATGGTATTTTCGAAATTTTTTAGACATAGATGGCTCTGGAGAATTAGCTTTAGGCCGTCCAGAATTGGTTTGCTTTGCAATTCCATCGACCCCACCAATCTTTTGAATAAATGAGCCTAGCCATCAGGATTGAACATATATTCTACCGAAGGGGGAATTCTAGCCAAGTCTTCTTGTATAAACTTATCTTTTACAGCTTTTAACAAGGACCGAAGATGTTGTCCTGAGATATAAATTTATAATCTGAGCCATTACCGACCAAATCTTTAAGTTTATTGGAAATTGCAGATGAGTTTATAGCAGTATCCGACTTTGCTGACCAATCAATAAAAGTTTGCAAAGCAATATTAACCAATTCGTTTTGAGCCAAAAAAAAAAAAAAATACATTTGAAAGCGCTGCCAAACTATGTTCCATTTGAAACCAACGCAGTGGGGCGAAAGGATCTTCAAACCGTCTTAATTCATCATTTACTCTTAACTCAGTAAATGTTGGAAATGCCACGTACTTTTTCTGGGTATCTGAGTAACGTACTGCATTCTATTACGGCGAGTCAAATCGTTGTATGGAAGAAATTTAAGCTATAAGGTCAGGAATCGCTTTAGAGACCGCTGGGTCTTTAATAGTAACATCTAAATTAGCAATATAATCAAACGTATTAGTATCTGAGGGTAGACGCAAAAACTCCTCATTTTGAATTTGAGAAGCTGATGGCTCCACACTCATTGACAATAAAATTTGCACACAAAATATTATTTACATGACTCACCTGCTGTTGAAAAAGAATTTTCAAACCTCCTTTCCAAGCTACGTTCCCGCTGTTATACTTACGAGCCTGAGGGCTATGTCACTGCTTGATGACAATGATGAACCGCTATGCTCCTCGGATGCTCCATCTAAATCCGTAGGTGGTGGTGAGGCCGGCCGTTTTCTTGAAGAACCCGAACACGCGATACTTTTATCACCCTATCACTATTTTTATACATATTGGAATAAATGCGTACGGAAAACCAAAATATTCAAAATTTCTACTTTATTCTCGAAATATCGAAGATTTAATTATTCTTAATACTTAAGATCACCTAACCGTCACGACTGTTTGAAAAACGACGCAACAATGACAAAAAAGAAAATGGTGGTTTGTTTCGTGTAAATTAGTTTACAGCTAGGGCCAGCAGAGGGCGCTTAGGCCGGAAGCGTACGGAAAGTAGCGACACCTAGCCGAAACCGACGGACGGAAGCGATGTACTCTCTCCCATAAGGACTTCAGACGTCAAACGGGACACATAATATACAATCATCGATGGACATCAAACAAAACATAAGTCAGACCACATCCGTGTAATCAAATGTGGGCTATAAATTTGTGATGGGGAGACTATATTTATTGCCTCGGATATTATTATGTTGAATATCCTAAAAAAGTCCATATATTTATCTATGTCTGTAGATCAAGATTTTGCGATATATTCGATACCTGTTCTTGATTCAAGAAAATATTTATGCAGATGCTTACAACCTTACACCTCTTTTTTGTGGAGATTTGATGCCAATCCTATTTAAAAAAACTGAAATACAAGTATTACCCAAATTCTAACCTGCGTCCTTTCACAATAAGGTCACTGTGAATTCAATCACCAATTTTCTACGGTCCACACCGTTTTCGTTTTGTGCGTGAGTCGACAGCTAATACGAGGGCTTTGTCCAATCTGACGCTGGATTATGCGCTTTATTTTTACGATTTTTGTAAGCGATTTATTGGCTATTGCCGATTTCTACACACCTTGAATACACGTGCATGTTCTGTAGTATGTTTGGCACTAGGTATCCCGAAGCAATATAATATATTTATTTATTTGGACAACCAATGGTATACAGAAGAAGTTAAGTTACATACTAGATATTATTATTACCTATAAATCCAATTAAAGGTTATCACGACTACACATTGAATTAGAAACAGAGTTTTTGAGCGCACTAAAACTGTATATATACAAAACAAATTTGTTAAACGTTAACATAAAATAAAAAAAAACGTTAACATAAGCTAATGAAAAAGAGCTAGAGGAAGAAATTGTCACTAAGTTGCTTCTTGACTTGATGACACACTTGCACAATAAGGATCTAATTAGTACTTTTTACACATATCATTAAAATCTCTAATTGCATAATAATATAATAGATAAATTGCAATATGAATTCATATTGTTCAATATTTTATTCATTTTCATTTAGATATTATTATGTCATTAATTATAAGACAAACAGACCGTTCCCCTGATGGGTTACCGCAGATGCCCAAGAACAACATCACACAGAATTTTGAAATACAAGGTACTGCATGGCACTGAACTTCGCTCGTCACCTCAAAACATGAGATATGAAATCTCATAATGCCCAGTAATTTCATTAGCTTCAACTGCCTTCAAACCGGAAAAAAAACCGTATAAACCTACATTCTCTCTGTCGACAGTACCACTTAAAAACTACTTAGAGAATAACATAACGTCACTGGAAAGGCAAAAATACTAAAGCTCCAATACGTGAACTTTGCAGTAGATAATTTTAAAGTGTTTTTTGCGATAATAATAATTCTTAATAACTATATTAAGGGAAAAATATGATGATACCAAACACATACATATACCACCACGCTTACCCGCGATATCTAAAGACTCGAGTAAGGTACGTAGCCCCATTCAGCGAGAAGAACATGACATCCACAGTTACCTACAAGTTTTGTAGATGTACCAGTATTCCCTACAGCATGAATGGGCCGGCTCGACCCTGGTGGCATCACTATGTCAAGGAAAACCTGCGTGAAATGGCTTACACATCGTGCGTGCGTGAAAATCGACGTAGCGGCATGCTGCTGCGTTTCGTACGGTGAGTGAAATATCCGAAGGCCCAAATCCCCCTCCCTTTTCCAATCTCTTAATTATCCTTCCCTTTAAGGTCAGCAAAGCACTTATAATTTTTCTAGTATTGTAGGCGCACATGGGTGGTGGAGATCATTTACCATCAGGTGACCCAATTGCTCGTTTGCCGGTCTATGCTATAAAAAAACAAAATACTACAACACTAGAAGGTTAAAAATAAAATTGTGTTACAAAACGCGGGAGATTGACAACTGATAGACAGAGAGCGGAAGAGTGGTTTCAATTAAGAGTGAGCGAGATGGTATTCAGTTTTTTTTTATCCGAGCACGACAAAGTGACTGCACTACACCTGATGGTAAGTGTAGTGCAGTCCAAAATACCAGCAACCACCGATAAACAATGAGTTTAGCGATGGTCACCAGAATCATGCCGACCAAAATGCTTCTTCCCTCTACGGGTCTGGTTTTTCCCCAGAGGGGTGGACGAGGCAGACGGCCGGACGTAAAAACTACAAGCCAAATCTTTCAGTAACATGTGTTAAAAAGCATATTACGCAGACCCCACTGCGGTGGGATAAAGGTGGAAAAGGATATATTTTTATCGCAACCGTTGAACTCATAATTACTTCTTAAAAAACTATCATTTTATAGTAGAGTTGTACTTTTATGTAACGGCTGTCATAAATACGAAAGTTGAGACCATAAATGGATGCAAATATGCAATTCCACCCACATCAAGTAAAAATTGAGGTATTGTTTTTATTTTGCTAAATTCATTGGATTAGAGTAGGTTACATTCCGTATTTTATAAAAAAACATAAATGGTACATTCCCCATGTACGATTATGTAAAAGAGTACCTTGCTTTATTGATTTAGGTTAATAAATTTCATCATCATCATCATCATCATCAGCCACAAGACGTCCACTGCTGAACATAGGCCTCCCCCAAAGATTTCCAGACCGACCTGTTGGAAGCGGCCTGCATCCAGCGACATCCTGCGACCTTTATCAGGTCGTCTGTCCACCTTGTAGGTGAACGTCCAACGCTGCGCTTGCCAGTACGTGGCCTCCATTCCAGAACCTTTCTGCCCCATCGGTTATCGGTTCTGCGAGCTATGTGGCCTGCCCACTGCCACTTCAGCCTGCTAATCCGCTGGGCTATGTCGGTGACTTTGAAAACCTTTCTTTGAAACACCGAGCATAGCTCTCTCCATAGCTCGCTGAGTGACTGTGAGCCGTCTTATACGGCCCATATTCAGAGACCACGTCTCAGTGCCATATGTCATCACTGGTAACACACATTGATCGAAGACTAAAAAAAAATAAAAAATAATTAAAAAAATAATTAATTAATAAAAATAATTTTATTTTACTAAATAAATTTAGTAAAATAAAATTTATCTCAATTTTTAATTGATGTGGGTTGAAATGTAAATTTGCATCCAAATAAGCATCGACCCAATGTAAGACAAACATAAATAAAAACCAACATACAAAATTAGTAATTTATTTATGATAACACAATAATCAATACAAAATAAATTTACAAAAAAGTTTTAAATACACAAAAGCTTATACTAATGGCACGACTAATGTATTATAATGTGCTGAAATTAAATACTTTGGACGGAATAAAAGACCAGTTAATTTATTAAACTAAAATACACTAATCATACATTAAAATAATAAATGTATTACGTATTATGCCCTTCTCATACATTCAACAAAATGTAATATTTATCCATATTATGTGCTTATTTTACTCATTATGTAATAATCTGTACTGAGTGACGTAGTTACAAAATAACCACAATAATAATAAACAAATTATAACAGATATTGAACATAACATTCATAAAATGCTTCGTTTTGAACTAAAGATTCATCGTTTTTTAATAAAAATGTCAAGGTATTAAAAACGCACCGTGGAGGGTGGGTTCCATTATCACACACGAAGACATTTGTGAGAACTCAGACAAAAACAAAGACAACATAAATATTTATAGGAAAATATTTTCTACGGATTTTCACTTTGTTCTAGATCAATATTAATTGGTGATATTCAAAATAATAGATTTCGAATTGATTGAGATTATATTAATATGAATAAAGTAGATGAGTCACAAGTCGCAGTCGTAAATTAACCACCGAACAGACAGTAATTTATTTAAAATTCAACAAATGCCCTATTGAATTAAATTTAAACAAATATTTAAAATCTATAAGTTAACAAAAATTAGTGAAATAAAGTTATGACTTTATATAATAATATAAATAATTCGCAAAAATTAAGCTTTAAGTACAAATATATTATAATACTAAAGGGCCATTTCCAGCAAACTTTCTGGTACAATTATTAAGTACTTTCATATTAAGATTGCATAGACTATAAATTGTGCATGGTTCATAGAGTTTCACTCTTCAAATATGAGAATAAAGTCGAGAATATATCTCTGAGCGAAGCTAATTTAATACGTTAATTACATCCAAGGATTTTATTGTGGCAAATGTCGACAATGGTAGTAATGCAGTGCAGTAAAAAATATATGTCTACCGACGAAAGAATTTAATTAATTAAATTATGCCGGCCTGAAGTTACTGTATTTACATTGGCTTACCCCGGACCCCGATCACGTGAATAAGCCGCTGTAGTGGACTCATCATGTAAACGCTATCCAGTGGAGTATAAAAACATATCAGATGCTGCGATAAACTTTAATGGAAGTGGTCCCTAGAATTGTTTTGTTACATACATATACGTATTATTGTTGATGAGGAAATAAAATAGTTAAGATACAAGTGAAATTAGACTTCAATAGTTTGTCCTTACAAACGAATTTGAACTTAAATTACTCCAAAAGTGATTTAATAAATTATGTGATTTTCAGATCTTCTAAAACACACTTTTTAAAATAAATGTCGCTTTTTAGAATAAATATAATATAAAATACAAAAGTGTCAATTATTTTGCCACTATTAACTAAAATATGGTCTGCTCCAGGAAAATGGGTGGTAACATACTAAAATGCCAAAAAAATTTAGTCTATTGGACATGACGACTTATTGACACACATTAGACACTGTAGATTGATTTTTAACTAAAATGGGACTACAGTAAAAATTACTTATTGAAATGAAACTTCTTTATCGGCGTTAGAAAAATAAAATCGTCACATTTTTCCGTTACGCGGCACGCGTCACATTTTTGACTTTGACTGGATATTGACTTTCATCGGACTTTGACCGGGCTTTGACCGGACTCTGACCGGACTTTCATCGGACTTTGACCGGACTCTGACCGGACTTTAACCGGGCTTTGACCGGACTTTGATCCGGCTTTGACCCGACATTGACCGGACTTTGACCGGGCTTTGACCGGACTCTGACCGGACTTTCACCGGGCTTTGACCAGACTTTGACCAGACTTAGATCCGACTTTGACCGGACTTTAACCTGACTTTGACCGGGCTTTGACCGGACTTTGGCCGGACTTTGACTGGACTTTGACCGGGCTTTGACCCGACTTTAACCGGGCTTTGACCGGACTCTGACCGGAGTTTAACCGGGCTTTGCCCGGACTTTGATCCGACTTTAACCGGACTTTGACCGGGCTTTGACCGGACTCTGACCGGACTTTAACCGGGCTTTGAACGGACTTTGACAGGACTTTGACCGGACTTTGAGAGGACTTTGACCGGACTTCTTCTCTCGAGCGTCCCGAGACGCACACTTTTTTTTGTATTCATGTCTATGATAATAAAAGCCTTTTGTGTAAACTTTATCTAATTTAACTATATTTAACCAATTTCTGTAAAGTTGCATATCGTAGATTTTTCGAAAAATAAGGTCATAAAGAAGTTTCACTTCCTCCGTGTGTACACGAGTACACGCACACATTTTTTTTTATTTTATTCAGTGACAACAAAATTGACACCAATGTCACTCTAAATAACATATCGATAGATATACTATCAAATATCGATGATATCAAAAACAAAATTATTTAATTGGGCTGCCATAAAATATTCACATATCTAGCTGATTTTTTATGCGATGTCGAAAAAAGGCCATCCAAACGTCAAACGTAATATCGATATTTTTCTCGATATCAATTGTTGGATTGTTATAAATACATTTTTAATTATTTGCACTTCTGGCATGACTGCCCTTAAACACTAAATTCAATACACTTTTATGACAATACAAATAAACGTACGGTTTTTTAATTCCAGTAGTGTTAATCTTATAATCTAAATACATAATTGTTTAATTCATTCACCCTATACCTAATAAATTACTATGGACGGTTTATTCACAATAAAATCACACTATAACAATTTATGAGCTAATATTCAGCCTTCGTTTATAAACATACTTCTAAGCCGAACTCTTGGAATGAGTCATATTAAATGTCGAAAAAAAATACTCGAACTTTTTAATTATTATTAAATAACAATGCGCAAAGCATAATAAGTAAGTCAATTAATTGTGACTACTTTGTTCATACCATTAGACCTATTTACTTTTACTAGTAAGTGACTGGATTAGATGGTCGTAATGAAGGCGAAAAGAGTTAAGATAACAAATGAAACTCAATTTTGTCTGGTATGGCTGATATTTAAATAAATAAGATTGACGGGCCGCTAGCCATTTCGTGTTTTGCTTTGGTTATACGAATATCAACCATATATTAAAGACATAAGATCGAATTTTAATTGTTTTATTGGGGCAAGGTAATAGCGAAAGTCGGTTCCCGTTGGGTTGTGGGGCTCATACTATAATATCAAAACCACCGTCAAATCATGATGAGAAGGCGAACTCTGCCGGTGGTGAAATTAAGCCGAGATAGCGCCAGGCAGAAAGAGAGATCGGATATGGTCTCTCTACTGTCACTTATTATGGCTGACCCTGGGCTTTTTGTGTATCAAAGAGGACTCGAACCCGACAGGACCGATTACATCGCCAGAAATTTTACAAGTTATGTAAAAAAAATATCATTAGATTGATGATGAATTAGTCAAATAAAAAATTGAATAAAATACCAATGAAAAAATACTGTATGTACGATGTATAAGTGCTCATAAAGTTTCGTAAATACTGGCAACTATGTGCGAAAGAACAATTGCTGTACTTCATTGTTATAGGAATCGCAATAGCCAACAAACTGCTGAGAGTTTAATGTATGGGAATTATAATTACAAAACTATTGTTAATTTGTCCCCAGTAACATCATGCGTTGCCGCGACTTTACAGATGGGTTGAGACATCCGACGCTATTTCAGATACAGTATAAAACAAATTATGCGTTTCAGCAACATTCTTTTTTACAAATTAGTACGAATATTCAATAAATGCCCGGTCATCTGAACACTGTTGAATGAGCATGATTTGTCGTGGTACTGTGGGTTAAGTTCTCAATAGAAAAATAAATTTATACGCAGTTATTCTAAGATCGTTGACGGTATGAAGTGTTGTAGAATATTCTCGAATACGAGTTAGTACAGCATGATGGCGCCGTTGACTTTCTCCTCGAGCGCGGGAGCGATGGTGTCTGCATCACGGCCGTCTGCCATCGCGACCAACACACACACGTCGTTCACCAGCGCCGATATCGACGCCGCTACCACCAACCTGCAAGTGGATATCACAATTAAAGTTGGGACGTTGAAAAAATATCGATATATCGGTATATTTTTCAGTGGTAGAGCCACGCTGTAGACAGTTTTGTCTACAGCATGAATGGGCTGGCTCGACCGGGTCATTACCACTGTCTCACAGAAAACCGACGTAAAGTAGCGGCTTGCTGCTGCGTTTCGTACGGTGAGTGAGATATCCGGAAGCCCAAATCCCCTCCCCTTCCCAATCCCTAATTATCCCTTTCCTGTAAAGTCGGCAACGCGCCCATCATTCTTCTGGTGGTAGGCGTACATGGGCGGTGTAGATCACTTACCATCAGGTGACCAACTTGCTCGTTTGCCGGCCTATGCTATAAAAAAATAAAAAAAAATAATATTTAGGGTGCAGAGATATTTTTTTGGCGATATTTTTTATGGCATAGGCCAGCATACGAGCAGGTGGGTCGCCTGATGGTAAGTGATCTCCACCGATCATGAATATCTATGTGTCGATGTATCCATTGCAGACCTTAGCTATTTATGGGATTTGGAAGGTGAGGGGATTTGAGCCTCTAGATTTTTTTTATTTGATTGAATGACAAGACGAGCTAAGCGCTCGCCCGATGGTAAGCGCCACGCCTGCCCTTAAACAGAAGCAACACCATACCGAACTTTGAATTACAAAGCACTGCATGGCACTGAACTGCGCTCGTCACCCCGAGACATAATATGTTAAGTCTCGTAATGCCCAGTAATTTCACTGGCTACATTGTCCTTCAAACTTAAATACAACAGAGCAACACAACACAGCAGGATACCACCAGACGGATAATCTGTCACCCATCAGTAGTAGGTTAATTCAAATAGATGATTGCAATCTATAGTTATTCTTGGCTCACTTACCAAAACGACAGTCCAAGGTCAGCCATACCGTCGGAAGACCACGTGTCCGCCAGATCCTCATCGGACATGACGTTGTGCTGCAGCCGAAGGAAGTACTCCGTCAGCCATACTGCTATCGCTCCCAGGGTGAACAGTACTGGAAGTAGAAGACATTGAATTAGGCGTGAAAATTGAGTAAAAATTTAATGTGTTGACATAAAACTAATCTATACTTATAAAATAACAAGTCCTGACTGACTGACTGATTCATCATCGCCGAGCGCAAACTATCAAGGCTACAAGCATGAAATTCGGACTGTATATTCATTTTGTTATGTAGGCACCCACTAAAAAGGATTTTAGAAAATTTCACCCCAAAGGGGTCAAAATAGGGGATGATAATTTGTATGAAAGTCCGTCATTTTGAAAGTTACATAAACAACATTTTGTAGTTCGGTTATTGACGTAAAACAAATAAATACGTGTTTCAGGAATTTTGGAAATTTTATTTAATAAGGGATGAAAAAGGGGGTGAAAGTAAATGCGAAAGCGAGTTTGTTTGTTACGCTTTCACGCCTAAATCACTGAACCGATTTTGATGAATTTATCTTCAGAGACAGATGGGACCCTGGAGACGGTTACAGCCTACTTTTATCCCGGAAAATGCTGTTCACGCGTGCGAAGCCGCGAGCAAAAGCTAGTTTAAACAGATTTTATCACGGTTTTTTATTTTAATTTTGGTCCCGACGTTTCGAAAGCTTTTCAGCCTTCGTGGTTACGTAGTTTTATGTCAGTAAGTAACATTCGCGTAAACGTAAGCAATCATTATATAAAATTTTATGTAGTCACTTTGTGGACAGTTTTATCTACAGCATAAATGGACCGGCTTGACCGAGTAATAGCACTCTCACGGAAAACCAACGTGAAATTGCAACTGGCTTTTCATTAGGTTGGTGAGATATACCGAGGCCCAGATACTCCGTTCTCTAAACAATTCTTATTTCTTTCTTTTAAAGTAAAAGGTTAAGGTAGACAAAGGGGTAAACATATACCACCCTCTCTTCTGTGGAGGTTAAATAAAACATGGATAAATCTTTTCCCATTCGTATACGAAATATCCAATATACATAAAAAAATATCGACAGCAGAAAGGCAAAATTATTAATAGTGGAGCGCCTGGGGGTTTTCACCTCGGATTAGAGTTATAGTGAATGAATTAATATGATCGATGTGGGATATTGTTTTTTAAACTATAAATTGCAATGTTTACCCAATTTTTTTTTGTGCAAACCATTGTTTCATTGTTTAAAAAAAATATTATGAAAAATTAATGTTTGACCATATATTTTCACTTTAAACAGTATTTTTTTTTATTTATATGTTAAATCTTACCTGAGTAGACATATAGGAACATTTTTCAAAGATACCTGTGTATAAAAATAGCAGTAGGGATCTCTTACAGGTAGAAAAACGTGGAGGGAAGAGCGGAGCGACAGCTGCTATGTACAATGGAATTTCTCGGCCAATTTAATTATAAATGAAACGTACTCTATTGTGTACATTTAAAAAATAAGGTAATTAATTACGACTAATGAAAAGAAAAAAAAATAGTACAAAATCAGTTTATTTAAATATATTACACTAGCTTTTGCTCGCGGCTCCGCCCGCGTGAACAGCATTTTCCGGCATAAAAGTAGCCTGTAACCGTCTCCAGGATCCCATATGTCTATGTAGATAAATTCATCAAAATCGGTTCAGTGATTTAGGCGTGAAAGCGTAACAAACAAACTCACTTTCGCATATACTTTCACCCCCTTTTTCATCCCTTAATAAATAAAATTTCCAAAATTCCTGAAACACCTATTTATTTATTTTACGTCAATAATCGAAATACAAAATTTTGTTTATGTAACTTTCAAAATGATGGACTTTCATACATATTATCATCCCCTATTTTGACCCCTTAGGGGTGGAATTTTCTAAAATCCTTTCTTAGTGGATGCCTACATAACAAAATGAATATACTGTCCGAATTTCATGCTTGTAGCCTTGATAGTTTGCGCTCGGCGATGATGAATCAGTCAGTCAGTCAGGACATGTTATTTTATAATTATAGATTGTTGTCTACATCAAATATTTTCTTCTACTTCATCTATCTGTATAATAGGTGAAGTATTGGAACAACTATTTCCGCTGCACTGTAAACATGCTACACTGCAGTATAAACCACTTTTTCGGCATCCACACGCAGCTCCACATCCCTTTTTGCAATTACAAAATAACATTTGCAATAAATTTTCCGGAGCAGGTAATTGATTCATTGTTATTGGGATGTACATGTTATTGGAATACTTCCATCCCCAATTTTCAATAACTACGTCATTTCCTAACCATATCTGAATTTGTAGGTACACTCTTTTAAGGTACTCAAACGCTGCATCAGTTGTTGGAGGCAGTGATGACAAAAGAACACTCGTATTTTTGGCTGTTGCTTTTATGAAAGAATTGAACCTCAATGTATTTAAATCATAAGTTTTAGACGGAGCTCCATATAAACTCAAAATACATGCTACACCTGCTTGCAATATATTATTGGGGTCTTCATTGATATTTTTAAATACTTTTACTGAGTCGTGTAAATCAATCCGTAAAAAGACAAGATAAGATAAGATAAGAATACTCAGGTAAGATTTAACATATACAGGGTTATTTTTAAAACACTGAAAACCTCGCAGGAGTAGATTCTTAAGATCATTTGCTACTACTTTTGTTCTACGACTTTTCATAATTTGTTAGATTTTATTTTCATACAAAAATAAGTATTCATTTAATTTCCGTCTTGAATGTTACAACGCGCATCGCAGATTACGTAAACAAACACGCGAAGCGTGGGGAACCGGGCTAGCGCCTATGACCTTGACCGCTGAGCAGCTGATCGGCTCCTTTGATGTCGTGCGCGCGCGCCGCGACGCGCCGCAATCGACGAAGAAAAACACGACACAACAAAAACTTGTGAAAACATTTTTTTTTAAATATATTGAGTTATATCCAAACTCGTAGAACAAAAATTGTTCCGTATGGGGTCAGCTATATGGCCCTGCGAGGTTGTCAGTGTTTTAAAAATAACCCTGTTAATAAAAAAAAACTGTTTAATGTGAAAATATATGGTCAAACATTAATTTTTCATAATAATTTTTTTAAACAATGAAACAATGGTTTGCACAATTTTTTTTTGGGTAAACATTGCAATTTATAGTTTAAAAAACAATATCCCACATCGATCATATTAATTCATTCACTATAACTCTAATCCGAGGTTTTACGGTTTTTAATGCTCCAGGCACTCCACTATAAAGCGCCAATACGTGAACTTTAAAGAAAGAGCCAATAAATTTGTTTTTTGTGATAAAAATATCATTTTTATGATAGAGCAAAAATACAATTCAGTCAAATATAACTTCTATAGAAAAATATCACGAAGATGAATTTATATGGCTATTTAAAAAAAACAATTTTAAAGGCTATACTATGAAGTTTGCGTATTTGCGCATTAGGCATTTTGCCTCTCTACTCTCGATATTGTGTACATATAGAAGGCTCTATTATTTCGCCCTGCTAGCTACTTACATATTCGTGTTCTACGTAAAATCACATATGAAACTACTACAATTTTAATGTCACTTGTAGAAAAGTTAATTACAAACACAACTTACCAGCGAGAGTATTCCCCGCCAGCAGTGGACGTGGCGAGCACCTCGCTCGTGCCGCGGAACCCAGTACTGCTAGGATGCACGACCCACCGGCGCAGAGCAAACCGGCGCCGAGAAGAGCCGCGGTACCACACCACGCCCAGCGACGGGACGGGTGCGTGCCTGCCTTTACTGGAACCAGAAATTATCTAGTTACCACATGATGGAATACCTGATATACTCAACTGAGAAGTGATTAACGAAGGCCCAAATTTCTTCTTCATTTCGTTTAAGATTCTCTAACAGACTCATGATTTTTTCTAATATTGTGAGTGACCATAGGCGATAGGGAATACTTATCCACTGACCCACTCTGCTATAAAGAACCCTTGCATTGGCGAAAAACCCGCGAAAGTGGCTTGTTGCAGCGAGTCGCCTCCCGGGATCAATAGGTATCCAGATAGACATTCGAATTGGCCAATCATTCTGGCTTTCTGAGAAGTGCATAATATCTCGTTGACCGACATTTATTGTACCGCACTTTAATGAGTAATTGAGCCACGCTGTAGACGCTTTTGTCTACAGCACGAATGGGCTGGCACGACTGGGTGGTTACCACTCTTACAAAACAGGCGACAAGTAGCGACTTGCTTCTGTGTTTTATACGGGTGAGTAAGATATCCCGAGGCCCAAATCCCCTTCTCCTTCCTAATCTCTACATTAACCCTGTTCTTTAAGGTCGGCAACGCGTCCATGATTCTTCTGGCATTGTTCATGAGCAGTGGAGATCACTTGCCACTAGGTGACCCTCTTCCTCGTTTGCCAGCCTAGGCTATAAAAATCTGCATACCACCAGGTCCAATGTAGTCATCATACCGTGATAAAGAAAACATGCTTGTAATTAGATGTTTACGTGTATATTTTACGATATTAAAGGTCAACAAAACGCTGTAAAACAAAAATTACAAGTCCAAGGTTATATGTAATACGTTATTCATGAGAGTGATAGAACTGTCGAAACATCTGGAGCGTGAACTATAGCTAAATGTGATATCAACGATCGGTCCAAACTAGTTACTCCAACAGAGCATTCAGATGCATTAAGTATACAACTTATTATGTCATAACGTAAACCAATACTTATGGGATTGTCAGTCTTATAAAACTATTTTTATGTTTTGAAAATTAATTATTTGCAGCTTGCAGCATGTTTAAAACGAAAGGCTCGCGGGCTTGCAATTCGCGGAAGTCCCGGATTGTTTTTTTAAACTATTTTCCATGATACATTTGAAGTAATTGGAAATCGGGCCATAAATGATACAATCAAATCAAATACAAATAATCGGGAAAAATTTTAGTTATTTTCTTACTTATGGGCGACGCTGGTGTTACTTAGGTTTGTTCCGAGTATGACAACCCTGATTGCTACACAATATCATAACTTATAACTAGACTAGATCCTAATCGGATCTAGTTAACATTATTCGAATTGTAGAACTTGCTTTATTTCGCAAAACAAAGCCAGTTTGTATCTCAATTCTCACTATACTTCAAAACAAGTGATTAAAAAGTCTCTGATTAAAAAAAATAGTTTGCAGGACGTGCAAAAATAAACAGATCTATCTTTAGATATATCGGTAATTTTTTTGGAATATAACATAATATTTCCATTTTGTAACTTACCACTAAAATCATAGTTCCTCCATCCATACCCGTAGTTCACCTCCTTACGACCCTCGAACAGGCCGAAACTAATTCTACCTTCAGATTCTAGAGGAGTGGATGTCCTACGGGCCCGTGCATCTATCCAGTGCGTAGTCCCTAACGACGCTACTATTAAAGCTATACACAGACACGACCCGAAAAAGGTCGCGAAAATCATCGACCGTTTGAACAAATTTAGCTTCATTTTCAATAAGTATAATACTGAGTGGTAAAGCCACACTGTAGGCAGTTTTGTCTACAGCATGAATGGGCCGGCTCGACCGGATCGTTACCACCGACTCACAGAAAACCGACGTAAAGTAGCGGCGTGCTACTGCGTTTCGTACGGTGAGTGAGTTATTCGGAGGCCCAAATCCCCCTCCCCTTCCCAACCCCTTAATTATCCCTTCCCTTTAAGGTAGACAACGCGCCTATGATTCTACTAGTATTGTGAGCGTACATGGGCGGTGGAGATCACTTGCCTTGAGGTGACCCACTTGCTCGTTTGCCGATCTATGCTATAAAATAAAAAAAATCATTCAGACTAAGATTCTATCCGCGACGAATTTCGTTTTTTTTACTGATAGATGTTAAATCACATTGTCTATTCCAACATTGCCGACGATTTGCGCGCCAAATCATCGAGTTTTTAGTATCGTTTTCTAACTATTCAACTGGTGGGACCGCACTTGCTTCATTGTTTTTTGGTTTATTGACGTCGGCTCGCCATTAAAGTTTGTTTTCTTTCGCAGAGCTCTCACGGTGTTGAAGAAATATCTGTAACAAACGAGACATAATTATGTAAAGTCAAGTTCGTTGGTGTTAGTCAATTGAACGGTTAATAAATACATAAGAGAATTTTTAAACGTGAGAGAAGATAATTACGCTTTGTGTATCATATCTGATTTAGATACACTTGTTTGTTAACAGCTGATGTAAATACTCATGCATTCGCCAGACGTGAGAACTTACAATCCAAAACTTATTTTGTAGGAAAGCTAGACAAACTAATGCAGTAGTTTGCACTAAAAAAATGTTATTTCTTTTAAATTGGTTAGTAAATAATAATAACCATATAGAAAAAGCTGATCTAAAAGTCGATTTAAGTGGTCGGCGGACTACAATTGTGATACTGCAAAAATTCTAATGACTTAGTAAATACCTACTAAGGTACGTATAAATTCAGTGAAAGCAAAAATAAAATAAATTACAAGCTGATTAACTTAGCATAACTTTTACTGGGTTTTAATTAGCACGAAGCATTACTAAAATGATTAATAGTGAAGGTTATTACAAAAGTTATTTAATAAAACAGTAAAGCCACTGCCATAAAGGCGACACTAATGGGCCATTTAGACGGAGAGAGTTTCTCGTCTCGAAGTTACGATTATCGAAGGAATATAAAACATTTTTTTCGTCTAAACATTCGCTCTTCTCGCTCGTTGCTTTGGGCGACAATTGCCTCGCAATGGAATATTATTGTGTCCGTGTATACAGAATTTCAAAGCAATAATCGTATTTCGAGATTTTATGCCAGTTGCTACCATGAGTGCAGTGCGCGAGAGTGTTTTAATTATATCTGCTCTAAGGTGTTGGGTTAAAAAATGGATTTCGTTGTTGCAAATATTGACTTCGCATATTTTTTTATTTTTGCAGTAATTTCCTTAGGGCCAAATTCCTCAATACCCAATTCTTTAGCAAAATCATTCAGGGCTGCATTTCTTGCATCACGGTTTTTATAATTTTCATTCTCCGTGTTCCAAAAACACTCGTAACTTCTATGCAGTTCAATGAACTTAATATAGTCGGCAGTTCCGAATTTAAAAAAAAATTGTGTAATTTTTACGAGCAATATACTAGTAATCACTAAACTCGAATGACAAATCTCGCACTGAAAACGATTCAAACTGATTTGTACGATACTCGTATGAACTTGAAAATATGTCACACGAGATCGTGTTTATACAAGGTGAGATTCTCATAAGCAAGAATCTGCTTACTATACTTTCGTTGTGTAAACAAACATAGGCAATTATCTCCTAGCGATAAGTCATATGCGAATCTCGTATGACATAATCGTAGGCGAGATTTTAGTTCTTGCCTGTATGTAAACATTTTGATACGATTGTGTTATGGCGATTATTGCTTGCGATAGTAGCGTATGGTTTCTCGTACCGAAACGTACGAGAAACTCGCTCCGTCTAAATGGGCCTTAATTAGCCGTGTAATCAATGTTGTGTAATGAAAGTATTGTTAATGGTGATTTCAAACTATTTAAAATATTTTGAATTGGTTACGATTTTTTTTCGGTAGATCTATTCGTTTCGTTGAATTCTTCGACTGTAATAGTAACATGACTATTATAGTCATCCACAACATCAAAAACAACTATCAAATACGCTACGAGTAATATTACAACGGTCATTTAGATTAAATCTTTAATCTCTTCGTTTTTTAGATGGTTTTTAAAGTAACCCATTTTCGTTAATGTGCAAAGTAAATGAATATTATGCGATAAATATGTTATTACTTTATATTTGAAACGCGTTGGTATTATATTGTTAGAATTCTGAAAAATCCGCTTAGATTTTGCAGTAAATTTTGTGCAATCTAAAGTAATTAAAAATATTCTCTACCTCGCTACAGTAAAAGTTGACATTACTAAACATGTTTAGTGGTTAAATACAACAAAGGATCACAGTGCAAGTCTTCCTAGGTCTACATTTTCAAACTTCGTTGCTTCGTATTGTAAGACGATATTGGGTCGAATTTAAGTCGACGAACAAAATATCGTGACTCAGTCTGACTAGTATGTACGTAAACCGTAAATTAAAACCAAAAAAATAAATAAAGAAACGTCTTGTGGCCGCGTTTTCACCCACCTTCCAAGATCACGGCATCGTAGTATAATTTCAATAATAACTGTAACTGGGGCACATCGATAGTGTGGGAAAGTATTTATCGATATACTGAATTTAATTGCTTATCGGTTAAGGCAAAGCAGCGGAATGGGGGCAAAATTATATCGATTTGTAGAGCGGCATACATATTACGTAGTCCATGACTATTATAGATATGCCTATTTGTTAGGATCAAGCATAAGTACAATTAAATCAACATGCCTCCATTTTTCAATTTAGCATTAGTAAACAACTATGCTAGTGTATCAAATTTTAACAGTAATCGTGTGATGACGTTACAAACAAGTATTCAGTAAATTATATGATTAATTTTGTGTTGCCCACGATATTCCCTAAGGTACTAGATAAATGATCTGGAACTTCGAAACAGACTGTTCTTAACCTCAAAACCGGTGAATGAAGAAGATATGAGGCAGTTTGATTTCTACTATTAGTGTGTTAGAGCCACGCTGTAGAGGGTAGACGCTTTTGTCTACAGCATAAATGGGCCAAATATTATAGACAGAATTAATACCCCTGCCTCACCGAAAATTTACATGAAGTGGCAGCTTTCTGTTGCGTTTCGTACAGTGAGTGATATTTCCGGAAGAATCTCCCCTAGCTTTCCATCAGTAACTTTCTTGCCAATTTGCCGGTCACTACTTTCAAATTCAATTTCAATTATCTCGACATTATAAATGTATAGAAGTCAGAACATACATTCTCTGCATTAAACAGATTCCTGGAACCTTGGCAGTGGTCCCGTAACGGACGAGCGACAAGCGGTCACGGTGCGCTGCGCTCGGCCGACTGCGCGCACATCTGCATATTTACCACATATACACATGTAAACGTTGTCAAGGTCATTGTTAGTTATGACATCAATAATCGAGGGTCATCCACAGTGGGCACTTTTTAGATTGCGTTCAATCATTAGTTTAATTCTTCTTCCGGCTTGCGTTATCCTGACCTTTTATCAGGATTCGCATGCCTATGAAGACGCTTCCAGTTCGACTGGTCTTAAGCATCTTCTATTCTAATTGGCTTTAATTGAGCCCTTCGCGAGTCGAGTCTCTAGTATGATATGTCGCAGGCGTTTAGGAAGTCGGATTAATTTATCATGTTTTATTCGAAGTGCATTCATCTTAAACAGGTTTTATCGCAGTAAGCAGTTTTTCAACATTCAAAATATAGTCAAACTGGTGGGAAGTGGTTATCGTATGTTGCATAGTGATGCTAAGTAGCCACTAAGACATAATTATACGAAAATATACATTACCCGTGAGTATACAGATGGATATTTAAGTAGTGTCTAATCTATTATGTACTGTTTCCATTCGTGTCGGTCCAGTTGCCTGCTACTTTCCGTCTCGAATTACGCTAGACTAAAATCAGTGTTCTAGTCTTCTGAGATTAGATAAATCATAGCTTAAATTTTGATTACGTCTATGATTCTACTAAAATGTCAGTAGCAATACACAATAACATCGTCACATGCAAAAAATCAACAGACCATGTTAAATTACGCTGTTAACAAAACAGGTTTCATTATTGTTTGGTGACGTTTCCATCATCAGAATCCGGAATCCATAAAATGAGTAACTAGTTACTCACTGCTTAGGTGGCGCAGTTGTAATGGGTATGCGGTACAACTGCTGTGCTGAGGTCTCGGATACTATCCTCGGATCAGGTAAAAGTGATATGGGATTTTTCTATCACGAAATACCGAGTATCAGCCCAGAGTCTGGAATAGTGTCCGGTATGCCGATAGGCTCGCCCCTAACACGTCATGGGACGGAAATAATCTCGGCGAAATGTGGGTGTACTGGTTATACCTCTACCTATCAATTCGAGCATTATAGGTGTTAGTGCACATGTATGTATGTATGTAGTTACATACTTCTTATGTCAATAATTATTAAGTATTACTATTGAAGCTTATTCTATAACAACTTTTTATTGGTGCTCATTAATAATCACCATTAATAAACTTCACTCGTAAAATTTGCAATCTTAGATGAACATCATCAGCTTAAAGGTGATTCATCACCTGACCTTCACCAACTGATTCATCAGCTTCCGTCTAGATACTTCCATATAATATTATAATATGGCTTATTAGTCATTAGGTGGATCAGTCAAACTCCTCTTATAAAAGTTGCAATCTTAGATGAACACCATCAGTTTGTAGCCAGATCAATTCATCTAATACCATCCTTTTTTGCAAGCGCCTGGTCTTCTTTATCCGCACATATAATAATACCCCACGTTACGTTTGTTTAATGTGCAAACCCTCTTGGGAATCGTGTATAACCAGAACAAACAACCAGAACAATTTGACAGCCTCCGTGGCGCAGCGGGCGAGTAGCCGGCTGTGAAACGAGAGGCCGCGGGTTCGATCCCCGCACCGAGACAAACATTTGTGTGATCCACAGATATTTGTCTCGGGGTCTGGGTGTTGTGAGACCGAAAGTCTCTCGTAGTTCCTGATACCCACGACACAAGACTCGTATCTTAGTGTGGGGTCAGGACTATGTATGTGACTGTTGGGTGTATTTATTTATTTATTTTAATCTTCCGGCCCATATGCTCGCACCCCAAAGAAATGCACACCTTTAAACGAAGCGTGACGAAAGTGTGCCGACCGGCATAACGAGTACGAAGCCTGGCGGTAAACCCAGTACAAACTAAAAAAATGTCATTGATGAAACGAAATGACTCTCATGTACCTATGTCATAATGACCATGCTGGCTGAAAGAGTAACTGGACACCTGGTGTACCCGAAATACAATTAATTGAAATACGAAGTGCATGTGATAGTTACAGCAAATTACCTTACCGGACTAGTTTATAAATTTATTTTTACATTTACGTCGATTTTCTGTGAGGAAGTGGTAACGTCCCGGTAGAGCCAGCCAATTCATGATGTAGATTGTAGACAAAACTATCTACAGCGTGTCGCTACCACTCATAAAAATTATCTACATTCAAGATTGTTGGAAGCATCTCACCAGTGTTCAGTATAATGCTATCACCAGGTTTGTTCTTACATTGTCGAAAATAAAAAGTATTTGAAGGTCGTTTGGTTAGTATGTTGAATTTACGTGATCAAATCAAAAGAATCTCACTCACAGAATGTTTGAATCATTCACACGACCACAGTAATTAAATTTATTTAATTAATCTCACAATTTAAATTCCCGCGTCTCTTACACGCCACGCGGAAGAAATGCTAGATTTCCTTGTAGACAACGGGCAGGTTGTTCTCAAATAACTAGATAGTTAGTGTTGTATTACGAATATCATATTACAGATCTTGTTTTATTAATTCATTCACGGGATGGGAAAATAATATTTAATATTTTTGCTTATGTATTATTTTATATTATATGTGCGTTTTTTTTTTTGGTGTTTTCTAATGCTATTACATGCTATTTCTAATCATTCCACACTAGCCCATCGCCGATATCAGGCCAAAATATTGCTAAACCATAAATCAGCCGTATCGGATCCTGTGTCCGGTTGCACACGTATAACTAATCGATTGACACCTACCGACCTTCACATATCAATAGCCTTTTAGTTAACACGTAAGTCTTTTTGCGGCTTTTCGCATGAATTCGTAACATTATAATTTGCTTTTTAGTTTTGCAATGTCTTAAAGTGCCTTTATCTTCCTACCTATTTGTTTGGCAAAATTCGTATGAAAGGCCAAACTTTCATTTTTAGCATTCTAGTCGATTACGCGACTATCGCAATGAAGAGAAAGATCTTACTCTGGTCGAATTAAAAATAAATTACGTAAAATAAAAAGGAAATTTTACAAACCCAAAAATAATAGCTAAACTAAGTTTTTCAAAATCGCCAGTGATAAGTTGTATGGAGATACACCTCAATCATCTAAATTCTACGACAGTTCGATAACAATGTTATGCATGCAGCATCATATTGATGAAGCCTAGTACTTAGTCCAACTATCGGCTGTACTTGAGCGTGTTTTCTGAGCCGTGAAGTCACGTTGTATACACTTTGTTCTACAGCATGAATGAGCCGGCTCGACCGGGTCATTACCACTGTTTCACAGAAAGTCGACGCAAAGTAGCGGCTTGCCGCTGCGTTTCGTGGGTGAGATGTCCAGAAATCCAAATCCGCATCCCAATCTGTTAATTATCCCTTTCCTATAATTAAACTCCTAAAAAGTTTGCAAAACATCTACCTCCACAACATCCACTACAATTAGCCAGTTAATATTAAGGCTCAAACACAATTACATAACCGCACCACTGGTTAAATAACCGCTCGGAATTGTACCACGCGGTTCACTTGCTGATAATTGCACTATATCTAACTGTACATAGTGGTGTTGAAAACGGTTTCTATAAATGTAGTGTGACAGGCAACATTACGTTTCATTACATTTACGAGCGCCACCAATAACTTGTCACTACATACTATGTCTTACAACTTATGCTCCCGTGTCATGTGAATTAACGTTAAATTGATCCCACGTGAACGTGCTAACGGGATCAAATTGTTATCCTATGTTCTAAACCAGCTATAAAAAAGTAGGGATAGCTCAGCGGGGAGTGGAACAGACTGTCAATACGATAGTCGCAGGTTCGAATCCATATAAAAATATAATCCACCGCTTCCTTCTGCCATGTATCTTTCTAGTACAACGAGACCCAATATATAACATGCGTTATCCATCAAGATTGATCACGTTTCGAAACAAATGTTTAAATCTAATCATTTAGAAATTTCGCCATTGTCCACTTTCAACGCCCGTGATTGGGACTCATTAAAATTGACCGAAAAAACCGAGTCTACGTGGAGTTTTCACTCGCAATTTCCGTTGCGGTGTAATAAGAGATAATGATATGAGCGTTAAACAAATTACAATTTAATTTTCTAACAGTACCCAATCGACTGTATGATCCGAGTTGGCAAGGACACAGAGCCGGACTCACCATATTTTGATCTTGCTCCAACTTAAATTATTAGTCACGGACAATGATTTACCTATTATGTCACTAAAGTGACTAGATGTGTAATTGACGCAGTGAAGCGAAGCCAGCCCGTCATGAGACAAAAGTCCCATCTATACTAATATAATAAAGCTGTAGAGTTTGATTGTTTGTTTGTTTGTTTGTTTGAACGCGCTAATCTCAGGAACTACTGGTTCGAATTGAAAAAATCTTTTTGTGTTGGATAGTCCATTTATCGAGGAAGGCTTTAGGCTATATAACATTACGCTGCGACCATTAGAAGCGAAGCATCAGTGAAAAATATTGCAATAACGGGGAAAATTATTCATATTTGAAGGCTTCCGTTGCTAAGCTACCCAAATAATATTATTTGAAGGCTTCCGTTGCTAAGCTACCCAAATCTATACTAATATTATAAAGCTGTAGAGTTTGATTGTTTGTTAGTTTGTTCGATCACGCGGGCGGAGCCGCGAGCAAAAGCTAGTGTGTTTATAAAAAGTATTCAGTAGGCAGCTGTTAACAGTCACTTCAACAATTACAATCGTAAAAACTGGATAATGTATTGTAAAAATACTGTAAATCTTGTTCCTAAAACCAAAATAAAATTAGCCGAGTAACTTTTATTTCGTAACCATATCGCATCTACATTCATATTATTGTAGAATTTACAATGTAAAGTCCAAAGTAATAAAAATAATTTTGACATTGTTTGCAATTAGTGGTGCCCGTATAAGAATTGGGAACATAATAATATATTATGGTAATTTTGCTAGTTAAATCAGGTAAATATAAAAAATATCCTAGTTCGTATCGATCTCTTAACATCAGGTGACCCACCTACAAGTTTGCCGAATATGAAAGAAAATGTGCAAACAGAAACTGTACGTACGGATTTTAGACCTGTGGCTGAGTACGGCGATGACGGTAACGAGACTTCTGGAACTAAAATGTTGGTGTCACTTGACCTATGGGGCAACTGGGACAAAATAGTGCCAGTTGTCCTAGAACGGGACAACACGACGGGACTAGAGGGATATTGGAATGGAAATTGTTTAACTTTGAGCAAAAGCAACACCGTAACTGACAGTTATTCCGTGTTTAATGAGTATAAGTGTTATGAGTTAGATAAGAACTTTAGAAACATGATTCAGTTAAATAACAACCATAATAATACACTATGATTACTGGGGTATAGAACCATTTCAGAATCTGCATATATTCGCAATTAAGTAGGCTGGAGATTTGGTAGCAATTAATTTTAACAATGAATACTTGATTTACTTGAGTATTGTAGGCGGTTTATTGCCCTTAAAACAAAGAGTGTAATGCAATTACGAGAGGTCAACAAACAAGCCAGCGGTCAATGTTAGGAATAATGGTCAGTTAACATAAGCGCTATATCTGCTATATCGTTCATGTATGGGCTTATTCTAAGAGGCACATAAACGCCCACTGCGCCTCGGAGGCTGTCCGCGTTTTCAAATGTCAACCATCCATTACATAAAAAAGACAAACACCTTCCTTTTTCAGCGTCATAAACATCAAATACAAATTGGTCTACAAGCAACAATTGCGCGTCAAACTCACAATGGGCAATGCACGTAACTCGGTCTCTGAACCGCTAGTTACGACATCGGAAGTGGAAGTCATTTGCTTCGCTGACAAGAATTTGGCAAGTGTGACAGAAGGAAGAATGAGAGCCATGGCTGAGGCAATTACTTTTGCAAAATAAAATTGTACTGAATTAGTACATAAAGATCACAATTTTTTTTATCCTGGCTCGACAAAGTATGCACGCTACACCTGATGGAAATATAATACAGTCCAAGAATAGCGTCAACCCACGACAGGCGATCCATCCATCGTAGTTCGTCAGAACTATCTTTAATAGCATCTTCACACTTCGTTTAAAGGTATACATACATTGTATGAAGGAGGGAACACGTGACAGCAAACTGTTCCACACGTTAATAGTCCGGCAGAAAAAAAAATTGCGAACTTCTCGAGTCGAGGATGGAGGAGGTCACTCGACTAATGTTGCACATAGCAACGCTGCGTCATGTTATTTTGGACCGAAATTCTAGGAAAGAAACGAGCTAGTCTGAATTTCCTCTTATTAAGACATGGTTTCTAGGTTTACAATCAGGCCTTTCGTCACCTAAGTTACATGACAAAGCGTTGTTTGTTAAAAACTACAACTAGAAGTTGTAGGGAATGTTTAGAAATCGGAAACGTATAAACTACGATAAGTGACGTAATTTCTAAATCAGATTGAATTGTAAAGCTTTACATAGAGGTGCACAATCAGAAACTGTATTGCTATACACATGATGGCAAAGTTATTCCTAGTTACTGTTAAAGAAGTAATAGATCACACCTGCTTAATACTAATATGAATAGTATAAAGTTTACAACTAGCAATGTGTATGCTTTGTTTACTAACGTGAAATAAAAAAAAATCTTTAATGAGAGAGGAGGCAAACAGGCAAGAGGGTCACCTATATCGCTCTTTAAATACCAAAGGGCCACAATTATAATAAACTTTGAATCACATTTTGGCAATAAATCGATTTTGAGTTTTTTTTATTGTGGCCCTTTTGTATTTAATGAGCGATATGTAGTAGGTGAATGAATATAAGTAGGTACCAAGGTATTCTTTTTAGTTTAGAGATACATAATTATAACTTAATCCTGTGTGATCCAAATGGGAAAGATCGTATACCAATTGATTTTAAGTAACAACTCTATTTAGGATTATGGGTCTCGGCCTCGGTTAATGGTCTGGCTAACATTTATTTACATATAAACATAAGACGTACCTATTTCTTTCGAGTTTAATTTTATATTTTGTCTATAACTTTATGTAGCAACATATACTCTAATGAGTACGTAATAGCATAGTGTTATTTTTCTGTTGGAACGTAGTTCCTTATCGCGCGTTGCGAAAGGGGGCTAGACGGAAAAAATTGGTACGAAAAGTTGGCACGAAAAATTTGTCACGACATAATTTTTTTTAACTTAATTTGATATCTAGCACACAAAGCTAAAGTCGAAATTCCGTTAATAAAACAGATGGTTGTGAAACTTATGACATTTGGAAATGTAGACGCGGTTTGAAATTTGAATTTTTGATTATAGAACACGGCCGTCCGTTATTTTTAAGTTGATAAAAAATGCTATACAATAGCTTTACCGCGGCAGTCTCCGAGTGCCACACGTCTCTTTTTATTTCTATTTTTCTATTCTATTTCTATGTAATTTTATGTTGTCAAACAAAAATAAAGAGACCTATTTTGTTATTTCAGTTGATAATTTGAATTTTTTGCAATTTGTGTCGATTCTACATTAGCCGAAGGAACTTCGTTCCTACCTGGTGTCCCACGACACACACCAATTTTTTTTTTTATATTTGAAGACATTAAATTTTCGTTGACAAACATCGCAACGAACGCTAAAATTATAGACCAACTTACATCAAACAGAACCAACGAAACAGAAGCTCGTTAAATTCCACAGTATTTCCGACGACGTCTATAGAATATGAAAAACAAACGAGACGCAATGAGACCATTAGAGGAATCTTAATTCCTCAATGCGTGGTGTTTATTATGGGCGTTTGCCGCCGCTTTCCACTTTCTAACACTCGTGTACGTGTCCCGCTAAGTGAATTGCCTTTGTTGAATATTATATATCTTAATTAAAAGAAAATTTGGCTTGTATAAGTTTCGCAATAGCGAGAGCAGCGGAGGCGTAATAAACATGGAATTGTTTAACTTAATGATCATTTGCCAAATTCTGATGATTGTACTCGTATAGTAAACTCGGTATTTGTTGTATTTTAACTGCACAAAGTTTCCACTTCGAAACTCATGTGGTGAAAACTACTCAAATAATTAAAATGCATGTTGGGATACATTAACATTTTCATTCATCATCATCATCAGCCACAAGACGTCCACTGCTGAACATAGGCCTCCCCCAAAGATTTCCAGACCGACCTGTTGGAAGCGGCCTGCATCCAGCGACATCCTGCGACCTTTATCAGGTCGTCTGTCCACCTTGTAGGTGGACGTCCAACGCTGCGCTTGCCAGTACGTGGCCTCCATTCCAGAACCCCTCTGCCCCATCGGTTATCGGTTCTGCGAGCTATGTGGCCTGCCCACTGCCACTTCAGCCTGCTAATCCGCTGGGCTATGTCGGTGACTTTCGTTCTTCTACGGATCTCCTCATTTCTGATTTGATCACGTAGAGAAACACCGAGCATAGCTCTCTCCATAGCTCGCTGAGTGACTGTGAGCCGTCTTATACGGCCCATATTCAGAGGCCACGTCTCAGTGCCGTATGTCATCACTGGTAACACACATTGGTCGAAGACTTTGGTCTTCAGGCACTGAGGTATTTTGGACGAGAAGACCTTGCCAAGTTTCCCGAACGCTGCCCAGCCGAGCTGGATTCGACGATTGACCTCTCTCTCGAAGTTGGACCTGCCTAGTTGGACTACTTGTCCTAGATAGACATATTCGTCGACAACTTCGAGAGATGAGCTTCCAACAGTAATCGGGGTGGGCACAACTTGGACATTCGACATGACCTTCGTCTTGTCCATGTTCATCCTGAGGCCCACCCGTTGAGAAACTCTGTTGAGGTCTTCGAGCATTGTACTCAGGTCTTCCAGCGATTCCGCAAGGACCACGATATCGTCGGCAAAGCGGAGGTGAGTCATGTACTCGCCATTTATGTTGATGCCGAATCCTTTCCAGTTCAAGAGCTTGAAGGCATCTTCCAGCGCGGCAGTGAAGAGTTTAGGAGAAATAACATCTCCCTGTCTCACGCCTCTCTGTAGTGGAATAGCCTTCGTACTCTGTTCTTGTACTCGGACCGACATGGTGGCGTTGTTGTACAAGCACCTCAACACTTCGATATACCGATAGTCGATGCGGCACCGCTGGAGAGCCTGCAGCACCGCCCAGGTCTCGATCGAATCAAAGGCTTTCTCATAGTCCACAAACGCTAAGCAAAGTGGCAAGTTATACTCCTCGGTTTTCTGTATAACTTGCCGCAGCGTATGAATGTGGTCTATGGTACTATAACCTTTTCGGAAACCGGCTTGTTCGGGAGGCTGGAAGTCATCTAACTTGCGCTCGAGACGATTCGTGATAACTCTCGAAAACAACTTATACACATGGCTCAGGAGCGAGATGGGCCTGTAATTCTTCAACAAGGTATTGTCGCCTTTCTTGAAGAACAGTACCACCGCACTCCTGTTCCATGCCTCAGGCGTTACGCCCTCGAGCAGAACAGAATTAAAAAGTCTCTGAAGGACTTTTAGTACTGGCGATCCGCCCGCTTTCAGAAGCTCTGCAGTAATTCCGTCCTCGCCCGGCGCCTTGTTGTTTTTAAGCTGTCCGAGGGCCATCCGAATCTCGCACAAGCTGATGTCCGGGATGTCTTCGCTGTAGTGCCGAACCAGCTCGGCTCTTGGGTCAGCCGAGCAGGTAACGGGTTTGGCAACCGAGGTATAAAGCTGTCCGTAGAAGCTCTCGATCTCTCTCAACACCTCTGCCTTGGTCGATGCTACACTGCCATCTTCCGTCTTCAGCTTTGTCATTCGGCTGTGCCCAATAGACAGGTCCTTAGCAAACACTTTGGAGCCTTTGTTCTGCTCGATCGTCTCCTTTATGCTCGCAGTGTTGTGAGCACGGACGTCGTGTCGCAAGGATGTCCATATTCGTCTATTGAGCTGCCGATATGCCTCAGCGTCATCGGAAGACTGCAGCGCCATAGATCGACGTTCGGCCATGAGCTCGAGCGTCGAGACCGAGAGTTTCTGAGGTCGATTTTTACGACGGGGTCTAAAGAATTTAGAACCCACCGTGTGGACAGCTTCTACCAACCCGTCGTTGATTTCGTCCACAGTTACGCAGCTATCTAGGCAAGAGAAGCGGTTTGCTAATTCAAGCTGAAAGCTCTCGGGGTTTTGAATATGGGCGCGAGTAGGGCGGAGCGTAGACTTCATCAAGCGACGTCTTTCTACCTTGACGTCGATACTCAATGTGCCCCTTACCATTCGGTGATCACTTCCGGTTTTCACCCTGTTGATCACAGAGACATCATTGAGTATCCGTCTCTTCGTCGTCAAGATGAAGTCTATCTCGTTCCTTGTAGAACCATCCGGACTCATCCAGGTCCATTTCCTGTGAGGCGGCTTCTGAAAGAAAGAGTTCATTGCGAACAGTCCCTCTTTCTCCAGGAAATCGGCCAGCCTTTGTCCCCTGGGGTTTCGTTGCCCATATCCAAATTGCCCCACTCTCAGCTCCTCCTGTCCTCTCTTGCCCAGTTTTGCGTTGAAATCCCCCATAACAACATTGAAGTAGGTTTTGGAGGTGTGTATGGCCCGACTAATGTCGTCATACATCTCCTCTACTTCCTCATCTGGGTGTGTCGAGGTCGGCGCATATACCTGTATGACCTTCAATGAATATCTCTCACATATTCTGAGTATAAGGTATACTACCCTGCTCGACACACTTTCGATGGCGACGATGTTGCTAACGAGGGACTTGTGGACGAGAAATCCGACACCACCTCGAGACTGTTGATCGCCACCCCGGTAGTAGAGTAGGTTACCAGACTTGAGGATTATCGTGTCCTCCCCGTTCCTTCGGACTTCTGATAATCCCAAGATGTCCCATCGTAACCTACTCATTTCTTCTTCCAGCTCAAGGATCTTCTCGTCAGTCCTCAAAGTGCGAATGTTGTGTGTTACCAGGGCCAGTTGTCGTCGGGGGTGGTAGCGGGATCTTACCCGGGGATTCTTAGCACCCCCTGCCCCGCCGTTACCGTAGCTGCTACCAGAACTAGGAATAGCGGGGCTGCCGGGGACTGGGGGCCTGGTTTTGGTCTGTAATTTCATTGGGGGGGTTTTGCCATTACTCGCCACGCTTGGCAGGCGGGTTGGCGAGCGCAGGGGCGTAGCTTCTTGCGCTGAAGATGCTGCTGCCCATCATCAGCCTGTTGCATTTAGCTACGCCATTAATACGATGGTTATACCGCCATCAGCCGGTCGCCAGAGCCTCGTCCGTTGACCAGCAGGGTGCACCACGGGCAGGTGAGGTTGGCTTGGGGTCCGGAAGATGGTGGTTGGACCCCCTTACACCAACATTTTCATTACCATTTTTTAAAACCTATACGCAAAAATGTGTGGCAAGGTACCCTCCAAATGGCTTTTTATGGCAGACGGTACCGGTACTGGTAACAGTACGGTTACCTAATGGTAAGTGATCTCCACCACCCACAATACCAGACGAATCATGGGCGCGTTGCCAGCTTAAAGGCATAATAAGGGATTGGGAAGGGAATGGGGTTTTGGGCCATCGGATATCTCATTCAACGCAGCTGCTACTTTACGTCGGTTTTCTGTGAGACAGTGGAAACGATCCGGTCGAGCCAGTCCATTCATGCTGTAGAAAATCTGTCTACAGCGTGGCTCTACCACTCAAAATTATAATTGCTGAACAAATTATAATGCTGTTTTAATTGAAAGCTGTTTAATGCAGATGTTTCTCTAAATATCTAAACAGAATTTGAAACATAACCATACAAATATTTTTCTAACCATGCATATGTTGAGAGTTTTTAATCGTTCATTTAGCTGTGCAATTTTGTATTATCCGCCTCAGATACCAAGTGCGTAGGGGTAAATGTTTCTGGGATGAACCAGAATCATAACTACTGCACCCGCTTACCATAATAACAGGTACATTTGAGAGGTAGCTAACGAAATGTTGTGGATTGAAACCATGCGATCTAGCACCGTATGTTTCCAGCGTTCATTTATACTACGTACGTGTAAGCTCTGGAATGAACACCCTGCCTTGATATTTCCCGAGCGCTATGACATGTCCTTCTTTAAGGGGTTAGTACCTGGGCGACCGAGCTCTGCTCGGGTGAAAAAAAAAAAAGTGTGCGTTCGGGACGCTCGACAGAAGTGATAACATAAACTAATGTGGGTTAAAGTGAGAGCGGAAGGAGCCTGCCTAATGCTATGTATGCGTGAGGGAAAGGGAACCCAGACAGAGTGGCGCCTTAAGTCGTCTCAAAGTCGTGTCAAAGTCGTGTCAAAGTCGTGTCAAAGTCGTGTCAGAGTCGTGTCAGAGTCGTGTCAGAGTCGTGTCGGGGTCGTGTCAAAGTCGTGTCAAAGTCGTGTCAAAGTCCGGTCAAAGTCGTGTCATAGTCATGTCAAAGTCGTGTGAAAGTCGTGTCGAAGTCGTGCCGAAGTCGTGTCGAAGTCGTGTCAAAGTCGTGTCAAAGTCTTGTCAAAGTCTTGTCAAAGTCGTGTCAAAGTCCGGTCAAAGTCGTGTCAAAGTCGTGTCAAAGTCGTGTCGAAGTCGTGTCAAAGTCGTGTCAAAGTCGTGTCAAAGTCGTGTCAAAGTCGTGTCGAAGTCGTGTCAAAGTCGTGTCAAAGTCGTGTCATAGTCGTGTCAAAGTCGTGTCAAAGTCGTGTCAAAGTCGAGTCAAAGTCGTGTCAAAGTCGTGTCAAAGTCGTGTCAAAGTCGTGTCAAAGTCGTGTCAAAGTCCGGTCAAAGTCCGGTCAAAGTCCGGTCAAAGTCCGGTCAAAGTCCGGTCAAAGTCGTGACAAAGTCGTGTCATAGTCGTGTCAAAGTCTTGTCAAAGTCGTGTGAAAGTCGTGTCGAAGTCGTGTCGAATCGTGTCGAAGTCGTGTCGAAGTCGTGTCAAAGTCGTGTCATTGTCGTGTCAAAGTCGTGTCAAAGTCGTGTCGAAGTCGTGTCGAAGTCGTGTCGAAGTCGTGTCGAAGTCGTGCCGAAGTCGTGTCTAAGTCGTGTCATAGTCGTGTCATAGTCGTGTCAAAGTCGTGTCAAAGTCGTCGAAGTCCGGTCCAAGTCCGGTCGAAGTCCGGTCGAAGTCCGGTCGAAGTCCGGTCGAAGTCCGGTCAATGTCCGGTCAAAGTCATGACAAAGTCGTGTCATAGTCGTGTCAAAGTCGTGGCAAAGTCGTGTCAAAGTCGTGTCACAGTCGTGTTAAAGTCCGGTCAAAGCCGACTGGTCACTGTGTGACTCCACCTGGTATTTAGAAATTATCAATGTTCCAGGGAGGTCGGCTAACGCCGCGCTGGCTGGTCAATGGACCGCTCGCGTTAAGGAACGTTTCGGTTCACCCTCCCATAAGAAGTTATCACTTCAAAAAAAAACAAAATGACTTTTTCTAAAAATGATTCCTAGCTAGATCGATTTATCGCCCCCGAAACCCCCTATATACTAAATTTCATCAAAATCGTTGGAGCCGATTCCGAGATTCCAAATATATATATATATACAAGAATTGCTCATTTAAAGATATAAGATATACAGTTAGAAGGCCGAAAAAAAGCGAATTTTCCAGATTTTTTTCTGAGAAAACCTTTAAACTTAGTGATTTAAAAATTTGTACACATATTATGGTATCTTTGAACTGTATTTTAAGATTTAGTATTAATAAAAATATTTATTTGGAAAGGAGCTACAGCTGATCTCCGGGAGCTCCTCTCAAAAAAGACGTTTTGCGGTGACCACTATATCTCTGAACTGGATCCTTTGAAATTAAAAAACCAAACGGATTTCGTTAAAGTAATGTTAAATCTAGTAATTAATCGAAGGAATAAGCAAAATATTTTTTTTTGGCAAAATGGCGGCTTCTCAAAAAAAAATATCGATTTTTGACCAAAATTTCGACCTTAAATTGATTCATTTCAGATTTGCGTGTAACTTCGAAAATATTCACCGGAACGATATGAAATTTTCTGTGTGTATTCTTAAATATATGTACATTAAGAAAATAAAATAAAATAAAAATCGATTTTTTGAAAATTCTAACTGTATATAACCCCTTAAAAGAGGCTTAAAAAGAGTATTCCTTTAACGGTAGGCAGCGGCTAGGCTGTGCCCCCCTGGCATTGCCAATGTCCATGAGCGGCGGTAGCCGCTTACCATCAGGCGGGACCGCTTGCTAGTCTGCCTGTCAAGGCAATAAAAAAAAATTCTGTGGTGAGCCAGCAATATACTAAGCCACGCATCTTCTTGCTACACCTATATCGAGCGTTCGACAGAAGTGTTTGGAATGCACCTCTTACTTACCAAGACAGTGCTAATAGTTTCAACACACAAGATGCGTGAGAAGATACAAGTCGGCCCTGTTTTTTTGCGTTGTCGAGTAAGTAAACTATGGGAATTGTGGAAGCATATATGTATATTCTTCAGTAGTTGGGCAGATATGCTAGAGATGAAAGTTAAAAGTTTATCCGGATAACGGATATCGGGCCACTCTATGCCGGTTATCTGGCCGATTATTACAACAGAGCGTATCGTAACATTCGTAACAATTCGTCAATTCGAGTATCCTCGTTTATGGGTTTCGTTCTAATGGATTTGCTACGACCATTTTCACATGGTGTTATTTGAGCGTATTACTTATTAATCGCCTTATTGTTATTTTGAAATCAATAGTGAAAATTATAAGCCGTCTATGATGCAGCATGTTTGTTGACTGATTAATGGACGGATTGTATCATGTATCATGTGCCCGATGCAATCACTGTATACATAATATCGTATCATTCGTCGTATCGTATCAATCTCTGTATCTAGTGACGAATGCCTCGTATTTTTCTGTATCGTATCCCTAAACAGACCAGTTTTAGTATTATATTACTTTTAATCATTGAACAAAAACCGCCTCTTTTGCGACCGTACGACTGCAGCTGTGCTCAGGTCTCACGTTCGATCCCCAGATTGAGTAACAGTGATATTCGGTTTTTCTATCAGAAAATGCTTAGTGTCAGTCCGGAGTCTGGAATTGTGCCCGGTCTGGCAATAGACACGTCTCTTACCACATCATGAGACAGATATAAGCTCGGCGAAATGTGTTGTTACACCTCTGCCTACCCCTTCGAGAATTATAGTCCAGAATGCGTTTGTAAAATAATAAATTCAAATTCAAATTCAAATTCAAAGCCTTTATTACTAATTTGAGTGTTACATAAATTATAGTTGTGCACATTGGTCCGGTTGTAAATCAGTGTGTCCTGCAGACACATAGGCCTCCTCTAACTATTTCCACTTCTCCCTATCTCTCGCAACTCTTAGCCAAAGGGGTCCTGCAACTTTTTTCATGTCATCAGACCACCTGTTCAGCTGTCTTCCTCTTCTTCTCTTGGTGTTATACCTCGGAATCCATTCTGTGAGGTCCTTCGTCCACTTACTCGTTGTCTCTCTCAGCATGTGTCCTGACCAGCGCCACTTGAGCTGCTGAGCTTTACGGGTAACATCTTCAAACCCTGTTATTTTTCTTAGGTCTGCTGCTCTTCTCCTGTCACTCACTTTGCAGCCCAGGATACTCCTCTCCATGCTCCTCTGGCAAGTTCTCAGCTTGTGGTGGAGTTTTTTTGTCAGAGCCCATGTCTGGCAGCCATAGATCAGGATTGGTAAGATACATGAGTTAAATAGTCTTCGCTTGGTTTTTATTGTGTATTTCTTGTTTTTTAATATGTCTTTCAGAGACCAAAATCTTTTCCATGCGTTTGCTATTCTTCTCTGTAACTCTAGTGACATTTGGTCTTGAAATGATATCAATTGACCGAGATAAATGTAGGTCTTCACATACTCTATGTTTTCGCCGTCTACCTGTATGGTTATTTCTGTTCTATTAGTCATAGCCTTGGTTTTGGATTTGTTAATCGTAAGCCCAACCTTTTTGCTTTTTGTGGCAAGATCTTGTAACATTGTTTGTAGTGTTTCAGGATTATCGGTTATTAATACCAGATCATCTGCAAATCTGAGGTGATTGAGTTTGCGGCCGTCAATATTAATTCCGTGATTGTCCCATTTCAAAGTTCTTATGATTTCTTCCAGAACAGCGGCGAATAGTTTCGGTGAGAGAGGATCGCCCTGTCTTACCCCTCTTTGAATTGGGAAACTTTCACCAAGACTTTCTAGTTTTACCTGTGATGAACTATTTTGGTACACGTTCCGTATTAGCCTTTTATATTTGGGTTCAACACCTTGGTTTTTTAAGGCTTTCCAAATGCATTGGTGTTCTAAACAATCGAAGGCCTTGTTGTAGTCTATAAAAGCCAAGTATAGGCTGTATCCAAATTCTTGGTATTTCTCTATAACTTGTTTCAGGCTGTGCATGTGATCTGTGGTTGAGTATCCAGTTCTGAATCCTGCTTGTTCCCTTGACTGGTGGAAGTCTAAGGTTTTGGAGATACGGTTTAAGATAATTTTAGAAAACACCTTGTAAACATTTGAGAGAAGGCTGATAGGCCGATAGTTACCTATGTCGTCTTTGTCACCTTTTTTGTGTATCAGTATGATTGTACTGCTTGTCCACTGAACAGGGATGTACTCGGATTCCAGAATGATGTTATAAAGATTGGTTAATGTATTTAAGTTCTCTGTCAGTGTAGCTTTCATCATCTCGTTCGTAATGTAGTCCTGACCGGGTGATTTATCATTTCTCTGTGTTCCCACAGCATGAGCTACTTCGTTAACTAAAATAGGGGGAATAGTGTCCTCGTTTTCTTCTTCTAGAATTATATCATTTCTTTCTATACATTTAGTTGAATACAGTTCCCTATAAAAATTTGTTGCAGTGTCCAGTATGTTTTTTCTTTTCGTTTCAGGTTGTCTCGTTTTATTCTTGAGTTTTGGAATCCATAGTTTTGACTCGCGTAGTTCCTTAAGGGCTTTTATTATTCCTCCTGTTTTAGTTATGTGCTGTATTATACATGTCATTCTTTTTCTGGCTCTGTCTTTCTTGATTTGTTTGCTTATTTCTTTGCTTATCTTGGTGATCTCTTTTAATACTTTCTTGTCTTTTTTATTTTTGAACATAGTCTTTCTTCTTTGGATTAAATCCTTGGTAGTTTGGCTGAGCAATTTTGATTTTTCCTTCTCTATTTTTTTTGTTTTATATGAATAGTTGATTACATTGTTATATATTTCTTGGATTCTCTTATTGCTCTGTGCTGTTCCGTGAGTGAATTTCGATGGTTCTTGTTGCGTGAGCTGGTGATGGATTTGATGCCTGTAGTATTTCCTACATCTCTTTTGGTTGGCGCAGTACAGTTTTGCTCTTACCATGCGGTGGTTAGTATTGAAGTTTAACTGACCAATCACATGTATGTCATGTATTAAATTTGGCCGGTTACTTAGGATGTGGTCTATTTCGTTTCGGTGTAGGCCATCTGGTGAGATCCAGGTCCATTTTTTTGATGGTTTCTTTTTAAAGCAGCTGTTCATGAACTTTAATTTGTGTTCAAGGGCCATTTGTACCATTCGATCCCCATTATTGCTCCTCTTACCCCTGCTATAATTACCAATTATGTCGCTTTCACTTTGGTTTTGTTTCCCAATTCTGCCATTAAAGTCACCCATGATAATGATGTTTTTGTAGCAAGACTCTATAGTTTCATTTAGGTGTGCATAAAAATCTTCTTTTAATTTTTCATCTGAAGTTTCAGTTGGAGCGTAGACCTGTATTATAGACCAATTATCGTTGAAGCCAGGTAACTTTATGTTGAGCACTGCTAATCTTTCGGAAATTCCTGTAAATTCTATGATGTTTTTCTTGAGCTCTTTTTTTACCATGAATCCTACTCCATAGTGTCCTTTGGTTTCTCCCTTGTAATAAAGTATGTAGTCACTATATTCTTCGATTGTTTCACCTAGTCTTCTCACTTCGCTAAGTCCTAAAATATCCCATTTAACATTTTGCAGTGCGTTTTCTAATTCCGACAGTCTTTCATCGGTTCTTAAGGTTAGGGTGTTCAAGGTCGCGATGTATACGTTGCTGTGTGGTTTTTGTTTTTCTATTCTGTGTTTGGTTAGAGGGTTAAAATAATAAATACTGGATTAAATTTAGCTCTACATGACAAAAATCCAAATGCATATTGGTGTGACTCAATCATATTACTTAGGTATTTGTTTTCAATGCTTATGATAATGTGTAACCTTTGGTTAAAGGTAATTTAAGATCATACAAATAAAATAAAAATAGCATAGTGATTTGCACAGATAACAGATAATACAATTGATGGATGTTATACTGCATCACATGCAACTCAAATTAAAAATGCAGTAAAGTGGCAGTATACAGTGCACACCGTGATATCAATTGAGGAGGGTCGGAACAAAACCCGCTAAATCCATTTACTAAGATTTTTGACAAATCGGAAAAAAGTTTTTTGTCTTTGGTTTTTTAGCTAAAAGAGAATGATAGATGTTAAAATACCAACACTAGCAACATCGTTTGGTGGCTACTTTCAACAGATACGTGTGTGAAGAAGAAACGAAATAATAATAATATAAAAATGGATATATCAGGTTTTGCTTAGACTGTTGACGACTGAGACGGATTTATCGGTATTTGAAAAAATCTATTTAGGATTTATCACTGTATGAAAAAATCATTGACATTCTTAGTTAAAACTTTGTATAAATAAACTTTGTATTTTGTGGGATTTCAATAAAAAGTTATGTTATGTTGTCTATCATACAGTAAATTTTTATACCAAACAAAAGTATCATCGTCCTCCCAGTTATCCCCAAATTGCTTTATCATCAGACCCTTCACGTCTGCTTTTTTCTGGTTACTCAGGCTTTTGGTACCATTCACAGAGCCTAAGGATTGGGGATGAGATTTTCTTGATTTTAAGAATGAAACCATAACCATATATAACCATATGTGATCTATTTTAACCATAGATAACAGACAAAAATCTCTAGTGTGGTCATTATTAAATTGCTTTAAAGCAAATGGAAATGGATATATTGTTTTTTGTCTCAACCTTATAATGATTTATTAAATTTATCTTCAATTTAGCGGTTTTTGTTTGGATACCAATTTTATTCAGTGGATTTGTTGGTAATTGTTCAGATCATCAAACTTTAACCGCATTTTTCTACAGGATTTATCGGTCTTAGTACGGGTTGAATAAGTCTGTGGCGTTTATCGGTTTTTGTTCCGACCCTCCTCAATTAGGCCTGCATATTAAAATTGGCATGCATGTAATGTAATACAAAATGTGTTGTATATGTATTTGTTTGTACATAATATTTGCACTACATCTTATAATAAACATTCTAACATATCTAAGTTACACTGTTCTTACCAAAATAATATAAGTAGGTTGAATGATCAAGTGATATTGAGTCTTTTTTATCATTAAGGAAAATTTCGATTTTGGCTCTTGACCCACTCAATTACTTTTTGAAGAAAAAATAAAATTAAAAAACATTATAAAAAAATTAAAAAGAAAAACTAAATAATAATAAATTATTTGATGATGATGATGATAAAAAAATTAAAAAGAAAAACTAAATAATAATAAATTATTTAATTAATAAGAAATTATTAATTAAATAATGAATTATCGAGGTGTTATTTCTCTATGAATGAGCACAGTTTTTAAGATCAGTTTTATAAAAAAAGTACTAGTGAAAATTTAACTTTAGGCCTCATAAAAATTTGGAATAAAATTAAAGAGGTTAAAAAATTTAGATTACTTTTTATTTCAAATTCTACTAAGTATTTACTCTTAGTGATGGGGTAGTTTTAAAGGTTTATTATTGGTAATATTTGCTAAAACAAAACTATGATTACATTTATTAGTTTACCTGCAATTGCAAAATTTCATCCAGAAGTTGATTTCCATAAACAAATCAAAAATCCAAATAACTTTTGAACCATACATTTACATGCAAAAAACATGGTGCTTCAACTGATAAGTATTAAGGTCTTCTATAGCCTTGTTTTCATTGATCTACCGATCATGATATACCCTCTGCACTAAGTATAATGTCCTTTCTAATTATATACATTCATACCTATACACACTCACACCTATCCCATGGGGGTAGGCAAAGACTATTAGCATATACCTTCTACACATTGTCAGATAGATTTTTCCTAATATAACATTGTGAGCATTTAAAAGCCAAGTTTAAGTTAAGCCATGACCAATGACAAGAGTTTGAATATTTTAAAACAAACTCAAAGTATGTATGGTTTTATTAAATAAAATTAAGCACAAAACTGTTATTGATCAATAACATGTAGGTAATAAAATCTGCTAACACTCAGACACTCAAATCTGAAGACCGTGAAATATCAAGCAGAAAATTGCAGAAATAGTATGAGCTGATGGAAATAGTATGAAAATAAAACCAGATCTTTCCAATGGATTTCATATTCTAATTATTCATAGTTATTGTAATACATAGGTGGTTGTTTGGAATAAATTATTGCCTACGTAATGCCACCTCAATAATCTATTGGTAGCCTAATTGCCTGAGAAACCAGTAAGGTCCTGAGTCTAGATCCCAGGTCAAGTAATTGCAGATTGAGTCTTTGATTTGACAGATGTGTTGCCTTGGTGTCTCATTTTTCATCTCAAAATGTGATGGGAGGTGAGTCTATTGCCCTACTAGAGACAAATTTTGATCCCAGGTAATACATGTTTTTTTGTATTAAAAATTATAATTACAAAAACAAATTGTGTCATGAGATTTGAACCCAGGACCACCAGTTCCTAAGCCAATGTATACTACCACTAATATTTTATGGAAGAGGGGTCACGGAGCAAATTAAATAAAGGATACTTTAAAAGCATAGTTATACACCTTCCTCCCTTTTTCCACACCATCTAAATCAAGAAGTTCCTAAGCTTTAAACTGAGTGAAGATTGTTGAAAAACAAATTAGTGTATGTGGCAATCACATTGTTTTACTGCATGACAATTGCAAAATATTTTACTCATGTTTTTTTTACCTAGCTGTTTTATTATCCACCGCTGGGCAATGGCATCTCGTTTCTCTGCCTTTAGAATAATATACATGAATAAAAATACAATGATCAATGATTGAACAACAACTTTTGTTATAAAACTTCTGAGGTCGCAGTTTTTTTATTGTAATTATATAGCACACTGCACAAGTCGAAAATAATAAAAAAAAAAAAATTGCAGCATAAATAAACACGAGGAGTTCCTGAACTTTCATGTTTATCGCAAAACATAAGTTATGTGATATCATTGTCATTATTATTTTTTTAAGTTGTTATCGTTTAAATTGTTAAATCCTTACCTGTTAACCAAGGCTTCATCCCAAAACTTTCAACTTGGAATGTTTAGTTGTTGACACAAAAAATGATTCGTGTACACTTCACCACACATGTAGTATATCACGATTGTAAACTGCACAATTATTTATTTGTTTTAAATACTTAATTATATAATAAATGAGTGTACATGGCGTAAATAATTTTAATTCGAATTGAAATATTATTCTATTGAAAGGACTGAAATACGGAACGTGCACAGCGCGACACAAAAACAGCACAGAGATCCGTAAAGGGTTGCTAGACTGAGTTTCAAACTTTTCCCCATGTTTATATATATTTTTCCACCAACTGATAGATATTTCAATTTTATCCCCCCATATTTTTTTCAAACAGGAATTAAACCAATTTGAAACTTATTAAATTATATTTATTGATAAAAATAATTCTTGATAATATTCAGCCATTTATACAAATAATTTTAAACAACCTAATTGAACCCAAAATTGTTAGTTTATTTTGTCTCCGATTCTTAGATTCGACTGTTGCCGAGTAGAGACCCGTCTGCCGGGTCTTAAATTATAGGGATGGTATTATTATTGCAGAATGTTACTAATGATTAATATAATTTGGTAAAAAATACAAATTAAATTTAAAACGTAAGTTAACCCATTATATACATACCTTATGTATATTTATGGCAATAAGTTTAAATATAAACTTATTTGATGAAAGGCGTTCAACAAAAAGGCGCGCATTTTTAAATTTTGTTTAGGCATTACAAAAGAACCATAGAGTGGCTTTTATGCAATAAAACAATCAATTAAATGGCAACAAAATAAATTAATTTTTATTTGTTTTTATTGACAGACATTTCTACTTATTTTTCGGTGGCCTCGCACCAAAAATAGTACTCCCAACACGGACTGTGGTTGCTCCAAGCTCAATCTGAAAGATATAATAATAGTATACATTATTACTTCATGTACCTATGTATTACAATATGAATTTATAACAGAAAGCTTTTCAACATACAGCTAATGCTCATTTACATGTATTGCTTGGAATATTCATATATTATGAATAATCCATAGTAATAAGTGTAGTTTTTCATTTTTAGGGTTTTGTATCCAAAAGGTGCCAACAGACACAAATATATAAGCTATATTGAGTAAACTTTACAGGAGAGTGATTTAAAGTTCAAGTTTTCAGAAATATGTATAGACTTAATATTGATGATATTAAGTCTATACCATCTGTCTACCCTACTTTTAAGGGGTCTTAGCTTTTGAACTGTAATAGGTAGCAGGTTAAAAATTTCGATATTCATTTCAGTGTAACTTAAGAGGTCCAACTACCACTTGATAAGTTTTTGTTTCATCCATAGTGTATGTGTTTTAAACTTTTTTGGACTCTGCATATTTTGTTTGTATTCAACAGTGATATAGTACAAATCTCACTTAAATAATACGCACCGCATGTTCAAAGTCAGCAGACATACCCATTGACAATTCAACATTGTTTATATCTAGATTTAAATGTTGGCACACTTCCTGTCTACATTTTGCCAGGCACAAAAAGTCTGGGTTAGGTCCTTTAGATACATCATAGTCATACTGTCCAATAGTCATAAGTCCAGTGAACTCAAGATTTGAACAATTCTTTAAAACATGTTCTACAAGTTTTGTGCTTTCTGAAGGTTCTATCCCATTTTTAGCTGGAATTTAAAAATAATTAGATAGAGTACATACATCAGGCATTTTGAATTTCTATTATGGTTTTAGATTTAATTATATGGTGTTTTGAGCTCTGTCTCTCTCTATCTGAACCGAAAAATTACTATATAAATATTTCTAAAATAAGTCTGAAATCATTGCATCTTCAACAGTAAAATAATACACAATTATCATTATCATCTCAGCTAATAATCACAAACCAAAAAAAATACAAAATTATGAGTTTTTTAAGAACTTACCTTCTTCACCACTAGTATTAACCTGTACCATCACCTTCAACTTTTCATCTTCCTTTCTGAACTTCAACCATTGTTTGTTCAAGTTGTCTGCCAACTTCTCTGAATCAACCGTTTCAACCATAAACAGGCCGGGTGATCCAAGTAGTTTATTTATTTTATTCGTTTGCAAATGTCCAATGAAATGCCATTTTATTTCTTTACATTTCTCCAAGATCTGGGGATCACTGGCTTTATCCTCTAATTCATTGATATAGTTCTCTCCAAAGTGTCTTTGTCCAGCATCATATGCTTGGACAATTAATTCTACAGGCTTAATTTTTGATACTGCAACAAGTCTTGGAGCTATTTGAGGTAGATCCTGTAAAAATTACATTTATGAGAGAAGGGGTACTACAGGAATACTATCATTTGTTTTCAAGAGCACTAAAATGAGCTCTTGTAAACTTTATAGTTCTTAATAAATAAGTGATTAAAATTCGCTTCAAACTCACTATCGGGTGTATGTAACAACCCTTAAATATGACTAAACCTTACTGAGACACAATGTATAGTTAATTAATCAAGTTAATATGTTTAAACATCTTGGGAAAACAGCATTTGAGGATACCATATAAATTGTGTCATCAATCTCAAAGTAAAGTATCATTTCAGTCCTAAAATTCTTGTTCTTAGTTTATGTCATGATATATGATTAATGATAGCCTCCCTGGCGCAGTGGGCGAGTAGCCGGCTTCGAAGCGAGAGGCCGTGGGTTGAATTCCTGCATCGAGATAAAATATGTTTGTTTGATCCATAAATATTTGTTTCGGGTCTGGGTGTTTTGGGACCGCAAGTCCGTCGTAATTTCTAATAACCAGGATACATGTTAACCTAGCAAGGGGTCAGGACTATATGTGTGACTATTCGGTGTATTTATTATTTATTTATTTACTACTATTTGGCCTTTACAATCTAATGCAGATGATTATGGATGTGTAATCTGAAGCATTTCGTTTGGTGATTTTATAGCCCAATACAAGACGAATGTAATATAATCATAAAATAAACACAGTATGCCTAGCAGATTCAATGTAACAAGTAATGAACAGCTCTAAATTAAAATTATGTTAAGTAATAGCTCAGCTTGAAGTAAAGATAGCTTTCTTACTCTACTCCTTCTCGCAACAGCGGCTTCGATTTGAGTAAGAACATTTTTAAGGCCGTACATTACGCAGATCTCGCTTTCTGACGACATAATGCCTTGATAGTTGATAATCCCTTTTTGATATGTTTTCATAGATCGCCCCAATTTATTTGACATTTGTTATCACAATATTGCTTTATTTTTATTCGTTCCACGGGGAATCGACTAAGGTCAGAGATCATGCTGCCAAGTTATAAGTAATCACTATTTTGCTAACAAAACAATTTTTTCTTTTTTATCGTCCAGAGTAGGTACGATGGTCGCGTAGACAGAGTAGTGGGACATTAACATTCGTTAAAAAAGAAATACCTGAGATAATACACTATAACAAAGCCCACGTCAGAAGATGCGCGATATGTTGGAGCTGCACAATACCTGCGTCAATCCATCTTATTTATTATAAACTAAAACTATTTACAGTCAACCTGGGTAATTTTGGCTCACTTTAGAGGTAATTTATTGTAGTACGGATTTACTTTTATTGTTATTTGTCATAAATGAGTGTTTCTAGTGGGATATTGGCCTTTATAATCTAAATTCCTGTGTTATTTATCGAAACGATAAATAAAAGACCCTTAAATTACCAAAAATTTGGTGAGCCAAAGTTACACTGACATTTGGGTAACATTAATAAGTATGAGGAGTTGATGAAGAAAATCTCTAATTTTTGTAGTTTTTTATACTCCTCGGTAAGATTAGCTTGTCATATTGATAAAAAAAATACATTTCGTTTATATCACTATCCCCTTTTTAGTGGCAACGTAGGGTTACCATATTAATACAATATTAATCTGCCTGGTTTATCGAAATCAACTTCTATTTTATGGACCTCTTAAATCAAGTTATTATTGTATTAATCAGGTTTTGATGTACTTATAATCATTGAGCAATGCCTAAAATAATAAAAGATAATAAAACAAACTCAATCACATATAAAAAAGAAACATAATATCGGCTCTCACTTCCCCCATACCATGTATAGAAATTGATCATCAATCGCATAAGAATCGCCTCGTTTTGTGATTTTAGATCCTCCAAATCGGCTAACTATATTTCGGGGGTGACAATTAAATATGTCAAGCTTTGATGGCCACTTCCACCCTTCAAAACTTTTTTGCATAATTGAAATTTCACGCATTTTCTGTCCTCGCCCCGAGCTAATGTTACCCCAAATGGTCTGGAAATGAAACGGATCGAAGATTAATTAAAGATTTTTTTAAAAATCTATCAATATCGCGGGATATTTCAGTGTTATTACATAAAAAACATATGATTCTTCAACATAAAACTGAACTCGCCTTCTGTAGTTCTTCTGTAGTAACTGCTATACACAACTTTTTAGCAAGTTTATTTTTAACTCTATTTACCGCCAACACTTTGAATGCTGAGAAATAAATATATATTTGACAAATGTCAAATGTCACTGCAGGTTTCCTTCAAAAACACTTTTTACCTTCATAGATTAAACAACTTTTTATTATACAGTGATTCAGTAAGCAGAGAAAAAATTAAACGTTCAAATACAAGTTAGTGAGTCAATGTTACATTGAAAGCTAAAGTTACCCAGGTTGACTGTACGTTATATAAATCAATTATTTAAGTAGTTTAGCTGGTGTTATCCAATGGAAGAATTGCAATTAGATGGCGTTACATGAGTGTAATCACTATGTAGCGGATCGTGCGCAAGAACAAAAACTGTATAAATCTTATAATTATGCTATTCATCATTGTATTTTAACCAAAGAGTCATACGTAGTATCTCTAAATATTCAGTGAAAGAGTATTAATTAATAGCTGATGTGATAGAAACACTGAATGTTAGTTTCCGAACGATTATTTATTGCCAATTGTCAACTCAATTGATTTTTTCCTCATATTTGTTTGCATTCTTTACGGCGTAAATTCGTATTTTTAAACATCAAATAGTGAATAAAATATGTACGAAACTTATTTAAAGTATACAGGCTGACAAAAAGCAGTCATGAACGTGTTAGAAAAGGCTGAGAAGGCCCTAGAATATCTGAAAGCAAACGAGAGTTCGGCCAAGTGAGTGTTGTATTGTGGTGTATTAAGTTTCTGGTTGTAGTTTTTTACTTATCTAACATGTTTTGTAGGGGCCATGAGCTGCAATCGGCTGCAGGAACACTTGGCAGGTGTCTAGGAGCTCTGGGCAGCAGGGCGAATTGCGCTAGACATTATGCAAATTTGCTACATTCTGCTATACCTACCTTACTGTTTTTGGCCAGCAATGACAGCGTAAGTGACTTCGTATGGATATCTTTCCAAATACAAAAAAAATGGATTGTATTACTCCATGTATAATAAATGTTTTTTACATAATTTTGTTTAATATTTTATAGCAAAACTTGTGTTGAAATTTCATACATATTATAATATTAGGTTCTAAAATAGATTTTTATAGTGGGGATTTGTGGATTGTGGGTCTAAAAGAGTGGTGATGGACTTGGCTTTGTAGTTATAACAAATTCAGGATTATTTATAGTCACATGGCTAAAGAGTAATCAAATGGTTTATTGACACACATGTTGCAATAAAATTATGTTGAGTACCATAGTAATTGTTTTAAAATGTAATCCTACTTACTTCTTTTGGTCTGGTGTTATCCTGGCCAGGGTCTACCAATCCACCATGATTTGATGGTAATTAGTAGTAAGTAGGGGTGACCTGCTGTCTGACCCTAACAACCTACAATGGGAACCAAGAAATGCCATTGCCTCGTCCGTTTGTCAGTAGAGTGTACCACAGGCCACATACTAGGTGAGGTTGGCTTGGGCCTAAAATGTTGGTGGCCCACTTATACCCTTGAAATCCCACTAATATTATAAATATGAATGGTTGTCATCTGTAATTAGGTTATACGCCACTATTTATTCTGGAAAATGCTATTCACATGTTGGAAGCAGGGAGCAAAATCTAGTGAATTATAAGTTGCTATGTACCTATTTGATCAATTTTATGTTTTTACAAGACTTATTAACAAATTAATAATTATTACCAACATAATTGTATCAGTTCAATTACCATACTTGTACCAGATAACCAAAATTAATTGTATTTTATTTATGTTAAATATGTTGTCATCTATGACTTTTGTATTTTAAACTTTTATTAATTGTTTTCTTTCTCAGGCTGAAGTGAGACTAGTGGGTGATGAGGCTCTTAACAGAGCTGTGGTGGGAGGGTTTGCCTTCCACTCATATAAAACAAATATCATTTTACAAAATCAAATAGACCATAAAAGAAATGCCAGGTAAGCAATTATTTACAATCTTTATGGTACAATTTGCACAAGTTACAGTTTGAATAAGTTATTTCCATCCCACAATGTGATATGGGGTGAGCCTATACCGGGCACAATACCAGACTCCAGGCTGATACTGAGCATTTTTGATAGAAAAACTGACAGACAACAACAACCTGATATCAACTGGTTTACCTGACCTGGTGATCAAACCCAAGACCTCAGGTCAGCAGTTGTACCATATACATGATACAACTGCACATTTGAGGCAAACAATATATCAATATTCTATTAACATCCAAATTGTATAGACCTGACCAAAGCAGATGGCGCGTAATACACATACAACATTTTAAAATGGAATCCTGTCATCCTCAGTTTTGTCATAGTTCAGCAACGTCCTATTAAACCATTTTATTCTCAGATGGATCAGAGCAGCTCTGTCTCGCATATGTCTCGGCGAGTGTTGGCTACGTCCAGGCGTCGGAAAGATTCGCAGTCAAGCACAGACTCTGTTCCCGAAACTCAGTCAGATTGTACGGAATACTACAGAAATCCAGCTTATAGTTGAAGCATTAGAGAGTAATCTACCTCGTTTGCTGAATGCAATGGCTGAGTACACAACGGATGAGGAGATTTCTGGTATGTTTTTTAGAGTGTATACAGCAATTTTAATTGTATTTTGCTGAAATATATATAAAGGAGCCGTTATTATAATTTTTGTTGTCTTTACAAGGCATTTTAAAAAATATAAGATTAAGTAAAGTTTAAATAAAAATCAAACATCTTGGGATGAGATTGTTAATTATAATATTTATTTTTGTTACAGAGTTGTCAAGAGCATTATTATCCCACGTAGAGACAACAGATCCGGCCATAAGGCGTGGGATATCGACTTGCATTGCGCATTTGTGTTCACACAGAGAGCCACTTCTCACAAATGTTTTGAGTGAAGTGTTTGGTAAGAATATGTTATGGTATCTCACTTGAGTACATACATATTGAGTACACGTTACATCTCTTGAAACTTTTGAAACGGGACTTTAACTTATTTATTTATAATGCTTCATTTTATATTAGGCAATTTTACCTTTAATTTTCAGGATTAACTTGTGCATAAACTAGAATCATTTTTCAGATAAACTATGGCCACCGACGTCAGAAGGCGCCGTAATAATGGGTTGGTTTTGCATCGTCAAAGCCATATTTCAAATTAACGATACGTCGAAATTTTCAGAAAACGATCTGTTCAATGTACAGGATTATTTAGAGGTAAGAAAAGATATTTATGAATAAATACAGCCAACAGTCACACATAGTCCTGAGTCCACAGTGAGTAAATCTCACTCAGTCTTAGTCAGTCTTGGTTCGTAAACTCGCAATGATAGGAGGAACAGCATCAGTGATAATACCTGGTTGAGTCGACCCTTTCGTGCTGTAGACAAAACTGGCAACAGGACGTATCTACCATTTTATATTGGATATGGTTCAAGAGAATTCCAGTGGCATCAGTACCAAGTGACAGTATCAATATTCATAGAGAATAGATATAAACTTACGGCTGTATCCTCGAATGGCTGGGCATTGTAAGTACAGTCAGTGCTTCCAATGGTTTGATTATTTCGATACTAGGATGCGATAGGTTGGGAGCCTATCGGGCATAGATTCCATCCTGGGGAAGTCATGTTTAATGGGTTAAATTTACATAAATCAATTTGTGATTGCCTGACCTAAGATCTAAATCTACTATTCTATTTAAATTTACTCAGCATATCATACCTCATACATAGCATACCTCACCATTTCTCAGCATCAGTAAGCTACCATTAGACCAATGAGGCGATTGATTGTTTGACTGAGTGTAGGGTATATACTATATTATAGCCTTAAATATATTTAATGTGAATCCTAGTTGAATGAATTTCTCAGTTCATATTTGATTTTCCAGCTATACCACCTTTGTATATATTACATAGAAGACTCAACAACAGATCACAATGTTCAGAACTGTGTCATCGAGTGTCTCACTGTGCTTCTGTCCCGAGCTAGCGGAGAGTACAGGAGGGCGTTACTGGATCGTCATCCCACACCAGTCTGTTTGGATGACAGGCATAATCGAAAGGGGCATAGGAGAAATATTAGTAAGTAGTCTTCATGTAGATTGTAGATTTTAGTACGACAAAATATGCTTGAGATCGATATGGTCTATCAAAGTTGTATCAGTTATCAGCTGTGATGAAAATATATTCGAAATATTATGTATTAAAAACCATCTTGATATGTGTAATTTTTTATTTGTTAGTGTGTAATAGTGGCGCTTCTGAATAACTGGACGGATTGTGGTCATATTGACACCATATCTGTTTTGTTGAGATGTTTGTTCAGAGATATAACATTTCGTTTCGACCTATGATAGCAGAGCTGTAACATGCGAGGGAGACAACTTGTAATAATACATTTTAAGGAAGTGCTTCTTAAAAACATTTAATTGCTTTTTATGTATCACGTAATTGTCATCTTAAATATTTCCATCTTGGCTCGACAGAATTACTACACATTGCAGTCCAAATATAATGTCGATAGTCAAGGTACACTGTGTCCCTCGACGGTCGGCAGAATATTGCCGGCCTAAAGTTACCGAATGCTTTATGACTTAAAACATATTAATTTTAACTTAATATCAATTTTTGAGACTTAACATCTTGTCTTGGAGTGACGAGCGCAGGTCAGTGTCATGGAGTGCTTTGTTATTCAAAGTACTTTGCGGTGTTGCTTGTTTATGGGCAGGCGTGGCGCTTACTAACAGCCGAGCGCCTTGGTCGTGTAGTCATTCAATGAAATAAAAAAAAAATACTTTCCACAAAAGGTTCAACAAGTGTGATATCATCTCGATTCCCGCCGAGTCCTCCGTCTGAGCCTAGAGACGCGCTCGAGTTGTCGTTCACCGGCGCCTTACAACTTGGCAGCATATTACATCTGAACACTCCAAGTTTGAGTGTTGAAGATCTTACCATACAGGTGAGCGATATACTTCTGACGATATCTGCGAGTCTCCAGTTTATCGATATTTAGTTGAACATTCAGTATATGATAAAACTTTGACGATCGAACTATTCATCGCATTTGTCACTATCAACATGACAGTCTAAAGGGCTCTATTTATATATTGGTTCGGTAAAGTTACTACAATGGTAGTGACTGTTCACAGGCGTTGTATCCTTCAACGGTCGCCAGATCAATGATAACCTGAAGTAACTGAATATACATCGCATGTCCCCAGAACGTGACTCAACGAAATTACGTTACAGCACGTTTTTCACCATGTTTATGTTGGTCGCTAATCAGCCGGGTTATAAATAAGTATCAAGTTTCCTATCACCAGCTAGCAGTAGGGGACCTGGATATACATTGACTCTATCTATGGTTATCACTCCCCAGATGTCTTTGCCCTGGCAAAGATAGGCCCTGGCACATCAAACCACCTTCGCCTCTAGGCTAGCAACACACCCATAAATTTACCATAACCATAAGATCCGTTAAAGCTCCGCAAAAAAGAAACGATACAGATCTTTTTTCTTTCGGATATCCACGGTTACGGATATCCGGCACATCACTAGTGACAACTCATTCGATCATATATTTTCGTTTAGACACCTGATTCACCAGCGAGCGATACAGGAATAGAAATACCAGACTCTGAACAACTATCCAAAGATCTGACAGAAAAACTCCAAGAGTATGAGGAATGTGATCAGAAGGAAGATGTGGTTGATACCCCCCACCTTGACAGCTTTAAAGTAAGATGTTTTGAGTTTAAATTATTTAATGTCTTTTGATATAGTACTAGTCCTGTACTATATACGTCCCTCTGTTGACTATGAGCCTCCTCTACTAATCAGAGTAGGTATTAGGCGTTATTTAAAAAAATAAAATATATAATTAAGTAAAAAAAAAAATTACGATAAATAAACATAATATTACAATGCCACAGACAATGTGCACTATCATCAAAGGTGTATTCAACCATCTTGAGTCTTACAGTGTACAATTAATAGAAAGCCATTTTTACATTACAAATTACATTACATAACAAATAACATTACATTACAAAATAAATTACATTATAAATTACATTACATTACGAATTACATTACATTACAGATTATATTGTATTATTTCATTTATACTCATCTTGTTCTAATATGGCTTAGCTTGTAAATTTGTAGACTCAGTTTTAAATGAATTTAATAACGTTTACCAATTCTATTCATTTAAGTTAATAGTGACAGGCTCACTCTGTCATTGTTTCTATTCAAACACATAGCAAGATGTGCAAGAATGGGTTAGATCAGTGTTTCCCAACGTGGGGTCCACGCCCCACAGTGGGGCAATTTGATAGTTAAGTGGGGCAATTTAAAAATGGACTCGACACGACTTTAACCCTTTCACTTTGCGTTATTTAAATGCAATGCTAGATATTGGTGACAAATTTAACAAAAAAATGTTAAGGTGGGGCATGACCTAAAAAAGGTTGGGAAACGCTGGATTAGATCGTTTATACTCTATACTAAAGAGTAAATTATTTTCCAGATAAACATTGGAAGTTCGAGCGATGACGATATACCGCTCAAGTTTTGCACGAGGTTACTTGCGTCTAAGTTCTTATTGGCTGGAAACAAAGGCGATTTAATACCAGATAGGTAAGATACCTTGTATAATACAATGTGCTCTGGAAAAGTTATTTTATTGGAATCTGGGACAATCATATACTCAATATACTAAGTTAGACTAAGTTTTTAAACTTGGTACAATGCACTTTTATTTACATACATACATAGACTTGTCAACCTAATGTTTTTAGAATTTAATACCCAAACATTATGGGTATTACGGGATTGGTGCCGGGTCTATAATATGGCGAACATTTGAGTGATAGAGCCACGCTGTAGACAGTTGTATACATCATAAATGGGCTGGCTCAGCCGGGTTGTTACCACTGTCTCACAGAAAACCTACGTAAAGTAGCGGCTTGCTGCTGCGTTTCGTACGGTGAGTGAGGTATCCGGAAGCCCAAATCCCCTCCCCTTCCCAATCCCTAATTATTCCTTTCCTTTAAGGTGTCCTTTCCTCTTGACACAGTGTATAATTTGCTCATGTCGAATCACACTAAATTTTAGGCTACAAGCACCTTATATAGATCTCTCCATTATAAAAGTAGCGAACGGCTGGCATTGTATCCAATTTTATACGTATGCCGGTGGACTAACGGGTTTAGTTAGGCGATTGTTGCACTCTATTAAACTGTGAAGATTTTTTATAGAACCAAATGACGAGACGAGCAGCTCGCTCGACTAATAATGAGTGCCCCGTCTGCTCATATGTACGTACAAGCGAATGCATTATATTGTTTATCTATTGTCCCTTCAGGGTGATTCGAGTGTCAGTGAAAGCTTCAACACTAAACTGTATATCGGAGATATTGACAGTATACCCTCAGGCTATGACACTGTATCTGGATAAAGACGCTGATGTCAAAAGTCAAAATATATCGGGTAAATATTCCACAACAATTGTTTCATGAATTATAGCTTGAATATTTTTATAGTTGCAGCCTACTTCAGTCAAATGCTATTTTATATGAGTATGATTAGATGTCTCCAATGCAGACTTTATATTATTATTATTAATTTATGAAATGGATAAATTCATGTAACATTTATTTTGTTCTTACAATAAAAGTAGATTTTTAATTCTCTGTTCGGTAGGTTCTTCAGAAGTAACCGAGTCGAATCAAGAACACGTAAATGAATTTATTTTAGAACGTAACGTGTGCTATCAGGATTCACTCACAGATTCCATGAGCCAGGACCTTCTCAACCGAAGTGTTGATAGCCAACTCACGTCCCAATTAACATCGAAGAAAGAGAGCAAGTCCTTAGACAAAAGTGTGGACGACGATGATCAAAAGAGTTCGTCGAATGTCATCAGAAATGATCTCCTAGCCAGCATCATAACAGATAGCACCAACCCTAATATGACGAACAGCAATTTCACAACGAACTCCAACATGACTGGTAGTAACGACCCTACTAGTGGGTATCCGATGTCTAGCAGTGGAGATATACTATCATCAAGCATCGATTTGGATATGAAGTTCGATCATTTCGGCGAGTCGAATACTAATCTGGATAATTTGAAGGATTTCGATAAAAAATCAGAGCGGTCAAAACGACCACTGACTCGCACGGATGAGATGCAAGTAGATGTTGCTGAGGGGTTGGCTGAAAATAAATATCAGGAAAAAGATGTGGAAAAAGAATTTGAATATCAGCATGTGTCGGATATTTTTGTTTTACTAGAGGGTCATAATGACCCGCAAATTAGGGGGTTGGTGAGGGTTTGCGCCGGGAATTATTTGGCAGCGGCGTTAGACCTGTCTCATGGTGATTATCATAGATGGAGGAGTTTGAACGCACTGCCTAAGGATGTTAGTGAACATTTGAGCGTGGACAAATTGGTCGATATTATCTTAAAAGTACGTTATATTATTCTTCTTCTTTTGAGTTGTATGGATGAGTTATAATTGCTGTAACCTTAGTATTTTGATATCAATTTATTGAACCGTGTCAGATTTATTTCTTAAATTCCCAATTTCTAATTAGGTGTTACACCCATATTGTATAATCACAAAATGTAAACTATTTTCGGGTGTTACAGTGATGAGTGTGTGGGCGAGATATTATTGTTTTTTTTTTAATTAAAAATCTTGCAACACCACATTTATCAAGAAATAACACATAAACCAAAAAGGGTATTTCGATTTATATTTTCTCTATTGCAGGGTCTCTCCGACAGCATTCATTCAGCAGTGAACCACACTTTATCATCTCTGACTACTCTCTTAACGGCCCTGTGCAATAGTCCGCATTGGACACTACTAGTTGAAGCTTTAAATTCTCTAGTGAACGTGGAAACGAACAGCTACTGGTTGTGTAGAGTCAACCTGTGCAGGCTTTATGAGAAATTGCCTTATAAAAAGTGAGATATTATTTAATGATTCCCTTATATTTACGCGAATATTACTCATTGAAATAAAACGGATTTTATCGCGGTTTTTTATTAATTTTGATCCCGATGTTTCGAAAGCTTTTCAGCCTTCTTGGTCACGGGGTGGACTGTCCACCAAAATTAATAAAAAAACCGCGATAAAATCCGTTTAAATTAGTTTTATTTCATCATCATCATCAGCCACAAGACGTCCACTGCTGAACATAGGCCTCTCCCAAAGATTTCCAGACCGACCTGTTGGAAGCGGCCTGCATCCAGCGACTTCCTGCGATCTTTATCAGGTCGTCTGTCCACCTTGTAGGTGGACGTCCAACGCTGCGCTTGCCAGTACGTGGCCTCCATTCCAGAACCTATTTATTTATTTATTCCAGTTTTATTTCAATGAGATATTATTGTTTTACTTTGGTCAATTATAAAATACAGAACAATGCTGTAGAAACCTCGACTTAATCTATTTGTAGACATTCATTGTGCCTACATTATAATAACTGTTTCAATTTAATTAATTGTTAATAGTTTTGATTTGTTGTTGAACTTTCCACTTCGTAGTTTTGATGCTAGATGATTGTATAATGTACTCTGCGCATGCTGTAGTTACCAGTTATGAATTGCAATTAGGTAATTTATTAAATATATGAAGAAATAAAGTGTTATTGGTGGTGATGGCCGGTATATAACATACATACGTACATAACGTGCAGAATAGTTTTGCCGGTTTGAAGTTGTCATGAACGACGTCATTGTTATTGTTATATGAATTAATGGGTTACTTGACTTCAATCTGAAAAAGTAATTTTTCGCGTACATTTTCGTATCATTCAAACGTAAGAAAGAATATAGGCACATTTATTTTTGGGACAATTTTTACTATTATTTATAGAAATTGAATAATAATATATTTTTACAGATTGTTCACACTTCACCCAGGGTACTATGCTAGATGTAAAATGATAATGGATGCATTGATTCGTCTGCTCGGTGACCACGACCAGAAAGTGAGGCAGGCGGCCGCACAAGCAATTGCTAGGTACGTAAAAACTATGGCTCTTCGTAATAAATTCAAGTACAGACAATACTGGCAATTAATACGTAAAAGGACTAATGTAACATATTTTTATACAATCATTATTTATTTTATATATTTATTGTAAAAGTAAACATAACGCCATAACATAAGGTTTATATTAACATCAACTGTCATACAGTATATATCTGAATAAACGGATTTAACAATATCTATTAAATTATATAATCGAAATAATTTCGACACATTTTTGCGCCACTTCTATGAATTTCGGCAAGTTGCAATTGAGTATATCAATAAGCTCAGAAATCATGTTGAGTATGGCGCGCGATAAAGGGGCAAATTTTAAGATGTTTGTCCTCGTTGCGACCACGTTAAACATTATGGCTCTCTTTATCTGAATCGAAGTCGATTATTGATTTTCCAATGATTAATTTTTGTTCATGTGACTTCTTGTTCTATTGCATGATGTTCATAGGCGGTGGAAATCTTTGGGGGAGGCCTATCTTCAGCAGTGAACGTCCTGTGGCTGATGATGATGTTGATGATGACCACATGCCCATTTTTTTCATTTTTTTTGGCTTCGACCATTGGCTTCTGTTATAAAAAAATATATTTATTATTTTTTCCAGTGTAATTCCAAACATCTACCCATCAAAACGTCACACCCCTGCAACGATGGTGTGCGATATCGCCTCGGAAAAATCGCGACAGATATCTTTTGAAAATGCCGGTCTAGCTCTCGATTTAGTTCGTAACATATACTTCTACAACGATCTGCCTGAACAGTTGAAATGCGGTGTGATGATACGCGGCGATTCTCTCAGGACTATAGTAGGCGATTTGATGGCTAAGTTATTGTCGAGCAGTTGTAAGCATTATTCGGTAAGTTATGTACATTCTGTTGGTAGGAGGATACTTGTATCCGACCGGATAGCGACCACCGTACACTGGTGCTAAAATCTGCCATAGTGGCCCACCTTGTGTGGGTCGCGTTCCAGGGTCAGCCAGTGTATATCCGGTTTTCCCCAGGGGGCTTGCCCCCTTGTCCTAACCCTTTTCCCATCCCTTTTTCCTTCCCCTCCCCCTTGGCCCTTTGGCAGGCCGGCATGATCTTGCCGACCTACGATGGACACATTGTTTATCGTTGGTCGACACTATTCTTGGATTGCGCTACACTTACCATCAGGTATAGCCTAGTCATTTTAGCCACGATAAAAAAAAATGTGCTATCATAATCTTTAGTCTGTGTGAAATTATTGTATTCTGGCTGCAAAAGAGTGTCCATTTACATTGACTTCATTATTGTGTAGTTAGGCATACTACAGTATTGGCACCGTACGATGTCCCTTAAGACTTAAGTATGCAAGCTTATGAAGTGCCGTAAATAATAATTACGTGTGAAAAACAATAGCAGTACTTCATTGCTGTAGCATTAGTGACGTAATGCTGCAGCAATAATATATCGACACTACATGCAATGCGTTATAAAATTATTGTTAGCAGTTCCAACAAGTTGTTATTGTGTTGCTACTGTACATAGAGATCAATATTTATTTTCGAATTTACCTGTTTCCAACAAAATTATCGTAATAACCAAATCTCAATAATTAATGTTTTTCAACTTGAAGAAACTGAAAAAAGAATGAACAAACGGATAAAATTATGTTTAAGATAAATACACGATATAGATTTAAAATGATATCATCGAATATAATACAATTTCTCCCTTAGCAAGGTCTGCTAGAAACGCTACAAGCTGTATCTAAGAAGTGGTCTCCATGGAAAAATATTGAAGCATACTCGAACCAAGGAATAGTAAGCTACTGCCTCGAAAACCTTGATTACTGTGACGGGACGGTCGCAGTTAGAACTTTGTTAATGGATTTATGTTGTATGAATTATCCAGGTACATAACAAGTTCATATAAAATTAATGTAACATATTGTAATGATTTTTTACGTTTATGCGAATGTTACTCATTGAAATAAAACTAATTTCAACGGACTTCATCAGTCCAACCGTGACCAAGAAGGCTGAAAAGCTTTCGAAACGTCGGGACCAAAATTAAAATTACTTATATGTACGCATATCACGTATTGTTTTATCGACTATAGATGGCGCAAATATCGATAACACTAGCAACGCTGTATGAATACACACAGTCGTTTTGAAATGAGATTGAACTGTGATAGATAAAAATAAACAATACGCAATATTTAATTAGTATATCAATTATATTTGTGTATACTCTTAAAATTAGCTTATTGTACACTCTAACTGCCCTTTCTTTCTCCTTCTTTCATCTCCATCCCATGGTTGCCTGTAAGATATTGCCCTGAGCGATTATAAGCTAATATTTTTTCAGTCGAAATTCACAATGTGATGCGTCACAAAACATCAAACAGAGACATATTCGAGCGTGACTCGCAGAATACCAAAGACAAATGGCAATATTTGGATGACGACAGAGCTGCCAAACTAGCCGAAAAGTTTCTACAAGTAACGTTGAAAACTTTGAACGTGTTGGTACACCTGATCGAGGAGGTGAATCCTACTGTACATTTGAATAGGAGTGGTATTGCCTTACCCGGTAGTCCTGTCAGAAGAAAGACTCAGGGTAAGGGATTTTAAGATACTAAAAGCTATAAGACTAGACTAAGATATTAGAAACGAGAGACCGCGATTTCGATTCCTGCACCGAGACAAATGTTGGTGTGTTCTACAAATGTTTGTTTCGGGTCTGAGGGTTGTGAGACCGCAAGTCCCTTGTAGTTACTGATACCCACGTCCACGGCACAAGAATCGTAACTTACTGTGGGGTCAAGTCTATCAGTTTGACCATTGAGTTTCTTATTAACAGTTGCAAAACTTATTTTGTCTTCTTATCTGTGAATCTGTTTTAGATTCAATTCCCGTTCGCAAAAGTAGTACTCCAACAGATAGTCTCGATGATAAAGGATCGTTACGTAAGAAGCCGCCGTCGCCAGCGACTAGTCTAAAGGCGAACTTCAGCGGACATTTTTACAACGAACCGTTTTATATGAAACTGTACGAGAGTTTGAGGGCTACGTATTTTAATCATAAGGTAATTTAGTTATCTTATTATCATTCAACAACTGTACAAAAACCTTTCCTTCATTTCTCGTCTGATCACAGCCCTCAGCAAGCCAAACATTGCAATTATATGACGTCAGAGTTTAGTATATATTTTAATATACAGGGTTACTTTTAAAACATCAACAACCTTACAGAACTAGATAGGTAACCCCATAAGGAACACTTTTGTTCTACGACTTTTGATAATTTGTTAGATTTTATTTTCATAAAAAATAAGTATTAATTTAATTTACGGCTTGAATGTTTATATCGTATCGATTACGTAAACAAACCCCTGCGAAGCGCGAGGAAGGGGGTCCAGTGCTAGCGCCTTTGAATTTGACCCATTTATTAGTTCTGCGAGGTTGCTGGTGTTTTAAAAATAACCCTGTATATATATTTTTTCAGATAAACCTAGATCCAAAGTCTAGCATATTCCACATGTTTCTCACAACAACACTCAACTGTCTAGCTATACAATTAGAATTATCCACCGAGAAAGAGACAGGCAATGTTACTGAAGAAATTCTATACTATCTAAAAGCTATAATGCCATTATGTCCCAATTTGACGGTCTATTGCATCACCCAGTTATTGAAATGCCTTTTCGGTACCAACATGCTGAACCAGTATAGTGATTACATGAGTATAAGTGATAAGAGGGATGATGAGAAAGCTAGTTTCTTCGATGATATAATGGTGATGAATCCCTTAAATGCTGATAAAGGGTCTAGAAGGAGTAGCGTCAGTTCTACAACAAGTCAGAAATTGTCTTTGGACAGCAAAAACCCGAGGATGATTGCAGAAAGACAATTGTTGGTCACTTTGGAGAATTTCGCGAAGAATAAATCTGATAGAAAATGGAGTACGAATAAGAGAGAGTTAGAGAGATACATTCGATTGTTTGAGCCGGTGGTGATACAGGCTTTGAAGGTGAGTTCGAAATTAACTTTTGAGTGGTAGAGCCACGTTGTAGACAGTTTTGTCTACAGCATGAACGGGCTGGCTCGACCGGGTCGTTACCACTGTCTCACAGAAAACCGACGTAAAGTAGCGGCTTGCTGCTGCGTTTCGTACAGTGAGTGAGATGTCCGGAAGCCCAAATCTCCTCCCCTTCCCAATCCCTAATTATCCCTTTCCTTTAAGGTCGGCAACACGCCCATGATTCTTCTGGTGGTGGGCGTACATGAACGGTGGAGATCACTTACCATTAGGTGACCCACTTGCTCGTTTGCCGGCCTATGCTATAAAAAAAGAAAAAAAAACGTCAATCACTTACTACTAGTTGACCCAATTGCTCGTTTGCCGGTCTCTGCAGTAGAAAAATTAAATATGACTACAGACAGGACTGTTTTAGACCTTTGGGCACCCAGCATTTGGGGCTGAGTTTTGTTTGCCAATAGCATTTATTCGGATATATCGATATCGATTAAAAGTATACTGAGAATATGTTTTGTTGATACCCCAGAGTTATACGATGCAGAACGACATACCGCTACAGTGTCAAGTGTTGAACCTGCTCAATCAACTGTTGACGTTGAGGGTCAACTACTGCATGTTGGACAGCGATCAGATATTCATCGGCTTCTTGATGAAACAACTCGATCTTGTCGAACAGCATGAGATACCGTAAGTATTCACGTTAGTACATTTTTAAACTGAATTCGTTAATAGTATATTGTGTCTTCAAATTAGCCGTATCTACGTGGTCGCTCTGTAATTGGACATATTTTCATAGTATTGAATCACGAGACGAGCAAGTCGCTCGTCTTACGGTATGTCCCTCGCATGCCCATAAAGATACAGTGAACAGTGTGTTATCTCAAATCCTCGACACATTAATCAATGAAAGTTATGTATTTTTTTCTAGAGATTGTTGCGACCTCGTGCACAGCATTCTGATGTTTTTGGTGCAGTTGTCCTCTTCTAAACATCACACCAAGCAGATTATAGAAATACCTAAGGTAAGAATTTATCGATGAATATAATTATTTTATCGTCGTTGTCCGTTAAGAACTTCAGTAATGTTGAGATACAGCTAAGCTGCTGCTATCGTTGAAGAAAACTCGTGTCTTACCTCCGACAAGTACTAGGGGTATTACCTTTGTCTCTCCCTTTCGTAGCGTCTTGACCGATGGACCGATTTGAAAGCTGGTTTAATCGATATGATAGGAAATCTTTTTTCTGTTTGTGCTCGGGTTTTTTTACTTTTTATAACCCATTATATGGATACAATTAGGGGAGACCGGGGCAAGATGGGATACTTAAGAGAAAAAACGTCATAATATGAAAATCAAACTGTTTATTAAAAATCTCTTACAACAAAAGAAACTCTTAAAGTTTTAATTAACATAATTATAATCTTTTATGTCGCTAAACCACATATTTTTTTGGCAAATAATAACTAAATGGCACATGTCAAATATCCCGTCTTGCCCCATCACTGGGGCAAATCGGGAAACGCTATGGGGCATAAAATGATTACACATTTTAAACTGGTTGGCAACGTTCACATATATGTGCCTCTTCATCATCATCGTCTACACCTGCGCAAGAATTATGGCACACGCTACAAATAATCCATTCTTCAGTGTTCATAGCCCTCGCAGCAGAAGATGGCTCTGGTCGTCTAAATGAAAGTTCAGTGTGCCTCTTTAGATATCCATTGAGCCAGTCTTTTAGCCATTCCAGTCTCTGCGTTGAATGGGTTCTTAATATGGTTTCTTTCAGCTAACTGGAAAGCTAAAATTCGAAGCTATATACGGGATACTATCCCATTATGCCCCGATCATTTTGCCCCAACAGATACATTTTGCAAAACTTACAACGGCTCTAATCTACAAAATTATTTTGCGAAAAAGCAATCTAAATCCGTTAGTTTTATACTACTATAACAAGTATACGGGAAAATGTTACAATAGCATTGATACCTACCTTGGTGCCCATCGATTCAAAACAGAAAACTACGTAAAAATCTGTCAAAAAACTGTTTTTTCTCGCTGCGCAGCAAAAACACATAGCAATATGCACACACCGCTCGGACTCGTGTGACGCGACTGAACATCGCGCGAATGGAGCTGTGTTAAGCTCTGTTGTGTTTACAAGTCACTCACACAAGCAGATTTCCCGTCCTGCCCCGAGCTTCGTCTTGCCCCGGTCTCCCCTACGCAATAACATTTCAACACACATCAAGTGAAAATAGAAATCTTGACTTATTTCGCTAAATTTAATAGATTTAAGTAAGTTAAATTCCATATTGTATAAAAAAAACATAGATGGAACATGCCCCATGTACGATTATACAAAATAGAACTTTAAATAATTAATGATTTAAGTTAATGAATTTAGCAAAATAAAATGAATATCTCAGTTTTTACTTGATGTGGGTTGAAATGTTATTGGATATTTGCATCCATATTGCGTACTAAAAGAGCGCTAAGCGAGCGAACTGGTTAGATGAATAAATTTCAGACGAAATAACTTTATAAAATGAAACTGCTTCTAGAATGTTCTAATTGTTCTGGTATGCGCAGTTGATCCAGCTTTGCGATGGTCTCATGGCATCGGGCGCTCACGCTGAATGCACGGCGGGATTGGAACCTGTAGCAGTCCGAGTCTTCAGCACTATGGGAGGTAACTTACCTTATCAATAAAATAAAATCATTTTACACTGATTTTATCGCGGTTTTTAATTTAATTTAATTAAATTAATTTTGATCCCGATGTTTCGAAGACTTTTCAGCCTTCGTGGTCACAGGGTGGGCTGTGAGTGAGAACCGCGATAAAATCCGTTTAAATTAGTTTTATTTCAATGAGTAATATTCGCGTAAACATAAGAAATCATTACTTTATAATTTTTTAGTAAGCCTCTGGGTTAAAAGTTTTGTTGTTTTTATTACATACATAAATTAAGGGGTGTATTCGAAAAGGGGTAGACAGAGGTGCATTAAGGTGATTAAATACTTGTTAAACAATTGGGACGAATAATTAATCTAATAAATGACGGGTGTATTAATGTTGCAGGTGGGAGTATTTTAGGTCGTGCGCAACAACAAGAAGCGCAAGCTACCAGGGAAGTACTGTTCTATATGCTTCAGAAAACAATGCACCAACCAAAGGTAATTTATTATCTAAATAAATTTCATATAATTTACAGTACGACGAAATAAATTATGCGCTTCAGCAATGTTCGGTTTTTTTACGAATTAATACGAATATACAATGAAAGCCTGGCTATCCGGTTATGTTCAGGCACTCAATAGAATAATAAGTATATTATCTAATTAGATAAATAAAGTTAACGTAAAGGTTGGTGTTATATCATCATCAGTTTGGTTTTGTGTACTTACTTAGTCACTTTCACCGGTTGTACAATACTTACCCACTTGAAGAATATGTTAACAAAACAAGACCCATCTCTTTCTCACAGGTACTGGACCTCGTCTCATGCGTGCTATCTCTCTCACAAGAGCACCCAGAAAGCTACTACCGATACTCAGAGTTGGCGAGCGATACTCTACTAAACCTACTGTCGCAACGTTCCATCGAGTTAGATAGTTCAGAAGCTATATCGTCACTTGAGAGACTGATAGACTCGGTGTATAAAGATGTATTATTAGAACAAAGCAGAGTGGAGATATTGTTGAAGATATTGTTTAAAGCACCTCCTGATCAGGTAATAGATCCCAACACGCAATGGTTTTGTCAATCGATTCTCTTTCTCTTCTCTCTCTTATTTCTGCCTTCAAGGAATAGTGCGTAACCATTGTTGTGTTTCGGTTTGAAGGACATTGAAGCCAGTGAAATTACTCTGTATTATGAGACATAACATATTATGTCTCGGGGTGACGAGCGCAGCTCAGTGGCATGCTTTAATTCAAAGTTATGTGTGGTGTTGCTTCTGTTTATGGACAGCCGTGACGCTTACCATCAGGCGAACGCCTCGCTCGTCTCGTCATTCAATCAAATAAAAAAAAGTGAAAAAAGAGGGGTTGACTCCGGGCAGCCGGTCATATAATCTACATGTTAAATATTTCTGTAACATATGTTAAAAATGCAAAGCATGGTGCAACCCCACTGCTATTGGGATAAGTTTAGGCGAAAGAAGAAGAATATCGATTCTCTTTCGACAAACGCTATGAGTACATCACTAGTACTTGATGGGAGCATAATACAAGAAACTTATGGGTGGACGAACAGAGATCATTCAACCACTTTTCTAAACATTATTACTTTTGTAAATGCACTACCAGCTTACGTAAATATGTGTGCGTAAGATTAGGAAACCTTACAATAAAATAGATAATGGTTTTATGTAATTAATGTATTAAATCTTAAAATATGGAATAGTAGATTACGTATTCCGTTAATTTAAAGCCTACTATTTTTTTTTATAATACTCAATAGTTATGTTTTTTTTCAGGCTACAACACCAGTGAAACTAAAACTTAGATACCTGTCAATAATTATGGTCCTAATACGAAAAATACTAATCTTAATCCCGGAAAGCGAGATTCTCCTCTCGATAAACTACTTAAAAGCTACATGCATATCACCGCAATCGATATTTTTCAACGTAAAACCCGACGTCGATCCTCTAAACGTTCAAAATGTGAATGAAAATTGCGCAAATCTGTCACCAGATGTCGTTTTAGTGAGATTTTTGTTCAAAACGTTAACGTACGCGTTACTGGAAGCCGAGGCGTGTTACGAGCCCAGTGGAGTACAGAGGGACGCGGGTACTGTACAAAGAAACAATTTGGTATACGCTGTTTGTGTTAATATAATAGTCCAAGTGAAGCATATGTTGCATTTAACAAGTGAGTATGGGGTTTCAGCAAAAGTATGTTTGCAGTTATTTTGAAAATCATTGTTATATCTAATCATTTAGTAATTGACTTGTCTGTGAAAAATTTTAATGGATTTTGCGTACGTTATTAGAGTAATTAAGGGCCGGCGCTCATTGACGGCATGGCACGGCAGGTCATGCTGCGGCATCCCGCGGCGTCCCGTGGCATGCCGTGGCATCCTGCTGAATGCCCAGCCACTCTCTCTCTCTCGCGCACCGCGGCAATCCGTGGAATGAAACGGCATGACACGTCTGGCCGGAGCATCCCGCGGCGCGTCGCGTCATGCCATAGCATCCCGCGGCACGTCGCGGCACTGTGGTATTGAAATAAAGTAACGTGAATTCTAAACTCGTGGCAATAAGATTCAAAATAACTTGATTAGTAATAAAATCCTTTGCCATGCCATACCGTGCCATGCCGCGCAATGAGCGCCGGCCCTATCAGTCCTCCAAACTATAAATGATCCTTGTTCAATGTTTAAAAAACAGCATTTATTGATCTTCTTTTAAAAACAAACATCGACATTATCATGAATGAAATTACTGATACTCTTAAATATATATGGATGAAAATATTATCTCCTTACAGCCGGTTGCTTATTCCCTCTAACTGCAAAAACAGCTCAAAATATCTTACACAACGAACAAAGCGGTTTGAATACTGGTCTCTACAGTCCCGAGGAGAACATACCACTTAACACATTGAACCTGATATGCTTGAAGTCGGCGCATCGATTGCCTTTACTGACTGTGCACTGGTCTCATTTATTGATAAGGTAAGGCATTTTCATTATATGACTGACATGTGATTGGATAAGCACCCATTATTTTATCGATACTATCTATTTTTTACATTATTTTTTTAATTGAAAGTTTGTTACAATTAACGATTGTTTAGTGATATTAAATCGATTGATCGATGATATTGAATCGAATTAAACGATCTTACCGAACCATAAATTTAAGTATAGACAGCATTTTTTGTAAGTATCTAGCAGACATTCTTCTAGCAGACTTCTGTTTATGGGCATGCGTGGCACTTACCATCAGGCGAGCGCTTTGCTCGTCTCGTCATTCAATCAAATAAAAAATACGCGAGATTTATTTTTTGAAGATAATATTATATTGTTTGCAGGTTAAATTTCCTTTCACATAAATATTGGCAGAAACTGGTCGGCTTCGCTCGTAATCTTCCGCTAAGCGCTGACACTGCAGATACGACCTTATTAAGACTCGACATGCTTCAAATCGCGTGTGTCGTTGCTTACTGTGAATATTTTGTGAGTTATTTTACTTTCATGGATTTTTATTAGCTATCTTGTTTATATCAACACATTGTTATTGATAGCCTTCGTGACATAGCCGACTGTGAAGCGAGAGGCCGCGGGTTCGATCCCCGCACTGAGACAAATGTTTGTGTGATCCTCAAATATTTGTTTCGGGGTCTGGTTGTGAGACCGAAAGTCCCTCGTAGTTTCTGATACCCACAGCACACGACTCGTATCTTACTGTGGGTTCAAGACTATGTGTGTGACTGTTGGGTGTATTTATTTATTAAATGAAAAATTAAAAGCATGTTATAAATTCTGAAGTTGTTTCGAGAACAAATAGTTTACACATTAATAATCTGTAAATACACTGTAGGTATTGTTTAAAGGTTACTGGCATTTTTACAAATAGACGAATAAGCATATTCGAAAATATTATTCTTAAACACTAGATTTTTCTAAAATGTTCGATATTTTAGCTATTGTTGACTTATTATATTAAATCTTATTCGTAGGTAGAGAATGGTCTGGCAGAAGCAGTACATTTAACCTGGTTGTTGGTGAACCGGGTACACATCCTGGTGAGCCAGTACCAGCAGCACATGGTGCAGAGTTTGGTCAGCAAAGTTCAGCAGACGGCCGGAGCGTCAGGTCTACTGCTGCAGGCTGTAGCCGCTAGGTGTCAAAGCTGTTTGAAGGTAAGACGATGCCATGGGTTGGCAAATGTTATAAGACTTTATTAACATTTATTAATATAACCGAGACCGACATGACAAAGTGACCTACATGTACGAGACATGGGACCATAGACAACTAGTGCGTTTGCGAGTGGTAGAGCCAAGCTGTAGACAGTTTTATCTACAGCATGAATGGGCTGGCTCGACCGGGTCGTTACCACTGTCTCACAGAAAACCGACGTAAAGTAGCGGCTTGCTGCTGCGTTTCGTACGGTGAGTGAGATATCCGGAAGCCCAAATCCCCTCCCCTTCCCAATCCCTAATTATCCCTTTCCTTTAAGGTCGGCAACGCGCCCATGATTCTTCTGTTGTGTGCGTATATGGCTGGTGGAGATCACTTACCATCAGGTGACCCACTTGCTCGTTTGCCGGCCTATGCTATAAAAAAAAATAGTAGATGCAATGGGTTGGCAAAGGTTTGTTAGATGCAGTACAGTGTATTGTTGTTGTGCACTTTATTATGTGACAATAAAGTAAATCACCACATAAATAGTTATAAGACTTTATTAACATTTATTAATATAACCGAGACCGACATGACAAAGTCACCTACATGTACGAGACATGGGACCATAGACGACTAACTTTTTAATGATCATAGACATCACTATGATCATATACCACCATGTACGCCCACAATACTAAAAGAATTATAGGTGCGATGACAACTTTAAAGGGAAGGGAAAATTATCTACAGCGTTGCTCTACCGCTGAAAAAAGCGAAGTTAGTACAAAATATTGAAATCCTCTAGTTTCGCTCTTGATAGATAATTCCAATCCAGTTTCTTATTCTCCCAAAAGGCATTATAAGTTTTATTACACTGTTAGAGACGCTAAATAAATATTATGTAGTGTTTAATTTACAATTTCTTATTTTTAGGATGAATTTGCGCTAAACACTTACAAAATTCTATCGTTGTGTCACGAGAGCCAATCCGGACCGTTGATATTTCTAATCTGTCGAATAATTGGCAAGCTGGAACCAGCTATAGCAGTGAGGTGAGTCATGACACTGTTATAATACCTTCTTATCAAACTTACGCTGCCAAGCAACAGTGTATAAGCACTGTTGTGTTTCGGTTTGACAGTGAAATTATGAGACTTAACATCTTATGTCTCGGGGTGACGAGCGCAGTTCAGTGCCATGCAGTGCTTTGTAATTCGAAATGATGTGTGGTGTTGCTTCTGTTTATGAGCAGTTACTATAATATATATGCACACTGTTGCTTGGCGGCAGAAATAGACAAAGCGGTGGTACCAACCCAGACGGCCCCTCGCATAGGAGGGACCTACCACCTTGTGGTATACTAGATAATTATAATGCATAAAATGTCAGGTTTGCAAAATTGGCGATGGAACGATGCAAAATATTGAAAGAGTTACCGATAGAGAAGATAACCATGCAACTATCTAAAGAGGATGTCCAAGTGGCTCTGGAACTATTGCAAAGGGACAAAATATATGTTAGGTAAGTTCACGTTTGAAAGTGTTCTATCTCTCTTCTTGGAAATAAAACTTATTTGAACAGATTTTATCGCAGATTTTTATTAATTTTGATCCCGACATTTCGAAAGCTTTTCAGCTTTCGTGGTCCAGGAGTGGAATGTCCACCGTGTAAAATCCGTTTAAATTAGTTTTATTATTTGTAATATTCGCGTAAACATAAGAAATCATTATATCTCTCTTCCTTCTGAATTTCTGTATCTTTGTACCTATTTTTTTTTATTATATGTATATCAAATATGTTGTGCCATTAAATTATGAACTTTAAACATGGTAGATCTATAGTAATTATAAGTAATATTATTCATTGGTCTTTCCTACTCACTGCAGATATTCATCTCTTGTGGTGGAATTGAACTCGCTCTCGTCAAGTGTGTTCGACTTATCTCCGCTGGACTTGTCTCAGGACAGAGCTATCAACCCACAATACATTGTTACTACCAGTATCGACTCTAACTGGTTGGTTCATCAGGCTAAGAGCAGGTAAAGCTTAATATTTTGGAAGTGGTGGATTTAATTAGACAATTTCAATTTAGTGCATATGAAATGTTACTAAATATCTTCCAAATGAAAAAACATGTGTAATTTGATCACACTTAAATTCAAGAACTCACTAAGAGAAAACGATTTTTTTAGATGCTGTCAATCTGATGCTTGTCTTCCAAGAGTATCAAAACAAGGTGAACTGGCGCAACTTCTGTCAAATCTATCCTATGAAGATCTGATGACTGTCATGTCATGCTCTGAATTTGACAGAAAACTCCTCGGCACTTGCTTCACAATCGCAAGCGAAAATTATTTGAGAGATTTCATAGATGTAGTATCAGCTCACGAAGCTAAAGAAGTAGAAAAGGATAATGCAAGAATGCAGAGAGAGATGAAAATAGCCGAAGAGATGACGTCATCCATCGACAGCAACAAATTAAATGTAGTCAATACACTTCATGTTTTCAAAAAAAGCGACAGTAAAGAGTCAAAATCGCAATTCTTTATTCCAATAACAGATAATGAAAATGTGAAAGAATTTGGAAATCTTCAAATTTCGGAGGAGGAGAGTGAACTGATGATACCAGAGCTGCCTAAACTTTACCGAGTGTCTGTCACAACGTTAGATAAATCCTTAGCCGAAGTCATACGACTGTTCCCGAAGCAAAGCCGACCGCACAGCCAATCGGAGACGTTCAATTTAAATATTGAACATACTATTGATCGTTACACGCGTCGATGCCACCAAGTGTTTCAAGATAAACTGTTTCATAAAGAATTTGTTGTACTACACACAGCTCTAACAGGTTTTATCGATAGTTTAAAGAGTTTGATGCAATTTATCGATGACGCCGATTGTGATTTGCTAGACAAGTGTATGGAGAATTTATTGCCGACGTCTCTAGCGAAGAATATAGCGATATTTTCGGTGATTTCGCTGCAGTATTTATCGTTTGTGATCAAGAATAAGAGTATAGCTGAATCTCCAGTACACGCTGACGTATCGTTCCGTGCGACTGTAACAACGACTGATAGTGTATCTGTGGACAATATGATAGCGTGGGTGGTCGATAATGTGTCAAAGGCTATGAATGTAGATCAGATTTGGGCGGAGTTAAATGTCGATAATAATTCTAATAGGACTCAGTCGGCGGTTAACTGTTTGTATGCTATTTTGAAACATTTGGTCAAAGTGAGTATATTATTTATAGACACTATTATGATATCACCTTTTACTTTAATTAGTATTTATCAAGTGTACTTCTATAAAATATTTTTTGTAGGATACAAAACCCCTAATACTTAAGCAATACATGCAGACCCAAGATCCAGGGCCGAAATCTGACATGATGATCACGGGAGACAAATTAGTCACACTATGGGATTACTGGGAACGAAGTTTCTATGCGAATGGTCCAAGTAATGTCCTCGGAAAGTGTTATAAAGGACCAATTGAGAAGCTACTTGCGAGTTTATCCAGGTAATGTATGGCGTCAAGAGGAATTTCTGTATGAAAAAATGTTAGCTACTACCTAGTTTAAATAAGTGGTATCATTCTACCATCAACCCCAGCTATAAAAATAAATGGTTTTAGATTTAATATACGCACGAATGTTTGACAAAATTTTTATAATTATTTTAAATTTTTTTTTATCCGAGCACGGCACAGTTACGCTTACCATCAGGTGTAGTGCAGTCCAAAAAACCAGCAACCACCAACAAACAATGAGTTTATCGGTGATCACCAGAGTCATGCTGGCCTGTATAAATGCTTCTTCCCTCTTCGAAGAGGAAAGAAGCAAATTGAGGGGCCTGCGACAGAACAGACGGATGAACGATGCAGGCACAGTGATACAAGGATAACCCTATACCCGGCCCAATCAACCATCATGTCATGTCGCAAGCCCCTCGAGAGAACCGGATATACACTGGCTGATCCTGGAAAGCGATCCACACAAGGCGTGTGGATTACTATGGCAGGTTTTAACACCATGTGTACGGTGGTCGCTATCCGGGCGGATATGAATATCATATCACCAGCAAATATGTTTTTCCAGGTTAGATCTGCTTAGTAACATAGCTCTGATCCCACCCATAGCGTGGTCTTCAGTCGAGGTTGTCTCGAATAAAGAACAAATACAGAGGATCGACTTGCCGCTACAGACATTGCAGGATATGGATGTTCTGGAAGCATTTTTATTCAGGTATGTTTTAAATAATAAATATTATTCGTTTGATATTACATGTTAAACAACCTATTTCAAATATTACAAAACGACTTTTAAAAAGATGATTTAATGAGGAAAAAGAAAATACTATGTACTATGATATGTTCAAAAGTCCTCTTTGCTTTAACTGTCAAAGTCAAGTAATTGTGGTTTTTTATATACTGGCACGGTAAAGTGACCATATCCTAAATGTAAACAAATATCTACGCCACATGTATTGGGTGTTTTTTTTAAGTCGTAGAGCCACGCTGTAGAGTTTTGTCTACAGCATGAATGGGCTGGCTCGACCGAGTCGTTACCACTGTCTCACAGAAAACCATGTCCTGCAAATGCCAAAAGCAATGTCCATGGTTCTGTAGGTATTGTGATCTTCTATCAGGTGAACTATTGGCTTGAGTACAGGCCTCTTTAAAAAACAATGACAGCTCCTAGAAAGGAATTATTTGAAGGGTTGGTAGATATTTGTTTACTTTTCTGACATACACTGTACCTGATCGTAAGTCTATTATCGAAAGACGCCGCCTGAAGTAATTGGATATAATTTCGTCAAAACTCGGGTCACCGGAAGGCGGTATTACTTATACTCGATAATTAATATGTGTCCTTTCATTACTTTATTCTTCCATCTCCTCTATCACATAATCCTTTGTCATAGGGCTCAGTGCATAGGCTGGACTGGTCGTCGCCAGTTCGAGGAACGTTGGGTAGCATTACTGGCAGCTTTGCAGACTGACGCTCCACACACAGCTCTCAGAGCCACAGCGCATTTACTGCTGTCCACAGCTAGGAGTCGGCATGTAGCGAGAGACTCTGTGCCTACCATTGCGCATGGGTAAGTTAAGTTTTCTTGAGTGGTAGAGCCACGCTGTAGACAGTTTTGTCTACAGCATGAATGGGCTGGCTCGACCGGGGTCGTTACCACTGTCTCACAGAAAACCGACGTAAAGTAGCGGCTTGCTGCTGCGTTTCGTACGGTGAGTGAGATATCCGGAAGCGCAAATCCCCTCCCCTTCCCTATCCCTAATTATCCCTTACCTTTAAGGTCGGCAACGCGCCCATGATTCTTCTGGTGGTGGGCGTACATGGGCGGTGGAGATCACTTACCATCAGGTGACACACTTGCTCGTTTGCCGGCCTATGCTATAAAAAAAAAAGATTTGTTGACTGTTTACGCTGCTTAAGTTGTAAAGCTATGCTGTAGACAGTTTTGTCTACAGCAATCGTAATGACCATAGCATAAATGCTGGTTCATGGACCACTGTCTCACAGAAGACCGTGGTGGAGTAACATCATACTGTTACTTTTGTATGTTGAGAAATATACGGAGGCCCAATTGTATGACGTCAACTATGCCCCATTCAGATATTATTGGTACCGGGACTTTCAATATACTGGAGCACCGTGGAAGTGGGCTCGTGTTTATGAAAATATATTTTTTCATTCTCTGTTAAAAATCTGCATCAAAGCAGGGTATTTAACGTGTTTTTTTAAACTACTATACAGATATAAATTGAGATTTGTTTTTGTTTTTCCCTCAGAATGCAACGTCTACGTAACATACTAATTGGTACATCGGCCTATCGACTCTTTGATGATGTCAACTTGGAGCGGATACCTTTACAAAACGATGACTTTGATGGATATCATTACGCGCAGTTCAGCACCGAGTATTTACAGTATGCATCAGGTAGGTATATAACATTGGAAATACTATTACCTGAATCCAAGTAGAAGTAGTTCAAATATGTATCAATAGATGTCGCTTTGGTCCGCCAGTATAGTATAAAATTGTTAAAAATTAATTACACAATGATTTTATTGGTTTCAAATCGTTAATGAACGTGTTCTTGTCTGAGTAAAAATTTACACTAATTATTTGAAACAGAACTAGCAGATGATGCCCCGTATAAAGTGAGAAAGGAAGTGAAGAGAACTAGAAAAAACAAAGAGATCGATATAAATAGCTGTCTGCAAATACTCATGGATGTTATTACACAAATGTTGGATCCAAAGGTGAGTAGTGTCTGTGTTTATGTGATGTGTTTAATAAATCTACTTACATGTTGTTGGAGAATGTTCAAACTATATTTATTTTACGAAAATTTTAAGCATAACTATAATTTTAAATCTGGATTTTGGCAGTTATCGTATTGAGTTTTTTTTTATCCTGGTTCGGCAAAGTGACTACGCTACACCTGATGGTAAGTGTAGCGTAATCCATGAATAGTGTCGAAGGGTAAACCGCTTCGTAACGTAACGCGTTACGGCGCCACTCTGGCTTCCCTTTCTCTCACGCATAAGGCAGCAGTAGGCAGGTTCCTCCTCTCACTTTAACCCATATTAAGTTGTCACTTCTGTCGAGCGTCCTGAGACGCTTATGATTTTTTATGTTTCTTTCTTTCTTTTTATTTATGGCGTTCGCAGTATTGCATTTAGCCAGTGTCAAGTATAATTTATTCACAAGTTATTTTTAAAAGAACGATGAAACACGGGTGCGGTCGATTTCAAGGTCTTGTCGGAGTTTTGGTGTTAACTCCTTTCAGTACGATTCTTAATTCACTTATTTCAATGTTTCCATACACTGTTCATCACTGTCAACGTTTATTGAACAAATCCACACCACTTTTATAACAAATACAACTGTAAACAAGTTTATGAAATAAATTAAAATAAGCGATGAACTGCATTGTCAGAACTCCCGCCAAAACTCTAATCGCACTGTTAGAATTCCCATTAAAATTTATCTGAGCCACGCTTTAGATAGTTTTGTCTACAGCATGAATGGGCTGGCTCGACCGGGTCGTTACCACTGTCTCACAGAAAACTGAGAGTGAGATATCCGGAAGCCCAAATCCCTTCCCGTTCCCTAATTATCCCTTTCCATTAAGGTCGGCAACGCGCCCATGATTTTTCTGGTGGTGGGCGTACATGGGTGGTGGGGATCACTTACCATCAGGTGACCCACTTGCTCGTTTGCCGGCCTATACCATAAAAAAACGATAAATCGCACTGTCAGAATTCCCGCCAAAACTTTGCATAAATGATGTTCCGTAGTCGTCCGCTGGCGTGTCGGCGCGCGCGGCGTGCGTGTGGTGCGTGGAGGCGAGCGCGGGCGCGTGCGCGCTGAGCGGCGCGGCGCAGTGGCGGCGGGCGGGCGCGCTGCTGGTGGCGCTGACGGGCGCCGCGCACGCGCCGCTCGCGCACCTGCCCGCCGCCTCGCGCGCGCTGCTCGCCGCGCTCGCCACCGCGCTCCCCGTGCTGCAACACACCCGCCATCACGAGCTGCAGGTACGATCCGACCACTCCTTTTTTTTTTCCTGGCTCGGCAAAGTGACTACGCTACTACACCTGATGGTAAGTGTAGCGCAGTCCAAGAATAGTGTCGACCAACGATAAACAATGTGTCCATCGTAGGTCGGCAAGATCATGCCGGCCTGCCAAAAAGCCAAGGAGGAGGGGAAGGAAAAGGGATGGGAAAAAGGTTAGGACCAGAGGGCAAGCCCCCTGGGGAGAACCGGATATACACTGGCTGACCCTGGAACGCGACCCACATAAGGTGCGCCACTATGGCAGGTTTTAGCACCAGTGTACGGTGGTCGCTATCCGGTCGGATACAAGTATCCTCCCACCAGCAAAACTACAAATCAGATAAAGTTTCAGTCACTGATCACGGACAATATTCTAATGCTGGGTTCCACCAACTTACTTTAGCAATGGCGAACATGTTAAAGTACCGGTTGAGCAAAACATGAGTTCCACCATTTAACAAATGCTAGATGACGTCATAACTTTGGCTGTTAACTGTAACCGCCCAAGATTCGCTGCTTAAAGCTATTATTTAAGTTAGATGGCTGTCAGATGGTTCAATTATAACCTTCAAACCGATATATCCTAAAGCGTTTGTGCTCCAAAATAATATTATGCCCCTGCTTCTAGAAAGAATCGAGGAATCTAGTAGTATCGGATTACGATGGAGCAACACATTCCGCAGTCAATATTAAAATCAGCGTTACTGTTATCATCAAATTTGACATAAACAGCCTAAATATCGTATGTTATATTATATATGTTTGCTGACATTTAACGCAACCATTATTGCAACACGCCAACGCGCACTACAAAATCTAAGTGTGTCGTGATGACAATGTCAGTGTACGTCGTAAAAATTATTAATACGAGGTGCCTACCCCCTTGTACACATACTTGTGCTTGTTGTCACATAAGCAAAAGAGCATTACCTCCACAGGAACTATCAACAGTGCATCAGAAACTGGTGAAATCATTGTCGTCATCGTACGCGCCGCTGCGTCACGCCGCGTTACAGGGCTGTCTCTTACAACTGAGCGGCACATCTCAGCGGCTGGCGATGCAACAGGCATCCCCCAACCCTTACCAGGAACTCATATCACAGCTGAATGTAGCCGTGAGGCAGTACTTACCTCATAATAACAGGTTAGGGTTTCTATGTGCACAAACTTTTCGTCTTATCTATTCGCGAAAAATTCTAGTCGTATGAAAACATCATGTGATCATGTGATCTGTTCGTTTGCTCCCTCTTCCATAAAAAAAATACCATAGTTTGGCCAACGAGCCAGTGGGTCACCTGATTGTAAGTGATCTCCACCGCCCATGACGACTCCAATACCAGTAGGAGCATTCTTGCGTTACCGAGCTTAAAGGGAAAGAATTGGAAAAGGGAAGGGTGAATTTGGGCCTCCGGATATCTCACCGTACGAAACGCCATGATGAGTTCATACTTCGCTTCGGTTTTCTGTAAGTCATAAGAACCCGGTCGAGCCAGCCCATTCATGCTGTAAACGAACCTGTATAGTGTGGCTCTTACATTTAAAACTATGACGACCGTCACAATATAACCTTGTAAACTATGAACGTCGAACCAGTCGATCAAAATTTGCAGAAATCAGACAAATATACAAACTCTAAACTGACTAAATTTCTTATATAATAAAGCAAGTTCCTTTTTCTAGAATATCACTATACGAGCAAAGTCTATACTGGACGGTGTTGTTCACATTGGTGGAACTAGGATACCCAGACCTAATCAGTTTGGCTGTGGACTTTGTGTTGTCCAGTCCGAGACATTACTGCATCGATCTGGTCATTAAGGTATGTTCAGGTGAAAAGAGTTTTGTTTCGATTATTTTTTCTATTATGTTATTTTTTTATAATATTGCTCTGCAAACAAGCAACAGTGACTAATGATGGTAAGTGACGTGAATGAACAAGCAGAACGTCACAATTATGGATATGTTGCATTGAAATAAAACTAATTTAAACGGATTTTATCGCGGTTTTTTATTTTAATTTTGGTCCCGACGTTTCGAAAGACCATGAATACTGGAAACCTTTCGAAACGTCGAGATCAAAAATAATAAAACGCGATAAAATCCATTTGAATTAGTTTTATTTCAATGAGTAATATTCGCTTAAACATAAGAAATCATTACGTTGTATATGTTTATCTTCTTTCAGGGGATAACAAAAACGTTACGTCAGCAAGTCCTACCAAAAGATTTGAAAAATTCAAACATAGAGAAATTATTGGATAACATGAAGAACTATTCGGAACATCATGCTATACAAATACTTCTTGTGCATTTGTTCTCTGGTAAGTAATAATGCAATCGAAAAAATATAGGTCCCATATATTAAGTACTACATTTCTATATCTACTTGGTCAGTCCCTCAATAGAAAAACAAGTACATAGTCTAATGTAACACGTCCGCATTAGATCATCATCATTACACGGTCGTATTTTTGAAATAAAATGTATCACCCGAAGCACATAACTTTAACTTAGTACTTATTTTTTGGGCCCATTTAGTTTGACAATAAACTCTGCACTCTAACTGATTATATCTATATAATAATTTAAATTCAATGTAATTTCAATTGTCGTAAGAGACATTTAGAAAATTGTTTCTAGCGACAAGTGAAATTACAGTTATCAATATTAAAGATTTCTTTTATTTACGCGAATGTTACTCATTGAAATAAAACTAATTTAAACGGATTTCATCGCGATGTTTTATTAATTTGGTCGTTTCGAAAACACAACTCTTCGTGGTCACGCGGTCCACCTCATAAAAAACCGCGATAAAATCCGTTTAAATTAGTTTTATTTCAATAAATATTGATAGTTTAAATTCCTTTTGCATTCACAGCAGACAACAAACTCCTCAGCCCCAAACTTACATCAGATGTCTCAAACATGGACCCAGACGTACTCATGAGTTCTATGGAGCGAATCACTCTACTCTACAAAGCTTTACGCCAATCAAAACAAAAGGAGAGTCGGCGGATAATAACGACTACGTTGAAATATTTCCTACGGGAGACTTTACCACCGGCGGCAACTCTGAGTAGAGTCGTGATAGAGTTTTTGGAGTGTTGTAAAGATGCTGAAAGGTTAGATATGGGCGTGGTTAGTGAGAGGGAAAGGTGGATCGACTGTTCTGTGTTGAATGCTGAGGTTGTTTTTGAGGTTAGTAAATAGTTTTAAGTTATTTTTTGTTTATTCGCTCGATATTTGTTCACCTTATTAGTTTAGTGATAGTCTGTTTAGGATGAGAAATCGTGGGTCCAGTTCTCAGATGGGGTAATAACAATTTGTGTTTGGGTTTTTGATTATTTTTCTATTATGTTATCTTTATGTTCTTTTTTTGTTACAGGTATTCCAAACTTCAATATCACAAGATCAACTGCCAGTTCTCAGCGGGTGGATATTCGAAGCTCTCTGCCACTTACTAAACGGCAAAGTCACTGCCGATTTACTCCCTAACTGCCTTCTAACATTACTAGTATCGGCAAGTTCTAATCGATTTGTACGGGAAGTGGCCCCACTATCGTACGCTATATTGAAATCGGGTTTCTACAAAAACTACAATGTCGATCAAAATTCGGGAGTTTTCAGAGATTTTTTATCGAATTTCAAACAACTGTCCTTCGCAGATCGAAGGCTGTTGTGTGTTATAGCGTTGCATTCAGACTATACGGGATCCCAGCTGGAGAGATTGAAGGAGTTGTGCGAGAGTGAAGATTGTTTACGTGATTTGTTGTCGTGTCTGTGTGTTTAGATGGTTTTAGGGTGAACCGCACTGTTGGCGGTGGTAGAAAAATGTTGTAGTGTCAAATTAATTCTATTTTTGCGACTGTAGGCCGGTGTGATTAGACCGTATGGACTGTAGATAGGAATGATATTAGAATGTTTGTCAGTTCGAGGCCTTTTTTCAAGTGTTAAAGTAAATTAGACACGTTTTGTAGAAGAATTTTAAATTCTTATCGACAATTTTTTTCATTGTTATGTATATGTATTTGTAAATTTTTGTTAAGGCGTTATTAGAATATTTATTTATTTTTTCATAGATTTTAATTTTGATTAGGGAACATAGAGCTAATTTTAAAATATTTTTTATTAGTACAGCATAGCTTTTTGCAGTATGTCCGTAAAGAAACGCCTTCAAAAAGGTTTGTGAAATAGTAACGAAAACGAATAACTTTTAAAAACTGTCGATTCTAAAACGTAGTGCATGCTAGTTTAATAGTATTGTAGGAATTCAACTAGAGTTGAACACGTACAAATGAAATATTGGTCTCAGATGTCGACTATGGTGCGGTTCACCCTACAAATGTTTGACCGACGCAAACTACATTCTAATGCAGAATCCAATCAAATATTGTTACTACAATTTTAATTATACGCTGCGACAATCTTTGTTTATCGTAGGAGACATGAAGGGCAATGAGTGTGATATAAAGCACTAATAAACAAACTTGCCCTAATATGCACTTTAGTGAGGCGCTCAAGATTCGTATATCTATATAAACTCATAATTTTTTTCCCTTTCTCCACATTATTGGAATTTATCAGATTATTTAGGGTCAGATCTTAAGATTCCTGAGTATATCATGCTGAACTAACATTAAGATTGAGGATACCGGTACGTCATGTAAAATATGCCCTTATGTGGATTTTATTTTGTGATAACCTATAAGATCTGCATATAATGATATTAATAAATGTAATAATACTCGAAAATAATCAGACTTGTTCACTGCACGGTTTAAAAGGAAAATTATAAATATTGTTGGTGAAGGGTAAAAAAAGTTACAATCTATTGCAAAAAAATATGTATAAGTAATTTTTGTTATGGAATAAATTAGGACAATTATTTTTCTTAATTATATTAATATTACGCCGTCACTATATTTTATGAGTACTTAATTGACACATCATTTTAGTTGAAGAAAGTTATAGATTTATTTTATTTTATTTGGATGGCTCACAGCTATCAGTAACAAATAATATTTGATGAAATGAATACAATGAATAAGCCAATTACGAGCCACCGCAAATAGTTTTTAAAGTAACATAGTTTTGAATAAAGAAATTTATGTGACATATTTGCCCCATGTGGACAGTGGGGTGAACATTCTGATTCCAGTCTGGTTTGCGTCGGTTAATTTTAATGATGAATTTGATCTTCAGTAGGCTAGTATTTTATAATCATGCTTAAAAACGTCGATGCACCGTTAGCGTGTTTTAAAGTAAAAGCACGTGTAATAGGGGTTTAAAATAATTTAATTTAAATGGAATCAATTGTTTAATATTTATTTAATGATTATTAATTAGTTGTTGTTGTGATTATTTACATAATATATATTTTTATAGTGGTAGCGCAAACAGGTGATTCTGCGGTAGTGGAGCGGTGCGGGAGGGGTGATAATGACATATGACGTAACAACAATGTCGCGCTACACATGAGATGAATACGATACTCGACATTCCCGCCCTACCTCAGGATATTACTCGGTTATGCGCTGTACAATAATATTTTTGTAAAATTAATAAATACCTTAAGAATTGTATAAGATCATAAATATTGTATGTGTAAATATTTCATAATTGATTCCAATATTTTTTTAAACATTGACATCTACTTATTATTTATGATTTAAAAAAAATATGAAATCCAATTGCCTTAAATACATTCCTTTATTGTTGAAATAATGTGTAATTCTTTGAACTTTCTACCATTGAAAATTGATTCAAAAATGCTTTTTAAAAATATAATAATCACAATGTTATTGGATGAAAATCTAAAATCAATGTAAATAAATATCACCTAATAAAAATAGATACAGAATGCTGGCAAAAGATATAGAATGCGGGCAAAGATATAGGTTGCTGTCTCTATTCGCAGAGTCTGTAAAATCTATAAAGTCCCATCACACCACTTGGGTTTAATTACCACAAGACCGATGGCACAGATGGTTCAGTAAATTGTAATTGTAGTTAAACCAACAAATCTTGATTTCAGAAACCTACAAGCATAAGTCTTATATAACTTATGTATGATTTACTTTTGCATGTTTCTGACGTGAGGAACTCGTGGTTGGAAACTATTAATGCAGTTCGATTTAAATTCCGCAAATAGAGACGTGCATATTGTGCTACCAATAAAAATCGATAATGTATATTTCGTGTCGTGTAATGTATAAAAATCGAATTCATCGAATATAACTCACAGCTTAAGTTTTGTACATTTCACGATAATCTCTTTTCAACGTATTGACAATTTTTTTCTTATATCTTGTAACGTACGTGGTGCTGGCAATGTTGAGTAAATATCAGTATTTTGCTATTTGTACTAAAATATATTTATGGATGCCAATAATCATCTTATGTGTGTCTCTCGTATGAAATATGCAATACCTGAATTTAATTATTCAATTACAGAGAAAGAATATAACAATATTATAGAATATAACAATATATCCTTATATTTCCAATCTAAAATAAGTAAATTTGGAATTGAAAATATATCAACAATAGTGTCCATAGTGTATTTATTTAATGATCAATTTTCTAATTTTATTCATTTAATAATGCTGCTCTAGTTCGAAATAATTTATGAGGTTTGCAAATTGTAATTCATGGAAATTATATATTTTTTTATATTATTTTGCGGATAAACGATGCGGGCCAGCGCGACCTGAGCCATGGACGTGACGCGGCTACTCGTGTACATGACGTCACGAGTTTCCAAGAGTACCAAAGTATTATCAAGTCACTACAAATAAATGTTGCGTCCCGTCGGTGGTTTGGCTTGCGCTTATTCGCGTCGTTTAACTGGTCTATAATCAGCTTTATGGACTTTAATTATAAACGTTACATAATTACTGATTAGTTAGGCAATCTATTGGATTCCCCTGTCAACGCTTTATAAAGTTTGCTAGAAAGAGAGAACAACAGTGTCTAATTAATCAATGCTTGAATACCGTTTATAAGTATGGCCTTATATTGCCGGCCCGTAAAGAGTTTGTGTAAAAATAATATTTAATGTTGTACAATGTGTATATTCTATGAAATTAATTGAAATTATGTTATTATATTTTAATTAATGCTTCCGCGTGTTAATAAAATTATTTTGTAATTCGCAAACACTAAGTATATTCCTAATAATATCTTTTTATTGAAGTTATACTTCTTTAGGCGCGTTATGAAAAAATGATGAGAGTGAAATTTTAAGATGCGCGCGCACCTGTGACACAAAATTAACAGTATGAAGCCGTCTGCTTAACCGCTCATTAAGTCTCGAAAAAAAAGCTACCAACAAAATAGGAATTGAACCTCGATATTAGTCGCGCATGTTGGTACGCTCGTCACCTCTGATCACTGTTTTCATATTTATAATATTTATCAACATGTCTCTAGTTTATACATTCACAACACGTGTTTGAGTTTCATACAAGTGCGAATTATATATGTGCTAATAAATTATATTCAGTAGTGATTTAAATTGAATATTTTGATTGATATTACTTACTATTTGTGAATATTAGTGAAAAAAATTGTGCTTATATACTTTTTCAAGTGCTCCAATATAATTGAGGTTAACTATCCGTATGTATTATTTATTGATATAAATTAAAATACTTTTATTTAATATAATTAACACTAAATATTATTAAATTATTAATGTTAAATACTTATTATTGGTTATTTAATGATGCCAAAGAAGTATAACTTCTCACGCGCGTACATAAGTACACGCACCCATTTTTTTATTTTTACCTGCATTTTATTAAATGAGATAATTATGTTCTTACTATAGGTACAAACATGAACATTTTATACAGTGGCACCTACAATACATGTAAAATAACTTAGCCAGGGTTTAGTCACTTTACCCTACATCTACTGCTTCGTCATCTTTAACACATTTTATCGGGGGTGGTGGTTTTTATCAGTGGATTTTTTTTTATAGCATAGGCCGGCAAACGAGCAAGTGGGTCACCTGATGGTAAGTGATCTCTACCGCCCATGTACGCCCACAACCACAACAATCATGGGCGCGTTGCCGACCTTAAAGGAAAGGGATAATTTGGGATTGGGAAGGGGAGGGGAATTTGGGCTTCCGGATATCTCACTCACCGTACGAAACGCAGCAGCAAGCCGCTACTTTACGTCTGTTTTCTGTGAGACAGTGGTAACGACCCGGTCGAGCCAGCCCATTCTGTCTACAGCGAGGCTCTACCACTCTTAATATACACTGACTGATCCCGGAACGCCACTTACCCGCACGAGCCACTATTCCTGGTTTTTACAGCATGTACGGTGGTATGCAGTTCGGTATAAAAACGAGAAAATATATCTTTCAAACCATTGTACCATCTTTTTCTCATCTATCTCAATATCTCTATCACTCTGTTATGGAGTATACGTTACGGTACAAACACGCGAGATATCTCGGCTCATGCTAAGCAGGCATATATTATTATGTATGTACCTCCTTTCTAAAACTATTTGATGAATTCGATTAATTGAATCAATTTCACGATCATTACCACATTGATAATTCAAATGTGCAATACACGTCGTATTTAATCTGGTTTATCTTCAATATCATATTTTTACGATTTCTAAAAAAATGTTGATAACTGACTCATAAGTAAAATCCATAATAATTATGCTAAGTATATAAAGCTATCAGTATGGCAAGTTTTTTAAGGATTAAATTACGAGGTTAGGTTAGGTTATTGTGGTACCTTTATATTCTTTGTTTCTATGATCTCAGTCAATTCTTGTAGGGGAAAGGTGTACGAGATGATTCCCTTAACGGAAAACGCTCGTAATATCAAAGATATTTAACATAATTATGATCTGAAAGCGTTTACTACTAGCATATTTATCTGTCTTACTTTGGGCGTATGTTAAATCATTTAATTTATTAAAATTGAAATAAAAAAAAATCGTTTAAAAAAAAAAACCTTGCAAAAGGATCATCTTGTACACCCCGGTGTTCAAGATGATCCCTACGATATGGACAAGATGATCCTCGGACCATCATCAATAAACAACATACTTATTACATAATTTAAGTATTCTATAGTCATTTTTAAATCACATAATATAATTTGTGAAATCAAAAATCATACATTACATAGTTACGGGCTGATTCTTCAATCAAAATTCACGACAGTTATTCTTTTGATAGGCGATTGAAAAATCATTCCTAAGTAGAACAATTAGAATAGATTAGAATCTTCTTGACAATAATTAACACTGTTAGTCAAAATCAACAATATAAAAGCTTCGTAACGTACGAATTAAAAAAAGTCAATAAACTGACTTTTTTTTTTTTTTTTATTCTGGCTCGGCAAAGTGACTACGCTACACCTGATGGTAAGTGTAGCGCAATCCAAGAATAGTGTCGACTAACGATAAACAATGTGTCCATCGTAAGTCGGCAAGATCATGCCGGCCTTCCAAAGGGCCAAGGGGGAGGGGAAGGAAAAGGGATGGGAAAAGGGTTAGGATCAGGGGGCAAGCCCCCCTGGGGAGAACCGGTTATACACTGGCTGACCCTGGAACGCGACCCACACAAGGTGGGCCACTATGGCAGGTTTTAGCACCAGTGTACGGTGGTCGCTATCCGGTCGGATACAAGTATCCTCCCACCAGCACAATAATCACTTAATCTGTTTTTAGAATTCTAAACGCTTTTTAGCCGGCGACATGATACACATATCACAAATAAATTAATCGGGATCATCACTACCTATCCCTGCACAAGCTTCATGTTCCCATTTTATCCATCCTTCACCCATCTTATCTTTGGAAATTGTTTCCGTGCAGAAAAGGCATTCTGTATTATTGTCAGATGATTCGGACTCTGAGAGATACAAAGTTTTTTTCTTTTTATTTGATACTCCTTTTCCTACTCCCTTCCCTTTCTGTTTATTTTTAGTTATATATTTTTTGACTGTGTGCTCTTTTCGTAACTTCCTATTTTCTTTTCCAGTTTTTTTGCTTGTTTCTTCTTCTAAGTATTTTTTGCATGGTGTGCTGGTTAAAATTGACGTATTCACCTTTTTTCTCTTTATGTTGCTCCTTTTGCCTACAATTTTTGGGTAAGGTTTTATCTTGGCCGGTGAAACAACAAAATTTACAAAATTACTTTTGTCAAGGAGTGACGGTGAATCATTTCGGTTCAACGCATAACTTGTAGATGGCAACGATGACAAAGGAATTCGAATAGAAAGCGATTCTTCTAGATGATCCCTAGGGACCATCTTGTACACTTAAAAGGTGATCATCTTGCCCCAACCTTAAGTTTTTCATTTGTTACTCTATAACATAACCTCTAAGTATTCTACTGTTACCATACTATCAAAAAAACTAAATTGATCATAATAGGAAGCTACAAGCACAACAATGACTGTAACTGACAGTATACAATAAGACTTACATGAGTTTAAAGTCAGCGTTACCTTAGATCAACAGCACACAATTTTAATATTTTCCCATCAAAACAAGTGCGTCGGTCGCTTCGCCATCACGAATTGACTAACGCGCGGGATGGCCGGGGGCCACACATTTTCGAAGAATATGACTAGATAGCATTTACACTTTAGTCGCAATTGAAAGTGATCATCTTACCTTAAGGGATCATCTTGTACACCTTTCCCCTATATCAAATACTAGTCTTGATCTAATGTATCAGATATTCAATTTGAACGTCGATCTAAGAGTTTATGACAAACAATAACGGTCTGATCAAACCAGTCCACATTAGCAGCACCCAATACCCATGACATCTTATGTCTCGGGGAGACGATCGCAGTCCAGTGCCATGCAATGCTTTGTATTTAATACAAAGTTCTGTGTGATGTTTATGAGTGTGTGGTTGTTCTATGTAAGGTGATATCTTCGCCTCGTCATTCAAGCGAATAAAAAATTAAAGCTATTTGCGGTAAGTAGGTACACCTACGATTCCTAATGTTGGGTCAACAATTGGTAACCTCGTGATGGCAATTAAACCTCATTTGTCCCGTTGAAATACCAGTTAATACTAAAGTATGACAATACTCAAAACTAGGTAAGAATATTGTGCTGGGGAGGCACGAGATTTTTTGTTATGCAGGAGTGTTACTCGAGTAACTTTAGGAGCTCCTGCGCCTAGTTTCGAGGGCGACGCACGTATAATGTAAGTTGATGAACGTATGGTTTTTATTACAGGGTATCATCCTACCAGTAAGTTCCTAGCTTCAAAAACATTCAAGGTTCTCTAATCGAGATTTTGATTTCGGAATTTACGATTTAAAAACCCATACATGAGTTGCTTAGAATTAGAACCTGTTCCCGATGCCTATAGCGCAGACTCACCCACCACATATCGAGTCATGATTCAGAACTATGCGCGGCGAACTGTGGGGCACTAATTGGACTTTAGCCTGTCGGGGATACTGGCGTAATGACCAATTAACACCTCGAGGTTGAACTAAAATCTAAAATAAAACCAGTGTTTTTAGCAATGCAATGCAGACAATGGGCTTATTTTGCGTTCTACTTGGAAATATCAATCATTCTACTGTCGTATATTCTACTGAAGTAAAGATTTATATTAATAAGGATTAGCAGTATTGTCTTACTGTTATCCGCACATATTTATCACGAACCGATTATATTTTATCGTCGATAATTGTCGCAGTATCGTCTATCAGTTTTGTGCAGAGCGCCAAATATGGCGGTGACACGGCGAGTGTATATTTTTGGTGCTTTTCTCCTAAGTGTGCTCTCAGTTCTGTTGATTTTAGTGGCGATATCAAGTGATAGTTGGGTATGTTTTTATAATCACCATTAGTCAAGAACTATGTTTTTATTTTTTATATTCTCAACTAGCATTTGCTCGCAGCTCCGCCCGCGTGAAATCCTGCACGTAATATTTTATATACAACCGTTCATTCCTTATTTTACCCTCGTATACCCGAGATTGTCAACTACCAAAATTTCAAGTTTGTAGCCCCAACGGTTTAGGCTCTGCGTGAATAATAAAGACGCAATGGATAAATATAGATATTTTCCTGAGGATATAAATTTACAAAAGATGGATTTCCTAATATGCGATTCCATATTACTTAGTCCATTTCCACACCTTTCTCTAATCCATCCCTGTGTCTGAAACATCATACAATCTGCATTCACCAACAGATAATCACGGATGTAAAGCTCAATGCAATTTAGGTATCCAGATAATTCGCACGGTGCACAAACCGCCAGTGTGTTAGGATTTAGCGGCTCACCGCAAATTTATTCAAAGATAATACGCAGTAATGGGTTCAGTGTTCTACGTGCAGGAACAACCGCCTGCAGCATGCGTTGCGCTTTATAGTTTGATTATACGATGTACATAGATATTAATGACTCATTACGATTGTGGGATCCAAGAATACGGATAAATGATTTTAGGTTTTCGCGATTTGTATACATCCTACTAATATTATAAACGCGAAAGTTTGTAAGTATGGATGGATGGATGGATGGATGTATGTTTGTTACTCTTTCACGTAATAACTACTGAATGGATTTTAATGAAACTTTAAAATAATATAGCTTATACATCAGAATAAGACATAGGCTACTTTTTATCCCGGAAAAAGCAGCTCACGCGGGCGGAGCCGCGAGCAAAAGGTAGTATTATAATATTTACTTAAACGGGTCCTAATCGCGTAGTATTTGAAGGTATAAGTTTCTACCTCCGCCTTTCCTATTTCTGCTGCCAAGCAAAAATGTGCAAGTGCTGTTGGATTTGAAGGACATTGAAGCTACTGAAATAACTGGGCATTTCGCTATTTAATATCTTATGTCTCTGCGTGTCGATCGCAATTCAGTGTCATGGAGTGATTTGTATGTAACACTGAGTTCTGTGTACTCCATACAGAACTTCTTGCTTCTGTTGCACAGGCATTACGCTTATCATCGAACGAGCGACCTTCTTCGTTTCATCATTCAGGTTGATAAGAGAACTTTTAAATGAGTGAATTATCTGCTATAAATAAAAAGCGGTTAGGTTTTTTAAAGACAAAAACAATGGTAAAATTGTCAAAGAGTTTGTAGGATTACTTTCAAAGGATTATGGCTGCAAGTTGATGACATAAAATAGGACTATTTTTTAGAAGATGTTTCTTTTTTTATTATTATCTAGTAAGACTACTACATCTTGACACGGATAATTTATAAATGAGTAGTGTTATACTTAGTGCGTACTGTTATAAACCCACTTTGTACCCTTTAACACCCACTCAGCCGTATTCCTGTCGACTCAGCATTTTCAGATCCGATAGTCCGCCATGCCCATTCATTCTAACGCCAGTCTCATCCTACCATCCAACCTAGACGGCTGCCTTAACAATAAAAGAAATCTTTTTTTAAAAACCCTTTTTAACCGAGACTCATAACATTGGTGGCAGCGATAAAGGGATAGTATATTCCCCGGAAACGCCTTAAATCGAAATCCGTCGCGAGTTTGTGTGTTATTATAAACTATACTGAAACCTGCATAAAATCCTTATTCGCCGCGAGTGCGTGTGCATTATAACAAGTGATTTGGTATTTTCCAAACTCGCCACACATCTTAAAATAGCATTAGTGTGCTGTATAGTGCATCTCCACGATCCTGCAAGGCCCATTGCTGTGCCTACCCCAGCGTTGCAGCCAGCGTGAACATATTCGTCGTCCATCGTCGTGCATTACTTATAGGGTAGACCGGGGACAATTGTAGCATATTTTGGTTAGCGTTAAATTTTGAGTTTATTATTAATATTGTGTCAAAAGTGTCAATAACCATTGATACGTAGTTTATTCGGCTATAAGTTCGCATTATCTTTAGACGTGTAGGAATAATACAATCATAGATATTAAGCATTAAAGCGGACTGAGTGAACTGGTACAAATGTCCCCGCCAGTGGGTTAATTGTACCAGCGATGTAATTTAATAAAACTCAGTGTTATCATTACATAAATATACTTCTCTAAATGGTAATATCCCAACAGAATAGCTTGTAATCTAATGACAAACAAAATACAGTAAGCTTCGTAAGGTTAATCAATATAAAAATTAAAAACATAAAACAATAGTTTTCTCACCCTAAACGATAATAACTAAATTAAAGATTACAACAAAGTATTCTTATAAGTTCTTATTAAGTATTGACCATCATATTTGTGGTGTCGTATACTTATAATTAGTCAAAAACAACGAAAATCACAAATCAAAATATTGTATGGTAAAGCATTTGGAACGATTGTCCCCATGGTACAATTGTCCCTTGCATACTTAATTTTATCAATTTTTTTATTATGTATAGCTACTCAGTCCAGCACAATTTTATCCCATCGATGCCAAAGCTCCGGGTGTGGATTTTTCTCTTTTCTTTTTATATCTAATTAGAGAAACATGGCACAACCTAAACATAGACCTAAACATAGCTGTGTGTATAGATTTTCCGGTTTGGATTTCCTAATATGCTTTTTCGTAGAAAAGTATCTTTCGACGTTCTATCAGTCTTTCTTGTTCTATAACGCGGCATCTGTTAAAAAATAAACTTTATGAATAACAATGGAAAGCATAGTTCAGCCATTTTTTTATTTAAGTTTTAACTTGAACAATTCTTAAGACGACATGATACCAATACCCAAACCGAATGCAACCATTTTTCATAAATTCGTCAAAAAATTTCGTCATAAATTCCAAACCACTCCTATGAAAGACACGTAGTCCGATTTGTAAAAAAATAAATAATAGTTAAAAAAACTAAAAAACACGCTTTTATAGAAAGTCTAACTAAAAAATAGAAAATAAATTTGAAGAAAACAATGTATTTTATTGTAAAAAAAGCGTGGGGTGCATGGTGTCAATAGTTATAATTATTGTATTGACAGATATAAGTAGAAGGATTATCATTTAGATAGTATCTTAGAAAGCACCCCACGCGTTTTTTACAATAAAATACATTGTTTTCTTCAAATTTATTTTCTATTTTTTAGTTAGACTTTCTATAAAAGCGTGTTTTTTAGTTTTTTTAACTATTATTTTTTTAGTTAAAATATAAATATATTGTAGTCGGTTGAGGTCCGAATATCAAAAAAGCGCCATCTATTGACGCTCTTAGATACTACGACATTCCCTATAATTAGCAAAGGTCCAGAGAGTATAATTTCAATTGACGCAGATTGACAATCTATTGACGCATTCTTATGCGTCGTGTAGATGGCGCTAAACTAAACTACACAACAATTATTTATAATTATTAATCACAATTTGCAATACTTTTTTTATATATATATATAATATTGCATTGTCATCGGTCCTTGATAAGTATGCCAAATTTCAATTTAATCCGACGTTTTAAAGGAGGTCAAAATCACGTTCAAAAACAAGTTACAGACAAACATACCAACATATCAACATACTACGTCTGAAGCTAATAAAAGCGTGTTAAAACAAGTTACAGACAAACATACCAACATACATACGTCTGAAGCTAATAAAAGCGTGTTAAAAAGACTATTATCGCTGAATTGCGTCTCTTAATACTGCAGTTCCCAATTGTTAACAATAAGTACAATTACACATATTTAATCCCAATGATCTTTATCTTCTAAATTCTAACTGCTGGTGTGCCTGTCTCGGTCATCCGCCTGTCCTGTCGCATGCCTTTCGATTTGTTTCTGCCCTCTTCGGAGTGTGAAGAAGCATTTCTACAGGCTGGCATGATTTTGATGACCGCCGATAAACTCATTATTGTCGGTTGCCGCTGGTCTTTTTGGAATGCGCTTCACTTACCATTAGGTGCAGCGCAGACACTTTACCGTGCTCGCTAAAAAATATATTTAATTAAGTTATGAATTAAAGTTATAGTTAAAATAAATATATATTATAAATAAATATATATATTATAAATAAATATATATATATAATATAGGGTCAATTTTACCACGGGGACAATTGTACCGTTACAAACGTCCCCGAAATATTGCTACAATTGTCCCCATATACTCATTTCATGGATAATATAAAAAATCTCCTAAATTTAAACTTGAATCTAAATAAATACGTTTACAAATAAGAGATACAATAGTGAGAAATGTTTAAACTTACACTGAGTTAAAAATGATGTTTTGATTTCCTGCTATGACCAATGATAATAGATGGAAAAAACTTACTTTGACTGCACCAAAATTTCATCTCGCCGTCATAAGCGTCTGCGTCGAGCCACACGCGCGAGCAGCTGATAGTTAGTCGGCAAGCAACCAAGGGGGGCGCCAAGGGGAATGGAATGTGTGTGTGAGGTGTAGTTAAAAAAATATTCCCCTTGGTACTACCGTACCCTGCTACAAATGTACCCGGTCTACCCTACTCATCCAGTTTATCTACGAGTTCGTCCCGCCTTTCCGAGAACTGCAAGCAGGCGAGCAAATGACGCCGTTTCTTATCGTATTGTCTGCATTCCTGTGAGTAATCCCGATTCATTACTTGGTCATTGCGCGCTTTTAGTATTATCATATTTTAGTGTTTTAATTAATTGTTTGTATTTTGTTTGGTTTATTTTTACGCATAATTTTAATAATTATTATAAAATGGCCGAATCCAGAGCCCCGAGCCCTAAGTTCGAACGGCCCGAAATAAACTTACCCGAGGGAGATGAAGACTACTCTGACCATCGTCCGCCCTCTCAGGGCCCGGTCACCAGGTCAGCCTCAGCTGCTTCTGGTGCCAAAAAGAAGCCTACGGTTGCCAAACCTGAAATAGATCTATCTATTTTGATTAAGTTTATTAAACCTTACGATGGTAGCCGGGAGAAACTTAATTCTTTCATAGTTGATTGCACGAACGCCTACGACATGGCAACGGAGCAGCAAAAAGATATACTTTTTAAATACGTTTTATGCCAACTCCAGGGTAAGGCAGCTACCGCATGTTCCATAAAAGAATTTACTAATTGGAATCAATTAAAAGACTTCTTAAAAATGCAGTTTAGTGAACGGAAACATTATGCCCACTTGCTAACCGATTTACAGGAATGTAAGCAACAGCTTAACGAGCCCGTCAGTCAATTTGCTCTCAAAATTGAAACTTGCCTGTCGGAGCTACTCACAGAAATATCTATCTCACACGGTCATAAGAGTAGGGAAATGATAGGCCGTACAGCCGGGATGGAAGAATTAGCTCTTCACCATTTCCTCATGGGACTAACTCCTCGCCTCTCGAACATTGTGCGCTCAAAACCGAATAAGACACTAAATGAAGCTATAAACACCGCTATATCCGAGGAGAAAATCCAACAACTTTTATATAAACGCAATCAACTCCAAGGTTCATCAAACTCGAGGCCGGGTTCCTTTAAACCTAACCTCAATAATCCAAGGCCAACCTTCCAAGGTCAAAGGCCTACTTTCCAAGGTCAAATGCCTACCTTCCAAGGTCAAAGGCCGACCTTCCAAGGTCCAAGACCGACCTTCCAAGGTCCAAGACCGACCTTCCAAGGTCCTAGTAATTCCTCGAACCTGTTTTGCAGATATTGTAAAACTCCGGGACACACCCTTGAGCGATGTGCCAAAAGGGAATATAATAATAATAAGTATAAAAACTCCGACCAATACCAGCCCAGGCAAATCCATCATGTTGAGTCCCAATTTGAGGTAGGCGAACATCAATATCCCGATCCGGCAGAAGGCTACGACACGGTCGATACCACAAAAAACGAGTGACCGTCTCGCCCCTGTGTCGTGCGGGACCCCATCATTCAAAAACCGACACGTCTAAGCCCCGTCATCCAAAAATGTCGAATGCCATGCAGCAGGGTAACCAGCCCCAAAACGAAGGCATCCATAAAAAAATACGAGCTATACAACAGGGTAGCCAGCCCCAAAGCGGCAGCTCGAATGCCATGCAGCAGGGTAACCAGCCCCAAAACGAAGGCATCCATAAAAAAATACGAGCTATACAACAGGGTAACCAGCCCCAAAGCGGAAGCTCGAATGCCATGCAGCAGGGTAACCAGCCCCAAAACGAAGGCATCCATAAAAAAATACGAGCTATACAACAGGGTAGCCAGCCCCAAAGCGGAAGCTCGAATGCCATGCAACAGGGTAACCAGCCCCAAAATGAAGGCATCCATAAAAAAATACGAGCTATACAACAGGGTAGCCAGCCCCAAAGCGGAAGCTCCAATGCCTTGCAACGGGGTAACCAGCCCCAAGATGAAGGCTCATTAAATCCTCCCCAGACTAAACTCGTCCCTGGAAAAGAAAACACTAGTAATCATTATAAAATATATGAAATAAACACTAATATAAAAAGATACTTACCTTATGTTGTTGTCCAGTCGTCAGCCAATGAAAATCCACTCACCCTCTTAATCGACTCAGGGGCATCCTTGTGTATCCTGAAGAAGTCCTGTATATCCGATCCACTTAGACTAGAAACCGACAAGGTCAAAGTAAAGGGTATTGATTCTAATGAAAATTCTATAGTAAGTCTTGGTTCTATAAAACTAGATTTGAACCTAAATTCTGAATGTACCATCTCACATAAGTTCCACGTTTTTGACACTATCAATCTTCCTTATGACGGTATTATAGGAAATGACTTATTCATGCAATGTTGCTGTCGTATTAACTATGATTCGGGTTCCTTAGAAATTAAAAATCACGCCGTGAAGCTATCTTTCAATCACCCATCATACACGATTGATCCGCGAAGTGAAACAGTGATAGAGTGTGCTGTCAAAAATCCTGAAATTAAGGAAGGCATAATCTTAGACCAACATATTTCGGAAAATATATTAATAGCCAACTCTATAGTCAAAACGAAAAGTAATAACCGAGCGAATGTATCAGTTCTCAACATGTCTGAGCAACCGGTCTCCTTAAGCTCCAATATTGCCGTAACTTTAACCCCTATAAGTAACAACGAGGTCTATTGGTCGCAATCGGGTAAAAGCTGTTTCGAGAGAACCAACGAAGTTCTGAAACAACTACGAACCTCTCATTTAAATCCTGAAGAAACCAACTCACTCCGTGATATATGTAGCAAATACTCAGACATATTTCATCTCCAAGATGACAAACTTACCTTGACGGACGCTATTAAACATGAAATCAAAACTAATCCCTCTCAACCCGTAAACGTAAAATCTTACCGATTCCCAGAAATACATAAAGAGGAAGTAAAGACACAAATTCAGAAGATGTTAGATCAACACATTATACAACCTTCAGTTTCTCCTTGGTCCTCTCCGATATGGATAGTGCCCAAAAAAGTGGACGCCTCAGGAAACAAAAAATGGCGAATAGTAATCGACTATCGCAAGCTAAATGATATCACGATAGGCGAGAGTTACCCCATACCTCAGATAAGTGAAATCCTCGATCAACTAGGTAAGAGCAAGTACTTCTCAACACTCGATTTGGCATCTGGATTCCACCAAATTGGGATTTCGGCGCAAGATATTCCCAAAACCGCTTTCAGCGTCCCGGAAGGCCATTACGAATTTGTTAGAATGCCATTTGGGCTCAAAAACGCTCCTGCAACTTTTCAGAGACTAATGAATACCGTGCTTTCTGGGCTGCAAGGTATCCATTGCCTCGTATATCTAGACGATATAGTAATCTATTCCTACGACCTTCCGTCGCATATCACTAAACTATCCCACACGTTTGAAAGGTTGAGAAAATTCAACTTAAAATTGCAACCTGACAAATGTGAGTTTCTCCGCAAGGAAGTTACATATCTTGGCCATACCATTAGCGAAGAAGGCCTCAGACCCAATCCCGAAAAGGTCAAAGCTGTGCGTCAATTTCCTGTTCCCAAATGCCCAAAAGACGTTAAGTCATTTCTGGGACTAATCTCTTATTATCGCCGTTTTATCCCAGACTTCTCGAAAACAGCTAAACCCCTTACTACCCTACTAAAAAAAGACACACCTTTCAATTGGTCTCACGACCAACAACTTGCCTTCGAAGAATTAAAAAATAAACTAATAACAGCACCTGTTTTGATATATCCGGACTTCACAAAACCGTTTGTCCTAACATGTGACGCATCAAACTATGCTATATCAGCAATCCTTTCCCAAGGGGAAGTAGGGAAAGACCGCCCAATCGCATTCGCCTCCCGCACTCTTAACAAGGCGGAATTGAACTATAGCGTCACAGAAAAAGAATGCCTGGCTATAGTTTTCGGGACGAAAATCTTTCGCCCTTACCTGTACGGGTACAAATTCAAAATCGTAACCGATCACAAGCCGTTAAGGTGGCTTTTCAATTGCAAAGACCCGGGCTCCAAATTGGTTAGGTGGAGATTAAAATTAGAGGAATACGATTATGAGATAGAGTATAAAAAAGGGAAAATGAATAGCAATGCTGACGCTCTTTCTCGATATCCTGTAAATCCTGTCCAACTACCCAGCACTTCACAGAACGAAAATGCTCCCGTCGCTCTCGAGAACCCTGTCAGCCCCGGATTACCTGAAATTCCCGACTTACCTGACTTCCTAGACTTGCCAGAGGGCTTCGAATTACCAGAGGACCTGGAACTGCCTGAAGATTTCAGCATTCCGACGCCACCAGACGTCCCCGCCGCTGATGATGATACGTACTCGAAGTGCCTGAAAACAATAAAGGACAAATCGATTAAATTTAATACTACTATTCACGAACACAATGATAGTTTATTGAAAGCCAAATTAAAAACTCTCGTTATACCAACCTCCATTGACACTGACGAGTCGAATCCCTGCGTTACCGAAACCATTAGCATCTTTCCCGATGAGGTCGTTGCACAGGAAAGGACATTACACTCCCTTCTACCATTCCATAGTAAAGATTTAAGTTACTACTTACTCTTCGTCAAAGTCCATCATTTTGATCAATGTAACTACGATGATATCTTCAAAAGCTTGAAAAACCTGAAAATCGAACTGATAAGTAAAGACGTCAAAGAATTTGGCATAACAGATTTTCGCAATCCATTCGATTCTCATAGTTACACAAAAATATACAACATGTTATCCTACTTGTTTCATAATACTAATATAGAGATACATATATATAAAAACAAAATACTTTATCCCAGCCTTACCGAAATTCCAAAAATATTGAGGGAAAACCACGATGTTCCTATTGCGGGACATCTCGGATCCAACCGGATGTATGACAGAATCCGTGACCAATACTATTGGAAGGGTATGCGTGGCGACATCGAAAATTACATAAAAAAATGCCAGTCCTGTCAAACCAACAAAGCCTTGCGAAAAATTAACCGAGCACCGATGGTAATAACATCTACCTCAACTGCGCCCTTCGAAAGAGTAGCTCTGGACATCGTAGGACCCCTACCCGAATCCGGCGCAGCCCAATTCAGGTTTATCCTTACAATGCAGGACGATCTCACAAAATACTCCATAGCATACGTCCTCCGCAATAATACCGCAGAGGAATCCAGTGAATGCCTCATTCATTTCATTTCCGTATTCGGAATTCCGAAACATATTCTCACAGATCAAGGCACCAACTTCACAGCAGAGCTGTTCAAGAAAACCTGCGACTTTCTCAAAGTGAAGCAACTGTGGTGCTCGCCTTATCACCCACAGACGCAGGGTGCCTTAGAAAGATCCCATTCTACTCTTAAAGAGTATCTTAAATCCTACGTCAGCGAAGGTCAAGACAATTGGCATCGCTATATCTACACAGCCATGTTAGCGTACAACACAGCTGTGCATTCTACCACACGCTATACGCCATACGAACTTCTGTTCGGGCACAAGCCCCACATTCCAAACTCCGTCTACGATGCGAGTCCTAATGCTACCTACCCCGAATATGTAAAAATGCTTCAACACCGTATGAGATATACGCGTGATAAAGCCTTAGAACATACCCGAAGGTCGAAATCCAATTCAAAAACTTATTATGACAAGCACACTCGCCCTGTCGCCTATAAAGTCGGTGACTACGTCCTACTCAAGAACCACCTTAGGCTTCGTAAAGCGCTATCACCTATATGGAAAGGGCCGTATAAAGTAGTCAAAGTGCATGGTAACCATACATTGTCACTCCTCATAAATAGACGCCATGTGAAACATCACTTCGATGAAGTGAAACACACGGATATCCAAAACGAAGCGTCAGAGTAGATCAATAATTTAAATTTTTGTTATTAGCTAATTCATTATTATTTCATCCTTTGCTTGAATTACATTAAGCTTACATTTTCCTTACAGTGCAATAGGCCAAGGTCAGCAGAAATACGTCCAACGGATCGCCTCGAGCCCTGGAATATACTTTGATCCAATCGGCGAACTTAAAATCCACGTCGGGCACCTAGACATAATAACCCCTTATGATATCGCGTACATAGAGCCGCACGTCCAAAACATAAATTCCATACTAGGCACCACGCGGTACATATGTAAACAATTCGAACTTGAACTCTCAAACAGCTTGCAATGTCATAACATTTTGGAACCACTAACTGTGAGATACCATGACATTGCCTCAGAGTACTCTTCAATTTCTCATTTAATAAACGGCCGATTTAAGCGAGGGGCATGGATAAGCGGCGTAGGCACTCTTGCCAAAACCATTTTCGGAACCTTAGACGAAAACGACGCCGTCAAATATGACAGCGCCATTCAAGATGTTCAAAATAACGAAAGAAGACTGGGTTCACTAATTAAAGAAAATATATTGGTAACAACCTCGACCATATCCAAATTTAACTCAACCTTGCACAATATCAAAATTAATGAAGCCAGCCTCAACGAAGCTATCGACAACTTCTCGGCAAAATTAAAAAATGTAACCGCCCTATCGAACATATTAGATATTAAAACCAACATTAATTCAATCTTGAACAGTTTAGAAGCATCCATACTCACCTTATCGTTTCAATTGGAAGACATAACAAACGCGATAGTATTAAGTAACCGTAACGTCCTGCACCCAGCCGTATTACCTCCCGCGCAGTTATACCAAGAACTTGTCGATAACTATAGATATCTACCTGTAGATCGCAAATTGCCCGTAGACCTAACATTAAGCAATATCCACATTCTTATAAATATATCCAGTGTAGTATGTTATAGTTTGAATAATAAAATCATGTTTATTTTAAGAATACCTCTAGTATCCCCTAAGGACTTTAGCTTATACCATAATATCATATTACCCACTCCGCATAACAATGTAAGGCCGGAGTCTTTTAGTTTTGTAATGCCTAGCCATAAATATATCGCAATGACCAGGGATAAGTCGGATTACTGCTACCTCGATTCACTTAAGGAATGCAGAGCGATGAGCCCGCGCGACTTCATCTGCGATATCATGACGGTGTTCCCGACAGGCGGACATCCCAGCTGCGAAAGCGAACTAATATCGGCAGTGATAACTGTGTTACCAAAACAATGTGAAGCAAAATCTATACGAGGAAGTGCGGATGTTTGGAAACCGCTTTCCAATAATAACTGGTTATACGTTCAATCTCAAAACACTAAAATATATGTCGAGTGTTCAGACAAACAAATTGAAGAACTAAATGTTATTGGTACGGGGGTCTTAAACCTCCCTAAGAATAATTGTATTGCCTATTGTAAAAGCACCAAATTGATACCATCTTTCGACAATATCAATATTAATGTAACTGTGACGCATTCAGACTTTAATATTATTAACGATAGCTGCTGTAACATAATTAATATAAAAAGCCAAACGAGCAGCGAGCCTCCTATAAAATTACGGAACGTCGATCTGGATGTACTTGCCATAGAAACTAAAACTAAAATAAAATCTATTACTGAAGGAGCTGATGAAATTATACAACAACATCCAATAATCCGATACGAAGCTCACTACTCGGTCATTATGATTATCTTAGTTATAACAGTCACTTTATTTTGTATTTATAAGTCATTCATTGCAATTAAATCGCGCAGCCGTCTGAACCACTGCCTACCCAAGTCCTTCCGTACAATCCCAGAGGATCCCATTCCAAATCCAGAACCTAATCCTATAGCATCCCCTGATCAGGCTTCTAGTGTCATCCCCGTCTTCTCACAGAGATCCAAACACCATCCGGTCATTGAAGACCTTCCATCTCCTGCTATTAGGATAAATATCTGAGCCTCCCCTACATCCTTTATTCTTCCTAAACATCGATCATCTAACCCCGATGTTTAGTTTTACCCCGGGAGGTGTTATAAACCCACTTTGTACCCTTTAACACCCACTCAGCCGTATTCCTGTCGACTCAGCATTTTCAGATCCGATAGTCCGCCATGCCCATTCATTCTAACGCCAGTCTCATCCTACCATCCAACCTAGACGGCTGCCTTAACAATAAAAGAAATCTTTTTTTTAAAAACCCCTTTCAACCGAGACTCATAACAGTACGTATGCCGAAGACACAATGTGAATACACAACATGCTGGATAAAATTGTTTATTTAAAGATAGATACATAGGTATTTAATAAACAAAGATAAGATTAAACAACTTCTTAGAAATTAATCAAAATAAACGTAAATATCGCATGTTCTATAATTATAGCAGGTAGGTATTGTTGGGATTTCGCACTTCGCAGTAGCTTTAATGACTACTAGTTTTTAACGCTATCTATGAGTGGTAGAGCCAAGCTGTAGACAGTTTTGTCTACAGCATGAATGGGCCGGTTCGACCGGGTCCTTACCACTGTCTCACAGAAAACCGACGTAAAGTAGCGGCTTGCTGTTGCGTTTCGTACAGCGAGTGAGATATCCGGAGACTACAGAAGTGCATCTGAGCGTCACCTTTAAAGACTTAATTAATAATTATTATGCATGGGATATTTGACTGAAGATCATAATTCCGCTATAAATATCTACGGAAGTAATCTATATATATAAAAATGAATCGCTGTGCGTGTGTCTCGCAAAAACTCGAGACTGGCTGTACCGATTTGGCTAATTCTGATCTTGAAATATTTATGGAAGTTCAGGGAAGGTTTACCCGGTGAGAAAAAATGAGTAACATAAATAATAAGTAAAGGAAAACACTAAAAACGACAACTTAATTTTCCAATACAAACTGTTCCTGGGTATGAAACACTTGATGTCTTTTTGATGTGAAATATCTATTAGCACAGGTATAAACCGGATTGTTGGCGTTGCGAAGCTTGCCGTGAAGACGGGTCGGACAGGACAGTACAGGGACAGGGACAGGGACAGGACAGGGACGGGACAGGGACGGGACAGGGACGGGACAGGGACGGGACAGCGACGGGACAGCGACGGGACAGCGACGGGACAGCGACGGCACAGCGACAGGACAGAGACGGGACAGGGACAGGGACAGGGACAGGGACAGGGACAGGGACAGGGACAGGGACAGGGACAGGGACAGGGACAGGGACAGGGACAGGGACAGGGACAGGGACAGGGACCGGGACCGGGACAGGGACAGGACAGGACAGTGACAGGACAGGGACATGGCCGGGACAGGGCAGGGCCAGGACAGGGACAGGACGGGGACAGGGACAGGACGGGGACAGGACGGGGACAGGACAGGGACAGGACAGGGACAGGACAGTGACCGGACAGTGACAGGGACAGTGACAGGACAGTGACCGGACAGTGACAGGGACAGTGACAGGACAGGGATAGGGCAGGACAGGGCAGAACAGTGACAGGACAGTGACAGGACAGTGACAGGACAGTGACAGGACAGTGACAGGACAGTGACCGGACAGTGACAGGACAGTGACAGGATAGGGACAGGACAGGGAGAGGACAAATTTTACACAAATATATGTAGGTGATACGAAGTTCACCGGGTCATCTAGTTTTATATAAAAATGATGATATTGCGTGTTTCTGCATTGACGACGGATCGCGCTAATGTCTCGTATACTTGTATAGCTACTTCTAGGTTATATGTGAAACGAGGCACAATGTTCCAGGTAGTGTCGACGGCGACGGTCGTGCCGCAGAACAGCGACAGCACCATCAGATATGGCTTGTTCAGGGGCGAGCTCAGTTTGCGCAACCTTATCACACCTACCTTCAACACGATGTTCAGTATGTACAAGTTTTAAGTTTTGTTGAAGTAAATTGTGATACTATATGACATAGGCTCGCGCCTGTATACACGATGGCGTAGACAGAGGTTAAATTAGTGCATACACAGATCTTTCTGGGGGTTATGGGGTTCTTTCCGATCTACGAACTGATAAAGGAAAAGCTCATCGTTATGTTGGACGCAAAACTATCCTGGGCAAATCAATGTTATTTATTAAATCAAAAAAGTGATAAGTGTAGTTGGGTGGAATTATAAAATCAGTAAATAAACTATTTGCTTAATTAATGTCTTTATTGGATTAGAAAGGGAATTATAGAATTATTTTTTTTTAAACTGTTTGCTATGAAAGGCCTTAACTGTACGGTCGCAAAAGAAAGGTTTTTAAACAGTGCGATGCAAAGCGCGGGAACTGGGCGTTCTTGAGTGCCTTTGCTGCAGACAATAACACGATCACGCGTGTAGGTGAGTGATCCGAACCACAGACTGGGCGCGATCCGCACGTGTAGCGGTACATGATGAGGCGTTTCTTAAAGTAACGAAGTATTTACCAATCACTACGAATAAGCAGTATGTAACGTCATACAACGTGTTATAGAAAGTGTGTTCATATTTGAGGGTCCATACCTTAAGTGTTAATGTATGGGATCTTATCAAAATCTAGACATCCTAAAATTTCACGCTAATTTTAGTCACTCGTTTATTACGATCATGATCAGTACAGAATAATCATATGGTGAAAACCCGCTATAGTGACTCGATTAGGCGGGTCGTGTTTTGGGATTGGCCACTGTATATCCAGATATATTTTTGGATAAAGATAATGTCTATGTCGCTGCAAATTAAACATTGAGAATAAAACAAATCTTCATTTAAAAAATTATCAGTAGCTATTTTGTTTAATCTAAACAATTTATATTATTGGGTTTTATTGCGCTACCCGTATTGCTCGAGATAAGTTACGGAAACGGGTAACTCCCAAAAGTAACACAATACGCTGAAAATATCGCACTTTATCTGTTGATACAACTTTTGTTTTGTACAATATATTAGGGATGGATTTAATTAGATTCTTAATGTAAGGCAATAAATATGAAACAATGAGTAATTTAGGTAAAAAATTAAGTATTGATTTCGGGTCTGAATGTTGTGTGATGTAGTTTATATGTGGTAGATGAGTGGGTCGACTGGTTTGTTACCACTGTCTCTTAGTATTCTAATTATAATGGGCCTTCAAAAGGTACAATTTATTTCGCGGAATCTCGCGCTGGTCGCCAATAACGCATAGCTACAACGCTATATTTTACATAGCAATTTAATCAGTTCTTTTTAATTGTTATAGTGACGTGTTTACCAGAAGAAAATGCGTGTGCATTAAGCTGTAAGACTGAGGCCGAGGCCAGGATCACCGAGGTAAACTATAGTCATCATTATATTATCCTATAATAATATATTTAACACATTATTTGCATAATGTTATAATTCCTCAGTTTATAATCTTTTGATGATCCTTCAGTAAAACAATTTGACCAGTTTTAAGTTATATTGTAACAGGTCATAAAATTATAATTTTCATTTTACACCCAATAATAAAGTAACACCCAACAATCAATCACCTGTCACGACCCTTGTGTCTAAAATATCAAGAACTAGAATTAGACCTTTTGTATCAAAACGTCTAGACCGCGACAGATATTTGTGGATCGTACACACATTTACCAAACTGCGCCACGGATACTGTCAATTCGATTCTCAAGACTTTTTATAGCAGATGATCGACGACATGAGGTCTCGTAGGAGTTGTAGGCGATTTCAATTGAATACATGTAATGCCAGGGGATTGCTCGGTGCTTGGTCGATTTTCAAGAAAATCGATGTTTAAAATGCTGGTTTTAATAAAATTGAAAATACTTTTCAGGTTCGAGCCCTGGCTCAAGGTCATCGCCCGACCCCAGCGTGTGTTGCAGTCACAGACGTTGATACATCTAATCCACGTGTGTACTTTTCTTTTTTTTTATGCTGCCACGGCATAGTGACTACATTAGACCTAATGTTAAGTACAGTGCAGTCCAAACATAATGTGGACCATTAAGAGACCGTCTTCCGAGGGTCCGCATAATTATGTCGGCCTGAAGTTCAAGTAACACTGGCTCACCTCGGAATGCGACTCGCCTGAACAAGCCGTTATGACAGGTTTTTCACCAAGTTTATGCTGGTCGCTTTCCAGTCGGGTACAAAAATAATCAGGTACCTTGCCAATGGCATAGCCAATAACGGGCAAGAATACAGCAGCAATAGCATACAGCATACCAAATATCGCTCCATGCCAAAATTTGTTTCGGACCGGATTGCTTTCACACAATGATTGTAATTTTAAAACTTCAAATGCCGACTTCAAATTTTCTGGTTTCTGTTGAAGAGTTTCCAATTTTACCTCGTACTCCGTCATCATCTGTCGTAATAAATACACCCTACACTCTACAGCCACACACATAGTCCTGACATTACATTAGGTTAAACTGCATAGAGGGTCTCGGGATCTACGAGGGACTTACAGTGCCATAACACTTAACCAAATCAGACAATCAAATCTTAACAAAATGTGGGACCACCACACGAAAAAACTTTCACACAAAAAATAATGATCCAAATCTGTGCATATAATTCTTATTCAAGTTATATGTGAACGTTCATAAAAATTTATGTATCCCGAATTGAAAATCTCTACCTTTCTTGATGTCGTTAAATTCCCCCGGTTCAAGCCATTCTCATTGTGATGAAGTTATTGGCAAATGATATGTTTTAGTGGAGACGCGCCCTGTGATATCATTCGCTCTGTATGTGAGTGTTCTGGTGATAGTATTCCTACAACTGGCGTTCGCCGCGTTCGCCGCAGCATTGGCGATTGTGAATGCTACCAAAAACCCTACAGAACCGATGTTCGGTCTTCCAGGTTTGTATGTTAAACTTAGACTAATAATATCATGCCCCTACGGCTTGTCTAATTTGTAGCCAAAACCTCAACGGTAAAGACTGCCTCTCAGAGGACTACTGGTATATGGTCATGCCCCTACGGCTTGTCTGATCTGTAGCCGAAACCTCAACGGTGTAGACTGCCTCTCAGAGGATTACTATAATATTGGACCGATCCGAAGCGAGAGTGAGCGTGCTATCCAAACTGGGATTAAGAACGGAATGGTTCTACTAACGAGAGCTGATCATCCGTCTGTGCAACTCACATACATTCCCACCATGAATCGGAAATAGACATTCAGTCAAAAGACTTTTGGCTAAGTTTCTTAGTGCTTAACTCAGGACTTCTATGTAAAAAAGTTCATATATATAAGTGCCTTTTAAAGATTCTATGAGTCGGCCCAGATTTCGGTAGTATTTCTATACCATTACGTGATAAAAGGGGAATTTATCACAATACATGTCAAAATTCTAATTCACGGTACTTATATCATTTGCTCTTCTAATAAAATACTTATATGCTTGTACTTAAATACTAAGTGGTAGATCCAGACATTGCGAGAAGTCGTCTGGGTAGGTCCTACCGCTTTGTCTATGTGTGTATAAACACTGTTGTGTTCCGGTTTGAAGGGTATCAAGTCAGTAAAATTCCTTGTCAATATGAGGTTCAACATCTTATGTCGCGGGTGGAAAGAGCTCTGCTGCCATACTATTTTGAATTATAATGTATGGTGTTTATATTTTGATTTTTCAGGATGTCTCTGGAGTAACGTGGTGACGGCAGCTCTAGGTGTTTTAGTACTTCTGATATTTGGCATATATTGGGCATCTTCTGGCTTGAAAGACCATTTGGCAGTATCGTATATAGCTTTAGGCTTGTTCGTACCTGGACCAGGACTTGGCTATTCTTATTGGTAAGTGGAATTCTCTCTTCCATTCATGATAGTTCTTAATTATTCTTTTAGCATACGATAACAATCGACAATATATTCAAACATGAAAAGTGTGACGGAACAAAATAATTTGGGAGCTACTGTGGCCCAGATGCGAGAAGCCAGCTGTACGCTAGTTTCATCCCCACACCGAGACAAATATTTGTGTGTTCCACAATACTTAATTTGTCTGGTTTTTAAGTGACTATAAAGCTCCTGATACTTATGATATAGGTTATCTTAGAGATCTAGTTTTTAAGTATTAAAATATTGTAGCAATTGTAAAATCTCGAGCTTTCTTACCTCTACGTGAATTTCAATCGACTTCATAAAGAAGGTTGTTTTCAATTCGTCTGTATTTTGTTTTCAGGTTACTAATATGCTCAGTTTTCTGTAACTTAAACAACGTGGCACTGATTCAGCTGAGGGCATATCTCCTGGAGAGGGATCCCCCACCACCTGAGATTAAAGTGGACAATCACCCGTCTGATGGAACAATATTTATTTATTAAAAAAATTCTCATCGTCATTTTCATTGTGTGTTGTTGTCTGCTACTTGTATTACTAACCCGTTGAGTTCAGTTTTTTAGGATATTCAGCTGGGTTTATTAGATTATCAGTCGCCTTATGTACTACTGTAAGGTCTTTATTGTACTACCAATACATTAGTATCCCACAAGTAGTATCAGTTCCAGATCTCATAACTGCTCTGAATTCTTTGGTAGATGTGATTTAAAATAAATAATTTGAATTATATTAGACATTGCAAGGAGAAAATTCTCGAATGGTGCATTATAGAATGGTCACGGCATGGCAGGCAAAGCCTGCGTGCGCGGAGTCGTTGGATTAAAGGCTTGTTTTGATGTCCGAGACAGGAGACCGTGGCATGTTCGTTTTGTACTCAATTTTGTAGCTACGTTTTGAGGTATATCCAAGATAGGATATCGTGGCGTGCAACAGTTTTCATACAATTTCATACAAAGCGGACTTGTCGCTATCGCCTGACCCACACCACGTGTCGCAGTCTCCGTCTCAAGACGTGCTTCAATATGACAGAGCAAAACACAAACTACGATTTACACTTATTTTAATCTTTTGTCATTTTTCCTTCAACCGTTAGAGTAAAATATACGTTACTCAGTTTCATTTACATTGATACATATGGAAACAAGTTTATTATAATATTTTTGCATAGTATATTTAAGCTTTGGTTAGTAATGTCGTTCTTATGTTTTATTTATTTGAATAATATGTAAATAAATAATTGTAATATTACGTAAGATTTTTTTATTAACACTTCGCGTCTTTCTTTTTTCATATATTTCACGTTTACTTTAAAGAATGGACTATAATTTGAAGTAAATTTCAAATTATATTTTTTGTTGAAATGAAACTAATTTAAACTGATTTTACCGCGGTTTATATTTTAATTCTACCCCGTGACCACGAAGAGTGAAAAGCTTTTAAAACTTCGGAACCAAAATTAAAATGTAAACCGCGATACAAATCCATTTAAATTATTTATTTCAATGTGTAATGTACGCGTAAACATAAATCATTATATTTTTTGATCAGGATACAAAAGAATGTAATCTTGGAGTATACTCACATACTTATTTTTCCTCGGCTAGACAAATGGGTAGTCGAGGCAACATTAGAGAAGTCGATAGTCCGTTATTAATCTAATAAAAATAATATATTGACTAAGTTTATAGTATAAAATTATTTTTGCGAAGGTCTAAGTACTGGAATTTTGTCTCGAATCTAGCTGATAGATGATAGTTAAAGTAACTTTACTTGTAAAATATATTTACTAGTCGTTACACAGGAGTAATTTTGTAATATATTATTACTGTAATACAAAACTTCTCCTGTTTTAGAAAATACCAGTCTTATAGCTCAACTAATTTAGAAATATATATCTCTGCCTACCGGCGTAGCCGCTGGGTCAGTTTAAAGTTTGGGCCAAACCTCATTCATAGAAAAAATGTATGTGATGTGGTTAAATAAGCCTACAACGCTGTTACTATATAAAAATCTTAATAACGAGCGCAGCTTACTCCGTCTAATGAAAGCAATTTACTTAATTGCAACACCGCGCTTCTATTTGTACGAACTGATTTTCAACTGAACCTATCTATATATTTTTTCATAGTTTCTTCTTTATAGGTAAGAGCAGTTACTATCTTTCTTTCTTTCTGCCTAGCGTTATCCCGGCTTATGTGCCAAGGTCTGCCTTCCGACTTAAACGCTTCAACAACAACTAAAGTTTCGATAGTAACATCAGTTACTATCATAAAACAATATTTATTACTGATGAAGTCGAATGTTTAAAAATAAGCATAGAATGAAAAGCTGGAGAGATGTTTTTTTGTTCGCCTCAATGACGAGACGAGAATGCCAAGCCTATCCACCCTCAGACTTTGAATCACAAGTCTAATAGTTTCACTGAATTCAGTTTTAATGGGATTTCTCGGCTAGTAAAAGTTATATTTTTATTAAAACAAACAAACAAAACAAATAGCTACGTGACTTCTTCCTAGTGATATTTAAGTCCCGTCAAAATCGGTCTAGCCATTTCAGGGATTAGCCGAAACAAACATACAGATAGACAGACAGACAAAATGGTCAAATATGTTGTTTTGCACAAATGCACTTAGTAAAAAGCGGTTATTTCAATATTACAAACAGACACTTCAATTTTATTTATTTGTGTACAGATAAATGCGGTGTAACGTCTGTGATTTTAGACACCTTATGAATACTTGAACATAACCCAAGCATTTTAAGGTTTGATGTTCGTAATCTAGAGTTGGAAATGAAGCTATCGGGCGTGGTCTAAGACGGGTACGGGCGGGCGTTAAATAATCTAATAGAACAGGTACAATATCCGTTTACCGATAGCTGATTGCATGCAAATTGGAGCTGGCTCGGCCGACATGAGTGGTGACAGGCTGGCGCAAGTGGTGAGTAGTAGAGTTGTAAGACTTAAAAATATCAAGCCCTTCTATTTCTAGCAGGTACCAACAGTTGATTATGGATTTTAAGACTGTAGTGTTCAATCTGAGTAGTTTATATTGTTGCGACAAGCGTCAGGCGTTGGCATTAATGACGCTATCGTATGTTAACACTTTGCTACATTTTACCTTGACACTGGTCGTCAAGCTGTGTGCAAGCTTCTGTGTAGCTATTAATTAATTATTATCATAGTAAACAAATATAAAATATAGTGTTTTTAACAAAAGTAAATATAGTGTGAGGGAGCGACCGAGGCAATAGCGAAACGTCCTCGCTTTGTATATCTTCGCATATCTCAAAACATAACTTTACAATAATCAGGTAACAGCGCTTAAGTTGTGGAATATATCAAATATATTTCGAAACGATTTTAATCGGTAGGTATTTTTAATACATAATTACCATTATGGTTTTCAACCATTAACGCTATCTCTTACAATTCGTGCCAGAGCACTAGTGAAGACCGCGGTTTCAAATTTCGCCAGCAGACGCAGACGGCCCCGAGCAATTTAGGGCTGGTCATCAATCATTCCAGAGTCCCGAATGTAGGGGTAGGCTTGTGATGATCCTGACAGCTTGGATGATAGTTTAAAAACTTACGTGATTTGCTCTTTTGGGAAAAAATTCTAATGGGATATAAGTGAGCGGTTTTTAGTTTTTGTGATTGGAAGAGCGCTGTAGATTGTTTTATTTTAATCAAGGTATATATAGTTACATTAATAAGTAAGTCTGTAATGTGAATTTCTGGATCAGATAATAACGATATTGTAACGCCCAGTGTACCGATAAATGGTATGTAACAAGGTAGTCTGTGATTGTAAGTAGCTCATAACATTTATACACAATTTCTTAGAATTATTAAGAAACCGTGGATAAAGGTTGGTGGAACTCTAAACTCCATAATCAACCTACCGTTCCTTTGGCTTACATACAACTTGTGTTTCCAAATGTCGCAAAAGATAGTTTCACCAGGAAAATGTAAACATCCATAAAGGTGTATCCTCAGGGAACTTTATCTATATGTACGTGAGATGTGTGAAATGAAGCATAAATGGAAACAAAATGCTGATAGAAAGAGATGTAGATATTACAAGAGAGTGAGACGGACGACGTATAGTAGAATTTGAAGATATGTAGATGATTGTGGGTGTGATTATAAAATCATTGTAATTTAGGTTCATGGCACCTAATTGAATTTTACATGGTAATAACCATTCGTTAAAAATCCCAGACAAAAATTAGAAAAAGATCTATACCTCCAAAATGGGAGAACAGATTTTCTTCAAAGCAATGAACAAATCCAAATAATCACATTAAAAAACGCATTAAAATCGGACCATTAATTTAGGCTCTACGCCTACGATGCCATACACACACACACACACACACACACACATACACACACACGGAAACACATACATAAGATAAAGGATTCAAGCTTAGCATAGTTATCTTTTATCTTGATTCACGAGCAATAACTGGGTGATAGATCCGGTCCAACGTATGCGAGAGGCCGTCTGGGTTGGTACATTAGGAACAACAGAGTGAGTAGCCTCTATGATATATTTACTTGTACAGTAGGCACATAAGTAAGTACATAATGATTTTCTCTAGAGCACCATAGACATGACAGTGGTGTTATACGTGTATTAAATAACTAACTGTCACATTCAGAGCCGTTTATTAACTTTCAGTATCCATTACCTATTTCGTGAAATTTGGTTATTTTTTAGAGATGTAAATGAGCTTTGTTTCTGTAATCATTAAAAAATAAAGTTTTTTCTGTACTTATTAACGGAGCATAAAGTATTAAAAACCTGGGACCGAGTGTGACAATTTTCTAATACTTTAAAATTATTTAATGACAATTTAAGTTTATTTACGTTTATGTATGCGGCAGTTAAATTTTACCAAAAGTACTTTCGATCGTCCTTTCAAACTGAATGTATAAAACCGTTCCACACCAGGACCAGCCGTTGATTTATATTCATTGATCGATGTAAGCCACCCGTCCTTCGCCGGCACAGAAGGGTTCCAAGGATAATGCGCACTTGGAAATCGCCCAACATATATTATCACACAAGCCACCTGCTGTGTCGTTGGTCTTTTGGCCGTGGTGGTAGTGGGAGCGATTGGCGACTTGAGACAAACAAATATCGTAACGAAATATCTTGCTGACCACCTCAATTATTTAATTACTATTTTATTTGTTTACAAAGTGTTGATGTCAGTTCGTATAAAATACAAGCCAAATCTTCCTGTAACATGTGTTAAAAACATGTTGCGGTGACCCCACAGCGAGCAGGATAAGGGCAGATGGAAGAAGATTCGTATAGAGCATCAGGTTTAAATTTAGTTTAGAAATAAGATGGATTATTTCTACAGCACATCTACAGCATGCATAGGCCGGCTCGACCGGGTAGTTACTACTGTCTCACTGGAAACTGAAGTAACAGCTTGATGCGAAATGCAGTAGGCATTTCGTACGGTGAGTATCCAGAGGTCTAAATCCCTTCCCCCTTCCCAATCCATTAATTATCCCTTTCTTGTAAGAGCGGCACCGCATTCATAATTCTTCAGGCATTATAGGTGTTCGCGAAGTGGTGAAGATCACATACCATCAGGTGACCCACTTGCTTGTTTTTGGTCGCGCTATAAAAAAAATATATGTGTACTTATATGAGGGAGTTTATTTCTCTACGGCCAACAATCGGGGACATATCACGTTAATTTACGAGTATCGACAATTTACAAACCGTCTAGACGCTTTTATCCAACGTCTAAATCCAAGAAGGACTGTTATACGTTATTATATCGTTCAGATCACTAACATATAGAACAACATAATAATATAAAATATTTTTTGCATTATGCAGCAGATCTTTGTCAGATAAACTTAACATTAGTGGCTGTTCCCAATAGCGATAGATTTGTTTACTGGCAGTAAATATTTGACAGATCTGTAAACACTATTAACAGTATCATTCAAGCTAATAAAAAATAAAATCCCTCCTCATGTAAATGTGCCCAAATCTCCCGCTTACAATGGCTCCCTGTTCCCAATTTCGACAGTACCCGGAGAATTATAAATTGTAGGGGAACAGAGCTTAGGATAAAAATTGCTTCACGCACAAGGTCGTCTGAAATCCCAACGGCTGCATTTTTTATATTCAATTCGAATTCTAATATGCTATAAACCAGCAAGCCTTTTGTTTTAAACAGACAAAAAACGTTAACAGTTATTTGTTCTACGCCAGGCACAACCTACATGATGGCTTATGCCGGATTTTGGAGGCACTAAGCTACTGCGATAATTTTTATTAGTCTGTTAACTTTCTGTTATAAAAATATGTAGATATTTTTATTCTTAATACCTCACGATCACTCGTCAGTTATGATTACCTTGTGTAGGTGACACCTCTTGTTTCACAATCGTAGCTGCTGCGCCACAGACGCTGTTCGTCGAATATGGGTTTGGTTGAACATTTAAGGGCGATGTTAATCAACGATCTTTGATTGATTACCCGGAAAGATCACGGAAATCAGCCATTTACCGTATTAATTAATATTAATAATCTTCATTATTAATTAATCTGGTAGGAGTTTATCTGATACATTTGTACTTGACTGGGTAGTGAACATCGTATACACAGTGAAAACCCCCCACAGTCGCTTGTTCTTGCCAGTCACGTTCCGGGGTCAGCGGGTATACATCCAGTTACTGCAGATCAGCCTAATTGTAACGACGGGTATAAAAAGCATTGTACCATCAGATGCATTGTAGTCACTTTCCCGTGCCAAGTAAAAAAAAAACTAAAATAAACAGTAACGCCAATTTCGATGAATTTAAAATTGGTTAATAAAAATGGCGCATAAACTGTCCAGTTTATGGCAACAGCTTTTTTAATCATCGTTTAATAAAAAGTGAGCTGAAAAAATTCACCCCGGGTCGTCCAATATCACCGAGTCCATTATAGCGGACGTTTCATCACAACTGTGCATAAATATTCTTTATTACTGTCCCCGTGTGGGAATCGCTGAAGTGTTCAGATGATTCTCCCAAATGTGCCGGACATTTGTGTTGCGAAATGAAGAAAATGGACGGCTGGTGGACGGTTCTACTTGGCTCTCACTGATTGATACCTTGTCATCTTCTTGCGTAATTATGACCTGCCGCTGAATTTTTTTGAAATTGATTGATTTCTGCTTATTATTTACAAAAGCCACTGTCGAAAGTATTTTACAAGTGTTTGTTGCATTCGTAACATAATTTTTGTTATGCTGATGAAAATGTGATTATTTTTTTTGTGTAGTAGCAAAACGTGTAAGAACAGTCAATGGGTGCTCAAAATCGGGTAAGGCAGAAGCATCTAAGTAAGAATGCAGACTTTGACTTCAACAGGGATAACAAGAAAAATATGAAAAAATATCCGTGAGAGGAACACAGATGGGACGGGCCGTGATCTTGTGGTCTTATTATGAAATATCTGAGTCACGTAAGAGCCGATGATTTATTTCATTATGTATGAATTCCACGACCATTAAAGCATCTATCCATCAAATGTTACTTCGCTGTGATATGGGATTTGATGCAATTTCCACATTAAAAAGAAAGTTGAAACTTAGCAGCAGCAGTATATGCAAATGCATTGACGTAATAATAGGTCAGTGAATAATTTAAATCGGTCAAGTTACGGACGCTCACACAATTCAGATAATTAGCTACATTATTTGAATGATTGGATAATTCACTGAGCAAATGCATAATGAATTAATTTCGTCACGGATTAATTATTAGTAAATGGGTCTACATTAATTTGATTTTCATATCTCTAGGCTATCGGCGTGAATGGAAGATGCCGTATTTCGATTCGGCGTTTATTAAAAGTTTGGGTGATTGATGTGTGATGAAACTGTTATAAACTGGGAAACTACAGGTTTCGAATTCGATTGTTGTGAATGAATAAAGGTTGAAAAATAGTGTATTTTAGCTGAGAAATCGGTGTGGTTTGGGGTTCAATCCCAGATCGGAAAATCACAATTTGAGTTTGCCTTATTTGAGCTATCGCTTCTTGCTAAATATTACCTAATTATATTTAAATGCCGAGAGAATTGTTAAATCCATTTTAAATTTTATACTTGCCACTTTTAGATAGTCGAATATTTACAACATAAGAACTGAGGCACATAAATTAGTAACGGTTACTGAGTTTCGCCTCTCCGCAGTTAATTGGATAACTTACAACCGAAAATATTCCATAAATATTAAATTATCTTCAAGATATTTGAATTTAATACTGTAGTTGCGGTTTTTGGTCTAACTTGGCTCAGTTTGTTAAATAAATTTAATTTTGCAATTTCCCACTAGTCGTGGCGGCTATGATAGCTGTACTGATAAATCAAGTGCCCACTGTGGGAGGCCGATGTCCAAAGTCGTACAATTTATGTTTACTGAAACAATATATTATTTAGATTTCATCTTTTTTAGTGCTTTGTGTAGATTCAGTTTGGTTGGCTTAAAATTATTACACCGAATCTTAAAGCTGCTCGTACTAGGACAACAAAAAATGTATATACATATACGAACTTCAACCAGTCGATTTTCATTTGAATCGGTGTTTTTGTAAAACCACGTTCACACGGTTCAATTTTAGTTGATCAAGTGGCTTGATTTAACAAAATCTGTATGGGGTTTGTTGATTCATTTTCTATTAGCTTGAATGATGCGTGTTAAAAAGCATGATTTTTGAGTTAAAGGTTGTTGCGCCGACCCCACAGCTGGTGGAAGAAAAAGGAAGAGCTTAAATGATGAGACGAGCCTCTACTACCCTCGTTTCGCCGAGCTTATTTCGGCCCCATGATGTGAGGGGGCAACCCTATCGTCACACCGAGCACATATTCTAATCCCCAGCAATTCAAGTATGATGTTTCTAATCACAAATTAAAAATAAATTGAATCCAGGTTCTCAGTCTTAAAACGCTGCCACTATATTAAAAATCCTAACAAAATAAAAAAACACCTACCAAATTGAATAAAACCATAACCCTAATAATTCATGAAACAAAACAATTCATGAATAACAAAAAACTAACAACAATGTTATGCGTAACAAAAATGGAACGAATTAAATTAGGAGTCAAGTGGCATCCAACGAAAGCGGCCTTTTTACGCCACAATAGCAGGTTTTGGGCGTTATGCGTAATGGAGTGACGTCCACGGGATCAGTGGAAGGAGATTACATTATTTTTAGGGATCCCTAGACAGGAAACGGGGGGATTTTTCTTTAAGCCACTTTGGGCTTGATAGTGCCTATATAGCTTTACTATTTGATTAGTTAGGGTCGACAATAAATTGCGCGGTTAGGCATTATTCATTTCATAGTTGATTGCAATATTTTTGTTAAATTCATTCATAAATCATCATTGATTATTCTAAAACAAATATTCTTTGGAGAAGACTCAAATAAAAAGAGGAATTATTATTTTTTATACTTATATTATTTAGGTATGAAATATTATTGGTGCAATGATGGCGAAGTTTTCTACTTTTCCAATACATCATGCAAGTACAGACTTATAAACATTATTTTTCACTGTAATCCCTGGTCACTAATACAAGTATTTAGGTGGTGAATAAAAAACATTCAATCTTCTTTTTCTTTGGAACCATCAAGTATCAAAGATCAGGTATATTCAGAATAGTTAAATTTGTTTATTTATATGTACAGGATAGGCTCTGTGCACTGAAATGATTCGAAAAATTCCTTATTACTAGAGAAAGCTACACTATTCTAGAAATACGTTCTCTTTCATTGTGACTTTCACAGAGGCCAAGGGCAACTAAAATTAATCATCAATAATTGAAAAATAATTATTATACAGAACTTTTTGAGAGCATTTTGACATTTTTAGGTATATCTGGAGCCATTTGTTCTTGGTACATTGTGGAGTAACGAAATGTCGAAAACTTCCAAATGTCTTCCCATTTGGAAAATTCAATTTCGTTTTTGTCTCCCGCAGCGTCTTTATTATGTAATATTCTGTCGGTCTGTCTATGAATGTAGTTTAGACTAGTTAGTCTTATCAAAATTTTGAGACAGCTTGAATGAAATGACGTAAAATTGGGCCTTGGAAAACTAGTCTAAACAAAATTTATTACCATCGAGCTATCTAGTTACTATAGGTTGCCATAGTAACTAGTAAGAAAGAAAAACATTAATTCGGCCTTTTCAATAGTATTGATATGAAATGAATGATAATATAATAATAATTATTAATGTAAATAAAATAAATAAATAAATACACCCAACAGCCACATAAATTATATGATAGTCCTGATCCCACAGTAAGATACGATTATCTTGGGTCCTGAGTAACTACTAGCGATTTTCGGTCCCATAACACAGACCCGAAACAAATATTTACTGTTCGCACTAGCATTTACCTCGCTGTAGGGTTTGAAGCCGCGACCTCTCGTGACAGCATGATGCGGTTGTAAAATAGAATATGTCCCAGTAAAAAACAAGAAACCTAAGACAATTTAGAGACTTATAATGCCATAGTAATTTTGCTATAAAAAGCTATGACCACACTTAACCACCGTTGTAAACAAACAAACCCCTTCTAAACTCTAAAAGGACGCATGGCATTAAGAAGGATATTGGTTATGATATTACAAGAAAGGTTGGTCAAAGTGAGATAGCCGAAATTGAACACTCGGCTTTTACTAATCTTTCAATCGTGTACGAAAACACGTCCGACCGGTGGACAAGGCTTATACATGTTTATACCGCATATTTTCTGGGATCCGTAAATAGAAGGTAAATAGGACCTTTTGTTTTTATCTTGCGACCAGTACTACGAATGAAGATCTGATAAGTTACTATGAGCGACCGTACATAATCAACACAATATAGCAATTAAATAACAAGGAGGTAGGCCCCTCGTATGCGAGTGACCGTCTGGGTTGGTATCACCGCTTTGTCTATTTCTGTACTAAATAGAACTGTTTAAACATGTGTGTTTCAGTTTGAAGAACATTGCAGCCAGTAAAATTTGTGGGCTCTGTTGACTTAACATCTTACGTGATGAACACAGTCTAGTGCCATATAGTGCTTTTTAATTCAAAGTTCTGTATGTGTCTCGTCATCTAATCAAATAAATATAAACACGACTACGACTGCTGAAATTACTTCACAAGTACCGAATTGTATATCTCAAAATTTTAATTGCAACTAGACAGACTGAACTAGATACTTGAAGCACGCATTACTCTATAGATTGATGATTTGCAGTTCTGAATTAAGTTTATCACCGGTGTTAGCGAACATGACTAGCTAGCCCCTCTGTAATATTTTTACGGATGTTGTGTATTTCATATACGGAATTCGTGGTGCGTGAACAATATTTCCCGCATTAAGCTAATATTTTTTTTTGTTTAACGAGACCCTATTATACGCTACGTTTGTACTCATATCGAACCCTTTCCATTTTCCAATAAAATACATTTTATTACTAGAATATTACCAATGCTTTTTGCTATACTTAGTTAAATATTTTATAGTTAAATACTTATTTTATTTACCTTTAAAAACATTATGCGGGGCATCAAGAGCACGGACACTTAACTGACTTATAAATTGTTAGCTATTAGAATTACAAATTGAAGATAACTAGTGAGGTCGATATTGTTTACTACCAAAGTAATGTTTTTTTTATCCGAGCAAGGTAAAGTGACTGCCTACACGTGGTGGTAAGCGTAGTGCAATCCGAAAAACTAGCGACCTAGCGAAACAACGAGTTCATCGATGGTCACCAGAATTGCCGGCCTGTATAAATGCATATCGAGGGGCCTACGACAGGATAGGCGGATGACGGCTGCAGGCATAGACAGGGATAGAAGGATGTACCCTTTTACCCGTACCAACCAACGATCAAATCATGTCGTAAGCCCCTCGGGAGAACCGGATATACACTGGGTGGTCCTGAAACAATAATGCGACATCTAATTTCCATTTGGTGTCCCGTTTTAATAAAATAAATGTAATTTTACACTTTTACCTAATTATAAAAACACTGGCAATTCAGATACAAAACTAAACTTGTAATTAAATGTAAAATATTGGTCCCTTGGAATAGAAACCGTGTAAAATGGAAACATAAGGGCTGTGTTTTAATTAAAACAAACAAACAATGGCCACAATATTTGTGTCTTATAAGAATAGGTTTATGTGTCTCTGTTTTAGAAATCTGTTAAAAACGGTTATTTACGGATCATGTTATGCTGAAAAACTTTAATGAAAACCCCATTTAAATCTCGAAAAATCGTGTTTTATATCGCGCGTTAATGAGTATTTTGACCAAAGAAAAGTGCCTACAAAAAATATTGCATTAAAATAATCGAGGTTTGTTCACATCTATCGAAAATATCGAAAATCGTCTCATTTGCCCATTTCAACTAAAATTTTTCAGGTGATGTTTCAATACAATGCTCAATGCTTTAGGAGTTTGTAGCGAAAATTTGACAGATAAGTCATAAGTAACACTTGTCCGCGCATCAAAGTAATTATAACCACTTAGCGACGTGTACTGTGTAGACACAGAAATAGATTCTAATGTAAAGTTCTTAAGTTTTATTTAATTCAAGGAGGGAACATGCTATTTGAATCTTAGGCCACCTTGTACGATGATTCTTAATCGTATTTAACTACTAAACCTGTTTAATAATGTCAACTTTCTTACAATTTGATTTCATGAATTTACTATGTTTAAGCATTATTGTGCAAGTGGACATAAGTCATCGAAAAAATTTAAGAATATTATTTAAAACTAGGTGTACCCGGAATGTGTTGCAATGCTTCTTTTCAAGACAATTTTTTTCTACATATCGTTCCAAGAGCGTTACATGCACCCGTGTAATGTCAGACAGACGACACGTCGCGTCGCGTCGCCGTTGTGAGGCGCGATGGGTCCAGTGGGTGGTAATTTTCCCGCCCGTATTGTAACTTGTTTTATTTAAGACTAGCTTTTCCTCGCAGCTCCGCTCGCGTGATCTGCTTTTTCCGGAATAAAAAGTAACCTATATTCATCAGGGATAATGTAGGATTCTATAGGTGAAAGAATTTTCCAAATCGGTCCAGTAGTTTTTAAATTTATTCGTTATATACAAAAATACATATCTTTCCTCTTTATTATATTAGTGTATAAATGTAGAAGTGTAGATTTAAAACCTCTAGGATCCACAATAGTCCTAAGTGGTGGAAACAATATATGTTTGTGGTACGTGAGTATAAATTCAATGCTATCTGTTTTGTACTGTAAAATTTTAAAAAGGCATTAAACACGCCGAATTGAGAACTTTCTCCTTTTTTTAAGTCTTTAAAATTGTCGATTTGCTAACATTTGAAGATATAAATTGCAATTTATTTATTTCTGGACGTTTCAACCGACTTGCAGATATAGTCATGTGAGTTGACTGTCAGTATGTAGGTATACAAATCGCAAAAGTAAAAAAATCTTTTTTGCGTCCTGGTATCGGCACCTAGTTGAAACTATTGAAAGATATATTATCAATAATCGTATCTTTAAAGAATCTCCGTAAATGTGAAGAAACCTTTACCTCTCAGGTAAATTATTAAGACAAACAAAAATTAAGCTGACGCCTCAATCGGAACTTTTTTGTTGCCGATTCAATAATAAATCTCTTTTAAATGGAATTCGCAAAATGGTAATATTTGATAATTTCAAGTTTTTCGTTTAGAATACTTAATAATTTCTGAAGATTTAGATTTTTTCTGCGTTCACATTTTGTTTATTAGCATTAATGACCCGACGAGCAGGTCGCTCGTCTGATGGTTAGCGTCATGCCTGCTCGTAATCAGAAGCATCATCAATCACAAATTCGAATCATAAAGTATCTGCTACATGGCACTGGGCTGCGCTTGTTGTTAAGAAGAGTAATTCTCATAATGCCCAATCATTTCACTGACTTAAAATGTGTTTAAGATTAATAATTAATTAATACGCTGATAATAAGAAGCTATCATCAATTATTGCGATCATTAACAGCCTCCGTGGCGCTGTGGGTGAACAGCCCATTATAAAACGAGAAGCCACGGGTGCGAGACTCAAAGTATCTCTTAGCCTGATACCCATTACCGAAGACTCTTATCCTAATATGGAGTCAAGATTATTTGTGTGACTTTTGGGAGTACCTTTTATTAATCACTATTCAATTGAGAAAGTATAGTATGAAAGAACTAAGTTAAAAATAAATGCAATTTACAAACAAATGAAGTAATTTACATTCAGAGTATGTCTTGTCGATACTCGTTATTTCTTCCATTGATCTTTTTCTAATGGATTTACATAATAAAGGCCTTTGATACTTATAGGTTACGGATGGTGATGGATGTGGTTAAAAGAAGTAGACAATTGTTTTTTATTGGGCTTACAAATTAAATTATGTTTAAAATAAGGTTAAGAAAACGATAGACAGCGATAGATCGGCGGTGAGTGGTACGAACTGTCGAGACGAAAGTAGCAGCGAAATTTGCTCCAAGAGCAAGTTGCGTGTGTCATTCATTGTTAATTATCGCTTGCTTTAACGGCGATCGCAACATCGTGAAGAAATCTGCATACCTGAAAAGCTCGCTATAAGAATTTTCAAGGTATGTGAAGTGTTCCAACCCACAGTAAAACAGTGTACTAAGGCCTAACCCCTCTTATATAGTAGTAAATGCCCGTGCCCAGAAGTAGGACGTGTATAATATAGGGCTAATATTCTTATAAAAAAATATTATTTTAAGGGCTAGCCACTCTTATATAGTAGGCCCGTGCCCAGAAGTAGGACGTGTATAATACAGGGCTAATATTATTCTAAAAATATTATAATAAAAAGCAATAGATAATTCGCTCTCAAATCGAAATTAGATAATGTAGTCCTGAAAGGAGTCTTATAAAATCGAAAAATTAAGCCAGGCTCAAGCGTTTTCCTTTATCAGTTGAGGGTTTTTACATTTTCTCATGTACTCCGCTATAAGAACTTGACAAAAGTTATGAGACTATCCTCGAGGTAAGCCATATCAAATACTAGAATACGGTATTTGAGTATGTCTAATTTTATACGCAGCGTATAATAATAAACTATTTTGCGATGATAGGTTTAAAAGGGATTAAAGATGAGACTGCAGTTCATGTTTTAAATATTGGTGTAAGAATAGGGCGTTGTGGGAAAATCTTACTATCTTCCTCACATGCAGCACCCTAATAGGCATGAATGTGATGTAACATACCGTCGTGCATCCTTTTCCCGTCATTTGACAACTAAAGGTAGTTAAGAATATATATTATTATATAAATATATAATAAGGATAAGGATAGGTAGAAAGATATAAGGATAGGTTAGGGTATATAATAAGGATCCAACTGACTTGATTTATATAGTCAAATACCCTGTTTTCAAAATCAGTCCATATTTGGCGATACAATAATAAGACAGTATAGATAGATCCACTTTTTTTTTGGTAACGAATCTAGTATTCAGTGCTTGTGTTAAATCACGACAAAACAAGTTGACACAATTTTCTCGAGGCATAATTTTTCTATCACAAGACCACCTCCATACAAGAAATAAAGCAAGTGAAATCCGTAAACTAAAACCCGTATAAAGGCATTCGTATACGCGTGGATAACAAGATTCCGTGTGACTTTTATTCCGTATTAACTAGATTAAGTCTGCGGGCGCACGTATCGCGAAATCGGCTGCTTTTTAGGATGTTTAGGCATAACCTTGTGATGTAGTTGAAGATATGTTGAAGCTATATAATGCTATGTAATAAAATCACATTATGATATCGCGCTGAGTCGTGTCGTGTCAGGGCTTTATGGTTTGGTCAAACAGCGGACGAGGCGGGACGGCAACGCGACGCTGACGGGATATAGATAGTCGAGCGTCGAGCGCGACGGTTCTGTGTGACATTTCTGTATTGACTAATGCATTACAACTGCTCACGTCCCGTCAGTGTCGCGTTGCCTTTCTGCCCTGTCCGTTGTTTGACCAAACCCTTATTCTCTATCGCAGTGTGGAGCACGTTACGTTGGCATAGTTGCCACCGCATGTATGGCTGTCTCGCTGAACAACCTTAGTAGCAGGTCGCCATGTCCTTTCTCTATCTGTCTTTGTCTTTCCTCTCCAGGCTGTTTTCTTCAAAGTCTGTAAACTTGTGACTATTTGCTTCGTATCTCTCTAAAAATACTGCTTAAATCATTTTTTTTTAATGGGTGACTGGACAATATATTTTTCAGGGTAGAAAATGTTGCTTGTCGTTAGTAAGTGTCTTGCAATGGAGTAAAAACCTTATTTAGTATAGAGTAGTCACGTAAGAACAACATTTGCGAGGTCTCGCTCCGTGCTAACTGGCAGCCCCCCACGGGATTAAAAAGGTTAGGTGCGTTACGCCTACGTTATAAACATAGGTTTTAAATCTCGACTTGAAATTCTATTAGGTTTATAGGTTGTGTTTAGAGGTTGAGATTTTGGTACTATACTATTCTGTTTTTTGGGAAGATCTATAAATATTTATTTCGGGTGTTTTTTTTATTTCATTGAATGACGAGACGAGCAAGGCGCTCGCCTGATGGTAAGCGCCACGCCTGCCCATTTATGGAAGCAACACCACACAGAACGTTGAATTACAAAGCACTGCATGGCACTGAACTGCGCTCGTTACCCCGAGATATAAGATGTTAAGTCTCATAATGCCCAGCAATTTCGCATATGAGGGGCCTACCACCTTGTTTGGGTGTTCACTAATACCCACGGTCAGGTTAAGCTATTGTGAGGATATTTTTTCGTAGGGATAGCCCCACTCTTTTTCTCCTACCAATAATATTGCCTTTAATTGATATGATTTTTTTTTATCCGACTACGGCGTAGCAAGGAAAGGTAATGATTTTGTTACCCATTTTGGTTTGTTACACTCTAGCGTCACTCCCAGCACTGTAAACCGATTTTCACAAATGAGAGGTCTATCTATTCGTCATACTATGCCATGGTTATAGACTATATATTTTTTAAATGTAATTTAAATATTAATTACTTTAATTTTTAAATTACTTCTTAACCATTATCGGGTGGTTTACAGTTGTTTATTTCTATATAGGTACAGTTATTCCTCTAGCTACAATATGCTCTAATCCCATTTGGGTTACCTATTCTAATTCTTTTGTTATAACTTTTTCTTTTACAGTAACAATTGTCATAATTATGGCTTTTACAAGTGAGTTTCCTTACTTTATCCTTTTGTGCTGTTTATGTTTTTTAGTACATTTTATTTTTTGTTTTCTATTATTTTACTACTAATATTAGTGTGGAGTTAGGACTATATTTCTGACTGTGAAGGCCTGTTTAGAGGAACGACTAATACAAAAAATCTTTTAAAAATCGAAGGAGATATAAAAATACTTCAAGTATAACTGGCTGAATGAATTTCATTTTAAAAACTGATTGAGCTGAAATTCGCACACAATTTTGGTGCAGGCAAAAAGGAACTAACGCTGGCTGGTTATGCGGCGCTTTTAACGCTTTTTTCTTACGCTTTTTTCTTACGGTTTTACTATCACATTTTTTTCAGTTCGGTCACGCAGCAAAATCCCTATCCCCTCCAAGCCTGCCGTAAGGAACTTCGTTCCAATATTGTATTATAGTGAGCGCAAACGCAAAGTGGTGATTTCTCAAAATGTCATTGGTTAGTTTTTAGCGCTAAATAAAAAAAGACCAATTACGTACATGGAATTGGACACTTAAAGAGCTTACATAAATATCATTTGTGAATAGGATTAGGAGCATGCAAAGTTTCCCCAGAAATATGTGCTCGCTTTCATTTACCATCTAAACCATTTATTTGCCACAGTACATAAAAACAACACATTTTTAACAGATACATTATATGATAATTTAATTGCATATATTTTATTATGTCTGTGGCAAAGAGCCATCTCAGTGCATGCACTGATTTTCCCAATATGTTATAAAAGAATCGCTTTATCATTTAATTGCTAATTATCAATAAATGGTGAAAATCATTCAATACAATTTAAACTTAATTCTATGTATCATTTGTCTAATTACGGCAATTAGAGCGTACCCAAACTTTCCTCCTCGGAGCTCCATAATTCTTACTTTTACATTATCTTGTAGTAAGACCTTGGATAGAGAATACTAGCGGCAGCGGAGGTAGATTTTAGTAATATTTTTATCTTGCTGACATTCACATATATTTTAATTATAGCTTTTTATAACGTCACGTAAATAGGCAAGAGCAAGTGGATCAACTGATGGTAAGTGATCTCCATTGCTCATCATCATCAGCCACAGGACGTCCGCCGCTAAACATAGGCCTCCCCCAAAGATTTCCAGACCGACCTGATGGAAGCGGCCTGCATCCAGCGGCTTTCTGCGACCTTAATCAGGTCGTCTGTCCACCTTGTAGGCGGATGTCCACTGCACTTGCCAGTACGTGGCCTCCATTCCAGAACCTTTGCATTGCAACCATTGCTCATGATCACCCACAATACCAGAAGAATCATGGACACATTACCGATCTTAAATGAAAGGGATAATACATGGATTGGAAAGAGGAGGAGAATTTGCGACTCCAGATATCTCATTACCGCATGAAACGTAACAGAAAGCTGCTACTTCCTAGCACAAACTTACGGTTCTAGCTTCGAAGAGTTAAGCAGAGGTGTAACTAATACACGGTCTAAGTTTCGTTGATCTTATACCCATCCCATGATGTGACAGGTGGCGAGTCTTACGCTATATTATATACAAATTCCCATCGCGGGCAACTTATAAATGATTTAAATGAATTGGAAACTCAAATAAGATACCATGGTGTATATTTTACCATTTTAAAACCATTAAGTTAGTAAGTAAGTAAGTAGTCCTATGCCAAATTATTTTATGTGATTATTGGTTATACAATAAAGAGTTTTGTATTGTATTGTATATTTTTGCTTTTATTATCAGACTAGCTGTCCCTCGCGGTTTCAACAGCATGTTATTGCCCTGCTCCCATGGGTCATAGCGTGATAAACCTTCTTCATGAATCACTATCTATTGCTGAAAACTGCATTAAAATCCGTCGAATAGTTTAAAAGATCTAAGCGAACAGACAGCGGAAGCGACTTCGTTTTATACTATGTAAAGAAGCTGGACGGATATTTAATCTAATATTCTGGCTTAAAAGTCTGGATATTGGATAACTCTTTACAGTTTTATTGAATTTTATATTGTGATATGTATTAAATTGGGCGTTTGCGTTCCGTGGCGCAGTGGGTAAGTAGCTGACTGTAAAGTAGAGGCCGTGGGTTCGATTCCCGCACCGAGAATTTTTTTTTGTGTGATCCACATATGTTTGTTTCGGGTCTGGGTGTTGTGGGACCGTAAGTCCTTTGTAGTTCCTGATAAACTAGTGTGGGGTCAGCACTATGTGTGACTATTGGGTGTATTTTATTATTATTTATAGCAAGCATAGTATAATTTCACCATCTAAAAATTCTGAAAATTAACAAATTGAAATGTTGAAGTTGATTTGTACAATAAAATGAACAACCCAGTAAACGGCGCATTAAATCAGCAACCGTCCGATAAGCGGGCCTTCCGTTGTTAATCAATTATATTTGCTACAGTTACATTGCCAAAGTTACCGTTTTAATGTCTCATTTACATACGCCAAATTGAATTATTGTTTCGTAATATTGGGACTATCTATATTGGAACTTATTTATGCGAGTAATGTTTTTTATATGGTTTGACAAGGTAGGTACCTCGTATGCCAGAGGCCGTCTGGGTTGGTACCACTGCTTTGTTTATTTCTGCTGCCAAGCAACACACGTAAGCACTATTGTATTTCGGTTTGAATTTATTTAACACTTATAAAATAATTCATTGCGTTTATTTTAGCTATTAATAAGTTGAATGCGGTATTAGAATTGAAATCGCATGTGGTAAGAACATTTTTCTCTATTAATGTATTTATTAAGCGCCATGTCGGAGAAATCCATGTCGCGGAGATGAAGATGCTGCGGTGGATGTGCAATGTTACACGGTTAGATCGTATTCGTAACGAGTACATCCGCGTCAGCCTTGGTGTCCGCGACGTGGCAGATAAACTCCAAGAATGTCGTTTAAGGTGGTTTGGTCATGTTTCGAGGAAACCGCAGGAGTACGTCGGTCACAGATGCCTGATCCAGATCGTACCAGCGGGACGATCCCATAGACGGCCCAAAAAGCGTTGGCTTACGTATTGGAGGGAGACATGAGAGCCAATGGTCTCACTACAGAGGATTGCCAAGATCAGGTGGAAGCATTTAAGTAAGAAAGCGGACCCTGGTGCTAAGACGGGATAACGCTAGGCAGAAAGAAAGAATGTTTTACGTGTTGTGAAACATGGTAATCGTATTCGAAACTATGCTCACCTGTGCCGTAATGACAGTTTAGTGTCACATAATCAACGTGAAATAGAACACAAATGTGAGTGGCTCACCTGCGCCCTATCGTAGGCGTATCCTTTTTTGCAAAATACAAAATTATAGGTACGGTAAAACGTGGTAAACAGGAATGAAGGGGTGGATTGGCACAAAATGGTTTATTTTCTATGAAATGTGCTGACGTTAGTCACAATAAGGTATTTTTTGGTTTTTACCAATACAGATATTTTTTTAAAAAATAAGTCTGTTATGAAACAAGCTGAAATGATTATTTAAAAAATATTTTGTATTATAATATTAGTGTTAAGTTTGCTGGAAAACCTAACTATATAAATCTTTTGGACAAAGATAGTTGTGGTATCAATTTGATATCGATCTATCTGTGTAATAAATGCGCTAATACCAAATAAACTATACCTTTATAGAAGAAAAATTACCTTTTAAGAAAATGATTACACAACTTTGAGAACATATTTTCTGGATCCAATGTGTGTACTATATGAATGAATGTATGAATATTTCTACGATTGAAAATACTAACATCCTCGAATTATATTCCAATCTACCGATGTAAATGTGCTCTATTTATTAGTATAAGGTAGTTCCGGTTGGTGGGAATTCAATAGCATTGATACGCGAGTTCAATTGAATGATTAGGTTTGCTGATAGCATTGAATTATCGTTTTGGGTTGAATAGTATTACTTGTATAGAGTAGTGAATTACCGACTACTTTTTTGTAATAGGACTTTTATACGTTAATTATGATAATTGATTTATGCTAAATGTATATTTAAAATGAAATTATATTTATAAGAAAGATTATACATACAAAAATAGTATATAAATAATCAAAGTTGTCAAATGTAATAAGTGTAAAATATAACCAACTTGCAATGAGTATTATATATCTTTCTTTGGATTTTGTACATATTTTTACGATAGTGCACGAGCTTAAAAATAAAAAATCAGCTATCTTTTTCATTCGAAATAACCAAAATATGCATTAATGTTTCTTCCGTTCCGCTTATCACCAACCGCATACCCTAAGCAAACAAGCCCGTAGGCGAAACAATAAAAGTTAGGCGGTACGGTAGCGCTGAAACTTGCGCGTAGCGGGTTGTCTTACACATGTTGCTTTAGCTCAGGGCTATTGTCTTACTTTGGATTTATCTATTAATAACCTGATTCATACTTTTCCAGTTCTCGCTTATTCAGATAGCTCCAAACATAAGATGGAAGAAGCAAAAGTTAGAATTAATTGAATACGTGTCGTGCAAACTTTTGTATAAGTTTTATATTGTTCATTTGAAAAATATACATTGTAATATTGGTATGTACCCCATATATGGTGATGGGTGATGTCTGTCTTCCATTTACGATTAGAATATCGATTCCCGCACCGAGACAAATGTTTGTGTGATCCGCAATTACGTGTTTAAGGGATTTTGTGGGACCGCAAGTTCCTCATAATTCCTGATACCTACGATGGTTTAACCTAGCATGGGGTCCCTCACTGATTGTTGGGTATATTTTGGGTGTATTTTTTTTTTACAACATACTAAACAAAAAGTTGAAATAAAAATTGAAAAGTGTCTTAGTAAGCGTCGCGCTGCATTTCAGTTGCACAAAATCTCCAATCCGGTAGATTATGTATAGCATAAACTACCAAGGTCATGTAGTCTTAAGAAGTTCTTTTATTATCGCCTAAGAAATACAATTACTTAATATCCATACTTGTAGTACACATTTTCTTTGAACATTGTTCGTTGTAATATTCATAAAAAGCGTGTTTTAACTCACAACCTGCTTACGTAACAATCTAGATACGGATCTAAACAAGCCTTGGCTGGCCAATGAGTCCCGTATCGGGCTTAAAATAGTCGCGGCCACGGCCACGTTGCGTTGAGCCTCAATCTCTATGGCTTTTCAGATACTAGATTAGAATTCTTTACACGTGCTGTATAGAAATACTAGTGTTGTAGTGTTGTGAGCTGTAAGGCACAGAACTGTTGACATGGTAAAATATGATTCGAAATTGAATTGTCTATTAAATTGCTTTGTCGTTTTCGGCTCGTGTAGAATTATAGAGAGCGTTAATCATGGATGCTTCTTTAGGTAGATAATACCTTAAGAATATTTTGCATCCATATAAGCAATTAATACTTAAGTTAGCTTTTTGGTAAGTCTTTAATTCTGTATGCATATTGGTTTTTTATTTATCGCTAAAATGGATCGATAACGTATGCTGAAATCACTACTATCCCTCATATACACACTGATTTGTGTATATGAGGGATGATACTCTTAAACTATCAATTATATACCATCAGTTTTGGGAAGATTAATTACCATCAGGTGATTCACTTGTCGTTTGATGGGCTTTGCTATAAAAACATCCTTAAATACTCAACATATACATACATATACATAGTAACCTTATAACTTGCTGGTTTTATAAAATATCGAAGAAAATGTAACACAGCCAGTGTTATGGTAGATTGATGTATTTATATTAAAAACATACATATATATGCTCACGATTGTATCCCAAAAAGGGTAGGTTTTTTTTATTATTTGATTAAATGACGAGACGAGCAACGCGCTCGCCTGATGGTAAGCACCACACCTGCTCATAAACAGAAGCACACAGAACTTTGAATTACAAAGCACTGCATGGTACTGAGCTGCGCTCGTTACCCTGAGACATAAGATGTTAAGTCTCATAATATCCAGTAATTTTACTGGCGTCAAAGTCCTTCAAACCGAAACACAACAGTTACACACTGTTGCTTGGCGACAGGAATAGACAAAGTGGTGGTACCAACCCAGACGGCCTCTCGCATACGTGGCACCTTCCTCCTAATAAAAGCGTTGCCAGTGCACCATGGTTCGCCGAGATTATTTCCGTCTCATTATGCGATACATACCGCCCAACCACAGATAATCCCGGGCAAATGATCATTTTCCGATTGAAAAGTCAAACAAAAATTATGATCGCCCGACCGAGCATTTGAATCGAACTCACGGTTCCTTAGCCTAAGTAAATTGCTACTAAACCAATAGGACGAATTGATTTTATACATAAAATCTCCACCCTTAAATATGTACATACTTATACATAAGTTTAAAAAGTGTTATTACCGCCTTCACAAGACATTATTCTTAAATATGACACAAAGAAAATACCCGAGAATCATGGCTCATGGACAACCTGGCTCTAGATTAATAAACACGTACTTATAATAAATAATGTTTGTTTATACTCTTTAAATCTGGGAGAGGATTTTTCAACTCATTATTTTTTATTACACCTTTCTTTTAACAAGCTAATTTGTATGCTTCTCTATTATTAACCTCTAGTACAGAACTCCCTGTAGATTACAACACGCACTTCGCCGGTTGTTTTACGACGCAAAATAAACACGAGCGAATTAGCAATAAAAGGTAGAAATTGCGATGTCATCTGTGTAACTTTTTATTTACGCAGCGACCTCCGAAATCTAATTTATGGTGCGGTGTTGATTTACCCTTAAAGTTAACCCGATAAGAGTGGAGTTTGCGAAATTTTATGGAGTTTTGATGAAAGGAATTTCGTAAAGATTGATATGTAGATTAAAATTATAATGTTACTTGTGCTCGCGGCTTCATCCGGTTAATGTGGTCGGGTTCTTTAGTATTTGTAATGAGTAAATTTAATAAAACATAAATTAAATTTCTAATTAATTAATCTCTCTCTCATTCAGTAGAGGAGGCCCGTGCCCAGCAGTGGGACGTATATAATACAGGGCTAGTAAAAAAAAAATTTATTAATCTTTCAATTGGCCGCTCCCAATATTCTGTTTACCGACAGATTTGCTTACTGGCAGTAAATTTGTGACACATTTTGTATTTAAGGTCTGTCAAAATGCTATTGATAGTAAGTGATCGAGGAGCCACACCGCCGAAGATCTCCCGGTGCGAGTTTACCCTGCCTGAAATACGCATCAACCAGCGTGCGGTCACGAGGGAACTAAGGCTTCTCGACATCCGTAAGTCGAGTGGGCCAGACTGTATCCCCGCGGTGGTTCTTAAAACGTGCGCCCCTGAGTTGACCCCCGTTCTTACGCGCCTTTACCGTCTTTCCTATTATACTAACAGGGTTCACACTTCATGGAAGGTGTCTCATGTCCATCCGATCCCTAAAAAAGGTGACCGGTCGGACCCTTCGAGTTATAGGCCGATAGCTGTCACATCTTTGCTCTCCAAAGTTATGGAACGAATCATAAATGCCCAGCTGATGCGGTACCTTGAGGAGCACCAGCTGATCAGTGATCGTCAGTACGGTTTCCGTCACGGTCGATCAGCTGGTGATCTTCTTGTTTACCTCACACATCGCTGGGCAGAAGCTTTGGAGGGCAAGGGTGAGGCTATGGCTGTTGGCCTAGACATCGCGAAGGCGTTCGATCGGGTATGGCATAGAGCCCTTCTATCGAAGCTACCATCTTACGGAATCCCCGAGGAACTCTGCAAGTGGATCGCTAGCTACCTGGAAGGTCGGAGCATTAAAGTCGTCGTTGACGGCTGTTGCTCCGAGACTTTATCAGTCAATGCTGGCGTTCCACACGGCTCGGTGTTGTCGCCGACACTCTTCATCTTGCATATCAATGACATGCTGTCTATTGACAGCATGCATTGCTATGCAGATGACAGCACGAGTGATGCGCGATACATCGGCCACCAGAATGTTCCTCGGTGCACCGTAGAGGAAAGACGGTCACAACTTGTGTCTGAAATCGAGAGCTCTCTGGGGCGGGCCTCCAAATGGGGTGAAATGAACTTAGTTCAGTTCAACCCCACGAAGACACAAGTTTGCGCGTTCACTGCGAAGAAGGATCCATTTGTCATAGCGCCTCAGTTCCAAGGAGTACCTCTTCGGGTTTCCGAGAGTATTGGGATTCTCGGCGTCGAAATCTCGAGCACAGTCCAAAAAAATTCTAATCTATCTGTGAGTAGAATATAGACTGATTTATCTGCCTTAACAGATAAGTTAGTCTGTATCTCTGATTGCATCCTACCATTTTTTTTATTCAAATTTAGATCGTTACAATACTTAGTAGGAAGGTCGATCCTGGCATTAAGTTAGGATAACGCCAAGCAGAAAGAAAGAAACACACAAACTATATATTTTTTCAAACCCACATCTCAGACCCAAGGCTAACCTCATCTGCTCGTGGTACATTCTGAAAAACTTTTCATTGATGAAAGACTGAATTTGTTTCTTGCCACGATGTAATGGTTACTCAATATCAAAGTGAAAATATTTTCCCAGTACCATCAGTTTTAGGTAATATGTTTGAGACATGGGTAGCTCCTTCGTAGATGTAGAGCCATTACTAGCACCCGTTACGGACGTACGGTAAAGTGCTATTATTTTAGCAAGACATGCTTGGTAAATTCTAGCTAGGCTGATGGTAAATCTATATTTAGTATTATAAAAGTGAAAATGTGTTTGTTGATTTGTTCCTCATTAACACAACAACGGAGCTACGACTCGACATGATTTTCTGCTTAGGGCTATATTTATGCAGGAAGTATGGTTGGATAGATCTCTACACTAGAGACGATGTAGATAACTATTTTTTTTAAGACTTGCTATGTGTGCGTGTTGTAATTTTTTTTGCATAGGCCGACAAATGAGCTAGTTGGTCACCTGATGTTAAGTAATCTCCATAGCCCATGTACGTTCACAATACCAGAAGAATCATGGGCACGTTGCCGGCTTAAAGGAAAGGGATAATCAGGTTTTGGGAAGGGAAGGGGGATTGGGGCCTCCGGATATCGCACTCACCATAAGAAACGCAGCAGCAAACCCCTACTTTACATCGGTTTTTTGTGAGACAGTGGTAACGACCCGGTCGAGCCGGCCCATTCATGCAGTAGACAAAACTGTCTACAGTGTGGATCTACCACTCTTAAATGATATTATTAAAACTTTCATTAATTATACTGGTCCTTTATTGTACATGTCCTACTGCTGGGCTCGGGCCTTTTCTACTGAATGATACGGGTTGGGCCTTCGTTCATCATGCTAGCATAATGCAGATTGGCAGGCTTTCAATAATATGTTGTAACACGGACAAAGCCGCGAGCAATAACACGTAATTTATAAATAACTCAAGAAGTGACATCGCAACTGTACTCTGTCATTGTAATAAAGTGATTTACCAAAGCCCTAAAGGGGCATTGTACAATATTTCACGCTCAAGTGTTCTAGAATTACGTGTGGCAAGTTCCGATAACTTAAGTCTTCAGATATGACGTAACTTAAGAAACTGAGGTAGTTTGCGATCGAGTTTTAATATCGTTGTGTATAGTTTAGAAGAGTGATATATAGTTACCCGACCTCAGCAGTGATATTATGAGTGATCGTGTAAGGCGATAGGTAGTGATTGTGAATCAAGGGCCGCGGGTTTGATTCCTGAACCGAAACAAATGTTTGTATGAACTATAAAGATTTGTTTCGGGTCTGGGTGTTGTCGGACCGCAAGTCTCTCGCAGTTCCTGATACACACTAAGCCGGTCTGTCAATTATGGGTCAGGACTATGTATGTGCCTGCTGGGTGTATTATTATTTATTTATCTATAAGGTGCGTATACAATAAGAGCCGTTCATGCATTCAGAATGTGATTAATCTGCTGAAATTAAAAAAAACAGTAGGTTTTAAGCCTATTTTTTAATAAAAAATAGGGATGTTAAAAGTTTGAGCCCTTTGTCTGTGTCGCAGTGGCATTAGCTCCTAAACCATTGAACCAATTTGAATAAGGTTTTTATTATTGGTAAACTAGTTTTGAGTTATGTTCTTGTTCTCATTAGCCATATAAAAATAACATATGTTTTCTGATCAAAATCGGAGTCTTAACAGTTAGGTTGTTATATAATTTGTCCACATATGCACAGTACTATTTATTATGAAAGGATTCTTTATATTTTTAAATATTGCATTTACAAAAACAAAATAAACATGTAAAAATTTAAAAGAACATCTCTCTCCAATGGTGAAAGTCAAGCCACAGGCAGTTTAAATCCCAGAATGAGGAACATCCTCACGATTAGTGCCATGCCTTATTAGACACCGCTCGCCCGTTATTACACCGCTTTCTGATACTTTAGTCGCAACGACTAACGGGATAATGATTGTTGAATCCACATCCCACATAATAGTAACCTCGTGTGCCAGAATTAGATATCTTTTTCGAATCCACATTATCATACATTATCATTATTAGTATTCTAATGGTTGTATTTGGTTTTTATTGTTAATTGTGTAGACAGGAGTGCCAGTAACATGCGCCCTAACTTACACTTATTTAAGCCAAGTCTACTGCTCGTGTTTCGGTATACACATTACGTACACCAAAATCCATCCACAAAGCGTTTTTCTCTCTATTTACCGACGAAAAATTTGCATTATTGACTTAGCATATAAACGATACAATAACACAATCGCGACAAGTGATGTTATCCGTTAACGAGTCTCATTTTATACCGTGTACTATGTGAGAGAATATTGGGATTGGCAATATTGCAGCTAAATATTATATTTTTTTTTTTTTTTTTTTTTTTTTTTTTTATCCTGGCTCGGCAAAGTGACTACGCTATACCTGATGGTAAGTGTAGCGCAATCCAAGAATATTGTCGACCAACGATAAACAATGTGTCCATGGTTGGTCGGCAAGATCATGCCGGCCTGCCAAAGGGCCAAGGGGGAGGGGAAGGAAAAAGGGATGGGAAAAGGGTGAGGATCAGGGGGCAAGCCCCCTGGGGAGAACCGGATATACACTGGCTGACCCTGGAACGCGACCCACTCAAGGTGGGCCACTATGGCAGGTTTTAGCACCAGTGTACGGTGGTCGCTATCCGGTCGGATACAAGTATCCTCCCACCAGCGTATATTTATTTTATCGGTAATAACAGCGAAAAAATCAGCAATAACCATTTCTAATGATTCTTTTGGTCTGTACAATTCCACATGATCTGCGGCAGCACCAGGATAACATCACTGCTAAACTATTTTTCCATTGACACTCGATCCACTATAGACGAAGAAATTAAAATACCAGTGCTAGCTACACCACTAGGGATGGCACCGGATACATATTTTTATGTACTTTATGGATACCCAGTGATTGTGGTTAGTTTTGTAAGGTGCTTCCAGTGTCAGCAGATACACAATGAGTCGCGGCAGTCCGGCATAATACTGGCGACCGTCAATACAATGGCTGGCTGCACCTGACATATTTATTTTTTACCATCTAGTGCAATTTAGTTAGTTAATTTGTTGTTCTTTTGATTTGATTTGAAAATAAATTTTTTCCTAGATTTCGGAAATAACTAAGAAATACTCAGTTTTTTCAATCATACTACGTGTTATATAATTCCATCTAACAGAGCTGTAACAATCGGAAGGCCTAGTTAGTGATAGATGATTTGCTTAGACTTATGTACACAGTGTATGCGGGCTCTACAGGCGGCGCTTTGTAACTTATCTCTGATATTGTTCATTGTAGATATCTCAGGTCACGTACCTGGGGAAATGAATGGTATTGTTTAATTTTGAGACTAATTATTTACTTACACCTAATTTTTTTTTGTAATGTAAAGCAAGATAAAGAGGGTTAGTTAATATCTTTCGGACCCTAAAGTGACGGCCTGTGGTACACTCTGCCGATCAATACACTCGAATTGCTTCAGCTTGATGGATATACGGGTTAGACCAGCCCCATTTATAATGAGACAAGGCCTTAATAAGTCTGATCCTACTACTATTATAAATGTGAAAGATTAGTTGTTTCGTGAAATAGCAATGCGATGTTGCATAAATTATCCCTTCCTGTAAGGTTGCTGTCCTTGATTTTTCTGGCATTGTGGGTGTTCCCAGATCACAAGGTGGTAGGTCTCTTGTATACGGGAGGCCGTCTAGGTTGGTACACCGCTTTGTCTATTTCTGCCGCCAAGCGACAGTGTGTAAGCACTGTTGTGTTTCGGTTTGAAGCACATTGAGGCCAGTGAGGTTACGGAGCATTATGAGACTTAACATCTTATATCTTGGGGTGAGGAGCGCAGTTAAGTGCTTTGTAATTCAAAGTTCTGTATGGTGTTGCTTCTGTTTATGTGCTGGTGTGGCGCTTACCATCAAGCGATCGCCTTGCTCGCCTCGTCATTCAATCAAATAAAAAAAACATATAACCCACTTATTCGTTTACCGGCATACGCTATAAAGAAAAACAAAATAATTTTATTGTAATTCACACGCGTATAGCTTTTTATTTAATTTATTTTTCTAAATATAACAACTTTATTCAAAAAGTTAAATGTTATTTGTAGGCTGTAACAGCTGCAGAGTAAAATATTTTAAAGAACTATATTTTACCCTAAGCAAGTAGCCTTACAGTATTAAGTTACAAATTGTCAACATTTTTTCGTAGTAAAAATTGCCGTGAGCGCTACCATGTTGTTACTTTGAAACTATTTTATTAAAGCTTTTGTATTTTCTTTCTCTAAACTAAAATATTCAGCATGATATTTATGCTTACAAACAAAAATAAAATTTATTTAAAAACATACAATGATGAGTGGTAGAGTCTCGCTGTAGACAGTTTTGTCTACAGCATGAATGGGCTGGCTCGACCGGGTCGTTACCACTGTCTCACAGAAAACCGACGTAAAGTAGCGGCTTGCTGCTGCGTTTCGTACGGTGAGTGAGATATCCGGAAGCCCAAATCCCCTCCCTTTCCCAATCCCTAATTATCCCTTGCCTTTAAGGTCGGCAACGCGCCCATAATACTTCTGGTGATGGGCGTACATGGGCGGTGGAGATCACTTACCATCAGGTGACCCACTTGCTCGATTGCCGGCCTATGCTAAAAAAACATAGAATAAAATATTATGCGAGATGTAGAATCTGTATAAATCATCATTATACCGATATTCACATCGTTCATTTCATTTCCAACTTCAATAACATTCAGTCAGTTCCGCTAGATAACGAGCCCGGCTGCCACAAAGCTGAGGGGCTTTCGACTACATTTGTGCTCCCCACACTGCTTGTGTAGAGTAAATTGCTGCTAGATCTATTCAAACTTGGAGTGGCCAGCAATAAATAAAAATATTACTCTACAGCACATTGTTACCATAATTGAATATATTTAATTTATTAAACATTTGTTTGAATTGTAAATGAAACGAAATATAATTTTTGTTTCATTATTAAAATGTAGAATTATGTACTGTATTGTGAGCAGTATAGTCTATAAAATGGTTAACGAACCTTTATTTACGATTCGATTATTTCTCTGCGATATGTACGTTAATTTGTATTATTTTTATACTCTGTACCTGGCTATAAATATTTTTCTGTACTCAGTAATGGAGTATACAGCCTTAACTGGCTTTAAGTGTTAAAATAATTGTATTTTAGAAATGACATAAAGTCAATCAAAATGAATTGACTACTCTGAATACGGCAATTAGACAAAGAAATTAAACGAGAAATATTGAAATAAGGGAAGAGTACATCATTGTCTATTGTAGAGATTGACTTTAACTATTTCCCTGCTGGTATGCTTTCACATTTTTGAAGTTATACTTCTTTAGGCGCGTTATGAAAAAATGATGAGAGTGAAATTTTAAGATGCGCGCGCACCTGTGACACAAAAAATTAACAGTATGAAGTTAGGCGCGTTAAGAAAAAATGATGAGAGTGAAAGTAGCCGTAATTAATAAACAAATGACGATTTGGACAAAGAAAAACTCTTTAGGTTTTTTCTTATTCGGAACATGTTGCCGTAAAAAGTACCAGGCTCGCATAAACGCGAAGAGAGTAGAATGTACTTCTATCATGTCGAGTGGATATGTTGATATAAATTAAAATACTTTTATTTAATATAATTAACACTAAATATTATTAAATTATTAATGTTACGATATTTCATCGTTGTTGTGAAGACTTGAGAATAAATTACACTTGTCTTTGGCGAAATGCATAACAATGCGAAGCTTAAGAGTGTTGTTACAAAGACTTGGCTGTATGAGCTACAATACCTTTGCCTATTAAAAACCCGAATTTGAACCAAAAATTATAATACCGAGGACTATGACGGAAGTGAATACTTTTTAAATTGTTTTCGAAATTAATAAGTGTCCGTTCTATTGAAACTATGAATCAACACGCATGAAACATTTACTATAATAATAATTATAATGTACATTATAAATAATAATTATTATTATAGTAAATGTTTCATGCGTGTTGATTCATAGGCCATTTTTGACAATGTCCTTTATAATTTATATATGTGCTAATAAATTATATTCAGTAGTGATTTAAATTGAATATTTTGATTGATATTACTTACTATTTGTGAATATTAGTGAAAAAAATTGTGCTTATATACTTTTTCAAGTGCTCCAATATAATTGAGGTTAACTATCCGTATGTATTATTTATTGATGTAAATTAAAATACTTTTATTTAATATAATTAACACTAAATATTATTAAATTATTAATGTTAAATACTTATTATTATTGTAATCAATTATTTGCATGCAATTAAAAACTATTTTTTAATGATGCCAAAGAAGTATAACTTCTCACGCGCGTACATAAGTACACGCACCCATTTTTTTTTTTTGTATATGTGTAGCGTTGTAACGCAAGACGCATGTGTTAAATAAAAAAATATATGAATTGAGAACCTTCTTTTTGAAGTAAATTAAAATGTATAGGATTGAGTGACAGCTCACAGTAAATATCCCAATACAATGCACTGTGCCAAGCCGAAAGGCGTGGTTTGGTGTATGATTTTTTTTACTCACTGTACTTAATGGAAAGTCAATTAGTCTGTGACTTCTTTCAGATTATTATACCTCAGTGATAATAGAATTATATTACAATATTACAAAACAAAATCGCATCATCAACGATATTAAAATGAAATCTCCCCGTGTTTCCTCCCTGGTTCATTTGCCCAGTTTATTGATTCCGAAGTTGGGAGTTTTGACGACTCTGCCCATAATCTGCTCTGACCGATATAAACTCTGCCCGACCGGTTCGTTACTGAAATTTAATTTCGCCAAGTATTCTGTAAACTTTTCCACTTGACTGTTGCTTATCATTTGGAGGTTTAACAGCGTAGTTTAAGAAATTAGAAAGTGTTAAACAAAGATATTTATTTAAATGTTACTCACGTAACCAAAATGATAAATTAGTGTTGCTTGAGTAAAGACCTACAGAGCTCGCTGGCGAGGGGTATCAGTTACATATTAGTACCCTACTAGATGACCACCACCGCATACTGTGTCGAATATCCTGGCCTATGCCGTCAATATTGACTCATTCCGTTCTGTTCAGTGTATCCAGGCCGGCATTGTCCTGGCGACTGATTAGAGATGAAACATTCGGATAGTGCTTTAGTGGCAAAATTGCTTTCACTAACAGGATTTAACACATAAATCCTCCAAGGATTTTTGCAGAAGGGTTGTAACAACGTAATTTTCTTTAAAGTTAAAGCTAGTCAGATAATAAAAAGTTCCCACATAACACTCCGAGGGTTATTTTACTCTTCATAATAGGTAATAACCTCTCGTAAACGAGTTCTGAGAGACACAGTAAACCTAAGCGACCGTATAACAACTTCATGAAGACAACATTGGAGTGTCAGGCTTTATATTTATACAGATAGTGTTAGTAAAACGGTTTTATTAATCGAAATAGATAGATGCAATATTCTTTATTGCTTATCAAATAAAGTAACTTAAAAGTAATGATAATACAGTAAGGGTGATACAATGGGCGGCCTTATCGCAACCGGCGATTTCTTCCCGACAACCATAACCTTTTTCATCACGGGGAATAGCTCTTTATCGCGGTTATGTTTTGTACAATTGTACAAAAATGTTCCTGCTTATAAATTTTATCACAGCTCTGCTGTACGCCACCTCGGCTGTACAAACTTGAAGGATTTCCTTCATAACAACAGTCATTTGTAAGGAGGCCGTTTAGGAATATTTCAGGAGGTTGAACGTGTTTGGATGGAGGAAATTGCTATTTGCATAACATCAAGTTATTTTCTTCTTGCCCTCACTAAGTGGGGTCAGCAGGATATTATGACTCTATACAAGTTTCATTAGGCGAAAAATTTATAATATTCTTACTGTGTAGCCTGAATTTGAAAATCTCTAGAGACAGTTTTAGACTATCCTATTACCCTATTAACATTATGAATGTGAAAGTTTGACGTCCATCACGGCTTAACGGCTAAACGGTTTTGGATTAAATTTTACACACCAATAGACCATGACCTGGACAAGGACATAAAGATTATTATACCAGAAAATGACGTTCACGTTTAATTTTATGTCAAATACTATAACATAAAAATAAAACGTACCTAAACATCCAAACTTTCACATTTATAATAAAAGTAGGATACTAAGTAAGTATCCACCTTCGATCGATTATTAGCAATAAATACGTGAATTTAAAAGTCAGTCTCTGTAGTCCGTTGTACTTCCTGCTAGTCATCTGAAACTGTAGATACCACGCGAAAAAGAGATATTACAAATTTGACCCCTTTGTCTCTTTCTATCTCTCTCTGCTCGTGTATCTATTTATGTAATTGTAGCGCATAAATGAATCGAAAGATTTGAATACGGTTTTACTGTTTGTTTATTTTGCATGTCTCTTATTGTAACACTCAGAGGGGTCAAATAACTTTGTCTTTTCTTAGTATTCGATTATTTCAACACTCAGAGCTAGATAATGTTCTTTGTTACGTTACTGAACAATGAAAATGCTTTATTTTCCGTTACTTAGCACATTATCTTTCTAATTATCATCAAAGGATTTAAATTGTTTATGTATTTTATTTATTTATTTATAATTCTTTATTGTACAATGGAAATAAAAAAAAATACATGTAACGTAACAGTCAACGAAATCAAAGTACAATTGGCGGCCTTATCGCTCAAGGAAATCTCTTCCAGGCAACCATGGGATGGAGATAAAAGAAGGAGACAGAAAGGGTAATTGATTGGTTATTAGATTAAATTAAAGGAACATAACACATTATCTTATTTAATACTATCAGATACAATCTAAATTCTACTGTAGTTACTGCTAGGATAGTAATAAAGACACGCATCTAATTAACAGCGTCGTTCAACACGGCGAAGATAGAATAGCCATTGTACAGCGTCTGTAAACAAAACTCTTGTTAAAATATTAAAGCAATAAATAAAGTTCAATAAAGTTCTTGTTAAAATATTAAAGCAATAAGTTCGAACCATACAAAAATTTACATATCTTTTTTATGCTAGTGATCGCATAGTGGTTGAAATTTTACCTATATGCCAGCTGCAAGATTTAACATTCATACTTTGATAATGTGAGCGAAAACAAATACGGTGTTATTACAAAATGTATTCTAAATTTAAAATACCATAGTCACTTTTTTTATTCGATTGAATGACGAGACGAGCCAGATGCTCGCCTGATGGTACGTGCCACGCCTGCTCATAAACAGAAGCCACACCACACAGAACTTTGAATTACAAAGCACTACATAGCACTGAACTGCGCACGTCATTCCGAGACATAAGATGTTAAGTTTCATAATGCCCAGCAATTTCACTGGCTTCAATGCCCTTCAAACCGAAACACAACAGTGCTTACACACCAACCAAGTACCAACCTAGACGGCCTCTCGCATACGAGAGACCTACCACCTTGTAGACCACCTACCATTCGTCTACTTTTTCCGCCTAATAGCATTGTATTCCGGTTTGAAAGATACTGAAGCCAGTAAAATTACTGAGCGTTATAAGACAACGTATTAATCTCAGGGTGACAAGCGCAGTCAAGTACCACGCAGTGCTTTATAATTCGAAGTTCTGATTGGTCTTGCTTTTGTTTACGGACAAGATTTTAACTTCAGCTTGCAATGCAGGATTATATCCATAATAAGTTGTTTTTTTCTAAGTTGCGTGTATATTAATAGTTAATTACCGCTTGCTTTAACGGTGAATGAAACATCGAGAGGAGACCGTAGAACTCGATAAGATTTTTCGAATGTATGTGACGTCCGCCAACCCGCATTAGGCCATCGTGGGGCCTAACCCCTCTCATTCAGTAGAGGAGGCTCGTGCCCAGCAGTGGGACATGTTATAATACAGGGTTAGTAAAAAAAAAAGTTGGTCAAAGCATAAACTTCGTCAGGCTTAATTAATGCACTAACAATAATATTTACCTCACAATAGGTCTGCAGTGACATGACGGCCATACCACCAGCAGTAAGTTTGAAAGGCCTTTGAGAGGCAGCGATTAATGTGAGCAAGTCTTTTTGTAGGTCAACGGGCCACGAAGTCCAACACGTGTCATAGGCAGCTGTAGCTATAGCTTCACTCTGAATAGACGTAGAAGATGTAATACTTAAATATGTTTTTTTTTCACTTGTGCCTCAATCTTGAAACACAAGTGATACACTTAAAACAAATGAAAATCTTAAAGTGTACATTTTGCCTCATTGAGAAGCGTTACTCTGACAAACCAAACATAATAATAAAACACCCAACAGTCATATACATAGTCCTGACTCCACAGTAAGATATGAGTCTTGTGTCGTGGGTATCAGGAACTACGAAAGACTTTTGGTCTCACAACACCCAGACCCCGAGACAAATATTTGTGGATTACACAAATGTTTGTCTTGGTGCAGGGATCGAATCCACGGCCTCTCGCTTCGCAGCCGGCTACTCGCCCGCTGCGCCACGGAGGCTGTCTTTCTGACTGTGAAATGTCATTTAAGGTTTTGTCATTTAGTTTTAAAACTTCATAACATCACGTGTATGTTACATTACTCCACATTAGCGTAAGTATGATAATCACACCTCTTGGTGCGGCGAAATTTCACAAATGGCGACGCACTTCAAGATATCAAACTATATTAAAAATTCTGCATTGACCATTTTTACGTTAATACTCACTAATCGACGATCAACATGATAATATAATGTCTACATTAGTAAGTTCAATAAATAATAGGCTCTAATTTGTTATAGTAAGTTTGTCACGTGCGATCGCCTTTGGAATCATAAATTTAATAAATGTGCTACGTGTAACACTTGCCTGCGTTATAATTTCATTACCCAAATAGCAATATATGAATGCGTGGAGTAAAGCCATAAAAAGTAATGCTAAGAAATTGGCTGCCAGCGTTTTCTGATTAAATCGGATCTGAAAAATGTATGGTTATTTAAACATAACTATAAAAATGAAATGTTGTTTATTAGTAAAGGTGTCACTTGACAACCGCTGGACCAAATTGGCTATTTTTTTAATTATTCGTAATAATCCATAGGTTTGTATGGGAAAAAATTGCAAAAACTGTCCTGAAAAATGTAATATTTAAATGCGTGCAATATTTAAAGTGTTTTTTCTATGGGATTTTTGTATATATTGCAAAGGAAAGTTGGAAAAATCGGACAATAGATAAAATCATAATAATTGTATGCGCTCTTGTTTCTTGCCTTGCTATTGTATAATAGCATAATAAATAATTGTAAGTTGAAAACATCAACAGTCGAATCGCAATGAGTTCACCGGTATTCGTCGAGGAGTTTCTTTATGTTCACTTGTATGTTTATTTTTAAATTTCGGGTGATACGAACACATACAGAAAGAATATAGTGTAGAGTAACATAGGCGTTGTCAACAGATCTTAACTCACTATATATGGGACCGTGCTCGAGGTAAACTGTGTCACTGTTTGAGTGGTAGAGCCACGCTGTAGACAGTTTTGTCTACAGCATGAATGGGCTGGCTCGACCGGGTCAATACCACTATCTCACAGAAAACCGACGTAAAGTAGCGGCTTGCTGCTGCGTTTCGTACGGTGAGTGAGATATCCGGAAGCCCAAATCCCCTCCCCTTCCCAATCCCTAATTATCTCTTTCCCTTAAGGTCAGCGACGCGCCCATGATGCTTCTGGTGGTGGGCGTACATGGGCGGTGGAGATCAATTACCATCAGGTGACCCACTAGCTCGTTTGCCGGCCTGTGCTATAAAAAAAAAATCAATTAAAAAAGAAGAATCGTTCACGTTTGGCACAGTTATCTTATATACATAAAAGAGAGAATCTTTTTCTTTTATATTATTCTATGATAAAAGAGAGAATCTTTTTAAGTCTGTTTAAAAGTCGCACCAACGACAGTTGACTACTCACCAGAGTAAGGATAATTGCATTCATGCATAATTCAATCGTGATAGCCAGATTCTGTACTAAGAAATATTCTTTCAAAAGATTATCCATTGCTTTGGAGAACCTGATAAAGAAAAATTTGAATCTATTAGCTTATATGTATTAAATACTTAAGGTCTTATTACAAGACGTCGTCTAACTGGTTTATATCTACAGATTGCTAGGGTAATCTATAGGAATTTATTGTTATAAGCCTAGTTTAAACTTAGACTATGTTTTGTAATAAGACCCTAGAGTCTAGTAGTGGTTAGTACTTGGTAAAAACTATGCTATACGATTCATAATATAATAAAACAGCGGAATTATATGTCTGTAAACGACGACCTTATTTTTACTCAGTTTTAATTCTGTTTTCGCAAAACAATTTTTTTCGTATTATTTTCAGTTACATATAAAATAATGTATAAAATCAAACATAGTCTAACTGTGGTAGAATGGATTTTAATATTATAAAATATAAGTCTAAATATATAAAAAAAATACCAAAACTGTTACACAGGTGAAGCTGCGGGCAAAAGCTCGTAAGTACATCATACTTAGGAAAAATTACGATGCAGTTATTTCACATCAACCAAAGTGAGAACTCCTACAAATCTAAATTTGTAGAATATTGGATATCTTTTTATAATTGTTAGTATGTTACCTCATCAAACGAATGTGCTTCTTCACTATCTTCTTGAAAATGATTCGCATTTCATCTTCTACCTCTTTGCAATACTCCAGCTCTTTTATCTTCTCCTGCACATCTATTACCTGGTCTCTCAAATAAAAGATCATAGTGCTTACAAAACATTTTATAGCGAGACCTCTATAAAAGATAGGGACTCCTAAAGTTAAAAGTGTAATTTGAAGACCTGCAAGAAGGCTCATGAAATTTTTTGAATAGTCGAAAGGCAACCATAATTTGATAGGCAATTCCCCCTTAATCATAGACAAGCTGGAGAAGATTATGACAATTGTAGTAGAAAGTACTGTTGTCAATACACTTAGTTTAGCCATCAAAATTTTGTGGTTTTCTGGCATGGTGTCGCCAGATATGATCATTTCTTCAACAAGCTTCCTTAATGCATTTCTTCTGACGAGAAACACGGTAATTTTCGATGCGAAATTATAGAGAACGAGGGATTTATCCACGTTTGAGAGGACGACCGTGATATCTTCCATGTCACCGTAAGTACCAACAGCCGACATAACTAGGTATGTAAAACCCAAAATGTGTAAGGACAGTTCATAGATTTTGTACAAAATTTTCTGGTTCCGAGTCCATTTTTTGTCGTGCCATAATCCAACTAACATAAGATATGTCATGTTGAATTCAAAGATATTATCACCGTAAGTGAATAAACGTCTGAGCTCGAAGACTGCCATTTTTAAAATGCACTTTTTCACAGTAATAATGTCCGACATAAATTACATTTCCAATAAATCTTTATAGGCGAAAAGGTCGGAAAATAAGAAGTTGAACAAGCAGCGGTAAATTATAGTGAAGATAATGTCGTAAGTAGTGAATAATCGGCAGAGTTTGCAAAGTTGAAGGACAATTACTAGTTGAAATCTAGTTTTGCACTCTGACATCAATATTTTAGTTAGTTATGTGACCAATGAGAAAGCCCCAGCGGGTTTCAACGATTGTATGTAAAGTTTCGAATTCAAGTTAAATGAGACTGTGTGCACCTGATGAAATTATTGAAACTACATTCAGTGCTTGCGTTTACTTAACATCTCTTGAGTCCTGTGGGATAATTTGAGTTTTATTTTGTGTTTGAAATGATTGTTACTGAAGTAGATTTTCTTTCATGTGTCTTTGCAATCAAACATCGTGTTTTTATTTTAAAATTTAAGAAATAATTTATTTTATGTATAATATTATATTATTCATTCTGCTACGACGAACTAACGGTATTATTTTTATATATAATAAATGAACATGGAAGTATCTGTACCGTACCAGGTCACTGAAAATTGCGGCAGGAGATATAGGCATTTAATGGATGTCAAGTCTAACAACATATCATATTAACGTAGTCCCCCAAATGATATATTATGCTAGTAGAGCGAGCCGGGCCTTCAAAATAAATTGAACTCAATAAAGCATATTCACCACACTAGACAGTTCGTAAACCTTCTTAAGCTCACAACTCTAGTAGATAAATGTGAAAAAAACAATGATTTATGCTTTACTTTTAAAATGTATTTTAAAATAAAATTTAAGGTGTCATCGGCACAATCTACGTATTTGCTATGTGAACGTGATAAGCCAAGGTTTACATTTGAGTACTGAAAGAATTTTTGAATGAAGTAAATTTATTTAAAATACGTCGAATGATGGGGAACATGAGTTGGCAATATTGATCACCTGTAGACTATTTGCTATGCCACGCAGATTCTAAACTCATACGTGGAATGACTATAGTGGTTACAGGATCGCAAACCTTGCTTTCTATCTTGAACATAATAGCCATATTCGAGTGAAAGTAAGTTTTCATGCGTGCCACCATGTTGGTTTTATTATAATCATTAATCATTATTCCTGATTACATTTTGCTAATTAAAAAAATAATAAGAAATATTAATTAATGTCAATATTCAATCTGACATACGACTATACAAGTCTCTTTGGCTGAAACTATAAACCTCGATTAAGTTCTCTAGAAGAAACTTATACTAAATCAACCTAGGAATGTGCGTTTTTTACACTCAATTTAAAAAAAATATCATTTTATACATAACCATTGTAAATGTTATATGTAAGAGAAGTGATGAAATTAAAGACATATAAAACATCTTATATTTTAAAACTAATTTTATTGTGTGTTATACTTACGGGGCGAGTCATCGTATTTTCAATTCAGACTTGGCTATGTCATTTTCGCTCCAAATAACTTGACTAAGTCGTAGTTTAGTTTATAGATATATGACTTAGATCTTTATTATTAATATCTAAATTTGCTACTCAGAACTTTGTTCGTCCGAAAACGCCTATTGCCGTATGTAATAGTTAGGCACGAGCCTGTACTGATGATAGACATTAGGCCTTAGTGCAACACACTGGCCTAATGCGGATTGGTATAGTTCACATACCTTCGAAATTTTTACGGAGAAATCTCAGGTTTCTCATGTTTCCTCACAATATTTTCCTTCTTCGTTTAGGTGAGCGATATGTAATTATAGTAGTATCATAAAAATATTCTTTATCAAAAAATGCACGTATATCGGTGAAGGGAAAGAAGTAGAAAGTTTCAATTTTCCTTTCAAGTTATGCGAATAATAGTGAAACCGACATGTATTGAAATTGCTTCGTTGATATAATAGTATTGACGTGGTTTGAGCTGAATTTGAAGAAATACATTCTTGCAGTAAAAATGCTTCCCGGCACGATACTTATATTGGAAACGTAGTGTATCGCGGTCGCTACTGTATTATAGAATATTCTGCACTATATTATGGATTACATTTTATACATACTGGCACAGTAATTTGGAATGATGGATCTTCGAGATTTCTTTGTCCTTTATTATATTACGATATCACCTAATATTAAGATTGCTTAAAGCACGAATTGTTAACTTCCGATCAAAAATAGGGATGTTATAAGTTTGACCCCTTTGTCTCTCTCTCTTTCAGTATTACACTGAATTGTGTAAATAAATATGAGAAACTACGCTGATAATAAAAACGAGAACGTATAGTGACTCGAACGTATTATGGTTTTCTTGTTCAACTGTAGCAATCGTGTGTAAAGGAATTTGTTTAGATATTGCATTTCAAGATCTGATATCACAAGTAGAGTTTATGGTATGATATAAATTGTAAAAATAAACCAACAGGTTTTAATACTTCACAATGATTTATGAATTCCTCCCCCGATAGTACTAAATCTAATTGCATTGCTAGGACAAAATGAGGTTAGCAGTTTCTTTTTTTTTACCGAAAAGTTACTAATCGATATCCGACTTTCAACTTTGGACAACATTAAATGATAAACAGCTGATACGAACAAACCTAGGTTTAAACTCAAATCGGTCACCAAATACTCCAATTTGTGTAGACATGTTTCATATTGCTACCGATCACGTCTGTATTTCAGCTCAGATTTTCATATTATCAGGCATATAACCAACTATTTCAAACTTCGTTAAAAAGTACAATAATCCAGAACACGTTTTACGTAAGTAAAAGGAACACAGTTTTATGCTGCTGAAAATATTTGGCGTCGCGCGGATTGTCCGACGCCTCCGATAAGACTAGGTAACCCTATATTACTAGGAACAGTCTTATCTCACTCCAGTATACTTATTATCTCTTACGTCAAGTCAGAAAGTACCAGGATAACAAAAAATGTAGGAAGTGTTCGTTAATAGAATTCAACATGTTTAATATTAATTCAGACTTATCGTTTATTTTTATTCATCTATACTTATAAAATAACATGTCCTGACTGACTGACTGATTCATCATCGCCGAGCGCAAACTATGAAGGCTACAAGCATGAAATTCGGACTGTGTATTCATTTTGTTATGTACCTACTAAGAAAGGATTTTAGAGAATTGCACCCCAAAGGGGTCAAAATAGGGGATGATAATATGTATGAAAGTCCGTCATTTTGAAAGTTACATAAACAAAATTTTGTATTTCGGTTATTGACGTAAAATAAATAAGTACGTGTTTTAGGAATTTTGGAAATTTTAGTTAATAAGGGGGGTGAAAGTTAATGTGAAACTGAGTTTGTTTGTTACGCTTTCACGCCTAAATCACTAAACCGATTTTGATGAATTTATCTACAGGGATAGATGGGACCCTGGAGACGGTTACAGGCTACTTTTATCCCGGAAAATGCTGTTCACGCGGGCGGAGTTGCGAGCAAAAGCTAGTTATATTATAAAATAGTTGTTGATGTCAACACTCCGCTGATGCAGTCAGTCATTGGTTTGATAATTTTATTGAATTTACGAAATATGGTTACAAGTAACCATATATTGCTGGTGGGAGGATACTTGTATCCGACCGGATAGCGACCACCGTACACTGGTGCTAAAACCTGCCATAGTGGCCCACCTTGTGTGGGTCGCGTTCCAGGGTCAGCCAGTGTATATCCGGTTCTCCCCAGGGGGCTTGCCCCTTGATCCTCCCCCTTTTCCCATCCCTTTTTCCTTCCCCTCCCCTTGGCCCTTTAGCAGGCCGGCATGATCTTGCCGACCAACGATGGACACATTGTTTATCGTTGGTCTACAATATTCTTGGATTGCGCTACACTTACCATCAGGTGTAGCGTAGTCACTTTGCCGTGCCAGGATAAAACAAAAAAAAAAAAAAAGTTACAAAATATGTAAGATTTCTTTGGTTAATAGCGAGCATTATGAATTAGTGTTATGTGCAGCTAGTGATAACCTATGAGAGTTTCTCAGGCTGTGTCGGCTTTATTAAGCCACGCCACGTTTGTAGATGGAAGACCTGAGAACGAAGTGCCTTTGGCAAATTGTACATCGGCTGTACTCTGCAATACTTAAGTTCTTTCCACGTTAGTTCATAACATATATTTTTTTACTTGTATGTATTTAACGTTTATTAAAAAGGGAGCTAGCTATATTCTGATTCAAACTCATTTGATTAGCTCATTTATAGGATCTACCCGGAGAAACAAACTAAATTATTCGTCGGCCCTAATAAAATTCAGCGCCCAATAGATTCAAAGTTACTACTACCAAAATATGCACATGAAATCACAAAAGTAGAACCCAGAAAAATTAAAAACTTATACATACTGTAATATTTTACTAACCCGCATATTTTATACCAATCGGATAGAAGTACACAATAAAAAGAAATACATTTTGAAGACAAAGAAATCCTAAATTTTCAAGTAATGTGTTTCGGATACGGAGCGAGGTAAGGTAAAAAATAAAGCGTTGTCTCGCTAGAGATTAGATCGTAGTAAATATATCGGGGACTCGATTATGCAAATACTGGGTAGATTCTATATATCTATTACCTCGAAGAATTGATACAAAACTTATGGTACGTTCAGTGGTGTGCTTAAATGATGATAGTATATAAAGGGAGTGTATACCTCAACAGGTCACTATAGACATACAAGATGGTAAGTCCTTCGTATGCAAGAGGCCATCTGGGTTGGTACCACAAGGTCGTAAGTCCCTCGTATGCGAGAAGCCGTATGGGTTGATATCACCTCTTTGTCTTTTTCTGCCGCCAAGCCACAGTGTATAAGCACTGTTGTGTTTAAAGAACGGTTTGAAGGACATTGAAGCTAGTGAAATTACCCGCGAATTGTGAGACTTAACATCTTAACGTTGCTTCTGTTTATGGGCAGGCGTGGCGCTTACCATCAGGCGAGCGCCTTGCTCGTTTCGTCATTCAATCAAATAAAAAAAATACAGCCATACTCAGACGTGTCAATAAACTTTTCGTTACTGCCCTGCTCCCATGGGTCAAAGCGTGATATATATATAAACTTTCCTCATGAATCACTCTATTGATGAAAACTGCATTAAAATCCGATCTAAGCGAACAAACAGCGGAAGCGACTTCATTTTATACTATGTAAAGATACATATTTAAGAAGTTTATTAAATTTCTATAGTATAAAAATATAACAACGTTAATAATACATGATGTACGGTACGCCCACTCTGATTCTATGTAACATCATCATCATCAGCCACAAGACGTCCACTGCTGAACATAGGCCTCCCCCAAAGATTTCCAGACCAACCTGTTGGAAGCGGCCTGCATCCAGCGACATCCTGCGACCTTTATCAGGTCGTCTGTCCACCTTGTAGGTGGACGTCCAACGCTGCGCTTGCTAGTACGTGGCCTCCATTCCAGAACCTTTCTGCCCCATCGGTTAAATGATAACAAATAAATAAAATAAATTGTTAAATAATCCTTTTCTATGTAACAGAAAAGGATTATTTAACAATCTGGTCGCTTAATGTAGGGACCGTCCAATTTGCTTAATCCGATACTCAATGTAATTTTTGTGGAATACTCAATAAATATTTGTTATTTTTAGAACTTATTTTTACAATCACGGCGAGTTAATATGCTCCGTTGCTGAGTATCAAAACTGCTTTATACTCAGTTACTGAGTACAGAAATAAACTTAATTGATGTCTCAAAAGTAGATTATTGACAATTACATTTTATTGTTTTGCTGAGTGCGGCAGTTACGATTGGACCAGAAGGTACATTGTGCATACAATAGATAAGTGGACTGTAGGATAGTTATCAAGAAATCCTGAGGTTAGTGGATCATGATAAAGATAGATTATGTGAACAAAGTAAAATGTCGCTTGGTATTATTTCGCATATATACAGGGTTAATTTTAAAACACCAACAACCTCGCAGGACTAGATACCTAACCCCATAAGGAACAACTTTTGTTCTACTACTTTTGATAATTAGTTAGATTATATTTTCATACAAAAATAAGTATTAATTTAATTTCCGGCTTGAATGTTTATAACTTTACGCGCATCGCAAAGATTACGTAAATAAACCTCTGCGAAGCGTGAGGAAGAGGGTGCAGTGCTAGCGCCTTTGAATTTGACCCATTTATCTAGCCGCCAGCCGTTTGTCATTCAGTCACTTTTTATCATGTATTGAGTTATGTCCGAACTCGAAGAACAAAAGTTGTTCCTTATGGGGTTAGCTATTAGACCTACGACGTTGTTGGTGTTTTAAAAGTAACCCTGTATAGAAAAGTTTTTAATATGTAAAGTAATTTGCCTAAAACTTTTTAACTCGTTATATTCCCTAGACAAATTAATATGGCAGAATGTTTATGAGTAAATAAGGCTTTTGGAAGGGTTGTAGTCTAACTTTCTTAATGCTCCGTCGTGTTAGCAAAAGTTTTATTACAACGTTGATAAAATTGAACGATGCCTTCGTGTTAAACTGCCTTAGGCATCACGTGACGCATTTTTGTTTTATATTTTATTAACTGGCTGAGACTTCATTAGTCTTGGACTTATTATAAGACATATTTAATTTGTATATTAAAAAAGAAATAAAACCCTAATTTTTAGTATTTGATTATGAACATACATGATCGGAAATCCCTCAGAATCTCAATATTTTTTAAATGGTATTGGCAAGAGCAGTCATAATATTCCCCATGAAGTTTTTAACATGTAGTAGCTCTCTGGTAAGGTACCACCATTTTTGTCGTCAATCCGCAGTTTAAACACTATTGACTTATGTTGAAGGACATCGAGTTTAATGATTCTTGGGTATTAGGGGACTTAAGATCTAATGAAATTGAAGTGATGATCGCAGTGCAGTGCTTTTCTTTGTTGTACGTACTGTTATACAGTTAACGGATAGGCGAGTCTCTTACCATGGGCAATCGATCTGCTCGTCCCTTCATTGAGGTAAATAAAGAAACGCTAGAGAAGAGATATTTTACTCGCCATTATTATTTTTAATCACATAACGTTTTGCGTTTACCGTTCGTTGTTGCGCCATGTTTATTTTTGTTTGACGTTTTGTTCGTTCATTTTGAAATGCAATGTTCGATATTTGAAAAACAGTTCGTACAATTTTCGTATTATATAGAAATCGTTTTTTAAAATGAATGGAATGAAATGCCCAGTTTAAGAGAGCAGGGCACATAATACAGGCATATACGGTAATACAATCCAAACTGTGCAGCTGTTATTCAATATACGCAGCATTATAGTCTCATGTTAAGGTGTTGAATTATGTAAATCTGAAGTTATAGGTTGTGGTAATAAATTCATTGACAGTCCAAATTCAATATGTTTTGATTTAGCACCGCTTTGGGGACGAGCTTGTGGCTTTCGCCTGGATGATTTATGTCTATTCTGGATATTAGAGTAACAGTCGATATAGTCTTTGGGATTTTGTATCGTGATTCTGTTGTGTGTATAATAAAATTTATAAGTACCTATGATTTTTAGCTAATTTAGGTAATTAAGCATTTTAGAGAGTGAGTGCTTCATTATATTGTATCTCATATTTATTGTTATGTTATATGTGTGTAGCTAAGTCATTAATATATAAATCTTTCTGTGGACGTCGCAAATTGAAATTCAACATTTGTTTAATGATTTCTTATATTTATGCGATTAATACACATTGAAATGAAATTAATTCAAATTGTTTTTTTTTTACTTTTGCTCCCGACGACGTTTTAAAAGCTTTTCAGCCTTCGTGGTCAAGGGTGAGGCAGTCCACCCGGTAAATTAGTCTTATTTCAACATTTGTTCATTAATACCTATTATGACAAGTCACTATAATAAGGAAAATTTATTGTTAATATAAATATATTAATACTCATACAATATACACAGACAGAAAGGATTAGGACAATTTACAGTTAAGTAATTTCATTATTGCATTTAGTTTTACTTAAATAATATTTTTATTATTTAATGAGTCAGGTAGTACTATACGTACGTCCTATACATTACCTAATATAAATTAAATGATCATCAGCATCTCATGTCTGAACTAAATAATACTTTCTAAGACGGACTACCTATGATTTTCTTTTAGATTTTCTGTTGTAATATATAAGACGATTCCCCAAGTAAGATACGTTATAACGTTTGGTTGTAGTTCCTATGGTTGTAATTCCTTTTATAGTTATTGATAACCATATCCTAAAAGAATAAAATATATAAAATGCGTTGCTTCAAGAAAGAAAAAAAAACAAAATCTCACGCGTGAAATATCGAAGTATCGGTAATACAGTGACTCTTCCCAAGGTGCGCTCGATTAAGGGATCAACTCAAGTATTGTTTGGCTTTTCTAATAGCCTCCTCTAAATCCGCTTTAAGTGTGCAATCACTCTAAATTACATTAAATTTTACACTTGCTGTTTCTACGACTTTGGTTGCGGTCAAGATCGAAGTAAAAGAAGTGGAAGTTAGGTCATTACAATTTCCCATTGTGAGGATATCAGATAAGAAGTTATTAGCGCTCACGATTTCTGGCTTTTCATTTATATTTTACAAAGTTTAGCTACGATGTGGTCCCATATAAATTGGGCTAAATTTGATGACGGAGTACGGAGTCAAAAATTAAACTCTTCAACGGACAACAGCTCAGTCGTCGCGATGTGATTTGGATTTTACATAGCTGTACTTAACACTGAAAATTAAAAAATAATATAAGTTTTAACAAAACTTATAAACCGACTTCAAGCCTGTGTCACTGGCGGTCAACTATAACTGCACCGATTCCAAAGAGACCTATAGAAATTGTTATTTTTGGCTTTTCATCAGTATTTTTAAGTCGGTTCATAAGTTTCGTTAAAACTTATTTTATTATGAGAGGCCTCACGTAAGTTACTCCTTTGTTTTTCCTCTTATTGATCTGTAGTGTCATTTACATTTACATTTAATAGCTATACGAAATTGTCGACCTTTTTATTGGCCTGAGTGACGTAACAAGCTGATCGGTTGTCTGATGGTAAGCACCACGTCTGCCTATAAACAGGATCAACACTTTAATGACACTCACTTTAATGATAATGATACATTATCTAAATCTATAATGTAACATTAACATTTCGGGACTACCTACACCTTAGTCCACCCAGTGACCATGAAGGCTGAAAGCCTTCGAAACGTCGGGAGCAAAATAAAATAAAAAAACCGCGATAAAATCCGTTTAAATTAGTTTTATTTCAATAGACATTATTTCTTTACATTTACGAACTTCTTGTTGTTGAAAATTCTTGTATGGACACCATACCCCGTACACTATTGATGCATAGATGAATATCGTAGCGTAATACAATCGAGCTATTTCTATAACGTACTCTGACGTGCCATAGTCGATGGATTAGCGGTCGCGTTAATTGCTCACAAACTATTTGCTGTAAGACCGAATGACTCGGTTCGCTGAGGTATACACGTTGTATTCGATATCGAATGTATATAGTATGTTTAATTCACATATAACTACGCATATTACTCGTATGTATATATATGTATGTATGTATGTATGTACATATGTATACAAATTAGAATCAATGTTTTGTTGTTATCAGAAAAAGGCAAAAATGTTATAATTTTTTTTTATCCTGGCTCGGCGAAGTGACTACGCTACACCTGATGCTAAGTGTAGCGCAATACAAGAATAGTGTCGACCAACGATAAACAATGTGTCCATCGTAGGTCGGCAAGATCATGCCGGCCTGCCAAAGGGCCAAGGGGGAGGGGAAAGAAAAAGGGATGGGAAAAGGGTTAGGATCAGAGGGCAGGTCCCCTGGGGAGAACCGGATATACACTGGCTGACCCTGGAACGCGACCCACACAAGGTGGGCCACTATGGCAGGTTTTAGCACCAGTGTACGGTGGTCGCTATCCGGTCGGATACAAGTATCCTCCCACCAGCAAGTATATACGGTGTGTATATACGGTGATGTCTTATTAAATATCCCATGCGACTGTAAATCTTGTGTTTTTATCTAGTAAAATTGTATCTAGTAAAAATGGTATTTTAGGAAGAAAATTATAATCCGAATTCATCATTTTTAGATTATAAACACCGATGTGGCCATTTTTTAAATTTTGACTATAGAAGGAAAAAAGAAAATCCAAAAGTCCCATTTACATAAATGACGAATTAAGAGTATAAAGTTTGCGGTTTCAAGTCGAAGCCACTAAAATTATCAAAAAAGCCTGTGTTAAATATGACCTTGAAGTTTTATTTCCACGGAGCAAGTTTGTTGCACGATAACGGCAATAATATAACAGGAAACTCTCCTTAACGTGGCATTTGACAGCGATAATTGTATTAAAATTTATGAAGCGATCTCGTAATAGATATTTTTCTGTTATATTTTAGCCTATATACATTACATGAAAATCTTATTTTACTAAATCCTAGTATTATTAGCTACCAAAAATATCTTAATATTACTACTGTTACTAAAGAATAGAAGAACTGCTTACTTTATCAAAGAAGGTGGCATGCTAGAGCACTGGCCACTTAGTAATAGGCGAGTGAAGCCGTGTCTAGTGTTCTAGACTAGAGTTCTGGTGGGACACCTGTCGCACAATGTTCTCAGGATGCTGTTGGGGATATTGTACGCTCTATTTTTTTATTTATTATCCTGGCACTGAACCTTATGTTTGTCGCCTGTACAAGCCACTATGGCGGGTTTTTCACCATGGACACGATGGTCGCTGTCCAGTTGAGTAAAAAATGATTAGGTACCCTCCCACCGCTATGTACAAGGATGCTTTTCTTATAATGGCATGGAAGCCTCATTGAGAATGTAACATAATAGTTTTTGCTGGTGGTAGGATATTCATATCCGCTTGGATATCCTTGGATCCGTACACATGGTGTTAAAATCTGCCATAGTGATCCATACGCCTTGTGTAGATCGCGTTTCAGGATCAGCCAGTGTATATCCGGTTCTCCCGACGCGAGGGGCATACGACATGACTTAATGGTTGGTTGGGGCGCATATAGAGGTACATCCTTGTAATATTTGCCTGCATCAGTCATCCGTCTGTCCGATCGCAGACCCTTCGATTTGCTTCTTCTCTCTCCGAAGAGGGAAGAAGCATTTATACAAGCTGGCATGACTCTGGTGACCACCGATAAACTCATTATTTGCCGATGGTCGCTGTTTTTTTGGACTGCACTACGCTTACCATCAGGTGTAGTGCAGACACATTGCTCTGCTCGGATAAAAAAAAATACCGCTCTTTACAAGTAGTCATTAAAACGCATTTCAGTTATATATTCAATTCATTAAATGTCTACAACAGAAGTATTTTAAGTTTTGTAGCTTCCACATAGTTGGTGAGATATGTGACTGTGGAAATTGTTATTACGTTTGTAAGGGTGAGTTGTTAATGGTGTGGTATAAAGCGGTCTGTAGTAGACTTTGAGACCGGGAGCGGTAGGAAATTATTTATTAATTTCTCTACAACTGTGGGCCGGGTGTCCACATAATGTTTTATAATGCCTATATGGTCAAAAAGATCTTCTTTAAAAATAGCTAAGAACCGTTTTGATTAAACCAGCTTTCAAATAATAGTTGCATCCATATCGGTTCATTCGTTTCTAGATGGCGACACGAGGACAAAGAGTTAAAATTATAACACCTATCTTTTTTGTCTGGGGTAAAAGTACTTTTGGATCAAGAAGTATTGACAAACTTAGCAATTCTTAATGGAATTTCTAGCTGACTGCACATCTACGAATAACTGTGGAAAGGCAGTCTAAAGCAAAAAGCCGATATCTAAAAAGTAATCACTTAAGCTTTTTTATACAATATGACTTTATCGTTGAGTATTATCCAATACAATCCCGATAAAGTGCGTCTCCACTTATGATATTTCGTCACAACGAAAAGCGTGACTATGAACACGCTTGTCAAATTTAAGTATGAACGGTTGTCATACATTCCGACCTAATGTCACGGATCCGCTCTGAGACCCCGTAACATTTCGCCGTGATAGATAATTGAAACTTTGTTATTTTTTGATTCATGTCACGGTGGAATGACTGCATTTTACGCGTCCTCATTAGTGTAATAAATACGTGTCACAGCCACGCATCTTGGTGCGGCAGAATGTCCCGGAAGTGTGTGCGCAACTTTATACGCTAACAATTTATTTTTATGTCGTTATAATGGAGGTGTCATGAAAGTTAATAACGCTATATCATAACAGAGATGCTATCCACAATTTTATTTATAAACCCTGTCTGAATTACTAATAAACATGGAATGGCAACATTTTTAGATGAAAGGGGTTCTGTAAATTCGTGAATAGCTAAGCTCGCGGCTGCGCCCGTGTGCATATCTCTTTCCGGGATAAAAATAGCGTATGTTCTATTGAAATAAAACTAATTTAAACAGATTTTATCGCGGGTTTTTTATTTTTATTTTACAAGTTTATTTATAATATGTAATATCGCTTCATTATGGACCTTTATGTCGAAGCAGTATTTTGAATTTCGATTTTCGCGCTCAAGTGTATCTATGTTTAAAAAGCTTTAATTACTCTTATTTCGTAATCTATGACGTATAATTTACTAGTTAATTCGACTTATGGATGCACGTTAATGTTAAGCCAAAACAAATCTATTACTTTTACAACATTCAAAACAAAAGAAATAACAAAGAAAAGCCATCAAAAACTTTGTTGCCGTGCTGCATCTCGGACGCGCAATATCCCCGCTTCGATACATTTTTCTACGGCGCAAATCGCCATTCAAGTAGGTCATTAGCATAAACTACAACCTTAATATCCTGTAGTTGCCACTGATGATTCCTTTGAGGAAAATAAAGGTTTTTTCGGCATGCATTTCTTGCCACTGTTTAAGCAAAATATACTATGACCCATGTATTTGTCGTGATAGCTTAGTTTCGTCAAAGTAATTTAACTGGACTTACAAAAAGCCAGTAATCACCTAATAAAACATTTATTACCATCGTAAAACTATATTAAGAGGATTTGGGGAAAAATAGGCTCAAATAAAATACAGGTGTGCTACAATATAAACTGGGCTGATAGGGGTCTGACCTCCCTGTTAGCTGTTTTATTGCTGTGGCTAAAGGCTAAGTTTTATAATACAATACGTATATTATATACTGAGTAGATAAACTACTAACTAATTTCCAGTCACATACTTTTACAGTACTCTTTATTTGAAAAGGTATTTTTACATTTTTAAATATAACATTTGTATAAAATAAAACATTTAAAAATATAAAAAAAATATCACCCTCCAGCGGCGAGGTCTAGGACCCAAGCCACCGGTGGTTAGGACCCCAGTGTGAGGAACCTCCTCACAATGCGTGCCGTGTCAAATAACACCGCTTTTTGAATCTGGCCCTTGACCCAACGACCGATTGAGAGCCTTTGAAGGTGTTGGTCAAGGCTCTTTGGTATCAACCCATTAGCAGTAACGACTATCGGAACAATAATTGTCGAGTCCTCATCCCACATGTCAGTAACCTCGTGTGCCAGGTCTAAATATTTGGACAGTTTGTCTTTTTCGGCTTTGACGAGGTTTTCGTCATGCGGAATGGTGCCAGTCACATACTATTTTTATGATTTGTAATTAGAGGACTTTTTTAAATAGTACAGGTGGACACAAATAGCGCTGACCGAATAATTGTCCTATAAACAAGACTGTCATCCGACCTGTGCTTCTGTACGGTTGTGAGACGTGGCCTACATTCCGGCGTAATGTTATGAAGATATAAGTCGCGGAAATGTAGATGCTACGGTATATGTACAACGTTACACGTCTAGGCCGTATACGTAACGAGTACATTCACGGCAGCCTTGAAGTTCGTGAGGTGGCATCTTCAGGAATATCGTCTATGGTGGTTTGGTCACGTTTTGCGGAAAACACAGGAGTTTCTCGGTCGCAAGTGCCCACACAGATTAAACTAGGGTTATTAATAATCCCGCGGACGACCCGACAAGCGCTGGCTTGACATATTAAAAGTAGACATGAGAGTCCATGGTCTCACTACAAAGCTGCTCAGGTTGGACGAAGTTTAGTAGGAAGGTGGACTCTGGATTTATCCTGAGATTACGCCAGACAGAAAGAAGAGGCTGGCAAATGATAGTGTTTCACCTATAAAGCATAATATGTATTTATCAAATTAAGTACTTATATTTCAATAACAATACCCTGAAAAAATAAAGAAATTGAATGCCCGGACAGTTTTATTAATCAAATATTTATTAGTGTGATTTTTGGTTATATCGCAAAAACAAAAACAAAGTTCATATACCAAAAATAATATGGAATAAGCTAGTATTTCAAACGATTTTTTCCATATTCCAGTCAATTTCGCTAACAAAAGCCGCCCAGTTCCGTGTAACCTAAGCCTTCAAGATTGGAAAATCAGCGAGTTGTTTCTTTATTATAATAGAAGCAGAGGGTTTCATATAGATAACTATCTCTTTCGTTTATCTATATCGCAGTAATAGGGAATCAAGCAATTTGTGATATTTCCAGAACTCAGAAATATACGTAACAATTATTACGTATAAGCCTGATGAGAATTTAAATACAGTAAAGAAATATGACGCTTTTTTTAATTTGATTAAATGTCGAGACGAGCAAGGCGCTCGTCTGATGGTAAGGGCCACGCCTGCCCATAAACAGAAGCAACACCACACAGAACTCTGAATTACAAAGCACTGCATGGCACTGAATTGCGCTCGTCACCCCGAGTCATAAGATGTTAAGTCTCATAATGCCCAGTAATTTAACTGGCTTCAATGTCCTTCAAACCGAAACACAAGAGTTACACACTGTTACTTGGGGGCAGAAATAGACAAAGCGGTGGTACCAATCCAGACGGCCTCTCGCATACGAGGGACCTATAATTTCCATCCCAACATTTGTATCTACCTAACCGGTGTACAAGTTTAGTCGTATAATAAATACTCAAACTACTGATATGTCATCAGAACCCATGAATGCTGACATTGATCGAATTTACGACTCTCATCATCTGCCGCGTAATTTAGGGTATGTAATTAATGCAATGCCTGTTTAGTCAGATCCGAACGGTGTTAGCTGTTTATATGGAATTATGTTATATGTATATATTAAGCTGTAGAATAGTTTGCCGGCACACGAGTTCCCTGATTCCTATAATATAGGGAGGAGCCTTTAAACGGGGTGTGAAGAAGCAGTTAGGCAGGCCGGCATGATCTTGCCGACCAACGATAGATACACTGTTTGTCGTTGGTCGACACCATTCCTGGATTGCACTACCCTTACCATCAGGTGTGGCGTAGTCACTTTTCCGAGCCTGATAAAAAAATACCATGGAATATAGAATAGAATGAAATATAGACTCGAACCTTATGCTTAAACATAATCAAATTAGTGGCTATCTAACGCCTGTCTATCCACATTTATTGTAACTACTGCTCAATCCCTCTAACAAACATAAATCATTGTTATTTATGTCATAATTAATTTAGTTAATTAATTTAGTGGATGTAGATATTAGGTAATTTAGTCTGGTATGTAAAATCAGCAGTCACACGCGAGACCCTGCGCAAGTCAATAGTTTGTAGCTAAACGAGCATACAAACTGAACTGTGTATGTATTATACGAGTACAGACAGCCTTAAGCAGACCGCACGCCGACGACTAAAGGAAAAATTGATTCTGTGGAGAGACGATATAGTTCACTTTTGCCGCTGGATAAAAATTAGAGGCAATACACCTATTTTACAGACTAACAAAAGTTGATTATGATGGTATGAACTTAGTTTGATTTAAAGTTTTCACGCATGTGTGGACATCATTTCGCTTAGTGAAATATAGAAATAAATATAATATATTGTTACATGTAAGAGTGCATGTGTGTGGTTGTCTGAGCGATAAGGCCGCCCATTGTACTCATTTTTTGTATAATGTTTGTATACTTGTACTCCCAATGTATAATGAAGAATTATAAATAAATCTTCTTCCACCTGCCATTATTCCACTCGCAGTCGACGCAATATGCTTTTTAACACATGTTACAGAAAGATTTGGCTTATAGTTTTTACGACCGGCCGCCTAGCCTGATCTCAACCGAGATAGAAGATACACCCAGACGCGATTTATTTTTAAATAAATTTATAAAGCAAAAGACCCCCAAAAAGTTGTTGCTTGAGAGTCAACTGTAAAGTTTTTAAATGTGGCATTACATTTTCATTATATTAAATGGCATATACAAAAACTGCTACAATCGTATAATTGTCTACTTGTTTGTCTTATATATAGACACCAATTTATTATATTTTATAGTTATTTAAACTAGCGCGGTGTAAGCGGTGCGATTATAAATCTCCCACACTTTACTCTAGACAAATCGTATGTCTCCGCCAAGCCTTTCCCAGGTATTGCTTTCAAGCTATGTAACGTAAATTCGTGAGATGAATTCGTAATTTATTACACTCGCACGTCATGTAAAGCACTTAGATCTTGATACTTTGGTACAAGGTTCGATTTGCGCTTGATATAGGGTTGCCAAATTCTTAGAAATCTACTACGAAAAATATTACGTGATTGACAGTATACAGTCTTTGGTCTTTTTGCGAAATATGAAAGGAAGTTAAAGCTTCCATGCTGATGTGATATGTTATAGTAATCAAATAGAATATTCTCAGTTTATAATGACTTTATTTCAATCACTTAATGGTTGATAATAAAATGCCGTTAATAAGTTTAAAAATCGAATTCGACTATTCATTTGCCCCTAATTCATCACATGATAACGATGGCCTCCAATATGTTTCAGGTATGGAAAACTTGCAACTAATATGTAATTGACCGATAAAACTGGACAGTACATAAAACGTACTTGGCAACCATGGCTTGAATTGAGTTGCGCACTTTGCGGCGTGATGTACGTCTGGATTTCGAATAAAGGTAAATATAGGTGGTTTCTAAGACCTTTTAGTGTAGAAAGTTCGACGGTTTATATGTTAGTGGTACGAATTTCAAATAGGAAACAAGCATTGACGTGCAGTGTAGGACTAGGTGTAGGTTATATAGACAGGAGACCGCGACACACGGCGACAGTGACGCGTCGAATTTATATTCAATTGTACAGATCTTAATAATGGCAGAGCCACGCTGTAGACAGTTTTGTCTATAGCATAAATGGGTCGGCTCGTCCGAGTCATTACCACTGTCTCACAGAAAACTGACGTAAAGTAGCGGTTTGCTGCTGCATTTCGTACGGTGAGTGAGATAACCGGAGGCCCAAATACCCTCCCCCCCATTTCCATTCCCTTAATTATCCCTATCTTTTAAGGTCGCCAACGTGCCAATAATCCTTCTGGTATGGTACATGGGCGGTGGACATCACATACTTGCTCGTTAGCCGGCCAATGCTATGAAAAAAGATTTATTTATTTATTTATTCTTCAAACACACACAGTTATTACAGGAAATACCCAATTCAACTGGTGGAACTAACACAAAATAACTTAATCATAATATAACATAATACAACTATATCCATTTATAAAATAAATTATCAACATAAATTAAATTAACTATAACAAATTACAAATAATAAAATTTTTACGAGCTCACCCCAGTTGCATGTCAAAACATCTGTTTTGAGATGCACCTCATTTAAAATTTTAATGGCTCGGGTGAGAGGCGTCTTGGCCAAGAGGTTGGTCCTGGCCGTCGGCACCGCCAGTAGCGGCGGGCGGCGGCGCTTCCACACGTAACGGTCAGGCACGCTTAGGCACAGGCGGCGCAGAACCCCCGGGTTATATACGCAACAGCTTCACCAGGTACGACGCGAGGGCGAACTCGCGCCGCACCCTCAGCTCGTTGTACCCAACCATACCCAGCACGAATAATGTGGGGTACATCAGCGGATATAGCGGATATACCCCATAAAGTTTCAAGTACAGGTGCCTCGTGAATTTGTTCTGGACCCGTTCTAACATGGCCGCGTACTTTGCCTCGTGCGGAGACCATATGACTCCGCAATGTTCTAAGTGACTCCGGACCAGAGCGTCATATAGTACCCTAACGGTAGTAATATTTGTGAAGTGTTTGGATTGTCTTAACACAAAACCAAGATTCCGATATGTTTTCTTGCATATGTTGGTAATATGGCTACGAAATGTCAAGTCCGGAGTAAGAACCACCCCCAAATCACGCACCTGCGATACCCGTTGCATCGGAGTCGCATCTACTATGTACTCGTAGCACACCGGTGTTCGGCTACGAGTAAAAGTTAACACCGAGCACTTGGCAACATTGAAGTGTAGGTGGTTCTCATAGCTCCACTCCACTACTCTATTTATGTCCTCTTGTAGGAGAGCACTGTCGGTTTCTTCCTTGATTTCAAGCAGCAATTTGAGATCATCTGCGAACAACAAACATGAGCAATGCCTGACGACTCTCGGTAAATCATTAATCATTATTACGAATTCCAGAGGCCCCAGATTGCTGCCTTGGCTTACGCCAGACCTGGTGTAGTATGGTTCGGATTCATACCCATTGTAATCGACATATTGTTGGCGGTCTTTCATATAGCTAGCAAAAAAGTTTAGCAGGTGTGGTGTACATCCGATTTTTGCCAGTTTTTTTAATAAAACATCATTGTCGACGGTGTCAAACGCCTTTATTTATTTATACAGGGTGTCCAGTAATTAATGGATAACCTTGAAATGTCTTATAGCAGAACGAATGGCCGTTCAGAGAAAAATACGAAAAAAAATATAACGTAAGTAGTACCTGAGGTACGTATTTTTTTTTAAAAAGTCGTAATTTTTTTGGTTTATTTTACTTTCTTGGACACTACGACCAGAAATGAAGGAAATCCATCGGTTTTTTGTTGTTTTATTACTATACACTAACTATACTAATAGATAAATAGTCAATAGTATGACAAGATATTGCACTTTTAAAAAAAAATAAACATTCAAAACCATTTGTTTAGAAAAATTAGCAATATTTTATTTTTAAACAATGTTTAAACCTCTTGGGTATAAAAAAAATGTATGAATACATGAGTGACCAAAATTTTTTAAATAATGTCGATTTTAAGTAGATTTTATAATGGTATAATTCATTATTGTATCTACTGTAAATAGCGATTTATTGCTATTAATGTAAGAAAGGAGCTAATTTGAACAAATAACAAAAACAATATAATATGAGATACTTTTTAAAATAAAATTGTACTTGTCTAATGAGGTTTATTAAAACTAAGATTTGATGTTGATAAAAGATAAAAATGGCTTATTTAAACAAATTGAAACCAAATTATCAGAAATAAATTAACTTAAATTTAATACTCATAATGTTTAAAATGGTTATTTCATAAGCGTAAAATGTGTCATATGATCTCCATATTTGCTTCCTGCGCGCACGCCATTCCCCCCGTTTTTTGTGTTATGTTAGACAAGAAGGGTCTGAGTTGGCTATGTGCGAGTGAAAGGAACTTAAAGTAAAAAAATCCAACCCTGTCAACCAACCAACCCAACCAATCCAACCCTTTTTTTTTTTTTTTGTCGCGGGGAAAGCTGTTTATTGCTACCGCCCCACCGGGGGGAGGTGGAACGGTTATGTTGGGTTCTACCGGCCTTACGACCCAGCGAACCGCCCGGGAGAGATGGAAAACATCCGGGCGACCGCTGGGCCGAGTCCCGAACACTATTTACACCCTATGCCGGTAACTACCAACCAAAACCCCGCGGTGGCCTTCTTCGGCGCATGTGGAGCGGTCCCGGGGTCTCCTTAGGAAAGCCAAAGATTGCTGCCGGAACCGCTCCTGCGCGGTGCCGCCTGGCGGCCCGTCTCCAAATTGGGACCAATCCAACCCTGTATTTAAATATTCCCGAACAGACACAGCATAATGCGCAGGGCAGCCGTCATTTTGCAACCAATGCGATTCCCTCAGCTCCTCAGATACTCCTTCTCTAATAAAGTCGGCAGATCATTTTGAAGAAATTCCAAATAACTTTGCCCAGTTAGAGTCCCGGTAATTAAAATGGGCCAATTATTTGTCCATTGGGTTGTCCATTGGGTTGGATGGACAGGGTTGGTTTTTTTTACTTTAAGGAACTAAAAGTAAAAAAATGTTAGACAAGTAGTAATGTTTTTTACTACTTGTCTAACATAACACAAAAACCGGGGAGAATGGCGTGCGCGCAGGAAGCAGATATGGAGATCATATGACACATTTTACGTTTATGAAGTAACCATTTTAAACATTATGAGTATTAAATTTAAGTTAATTTATTTCTGATAATTTGGTTTCAATTTGTTTAAATAAGCCATTTTTATCTTTTATCAACCTCAAATCTTAGTTTTAATAAACCTCATTAGACAAGTACAATTTTATTTTAAAAAGTATCTCATATTATATTGTTTTTGTAATTTGGTCAAATTAGCTCCTTTCTTACATTAATAGCAATAAATCGCTATTTACAGTAGATACAATAATGAATTATACCATTATAAAATCTACTTAAAACCGACATTATTTAAAAAAATTTGGTCACTCATGTATTCATACATTTTTTTTATACCCAAGATGATTAAACTTTGTTTAAAAATAAAATTTTGCAAATTTTTCTAAAGAAATGGTTTTGAATGTTTATTTTTTTTTTAAAGTGCAATAGCTTGTCATACTATTGACTATCTATCTATAAGTATAGTTAGTGTATAATAATAAAACAACAAAAAGCCGATGGATTTCCTTCATTTCTGGTCGTAGTGTCCAAGAAAGTAAAATAAACCAAAAAAATAACGACTTTAAAAAAAAAAAACGTACCTCAGGTACTACTTATGTTATATTTTTTTTCGTATTTTTCTCTGAACGGCCATTCGTTCTGCTATAAGACATTTCAAGGTTATCCATTAATTACTGGACACCCTGTATATATGTAAACATCCTTACATTCATCCATTACAGTATATCTATTTTTAGATACGAGACTGAGACAGGACGCGACCGTTTGCGTACAATTTAATCATGTGAATACTTTTGTCAGTTGAATTGTAATCATTACTGGGCATTATAAGACTTAACATCTTATGTCTTGGGGTGACGAGCGCAGTGTAACGCCATGAAGTGTTTTGTAATACAAAGTTCTGTGTGTGGTGTTGCTTCTGTTTATGGTTAGGCGCAGCGTATCATCATGCGAGCGACTGAAAGCGATAGAAAAAGATATGGGGATTAAAAGTAATTATCTTGGGCCGTATAACTGTAATTTTCTCAGACATCCCTTAGAAGGCGACCATTTCTAACCTCAGTACCGGCTAATGCTTTGTTTTCTGTTACTGAGTATCTACTGAAAATACTTTATACTTAATTACTGAATAGAAAAATAGCATTAATTAAAAGTCTTTGCAAAAAAAACTAGTCCTAAGAAATGGCCAATTAGTAACTTAAATTTAATTAACGTCTCTGCTATGACAGGAAGTAATGTAAGTGAAGTAGAAAAATAGTACAACAACATATTTGTAAGTCTTTCAAACAGTTTCCAATACGTTATCTTTGATAATGTGGTGACCCTTCATTTAATAGTGTGAAAGGAGATAGCTCTGATAATAGATAGCTCTATAGCCGTCCGTCGACACTAGCTCGAACTTTATCAATGTCTATACTGCAGTTTTCAAGCACTCTCATTTCTGACAAAGAGTCAACCTCTTTGAGGTAGATGAGACAGTTACTTAAAAGTTATTGGTACCTAACAAAATTTAATTTTGGTGTGAGGTCAAACAATGTGGATATATTTAAATATTATACATATTTTTGTACTTCAAATGCTAAAAGTATTATGACAAATTACTCGAAGATCTATGAATTTTGATTTGGAGATATTAAAAGTAAGTAACACAATAGGTGACGCAAGCTGGAAAAAATATTCTATAATAATTATAAAACAGAGAGTTCAGACTGAAAGAGTTAATGATATGTCATTAAAGTCGAAAATTATCAACTCATTCAAGTGTAGTTGATCATCAAGTGTCTCCTCTATTTGTTATTTGATGTCTTTATTCTGCGACATTTGTTCGAAGCGGCATCTGTTAGAAGCTGTTATTGATAAAGTTTGTATTTGTAACGATAAAATAGTTCTCTGATAATTAACATTCTTCCTTATAGTTAATCAAGCACATCATTTCCCTTATATTTATTATAATACCTATAAAGGTAGAGATGTGCATAATGATTTTCAAAAGTTGTAATTGCAGATATCTCGATTATTTGGAGGTGTTGCAGAAAATAACGTATTTTTAATAGACTTCCTACTCAAGTTACGTCTCTCTACCAAAAAAGAGACTACAAAGTCTTTGAAGATAATATGCGTTGCATTAAACTGTCGCACAATGGGTCACAGCTTTTCACTATTATACATATTATGTTATTATTTCTAAAAGACTTTTACGACATCAAAGGCCGCATATCCCGAAAGTGGGTTGTACATTAAAAAATATTATAATAATTATATTTTTTCATAAATTGGTTCCCGAAGACCATACCTATAATGGTGCAATGTTTCCCACGGCCCATATATATTTTTTAATATATTGAACTTGTCAAGTGCAATAAAGTCGCTTTGTCCTATCAGGATAAATAAATTAATTTTGTGTTTCTGTCCCTTTGACTGTTTACGAACCTAGGACTATTTGCTTATCGCTCAAGCTTCTAGATCAATTTAAAATAATATTTGTTATCGTAATAGTACAATGTCGATGAACAATCCGCATGGAAATTTTCAAAATCAAAACCCCGCGCCATGTAGACGCCCCATCTTTTCATTTTTTCCACAACCCCTTCATAATTACATATCATTTGAATCTACACTATCCAGTTCAAGTAATATTTCATGCAAAGAAAATTACAGTGGCCGAAGGCCGTGTTTGTGCGTGATACAAAAACGTAGGTAATGTTCTGATTAATATAATTATGGAATACGTCATTTATTGGTATTTATATCGGGGTATTAAAGTGGGCGATTTTTAAAACATACATATATATAGGTATATAAATGATAGTTTTTATTTGATCTGCTTTTTGAAGAAAACGTAGGCCTCAGTAAAATCGTTACAAAAGTTGTTTCATATACCAAAGTTCTTCAATTGTATTTTTTGTTATTTTTAGAGCTTGGCAAAATGAATAAAACTGACGTTTAAATGCTTTTCGAAATAAATATATTGAAAAATATTGTCATAATTATTTGCACAATTATTTTTTATTTCAAAGCTGATTTAATCGAAGTGGTTATGTTTGAAGATGTATCTATTCATCCGTTTAAAAGGTCCATGAGTTTTTGTAACTGTCGTCAGGAATATTTATACATAAAATAATTTATCAGTTAATTCAGAAGCATATTTTTTTAGCATGGCTACACTTATGGCTACACTTTCAATGTAGGTATATGCGATTTGTTATAGAGGCTTGTTTGATACATACTGTCATACTAGGCACAAATCTTACCACAATAAAAATCTATTTGAATTGACACGGTTCACTTACACTTATAAGGTGTTAGGTCCCTCGTATACGAAAGGCCGTGTGGGTTGGTATCACTTCTTTGTCTATTTCTGCCGCCAAGCCACAGTGTGTAAGCAGTGTTGCGTTTTGGTTTGAAGGACATTGAAGCCAGCGAAGTTACTGGGCAACATGAGACTTAACATCTTATGTCTCGGGGTGACGAGCGCAGTTCACTGCCATGTAGTTCTTTATAATTCAAAGTTCTGTGTGGTGTTGCTTCTGTTTATAGGAAGGCGTGGCGCTTATCATCAGGCGAGTGACTTGCTCGTCTCGTCATTCAATTAAAAAGAAAAGAAAGAAACAAACTCACTAGACTTGTTTTTGCTCCGATTACTCCGTTCTCTACTAAAGTTACCTATCAAATATAAATTGCCAATATTTCGTTTATTATTACCTTTTACGCGATCGGTTTTTAATTCGCTCCTATATATTAATTAATTTAATTATATTTTAATTATTTACATGTATAACAAAAGTCATGTTTAATATTCATTTGGATAAGTTATTCCCTACATTCTCTAAGCTTCAGGGCTCCTAGGATATCACAGTATGCAAGGAGTAACCGAATGCCAGACATTCCTCGAGATATTGCTTAACATTATATAGCTCCTAGTCACAGGAATACGTTTAATGTATATTATAAAAAAAAATCGGTCTTATCGATAACATGATTATGAAGTTTTTTTATAATATTTAATAATGACAGCTATAAAATACTTTTAAGATTTTATTAAATATTTTAAAGACTGTTGTTGCTTGTTTGTAGCATTATTAAATTATGTCACTATGAACGTCACTATTTTTTACAAGATTTATAGATTCTATTTGAGTTTTTAGGAACACACAGTATAATAAAAATTTTGATAGATGTTTTCAGTCTAAATATTACTACCCTTAAATTTAGATCGTAAGGTAACGCTTTCCCTTCTCAGTAGGCTTATAAATATGTATTTATTTGATGTATTTTTGAAAGACTTACTGACCCAATGTTTCTTGACGGTCGACATTATGTTTTGACTGTATTGTAGTTAACATCAGGTCAAATGTAGTCACTTTACCGTGCCAGCAAAAAACAGTAATAATAAACATTGATTAATTCAACTAAAAAGTGTACTTTCACTTGCGGTTGTAGCTTGTATATATTCTGAAAATATACATAAACACATCGAATAGTCACACACATAGTCTTGAACCCATTATATGATATGAATTTGATTGGGTATCAGGAACTACGAGAGACTTTCGGTCTCACAACATCCAGAGCGGAAGCAAATATTTGTGGATTACACAACTATTTACCTCTGTGCGGTAATCGAACCCGCGGCGTCTTATTTCACAAGCACCATCTCGTTCGCTGCGCCACGGAAGCTGTCAATAGTGTGATATAATATGCGAGAGGTTGACTAGGAGAGAATGCCTTTGGCATTAAGTCCGCCTTAATACATTGTATATAAAGTGTATCCTACTATCCTACTAATATTATAAATGTGAAATTTTGTTTGTTTAGATGTTTGGATGTTTGTCCGTCAATCACACTGAAACTACTGAACGGATTTCGATGAAATTTGGTATACAGACAGGGTATGAACTGACTTGGGTGATAGGCTACTTTTTATCCCGGAAATCCCGGAAAAAGCTAATCACGCGGGCGGAGCCGCGAGCAAAATCGAGTAATAAATAAATATAATACATACATACGTACATACGCACTCACGCCTGTAATCCTCTAACGGGTAGGCAGAGGTTTAATCCGTATACTCACGTTTCACCCAGCTTACGTCCCATGATATCATATCATGGGAGCGAGTTTATCGTCATACCGGGCACAAAATTCTACATTCCGGGCTGATACTGAGCATTTCGTGATGGAAAATCCCAATATCACATTTACCCGACCCGGGATCGAACCCGCGACCTCAGTACAGCAGTCATACCGCGTACGCAATACCACTGCGCCGCTACAACAATCGAGGCAGTCTATAATGTTCTGTAGAATATAGATTAAAATAAATATATATAGATTAAAAACTCATTCAAGTGAAAACACTCTAAACTCATTCTATTGTGCTCTTCGAAAAAAGTCCCTCAAACATTTCAAACCTTTCAATGGAAAACTTATACATACTTGTAAAAGTTGTGTTCGAAGAGAAAAACTAACGGAATTTGCCTTTTTGTTGGAACCGCTTAGTTTCCCTTTTATCTACTGATATAAATACCTTTAGAAGATTAAAGTGATATTGATGTTTAAAAGCATCTTTCATGTCACATTTTCTAGAAGGAATTCGTGGCAATAAATTCAAAAACGAGGTTCATTGCTAAGTAGGTTTAATACGTTATCAGAATATTTGAAAATATATTACGAAAATAACTTTCATGCTAAATAGATGACACAGTAAAGTAATGCATACATAATTAAACTCACGCAAGTATCCCCTAAGGGGTAGACAGAGGCGCATGTGGTGCATCCACAGTTCGCAGCAGTTATTTTCATCTTATGATGCTATAGGGGTGAGTTTATTGGCGGGCTCAAATCCTAATCCCGGGCTAATCCCAGATTATGAGTTACATTTGGAAACATAAACACACATTGACAGTCTCCGTGGCGCAGCGGGCGAGTAGCCGGCTGTGAAGCGAGAGGCTGCGAGTTCCATCCCCGCACCGAGACAAATGTTTGTGTGATCCACAAACATTTGTTTCGGAATCTGGGTGTTGTGAGACCGAAAGTCTCTCGTAGTTTCTGATTCCCACGTCACAAGACTCGTATCTTACTGTGGGGTCAGGACTATGTGTGTGACTGTTGGGTGTATTTATTTATTATTTATTTATTTATATTGTGATAATTACCAGGATCTCACAGTTTCTCTGCCTAAGTAGACTGTTGAATGGCAAATGGCTTTAACGGATGGACTGGTGTGAATAAATATTTTTTATTTGAAAGGTAATGTAATTGAGATGGAACTTGCCTATGTTTGAAGAAAATTGGTTCAATCATGTAAAAGTCTCATATGATTTTATTTTTTATTTATTTAATTGAACGACGGGACGAGTAAGGCGCTCGCCTGATGGTAAGCGCCAAGCCTGCCTATAAGCAGAAGCAACACCACGCCGAACTTTGAATTACAAAGCACTGCATGGCACTGAACTGCACTCGTCACTCCGAGACATAGGATATATTTATCTATAGCATATGCCGGCAAACGATCCAGTGGATCACCTGATGGTAAGTGATCTTAACCGCCCATGTACACCAACAATACCAGAAGAATCATAGGCGCGTATATTTTGCGTTTATTACAATTGTGGGACTGGGAAGGGGAGGTGGATTTGGAACTCCGGATATATCACTCACCGTACGAAACGTAGAAGCAAGTTGCTACATTACGTCGGTTTAATATCGGGGGTTTTTATTAATTCAACGTAGTAGTAGTGAAATTTGAAGACATAATATATAGAGGTAAGAAATCCCTTTCACCTTTATACCATCGGAATCAGATAATGCTTTGCTTACCGAGCATCACTAAATTCAACTGAGATTTACTTTAATCGTCGTAATTCCTTGACAAAATCCAATGTCTCGAAAGACTTCTCTATTCTTAGATCTTGTAGCTGTATTAAATGCCATTACCTAAATTAAACGTAACCGCCTTTCTATTTCAGTTCTTTTGACTGACTACAGCGAAGTTTTTTGCCTTTAAGTTTAGTGCTGGTTATTAGCTAATGGACAATTTACATTAAGAGCCAACCGTTTTGATAGGCAATTTAAAACTTTGCATCTCCTAAAGTGAGGGGTAATGTGTTATTATCTGTGGTTTTTTACTTGCTTAAATGACGAGACGAGCAGGTCCCTCGCTTTATAGTAAGCGCCTCGACTGCCCATGTGCAATCGCAACACCACTCAGAATATCGTATCACAAAGCACTGCATGACACTGGACTGCGCTCGTCATTCTGAGACATAAACCGAAACGCAACAGTGTTTAAACACTGTTGCTGCCTTACGCCTTATAAACCTTGTATCATGGCTTATCTACTGTGTTTATGTACCTACTAAGTACCACCACCTTTTCTATTTAAGACCTTAGTTCTATACATAATACATAAGTGCAGTCTCAGGAATGTGTGTAACTATTAAGGCCTGTCTACGAGTGCGACACGTATGCTCTATATACAATTGTATAGATACGTTCTGAGGTATACGGCCGATTCAAGACACCGCGACTCCTGAGCGTTTCGATATGATTTCACACAAAATGGACTTTTCGGTACCTTCGACTTGCATCACGTATCGCGGTCTCTCTGGTTAAGTCGCATACTTCAAAACGTGCCTTTAGGTGTAGGCTTATATAGTTGACTTTTAACTAAATATCCTATGCGGCCAAAGTTCTTCTTTATTAGTCTTTGCAGGAAGTGTTAATACAGGACTCTCGTAAAATTCAGTTCGCCAAGTTTGTTAGTATTTTTACCTTCAAGTTGAGTAGTCGCGTTCTATATTATTACGTAGGTACTACTAACTTAGTAATTAAAGTACAGTACTTTAAATTAGGCGCAATTTTTGTTTTTTTTTCGAATTTACTAATTTACCAATATGCAATGAAATCCCGGCGGGCCTGGTCAATAATTCGAGAGCCTAAGAGCCATGTATTTAACATGTAATTTTGTGTATTACACTTAGGACCTATTTCGAAATATTTGAGTATCTAAGATTTAATTAAACCGCCAATAGGGTAGTAGCCTCGACTTTTTTAAATCAAAAATTTACGCTACTCAAAACCTATTGCAGAAAGAATTATAAAAATCGATCCAAAACTAAATAAGTTAGCAGCCATTTAAATCGGATCGCCTGCACGAATGCCTTTTTCCAGGATAAAAAGTTGCTTATGATCTAACCATGATCACGATATACTTGTGTGCCAAATTTCACCATAATCCTTACAGCCGTTAAGGGGCGCCTGATTAACAAACATTAAAAACACACTAAGTCCCAGAAACACAAACTTCAACTTTTAAAATATTAGTGGTAAAATAGGACTGAAGCATATGTAATAACCTGATTTCTTAATATTATTAACAGATGGCGCTTTTGCAAGTCTGGGGGTACAAACGAGGTTAATAGCTCTCCCAGGCTTGTGATGAGGTATTAAATTAAATGAAGCATTCGAAACTAGAAGTCAAACATCTATGAATATAGAAATTAATGTTTGACGCTTGATATGCACAACTTAAATTGCTTTTGTTATTTTGTATACGAAATGCCACGTTGATGATTAAGGTTTATTCATTTATCCAAGTAGTCAATGTTAAAATGTAAAGTCTACTAATCTTTTTGTTGATTTTATTGGGTAAACAAATAAAAGTCTTATATGTATTTTAAGTTATATAAGATACCCGTGATACATTAGCAATTAACTTATTATTAGTAGTAATTCGTACAGACATATGCTCTAGGCTATGTCTCGAACGCGGTTTCATTTTGATGTCTTGTATATCCAACCCCCACAATGTTTATATTTCTAGATACTTGTTTAAACGTATTAGGTCTTTTACAGGAAATTAAGTTATTCTTTAAAATACCAGACCTATATTTTATACAGTACGGGACATGGCCCTCCACTACTAATGAGAGGGCTTAGGCTTAGTCCAGCACGCTGTCATAATGCAGATTGGCAGACTTCATATAACTTCGAAAATTTTATGGTAAGGACTCAGGTATGCAGATTTGCTCACAATATTTTCTTTCACAGATAAAGCGAGCGAAAATTGACAATAAATACAATGTTCGAAAAGTTAGAGGTGTGTGCCTTGGGGCTGATTTCGAATTTGCGATTTCCGTACTGCACCACACAAAGCCATTGTAGATTTAAAAATTATAAGTTAAAAAATATTTATTATTACTGTTTATGCATTACATACCTGTAAAATATAAAGAAATTGCAAAACAACATATACTTTAAATTATCAATCGAATATGAAAAACATGATTATTAAACTATGAGTTACTGTTAAAAATACTACAATTATGACCATTTTGATAAATAATTTCCAAGTTACGTAGAAGCTATTTAATTTATCTATATTTATTGCCAGCAATTAAGCCTAAAGGAATCGTAGGCCATTAACATCTTCTATCTTGTAATTGCTAAGCTGTATGGCCACAGTGATAGCGTGGAATAAACCAAACACTATTGTAGGCTTAAATAAAGGCTTAAATATAGGCTAAAATATTTTGTAGCAGTCTTAATAAGTGGTGGTACATCGTGTTAAATTAATTGTTAACCTAACCTAACCTGCCCTTATCCCACTCGCAGAGGGGTCGGCGTAATATGCTTTTTAATATGTGCTACAGAAAGATTTGGCATGTAGTTCTTGCGACCGATCGCCTGCCTGACCTCCTCCCTTTTGGAGAGTAAGCACATCCATACTCGAAATGAAAATTTGGGGAACGTACAAACATTTGTCTCAGTGCGGGAATCCAACCCGCGGCCTTTCGCCTTATAGCCACACGCCGAAGGCTGTTATTTCTTAATTAGTTTTTGAGACAGTTTACCTATGGAATTGATGAAAACAAGGATTTTGTTTAACCCTTTATTAGAAAATGTATATTGGATAAATGGGAAAGTTCTTAAATTACTGGCTAGAAAATAAAATTGGCCTTGCTTTTATATATGATTAGTGAGTAAATTGATCAGTAAGTGTATCAATTGTTCAATTTACGGAAGTAGCTTATTCGTAAATGGCTTAGAGCTAATGGATAAAGAATTTTATTTTAGTTATGAATGTTGAATGACACAACAAAGGTAGTGTATAACCCATATACCTCACTACAAATATTTATAAGATACTAGCTTTTCCTCGCGGTTCCGCCCGCGTGATTTGCTTTTTCCGGGATAAAAAGTAGCCCATATTACTCAGTGATGAGGTAGCTTTCTAACGACAAAAGAATTTTTGAAATCGCTCCAGTAGTTTTTATGTTTATTCGTTACATACAAAAATACAAATCTTTCGTCTTTATAATATTAGTGTAGATGATAAGAATTGAGACATTTAATATTCTCTCCTGCTGGCTTAACATAAGGGCATCAAGAAAATTTCGTCAATCCGTCATGTCCTGGAATTTTTAGTTATAACTGGATAATTTCACATATTCAAAACCGCTCCAACACAGACCATGTTTTCAAAATTGTCAGATACCATTAGTGCGTAATCTTAACGTACATTTCGACTTAGCTTTCTAAAGATTACACTGATGCTAGAACCTGAGGCGCACTTGTGATTTCCAATCTCATATATTGGGAACATTTTAAATTGTTGTAATGAAGATAAGTGGTATTAGTTGGATCCCATCCCTTAGTCTGTCTGTGGGTATTTGTGTTCATCTGTTACAGCGTGGTAACGCTGCATTTACACTTCCTTAACATTTCACCGCACTGAGAGGCGTGGCTGTCTCACTTACTTGCAACGGTAATAAGTGTTTAGGGGTCAATGTCACATGTACTGTGTCTTTTTTTCATTACTTGACAAAACAAAAAATTGGCAGTCATAGGGACAGCCGATAGATATGAAAACTTATAACTTAAGTACATTTATTTAGTACTCACTCAACTCCACTCGACTCGACTTAGACTAACGGACTGACGAACTGACTGTATAGCTGCAGATGCTCAGAGATCACAAGATTTCACCCATCCAAAAACCGTCTAACGCGCACAGCACACGGTCAGGTATATACGATGTGTTATGCGTGTATTGTCTGAAATAACATTAGCATGTCGCTGACGCGAAATCAAAAGTTTGTCCCTTGCAAAAAGTGCTCAACGCGGCTAAAGAAGCTTGCACTTAAAAATGACCAATCTTATATACTTGCCACGGTCAAATGTTAGTGGTCGAGTGGATCAGTCCGTGATATTACGTCGTAATATTTAACCACTTCAGAGTTTGTCACACGTATTTGTCATAATCACGTACTCTGTGCGACGAAACGTCAAAAGTAAAGGTTCACTTTAACGCTTGGACAAGTTCACCGTTTTGAACGAGTTTTTAATGTGGTTCAATGGTTCAATGCCGAGGTGAGAAAATCACAATTTATGATGTTCTTCAACTTGAAAATCACACATTCATTTCCCGGGATTATGCAATGCCGAGCCAACTTGTCTACTCATTTTTGTTACTCTTGTAATTATAGCGCGAGCATGCGAAGCAAAATATAACCGTTCTGATTACCCGAGCCATTCGTACCAAGGTGCTTTTGAGATATACTCGGGAGAGGCACGTCCTGGCCAACTGAGTTTTTGCCTCATGAGGCAGCTCCTCGAGGCTGCTCTCTCAGTCAGTATGCAGCTATCGAGAGATCCTGAATTCGTTTTTTAAAAACAACGGTCATGTCTGCCTGACTGGCACACCAAGGCTTCCATACCTACACCATTTTTATTAGTAGGTAAGCATTTATTCAAAGATAGAGCTCTATTAACGTAGGATAAGCAGACAAGGAGATAGGAGACATAATATGTTTAGTAATACCTAGTACTGAAAATATGCCAACGGAATCCTAAAAATTAAATTTGCAAGGGATTGAATTGATTCTGAATATAGCAACACAGTCGCCCTGTATTCGGTTATTGCATCGAAATACCTACCATACATTTCCTCAGTGGCATTTCCTTCATGCATTACTCATCGCCGTAACGGATACTAATTATGACAAAGTTGGAATATACTTTATCAATTTAAATGCATTCTTGTACAATTTCCAGACCTTGAAATGAATCAGTGACTTAATACAGATGACATCACTATGCTTGTTAATATATCTGTATAACAATATCCGTTAAAAAGGAGAGATTTTTGCGTATGACATAGGGGAAATATCAAAGAAAACTGATAATTACGACTATGTGTCATATATATTTTTATTTTCAAATAGCATGACGCGGCCACGTCAATGACATTTTTCTGTTAAATATTTGCTTCGATCGTGCGATGAACTCAATTCATCTAAGGCTTAGTAATGCCAGAGGTTAAGCCAGGATAATGATAGACTTTGTTAGGATTCTTTTGCATTAAAATCATATTAAAGAACGAAGAATGGAAAGAAAAGAAACCACAAAGTTTTTATACGTTTATTATACTTTTCCATACAACTAGATATACGACATTTAACATTTGCAACAAGAAGTTAATCATGAAACATTAGAACGTAAAAATATCTTAAAACTAACACAAATACTAACAACTATTTATTGCTTTTATGTATTATTCTGAATTTGTACATTATTTACATTTCTTAGAAGAATCCGTAGATGTCCCATTTTGGGTGGACAGTTGACCTAGTGAAGGTCGTAGAGGGCTTTTCAGACGGCTCCACATAAGCGACTTATTCAAAATTTGTTTAGTAATCACTTCATGGATTGAACAGACAATTTACAGAGTATCAATTTGAAATAATATTTGAGTTCAGTAATTATAGTTTTAACAGGGTCGAGTTTTACTTTATAAAATCCTCTTTACAATTATGTGATAAAGTTAGTTTCACAAATAAGTTTGTGTTCCAGAAAAGATAAATTATGTTTGTCTATTTAAATATGTTGTAATAATTAAAAAAAATGTATTTCTCATTTTCTTTTAGTTATCTTCTCTCTGTGCTCTGGTTACAGAAACTAAGTTATAGCAATCGTCTATAAAGATATGAAATCTCCTATAATAAATTTGAAGATATTTCTGGTTTTACCATGACTCTATTTAGTTTTTCTTTCTTTGGTTTAATTTTATGTTTAAATAGGCGTTGCATCTAATGTGTCTCTTTTCCATTATATATATCGGTGATTGATTTCTCTCGAATTAATCATTTACTATCTTATAATTGATTTATTATGCAAAACCTTATGAATTTATTTGCATTTTAATTTTATTTGTGTTAGACTCAGTTTCATATGACTTGGCGTTACTTAAACACGTTTAGTGGCTAAATACGATTTAATTTTAAGGATCGTTGTGTAAGTGGACCTTACTATTTATGCCGAACTCTTTATAATTTTTTTGTTTTAGATGTGCATAATCTATTTCTTCTTTTTATATAAGCCAGCGGTTGTTATTTAGAACATTAACAGTGTAGTAACCGTAATGCACTTCGAGAACCCAATAAGTCCGATAAAATACTCACAAACTTTGACAATATTGTATGAGTTGATGACTGTGAAATCGGACCTATTCTTTTGTCGAGGACATAGTATTTTTTGAGCAATTACCTTTTTATATCGCTTTGTTTAAACTACTTATTCAAGGATTTTGATTAAATCGACCTTTCAATAAACTGATAATTTAATATGTATAATATTGTGCTAATACTAATACTCTTAATAATATGCAAGATTTTTCAGTTCTAAACATTTCTACTCGTCTTATTTACTTTAGAACGATTGTATAAGCTTTAGACATCTATGCTATCTATTCACTACATCACATTGATATTAAGACAAGAAATTCCAAAAAATCACAGTTTTCTTTATATACAAAGCCACCGTTTATATAAAAAAAAAACTAATAAAGTTTAGTATTCGAAATGTGTCCAAATCTCAACTGGAAAACCTTTCAAGTTTCAGAGTTTTGAAACCCGATAGTTTTATAGTGCATAAAAGACATGATAAAGAAAACATTTACCAGGATTTTGAAAACATAGTAATTTCAAAAAAGAAAGATAGGAGTATCAGGTTCCTTATTTGTGTGAAAATTCATGGGTTTTAAAATACAAAATCCTTATTCTAATTTACAATCAGGAATCCAAGAGCAAAACTTTGTTACAAAGGATAAATAGTTATAGCTTTACATCTATCAATTTTATACACTGCCATGTATGTTATTAAGAGATCCATCTATACGGTATAGATAGGGAGCAGCACACAACAAGAGAGAAGATGGTTACTTAGTTGATGATAAAAATAGACACATAGGAATGATAACTCTAGCCAAGGATAAGAAAAGGGATTACTACTACGTTATTTTTACAATCAATACATAACTAGACTACTATATTGATGAGTTAGTTCGTATTTATTTATTCACAACTATATTTTAATCTACCGTCTAAATTAAACAAGTATCTTACACTTTTATATCTTACATTTACATTACCACTTATTTACGTATTTCTTTTCCCCTTTTAATTGCAAATAAACTTACACGAAGCGTGTTGAATTAAACTAAGCTGGTAAGTTTTAAATTACTTCTGAAAATACACAAATATAACAGTACATTGTTAATATAAATTGTAGGTTAATATTATTTACATTAAGGTTCTTGATATTTTAGGAGTTTGTCACAGCAACTCCAGATATTTTACTATAACTATTGTTGTCACGATTTCAGGGTAGTACAAAGCCATAATATATAACAATGAAAAAAGACAAAATCGAATGGCGATAATAATATATTACGTAGAGATTATGTAATTTACGATCCCATATAATAACATATTAACGCATTCCAGACCCGATCTTCATTGATTAAAAAGAAACGATAAATATCCGATTTTCTTTTCTGTCCTGTGATTTAGGAGTTCCTTTATATGTTGGATTATCATCAGTATGCGATTTATGTTGTCACAATTTAATGTTAGTAATAGCTTTTAATACATTTATCTGTATATTGAATTCTTCGCCATTTTATATGTTATTATTTCTATTCTGACACAAAGATTTTTGAATAGCAATACTTTATTTATTGGCAGATTACGTTTTTTTTTTTGGTATTCTTTTTTTGATCATCGTCATAAACTATACATCAATATTCTTAACCAGCCAAGTTTAGTACAACATTATTTACTAACCTTAGTTTACATTGTTCTACAATTACACCTAATAGTTCAATTAATTAGCATAGTTTGTATATACAGCTCAAAGGCATATCGTAAACGCATTAAGTTAACCGTGTAATTACATTTCGATTGGAATAATGAGGATATTATGTGATACAATTACAGCTAATATGTATTACCCTCAAATCTCAACATTCTGAGTCTTCAGTAGTGGTCTTATGTTAATGAATTCCATTATGTTGAATCATAGTAAAATTAATTAATTTCGCCCAATGCCCAATGCAAAATCTGTGTTTATATTCCAATTTCAAAGTTTTCACTGCAATTCATTCAAAATTTAAATTTGTTTTTCTCTACCATTAGAATTCAGCATCTCTATTTTAGCATCAATGAAAAAGATACCTAATCTATATATTATATAAAAGAAAGTGGTGTTAGTTACACCACTTATAACTCAAGAACGGCTGAACGGATTTAGCTGAAAATTAGTGGAGAGGTAGCTTAGAACCAGGAGACGGACATAGGATACTTTTTATCCCGTTCGACCGCGTTTCAGTCAAGTCACTATAAAACGTGGTATAACAAAAACACATCTGACATGACACAAAACGCAAATGACAGTGGAATAACAAAACTTAAATGACAGCTAAACGTAATTTTGTCTTTGGTTAAGTATGGTAAAAAATTTGACAACTATAAAAATGATAGCTAAACGTAATTGAGAATAACATCAGTAATTTGTTTTCTCTTTGAATCATCATTAACAATGCCAAGACGATCAAATCTTTCCCGATAAAATATGCATTTGATCATGTGATGATCTTTAGAAAAGTTGTTGTGCATGAGCCCACGAAGGCTTCTGAGAGTGTACGATCAATTTTCGACACATGGCGCCACTGTTAGGCTACTTTTATCACGGAAAAAACAGATCACACGGGCGGAGCCGCGAGGGACAGCTAGTATTATATACAATAGCGACCCGCGCCGGCTTCGCACGAGTAAAAATATGTTTGTTACGACATCACATTAGAAACCTCTAAAATTATCATTGTTTCTCTACTATATAATGCATGTATTATATATATAAACCTTCCTCTTGAATCACACTATTTATTAAAAAAATATGCATCAAAATCCGTTGCGTAGTTTTAAATATCTAAGCATACATAAGGACAGACAGACATCGGTAAGCGACTTTGTTTTATACTATGTAGTGATAACAAAACATTTTCATTTATGTAGCTTAGACGTTGTCAAGCGTCACGCTATGCACCACTAATTCTCAGAAATACGTTCACACCGAAGCTAACAGCTGACTTAGTCGATATGTCTTGTCATGTCATGTTCTTGCTTATAGCAGGATCACACGGTTCGATTTTAGTTGATCAACTGCTACATTGTATGCGAATTTGATCAACAAAACCCATACAGATTTTGTTAATTCAAGTCAGTTGATCAACTAAAATCGAACCGTGTGAATGCTATAGGCAATGCTATAAGCAAGAACATGACATATCGTTATAGATGCCATAGTTTGTGTCATCGATTATGTTATTTCAAGGAATTTTCCCTGATTTGTAAATAGTTCCTGTAGTAAATAGGCATAAACTGACATCATAAAACATTCAAGGAAATAAAGGTGAAACAATCCAAAACATTATGGTGCTGCCACACCGATGTTATAAAATGTTAACAAAAACATTTTCTAACATTTTTTAACATTTTCTAACATTTTATAACATTAGAAAACATGACATCGGCCCTTCTTTGACGGCGCCGCTCTCAAAAGTACCGCCGCCCGCGGTTGAAAAATGTTACAAATTGTTAAGAAATGTTTACTAAATGATGCTGCCACACCGCTGTTATAAAATGTTATATAACATTTTCTAACACCGGTGTGGCAGCACCATTACCATAAACATTAAAATCGTAGCCCTAAAAGGATAGGCAGGCAAGAAGTGTTGGCTGCACAGTTGATGTTGTGATATTTTTGTCTCGATCGATTGAAACGTTATAAACATAACAAAACCAGGGCAGAATCGACAAAAGCATGAATGACAAACATTCAATCTTGAACATATTTTATAATATTAATAGAATGATGATTTTAATCTTAAAGACAGACGTTTGAAAATTAAGAGAACACACTTAGTTGGTTACTTTTAAAACTAACATTCATAAATAAGCAGGCATTGTTTATCCCTTTCAAACCAGACTCTTTGAACCAGACTGTTGTAAATGTTAAATGTGCCACCATATTCCTCCACATTAGATACGTCAGACGTGATATTTGCGTTCGTTTTCACGCACTAGTTAGTAGTCGAGCGACAATGCGTGCATTGTACTGACATATTGACGCGTTAGCCTAGAGTGAGCCAGATTCATTTCATTGTGTGCGTGCTTTGGTGCGAGCATCGAATCATAGTATTTTAGTTCCTTTTCGGTCAAATACAGAAGATGCGGTCCGCAAATCAATACGTATGTTGTTAAATAACCTAATAAAACTATTTTTCGAGTGGTAGAGCCACGCTGTAGATAGTTTTGTCTACAGCATGAATGAGCCGGCTCGACCGGGTCGTTACCTCTGTGTTTACTGACGTAAAGTAGCGGCTCGCTGCTGCGTTTCGTACGGTGAGTGAGATATCCGTAGGCCCAAATCCCTCTCCCCTTCCCAATCCCTAATTATCACTTTCCTTTAAGGTCGGCAACGCGCCCATGATTCTTCTGGTATTGTGGGCGTACATGGGCGGTGGAGATCATTTACCATCAGGTGATCCACTTGCTTGTTTGCCGGCCCATGCTATAAGAAATCCCCCACGATACACAATAGCATGCTGCTACTTCACATCGGTTTTCTGTGAGACAATCTGGTTGAGCTGACCCAATCACACTGTAGACAAAACTCTCTACAGCGTGGCCGACTTAAACTGAGGAAACATTGTTGTAGTTGCGTTTTCATGGTTGTGTCTTCTTGTAATGTTTTTATCAAAATTTCAATTGTAATGTACACGTAAAAATTTCACACAAATATCGAATTTAAATAATAAATTATATAAACCTTTGTCAATGTCTAAAAAGCTATTACATAAATTGATGTTTATTTTTAAATTTAACGCGTTATTGCTCTTGTAAGTTATGATGCGTGAGGACTGCCCGCGTCGACGATCCAATGCGAGTGTTTCGGAGTGATTGATTATCAGTAAATGGTGCTTGAAATAAACGAATATTAACATTTAAGGGTATATATTATTTTACATTTGAGGATATTGAGGGTAAATGTGTTCCTAATTTTAGTTTTTTTTTATTACTTATCAAATATTATTAACGACAAATTTATTAAACTGGGCAGGCACTTCTGACTTTTTGAAGTGACATATGTATTCATTGTGAACTATTATTATCACTGGTTGGGCTAAAACATACTGAGGGAACCTGCATATCTGAAATTCTTTATAGGAATTTCGTTGTCGCACTGTATCAATTAGAACGTAAGTAAAAAACGATCTTATTTAATTTGAAATAAAAACCTCATATTTACTGATTTACTGTATAGTTTAACAATATCCTCATTAATCCAACTCCTACTCCTTGATTGTCTTTTGTTATTATGGGTTACGTAATAAAAAAAATATTATTTACCTGCATGATGTCCAAACATAGTTGAAAGAGCGTTCGACTTAACAAACTTATACGATTTATTATCATTTATACGAAATTTTATAGATAGCTACTACTATATTATTCCGAAACAGTGCATAAATGTATGTAGAACAACAAAATTACCTAATATTAAACTAAAATTATTCAAACAAAGAATATTATAGTGTGATTTAGAAAATATAATATATGTACTTAAGTCAAATTATTCATTTGTGTGACAGTTGTAGACGACGATCTACTTTATATATTGAATAACATTTTGGTAATAACTTAAGCCTAAATAGATTGAATTGAATTTGATAAGTGGTCGTTGAGCGGTAGGCAATTTTGCCTACATAATAAATCGGGTCCACCCTGGGTACGATTATCTCGCAGAAAACTTCAATTAACTTTTTGCTATTGCTTTTCCTGTGGTACGATGTTTATATATTTATATATACGATTGAATGAAATCATCGATATTAGATATAAAATAATAGATACATTTATGCACTAATACTAATACGGTTCATAATTACTAATTAATACACTAAGCGATGTTTATTGAATGTTAAACCAAACTCACTCGCGTATACTTGAGCAATTTATGATATAGCCTTATTTATTGTGAAGCTTACAAATACACACGTATTGCTAAATTACAGAATAATTTTAATATGTTTATCTAGAGCGTATGTAACAGACTTGCGACTAAACAGCGTAGAATAATCGCAGTTCAAAGCGCCATGGAAAGTCGCGATGGTTCAAGCAATGACAAAAATATATGAACAATATCAGATAATCTCACAAATAGATAAAATTGAATTAAAATAACGTTTATAGTTAGTAAAGGTACAAGTTGGAAGCGGACGACATGTCGCAGCGACACTACTGGTTTCTATGTATTTCTATGAATTTACATCCGTAGTCAGCGACACGAAGCTAGCGACGCGTCGTCGAGCGGCAGACGCCAGTGTCGTCCGACCGCGGATCAGTAGTGCCGCTGACGACACGTCCAGCGAGTTTCTTTTCAAAATGAATTTCAAGATTCAAACGACAATACTGTCTGAATTCTTTAATATCGTTTTCTAAATGGTTTTTAATCAATATTGAATAGGTTCCCTCACTTGTTCTGCATTTAAGCATAGGCCGTATGGCTTCTCGTCTTTTTCTGTACAAGTACAACAAAAACAAGTCATCATAGTCTTCTTCGTCTTCTAATAAAATATATAAAAAAATGCATCTTGTTTCACGGAACACTCGGTACCAACTGGATTCCATCTGCTGTTGCCGTCTACAGTCGGGTTCGAAATCATGACTGCAGCGACACGTCGTAACGACGTGTCGTGACGACATGAAGCGACTACACGTCGTCTGCTGCTGCGTCATGTCGTCCGCTTCCAACTTGTACCTTAAGTTTCCTACAAATTTCCAAATTAAATAATTATTTCGCTATAAAATTCTCTTTGATGAACCAAATTTTTTTTTATAATAATATACTTAAAAAGATTTAGAACTTGTAATCCATCTCTTTTGTACTCAACACTTGTCTATGTTTACATACGTACATACATACGTACTATTCCATAAAAATAACCTACATTCAATGAGCAAAATAATTATTAAATTAAAAATATACTTATTATCAAATTACGATTACTTGACGTTATTCATACTTTTATAAAGAAATTCAAATCAAGTTCATGAGGGTATCCTAAACATATTATATCTTTATACTATAGAATATTTTTATTAGTAGTATACAGTTTATTATATACTCTTTTCATAACATTGTACGTGTTGTTGGATGTAGAAATTTGAAAAATGATTACAGCATGAGTATCTAAGTGGAACATCCTATTTTTTTACTTAAAATACTACTTCGTATTACGCAATCTATTATTACAAAGCGATACCGTAAATCTTTTATCACAAACTGAAATGACATCATGACTTTCAACTGCATTTAAAATGATGAAATTGAAATAAAAATTATATTTAATACATCATTAAATATAAATTGAATTGTATATAAGTACAAAAAAAATCTCCATATCCGTCTATTGACGCAAACTTTCCATAAGCGACTCAATACACTAAATGTCCCTGCGACTTTTTAGTCGCGTGTCTGCCATCACTACACGAACTGCGCCGTTCCCGTGTCCTTCCAACAGCTGAAGCAGCAAGGCAGCGCACACATGAGCGTATTTTTAAACGCATCTCTAAAGTCGCGGTTAAAGTACGCATAGATAAGCGGGTTTAATGCAGAGTTAAAGTAGCCTATCCAAAATAAAACGCCGACTACAACCGCCGGTGTTTGACATGGTTCGCCGCATAAGTTCGTGGTCACGTACCTGTAAGAAATATTGTATCAGTCACTGCGTTTTTTCCTAAGACATAAAAATAGAAAACAATAAGGCTGGATTGCACCATAATAGCAGTTATAGTTAAGGTTTATGTCAAATTTGACGATAACAGTAACGCTGACTTTAACATTTACTGCGGAATGTGTGGCACAAGTGTTGTTAATCCTTGACTACAGAGAACACTAAATCGTACAGAATACAGATTCCTGCGGTACGTCTTCGTCCGTAGTAGCGCGTCATCTGAAGCTAATTTGTTATTCCAAATAGCCAAGTGAAAGAGAACACTGAACAACAGTGATAGTGCTCGCATGGCCCCTTTGAAGATAACGACTTATGACAGAAACAGACGTGTTACAACGGATGAGCCAGTAACTAAGCTGCACTGATGCGAGTAGGCCCGTCCGCAATATTACGCATCGTGGGCAATCAGCAAAAGTAAGCGACGAATTATAACGATGTTATGAAATGAAACTAGAGTGGTAGAGAACGATGTTATATGAACTAGACTAGATATGAGTAGTAGTGCCAAGCTAAGTTTTGTCTGCACCCATGGGCCGGCTTGACTGGGTCGTTACCGTTGTCTCACAGAAAACCGACGTAAAGCGGCTTGCTGCTGCGTTTCGTACGGTGAGTGAGATATCCGGTGGCCGAAATGCCCTCCCTTTCCCAATCCCTAATTATCCCTTCCCAAGGTCGGTAACGCGCACATGATACTTTTGGTATTGTGGACGTACATGGGCAGTGGACATCAGTTAGAATCAGGTGACCCACTTGCTCGTTTACCGTTTTATGCTATAAAATAAAAGAAAATACTGATCGCCTACATTGCCTAACGTTTATTGTATACAACTTACAATGAAACTATCAGACCTTTGTAAAATCCATTAAAATCCATTCAAGTTTATTGGGTTATTAAACTTGGAGGTATATTCGCAAAGATTGAATATGAGTTGATAAAATTAATTCAGATAAATTGCTATCGAAATGTTAACTGTCTAACTTTATAACTGTTGAATGATAAATGAAGGTACCAATTTGTCTGCGAAACATAAATTTATTGTTGTCACACCAAATTTGATTTATGCGCTTTTAAGTTTACAGAAATAAATGTAGCTACGTAGTACCTAAATGAATAGACGGATTTGTATGCTTGTTTTGCTTGTAAAAGCTTATTTATTCGTGGGCGTTCTTAGTTAGGTATCCTTGACCTGATACTGTAACCAAGCTGCAAACATTTTGGAGCTGTAGCTCAACTCCTCTATGGTAAATAGCAGTAGGTCTAGTATAAGTTATAAACACGCTCACAATTTTCGTATTCGTATAAAATACTATTGATGAATTGTCAAACTAGAAATTCCTACTTTAAAAAGAAAAGAATCGCTCGAAAACAAATTTTAAATAATAATAACCAAAACTAAACCAATTAATAAAATACTCAATAAAATAAAAAAAATAATCTCAATGAAACCTATTTTACTGAACCTATAATGCCTAAGTATTGTAGTATGAGTTCAAGCCTATGTCTCCAAGGGACATGGAATTAGGCAGAGGCAGAGGATCAAGTAGTGCAGTCTTAATTTGCTGGCTTAGTCACTAATGTGATGAACATATCGCCATGTCGAGTCAGTCGTCTCGAGGAAGCCAGTTTGCCAAGCTGGTCTAATTTGGCAGCATGGGAGCTATACTATAGTTGAAACCGTACCTGTTAATAAAGGTAAGCAAGGCAGGTACAAATTCTAATCTAGGTAACTTATGACTCAAACTTTTTAATTACCCGAAGTGGGAATCAAATTAAAGATCTCATCGGTTTCAACGTCTAAATACTGTCACTAGGCCCATAAAGGGATTTATGTTCAATTTATTTTCAATGAATACTATGATTTCTGAAGGTAATGTTACCATGTTAATAAACTTGAATGTTATCATACAATTAAGTTACAATGTACCTAATTACCACTCTTTCTTTCTTTCTGCCTTGCGTTATCCCGGCTTAGTGCCAGGGTCCGCCTTCCTACTTAAACGCCTCCACTTCGTCCGATCTTGAGATCTATAGTGAGACCATTGGCTCTCATGTCTCCGTCCAATACGTCTGGCCAACGCTTTTTGGGCCGATATACAGGGTTATTTTTAAAACACTGACAACCTCGCAGGGCCATATAGCTGACCCTATAAGGAACAACTTTTGTTCTACGAGTTTGGACATAACTCAATACATAAGAAAAAAAATGATTTTACAAGTTTTTGTTGTGTAGTTTTTGTGTTCGTACGTCTACACTCTACGTTTCAGTCATAAACGAACGACACGACGCGCGCTCGCGCGCATGCAATAGTGAAATCAGCTGACGGCTGGGTGTAGGTATTATCGATCGATACGGCGCGGCGGGTCATTGAACTGACCCGTGCGCCCGCGTGTTTTACGTAATACGCGCAGAGCGTAGGCAAAATTCAAGACGGAAATTAAATTCATAATTATTTTTGTATGAGAATAAAATCTAACAAATTATGAAAAGTCGTAGAACAAAAGTAGTAGCAAATGACCTTAGGAATCTACTCCTGCGAGGTTGTCAGTGTTTTAAAAATAACCCTGTATATGATCTGGCTCAGGCACCTGCGACCGACGTACTCCTGTGGTTTCCTCAAAACATGGCCAAACCACCTTAAGCGACATTCTTTATCAGCAACGTCGCGGACACCAAGGCTGCCGCGGATGTACTCGTACCTAATTACCACTGTTTGCTCTAAATGTAAATAATATTAAAATATATATTTACTGAATGTCACACTTATAATGAAATTACAATTGAAGTAGCAATATCTTACCAAAGAAAGAACGGCAGCCAACACAAAAGAAACGCGCCGACGATGATGCCAAGTGTGCGGGCGGCCTTATGCTCCGCCCTCCAAGACTTCCCCGCCGCACGTATCGACGCACCTGATGCAGACACATAATTATATAAAAGGAAAATTTTTATTTCATTTATTCAGGTAATTATTTTTATGATAGATATTTTTATTTGTGGCTTGATACCGGGATATTGCGAATTGTTATTTGAATAATGGTCGTTTACAGGCAGTAAAATTGTGACATATTTTGTATGGAAGATCTGTTATAATACTATTAAAAGTAAACAAATGTAATATTTGTAAATATAATATAGGGAATGGAACAGTTTTCACTTGCGGTATAGACCGATACGACTTATAGTAGAAGATCCCGGGTAACATCGACCTTCGCCCATCTGTTTACCGAATGAAAAATATATTTTAGGGTATAAAATGTGTTGCTTAACACATACCAATAGGGTTGCCTAAAAATATGGTCAAGGATATGATTAATTAAAATTAAAAAAAAAAAATTATAATTTCCCTGACTTGCTTACCAAAAAAAATGAACCTTCAATGAAAAGTATACGATGTATACTACCATTTTCGTAAACTGAAGCAACACCAATCAAAACTTGTATGTTCTGATTCATAATTGGAATTATAAAGTTACTCATGGCAATGGCCTTGCCTTAAATGAAAAGGGGTAATTACGGGATTGGGAATGGGAGGTGGATTCAGGCCTCCGTATAACTCACTAACCGTACGAAACGCAGCAGCAAGCTGCCACTTTACGTCGTACCCAAAACTGTCTATACTAGCGTCATTCTACTAATTAAACTCTTAAGAACACCATTTTTCCTTATTGTACATGAACAACTAAAATTCGAAGTGATTTATCGGAGTTTTCGAACGCACTGAGATATAAATAGGTTCTTAAATGAGTTCTTTAGTCCCCTTTTGTACTCAAGTCTTACGAGAGCTTCCATATTTTTTGTAGCATCTTCATAAAAAATGATATACGAGCGCAATCTACTTCATAACTTGCCGCTTGACTTAAAATTAATGTCTGACATTTAATTTTGTATCCGCTAGACTTTATTGTCTTAAATTGAGATTATTCTAGTGATTACCCGACATCGCTTTTGGTATTTTATGCTACGATTCAATCAATGGGTAATTATACTTCAGTTCTTATTTGAATTCTTGCTATGTGTCCGTGATGTCTTTATATACCTAGAGACAATGATTGTATGTGCCTCTGTCACTTTTTAACCGACGAAAAATCGGAGGAGGCTCTTAATTTTTTACGATACGAGTAGATCAGTCTTCTGCCGGTGAGCGATACGCCTGCGCTTAAACAGAAGCAACTCCTAAATAGAAGCAACTCCACACGAAACCTTGAATAACAAAGCATCGCATGATGCTGGATTGCGTTCATCACTCCAAGAAAAAAAGTTGTTAAATCTCATAACACCCAGTAATTTCCGTAGCTTCAATGTCCTTAAAAGTGAAATACAGCAGTGCTTATAAACTACTGCTTGGCAGGAGAAATAAGCAAAGCGGAGTTACCAGCCTAGACGTTCTCTCGCTGTCGAGGAACCTACCGCTTTGTAAAGAGTTTACCACCTACTTTTTAAGGATTCATTATTAAATCTACTACTAAATATGATTTGATATGTTTTTTTGCTAGCAAAGCCATTTATTACGGCAACCGTACTATAATCATTGAAGTAAAAGAAAACATCAAAGATTACCAAGACTTTTATTAATACACTCTTGGGAAAGTAAACGACTGTGAGATATAGTATAAAAACTTTTGAAAATTTACTTCAATAAAGTGTCTAATAAAACAATAAACAAAGTGTCACAGAAAATAAACAAATGTTTATTTAGAATGTCGAACAACTCTCAACTCTAATCCCCTAAAATAGCCACCCTCAAAAACTACTCTAACATCCGCCTACAAACGGATTCCGTAACAAGCCTTAAGCCTTAAATTAACTTAGAATCAGATTAAGTTAATCGTACTTATTTAACTTTAAATTACTTAGTAGCGTAAACATTCGTTAGGGCTGTTTATTTTTGGGGTAACATGTCGTAACTTAAAATTTATTGCCTTGTTGTTTATGTAACTTTGCCCAACTGTAGGGCTATTATTTAAATAATTTTGGACTATTAATAGTCCAACATTTTTTAAACTAAAAACTATTAATAGTTGAAAAAATACTAATATGTATCTACAAAAAGAAGCAATTCACAAAGCCAGAACACATATCATTAAGACATCCGGTGAAAGCGCATCAACTATCAACTTTCATAAATATTTAACTAAATCCAATTAAACAATGTCCGGATCAGATTGTCACGTTTTTGGACATTCCCAGTTTCTTTAATGACATTCCAAGTGGTCTTCATTTTATTAGATGATTTTTTAGTTTTCTGTATAATATAATAAGCCTTTACTAGTCTACAAGCTATTTTGAACATTTTAGCGTAATCTCTAACATATATATTTCTATGGGATGTAAGGGGATCCAACCACCATCTTTCGGAATCCAAGTCAGCCTCACCTGCCCGTAGTGCACCCTGCTGGTTAACGGACGAGGCTCTGGCGACCGGCTGATGGCGGTATAACCATCGTATTCAAGGCGTAGCTAAATGCAAGAGGCTGATGATGGGCAGCAGCATCATCAGCGCCAGAAGCTACGCCTCTGCGCTCGCCAACCCGCCTGCCAAGCGTGGCGAGTAATGGCAAAACCTCCCAGATGATAGGACAGAAAAGAACCAGGCCCCCAGTCCCCGGCAGCCCCGCTATTCCTAGTTCCGGTAGCAGCTACGGTAACGGCGGGGCAGGGGGTGCTAAGAATCCCCGGGTAAGATCCCGCTACCACCCCCGACGACAACTGGCCCTGGTAACACACAACATTCGCACTATGAGGACTGACGAGAAGATCCTTGAGCTGGAAGAAGAAATGAGTAGGTTACGATGGGACATCTTGGGATTATCAGAAGTCCGAAGGAACGGGGAGGACACGATAATCCTCAAGTCTGGTAACCTACTCTACTACCGGGGTGGCGATCAACAATCTCGAGGTGGTGTCGGATTTCTCGTCCACAAGTCCCTCGTTAACAACATCGTTACCATCGAAAGTGTGTCGAGCAGGGTAGTATACCTTATACTCAGAATATGTGAGAGATATTCGTTGAAGGTCATACAGGTATATGCGCCGACCTCGACACACCCAGATGAGGAAGTAGAGGAGATGTATGACGACATTAGTCGGGCCATACACACCTCCGAAACCTACTTCAATGTTGTTATGGGGGATTTTAACGCAAAACTGGGCAAGAGAAGAGACGAGGAGCTGAGAGTGGGGCAATTTGGATATGGGCAACGAAACCCCAGGGGGCAAAGGCTGGCCGACTTTCTGGAGAAAGAGGGACTCTTTGCGATGAACTCTTTCTTTCAGAAGTCGCCTCACAGGAAATGGACCTGGATGAGCCCGGATGGTTCTACGAGGAACGAGATAGACTTCATCTTGACGACGAAGAGACGGATACTCAATGATGTCTCTGTGATCAACAGGGTGAAAACCGGAAGTGATCACTGAATGGTAAGGGGCACATTGAGTATTGACGTCAAGGTAGAAAGACGTCGCTTGATGAAGTCTATGCTCCGCCCTACTCGCGCCCATATTCAAAACCCCGAGTGCTTTCAGCTCGAGCTGGAAAACCGCTTCGCTTGCTTAGGTAACTGCGTAACTGTGGACGATATCAATGACGGGTTGGTAGAAGCTGTCTACACGGTGGGTTCTAAATTCTTTAGACCCCGTCGTAAAAATCGACCTCAGAAACTCTCGGTCTCGACGCTCGAGCTCATGGCCGAACGTCGATCTATGGCGCTGCGGTCTTCCGATGACGCTGAGGCATATCGGCAGCTCAATAGACGGATATCGAAATCTTTGCGGCACGACGTCCGCGCTCACAACACTGCGAGCATAAAGGAGACGATCGAGCAGAACAAAGGCTCCAAAGTGTTTGCAAAGGACCTGTCTATTAGGCAAAGCCGAATGACAAAGCTGAAGACGGAAGATGGCAGTGTAGCATCGACCAAGGCAGAGGTGTTGAGAGAGATCGAGAGCTTCTACGGACAGCTTTATACCTCGGTTGCCAAACCCGTTACCAGCTCGGCTAAAGACCCAAGAGCCGAGCTGGTCCGGCACTACAGCGATGACATCCCGGACATCAGCTTGTGCGAGATTCGAATGGCCCTCGGACAGCTCAAAAACAACAAGGCGCCGGGCGAGGACGGAATTACTGCGGAGCTTCTGAAAGCGGGCGGAGCGCCGGTACTGAAAGTCCTTCAGAGGCTCTTTAATTCCGTTCTGCTCGAAGGCGTAACGCCTGAGGCATGGAACAGGAGTGTGGTGGTACTGTTCTTCAAGAAAGGTGACAATACCTTGTTGAAGAATTACAGGCCCATCTCACTCCTGAGCCATGTGTATAAGTTGTTTTCGAGGGTTATCACGAATCGTCTCGAGCGCAAGTTAGATGACTTCCAGCCTCCCGAACAAGCCGGTTTCCGAAAAGGCTATAGTACCATAGACCACATTCATACGCTGCGGCAAGTTATACAAAAAACCGAGGAGTATAACTTGCCACTTTGCTTAGCGTTTGTGGACTATGAGAAAGCCTTTGATTCGATCGAGACCTGGGCAGTGCTGCAGGCTCTCCAGCGGTGCCACATCGACTATCGGTATATCGAAGTGTTGAGGTGCTTGTACAACAACGCCACCATGTCGGTCCGAGTACAGGAACAGAGTACGAAGGCTATTCCACTTCAGAGAGGCGTGAGACAGGGAGATGTTATTTCTCCGAAACTGTTCACTGCCGCGCTGGAAGATGCCTTCAAGCTCTTGAACTGGAAAGGATTCGGCATCAACATAAATGGCGAGTACATGACTCACCTCCGCTTTGCCGACGATATCGTGGTCCTTGCGGAATCGCTGGAAGACCTGAGTACAATGCTCGAAGCCCTCAACAGAGTTTTTCAACGGGTGGGCCTCAGGATGAACATGGACAAGACGAAGGTCATGTCGAATGTCCATGTTGTGCCCACCCCGATTACTGTTGGAAGCTCATCTCTTGAAGTTGTCGACGAATATGTCTATCTAGGACAAGTAGTCCAATTAGGCAGGTCCAACTTCGAGAGAGAGGTCAATCGTCGAATCCAGCTCGGCTGGGCAGCGTTCGGGAAACTTGGCAAGGTCTTCTCGTCCAAAATACCTCAGTGCCTGAAGACTAAAGTCTTCGATCAATGTGTGTTACCAGTGATGACATACGGCACTGAGACGTGGCCTCTAAATATGGGCCGTATAAGACGGCTCACAGTCACTCAGCGAGCTATGGAGAGAGCTATGCTCGGTGTTTCTATGCGTGATCAAATCAGAAATGAGGCGATCCGTAGAAGAACGAAAGTCACCGACATAGCTCAGCGGATTAGCAAGCTCAAGTGGCAGTGGGCAGGCCACATAGCTCGCAGAACCGATAACCGATGGGGCAGAAAGGTTCTGGAATGGAGGCCACGTACTGGCAAGCGCAGCGTTGGACGTCCACCTACAAGGTGGACAGACGACCTGATAAAGATCGCAGGAAGTCGCTGGATGGAGGCCGCTTCCAACAGGTCGGTCTGGAAATCTTTGGGAGAGGCCTATGTTCAGCAGTGGACGTCTTGTGGCTGATGATGATGATGATGATGATGATGATATTTCTGTAGCCCAAACAATCTCCCGATACAAGCTCCATATAAGCTCGACTTTTATAAATTCCTGGAGTTACCCAATCATTAAACTTTAATGTACCTCTGTCACAATTTTTTTTAATTTCAAATATATTCTAAATTTTAATTTGGATCTTAGGCCTTTACACAATGAAGGATTTAATCTGCTAATAATACTAGTTTTAAAATAATTGATTCTTTTATGTACATCAGGTCTACAATATCTACATAGGTTATCTACAATAGGTAGATATCGCCTCTCATGATTCTTCTGGTATTATCGTTGTGCATAGGCAGTGACGGACACTTAACATCAGGTTACTCGTTTGCCGGCCTCTGCTAGAATAAAAATGAAATCACTTTATTAATAAACTAATTCATTTTACATAATTCGAAAAACCTGTCTCGAGCACGACCACAAGAAAATTTATCGGAATAAAATTGAACATTTCCAATTTGCTATTATAGTTAAAGCAATCATTCATGCCACGTTCGTGTGATGAATTCCTCCAACCTATTATGGAACTGGGTCTGAAATACGTACCCTTGTAATTGAGTTAGAGTGTCTGTTCGTCATTTAGTTCATTCGGTAACGTGTTTCGACGGTTTTTAGATTAGTTTCTTGACTATTGGATAGATGTTATCTCACTGTAACGTGGATTAATACCAGAAAATATAAAGTTATATTTTTAGAAAAAATAGGGGTTTATTTCACAATGTCCGATATAATTTTATCGCTTACATAACACGTGGTGGTAGGTCACTCATATGCGAGAGGCCTTTTGGGTTGGTACCACCGCTTTGTCTATGTCAGCCGCTAAGCAACAGTGTGTAAGCACTGTTTGTTTCGGTTTGAAGAAGCGGGCTCTACCTTTAGAGATAGATTACTTTAGTCTTATAATATAACTTGCTTGTAATAATTCTTTATAAAGTACGTTACAAAATTTATTTAAAAATACTAAGTAATTTTACCCAAAACTTGATAAATCGACTAAATTATCTTTAGTAGTTTCAACACACATATCAATTTCTGTCTTTAACATGCCTGCCGTAATGCATTCCCCGATTCTTCCTCAAGACGTCAATTTCTTCCCAAAACTCGTTCCTTTATGAAAGTTTCCTATATAACGGAGCCCACCCCATGTCAGGTAACTGTCAAATTCACGTTATGAAGTTAGGGGACGGTTAGCTCATTTGTCGCGCCCCGTTGTCCTATATTTATTAATTTATAAGCGTTCAGTGTGTGCATTTAATAATATATGAAATCGAATTACGGCTTGATTTTTCAATATCCGTATATAATAACAGTTATAGTGAGCGTGATAAAGATCGCAGGAAGTCGCTGGATGCAGGCTGTTTCCAACAGGTCGGTCTGGAAATCTTTAGGGGAGGCCCATGTTCAGCAGTGGACGTCTTGTGGCTGATGATGATGATGATGATGATAGTGAGCGTGGCGAGTAGCCGACTATGAAACGTGAGGCCGTGGGTTGGATCCCCGCACCGAGACAACTATTTGTCTGATCCATGAATCTTTGTTTCGGGTCTGGGTGTTGTGAGACCGAAAATATTTCGTAGTTCCTGATACCCACGACACAAGACTTCTATCTTACTGTGGAGTCAGGGTTACATTATCTACCATCTATTTGAAATTTATTCAGTTGCAAAGACTAAAATCTATTCCAATAGTGGACTTCTATTTGCCTGCTTAATGAAATCGCTGATAGCACACGGAACTTAATTCCCAAACTCGAAGTTCTCTGAAATTAATGTTTGTGTAATTCCAAATGCTTAAACAGTCATTATAAATGTTTGATGATGACTTAATCAAAATCCAATAGGAAGGCTAATTTAAATTTTCTATGCGTAAACAAGGTGATTAGGTAACATTTAATTTCACCATAAGTTGTAAGCGAGCTTTAGTAAATTGGACAGCCTCCTTGGCGTAGTGGGCGAGTAGCCGGTTGCAAACTCAGAGGCCATGGGTTAGATTTACGAACCGAGACAAATGTTGTTGTGATCCACGAATATTTGTGTCGTGTCTGGGTGTTGTGGGACCGCAAGTCCCACGAAGTTTCTGATACCAACGACACAGCTTAAACTAGTGTGGGATCAGGACTAGGTGTGTGACTGTTAGATGTATTTATTTATTTATATTTATTTGCACGGAAAAGTAATGGTTATTAATTTGTCGGCGCGTCTATTAAAATATAGTGTACTAAGAGTGACTTGTATTCACTCTGACGTAATACAGAACACTGGTGCTCTATAAGTGGGTAGGCGTGATTCGATTATTCGTTTACCATGACGGGTGTGAGACACTTTTGGTAGATGGTTGGTATAAATTGCCTAGCGCGGGTGTCGGTCGGGACATTATCGGTTTGGTGCGCGCCCGAGCAACACGTGTTGTGTAGAACGTCTGTAGTACTAGTAGTAGTATCATTGTTAACTGTAATAATGAGAATATATAGTGTGATTAAGACGTATCGAGTCATTTTGCCTCCTCGCCCGAATAACCTACGCGCTTGTGTACAATAAAGCAATGACGGAAAGTAAGGAGCAACGAAGTGTTGTTCCTACCCCGGGACACGTGACCCTTCATCAGAAGCGGGATGGACCCACAGCCTATCCATTGAACACGCCCGATGTCTACGAGTGATTTGATGTGGCGCCGGTGCTGGCATTGAGCGCAACATATTTGTGCGCAAGAGTTCCCGATCGCTGAATCATAGCGGCATACCCACGGCGCGGTGTGGCGGTGCACCGGTACGGCTTACAGAGTGACTGCGGGATGACTGTGATCAAACGCATTTATTGAGTATACGGCGAGAAACTAACAAGGATTTGGTGAGATCTTTCCATTTTATGTAGCTAGCGTATAAAAAGTAATTTGAAGTGCCTACAGGTTTTGTAGAATAGTTAAAATGTGTAGTGTGTGTGTAGCGATTGCCTACCTTTCGGTACATATGCAATCAAAATGGATTTCACTATCTAGCACAGATGTGTACTGTGTTCACTAAATACCTAATGTAGGGAATCTGTATCATTGCATTTTACATCAATCCACCCTGATATGATTGTCGTTTTAGATGTGAACGATAATTTCTTTTTGATTTGATAGAGGGTTAATGACCCGATGTTTCGTAAAATAAAAGTTTAAAGTGTCTCATAGTTCCTGATACCTGCGACACAAGACTCGTGTCTGATTATGTGTGTGTGTGACTGTTGGGTGTATTATTGACATAATTACAAAAACTGTAATTCCTGTAGTACTATCGCGTTCCAGTAAAATTTATCACTTGCGATCGTTATGCGGAACTGAACTCTAAACAGTTTTTCAACTTTTTAACGTAATACCTTTGGGGTCCCTGTCCTGGCAGACTTATTTCCCAATACGAATCAGGCTTCTGCCTGGCACACTTTAGTGTGGAGAGAATGTGTGGAGAGAATTTTGACAAACTTATAATCGTCACCTGCCTTCTCGTTTTGGTTTTTGTTTTCAGGAGCAGTGGTGACACGTAACACTGGCCGGCGTTTATTGTGGCGCTTGGCGGTTTTCCGCTTCACGGGCGTTGGTCGACCATCAATGGCATACGTAGTTGCTGAAACAGGATGTTTGTGCGTGCATGAATAAGTGTGCGCAAGGTGAAGTATCCGAGCCGGGGATGTTGAGTTTGGTTGCTCGACCGCATTACAGAGTTTTAAGATAAGTGGGTGGTAAACTTACGTTTCCCCCTTAAAGATGTTTTTAGTACTCGTGGCGATCAATCGGACCTAGCTATCTGACGGCTGGGACTGAGACATTGAATGGGCACTATGGCCCGGTTACACAGTTCGAATCGGTTTGTTTAGAGAGTACAAAAGTACATAGTTCTTGGGTCTTGAGTCTTAAGGTATGTGGGTGACAGATGTACGTCTTCCCCTTAAAGATACCTTCCGTACTGGCGGCATAGGCTATGAGTATCCCCGATAATGAGGTTATTTAAGTCCGACGCGCGCTTGTAATTTCGCACCTTTATATCTGAGCCACTAGGTGATTCGGATAACATGTAATGCTTAGTGACATGTGGCGGTGTATGGGGAGTGATTGGAGTCCGGATTCTGTCATTCTGAGATTAATTTTTATTCGTGTAATGTCTGAAGACAATAAATGTTGAATCTATTATTTTATTACTTACAAGACTCTTGTCTGTGGGTGCTGGAATAGTACAGTTTGTCACTTCATTTGTTACAGTTCTTTTTTTGAAAAGATAAAAATATTGAGAAGTTATGCTTCAGACACATACGAACCTGTAATAACCATTTTTAATGTTCTCCTTGTGTTTTTTTGCATGGATTCCTGTGCTGAGCCTGGTGGTGCTGACAACGATGAAGAGGTTCAAATGGAGGCTGTTGGTGAGCCTGGTGCTGACGATGGTGAAGAGATCTATCCGGTGGATTTGCCCTGTCGTTTGTCTGCACGCCCTGCTGAAGACATCTAAAGACGGATGAGTATCTATGTGAACTAATATGTTGTTTCCGAGAGTAAAATTAATTTTGAATCCTAAAATTCGAAACCTTCACAAAGGCTGTGAAGTGCAACGTTGTGAAGAATACAATGGCAAACTTGTTTCTTTAGCATTTCTTAGCGAAATTGTATCGGTGTACATTGTGACGGTGATTATTGCGTGGGTGGTCCGGAGAGGTATTAAGTGCCTGCTTCGCCTAGAAACGAATCATTTGCATTCTATTTAGAAACTCATTGACTGTGACAGTGTCGACGACAAAGACCCCATTGACTTTGACTGATAGAAAAACACTAAACACGATGACTAAAGTGTTGAGTGTAGTGTAGTATGCAAGTCGCTCAGATAGCTTGCACCTCCAGTCATTCGTAGGCGTAGGTGTAAAACCGGGCCTGATTTCCCGTCTCAGTGCGGCCACGATTGTGAGTGGCGTGCGAATGGCTTAGAGATGTAAGCAGTCGCTGTTGAATTTCCCGGACGGAGGGAATGGGTTGTGATATGGGTACCGGATGGAGGTCACCCTTTAGAGTATTGTATACTGACGCTCAACACTGACGACTGCCACAATGCTGATGACTGATACTGACTCGATGAATCGCGTAACCAAATCAAGTCCGTTACGAGTTACTGATAGGTAAGGTTAGCAGGTCTGTACTTTCATTGGGAGGTTTTGCCAATACTCGCCACGCTTGGCAGGCGGGTTGGCGAGCGCGGAGGCGTAGCTTCTTGCGCTGAAGATGCTGCTGCCCACCATCAGCCTGTAGCATTTAGCTACGCTATTAATACGATGGTTATACCGCCATCAGCCGGTCGCCAGAGCCTCGTCCATTAACCAGCAGGGTGCACCACGGGCAGGTGAGGTTGGCTTGGAGTCCGGAAGATGGTGGTTGGACCCCCTTACACCCCCCACCTACAAGGTGGACAGACGACCCGATAAAGGTCGCAGGGTGTCGCTGGATGCAGGCCGCTTCCAACAGGTCGGTCTGGAAATCTTTGGGAGAGGCCTATGTTCAGCAGTGGACATCGTGTGGCTGATGATGATGATGATGATGATTATGAAGGTTAGCAGACCTCTGGAGGTTATATTAGCTGAGGACGTGGAACAGGACCTTGACTTGGAGGAGTTGAGATAGAACGCGGTGACTAAAATTAACAAAATAAATTCTGACTATGACTAGGCTCGATTCGACAGGACGAAGGCTAAAATTGTTCCTTTTTCTTTGGGTGATTATGTCCTACTAAAGAACGAAGAAGTACACCCATGATCGCTTAAGAACAATGTCCGGAAATGATAATATTTCTGATTCTAGTGATGTAGAAGATGTAGAGTCCAATGACCTTAGCTTAACTGAATGATAAGTTAAATTTAGTGGTGCTTTCTTTCTGATTAGTGAACAGTAATTGGTATCATTACTAAGCTGGAAAAGGAGCATATCGCTCGATTTAGGAGATATGTCACTCGATAGAGGTGGCAAGGTCAACGTCACTCGATGAAGGTGGCAAGCTTATCGTCACTCGATGGATGTGGCAAGGTTATCGTCACTCGATGGAGGTGGCCATTGAAAGGCGTGGTGGCCATTCAAGGGCGAGATAGCCATTGAAAAGTGAAATCAGTAGAATAAAAGAACGTAAGAGAACGAGAACATTACACCAAAGGTGGCACAGAGCAATCGATTGTCGCAAGCGAGACAACGTTCCTAACGCTACGAAGAAGATTGCTGACAAGATGGGAAAGACCTGCGAACGGGCATCACCTGCTTCATTTGTGGACGCCCTGGACAGTCGCGTCAGTATGCTCAGGGCGGAAAGGTGGAGGTAGCGGACCGTCAACAACTAAGGAAGTACAAGTGTGTGAGTGCAGAGCCGTCAGAGGAACTCTTTCTACGTCATTGGGTGAGATCGTTCTTTTTCTTTTTGATAGTAGACCCGCGTGCCTTTTAGTCAGACAGTCGTAGGGGCTCCGATGAGTGGTAGCCCAGTCTGACTTTGCGTGAATAATAGACAGTTTTAGGGGCTCCAATGAGTGGTAGCCCAGTCTGGCTTTGCATGAATAATACAGTTGTAGGGGCTCCAATGAGTGGTAGCCCGGTCCGGTTTTGCATGAATAGTAGACAGTTTTAGGGCCTCCAATGAGTGGTAGCCCTGGCAGTCGTAGGGGCTCCAATGAGTGGTCGCCCCGTACGGAATTACACGAGTAGTAGTAGACAGTCGTAAGGGCTCCAATGAGTGGTAGCCCAGTCCGGCTTTTCATGAATAGTAGACAGTTGTAGGGGCTCCAATGAGTGGTAGCCCGGTTCCACTTTGCATGAATTTTAGACAGTTGTAGGGCCTCCGATGAGTGGTCGCCCGGTCCCGCTTTGCATGAGTGGTAAGCAGTCGTGCGGGCTCCAATGAGTGGTAGCCCGGTCCGGCAGTCGTGGGGGGCTCCAATGAGTGGTAGCCCGGTCCGGCAGTCGTGGGGGGCTCCAATGAGTGGTAGCCCGGTCCGGCAGTCGTGGGGGGCTCCAATGAGTGGTAGCCCGGTCCGGCAGCCGTGGGGGGCTCCAATGAGTGGTAGCCCGGTGCGGCAGTCGCAGGGGCTCCAATGAGTGGTCGCCCGGTCAGGCTTTGCGTGAGTAGACAGTCGTGGGGGCTCCATTCTCCAATGAGTGGTCGCCCGGCAGGCTTTGCGTGAGTAGACAGTCGTGGGGGCTCCATTCTCCAATGAGTGGTCGCCCGGCAGGCTTTGCGTGAGTAGACAGTCGTGGGGGCTCCATTCTCCAATGAGTGGTCGCCCGGTCAGGCTTTGCACGAGTGGTAGTCGGTAGTGGGGGGGGCGGGCTCCAATGAGTGGTAGCCCGGGCCAACTTTGCACGAGTGGTAGACGGTAGTGGGGGCTCCAATGAGTGGTAGCCCGGGCCAACTTTGCACGAGTGGTAGTCGGTAGTGGGGGGGGCGGGCTCCAATGAGTGGTAGCCCGGGCCAACTTTGCACGAATGGTAGATACTTATAGGGGCGCTAATGAGTAGTAGCCCGGGCCGATTACGCGTGGAGTACGATAGTGGTAAGGGCACCGAACCGTCCGAGATGTTCGAAGTCAGAGATGGACGAGCGAGTTTTATGAGAAACCTAATGCTGCTTATTTTGTTACAGATTTATCAACGGTGTTAGTCGCACGAGGACGAGCGACGTGTCAGTATGGCCGTGTCGGCGCGTCTATTAAAATATAGTGTACTAAGAGTGACTTGTATTCACTCTGACGTAATACAGAACACTGGTGCTCTATAAGTGGGTAGGCGTGATTCGATTATTCGTTTACCATGACGGGTGTGAGACACTTTTGGTAGATGGTTGGTATAAATTGCCTAGCGCGGGTGTCGGTCGGGACATTATCGGTTTGGTGCGCGCCCGAGCAACACGTGTTGTGTAGAACGTCTGTAGTACTAGTAGTAGTATCATTGTTAACTGTAATAATGAGAATATATAGTGTGATTAAGACGTATCGAGTCATTTTGCCTCCTCGCCCGAATAACCTACGCGCTTGTGTACAATAAAGCAATGACGGAAAGTAAGGAGCAACGAAGTGTTGTTCCTACCCCGGGACACGTGACCCTTCAAATTTATTAGCAATTGCATTGTTTTGTTTTAAGTTATGCGGCTGTATTTGTGATTTTTTTATGCCAGCTTAAATATATTACACATTATTAATTACGTAGCTATAATAAACACCTTACATAACATTTATTCGGTCATGATTTACGTGATTCAAGAGGGGGAAATATCGACAGCCAGAAATTAGAGATATATTTAACCCTCATAAAACTTAGCCACTTTAAGAACGTAAAAGCTAGCAGCCTAGGCTTTAGAAACAACGTGCTTCGTAAAATTTAATTAATATTCTGATACTTTTCTCACCTTGTGCGTTGAGTTCCGTGGCAGCCTTCGCCAGATCCCTGGTAGCCGCTGCAGATGAGCAACTTGGCCTCCACCCCGGCGGCGGCTGCCCACTCGAAGACCTTTTATTGGATCCTCCAGAACAATATCCTGAACTGGTTGTATCACAGCTTACGTTCACTGACTTCCGCGGACTAGCCTCTTTGCTGGGACAAATATCTCCTAATGCCATCACAACTTCTCCAAACTCAGTCTCTTCGGGACCAACTTCGGTGAACGTACTGTAATTTGGGCTGATATCGGACGGTCTTCTGTCGGGGTGGAGATAATGGGAATGATGAGCAGAATGCGAAGTATGCTTCACATGGACAGAATTCAGAAGAATATTGGATGAAGTTCTAGTTAGCGCTTCTCTTTGTCGAATAGCTTCACGGAATATCCTGCAGTACATTGATATCATCACGATACTTGGTATCCAGAACGAAACGCTCGATGAGATGATTGCATAAACTATGTTCACTTTGAAACTGCAGACATCAGGATGGTATTTTCTGTACTGCCGATGTTCCTCCGTTGTATACCATCCCATGAAGATCGGAACAAAACTGATAAACGCAGGCCACAGCCAAACATTTGCTAGCATGAAACATACTGTTCTATGAGTCATTGTGACTGGATACTCCAATGGCCGTACTATAGCGTAATATCTGTCAACTGATATGCAGCAGAGATGAAGTATTGAAGCGCTAGAGAAGTAGACATCAAGAGAATTAAAGATATCACAGACTAAAGGACCAAAGAGCCAGGCGTCCGTCAATTCCGCACTTGCGTTGAAGGTCATCGCGCACAGAGCCACGAGCATGTCAGCAACGGCGAGACTGACCACGTAGTAGTTTGTGAGGACCCGAAGTTTTCTGTGTCGATGGACTGATATAATGACAAGCGCGTTGCCGAATAACGCGCCAAGAATGATAGTGGTGAAGACCAGGCCTTTGAGGATGAGGATGATGGTGTGCTGCCAGTGGTGGTCGGGCGCGGAAGCCGGTGCCAGCGTTGAATGCAGCTCGTGGAGGAACGCTGGCTCCGTACCGCGCCCGCGCGTTTCTACCTCGCCCCGGAAAGTGCCATCTGTGAAAGATAAGTTAAATGTACAAATTATCTAATTGCATAAATCAGTCACTACTGTATTGCAACTAAAATGTGGAGATATGGAACATGAAATAAATTGAAGATTTGAGATTAAAGAAATAAGTAAGACTTGTTGTTGTTTTTAATCTACTCCGATAATAAGAAAGTTCTCCATTTGTCCGATCCTTTACGTGAGTTTTCTCTGAGACAGTGGTAACGATCCTGTCGAAGCGATCCATTCCTGTTGTAGACATACCTATTTATAGCGTGACTACCATTCAATTTGGTTAATATCTGATCATGGAATAAGAACGAAACTGGAAAACTGTACAATGGAATACAGCAAATGTATCACGATTTGGGTTTTGTAGTTTGTGACTCATAATCATAGCAACACGCTAGTTATAACAACGACCAGTCACTTATTTTATATTTTGGTACGGTTTTAGTAAATTACGAGCCGGTATTAAATTTTATTAAGTAAATTCAAGGCCTAAAATATTTTACAGCTTTGAGCCTTTACAACTTTTGCCGTAAAGATACAAATTCATCGCATTAAAAAGTTTCTATATTTAGGGCAGGTTTAAGGTAAATTTGTACAGGGGAGGGAATACTTTTAATAAACAAGTTTTGGAAGGGTATCTAAAGTGGAATAATAAGCGCCAGCTTTTCTGCAAATATTTCTGATTTTCCTATTATTGCTTTCATATTATTAAGAAGATAACTATCAGAAGTATCAGCAGCTACAGGTGCGATTTGTATGCGACCGAGATGGAACATTGCGACGTGCAACCGTTTCCATATAAATTCATACTGAGTCACCTCTCTGTCCTGCATACTACAAAACAGGCTTTCAGTATCTTGAATGGTCTCCTATAGATTTACGTGGTACATGCGGGACACATGCGTTTGATACTTGACGCGACCAACGAAAGTCTGCCTTTAAGATCTAGCGATTAGTATAAATAAACGATATGAAACAAAAAAAGATATTAAGTTGATAAAAATGACTAGAATTTATTTAACAAATATTTTGGGAAAATTAACAATAATATTTTGATTCATTGAAATATAGTCCCATCTTAAAGCAATATTTTCTGGTACTTATTTGAACTATAGATACTAAACTCCTTTGCAAAAAAAACGGGCACCTTACACACACACTTTACCTTAGCTTTTATATGGGTAAATATTATTATATTTTTAGTATGTCATTAGCTTGGATGACTAGAAATTTCTTATTATCAATGAGAATCTAGTTTTTTAACACTTTTATCCTGGTATCGGTGTTTTAGTCAATGTAAACAGAGAGCCGTGTTAAAATGGACATTTTTATGGGTATAATGAAATTAAGACTACGAGTATTTTTATGGTATTTTAATAAAAGAGACATTAAAAAATAAAAATTAATAACGAGTATGACCTCCTCTTGCAGCGATTACGGCATGTAATCGTCTTGGCATGCTTCCCACCAGGCTTTTGATGGTGTCCTGTGGAATGTGTTCCCACTCAGTCGAGATTACACGTTTAAGCTCTCTGATGTTTTGTGGAGGTGGTTGGACAGATCGTACTCGCCTTTTTAGGAGGTCCCAAACGTGCTCAATGGGGTTAAGGTCGGGGCTCCGCGCTGGCCAATCCAAACGACGAATACCGACCTCTTGCATATAAGCATCTACGTCGCCAGAACGGTGGGCCCGAGCATTATCGTCCATGTAAATGGCATCTTCACCAATTACAGTCAGTGCGGGTTGTGCATTTTGAGAAAGGATTTCTGTTATGTACCTATGCGCATTTAGTGAGCCATTTTCTATGAATACTATCTCGGTACGATAGTTGGAAGTTACGCCCGCCCAAAACATAACGGACCCTCCACCATAAGGGGTGATTTCTTCAAAACACACATCGGCATAGCGTTCCCCTGGTCTTCGTAACACTCGCCGACGTCGGTCCTCACCATGCAGACAAATTCGAGCCTCATCGGAGAAGAGTACGCTACTTCAGTTACCTGGTGTCCAAGATAGGCAATTTCTAGCGAACCTCAACCGCGCAATCCGGTGCTCACGGAGTAACTTGGGGGCCCGCGCTGGTCGTCGACTACGTATATCAGCAGCTAAAAGTCTTCTCCTCACAGTCCATAGGCTAACTTGTGCTCCTCGTACCTCTTCAAGGTTTCTTTTGAGGTCTATGTAACTGCATTTGCGGTTCCTCAGCGCCTGAGTCACTAAAAAGCGATCGTCTCGCGGCTGTGTGCAACGTTTTCTCCCAGAACCTTGCCTTCTCTGAACGGAACCTGTCTCTTGGTATCGAGTCCAGGTTCTTTGTACGGTTGAACGACTCACGTTTAACCGCTGTGAGACGTAACATTGGCTACACCCCTCTTCCAGCAGCGCTATAATTTTACTAGCTCTCATTGCTTTTTCTGCCATTACGATAGACACAAAGATATCTGTTTTAAGTCACAATAAGGCAGAATTATGCGATAAACATAAATTGTTGTACTAAAAATAACGAAAAGTTACTTTTAGTTGCTTGATAACCTTTTAACCGCAAACCCGCGAAAAGTGTCACAAAATGAAAAAGGGATTAATAATTTAAAAAACAAAAGTTTTGAATTTGGAATGAACTTTTTTTCATACCCAGACTCTTTATTAAGTGCCAGTAACATAGTTTGGCTATTAAAACCTCTGAAGAACTAAATTATTACCAATAATGTTAAAAAATCAAACCCGCCCGTTTTTTTTGCAAAGGAGTGTATATAAAGCTACATGGCGAGATCAACCACAATTAATATGAAATAGAATTAAAAATTCAAATTTTAAGAGAACACCAAAAAAGTTTTCTTTCAAAAACACTCGCAGACATATAAATCAGAAAAATACAATAAAAAAGACAGCGACAAATCTCCAACAGTCGCTTTTGTTTCGTGAACAAAACATTTCAGTCAAAAAATATATGGCAGCCTTTAAACACGTCAATGATAAAAGTTCAATTATTTAGACAAGGGCTTATTTAGTAGCCGTCTATTTGCAAAATGGATTCAAAATCGCGCGTAATTGCATTTTCAAATCCAATATTCATAATAGAATTAAGTAACACAATACTCTACTTAAAGCGTAATGTATTAACAGATTCTGTAATGTCATCTAAATACCTTAATATACATGAATCAAATTAGAAGAATGAATCAAGTTGGATTAAACATCTACAAGGTTAACAAAGTTAAAATTAGCAAGTTTTTTGTATCTATTTTAGAATAAGATTTATACAGTATAAGATTTATTTTTACATAATTTTCATCTCAATTCTTGCAATGAAAACAATAATTTCGTTCACAAGGTAAGACTTTCATTTTTAATGCAATTAATAATATAAAATTGTACTTTTGCTTTCTATAGCAGACAGTAATTTTATTAACGCAAGTCACAGTACAGCCTTCAGACTGCAATTGGAGCTAAGCTTTAACTTCGAATTAAGCCAGAACCTCGAGAGCATCGCTGCAATTTAATATAGTTAATTTGAAGTTTATTTTGGTGTATTTATTTTAGTACGTTGCACACAAAAGTTACAGGGACTTGACCGCAAATACTATTTATATATAATGGTTTCGAGACTTCGAGAGAATACTTGCATTTAGACATAGGCTAATTTTTGCCGAGGAAATTCCGTTCACGTGGGCAGAGCTGCGAGCAAAGGCTAGTGTTATTATAAAAGAGCTGAAGTTATACCATACTAGCTTTTCCTCGCGGCTCCGCCTGCGTGACCTGCTTTTTCCGGGATAAGAAGTAGCCTATGTTCATCAGGGATAATGTAGGATTCTAATGGTGAAAGAATTATTCAAATCGGTCCAGTAGTTTTTCATTTATCCGTTACATGCAAAAATATAAATCTTTCCACTTTATATTTTTTTTTTGTTTTATGGCAAATATAATATTAGTGTAAACAATAATAGTTTCATTATACATACTAGAGATTGGATATTTACGAAACTAATTCGAAGTTGGCTAACAAAACTTGACATCGATCGAACCAGCCTCAAGGTCAATGGCAAACATTTGGCAGAGGCTCTTGGAAGCTGGCCAGGGAAATGAGATCCACATGCAGTTTCCTGTTATTTATTACCAGTAATAGAATTTTCGAGAGGTTGCATCACAATAGACAAAAGGTTATTAAGATTTTTTGATGACAAATGAAATTGTTATGCCAAAAAAGCGGTGATCAAAACGAACGAAATTTTTAAATATTTCGAGGCGTCTTCGAATTCGGTCTTCGAAATCGGAAGGCGATTCAGATATATCGTATGTATGTTAAAACGACAAGGCAGTAGTTAAATAAATACATTTTCTGGCTTATTAGAAAAATATTGTATTTATTTTATTTGGTTGAATGACGAGATGAGCAAGGCGCTCGCTTGATGGAAAACCACGCCTACCCATTAGCAAAAGGAACATGGCTCTGACCTGCGCTCGTTACCCTGAGACATAAGATGTTAAGTCTCATAATGCCCACTCATGTAGGTACTTTTTTCAAATATGTACCGATTTGGATTGAACTTTTTTATTCAATAGGTTTTACTGCCGTAGTAGTCTTATTTGAATTTTAAGTAATAATTCAACGCACAGAAGGTTAATTCGGGGATGAAAGACTAAAATAACTTTATACATTAAACAGTAAAATAAGCATTTTCTAACAAAAAATAAAACCGACTCAAAAAAGGTAAAAATAAATCATTCATTCAAGTCATATGATATCCAATCAACTTTTAAACTACAGTAAAAATTAAAATATTGCAAACTTATATTTAAATATATTATTGTTTTTTACTTTAATATTGCCCATTCACATTGTCTCACATTGTCTCACAGAAAACCGACGTAAAGTAGCGGCTTGCTGCTGCGTTTCGTACGGTGAGTGAGATATCCAGAGGTCTAAATACCCCTCCCCTTCCCAATCCCTAATTATCCCTTTCCTTTAAGGTCGGCAACGCCCCCATAATTCTTCTGATATTGTGGGCATACATGGGCGGTGGAGATCACTTACCATCAGGTGACCCACTTGCTCGTTTGCCGATTTATGCTATAAAAAAAATCTTCGATGAGCCCTTTTTTCGAGAAGTTTGAATTCTGTAAAATAAAATAAAATTTGAAATCACGAATCTGTAACGTTCCCAAATTGTGTTATTACGTTGGAGATGCTCCAACATTTTTCTCGTTAGAACCAACTTGCGGCTTGAATATAAATATTTTGATTTCAATGTAAATGGATTTTTAATTGCATCGGAATGGATTTCACCGTGTCTTTTTGAAATAAAAGTTATTCAATTATTCTTATTAGAAACATTTAACTTTTGTTACGGAGTTGATGGATTGTTCTGTTAAAAAAAGAGAATTAGTTTAAAAAATAATGTTTTACTTAATAATTAAGGGATGAGAAGGCAAAAGTAGGGGGATTTAATAATTCTGGCTCACACCTAAACGTGCACGTTAACCGATGAGAGTAATTATTATATAAACAAATAAATTAAACCTTAAGTAAATTAAACTTAAGCACCGATAGACCCGTGGGAAACGGTGTGGACTGTCGAGAGTCGCAGGTTCAGAGTCAGTAATTTTTTTGAAGCCGGTTTTTAGGTTTTGCTAAAAACTATATTATGTGTTCCGTTTGACGTCTGAAGTCCCTTATGAGAGAGTACATCGCTTCATTCCGTCGGTTCCCGCTAGGTGTCGCTACTTTCCGTACGCTTCCGGCCTAAGCGCCCTCTGCTGGCCCTAGCTGTAAACTAATTTATACGAGACAAACCACCATTTTATATTTCGTCATTGTTGCGTCGTTTTTCAAACAGTCGTGACGGTTAGGTGATCTTAAGTATTAAGAATAATTAAATCTTCGATATTTCGAGAATAAAGTAGAAATTTCGATAAGATTTTTGAATATTTTGGTTTTCCGTACGTATTTATTCCAAATATGGATAAAAGCAGTGACATGATAAAAGTATCGCGTGTTCGGGTTCTTCAAGAAACCGGCCAGCCTCACCACCACCTACGGATTTGGATGGAGCATCCGAGGAGCATAGCGGTTCATCATTGTCATCAAGCAGTGACATAGCCCTCCGGCTCGTAAGTATAACAGCGGGAACGTAGCTTGGAAAGGAGGTTTGAAATTCTTTTTCAACAGCTGGTGAGTCATGTAAATAATATTTTGTGTGCAAATTTTATTGTCAAATTCAGCTTCTAGACATTTTCATTCTAGTATTATGAGTGTGGAGCCATCAGCTTCTTCTCAAATTCAAAATTAGGAGTTTTTGCGTCTACCCTCTGATACTAATACGTTTGATTATATTGCTAATTCAGATGTTACTATTAAAGACCCAGCGGTCTCTAAAGCGATTCCTGACCTTATAGCTTAAATTTCTTCCATACAACGATTTGACTCGCCGTAATGGAATGCAGTACGTTACTCAGATACCCAGAAAAAGTACGTGGCATTTCCAACATTTACTGAGTTAAGAGTAAATGAAGAATTGAGACGGTTTGCAGATCCTTTCGCCCCTCTGCGTTGGTTTCAAATGGAACGTAGTTTGGCAGCGCTTTCAAATGCTTTTTTGGCTCAAAACCAATTGGTTAATTTTGCTTTGCAAACTTTTATTGATTGGTCAGCAAAGTCGGATACTGCTATAAACTTAAAGATTTGGTCGGTAATGGTTCAGATTATAAATTTATATCTCAGGACAACGTCGTCGGTCCTTGTTAAAAGCTGTAAAAGATAAGTTTATACAAGAAGACTTGGCTAGAATTCCCCCTTCGGTAGAATATATGTTCAATCCTGATGGCTAGGCTCATTTATTCAAAAGATTGGTGGGGTCGATGGAATTGCAAAGCAAACCAATTCTGGACGGCCGAAAGCTAATTCTCCAGAGCCATCTATGTCTAAAAATTTCGAATTTCGAAAATTTCTAAAAAGGCTCTACGTGTCGTAGTATACCTCGACGATTTTTTGATTGCTCACCAATCACAGAGCACTCTCGCCACCCAAATATCCTTAGCACTTCACCTACTAGAAAGTTTGGGTTGGTGCGTCAATCTAGAAAAATCCGTCATCATTATTGGAGTATGTCAACTTTGCGACCTTCATCACCCACCGGGGTAGGTTGCATTGCCGCACGCTGCAGAGACAGCATCACTCCAACAAGGACGGTCGAATTTCTAGGCATTCTAGGGGACACACAAACAAATACAAAGTCCCTGCCGTTAGACAAAGTAAACAACGTTTGCCAGTATTTAGTGGATCCTTTCACAGCCGGCAGTTGGACCCTAATGCCAGCGCAACGTCTCTTAGGGTATGTCAACTTTGCGACCTTCATCACCCACTGGGGAAGGTTGCATTGCCGCACGCTGCAGAGACACAGCATCACTCCAACAAGGATGGTCGAATTTCTAGGCGTTCTAGGGGACAATATAAAGTCCCTGCCGTTAGACAAAGTAAATAAGGTCTGCCAGTATATAGTGTATCGTCTCACAGCCGGCAGTTGGACCCTCAAGCAGGCGCAACGCCTCTTAGGGTATGTCAACTTTGCGACCTTCATCACCCACCGGGGAAGGTTGCATTGCCGCACGCTGCAGAGACACAGCAGTCAACTTCGCAGGTTTCCTCGCGCCAGCAAACCATTTTCGATGGAAGTGCGGCGCGAGATACAATGGTGTATAGACAATATCTCCCTGGGAACAGAGATTCACCCAAGTCCAAGACCAACAAACTATTTGATCACGGATGCCTCGGACATACGAATGGAGTGCTGTGCTGAACAACCAGAGAATTCAAGGTACCTGGAGACACCATCAAATAAACTGGCATTGCAACTTAAAGGAGATGTACGCTTTGTGTGCGGCTTTATCAGCCAAAGCCACAGCCCTAAAAGTCTCGGAAGTCTTATTACAGAGCGACAACAAGACTGTGGTGGCCTATATAAAGAACCAGGACCAGATCACAAAAACTATTGGACTTGACCATGAAACTACTGACACTGGTGGACGATCACATCACACCTTCACCACCTACCAGGAGTGTACAATACAGAGGCAGACCATTTGTCGAGAGATCTAAGCATCGCAGAATGGTATTTGGTAAGCGAGGCAACCGAAGAAATCTTCAAACATTGGGGAACTCCTGTTATAGATCTGTTTGCCTCGCAGAACGCTCATGTCGTTCCCATTTATGTTTCTTGAGACTTGTCAGACTCGAACGCTTGCTTTCACGACGCGTTCAGCAGGGGTTGGCATTACGATCTCGCTTGGATATTATTAAAACACATTGGCTGCAATTGCAGCGAACAACAACTGACTTTCTTACATATAAAAAGACAATTCAGATCTGGGATCATAGACAATGGCAATTACTTGTAAACTTGGTACATAATATAGGTAATAGATGGCGTTCGTTACCTTGATGTATTGTAACTTTTTAATAATCTCAACACCCCCACTACATCAATGAAACTATAATTGCACAAATATGCAACCATAAATAGTTATTTTTCTACAAGTCCTAAGCTCTTAACACAGTAATAGGTAATGCTTTCTGGGACTGAGAGCTTTAATACGTACATCAGCGGGCATGTCATCAGTTTGCAAATACTTTATAATATTTTTTTTTTTTTTCGTTAACATCTTTTAAGAAATGATAACGGATATCAATATGTTTACTTCTTTTATGTAATGAACAATTATCTACTAGCGTTTGTGCACTCTGACTATTATTGTATAACACTATGGGGTACATTTGCTTAGTAATTTCATATTGCAGATTTTTGAGATACATTGCCTCTGCCATAGACATGTACTCGGCCTCCATGCTGGAGAGAGCTACTGTCCTCTGCTCTCTACTCTCCCATGAGATAGCTCCCCCTGACACAGTGCCGGATTTATATTTTTTATGAGTGTAGGCCACTTTATTTCCGCCGCCCCACATAAATGGTTTATATATGTGTGTATGTAGGTTTCTAAAATACTTAATAATTTTCCATTTCCTTCCATAATACAAATATTATGGAAGGCACTAAAGTTAAATAAACGAATGAGTTTGAAAGTTATCAATAAAATTATTAACTATTTAAAGATAATTAGTACTTTTATACTTAAATCGAGTGAGCGTCCTCTGAAATCTGCCGCCCCTATGAGTCTGCCGCCCATAGGCCGCGGCCCATACGGCCTATTAACAAATCCAAGACTGCCCTGACATAGTAAAACTGTAACTAGTATAGCCAGATCGAAATATTGACCCTGTCTATTGGCTAAAGAGGCTTTTAAACTTGACTCGAGACATCGGGGACTCTGTATTGAATTTGTTTCTTACAACCAAAGCACCTTACAAACCTGCCTCACCCACTATAATTGGTGGCTGGGTGAAACGACTTCTATCGGAAGCAGGAATAGAAGCCTCACCGGGCAGCTTTCGTGCAGCTGTATCTTCTTTGAATTGGATTGAAAACTATCCTATCAATGAAATATTGGCTAAAGCGAATCGGATGCACGAAACAACGTTCCGAAAATATTACCAAAGGCATATACTTGATTCTAATGTTTCAAATAATTCTGAGAAATCGCTATCTCAATATTTTTCTGTATCTTGATTCTTAGTTAAATTTTAAGGCTGGATTGCACCATCTTACTTTAACAATAACAAACATGTTAAAATACCGGTTAGGCCCAGCACACACGGTGTAACGCAACTGCAACGAAACTGCAACTTCTAGTTACTTTTGAGTTTCATTTGAGTTTATGCGATAGACTCCAAGGAGAGACCGCACATGACGCAACCATTTTTAAACCGGTTTGAAACGCGTTGCAAATCAGTTGCTATGAAACCGGCGTGCAGGAAACTGGTGTTTGCGTTCATTGTGGATTTCGCGCCTTTTTGGTTCCAAAATGGCTGACGACGAAAATAAAAACATTCAATTTGTGTTTGAAGTTGAAAATCCATGAAATTTCTATCAGTTTGTTGTAATTCTTTGGCAGCCACAAACATACGGCAGTTGATATTTTTCTCAATGTAGGGATGTATCCACATACTTCTTCTTTTACGCTTCCTTCTTTGTCGTAGGTACAAATATACAGGGTTATTTTTAAAACACTGACAACCTCGCAGGGCCATATAGCTGACCCTATAAGGAACAACTTTTGTTCTACGAGTTTGGACATAACTCAATACATAAGAAAAAAAATGATTTTACAAGTTTTTGTTATGTAGTGTTTGTGTTCGTACGTCTACGTGTAGGTATTATCGATCGAGACGGCGCGGCCGGTCATTGAACTGACGCGCGCGGCCGCGTGTATTACGTAATCTGCGCGTAGGTAAAATTCAAGACGGAAATTAAATTCATAATTATTTTTGTATGAGAATAAAATCTAACAAATTATGAAAAGTCGTAGAACAAAAGTAGTAGCAAATGACCATAGGAATCTACTCCTGCGAGGTTGTCAGTGTTTTAAAAATAACCCTGTATAACCACAACGTCTTCGTCACTAACATTTTGTAGACGTCCGTTCTCAAAAGCGAAATGAGTATGACTAATTCCATCAGATTGTGGTTGCGGCGTGTGTGGAAAACGATTGAAACTGGTTTCAAACCAATAATTTCAAAAGGGTTTCGTTGCAGTTACGTTTCACCGTGTGTGCTGGGCCTTAAGCAAAAAATGAGTTGCACCATTTGACAAATGATAGATTACGTCATAACTTTAGCTGTTAACAGTAACTGCCAAAGATTCGCCGGTTAAAGCTATTGTTAAAGTTAAATAGCTGTCAGATGGTTCAATATTCTAAAGATGTTGTAGAATTTATAATGTTTGCAAACAAGTTGTTTTCCATGGTTTAAAACAAATATTACCATACTCACAATTCACAAACACGTTATTGTAAATAAAACTTTTGCAGATATAAACACAATTACATTGAGCAAAATTAGTCAATTGACAGCGTCATTTGAATTTTTATCTAGTTATTGCCATATTTTTGTGAGTGGTAGAGCCACGCTGTAGACAGCGTTTTGTCTACAGCATGAATGGGCTGGCTCGACCGGATCGTTACCACTGTCTCACAGAAAACCGACGTAAAGTAGCGGCTCGCTGCTGCGTTTCGTACAGTGAGTGAGATAACCGGAAGCCCAAATCCCCTCCCCTTCCCAATCCCTAATTATCCCTTTCCTTTAAGGTCGGCAACGCGCCCATCATTCTTCTGGTGGTGGGCGTACATGGGCGGAGGAGATCACTTACCATCAGGTGACCCACTTGCTCGTTTGCCGGCCTATGCAATAAAAAAAAAAATATTTAAAAATATTTCTTGTCACTGATTCGGGGTAAATAAGATCTCATTTCACTTGTAACCCTGATAACTATAACTATGCCCAAGAATACGATTGTGCAACACATTCCGGCCATTCCACAGTCATTGTTAAAGTCAGCGTTAATGTTATCGTCAAATTTGACATAAAACTTAACTTTAACAGCTATCATGGTGCAATCCAGCCTAAGTATATTGTTTTGCTGATTAACTATTTTTTGTTAAATGCAGTACATTTATCGAATGTACATCAAAGTAAATTATTGGTAATTCCATAATAGCCTTATTTAAATTTTCACTACAGTAGATCACATTATTGCGTCTTTATATACAAACCACCAGGAGATAACAAACAGATCTCTCATAAGGGACTTCAGACGTCAAACGGAACACATAATATAAAAATTTTACCTTCCAATAAAATTTGTATTATGTTTCCTAAGACGTCTGAAGTCCAAGTGATGTCTTCCTGGTGAATATTACATCCATCAATGCATTATGAGCCCAACAATGACGAAATATAAAATGGTGGTTTGTCTCGTATAAATTAGTTTACAGCTAGGGCCAGCAGAGGGCGCTTAGGCCGGAAGCGTACGGAAAGTAGCGACACCTAGCGGGAACCGACGGAATGAAGCGATGTACTCTCTCATAAGGGACTTCAGACGTCTTAGGAAACATAATACAAATTTTATTGGAAGGTAAAATTTTTATATTGTTTATCAATTTTCAGTGTTAAATAAAGTTATGTTATGTAAAATCCAATTCAATATCACAATCGGGACGACTGTGCATTTGTTTGTTAGGAAGTTTTATTTTTTACTCCGTACTCCAACGACAGATCTTTGTCAAATTTATATGGGACTACATCGCAGCAAATGTCATTAAATTAAATTGAATGATTTTTTTCTGACAAAATCGGTCCACAATTGGCTAAGAAATCGATGTACATACATAAAAAAAAAGTTGCCGAATTGTGAACCTAAATAAGCCAAAAAATTTAAACAAATTTATATAAAACACCCTTGAAGTGGACCCCATCGAATACGAGAATAATAATCAAAATGCTTGATAAAGCCCCAGGAACAGAAATTATTGCACGACAGAGGCGAAATATATAATCGATGTACATACATAAAAAAGTGTACGCTTGAGTACCACTTCCTTTTTGAAGTCGGTTAAAAAGTGTTGTAGAGGGATGATAGCCGTTACTCTAGCAAAGGGGGATCTTAATTAAGTCAGGCGCGTGTTGTGCCTGACCGACCGCGGCCCCTCCGATGGTTGACGCTCGGAACTTGTTTATGAACCCTATATAGAATCAAAGGCGTCTCTCTGTATATAGGTCTATGCTTGATAGCAGTGGCGGAGGGTAATCATTTTCAAAAGGCAAGCCGATATTAGTTAATTACCAATTATTTTTTAAGTACTATAGAACGTATCAGAACCATCTATACTTTGTTTTTTAAAATCATATTCTATATGTATATTCTTTTAAATAAATTTGAATTTATTAATAATCATAAAGGGAAGCCGAAGGGAATCATGTTATATGGAGCCTTCGCTACTGGTCAATAGTCAACTTAGATTCGCCTAATAAGCGGGCTCTACATTCTCAGTAAAACTACACGAGACTTGTCGAACACGACCGTGTAGAAGGTGTATTCATCTATATTGGTATTGCCTCGTAAATGTTCGTATTGTCTCCGTCCCGTGTTTGTAGAATCAAAGGGTCTCGGGTAGTTTCGTGTTTATACAAAAACTATCCTCTACTCGCTCTCACTCACGCCAGTTGGTGACAGTCACCGCAGTTTCTTTACAATCATAAGGTTCGTATCACAACCATAATACCATAAAGTGAATGGCATTGGGTATCATTTACCATCAGGTGACCCACTTGCTCGTTTTCCGACTTCTGCGTTAATAGCGTATTAGTAATTACTTGTAGCATCGAATTCCTTATGAGCTAGAATTAAACTGAAACTCTTCAAGAATTTCTTATTTGACTTAATAAAGGATAGTAAGTAAGGAATTCACAAATTTAATAAGCCTCGAAAGATATTTATGATCCATAAATTAATGAATATTCAAAATATAGGTTGAGATGAGCGCACAGGCTGAGCTGAACGAGCCGAAGGCACTTCTTGTTGTTATCTAATTTGTATATGAAACCGTCTATATATAGATAAAGATATAACAAGTGTTGTGACTTGGTAAATACTGTTCAAGCTAGCCTTATGCGTCAAAATATCAAACTTAGGCCAACTTAAAACGATTTTTTTGTACTGGCCCTGTATTATATACATCCCACTGCTGGGCACGGGCCTCCTCTACTGAATGAGAGGGGTTAGGCCTTAGTCTACCACGCTGGCCTAATGCGGGTTGGCAGACTTCACATACCTTCGAAAAATCTTATCGAGTTCTCAGGTATGCAGGTTTCCTCACGATGTTTCCTTCGCCGTTAAAGCAAGCGATAATTAACAATTAATATACACGTAACTTAGAAAAGTCAGTGGTGTATGCTCTTGGGGCTGGTTTCGAACCTGCGACTTTCGTCTCGACAGTCCATACCACTCCCCGCTGAGCTATCGCTGCTTCTTAAAACGAATTATAAATCTGTAAATTATATTACATTATATAATATATTTTTAATTCCACTCCACAATACTTTAGGAGAAATAGAAATCATAAAGCCGCTTTCAAGATTGCGGGAATGGATTTTCTCTCATTAAAAGAAGAAATAATAATACTCAAAGATTTTTATTCCTTTCCTTTCGTTTCTGAATTCGAATCACGAGCTGTTACGTGGTTTGAACAGTTATTTTTAAAACACAATTTTTATAAGAGTTTTGAAAATCAGGCAACGAGGTCCTAGTTGTAATTGAGACAGTAGATTAAAAGTATAATAATTGTCTTACGCAGAATTAAACCTTTGTTCTTGTTACTTATGGATAATTGACTTATAAGTAACAAGATATAATATAAGACAATATATAATATAATATAATATAAGACTTATAAGTTTATTATTTACCTAATAAACCTCCCGGGTGGCGCAGTTGTATTGTGTTCGCAGTACGACTGCTGTACTGAGACGGATTCGATCCCCGGGTCGGGTCAAATTATATTGGGTTTTCTATCACAAAATGTTCAGTATCGACCCGGAGTTTGGAATTATGCCCGGTATGGCGATAGGCTCGCCCCCTACCACATCATGTGACGGACTTGTCGCAGGCCCCTCGATTTACTTCTTCCCTCTTCGGAGTGTGATGAAGCATTTATACAGCCTGGCATGATTCCGGTGACCATCGAGAAACTTATTGTATGTCCGCGGTCCTGCGGTCACCCATCTTTTTTTTTATAGCATAGGCCGACAAACGAGCAAGCGGGTCACCTGATGGTACGTGATCTCCACCGCCCATGTACGTCCACCACCAGAGAATCATGGGTGCGTTGCCGACCTTAAAGGAAAGGGATAATTGGGGATTGGGAAGGGGAGGGGATTTGGGCTTCCGGATACCTCGGTCACCGTACGAAACGCAGCAGCAAACCGCTATTTTACGTCGGTTTTCTGTCAGACAGTGGTAACGACCCGGTCGAGCCAGCCCATTCATGCTATAGACAAAACTGTCTACAGCGTGGCTCTGCCACTCAAAAATCCCCATCTGGGTGGTTGCTACCCAATCAGGTAACATCATGTTTCACGAGCAACTTAAGTTAACCTGAACGTCTAGAACACACACGCAGCTTACTCAAATACTAATTACTTTCTACTATAAGATTATTTTTCCATTACACCGATGAACATTGGATCCCAGAATAAATGATTACAAAAGTTATCGAAAATATTACGCGGCATCATTATGAGTAATGAGCATTATATTTTATGTCATTATTACGAGATATTAGAAATTAATATAGAAGAGAATTGGCGGGACGATACAGAGGGACGATTTTTTTATCGTCAATAATTATTTCCTTTGGGTTCTGAAATATTTCTGAGAAATACAAATACTACTTTTGGGGATATGAATAATGTTAAGAATATTTTAAAAGTACATTTTTTTATTGGATTGAATGACGAGACGAGCAAGGCGCTCGAAAAAAATAAACCGAATGATATCAATAATTGGCTACAGTACTATCGCGTCGCCTCAAAATTATTTAGTTTTACTTTTTACCTTTTAGTTTTTTTGAGTCGGTTATATTTATTATATACGGATATATTTTATATATTTTTTGGACAATAAAACCAATGTGATAATACTTAACCATCGGACAGAAAATAAAGCTACTTATTGATTTTTCTAAACAAGGTCGTAGGCCGATGCAACTTCTACGTATAAACTAGAATAATAAATTATATAGGCCACTGCAAGGTTTTGCGATCACCTGTGATACCTTTGTGTGACAATAGCTGTGGTACTTTTGATAAATTGTGTTATGACTTACACACAAACGTTTTATTTCACAGTCTCCGAGGTGCAGTGGTCGAGTGGCCAGCTGTGAAAAGAGAAGCCGCGGGTTCGATATCCGTAACAAGACAATACGTGTGTGATCTATAAATATTCATTCCAGGTCTGGGTGTTGTGACATCGATAGTTCCTGATAAAAATGACACAAGACTTACTGTGGGGTATGTCATATTATATTAAAATTATTTTTACCATAGAAGAATGCAAGAGAAAGAATCTATAATAAAATTGATGGAAGGGGTGATTATTAATATGATGGTCATCGGGATGGAAAGTAATGTAGTTATTCCGTCCGAATAAGGTAGAAGGAACATAAAATATATTGTGGTATTACTCGCGTATCATGGTAGGCAATTAATCATACAGTGACCGTACTTATTTTTTATAATAAAGACCTGTAATGGCCAGTTTCAATAAAATATATTAGTTTGATTCTCCGGATAAATAGCACAAATAAGCCAATTAGAATACAGTTTGAAGGTCATGAGCAAAAATAACTTCGTGCGATTGGTTGATTTCCGTGATCTATTAGGATAAATAATATAAGATCTTTTATTGAAATTGGCAATAAACGAGTAAGTGGGTCGCCTGATGGTAAGTTTTACAGTCCATGAACACTATCACCGTATAAAGTGTGAGTACTTTGCCGACATTAAAGGATCAGAATGTGGATAGGAAAGGGGGAAGTAATTGGGGTTTCCAGACACACCGCACGAAATGCAACAGCAGGCTACCGTTTCATGTCAGTTTTATTTGAGACAGTGGTGCCGAGCCCTCCATGCTGTAGACGAAATTGTCAGCAGCGTGGCTCTACCTTTTAAAAAATGAAAGTACCGTTACTAACCAACTTTGTAATTGCGCCACCGAGGTAGTCGTATTTTTGTATTTGAACATGTCATATTCGGTAAGTATTATTTATTGAGGTGTGGTGAAACAAGCGCTAAAATTCTAAAATTAATTAATAAAAATAACTCAGCGCCTGTTTCACGAGCTCTGAGTAAATGCTCCTTACCAAATAAAATATAATAAGTATCTACTTTCAAATACAAAAATAACACTATGACACGTACACACACACACGTAGAAAGATGTCTATTGAGTTCTTCCAAAATATCTTATACTAGCTTTTGCTCGCGGCTCCGCCCACGTGATCAAACAAACAAACAAACAATCAAACTCTACAGCTTTATAATATTAGTATAGATTTGGGTAGCTTAGCAACGGAAGCCTTCAAATAATATTATTTGGGTAGCTTAGCAACGGAAGCCTTCAAATATGAATAATTTTCCCCGTTTTTGCAACATTTTTCACTGATGCTTCGCTTCTAATGGTCGCAGCGTAATGTTATATATCCTAAAGCCTTCCTCGATAAATGGACTATCCAACATAAAAATAATTTTTCTATTCAAACCAGTAGTTCCTGAGATTAGCGCGTTCAAACAAACAAACAAACAAACAAACAATCAAACTCTACAGCTTTATTATTAGTATAGATAGATATTAATTTGTGCATAAATTTTATTTAAATGTTGTCAAACAGGCCCTATATTACCCTTAAATATATTTATAACCGCTAAAAGCAAAAATAAGACAAGCCAACATAATCCTGAGACCTTCAATTCATTAGCAGGTTACATTATGAAAATATTTACGCAAGCCGCGTTGAAGGTAGGCGCAAATGCTCCGAGCAAACAAATTAAAGCACGCATTTACCATTTAGTAAGTAATTTATTTTTGGAGTGAAAAAATGCTGATTGAATTATTGTAAGAGTTTTAAATAAAGTCTAGGATTTTGGTGAAGTATTTTACTAATGGGTTCTCTAACTCTGGAGCACCGAGAGATCAATAAGCCTCAAGTTAAGATTCCATTTCCCTTTCGTTGAGGAAATCTTAATTTTTATCTAAGGACGGTAAATTGACTGCGCTACACCTGACGTTAAGCCCAGTGCAGTCCAAAAAAACCTGCAACCACCGAAAAGCAATTAGTTTATCAGGAAACATCAGAATCATGCCAGCCTGTTTAAATGCTACTTCACACTCCTAAGAGGAAAGAAACAAAACGAGGAACCTGCGACAGGCCAGGCGGTTGACCGATGCAGGCACAGGAATACTAGGATGTACGCCAATACTCTGTTCCAACCAACCATCAACTCCTGTCGCAATCCCTTCAGGACAACCGGACACTGTGTGCGGATCATTATGGTAGGTTTTAACACCATGTGTACGGTGGTGGCTATACGGGCGGATACGAATCCTACCACCAGCAAGGTAAGCGTAAATAAGGCCGCCACTGATTGACTGCTAGTCAACTGGCAGTGTACTTAGGTTGTGAAACTGGTGAGGCTCTGGGTTCGATTCCTAGCTTGGGCAAATATAATTTGTAGGTTCTTCGAAAAACTCAGGAATTGAGGTAATATGGATCCTATAATATGATAATAAGTTGGCCGCCTTTCATGGTGAGACGTTAAAAAGATGAGTAAGACATGGATGTATCAGTCATCTTTGCGTATCCTGCAGGTGTATCCAGCCAATGTAAACTGAGCTTTTATAAATAAATAAATACACCAACAGTAACCCACCTAGTCTTGACCCCACAGTAAGCTGCGAGTTTTGTGTCGTGCGTATCAGGATCTACGAGATACTTTTGGTCTCACCACACCCAGACCCGAAACAAATATTTGTGGTTCAGACAAATATTTGTCTCGGTGCGGGGATCGAACCCGCGGCCTCACGTTTTACAGTTAGCTACTCGCCCATCGCGGCACGGAGGCTGTCAATAAAAGTTCTTGATTAGTAAAAATTCATTTCCATAAGATCCAATGCCAAACTGTATTTAATTCCATTGAGTGTCTTACGACCTAGTTTTAGAGGAGTGTAACCGCAGGAAGACAGTATTGCAGCTCGTTTCTGGAGTCACGACCAGTAATTAAGGCGCGTCTTGTGGTCGCGGTCGGCGAGCTTTGATCCCTGTAGGTTTGTTCTGTACACAGTTGTTATTAGATACTAGAATTTGAAGCAGATATTGTAAGAACGATTTGAATGTTAGGGTTGATTTATTGATGATTATTATCTTTTTGGCAAATCAGCGTTGTGTTGTAGATCGCCACAACACAGCAGGACATATTATATCACATTTAAATTGCATGTTTTCGTGTTGGCAATAAACATTTTCTGTCTTTCTTTTTTGGGCAGAGATTTTATGGTATAACATTTTTGTAAAAGCCTTTGTTGGAAAAAATAGTGCATTACCTGTTGGTAAGTTGTTGCTCCCGTACATGAACAAAAGGAATAGAGATTGGGAGGAACTTATTGGGAAACCTACTTAAGTTTCTAGCAATACATTCACATCGAATATTATCGGAAAAATAACAGAGAGTGAGATAACTGGACGCCCAAATCGCCTCCTCCCCTCTCCAATTTCCATACTCTTTTTTAGGGTCATCATCCATGAATCTTTTGGTATCGTGAGTATTCACAGACGGTGCGTGCACTTATTATCAGGTGACCCATTTGCCCGTTTGCTGATATCTATAAAAATAACTACGTTTACTTACCGCCCGTATTAAATGTATATTTTTTATCAGGAAAGAATTTTATCGGAGTCATAATGGTCACAAAGTTTGATTGTCTCAAACTTCGCTTCATTCAAACCCTTTTAGTGTTGTAAATAAATAATCCTTTGAAACAATGTACGAGTAATTAATTATCAGTCCCGATTAATAGGCTCAACTGCTCTTCACTGATTCAGGATATAATTTCGAGGATTATTCCAAATTAACTAAGTGTTTTGTTCTAGTCCAAGATAATTACCCTGGCATTAAAGATTGAAATAATTTTACACTCCATTAAATATTAACTAAGACTTTTAGTGCTAAAATTATCTTTAGAATCTTTTGACTTAATGTCTTAAGTAGTCTGGTAAATACCGCTTTTATCGCCGCCTATCATTTGGTTTTCGGTACACATTAAGGTTATCTTGTCCTCCGTCTAGGTTGGTACCACCGCTTTGTTTATTTCCGCCGCCAATCAGCATTGTGTACGAACTGTAGTGTTTCAGTTTAAAGGACTTTGAAAGCAGTGAAAATACGGGACATTATGCGACGTGGATCTTATGAGATATATGTCTCGGGAAGTATCGCAGTCCTGTGCCATGCAGTGCTGTGTGTTGTTGTTACTTCTGTTTATGGGCAGAAGTGGCTAGATAAAATAACACTATATAATACTATAGGCCACTAATTTCAGTTGTGGCAGAACGTAATTTTTTAACCTAGGAAAAAACAGAAAGCTGTCAACTCGACGCGAATATATTTTTTGTATGTATAACCACGCATAACATTTTTTAGAGTAATCTTTCTTTCTTACATTTTGGGTAATTTGCATAACTTTTTTCATTCCAAAATTTATTCTATTTAAATTTCTAGATGAAATTTTACACCTATGAATTAAAATCGGAGATATAAATTTGAAACTGTCAAATGCACCGATTTTGAAGATGCTTTCACTGAAAACAATAAAATGTTTTTTTTAACAAAAATAAAACTGACTCAATAGAGCTAAAAGTATATTTTTTTCATAAAGTATAATTTGTATCGGTGCACTGTATCAATTACTGTCCTTTTAATTGTTTTGTAATAAATATTTTTTTGGACAGATTATCTATAGGACGGAGAGTGACATAGGCCCTGGAAATATGATGTCAAAGATTTCATCGCAGATGGCAAGCAAATTTTAATATTAGATAATTAAGTCCTGAGGGGCTAACATGAGCCGACGATATATCTAGCGTGTGAGTGAGAAAATTCGCGATGACAAATATCCTAACACGTTCATTGCGCATCGATGGGGCATTTTGAGATCCTCACCGTACGTGATCGCACCATCGGTGGGTCATGAGCCCCTCGAAATGTTAAAAGCTTGTAACTCTATACACGTGTGAGTTTATATACTTCAATCAGCTTACACGTGTGAGCAATGAACTATAAAAGAGATTAACGTGAAAACCAGATAACTTTTTTAATAAGGGTTGCCAGTATTCATGCCAGTAGTAACAATAATACTAATCCCCTAATAACAAAATTACGTTACGAAAACTTTTGAGTTCTTGACATAATAATTTGACATTAACTTTGACATGACAACTAGCATCGATCTCTTGATCGATGTTAGATCGATCTTGACCTCTTGGTCATACTAAAGAGGTCAAACGTGTATGACCCACGAATGGTTCATTTTATCTCAGAAATTTATCCCAGAAAAGGCTGTTCACGCGGGCGGCGCAGCAAGAGCTAGGTTCAAATAAAGATGTCAACATTGGATGAAATTATGTTTTCATGTAAAGGTTCATAGAAAAAAATAACGCAGGGAAGTAAAATATACCATTTAATCTACTTTTATCTCTTCTTTTAACATAGCGAGTCGAGTCTTATATGGAAGTTGTTAGCTTCGACATACATAAAGAGTTAACCAGTTAACTCAATCAATAAAGATCTGTTAATAACTCATTTCACGATCAAACGAGCCGAAAAAAAATTGTTGTTAAGCCCGCTGGTACAATCAACTTTTTGTGGTTGTCGTTGTTTTTAGACTGCACTCAATTTAATAGATTAATTTACTAGCACTTTTACCCGACCGTGGATCGAACCCGAGACCTCACTATAGCAGTCGTACCGTGTGCGCAATACAACAGCGCCACCGAAGCAGTCGAGGCTATATGCTTTTTAAAAATCATATCTGATGTTAGACTCATATTAATTACCATATATGTACTTTATTGAACCTTAAAAACCGAGGCACGCATCATAGCAACCGGAACGTTGAGTTAAAAACATTTACCGAAGTAGTGACGGCTTAAGCTTTCACGACTCGAACTGACGATCCAATTAGTTTATGCAATATAGTGATACGATGGTATAGATATTTTTACCCATTTTGTACGTTGTGTGATAGAGATAGGAACGTTTCTGTGTGTATTTTATGTCGCTATTGCCTGACTCGCATCAAGCGTCGTGGTCTGCTGTCTCGGTTGCGTACCTCTAAACGTACCTTTATGTGTACTGTGACTTGTAAATATGTAGTTTTCATTTATAAACGACAGTCAGCCGTCGTCACTGACTATATAAAGGTAAAAAAATCTATTTATGGCGGCTTTGTATACGTGGCACGAAATTTGGTCGATTCGTGATGCTCGAGGTGACGAGCGCAAAATAAAATACAGCACCCTCTTTTTAAGTTACGTAAAAAAAATATTTCAAACTCAGCGCTGTTTAATAGAACATCGATTAATTTGAAATATGTGAGCTCCGATTTGTAAGTTGTTAGTCCACAAATATTCGATCTAAGTTTCGGCATAGTAGGGCACGGACTTATCGTAATTTCCGATACCCACAACATACAAAATACCATTGTAGACTCACGGAGACACGTGACAATATGAGATGTTTTATTTATACAATAAAGTCATACTACTATTATAAATATGAAAATGTTAATTGTTTGCGGGTTTGTGAATTTGAATGGTTGTTACTCAATCAATTTGGATGAAATGGCACACAAATAGACCATGACCTGTATTAGAGTATACGCTGCTTTTTATCCCGGAAATGGCTGTTCACGTGGAATGAGCCGCGAGTAAAAACTAATGATGCATAAAATTAAATATGATATCCTTTAATTATTTTTTTTGTAGTATAGACCGGCAAACGAAAAGGTGGATCACCTGATGGTAAGTGATCTACGCCGCCCATCCACGCCTACAATACTAGATGTCGAAGAAACTCTTTATGTATGTCGCAGGGAAGGGACAATTAAGGGACTGGGAAGGGGAGGAGGATTTGAGCCTGCAGATATCAACTCACGATACGAAACGCAGCAGCAAGCTGCCACGTTACGTTGGTGAGACAGTGGTAACGACCCAGTCAAGCCGGCCCATTCATGCTGTAGAGAAAACTGTCTACAGCGTTAATTCAATGTTCTCTCGTAACTATACAATATACATGTTATGTTTTTAACAAATGAAAATTTTCCTAAACTTGTATAAAGTGTCAAAAAATACCTTCGTTCTCTTATCAGGTTGTGATAACACGTAATTTCCCTAATGAAAGGAAAGTCTTTAGCATGCATGTTTATGGCAGATTCATTAGCGGCACTTTATGGAATGACTGGAGGTTCCATGTATATATCACTTCCTATATTTTTTATGGATGTATTTTAAACTAGCAACCATTTTCGTTTTGCTTTCTTGACTTATGTACCATGGACAGGGAGCCCTCGGGTAGCTGATCCACTTGACTACTATCAAGCTCATTTTCCGTGAGTAGCTTCGTTTCGATGAGACGACCAACTATTGCCTATGCGAAAATTCTCTATTGTGGTAGCTAACAGAGGTAGCAAGGATAGAATATTTCGATTTGATGATACTCAAAAAAATATTATTTTATTTGTAGGACAATATGACAGTTAAATTATATAAATATTAACTAAGTAAATACAAAAAAATCTGCTGGTTAGTAATCATTCTTATGACCTCGTTATCGATACCTATTGGAAGCCCCTCCTTCCAATAGGTATGATTACTAACCAGCTGATTTTTTTGTTTTTACTTAGTTAATATTTATATAATTTAACTGTCATATTGTCCTACAAATAAAATAATAATTTTTTGAGTATCATCAAATCGAAATATTCTATCCTTGCTACCTCTGTTAGCTACCACAATAGAGAATTTTCGCATAGGGAATAGTTGGTCGTCTCATCGAAACGAAGCTACTCACGGAAAATGAGCTTGATAGTAGTCAAGTGGATCAGCTACCCGAGGGCTCCCTGTCCACCACTGTTGATGCTATAATAAGTTATGAAAGGAATAAAAATTTGAATTAGTAATATTGGAATCTAATTACCTCTTTATATAAATAAATAAATAAAATACTATCTACTTTGATTGAAGTTGTTTTCTTCTGCTACACAACCAAATTGTTAGAGTATTTCAAAGTACTATGATCGGTATTTAAAATGCTTAGGGATTTTTCTATCAACTAGTTATTTTTCTACATGTTCAAACAGTTAACTTTTCACTTGTGTGAGACAGCATGACCATTTTTTTTTTATTTGAATGAATGTCCAGACGAGCAAGGCGCTCGTCTGATAGTAAGCGTACATATTCTATGAAATATGAAATGATATGATGATGATAATGAATAATATGATGATATGAAATCTAATATGTACTCATGAATTTTCCTCCTTATATAACATTTATGCCACTAGGTGATATCATGTGACACCCGGAAATACGATGGGACAGTGGTAGTGAGACACAGTTTCTAAAGCATAAGCCGGTGAACGAGCGAGTAGTTCCCCTGATGATAAGAGCTCCCTACCACTCATGATATTCACAATATTTGAACTATCATGAATGCGTTGCTTTCATAAAGGGTTTGGGAAAGGAAAGAGGGTTTGAGCTAAGAATAACCTTTAGTAATTTTTGAATTGAACTTTTGAGTAGAATGTAAAAGGCGGACTGAAGGATTCCAAGTAATCATTCGCTTCGCTTGATCATAAGGTATTTGTGCCTGCCCGAATAGCGCCCATTGTAGGTCTGTAGGAGATGTATGAATGCGGACACAGAATTGAATTGGAAAATAATGCGATTTATTGTGAAATTGTGGGTGACTTCGGTCGTTTTGTTAACTTGAGGGTAGTTTACAATGTTAATTAGATTGGTTTTATTCTCGGGGTGATAGGAACTTTTTACCACTCCGAGAATGAAATGAAACTACACTGATTCTGAATTTAAGTACAGTGCAGTGCAGTGCAGATGCTATGAATAAAATAGTTCATAATCAATCCAGCTATACCCAGACTAGATAAATCGACTAGTAAATATCATGAAAAAAATATTCCACAAAGAGTTTCGGCAACTAGCTCAGATCATGATTCAAGGACGAACAAAAAGCAAAAGTACTCAAGTGTGAAAGTTATTGAAAGAACAAAATACAGTGGTGTTGGAAGGTCGGCTAAATTGCCGCCAACACGCCACGTCTGCCCTTGGCCGGCTATCATAACCTTGATTGGGTAACATTGGGGTATTTGCAGTACTTTCCTCTATCGATGGGGTATTTGAGTGTTGCCATGCCAACTATAATATGCAGCGAGATGTATATTAGTACGAACTCTTAATATAGGCGACATAGGGTCACGTGTATTTGGTAAGCATTCATGGTACTTCTTCTCTTCTATCTTGGGATCACAATTGACACTGTAACGGAAGTAGTTATATTGACCACATGGAAGAAGACTTGCATGCTGTGCTCACTAATTTTAAGAATAGCACAATGTATACCAGTGTTAATAGTGTAAGATTAAGTTGTGTGTATATTCCAGGTTGTGAACAAAATAAAAAAAAAGATACAAAAGTGCGGTGAAGTGCAGTGGAGGGGTGAGGTGTGCATGCAGTGGAGAGGGAAGCTGTGTTATAAAAGCGGTGTGATCAAATTATATTGAGTTGTTGTATCAGTTTTCTAATAAATCTATTTGTGTTTTACTTAAAATAAATAATTCTTTTAAAAAATCTTTTAAACTTTATAACATGTTTGTATGTTTGACACCATATGGATTTTTATGAAATTTCATAGTTTGAAAGTATAGTGACATATTCAGCATTTTATCATTAGATGAAAGTGGAAATTCATTATGGAAGGTATTGATTTATAGTAGGGTTTTTATAAGATCGGCAAACGAGCAAGTGGGTCACTTGATAGTAAGTTTACTCAACCGCCCACGAATACTCAACACACTCTGGGCCTCTCAACATACTCTATGTGGGTGAGAAGCCGGCTGCGAGGCGAGAGGTCATCAGACAAATGTTTGTGTAATGCGTATGGTCCATATCGACGACCCCTCAAAATATATGATGATTCTGGACTATTCCATAGTAAAAATATGGAAAAATAATAATAATAAATAGATTTAGTGCAATTGCCGAGTGTATTTTGATGATGCTATGTATGTATGTGTACATTAGTTGATACTGATTTCTATATAAGTTTCTTTTACTTTTGTACTGACTTGTCATAAGCGCTATTTCAATTGCCTACATGATTAATAAACGATTTGATTTGGTTTTGATTTGTAATCCACAAATATTTGTTCCGAGTTTGGGTGTTGTGGCAGCAGTCAAGCCGACCCATTCATGCTGTATACAAAGCTGTCTACAGCGTGACTCTACCAATAAAAAAGTAGGTACTATTTACGCATGACAAACCCTATAAAAGGGTCATAACTTGATAAACAAGATTTCTATACAATTTGGAATTTAACCTACCGTTGGAAAAAGTATAATGGTAAATGATTGCAAATATATTTGGTAACTATGTATAAAAATATTATTAATTAAACTTACAGCATTTAACATAAGTTCGATGGCCTTGGATAGATTTGAAATTCCGACATTGAAATACAGTTTTATTTTATCGCTAGGAAAAGCTTAATGGGAAATTAGTAACTCATTTATTCAACCGACGTCGTTTCCTCGAATAATTAAAATTACCAAGTTGCTAAACTCAATTTTGGAATGGCTGTAATCAAATTTAGACTCGAACTGCTAACAATAGCTTGGCCTTTGTATTAATTCGACACAGAATTGTGTTGCAAAGTTTTATTGATACTTAACGTCTACTTCTGATATTGTTCACGTGGAAATCATTGTATCATCATCAACTTGTACAGGACTTCCTTTTGCTGATTGTAAGATATTTATATCCGCCCAGATAGCGACCACGATGCCTGCCATAGTGATTCACATAAGGTGTGTGTATCGCATTTCAGGATCAGCCAGTGTATATCCGGTTCGCCCGAGGGGCTGGCGACAAGACTTGATGGTTGATTTGGGTGGGTATAGGGGTACATCCTTGTATCACTGCCTGCATCGGTCATCCGGATGTCACAGGCCCCTCGATTTACTTCTTACCTCTCCAAAGAGGAAAGAAGCATTTTTACAGGCCGGCATGACTCTGGTGACCACCAATAAACTCATTGTTTATCGGTGGTCGCTGGTTTTTTGGACTGCACTACGCTTACCACCAGGCGTAGTGAAGTCACTTTGCCGTGCTGGAATAAAAAATACTGTGATATAATTATGCACTTCGGCAATATCCTTTTTATTAGGAACATATGTATGTGGTTTTTTAATATCGTAGGCCGGCAGTCAGTTCCTCTTGGTTCTAGTGACAAGTTATTACATCACAATATGGTTATATTTCTTTCTATTACTTCGAGCGCAACCTCTGTAGTCATATATTAAGTTGCTTACCGCCGGCAATAATTCTTCCACTAATCTGACGGGAGCGTCCCCAAGCTTACGTTTAAGATATCGCTCTTCCAATTCTGTGTTTGTGAAAGCATTGATATATTAGGTAACTTTAAGCTACGAATATAAATTACTGTAACAAGGATTCTAGAAAGGAGATTTAAGTTTGTAGCGAGATTTCTTGATGATTTCCATTTTATACTATTAAGAAATGTAAAGTATGTTTAAAGAAAATCTGTTCAACTATTTAAATTACAGATGTTTTTTTTTTATTGACCGTATTTTTTTGAAAATCGTACATGAAATATATTTCATGCCCATTTTCCAATATTTAAAACGTTAACTGCAGCTTAATTTTTTACCCAATATTAGTATTTTTTCTGATAATAGTTTCTTTTTAGTATTAATATCGGGTGCATATAAAACAATGTAGAAAATTAGACATACTCAAAACCCTATTGCTACTGTTTGCTTTACTATTTACTGTTGTTTTGCAGGTTGGAGGATGTCTGATCATTTTGCACCCGAATGAGTAGCGATTACTGTACGTTCATATGATGAAAAACCCGTCATAATAGCTAGTTCCGGCGAGTTGCGTTCCGGGATCAGTCAATATGTAACCAGTTACTTCAAGCCGGCATAATTTTGTCGACCATTAAGGGTCCATTGAAGGCAGTGAAATTACTGGGCATTATGAGACTTAACAACTTGTCTCGGGGTGACGAGCGCAGTTCAGTGCCATTGTCAGTGCGTTGTAATTCAAAGTTCTGTGTGGTGTTGCATCTGTTTATGGACAGGCGTGGCGCTTACCATCAGGCGAGCGCCTTGATCGTCTCGTCTTTGACGATCGTTATTTTGGACCAAACTGAACTTATTATCATCCATTGTAGTCTTTGCTGTGCCAGGATAAAAGAACAATGTAAGCATTTAACACCATTCTCGCTTTACTTCGTTGAATAATTCATTTCGCCAAAGTTCCCATTTCATTAAGACTGGTAATTTAATGGGCGGTACAGCTCATTAATGATTCAATGGTTTGTTAATAATCCGACGAACAAACTCGTTTTGTTAGTGGTGTCTTGTATAAATAGGAAGGTATGGACCCCAGGTGTTAATTTTAGAAGTTTGCAGTGCGGTTACTGTGTAGATAGGTATTCGCTGTGGGGTTATCTAATGTTTATAGTAATTAACACCAAATAGTATTTTGGAAATTCAAACTCATGCAAAACCATTTCGGCTTGAAATTAATTTTCGCAATTATCTTTGACAAAATTATGCTCTGGAAATATTTTACGAGGAAAATATGACCATTTTATTAGGGCGTCTTGTAGTGTTTATACATGTCGTGACCGATCGTGAAATTGATAATAAACTTGAAAAGCAAGCATTTATTTTTTTAATAACATAGCCTGGCAGACGAGTAAACGGATCACCAGCTGGTATGTAATCTCTACCGGTCATGTACGTTCACAATACCAGAAGAATCATGGGCGCGTTGCCGGTCTAATGGAAAGGGATGATTTAGTGATTGGGAAGATGGGAGAGAGTGATTTAAGCCTCCAAATATCTCACTCACCGTACGAAATGCAGCATCAGAGCGCTATTTTACGTCTGTTTTCTGTGAGATAGTGGTAACGGCTGAGCCGGCCCATTCATGCTGTAAACAAAGTGTCTATAGCGTGACTCTACCACTTATAATTTATATATCATGAAATACTTGTACATAATAATTATATAATATATTATTATGTAAATAGATTATTTAATTTAAAACAAATATTAATACAGCTTTAAATGTCCCACTTCTGGGCAACCACATCCTAATATCGGGCATCGTTTCACCAGTACTTGAATGCGTTCATTTCGTCTAGATTTTGACTTGCCAACTTTTCGCATTTTATGGTAGCTATTATTAAGTAATCCCAGTGTCCATATCATTCGGCATGCGGCAGTTCAGCCACATTTGCATGCTAAAGCGGAGTTCTGTGTTACGAATTCAATCTTCCAATTGAAACTCTAGTATGCTCAATTCCATCACACGCTGCCAAGTGATTTTAAACTTCTAAGCTATTGTCGAAAATCAAGAACTCTATTAGTCTTTAGTTATGATAAATAATTTCGGCCAAAATTTAATTCTAATAGCAGTTACTTACTTAGTAAACTCCTCAACGAAATCATCGTTGAATCACACTTGTACCATAACAAAACCGTTAAAACAAATCCAAAAATTAAGTTTATCATCTTTAAGCCAACCCCCAGACATGTGTCATGAACAGTCTGCCCTAAGTTTTTTGGAAAAAGATTAAAATCGACTGTGAGGGCACGTCGCGAGCATCGGCGACAAATCCAAGATTTATTATGTTTGAGATTACCGAACTGTGAATGAGAAGGGTGCAGCGTATTGTAACTTGACGTGAGTGAACATGTGCAAAACCGATTTTTGGAAGCTATTTTATTTTAGAGGTTTTGTGGTACAAATTTTATAATCTATGTATTATTGTTATTATTTTATTTTAGAGGTATTGTGGCACAAATTTTATAATCTATGTATTATTGTTATTATATTCTAAGGCCCGTATTAAAAACAAGATTTCAGTAAGCTCTTTTCCAAATATAGAATTCTGTGTACTTGCTTGGTCAGTTTTTATTTAGCGCTATTAAAACTAACCAATGACATTTAACGAAAACTTTACTATGCGTTAGCGCTCACTATGCGGCCTGATGTGTTGATGAATATGGATATGAGGTTAGAGTAGGTGTTAATGACACTCGTATATTTATTTATATTATATTTCTATTATGTTTTCCACCATTTTATGATGCTGAGTGAAAACTAAGTTCATGGTGTATCATAGGAGAGGTCTATGTCCAGCAGTGACTAGTATACGCTGATGATGGTTATGATTGAATAATTTGAAACTGTTTGAAGAATAAAAAATACTACTCATACTCGTTGAGTTGTAAATCACAATTTTATAAAACGTATCCCATTGTTTATTTGTTTCCACCGACGAATAAAATCCTGAATAAAAATACGTGACAACAAGCAATGAAAGCCAGACGAGTCCTTTTTGTGAGTTTATATGTACGTTAAAATAATAATAGAAAAAAGGTAGTTCCCTGCTATTGTCGTCGCGGGATGAATAAACCGACTCTTTGTTGATCTCTAGTGGAAATTAAAAAAGAAACAAAAGAATGCTGCGTCCATTGAGAGTTCACAAGCGCTACAATTTTTGTTGACGATAAAGGTTTATGTTCCCCATTCAGAGGCGTGTGATGCAAATAATATTAAAACTAATATTTGTTTAGTTATTCAACTTTGTAGCTGTATATTCTTTTTTGTACAATTTTGATATTTTTATATTGAAACGTAGATTCATAGATGGACATTTAATGCATCCTTTTGCGACATACTAAATATATTGACATGCGATACTCTGTATTAATAGAGCAGAAAACGTCATAAATACAGTTTACCTTCCAAGAAAAATGCTATAGTGTTCACTAACAATGAAACAAAAAGAAATCCGTTCGACTTCCGCGCGGGTAATAGTTCATTTTTACAGTTTTCCAAGCAATTTCTCAACCTAGCCTCCACTTTGATCAGTGATTTAGCAATTTACCAGCCGATTCCATGCGTAAAGAATAATGCGATTTAATGTATAATCTGGATTAAAGTATTTTTTTCTATTTTAAACGATTCAGTTCCATTTCAGGGGGTTTGAGGCATAATGCATAAAAAAATTGTAACAAGTATATTGCAGTTTGATTTCCCGATAACATGCAACTACGTATGATTAAAAGTTTAAGTACCCAACATACATAGCCCAACTATATATTTTTTTTTCATGGGCCGGCAAACGAGCAAGGGGGTCACCTGATGGTAAGTAATCTCCACCGGCCATGTACGCCCACCACCAAAAGAATCATGGGCGCGTTGCCGACCTTAAAGGAAAGGGATAATTAGGGATTGGGAAGGGGAGGGGATTTGGGCTTCCGGATATCTCACTCACCGTACGAAACGCAGCAGCAAGCCGCTACTTTACGTCGGTTTTCTGTGAGACAGTGGTAACGACCCGGTCGAGCCAGCCCATTCAGGCTGTAGACAAAACTGTCTACAGCGTGGCTCTACCACTCAATGTTATGTTTTTGGTCTTAGTTATTACCAAATGATAACTTCAAAACTGAATATAAAACGCTATAGGAAACTCTAAATAAGTAATAATAGATAAATTAGTAACCTGAAAAAACATCGTTTATTTGAATCAATGGATATCTGTAATTAGTTAATAAATATTATTATTTAATTGATTACAGATTGATTTCTTATGTTTACGCGAATATTCGAAACGTCGGGATTGAAAATTAATAAAAAACCGCGATAAAATCCGTTTAAATTAGTAATATTTCAATGATTACAGATTATGAAATAGAGCTTGAATTTGTCATACATTTACAAACCATGTTTTACTTATAACAATAAACCATGTTAAAACCATGTTTTACATTCAAATTCACTTTCATCGGAATTAGCGACTTAAAAATAAAGAGGAGTAAATGTAAAAAATAAATCCCGTTTTACGTTTTCCAATACTCATCAGGGAACTGTGAAAAAGATTGAAATGATTGATTCCGTGTGTCACTCGCAGATATCACGCTATCAGATTCGCAGAGAGACAGTGATGAACACAAATGTTATCTCTGATAAAACTGATATAGGAAATGGTAATTTTAACTTAAAAATGTTCCAATTTAAACGCCTTTGTAGTTTATAAGTTTTTAATTGTAGATTGCAAATAAGTGGAACTCAATAGACATAAGCAGGATCATCTTCATTTTACTGCTTGGGGTTAAAATAAGGATAATAGTGACTGCACCACACCTGATTGTAAGCGCAATGCAGTCCAAAAAAAACTGCGACCACCGACAAACAATGAGTTCATCGGTGGTCCCCAGAATGATGCCGGCCTGTATAAATGCTTCTTCATACTCAGAAGAGGGAAGAAGCAAATCGAAAAGCCTGCGACAAGACAGGCTGTGTAGGCACAGGGATACAAGGATGGACCCCTATACCCACCGCAACCAATCATCAAGTTATGTCGCAAGTCCCTCTGGAGAACGGTATATACACTGGCTAATCCGGGAACGCGATCCACACAAGGTGTGTGGGTCACTATGGCAGGTTTTAATGTGTACGATCGCTACCTGGGCGGATATGTATATCCTACCACCAGCGTTGTTGAGGGATGAACAATTTAAACAACCGAAGTTAGTTTACGAGCTGATTTCTTCTAATTTTTTAGATATGTAATGAGTATTTTATTTATTATCGGGAACTTAGAATCTCCTTATTTTATAACAATAAATACATTTTTGTATTTATTTTCAGAGTAAGTAAAGTTTTCACTGATTAAACGACCAAGCGATGGAAACACTTAAACTAGGTTAAAGTTCTTAACTACCGACAAATTATACCTTTGAGGATTTCTTCTAACTATTCATGGTTGGGAAAAGATAATGGAAAGCAACACAAACGAGTATCTTAATTGCACAAGCAAACTAGAGTTATCTCGGTAGTGGCCGTTGCTGCAAAGAAAGAAGGAATAAAGAGAAATATGTTTTGTATCTGTTAAGTATAAAATAACACTGAAGTGTGAAAATTAGAACAATTTTTAGAGGTTTTTTTTGTAATCGCTAGCGGTTCCGTTGTCTGGTAACAGAAATTGCACAGACTCCAAAAAAAATTATTTTTGACTTCTCAGTGACATTTTTGATTGCGGTTTTTATTTCATGTTTTAATAATAATTTATTCGGTATATTCTATGGAACATTTTTTCTACAATGTCATTTGCAGTAAATGTAAAATTAGTAGAACTATAATAAATATATTTTATATTCCTAACCAGTCTATTATCAAAAAGAAATCGGTCGTACTAAGAGTTTTGCGTTTAGGTTGATATTAGTTACTTCTATTAGAAATTGCTAGGATCAACAGTTTAATGTGATATGGATATGTTCAAGATAGTGACCACGACTCTTAATTGCTTCCTATTGGAATTCTATCACCACATAACGCCTTGTAAAACAGACAACAAAATGAAGGCGTGGCGAAAGTGAACGGAGACAAATGTACGGTTCAACACGCATCGATTTCGCACGTCTGTTACTAGATATAAGCGACTCCATAGATTACATAACCTATCGTCAAGACACCCAGTGTCAATAAAATTTTACAACCATTTGTAACTTTTAAACAAACGACTGAATAGATTTTCTTTACACATATCTCTCGATAAAACCAGATTCCAGACAAAAAATACATTCTAATCTGGTGTGTGTGTGTCATAACGTCTAAACGTATAGACGTTATGACACACACACACTCATAGACAAATAAAAGGGCCATACTATAGTACCCTTCTTTTTACTGGCTTTAAACTTTTTGGATTGAACCTTTTTTCTCTGGCTTTAAACGGATATGACTCTTGCATGTTGAATTCAGATGTCTCTTCACTTATAAACCATTGGCGTTTAAATCAATATGCCAGTGCGAAATTCCAATTTTAAAAGACCATTTAAAACCATCGTTTGGTAAAACAATCACAAATCGCCACAGTTTCACAAAACAAAGGAAACTCGTTGAATATTTATACGCTGGCTATTAACTGTTTCGAAGCCTTTTCCGTTACTTAAATTTAGTTACATTAAGTGCGGAGCTTAGGACGACTTTATATAATAGGGTTTTAAGCATTGTTTCCTGTGAAACTGGTTACAAAATACACATTTTACTCTAGTGGTATAGCCACGCTGCAGACAGTTTAGTCTACAGCGAGAATGGGCCGGCTCGACCGGGTCGTTACCACTGTCTCACAGAAAGCCGACGTAAAGTAGCGGCTTGCTGCTGCGTTTCGTACGGTGAGTGAGATATCCGGAGGCCCAAATTACCTTTTTCCTTCCCACTCCCTTAATTATACCTTTCCTTTAAGGTAGACAACGCGCCTATAATTCTTTTGGTATTATGGTATTATTATATATGGGCGGTGGAGATCACTTACCATCAGGTGACCCACATGCTCGTTTGCCTGCCTATGCTATAAAAAGAAAAGAAGAAGAAAGAAAGTTTTAGAGAAATACAAACAGTCACAAGCTGACATTCTCCAGAAATTTATTGAATCGTAAATAATATTCATGCTATTACAATGATATTGAATTAATTTTGATATAAATTCGTGTTAGGATATGCCGGTTTACAGCGCCGGCGTTAAATCGCACTGCCTATCTGTTTTAATACCTCGATGAAACGCAATGTCCAATAATCTCAATTGCCGAGCCGCGCTTGTAATTATACCGTATAAACCGATCAAAAGGGTTATTTGGAAGTATTGAAATGGTACCTTTCATACAACTTTCAAATTGTAAGATGTTTTTGAATTAACCTTAACAAGTGAATACTGCGAAATAACCCACGATACAGGCTTATCTTAGTGTGAAATATTTTGCCCTGTAATACACACTTTTAGATTTTTTTAAATTGTAATTATAGTCAGTTATTTAAAAAAAATAAAGATATCATAAAACGGCATATTTTGTTCTGGAGAACTAGATAAATGAAGAAACTATATGAATGAATGAAACGTCGGGATCAAAATTAAAAAACTAATTAAAACGCGATAAAATCCGTTTTAATTTAACCTCTCCATATTTTTTTCTCATTTTCGCAATTCGACAAACACACATTGAAGTAGTAGAGCCACGCTGTTATACAGTTTTGTCTTAGATATGAATAACACAGGCGATCGTCGTGAAATTTAAAATTCTTACCGCGACTATTACTGAGACAGAGGCTATTTTTAAGGAGTTACAAAAACTCATTTTTATCCCACAAAACAATTTTTATATGGGCAGAGCCGCGAGTAAATGCAAGTAAAATATATAAGCTAAATGAACTAAAAATTAATCACCTTATCAACGTCACCTAAAAATATTAATTAAGTAATTCAGCTGTGAACCATTTATCATCGAATAAGTCTAACAATCGTCTGTTTCATCATTAATTTTATTTAAACCTTAAGTCATTCGGCCATTGTAGGAATTGTGGTTTTGTATAGACCGAGGTTTTGAATTCAATGGCTCTTTCAACAAGAGGATTTGAAAAATGTAAAATTTATTTTGACTGGCGGTGGGTTCGATTCCCGCACCGAGCAAATATTTGTCTGATCCACAAATATTTGTTTCGGGGTCTGGGTGTTGTGAGACCGAGAGTCTCTCGTAGTTCCTGATACCCACGACACAAGACTCGTATCTTACTGTGGAGTCAGGGCTATGTGTGTGACTGTTGGGTGTTATTTATTTATTTAATAGCAAAAAATCAAATCAATCTTTGCAAGGCAAAATTCTGACCGACTCATCATCGCCCAGCCCAAACTGTTAAGGATATCATGAAATTTTAAGATGCATAGGCTGGCAAACGAGCAAATGTGTCACCTGATCTCCACCGCCCATGTACGCTCATAATACCAGAAGAACCATTGGCTTGTTGCCGGCCTTAAAAAAAGGGATAATTAAGGGGTTGAGAAGGGGAGGGGGATTTGGGCCTCCGTATATGTCACTCACCATACGCAAGCAACAAGCCACTACTTTACGTCGGTTTTCTGGGAGACAGTGATAACGATGCACACACAAAAAGAGTACAAACATACATACATATATTTTACTAGTTAAATAAACAGCCCCTTTTTAAGTCGGTAAAAATACATTGCCAGTATAAAAGGCAAATACGTCTTCTGCAAAGTAGAATCGGAAGATAATATCATAAGATTTATTACTTTAAAGTTAAATGCTTTCGTAATCGACAGGAATTCCTTAAGAGATTGATGAGGGCAGGAAGCTTAAGTTAAATTGGACCCAATTCGGTTAACTGTCTCACTGATTTTACATTCTGGAGGCTTTCGGAATATTGATATATTTTGCTTATAGAGTCTAGAAATATGGAGCAACATGTCATATGGGTCTTCAAGGGGAAAAGTGTCCATTAAAATGAATGAAATATTATTAGCAGCAAGAGGTTTTCAATTTCCTTTTTTTATAGCATAGACCGGCATACGAGCAAGTGGGTCACCTGATGGTAAGTGGTCTCCACCGCCCATGTACGCCCAGAAGAACCATGGGTGCGTTACCGACGTTAAAGCAAAAGGGATAATTAGGAATTGGGAAAGGGAGGGGGATTTGGGCCAAAATCAATAAAATTAAAAAAGTCGTTATGTTTAAATTATAACTGTAGTGTTAAAGTTGCTATCACGTAAACGATGAAATAGACAAAAAAAAAAATGAGAGCAGACACCGTACAAATATATTCCCTCGAGATTAACCCATGCATGGTCATTTCATGTCCGTGGAGAGCAAAAGGTCTGGAATAAACCAGTGTTGTTACTTAAATAACTAATGTAATGACAGGCTGCGAATGTTAGCACCTGTGTTGAGTGAGCAATTACTCCAAAAGGATATACAAATTGTTGAAGTTTAAATTACAAAACCCTTGTTTCTGTAAATGAAAGTGTTTTTCATGACAAGTAAAGGAGATGTTACAGGAATGTATGGAGCCTTGCCATAGCATATAAATGTAGCTAGAATATGTAGAACCCTTTTTACTATTTATTTTCTGCTATATTGTTTAAACTTTATCCCACTAATATTATAAACGCGAAAGTTTGTAAGTATGGATTGATGGATGGACGTGTGTTTGTTACTCTTTCACGTAAAAACTACTGAATGGATTTTAATGAAACTTTACAATAATATAGCTTATACATCAGAATAAGACATAGGCTACTATGTTTTTCAAAAATCAACCCCTGAAAGGTTTAAAAAGGGGATGAAAGTTTGTATGAAAAATCTAAACCGCGGAATTGATTTCAATCAATTTTGGCACAAATATAGTTGATGACCCAGGGATAAGCATAGGGTATTTTTTTCTTTAAATTTCAACCCCGAAAGGGCCCAAATAGAGGATGAAAGCTTTTTAACGGCGAAACGAAGTTCGCGGGCACAGCTAGTGTACAATAAATGTAGTTCGGACAAGGAATAAAACGAAGAAGTTATTTATTTATATATTTAAATTTATTCTGTATACCCTAAGGCGGTGGATCATTTGATCCACCGCCTTAGGGTATACAGAATAAATTTGATTGACACATTTGTGTCAATTTGTAATTTCCATCGTCCTGAACATCCACAAAATGGTATCAATGGCTGATGCTGACCTTATCGAAGAGTAATGAGGATAGGGAAGGAAAGGAAGACTTTGGGGTGTCAAACAAGTTACCATACGAAATGCAACACAAAAGCATTTCACGTCGTATATGTAGTACGTGGTACTATCCTGTATGAGATGGTCCATGACAGAAGTCTCTAATAGGCTAAGATCCGGCAGTGGAATCTATACGTTCATCACGTAGATACTCAAGCTCAAATTTCTACATTCATTTTGGAATAGGACAATACATTGATAATAGGTTGCCAGTCAAAAAGTGCCCGCAAATATTTTTAATTAAAAAAAATATAATTAATTTTCGGAAAAAAAATCGTTCATGTCGTAGTTAAATTAAACATTGTTCCTATTACAGCTATGTATGTAGATAATTCAAAAAGCCATGGGTGCCGTTGCTTACTCGGCCGCAACTACTTGTCAGCCAGGTGTAAACAGGTAATACTTTGTTGTATTTATACGTTCATGACGTATATTCATGTTTTATACATCAAATTAAAGCTTATTTTTTTATTATCATGATATACCGCTGCCTGTGAAAAAATCTCCGCAAATTAGGGTTGCCAGCCGTTAAAAATGCTAGGTATCAAAGATAAAATGAGAAAGAGTTATCGCGCAACACTACTCGTTAGACGAGGATGCCGAGTGTCAGCTGTGAGAACTTTTGAAGCCATTGCGCATGCGTCGATAGAACGTTTTGGAAATATTTTTCATTTACTAGTTTTCCGATAATATTGCATTTGTCTATAGTCCAGCAAGTTTTTCTGTTATCGCGGGAAATCTACTTCCATTTTATGTATGTGACTGTTGGGTATATTTATTTATTTATTATTTATCTTATGTTTTGAGGTAACGAGCGCAGTTCAGTGCCATACAGTGCTTTCTAATTCAAAGTTTTGTGTGGTGTTGGTTCTGTATATGGGCAGGCGCTTACTGTCAGGCGAGCGCCTTGTTCGTCTCATCATTCAATCAAATAAAAAAGACATGCTATTATTCTGCGTTCATCTATCCGAGACATAATATGTTAATTCTCATAATGCCCAGTAATTTTACTGATGCTTTAACCTCCTTCAGTGTGTAACACATAAGTACTTTAATACTCCTGCTTGGCGATAAAAACCTATCTAGATAGCCTGCAGGAAAATACCTACCACGTTGTATTGCTGCTAACCTAAAAACCTATCTAGATAGCCTTGCGCATAGAAAATACCTACCACATTGTATTCATCTAGACATATCTGAAACATAAGCACTGAAGTATGCACAGCTCGATCCTGAAACCCTATTTATTTTATCTATCTGCAAATGCTTGTATACCCGTATTGTAACGTTGTTTACTTATGATTGAAGACAGTGAACGCATAGAGCGCTGTTTGATTGCACGCCCGCGTACTCAATTACAGAGCAACTGTTGTGCTTCATCGTAATGAAAAAACAATTTGTAAGATTTCCTATAGTTATATTTGCTGGTGGTAGGATAGTAGTATACGCCCGGATAGCGACCACTGTAAAGATGGTGTTAAAACCTGCCATAGTGACCCATACACCTTCTGTGGATCGCGTTCTAGGATCAGCCAGTTTATAACCGGTTCTCCCGAGGGGCTTGCGATAGGACTTGATGGTTTCTCAGGACAGTCGTCGGAGCAGGCCTCTCGACCGTGGTCACTGCCATGGTCGGCAGCCGGAGGTTATGGCGTGCGATGGCCTCCTTCTGCGAGTGCGTCATCTCGCAGAAGGAGAGCGCGGAGCGGGATCGTGAGCAGAACGATCCCGCTCGCCGCCAAAGGAGACGTAGGAGGCGCTGGGTGGACGACTGACCGGCGTCTCCCGCCCTGTGGAATGGAGGCGTTTGGAGAATTCCACCACGGTATCCCTTGCCTGTCGTAAGAGGCGACTTATAGGGGCCATCGGGGGGTCGCGAGCGCGCGCGACCCCCCGGGATGGATGGCAGCACGGGTGGTTGGCCTCGTTGCTGCCGTTGACGCCAAGGGCGTCCTTCAGTGTGCGAGGGCTTCTGACCCCAAAATCGGAGACGGGCCGCCGAAAGGCGGCACCGCGCACGTGCGGTTCCAGCTGAAGCCGGGGTGCTTTTCGCCTCGGGAAACCCGGGGCCGTCCCTAATGCGCCGAAGATGGTCACCGCGGGGTTTTAATTGGTAGTTACCGGCATAGGTTGTATATAGTGGTAGGGACTCGGCCCAGCGGTTGGGTGGCTGGGTCGTAAGGCCGGTAGAACCCAACATAACCGTTCCACCTCCCCCCGGTGGGGCGGTAGCAATAAACGGCTTTCCCCGCGACAAAAAAAAAGGACTTGATGGTTAGTTGGTGGTCTTGGCATACATTCTTGTATCCCTGTGGCTGCACCAGTCATCTGCCTGTCCTGTCGCAGGCCCCTCGATTTGCTTTTACACCCTCCAAAGAAGGAAGAAGCATTTATACAAGGCGGAATAATTCTGGTGACCACGGATGGACTCGTTGTTTGTTGCTCGCTTACCATCAGCTGTAGTGCAGCCACTTTGTCGTGCTCGGATAAAAAACGTTATGGAGATTTAAGATTAAATAAATAATTAATAAATACACCCAATAGTCACACACATAGTCCTGACTACACTAGGTTAATTCGTGTCGTAGGTTTCAGGTACTACAAGGGACTTCCCACAAATATCCAGATCAGAAACAAATTATATTTGTCATGCAGTAAACCGGCGTAAAGTGACACCTTGTTGTTACGTTTCATACGATGAGTGAGATTTCTGGAGTCTCAAAACAATCTCCCATTCCCAATTCCCGTTCCGCTTCTTGACCATTGGCATCGGCTCGGTATTGTAGGTGTTCATACGCGGTGTATATGACTTATCATCAGTAACATCATATCATGTCAATCATGGTCCATTTGCTTGTTTGTCGGAGTTAACTATAAAGATATCGTTTATTTGTAAAAGACGAAAGAAAACGCGATGAGTGGAATTTCAAGTGCTAAATCGCATACGATTCCAACCGTCAGAACAGATTTTTAATGGAATTGATCAACAAAAGCAATATAGATTTTGTTGATTTAAGTTAGTTGATGAACCGTGTGTTGCGTTTCGTACATCCGCTGGTCTTTCTCTTTATGGTCGGCGACACCATGATTCTTCTGGTGTTGTGTGTGTTCTAGGGTGACGGAGATCACTTACCATCAGTAGGCGTGTCTTGCTCGTTTACCAGCCCTTGCTATGAAAAAAAATACAAGTGATAATCATTTTTTCTTTTTTTATTACGACATGAGCAAGGCGCTCTCCTTATGATAAGCGCCACGCCTGTCCATAAACAGAAGCAACACCACACAGAACTTTGAATTACAAAGCACTGCATGGCACTGAACTGTGCTCGTCACCCCGAGAATAAGATGTTAAGTCTCATAATGCCCAGTAATTTTACTGGCTTCAATGTCCTTCATACCGAAACACAACAGTGCTTACACACTGTTGCTTGGCGGCTGAAAAAATATTATTGGATTTATAATCCGTGTCTTTATATTAAGCGTTTTTTAACTCGGAACTAACATAACTTTGGTACATAGAAGTCCCAGTTACGAGTAGTAGTTAGTCTAGTTACATTTTGTTGAAAATGTAATTAGACTAACTACCGTTGGGCTATTAAGATATGAATTCTCATCCAGATGATGGATGGTTTAAATTCCCTAAAGAGAAAGTGGATACCAGATTCGGTTTATGCCTTTTACTTTACAATTTATATAAATATTATAGTTAATTTTTTTTCTCAATTTGGGTTCATATCCGGTCTTATTGGAATTAAACTGTGTTCGAAATGGAATAGAAACTCTAGTTTAGCTGTAGTAATATAATGTTTCTCAGCCCTGTAATGAAATACCTGTCGAATATATACAATTTTAAAATGCCATAATTCCTTGATTTATGCAAAATCAAATGTTGAGGGAGTAATATTTATTTGCTACCGATTGCTTTAATCCTGAATCAGGGTGATTGTATTTCAGAATGCTAAAAAACTTTTTTCCAACAGGAATCCGTGCCAAAATATATATTACACCATTGGCATACCCAAATAGCGGATTACGTATGAAATTCCGCTCGCTGAATTTTTATACTCCCGCGAAAATATAATGAAAAAAGTATTCAAAGTAAAAAGTTACTTTGATCAGTATAACAGAAGCATACCTTCATCCAATCCAAACAGGCCGGTGACATTCCCTTTCACGATTATATTGTACGTTGGGTTTTCAGATAAAAATGTATCCACTTTTTACATAACAATGTGACATGCGAAAAATATTTCAAACTCACTGCAACTCATTATATTAAACGACTCTGAACGTACGTGCTACGCGCCGTAGCCGTTGCGACGGGATCTGCGGTCGTACTGCCGTAGCCACTTGCACTACGCGGCTACGAAGCTACGCGACATTTTGTATACTGGTGCGCTTTCGGTCTTTGTTTCACTCATTGAAAGTTATATAACCATCTCTGTCTATGAATACGACATCTAGAATACGGCTGGACGTAGATTCTGTTTGCTGAAGGCTTGAACTAGAATCATTGTTGCCATTTTAGCGTTAAGAATTTTTCTTTTGTTGTACGAACACAAACGTGTGCGTTGCGTGCAATGTGTGTGTAGAAGGGCTTTATGCAAATTTAAAGTGAAAAGGTGTCGAGGAATGCTAGGATTTCATTCGTAAACTATTGTTTGTCTGGTTAGAATACTTTTGATCGTTACAAATTTAGTTTTGAAATATAATTTTAGTTCTTAAACAAAATTATATTGTTTAATGTTTCTAATGACTTTTATATTCGATATAAATAAAGATATTTCAACATAAATTTCAATTAATTTGTTCTTAAACAAATATCTTTTGAGTTATGTTTAAACAAAACTTAAAATTAGTGCCGGTACCGATTAGCTGAAAATGTAACTACTTCAAAATGCCTCTAAAAATTTATGTTTGCTTGCATAAGTTTTCAGTGTTCAATTTTGAAGTTAGGTTTTAGTCTAGAAAAAAAATAATATGTTATGGTGCTGCCACACCGGTGTTAGAAAATGTTATATAACATTTTATAACACCGGTGTGGCAGCGACATTTAGTGAACATTTCTTAACAATTTGTAACATTTTGTAACATTTTTGAACATTTTTTAACAGCGGGCGGCGGTACTTTTGAGAGCGGCGTCGTCAAAGAAGCCGTCAAAGAAGAAGGGCCGATGTCATGTTTTCAAATGTTATAAAATGTTAGACAATGTTAGAAAATGTTAAGAAATGTTATAAAATGTTAGATTTAATGTTAGAAAATGTTTGTAAACATTTTATAACATCGGTGTGGCAGCACCATTAAGACAATATTTTAAGCTTGCATTTATCATAAGGTGTAGCCTACAAAAAATATTAGATATCAGGTGTGGTGTAATCACTTTGCTAGTCCATTAAAACGCAATGTCTCCTCTGAGTAGTCTTTAATGTGTTACTTAAGCACGTGTGTGTAGAGTTGCGTTAAGATATAAGTGCTATGTAGCTATAATAAAAAGAAACCCACACCTCTACTTATGAATACCCATAATACTAGTACCTTTGAGAACAAGAGTCCTTTGACAAGCACATTGTTTTTATTTTTTATTTCAAGAATACTCTATTGTATGTGTTTTCTCTATAGAAGGGGTTTTTTAACCCTTTAGGATAAACTGAAAGGGTCCCTGCTAATAGGATACTGGCGACCACTGCAGTATCTCATCCCAGGGTTAAGGAATTTGGGAAGAGAGGGATTTAGGGTCCGGAAAGGTAAAGGAAAAGGGTGCAAGCCCAGCAAGCAAGTTACTGGGATGAACTACGGGGTCTCTGCTAACGGAATACTGGCAACCCTGCAGTATATCATCCTAAGGGCAAGGGGGAGGGCAAGAAAAAGGGATGGGAAAAGGGTTAGGATCAGGGGGCAAGCCCCCTGGGGAGAACCGAATATACACAGGCTAATCCTGGAACGCGATCCACACAAGATGTGTGGGTCACTATGGCAGGTTTTATGACCATTTGTACGGTGGTCGCTATCCGGGCGGATATGAATATACTACCACCAACTCTATAGAAGGGTTGACGTCAGGTAGGCGGCCGGTCGTAAAACTATTACACTACAAGGCTTAACTATAACACTACAAGACTACAAGCCATATATAACAACATGCTTGCATGCATAGTAACATGATGCACCGACCCCACTGCAAGTGGGATAAGGGCAAGTGTGAGACGATGATACTACCGTTTACATATTTAGTAACATATAATATGGTGTCAAGTGATTGTAGTTTATGTCAATCTCTAAGATTTTATTAACAATATTAATGACAGAAATAGTCTAAATTGGATCGGGAACTGCATTTAAATGTCATTGATAAATGAATAACATCTACGACGCATTATATTGCATCGCACACTTATGATCTGTAGGTAGTTCTGTTCTAATCTTTACATAGTAAAAATTGAAGTCGCTTCCGCAGTCTATTCGCTTTGATATTTTAAATTATTCATCGGATTTTAATGCAGTTTTCAGCAATAGATAGAGTGATTCATGAGGAAAGTTTATATGTATATCGCGCTATGGCCTATGGAAGCAAGGCAGTAACATGCAGGTAAAACCGCGAGGGACAGCTAGTTATGAATAAGATTCTATTACAGTCTATGGGCGCTTATTAAAGATCAAGAAATTTTACTTGAAGTTAAAAATAAATCAATGAGGGCATCGTAAGCATTATGTCACGGTCACGCTGCGACTTTGAATCCGTGAATGCATTGACCTTGGCATATTCATGTATATTACATGCTCCATACAGCGTGGGCTACACTGATGGATTTTTGTTTCTAGCCATCTTATTAATGGGTAAAATTGGCCAACTGAAAGCTGAATCAAACAAACACTCTTCTATTTTGTCTTTTGTCGGGGGGTGAAATATTATCTTTTTCTTTCAAATTATTATTAAAAATTCAAACCTTCTTTTTTGTCTTATTTGATTTCTTTTTTAATTCACATTGTTTATAAAACCAGTTCAGTTTAATAATTAGAATTTGCGCTATATTTGTATTACATCTATAAGTTAAATGCTGATAGAGTCTAGCAAAGAGAGTCTGTATTGTGTCTGTCTGTTAATTCGAATGCGCGTCACGTAAAATGGCTGGACGGATTTTACTGTAGGGTCCACTATAATTAAGCAAATCTCCACGTAATGTATAGGCTGTAAAAAATATGTTTTATCCCTTTACGAGACGGATTCATGAATAAAAGCTAATACATAATATTCTCAATATAGAATAATATACAGAATCAGACATAGTACAAAACCATGTGTGATATTTTTTTTAGGGAATATAATATATGGCAAAAATTTCTAAGAATCCAATATAACATAAAATATGCTGGTAGGATTATTTTTGTACCCCACTGGATAGCAGCTACCGTACACATGGTGAAATATAAAAACTACTGGACCGATTTCAAAAATTAATTCTACATTACCCCTGATGAACATAGGCCACTTTTTATCCCGGAAAAGGCAGATCACTCGGACGGAGCCGCGAGGAAAAGCTAGTAAATAATAATCGAATTACTCACTTAATCAGTAACATCCTTTCCTATATGGTTGACGACACATTCATGGCTTACTGGTATCGGGGGTGTTGTGGCCTCAGATCTTGTCCACAGGGCACACTTCTGACTTAAAAACACACATAGCTTATTTATATAAGAAATCATTTGTTTTAACGGTGAAGAAAGATGTTTTGAGGAAATCTGCAACCTGCTAATATTTCTCTAAAAACAATATAAAAGGTATGTGAAGTATACAAACTTGTGTTGTATTCTCTACACACCATAAATAGTTTGACATAAAGTGAAATACATACATACAGTGCTAAAAGGTAATTATACATACTTGTTGGAAGTTGGACCGCCCCCTCATTCAAAGACACGCTTAAAGTATTACCGTATGTCTAAGTTGTTTCGCAGAATTTCAGACAGGTAAAGTTGGATGTTATAAGCAGAATTCAGTGGAAGCTTGCATTGTTCGGGTGCAGGCTCACCACGCTATTAGTTTTTGGCAGTGTGTAGTTTGCTTTAATAGGCCTGTCAAAACTCGTTGCTGGTGATACGTCTGACAAAGTCTAAAAGTCAAAGTCTCAACTCGAAATGAAACCATAGTGGAGATCTCCAGGATAAAGGCACATCAGTTGTAAAAACTGCCTGCCTGATTACAATTAAAAGTAATAATAATAAAAGTTGTCTCGATAGTCGTCTCTTCCCTTTGGTTGATACCGAAGAGCCTCGACTAACATCTTCAAAGGCTCTCAGTTGATCGTTGGGTCAAGAGTCAGATGAAGAAAGCGGTGTTATTAGACACAGAACTCATTGTCAGGAGGTTTTTTCTCTGGGGTCCTAACCGCCGGTGGTATGGGGTCCTAGGCCTCGCCATTGGAAGGTGATGTTTTATATTTTTAAATGTTTTTTTTTGTAAATTTAATGTTTTAAAAAGTATAAAAAACCCTTTTATTTATTTTTTTAACCCTTTTAATATAAAGAGTACTATACAAAGTCGTCATAAATTCTAGACATTTTGGAATACAGTCCTATAGCTTTCTTACCTAGTCGGTCGATGGGCAGAGTATTCATTCTACGAAACCTGCGAAGTTCCTGGGTTGAATCCTAGTTCAGAGAGGCAAGGCCAAAACAAAAATTATGTGAGTTTTTGGGATTGGGATTTGTGCCTAATTGGGCGATTGGCACGCATCCTATCACATTATATTTCGACCTTCGTCATGTAGTGGGCTTGTAGCCGGCTGCGAAGCGAGGCCGTGGGTTCAAATTTCGCACCGCATTCGCATTTGTGTGATGCACAAATATTTGTTTTGGGTCTGTATGTTGTGGGACCGATATTTGTTTTGGGTCTGTCTGTTGTGGGACCGTAAGTACCTGACCGTAAGTAGTTCCTGATACCAATGATAAAGGTTGAGGAATGTATTGTTTATTATTGAATAGGAACAAAAATGCTCGGCGAACTGTGACTGTTGCATTTCTGTCTACCCTTTCGGGTATGAAGGTGTGAGTTTTACGAATATGTTTCGGTAGAAATAGCGATTATTCTATTCCTAGTCATATTTTTGTGATTGGACAATGATACTGTAGTGATTTCATGAAGACAATAAAAACACCTTTTGACCTTATAATCTAAAAGAAGTATTATTTTAAAATGTATTCTTATCATTAAAGTCTTTTCTTTACATAATTACTGAATGTATCAGAATCTAGATATGTTGTTTGTTCTCAGATTTAGCGTCTGCGACGTAATCCTCTGGAATACGGCACTCGATACTCCGCCGGGACCTCTAGCTCTCAGTAAACAGTCAACTGAGACCGTGATCAAAGTTCAGAACCTGTGGCTCTGGCTGCTCAACGTTTTTATTATATCTTTAATTTTTAAATCTGACTTATATATATATATATATATATATATATATATATATATATATATATATATATATATATATATATATATATATATATATATATATATATATATATATTACAGATACTGTACGAATGAACAAATTATTTAAAAAAATCTGTGATAAGCTATATGCTGTTGTTCGAGTGGTAGAGACACGCTGTAGACAGTTTGTCTACAGTATGATTGGGCTGGCTCAACCGGGTCATTACCACTGTCTCACAGAAAACCGACGTTAAGTAGCGGCTTGCTGCTGCGTTTCGTACAGTGAGTGGGATATCCGGAGGCCCAAATACCCCTCCCCTTCCCAATCCCTAATTATCCCTTTTCTTTAAGGTCGACAACGCGCCCATAATTCTTCTGATATTGTGGGCATACATGGGCGGTGGAGATTACTTACCATCAGGTGACCCACTTGCTCGTTTGCCGATCTATGCTATAAAAAAAAACACAAAACAAAAAACGAACGCATCGAATAGAGAAGTTCCACTGGTTTTTCGTCGGTTAAAAGGTACAACAAAAGTATATTTTACATTTTAGAAAGCATACATGCATGATCCGTCACGCACATAATTTTGTTTAATCCCCGGAGGGGTCGACGTCATGTAGACTGCCGGTCGTAACCACCTCAAGCCAAATCCTTCTTCTTCTTCTTTTTATTTATGGCTTTCGCAGTATTATGCATTTAGCCAGTGTCAAGTATAAATTATTCTCAAGTTATTTTTACAAGAACGATGAAACACGGGTGCGGTCGATTTCAAGGTCTTGTCAGAGTTTTGGTGTTAACTCCTTTCAGTACGATGCTTAATTCACTTATTTCAATGTTTCCATACACTGTTCATCACCATCAATGTTTATTGAACAAATCCACACCACTTTTATACAACAAACACAACTCTAAACAGGTTTATGAAATAAATTAAAATAAGCGATGAACTGCACTGTCAGAATTCCCGCCAAAACTCGCAAAATCCTTCTGTAACGTGTGTAAAAAGCAGTTGGAAGAACAAGGATGACGTGACAGCTATCAAACAACTTACAATATTTTAAGCTACGGGCACTGGAGTAGGCATCGTTTTGAAGAGGCGTAACGAATATTTTTAAGTTATGATTCAAAGTTTTATTTCGCATGTCTGTACAAATTTTTGCATCGAGTTCAGTGATTAAGGCCTTGCACGACAACCCTAATTCGGTTTCAACTACTAAACTTGTTAACTTATGACAATTTTTTATACGATTCAGTCTTAAACAGGTTTAGTGGTTAGAATTGCTGTGCAAGTGGGCCTAAGTTATTTGCCCTTTTTATTTGAATTTGTCAAGGAATACTACGTATTTTATTTATGTTTACTAAATATTACTTTTCGTTATTACGTACTCTTCTCACGACACTAGGGGGCATCGCCATCTCATTTGAGAACCTGTGACTTCAACTTTAAAGTCGCAATGCTGATTGGCAAAAGCTGCATTTGTCGTTCGGACTGGAAAGTAGGAAGTCGAGGGCTTAGTTTACTCTGCAACTTTGCGAGCTGTTTTTAATTTGATCCGTAAGAATTGCACGGCTCTTTGTAGAGAGTTGGTTAAATAGTCGTTACATGCTACAGGAATTTATTTATATTAGCTTTTGCTTGCAGATCCATTCTCGTGAAAGTATTTTATTTAGTCAGTTTATAAGTAAAGCCGATTATATATAAACAGCCTTCTGCATTCCTTTACTACTTTACCTATTTTACCTGTGCCAAATTTCAAATCAGCCCAGTGATCCGTGCTCGCAATATTTTTTTTATAGCATAGGCCGGCAAACGAGCAAGTGGGTCACCTGATGGCAAGTGATTTCCACCGCCCATATACTCCTACCACCAGAAGAATCATGGGCGTATTGCCGACCTTAAAGGAAGAGGATATTTAGGGATTGGGAAGGGGAGGGGATTTGGGTTTCTAGATATCTCACTCACCGTACGAAACGCAACAGCAAGCCGCTACTTTACGTCGGTTTTCTGTGAGACAGTGGTAACGACCCGGTCGAGCCAGGCCATTCATGCTGTAGACAAAACTGTCTACAGCGTGGCTCTACCACTCAATATGCATAAATAGTGGTACAAACAGTTTTCTTTATGTAATAATTTAAAGATATGTATGCAGATCCATACAGTGCTCCTGATGGATTGTATTGGTTACGTATTAGCTTCATACATATTGTTTCTGTATGAATAGTATCATATCTATCCAAATATGCAAACTACGGTTACTTGTCTATACAAGTATGCATCTATATAAATTCGATGATATCGATCAAAATTACCTGTTGATGAGCTCTCAAGCCACATTATCGGTAATTATAATTCTGGGGAAAGAATTGAAGCTAACGAATTTAAAATTATGAAGTAATTGTACGCTCAATTTATCGATTCCTATTTTAAAACCATTTACGCATACTTGTTTCAGTGGTTTTTAAATCAAATTAAAATATAATTTTGTTGAACACTTTAAGTGGGAGGGTTCTAAGACATCGTAAGGGCGGAGACTGCAGTCTCCTCATCTGTCAAACCACAAACATTCAGCTGATTGATTCATCAAGTTTTAACGAGTTTTTATTTGCGTTTTTTATTTGAGATAAACACTAAAAATATTTGTTTAAAATATACAATGCAAATTCGAGGTTGTGTTTTTAAAATTAATTATATCTTTTAGATTTCGCTACGTTATGATGTTGATTAATCACTGTTCTATGCAAATTACAAATCAATTAATTTGTCAAAGATATCAGCGAGATCATTAATATTTAAACAGAAAGACAAGTGTGGCGAGCGGGTACACTACAATAATACGACAAACTTTATTCCGACAGTCACAAATACGAATTTCAAAATACCGATTTTTATAATTCCGAATGGTTTAAAATTCCGAATATAACAACTCCGATGTATCATTTATCCTATTTTTATAATTCCGAAATTTTAATATTCCTAACGTATATAATTACGATTCTCAAAATATCGAGTTTCAATAGATCGAATAACAAAAAGTCCGAATTAATGATAATTCGAAACATCAAAAATACGAATTCCGATTATTAAAATACCTATTAATTAAAATTCCGAAATAAAAACGTAAAACCGAATAGATAGACAAATCAACACATAATAATTTGCTTGTCAAAGAGAAGTATAATAGTATGAGGAGGTAGAATTAAAAAACTAATGTCAAATGCGTTTTTAAAATATTTTCTTTCCAATAAAAACATTTTTTTCGCTGGTCACAATTCTAACCTAACCCAAATGATTCACCAACAATAGAGAGGATCTGGCGCTCGGCGGCCGCTGCCGCGGCACGCTCGCTTCGCTCGCTCGCCTTCGCGCTTTAATGGTCACAGTTCTAACCTAACCTAACCCAAATGTATGTAATGATTATGCTAACTGAATCAAAATACTAATTTTAGTAATTTATCCGGAATATTGAAAATCGGAACGTCGTTTTTCGGACCGAGAACCCATCGAGAATTTGACTCTTCGAAAATATAAAAATCGGAAAACAAACAGATCGTATTTACAAGTTTCGGTAAAATAATTTTCGTAAATTTGAATAATAGACGTTATAATTTTTCGGTATTATGAAATTCGGACTATTGAACATCGGAACATCGAAATTCGGAATAAAATATTTCGGAGTATTTGGGTGTTCCCGTGGCGAGCAGTATTTCGTACTATCAAAAATCCTTTTCTACGAAAGGTAACTATTACTTCTTTTTTACTAGCCCTATATTATACATGTCGCACTGCTGGGCACGGGCCTTCTCTACTGAATGAGAGGGGTTAGGCCTTTATCCACCACGCTGGCCTAAAGCGGGTTGGCAGACTTCACATACCTTCAAAAAATCTTATCGAGTTCTCGGGTATGCAGGTTTCCTCACGATGTTTCCTTCACCGTTAAAGCAAGCGATAATTCACAATTAATATACACGTAACTTATGAAAGTCAGAGGTGTATGCTCTTGGGACAGGTTTCGAACCTGTGACTTTCGTCTCGACAGTCCGTCACACTCCCCGCTGAGCTATCGCTGCTTGTACTACGTGTATTACTTACTACTTACTTGTATTGTGCTACTTGTATTACTAGTTAAGTGAAAATATATTGAACTTTATGAGACAATGAGTTTCGATTCTCATTATACACACCCATTGCAAGTCCAACTATATTTCAACAGCCAGCTATCCTCGAAATCAACAATCCAATTCAAGGAGCCACTGAGAACATTCAACAAATAACCTGTATAATTTTCTCGTTCCACACTCAATAAATTATCAGAAACGGCGCGTCGTAACTGAATTTACACAATGCCATTTTTACTTCGATAAAGTTGCCGCTCGGGACAAAGGGTATGGGATGGAAGATTACATGGTATTCCCCCTGTCTTATAACAAACTTCTTTAATATTCACGTCTCTCTATCATCCCGAGTTCAGGAAACATAGGGATGGGACGGATGTCAAGTTTTACCAGATAATTTATAGCATACAAAAATGGTTTTTTATATGTATTATTTTATTTGGTTTTAGATATATGGTTCACTACTTAGTTCAATTGATTTATTAAAATAGTATAGTTTCGAACTAAACAAGAATTGTTGAATTTTTTTTTTATGTAAAAAGCGGGTAAATGGGCAGGAGGCTCACCTGATGGAAAGTGATCACCGCCACCCATGAACATCTGCAATATTACATAGCACTTTAGATATGGCGTCAATAAGTATCAATGACATATGTAAGTTCACGCCTGCATCCCTAAAGGGATAGGCAGAGACGCGATTGGTGCACCCATGTCTCGCTGTTATTATTACCATCCTATGATGTTCTAGGCGGCGGACCTTTCGGCATATCAAGCTCAAATTTCAATTCCAGACGATTGTACTTTTTCGAATAGAAAACCCAACGATTGTGATTACCCGACCTGTAATGGTTTCTGAGCCTAAGCACGCTGCCACCAGAGATCAATGAGATAATAACGGAATTTAACTCGATATTAATTAGAGATATTTTTTAAAATGGAAGATCGTACTACATAAATTTAATCGGATAGTAAACCAGGTAGCGGAACTATGTGCCCGTATGTTACTACAGGCTATATGTTTGAATATTTTATTAAAACTGCAAAAAAATGTGTGCACCGTTGTCACATTTTGGTTTATATACATACATGTACTTATACAACGTACTATAAGAAAGGTATGGTCCTATTGAAGGGCCGTTACATACACCTTACAGTGAGTCTTTCCCGATAATTCGACCTAGTTGCATCGGCTGCGGTCACGGATTGACTAAAATAATAGGTGTATAATAGGTATTTATACCTACCTTAAAATATTATGCGATTAAGACTAAGATTTAATATTATAAAACTCAAATGAGTTGCCTGGTTTGATCTCTCCCTATTACCTAAATCAGGGGCTGGAAATAAGCTGGGCAAATGGTGGGTACACTAATTGCACCTCTGCCTAACCCTTTGAGGATACATGCGTGATATGTTTTTTTTTATCCGTGCATGGCAAAGTGACTGAACTACAACTGGTGGTAAGCGCAGTGCAGTCCAAAAATACCAGCGATAATGATAAGTTTATCGGTGGACACCAAAATCATGCCATCCTGTATAAATACTTCTTCACACTCCGAAGAGGGAACAAACAAATCGAGAGGCCTGCAACAGGACAGGCGGATGACCGATGCAGGTACAGGAATTTAAAGATATACCCCTATACATCAAGGGACGAGAATTATCTCGGCGAAATGTGTGCGGCACAACTCTGCCTACACCTTCGGGCATTACAGGCGTGAATGTGTAGGCGTACGTATTTTATGTCAAAAAAGGCTCGCAAAAATATGTAGGATCACTCCCTAGTCCCTACGTAACATTAACGTAAAGTAACAGATTTATGTGCAAATAATACGTATCAGACGGATTGAAAACTGACATTGTGAGTGATGTAGGTTGCTGGTAAGGAGTTCTTTCTTAATATTGCTCACGTAGTTCTGAGTTACTGACGTGTTTTCCTAATTCAATTAATGTGTTTCTGTCAGTCATTCCCCCGTCCTTATCCTATAACGAAGTGGAATCGACATACGCTTTTAATGCAGGTTTCGAGGCACACGACTAAGCCATAGCGACATATAAAAAGCGATACATAAAAACCGCTTAGACATTTTATATACGTTTTTCTTTAAATTTAAAAATGCTTTGAAAGTCAATCCCACACAATTTAATATCCCTTCTTCCCGTCGTATTTAAACATATTCGTTCAAAACAAATAGTTTACTAAAAACGCAATTCGATACAGATTCACAAATTTACTTTCTTAATTGAAGTATTAAACCTATAAAAGCTTTTACACGGCACTACAAAGTTCAATGATCTAAAAACAGCCTTCAATATTATATTTTCTATGAAAATATATTCGAGTCCATTTTAAAAGTATTTAAAGGAAAATTAAATAGGTACAACCGACCCGTCGAACTCTAAGTTTTTAAACTAATTGTCTGTAACGAGTTAACAAAGCGTGAATATTTTTTTAATTTAACGATCAGAGCCTTTGCATATTGAAAGATTTAGATATTAAAGTCGTTTGAAATTACTTTTTGAATATGATTAATGTTCTGAGAAAATCTTACAGATTTTTATTGTATAGGCCAATAAGCCAGCGAGGGGGTTACTTGAATGCTGCCAACTCGCATTATGCCAGCGTTGTGGACTATGGCCTAATCCCTCTCAATTATTAGAAGAGGATCGTACCCAGCAGTGGGACGTGTATAATACAGAGCTAGTATTATTATTTTTTTTATACTTCGTTTAGTACCATTTGGTAAGCGGTGAAACCGCTGGAAGCTTTATTTTTAGCGTCTCGTCCAGACTATTATCACGTTAAATAGAGACGATATATCTCGGCTTTGTGGATGTATAAAGAGGTTGACCTCTTACCATCGTCTTACCATCAGCTGACCCACTTGATCATTTGTTGACCCTTTGGTATGAACACATCAAATTTAAATTTAATCACGTGCCTTGTTTATTTAAGTCTGTAACCACACTGTATATACTTTGTACGTTAACCATAATGACATATAGCATTCAGGTCATGTCATGAACTAATGTTTTATTATGATTTTGATAAACATAATAAAGAATTCATTATTATTTTATTATAAGGCATCGTAAACATTTTGCTGTAATGACTCAAAAGAATAAATTATGTTAATAAAACCTAGTACTCTATTCATTTATAACTAATATTTAGAATACATACGCAAATTACATATTCACACCTGTAATCCCTGAAGGGGTAGGCAGAAGTGTAACATTTCGGACAGCGTATCTCCGTCCTATGATGTGATAGGGGGCGAACCTGGCGAGCGTAGCGCCGGTCAACTGAAATTTTTATCTTTTTAAAGTCAGTTTTAATTCCATAGTGTTCTTTTAAGTCTCCTCAACCTTTTGTCCGTGAAACCGTACCGGCCCACGGTATAAAATATTAACATTTAAGTGTGTGACTGTTGAGTGTATTTATTAATTTGTTCTACACGTAAAAACCACAGAATACATGTTAATGGATATTGATGTGGCAGACGATAGACAAGGTCCCTATGTTCTGCACGGCTGTGTTCACGATTCACTTTTAGGCCGCGGACTCGAAGTCAGCGGCAAGCGGCGGCGGGCAAGGAGCGACGTACGAGCGGCGCGCGCCAAATGAGCGGCAACTGCGCGTCTGCATTGACGTAGTGCTGTGTATTTAAAAAAATGCCTGCCAACGTGGTGGAGCAAATTATTTCAATGATTTTTTATATGGAACATCATATTCACATCAATTTCGTTCGCGAACAGACACTAATTTCTCATAGTACAACACTACGTCGCTCTAGCGCCGCGCGATATGGCCGATGACTTCGAGACCGGGTCTCCGCCGCACCCGCGCCGCCGCCGCCGCCGCCCCGCACCCGCTGGCTTCGAGTCCGCGGTCTAAAAGACAGGGCATTGACGTGTTGCGTGCCGTGCAAAATCCTTTTAGATAATTTCTTAAAACTTTTCTTTATTTTTCAAGAGAATCGATACATATACAATATGGTGATGCGAAGTTGTTTTAGTTGATTGTTGAAATTATTTGATTACCAATAGTAATTCGATGAATAACAAGAATCATCTCGATCAATAATAATACTAGCCCTGTATTATACACGTTCCACTGTTGGGCATGGGCTTCCTTTATTGAATGAGAGGAGTTAGGCCTTATTCCACTACGCTGGCCTAGTGCGAGTTGACAGATTTCACATACCTTGGAAATTCTTCTGGAGAACTCTTCAGATGTTCAGGTTTACTCACGATGTTTCCTTGACCGTGAAAGTAAGGCATAATGAACAGTTAGTACGAGTACACATGTAACTCAGAAAAGTCCGACAGTCCGTGCCACTCCCCGCTGAGCTATCGCTACTACCTCAATTAAACTAGCTTTTAAACAAATACGCATTCATAGATCATTCATAGATCTATCTATACGTTTAGGCGCTATGATGCCGCACACAGACAGATAGACAGAAAAGAGGAGTCAAATTTATAACATCTGTCTTTTTGTATTTAAAACCCATATTTAAATACCGCATTACCTCATTATAATAACTTTTTTTTATCATAAATGAGAAGACGAGCAGGTCGCTCGCGTAATGGTAAGCGCCACGCCTGCCGCTAACAAAGCAACACCACAGATAACCTTTTATTACACAGCACTGCGCGGCACTGGACTGCACTCACTACTCTGAGATGAGATATTAAATAAATCGCATAATGTATAGTAATTTCATTGAGTCCAATGTGCTTTAAACATACCCCACACAACAATGTCTATACATTGGTGCATGGTGGCACGATGAGGCAAAGCGGTGGTACCAACCAAGACAGCGACATACGAGACGTCTACCTAATAAATAATTAATTTTAAATAGTAAGTAATTAATTTTAATAAATTATTCTTAATTTATGCAAATAGTTGTATTTATGCTATAATTATTTTGACCTTTAAATTAACTGTAGTTGAAATCTTATAACACATGTTAAGCTGTTTAAAACATGGTCATAAAAAAATATTAGGTATGGTATGAACACGCTATTCGATTGTACACGCAGCGCTTTGAGTAGAATTTAGTAACGCAGCTTGGAGTTCTTATAAATAATAATTTAAATAAAAAGCTGTTAGGTAGGAAACATCAAATCTAGGAATTATGGGCCCCACAAGATATATTGGATATCACACTAACATTTGGTTTGACAACTGAACCCGGTTCTATATTTAACAGACTAAAAAATTCGAACTGTATCTTTTTTATACGCGCACAATTGCGAAACTCCTTCATTTTAAACAGTAAAATAAAACTGTGTATTTGCCATAGTTTTAAATTTAAGCATATATTTGTTTTTAAATTAAATTAAAAGTATAATAATATATCATTAACTATATTTATTTATTATAATGAAAGTTATAAAAACCCTCAATGAGCATTACTTAAATTAAATACATTGAATTAAAAGTTTTCCAAACAACAAAAAGGAAGTTAAAAGATGCCAGACATATGCCCATGTACAAAGATAAGTCATGTTATGTTGTTCATTCACTTAAATAAGTAAGATTCGTTTGAAAGGATTTGTCCCGTCTTTTGTGTTTTACTTTTATATCAACGTGATTTTTAACGCAATTAAATTTTGAGTTTACTTATAAACAGGCTCACACGGTTCGAATTTATTTGACTTCAACGAGAGACCGTGCGACGGGAGTCAAGCGACAGTGACATGTCCGCTTTCTATGAAATTGTTTAGAAACGGTCGTGCGTCACACTATCCTGTTTCACTATTCAGTCGTATACCTCAAACAAAACGTATATAATATTGCTTATTAACCATATAATATGTATCTGTCGTCATGTGTCGCGGTTTCCTGTCAGCTACGAATGTACCAACATAAAACATGCCTTAATACGTATCGATATTTTATTATTGCCTTCGGTATTTTATTACGACGCGTATGTTTTAGATGGTGATGTTGAATAGAATCTAAGTAATAAAGTTGAAACACTTTGGATTTGTAACCTTAAAAACTTAAAATAACGCTGGTCGATATGTGATTTTCATTTATTTAAAATAAGGTGCATGATTTTCCAACTTTTACTCTTAAATCTCCCCTGATATTATCACGTACAACTGCAGTCAGTTTGGAACAGAGTAAATATTTAAAGTTCGCTCTGCAGTCTGAATACAAAGTACCGTTTACTCAGCCTAAAGTAACACCGCATGGATGCAACTTTGAAGCTGAAGTTGTGATTACATTTGTTAATGATTGAAGCACCAATTAGACGGAGAGGTTTAATGTAGATTATGTGGATTGCAATATCACAGAAAACTATCTTTTGCGAGTACGTGTCATAAGATTTTATTAAATTGTATGAAGTGGCCTTGTGAATGACAGTTTTCTGTTAAATTCTTCTTGCCTCGGACGCCCGATTTACTGACTCAATCTAAATGTCGCTTTACATTTATTGCAAGTTTATGTGACATTGTTCTTAAATGTTTTAAACTCCAAACAAAATACGTGCAGCTAGACAGATATATCTTTGTAAGAGCATTCAAATTAAATGTAACGAATCAATCGACACAATAAACCTTACTATTGCAGCTTCTTAATAATGTTTCTGGCTATAACTATACATTTATTTGAAATTATAGCAGCTTGGATTGATGGTTGATAACACCCACCTGTTATGACACACGTCGACGGCTTAACCGTGGCGTAGCGGGGGAGTAGCCGGCTGTGAAACCAGAGGCCTCGAGTTCGATCCCGTCAGAGAGATAATTAATGTTTGTTTGATTCACAAATCGTACATCCTCTTACCCATGATTACAGATTAACCTAGTGTGATGTTACAACTATGAGGGTGATTGTGACTGTTGGGGTGTATTCATTTATTTAATATTTTAGTACATACGGTACTGATTTTACACCTAAGCTAAAGATCATAAAAAACAGCTAGCTAGCTCTATCCGAGGCTTCATCCGAGTGAAGTAAATATGACAAAAAAAAAATACTTCATAAACGAACTTTGCAACATCTTTCCTCATCTCAGTGATTGAATTTTGAGAAATCACTTCATAAACGATTGCAATATAAAATGAACACCCTAAAAATCTTCCAAATTTCTAATCATTACGGTTTTGGTTCGGACACCGTGGCGCAGTGGGCGAAAAGGTCGCGGGTTAAATTCCTGCACCGAAACAAATGTTTGTGTGATCCATAAATATTTGTTTCGGGTTGGCAGGCGGTCGGTCGTAAAAACTGAATCTTTCTGTAGCTTGTGTTAAATGTATGTTGCAACGCCACTGCGGGTGTGAAGGGCAGGTGGAAGAAGAAGAAGAACATCATCATTGCTCACCACCAGGCAACATAGTGGCAAAACGCAAGCCTATTACGAATAAAAAAAGTTTCGGTTGCGCAATGACGAGTCGGTTAGGACTTTGCACCTTATTTAGAGATATGGAATTTAAAACCATACTTTTCCTTATTTTAAACTACATAGGTTACATTAAAATAAACCATAAAGTAAACAATATAATGAACACGTCCGTTTATAGGCAATCTTCTTCGGTAAACTTTAAATTAGACTCGGTTGCGTAGACCCGATGGTTGTTTAGATGCGGCCAGATCATTACGGTTTGGGTAAATACTTTGAATTGAAAATCGCTCTAAGCACTGTAATTTAAACTATAACTCTGTTATCAAAAAGATATTTCTTGTCATCGGATCAATTATTTCCGGTTAACCTAGCAAACTATTTTTTTTATAGTACTGCGTGTAAAAGCAAGTGAATCATGTGATTTTAAGTGCATTCCACAATACAAAAAAAAATGGGATATCTTAAAGATATTAAAGGATCTGAATCTGAATGATTCAGAGGGGGACTTGAGACTTAAATCTCCAGAAATCTCGCTCAACAAACAAATGCAACATCAAGCTGCCGCGACACGTCGGTTCTTTATGTTAGTGACACTATCCCAATAGAGCCGGCCCAGCTGAAGATAAATCTCTATCAGTTATACTTAATATAAAATCGATATATTATGTTTTTAAATACACTTAACAGTCACACATATAGTCTTGACTCCTAGGTTAACCTTTATCGTGGGTATCAGAAATTACGAAGGACTTTCGGTCGCACAACACCTAGACCCGAAACAAATCTTTTCCTCTCGGTTCGTAGCCGGCTGCTCTCCCACTGCGCCACGGAGGCTGTTAACTAAATATATACTTAGACCATGTTTCACTGTTTCCAAGTAATCGTTAATTGATGAATAAATTTGATGACAGCAAAATACAAAATTATAAAACTGTCAATATAGTATTAGACCGGTGATTATCCGGCTGAAAATGGTAAAAATAGAAACAATTTTATAGTAGAATCAAACCCATTGTAAAAGGAAGAGAATACAACAAAATTGATAGGAAAAATAAATTAACGGCGATCTGAGGTCGGGAAGTGGGAAGGGGGGGGCTTTTAAGGGTAAAAAACGGTTTATCTCGATTTCCAGAAAAACTACAAGTCCTATGGAAAAAAGTTAAATCGCAAAATTGTAGGTAATAAAAAGATCTACAACTTTTGTATACACACTTTCTTCACATAACCTCAAAATATATGTTAAAAATTCAAATAACCAAGTTTTTTGTTATTATTTTTATCTATTATAATAAATCATTTTTTTTTCACGAAATTTGGTGAAAACTTACCTTTTTGTATCCCAAATACACTGTAATTTTTTTGATTTAAAATATTTATTTTTGCACCTTATTTTGACCTAATATCGAAAAAGCAGCCTAATTTTCAAACGAAAATTCTCACGTCAAAATATGAGCTTTTTTAAAAAAGTCTGTTGGTTTCTTGTTCATTGAATTCTCTACTTTCTGATGGTGTAAAAAAATATATACATTACTATGGTAAATGTGCTCAGAAAATGTAAAGTTATAAGTTAATATTTAATAGACATATCTACAATATTTTGAGAAAGTTGTAGAATCTTCTTTAAATTATATGCGTAGATGCCTCTTTATTGTTATTTTAATATAACTTATATACCTGAGTGATCTACGGAAAATTTTAGCCCATCATAAAGAAGTGGGGAATGGGCTAGGTGGGTCTGGGCCTTACTACCTGTTATTTAGTAGTTCGTTTCTTTGCATTTTCTGAGCACATTTACCATAGTAATGTATATATTTTTTTACACCATCAGAAAGTAGAGAATTCAATGAACAAGAAACCAACAGACTTTTTTAAAAAAGCTCATATTTTGACGTGAGAATTTTCGTTTGAAAATTAGGCTGCTTTTTCGATATTAGGTCAAAATAAGGTGCAAAAATAAATATTTTAAATCAAAAAAATTACAGTGTATTTGGGATACAAAAAGGTAAGTTTTCACCAAATTTCGTGAAAAAAAAATGATTTATTATAATAGATAAAAATAAAAACAAAAAACTTGGTTATTTGAATTTTTCACATATATTTTGAGGTTATGTGAAGAAAGTGTGTATACAAAAGTTGTAGATCTTTTTATTACCTACAATTTTGCGATTTAACTTTTTTCCATAGGACTTGTAGTTTTTCTGGAAATCGAGATAAACCGTTTTTTACCCTTAAAAGCCCCCCCCCTTCCCACTTCCCGACCTCAGATCGCCGTTAATTTATTTTTCCTATCAATTTTGTTGTATTCTCTTCCTTTTACAATGGGTTTCATTCTACTATAATTTATTTATGTTTCAAATTGGAAAATCACCAGTCTATATCTCAAATTCGCATTTCTTAAACCGACTGTAGACCACATTATCTGGCGGTTCACATATGACTGAATATTCTAAATAGGCTCATATTATATATCCTAATACTAAGGTTCTACAAATCATAATAAACATTCACTATGTAGCTTCCGTCGCATGTCTGTCGACCTAAATTCATCGCGGAAGGAACCAGCAGTCGACATTCAGCTCTGTCTTGAGAGATAGTGTATGAAACACCCATCAGGGCATCATTTTCATCCGGTGCATGTGTGCTAAATAATCGACGGACTCGTACTGAGTCAAGTAAATACGGAACTGGAAATAAATAAATACATCTAACAGTCACATAGATAGTCCTGACCCTACAGTAAGATACGAGTCTTGTGTCGTGGGTATCAGGATCTACGAGAGACTTCAGAGGTCTCACAACACCCAGACCCCGAAACAAGTAATTGTGGATCACACAAACATTTGGTTTTAAATATTTAGTTGTGCATCATTATGCTATTGAATTCATACAAATTTCATAATAATCTGTACATTTTATATACAATTCAGTCTATTTACTGAACTATGATAAAAATAAAGTCTATGTTATGTATATTCGTGAAGAAATTTCAGCAATTTCTTTGGTTCCAAGACTGTTTTTTTAAACTGACCCAAACATGTACATAGAAACATCAAAGTATCAGATGCTAACTCGTTGTAAAGAATTTATAAGAAATGTATGATTTTTTATAAAATACTTGTCCTGACTGACCCTTCATCGCATAGCCAAAAGCGTTGACTACAGGAATTCAACATTTTGGGGAAAAGTTCATTAAATATTGTAGGCAACCTTTATAGGATTTCATAATATACCACCCGCACTAGGAGACCGGGGACTTACAAGGTGTGTATGGAATATTATTATTGGTCATATTTGGAATAGTGAGAATAGATTTAACTACATAACTATTTTGTTCAAGTGCAATACCAAGGATGTATAATAATCAACGATGTACAACAACACAGTTCGATACATTAAGTAACTCTACCATATTAAACTACACAGGGTAACGAGTTTGTAATCAATGCTTGACTGGGAACTTAATGGTGTACGTTAAGGTGTTTTAGTATCTTTTTGCCGATAAACAAGTCTTACGAGGGTAGGATATGAAAGGCTCTAATTTCGAAAATGCACCGATATTGACGATTCTTTCGCTAAATATAATAACATTAATACTTTTTTAAAATATAATTAAACTGACACACAAAAACAATACTAATAGTAAATTTTAAAATAAGATGGGTCGGTACAGGAAGCTGAGCAGCGAAGCACGTCAACAAAGCAGAAGGAAAACACTTCAAATGATAACTGCCTTATTAAATTAAGTGGTTGATAAACAATGCCTTTCAAAACCATTAATTAATTATTCTTTGAATGGAATATCGGGTACTACTGTTTAACGGAACCTTAGTGTCTTAGTGTTGAGTAACGTTTTTCTTCCTGCTACCTACATTCAACAATAGATTTCAATAAGTTTTATACGTGGGTTACATAAAGTGGCTATATAAGTGGTCTCTATACAATTCCCGCAATTTGTTTTAGGCGGGTGTTTAAGACAGAGGCAAACGAGCAAGTGAGTCACCGAATGGTACGTGATCCCTGTCGCCCATAAACACCCACAGTATCAGATAAGACCCACCGATAATATAATGAAAGGAATTGGGATTAGGAAGGGGAGATCTAAGAGAAGTGACGGTGTATATATATTGTTTCGTTTCTTTGTCTTTATTTTATTAATATGAATTGTCTATTTTATTTGTTCAAAGGTTACTTTATACGAGCAACAAAGGAACAGTGTGGGTACAACCCACGCGGTCTCTTTGGACCTAAATACCTCAAAGAACCACAAAATCTTTTTGACCCCTCAACATTCTAGAATGTTTGAAACACTTGAATAATACACAGACACCGCATTCGTTAGTCGTAACCTAATTAGATCGCTTTAATGTGGCCTCACGCTGTCTCTCGAATTAAATCGTTGGACTCTTGAAATGTAATTTTCACCCTCTCTTCTTAATGGGTATCAAAAATAAATATACCAAGTATTTTTTTATAGAGCATTTAGAGAATTTATTCCAAAGATATATCACACTATGATCCATAGGAGCAGGGCAATAGCATGCAATGAAATCGCGAGGGACAGCCAGTAAACAATAAATCGAAAACAAATAAATGTATTTACGAACAATTTTTTATAAATTACAAACAACACCGGTCACCTCCAACTTTTAATTAATGGATTGAAAAAGTTGCGATTTTTTCCCTGGATAATGAATTTAACTTTCTGTTTAATTTGTATTGGGGCCTTTGGTTTATTGATTTTCGTACCTTTGTAAAACGCGACTCGTTAGTTGATTAATATAGAAAGGTGATTTTGTTTAAGCAAAATTGATTGTAAATACTAATGTTAACTGTTTAGTTGGTTAAAATTAGTTTTTACTGACAATTTATATATTACTAGCTTTTGCTCGCGGCTCCGCCCACGTGATCAAACAAACAAACAAACAATCAAACTCTACAGCTTTATAATATTAGTATAGATTTGGGTAGCTTAGCAACGGAAGCCTTCAATTAATATTATTTGGGTAGCTTAGCAACGGAAGCCTTCAAATATGAATAATTTTCCCCGTTTTTGCAACATTTTTCACTGATGCTTCGCTTCTAATGGTCGCAGCGTAATGTTATATATCCTAAAGCCTTCCTCGATAAATGGACTATCCAACACAAAAATAATATTTCAATTCGAACCAGTAGTTCCTGAGATTAGCGCGTTCAAACAAACAAACAAACAAACAAACAATCAAACTCTACAGCTTTATTATTAGTATAGATATAGATTAATTGTATCGCCGTAGCCGATGTGCAAAAAAACGAAAATAATTCTAAATCTATTAATTTTAAACATAGTCCTGACTCAACACTGGGTCGAGTTGTGTGTTATGGATATTAGAAACTACGTAGTACGTACATACGTACGACTATAAGGTCGCACAACATCCAGATGTGAAACAGATATCTGTAGATCACATGAACATTGATTTCGGTGTGAGGATCGAACACGCGACCTTACGGTTTATAGTCGGCTACTTGGTCGCTGCGCAATGTAGACTGTCGCGGGCGGAGAGCGACTAATCCGATACAGTAATTTAATAGCGGGTACACGGTCAAATTTATGGTTTTTGTTGATCAATTCGATTGATAGTCGGTTCAGACGGTTCAAATCTTATGCGATTTAGTAATTGATCAACTGAAATTGAACCGTGTGAACCCGCTAATACGAAAATCAATAAGTGTATTAGTGCATTCATTTTCTGAGTAGTAGAGCCACGCTGTAGACAGTTTTTTCTACAGCATGAATGGGCTGGCTCGACCGGGTCATAACCACTGTCTCACAGAAAACCGACGTAAAGTAGTGGCTTGCTGCTGCGTTTCGTACGGTGAATGAGATATCCGGAAGCCCAAATCCCCTCCCCTTCCCAATCCCTAATTATCCCTTTCCTTTAAGGTCGGCAACGCGCCCATCATTCTTCTGGTGGTGGGCGTACATGGGCGGTGGAGATCACTTACCATCAGGTGACCCACTTGCTCGTTTGCCGGACTATGCTATAAAAAAAAAAAAAAACAATTATGACTAATTCGCCCGGAAGTGATGGATGATGAATGACTTCCATAGTCGGCTGCTTTTGCGTAATGCTTGCAATGTTGATGATTGATGGATTGATTGCTTAATGAACTCTTTATTGTGTACCATTTGTATAAATAATTACAAAGGAAAATAAACACAAACTGCTCATAAACAGTCGCAACATTACACAGACGGACTCTAAAACTACAGAGAAATAATATTTCTTATTATTTTTATTACATATGTATTTTATGCTATCAAACTAAATAAAACTAAAATCACTTGAAAGTAATTTAATTTAAAGCAAATATTTTTCTGAACTTCGAAAATATATTGAGAATTTAAATTATCTCGTGTTTTTACGTCTAATAATGAACGGATTGATGGGAAAATATATAAAAATATTTTTTCATCTCAGATCGGATGTCAATCAAAATTAATTGTGCTCCAAAGTTACTGCTCAAGAGCGTATAATGAGCATTTTTGCCAACATTTTCCTTTTCTTCGGTTCGAGTAGGGTCACCGTAATTTTATTTTTGTTTCGTATATCTAATATACATGATCAATATAATAATACTACTAATACTAGCCCTGTATTATACTGGGCACGTGCCTCCTCTGAAGACAGGGGTTAGGCCTTAGTCCACCACGCTGGCGTAATGCGGGTTGGCAGACTTTACATACTTTTGAAATTATTATGGAAAACTTTTCAGGTATGCAGGTTTCCTCACGATGTATTTATTCTTCGCCGTCAACATCGATATAAATATAAGTAAATCAATATATAATTTTAAACAATTAGAAAAGGAGACATGAAATAACTATAAAGAAATAGAAATTCTATTATTTTATTTTTGTTTTACAAAGTAAAAGAATTTAAACTATCTCTGCAACCACTCATGAGCGTGGAGAGGCCTTTCACCTCCAGTAAATATTACTACGGGGGATTAAATATTATGAACCAAGTTTCACAACATAAATTATTCGTTACATTCCTCATATTAACTTGTATTTGGTATGAAATACGATTCATAATTTATACATCTACTTGTCAGTGGCAATAAATATTATATTACTATTGTAGTCACGACCTTTGGTATTAGTGAATCCCCTGAGATCACTCTTCTAGCGGGATCTTGTGGATTTAGAACTCTGTGGAATCGTTGGGTATTATTATTATTGCAAAATGCAAGTTAGTAAAATCCCGCGCCAAAAATTTTAAATTCGTGTCTCTTTTATTTTTTTTGTAAATAAACCCCGTTAAAGGAAAGTTCTTAAGGGGTAAAGTGTTCATTGATAGTAGTCTACTTTTCTATCGAATATCGGTCATTTTTTTTTAATACCAGTGTAAAGTATTTTAAGGCTTTATATTCAAATTATTTAATTGTTTGGACTAGACGTATGTACTCCCTTTAACCGATGATTGATAATGGTAATGTACTTATACCTAATATCCCAGCTATGACTATCGCATAGCCACAGTACAGCAGGGCATGCATTACCCGTGCAGTAACGAAGCTGACGTGTTGAAACGTCGACATTTCATTCCCGCAAATTGCTCCGAATGAACCTCAAAAGCGATAAAATTACCGCGTCTTAAATATCCGTAAAATATATATTTTAAAACCTTTATTCACGTGTACTCAGCACGAGAGAGCGTGGGTGTGATGTTTTGGCGTTGGATAGATTCAGCTTAATTTCTATGGGTTTTTGTTTTGACTAACTTCTGATTTCAGTTAATTAATTTCGTAGTTTAGTAGGTAATATGCAAAATAAGAAGTATTTTTTTTAATCTTATGTATTTTTGGGGCTTTTGGTGATATCATTAACATGCTAATAAATTAAATTTACAAGGTGGTAGGTCCCTCGTATGCGAGAGGTCGTCTGGGTTGGTACCACCACTTTGTCTATTTCTGCCGCCAAGCAACAGTGTGTAAGCACTATTGTGTTTCGGTGTGAAGGACAGTGAAGCCAGTGAAATTACTGGGCATTATGAGACTTAACATCTTTTGTCTCGGGGTGACGAGCGCAGTTCAGTGCCATGCAGTGCTTTGTAATTCAAAGTTCTGTTCACCACAGGTGTTACTTCTGTTTATGGGCAGGCGTGGCGTTTACCATCAGTCGAGCGCCTTGCTCGTCTCGTCATTTCTTAAAAAAAAACTCATTCTTTTAAGCCTATTTAAAATAATGATGAATCAAAGGGACTTGTAGTGTTTACATATTGGATATAGTGCAGTCACGCTCGGATAAAAAAATACATATAATATTATATTATACAACGCTATGACCTATGAGGGCAGGGCAGTAACGCCAGTAACATGCCTACGGTGAAAGCACGTAGTACAGCTAGTTAAAATCTATTTTTAAGTCCTGGTTTAGTTTGAGAAAATGTAAAGTTCAAATAGTTCTAATAAACTTCGTTCTAAGCCTACTCGTTTAACTAAGCACTAAAGATTAATGTTATTACCTCGGCTGTTTAACTCCTTTAAAAGCCAATCAATGTCTTTATTGTATAGTAGATTTTACCTGTGACTACGTTTGTATTTTATGGTTCTTTTATTGTACTTTACGTCTCTTTTCGGTAAGACATTGGTAATAATCTGGTCGAGCCGGCCCATTCATGCTGTAGACAAAAGTGTTTGTAACGTTGTTCCACTACTAAACTACTTACTAAGATTTCTATAAAGTTGACAGGGATTGCTTTAAGTAATAAGTAATATATAATTGTTTTTAGCTGTTTATAATAGAATTGTTATAAAAAAATATACACAAACGGACATTTCAACTACGTGAATACGTATGCCTGTAATTGTCTAACAAGCAAACTTAATTTCGGATTGAAAAGGATTTATTCACTAGACATTTTGGACTTAATAAGTTTCGCATTATTGTCTTCTGTAGAAAACTTTGGATTTGTGTAGATACTTATAATAAAGATAGGTAGGTACTTATAATTAATATTATGAAAAAATTTAAGTAATTACAAAGACGTGGCGTAGTGGGTGAGAAGCCGGCTGCGAAGCGAGAGATTGTGGGTTCAGTTTCCGCACCGAGACAATGTGTGATTTACGAATATTTGTTTCGGGCCTGGGTGTTGTGGGATCGCAAATCCCTCGTTGTTCTGATACCCGCAATTTACGTTTAACCTAGTGTGGTCAGGACTATGTGTGTAATTGTGTATTCACTGTTGGATGCTTTTGTTTGTTATTTGCCTACCTAATATACGTATTGTTTAGTCATTGCTATTAAGAGGCAAAAATAAATAAAACCAAACTAACAACAACGATGGGCTCCACAAAACTGAGTGTTTTCTTTTAGGTATTTGGATATTGAAGCAAAACGTTTTGTATCACATTAATAAATGTAAATATAACTCATAACCACATAAGTATGACCTATATGTTGATTTGGCGAATTCGGCTTATAGTTTTTACGGCCTGAAGTCAACCCATCTGAGGAGAAAGCACATCTAGGCCCAAAACAAATATTTATGGATCACATAAACATTTATCTCAGTGCGGTAATCGAACCCGGTGGCTATCAACATATATGTAAATTATGTACATCGTGCTCATGTACTAAATAATTTATATAATACAAGCTTTTCCTCGCGGCTCCGCCCGCGTGATCTGCTTTTTCCGGAATAAAAAGTAGCCTATGTTACTCAGTGATAACGTAGCTTTCTAACAGCAAAACAATTTTTGCGATCGGTCTAGTAGTTTTTAAGTTTATTCGTTACATACAAAAATACAAATCTTTCCTTTTTATAATATTAGTGAGTGTAGATTATCCGTTCACATTCATAAACGTAGATACTTGTATGCGTTGTAACCTAACTCCGAAGCAAACTGAAAAAGTTTCTAAAACAAAATTTAGAAAAAAAAAACAAAGTTTCCCCCATATTGGTATTGTAATGAAAAAACTTGCACTATTCCACGCATTTTACTACCGCTATGAGTACGGGCTATTAGTTATTATATTGCTTCGGTTTGTGCGACGAATTTAAAATGGGTGTGTTGGATCGATCCCCTCTTTGTTGTATACCAGGAGGTAGATTATTTGAAATGAAATAAAATAATTTATTAATCATTAAAGCAATCAAAAAGCGCTTACGACAATCAGTACAAAAATGATGTATAGAAATCAATATTAATTAATGTATGTATACACACAGTATAATGTATCAACAAAATACTTTAGGAAATTACACTAAATCTATCTATATTATCTATTAAATTTACAATATTTTTACTATAAAAAAGTCTAGATTTGTTAAATATTGAGGGCTTAACTAATAGTTCATAGGCTCCTTGTATATGAAAAGCCGTTTGGGTTGTTACCATCTCTTTGTCTATTTCTGCCGCAAAGTAAATAGTGTGTAAAACACTGTTGGGTTTTGCTTTAAGGACATTCATACCAATAGAAATTATTGGTCATTATGAAACGTCTTTTGTCTTGCGGTTTCGAATGTAACATGCAGTGCTTTGTAATTCAATGTTTTGATTGGTGGTGCCTCTGTTTTTGGGCAAGCGTGGTGCTTATCGTAATCATCGACCTGCTCGTGCAAGTGACCCAATTCTGCTATAAAAAGTAAGTTTGTGGTCAAAAGCAATCAAGGAAGAAAAATACACCAACCATTAAGTAAACGTTAAACAGCTAACACTCAAACTAGAGGTATTGAACCGACAGGTCCAAATAAACGCAATAACATGCTAGGATACGTTTTTCCTTTTCACGACTCTCCAGAGACACCCCAAGTTGAAATAGAAAGTCCCTTAGGGACCGTTGGGCTGCCGCTTCTGTTTTGTTCTGTCCAGATCAGTTTAAGAGCTCGGACACCGTGGGATGAAATAAAAACTGATATTACTGATATATATTGTTTATTTATTTTTGTTTTTATTTGTTAGTTTTGTTTAGATTGGGAAGGGGACGGGAATTATGGCCTCCGGATATCTCACTCACCATACGAAACGTAGCAGCAAGCCGCTACTTCGGTTTTCTATGAGACATACCACGGCCTGCCCAGAATATCACAGAATATAAATATACTACGCCGATAAAGTAATAGGCTAGCCTGTAAGTAAAATAATATATCATTGGTCAGATAGGTATTTATATCCCTACCGGCTAACAAAATTGATGTAAAAAATACAGGTCAATATATAAATACACCCAAGTCATTTCTCAATGGTAACAAAACATTTTCTCTTATTTAATTGAAGGTACGCAGGTAATGGGCCTACGCTCAACCCAACCGCACCGTAACACAAATTAATTTACCCCATCCGCAACCTGCTTAGTAATGAAGGTACCAATGTTACCCCAAAAGGAGTACACATTATCCCGAAATATTGCTTTTCTAATGTTTATTTACTGTGTCATAAAATAATTGTAATATGAGCAATGAAATTGAAAGCAAAACGTTAAGTATTATAATAAACATAAATGGGACAATTTTACACCATAGAAGTAATACAATAGCCATACATCATCATCAGCCACTAAACGTCCACCGCTGAACATAGGCCTCCCTCAAAGATTCCAGATCGACCTGTTGGAAGCGGCCTGCATCCAGCGACTTCCTGCAACCTTTATCAGGTCGTCGGTCCACCTTGTTGATGGACGTCCAACGCTGCGCTTCCCAGTACGTGGCCTCCATTCCAGAACCTTTCTGCCCCATCGGTTATCGGTTCTGCGAGCTACGTGGCCTGCCCACTGCCACTTGAGCTTGCTAATCCGCTGAGCTATGTTGGTGACTTTCTTTCTTCTACGGATCTCCTCATTTCTAATTTGATCACGTAGAGAAACACCGAGCATAACTTTCTCCATAGCTCGCTGAGTGACTGTGAGCCGTCTTATACGGCCCATATTTAGAGGTTACGTCTTAGTGGTATATGTTATCACTGGTACCACACATTGATCGAAGACTTAGTCATACGCTGTAACAAATATCAGTTGTAACCATGGCTAAAATTATAACGAGTATAGTTCGTCAACAAATACAAAAAATAAACGTTTTCTCAACGCAAATATTATTAACATTATTTTGTGCAAGTTGGCCGTGCCAAAAATGAATTAGCTGGACCCGAAAAAATCCTTCCTCCGTAAGACTCCTTTTCCCACAAATTACGTGATATTGTTTTATACGCGAGGCTAGGATTATCATGTCGTCCTTTTCTTAAAAGACGTGAGGCGAGGAGAATAATAAACGTAATATGTGACATTACTTAAAATATTCATGTTCATTTTACCCCAATGTTTTATGTGTTGAAAAACCATTTTATCTAAATAAGCAGTTTATGTTAGGATTTTGTTAAACCAAATTTATGTCCTATGTAATATCTGTTCGGGTAGCTTTTGAATTCGTTTTGAAGCCATGTATAAAGAAAAATGGTTCCCAATTTAATTTCATTGAAAATAAGTACGTGCAAGACTGAAGTACTTTATACAATGATATTTTTATTTTTGTTTATGAAAATGAAATGTTTTTTTTTGGGAAGCAATGGCTACTTACATATGCTTCCCAAAAAACAATCTTAGGCCATTATGTAGACATTTTTATCTACAGTACGAATGAGTTGGCTCGACTGGGTCGTTACCAGCGTTTCATAGATAACTGACGTAAAGCGGCGGCTTGCTGCTGCGTTTCGTACGGTGAGTGAGATATCCGGAGGCCCAAATCCCCGCCCTCTTCCCAATCCCTTATTTATCTTTTCCCTTTGAGGTCGGCAACTCGCCTATGATTGTTCTGGTATTTTAAGCGTACATAGGCGGTGGCAAACACTTACCATCAGGTGACCCACTTGCTCGTTTCCTAGTCTATACGATAACAAAAAAAAAACTTCAGAAACTAGCTGCGTACCGTCGAGTTCCGCAATTTGTTGAAACTTCGGAAGCAACACTCGTGTCGTTCTGAAACTTACACCAGGATTATAATATTAAGTGGAAGTGGTTGTTTTTACAAGGAAAGTAGTGCTCCGGGTTGTTATTATGAGAACTTACAAAATTAGCGTGAGCGATATGGTTAGCAAAAAATTCTTTATTTTTTAGTTTATTAATAAAGTTAATATTAGAAATTCACAAATGATGAGAAATAAGAGGTACTAAGTATGTATATACGCATTGACTATCTTACACTGCAATTAATTAAGCGTTATTTTATAGAAATCTAAATCGGCAAACAAATAAGTATGTCAGCTGATGGTAAGTGATCTGCACCGCCTATTAACACCTTATGTTATTAACCTAAAATAACAGAGAATCATGGGTATATTGCTAACTGAAACCGAAGACTGAAGGAAAAAAAAGGATCGGAATGTCGAAAGTAGATTTAGATCCCCGAAACTCACATGTATCATACAAAACTTAAAAGAAAACTGCCTTTTGAAGTCAGATTTCTGTGAGACATGGTCGAATAATGGCCGTATTAAGGCTGAATATGAAAGTCTACTGTGTGACTAACACTAAAAATGGTTTTTATACATAATTACTATTTTTGAGCAGCTTGATACTAACCACCAAGCGAGCGCATTGCTCGTCTCTTAGTTCGGTCTAAAACCTAAATTTAATATTAATATTATGATTACATTATGATGCACTTTAATACTGTAAATTTTGTTGTTTAGAAATTCTTTATTTACACAGATGTAATTTATGAAGATTGCAAGCAATTTATCATCAAAATTATAGCAATAATTTCAAAGTAAAATTAATCCAGTAAAAGTTCTGCCTATAATGTTGTAATAAAATACAATTTTTAGTTCATCGTGGCAAAGAGCGGCGTTATAAGTTTAATCCCTTTGTTTGTATGTATGTCTGTTTGTGATATGGGTTTTTTTTATAAAACCTCCATAGTCACTTATGTAATCAGTTACTTTCCGGGGTCAGTCGTGTATCCTTTCAAGCCGGTATAATTCTGGCAACCGTCGGATAATGCAACGGTCGAAATTAAATACGACCAGGTGTAATATACTCACTTTTTCATGCCAGAATACGAAAAATAACTGATTATGCTATATTGCTATATTGATGATGCTATATTTTCATCAAAGTAATCTACTATATAAAAATAAGTCGGGTTTTCCTTCCTGACGATATAACTCCAGAACGCACGAACCGATTTCCACGGTTTTGCATTCGTTGGAAAGGTCTCGGGCTCCGTGAGGTTTATAGCAACGAAAATCTAGGAAAAATTTCAATATAAAAGCGGGAAAATAGGGAAAATAATTTTTTAAATACAGCGCCATCTCTGATACATAGCATGTACTACAAACCAATATTACATAAAACGAAGCCATCTGGTGGCGAAACGGAGTTCGCCGGGTGTGCTATTTTGTATGAAAATCACGCGGGCGGAGCCGCGAGCAAAAGCTAGTTCATAATATAATTCTCTGAAACACACGAGTACATGAACCTAAATCAACTCATACGATTGGCGCCGGAGAGTCGGGTCTTTTGAAGGTAAAAGCGGATTGGGGTAATTAATCACACATAATTTAGTACATTAATATGTTTACCCCATTTTTTATGTTTCGATGTGTACGACTAGAACCATGTTTATTTGATTAGACTAGTGGTTTACATTTTGAGATGTCATTTAATATGTGTGGTAATAGATGTTCGATAACAAGTTAGGATTTCGGTAAATTATAATTTGAATTGAGGTTTATAACAATTTATAGAAAATAATTTCTTGTTGCATTTCAATAATTCAATATATTTTTACCGTAAGATACTTGACTAAAATCACAAAATATGTGTTATTATAAAAGATATCCTAATAATTAATATAAAAGACAAGAATTTCAAGAGTGTTGTATACATACATAACCCTCTGTAAGTGAATTCAAGTGATACTTGGCTGATTTTTTCTACATATCGGTATAGCTAATCTACTTATTTCTTTGATTCATACTCGAGCTTAAATATTATTCATATCTGAAGTTATACAGTTGCCAAAAAATGGGTAAGAGAAGTCAGTCCTCGACGACAATGTCAGATGTTTGCCAAATCGTATTGACGTCGTTGCAATAAAGTGATCCTGAATAACAAGTAACTTCAAAGGTCACTATATTTTAACCCATTTTATGGTTGCAACTGATGCGAAAAATTATTTCAACCTGTGAAATAATTTTGTAATGCAGACAGCATACCATTTTGCCATTTTCATTTTTGCTAGAAGCTGTACAGTTGAATCATGTTATTTTTTATTCTCCTAGAGCGACAGAATAACTATAAAACTTGAAGGTACGTTTATTCCTTCAAAGATAGCATCAAATAGCAAAATCTCGGTCGTTTACGTCGTGCTCGTCTCATAATTTGATACATTTTTCACATTGGGTGTATTTTCTTGCTACAAGTATTTTCATACTTACTAGGAGACCTTCATCTCATTTGTATAATAATTGTACTGATGGTAACGAAATTAATATTTTTTAATTTTTTTTCATTTGTCATTTTCTTTCTCATTTATGTACATTAGTCTGTTCTATAACACAATTTTAACCAATGAGCCATGTGGGTTTCCACAATGTGGCCGACAGGCTTTATTCCGGCGGTAAATATGTAGGTTGTACTAAGCTGAGCGGGTTGGATTCTCGGCATCCCTTATTTGCCTTTTATGAGTCCTTTGGGAATTGTCACTGAAACGTAATGTATGTACACCCCAACGGTATGCATAATTTTAACCGACTTCAAAAAAGGTGGTGTAAGAACAAATAGACACACACATATTTTTCTTATCTATGATACGCGATATATCTGCAAAATGTGCAACGAAATTGATGATTCTTCATATAGTCACCGATATTGAAGGCCAAAAAAAAAACATTAAAAGTTAAGGTTAAGTTCTGATTACCGACTCCGAGGAAAAATGCAAAATTCCTCAAAAGTATAAATGCATTTCAAATCGATTTTTAAGTGATATATTAAAACTATTACCTATTGATTAGCAAACCTCAACAAATAAAGCTGGACTTAATTTCACTAGCTCAAGTAAATGTATACGGTAAATTCGAGAAAATCAGTCCGTGTTCGGTGCCAAAACGGATGTTTATAGTAAACTCGGTTGGCAGATGAATCCTATCTGTTTCAAGGTCAGTTCGCTGCATTCTATATCTGCAGGGAAGTTTATTGGACGCGACGACGCCATTCAGACTGCGAAACTGTATCCAAGTTCAATTTTAATCAATAGTTGCTTACAAAATAGGTGTAACTTACTAGTATTACCATAAGCAACTGCAAAAGGATTAATAAATTTAATAAATTTTCAACGCATGCTGTGGCTTCTGAAGGTAATGCATTTATATTGTTACTTGAATGTTACTGTATTATTATTATGTTATAGTGTAATTACCACAGATTGTCCCAAAATAAATAAATACACACAACAGTCACACTCCTAGTTCTGACTCCACACTAGGTTAATCTGTATCGTAGGTACCAGGAACTACGAGGGACTTGCGGTCCAACAGCACCCAGAACCGAAGGAAATATTTGTGGATTACACAGACATTCGTCTCAGTGTGGCTATCGAACCTACGGCTTTCGCTTGGCAGATGTGAAGCAGTATGCTGTTGCGTTTTGTATGGCGAGAGAGATATATATCCGGTGGCCCAACATATGCCTCTCTTGGTCCATGTCCATAAAAGAGATATAAATACTGATGACGCAATGCAGTCAAAAATCTCCTCATCGAATAACAGAGATTGTGTTAATATGTTGGAATGTACATGAAATAGCTGCTGACACTCAGTTTCTTTTCCTACCTACTCTTATCCTACACGCAGTGGGGTCGGCGTGACATGCTTTTTAACAGATATTACAGATAGATTTGACTTGTAGCTTTCATGACCGGCCACCTGCCTGACATAAATCCCTCTGAGGAGAAACACCCGGACTATTTGATACTCAAGTTTATAATACAATGTAAAATAAAAAAAATAAGACGGAAAGGAGAAAAATAACATGAATTTTGTTAAGGAAAATAGATATTTTTTTTGTCGGGGAAATTTAATTTTACCGGTAGTGACTCCAAAAAATCTAGTGTACGTATTGTTTTTAATTTCAGATTTTTTTTTAATTTATTAGGAGTAAGTACATATATATTTTATTTCTATTTTCTGGGCAAAAGACGACCACTATGCGGCAAATTATAGGATTAGCTTTTTAGCATCGAGTGAACTCATAGGTCGGTCTGGAAATCTTTGGGAGAGGCCTATGTTCAGCAGTGGACGTCCTGTAGCTGATGATGATGATGACGATGAACTCAGAGCTAAGTGAACCAGGTGAGTTTAATGAATTAAATTTTATTTAGAAATTGATTCTGGACTAATGTGACAGGTCACAATATACCTAAAAATATAGTAGACGTAAAAATATAGTAATTCAAGTCACAATACGTGTTGCGTGTCATAACGTTTACATCCATATTAAAAGAAAGTCGTTGAGAAAGTTCAAAATTACTTAAAGATATATAATAATTGTTTATTCATAGAACCATTTCCAAGTTATAAATAAGACCAACAATAATATTAGTTGCGACTAGACCTTCTTGGAAATCATTTCAGTAAACTGTTTACTCAACCACAAGCAAAACTATACAACCTTGACTCTCAATTCATACAAGGGCACCGAAATGTCTGCAGAGTCAATGGGAAGTAAATATATTGGAGAAAAGACCTTGGACGTGGAACAGCATGCATCAAGGAAAAAACAACAATTTAATCCAGACATGTCAAGGGTGAAGTCGTAGACAACGCGGCGCGACTCGCGACACCATCCAAAGATATTTGTGAAGACGAAAACTTGTGCAATATAGCTGTTGACGGGATTCGTATAGATATGCATTCAGAATTCATTTTTACAAATAAGGTCACAGAAATTGTTAGAATTTTAACTTTTATTTCGCAGGATAATATGTTTACTGTGTAGTAAGATAACAGACGGTATACGAGCAAATGGGTCGCCCTGACAGTAACTGATCTCCACCACCCATGAATTTGCACAATACCTGAAGAATTATGGTTGCGTTGTCAACGTTTTAGGAAATGAATGATCAAGGGAATGGGAACGGGAAGAGAATTTGAGCCTCCAGATAGAAGTTTATGCTATAATATCGCACTAATAATACAATAGTGATGTAACTCAAAATACATCGAACTTGACATAATATTATAATCTTATGTAAAATTTAATTCCTCACAAGTCATTAAAACTCTCGTAAAAATACTGCAAAAAATGAATAAGAGATGGTGCTATAAGACATTATTAATGACTGACTGATCGCCTACCCCCGCCCTCCATATTGCGTCATCTTCAGTTGCGACCAACAGTGACCGAGGAAGCACGCGCCGCTTGGTGCAATATTTCGAGTTGCAACGTTATTACTGAATCAGGTATGTAAATTTTATATTTCTATTTTGGTTTAAGCCTAAATATGACTGTGTTGTGTTCGAGTTATTACACTATTACTGATTTACACAAGCAAATTTTAAAATAATATTTTGACTTATAACACTATTATTGATTCAGTTAGTAATTTTTGATATAATACAGTTTTGTTGAATCATAACTTTAACTAATGTTTTGTATGGTTTATTAATTAATTATTCATAATATCTATTTGTAAATTACGGTATTATTTAAAACTTAATCGAATGTTTAGCAGTGTTATGAGAAAAATACCTACTAAGTATTATAATTTCGTAAATTTCGAGTTACTACAGTCTTTGTGACAGACACGCATCAAGTACCTACGAGTATGTATTGGACTAAATAAATAATTGATAATATCTTTGTAGGTTCAATATGCATCGTGGACGTTTACTTGTTGGTATGGCAACAAATACTACAAGTTGTACCCATGAAAAAGAAAATGATGAACTTGTCAGGAATTCGTCACCATCATCATCTACAATTCATCCAGTACTTCAAGAAATTGACGTAAACAGTTCAGTTATGGTTAGTAATATTAATCCGATAACTGAATGCAACTAAAGGAAATACTGCATTACACCCATTCATTCAGATCAGAGTGACTTAGATGATTCCGACCATGATCCACATTTCGTTCTCTATTCACAAACTAAAGCTCCCAGTCTGCTCCGAGATCGAACAACAAAATCTAGAAGTAGTTCTTCTTCTAGTAGCTCTTCTTCAAGTAGTTCTTTGTCAAGTGGCTCTTCATCAAGTAGTTTAGATTAAGGAATTCTGGATAATTTAAGTCCCGTTGCTGGAACTAGTGGGTTGTCTAAAGAATCAAATATTTCGTCGGTAGACCAAAACTATAATACTAGGGGCAGGAAGAGCTGTGGGTGCGTAACGTCGATGCCTGGAAATACCAAGAAGCCAAACGACTTTGGAATACTGGCAAAGCGCATGAATCGGCAAAGAAAAAACAAGTACCAGCAAGAAAAAATGGTCCGACATGTGGCGAAAAATGCAGGTTATATAGGTTTATATTTTTTGTTTAAATGTCTAATTTCATAAGCAATGCGAATATTTTTATGTAATTACGTAAGCAATTTACAGAATAAAATATATTAAAATAAATAAGTATTTTATTTTTGAAGGTTTATTTTGTAGTTTAAGTACAAAATGTTGAAGAATAAAAAGTGTACCTTTACCACTTATTTTGTGATCAGTATTAGAAATTACTGTTTTTGTAAAGGTTTAATTTTATTATTTTTTCAAATGTTTACCGCCTTAGTAGTAAGTATAGGCAAGGTCCAAATGTCAATTTTCTATTATAAACACTAATAAGAATAATCTGGTTTTATTTAAACAATTAAACAAAGGACCTACCTATATTTATTTTATTTATTTATTTGGGAAACATACAAAATAATTATAACTTAAGGTACATGTAATATTTTTAGCTCTTAATCCAAAAAAGTTTCCATAAAAGAGTACATAAAAGAAGAAAGTAGACGAATTTTTTGTTGTAAGTACTAGAAAATCACCTAAAATAGCAGAGAAAAATTATAATTCAAACTGTCGTAACACAAAATATTTCATCAATAACGATGTAATTAAAAATAATATTTTATTTTGCAAACTGTGTTTGGAGTAATACCGTCTTAACTCAAAATTCCTAAATAACTTCACTATTACAATATTTTTTTAATATTAGTTAAAATATAATATCTTTAATTTCATTTTAAAATATCATAAAGCTTTTATTTCATTCGTATCTATAATAGGAAGTGAGTAATGCGTTTTTCGTTGATTCTGAAAAATCATCGATTTTGAGTTACAACACTATTGTATTACTAGTGCGATATGTTTAGTTAAGTACTGCTTTTTATCTATTTATGCAGTGCTTTGTAATTCAAATTATGGATAGTATTGCTAGATGCTGTTTTAAGACAAGCGTTGGTGTTTATCAGCGATTTGCTTGTCCCGTAATTCACAATAAAAATAACATTTATATCGATGTAACTATTTTGTGTTAGCCAGTTTGGGATTGATTTCAGGGTACGTGGATCCATGGGCAACGTAGCACTAATTGAGATACCAATATTACTTACCGAATATAGTAAGCTTCGTAAGCGAGTACCTTACCATTTAGCTCAAATATCTCTGTATTATTCGGTCTTAAGAATATTTTGTCTCATTTTATGTACTTTGTTTTGATTGATACTTGTGTACTTTAATTTAATACTTAAATGGTTTGTTCATGTCAGATCTGTTATATCCACAATAATTCTAATAATGTATAGCATGTGCTCTGTTGATATACGCACAAAATAGTTTTCCAACAACGTCGATGACAAATTCTCGAAACACCAATACGGTAAGATTGAAAACGATCTAGGGCGCCAAGGTTGCGTCGAAGGCGAATCCCATGAGGCAAGAAGTAATATGGTGCTATGGCGCCCTTGGCATTTCTGCATCCCGGGTATAGCGCGGTCGTTCACCGTACGTATTGATTTTTGTGACCGGCCTGTTCTGTGCATTGGCACAGATTCTGAAGCAGACGCGATATCGTTTGAAAGTTATTGTTGTGTTTAATTAAATCCTACGCTTGTTTGGTATATGATAGGCTTTTGTTAAATATTAGTTTTTTTGTTGACTATGTCATTGATAATATTAGTGTTACTACTATCGAATATCGAAGATAGATGCTTGGTTGTTAACAGCTTGGTTGCTTCATGAGATTATAAAGCTATAAGGTGAAAATCTTTTGGAATCATTATTCTAGTGGCAACCAACTTAGGCTGAGATAGCATAAAACAAGTGGTACACTTGATGGTAAGTCATCTCTTCCACCTATAAACCCCCACAATACCAGACAAATCATTAACGCTTTGTTGACCCTAAAAGGGATAATTAAGAAAATGGGAAGAGAAGATAGGTAAGATTCTCCGGATATACCTTTACGTCGGTTTTCTCGATACTATTAACAATTCGGTCAAACCGGTCCATTAATTTTGTAAGCAAAACTGTCTACAGCGTGGCTCTACCACTTATTTTGGTAAATATCTCATCATAATCTATTAATGCAGTACTCATAATAGTATTTGCTCAATGACCCAGTTAAGACTCGCACAGATTATACATATATCTCTGATGTGACTGCACACCTACTCCGATAATATGACGCTATTTTTAGCTTTGAATGTATAGGAAAATGGTGCTTACTGCGATTTCGTTATAAGCGAAAATATTATTAATTAAAATAATATTAAGGCTAATTGGTGTCATGGAGCGATTGTCTATAACATTTTATATACACTTTGCTTATTCTGAGAATATTGTAATGACCAGATGAACGATGATGGATTGACCATCTATTTATATCTATTAGTAATGTATGTATTAGTATATATTCGGTTTATTTTCTTATTTTCAGTATGTTATATATACACCTACTTTGTTTCTTCTATGCATAACCCCAGGTCGACTGGTAGAGAATGCATTTGGCATTTAGTCCGCCTGTATACATTTGTATATAAAGTTAAATAAAATTAAATATTTATTTTAATGTTGATCATGAAGCGGCAGCTTCGTTGGCAGCGCATTCCCTACAAAAGATGGAATCTTCTCGTTTGCTAATTAATGCTAATAATTATATTTGACTTTGCGGTAGGCAGCGGCTTGGTTATGCCCCTATTGCCGATGTCCGTGAGCGACAGTGAGCGCTTACCATCAGGCGGGCCGTTTGCTCGTCTGCCTATCAAGGCAATAAAAAAACCAAGTGATTCACTCCAATTACGTGTTCTATATCTACTGACTACGGATTGGTTTCGGTTAATAGTACCAATCAAAATAATAAATGCTAGCCTTCGATTAGGGCGCCTAGAAGTCAAAGCAGCGATATTTAGAATTGCCTATTTGTCCTTTCAACCCAGCTGGATCGATCTACAAAATACTTATTAACAGATGTAGTTTGAACGTAACAAACTTTAATTAAATTACTGGCATTTCGTTAAGTAATGCCAACTTGCTCGAATATCGTTAATCGTATTTAACCACTACACATGTTTAACTAATGTCAAATTGTATATTTTTTATATTATACATAGTGGTAAAACCACGCTGTAGAAAAATTTGGCTACAACATGAATGGACCGATTCGACCTGGTTGTCTTTACTGTCTCACAGAAAACTGATGTAAAGTAGCTGCTTGCTATTCAAATTCTTACAGTGAGTAAATTATCTGGAGGCCCAAATCCCCCTCTCCATCCTGGTTCTTCATATATTTATTTATATCTTTCTTTTAAGGTCGGTAATGCGTCCAGCATTCTTTTTTTTATTTAATTGAATGACAAGACGAGCAAGGCGCTCGCCTGATGGTAAGCGCCAAGCCTGCCGATAAACATAAGCAACACCACACAGAACTTTGAACTACAGAGCACTGTGATACTGAACTGCGCTCGTCACCCCGAGACATAAGATGTTAAATCTCATAATGCTCCGTAATTCTTCTGATACTGTGGGGGTTCTTGGGCTGTGACGATCAATTACAATCAACTTACTCACTTGCCGGTCTATGCATAAATAAGGGCTAAATAGGATTAAATATCGTTGAACAATTCGACCGATATTCTGTCAAACTGTCATTTATGTTAAGAAGTTTCACATGAGTTAAGGAATATAATGAATATTATGTTAGGTAATTCAAAAGCACCAGAACAGTATTATTAATAACTTTGTTATTTCCATCGACGCCTAAGATTGTGTGTAGTATCTTTGTTATTTCTGTATAATGATAAGTTTATACAAGAATTTACATACTGATATTATTAGAGTTTCTAAAGGTCTGTATTATTTCAGATTTTACAGCATGATGACTTCAGATAATTATGTTATTTTTTATTATCAAAAAAATGTCAAACAATCAAAAGACCTACGGCTGAGTTTCTTAGTACTTGTTTTAGGTCACTCGACATTTTCTAAGTACCTGTAGATTCAAAATTTGGCGTGTAAGTCTACCCTTGGCTGCCTTATTATATAATAAACGATTTGATTTTCTTTTTCCTTACCTAAAAATGAACGTTCAGTGTCTTTTCACATGTATATACTTTAGCAGTTACGATTCGCTTACTTCAATATTAATTTTTCTTTATTATTAGATTTTTTTATTTTTTGAGCTCAATTTGACTGAATATTTCCTTTTTCTTTCAATAGTGATATTCAATTTCCAGAAGTATGCCTTTTAAATAGAATCTCTGGCCGACTGACTCTGATATAGTAATTTAATTGTATAGGGGAGACGAATTGAGTCGTTTTGTTCGGAATACTTTTCTTATATTGTGAAAATGCGGAAATAATACGGCCTCATGTTGATAATATTAAATAAAATGAATATCTGAATTTTTGCTGGACGTGGGTTGAAATGTTTTTGCATATTTGTATCCAAGTGTGTGTAAGTGGGGTTGTTTCCAAATTCATATTGATTGATTTTAAGTTTTGATAACTTTAAAGTTAAAATTCTATAACCTACCATCGCCATTATTGTCGCACTCTATAATTTATGTCAAGATACTGAAGATATCATTTGATAAACACGAATTCTATGCCAATAGCATTGTACAAATGCGCCTAGCTCTTATTCAAATTGGAAAGTGTATATGTTGTCTTATTGTATTTGATTACATTACATTAATCGGAAACCATATAATGTACCTTTGGATATCTATCAACTGCTAATTTTCCTCGTCAAGAAAGGGGCCGGTTTCAAAAATTAAACTATATAATTTTGGAACATCTCTAATAAGCCTATTTCACTAACTCCATAATATCAAAGGTTAGGTTAATATTTAAAGTGTTGTGGTAGAGATCGCTTGTAGCGATAATTCCGCCTTTTATAACATAATTTAGTTGTAAGATTCTAAGGGATTTACTTAAAAAGTTTCTTAAGAAATTATAATATAATTGATATTATCATGTCGAGGATCTTAATTTGGTAAGCCTAAAATCGGTGTGTTTATTATTCGTCTACAATTCAAAGCCATCTGTTTGCGTGCGGAGTTTGTTGAGTCTTGAATATATATAATCTTGAATCGTCTGCTGTCCTGCTGTCGCTGTCGATTGACTAGAAATAGACAAAGCGGTGGTACCAACCCAGACGGCCTCTCGCATACGAGGAACCTACCACCTTGCAATTAAAGAATTGTTTAAAATTGTTTTCCAATGTTTTAGCTATGGAATGTAGTTTGCAATACAATAACTCAATCGCGACAAGTGTGCTGTTATCTTTTGAGGAGATTTATTTTTTAAGTTGTACTCCGTCAGCGAATCATAATCAAACCTATATGATACCACATCGTAGATAAATTCTGTCAATTTTTTTTTTTAACGTGTCGGTCCATAATTGACAGAGAAATAAATGTACATACATTAAAAAAGAAAAAATACGCGCTGAGTTGCGAACCTCCTTCTTTGAAGTCGATTAAAAAGCAAAAGTAAACGTGCCGAATTGAAAGCCTTTTTTGCTAAACTCTGTTAAAAAGGGTTTCAGTTCTCAAAACATTATACTGATGCTTCTAAAATAACATAAACCATTGCTTAACCCTTGAAAATGCTGATACTGAACTATCCAGTCTAAAAATCCAGTCGGATGTACAAAGGATGTATCATGATATCCCCCTGTTACGATCCGTTTTTTATGAAATGTAATATATATTTTTTCAATAACATTTTATCTGCGTACAAAGGGATTTGAGTACGCTTTGTTACTTGTGTTACTGGCTATCCAATTTCTGTTTTGTATAGATTTATTTTATTGCATACACTCACAGGAGGATTTAGTTTTTATTTGATGAGATTTGTTATTGATGTCACGTATATTTAAGTAATTTACTTTTTGCGATATGATTATATAACAATGGTTTTTATGATAAAAAGAAGCAGCACTGTATAGAACTTTGAATCACAAACGTGACATGGTACTGCATTCGTCACCTCGAGAATAAGTTAGTAAGTCATATAATGCCCTGTAATTACAATGGCTTCAATGTCTTTCAAACCGAAACACAATATTGCTACAGCTACTGCTGCTATGAATAATATCAGGTCATGGACATGGTGCGGTAAGGTAGCTTTCACACACCTTCGATATTATTAAGGAGAATTATCAGGTATACAGGTTTCATCACGCTTTCTCAATACTCTCTTCACCGTTCAAGCAAGAGATAAATAAATACACAGGTGCTTTAGAAAAGTCAGAGGTGCATGCTCTTGGGGCTGGTATTATATATAACTACTTTTGTCTCGTACCACTTCCCGTTGAACTATCGCATATACGCGAAAATATTTAAATCTGACGTTATGTTTTTTTTATGACATAGAAAATGGCGATCCCATCAAAACATTGGAAACCATCGTCCCCAACTTACATCACGTTATAATATAACTAACAAATGTTCTGCTCTTTATATTTAGACTTGATCTATCCACATATCTTACTCGAAAAACACGCTAACCACCACGACTTGTTTTACAAATATCAATCGAACCTATTATGCAATAACGTTCAGATTTCTTCAACGGATTTAATAAGATGTGAAATTTAGTACCGCAAAGCTAAATAAAAGGTTTCCACTTTTAACGTGACAAAGGCATTTTCGCCACAGAAAGGAAATAAGTATTGATGCCGATGACCCAACCGTGTATTTTGATGATTTATTCATATGTTTGATTCACATAAGATATATATATTTCTATAGTATAATTGAATTTGTAAAACCGTAATATCAAGATCTGCTAATTCCAAAAAAATAAAGTCCTTATAGTTATAAACTAAAGTAAATAAAGTGTAGTTAGTATTCTATATCCATAGTGTAAGTTTTGACTTCACATAGACTTCAAGTATTAAAAATGACACGGGATTCATTTTCTCAATATACACATTGTTCTATTATTCCAAATCTCAAATGTCCGACGGTCATGAAGACAGAAAGCTCAACTCAATTTTTCCAGAAAACTAGAACAATAATTCATTTATTAGCTAGTAAAATAATTTGCTTTTAATTTGCTCTATTTTTTTGATTTGACTAAGCAATGACGGTTTCATATATTCACACGGACGGGTTCACACGTTGCGATGCCTTGTTTTAGGTACATTGCACAAAATGCACGTATTCAATTGCATACAAAGCAGACGTGTCGTTGTTGGTGTGTGTCGCTGTCACGTACCTCAAAACAGGCCTTTACATATTACTATAGGTAATAAAACATAAATACACCCAACAGTCACACTCATTGTCCTGACCGCACACTAGGTTAAACGTGAATAGTGGGTATCAGGAACTACGAGGGGCTTACGGGCCCATAACACACAGACCCGAAACAAATATCTGTGGATCACACATACACATGTCTCGGTGCGGGTATCGAACCTGCGTTTTCTCGCTTCGCATCTAGCTACTCGCCCACTGCACTGCTGTTGATTTACATAACAGTACAACGGAGAACTTTTCGGATACATCTTACATTTAGATTATTTATAACGTTTTCCGCAAAGTTTCAGAAGCGTGGAAATTCATAATAATGTGACTTTACGCTTGCTCTTTGAGCGAAATTGTAAGTTCTGTGATGGACTTATAGTTTGTAGTCGTTCTGCGAAACTGCAAATTTAAGTTTTTTTGCCTAAAAAGGTGTTATTGAACATACATGCAATGCAATCTACATCCTCCTTATTATGTTTCAAACGTTAATAGGTTTAGCTGGTGTATACTTTGTATGATATTATACAAGTAAATTAAATTATGTATTAAATTATATATAAACTGGTTGTTGTGAGACCGAACGTCTCTCGTAGTTCCTGACATCCACGACATAAGACTCGTATCTTACTGTGGGGTCAGGACTGTATGTGTGTGAATGTTGGGTGTTTTTATTATTTATTTATATGGAAATGGCTGTGATTGCTCCCTGACTAAGCACATCTACTACGCATATCTCAAAAAATACCTAACCAATGAGTAACCGATTGGATAGCGGTACAAACGGTAAAAAAGCCATACCAACCAATCAGTACAAACTAAACCATATACTCGTTCAGGCGAGTTGCGTTCTGGGATCAGCCAGTGTATATCCAGTAATTTCAGGCTGGTATAGTTCTTTGTATAAGGTATATAAGGTGTATAAGGTATGTGAAGTCTGCCAACCCGCATTAGGCCAGCGTGGTGGACTAAGGCCTAACCCCTCTCATTCAGTAGAGGAGGCCCGTGCCCAGCAGTAGGACGTGTATAATACAGGGCTAGTAAAAAAACAAAATAGTTCTGCCGACCTCAAGAGACTCAATGTCTCTTGACGGTCAACATTATGTCTGGACTGCACAGTATATGACATCAGGTAAATGTATTCTAGTTATCTTGCCGTGCCAGGATAAAAAAGTAACCATACTTGGTAGCCTCTTATGACAAGACCATAAAATAATATTTTTATAACAATATTTTGGTATCTTTAAATATTCCAGTATTATAGCTTTTCTAAACGGTAGAGCCGCGGGGTAGATAGCTTTCATCACTTCACATCAGGTGATACAGTTGCTCGTTTGCGAGTCTCTGTTAAAAAAAGGTTTCAAGCAAAAATTGAGTTATACTATTTTTGTTTTTAACTTCGACTAACGAACACTACTCATTATCATTATAAGGCTATCTCACTTTATTTGGAGATTATACGCTACTTAGTCTAGTTTTCGTCTTATATCAACTTAATTCTGGACACGATGAATGAAAGGCATGATGATTTCTTATGTATACGCGAATATTACTCATTGAAATAAAACTAATTTAAACGGATTTTATCGACAGTGGACAGTCCACCCCTTGACCTCGAAGGATGAAAAGCTTTCGAAATGTCGGGATCAAAATTAATAAAAAACCGCTATAAAATCCGTTTAAATTAGTTTTATTTAATAAAGGCATGTTTTGAGATGCTCGACGGAAACAGGTAGAGTTGAATACGTGATGTGAGTCAAGCGATAGCGACACGTTGGCTTTGTATGGAATTGTATACATACGGTCGCACGTCGCTATCTCCTGTCTCGTCGTCTATTTCAAAATTTACTTACACAATTGCATAAAAACGGACGTGTCACTGTCGTCTCGCGTCACGGTGTCCTGTCTCGGTCGCGTACATACCTTTTCACGCGCCGTATAAAACCGAAACAGTATTTACATACATACTTTGATTAAATGGCTTCTGTCTTTTTTTTTATAGCATAGGCCGGCAAACGAGCAAGTGGGTCACCTGATGGTAAGTGATCTCCACCGCCCATGTACGCCCACAACCACAAGAATCATGGGCGCGTTGCCGACCTTAAAGGAAAGGGATAATTAGGGATTGGGAAGGGGAGGGGAATTTGGGCTTCCGGATATCTCACTCACCGTACGAAACGCAGCACAGCAAGTCGCTACTTTACGTCGGTTTTCTGTGAGACAGTGGTAACGACCCAGTCGAGCCAGCCCATTCATGCTGTAGACAAAACTGTCTACAGCGAGACTCTACCACTACATACACTACCACTCATACACTCATGTCTCTCGCGATTGATGATAAGTAATCCGCACGCTATTAATCTTCTTTTTTAGGATAGGCCGGCAAACGAGCAAGTGGGTCACCTAATGGCGAGTGACCTCCACCGCCCATATACACTTACATTACCAGAAGAATCATGGGCGCGTTGCCGACCTTAAAGGAAAGGAATAATTAGGAATTAGGAAAGGGAGGGGAATTTAGGCCTCCGGATATCTCACTCACTGTACGAAACGCAGCATCAACCCGCTACTTTACGTCGGTTTTCTGGAAGACAGTGGTATGCAGAAGCCCAAATCCCCATCCCCTTCTCAATCCTTTAATTATCCCTTCCCTTTAAGGTCAGCAACGCTCCTATGATTCTTCTAGTATTGGGCGTACAAGGGCGGTGGAGATCATTACCATCAGGTGACCCACTTACTCGTTTGCCGGTCTATGCTACAAAAAAATAAAATAATTTACGACACAATTTTGGAAAAAACTCCCTCACAATCATAAAAACAAAGCACACATTTGCAGTTTATACCAAGGATGGAAACTCATATTCTAAAATCCGTGCCATTACTCCAAGTTCATTACAACTAAACAACCTTTATGCTCCCTCGTACAGACGAGACCGCTTTCACACTCTAAATGTAATCAGTGGAAAAAACACGCACAAATACAATTATTTCGACAAAGATTACCACAACGTAGAAATGAACAGATCTCTGCGGTAAAGACGGGCGGTATAATAAACCGAGTGAAAAGGACGAACGCGTTTTATTAAAACCACTAGAACTGGCTTGATGAATATTTCGTTTTGTAGCGACACAGATTAATTTATTTCAGAGATTAGTAAACGTGCTAATGGGTTACTTGATCTCTACAGGCCATGAAGAATACCGAAAAGAATCATGTATGTGTTGGCAACCATAATGAAAAGGAGTTTGATTGATTCTCGCTCCTAGATTTATTTTTTTAAAGTGATTGCTCGATACGTCATTTGAAGCCAGGGTTTTGCCAGTTTATTCGACTAAAGCGCTGCCAATTATTCATTAGCAAATAGTTATTTTTCGTCCTTTCACTAACCATACCGTAATCAGATATTACCCCTATTACATACATATTATTATAACTTACCTTAACACCTTATATATATACACGATGCGCAAGAAAAAACATTCCACTTAATATGATACAAAAGGGATTTCATCGGGCGCGTCCTAAATAGGAAATAGGATGGATACAAAAATGTAATTTAATAAAAATATTTTACGCGCGCAAAATAATGGTAGATAAATAAATATAAATTTGATAAAGGCTAAGTTGTTATTGATTGAACAACCCAGTTATGTTTCTGGGGAAACCTCTCAAAATTTATATACGTAATATTATGTTGCTGTTTTTATGTTATGGTTGTTATGATTCTGAGCTGGAATTACGATTTAAAAATGGAATACATTTTTAAAATGAAAATGCTCATCTCAGCCTGGAAATCGTGCGCGAGGCCCCACGAGACATGGTTCATTTCAATTGCAACTAAAAAAATGACCTATTTTTACGATAACTTGTAATTTTGAAATAGGTGTAAGGGTGTATATAAGATGATCTTTTGTATATAGCATAGGCCAGTAATCGAGCAAGTGAGTCAACTGTTGGTCATCATCCGTCATCATCCACATTACCAAAATATTCATGGATGTGTTGCTGATTTTAAAGAAAAGGGATCGGCAAGGATATATTACTATACGAAATTTAACTCTAAGGTGCTACTTTACGTCTGTCTCCTATAAAACATTGTTAATAATCCAATCAAGCCAGCCCATTTGTTTTGTAGACAAAAATGTCTGCTATAAAGCACTAAAAATTAGTAAAGTAAGTACTGCGTTATTTATAAAAGTATACACCGACCTTGCAGTACATAACAAGTATTACTAACCTCAAGAGAACATTTGAAAATTTAAGAAGCGCAGAACTTTTAACACGCTAGTACTTTCTTGGAATACCGTGTTTATTTTAAAACTTCCATAACAAGGATTAACAAAACTTGTTACCGTCTGTTGTTGGTTAAACATAGTTTTAACTTGGTGTAAATAAGTTTTTGAATACATATTTATACATACATTTAACATGCGAACTCACGCCTGTAATCCCCGAAGGTGTAGACAGAGATGTAACCAGTACACCCACATAACGCCGAGCTATTTCGATCCAATGTTACTACTACTAAGTCAACTCGATTTTTGCTCATTTTCGGTTTTTAGTGTAAAATTACTCCATAAAGTAACAATATTATAATTAATTTTATTATGTAATATTATTATTTATAAACATATTATGATGTTCTAAGTGATGTCTACCACCCATAAACACCACCACAATACCAAAAAACTCATGGGTGCCTCGCCGACTTTAAAGGCATGATAAAGAGATTCGGAAAGGAAATGTTCACAAGGATATGAACATTTTCGTCTTTACGCTTGCCGTTCTCGGATGAAAAAAGATAAAATAACATAATGAAAATAAAGGCATCATTACAACGCTAGATAGTTACTACCTGTGTAAGCTCGATAAAAGATTTCTCTCCTCCATCCCTAAAAACATATTTGTTGCTTATGTATTCGTATATTTTCATTTTACTTGTTAATGTAACATTAACTTCCTATACGTGAAAATAAAAACATCATTACAGCCCTAGATAGTTACGATATAGCCTATACATAAGCCTTCTCGATGATAGACGATTTCTGCTCTCTATCCTTAAAACACATTCGTAATCATTTTACTTCACATAATACATGAAATAAATCTAAGTATTGACGTCATTTCGAAATAAAAGCGAGTATTCCTGTGTGACTTAATTGAGTCCTCACTCTTGGCTCGTAGCGTGGTTTTGACGTGCCCACTTCAGACCGTCCTCCATTCACATATTTATATGCGGTTCTGACCGCATAAAATCGGATGTGTTAATTTATATTGGGTTCGTTGCTCAGTTGCTAGTGGTACTACGATTTGATGTGGGTTCGAAAACGATGTGAAATTGAAAAAAAAAATATTAGCCCGAATAACGAGGCGAACAGGTCGCTCGTCTCGTTAAGCGTCACGCCTTTTCATGAACAGTAGGAATACCACACACCACTTTGAATTTAAAGCACTCCATGACACTGCATTGTACTCGTCATCCCGAGATATAAGATATTAAGCCTCTTAATGCCCAATAATCTCACTGGTTTCAGTGTATAGAATCAGTCTTAAGTAACAAATACAAGGCTTGCAAATTTTGATACTGGATTGGTCTTTTTTTTATGAAAGAAGCGATGAATGATTTATATTTACAAACCAACACGCAATTTAATTATTACTATATACAGATATTTAGACTTCAATATATATATCCTGGATAATTTTTCAAATATATACGAATTATACATTCTACTCTGGCAACCTATGTATGTTCGAATTCCAAACATTTTTCAGAGAATTTATTCACGCGTCGATTCAGGAATCTGTTACAAATCCTTATTATACATTCTGTGATCTTTAGCATTTATAAAACTGAAAACAAAAGTTTTCACCGTTGTTTTTTTCTGGTGACGGTGCAATGTAATTTATTTAAAAGAAATTATTCTGAGATTTCTTTATGTGCTTTTTATTATAACAGATAGAGGATATACATGAAGCAAACAATTGTCTCGATCAGCAATTCTAACAATAAATTGTTTTAGTATTTAAAATTTTAAAAGCAGCTACAACTCAGAGAGCAGTGGTATGGACTGTCGAGACGAAAGTCGCAGGTTCTAATCCGGCCCCACCAGAAGCTACGTTTAGGTACGTTACGTTTTAGAAAAGATTTTTCTAAGTTATGTGTATATTAATTATCGCTTGGATTGACGGTGAAGAAGACATTGTGAGGAAACAGGCATACCTGAGAAGTTCTCAACAAGAAGTTCAAAGGTATGTGCAGTCTGCCAACCCGTATTAGACCAGCGTGGTGGACTAACGCCTAATCCCTATTATTCAGTAGAAAAGGTCCGCACCGAGTAGTGGAACGTGTCTAAGATAGTACGTTATAGACGTTTAGTATTATTATTATTGAAAATTTAGTCTTGCATTTATATTTCTGACTACTTAACACAGATTTCCTTTATTGTGAGTCCATTATGCTGGCCTAATGCGGGTTGATAGACTTCACGAAATAATTAGGAAGAATTCTCAGTTATGCGGGTTTCCTCATGATGTTTTCCTTCGCTGCTGAAGCGAGTTATAATTAACAATGTGTACACGTAACTTCGAAAAGTCAAACATCCTGAAGGCTGGCTTCGAATCCACGTTTTCCGTCTCAGCAGTTCCTTTGGATTACGCTGCGGTTTTAGGAACAACAAATATTGGCACACTAATGAATCACAAACAAACAAGATATTACATAGGCAAATTACCTAATGAGTAAAGTATAGTTTTTTTTAATTTGATTGAATGACGAGACGAGCAAGGCGCTCGCCTGTAGTAAGCGCCAGGCCTGCCCATAAACAGAGGCAACACCATACAGAACTTTGAATTACAAAGCACTGAATGGCACTGAACTGCGCTCGTCACATCGAAACATGAGAGTCTTATAATGCCCAGTAATTTCACTATTTTCAATGTCCTTCAAACCGAAACACCACAGTACTTACACACTGTTGCTTGGCGGCAGAAATGGACGAAGCGGTGGTATCAACCCAGACGGCCTCTCGCATACGAGGGACCTACCACACCTATATAGTTGGATAAACTGCGGACATCCATTTTAAATTTGCCCCTCATTTTTCAGTTGTCATTTTTACGCTGACCCAACAGAGCCAAAACGGCTGGCCTATACCGTAGAATGAATAATAGGCGAATATATCACGAAATTTTAGGCATTGAGCGTCAACGTTGCTGATGCGGTGAAAAAATTGAATTGCCCATCCCGCACGTAACCGCCAATAACTGGCTTTAGCCGGTTTAGCAACGCTTTTATACAGAAAACTAGATTGACTGGCTTCATAGCATTTTTTAGACTGTAATCCAATTGAATGTGTTGTCGTGTTACGTTTGTTTTCAATGTTTATTAATTGGATATGTTTCGGTACTGTTGTCAGGGAAAAATGTGTTTGCTTTTGTTTCTTTTATATATGTATTGGAATTTACGTGGTAGGTCTCACGTACAAGAATGGCCGTTTACGTAGGTACCACCGTTTCGTCTATTTCTGCCGCCAAGCAACGTGTATGAATAAGTTAATTGCTTGTGTTCCAGTCTGAGGGATATTGATGCCAAGGTGGTAGGTCCCTCGTATGTGAGAGGCCGTCTGGATTGGTACCACCGCTTTATATATTTCTGCCGCCACGCAACAATGTGTAAGCACTGTTGTGTTTCGGTTTGAAAGACATTGAAAATTTGTCAAATGTTAGAAACTTAAATTCTTAAATTAAACAATATAATAATATTTTCGGAAAGTAGCTTATACTCATCATGATGCTGCAACGTTGTAATAAACGTAAACAGCGCTGATTTTCAATGGCCGTCTCAAAAGCAGTATGTAATTTCAACGGATTTAAAAAAGAAGGACATTCTCAATTCGTCTATATTATTATGCTTACTGTTGCACAAGACAGAGAAAAGTGGCATAACTTGGAGGAGGCTTTTACCCTCAAGGGATCCATATCCAATAACATAAATTGAAAAAAAATGGTAACGTAAAATTAAGAAAAATATCACTAACATAATTTGTAAACTTATCATGGTTATGGAAATAAAGAGCTTTTTTTTTTTTTTTTATGTATGCTACGTCATATCTCCGCCAAATATGGACCGGTTTTCATTACTCTTTTGTATTTTATAGAGTTTACTCCGAGGGTGGTCTCATGTAAATGTGGTTAAAATTTGAGGACAGAGTACGAGGGAAAATAAACATTTCTTTTACAGAAAAAACAAATGCATTATAATTCCGGTTTAGAAAGTCGATTTTTCAAGTTTTCAATTCATAATTATTATAACCTTTTTGCATTTTTAGTACAATTTAGTGGACTTTGCAAACGGATTGTTACAGAATAATTAGTTATTTTTACGCACGCATGCACGCACGCACGCACGCACACACACACACACACACACACACACACGCAAACAGATCGAACTCAGAACACCCCTCTATTTTAAAAGTTTAAAAATATTTTACTCGCTGAAGCATGACGACCTCAAACACGTTCACGCTCGTACATACTTCGAAGAATATATTTAAAAAAAAAAAATCTTCTGAACAAAACCGTGCATGAAAACTGTAAACTATTGAGACAGGCAGAGAACGCTGTTGGAATTTCGCGTCGCGCTCAACTTTCATATTTCTTTTTCTTTCACTTGTGTAGTTCTCAAACGACCCAGTTTCACATGTTTCACACACTTAATATGGGCAGTTGTGTTGTTGAAATTGATGATTGTTGTAGTTCATAATATATACGTCGTGGTTTATACTGACGAAGTCGTAACGAAGTAGAAAGTTCTCAGAACGTGTAGTGTTACGATAAGTAGCCGTCGTTTTTAACGGTTTTTTTTTTCTTGACACGTGAAATTGACTATTAGATGTTAAGTACCATGTAGTCCAAAGCTAAAGCCGACCATCAAGAGACATAGTGTCCGTCGACGGCAGAATTATGCCGGCCTGAAGTTGCTGGATATACATAAATTTGTAGAGGAGGCCAATACCTATAGCTAGGTATTTTAAAATACAAGGCCGATATTACTATTATAACGTATTATTTAATCTGTGACATTATAAACTGCGTCCTAGTACCTAGCTATAAGATTAAAAAAATATCAAGTTTCATAAAAACACGCACAAATAATGTAATAATATTTTGTAACCATGTTAAAATAACTTTGCAAAACATGGAAATGCTTTACAAATTTCCGTAGCAAGTTTTAACAAGTGCTACTCGCTTTTGCTTGCGGTTTTGTTGAACTTTTGTTGAAATTGTATCTGATATATTATTTTATCCGATAGAATAGCTACCTCTATACAAATTTTATACCTCGCATCGGTGATGACTCGCATTCTGCAGTCAGGCAATGTGTATCTAGAAACTTCAGGCCAGCATTATTCTGACAACCGACGAGGGACGCAATGGCTCTCGATAGCCGGTCGATATCATATTTAGTGTAGTCACTTTGCCGTGCCGGGATAAAAAAAATTAAATGTATTATTTTAATTCAACACCCGAAAATAAACAGAAATCATATTGTGTGGTTCACGTACTTGATTTACCAAATACACCGTTTCTTAATCACAATGTATATGCCTGTGTTAAATAATTTACGTCTTAATTATCTAGATAGATATCTTTTTTATATAACGAAATGACGAGACGAGCCGGTTACTCGATAATCGGCAAGCGCCATTACGCGTTGTCGACCAACGGTTGACGAGTTGGCGGCAACCGTAAACTTAGTACTATTTTATAATATTCTAGGCTGGTATTTACGATAAGTAAATTTTCGCCACTACTGATATTCACGAATACCCACAATATCAAAAGAAACATCAGTGCATTGTCGACCTTTAAGTAATTGAATGGGGATTAGGGATTAGAAAAAAATACACAAAAACACAATCTAAATTCAATACGATAAATCTAAGACATTAACGTCAGCTTCCCCGCGGACGCTGGAAGTGGCTGATAATTGGAAACGTGACTCAATTATTCAGTATTTGCTCATTTCGTGTTGCGTTTTGAATATTTGTAAAAACTCTGTGCTGCCTTTACACTGAAAAGAGTTGAGGCAAGTTTTTTTAATCCAGGATCGGTATTGAAGCGGCACCATACGACTAAATGTCACTCACTAATTTATCACGACATCTCAAAAACTACTAAAGTTAGAATCATGAAAGGAGATGTTTCAGGAATGTACCAAGCCTGGGCCAGGTCAAATAGCTTAAATTTATAAAAACCTTTTTTCATTTACTATCTATTTTCTGTTATATTGCTTTAAATTTATGTACCTACAATCGATGTATTTCAAACAAGGATTAAAACACGACTGAGTAAAATATGGCGGACTACATTCGTTAAATGTCTTATTATCAATACCTAAAAACTGGTGATGGATAGGATACTGATCATATTTTATTGTAATTGAGTATTTTGCACATAATAAATAAAAATCAAGTTAAAAGGTTAAATAAATTATATGATAAAATTATATCCGCGCAGTTTTGGCGCGACACGCCCATCAACAGTCATGGCTGCCATAAAGAAATAAACTTTAATGTTCTTATTTAAAAAAATGTACTTAATGAATGTTTTAATTCGTTATCAAATTAATTCAACTGTATATTTCCTAAGACCCCTTTAAGTGGGCGCATAAAGCTAGCAAAATTTCAGCCGCGCGTCCTGCATCACCCGCATGTCAACGTCGTATATGCCAAATGCTTTTTATTTTAAAATCTCATAATATACAAAATATTTTAGAAAATCAAAAAAGCCACTCTCTGAATCATACGTAAATGGTATTATTCATCAAATTTTCGGCTTAAAAATATGCACCATATTAGAAATAAATCGAAAATAGATAAAAAATGGAGGTGACTTTGTGATTTTTTTCTATCGAGAAAATTTTTGTGTGTTATTTTCTGTAAAACTTATTCGCTTGCAATTATAATGAAGTATCCTTATACATAAGTTTGTTTAATTTAGTCATGAGTTACTAACTTAAAAATCAAATCTAGATTAATACTTTTGCTGTATGCGCCCTCTTAATTTTTCCTTTATTCGGTATACTGTACTAATCCAGTCATTTTAGCTTAAATTAGGTAAGAATCTCGGAATTCGAGATACCCGGCTGTAACTCTGTAAATACTTGTGTATTGACACCCTAAAAGTTGTCTCAAAACCTACATATGGTAGGGTGTGCGCAACTATTCAATTTCAAGGTCAAAGGTCACAAAAATCGCTTTTTTCGTAAATATCTCATTTCCTATGGGTTTTTTGCTATTTGTATCTACTATCAATATTGTAGAATACAAAATTCTCTACAAATTTTGTTTAAAACTTTTTTTCATACGGTGAATCGTTTTCGAGATAGAGGGCGGAGAGCGCGCGGTCACAGGATCAGTTCAGGTCAAACGGTGCCTCCGGTCGAAAACGCGCCATATATAGTTGATGAACTATCCATAAATCAATGATTATAAATATTTGTCAATTTTTATTAACTATTATGTTATACTAGCTTTTGCTCGCGGCTCCGCCCGCGTGAACAGCATTTTCCGGGATAAAAGTAGCCTGTAACCGTCTGCAGGGCTCCATCTGTCTCTGTAGATAAATTCATCAAAATCGGTTTAGTGATTTAGGCGTGAAAGCGTGAAATCTTTCACCCCCTTTTTCATCCCTTAATAAATAAAATTTCCAAAATTCCTGAAACACGTATTTATTTATTTTACGTCAATAACCGAAATACAAAATTTCGTTTGTGTAACTTTCAAAATGACGGACTTGTGACCGCGCGCTCTCCGCCCTCTATCTCGAAAACGGTTCACCGTATGAAAAAAAGTTTTAAACAAAATTTGTAGAGAATTTTGTATTCTACAATATTGACAATGGATATAAATATCAACAAAAAAGCCATAGGAAATGAGATATTTACAAAAAAAGCGATTTTTGTGACCTTTGACCTTGAAATTTAATAGTTGCGCACACCCTACCATATGTAGGTTTTGAGACAACTTTTAGGGTGTCAATACACAAGTATTTACAGAGTTTCAGCCGGGTATCTCGAATTCCGAGGTGAACCTACTAAAATGACTGGAGTATACATAAGTTGACCCAAAATGAATTATCTCCTTTAGTCGCATAATAGTTTGTTAAGTGCCGGGGCTCGCCAAGAAAGATTTTTTTGGAAATTTACCTTTTAAAGGGAGAAAGGGGTATTCATGCGGGAGGAGCCGAAGGCAGCAGCTAATTAAGTAAGAGAGTGAAGAAGGCCAAAGAGGTGTGTAAGTTTTTAGCAGGTGGAAGTGCTTTGCCTCTGCCTACCCCTATGGAAAACACGCGTGAGTCTATATATGCCAACAACAAAAACAAAAACAAATATCGCATGACAAAATAAGACGTTGAGCACATCTTACAACCTTGTTTGCAAAAAAATTCAAGAGGTGAAAGTTGAAAAAGTACCCGCGGTAAAATCTAAAGCATCACTCGTAAAAATCATGATATACGATCCGAAGGGTTTCCGAACATTATTCCATCGGGCTCTGTACAAACTGCGTAAAATATAAAAAGGCTACAATATTATTTTTATGTTTCGCATAGACCTCATATATCTTGGGTTTAAGGCTCTATAAACAATGAAGGGGTGGCCAAATAGGGTAGTTACCACCAGACAGGCGTTTCTGTTTCGTGACCTGTGAAATATGATTTTTACAGTCTCCATTTATGTCTGGTTCAAATCGGGTGGAATATTTAACAGGTTCTTCTATAGCTTTGTTTGTTAATTAACTTAATAGTAAATAACTTGTAGTAATTCAATCTAAAAATGTATCGTTTTGTTTTTTCCTTCTTTTTCTATATTGTCCATATTTTATTTTATTGAATGACGAGACGTGCAAGTTGCTCGCCTGATGGTAAGCGCCACGCCTGTCCATAAATAGTAGCAACACCACACACAGAACGTTGAATTATAAAGCACTGCATGGCACTGGACTGCGCTCGTCACCCCGAGACATAAGTTGTTAAGTTTCATCAGTAATTTCACTGGCTTAAATGTCCTTCAAAATGAAACATAATAGTGACACACTGTTGCTTGGCGACAGAAATAGACAAAGCGGTGGTACCAACCCAGACGACCTCTCGCATACGAGGCTCCTACCACCTTATAATGTCCATGCTTAGGCTACTTGTTTATTGCTTTAATCTAGAAAATTTAGACCCCAGAAATTTTAATCATACCTATACATTCTACCCGGCTTGGCCATTGTAAACGATAATTACTCTCCTTTGCCGTAAAGAGCAAAAAACATTCATGTAGGCTTTTTGCTTTCGTTACCTAGAAGTAGAAAATAGCTTTCCAGTAACTAATTCAATCTCGTAAGTACAAACGAAGCACAGCGCCGAACTTCGACGATGGATCCGGATTACTACACCCGGCCGCTTTTGAATTTGTTTCAATATGTACAGAAGATTAAACCGGCTCCTTATGTACTTGGCGTATGTGAGGATGTAGCGTGTGTGAGCAAGACAAAATTAGTAGAATTTTGTGTTGAGTTCTTAAAAGACTAAATTGTCATGATGCTATTGTAATCAGATTATAAGCCTCATTTGTAACACTAAGTGGCCACCTTGCTGTTAAAAAACGGGCCAAATGTGATTCTGTTTCGCGTACAGAGGGTTCTGTACCACGCCGTTGAATTTGTTTTTTTTTACAGCATAGGCCGGCAAACGAGCACCTGATGGTAAGCGATCTCCACCGCCCATGTACGCCCACTACCATAAGAATAATGGGCGCGTTGCCGTTTATTCTATTTACCATTGCATAAGTAGCAGCGGTCTGATGATATGGTCATATAAAACATTTTTACTCCATTTTTGTCAAGTAGCAGCGTACTTAGGCGAATAAACTGGTAAAACCCTGGCTTCAAATAATGGGTCGGGCAATCACTAAAAAAAAATTAGGAGCGAGAATCAATCAAACTCCTTTCCATTATGGTTGCCAACACATACATGATTCTTTTCGGTATTATATTCGTGGCCTGTAGAGATTTTTTTTTTTGGAAAGGAAAGGGATAATTAAGGATTGGGAAGGGGAGGATTTGGGCTTCCGAATATCTCACTCACCGTACGAAACGCAGCAGCAAGCCGCTACTTTACGTCGGTTTTCTGTGAGACAGTGGTGACGACCCAGTCGAGCCGGCCCATTCATGTTGTAGACAAAACTGTCTACAGCGTGGCTCTACCACTTAAAGAAACTGTCACGATGCTATTGTAAACAGATTATAAGGCAGATTTGTAACACGATGTGGTCATACATCTTTCATCTAGCCGTTAAAAAACGGGTCTAGTGTGAATCTCTTTCGCGAACAGAGGGTTCAGGACCACACCACTTAAATTTTTACCTCTTATAATTATTATTATTTGCTAAGATATATACGGTAAGATATTCAATGCTTTTCAATGGCAGGAGAGAGATACAGGCAGACAAACAGACGTCACGTAATCGCTAGCTCTAAGCGTCTCAGCAAACTAAATTAATAATATTAACGATGGAATGATATTATTAATTGAACTAGGTTAGGTGAAACGTTGAAGCACTAATTGGACCTTTATCTACCTTTTCAAGGATACAGGGGTGAGATCTTATGTTATGCTATGAATTAAGATAGTGTTTTTTTAATTATTGTCCATACTAACACTTTACCGTTAATTGCTGGCGGGAGGATATTCATATCCGCCCGGATAGCGACCATCGTACATGTAGAGTTAAAACCTGCTATAGTGACCCACATACCTTGTGTGAATTGCGTTCCAGGATCAGCCATTGTCTAATCAGTTCTCCCGAGGGGCTTGCGACATGACTTGATGGTTGGTTGGGGTGGCTACAGGGCTACATCCTTGTATTCCTGTACCTGCATTTCACCCACTAGTCCTGGCGCAGGCCTCTCGATTTGCTTCTTCCCTTTTCGGAGTGTAAAGAAGCATTTATACAGGCCGGTATGATTCTGGTGACAATCACCATAAACTCATTGTTTGTCAGTGGTCGTTGGTTACTTTGGACTGCACTGCGCTTGCTATCAGGTGTAATACAATCACTTTGCCGTGCAAAGAAAATAATAATGGAGAATTCATGTACAGTATCAGAATTTTCAATTCCAATATTTTTTGCTTATATAATAGTTATTGTTTTCTTGAATATCATTCTGCTATATCTCTATGATCGCTCTCTTATTCACAGTGACTGTAACTTAAACCAGACACCCGACCAAACCCGACTATGCTAATGCACAGTTAGAATAATTCCGCGCCTAGTGTTTGGGAATCACTTTGATCCAATTTTTGATTACAATTCAGATGTATTAACATAAACTAATTATTTTTTTGTGGTTTTTATTTCTAGAGAAATTGGTTGTGTCATTATGATAACTGACGGGTGCGATTAACTTTGGTCTGGCATAATAATTATAAGTTTATTCAGTAGTCTGTCTCGGTGGCGCAGTTATAGAACTGCGTACGCGGTACGATTGCTGAGCCGAGGTCTCGGGTTCGATCCCCGGGTCGGGTAAAGTGATGTTGCGTTTTTCTGTCACGAAATTCTCAGTATCAGCCCTATCACATCATGGGACGGAAATACGCTCGACGAAATGTGGGTGTACTGGTTACACCTCTGCCTACCCCTTCGGGGATTACAGGCGTGAGTGTGTATGTATGTATTATTCAGTAGTTTTTAGCTTCTTTATATGTTAGTGGTATTTATATTTATAACCGTATCGTTAACATCCCCGGCGCCAATCAGAAAAACATTTGTAACTTTTAACGGCTAAAGAGATTTTCTCCAAACATAGCTTAGAACCATCTGGATGAAATTACTTTTTAAACAAAAACCATTCAAATCAATCCGCTCGTTTAGGCGATACGGGTCCACACACTCACACATATACACACATACACACACGTATGCACACGCATGCACACACAGAGACAAACTTATAACGCCCTTCTTTTTTGCGGGAGTATAAAAACAAATAATAAAAGAAAATCTGGGTGATATTACTGTTTATGGGCAGGCCCTTACTATCAGATGAGTCACATGTTTATAAAAGAACAAGAAACAAGAACAACAAAATATATACGACTTCAAGGACATTTATATAACTCTTACTGATCGATCACAATTGCTTCTCCGGACTACAAGGAAAATGCAACCAAGAGACCAAATATCTGAACAATTAAAAAAATTATGTGCTCAGTACTTTTGTACCAAAGAATTACTATTTTTTATAGCAGAGGTCAGCAAACGAGCAAGTGGGTCACCTGATGGATAGTGATCTCCACCGCCCATGGACATAAATAATATGTGAGGAATTATTGAGGAATCATGCCTCCTTAGTTAAGGGATTGGAAAACGTAGAGGATATTTGGGCCCCTAGCTATTATCAGTATGAAACGCTATTAGAAAATAATAAAATACTATGAACTTGTAATAAATTTTATCTTAAATATTTATCAGTAAATAATCCCTTACGACGCTGTAATACCACCCCGTTGAAATCTTAAAATTCACAATTAAAACTCTTTTCAAAGGACTGTGTTATTTGATTCTTTGCGATGGAGTTAACACGTCATGAATTAGATTTATTTTAACAAAATTTTAAAGATCCATTAATTAAGTTGCTATTATGTTTTTAGAGAACCACGCCGTTGACAGTTTTGTCTACAGAATAAATGGACCGGCTCAACCGGGCTATCTCACAGAAAAAGACGTAAAGTAGCGGCTTGCTTCTACGTTTTGTACGGTGAGTGAGATATCCGAACGCCCAAATCTCCCTCCCTTATTTACCTTCTTTTTCCTTTAAGATCGGCAACCCGCCCATGATTCTTGTGGTATTGTGTACGGACATGAGCGGTGGAGATCACTTACTATCAGGTAACTAACTTCCTCGCCTATGCTATAAAAAAATAATTGGTATTAATTGCTATGGTAATATCATAATGTAAACTGTGACAATATACTTTATCGATCGTAATCAAAACGCAAATTTAATAGTTTTGATAGCCTGCAAAATAATTGGAAATATGAGTATCCTTTAAATGGATGTTTTAGGTTCTAACGTTTGTCTTGCATGGTTTCTTTTATTTCTGTGTATGTAATTTTTTGTTTTTCAGCTTGGCGTTACCAGTCTACCTTCCTACTGCGATACTTCGACTAAGGCCCGGCCTTGAGGATGGTTGATTATCCCTCAAATCTTTAACTAATACGTGAAGCCATACGCGGGATTGTATCATTGCTGCATTGGCATGAAGAAAACGATGTATCGAACACAAAATATTTTGGGAGAGTTAAAATTCAAATAATCTATTTGCAGAAAGAATACAGGGAACAAGTTTCTCCGTACAACCCTCATTGGGAGTGCAAATTGTACATGAGCATAAGAATAGTAAATAATAAACACTATAGGGACAGATAAATCTCGTACAAAACTGTATTACAATGGGACCCGGTGAATTATTCGAAACGTAATAAGATTATATTTATCTAGATAGCGAGGGCGTTGAGAGCGGAACTTACATTATTCTTCATTCAGAATAACCACTTAGGATTATATGGATTTATTAGATCGTGAAAGGTAAATATGAATGAACGACCATTTCGCTTAGATGTGGTAGCCGATGGGAGCTAGTGCCAAGCAGACTTGCTACTTTTTAGTAACTTTTCGGAAACGGGTCCGTACATTACAATTCACATATGCAACCACAGTGAAATATCTTTTTGGAAGTTTAGCGCAAATTGACGCGACTGAACGCTAAATATGTCGAAGTTTGGCGTGATCCTCAGCGTAAATACTGTGAGCAAAAGTGTAATCTATGTACATTTAAATTAATACCATGCAATATTATTAAAACAACATTTTATTATAAATAAGGTTTAAGTAGCATCAAAAGAAGGAACAATCAGGTTTTGTAGCTAGGGAGCAGAAAAACACATTTACCTGGATTAGGTAAATCGGAAAAGTATTTTTCCATCCTAACTTACATACCACATTACAATTGCATTACAACTCCACCACCGCGGCAGTATAATATTTACTCGGTAAAAATAAACAAAATGTTTTTTTATACATGACGAATAAAATATTCAACATATTATTTGCAACAAGCATGGATGCTCTCTACAAAATAAAATAAAACATAAACACATCGATATCAATCAAATCCGTCTCATCCATTTATAGTTTTTAATTTCTAAGTATAAAGTGATAAATTCATTTATAATGATTAACTTATGTGTTTAGTCAGACGTTTCTCTAGGGATATTTATCATTCTTATTCATAAATAAATCGTGCCTTGGTGGCGCAGTTGTATTGCGTTCGCGAAACGACTGCTGAGCTGAGGTCTTGGGTTCGATCCTGGGTCAGGTAAACTGATATTGGGTTTATGCGGCGTTTGTGCCATACCTACTAGTGGATTGAAGTTTGACAGCTCGCATGACCCAGTAAATAACAAACGTGGTGCGTTACGTCTGACTTCCCCAGTTATTATTGTCCTCACACTTGAGGTTAATAACTCCTTAGGTCATTGTTTTCTCTCCCGCGTTGCTACGGAGGCAAGTGGAAAAATGTATATTTCCAACTCCTCCCTATCTTTCTAATTGATTAATATAGTTGGGGGATACTTCGCATTCCCAGAGAGTCCCCGAGCTTCAATGCTCGGTGTCGTAATATTATGGCACAGTCAATCCTGGCTTAAAGGAATTACAGTGTGGGCGGGATAGAGTATACCTGGGAAACAAAAATAATAATTATATTTTTTTATAAATCCAAACAAACAAAATTTCCCGAAACATAAAGTTTAATTACGGAAATACCTCCAGAGAATATCTTTATGTATCATTACAATTACAATATAAACAAATAAGGAAAACAGCCGGGGGTAGGCTGTTTCATAACATCCAATATTACGTACAATAAATTGCGTTTAATTAATTCCAGTAATTGTTGGCTTTAATTAAAAACGAAGTGCGGCGAGCCGCGTGATCGGACATTTTTGGTATGGTCCTTGATATTAAATAACGTAAGCTCACGTCTATGTCCTCGAAGGGGTAGGCAGAGGTAGAACTAGTACACTTACGGTTTGTTGACATCACTTCCGTCCCATTATGTGATAGTGGGTGAGTCTATTACTACACACAAATTCTAATTTCAAATCATGTGTATTTTTTCGATAACCTCAAACATATATCGTGACGTGGGATTGAAACCTGGGTTTGTGATCCTGAGATCTGATCCGGTTTCTAAGCTTAAATAGAATGTTATTAGACCCATTAGACTAATGAGGCCATTATCAGAAATCACTATATAATTTTATAGTATTTTGGCCAAAACAAAAAAAGAACATGAAACTATTTCCGCGCCATTACTTGTCATTACTGATTGCTGGACCAGAGTATTTTTGGAAAATGCTTTTATAAAATAACTCTACAAAATATTAAATTTAACTTTCACTCGGTGTTCAGTTATCATGATATCAATTTATATTGGAAGTAACTACCTGAAAGCATCGCTAACGACCTTTTGAACTCATAAAAGAACAGTTTACACGCTAAATTTAAATCTCCACAAAAACACATGTAACCACATTTCAGAGTTTCATGAAAAGCCTGGGAACGGGTATAAATCCGTAGCACCGAGTGAATGTTTACAGGAAAATATTATTACAACTAACCGTCGCTGCGGTTTCCTTTGTTGTTATGTTTATTATATTTGTGTTTATATTTTAAAAGCAGCGATAGGTCACAGAGAAGTGGTTTGGACTTCCAAGACAAAAATCGCATTTATATGCTTTCGATAGTGAAGAAATAAAATGTTGTCTTGACTTCACCTGTCAATGTAGGTAGATAATATTTTAAGAAGCTCATCGACAGTTTCTTGTAAATACTTGCATATTCTATATTCAGTACAACGTGTCGAGCCTTGCAAAGCGCCGCAGGGGGTCCACCGGAATCAGCTATATTTTGAAAGTGGTCTAGGAGAAAAAAAAGTCTGAGAACCTCTGATCTATACCAAGCGATGGTAGATGGTAGATATGAGGAGATTACTCAAACGGACTCTCGCATACGAGAGACTTGCCAACTAATAAAAGAAAGTAATAGAACTAACAGACAAATTTTACTGTTTCCATTAAAAGAGGTGAATATTTAAAAACATTTAAATAAACACACACTGTGGATGCTCTTGCAGTTGATATTTACACAGTGTCGAGAGTGTGCTACAAAAACATTTTCCATTCGTAAAGTAGGATCAAAGGGTATTTTGCAGTATTTCCGCTCTGAACAGCAGTCTGTAAATATTTGTTATACGTATTTTAAAGGGTATTTTTACGTGTTATTGGAATTGGTGCATTTTTTCTCATATTATTGTACCCAACTGGATAGCGACTACTGTAGACATTATGGAAAATAAGCCATAGCGGCTCGTTCTAGCAAAGTTTCGTTCTGAGATCAGCCAGTATATATACAGTAACTTCAAGCTGGCATCATTCTGCCACTTGTACCTGCTACGATCCTTATACACCTCTTTGACAGCCTACGTGGCGCGGTGAGCGAGTAGCCGGCTGTGAAGCGAGAGGCCGCGGGCTCGATCCCCGCACCGAGACAAACATTTGTGTGATCCACAAATATTTGTTTCGGGGTCTGGGTGTTGTGGGACCGAAAGTCTCTCGTAGTTCCTGATACCCACGACACAAGACTCGTATCTTACTGTAGGGTCAGGACTATGTGTGTGACTGTTGGGTGTATTTATTTATTTATTAATTTGGTTTCCTTCACTCTCATTAAATTCTTCATGCATGCACGTCGGTTTATGGTACTTCTAACGTCTCGAGAATATCTCCGACTTAATCTCAGAAAGTTCGCCGAGGCCTTCCCCTATAACATTTTATTTTCACAAACGAGCCAATCAGAATACAGCCAATTAGAAAGTCAGGCGTACCAATTAATTAGTTTGATTCGTTTATTTCCGTGATCTAACCTGTTAATCAATCTAGTTATTCTTTGCAATCATTTATTACATGTAAAGTTTGTTTTGATTAATTTTTTATCCGTCCGAGATGAGCAGGACACCCATCTGTAGGTAAAATATGACCATATGAAAGACCAATACTAGAACTTTGAATGACAAAGTATTATACTTATTACCACTTATTGCAAGGCTTAAGGTGCTAAATCTCATAATGCCCAATAATTTCAATATATGCAATGTCCTTTAAATCGAAGGAGAACAGTATTTATACATTATACAGTGCATCTTGGCGCAGAAATAGGTCCCATGATCCGCACTACACACCAATAAACTGGCTGAAAAAAAAATATAATTAAACTATGAGCCTTAAAATTCAAAGACAAAAGCGAGTACAGTCGCATGTTAGAACTAGTAGGTATAGCAACCAGAAATCCAAGTCTCGTAGACACATCTATCAAACTTTTCCTATTTCACTCCAGCCGATGCTGTCTTGCTCGCATTTTGCGTGTAGGCATAGAGCTCGAAATTTTAGAAATTACTTTATGTCGTGTCTAAATATTGATATTATTTAGTACCTTATTTGTAGACAATGTATTTGATCATCACTTACAAGATTGGCGACTTAATTTCCTCTGGTTATTTGAACATTTTCTGGTTATTTTTAACCGATTTTAAAAACGGGGTTCTTAATTAATTGTCTTTATGTATTTATATTTTTGTACATCTATGTTCACGCACAACTCTACTAAATGTGGACCGATTCTATTAGTTCCCACTTCATATAAATTGTTTTACATAATCGATAAACTTGAAATTATTTAAAATCCATTTCTTTACCAAACATATATTTAACAATCGATTGTCAATTAAAAATAGAAATAAATACAAAGGATGTAATCAAATAACATGTTATAAACATCATGGTTTCTATCTCTTAAACTATTCGTAAAGCAGAATTTATGTATTGTTGTCCGTTTGTATTTAGGACGCAAATATGTCAAACGTTAAGCCTTGGGAGGCGGAATGTAAATGAAAAACGAGGCAATATTTATATACACCCTCTGCCTTTCTTAACATACCTTCAGAAATGTTACCTTCACTTGGGGATTTAATAGACTATTTAGGACGAAAATGTGTGTTAGGGGTAGGATATTCATATCCGCCCGGATAGCGACCACCTTACACATGGTGTGAAAACCTGCCACAATGACTTGGATGGATCACACATCTTGGATGGACCGCGTTCCAGGATCAACCAGTATATATTCAGTTCTCCTGAGGGGCTTGCGACAAGACTTGATGGTTGGTTGGGCGGGTATAGGGTGTACCCCTCCTTTATCCCTGTGCCTGCGACGGTCATTCGCCTGTCCTGTCGCCTGATGGTAAGTAATCTCTACCGCCCATGCACGCTCACAACACTAAAACAATCATAGATGTGTTGCCGAGCTCAAAGGGAAGGGATAATTAAGGGATTGGGAAGGGGACTCCCCCCCCCTTTCTGGGGGGATTTGGATTTTACTTATTATTATTTAACGTTCTCTAGAACTAGGTATTATTATGAGATGCTACACTTTACTTCGTGCTAATTTAGAAACCCAAGACACAAAAGCGGAAAACTACTAGACATTAAAGTCAAGTACTATGAAAAAGTCTAAGCTCTTTTATACGTAGTAGTCTGCAGACCTCTGGGGTCCATTAACGCTCGCTTGCGACTCGAATACAAAATGGAGGCCCATTGTGACCGGAATATTGTATTAATAAATCATAAAATATGTTTTTCCGTGCCTGCTTTACAACTGAGAACTTTATCGTGTTTTTACGAATTATTGGAATAGCAGAGCTACGTTGTAGACAGATTTGTCTATAGCATGAATGGGTAGTTATTGCCAGTGTCTCACGGAAAGACTTGAAGGAGCAGCTTGCTGCTGCATTTCGCACGGTGATTGAGATATCCGGAGGCCTAAATGCACTTTCCTTTCCCAATCCTTTAATGGTCCTTTTGCTCGAAGATCAGCAACATGTCATTGATTCGTCAGGTATTGTGGAAGTTTATGGGCGGTGATGATAGTCACTTACCATCAGGTGATCCACTTACTTGTTTGCCGGGATTTGCTGTATTTAAGATTTTCTGCAGATCCAAAACGTGGAGCTGCGTAGGTGCTAGTATGTGATTAAAATTTTTCGATAAGGATGTACAAATATCAAACTAATGGAGAAATTGTATAACTAGAGAAAGGCAACTTATTGGTTAAGCTACGTTTCGGAAGACGCGACCGAGATAGGAGATCATGATATACAACAGCAGCGACACGTACGCTTTGTATGAAACTGTATAGGTGCGTTTTGAGGTATGCGACCGGGATAGGTCGCGGCCGTTTTCATAGAAATGTATTCAAAGCAGACTTGCAAAATTGCCTGATTCATGTCACACGTCGCGGCCACGCTAACTTTCTTTATGCCTCGCGTTATCTCGTATTAATGCCAGGGTCCGTCTTCTCATCATGATTTGATGGTGTTAGGTATTATGAGGGGCATTTCGCCGTCTGACCCCACAACCCGCAACGTGAACCACTTTTCACCATCTCTTTCTACGTGCCTTCAAATAATTATTCACTCCACGTCTTAGACAGTTTATAAAGCAATGGCTTTCAATTTTATAAATTGCAGTAATTAAAATGCTGAAATGTTACGATTCCATAAAAAAGGACTACTACAATTTACATAGCAAAATCTGCATATCCTTATTATTTATTTTTAGCAACGATCGTGCAAAAGTTGTGACTTATAAAGTAGTATTTTTATAAACATTGTTGTATGGTAAATACCTGTTTCGATTAACGCGACCGAATCAAGCGATAGCAATGACGAAAGAAATTAGGCGATAGCGACTTGGTCTCTTGTCTCTGTCTGGTTTCTCAAAACAGGACTTAAGTTATTTAAGAATCATCTTTGGATTAGACAGGGCTTCTATCGCAAAGAGCTGTGATAATAATAAATACACCCAACAGTCACACACATAGTCCTGACCCCACAGTAAGATACGAGTCTTGTGGCGCGGGTATCAGGAACTACGAGAGACTTTCGGTCTCACAACACCCAGACCGGAACAAATAATTATGGATCACACAAACATTTGTCTCGGTGCGGGGATCGAACCCGCGGCCTCTCGCTTCACAGCCGTCTGCGCCACGGAGGCTGTCAACTATGCTGTGTGATGTACCTATCTTTTTTTTTATATTTCATGCGACAAATGTCATTGGATTCTGTTTATCGCTAACTGAAAGGTCACCTTAAATATCTCTCGTAGAAAAATGCTTTTCGCAAGTCGCCAAAGAAATGAAGTTGTTTTTGACTGTATTATCGGTAGACCCTTCTTAGCTTTATATACCAAATAAAGAGAACAGGCACAGGCTAAAACTTTTTTAATATCCATTTTATACGCAGAAGCTAATATGAAGGCAATAAGTGCCCTCGCATGCGGCACTCATAATAAAATTTCAATATTTTTCTTATTACGCCCAACCTGAGGTCGTAAAGGTTTGTGTTGATGGTCTATTTTGTTACCATTTGGTTTCAATTACCTGATGTGAGAAGGAATTTACCTTTACCGTTTTGGGGTGTCGTTCAACAAATCGATATATTCTTCTGTGGTACAGTGGGTGAGTAACCCGCTTTGAAACTACTGGCCCCACGTTCGATCATTGCACCGAGGTAAATATTTGTGTGATACACATATATTTGTATCGAGTCGGGGTACTTTGAGACCGAAAGTCTCTCGTAGTGTCTGATGCCTACACAAGACTATAATTTATTCGTGTGGGGCTGTAAGTGAGACTATTGGATATTAATATTTTTTGTCTCACACGTCAAAAGGGTCTTTTTAAGACTTTTCGAGTTGATTTACTTATTTTCTTATCATTTTCTCGTGCAAGACCAATGATCTTAAATAGTTTCTTCGTTACGTTCGTACGTCGTCGTGCTTACTTAAAGATTTGGTATTCTGTTTAATATTTTAGCTGTACTGTCGTAACCAATATATTTGTAATGTTGAAATTCAGAAACAAGGCACGTGTACAATCAGTTCGAGGAATTTTAACGTGGGCTCTACTGATACTAGTTATGTATATTTAGATGATTATTGCTTATTCAGACTGTATTGAATGGATTACGTGAGTATTAAACAAATGTGTAATATTTACAAATCACGAAAGTCTAAAATCAAATATTACATATTTTGTATCGTAGGCGAGTAAGGCGAATAAGTAGCGATAGCTCAGCGGGGAGTACGTACTGTCGATACGAAAGTCGGTCGAAAGGTCCCTCGTATACGAGAGGCCGTCTGGGTTGGTACCACCGCTTTTCTATTTCTGCCGCCAAGCAACAGTGTGTAAGCACGGTTTGAAGGATATTGAAGCCAGTGAAATTACTGGGCATTATGAGATTTAACATCTTATGTCTCGGGGTGACAAGCGCTGTTCAGTGCCATGCAGTGCTTTGTAATTCAAAGTTCTGTGTGGTGTTGCTTCTGTTTATGGGCAGGCGTGGCGTTTACCATCAGGCGAGCGCATTGCACGCCTCGTCATTCAATCTAATAAAGTATTTAAAAAAAATAGTCACTGGTTGAATCAGCCCCAAAAAAATGCACCTCACCCAATTTTCTAAGTTATGTTATTTATTATTGTTAATTATCGCTTGTTTTTACGATAAAGGAAACATCGTTAAGAACTCGCATAACAGAGATGGCATAGGAATGTCGAAGGTATGTGAAGTCTGTTAGCCCGCATAAGGCTACCGTGGTGGACTAACGCCTAAGCCCTCTCAAGTACATGAGGCCCTTGCCCAGCTGTGAAACGTGTATAGTACAGGGTTAGTAAAAGAACGAAGGAGGTTCTCATTTCAACGCGTCTATTCGTTTTTTTTTATGTATAACATAACCTTTCATTGATATCTCCCGTGGCGCAGGGGACCTGTACCTTGAAAATGGAATGCCGTAGCTTCGATCTTTCCAGGTACTGAAAGAACGTAATAATCCCTCGTTTGGTTTCCTATCTTCGTTCCCTCATACCTGCGACACAAAAAGCGGTATTTTACTGTGAGGTTGGAACTATGGTTGTGACTGTTTAGACTTTAGAGTATTTATCATTGTTCATTTATTTAATTATTGAAGCGAGAGGCCGCGGGTTCGATCCCCACACCGAGATAAATGTTTGTGTGATCCACAAATATTTGTTTCGTGGTCTGGGTGTTGTGAAACCAAAAGTATCTCGTAGTTCCTGATACCCACGACACAAGACTCGTACAAGACTGTAGGGTCAGGACTATGTATGACTGTTGGGTGTATTTATTATATTTATTTTTATCACTTTTTTAATAATAGAATCAGGAAAAAGGTGATAAAAATAATAAAACTTTTATTGAATAAAAGGGCATATTTTTTATATTACCTACATTCTTCCCGGATTCTAGCATGGATTGTAGTCCCGATAGGATGTTAATAAAACGTGATACCATCTTATCACGCGGAGGCAACGTTATGAAATCTAGGAAATGGCGAAAGGTGAAAAAACTATCGCCGATACGACTCCCTGTCGTGAAACAACCTTTCTTATATTTGCGTCCGATATCTGATGTAAATTTCGAATTTGGATATGGTATTTTTCCTTTAGAAAAGATTTGTTTGGTGTTTAGAACAACATTTAATCTATGAAGATCAATGATGACTAACAGCTACTATGATCATCATATGCAATCATTTGTGAAAGAATTACTAGAATATCTAGTAAGATAAAATATACCTTTAATCCTACTAATATTATAAACGTGAAAATTTGTAAGTATGGTTGGATGGATGTATGTTTGTTACTCTTTCACGTAAAAACTACTGGATGGATTTTAATGAAACTTTACAATAATATAGCTTATACATCAGAATAGGACATAGGCTAAATTTTATCCCGGAAAAAGCAGATCACGCGGGCGAAGCCGCGAGCAAAAGCTAGTTTAATATAATATGTCTTTACAACAGTACCTTTCTGACACCAACATATACCAATATATACTTTTGAAGTGGCGGTGAGCGATCAATTTAAGACTGTCACCTTATTGAAAAATTGAATATAATCGTTCGGAATCTTTTAGTAGTTTAAAAATACCGCCTCCGAATACGTTACACACTATACCCTCAACTGACCTAGGTAAAAATAATAAGCGCAGGTGTTCGTGACCGCCGGACGGGGTCACGCGTGACCGAAGGTCGCAGAGGACATCTAACCGCGGGGTCATTAGAGCCCATAACCATGAATTGGATTTACATTTTATTGGAAACACATTGCGTGTCGATATAGCTACGGAGGCCCTTGATGTTATTGCTTGTTTTGTTTTTACTATATTTTAATTAGTATAGACCGGCAAACGAGCAAGTGGATCACCTGATGGTAAGTGATCTCCCTCATCCATGTACGCCTACACTACTATTGTTTTTTTTTTATTTATTGATTTACCAACGTCTGTATACATTAATTCATTGGAATGATAAGACATACATAGAAACATGGCAAATGTAACAAAACTATTACAGGTAAATACAGCTTGGTTCAATACCTGGTGATAATGAACACTATAAATAAAAATATAATAACAATAACACAATACTAGAAGAATCATAGACGCGTTGCCGGCCTTATTAAAGGAATGGGATAATTAAGGGTGAAAACGTGTGTATAGAAATATGAAATATCACAAAAGTAGATATACGCATTCTTAGAATTGATAATATTCAGTGAGACGTAGACAGAATGATATTGAATATTAATAACCATTCGTCTCGTGTAAAATCAAAGCAACCATAAAGGCAATTAAATATCACTTTCGAATATAAGGCCTTAGATGTAAAACTCTTTACGACTATTTTATTACTCGTGAAATTTAATATTTTATCATTCCCTTATCTCGTTCGTAGGGCGCGAAAGGCATCGCAATAAATAATTTCCGATAAATTTATAGGTTATAAACACTAACCAAATATCGATAATATTTGATTACCAAGATTTTTATACTTAATGCTTAAACAATACTTTGGAATTAATGTAAATGTATTGTTTATTGTACAAAAATAATTTTATTTTAATTTCACTACTTAAAAAATAAAAGGAAATTAATACCAATTCTATGAAAGTGAAGCAATTTTAATATTTAGGTGTAGAAGATTCACTATCATGTCGTTCACTTAGCTCAATATAGTTTCATTCTTTTGATCTTTGTCAATAATTTCGTCCCATTTTAAAAGAAAAAAGTTCTACTCTGTTATTTAAATTCAAAAGTTGCAACCAAATTATTATAACCTACCTATTGGTATATTTACGAGTAGTAGAGCCATGCTATAGACAGTTTTGGCTACAGCATGAAAAACCAACGTGAAGCTTGTTCTGCACGGGGTGAGTGGTAGTAGTGGTCCGAAGACTAAAATTCAAAATTCAATGCCAATTCGATAACCATCCTTTTCCTGTAAGATCGGCAATGCCTCCGTGAGTCTTCAGGTAATATGGATGACTATGGACGGTGGAGATCACTCGCTATTAGTAAGTGGTATGGAGTTTGTAGATACCACTATATTCTTCTAATGGGAAGATATGTCTCTAGCTTTACCTTACTGTGGCTTTCGAATTTAGTGGTATATTTTAAGAAAATATTGCGTATTATCTGGATATTGTGACGTCACAACCTAAAAAGTAGCACAAAGCACTTTTTCTTATCGTCTCAAAGCATTCTCCCTGCGGGCGTGAACGATCGTGCTAATTTCTCTCCAGTGTCGATAATATGAACGTTAAGTGCGAACATCCCTCCACAATTAACACACTTACGTTTCACACCATCTATGAAAGATCATTTAAAGTTTGGACGAGGCATTATTTATTCTTCTCGTGTAAATACAAGGTAATTTTGATCTATACTTAACGAATTTCAAAAAGAAGTAGCTTATTAATAAGGTTGGACTTCTTGTGGTCATATACGTAGCGCAGTCATGCAGGACTATCTAATAAAAAAATTATGGGTTTGGTTGTTACTGTTTTTGGGCAGGCGTGGCTCTTGCCATCAGGCGAATAACCTGCTTGTCTCGTCATCATATCGTATAGAACATTTTTTTTATTTGGACTTCCAATATATGATAAATCATACATTAGGAGTTCAATTTATCCGCTGGAACTTGAGGCACTTAAAACTAATTAATTTTTACGGTAATTTTAACGTTCTGTTTTATCTAAATATAAGTTCAACCTTTTCTTATCAATTATCACTTTCATACATCTCTGACCGTTGATTAAATTATAAACACACGCCTCCAATAGAATTATGTTTATTATGTTACGTCTGATTACTTTGCCGAGATACCTCTACCTTCATTTATTTCGTATTGTTCAGATAAATTTATTGCACTGGTGAAAAGTCAATTTCTATGTCACAAACGGCAACATCTAAGATAAACTAGTAGGTTTTCAAAGTAGGAAAGCAAAATGCTGGTGGAAAGGTCCCTGATATATTTTTGTACCCGATTGTATACCATCATCATTCACAGCCTGTATGGGCCCACTACCGGGTATAGGCCTCTCTCATATAATTTGTTACGGTCATATGCCAGTCGTATTCAGGTTTGACCTGCAATCCTAACAATGTCATCCACCTTGTGGCTGGACGGTTATTGCTGCGCTTGTCGTCTTTTGGCCACCACTCACTTCTATTACTAGAGCTTAACTCCACCTGTCATCAGCTCACTCAGCCACATGTTCCGATCAAGACCATTTGAGCTCCAGTAAGCGTTTTATGAGAGTCGATACATTCATGCTGTAGTCAAAATTGGTAACAACGTGACTCTGCCATTTCGTTGGTTTACCTCTGCTTTCTGTGGTTTAAGTAATAAAATCGGAGTTCGTCACTATACCAAAGGTACAGCTAACTCGGAATATTTAAAAGTCAACATAGAATCCCTGCAGAGATAAGTGTAATAAAAAATAAACAATTACGTTATTTAATATTGTTCGTTTTTAAAGCGGAATCTGGCATTAAGCCGGCATAGCGTCAGGCAAAAATTTATAATGTAGGTAGGTAGTTTTCGTACCGAAAATGGCACGCTTTGGATTTACTGGACATACGTTAGCTGTGGTTAGATTTAGATACAGACAGCCTTCTACCCGTTACAATGCCTGAATTTTACAAAGTCATTTTATATTGTAGATAATGTAGGAATATCTAAAACTACAAAGCGAAAAGACGAGAGTTGTACTGTTACAAAGCTTATGAAACTATTACTTATTTTATTACAATTGCCGTCGAATCCTATAAACATTTTACAACTAAAACTAGTCAAGATTACTCGGTAAATGTCAAGATTATCCACTTCAGCCGCTTTTGCCGCAACAGTAAATAAATAGAGCTCGGAATCGTCGAGAATGCATGAAGAGATCTTTGAGTGCGCTTGAAATGAGAGACGTGTAAAATGTGAGAATAAACATTAGAAACGAAAGGTATCTACAGCATTTATTACGTCTATATAAGATCTGTATTTGACTGGCAAGTCGCTGTTGGTGTATTTATATTTGAATAGTCTTGGTTTTATCGAAGATTTTTTTTTTTTTTTTATCCTGGCTCGGCAAAGTGACTACGCTACACCTGATGGTAAGTGTAGCGCAATCCAAGAATATTGTCGACCAACGATAAACAATGTGTCCATCGTTGGTCGGCAAGATCATGCCGGCCTACAAAAGGGCCAAGAGGGAGGGGAAGGAAAAAGGGATGGGAAAAGGGTGAGGATCAGGGGGCAAGCCCCCTGGGGAGAACCGGATATACACTGGCTGACCCTGGAACGCGACCCACACAAGGTGGGCCACTATGGCAGGTTTTAGCACCAGTGTACGGTGGTCGCTATCCGGTCGGATACAAGTATCCTCCCACCAGCAAAGTATCCTCCCACCAGCACACGTATCCTCCCACCAGCACAAGTATCCTCCCACCAGCACAAGTATCCTCCCACCAGCATGTTCAGATTATAAAGCATAACGACTTAAAAATCTGATATATAATTAATTGTGTTTTGATATGTATAACCCACTGGTGCATTATAATTTGATTTATATACTTACATCATTTTGTTTAGAAGCAGGAAGACACCACGGATTTCATTTAGATATATAACAGTCGCAAGAATTTGAACGCTACTTGAGTTAGTTTATTAGATAATAATTACTAATTTTGTAGAAGCCGTCAGCCTACTCTTCTTGATCTTGGTTGGGTCTTGTGAATCATATTATATAACTGGCAGGCCCCTGTTCGTCATTCGAACCGGCATAAGTTAAATAAGACCAATTATAATTAAAAAAAAAATTGTTAGAAAATTTATGTGCCCTGTGTGTTGGACAGTGTTGGAGACTTTCCATGCTCAACTCAACAGTGATGTTTGTAAAGTGCCTGCACGCCAAAGTACAGTGTGCATATTGAATAATTAGTGTGTAATGAGAATTACGTGTCTTTGAAATGGCCAGTTTTTTAATTACTTTTTCTTCGTAGTGATGTATTAAATATGGCTTTAAACACATCGTTATTTTTTACGAGTTAATTTTGTAACACTCTATATGTGGTAATTATGAGATTTATTACGGGGACATCTATTAAATCCATTATCAATTAATCAATTAAGTAACTAGGTACTATCAAAATCCAAGCAATGACAATATGAATGCGTAAATATATGTATTTTATATGAAGAATAAATAAGCACAGTTTATAATTTATATAATACTACCACGTTGTTGACCTAGTTTACGAGTTTGGTTCCAAAACTTTCTACCGTAATTTAATTGTATGTGGTAGAAAACTGGAGTAGAGAATTTTTCAAATTGTTAAAAATACTAAAAAGGTTTGAAAATACTGTTTGCAACTGCCGTTCCATTAAAGTACGGGTAATGTAGTTAATATTCGATATTTAGTATTTAAAAAACAAAACTGGGAATAATTGTAGTGTGCAATAATTATAAGTTGGCCATGGCAAGTTTTCGAACTAATTAAAAGAGTATAGAATATTTTCTCAAAATAAAAAAATCATAAATTAATTGACGAATAAATTGATTGACGGACCATAACGTCGAAGAAAAATCAGAAATGGAAAAATTAAGCATGGATGTAATACCTCACTAGTTTGTTGCGAAATCCCATTTTTTTATAGTGAAAAACATAATTGGCATTCCTTTAGACTTTTCTCATTTGCGAAAGGTCTGCGTTCGAAAACACCAGCTAAGGCAGGCAAATAATTCGACTGGATTTTAAATCTGTATTTGCTACAAATGTGGTATATATTTAAACATCATTCATAGGTTGATTAATTTGTGACGTTTTATATTTAATATATGTATTTTTTTCAAAGATAAGTATGCAAATACGTCTCAATCTACTGGACAGTTAAAGTTCAGTAATAAAACCACTTAATTAAGAACCATGTAATTTGACTTTAATTACACTAGAAGTATTCAGTGGCTAATAAAAAAAGAAATTGGTTAACTTCTAAGTAATTCGTTTAAACACGACTCGCGGGAGAACGACTTCTTTTTAAATGAGTTTCTTTTTTGCGATGAAAAAACGCTGTTGCGTCTAATCTTTGAATTAACTGAATAAAAGTTTAAATTATACGGGGTTATAAGATAAGTATACCTATTGTCTCATTAGAAGGTCTAACCGAAAGTTTTGTTTGATTGTGCTACCGACCCTAAGGCGGTGCTCTTAACAATACGTGAACGTTGAGAAATTTAATCAAAAATATGCAAAACATAATGTGTGAGTTTTATAACATGTGTTATTACACTAATGTGTTATTTTAATAATCCTACTAATATTATAAACGCGAATGTTTGTAAGTATGGATGTATGTTTGTTACTCTTTCACGTAAAAACTACTGGATGGATTTTAATGAAACTTTACAATAATATAGCTTATACATCAGAATAGGACATAGGCTACTTTTTATCCCGGAAAAACCAGATCACGCGGGCGGAGCCGCGAGCAAAAGCTAGTATTTATATAAAATTATTTATGTTTGCCATTTGTGTGTAAAAATTTCATTCAGAATAATGATATACTTATAAAAATCGCGGTTTTTGAATCGAGGTTCATAATGCATAGTGTACAGTGCAGCTTTTATCCCTCCATATCTCTTTTTATCAAAGGTAATACAAATCGTATTATGTTTATATACTGTGAATTCATGTCCGAATGAAACGATAAACAAGCACTCTGTCGCATCATAGCATAAAAATAATAACTGTGAGTTTACTTGTCGTACTGATCTCTGGGGCGGAGATATAAATATGAGTTTAAGCTTAATATAATTAATTATTTCGCTCAATTCGCTTCAAGCGGTATAACCACAGCCTTAGGTTTAAAGCGCTTGATCTCCGTTCTTAACCTTTGTTGTTTTTAAGAATCCGATTATTCTGGGCTCAGGGGCGGCGTTTTGATAAAACGATGGCTGTTTTAGGATCCCGTTCTCAAATGGTTATGACCATCCATTTTGTTTATTTTATTTTAGACAATGATGTAGCCAAAAGCTATATTGAAGTCACTCAGCAAGTTTAGCAACGTAGAACAAATTCACACGTAGACATCGCGTGTAGATTGCGACAATAGAGTATTTGACTCGTATATTTTTTTTATTATTTTAATCAATAATTTATGTTCCCCAAAATCTATAATCGAAAGAATTATATAAATGAAGGCGAAAATAAAAAAGTTACAAGCTATTTAAATCTGATGGAAAGGGTAGTTGTCAAATGACGGAAAAAGGATGCACGACATGGCATGCTACGTCACAAGACAGGTTGATCCATTACGGTGCACGCGTTGGAGGGAGATAGCGAGATTTTCCACTACGCAACTACCCTTGCTCAGAACCAATATTTTAAGCATGAACTGTGGCGTAATTTTTTACCCAATTTTGTTTTGTTTTCGCAAAATAGCTTATTTTTTGTATTATTATCGGATACCTAAATTTAGACATAGTCAAATAACATATTATAAGTTGACGGTGGCAAGTTTTGGAAATGATTGAAAATATTTCGAATAATCTGTCAAAATTGAAAGTCGACCAATAAGCGCTTAACAATAGCGCTACTCAATCTTACCAACATATTGTAATTGTCGCGCCGTACTTCAATCTACTCGTATACGCATATGTTTACTATTGTTGCGACTTACATAAAAGTGAAACTTGCATTGAAATTCGATCTACCGATTTTACGTACAATAAAATTAACTGACAGAGAGTAGGCAGACTCTACCGTTGTATTATGTGTATTGATGGGAGGATTACGTGTAGTTGAAGAGTCTAAGTAGAAATTCATACCCTGACGCTAAGCCAGGATAACTTTTTTTATTTATTTGATTTAATGACGAAACGAGCAAGGCGCTCGCCTGATGGAAAGCGCCACGCCTGCCTATAAACAGAAGCAACACCACACAGAACTTTTAATTACAGAGCACTGTATGGCACTGAACTGCGCTCGTCACCCCGAGACATAAATTGTTAAGGCTCATAATGCCCAGTAATTTCACTGGCTTCAATGTCCTTCAAACCGAAACACAACAGTGCTTACACACAGTTGCTTGGCGGCAGAAATAGAATAGATAAATAGATAAAGCGGTGGTACCAACCCAGACGGCCTCTCGCATACGAGGGACCTACCACCTTGTACTTCCGCGCTAGGCAGAAATAAAGATAGTGCGGTACGGAACCTTAGTCCCATTGAACTCACACTTGGCCGGTAATTCTCTCGTTGTCTTCGAGGGAAGGCGTGAATATGTTATTATTTTTCAGTGTTATGAGTAAACAGGTGTAGGGAATGAAATTTTGTTCTTTTATATATAAGACATTTTTTCGACTTTGCTGTTATTCTCAGTTGAGATTAAATTTTTATTTCATAATACATACACTCATGCGTGAAAACCCAAGGAGTAGGCAAAGATATTAGTAAGTACGTCGGGTCACTGAGCTTTTGACCATGCTAGGATATGATAGGATAGTAATCGGTAGTGAAATTATCGCACACATAATTACGATTAATTTATTGTATTCCACGTATTTCAAGAGTAGATTTTTTTTAACGTAGCGTAGGGCTATAAATGGAAGATCTTAGATTCAATAATCAAATAATACTTTATATCATTTCAGTTATTATTAACACCAGTGTAAGACTTCTACCTGATAAGTTATGTGGCTGTCTGGCCGATAGGTGGTCGAAGGGAGTGCTAACCGCATTTGATGCTATGTTTAATTGTTATGATTTTTAGTTTAGGATCGCGAGTTCTTCGTAATCCCTGATACTACGATACAGGTTTAATCTAGTATGGGGCCTGTTAGGACTATGTGTGTGACTGTTGGCTGTATATGAGTAATAAGTTAGCTCAAGCCAACTTGCTGATATATTGAACATAATACAATAAAAAAATCAAGTGACTTTCTTTTTATTAAATGTTATTTCTGTTCCCCGAAAACTCTAGAAACTACAACAAAACACCAAGTAATATCATGCTTACAATGTTTGTTTTATATCGGATAATAAGAACCTTTCGTGGAACCTACAAGTTTCGAGTAGGAAGGGTTAAAATGATTAAATGTGAATTGATCTCAAAATTATTATTGTTTGGAAAATTAAATGTTCAGTGAAACCCCACTACTAAACTAACTTTCACTTGAACGGTCTGGTTTATTATCTATTACAACATTTTTATCTGATTAGTGAGTTTAGACTACATAAGAGTCTTTAATCTTTATTTAATGCTATTTAGGACATATTTTCTACAAATAAAAGTATTTTAAAATTTGTTAGACTTATTGCATATTGGCATCCAATTACTGGAGTACAGTTCTATATAGTACTTGTTACAAATAGGCGTGGCTGCTCGACTCGTCTGCTTATTTCCATGCCAAAAAAAATCGAACATTCCATAAAGAGAAAATGGTGAATTAGTTCTATATCATACATGAAAACCAACATTTAAATGATGCCCTTGACACTTAACCAAGAGCTGTAAAAATAAAAATAAAAATACACCCAGACAAATCTGGTTGAGCCATTTGAATTTAAATGGGCAGTTAGAGCGGGGAGCGTGTTATCATTATTTTATGTGACAAATCACAACTTTTAGTACAAGTTAGAAGCAGAAGAGTTATCAGAGTCAGCCGCGCAATAGCCAACTTTATTAATGGTAGAGTCCCGCTGTAGGCAGTGTTGTCTACAGCATGAATGAACAGACTCGACTGGGGAATTACCACAGTCTCAAAGATAACCGATATAGCTGCTGCAGGTTACTGTTGCGTTTCGTATGGTGAATTAAATCTCCGGACGCCCTAACCTTCCTCCTTTTTCCAATCCCATAGCTTGTTTACGCATCCCTGTTTCTTTTGGTATTATACGTTATCAATTTTAGTGAACTAAAATTTTCATTAACTTGATTCTAATTCAGCCATAAACAGGAAACATAATGAGTTTTCTCTGTAACGCTGTAAACTTTTTTTAAGATGTTTAGTATTATAGTACTATTTATTTGGAATATATTTTATACTATTTTATTGTGTTATTACTTCTTTTACTTTATCTCTTCTAGTTAATATTCCAATTTTTCTTTTTTGGATTTTATTATTATTTCATTTTTCCCATTTTATCAATATCCAATATAATATAATTATATGTATTCGTTTTATTGGAGCTTTAACGAACTAGCCAGATATACCATAAAGTTTCCCCAGTCCCTTAGCTCTCCCTTTCCTGTAAGGGTTACACGCCCATGATTCATTTTTTAATTCGAGCACGGCAAAATGAATCCATTACACATGATAATAAACGCAGTGGTGGATTCTGGTGGTTACCAGAATCATGCCAACCTACATCAATGCTTAAAATGACTCTAGAAGTTGTAGTTGATTTAAAAAGAAAAACTCTTATACATCGAGGCATACTTACTCGGCAGCCATAAAACGTGCAGAGGCTGAGTTTGATCCTACACTCACATAATTACTAAATTTATCGTCATGATATGGCTTTATTGTATTTTAAATGTAACGTAGTTTGAGATAAGGGTATATTTATAAGTACAAAATATATCGCCTCTTGCAAAAACAATTCAGACGACATAAAGTTATAAGCAACACCTACGCAGAGAGACTTCGCTTATGTTCGAGGGAGAATACTTAGAATCCGTTCGACTTTAATATTATATTATATTTCGTGATAAAGTTTTAGGACAGCTAAAGATTTTTCAATTTTCTATTTTGTGTATAGTGCACCAGGAAGAAGAATATTATACGCCATTTTTAAATAAAGTAAGATGTGGTGGAATTCTGAGCAGGCCATAATGTACCCATTGAAACACATTATTTTGTGAGATCTGCATTTGTTTCATATTTTTTTATTCCTTTTTTTTAATCTATTCATATTTTACTAAAGATTAGGTCCCTCATAAGGCAGAGGCCGTCTGAGTAGGTACCATCTGTCTATTCTGCCGTGAAGAAGCAGTACGTAAAACTGTTGTGTTCCGGCTTGAAGGATATTGAAGCCATTGAAGTTGCTGGGCAATATGAGACTTAACATCTCATATTTTGGGGTGACGAGCGCAGATCAGTGCCATGCAGTACATACTTCGTAATTCGAAGTTCTAATTGGTGTTGCTTCTATTTATGAGCAAGCATGATGCTCACCATCAGCGAGCATCCTGCTTGAGGCATCATTTATAATTATAATAAATAATTGTAGGAATTTATAAAAGCTTTCACATTTCTATAAGGTTAGAAAATTTTCCATTTACTTTAAAGACAATATTTATGATCCAAAATAGAATTAAATTATGAATGAAAGTATATGAATTTTGAGCTTCTGAAAATGGAGTAAAATAAACTGAACTTATTTTAATGAGTTAACAAAAGCGTGAAGCTATGATACTATTTTATCTTGGCGTATATTTATCTTATAAAAGCACTCAAAGAAAACTTGTAACTTTTAACAAAATATTAAAACGCTGACAAGTGAAACAAGTTGGCGCGGTTTTGGCTGCTTTTAAAATTGCCCTTTGTGAACTTGCTAAGTTTGACGGTTCGTGGTTTAGTTAACGCTCTGTTATTTTAGTACTTAATGTTTTGGATAGAAGTTTTAGCCATTATTTTTTCCAAATATAACAGCTTTAAAAGTAATGAACAACCCCATGGGAGACCGGTAAAATGGTGGTAAAATCTTTAGAAAAAACAGTCAAGTAAAAACTTTTATTTGCGAAAGGACAGGCGGATGACCGATGCAGGCACAGCGATAACAAGGATGTACCACAATGTCAATGTCGCAAGCCCCTCGGGAGAACCGGATATACATCGGCTGATTCTGGAAAGCGATCCACAAAAGGTGTGTGCTAAACCTGCTATAATGACTATAGCAGGTTTTAACACCATGTGTACGACTGTGCAGCGAAAGGCTGAGGGATCGATTCCCGCTCCGCGACAAATATTTGTGTGATCCACACTTTAATTATGCCAAATTTCACAATTCTTCCTGCGCGCAATATGCCTAAAAAGAGGTACAAGGTTTTCTATTCACATATTCTATGTTTTGACGCAGTACTTTGTTATTAAAGTTTTGAATGGTGTTGTATCCGTTTACCATCAAGCGAGCGAACTGCTGCTTTCATCATTGAAGCTAATAAAAAAATATATCCTACATTAGTTTTAATTTCTGCAGTTTTAATAAATATACGGGCGGCTATTTTTGCCTGTAGACTTGAAGCTCATGGCTCTAAGTCTTTTAAGACAAAATGAAAACTTTATCAATATTATTTGTTCATTATGAACAATTTTAATTTAAGACCTGCAAAGCCGCAACCTGTATACAGTAACCCACATTCCACGGTTGCCACTCGAGCACATATTGTATATTCGAAAAGGTGGCAACTTGGGGAATGTAGGTATTCATTAAAACTTTTGAGTTTCAGTCTACTGTTTTATTAATCAGTACATTGTTTAGTATTAAAGCTTTTCTTTGAGAGAGGAAAATTGAGAAAGGAAGTTATTTAATTTTTATATTGGATATTGATTTTTGGTTATGAATTTGCTATTACCCATTGTACAGTTAACGTTCTCTTAAATCCATTATTCGAACATAACATTGCAATATATGTGGAATAGGAAACATCTTGAGAAAATCTGTATTGTACCTGAGAGGTCTCCATAAGAGTTTCAAAGGTGTGAAGTCCTAACGCCTTGCATTCAGTCGAGGACGCTCGTGCCCAGCGGTGGGACGTGTATAATATAGGGCCAGTATAATTATTTTATTATTGTTATTATACTCTACCTAGTTATGCATCCTGCACCTATTCATAGCATGATAACAGTTTGCTGACCATTAAAATTAGCTTTTTACGACGTAAGAACTTTATGTAACTCTATCCGTAGAAAAAATGATAATGATTAGCTGACCAATGAATTTTGTAGGTGTTCTTGTTTTGAGTGAAGTTCTTGGAACTAATTCAAAACATGTTGACAATAAATATGCTGACCACTGTGTTTAGCAGGTGGGCTTGTTATGATCAAAATTCCTGGAACTGAACACGCATTGTAAATTAGTTAAGGATATAAATAAGAATAATTTTTAGATTTAATTCAGTCCGAAATAAATCTTCATTGAGAAGAGTTAACTCAAAATTTTTATTTAAAAAGCCTCCTGGCGATCCCGCGTAACTTTTTGTCTACCTAGTTGAAATATTGGTTTATACCAGAAATTTACAAAATAAAAATGTCATCTGTATAAAAATATATTTTAATCTAGTAATGTGACAGCAATATTGGCACGTATAGTGATGTGCATTCAGTATATTTTTCCCGTGATAGAAGAGCACTCCCGGGAAATCACGGTATTGGTGCAAAAACCTACTCTTCCGAAGGCGCTTACAATATTGTGCAGTTTATGTGACGAACTTGTAGCGATATAATCATAATTCTTATATTCTGAAAAAATTAAAAATATAAATGTTTGGTTGTTCATGGATTTGTGAATTCGGAAATTTGTTATTCAACCGTCAGGCGAGCAACCTGCTCGATTCGTTATTCAAACAAAAAAAACACACTTAATAATAAGTTTCAATAAGACAATCTATTTCTTAATTTACACACATATTATATATCATTTTGGTAAAAGAGCAATTGGGTCACCTGATGGTAAGTGATCCCCACAACCTATATATCCCTATAATATTAGAGAAATCATGGATGTATTGTTGACCATAAAGAGAAGGAATATTTAAGGAATTGGGCCTTCGGTAATCTTACTCACCATACAAAACGCAATAGTAAGATGTTACTTCATGCCGATTTTCTGTAAGACAATGGTAGCAATCCTGTTGAGCGGACTCATTCATTCTGTAACCAAAACTGTCTCCAGCGTGGCTACTTAAAAAATACAGACTAATGGTCGATATATCACGAAGAAGGTATTTACCATACAGTGTATCGTTTAAAGTAATAATATAGCTCTATACTTTATAATGGTGTAATTAATTAAATATATTTACCGCTTTCGCCGATCACTTGGCGATTGTCAATAACCGTCGGAGACGACGTCTCCGCTGGCTATATTAGCTGCGACCGGTGTGTCACTGAGGTGATTTTTCTCCACTAGTTTTATCACTTTGTTCATGACGTAACCCAGTTGACGAAGTGGAAATAGCGCGATATTATCGGTAAGCGTGCGAATTTACATTTTGCAAAACAGTACTGTACATTTTAAAGAAACTTTCTCTTTATTCTTGTTGAAAATGGTGAAATGTACTGTATTTTATACATTCTGTCTCATTACGATTCTGTAGAAAATATGCTAAAATATTGTTAATTATAGAGCAGCATTATGCAGCACCATTTTTACTACGCTTTGTAATTTTTTACAGAAATTTCAAAACGTACTAAATAATACATATTCAGATTATTTATTTCAAGAAATGTAGTACTTCTGGCAACAGACTTTGTAGTGCAATGGGCGAGTAGCCTAGACACTATCTCGCCCACACACCGGCCACTGTAACTCCTGTGCACCAGGATCAACAGTGGCACACATTTTATCGACACCGAGCAGTGAAGCGACGGCGAGTCTCTGGGAATGCCTAAATGTCTTTGTCCCGCAATGATATTAATCAGATAGAAGGTTAGGGAGGAGTTGGAAATATTAATTGTCCACTTCCCTCCATAGCAAAGCGAGAGACAAAATAATGAATTGAGGAGGTATTAACCTCAAGTGTAAGGACATTTACAACTGGAGAAGCCAGATGTAAAGCACCACGCATGTCATTAAGTGGGTCCTATCACGCGAGCTGTTATATTTGATTCCAATAATAGGTATGGTGAAAACGCCGGAAAGCACGGAAGTTCTTTCTAGTCTCCACAAGATCCATATAGTATACAGCTCCAGAGGCGAGTAGCCTGTGAAGCCAGACACAAATGTTTGTGTAATCCAAAAATATTTTATTTGAGTTTGCGCCGTATGTTATATTCCCAGAGGGATTGATATCGGGCAGGCAGTCGGTCGTAAAAACTACAAGCAAAATCTTTCTGTAACATGTATTAAAAAGCACGTTGGTAGTATGTTGGTGTTGTACGGAATTATTGAGTAAGTTAAGCAAAACTATCGCCGATGCTAGAGGCAATGAAAAAATATTATTTTTGCTAATAAATAGGTTTTTTTGTCCCGGAATTCACGCACGCAAATCTGGCAACCCTAGTTACACCTCTCCCTACCCCTTCCGGCGTACAGACGTGAGTACGTATGTATGCATGAAGTACTTACGTTTACTCGTATAAATAAAATATTGCCTTCCTATTCATCAATGCAACCACAAAATATATTCTCATTCACATGATGTGAGTGGTAGAGCCACGCTGTAGACAATTTTGTCTACAGCATGAATGGGCTGGCTCGACCGGATCGCTACCACTGTCTCACAGAAAACCGACGTAAAGCGGCTTGCTGCTGCGTTTCGTACGGTGAGTGAGATATCCGGAAGCCCAAATCCCCTCCCCTTCCCAATCCCTAATTATCCCTTTCCTTAAAGGTCGGCAACGCGCCATGATTCTTATGATGGTGGGTGTACATGGGCGGTGGAGATCACTTACCATCAGGTGACCCACTTGCTCGTTTGCCAGCCTATGCTATAAAAAAAAAAAAAAAAAAATTGGTGTGTGTCGTGGGACACCAGGTAGGAACGAAGTTCCTTCGGCTAATGTAGAATCGACACAAATTGTAAAAAATACAAATTATCAACTAAAATAACAAAATATGTCTCTTTATTTTTGTTTGACAACATAAAATTACATAGAAATAGAATAGAAAAATAGAAATAAAAAAAGACGTGTAGCACTCGGAGACTGCCGCGGTAAAGCTATTGTATAGCATTTTTTATCAACTTATGTCATTATAAATAAAAACTTATTAATTTAGACTTAGACTGGCTACTAAACGGTGGACGGCCGTGTTCTATAATCAAAAATTCAAATTCAAATTTCAAACCGCGTCTACATTTCCAAATGTCATAAGTTATCTATCTGTTTTATTAACGGAATTTCGACTTTAACTTTGTGTGCTAGATATCAAATTAAGTTTAAAAAAAGTCTCATTTAACGGTTTTATTCCACGCATTTTTTCCACGCATTTTTTCCCACGCATTTTTTCCACGCATTTTTTCCACGCATATTTCTTACGGTTTTACTATCACATTTTTTCAGTTCGGTCACGCAGCGAAATCCCTATCCCCTCCAAGCCTGCCGTAAGGAACTTCGTTCCAAAAAAAAAAAAAAAATGATCCGTGTAAAAAAAAATCCCTTCAATACACTTTTCCATCGTATATGTAACCTCGTATTTACTTCTAAGGAATCAATATGAACGTGAAAGGAAAATGAACAATATTTTCCTTCTATACAGAAAGGATATTTAATCCTTTTCGTGTGGAACGCATTTCTCCGACAAAATTAATCGTACCGTGTAGAATCAAGACTGTAGAAGAAATATGTTTAAATTATCTCAAAGCTAACTTTTCTAGGAGCGATATCTCAAGGGGATGTGATATTGACTGTCAAGACGAAATTCTCAGGTTCGAACCCAGCGCCAAGAGCATTTTTATATTAGCTTGAGTAACGAAATGTGCATACTTTTGAGTGGTATAGCCACGCTGTAGACAGTTTTGTTTACAACATGAATGGGCCGGCTCGACCGGGTCGTTACCACTGTCTCACAGAAAACGGACGTAAAGTAGCGGCTTACTGCTGCGTTTCGCACGGTGAGTGTGATATTCGGTGGTCCAAATCTGCCTCTCCTTCTGCTTGCTCGTTACCCAGTCTGTTTTAAAAAAGGTCGCTCATATACAAAAACAACACCATACCGAACTTTAAATTACAAATCTCGGCATGGCACTGAATTTCGTTGCCGAACCTCCGAGAGATAAGCTGTTAAGTCTCTTAATGCCTTCATCACTGACTTCAGTGTTCTTCAAACTGAAAAACAACTGTGATTACATACTGCTGTTTGGCGGCAGAAATAAACAAAGTGGCGGTATCAACCCTGATGGCCTCTTTTATACGAGGGATTTACTACCTAATGGGGACATAATAGGCACCTATTTTCAAAGTTATGTGAGTATTTATTTTTTATGGTGATGAGTTCGCCTGCTTTCACATTATGTGACGGAGATCAACCTGACGAAAGCACTGGGTAGTACTGGTTACACTTCTGGCTACCCCTTTGGAGATTACAGGCGTAAGTGCGTATGCATGTATTTTTTTTTTTTTTAATTATTATTACGTGTGTATTCATTGTTGATATAATACAGCTAGCTTTAACGTTTAAAAATCAATCATACCTGAGAAGTTTTTCGTAAGAATTTCGAAGGTAAGTAAAGTCTGCTAATCCGCATTAAACCAGTATGGTAGCCCGTGCCTAGCTGTATTACAAGTCTACTAAAAGACTAGTATTACTATACTTTTTCTTTCAACCTTGGACACAATAATTAAACAAAAACGCATCAACCTTGACGATAAAGATAGATTTTCGTATGTTTTGCTTGCTATATGTGCCTTAGTTTGTAAATACGTGTTTTATACGGGTGACAGTGACGAATTATGCCTCATTTAAGTGTGGGATGCATCGACTTGATATAACGAATGTTCCATACGATAGCTGCGGTCAACGCGGCCCTTGCAGCATGAATAAGTGTGTTTTTAATATATGGAATAAGACGACATGCAAAAAATTATTTTTATTTTCGAATATCTATCGAAATTACAGTTACCCCATGCGAGATTGCATGTTAAATATCATACAACTGATACAAAAGTCGATCTCTAGACAATCTCTCTATTAACAATGACACACAATCATTCTCTCAATACCAATAAATCACGCACACATATTAATTCGTGCACGAATCAGCCGAATTATCGTAAAGGGGTTGCACAACCCAATTAAGCAACTGAGTAAAAGTTTGTCCAAGCACCCGTAGTTAAAAGAATGGAAAAATCACAAGTCAAACAAAATAGACAATAAAAAGATAGACAATGCTAACGCCCCGATAACTCAATAAGGAGCTAATGACGTGGCAATGCTTTGTCTGAGGGAATCAATGCGGACAAAAGAATCTTCGCTCAACGCTTTAATAGTAGTTTTTGATTTTATTCTGCCGTCTGTGTTTGAACTTTGATTGAAACATTATTTTTAAATACGTATACCTAAATCGTTTCAATTTTGTATGTACTATGTGAGCTAGCGTATAAGAATGTAGTTTTGATTTGGGCGATAGAGCTTTTTTCAAAAGTTTAAACAAAATTTTAATTTTAAACAAATAATTCGCAATAAAAAAAATGGTGACCATAAATTGAGATATAAACTATCCTGTCTCTCAAGTTGGATGAAACTGCGCACAGTTTGCAAAATATAATTAAAATCGGTTCAGTAGTTAAGGAGTTCTTCGCGGACAAACAACGTGACATGAAATTTGTATATATATATCTATCTATATTTATATCTATATTTGTATAATATATGATATCATAGACGCCATCATGTAAAATAATAAATCAATCAAAAGTCACGCTACGTTAACTATATTATTTGACGTGACATTTCCAAGAGTCATAAATCAAAGTTGAGAATACAACGTGTCCGTCTTGCTTGACAAGTAAACAGTTAACGGGTTGTCTTAATTAATGATAAATTGTTTAAAGTGCTAGAGCCATGCCGTGGACAGTTTCGTCTATAGTGCTCTGAATGTAAGAGCCAGCTCGCCCGGGTTGTTGCCATTGTCTCACCGAAAACCTATGTAAATTAGCGGCTTGCTGCTGCGTTTCATATGGTCAGTGAGGGGCCCAAGTTCCCTTCCCCTTCGCAATTCCTTAATTATCCCTTTAATTAGGGGTTGCGCTCATGATGATTCTGATATTGTGAACTTTCTTGAGCGATGAAGATCACTTGCACAACGATTTTGTGTAAATCGGCTTAAATATAGTAATCATATTGAAATGCATATCTTATAACGATCCTATAATGATCAACTAACTTCAACGGTATATTTTAGTAAAAATATTAACTGGTTAATACAGAGGTTTGTACATAGTAGTAACCATAAAATCCGGAGTAAAACAAGAATCGAATTACAAGGTGGTAGGTCCCTCGTATGCGAGAGGCTGTCTGGGTTGGTACTACCACGCCCTCTATTTCTGCCGCCAAGCAACAGTGTGTAAGCACTGTTGTGTTTCGATTTGAAGGACATTGAAGCCAGTGAACTTACTGGGCATTATGAGACTTAACATCTTATGTCTCGGGGTGATGAGCGCAGTTCAATGCCATGCAGTGCTTTATTCAAAGTTCTGTGTGTTGTTACTTCTGTTTATAAGCAGGAGTGGCGCTAACCATCAGGCGAGCGACTTGCTCGTCTCATCATTCAATTAAATATTAATTGAAAAAATCTAATAGCAACGAAGTATTTATGGATTCCATGCATTAGGTAGCATACCAAAACTCACAAACCTCAAAAAATCCACTTCAGTAATTTCCAAATCGAAAAGTTCACCCAATTAAAAAAACGAACATAAAAAAAACTTCACTCTTAGCCAAACGGCTACATCTGCCTCCATGTACTGACCTAGATTTGAACCTGAAAGCCTGGCGAAGCATCTGTTGGACCACACTTTTCAGACCAAATTAGACTTTTTCTTATCTACACAGAGCACATTTTTCCCTAACTATATCCGAAGTGAATCTTTGTTTTTACCTAAACAGGGATATATTTTAGCTCGTACAGTAATATTGTAACAGGATGGATTTATGCGAGAGATTATTTTAGTAATCACTTTATAAATCACTGGTGAATGAAGATGGATATTATTATGTAAATATACTGATTGTTATTTATTAACCTACTTAAAAAAGTAGGAGGTTCTGAATTCGGCGCATATTTTTTGCTTTTTATCTGTGTACATCAATTTCCCCGCCAATTGTGGACCGATTTTATATGAAAAAATGTTATTCAATAGAGTTTAGCAGTAATGTGAGCTACTACTCCAATGTATAAGTTAACCCCTTTATTATTTACTGAGTTTGATTTACTTTACAATACACAATTTATTAAATAAATAAACAGTGGAAATTTGTATATTTATATTTCACTACATGTGCCTTGCGGTTTCACCCGCATGTCTCAGCTCCGCTTCCGTCACTCGCAGCGTGATGTTATAGCAATGAACAAATTAAATAGAATGAAAATTACCTTAATCAACCTAGTCCTATAAAAAGTTCAGATCACAAATAGACGCACCAACTATTTAATTTCTAAAAATATATCTAAAACAAAAGTATGTAATTAATTAAATAAATCAATCATTCGCGCATTACCTCATTCATCGCTTGAAGGCAGTTATATGCGTTGAATTTTGAACGGAAGCTACTTAAAGAATAGCTGTGTGCATGAAACTGTAAGAATAATCGTACCTTATGTTGAACTATAAGGGCCAAAACACAATGAGTTTGCGATTTAACAGACATTATAAATGCTGAATGTATAATTTGCTGCGTGGGAACTTTAGATTTTTCAGTCCTTTAGGATTAGAAACCAGGTATTTCGAGCCAAAAAACCTCGTTTTAAACGCTCAACCATACAGAGGGTGGCTGAGCTAAGGGTTGCTTAACTCACTAATTGTGTACCGACCGGCGGGTGCGTCGCAAGTTTGCTATGAGCACCTCACATGCATCATAAGATTAATTGACGCTTATGCCGCTAAACACCTTCTGCTCAGGTCACTATTGATGATCTTAGCATATGCAACACATATCTCGAACGCGAGATAATAACTGTCAATGACAAATATTTTAGACTAGCTGTGCCCGCGGACTTCGTTTCGCCATCAAAAAGCTTTCATACAAACTTTCATCCCCTATTTGGGCCCTTTAGGGGTTGAAATTTAAAGAAAAAAAATACCCTATGTTTAACCCTGGGTCATCATCTATATTTGTGCCAAAATTCATTGAAATCGGTTCAGCGGTTTAGATTTTTCATACAAACTTTCATCCCCCTTTTAAACCCTTCAGGGGTTGATTTTTGAAAAACATAGTAGCTTATGTCTTATTCTGATTTATAAGCTATATTATAAAAGTGTCAACATTTGATAAAGTTACGTCGTCATGTTAAGGTGTGTAGACAAAATACCATAGAGAGGTTTTGCTTTATTCATGAGATAATCAGATAAAACTAATTTTCCACGAAAAAACGTGTCTATAAAATTATCTCGCGTTGCATATTCTAAACCCCCAAGTGGATAATGAGGTAATAATGCTATGAATATGACGCTTTATGAACCTCGTTATATAGTTTAAAAGATCTAAGCGAACAGACAGCGGAAGCGACCTCATTTTATACTATGTAAAGATTATAAAGTTTTAGTTTGCGTAGAAATTAGTTTATTTTAATTTCGAATTGTTTTATAGCTGGACTACTTATGCTGAAAACCCGTGAGGTTCTAGGTTCAAATTCTAGGTCAGGCAATCACAAATTGTGTTTAAGTTTAAGATTTGAAAAACACAAATGAGTCACCCGTCATTGAAATTGGAGCCCGATATGGCAATATGCTCCCTATCATGGGACGGAAAGAGCTCGACGTATTTATTTTATTTGATTGAATGACGAGACGAGCAAGGAGCTCGTCTGTTGGTAAGCGCCACGCCTGCCCATAAACAGAAGCAACACCACACAGAACTTTGAATTACAAAGGAAGGCACTGAACTGCGCTCGTCACCCCAAGACATAAGTAGTAAGACGTACCGTGGGTGCAGCATTAGTAATACCTCCGCCTATTCCTTCGGGGATATAAGTGTAACCTTATGTATATATTTATTAAAGCAAGGCACACTAATGCTCTATTCTAGTGAGCTGTTTCCTTGTACATAGATTAGATTCGTTCATTTTTGGTTAGCGCCAATATGTATGTCAATATACTAATAAAACATCATCAATCCTGATTGAATTTGCTAATAGCATCAACATTGTTCGCTGATTTTGAATTCGCGTTTAGCGTTGAATTGAGAACAATGGGGACAAAATAGAATTGCCGCGAGAATTTATTAAATGCTTTCATGGAGCTAATTAGTACTTATTTGGATTCGCAAATTGTACATTTGCATTTTGAACATAATTATACTAAGTATTAGACACCATCAAAACGAGTTAGGGTAAGAAATCCATAAAAAATAAAGGGACCGTTTTTATACGCTCAAAGAAGACGACGAAAAGAGGATACTCATACATCGACAATGATAAAACATTTACTTCTCATGATGTAATATTATGTAATATAGATTAAATCTTATCGGTCAGATTGAATCATAAAAATAATAAAAAAGGATGAGGGCAACTCAATAGACGATAGAAGTGAAACCAATATAAGTGTTCCATTTTTAAAGGGATGTTAGTTGCTCTTTTTATTCTAATAAGAATGTAATCAAAAACATTATTCATTAAGATCGTTTTTTATTACCTTAACATATTGACTACAATAATTTATTTTGATTTTTAAATAATGAAATATTTAATGTATAAATTAACAATCTTATTCTTTCTCTTTCTCTATATTAATTGCTTATTTCTTGTAACGTTGAAGAAAACATTGTAAGGAAAGCTGCATATCTGTTCAGCAGTGGGACGTGTATAATACAGGGCTAGTATTATTATTAATAATAATAATTTTTGATTGCCTCGGTGGCGCAATTATATTGCGTACGCGGTACGACTGCCAAGCTGAGGTCTCGGGATCGATCATATAAAGTCATATTAGATTTTTCTACCAGGATATATTCAGTATCAGCCCGCAGTCTGGAATTGTGCCCGGTACGATGATAGGCACGCCTCCTATCACATCATGGGACGGAGATACGCTTGGCATAATGTGGGTATATTGGTTATACCTCTGCTTACCCCTTCAGAGATTATAGGCGTGGGTGCGTATATTCGTTTTACTCCGCCCAAACACGTACTTCATACATTTACTGAAATTGTAAATCAATCACACAAAATCTTGGTTAACAATTGACATACGCTCTTACTAGACCGTTGTAATGTATTTATAATGCGAGTATTATAGCTGAACCAACATGGCCTCCTGGAAATGTATACGTACTTACGTATGTACATAATTTATCTAACTAGTTTCCTGTAGCCGAGAAAGTTTCTTACTCCATTTCTCTACAACTACAACACGTGTCGATGAAAACCTTACTTGATCATTAAGGATTTCTTACATGTTATTTTGATAAGGTATTATTGTACCTACATTCGTTTTGGTATTTAAGCTATTGATTTCAATTAATTATTGTTCTTATCGCATGTGTGATTACACCTTCTTGTATAATCATCGTGTTATTATATTTTACTTCTTTTAAGTTATAGTTGTGTATTTTGTATTGTATGTATTTTGCTAGCTCATTAACCATTCACTTGCATGCGACTACTGCAGGATATAGGATTTATAATATCACACACCCTTGACGATTGTCTGCCTTCCTCCTTCATTCCTTTCCCGCAACGTCCCCAAGGTCATCAGTGCACCGTGCACGAGAACTACCTACACTATGGTTGGAAAGACGTCATGTGGTCTCTAATCCGGTACCCTCACCACTACCCTCTCAGTACCTTGTATAAATTATTAGGTGCTGGTGCATTGCATGCGAGAGGCTGTCTGTGTTGGTACCACTGCTTGGTTTATTCTACCGCCAAGCAGCAATGTGTAAGCACTGTTGTGTTTCGGTTTGAAGTGTGTTACATCAATGATGATGTAATTACATAGTGTTATGAGACCTAAGATCTTATGTCGCGGGTAACGAGCACAGTCCAATTCCAGGCAGTGCTTTGTAATATCAGATCCTGCGTGGTGTTGCTTTTGTTTATTGGTAGGCCTTGCGCTTACCATCAGGCCAGCAACCTACTTTTTTATTTATTATTTATTTTATTTATTAAATTTAAAAAAAATACTTATTGCTCCGCAATTATATTTTGTTTTATTTAAGAAGTTTTAGTTGGCCATAGAATATGTACTCCTCAGACAATATTAATTAAAAAAAAAAAGAACGATACTCTTTTTAACACACTTTTATTTAGTTGCATTTCGTACGGTGCGTGGATTACCGAAGGCCTAAATACCTTTCTCATCCTTTAAGGTCGGCAACTCATTTATGATACTTCTGGTATTATAAGTGTTCATTGGAGGCGGAGATCACTTACCATTACGTGACCAACTGACTTGTTTCTTGAGCTCGTACCTATATTATTATTCGTACCTATATTATTATTATAATTATTAATATTAGAATATCTTGATGTTTCTAATCACTTTACTTAATCTTGAATGTTTATAATTTGAGGTTATTTTGGTTAACATTTAATCCAAATCTGTCGTCCCGGACTTATACATTAATGTTTCCTTTTTGAGTAGTTTCTCGTTTGACTAACGCTGAGGGAACAAGCCAGCTCGCACAATGCACCACACAATACCCGCAAAATACAATCTCACGAGCGTTTGTTGCGCTTGTATGAGGCTAAATTAATGTTTTGCTTTAGTCATTCGTTTTATGTTTGCGGATATTTATGTACAATGTGTATTTATTTCTGATTAACAAAATACAGTATTACCATTTTGCACATACATAAACTCACGACTGTTTTCCATATGGGTAGGCAGAAACAACGGATTTTCACTTGCTACCATCCTTGCCCAACTCTTTGGTTTCGTTTGCTCTAATTAAATACTTCATGAATTTTTGGTTTTAGGGTACTTCTGACCTAGCCTTTCTCGGAAATGTCTTCGACTTGCCTTTCACTCCCGACTATACTATTTACACTAGCCATGTATATTTGTTTCGTCTTTCGTCCACCCTCTCTACACCTCTATATTCCCAAATCATCTCAGTATTACTTTCTCGATCTTCGACACTACATCGCACTTTTCACTTACCTTAGATTATATCTTATTCTATCTCTCATAGTCACACCATACACGTGTTAAAGCATTCATTTCTACTGCACACATACATTAACACTTCACTGTGTACTAAACTAGTTTCGCGTGGCCGCAATCTTTGTTTTCTATGAATTAATGCGATTATGCAGTAACATAATTGAACAAGTATATTACTTCGATCGTAGTACTGTATTTGTTTTGCTTTTATTGATACAGTATCTAAACTTTGTATTGTATTGTGTTAAAAAAAATGCATCATTGTAGATGGTTTTGTCTACAGTAACATTAAGGCCAATGAAATTAGTGAGCATTATGAGACTTAAATACTTATGACCCAGGGTGACAAGTGCTATTCAGTGCTGTCATAATGCAGTACTTTATAATCTGTCAGATTTCAACTATTTTATTGGTAGCTACGCGACGCCGACATGGCAAAAGTGAACCTTGTTTGTAGCGAACTTGGCAATTTTTTTACATTTACGTTTTAGGTAAGATATGCTGATAAGCTGTGTATGCTGTAGCAGCTGTACCTACCTATCACTAAAATTAAAAAATAAATGAGGTTAATCAAAACTTAAAAAACGGACTTTAAGGATTAACACCTAGAAGTAAAACCAACAATAATTTGTAGAGATGTTTTTGAGCCGGTGCGAGTTAGATAACCCAGCAGAGGCGGTTTTAAGTTTTAGCTTAGACAGTAACTCCATCTATATTACAAACAAGTCAACGAATTACGTTCGCCATCTATGAACACATCTGTTGTTTTACTTACTCGGTTAAGAATTGAAATAGTTTCAGTTGACTTCCAGAGATGGCGCTGAAAGTAATAAATATTTTAGTCAGTGTTGAAAAGCCATCGCGTCGGGGTAGTCAGAAAATATAAACTTGCAACTAGCGGATTAAAGATGTCATCAAAAAGAAGATTTTTCATTACATTCGAGCATTTCGGTCCTTAGTGACCCCAATAATAAATTATAGATGATAAAATACACTAAGTGAAAATGTGTTATTATTACCTACCTATATATATGTACCTATATAATTATAGGTAGAGTAAATCATAGAGAAGGGAAATAAAAGGTAGAACATATGTACTAAACTATTTTATTTCATACAATATATTTTTTGCGTAAACAATCCTATCGTGTTTATTCTTTTGCTAATATAGATAATTATTTTCACACGAGTTATAGCAGTTCATTTACAAGAAGTCATTAATTGAGAAAAATAATTAAGTCAATGATTTATTCATACATTGACAATCTATTGATCTCTATTTTCTCTATTTTGCACAAGGGCAATTACGAATTATCTCAATGGATTGGCCTCGTGTAAATAGTCTTTACTGTTATTTATTTTAATAAAACAACGATAGCATGTTGTGAAGTGAAATGGACTACCATGACAGAAGACACGTCACGTGTATTTTTAATGCGTCGTTCGTTCGTGTTCCTTAAAATTTAAGGCAAATGTTTGTGTGATCCATAAATATTTGTTTCGGGGTCTGGGTGTTGTGAGACCGAAAGTCTACCGTAGCTCCTGATACCCACGACACAAGACTTGTATCTTAATGTGGGGTCAGAACTATGTGAAAAAAAATATCGCTAGCTTTAATAAAAAAGACGTGCTCATGCCAGTTTCACGCACTAATCGGTAAATGATTATCGCGTCAGCCTATTGATGGATGAACGCTTAGTGGTATTTCAACTGAGCGTCTCCGTGCTTCGGCGGGCACGTAAAAACGCGGTCCGGCTGTTATCAACTAACGGCACGGCAAACCAAATCGGAGGCTTATGGGCGGCGTCAAAAATGTTTACACTAGATCGGTTACTAACCATTCATAACCATCATCAGAGACTATTGAGTTGTAGAGCCACGCTATAGATAGTTTAGTTTTCAGCATGAATAGGCCGGCTCAGTCAGGTCGTTACCACTGTTTTACAGAAAACCGACGTAAAGTAGTGGCTTGCTGTTGCGTTTCGTACGGTCAGTGAGATATCCGGAGGCTCAAATCCCCCTCCCCTTACTAATTATAATACAGGGATAATAATTTATTAAACGGATCATCAAATAACATTGTACGGACTATAAAACTATACTATCACTATCCTCGCAGTTTCAATACGTTATAGCCGGGATTATGGTTGAAATTGAAAAGATTTTACATTGAAAAGGTCGAAAAAGTCCCAAAGCGTAGCGTCAGCTGATATCTACTGATGCTGACTATGTAATGTGCATGCCAGGGTTAATATAAAGTTTGAGACACACAACAAACAAATAGATTAAGAAATAGAATAGGGGAAAATCAGCGCTAGACCGCCAACTTAGCAATAAGCTGAACTAACTCCCATTTGGTGCAAAGTAATAATTATAGCTTACACTTAAATCATTATTTTTTCTATTTCTAAACTGTATTGCACTAAATAAATGTTTTTCTTTCTTTTTTTTTCAGATAAAAAAAACAATTATTTAAACTAAATGTAAGCATTTAGTGTAATGTATTGTTAACTCTTTGGTAAACTATTTTAAGAAAAGTAAATTAAGGTGACGTCTGTCATTATTAAAATATACCCATGGAAGCACAGAGTACATTATTATATAACTGAAACATGGAAGTTTGCCTCTGATTTATTTTATGAACGTAAAATTGGCGACGAGGACCCACGAATTTGATGAGAAATGGCGCAACATAGAGTTTTAAATTTGTTTGACCATAATAGTCAATTATGGCTAACGTTTAATGGGTATAGTTACCACTGTTTTACACAATATGAACGCCAGCATTATAAGACCTCATATTGAGGTTTAACAGGTTCCCTGTCCAATGAATCATATATGATTCATTTGATATATTTTGTACCAAGAACTGTACGTTCATGAATCATATATGATTCAAATTTAGAGTCAAATTCATGCCTTTCTTTGAAATAGACGTAGCAGGTTAATTCCCATTTTTAGTATCGGGACGTGTGGGTTACATCCTTTAGAGTGAGAAAACAAACCGAAGTGATTTATAAAAAAAAAATGGGAAATAAACAAATGAAAAAAAGAGTGGGACATATATGATGAAAAATAGTGGTTTGTATGGGGACAGGGAACCTGTTAAGAATACGAAAGTAAGAATACTGTGAATTTCTCGGCCTCGTAGAGCACGCAATACCTTCAGACTCTTATGCTTCCTAATGGCAGTAAACATTAATCTGCATTGAAAAACTGATGGATGGCTTGACAATTCTATAAAAGCTAGTTTAAGCTGATAAGGTCTGAATGGTTACTCAAAAAATATTTTATTCTTTTACTTAGTGTGCGTAGAGCCTTACCATGATTCCTCTCATATTTTTATCTCTCGCCGGGTTAATGTTTCGGAACACAGATAGTCGATGCGATGGGCCTGTCTCCCCTATTTTATGGGACTAAAGGGGGGTAAAAGATGGGCTGATTACGTAAAAGGGTTTATTTAACACCTGAATTTATGTTTCCATGGTAAACACTGTGGAAGAATTATGTATTGCTTGCGTGTAGGCATCTGTTCGGAATAGAAATTACTAATTACCGGGAGGTACTCATTATTCCAATCATGGTCAGTTGCCCTCATGATTGTTCACTTTTAACCGACGGCTTCTCGCGTTCGGCAAATATTAGATGGACACGACGTCATCGGTCCCGGTCGTGTAAAGCAGCAGTGCGAATCACGAGCGAATTTCGGTTCGTTTAACGCGGTTTATAATTCCTTGGAGACTTGTTTTCATGGTGATTGTAGTGATATTAGTACGAGGTAAACATTAATACCGTTGAAGTGTGTCGGTGAACCTTGGCCGGTCGCGGTGGCTGCGTTGGTGCGGGGTCCGCTGGCCAGGACGACCATTACATACACACTTATTACTTTTCCCTGGTAAATTTTGAACACTCCCTGGGGATCCGTTTTCCCGAAATAAAGTGTACTGACTGACAACTGTTTGAACTATACACGATTTGAATTCACAAGTAAAAGGTAAGTGGTGGTTTTCTGTCGCATGCAATACAGTAGAAAGATTTTATTTTGGGCCACCGATCCTTATTTCCTATGTTCGTCATAGCACTGTTACGGTTATCAGATATAGAAAGTTGTTCGAAACAAATGTATCAATTTACCTCATCTCTCTGATAAAACCGCATTTAATATAGGTGTATTTATATACGTTTGAATTTTAATAACTAAGATCGTAGTAGTTATTTATTTACACTTTATATATAAAGTATGTACGGGTGGACTTATGTTTTGTTCTAAAATATACATTTGAGTACAAAACACAAGTCCCATAGTCTCAACGAGGGGGATAATATATGTTAATGTACGACTCGCCATTCGAATGTTACATTGAGCCACCCATTGAAAATCGGCTTAGCAGTGCTGCTTAAGTCGCACTTTTCTTTCTTTCTTTTTTCATCGCTAAGTATATAAAAAAACATCTTCCAACAAAGCTATTTAAAATGTATTTAGATACCTCGTGTGAACTACAACTTACAACTAACAACTTGAGCTGTATTCTGAATCACCTTATGGTAAGAGATCTCCTCTTTTCATGAACGCCCATAATACTAGAAGAATCATGGACGCACTTAAAGGAAATGGATAATTCAGGATTGAAAAAGGGAGAGGTACTTAGTTTGTGTGTAAGACATTAGTTATAATCAGTTGAAGCTGTTCATGCTGTAGACAAAACTGTCTAATGGTTATACCACTGAAAAATCACAAACCCTCATCAATTCGACAGGACATTGCTTTAAAATTCAGAGTCAAACATTAGTTTATAAGAAAACGTAATAACAAGCACATGTTGTGCACGAAACCTATTAAAAACTCGGAAAAGTGCAAGCTGAGTCCAGTAGTTGGTGAAAGTTATAGTGGCAGATCCAAACTCGTAGTTCAGGTGAGCGATATCTTAGCTAAGGATCCATAAAGTTTCAGTTCGATCGTGTGGTTTAGTGGCTTTGCGACGACCTATTTAATGGACACAGTTTGGCCCTTGATATATTTACGATCGTTAAGCACTATCGATACTTAATATGTATGTATACATGCAGGGAATGAGTTAGCTACTATCGATACTTAATATGTATGTATACATGCAGGGAATGAGTTAGCTAGTTAACTGTGAAATGAGAGGTCGAGGGTTTGGCAGAAATACATAGGCATAAGTAGATAAATCGGTGGTAGTAACCAAAACGGCATCTCTAGGGACCTACCTAATGTGTGATCTCTACCACCCAATAACACCCACAGTACTAGAGAATCATGGACGCATTGCCGACCTTAAAGGAAAGGGATAATTAAGAGGTTGGGAAGGGGAGGAGGAATTTGGGCCTCTGGATACTCAGCATACGAAATGCAGCAGCAAACCACTACGTTACGTTAATTTTAAGTGAGAGAGTATAACATGCAGTTGGTGCCTTTCATATAGACAAAACTCTACAGCGTGGCTCTCTAAAAATTCATTACAGTAGAGACACAAAACCTACATACATGACAAATAGTGAAGAAGTAATAGAAGCTCTGTCGTTATTAGGTCTATATATAACATACATACATTTGCAATACGTTTTGCGATCAATGTTAGACACTTCGGCAAAATAAGTTTTATACGATTTAGTTTTTTTTTTATTTGGCAGAGATGATGGCATAGATCGTCAAACGAGCAAGTGGGTCACCTGATGGTAAGTGATCTCCACCGCCCATGTATACCCACAATATCAGAAGAATTATGGGCGCGTTGCCGATCTTAAAGGAAAGGGATAATTAAGGATTGGGAAGGGGAGGGGTATTTGGGCCTCCGGATATCTCACTCACCGTACGATACACAGCAGCAAGCCGCTACTTTACGTTGGTTTTCTGTGAGGCAGTGGTAATGACCCGGTTGAGCCGGCCCAATCATGCTGTAGACAAAACTGTCTACAGCGTGGCTCTACCACTCATAAATGTTGTTTGTACGGATATACAAACAACATCCGGCTTTCCTGGCCTCGTCAGGTACTTATGAGAAAACTAATTACATAATCTAATATTAATACTACTCTATTAGATTATTATGTTCCGTGTTTTACAATATAAACTAAGATTGTCGAAGCGTATAAATTAAATCGTTATACTGATCGTATGATTACTTTTTATTGCACCCATGAAGGTTTATGCCTAAGCCAGTACAAGTAACTAACTTGACATCCAAAATAGAACGTGCCTATGTTGTAAATGTAATAAACGAATTTAGGTTGAAAGATAATAACAAAACGTAATTTTCAATTCATTTTGATCGTGATAAAATAAAAGCAAATTCACTATTACGTTCCAGACAGAATACATTTACATAACGGAGATTCATAATATGGAATATAGTCATATCATATTACGATAACATCAAACTTGGAAAAGGGAATTATTTAAAAGTTATATCGGTGAACTTAGACACAGCGTGCTCGTTTCGCACTGGCGTTGATTCAACGTGGTCATAGCGAAGGTCTCTTTTCGATCTACAGCATAAAAAAACAGACAATTTTCATTATGTGAAGTCCCTCTTTTCTCTTTAAAGAAAGTGAAGTTTGACCCAACGATTTAAGTTTTCTCGAAATTTGTTTAGGCGTGCCACTAATAATTAACGTTAAAACCAGGCGTAGTCTATTAGTAAGCGCATTTCATGCGATAATATATAGTAGGTATTATGCATTAAACAATTTTACTAAGTGGTAGGTCCCTCATAAGGTCCCAGACGGCCTCTCCGTCTGGGTGTGAGTACCATCAAATTGTGTGCGTAAGTAATTATGACTTTAGTTTCAAAGAACATTGAAGCCAATCAAATTACTGGGCATTATGTATATTAACTACTTATGTATCAGGGTGACGGACGCCGTCCAATACCATACATTGCTTTGTAATTTAACATTCTTCTTGGTGTTGTGTCTGTTTATGGGCAGGCGTTACCATCAGGTGAACGACCTGCTCGTTTCGTCATTCATACTAATACAGTAGTTCTTAATAAATGCTCTGATACGCATAAGAATATGAATATGATATAAGAAATTAAGAAGATAGTTAGATAGATATACCCAACAGTCACATACATAGTCCTGATCTCACAGTGAGATACGAGTCTTGTGTCGTGGGTATCAGTAACTACGAGAGACTTTCGGCCTCACAACACCCAGACCCCGAAACAAATATTTGTGGATCACACAAACATTGGTCTCGGTGCGGGGATCGAACCCGCGGCCTCTCGCTTCACAGACGGCTACTCGGACGCTGCGTCACGGAGGCTGTCAAGAATATGCAAGAATGTCCGTATTTACTTTTGAGTGACACCTATCACTCAAGAGAAAAATAGGTACTTTCTAAATGTAATATTGCAGCTGGTCTGTATTAAGGCGTCATTAAGTTGTCACTTCATGTCGGTTTTCTGTAAGGCCTAGACCTAGGTTCTAGTTGACTGTCCATTCAACGACTACAGCGTGGGTTACTTAAAATATAAGGTGGCCTTGCAGTAACTTCAAGAATAAACTGCTTATCATCTGAATCTCAGCGTTTGTTAACACCAGTGCGAAACTCACATAAAAGCCTCCGGCGGCTAACTAACCGTACAATAGTTCTGTTGTACCCTTTCTGAATACAAATAGAAAATAAAATCGTAATATGAGCGCTACATCAATAGTTTTTTTGTACGTTTACACTACACGTTTGTCTAGTTAGTGCTATAGGCTGTTTGCAGTTCGTTACAAACATAAAAGAGTCGATTTGTAAACACGTTATTTACTGATAAACATTTGTCTAGGGGATACTCATCTTGTATTTGGTTTAGATAGCGAAGTAACAGGTAGGTTTCTTTATAGATTTTTTGGCAAATTAAAGTTATGAGATATAAATAAAATTATAGGTAACGTAGACCTTTTTACTGTTCCGTACCCAAATGGTGTCAACAGAATGCAACGGCTACACAAAGCCATCTTTTAAACCATAATAGATAGTCGGCTGAATTTTTACAGAAGTTGTGTTATTGTGGCGATTATTCTAACAAATAATAAAAAATACAAAAGTTAAAATTTAAGACGGGTGGTAATAAACCCTCGGTATGCGAGTCAACTCGTACTTGGGATTTTTTTTTAATGTCTTAAATCACATGACGAGTAGATCGCTCGCCTGATGGCGCTACGCTGGCTTTGGCCGGCATGATCTTGCCGACCTACGACGGACGCATTGTTTGTCGTTGGTCGACACTATTCCTGGATTGCGCTACACTTACCATCAGGTGTAGTCACTTTGCCGAGCCAGGATAAAAAAAAGCGCCTGCCCATAAACAGAAGCAACAAAAATATAACATTAAAAACACTGTACTGAACTACGTCATCCCGAGAAGTAAGATATTAAGTTTTTATAACGACCAGTAATTTCAATACATCTGTATTCTGATTAGGAGCAGAGGTCGAAAGAATCTTTTCAATTAATACGTATCAAACTATTTTGTGTAACATAAACAGGGACATCATTCGATATTCCAACATAACATTCGTAATATTGTATTCCTTCCTTGTATTATTTTCATGGGCCGTAATCGGATACCTCTTGGTGATCAGCTTGCTCATTTGTCATATCTACAAAAGGCCTTGGAGCGTTTTATATATGACTACCGAATTATTTCAGACGTGGTACTTACTGTTGTAAGACCGAAAACTTCTTGTATTTCCTGATACCTAGTTACCATATGAATATTGAAGTTATTTATTGTTTGTTCAGAAACTTATATATCTGTTGAGGTTGTTTCAAACATAACGTGTTTGTGACTAAATATACGAATCTTCGTCTTTTTTACCGCATTTCGACATTTTTACCACTAATAAAAATATATTAAATGCTGTTATCATTTCATGTTTCCTTCATATTACTCTTTTATCATGCGATAGTTGGTCTAGGGAAGAAAGAATTTAGATAGAAGTAATTTCCATTTAAACCTCATGAATAACAACTTTATTTGCAAATGAACTTTATCGTCACCTTACAAAGAGGCCGAGTTTCCAATGACCCTGCATAGTGATGACCTCCATGCATATTTGAATACAGGCCAAAGGTAAGTCAAGGTTTTGATTTACAACCCTAAACCTACATAGTTTTCTAGACAAATGTTACTTAGGTTACGCACAAGTTGAAAATAATATCTAACTTGATATTTAAACTACTACTTGATACTTAAACTAATTTCGAGTTCACTCGGTCCGAATTTAGTTGATCAACTATTTTGAACCAACAATAATTATTGTGTGCTTTTATTGATCAATTCGATTCAAACTCTGTTGAGATGGTTGAAATCGCATGCAATTTAGAAGTTAATTAACTAAAATTGAACAGTTTAAGCACGCTATAAGTTATACATTTTGACGGCTGTGAAAAGACAGACTTAAAGGTGCTATCTAAACTCCACAAATTTAATGGTAGTAGAGATCTATTATACTAGATAAAATACTGATAGGAATATATTATTTGGCATATAATTATTATTTCATATAGAATTACATTCTATATGTAACTTATATTGTACCGAATCTTGAAAAAATAAAAGATTAAGAGAATTAAAAGATAATAAAATTTAAAAGAACATAAACTCGTAACAATTTTATTATTTGAGACCGCATTATTTGTAGAAACCATGTGAAAATCAACCCAATTTAGTAATAAAATCACAATTTCTATATAAAAATGAACGCTAGCTACAACCTCATATCTCAAGGTTAGAAAAAAAAATATGTAAAGCTCTAAGAACAAAATTTTCAGTGAGATCAAGAGAAACTCTAAAGAAAGGTTATATACTGACATTTCTAAAGTTGTTCTTTTGATAATGCTCTCTTTCAAAAGTCTGCCAGTTGGCAAAACAGGGCCTTTGAATAACTGTATAAGTCCCTCGGGAGCCAGCTTTATACTTTTCTCTGGGGATGTGTAAGTGATTTTATTTTCGTTTCGTTCGATATCGTGTCGAATTATTTTAACGACATTTTTCAGATAGTTTTAGACCAAACGCATAAAAAGCTAGAGCTGGAACAAGACCAATCTTTCTTTGTCACTTAGTGTAATCGATAGTTAGTCTCAGAATTTAAACTGAAATAATACCATCGAACAAGAATGAGAATAACAAGAATTAATGGAAAATATTCTGGTATATTGCTCATCCATCAAATAGGCAGATACTACACAACACCATGTCCAACTCAAAGAACGATATTGTAATTGCTGGTTCTCTGCATAAATCACTCTCTGAATTGTACTCAAAAGGTAAGGCGAAAGAGAGTTGTTGATGGGCGACAAATTTAATAAAAAAAAAGAAGTATGGAATGTGCGTGTTAGAATGACAGGTATTATGCATTTTTCATATCATTAGTAAAAATTTTCCTTCGAACTAATCCATAATTTTTACGATATTCGTGTCTGGGCGTTGTGATCGTAAAAGTACCTCGTAGTTCTTGATATCTACGAAATAAGTTAACCTAGTGTAGGATCAGAATGTGATGTGTGAAACATGACTCTTGATTGTATTTTTTAATTCCATTTTTGCGAGTAAAAAGACGTCCTAATCAATACGGTGCTCACTTCTCGCTGACTTGGACGTCTTCTATGTTTCATTATTTCGATATAATATCGCATGTATTTAAAATAAGATCCAATTAAATGGTAGGAAGCACATTTTTAACGTAGCCTTTGCGCGAAAGAGGTAGAAACTTTATTCTCTTCACTTTGTAACATTTTTCTATCTGAGCAAGAATTCTTTTGTCGTTACAGTATCGATGCTGCGGACTTTAAGTTTTTATCGAAACTATTTATATTTAAGTTTTGATATAAGTGAAATAAATCGACTCTTTGTTTATATTATTTTCATGAGAAGAGAAGGTAATGTGACAATTAACAAGGACTTATAATAGCTAATGTTAAAGGTACAGCTTTAATTAGTTAACATTTATATATAGGAAAGGCTTAAAAATTGTAAAACGCAAACGTGTGATGCTTCGCGCCTGAGCAAAGTAAAATGTATGAGTGTAAGTTTGTCTTTATTAACCAACACCTGGCGATATTTATTTTAATTTACACGATATACGGTTATCAAGATAAAATGTAGTTGGAGACATCATAAAGGAGGTTTCATTTATGTATTTTTATGCATTTTGTTTAAAGCAATAATTTTTCGCAAGTGTTACAGGGGAAAAATGAAAACTGATTAATTTTAAATAAAATCAATCTTTTATAGGATCAAAAGTACACTACTCATGCGTGTATCCCCGGATGGATATGGTTCTTTTTATCCGAGGATGGCAAAGTGACTGCACTACACCTGATGGTAAGCGTAGTGCAGTTCAAAAAACCAGCGACCACCGACAACCAATGAGTTTATCGGTGGTCACCAGAGTCATGCCGGCCTGTATAAATCCCTCTTCGGAGAGGGAAGAAGCAAATCGAGGGGCCTGCGACAGGACAGGCGGATGATCCTGGAAACCGAACCACGCAAGGTGTGTGGTTCACTATGGCAGATATTAACACCATGTGTACGGTGGTCGCTATCCGGGCTAATATGAATATCTTACCACCAGTCAGGTGGTAGGATAGGTGCATGTAATGAGTAAATTGGAGAAATGTGTAACCTGTCTCCAGCGACTAATAGCTACCAGTAGTTACCAATTTTTTTATCTGGCAAAATAACTGAATCAAGTGTAATAATAATATAAAAATATAACGATGAAAGAAAAAAAATATGTACTGTTTTTCAAAAATGTTCTATTTATTTTGTCCTCTTATTTGAATACCTGATAAATATGCAAAATCCTGACTGACTGGAAAGGTATTAAAGCAATCCAAAGAATGATATTATGATTTAAAGTTCAACGAAACTATTTCCTTTGTCGAGGCACAAAATGAAACTATTAAGTCTGCAGTACGCAGCGGGGTTTTGTAAAACAAAGCCATGAATAATGTTCCTCGTGCGCTTCTGTTACACTGACACGTTCATATTAAAAGCAAAGAAATTGTACGGAGAAAGCATTCACAGGAACCCAGTACCTTCATTCTACTTTCTGTAATTCCCGCTGTTTACAATCCTACTTATGAAATATGTCAGGTTAGTAATTTAAGAACATAGAATTTGTCAATCAGTTCTGTAATAAATACAGTCGTAATAGTCGGAGTAATATTTCTGGTGGTCTTATATCTTGGAATTTCCCTATTCCTCGAGTCAGGAACAATACATTATTGATATTATAAATGCATTTGGATGTTTCTGAGTTTGAATTTGGATTCCGTCTTCACGTCTCACGGTATTTTAGAGACAAGACCAGTACTATCAAAAACTGTTCATCTGATCTTAATCCTATTACAAATGTTTGGTTGTTAGAATGATTTTGAATGGATTTGCATGAAATTTGACACTCAGCTATGCCTTGAAAAATTTAAATACATTCACGCGGGTGGGGCCACGAGCAAATGTTAGTCACAACTAAGAGCAGCGCACTTAAGTCTTGTAAATTAGCGTCAATTTGGCACTCGTCGCCCATCCACGTGTTAATTATCCAACACGTCAATGAAAGCTTTCTCCATACACATGGATCCTTACTCAACGTTCCGATAAAGTGTACCAGTAGTAATGTCATTTGCTGCAGTAAAAAGAGCCTTGAATGTAATACACGAGTATACTACACGACATCTAATTTGATATCTTCCTACATTTCTGTGACAAACAAATAGAAGTTAAGTCGCATGTACGTGGATTTATGTATCGCAAATTCTTGCTTCTTCAGTCAGCTAATGCGATGATTTTGGGAGCAGCTGTTATTAATATTCTATACCAGATGCTGTGGGTAGGAACCACCGCTTTATCTATTTCTGTAGTTAAGCAGTAGTTATTAAGTTGAAATAAAACTATTTTTTTTATCGCGGTTTTTTTATTAATTTTGGTGCCATGGTACCCAGGTGGAGTCCACGAAGTGACCACGAAGGCTGAAAAACTTTCGAATCGTCGGAATCAAAATTAATAAAAAACGTGCTAAATTCTGTTTAAATTAGTTTTATTTCAATGAGTAACTTTCGCGTAAACATAAGAAATAATAAAATAGTTATTAAGCACTGTTGTATTTCGGTTTGATGGACATTGAAGTCACTCAAATTACTGACTCTAAGTTACAAACATTCAATCTAATTGGATTATCAAGCAAATACCGTATTACGATTTACGATACATCTCTTGGAATTTCTTCTTGTCGCGTTTGTTCAGACGTGACACACTTGTAATTTTATTTTGTCAAGGCATGTTTATACTGGCAAATGAGATGATAAAACATCTCTTAATTCTTGAGAGATTCGGATAATACTTTGCAGTAGGATCTTGGAATCTTACAATCTGCTTAGGACATATCGTTTATCGTCTACTCAGTTGTGAAATGCATTGTGTAGAATTTCATCTCTAACATGTTTGTATCTGGGTTTGCCTACCTCTCTATCCAGTCCGCTAACGCACGGATAACAATCAGTCATAAATACATCGGTACCTCGTCGGTCGGGAGAGAATTGCGCTCTCCGTAGTGGCAAGAGTGTATATTAGGTGCCGTCTGTCGTAGATATCATCCTTATTCTTATGTACTATCAATATCAAGTCTACTATATTTGATACTGTCGGTAGTGTGTTTATATCCTCAATAGCTATACATAACACATTGCCGATCGGCCAAAAGATTCTTCAACCACTGGCAGTTTTCAAAAACGTGGTAAAGGAATATTATCTCTCTCACTAGCATGTACATTATGCGAGATTGATGTTTATTTGTTATATTACTATGTAATATATGAAAAATGTAATTGATTGATGTATTTATTTGTTTGTTATACATACATTACATACATATATACGTTATATAATATATGTACTTGCAATGTTATTTATTATAAATTGTATAAAAAAAATATAAATAATGAATAAAATATTGTATTGATAAAAATCGCAGGAAGTCGCTGGATGCAGGCCGCTTCCAACAGGTCGGTCTGGAAATCTTTGGGGGAGGCATATGTTCAGCAGTGGACGTCTTGTGGCTGATGATGATGACGCTGATGATAAATTGTATATCCTTTGCTATATTACTATGTAATCTAGACTGCTCTCTCTTGCTCCTACTCTTATCTCCATCCCATGGTTGCCTGCAAGAGATTGAAAGATAAGGACGCCAGTTGTTTATTTAGTGTTTAATAGAGCTCACCTAATTACTTCTTCTTAAGATTTTTTTAGAGACCATAGTTACAACATGCAATAAAAGGGCCTTAGGCTTACGCTGCTAATTGTTTTTATCAAATTTATATTATATTAGCATTGTGATCATGACTTTACATGCGAGATGGGCTCGGCGAAATTGTCGAGCATCCCGGACCTGCCTATTTTATATATTCGAGCACGATACGAAACCTGACTGTATGAACTGATTTGAAATATGGATGTGGCAATATTTTTACTAATATAACACTGATATTACGCCATCTAGCGGTTATTGTTAGTCCTTTTATATTTATTTTATTTTATTTCAGGTTATACATCATATAAACGGTGATCACGAAGCTTAATTGACCAATACTTCGTTCCTCTTGGACAAAGACCGAACAGCGACTCGATAGCGCACATTACTCAGCAAATTACCCAGTCAAATTAAATAAAAACGGCGATTATAAGATGTGTGTCTTTTGCCGGTAACCTATCAGTAATCTACCGATAAACTACTAATAAACGAACTAGCGAATTAAATTTAATATGGATACGTTTGAATCCCGAATTGATTATGTTTTTTCAATGATTGTAACACTAAATATGTATGTTTTGTATACCAAGAGTAAATTGATTCATTTGATGTGAATACTCTTTATGAAAAAGTTATAAATATAATATAAAATTACAGGGTATGATATAAAATTATATGACTTAACATCTCATATCGTTCATGTCAGTCTCAGAATGACAAGCGCAGTAGAGTATCATGTATTTCAACTATATGTAATATATCTTCTGTTTATTGACAGGCGTGATATTTACCATCAAGCATAGTAATTTGCTTATCTCTTCACGCAGGCGAATATAAAGAATGCCGTATCTTTCCTTTTCTGTGTACTTGTTGTCGGGGTTTTCACGCTCTCGCTCGTCTCTTGGGAACTCGTATATTCACTTAGGCCAAACCTCGGCTCGCTATTCCACAGCTTTACGGGCCTGATAAAAAATATAAGCCGCGGCACCATACGCAACGCCTTTATGCTTGATCTTAATTAAATTTTGTTAAAAAACATTTTTGCATTTCCAGAAAAAGAGCGATGTATTTTTTAATAGTATGTAATAATCATTCAAATTGAACTTTGAAGAATTGTCTATGCTTTTTGTCTACCCATTTATTCGTGTGCCGTTCTATGCTATAAAAAATCCGAAACCTTAAAAACCTTTGACATAGATAACACATAAATAGCAACAGATACGACTATTTGTGAAGCGCCAGCATCGCAGCGGCTGTTTGCCGAGCCATCCTCATTCCTTCCGATCTTTGTTTACCCTGCAATCGTAGTCGACGCCAGTTTGCTTTTCAACTGATTTCAATATTTGCGCTTTAGATATGAATGCTGGTGCTGGCATTAAAAACTTTGAAGGGTTTGAAGAGTTGACTGATGTAATTCTGTAACTAATTAAGATTTTTGCTTGTTTGAGTATTGCTTATTTTTGTATGAGTTTTACATCAAGTCAAAATATTTATCGAATTCATAAAATGTCTAAATGGTACATGACATTCTGTCAAATTTGGTGCTGAAGTTAAAATGCTAAGCAGCGTACCGAAACGGTGTCGGGATACTGTTTCATCAAAGCAGAATTGGCAAGGAACTTTAACTCTTAAGTTTAGTTTTATGATTTTAAAGACTTAATTAAAATCTAATGAAACTCTTAATTTTACAACAATCCTGATGGCAGATGTTATAGGGCAGAACCTAAACGGTACATGTTATTACCATCGAATCGAAATATTTTCAAAATAACTTATATCAGTAAGTAATAAGTAAGTAAATAGTAAGTAAACAAATAAAATATCCAGCCTGACTGAATGGCTGACTAATTAGCTGATTGATTCATAAACGTCCAGACCAAACCATTGGATCTAAAAAGCTAAAATGTTGACAGCGTATTTCAACTTTAACAACGCTTAAGTTTTTGAGATCTTCGTATTTCTCAATACTCATGATGCCGTGTAACTTAGTGTGGGGTCAAGACTATATGTCCGACAGTGGGTGTATTTTTTTTTATTTTATTTCTGAGAGCATACCAAGTGGGTGGGAAAGGTTATATATCAAAACTAATTTTTAACCCAGCAGAGTATTTCATGCCATTGGAGCTGCGAGCAAACGCTAGTTACATACAATTACGCCGTCTTAAAAGACATGGAAACATGATTTATTATAACATTATATAAAAAAGCATGTAATTGTAATCGATGTCATTAAAAGAGCACCGATTTCTTTATCAAGTGTACATTAAGGAACAAACTCAAAATATTCAGTCTAACCTTTCACGCTCAATGTTGAATCACTATCAAGACCTTTCACACATGAAAAAATCCAATTTACTGTTGAAAAAATTGATTAGATGACCCTCAGGATTAAGGATCCAATTCCCTCTGGAGACCACTTGAGCATTTTAAGAGCATACTCCTGGGGACTTTGAAATTATACGATATTTATCGGCTTCGATATTGATTCTTTAATATAAATTATTAATTTTCAGACGAACGTTGATTCGATACAGGTAAGTATACATATACTTCAATCATCATATTATTAAACGATATTAGCAGTGTACTCCTCTAATAAAATAAAACATCCTGACTTAAAAAATAATAATAAAGACACCCAACAGTCACATATATGTGTGACTTGCTGTTACTATATATATACATCACACTAAGTTAACCGGTATCGTAGGTATCAGCAATTATGAGGTACATTCTTCCCACACCACCAAAACAAATTCTGTGATACATACAAAGATTTGTCTCTGTACAGGAATCGAACCGATGGTCTCTCGTTTCACATTCGGGTACTCGCCATGCCATGGAGACTAAGCCTTAATTTAACTACGGCTCCGTTTTTTTTATTGCCTTGATGGGCAAATGAGCAAGCGGCCCACCTGATAGTAAGCGGTTACCGCCGCTCATGGACATTGGCAATGCCATGGGCACGGCCAAGCCCCTACCTACCGCTGAAGAAAGTTTGTACGTGACTGTGTCCTCTGCTTAACTGAACTAGTAAGGTCGCTTATATCAATTCCTTTGGTCCACAAAATAAGTATTACTCCCTTATCGTGTGTTACCAACTTAGCTATAAATTAAAAAATAACGTTTAAAGTTGCATATTCATTTTAATTAAAGTTATTTTTTCAAGTTATTCAGAAAGTTTGTAAATAAAAGTCTACGTTGCCGTGAAGGCGTATCGTGGCAATCGGCGGTCGCCTACGTGACCTGCGTTTAAATGGGAAGAAATCGAAAAGAAACGTATTTGATTCTATAGATAGCTATAAAATCACAATCGATGACAATATTGGTGAAATGATAGAAACAATATTGATTTAAGCATTAATGGAAATCGATCCATGTAGTGAGGTTGCCAGCTATTAGAGCGGTGTTTTTGCAACATCATTTTTTTTTATTTATTTGAATGACGAGTCCAGCAAGGCGCTCGCCTGATGCTTAGCGCCACGCCTGCCCATAAACAGAAGCAACGCCACACAGAACTTTGATATACAAAGCACTGCATGGCATTGAACTGCGCTCGTTGCCCCGAGACATAAGATCTCTCACAATGCCTAGTAATTTCACTGGCTACAATGTCATTCAAATCGAAACACAACAGTGCTTACATACTGTTGCGTAACGGATGAAATAGGTAAAGCGGTGGTACCAACCCAGACGGCCTGTCGCATTCGATGGCCCTACCACCTTGTAATTATCTACCAATTTGTTAACGTATAATAAACTATCGAGCTAATAATTTGAAAATGATTTTGTAACATTACGTTTCTACTACCGAGATAAAGATAAAGTGTAAACGCCTAGAGTGAATTTTATTTGTTTTGGATCTGGGTGTTTTCTCTCCAGAGGGAGTGACATCAGGCAAGCGGTCGATCGAAAAAATCCTAAGCCAAATTTTTCTGTAACATGTGTGAAAAAACACGTTGTATCGGCCCCACTGCGAGTGGTATAGGGACAAGTGAAAAAAGTATATTATACCAACAACTAGCTTTTTTTTAAAATTGACAAAGTTTCATACAAACTTTCATCCCCTATTTTATCCCTTTGGGGGCAGAATTTATCAAAATCCTTTCTTAACGGATGCCTACGTCATAAAATCTACCTGTATGCCAAATTTCAGCCCGATCCCTCCAGTGGTTTGGGCTGTGCATTGATAGATCACTATGTCAGTCAGTCACCTTTGAGTTTTATATATTTAGATTATAGTGTATCGAGTAGTGAGGATGGTAGATTAAAAAATTATAATAAAAAATCGGTCCATAATTGGCGGAAAAATTTATATACATACATAACAAAAGGAAAAAATAAACTCACCGTATTGAAAATTTCTTCCTATTTTGAAATCGATTAATACCCTGTAAATTATGAAAGCGCATAGTATAGCATTGAACAATTATGATGTAAAGCCAGTAAAAAAATAAATGTATCAAAAAAACATTAATCAACGGACACGATAAATCATATCGGAAAATGTAAAAAGACGCAAACGCCGTGTCTGGTAAGTAAGGCCACATTTGGGCTTATTTCGGACTAAGAACTTGTGAGGCTTTTACGCTGAGAGGCCATTTACCACCAAAAGGTTGGCTTCAAGCCTATTTAATGTTATGAGCGGTTTAAGCCCGTGTTTATGATCCCTCGTAAAGATATTTATTAAAACTCTGCAACAATTTTTAGTGGAAGTTAAACGACCCCCATTAAGTAAATATTTTTATAATAATGTTTTCATAGGAGGCAGAAAGGCAGATGCATTCACAGAATTTGTTTTTTAGGTGCATGCACCTTGAACGAAGTTCCAAGAATGTAATTAGTTGTTTATTTTCAATTGTACTGTGATTTTCTCGAATTTATTTTACCTCGAAACTTTTCCAGAATCATCATGAATATAAAAAAATATATCCATTGTTCGAATCGTGAGTTGTAGTCTTAAGTTTATACAAAAATCCTATTAAAAAAGTACTTTCAGTTTAATAATTTACAAGTAATTAAAGAAAATTTCAAAAAATATAGGAAAATCGTTCCAGCCGTTCTCAAGTGGTGTTGTTGCCAACAAACAGTTTTTCATTTGTGTTTATATAGATGTGAACATTTTGGTTTTTGTGAGTTCATTAGTTTGGATATTTTTGATTTAATCATTCCTTATAGGATTTGAGTGAAATTTGGTACTACATGTTGGCAATTTAGATCATGACCTTTATTATGGAAAAGATTAATTTTCATCCCGGAAAAGTAAATTCACGGGGGTGGAGCCACTAGATACAGCCAGTTTGAGTGGAGTAGAGTGGTGAGAGTGGTAAAGCCACACTATTGACAGTTATGTCTACAGCATGAATTGACGACACGTCCAGGTCGATATTAGTGTCTCACAGAAAATCGATGTGAACGCAGCTCACTTACCAACTCAACAATTGTATTGATTGGTAAGTGAGATTTCTGGATAACCCAAATACCGCTTTATTTCTTTACCTCTATTCCCTTACTATCAAATGACTTCACTTACTATAAAGTGACCCAATTGCTCCTTGGCCAGCTACTGCAATAAAAAAGGTTTATATATGAAGCATAGCTCAGTTATATAAGCAAGCAAAATCAATGTTACATATCTATACTCGTTCTTAATTCTCATTATCGTACGGGAAATTTGAACTTGGGTCCCTTTCAATAATGAAGATACGGGTATCGATTTTATTATTAGGTAGTATTGTTTTCTTATACATAACGAAACTCCTTGTCTACAAATAATTAGAATTATACAAGAATTTTCCTCTATGACCAACAAAATTGAATAGGTGATAGGTCCCTCTTATCAATGTGGTCCCTTGGTCTGTGTGTCCCTTGCTTGCGACAGCCCGTCTGGATTGGCACTACAGTTGTGTCTAGTTCTGCCGTCAAGAAACAGTGTGTAAACTCTGTTGTGTTACGGTTTAAAGATCATTGAATCCTGTGAAATTACTGGCCATTATGAAACTTAACACATTATATCTCGGAGTAACGAGAGTAGTTCAGTGCTATGGAAATTAAGTTCTGAGTAGTGTTGCATCTGTTTATGGGCAGGCGTTTCGCTTACCTAACATACTTCATCAGACGGCCTCTCGCATTTGTACTTACGAAGTAAACGAATATTTTCATACTTACTTAAATTGTAGTACATTTAACGGCTGTTGCGAGGGTATTTGATTTTTTTGTATCCGACTGGATAGCGACGACCGTATACATGGTGAAAAAGCAACCATAGTAGCTCGTTCAAGCGAGTCGCGTTCCGAGATCAACTAGTGTATATCCAGTATCTTTAAGCCGGCATAATTCTGCCGATTATCGATGGTCCCAATGTATCTCGATGATCTACATTATATTTGGACTACACTGACTTAACAACCGACTACGGACGGACGGACCTGACCTGCGGACCCGAGTCCGACGTAGTCACTTTGCCGTACCAGGATACAAGAGATATCTGTACAATCAGATTGTTCTTTTGTATATTGTTAGACAAAGATTTAGTGAACCATTTCATACATAACACTATGTACTAAAGTATTAATGGGCCGGCTAAACGGGGTTATTACCACTGTCTCACAGGAAACCAATGTAAAGCAGCGGCTTGCCGCTGCATTTCGTTCAGTAAGTGAGATATTCAGAGTCCCAAATCCCCCGTCGCTTCTCATTCCCTTAATTACCCTATTCCTTTAAAGTCGGCAACGCGCTTATGATTCTTATGGTATTGTGGGCGTACATGGGCGGTGTAGATCACTTACCATCAGGTGACCAACTTACTCCCTAGCCGACCTATGGTATAAAAAAACATAATATCCACAATCCAGGATATAGAATCACCCTCTTTTTATCCCATAAAAACTGAATCAAATACACGAACACAGCTTGAGAAGAATTCCGAGTATACTACCTACAATAATTTAGGTAAATGGCATAAGCAAATCCCATCCACAATAGGATCGTTAGATGTTTCAGGATTGCGTTGCGTTCAGTAATTCTGTAACTGTACAGACATTATCTCAGAACACATAACCGTTAATAGCTACAGACGCTTAGGCGCAGACGTGCGAGTTCTGTTCAGGCGGGAGAGTTTGCTTGCGCGATTTACTGGAACGTATGTATCTGCAATTTTTTTTATTTGATTGCATGACGAGGCAAGCAAGGCGTTCGCTTGATGGTAAATGCAAGGCCTGCACATAAACAGAAGCAACACCACACAGATCTTTGAATTACAAAGCACTGCATGGCAATGAACTGCGCTCGTCACCCTGAGTCATAATATGTTAAGTCTCAGAATGCCCAGTAATTTCACTGGCTTCAATGTCCTTCAAACCGAAACACAACAGTGCTTGCGCACTGTTGCTTGGCGGCAGAAATAGACAAACCGGTGGTACCGATTCAGACGGCCTCTCGCATAAGGGGGACCTACCACCTAGTAAAAATATAATTTCACATATCTGCATACACAGGGTTGCTATTAAAACACCAACAACCGCGCAGGACTAGCTAATAAAATAGCTAACCCCATAAGGAACAACTTTTGTTCTATAAGTTCAAGAATAACTCAATACATGAGGCAACTAACACTACACATTTACACTAAAATTTATATTCTACTTTACGAAAATTGCAACTCTACTTAGACGATGAATATTCTATGCTTCTTTTTTACCCTAGCATGCCAAAGGGTATACATCTGATGATAATTATAGGGCAGTCTAAGAATAATGGCAACCAACGATAAATGATTCTGTCTATTGTAGTTAACTAGAAATATGCCGGCATGCCTAAATACTTCTTCACACTTCGCGAGTATGCAATGTCATAAGTACGAGGGAACATGTAAACAAATTATTCTGCAGGTTAATTAAGTGGCAGAAGTACAATTTTGGTTCTTCTTGGTTCGAAACCAGATGCTCTTGTTATCATCCAGTTACTATCCTATTCTAGTAAACAATCCAGGTGAGTTTCATTAAACGTGCCTTCCAAAGTATAAACCTTCATTTACACGTAGGCAGATAATCGTCTAAACGTAGAACATAGTTGATTATAGCTAGTATTATGTTATAGTGCGTAACTTAGTTTTATAGCTCGATATAGTTTACTATGAACTTGCCATTTGGTTCAGGTTGGGAAAATACTTTGTTTAAACTCTAAGTTCCCAAAGCGCTCCAGGTGGACCACTTTTTAGTTACCTGTTTGTACACGGCAACCAAGTAGTAGTGGCCAGAAAAAGGTAGATAACCTAGCTTTTGCAGGTAGTATACATTGCATAATTTTCATTAAAGGTTCATTTTTTTGGTAAGTAATTTAAAGTAAGCGAAATTATAAAAAAGATATTTTTTAATTTTAATTAATTATATCCTTGACCATATATTTTTAGGCAACCCTATTCGTCTGTGTTCAGCAACACATTTTATACCCTAAAATATATTTTGCATTCGGTAAACAGATGGGTGAAGGTCGATGTACTGTGCTGAGCTGTTCGAATCGTCGATGATCCTGATCTCACGGATAGCCTGGAACCGTTAGGACTGCGGAGAGACTTTGGTTCTCTCTGCGTGTTCTATCGGCTGTTCCATGGAGAGTGCTCTGAGGAACTGTTTAAGATGGTGCCAACGTCACCATTCTACCATCGCACCACCCGACACCGCAGTAGAGTTCATTCATACCACTTGGAAACAATACGGTCTAGTACCGTACGTTTCCAGCGCTCATTTATACCACGCACGTGCAAGCTCTGGAATGAACTCCCTGCCTCGGTGTTTCCCGAGCGCTATGACATGTCCTTCTTTAAACGAGGTTTAAAAAGAGTATCCCTTCAGTGGTAGGCAGCGGCTTGGCTGTGCCCCTGGCATTGCCGATGTCCATGAGCGGCGGTGACCGCTTACCATCAGGCGGGCCGCTTGCTCGTCTGCCTATCAAGGCAATAAAAAAAAAATGTTACCCGGGATCCTCTACTATTTCAGTCATACATCAGATAAGGAATAATAATTACGAATATTTAATTTATTTCATAATGAAATCATTATCTGACTATATATTCCAGCCACGCATAGGACCATCATAGATTACCCTCCTATTATACTTATTAATACTATTAAGACTACATTTAAAGTCGGCAATAGCGTTAGCCCCTTTCTCCCAAAGGGCGACACTGAAATCAAAATCCTCATTTACACAGTCGGTTAACCATAATTACACGAATGAGGTAACATGACGTTTATTTCGCCGACAAATGTACTAGGCGGTATAACTCATACCTGTCTTTCATCACACGCTAAATTAATCCTACTTATTAAAGAATAAAGGGTGCGATTCCTGCCACGACAGGATTGTCGCATATCGTCTATGAAGTACCAATACCTCCTTAGTGTTAAGAATCTAATTGTACACCAGACTGTTTAAATAAGGTTTTTTTTTCAAAAACTGTTTTAAATAATGTTTTATTTATTTTGATCAACTATTGATAGTAAAATAGTTTCGAATACCTTTTTATTAGTTACTAAGGGATGTGGTTTATGTTTACGTCTATTGTAATAAAAAAGTAATTTTGGACTAAATTGTCAAGGAGGTATTGGTACTTCATCGACGATATATTGATGATTTATGTTTTAGATTCGTACCACTAGTTTATGGGTTTTTCTTGTTATAACATAGGTAGGCAAATGAGCATGTGGGTCATCTGATAATGATATCCACCGCCCATGTACGCCCACAACACCAGAAGAACCATAGGCGCGTTGCCAAACTTAAAGGAAAGGGATAATTAAATAATTGGGAAGGCAAGGGGAATTTAGGCTTCTATCTCACTCACTGTACGAAACGCAGCAGCATACCGCTATCCTACGTCAATTTTCTGTGAGACAGTGGTAACCTGGTCGAGCCGCCCCGTATGTGGGTCTCCCCATCCTACAAAAAATTCAATAGTAAATTACCAAAATAATAATACAAAATAACGACATATTTTCAAAGTCAACCCCCAGGATTCGATATGAAATACGCCCTTTCTTAATGTATATCGAGTTGTGAACTTTTCGCATAAGTTAAAAGCTCAATTCTTTATCGTCAAACTTTTTTCTTGAGCTTAAAAAACTTCGAACGGATTACGCGGCGCGCTTATTGCTTTTGCTTGTGTTTTACATAATTCCAGTTGTTTTAGAAACGTTCCATAAGCATATTTTTTCTATACGAAATGTTTCAAGGGATTTAGAAGATCATAAAAAAACAACTTAACCCAGTTATCATACTTAATCCAATAGACAGCCTCTGTGGTGCTGTGAGCGAGTAGGCAGCTATATAGCGAGACATCACAGGTTCGATTTGATTTGCTTGATTCACTATTATTTGTTATGGGTCTGGGTTGTTATTTCCCCTGAGTGGTTGACAGGCAGGCGGCCGGTCGTTACTACAATCCAAAGCTTTCTGTAACCCCACTGCGAGTGGGATAAAGGCAGGTAGAAGAAGACTTCGGCACTGCGCAGCGGCGGGTCACAGGTCGGGGTGCTTCTCGCCTCGGGAACCCGAGGCCGTCCCTAATGCGCCAAAGAGGGCCACCATTGGGTTTTGGTTGGTATTACCGGTGTACGATGCAACATAGTGTAAAGGACTCAGCCCAGCAGTCGCTTAGATGTGTTTTTTTTCTAACCTGTCCGGGTGGAATAACGCTGGGTCGTAAGTCCAACATATATGAGTGGAGCAGTAGCGATAAAGTGTTGATACTCGTAAAAAATAAAAAAATTAAGGAAAATATTTCAAGACATACCTATATATTTATATTACAATTTTGATAGTGTGATTTTTTTGTAAAAGAAAAATGAGGATAAAATGCGATATTAATTATAATTAGTAGGATTATATACAAAATACGCAGCCGATTTCAAACTCATATTTTCTTATCTTTTGTATTGTTTTTTTTTGTGTTTTGAATGAATGAAATGATGAAATATGAAATATTTTTAATTCAGCCTTCCTTATTAATGTAAACTAGCACGGATATTAATTAAACTAAAAAAATCTCTTATCATTGTGAAAATAAGCTCGAATTATTTATATGTGGAATCCCTGTACAGATAAAATCTCTAGACAATAATGAATGGCGGGCTTTATAATAACCCGTGAGGTAAAATAATACTCTTATAAGCACAACCCCGATGTAATATTCCTCAATTATAAAGTTATGCTTGTAATATATTATAATATGTGACGAACACTATACCGTGAGAACGTATTTGGTCAAGAAATTTGTGGTCGCAGGTTCGATTTTATGGTGAAAAGAAATACGACCCTGCGAAAATTTGTTTCGGTTTTGAATTTCATTACAGACATTTATAGATACATCGATTTATTTGTGCACGTCTTGTTACGTGTGCGTGAGCTTGTATATATTATGTAGTTTTGATTCATGACAAGATGCGTCGACCGTCGTTTATCTATTGTCAGGTAAACAGTCTTGTGTGTCTATGGAAACACGTTATGCGTGCATAGCAAGACTTGCATAAATAACAAACTTACAAGGTGGTAGGTCCTTCGTATGCGAAAGGCTGTCTGGGTTGTTACCACCGCTTTGTGTATTTCTACCACCAAGCAACAATGTGTGAGCACTATTGTATTTCGGTTTGAAGGACATTGAAGCTAGGGAAATTAGTAGGTATTATGAGACTTAACATCTTATGTCTCGGGGTGACGGGTGCAGTTCAGTGCTATGTAGTGCTTTGTAATTCAAAGTTCTGTGTGGTGTTGTTTCTGTTTATGGGCAGGCATGGCGCTGACCATCAGGCAAGCGCCTTGCTCGTTTCGTCATTTAATCAAATAAAAAAAACCGTAATATCTATACTACAGTTCAGGGGTTTTATTGTAAAAGCTGACAGCAACTGCAATTGTATGCAGCTAAATAAGGTTTATGTGTTCAACAGTTGGGTTTTATGCTGCAGGACAATCTAATGGATTATATAACTTTTCACACTTTAAGAATCAAGTAGATACCAATAGTCCCTCGTACACGTGATTAAAAGATTTCGGCCAACATCGGCTTACAAAGAACATAATGAATTCATGCAAGAGAATTTCATCCATCCGACCATTTTTTGTTGGCTTCTAGATCAATGTTCAATGGAAAAGGCTTAATTACATTTTCTGTAGACTAATGTTCATAAATTTTGTTTCAGCTTTGACTGACCTGAATAATCCATAAGTAAATTATAATGTTAGCAATAGATAAAGCAAACTGGCTTTACAGGGTAGTAGGTTCTTCGTATGCCAGAGGCGGTCGGGGTTGGTACCACCGCTTTTCTATTTCTGCCGCCAAGCAACAGTGTGAAAGCACCGTTGTGTTTCGGCTTGAAGGACATTGAAGCCAGTGAAATGACTGGGCATTATCAGACTTAACATCTTATGTCTCGGGGTGACGAGCACAGTTCAGTGCCATACTGTGCTTTGTTATTCGACGTTCTGTGTGGTATTGCTTCTGTTTATGGACAGGCGTAGCGCTTACCATCAGGCGAGCGCCTTGCTCGTCTAGTCAATTAAATAAAAAAACAAGCTTTATAATCTTTTCGTTTGGTAGCCTATATATTTGTGCTGAATACGGCACCTCTATATATTTATATTGGAAATAAGCGACGCATCTCAACTATTCACAACACGCATAGTAAAACTCTATGCTATCTAACTAATACTCGTTCTGTATTAACACCTCCCATTGATTGTCAATATCTTCCTCTACTGAATGAGAGGGGTTAGGCCTTAGTCAACCACGATGGTATAATGCGGATTGTCAGAGCCCATATACAATCGAAATTCTTATTTCTATGGAATGCTGGTTTCCTCATGATGCTTCCTTCACCGTTAAAGCAAGTGATAAATAACAATGAATTTATTTATTTATTTAATATTACATCCTTCTTATATATAAGTTACTGCTTATATTAATTAAGTTAAATAACAATGAATGCACACATCATTTAAAAAGTAACATTTTATTTGAAAAATTTTATTTACTTAAAGATTAAAAGATTCTTCCCTAAGTTTAGGTTTACATTCCACTTCCACATTTACAGTCACATCTAGGACAAACAATTCAACATCGAAGTTATAATTTTTTGCGCAAATTTACGCGACGGAACAAAGAAATTTTGATATATGTATAACACGCGACGCGTTCCGGGATAAAGAGTATTAGCGTGCTTTCATTTATAATACTTATGTAGTACCTTCTTAATCTTAGGGGACGACAATGTAAAATGTTTTTATGCTCCTGAAAGCTTTGTTTTTTGGGCGAGTGACGGAGGTTCTGGCCTTGGAATTTAAACAATTTTTAGAGGACCACTTTGCCATGTTGTACCTAATATGAAGGGTCTATTTTAAGGCCTTTCTGTTCAGTGTATGCATGTTCTTGTAGTCTCTAGGGATCTCCGAGTCTTTCCCTTGTACCTATCATTAGAGATTAATGTTTTTTTGACAGAAATTCGATTTATTTTTATAATAAATGGGGAATTGAGAAGAGAGGAAAAAATACACCCAGAATTGATGATCTTTGAAGTTGGTTACTAAATTTTTTTAGGAATTTTGAGTATTTAGACCGTTTTGTAACATTGTGGACAGATCTTTATTATGTTGTTTATTTTATATGTGAATAAATAGTGATTATTGGGTAACAAGCGACCACGTTTTATGGGTAAAATATAAATAACTAAATGTTTTGTACGAATCCATCAAAACATATATTATTAGAAAAAATCAATAGTATTAATTTTGTAGAAGCTATCCCGTTCATATACGTTCCATTGTAACTTCTGTAATCTAGGGTCGACAGTGGTACTTATTCTGTTGACACTGACCAGTGAAGCTCGGATATTATCCAGTAAGGAAATTAGAAATATAGGAAAGAGATGGATGTAGTTGGAAGTTATATTAAGTAAAGACGACCTCTATTTTCTTCTTATTATTCTGACAACTACTTACAGCAGCAAATCATATTAAAACAATGACAATTTTGAAATAAAACTAATTTAAACAGATTCTATGGCAGTTCAATGTGCAATATTCGTGTCAACATAAGAAATCATTAATAAAAAATTCTAAACTCATAAAAAGAAATCGCCAAGCAAAAACTATTTTTCATGTACTAACTTTTTCATATATAACTATCATTCATATATATAATATGAAGCTTGGTCAAATCGTACAACGGACGGTAACAACTGTTTGAAGCGCACCGGTCTGTTTGTATATTAAAATGAATTGCAAACATTTAGCACAGTCAAGCAAATGTGCGGCCGGCAATGTAAATACCTATATTTGCACTTCGCAGAATCTGTTAGCTATAACTAAATACGATGTTTTTATAAACTCTGTATCATTTTAAGGGTTAGGTTAGTCTTCTTTTATTCTGGTACGGCAAAACGACCACACTGAGCTTGATGCCAAGCAATGCACTCCGAACACAATGTCGACTGTCAAGAGACATTGCATCCCTCGATGTTCGACAGAATTATTCTGGTTTGAAATTACAGCAACGCGACTTATCTGAACAAGCCACTATACCACTATAATACTATATTACACTTGGTACTGTATTTTTTGTAACAGGTAAAAAAAGATCCCAGCACCGATAAAGAGTAACTGCTCGGCACGTGAGGATTTTTTGCCTGAATATTGAGACGGGCAGGTCGCTTGCCTGATGAAAAACGGTACGCGTAACCATGAACGGTTTGTGCACCACCCAGAATATTGTATTGTAAAGCAAAGACTTTAAAAAAGCTAAGCTAAGCAAAGCAGACACTTTACTGCGCTCATCGTCCCAAAACATAATTTAATAAGTCTGACATAAAAACTAACACAAAACTAGAAAAGGACAGCACAGGTATTAAAACTAGTACTAGGAAAAACGATATAACAAGTACTAGTTCAAATATTAATATAAGTATTAACACTAGTACTAAAACAAGTACTAACATAAACAATAAGGCCGATTCGCTTAAACCATTAAATATGATTATTAATGTAAATTTTTCATACGACATTTCATGAACATCTTTAGTGGCTAAATACAAAAATCTAAAGATCGATGAGCAAGTCGGCCCAAAACAAATACTAGTTCAAGCAATAAAACAAATACTACCACATCTACTTAAGCAAATACTACAAAAGTGATAACACAAGTATAAGCACTAGTCGCATCGCTTTGATGTATGTTGTTCATTAAGAACACGAACAAAGAAATAACTCCAGTTTCAGAAAGTTGTTAGTATTTAATTTTAAATAACGACTTCTTAATTGTGTTAATATTCCCAGACCTTGTCTGTTATTTAAGTAACGAAGTAATTATAAGCAACTTGTAATGTCAAAGTATTTGGTGAAAATTACACGATAATACTTGTGAAAATAAGGGTTCGAAAATATATGATAATTAATCCAGTTATACGTTACTTTTAACGACATCTCGCAGACATAAAATAATATCTTTGTTTAACATGTTAATTAAAATTATCAATTATACGAAAGTTATAAATTAAATTGATAGATACGTTAACAAAATCCATATGAACTTTATAATTTTCTTAAATTATCGCAACGCAATTATGCTTCAGTAATGGACTTTTGAACGATGTTGTATTGAAACCTTTTCTTATAATGTGTTTAAGTTATAGTGACAGTCATTTTAATTTAGTAACTAATTGATTTAACTACATACCGTTGTAATTAAATAACATAAACAAATAAGATATTTTAATACTAGAATCTCCCTACCTACCTACTTAGATGCTTCTACTTTACTCATGATTAGGTCTATTAGTATAAAATTATATAATAAAAATTTAAAAACATTTTTTAATTATTTTTTTCTCGGACATTTATAGATTATACCAAAATATTAATGCAAATTATTTATATAGGGAGAAGGAAATATAAAAACACCCCAATTATTAATTGTTTTTACATTGAATTAAAAGACAATGTCAGAGATATTTTTCTACTTTGACTACACTTAAATTGTGTTAGATAAAAACTGACATGGCCGTACTGTAATTCCACACATATTGTTTCAGGTGTCATGTTAAAACAAGTTAGCTACACGCGCCAAGTTCTACGAACAATTGGTTATTGTTTACGCTCCGTACAGAGAACGTGTAACATTGTGAGATGGCTGACATAAACCACAACTGACGAATATTCTAACAGCGACATGCTCGTAGTTATTGGATTTTGTTAGTTTGGAAAGTCGAGGATGAAGGATGTTGAAATAAAACTAATTTAAACGGATTTTATCGGGGTTTTTTATTAATTTTGATCCCGACGTTTCGAAGACTTTTCAGCCCTCGTGGTCACGGGGGGGACTGAAAATTAGTTTTATTTCAATGAGAAACATTCGCGTAAACGTAAGAAATCATTATGAAGGATGTTTTTTTCAAACACCTGTCGTAAAAAGATTAGAACAATTATTGTGATAGATGTACATTATTAAAAAAAGGTTTGTAGTAAGTGGTAGTTGTGGTAATAAGTACAGGTCAGGCCCTTATTTGCCGCAGGGAAATTCCATGCGATGGTTATGCCGGACTCACCGGCCTTCCGATCCAGCTCACATGCAAGCTGCTGCTGCTAGTTCGGGGCACTAACCTATTTTCTTATGCCGATGTGCCTGTTAAAAGCCAACGGTGATCTCATTTGACGCAAATTGTATGATTTCAGGGGATCCTGATATTTCTGGATTGCTGATCGTACCACCTCTACGCTCTGCTTTTGAGGCCTAAAACCTAAATGTTTGCTTTTGGGTTTGGAAGACCTCTCAAAATTAGGACGCCCTCGGCATCTACTGTTTTTTTTACTTAAGGTTTTCGCACTGCCGTTCTTCTCAGGGTAGCCATTGATCTCAAGCCACTTCAGTTTATCTACTCAAAACATTAATTTAAACAGATTTTCATCTTCCGCTTTAGACTGATAATTATCAACAAATGTAAACAAAATATCTTCAAAAGAAAGAAATAATTGGTTTTGCTAACTGTTGCCATAACCGAAACGCGACAAAGTAGGTCTGCGAGATCTAAAGTCAAGTTATGATATAAAATATCAAACACATTAATTAACAGTGAAACTCAAACTGCCTAAGTTCTAACCAAGTCTTCAACTCTGAATATAATTTATAAGTCAACAATTTAACGTTTCGTTGGATTTTAATTATAGTTTGAATAGTTTTGCGGCGAATCGGCGCTGACTGACTGTTGGATGCAGCAATCTAAAACCACATCCAATTTACTATTAACAAATTGGACCTACTTACACGCTTGTATACAAATTTGTTGGATGTGGCTTGGGCAGTATTTAAATATGATCATTAAACCAAGATTTGTTTGATTAAAAACCCAACATTAATTTTTATGTCTGCATTTCCAAGTATTTTAGAAGTGGTAAAGCTACGCTACATTATCGTAGTTTCGTCTATGAATGATTCGACAGGGTTGTTACCACTTCTTTCTTTCTGTCAGGCGTTGTCCACCTTCCTACTTAAATGCTTCCACTTCGTACGATCTTGAGCATCCTGAGTAGTTAGACCATTGACTCTCATGTTAATGCTGCGATAGTCGTTACAATCCTGAATATTACACTTGTATACCTTGTATACCGGGGTTTATAACCCTCAACCGCCAAGGGCTTTTGTTTGGTGTTCGGAATGCAGTTGAACATGTTGATAAGAAGCACCACACCATAAGAGCCTAACACCTTTCACACTTCGGTAAAGATGTTATCAGGCCCACCACTTTCCGATTCTGCTTGCGACGGAACCAATTAATGACCTCGTCAGGCGCGACCAAGGTAACTATTCCCTATTTCGGGGGCATCTCAGGGAGAAGGCATCCAAATGTTGGGTGTTCAGCATGTTGTGGAAGTAAAGCCCCATCTCTCCTTTACCGGGTTACTCTCATAATCCGAAAGGCCCGGCACAAGGGCATTTGGTAACGTCAAGTATCTTTAATATTTTACTTATTAGTTACTTTACTGATATTCCTCAAGAACAAGTAGTCGATTTGAGATAAGCGGTTTTCACTTCCAACGTTGATTTAAGCCGAGATATAAGTCACCAAAAGCAATAGCTCTGTAGCTAAATGCTACATACATTATTCTACTTATAGTGGCAGTATCCGAAATTATAAAATAATCTTTTAAGCTGCACAGATAGGATATATTTTCAACTGACTTTATAAAAAGGAGGTTCTCAATTATTCTATTTTATGTATGTAACGACGCGATATTTCCGCCAAAAATGGTCAAATTTTGATGTTTCTTTTTTTTACACGATAGGATTCACACTGTGGGTGTTACATATAAATTTGGTTAAATTTTGATGACGACATAGGAAGGGAAAGAGAAAAATCCTAAACGAATAACAACAAACGCGCCGCAATTCGAATTTTGAAGTTTTTAATCAAAATACCACATCAAAATAAATTATACTGAAGAAAAATATCAAGGCTACTTAATTGGAATACGGCTTCTGACGGGTGCAATTTTTAAAACTTAATAATGATCACCATTCGCAGTAAAATGGCCCGCATTTATTGAGCTCTTTAGAAATCTATCGAGTTATTCAAGTGGTTTGCTGAACGCGAACGTAATTGCATCAGTAATAGGATTCATTTATCAATCTATCAGTGATAATATCTTGAAATCTGCATCGTTAAATTTGTTTGAAAATGTATTACAGTTTCATCGCATATTTACGTGCAAGCATTCAATATTTACGTGTTATGAATCAATTTCAACTTACGTGGACTTTAATATTGAAAATTAATGGCTTTGCATTAACTGATGTATCAAATATTAAATTTTAATAATATTGAATATTAAACGTTATTTTTTATGAAGGACGAGTATATTAATGTTAAATGTCCTACTTTTGAAGTTGAGACAGTAAATTTTTCATTAACTACTAATACTTTTAACGATATCCCTGCCCCCGTGAATAAAAAAACTTAAAACTTAACTGAAATTAACCATTAAAAAGACCCAAACTTCGGTAGAAAAATGACTGCTAAATTATAGCAGATTTTCCTCTTTTAACAAAAAATTCGAAAACGGTACGTCCGTTTATATGCCACTATGCCACAGACACACACACAGGCATATGTGTTATTTTTTTTTCATCAATGGTTATGAAGAGTTTCAGTACACAAACTATTAGTGTTCAGAAAAAAATAATATAAATAACAATCTGATTGGGCAGTAAGTATAGTATTATTTCTATGTTTAACAAAATTACTCATGTAAATAAAAGTAAATTTGAAATTATTTTAAAGCAAACAACGTGCCACAGTTTAAAACTATAATTATATTTAACAAAGTATCAGACGAGTTGATTTTCTCTAGAGATTACTTGCTTTAAACCATACTCTTGAGAATGACTTTAACACAGAGAATTAAAATAAGTTTAGAATCAAGTTTAGAGAGTTAGAAAATAAGGTTAGGGCTCTTGAATTTTAGATAGGTGTTTATTTTAAAGATAAATTAGAAGGCGACATTGAATAATGATTTCTTTCGTGAACGTTTCAAAAATAAGTATCACGTCTAATAACTTACAGCGGGTTTACACGTTTCGATATTAGTGGATTAACTGATTTAAATCACCATAATTTGTATGGTTTTGTTGATCAGTACGATTGAAAGTTTGTCCAGACATATTCCTATATGGATCATATTCTTGTGTACTGTGATGCAAATCGCTTACGATTTAGCAGTTAATCGATTAAAATCGAATCGTGTGAACCCGATAAATTAGGTGTGTATCATTCAAGTCTCTTGTTTATGCTCTGCGATCTGTATCTTTTACCTGACTATACCAAAAGAAGATCGTAATGTTATAACGACAGCTGCATGCAGCGCTGTTCATAACACCATTTATTAAGTTGACTATCGTAAAATAAATTATCCTGTGTACATTGACATCAAACTTTATTGCCAAGTGAATGATATTTTCGCTCATGTGAAAACGTCACGAACACTCAAGTGCAATCGTGATATTAATTCTATCGTAACTTTATTTTATTTACTAACCCTTGTAGTTCTATAGACTACATTTTTAAGAAATTTTGCATGTAATTTTAAATTTGTTTACTCTCTACAAATTAATTTATATACTGAGTACTTCGTAATTGGCGTATTGTTCGGGTATAATGTATAAATATCATCTACTGTCAGCTGTGAAGGACCTCAATGAAATAAATAAAAAAATTAATTAATTAAATTGTAATTGGAAGCAGCGATAACTCAGCGGGGAGTGGTATGGACTGTCGAGACGAAAGTCGCAGGTTCGAAACCAGCCCCAAGAGCATACACCACTGACTTTTCTAAGTTACGTGTATATTAATTGTTAATTATCGCTTGCTTGCACCGTTAGGTGAAGGAAACATCGTGAGGAAACCTGCATACCTGAGAACTCGCTAAGATTTTTCGAAGGTATGTGAAGTCTGCCAACCCGCATTAGGCCTGCGTGGTGGACTAAGGCCTAATCCCTCTCATTCAGTAGAGGAGGCCCGTGCCCAGCAGTTGGACGTATATAATACAGGGCTAGTAAAAAAAAATTGTAAACGTATACTGTTAGTATTTGCTTTATTCACTGAAAAAGGAACTCCTTTTGAAATACTTAAATAATTTCTAGAAGCTAAAGCCTAATAAAAAACAATCTCCAACTGACGCGGCAAGCAATAATTTTTGTAAGAAAAAGCCAAGTTCGTTTTATTAATAAAATAAGTATAAAAACTGCAGTAAACCTCATTTACTTTGTGCAAAGTGTTTCTCACGGAGAGTGTTTAGCTTTTAGCGTTCGTAACATTGTTTCCAACGGATTTATTATGGAGAAGGTGTGTTAAAAATATGAATTCCTAGCTCATTTTGTTAACATAATGTGGTAGCTTGATTTTTATTTTTGCGGTAAAAAAGATAGATGGAATTTTTTGCCAGGCAATATCCCGGCTAAGTGCCAGAATCCGCCTTCCTACTTAAACGTTTCCACTTCTTTCGATCTTGCATCCTCTGTAGTGAAATCATTGGTTCTATTAACATTGGATTTGTGTGGAACTTAGTTTGAATTAATGAAGCGTTTATTTTATTTATGAAACAATTGTAAATCGACGGCATATTCGGACTGTACTGCATTTACTATCTTTGTGGTTTAGCCACTTTACCGTGTTACAATAGCTGAATTAAATAAAAATTATGTGTTCGGCTGTTGATCACTTCAAGAATCTTTATACTAAAAACAGTATATCCCTACAAACGATCATTATTATTATTAATAGTTGGTAGTTCTCTGGTATGCGAGAGGTCGTCTGGGTTTGTATATTTTGTCTATTTATGCAGCAAGGCAGCAGTCAAAGCGCTGTTGCGTTTCAGTTTGAAGGACCTTAAAGCCAAAGAAATTACTTGGCATTACGAGACTTAACATCTTATGTCATGGGGTGACGAGAGCAGTCCAGTGCGATATAGTGCTTTCTAATTCAAGGTTATGTGTGGTGTTTCTGTTTACAGGCGTTGCACTTACTCTCAGACAAGCGACAGACTCGATTCGTCATTCAAGCTAAAAAAAACAATTACTTGATAGATTCATCCAATTTAATGTTTTACAAATCGCGAGCATTTCTCAAGTCAACCACAACGTGTGTTGAAAACTTTTTGTCTGTTGACATCGCTTTATTGCTGGTGATATGTTACGTTTGAAAGAATTCTTTCGAGGATGTTGGAGCAAACGTTTGCGTGATTGTCGAATCTTTGAGGGATTTATGACAGTCATTTATTTTTCTTCATAGAATACCACCATTGCTAGGCTTCACACGTGCAGTTGACGGTTTTATTGATTTAGACAATCTGTTATAGGCAGTATATCTAGGATATAGCTGATGAAATCGCATTTAAACGGAGTGTGAAGAAGCAATTAGGCATGCCGTCATAATCTTGCCGACCTACGATAGATTCATCGTTTTTTTTTTTGTTTTCTTTTTTTATTTCAGCACGGCAAAGTGACTGTACTACACCTGATGGTAAGCGTAGTGCAATCCAAAAAATCAGCGACCACCAATAAACAATGAGTTTATCGGTGGTCACCAGAGTCATGCCGGCCTGTATAAATGCTTCTTCCCTCTTCGGAGAGGAAAGAAGCAAATCGAGGAGCCTGCGACACGACAGGCGGATGATCGATGCAGGCACAGTAATACAAGGATGTACCCCAATACCCGCTCAAATCAACCATCAAGTCATGTCGCAAGCACCTCGGGAGAACCAGATATACACTAGCTGATCCTGGAACGCGATCCACACAAGGCGTGTGGATCACTATGGCAGGTTTTAACACCATGTGTATGGTGGTCGCTATCCGGGCGGATATGAATATCCTAACACCATCAGGATAGTTTGTCTTTGGTTGCCACTATTCTTAGATTACGCTCAACTTACCATTATAGTAACTTTGTCAAGCTAAGATAAAATATTGCTTATCTTAATACAAAAGTTTTACAAGTACATCGCAGGTTAATTATCGGAACCCGACGCGTCGCAGAAATTTTCTTAATCTGTTTATTTGTATCTGGTTACTTAAGATAAACAACAAGAAAGTAACTTTCGTATTTTCGAGATCGGATCTCAAAGATAGTAACATGATAATTAATGACCTTCACTGGCTTTTGCTCGCAACTTCACCCGCATGAATGTCGTGCTTGGGATAATCGCCTTAGGGTTTAAATTTTGAAAAATGGCGAAATATGTTGTAAATTAAATGTATTGATAAAGACATATTCAAGTAATATTGTTACGTTAAGTAGTATTGTTGTTTAATCTAAATATATAAAACTCAAAAGTGACTGACTGACATAGTGATCTATCAACGCACAGCCCAAACCACTGGAGGGATCAGGCTGAAATTTGGCATGCAGGTAGATGTTATGACGTAGGCATCTGCTAAGAAAGGATTTTAATAAATTCTACCCCCAAGGGGATAAAATAGGGGATGAAAGTGTGTATGAAAATCACGCGGGCGGAGCCGCGAGCAAAAGCTAGTATGATATAAAAAAAATGAGAAATGGGAAATACAAGCTTATACAAGCTCCTATACAAGCTTTTTAACCCCTTTTCACCCCTATGGAGAAGAAAAAAGCTTATTTTACTGGTTATGTTATTATAGGAATATTTTGTCAAAGTTGAGCTATTTAAGTCCTGCGGTTTGGTTTGACTTGATCAGTCAGTCAGGTCATTTAATTTTATTGGTTTTGTAAAAACGGGAATATTTTTTCCTAGCACTTTTTTTTTTTTTTGCGTTAATAGACAGACGAGCAAGCGGTCCCACCTGATGGTAAGCGGTTACCGCCGCTCATGGACATCGGCAATGCCAGGGGCACAGCCAAGCCGCTGCCTACCGTTGAAGGAATACTCTTTTTAAGCCTCGTTTAAAGAAGGACATGTCATAGCGCTCGGGAAACACCGAGGCAGGGAGTTCATTCCACTTGACCCAAAGCCCCAGTTTCAGACTCATATTCCGTACTATATTACGTTCTTCCTTTCTCCCATCTGCCCTTATCCCACACACTGTGGGCCGCAACATGTTTGTTTACATGATACTGTAAGATTTGTCTTGTAGTTTTTATTACCGCCTGTTTAACTTCAACCCCTCTGGGGAGAAATACGCAGATCCGAAATAAATATTTGTGGTTCACACATACATTTTGTCTCAGTGCGGGAATCGAACCCGCGATTTCGCTTCACAGCTGGTTACTCCCCCACTATACCATAAATGCTGTCGCTGTAAGATTATCGTTGTAGAATATATAGCAGTGTATTCAGAAGAAAAAAAAACTTTACAAAGTTTGTTCCGGTCGAAAATCCTAACTCCTTTCGACAGGAGTTTATAAAACCTCTCTTTTCACTTCGTTAATATTAAGCTTCCTTATGATCCTTCGTCTTCAAAAATTCATCCCCTCATCTTAACGGATTACTTGAAGATTTGTTAGGTAACAAAATTAGAATTAGTTTTAAATTTAAATAGCCAACAAAGTTTTTAAAATAATTAATTTTAGAATGTTGTTAAAAGCTATATTACATGATGACATAATTCTTACTATACTTACAGTTTTTCCTGTATTTTGAAATATTTAATTCACAATTTTAAGACAAGTTTTCTTTTTTAGTCACGAAATAGATCGATAGCATCAATATTGTGAAAGGCACAGGTCATCGGTCATACAATAAATGTCATGTAGATACACAATAACGCGTGTATCTCATGGGGGTAGGCAGAAATAAAATTTCATGTGAAAAACAAACAAAAAAAAACAAGCAAACGTTCACTATAAATTTCATGCCCATTGCAATGACAACTTCGATCTGCTTATTAAAAATACACATCGTTGTATTCTCTTACACCAAACAACGATACCTAATCCTTATACCACACTAGGTTATACCTGTATCGTATCAGTAGCTACGAGGGACCTACGATCCCACATCACCGAGACCCCAAACAAATATTCGTGGATCACACAATCACTTATCTCGGTGCGGGAATCGAATCCACGTCTTCACTTCGCAGTCGGCTACTCGCAGACTACCCTACAAAGGCTGATAGATTAAAAAATATATAGATTATTTATAATAAATTGCTGTAATACTTTAGTCATCTATAGCTATAAAGATGGTCCTCGCAAAAAACCGCGGTAAATTTCATTGATGTCGGTTTGTAACGCAAATCATGAACTAGCTAAGCTTCTGAAGTACTAACTCGACCGAAATTGCTGTGCCCTTTGGAATACTGATGTCAATTTAACGTTACAACGCAATCGATAAACTGTAGCGATTATATTCGATGATTATATTATATTATATTATTCGATTATATTATATATATATATTTTTTTTTATTAGCTTTATATGTACTTATTTCTATAGCAAAACACCTCATTGTAATTCTTGGAACACATGTTTTGGGTTGCAATTATGTACAAACAACCTTTGTTAATTACTGATTTAATATTCTGATTGTAACCTGTTTTGTGTTTAAATAAATAAAATAAATAAAATAAATAAAATAAATAAAATAAATAAAATAAATAAAATAAATAAAATAAATAAAATAAATAAAATAAATAAAATAAATAAAACAAATAAAATAAATAAATAGATAATGAAGCCAGTGACAAGGTGGTAGGTCCCTCGGATGCGAGGCCGTATGGGTTGGTACCACCACTTTGTCTATTTCTACCGACAAGCTGAAACTGTGTTTCGGTTTGAAGGACATTCAAACCAGTGAAATTAATGGGCATTATCAGAGTTAACTTCTTATGTCTCGGGGTGCCGAGTTCATAGAGAATTCAGAGTTCTGTGTGGTGTTGCTTCTGTTTATGGGCAGGCGTAGTGCTTATTATCATTTGCTCGTCTTGTCATTCAATAAAAAAAAAAACAATTTGGAGTGGCAACTTGCTATGATGTTTCACTTGAGTTAAATCTATATATTATTTTCCTTAGTGGTTGGCACTTATGATTCTGATGGTAATTACTTACACACAGGTGTTTGTCATAAATGATTACTCGCTTTCGTCTATGGTTTGCAAAAAGGCTATTAAACCTATGTACGCATTATAAGCGTTTTAATTTGGACATCAGTTACATTTGGTTTGTTTTTCATCAGTGGGCCCGGCGGGTAATGGAAATTTCGAAGTCTATAAATGTAATGATTTTCAATATTAATAGACCTAAAATGTACATTTTCAACCATCATCATAGTAATTAATGTGCAATTATAAATGTATGAGGTATTCATTAGCTTAATTTGGAGTTCGCGTTAGTCGGAAAAATAAAATATATTTTTTACTTTCGTAAAATTTACAGATTGAGGAACTTTTGATTTATTTTGTATGATTTTGTATTAAATAAATTTTATAGTTATATGGAGTATCTATAGTATTAAATTAACTGGCGTAAAAAGGATAAAATGATTCCTTATGTTTACGCGAATATTACACATTGAAATAAAACTAATTTAAACGGATTTTATCGCGGTTTTTTGATTAAAAGCTTCGTGGTCAGTCCACCCCGTGACCTCGAAGGCTGAAAAGCTTTCGAGTCGTCGTAAAGTAATTGTCTAAGAACTAATTTAAAATCCTTTTAAATTAGTTTTATTTCAATGTAAAAAGTATATTCTCAATTTTACGCGTATAACTTTTTCTTCTTCTTTTTTTGTATTTATGGCTTTCGCATTATTATGCATTTTGCCAGTGTCAAGTGTAATTTATTCTCAAGTTATTTTTACAAGAACGATGAAACACGGGTGCGGTCGATTTCAAGGTCTTGCCGGAGTTTTGGACTCCTTTCAGTACAATTCTTAATTCACCTATTTCAATGTTTCCATACACTGTTCATCACCGTAAATATTTATTGAACAAATCCACACCACATTTATACAACAAACACAACCCTAAACTAGTTTATAAAATAAATTAAAATAAGCGATGAACTGCACTGTCAGAATTCCTGCCAGAACTCCGTATAACTTTTTTTTTGTTTTAATATATGGCTAACTAGACAACATATAACAGAAAAGTGTGGTCAAATTACGACGTATTTACGGTACGATATTATTATATCACTCCACTATAGCACCAAATCCGATCGTATTGATGGGATATAAATAAAGCATAAACAATTTTGACTGTATAAATAAAGCATAAACTCTTGACTGCCCTTTCTTTCTCCTTCTTCCATCTCCATCCCATGGTTGCCTGTAAGACATTGCCCTGAGCAATAAGGCCGCCAATTGTACTTCTCAACTTAGTTATATTTTTGTGTTCTGTCCTGTACTCCTTGTGTACAATAAAGTTTAAATAAATTTTCTTACATAGATAAAACGTCAGATGTTTAATGAGTCGATATTCAACTTTCAACTTCTGACAACACTAGATGATGAACAGCTGAAATGAATAAAGCAGTTACTAAGCGCGCAGAAGTAGTGAAAATAATTTATAGTGATCTGACCGATCATAATTAACGACTGATTAAAGAAGCTTGAAATTTTAGGATGTCTTAATTTAGATACAATACGGTGCATAAACACTCACTTTCAGGTGAATGTAGCGATACTTAAAGAAGACCCCTCCTGTTTAACCGACTTAAAAAAAGAAGAGGTTCTTAGTTCGGTGATTTTTCTGTTTTGTTTTTTATGTACGTATATCGATTTTTTTTCGCCAATTATGGACCCATTTTGTTGGAAGAAAAGGAAAGTCGATTAGATAGATTTTTTTTATTATGGCGGGTATTCCAAAAATTAATAGAAAATGTATTATGAGGGGTGCTACGGAACTCTCGGTGTGCTTGTTAAAACAGGTTTTTAAAACTAATTTTCCTTACGTCCAAAAAGGGTCTTGACAGACAGGTAGGAAATTGATCAAGGGTCCTTTTAATTTAATGGTTCACTGAACTTCCTGTATAACTTTATACAACATTTACATACATAAAGCATTCACTATTATTATGTATCCTATTGTAGGAAATTGGTAAAGCGAGCCTCGTATCAGAGTTGTGGTTGCTGTGGTTAGCAATATTCGGATAGTTGTACCGGGTCGTTGACCTTTTTGGCTCAATATGTGTCCTTTATGACTTGGAAGGCCGGCAAAAATTCATATCAGCTACATAATATTTATTTAATTTAAAATGGCTGTTAATCGCATAGCATTAGAAAGTATAAACCCTTATTTATTTATTTCCCGATATCTCATCTACGTAAAAATAGCATACATCATTCAGGCATAATGTTTATTAGATCAATGAATAGACGTTCGCCTTATGTTAAGCGTCATGCCTGTCCATTAATAGAAGCAACATCAAACAGAACTTCGAATTAAGAAGTACTGCATGGTATTGGACCACGCCCGTCACCCCGAGACATAAGATGTTAAGTCTCATATACAGGGTTATTTTTAAAACACCAGCAACCTCGCAGGGGTAGATAGCTGTCCCCATACGGAACAACTTTTGTTCTACGAGTTTGGATATAACTGAATATATTTAAAAAAAAATGATTTTACAAGTTTTTGTTGTGTCGTATTTTTCTTCGTAGTATGCGGCGCGGCGCGGCGTGCGCGCGTGACTCAAAGGCGCCGCTCAGCTGAGCGGCGCGTTGACCTTCAAAGGAGCTAGCCCGGTTCCCCACGCTTCGCGTATTTGTTTACGTAAACTGCGATCCGCGTTGTATCAATCAAGACGGAAATTAAATGAATACTTATTTTTGTATGAAAATAAAATCTAACAAATTATCAAAAGTCGTAGAACAAAAGTAGTAGCTTATAACCTTAGGAATCTACCCCTGCGAGGTTGCTGGTGTTTTAAAAATAACCCTGTATACGCCCTTACGCCTATAATCCCCGAGGTGTATACAATACACTCACATTTCGCTGAGCGTATTTCCATCCCATGATGTGATATATATAAGTCTATCGCCATACCGGGCACAATTTCAGACCCTGGGCTGATATTGAGCATTTCGTGATAGAAACTTATCACTTTACCCGATCCAGGGATCGAACCCTCGAAGACCTCAGCTCAGCAGTCGTACCGGGTACGCAATACAAATGCGCCACAGAAGCAGTCAGTTAATTCTCATATTGCTCAGTAATTTCGCTGACATCAATGTCGTTCGAACCGGACCACAACAATACACATACTTTCACATTGATGCTCGGCGGCAGATATACGACAAAATGGTGGTAGCTACCCAGACGGCCTCTCGCATACAAAGGACCCACCACTAAGTAAAACATATTTGTAGATTCTTATTGGTTAAAACGACCTCTTTATTAACATACAATTTTAAGTATAATATATTATTCGAAAATAAGTATAAGTGTTTTTTTTTATATTGGTATTTGGTTCAATGCATTATTAAGCCAGCGTCTTTACTGCACTAATAATATCCATAATGCAATTATGGATCACTTGATATTCGCTGCCACCATGTTGGTTAGCGTTATAAAAATATTATGTATAATTAGATGAATTAAGTATTTTTGATGTTGTGTTTTTTAATTAAAGAGATTGCAAACGATATTGGCTTTTTCTATCACGTAATGCTCAGTATCCGACCGGAGTCTGGAACTGTGCCCGGTATGGCGATAGGCTCGCCCCTATCATGGGATAGAGATACGCTCGGCAAAATGTGGGTGTACTGGTTACACCGCTGCCTACCCCTTCGGGGATTATAGGCGTGAATACATATGTATAATGCTTTCAACGATGAAATAGTATAATATGAAATACAGTATCAACATAGTGGATTAGATTATCTTTTGAGCAGACAAGTCATGAACGTTAATCTAATCCGTAAGTCATTTCTATGACTGCTTCTTAATTAAAATTGAAGTGCTTTAATTCCAATTATATTTTGTTAAGCCTTTATGCTCTCAATAATAATTCAAACTCAATAATAATTCAAAATGAAAACCAGTATTAAATAAAAAGTATTAAAGTAGAGTTTCTTGCCCATCATTTCTAGCGAATCAGGATTTCAATTCAGCGGTAGAGTTATTGACGGAATCAAAACAATGTATAACATTTTATGGATGCAATAAACATAACTAAATATAAATATACTTTGAATTTTGAACGTAAAGAAAGAACTTCGAAGAAAACTTGACTATTTGACTGTAAATGCTTATTAAAAACTATAAAAACTTCGATCCATAAGTTTACATTCTTACAATATTGTTTAAAGAACAATATAAATCGGTGAAAATTATAAAACATTTCCCAATTTCAAACTTAAAATTGCGCTGACCAATAAAATTCTCTTCAACTCTCGTAGCATTCTTGAAGCAGGAATATCCTTTTCATATGCGTTGGGGTGAGGCGTCGCAGCCCATTTGGAAGCCAATTTCCTGAGATGTTGCAACAGCAACACAGATGAGATGATTTAGTAAGGCAGTTTAAAAAAACCAGCGACCACCGACAAACAATAAGTTTATCGGTGGTCACTAGAGTCATGCCGGCTTGTATAAATGCTTCCTCCCTCTTCAGAGAGGGAAGAAGCAAATTGAAGGGATGGTGACAAGACAAGCGGATGACCCGACGCAGGCACAGTAATACAAGGATGTACCCTTATACCCGCCCCAAACAACCATCAAACCATATCGCAAGCCCCTCGTGAGAACCAGATATACACTGGCTGACCCTGGAACGCGATCTACACATGCGTGTGGGTCACTATGGTAGGTTTTAACACCATGGGTACGGTGGTCGCTATCCGGGCGGATATGAATATCCTACCACCAGCAAAATAATAGAATCTTTCTCTAGGCCTTTCTTAGGTAACCAGCTATTTTTTTTACTTAATATTATGCGTTGTAGTGATATTTAAACTAACCAAGAATACAAACAATTGACATAATATTATTATTTCCCGAAGTGACTTTTTGACAATACACAAAAAACCAAAAAATTAAGTGTGGGTGTGTGAATGTGTTGCTGGCTGAATGAAAGGACTTAATACTGGGAACGGATGGGGGCTGATATTACAATTTACAATATAATAGAACATTAAATAATTAATGTATCCTAATAATATACATTAGCCAATACAATTGTATAACAAACTAATATCGAAATATATAACCTTTCGATTTGATGTAATGAATTTCTCGTGGAGACCTTATTTTTAGATTTCTCGGCTTACTAGACATACACGAGTATATTAAAATAACATTCACCCACACACTTATGATATCGGAAGGTGTAGGCAGATGTGATCAGTTCATCCACATTTCGCCAATCTTATTTCTGCCCCATGATGTGATAGGAGTTGAGCTTAGGTGAGCCTATAACCATACCCGGCATAACTCCAGACTCCAAGCTAATACTAAGCATTTTGTGATTGAAAAATCCAATATAATTTTTATCCGACCTGGGGATCGAATCTGAGACCTCAGCACACCAGCCGTACTACGTACATATTTTTAATAGGCTTCCGAGACAGACGATGCCAAAAAAAAAATTATACAGGGTTATTTTTAAAACACTGACAACCTCGCAGGAGTAGATTCCTAAGGTCATTTGCTACTACTTTTGTTCTACGACTTTTCATAATTTGTTAGATTTTATTCTCATACAAAAATAATTATGAATTTAATTTCCGTCTTGAATGTTACCTACGCTGCACGCATCGCAGATTACGTAATACACGCGGGCGCACGCGTCAGTTCAATGACCCGCCGCGCCGTATCGATCGATAATAACTACACCCAGCCGTCAGCTGATATCACTATTGCACGCGCGCGAGCACGCGTCGGGTCGTTCGTTTATGACTGAAACGTAGAGTGTAGACGTACGAACACAAAAACTACACAACAAAAACTTGTAAAATCATTTTTTTTCTTATGTATTGAGTTATGTCCATACTCGTAGAACAAAAGTTGTTCCTTATGGGGTCAGCTATATGGCCCTGCGAGGTTGTCAGTGTTTTAAAAACAATCCTGTATGGAAATAAAATCAAACTTTAATTCCCCGTGTATATTATTCTTATAATTCCGATAGAGTTAACCTTTTGCTTTTCCCCTCTACTACAACCGGTCTCTAAAGATTTTGCGGAAGCAATGTAGCATTGTATTTTGTATTGCGAACACTACATTTTGAGGTTATTTTGTAGAGGCGTCTACTATTTTGTAAAGTTTAATAATGAGTTTTGTTTCTTTGTAGTTCGAAACTCTACTGTTTGTTGCGAAGGATAATTAATTAGTTTTTATTGTAGAGCTCTTGAATGGATTAACAATAAAAACGCGGAGGTGGAGCTGAGTAAGATGAATTTAGTAAAGCGAAAACAGATTTTATGTCTTGTAGTTAAAGTCTTTATTTATATAAAGATAGTTGATTTGATAGACTTTTATCTTGGTGTAGTTTGTTTATTAAAATGTCATAATGTCACAACAGAAAGAATTTATCTAAACCGTGTAAATACATTGTGCGTCATAACTATGGTAATAAGAATTCATCTCACAACTGCACTAGAATTATTGGAAGGGTTTTGAAACGCAATGGAGTTAACCAATCATGCCTGGACCATTTAATCTTAAAAACTAGTTGGTTCTTGAATCCTTTATTATTAATTAAATTATTAATTAAAAATTATTATTAAAATTATTTTTTATTTTATTTCCTATTGCATATGTACAAACATACGCACTCACGCCTATAATCTCCAAAGGGGCAGGCAGAGGTGTAACTAGTACACCCACATTTATTTTCATCCCATGATATGATACCGGGCAAGCCTATCACGATACCGAGCACAATTCCAGACTCCGGGCTGATACTGAGCATTTTGAGATAGTAAATCCTAATACCACTTTTACCCAACCCGGGATCAAACCCAATCACACAGCAATCGTACCGCGTATGGTGTACAACTACGCCACCGAGGCAGTACTTTAGATAATGTTATAGAATATAATGGTTTGACTGAATGCAAAGCAGGAATGGCAGCAGGTAACTTGGCTAATGACTATACTTGCTCATAAATAGAATAAACACCACTGGATTTCAAAAACAAAGTACAGCACGGCACTGCACTACGCTCCTCACATCAAGACATAAAATATTCAGTCTTATATTGACCGTATATTTCACTGGCTTCAATGTTTTAAACTGAAGCATAACAGTGCACGGCCGCTTGCGTGTATGATAGAAACAATACACGAGTATTTACAGAACACATAGATATATCCACACAAGCGCTAGTTTAGAATCCAAATTGCGAACATTCTGCTATGATATTTGATCAAAGTCCTAATTATCAACCGATTCAATCGAATTCCAACCAAAGCCAACTTGTGCGTTAATTGCAAAAGTTTAACGAGATTACAGTTTATTCAGGAAACTGAAATTTAACTGCTAATAATTTCATGATTTGAATTATTGCTTTCCGGGAGTGAGGTTTAAATACTGGAGAGTTTTGAAGACATGGTGGTAGGTAATTAATTAATAATTATTACTTACAATAATTAAACACTATTCGTTTATTAACTACTAGCTTTTGCTCGCGGCTCCGCCCACGTGATCAAACAAACAAACAAACAATCAAACTCTACAGCTTTATAATATTAGTATAGATTTGGGTAGCTTAGCAACGGAAGCCTTCAAATAATATTATTTGGGTAGCTTAGCAACGGAAGCCTTCAAATATGAATAATTTTCTCCGTTTTGCAACATTTTTCACTGATGCTTCGCTTCTAATGGTCGCAGCGTAATGTTATATATCCTAAAGCCTTCCTCGATAAATTGACTATCCAACACAAAAAGAATTTTTCAATTCGAACCAGTAGTTCCTGAGATTAGCGCGTTCAAACAAACAAACAAACAATCAAACTCTACAGCTTTATTATTAGTATAGATTGACTAGAACACTTTTTACCTCTGGTCTAGGTTTAGCAATTTTTAGGCTAAGAAAACGATAAACTTAAGTTTTTTTTAAGAAATTATAATCCGAAGGCGAATCTACTTTTAGTAAAATTGTATTATTTTCGAAAATAAGGTTTATCCTAAAAATACCCTATTTGATTTTTATCTAATCTTTTATTAAGCTTCTTATTTAAATTGTCTTCCAGTCGCTGTATATTTACCCCCTGTACGATTTCTTTATCAATTAGTGTGGGTTGCACCAATCCTCTACCCCGCAGTTGTATCAACTAAAACTCACATAAGGCCTTTTGTTGTATCAAGCATGTTGTGTAATTAAAACTCGGTAATCGCCCGTATCCTTCCAATGCCCCACAACTACTAATAAAATTAGATAGTTCACTCTACGCTAGTGTATTACACAAGAGTGTACAACAAACTAAAGTAAACAAACAAATAAAATTAGCCACGTTCTCGCTGTTACGGCTTGTTTTGAGGTTTGCGATTAAGACTGTGACATGTCTGCTTTGTATAAAATTATATAGAAAATTACACAGTTCCCAACCTTCCTATGCAATTAAACTGACGTCACTAAGGCCCGTTTTAAGGCATGCGACCCAGATAGGGCACTGCGACCTCTTTTACATAATTTCAGTTTCAGTGACACTCACTGAAGCACAGTACAAAATGCAGTAGGTATCTAAAAAAATATTTCAAATGTAGTTGCTATCTTGATCTACTTATACTTCTATGGAATCTATGTTATTTAAGTGAAGTTTTATTTGATAGGTTGGATAGAGTTATCTTTCTTGCCTGCGCGAGATATGTCGTTTCGTATATGTTAAACCTCCTGCAGGGGGTGTTTTCTGTTTTAATCATAGTGCTATATCAACTCCTGTATATTGTGCTATAATAGATATATGGACTACTAAACTATATTCAGGAACAAAGTTCAACTTATGCTGCCGACAGGAGCTTGAACGTTGTCCGTGGCACTCTCCGAACTATCCCAGCTATGGCAGCAGTAGGTACCTAATAGTTGGTAATGAAGTTTTAATGTGAAATATATTGTGATTTTTTTTTTACTAGCCCTGTATTATATTTGTCCCACTGCTGGGCACGGGTCTCCTCTACTGAATGAGAGAGGTTAGGCCTTCACGCTGGTCTAATGCGGGTTGGTAGACTTCACATAAATCTTATCGAGTTATCAAGTATGCAGGTTTCCTCACGATGTTTCCTTCACCGTTAAAGCAAGCGATAATCAAAAATTAATATACATGTAACTTAGAAAAGTTAGTGGTGTATGCTCTTGGGGCTGGTCTCGAACCTCCGACTTTCGTCTCGACAGTCCGTACCACTCCCCGCTGAGCTATCGCTGCTATTATTGTGAATATTTATGAATATAAATAATTAAATCGTACTACTTTAACAAAATAAAAATAAATGTTTGTGTGCAATTCACATACGGCCGAAATTAAACCTCAGAATTGAAATAAATTAATTAACCATCGAATTAATTTTTTTTTTTTTTTTTTTTTTTATCCTGGCTCGGCAAAGTGACTACGCTACACCTGATGGTAAGTGTAGCGCAATCCAAGAATAGTGTCGACCAACGATAAACAATTTGTCCATCGTAGGTTGGCAAGATTATGCCGGCCTGCCAAAGGCCCAAGGGGGAGGGGAAGGAAACAGGGATGGAAAAAGGGTTAGGATCAGGGGGCAAGCCCCCTGGGGAGAACCGGATATACACTAGCTGACCCTGGAACGCGACCCACACAAGGTGGGCCACTATGGCAGGTTTTAGCACCAGTGTACGGTGGTCGCTATCCGGTCGGATACAAGTATCCTCCCACCAGAAAATACGCAAATAGGCAAATGCAAACAAATAAAACACGTGACACATGATAGCATACTTGTAATCTATCTCATTCTCTTGCAGGCTAAGTCTAAATTAGTAAATTAGTAATTTAAGTCTAAATCCTATTTATGAATATGTTTGTCTTTGTCGTGGCGCATTTTAGTTTCATCGAGTTCCAAATCACAACGATTCTAAAGAAGTTAATTATTGGTCATTATGAGACAACATATTATATCTCGGGGTGACGAGTGCAGTTCAGTGCCATGCAGTGCTTTGTCATTCAAAGTTCTGTTTGGTGTTGCTTCTATTAATGGGCAGGCGTACCGCTTACCATCAGGTGAGTGCCTTGCTCGTCTCGTCATTCAATCAAATAAAAAAATGAGCAAACATATCAGAAGCATCAAATCTGTGAATAATCTTCAATGTGATCTGATATTTTGTGAAACAGATCAGAAATTTGTCGCAACTCAATAATAAATGTAACTTATCCACGGAACTGATTTTACGTACCGCTGCTGTAGACAAAACTCGCTCAAAAGTATATTTACTTAAACAATCTGCCTACGGTAAATGTAACCAGCCTCTAGCGTAAGCTTAATTAATATGAATCTGAATAGGTAGTATAAAATTAACACAGAGCTGCAGCACGTTGTAAAGTAAACACAAAGTTTGACAACTCGCTGTAAACTCAGTTAACCAACTAGCGCTGTCCATTACAGTCACAGTACCGTTGTGTAGAAAAATGTTGTGTCAATAGTCGTCAATGGTCTGGACGCGTGTAGATTTGTCTATTTTAACACGCTTTTATTAGCTTCATACGTATGTAAGTATGTTTGTATGTAACGCAAACTTTGAACATGATTTTGACCTCCTTTAAAACGTCGGATTAAATCGAAATTTGGCATGCTTATCAAGGACCGATGACACATCTAAACTTAAAAAAATGTATTTATATCTAAATAAAATGAAAAATAAATAATAGTTAAGAAATCTAAAAAACACGCTTTTATAGAAAATTCATAAAGTCAATAGTTATAATTATTTTATTGACAGATATGAATAGAAGTATTATCATTTGATAATATCTTAAAAAGCACGTCACGCTTTTTTACAATAAAATATATTTTTTTCTTCAGATTTATTGAAATTTATTTTCTGTTTTTTCGTTGGATTTTCAATAAAAGTGTGTTTTTTAGAATTTCTAACTATTATTTATTTCTTCGTAATGTCTTATTTGCAAGGCACTACTCCCTTTTGAATGGTGTATGGCATGTATAATACAATGTGTTATGAACTGCTCCGCTTAACTTTGTATACAAAGTGAGTCAACATTTTCCAATATTCTTTACTTCTTGAATGTTAGTACAAACAAATCAAAGCATATTTTTCCACATCACGGTCACAAGGAATTCATATAAATATCGAAACGGTTAGTTCACAGTGGAAGTTTATCACAGAGTGTTGTTTGTTATTTATTTCTTGTAAAAAAGGAAATATTTATTACTGAGATAATAATGAAAGAAAAGTAATGAATGGTAATTTTAAATTCAAAAGTCAAGGGAAAAAGAGTGATATAAAAAGTTGGAATGGTCATATTTGAGTACTAGTTGACCCTGACAGGGGGTATTTGTCTGCAAAGTAATGTCATAGCAAAACTATTCAATAAACCAGGAATCGTACTGTTAACTAATGCATAAGTTTTTTTAATACTTGTTCTACGTAACTTTAAGAAATATAATCACAAAAATGATATATGGAAGAGACAAATCATACACCGTCAAAGTATATTAGAGTCTGTACGAACTTCCTGGGACGTTGGAGCCTCGAGTTCGACTACTTTCGCGAACTTGTCTCGCTGATGTTTTAACTTAAGACGCGATGGATTTATAGTTGTGATTTTTCACGAGTTTTATTTGTATTTGACATTGTTTAAAAGTTTTGAAGGGAAGACGATTCTGCTGCTGACTTTTACGTCACGTTTTGGAATTAAAATTAATCTGTAGTCTATTATACTTTTTATAGTTGCCAGTTATCTTTTTTTATAGCAGAGGCTGTCAAACGAGCATGTACCGAGTAACGGTATATAATTTCCACAGCCCACATCCACAATATCCTGGGAAACATGGCTGCATTGCTAGCCTTAGAGACTGAAATTCGTATGTCGATTTTTTTTGCGTAACTTTTCCCACGTTTTGCAGCCTTTTAAGATTTTACTATACTGTGTAGCTGGCTGTCCATGGCTTGTTACCATGATACCACACAGTTGATGCATGAGTGGTAGAGCCACGCTGTAGACAGTTTTGTCTACAGAATGAATGGGTCGACTCGAAAAGGTTAAAGGTTGTTACCACCGTCTCACAGAAAACCAACGTAAAGTAGTGACTTGCTGTTGCGTTTCATGCGGTGAGTGAGAGATCTGGAAGCCCAAATCATCATCTTCCCAATTCCTATCTTTTAAGGCGGGAACGCGCCCGGGATTCTTCTGGTATTGTAGACGTTCGTGGGTGGTGGAGATCATTTACCATCAGGTGATTTAGTTGCTCGTTGGCAGGCTTATGCTATAAAAAATACAACATAAATCATGAACATGCTATAAACAATAATATACTTGAAAATATTGCACCTGTCTGTAAAATAAAAATATTCCTCCACTGGTAGCGTGATTACAACGCGTTTCGTGTTAATTATCTCTGATCACGTATGACAGCGGTTAGCAGTCAGACTTGCAGACATTGGCGTGTTTTCAACACGTTAGATTAGCGTTTTGAGGTTTGCTGGCATTTTTGTTGCTTCTATTTCTCTTTAACTTATCATTTAGTCTATTTTTAGCTTGGTATTTTCAGAAGGAAGAGATTCAGGGTGTACTTCTTTCTCATTTTAGATAAATTGTCGGAGCAATATATTCGACAAAGGACGGTGATAAAATCCCAGAAAACATCAGGTAATCCCAAAATGCGAGTCAGAGAGGCGATTAGAAATATGTGTTGGCGTTCATGTTGCCATTCATGTTTAAAAAATCCGTGCGAATTGAATTCTTTACAGAAGTCACTTGGTGATTGTTTTGGCTTACTACATCACTAGCTGGTTATAAATAAAATTAACGAAAACTCGCCTAAAAATTTTAGGTGTACAAGTTTAAATAGAATAAAACAAATAAATAAACGAAAAGGTCATATAAAGTTATTTATGTCATATATACATCCGTTGCTGAAACAAGGTGGTAGGTCCTTTGTATACGAGAGGCCGTCTGGGTTGGTTCCGTCCGTCCACTCTACTCCGCTCCGAACCACTACTCCGTATGTACGATGTGTTATACGTGTATAGTCTGAATTAACATTAGCATGTCGATCACGCGAAACCAAAAGTTTATCCCCTACCAAAAAGTGCTCAACGCATTAAAGAAGTTTTCACTTAAAAAAATAGACTTCCGCTGAGATTCTGTAGAACACTACAATTTGTCCATTTGTTAACTAAAATAATAATCACGACTTCACTTTTGTCGGTGACATTACTTTATTCTGAACATGGATGCGACCCGAGGAACTCAGTTCACTAAATCATAGATCAATCGGAATATTGAAACAGCTTACTGAACATGTTAAATGTTGTATCAAGTTTCATATATTATACGAATCAAAATGTGGTAAGGTCTGATCTAATCTTCTGATAACCTAAGAGGGGTTTTATAATATTACCTTCATATTCTGACTATAAAAGGAGTAAATTCCTTTATAAATTGACAGCGGTTCATTTTAATTGACATTGTGTTTTACTGCTGCACTCGGAGACGTAAATTAAATTCAATTGTCATTTCTTAAGATTCGATTATTTCCACTCAGAGTGAGTTAATACTTTCTGCTCCATTAATAAGTATAAAAATGCTTTATACTCAGTTCCTGAGTACGTACATTAATCATTCTAATGACGTCTCTGAGTATAGCAGTTAGTCTTCATCAACCGAAAATAAATGCGCAATAGGAGATTGTTAGTACCACTTAATAAACTTTAAAGTTTTAAAGTCATGCACTTAACCATAGTGATCTATGAGCCATAAAAAAAAAATGGTTGGAATGCACTCCCATTTCTTCCAGCTCTTGGAATTTTTAAACTATAAGTACTGCATGACACTACGCTGCACTCGTCACACTGAGGTAAAAGAGTTGTCACATAATGGCTAGTAATTTCACGTGCTTCGACGACATTCAAAAACAGAACTGATACTCAGCTATGTACAGGTAGAAATAGACATTAGTAACACAGGCTCTTGGCTAGGCTTCAAAGCGATGGTGATGCATTGTAAGTTTATTTATTTTTTTGCAATAAAAAAATGAATCCTTCACTATCCTTCAATACAAGAAAAGTCTCTGCAGACGTAGAATTCAAATATTTATCTGTTACAAAGCCAGGCTGTATGGCTAGGATGTTGAATAACTTATCTGTCTTGATAAGTGCGTATGAGGTTTTTTCTCCTTTTGTGAAAGTAACAAATGTTTAATTCAGGATTTTTGTGTCTTCGCGAGATTTTATCGACGTGGAAGACGAATGTCGATGATCTTAGACCCAAGTATTTTTTAAACTCCATTCATAAATAACATATAACACAATCAAAGTGCCAAAAAGTGCCGTAATCGAACACGCGACCTCTCGCTTTTTATAGCCGGCTACTCGCATACTGCGTCATGGAGGTTGTCAACCGTCATGTCGGTCACTAACTCCAATTCCGTGATTACTCAAATCGAAAAGTCAAACACAAATTTGGATTAGATCTGAGAACCTCGCTGATTTCTCAACCTAAATGCTCTGACACGAGACCCATGAGCCAGTATTTCACCTACATTCTAACACGTGATGCGAGATAGTATTGGAAAAAGTCCCTAGTTTTATTTTACAAATCCACTCACCTATTCACTTTGAGCCCGTCGTCGGCGGCAATACGAGAGGACTGCACCTATGTAATCCACTTGAATTTCACTGATTCCCATTCATCTATTTCCGGGAACCCCTATACAATTCTAATACCGTCATCTCGCTAATAGTGAATAGTATTCGAATAATTCCACAATTTACATACCGCCCGATCCGTCGGCCACTTTTCACGTATGAAAATGTAAATAGAAGATGTACGGAACCTTGCGGATGGTGGGCCTTATGAATTATTAAAGAACCCAGAATAAAATTACTCTCCACCTGAGTAACTTGGATTTTTTTTCTCCATTTTATTTTTCAGTCGCCTGAACGGCTGCTAATTAAATTTCGTAAGCATTTTCATACATTTTAAATGAGATTAGTTTGTTCAATAATTTCGTATAAGGAATGGGTGGAAACGGTAGTACCGTTGTGCATTTATTGTATACTGAAGTGGCTTTCGAGCAGAAATTATGTTATTGAAATTATCCTATTATAGGAATTCATAACTTTTTTTTTTTTTAAGTAGTAATAGTATCTGAAAATTGGTGGGTGTTTTCAAGCCCATTAATAGCATTCAGTCATAGCTTTTTGAAGTATTTTGTTTATATATTTTAGGTACATAAGGATTTTGTATATTCAGTAAATGTGTTACCATATCACGTATAATCGCCTTAATAAAAAACGTAAATAACGTGTTTTGAAATATTGTATTTCTGAAGCTTAGTAAAAGAATGTAAACGCTGCTTTGTTTAGGTTTGTAGAAAATTAAATCCATTTAAATTATTTAATATTATTAGACAATATGTAATGCTTCGGAGCGTCGAGCTCGAAGAAGTGCCGAGCAATACTTTATAATTCAACGTTCTGAATAGGCCACTGCTTATGAGCAGGTGTGGCTCTTACCATTAGGCTAGTTCAGCTGTTGTCATTCAGGAACATAAAGAAAATTGAGAACACGCCGTTGTAAAGTCTAGTTCAATATACAATGTAGACAATATATGGATTAACATCATTGATTATCCCAAGTCTGGATAGATAACGGAGCGTATAATTATCTTGATTGGTTACAAAATTACAAGCTGTTAGGTTAATGATGGCTGTTAATTTATTGAGATTAAGTGATCGCTTTGCTTGGATTAGATATTGCCTACTAATTATAATTTAGTTGGTCGGACTGAATTTTATACACATGATAGATTAATATACTTTTGCTCATGGGCTTGTACATGTATAATTTTAATTTGAATTATAATGACCATGATGAAAAAATTATTTAGACATTACTCTATATTATACTTTTTCTCCATTTTATGTTTATGTTTTTTTGTGGATTAGGGGTCAAATAGTCAATTGTGCTCTTTTCAACAGACTTAATATTTTACATACATACGTACGCTCTTTCGTCTGTAACCCATGTCTGTAATCCCCGAAAGGGTAGGCACAAGTGTAACCAGTGCACCCACATTTTGTCGAGCATATATCCGTCCCATAATGATATAGGAGGTGAGCCTATCGCAATAACGGGCACAAATTTAAATTTCAGAGCATTTCGCGATAGAATAACCCAATATTAGTGTTACCCAGGAATCGAACCAGAAACCTCAGCACAGCCTTCGTACCACGTACGCATTACAACTGTGCTACCGAGGCAGTCAATTTAACATCATAAGACTATTATATCTTGCTTAACCAAATCTCAAAATAAGTAAAATAAAACAATATTTTGCCAGGGGATTTGTGACTAAAAGTACATTTTAGTATTACATTTTTGTTACATCCTATATAAGTTGATTTGTGAGACGATGGGTGTAAGCTAAGGTGTGTTATTCCATAAAATTGAACAAACATCTCCAAAAAATATGGTTCAAAATACAAAAAAATAGGTTACTTCCATAGAAAACAATAAACAACAGATTGAATTTCTTTGAAACAATGCTTTCTTTTCATATATAATTTTTTTACGAATGTTTTTGAAGATAATTTAATTTTGTGGAAGGACTCTTAGCTCACATCCATCGTCTTATAAATCACACGATACATAGATATTAGTTTAATTCATTCACAGAAAATAAACAAGTATTAATAATAATAAATAAATACACCCAACAGTCACATACATAGTCCTGACCCCACAGTAAGATACGAGTCTTGTGTCCTGGGTATCAGGAATTATGCGAAACTTTCGGTCTCACAACACCCAGACCCCGAGACAAATATTTATGGATCACACAAACATCTGTCTCGGTGCGGGGATCAAACCCGCGGCCTCTCGCTTCACAACCGGCTACTCGCCCGCTGTGCCACGGAGGCTGTCATTAGTCATGTCATGTCAGTATTATATAAACACAATATACACGTTAGAGCTTAGGATTCCCATTTACACTTCCCGTATTCCCATTAAGCTAATCCCTAAAGACTATACTGTAAACCTTAAATTATTCGGATGTACGTTTGTTTATTTATGTAGAACTATCACTACAGAGAGACGGCTCTACCTGTCCTTTTAGCACGACAGACTCTACAAATAAATGTATACCAACACAGAGGTAGGTAGAGATACCAAAAGCAGTAGGACTGAATAAATTCAACATGTGGGATTTAAAGTCGACAGTGATGTCGGGATTGGACCGCTAGGAAATTGCCTGCACATGAAATTCAAGCAAAAATATTCTCTGCATTTACAGGAGAGTTGAAGGCTTTTTTGCGAGAATTCTAGCTTAGTGGTTTTAGTTTATGAGCTCTACGTTTAAGTGCTAGAGTTTATTCATGATCGTTCGCAGCTTCAAATAGATTACAGACTTTTTTATTAAATTGACATTAGTCGAGTTGGTTTTCATTAGAAAAAAGATTTTATTGCGTTAACTATGAATCATGTAACCTAAAATTTATATGTAAAAAGGAACATGATAAAATTAAAATATCATCCCAATGAAATCACATTAATTCATAGAAGCACCAAAAGCATAATAATGTACTTTTTTACACATGTTGGCACCGTATATTTTTAGAACAAACAATTTTTGCATACCAAATGGACAAGGAAAGGAAGTCAATTCAAATTTGAAATAATAACAGAATAAAATTTCAGTGATTTCATTATTCTGTACTCTGGTTTTGCCATCTATCCTGTGCCACGGAGCTGAATTCAAAACGGGAAAGTGGGTCAAGTTTTCAAACTTAATTTCCATCTACTTTTGCTGCTCTCAATTCTGCGATATTATGCATGGCGAATAATATGTCGAATACCGATACTAAGGAGTGGAACTTGTACCTAATAGGTGTAACTACTTAATTCTTTGTAATACATATATATTTATATATAACTTTTATTTTTTGTTCATTTTTTATCCGAGCACGGCAAAGTGACTGCACTACACCTGATGGTAAGCATAGTGCAGTCCAAAAAACCAGCGACCACTGTCAAATAAATAGCTTATCGGTGGTCATCAAAGTCATACCGGCCTGAATAAATTTAATACTTTTTACCATTAGATATGCTACTTTATCTCATAGTAAAAAAAAATTGGAAAATCATCAACACGGAGTATTTTACAGTCAAATAAAATTATCTTGACCAGATATGTGGTTAGTATATAGACCTGACGACACACAACATCGGTATCCTTAACAAACCTCACTTTACCTCCCAATTATATTAATATAATCTCAGACGTAAACCCTGGAAAGCGCCCCGGAATATACGGCAATATTCACAAATTTTACAAAGAAAGTACCCTTGTAAGAATGCCAAATGAAACGGCTCTACAAAGGCCCCGTTAAGGGTCCCAACTATAAATCATGGAGCTCTGCCCTTCAGTTGTGATATACTCAGTCCATTGTTTGGTGGAACCGCCATAATCCTCGTACAATATAAAAGTCGTGTAATTTCAATTACTTTTAATACATTGCTGTATGTCATGGGCTTGAAAACAAGAAAATGAGGAGAAATTCCCACAAAGTTTGCGTGATCTGCAATTGTTTGTCATTTTGTGTTTAGTTGTTGCGAGATCAAAACCTTCATATATTTCTTATTCACGCATTATGATATCCATAATAAGAATTTCAACCAGGGCTCTAGTATAATGTGGTAATGTAATACAAACGATAATAAACATTAAAATCTAACTTCTAACCAGAACACTAGATAAAATAGTTACATCGTTGGAAAATTTTAACAATAAAACTGCACCATGAAATAAAAGAAAACTTCGCTTAATTAAACTGCAAAACCTATGCAAAACCGCGGCAGTGCACTAGTGTGTTATAATAACAGTGAAATGCAAATGGTGTTTCTCGCTTCGGTGACGAGGGTATCGTGTGTGTTGCAAATTCAGCTTTACTGCTTGTTCACACGAGGTTTCTGGATGGGATAGTAACTAGATAGGTGAGGTTGAACATTAGGAAAATAAAGTAGGTGCTATTCCATGTTTTATTCGCTTGAATAGATTAGACAAACAGGTCGCTTGTGTGATAGTAAACACAAAACACCTGTTCAAAATGGTATCAACATCACACAGAAATTTGAATCACAAAGTAATTTATAACGCTGTAATATACCTTATATATGGGTTGTAGTTAAGTTGTATTGTTAGTTGGAGCCACGTCGCGAAAATCAAGATGTTGCGGTGGATATGTAACGTTAAACTATAAAAGATCATATACGTAAGAAGTACATCCGTAGAATTCTTGGTTTTCGTGAGGTGCAAGATAAACTCCAAGTATGGCGCTTAAGGTTTGGTTACGTTTTGAGGAAACCACAGGAAGATGTTGGTAAGAAATGCTTATACCAGATAGTACAGAATACGATCCTGCGGCCGGCCCAAAAGGATTTACATACGTACAGGGATATATGAGAGCCAATCATCCTATTTCAGAGAAGGCCCAAAATCAGGTAAAGTGACGGCATTAAGTAGGAAAGCGAAACCTGACACTAAGCCGGTATAATACCGGGCAATAAGAATAAAAGAGAGGGAAAGGATCCCCAAATAATCACAAATTTTCTAGAAAAAAAATCTGATCAAGGAGTTTAAGAGAACATCATTGGTGAGCTCATGTAGTTACTAATGAATTTCCTTTGATTGTAGCCGCTACGTCTCGCAGTTCTCGAGGGAATGACACACAAAACCTATATCTGTGCTGTGCTTTTATATCTAAAGAGTCACGTAGATTGAGGTGGCGATAGGCTGAGGTCTAGTGCTAATTACACATTATTAGCCTTATTACAAAACGTTTTCTAACGATAATATATCTTTTATTGGTCAGTTTGTATGGGTTACTATATATACTAGTTGTTATAATCCTAGTTTACAGTTAGAATACTCTTTGTAATAAGACCGCTAAATTGCTTTTTGTATTTTTTGAGTAAGTTCTATTTATTAAATAAGTTATTTTATTTTTAAATACTTCCTAACATCAATATTTACTCTACTTACATATTCCACTAGTCCAACAAAAATTGTGCACTACGAAAAACACGACAAAGATGGTGTACGAGCCAGCACGTACACACATAGTGATGTAAATTGTATCATCAGCATTTCACGCCATAGTGCATTATTGTAACATATCAAATCAGTTCGCATTCATACATCAATCGTTCCGCGCGTACTCATTATTTATCATATCATACAATATATCAATATATCAATTTTACACAATAAAGACTCTCTTATTTATCAATTAATACTATTTTATCATAAAGGGATTGTACGCACCGTACAGATGGAACGATAAAACAATGCACGAATGAAAACATGGCATTGTCCCAGTATGGTCGTAAATCTACCTTGAGTGTTTAATCGATAGGTACAACCTCATGGCGTATAGAACGCTGACAGAGTGCAGCTGTGGCATGGCTCGATCGATTTTAGTACAGGCATCTTTCGAAGTAGTTTTTAATGGTGCGAATCGGCACTGAATGGAAGTGGATTGGTTTACTTGAATATAGTGTAAACACAGCCTATTTTAAGTAGCACCGACAGATTATGAATACTCTGATGCTATATTCAGATTTCAATGAAAGTGATTTTAGGCGTTTACGTTATTTCTATTGCATTGAAATTTCGATTCGAAAATTCGATTGCGTACATATTTGTATACATATTTCATACATACATAGCTTAATAAAATATATCAGAATAATTTTAAAGTTTCGACTGTTCCAGCACTGTTAATAATAATGTAATGATTAGATTAGCATTACTGTAAATTAAAGGGAGTATTCTTTGTCACTTCATAGCTAAAGTTTTATTTGACTATACCTAATATGCATTTTATTCCCGCTGAAAATTATACATCTAGCATTTACTAACCGTAGTAATGCAATTAGGTCTGCGGAGTCCATTCATGCTAAATACCGCATAACAACTCGACGTGCCTACCTCATTAAAACTATCGGGGAAGGTCTCTGATCTACGTCCCATAAACTTCGGTAATAAAGCAAAACAGGGCTTTTAGGCGAAACGAGCGGTCGGACATATTGTCCTATAAATAGCTATTTGTAACGGACCTTTTAACTTTGATGTTAGAAGCACCTTGTTTTCGATGTATGGCCTTGGTAAGTGGAGCCGGCGTTTTTCTCTAATATAACGTTCCCCTTTGAAGAATGTCTTACATCAATATATTGTACTGACGGCTTCCGTGGCACAGCGGAACAAGTGTTTGTGTGATCCACAAATATTTTCTTCTGGCATTATGGTTATAAATAACCGGTGGACATCTCTTGCCATCAGAAATCTACTGGCTCTTTTTACTTGCATCGCGATAAAATCCATTTTAAAATCTCATCACCTTTATTTATATGTGAAAAATAAGCTTGCCATATTTCATTAACCGACCTCATTCCAATTTCTCACAATTTATAAAAGTATCCAAAGATTATTGTAGTATACTAACTGTCGCCCGCGGATCCGCCCGCGTGAATGCCTTTTTATGGGATAAAAAGTGATTCAGATTGGTCGTACCAACTCAGAAACCTTAGTGGGCTCATGCACAACAACTTTGCTAAAGATCATCACATGATCAAATGCATAGTTTATGATTCTATAAAGGACATACAGACAAACATTCATTTTTACATATATAGAATATTGTAAAATATACAAAACATTATATATTTTTGAACCCGCCGTTCGTTTTTGAAAACGCACAAGCTGAAATGTACGCTCGAAAACCACACACTAGTTCATAAGTTCGCTCTCTGTCATGCATTCAACGAAATTAGCTTCTATTCCGCGACGGATCAATGCAATGGATACGATTATCACAGACCAAAATTGAATTATAGCCTTTTGAAAATTGACTAGCAGATGCCTTTAAGCCTGTGCTTATCTGTTGCTACCTAAAAGGTGTGTTAATGGTTCGATATCAAGTCGGAAAGGAATAGTTTTCTAAACGTATTGATTTTACAATATTTTTAAATGTGAACTTTTTTATCTAAATAATTTACGGTGAAACCACTGTTACACTGAAAACAGTGGCAGCTTGCTATTGTGTATCGTATGGTGAGTAAACTTTCCTGAGTTAAATCTCTGTTTCTCTCCTTTAAGGGCAATATGCATTTTTCGATTTTATAGTATCGTAAGAATCAATTGGCTGTGGACATAATTTAAATGAAGTTTCTCAATACTTTTGCTGATCTCGTATATATAAAAAAAACTTTTTAATAGCCAGGAAACGAGTAAGTGGGTCACCTGATGGTAAATGATCTTCAAGTCTCATGAACGCCCACAATACCCGATAAATAATGGACTCGATGCCAACTGTATAGAAAAGGGATAATTAAGGGTTTGGGAAAGGAAAGGGGATTTGGATATCAAATATCTAACTCATCATATGAAACTCTGAAGTAAGCCGCTACTTTACGTAGATTTGCTGAGATAGTGGTAATAACCCGGTCAAGTCAACCATGCTGTAGACAAAACTGTTTACAGCGTGGCTCTACGACTCAAAAACGAAACTATTACATGCAAATGCATGCATGTTAAATGCACTATTATGTGCCATGTTAATTTGTCGAAAAGTGTACTATTTGTACAATTCTTAATTATTTGGCGACGGTAGTTGCTGTTGCTGAAAAGTAAACAACATTTACTGCCTTAAACGAAACTACATTAATGGACTAGTCGAAAACATATTTTTTCACAAGTTAAAAGGTCACATATTGCAAACATTAATAGCCCTCATAAATTCACTTCCATGGCCACCTTATGGTGTTTTTCTCATGTGACCATCGCTGCTGTTTAGTAAGTCGTTGCGGGCTGAGCGTGATTTATTCCTTGGTATTTTAATGGTGGTGCTGTTTTCATGGTATTGGATGTGGCAAAATATTTATTTTATAAGAAATAGGTGAGGAAAGAGTGCTTGAAGGATTTCGAAGTGGCAAGTCCCGCTGAAATATTGTTGTTGGTCTCATGCTAGTATTGTATATTTATTATTCCCTTAATTGAGCAGATTCAGTAGGCCTAGTACAAGTTTTGATTGTTTTTTAAAACGATAACGATTTTCGGTTTCTCTCGATTATACATCGAGTAGCAGTATCCACTGGTGGGAACTATGATCAATTAAATAATATTATATCTTTAATCGAGTACGAAATTAGTTTTAGAGCGATGCTTTCCTTTTTTTACCGACATCAAAAAAGAGGAGTGAGTTGGTGAGTTTTTGTTTTTGCTTTATTAATTTATGTATATCGTTACTGTATGGATTACTAGTTTGACACTTCCGCAATAGTAATTTCATTTGAATCAGAAAACCGAAAGTATTTGTAACACGTGATAATAGACCTACTGATGAGATATGAGAAGACACGGCGAAACAAACTCAGTGGGGTTACTTTACCACTAGATTCAAGGTGACGCGACCCAGCGCTGCTAAGATCCAGCTGGTCAAACTTAGTGGGCTTGTTTTTAGATCCAAATTATTTGAGCAAATACGTCCTTTAATATATTCTAAGGGAGATTGATACGGAACTTACATATATACATACTCACGCCTGTTTCCCATTAGGGACGGCAGAGATAACGGAGTTCCACCTGCTACGATCCTTACTCAGCTCTTTGGCCTTCTTCAAAAAAACAAAAAATACCGGAACATGCGTATATATGTGTATTTATACGTATTTTTGTTTTAAAGTACTAACGTATTATGTTACGACTAATTATAATGTTGTCCTTTTACTCTAATAGCAAAACCAATGACTCGTAAAATATAAATTGCTATTTTTCTGTTATTTTTACGCGATCAGTCGTCTTTTTTATTTGATATAAACTTATATTCACTTATAAAATAACAAGATAGCAAATATTGTCATGTACTTTCTCCCCACGTTACTTTAAATGTAATCTCTCAATTCTAATTAATTCCGATGAGTATCGATCGGCAGACACGAGCAGGTAAGGAAATAATGTAACATTTGTGTAAGACAGAAAGCAACTTATATCGAAGAGTGCAAAACTCGCAATTATGGCAGGCGGTGACACAGAAAATTAATTCTGTAGACGTGCAGCCGGGGCTCGGTTAGCGTGAGCCGGGGATGTAGTCACCCATGCATTTAGATGGAATAACTTGGAGAAGAAACAGTGTTCTATTTCAAGAAAAGTTAGTGAAAACAAATATAAAATGAATAATTTTAGTGAAATATGCACTCTAATATGCGTAAAACAAAAAGATCTAAATCTAGAGATGCACACACCTTAGCACAAACATACATAATAACATACCTGTATTCCATATGGTTTGGGAGTGATGTAGAGATATCTCCAATTTCCTATCTATCGATGCAAATGTTTGTGTGATTCACACATATTATTTTAGGTCTGGGTGTTGTGAGACCGAAAGTCTCTCGTAGTTCTTGATAACCATGACACAAGATCATACTGTGGAATCAGGACTATGGATGTGACTGTTAGATGTATTTATATGCATATTTCAGGTCCGCACTCCCTCATTCTTAAAAGTAAATATAGAAACATACATTAGGTAAACATAATAAAATAATGACGGTCATCTTAAATAAAACATATTTCTGCTATATCAATCCAAAAATAGTAGTAAAAGGATAATCCTCACGGGATCACTAGGCTGGATCAAAACCTTTTTCCCATTCGTGTCTGACATCAATATTGAAATATTCGGTAATAAAAATCCAGACATCCATATTAATATTCACGCCTGCTCAAGACTTCGAAAAGAGGTCTCAGTGCCGGATAGAAATCTGACAGCAATACAGTGTCAATTCTATATTCTAGAGCTGTGCAAAATTGTTGGTTTAGCGCTATTTATCTTTGCGCATTATGTGTTAGTAATTAGATTGAATCTGAATTTATAGGTCATTATTTTCAGTCACCACACAGAACAGGTTATAATCACATTATTGTCATTGCGGCTTGCTGCTGCTTTTCATACGGTGAGTGAAATATCCGTAGGCCTATCTCCCCCTCCTTTTCGCAATCTATTAATTATCCCTTCATTTTAAGCCGCTTGCCCGGTTGCTCAATCTCTCTTAAAAAAACTAGTAAGAATATCCCTGAGTGGGTGGGTGTTCCTCTCCCACCCAAGACGCCTCGCCAAGCCGTTTAAAGTGTTATTTATAGGTTATTTTAATTTTAATTAACAGGCCCCGTTCTCTGGGCTCGTTGAAGGCACTAGACATTTTTGATGTTTTCTTTAATATTTATTTTGTATTCTTAAGATAAAAGTTTTTTAAATAATGCCCAGTTCGATTTTGATAATGTGATTTTAAGTGTGAGATTTTTTTCGTTTATATTTAATAGTTATAGCTACTTTGTTCTCTTGGAAATCCAACACGATAAAATCAAACATCTCATTTGCATTTGTGAAACCTAAACTTTATATGTGAGAGTTTGTTTGGATAGCGTCCACAATTTTGTCTAATTTTGCGACCATGTAGAAGCCAGTAAGTACCGTAGCAGATATAATATTGCTTGTAGTAATTTGTATATCAATACTTGAAGTAGGTATAAGTTGATTAAAAAGGTAATTTTATCTCAGAAGCTTGTGGTGACAGAAATACAATATCTCGTCTCATATTTGGTAATACAATAAAAGTTTCAGTATCGAAATTGCCGTACGAAGTGTATGGCAATTTTTGTTACTCAAACATTTTTCTTCAACTCAAAAATGGTGTCGTCGTCAACACTTTGTTACCATAGGTATATACTATGGGTATTGTAGTCATCAGTAGAACTGAACTGCTGGCAAGTTATTTTAAGATTTTTTTTGTAGCATAGGCCGGCAAACGAGCAAGTGGGTCACCTGATGGTACTCCACCACCCATGTACGCCCACCATCAGAAGAATCATGGGCGCGTTACCGACCTTAAAGGAAAAGGGATAATTAGCGATTGGGAAGGAGAGGGGATTTGGGTTTCCGAATATCTCACTCGCCGTACGAAACGCAGCAGCAAGCCGCTACTTTACGTCGGTTTTCTGTGAGATAGTGGTAACGACCCGGTTGAACCAGCCCATTCATGCTGTAGACAAAACTGTCTACAGCGTGGATCTACCACTCAAAAAAATTAAGATCACTAGGAATTCGTCGAATTGTATCATTTACCACCAGGTGGCTTGTGATAGTCGTCGCTTTATCTTTCGCGATATGCTTGCTTTACACTGACAAAGCATTCTGAAATGATTACCCTTAATCCCAGCATAGTATCCCTAGAATTCCATTTCTCCAACAAAATCGAAACTACTTTTTTTATTATAACTTGAAGTTATCAACGCATAGAGTATCAAATCGAACTGAAAGCCAATATTATCGATTTCAATTCGATTCCCAGTGTTACATAAATGGACATCAAACGTACTTTATTAAATGTTTATATTACAGGCAGCTTTATCTCAAAGCATAAATAAATGTAAATTGTATATACATGCATTTAAACAGCGATGATTTCCCATGTGTTACGCTCGCTCACTCCCTTTGTAGTTCTGAATGTGTTCAATTTATAACATGTGTTTTTCATGACATAATAACCGGCTTGTTATAATGAAAAACGTTATTTTTTCAGTAAATAATAATATGACACATTCACATTCATAATAACGAAGAAATGTCTACTGAGTGCTTCATAATAATAGTTTTCGGCAGAAACTATTTTTGCTAAGATATTGATTTATTTTATAACTAGCTGTCCCTCGCGGTTTCACCTGCATGCTACTGCCCTGCTCCCATGGGTCATAGCGTGATATACATATAAACCTTCCTCACGAATCACTTTGTCTATTGCTGAAAACTGCATTAAAATTCGTTGAATAGTTTAAAAGATCTAAGCGAACAGATGGCCGAAGCGACTTCATTTAATACTATGTAAAAATTGCTTGGCAAACTTCGAAATTCTTATGGAGAACTCCTCGGGTACGCAGGTTTACTCACTATCTTTTCTTTACCGTTAAAGCAAAATATAACCTAATTTAGAAAAGTCAGAGGTGCATGCTTTTAGGGATGGTTTCAAACCTGCAACTTTCGTCTCGACAGTCCGTACCACCGATAAGCTATCGTCGCCTCGAAGTAAACTTAAAGTTACTCCAAGTATAGTAGCGGTAAATTAACATTTTTGTGTGATATTAAAAATGTACGAAGTCAATCTCGATTGTAGTCATTTCATTATATAAGAACAAACACTTAGCCACAAACGAACGATTTCACTAACTCTCCACTAAATACTATCCAAACAATAGATACCATTCTAAGCATAGAATTTAATGACCCGAACGAAATCTGAATAGAGTCGAGTGAAGCAATTTTAGCTGGAATCAAATCAAATTTATTCAACAAATGAACCGAGATTGGATCTTTAGCGATTCATAAATATTGAGGAAATGATGCCAGACCGAATATTTCTGAATGAGGGTTTTTTCATTCTAAAGAAGAATTTCAATAGGGGAATGACTTCCTTGTTACAATTGCGTGGCTGGGTTAGCAACACTTTCATAATATAAATTAATATAATTATTATACATTGTTGTGTATATGAAGCTTTAAACAAATAAATATTCAATTAAAATAAAATGCCTAGACTCTAGACAAACTCGTAATATGTGTGTACCAACTGTCTGTTAAAGTGAAAGCTGTTATAATAAACAATGGTCAACAACATCGTTGACATTTTGATAGTACTGAAATAAAAATTGAATAGTACAAACCTTCACATAACTTGAACCTTTACTTTTTATCATAACTGTATATAAAACTGATACTGTTCTATATAGATATATTAACGGATAGTACAACCCACATAATGTGCATTATAGTATTCTTCTGTTCGTACGCAGTCCGCTTTTATATCTTTTTTTGTTTCCTACAGTATTCAGTTACGTCATAATAATTTGTTAGAGTATTTGACGTAGTATAGTGAAACTCCAGTGTAGTTTGGGGGTAGTTGCGTAGCTTTGGAAGATTTCGTAGCTAGCTGTGCAGCGCAGTTTACATCTATGCCAACCATGCGCGTAGTATCGTAGCTAATACTATTCTACGCATGTAGTTTTACTTCGCGTAGCTACATATACGTGGCGTAGGTCCAATCTTGCATTATGTACGTAGACAGTAAGCTGCACAGTGTGACCGTAGCTTTTTCTCGATTCCTCGTAGCAACAAGATTAGATAACGTAGGAAGTGTAGATTGTAAGCGTAGTGAGCTGTAGCTGTGTAGTACTTGAACGAAATTGTGTTTATATTAAATTATCTCCACAAACTGGTATCTTTGAATTAGGAGTTTCTTCGCAAAATAATGTTTTATACGTTATTTTAACCTTTACGTTTTGATTTCGTTAAAACGTTATAAAGATAATGAAAATAACGTTCGAAGTTCACATATATGCATAAATGAGCGTAATTTTAACACAAATTGTTTTCATTGGGGCCGCTATGAAATAATGATTAATGAACAATCGATACCAAATTTTTGGGATATTAGGATTCACCTTATAATTCAGTGACAGCAAATTTCTTATTTAATAATATTATATTATACCAAAAACTGATTTATTCTGCTACACACGTGGAATTCTAATTATATCGCTTTTGGTGTATGTGAAGTTAGAAAATAAAAGAAGCTAAGAAATCCAATGGATCTTAACAACGAACAATACAACTCACGAAAAGAATACAAATGTTAAGCAAAGTTTATTTCTTGTTCGGGCGTAAATAGAATTAACCTATGGATATAAAATTATTGGAAGTGAAAGTTTGTTTGCTGAATCTAATAGCATTTGTGAACTAGAATACGGGAATAATCTTACTATGTGGCATTCGTAGTGATTTTTATAGGTCACGTGCATTTAAAAAAAACGTGTGCGTCTCGGGACACTCGACAGAAGTGATAACTTAAACTATGTGGGTTAAAATGAGAGAGAAGGAGCCTGCCTACTGCTGCCGTATGCGTGAGAGAAAGGGAAGCCAGACAGAGTGGCGCTATAACGCGTTACGTTACTAAGCGGTTTACCCTCCCATAAAAAGTTATCACTTTAAAAATATCACAAATATATAAACACACAATCAGTCAACTTCCTCGATGAAGGACGTCTCCTCCAAGTTAAAATTAACATTTTTGTGCTAAATACAAATTGTAAAAGAAAATTGCCAGCTTTTTAAGGAAATATGGTCTGCTTCGTGCAGCATCCTGAGTGTTTTGCTACTAATTATTCACTACATTGCTTTTCCCATAATGTATTACACGGTTAATAAATTTATGTCCAGAGGTAAAGTAAGGGGCAACAGTGATACCTTGTTTTTTTTTCGAATAAGAAAATGGATAATTGATTAAGGATAGGCTCTGGCACTTCTCCAATGCTAACAAAAAATCCTGACAAAGGCATTCTTAGAAAATCTTTGGAAACAATTCTTTTGTGGCCATGGTTAGGTAGTATGCCAGCTTAGTGCCATAGGTGCTTATTTCTGTCCCACGTGGTGATGGTGAATTGAATTGTGAACAGACCGATCTAGTTCCGTATATTGGATTCGTTATTTATATTGGTTGTCGCTTTAAATAAACTAAAATAAAAATTTCAATTTCTTTTATTTTGTGACTGTCGTTTCAATTGTATCTTGTTAATGTAGTCCTATGAGGAATGATACTCTCAAACTCGGGAAGAACTGACAGTTTTAATGACATTAAGAGTAAAAACACAAACATTTCAAAACGCCTCGGCCTCACTATATGGCGCCGCTCGCGCGCCACGCCTTTCTTTTCTACCGAAAAACTCGGCAACGCAGGCCGCACACTTATTTATACCGATTCATTAAGTTGTATTAGTTGTGGTTGCCTGTAACTAGGTAGCATGTTATACTTATTTGTTCCTTATTAATATATTTTGTATGTATAATAATTGTGTATATTTATTATTATCTTCTTTTAATACTGGCCATTCAAATTAATAAAGGACTGCGTAAAACAAAACAATATCCTTCTAAAATTGTATATTACCTTTCAAAATTAATTATGACGTACGCAGATTTGTAAGACAAGTTCGCGACAACATCTCAGGGCCATTAATCTCCAGTAATAAAAGCTAAACCATTATAACTTAATACGGTCGTTAACGACAGTTCAGTTTAAGTGGAGGGCTCAAACTGTTTTATTACAGGTGTTGTGTCGTCAGGGGCAGTAAATCTCACGTTACTTATTGTCATACGAACTTTATTAGTGTTATTTATGCGTGCCAGTAATATCTTGAGGGGCTCAAGTTAATATGATTATGCAACATATTTAATTAATAAAACATAGTTATATAACTCTCCTCCTCGCGTCATTAGTCTAGTGGCATACAATCAAATTCGTTTTTTGAATTCTTGTACTTATCGAAAATCACACTTCAGTTGTCTAGGATTGGAATTCGTGTCCATTTTGGTGATAGGCTCTCCACTTATCACATCATGTGGTGGAAATAAGCTCGATGAAATGAGGTTGGACTAGACACACTTTTGCCTACCCCTTTTAGGATAAAGGTCTGAGCTTATGTTATGTTATGTTATGTGAACTCAGTATAATTCTTCACTTTTTTGTGCGTCATCACACCGCTGGTTTTAATACGCTTTTTATATGACGTCAGTGTTGTGAACCATTACAGTTACTAATAGGGAACCGCCAAAAAAGGGAAATATTTCAATTACAATTTCTTAAAATGTAGGCAATCGAATCTAATGAGTCGAGTTCAATGATTACATTTAAAAGTTGATATTTACAAAATGGTCGTAAATAACTCCTGTACTATATACGGTCCCATTGATGTACAACTATCTCCTCTACAACTAAGAGCGGTTCAGCGTATCTAGCTACTTTAAAAACAAACTGTACAATAAAATAAAATAAATAAAATAATAAATATATACACCCAACAGTCACATACATAGTCCTGACCCCACAGTAAGATACGAGTCTTATGTCGTGGGTATCAGGAACTACGAGAGACTTTCGGTCTCACAACACCCAGACCCCGAAACAAATAAATGTGGATCACACAAACATTTGTCTCGGTGCGGGATCGAACCCGCGGCTCCTCGCTTCACAGCCGGCTACTCGCCCGCTGCGCCACGGAGGCTGTCAAATGGTCAAAATATAAGCACTTACATTGTACATATAATACAATTTCTTTATAAAGTACCTAATTAAGTCTGAATTTCATAGTTAGTTACTTACACTATTGTTTAGCAATTTGAAACGACGCTGTGTTTAGGCAAGTCATTCTGATTCAACAGAAAGGTAAATTTAATTTTGTATACAATCTCTGGTTGATCAAGCTTCGCTCAGGACAAAATTAGTTTAACTAAACGATGTTTCTATTTTAGAAGTTGGTCCCAGTCGAAATATCTGTTACAATTATTTCATATTACGTATATATTTCTATAAATTGAATGTCCTTTGATCACGTGTTTAGTGACAATGTTAATATTATAATAATACTAACACAAGCTCTGTGTGATATACGCCCCACTGTTGGACTCTCGCTTCCTCTACTCAATGAGTGCGGTTAGCCCTTAGTACACAACACTGATCTAATGCGAGTTGACACACTTCACATAAGTTCTAAATTCTTACAGAGAACTTCTCAAGTATGCAGCCAAAGATGTAAGTCGAAACAAACCCCAAGAGCAATGCGCGGTGCATTGTATTCAACATTATCTTTTTAAACCTTTTCTACAATAGATTTATGTTAGAAGTCCGTCAATTTGAAGTGGAACTTGGTAGAATATGTATGCATAATGCACTATGTGTTATGATTTCTTACGTTTACGCGAATATTACTCATTAAAATAAAACTTATTTAAACGGATTTTATCGCGGTTTTTTATAAATTTTGATCCACTATGTGTTCTTAATATCATTGGATGTAAATGTTCTGAAGGCCATTTTCAACATAAAAAACGCGTGATGCATTTATTATGTATGATTTTATCCAAAGTTTGGAATCAGTGGGGAGAACCATGTGTAGCTTGATGTACATTAAAATACCTGATTTAAGACTTTTCTAAAAATAAATTGCCCCTTTCATAATATCCCATCGAAAAGTTATATTGTACCGTATTTACTTTCTTTGGTGGTAACTTATAAAAATGTAAATCACGAAATACTGAATGGAATGAATCGAAACACCCTGTTGCCTGTCAAAGATGGCCATTAAATCAGAAGGTTTTGAAGCGTGAGCGGGAACTATATTGTTTTCTAGGATCTTTATCAGAAAATCTATGCGAAGATGAATTCACGCTTGTGCTGAAGAGGTACATAGAAGAGCCTCTTGTGCCATCTATAGGAAGAAAAAAGAAAGTATTCTTTCTTTTATTTTTTTTTAGAGGTAATTTACTCGACAAGTGTTCGTTTTCTATTTTTAAATCATAGATTCTTTTATCGGGGTTTTTTATTTTTTATCATAGATATTTTTTATTTCGGTTTATATATAATCTTAGTTTTATTTTAAGATCAACTTCATGAATATTTAAAGTCAATCACAATAAGATTGAACTGTGGATAACTGTTATTTTTATACTTTCTACTGTACAATTTTATAGACAACAATTCCAAATCACGTTACATAAAAGTTTCCTCCGGAGAATGGAGTTACAACCATTGCACGTTGCATTGGATAACCATCACCGTAACGCACATTATCGCTCGTTTTATGACCACACGCAAGTCGTTATGGTTCAGTAACAAGGGAAACTTACTTTTAAATTGGGTATCGACAATTTTTCAAACTCGTCTTTGGCACGACTGCTGCGCTTCTACATTTTGAAATATAAATTGGTGTTCCTTCCACGTATTTCTTAAAAGTGTAGGTGCATATTCGCAAAGAAGTCTCGAATAATCTTCTTTGAAGTGTCAGGTGCGTTTAGTAGCGATTTTTGTTTGTATATTCAGTTCTACAAACATAATATCAGTTCGCAGATGTATTCTCGAAGGGGTAGACAGAAGTGAAGTTAATGCACCCAAGGTTCGCCGAACTTATTGCTTTCCTATACGACAGTGTGCTTTTTCCGATTGAAAAAAAAACATATTTTTTATTGTCCTACCCAGGTAATACAACTAGGTCTCGCCGGCTGCACTGCTTATGTACATTGGAACTAGCCCAACGAGCCAATTTTGTTGTTTTAAGCATTGGATATACGAAATTTTCACTTTAAAAGCTTGGATAACTATTATGTTAAATTCATACTTGTAAAATAAAAGGAAGGTGATAAATAAAAAGCAAGATACACTCTTTATTCATAGCCTACTAACAAAATAAATCAAAGTGTAAAATTGCTTAATTTTGGGCTTACTACATAGAAAATTCTCATTCGAAACTTGCAAGATCCATCATTTTTGTCTCAAATAGTAACTTCAGTTCGCCCGTCTTAACTCAGTAATAAACTGTCACGGGATCACGGGGGCTATTAATGAAAGAGTGACATTATTATTTTGTACGTTCTTTTCACAATATCCAAGTAAACGTCACTTATCAAATAAAATCAGAGGCCGTCTGGGTTGGTACAACCGCTTTGTCTATTTCTGCCGCCAAGCAACAGTGTTTAAGCACTGTTGTGTTTCGGTTTGGAGCACGTTGAAGCCCAGGAATTACTGGGCATTATGAGAGCTAACATCTTATGTCTCGGGGTGACGAGCGCAGTTCAGTGTCATACAGTGCTTTATAATTCATAGTTCTGTGTTCCTTCTGTTTATGGGCAGGCGTAGCGGTAATGGTATGGGCGCTCGCCTGATGGTAACATCAGGCGAGCGCCTTACTCGTCTCATCATTCAATCAAATAAAAAAATATATAATACATATTCATCAGACTGTCAATAAAGATGGACAAGCGTGTGTCAAATTGCCACTTGCTATATAAATAGGCTGTGGCAGTAAAAATTTAGAAGCAAATTGTGAAACAGGCCTTCAGTAATATACCTAAGAATATAGTGAATAATAAATAATCAACTTAAATAATATTCCTTATTCAGAAAATAAGAATAGTTAGCTGTTGTTCACATTAAAATAAAACAATATATGATAAGTACTTATTAAAAATATAAAAAACTTGAGAGGTGTCAAGGGACACCCGGATGGAACGAAGTTCCTTTCGATTAATTAGTGAAGGAATTTTTATAAAATTTTATTTGTCTATCTATTGTAGTTTCTGAGATATTTGAATTTTTAGAGATATTTTTACAGATCTTTCTTACTGGGGGGTCGAAATTTATTTTTATTGGGGCCAAAGTGTCGGGCTCAATAAGCCGATTGCGACAAGCCGTCGCACGACCCTCTAGCCTCAAAAATTACCGATTTAGGCCGAGGGGGGGTGAGGACAAATTGGGTGGGGGTAGGGGGAACGGGTTTGAACACCTGGTACTTCCATAATTCTCGAAGCTCCAGGGAGGTCGGCTAGCGTTGGCTGGTCAATCGGCGCGCGTGACGTCACCCGGAAGGTTCTCGATTTCTCTCGAACCTTCCGTTGATCGATGGACTGCTCGCGCTTGACCACCTCTCGGGCTTGACTAAAATGATCTCGATCTCGGGGGGGACGGAGGGTCCGAAGGGAGCACACCGGCTGCTACGTCGCCCAGCCCGTAAATCGGCGAGCACCGGCCGGTCTTACAGTCTACGTGACGTCACACCGAACGTTCTAGAGAGTTCCAGAACATTCGATGTGAGTCGTAATATTAAACAGTCATCCCGTAGACTATATATTAGACACTGTATAATCTGGAAGCAGCCAACATTCAAATATTTTATGATAGGTAATTTGGTGACTGGCTACTAAGGGCGCATTTATATGACAAGGAATCCCACCGCGTTGTGGCCGCGCGGCGGCCGCGCGGCCGCCGCGCTCGAATCACTCGAAAAACTAATGTAAACTCTATTGACTAAGCCATAATGTTTAATACTTCGCAACGCTCCAACCACGCGGCGACTGCGCGATCGTGTAAACGGCCGCACGAAATTTTTTGCGTCGTCTAAACGCAGCCTAAACGGTGGACCGCCGCGCCGTGTTCGATAATCAAAAATTCAAATTTCAAACCACGTCTACATTTCCATATGTCATAAGTTTTACTTTTATTAACGGAATTTCGACTTTAACTTTGTGTGCTAGATATCAAATTAATATTATATTTATTCTTGGTCGGAGAATTATGTCGTGCCAACTTTTCGTACCAATTTTTTCCGTCTAGCCCCCTTTCGCAACGCGCGATAAGGAACTACGTTCCAAAAAAAAATATTATGTTGTCATTTGTATTACGTGACAAGATATAGGTAATAAACATTATTCTTTCGACTTAAAACATGAATAGAGCACACATGAGTGTAATCAAACAAACACATTCTTTGGCCAATCATTTTATCTGGCAACTCATAACAGCCCATGTTCAAAGTCGAGTGCTTGTTTATATTCTAAATGCCAATTATATTGTTTGCTAACGAAAGTGAATAATTGACGAGATTGACGTCATCCTGAATTAATTCATCATTCGTATAACTTTAGCCTACGTAGGCGACTTCCACGTAGCGTGGTCGGCAATATCAATATAATAATAGCCATTTGAGTGAAATATCCCATTTGAACAATATGATAATTTTACAGATAATTCGTTCATCTAAAAGAGTTTCTTCTTTTACATACAACTTTGATGAAAATTGTTCTCGATGTATTCAAATAAGACAATTTCATTCAAAGTTAATCGACATATATTTTCCTCAATTCAGTTTCTTTACATTGTTTACCGTACGACATTGAAGTCGAGGTCTTGAGAATAAAGCACCTGGACCATAAGTCTCTTACTATCTCGAAGTGAAATGGGCCTAATTTATGTGCAAACTTTGAATTTGAATTCAGAGTTCGTACTCGAATACACCTCGACGAATGACTCGATTATTCTAGAATTACTTGACAAATTATATTATTTTAAGGATGATTACCGGTGACACGAAGGCCCTTTTTCGGTAGCTTAATTCATCCATATTTATGAATTTCTCATAAGCTCCAGCAATGAGACGACAGAAGACGCTTAAAGAGTTCAAATAAAGCAACTATAGAATATAATAAGAAGCAGTTAGATAGCTTATATAATTTATAGTCAAAACTCTATGCCTCATTTTTTTTTATAGCATAGACCAACGACAACAGACGAGCAAGTGGGTCACCTGATAGAAAGTGAACTCAAGGGATAAAAAAAGATATTAAGAAAAAGGCGAAGAGGAGTTTGCGCCACTGGATATTTCACCCACCATACGCAACGCAACATCAATACAGCGTAACTCTACCATTTCTACATTAGCTCGTGGTAAAACCAGCTGCAATTATCAATCTACTCACATCAAAACTGCCAAATCTTACCAGACTGTCTATAACTACATCCTATTAGAAGTGAACTGGTAAATTGAAGGCAATACAAATACTCGGTGACAAGTTCCACGTCAATAATCTACTAACGATTAAGTTCATCATTAATTTGATTATTAATTAGGGAACGTAGCGGGAACCGTTTAATTTGGCCCTTGTCGGCTGCCGCTGCCTTTCTGTATGCTTTAAGGGGAATGCTTTAGAAAACGTTGATAATAAATTTAATTTGAAAAATCAAATCAGATTGAAAAATTGGAATTGGATTGTAAGGAAGCCTGTATATTTATTTATTTAGCTTTAAATACAAATGTATAAAGGTGCACTTAATGCCAGAGGCATTGTTTTTTTTTATTTATGTGATTTAATGAGGAGACGAGCAAGGCGCTTGCCTGATGGTAGGCGCCACGTCTGCTCACAAACAGAAACAATACCACACAGAACTTAGAATTACAAAGCACGGCATGGCACTGGACTGCGCTCGTAACCCTCAAAGTAACAAAAAACCCTCATGGTGTTTGCACACTATTGCTTGGTAGCAGAAATAGACAAAGTGGTGGTACCAACCCAAACAGCCTCTCGCGTACGAGGGACCTACCACCTTGTCATAATAATTGTAATGTGTAATAATAATTATCTACCAGATCTTGGGTGAGGCAGAGAAGAAACATATTTAAGTATTCTTTTAAGATTCTTAAAGTGCGTGAAGCCTCCGTTTAAATTAATTCGTTTTAAAAACCTCAAGTCACAATGGCTCAAAGAGAATTTTACTAATTAAAAAGTTAAGATCCCGTGACTTGTAACTCGTAACTTCATCAATACAAAGGCATCTCAGCAAAAGTTTCAGAACAAAAAGGAATAGCCACTTTTAATTGCTATATCATGTACTTTATTCACAAAATAAAAAATTATTTCCTTTTTACTTCAATCTCATTAAGGTTTTCTTATTTTATCTTTAAATCTACTATCTAATCTACTACCTATCACTGATTCTTGCCAGTTTATTGAGGATAAATTTCAGTGCTTATTGTATGAAGTGTATGGATTTCATTGGTCACCAGCCACATTTCATAAACAACCCCGTGTACACACAAAAGTTTAAACACTACTAGTGGTAGGTCTCTTGTATGCGAGAGGCCGTCTAGCTAGATACCCCAGCTTTGTCTATTTATGCACCAAGTAACAGTCTGTCAGCAATGTTGTGTTTGGGTTTAAAGGACTTTGAATACAGTTATATTATTGGGCATTATGAGATTTAACACCTTGTATCTCGGGGTGACGAGCGCAGTCCAGTGTTTTACGCTTAGTAATTCAACATTCTGTGTTGTGTTGCTTCTGTCTATGGGCAGTCGACCTCGTCTCTTTTCGTCATTCAGAAAAATAAAAAACCTTTAATATTACTTTTAGAAACAGAGAGTATGTTATCCCTTCGTTTTAAGGTCGATAACGCGTTCATGTTTCTTCTGTTATTTTGAATGTTGTTCAAGGGCGATCTTTCTCCCGAGTATTCTCCAGGTTTAGTGTTAGGATCCGCACTCCTACCTAAACGCTTCCAATTACTAAAATATGTATGCAGAAACTTATTTCTATTATTTTATTGACCAAAGTATGTTATTACTTGCTTGAGCTAACGACAATATAAAAACGCCACCAAATCAGAAGATTCCACTTAAACATCGTGAAGGTAGCTAAGGCTCTGTAGATTAGTATAAGCTGCCCTTAAGGGATAATTTACGTAACGTCCACGCGACGCGCTCCGAACGGGGTGTCTTAAACGAATTACCAAATTAACTTCAGCCGAGCGCCTCGTTTTACTCTTGTCGTTTCTGATTACTTTCTGTTTGGTGACTGCGTGATGTTGTTACATAACGTTTTATATTTTGATGACATTTTTAGCTGTACGATGGAAAATCTTGTTTACATGTTGAGTTTTTACGATTGCTGTAGTATCATGACACTTAGTACAATTTAAAATGGTATTGTAAACACGGATTACGGATAGTACAGTGACGGATTCCGTAATCAGGTTTAATGTTTTTATTTTTACTGAAACAAATAGATACTTAAAATTTGTACCTAAAAATAATGTATTTCTCAGACACTGTTAATTTCACTACACATTTGTGTAGCGGTTCATAGAAAACACTTACTATATAAATATCATCCATATAGTGCTAATAGTCTTAGAGTAAAATGGTTATGACATACGAACGGACAGACGGACGTGATTTTGTGTGTCCCATTTTAGCTGTTCACGGAATCCGAAAAAGGTATGACTTTTTATGCAATCGTGTTTTTACATTTACATTTATTTGCTGTTGCTGGTTGGGATCCTTAAAAGACGCAGTTCCTGATTTCCATCTCGTATGACTCCATTTGAATGGATAGAACAAAATTTGGATACATCAATTTCTCCTAACAGCATGGAATCAGCACAAAATGTCATTCAGACGTGTCAAGGGCACGTGCGTCGCCTATATAATTGCGCCCTCATCACTGTCATCCCGTTTTTCAGGGACTGTTAGTGACAATCTATTTTTTACATTCCATCAGTGGACTTCGGAGGAATTCATTTGACAAAAAGTAATACCAGAACTGTTGACTATCAACGGTTTCGCTTGCAATTTGCATTTTTTTGTGAAGTTGTCTTTTCTTATTATGATTTTTTACTATTCTGAATGACGAAACGATCAAGGCGCTCGTCTACCCGATCTTGATCTTTTTCACTAAAAATAGTAAAATAAAAACCATTCTAAGAAACAGAAAACCGATTTAATAAAACTAAAAGGCTATAATTATCATTTTTAAGTCGAATCCTCAATGGTCATATCACTGACTCATAATTTGTTATTTTTATCCCTTAGTTTTTTAAATATAACCAACCCATCTTCTGGCTACCGTCCAAGATTTAATTTGTTATTCTATGGATGTACCATTCAGTGATAATCTTTCTCCATCTATCGTTGTAAAATATACTATAACCAAATACTTTTCAGCAACGTTTAATACGGCATCTTGCTCATTTGTGCGATGTAGTTTATTGAGATTGCGAATACTATCGACTAGTTTTATTTTTATTTACTACCGTGCATGGCTGCTCCATTGCTCTTAGTTTTACTCCGGTTTTTGCGATTAGCTCACTCAGCTTTTTATGTCTAATTCAACAATAAATCATAGTTCTTTTATAAGGGAGCATATGTTATATCTTATTCGACAAAAAAATTACATCTTCTGGATTTAGTTCAGATGTAATAAGCTGCAGTCTAGAGGGGAGTCTAGAGTGGGCCACCAATTTCTTAGGCCAAAAGTCAACGTGTACGTGGTACACTTTGCTGACCAACGGACGACGCAATAGCAAAACGTAGTTCGCGGGTTGTGCAGGTTTGACCCCTATAATACAAATTACAGTTATACCAGTCTTTCTCAAAGTGGGCGGTAACGCCCCCTTGTGGGCACTGGAGGCGGCACTTTTAGGTGGCGGTAAAAGTTCTAGGCTTATTTATAATATTGGTAAGAATGTAAGTTTTAACTCAGAAAAAGGATGAATCCATTTAAAAGTAATTTCAGAAGGTGCTAGAAGATAATTGATGCTCAAAGTGGACAATCGACGAAATAAGTTTGAGAACCTATGGGTTAAACCATGAGGGAAAGGAGAACCCTGGCATTAGGCTGGAATAACGCCAAGCAGAAAAAAATGGTAAGCTACGGTTATAATATCACATATAATGTGTTCTAAACTGTTGGTAGAATACTCAGCTGCACCAAAAAAGCACTTAATAGAAATGTTATATCAGTAAAATATCTACATTTTTTCTAAAAACTTGCAAAACTCCCATCAAACTTAGAGTGCGCTTAAAAACTTAGTGACTATTCCCTTCATGTTGTAATAGAACCTATCAAAATACTCCAAGCTCATGGCAGTATGTATAACTAGATCGTTTTTATATGTTTTGCTTTGAGCTTGTAAATATGTGGTTGTAAATTGTGTGACAGCAACGCATTAGCGGTGATCCCATAGATTTCAGTGTAGTTATACTCGTGGCACAAAGACGTCATGTACACCCATAGCAAGACGTGCAAGAAGGAATTAAATTGTCAATAATCGAATTTTGTAGTAGAAGTCCATAAACTAGATTTAGAAACGTTACTCATCTAATAGGATGAGATAGAATAATCAGAGGAAAATTATAATGTCCATAAACGAAACATCCGCGAACATTCAGTAATGTACTACGTAGAAGATCATGACCATCAAGCCCTAAATAACAACAATACCGTGTTTATGATAAAACACTATTTATATAACATTAAACGTACAGTGGCAACTGGAGACTCTAATGTACTTGGAATACGTCCAACAGTTCAATGTGATGGACCAATGTCGCCTCTTGTATGCACTTCCTGCTAGCGTGTTTGAATGTGAATTTAGAATGTATTTAAATAGAAGGACGTATGTTTCGGATGGCAACATGAAAGGCGTGACCAGATTGATAGTATTTCTAGTATTATAATGTTCCAAAGAAACAATATGTTATAGTACAAACAAAAAATTGGTGTGTGTCGTGGGACACCAGGTAGGAACGAAGTTCCTTCGGCTAATGTAGTATCGACACAAATTGCAAAAAATTCAAATTATCAACTGAAATAACAAAATAGGTCTCTTTATTTTTGTTTGACAACATAAAATTACATAGAAATAGAATAGAAAAATAGAAATAAAAAAAGACGTGTGGCACTCGGAGACTGCCGCGGTAAAGCTATTGTATAGCATTTTTTATCAACTTAAAAATAACGGACGGCCGTGTTCTATAATCAAAAATTCAAATTTCAAACCGCGTCTACATTTCCAAATGTCATAAGTTTCACAACCATCTGTTTTATTAACGGAATTTCGACTTTAACTTTGTGTGCTAGATATCAAATTAAGTTAAAAAAAATTATGTCGTGACAAATTTTTCGTGCCAACTTTTCGTACCAATTTTTTCCGTCTAGCCCCCTTTCGCAACGCGCGATAAGGAACTACGTTCCAATAAATAAATAATGTTACTGATATAGTCGTGGGAAAAAAAAGTTATTTTCTTATGTTGAAGTATAAGTAATATTTTCCATCATATCAGGGACATTTAGACCGGTGATTTTCCAATTTGAAACATAATTAAATTATAGTAGAATCAAACCCATTGTAAAAGGAAGAGAATACAACAAAATTGATAGGAAAAATAAATTAACGGCGATCTGAGGTCGGGAAGTGGGAAGGGGGGGGCTTTTAAGGGTAAAAAACGGTTTATCTCGATTTCCGGAAAAACTACAAGTCCTATGGAAAAAAGTTAAATCGCAAAGTTGTAGGTAATAAAAAGATCTACAACTTTTGTATACACACTTTCTTCACATAACCTCAAAATATATGTGAAAAATTCAAATAACCAAGTTTTTTGTTTTTATTTTTATCTATTATAATAAATCATTTTTTTTCACGAAATTTGGTGAAAACTTACCTTTTTGTATCCCAAATACACTGTAATTTTTTTGATTTAAAATATTTATTTTTGCACCTTATTTTGACTTAATATCGAAAAAGCAGCCTAATTTTCAAACGAAAATTCTCACGTCAAAATATGAGCTTTTTTAAAAAAGTCTGTTGGTTTCTTGTTCATTGAATTCTCTACTTTCTGATGGTGTAAAAAAATATATACATTACTATGGTAAATGTGCTCAAGTAGAGAATTCAATGAACAAGAAACCAACAAACTTTTTTAAAAAAGCTCATATTTTGACGTGAGAATTTTCGTTTGAAAATTAGGCTGCTTTTTCGATATTAAGTCAAAATAAGGTGCAAAAATAAATATTTTAAATCAAAAAAATTACAGTGTATTTGGGATACAAAAAGGTAAGTTTTCACCAAATTTCGTGAAAAAAAATGATTTATTATAATAGATAAAAATAAAAACAAAAAACTTGGTTATTTGAATTTTTCACATATATTTTGAGGTTATGTGAAGAAAGTGTGTATACAAAAGTTGTAGATCTTTTTATTACCTACAACTTTGCGATTTAACTTTTTTCCATAGGACTTGTAGTTTTTCCGGAAATCGAGATAAACCGTTTTTTACCCTTAAAAGCCCCCCCCTTCCCACTTCCCGACCTCAGATCGCCGTTAATTTATTTTTCCTATCAATTTTGTTGTATTCTCTTCCTTTTACAATGGGTTTGATTCTACTATAAATTTGTTTCTATTTTTACCATTTTCAACCGGATAATCACCCGTCTAATTTAACAGTGTTTGCTTTCTGTATTTGAACTGAATCCGAGACATATTTGTCTGGAATAGCCTTATTGCTATTTGTATGACGGGTCGCGCACTAGTCTCAAAATCGGATATTTCTAGTTTAGGTCATAATCTTGGACTCGAAATGGAGTCAGATCGGTTCGGTGTAAATACTCTAAAAATCTATAATTTTATATTGAAAATGCATTAATGTGTAGTCGATAATTCAGCCTTATTTAGTTCATAAAATACACCATTTTCGATAACAATATCGAAACGCATAATGATATTATGTAGACATCTCTAGAAAACATCTGAAATATAAATAACTTTTTTTTTTATTGAATGACGAGACAAGCATGGCGCTCGCCTGATGGTAAACGCCACGCCTGTCCATAAACAGAAGCAACACCACTCAGCACTTTGAATTACAAAGCACTGCATGGTACCGAATTGCGCTCGTCACCCCGAGACATAATAACTTAACAGTCTCATAATGCCTAGTAATTTCACTAGCTTCAATAACATTCAAACCGAATCACAACAGTGCTTACACACTATTGCGTGGCGGCAAAAATAGACAAAGCGGTGGTACCAACCACCAGACGGCCTCTCGCATACGAGCGACCTACCTTGTGATTTTGGAATACTAACTTGGGCAATATAGCCATAATTTCTTTTTTTTATAAAGGTCAAGTTGCGTTAAGATATGAAATTAGCCAAATCGACCCACAATGTTACGAGTCTGAAGAAGGGTCGTTCAAATGCAAATCCCCAGTGATTTATGTACTCTACGAGATCCGCCTTAGACACGACGCACAAAGGGACATAAAATATCATAAACCAAATGATTACCTCAGCAAACTGAAATAAAAAAATGGAAATTGTAAAGATAATTTTGTCAGTAAATTGAATTCTGTGCTTTGTTAATTCCGAAATAACACTCGTAAATTCCATTATATTCACATGTGCACCCTCTAAATTCGTTACTAGACACGACAAGTGATAAATGTGTGGAAGAGGCTCCACTCTCAAGTTTTCAATGGGCAATTTAAAAATTGCATACGGGATAACAATTTTGAACTCTATTACATGAATGATAAGGTTTATAAAGTCGTAACAGATGATATTATTTTTGCATGTTTCGTAGAGATTTATGTATTTTCGAAAACGACAGACTGGGTGCTTTTTTTATTGGAATGTATTTGCGTGATGTATTGGTAAATAAAATAAATGGGCTCGCTATAGGTCAGCTGGAAAACTAGTAAAAATCTGCAACGAACGAATTTTTTGCAACGAATTTTTTTGCTACGGACGAACGTATTTGTTTAACTTATAACTTAACTTTTTTAACATATAAGCCACAAGATCTTTGATAGAACTTAATGTTGTTCTAGTACTTATTTACTTCAGTATAAAAAATAGTTGAAATGACAGCTTTCGTAGCGCAGTAAATGAGTTGCCGGCTGTAAATCGAGAATCCGTGGGTTCGTTTCCCGCTTTGAGACAAATGTTTGTGTTATCCGAAAATATATGTTTCGTGTCTGGGTGTTGTGGGACCGCAAGTTTTTCGTAGTTCCTGCTAAGCCACGATACAGATTTTGGTGGGGTCACGACTATGTGTGTGAATGTATTATTATTATCGCGTCAACTTTCTAGTTTTTAACGGACTTAAAAATAGTTTCTCTATTCGTCTGTATACTTTTTCATGTACAGACCTGAACCGGCCTAACGCTGACAGTTATGCACCGATTTTTGTGAATCTTTTTTTGATTGGAGGACCTTTTTTCTTTTGTGCGTTTTTCCCTGATAGCCCTTTATAAATTTGGTTAAGATCTGATGACACAGTACAAACAAATGGGCACTTCCTCAGCAGACTAAGCAAACGCGCTGCCATTCGGTTTTAGAAGTCGGTTTGCGCTGTATTATACTAAGTGACTTTGTTTTATACTTAGTTATACCTCTGTCTACCACCTTGGATTACAGGCGTGAGGGCGTATCTATGTATGTTATTGTAGTATGGTTTGTAGTTTGCGACCGAGACAAGGAGCGTGACCGTTTCCACACAATATCATACAAACTTGACTTATTGCTATTCCCTGAATTGCATTATCGCTTGACGACTCATACTCTCTCTACCTCAATCGCGTTCCACAAAACAGACATTTGGTAATAAAAAAACGACAAATCCTTGAAACAAATTCAATACATTCTTATCTCATAAAAATAAATTCAAATGCCAGACAGACAAGACGTGACGTTATGTTAGCCTGCATCGATCGCCTAGATGGCTTCTCGTAGGTTTATGAGTCAAACTTTCAGATAAACTCAGTTTAAGGTTTGACTTTGAACTACTAAGTTCATAGCTTGGGTCTACTTTTAGATATCGAGTGAGGTTTGATTAAAGCTGTCAGATTTACAAACATATGTTCACGCTTATATCCCAAAGGGAAAGACAGATGTGCAACCTGCACCTACAGTTCTCCAAGCTTATACATGCTTATAATTGACATGAATATCGAGCACAAGTTGAAATATTGGGTAATAACAAGGTGGTAGGTCCCTCGTATGCAAGAGGCAGTCTGGGTTGGTGCCACCGCTTTGTCTATTTCTGCCGCCAAGCAATAATGTGATGCACTGTTGTATTTCGGTGTGAAGGACATTGAAGCCAGTGAAATTACTGGACATTATGAGACTTAACATCTTATGTCTCGGGGCGACGAGCGGAGTTCATTGCCATGCAGTGCTTTTTAGTTTCTGTGTGGTGTTGCTTCTGTTTATGGGCAGGCGTGGCGCTTACTATCAGGCGAGCGCCTTGTTCGTCTCGTCATTTGATCAAAATAAAAAAACTCATATATATTTATATATATTTCGGCTAAATGTACCACAGATATATTTTTATCATGTTATTTTCTATTTTATTTTATCCTTATATTACTATGTGTGATGTGTTACATAAGCCGAAATAAAACTTTTATTTATCTATCTATCTATATGTTATGTTTATGTGTAAAAAAATATAAAAAAAAATATAATTCCATGCCAGGAGCTCACAATTTCTCGCACTAAGTACGCTGCCACTGATCCTTTAGGATTTTTACATTTATAAACGTCTTCCTTGTTTGCCAAAAGGAGGTGATAGAAGTCACTATCTTCTTTTCTTTAATTTTAGAGAGTATTCTGCAATGGTCTTAGACAGTCTCCGTGGTGTAGAGGGTGAGTAGCAGTCTTTTCTTTTTTTTATAGCATAGGCCGGCAAACGACCAAGTGGGTCACCTGATAGTAAGTGATCTCCACCGCCCATGTACGCCCACAATACCAGAAGGACCGTGGGCACGTTGCCGACCTTAAAGGAAAGGGATTATTAGGGATTGGGAAGGGGAGGGAGATTTGGGCTTCCGGATATCTCACTCACCGTAGGAAACGCTGCAGCAAGCCGCTACTTTACGTCAGTTTTCTGTGAGACAGCGATAACGACCCGGGCGAGCCGGCCCATTCATGCTGTAGACAAAACTGTCTACAGCGTGGCGCTACCACTCATAAAAACACTCTTCAACTGTTCGCAGAAAATACTAAATACTACTTTAAACATAATTCTTTTAAGTAGAATCAATAAAATATCCAAAATATTGTACGAAACAATTTTCGTTTATTTTGCAAAAAGCACATCTTATTACATGCACGTATTAGGTGTTTTACTTAAAGGTTAAAATCTCGCCATGCATCGTTTTTAATTAAAATAAATTAATCAATCAACTACAGAATTCAACGAAATTCAGCTTTTCATAATTAATTAAATCTATTTTTACAACTGAATTCCATTTCACAAATTAAAACTGATTCCAAAATACAATAATTACAGGGTATTTAGAACTGCAGCAGTTTAAATTAATCGCTTCATTTCATTGAATCCCATACGTGTTACGTAATAGTCGTAGTAATTACAATATTAATTAATTAATTTCATCTATATCACGTGAAATAATCAAATGAATATGTACATCTCTTATTAAATAAACTTCTATCATAATGTATTGTGATATTTATAAATTATCATGAGCAAAACAATTATTCTAGAATGTTGTATTGATAAATCCTTCTTTATATATTTTGGAATAATTTATAAGGTTTTTACTTTGTGGTTGAAATGAGTAAAAATAATGCGATGAAATAGCGGGGCCCACTCAGTATTCGCGGTGAAGTGGAAAATAAAATATCTTTAAACTACATACTGATGCTGAATTGCAGCTGAATGGCAATCTAACTTTCCAAAATACATCCAAAGGAATACCAATATTTAATACAACATATTCGAATTGAATACAATCAAAACTTCAATAGCAACCGAACTATCACAGACAAACAATAACTGATGATAAAATATCAAACGCTGTAACAGAAAAAACATTGACTATAGATTCGCGATAGCAAACCATTATTCATCACAAACAGCTTAGCTGGGCGACAGGGAAGCTAAAAACATGCTATCCTAAACACGGTCTAATTACATAATGCTAAAACTGTTATAATTATAAATATTGCTGTTTACTAAATTCAAATACGAGCCATTTGGCGATCGCTTGGCCCTATAAAAAGCTATAGGCAGTTCAGGGCCTGATGTCAGACATAAGATAGACACTTAAGCGCGATAGGACAACACTTTGGTATGGATACCGATGCAGTACAGTATATTCGATATTTTAAGAGTGGAATATAAGTTTTCCAATGGATAATAATCTCGGGGGGAAGGCCGGATGTAGAATTAATTTGACAAAAAAAATCTAAGGCATAGAAATAAAATGATAAGATACATTTTATGTGTACTGAGTCAAGAGACTGCTACGCACAACGACGGCGACACGTCAGTCTCTATTTTATGAAATTGTATAGATACATTAAAAAAAACGTTGAATTAAAACAGCTAGATTAACTCGATTGACCACTCTTAAGATATCGATTATTTCAAAAGATCACGAAATAGTACATCCCCATAAATTCAAGAAGTTCTAACATCTATTTATTAAAGTTTGATACAGAGATTGTATACGTATCTAATATTAATTCACATTTTTCTACAGACATCACTAACATATATATCAAGGAATCAAATATCTAGCGAGAGAGAAATTAAGAACAAAATACAGTGGACGGATTTTAAATGATAATACAAAGATAAAAGTGAATACACATTTTCACTAAAATTAAATTGATTCCACTGGATTTGATAATAGCAAACTTCCGATCTTCGCGTTTAGCGAAAAATTTACAGTATAGTAGCGATAGATTGACAGATATATACGTTAGTAATGCGCGACAACTATAAGTTGTCGGTGACAAGATTTGCAACTGTTTGGAAATGTACAGAATGTTCTGTCAAAATTTAAAACGATCAATAAGCGTTTAACAACTGCGCCACTCATCTCGCCAACTCATAATTGTCGGCCTGTGTCCTGTTAAAAGCATAATCGATAGGTGAGTGACACGTAGCAAAGGATTAATAAAATTAAATGTATATGTTACCGACACGCGCGATGATCAGAAGTCTATCTTAATACTCTTTGTCAAATAATACATGAATGTAGGAAACAACTTTATAAAATTAGTAAGATGTTATAACTCTTATTCATGAGTGTATAATATGTTCAGATATTAATATATTAATAGGGAAACATAGCTTTTTAATTACAAAGACCCTCGATTAAGTCGTGAGACTTTTTAAACGCGAATCGTCAAAGTTCAGTTGTAATATCTAAAGAAGTCACAACCATTTATTATTACTTTTTTTTACATTTACAGCCTGAAGTGACCATTACAATGTCGGACACTATACGAGGTTGGACACAATTACAAAAGAATACAATATAAATTACATTATATTTATTGCAGCAAATATTTTATGAACAAGAATTTCTTTACACATTGATTTCATTATCAGATTTATTAATTTATTTATGCCCAATACTGAACTCTAAACAGACACTAATATACACTATACCACATATTTAATATATCTAAACATTCCACATATATTTTTGAGCCTAATTACTTATTCAAAAGGAAGACACATTGAATTTACAATAGTCATTGTCCAAATTGGATGATTTGGAAACTAAATATACAAATTAAACATTTATTTTTAATTTATTTAATTATTTTCCAAGTCATCCATTTCAGACTGTAATGAGAACGTGAAATTTAGTATTCAGATAATAAAGACACTGATAAGATACCAAGAATCTTTGTATAAATTAAATATTATTGAAACTTTAACAATTTTAAGAAACAACTATGCATTACGATATCTCGGAAACTATGCGTCCTACAAAAAATTCGTAAAGACATAATTTGTAACAATTCGCTTTACCCATAAATATGTTCATATAACTTTTTGCCCTAAATTTAAAATATTACGCGATTAAGACCGTAAACATTGACAAGAAATCTACAAAATTATTTTTGGAAACAATACACCCATTCGTGCGAAATTTAAACATGCCTTTATTTCTTGTATCACTGAACGATATTTTAGTATTTGCGTCAGTATGAACACATATCCCAAAGTATGTTAATTGGGTCAGTTGTTAAAACCCAACCAAGCTGCAAATATACAAAGTTTTTGATTATGTTTGGGGGATTTGAAATGATCCAGGTCGGGAACATTGTTCGGAAATCAGTAAAGCGATCAGTAATTCTGAAGGTTGGATGAAATATCGTGCCGAAAGTTGATAAGTTACTCGGAATTTTGAACAAACTTAAAGTCACAATACTAGTGAGCGACTGAGAAGATTATCAACTTCGTAATAAAAAAATAATGCCCCTAAGATTGAGATCGCGTTAATGGCTTTTAAGAAATTAATAATTTTATAGACTACTGCCCAGTTTTTTCGTTCTCTCTTTTATTCTCTCACTTTTTAAGCAACATTGTGTAAGCACTGTTATGTTCAATCTCCTACAAAAAGGGGGTGTTATAGATTTGATTCCTTTGTCCTATGTGTCTGTGACTTCGGAGCGCCTAAACGAATGAACCGATTTAAATGCGATATTTATTTAGTATTTCGAAATGTTTATTGAAAAATTATGTTTAGCTATTAGAAGACCTCGATCATTTTACATTGGCAGTTGAAGATTTTCGTGAATGCGTCCCTATGTAGTATCCTAAATTGTCTTTTATACAAAAGTGACTCAACAATTCCTTCTGATTGCAGGTATTCGGCCCAGTCATAAATATGATGGTTTCAAAGCAGACGATGAATCCATTGCTTAATAAACTGTCTACCTATACAGCCCTTTGGACTTATATTACGCATGAATACACGTATACATTTTGGACATGATATCTAACTTTTCTGATTATAACTCTGTTAATGGTTTTCCCAACCTTCATTTTGACGGAACATGTTGGTTTATACAAAGGGAATTCAGAGGAATTTGTGTTATTTCGGTGAAATGAAATTTCGAATGAATTTTATGCAGTACAAGCATTCAATATTAACTTTTTATTTGTCTCGCCAGTACTTTGGCTAACTAAGGCAATAGGTTTGAGTTTTATAGGGCATTAATAGTTCATAAGTATGGGCGATTCAATTCATTCAATTTCTTTACCTATTTAAGATCTGAACACTATCAAAATAATTTATACTTACTGAAATAAAACTAATTTAAACGGATTTTATCGCGGTTTTTTATTAATTTTGATCCCGACGTTTCGAAGACTTTCAGCGTTCGTGGTCACGGGGAGGACCGCGATAAAATCCGTTTAAATTAGTTTTATTTCAATGAGTAACATTCGCGTAAACGTAAGAAATCATTATGTAATTTATACACACGTTTAAATACGCCAGAATATTTATCCACAATAATTTTAAGAAACACATTTATAATTTCACGAAGCTAAGGTACGAAGTAAAGCAGAAAGGCAATCACAAAAGGTTAATGATGTTAGATTCCATTAATGTACAAACATTTATTTCATGGTACATAGACACGACACTGACACACCAATCTAATGGTTTTTGTTATAAAGTTAATAGTAGAACATCAATTATTTTAAAAATCTTTTTTTTTCTATTGAAGCGTTATTTGTCCCCATATTATCGTATCTTCCTAATCAAACTTTAAAATTAGATCCTATAAATAAGTTATTCCTATACTAATCTACTTAACTATATGACTATGTTTACATTTATTTATATATACAGAAATCATGCAATACAAAATTACATACATTCATTTAAATAATTGATTTACTATTTACATTTCAATAAATAATCTTTATTTACAATTCATTTAAAAGATATTTTAAACAAATATTTAATTTTATTAAATAAAACAAAACTTAAAATAAAAAAGAAAATTTCAATCTCACATAATTATTTACATAAAATATAATATTGCACTATACATTCAATTACTAATTCCTGATTAACTTTTATGTAATTCTTAATCAATTCAATCTTATTGTATGTATTTAAATTAATTGTAACTATATCATAAATTATCAAATGAATATAAACTATTATTTACAATTATTTTGGCCTCACATTTTAATTACAATTAGGCCATTAAACAAACTGTTATTTAAACGAAATTACATCTATCAATTTGATTAAATGTTTGACTCTACACTCTTCACTATGGAATGATCCTATGAACATTTATAAAAGGAGTCACACTTTTTAGAAGCAATAGGAATATTTATGACTTATTACTTTATGTTTTAGAATCAAGATATTCATGCAAAATAAATTTATGTCATTGGTTTTATTTATTACAAATTATTAAAATAATATTACTAATTGTGAAATTTTGCATGTATAAAATATTTGGTAAATTCTGTTATAATTTCCTCATCACACAATATAATAGAAAAACTAAATTGTGCTTATCAATAAACTAAAAAACAATTAAAGTATATACTAACACAATTACGTATTTGACCAGATTCGAGGAAAACAAACCGTTGTGCTGATATAATTACCCTCTTGAGTTCCCTTTATAAATTAACTGAATATAATAATTCAATGTTTTGAAATCTAATTGTTTCAATACGATATAAATCACTAGATTTCAATTAATTGTCATAAATCTCAAAGTCTATATTGCTATACAATAAAGATAGACCTCCGATAGTAGCGTCAATAACGCCGTATCTGCGTGTAAGGACTACGCGCTATTTAAATCTATCAAAAACTATTTGACAGTACGGTAACAAACACATTGCATCACTGGCTGCCAAGCTGTAGTAGAGTGTCCATATATGAGAGCATCACCTAAACCAATATCTGACGCTTAACGCGACGATCGGAAGTCTGCCTTAGGGTATTACGTTTAACTTTATAACTACACTACTAGAGTTATCAGTCACAAACTTGGAATACTCGTAAGTACATACACCGATCTACTTCGTTGCGACTAGGCCTTTCACACGGCAGTCACCACACGATTTGGCGATATTCAAAGGGACGCGAGGTCCGAAGTCCTCCGAGATGGCACTGGGACTCGTAGCTGCGCCGAGCCTCTTCTATCAAGTCTCTCCATCGCATCCAAATCTGAGGCACTACGCCTGCAAAAACTGCAGAAAGCACATGCCAACGTATTTTTGAAGGCATTGCGAAAATCTCTATTGAAATATGCATAGATAATTGGATTCAATGCTGAGTTGAAATAACCAGTCCAGAACATGATGACCGTCACCACATCAGGACATTTGCAAGAATCGCATAATGACGTTGACACATAAAAGAGAAAAAATGGCAGCCAACAAAGTATAAACGCTCCCATGATGATGCCAAGAGTTCTAGCAGCTTTGTGCTCCCTTTTCATTTTTAATATATTCCTATCTTTGGTTGGTGTTGTTGCGTTGATGTGCAAAGCGCCATTTTTGTCGCCAACGTCTCTAGAATGTCGGTGCATTAACATTGCGTTGCCAGCCCTAGCATGAAGGGCCTTCTCCTGTCTATTTGCTTCTTTGAATATAGCTAAGTACGTGAAGATCATAATTGTACACGGAATCCAAAATGAAATGGAGCTTGATATCACAGCATAGGGTTTGTTAACTTTGAATTCGCACTGATCGTTGTGTTGCACTCGAAGATAGTCGCTGGTCGTGTACCAGCCCATGAATATTGGGACGTAGGATATTGTGATGGGACTTAACCAAGTGGCTGCTAACATTATAAACGCCATCTGGAACGAAAATTATATTTTACTATCTTAAGTTCTTAATATTTTAAAATGTATATAGAAACATTTAATAAAGTCTGGCAAGGAGATATAAATTATGTTCTGCAGAATATATTTGGTTAACTGAGATATTAAGGAAGTAATGTAACAAATTTAACGTAATACTAAGCTCAGTCGAGTAATCCAGATGTTGTTTTTTTAAACAAATGCTCTTCTTCATTATATTTTTGTGATACCTTTAAGTAATTCATTAATAACGGTCCAAATACTGTCAAGTTTTTACACTAATTAAAAGGCTTATTTCTACTTTATAATTTGTGTTCTTGAAAATATCTCTAAATTATTTCACTATACCTTCTGTCAAACCGTATCATGACCACTTTACTCTCTACTTATTTCTTAACGCTCACCTACCTAAATACAATTAACGGTAATATCTATAGTCAATACTACATAAAGACCAATAAAATCTTACCTTTTTCGTCATTTTAGTGGGATACTTTAAAGGTTTGACAATAGCGTAGTATCTGTCCACCGATATACAGCACAAGTGCAGTATCGATGTGGATGTAAAGTAAACGTCCGAGGAGTTCCACAAATCGCAGATGGTGGGCCCGAACATCCATTTGGTATAAAACTGCACACTGAAGTTGAACGGCATCACCACCATAGCGACCAGGATATCAGCGAACGCGAGAGACACAACAAAGTAATTTGTTATGACCCGGAGTTTCCTGCAACGAATATTAATAATTAACAAATAAATAATACAAAAATACTTTATTCTTTCATCTCTCTGACAGGCTGCTACTTTACGTAGGTTTTAGGTAAGATAATGATATTAATACGTTGGAATCGGCCACCATATAGTGGCAGAACATCAAATAGCACATTATATAATTTTTTTTTTAAATTAATGACGAGACGAGGAGGGCCCACGCCTGATGGTAAGGGCCACGCCTGCCCATTCTTCTGCCCAAACAGAAGCAACACCACACAGAACTTTGAATTACAAACCACTCCATGGCACTCAACTGCACTCGTCACCTCGAGACATAAGATGTTATGTCTCATTATGCCCATTAATGTCACTGGCTTCAAGTCCTTTAAACCAAAACACTACAGTGCTTACACACTGTTGCTTGGAAACATAAATAGATAAAGCGGTGGTACCAACCCAGAGGGCCTCAAAAAAAACAATAATAAAAGCATATTATATTCACCTATGTCTCATAACACTAACAATGACGAGCATGTTGCCGAGCACCGCCATGATGACAATAAGCAGCAGCACCGACATGCGCAGCTTGAAGAACAACCCTAGCGACTGTTCATCTTCAGTCGCCGTGCCGTTGACCGTCAAGTTAACAGCCGCGCCGACTGCCTGCTCAGTTGCGTTTACTCGATCCATATGGGGCGGCCTAGAATAACTTCAACTTATGTACTATGCTGCATCATTTTTTTACAATAATTAATTGAAATTATTATTGAATGAAATTAAAATATAGACAGCAAAATATAATATTTATTTTATTTGTACATAAAAGACTGCAGAAACAGGACTGTGTGCTCCTTTAATTGAATTGATAATTTTATTTTCTTTTTTCACCTACCCTTATCCCACTCGCAATGGGATCGGTGCAACATGTTTTTTTACACATGTTACAAAAAGATTTGGCTTGTTTACAGCCGGCGGCCTGTCTGCCGTCCACCAATCAGGAGAAAACAACCAGGCTCGAAAGAAATATTTGTGGATCATATAAAAATTTGTATCGCTGCAGAAATCAAACCTCTCGCTTCACAGACGGCTACTCCCCATTGTGGCACGGAGGGATCGTTGTCGTTATCGTTGGACTTACTGCCTACTGTCTCAGTTTTCAGAATAATTGCCCTTACGTTCTTTACATATACTAACTTACTAGTTAAAACTACTATTATATGTTGTTATATAATGAAATATTATATTGTTATTTGCTTTGCACGAACATTTATCATTGCTTTCTTTATCATGTTTTATCTATAAACAAGCACCAATATTATTGTCAAAACTTCTCACCTTTTATCTCATCCGTTTTATTTTAAACTCAGAACAGATCCCGCCGTCTTCGCTCCTTATGAACCTCTTTGGTTCCTCTTCAAGAATCATTATTACAACACTGGTTTTACACGTGTCTTGTAATACTTGAGTTTCGGACATAAACTTGACTTAACATTTTCTTCTTCACAAACCCTTTCAAGTTTTCAATTACTTTGATGTTCATCTTTTAACATTGAAGTTTTCATGGCGGTATTTAATTTAACATCATCTGAAAAGAAGAGATATTTTTAATAACTAAGTTATCAAAAATTATCGAATTTATTGTATTCATGATAGGTATTGCGGACGACTAGTTAAAAAATACTCGTCTCGACGGATGGTAAGCCAAGAAAAGCAAATAGCTCTTTCGTTTCTCATTAGTAGGATTTAAAATACATTCGGAGCTTGCTCTTTGAAGCTAAGTGTTTATTAACGTAGGTAAATATAATTAGCGTATCCTAACATGATCGTTTCATAGCTGTTTTCAGATTCATAGTTACCACGTCCTATCCACAACTACGATGGATAAATTCTAGGTTTCGGATAATTTTGCCGTCATTTTAATTTCATACTTCACCTAAATATATTCTCATCAGGTTTATTCATAGGCATCTTATTAAGAAAATACTACATATTACTTATACTAGTTATAAGAGCCACACTATTGACCAGTGTTTCCCAACGTGGGGCCCACGCCCCACAGAGGGGCAATTTGATAGTTAAGGGGGGCAATTTAAAAATGGTCTCGATACGACTTTAACCCTTTCGCTTTGGGTTGTTTAAATGCAAGGCTAGATATCGGTGACAAATTTAACAAAAAAATGTTAACGTGGAACATGGCCTAAAAAAGGTTGGGAAGCACTGCTATAGACAGTTATGTCTTGCCCGGGGTAATACCACGATCCCACAAAAAATTGATGAGTAGTAGCAGTTGCTGTTGTGTGAGTGTGTGCGATATCTAGAAGCTAAATTCATCCTCTCCTTCCCCGTCCCAATCATTAATTAACCCTTTCCTAACAGGTCGGCAACGCGTATGTGACACTTCTAGTATTGTGGGCGATCATGGGTGGTAGGTATAGATAATTTAAAAACAGATGAACCACTTGTTGTTATCGTTTACCGGCCTTTGCTTTTTAAAGTCACCTTGAAATATTATTTAAGTTATGTGTTTTCATAATAGCAATTTATTAGTCATATTAAAAAAAGTAATACATGCAAAGGTTACAGGTTCAACCACGGGGTCAACAATAATTTATTAAATTGAACATAAAAATAAATAAATTTCAGCCCACTTTAAATAACTAAGTTAAAAAAGGCATTCAGATTTTCATTATCATAGAATATCTTTTATAAGAAATATTTTTTCCTAAAATATGGTATTTAAAAAAAAGGTGTTTTTTAACCCTGAATTTAATGTTTTAGAAGACTTTTTCAAGCAATAATTACACCGACCGGCCTTTACTGAATAGATATATTTTTTCACCAACAGCAAAGGCTCTTTTCTTAATTTACGATCGTAATAAAGATTCGCGGCTTGAACGAAAGACTTTTTTTTTTCTAAATGTCATAATAAAGTGCTTTATTACCAAGCTTATCACTCATGATGGGGCTCCCCAGGATAAGCCACTAAGCCTTTGAATTCTCAATTAATGTTTTGTTTTATTTATCCTCTTTACACCGTATTTTATGGAATTTGCGTTTTTAACTTTATAATAATCGACGGTTTGGTGTATGTTTACTAAGTTATAAAAATTATTTGTATATTTATACACAAATAGCGATTTTTTAATACTATTTGTCTGTTTCGCGTATTTTACACTTTAAGCAAGCGATAATTAACAATTATTATACACGTGACTTAGAAAAGTCAGAGGTGTATGCTCTTACACTACACTACGTATTTTACACGCTATTAAAAAAATAAATAAGAGTAGAAAATGTTTTTTTAAAAACCAGATTTTATCAGCTGCCATATTGGATGTAGTGTGACATCACTCACTTTATCGTTTTTTTTACTAACCAAGCACTTTCATTTGATATCCATGTAAAGGGTGCTGTAGACACAAGTGTAGCAGTGGACATGCTATGACACAGTGTTGTATTAATGGCTCTAAACTTGTTAAAATATTTAAAACACAATTCTTATATTTTTTTAAATCTAGATGATTTTACTCTTCAAATAGAACCCACACTTGTTCATTAAAATCGTACCCTGAGCATTATTTTAGATACGTATCAATAATGGAGCAATATACCCTCAAATTATGATCAGTGTATCGAAAAACACTGGATACCTTTTATGACATTTTATCGTTTATTTACCTCCAAAATGCTGATAATAAATAACATTTTATGGGCTTTAATAAAGGTGCGGTCATTTTCACGTACATTAAACGTTTGAATTCGTTTTAATAGTGAAGAGGAAAAAAATTGAAGAAAGATGATCAAAACTAGTGTCTGAAGTGGATTTTTTTGGTGCGGGTAGCCGAATGGGGTCGTCTAAACTTGGTGTAACTTAACACCACAAAGACGTAAGTTTGTGCTTGCGAAGTCTTATTTAGGAGTCATTTGGAAGGCAAAGCAAATCTAACATCGAAGAAACTAGGTGTCCTCAACAGAACCAAGCGGTACTTTACTTCAGGTCAAAGAATCCTACTTTACAAAGCACAAGTTCGGCCTCACGTGGCCTACTGCTCACGCCTCTGGGCTGGGGCACCTAAATATCAGCTTCTTGTTGACACTTCACTAAGACGGGCCGTTCGAGTTGTAGACATCCCTAATCTCGCAAATGGTCTAGAGCCCTTGTGTATCCGTATAGATATTGGAGCTCTCTGTGTGCCATGCCCGGTGGTTCCTCAGTATTATGACATTTTCTTCATCAAACGAGTCTTATAAAAGTATTTCCTCGTTAGCGAATCAACTGTGCCCCTGGTACTGCTCACATTTTTGAGCGACGGTACCACTTACTATAAAATCGGCCATCAGCCTTTGTAGGCTTAATTAAATAAAACTTAACCAATTGCGTTGAATTTGCTGTTATAAGTATAGGGAGATTTCAATGTTCCCCTTATTTTCCTCCATCGAATCTTACGTGGAAGTATTCTATCTATATAGAATACTTTCGATTTCGATGATTCTTAGCCTTTGATCTATATCAAAACTTTTTGTCGTAAATAATTTTATCAAATGCCTCATTTTTGATTGCAACAAAAACAAAAAGTGCTATAAGTTTCGCCCCTCTTTCGCTATCTCCATTCCTCTATGTCTGTCTATTTACTTATGTATATAAACGTAAACAAATTGTCCGATTTCAATAAGGGCTTAGAGCGCCCAAAGTCCGGTGAAGCTGAAAACAGCTGACTCGAGTCGGGCTGTCAGCATAAGCGTCCTGACAAAAAAAAAAACAATTGGAATGTAAATTGATAGGTTTAATCGATATACTTCTTTGTTGTTATTAGAGAAATGGATTAAGCTATTTATTACAGATCATGTTTTATTTGGTGTCCGAGTTAAATCCCTATAAAGCCCTTTCCCTCAAGTATCCCTTAGTCTACAGCCTGGTATATTTATTACCGTAGAAAAACCGAGCTAATTCAGTCTCAATACTTATTTTTATCTTAAAGGCTAGTGAGCTAACAGCCGCGAACGAAATTAACCCAAACAAAGCACAGGAGTTTATTATTAACCTCGAGGGTCGAATTTACCGAAACGGCATATGACTGAAATGACCTTTTTGCGGGCTTCTATTAGCTTACTGCGCGTAATGATTTTTTTAAATGACTCCGAAACCATAATGAGGTAAATTATTTTGTACGTGCTACTTGAAGTCTGAAGAGGGTCTTTTGAACGAAGTTTGAATTTTAAAGTAGGTACTAATAAATAGACGTATTTTGTTTGTTGTATGGTCCCTCGGGATATCGAGATACCGATTAAGTATTGTCGTGGAAGTCAGCCTTTGTCTTTTCACTTCACTCGCTTATTTGCCGGCGCATTCTATAAAAAAACGATTTACAGGCTAAGTTATAATATAATCATGATAACGATAAGTGATTTTAGTTTTTCATTCACGTTTTACTTCACGATCGCCTATTAAGAGAAATTTGAAAAATTTGTAAATGAAAACCTAAAATCTTTATTATAATCATGTAACTTAGCCTATAAATTGTATTTTTTATTATAGGATAGGCCAGCGAATAAGCAAGTGAAGTGAAAAGACTAAGGCTGACTTCCACGACAATCTTATGTCAAATTTCTATACGACTTGATGTTTCATGAACAGGTTTAGTGGCTAAATTCGATTTAAGATCATTGTGAAAATTGGCCTTAGATTTGGAGACATAACTATTAAATAACACGACAAAGTCTAACTCCTAGTAATCGCAAACTTCTTAGGTTGCCCTCTTGAGACCTGGCAATAAGGCAACAACGGTTTGGGTCCATTATTAAGCTCTGTCCTTCTCAGGGTCGTACTTCGGTCAGTACCCCTTGCCCTTGACCGTCATTAAAAATTCTATTAGTCTGCCCATTAGCAATTGGAATAAGTCAAATGTTATAGATAATAAGTACATCCCTTTTAAAAACCGCCATGTTCAATAAATTTTACTAAAATATCCTTTGATTTGAGAAATTAACATGAATAAATGTTTTAAGCATTAGGTTGTTCTAACAATCAAATAAAATTGCACCGAATCCAAATAATTTTTAATAAGGGTAATCTATTTGCAATGAAATTGCTATTAACAGATGAGATGTTTTCATTTTTTACTTTATACTCCATCATCTTGATAAAGGGGAATGCCCATCTCCCATACAAAAAAATGCCTAAGATGAACAAAAATGAATTATACACCTATTTGTAGTTAAAATTAAAGTAAATCTAGTACAATTAAAATTTCTATCCAAAAACTTGGAGGAGGCTGGTTAAAAACATTTTGCCTAAAATATATTTTACGTATTGAAATTGGGATCTGACAAGTGCAAATATCGGTCATTTAAATAAGTTAAGGATACATCATCATTCATAGATAAAACAATGAGGATAGAATATATTGGAGCGGACGTCGAATCGGAAGCAAAAAGTTTGGTACTTACGAATAACTTAAACAGAAAAACTATCTGTCAAATACGATTTGTATTTACTAATGTCAAATTCGACATTCATGTACATTTACGACAATCAAATTAAATACTATAATAATAATTATAATACTTTCCCCCTAGTGTGTAAAACTTGAGAATAATACAACTATTCTTATTTTAATCTAAATAGATTATATGACTATTTGAAGTTTCTGTCCATTTCCAGGCATTTTATGGGCGTTCCCCTTTATATGGGACTTTCCATTAGACCAAAGAGAATAAAACTGTGTTTTCGTGCATATATAAAAATATAGCAGTTGAGAACCACCCTATTTTTAGAAGTTGCTTCAAAACTCTCCATAAGTTGAATGCTTATAATTATTTAAGGAAACTACAAGACTGTGTAGTTTTTGATCCTTGGTATAATTGTAGCAGTGATAACTTTAAAAATAAACTTTACCATAGAGACTAGTTGACGTACTAAAAATACTGCTAAAGTGAAAGTTGATACTGGTAAACAAGCATAGACCTACCTATTAGAAAAATAACTCCTCGTAAATAACAATGAGTTGACCAATTAGTGACAAGTACGAATAAATTAACAAACATACCACTGTGAATAGACTACATTAACAAAAAAACAGTACATCACAAATGAGTTTCTCTGTAAAAAATGTGTCACAATGTAGTCGCTTATTGAACTAAATGAGCTAAACTAAGACATTATTTTTTATACGTAATGGGGGTGCATTGTTAGTATTTTATACCGAAATACCGTAGAACGGAAAAGTCTATTTAAACTTCTGAGTACCCACTCCGCTTAACAAAGATATGAGCGTGCTGGATGAGGCAGGCGTTTTTTGTATGACAGAATTACTAAAGTCAATTGAATGCAATTTTCATTATTATAAAGGCTAGCAAACGAACAAGTGGGTGACTGAGAAAGCAAGACAGTAGGAACTCCACTGCTTAAAAATACCCACAGTTTAAGGAGATTCATGGATGCATTGCCGATCTTAAAGGAAAGGTATAATTAAGGGATGGGGGGGTTTGGGTCTTCGGACTCACCGAAGAGCACGCAACAGCAAACTCGTACTTCACGTCAGTATCCAACATTCCACAACACTGGCTTTATCGACAAAGATGTATAAAAGGGTCTGAATAAATCTTCTAGACATTACAGGCAAAGAATATAAGTACTTCACATGATAATGTACACAATATCTTTAACATTGTAGTCACATTCAGAATTACTACATCCAAGTCGCAGGCCGACCGACGCAGCTTAATGTGCAATTTCCTCACAAAATTCGACCAATCATAACTTTGGAATGAAACTGCGGTGAAAAATAAACTCCATAGTTGTTACCGGGACTAGTAGATATTACGCGTTCTGCTGAACAATGTCCAATTTTCTCAGTTTAGTGGCTTGGAAGGTGATTCGAGATGGGGAACTGGGTTTTATTCCCATCCTTTTTATTTTTATACTGTTACAATAACAAAAGTGATTTGACGAGGGAATATGTTCACAAAAGGTGTTACAGGTGCCAATTACGATGTAAAAATGGATTTAGTTTGTGTGGTTTGGTTAACTGCCCGAGAAATCGCAGTCAGTTTTAATTAATTATTAAATATGAACTTACCCCGTGATAGCATAGTAGCTGTAATGACAGAAGAAATCGTGGACTGATTATCATCCTAATAAATTGCTCATGAAGTATAGATACCTCAGGACACCAAGTGCACCACGTGTAATATAAAATAGTTGTTTTAATATGCTACATGAGCGGACACGCCAATCTGTTAATTAACTCAATACTTCTCCATTACGCAATGATGACAATAATTCATAATTTAACCAATTTGCGGATGTGACACGCTGCGTGACATTGTTATTCAAATTCCAACTGTTTTGTGGTCAGACCATTGCATATTCAATAACATGATATTCTCTTCACGATTCATAAAATATTATTATATTACGCTTCAAATGATATTTATGGTTTTTTGATGTTGATACGGTTTTAAAGTCGAGGTGATGTCTTCCTCAATTGTTAACTAACATCTCGCAAAATCAATGGACAATACTATAGTGCCCGAAGTACAAGACTTTGTGTGGTGTTATTTCTGTTTATGGGCAGGCGTTGCGCTTACCATCAGATGAGGGACCTGTTCGTTTCATTAGTCAAGGTAATAAAAAAATCATGGGCCAAAAGAAAAGTAACAGCACGCTACAACTTCATATAAATTGTATGAAAGATAATGTTACCACCCTAGTCAAAACAACCTATTCGTCCTATATACAGACCTGGATTTAGCATGGTCTTACCTTATCAAGCTATTAATTTCCTTGCTAATTACAGCTTTGGTTTTAGTTACAATTTGAGAAATGCCCTTGAGCTGGTTGCTTTAAAATTTTAATTTAATACCACTACAGCTATGAGAGAGTCCGCCAATTCATCTGACGAATCTGTGAAAGTTATCAGAGGCTATCAGTGGTGTCCAATGGTAAAAAAAACATTTATTTAATAAGTTGAAATGATAGTAAACTGCTAGTCAACTAACTTTGAGTCAAGTATAGTAATATTTTCTAAGGGAAAAGAAAACTGGACGATGTTATTTATATTCATTTTCATTCTATTTCAAGATGAAGACGGATCATTTCATCGAAAAGGAATTATTTTTTTATCATGGAATCCGCACAAACATTCATACAACTATCAGTTTGTCCTCAATAAAAGCGAGCGGTCCATTTGGCTCGACCTCCCTGTAAGGGCGGGATTTCCTATTGTTATGCCGGGTGCTGGCGATTTACGAGCCAGCCAGGGACACCTTGGCCCCGTTCCGAATGAAACTATTGCCGAATATTTTTAGAATTCGTTGACTATTTTTGTATAATTTTCTATTATTAAAGTATTAATGGATTGATGCATAAGTTCAAATTATTGAGCCAAAAAACAGATACTTGTTTCAATTAGTGCAAATGTAGTAACATAATACTGGAATAAAATGTGGGTTGTCTCCGGAATCCAATTATAATTGTTATCATTTGCCTTGTTCAAACGATTTGTAGACATAACAAACATACATTAAACTAATTTGTTGAGAATTATGAAGCATATCTATATTTTTATTCTTCGATAGTAATAATAATGAGAGTGTAAGTAGGCCACCAACATATTAGGCCCATCATCGACCTTAGCTGCATCTGGTTTACTCTGCGGACAGGGCAATTGAGATACTTTGATCCCGTTGCGGGTTATGAGCTGTGAGGCGATGGTCGATAATAATTGATACACACACGTAACATGAAAGTCAAAGGTGCATGCTCTTGGGGCTGGTTTCGAACCACTTCAGCCACTCCCCGCTGAGCTATAGTTGCTAATATTGTGTTAATTTTTTTGTCTTAGCAAAGTTTTGTTATATTTGGTTTCTGTAACGTACATAATGTTAACTGTCGAAATATAAAAGAGGAGGTTCTCATTTCGATACGTATATATTTGTTTTTATTTTTGAATGTATAACCTCATAACTTTTCATAGAGTAATAAGATTTTAAAATTCCTTTTTCATTTGAAAGTATCTATTAATTATATTCTCATTATACTCAAGAGGAAATTCTACCCTTATGACTAATACTTCGACATCTATGCGTCCATTTTGATGACTTTAGCACTAAAATTAGTAAAATAATAATTTTTTAACGCAAATAAAATCGACTCGAAAAAACAAAAAAAAAAAAAAATAGGCAACGCTGAAGGAAGCTATCACATGAACTATCAATTTAATCGTCAATTATGGAAAGCACTGACTCTGTACATATTCGTGTGAGTAGTCTTTCTTGCCAATATAATTTCCTCTATCGACATATTCAAAGGTCATGGTAAATGACGTCACATCTACCGCAATGTACGCTGACTAAGATAGCTTTTTATGATGTTTTTATGCTATTTTTGCCGAGACCTCATAAAACAGTGAGTTAAAAATAGTAGACAAAGCGTAAATATATCTGACTAGCTTTTGCTCGCGGCTCCGCCCGCGTGAACAGCATTTTCCGGGATAAAAGTAGCCTGTAACCGTCTCCAGGGTCCCATCTGTCTCTATAGATAAATTCATCAAAATCGGTTCAGTGATTTAGGCGTGAAAGCGTAACAAACAAACTCACTTTCCCATTTAAGTTCACCCCCTTTTTCATCCCTTATTAAATAAAATTTCCAAAATGCCTGAAACACGTATTTATTTGTTTCACGTCAATAACCGAAATACAAAATTTTGTTTATGTAACTTTTAAAATGACGAACTTTCATACATATTATCATCCCCTATTTTGACCCCTTTGGGGTGAAATTTTCTAACATCCTTTCTTAGTGGGTGCCTATATAACAAAATGAATATACAGTCCGAATTTCATGCTTGTAGCCTTGATAGTTTGCGCTCGGCGATGATGAATCAGTCAGTCAGGACATGTTATTTTATAAGTATAGATAGATAGTGGGATTAGTGTTTTTCAGAAAAAGTTGGAAATCGCCACGTCAATAAAAAAATATCTGTAACTTTTAAATGGTTGAACATATTTTTCTAACCTTATAAATTCATTAAAAGGATAATTTAGTCGTTTTGAGTCGAGGTTATTTTTTGTTTGATATTAAAAAAGGTAATTAAACATTCAAATTAAAATAATGAAATCAGGAAGTTTATTATCGGAGCAATAATTACTTCGATTGAAAGTCAAGAAAAAAAGGCAAATAATAATAAAAAAATAGCCAAAAACATTGAAACCAGTAATATTACCAGACATTATGAGACCTCAGTGTGACGAGCGCAGTCCAATGCCATTAAACGTTTTGTAATTCATGATAAGGCAGGCAGTTTAGATGGCGCTTACCATCAAGCGAGCAAACTGCTCGTTTCGTTATTCGAGCAAATAAAAATTTAAATTGTTAGCCTGCCTGCTTAACTTATGATATTAGAAGCTGGTAAACGATCAAGTGCAGTGATGGTAAGTATGGACGCGTAGCCGACCTCAAAGGAAAAGAAATGAGATTGAAGAGCTCTTGTTTGAGCCTTCGAAACTCTCACTCACCATACGAAGCACAACAACAAATTGTTACTTCAAGTCGGTTACCTGTTTTTTTATACCCAATGTCCCAGGGCGGAGAGAAAACGTGCGAGTTAGAAAACTGTGCCATTATTTAATGGTACGGAAGAGATACGAACGCGAACTGAAGCACTGAGTTACTACGACAAACTTTCCATCATTCTAATTCAATGTTCTGTGTGATGTTGCTTCTGTTTATGGGTAGGTGTGGTGCTTACTATTAAGCGAGCGACCCGTTTGTATCGGCATTTAGGCTAATTAATCATTTTTTTTTACTTCAATTTTATTTGCTATTTTTTAAGTTGGATTTTCTATAAAAGCTGTTTTTTCGTCTATTATTAATTTTTTTGAAAAAAATTATGTTGAATTGTCATCGGTTCTTGATAAGTATGCCAAATTTCGATTTAATCACACGTTTTGAAGGAGATCAAAATCCTGTTCAAAGTTTCCGTTACATACTAACATACAAACATACGTATGAAGCTAATAAAAGCGTCTTAAAAAAGATCGTCTTTATAACCTTGATCAAGAAAATAATTAACTATTTACTTTGATAGTAGCCTGGCGGTCAATACGTCTGGGCTTTAAAATATATAAACTTTGAAATTCTGTGAATAGTATTCGAAACTAAATCGATTAGGATATTCGAGAAATCTATTTACATAAATGAGATCGTGATTTTAAGTGTATAATAATATGTTACCAGCCTTGTTTACTGTACAACTGCTGAGCACGGCCCTCTTTAAATGAATGAGAGAGGTTAGGCCATAGTTTACCACGCTGGCTTAATGCGAGTTAGTAGACTTCATATACATTTGAAATTCTTATGGGGAATTTTTCACATATGCAGATTTACCTGTTTCTTATAGCTGACATAATAATCTGTCTTGTCAAAACCTCTATTCGTACACATTAAGTATATTTAAGTTGCCAGCCCAATGTATTTCAATTTTAATAATTACTACAATTTCGTCTGAAAAAATCCTAATGAAAAGTCTTAAAGCTTAAAATACGCTGATATTTTCCTTATCATAATACAGAGAGCCCGCAAATGTCTCCCAACAGAGGAAATAAAAACGAAATCAGACTAAATGAAAACTCTTTCAAAAAATAAGCGTAGGGCGGCGTTGGGCGGGATCAAATGAACGACATTATAAAGAGACGAAACTTTATGCAAAATTCAAAAAATCTCCCCAAATATTTTTCTTAAGCGCTGAACTTGTGTTCGCTCTTCTCGCGACAAAAAGGCACCTTTAGAAAAGTCTACGTATGGATATTAGGTTAGGATATTTTGAACATATATTCGAAAGTTTTTTGTATAATTCAATTTTTTTTTTATTTGATTGTATGACGCTCGCCTGATGGTAAGCGCCTACCCATAAACAGATGCACAGAACTTTGAATTACAAAGCACTACATGGCACCGAACTGTGCTTGTCACCTCGAGAAACAAGATGTTAAGTCTCATAATGCCCAGTAATTTCACTGGCTTCAATGTCCTTCGAACCGAAACACAACAGTAATGTCTTGTGTATTTCGTTAGGCTCAGGTAAGCACGCCTGTCTTAGACAGTAGCAACACCACTCATAAGACTGAATTAAAAAGCACTGCAGGACACTGTACTGCGCTCATCACCTTAAGATATACGCGGTCTTATTACAAAATGTGGACTAACTTTAAACTAGGTTTATATTAGTACATTTATATAGGTTGCCATGGTAATTAAATGATACAAATAATCGAAGTTTGAAGATAGTTTTTTTTTTAAGGCCAGTTATGTTAAGTCACATATTACCATAGCTCAAGTTTCAAAATAAATAATATTTATTCAAAAAGACGTATGGTGGTTATTACTAGATAGTAGAGTATAAGTGGGCCACTAATGAGGCCCAAAGTCAACCTCACTTGCACGTGATACACTTTGCTGATTAACGGACGAGGCAATGGCGAAACTTGGTTGCCATTGTGGGTTGCCCTACATAATATTGGGTCTATTACTTTTCGACGAAATTGTGCGAGGGTGAGTCACAGATTTTGATGCCGATTTTGTCCTCGAAAGTACATAAGAAAAGAATATGATCCTGAAAATTTGAGCTCGATTCAATCAAATAAGGTAGGAAAGCGGACCCTGGCATTAATTCGCGATAACTCCAGGTAGAAAGAAAGTTATTACTACATAACGTGTTGAGTGGTATAGCCATATTTAAGACACTTTTCTCTGCAGCATGAATGGGTGGGCTCGACTGGGTCATTACCACTGTCTTACAGAAAACCACAGTAAAGTAACGGCTTGCTGCTGCTTTTTTACGGTAAATTAGATATGCGAAGGCCCTAATCCCCCTCCCCTTCCCCAATATCTAAATTATCCTTTTCCTCTATGGTCGGCAACGCGCCCATGATTCTTCTGATATCTTGGGCGGACATGGGCGGTGGAGATCACTTATCTTCAGGTGAATCATTGGCGCGTGTGCTGGCTTATTCTATAAAAAGCCCATACAAGCTTTACTGTTCTAGCTCAATAGGGATTTCTAAATGTAATTATTGTACAAAATGACATATAGCATTAAATATTAATTAAGTATTAGCTATTTGTACGCCCTAATGCCAAACATAGAGGACAATTTATTTAATTTTAAGATCTATTTATAATGTAATACCTATGTTTACAAATAAATGATTCTGTTTCTGATTCTAAAGCAGTAATACGTGACTATAAAAAAAAAATCAACCAATTAGTGATTACCGATCTGATATAAATATAACAAGTAATAGAAACAGAAGTGCGTGATGCCATTCATTTGTTCGTCACGCTATGAAACGTAGAGAAATTCGCGTGCCACAAAAGGCAGTATTGGTTTTTAATATACACTGATTACGTTTTATTAAGCGACGATTCTACCCCAGTGTCCTAGTTTAGCAACTTCGTAATATAGGTACAATAAAAACTTGATAAATGTTTCTAGAGCAGGGGAGTGAAATGTTAACGAGAAAGAGTTTTTGGAACAAAAGAGAGGCTATGAAACATGTACGTTACATACATACATAGACTCACGCCTGTTTCCCATGGGGGTAGGCAGAGACAACGGACTTCCACCTGCTACGATCCTTACATACCTCTTTGGCCTCTTTCTTTCTTATTATATTCTTCATGCATCGAAACTCGATTTTGGCGGGTTTATCATCATGTATACTGTGGTCATTATCCAACATATATCAGGAACCATCCCCACAGCACTTATCTTAACTTAGATAAATATTTTTTATTTACAATCTATAATTTGGTACAAAGCGGGACTGTTTTAATATCAAGCACATATTCCTATCTCGGGTAAATCACGGGTATTTTTTGAATAAAAATCTAACATAATTTTGATAATCTGACCTTGGAACTAAACCTTATCATTTTCACAGCCTAAGAACGATGCTTACAGATTAATCTTTACATAGTATAAAATGAAGTCGCTTCCGCTGTCTATTTGCTTAGATCTTTTAAACTATTCAACGGATTTTAATGCAGTTTTCAGTAATAGATGGAGTGATTCATAAGGAAGGTTTATATGTATATCACGCTATGACCCATGGGAGTAGGGCAGTAAAATACATGTGAAACCGCGAGGAACAGCTAGTGGGTAATAAAACTATCTAATTTACTCTTAATATTTCCCCATGAGTCATCTTAAATCGACATGATCAAAGCAGTGGCTACTAATCCACATAAACATAATACCTTCATTCGTTCAATTACAGTCTGTGAATATTTCCATCAATAAAACTAATTGCACTGTTGAGTGAACGATTGTACGCTAACGACCGGATCTCTGACACGACTGTCCGGACGTGACATTTTATTTGTGTGTTCCTATAGTTACAGTACAACTAACTAATCATTGAAGTGTCAATACGTCCTTTGTTTTTTGTACTTTATTCGCTCATTTAGTAAAACTTGTGAGTTAATGCATTACATCAAGTAAATTTCTAAGTAAGCTAAGTTAGACATCCAGATTATGTAACTTAGTTTTCATCCGGATCATCTTGCATAACTCAGCAATTTGGCGATGTCGGGGATTTTTAACCGTTAGTTTAATATTTATAATGCTGAGTGTCAAACTTCGCGTGCTCAGAAGTTTGATCGCCCAAACACGCCCATTGTTACTAGAAAGATGAGGTGCTTTCTTATTTTTGGCAATTACATTCACAATATATTATTGTAACGATTCTATTTCCATAAGGATACGTGGATGTAGATATCTCCATCGTCATTGCATTTCCTATGTCGTTTTTATTTGAAATTACTCTAAAGGTATTTAGAGTAAAACGTTCTGATTGAAAAAGATAATTATAGTTAAATGTTTTAAAACACACATAGCCTAGTGGATAAAAATAATACCAACGTCCATTAATCCGCATGTAAATATTTCTTTCAGAGGTGAAAATATATAAAATAGTATTGGAATAAGTCGATTACCGACCGCTGCAAAAATATCAACTTCCCATTTACTTCAACATAAAACAAAAAATTTACCAAAAATAACAATATTTTCCCCAACGGGTTAACAGATATATTGATTAACAAAAACGCGAGGTCGGCCAGTGGTCAGCAGAGTCATTTGCCATCTGGATACAGTCGTAAAGATATTAACTGACGCTCGTAAACAAAAATAGACATTTGAGAGTTACATTAACAGTTCTGAATGAGTTTGAGATCAAATATGAATGCCACTTCAAAGAAGCAGCCAATTTGAAACGTAAACTAATATTTTTGCATATGTAGAATAGAGTAAGTGGAGAATATTAACGCTCTCGCCTGTATGCTATAAGGGTAGCCAGAGACTAGTGTTGCACCCACAGTTCACCGATTTTATTTCAATTCCATGATGTGATAATGATCGCACTTATCGCCATATAAAACAATAATTCAAATCCCTGGTAACTCATGTGTCATTTTTCGAACGGAAAATTCGAACAGCAATAGTGTTGGCCCGATCTTGGATTTAAACCGTACGGTTTTTTGACCTAAGTCGCATATTATAGCGAATATGTATTTTTATCTTTAATCGACCGATTAATCTTGCGGCAATGTACTAGCCGTGAGGTCCTGGGTTTAATTGCAAAGTTAAGCAAACACATTTTATGTTTGAAAAATCACAATTGAATTGCGCATGACAAAAACGACAAACACGCTTTACAAGGTGGTAGGTGCCTCGTATGCAAGAGCCCGTCTGGGTTGGTACCACTGCTTTGTCTATTTCTACCGCCAAGCAACAAGCCAAGCGCTTTGTAATTCAAAGTTCTGTCTTGCTTCTGATTATGAGCAGGCGCTGCGCTACCATCAGGCGAGCAGCTTGCTCGTCTCGTCATTCAATCGAATAAAAAAGAGATTAGAATTCCTGGCCTTTATAACTACAATCCTGCCTCTTTTCATATGGTGAAACTGAAATGAGTTCGGCGAAATATGAATGCAGCATTAGTTGCACCTCTGTCTTCCCTTTCGGGGATAGTAACACTCGACGAAGATTCTACATAAATTGTGAACGGTTTCAGTATATAAAAAAATATTAAAAATATTACTTAAAAAGTCAAAAATAACTTTGAATGTATAACGTGTATCTACTGTGAAATAAAATAAACCTTCTAGTTAAATAGACCTAACAAAACCTGAATAGCTATAAATGAAAAATGCATTTACCATCATATACTTTCGACATTTTATTTAGGTGCAGTAAAAGGCTGAGCCAGTGGTGCTGAAAGCCCGAGTCAAAAGATAAAGCTCGTCGTATCTACGAGATAAAGCTTGCCTTTCGGGCTTCAGATAAAAAAGGCTCTCTGACAATCTCTGACGGGTGCCTTTGAGGGATATTTTGGTTCTTTTTTTTTATTCTGCTGTGTAGGAGAAAAATCACGATAGTTAGTTTTAACTAGAAATATAATGTTTGAAGAGACATTTTAACATTTATCTTTCACAGTCCAATTTTCTATTTTAGCCATTTATGACATGCAGGAGGGATATTTTTTATGAAGACCCATTTAAACGGAGAAAGTAAATTGCATATCACTTACGAGAATATGACACAACTTTTGCTTACGAGGCCGCGTGATATAGTTTGAAAAAATAATTGTATGATGAAAGGTTTCTGCAGATGGTTCTCATCGCATACATATAGCAATTGATCGACAGTTAAAAGTCAAATCGTATGTAATCGCTAATATTATCAAATTTCAAGATGTGGCCTAGCGAATGATAGTTTTGTGCTGTTAAACTTTCTCCTAGGCCGTCCGAATAACTCTATATAAATAATGGATTAATGCTTGTCACTAGTATACATTATTATTATTTAATATACTATATTTCCATAATATATCTGAAAAAGATACAAATCAGTCGTATAGAAGAAAATATATGTGCTGGTGGGAGGATACTTGTATCCGACCGGATAGCGACCACCGTACACTGGTGCTAAAACCTGCCATAGTGGCCCACCTTGTGTGGGTCGCGTTCCAGGGTCAGCCAGTGTATATCCGGTTCTCCCCAGGGGGCTTGCCCCCTGATCCTCACCCTTTTCCCATCCCTTTTTCCTTCCCCTCCCCCTTGGCCCTTTGGCAGGCCGGCATGATCTTGCCGACCAACGATGGACACATTGTTTATCGTTGGTCGACAATATTCTTGGATTGCGCTACACTTACCATCAGGTGTAGCGTAGTCACTTTGCCGAGCCAGGATAAAAAAAAAAAAAAAAAAAAAAATCTTGGAATTGTATCAGCGAGTTTTATTTGGTACGCTGTCGCCAAACATATAGTCGTTTTACAATGCAAATACATTTTCTCTTTTCATCATCTTGACACCGATGGAAAGTAAATGCGTTGTTATATCTTGTACGCATTACAACTGCGCCACCGAGGTAGGGATTATATTGTCAACCTTTATATAAGAAAATATTGGCATTATTTATGGTGACAGTTGGGCATCTAATATTTAGTTGACTGAACCAAACGCAACAGCAAAATTGGCCCATCACACCGGTTTTTGTAATAGAGTCGTGACGAATAAAGGAGCGGCAAAACTTTGTTGCAGTTGTGAGTTGTGGGGGTCAGACGGCGGGTCGATCTATATAATAAATACCAAATACCGTCAAATCGTATCATCTGCCGGGCGCCGTCTCTTACGAGAAGGCGGACCCGGAACTAAAACGTGATAATTCCAGGCAGAAAAAAAGTGGTACTACCACAGTCAATAAATTAATTAATGCTGTAGATAAAGCCGTCTACAACGTAACTCTACCATTAAAATAGGTACTATTCAAACCAATAACGCTACAAAAATTGTCTATTGGTCGTAAAATTCTTATTGCCATAGCAATAAATTGATGTCTTCCAATAATTCAGACAAGATCTACACATTTATTGTTCTAGAATAAATGTTTTTGTGTCATTGTTTCGCTATACAGTTATTAAACCCATGTTCCACAAATGAAGTCTCAACGGGCGCATTGTAGACAGCTTGGTCGAATTCCCTGAATGTACTCATTAAGGAAGACTTAAGTCTCATTTAACTTAATAATACAGTATTATGGAAGTTGTTATGATGACTTATTATAGAAAATGCCAATGCGAGAAAAATATTAGATATACGAATTTGAAATTAGTTGATATTTAATCTCATTTACGCAATAAAAAAAACCTAAGGTTTGATAGCGAGTACGCAAATCAGTTATAAAAATTATAGTATACTGGGAAAAAAAACAACAACGAAATTAATAACGAGTATTAATAATCTAATAACAGCCCGTGGTGATTTATAAAATTTGAAGTATGTACTAAACCCAAAATAATAAAATATTTACATTGACATTTTTATGGGCCTGTAATGTTGAGATCACTTTATCGAGCCAATAAACAAATAGAATAAATCTAAATATTACTACTATAGTTAAGTCCCGTTTATTTGTAAAATGAAACATAAAATACTTGCTATAATGCAGTCTAGATGGTAAACCGTCTGGGTAGGTTCCACCGCTTTGTCTATTTTTGCCGCTAAGCAGCAGTCTGTAAGCACTGTTATATTTTGCTGTAAAGGACATTGAAGCCAGTTCAATTATTGGGATTATGAGACTTAAGGTCATAGATCATTAGAGCCACCCGGCACCCGACCAGCACCGCCTCGTCGTTCGGCGTCAACACGTTGTAATGAGCTCTAATGAGCTATGACCCTTAATATAATATGTCGCGTGATGATGAGCGCAGTGCATCTATACTAATAATAAAGCTGTAGAGTTTGATTGTTTGTTTGAACGCGCTAATCTCAGGAACTACTGGTTCGAATTGAAAAATTATTTTTGTGTTGGATAGTCCATTTATCGAGGAAGGCTTTAAGATATATAACATTATGCTGCGATCATTAGAAGCGAAGCATCAGTGAAAAATGTTGCAAAAACGGGAAAATTATTCATATTTGAAGGCTTCCGTTGCTAAGCTACCCAAATAATATTATTTGAAGGCTTCCGTTGCTAAGCTACCCAAATCTATACTAATATTATAAAGCTGTACAGTTTGATTGTTTTTTTGTTTGTTTGATCACGTGGGCGGAGCCGCGAGCAAAAGCTAGTATAATTATATGATTATAATCCTTTGCAATCCAAGTTTTAAATGGTGTTGCTATTGTTTATTATCAAGCGACCATCAAACTAGCGATCTGATTGCCTCGTCAATTAGCTGATGAAATAAAAGTTCTACAAATATAGTGGTACCAACTTTCAAACAAACATAAAAGTCAATTAATATGGCTTGAGCGGTTAGCCATGAAAATTTCGGCCATTAAAAAGATATTACAGTTTGAGTAACAGCTGAATCGTACGGCCTTTGGCCAGAGTCCAAATTAAAAAAAAACTTACACCCCTGGCCGCTTTAATAACGTTTTTAATGGTTATTAACTTCAATGTTGTTTGTTTCGGTAATCGATGTTTGGTGGATAAGTTATTGATAAATAAATGAACAGTTTTGCCAAATTAAATAATAATAAATAGCGGCTTGCTGCTGCGTTTCGTACGATGAGTGAGATATCCGGAAGCCCAAATCCCCTCCCTATCCCAATCCCTAATTATCCCTTTCCTTTAAGGTCGGCAACGCGCCTATGATTCTTCGGGTGGTGGCCGTACATGGGCGGTGGAAATCACTTACCATCAGGTGACCCACTTGCTCGTTTGCCGGCCTATGCTATAAAAAAATACTGTTTTGAATCTATTACATTTAAACTTCTAAATTATTCCGGTTAGACGGTTGAAGGAATTGAAATATACGAACTATCTGTGGATGACGAAGTCAAATATTTGCAACCGAATAAATAGCGACTACCTCACACAAGTGAAACAGCTGCTTTCCATATTGCCTTGTTCCAACAAGTCGTTTCAACCTATCCAGCGTAAGTAGGCGTTTGTTTATCCAGCTTGGACGTCTAAACTACAGGTTAAATAATAATAAATAAATACAAACCAATATACATACACATAGTCCCTAGCTAAGTGCAAAGTAGCTATCAGAAACTGCGAGAAATTTTGCGAATACAAATAATTTATAGGCGTAAGTGTGTATATATATACAAATATTTGTCTCTATACGGATATTAACCCGCGCGTTGAGCTAGCTACTTACACACACTCACACGCTGCGCAACGGAGGTTGAAATAAATCTTAATTTTGACAATATAATCAAAACATATACTTTGATTGAGAACGAAGAAATTATGTTCGCTAGCTGATCTGGCGATTTCACCGTAGGCATATTACTGCCCTGCTTCCATAGGCTATAGCGTATACATATAAACGTTTCGGAATTAATACTCTAATTGATAGAGAAATCGGCATCTAAATCTGTTGCATAGTTTAGGAGAACTAAGCAAAGACAAACGCGGATAGTGACTTTGTTTTATACTTAATGATGATGAATGAAAAGCAGCCATAGCTTAGCAGGGAGTGGTACGGACTGTCGAGACAAAAGTCGCAGGTTCGAAACCAGTCCCTAGAGCATCACCTCACCATCTCTTACTTTTATAAGTTACGTTTTTTTTTTTTTTTTTTTTTTATTTTATTGTGGGGCTCTATGCCCACTCTCGTCCCTCTGATACTATTATTCAGAGTTATAAAAACCTATTAATGCACATGCCTTTATTAAAAAATTAATTATCTAGGGAAATAAAAAATACTCTGATTAAAATCGCTTACTTATTACTTAAGCTTAAAACAATCAATAACATACAAATTGCGATTATATTCAACATTTTCTTATTTTAATACATTTTTAAAAACTTTATATAAAACTGATATTGCTAACGTGTCTTCATCGCGAACCCAGCTTTTCCGTGGCAACTAGAAGCGTATAGTCTTATATTATATGCTGAAGTTGCCCTTTTCATTGGTTTCTCTTCCTCACACTACACGTTATTTCTTTGCAATATTTTAAAAACTTATTTCTAATTTCATTGTTTTCCAACATACCACTCAGGTTTTCTTTATTTACAATTATTCCTAATTCCAATTCAAAGTTCGTTCGTTTATACAGATATATTGGGCATTCCGTTAACACGTGTACCACGTCTTCTTTCACCGCTGGGTCGCAGATACATGAAGGGCTCTCCTTGCACTTGAAGCGATTCAAGTACTCGGAGAATCCCCCATAGCCCGTGAAAACTTGCGTGAGGACCTGGTCAACCGGAATCTTCCTGATCACTTTGTAGGCTTTGTTTCCGTCTGGGAAAAACAGCTTCGTAACCGATGCTGTTTTTCCAGCCCTATATCGCTCATTCCATTCGTCAATCGACTCCTGACGGATCTGTCGCTTGACGAACGAGATGGGACATTGGTCGTAATCGGGCCTCCTTTTAAGGGTGGTAGCCGCCGCCTTCACGAGCTCGTCTGCATGCTCGTTCCCTTCCAGCCCCACGTGCGCCTTAACCCAAAAGAGGTTAATAGTTTTTCCGCGCTCTTCGGTCTCATTTAACATTTTAGTAATGTCAAATGCTATGGGGTGGAGAGAATTTCCACGCGCGACGGTCTCGAGAGCGGCTCGTGAATCACAGAAGATGCTGTACCGGTGGTACTTTTCTTTGGAGACTATTTGCACGGCCTTGTGCAAGGCCAGCAGCTCCGCCTGGTAAGCGGTGCAGAACGATCCCAGTTTAATTTTGGTGGCTTTTGTCTCGGCATCGCCATCCCACAAGGATACCGATGCTCCGATTTTGCCACCAATCTTGTGCCGTCTGTGAATATCCTGCGGGTATTTGCAGCCTGTAGGTCAAGTTCTTCACCGTTCACCACGCATTTGAACTGCAAGGCCTTGCGCCTGGCTGGATGTTCCAAGTTGGCAAAAGGCACAGGATGTTCCACGTCCCGGTCGCCCACTATACGCTGAGTATGTCCCTTTTTCACTTCGTATAGAAGCGCCGCTTCTCGGACACGGATGTCTAGCGGAAGGATCCCAGCGAGTAGCAGGGCCGAGTTTAGCGAAACAGTCCTGTAGCCCTTTACCATCTTTAGTGCAAAGCCTCGTTGAACCACTGCAAGTTTTTTCCTTATGCCTATCTTATTACTTGCAGGCGCCCAGGCACTGGCTGCATATAGTATTATTGGTTCAACCACTGCTGTGTAAAGCATTTTCACCAGGCCTTTTCAGGCCCCAGTCCCCACTGCAGTTTTGCAGCAGTAGCCAATCGTCTGTGGAAGCTTATAGCCTTCCTACAGACTTCGGAGACGTGCGTGTTAAACGTTAATTTATTATCCACAGTCAAGCCCAATATCTTGATTTCTTTAGACAGCCCAATATCGACACCTCCCATGTGCAAGACTGGTGAGTCATATTTATGTCGTCGTGTTACGATCATTGCTTTCGTCTTTTTAGGAGCGAATTTTAGCTTATTCTTGACTCCCCAGTCCCGCACATAAGCCAGTGCTTCGTTGGCCTGTCTCTGTATCTTCAGTGTTTCATCGCCGTGAAACACTAGAACGACGTCATCGGCAAAGGCCTGGCAGTAGTCGCCCCGGCAGGCTAATCCTTTGAGCAATGGGTCGAGGAGCAGGTTCCACATGATGGGCCCGCCAATGGATCCTTGAACGCATCCCTTGGCGGTCCCTCTCACATGTTCTACCCCGGCGTAGCGAACCCTAACTCTACGGCTCTCGAAGTAGCTATTTACTATCCGTCTTAAGTTTTTCGGACATCCTTCCTCCGACAGTCTAACCTTAATGGCTGGCCACCAAGCACTGTCGAAGGCTCCCTCTATATCCAGTGAGACTACGAGGATAATTTTCTTCTCACTTAATTTTCCCCTGATGTGCTGGAGTAGGGTATAGAGGGAGACTTCCGTGCTCTTCTATGGCATAAAGCCGTACTGTCGGGTACTCATCCTGGGAAGCAAATGCCACTTCACTCTTCCCACCACTATTTTCTCTAGAATTTTCCCCATCACTGGCAACAGTCCTATCGGTCTAAATGACTTTACGTCTGTGTAGTCCTCCTTACCGTGTTTCCGGAGAACTACGACCGTGGTATAAGTTACGTTAATTATCGCTTGCATCGTGAGGAAACCTGCATACCTAGGAACTGATAAGATTTTTCGAAGGTATGTGAAACCCGCATTAGGCCAGCGTGGTGGACTAAGTCCTAACCCCTCCCCCCTCCCCCTAAGTAGAGGAGGCCCGTGCCCAGCAGTGGCTCGTATATAATACAGGGCTAGTATTATTATTATAATGATGATGATGTGATACCATGGTAATATAATGCAAGTACTGTAACTGGAAAAATCGATTGAAAGTCACACCTGCGATATCCAATTGTATTGACTATTAATAGACAGCTTGTAGAATGCAGGTCATATGGTGAATAGGGTAGTTTCGTATACTTAGTTTTATACATTATTTTATACGCAACAGAAATATACGATTTACGTTTTGATGAAACACAACCAACATTGGTTCAAAAATGAGCCCGCAATTATAATTTTAAACACCGTTGTGAGCAAAGGAGGACGTGTAGCGCATATATCTTACTATCTTCTTCGCACGAGTGCACCGTAATGGCTATTTGACGAGATGATGTCAAAGTTTGCGTCGTCTATCATTTGACAAGTACCACTTTCATCTAATTTAAATGGCCAAGTTATGTTTAGACAAGATTTATAAAAAAAATTCTTCAATATGTTTTGACTAACGTTACTAATTTATATAAATCATGAAAAAAAACAAGTCTATTACCCTATTGTAGCTAGATATATGCCACTTTGACCTGGAGTATGGTGTGTGCTCTAAGAATAAAACTTCTCGATACCATCTGTAGACAAAACAGTAGACTGTTTTGTCTACAGTACTGTAGACAGCTTTGTTTAACATTTTGCCTATAAATATAAATAACAAATTACTGGTACGCACAGTAAACACTGTATTTTCCTAAAATAAGCATGAATACACAAAAACGTGATTGAACACAATTATAATAAAACATAGATCGCTTTTTAATTGCGCTTGTAGACGCATTAAGGCAAACTTTTGTGGCATGAATTAACTTAATGAGTGTTTGGGAGTTCAGGCCGTATAGTACTGTGAATATATTTGTATACACTTAGGTGTTAGAACGGAAGGATACTTAGTGTTAGAAATAATTATTAGTACAATACTACGATTAAATTTATGCGCTTCGGCATAATTATTTTCAAATACTGACAAAAAGAGGATCGTTACACGCTTTTCTTTGTTTATCTGTCAGTGGGATCATATTATCTAAAGTGGTTTTTGAATTCGATTTCGAATCAATACGCAAATTAATGTTTAGCTATTTACACTCAATTATAAGTTACTGTTTATATTAATTAGGTTACAATGTATTAATTGCTCGAGAAAAAAACTAATGTTTCTGGAGGGTCGCCAAAATTTATACCAGCCTGCCTAATTAGGTACCACTACATTCCAAACTCCACTTAAAGGAAGGACGGATTAAATAAGTCGGAATACTTACAACTGATCGAAGAAAGATATGTAGATAGATCTAAAACATACTAACAAAAATAACCGGAGCTAAATATCGAATTCGCGTGCCTTCATAAAACCAACTACAGAAAACTCATAAATCATGATTTATGTACATTGTAATTAGACCGAAACTGAAGTGTAACGAAGCGTGTAAAAATAGGTATATTAATGATTAGTAGGCGAGTGCTTAATTATATCTCTTTTAAGAACAATAGTGCGTTGAAAAACGACGAAGAAAATTTATTAAGTGTGGGTTTAATTGCCATCGCTAGCTATTTTTATAACGAGCAAGCCGATCCTTCTGCTTACTTATAAGCGGGTACACCATCATCATCACTTATGAACATCGACTAATTCTAGAATAACCGAACCACTGCCTGTCACAGGACGCATATACGACCAGAAATGCTAAGTAAAATGTTGAGGAAGTTTTAAATTGTAGTGTTCGAATCATACACTACAATTAAATAATGTTTTTTGAATCTAAATATATAAGTATCGGATGAAACGTATTATCGTTGCTTGCTGAAAATAACCTTACTACTTAAAGACTGTGTTGCAAATGCAACAATCCAGCTTAATCTCACAATTTAAATGATAGTCTATTCTTAGGATAATGCATGAGAATGTATTTCCATAATAATACTCGTTCCTGCCAACACCGTTCGAGGAAATGTGAAGATAAATCTAGATATCAGAGCGTTCGGAACATTTCATAATTCATAGAATGTCTATAAAAGCAATTGAGTATAAAACTGGTCGCTCGTCACACCAACGTAGAACAAGCCGAAGAGTGCTTTGTACAATTAATAAATCATAATATGAAGTTTTTAACTGTTTATGTGTTTAGTAATTTGCTTAAAAAATACATATAAAAAATACCCAAACAATTTATATTTCTTCCAAATGAGTAACTGGCTTTGAAACAAGAGGCTTCGCATCGAGACAAATGTGTGATCCACAAAATTCTAATGTTGCTCCGGATCTGAGTGTTGTGGGACCGTAAGTCCCTCGAGTTTCTGATAACCATTATACAGGTTAACCTAGTGTGGGGTTACGGTAAGTGTGTGGCTGTTGAGTGTATATATTTATTACTTCTTTATATTTTGAAAAACAATAAAGTAGTCAAGCTATACTAAAATTTGCATTTATATCCATTCACTGCTCAAAATCTATAGTTTAGAGTTTAGACCATAATAGCTGATAATAAAGTACGGTAAACTTTTCTCATCATTGTAAATTATTCATAGTTTTACTCAGTAAACTTAATACATAATATCAAAGCGTGAAAGAATTCAAAGGAGAAAACATAAGGCACCTCTTTGAACAAAACGTATATCGTATGTCTTCAGGATGGCCACAGTTTTCTTATGGCCAGTCAACTAACATATATAAGTCACATAGCATAATGAATGGCTGTTCTTTCCTTAATAGGAAGACCCACTCTTCATACATTAATCACGACTTAATAATAACAAAATTATACAGGACGTTCATAAATTGACGAGAGCGACGCACAAGGAGTTTTAATAGTATAATCATATTTGAAATGATATTAATATAGCCTCTGAGACAGATATGAGCTGAAGAGAGCTAACTTTGAACATAAATCTGTTACTCCGAAACACACGCTTAATAACTTTGATTATCCACCGTAACTTTCGTGACAACTCCGTAATGTGAATATTATGAAATTCTGTTTAGATTCGGCATCATGTTGAAGCTATTTACATAATATTTGAATATCTTCTATTTTATATCATTTTCAGTTTATATTAAATCATATATTATACTACACATATAAACGAAATTCTTTTTATAGGTCTGTAAACGATATTAACATTTTTTAGTTTTTCTTTTATTTTATGTAAATGCTTTTGAAATATTATAAAATCAACTACTTTCTCATTCGGCTCCGGTTATTGTATTTTCATTACATTCTGGTGTGAGTAGAAGTCGATTGAAGAGCTGTTCCTACACCGATAAACACCAATACGACTCCGTAAAACGTAATGGTTGACTCAGTATCGTAAACAACGGTATTGGACAAATTGGGTTTCGTGTAGTAGTGTATTATATAAGAACCATTAAAACCATTGTAAGCGTTTCTCAGTATATAATTGTTATTGGTAGATGAATATATAATAGAAATAATGCATGCCCATGCATTGACGATTTAATTATTCTAATAGTGGGTTCACACGGTTCGATTTTAGTTGGTCAACCGCGCTAAATTTTATGCGATATGAAACGTCTGAACAGATTCTCAATCTAACTGATTATAATTTGTAAGCACTTTTGTGTTTCAGTTTGTAGGACAATGAAGCCAGTGAAATTACTGGGCATTATGAGACTTAACATCCTATGTCTTCGAGTGACGAGTGCAGTTCAGTGCCATGCAGTGCTTTGTAATTAAAATTTCTGTGTGGTGTTGCTTCTATGTATGAGCAGGCGTTGCGCTTACCATCAGGCGAGCGCCTTGCTCGTCTCGTCATTCAAAAAATCTATAGTATGTGCATCCCTATACAACATGCTATTAATTAAAATTGCATGTTTAGGCCTAGGTCATGTCTCTGTGTAGCTTGTTTATAGTTTCTTTGCTAATCGATATCGTCCATGAATAAGTCAAGGCTAGCTTAGTGCAACTTCGATGTTGTTATATACAATAGAATAAGACTATGGTGATGAGAAGCCATATGGAATGTTTTAAAAATGACTGTAATTACTAGATTTTTTTAATTCGTCTCAATGTTGAGTAGAGTAGATCGCTCGCCTAACCGCTAACTAGTATTTTGTCTTTCTGCCGTTCCTGGCTTCTAGCTGGCATCCTGGCTTCATGCATGGCTTTGTCTTTCTATCATAATATGATAATAGCGATCCCCCACATAATCCGACCCCCACAACCCGCTACGGGTACCAAGTTACGCCATTGCCTCGTTAATCAGCAGATTCTGACACGCGCAGGTGAGGTTGGCTTTGGGCCTCAGATTTGAATGGACCTTTATACTAGTTGCTAACGAGTGCCTTAGCATAAATAGCACCAATCCCAATAGTGCCTTCGACTTACAAAATACTGCATGACACTGTACTGTCCTCGTCATCGCAATACACAACATACTGAGTCTCCTAATGCCCTCCTAATAAGTTTACCGGCTTCAATGTCCAAACCGGAACAAATAGTGCTTACACACTATTGCTTGGTGGTAGAAATAGACATAGTATCCACACTGACGCGCACATAACGACATCCCACGTATCCTACTACTAAAAGTTTTGGATGTTTGTGAGTTTGTGAATTTGGATGTTTATTAATCAGACACACTTTAAAGGCTAAATTTATTTGGATGAGATTGGACGCACAGTTCAACCAGGAGCTGGATAAAAACAAAGGCTATTTTTTATCTTGGATAAGTACATTCAACGCAGCCCAAGTAAAGCTAGTTGTTCATATCTTGTAAAGATTACAATTTTAAAAATGCCAATTGATACCGAAATAACACTCGTAGACAGCATCTCCTATGGTTCAGATCATAGCTCAAGCTATTTCTCACCAGAAATGTCCGGTAATCAACTAGACCAGATGATCGCTAAGAATCTCTTCGTTATATCTATATCGTATATATATAGATATACGATCTATAAATAGGTATAGATAAGGAACTAGAGCCGATTGTTAGCCAAGGGCTTTCACTCATTGCACTTTATGCTAAATCCGTCCATGTGTAGTATGATTTATGTTTTCAATACTCGGAATACGAAATATATTTAGGTTTAATGCATTATTAAAATGCAAGGAAAGCTATAAATGTAAGATCGGTAGTCAAGTGGTTAGCTCTTTCTCTTAATAAGTAGGTATATTAATAAAGTTTAGTAATAACAATTACGGACAATATTCTAGCTCGATGGTGCTCGATGGTGGTTGATGGTGATGAACAAGATATCGAAGGCAGATAGGTTTTATAATAGAAATTCATAGTGGTCGATAAGTTATTCATAGTGGTAGTTAAGTTAGTATTTATAGAACACTGTTGCTAGACTAAGTGCTCCTATATCTTGTAAAATGCAAATATTATTTGAATTTTATGCCATTGCACTCTTTTATTTCTTCGTAGAAATGAGAACAAATAAAGAAGGTCTATTGATTTCTTCAAATTTGGAATTTTGTCGCAAGTTTTATTATATTTCTCGATATGTTTAACGTCGTGTAACAAAAATTGTTCGTCTTGGTTTTCTAACATGAATAACGTTTTATTACTCCAAATTTTCATAATGTAACTACTGTTATATACTTTACAATATTTGCTAGATTAAACCCTAACCTATATCTATTCGTTTATATGTTTAACCTAAAAGCCGGAATTACATAAACCTGCATGAAAGTTTATACCATTTTGAAAATGGAACATAAAAGTTTAAAGCATCTGATTAAAACATGAAAACGTCGGCAAAAGTTAATGTTTTATGTTTTGTCATTTTCATTTTAAACGTAGATTTATAAAGTAATTAAATTGTGCCTGCAATGCGCAACCCCGGCTAAACTGAATTATACTGGTTGTTGGGAACATCTGCAGTGAAAACAGATATCTAGGAATAATTTCTCTTTTTGATCTCTATCTAAATAACTTTTGGGAGATTAAGTAATCAAATCTAATATAAGGCTAGTAAATTAAATTAATGGAACTTTCTACTCACTATGGACTAATACATTAAAATAACAAACTTTGATCTCTGAAATTGATCGTTTAGATTTGCTCAGTGTCCTAATGAGTTGAATAAGCTGGATAGGCGGCAGAATTTAATTATAATTTTAAGGTTAGGTAGTCTGTAGACTTTTGAACCTAGAAAAATATTTCTAGGCAAGTTCTAAGTAAGAAACTTTAATCATGATACCAATTAGGTTAAATTTAAACATGAATATCCTAATGTGAATCGATTAGGAGATAGGTACGTTTTATCACACAAAAAACATTCACACCGGTGGAACCGCAAGCAAAAATATAATACGTAAGAGTATTTTCTTTTTTTTCTACCTGACGTTAACCCGGCTAGTGCCAGGGTCTGCCTTCCTACTGAGACGCCTACACTTCGCCCGATCTTAAACATCCTCCGTAGTGAGGCCATTAGTTCTCACGTACCCCTTTAATATGCCTGTAACCAATGTATTCAATAATACTTAAGAGTATCGATACAATAAAAACTACTTAAATGGACTGGAAACAATACAACCGAATGTTTTAAAAAATCTCGATTTGTTCGACTGCAAATAGCTTTAACAATTTAGTACATCAGATAATAATATGCAAATTGAACTGCAATCCTATGTGAAATTGTTTTAGTGAGCATTGTTTTCATTTGTTTGAACTCATGTGTAATATAGGACGTTTGTGGGAAATGCACCGCTAAAATGTTTTGTGTAATGAATTTGCGTATATGTAATGTTAGTTAATAAAGGTAGATTCGGTATGATACGGCTATGTTTACTTGTTTCGTCAATACTTACATTTCAGCGATTAGAATTTATAAATTCATTCATCATTCAGCGATTAGAAAGAAAGATGTTATCACCGAAATTGTTATCAAAAAGTAATAAGATTTTTTTATTTGAACTTAAAAAAGTATATATTTATAATTGTGTTTAGAAATTTGGGTGTCGCCATAAGCCCAGGGGTTCTGAGCCGGGGTGCCTTAAAGGTAAAGACTGAACTTAAGGTGGTCATATTATAGACATAATATGTATGTTATATACTATACTATCAAGGCGTTCTCTTATAGTAAAAAATATAGATTAGTAAATACATATTTTGAAGCAAATCTTAACACTGTCGTTTTGTGTGCTGTTGTCCCAACGCTACACTGATGTATGCCCAGTTACACATTTAGCATGTGTTGCACAAGAAACCATGGCATTTTTGTTTAAATAAATTTTTCACAATAGAAAAGATTGCGGCCACCGGTCTAATTTAGGGCGGTGGTTCAGAATTTCGAAAGTGTATGAAAAATCTTTCTATTTTTTCTGTCTACAAATGTTATTAAAAAAATGAATACGAACTGATTGGATCTCACTAAGACAAACAGAGTAAACATGCGTGGATATTAATAGTGGAGTACTTGTACTTCTAGGGAATTGCCTAGTGTTTGTTTATTTTGTGTTGGCGCAACTTTAAATACATTTATACAAATAACCTCTTAGTACAAATCTTATCTTATATCTTAGTACGACTTAAAAGTTGATTTATACAGAAGTCAAGTGTGCCAAATTTACTACGTAGCCAGACGTTGTCTTCGCAGTGTGCATATTTTTTATTTGATTGAATGACAAGACGAGCAAGGAGCTCGCCTCATGATAAGTGCCACGCCTGCCCATAAACAAAAGCAACACCACACAGAACTTTGAATTACAAAGCACTGCATGTCACAAAACTGCGCTCGTCATCCTGAGACATAAAATGTTAAGTCTTATAATACCCAGTAATTTCACTGGCTTCAATGTCCTTCAAACCGAAACACAACAATGCTTACACACTGTTTCTTGGTGGCAGAAATAGACAAGAGCGGTTTTCCCAACCCAGATGGGCTCTCGCATACGAAGGACCTACCACCTTGATAGATCGCTTATTTAGTATAGTTTTCTTTGGCGAGATGCGCTGAATGTTGCGCTTAATTTTTGGCACAGGAAAGGAATATACACACAAAGCTTGTGTATTAATTAGTGTTCCGTACTTCTTATTCAGATTTTCTCATTATGATTTTTCTAGCTATGTTGTGAACTTTATACACGTAGTAAACAATCATAAAATTATGAGTGTGTTTTTTCAACAATTGGCACTGACCAAAACTCTGAGTAAGAAGTTCTTGTACAAGTCATTTACTACATATAAGTTAGGCTATAAAATAAATCAGATTCTTATTTTCGAATGGAATCTTGCTATAAGTCACTGAAGCCTTTTATATCTTAGACGAGATGAGGGCTTGATGTACTGCAGTTTTTATTACTAAAGAATAAATAAATCATAAATTATAACTTATACATATAGCTTTTTTAAAAATAAATAAATACACCCAACAGTCACACACATAGTCTTAACCCTACTGTAAGATACGAGTCTTGTGTCGAGGGTATCAGGAACTACGAGAGACTTTCGGTCTTACCACACCCAGACCCCGAAACAAATAATTGTGGATCACACAAACATATATCTCGGTGCGGGGAACGAACCCGCCGCCTCCCGCTTCACTCGACTACTACGGCCGGCTACGCCACGGAGGCTGTCATTATGTGATATGGCAGGTTTTTTACCATAAGTACGGTGATCGCTATCAAAAATATCAGGTACCCTACCAGCACCTAACTTTGTGATGAGTTTATAAACAATATCTATTCTGGTCTATAAACAACAAAAATCAATAATTTCCTGAACAGAACAATAAATTAAAGCTTAAATACTCCACCACATTAATTACTTGCAACTTAATACTTTTCACAAATAATAATTAAGCCAGCTCGATGCATGAAAAATAAATATCCACGAGCCAAACCGCTGTATTTAAAAGCCCGTGTTCAAATAAAAAAGTGGTGAAGTGATTGGTTTTTGATTCACATTATTTATATAGCTTTTATAAATTTGCAAGTGAATTTTAATTGAATATCATGCGAATTTATAATTTATTATAAATTTGCTGTTGCCCGAGGCTCCGCACGCGTGAATGTTTTTTTTTTGGTGTAAAAAGTAGCCTATGTACTCTAATGGTGAAAGATTTTTTCAAATCGGTCCAGTAGTTTCACAGCCTATTCAATGCAAACAATCAAATCTTTCCTATTTATAATATCAGTTTAGAAAAAACATATTATGTGATATTAATTATGATATATCTTTAAGTCCGACTTGCATGATGATCCATTATCCATGATGATCCATAATGTACGATGCTCCTAATTAACACAATATTTTAGTAAGCGACTGCAAAAATAACTTGGTCTAAGCGTCGTATTTCTGTAACGTACCAAAAAATCGATTTGATTCGATGAGACTTGCTTAAACCTGCTCATTCAACTAACATTTGGTTCATTGATTAGCATTAGTGCTATCAACCCATCTTTATTGATTTATGATAAGGAAATAATTATATACACCATGATTCCAATCTTAATGTATAAATGATCGGTAGTTTTGAAATGAGTACAGCACTTACTGTAAAGTAAAGTGATATAAATATATCTAAATACATTCCAGGGTGTAAAATATGCGGCCAAATGTCTTTAGTGATTTGATCGCATAAAATTACATTTAATGCCGATAAAACTTCTATTACATGTTACTTCATTTGAGTCATATGGTAGAATGAAAAGGTTTGGAAGAACATTAAAGGAAATTGACGAAATGAAATGTGTGGTAAGAATAGGTTTGTAGAAAAATCGAAAGGACAACAAAGTCTAGGAAAATAAATGAATTAGAGACCCACTTTAAAAAGGTGGGATTCATTATGAACAGATAAAATAACACTGCTCGTCATCTCGAGATTGTGTAAAACAACACAAAACCGTTTAATCCTTAAGCTCTAACACACCTTTACAAGCTAATCTCCTTAAATAAAATTATTTTAGGTAATGGATCTAAACGTTTTACATACACTAATGCTTTTCATGTTTTGTCCTCAAAGTTAAGTACCGGATTGAATTAATTACACGTATAATATTAACGAGTTCAAACCTCAACATTTAATTTGCACCGAATAGTTTGAAGGGGATGCGGGGCTGTACGGCTAACCAAAGGTCTGACCACTTCAACAAAATAGAAACATGTAATAACGCGAAAATGTTTGTATAACTTTGAATATATTTAACGGGTAATGTTTTAATACTTGTTTGTGAGGATTTTATTTAAATCGAAATTTTTATTGACATAAAGAGTCGTTTCATTACTGTAACTACTCCGAATTAACGTTATGGTTTGCATAATGCGATTTTTATAGATGGTATGACGAAACACGATAAAGGGGATCTTGTATTTGGTATTTAAAGTCTCATTTACGTATGAGACGCGGATGCTAGAGTAGCAGCGGGCGCGGAGGCCTTTTAACCTATCTTATATTACCTCACTTTGGAACAAGGATCCTCCTTCCTGCCATTTATCGCGATCCATTATTACTATAGGCCATTTTGTGGCCCAAATGTATCCTGGTCAATTCGCCTTTTTTTGGTCAGCTGCGTAGCCAACTTTCATGTAACAAGTCTTATCTAACGTTCAGAATGCATTCGAGTTACATGACCTGCATAATCCTATGGGACACGTGCTGTTTAAATGTCCCACATACACGAATTTTTGTGATGATTTCGGTGTTACAGACTCTGTCACCATTTTGTGGTGGGTTTAAAAATATCAAAATTATGGCCTAGCATGGAAGTGTTCACGTATTAAACACAGGCATGCTGACTTGGCCACCTTACCCGCAGCCTAGCACCAGTACGTTGTAAGTCAATACGCACTAACTACTAAAATATGTAGTTAGCATTAATTAATAAGGCAAACTGATTAAACTAAGCGGCTTATAAGATCAACGGTCGGTGCCTAATATTGATAAATTACATTACTATTGCTAACTATTATTCGTAAGGTTATCGAATCATTAAATCTATTTGTTCTAAATATATTACAATATTTTCTTTGTAGATTTATATGAAAGGTCGAAAAGTATACTTGCCAATGCTATAAAATAATGCTCAGCGATTCTAAGCTTATATGATCACATGTCAAATAATAATGTTCCATCTAATATATATGTACTACTACCGCATTTTATATTTATTTTAATTGAAATAATAAGTGCTAAATTTAGGTAAAAATTATAAATAAGTTTCTTAACATCAGAAGTTCTCAATGCTTTCTGGACCACCGTCTCCTTTAGAAGAAAAAAAAACCAAACGCCCCGTAGTCCATAATATTTATTTGAAATATTTATGAACTATATTCTATAAAAAAAAATTAAAACTGCAAATAAATATTTTGGAAATATTTTGGTGCCGATGAGGTATGTATTATTTTCCGCTTGATCCTTAACCGCTTACATGGAATGCTTCAGCATCCACTGGGAGGTGATAATATCCCCGTTAGGAATCTATCCTTTGAATGAATACATTAAGTTTACCCTTGTACATAATTTAGTACAATGATATTACTTCAATAAATACCAAAGTGATAAAAGGTAAGTAATAAAAGTTATTAAAATTCGCTATTTAATAGTGCTTGCTGAAAAACAGAATAATTTTATTCAAATTCACAGTCTTCTGTGGAACAAATTACAAATATACCAAATCTAGAAATAGACTTAAATTAAAATTGTATCTATTTCTGTAATGCCAAAGTTATCGAGAACTAGTTTAAGCTACCGAGAATTTTAAATATGAATTATATTCTATTCTCTGAATGCGTAGATTTTTATAAAGGACGCGTAAATATATTTCAGTGTATTTTTAAGAGATATTTTAATATCAGAATACTATTTTACAACTTTTATCGGAAAATAATAAGTATTTTGGGCTGATTTATAAAATAGATTAATTGAAAATTGATATTCGATGATTTTAGACTCTGATATATTTTTTAGCTATGCGGATTATGATTTTGAAACTCTTTAAATTGACTGCCTAACTTTAACAGCTTCCACAAAATAATAAAATTAGAATGCTTTCAGTGGGTAAGGATTTTAATGAAAGCCCTAAAATATATACGCTTATAAAGTAAGGCATTTAGATGTTTGATAATTAAAACCGGCTTTCTTGTGACTAAAGCAACTGTTATTTTCTTATCAACCAAATTCTAAAAGGATAGATAATAAGAGCCGCCTAAGAAAACATATAAAGTAAATTAAAGCTCTATTTTCTGTACCTAAGCTAAATAAATTAGGAGCTAAATTGTAATTTAATTTATCTTGCCTTTCAGCGATGTGGATAATACTACGACGAACATACATGAAAACCTTTACCATGAGACCGAATCATTGGTACAGTGGCAGCGTACATGTATTGAGAAAGAGGTAGGTACTGGCTTCAATCCTTAATAACCACAATTTGTATTTGAGTTTTTGATTCGAAAAATCGTTTACGCGTTGCCCAGAATTGGAAATTGTGCCTGATGATGTGGCGATAGATTCGCTACTCTATGTTATGCAACCTAAATTAACTTGGCAAACTATGGGTGCAGTAGTAGCGCCTTTAAAGATACTTTAAAGACGTTAGCTTGCATAAGTTCCGTTTTGGTATTTTTTAAGTGTATTAGTTATATAATATTTATATAGAATATCACATCTTAGTTAAAACAAATTTCACATTTATTGATGTACTTAAAGGCATCAATAAATGTGAAATTTGTTTTAACTAAGATGTGATATTATGATTAAACAATATGGTAAACTCTAGTAAGCCATATTGTTTAATCACGATTGTTATTTTAACGGAAACCGTTAATGCTTATCAATGAAATCAATGAAACCATAAATAGAACAAGAATCCATATCAGATTGAATGGTGATTTAATACCAAACACGAGGTTCAGTTTTCAAACAACATGGCATTACACCTCACGCAACTGTAGTGTTTTAGTGAAGTTTGATTTATGGGCACACTGTACGCACGCTATGCGACACCACTATATTTCGTGGCTGCTTTCAGTTGTTTACATAGTTATTATTTATATTCCAACTTTACATATCTTGTAAATCATTTTCTCAAAGAGAAAAGCTATAATGGGGTTAAATAAAAATAGGATTAGGTCACGTTCGTTTTATTATGTTCTTTTATAAGAATAGGTTTAATCATCTGAGTTTATACAGCCCCGTAATATGCTAGATATTGTATTTCTGTATTTTTGCATAAAATGGTTATGAAACACGGAGGTTAGGACAACCCAAGTACAGAATATTAATATCATAGGAGGGATTATACAATAAAAGTATGATCCATATTAAGATGACTTTTTTGAATCCAAATATGCGAATTCAAAATACACCAAACTTGACAAGCGTAGGTATCTAAATATATAGTCCGAATAACATATCTTCAGCAAAAAGGACTATTAAAATTTTTGACATAGACTGATATAATTTTTTATTTTATTTTTGCTTAACTTATTTATGGTACAAATAACCTCGTTGTCATTTTAGTGGCGTAATATATCATCGCTCGTCGCTATTTTGGGTATTGTTTAAAGTGGAATTACGCGAGGTGTCACGAGTGTGATCAGTAACACGATGGTATAGAATAACTGTTTTAAAAGGTTTTATTCGTCACTTTATATTCAATTTTGTTTTCAATTTAGAATTTAAATACTAAAATAAAAAAAATATTTATGTGAAAGATAAATATTTTTTATAAAACACTGAAAGTATTAAATCATTTTTTTGTACGCTTATTATATTGAACGAACTTCATCTTTATAAATGGTGAAGTTAATTTTATTTAGTCGCATGGCGAAATGTGCCTTGGGTTCTATTCAAGAGATAAGTAAATAATAATAAAGGCCGTCAGGCCTTAAAAACTACAAGCCAAATCTTTCTGTAAGTTGTAAATTTAAAAAAGCATGATGCGCCGACCTCACTGCAAGTGGGATAAAGGCAGATGGAAAAAGAGTAATATTCGTATAAGAATTTTAGGCGTGCTCCGCTTTGATTACTATAAAATAGAATAAGTACTTACATTGAAAACTACTCATTCTCATATTAACCAAAAAATGGGTTGCTAAAATGTTGATCTAATTTAATAAATACCTTTAATTTGCCCTCACAGATAATGTGGCGTAAGATATCCGGAGGCCCAAATCCTCCACCTTCCTTTCCTTTAACGTCAAAACACGCCCATGATTCCTTTGGTATTGTGAGTGTTCATGGGTAGTGGAGATTACTTATCATCAGGTGACCCAGTTCCTCGTTAGCCGGCCTATCCTATAAAAAATACTTAGCATTGCATTTAGTAAAAAAACGATTTCGTTCCATTATTTATTTAATAGCGGGAAATGCGTTCACAATAGATTTAAAGTCAAATCAATCGAAACGAAAAAACGTCAGTTGGTCTTATTTTATCATTCGCTCCCTGTTTATTCATCTATCAAGATCTTTTATCTTTGATGTGCTTTTTATCTTTGCCATTTTTCAATAATCATTGACGATCAGATCTTGGTTCATTAATCCAAATGGATTTCCATTTTCTTTTATATTTTTCACTAAAACACGTTTTGTAGGGAGAAGAGTGGGCTCCTCCCATCTTATAAATCTCATGCCTCCGATACAAAATCGTAACCTACAATTATATTGTCTACACTATAATTGTAGGCTGCGATTATGTATGATGGGCGTCATTAGGTAAGAGCAAGGGTGCCTAATACCCACCCTAGAAAATGCATTGCCGCCCCTATAGAAAATTTCTAGATACATTTTTTATCTTTATTTTATTGAACGAGAAGAGCTAGGCGCTCGCTTGATGGTAAGCGGCACGCCTACCCATAAACAGAAGCAACACCACACAGAACTTTGAATTACAAAGCACTCCATGGCACTGAACTGCGCTCGCCATTCCGAGACATAAGATGTTAAATCTGATAATACTCAGTAATTTCACTGGCTTCAATGTCCTTTAAACGGAAACACAACAGTGCATACACACTGTTGCTTGGCGGCAGAAATAGACAAAGCGGTGGTACCAGCTCAGACGGCCTCTAGTATACGACGGACCTACCACCTTGTAAAACACTAGATATTGCATTTAGTTTGTACGTTACGGTTGGTTGCTGTATATCAACTGCATCTAACACTAGCTCTTAGTGTCAAAATCTATAATCTATTCACGTCTATCTTAAATGTCTGAAATATTTATTTTAAATATAAGAACCTATATTTGGTGTCATTAAATTATCTTAAAATAAATGGCAAAGATAAAAAAATAAGCACCACCACGACACGACAGACTTAATGACACAATTTAATCAAAAAGTATATAAAAATGGCGACACATTTTCCACCGCAATCTCGGTAATTAAAAATGTGATACTGAAATGGATCATCTCATAGAAAACCGACGAGAAGTCACAATGTACTGTTACGTTTCGTACGGTGATTGTGATTTCAGAAGGTTCAATAATCAGAGGTTTCTAATGATTATTAAGTCTGGGGATTTTGAGGGCTTGGGATTGAATCTTTGACCGGAAGATTTCAGAAAAAGTGTAAAACTCAGTACAGTATTTGTTAATATTACTGACATGTTTTTTGCCGTATTACCTGTTGTTCAAGGTAAGCTACACTAAACGACACGTCGCGACGCCCCACGACACGATGCCACAAACTTATCTACACGACATTGTAAGTCACGTGTACGCACAAGTAGTGTACTAGCTGATGGCAGGTCTTCGTTTGCAATGAGCCCGTATGCAATGGTATGGCTGCTTTGTCTATTTACGCCAAGCAGTAGTGTGTAAGCATTGCTGTGTTTCGTTTTGAAAGACATCGAAGCCAGTGAAGTTAATGGGCATTTTAAGGCTCGATATTTATGTCTCCAGGTGACAAGCGCAGTCCAAGTTCTACGTGGTATTGTTTCGGTTTATGGGCAGGATTTACACTTATCATCAGGTAGCAGGTCGCTAACCTGCTCGTTTTGTCATTCAAACTAATAAAAAAAGTGTTAATATTTTGCTACTGACTCACGTTGTGTTTAGGGCAATGGCTTATTTTAATTATGCTTATTAAGTAGCTTTACCACTTTATAGACACTTTTGTATACAGCTTACACCAAAAATGTACCGGCTCGACCGAGTTATTGCCACTGCTTCACTAAAACCAACGTGAAATGGCAGCTCACTATTGCGTTGTGTACAGTGAGTAACATTTCTGGAGGCCCAAATGCCCCTTACCTTCCCAATGCCCATTCCGTTCCTTTAATATCGTAGGTAGCCATGGATAGTAGAGATCATGTAACCTATTTACTCGAATGCCGGCCTTTGCCATAAAAGACCCATAAAACAAACTTTTGTGGTAATAAACCAAGTCCAGATTTTCTTACAAACAGAGTCGACGGCATAAGTTAGTTTTTAATGCAAAAGGACAATTTACCGCAGAAATATCGCCGACCGCATTGCGTTTTAATCATAATTTATATTACTTATAACACGGTTTAATTTTGCGAACACGCCTTGCCATAATTAATTTGGACTCAGTTAGGCGCAAATTCTGAGAATTTGTTTTAATTGTTATTGCTATACAACATCCATAGGCTTTTTCTCATAACTTTTATAACTTAGAAGACAGCGTATTTCTTTGAATATTTTCTTAAGACAATTCATAACTATAAGCACAATAATTCTTATTTTTCCTTCAATCATTAGTATTCTCCTTTAAAGATTTTCAACATGTTTAAAATAGTAATTTTTTAGTGTTTTACAAATAGAATGTATAAGTTACTACGTTTACAATATAATCCGCTAGGAGTGAAAATAATTTAAATTGGCCAGTAAAAGTTCTTGTCAAGTCACTTTAGTGAGAATTTATCATTGGTGGCCGTAGTGCTTCCAGTATTATCAAATTATCTGACACTGTGTCGATATATAATTGTCTTTTATAAAATAAACGTGATAAACTTTATAATTATTTATTTGGTTTTATTCGCAGCTTCGCTTCTTTCTATTTAGCAAGTTTATATTTAGGATAAAAAGTACCTTTTAAATACTATATAATAAATAAATAATTTCGCTTAAAACAATGATGAAAGTTACTTTATAAGCCGTTCATGAGACAAAAAATGGCTCTATTATTTTATTATAATATGTATAATGTCTGAGTGGAAGTCGTGATAACAATGATAAAATAAAATCGTATATGATATATTGTATAAATGTAGCCGCTATTTTTGTATATTATATGTATTGGAATTTATGTACTTACCCCAATATTATTTTGTATATGTATTACCTTTTTATTTTTTATATAGTTCTTTATTTTGCGTCTAATTTCTTCTATCTCTGCACCACCATGTTAGGTTGACTAGCAGAGAATGTCTCCAGAATGAAGTCCGCCTATACATGTATTAAATTAATAATAAACGTGTATAGTCTGGAAAATCAATTTAATAAATGTGGATAGATGAGACCAATACTAATCACATTCTAGTTAGTGAATGCGTTCATTGTTCGGCTAACAATAAATATTTCCCAACAATGCACATCGGTTATTCACATTTCAGCAAAAATATAAAAGAAAATATAGAGTCGCGTTGACTTTGCAATGAAATGTAGTCGAAGGCAATCTTATATATTATTTATGGTTTTTAATAAAATTTTCGAATTTACGTGAAAACATTTCTATATTTCATTGAATGACGAGACGAGTAAGGCAGAACACAGGCACACCTAAGGCAGCAACACCACATAGAACTTTAAATTCCAAAGCACTGCATGGTCCTGAACTGGGCTCGTCACCCTGAGACATAAGATGTTAAGTCTCATAATGCCCAGTAATTTCACTGGCTTCAATGTTCTTCAAACATTTATGTTATTTGTGTATCATCAACAGATAAATTAACATGTTATTAAGTGCAGTGCAGTTGAAATACCGACCGTCAGAAGACGTTGCATATCACAGTGTTCGCTCGAATTATGCAAATCCCTAATAACTGCATATACAGCGGCTGACTGAGATACTATGACGGGCTGACTACCATTTTTAAGGAGGCCGTCAGCCGGTCACATATAAGTATCATAAACATGTATCCCACCAACAAATTATATTTTTTTTTTTACTAGCCCTGTATTATATACGTCCCACTGCTGGGCACGGGCCTCCTATACGAGAGAGGGATTAGGCCTTAGTCCACCACGCTGGCCTAATGCGGGTTGGCAGACTTCACATACCTTCGAAAAATCTTATCGAGTTCCCAGGTATACAGGTTTCCTCACGATGTTTCCTTCACCGTTAAAGCAAGCGATAATTAACAATTAATATAAACTTAACTTAGAAAAGTCAGTGGTGTATGCTCTTGGGGCTGGTTTCGAACCGACGACTTTCGTCTCGACAGTCCATACCACTCCCCGCTGAGCTATCGCTGCTTCAATATTAAAATAAATTAATTAAATTAATAACCATAATAACAGTTTAATTAAAATGTCCGATACTGGAAACAAAACACAACATCATTAATCACTAACAGTAAGCCAATAAAGACAACTAACGCTATCAAGAGAAGTTAAGCCCCAAGCTCTCATGGGAATAATACCTGGCTTAGAACGTACATCTGTCTTAATTGACGACCAGTTTTGCTGACTTATGTCCGCTTTCTACCGAAACGAGGGCTTCTGAGATAAATACTCGAGTAATCAGTTGATGAAGGTGTTTTTTTTATTTATTTACACTTTATATACAATGTATAAAGACGGACTTAATGCCAAAGGTATTCTCTCCCAGTCAACCTTAGGGTAAAATTAGGGTATTTTTTTTAACAAAGTTCAAACATTTTTCGAAATCCAAGCTTCTTCTGCCTGTAGAACACAGGGTGTTGTAAAAAGATGGCCACAATAATAATTGCATTTGTATGCTATGTTATAATTGACTGCCTCGTAGTTGTGTTACGTACGCGGTACGACTGCTGTACCGAGGTCTCGAGTTCGATCCCCGGGTCGTATGTCATTGTGTATTACTATCACGAAATGCTCACTATCGTCCCGGAGTCTGGAATACCGGGATATATCATAGTTTCTAAATAATTATAATTTGAAATTTAACGAAACAATAGTTTTATGACACTTGTATCAGATGCTGCATGTTAGCGAACTATATTATATGCACTTACTTGATTAGATGATTGTAAATGATGATGATAATAAATGTTTGTGTGATCCGTAAATATTTGTTTCGGGTCCGGGTGTTTTTTCCCAGACGGGTTAACATGTCAGGCGGCCGATCGTAAATACTACAAGCCAAGTCTCTAACATGTGATAAAAACATTTACCGACACTACTACGAGTGGGATAAGGACATGTGGAAAAGAAAAAAAAAATAGATAATATTTTCCGAGAAAGACATGTTTAAAATACTTATCGTTATTTTTCCATCGGCACGTAATCCTAAAAAAAACATTTAAAACAATAATGACAACAGCTTAACGTGTGTACTGGCCCCGTCAGCGCTCCAGTTCCCACGGGAGCCATTCACAACGAAAAACAATAAACGTTAAGTTTTCCCCCGGGTGCCTACGTGCCGTCGACGATCAATCTGCGCAAATGTGTCTGTCCAAATAAGAAAAAAATGTACGTTTTGAACTTATGTACATGAAATATTTACTTTTAAATTGAATTCGCTATTCACTACCTGACATTTGAACCGACTTCAAAAAGAAGGTTCTCAATTTGTCTGTTCTTATGTATGTTACGCGATATCCCTACATAATGTATGATTATAATTAATCTTTATGGGTTTATAATTATAATTATGGGTTTTAAATTCGATCTTAGATACGATTATTTGAGTGGTAGAGCCACGCTGTAGAGAGTTTTGTCTACAGCATTAATGGGCTGGCTCGATGGGGTCGTTACCACTGTCACCCAGAAAACCGACGTAAAGTAACGACTGGCTGCTGCGTTTCGTACGGTGAGTGAGATATCCGGAAGCCTAAATCCCTTCCCCTTCCCAATCCCTAATTATCCCTTTCCTTTAAGGTCAGCAACGTGCCTATGATTCTTCTGGCGGTGGGCGTGCGTGGGCGGTGGAGATCACTTACCATCAGGTGACCCACTTGAATGTTTGCCGGCCTATGCTAGAAAAAAAAGATTAAGATCTGAATATAATATAATGTGAATGAAAGGCAAAGGATTGAATAATAACATTTTAACCGTATACTTATAGGATAACTTTCAACGTGCGTGCCCTACGACCATTAAACAGACGATTAAACCACTATTTAAACTTACAAATTCATGTTACTTTTGGGAGTTGTGTAACCATAATCCCAAATTTAATCCATTATTTTACATCGAACACTTATTTTGTCCATATTACGGATAGCTATTATACAGAGTTACTTTTAAAACACCAGCAACCTCTCAGGACTAGATAGCTGACTACATAAGGAACAACTTTTGTTCTACAAGTTTGGACATAACTGAATACATGAAAAAAAATGACTGAATGACAAACGACTGGCGGCTAGATAAATAAGTCAAGTCGGACCGTAAATCCCTCAAAGGTGATGAACAAGATATCTACAATGCAGGTTATTTCTGGTGTTTTTTTTTTAATTGAACCAGCAATTCTTACCCCGTTTTGCGGCAGAGCCAAGTGATATAGCCAAAATATCATGACTGACGTTCTGAGGTCACGAAAAGTCATCAGCCGGCTCTTAAAATCAATAAGTCAGAAGGTATTATTTCTACTCCGAACCCGTATTATATTTTAAAACATCCGTACCGCACTAGCCCGTCCATTAGTAAACTAAATTACTCATGTCATTCAAAGCCAAATTGTAGTAAGCAATAAGCGTACAGTTCTTCATCATGTTCATCACTGACATTATTAAAATGAGTTGAAAACATAACTTATGGCTAAACGGTTGTCGACATTCACATAACTCTCAAGATAATGAACAGCGTGAAGTAATTTGTGGATGTCATATGTGTGCCATTTCTCATTCAAGTATAGTATGAAGGTTCATTTTATTGCGTCAGAATTTCTTATTAACAGCTTGATCAAATTGTATACTTCTTTAGGTTCCTGATTATTTCTAGCAATAGTTTCTTGAAAGGTTAAACCGTAGTTTGTCACAGATCAATCATCTTATAGCAAATAAATATCACGAGAAAAGTTTGAAGAGTTAGATTCAAACTAAAAGCCAAACTTTACTAAAATAGGCGAACATATTCCTACAAGCCCGATGATCCAAACTTGTACGAGAGATTTAATATATTGGAGTAACTTGAAAATAAAGCCAAGCTAACTACTTCAGCTGTTCTCTACAACGAACCTTTACTTGCTCATTTTATTTGCCTTGTATAGACTTCTAAAGCCATACAAAGCCAAGAACTACTATCTACTCGAATGTCGTTAACTCGTTTACAACTTTAGAATAAGGATCTGTTCTTTATCTTTCATTTGATGCAATTTAAACAAATGAAACAGCGTGTAAACTTCAATAGAACAAAAATCTATGGATACAATCATAATGTGCAATGTTGGGAAGCCAAGCGAATTGAATGTAAATTGAATTTTCAAATTAGATTTTCGATGGCTTCGCTAGAATTCCAATTTCCATCAATGAGGTTCTAAATATTTTTATATATAATCGTTAATGCATCTGTTTGTAATAATGTAACTCGTGTTTTTAACGGTAGGCAGAGGATTGATTGTGTTCCTGGCATTGCCGATGACCATGGGCAGTGGTGAATGCTTACTATCAAACGAATCATTCGCTCGCTGCCTATCTAGGTAATAAGAAAATCTTGAACGACTTGACCGTATAAGCATAGACACATCGTACAATTGTTTTGTCAGTTTGTAGCTAAAACTACGACCCATCGGTAGTGGAGCAGTAATATGAAAGTAAATGAAACCGTGAGGGCAAGCTAATATCTATATCTTCTTCCATCTAGTCTTATCATATTTCAGATATTTACGAATTTAAACAAATTTAAGGTAGCTATGCCAGTTATTCTTTCCATTAAATCTTATTTGTTTTTTTTTATCCGAGCACGGCAAAGTGTCTGCACTACACCTGATGGTAAGCGTAGTGTAGTCTAAAAAAGTAGGGACCGACAAACAATGAGTTCATCGGTGGTCACCAGAATCATGCTGGCCTTATTACGAACAATAAAAAATTGCTAAATCTATCCAGCTGTTCTCAAATGATGCCGGTAGAGCATTTCTCTCTTTTTATACCTATACTAGCATTTACTCGCGGTTCCAACCGCGTGAAATTCTGACATTTCCGTCATACTTTCATGCAATCGTTCATTCCGTATTTTACCCCCTTAAGGGTGAAATTTCAAAAAATCCTTTTTTAGGGGATGCTTTCAACAGAAAAGGCATCAACTGTTAAAACTTCAAATTTGCAACTGCACCTGTTTAGGCTCTGTGTTGACGAATCAGTCATGTATAGATTATATAACATTGATATATCAACATAAATTCAGTTACAATAATTATTGTGTTCAATAGTAGCGCTATCAAAAGGAAACCATAAAAGCTATTTCAACAGGAAAGATAATTGTCCTTTGTGAATAAAAAGAGCTCTTTTCGGGCTCTTTGCTCACGAATATAATAGGTTTGTTCTCAAGTCTCAAACGAATTGCGTACGTGGTGACCAAATCCCAAAATGACTGCCAGCATTACATCCAACTTAATCGGTATAAAATGTGTAAAAACGTTGTAGACAGTTGTATTTACGGTATGAATGGCCCAACTTGACCGGGTTAGTATCACTTTGTTACAAAATACTGACCGCAACTAATGATGCGTTTCAAACATTAAGTGAGATTGACACCTATATACCTCCTTCTCTCTTTCCCCAATCACCATTCGAATCTTGTAAGGTTGCCAACGAATCCAATTTTCTTTTAGTATCTTGAATGTTCAACGGCTTTGGATATCACTTACCATCGAGAGACATTCTTGCCGGCCAATTGTATTAAAAAGAAAACCTGCCATTGTGTTCGACCACGCACAATGAAGGGTTGCGTAATGTAACCGAAAATATCTCACATCTCAAAAACTATAGAACCTAAATTATTATCGTTGGAAGTACCTTTTAAGATAAGCTACCTTATTTTTTTTTCAGAATTTTCCATCACGTAGTTTAGAAGTTAAAGTAATGTGACACATTTTTCACTATTTTAGATCCTCATATATAAAAAAATCTGTAACTATATAAATAATAACTAATGATTTATATTAAAAAAAAACCATTCAGCCACCTCATTATAATTTTTAAGGACCTAGTTAATGACTTAGCACATGCCTATCTGCATTGGAAAAAATCATACCTTAGTTACATGTATGGAGATATCCCAAAAAAAATTATCCGAGCACGGCAATACGGTTAAGAATCTTTATGTCTTATAAGATATATATTCACTTACAGAGAAATTGAAACATTGTTACGTTCTTCCTTCCAGATGCTCTTATCCCACACGCAGTGGGGTCGGCGCAACATGCTTTTTTGTCTTGGTGCGGGAATCCAACCCACGGCCGCTCGCTTTACAATGCTTTAAAACACACGGTTCATACAATACCGCTTAATATACCATAGACCATTGTAAAGTCTATGTCATAGTGTGGGCTAATACATCATCATGAAAATTTCATCATTATAGTGCTCATAGTCTCCGAATAAAATGGCTGTGATATACGGACGGACAAACGCACAGACTGTATGATAGTCAGACGTCAGTCGTAGTCAGACGCAAAAATGATTATATATTATTATATAAGTATTTTGTTTTTTCCATTTAGCTACGGAGCCGTAAAAATTAATGGAGTAATATAGGCAAAATAAAATGTTGAAGTTAATATGTTTATAATCAAAACATAATATTTAATTACTACCGAGCAAATAATCTGATGTACCAGTTATAATAAAAATATTATTCAGCACTTATTATTATTTAAGTACAACAATGTTTAATTTTTATTAAAATATTTACGGAAGCAAGATAAACTCGTACAACGGGAATGTGACTATGAGTTTTCGCATAAAATAACACTAACAGGTAATTTAAAAATCACAATGCATCGCAAACCGAATACAAGGCACGTTTTAATTGTAACGTTTTCCACTGTAATGTCCGCCGGCCATTTGCGCCGCTCTTTTGTTTCATATTGTCGTAGGGATGTGCTTTTCAATATTTTCGACACGATTATTCGATGCTTAAATATTTATTTAAGATCGTAATCTATATCAGAGTTGTTATCTAAATCGAAAGTAATAAGAAGGTTTATATCTTTAAAAAGCAGGACGGTATGGATATTTAAAATTATGAAAGAAGAAATAAAATGTTTTAGTGTCATCAGTGATACATATGCAACGAATAACAAAGTTTTTACATACAAAATGCAACAGCAAGCTGCTACTTTAAGTCGATTATCGAGCCGGCTCATTCATGCTTTAGACATAACTACCGATAGCGTGGCTCTACCACTTCTATTTTTTATGGATAGGTCCCTCGTATGTGAGAGTTCGTCTGGTTAGGTACCACAGTTTTGTCTATTCCTGCCACCAATCAGAAGTTTGAAAGCAGAAGTGTGTGTGTTTCGGTTTGAAGGACATTGAAACTAGTAAAATTAGGAGATATTATGAGGCTTAACATCTTACATCTTGGGGTGCAAGCGCAGTCCAGTGCTATTAACTACATCATCATTAGAAAGTCTAATTGGTATTCTGTTTATGATCAGGCGTTACAAATCGTAAATACTTTAGCAATAGTAGAATTATCTTTGTTGCGTTAGATGTAATTAATTAATAAATTATTTTTCTATGATTAATATAATATATAAAATATATGCAAAATCAATCGTAGATATTTGTTTACATATAGCTTCATTCTTTTCTTGACGTCATCATGCAGTAGGGTCACTTAAGTCACATAGTCCGAACAAACGTGGTAGCAATTAGTACAAGAACCTCTTTGAGAGGTGCGGGCCTTGGAGTTAATAAAATATTGCACCAGAACAGTGGAGGTCCACTTCAGGTGGCGCTAGTCATTAGTAAATTTTGGCAACGTTGGCATAATCTAGATTTCCCTAACCTTGAATGACGAAGTATTAATAAAAATATTATATCTTTGAATTAGAATCTACATTTTTTTTTCTGTATAACGTTTTATATTATAAGGAGTCTCCTATTTAACAATTAAATAATAATATGATTATATTTTTCCCAGTACATTAAGTAGTTTTATATTAGTATTAATCTATCTCAGAAAATAATATATTGATGCATGGAATCAACAAAATATGATATTCGTAATTTTATTTATGATTACGATCGATTACCGACTTATTTGACAGAATACGTCGCTTCACTAATGCCAAGCAAAGGTATCGCGTATACAGCCAAATCTTTTATTTGGGGGAACACGTTCATTTAACGGTCATTGTGTGTTGTCGCTTCTCACATTCCTTCACAATTGCTCTGAAAGTAATTTGTTATAGGGACACGTTTAGCCTAATGGTGCTGCCACACCGATGTTATAAAATGTTTACAAACATTTTCTAACATTAAATCTAACATTTTATAACATTTCTTAACATTTTCTAACATTGTCTAACATTTTATAACATTTGAAAACATGACATCGGCCCTTCTTCTTTGGCGGCTTCTTTGACGACGCCGCTCTCAAAAGTACCGCCGCCCGCTGTTAAAAAATGTTCGAAAATGTTACAAATTGTTAAGAAATGTTAACTAAATGTTGCTGTCACACCGGTGTTATAAAATGTTATATAACATTTTCTAACACCGGTGTGGCAGCACCATAACAATTTATTGTGTGGCCAACCCGTGCAATATAAATAGCCGGGGTAGTAATGTATGGCAGAGAGTTTTGAATGAGGCAACATTTCACGATATTGAAACTTTCGTTCTTGTAGCCAAATTATAAATACTCCGACTGCGGCTCCACCTCGATACATATTAACTTTCTACCCTGAATGCAGAATTTTAAAAAAAGGTCAAATGCCGGTCGGCCCACTCACAGTGAAGGGTTCCGCTATGTAACCTAAAATATCCCATATCCCAAAAACTATACAACATGACTTAATGAAACCAATTATAGTTGGAAGTGCTGTTTAAAATATACTAATTTCAATTTAATTGGTATTTTCCACCACGCTGTTTAAAAGTTATGGGGGAGGGGGGTATTTTTACCACTAGAGGCACGCATATCTCACAAACTACTTATATAAGTCAATTAGCAACCTCTATATAAGCGATTATAATAACCATTATTATTGTTGTTATTAAACACACGTCACTTAGAAAAGACAGAAGTGCACGTATAGGCTGCTAATTAATGAATATATAGCATAGTGAATATTCTTAACACCTTGAGCTCAATTTACTTCAAGAAATGAGCATTTAGGAGAACTCTTTAGTTAAATAAAAAATTATAGTCGATTAACGACGGGGCAAGCCACAGAACCAATAAAATGTGTACTCTGAGATAAGCTATTTGATCGCAAATTCAAACGATTTTAATAACTTACTTTTTATATCCATAAAACATTTGTAAATACTAATTTGAAAAGAAGCCGATGTCTTCAATATTGGGGTGAAATTTTCATGGACCCCACTCGGCATATTTCTGAAGGTTTCATTCATTGAGGCATGCAGACGAACGAAATGCCTCAGATATACAACCTTCTGGGAGACGCGGTCGTCATGCAGACGAGTAGGCATGAGCGTATCGCTCGTAAATTATCTCACATTTAGAAGAAACGTAAAACAGTACATTTCAAACATAAAACATGAAAAATGTGTTAATTAAAATAACTAAATTATTCTGTTTATTTACGAAATTAATGATGTAGATTGTAGAGTATTTATATGATTCAAATAACTGGGTAATCATTTAGTGATAGATATTTAGTAGCCGACTGTGAAGCGAGAGGCTATGGATTAATTGATTCCGCACCGAGCAACATATTTGTGTATCGACAAATATTTTTTTCGAGTCTGTGTGTGTTTTTACCCCAAAGGGTTGATGGCAGGCGGCCGGTTGTAAAAACTACAAACCGAATCTTTCTTTAACAAAAATATGTTGCGCCTTTTCCCTGCGAGGTGGGATAAACGCAGGTGGGCGAAAAAGGAGATTGTGGATATAGGGGGGAAAGCAGACGCTCGGTACTGAGACTATTACGCAGATAATTTACTGCAAACGTCTATTGTATGATGGGTGTACATTATTACTAACAAGACGTAATGACTTTAATCTTAAAGTTCTTATTTATTCTTTAATTAAGTGAATATTGTATTTTTGATTTTTTGAACTAAAATCCTAATTATAGAAAGATTCATAGATTTTTTTCGAATATCTTAAAGTTACAGCGAATATCCATTCACTTATAGCGGTTTTATAACCCGCTTACAGTGAGGCCGTAGCCTAAGAGGATTATTAAAGTACTCTCTGCACGAGAGCTGAATGAAAATTTCCTCTCTCACTGACGAAATACGGGGAAGGCATGTATATAATATTATGATTTTTATGATTTTAGTTTCATGTTATTATTTTTATGGTTCTATATGAATCTAATAAAGACTACGGTAATCGAATAAAGTGATAGCAATCCACTTCGCGATTATAGATTGCATGCTTTCCTTGTTGCTATTTAACTGAGGGATGTTATACATTATGTTTGACCCCAGAGTATTTCACTCTATCTTTTTATTCTTTCCCTATGTGTGTGTCTCTTTTTCTCTGTGTCTCATATTAGTAGTTAATTCGTGCAGTAAAATAGGAAACAATCTCTCAAAAAATAATTTCGTATTTACTTCGGGCCTCCGGATATGTCACTCACCGCACGAAATGCAGGAGCAAGCCGCTACTTTACGTCGGTTATCTATGAGACAGTGGTTACAAGCCGGTCGAGCCGGCCCACTCACGCTCTAGACAAAACTGTCTACAGCGTGGCTCTACCACTCTAACACCAAATAATTAAAATAAAATAAATAACCTAAACTGAAATTGGCAAGAGATATAGTTCCTACTTACTACCTATTCATGATACAGGCGTGATGATATTTATGTCCGTGTACATTATGCGCGTCGCTACGCTCCGTTGGCCATAACACGAGGGATGGCTATCCAATATCCATGTCGACATTTGAATCGATAGAGTATGAAGTATTCCGTCATCTTTATTCAATTTAAAGCTTGTTTACATAATGAGGTAGGTAGGTATAATCTATGCATATAATAAAAATGTAAAGGATCGCTGTATGTACATGGAAGATATATGAGAAAAAATATTATTGGGACCTTTATCAACGCAATAGTACCCCTTACAACGATAGTTAGAATTTTTGTCTGTTTGTCTGTGCATTTGTGCACGCAAATCTCAGAAATGGCTTATCTGATTTAGATGTAGTTTACACTATATTGTTTATGCACAAAAGTAGCGTTTACTATCAGGCAGGCGACCTGCTCGTCTCGACATTTAAAGGAATAAAAAAACATTTCATCTAACAAATATATTCAATAAATATACGCCCGCCCGTTCATTCCCAAAGATCGTAATGCAAAGACAGCAGTTTTATTTAAATCGAAACTCTATTCGCAACAATCAAATGGCTAAAGTACAGAGAGCGTAGATTGTAAAATAAAAGAAAAATCCTGATCTGTCGCAGGGCGAAATGGTTCGCGGTTTCTCTTCGATTTAAATCTTCGGGATAAATTTCAGCTTTAGTTTTTGGGGCTTACATATAAACGTTACTTAAGCATTGATTAGTTAAACACTCTTTTGTCTTTCTCTGTCAAAGCGGTTTATATAAATGCCAGAAAGAGACGAAATAGTGTTCTACTAATAGTTGCTTAAAATAGTTTTAAAGTAAGGCATTTTATATTTAGTTATTATGATATCATTTTAAACGGATTAATTAAGTAACCAATAGATAAAAATAATACAGTGGCTATTAAAAAAAATATGAGGTTGTAATAATATCTATCGCCGATCATCAGGTCGTGAAAATTAATAGATTTTAGGGTCCTGGCAGATTACGACGTAACTGAAGCATTATCAATATTTTAATGGGAATATTTAAAAAATTACTGAAGTGCCATCCCGTCATAATATGTTTCCGCGATAATAGCTATCTTAGATGACGCATAGCTGACTATGCAACTTATGCAACTGTATGTAGGTACAGCTTGTTACTTCTATTAATATACCTTACTATGTATTTATCACATCCTGATTTATACACGCGATTAAACATTGTGTCATGGATACTAATTATTATTGATAATTAAACTCTGATGATGCCATTACCTTTTGATGATATAGATGTGTTGGATAATCTGAAACAAAGATTTAACTCGTTAATAAAATCATTTTATATTCATCTTTCGATAAAAAAGAAAATGCTTTATTAATATTCTAGCAATGCAATCGAATTTACTACTACGGTGGATTAAATACTGCTATCGTACGGATCTACGATTACTTTGACCATACCTTTCTATAGGACATTGTATATTGTAAGAAGGAAGTTGAAAAGGGAGTTGTTCCTGCCTCACCTACAACTAGCATCATGGCGTCCCGACATTGTCCTGTCTAGAGCGTGGATCGCGTGTTATATATGCTGAGATAAAGAGACTCGGTGCGAAACGGACGCGTGATAAATATGATTTGATGTTAATCATATTTGTTGTTGGATTTAGTGTTAATTACATCTCTCTTTTTAGTTCTATTTCTAATCATATAACATAACCAAAAATGTTTTATAAAGCTACCAATACAATAAGTCATAGATCTTTTGATTCATGTGAAATAAGACATTAGAATATCATACATTAATATTTCATTTAAGTATTCTATGGTAGCAAGTCTGTCATAATTTGTGACCTACACGAGTACGCGACATCTAATGAATGACTGTTATTTATATTTATTTAAATAAATCATCGTGAAATTGCGACATTTAAACACATGTCACGTATTCCATTACAAAAATATAAAAGCTATACCATACTATACATAGCGAACATAATCGTCTGATAACTCCGTGACATACGAACAAATGGGGCAGCGAACTTGTCATCGATCACGTTTTGATCTAGATTGTCGGCATATATCCGTGCCATCTTGCGTAAGAAATCAGAAAATTTATATCGTTTGCCCATTCTTATAATGTGATAGGACTTCACTCTAGCAAAATGAGTCATAAATCTACCATGAATATTAATAATAACTGTCCTAGGTGTGGAAACTAATTATGTTACAATGTCTTTATTATATGCTAATGATTACTCACATAGATAGTAACAACTAATAATATTATACATAGCAGAAAAATATTATTTCATTGTATATTTTTAAACCACATTATCAAATGCAAACCTTTGTAGTTTGAAACATCGTATTTAGAATATACATTATTTGAGTTTAATAATGATAAAGAAATTACAAGGTACATAAAAAATCAGCAACGAGAAATCACAAAAGATAAATGTATCGTTGATTACTTGCTACTTAATTAAATAATATTTTTACAAACAGAATAGTTATTGGTAAAAACAACAGGTTATGCAGTTTATTTTTTCTTATCCTGGCTGGGCAAAATTACCACTTTGGTACAATGCAATCCGAATATAGTGTCGGACGTCAAGAGATATTTTTCGAGTGGTAGAGCCACGCTGTAGACAGTTTTGTCTACAGCATGAATGGGCTGGCTCGACCGGGTCGTTACCCGGTCGTTAGCCCAAATCCCCTCCCCTTCCCAATCCCTAATTATTTTATTTTTTATTTATTTATTTAAACTTAATATATAAAACATGTATAAAGGCGGGCTTAATGCCAGAGGCATTCTCTAACAGCCAACCTACAGGTGATGCAGAGACGAGACAATGTGGGTGTATAAAAGTTATAAAAGAAATTAAATCAGCAATTTCAGATAACTACATAAATCTACTAACATAGGTATATAAATGAATACTTAAATGTGTGTAATTATCCCTTTCCTTTAAGGTCGGCAACGCGCCCATGATTCTTTTGGTGGTGGGCGTACATGGGCGGTGGAGATCACTTACCATCAGGTGACCCACTTGCTCGTTTGCCAGCCTATGCTATAAAAAAAAGATAAGATACACAAACGGTTTCTTGCGAGATAGTGGTAACAACCCAGTCGAGCCGGTGAATTTATCCTATAGAAAAAACTATCCACAGCGTGGCTTAAAACTAAAAAAAAATGCAATAATATTTTATTTATAAACATGTCCTGAATTGGCATTCAAAGCAACATTATTAGCTGTAAACAACGTTGTTTTGTGATGAAAATTTCATTGCTTTATTTTATTGATATTTTACATTGTCATTAATACAAACAAAGTGCATTCACCGTAATTTGTATGCGATTCATTGCTTGGGCAACAATTTTATTGCAGTGAGATTATTTTTTTTTTCCATTCACAATTTTTAATAACCGTAAGACGAGGGATTTAGTGCGGTACTTGCTTTTCTGCAGGCAGATTTACGAATGTAAAACATTGTCATTACAGTGTCGAACAGTGTCATTTACGAATGCGTATATATTTTATCAATAGCCTCATTTCTTGAAAGTATGTAGATTGTATATGTGAATGAACGAACGAAGAAATGAACACCAATTTTTATACATACGGGTCGTGTACAGAACTTCCTTTTTTAAGTCGGTTAAATATAATAAGTTTATAATCTTATTGAATTGAAATTTATGAATCATCAATACATTATCATCGTTAATGCAAACACTTTTTTACATCCTCTCTCTGCAGTAGTTAAAATAAATTGATGTGATTTATTGGCATTGATTTATTATTATATCTTGAGTAGTGTAATACTATTAGGTAATTATTATAAAACCATGGGCAATTCTATAATTAAATAATCAAAAAATACTCGGTTCATCATTCTTGTCGTGCATGTGTAACCTATAATTACAGCATAACTACACGCTTTGGTGTACGTTACTCGGTAATGCGGCGTGAATGCCCACGGTGACATGCGAGCGGGAGTCGGTGCATAACTAATTGTGCATTGTCTTGTGGGTTTTAATTGTTCGACGAGCAGAGTAGCAGTGAGTTGCGCTTGGAGGAACTCCTATATATGTTTTAGGTCATGTCTTTGTGACGATTCGGATCATCTATTGTATTAACCAGTGAGCTACATGTATGCAATACGAGATACTTTTGTCAACAATACCAAAAGAATCATGGGCGCGTTGTCGACTTAAAAGAAAAAGGAATAAGTAAGGGATTGGGAAGGGGAGCGGGAGGTGCCTGGATATATCAAGTTTCAGTTTAGGTGCCGCTAGTACTGGCCTATTATAATCAGTGTTTATATAAAATAAACCACTTGTACAGCTGATAGTATCATAGACTATAGCGTGACACATTTCTTATATTATGAGGGAGCCAAGCAGTGGTGCGTGTAGGTATAGCCCGGTTTTAAAAATAGAATATTTTTCTCGGATACATAGAAAAAAAGCATTTAATATCTCCAATATAGACTGGTGATTATCCGGTTGAAAATGATAAAAATAGAAACAAATTTATAGTAGAATCAAACCCATTGTAAAAGGAAGAGAATACAACAAAATTGATAGGAAAAATAAATTAACGGCGATCTGAGGTCGGGAAGTGGGAAGGGGGGGGCTTTTAAGGGTAAAAAACGGTTTATCTCGATTTCCGGAAAAACTACAAGTCCTATGGAAAAAATTTAAATCGCAAAGTTGTAGTTAATAAAAAGATCTACAACTTTTGTATACACACTCTCTTCACATAACCTCAAAATATATGTGAAAAATTCAAATAACCAAGTTTTTTGTTTTTATTTTTATCTATTATAATAAATCATTTTTTTTCACGAAATTTCGTGAAAACTTACCTTTTTATATCCCAAATACACTGTAATTTTTTTGATCTAAAATATTCATTGTTTCACCTTATTTTGACTTAATATCGAAAAAGCAGCCTAATTTTCAAACGAAAAATCTCACGTCAAAATATCAGCTTTTTTAAAAAAGTCTGTTGGTTTCTTGTTCATTGAATTCTCTACTTTCTGATGGTGTAAAAAAATATATACATTACTATGGTAAATGTGCTCAGAAAATGTAAAGTTATAAGTTAATATTTAATAAGACATATCTACAATATTTTGGGAAAGTTGTAGAATCTTCTTTAAATTATATGCGTAGATGCCTCTTTATTGTTATTTTAATATAACTTATATACCTGAGTGATCTACGGAAAATTTTAGCCCATCATAAAGAAGTGGGGAAGGGGCTAGGTGGGTCTGGTCCTTACTACTTGTTATTTAGTAGTTCGTTTCTTTGCATTTTCTGAGCACATTTACCATAGTAATGTATATATTTTTTTACACCATCAGAAAGTAGAGAATTCAATGAACAAGCAACCAACAGACTTTTTTAAAAAAGCTGATATTTTGACGTGAGATTTTTCGTTTGAAAATTAGGCTGCTTTTTCGATATTAAGTCAAAATAAGGTGAAACAATGAATATTTTAGATCAAAAAAATTACAGTGTATTTGGGATATAAAAAGGTAAGTTTTCACGAAATTTCGTGAAAAAAAATTATGTATTCTAAAAGATAAAAATAAAAAACTAAAAACTTGGTTTTTTAAATTTTTAACATAAATTTTGAGGTTATGTGAAAAAAGTATGTATACAAAAGTTGTAGATCTTTTTATTACCTACAACTTTGCGATTTAACTTTTTTCCATAGGACTTGTAGTTTTTCCGGAAATCGAGATAAACCGTTTTTTACCCTTAAAAGCCCCCCCCTTCCCACTTCCCGACCTCAGATCGCCGTTAATTTATTTTTCCTATCAATTTTGTTGTATTCTCTTCCTTTTACAATGGGTTTAATTCTACTATAATTTATTTATGTTTCAAAATGGATAATCACCAGCCTAATAGGTCAATGGATGAGATAAAAAAATATTCCAAATACCAAGCATTTATTTTCTTCTACACAGCTTATATATTAATCTTTATATACAAATGGGTCGATGCAAAATGTATTTTTTAAAGTAACTAGCCTTTTTTTAATATATATCTTTTATGGGGGGAAGGGGAATTTCGTATCAAGCTCTTTAATGGAACGGAATAACGCTGTGAAATTGAGTAAAAACAAAATAATGAAACGGTGTTTCACGTTTCTGTAAAATTCCGCTCACAAAAAAGGGAGAGGAGTTCAGCTTTTTTACATTATAAATGTCATAGTTTGACCTTTGTAGAATAATCACGCTAAAACGGCTGAACAGGTTTTAATAAAATTTGGCATACTTTTAGACAATGATATGAATTAGAACATAGGCTATTTTTATCTCACAAAAAGATATTCACGTGGTCGGAACCGCGGGTAACAACTAGTGATATATGTTTTTGAAATTATTCGTCTTAATTTTTTTATGCTTAGAAAAAAATATCACGCGTATTAAAAACAAACAGAATTAGTTGCGTATCATAAATGAATCCAGGCCGACCGTTTCTCTGCTTGCAAGTTACTGCAACAACTAACAAAGTCTTATCACAATAACACAGAATGGAAGAAATTCATAATTCTTGAGCTAATAAATTATATGTATGTCAGTAACAATAGGACTTTTTATTACGCGTTAAGATAAAAAAGATTAATTACATTACATTTGTTCTGTTTGACAAATTAATGGTTCTCTTGATGACTATGATCTTCTTAATGCGAGATTTTAAGTAATTAATTTATTATTGAAAGAAAACTAATTTAAACGGATTTTATCGCAGTTTTTTATTAATTTTGATATGATTTAATTTAATAATAAAAAACCGCGATAAAATCCGTTTAAATTAGTTTTATTTCAATGAGTAACATTCGCGTAAACGTATGAAATCATTAATTAATTAATTAGTCTCGTAAGTCAACATCGAACCATAACTCACTATTTCAAGGATTTGAATGACACCTAAAGTTGCTGAGCAAAATATTTTCCGTATGACCCTTTGCTGATTACTCGAATATAATAAGTCCTAAATAAAATTAATTTCTATCGCATTAATGAATAGTCATATCTCTGAATATATAATGTGAATTAATATAAATATGAAAGGCATTCCAATAGTGACTTCTAAATCTATAAATATCAGAAGTTAAATATTAATTAATATTTAGCCCTATCAAACAAAAAGGCAAGAAAAATTTCGTTTGTTACGCATCCATTTTGATAGGAGTATATTTTAAGTAGTTTATTTTAGATTGTTCTTGGTTAAAGTTGGTCATAAGTGTATAGTTACCATAAGTAAGATATACAAATAACGCTTACGTCGCTGCTTCCCCTCCCACAGTCGTTCACACACCCATGACATGTGACTAGAAGTTATTACTGAGTTTTTCGCATCCATAGTATATTAGAATCCAGCATTGCGTGCTCTGGTGCTATCATGAGACATAATATAAATTAATTTTATTATAGTTATGAAGTTTATGCGTTTGTATCCTCGAAATTCTTTTATACTATGGTCGATTGCTTTTCGTATTAAATAGTTTTGGCTCGCGTATGCCAGTTTTATATTATTACTAGCTTTTGCTCGCGGCTCCGCCCGCGTGATATGCTTTTTCCGGGATAAAAAGTAGCATATGTCCTATTCTGATGTATAAGCTATATTATTGTAAAGTTTCATTAAAATCCATTCAGTAGTTTTTACGTGAAAGAGTAACAAACATACATCCATTCTTACAAACTTTCGCGTTTATAATATTAGTAGGATTATAATTGATGAAATATTATTTTGTGAAACGAATTTTTTTTAAAAGTAGGCAAATTTCAGTAAATATTTTGTATTCAATAAATTCACTTCATAGAACTTTGCTTTCAACAATTCCCTAGTGTATAAAAATTATATTATTTATTTTATTGTAGTTGAGAAACCGCGAGGTCTTGGGTTTAATTATCAAATCAATCCAAATTTTTTATCAGTGTTTTCGAGTCTAAAAATCACACATGAGTTGCTCGTGTTTGGAGTTTGTGTCCGGATAGCATAGGTGAAATGCTAGTTGCACCTCTGCGTACCCTTCCGAGGATATAGGCGTGATTATGTTATAAAATCAACAGTAGTTTAAGCCTAAAATAGCTGGATCTATAGATTATGTTTATCGTATCACAGACGATGTAAATAAGCATTCAAACATTATAAAATATTGCTCCACAGGTTTCGTTCTAAAAAAACAACAACAATTTGTTGTCCATAGTAAATGCGAACGAACTCGCGTGCAAAAGCTAGCAATAAATTAAAATTAAATATGATTATTACGTAAATGTGGACTATGTAAATCCTTATTTATTTTTTTGTTTAAATATGCGAAGGTAAGTAAGTGTAGGTAAGTTTGTTTGAGCGGGTTCCGCTTAAATATAATAAGCATTGTTCAAAAGTGAGTTGCTGTTAGCAAGGTACCAAGTACATATTTATACCTGACTGGACAACATCGTATTCATGGTGAAAAACTGTACATAGTATATTATATAGCTTGTACTGGCATAGCTTTCTGGGGTCAGCCAGTGTACACCTTCAAGCTGGCATAATTCTAGCATTATGATACAGAGATATTGCGCTTCTCGACGTTCGACAATGAATTTGAGTTACTGTGTGTGCTTGCCATTAAATACAGTTTAGTGATTTTGCAGTGCTACGGTAGAATAAAGGTATATAGGTATGTCCCTAGGTAGGTCATCAGTCAAACGCGCTCGAAAACGGTCTACACTATGCTTGGAAAGACTCGACGTGGTCTCCATTCAAGTAACTTTTAGTATCAATATCTTGTATAAATGACTAGCTGGTAGGTACATCGCATGCGAGAGACCGTCTGGGTAAGCAAGCAGCAGTACGTAAGCATTTTGTGTTTCGTTTCATATCTCGGGTTGACGAGCGCAGTTCACTGCCAACCTGTGCTTTGTAGTTTGAAGTTCTGTGTGATGTGGCTTCTGTTTATGGGTAGGCGTGACGCTTTCCATCTGGCGAGCGATCCGCTCGTCTTGTCATTTCAGTTAATAAAAAAAGAATTTGGTTACCGCTGACAAAGAGCCAAATAAGTACTGTACTGTGACCAAACCTTAATTACTATGTTAACTAGAGCACAATCCAGGAACCAATTATTTAATTTAACTCGATGTGACCAAATCAGTAATTGTTATCGTCATCATGGAATAATTCTTTATTCCATGATGACCACAGCAAAATGTTAGACAGGTTTTTCAGATGAGTATCAACCACCTGCCATTTTTTACAGACCGTCCAGTTCAACATATAAGCTACAGAAATCTACTATCATAATAAATAATCTTTAAAATATATGCTATTATCTACACTTATAATATTATAAAGCGGGAACATTTGTATTTTAGTATGTAACGAATAAACTTAAAAACTACTGGACTGACTACAAAAACTCCTTTGCCGTTAGAAAGGTACATTATCACTGAGTAACATGGGCTACTTTTTATCCCGGAAAAAGCAGATAACGCGGGCGGCGCCGCGAGTAAAAGCTAGTAAAAAATAAATAGTGAACGCATTTCACAAGGAATTCTAAAAAAACTGAATAAATCGTCACATATCAGGGCCATTAATTTGAGTGCGTCGTCGTTGTGGGAGTTTTTATTTTTGTCGCAGCATTTATAGAGATGAGGAAAGCGCGCTAGGTTAAAAATTAGTTTGTTATATGAAAATCTTTCGATTTTATTTACATGTGCAGAACTGTGGGCGTAAGTGGCGCTAAACTGATGGTATTAGACGAGCGTTGATTGAACTACGTGAGTAAATATTATGCATCATCGCACTCTCGGTGCCGGTAAGTTAATCCTAAAGGCAGACTTCCGACGGTGGCGTTAAGTGACAGAAATGCGTACAATGCCACCGTGTCCTTCGCTTTTGTACTGTGCACTACGTAAATCTAGGAGAGCCTCCAGTCAGGCGTTCACAGAAGATGACATCCCTGACGCTTGCATCTGATGCTGACGTAGCCATTGTAAGTTTATATTTTCCGATGTTACGTTGAGATACTTACCTTACATACATAATTTATTAAATTAAAGGCAATTCCAAATCTCTACAACCAATAAATGTATACGATTTTAATCTTGTATATCAACAAAAGTATATCCAAACTATCATATTATCGCGGCTTCACACGCCGATTAGATGGGAGTTGGAGTTGGAGTGGAAAGTGACCGTTTTTATTGGACATCGTGTCCTCATAAAGCATTTTCCGCTTTCCGTTTTACTTCGTGTCTGTTAAAGTCCTATTAATTTCAATTCTCCCATTTCAATAATCAGGCCGGACAAACAGACAAAATTATTAAAAACAGCTGTTTCAGTTTTGATAACGTGCCAATAGTTTCGACAGATCAGTTTTATTTATTTGTATAAGTAGATCATATATTCACCGTCATAGCGAGTTCACATGGTTCGATTTTAGTTGATTAACTGTTACATGACAAGCGACTTGAACCGTCTGAATAACCTTTCAATCAAATGCAACAACCATAGCACACAGATTTTGTTGGTTGAAGTCAGTTGATTAACTAAAATCGAATCGTATGAACCCATTATTTTTGATATTATGAATGGTTATAGCCTATCAGGGAGTGGAATGGACTACTGAAACAATGGTAGCAAGCTCAAATCTAACCTCTATGGTACACACATTTACCTTATTAAAGTTACGTGTTTATTCATTGTTAAATATCATGGCTTGATTTAATGGTGAAGGAAAACATCCTGGGACCTGACCACCAGGGAATTTGATTAAGGCCTAAACCGTCTCATTAGTTGAAGAGGCTTGTGCCCAGTAGTTGGATAAAATAATACAGAGCTGAAATAAAAATGCAGTGTGGTAAAATAAAACAGGGCTAAAATATTGTGAACTGTAACTATCGTGCTTACACATCCTTAGAATTCAAGCTCTTTGGATCAAGGAGAACGCATTATTTTCGATCGCCAAGAATGTTGAGTACCATCAAATATATCTCGGTGATGGGACGTTATAAATCAATACAAATTCTTTTAGTTTTACTGTTTCAAAAGTACATTTAAAGCCATAATAGCCAAAGCTAATGCGGGCTAGGAGTTTTAGGCTCATCAGTAAAATAAATTCTGATAAACGTTTCACTTTGATAAATCAACCATAAAATCCATTAAAGCTTCGGTAAAAAAAAATCACGTTGCGTATAACATCTAATACCAGTGAACATTGAAAAATGAACGACTAAACAGTAAATTTTATTTTAATATTCAGTCTTATGTTTGACACGCGACACTTCGTTGGGATCCCTGGATGATGTCCAAGGTACGAAAACGTAAATAGAATGGAGTTTATTAAAAAACGCCAGCCATTGAAGAGCCCTCTCTGGAATTATTATGAGATATGATTTAAGATTTTATGATTTTATGGATGCAGGCCGCTTCCAACAGGTCAGTCTGGAAATCTTTAGGGGAGGCCTATGTTCAGTAGTGGACGTCCTGTGGCTGATGCTGATGATAATTAAAGACTCGTTTCTACCAGCTTCACCCTTTGCAAGTCTATATTAAAACTTTTATTTTTGCTAAGTTTAACTAAAAGAAACGCTCAATCATGTAATTTTATAATGACTATATGGCTGTGACAGCCTCCGTGAGCAGTGGGCGAGTAGCCAGCTGTAAAGCGAGAGGCCGCGGGTTTGGTTCTCGTACCGAGACAAATGTTTGTATAATCCACAAATATTTGTTTCGCGTCTGGATGTGTTTTCTCTCCGGAGGGGTTGATAACAGGCGGACGGTCGTAAAACTATGAGCCACAATTTTGTTTGTAACATGTGTTAAAAAGCATATTGTGCCGACTCTACTGCGAGTGGGATTAGAGCAGGTGGAAGAATAAGAATAAATGAAGTTAATGTGCAGTACCTAATACATAATTATTGTACGTGACTGTATAGTGATAACGATACAAATTACTTATAGTACAAATTACTTATAGTGCAGAATTTGATAGCATAATGAAGAAATTGACAGCCTTCGTGGCGCAGTGGTCGAGTAGCTGACTGTAAAATGTGAGGCCGTGGGTTCGATTCCCGCACCGAGCAAATATTTGTCTTATCCACAACTATTCTATATAGATAGACTCCTTACGTAACAGTCTGGACTTCCCTTGATCTTTATCATCTTCACTAATGAGACTGTTGGCCTTCATGTCTTCCGTTACAGTGTAAAAAATTGATAAATGCAGAGCTATGAATTACTTTATTAAACAAGATGCTATTTGCAATAATTTTAATATTCTTGTACGCTAACATTTACATTTTAAACATCGCGAATGTTTTGGATGACATACAATGTCTTGACGTACGAATCGAATCTGCGACCTTACGTTCCTCAACCTCGTCGAAAGCGTCACAGAATTAGTTACATTAGTCATCACTTAAAATATTGCATTATAAATTAGTCACGGAAGTTGTTTTAGTCGAGTTTATCGTCCTAAAATATGTTTAAAGTTATTTACAGATGTATTTAAAAATACTAATTTTGTTTCTTATCTGGCTGTGAAATGATATGCATTTCTTCATTTAAACCTCATTCAACCTCATTCTTGTTGTTATACCAAGAATTGGATTCTGCGTGCATTCTGACCAGCCATTTTAGAAGTGGTAGGGTCACGTTAATGACTTTTTTTTACAGTATGAGCCGCCTCTACTGGTTTATTACTACTGTCTCAAAAAAAACAACGTAAAGCCTTTCGTATGCTGAGAGACCCTACTAGAAGCTAAATCACCCTTTACCTTCCCAATCCCCATTTATTTCATTTAAATTCAGAAAAGAATCTATAATTGTTCTTGTATTGTGGGTATTCATGGGCAATGGATTACTATTACCATAATTTGACCCACTTGCTTATTTATTGAAGAGCGCGAGAATTGCGAGAAAACCAATAATAAAATATTATATGTCAAAAATTCAACTAAAATCCAAAACACATCATAGAGACACCCAAACTTTAGTAGCAGTATGATCACTAACAACTGCCAAAATCTGTGAGACGTCAAAATAAAGACGCAATTAGATAGTAGTATTCTTCAGCCTTATACCAGAATTATAAACAAACATCTCCACCCACACAAAAAATATTTTTTTGTGAATAGAGTGTATAAGTGACAAATTTTGGAACAAATTGAAGATGTATAGAATGATCTGTCAAAATTGGAAATCGACCAATAAGCGTTTGACGACGACAGCATCACTCATCTCCGCCAAATTATAAATATCTTACTGTATCTACAATAAATACAATGTAAATAATGAAAAAACGGGTATGTAGATATTTGTTTAAATTTCAGGTACTTGACAGGCGATTACACATTAAGTGACTGTTGTAGGTCGGAAGCTGGTGTGTACCCATCGGTAACTACATTGTTTGAGTTAAGAGTTACGTGTGCCACCGTCTTTGTTACAATATAATATTTAGCTTTACCTTTATTTCGAATTGTTTACAGCGGACAAAATTAATTTATTGGTTCTGTGTCCTTTTTGTTTAAATAAAATATAATGTTTCTAAACACATATAAGAAAAAATAAGATCACAAGGTGATGATAATGACAATGCTGTTAGTGATGATGTCACGAACGATAAAGAGTAACTAATAAGGTTTATTTTTATTTTTATAGGTATATCCCCTGACGTTAGTTGTGGTTCTTTTTGGAATGTTTCTTTTAATATCCAATACAAGCACTGACTAGTAGTTGTTATGCCTAGACGCAACTGCTGCTATAAGCAGAGCTCGCGTTGGAGACGTAAGAAGATAGAAAATTTTAATAATAGCGAATATACCAAAACATTTGTAATCGTTATTATGTCCGTAAGAAGCTTTAAGTATTTTAGTACTGAAATGTGGGATAACATGCAAGAAAACCGTGTTAATATCGGCTGATTGTATCTAAACATATTGTGGCAAATGAATCAGAACATCTGGATGTTCAAATCTCGTACATATTTAATTGCATTGATATCGGTTATTAGCATAGGTGACGCGAAGAACATACGTTTTTGTTTATACTCGTATGTCGAATGCTGTTTATTTTTTATTCTATATGTGTGTGTAAATATTGATGCTGCCAAAATATCTGGCATCGTACAACGTGTTACACTAATTGCTTCCCACTTGATATAAACAAGTGATTTATAGCACCAGGTGGGAAAAGGAGCAGGTAAGTCATCTGATGGTACTCGATGGTCATTTTCCATCAAGCTGTAATGTAAAGTGTATTAAATTATATTTTATATAAAACTTCACCTATACAGGATAAACCCCTTTGTTAATTTTGCAGCATAAGTCGGAAAACTAGTAAGTGGGTCACCTAATGGTAAGTGATCTATACCGCCTACTAACGCCCACAATATCAAAAGATTCATGAACGGGTTATCTACTTTGAAGGAAAGGGGTAATTAAGAGACTGGGAAGGAGTGGATATTTGGACCTCAAGATATCTCACTCACCGTACGAAACTCAACAGCATGTTGCTACATCACGTCGGTTTTGATGAGATCGAATTGGCCTTTTCATGCTGTATACAAAACTGTCGTCGACATGGTTCTACTGCTTGTAAAATGATACCACTATCAGTGATACGTCAAGTAGGCCTTTTCATGCTGTGCACAAAACTGTCTGACAGCATGCTTCTACCGCTTTTAAATTGGTTCTACCACTATCACTACACGTTTAGTCAGTCAAAAAAGTTATAAATGTTATGTCTGTTGATGAAAAAACAACCCACTCACCAAACCACTCTTGGTGTCGTAATAAATCATCCGTTTATCATGAAAAAGCTGAAATATACTTATGATAACATTTCACAATTCTATCAAAGGAGTCAGCTTTAATGAAACGGCTGGGCCAGACGTTAGTCAGCGTATTTTTTCGATTTCAACTCTGCCTAGTGTCTGCTTTCATTCTTGTTAATTTTCCACCAAGGTTCTAGCAATTGCAAGTGCGTCTAAATTCTTGCTCTTAGGATATAACGTTAATTACCAAAATAAAGACTTTGAACAATGAGAATTGCCGTATTGGTATAGTGGTAGTACACTGAGGCTAAGAAAGCGATGTATGCCTGAATGGAAACCTAGGTGAGGCTATAATTTAGGTTTTTCGATTCTATAAGGCTCAACCTATCATGAGGTATCACATCATGGGACGGAAACCCCGGTGATCTCTGGGTGCTATAGTTGCAGCTCTGCCTACCTCTTCGGAGATACACGCATAATCTTATGATATGTTACGTATCGATGGTTTCATAGCCTATTGCGAATTCTTATAAACGTAATACATAAATTTGTATAGACAATAGATGAATAATACCTTCAAACTGTAATATTGGAACGCCCATATTGAGTACATGTAATAACGTTTCTAATATTTCTTATTAAGAAATACGAGTGAAAAACATTTCTGCCCCTGTACTTGTAGAAAACCCACGCTAGATATTATTCAACGAATTATGAAGACAAACAGTAAAAATAATAAAATAAATGTGTATGAGTTAGACCGACTTCTATTAGTCTTCGTTTCGCGTGGCTTTGATATGAATATGACAAATGGCATAACTTATTCTTATAATTTTATTACATGTTTCATCTGAATAAAAATGAAACATAAAATTTGTTTTTTAAGTAGTAAAATCTTGTGCTTTTCTCTATATTTTATGTGCATGACATAAGAATATACAATACATGATATTATGTTATTTAACATAAATACTATAAAGCAAGCAGTGGGTGAGCAATGGCCGTAGAGACTGAAAGACTATCGGAGTTTCTGATACCACCGACTCAGATTTGTGTAAGTTTAAAAAGGAAGGTTTTCTTTTTGAGTAAGTTTATTTTTTTGGTAAAATGATTTTATCTTTCTAGTAAAATAATAATCAAAATCGGTGCATAAATGTCGAGCGTTTTGGCATACCATACCCAATTTCACCCCCTTAAATGTATAATTTTTCCTTCACACCAAAATGAGTCTGCCACCGAAGTAAGTCTAAATATAATAAGAATACAAAAATAATCATCCAATCCTTCCTCCATTTTTTCGTCATTTAAAAACCAATTCATATCATTCACATTCAGTTGACTCACAACATAACCTTTTGAACTGTTTAGTATAAAGATATCACTCATTTAAGCCAATTGGAATAAAGGAAATACTAATTGTCTATTTACGTAGATGTTGAAATATCATCATACAAAATAAACATATGCGAAGTATGTTTGTTTGTGTTGGCTATAAAAATCGTTTCAACGTTTATGCTTCGAGTTGAAATTACTCATTTGAATGTGCGAAAAGCATAATAGCTTTATATGATCAAAGACATTGTTAAATAAAACCAAGTAGATAAGCTAGTCCCCGACGATAAGGCCTAGTCTACATCGTACGTTGTCGTAAATTTCGGATACTTGATGTCTTATGTTTTGTGTTATCGCTCTTTTTTACAGCAGAATGTAAACGAACAGATGGGTAATATGATAGCAAGAGAATTCCATCTTCACATATATCTACCAAGGCAAAAGAATATAAAATAAATGGATACATCCAACAGTCACACATATAGTCTCGATCCCATACTAGATTAACTTGTATCGTGGGTATCAAGACCTATGAAGGACTTGCGAACCCACAACACTGTGGAAACTGTGTTCCCTGTCTGGACAGGGAATCGATCCCACGGTCTCTCGCTTCGCAGTGGACTACTCGCACACTGTGGAGGCTGATATAGAAGAATATTTTGTTTAATTAGTTTATTTATTTGTACATACAACAACTGGAATCCAAATTTGTCCAATTTAAATACATATTACTTATAATTAAATCACTAATTTTACTAATGAAATAAAAGTAGTACTTAAAATTATAAACTTCAAAACCCGAATCTTGGTGCATTGGAAGCTATACATTGAGGTTTCCATTTTCCCTCATACTTAGTTATCAGTTCTTAACTCGTCTGTGTAAACTCTATCGAATAACAAAATAATCATCGAATTCGATACCAAATACGTTTAGAACATTATAAATGAAACCTTTAAGAGTCAATATAGACGGCTCAAATTTTAATTTTTTCAAATTTTACTTAGCTTCTTTATTTCACATAAATCTAAAAATAAATAAATAAAATAAAAAAATACACCAATAGTTACATACCTAAAATACATAAAAATGTAAACAAAAACGGCATTAAATCATTGAAAATTCGTCCTCAACATGCTATTCCTGTTAAATTGTTACTAATTTTACACCTTTCAACATTAACGTCAGAAACATCTCCTCGTGGCACTCCACATGTTCACCTCAACGTCAAACTAAAGTCTTTTTTTGTTTGTTAAAGTACGTCGCCACTTGTAACATTTAGCTGCATTGAGTGGCGTGACTGTGACAAACACGCGTGACGAACTCTCAAATGTGAACGGTTGTCAAATTTACGGCCTAATGCGACACTGTAGAAAATGTTGTCTGCAGCATGAATTGGCCGGCCCGACCGGGTCGTTACCAATGTTTCATTGAAAACCGGCGTAAAGTTGCGGTTTGCTGGTGCGTTTCGTTCAGTGTGATATCTGGAGGCCCAAATACCCTTCCCAATCCGTTGCCTTTAAGGTCGGCAACGCGCCCATAATTCTTATGTATTGTGGTTTCCATAGGCGGTTGAGAACACTTATTCATAAGGTTAGTTTTCGTTTGCAGACTTTCGTTTCTATGCATATATTATTACTTGTCCTGACTGACTGATTGATTCATCAACGCAGGGCCTAAACCTCTGGGGCTACAAACTTGAAATGATGGCAGTTGATACCTTTTATATCTTAAGCACGCAATAAGAAAGTATCTTTTTTTGCAATTTCAATATGGAATGGAAGTATACCGGAAATATGAGGGTGCAGAATTTCACGCAGGCAGAGCCGCGAGCAAATGTGAGTGTTAAATAAAACGCGGGGATCCGCTCTAAGACCTTGTTATATTTCGCAGTGACATATAATTTAAGAGTTTGTAATTTTTTTGGTTTAAGGCAAAACAATAACACAGTGTATGTGACCAGCCGACCTAGCGGTAAGTAGTTTGACAAGTTTGAAATGCCTCTCGGTACGGCGAAACGTCACCCAAGTGTGGATGCACCTTAAATGCCTTACATCGCCTCGACCTTGCCCGTCAACCTTGTATGAACTCATCACAGTGAAAAGATCCCAAAATAGTAAGTGTCCCAGCTAATAATGTGGCTGTGTGGCGCTCTGCCAATCTCATTATCAAAAAGCTATCGGCCGTATAACTTAACGATGTATTTACGACTTTAAGACAATGGGGTTGGGTACAAATTGAGGTGGATGGTTTTGGCATAAAATGTACAGTATCGAGTATATTGCAGATAAGAGACGGACTGTTAAACTAAAACAATTATAATTGCTTTTTATAAAAACATCTTCAGTAATGGCAATATCTGGAACAAATATGTCTGATTAGAATACTTACCAGTTTAACGCTGGAGTCCTTAATTCATAGTCGTCATAGTCAAATTACTTACTAATGCTTGTTTGATCTATAAATATTTGGTGGGGGGGTTGAGTATTATGAGATCGATAGTCCCTCGTAGCTCCTGATGTGCACGATAGAGGTTTAACCTAGTGCGTGGTCAGGACTATATTACTGTTGGGTGTATTTATTTAATAATATTTATATAAAATAAATATTGTACTTTTTTTTCTAAATCCAAAGTCTCTCGTAGTTTTCGATACCTACGACACAAGTCAATTGTGTCTTACTGTGGGATTACTATGTGTATGACTGTTGGGTGTTATAAAAAAAAACTTTTAAATAGCCAACATTTTATTTAAAATTTATTCGACAGAGTGGCTTAAGATTTATTATCTCAGAATATAGTGTTATGTTTATAACATTATTGTAAATATTAAAGACGAGACCAAATATTTGTTAGTGCCGGTGGACTGTGTAAACAGATTTGTCATTTTAATGGCTAACACTAAAGGTATAAATAAATGCATAATGTATTGAGTGAAACTGAGAGATACGCTTCCAATATTTTATTGTTTTGATTATAGTCGATAATATAATGGTGAATTCACCTACACGTGAATGGTGTTCACGTGTAGGAAGTAGAAATAATAAATGTCAATAAAATATGTGAAGTAAGTGAATTTGCTAGTTACAGATCTAAGTTCAAAGCTGATAATTCATGAATCCATACAAGAAGATTTTCACAACCTGTTGTCCTTGGATTTGCACATAAAGATTCTTAAGAGCCTTATATTTAAATAATGATATTGTGTACTTTTAGTTCGCGACGAGTATACTGTGTTCTATATATTCTCTCAATATTATAAATATGTATGAGTAAATGGAAAAAAATACATTAGTTGTTTTAATCTTGACAAATAATAGGGTGGATAAGTTTGACTGCTTTGTTTATCATTGAGCGCGTGTGTATCTATTTGTGGCCGATGCCATATGCTACAATTAACGCCTACACAAATGAACTGATTTGGTTGCGGTTTCATTGTTTAAAAACTGTTCAACAATTCATTCATTCTTAACTATAAATATCTCTTCAGACATTTAAAAATTATTGTTGTTTTCTTATTAAAACGTACTAAACTCTGGTTCAACAAGCGTCCGCCTCCATTTGCCCCTTAACTCCGGGGGTCAGTTTATTTTTTAATAACTTTTCATTACGTTATTAAGAAAAGTGATTATTAGAATAAAAAGTGAATGTGTTTATCAATATCTTCAAACAAGATTGTGCGTGAAAGGAATATAGTTGTATACTATACGTTGTAGTATACTATATGTTGTATGTTGTACTAATCACCAGTACTACCATTTGTGTTTATTTTGGAAAGTGTTTCCCTTATACCTAATATAAGAACACAACTACGACTGCTGTACTACTGACTATTTACTAATTTATCGAAACAAATACCGATACACAAAGACTTTAAAATTAATTTTAGTTGAAATTATACATAACTAATACAAGATTCTCTCGAACATATTAATGGCTCACTAAAATCTTGAAATGCAGTATGGGAACTGATACGGATCTGAAACATTGCCAGAATGAACTCAGGGTGAATGGCGGAATAATATAATAAACTATACAAAGAAATTATGATGCGCTTAGGCCGGCAATTGAGCAAGGGGTTCATCTAATGGTCAGTGATCTCCATCGATTATGAACACCCACGATAACAGAAGAATCATTGACTGGTTGCTAATCTTAAAAATATAATTAGTAAATATAGTAAACAATATACAAAAAAATAATAAAGTTCTACTGACTCACTGACACATCAACGCTCAGCCCAAACCCTTGGACTTAGAAATTTGAAATTTTATTATGATTTATAAAAGTAATAAGGAAGGATATTTCAAAACTCAATCCCTAAAAGTCTTATATAGGTTTGTAAAGATTCTATGGAGAAACAATATAAATAGACATTCTTACTCAAAACTTCGTATTCCAAAGAACGAATAAGCAAATACGATTTTTCCTAATTTACCCCTTAGTGGTGAAATGCTTTAACGGGGTGGGGGATGATGCGGATTAAGATATTCATATGGTCGAAGCTGCGAGTAAAATCTAGTATAGAACAAACGAGGGCATCTAAAAGGAATTGTAATTACATAAGTAGGTTAGCACGTGTTTAATTAATTTAATATGGGTAGCTGGGGGAAACTATCGGATGTTGACGTTGAAGGAGTTTGTTACACTTCGCGTATATTTGTCTAGCCCAGTCCACCCCATGACCACAAATACTGAAAAGTCTTCGAAACGTCGGGATCAAAAGTAGTATGACTGGTTATTATATCTTAAACAATTTAATTGTGTTGATACAGAATTTTAAGTTTTAAGCTGTCTCTCTAAGGCAAACAATCTAAAATAATAACAGCTTCGCAAAATACAGCACTTTGAAATTGGGTGAGTTAAAATATTTTATATGATCTTTCTAGTATATGTATGTGACAGTATACGTGGCGCAGTGGGCGAGTAGCCGTTTGTGAAGCGAGAGGCCACGGGTTTGATTCCCGTTGTGAGACAATTTTTTGTGTGACTTGCTCGTTTGTCAGCCCCTGCTATAAACAGCCAATCTAGTCCCGCATTTCCTACTCAAGTACAATTCCAATTTGCGTTTCGATTAAAATAAAGCTGCAACGTAACCTCGGAAAATACCGCACATACGAAAGGCACGGAAGGTCTCGCAAAATAGCCCGTCATATAAATGAGCACGACAAATCCCTGACCGCAAACTAAACCGGAACGTTTCTTATGTGTTGCCCCAAGGTTAGAAAGATGAGCTGGTAATCAAATAAAATGGATGCTGAAATATGAAACGTCATTATTTACAACTATTACTAAGCTTAGTATATCAGGTTTGTTGGATTTTATAATGAAGAAAGTGAAAAATTCGTTTCTGTAAAAGTACTACCTAAAAAGAGTGAAAAACTCATTACTTTACTAGCTTGAATGATACTGCTCTACTTACTTGGGTTGTAGCATTATATTATATAGCTATAAACCAACGTGTTGATAAAACAAATATTTGGCGTAATAATGACCTCAATCGTTCTCAAAGCGTTTAAAAGTTCTCTTACATAGTGACGAAAAATTGATTAATTTGTTTATTTTCAGTTGAATTGTGACTGTTCCGAATTTATTTTATGTGAAAACTTTTCCAGATCCATAACGAATAATACAAAAAGAGAGTTAGGCGTATCCACCGTTCGAATCGTGACTTGTGGCGTTAAGTTCATACAAAAATCCCATAGAATAAATAATAGTTAAAAAAAACTAAAAAACACGCTTTTACATAAAATCCAACTAAAAAATAAAAAATAAATTTTAATGAATTCGAATTAGGAATAGTGTACAAAATTTAAAAATATATATAAATTAAGAATAGTGTAAATAAGAAAAAATATGTATTTTATTGTAAAAAAACGTGGGGTGCTTTTTAAGACATTATCAAAATGATGATCCTTCTACTCATATCTGTCAATAAAATATTTTTATAACTATTGACACCATGCACCCCACGCTTTTTTTTACAATAAAATACATATTTTTTCTTATTTACACTATTCTTAATTTATATATATTTTAAAATTTTGTACACTATTCCTAATTCGAATTCATTAAAATTTATTTTTTATTTTTTAGTTGGATTTTATGTAAAAGCGTGTTTTTTAGTTTTTTTTAACTATTATTTATTTTTAATTTTTTAGTTTGATTTTCTATAAAAAGGTGTATTTTCATTTTTTTTATCATTTTTTTTTCTTTGTGTTTTTATTTTTTTTACCATTTTTTGAAGTGAAACTTCTTTCGAATCTTTGTGATTGGAAAATTCGCTGAAACGTAAAAATGTCACGAAGGAGGTAGGAAAGAAACAAGTTTTACGAATGGCTTGTTTAACAAGCCATTTGTAAAACTGTACCCGATCAATCGTACAACACCCCTAGTTCATACAAAGCGTCGGAGGTAATGATTCGCTGGAGAATCTTGACATCGCGATGTAGATGTGCCAGTGGCGCCATCTCTTGATTTTTTCTTGTTTTATTTTAATGTGTCATGTAGACTATAATCCAATGTTCTATTATATTGCTGCCACTAATTGTAAATAATATAAAAAAGCGTGTTAAAAAAAGTGTTTTGCGAACATCCCTTACTACTGAAGTAATTTTAATAACAGTTGTAGGTAATAAATTTGTAATTTATAACAATTATTCAATGAAATATTTAAGGAAGTTTTAATTTTTACAATATTTATTTATTTTGTTCTAAACTCGTATCAAAATAACACAACAAAACAACCAGCGCCACCTTTATTGCATTTAAGCTACAAGTTGACAAGAAAAAATCATGAGATGGCGCCACTGGCACATCTACATCGCGCTGTCAAGATTTTATCCGACGTTTTGAAGTAGGTCAAAATCACGTACAAAGACAAGTTACAGACAAACCTACCAATATACAAACATACATACGTCTGAAGCTAATAAAAGCGTGTTAAAAAGCACTTAATTTTTTTTCGAATGTAAATATTTCCGGGACAACTTTTTCAATCTCTTTCCATTACTACCTTATTGAGATTACGAATAATTTGAAAACCCATTGCCCAATCAGTTCAGACGTTGTCAAATATAGATCTCCTTTCAATAATAATAATTATGAATCTGTCAGGGACACTCTGTCACTGTCTGTCACTCTGTCTTCACAAATAACATTCACATGTGTAGATACTTTTGACTGCAAAAATAATGGGCCGGTTTGACCGAGTTTTTATCGGATGGTCTCATAGAAATACTGACGTGAAGCAGCTTCCTGTCGCGTTTCTTACGGTGAGTGAGATATCCGGCGGCCCAATTCCCTTCTCCTTACCCCAGGCATATCTTTATTTTAAGGTTGGCGACACAGCTATGATTCTTTACGTGTTGTTGATGTTCAAGGATGGTGAAGATCATTTATCATCAGATGAGCTACTTGCTTATTGGCTTTTCTCTGATATGAGAAAAACCATCTAGTTTAAAAAGAAATACCAAGAAGTTCAACTACATGTAACGTTTATATCATCTAATGACTAATCAATACAGCCACATTTATGACTTACAAAAATTTCCTTGCAAGTTATTGGATTCAATGCATTGAATATTATTTATATAAATAGATTTTAGTTGTGTTAAGGAACAAACTTCAAGTCACAATAGTAATATTACGTTGTTTTGAGTTGAGTTTGAGTTTTCGTTGTTACGTTGGTTTGAATTCATATATTACATATATTACTATAAGATTCTTGAACTCAAACCAACGTAACTTAAAGCTAGATTAGCGTGCTCTGGTTTTGTTTATAAAACTCGCTCTCGCCACTACTAACATCTTGCGCCCAATTTCCCCATACCTCTAGTAAGGACACTTTATACGTTCGTAGTAGAACATAAAGTACGCTGAGTCTAACAAAAGTTGTTACTGTACAGAATTTATACCCCATTTTGGACTTACAATAATTCCAGTGAATTTTGTTCCACTGCCATTTATCGAGTCTGGTGGCTAGCGAAATTTAGTTCGACCAAGGTTTTAGTTTTATGTATTACGTGCTGTAAACGGATTTACGATTATCAATGGAACAGAGGAGATTACTTGGATTCAATCTCGTTTAGTCAATATCTCGAATATGTTCGTAGTTCAGCGAAAATCAAAGTGCAAGACTTGTTTGCTAGTATATACAACAAACTCTAAGCTAAGTCAACGGCCTTAATTTGGTTGTATATATAAGTTAATACACCTGAGTTGTTTTCTTTGTAATTAACTCGGTCCAAAAATAAGCTACTGTAATTTTCGTACGATGTATTACAAAAGATATTATGTCTTGGAAAAATAAAAATATTATATAATAAGCTATGTAAAATAATACGTAAAAGTTGGTATATTACCCATATAAGAAATAATTTTGTGGACAAAGTAAAAGTTTATCTTCCAGTAGAAGATTTCGAAATAGCCTTAGGAATACAATAAAAGCGGCCATCATTTCGACGAAGGCGATAAATCGAATGCAGTTCTATTTTAGTATTTTTTTTAAAATGTTAATTAATCATATCCTTGGCCATATTTTTTTAGGCAACCCTATTGGTAAACGATTGCCTTATTAGTCTTTAAATTGTGGATATCTCACTCACCGTACGAAATACAGCAGCAAGCTGCTAATTTACGTCGTTTTTATGTGAGAAAGTAGTAACGACTCGGTCGAGCCGGCCCGTTCGTGAAAAAGATATAAACTAAAAGGAACTAAATATGTACACATACACATATTTTAGCAATATTTATATACGCCAATATACGCGTCGAATTCAGAATCTATTAGGTATGTTTTTTTTTGCGCCAGTAAAAAATTAAAAATACTGATGCAAATAATTGTTCAATACTCCAATATAACTATGAATCCCAACTTTATTAAAGAAAATAAAACCATATTTCGTTTCCATTAAAATAAACTCTTGCTTCTCACTGGCCACAAAGTAAATGCTTTTCTAGGTCGTAACGTAGAACACTTTAGCTTCCACATGCTATAGTATTTCAGGCTGAAAGGAATACAGCGCTTGACCTGATTTTCCTATGCCTATGTATGGAAGCCAGCCGTTTTTAACGCGAGACATTAAAGAAAATCTCCACATTTTAAAACAACTTTAATATTCATTTGGTGGTTTAAAGTCGTTTTGTAAGAGGTTCTGGCTTGTGGCCATACATATTTATTGCATTTTATAATTTAGTCGCTTTAAAGAGAAGTCATTTTCTACATATCTTCACTAATTTATTCGCAATTTATTAGTAGAAAGAATAATAATAATGTTTTGTATAGAATGCAATAATTTATGTATTTAAATAGGTAATAATAATAGTGTATTTGTTAAAACTGAACTCACTGGTATTACATTGCACTATCTCAAAAAGATTTTTTTTTGATTGAATAACGAGACGAGCAATGCGCTGGCCTGATGGTAAGCGCCTCGCCTGCCCATAAACAGAAGCAATACCACACAGAAATTTTTATTACAACGCACTGCAAGTCACTGAAATGCGCTCGTCACCCCGAGACATAAGATGCTAAGTCTCATAATGCCCAGTAATTACACTGGCTTCAATGTCTTTCAAACCGAAACAGTGCTTACACATTGTTACTTGGCCGCAGAAATAGACAAAGCGGTGGTACCAAACCAGACGGCCTCTCGCATACGAAGAACCTACCACCTTGACTTAATTAAATATATTCAGAAATTATCTTCAGATCAAATGAATAATTGAATATAAATAAACCTTTACATACTATAAAGAACACTATCACAGATAATGACAAAAACCATAATCGTGCTATCAATTTAGTATACAGAGTCAGTTTATGAAGATGTTACGATTAATTAACAGCCTTCAAAAGGGGAACATCTAAAATCTCCAATTATGTACGCGATCAAAACATCTAGTTAATTATTCATAGTATCGTTATTTCTCACGCCCACAAAGTTTGTGAGATTTTCCTTTAAGTAAATTGACGTGGAACATTCGCAGCGATGATGGATTTGTTTTAATTTTGGTTTTAAAATAAGTATTTGATTAGATTGATATTTTTCTCTTTATCTAGCCCTGTATTATAAACGTTCCAATCCTAGGCGCGGGGATCCTCTACTGCCTTAGAGGGGGTTAGGCACCACAGTGGCCTAATACGGGTTGATAGACATCACATAACTTCGAAGTTCTTATGGATAACATCTCAGGTATGCAAGTTTCCTCAGGATGTTTCCTTCACTTTTCAGCAATAGATAGAGTGATTCATGAGGAATATTTATATATCTATCAGGCTATGACCCTCGCTATAATTCAAGTTATGGCTATGAGCAGGGCAGTAACATGCAGGTGAAACTTTGAGCGACAGCTAGTATCTAAATTCAATTTAAGTATTATAGAATCAACTGTCGTGATCGCTAGTATAATAGTTTAAAATTATTCTTTGAATCAATAACGATCAGTTGTTCTTGTTATAAGAGAAAAAAGATTAAAAACAAGTGAAAATTATTAGCTGTTACTATTACCCGAGGTTGATTCTAATTGGCACAAAACAGACGCGGATTAATTAAATTTGATAAAAGCTATTTGTTTGTCAAATCTCAGCGATTTTCCCGAAGCGATTCATTATTATGCCATTTCATTACACGGTATGCTAATGAAATTGAAGTGGCCGGGTTGAATTATTAATTTAAACGAAGCTTTGATAGGTTAAAGGTCGATGATTCCAGACATGTCCAGCTGAATACATCGCCAATCAACATAGTCATTGGAATAGCATGTCGATATTTTGTCGATAAATCATGGATTTAAATAATATTGTCATCTTAATTGTATACTCGAAGGATATTAATCACTTGTACTATTTGTATTGTGGTGAAAAAAAACCTAATTATTTATTAGTCTTACATTTGTATTATAAATCACGGTCTCGGTTGTTCGCATATTATTTCGGCTGACCAAAAAAAATATTTATATTCTCAAATATTTTGGTTTCAGTCTGTGAGGATATGTATTCTTGTAATTGCTAATACTAGAATACTAACTTGAATTCCGATATGTTGATAATATGAAAGATGTTATTTATTAAAAGTATAATAAATTAGTTGAAGTCAATGAAATTAAAACGATTTATAGTTATTAATTGGCGAGTGTTCAACTGTAATTTGTTCCATCTAGAACTCCATGCGGTCACTAGATAGATGAATGTTAGTGACAAGTATTCTGAGATACTCTGTACCACGAAAACTGCGATAAGCCGTCGCTCAGACTTGTCAAACAGTATTGTCAAGCTAAGCTAAAAGCCTTTAGCTGGCATAACCATCTTGAGACTAGGTCAGTTGCCACTTACGCTGATGAACACAATCTTAGATAGTTATTTATTAAAGGAGGCTATGTTTTAGTGTCAGAATGTTAGTGTTACTGTGGCATATTAACTTTACCAATTTATTTTTCTATATCACAGAAACCACCTCTTTCATTTTAAATAAATTACTTTCTCAACTACTAGTGGTCTTCGTTCTACCGTTCTTGTTTGTTATTGTTTGAGATATTTTCGATAACTTTCATGTCCGCATCTATGCAGATCCATTCAGTGCCTCTAGCAGATTGTGCTGGAAACGTATTAACTTCATACATATTTTGTATATACGGAAGACGTGACTGTTGTTAAGAATCTTGCAAATACTTGCACTACGGTCACTGGAATTATGCATCGTGTAAATTAAATGATTTTAAATTACCATAAAAACATATAAAAGATTTTTAAAATGTAATGTGTAATGCAAACTATCCCATATCCGATGCGGCGAAGGGTTCTCCGTTGATCACGTCTGGTATAAAATTAGATCATGTCTAATAAGATGATCTTCGTAAATGGCTTTAGTCGAGCAATATCGAAGCAATTCAGATGGAATACATTTTTAAAATCCGTGCTGAAATAACAGTGATACTTAGTAACGTAGTGTTGGATGGGTTGTCGAATAAAAACATAGAAAGAAAGATAGTTTGTTATATTTAATACTTTAATTACGACTTCATCATTTTTCCAAGAAGACAAAAATATATATTTAACTTTTTATTCTGTATTGATGTTAATTAATTTTACAAAGGACTCAAACAATTTTAAATAATCTGGCTTTTATTCTATCTAATCTATCCAAATAATTTATATTAATTTGGATTTAGGTAATTTAATAAGGAGCATCAGTACTGTAACGGCACCAACAGGCTATGCAAATTTCAAGAAGTCGGTAGAAAAACACAAGCCAACGCCTTTATTCTTAAAGGGGTAAGCAGAGGTGGAACTAGGGCAACAACGGTTCGCCGAACTTATTTCTGTCCTACAATATGGTTGGTGGCAAGCATATTGTCATATCAGGCCTGGTCTTAGACCCGACCAACTCATGTGTGATTTGAAATGAAAAAAAATAAAACACAAAGTTATTGTGCGGCCTGGAATTTAAGCCTATTACCACAAGTTTCTCATACCCAGTACGCTGTCACTTGACTAATAAGATTTTTAAGTTGTATAGAATTAATAAACACTTTGATCCCAGTTTATGACCAAACTAAAACTATCGACAAACCTAGACTCTTCCCTACTGTTCCCTTCGTAGACAATTGCCATTGTTCGCCGGAAGCACTGATTGCCGTGTCCCGTCCAGTGCCGAAACGCGTGGACGAACCGGATTAACTGATTCTAACAATTGACAAAGTTGTTTGGAATCGGCAATGGCTATAGAAAAACACGATTTATTTTATACGAAAGATAAATGAAGACGCAATATGAGAATAAAAATTGTGATGATCCATACTCGATGATTTTTTGATAGTAGATGCTGGATAGTTTCCAAAATGTATTAATTACATTTCCAACGATCGCGCAGTCGGCTGAGATATTTTTCGACTTGACTTAATTGACAGCTTTGTTTTTGTTACCTTAGACTTATTTGTGATCAAGAGTGAAGATAATTTATACGAAATTGTCGGACACCAATTCGTTTGGATTTCACAAATTACCTCTGTTTGTTTACCATCCATAAATCGATAAGATTTCTCCACCTTGTTCTTTTGGTATAAATTTCCGATAATAAAATCTTTATTTAAAGAGACAGATGGGAAACGACACCTGTCCGAAGCTGGGAACTCATTTACAAGTCTTCCTCTGTTCGTATTTCACTTTGGAAATTTCTTCTCAAGTTTCTCAGTATTTGGCGGGCTACTTGTCGAAATTAGGGAGATTAAGTGGTAAGTATACGGTCGTGTAACGCCTTGGGCCGGGATTTTTTGTTCAGTAAGAAGTAGTAAAACCAAAGTGATATTTTGTTGCCCTACTTTTTACTGTTATGTAATAACCTCAATGATGTTATATTTATTTGTATAGGAGTTTAGTCACGAAATTCCAGTTTCATGTTCTGTGACACTTTATGTATATTGCATGTTCTATAATTATGATGTTTACGACATAAGTGACGTCATTTTTTATTGATCACGGCGCAATAAACAAAAATTCACTCCAATAAACTATTCATTAATTTTCACAATTTAAAATTTTATATCTAAATAATCTGGAAAATAATTTTGAAAATGACGCTGTATTTCCCAGTGCACTGGTTTGACGCGCTAACAGAAAGTCTAATGGCGTCGCCAACGTAGGTAAGAGCCAGTAAAATGGACCAGGTAGAGATGAGACACGACTGGCGGAAACTAGGACGATGTCAAAGCAAATACAGTAATGAAGCAAAGCTCAGGCTTCGAGAATTAAATGCTATGTTTGATGGGTCGATTTGAATGAAGAAACAATTTGTTCAAAATCAAATTATTTTTGTTGTAATTATTTAATGTAACATAACATAATAATATATCTTTACACAATATTTTCTATTCAAAAATTCTTTCTCACGATATTACAATTGATTTGCCTTAGAACATATTTAATCTTCAGTACCTTTTACCATAATTGTCGAATCCTATGTTGTGAGCTTATATATTACCAGCGACCCGCCCCGGCTTTGGACGGCTTTTCGTTACTATAATATGTATATATTACACATATAAACCTTCCTCATTTCAAAAAAACGCATTTAAACCATCCAAACTTATAACACTGTTCTTTTTTGTCGAGGGTTAAAAAATAATAAAATAACGAGTCTCGATGGGAATCGCACAGCGAAATCGTTTTGCAGGAAGGGACTGTGGTTCCAGTTAAGCCAATTAAGGGATTGACGTGATAGATATGTAGTAAAATATTATCGATAAACTAAACTTTTGAATAGTTTTATATTTCGTGAAAGATTTCAATTTTCTTTTTATTCGTGCAGGATAAAGTGCCTTGATTTCTTACGTTTACGCGAATGTTTCACATTGAAATAAAACTAATTTAAACGGATTTTATCGCGTAGATCGGACAAACCACAAAAACTAATTATGTTAAATTGAAGGTAGATAATGTAACATTAACATTTTGGGACAACCTACAAGTCAGTCCACCCCGTAACCACGAAGGCTGAAAAGTCTTCGAAACATCGGGATCAAAATAAAAAACCGCGATAAAATCAGTTTAAATTAGTTTTATTTCAAAGTGCATTGAATCTGATGATAAGCGCAGTGCAGTCCAAAAAATGACATTTTTGTCTACAGCATGAATGGGCCGGCGCAACGGGTTGTAACCACTGTCTCACCGACAACCGACGCAGAGTACTTTATATAGAGTGAGATATCCGGAAGCCCTAATCCCTTCCCCTTCCCAATCTCCCAATAATCCCTTTCCTTTAAGGTCCTTGATTCCTCTGGAGTTGTGAGCGTTCATGGGCGGTGGAGGTCACTTACCGTCAGGTGACCCAATTGCTCCTTTGCCGGCGTTTTTAATTATATGGAAGGGTATTAATACCAAATTTCTAGCCAAGGCCAGAAATTATTATTTCCCATATAAACCTTTCCACCCCTTTATGGATGACATATCAAAAACTTTTCTTATCTATGTTAATAGAAACACTCTTATCAGAATTTTAGTTTTTTCAAATGCCGCTATTTGATTGGTTCTCGAGTATTGGTGGGACCGTGTAACACCAATACTCAGAATCCAATAGTCCATAAGAGCATTTAGAATCAATCGGAATGAATTGTCTCAATTCCTAAATGTAAATTCAAGAATTTTGATCTACATAGCTATGTAGCGAAGTATTTTAATTTAAATAGTTTATACATATCCCACCGATGTGGGCGTAGCTCATAACAAGTGAAGATAACAATGACAGAATAATATGGATGACTACACCGAAGAAATGAAAACAAATGAAATGAGACCACAAAACATATTATTTGCTATAAAAACTTTCCCACTCCCTTACAAAATTTAATATAAAGGTAATTTATGTTATTAAACACGTTGTCAACATTTCAGTGTTTTGGTTCGGTCCGGGTGTCGATGAATCAGTCATCGAGTCAGTCAGAACATGTAATTATTTTGGTTTATATAATATTGATTCTTGCTTCTGTTGTTCATGTATATCTACACTATTATTATTAAAAAGGAAATATTAATATTTCTATATTTTTGTATGTAACGAATAAACTTAAAAAGTACTGGACTGATTTGAAAAATTCTTTCACCATTAGAATCCTCTATTATCCCGGATGAACATAGGCTGCTTTTTATCCCGGAAAAAGCAGATCACGCGGGCGGAGCCACAAGGATAGGCTAGTATGTTAATATTTATTGAGAATCGTTAAAGACTTTTTTTTACGTACTAATAATATACATATCTCTAAATAATAGAAAACCGCAATTGCAACTTATGTTAAAACGCTATATGTATATGAAAATGTCATAGTAATAAATACATTAAATCGATAATATGAAAATTGACGTTGCATGCGGTCTGGAGCGCTTAATAAGGCAATCGGGGGATCGACACTAGTGATGTGATTGTATCGATAAAACCTTGTTAGTACTGTAACTGCTTGAGACTTGGGCTGCAGGATTTCTAGTTAAATAAATCTTGATGTCTGTATGAATGAGTTTGTTTCATGTGACGATTAATAAAATTGATCTATCTATAAATATATCTATATTTTACCTTAGGATGTTTATCGACATATTTGGGAGAATTTAGTATTCGATTGAATTGATAGTTTATAATTTTGGTAGATTTATAGTTGTAATTAGATTATACTGGATAATATAACATAAACGGGTAAAATATAAATTGTAATGCAATATGTCAATAAATTTTTCCTTTATTCTGGTTCAAATGCATGCATTTACAAAACACACCAGCAACAATTTAATTTATTACAGAAATGGATTTCATTAAACAACCCTCGATTCTTTTTTCCATCCAAATATCATATTTTTTAAAATGAAAACACCATCCTCTGAATTCATCGCAGAAAATATTTAGAAGCCCTTGCAAATTTAAGAGGAAAAATATAACGAAACTTCTATATTTACATTTTTTATAATTCCCCACTCTAAAAGTAAAACGTTTTGATATTTTATTCAAACGTCTTAATTATATGACTTTTACAGAAAATATATTTGGTAACAGTGTTCTTTATTTTGTTAGCACTGAACTTATTGCCGAGTTTAATTGGCAGCTTTTTTATCCGAGTACGGCAATGTGACTATTATACCGCATGGTAATTGCAGTCCAAAAAAAAACCAACGACCACCGACAGACAATGAGCTTATCACGTATCAATTATGCCGGCCTGTATAAAGGCTTCTTCACAGTCTGAAGAGGGAAGAAGCAAATTGAGGGGCCTTCGACAGGCCAGGCGGATGATACCCGTCCCAACCAACCGTCAAGTCATGTCATGTTCACGATGTTTTTGATCCACGTTAAAATTGGATGTAATAAATATGAATACACACGATACTTCAATTTTAATCATCAAAAATATCTTCCCTGATTTGACGGCTTGACAGTACTATTTCCACCTATCAAGCATATTGGCACGCCACCAAATATTTAGAATGTAACGAAATAGGAGTTTAAAAACGCTTCTTCATTTAAATATAGCTTGTTATTGTAGTTAAAGCAAGATTAATCATGTATTACTAATCTATGTAATAGCTTTTGCCATGTCCTAGGGCATATGTATTCGATATGTCTCTATAAGAAATTTCCTCGTATTAGTCCGTCCTTTTGTTGTGTTAATGTAGAATGCCCAAGCTTGCTTCGAATGTCTAAGCTGGGGATGAGAGGTTATGCTATAATCTAATACGAAGTATTTTTTTTGAAGTGATAACTTCTTATGGGAGGGTGAACCAAAACGTTCCGTAACGCGAGCGGTCCATCGACCAGCCAGCGTTAGCCGACCTCCCTGGAACATCGACTTTTTCGAAGCCCAGGTGGCGTCACACAGTGACCAGTCAGCTTGGACCGGACTTTGACCGGACTTCAACCGGAATTTGACCGGACTTCAACCGGACTATGACCGGACGACTTTCACCGCACTTTGACCGGGCTATGACCGGAGTTTGACAGGTCTTTGGCCGGACTTAGACCGGACTTTGACCGGACTTTAACCGGACTTTGACAGGGCTTTGATAGGGCTTTGACCGGATTATGACAAACTTCGACCGGACTTTAACCGGACTTCGACCGGACTTTGATAGGGCTTTGACCGGATTATGACAAACTTCGACAGGACTTTAACCGGACTTCGACCGGACTTTGACCGGGCTTTGACCGGATTTTGACAAGACTTTGACTGGACCTTAACCGGATTTTGGCAAGACTTTGACAGGTATTTGACCGGACTTTGACATGTCTTTGACCGGATTTTGACAGGACTTTAACCGGACTTCGACTGAATTTTAACCGGACTTTAACTTGACTTTGATAGGGTTTTGACAAACTTTGACAGGACTTTGCCCGGATTTTAACAGGACGTTGACCGGTATTTGACCAGATTTCGACTGGACTTTAACCGGACTTCGACCGGACTTTGATAGGACTTTGACCGGGCATTGACCGGATTTTGACAGGTCTTTGGCCGGACTTTGACAGGACTTTAACCGGACTTTGACAGGACTTTGATAGGGCTTTGACCGGATTATGACAAACTTCGACAGGACTTTAACCGGACTTCGACCGGACTTTGACCGGGCTTTTACCGGATTTTGACAAGACTTTGACTGGACTTTAACCGGATTTTGGCAGGACTTTGACCGGATTTTGGCAGGACTTTGACCGGTATTTGGCCGGACTTTGACAGGTCTTTGACCCGATTTTGACAGGACTTTAACCGGACTTCGATCGGATTTTAACCGGACTTTAATAGGGTTTTGACAAACTTTGACAGGACTTTGCCCGGATTTTGACAGGACTTTGACCGGTATTTGACCGGACTTTGACAGGGCTTTGACTGGACTTTGACCGGATTTTGACAGAAGTTTGACAGGGCTTTGACATGACTTTGACCGGACTTCGTAACGTAACGCGTTACGGCGCCACTCTGGCTTCCCTTTCTCTCACGCATACGGCAGCAGTAGGTAGGCTCCTCCGCTCTCACTTTAACCCACATTAGTTTAAGTTATCACTTCTGTCGAGCGTCCCGACACGCACACTTTTTTTTATATGCTCGACTGAACTTAAAGCAATATATACTGCAAACGCAATATTTTAATACATTACTAATTTACATAAACAAATAATTTAAACATACACAATTTACACCTGAAAATTGTTACAAATTAAATGAACCGTGTTCCTGTTATGAAACGAAATGAATTGAATCTCGCAGCATTATCCACAAAGAATATACTTACCTACTAATATCACAACTTGGCAAACATCTTAGTCATATTGTGTTAGATATACGATACACACGCGTAATATAACGCCGTCTGAACGCGTAATACGTATTGTGTCTAAAAGGTGTGAAAATTCCTCATGAAAACTTCACCACAGAATTAAATAAAGACATAGTAAAATAACGACAGTAAAACAAATTTTATGATCAACCTATAGTTATATAATGGCACTTGGAACACCTTACAATTGTGTAGTAATACGCTGTAAATGTATTATAGCTGCAGAAATACGTGAACGGTTCCAATAACAATGTTCTTAATTTTTTTACGAGTTAATCGAATATAGCTGTCACGTCATCCGTGTGTAAGAAATATGTATGCAGAGTTTGTTTTGAAAACGCATAAACTTTATACTAACTTCTCCTATTCAAATGATGCGACACCTATCGAAAAAAAGATGGACTACGGATACAGTACAGATAAAATCTTTCACTGTACATTTCCACTGGTGGGATGCGCTTCAAACTTCCTTTGTTCACCCATTCGCATCAGAGTGTATACTTGCAGCATACCTTATCTGCATTACACATGCGCTATGGCGAACCACACATGCCACAAATGCAAGACACCAGTTGAATATGACAGTACACGAGTAGAGACATAGACATAGTATATTAATACGTTATATTCTTTAGTTAGGTTTTGCCTTCTCTTTCCTTTATATTTTAGTTTGCGGTCACTTCTTATATTATCAAATTCGATTGTATCGTAATTTTAAGGCTTTTAACCTGGCTTATTACTGGTGTAATTTAGTAGTTATAAAGTCATGGGACACAATAGACAACACAATTTGCCAATATTTTCAAAACGGTAGTACTGTTACATATAGCACTGTATACTTAAATGTGCCAGTACTCTACGGAGTATGAAATTGAATTTGCGACTCTCCGCCCTTGTTTGTGTGATGAACCATGAAAACAGAGCTACAACGTAATAAGGAAACTATCCACCTTTCTAAAGACTACGACGAGGTTGGATTTAAGAAGATTTAATATGGAATTTTGATTAGAAACTTTGGCGTCTATTTTTGAGAAAAAATACTTATATAAATTTCTCTTCTCCTTCTTCCACCTATCCTTATCCCACTTGCAGTGGGGTCGGCTTTTTAACACACTTTACAGAAAGATTTAGCTTGTAGTTTTTATGACCGACCGTCTGCCTGACGTCAATCCCTCTGGGGAGAAATACGAGAAGCAAATATTTGTGGATCGCATAATTATCAAACACGCGGCATCTCGCTTCATAGCCGGCTACTGACTGCGCCCGGAAGGGTGTAAGTAAAACCTAGTTTAATTAACTACGGCTTGTAAATTAAAATAAAAAGTATGACGAGTACACCTATATATCGTAAAGACATTTTTCGTCCTATAGTGTGAATGCGAACCTATTGTTATATCAGGCACAAATCCATAAACCAATTATTCCAACAGAATAAGAATCTGCTCTACCAAGAAAAGAAGCCTCAAAATTTAGAGCTAACGTTAATGTTAGTTGTTAAAACATTTTCACTAAATAAGTGTAAAGTCGCGAGCATTAAAATATGGCACGTTTTGATAAACAATTTCGTATTGAAAGAAAGCTATTAACTTATCAGTAAATCTTATTTCTTAAGACATAATTACGCTAAATAAGATGAATGAAGCAAAAATCACTTCAGATAAGATAATCCCTAGAAATGAAGTATATTCCGTAACCTAATACTCATTTATTGAGCCGAAAAATCTCGGATCAAAAACTACTAATAAGTGAACGATAATGACATTAATCGTAATAATATTACTAAGGTTGGGAGGTCTCAAGTCTCCGTAATCCCCAGTCCATTCCTACCCTGCTTTCCGATACATGGGATAAGCTAAAAGAGCGTGTTCAATTACGGAAAATTGGATTTGCCGTACAAAAGTAGCGAGGGAAATACTTAGGTCCTTTTACTCGATGTGACTTTCGTTTTCTGTGGATTATTATTTTTATACTAATTATTCATGTGATATGTCAGCCAGTATTTTATGAGAGCAGCAGGTTGTATGAGGTTTTATCAGTCTTTTTTTTTTTTTTCTGGGATTTTAGGGGTTGTGACCGATAAAGAGATCATGACGCACGGTGACTTGCGACAAGTCCGCTTTGTACGCTATTGTATAGGTACGTTTTGAAGTATGCAACTAACCCCGGTATTCACAAATATTACTATAAAGGCCTATTGTGCCCACAAATGCATAGTGGCTATTTCTGTACACGTGATTGGCCCGTTTTGGTATTAAATACAAACGGACCAGTTACGTATACAGAAATTGATACTTAGTAGATTTTATTGATATCATTGATTTTATCTTATTGATTTTGAGTGGTAGAGCCATGCTGTAGACAGTTTTGTCTACAGCATGAATGGGCTGGCTCGCTCGGGTCATTACCACTGTCTCACAGAAAACCGACGTAAAGTAGCGGCTTGCTGCTGTGTTTCGTACGGTGAGTGAGATATCCGGAAGCCCAAATCCCCTCCCCTTCCCAATCCCTAATTATCCCTTTCCTTTATGGTCGGCAACGCGCCCATGATTTTTCTGGTGGTGGGCGTACATGGGCGGTGGAGATCACTTACCATCAGGTGACCCACTTGCTCGTTTGCCGCCTATACCATAAAAAACAAAGTAAAGAGCTCGCATGACTGTTGTTAATGAATACGGGTTTAAGACGGGAGATCGCAACGCACGACCATTTCCATACACTCTGGCGGTATATAACAGACATGTCGTTGCTTCGCGTCGCGCGACACGGTCTCCTATCTCAATTATACACCACAAAATCTTGTTATACTTTTTTTACTGTCATCAGATTTGTTTTTTATTAATACTAACATTACTATATGTATCGGCTTATAGGACTCGCTACCAATATACTATATATGGGTCGCAATTTCTTGTTAAAGCAAACATACGTACAAAAAGTGGTAGAGCCACGCAGTAGAATGTTTATTCTACAGCATAAATGGGCCAGCTCGGCCAAGTTGACTGACTGACACTGACTCACAGAAAATCAATGTGAATTAGCTTTCTGTTGCGTTTCGTATGATGAGTGAGATATCCGGAGGCCTAAACCCGCTCCCCCAATTCATTAATTATCCTTTTCCTCTAAGGTCAGCAACGTGTTTATGATTCTTTTGGTATTGTAGATGTTCATGAGCGGTGGAGATCAGGTGGCCTACTTGCTCGTTTGCCAACCTCTGCAGCCCAAAAACTAACATCACTCTTGTAAATGGTTCAATTCAAGTTTTACCCGCAACTAGGCCAAAATAATTGGAATATAATAGCGTGTTATGTTCTTTAGCGATCGATCCAGTAATACCTTTTCTGACAATATGAACGCACACGTTAATGCGATGTCGACTTGTCTAATTTAATCTCATATTAATTATATCCGAGGTATAGTATTTCACGGTACATTGAAACCTTGTGTGGTTTTGATTGTCAGTTATCAGATTGGGGTACGTATAGAATGTGAAGACATATTGAAGAAAGGGTTTCATCAAAATCAAGATCAGATTGATTTCGAAAAGTAACTGCCTAGAAACTTTTTTTTAGAAATTAATTAATTTATATGTAATCCTTACTAATACTATAAATGGTAGAATAAGTAAGAGAAGAGTAAGAGACAGACTGTTGTCTGTTATATCGCCATTTCTAAACTGCTAAATGTATTTTGATGAAATTTGTTATGATGGTATTTGAAGCACATAGAAAGGACACAAACTGAACTTTATTCCAGAAAAAATAAATTAGAATGCGGTGATTTGAGAATATATTAGCTTAATACATTTTCAAATTAAAACGGTATTAAACGAATTAATACAAAAATAAATTAGATAATAATTACTAGAGAACCAACCTAATGGAAAAATACTTTTAATGCGCTTGTCTAGTTTCGAATTTTAATATCTTTAATATATTCTTGACAAAATGGTTGTTGCTGTTACTATAGCGTGGCAATTGGTAGTAACAGAAGAATAAATGGGCATTTAAGCTTGCAATATTACTGGACATTGAGAGAATTAGCATTTCATATTTCAGTGAGGTGCTTCTCAATCATTGAGTTGTGTTGCTACTGGCATTTACTTACAAGCGAACTAGTAGTCCCTTTACTCAGTCAAATAAAAAATATGGTAACAAACTATCAATGCCTATTCAAATATACGAATGGTTGGTCAAATATATCTACAACTTTGGCACCATTACTTACATAAATGCTGACTGCCTCGATGCGTGATAAAGTTTGAATCGACTTTATGTGAAAGTAAGAATAATGGCCCGTTATTTTGTGCCAAAGTTATCCCTTTTTGTAATTAACCAACTAGAAAGCAAAGTTTCTGTGTGTTTCCTGTCTTAGAGGTGTTGATTGAGTGAACATAGAACTATTTTCACCTCGCAACAATTGTACTAAAGTTACGTGTGGGCGATTTATATCTACACCTCGTATATAATAGGAAAATACTGTACTTTAATGAGAGTAAAGCCCCATTTACACGGAGCGAATTTCTCATGCTACGTAGGCGAGAATGTAGTAGAAAAGATTCATTGACGTGGCGTAGCAACGCGCGCATGGTACAGCTATTACATGCGCGCGGGTGAAACCGCGGGGGACAGCTAGTAATGTATAGAATTTAACAACCATTAAACAAACAATGTGTGTTCAACAAAACCCGTCACAATTGATGCATCAGGATGAATGCACACCCGTACGAATGTGGGTCGAGTTTACAATGAACAGCAGCGAGCTTGGAATTTATTAGATGTGGTATAAATCAGGTATATACATACTAAGATATTAATATTCCAGCTTTACAAGTTTTGATGCGGATTTCAAATCTAATAGGTATAGTTCGGTGACAGATATTTAAGGATCATAGATACATTTTTCCAGGAATTAAAGCTAAAACATTAGCTATTTTACCATAGAATCCTTCGTAGTAAATATCCGATTTTCTATGAGAGTCCGTCTGGTTTAATATCACTGCGTTGTTAGCAGCAACAAAGTGTAAGCATTATTATGTTCCGATTCAAAGGATATTGAAGCCAGTAAAATTACGTAGTATTATAATTATATTTTTATTAATAATAATTTAATAATACACCGAATAGTCTCACACATAGCCCTGACCCTACACAAGCTTAAACCTGTATCGAGGATATCAGGAAATACGAAGGACTTTCGCTCCCACAATACCCAGAACCTAAACATATACTAGTGAATCACTTAAACACTTGTCTCAGTACGGGATAGTGAGCAATAGTGGCATGCAATACTATTTAATTCAAAATTGTGAGTGGTGGTGTACTATACTGTTTATATGCAGGTGTAGGCAGACATGGCATTTCCTATCAAGCAATGACATACTCATCCTGTCATTTAGGGAAATAAAAAATAGTGTATTTCGAAGATTACACTCCTTCGATGACATGAATTAAACCTACCAGTTACCACCACGTGCAGTGTAATCACTTTGCTAGGATAAAAAAATAACAAATACCTAGACTCTACAGGAAAGTTAGTTAGGATTCCTGAAAAGCTCTCACGTTCCCGATCAGTATTCCGAAGTCACCGCTCCAGAGCAATAAATTGCCTTCAAAATATTTAAATAAAGGTGGAATTTTCATTCAAATTAAGAGCACGTCACAATGAAGTCAAACATCTTCACATCTCAAATTTGGCAGCATACTTGGCAGCGTATTAAACACAAGTAACGTATGTACTGCAACTACACATCGTACAAATGCAGATTGAGTTTGTTTATTTACACTTTGTGATGCAATATAGTCAAAATTATCAGGATATACGTCTGTTTCCAATTTTTACTATAGAAGGTATTTCCGTAATAACAAAATAATCTTCTTCAATATCGTAGACATTTTCTAACCCAAATTTCTAAATATCCATGTAAGTACACCTAAAATTTTCTCATGAAATCCGACACTGTGGTCAGTAATTTAGAAATTACTTTACTGTTTTTTAATCTTTCTTTTAAAACAAACACAAGGAAAGAGCATTAATTGATTCAACCGACTTAAAAAATGAGAAAGTTTTCAATTCAACATGTTTATATTGTAATCGTCTGAATGATACGAGCATGTTGCACCAGGCGTAAGTAAGCTGGCACGTACTACGCTATCCCATTAATAGCATGAATACTACTCAGAACGTAGAACGAACATTCGTGGTACTGTGCGAAATTATTTTAGTCGTTTGAAAAAATATATTTTACTTTTATAAATACACACTAGGTGTACAATTAATTCAAACATCAAGATGGATGAAAGTCACACTTGGTAAATGAATTTAAAATTTTGTAAATTTTAAACTAATGCACTTAAAGAGCTACTCCGAAATAAATATTAATAAACTTCAGAAAACAGAGCACGAAATAAAAGAAATACAAATTACACAAGAAGTAAAAAACGTCGGCCAGCGGCAAACAAAGTAAACAATAATAAGAACAGATCAAAACAGACTTATTCGTCAGCTGTGCTAATTGGCACCCTTCTTACAAAGCAGCTGTCGATAACATGACTCTGATCGTAAAATAAAAAAGCGAGGCAACGAGTTTTTAATTGGAGCAAAAATGGGAAATTCCTTTTTTCGCGTGACAGCAATGAGGGCCAAATATACAAAGTGGAAATATAAAAACAAGCGCCAATCGGAAACAGTATTAAGGCCTTGTTTGAGGTGCGCGACCGCGACAACAGATCGCGACGCGTGATGACAGCAACACGTTCGCTTTCGTATGCAATTTTATAGGTACGCATTGATGTAAATGCGACCGATATAGGAGAACGTGACGCGCGACTGTTTCCATACAATTCATACAAAGCGAACGTGTCGCTATCACCTAATATGTAACACGCTTCGCGATGTCCGTCTCGGTCGCGTACCTCAAAATAGGCCTTAACGTCTTGTTATTATGTATAAATTGAATTGAAAGTTTTGAAAAAATAGAAAGAACGAAACAATGGAGTTGATAACTGATCTAAAAGTAATAAATTCGCGACTATAGGTACAGACAGGTAGACTATAAATAGGTTGCAAATTTAACATAACATGTTTATATTGTTGCCAGTGACATCTGCATACATAAAAATGTTAACATCCAATAAACTCTTAATCTCATGTGGCTTTACACCTTCAACGTTGGAATTTTGACGATACATTATTCTCTCGTCCAAAGCAGTATTCGTAAATCCGCGAACATTCAGTCGCGATGCAGATTGGCAATTATGATTCCCGGTTCATCGTTCAATCTTTTCATTTCATTCGCTATTTACAGCACATAGCATGATAAGAATTTTCCATTAATTCTTATTGTAGATTGAAATTCGAATTTTCATATTTTTGGACAACAATGTGAGAGCCCTAGATTTACATCAATTTAATTATAACGATGAATGGTTTTTAGAGAAGATTTGATACAGAAAGATATTCTCCTGCAATATGAAGCAAAGACCGCAGGACCGCGGGATGACATGCGCCTAAATTCGGACTGTATAGCAAAATTTCTATAGATTTCGTTATGAATGAAAAACAAATTCTTAGACAATAATAATTACAAAAATCAATGCAACAAAATGAAAACACAAATTGATATTGGTAGCTATTCGTTCGTTACGTCACCATTGACATTGATTCTTTGTCATCAAATTTAACCAACGCTAAAAGTGACACGTATACAATATATTTTTTAAAGAGTGATTCAGATGATTCTTTTAAAAACCATTCAGTCAGGGCCATGCTTCTTATCCTGATACGACAATGTGCTACACTGCATCTCATGGTAAGTCCAGTTCAATTCAAATATTATTATGTCTACGTCAGTATTAAACCGACGTAAAGTAGCGACTCGCTGCTGCGTTTCGTACGGTGAGTGAAATATTCGAAGGCTTAAATCTCCAAATCCCTTAACTGTCCCTTTCCTTTAAGGCTGTCAACGCACTCATGATTCTTCTGGTATTGTGGGCAAACATGGGTGGTGGAGATCACTTACTTTCAGGTACCCCACTTGCTCGTTTACCTGTCTATGCTATAAAAACAAATATAATTATCATGGCTATTAAGATTACGAGTTTGCAAATCACATACTCCAACAATAGATAAATTATCTAAATCTGCACCATTAAAATGGAGATAAATAGATCACTTTTTACCATCCTCGACAAGCCATTTTAATAAAAATATGTGTTTCCAAAAATACAATAATCATGATTAGGAATTAAGCCATTTTTAGAAATCCATATTTTTATGATGAGCTGTTAAAAATTATGATGAAAATGATTATTTACTATGTCAATAACGTTACAAATAAGACTTATATCATGAGTGGAATTACACTTGAAATGTCAACTGAATGAATCTAATCTTATCTAACTTTTAGTACTATCGTGATACCGAACAAATTGAATGGGATGCATTGAATGAAAACAATAACACTTCACGAACCAATCGACAATATCACTGCACACAATAAACGTGATATTGCGTAATAAATCTGTATTATAGTATACATATTGCAATATACATTTGATGACGTCTTTGCCCAAATATTACGAATTGGATTTCATGTTTCATCTATTTCACATTTTTCTAATTAACATAATAATTTGGACTACTCCTAGTATCATACTTATAAAGTGGTCCTGCCATAAATAGCAAACTCCAGAAGTAAGTAACATTTAGGTAACTTTTTTATGATTTTCATGCACGCCATCAATTTTGACGGCGCGCTCTCTGTACGTCATATAATTGCATAGATTGTTACCACTGCTTCACAGAAATCCGATGTGAAGTAGAAATTTGCTGTTTTCGTACGATGAGTGAGAAATGACATGTGAGGAATTACAACCCCCCCCCCCCTTTCCTTGGTTATTCCTTCCCTACCTTTATTTGTTTAAAACTGTCTTATATGTTGCTGATGATGCCCTCATCCTGATGATTATAATGATTTTGCGTTTTTTAATGATATTTGCGACAACAGACGCAAAATAACAAAATTACATGAAGCTATGAATATTATATGTCAACATACCACTCTACAGCATCACTGAGAATTATTCAACGTTGCCTTATAAAAAAAAGTCCACGAATCGTCCAGTATTTCGGTTTTTCCTAATTGTACAATAGATAGAAGAGAACACAAAAGGTCGTTCTTTTCAGGGTAATATTTTAATTTCAATATTGTATTATTAATCCTTAATATTATTAATGCATATTTTAATATATCGTATGCCAAAAATATACGTGAAACGAGACAAACGCATGCCAAATTAAAAAAAAAAACCAAGTGGTACTGCTGAGCCCCCTCTCTGTTTATTACTACACCTTGGCTGGTACCTAGCGAGATCGGGACATTCGATTACCCTAGTTAGAGACCTATACTCACTATTTCTTATTACACCATTCTGTCTCGAGAGATTGAGCCTGAGAAAGTCTGAAACGTAATAGAAGCTAAACTTGTATTCACGGACCATCAGCTATTGCGTAAAATTTTATACACGCGTTGATGGCAATGGTTTAACCGTCAAAAGCAACCCCTTCTGTAGGTAGGTCTGGTAGGCCTGTAATGACCACGCGGTGGACTACATATCTTACAAAATTATTTACAAATTAAATGTTAAGCAATATTTTTCGACAGCCATTGATAAAGTTTTGATATACACATTCACCAAAACTTGCTCTTAATTTCTTCGTTGGGTTATCCCTTACATTCTGCTTATGATGTATTGTATTAAATTCTCAACCCTATAAATATCCTTAACCTAATCTGCGTAAAATTTTATTATCCAGTTCAGCTATTTTCATCAAAATGTCTTAAATCTGATCCCGAAAATTCATTCCCGAGGGCTATCGTTCGATTTCAACGATACAGATTATATTGGTTATGCCTATTTACGGACCTGATATAAGAGCTACCATGTCACACTTGTATATTTCATCGACTGTATTTATTTCTACGGTCGGCAGCGGCTCGGCTGTGCTTCTGGTATTGCCGATGTTCATGAGCGGCGATGACCGCTTACCATCAGTCGGATCGCTTCCTCGTCTACCTATCAAGGCAATAAATAAAGTGTAGGTTGTTTTTACAATTTTTACCTACCTCTGGACTATAATGACAATCATACATATCATGTCAAATTGAAATACGTGCGTATTGAGTGGTAGAGCCACGCTGTGGACACTTTTGACTACTGCATGAATGGGCTGGCTCGATCGGGTCCACTGTCTCGCTGAAAACCATCCAATTTCTCGTTGCATGATTGTGCCTTTTTTCACTGGACTAATTAAAAACTGCAAAATGTTAGACCTTTTTGGTATTTATATTGTCAACGGTCACATCTTATTTAATTTTCATCATTGATGTATTACAATATATTATTACGCAGAACTTATATTAACTAGCCGAAACATTTCGGTTAGTAGCTTGTCAATTATTCCTACCGTAACCCTCATCAAAATGGGCAAACTGACTTAAATATATAATAAATGAAATGATGCCTATTATCCTTGATGTTAAACAACCCTTCAACGATAACGCTTCACTGATGATGTGAGACATTTTGAAGAGGAGCCTCAAGGTCATTTGGAGATAAAAAATGCAATAAAATCTCTCTTACAATTCTTTTTGCTATTACGTTTTTTTATGATACCATTTCCAAAAATGGAATTCAGATATTTGAGATACCAGTATTAAAAATTTGACACATATAACTTTTTACTTTAGCTATTTACTTGCCCGTATAATCTAATCAATGTTGAACTTTTACGTCTAACGTTAATATAATAAAGCGACTATACCAATCTTTGTAAAGTATAAAATTAAGAGCATTTATTAAGTAAATCCGTACCAACATTATAACTAGATGTAGATCTCATTAAAACTTAGTAATGACTTCATCTCCCACTTAATTATGAGTTAATTGACAATTTTTAATTAAAAATCGAGCTGATGTTTCATTTTAAACTCACAAAAGTGCTAGCGATCTTCTGAAACAGTATATTTGAAGATGAAGGGAGTGTTTTATTTTGTTACAATTTTTATATTGTGTAGTAAGTATATTCTATTTGAAATTTATGTTATAATCAAACTTTTATTGTCGTACAAATTGTTTTTTACCTTTATTTAATCAGGGGCTTTAAATTCTAAGGATTTGTCAACACCATGGTACTTTGTTATTACATTTACTCATAAAATATTAAAAGAAGTATGTTAAAAACCGGATTCTAATACAATGTATAAGTACTATTTTAACCACGTCAATATGTTTTTATCAGTGATTGTTTTTTTATTTATAACAACAAAATAACCCTTAGATTAATATTTTGGAGAACATATTTATTTGTGTTCTCACCGGTCTTTAATTAAAATATAATCCCAAAAAAAAAAACTGAGTCCCGCTGCTGGGCACGGGCCTCCTTTATAAACGTGAAGAATTAAGTCTTATTCTACCACGCAGGCATAATGCGGGTTGGGAGTCTACACATACCTTCGTAATCCTGGTAGAGAATTCTAAGCTATGCAGGTTTACTAACGATGATTCCTCAACTGTTAAAGCAAGCTATAATAATGAATACACACGTAACTTAGAATGTCAGAGGCATACTCTTGGGGCTGGTTTTGGGCCTGCTACTTTCGTCTCGGCAGTCCATACCCATCCCCGCTGAGCTATCGCTGCTTTTTAGCGCTGTTTTAAGTAATTTCCTTCTTTCAGGCGTTTATTGTCTGGGACCATATTACCATCATAATCTGTCAGTTGATTTAGTGTTATGGGGATTGACCCACCATCTGACCGTCACAAACCGCAACGGGAATGCAATTATCGCCATTGTCTCGTCTGAGAGAGAGAGAGACAGAGAGATCAGCAGAGTGTACCACGTGGAGGTGGGGTTGGCTTTGGACCTTTGGTGGCCGAATTACACTCCTAGTGTGCGCTCCATCACGGTTTGAAGTAATATTGTACATCATTTATTATTTTAGGTGCATTCACAGAGGCACCAAATTATACTACAGACGAAACAACCTTCAGCACTGATGAAACTATCGAACTTGAATATGTCGATTACAACGATACTCTCGATTATAATGGAACTACCGATTCTACTACTTACTATACTGGTGAATCACCAATTACGACGTTAAGCACAAGAAGTACTAGCACTAAGAGCACCTCCACAGTACGTCCTACCTTTGACACTCCACGGACCACTTTACTAGACAGATATAAATTTGAATCGGTCGATTATAATGATCTCCCTGCTAACTTGAAAACCTACCACTCTGATTGTTATGGACAGCATATTAGATGTATAAGACATAGGTAAGACTTAAAAAAGATAGCGATTGATAGTGTTAAAACTGATAATAAATATACCGGTATTATGAGAGCAGGAGAGAATGCTTTTTCTGCTATTAACTAGGCATCAACTATACAATTTTAATAAACACTTTACCACTTCTTTTGAAAGAATTGTTAATTTGTGGATACCGTAGGATCTTCAAGGAATAAGAAGCAATTAGTTAGTTATAAGAGAGACCTAGAGAAATTATTATTTTTGAATACCAGTGTAATTTTTGAAGTATGTTTTTATTTATGTACGTCGCAGGACAGATCATAACCAAGTATGCGGTTTCAATACACACACCCGTTACTATGATGACTACTACAGTCCTTGTGAGATTGAACTGCAAAACTGCCTTTATCGGGTGAAAAAAGGATTCGGCGTATTCGGCACCAATTACACTAACGGTAAAAATAAAATACTATTAATTACGTTTATGGATCTTTAAATTGAATTTTCAGCGTCAAGCTAGTGCTTCTTCTAATGAGTAAACAGAATAATTTGATAAAGTTAGTTAATTATTATTTGTAAACGTGTGTACGTATGAAAACTGAATCTAATCATTTCGTACCAATACTTGCTTTCTGCTTGAATTCCGTCGGATTATTCCACGATTCTAGCCTAGTATTTTCAACCATCTTCTAAAAATGCGGACGTTCTCAATTTGTCTCTATTTTGTGTATAAGTATGTTACACCATTGACCCCCATTTGACAGCGAAGGCAACATCATTAGGAAACTTATACATGCTAGAGCGATGCTATAGACATTTCTGTTCACAGCACGAATGGGTTGACTCAACCGGGTTGTTATCACTGTCTCACAGGGAATCGACGTTTAATAGCAATTTGTTGTTGCATTTTCTACAGTAAGTGAGATATCCAGGGACCCAAATCTCCCTCTTCTTCCCAATTTCTTAATCATCCTTTTCCTTTAAGGTCAGCAATGCGCCCATTCTCTTCGCCCAGACTCTTCAGTTATTGTGATTGTTCATGAGCAGTGGAGATTATTTACCAATAGGTGACCGACTTGCTCGTTTACCGGCATCTGCTATGAAAACGACGTGCGTACCTGAGAAAGCTACGTATGAATTTCCAAGATGTATGAAGTCTGATGAGTGTTAGGCCAACGTGGACGACTAAGCCCGCTCATTAGTAAATGAGACAAGTATCCAGCAGTAAGACAGTGCTGATATTATTATTTTATAATTCATTACAGATGTGATTTTCTACAACGGCGAAGGTTTAGACTGCATATATTATTTACGGAGAGCAAAGAATATGGAAGAAATGCATAAACTTTATTTCGGTGGTGATGATGATGATGATGAAACGGATTATTGATGACCGAATGTTGTTTATTATTATACTAGCTTTTGCTCGCGGCTCCGCCCACGTGATCAAATAAACAAACAAACAATCAAACTCTACAGCTTTATAATATTAGTATAGATTTGATTTTGATTTGACAACGGAAGCCTTCAAATAATATTATTTTGGTAGCTTAGCAACGGAAGCCTTCAAATATGAATAATTTTCCCCGTTTTTGCAACATTTTTCACTGATGCTTCGCTTCTAATGGTCGCAGCGTAATGTTATATATCCTAAAGCCTTCCTCGATAAATGGACTATCCCACACAAAAATAATTTTTCAATTCGAACCAGTAGTTCCTGAGATTAGCGCGTTCAAACAAACAAACAAACAAACAATCAAACTCTACAGCTTTATTATATTAGTATAGATTAGGTGTAAGGGAAACGCTGTTGATAACAGCTGTCAGTGCTGGTTTAACGGACACAATACCACTAAAAATAAATCATGTAATAAAACTACAATTTTTATCTATTCTTCACTCAGCATACAATAATGACCGATTAGAATAATCATCGCAATGTTTTTTTTTAATAGGACAATGCGTAAGCATATTAAAAATCAGCTGACGCTCGGTAATTAGCAGCCATCGGTCACGCGCGGTTTCTATAAAAATATAGTTATATTTATTGCGCATTTCTTTAGTAGTATCATTGTTGCAATCACTGGCACTACCACCTGTCTTAATTTTAAGTAGCGTTTCTCTTATTATATTTTTTTTACTCCCAGTAATACATTGTTATTAAGTCAACAAGCGTGACGAGTTAATCACAAAATTTAAATGATCTATTTAATCACCTTTAATAAAAGTCCATTTTAACAGCCGAAATTCTAAAAAAATAATAAATGAAATATTTAAATAGATATCCTAAATGAACCAATCAAAATAAAGTTTACAAAGAATGATATACTTTGACTGGTTTATTACTAAAATATCGATCTAAAGATAAGTTACGATGGCTATTGCTCGACTAACTAGTCGTCATCGTAACTGTAATTCTGATCGAGCAATTATACTACAAAATTATATTTTAAAAATAAAATTATTCTGATAAACTTACAAACCCAACTGCAGTGATTTCAACGTCCAATCACACCTGAAATAAAAAAAATAAGCTTTAAAATATAGTAGCTAACAATTTTTCCTAGTTTTTATTATTTACAGGCATGGATCCAGAACATATGCGCAATTACATTGATATTAAAGTAAAATAAAAACACTCTATTGAACATAAGCAAAATAAACCCCTGTCTCTGTAAATATGAGGACAGACTTCGGATGGTCGCATCAGACACGCGCAAGTTATTAAGGCACTGTATCAGTTGTGACATATGATGACGTCACTGACGATTAACGCGACCATCGGAAATCAGCCTTAACAGAAGTTAAAAAAAATGTTCTCCACTCTGCGCCTTATTCTCCAAGAGTATCGGTCTTGTTTTATGGCACCAATTTGTTTAGTAGCAAGGTACTTAGACCCAACCGGTTAGTAACGATCGTATTCATGACGAAAATCTGTAATAATTACTCATTCCCTCAGGATGTGTTACTTTCCGTAGACGAAAAAGGGGCGATTAAAGCTGATGATGATAATTATGAATTTGTTATCGATTGGAATTGTATTGTTTTTAATACAATCCAAATCGACCAGGACAAAAAAATACAATTCGGTTAGACCAATTTCATCTAACACATTTTGAGTCGGCGCTATCAATAGTTTACTAATTTAATAAAAATACAATAGCGCCGACTCGAATATGTTTAGATTACATTTAGACCCAATTTACTTTATTGTCTTTGTTTGTCTTTGTTAAAGCGTATTTATTTCGTGTTTCAGAAAATCGCGAACGAAGTTACATACGTACTTTACAAATGTAGGTACGCTGTAGGTAGTTTTGTATGCAGAATGAATGGACCGGCTCGACCGGGTTGTTACCACTATCTCACAGTATATTGACGTAAATCATATTATGGTTGCATGACTGAGATATCTAGATACCCAAATCGTCCTCCTTTTCCTAACCCCTTAATTACCCCTCTTCTTTAAAGCATAGCATCCAAGGGGATGCTTTGCCATAAAAAACTGGATTGCATCATCAGGTGCTCGTTTGCCTCTGCTATAAAAAAACATATTGATTGAATTCAAAACTCGATTCAGGTCGGTTAAAAAAAATCTTTTATCGCAAACTTTATAATTGTACTTGAATGTATACCAACCAAATTGAAAATATGCTCTATAGTTGTTCGTTCCGACGAGTCACGTTCAGTTTTATTCGTATACCCACTTAGAAAATTGAATATGTTTTGGCTTCTAATGGCCCAGTTAAACGATGCTTGCTAGTGAGAGACGAGCCACGTAGGAGGCGCAATTCGAATAAGCGGTGTGCGGCGTCGTGTATATGAGTAAGTATATTTATAGTTTGCTAGCATTTTCTTATGGCTCCGCCCGCGTGTAAGACATATTTTTATACATCCGTTCATCCCTATTTTACCTTGCCTTAGGGGTGACATTTTTAAAAATCCTGCCTTATTGGATGCTTACAACAAACAAGGCATACACTACCAAAATTTAAAGCGGTCATCAGCGGTTTAGACTCAGCGATGTGAATCAGTCAGAACAAGTCATTATAAATGTATAGATTATTATTTATAATAATTTGTCAAAATTTTGGTACTTTTAAAGACGCGTCGTGCATGCGAGTATGCTGCGATCTATTCGTGGCCCAGCTCGCGCTAGCACGCGTAGTTTGACTACACCATTATATGTCAGAGTATAGCGCAAGCTTTAGATAAACGATTGAAATAAAACTATTTGAAATAAAACTTATTTCAACGGATTTTATCGCGGCATTTTAATATTGGCCCCGACCTTTAATTTTGGTCCCGACGACGCCGACGTTTCGAAAGTTTTACAGCCTTCGTGGTCACGGGGTGGACTCGCATCGTTTAAATTAGTTTTATTTCAATGTGTAATATTCGCGTAAAATAGTAGACCGTTATCATCAGTCTCATTCTATCTCAATATATAAATCAAATGTAAGATAATTTCGAGTTGATTAAAATAACAAACCGTAGCTTTTATAATTATACCCCATTATTTAGAGTGAAAATACAAAGGACCGCATTATGTGGTTAGCGCAAATCTGGTCTACCACACTCCCAATTCTAGAACTGAATTCATATATTTATAATAATAAATGTTTTTGTGCCTCGGTGGTGTAGTTGTATTGCGTACGCGATACGACTGCTGTGCTGAGGTCTCGAGTTCGATCCCCGGGTCAGGTAAAAGTGATATTGGGGCTTTGTATCACAAAATGCTCAGTATCAGCTTGGAGCCTGGATTGTGCCCGGTTTAGTAATAGGCTCGACTCTTATAACATTGAGTGACGACGGAAACGAGCTCGGCGAAATGTCCGTGTACTGGTTATTTTTCTGCTTACCCTTTCGGGGATTACAGGCATGAGTCAGTGTTAGTGTGATATGTTTTTGTTTTACGTTACCTAACAATTTGCTAGTTTTGTCGAGTTTCAGTTTAATCAGTTACCATCAAATAAGCTCACGCCCGTATCCCAGAGAGATTTAACTGAAGTACAGTTGTTTTTCGAATAAAAAATCTCAATGGACCAATCTGACCTATAAACTCACTCATACGGTTAGTGAGATATCCTGAGGCCCAAATATCCCTACCCTTCCCAATTCTTTTATTATGTTTTTCCTTTAAGGTCGGCAACGAACCCATGACTCTTCTGGTTTTGTGGGCCTACATCGACGGTGGAGATCACTTACCATCAGGTGATCTACTTGTTCGTTTGCTATAAAAAAGTCACCATTCTAAGGATGGAACTATACATATCGTCTTGGGAAATTAAAAACACATATAGCGACAATATATTATGGTGTTTTAATACAGATATTGTCAAATGTATAGCAATTTTAATGCATGGGTTCCATAAAAAACACATTATTTAAACCAATAACAACCTCATTATCAAATTTTATGCAAATATAAGCGGTCTATACCCTTGTTTAAATAACGCCGTCAATTATATCTAAAAACATCAAAGTGACTCCGTTTTGACCGAAATACTTCAAGCGTAGCTGGATCATACAAGGGGCTTAAAACTAAATAAATTACCCAATATTCTCGTTAAATTATAACGATCGGTTTGATTCCGTAATTGGATATGTCATTGATGGTGTGCTATAGTTTATATTGCTTTTTTCTGCCTGGCATTTTCTTTTTCTTTTATCCGATCACGGCAAAGTGACTGCACTACACGTGATGGTAAGCGTAGTACAGTCGAGGGTCCTGCAACAGGATAGGCGGATGACCGATGCAAGCACAGGATGTACCACTATACTCGCCCCAACCAACCATCAAGTCATGTCGCAATCCCCTCGGAAGAACCGGCTATACACTGGCTGATTCTGGAACGCGATTCACACAATTTGTGTGGATTATTATGGCAGGTTTTAACACTATGTGTAGTCGCTATATGGGCGGATATGAATATCCTACCACCATCAGGACTAAATTCAGGAATCTCAGATTTATGTCAGGATCCGCCATATATCATATGATGATTTAATTTGGTATTACGTGGCGCGTCTCACAATATGACCTCCAAAAGAGGCAATGGAAACCATGTTTCACCATTGACTCGTGCGTTACTTAGTAGAGTGTACCGCGTGTAGGTGAGATTGGCTTGGGGTGTAAAATGTCAGTGGTCACTCCAGTTAATATGGAAAAGTAAATAATTTATTTATTCTGAAAACAATTTTTTTTTTTAAGGTGGTAAATAACCCTGCTTGACTTGCATATGGGCTGTTGAAAAGAATATTTTCTTTCATTTAAAATCATTCCATTACATACAACCTGACAGTAAGTCTAGAACACACCAAATTGAAAACACAACGATACTCCCGCAGTTCTTAGAAAGAAGTATCAATGTCAGAGAAAGGAGCGAATAGATATTTAAGTTATCCCCCACACACCACAATAATAAAATTGATTAATGCATCACGTTACCCCGCGAAGTCTTCTAACCGTCAAATCATCTAACTCAACCATTTAATCTTGAGAAACTCATTACTTCAAGATTTGTACTTTCTTTTCTGAAACGAAAAGCCATAAATACAAAAGACAGCTAATCTAGAACTGGCTCGGGCAAAGATAAAAGAACTTTGCATACATTACAATAAGATTGCGATGAAATAAATGTCTTTATTTAAGATTCAGTCAGGCCATTTTCGTCGTAATTAGTTTTTTTAAGTCTTCCACTTTGGCACAGCCGGTGTCCCGAGACATAACGAGACAGAAAATCAAGTATGAAGTAGCTGTTACTTTAGGGATACCACTGCATTTATATAGATTATGGGTCTCTAGGTTAATAATTGAAATTTATAAAAAGATACTGAGCTGAGCTGCCTACAGTTATTTTGGAGAATCCTATTCGGTGAATCCAGATGCAAACGATGTATTAAGTATTTTATGGCTCAAAATTATTTAACATTGTGGGAGTATTCTAAACAAAGTACTAAGGTACTTGTATGTTTAGAAATAGTATGAAAAGTAATTAGTGCTTTTTTCATTTAAAGTATATTTGTATAAAAATATAATGTTGGAACGAGTTACATTTTTCCTGTCACAAAATAATAAAAAAAAGGAAGCTGCCAGAATTTTACTTGTTGCGTCGCTCTTAATAGAACTCTCAAACTTTCTATACATTTTTAATGTGAATTTAAAACGTTATGTTACATAACACCAAAGGGATTCACATTCAACGGAAAGGTCTATTGAATTAAAATTAAAAATGAAAATATTTTAGAATATACTTATATAATCCCTATCATAGCGTATTTTTTTATTTTACGAATAATAAATGACTTCAATCAACTATTTACAAACATTATACAATGATTCAGCAAAAACGATACTTAAATGTCCCAAAGTCCTAAAATTATATTTTCCTTCTCGGCAACCGCCCGAAGATAACTTTCAAAAGATTCAACTAATAAAGAACACCCGGCGCTACTTGAACTAATGTACATAAATCAGAGATTATAAATTTCCCAAGAAAAGCTGGACGAGGAAACTCTCGTTGCATTTTATTGTTTAAGAATCGCAAAATCTTTGAAGAAAGAAAGTGGACGACTATAAAAAATTCGGAATAAAATTTCTACAATTGATGATTGGAATTAAGTGCGAAAACTTGTTATTTTTGCCTACCTATTATTCCGGGCCTATGTCACAATATTCGAGTACCTAGGATTTGATTAAGTAGCAATAAACACAAAAGAAAGTTATTTAAAATAGCTACTAGACAATTTCTTCATGTATATTTTGTATTTGAACTTGTCATATTATGGTAATTGGTAAGTAACACAAGATAAGCATTAAAATAATTGATTAAATTTGAATTTAATACATTAACTTCATCATGCAAATTGACGTACGTAACTAATATCTGCATAGCTTAGTTACTTACACTAAAATTTCTTAAGTAGGCCGAGAAAGGTACTAGTGACGCCTAATGGATTTACACTTGAAACTATATGCACCTAGTGTATATATACAAACATTATATAATTTAATTTCACGAAAGATCTACTTAATTCCGTCAAACTTGAGCAAGCACTTTATGTGTTTACTAGCTTTTGCACGCGGCTCCGCCCGCGTGAACAGCATTTAAATATTATCATCCCCTATTTTGACCCCTTTGGGGTAGAATTTATCAAAATCCTTTCTTAACGAATGTCTACGTCATAACATCTACCTGCATGCCAAATTTCAGCCCGACCCCTCCAGTGGTTTGGGCTGTGCGTTGATAGATCACTATGTCAGTCAGTCACCTTTGAGTTTTATATATTTAGATCACCGTTGCATTATTCCAGTTGCAGCATTTATAGGCTGTAGTTAGGCTGAAACCAGTAAGATCCTGAGTTTGTCAGAGGTCGGGCTAATGAGCAATTCATGTGTGATTTTTTAGAATCTATAACTCAATCACAAATTATGATTGCTCGACCTAGGTTTTGAACCCAGGACTTTGAGGTTCCCATCTTAAGCACGCCGCCAGATCAATGAGGTGATTTTTTTATAAACCTTATATGAACCTTACAATTGTGTTAAAAATATGTACCTTATTTTCATCCCTTACTTATCTATTGGTTTAAGAGCTCATTTGTTATTTACAAATCTTATTGTCGAAAATATAATAATATAATTTACGCCGCAACCTCAAAGCCACGGCTCAACAAAGCGAACTCATCAACGATTGGAAACTTCGATTCTTCACTCCATTGATTGATTATTACTCAAATAATGCCAACAATGGCATAACTTTGTGATTAAAACCGAAAATTTACTGTAGACGTTTAATAATTTAGAACGGCGGACGGAATTCGGGTGTTGAAATATTTCGACTGCCCAGTTAATTGAAACAAGGCGAAACTTTCATCGGAAAATTAACAACTACTCTCACATTCGTATTTGATCGATTGTTAGGTGTTTGTTTATTATTTACTAGTTTTTGCTCGCGTCCACCCGAGTGATCTGCTTACAAACTTTCGCGTTTATAATATTAGTAGGATTTGAGTGACTGCACTACACCTGATGGTAAGCGTAGTTCAGTCCACAAAAACTAGCGACCACCGACAAATAATGAGTTTATGGGTGGTCACCGGAATCATGCCGGCCTGTATAAATGCTTCTTCACACTCCGGAGAAGGACTCGTCCCAACCAACCATGAAGCCATGTCGCAAGCGCCTCGGGAGAACCGGATATACACTAACTGATCGTGGAACGCGATCCACACAAGGTGTGTGGGTCACTATGGCAGGTTTTAACACCATGTGTACGGTGGTGGGCGTCCGGGCTAATATGAATATCCTACCACCAGCAAAAGTACTTACATTTAAGTTAAATCTGATATCAATTTTATGCGAGATACTTGTGCCTATGTACGAAATAGGTAAATAGTTATTTTTTTTTTACTAGCCCTGTATTATATACGTCCCACTGCTGGGCACGGGCCTCCTCTACTGAATGAGAGGGATTAGGCCTTAGTCCACCACGCTGGCCTAATGCGGGTTGGCAGACTTCACATACCTTCGAAAAATCTTATCGAGTTCTCAGGTATGCAGGTTTCCTCACGATGTTTCCTTCACCGTTAAAGCAAGCGATAATCAACAATTAATATACACGTAACAGAAAAGTCAGTGGTGTATGCTCTTGGGGCGGGTTTCGAACCTGCGATTTTCGTCTCTACAGTCCATACCACTCTCCGCTGAGCTATCACTGGTAAATAGTAGGTCCCTCAAATGCGAGAGACAATCTCGGTAGGAACATCCACTTTGTATCCATATTTGAAGGACATTAAAGCCAGCCAAAATATGTCTCGAAGTTATGATAACAGTGCAATGACATATTATACTTATTTGTTGCTTATGTGCACACGTGGCGTTTACCATCGGGCGAGTGACCTGTTCGTCTTATTATTTTATAGTCATTTATTTAATTTCAATTCATTTAATTTAAATAATGAAAATGGTTTACAATGTCAACACTTCCACTGTATTGTCTACCACAAACCAAACATTGGAAAAACGATTAATTTAAGTTTTCTCAACTTACCGGTCGATAACCCAGTTGGGAGGTATTTCTGAAGTATTCATTTACCCTAATATTTGTTTATCAGATAAAATAAGATAAAAAGCTATTTCAACACCACTGAGTAAATGCTACTTGTTTACAAATAAAATATTACACATCCAAATACAAAAGTCACACCTGACATGTGTATTATATATGTCACACAGCTTCCGTGGCACACACAGCCTCCGTGGCACGTTGGATGTGTTTCGTTCCTTTTGCTTTTTAAGTTATAATATCTTGAGTTTTTTTTTTTTAATTATCCGATTCCGTATTTAAAAAAATAAAAGGGGCGGGTCATTATTTACAACTTTGGACATAGATATCGCACATCTATTTATTGACACCATACATGCGTAGGTAAATATCCCTCAATTACACGTACGTAAAACCACACTAACATTTTTCTTTAAGTTTACTATACTTTTGTATAGAGGTTCATAGAATACACCTACTATCCAAATTTCATCCATATTGTGCTAATAATCTCCGAGTAAACTGGCGGTGACAAACAGACATTCAAACGGACATTAGTGGTAGGCAGCGGCTAGTGGTAGGCAGCGGCTTGGCTGTGCCCCTGGCATTGCCGATGTCCATGAGCGGCGGTGATCGCTTACCATCAGGCGGGCCGCTTGCTCGTCTGCCTATCAAGGCAATAAAAAAAAACATGACAAAATTATGTAGAGTTCCACTTTGCCGTTCGGCTACGGAATCTCAAAAAGATACAGACGAAAAAACCTCTTAATTTTGGAAGTCAGTTAAAAAGCTCAGGTGACCACAAAATTAATCAGCAAGAGGAAGGTTTTCCACAACAAGCCTAGTTATTAAACCACCGCTGACCCAATTATATTGAAGTTTAATTGATAAATTAATATGTAACCACCTTACAAGAGTCCATTACTCTTGGCTCAACTTCGACAACGGAAAGTTGGGTCAAATTTAAATTTACTTCGCCGTGATTTAATATTAAATTTTGCCGAGAGGCTTGATGAGGAACATGTCCGAGGTACAAAATATAGGTGGCTGTATTTCAATTATGACCACGAAGCTAATAATATTATGGTCGGAGGTTCTCTTGCAATTGGTGGTACTATGAAAATAATTCCAGGTGGTGAAGATAGAATGTTTGGAAGTTTGATAGGTGTATGTCTAAGTTGTTCTAGAAATTATGGTGAAAATAATTGTTGAAACGTTCTTCATTGAGTGTTCATGGCTTCGGGCTAAGATTTACACAATTCTAAAACACTTCGTTTAATTTTGCAACATGATCAATGTTTACTAGGTTTGTACTTTCCAAATTCTTTTAGTTCTCCCTCCTGCCCTTAGACCATTAATCAGTGGAATCGGTGCAAAATGCCCTTTAACACAATATGTTACAGAAAGATTGACCTAGGGGTCAGCTTTAATATCTATATACCATTCTATCTATATACACGATAGGTCATGTGGGGTGCATAGGTAGAAAGAGTGAGAATTTTATATCCACCAATTTAGTTTCCACACGTCACTCACATATGTCTCATTGAAAATTAAAGCTGCAATACTGCCTAGACTGTAGCTGAATGAGGGATCCTGTTAATTTATTATAAATGTATGTTTCGTGCAACATCTATTGCTACAATAATAAACACCTTACATTAGTTTCTAACTACCGTACTCAGAGACGTCAAATTAGTTTAAGTGTTCGTTAATAATTTCTTAGAAAATGATTATTTGCTAGAGACGTCAATTAAGATTATTTTCTGAACTTAATAAGCGGCATAAAGAATTGAAGCCTATAAAATTAAATTGAGATTAAATTGAGTTGATTTTCATATCAAAACATACTAAGAAGACTTAGTATTAATTACTGACGATTAATTTGCTTGATGTATTCGCGTGTGGTATCCTCTTTGCTATGAGCATTATTTTGGCAGTTTATTGGATGAGAGACAGAGTCCAAACAAGCCACCCTTGGTCAAAATTTATCTTGACCTATTTCCGAAGTAAATATAAAACGTAACTAATGAACACACGCCAAATAAAATATTCCACAAATATGCACAGCTGTATCATGGAAGCAAGTATGATATTAAAATAAAATATCTAGAACTGACTGAGCATTAAATAAAACTTGGAACGGAGATATTATAAACGTATACTAAGATTTCTTTCATTACACTCAGAATATAAATTTTAAACTCCAGTAAAGATGTTCCTACCATGAGCAACGATAGAGATAAAGTTATAATATTATGTACAGAGAACTTTGAAATATCACCAATGTGGATATAAATCTTAGGTTCAAGGAAAATAGTTGACAAAATACGGGGCGATTATACCCGTTCACGAAGATTTCGAAATATCAAATCAGAGTCATATTTGGTTGGTCGACATGGACTTAAGACTTCATCAGGATGGTAACAGAGGTGGCGTTGCAGACGCACGCGTTTAACTTAAATGTCTGGCGCGAGCTGTATTGCTTGAGCGTGATCAGCAACTATGTCAAGCACGGGGCGCTCTTGAAAAACGAAGCTGCTGAGAATGTCAGTAAATATGTATACTGCAGTAAAATTCTTACCGTTTTATGGATATCCTATTGGCCTTCGGTAGTATTCATTGAAACTATCGTGCAGTATTATTTGGCTCGAGACAGTAGTGTGTTAACACGATTCGTTTTAGTTATATATTTGTTTCGGGTCTAGATGTTGTGAGACCGCATGTGCCTCATAGTTTCTGATACGCAAGATACAGGTTAACCCGATGTGGGATCAGGACTATGTGTGTGGTTGTTGGGTGTATTTATTATTTTAATTATTTTATAAACTGCTAAATCGCATGCGATTCAAACCATCTGAGCAGACTTCCAATTGAACTTATCAACAAAGACAGTACAGCTTTTGCTGAGGCAAGACACTTGATCAACTAAAATTGAAACTAGCAAACTCACTATTAATAGACAACCAATAGTAGGGGCCAAGTTAAGAGAATGTTCATTTTATCCACATTTCAAACGATGCGCAGTAGAAGTTTCTTCGCATCACGTAAAATATATGCTTACTGCGGCGCTCGACGATAAACATCACTTAATCCTCCGTATAATACGGAGTTGTAACTTCTGATAAAGTTAATACTATAACTGTACGTTAGAGAATTGTCTGGATGTTAGAAATTTTTGTTTAACTTATTTTATTGTTTTATTAGTCATACCATTTATATACCTATATTTACCGTTTTAATATCTAGGTTTACTCCGAAACTTGGTGATGGATAGTTAGTAGTTTGCACCGAAATAGAGACTTTCAGATGAAGATTCAATCAGTCACTATTTCAAGTAAAAATTTCTAAACAGTCATGTAACGACTCTATTATTTTTTTTTTATTAGCCCTATATATTATATTCGTCCCACTGTTGGGAACGGGCCTCCTCTACTGAATGAGAGGGATCAGGCCTTATTCCACCACGCTGGCCTAATGCGTGTTGGCAGACTTCATATACCTTTGAAAAATCTTATCTATTACATAATAAATTTTAATTCTCAAACACCCTCAATAAAGATGTAATAAAATTATATAAGCCAAAACCAGCATTTACAAAAATGTACCAACATTCAATAATAAAACATATTTTATAGCTGTGAGCCATCCAAATAACAGAAAATAAAATAATTAATAAAATAAAATAAAACAGTTTTACTTTACACTAAGTTAAAATGAAAAACTATTTTATACACGAGCAATGAATTAATTATTTTCATTACTAAGGAAAGGTTGTACGACGCTAAGCCAAACGATTTATTATTAGTTCAGCGCTTGTAGATCCGGCAATAATTTTCCAAAGGGTTATCCAATTAAAATCTTACCTTCAATATCGTTACTTTGTGTTTAATAATCAAAACTCTATAAATTGTTTAAAGGTCGAATTGAGTTAATAATTTTCGAGTATTTCTGATAAATGAATATAAGGGAATTGATCCCAATTGCCAATTAACTGGTGAAAGTGTAAGAGTTTGAAACACATTAATCTACCCTAGTTTATTCGGAATTACCTAATAGAACAGAACAAGAGGTGTAAGCTAAAAGTCAAGTTAGTTTTCACATAGTGTTAAAATCGCAAATTTATAGAATGGTATAGCAGTGTGCAACAATAATTGCAGCTGATAAATTATTTCTGGTATCTGTAGTATGGCAGATACATTTTAAGAATGTCGTTCAAGTTTAGTTACGTATTGAGAAAACCATAAGATACATCGATTGTAAATGCCTGTGCTAGATCGTAGAGGTACGATCTCGCAGACGACGACTCAAGAAGTGCTGACTTGATGTTTAGAGGAAGACATGAGAGCCCATAGCCGTACTACGGAGGATACCCCAGATCGGGTAAACTGGACACATCTTAGTAGGTGAAAATGTAAATATAATCTACTTTAAAAAATATTAACATGTAAAAGGAAGATGAACCCTGGCACTAAGCCGGGATAACGCCAGCCAGAAGAAAGAAATAAATGATCTCTGACAATCGTTGGAACATATTTCTAAGACATTTGTATGAACCACATTTGCATGATGATATACATTAAATTATAATAAACATGACTATAAACAAATATCAAACAAGGAAATGTTGACTATAATTAGAATGACCATAGTAATTGCCTATTGTGGTCCCCATAGTCATATTTGGCTCTTATTTAAGAACACATCCAACTTAACTTGCAAATAGCTGAGATTTTGTACGGATAAACACTTAGATCCAATATTACTAAGAGTACACAAAATATTCATATTTTATAACTTTCTTTGTGAGAAAAAAGGAACAATAATGTCTCTGGAGATTCACAGATTTCTCTTCTTTCATATTTTTTATCATAATAAACTACGAGAGTAGTACTTTTATAGCTTGTCAAATAAAGCTGGGCCCACGAGATTTAGAGTTCTGGATAATGCTTGAGGGCCTTACGAAATTTGCAAAGGTATACGTTTTCCGCCTAAATTAAATATGGATTTATTGTACAAAATGCTCTTAAAGAGCTACTAAGTAATTCAAATCTTACCTCGGGTTTATTCACTTATTTTGGGTAATTATCGTTTACGTTAAATTGTTTTGCTTAGTTTGAGAATAAAAGAAAGGTCTTAGGTCCCTCGTATGCGAGAGGCCGTCTGGGTTGGTACCACCGCTTTGTCTATTTCTGCCGCCAAGCAGCAGTGTGTAAGCACTGTTGTGTTTCGGTTTGAAGGACATTGAAGCCAGTGAAATTACTGGGCATTATGAGACTTAACATCTTATGTCTCGCGGTGACGAGTTCGCGGAGACGCAGTTCAGTGTCATATAGTGCTTTGTAATTTAAAGTTCTGTGTGGTGTTGTTTCCTAACCTAGACAGCCTCACGCAAATGAGGGATCTTTCAACTAGTAGAATACCACCGAATATCGAAATTGCTGATGCGCATAATTTCAAACATCTTGAGTAAATAAATGACACCACAAAGAGTCATGCACTTATTATCGTCGTATAAAACGTACCACAAAAGAACATTCCACCATTCACACAGCTCCACACGAAAGAGGCAAAACAACGCAATCAAGGAACCCATCATAATCATATCACCGTGCATGTGAAATGAGGACGAACACAAATGTAATACCTCACCACAGAGCTCATTTGTATGGCAGTGAATTAACTTGGACATGAAGTAAGGCATAAGTGATACGTATTAATTTTGTTTTAGTTTTATTTTAATAAGACATTATTTTGTAATTGTCTATGATGTAGACTCTATGTTATTTTAACGTTTGTTCACTTTGTTCCCAAAATATATTTACCCTTACAGTGGAAACTTTACTGGGTTATATAAAATTTAGTTTTTTATTGTTTTGTAAGTATTGTGCTGTATTTATACTAATAAATAAATATTTCTTTTCTTTCTTGTATTCTCTTTTCCCTTCCACCTGCTCTTATTCCATTCGCAATAGGATCAGCGCAACACATGTTAGAGAAAGATTTGGCTTGTAGTTTTTACGACCGACTGCCAACAATAACTTCTAGGTTCTACACCCGTAGCAGGTTTTGTGTCGTAAGTCATTATTCTCTTTTCTTGTTGGTTATATTTGACGTAGTCTACCTCATGTATAGAACAAGTGGAATTAACTGTATTGTTATTGTCACATACTGTTTTTATCCACAGCGCAATAATTGTTGATTTATAAGGACCTGAGCTACTGCGTTACCATGAACTGTGTTCACAAATTGCTCAAACCTCATTGTCAACCACAAAGGAATAAACTCCATAAAATATGAAGTTTCGCATGAGAAAATCTCTAAGCGGAAAATATCGCCATAACCACGGAACATGTTTTTAAAATAAAATACTTAACATTTATAAAAATAGTAACTCTATGATTAGTTTTAAATTAAAATTATCTTATATTTATTTGTTATCTGCCAAAACTATACAGGATTTTTTTTTTATCCTGGATCGACAAAGTGACTACGCTACACCTGATGGTAAGTGTAGCGCAATCCAAGAATAGTGTCGACCAACGATAAACAATGTGTCCATCGTTGGTCGGCACGATCATGCCGGCCTGCCAAGGGCCAAGGGTGAAGGGAAAGAAAAAGGGATGGAAAAAGGGTTAGGATCAGGGGGCAAGCCCCCTGGGGAGAACCGGATATACACTGGCTGACCCTGAAACGCGACCCACACAAGGTGGGCCACTATGGCAGGTTTTAGCACCAGTGTACGGCGGTCGCTATCCGGTCGGATACAAGTATCCTCCCACCAGCAAACAGTTACTTTTAAAAAACCAACAACTTCGCATGACTATAGATAGACAGATAGCGAGCCCCATAAGGAACAACTTTTCGCTTTATTAAACCAAAATGCAAGGTGGTAAGGTAAATGATCTCATTTACCTCTAACGAGGCGAAAGATGCAATATGTTGCACATATAGATTAATAGACGTCAAACAACACTGTGAAGCGATGTAAACCTGATGCAGTAATGATTGAATACCAATGAATAATGTTTACAAACAAATTAGTCTGTAGATAACTCGTTTACCAAGAATAGCATGACCTGAAAATTGTTCCAAAAATATATATTCCATCATGGTATATTTATTTTTTTGAATAATATATCTTTTTTTATTTGATTGAATGACGAGACGAGTAAGACGCTCGCCTGGTAAGCGCCACGCCCGCCCATGAAAAGAAGTAACACCACACAGAACCTTGAATTACAAGGCACTGCATGGTACTGAACTGCGCTCGCCACCTCGAGACATAAGATGCTAAATCTCACAATGCCCAGTAATTTCACTGGCTTCAATGTATTTCAAACCGAAACACAACAGTGCTTGCACACCGTTGCTAGGCGGCAGAAATAGACAAAGCGGAGGTACTATCCTAGACGGTCTTTCGCATGCGAGGGACCTACCACCATATAATATATATCTGATCCGTTTCCACTGTTTATCATTATGTGTTGCTGACGCTCCACGACATACATATTTTTGAGTGGTAGAGCCACGCTGTAGACATTTTGTCTACAGCGTGAATGGGCTGGCTCGCCCGGGTCATTACCACTGTCTCACAGAAAACCCACGTAAAGTAGTGGCTTGCTGCTGCGTTTCGTACGCTGAGTGAGCTATCCGGAAGCCCAAATCCCGTCCCCTTCCCTATCCCTAATTATCCCTTTCCTTTATGGTCGGCAACGCGGCCATGATTCTTCTGGTGGTGGGCGTACATGGGCGGTGGAGATCACTTACCATCAGGTGACCCACTTGCTCGTTTGCCGGCCTATCCCATAAAAAAAAAAAAACATTTGTAGGCGCATTATACGTAGCTTCAGTGTAATTATAACCGCGAACTTGGCCGCACTACCGTAATCGCCAACATAACCTGTAATAACTTAGAACAATAAATAACTTAATAGTTATAGCTAACTTTATGTCTACTTACTGTGCAACAATTAAGTGTACAAATTGTACAATTATCGTAGTAGTTAACAATATTAATACTGAAGAACCACTTGAAGAACAGAATATGCTTCAACACAATAATAAAAGTCACTAACAAAAGACAATCACAAATGTCCTAATCCTACTTTCCTAACATTATTTATGTAAAAGTGGATGTTTGTGGGTTTGTGAATTTGGTAATGTGCGGCTTAACGGATTTGGATAAACTTGGCACATAGGTAGACCATGAACTTTCAAATTATATACAGTGTTATTTTGACACCCTGTTACTAAATGAAACCACATATTCGGCATCGCCTCTGCTTACCTTGTACCAAACATGAGGCTTGAGCTTGTAGTAGTTTTGCCAAAAAACGTGATTTAAGTTTTGAGCCTTTTAAATCATGCTGTACGGTTTTTGCTCTTAACTCTATTGAATAAAATGTCACAGCTGACGATGTTATTATAAAACACAAACGCTTAAGAAGGGCAACTCCATACATATGAAAATACGTTTCAGACTCACAAAGACGCTCTCGACACATTCACTGAAAAAGTTGCGACAGTATATTATTATGAACAAAGTAATGTTCATTGATAATGACAAAACGTAAAAAAAATGTATTTGGGAAATGCACATACCTATAAATAGGTAACCCAAATTTGATTAAAAACAAATAATCATTACAAAAGTTACAAGATTCGATTTTACTTGGGATTTTATTACATTTCATAGGGTAATCTAATATTTATTTCAATTCCTAAATTACTATTTTGAGCCGTTTGCCTTCTGTACGCTTGGCGTTTTTATAAAACGGTTACATTGACCTTGACGTTATAAAGCCCGCAATACATGTTGCCGAGTGATGACTAATACCAACGTATAGATAGTATATTTGGGTATCAGGATAGTATCGTGGGTATCAGCAACTACGAGAGACTTTTGGTCTCACAACACCCAGACCGGGGTCTGGGTTTGTTTCGGGAAACAAATATTTGTGGTTCACATAAACATTTGTCTCGGTGCGGGGATCGAACCCGCGGCCTCTCGCTTCACAGCCGGCTACTCGATTGGTTTTCGATAAACTTGCCGAACGTCTAGGCACTAGCGCTTGCCTTGTATTAATTTACCTACACTCGTGTTAGCCTAAGCTCGTCCAACATGTAATCCATGCTTAATGGTAATGTATGTGTGTGTGTCTCATTTATTCGATGATGGGTGTGTATGTTGATTTGTATATGTGTGTGCGCGCGTATACAGACTGTTTAAAATTAATTTAATGTTAACGGCATTTAATTTGTTAGGAAATATAATTTTTTTATTTTGACTTTAATAAGAAAGTGTCTTAGCTCAAAGTACTTATATTAACGAAAACTACACATGGTTTCATTTAAGTATAGGGTGTCAAAATGACACTGTATAATAATATAGGTTAGGCAGGACTTAGGCTATTTTTATTCCGGAAAAAGATAATTACGCTATTGGAACCTCGAGTGAAAGCTATTTATCAATACCTTAATCTGAATATCGCTTTTTTTTATTTGATTTGATTGAATGACGAGACGAGCAAGACGCTCGCCTGGTAAGCGCCACGCCCGCCCATAAACAGAAACAACACCACACAGAACGTTTAAATACAAAGCACTGGTACTGAACTGCGCTCGCCACCCCGGGGCATAAGTAGCCAATTCTCACAATGCCCAGTAATTTCACTGGCTTCCATGTCCTTCAAACCGAAACACAACATTGCTTATACACTGTTGCTTGGCGGTAGAAATAGATAAAGCGGTGGTACCAACCAAAATGGCCTCTCGTATACGAGGGACCTACCACCTTGTTTTCATCGCTTTACACTGAGAAATTCCAAATGCATATTAAAATGTCACCCTTTTAAAAAGTCGTAACATATACAGAAACATGTTCTCATGCAGAACATTTCCTATATTCAGTAGAATGAAAGTTAACAGTTTTATTAAACATTCCGTAGAGTTGTTCTATGAGAGTAACGCGAATGTTAGAGTTTTAAATGTAAATGTGCGAATACCCGTAACAATAAGAGATACGTAGTTGACGTTCGTACATTGTGGTGAAATGTGTTGCGGACTGGGTTGCCAGTAATTCAAGATTAAAATAGATTTTTTTTTTATAGCATAGGCCGGCAAACGAGCAAGTGGGTCACCTGATGATATGTGATCTCCATCGTCCATGTACACCCACAATAGCAGAAGAATCATAGGCGCGTTGCTGACCTTAAAGGAAAGGGATAATTACGGATTGGGAAGGGGAAGGGATTTGGGCTTCCAGATATCTCACTCACGTACAAAACGCAGCAGCAAGCCGCTACTTAACGTCAGTTTTCTGTGAGGCAGTAGTAACGACCCGGTCGAGCCGGCTCAATCATGCTGTAGACAAAACGGTCTACAGTGTCGCTCTACCACTCTAAAAATTATATACTATAAATTCACGACTGCCTCGGTGGTGCAATTGTATTGCGTCCGCGGTATGACTGCTATGCTGAGTTCTCGTGTTCGATCCCCGAGTCGTGTCAAATGATATTGGGTTTTTCTGTCACGAAATGGCTTCAATGTCCTTCAGACCGAAACACAACAGAGCTTACACACTGTTGCTTGGCGGCAGAAATAGACGAAGCGGTGGTGTTATATGTATGTAACGCTATGCCCAGCGGAATTAGGGCAGTAAATACCTGCAGTAAAACCACGTAGGGAAGCTAGTCAAGAATTAATTTATATCTTGGTCTATCAACAAATTCCGATTCATTTTAGATTCATAATTTACCGTGATAACTCTGCTGGTTAACGTGTTTCTAAATTAAAACTGTTTTCTGCCTTCAGAACAGGGAATTTTATGAAACTATAATCATTATGTCAATGTGAGTAGCTACGGCGCGGCGTGTAATTAGAGACAAAATTACTTTAAGAACCGGATATATAAACCCGGGTACCATATAAGGCTTTGAAATAACGGGAGCAGGTTTCGTACGTAACAACGGGATATAAAAAAGCCTTAGTTAATGTATAAAAACCCATACGGGATTAACCACAGTACCTTTTTTTACAAGGTCCCTCGTATGCAAGAGGCCGTCTAGGTTGCTACCACCGCTTTGTCTATTTCTGCCGCCAAGCAACAGTGTTTAAGCACTGTTTTTTAGGAGTTCATCGCGGACAAACAGCGTGATACGATTTTTTTATAAATACAGATAATAGCGCACCTACTGTAGTACTCTGCTCAGCGTCTTAACATCTCAGAACTAAAGACAATAATAATAATTAATCTCACAATAATTATCTCACTACGTGATATACAAGTTAACAATACTGTGTCAAAGACAAATAAATAAAACAATACATTACTACAATAAGACCTAGTGTTACAACGATGTTTTCCTTGAATAATTGCACCATGCGTTGAAGCTAAAACATTTTCAATTAAAAAATATAAGGAAGTACAATCAAGAAATTAATAAATGCCGCGTTTCACATACTACGAATTATGGTTGTAGTAAATAATAGTCCATTTAAACTTATATCTATGAGGAAACGATGGGAATATAGTTGTAGCATTACCAAATCATTGATAAACGTTCAGAGTTCCGTAATACCATCGTCAAAACCTTTTGAAAATTACTAGCATCCTTATTGTTGTATGATGGAATTAAAGTATGGAATGGCAAACACTGCAAACACTTCTGGTTTTTGTCATAATAATAATACTGGGCTAGGTATTATACATGCCCCACTGCTGGCCAGTAGGGTAGGCTGGCCAAATAGGGTAGTTTCCTACGTTGATTATTACGTTACCGAAAATAATACGAATAAATAATAGTTTTAAAAAACTAAAAAACACGCTTTTATATAAAGTCTAACAAAAAAATAGAAAATAAATTTGAAGAAAACAATGTATTTTATTGTAAAATAAGCGTGGAGTGCTTTTTAAGATACTATCTAAATGATAATTCTTCTACTCATACCTGTCAATACAATATTAATTATAACTATAGGCACCATGCACCCCACGCTTTTTTTACAATAAAATACGTTGTTTTCTTCAAATTTATTTTCTATTTTTTAGTTAGACTTTATATAAAAGCGTGTTTTTTAGTTTTTTAAAACTATTATTTATTTTTTTAGTTAAACTAAAAATATATTGTAGCAGAGAGTATAATTTTAATTTTAAGCTCGAATATCAAAAAAGCGCCATTTATTGACGCTCTTAGATACTACGATATTCCCTATAATTAACGAAGATCCAGAGAGTACAATTTGATTCCTAACCCGAATATCAATAATTAATTAAATTAAGTTATTATTAAAATTTTATTATTATTAAATTATTTTTTATCAAATTTGTGTATTGTCATCGGTCCTCGATAAATCTACAAAGTTTGAACGAAATCTGGCCGTTTAAAGTGGGTCAAAATCGCACCCAAAGGAGTCGGTTACAAACAAACAAACATACAGGTGAAGTTAATAAAAAGCGTGTAAAAAGAAACCCTTTTGTTGAAACATAATCAAAATTGGGGCAAAAATGAGCGCTCAATTATGATTTTAATTATTGGTATGAGCAAAGGTGGGCGTCCAGTGGGACCATTTTACTGTCTCGCTCGTACTCGTCGATCCCAACGGCTATTTACCACAGTGACGTCAAAGTTTGCGTCGTCTGTTATTTGACAAATGATTTAAATGGCTTCAAATCTTTTTTAAGGACTGATTAATGAAAATACTTCTGCAATATGTTTTTGTTAACGTAAGTTATTGATATAAATAATTTAAAAAATAAAACAATTCATCTAACCTATTGGTGGATGCAACAATGTATAAAAATGCTTGGCTATATTCTCACGTTCATTTAAACCCAAGGGAAAATTTTATCGCAATGCAAAAATGATAATTAACGCCAGTATTAAATTATTTATACAAAAGAGCAATTAAATAATTTTTTGCATGGTCATACCGTACCGCATACCTGGGGTTCATAGCATTTTTGTATAAACTGTTATATAATTTATATAATGGATACAATATAGAGATATTGAATCGTCATAGCCCTGCGGTTTGTAATCATGAACAAATGTTACCAAAGCGCATAGCTTAAATCCTAGTACTGTCTATATGACGGAACCCAGACGCATTTGTATAAATATAAAGCATACCACATTTTTATCTCCATTCACAATTGGCGTATGATTGTATGTCTGTTCGCGTAATGATCGTCTCAATAGTTTTGACCCTGACTGATTGATGCAGCTCGTCGGCTGTACTTTGATACTTTTATGTTTCCGGTGCTATTGATTCATTTTTTACCGACTTTACAAAAGGACGTTCCCAGTTTCATTGTATTTTTTATTTATGAAATGAAATGATATTAAACAGTTATGACTATTTTAAAAATTTGATGTATTTGTTTGTAGGGTTAAAAGAACAAAAACTGATGACAGATTATAAGAGTTAAAAAAATAATTACTCAACGAACAATGCCGATTTATCGCGATATTGAAGCCACTGTATAATATGAACATGGAAATGACACGTTAGTGGGTTAGTTTACAAAACAAACATCCACAACTGAAATAATAGAAATTGTCCTATCCGCCTACCGCATGCACAAATATTAGTCGATGAAATATTTACGCACCCGTATTAAGATGTTAAGCTTCAGATCGGTGAAATTGATTTCGTGATGCCTGGCAACACTTAAAAGAAATAAGCGATATGGTCCCATTTTATGACAGATTAGGGAAAAGTCTTCATATTACTATTTTTTCCATTCGAAGAAAATTTACAACGGTTGACCCAGATTGGAATTTGTACCTGAATTGGGACGAAAATACCCTCAGCGAACCGTGGCTGTATGAGTTGCACCTTTGCCTACATGTATATTATATTAGAATGTATATTTTCATATACAATCATCATTAGTAATAAAGTTATGATCAAGAAAATAAAGAACTTCATCCAAAATTTTGTACCTAAGTCCGAACTATACATATAGTTGAATAAGCATAAAGTATTAACTAAACTATATTTGGATATATTAAGATAAGTTATTATAATCCACACAAGTTTAAACGTTATTGATAAAATGTTATTTCGCTTTAAAAACTAGTATAATAATGAGTACCTATACTAATACTACCTATGAGTAGTGTCATTATTTCATTGTCATATATTAATATATAATTATTCCATTATCATGCATTAATATATAATTAATTAAAAAATAATAGTATAATAATGAGTACCTATACTAATACTACCTATGAGTAGTGTCATTATTTCATTGTCATATATTAATATATAATTATTCCATTATCATAGCCCACGATGTTTTCATGTAATTAAACGGGATAATTTAATAAAAGCGGCAATCATATTGAAGTGTGGTTCCCATTTCTCCGAGCCTACATTCTTACGCGGCCGTCAGGGAAAATAGATCGCATACCACCATTGTCACGCCTTATTGAGCTAGCTATAGTGTGTTTATATTCAAGACTGAGTCATCAGGGGGTGGGTATAATATTGACTTTAGGCTTCTAGAAAAAAATAGAGCCTTTTTGATTTATTTGTATTATAATACTTAAAACGGATCTTGTTTGTAATCGCAAATCGTATAGATAACAAGTTCTGTATTTTTTTTATTTACTTAAATTAATTGAATGACGAGACGCGCAAGGCGCTCGCCTTATGATAAGCGCCACGCTTGCTCATAAAAACAACAAGCAACACCTCACGGAACTTTGAATTACAAAGCACTGCATGGCACTGAACTGCAATCGTCACCCCGAGACATAAGATGTTAAGTCTCATAATGCCCAGTAATTTCACTGGCTTCAATGTCCTTCAAACCGAAACACAACAGTGCTTTCACACTGTTGTTTGGCAGCATTGGCGACATTTGGAGTTCTAATAAACCTCATATTCAAAAACATATGACACAACAATAACAAATAAAAGAAATCACACACTTCAAACCTTACAGTAGCTCTGACCATATTATTTTATTTACTGCCAAATAAGAAACAGGATACACCCGTTTATAAGGGAAAGTATATAAGTTGATCATTATTTGTCGTATCACAAAATACACGGTTCCAAGATACATCACAAATGACTGTTTTACATAGCTTTAGGTGTTTCCGATACACCCAATAGTCATATCGTCCTGTCGACACACGTCAATATTCTCTATGCGAGGTCTCTTTGTGACATTTCAGAGAACGCGTCGATATAGGGAGCTCAAATAAGATCATAAATTGTATGGAAATTCTAGAAATGTAAGTAGAGATGAAATGTATCTCATATATAAAAATCACTTTTTTTTATCTGATGGTAAGTCCTACGCCTGCCCATAAACAGAAGCAACACCACACAGAACTTTGAATAACAAAGCACTGCATGGCACTGAACTGCGCTCGTCACCCTGAAACATAAGAATTTAAATCTCATAATACCCAGTAATTTCTCTGGCTTCAATGTAGTACTCATTTATTAATAAAAACAGGACAAAAATACGCGTTGAGTTGAGAACGTAATTTTTTTAAGTCATTTTACTAAACATATCTCAATGTAGTTATAAGAACGTATCTGATATTCGTACAAAATACTTCATCTATCGCCTAACATCTATAGAACCGGTATATTTCAAATTTAAATTTTCATAGAGACCTCTCTATGCTAAAGTGTCAATTTCCCCCTACAAATATCTCCGGATCTAACCCACATTTCACCTAGTTTACCCTTTTCAACCCTTTATATTCATGATAAAATTTATGACAACTACCCTCTTGAAATACATAATGTGGACTTGTAATAAGTACACGCAGTTCAATATGAGATGAGCGAACATAATTTCTATTATCGCATCCATTTTTGTACCTTCAGGATTTTTTTTCACAGAATAATTTTATTATAACAAACATCGGTTATGAGCGAATTTCAATTATTTAAAAGAAATTTGCCTCGTTGGTCAAGTGGCAGTCTACTCAGACAGAAAAACTGTGGAGTCCTAGGTTCACGATTTGTGTTTCGCGTGTTCAAAATCACACATGGGCTGCCTGGGATTAGAATTTGTTTCCGGCATGAAAATAGGGACCAATCCCTATCACATTATGGGGCGAAAATAATACCGACGAATCGTGAGTGCATTGTTCAAAAAATTTTCCTTTTTATAATTATTATGGAAAATGAGTGGACAATGTTTCATCTTCACGTATTAAGAGAGAGAGAAAGAGAAAGGTAAATTTCGTTAAAATTTATGAAAGGTAAGGAAAACTTTTAAACACTTTTGGTTTATTGGAGGCAACAAACTGTTACTTTAACAAGAGCACTTAAGGCCTTTCAATTCGGTTGGCAACAGCCCTTAATCATATTAATTGTTTAAGCAATCACGCATAATAAGTAACCACAATAAGCCTAAATATCTTATCATTCCATGGCTCGACGAGCATGTTAAGCTTTCAGTCACACTACACTGGTCTAGCATAAATTCTATAAATCCATATACTGAATTAACTAATCAGATAATTGCTTCAATTAAATATGCATGGGTACCAGCGATAAATCACCGGAGATTGGTACGGACTTTTGAGACGAAAGTTGTGAGTTTGAAACCAACGTCAAGATCCTGCACTTCAGTATCGTGTTATTTATTATTTATCGCTTTCTTTCAAAGTGAAAGAAACATCGTGAGGACACCCGTGTACCCGAGAATGTTTGTTTTATAATTACTTCGAATATAGTAATGAAATAAATAAATAAAATAATAACAAGTAAGTGCATAATATATGAAGTCTGCCAACCCGGTTTTGGTCAGGGTGGTGGACTAAGGCCTAATGCTTCTCATTCTTACAGAAGGCCCGTGTAAGATCATACATGACACACAGGGCTGATGCCATAATTATTATTGTACAACTATAGCAGAGGAAGTCGCTGGATATCCCAAACACTACACTAGATGTCTCAAAGATTGTCCATTTAATCTAATTTACACGGTAAAAAAAAGAAAGAAAGTGAATACTGTGTTGAATGTATGGAACAAGTTTACTAGCAGCACGTACAACGCCAATGATGGACAGAGTCGATGCGTTCCTATTTTAGGCAAATATTTTTACAAACAACAACTCGAAAAACCTGTAATGAGAATATAAAAATTCGTTACGCACAATAGAATTTACAAACAAAAACAAAATGTTTTACTTGAGCTCACGTAATGACGAAAATTGCTAGACAATGCTCGGCGCGTTTGAGTGTGGTATGCGCGAGGAGAGGTGAGCGATGCAATTATAAAAACCTTATTTGCGATTTGTGCTCTTTAATTCATGTATACGGTACATCTTATCACAAAAATGACAATACAAAAGCTTGTGAACTTGTCAGATGTAGTTTTTGTAGTGGCATCGTTAATCTTACTTGTAATAATTGAATCCGATAGACTTTATTATACTGATATTTCCATTCTATTAATAGGATATTAATGAGCAATGTATTATTGCGTTACAGACACATTGAGCCTGTAGTTGTTACTACCAGATGTCTGTCTGGGGAGAAAGAAAATAAACGAACATGAAATTAAATATTATTATTTATTACTAAAACAATAGAAATCACTCGTGAATCATAACAATGTTAATCATTTACCAATAAACCTAGAGTCTAATCACCATACCTGTTCTGGAAACGTAAAAAAACATCAACCGAGTTTTTAAATATTACCTTTGCCTTTCAATTACACCAAATGTGAAAGAGATAATTGAAAAATGTATAGATGCTAGTTTATATATCTGGAATACGTATGGCCCTTAAATCCTATCATTAAATTCCTTGTCGTCATCCAAGAATATATAACATCATTCAAGCCATATGCATACTCATCATAATAGCAATAAAAATTAATAGAGCTCGTGTTATCTACAATTACTTGCCCGCCATTCGATGTTGAATCTTACTGCTCATAAACTTCAGTTTTTATAATAACTTCAACAATATCGGATGAATAGTGCAATCCACATTTACTGTATATAACTTCAAACGATCATAACTTACACCACGCGCGTCAAAAAATTATTTATCACCACGGTTGTCAGGGACAAGTTTCAGCCGGAATGACGCATTGTTTTGAGAGCACACTTTTGTCCCGTAATCATTGTCATGGGACGATGGTTAATGTCATTTTTGTCACCGACGCCGCTCCGGTCACCATGCTTTTGCTTTGGTTTCTCAGACATGTATGTATCAAGACTTAAAATTGCTTCTGAGTTTCAACCAATTCTTTTATCGATTACACCTTGAACCTTGATTTTATTTCGTGGGAACATGCCAAGATTTGTGATTGCCTTTTAGATTCTAGCGATTTGAAATCTGAGAAATTTAAATTGAACCTTCGTTAATGCCTTTAAATATGTTGAGATGATTGTTAAAGTATTCGGGGAAACATTCTCTTCACAGAGAAAATTAATGGGTAACATTATAAAATGTACATTTTTACATAAAATCTTGTTTTATTTGTCTTACGTCACTAAAGTGACTTTGGTATCATATAATAATGAACATAATATTAAAAATATAGTCGTTCTAAATACTTACGTATACTAGGCATATTATGCTTATCCATCGCAACATACTGAGCTTATTATTCCTTATTATTCGTCTGTCCTTTCGTTTGCAACCAGATTCAGTTACTACTATACAAACAAGTCAGAAAAAGACACATTATAACCAAAATATATAATCATCTACTTCTGTCTTTAAAATTCAAGCTGACACCACGACGTGTAATAATTTGGCAATGTTAAAGATTAAAGCTGATTTGATTTCAAATCATACATACTTGAATGACCATCTGGGGAGAAAATTGTATCTGAGCGCCCCTCGAATATTTGGAATCTACGCAAATATTTACCATAATAATAAATTTTGCACACAAGAAGAAAGAATTTTTCATCGGATCAAACCCGTATCCGTTCCTCTTATTATTTGAATAAATACCACAGAGGGTCCGATTATATAAAATAAAATATGGGGTTTCTGACAAATTGGATCTTTTTCAAATAACTTCTTGGATGGTATACATGAGTATTTTTTATGAAATACATTTTTTCCTAGGCAGCGATATGTTTTATTTCTATATTAAGACCAATATATCATTGTATGTTAAGCAATGTTATACTTCACAACTAATGTACTACACGACAGCTTATTTGTGAGACTAGAGTAGATTAAAAATATGATCTACGATATTTTCTGTATGATTCAATATTTTCCGAAAGTCAAATATCATGTAGTTAAATTATATCTGAGATAATTGCACAGGTTTCATTCTAACAACATTTGATGTAATTGCAAATTAAATGTAAGTTCTAGCGAATATTTGATTAATAAACTAAACGTCTCCAATACGGTATAATCATGTGGCTACATATATTTTGCATTTTGAATAAAAAGTAAGAATGTATTTAGGAAGGACTTCGATAGATTATTGTTTAACTTATGATTTCCATACTATGAATATTAAAGTATCAAACACGTTGAACTTATTATCTATATATTATTGTTATTTAAAAAATAATTGATTATAGTTATTATTTTCAACCCATACAGAGGTTTAGGTGGCCATAGAGGTAATTCTCTATACATTAGCATTAAATATCCTTCGTACTAACAGAGTTTTCCTTTGAGAATTCACATCAGGCGGGCGCTCGTAAATTCCATAAATCGGTGATTTATTGCACCCTGAAGACATAATAGGCATTTTCTTGATAGCAGTTAAGACACAATATGTTGATATGATAAACGCAGCAAAATCCTGATATGATGTGTAATTCTTGTGAAATATGACGCTTATGGTAAGTAGCGATAGCTCAGTGGGGAATAATAGATAGATTGAATATTCGTTATTGCACACCAAATAAAGTAACTTAAAAGCAAGGATCATACAGTAAGGGTGATACAGAAGTGGTGTTATCACAACTGGCGATTTCTTCCAAACAACCATAATGATATGATAAGGACTACCGAGACGAAAGTTAAAGGTTTGAAACCAGCTCCTAGAGTCAGAAACTTTTCTTAGTTATGTGTATATTTATTGTAATTTTTTGCTAGAAATCATGAAGAAAGCATCACTGTGATGATTTCTGCAATACCTGAGAATTCTTCATAAGAATTTCGAAGGTTGGTGAAGCCTGCTAACTCATATTAGGCCAGAGTTATAGACTAAGTCTTAACCCCTCTCATTCCTGGCGGTGGTCCGTGCTCAGAAGTGGGATATTCGAAAAATAAGGAGAACTTCAAAAAATAAGGAGGTTCTCAATTCGGTGTTTTTTTTTGTTTTTTTTTTTTTACGTATACACATCGATTTTTTCACCAGCAGCGAACGGATTTTGTCGAAAAAAAAATACTCAATAGAGTTTAGCTGTGATGTAAATTTGGTTAAGATATGATTATGGAGTACAGAGTAAAAAATGAAACTCCTCAACGGACAGCTTAGTCGTCAGCTATGGTACGTATTTTGCATACCATAGCTTTAATTAATAGTTCAAATTTAAAAATAAAATATGTTGAAATAAAACTAATTTAAACGGATTTTATCGCGGTTTTTTATTAATTTTGATCCCGACGTTATAAAATCCGATAAAATCCGTTTAAATTAGTTTTATTTCAATGAGTAACATTCGCGTAAACGTAAGAAATCAATAAAATATGTTTTAACAAAACATAAAAAAAGAACTCTAAAAAGTCGAAAAAAAAATTCAAAGGTCTCTTTGGAGTCGGTATAGTCACAATTGACCGGCAGCGACACAGGCAAATAAGTTTTGTCACAAACTTATTTTATTAATGAGACTTGCAGAGTGACGAACGCAGTGAAGTTAGCCGTATCATACAGAACTTTGTAATTCAAAGTGCAGATTAGTATTGCAACTGTTTATAGCTCGGCGTAGGGTTTACCATCAGGTAAGCGACTTGTTTGCCTCATCAATCAGGAAAATTAAATGAGGTAAACGTATCATGTTTGGGTTTATTTTTTGTTAAGCTTAAATTAGACACACCATTGTACGATGTTAAAAACAAAAAAAACATTATTAATAGTGGATTTGCAACTTTTAACTCCACATTTATAAGACCTTGATATTTTAATAACTTCGCAGCAATTTAACAAATCGATGATCATGTTGATCATTTGTATCTTTTTTCACGTGATTATAACTGATCTCCACCACTCATGTACGCCCAAAATACCAGAAGAATAATGGCCCCGTCCCCGACCTTAAAGAAAAGGGATAATTTAGGAATTAGGAAGGAGAGAAGGAGGGGGGTTTAGGCCTCTGAATATCTCACGTACCGTACGAAACACAGCAGCTAGCCGATTCTTCTGTTTTCTGTGAAACAGTAGTAGCGACCCGGTCAAGTCGGCCCATTCATACTGTAGACAAAACTGCCTACAGCATGGCTTTACCACTCTAAAATCTCAAATGACGACATTGATGCTAGCTTCTGACACTCGATAAGTCTACCTTTAGCCCAAAAAACTTTGTATGTAAAAATAGACTAGGTTAGTACAATTGTGGTGTCACAGTATCGGTTTTAAATTATGTAAATGTAAAAAATCCAACGATTAGCATGACCAAAGGCGCAAGCAGCCAATTGGCCTACGTCCTTTATTTTACCCCATACGTATATTTTAAATAAAGAGTAGTATTTCGGATGACTGCTTTTGTTTGTTTTAAACACTTTTGTATGAAGTTGCTCACGTGCGGAAACATATCATGTCAAAGAACTGGTTTTGTTAAGGCTCGTCCTTTAACTTAGTTCGGCTTTAATTGTATACAAGGTGGTTAGGTCCCTCGTATGCTAGAGGCCGTCTGGGTTGGTAACACCGCGATGTCTATTTCTACCGCCAAACAACAGTGTGTAAACACTGTTGTGTTTCGGTTTGAAGGACATTGAAGCCAGTGAAATTACTGGACATTATGAGCGTTATCATTTTATGTCTCGGGTGATGAGCGCAGTTCAATGCCATGCAGTGCTTTGTAATTCAAAGTTCTGCGTGGTGTTGCTTCTGCTTATGGGAAGGCGTGGCGCTTACCATCAGGTGAGCGCCTTGCTCGTCTCGTCATTCAATCAAATAAAAATAAATAAGTTATTCAATCTTGAAAAGGCAGACGGAGGATTTTACAGATTTGATTTTTGGAGTACCTAAATAAGTATTGTGTATTGCTTTTCTACTTCAATTTGTATTGTATATTTGATAAACATGTAAACGGGAGAGACAAAAAAACCATATGATTCATTTCCCGGATAAAAAGTAGTTTGTGTAATTCTTAGACTACAGATTCTTTAATCATTGGTGTAATTAATCCAGCTCGTGGTCTACCTATGTGCTAAATGTCATTCTTATCCCTTCAACCGTAAAAACACGATTGATCAACAAACAGCCATATTCACTCACATAAATCCAAACGTTCAGATTTATAATATAAGTGGGAAATAGGATTTTGATGCTATTAACAATAAACTGGATAATTCGGGTGAGGTAACCGCAACGCCGCTGCGATTTGAATGCGTTTCACAGACAGATGAGGACGTCGAATGACGCCATTAAAACCCTATTAATCAAACGGAATTTAAAATCATGTTCACCGATAAACACCGATGAATGATTGCGAATGCAAATGGAAATTGGGGCTTTGTCAGTTTATTGATTGATTCATGGCTAGTGTGTGCTTTAATTAATATTAAATTTATTATTATCAAAGCAGCGATAGCTCAGCGGGGGATGGTACGGTTTGTCAAGACGACAGTCGCAGGTTTGAAACCAGTCCCAAGAGCATACACCTCTGACTTTTCTAATTTAAGTGTATATTAATTGTTAATTATCGCTTGCTTTAACGGTGAAGGAAACATCGTGAGGAAACCTGCATATCTGAGAACTCGATAAGATTTTTCGGAGGTATGTGAATTCTGTCAACCCGCATTAGGCCAGCGTGCTGGACTAACGCCTAATCCCTCTTATTCAGTAGAGGAGGCCCGTGCCCAGCAGTGGGACGTATATAATACAGAGCTTTCTAAAAAAAATATTATCAGAACAAAATCTATAAAATATTGTGAATACTATATGGTGAACTATGGCTGAATCTTTCCGACTGGTGTTAAACCACTTTCTATATGAACAGTACATGCTATTACACTACTCCTACTTCTTCCACCTGCCCTTATCCCACTCACAATGGGGTTGGCAACATAATTTGTCACACTTGTTATTGAAAGATTGGGATTGTTGGTATAACTATCGGTCGTCTGCAAGACGTCAATCCTTCTGCTGAGTGTGAGAGTGAACACACCCAGAACCAAACCAAATATTTGTAGATAACACAAACATTTGTCTCGGTGCGGGAAACGAACCCGCGGCCTCTCGCTTAGACCTTAGGAGGCTTAGTACGAACATAAGCTCGTCAAACTGTGGATATACAAGTTGCACCTCTGCCTACTCCTTCGGGGATACAGACACAACCTTATTAATCCTACTAATATTATAAACGCGAAAGTTTGTAAGTATGGATGGATGGATGGATGTATGTTTGTTACTCTTTCACGTAAAAACTACTAAATGGATTTTAATGAAACTTTACAATAATATAGCTTATAAATCAGAATAAGACATAGGCTACTTTTTATCCCGGAAAAAGTAGATCACGCGGGCGGAGCCGCGAGCAAAAGCTAGTATTATTATATGTTTGAGAAAAGCAAAATGTAATTACGTCTATACATTACCTCGTAAACGCATGTCCTATCTTTGATACGGGTTTATTGATTGAACATTATTAGAGGCATTATGTTATGAAGACATAATGAGCCAATAATGGCTCGCAAGTGCTACTCAAAGGTGGCTTATTACGCACTGAATCTATTAAGCTTGCCTATTAATCTAAGTTAATTATCATGGCTCAATACACGATAATTTTTCCGATAATTTGCCACGTTATTATCGGAAATAATGGTCGTGTTATGTTTGATCTAATTAAATATATGTGTTTACATGATAGGCTAATGGATTTTTTATTATTTATAGGGAGATACCGAATCAACAATTACAAATGCTAAGTTAGATGTAGTGGTTCAGGCACGGCTCTGGATAATGTCCCATTGATATATTGATTTTATTAAATAACTTGAAAGTCAGAATTATAAAGCTACTTTCTTATTTATTGCTGATTTTTCAGAGACATTTGATTGAATGACGAGACGAGCAAGGCTCGCCTGATGGTAATCGCCCCAACTGCCCATAAAAAGAAGCAACACCACACAGAACTTTGAATTACAAAGCACTGCATTGCACTGAACTGCGCTCTTCACCGCGAGACATAAGATGATAAGTCTCATAATGCTCAGTATTTTCACTGGCTTAATGCCATGCATGGCACATAATGGTGCAGTTAAACTACGCGTCACAACGCTAGTCAAGCCACGGACGGAACGCAGCCTACTGAGTGTACAAGATAACGCGCGTTTCGGAAGGTTTGAATGTATAATACATTAAAAATTTAATTTATAAATAGCCGAGTATGTTGTACGCTGTGTAATGAAGCCGTCAAAAAAATATTTTCAAGCGCTTCTACCGACTGCCAAGCGGGCGGAGTCGCGTCCAATTGTAGGTATCTAAAATTTATCTAATTTTTAAGCATTAGTTATGCGAAAATGTGAAAAGAAATATTCTTATTTTGCTATGCAATATATTTTAATGGCTCTAAAACATTAAGTGATAATCATTCTTACTTTTAAATGTCACGATTTTATATTTTATTGTTTGTTTACGTACTGTAGTAATGCAAAGAATGTTCTTTACGGAGTATATAACAAATAGTAATAAATAAATAAGTATACCCAATAGTTACTTTAACGCTCTTGAATCCACAGGAGGATATGACTATCTTATATCGTGGGTATCAGGAATTACGAAAGACCCAAAACAAATGTTTGTGGATTACACAACATTTGGTGCCGGAACCGAACCCACGGACTCTCGTTTCAAATCCGGCAACTCGTCCGTTGGGCCACGTCCATTGTTTATATCGACAACATCGATGTAAAAAATAAAATCGATTTAATTTTTTACGCTGTCTGTAATACGGAGAGAAAACATACTTCTAAAATATACATTGAAAAGTCACAAAATAACAAGAGTGTGTCAGCTGAGTTTGATAAAAAAAAAATATAATTCCAAATTACTTATTATTTTTCTCATACTACGAAATTACAACATAACCAAATTAGAAACTCAAATTTGCATATTACGAAAATAATATACACACAAGCCTTATAAAAATTCTCACAATAATGGTGAAGTAAGATGTTTATCTAATTAAACTTGGCCTAACTTCATTTGGGTGAGTGAAAAAAAAATGCGAATCAAGATAACTCGTTCAAACAAAGCAAAGTGCTTTAATTTGGGTGTATACGGTATCTAATTTCTGCGGTTAACCCCTGATTAGGGGTTTGCGGTCGTAACCTTTATTTTTGCCGAGACAATTAAAAGAATCAATTTATTTTTATCTCCATCGTTGTTTTTCTACCAAGAGCAAAAATGAGTTTAGTTATATAATACGGCTTATGTTTATGTACTTTTTTATATTTGTTTTTTTTTTAATGACGAGACGAGTAAGGCGCTCGCCTGATGTTAAGCGCCACGCCTACACATAAACAGAAGCAACACCACACAGAACGTTGAATTACAAAGCACTGTATGGTACTGAACTGCGCTCGTCACCCCAAGATATAAGACGTTAAGTCTCGTGATGCCCAATAATTTCACTGGCTAAAATGTCCTTCAAACCGAAACACAACAGTGCTTACACACTGTTGCTTGGCGGCAGAAATAAACAAAGCGGTGTTACCAACCCAGACGGCCTCTCGCATACGAGGGACCTACCACCTTGTAAACCCTTACTATGTATTTTCTTTGTAGGTATTACATTTCATATTTCATTAACACTGTTTATTTTTGAACGAACAACTAGTAGGAAATTTCAAATCAGTCAACGCGTTTCCTCAATACGACTTACTATATGAATTATTGACTATGCGATCTTGTGCCAGATCGCGCAAAATTCGTGGTCCTTCTTACACTGAATTCTATGCAAACTGTATCCCAAATGCTTATATTTTTGTATGTATAACAGAGTCCGGCAAATGGATCATATAATTGGAAGAGATCTCCGCCGCCTATAAGTATCCATGTTATTAGAATAAACATGGATGCGTTACACAACGTTGTAGGTCCCTCGTATGCCAGAGGCCGTCTGTGTTGGTACCACCGCTTTGTCTATTTCTCCCGCCAAGCAACAGTGTATAAGCACTGTTGTGTTTTGTTGGGTTTGAAGGACATTGAAGCCAGTGAAATTACTGGGCAGTATGAGACTTAACATCTTATGTCTCGGGGTGCCGAGCGCAGTTCAATGCCATGCAGTGTTTTGTAATTCAAAGTTCTATGTGGCTGTGTTGCTTCTGTTTATGGGCAGGCGTGGTGCCTACCATCAGGCGAGCGCCTTGCTCGTCTCGTCATTCAATTAAATACGCGCACGCTGTTTAAAAACATCACGGGAATAAGCAATTTCTATGATCATCAAACTGAAAAATCCCTAACTATATCGTAATAAAATCTTGACCAACCGAGGAAACATGGTGAGCACAATTCCCCTTCATTTGTCGCTCCAGTGAGACGTCGCTTCTTACAATCTTTATTGGATTTCGGCACCCCATAACGAAGTTAGTACGAGTAGGGTGCTCATTGAAATGTTTCTTAGTAACCACAGATTCAATACACGCTCTCAATAGGTTTTATTAGTGGTAAACCATCGTTCTTTTCGTGCAAAGGCAAAAAACCTCCAAAGTCTAGGTAATATTTTCAATGGAAATAAAAAATATACCGGAATCTGGTAACGGAATTTACACTACAAGTACCTACGTTTTGTTAGAGATTTAACACCTAGTGATTTAAAAAAATATATTTACATAATATCATTTATAAAGTTGCATAATTTACTACAAATTAGCGGTACTTGCATTATTTAAAAATATCTCTATGTATTTCTCTTATTATTAAGTAATAAATAAAATACACGCGAAATACTTTCAAATGGCATCCGAGTGTTTTTTTAAGTCCTGGCACGGCAAAGTGGCTACATTGGACCTGATGTTATATACAGTGCAGTCCAAATACAATGTCAACTATCAAGAGATATTGGGTCCCTCTACGGTTGGCAGAATTATGCCGTCCTGAAATTACTGGCCGATCCCGGAACACGATTCGCCTGAACGTGCCACTATGGTGGGTTATCACCACGTGTACGGTGATCGCTATCCAGTTAGGTACAAAAATATCAGGTACCATCCCACCAGCCACCATACAAAATTATATCAAAACAAATAATTATATCGATATTACTTAATTTCTAACGATAATACATCATAAGTCTTTAATTATATTTATAATCGAATCGGGTTCAGCGTTATACCAAATATGAGTAAAAGTCTAAAATTTATCAATTTCAATCACTAATCTGGTCTATAAGACATGTCATCAAGCCAAGAATAGCTCTATTTGAGCGAAGCCAAACGCAAAAAGAAAAGTAAAAACGGCCACTCAATGCAACGGGATAATAAAATCCAGAGACACGCTTGCGATATATCATATATGAAAATTCATACGAAACACAATAATTGTGTTTATTAAACTTGTAGTTGTTTCAGTATAGTTGACATTAATTAGAAATCAAATAAGCCAATTTTTCAATTATTTTTATGTTATTGTTATATTAAAAAGACCAAGATACTTATAACACTGATTTATTTAAATATAAATTCGCCAAATCATATGTTAAGAAAAATTATGAACAAACACAGTTAAATGGTATTCCTATTATATCATCTATTCTTTCGGAGCCAATTTCTCGCGTTTTATTTTTTAATTTAATTCTTATATTCTATTAATTTATTTAGATTTAATGAGCTAAAGCAATGACAGCCATTGTGGCGCAGTGGACGAATAGCCGTCTTTGAAACGGTACGCCGCAGATTCAATTCTTGTACCGAGACAAATGTTTGTGTGATCCACAAATATTTGTTTCGAGTCTGGGTGTGTTTTTCCTAAAAGAGGTTGGTCAAGCAGCCGGCCCGTCGTCAAAACTGCAAGCCAATTTTTTCTGTAACATGTTTTAAAAAAAATGTTGCGTCGCCCCACTGCTGGGGGCCACATTGTCTGCCCCAATGGAAAACAGGCGTGAGTGTATATATGTACGTATGAACTCTGGATGCATTAGTTGCACCTCTGCCTACTGCTTTGGGGTTAAAGAATACCTTACCACTGTTATCATGATGGAGATTACTAGGTAGTAAGTCCATCATTTGTGAAAGACGATCGGAGTATGTACCACGGCGTTGTACATTACTTTTGCCAAGCAACAGTATGTACGCACAATTATATTTGTATTTGAAGGACATTGAAGCTAATAAAATTACTGGTACTATGGGACTTTCATCTTTTGTCTCAGGGTGACGAGCGCTTTCTAAAGCCATGAAGTACTTTGTAATTCAGACTTCTGTGTGATGTTGTGTTTATGGTCAAGTGTAACGCTTACCATCACTCGAGCAACCTACTCGTCTCTTGATTAATGCTTATAATTAAACAAGACGGTGATGGCACTACAATTAATTATGTCGGCTCTGAGAGCTATCAGTGAAAAGTTTTTAATTTCGTATAATGGACGAATCAATGATTAATTAGATGTTTATTAAAAAAGGTTTTGTCTGAGTGGTTGTTACGGATAAAATTTAATGGGTTTCATATTAATGGAGCTGGCGTAATGAAAACTTGTTGTAGGCGGACCATTTTCATTGCTTATCTTTGTAATCGTCTTTAACTTATCTATATATTATATTTCTATATCATAAATATAGAAATGAATGTTTTTGTTTGTCATCTGCATACCATTTGGAAACTTCGGTGATTTATGTTTGAAAAAAATCTACTAGTGTTTGCAAGAAAAAGAGGCATTGCCGTGCATGCCGGCCATGGCTAGTAACTTTGCAAAAAATACAAATACATAGCACGTCTTCGGTTTTTATTGATAAGGTAGGTCCCTCATTACAAAATCGGATCCATCAATCGCCTGGGATGGTAACACCGCATTTTTTAGTTCTGCCGCCAAATAAAAGTGTGTTGTTGTGTTATGATTTAAAGGACATTGAAGGCGGGTAGTTTACTGGGTATTATTAGATTTATCATCATATTATTATGTCTCAGGGTGACACACGCAGACTACTGCTATGCAGTCCTTTGTAATTCAAAATGTGTGGTGATGCTTTTGTACATGGTGGCACTTTCCGTTTTTTTTTTTTGCTGAGTGACGTTATGCTGTTAGCCTGACGAGAGTGGTCTTTTTTTCTTTTTTTTTTTTGTCGCGGGGAAAGCCGTTTATTGCTACCGCCCACCCCACCAGAGGGAGGTGGAACGGTTATGTTGGGTTCTACCGGCCTTACGACCCAGCGATCCGCCCGGGAGAGATGGAAAACATCCGGGCGACCGCTGAGCCGAGTCCCTAACACGATTTACACCCTATGCCGGTAACTACCAACCAAAACCCCGCGGTGGCCTTCTTCGGCGCATGTGGAGTGGTCCCGGCGTCTCCTTGGGAGAGCCAAGGATTGCTGCCGGAACCGCCCCTGCGCGGTGCCGCCTAGCGGCCCGTCTCCAATTGGGGGGGCTCAGAAGCCCCCGCACACCGAAGGACGCCCTCGGCGTCAACGGCAGCAACGAGGCCGACCACCCGTGCTGCCGTCCATCTCGGGGTCGCACGTACAAAGTTACTAAATGGGCGCTATGACAGCCCCCCGCTTCGCGCCCGCGACCCCCGATGGCCCCTATTAGTCGCCTCTTGAGAGTGGGCTTCTTCCAACTTTAGCGGACTTTCGGGCGAACGCTTTAGGCACTCACAACCCTTAACACTTTCCTTTAGGCGAATTACCTGCTTGCTTGGTAATTTGGGCTAATAAAAACTATTATTAGTCCTCTTTTCCTACATTCCTCTTACACATTTCAGCATCTATATCAGCCATATTGGTGCCGCAGAGGGTACCTTACATATTTATATCTCTCAGAGACGTCCATTAGTACAAGCGCCTTCTCGGACACTTCCATAACTTGTAGTCTAGCGTTATTTGTTTCAGAGGCTAACTTAAGCCTTTATTAGGTTGCTAGTCTATTAGTGAGAGGTCGTCGACTTGTTCTGAGTTTCTTATACGACTTTTCTATTATTTGTGATAATTACTATTATCTAGAAGTATCTATTTATGATTTTAAAATGTAAAAGATTTATTTGCTCTTTAACAGTGGTATGGGATTATCGGTGTATTGGTGGACTTATGCCGTCAGTCATTATAGTCTACAACCGACAGGGATACTTAAAAAGGTTATTTTTGGTGATAATTTAAATCTATAGATGTTATAGCATGATTGCAAATAGGTTGGCCTGCATATATGTCAATCATTGTTGCGCAACTTCCAATGGAACTGTGCAGTAGTGATTGTCATATAAGTATGTCCCCTATATTATAAAATTGTTACTAACAAAATGGGCCGAATTAGCCTCAAATAACATAACATAAAATAAAATAAAATTATTATTATAACACCCGACGCAAAATTAGCTTCTATAATTAATTTATTTTCATTTATGGCATAGTAGCACACCAACGGGTTAAATAATTTCAATAGGTTTTTGTCTGGAAGACTCATTGATCAAATATTGCGGTCGTAAAAAAATACAAACAACTACTAATTTCACAGAAAATGACCTTGTGAAATTAATACAATCTTCTTCCACCTTTCCTTATCCCGCTCGCAGTGGAGTCAGCGTAACATGCCTTACAGCATGTTACAGAAAGATTTGGCTTTTAGGTTTTACGACCGTCCGATATCAACCCCGCTGGGGATAATATAAAATGAATACTATATTATGTACCTAAACAAAATTGTAGTAAATTCTTTCAAAAGGGAACAAAAATAAATCCCTGTGGAAAGCTTAAGAATTATTTTTTCTGAAACTAAATATATAATCCCTAATATTTCTCATTCAAACAAGTAATATTTATTTCTTACACAAAAAGGTACTCGGCTCCAAACAATTTTTTTCTCTTGTAGAACGTTTTTTTAGGTTTACGTAACAAATTACTGTTTAATTTTTCTGTTAGCTGTAGCTCGAATAAGAAATATTTTACTTGATATTTTTCCAAGACTTTTTATACGAGTATAGTCCTTGTGTTTTGTAGGTTAGTAGGCGTTTTATTTAAGTTCTTGTATTACTGTGTCGTTTGAAGTTATTTATGTCGTCAATATTACATCTCATATAAGTGTTGAATAGGACACGATTTTTAAATGAGTTCGTGAGGAAAAACCTCATTTTTGTACTGTGCCAATGCGAGGTACCACTTCAAATGAGGCCAGGCGTCGTGAAGCTCGGCGGTACATTTGAAGTATGCTGTGGTTCGTGGCCCTTTTTTACAAACGTGATTGACGAATTACATAAAAAAACATGCCTATTATTAGATTGAATTATGTGACTCGCTCGTCCTCCATTTTTTATGCACGCAATTCACGTCATAGAACTAGTAAAAGAGTAATGCATTATATAATTTGAAGTAGTATATGTAAAAAATCGAGTCTCTTTTACTTTATTTCGTCATATACGGACAAATCTAATGTCTCTTATAAGTTCTTCTCAACACTGCCTTATACAACGAACAAAGAATTTCAACGTTGCTACACAAAAACTGTACTTGAAGCTCCTATATGGGAGACCCATTAAATGTAAGACGATTTAAAAATACTATTATATGCAAAAAAAAATGTAGATCAACAGTAGACTGTTCTAAGTTGCTCGTTACAAAAATTGTATTAACATCTGTCTTAATCAATGAAGCAAGATTTAAAATCAAAACCACGATGTAGTTGCTGATATTCGTAGCTTCCAATGTTTCAGTCACGATCAGATCTTGACGAAATGTAGATCAATTATTGTTTTAATCAGTCTACATTTGGTATAGATATCATATAACACACATTACATAATATTATTTTTACCAAACGTATTAGGAAACTCATCCCATTTTGGAGTCGTATAAAAATATATCGAAAATAAAAATTGTTCTACAAATCTGACACTTGTCGCATAAAGTACCCAATCGAAATACTTTCTATTCCGAATTCAACCATTTTCGATCACCGCAGTTTCATAGAAAAATATTTCTATCCCATCCGAGGATTACAAGAGGATTATGTTATTATAGTTTTACTAGAATGGAAAAAATCGTTCGTTCAAACACATGCAAAATGTTTCGTTCATTTTTATTATGAGAACCTTTATCATAGGTTCTTTGTCTCGGTCTTGAATGGTCTTGTCTTAGAGTTAAACCGTTGATATGATTTTGTTCTTTATTGCTTACAAGATTACAGTCTATGACTCGTAAGTAAATTCATGTGATTTTCCTGTTATTTATTTTTTATGAATAACTACAAAGTATTTATACCTCTTTGTCGACGTATTTACTGTTATTACAAAATACAGTATTGTATTCCTGGTTAAGCAAATGGTATTGTAAAATCTTTTTAATTGGAGTTGTTTTATTGCGTGTTAGCATTTAAATAACTTATACTTGAACAAATAATTTTGTAGATAGATTTCTAGTGAATTAACAAGTATGGGATGGCTGAATTAAAACACACGTGCATATAGAATTTTAAGTATTATAATATCTTGTCTCACCTATGTATGATATGTCAATACTGAGCATTGGTTTTAAAGAATATAAATAATAATAATAAATACACCCAACAGTCACATACATAGTCCTGACCCCACAGTAAGATACGAGTCTTGTATCGTGGGTACCAGAAACTACGAGAGACTTTCGGTCTCACAACACCCAGACCCCGAAACGAATATTTGTGGATCACACAAACATTTGTCTCGGTGCGGGGATCTAACCCGCGGCCTCTCGCTTTACAGCAGGCTACTCGCCCGCTGCGCCACGGAGGCTGTCATCATATAAATATACTTAATAGTAAAAATATGGAAAAATAATAATTATAAATAGTTTTAGTGTAATTGCCGAGTGTATTTTGATGATGCTATGTATGTATGTATACATTAGTTGATACTGATTTCTATGTAATATAAGTTTCTTTTACTTTTGTACTGACTTGTCATAAGCGCTATTTCAATTGCCTACATGATTAATAAATGCTTTCATTTCTTTCATTTCTTTCTTTCTATAAAATTCACAATTATACGCAAACACTGAACAAATACGCATAGCTCTTAAACATAGTTTGCGCATACATTTAACTATAAAAATTCTTGTTCAACAAAGTTGTTTTATGTCTAGTATTCGTGACATTCAGAACAGCTGTTTTACGTGTTCCACCATACGTTGTGATTGCACTGTGTTTTTACTCATGTATTATTGTATATCCTTTTTACTTAGTTTAGTGATGTTTAAGTTTATTTTCTTTTATTAGCTGTTGCCTGCGGCTTAATCTTTTTAAGCCCTGGTTTTCAGGTTTCACCAAAAGAAACTTGTTTTATTACACAAACTATCATCTGACCAAATTTCATAATCGTAGCTTTAGTAGATTTTGAGATATCGTGATTAATCAGTGAGTAAGTCGTAATTTGCTTACATATAATTTTACACGAGATGATATTTGTTTTTTCAAACCTATTTTTTATATTATATTTTTTTCCAATCTATCACTATTTATGTTTAAGATGAAATAGGATAACCCAAATTAGCAGCATATAAAAGTAATTCGACATATAACACAAAAATAAAATATAGTATCGCTTCTTTAAAAAAGTTTTTATTAATGCATAAAGTGGTGCACCTTACACTACAATTCCTGGTCATGTATGTAAACAATTTAGAACATAAATCATCCTCGTAACTTATCACAATGTATTTGAACGATGGAGATATACTGAGTGACCGTCAGTTTAGTTTATTAAGGTATTTGTACATGTCTGGATAACAATCGTTCAACGTTGAAGAATGTTGGAACACATACATACAAATGGATTTTCTTGATTATCTTGTAGATTATACAGGATAAGGTGAGAGGTCCCTCGTATGCGAGAGGCCGTCTGTATTGATACCACCGCTTTGTCTATTTCTGCCGATACGCAGCAGTGTGTAAGCACTGCTGTGTTTCGGTTTGAAGGACATTTAAGCCAGTGAAATTACTAGGCATTATGAGACTTAATATCTCGGGGTCACGAGCGCAATTCAGTGCCATACAGTGCTTTGTAATTCAAAGTTATGTGTGGTGTTGCTTCTGTTTATAAGCGTGGCGCTTACCATCAGGCGGGCGCGGGCGCCATGCTCGTCTCCTCATTCAGTCAAGTAAAAAAAAAGACAGACGAAATAGAATATGTAGATATTTTATTGTTTACATTGGTAAAAGTCATAGCATTGATATATAGTTTCTTAACTATACTAAAATTTTGTATCACATTTAGAAGGTGATTTTTGTTGGTGTGTTTCCAAATGTTTATTAGCTTTGTTACGACGCCTATGAAACTCAATACTAAGAGATCTAAAAGATCTCGAGGTATATTTCAAGGAAACTAAAACGGAAGAGTGATATCTTCGATGACAAAAACTAGGCGACCAATGACGGAATCGTCATAAAATTAAATGTTATAAATAGTCATTCTTACGCCGTTGACCCATTTATTATAGTAAAATCGTATAACATTAAGAAATCCTCAATTAGTTTTGGCAATAAACGAAGCTTTGGTTCACAATTTATCGTGGTGTTGTGATATTTTAAGATTTATTTAAAAATTATACAAGCGGAAGTTAATTTGAATATTTTAATAACGTGTGATATATTGATTCGTTTATTGAGACATAAGATGTTAAGTCTCATACTTCCCAGTAATTTCACTGGCTTCAATGTCCTTCAAACCAAAACACATGAGTGCTTACACACTGTTGCTTGGCGGCAGAAATAGACAATGCTGTGATACCAACCCAGACGGCCTACGGCATACGAGGGACCTACCACCTTTTATAAAAAAAAATATCTTCATAATAATCGGATATCTTTGTATTTTACAAACGCAACCAAAATAAGATAGTACGTAAGTTACAAAAAGCAAAACTAAGATCACGCTTACCATCCACCACCTACCATCATAAAAAAAAAGTTTTGACTAGAATGATTCATGTATTTGTATAAAAAAATTAAGTGCAAAAAAGAACCGCTTTGCGATCAAATACAAAATTAGAATCCTCACATTTTCTTTATCAGTGGTCACGTTTAACCGAAACATTCTTGTTCCCACCTGCCACATATATTTACGAATTTATTGAAAGAATCACATCAATCGACATACGTAATTCATCGCAAATGGATTTTGGCACTGTTATTAGTATAGGCTAGCAGTTGATTCTTTCAGTAACAAACTTTATGACGACCCACTTCGACAGAAATTAGCCACTAGCTGGGCTTATTTCTGTTTGTGATTAATACACTGGCCGACATGATTTTCGTTGTTTCAAATATTATTGATTTTTTTTAACAGTTTTATAGTACTGATGGCAAGACGGAACCTCATTTTATCATATCACATCAAATTTAAAAAATAAATATTTTTTCAGAATCTTTTATGTTTTTAGTAAAAGTGAATTGAATTATTAAGTTTTGGCACTCATTTTTGAAAATGTGCAACTACACGTGAGAAAACTTATTAATTGTAACAGCGACACACCCAGTGACAAGACGCTACTTGAAAATAAGTTGTTACAGTAACGTTGTTTACAAAATTTATACGAAAATTAGAGTATTTAATAAAAAAAAAGAGTGTTAGAATTTTACTTTTGATTTTTTGAATCTTATCAATGATTTGTGGTTGAACAACATTTTTATAACAAAATGGCTCGAAGGCAGTGTAAAAATAATGTAAATACCTTTTATTACGTTTGTGGCAATTTTATAACATCGTAGAAAAAACAAAATATTAATGATTTTGTGCAAAACGCATATAATGCTTATTTTGGCTTCAAAATACAACTGAAATTGTGAACTCCGGAGTTAGTGTGTTCGATTTGTGTCGAGCAATTAAGGCAATAGACAAATTGTAAATAAATTTACCTATTCGTATGCCTATTATATGAAGAGAACCAACTAACCATATCAATGATTGCTATTTATGGTGTACGAATGTGAAAGGTATTATTGCGAAGAATAAAAATAAAAAAGCCTATGCAAATGTTACCTCTGTTACTCGTCCAATCGCACACGGTCCAGAAATTCCAATACCACTTCCAAATTAATTAATTTCAAATTTTAAGATACTTTATTACAAAAAAAAAACAATAAGTGTAACAGAGTAAAAATTAAATGGGTAACTGCGCAGCTGGTGAAGACGGGTCAGTCGTCACCCCGTCATCGTACGGTGCAACACGCTCCTGCACTACCCTGTACTAGGGATGATATCCTGTACTTCCAAATTAAACTTCTGATCTTAGTTCAACATCGCCGGAACCAAATATACAGCGTCAAGAGTCAATGGAAATTTTCAACCGTTTTCTAATCAGCCACAGCAATTTACATAACTGATAATATTCACAAAAAAGTCACACCCAGGCGTAATTTTATAGGAAAACGTAAAAGAAGTCACTCTAAATAATCCTAAATGATTGTAATTAAGATTTCCTTTATAAACGTCGAAATATACGTATTTTTTTAACATAATAATCGATTTTTTCGTAAAAATTTATGATAAAAGTTGTTAACGTTTTAAAAAAAAACCTGATGTGATAGAAAAAAATCAGTGGTGTTTCCGTGTTCAGAACACTTAAAATTAACGATATTTAACACTCATATCAAAACAACGTTCCAAAAATTGAAATTTGTGGGCCTGTGTAATGAGAGGAGAGGTGGCCCAGGACTGACATCCATTGGGTTCCCGAAGATGGCAGACGGCGACGGGGCAGACCCCGAAAGAGGTGGCGCGACGACCTTGACCACTTCGCAAAAGACTGGCCGACAACAGCCATAAATAGGGAATGTTGGAAGGAGTTAAGGGAGACCTTTGCCCAGCGGTGGGACAATATAGGTTAATAAAAAAATAAAAAGAAAAAAATAATAATATACTGGTAATCGAAAGACTTGATGGAGAACACCCTGCAGCTAGATGCGATGCTAGAGCGACGACTGATGCGAGGTGGCTTGTATTAGTTGGATGCGTAGAGTCGAGGATCAGGCTCAATGGCATGATTTTTTATGTAATAAAGTTACAATTTGACTGAATCTAAATGATGTTGGACAGTTTAATTATACAATAAATATTTGATGATTTTTGATAATAGAGGCAGATATATTATAGCATTTGTTGTTGTATAGCAACAGGCTGAAAATGATGATGATGATGGATCAATTTCTAGAAGTTGATCTGGATTTAAAAGATTTCTATTGATGGTTTAAAATCAGGCTTTCCATTGAACGGGATTATAAGAAAAAATAAATACATACACCCAACAGTATGACTGTTATGACCTAGACCAAACCGCAAACTAAGTTAAAACCTGTACCGTGGAACTAGAAGGAACTCACGGTTCCACAATACCCAGACCCGAAACAAGTGTTTGTGGAGAACACAAACACGCGGGAATCGAACCCACGGTCTTTCGCTTCACAGTCGACTACTCGTACACTGCACCACGGAGGCTGTCATATATTTACATTTATGTGTCTGAGACATATATTTATAAGTCTTCAATTAGAAGAACAAAAGATTCAAAAGCCAGTTTTTTATCATATTGTTAAGAGATAAACATGTATTGATTTTACAAATAAAACTCAAATAAATGCCACAATATAACGAAAAGGTTAGGTCGCATTAACAAGTTTATTCTATCTGTTAGTTTTCTAGATAAACTTTGTTCAAATAAATTAGTGGGGTTAATTAGGGCCTTTGTAATCAACTTGTAGTAGACACAATTGTTACCTACTTATTTATTTCAGTTTCTAATTAGACTATTGTTATAGTTATATAGTTTCTAATTACACTATTTGGTTACTTACAATTTACTTGGTGTGTCAGAAAACCTTATTTTAAATAAAATACTATGACAAGACGTAACGACCGTAATATTAACCTATAATAAACTTATTAACTTAACTTATTATAAGCAGCCATAGCTCAGCGGGAAGTGGTATGGACTGTCTAGACGAAAGTCGCAGGTTCGAAACCAGCCCCAAGAGCATACACCACTGACTTTTCTACGTTTACGTGTATATCAATTGTTAATTATCGCTTGCTTTAACGGTGAAGGAAACATCGTGAGGAAACCTGCATACCTGAGAACTCGATAAGATTTTTCGAAGGTATGTGAAGTCTGCCAACCCGCTTTAGGCCACCGTGGTGGACTAAGGCCTAATCCCTCTCATTCAGTAGAGGAGGCCCGTGCCCAGCAGTGGGACGTATATAATACAGGGCTAGTTAAATAAAATATTAAAAAAAATACTTATTAGATGTATGGAAGAATTAATAGTATCATCCGAATTTGATAACTAAAAACCAAAATTTGATATAATTCAATATTCTTTTATAATATCACTATTCATATAAATATAAATATTAAGAAAATAGTTTATTTGATATTAGTGTGGATTAAAATTCATAATAAAATAAAGCATGTTAAAATACATCTTAACATTTAGAATATAAAAGTAATCCAAGACTTTTCATTAAAACAAGACAATTCATTAATTAGTCTGACGTAGCATCAAACATTCACGAAATACGTAATAGGTCTGGACATTTTAGGTATATTGTTTTCTTAAGGTCAGAAAATTAAACCCTCATTTTGATCTAGCCCTTTTTTAAATAACTTTATTTAAATACAAATTGACTAGATGCAAAAATCTATTATTGTTCTTCCCCCCTAGCAGTGGGGTCGGCACAGTATGCTTTTTTATACATGTTACAAATAGGTTTAGTTTTAGATTTTACTACCGCCCGTCTGACTGACGTCAACCCCTCTGGAAAGAATAGAGAAATTTAATTTTAGTAATGAGAAATAATATATGTACGTATTTCCTTTTGATAAATTAAATAATTTAGAAGAGATATTTACAATACTATAAACTATAAACGGATAAGCTTAGGCTATGTATCCATAGCCTTAAAATGGCTGGGTTTAATCATACTAGGACTAAAGCCTATTATCAAGATTGTTATTGAATAGATGCGCGGATAGCTTGCACCACTTGTTACTATAAAAATAATGGATTGACATTTCAAAGTTTATAATCTTAGACTGTGTCCACACTACCGTGACATTTTGCAGCACCGAGAGGCGTGACTGTCACATGTATTTGCTATGCTAATATGGACGTTTGAGGTAACATGCACTGCATCAATTTGCCGCGATTTAAAATAAAAACTTGAATGACGTGTCAAAGGACAAATTCAAAATTAGGTCGTATCATTTGATACATACGTACGTACATATACATATACGTATCATACGTACTTGAGTTTGTCACGCGTGTTTGTCACAGTTACGTACGTCTCGCAGTGCAGCAAAATGTTACAAATGGAGATGCAATTTTCCATTTTTTTTTTACCTTGAATGACGAGACGGTCGCGTGATAATAAGCGTCACGGCCGCCCTTAACCACAGAAAGAACTTTGATTTACAAAGCACTGCCTAATACTGGACAACGCTCGTCACTCAATTCCATATATTTACCAAACAGAATTGTACACGAATTAGACAATATTAAATAAAAAACCTCTGCAACATCATGCGCGGCGATGACCAATTTACATATTTTGTTTTTATTTATTTTGGGATAATAAATTATAACATCAGGTTTGTGGACGAGCAGTCTGGGGCAGGTGGAAAAAATATCACGAACCTATTCTATGAGATTCGGGGAAAGGAACCTAAAGTTTGGCTTACTAATGTTATGTGGCTACTTGCTCTGTCTGGTTGTTATCTACATAACTCTTTTAGAGAAAAATATAATAAATTGCAATCGCTATCTTTTCTTTCTACTTGAATGCTTTCTACTAAGATGCTTCCATTTCACCCTCTTTTGAGCATCCTCCTACTAAAACCAATGAATTGTAGTTATATACCAGCAAATAAAATATTTTTTTACGAGTACAAAACCTAACATTAGAGGTTTTCCATAAATACAAAGATTATTATAACGAGAAGCCATCACTGATATAATATTCGTAATTTAAATGACTAAGTTAATATCAATATTTTAGCAATGTCACGACGGCTGAATGTTTTGGCAAACATAATTTAAATGACATGGGAGGTCAGTGATCCAATGCAAAATAATCGTAAATAGGTTGTTATATGTTGCCATTTGTGTTTGAATATACTGTGTTGCCACTAATCACGTCGTATGACCTGGGCCTCCAGTGTTTCTGCAAATAACTGAATTTATTATAAATATCTTTGCCCGTGACTCTGTCTACATTGGAGCAATCATTGCGTGGGATAATCTAAATGTACTACAAACACTCTTTGTAATTGGCTGCCGTAATATATGAAAATGCGTACTACAAAGTTACCATTATGTTCCGTAAATTTTCAACCTTTAATACATGATGTAAAGAAGAGGATAGATTTATTTTTAAATTGGGATTATACTATGAAGTTAAGTTGTTATATTATTATATACATAGGTATATACCAGAATAAAGATATCTAATATCAAAGTCACACTACTTTGACATTTGAACATGACACATTAAAACATTAAAAATTTTGTCTCTCAAAATAGATTTAGAGATATTTGTGATAAAACCCTTACAAAAAAAATACACAAGGCGTTCATAAGACAACTCAATCCAGTAATAGGCGCAGACATTTTACGACTGCGAAAATCTGGATAAGGCGCGCACTAGATATTTTCACGGGGCTCAACGCAATTTTACGATTACACCAGATTAGGATCGATATAAATGGAAATGAAATATCCAGTGCCGATAATGTTTGTTATCATAATTTCACACATTTAATTTGATATGGAATACGAATTATTGAGCAAGCGAATTAGTTTTTGTAATCTTAAGTCGAATCAAATAATATAACTTTTTATAGTGGCTCTTTAAAGTAGATTAATAAATACAAAGTATCTTTTTTACTCCTTTTGCAAATCAAATTAACAACCATACAATAATTTTAAGTCTTTAAAAAATATATATATAGTCTCAGGATCACCTAAGGATAAGTAATCACCACTGCTCATGGACACCTACAATACAAGAGGAATCATTGGTGCGTTGCCTGCCTTTGAGGAAAGAGAAGGCTCTTTTCTTGAAGGTACCTAAGTGGTATCTATCTAAAAATACCGCATACCTGCACTTTACACTACAAAAATTCAACTTTGTGTATCCAGAGTGAATATCTATCGAACCCAAAATTGGTATTTGAAAGAAAACAATATTTTTGCCTGTCATTTTACAAAAACTCCGGTAAAATTATTTACACATTACACCTGATCTGAGGCCTAGAAATGTCGGTTCGTAATAGCTATAGTACTATTTGTATGAGAGGTTGCAGAATAATTCGAATTCCGTTTTCCGAACTCGTAAATATCCCTTATTTATTAAAGATATCAAATAGTGTAAACACTCTAAGGTGTCAGTAAAATATTCACCTTCAAGACTAAATAGAGCAGGTATTACATATTTTCATAAGTATAGTTATAAAAATAAAGAGATAATAATACCAGTCTCGCATTATACACCCCAATGCTGGGCATGGGCTCGTCTACGAAAGATAGTGGTTTGTTTAAAATGTGTTAAATTCTACAAAATACTTTTGAGTAATATAAAACAAATCTTAAAGTTGTAAATCAAGTTCTTCCTAAGCCTTTGTTTAGGCACCATTTTACACTTTATTTCCATGAATAAATGATTTTGCTTAAACATTCAAATTGATAAAAGTTATTCACAAACTTATAAAATCTTAAGTTATTATTATGAATTAATTAACATTTGATTTAAATGTAGTAAGAGCACCTTCAATAATTAATAACCTTGAGATGATTATTAATTAAGTTTAGAGATTATAATATTTTACACCCAATACTGTAGAACAGTGGTTCTCAAACTTTTTTGGTGACGGAACCCTTTTGGGAAGCTAAATACTTGATGGAACCCTACAAGAAAACAATAGTTTTTAAAAGTATATTCTTTATTAATAAGCATAATAAAAGTACAATGTAACAGTAACTCATTATTACTTACTTTACCACATGGCAAGTACAATAATAGAAGATATTAAAAAAGAAAAAATCTAACTAATGGGAGGTATGAAATTGTTTTTTATTTTTTATCAATTGGTTGATATCAGGTTTGATAGAAGACAGTTGAAGTCTCATATCAGGTTCGGCGTTCACTCTATTGCGATATTTTGTTTTCGTGGCTGCATAGGTTGATCCTGTTTCGCACAAATATGTTGTTGGGAACGGGAGAAGAATATTCAGAGCCATTTTGCCAGGCATTGGATATTCATCACGGATTCTGCACCAAAAATCGTTGGGAAGCGTCGTTTTGAAAAGTGACTCCATACTTGTGTCTGATGACATTTCTAAAAGAGATTCATACATTTCGTTTGACATACTTTCGGGCTTCTACAAGTTGGGTAAAAAAGGATTATAAATCCATGAATTCAGTTTCATTTTTGTATTCTGTTCTTCGGGAAAATACTTTTCAAAAGATGCGCGCATCGAACTGAGATATTGGACCAATTCTTCAAACACATCATCTTGAAACATTCCTGAGTCGTTATCGCTAACAAACTCACTGAGTGACGTAAAGCTTTCTATTTCTTTCTTACCAACGCAAATAATCCAAAAATCTAATTTTCTTTTGAAGGCAGTTATTTTGTTATAGGCCTGAAACACTGTTGTCTGTTTACCTTGCAATGATAAATTCAATTCGTTCAGTTTTTGAAAGATATCCGCCATAAAAGACAATCGGAACAACCAAGTTTTATCATACAAACGGTCCTTCAAATTAAAAGAAGTATCTGCTGAAAGAAACATTTGTAACTCGGCTCTAAGTTCAAATAGCCTTGTTAAAGTTTTACCCCGAGACAGCCATCGCACTTCTGTATGGAGCAGCAGTGTTTTATGTTTGCTGCCATAATCTTCACACAATAATGAGAACAATCGGGATTGTAGTGGTCGTGATTTGATAAAATTAATTATTTTTACCGCTTCATCCATAACTAATTTTAGATTTGACGGCATTTGCTTCATCGCAAGTGCTTGTCTATGCAGAATACAATGGCTGGAACTACAATTAGGCGCTTTATTTTTTATTCGTGACACTGCTCCTGCTGTTTTACCTGTCATCGCCTTGGCCTCATCTGTACAAATGTCAATGCAATTGTTCCAACTGAGATTATTTTCTTCAAAAAATATATTTATTTTATTAAAAATTTCTTCCCCGGTAGTGTTTGTGAGCAGCGGTGAACACATAAGCATGTCTTCTTCAAAAGAACTTTCATATGGGCTATCTCACGATAACCAGCAAGATAGCCAAAACAGCGACATCAGTTGACTCGTCCATTTGCAAGGCGAATCGTGTTTTTTGTAGACGTGTAACTAGTTCTTGTTTGACGTAGCTTCCCAGATCATAGATTCGCCGTGAAACAGTATCGTTTGATAGCGGCACAGTAGAAAGATGCTTTGCAGATTTTTCATCGAGCATACATTTTGTTATGTCTAATACACATGGCTTTATTAAATTCTCAGCAATAGTGTGCGCTTCACCTGCTTGTGCAATGCGATAGCTAACTAAATATGATGCCTCCGTGGCCTTTTCGTTGATAGTTTGTGTTACATGCATCATATTTTTTTGACTTTCCAATAACTGATCTTTTTTACGAACAAAAATTATTTATTCTTGTCTTTAGACTCGGGGTGTACAGTTTCTAAATGTCGGCGCAATTTGGCAGGTGCCATGGAACTATTAGGAAGCAGTTTACTACATAGCATGCAGAGAGGTGAGCCGTTGGAATCAACAAATCCGAAACTGATATATGATTCATCATACTTCCTTTTTTTCGTCTTTGAAACCGGCGAGCTTGTCGTCGTGGCATCATCGTCTGGATCGGTGATTGCTATATTCTCCGCGCGAACTGCTTTTGAACATTCAGCGTCATTAGAAGATGTTATTGCAACACGTTTAACACTTTTAAGCCAACGTTCCATTCTTCTTTATTTATAATGTTACACGTCAGGATGGTGGGGTCTACATAATGCACAATCGTTACTGCGTATAAGAGACTAAGTTTAGTACAATGAAGAAATGTATAAAACTGAGACAACAGAATACAGCAGGCAGTAGAACAATGAACACTAGTTTCTCGCTAGCGAGCTTGTAAGTAGGTAGGTAGGAACTTATCGCTCCGAATACTAATCATCAACTTACTGACGAGACGCGACGCGCGATCGCCGCTTTTATACCTACTTAGTTCTAGACTCGATCTCGAATATTCTCGAAAATACTCGAGTCGGTGCCTTTGATAAACAAAAAGCAAAAATAAAAAGAGAAATATAAAAATTGCGTTGTAAACAATCTCGACTTTATTGTTTGATGTTAGAGTCGAAAGTCGCTTGTTGACAACTATAGCGTCTAATTCAGAGGCGGCTTTTATCAAAGGGACTGCGCGTTCACAAGTATACAAGTATACATGTTGATACCAAACTTATGAGATATTGTACCAGCTATTGTAACACATGTTTATACAAATACAAATAAATAAATAAATAAATATAAGTACGCGCGGCCGCGGAGTCAAAACGTTCGACCAGAGAGAGGTAATTTGATTTCTTTTTTCTAAATTCTTGCGGAACCCCTACAGAGGTATCGCGGAACCCTAGGGTTCCGCGGAACACACTTAGAGTATAGCTGCTGTAGAATTTTAAGTAAACCCAGTTAATTTTATTCATACATAATAACGATCACAACATCGAAGTTATATTATCTAAATAATGATCACAGCAGCTAATTAACTGCGTCTTGATTATAAAACGAAATATCTCGTAGCGTTAGCTTACCCAATAAACTAATGAAACAATAAGTGCAAGCTTTCGTATTAATCTATCATCCAAGTTCTTCAAATTTAATCAATCACAAAAAGTAAAGCAATAAACAAAATCAATTGAAACCACTCAACTCAAATAATTGCAAAGCAATGAAATTCCACTTTCCAATTTGATGACCTAGGTCTTCTCGAGACTGGATTTCATCTAGATAGCGCGCCCCAGTTCCTATATCTTGATTTTAGTAGAGGGTGCAGATGAATCTTGTTCATTACTGCGGTGGGTCGCGAGGTTTCATCATGGAGGGAAGTATGATTGAAGTAGTATTCTTGGATATTTGGACTACTTGTTTCCTTATTAAGGTTCTCTTTCATTTGTATGAAATCACTACCTTCGCCTCGCCTTCTTCAAAAAAATGACTGAAAAAAGGAAAACTGATCGGTTGTATGAGAGGCAACTATAATTATTTACGAGTACTAAATATATCTACTCTAATATTGTAAAGAAGTAAAGCTAGTAATTTTGAGTTATTTGATTGAATGACGAGATGAGCAAGTCGCTTGCCTGATGGTAAGCGCCTCGCCTGCCCATAAACAGAAGCAACACCACACATAATTTTGAATTACAAAGCACTGCATGGCACTGAACTGCGCTCGTCACACCGAGACATAAGATGTTAAGCCTCATAATGCCCAGTGATTTCACTGGCGTCGATGTCCTTCAAACTGAAAACTTGTCTGTAGTTGATATTTATATTATTATAGTTATGTGTAAAAAAGCAACAATGAAGACAGTTTGACTGGGTTGTTGCCACTGTCTGCCAATGTCCCTTTCCATTATGACCGGCACCGCGTCTCTGATTTTTCTAGTATCATTATAGTCTTTATGACCAGTGAACATTACTTACCATCACATGACTCACTTGTTCGTTTGATGCCTTCCGCTATAAAAAAGGAACTACTAATCAGAATTAAAAAATAAATTACATTATACCTGATTAATGATTATTATGATCAAAGTGAGCTTTCAACGAGAAATCACGATTTTAGGCTGTAAAAATAAACCGAAAGACAAACAGATAAAGAGATTCATATAAAAAGACATACAAGATGCAGTTTCAGTTGACCGGCAGTGAAATAGGCAAAAAATCCAAAGAGATCTTGATTTGTTTGATTGAATTGTTATTTTTGACTTTTCATTATTTTTTTATTTTATTTCAGTTTTTTTTACTTATTTTTATATATCACACAATTATGACAGCGAATTGAGAAAATACACCTACTTTGCTTTTTATATTTGAATAAAAAATTCGAGAACGTTTTATTTGTTTATTTTAAATTGTATTCTTGAAATTTTTTGTAGATTCGAATTACTTATTCAAACATACTTGTTCAAGCAATGAAAACAAATATCTACTTACTTTACAAATAAATTTTTGAAGTATTAAATAACATTAAAAGTGGATGATTTTTTTGTTTTGAGTTTTTGGAACAGGTAAGGCTATTATTATAAACATGTGCTTTTATAATATATATGGGTAATTAATTTTCTATAATTATTAGAAAGACTTTATCGGTTCTGCGAGCTATGTGGCCTGCCCACTGCCACATTAGCTTGCTAATCCGCTGGGCTATGTCGGTGGCTTTCGTTCTTCTACGGATCTCCTCATTTCTGATTTGATCACGTAGAGAAACACCGAATAAGAACCGATAACCGATGGGGCAGATAGGTTCTGGAATGGAGGCCACGTACTGGCAAGCGCAGCGTTGGACGTCCACCTACAAGGTGGACAGACGACCTGATAAAGGTCGCAAGATGTCGCTGGATGCAGGCCACTTCCAACAGGTCGGTCTGGAAATCTTTGGGGGAGGCCTATGTTCAGCAGTAGACGTCTTGTGGCTGATGATGATGATGATCATGATTAGAAAGACTTTGACGCGGATGAATCGACGATTGTAACCAATTTTAAATATTGTATTACAGCACAGATTTGGGAAACACAATAAATATAGATTGCTAAAACTATTTTAGCTACCATTTTTCTCTACATTTTATTACTCTTAATACTTTGTTTTTTTAAGTAGTAGTGCCTGGCTGTAGACAGTTTTGTTTACAGCATGAATGGGCGGGCTCGCACAGGTCTTTACCACTGTATCAAAGAAAGCCGTCATAAAGCTTGCTACTGCGATTCATTGAGTTCACTCACAGTGAGTGCTCACTCATTTTATCCGGAGGCCCAAATCCCACTACCCTTCCCAATCCCATAAAATTATACGTTTCCTTTAAGATCGGCAACGCGCCCATTATTCTTCTGATTGTAATATTGTGGACGTACATGGGTAGTGGAGATCACTTACCACCACCCACTAGTAGATTTACCGGCTTATGCTATAAAAAAGTAACCGCCGAATACACTGGTAGAGTGGATTAAATCACTGGAGAGCCGTATTCAAGCAGAAAAATCAAATTTTAATATTTGATCAACCAAGTCTTTACGGCCCGACTTCATTTAGATAGTACTCCCTGTTTCCTGCATACTACGGAGATATACCCTCATTAAAAATGAAGGTAGGTCACAAACTTTTTGCTTTCTTTGTTCTTTACAAATGGTAATACTTAACGAGCGTAACGTAATCAGATCAAGTATATAAAAATAGTCAGTTTCAACCCTTAATAATACTGGGCAAATGATGTGATCAAGCAGTAGACAGCCTCCGTGGCGCAGTGCGAGAGTAGCCGGCTGCGAAGCGCGAGGCCGTGAGTTCCAACCTTACACCGGGACAAAGATTTGTGTGATCCACAGATATTTATTTCAGATCCGGGTGTTGTGGGACTTTAAGTTCCTCGTAGTTTCTGATACCCACGATACAGGTTTAACCTAGCGTGGGGTTTAACTATGTATGTGTATGACTGTTGGGTATATTTATTTATTTATTAAGGGCGAGACGGAATCGCGTACTGAAGGTTAAGTACACACTTTACATTGTTTAGAGATTCGTTACTTTTTTATTGAATGACGAGAAGAGAAAATCGCTCACCTGATGGTAAGCGCCACGCCTGCCCATAAACAGAAGCAACACCACACAAAACAAAGCAATACATGGCACTAAACTGCGCTCGTCATCCAGAGACATATGTAGTTAAGTCTCATAATGCCCAATAATTTCTCTGGCTTCAATGTCCTTGAAACCGAAACACAACAGTGCTTACACACTGTTGCTTGGAGGTAGAAATAGTCAAAGTGGTGGTACCAACCCAGATGGCCTCTCGCATACGAGGGACCTACCACCTTGTCAATATAATATATCTTCTCAAAACAAATATTTTGAATAAAAAAGGCAACAATTATTTTTTAAGACTATTCCCATTTTTCTCGAAACGTCCCTGAACGTATAACTGTCGTCTGTGTCCATTATTATGTGGCTACCACATCACGTCACGTCTACGACATTATTTATGGAAAACGGGTGACCTCAGCTACAAAGGCGGTATAAAAACTTTATAAATCTAGTAGTGTCCTCCATAAAATGCCTTCAATAGTTTCAGTTACATAATAAATTCGTTGATTCCTTAGCATTTATTTTAACCGACTTCAAAATGGAAGTGGTTGTCAATTCGTCGGTATATATTTTTAGGTATATTCATTATTTCGTAAAACGTAAAGTGATTTTTAATATACGTATTCGATAGAGTTTACTCCGATGGTGGTCATATATATTTGGATAAGATTTGACGAAGTATGAGGGAGAATGAAAAACTGCTTAACGAATAGCAAACTCATCCTGATTCTGGTTTTGAAGTTTGTTTAAATTATATTTATTTTCTGCCAACCCGCATTAGGCCAGCGTGGTGGACTAAGGCCTAACCCCTCTCATTCAGTAGAGGAGACCCGTGCCCAGCAGTAGGACATATATAATATAGGGATAGTAAAAAAAAAAAAAATATTTATTTTGTTCTTGAATCGATAACATTTTATTGATATTGATTAGCTTGACCTATGGATAGGACTTTCATCATCACAGACCTTATTGACCTATAGATAGCACTTTCATAATCACAGTTCTTAGCTCAGAAACATTTCCAGTGATATTATGATAAATCAGATAATCATTTTAGTTTTTTTAGCCAAAAACACGCAACTATTTTAAGGTTATGTTATGACAAATCGATTGAAACAAATTTCAATTACAAAATGAATGCCGCATTTCTTGCCAAACCTTGCTCAGTACAAGATATATTCCGAATCAACGATAATCATTGATCTATTGATAATAGAGTTTGTAGAGGCTTACATACATTTTATATTTTCATTTTGTTAACATAAACTACAAAATCCTAATAATAAGTTGCAATAAGCATGAGTTTAAAAAAATAGGCAAATATGAGACAGTATTGGATATAAAATCACGAACAAACATATATATAGTCAAATAAAGAATCTACTCTTTTAAGTGGATAAAAATGAATAGGAATTACATATTTTCAAAAATAATTTGGTTAACAAAAAACTAGATGTAAAAAGTATGCAGAATATGATGTATCGCAAACTATTATATTAAATAAACTTGATTAGAGGTTGCTTAATGTTTGAAAAAGGCACTAGAGAAGCAAGAAATACATTGCTTTTAGGTGGCAAATGAACAACAAAATATATTTTAAATAAATGAGAACTATTAGGCGAAATTAACTAAAGTGTTTAACACTCTACGGAACATATTTTACTGTCCATCGTACACTATGAACATTTAAATGAAGATGAATTGACATTTAACAAGGATAAAATCTAGGTCTTTTGCGTCTAAATTTTCACTCATTTGTACCTCCGTTTCATATAATAGGAAATCTGCCAGAGAAAATTCTCAGCTAGTATCTGACCTTAAACAAAGAAAGAAGAATGGGGTTCACTAATATTTCGTCTTCTGGTCGTCCTAGTTTTTGTTGTATTGTTAAGTTTTTAGAAACTAGCCTAGGAACTTTTTCCATAATTATTTTCTTCTTCATTATAGAGTTGCATCTTTGAAATTGTTTGCTTAATTCTTTTGAATTGTGGCGTTGGTATTGAACATTTGCTATTATATAGTAAACTTCGTTTTTTTTGTTTTTTTTTTCAATTTTAATTATTTTTTTTACAAGTCGTTTTCATATCCTGTAACACACATTGCAATACATGCCAAAGCACCCAATATTCAAACCTATGTAAAATAAAGTATTATTTTATCTATTCGATTTTAACAATCTTAATCGATTTTTAATAACTACCATCAATACAGCGCAAAAAGATCGGAAAATCTCTTACCCTTGCAATATATTTAAAACACACACACACTTCACTGACCACCAAAAAAATCACACTGTCACCCACTGGAATTAATTTATCCTTCGCAAATAAATTGTCTAATTTTAATTTTTCAGTCACAGCGCCGGAAATAGTGCAGACGATTGTCAACGAGCGCGACGATACGATACACACGTATCTCACGACGGTCCGCGAGCGACTGGCTGGGACTTGCGTGGCTGGAAGAAAAGCGCGGGAAACGCGGCGAAAACGCGCCAAAATACTTCAGTGTTCATGCTACAATGCGCGGATACGGGCGAGTTTTATTAAGGCTTTGAGACAGATCAGGTTTTGATGAGGGTTTGTTAGCTTTTATTGATTAATTGGAGTCTTACAGACTGCTTATTTAGTTATTTTAACTATGATTCTTTATAGCATATAGGCAATTAATAAAATTGAAATATTGTCTATGATCAGCTTCTTTATTCAATAATTTCGTTTCAGTGATATGAACTTCAGACGGAACAACGATTTTTGGCTACATATTATATTTCCCGTGTACACCTTTTTTCTACAAATTTCTCCTTTCGCACAGACTTGATTTTGCCTCGAAGATTGCACGCAATGGCTATTGTAAACACTATTGTCTACTAGGTGGTTAGACTCTCGTATGTGAGAGGACGTCTAGGTTGGTATCGCCGCTATGTCTTCTTCTGTCACCAAGCGGCATTGCTTAGGCACTTTTGTGTTTCGATTTGAAGGACATTGAATTGAGTGAAAGAACTGGGCATTATGAACTTGATATCTTATGTCTCGGGTTAATGAGTGAAGACCAGTGCCATGCAGTGCTTTGGCATACTGAGTTCTTTGTGGTGTTGCTTCTATCTATAGGCAGACGTGGCGCTTACTATTAGGCGAGTTACTTGTCCATCTCAACATTCAGGTAGATAAAAAAAAAACATTATAAATTGTATATTGTAAATAATTTTAGCTAAAACCTATGGAATGACTTCAAAATTAGTCCTTAGATCTCACAAACATCATTTTCTTACATAAAGTAGAAAATACTCTTCTAATTAAAGTTGGTGCAATTTCAATAGGCCGGTAGTGAATCTTTACTCTCTCTATCTCTCACCTATGAAATTAATGTTATTTGTGATTATTAAATGCTATTAAGTTTAAAAGTCATAGAAGTCCATCACCAGAACTTTATACCTCTATACTATAACCATATATATTTTTTCATTTTGTTCTATTACGTCAGCTGCGAGCATGTATGTCATTAAGGTGACAGACTATTATTGTGTGTATGCCATCGGATATATAAATAAACAATGAATGTTTTAATTAATTTCATATATTTGTTACACATATTTTATTTACATTTTAGCTTTTTGCACTTCTCCATATAAACCTTAATTATACAAAATCTCACACTTTTCCGCGCTTGCAATATGTTTAAAAAGGGAACACCCAAATACTCCGAAATATTTTATTCCGAATTTCGATGTTCCGATGTTCAAAAGTCCGAATTTCATAATACCTAAAAATTATAATGCCTATTATTCAAATTTACGAAAATTATTTTACCGAAAGTTGTAAATACGATCTGTTTGTTTTCCGAATTTTATATGTTCGACGAGTCAAATGCTCGATGGGTTCTCGGTCCGAAAAACGTCATTCCGATTTTCAATATTCCGAATAAATTGCTAAAATCAGGATTTTGATTCAGTTATAATCATTACATACATTTGGGTTAGGTTAGGTTAGAACTATGACCATTAAAGCGCGAAGGCGAGCGAGCGCAGCGAGCGTGCCGCGGCAACGCGGCGGCCGCCGAGCGCCAGATCCCCTCTATTGTTAGTGAATCATTTGGGTTAGGTTACAATTGTGACCAGCGAAAAAAATATTTTTATTGGAAAGAATATATTTTTATAACGAATTTGACATTCGTTTTTTAATTCTACCTCCTCATACTATTATATTTCTCTCTGACAAGAAATTATGTGTTGATTTGTCTTTCTATTCAGTTGTACAAGGCGTTTTTATTTCGGAATTTTAATTAATAGGTATTTTAATAATCGGAATTCGTATTTTTGATGTTTCGAATTATCATTAATTCGGACTTTTTGTTATTCGATCTATTGAAACTCGGTATTTTGAGAATCGTAATTATATACGTTAGGAATATTGAAATTTCGGAATTATAAAAATAGGATAAAAGATACATCGGAGTTGTTAAATTCGGAATTTTGAACCATTCGGAATTATGAAAATCGGTATTTTGAAATTCGTATTTGTGACTCTCGGAATAAAGTTTGTCGTATTATTGTAGTGTACCCGTTTAAAAAAGGATACGAAGTTTTCCCTTACCGTATTAATTTAAAGATGATACCGGGATTAAAAAAAACATTTCTAATTATTATTTTGTACTTTATCTTTTACGTTTGATGAGACATAAACACCCTTATTTCGATTTTCCTGTCAACATCTGTCTCGCTATGTTTTTATACCTCATCGTATTCAAATGATAAAAAGAAAAAAATAAATTAACTCCATTCCACCGAAAGGTAAGTACTGTTGTAACAAAAACTCATCTCCATACGAGACGTAAGTAAAGTCGGCACTTTCTTATAAATTCTGTCCCATTTCGTTTAAATTACTTGCCATGATGTGTTGTATAAATTTTAATATGGCATGAGCAGTACACCCCTCTGGTATCTTCTTTTATTACTTTCTTAATCTTTTATGCCAGTATTAGCGGGGATATGTGATGTACGGAAGGTAGAGGTGTTTTATAAGTATGTTTGTTTATGTTCTTCTCAACTTATGACATTTCGCCGCACCAAGAGGTGTGACAATGACAAAAACGCGTGACAAACTCTGAAGTATAGATTGTCAAATGTTACGACCTAATTTTACGGCGCGATCTGCTCTGAGACACTGTAACATTACGCCAAGACATGTCATTTAAGGTTTTATTGTTTGACAACCTCCGTGGCACAGCGGGCGAGTAGCCGGCTGTGAAGCGAGAGGCCGCGGGTTCGATTCTCGCACCGAGACAAATGTTTGTGTGATCCACATTTATTTGTTTCGGGGTATGGGTGTTGTGAGACCGAAAGTCTCTCGTAGTTCCTGATACCCACGACACAAGACTCGTATCTTACTGTGGGGTCAGAACTATGTATGTGACTGTTGGGTGTATTTATTTATTTATGACACAGTGTATGTTACGACATCCAGCCACATTAGCGTAACAATTACTTGTGTCAGTCAATGTATAATATCCAGTAATTTCAGGCCGGCATAATTCGGCTGACCCGTTGAGGAATGGAATGTCTTTTGTACAGCCGATAGAAAACACTGCACTTAACCAAAGTCCAGTGCATCACTTTGCCGTATCAGATCAAAAAAAGGAAAAAAAAAATGAGGATGGGTGGTTTTTTTTCTTCTTTTATTTGATTGAATGACGTGACGAGCAAGGCGCTCGCCAACGCGCCAAAGCACCACGCCTGTCCATTAACAGAAGCAACACCACACAGTACTTTAAATTACAAAGCACTGTATGACACTGAACTGCGCTCGTCACTCCGAGACATAAGATGTTAAGTCTCATAATGCCCAGTAATTTCACTGGGTTCAATGTCCTTCAAACCGAAACACAACAGTGCTTACATACTGTTGCTTGAGTACATCACCCTCAGCACGCGAGTCCAACGCTTAGTTGGTTTTGGAATCCAAAAATAAATAACATTTTTTGTTCATAATCAACTCTATTCTACATAGACAACAAACGTTAATAAATTATGCTGTAATGAATGGCCGGTTACGACAGTAATTAAAACAAATTCGTCGCAACAAGTCACAATACAATGCGCTACATACACATAATTAGCGACGCGTGTGACAATTAAACATAATGGAATGGTAGATTGTCCATTGGAGTTGTGGGTTTGGTTCCAGCTTTAATATTTTATGACTATATAGAGTTCAATAAGATGAAGCATTTATATAGGCTAGGATGACTCTAGTGACCACCGATAAACTCATTGTTTTTGGTGCATCGCTGGTTTTTGGACTGCACTGCGCTTACCATCAGGTGTAGTGCAGTCACTTTGCCGTACTTGGACAATAGCTTCAAATATGCGTGTACTATCATTGCTACTTATACGACACAATCTATGCCGTTTTAATAAATTATACAGAAATATGTTACATTATTCTATCATTTTTGGGCCCTGGTTAACAAGCACGTAGGTCATCTCATGGTGGGTGATTACTGTCTCCTTTGAGCCACCACAATACAATGGAAATTTCGAATGGGTGGGGCCTGGTTTCAGCCTCCCGCTCACCGTACGAGGTAATAACAAGCTGTCACTTCACGTTGGTATCCTGTAAGATAGTGGTACTCCCACTCAATTCTTATTCAGGCTAAAACAAAGCTGTCATGTAGTGTGGCCCCTTTTTATGAACACTTTTCACAAGTTTCAATTTACAAAATGTAACTTCAACATTAACAAAGCGTAAATGAAGCAAACAGTCGCAAGCAAACAGACGGTATTAGTTTAATTAGCAACGCGGTGGTGCGACAAATCGACGTCTGTTTTTGATGGCGTTGTATAGCTTCCCGGGACCGCCCGTCACCAATCATTCGCCTGATTGTTAACCAGGAGCTAGCATACTAGAACAGAGCCAATATTAACTAAGGTAGATCTAGAAAGTAAGAATACTTAAGCCAAGTTTACTGGACAACACATAATTTTACAGCCTCCGTGGCGTAGTGGGCGAGTAGCCGACTGTGAAACGTGAGGCCGTGGGTTCGATTCCCGCACCGAGCAAATATTTGTCTGATCCACAAATATTTTTGTTTCAGGGTCTGGGTGTTATGAGACCGAAAGTCTTTCGTAGTTCCTGATACCCACGACACAAGACTCGTATCTTACTGAGGGGTCAGGACATGTATGTGACTGTTGGGTGTATTTAAAAAAATACATCCAATCTTAAGCATCTTCAGTAGTGAAACCATTGGCACTCATGTCTCCCTCTAATAAACCAGCCTCTATCATGCCGTCGATGGCATTCTGCCTTTGATATAGTTTAACACAGGAATTTGCGATAAATTTGCAGTTTTCTCAAACCGTGATCAAACCAACTAAGGCGTCATTCTTAAAGTTTATTTGTCATTTGTGTTTGAACAAATATTTGTTTCCTGTCGAACTTCAAAAAATGAATTTGGGATTCGAAAAGGATTGGAGAATTACACCCGTACAAAATGTATAAATGCCACATCAATTGATTTGACTTATATATACTAGTTACTTTAGTTCAGGTTCAAGCCTATTACCATTTAATCTCTAAGAAATAAAGCATTTTTTGGCAGGCATGATGTGGTACGTGTAGAATTTATATAGAACATTTTTATAAATAGTAGGCGGGTACATATATACACTCACTAGACGGTATATGTCCCACCACGAAACAAACAAAAACAATAACTACTACGCTAATTGTGACTAACTTCAGAGCAGTCGTAAAGATTGACATGAACTCTAACTGCAACGCTGCCGTCACCGCCAGGTATAATCCATTATGTAAATACGATGCTAATTTACAGCATTGCTATTTGGTTTTGTGTAGTCTGTTTTATAGTTGTAATTTATTAGCCGTAGCGCTCAAATCAAATCAAATTGTGGGTATTCATAACGAATATATCTGTCACACTCGAGCTGTCATTATAACTGTCACTGTCAGACTCGAGCATATAAACAACAGTGCAGTGATATTGGCTGACATGTCATAATTGCTTTTTTAATTGCCTACGTGGTCAATAAACTATTTCATTAATTCCAATCCATTTTGTCTGCTGCCAACTTCACACTACATACTTTAATTCGAATCGTGTTAGCTCGACAACGGAGCAAGCGCTTGTGATAAAATAATTAAATTAGTATTAGTAACTCGGTATGAACTGGAGGATTCCTTTATTAAACCAGCGACATATATTGCTTTAACAACTAGAAACAATCTGTGTGAATCCGCTATAAGTGATTAATATATTTATCAAAAAACCCTTAACAGAATAAGTAAGCCGACTTAAATGACATTTTTATTTGAAAGCCAGTGTGATCTAGATTGTTTTGAGCAATTTTTTAAGCTTCCGTTCATCCGTTTAGAAATTTATAGATAATTATCAATTCAATGTCGGTGGTCCTTAGCAGTTTGGCTATTTAATTCAATATAATAGGCTCCGCATATAATTAGTGTGCCTCAATAATAATATGATGGATTTAGAACGAGTTTTAGGTACGTAGTGGCTTAAATCTTCAGTCCATAACTACAAATTTTAAAACACCTAATTTATGTGAACTAAGGAAGTATCCCTTAAATGGATAATAATTCCTCAGATGTGTTAAGCTCTCTAACTAAAAGCTAGAGCCTGTTCTGGTTCGCAATAATTAAACCGCACGAATTCGCAGCGATCTGCCGCTCCGACCGCCGCACATACACGCTGGCTGTATGCCGCAATAAGGTAAGTATAATAAATTAAATGGGCAAAAAAATGTGGGATACTCAGCAGGTCGTGTGGATAATGGGTTTGATTGATGTTATTTTCATTGCACAGTGTGTTAGAGACCTTTTATATCTGCCTTTTATACAAAAAAAGGAAAATTGAATGTAATTCGAAATAACACACCGTATGTGAGTGAAAGTGACTATTTAATAATGTAAAATCTGAGGGTTATTACTGTCTACAAATAAATGTTTCGACATGCATTGTTTTGATATTGTGACTATAATCATCATGCTTTATAGTTGTAATGTGTAGGTTCTCTATTCGGAATATCAACTCTTTGGCATACGTGAAACATTTTTTTAAACTATAATATTTTATCACATTATTGTACACAAATATATAATTTCTAAAATAATTCAATTCTTTAATATTTGCTTTGTCGTTATTGTTTGTTTCCTAGAAAAATATATGAGTTGATCATATTATGATATAATATAATTGTGGATTGTGTTATATTGCAGCGTACTATGTACAGTTTATATGAGCTTGCCTATAGATGTGATAAGTACTTACAAGACAACTTTGTAAATACTCGTTACTAATATCTGTCATGTAAACATGCAGAATAAGAATTTAGAACATGTGAAACTGCCAGTAAATAAATAGAAATCAAATACATTTAAACAGTGTTCACTAGGCATTTATGTGATGACAGTGACCCATTATAATTTGTTAAAATGTTTCTTACAATAATTAGGAATATAATAACATTATTGTCTAATACAAAATAGTATCACACGAGGTTGATAACTTATTCCTCACTCTTTATATAACGTTAATAATACATTAGCCACGCTGGATAAGGAAGGGTTGATGTGAGAATTCCGGTTTCGAATAATATGAATCGGGAAGGCCTGAGTGATCATAATCTATCATTTTGTAAGGAGCAAAATTCTTTCACGAGTTTATTTGAGTTTCTCGTATAATTCTTCCATGTGTTTTAAATCGATATGCTAAAAAGATATTTTCGATTGAAAACGACTGCTTCGGCCAACAAAGAAATCAAAATAAGCTATTTTGTGTAAACTTTATACTCATTGGTTCATTCAAAATACTGATTCGCAGATTTAATAAATAATATCAAAGTCGCTGGAAAAGATAAAATAAATTAACTACCAGTATTCAAAGTTTATTTCCATTAATCAATAGCAAGAACTTCTAAAGATCAAACACGCTTTAAGATAGTGACCTAAAATAGTACTTTTACGAATACCTATTCATATTTGAGTCAATCATCTTAAAAGTGTTTAAGAGATTCAAAGTCAGGATCTAAGGTTAGTGGTAATATAGTAAGCGTCTGATAAATCTAGAAGCCTGAGATAGAAAGAGTACTTTTTACTAAAATGTTAATTAAAATGAATTAGATTTATATAATCCAGTCTAAAAGATATCTGTATGAGCGAAATATCTGATCATATTTAAGTCTATTTAATTAAAACGTCTTAGTTGTAAAATGACTACATTTCATTGTACATTGTAAAAAGTATTTTACTAAACTGCAGTAAAGTTTTTCGTTTCGGGTAATGAGGCCGACACAGTATTACCTTATAAATTTATATATGTAGCATCGCATTCGCATATTTTTACGATAACTCCCGCAGAAAGTTTGTTACAAATCGGAATAAAAAGGAACGAAAATTTAACCGCAGGGCGAAGTTCTGCCACTTTGCTTTACAGTCATTCATTGAGTTAACTAGTATAGAAGTTATTTCACCAATTTTTTAAAATACTGCCGGAATAATACTAAATAATTTTTGCTGCGGTTATGATTTAAAAGAGTTATATTGGGCTGTAATTTGAGTGGTAGAGCCACGCTGTAGACAGTCATATCTACAGCATGAATGGGCTGGCTCGACCGGATCACCACTATCTCAAGGAAAACCGACGTTAAGTAGCGGCTTGCTGCTGCGTTTCGTACGGTGAGTGAGATATACGGAATGTGCTTGCGGCGGCGTCGTGTGCCGGGTCGGTCACTTCCCTGTAACATGGTTGAGGAGGCCGATGGCTGGCACATGCGTCATGCTCGTGAACGGGTGCTGCTTGTGTGGACTGGTCTGCTCAAGCTCTTATTGCGTGTTTAGTTGATTTATTCATATAGTTCTTGAAGATCATGCACAAAAAACTATTATATTATGCTAATTATTTTACTTTATGACGTTCCTCATTGGCATAAATTGAGCTGCTCTAACTCAAATAAATAATACTTCAATGTATGTAGTGCTAATATATATTGTAATTAGTTTAGAAAAGAGCAACGTTAGAGTTTCTTGCCCGTTCTTCTCTAACGAACCAGCTTTCCGAACTGGCGGTAGAGTTAAAATTTGACTGAATCTAAATGATGTTTGACATTTTACTGATTCAATAAATGATTTGATTTGATTTGATTTGATTTGGAAGCCCAAATCTCCTCCCCTTCCCAATCCCTAATTATCCCTTTCCTCCTCCTTTAAGGTCGGCAATGCGCCCATTATTCTTCTGGTGGTGGGCGTATATGGGCGGTGGAGATCACTTACCATCAGGTGACCCACTTGCTCGTTTGCCGGCCTATGCTATAAAAAACAAAAAGGTAGTCTTCTAAGTTGATATTTTTAATATTTTTAGATTTATTAGTTTTTAGGTTTTTTCTTAATGTTTTTTATATCTTAAAGTCTATAATAAAGTCTATAATATTCTATCGCAAAGGTGTCACGGACTTCATATATAAACCATGGAAGTAACACATATATAAGCTGTCCAAGGTATCCCCGAAGTAGTAGGCAGAGATGTAACTAGTGTACCCACGGTCCGCTAATCCTATTTTGCTCCCATGAGATGTTTGGTGGCGAGCCTATCCCCATATCTGGAAAATTTGCAAATTCCAATACCGAGAAACTCATGGGAAATTTTTAAATCTAAAACTCAAACAAATAATTCTTATTGTTTTGCCAGGGACTTGAACCCAGGTCCCCACCTGTTATCCAACATTAATAATTCCACTAGATCAACGCGATGATGATGGAAGATACAATCAGAAAATTCAATCAAATTTATAGACACTACTCCAAAAACTATCAGTAAGTATAAAACCTAAGGCTCTAAGTGTAAAAGAAATTGTGACTTTACATCAAACGTCTCAGTCGAAATCTCATCCATCCCGAGGGATTACAAGGGTCGTAGTGCCTTGGCACTCACTAATCCTGATCAATGGTAGAGCTCGGGTTCTATCTCTGTCGTTTGTACACACTTAGAGAGGGATAACAAACCACTTTCCGTCGAACTTCTCAAACAATGACATGTTCTGGAACAAAACCTTGCATCTGACCAATGGATAATGGATAAAGTAATTATTGTGGAGTTTGAAGCTGAAATGTTATTAAGGCTTTAACTGCTGTACAATAACATTAATACACGTACTCGTAACATTTATTTTGTTTTTTCAATTCGATAGTGTTATTATTTTTCTCTACTTTATCTCCATAGTCTCATATTATTCTTCATATTGTTTTTTTAGAAATCATGCATTCATATTCACTTACATCACATTATAATATAGCATTTTAGGAATAAACAAAATAATATCCCAATGGAAGAAATATTCTCCCAATTTAAATCAGCTATACGGCTAGCCTACTATTATTATGAATTAATGTGAAAGAATTTTTTATCTGAGTACGGCAAGGTGACTGCACTACGCCTGATGCTAAGCGCAGTGCAGTCCAAAACACCAGCGACTACCGACAAACAATGAGTTTATCAGTGGTCACCCCAAGTTGTTTTTCCCTGACACCAGGAAGGCTTACAGCGTAATCCGGAAGATGCCTTTGGACCCGGTTCTCACGCAGGTTTTCACGGGCCATGGGGGATTCTCTGAATACTTGAATCGCTTCAAGTGCAAGGAGAGCCCCTCATGTATCTGTGACCCAGCAGTCATAGAGGATGTCGCACACATGTTGACCGAGTGCCCAGTATTTCTGTATCAACGTCTGAAAGCTGAGCACGAAATTGATTTTAAAATTTGTAAAGAGACCCTAGGCAGAATACTGGAGACCGGTGCAGTAAGACATAAATTTTTGAGTTATTGTAAGGATATAGCATGTAAAGTGTTGTCGCGAAATAAATAGCCGGGGCAACTATACAGCTTAATATAATATTAACTATACTTAATATACAGATTAAGAGAATTTAGTTGCCAAGGAAAGTGTGTTTTTAGAGAAGGAGACATGCTATATCCTAATAATTGTGTAAAATTTGTATTAGTAATAAGTATGCATCATGTGATAAGCTTCTTTTTTAAGAATATGTTTTAATTGGCATACTTATCATGATTTTAACCTGTTTTACTGTGTAGTTGTCGGACGAATGATTTTTCAGGACAGTACAGAGACACTGACAATCACAAGATGTGTGATCTGTTTTATTACAATTGTATGTGTTTTTATTGTGTAAATTTTAATTATATATGTCTCTGTACTTTTATTACTGTAATAATGCAGACAAACACTGTAATGTGTGCATTTTTATTTATATATATTTATATATCCTTTTTACATTGCATTATTACGGGGTTTTTATATTAAAAGATGTTGAGAATTTTTCTAGCTGGGTAACATCTCTGAAAAATAATATCAGAGGGACGAGAGTGGGGCATAGAGACACAAACAACAAAAAGAAAAAAAAGTTTATCAGTGGTCACCAGAATTACGGCGGTCTGTATAAATGCTTCTTCACACTTCAAAGACCGAAGAAGTAAAGGAGTCGAGGGTCCGGGATAGGACAGACGGATGGCTGTTGCAGGCACAAAGATACAAGGATGTACTCCTATACCCGCTCCAACCAACCATCAGGTCATGTCGCAAGCCCCTTTGGGAGAACCGGATATACGCTGGCTGATCATGAAACGCGATCCACACAAGGGTAGTGGGTCACTATGGCAGGTTTAACACAATTTGAATGGTGGTCGCTATCCGGGTGGATATAAATATCCTACCACGATTTGAATGATTGTAAGTTTATGAATTCGATTATTTATCAATCAATCACGCCTTAATTGTTGATCAAATTTGCATGAAATTTGGCACGCCTTTGGATAAGAACGTAATCTACATTTTATCCAGGAAGATATTCACGTGGGCGCAGCCACGAGCAAAGCTATCAATATTATATTTCTGGCAGAAAAGGTAATATTTTTCCTTCTCCCTTCCATTTATATCTTCATCATCACGATCATCATCATCAGGACGTCTACTGCTGAACATAGGCCTCCCCAAAGATTTCCAGACCGACCTATTGGAAGCGGCCTGCATCCAGCGACTTCCTGCGACCTTTATCAAGTCGTCTGTGCACCTTGTAGGCAAAGTCCAACGCTGCGCTTACCAGTACGTGGCCTCCATTCCAGAACCTTTCTGCCCCATCGTTTATCGGTCTTGCAAGCTATATGGCGTGCCCACTGCCACTTTCGCTTGCTAATTCGCTGGGCTATGTCGGCGACTTTCGTTCTTCTACGGATCTCCTCATTTCTGAATTGATCACGTAGATATTTTTATATCTTCAGGTAATTTAATTTATCCGTTTCTTATATTGTATTTAAAAAAATCTATAGTTAGAGCTTCTTAGAAACTATGTGGAGTAAAATTTTTTGATTCTCCAAACGGAATATTATCATGTAGCTCAGATCCTAGATTTCACTTTATATCGACGTTGGTCTAGAAATCAAATCGTAGCTCCGAAAACACTCGCCGGCACTGAGAGCAAATCCAATGATCTCGAACACCACTATGTCGTAGGCACTACATTCTTTGTTTGTTCTGGCTTATTCCTGATAAAGATTAACGTTTTTAAAGTTTTGTAGAGGTAATTTTTCAAATATGGAATAGGTATTTTTTGCAGGCAATTTAATACATCCAAGTTTTTATTTTTTTATACATAGAAAATTGTTTTGGCACGACAAATTGACTTCATTCCACCTAAGGGTAAGTACAATGCAGCTGAATACTATGTCAACCGTTGAGTGATATTATGTCCCTCGACGGTCCCCATAATTATGCATTTTTGAAGTTGCTGGATACACACTGGCTGACCTCATAACGTGACTCGCTGGAACGGGCCTCTATGACAGGTTTTTATATACACGGTTGTCGAGTCTGGTATAAATATTTACCAGTTATTAGCCAACTAAGTGATAGAGCGGGGGCCATACCACAATCTACTAGAGCAGTACTACTATAATCTTACTTTAACGTACAATGATGTCCTTAAAGTAAGTTTATTGCCGTCACATAGTAGGCTTATTCTTAGTACGAATTGTAATGAAAACTTTTGAAATGACACAGTCACAAAACTGCTACAGAACCAATGTCATCAATCAGGTCACTGTTATTAATTTTGTTACAGTTTTAGTGAGGTATAAAGCATGCTGGCGTTACAAATATTAATCTTCTCACTCTTAACATCCATTATATTTTTTAAGGCAGACTTCGAATCGTCACGCCTCAAACGTGAACATTAGTGACACCACGTCTGCCTGTTGTACACTATGTATATCTATGGGAAAGCATTCGACGGTAAGGTAAAGCAGTGTCATAGGCGACTTTAGCATAGTGGCGACAGAAGACGACGATACTGATACTCGCGTCTGATACTTGATGCGACCATCAGAAGTCTATCTTTAGAAATTGGCAACGCACCCATGATTCGCATTTATTAGATGTTTATATGCGATAGTGATCACTTACCTTCAATTGGTTGATCCATACTAATGCAACGGGTCGTTTGCATGAAACATTAACTTTTCTGAACAATTCACACGACGGTTGAAAGCTTTCGAAATGTCGGGACCAAAATTAATAAAAAAACCGCAATAAGTTTCATTTCAACGTATCTATTAGTAAGTGGTATCTAGTAGCTATAGTCTACTACAATATACTTTTGACAGTGGCTTAATGTAAGAAGAAACTGTTAATATTAACTTAAAATTAACTTGCCATTAAAAATATTAAGTATTAGATAACCATAACCTAAAGGTCTTCGCATTTGTCAAGACACATAGGCTGACAGCGACGATGACTAACAAAGAAGCATAACATTTGATAGCTTTTGTATTCATAGTTGATCAAGCGATGGCATAATTAGGTTGAGAGATTTTGGAGGTCCTAGCTTTTTTTTTTCAGGTATGAGTATTTTTATTACATAAATCACACATCACTTGCCCGGGATCGAAAGTAACTGATATTCTGATGAGCTGGTTACCTATCATAATAATATCATAAAACGGTCATATGTTCGACGAACGAGAGAGTAGCAGTTGGATCTTTACCTATCCCTTTAGGGATATGGGTGTGAACTTATATTGTATGACCTTCAGCTCACAACACTTGCTTCTTGGAACATCATACTTTCTTTAAAACAGGATCATTTTATTTTCAGATGATCGGATCACATAAATTTAATACAGAATTCTAATTCACGAAACGCTTGAGTGCGTAATTAATAATGAAAAACGTTCTCGGCTTCCCCCTCATTTTAATTGCATACTTAAGACGGAATGGTTTTTAATTACATCGTTAAAACTGATTTTTTTGTAAAATATAGATAAATTATATAACAGAATGAAATGTTTCTGGGCAACCGAGCAAATGATGAGTTAAGCGGAGGACCTTCATGGATTGCGCGATTACGGTAAGTTGTTTTTGTTTAAAGCACAGGACGGCAAACTAGGAAGTAGGTCACCCGATGGTAAGTGATCTCCAATTATAAAACCAGACAAATCATAGATGCTTTGTCAACCTTGACCTGACAGCCTTCCTAGTGCTGTCAGCAAGTAACTAGATCCGAAATGAGATGCCGTGGGTTCGATTCCCGCACCGAGGCAAATGTTTATGGGATCACAAATATTTGCTTCTTGTCTGGGTGCTGTGGGACTGCAAGTCCTTCGTAGTTCCTGAGACGCGCGATTTAGGTTAAGACCATATGTGAGACTGTTAGGTGTATTTATTATCATAAAGGAAAGAATTGGTATCAGGAAGGTGACGTGAGAAGAGGTTTGGGCCTCTAGTAAACCTCATTAACTTTCAGTAAAACTATGGCATTGTCTGGGTGAGCCGATATATTCTGGCTGTAGATAAAACTGTATACAGCGTGGCTCTACAACTTTTAAAATTCTTAATTGGGATGTAATCCTTTGGTAAACGAGTTCTATGGCTTAGCGTTACGTAGCGTGAAGTAGTTTTTGCTGCATCAGTTTCTTAGGCCGATATCATGTATAAAAATCCTTAACCATATTAAACCGCTAAACGTGTGAAGTAATGACAACTTTTCATATGATTTTACGTATTGTAAACATAATTATTAACTCAATATGTTTATGCATGGTTTCAGCATTCTTGTGCAAGTGGGCCTTTATTATAGAGGTATGGAAGTAATTTTAAAACATATAGGGCCTTATTAAAAAACGTATTCTTACTTTCAACTAGGTTTTAGTAACTAGTAACTACAGTAACCAATACAAACTGGCCAATATAAACCTAGTTAAAGTTATATGTTTTGTAATAAAACCTTAGTTATCAGTCTAACTGCAGTTAGTGTTTCAGATGTCAATGGGCTAAATTGACTGGCCGTTATTTTAATAAAGCGCTATGAAAAGATAAATTGAAGTGGTGTATAATTATTTCATTTGATATTATTGTTTATTAACATTCAACGAGTCAACGACCGGGCGTGACAATTGAATACAATGAAATTAAAATGTGTCTTTCAACCTTTAAACAAATGAAGGGTAGACATAACGTTATATTGTGTATTTTTAGATTGTTTTATTCATTTTGCATGTATATTTATTTACGAGAATTGGATCTTTTTAAAGTCGAAGTCAGCAAAGAAATTAATCTAATTTTTTTTACAACAATTTTAAGTGGTAAAGCAACTTTGTAGACAGTTTTGTCTACAGCTTGAATAGGCCGGCTCCACCAGGTTGTTATGCTAGCTGCCGCGATTTACACGGTGTTTATGATATCTGGAGGCCCATATCCCAATCCGTTTACTATTCCTTTCCTTTATGGTCAGTAACGCGTACTAATGATTCTTCTGGTTTTGTGCCTGTTCATGGTTGGTGAATGGCGGTAGCCATCAAGTGGCCCACTTGCTCATTTGCTGGCCTATGCTATAAAATAACCTTTCTGCAGATATGGAATTCTCTACGTGAGATATCTTTTTTAACCCATGCAATTATGATTTTTTATGCAATAAAATGACTCCACTACATCTAATGGTGAGTACAGTGCAGTCCAAATATTATGTCAACCATTCAAAAACGTTGCTTTCTTCCACGGTCGCTAGAATTATGCTGGTCTGATGAAACTGTAATTATATGGGTCGACTCCGGGATTTTTTTAAATCTTTATTTAATTAGGGGTTAGACTCCGAGATGCGAATCACCGGAACGTGGCACTATAGTGGAGTTTTCACCATGTGATGATAGTTGTCAAGCAGGGTACAAATATGTATCATGTACCCTTCCATCAGCATGATTTGGGACCCTTCAATGAGCCTTTAAATTAATAAAAAAATACTTTTAAAGTGATTCGCAAACCCAAGTTTTTTGTGAGTTTTTGAAATTAGAAACTGTAAGACTCCTGTGAGTCGACATTATATTTGGACTGTACTGAACATAACATCAGGTCCAGTATAATCATTTGTGCCAGGATAACAAACAACAAACCTGTTGATATAATGATATTTGATATAGAGCGATGTTACGGTATTGTTGCCATATTAACAAAGATCCATAAACAAAATATCCTATTTAATTAATTTGTAAACGTTTATTAAGTAACTAAGCACCATTTTGTTTACATGGGCCGATTGCTTTTTTGTTTGGTGTACTGTTCATTGCCTTGTAAATATATATTCAATATTCCAGTTTTAATTAGTACATTTAAGAAATATCATTTTTTACCTCTCGAATATAGACGTAATGTCAGTGATATCTGTTATCTCGTGAGCATCGCTAATAGTTCTATAGACTCTCCTGATTCTTGTTAAAATAGGCCTTCGAACTCATTGTACTAGACTGAGACAAAGACCCCATCTTGAAGTACCTCTAGCATCAACCAATCACCGTAGGAATGCATTTATCTTGCGTAGTTCATCACAGTTTAACAAATTATCTCAACATTTGGACATAGATCTTTTTTGTAGCACTTCCAAATCTATTAGAACACTGATGAACAAAGAATTATTTGTTAAATAATTGTTCCCAAACTGTACACTTGGAGTTGTTGTTTTTAATAACCATTAATTTCAATATCGTGCAAACCGAAACACAACAGTGCTTACACATTGCTGCTTGGTGGCAGAAATAGACAAAGCGGTAGTATCAGTCCAGACGTCTTCTCGCATACGAAGAAATCGCCTAGAAAATGTATTACAACAATACCAACGCAATATTGCAAACAAAAGTATCCTGATTTTGCCTTATTTTTCCTAGACAGACGTTTTTGAAGCACTTATAAAGCAGCAAAATATCTGAGGCAACCTGTGACATCACGGGAATATTGTACAGCAATATTAAAACGTTACAAATGGAGGCACTAGAAACATGACATAATTATGACATAATCTTTCATAGATACTTACGTTATATTTGTTTTCGATTGCAATACTTATATGGTTAAAATTTTACTGTTAAATTCCGTACAAAAGAACCCGGTGGTGGGAGAGTAACCAATCGTACCCGAATAAATTGCGATATTTTATTTTATTTCGGGATAAAAAGCAGCAGTACAATAAAATATTACATACATAAGTACATGAATATTCTTACTTATTATACTACTAACTACTAGTACAACTAACACCAATATCAACTTATTACTAACTAATATTATAATAATATACTATTATATGGTGATACACCTGCTATAGCGGCTCAAAGCGAGTCGGGTTTCGTGGATAACTAATTAAGATTTGTTTCATTATTCATATTCATCGATATGGTTCATATCTATGTTTCAAGAAAATCAGTTGAGCCATTTAAAAATTACAGAACATTTTGCCTATTGTCTCTTAAAATATCAAATGATTGAGAAAACATTTGATTCAATCTAAACAAGGGTTTTATCGCTCCTTAACTTTTGTAACTAACTGCGTTGCAAAAAGCCTTTTTGATCTCAGCGTAGCTTTTATCTTAAAAGTTCTCTATTGCTTTTCTCAGATTCAACTTGAAGGCATTAATTAACTAATCTTGCCTGCCTGTAATAAAAGGTAGCTTAAGATGGCGATTGACTTACTTCGCTGTTTTTAATCGCGGTTAGTAATATCCACTAATTACATTCAATGCGACTAGAAGGGACAGACTTCCACAGTATTTTTTTTTCCATCCTATAAAGTTGTTTACGGGTTAGTAAACCCCCGAAAAAAGAGGAGTTTTATAAGTTTGACACCTTTGTCTGTCTTTGGCAATACACACATTGTAGTATAGTATGGAATTGTAGTGCTACACCCTTAGTTCTTACAGTGGTTCAGGTGGACCCTTAGGGGAGACTCCACGGGGGTCTACGTTGGCGTGACAATCTTCACATTTTTTTGTCAAGTTTTGGGAATTTGGTAAAAATGTAGCTAGGTCCACCGGAACAAGCTTTTTGAAAGTTGTCTATGGGAAAAACCTGGGAACCTAAAACTATCTAAACAAATGGACGATATGAATGTATTTTTATCTATAATAAATAATAGCTGAGCCTTTCATTCGCCAACTATTTCATCACTAACATAAATATAACATACTCTCGTTGAGTTTTGTGCTGAAAGCGGTCCATTTTCACCTTTTTTACCATTGTAAACAGAATTTACATGTAAAAGCGTTCAGTTCACGATTACATGTAGCGACCTGTGTATTATTCAAGGGCGTTCACTGTAAAGCTAATAAATACATAGCTATTATTCGTGCCTATAGGAAATGTAGCAGTTACGTAGACGATTGTATTGAATATCTAGAACACAGACGTGTAAAGTTCAAAATAATTAAGTTTTAATGCAAAATGTATTTATTATATGTGTATGCCGCACGATAAACTCATCATAGTGTTAATTATTTATTTCTTTCTTCTCAAATTATAGCTACCTATATAAAAGACATGAAAACAAAGACAAATTAAACCAACGTAATTTATTCAGCAATAATATAAATTTCAAAATGAAATAAAAAGCCTTAAAACAACAACAAAAGTTCACAAAAAACTAATCATTTTTATTATTTTGGGTATTTCTTAGTTATTTTTATGGTAACTTGAGAAGTTTTAAACTGATTTGGTGAAACATGATCGATCCCGTAATTAGCACTAAGTCTTCCAGGCTATCGATAGTCCTACTAATAAACGGTGGTATAAACGTGAAAGTTTGTAAGTATGGATGTATGTTTGTTACCCTTTCACGTAAAAACTACTGGATGGATTTTAATGAAACTTTACAATAATATAGCTTATACATCAGAATAGGATATAGGCTACTTTTTATCCCGGGAAAACCAAATCACGCAGCGGAGCCGCGAGCAAAAGCTAGTACATATATAATATACCGTAAAGCTTCTTTGAGAGAACAGTGTGTTATCTTAAATGTTCGATACATTCGATATATAGATATTATAAGTTAAGAACATCAAAGACAAGCTTCAAACTATAAAATTCAGTGCGTCTGCTAGTATCAACTAAGGAGTTCTTCATTTTGCCTGGTATTCTGTCAAATTGTAACCGACTTTGGGACTACGTTCTGGGTACATTCACCAGTCAATACAAAAATAATAATTAAAAGAAGATATCATTAAATAATATTATGTAAAAAGAGACCAATTAAACACGTCGTCTTTTTTAGTTATAAATAAAATTCACAGCAAAAAGCTCTCCGTTGAAATGCTTCGTACATTTTACATAAAAAAAGTTGAAAAAATGTTTGTATTATTTCTTTTTTAAGATTCTGTAGTCAAATGGCAAAAACCGAACCCTTATAGTTTCGTGATGTAAATGTGACCGACTGTTCGTCCGTATTGTCATAGCGAATTTACTCGGAGTGAGTGATTTTTTAGTATTGTTTTTTGGGGTGGCTGGTTTTTGTTGCATTGCACTTAAGCATGTATGGAATCATTTATAGGTTCTTAAAATGATATAACGGTTGCTCAATGACTTTTTGACTTTTCATTAGGTTGTGAGACATATGGGTGTCAAAAATCGTGACAAACTCCCCCCCCCCCCAATCTACTACTTGGTGGAAAATTCTAAAACAAATCAGGTGGTATAATTTTTAAGATTCAATAATCTAAGTTATATAGTTTTCAACATATAGCTAATTATCGGTTACACTATGGAACCCTTCACTGTGCGTGGTCCACATAGACACTTTGTCGGTTTTTTATTAGCACTAGCCAAGCGCGGAATTCTAGTGATGTTGAATTGACACAACGCGAAACTGTGCAGAAGTATCGCATGCAATAAAAATACAGTGGCAGTCAGAGGCGTCTCTAGCCCATGTAGCGCCCGTGTGCAATGATTGCACACGGGCGCCCTCTAGTAAGTGCGCGATCAAAATGGATTTGACCTAAAATACTCGGCCGGCGCCCCCTAGAACGCTGCGCCCGTGTGCACCGCACACCCTACACCCCTGGTAAAGACGCCGCTGGTGGCAGTCGAAATAAGGTGATTTATGGCTCCCTAGAATAATTACCAACGAATCCATTAACATCCAAAATATTACGAAAATCTGTTATGAGTCAACTACTTTTAGCACATCTTGATAAGTATACGTGATGGGTTTATTTAAGGACAATGACTGTGTGCCTACCACTATGGGCTGATGTCTTTAGGTTAATTACTGATGTGTCACTATCACACACACAAAATTATATACACATTTACAAATTCACTAGTTTAATCATTTAATCAACACACGCAAACATAAATCGATCTAAATCATAATCATAAATCGATCGAAAATAGGGAAGGAGTGAATGCTTACAGAAGATGATTAGGAAATGTTGGATGACAGAATATTGTGTGCAATACTTGAAGTAAGTGAGTTCAGTAATACTAGCAATAGGAGATATACATATTATTTGCATATATGCAGTAGAATCAGGCAGACCAATTGACAGTCTCAAAATATAAATTCTCATCTAACAAACATCCAACAACCCCGACTGTATCTAAAACAATACACTGCTATTCACAATTTTTCACTAGCCAATCGGCTAAGTGACAGATTTATGAACGGAATAGATAAATGATTTATCTATTCGAATGAAACTCAAACCGATTGCATTGTTTATTTTTTTTTTATAAAAATAGTTCTGTATTGGAAACGTAAACATTATTTCCCAGGGGAAATGCATCAATCACGATTGTCTGTTTTTTACTATACGACCTAAGTCGTAACAATATTTGAAAATGTATGGAATATAAACGGATTTTATTTCAATGTGTAACATTCGCGTAAACATAAGAAATAATTATGTATGGAATATAGTTTATTAGCACTCAACGTTGACAAATGGTTTACTTGTTTTCACTTAAAGCCACGGACTACGAATAATATTATTTTATGATTTCTTACGTTTACGCGAATGTTACTCATGGAAATAAAATTAATTTAAATGGATTTTATCGCGTTTTTTTTTAAATTTTGATCCCGACGCGCGAGACTTTTTAGCCTTCGTAGTCACGGGGGGACTGAGGTGTAGGTTGTCCCAAAATGTTAATCTTGTAACTATGACATAAAATCCGTTTAAATTAGTTTTATGTCAATAATATTGTGTGAATTTTGTGTATTTGGTCATTAATTACCGAATTCAGAGGCGTCAAATATTCTTAATTGTTTTTTCTTAGAATTCGATTATTATTATGTCTGCAATCAGAGCTAGTTAATATCCAGTCATGTAGCCATTATAGAAATAACATTAATTAACATCTCTGAGAAGTGATCGATTTCGTAGTAATGACAAATTGGCAATTAACGATATTTGACATCTCTGACTGCGAAAATGAATGTATTTTTGTTTTATATTGTATATTATTTATATTATTATTATACCTTCAAATGCCTTTTAGGTTGCTTGTTACCATTTTGTGTTAAATAGTATAGTTACAAATACCCTGAAAAGCTTGTGACTCGGCCCGTGTCTCTTTTTATTACTGGAATTTCTTTTTTTGACTACACTGCACCTGGTAGTAAGTATAGTGCAGTCCAAATACAGCGTCAACCATCAAGAGATGTTGCGTTTATCGACGGTCGGCAGAATTATGGTGACCAGAAGTTCCTGGACATACCGGCTGACCTTGGAACGCGACTCGAAGAAACGAGTCACTAAGTTTAGGGTTTTCCAACATGTAATAAAGAAGTGAGTCATTTGTTTTAAATGATCTCTATCTACTGCCCATGAATACTCACGATAATCATGGATGCATTGCCGACCTTAAAGTAATAGAATGGGCATTGGGAAGGTTGGGGAGTTGAGCCTCCGGAAACCTTATTCACTGTACGTTCTATAAAACAGTGGTACCACCTCGGGCTAGCTGAACCATTTATGCTATAAAAAAAACTCCCTACAGTGTAGTACTGCCACTTACTGTACTTAAAAAATTGTCAATAGCCTTGAAATGAAAAAAAAAAGAAATATACCAGAAATCATATCAACGTATTAAATATGCAGAATATAATTAGCATCAATACATTGAACAATTATAATTAATCTGTTTATTTTATATAATATATTACACTATTTTAGTCATCGTGTATTATGTAAATGATACATCATTGTTGCCGTCCAATTAAATCTGCGAACATACCTGATGACTATGGGCTGTGACATATTGACTGATGATGTTTCTTGGGAATCAAGATATATCGAATGTGACACATCATTAATTTACGTCAATACCTATATAAGTTCTCGCCACCTACGACGTATTGGCAGTAGATGTGCCATTTTCAACTATGGCAGATTCGTCAATCGAATTGAATTTTAAGAATCCAAATCGATGATATTTTACACTAGTGCTAATGATGCATCTGAAGAACGAACTCCCCTTTTAACTAACGAAAAAAAATCGGATTTATTGGGATTGTTCGCCTCAAATTATACGCTCATAAAATTCGTTTGTAGGATTTGCTAAACTAAGAAATTCACCCAGAAATTAATGATGGTTTCGTGACACACTGTATCAATAGTATTTTTTTAAATAGGTATTGTATTGCTATTCTCATATTCCATTGAAAAAGTTTATACATTTGTATAACTTTATAGAATCTAATTTATATTAGCATAGAGAGGTCTTCATTTAGCAATAGGTGATCATCACCAGTACAGTCGAATTCAATAAAAAAACGGCCAAGTGCAGGTCGGATTCCCGCACGTAGTTTACTTTTGTATTTTTAATTATATCCGCCATAATAACTCATATTCTGTGAAAAAAAATCAGCCAGCTAATAAGTAAGTACGTGTAAGGTCAGTGTAACAAATATAGCACTAATCATGGTTTTTTATAGCATAAACTGGCAAACCGGCAAGTGGGTCACCTGATGGTAAGTGTTCTCCCCCGCCCATGTACACTCACAATACTAGAAGAATCATAGCCACGTGGCTGACCTTAAAGGGAAGGGATAATTAAGGGATTGGGAAAGGGAGGGGGATTTGGGCCTCCGGATTTCTCACTCAGCGTACGAACCGTAGCAGCAAGCCGCTATTCTACGTCGGTTTTCTATGAGACAGTGTTAACGACACGTTTAACACGTTGCCTTTTTCTGTCAACGCGATTTATAAAGTGGTTAGAAAGACATGAAAACAGTGTTTAGCTTATCAATGCTTAAGAAAGTTTTTAGTTAAGTCCATAATGTCGACCGTAAATAGACATTGCGTCCCTCGACGGCCGGCTGAATTATGCCGGCTTGACGTTACAACTTAATGGCTAAGGCAGCCTCCGGTCAACATGATGATGAAGAGACAAGACAATGCGGGTGTTTAAAAATGAGTGTTATAAGTATGACGCAATTGTAACTGTGATATCACCAACATAGCTAACGGCATCTGTTATGAGTAGTGTAAGTAGTAGATGAGCTGAGTCTTCATGACGATTTTAAGGGATAGCATTTTTTTATCCAAGAATGGCAAAGTGACTGACTACACCTGATGGTAAGTGTAGTGCAATTCAAAAAACCAGCTACCACCAATAAACAAAGAGTGGTCGGTGTCACCAGAGTCTTGCCGGCCTGAATAAATCCTTCTTCTTCTTCGGAGAGGGAAGGTTAGCTTAATCAGTTTCGCCTTGATCAACTCTTTGAACAATCTACTATGTACTTCGAAAATCAATTCCACAATCTTGTGTTGAGAAAATTACAACAGTATCGTGCAACATACCAATTTTACGTTTCTTATCAAGTGCAAAAAAAATCCAACTAAACAGTCGGATAATATTCTGAAATGCGATTAATTTAAAAGAACTTTAGCCGGAGCCAATAAGAGCGAGTCGGATTAGAACCGGCGCACTGTAAGCGGATTGCTTTGGTTGCAGATAGTCAGCTATCCAGTATCCACGCGCAGCACTTTGATACAGTAATAGAATTGAGTCGAGGATTTCTTCATACTTTTATTGAGATTAAAGGAGTCTTTGAGTATAGTTTAAATGTTAAATACAGTACTGATTAAAGTGTCTTTGGGAGTATTTCTTAATATCAGAAATATGGAGCTATAATGGCTACGACATACAGATACGACATACGATAGAACATATGAAAAAAATATCTGCGATATCAAAATAATTTTCTTTTAAAAAATACTTGCATAAAAAACTCACTTTCTGATTTATCAAATCATATAACATATTAGATATATGTATACTACTAGTGCTATTGATAATAAATAAAATATACAATGGTCCAAGATTTATTTATTTTTTATTTAGGTTATGAGCCCAATTCCGAGGGTCTTGTATATCGTATGCTTGTTGATATTCTTCACCATATGTTTTTCCGTGGAAGCGTAGATTTTACCAGGCTTGCTATTTGATAGGCAACATAATATCAGGCTTGGGAGCCCGCCAGGGACCCGGCTGAGGCTTTATTTGCCTATAAAAAAAATTACACATAAAACGATGGTAAAAACGTACAATAACGAACACGCAGTAAAAACATACGAGTTTGATCAAGGATAGAAAAGGAATAAAATAGTAGCGAAAAGACATTCGGTCAAAGAAATTTCAAAAAAGGTTTGGAAACCCCACATAAAAAAATCACCATCATAAAATATTTTACATGAAATTATATACTTTTTTTAATAACTGTGTAAACCAAAAGAAATACGAAATTGACAACTAAATAGCAATTTAAAATCATTTTTTACTTAACTTTATAGAAAATTTAAATACTATATTTAACGATGCTATGTGAAATTTAGATTATTCAGAAGATATTCTTGTGCGCTCTGACATTTGTGATTCGTTTTTAATATTATTAAAAAGATTTGAATTCAAATCGATGCATAAATGACGAAGTGTTCAGTTTTTATTTTTTCTGCAATCCGTATATCCGTTAATCGAAGGAATCGATTCCCTGTATTTGTCACTGTCAACCAAACACTATAAATGAAACAAAACGATCGAGTGTTTGTGCTACCCCAAATTTGGACTGATAACACGTTCATTAGCATAAAATTTATTATCGCCACAGAAATACGATAAAATGGCTTTTAGTGCAACGCCAGAATGGTAACAGTCGATTAGTGACGCGTCTCGTATCGATATTAGATTATCGATAAATGGAGATGGAGGTACGCTCGAAACTTCCGTTCAATTATGAAGAAGTATTTAATTAAAAAAGTATTTTTAAAGTTTGAAGTAACTTTTCTAGGTAGTTTATGTTTAAAACTAACACGAAGAGAATTGAGAAATTTAAATGAAGGCAATCAAATTTGCTAGCCAAAACTTTGGATTTTATGCAAAATTGTTACGAGATATACCTAATGAGTACAGTTTTATGGTATTAGAAATTATGGTCAATTTTAATTTCAGCATTAATACCTATAAGATAAACCAAAGTAATCAAAATATGTCAATCTGCAATTGTTATATATACTCTCGATTTTATTATTCTCAAATTTGTCATTCTTAGCATAATATATCTTCCCATTATTAGACATGAGCCCTTTATTGACTTTGATAAAACCGTTTTCATGAAGCGGAAGCTTATCAATTTTTTTGCTCCGCCAATTGTGGACCGATTTTGTTGAAAAAATAAATAATTCGATTGAGTTTTTTAACTCGTTCTAATCCACTTATTGCCAGTCACTTATTGCAGGACTTTAATGCCATTTCAGCTTGCTAATATTTGGAGTTATATTAACGAATTAGATTATGTCCAGAAAAAAAAATTGTTAATTATTGGATTATTACAATAGTTTTCATTAATGAAAGATATCTGAAGACGTCAAATAAAGCCGTGGACAGAAGCAACGCTTATCGACAAATTGGTATAACTCACTAACATAAGGGTGGTACAGTTTAAATCGAAAGTAAACATGAACTGGAGTCGTTGATCAAAGTTTATCGCTGTTTGAACAACATTATTGATTCCCGACGTAGAAACACTCAACTTTGTACATTACATGATTCTCGATACTAAGTTGCGCTAATAATTGCAGTCTTACCCATCAGATATTTTTATATATCTGAATGACGAGACGAGTTGGTCGCTTACGTGATGGCAAGAACCGCGCTAATACATAAACAGTTGCAAATTCATTCATAATTTTAAATTACAAGGTATTACTTAGTATAGCTGCTTAGCAGTAGAAATAAACTATGCCATCATACCTAGCTAGACGGACTCTTGTACACGAGAGACCTACCACCCTGTAATTATAAGGCTAGGGTCCAAATAGCTCATTCTATAATGTTCAAATTTAAAAGCCGTCTGAGGTCCAAAGATCCTGACAAGGTTTAAACGAGTGCCTAATGGTCTATACAATAAATAGAAACACTCAAAATGTTTCTCCATAAAATAATTTTGTCCAGTGTAATAATGGCACCTATCGGAATAAAGGAACATATGTTTTAATCGAGTTCATTGTCTACATGTTTCCTAAATATGCAATTTCGTTCAGCCGTTAAAGTGTGATCAAATAACTAACATCTTAAATCACAATCTCGCAAGCCCCCAAAAATATCAATCCATCCATCCATCCTGTCGTTTCCTCAATGCTGAGGATGGTGACTGCAGCAGGCCGAAGACATAAGGGCAATGGCAAAACCAAGAAAACCGCAATGGCAGGAATAAATATCAATAGTATTACTAAAAATAACGGTAAAATCAACAAGCCAAAATCGTCTATATCTGACCTCAAACCTTCAAAATACACAAAGCCAACCAAACTATTTGGCATGCGACCTCGTGCGAGAGTTGGTGCACGCGCGTCGTCTGCGGGCCCGTACGTGTGTTCAATCGATATCCACTCGAACATACATAATTGTCAGCCGTGCTTGTACGGGAGAGTCGACAGGATACGGGAAACAGTAAGGTAATCTTTAAAAATGTTAGTGCCGGGAAAACTATAAAATCCTACTACTATTATAAATGTGGGAGTTTGTATGTTTGTAAGTTTGGATATTTCTAAGTTTGTGAATTTGGATATTTATTAGTCAATCACGCTTTCAAACTTGGCATACCGGTAAACCATAACCTGGATTAGGCTTTTTATCCCGGAAATAGCCACTTACGAGGGCGGAGCCGTAAACAAATTCTATTTAATAATGGCTATAATAGAGTTTATGTTTTTGCTTTAAATTTTATGATAAATAACCCTTTCAGCTAAATTTATAATTTAAAACCTATCCTATATAACTAGACGGGAAACTCAAGTAACTTATAATCCACTTAACCTGAAACGCAAGTGCATTACAAACTACCTAACAAGTGCAAGTGTGTAATAAATCGAAAGACCTCGCCTAATTTTAATGAGGGCTGATCGACCACGCTGGTTCATTATAGGTTGAATGATCTCATATCTGAAATATAAAAAAATACCTACTGCGTTGAAAGCCATAAATTTAATTAATACCTTATACCAACTAACCTTACTGTCTTCACATGCTCTATGCGACGTTTCGCGACCCTTTCAGATCTCATTAATCAATTACTCGTGAAGGGCCGCCTTGTGTCACACCGGATTGACAGAGACCACAGAACGTGTTTTAGTCATAGCCGTCATATAGGCGTGAACTATTTGCACACCTCAATTTTATTATGAGCTTTGTGTTTCAGATCCAACGTTCAAATTTATCTACACTGATTTACACTTCTACCTATATCATAAAGAGGAAAGATTTGTCTTTTTGTATGTAATGAATAAACTTAAAAACGACTGGACCGATTTCAAAAAATATTTTGCCTATAGAAAGCTACATTATCACTGAGCAACATAGGATACTTTGTATCCCAGAAAAAGCAGATCACGCGGGCGGAGCCGCAAGGAAAAGCTAGTAAGCAATGGATTGAGTTGAATTAGATCAATTGGACTTGCAGTGAATGAATTTAAAATATAATTTGCCGGTGGGAGGATATTCGTATCCGACCGGATAGCGACCACCGTACACTGGTGTTAAAAACTGCCATAGTGACCCACCTTGTGTGGGTCGCGTTTCAAGGTAAGCCAGTGTATATCCGGTTCTCTCGAGGGGCTTGCGACAAGACTTGATGGTTGATTGGAGCGGGTACAGGGGTACATTATTGTATTATTGTACCTGCATCGGTCATCCGCCTGTCCTGTCGCAGGCCCCTCGATTTGCTTCTTCCCTCTCCGAAGAGTTAGGAAGTTAATGGTTAAATGGTTAAAGGGCGCGTTGCTGACCTTAAATGAAAGGGATAATTAAGGGATCAGGGCAAGGAACCCCCTTTTGGGCCTTCAGATATCTCACTCACCGTACGAAACACAACAGCAAGCTACTTTACATCACTTGTCAATGAGACAGTGGTAACGACCCTGTCAAGCCGACCCATTCATGCTGTAGACAAAAGTGTCTACAGCGTGGCTCTACCACTCAGAGTAATAAAATTTGACGCCTAGACATTGTTGGGCCTAAATATGCACTGACTAAGATTAATGTTTTTTCAATATTTTAGTGGTTCTATAAAACAACCCTGATATCAATAAATTGAGCATTTAATCTAATTCAACAGACGTAAATCCTAAATTAGATTTTCTATTTGGACTGTTTAAAATCAAAATTTGTTTTAAATTTTTCAAACTACAGAATTCACTTTATCAAGAATGAAAAGTCTCTAGGGTATAGTGAAAAATCTTTTTCATAAGTTTAATGGCCTGTTTTGGGGTGCTCGACCTGAAGAAGACACCCCAACAGGCGACAGCGACATATCTGCTTTGGTATGCAATGGTATAGATGGTAGATACAAGGTGTTAAGTCCCTTGTATGCGAGAGGCCGTCTGGTACCACCGCTTTGTCTATTTCTGCCGCCAAGCAACAATGTGTAAGCACTGTTGTATTTCAGTTTGAAGGACATTGAAGCCTGTGAAATTACTGGGCATTATGATACTTGACATCTTATGTTACGGGGTAACGAGCGCAGTTCAGTGCCATGCAGTGCTTTGTAATTCAAAATTGTGTGTGATTTTGCTTCTGTTTATGGGCAGGCGGGGCGCTTACCATTAGGCGAGCGTCTCCTCGTCTCGTCAACAATCAAATAAAAAAAACACGATGCGCGACCGTTTTCATACAATTTCATAAAAAGTTGTTTATTTATTTATTTATTGGTACAGTTACAGACAACAGATTACATTTTACATAAAGTTACACTTATAGAAGACATGATATAAATCTGGCGTCTATTTACTACTGTACACAGCATTCAAGATACACAGCTTCGTAGTAAAATAAGAGAGAAAAAAAAAACAATAGTTAGTATTAAATTTAACAATAAGATGTAGTGAGCCTTAATATTAGTTGCTATCATCTGACTCGCGACACGCGTCACGGTGTCTCTGTCTCGGTCGGATACATCAAAAAAATCTATAATCAATACTAGCGGTTCAAATCGAGGACACGGTAACCTTAAATGTTCGAAGTAAACTTGTTACTAAGATAACTCATAAACATTAAAACGCTTCAAAGTTTGATGAGTAGAAGCCCCGGCACCACTGTGGCTCTTAAACACAGTAAGCAAACTTTGTCTATTGTCTTTGACACGTCAATAATATATTGGTGTAAGATGTAAGCGATTTTGCAGGATGGCTTTGTCTATGACTTTATTTTTTGTGGTACAAAAAAATAAAGTCAAATAACCTTTTCCTTTTTGGTATTTGTACCCGTTATAGATAAAGTCAGCCCCTATCACATCATGGGATGGGAAACAGCTCAGCGAGCAGTGGGTGTACCAGTGGGTGGATCTCTGCGAATCTCTTCCGGCTTGTGCTTGTAAATATCGTATGTGAACCGACAGCCGATACAATCGTAATTTGGCAAGTTTAGAAGAAAAAACTAGCTTTTAACGCAGCTAAATCAAACTGCGTAGTATAAAAAACACTTTTTTAGTAGAGACCAACAAACGAGCAAGTGGGTCACCTGATGTTAACTGATATCTTCCACCCATGAACATCCATAGTACTTATTAGTTATATTTTATTTATATAAAGTAAGTAAAATTGAAAACAAATGATTCTATAAAATCTCAGAACAAAAGGCATTATAAATCCATAAAAAAATAAGATAGTACATTTACGGTTCACACAACTGATTAGTGGGCACCTCTGACTATTATATCTACTAGGATAGTGTTGTGTTTTGTTTGTCGTCATAATTTTTTATTATGGTAGTAGTCATTCAGTCATTATTATTGTTAGTGTGAGTTACCAAATTAAACGTGTTTTCTTTCTTCTTTCTTTACATATTAATAGTTCACAGTCGATATATTCTGTATTTTAGTCCCAAAATATATTTAATCGCTAACAACTTAAGCCTTGCACCACGACCAAAGATAGTGTGAAGTTTCTTAAAGTTGACCGTATAGTATCCCTGTACATTATCTATCTATATATATAAAAATGAATCGCTGTGCGTGTGTCTCGCAAAAACTCGAGACTGGCTTTACCGATTTGGCTAATTCTGATCTTGAAATATTTGTGGAAGTTCAGGGAAGGTTTACCCGGTGAGAAAAATAAATAATAAGTAATGGAAAATACCAAAAACGACAATTCAATTTTCCAATACAAACCGTTCCTAGGTATGAAAAATTTGATGTCTTTTGTCATTTTAGAAATAAATTGACACTTGGTTGTCAAATATTTATAGGTGCGTTCAGAAATTTGTCTGTTTCATAGCTAATATGGATATATATATGGTATGAGGTCCGATCTCTTTGGTCTGTTTTGTTGGAATACAATACAGTTTTGTTTCAGAAATAAAAAAAGTGTAAAAGTATCAGTTGGTTGACGAAAAAAGAAAATAAATAAATAAATTTCAAGACAATTTGTCAGTTTTTTTTTTCATCATCAGTTTGTCAGTGCCCGAGAACTTTATTTACGGTACGGGCTTTGACCGGACTTTTAACCGGACTGGACCGGACTGGACCCGACTGGACCGAACTGGACCGGACTTTGACTGGACTGGACCGGACTGGACCTGCCTGGACCAGACTTTGACAGGACTTTGACCGACTTTGACCGGACTTTCACTGACTGACCGGACTGTCACCGACTTTGATCGAACTTTGTTAGGACTTTGACAGGACGTTGACCGGACTTTGAAAGGACTTTCACCGGACTTTGACAGTACTTTGACAGGGCTTTGACCGGCCTTTGACAGGACTTTGACCGGACTGTGACAGGTCTTTAACCGGGTTTTGACCGGACTTCGACCGGACTCTTACCGCCTTTGACTGGACTTTGATAGGACTGACCGGACTTTGACCGAACTGTGACTGGATTTTGATAGGACTTTCACCGGACTTTGACAGGTCTTTGACGGGGCTTTGACCGTATTTCAACAGGACTTTGACCGCACTTTGATAGGACTTTGACCGGACTTTGACAGGACTTTCACCGGACTTTGACAGGTCTTTAACCGGGCTTTAACCGGACTTTGACTGACTTTAACCGGACTTTGACCGGACTTTGACAGGACTTTGACAAGACTTTGACTGGACTGTGACCGCGCTGTGACCGGACTTTGATCGGAATTTTGAAGGACTTTTACAGAACTTTGCCCGGACTGGAGTGCAGTGCAGTACAGAGCAATCCAATGAAGTGATAACTTCTTATGGGAGGGTAAACCGCTTCGTAACGTAACGCGTTACGGCGCCACTCTGTCTGGCTTCCCTTTCTCTCACGCATACGGCAGCAGTAGGTAGGCTTCTCCTCTCTCACTTTAACCCACATTAGTTTAAGTTATCACTTCTGTCGAGCGTCTCGAGAACCACACTTCTTTTATTTAATTTTTTTGTCGCGGGGAAAAGCGTTTTGTCGTTACCGTCCCACCGGGGGAGGTGGAACGGTTATGTTGGGCTCTACTGGGCTTACGACCCAGCGTTGAGCCACCCGGGAGAGATGGAAAACATCCGGGCGACCGCTGGGCCGAGTCTGTAACACTATGTACACACTATGCACGGCAAATATCAACTAAAAACCCCGCAGTGGCCATATTCGGCCCCGGGTTCCCGAGGCGAGAAGTGCCCCGGCTTCAGCAGGAACCGCCCCTGCGCGGTGCCGCCTTGCGGCCCGTCTCCAAATGTAGGGGGGCTCAGATGCCCCCGCACACCGAAAGAGAAGACGACCTGCCTTAGGTCGTCGAAGTCAATTAATTGTGCGACGGACTACCTCACATGCAATGGTGCAGTACCTCACTTAATTTTTTTTTTGAAGTGATAACTTCTTATGGGAGGGTGAACCGAAACGTTCCGTAACGCGAGCGGTCCATCTACCAGCCAGCGTTAGCCGACCTCCCTGGAACATCGATAATTTCGATTTCCCAGGTGGCGACCAGTCAGCTTGGACCGGACTTTGTACGGACTTCAACCGGACTTTCACCGGACTTCAACCGGACTTTGACCGGACTTTAACCGGACTTTGACCGATCTATGACCGGAGTTTGACTGGACTTTGACAGGTCTTTGACAGGTCTTTGGCCGGACTTAGACTGGACTTTGACCGGACTTCGACCGGTATTTGACCGGACTTCGACCGGACTTTGACCGGAATTTAACCGGACTTTGACCGGACTTTAACCGGACTTCGACCGGACTTTGACAGGTCTTTGATAGGGCTTTGACCGGATTTTGACAAACTTTGGAAGGGCTTTAACCGGACTTCGACCGGATTTTGACAGGACTTTGATAGGACTTTGACCAGGCTTTGACCGGATTTTGACAAGACTTTGACAGGACTTTGACTGGACTTTGACCGGATTTTGGCAGGACTCTGACCGGACTTCGACCGGACTTTGACCGGACTTTGACTGGACTTTAACCGGATTTTAGCAAGACTCTGACCGGACTTTAAACGGACTTTGATCGGACTTTGACCGGACTTTAACCGGACTTTGACAGGACTTTGATAGGGTTTTGACCGGATTTTGACAAACTTTGACAGGACTTTAACCGGACTTTAACCGGATTTTGACAGGACTTTGACCGGTATTTGACCGGACTTCGACCGTACTTTGACCGGAATTTAACCAGACTTCAACTGGACTTTGACCGGACTTCAACCGGACTTTGGCCGGGGTTTGACCGGACTTTTACAGGATTTTGACAGGTCTTTGGCCGGACTTTGACCGGACTTTGACAGGACCTTGACCGGACTTTGACAGAACTTTGACTGGACTTTGACTGGACTTTGACCGGACTTTTACAGGACTTTGACCGAACTTCGACCGGACTTTGACCGGATTTTGACCGGACTTTCACAGGACTTTGACAGGACTTTGACAGAAGTTTGACAGGGCTTTGACATGACTTTGACCGAACTTCGTAACGTAACGCGGTACGTCGCCACTCTGGCTTCCCTTTCTCTCACGCATACGGCAGCAGCAGGCAGGCTCCTCCACTTTAACCCACATTAGTTTAAGTTATCACTTCTGTCGAGCGTCCCGAAACGCACACTTTTTTTTAATTTACATTAAGTGCATAACTGTGTTGCATTTAATGTAAATAAAACATTTGTATTAAGTTTAGACCACATTTTACACAAATATATGTAGGTGATACGAAGTTCACCGGGTCATCTAGTCTATATATATAAAAATGAATCGCTGTGCGTGTGTCTCGCAAAAACTCCAGACTGGCTGTACCGATTTGGCTAATTCTGATCTTGAAATATTTGTGGAAGTTCAGGGAAGGTTTACCCGGTGAGAAAAAATGAGTAACATAAATAATAATTAAAGGAAAACAATAAAAACGACAACTTAATTTTCCAGTACAAACTGTTCCTGGGTATGAAACACTTGATGTCTTTTTGATGTGAAACATTTATAAGCGCAGATATAAACTGGATTGTTGGCGTTGCGAAGCTTGCCGTGATGACGGGTCGGACAGGACAGGACAGGGACAGGACAGGGACAGGTCAGGGACGGGACAGGGACGGGACAGGTACGGGACAGGTACGGGACAGGTACGGGACAGGGACGGGACAGGGACGGAACAGGGACGGGACAGAATAGAACAGGACTTGGACAGGACAGGGACAGGACAGGACAGAACAGGGACAGGGACAGGGACAGGCAGGGCAAGGAGATGGACAGGACAGTGACAGGACAGGGACAGGACAGGGACAGCACGGGGACAGGGACAGGACGGGGACAGGATGGGGACAGGACGGGGACAGGACGGGGACAGGATAGGGACAGGACAGGGACAGGGACAGGGACAGGACAGGACAGGGACAGGACGGGGACAGGGACAGGACAGGGACAGGACGGGGACAGGATGGGGACAGGACGGGGACAGGACGGGGACAGGACGGGGACAGGGACAGTACAGGCACAGGACAGCGACAGCGACAGCGACAGGGACAGGACAGGACAGGACAGGACAGGACAGGACAGGACAGGACAGGACGGACAGGACAAGGACAGGGCAGGGACAGGATAGGACAGGGCAGGGACAGGACAGGGACAGGACAGGGACAGGACAGGGACCTCACGTGAAATCGTGCAGTACATCACTTAATTGCATTTAATGTAAATGAAAAATTTGTATTAAAGTTATGAGCACATTATACACAAATATATGTAGGTGATACGAAGTTCACCGGGTCATCTAGTAACTATATATATGTACTGCAAGTAGGCAAGAACGCTTATCCAGGCTACGAGGTTTGATGCCACCTGATACCTTCTTACGGTATAGTATCTTGAGAAAGCCGTATAAATAAGATAAACGTTAGAGTAGAAAGCGTGAAAGTGTGTGTGTAGTATAGTTGTAACGCTTCTTAGAAGTAACTAGGTGGTCTTTCGTATGCGAGAGGCTATCTGGCTATCTTTGTCGATTTCTGCCGCCAAGCAACAGTGAGTAACGTTATCGTAACCAAATGTATATGGGTCCTCATCGCAGATTAACTCTGTCAAATAAAATTTCCAACAAAATCGATCCACAATTAGCAGAGAAACTGATATGTAGCATACATAACAGGAAGTAATTAAAAACGCGCCGAATTGAGAATCTCCTACTTTTTGAGTCGGTTAAAAATTATATGCTATAAGGAAATATCGGCTTCTAATAAGCTACTGAGATAATATATTCGTTTAATCTTCGTATAGGCCAAAATTACAAACCAAACAGGGTGCGCTAACCGTTGGCCACAGTTCCTGGCCTCATTTCCGGCGGGAGGGAAAACCGCGCCGACATCCGGCAAGGGATTTCTTGAAATATCTAGCCAAGAACGCTTTCTCCGAATGTGATATTAGATCGTTTTCGCTTTTGAGATGTTTGCGCTTTTCGTTTGTGCATAACATTGCATTGAGTGGCTATATTTACCGACAAAAAAGGGGCGGAGCTGCGATTTAACGCCAATATAATTTTGTTAAATGATATTAGGGTTCAATTATTATTTTATGCTCCCTTGGATATATTATTCGAATAATATATTCATTTTTATAGCATAGGCTGGCACACCAACAAGTGGGACACCTGATTGTAAGTGATCTCCACTGTAAATGCACGCTCACTATACCAGAAGAATCATGGACGCGTTGTCGACCTTAAAGGAAAGGGAAAAGGAAGGGGGATTTGGGGCGCCGGATATCTCACTCGCCGTATAAAACGCAACAGTAAACCGCTTCTTTACGTCGGTTTTCTGTGAGACGGTAGTAACGAACGGTCGAATCGGCCTATTCATGCTGTAAACAAAACTATATACAGCGTGGTTTTACGATTCAAAGACATCATATAATTACATAATGATCTCTAGTCTCTAAAAAAATTACATAATGATGTATTCAAAAAGAGATGAATAGAACTGTTAAGAATACAGACGGCTAAACTAATTTCAGAGTATATAAAATCCAATAACAATATTCTACAAGAGTTTCAAAATAATATACAGGGTTATTTTTAAAACACCAGCAACCTCGCAGGGGTAGATTCCTAAGGTTATAAGCTACTACTTTTGTTCTACGACTTTTGATAATTTGTTAAATTTTATTTTCATACAAAAATAAGTATTCATTTAATTTCCGTCTTGATTGTTACAACGCGATCGCAGATTACGTAAACAAATACGCGAAGCGTGGGGAACCGGGCTAGCTCCTTTGAAGGTCAACGCGCCGCTCGGCTGAGCGGCGCCTTTGAGTCGCGCGCGCACGCCGCGCCGTGCCGCATACTACGAAGAAAAATACGACACAACAAAAACTTGTAAAATCATTTTTTTTTAAATATATTGAGTTATATCCAAACTCGTAGAACAAAAGTTGTTCCGTATGGGGACAGCTATCTACCCCTGCGAGGTTGCTGGTGTTTTAAAAATAACCCTGTATATGAACGCCTAATTTCTTTTGAATTTCTTCTGAACTTTTTCTCCATCAATACATCAATAAGACGGTAGACAGATAATTATCTGGCAGTCCGGACAGGTGACACGTACGTGTTTCGGGAATGTTCCGATTATCGAATATTCTCGAAAACTACGTGAGAGAACTCTTAAAGTAACGCTATTGGAACACCGTGCTAATTCACGAATGACAATTCACTCAAAGAAGCGATTGCTCAGAGAATCGGAAAAGATTACGGGAAATCGAAGAATTTTGGAGGGCGCTGATATGCCATAGGGAAATAAGTAGTACTCGGTATCGTATAAAGTAAGACAAAGAAATAATGACTGCCTCCGTGACCCAGTTCACGCAGACGCGGTACAACTGCTGCGGTGAGGTTTCGGGTACGATGCCCGGGTCGGGTAAAAGTGATGTCTATAATGAAATGCTCAGTATCAGAGTCTGAAATTGTGCCCGGTATGGCGATAGGCTCGCCCCCTATCACATCATAGAACGGAAATAAACTGGTTCATATGTGGGTGTACTGGTTACACCTCTGCCTACCCTTTCGAGGATTACGGATGTCGGTGTGTATTTAAGTTACTCTGTCCTACCTTGCCTTGATTCCTTTCGTAATAATTAAACGGTTAAAAATCCCGGACGGAAATAAAAAAAAAACATCTAGTGCTTATAAATGGTTGAAAAGATTTTTTTCAAATATAGCTAAGAACCATCTTGATGAATCCAGCTTTCAAATAAAAGTCGCATTCAAATCGATTAATTCGTGTAGACATTTCAATGCCACACACATATAGTTAGACAAACGCATCATAAATTTAAAACCCCCTTTTTTGTACAGGATTAAAACTAATAACTCTATCATGAATACGTCCTGTATAATGTGGGTTCACAGCTACCACTCCGAATCACTAATATGCAGATTATGCAAATTTCATATACAGGCCTTCGCAACCATAACTATAAATATTCATGGGTGACCCGTGGGATAATTATGGGACCTAGACGGGGTGTCTAAGGGCCCGGTATGAAGGGATAAGCATTATCACGGAATGTTTGGCGAGTATTCGGTTTTGGAAATTGATTTTGTGAGAATTCGGTTTAAATAAGTACTGGATTGAAGACTGCAATAAGTTATTCTCTTATAAAAAAGATATATTTTGTTCGGAATAAAGTATGATAAAGTTTAGCCTTAAATTATTCTGCTTATGATGAAGACTGTTAAAATACTAAAAAAAAATGAATTTTACATTTATAGTTTCTAAAAGCTTTTAACAGTAATTGTTTGAGCAAATTAAATTTTCATCGGTAAATGTCGAAGAATCGAACTGCAATTAACAAAAGAAAAATAAAACACTGAATTTCACAGACTAGTGCTGACGTTTTACCATAAAAGCTTGTTTTACATTAAAGAATTATACGTAACATAATAAATAAATTGTGGGACAGCGAAATATTAAATGATCAATTAATGTCGAATTGGTACTAAATAGGCTGTTTAATGCGTTATTAGGCGGATAAAATTTTAACGGAGATTGTGAAGCAGGTCCTAAATTTTGACTGTCTCAGTGGCGTGTGTTGAGGTCTCGGGTTAGAATCCAGGCCCGCTAGAGGTGATATTGGGTTTTTGGGATAAAAGCCGGAGTCTGGAATTGCCCTATATGGCGATAGGCTCGCCCCACTTCTGTCTACCTCTTTAAGTATTGCAGGCACTTAGTGTACGTGCCTGCCTGCGTGCGTGCCTGTGTGCGTACCTGCGTGTGCGTGTCCGTATGCGTGCGCTTGCGTGTGCTTGTGTGTGTGTGTGCGAGTGCATGTGCGTGTGCGTGTTTGTGTGTGTGTGTGTATTGAATGTCATAAAAACCTAAATTTCTCATAATCAAACTTGTAACCTCACGTTTCTTAGTCATAATATTTACCATCACGGATGTCATCAATATCGAAGTTATCTCAGCATCCTGGGGAAAAGAAGGCAATTTCCTTAGACCATAGCGCTGGGAAATTGTACCTAAGTGAAGGAAATAATCTCCGTGGTGGCTATATTGTAATGGATTTTTATGCTGCTATAATCGTTTTTAAGCTTCTTTACTGCTTTCGGTCATGTTATTATTGAAAAATAGCCAACAAACGAAAAACATTGAAATAAAACTAATTTGAACGGATTTTATCGCGGTTTTTTATTAATTTCCATCCTGACGTTTCGAAAGCTTCTCAGTCTTTGTAGTCACGGGGTGTTCTCTGTTAATTAAAAATTTATTAATTATTAATAAAAAAAACCGCGATAAAATCCGTTTAAATTTAATTTTATTTTAATGAGTAATATTCGCGTAAACATAAGAAATCATAACTGAAAAAACGTTAAAACCAAAAAAAATATAAACCATTTCAACCCGAATCTCAATATCTATTCTAAAAATTTGCCAATCAAACAAGTTATTTGTTTTCAAATTGTATTCTGATAGGCTTATTTGTGGACCTGATACGAAAATTCAAGCAAATATATTGTAACCGTCCCTATGTAGTCTTGCATAAAAGGGGTACACTACAATAATACGACAAACTTTATTCCGTCAGTCACAAATACGAATTTCAAAATACCGATTTTCATAATTCCGAATGGTTTAAAATTCCGAATATCACAACTCCGATGTATCATTTATCCTATTTTTATAATTCCGAAATTTCAATATTCCTAACGTTTATAATTACGATTCTCAAAATACCGAGTTTCAATAGATCGAATAACGAAAAGTCCGAATTAATTATAATTCGAAACATCAAAAATACGAATTCCGATTATTAAAATACCTATTAATTAAAATTCCGAAATAAAAACGCTTTGTAAAACTGAATAGAAAGACAAATCAATACATAATTCCTTGTCAAAGAGAAGTATAATAGTATGAGGAGGTAGAAACTAATGTCAAATGCGTTTTCTTTCCAATAAAAATATTTTTTTCGCTGGTCACAATTCTAACCTAACCCAAATGATTCACCAACAATAGAGAGGATCTGGCGCTCGGCGGCCGCTACCGCGGCACGCTCGCTGCGCTCGCTCGCCTTCGCGCTTTAATGGTTACAGTTCTAACCTAACCTAACCCAAATGTATGTAATTATTATACTAACTGAATCAAAATCCAAATTTTAGCAATTAATTCGGAATATTGAAAATCGGAATGTCGTTTTTCGGACCGAGAATCCATCGAGCATTTGACTCTTCGAACATATAAAAATCGGAAAACAAACAGATCGTATTTACAACTTTCGGTAAAATAATTTTCGTAAATTTGAATAATAGACATTATAATTTTTAGGTATTATGAAATTCGGACTTTTGAACATCGGAACATCGAAATTCGGAATAAAATATTTCGGAGTATTTGGGTGTTCCCGCATAAAAGATGTTTAAGTCTGGAAAACGAGTCTGGAAAGATTTTTTGCTCATCCTCAACATTATGCTGGCTTACTTTCTTTTTTATTACAGGCCGGCATACGAACAAGGGGCTTAACTGCTGATGGTCAGTGATCTCCACTGCCGATAATACAATTGAAAAAAAAATGCCAAATGAATTCATAAAGGTGAAGAATGGTAATGAAAAATATGGACTGGGCCTTCTTGAAATTTCACTTACTTTACGCTGGCATATGAGCAAGTGGGTCACTTGATCAGATCTCCATCAATCATATATGCCCACAATAACAGAAGAATCATGGGTGCGTTGCCGACCTTAAAGGAAAGGGCTAATGGAAATTAAGGAATTAGGATGGGGAGGGAATTTGGACATGGACGGACATCTGGATGTATTTAGACGACAGACATGGTCTACTTACCATCAGGTTTGGCGTAATCACTTTACGAGCCAGGATAAAAAAGTAAGTAGTTAGGCAACTTATGTCTTTTATGATGTAATATGACATCTTTTTAATTTTGGTCGGGTAGCATATCGATTTACTTAAAATGATTAGCATTACTTTATTTTGTAGTAATCGCAAATCCTTCGGGAAATCAAATGTAGTTTCAAGTTAGTAAATATCACACAGCAGAATACTAAACCTCAATTCAATGAATTACTTAAATTTTCATAATAATATTGGGCGTAATCTGAATTGTTTAATTTCTGAGTAATCTAAGTTAGACTCTCACAATATCTAACTTAATTTTCATCTGGAACACCTATCTTACTCACTTATCACAATTGTATTTAACTAATATCAACAACCAAACTAGTAGTGGACTCGTCGCTTACACCTCTATATTGAATACCTAACTTACGTATTCAAAACTTAGTTTGTTCGAACATGCCTATTGTCTGGTGATGTAATTTCACTATTGTACTTCTGTCTAACGCCATCTCCTGGAAAAAACAAATATAATGACGATTTATTCCGTCCCATGAACAGAGTAATTGGCTGTTAGAAAAACATTCGTATCTAAAAACAACCCTCACGAAATAACGTTACGACGAGGCTCGCAGCACAATTTGTTTACGCTTCCCTAGAAATAAATCAGCGATAAAAATAATTAAATAAAGGATAAAATAAAGTCATGCAAATTGGCTGCGAAAAGCAATTAAGGTGATATTAAAGCAGGGATATGATTCGTTTAATGTGTATATTTAGTCATATCATAATGACATGCTTTACTAGCTTTTTCCCGCGGCTCCGTCCACGTGAACCCCGCGTTTTGCCCTTTAAAAAGTAAATTTCCCAAAATACTTTCTTTGTTTCTGCTTCCCTACATAAGACAAACTAACTTATAACAAAATATCATGATCCTAGCTTTAGTAGTAAGGGTATTGTGATTAATCAGTGAATGAGTGAGTGTGTGAAAGGTATTTGTGTATTTATTACTTTAATAATCTATTCAGGAAGCAGTATGCAAAATCTCATAGTTAACCCATAGTTATTATCGCACACCCAACAACAACTCGGTTGCAATTTAAGTTTCGTAATAAATATATAGTAACCACCAAGGGATTCGGTGCGTTTTTCAGCTTACTGATTGATTGATTGATTGATTGATAACTCTTTATTGTACACCACTAATAAAATTAACAATAGGAAACAAATTAATTATAAACATATGTGTAACAATCGGCGGTCTTATCGCTAAAAGCGATCTCTTCCAGACAACCTTTGGATGGAACATTGACAAAAGAGATGTATTTGAAGGGGAATGTCAGCTTACTGATATGGTACTTAAACCCCTTTGAGTTATAATCATCGTTAATTTGTATAAAACTGATATACCCTGGTTACTCGTTGGTATTTGTAACAAAAACCAGCTTAAACAACCAAATTCTTTTCGTCTAGTCTTGTCCCGGCTTAGAATCACGGTCCGTCGTCCTACTAAAGCGTTTCCACTTCGTCTGATTTTGACCATTCTCGGTATACTCTCTGATACATCAAGCCAGCGCTTTTAGGCCGTCCGCCCAAATACGCCGAGCGTAAAAACAAATTCACCAATGTAGAATGAAAACAAATTCACAAATGTATCCGACCGGATAGCGACCACCGTACACTGGTGCTAAAACCTGCCATAGTGGCCCACCTCGTGTGGGTCGCGTCCCAGGGTCAGTCAGTGTATATCCGGTTCTCCCCAGGGGGCTTGCCCCCTGATCCTAACCCTTTCTCCTTCCCCTTTCCGTTGGTCCTTTGGCAGGCCGGCATGATCTTGCCGACCTACGAGAGACACATTGTTTATCGTTGGTCGACACTATTCTTGGATTGCGCTACACTTACCATCAGGTGAAGCGTAGTCACTTTGCAAAGCCAGGATAAAAAAAAATATATATACAGAGACAAAGAAGTCAAATTTCTAGCAACCTCTGTCAGGAGTTAAAAACGTCCTATATCGCCAAAAGTGGCGAATATTCTTACCTCATTTTCCCTACTACGTGATGTTAAAATTCCAAGACTGTTGATTCTGAGATAACGCGAAGTTGTAAACTTGGCAAAGTTCCTTCAACAACACTTCCCTACTTTGATAAGAAAGTTAGTGTTTCGCTTAAATCACGTAAAACTAGACAGGTATTATCTTTGTACTGAAATTGAGTGGCTCTTATAGTTATTTATAGTAATTTACGTGAAGTTAAAATCTATTTAAAATAAAGTTTATTACACTTGTATGCTGTTTTGTTGTAATAAAATTGTAGCATCTGTTTTTCGCTGGTTTTATGTATCAGACTCTAAAAAAATTGTATTTCGAATATAATACTAGAAACTGTATGATTGTAAATAAATCTATACTTATAAAATAACATGTCCTGACTGACTGACTGATTCATCATCGCCGAGCGCAAACTATCAAGGCTACAAGCATGAAATTCGGACTGTATATTCATTTTGTTATGTAGGTACCCACTAAGAAAGGATTTTAGAAAATTCCACCCCAAGGGAGTCAAAATAGGGGATGATAATATGTATGAAAATCCGACATTTTTAAAGTTACATAAACAAAATTTTGTATTTCGGTTATTAACGTAAAACAAATAAACACGTGTTTCAAGAATTTTGGAAATTTAGTTAATAAGAGATGAAAAGGGGGGTGAAACTTAATGCGAAAGTGAGTTTGTTTGTTACGCTTTCACGCCTAAATCACTTAACCGATTTTGATGAATTTATCTACAGGGATAGATGGGACCCTGGAGACGGTTACAGGCTACTTTTATCCCGGAAAATGCTTTTCATGCGGGCGGAGCCGCGAGCAAAAGCTAGTTCTATTATATAATGCATAAGAATTTACAGATTAATGAATAACAGAATATTACAAATACATTCTATTTTACAAGGTGGTAGGTCCCTCGAATGCGAGAGGCCGTCTGGGTTGGTACCACCGTTTTGTCTATTTCTGCCGCCAAGTAACAGTGTGCTTCGGCTTGAAGGACATTGAAGCCAGTGAAATTACTGGGCATTATGAGACCTAACATCTTATATCTCGGGGTGACGAGCGCAGTTCAGTGCCATGCAGTGCTTTGTAATTCAACGTTCTGTGTGGTGTTGCTTCTGTATATGGGCAGGCGTGGCGCTTATTATCAGGCGAACGTCTTGCTCGTCTCGCCATTCAATCAATAAAAAAAAAACATTGTCATATTTGAACATCAGGCCCTTTTAATTATACAGCGTGATGTTAAAACTAATTTTCTTCAACGGTGCCTCTTAAAGTAACAATCTTTGTCAATGAGATGCCGTCTAATTAGTGGATATCGCCACGCCATAGATAAAAAAAAACCTCAAAGGCGGTTACAAAAAATTTTTTTAATCTCCATCCCGAACTTAACGCTCATTAACTCAGCGAAGGAAATTATTCCTGGAATGAGGGTGATTTTTTTAAAAGAAATGAAGGTTTTGAGATAAAATTCGCGATGGTTTGGTTTGGTTCCGGATTTGATGGCTCGTATTAAATACTGATAGAAATGGCAATATAAAATGTTGTTATTAATTTTAGATTAATTTTGGCATTGTGTTGCGTTGTGTTGTGATGTGTTGTGTTGTATCGTGTTGTGAGTACTAAATAAATATACTTAAGTCATAAGTTGTCACTTCTATCGGCAGTCCCTATGCCTGCCATTTTTTTTAGTAGCCTGAATGACGAAACAAGTAGGTCGCTTGCCTGATGGTAAGCGCCCCGCCTGCGCAATAAATAGAAGCAACACCACACAGAACCTTGAATAACAAAGCACCGCATGACATTGGACTGCTCTCGTCACCCCGAAACATTAGATGTTAAGTCTCATAATGGTCAGTAGTTTCACTGGCTACAATATCATTCAAACCGAAATAAAAGTGTACAAGTGCAAGATATTGCTGCTTGGCGGTGGAAGTAAACAAAGCAGTAAAACTACCCCATACGAGTAACCTACCACCTTGTAAGGTGTTTATCAAATAAATATTTTGTCATTGAGTATATATCTATAGATTTATCTTTATCAAAGGTGCTCTTCCAGTGAGAGCATATCACCCTAATTCTTACTTTCCTTCTTTTCTATCATCTCTGATCTAATTATAAGATCTTCGTTGCACTTCATAACGTGTCCAAACTAACACAATCGATTCTCCCTTAGCGTAGGGAAAAGTCTCAAACAACTTTTGGTAATAGTTTTTGCTAAGAAAATAATAATCTGCCTAAAAATTCAAGGCACGATCATTATGTGAAAAGTCTTTAATCGCCGACTTTTATATTTGATGTATAATGTGGTATATCAGCCTCAGGATATTATTTTTGCGACGCGTGGCACATTAATAAGTTTAGAAACATACGGGGAGGTGAAGCAGACATGCACGCTTATGTGGAACGTTTTGTTTATGAAAAGCCTAATTTACCTTATGAAAAAAATATATACTTGCATGAAACTAGGTTAATATTGGTCGGTTTATATAGGTGTTAAGTAAGGACCCATGGCACGATTTGATTACGCATTACAACACCTCGCCATCTACCAAGAACTCGCCGCTTCCCATCGAACCACCACACCATCAGGCCACCTGCATTCAGTGGAATTCGGTAGCACCTGCATCCCGTCATTGATGATTGCGAAACCAAAGGTTAGGTTAGTTAGTATTCCGATTTTAGGTACTCTTTTGTTCTAACATCGACGGGGAGTCAACCTCTAGAATGTAGTATTTTAATTGTAACTTTTTGTTAATTAAATAGTTTGTAAGAAATTAAATCGTATTTTTTTGCATCTTCAACGACGGCCCAACGTAATTTAGGCATGCCATAATAACTTGTTGATATAATACATAATAATAATATAAATAATACATACTTGAAAAGAAAATGTTGTACTCATTTTTATGTAATATGCGAACACAGAGGTTTGTCAAATTTGATATAGTTAAAGTTTATTTCGAGGAGGAGTGCCTAATGCCATTTATATGTAATAATATATGAACAAAATATATTTAATATTACAACTACGAATTATTAAACATTTTTATATTATATTCAGGCACTGCTATGGTTCGAAATACAGGTAAATTGTATTCTAAAATATTAAGCTTAATAAATTATTTATAAAAAAAAAATCCGTACCGTGTGTAAACGCAATATACAACCGTACATTTACAACAAAAAGAAACGTGTTAAATCACATTACCTAGTCATCTTCGCAGATATGAATTTTTCTTACAACGAATTTTATTTCACGCTAGTCTTGCCTGAGCCGTCATAGGCCGGTAAATCCATTTTGCCTACCAGTGAAACGTAGGCTTAAGTACATGACATTTATTAGTAAATTCAAATTCATGTTTAGTAGAGATTTACTTAGTTCTATTGTTAGTGTTATTAGAGCCATGTATTAATTTGAAAGACTCCGTAAATTGTCCAAATCATCTCTACGTAGAGTTCTATTCATATTGTAATAAATTATATCTAAGTATTTATACTGCTTCTCGCCTAATTATTGTGAAGGTGGGTTTAATTTTCATAACAAATTATTTTGTGATCTCAGAGAATATTTGTTTTATACATCCACATTAGAGGTGGTCAGGGATCCCTGACCCATTTTTCCACTTGATTACTATCAAGCTAATTTTCCGTGAGTAGCTTCGTTTCGATGAGACGCCCAACAATTCCCTAAAAACAAAAAAATCAGCTGGTTAGTAATCATTTTTTATGACCTCGTTATCGATACTTATTGGAAGCCCCTCCTTCTAATAGGTATGATTACTAACCAGCTGATTTTTTTGTTTTTATTTAGTTAATATTTATATAAATTAACAGTCATATTGTCCTACAAATAAAATAATAAATTTTTGAGTATCATCAAATCGAAATATTCTATCCTTGATACCTCTATTAGCTACCACAATAGAGAATTTTCGCATAGGGAATTGTTGGGCGTCTCATCCAAACGAAGCTACTCACGGAAAATTAGCTTGATAGTAATCAAGTGGAAAAATGGCCCAGGGAACCCGGACCAAGGGCCCTTACATATTGTTGGGATGAAGATCCTCGAAGATTTTAATACGGCTACCGGTGGGCGAATATATCTGCTCTTCGCATATGTATGTATTTTGTTTATGATAAACTTATTTTATAAGTCAGCGATTTTTACCAGAGTTTTTAAGTGTATACAATTTTTAAATAAAGGTATGTGCATTTTTAGGTGTTACCAAAAACACTGAAAAATAGTATCAGAGGCACGAGAGTGGGGCATAGAGCCCCAAATAAAAAAAAAAAAAAAAAAATATATCTGCTCGGTAGGATTATATGATATGATGTTTTGAATACATAACTATTATCAAAACAGATTACTGCCAAATCTGAACACATAATATGCCTTGTTACAAATGTTAGTTTACTTTTAATAACTAATTTAAAACAACGCTTTTTTTTATTGTTGCGCGGATAAGCGTTTTATTGCTACCGCCCCACCTCGAGGTAGGCGAGACGTTAAGTTGAGCTCTGCCGGCCTTACAATGCAGCGTTGAGCCGCCCGGGAGAGATGGTAAACATCCGGGCGACCGCTGAGCCAAATCCCTAACACTATGTACACCCTATACCGGCAATACCAATTAAAAACCCGCGGTGGTCTAAAAAGACAACACCTCCTCCAACCCAGATTAAGGAAAGGGAATAAATATATTAAACTCAAATACGTTTTATATTACAGCATTCGTAGTATAATGCTACCTATAATCTTATTAGTTGAAGGATTACTTTGTATTTCGAGTACTTAACAATATTTTGTTTTATCTCTTAATGGTATGATGGTTGGAAAGGCCTACTATTGGTAAAATTGGAGGAAAAATCACAACTGAATGTAAAAGTAAAGCTGCAATTGCGAAGGTTAGTTTAAAAGTAGAGAACATTAAAATTTCATAATAATCTAAATAATTACTATGTCGACCAGCTTTGGTTGATCCGCCGATTATACCCTACTAACTGTCCCTCGCGGTTTCACCTGCATGTTAGTGCCCTGCTCCCATGGGTCATAACGTGATATACATATAAACCTTCCTCATGAATTTTTCAACATTCTATCTAATGTTGAAAAATCAAAAAATCCGTTGAATAGTTTAAAATATCTAAGCGAACAGACAGCGGAAGCGACTTCGTTTTATATTATGTAAAGATTTAAACATCGCTTACCTGGACATATTCTTGCCCCAATCATTCGGCTAGTTATTTATCGAACTATTCATTCAGGTATTTAGACAACATCTTAAACATATCACTATAATGTATCACCTCTTCATAAATTCATGAAAAATAAATGCATAGACTCTTCAATGTTACTAAAAGCAATATTATTTATATAATAAACTATGGATATAACAAAAAACATAATTTACAATAGTTGTAAACATATAACGAGTCTTGAACAACGCTCTTAGACTTAATTTTTTACATGAAATATGATGCAAGTTTCCATTTAAAGACCACTATTCACAGCACTAGATTTAAGGCCCCTATTCTATAAATCTGAAACGGAGTAATAGTTCAAGTTCAGAACATACATAAAGAAGGTACAGAATAGCCACCATTGAAATAATAATAATAATACATAAATAGTTGGAATAATAAAACATATTCCTCTTTATATTTTTTTATCGTCTGATTTAATTAATTCACAGTATTTTCAGTCCACGAATGAAGGATTTTTGGAAATTTCACTCCGGAGGGCCTGAATAAGAGATAATGGAAGGCGGTTTTATGAAAGTATGCCGGAAATATGACGGTGCAAAATATACTAGTTGATTATATTACAACAATTATGCACAGCTAATGTGATGATGCAATGATGCAAGTTTTTGATTTAAAGAATATGAAGGCAATACGCTTGTATACACTTTGTTATTGTATACTTTGTTATTGTATACTTTGTTCTTGTATACAAGAACAAAGCTTAAAGAGTTTAACTATGCCTAGATTTATGTAGTGCTCGGTACTCTTTTAATGCTAAATAAAATATATTTACGCACCTCTCTAAGCGTAGTAGTAAAATATCCGGAGGCTTGAATCCCCTTCCCAATTTCTATTGCTTCCCTTAAAGGGGGCAACGCATCCATGAACCTTCGTATACTGTGTTCATGTGCCATGGAAATCACCTACCATCAGGTGACCCATTTGCTCTTCCGCCCTCTACTAAAACAACAAAACTATGTAATAATTTGTAATCAACAGCGAGCCTTACATTCGTAGGGGGCTTTTAAGACGGCGCGATGTAAAGTGCTAGCCCAGTCACCTCCACAGGGACGTAATGACACATCTTCACGTAAAATGCACTTTGTACAGCGATAAAATATTCATACCAACATCTATATACATGTGCAAATGTCTTAGTTTGGTTTAACTTTGTAATGGAAAATTTTATAAGATTTTAATGTATCAGCGATGAGTAAATGTTAATAATTTTTTTGCATAGGTCGGCAAACGAGCAAGTGAGTTACCTGATGGTAAGTGATTTCCACCGCCCATGTACGCCTACAATGCAAGAAGAATCATGGCCACGTTGCCGGCTTAAAGGAACGGATAATTAGGGATTTGAAAAGGGAGGGAATTTGGGCCTCCGGATAACTCTATCACTGTACGAAACGCAGCAGCAAGCCGCTACTTTACGTCGGTTTTCTGTGAGACAGTGGTAACGACCTTGTCGAACCGGCCCATTCGTGCTGTAGACAAAACGAACGTAGTTCAATGCTATACAGTGCTTTGTAATTCAATTTTGTGATTGGTGTTGCTTCTGTTTAAAGGCAGACGTAGGGCTTAACATCAGACGAACAGTCTGCTCGTATCGTCATTCAGACTGATAACAAAAAACTTACGACTTACATATTGTAAAAATATATCTTATGCAAGTTACCCTTAGTTTACAGTTACTTACCTAACTTCCACATCCGAAACACAATTTCCATCCACAGTTGAAGCCTCCTCAATTTAGTCCTATACTAAGCCCTCTGAAGTATATCTTATTCAACAATAAAATAAATTCCCTCTTATCTGGCAAGGAGGAGCGCCGTAATAGCCCATCGATACAGGCCGACGTCGAGAGGGCAAGGCCTCTGGCCTCATTAATCATTTAATGCCTCCGAAGATGACGTAAATATTTGGTGGTAAAATATTTTTGGAAAACCTTCAGAGATTAACTTCAAGCTTTTTGAAAGATGGCTTCATTGACTTTGCATTGCAGTATTATATTGAAACGTATTTTTCAGGAGGATTTGAAACTTACACGACGCGACTGACGCGAAGTTCAAATTTTTTTTTCTACAAATTAAGATGCAACCGTTCCTTGAGCATTTGATATTTTTGAATAGGATATCAAAAACTGTACGTAACTTGATATATTATTTATGATCGGCAGAGCAAAGGGCGATTACAAATCCCTACTATATCTACTCTTAACGATTTCTTATGTCTACGCAAATATTACACATTAAGATAAAGTAAATTAAATGGATTTTATCGCGGTTTGTTATTAATTTTGGTCTCGACGTTTCGAAAGCTTTTCAGCCTTCGTGATCATGCCTGAGATGTAGGTTGTTCTGTTACATTTCCTAACTTCAGTTTAAAATAATTGTTTATGATAAAAAAAATTGTAAGTGGTCTACTACTAGGTACGGTATATCTACTCTTGATAATCTTCATTAACTTAAAATTATAATTCAGCAACCCGTGATCCATAATAACACCTGCTGCGTTTTGAATCGTGGTCGCCAAAAACACTCATGATCCAAAGTCTATTGCTATCCAAGTAATATCGCACAAATTACATCTCCAAATTAAATTACACCTAATTTAACGTGGAAATAATATTGCACGCAGTCAGCTATGTACATTGACGGCTCCTAAATTAAAGTAACAGGTGTCGACGTACCGTTCCGTTGATATTTCGGCTCTTCCCTGAATCATTCTAAATTTAATTAAATTTGTTGACGTGTGTAGAGTAGTATTCATTCCTTTAAGGAATTCCTTCATCCTGGTATTGCATCAACAAATTATAAATCAAAATAATGAAACATGTTCAGTAGTGGCATCTAGCCGAGCAATACTATTATTTTCTTTTATCCAGGCACGGCAAAGTAACTACACTGGACCTCGTGTTAAGTACAAAGCAGTCCAAATATAATGTCAACCGTCGAGGGACGCTATGTCTCTTGACGGCAGAATTACGCCGGCCTGAAGTTACTTAGTATTAGTATTAGTTTACTATTAGTTCGGGCTCAATGGCGTGCTTTAAGAGAGGAGTCCAGCAGTGGACTAACACAGGCTGATAATAATGATGATGAAGTTACTGGTTAAATACTGACTGATATCGGACTGCGACTGAATGGAACGAGCCACTATGGCGGAATTTGCATTATTTATATAATGATTACTATCCATTAGGGTACGAAAATATTATCATATCATATAATATAAATATGAGATAAGTAGGACAACAGCCAGTAGTTACTAAGTAAGACGATCACTCTAAATATATCGGTCATCTCACCCAACTTCATCGGGATACAAGACGCCGATTCATATTTATAACCATCGCCACACTGTTTTCATTAATTTTGTGGCCAAATAAGAATAGCCATTCATTTATAGAATCTACTGTTATATCTGAAGCCTAATACAAGTAGACATGTTATTTCTGCTCATGAACACTTAGAATTCGTTCGCTTTCTAGTCTGCATTTGGCCAAGGTCGGAACAAAGATGTAGTTTTTGCTTTTAGGGTTCCCAAGCCAAATGGAAAATTAATACTCTGATATTTTCGTCTATCAGTCTGACGGTCCATATGTCACAGGCCACAGCCATCCATCCATCAGGCATCGCTCGGAGGCTATTGGCTATAAAGGCATGCTTCGATGTATGCGATTTAAGGAGCAATAGGGAGAAATGAGAAATTCATTATTAATTAATTTAGCATTTCTTTGCTTAAATAGTAACTGGAAACTATATACTATGTAACAGTTATGATAAGTTAAGAGATGAAAAAGACATTAATTAAATCTGAAATTTCCGTTGCGTTCAAAGCATAACTAAAGCAGGTAAAATACAAATTCCCCATTAATAAACTTGAAGAGCTGAGAAAAAACAAGAACTTAAAGGTAATTTTATTTTGGGTAGTTGGAACATCTGCTACTTTGAATTTTAAGGCATTGATTTCAAGAGAATTTCCAGAGATATGGTACAGAATATATATGGTTTTGTAGTGTATATTTAGAAACTACAATACATTTTTTTTATTTAATTGAATGACGACATGAGCAAGTCGCTTGCCTGATGGTAAGCGCCACGCCTGGCCATAAACAGAAGCAACACCCACTGATCTTTGAGTTATAAAGCACTGCACGGTACTGAACTGCGCTCGTCACCCCGAGACATAAGATGTTAAGTCTCAAAATGACCAGTAATATCACTGGCTTCAATGTCCTTTAAATCGAAACACAACAGTGCTTACACACTGTTGCTTGGCAGAAATAGATAGATACAAACAGATAGAGCGGTCAAATATAAAACCTGTCTTTTTTATCCGTGTTTAGTTAAACCACTCCTAAAAATGGCGGTCATCATGAACCTCAGAATAAGTTTTTGATAAATATAAGACGATTTCATGAATATTCCTCGCCGCCATCAAATCTAAGATTAACAGTCCATGAATATGGATACGTACAAATTGAATCGTCCGTTAGTACGCTGATTAATTCAGTGTGGATTTTATTAATAACTGTTTTGTTCTAAAAGTATAAGCTGGATGTGAAACCCATGTTAAAGGAGATTGTGAAGTATTTTATAATTGATAAAATATAATAACTCTATTGGCAATTTTGACGCAGTTTTAGTTGGTATTTATGACGACTATCACGATGTTTGATACTGACTTTATTAAATCGAAAATGACACTACAATTACACATATAATACAAGACTTTTTCTTGACTCTTATAGAAATGTAAAAAAAACCTCTCACGTTGCTCGAGTTAGTCACTTAATACTCATACCAATATTATACCTTTGGTTGTAATTTACCGGGCTTACTGCTGTGCTATGCTAGAAAAAATAAAGAATATGTTTGTAATACATTTCTAACATTCTACTACCCTGTAATTTTAAAAGTTATACATTCAAAGACATGTAAATATCGACCTTCAAAAAGGTAGAATTGTAAAAAAATGCTACTTTCACACGATACAGTTCTTCGTTTTAATTGTAAGAACATTCTACTAATTTTGGAAACACCTGAGAAGCGCGCGCTAACTAGACACATTCTCAAGCCCTACTACTAGGTATATCTAGATTTTATTTAAAGGTCAACCAACAATAATTTATTATCACATAAAACCCGAGAAATGTATATATTACAGTTACAAGAACAAACGTAACAATAAAACATAATACATTTCACAAATCTGGCACTTGTTCGTCGCCAAGTTATTGCCTTTTTCTTTTGTCTTTTTCTTTTATTTGATTGAATGACGAGACATGCAAGGCGCTCGCCTGATGGTAAGCGCCACGCCTACACATAAACAGAAGCAACACCACACAGAACTTTGAATTACAAAGCACTGTATGGCACCGAACTGCGCTCGTCACCCCGAGACATTTGATGTTAAGATGTTAAGTCTCATAATGCCCAGTAATTTCACTGGCTTCAATCTCCTTCAAACCGAAACACAATAGTGCTTAGACACTATTTCTTGGCGGCAGAAATAGACAAAGCGGTGGTACCAACCCAGACGGCCTCTCGCATACGAGGGACCTACCACCTTGTAAAAGTGTCGTCACGTCGTCGTGTCGTCAAGTCACGTTGCCAGCCCCTCGAGAGAAACGGACATACACTGGCTGATCCTGAAACGCGATCAAGGTGTGTGGGTCATTATGGCAGGTTTTAACACCATATGTACAGTGGTCGTTTTCCGGGCTGATTTGAATATCCTGCCACCATCAAATTGTAACTATACATGCATCCACCAAACAAGATTTAAAACCGATACTAAATCAATAGAACTCGCAATACACTCCACCTTTTAGTGATAATGGCATAACTAAGTTATAACAAACTGAGTGAGTGGTAGAGCCACGCTGTAGACAGTTTTGTCTACAGCATGAATGGGCTGGCTCGACCGGTTCGATACCACTGTCTCACAGAAAACCGACGTAAAGTAGCGGCTTGCTGCTGCGTTTCGTACGGTGAGTGAGATATCCGGAAGCCCAAATCCCCTCCCCTTCCCAATCCCTAATTATCCCTTTCCTTTAAGGTAGGCAACGCGCCCATGATTCTTTTGGTGGTGGGCGTACATGGGCAGTGGAGATCACTTACCATCAGGTGACCCACTTGCTCGTTTGCCGGCCAATGCTATAAAAAAAAAAAAAAAAAAACTAACATTTCCTCGCGGCACCGCCCGCGTGATTAGCTTCTTTCGGGATAAAAACTAGCCTGTGTTACACTGTGATAATATAGCTTTCTAACTGCAAAAGAATTTTGAAATCGGTCCGTAAGTTTTTAAGTTTATTCGTTACATACAAAAATACAAATATTTCCTCTTTATAATATTAGTGTAGATATAGAGGAAATGTTGGTTTGAAATTCACATTTAGTCGGCGCGGACGCGTTGTTGTAAAGTAGTAACTTTTAAATAAAACCATGGAGAGTGAGTTCGTCGTGTTACCGAAGTTGGGGATTTAGCGTTCGCTACGACAATAACCACAGTTCGGATCCAGTAATGAGGGAACAGCGGTTACAGAAAATGTATACAGTATCGTGTTTTAATTAAGATACATTTAGAACGTTCTTGTAGAGTGCATTAGATGGTAGGTTTCATATGCGAGAGTTTGCCGGATACCACCGCTTTATTTATTTCTACTGCTAAGCAAGTGTGTAAGAACAATTGTGTCTTTGAGAGACATTTAATCCAATGAAATTACTGGGTATTATGACACTTAACATCCTATGTCTCGGGGTGATGAGCGCAGTCTTGTGTTATGCAGTGCTTATTATGCAGTTTTGTGTGGTGTTAATAATATTTATTCGCAGGAGAGTATCGTGATCGTCGAGATATTGCAGTGGTAAGGGGAACTTTTGTATATAGACACTATAATACCTAATAATAATATATTTAATGTTGACAGTGAATTCAAATTATAGGTTTAAAATCTAATAGTGCTCTTCCAGGTGATAATGGGTCAGTGTACGCCATGGTTCCTTTCTTATTTCTTATATTTCTCGTCATCATGATGATCTTTATACCTCGTTATTAAGATGGACTATATAAAGACTTTCCAATTCAATTCCTTATACAATTGCTCCAAATTTTACTTTACACGCCTAATCTCATGATTTGCATCACACTACTTGCTCTACTTTCTCAGTGAGATCTTTCTATGACACCGTTTCACGGACTTGCACTCTGAAACACTTCCAATCTACCTACCTGCTACATAAAAGCTACTTGCTTAAATGAGTTTTAAAAACATATTTTCAGTCACACAATTGCTTGAAAATTTAGGCTTGTATTACAATGATTATATTTTTATAAACGACTCAATTTTCGAGTGGTAGAGCCACGCTGTAGGCAGTTTAGTCTACAGCACGAACGGGCTGGCTCGACCGGGTCGTTACTACTGTCTCACAGAAAACCGACGTAAAGTAGCGGTTTGCTGCTGCGTTTCGTGCGGTGAGTGAGATATCCGGAAGCCCAAATCCCCCTCCCCTTCCCAATCCCTAATTACCCCTTTCCTTTAAGGTCGGCAACGCGCCCATTATTCTTTTGGTATTGTGGCCGTACATGGTTGGTGGAGATCACTTACCATAAGGTGACCCACTTGCTCGTTTGCCGGCCTATGCTATATAAAAAAAAGGATTTAGGCTTTCGCGGTTTATCATCATCATCATCATCATCATCAGCCACAAGACGTCCACTGCTGAACATAGGCCTCTCCCAAAGATTTCCAGACCGACCTGTTGGAAGCGGCCTGCATCCAGCGACTTCCTGCGATCTTTATCAGGTCATCTGTCCACCTTGTAGGTGGACGTCCAACGCTGCGCTTGGTAGTACGTGGCCTCCATTCCAGAACCTTTCTGTCCCATCGGTTATCGGTTCTGCGAGCTATGTGGCCTACCCACTGCCACTTGAGCTTGCTAATCCGCTGAGCTATGTCGGTGACTTTCGTTCTTCTACGGATCTCCTCATTTCTGATTTGATCACGCAGAGAAACACCGAGCATAGCTCTCTCCATAGCTCGCTGAGTGACTGTGAGCCGTCTTATACGGCCCATATTTAGAGGCCACATCTCAGTGCCGTATGTCATCACTGGTAACACACATTGATCGAAGACTTTAGTCTTCAGGCACTGAGGTATTTTTTTTTTTCGCGGTTTATATACATACTATAATATTTATTTAAACGGGTCTAACGGCAAAGTCTACCCTTGACACAGCCGATGTAACTCGTTCCAAACGTCACGCGCGACTCGGGAAAAAACAAATAGGTATTTGTAAGGTACATTACAAACGCAAAATACTACGCGATTAAGACCCGTTTTAATAAATACTATAGTATATATGTTTATAATTAGCGTTTTATTGTTTCCAGAGGGTGATTTGTCTTAAAATACTAACATTTTAATATTTTCTTTAATCTTCCGATAGAGCAGCTTCCTATATTGAAATTTTCATATTGTTTATCCGCAACAGAAAATAACAAAAAAAAACTCAAGTTAAAACAATCTAAATTGGTAAAAATATGCCCGCAAATATTATTTTAAACATCAGTATGCGCTAAGGTGACATAGTTGGAATTGGGTGGCGTAGTTGGAATATTTCACTATCTCTCTCGCACGTGTGCACCGTAATTACCATTTTGCACGGCGTGTTAAGGTTTACGTCGTCTGTCATTTCACAAGTGCTCCTCCTATAATTTATAATTTGAATGGCTTCATACTCAATTATATATTATATTACTAAGGTAACTAGAGGGTCCTGAATAAAATATTTTGGTGGAAAAGTAAAGGGTAGGCGCTCTCGAGGTAGATCACCGGCTCAATGGACTAAAAACTAACTAACTATTGCAACTTGAACTGCAAGATGCAATCCACATTACCGGTGATGTTGTATTTTATTGGATGTATATAAAAATAAAAGCAGCAATTGCTCAGAGGGGCAGTACAGGTTGCCGAGACGAAAATCATTTAGTGGTGGACAATTGGACTAAATTTGTCCATTATTGTTTACATTAAAATGGGTTGATCTCACTTGATTCCTATCATTAACACTTAAATTATCTCGAAAAACACAAAACGAGTTCAAGAAATATATTAAAAGCAGTCTAAGGAGTCTAAATACCAATATTTGTCCATTACAAACTGATACCTCGTCTCAGAGGTAGTAAGCCTCTTGCAAGTTAATTGGGTCATCAATATTCAAATGTAAATTGTGGATCAAAGGCAAACTCACAAGAACTGGAGTGCAGGTCAAATATATTGATATTGTGTATGTCCGACGAGTCTCAATAGGTTCCATATTGTGATAAATGTGGGGGGTTTTCGAGTAAGGTCGATTAGCAAATTTGTCTTTTGCATAAAACACTATTTCGTTTTGTTTTTATGAGCTATTTCTTACTGTTCTTAAACGTTCTTATTCTTGCATTATTATGGGGTTTTTATTAGTAAAAGATGTTGATAATTTTTAGATGGGGAACATCTCTAAATAATAATATCAGAGGGACGAGAGTGGGGCATAGAGCCCCACAAAAAAAAAATGACTAGAAAAAATGGATGAGGTCTTAATTATCCCTTCCCCATGAGGTCGGCAACGCGCCTATGATTCTTCTAGTATTGTAGGCGTACATGTGCGATGGAGATCACTTAACATCAGGTGATCCACTTGTTCGTTTGCTGGTCTATGCTATAAAAAAATCTTTGTTCTTTCAGATTATTTCATTTCATTATGGTCCGAAGTCAGCTTGGCCAATCGTTATGAGTGGATTCTCAGCTTTCGTCATCAACTCCTCTCGTTCCTCTCGGGACGACCTTCACGGACAATCCTTATGGGATCTTAACTAAGGAATTTTACTCTTGTTAGTTGTAACTGACATTCAGTGATCTTCAGACAACAGTAACATAAGATAAGAAAGTATATTTTCATCTTTTAATATAGCTAAGAACAATTAGTGATCATCATATTTAATGAAACACATTTGGGCTCCCTTTGATAATAACCGCAATCGACGCCTGTTTCTTCAGAAATAACATTCATATAAAAACAAGGGCATTTAAAGACTCTTTATGCTAAGAAACACATGTTCAATATTTGATTAAAACAATCATAAAGTCCCAGATAATTAAAATAATACCATGTGGAAAGGAATTGCAAAACATATTACTCATGTTTATAAACATAACGAAAGAAAGAAAGATTCTTTTTAAACAACATTTATTGTTGAAGAGCCAGCCCAGCTCATCCTTTCCTCACACTCAACACTCAACAAATATATCTTATGTTATGAAACCCTACATTAATTAATGAGCAAATACATAAGCATTGACAGTTTCTGTGATGCAGCGGGTGAGTAGCCGGCGCAGTGGGTTCGATCCCCACACCGAAATAAATGTTTGTGTAATCCATAAATATTTGTTTCGAGGTCTGGTTGTTGTGACATAAAAAGTGTCTCGTAGTACCTGATACCCGCGACGCAAGATTTGTATTTTACTTTCGGGTCAGGACTGTATGTGTAACTATTGGGTGTGTTTAATGTGGCCGGATATATTATGAATCCAGTCAGATACTACTGACTTACTATACTACTCAATTGTGACTATTAGTGTTCGCACTTGAAACGTTAGTTAAGTTTTAGTTAAACTTTAATTATGATCCATCTTACAGATTGTGTTATGTTTCCTAACAGAAAGCTGTAAACGCTTTTATACTGTTTTTATAGAAGCCCTCCCTATGAAGCCACGGCTACAAATCTAATCACTTACACGTGAAGATTTGTAAATTTCCGGGACGATCCAATAATGCATACACGTACACATCAGAAAATTTGCATTATTCTTTCACAACACAACGCAATTCACAACTTCGCACAACAAATCAATAATATTCATTACCAATATCCTGCGAAGATAATTTTACACCCGCGGCGCGTTCATTCGGGCCACCTATCGCCCGATGTATCCGGCCCGTAAATCATGCATTTATGCTGTGGCGAAGTATGTGTAATGGGTCTCGCCACACTAGGACGTAATTTACATCACTGAACGATCGTCATGTAATACCGGTTTCATAATTTCATACTAAAAACTCATTTCATTCACACCTATCTATATATTACTTTTGATGAGAGGCCCCCTATTTGTACCTGACTGGATAGTAATTGCCGTACTACGCCTACTACGCCGTAATACTAGCTCTGTATCTAACTGCTGGGCACAGGCCTGCTCTACCTAATGATAGGGGTTAGCCTTAGTCCACCACGCTGGCCTAATACGGATTGGCAGATTTCACGTACCGTCGAAATTCTTGTGGAAAACTTCACAGTTATGCAGATTTCTTCATGATAGTTCTTTCACCATTAAAGCAAGCGATAATTAACAAATATTACACACACAACTTTAAAAAGTTAGAAGTGCATGTTCTTGGGGCTGGTTTGGAACCTATGACTTTCGTCTCGACAGTTCGTACTACTGCCTGATGAGCTATTGCTGTGTAGTGTCTGACGGTGTAGTTGACACTTCACGAAGATTTTCTGTAAGACAGTGGTAATAACCCGGTCGAGTCGACCCATTTGTGATGTAGATAAAATTGCCTACAGCGCTGCTTTAATACTAGAGAGTAGGTACTAGCAAGACGTGCAAGTGTAAATTGAATTATTCATAACTGCAACAACGCAGCCGTTGCTGTCAAGTTTGTTTTTTATCCGAGCACAGGAAAGTGACTGCACAACACCTGATGGTAAGCGTTGTGTAGTTAAAAAAAACTAATGACACACTCCGAAGAGAGCCTGTGACAGGACAGGCGAATGACCGATGCAGGCACAAGGATATAAATATGTACCCCTATACCCGACCTAACTCACCATCAACTCATGTCGCAAGCCCCTCGGGAGAAACGAGTCTACACTGGCTAATCCTGGAACGTGATCCGCACAAGGTGTGTGAGTCACTATGACAGGTTTTAACACCATGTGTACGGTGGTCGCTATCCGGGCGGATATGAATATCCCACCACCGGCAAAGAGTAGTTTAGTTTCATTTCAAACGATACATGTCCCAAATCCCAAATCCCCTCCCCTTCCCAATCCCTAATTATCCCTTTCCTTTAAGGTCGGCAACGCGCCCATGATTCTTCTTGTTGTGGGCGTACATGGGCGGTGGAGATCACTTACCATCAGGTGACCCACTTGCTCGTATGCCGGGCTATGCTATAAAAAAAATGTAATTAAAACGTCAAAACAGTCAACATTTTGTGAAATCAACCCTTATTTGTTGAATTTAAAATTAGCAGCTTGGTTGCGATTCCGACCGCTTATCACCCATGCATCCGCTGCGATAATCACAAATTTATGACCTTGTGTCGGCGTAAAGGCCGCAGTAATATGATTAAACCACGGATTGAGTTTAAATTGAAATATTGAGCATAACTTTCGGCAAAGCTGGTTAAATGAAATGAGGCTGACACAACATGATTTATGAGTGGTAGAGCCACGCTGTAGACAGTTTTCTACAGTCTACAGCATGAATGGGCTGGCTCGACCGGGTCGTTACAACTGTCTCACAGAAAACTGACGTAAAGTAGCGGGTTGCTGCTGCGTTTCGTACGGTGAGCGAGATATCCGGAAGCCCAAATCCCCTCCCCTTCCCAATCCCTAATTGACCCTTTCCTTTAAGGTCGGCAACGCACCCATGATTCTTCTGGCGGTGGGCGTACATGGGCGGTGGTGATCACTTACCATCGGGTGACCCACTTGCTCGTTTGCCGGCCAATGCTATAAAAAAAAAAAACATAGACTTGAATATCAGATAGGTATTGATCTAGTTTACATTGTCTTCATGTCTCGGGCAGCACATTAATACTAGAGATCCTAAGATCAAAGACAACATTCAAAGCTTCTTTTACCACACCTATTTAAATCTTTGTTTATTTATTCAATTTGATATCTTTAAACTCAGAATGTGATCGAGTAAATATGTATATTGTAAGCCCCAGTGGTTTAGGCTCTTTATTGATGAATCAGTTAGTCAGTCAGGACAATTAATATTATATTTTGTATAGATAACTATCTCTAATTAGAAATAGGATATTGGTAACTTATCTAGAACATGTATGAACACAATATATAATACAAATAAGTGCACCATCGTCTCATTAATCTAGTGGCTGCGTAGGTAATAAGGCTGAGTACCTGAGTTCAATTCTCAAGCTGAATAATTGAATTTGAGTTTGAGATTTCAATACGAAGATTCACAAATTAGTTTCCCGGGATTAGAATTTGTATCCAGTGTGGTAATAGGCTCGCACCCTACAACATCATGAGACGGATATAAGCTCGGATAACTGTAACTAGTTGTACTTCTATCTACGCCTTCATGGATGCAAGCGTGAGCTTATGCTATGAAGTATTTCCAGACAAATACAAAATAGTTTATTTGGCACTTACTTAATCAATTACAGTTTGCTGGTTTTAGTGTCTCCTTTTATGTATGAAATACCTGTGTTAGTTGATGAAATGTTATAAACATATGTAGTCACCTGTCCTGGTAAAGAGGTCGCGTCCACCTAGGTACAGGGCGGAGTTGCTAACAAACCCTGTAAGTTGATGTAACAATCGTTAACTCCATTAACATAAACTGCGCTGTGAGACAGCCCAATGGAATTTACACAGGACCGAATATGTATGAAATATGTAAAATTATATAAAACGAAAAATGATAATGTTTTCATGAGGTTGTGTAAGTGGACCAACCTATTAGGCCCTAAGGCCAATCTCATCTACACGTTGTATACTATGCTGATTAACAGACGAGGCACCGGCGTAACATGTTTGCCGTTACGGATTGTGGGGTCAGACGGAGTTTCCATAAAATACCAAATCCATCTTGAAATCATGACCGGAAGGCGGACCGATGAAGCCGAGATAACCCCAGGTAAAAAGAGAAGATTAATTACTCACGACCTTTTATACTTCGCTTCGTTAGCCACAATACAATATAAAAAAGTAGCAGTATTTGCTTGCGTGCAGTTTTTACACGCTTTTTATTAACTTCACCTGTATGTTTGTTTGTTTGTAACCGACTCCTTTGGGCGCGATTTTGACCCACTTTAAACGGCCAGATTTCGTTCAAACTTTGTAGATTTATCGAGGACCGATGACAATACAATAATTTGATAAAAAGAATAATAATAATTTAATAATAATAAAATAATAATTTAATTTAATTAATTATTGATATTCGGGTTATGAATTAAAATTGTACTCTCTGGATCTTCGTTAATTATAGGGAATATCGTAGTATCTAATAGTGTCAATAGATGGCGCTTTTTTGATGTTCGGGTTTAAAATTAAAATTATACTCTCTGCTACAATATATTTATATTTTAACTAAAAAATGAAAAATAAATAATAGTTTTAAAAAAACTAAAAAACACGCTTTTATCGAAAGTCTAACTAAAAAATTGAAAATAATTTTGAAGAAAACAATGTATTTTATTGTAAAAAAAGCGTGGGGTGCTTTTTAAGATACTATCTAAATGATAATCCTTCTACTCATATGTGTCAATATAATATTGATTACTATTGACTTCATGCACCGCACGCTTTTTTTACAATAAAATACATTGTTTTCTTCAAAATTATTTTCAATTTTTTATTTGGACTTTCGATAAAAGCGTGTTTTTTAGTTTTTTTAAAACTATTATTTATTTTTAATTACGTTGGATTTTATGGATACATCGAGTACGTCAACAATAAAACGAAAGCCTCCGAGGCGTATTTGCTGCACTCGTAGTACGATTTTCACTAAAATCTTCCTCACTGTAACATTACGGTGTGACAGTATGACCCAGGTAAGGGGTGGGTTAAGCAAACCGGCTTATCGCGTACGTCTGACACCAGTGGATTTATGTGGAAACTTTATCTTTTCCGTTTGTAGCCGAGCCACGAGTTACATTCGGCCTCGTTGGCGCCGGAACCCTTTTCGCCATCGTTTAAACGATGTCTTTCTTCAGCTATGGTCGCAAATTCGTTTTATATTAAATATCACGCAATGGTATCTAGTCTATATAATATTCAGAAGATCAAATTATGAACAGAATACTCTCAATATTCATAGGACTGAACTGACCCGAGATACAGGAAAATTATAAATATTAAAGCAAATAAAACATGGGTGCGTAAAATAAATCTTCCCTATTTTTTTTTTTTTTTTTATAGCATAGGCCGGCAAACGAGCAAGTGGGTCACCTGATGGTAAGTGATCTCCACCGCCCATGTACGCCCACAACCAGAAGAATCATGGGCGCGTTGCCGACCTTAAAGGAAAGGGATAATTAGGGATTGGAAAGGGGAGGGGATGTGGGCTTCCGGATATCTCACTCACCGTACGAAACGCAGCAGCAAGCCGCTACTTTACGTCGGTTTTCTGTGAGACAGTGGTAACGACCCGGTCGAGCCAGCCCATTTATGCTGTAGACAAAACTGTCTACAGCGTGGCTCTACCACTCAAAAAATTAATTACCTGTTTACTTTCCTAGAAAGAATCCATAGGTGCTGTCAACTGTATTAACAATACCAAAATTATTAGACAAGTTAAGAACTACTCAACAATGATAAATTTGCCGAAAATAATATTAATGATTTCATGCATTGTGCTAACTTCTAAATCTGTATTTTTAAATAACTTGCACTTATCTTGTATAGGAGCTACGGGCACCTTCCGTAAAAAGGACCCAAAAGAATTAGGAACATGTGTATAAAGAAATAATAAAGTTGTCTCCGTAGAAAATCATTCTAGTCTCTAGCTACATATAAAGAACTTCGGTGAGGCGCTCAAGTCTGCTATAAATAATTGATCGCGTCTGAACCAAGACAAACGTTTCAATTCAATTTAGATTTCACAACTGTCGCATTACGTTTTCTTGATAAATTGAACTTTGCCTTGCCGTTCCCGAAAATAATCTTTGCCATTGAGGAGTTCAAAGAGATTATTTTTTGAAATAAAATCGTGATGGAAAATATTAGTCCTTTTTTAATGGTTTTTATGATAAGACTAGGAAATTATGATAAACGCTAGGAAGATCTTATGATCACACCAGACCATCCAATAAACAAAAATAATATCCGATTTCTAACAGATCTTTGACATAGAAAACGCTCCAAAACTTTTCAACTATCAACCGCGAGATATAAGAGGTTTTGTTATAGTGCTAAGTATTTAAAAGCCTTCGATGACCTTCAAACCGAAACAAAACATTGCTTGGCAGCAGAAAATAATGATTCAGAATTTGGACTATGTTATGCTAGTACATCGAAAATATTTAAATTATACAGAAATTTCAATTTAAAAAAATATTATTATATAGCAATTTCATTATTATCGACCATTAAATAGATAGCACAAAACCAAGGTCTTAATAAAAGTTTTTATGAACTCCCACAAAATAAATCAGAAAAAAAACAATGAATACGGGCTTTAAGTTTAATCAAACTACGCTACGCCCGTTCATAACTTTTAATTTAAAGCACGTTTTAAATTTTTTCTCTTCACTAAGTGCATTTACTGCGGACTTCAATTTTATTAGTTCTTGAAGCGTGCGCTGATTTAAATAATTGTTGAATTATTTCAAAGAAGCGAACAGTTACACTTTATTCCGTGGGAATTTTCGGTCACTTTAAACATAGGAACCGATATTATCATTATTGAATACTAGAAGTCAAAATTAGGCTATTCCTAGCTCTAAATATATTACGCAATATGCAAAAATGTTCTACTAGGTGCTAGGTCCTTCGTGTGTGAGTGGTCGTCTAGATAGGTATCAATCACCGCTTTTTTTAACACGCTTTTATTAGCTTCAGATGTATGTGAGTATGTGTGTATGTTAAAATATTTGTATGTTAATATTTATGTTTGTATGTAGCGGAAACTGTACTGTACTTGTGTTTGTTTGAACGTGATTTTGACTTCCTTCAAAACGTCGGATTAATTCGAAATTTGGCATACTTATGGCGGCTCATAAGTGGCATGGCAGGCTCACAGAAAACCGACGTAGACCACGACACAGTTTAATCTATGGATTCGAATTTTGGAAGTACCTACACGGCGATTCTTTTCTTGAAATAATATGCTTTTGCAAGGCAATCAAGTGCTCAGACCTGAATTCCATTTGAGAACTATTCCTGGTTTATAGCTTGAGGTTAGAGTGATATATTGTCTCCAAAGCCACATCCTCAATAATTTACGAATCGGAAACCAATGGTTAAATGTCCAAAGTTAGACAAATGGCGCATCCCTTCCGCCATTTTATAGCTTCCTACAGGACATGCAGTTAAGATAACAAGATTGTTCTCGAAAATTGATTAGAATTGCAATTTTGCAGGAATTCAGAACTAGATATTTCGTATTAATTGACGTTTTACAAAATAATGCGAAAAAGCTAGCTACTAACCCCGTTAAAACCTGTGACAAAAAGTGCGTGCATGTGCGTGCGTGCATGCTTGCATGTGTGTGTGTGTGTGTACGTGTGTGCGTGTGTGTACGCGCGTGTGCGTATGTTTGTGGCAACGCATCGGTAAACTAATGGACCGATTTGATTGCAGTTTTTTTGGTATTAAAAGCTGATTAAATCGAGATGGTTCTGAGCTATGTTTAAATTAAATCTGTTCTGTAAAAGTAAGTTAATAATTTTCTAATTGATGACCAAAAACATTTTGTAAAATGTTAAAAGTCCGAGGTAGCCGGTCGTCTGCGTGGTACCACTATTTTTCCATTTCGGCCCGAAGCAATAGTATTTATGCACTATAATTATAATAGGTACGCTGTTACATCAAAAAGACCTTCCCGGCTGAATTACTGCAGCAATTTCGCGAAAACCTGACTTTACATAACATTTAAAACTATGTGTTTAGCTGTAATCAATTAATCGTTATATAGAGCCAGTTAAGTAATTAGACATCTATAATTTAACAGAGACGATTACCATATCTTATTCCAAACACACACTAAACATAAGTTTCGGATTGTCTTATCTAGCCATTGTAAGTCATTTATCCCTCGTCCATCCAAGCATTGTTTAGAGATCAAAATCAAATTACAGAACTAAATTAAACTATGACAACTTCTCTGCTAAACCTCCCAATGACGATTGTTTTAAATACGCCATCCATATTTGCCACACTATATTTAGAAATTAGAACCTTAAGTTAGTTAGAATGTTAACCAAGTTCAAAATGGATTGTGTGGAGTTAGAGACTTAACTGAATCGTTTAAGTACGATTAAGATATTTTAGCTCTAATTTTAACGTTGGTAAATGTGAACTAATAGTTTATTACAGAGACACCATTTAATTAGTTGAGACTTTGGAAAATAGTATTTTCGTACTTAAAACTTAAGGAGATTCTGTATGTTTTTTTGTACCTATGTTACGTGATGACTCCGCCATGTAAGAAAGTATTTTGATGAATCTCCCACTCTACAAACTTTGTTAGTAGCCTGAATGACAAGCCAAGCGAGTTGCTCACGTGATGGTAAGCGCCTTGTATTGCCATGAACAGACACAACACCACACAGAACGTTGAATTATAAAGTAAAGTTACAAAATATATTTTTGGAACGAAGTTCCTTACGGCAGGCTTGGAGGGGATAGGGATTTTGCTGCGTGACCGAACTGAAAAAAATGTGATAGTAAAACCGTAAGAAAAATGCGTGGAATAAAAACCGTTAAATGAGACTTTTTTTAACTTAATTTGATATCTAGCACACAAAGTTAAAGTCGAAATTCCGTTAATAAAACAGATGGTTGTGAAACTTATGACATTTGGAAATGTAGACGCGGTTTGAAATTTGAATTTGAATTTTTGATTATAGAACACGGCCGTCCGTTATTTTTAAGTTGATAAAAAATGCTATACAATAGCTTTACCGCGGCAGTCTCCGAGTGCCACACGTCTTTTTTTATTTATATTTTTCTATTCTATTTCTATGTAATTTTATGTTGTCAAACAAAAATAAAGAGACCTATTTTGTTATTTCAGTTGTTAATTTGAATTTTTTGCAATTTGTGTCGATTCTACATTAGCCGAAGGAACTTCGTTCCTACCTGGTGTCCCACGACACACACCAATTTTTTTCTAATATTAGTATTTAAGTTTAAGTATTGTTTGGAGAAAGGCATTTAAAGATTTAGGGTCACCCCTCTACTTGCAAACCTACTCTACGTTAAATAAAGGGATACCCAGACAATTTATTGTAACAGAAGGTTATAAACAACGCAACTGTTTATTACAACTGTCGGATATACAATGCAAGACTTCATAACTCAGACCGCAGTAAATGTTGGATAGAAGTGTTTATCTGCAATAAATATTATTGGCTCACATTGTTAGTTCAAATTAGCAACACCGGGTTTGTACTGTGATTCATTTGTTACCTCCGCATCAATAACTAAATATAGTTCAGTGTTTCTTCGATAATAGAAGCGGTTATCGCCTCATTGTTCTCTTGGCAGCGTACTAGGACTGAGAACCGTGAGGTCATGTGTAGAATCCCCAGGTCGGGACAGATTTGTATTTAAGCATTCGGTTTGAAAAATCACACATGAATTGTCCGGGATTGGAATTTGTGCCCGGTATGGCGATAAGCTCGACCAAATCAAGTCAAGGGATGGAAATAACTTCGGTGAAACATCGGTGTAGTACTACTTGCATCTTTGCCTACCCTTACGGGGATAAAGGCGTGAACTTATGAATGAATGAATGAATTCAGTGTTTCACATTAATATGTGAATTGATTTTAAAAAACGAAATAAACTTAAATCTAATAAGGTAAAACGTACAAACACTGCTTTTATTGTTACTGTGGTTTTATTTTATAACCGACGAAAAAAGAGAGGTGCTCTCAATTCCACGTATGTATTAATTGTATTATTTTTAATATGGTAGATACTTGGTGTTGCTCTTGGATTAGCCATCGGGCATTTATTCTGTGGTAATATTTTTTTCACATCCTAAAAGCAAAAAATATCTAACTAATTTGAATCGGTGCTTCCAATCAGTAACTTCTAAACTGTTAAATATATGAACTCCTAGCTGCACTCATAATAATATAATAATACACATAAAAGAGCAAAACTATGAAATACCCGCATATCATGAAAATAAGCAGATCAATTCTTAGCCAGACTCGTGTCTGATAAATATAGTTAGAACTACGCCGTAATGTTGCTTCATTTGTGATTGATGAACTAATTTCTATGCTAGGGATATGGCGTAATGTATGCGAACATCTAGAAGCTGATAGGTTGAAGTAACATGCAAATTCATCTAATAACACTTCGGAAAACTTAGTGGAAATGCAAAAACATACTGCATTGGACGTACGTGGTGCCAGGTAGAATGTATGAACTTTTTCCATGATAGGTGATGCTTTGGAAAAAGAAGACGATGGAAACATCTCAAAGAGCACTCTAGAGTACTCTCCAAGGACCAGAGGAGAGAGTACACACAGAGACCATAATATGTCCTTCCGCATGCCTAAAGGTACCAGACAATCCGTAGCCTAGTAGTCCGTAGTAGTATCCGTAGTCGTTTACGGGCAACTCGCCTCTGTAGGGAGTCAAATGAAAAAGCTAGTATTGGAACTATAATTCAAATAAAAAATTAAATTGCCGAACTTGGAATTATCCATAGCTATCAAAAGCAATTTTAAATCCCTGATTAATATAATCAGTATTTTGGTAACCACTTTCCAAGGTGTTTCAAATACGCTGATAAATTAATAACGTTTATAGGTTTGAACGAAAATAAAGTCCACTCGCTTAAACTACGACACGGCCATTAAAGTAAAGACAAACTAATTACTCCTAAAATTGGCATAAGTCCAACAGCTAAACGTATCAAGCTTGATGTAGTGTTTGCGGATACTGTGGGGCGCCGGCAGGTGCGGGCAATATGCGACGGGATTATTAAAATTATTGCAACACGTAATAGTAATTTGGGTTTGGAGAGAGGCAGGCAGCCGGTTGTAATAAGTACAAGCCAAATATTTCTGTAACATATTATGTTAAAAAGCATGCCGCGCCGACCCCAATACGAGTAGGATAAGGGCAGCTGGGAGAAGAAGAAAAGTGATGTGGGTGATTAAGGACTTTAAGCCAAGCTGGGTTGGTAACACCGCTTTGTCTATTTCTCCAAAGTCAAAGTCCGTGTGGTGTCTATTTATGGGCAGGCGTGGTACTTAGGAACGAACCAGCGACCTGCTAGTTTCGTCATTCAGGCTTATAAAAATACGTACACCGCCGCACCGCATTATCCGCTTTCGTCGCAATCTTCGATTTTTTTATAGCAGATACCGGTAAACGAACACGTGGATCACCTAGTAAGTGTTCTACATAGTTCATAAAAAAAACACAATTCCTGACGACTTATGGCGCGCTTTGCCGACCTTAAACATGAGTAATGGGGATTAGGAAGGAAGGGGGGATTGGTCCTACAAAAATCTCTTTCACAGTATGAAATGCAACAGTAAACTGTCACTTTACGTTGGTTTTCTGTGAGATAATGGTAATCCAGTTGACATGGCCCTTATGCTCTAGACAAAAGTCTCTACAGCGTGAGTCTCCCACTTTTAAAATGGCTAGTTAAATAGTAAAACAAATTATAATAAACATAAAATAATATCATATAAAAGAAATAGCGTACCTAATTTTTGTTTCTTATAACAAAATATGATAAAACTACCAAACCCCAGAAATTAACACATCCAAGACTGGTGAAATACGATCCTTGGATATTGTGTTAAAAATAATATCCCAGTGTGTGGTGCGCAATTATACTTGTATTTTATGATACGCATATATTCTAGCAATAAAAGCTATCGAAACTCCCAGGGGAGTGTTAGAGATGAACAATGTTACCTGGTCCGAAATTAAGTTTATATATAGAATATTATTTCTCTACCTACAGCAAAATAGACGCGAAGCGAAAGGTTGAGAATATGTCCGTATATATGAACTACGCTATAACCAAGCCTGCGTGACTTCTCCAAATCTCTTACTGCCAGACTCAATAATAATAAATAAATAATAAATACACCCAACAGTCACATACATAGCTCTGACCCCACAATAAGATACGAGTCTTGTGTCGTTGGTATCAGGAACTACGTGAGACTTTCGGTCTCACAACACCCTGACCCCGAAACAAATATTTGTGGATCACATACAATCAATAATCAATCAATAAATCCTTTTATTTAGTTTACGTAACGATCAATTACGATATCTACGTAACAAGGAACAACAGGGTAAGGTGGTAGGTCCCTCGTATGCGAGAGGCCGTCTGGGTTGGTACCACCACTTTGTCTATTTCTGCCGCCAAGCTGTTGCTTGCAGTGCTTACACAGTGTTGTGTGTAAGCACTGTTGCGTTTCAGTGTTTCAGCCAGTGAAATTACTGGGCATTACGAGACTTAACATCCTATGTCTCGTGGTGACAAGCGTAGTTCAGTGCCATGCAGTGCTTTGTAATTCAATGTTTTTTGTGGTATGTAAGGTGAAAATTGCCTATTTATTAAACTTAGATAATATCTGCGGATTAAGACGTAACCCCTCTCATTTAGTATAGGAAAACTGTGCCCAGCACCGGGACATATACAAAAACAGGGCTAGTATTTATTATATACAACGCCTAAATAGTTAAAGACGCCATGAAGAGTTTCACCTGAAATGTATACGCTGAAAAAGCCATATTTAACGATTTTTGCGTACACGAACGTGTTTAACACGAGATTGTGCCAATCATTGTATCTGTAAGAACAGCTTGGGTCGGCGGTTTTGTTTTGAGCGACATTTGTGATTCACATTCATGTTTCACGTTCTACTTAATTTAATTAGTGTGTTTGTTGCCTTTTAACCACAATACATAAAAGGGGACATGAGGGAAAGGAGTTTTGGCTTAGATTACGAATCGAGTAAATTTACTTAGTAATAAGAAACTTAACATTTTATGTCTCGGGGTGTAAAGCGTATAACAGTAATATTTAGTACTCCGTAATTTGAAATTTGAATAGTATTTTTTCTGTTTATAGGTAGATTTTTGATATTTGCTTGGATGACAAAATCCCAGCTCCCTCGCCCGATTGTAAGCGCCACGCCTGCCAATAAACAGAAGCAACACCCGAGATATTAGATGTTAAGTCTCATAATGCCCAGTAATTTCACTGTCTTTAATGTCCTTCAAACCGATACACCACAGCGCTTAGACACTGTTGCTTGGCGGCAGAAATAGACACAGCGGTGGAACTAACCCAGACGGCCTCTCGCATACGAGGGACCTACCACTTGCACCTGTTCCACTAATATAACTATGAACCATCTCGACTAAACAATCTTTCAAATAAAAAATCTGCATTTACATCTGTGCATTCGTTTACGCGCTACCAAGTCACATAAAGAATAGACAGACAAAGGGGGTAAAACTAGAACGCCCAACCTTTTTTCCGAGACTTAATAATTTGCAGTGCGATGTCCTTCACGCTTAGGTGATAATGACTTAGTATTACATATTCAGTGACCCAGTAAGTACAAACTTAATTTTGCATATTCACTGTAATATAAAAATACACGGACGGAATAAGGCAAAGGCATAGAACCACGAAAATACTTACAAAAAATGGGAACTCCATTTCACATCCGATTAAATATCTATTACCATTTATTTGTATTTCTACAAACACCCCCGAGTGGGAGGATCGATACGGAACAATGGATACCTGGGAGCGCTTTTATTAGGGTTACGAAACAAGGAAAGCAGAAAAACTATGACGGTTATCCTGAAATACCTATTGAATAAAGTCTTTAAAAAAGGAGAAAAAATAATTATAAAGTTGTTAAAATAAGGCGCTAAAAATATTTACACGAAAAAATGCATTTATGCTCTGAATTTAATGTTAGCGGTTTTATGATGAATTTGTGAGAAAATATCATTTTGGGTGTTTCAGAGAACACAATTACATACGATACAATATTATGTTTAATGTTCTACATTCATACAATCATTGTTGTTTTTTAACAATGACATATTCCATTTATAAACTTTAAAGTCAGGATCCTCATTTTTTTATTGAATGACGAGACGAGCAAGTCGCTCGCCTAATGGTAAGCGTCACGCCTGCCCATAAACAAAAGCAACACCACGCAGAACTTTCAATTAAAAAGCACAGTAAGTCACTGAACTGCGCTCGTCACCCTGAGACGTAAGATGTTAAGTCTCATAATGCCTAGTAATTTCACTGGTTTCGATGTTCTTCAAACCAAAACATAATTACAATTTGTTGCTTGGCGTCAGAAATATTTAATATATAGGTTTTATATCAAACAAAAACACCTTTTACACGAATAAAATAATAATAAAATTTAATCCTGAATCAATGGCTCTGCCTGATGACAAAAAAGTAAAAATACAAAACGTTTTTTTAAAGTGGTTAAAAATAAAGTATTTAGTGCATTAAATTAATTAAAATATCGTCATTAAATTTACTTCAATGAAATTAATGTTTACAATTACAACTAACTAGGTAATTCTAGAACGACTTCTACCCTGTTGTAGCATCTAATGGCAACCCTACTGTAAGAATTGTGTAGTTTCAAAGGGTAACAAGAGATCGCGCCAACGGAAAGCCACGTCTGTACCGGTTTCGCCTTTCAAATTGTTTGTTTATACAAACTTCGATAGTAACGATTTAACCCAGCGCAGTAATCGAATATGGGTCAACGCTACCTGTATCATCTAAAACCGATAGGTGCCCCGATATTCGAAACAATGTCCTGATTTTAGGATTTTATATCTCGTTTTGTATCAGGGTCCCTAGGTTAGTAGCATTATTATCGTTTGTATTTTTTTATACACCGATACAAAACGTTTTGTTTTTTAAGTTATTTGTCTGTGGCATTATAGCGTCTAAAGATAATGTGAAAGTTTGTAAGTTTGTGAGTTTGTGAATTTGGATGTTTGTTAGTCAATCACGCCTTATCGGCGGAACAGTTCTGGATGTGTGTTTCACATTCAAGTAGACCATAGCCTGGACTTAGGCTACTTTCATCCCAGAAGAGGCCGTCACCGTGGGTGGAGCCGCAACCAAAGCTAGTTTAAAACCTAATTTATCCGAGTATTTTAACGTTGTCTTTCCTTTACCTGAACCACTTGCAACTGAACTTTTTTTAAAAGATTGGGCGGCAAATGAGCAAGTAGGTCCCCTGATGGTAAGGGATCTCCACCGCCCATATACGCCTACAATACCAGAAGAATCATGGACACGTTGCCGACCTTAAAGGAAAAGGATAATTAGGGATTGGAAAGGGGAGGAGGATTTGGGCCTCCGGATATCTCACTCACCGTACGAAACGCAGCAGCAAGCCCCTACTTTACGTCGGTTTTCTGTGAGAAAGTGGTAACGACACGGTCAAGTCGGTCCATTCATGCTGTAGACAAAACTGTCTACAGCTTAGCCCTACCACTCATAACTTGCAACCAAAGCGTCTGCAACTTTCAACTCCTCGATAAAAATTAATAGAAAGTATATCGTGTTAGTCTTATCGAAAAGGTTTGGATAACATTAATTAACTTACAGATGGTAATCAGGGTATGATGACTGAAACCAAGCGTCTTGTGTTTTAAAAATTTGGTAGTTAGATTACAACGTACGTGTACCAGTCACAACATGTATACATTATTAACTTCCGTGAATATAATATTCCATATACTCATTTCAAGAAATTTCTAAACTGCTTTTACTGAAAAATTATTTAAAAGCCCTACTACGCTTATTGTAGTCCGTAAGCAAAATATTTTCCTATAGAACATAGCTAATGGTTTCGCTCGATTAGTATTTGTCACCACAACATGTAATTCTTTTAAAATGATCTCAATAAAGGCGTCAACTTGTGATGACTTCAGGTTTTTTCAATATCTTAAAAGGGCCTTTGATGTTTCCTACTTTACGATATTCTATTTGAAGCGTCTCTGTGCGTTTAAGTGTTAGCATTCAGATGTATTTTTCACACCAAATATTTGTTTTCTCGAGGCGTCGCGTTGGCTCATAGCATCATGCTATGACTCACAGAAGCGATATGAAACCGCGAGGTGTGTGAACACCAGCAGTGTGTAAGCACTGTTGTTTCTATTTAACGGACATTAAAGCCAGTGATACTATGTGTATCTCCATTCGAACTCTGATAATAATAATAATAACAAATACACACAACAGTCACAAACATAGTCCTGATCCCAAGATAAGATACGCGTCTTGTGTCGTGGGTTTCAGGCACTACGAGAGACTTTCGGTCTCACAATACCCAGACCCCGAATCAAATATATGTGGATCACACAAACATTTGTCTCGGTGTGGGGATCGAACCCGTGGCCTCTCGCTTCACAGCCAGCTACTCGCCCGCTGCGCCACGGAGGCTGTCATATGATGATGACGATGAATGCTGTTTGCGAAATTACGTTCAATAATAACTCTGAAGTCAGTTGCCATGTCATTAAATTCGATATGTTGTAAAACCCAAGCCAATACAATTTTGATTACAAATAAACAAAGGCGTAAGTTCAAAGAATTTGATCCTAAACGAAAAAGGAATTAATGAAATAACTAAGAAATTGCTTTCCACCGAAGCACTGGACTTTGAAAGACGATGTTGCAAATATTTTAATTTGTTTTCATTGGATAATTAAATACTTATGTCTCATGGGAAAGTGTAAACGTAAAAGTTAATCTTTATTTCACAAAATATTTTTTAATCATATTAATAGATCACCTTGTATACACACTCACTTACAACTTAATAATCGGATCAGTAATTTAAATACCTTTAATGTTTTGTATTAAAAATATTATTTTTGTCTAATAAATTAGATAAAAGAATTAAGATTTCGTTTTGATGTATCGTAAAATTCATATATGTTCCATTTTAAGTCATCCATCATTTTGTTTTATTACACGAAATACGAAAACCTTCAAAATTCTGATGGCAAACACACAGATTTGTTTAGAGGTACGTGACCGAGCCAGCCAGAGTCAGGAAATAGCGTCACGTCCGCTTTGTATGAAATAGGACTTGTCGCGCGTCGCGGTCTCCTGTGAAAGATTACTATCATCAGGTTTATTACACTTTTTACGATTAATTACAATTACAACGGCACTTGACCAGCGTTTCCAAGTAAAGGTCTAAATTAAAAAAAAAAAAAAAAAAAACTTGTCTATCACCTCCACCGCGACTCAATCACTTACTACCCACTCGTGACCACCCGCTTAATATCGTTAATCTCAAGAGTAACTTCAATAACACCAATAATCTGTGCTATTCTTAAAACCTTAAAACGTACCTGTCAACATTGTATACTAAGCAACGGGTCGCTGTCTACGCGCGTTGCTGTCTCTGGCCTCTGCCGCGCATCTTAAGAGACGAGATACACGTAAGTATACCGTTCAGAAATATTTACGGAATATTCGAGAGCCATTCAGCCTGCACTGTGAACGTATCTCGTGAGATTTTGTAATATACGTTTATCAACGCACAATACAAAATGCATTGTACATTGCCGAGGAATTTTTCAATCTTTTGCCATCGATTGTAGTTCTGTTTTACTATTTCAATTTAGAAATATCTGGCTTAAATTGTAACGTTATATTCCCACTTTAAATTTGTAGTATCAAACTATTTCACATATAGTTCTGAAAGTTAAATCGTTTATTGACATCGGATCAAACTTCGGGTTGTATTGATTGTAACCACATTAAGGCTCTTATTATTAAATGTTATATAGGTCTGACATAGTAGTAGTAGTGTATTGCTATTTCAGATATCATTTATTCAGAGTAAGCTACTAAGTTGTATTCTTATTGCATATTTTGCACGTCATGAACAAAATGTATTAGTAAAGGCCTTAAATCTAAATCATGGTAAATGCATCGACATATTGTTTGGCCACATTTGTATGTTAAAACTCTACAATGACTTCATACCACCATAAAAAAAACTGTAACATAATTGATTTTAGGTAGAGTAGAGAGCGTAATTTAACCTGTCTTAAATACCCACGATGACCGTAATAGTGGCTATCCTGCCACTGTAATTCTATAAGTCAAGCTCGACAATGATATGCATTTTCGACACCAAGCAATGAAGCTTGGCGAGTCTCCGGAATTGCGAATTTAAATAGTATTTAAAATAAAAAATAATTGAACACTATGTGATAGTTTCTTCGTAGCTTCCCAACACGGATGGTTCATCTCACGATTTGCATTGATCAAGTGTTTTTATTGCATCGTCTGTTAATAACGTTTGTTTTTGTTTATAACGAAAAATAATATTTCTTAAAATAAGTTTAATAAGATCTTATATCCCTCCCAAAACTTCAACTCAAAGCTGTACCCGTCACTAGTAATGAAACGCGGTGTACACTAGAACTATTTCATAATAACTGGGATAGTTTCGCTGCTGTTCAGAACAAAATTCAGCTCTGTTTACTGACACGGAAACTTGTAATGAGTTTCTTACACCAAAGGAGCGGTTGACAACTTTTTCCTAGAAAATGAGTTGTACTTTATTTACTAGAATTATTTTTTTCTAGAAACTTCTGGAATCTCTCAACGTAGCTGTATGTATTCAAAAGGGGCTTTCTTCGTTTTATATAGCAGTGGTCGACAAACGAACAACTGAGTCACCTGTTGCTAAGTGATATCCACCGCCTATGAACATCCACAATACCCAAAGAATTATGTACGCGTTGCTGACCTTAAAAGAAAGAGATAATTAAAGGATTCGGAAAAGGGGGAGTTTTTGGCCCTACGGATATCTCATTCGATATTCTATACGAAACGTAATGGACGTAACGTATGGGACAGTGGTTACAACCCGGCGGAGGCAACCCACCCATACTATAAATAAAAATGTCTACGCCGTAGACATGTTCTGTCTGTTCTGTCATCAAGACATGAATTTATATGGAATATTCAGGGCGCCATTCCACACCTATTTGTTTTCTACCATACAAATCTTTAAATGTTTTCCTAACGTCAATTGATGCGGTCTTAAAAACAAAAATGCTTATACAATCATTTGGAATTCAAAATATATATTCAATCCATATCCAATTTTACACACCCCTTATACTGTTTTAATGACATAGCCAGAATCGGCAAAGAAATAAATGAAATTTATATTTGATCTTTGTTTTGCATCGTACAATCTCGAACGATTTTTTCTCATATCAATGTTACATTTTACGATCACATTTTACAAATAGAAAATGTAATAAAACGTGTAAGGGTTTATACATAACGTGGAATTTAATAAATATACTGATTCATTTGCATCGGAGCCTGGTCAGTTCAAGAAGTAAATTTGTACGACCATTCGGTTTTGTATGGGTTCTATATCCTTGGAGATCAACTACACGTAGTGGATAAAAATCTTGAATACCTCAAATTTAACGTAATACTCATTACGACATAAATTCAAGTCGATTCCTGTGGTTGGCTGATACTCAATGACTACAAGGTGGTAGGTGCCTCGTATGCAAGAGGCCGTCTGGGTTGGTACCACCGTTTTATCTATTTCTATTTCTGTTGTGTGTAAGCAATGTTATGTTTTGGTTTGAAGGACATTGAATCCAGTGAAATTACTGGGCATTATTGGACTTAACATCTTATGTCCCGGGGTGAAGAGCGCAGTTCAGTGCCATGCAGTGCTTTGTAATTCAAAGTTATGTGTGGTGTTGCTTCTGTTTATGCGCAGGCATGGTGCTGACCATCAGCCGAGCGCCTTGCTCTACTAGTCATTCAATTAAATAAAGAAAAAGTACTTCCTGACGACTCAGTAGATAAACACAAAACAACTGTGCACTTCAAACGTATAAGAAAAATTACACAAAAATACTCCACAAGGCCCAATTTCTAATTCTTTTTTATTTTAACGATATTGATCGTATCGGGATGGGCGACGCAAAGTCTGCCAAAGTGATCAAATATCAAAGAGTATATAGGGGCTTATATCAGGCGGCGCATTTAGTCCTATATTTTATTAACTGTAGTGAAATTTGATCAAGGTCTTATTTTTGCAATTTTATACTTGGCCTTCATGCCTTGGCATTCTGTGGTTTTAACTTTAAACTCACATTTTTCATCATAAGTCTTACCTACTATAAAATATCAGTAGTTTTTGGTATTGAATTCTGACTTATAAGTTTTTAGATTGCTCGCTTGACTAGTCACTTTAGGAGGAGATAAATTAATGATCTGCCGGATATGTGCGTAGTGATTGCTACAAATACGATTTATATTTCACGCATGTATGCCTGAAGGGGTAGGCAGGGGTGCAACTAGTGCATCCACTGATCATAAAGCTTATTATCGTTCCATAATGTGATAAGGGCGAGTCTATTGCCATACCCATCAACCCGTGTATTTTTCGAATGAAAAACTTAAACACAAATTGTAATTGTCCGATCTGGGACTTGGACCCCGGGCCACACGATTTCTCATCGTAAGTACAGTCATTAGAAAAATGAGGCGATCATAATACGGCATTATCCAATAATTTTTGTGTCGCCTGAGCTAAAATACTTTATAGAAAGTATATAAGTGTATAGTTATAGAACTAGGTTCGACTAAAATGATACGAGAAATCCTCGCGACGCGTTTCTTATCCCTCTATGTTTATAATGTCAACATTAAATTATTTCACCTTGCCACTAAGCAAATAGCTGTTGAGTAGTTACTTTCCTCCTTTTTCTGAAAACCCTTCCACTGTACACACGTCCGTACAATCCACAGAGGCCATTATACGTCCTTGCACGCATTAAAAGGATTTATAACGGGCCCGCTCGTAAACGCTCTAGCTCTTAGGGTGATGTCCAACCCTCGTTTGATGTATGATTGCTGTTTTTGAAGTAACCATAAGGGAACACAGTTTTAAGGTTCATTTAAAATATGATCAGTATGAAAAATTAAAACCAACCAATACAGAATGAAGTAATTTCAAACGCGTCCACATTTGTGACTTAACGCACTAAAAGTATGTGTCTGTCTCACGTACTAAATACGCTTAATGTGGACTTGAGTTGTATGAACAGGACATGTCAAGACAAAATTTTAATGTTCGTCACTTTCAATGAAATGTTAGAAGATCGCTGCGTGACATTAGGTGGTCATAGGAACGTTTAAATATCACTATTGTAGACGCTCTTTTAGACATTATTAGTCAACGATGGTTTAGCGTAGTGTAATACTATTCTAGGTATTGATCAATATAAACAAAAAATGTGATGGTAGGCATTTTTCCCAGAAAGTCCTATGTCCTGGAGTGCTACTGTGTAAGTCAGGATAGCGGTGCAGGTCTATCATGCAGTGTTAGTGAGTAAACATTTTCAAAAGGGATGTCAAAAGGGAAGTGTTGATGATGTTGTTATTAACAGCTTCTTGATCAACAGCTTTTTGCAGCTCCATCCGAGTAAATGTCTTTTTGTTAAATGAAAGGTAGTCTAATGTAGTTTATGGTCTATCTGTATATCAAAATTTCATACAAATTCGTTTAGTCATTAAAGGGTGATTGATTAATAAACATCCAAATTCACATACGTCCAATCTTTGACATTTATAATAGTAGTAAGATGGCGTAAAATTTTCACTGTTTCTGTTACCGTTTCAATATTATTAGTTAAAATGAATATTTTTCGCTAAATTATCGATAACCGTACAAAAACAACAAATTTACGCGTCAAATTATTAAACTACTCTGTCTTTTATTGGTCGGTAAAATAAATTATAATAATTCAGCTTATTTAATTTTTGAATTGTGTAGGTAAGTTGGAAGAAATTGTGTTGTATGGAGCCTTCGCGCTGCATAATCTATAACGGGAGGTTTACCACCAAGCACAAAGTAGCTATGCCAATTAAAATAGCTTTTATATGGAACAAAGTCATGAAAAGAGATGTCAATTATACGGCGTATATTATGGCGTCTGGGTTAATACGGTCATCGAAGACATAAAACAGAATGGTACCAATCAATAGATAAACGAAATTGATCTTTTATCAAGCTATATTAACCAATTAGTTGTTAATGTAATAATGGTTTTATTAGTAATTGAATCCTGCAGTGTGGCGAAACTTTTATGGTAAAAGTATGAGTTCACATAATTCATAAAATGCAGATATAACTACAGACTGTGCTGATATTAAGCTGTAAATATCATAGATGTCGACAGAGGAAGAGTTATTGCTAGTCAACATATTAAGCCGCATAATGTTTGTTTTTGTAGCATCCTACAGTACGGCAATATATATTGTGGCCTGTATACTTAATTCAGCCTCACTAAACAGGTGGCTGTGTACCAGAAACAAGTATTCCAGTGACATTCTCCATGAAATAGAGAGAACCACTTTTAGTATAAAAACTACATACTAACAGTCCTATTACACCTGCAGTAGGTGGGTTAGCTATACGCAGAGAGCATACAGCGCGCTTCGCTGCCGATGCCTTCCGGGTATTGATGGGCTGCCGTAATACTGCAGCATGAGTCGGCGGAGATGGGTTTCACGCTATCCTTAGGAAACGCTGTGTGTCACTAATGGCGTACCCGCAAGCATTGTCGAAATGTGGGCGAATAGGTGGAATTACTGAGCTACTGGATGCGAAAAATCCTTAAACATGGCGTAGGGCTATATATATTAATATAATACTAAGATGGATGTTAAGTCAAGATGTGATCAGTTAAGTGATATCAAGTCTAATGTAAATTATTTCCAAAATATACAGTAAAAGCAGCAAAAACTTCATTAAAACGTGAAGACATTCTCAAATATCGAGCTGATGAATGAATATTCCTATATTCCTAATTTATAAATTCCTATGACACTCTTGCTAGCTGACAAAAATACACAAAGATAGCTTTTCGCATGCAACCTACTACGTAGTTATCTCACTAATTGTGTCATAAATTCAACGAAACTATGCCTTCACGTCAGTTTTTGTTAAGACAAATACTATAGACTATCCCACACACGCGCTACTGTAACCCCTGTAAGCCAGGATCAGACAGTTGCACACCTTGTTCGATACGAAGCAATGAAGCTCGTCGCGTCTCAGGAAATGCTAAGCTGTCTTTACATAACGAAATTAATCAAACAGAACGATAGGAGTTAGAAATCCTACTTTAATTAGGTATATTTATACAATATGATCCAATTAAAAATCTACGAATGTTACCTATTAAAATTAATAACTATTTTACTTTATGTCAATACTTTTGAATTAGGTCCTTTCCATCAACTAATTAGTTTCTAAAAGATCTTTTAAAGCTGTAGAGAAACCACTTGGCGCTAGAAAAACTGAGTGAAAAATGAAATAATATTTTTAAAATGTTATAAACTTCTTTCGTGATATATATTTCTTGAATAGTTAAAGGAAAAATATTCTTCAGTGGAAAATCACGAAACAAATTCACTGAACGAAATTCAAGCTGTTGCATTTGTCGGTTTCTTTTTCAGTCAGTGGCAGCAACACGGTCGAGCCGGCTCATTCGTGATATGACAAAACGCTCAATACGGGCTAGTAGACCTCCGCAGCCTCGTTCATATGAGTACATGCTATGGGTAGGTCGGGAAGGCGCGGGTATCGTTTATTGTTGAGACCAAATAATAATATTCGTCAATTGCTAAAGCACACGTGCAGACTTCCAATGGTAAGATCGAGCGTTTGACGCTGGCATCAGTTACGTTCTGCTCAAAATGTTTTAGCCTAATAACCCGTGTCGCCATCTTCGAGAGGCTTTCCATGGATTTATTTTTGAAGTGATAACTTCTTATGGGAGGGTGAACCGAAACGTTCCGTAACGCGAGCGGTCCATCGACCAGCCAGCGTTAGCCGACCACCCTGGAACATTGATAATTTCGAAGTCCCAGGTGGCGCCACACAGTGACCAGTCGGCTTGGACCGGACTTTAACACGACTTTGACACGACTTTGAAACGACTTTGACACGACTTTGCCACGACTTTGCCACGACTTGCCACGACTTTGCCACGACTTTGCCACGACTTTGCCACGACTTTTCCACGACTTTGCCACGACTTTGCCACGACTTTGCCACGACTTTGCCACGACTTTGACATGACTTTGCCACGACTTTGAGACGACTTTGAGACGGCTTTGACACGACTTTGACACGACTTTGACACGACTTTGACACGACTTTGACACACTTTGACACGACTTTGCCACGACGTTGCCACGATGTTGCCACGACTTTGTCACGACTTTGACACGGCTTTGACACGACTTTGACACGACTTTGACACGACTTTGACACGACTTTGACACGACTTTGACACGGCTTTGACACGACTTTGACACGACTTTGACACGACTTTGACACGACTTTGACACGACTTTGGCACGACGTTGCCACGACGTTGCCACGACTTTGTTACGACTTTGACACGGCTTTGACACGACTTTGACACGACTTTGACACGACTTTGACACGACTTTGACACGACTTTGACACGACTTTGACACGACTTTGACACGACTTTGCCACGACGTTGCCACGACGTTGCCACGACTTTGTTACGACTTTGACACGGCTTTGACACGGCTTTGACACGACTTTGCCACGACGTTGCCACGACGTTGCCACGACTTTGACACGACTTTGACACGACTTTGACACGACTTTGACACGACTTTGACACGACTTTGACACGACTTTGCCACGACGTTGCCACGACGTTGCCACGACTTTGTTACGACTTTGACACGGCTTTGACACGGCTTTGACACGGCTTTGACACGACTTTGACACGACTTTGACACGACTATGACACGACTTTGACACGACCGTGACACGACTTTGACACGACTTTGACACACTTTGACACGACTTTGACACGACTTTGACACACTTTGACACGACTTTGACACTTTTTGAGTGGTAGAGCCACGCTGTAGACAGTTTTGTCTACAACATGAATGGGCTGGCTCGTCCGGATCGTAACCACTGTCTCACAGAAAACCGACGTAAAGTAGCGGCTTGCTGCTGCGTTTCGTACGGTGAGTGAGATAACCGGAAGCCCAAATCCCCTCCCGTTCCCAATCCCTAATTATCCCTTTCCTTTAAGGTCGGCAACGCGCCCATGACTCTTCTGGTGGTGGGCGTACATAGGCGGTGGAGATCACTTACCATCAGGTGACCCACTTGCTCGTTTGCCGGCCTATGCAATAAAAAAAAAACGACTTTGACACGACTTTGACACACTTTGACACGACTTTGACACGACTTTGACACGACTTTGTCACGGCTTTGACACGGCTTTGACACGGCTTTGACACGGCTTTGACACGGCTTTGACACGACTTTGACACGACTTTGACACGACTTTGAAACGACTTTGACACGACTTTGAAACGACTTTGACACGACTTTGACACGACTTTGACACGACTTTGCCACGACTTTGCCACGACTTTGACACGACTTTGACACGACGTTGACACGACTTTGACACGACTTTGACACGACTTTGACACGACTTTGACACGACTTTGACACGACTTCGACACGACTTCGACACGACTTTGACACGACTTTGACACGACTTTGACACGACTTTGACACGACTTTGACACGACTTTGACACGACTTTGACACGACTTTGACACGACTTTGACACGACTTTGACACGACTTTGACACGACTTTGACACGACTTTGACACGACTTTGACACGACTTTGACACGACTTTGACACGACTTTGACACGACTTTGACACGACTTTGACACGACTTTGACACGACTTTGACACGACTTTGACACGACTTTGACACGACTTTGACACGACTTTGACACGACTTTGACACGACTTTGACACGACATTGACACGACTTTGACACGACTTTGACACGACTTTGACACGACTTTGACACGACTTTGACACGACTTTGACACGACTTTGACACGACTTTGACACGACTTTGACACGACTTTGACACGACTTTGACACGACTTTGACCGGACTTCGTAACGTAACGCGTTAAGGGAAGCCAGCCACAGTGGCGCCGTAACGTAACGCTTTACGGCGCCACTTTGTCTGGCTTCCCTTTCTCTCACGCATACGGTAGCAGTAGGCAGGCTTCTCCGCTCTCACTTTAACCCACATTAGTTTAAGTTATCACTTCTGTCGAGCGTCCCGGGACGCACACTTTTTTTTTATTCTGGCTTTGCAAAGTGACTACGCTACACGTGATGGTAAGTGTAGTGCAATCCAAGAATATTGTCGACCAAATAAACAAAGTGTCCATCGTTGGTCGGCAAGATCATGCCAGCCTGCCAAAGGGACAAGGGGGAGGGGAAGGAAAAAGGGATGGGAAAAGGGTGAGGATCAGGGGGCAAGTCCCCTGGGGAGAACCGGATATACACTGGCTGACCCTGGAACGCGACCCATTCAAGGTGGGCCACTATGGCATGTTTTAGCACAAGTGTACGGTGGTCGCTATCCGGTCGGATACAAGTATCTTCCCACCAGCAGATTTACTGTACTAACGTGTGTGTGCGTGATACTAACGCGTTGACATGGCGTCACAGATGACCCAGACATAACCATCGGACGTCTGTCTGCGTTTAATCATACAATAGTTTTCGCTTCATCTATATGCAGAATAATATGGTGAACATTCACCTATGCGTGCGACGGAAGCGTGCATATTGCATAAATGCCGGGGACTGATTGGATGGAATACCTCGGGAACTATCCGAACAAAAATGTTAGACGCTCGGGGAAGTAAGTATGCATAATATGCTTTCGGTTAATTACTTTTAATATAACAATCTAATTTCATGTGATTTCACTCTATTATGTTTTTTTGGTGATTCGATAGAATTGTTGGAACCTTGGAAAAAAAAGTACCCCACACCACTGTCCACGAATTAACATAAAGTATTATTAAGGAAAAGACATCAGTATGCATCTAGAATAAAATAATTAGATTAGGTTATCTGTACTCTACAAAACCTTGTTATAAGAGAGGATTTAATCATCATCATCATCATCAGCCACAAGACGTCCACTGCTGAACATAGGCCTCCCCCAAAGATTTCCAGACCGACCTGTTGGAAGCGGCCTGTTGGAGGATTTAAAGTATAAAAAAATAAAAAAAATAAATAAAAAGAAATATAGCTATATATTTTCGAAAAATAATCAGAATAACTAAGTTAACAGTTTATGTGGTTGTTACGTAACTTGGACCGGCAGCCTCAAGTGCTCATAAAAGCATTTTATGAACACGGTCTTATGAGTTAAGCTTCTCTCTCATTTAGTTTAGTGTCACGATGTTATTTCACTTTAGGTAAAAAATTTTAGAAGAATGTGGTGATAGCCCAGCATGGAGACGGAAGGAATACCGAGACGAAGGTCGCGGGTTCTAACCTATTGGAGCACACACCTCTGACATTTCGGAATTACTTTTTATAGCATAGGCCAGTAAAGGAGCAAGTGGGTCACTTGATGGTAAGTGGTCTCCATCGCCGTTGTACGCCCATAATAACAGAAGAATCATAGGCACATTACCAACCGTAGAAGTAAGGGATAATTAAGGGAATTGGGAAAGGGTGGGGGTTTTAGGCTTCCGGATATCTCACTGGCCATACGAAATGCGGCAGCAAGGCTACTTTAGTATTCTGTGAAACATTGGTAGCCATTCGGTCAAGCCGCCCCATTCGTACTGAAGACATCTGTCTACACCATGGCTCATCACTCAAATCGTTACGTGTGTATTTTAACTTTATGGTGAATGAAAATGTGCAGAAACCAGCACACATGAGATCGATGATTCTCCATAAGAATTGCGAGGGAATGTGAAGTCTATCAGCCTGCATTAGGCCGGCGTGATGGGCCAAGATCTAATCCCTTTCGGTACCCTCACTCACCATACGAAATCCAACAGCAAAGTATACAACCCGTCAATCTCCTGTAAGCCATTGCTATTTACCCGGTCGAGACGGCTCCTTTATGCTATAAATAATAATGTCTACAGCTTGACACTACCACTTTTAAAAGATCATATACTCGTCCGTAACAAATAATAAATGTCCTTCATTCAAAACACTACTCATAAACCCATTATCAAATGAACCTTTATCCTAGCAGCCTGTAATATAAACTAACCAACTTTGTTTCTCATTTTTGTCGCAAAATATGAGTGCTAGTGGGATAAAGCGCAGTCTCAGTTTATTTTTTATGAGCACTACAAAACGTCTGGCTTACGAAAGTGTGGCAACACAAAATAATAATTTTTTCTCTCGGTAAACATTATAGCGTTGTATTCGATGTCGGCGGGTCGTAAAAATGTTCTTGAGTGCTGGAAACTATAAGGTTCATTTTATATAATATGTTGTTTTAGTACTGAGAAAACTAAAATCTTTTAGTGGAATAAAATTACTAGTTTTCTTATACACTGCTATTTTCTCTACTCTAAAATTCAGATATTTGGTTATGTAAATATAGTTATATGTATGTGTATTTATAGGCTTAAATAAATAAACGATTTAATAAAACACTGTATTTTAATAATAAATTTTAGCTCTATTTTTCACTTGTCAAATAAAATATAAGACAGAAAAATACAAAACCACACCCACATTTCGCCAAGTGAACTTCCGTCCCATGATGTGATAGGGGACAAGCACATCGCCATACCGGGCACAGTCAGACTCCGAGCATTTCTTTATAAAAAACCCAATATCACTTTAACTAGCCCGGGGATAGAACCTGAGACCTCAGCACAGCAATCGTACCGCGTATTACCGTGCATTACAACTGCGCTATCATAACAGGAATTTCGAATAAATGTGATATTTTAATTCCTCCATAGTTGAAAAGAGAGCAATTTTGGAATCCTCAATGATACAATAAATTCAAATATCCATTAAAAGGTAAACTGTTTAAAGTTTATTTCACGAAATAAAGATTTCACAAAATAAATTATATATTCATTTTAATAAAATACTTTCAAAGCGTAGTACACATAAGTTTTATTTAAATATAAACAAAACTGTACTGCGTAATCAGAAACGTGGAAACTTGGCGGTTGCAATCTAAAGAATTTCTTATTAAAACTCGTTCAAAAGAAACTTTCAGAAAACTACATCTAAGTGATTACTTTGTAACCGACCTGTGGACTAACTTATTATGGGGTGTGGCTTCTTTTATAGCGGGTGTATGTGTTTGAAACAAGCGTTTTATTGCTACTTTCATAATACTAACAGAAAAAGAGTGGAATTTTCTACGGGTGCCTTTATCAATAAATAAATACACCCAACAGTCACACACATAGGCCTGACCCTACAGTAAGATACGAGTCTTGTGTGGTGGGTACCAGGAACTACGAGAGATTTTCTTTCTCACAACACCCAGACCCCGAAACAAATATTTGTGGATCACACAAACATTTGTCTCGGTGCGGCAAACGAACCCGCGGTCTCTCGCTTCACAGCCGGCTACTCGCCCGCTGCGCCACGGAGGCTGTCTTTATGCTCCGATCATTATAATCTATGTGTTTTAACCGACAACAAAAACGATTCTCATTTCTGAATATATTATTTTATGTATATATTATATGTATATTCACACAGAACTTCGCCAAATGTAGCCTAATTTGAATTATTCTTTTTGTTAACCATGAAACTATATAGCTCCGACTCAAACATGTATAAATTCAAAAATAATACACTATTCTTGGATTGCGCTACACTTACCATCCGGTGTAGTGTAGTCACTTTGCCGAGCCAGGATAATAAAAAAAAATTTATTAGAACTATAGTTTTTTTATAGCATAGGCCGGTAAACGTGCAAGTGGGTCACCTGGTGGTAAGTGATTTAGTTTTTAATAATATAAACCGTCGAGATACGCTGCGTCCCTCATCAGTCGTAGGACGATGCCGGCCTCTATTACATCAGTAGGGTATACTTCGGCTGAACTCGGAACACGACTCAGCGGACCAAGCGGCTATAGCAGATTTTTCAACATGTGTACGGTGGTCGATATTCAATCGGGTATAGATATGTCTCAAGTACCCTCATTCTTTTTGTGGACCCTTGTTGTAAACCTGACGCTAATCGGCTGTATACAGCTTCACCGGACTTTCGGGTGAGCTCTTTAGACGCTCTCAACCCTTACAACAAATATAAAAAATGAATCGCTATCACTGGCCCTCCACCCTGGTGAGTGTGATCAAAGTGAAGTAAAAATGAACCAATAGTAAGCTTCCATCTTTGTGTTGAGGAGTGTTAAGTAACGAACAGCTTAATCAAAGTTAACTCACCCATCGATGTATACGTCAAAAGTGAAATTATAAGATATGAAATACAATGAAAAAATTTGGTATGTACTACGCCTAGTGGGAAACATATTTGAACTGTGATAGGTAACTTCCGGAGTTCGATATGCAGATTTGTCAAAACCTTGTGTTAATTTTTAACCAACAAGCCAAAGAGGTTGTCGATTCGTCTGTATTTATTCATATTTTTAATGAAACAGCATTCCACCGGCGGTAGAGATAAAATTTGACCGAATCTAAATGACGTATGACATTTTTTCAATAAATATTAGATTTTTTAAAAATTGTGTTTTCACAAGCCATATCCAAAAATCATCAATGCATGGACTTCATAGTTCTATTTTGCGAGTGCACGCCAGCGTTTGAAAACATCCCTCTATAGGAATTTGATTGAACTGCGCAGCTTTGAACCATCTGCCTCTGACTTCTTTAATAATCATTATATTATCGGTATCTTGCTCTCGGCGATATCCAATACTTCTCTTCGATTTTAAAAAATGTTTTTGCATTCTGATAATAGGGAAGTCTCTATGTTTGCGGAGCATACGGTGACTGCGATTGAATGTAAATTCAAATAGTAAATAATAAATACACCCAAAAGTCACATACACACCCCCATTTAGACGGACAGGTGGGTCAATCTTATAACTTCCTTTTTTTTTGTCAGGGGTAAAAATATTATTAACATTCAAACAAACTATACGCACAGGCCTGAATTACATAGAATAATTAATACGCAATAAACGTTTCAACTCTTATTAAACCAGTTAGTGTCAGAGGGCAAAACCTTTTAACCATCCCTACTGGGTGAATAAATAAAATCTTTTTGCTTATTTAGATAATACACACTGTCGGTAAGATTCATTAGCCCTTTGTCCAACATGCTGTAGTGTTAACCAACCCGAGCCACAAGTAAATTTATAAATATAAATTTATAACTTCTCGAATGTCGTAAATATTTACAATTTTGAAAAAAAATATCGATTTTCCATATTTTTATAGTAATTTGAAATCATGATTCCATATTTTTAAAGTAATCTCTGTTGAATAAATTTCAATTTATAATGCTTATTACATAATATTTTAGACATAAATATTATTCACGACAGCCGCGTGACTCAAAATGGATAGATTCATAATTCAGGCAGATTTTGGAACATCTGCCTGAATTATATTTAGAGATAAGGTCAGCATACTAAGTGATTATCTTCTTAAAATAAATTAATGCCAAATGACAATGTGCCGGTTTACTAACATAAGTAATAAAACCAGATCATCGAAAGTATAATTTACGTTTTTTAACGACTAGCCTAGCCTGACTAGCCTGAGTTGAGAGAAATGTTTGTATGATCCACAAATATTTGTTTCGGGTCTGGGTGTTGCGGCACCGCAAGTACCTCTTATTTCCTGATACCCACGATACAGATTAATCCTAGTGTGGAGCGAGGCTATGTGTGTGACCGCTGGCTGAATCTATTATTGTTTGTCTATTTCTGCCGCCAAGCAACAGTGTGTAAGCACTCTTGTGTTTCGGTTTGAAGGATATTGAAGCCAGTGACGAGCACAGTACAGTGCCGTGCAGTGCTTTGTAATGCAAAGTTCAGTGTGGTGTTGCTTCTGTTTATGAGCAAGCGTAGCGCTTACCATCAGGCGATCGCCTTGCTCGTTCCGTCATTTAAACAAATAAAAATAAAATAAGACGTAAGTCTCATACTTTTAAATCGTTTACACACTGTTGCCACAAGCGTCTACAGCGTAAGTCTACCACATATAATTAAAAATCTATTCAGTATGCTTGGCAAACTGTTGTTCATCCTCCCCATCCATATACCTTGTTCCCTAAGGACTCTGCGCGATTTTACGGTCCGTCTCTGCAGGCCTATATACACTCCGCCCCGCACAAGACATCTTTATAGACATTCGGCTGAAAGCAGATATTTTGCTGACTATGTACTTCCCTGAACATGTGATCGCTCGGCGTTTTGCAGTTTGAATTGTGTCTTTGTTTGAAGTTGTTCTCAGCAACTATACTGAACTATTAGGGAGCATGTTCTGTTTTAATATTTTTCAGTAAACGGAGCGAAAGGTATGGTAACTCATAAAATTATGATTTTTTTTATTTGATGGAATGACGAGACTAGCAAGTCGCTCGCCTGATGGTAAGTGCCACGCCTGCCCATAAACAGAAGCAACACCACACAGTACTTTTAATTACAAAGCACTGCATGGCACTGAACTGCTCTCGTCACCCCGAGACATAAGATGTTTAGTCTCACAATGCCTAGTAATTGGCAGAAATAGACAAAGCGGTGGTACCAACCCAGACGGCCTCTTATATACGAGGCACCTACCTTGTGAAGCAGTCAGCTTCGCTGTCTCCTCGTGGGATAATATTTTTTAGTTAAAATCACGGCGCCGTTATCTGTTGAGGAAATTCCAATTTTCCTCATACTCCGTAATCAGGTTTAATCCAAAACATTGACCCATCACCAGAATAAACCAAAAATAAGTTGTAACAAAACTTAAAAAACGATTTAAAAAGAATGATATGTACTGATAAGTCAAAAATAACAATTTCAATAGTTGTTGGAGTCGGTGCAATCACAGTTGACTGGCAGCGACACAAGAACCGATTTTAGTGAGACCTATAGAAAGGGCCGGGTCGACCGGGTTCTTACCACTGTCTCACAGAAAACCGACGTAATGTAGCGGCTTGCTGCTACGTTCGTACTGTGAGTGAGATATCCGGAGGCCTAAATTCTCCTCCCCTTCCTAATCCCTGATTATCCCTTTCCTTTTAGCCGGCTATGCGCCCATGATTCTTCTGTTAGTGGCCGTACATGGTCGGTGGAGATCACTTACCATCAGGTGATACACTTGCTCGTTTGGCGGCCTATCCTATGAAAAAAAGGCAATAGGACTTTGACCCTACCACGCTCCTTGAAGCTAATTGCCAATAACCATTTTCTTGTCTTTTATTCGACAGTTCGATGAGGTTCAAAAGACCTTTTTAGGGCCTAGACACTCTTCATTCTTCATTGGGCTTCAGTAAATAAGTCATTCACTTACCATCAGGTGACCAACTTACACGTTTGCCAATCTGTAAAAAAATTATACCTCAAATATCCGATAGCATTCGCATTCAAAATGCAAATCGTAGCTACAACACGTAACAATCCAAAAATTAGGGCAAAGTTCTTAATTGAAAGTCTTAACAGCGTCAACACATTACCGGATTTGGGTAATTCGCCATATCTTGTATGTCCGAAATTGTAGTCAACTTCAGTTACCGCCTCTCTAATTAAAACTATACATCAAGTGAAATGCTCGGGATTGGGATGCACTTCGGATGCGGCATTTTTATTTGCAATCAATTATATTTTTTTCGATATTGGACTTCTGATATTCTGGAATGGCAAATACTGATTACATTGCGATTCATGGTACAGTGCAGTCTAGTAAAAATATAATGTAAACCGTCAAAAGACATTGCGTTCCACTATATGCCATCTGCAGAGTTATGACGACCTTAAATTTAATTATTAGTTTGACTTGACACTAAGCACGGACGACCAATGCATATCGCAATAACAAACAAAAACATATTATATTGCGTTAATCGAAAATAAAAAAAATATAAAAATAATGAATAAAAAATCAATCAATTATTTCCTGACATTAACCTTCATACACACATAATAAAACAATATAACCGCCTTATCGGTCTTGTGTTGAGGCATGGAAACCGAGAGGTCCTGGGCACAGATCCTGGGTTGCCCAATTACATTTTGTGTTTGATTTAATTTGTCGATCCAAAAAATCAAACAGTATTTGTACCCTGTAAGACGTTCCGTTTACGCCTAGCATATCAAGAGACGGACATAAAGTCAACGAATAAAACCTTTGTCCAATAAAACAAATATTTGGTAATATGTGGAAATTGAGTTAAATTTACTGATTTTTACTCATTTTATTTTATAAAATTGTTTAAACCTCATTGAATTAAACGATAAAATTAATTTAACTATCTAGATTCTAAGGTAATGTAATATGAATAAAACTCTTTGTGTGAACTCACACAAAAATTGTACTAATTGACATTTCATTCAATATTTTTGATAAATAAAGGCTATTTCATTTTATTTATTTACGTCTGGGGATATCAGCGTGGGCATATATTATATGTAAAACAATGTAACCCGAATGTCATATCCATATTTGACTACACAATCTGTGGTTCCTTTGTAATAAGAGCCCTTTCACATAATATAAAAGCCAGTTAGTCGGCGCCCGTTCCCGGACAAAATATTGTTTACAGGTCTTCGAAAATTCTGTCTAGTTAAACGTAGTAAAGGTCCCTCGTATGCGAGAGGCCGTCTGGGTTGGTAACACCGCTTTGTCTATTTCTGCCGCTAAGCAACAGTGTGTAAGCACGGTTGTGTTTCAGTTTGAAGGATATTGAAGCCAGTGAAATTACTGGCCATTATGCGACTTAACATCTTATGTATCAGGGTGACGAGCGCAGTTCAGTATCATGCAGTGCTTTGTAATTCAAAGTCCTGTGTGGTGTTGCTTCTGTTGATGGGCAGGCGTGACGCTTATGGTGCTGCCACACCGGTGTTAGAAAATGTTATATAACATTTTATAACACCGGTGTGGCAGCATCATTTAGTAAACATTTCTTAACAATTTGTAACATTTTGTAACATTTCTTAACATTTTATAACCGCAGGCGGCGGTACTTTTGAGAGCGGCGCCGTCAAAGAAGCCGTCAAAGAAGAATGTTCAGAAATGTTAGAAAATGTTATAAAATGTTAAGAAATGTTAAAAAATGTTAGATTTAATGTTAGAAAATGTTTGTAAACATTTTATAACATCGGTGTGGCAGCACCATTACCATCAGGGGAGCGCCTTGCCCGTCTCGTCATGCAATGAAAAAAAGTGAATTACGTAAATTATTTTACTTTTTATACAGCATTTAAGAAAATTAATTTATGACTTATCTGTTATATTCTCACCTGTGCTGTACGAGAAACTTTTATTCTAAATGGGATAAATGGGTATGCTTAAGTATCTTATCGTATCGTGGAATGGTACGTTTTAAAACTCGGCTTAGTGCATTAAAACACATAATTGTTTATTTCTAATAATATTATTTCAACTAGAATATAAATAATAAAGTATTGTAGTTTTGGTGGTCAAATAAAACACTGCACAAAAAGAAGAATATTTAAAATATTAACTGTCATTGTATTATTTCCAAAGCTTACGATATGATCCGTCTGTTTTGAGTCTTTAAATACTGAAATTAATTAATCAGCCCGCATTATCAAAACTTCAGAACAGGCCCTACCATTTTAACGAGTTCAAGTGCCTTTTTCTTGCTATCTGGGTTAGAACCAATTACTGCATCCTGCTAAAACGACTTCACTATGCCCTAATGCCTCAGGGTCGTACTCCTCGTAAGATTGATACAAGCATTTGCGATCGGCGTAGTTCTGTAGTTTCCTCGAAACTTGACTTTCTTCAACTTTGTCTACCACATCTAGTCGTGTAACGTTTCACATCCACAGGAGCATCTTCATTTTCACGATCTCCTTTCGATCGCATCTTTCTAATATAGCGCTTAAGTGCAGGCTACGTCTCACACCCGTACAGGAGCACTGGCTGAAAGATGATCGTGTATATGATACCTTTAAGTCTCATCGGCATCTTTTGGTCGCAAGTAACGCCTGTGACCCTCCACCACATAGTTCAGAAGGTACCAAAACGGGCCCTCGTTTTTAGGTCGATGTAACTGGACTTGTGCAGCAGAGACCCTAAGTATTTAAACTTTTGTGTTTCCACAGCCAGTTTATTACCTATCTGAATAATATTTGTACATTAGCAGTTCATATACATGGTATTTATAACAATTTGTTTCAGACCACGTTTTCAGGCGTCCCCTTTCAGAGGTTCACCCTTTGATCAAGGTGCCAAGGATCAGGCATTTGTTTGGTGTTCAGGATTCGTTGGAACAAGTCGACAAGATCTCTACACCATAGGAGCCCATCACCGTCTACACCGCAAAAGAGATGTTATCGGGCCCTACTGCTTTCTGATTTTTATGCAACGAACGATGGGGCAACTATCTAACTGTGCTAGCGTCACAGGTCAAAATCACGGGAATCCATCACCGCGTTAATGTGGAACCTCTTTGAGTGTAAGTAGTCTATTTGTGGTGAGCTATTAACACTTCAAAAAAAAATCTGGTAATATGAAAATCAAACCCCTTTTCGAACAAAACAAATTAAAATTAAAACCAGCAATCTTCGAGAACCGACAGTAAAGATGTGAAAAGCTTTTTCTTGTTAAGATAATGATGTGAAAAGACTACAAGAATCTTCAAAGACCCCCCTCGAAAGTTTTGTTTTGTTCGTCCGTTCTTTACGGTGGAAATGTCTTTATTGAGCCAATTAGTTAAATTGCCAAGACATCTAGAAGAAAGGTTTCGTCTTTATAATCGTTGTGATTGTATTGTTTTAATAAACCCCAACAGTTTACGGTCACTGGAAGTCACTGTTTAGTGTTTGGTATATTTTATCTTTGAGTCGACTACGTTGTATTTTCTTTCTTCATCGATGTTTGATAACAGTTCTTGGAGCAATTCATTTGGTAACACAATTACTATTCCTGACTCCTATCGGTATTTACAATGTTATTGTACCATCAGTGCAATAATCTTATACGCTCAGTCTTTGGCATACCAAAGACTGAGTATATAAGATTATTGCACTATGACTGTCTATGTCACGGATAAAGAACTCCTTATTGTCTTGTGGTCCGTTGTCTATATATTTATCTTTCACCCTTACCTGTATAAGTTCGTACTATGTGTGATTGTATGCTTTTACGACTGAACGTGAGCCCTTCTTTGGGATCTGTTAGGGGACCCCCTACATTCATCTGCGGTTTGATATAAGAAGTTTCGCCAAGATTTTCTCCTGCCAAGTTTTTCCTTTTGCTGTAGCCATGTATATTTTTTCGTCATAATTCTTTCATGCATTTTGTGTACATGCACCAACGTTCTTGTATTCCTTTCTCGATTTATATAATTTCTCATAATTAAGATTTTAGATGATGCTATACCTACAACATAATTTTCATGTCCAAGACCAATGTAAGATGATACTTATTAATCTATGAAGTAGTTGGAATCTTTAAAACTGAAACTTGATAATGAGGAATTACTTGAATTCCACTTTAAGAAATATTTAACAAATTACCTTTTTATTAATCTTCGTAGCTATTCACTTCGATAAACTAAAGCAGCTCAACAATGAAATTTATATAGACTATATCTCAGGGGATGGACCGATAAATGAGTTGAGGGAAACGCGGATCCGACCTCCAACCGTTTACTATTTGTTCAGATAGTTTTGTGTTTGTTCAACGCGAGAGTAGAAATATCAGCGACGGGTTCCTTAGCGAGTTCAATTTACGACATTCTGAAGAATTTTGAAAGGTAATAAATACTAACTTTTCATTTTATAAGTAATGTTTATAAGTAATAAAGAAGAAAAAAACTGCTGCGAATAATTGAGTAGAGTATTATTTTATAAACACAAGGAATATCTCGGAAATAATAACATACTGAAACCATTTCGTACTCTAAAGCTGGTAGAAGGTGTAGTCAAATTATATGTAAATCTCGAAATGAATTGTGTGTTAGATTCAAGATTATAGAAAAGAGTAATCTCAGGTAACTAAACTTGTGCGTGACCCTAATGCAGGTAGGTGATAACAAACTAAGTTAGTTTCGTAACTAAAGTACTCTGAGAGAACAAGAGAAGAAACAATCATAATTAATAACAAGGGAATATTATTTCTTTTTACTTCGTAACACTTGCTTACCTGCGCGTAAATATAATGAGGTTATATGAGATATTGCTCCCAGCTTGACTAACGAATATTTTGATAACAAGAGCAATAATTCGGGAACTTGAAGCTCGCTGTCTCAAACATGTATAGGTATGTCAAAATCTTCACCATTGAGACGTGCTAAATATGAGGCAATACGTTTTTATTTAATTGAATGACGAGGCGAGCAATGCGCTTGCCTGATGGTAAGAAGGCATGGTAAGATGGCATAAACAGAAGCAACACCACACAGAATGTTGAATTACAAAACACTGCATGGCACTAAACAGCGCTCGTCACCCTGAGACATAAAATGTTAAGTCTCATAATGCCCAGTAATTTCACTGGTTTTAATGTTCTTCAAACCGAAACACAACAGTGCTTACACACTGTTGCTGGGCGCCAGAAATAGATAAAGCGGTGGTACCAACCCAGACGGCCTCTCACATACGAGGGGATCTCGGTGCGGGGATCGAACCCGCGGGCTCACGTTCCATAGTCGGCCACTAGCTCACTGCACCATGGAGGCTGTATGTAGGTAATTAGTATAGAAATCAAACAAACAGAAGTAAATAATATTCCTGTATGTATATTTACACACACATTATATTCTCACAAATTGTATTCTCTTTCTGTATTTTACATACTTATTGTTTTAATAACCTTTAGCCCGCAAAAAATATCTGGTTTTATTAAAAATATAATTATTTTAGAACAAAACCTATTGTCTTCTCATTTCACGTATCTAGACAAGTTTGATTTAACTAATGTTCAAATTAGAATTATAACTCAACTTTTATAGAAATTTTTCATTTCAATAAAAGATCAAACTCAAATTATTAAAATAAAAGAGATTTTTATCAAAGTTATTTACAACATATTATTTGCTAAGAACTCGTTTATTTAGATAACAATTGATATGCAAAAAGTTTACAACTTTATAGTCAATGTCGTAGCTCGGGTGGCACCCGGGGCGGGTTTCGGTGTCACCCCAAGAATGAAAAGTTTAAAATAATATTTATAATGTGTTTTTAACCGATTTCAGTAACAGGAGGAGGTTCTCAATTGTCGAGTATTTATTTTAAGCCGACTTTAAGAAAAGGAGGAGGCAGGGGTAATTAGTGATAGGCTGTGGCTTGGCCGTGCCACTGGCATCGCCGATGTCTATGAGCGACAGTGACCGCTTACCATCAGGCGGGCCGCTTGCTCGTCTGCCTAACAAGGCAATAAAAAATAAATAAAAAAGGAGGTTCTCAATTCGGTGCATTTATTGCTTTTTTTGTGTACATTGATTGCTTCGTTAATTGTGGATGGAATTTAATTAAAAATTGTTCGATAGAGTTTAGCTGACATGTAGTGTTTACACTAACCTTATATAAATTTGTTAGAGTACTCAATATAAAATGAAACTCGTCAACGCATAATAGCACACTCGTCGCAATTGTGTTGTTGTATTGGAATTAACATACCAAGTCAATAAAGCAATTTTGTTTTCGTCGGTAAAAAAAGAGAACCAAGTGCATGGATTTATTTGTAATGTGTTGAAATACAAGCAGAAGACCTGTTTTTTTTATCTTGGCTCGGCAAAGTGACTACGCTACACCTGAGGGTAAGTGTAGCGCAATCCAAGAATAGTGTCGACCAACAATAAACAATGTGTCCATCGTAGGTCGGCAAGATCATGCCGGCCTGCCAAAGGGCCAAGGGATAGGGGAAGGAAAAAGGGATGGGAAAAGGGTTAGGATCAAGGGGCCAGCCGCCTGGGGAGAACCGGATGTACACTGACTGACCCTGGAACGTGACCCACACAAGGTGGGCGACTATGGCAGGTTTTAGCACCAGTGTACGGTAGCGCTATCTGGATACAAGTATCCTCCCACCAGCAAAATGTTTTAAATGAGTGTAAGCCATTTTTTTCATACGGCTCTAGTGTCATCCCAAAAAGGGTGACATCCTGGGCAGAACATCAAGCAACGCTACTGTTTATAGTGCTAGTAATATAAATAAAAATAATTTTAACAGGCCAAAGGTGCATGTAATCATGACAACTATACACTTATAAAATATAGAAACGATTAATTTAATTGATTCCATTATTTAAGTAGGTATAATACAAGCGTAATTATTATCACATATATGTACATCATCACTCCCGAAGTATCAAGACGACTTGTCGTCAGTCATCCGACATTAAAAACGATAGATCAAAACTTTACATTTGTACAAAGATTTCAGGTGTAAAGTCTAAATAACATTTGTAAATTTTACTTACAGGCTTACGTAATAATTGTGTAAGTGACTCACTTAAATGTTTACACCTGTACGAACTTCTAGATCTGACATATTTGTCATATTATAATTTAATGAAATTTATCTTGCTTAAAGTGCTGTTTACATTTGTAAAGTCCACATACGTAATTAGCTTATTTTGTTTGATATATAGTTATCGTTACCTGGACATTGTGAAATAAGTGCTAAATTTGACGTATGTACTTAATCGTGCTTATATAAGTGATACCTGAGAATTAAACATATTCTTATAATATACATACAAACTAACCCTAAAATACAGCATTAACTTAAATTAAACAAACTTTTTAACCAAATTGCCATTTAACACTGATACTAAGCTACTCGTAGTAGAAAACCCAATATCACTTTTATCCGACCCGGGGATCGAACCTGAGACCTCGGCATAGCAGTCTTACCGCATGCGCAATACAACTGTGCCACCGAGACAGTGTTAACTTTAACATAAAATAGTTATTGCAGCAGGAACTATATTCGATAAGACGACGTAACATGAGTTTTAAAATTAATATTATTATATATTAAGCTTTCTTAATTTCTATAACATATTAACTTATTCCTAAGGCACTTCGTATAGACGATTTCCTTCCTCAAGTATCTGACCTTAAATAGGTGCTCTATTCCACCTTGCATTTTTAATTATAAAACTCATAACATTATGTATACAAGAGTGTTATCAATTTAGTGACTTCTCAGTCATTCCCTTACATATAAGAATACTCTATTCTATGAATGCCTAAGTCAAAATGCTATCAATATATAAGTACACGACACAAAATCAATAACACTAAAATTGTGAACAGCGCCATCTCACAAACAATTATAGAAACTATCACAGAACAACCATCCGCTTACAAATCACACTTACAAAACTCCTGCTACCGTATTGTTCATTTTAATACAAAAATCTTTGAAATGCCACTATATTCAATTTATGTTATACTTGGAAAGTTTATAAAAATCCACGTTTTTATGTCTATTCAATGGCATCCATTAACGTCTCTGAGTAACAGGTAACAACGCCACCTGTCGGCATATTCAGTCTAAGCCACTTAAATTAAACTACCCCCCTCACAATCTCGTCCTTGCTGGAGTGGGTGATCGTCTCACTTCATATGCCTCAAATAGTCTGCTATTACAAGTAACGAATACTGAAGGTTTGTCAGTCGAGGGTTTCTCTTCAGGCACGGGCAACACTGTTTCATCAGTCTTTACTGAAGTGTCTCTTTCGTCTTTCGCTTCTGGTGTTTTCTCTGCACTGAAGGTGCGTTTCTTACCAGGCAGTCTTCTGTATATACTTTGCACTACGGGGTGGAGTAGGCGTTCGTCATAGGCGTCTTTCTCGCTGCCTGTCAGCAAGCCGATAATGTTTCCTACTACGACGCAAACCACTGTTCCGATGACTGCATACCACATATAGGATATCGCGTACATTTGGTGAAGCCCGCTTTGGCTAAAAAGAAATAAACAGAATGTTATTATTGCCATTGCAGAGTACTACGTATTGTGCTTTTATAGGGTGCACTTATTGTATTAATCATAATAGTATAATTGGTAGAAAAACAATAATGAAATGGAACATCAAAGTAAAAATGTGTCTCCAATTTCTATATACGAAAAGTTTTGCATACTTGTGCCATCTATGAATCAGTATCGAAATAGACTTACACAAAAGACTCCACGGGTGGCGGTGGTTCAGTAACATTTAGAGCCTCCAGGATAGGAGCTAGCTGCGTTAAAGTCTGGTTAAGAGCGTAATTTACTCCAACTTCATTATTGTATAATGTGGCCATTGTTGCATTGGGACAACTCTGAAATAGAGGAAAAAAAAAATTATGACAACGTACACATTAATGTACGTATAGCTGCCCGGTAACTGCTGACTGCTAAACTGCAAGATGCAATTCACATCGTCGGTGATAGAACCAAGTGGAGGGCCCTTATATCCTCGGCCTGCTGCGGTCACGATCCACAGCATTGAGGGAACGACAGGATGGAACTGCGCTGTAACCAGTTTTATGTAGAGCGTAATGAGCCGGGTCGACCGGCATGGTACTAGTGCAGTTGCGTTTCATACGATTAGTTACATTGCTTGAATTCAAAAATTACTTCTCTCAATTCTTTTTAATATCCTTAGAACAAATCAACGCCCCAGCGATATCATCCCTACCATCAGATTATCCAAGTTTGTTTACCTTTTACAATATAACAAAGTGAAAGAAGGATTCAAAGAAAAAACTAAATTCCTATTAAATTACTTATAGTATGCATACCTAATTAGTCAAGGGAGAACAATACTCTAATACCTACATCAATAATAATGATTATTATAATATTTGTAAACTGAAATAATTATGATTCTTTATATAGTACATTCATTCATACCATGTAACCGGTTTTTGGATAAAAACAAACGTGTTGTATAATCAAGCAAAAGCAATTAATATTGACTTGTAAATAAAATATGTAGATAACAAAATAGGGCCATTAAGGCAACACTATTTTACCTTACCGAAATACTATAACTCTAACCTGGAGTTTAACCTATATGCAAACGAAATAAGTTTGCCGACTCATTTTGTCGTGAAATTCATTTTTTTTATCCGAGTATGGCAAAGTGACTGCACTACACCTGATGGTAAGCGCAATGCAGTCCAAAAAAACCAGCGATCACCGACAATCTATGAGTTTACCAGTAGTCACCAAGACCATGCCGGCCTGTATAAATGCTTATTCACACTCTGAAGAGGCAAGAAGCAAATCAAGGGGGCCTGTATGACAGGACAGGCGGACGACCGATGCAGGCACAGGGAAACAAGGATGTACCGGAGAGGAGGAGGAGGAGATGGAGGGGTTGAAAGTACTATTTTATCTCTACATTTGATATAACGAGTCGAGTCTATATAACCACGTTAGCTTTTTTACCAGAGGCCAGCAAACAAGCAAGTGGGTCACCTGATGGTAAGTGATCTTCACGACACATGTACAATGAATACAATAATATAATATTATGTTACAATAACAGAAGAGTCATGGGCGTGTTGCTGACCTTAAAGGGTATAGGGGATAAGGATATAAATAAGCGTTCTAGAAACGGAGTGTATTTGGGCCTCCGGATATTTCACTTCCCATACGAAACGTAGCAGAAAGTTGTTACATCGTTTTTAGTCGGTTTTCAGAAGACAGTGATAACGACCTGGTCGAGCCGACCCATTCATGCTGTAGTAAAAACCATCTACAGATAAGCTCTACCACTCGATATTCTTCAGTAGACATATTATAGAGATAACCCGGTTAAAGTTGTTTCTTCGACCTAAATAGTCGACAAAATTATTTCATGTTGCATAGACGCCTCGACTCGTTATGTCAAAAGAAGAGAAAATGGTACTTAGTCTCGTAGACAAAAATACCTCTGGTATTTTGTCAACTAACCTTAAAATTTCGTCATTAATACAACACTTTTATCTGAGATATTTCTTGTCGATAGTTTGCTCTCGCGCGCGAGATATGTAGTAGAAATATGTTATATTACACTTTAAAATAATAGTACAATATAACTGTATTAAAATATGCTGTCGAATACTAGTCTTACCTCAGTAGAAGTAGGCAACAGCGTATCCTCAGAACGCACATACAGCAACCTTCCCGCAGCCATCCATGACGTAAGCACGTGTGACGTAATCATTCCAACCAGCGCACCAGTCCCCGTAGCTGGTGGACATAGCGCAGCCAATATAAAAACTCCTAGAAGAGCGCCTGATGTTGCTGATGTCACTAATAAGGAACCTTCTACGACGCCTCCTACCATACGCACACAGAGAGATAGGCACATGATTAGCAGAGCTGAAAAAGAATGTCTCATATTTAATTATTATATCAAGAGAGCATGGATATCAAAAGGCAATTGCTGACTGGTTCGATAAAAATTTTTTTTTTTAATAAATTATAGTCGCCATTCTCAGCAGTAACCTGATCAGCTAGTATAATGGCTCATCCTGATTCATGTCTGATATATCTCTCAGCAAATTAACAAGACTCACGTAAAAAAGAAAATATTTTTTCTTATTTTCCTCGTAATAAGAATATTTACAGTCCTGATTTTGTCATCTACTTAAATTATTTTTTCAAAAGAAACTACAATTCTAGATAATACATCATTCTATACATTTGTTATAAATATATTTACCATAAATAACTCCAATGATCTTGATAATAGTCAGCTGTTGCTTATCACTAATGCCACGGAACGGCGGGGCAGCAGATACAAAGTCTTCCCACGTCACAGTGGCGAGCGAATTTACATTTGATACCAAAAAACTGAAAAAAGATAAATCCTATATTATAATTATCATAAAGAAGAATTTTGTAAAACATGTTCTTTTTGAAAATAGCTTAAAGGATAAAACCTATACGGTTATTAAAGTATAAGTACATAAAGTAGCTTTCTATTGGTGAATTTTATATCCAGATCAGTAATTCAAGGGATTATCAAACACACAACCTTCATCTCGTTATAATATTGCCATAAATAACCGTTTTACAATTTCAGTATAATTATGCTTCTGAGTTAATGAGCATTTAATATAACTATAAATTTTATCTATCAGTATGTAGTGGATGCTGGTTTAGTAAATAATGATAAAAAAAAATCTTATTATTTTCGAACTTGGAAGTGATTCCTCTAGTGACTTACTATTTACTCATATTTTGATTTGACTCTTTTACAGTAACTCTGCTGGTGGGAGGATACTTGTATCCGACCGGATAGCGACCACAGTACACTGGTGCTAAAACCTGCCATAGTGGCCCACCTTGTGTGGGTCGCGTTCCAGGGTCAGCTAGTGTATATCCGGTTCTCCCCAGGGGGCTTGCCCCCTGATCCTAACCCTTTTCCTATCCCTTTTTCCTTCCCCTCCCCCTTGGCCCTTTGGCAGGCCGGCATGATCTTGCCTACCTACGATGGACACATTGTTTGTCGTTGGTCGACACTATTCTTGGATGGCGCTACACTTACCATCAGGTGTAGTGTAGTCACTTTGCCGAGCCAGGATTAAAAAAAAAACTCACCTCAACGCTCCATTGAACAGACTTCCTAAAAACAGTCCCAACATTCCGGGTAGAAATTCGAACTGGTCTTGGACATAAAAAGGCAGCACTTCATCGGGGGCGCTTATCTGTTCCGTTGCCAAGGGATCACAGTTCTTATACACAGCATACAAAGCCATACCAACGACCCAGGATAAGCTGAAGAGAATCGAGACAGCTGGGACGTTAGCTAGTAAGGTTTTCCTCACACGGCTCTCGCTAGACATGGAACAGTAGCGTTGGACGAAAGTCTGCTGACAACCGTAGATGGACACTGACATGAACAGTTGACCGACGAGTGCTGACATTGTGTCTACTCGAACAGTTGGGTCCCATGTGAATCTAAAAATAGAGAAATAAACATTTACACTAGAATAAGTATATTTAAACTCTCCTATCGATTTGATGGCTTCACTATTGCTTTAACAACAAAGTAGCGAAATCAGTCTAAAATCTGTGACTTGATAGTATCAACTTCATTAGTAAGACAATAAACAGCACTTTTTTACTAGTCAAAATGAAAATATATTAAGTTGTTAGCTTAATGTGGAAAATATGTACCCCAAATATAAAAATAAAACTTACTGAAAGAACTTGAGTCTTCCACCTTCTATATTATCATTGAGCACAGCCTGGGGACCGCCTGCCTTAACTGTGGCTTGTACAATAAACGCTCCGCTTACCAATATCATCGTTAAAGTCTGGATGACATCAGCCCTGGAACATAAATTTTCATGCAAGTTATTAATCAGAAGTGCAATTTTATGACGATGAGACTAAGTTTGTACAAGATTTTGTAGCAAATCGTATGTTTACGGAGAGGTATATAAAATATAGTGTTATGAATTATTATAGGAAGGTTCAGGAATAGGGATTAGTAAAATAGAAATTAGAAAGAGCTTAAATTATTAAGAAATAAATTATTTTTCATTAATGACAAAATTTAAAGAAGGCCTAAGAAATTCCTAAACCCACATACCGAGAAATGGCACACACGATTATATCATTTTCATATCATTGATGTTTTAATACCTGATAGCAGCAGCAAGTCCACCTAATATGTTGAAGACTATGCTAACAGCAGTGAGTGCAGCAGCAGAAGCCCAATGTGGCAGACCCAGCACAGCATGCAAAGCTACTGTAGGCGTGTATACTGTCACCGCTAGATTGAGCACTTGACGCACCAAAAATGTTGCTGCTGCTAAACGACGTACACTTTTTGAGCCGAAGCGCATCTGCAATTGGAGAGAAATGGCTGTTAATATGGCTTCACTGGATATATGGACACAGGTACCTAGATCCTACTAGATTTGAATGAAGTATCCTAACTTTTTAAACTCGTGTCTTACAGCAGACAGCATCTTTATGTGCTTACATATTTAAACACTATTATTAAACATTGTCTGTATAGATACTAATATGTTACTAAAATAACAAACGACACTGATAACTTTTAAAGATAACCTCTAATACCTCCATGTATGGTACATAAATTAATTTGATTTTCTAATTTCATGGTTAATTTTCATTAGTCACAGTCGCTCAAGCAAAATTCGCTGCACTCAAAAACAAATCATCAAATAGATAATCATCTTTACCAAGTCATTCCCAGATATGAAAATATATAAAATTAACATCTAATGAATTTGCTTCTTTATCTTTCCTTTGTTATTTAAACCTTTCCTTCGTAGCAAAAAATGACCCCTAAGATCATTCCGTTTAGAAACGTGCTGAACCGCTGTTACCCAGCCGTCACTAATGGCATAGTTTTAAACTACCAAGAATACAAGTTGACTTAGTCAGTTACTGATATGCAGATGCTCGCAACCTATGACTGCATTATACAAGTTATTGCTTTGTGCGAATGGGTCAGTAGCTAGCCAGCTTACGATGGTATTACTTTTCAATTGTTTGATGACAGTTGACAACTGTCTGAAAGTGGCAGGCCAAACACGGTCTCAGTTCGTCATGTAACCGGAGGCCGATAGAGCTACTGAGGCGACTTAATATTATTAGGAACTCCCACTGTTAGCGTAGTGGCTCTTTCTTTTTACAATATATCAACTTAAATTAAATCTCACCTGCAGATATTCATATACGGAGTTAGTAGAAAGCCGATAGTAGACCGGCACGAAGATCCAGCAGACGAGAGGGAAGGCTAAAATGATCCCATATAACGTCTCCCACATTGCTGATCCTCTGTACACCAGTTCTGATGGAAAACCTGGAATTTATAAATAAAACATAAAAACTTCTACTTGTTGGAGGTTATCTGATCAATTTGTAGTAGATTGTGACTACTGTACCCTTGCTGAAAATCCCGCCATAATGGCGTGTTCAGGCAAGTTGCGTTCCGAGGTGAGTGTATCTAGTAAGTTCAGGCCGACTTAATTCTTCCGACCGTCGAAGATATTTCCTAACGGTCATCATTATATTTTAACTACACTGTACATATTCGACATTATATTTTAACTACACTGTACTTAATATTAAGTCTATTATAGTTGCCGTGCCCAAACTAAAAAAACCTTTAAAACCCGAATCGCGCTGCGTTTGTTGATATTGATTTTCCATTTTACCTCTTATTTCGTCTTCAGATCTTAAACAAGACATGTAGAGACGACAAAATATGTATGAGACCACTCTCGGGGTATATCTTATAGAACATAAAAATAGTCAAAATTTACTGGGTTAAAAATCCTTCTACATGCCTATATAAATAATTCAAACGTATTGAAAGCCTTCTCGGATTTGAAATCGATTAAATATTATCGGTGTTTTTATAAAACTTATTCTAACTTCTTTTTCTTTTTTTATTTATGGCTTTTGCATTATTATGCATTTTGCCAGTGTCAAGTATAATTTTTTCTCAAGTTATTTTTACAAGAACGATGAAACACAGGTGCGGTCGATTTCAAGGTCTTGTCGGAGTTTTGGTGTTAACTCCTTTCAGTACGATGCTTAATTCACTTATTTCAATGTTTCCATACACTGTTCATCATCGTCAATGTTTATTGAACAAATCCACACCACTTTTATACAACAAGCACAACTCTAAACTAGTTTATGAAATAAATTAAAATAAGCAATGAACTGCACTGTCAGAATTCCCGCCAAAACTCCTTATTCTAACTTGAATATTATAAAATTTTAATTAGGTGTCTAACAACTAGTAACTATGGTAACCCATACAAGCTGGCCAATGTAAACCTAGTTTGAAGATAGAATACGGTTTGTCATAAGACCATATATTTTTATTCTAAAACTAACAAAATATACGATATGAATCGCATCTTTAGTTTTTTCTAGTGCCAACAATAATAATTATTTTACTAAGTTTTACTCAATCGATTGAATTATTGACGAACTCATGAAGACAGACAACATTAGTTAAAATTTTACCCATTACTGCTCTTACAAGCAAGACTAAATGTACCTTTAACTCGATAGAGGCCTTATGGCCTTTGGTACCTAATACAGAGGGTTTAGGAAAGACTATATTTAAGTCTGTAGTATCATATGGCAGGTTTTGTTGGAAGTCGCTGGATGCAGGCCGCTTCCAACAGGTCGGTCTGGAAATCTTTGGGGGAGGCCTATGTTCAGCAGTACGAACGTCCTGTGGCTGATGATGATGATATTTAAGTACTTTAGATATACCTTTTCTATATCGATAAAACAACTGCGACCAAAATTGGTATTACCTTAAATGCAATAAAAATACGTTGACCATGATTTTAATATTCAGTGAGGTCGCGATTGTAGAGCCACCATGCCGGAATATAAATATAAATAGAACACTACATATTTGATTCGAAATAAAATATTGTTTTTTTATAAACACGGCGCAACCAAAAATTCTTGGAATAAAAATATATAATTAAAATGATGAACAAATAGTATTTTTTTTTATTTTACGTTTACTTTTTTTTAATACTCACATGACGAAATATTACAACGTTTCCGCGTCACATGTCCTAAAATGTGTTGCATTTTACAGGTTTCAAATAATCGTATAAGCCATTCTGTCACGTTTCGTATAATTAGCGCTAATTGCTTATTATTTACTGGCTGAATTAATACATCCAAATACTTGATGTCGTGTAACCTAAATAAATATAAATTTAATAGTTCGGTTTATTACAGATATGGCATACTTTAGTTGGTCGCGTCAAGCGTCACACGCTCGCGTCAGCAACATCGTATTTTTTTTATTATACTAACGCGTCGCTCGCCTAATGGTAAGCGCCATGACTTCCTATAAACAAATCTTTTATCCTTTTTTTGGGTAGCAACACCACACAAAAAAAAGTCACCCTGAGACGAGTTCAGTGCAGTGCCAAGTTGACTGTAACTAGCAATAAGAGATTCTGTAAGAGCAATTAACTACTTATCGTTGAAGACGTTTAGGAATACACGCACTTAATACATCATCATTTGCAATGTTAAAGTCACAAGAGCTTAAGACGGATTCCTCCCATACGCGAATCTCTTTTTATTTTACTGTACAGGGATAGTAACATCTCTTTACTTATTGAACTTAAATTTAGAAAAAAGAATTAGGCAGCCAATAACAACTATCCTAGTTTTACAATCTGAAACAGTCTGTACGAGCGGAACAACACAACCTACTCTAATAAAGTAAGATGGGATGATGCTGAATGTTGATATTAAATAAATAAATATTGAATTCTTGAAAGTATTTTCACAAAATACACAACCCCTTGATGCTCTGTGCAGATCTGCATACATATTATCGTGAATGCGGATGACGAGGCATTGGTCCATAATGCATTTTTGTAACTAATCAATAGTAGCTACTTTCAGTAGAATAGTCGCTAGTGCACTATCATTATATTGGTCAAACCTGTAGATTCTGGATCATAGATATCAAATACCTATGTGAGACGCAACTCTTCCCACGATATGACAGCGACCTAGCGATAAACAATGTATGAAGTTCAAGGCCCTTTACCCACAATGTTATGATTCCTATTAATGTTTAGTATGAGTTTTTAACGGAAGCTGAGCAGTGCAGTTTAGTTTTGCCGGTTGCTATTTATTAAAAAAATATACCTGCCTAGCTCTGGACTGCACTGTACATGAGGTTCAGTGTTGTCACTTTGCCATGCAAGCATAAAACATATCCGAAAATCCAGCTGCCATACGTCATCGGCGTGATGCCGCTATAGTCAGCTACAATCTAATTAAATATTTGGGAGACTATTCGACATTAGCATCTTACTGTGTATCATATTGAAAGTAAGTATGGTGCTGACAGATCAAGAGACATTATGTCTCTCAACTTTCGGCTATTAATTTACTAGATATTAACTGGTTGACTCTGGTGTGCTACTGCACTGAATGCGCCATTATGGTGAATATTAATATAAAAATAAAAAATACACCTTTCCACTTAGTTCTAGTGCTTTTTCGCCTAATGCGTATTAACATTTAAGCGAATGACAAACGCATCAGACCTAGTTGGAAAGCTGACTTCGTTTTAAAAATAAATAAAGAGTCAGTCAAACGAATTTAAATTCTCCTCAATGACGAATTTTCATTTACAAAGGAAAATTACTTCAGGGAAGTATGAACGCATTCAGAGAAATTGGCCGAAAACCAAAATGTTGTTGTCAATCTCGTGTAGAAATACAACAGAGGCTATCACAACCCAGTCGCGTGGCAGCAGCGTGTACGGGCCGTGAGTTGACAGAAGCTAATCATAACACACTTTCACATCTTCAGCCCAATTTAGATGGACAGATTTGTGCGCGTTAGGTACAGGCGGATATATCACAGAACTGACATTTACGAGCACGCGTATGTTATTTTCAACTTGCATGACGCGGCAAGGTGGTAGGTCCCACGTATGCTAGAGGACGTCTTGGTTGGTACCACCGGTTTGTCTATTTCTGCCGCTACGCAAAGGTTTGAAGGAAATTGATGACAGTGAAATTACTAGGCATTATGATATTTAGTATCTTATGTCTCAGGGTGACGAACGCAGTCCAATGATATAGAGTGCTTTGTAATTCAGGGTTATGTGTAGTGTTGTTGCTGAATTCAAGCTGATAAAAAAATGTTTTTGAGATTTTTTCCGGTTTGCGAGCATAAGTGCTGTCCTGACCGGAATTCCGATCCACGTCACACAAATGCACGCGCGAACTGTTGTCAATTAAAGTTCAATGAAATTATTTTTTATTATCGTTGTACCTAAATTATATATAAACGTACGAATAAAGTATAACGTGTTAATCTTTACGGTCTGCAGAGTGAAATAATTCTTTATTTTGAAATTTTATGTATTTTAACAATATTCATCATTTCATTGTGATACGAGCAAGACTCGATATAAGTTCGGATTAGCTAGAGATTTGATTGATTATTTTCCATATTGAAGTGATAACTTCTTATGGGAGGGTAAACCACTTCGTAACTTAACGCGTTACGGCGCCCCTCTGTCTGGCTTCTCTTTCTCTCACGCATACGGCAGCAGTAGGCAGGCTTCTCTCTCACTTTTAACCCACATTAGTTTAAGTTATCACTTCTGTCAAGCGTCCCGAGACGCACACGTTTTTTAAAATAGGGCCACGGTTGGAGTTAAGGGGTAATGCAGTTAAGGCTGCGATTGAATTTTTTTTCAATTTGTTTAATCAATTGGCTATAAATCACTAATTGTGGGATATCTCGGAAACTAATCATCGGATTCACTTGAATTTTGCAGAGAATATTCTCGAAACATATTACATCAAGAAAATGCAACAAAAAAATAGATTTTCGGAAAAATCTAATTGCATCTCACCCCTTAATAGACCCTGTTGAAAATAGAAAAAAATAATCCAAATGAGCCTACATTTTGCGGAATTATGCATGAATATACAAAAAAAATATGTTCAGACGTTAAGAAACTTTTCACCGGCTAAAAAACCAGCCTAGTGCCTGTCGTTTTTAGAAATAAATAAATACACCCAACAGTCACCAACATAGTCCTGGACCCATTTTAACCTATATCATGGATATACGGAACTTAAAAGGGCTTATGATCCCAAAACGTTCAGACCCGAAACAAATATTTATGGAACACACTTATCTCGATGCGAAATCGAAATCGAAACCGAACCCACTGCAGCACGCAGGTTGTCATATCCTATACGTTACATTCATGCATTAAAAACTGAACTTATATTGTAAAAAGTCTCATTGAAAGTAGATAATAATATGTGTTTAAAAACAAAATGTTTGCTAGCCGGAATGACTTATTGTAATAGAATACATTATGTTCATAAACAAACACTTCGTTGAAATCACAACTACGATTGTTATTGCAAGCATATCTGTCCGCAAATGAAACAATACTGAACTGGTATAAATGTAACGAACCGTGGGATCTGTATTCATTTGATACCTCCAACAGGTGTTCTGAGAATTCTAAAGAAATAACGATTCTAGATAATTTTATCGACTTGTTGAAAGGTTTTAAGTCTTCCTGATTCAGTAGTTAGTCTTAAGTACCACCGGTTTCTTATTTCTGCCGCCAAGCAGCAGTATGTTCCGCTTTGATGGAGAAGCCAGTGAAATGATTGGACGTGTTGTTTATATGGCATTGGGCATTACCTACAGATGAGTTCTTTTTCGTTTCGACAATTAATTGTAAAAATAGGATCGTTATGATCATAAACTTTATGGCCCTTCCTATCAAGTAATATTCTAGTAGAATAATTTACACAAGTTTGGAACTAATATACATTTCTCCAATCCTACCCTATTAAACGTACGGTTATTAAAGTATTTCGGGTGGCTGGATTCCCGCTCCCCTTCCCAATCACTTAGATTCTTTTCATTAAGGTAGGCAACGATTCCATGTTGAAGATCACTTACCATCAAGTGGCCCACTTACTCATCTGACCTCTACAAATGCGCAACTTTGTCTTTTAGTCGGGTTTTTCGACGTTCAGTGATACGGAATTGGTCTATTTTTAAATCGTACCTAGGATACATAAAGCAGTCATTATACTGATGACATACTTTGTAGGAATCGGGTCATTGTTTCATCTAATCTAGTGACGTCATCATTTGCGGTTGCCTACATGCGGTTCCTAATCTTTGTCGACAGACATACAATAGTATAATTGTGACTTTACAGACAGTCAAAGTGTATTTAACACCAATCTGATATAGCTGTGGGGTATTTCATATACACGTCATCTCCTTACTCTTCATCCTTACTCATCTCTTCTTACTCCTACTTCCGTCCTATGATGTGACAGACTCAGATTCCGAGCTCATAATGAGCATTGGGTGATAGAAAAATCCCAAAATCACTTTTACCCGACCCGAGGATACAACCTGAGACTTCAGCACAACAGTGGTACCGCGTACCCAATACATCTGCAGTCATTTAGATACATATAACTTACTCCACACCGCCAGAGACAGAAACAAATGGAGAAATATCCTACGAGAGAAAGTGATGCAGAAGGGAGGTTACGACCCTCAATACTGAGGAATACGACGCTAGGAGGAGAGAGGAACTTACCCAAAAACGATCTGACTCCAAGAGTCCCTCTGGCCACTGACAGTATCATGGCCAAGGTAGACACTCCACCTCCAGCGAAGATATAGGCGCGTTTGGCGCTGCTTCCCGCCGCGGCGTCTTTCCTCCGGCTCCAGAGAGGAGCACATGATGTGGCACATACGAATATCGCAAACACCACACACTCCCATGCTAACCAGCCTGTGTTCATTTTAAATCTGGAACAATAGAAAGAATATTTTTATTTATTTTTGAAGTGATAACTTCTTATGGGTGGGTTAACCGTTTCATAACGTAACGCGTTACGGCGCCATTTTGTCTTGCTTCCTTTTCTCTCACGCATACGGCAGCAGTAGGCAGGCTCCTCCTCTCTAACTTCATCCACTCAATCAATCCACATTAGTATTTATATTAGTATATCAGTAGTATACGCTATCACTTCTGTCGAGCGTCCCGTGACGCACACGTTTTTTTATTACATTTGGGGATGTGCAGTGCAATCAAAATATAATGAAGACCATCGAGAAAAGTTGACCAGAATTATGCCGGCCCGAAGTGACTGGATACACTGACTAATTCTGGAAATCGACTCGACGGAACGCGCTACTGTGGCGGATTTTTTATCATGTGTATGGTGGTTGCTATTCTGTTGGATATCCTTTTACAAACATGCAAAAGCGACGAACACTCTCAGGCAATACCGACCACTTTGTATAAAATTATATTGAAAAGGCTACGCGTTGTCTCGCATACTTTAAAATGTAATTAAATGCACCATTAGGTGTACCTACTAATTAATACACGTCATGTAAAAGTTTTTATAGTGACAATCCCGTTTATGAGAAAACCACAATATGTGAAAATTGTAAATTAACACGTATTTGTATGATTAGCGACAGCATATGGAAGTCCGTTATGGGATGGTGATAATTGTACCGCGGTTCACTGCCGTATTATTGTCAAACAATGCTTGTATGGACATGGCACCTAATGTTACTATTTGGTCCCGTTTTGGGGGCAAACGTCAAATTTTGTCACGTTTAGAGGTATGCGACCGAGGCAGGAGTCTGTGGCACGTGACGCGAGTCTTTTGTTTCAGCTTGGCCTTAATCATTCATTATACATGAAGGGAGCGCGTCGCTGTCATTGCGTGTCGCAGTCTCTTGTCTTGGACTAGCACCTTAAAACGTACGTTTATTATGAACTAGCTTTTGCTCGCGGCTCCGCCCACGTGATCATACAAACAAACAAACAATCAAACTCTACAGCTTTATAATATTAGTACAGATTTGGGTAGCTTAGCAACGGAAGCCTTCAAATAATATTATTTGGGTAGCTTAGCAACGGAAGCCTTCAAATATGAATAATTTTCCCCGTTTTTGCAACATTTTTCACTGATGCTTCGCTTCTAATGGTCGCAGCGTAATGTTATATAGCCTAAAGCCTTCCTCGATAAATGGACTATCCAACACAAAAAGAATTTTTCCATTCGAACCAGTAGTTCCTGAGATTAGCGCGTTCAAACAAACAAACAAACAAACAAACAATCAAACAATCAAACTCTACAGCTTTATTATATTAGTATAGATTCTATACTTAAAATACTAGGCTATTTTTAGAACTCGCAAACACTTTGAAATACTATATATGTATCTCAATATTCCACCACACTACATTCAATTGTAAACGACACGTCACTATTAGATCATAAGCGCGTTGCTGACCTTATAGGAAAGGCATAATTAGGGATTGGGAAAGGGAGGGGAATTTTGGCCTCCGGATATCTCACTCACTATAGAAAATACAACAGCAAGCCGCTAATTTACGTCGGTTTTCTGTCAGACAGTGGTAACGACACGGTCGAGCCGGCTCATTCATGGTGTAGACAAAACTGAATTTACGTAACGCCTAAATCTGTGTGATCTTATTGCGTGGTATGTACAAGCTAGAACTTATAATAGATCCAAACATTTTTAGCTTGATCATAATAAAGCTAGCTGGTGGTTTTCTGAATTATTTAAAAACTAAAATATAGTTTTAAATTACGAGTGCGTTTAGCATCTATTAGTAGTGAATAGTAGATGTTAACATTGTCGTAGCAGAGTGTAACGTTATCGAACAATATTAAACCGATTTGTAGTGGAATTTCACAATACACCCATAAAGAAAGCCATAAAGTCATACTGGTATACTGATACCTACCACTATATATGCAAATAAAGTCACTTAATACTTAAATAAAAGTGTGGCTAGACTATCGAATAAAATGAAATACTAGGTGTGTAGATCTATGGTGATAGATATAAATATCTATTGAAGAAAACATACCGAATGAAGATAAACATGTTATTATATCTGTAACTGCTTGGTGGGAGTTGTCTTACGTACGTGATACGACTGCTGTGCTGAGGTGTTGGGTTTTATTCCTAGGTCGGGTATTTTTATTCGATTGAATGACGAGACGAGCAAGGCGCTCGTCTGGTGGTAGGCGCCACGCCTGCCCATAAACAAAAGCAACACCACCCAGAACTTTGAATTACAAAGCACTGCATGGCACTGAACTGCTCTCGTCATCCCGAGACATAACATGTTAAGTCTCATAATGCCCAGTAATTTCACTGACTAATATCCTTCAAACCGAAACACAACAGTGCACACACACTGTTGCTTGGCGGCACAAATAGAACAAGCGGTGGTACCAACCCAGACGACCTCTCGCATACGAATGGTAAAAGTGATATGGGGTTTTTCTATCACCTAATACTTAGTGAAGACCGAAGCTACAACAGAAATAAAGGATTAAAATCCAGTGCTATTATTTGTTTCAATCCCACCCACACTGTCTTAGACACTGTCATTTATGTATTCAGAGTCACATAGTAGTCATGATCGCATATCAGGATTACCCATGACGTGGTATGGCAATGAATGAGAACCACCCACACCCAACAGCACCCAGACTTGGAACAAATATTTGCGAATAAAGCCCCATTTGAATGGAGAGATTTTCTCGTACGATGAGGTGGGGATATCACAGAAAACCTTCGTTTACAAGGACGCGTCATTAGATATAATTATTCTATTAAATAGTACTATTTAAGACGTGGCCTCGTGAGTTACAATTTTGGAAATTCTTGTCTCGGTTGTGTTTAAATCTATGCGCACTCACGCCTGTAATCCCCAAATGGGGAGGGCAGAGGTGTAACCAATAAACACACAATTCGCCGAGCGTATTTCCGTCCCATGTTGTAATAGGGGACGAGCCCATCGCCATACCGGGCACAAATTCCAGACTCCGGGCTGATACTGAACATATCGTGATATAAAAACCCAACATCACGATACCCGACCCGGGGATCGAACCCGAGACCTCAGCATAGCAGTCGTACCGCGTACGCAACACAACTGCGCCACCGAGACAGTTCAGTCAGGGTGTGATAATCTCTCTTCATAGATATGGGGCTTTACACAAACATTTGTACCATCATTTGTCAACTCGCTAATCGGACTACCGGTAATCTGATGACGTCGAAAGGACTTGCGTAGAATACCAATAGATTGGTCCTTGGAGTGTACACCGTGTATGAAATATTGTAGCGATTCAGTTCGACCACTTGAGACAATTACTCCGCCATTTACAGAGGCGTTGAAAAATTGCGCATTACGTAGCCACGATGCTCGTATTAATCGTGAGTTGAACTTAGAAATAGTTGAAATTACGCACCGAATTATTATTAACCGGCCTCAAGTGGCAGATTGCTGTTAAGTTTTGTATCGCGAGTGACATTACTGGAGGCCCAAAATTCCCCGTCTCCTTTCCAGTGTCCATTCCTTTCCGTTAAAATTGGCAACGCAGCCATGTTTCGTCTGGTATTTTTGGTGTTTATGTACTGTGAAGATCATCAATAAACTCATTGTTTGTCGGTGGACACTAGTTTTTTGAACAGCACTACGGTCATCATCAGGTGTAGTGCAGTCACTTTGCCGTGCTCGGATAAAAAAAAAATCTCATATTCGTGCCAATGTCTGGCTCACTTACTGTACTTAACATCAGGTCCAGTGTAAACAATATGCTATGGATAAAAATATTGTTTTGATTTTTATCAATAAATCACTAATCGCCTATATCGTGCCGGAAAACAGCTACTATCTCAGTACTATCTCGGACGTTAGTAGCGCACTTCGCTGGCAGTTTCAAGTGGCGCCTTTAATGCCAAGTTGCCTGGCCAGTTGCCACTCACAAGATATCTCGCATTTTCTAAACGTGAACATAGCCCATCTGTCATAAATAATGACGCATCCATCACTAGTTAGACGAAAAGAAACACAAAAATTACTCAGTATTGCTGCTCTATGTATAAATAAAATCTTATGATTGTAATGTACGCCGATAACCTTTAATCGAATAACCTATGTGCATTAATAGAAAAAGGCTAAAAAGTGGAGGTACCGTGTTTATCCGTAGTTTTAATATCATTTAACAATGTTGAAAATGTTTAAAAACACATTTTTAGAGATATCACACCTCTTCTCTTGGTATAAAAAAGACATGAGTAGTATGACTACTTACAACTGACTTCATTAAAAAAATGCATAAAAAAAACAAATACCATTTGTGATTTTGCTTTATTTTGAAATTACTAATTACGGCTCATTTACACAGAGCGACTTTATCGCACGACAGAGGCTAGGATGGAAGTGTCATTTACGAAACCGCGTCATATAATATAAAAACATACGTATGATGCAGTATGAACTTTTTAAAAAGAGCTACAAACCAAAACTTCCGCAAGGAAGTCATATTCGACATATGGCAATCACGTGTACTGTCCTAGAAAACCCTTGCAACACAACCTAATTTTTATCATTAGGCATAAACCTTAAGACACTATTCTTGTGGGAACCTGTCCTTGGAATCCGGATGAGATAATTATGCGAGGTAAGTGTTGACTTCCTACCGAACCTGTTATTCCTGCTTGTGTCCTTAAGCGGTAGTTTTCGATACCCGTTAATGTTGCCATCATTTACATGTGTCTGTCTGGTCAGGATAATTATTTATTAGGTCTGCCAATAATCCTTCTAATATTATAAACGAGAAAGTTTGTAAGTATGGATGGATGGATGTTTGTTTGTTACTCTTTCACGTAAAAACTACTGGATGGATTTTAATGAAACTTTACAATAATATAGCTTATACATCAGAATAGGACTTAGGCTACTTTTTATCCCGGAAAAAGCAGATCACGCGGGCGGAGCCGCGAGAACAGCTAGTAAAATATTATTTTTTATCCTGGCTCGGCAAAATGATTACGCCACACCTGATGGTATGTGTAGGGTAATCCATGAACAGTGTCAGTTAAATGATCTCCACCGCCCATTTATGCCTACAATACCAGAAGAGTCATAGGCGCGTTGTCGACCTTAAATTAAAGGGATAATTAAGCGATTGGGAAAGGGAGGGGGATTTGGGCCTCCAGATATCATTCACCGTACGAAGCACAGCAGCAAGCTGAGACTTTACGTCGGTTTTCTGTGAGACAATGGTAACGACCCGCTCTAGCTGGCTCTAAAACTGTAGACAAAACTTTCTACAGCGTCGCTCTACCACTCAGATATAAATACCACTATACTAGTTAAATATAACGACAACGCCAGGATATGAACCCGCGACCTTGTTCACTAGTAGGCTTCCACGTCTTCATAAACGGATTAGCTCGTTTAGCGTGTCTTGGTAATTAACGTCCCTATGTTATGCCTCGTTATTACTTATAACTTATCCATTTAGTACTGTTTCTGTTGTGTGTTTTAATTAGCTGGACACGTGAATTTTAATTTTCCCAAAGTAATTAGATTTATTTGGAACTAGCTTACTGCTGCCGGCCGCGCCCGCGTTAAACACAGGATATGTGGTAGGAACCCCGTGAGGCCGTCTGGGTTGGTAACACAATTTTGACAATTTCTGCCACCAAGTAGCAGTGTATAAGCACTGTTGTGTGTCGATTTAAAGGACATTGAAGGCATTGAAATTACTGCGAATTATCAGGCAAAGACCAGCTTGCAAACCACTAAACATTTCAGATCTATATTTCTCCCATAATAACAAAAAAAAAAAATAACCAACCTATTTTACATTTATATGTAAATATATGTATCACATTATATTCAAAATTCTGCGTATCTAGACATACAGCAGTCTGACAGTCAAGTTCATAAAAATAGTGAAGCACCGGCAATGTTCGACATCATTCTTGGATTGTGGTCCACTTACCAGCATGTATAGCGTAGTAACTTTGCTAAACCAGGATAAAAAAGTTTGACCTCCTTATCTGCGGCACCATTTAATCGGGATGTTCAAAGTCGATTTTCTGATTAACATCGGGATTTTATAACAGGTTATTTGCATCCTTAACATCGATTGTATCGAACTTGGCCGTATTTCCGCATTTCTGTCTACACGACTCATTACTTGAGTACGTGGGGAACTCCTCGTATACATGTTTCTTAATAAAACGCATTATAATATGGAATAAGACTCCAACGATATCACGATTCTGATTTAAAATATCATCGCAAATTAAATTGCAAGTGCATATGAATCTACGGTAATTTATTTACGTAATGTGTTCGTTGCAATATTACTACGCAGTTCTTATAAGTAAACGGTAAAATAGCTATCGGCTCATTTATGTGGAGGCAGCGTATTTAGACCGAGAAAGAATGAGTTCGTGGGTTTAGATCTCAAGTCTGGTGATCACAATTTATATTTGAGTTCAGCGGCTCCGCCAGTGTGAACGGCTTTTTGCGGAATAAAAAGTAGCTTTTATCTTAATCTAGGTCATGGTATACCAGTACGTCAAATTTCATCCATAACTGTTCAGTCGTTAAGGCGTGATTGTCTAACGCAGATCCATATTACAAACTCACAAACTTCCAAACTTTCACGTTTATAATAATAGTAAGATAACTCAGTGACGAAACACGTTAACTGCTTGAAATCAGAGGCCATCTTGTGTATGATGATTTTGCTGGTGGTAGGATATTCATATCCGGCCGGATAACTACAGCCGTACACATGGTGAGAAAACCTGCCATAGTGATCCACACGTTTTGTATGGATCGCGTTCCAGGATCAGCCAGTGTATATCCGGTTCTCCCGACGGGGTTGCGACATGACTTGATAGTTGGTTGGGGCGGGTATAGGGGTACATCCTTGTATTACTGTGTCTGCATCGGTCATCCGCCAGTCCTGTCGCAAGACCCTCGATTTGCTTCTTTCCTCTCCGAAGAGAGACTGGACTGGTCTGGACTACTGGACTAGACCACAAAGGTTGAAGAGCTTTCGAAACGTTGGGATCAAAATCAGAAAAAACCGCGATAAAATCCGTTCAAATTAGTTTTATTTCAATGAGCAATATTCGCGTAATCATTATTTTTAACTGAAGCAAGAAAAAAATCAAAAAGGTCAAAATAAATTGACCCATTGGATCAACCAGGAATACAATTCAATAAATTTGGTGACAGCTCAGTTCCTGAACTTAAGTCAATGTTCTTCCCAGTTTTGTTCTATGAATTTGTATGAAATATAATAACAAGTGAGCAAGGAGTGCATGTAAATACGATAGTGCAGGTAAATGATAATACATTTTATTATGTAGTTTAGAAAACATGAATGGTTCTAAACAAAAAGAAAACGTAAAGTCGTAAGTACACAACAGTCATTGTAATACGTAGATAAAGCAGATTTTGTTTTAAGTTGTCAATACGTGACAACAACTGTTGTATCAATTAGTATGTATCTTAGTATGTATCTTAAGATCTAGTTTAAAGTCAGAGCTGTGTCTCATCAGCGTATGTTGAGCTGGACGCTTTTTACCGCATATATTGTTTGAAATATATGTTTATATATGTTTTGTTGAGCTATATGTATAAATGGGTAGAAATAACAAATGGTTTAAATCAAAGGTACCCAGACTTTTTTTCTCATAGACCACTTTCTAAATTTAGTTGGTTCTGGTGGACCCCCTGCAGCTACATTTTTAATTTTTTTTTTATTTCACTGAATGACGAGACAAGCAAGGCGCTCGCCTGATGGCCATATACCCAAAACTCAACAGAAATGTTAAGTTTAGATCTAACTATGAACATTGGCGTTGCGGCTGAGTTCAACCACCGAAAGCAGATTTTTCGTGGTCCACCGCTTACGAATTGTAAACCTCCATTTTTTTGTCACGCTAACGTAGACTCCCGTCGAGTTTTCCATGGATCCCTGGGGATCCACCTGGACCACTTTGGGAAATAAGGTTTTAAATGAACAATAAAAATCGACACTATCAAGCTAACAAAAATAATACCCGGATTATACATGCGACTTAGAGCGGGTTCACACAGTTTTTTTTTGTTTACAAATTCAAAATCAAAGTAAAACGTAATTCTTCGATATTTTAAACCAAAAAAAATACTCTATAGTTATAATCCTGAATCCTTTGTAAGGTCAGTAAACTCAAACACATGAAGCGTTTATTGTATATAAACATTTTATTTTCATGGTTATATGCTGGAGTTATATATAGAAATACATCCGATATTTGTGAAAGTTTCATTGAATGAGGTTATTCACGTGAAATAACAAGAGTAAAGATAATGCATGGAGGCTAACATAATATTATTAATAGTTAAGACTTAAGTGACCCTTTTCTTTCAAGTGTTTCTATAATAAACGTAATTGACTACTTTATAATATTTATTTAGTTACATATTAATTGTTATGTTCTATTTATAATTTAATTTTGTTTATTCTTGACGATAAGATAAATGCCCCACTTATATTATCACTCATTCGGATACTGTTTGATCTATAGGATAGGATAGGTTTAATTAATTATCCAATTAACTTGGTCACTATTGTAAGCGTCCTATATACCCTCAATGTACACCCAACACGCTATAATGCCAAAAGATTTCAAGTTTTAAGGAAAGGAATAAGGGTTTATATTTAGCAGCAGAGGTTGATAAACGAGCAAGTGGGTCACCTCATGGCAAGTAATCTCCACTTCTCATAAACACTGAAATACGCAATGAATCATGGAATCACTGCCGACCTTAAAGGAAAAGCACTGTTAGTGATTGGAAAGGGGAGAAGGTTTTGGGCCTCCGGATATCTCACTCATCGTACGATTTACAACAGTGGTAGGTAACAATCTGGTGGAACCGGTCCATTCATGCTTGTAGACGATGTCTACAACGTGGCTCTACCGCTTTTTGAGTATTACTGAGTTAACATTTTAAGTATTCATAATAACAAGAAGTAATATTAACCTGAGAACATTGTAGTAAAGTCAATTGCCAAAAGTTTACTACAGCGAGACATAAAACAAAGGCTCGTAGTAGAATAAAGTTAGCAAGATGAATGTAGTCACATGAACACTACTTTCTTTTTTGTGCATAGCATTGTTCGCCTTAATACAGGGTCGGTCACATTGACGCTGGATTTGGTAATACATGGGGTCACCTCCTTCTGACCCCCATCCTATATGTATGTGTAATTATATATCGAACTAGCTTTTCATTGCGACTCCGCCCGCGTGATCTGCTTTTTCCGGGATAAAAAGTAGCCTACGTTACTCAGTGATAATGTAGCTTTCTAACGGTAAAAGAATTTTTGAAATCGGTCCAGTAGTTTTTAAGTTTATTCGTTATGTACAAAAATCTTTCCACCTTATAATATAAAAATAAAAGTGCAGATTAGTGTAGATGAAATGAATTATAATCTATGCACTTTTTATTCGACTACTGCATGCTGAAACAGCTTTTCTTGTGCATTGAGACAATAAGAGGCTATGTTTAAAAATATAACTAAACATGATCGATCGATTGTCTCCAATAGCCTGTGTTGGCTTATAACTTCTAAGCAACAAGTATATTTCATCGATAAACGCGGAGCAATACGAGACACTACAGAATCGATCGGGGTGCCCTACGTGCTGTGGGCACTATGCCAGACGTACGAGGAATACAGTCTATCTATATTTGGTTCATATCTTATGAAGGCAAAAGTCAAAGTACGGATTTCAGAGCACATGTATTGCGTTTGCGGAAACAAAGATTTTTTAAACAAACAAAAGGTTCTTAATAGCTTGCATATACGTAAATTGGGTCACTCAAGTTTGTTTTGTCATGTTTTGAGGAAACCACCAAAGTATGTCGGTCGCAAAGCCAGATCGTGCTAAAAAGCGTTGGCTTGACGTATTCGAGGGACACATGAGAGCACACACAAAGGATACTGAAGATTGGGCAAAGTGGAGGTGTCTTAGTAGGAAGTTGGACCCTGGCATAAAGACGAGGTCACGCCAGGTAGATAGAAAGGAAAAATGAATTAAATTGAAGATGAAGACAAAAAACACCGAAAGTTAAAAATTTAAAAACCACAACCAAAATCCGAATCAAAAAGCTGAATAGCAAAATATTAAAATAGAATCTAATCTAATCAATTTTGATTTTTTGGTGTTTTCAATCATTGGTTTATGCAATTGTAAAACGAATTCAGAACTGGTCACATTAGATTAGAAACTAATTTTATTTATTGCTTTTGTTTTATGTGTCGTTTTTATTATTGTTAATGTAACGCTCGAAACACATGAAAGTGGCAGTATGAAACCATTTTCTGATTATAATCGCTTTTTAAACGACTTCTAAAAAGTAGGAGAACTTAAATAATAAAACTGAATAGTCAAAGGTAACTATTTCCAGAATTCTTTTTGGAGTTGGTGCTGGTGGGAGGATACTTGTATCCGACCGGATAGCGACCACCGTACACTGGTGCTAAAACCTGCCATAGTGGCCCACCTTGTGTGGGTCGCGTTCCAGGGTCAGCCAGTGTATATCCGGTTCTCCCCAGGGGGCTTGCCCCCTGATCCTAACCCTTTTCCCATCCCTTTTTCCTTCCCCTCCCCCTTGACCCTTTGGAAGGCCGGCATGATCTTGCCGACCAACGATGGACACATTGTTTATCGTTGGTCGACACTATTCTTGGATTGCGCTACACTTACCATCAGGTGTAACGTAGTCAATTTGCCGAGCCAGGTTAAAAAAAAAAACAGTTGAATTGCGGTCAAATTTCGAACACTACGCAGTCGCGTAGTGTAACACTTGTAGTCACTGGTGTTTATAATTCCGACAATTTTGTTCTTATGTGTTTTTTGCATTGTCAACGATTTTGTTGTTATTATAATCGAAAAAAAGTTGTTTTGCTTAGTCGTCGCGATGATTACAATTTACTTTATAATACTTAGATGATGCTTGTGGCAGGATATTCATATCCGCCCGGATAGCGACCATCGTACACATGTTGTTAAAACCTGCCATAGTGCCATAGACCCACACACCTTGTGTGGATCGCGTTCCAGGATCAGCCAGTGTATATTCGGCTCTCCCGAGTGGCTTGCGACATGGCTTGATGGTTGGTTGAGGTGGATATTGGGGTACATCCTTGTATCCCTATACCTGCATCGATCATCCACCTGTCCTCTCGCAGGCCCCTCAATTTGCTTCTTCCCTCTCCGAAGAGGTCTCTTTGGTCCAATACTTTGAAAAGTGATAGGTAAAAATCATAATTACAATGACATTGTAAAAATAACTATCACACAAATTGTGAAAAACCGTCATAATGACGAACATCCACTAGTAATTTAGGACGATAAAGCGAATGCAGTCTAGTCCTCCCATCGACATTGAATTGCCTAGCCATTTAAAATTACACCTTATGTAAAGAGGATAAGTATGTAAGTAATTCTACATCCTGTGGTTACCGTGTCGGGTATTTTGTATACCTCTTATCAAGAAATTCGATCTTAAATACACATGTGATTCATGAGTGTACTATTATTGTGAATGTGTTTGTTATTTTCGAAGTAATTGCAACGATAATCTCTATATATGGCGCATCGTTCCAATATTATATTGTTTAAGGCAGACTTCCGATGGTCAGGGATTTCAAGCGTCATTGACGCTACCATCAAAGATCCGAATGTGACTGGGAAACTATAATAGTATTGGTGAAGTAGGGAAAGGTTTAATAATTATATTATAACCTCTTAAAATTAATATCACGTGAAAGTAAAAAGTAAAAGAACTCGTCAATAAAAGTCAGCGGAGCGTGAGTTAAACATTTCTGACTCCAATTAGTCGTTTTACTATATAACAATACCTTTTATTTCTGAATAATTGATGGATTGGAGCTCAACTCCTATAATACTTGTAAAAAGTATAAATTACTTCTTATCCACCAACATCTCAGATGTTGATGATGTCCAAAGACTCTGCTGATTCACGGACAAAGACTCTGCTGACAAAACTTGGTTCCCATTGCGGGTTGCGGGATCAGACGACGACGGTCGCCCCACACAATACCAAATCCACCGTTAAACCATGATGGGTAGGGGAACCCTAGCATTAAGCCAGGATAACGGCAGGCATAAAGAAAGATAAAATCTTAGCACGAGCCAGGACTATAAAATCTTGGTTTCCTTGACCCCGACTAAGTGATGTCAACTCAAAAAAAAATCTATGTGAAATTGTGGGCACGTGGCTTAGCCGGTAACAGCCAACAGGATAATGTTTATTAAATACCCAACTATGTACCAGTTACTTGCTGCAATGTGAATTTAATTACATCATAAGCCTCCGTACTTCTGAGAGTACCTTAGCTTTCGGCGCTGTTAAGTCCCGGGATAAAGAAGACCAAGCCATGGACCATTTGCCTTAGGGTTAAGCGATATATTACTACCACCCAGCCTTGGCAGGAAGCGGTTATATTAGGCAGCAGCAAAATGCAGGTGAGGTTTACTAGGGACGTATGACTTTGGTGGCCGACATACACTCCACAGCATCACTTTTCAATACCTATTAGAAATTATTTTTTTATGTTTTGTGCCTAATTACGGCATTAGAAAAATATTTAACAATGTAATAATGTTAGCACAAAAGTACCTTTGATCACTTAGTAGTAGACCTCAATATTTTTTGTATTATCGAATTTATAGAAACTAAATATATATATTATTATTAATTTTTTATCTGTCAACCGTCAGTAATTGTCCTTATCGATTATTTTTATCAGATGGCTTACAAACGAAATACTATTTCTACCAGGTAGGTCTGTCGTATACTCAACTCCGCCTGAGTAGGTACCGCCCATTCGTCTATGCAGCAGTATGTAAGCACTGCTGTATTTCGGTTTGAAAGATATGAGCTAGAAAGCCAAGTTCAGTGCAGTGCCAAGCAGAACTTTGTAATTCAATGTCAGTTTTGTTGACATAGTTTATGGACTATCCATAAACATCTATTTCACCTGATAGCATTTACCATCAGAGGACCCAACTGCTCATCTCAATGTTCAGGGAATAAAATAGTGTATCACGTTAATACTTAATCACTAGAAACCCGTGCCACAACAAAAGGGTTGGTGGGTACGTTGTAGGCCATGAAGAAAAGACTTATTCCTTGTTCTTATAATCTGTTGTACTACTGCCTGACTTACTTTGCCGGCAAACGAATTGGGTCACCTGACGACAAGTGATCACCATCGCCCATACTAGAAATATCGAAAGTGTCATGAATACGTTGCTGACTTTTAAAGAATGGAATGGGGATCAGGAAGGATAGGGCAGACTTGGGCGTACGAAAATCTTCCTCATTAATCGAAACGAAACACCAAGCTGTCACTTCACGTTGTTTTTTTGTGAGACAGTGGTACTAAACCGGCTGATCCGACAGCCTTCGTGGAAGCGAGCGAGAAGGAACTGTTAAAGAAGAGGCCGCGAGTTCGATCCCCGCACCGAGACAAATGTTTGTGTGATCCACAAATATTTGTTTCGGGGTCTGCGTGTTGTGAGACCGAAAATCTCTCGTAGTTCCTGATACCTACGATACAAGCTCTAGTATGACGTCAGGTCTATGCGTGTGACTGTTGATTGTATGTATGTACTTATGCTGTAGAAAAAAAGGTTACGGCGTAATTTTACCACTAACAAAACTAGTTTTTATCACTTATTAAGCCCATACTGTGAAAGCAAGTCATTGATTATAATAAACACTGTTATTAAATTGATTATAACACATGTACGTATATCACGTAATCGGGAATTACGCTGGATAGAAATGAACATAACATAGTATTTAAATCATGATCTATCAAGAACATTTCGCGGAAATTAATGTACGGATGAAATTAAAGTGGGTATTGTTCATAATAGCATATAATTTATTTTAATGTTCATCACTCAGTTTGGGTTTTCACTGTCTTGTGACGTCATGTTTTAACTAACTTTTTCATACAAGTAATTACAACAAGTAATTTCTTTATGAATCTCTTTGGTGCTGCCACACCGGTGTTTAAAAATGGAGTATTGTAAATGCAGTATTTATCCATATCATGTGAATTATACATAATACTAGTTGGAAATATGCATAACGGTTCTAATGCGAAAATAATTTATGTTTTGATAGACCAGCGGTTAGGTAGTAAATAAAAAATTGATAGCATCTTCCATATAAATATGACATCAGGATATAAGCAGAAAACATTTGACTGATAGAGGCATGCTGTACTCAGTTATGTCTACAGCATTAATGGGGCTTGACGGTGTTACCACTGTCTCCAACAGATCTGACGTAATGTGGCAGCTAACTGTTATTGCGTAGGTACGATGAGTGAGATATCCAGGGAGGTTAATCCCCCTCCCATTCCCAATCCCTTAATTATATCTTTCTTATAAGGTCGCCGACGCGTCCATATTTCTGTGCGTTGATAAGCGATGGAGATCAAGCGAATTGCTCGTTTTCCGGTCTATTATACTAGAAATAGTTGGAAATAGTGCCTACATTTAAAGGTTCGTATCGTGTCGCTCTTTTGACATAAGAAAATTATATATTTTACGACGATAAATTTACTAAACATAATTGGTCTTAGCCAGGATAAAAAAGTGTTCGCGACTAAAATGTTCACAGAATATGTGTTTTTGTGGCAGATATCTAACCTAACAGATAATAAAAAAACAAAACTAAAAAGTTAAAACTCGCAGTAAACCGTTTTTTTTAGTTCAATAAACTGAAAATGACATACGGATCAACGTTCGTGAACCCAAATTATTTATTGAACACTTTTAGTTTTGTCAAGAAATGCGACGGTGGCCTTCCCATTTAACTATACAAATAAATTGGTTCATGTGATGGAAGACAAGTTGAATAAGAGGCAGAATGTAGGGACCTGATGAAAATCTGAAATTTGTAGCAGCATAAATGGGGGACCTTGCCCACCATTGGGGTATATTTTCGGCTACTAAAAATAGGAGGAACGTACTACTAACCAGAGGAACTTTATACAAGGCCCGTACACATATCACGTGAAACCAACTTCGTGCGCCCCAACACAGTTCCACTCTTTTACTTTTGTCATGAATAATATAATCAAGCTGATGAGAACCTAATATTCAATCCGGTTTGATGATAATGGCCGATTTCAATAAACTATTTTGGTTAGATTCTCTAGATCGATCTTGGAAATCGATCAATGAAATTAAGAAATTAATACCTATGATTTTCTAACTGTAATCTTATTGGCCGATTGTAGGATCAATCGGGAGACTCAATTTGAGATCATTTATTGATATCGCCGTAAGGCGTAGGCCCGCTGAATAGTAGAGGTGGCCTGTTTTTTATATCTTAAAAAATATATAGCGAATGGCATTGTATATTAAACACACTCTTATATATGTTACGTAAATAAAAAATAAAATAAATATAATCATTAGCAACAATTCATAAAACACAAGGACTACACTGTCTATTTTTCTACCCTTATCCCCATACCATAGTTTCATATTGAGCGATAAGGCGGCCAATTATAAGTATACTATATTTATATGTATATAGTATTTTTTCTTTAAATTTATCCTATCTACATTTTCAGTATAAATAAAATAAACTCATTCTTATTAGAATTCCTATTATCCTTATTTATATAATCTGACATAGGTTTTTACTTACAACAAAATTCTTTTAAAATAAATAAACTTGTTAACATAAAACAAAACGAGATCGTTTATTCAAATTTTTCATGACCTCCGCTTTTTTGTTTAACTAATATTTTTATTAGGCGAATATTTCCCACCATTATTTGATTAAAATGTGTACAAGAATTAAAGTACATCTATCTCGTTCTAGTGAATTACAATCATATTTTATTTTGTTTCGTTGATTAATTTATAATCTTACCACATTTAGGCAATGTTAACTTATATTATTTTAAAATATTAATTGATAAACCTATAATTCAATCTGTACAAAAAATCATGACATCCTTTCATTTAGCTACTTTTCACCACTATAGAAATCTTTTGCCTTTTTTTTTATTCCATTAACACGTTAAAAAAATTAAATATTTGTTTTTTTGTCTCTTATAACTAAATTATACGGCAAGGATATTTTTGACACATAAACAAACAATACTTACATTCACCTTCCACGTAAAGCACTAAAAATAATACTAATTTGGCGACTCTCCACAGTAGTAGAAACACGAACGCGTGCGCCCGGTAGCGCAATGACCGTCACACTGAATGTTACGGTCGACCGCAGCATCTGTTCTTATATGCATTTATATTTGCTTTGTAAACAAACTTTCGGGGTACGACCACGTGTTTTTGTTTTGATGGATTTTAATCGCGATATACATAAGCTCACGCTATTATTAAGAGGTAGGCAGAAGTGCAACCAGTGCTGCACCCAAGTTTCGCCGAGCTTATTTCCGACTTATGATATAATAGGCGCAAGTTTATCGCTATATCGGGATAAAATTCGGATCCCAGACAATGTGTAATTTTTCAAAAATTGTGATAGCTTGACCTGGGACTTAAAAACAGTACCTCTTGGTTGTCAGCCTTAGTACACTGCCACTTTCGGACTGGGAGTCCATTTTATTTTATCGGTTTAGGTAGCCAGGTAAACTGTTGGTGTCAGTTAACCGAGTTTCTCTCTCTCGAAGCTCCCAGACTACGAAGCCCACACACCTGCCAGTAACAGTTATGTATTGCCCACATGAAGTATGTATACCGTGATACTAAATAAAATGTAATGTATGTACATTTCTAGGAAAGCTAAGCTGTTATAAACATCCAAAAATTAATTCTAATATCTAAAGAGTACTACGATTTAAATTATGCGCTTCTTTAATCTTTGATTTTTAACGAAAAGTCCAAGTATGCAAAAAATGCCGGGTCATTTATCCACTCGAGAGAAAAATAAATATATAATCTAATGTAATAGATCTATACTATCTCATCATTTGCAGACGTCCCTATTAATGACATTATCACTGTCGTAGGCCTCTTACATGTATAAAATATGATTCAACATTAATTGATATGATAGGAGATTCATCATCATCATCACCATCAGCCACAGGACGTCCACTGCTGAACATAGGCCTCCCCTAAAGATTTCCAGACCGACCTGTTGGAAGCGGCCTGCATCCAGCTAGATATGATATGATAGGAGATTGCCAAGCGCATAATTAAAATTGAAGTATGGGCTTCAAAAAATCATCTGGAATGACCTAAATCGTCTATTTTATATACCTGAGCCTCGCCGCCGCGGTCGACCACATTGTTGATTTATTGATTACTAACCACAAAAGTGCTTTTTTATCTAAACGCCATCAATCATTTAACTAAATTGTCTTTATATAAACCAATATACCGTTAAATGTAAATTCATCAATTTAAACATGACTATACTTAATATCATCTTTACATAGTACACAGACAACTTAACCTGATGTCTGTGACATAGTATAAAATGAAGTCGCTTCTGCTGTCTGTTCGCTTAGATCTTTTAAACTATTCAACGGATTTTAATCCAGTTTTCAGCAATAGATAGAGTGATTCATGAGGAAGGTTTATATGTTAATCACGCTATGACCCATGGGAGTAGGGCAGTAACATGCACGTGGAAACGCGAGGGTCAGCTAGTATTTTATAAGTAAAGAAACAAAGAAAGAAATAATTATTTGAACACTAACTTGAGATATGAAAAGTTAAAAAGACATTCTTATGATACTTTGCATTATTAAGTACATCGTTGAATGAAATTTAAGAGGAACTAGTTAAAATTATCTTATTTCTGATTTCAGTAACTGTAATAAAATGTTCCACTGCAACAAAGGGACAGTGCACGGGCAGTGGGCGGAAAAGTAGAGAACTACGAATAAGAAGAGGATAAGCCTTAGTCAAATTAATCAGTCAATTTAATTTGGCTCTAGTAGATATGTATCTAAATCACACATCACCTATATAATTAGGTTTCTAAATATGTATTTAAAGACCTTTTATATTTTCTCGAAGAAATTACACCGACTTTGTCACCCTACAATCATTTCAATAAGATATTATTGTTTCAATGGAACTCATGTGACAGAAATTAAGCCTGCGCTAGAGGGTAACACATTTACTAACGTTACTCATGTAATACTATAAGATTTACGCATTGAGTCACATAATGAGAAAATACGTTCTCACTAGATGAGTAGGTACTCTAAAGGAAACAGTGACAATAAGAAATCTGTTGGCAAAACAAAATTGTAAGTGCCAGTTTCCTCTTTTACTCAGAAACATCGTCACCAGTACTTATACCAGAAAGAGTAGGTGTGGTTTGGGAGCATACTTTTTATAATGGGAAAATCCTATTGAGTTTTCCAATTTAAATCATGCACGAGTATTGTTTCTATTAATGCCTTTCCAAATTCGATGTCAATTCAATGCACTTTTAATCGAGTGAGGTATCGATGTACTTAAAATCGTTACAACTATAGTAGTAATAGTTCTTCTTCTCCGGCCCTTTCCCATTTCTAATTTGGGGCGGCTCTTCTAGTCTTCCTTCTTAAGAGACATCGTTTTTGCGTCATCGTCGGCTTCAGGTTATCTTATGTGAGATTTCTTGATAACTGACACGGGAGTCTGTCACGGCTTTTAGAATTTAACTCAAGTTAGAATACTTTTTGTCATGTGTACATCTGGTCTTCGCATGATATGTCTGTACGGGCGCAGGCGCGTTTCTGTGAGCTTCTATGGTATTGGTATTGTCTTAAAGCTTTCTTGAATGTAGATATTGAGCAAAGCGCTCGCCTCGTCGTTCAATAAAAAAAAACCTACCAAGAAGCATGATAGCTGTTTGGATTCCTTTGCAACAAAACTTTTCACACGTGATTTACAATTTGTATTTAGGCCAAATCTATGTTGCAATGACTCTGGCTACTCGTCCACAGGAACTAGTGTGTGGTCTCAAGAGTGACAACTGGAAACAATATGTGATTTTCAGTATAGTCATGAGTTTTTTTACAAATGATGGTGATTAGTGGTTATTGTGTAGGATTTCACCATATATAGAGAAACATGTTGCTCTTAATTTAAACCAAATGTTTTTAAATTTTACACCGTTTCTTGCGGAAAAAATACGTTCAAGGACTTTTTTTTTTCAAATTTTTCACACACCACGTGAGATTGGATGAGGTGCCTCACGTAATTAATGGACGCTCTCTTATACAGTGTTTTCCTATTCCAGAATGCCAATCTGACCATGTGACATAGAATAACATCTCCAGTCAAAAAGGTCAATTAATTTTTTTTTCGCCGTAGAACCTACGTTACCATGTAGCACCAGCTACGCACATCACGTGGTTTTATTTGTACAGTGTCTGAGATGGTAATCACTTAATTTGTGGCAAATATTTACAATAAAATCTAGACTTTATTTTAACGTCACTTTTGTTTTAATGTATTAAATGATTATTCTTAATTTTCCACTTAGAATTTAGACGCAATGTTGTTATAACGATTAATTTTGTATGATCATTACGTTTAATTCACGTACGAACCACGGATATTATATAGTGAACTTAGTATGTCTACTCCTTTCCTGTATCACGGTTGATTTTATTGAAACCCAAAAGCTCGAATATTGGCTCGCTTAGGCCCGGAAGAAACAACACTCGACATAACCAAATGCTGATGTTTTAGCGTCCCCGGGGTGTTTTGATCTGTGATAATAACGAGGTGAAAACCAAACTGCTGAAGATGTTTTCCCTGAAACACCGCGGAACCAAGGACTAATTGCCCAGATATCAGGAATGTCGCCTACGGTGGGTTGGATATGTTACGAGGAAACCAGAGGAGTATGTCGATCGCAAATGCCTGGGCCCGGTCATACCATAATTACGATCCCGCGGACGGCCCCAAAAGCACTGGCTTGACATATTATAGTGAGACATGAGAGCCAATCATCTCACTATGGAGGTTCTTCAAGATCGAGCGAAGTGGAGGCGGATTAGTAGGAAGGCGGATTCTAGCAATAAGCCGGGATAAAGCCAAATATAGAAACAAGAATGTAATTAATATTCATTTGTAACAATGATATATCAATGGCTTATCAAGCCGATAATTAGTTAGCAGAGAGTCCGTCAGAGCATAAAAACGCTCACAACCTCTACAAAAAGAAGACCCGTACCACCGTTCATATCTAAAACTAATATAGTGATGCACTTACGAAGACAAGCGTAAGCAGCGTTAGTCATGAATGAAAATCACGAACTAAGCCTTATCAGACAAGATTGAATCAGCTCTAGTAAGAGCAGACATCTGTTATCGCGTTATCATGAGATGAATCATAATGATTGACTATTCATGAAATATGATTCATTTTATCACATGCACGGAAATTGGCTTGATTTGGTGCAGGAACGCCGAGGGTGATGGTAATCTATGACCCGTATTAAAGTACGGGTACCAACACAAGACCTTATGAAGATACACTGACATTGAACATCGACAGCATCTGTGGGGTAGTCGGGAGTAGCAGCGTGTGAAGGGTTGCCGCGGGTTGGATCCCAAAAACAAGATAAATGCGCTTGATCCGCAAATATTTCTTTCGAATTTGGGTGTTGTAGGGCCGTAAGTTCCTTGTCGTTCTTGATATCTATGAGACAGGCTATCCTAGTGTGGTTTATGGAATCTGTGACTGCTGGATGTATTTTTTTATTAAATTTTAAGCGAGTAAATGGTAAGTAACTGATATTGGTTGTGATGTATTAAAAATTAAAAAGAACTAAAATTTTATTTTATTTGATTTTATTTTTACATTAAATAGATCTACAGCTAGATTACAAAATATATATCAGAATAGTACAATAAAATAAGCCAATTACAGATCCATACGAATAGATAAATAGTTTATAAGGCATTACACGTAAACAAATATAGGAGAATCACAAAATAAGGTCGAACAAATTTTGTTCAACTTATCGGTATTGAAATATGGCGGCAGACATTATGATGGGTCTATTGCTTTCTTTAGTTTGAATTTAGTTTATATACTTCCATTTGATTTTTGTATTTTACATTACAGCCTCATAGGTCGATTGAAGCCATAGACTTGCGGTTAATAAATTTTAAGTGTTCATAACATTATTTAATAATTACGGGGCAGAACATCGATTGTAATTACTATATTATTATGCTTATAAAGGCTTTTCAACAATTACGATGTATCCATACAATTAGAAACTTGACTTTTTTTTTAAGCAAACTCTCGCCAAGTGCCAAGTTGGCACCAACAATGAAATTAATCAGGTACAACTAAAATACCGTTAAATTTCATATTCGTCACCACGCCTCGTGGCAACTATTAAAGAAAGTATATTGTGAAGCGATATTTGTAATCCGGTGACAAATAAACCGACATTACGGTAATGTTAGTATAAATATTGTTACTGAAATATTTCCTCTACTCGCTTACGTAGAAGTGGTGATTAAAAATAATTAAAATATAAAATGTGATTTGGTACCACTACTATACTACTACTATAGATTACGGATATTGCGTTGGCCCGTCAGCAGTACATAGTGGTGGATATTTTTTTATAGCATAGGCTGGCAAACGAGGAAGTGGGTCACCTGATGGTAAGTGACACCGCCCATGTACGCCCACAATACTAGAAGAATCATGAGCGCGTTGCCGACCTTAAAGGAAAGGGATAATTAGGGATTGGGAAGGGAGGTAATTTGGGCCACCGGATATCTCACTCACCATACGAAACGCAGCAGCAAGCCTACTTTACGTCGGTTTTCTGTCAGACAATGGTAACGACCCGGTCGAGCCGGCCCATTTATGCTGTAGACAAAACTTTCTACAGGACGGAAGGCAGTTATTAAATATCGCCTTATTCACTATTTAGGCTGAAAAAACATTGAGGAATCCTAGGTTGGGTAATCGCAATTAAAATCTCAGTTTTCGATTCGAAAAATCGCAAATATGAGTTTCCTATGTAACTTCATAAGGCGAAAACTCGGCGAGCCGTGGATAGTAGTAGTAGCGGCACTTCTACCTCCTCATCGAGGTACAGGCGTGAATTTTTGTAACGTGAATTAATTAGCCGAATGAAGAGTATAATTATTCAGAAAGTATTAGCTAAAATAAGTTTTGGCACTAATTATAAAAGGACTATGCACAAATGTAATAATTTGTATTAAGTTGTTTTTTTTATTTATTTTAGGAAATAGCAGTGATAGCTCAGAATGGATTGTCGAGATGGATTTTGTGTTTCGGTTTGAAGGACATTGAAGTCAGTGAAATTACTGAGCATTATGTGACTTAACATCTTATGTCTCGGGGTGACGACCGCAGTTCAGTGCCATGCAGTGCTTTGTAATTCAAAGTTCTGTGTGGTGTTGCTTCTGTATATGGGCAGGCGTGGCGCTTACCATCAGGCGAGTGCTTTGTTCGTCTCGTCATTCAATTTAAAAAAAAGTCAGGAAGTTCATGCAGACCAACGAAACCACACAATACCTAGACCTGACAACAGCGATTCATACCAACACATAGACCGATTGACAGACCAAATCCAACAGGGCATTCTTACTTGGTTCCAAACCGTGAGTACATTCTTAACGACCAACTTTACGCTGAGATTAACAGAATAGACAAATACTAAAAGTATTACAGGCAGCCGGGATTCCCGATAATCGATAGATAATGCGGATTGGTAGACACCTTCAAAATTCTTCTGGAGTAGGGACTTTTCAGGTATAATACACAAGTAACTTAGAATAGTCAGTAGTGCATGCTCTTAGGGCTGGTTTCGAACCTGCAACTTTCATCTGGGCAGCCCGTACCACTTGCCATTGAGCTAACGCTGCTTTATTTATTTACTAGCTTTTGCTCGCGGCTCCGCCCGCGTGATCTGCTTTTTTCCAGGATAAAAAGTAGCTTATGTCCTATTCTGATGTATAAGCTATATTATTGTAAAGTTTCATTAAAATCCATCCAGTAGTTTTTACGTGAAAGAGTAACAAACATACATCTATCCATCCATCCATACTTACAAACTTTCGCGTTTATAATACTAGCTTTTGCTCGCGGCTCCGCCCGCGTGTTCTACTTTTTCCGCGATAAAAAGTAGCCTATGTCCTATTCTGATGTATAAGCTATATTATTGTAAAGTTTCATTAAAATCCATCCAGTAGTTTTTACGTGAAAGAGTAACAAACATACATCCATACTTACAAACTTTCGCGTTTATAATATTAGTAGGATTAGTAGGATAGGATGGTAAACCTATCTATATTATTGAATTTTATATTCCATTGCGTAATCGTGCGTGATATAGTTTTGATTATTGACATGCGCATTAAGCCTACCTACCGTACACGCCTGCACCACGCGTTTTGGATCAGGGCGGCGAGGCTGTGACGTCACGTCTGAAGCATCACGTGACGTGTGTTTGGACGCGGTTTTATGCCTTTTGCCATTGCGACTTCCTTATTAAGATGGTAAGGACTAAACTCTTAGCTTTAATAGTCAAACCTTCAAAGTGACGACTTGACATTGAATTTCCTTAACCATTATGAAATATATAAATGCTATAAATGTAAAGATGATCATAAAATAACTGTATCCACGTACATAACTTAATATGTAATATGTTAATATTAAAACTGGTTTGTAGGTTATTTATTTTTATTTTATTTGACTGAATGACGAGACGAGCAAGGCGCTGGCCTGGTGCTAAGCGCCACGCCTGCCCATAAGCAGAAGCAACACCATACAGAAATTTGAATTACAAAGCACTGCATGGCACTAAACTGCGCTCGTCATCCCGAGACATAAGATGTTAAGTCTCATAATGCCCAGTAATTTCACTGGCTTCAATGTTCTTCAAATCGAAACACAACAGTACTTACACACTGTTGCTTGGCAGCAGAAATAGGCAAAGCGGTGGTACCAACCCAGACGGCCTCTCGCATACGAGGGACCTCCACCTTGTAAAATGTAGTCTTAATGACGTATATTTGTGGGAAGAAAAAAGATTTCAATACCGGAGACTGTAACCTAGCGTGGCTCAAAGCATTCATCTACCGTTTAGTTCTACCAATGATTAAAGAATCATTAAGAGTTCTACATACGTTTGAGTTTTTGCTATCGGTGAAAAAATGAATCACGATGACTAACGAGGCGGTAAGGATATGTCAATCTCACCGGCCTTTCGACTCGCGATTCGATTCGCGACAGATAAAGAAATGAGATTATGCAGATTATCTTCATATAATAGCTCAAGTATAGCTTTTGTTTGCGTCTTCGAGCGCGTGAAAAATCTTTACATAGTATAGAATGAAGTCGCTTCCGCTGTCTGTTCGCTTAGATCTCTTAAACTATTCAACGGATTTTAATGCCATTTTCAGCAATAGATAGGGTGATTCATGAGGAAGGTGTATATATGTGTATCACGTTATGACCTATGGGAGCAAGGCATTAACGTAGGTGAAACCGCGAGGAACAGCTAGTGTTTTATAATAAAAAATGTAGTTTTCCCAGTCAAACTTTCCGATCCCCTTTCTCTTTCTTACATGGGGTTGAATTTTAATAGACGTCGAAATACTTGTTTCTTTCATTGTGTTTAGGGAGAGATAATACCAAGTTTTATGTAAATGAACAGATTTTTTTTATTAATTCTTATCTTACAAACTTTTGTACATCTTTAGATATCTCTAAAGATATTCTCTGAATATTCTATCGAACATAAAAAAAAAACCTTCTAAGTGTTTACTTATGTCATTATAGGAACATTCAGTAAAAATATTAGCTTGTTAGTGTCAACGGCCTTTGTTTTTTTTATATTTAGCCACGGCAAAGTGATGTGGTAAGTGCAGTGCAGTCCAAATATAATGTCTGCTGTCGAGAGATATTGCGTCGCTCGTTGTTTGCCAGAATTATGCCAGGCAACAGTTACTGCATATACATTACCTCAGAACGCAACTCATCTGAATGAGCCATAATGGTGGGTTTTTCACTATATGTGTATGATGGTCGCTATTCAATCGGGCACAAATATTGTGGTTTAAGTATCACCAGAAAATGCATTTATAAATCAGGATATGTAAGCTTATATTATTAAGTACATATATCAAAGATTAGTCCAATAAACGATTTCGTTCACTTAAAAAAAATTAAGAAAAATAAAACACTACAGGTATCATTATTTTAATCTATAATAAATTAGATTGTTGTCAATATCTAATAATTGTGTATAAAAATATTTTCTGCATTTTTTTTTATTTGTTTGATTAAAGAGACGAGCATGAGCGCCACGCTTGCCCATAAACAGAAGCAATAACACACAGAACTTCGAATTACAAAGCACTGCATGACACTGAACTGTGCTGGTCACCCTAGGACACAAGATGTTAAGTCTCATAATGCCCATTGATTTCACTGGCTTCAGTGCCCTTCAAACCGAAACACAACGGTGTTTACACACTGTTGCTTGGCGGCAGAAATAGACAAAGCGGTGGTACCAACCCAGACGGCCTCTCGCATACGTGAGACCTATCACCTTGTAATAGCAAAGTTTCTTCGTTATTTTGTATTATATCATAAGCATGCCAGCGATATAAAGCTATTAAATGACAGTGTGACGTCATAACCGCGGTGCGACCATTAAGTATTGTTGGCACTTGTAACATTATGGGAGTTTATGAGCGGTGCAGATCACTTATTATCAGGTTAACTTGCTCGTTTGCGGGCATCTACCATAAAGCATAAAATTCTTATAGTATCACTAAGCATCTTTATATTATGTTTACCGCTTACCATGGCTTATTATTAGGCGGGCTGCATTAAAAAGCCTTTCATAGCCAATTTTAGTATTTAGGGTAATCCTAAAAGGGCAACATAGTAACAAGTGTTACAATGTTAATTGTTAATTTATTTCTCGTCTTGAATAAAATAGAATAAACTTTTCGAGAATTCGCTTCGGGAAATTTCGACGAGAAACCCTAATTGACACTGAAAAGTCACAAATAAAATTAATTTCTTATGGAAACGATCGTGTTTGAGGAAGTTTACGAGATGCACAGACAGGCGTTCGGCTGACGTCAGTGGAATATGACCTTTCATCTCAGTTATATGGACGAAAGTTAGTAGAAGTCTTTCCGGAGTCGGTGCCTGGCAACTGACATTTAATATTATATACATATACGAACGGACAGAGGTCCAGTCATAAGGTCATTGACGTATGATACAGCTTTAATTTATTACGTACTGTCCCTCGAAGCTTCATTCATTGCACGCTACTGCTCCGCTCCCGTGGACCATAGCACGATGTTATATAGCTCTATACCCTTAGTTCTCAGAGTGGTCCAGGTAGACCCCCAGGATGCCATGGAAGACTCGACGGGTGTCTACGTTGGCGGGACAAAAATGGGGATTCACAACTCATAAGAAAATTTATCTGCTTTAAATAGTGAAGAACTAAAATGTTGGCTTGACTTCACTTATCAATGTAGACAGATTATATTTTAAGAAGATCAGCGTGAAAATGACCTGGAACTTTCTAGGCGTTCAAAAGTTCCCGTTTGTTCAGATAGTGATGAAAAACTTATTCAGTTGTTTATTTTTAGTCGAATTGTCCATAATTAGTTTGACCTGAACACATTTCTAGAACCATGAAAAACAAAACGAAATATGATTACGTTTTATATCCATCGCTTGTCTTGTAAGTTATGGGGTTTAAAATTCATACAAAATACCTGTAGAAAAAACACTTTCAGTTATTCACGAATTTAAGAATTTCTTTGGTAAATTCATAATATACCAGAAAAAAATACGATTCAATAAAATATACATTTTTCTGAAAATGATCCAGTAGGTATATTTTCTATGAATTTTTATATTAAAAAACCTTAAAAATGCTGTACCATAAAGTTGACGTATTGGCACTTTTGAAGGCATATCCTTAATTGGGATAATAACGACTAATTAAAAAAGAAAATATTCAAATCGGTCCAACTGTTCTCAAGTGATGCCATTACCAACGAACAGCATTTCATTTTTGTATATTAGTTTAGTCCTAAATGAAAATCTCGATCGCTCGAGAAAAGATAACATCACCAACTCAATTCCCTTCATGATTAAAAATCAATTAGATAATGATAATTGTACTTGTGCGGTTAGGTCTTACACGGATTTTTCCAATAATCGATAAGAATAACGAATAGCATCTGCTATTAACGGGTGTGATAAGATGTTATTTTTAACTGTACTGAGTGATTACGCGGAATAATCGAGTGTATACTTATAAGTAAGACGAATAACTCATTAAATAACTGTTAGTGTTAGCGGGTTATGTGGTTAAGGTTTGAGCTGATTAGCCGGTGAATATGAGGATAAATAATTCATTTGTCGCGTCTATGCACTCGTTAATATTTTTTTGCATGATTTTGAGATTTGATATCAACATATTATACTATGATACTTTTCTTAACTTTACTCTCTACTCTTCTTACATTTCTTAGAACTCATCGTTAGTACGATTTTGCATTAGATGCAGCCCTAATGAAAACTTAGGTGCCTAATATGTTAATAAATATGAATGGGTTTCATTTACCTATATTACATGTGGAATAGAATCATTTTTTTCTTTTATACAATTACTACTCAATTTTTAATAGCTCATAGGAGAGTGGTACGGACTACAGAGAATAAAGTACAGGGTTTGTAAGCAACCCTAAAGATACCAGATATACAATATATTTTGACAGAATTTGAAGTCAACCAACCCGTATTACGCCAGCGTGTTGGAATACAGTCTAACCCATCTCATTAATAGAGCATGCCCGTGCAGGAGCAGTATAGAACAGTTCTAATAAGTTTTATTACTCTTGTTATTTTTATATTTAATCACCTCAATGCTCTAGTAACAGCTTACTAAGGCTCACGTAGTACCTATTGGTTAATCCGTGCTATGGCTGAGAATTCTTAGGTCGGGCAGTCATGAATGGTTTCTGAGCTTTGAATTTGAAAAAATCACTCATCAATTGTAATTTGTACCGGGTATAGAGATAGACCCGCCCCATATCACATCATCGGCAATTAACTCGGTGAATTAGGGATGCAGTGGTACTCGTTGCCCCTCTGGCTACTCCTTCGGAGATATAGTCGTGAGTTTATGTTATGTTATTATTTGTACCGAGTAGTTCAAAGTGGCGAAAATAAAACCCATTTAGCATTATCTATATGGGACTACTCTGAAGTTTCCTGAGGCAAGGGGTCAAGCACATAATTTACTCTACCACTCAAGAGACAAAAACACGCGTCAAGCGTAAACGTAGGCCTCGTTAAACGTTCGCTTTAGCGTATTTTCGGCTACAGCTAATAAATAATGTACATATAGCGTTATCTCAGTGGGTTAAGGATTGTTTTACATGGGCTAAAAACCACGCGTTCTATAAGATTTTATCGCATAGTAAAAATTCATTTGTTTACGCATTAACGACGAATTGTTTGTGCCGCGGTTCACACAAGATATTGTGTGATAGATATTTATTTAGTAGAAAATATATATGTTTTAGTAACTATTTATGATACCATTTTTTTTACTAGCCTAAATGACGAAACGAGCAAGTCGCTCGCCTGATGATAAGCGCCACTCCTGCCCATAAACAGAAGCAAACATACAGAACTTTGAATTGCAAAGCACTGCATGGCATTGAACTGCGCTCGTCACCCCGAGACACATGACGTTAAGTCTTATAATGCCCAGTAATTTAACTAGCGTCAATGTCTTTAAAACCGAAACACAACAGTACGTACACACTGTTGCTTGGCGGCAAAAATAGACAAAGCGGTGGTACCAACCCAGACGGCCTCCTGCATACGGGGGATCGCTGGTGGGAGGATACTTGTATCCGACCGGATGGCGACCACCGTACACTGATGCTAAAACCTGCCATAGTGGCCCACCTTGTGTGGGTCGCGTTCCAGGGTCAGCCAGTGTATATCCGGTTCTCCCCAGGAGGCTTGCCCCCTGATCCTAACCCTTTTCCTCCCCCTCCCCCTTGGCCCTTTGGCAGGCCGGCATGATCTTGCCGACCTACGATAGACACATTGTTTATCGTTGGTCGACACTATTCTTGGATTGTGCTACACTTACCATCAGGTGTAGCGTAGTCACTGTGCCGAGCCAAATAAAAAAATAAAAAAAAAACTACCACTTTACCTTAAATAATAAATTGTTAAATAAGTGGTACTGAACCCCGATATTCGATGCGTGATGCGTTCTTAAAGTCTATTTTTAGTTAGATGTTAATCCACAAATCTAGTTTACGAAATACGTGTTTGTCTCCGCATCATACAATACTCGCTAACTAATATTGACTCTGCAATCTAGAACCCGATGCATTGGGAGTAACCTGTATTTGCTTAAAGAATAAAAAAATGAATAGAGCCTTGATGACAAAATTATTTGCGTTGAACGATATCGTGAACGAATGGATCAATTGCTTTGGGAGGGATATAAAGAGCGGCAATTCTCTCCTTTCTGTCCATTTTTTTTTTATTTTATTTTTCTATGGCAAAAAGGGGCAAACGGGCAGGAGGCTCACCTGATGGAAAGTGATCACTGCCGCCCATGAACACCTGCAACACCGGAGGGCTTGCAAATGCATTGCCGGCCTTTAAGGAAAGAATATGCTAAAAAAAAGAGTTAAATAGCGTTAAGGGATCATTAATACTACGAACTGTTAAATGCCTTTGATTTTCTTGGCGCAGCCGGCGAGTACGCTATGAAGCTAGCTACGAAGCGAGAGGCCGTGGGTTGGATTCCCGCACCGAGACAAATGTTTCTGTGATCTACTAATATTGGTTTCGGATCTGGGTGTTGTGGGACCGCAAGTCCCTCGTAGTTCCTGCTACCCACGATACAAGTTTTACCTAGTGTAGGGTCAGTCTGTAGGGTGTATTTTTTTTTCCTTAATGACGTGATCCCGATTGTAATGGACGAAATCGGCCTCGTGATACTTTACCATAAGTTTGTATGTCTTTTACAGAACTGTCAAGACAACGAAAAATAGTATGTATGGAAATCCGTGCAGCGTTCTCCAGATAGGTCTAACGCCCGTTTTTAAAAAGAACGTTTATGTTTACATTTTGAAAATGAAACTCATGATAGAATCTCGGAGCGCAATACCGCGTGGATGTTACACTTGCACGAGACTGAGTGTGCAGATTAAGGCTGAGGTCTATGGATCAAACTTCGACTTAAGGTGTCATTTTGTATGAAAATGGCTTCGCTTAATCTGAACTAATAATACGGTGACTCGATAGTGCCGTGACTTCGACTCATAATAAATCAGATTACATAAAATCGTGTATTTTTTTATCCTGGCTCGGCTAAGTGACTACGTTACACCTGATGGTAGGTAAGTGTAGCGCAATCCAATAATAGTGTCGACCAACGACAAACAAAGTTTTAAATTAATAAAATAATTTACTCTCGTTTCTTCCCTGACGAGAACCATTTTAAAGATTTATGATTAAGTATATAAAGTCGATTTTTAAAAAGTTTACTAGTTGAAATGATTTTTTTAAGTTGACTTTAGAATATGGACTTTGGTGAGTTCATACCATAGTTTACTGCGCTAAGTCACTTTCTGAACTATTTACGTCGGTTCTATAGATCTCGGCTTTAGTGGAATCACATAGCATTGTATACAAAAAACTAATACTTAATATGGTACACGTAATTCAATTATTTCCTATCTAACATAATTTTATACTCTATAAAAAATATAAAAAGTCGTCATCAAAATAGCAGTCACTAAATTAGATTTTATTATGTTTTCATAAAACCTAGTAACACAAAACAGCTATTTTCTTTCAAATTAAAGTCGAACAAATAGTACCACAAAATCATGTTGCGCAAAGTAGGTAAACACTAAATTATAACAGAAACATAGTAACATCATAAAATAAAATTCTTATCGCAGACGAAAACATTTAATTCTCGGTAAATATTTTGTGATTTGTAAAATTAGAACATGGAATAGTTCATTCTCTTATTTAACATTCAGATCCGATGTGTATCCAATAGAATTTATAGAGCGAAAACAAACGAATCTTTTTTATATCCAAATTATTTTACCCTTAAAGAGGTTTTTTGTAAGTATAGATAGAACGGTGGTAGACTTTGCTGGTGGTAGGATATTCATATCCGCCCGGATAGCGACCACCGTACACATGGTGTTAAAACCTGCCATAGTGCTCCACACGCCTTGTGTGGTTCGCGTTTCAGGATCAGCCAGTGTATATCTGGTTCTCCCGAGAGGCTTGCGACATGACTTGATGATAATTGGGGCAGGTATAGGGGTACATCCTTGTATCACTGTGCCTGCATAGGTTATCCGCCTGTCCTGTTGCAGGCCCCTCAATTTGCTTCTTCCCTCTCCGAAGAGGGAAGAAGATTTTATACAGGCCGGTGACTCTGGAGACCACTGATCAACTCGTTGCTTGTTGGTAGTCGATGGTTTTTTGGATTGCACTGCGCTTAACATCATGTGTAGTGCAGTCACTTTGCCGTGCACGGAAAAAAAGTGATTTTTAAGTAAATCATTACTAGTCTGTTCATCGGTGCAGTATTCAAATCTATATTAATTAGTTTCGTATCAGACCTTGACTTGACCGTGTTATTAGATTTATCTAATAGGTCAAGTCAAGGTGGGCAAGTACCCATCTACTATCCTTGCCCATATTCTGAATGAGTTGTGAGTTTAAAAGAAAAATTATTATACTATACTGGCTAGTATAGTAAATTTTAACAACCCTCGTGACGTAGTAGCCGACTGTGAAAGGAGAGGCCTCGGTCCCATCTTGAACTGAGATTTGTTCATTCGATATTTTTGTGACTCGCAAATATTTGACATACATTTTTACTAGGTGGTAGGGCCTTTGTATGCAAGAAACTGTCTGAGTGTTACCACCGGTTTGTCTATCTCTGCCACCAAACAGCAGTGTTGTGTTCCAGTTAGAAGTACATTGAAGCCACTGAAATTACTGGACAGTAAGAGACTTAACATCTTATGTCTCAGGGTGACGCGGCCGTGCAGTTGGTGGTTCATAATACGAAATTCAAAATGGGATAGCTTTTAGCAGACTTAAAAAAAGGAGGAGGTTCTTGTTTATATGCAGGCGTGATGCTTATCATCAGTCAAACGAACTGCTCGTCTCGTTCTCTGTTCGGTAGTCCAAGCACAAAAAGCTATCGTGGTTGTAACGTAAAAGTATCGAGACGATGATACCATTACCGAATATCAAAAGCTCGATACATTCACATTAATGACGTCATCTTAATGTAAGTAGGAGACGGAGAGAGAAGATGTAAATGGAATGAACACCTTGTTGAATGAATGATACCTTTTAAAAATGTAATCAAATTAAATACCATTATATTTTGACTAAACAGGGTATTGTTGAAAATTAAATGAAATTCAAAGAACGAAGTAAAATGTAGTAAGTACTTAAATTAAAAGTTTGGGATTCTAAAGTACATATTATCGTTAAATAAAAAAATCTTATCTACAATAGATTAGGAAAATATTTAACAGTTTCCGAATTACATCACTTGATATAGTTGACGTCCAGACAAGGTTAAGGTTGTTAAGGGCCGTCCGTGAGCAAAACACCGCGCGATCGTGGTTTTTAGAGGCTATCTAGTCATTAGTTAAAATAAATATTGATCAAAAAAATATACAATATATTTCTACAATCTGTCAGCTTTACTTTGTTCGATTCAAATTCATGTTAATGCTGATATATATTTTTAAATTGTCGTTATAAATGAACCATAAAAATGAGAAAAATGCAAACATTCCGTGCGTCTCCTTTTAAAGTACAGAATGTTATCAAATGAGATTAACATCACTAGATAGGCAATTTAATAACGAATATTTTGCCCGTTTTAAATTTTCGAAAAGACCAAAGCCTCATTTTTTAAATCAATTATTCGCTAAATACGTGCATATTCTGCACACGCTGAGTACACGATTCAGTATGGCGCGAGTCAGTCAAGGTCGTTTGCTCACGGACGGCCCTTAATGTCTGCGTTACATAAAGTTGTCAAAATTTTGACGTAGGATAATGTAAATGTCGAACTTTATCTTTTGTTATAAATTTTGGCGGAAAGTTTTGTAAAACTATATTTTGATACGTATAGGTAAATCATGTTTTTGAAACTACGTTAAATTAAACAAGTTTCAACAACTTCTTAGGGCAGGTTTTAAACATTAATTCCCTAAAGGGATAAAATAGGGAATGGATTGTACGGAGAAACAATATTAAATCGACATGCGACTCGAACTTTTCGAATTATTCATCACACTTTGTAAGTACACTTCCACAATAGATTTTACTTATAACCCGCAGGCCTAGTACAAGTTTTAATAGATTTTTAGAACGATGATAGTTTTCGTTTACTTTCCATAAATCAAGTAGCGGTAGCCACTAATGGGAATTATAATAAATTGAAATTGCTAGTATGCTCTGATTAGTTCTATATCATAGTATAGTTTCCGAGCGATACTTTCCTTTTTTACAATTTGAATTGCTAGTTTGACATTTTGTCAATAGTAAATTTTATACGAATTCGAAAACTATGAACGTATTTGTAACTCGTAGTAGACCTACCGGTTAGGGCATAAGTTCAGCATCGTCGTACCCCGGCTTTTACTGCTTCACCCCACCGACTCTCGTTTCCCACCACTAGAATAAACTAGTGTTGCAATCACAACTAACCTCCAGAATGTAATAATTGTTACATAAATATTTAAACAATTTTTAGGGGCGACACGTTTCATTTAAATAAACCTTAAAAACCGATATGGGTGTCGTTAATGAGGATTCTTTGGACATTTTTTACGAAAATGGCATTAATTTTAAAGTCTATAATAGCGACAAGACACAATCGAGAACTGTATAGTGAAACGAGGATTTAAAGGTTAAAACTAGTCTACAATATTACTTCAAAGATAATCCCACATACCTACTTTTAGTTTTTTACTTCATTCTATTTAGATGATTTCGTGCGTGGATTAATATACATTACAGGAAAAATATGTAATGATTTCTTACGATTACGCGAATGTTACACATTGAAATAAAACTAATTTAACGGATTTTATCGAGGTTTTTCATTTTAATTTTGGTCCCGACGTTTCGAAAGCTTTTCACCCTTTTTGGTAACGGGGTGGTGGGGTCTCCACCCCGTGACCAAAATTAAAATAAAAAACCATGATAAAATCCGTTTAATTTAGTTTTATTTCAAGGAAAAAGATGAATGAAAGAATAGGATGCGGGCCAGACACAACACGCGAACACAAATACGTGTCATAGAATAACGCCCGCAGGTTTCTACCCTAATCGCCCGCTTTGTGCCATAAATATAAACCCACTTTTCAATTTTCTGAATTGCGTGTAAATTAATTTATTTATATATTTAATTTAACAAAGGAAATATATTTTATAACATAGGCTAGCAAATGAACAAGTGGGTCACCTGATGGTAAGTGATCTCCACCACCCATATACGCCTAGAAGAATCATGGGTACGTTGCCGACCTTAAAGCAAAGGGATAATTAAGGGATTGCGAAAGGGAGCGGATTCGGGCCTCCGGATATCTCACTCACCGTACGAAACGCAGCAGCAAGCCGCTACTTTACGTCGGTTTTCTGTAAGACAGTGGTAACGACCCGGCCGACCCTTTCATCCTGTAGACAAACTGTTTACATAAATATACTCCAACAGTTAGAAACAGTCCTGAACTCGCATTATAATAAACCGTGTCGAGAATATCAGGGGCAACGAGGAACTTACGGTCTCACAACACTTAGAAACAAATACTTACTAGTGGATGACACAAACATTTGCCTCAGTACGGGGATCGAACCTGCAGCTTCGCCCTTCACAGCCAATGCGCCACTAAAGTTATCAAATGTTATTTAATAGGTCTATTTTTTTACAATCCTGGTATAAAGCTAGCCATATATCAAGACGTTATGAAATCTTGAAAAATAAAACACGATAAACGAAATATTATCTTTTAATATCAATAGGCACATGAATCGAAAATGCACTATGCGACTTTTCACCGCGTGTTTACTGTGTCAGTAATACTACCACCAACAAGGACACTACGCTACATCACTTATATGACTACAAATATCGGTAACGCTTACAATTATTCATAGACTTTCAACAATACTGAAGGCACTTTAGTGAAAATTATTTTCAATATCACTCAGAATCGGCGGGAATGTGTTAAGTTTTTTTTATAAATGAACAAATAAAATCTAAACTGTGAAAAAACCAACGACCTATATTAAGTTCTCACCAGTCCTTATGCCTTTGTCAAGCAGATGCCAAACAATAAGCGTGGCGATGCGTTTTTTTTCGCACCTGGCAAGCGAAGCAAAACCTCGTAAATAAATAGGGTTTGTAAAAATTTCGTCACCATTGGATGAAGGGTTTGAGAATAGAGGACGGGCAATGTAAAAAAATATTGGGCCAGATATCTTCGTGAGCGTACGCAAAACACCAAAATTTCAAAATCGAATGCATGGTTTAGGAACGCATAGAGATAGAAACATTAATTTTTATTTACATAGAAGTATATAGTGCTTGATCCTAGTCACATAGAAATGCAAAAGAGAAGCGTGACGAACTTTACATTAGCCTCAGTCCGCTTCGCTATGCTTTCAGTTTGTTATCTGTTGACAAATACATTACAATTTTGTCAGACATATAGAGGAAGAGTACCTACAGTTAAAAAAAAACGAAAAATTAAGGCGGATTTTTCTCTGTCTGAACCTCAACTAATAGTACATAATAAACATTTAATACACTGAATATTACGTAAATAGAATGCATGGGTTTTTAAAAAACAATAAATTTCTCATTTGTGTAATCATCCCCGACATTTCGTATAATGTCTGGATCGAAAATACAAACAATAAATCCTTCAAAGTTGTTTAATTTTTTTTTATGTCTTATCAAGTGCCTCCAAAATTGTCCTTACAAAAATATAATACAATGTACAAAAAATAAACAATGTTATACATATTTGGTGCTTTATGGCCACAGAGTATTATTTATTCTCTATGTATGAACGTCTTTTGGGGCCTGTTTCACAATGTATGATAAAAGTGTACATGTATATTTAGTTCACTACTCCGTGTATACTGACAGCACTAATTTTGCTTTTGCTGTTGAATATTGTATCTATTAATATCATTTACTTGGACATTGTGAAACAGGCCATTACTAAATTAGAGCAATGATTCACGCACATTCCTCGTACAAGGCTTATATATAATATACATATCATTAAATATAACATTTACATGTTCGCTATTATTCGCTATAATATCAATTAAATAAACGCAAGCATTTTACTACGTCTTTTTTGTTTGTAATAATTATAATTGTTGTCGTCTTCTTTAACCTTTGTGATAAAAACGACATTTTAATTACTACTTGCATAAACTTTAATGTGGTAGAGACACGCTGTACAGTTTCAGTTGTTACCATTATCTCACAGAAAACCGACGTGAAGTAGCAGCTTGCTGCTGCGTTTCGTACGGTGAGCGAGATAACCGGAGGCCCAAATCCCCCTCCCCTACCCTATCCCTTAATTACCCGTTTCCTTTAAGGTCGGTAACGTGTCCACGATTCTCCTGGTATTGTGGATGTTCATGGGCGGTGGAGATCACTAACCATCAGGTGACCAACTTGTTTGCCGGCCTATAAAAAAAATACAATGAGTCGATACCACAGATCACGCATGACATTATAAAAGATGTGCCGGCTCGCAACACACCACGGAGCTCTATATGAAGGGTAATAGGTTTATTTTTAATGTAAATAAAAGTGAACATAAATAAAGAACTATATGTATACATATGAAAATAACTTAAACCACTTCATAACATGAAGAAAACATGCACTGTCAATTTATACCGTACAAAAAAAAACTGCGTTGTCACACCACACAGTGAAGAAAGTACTACCTACCTTTTAAAAAGTATTGTACCTACATGTTACCATACTATTCAATAATAATAAAATTGTTTGTCCTAAAGACTTTGAAATAAAATATACTTTTAACGGTATTAATTTTTAGCAATATTCTTGGACAGATTGATCATGGAGAACAAACCTATAATGCTTGCAGGCCATTAACAGATAACAGACATTTAAACGTAGAACAATCACTTCGTAGGCTTAAAACAATTCCGTACACAAAAGGTTACAATGTGTAACCTTTTGTGTACGGAACTCTAGAAATAGCATGGTTTTGTCTCTTGTTCTTAGCGACATTGAAATTTCCTTTCTGGTTTTTAAAAGTATGCACGTTCTACAAAATCGCTATTGTTGAGGGGTTATTATTGTTTTTTTCTATCTGTAAGTATATCGAAATTATACCACAGTACAAACCAAACTGAACTTGTCATTAAAAATATTTAAAATAAAAATATACACAATATACTTAATAGTATGTCCGACAGTCATACATTTAGTCCTGACCACGCGATGACGTCAGTATACATAATAAAAATTGGCACGCTAGGTTTCCGTACAAATTGTTGTAATTACATGATCTATTATATTATCTGTGGTCTGTGGTTGATGAATTAATTTACATTAAATAGAAGCAATCCCTGCTGACTATATAATTTTTATCGATAGTGGAATTATGATTCATTCCAGTATCGATAAAATAATAAGCACTTTAATGTTGAATGTCGTTAGGACATTTATTATTTTATGCCGGCCTTCATTTCTCTTGTGTAGATCTTTTAAACGAAGCATTTAGATTTACTCAGTGGGTACATGACGGTAACTTTACAATCTATCGACAATTATTCTCTATATCCTTTTGAAGTGATAACTTCTTATGGGAGGGTAAACCGCTTCGTAACATAACGCGTTACGGCGCCACTCTGGCTTCCCTTTCTCTCAGGCATACGGCAGCAATAGGTTGGCTCCTCCTCTCTCACTTTAACCCACATTAGTTTAAGTTATCACTTCTGTCGAGCGTCCCGAGACGCACACTTTTTTTTTTGTTATCGGATGATTTAGGCCGGAATTTATTTTCTATCTGAATGTAATATAAATTAGAAATCACATGCAAATAACCACTAGACAAGAACGTTGTATTAAAATTGAACTCTACTGGTTCGAATGTTACATTAAAATGGCACTTATTGGTGACACTTTGTTAAAGGTATTTATGTAAATTTAATTACTCATAACTACGATAGCTTATGAGGTACAGGTAGTTCAAAATAAAAACAGTTTGTGATTTTTGCACGCTAGTTAACAATAATGTAGAACTCCAATTCATAGTGAATATAAACGTTTTCTAAAGCTATTAACCATATTTGAATACACATGTGCTGATTTTGTACAAAGTAAATGATGAATGACATAAATAAATAATGATTGAATACATAATGAAAATAATCATTTTTTTGTTACAGTAACAGCTTTTTCTCTCTTTATTTTTAAGAATAGCACCGCTCAATTACATCGACGCGTCTTACAAATCGGTTTCGTTAGAATCGAATAAGAAACACAATAGAAAGTGATTGTAGCTTATCATTGTAATTAACTCCGTTAATGAATGTTTTTCCGAGGTATGTATCTGTGTCAAAGTACTACATAGTTGATATAGTATAATTAAAATGAATTTATTACTACTACATTTGTTAGCAATTCCAAAACATTACGTTTCAAACAACTCATAGTTTACGAAAGTAAATGTTCGGGTGGCACAATGTGTATTGAAGCACAAATGACTTTGTAATCGGTAATAAATTCATTTGGATCAAGGTACAATAGCTAATATAGTGTTGGTCTGTTTCAGCCGGGTTCACTTGAATTCAGAAAGTGGTAATATCGACACAAAGTCAAACAAAAACATGACGTCATAGTAAAACCTAGAGTGATAATAAAGCTACAAAATAATTGAGCTATACACTACAGTACCGATAGATAAAAATAATAACGTAATTAAGATATGTTGGTATCTACAAGTTTCAACGAACGGGGGAGGTATGCAATATCTTCGCCAAATATTGACGATGGACGAAGGAAAATAAGGAACTCCTTGACGATAAGAAGCCACTATTTTCTTTTAATTTGTTAACTTGCAATTATTTAAATTTATCGAATAACTTACCAAGACCATGTGTTTTCAATATTCCTCTTTATGACGAGAAAGCATTTATTTTTTCGGTCAACCAGTTGACCAACAAGTTGATCGATTTGCTGAATATATTGTTTGGGAACGGATATTACTACATACATAAACAAATTGTTTCGCTAATAGCGCTACAGAAAAATATAATATACATATATTTTTTTATCAAACTAATACAAGACTTATATTAGCGATTTATGTATGGAAGACAACATTTTTTTACTAACGTTCGTAGCAGACCGTCCTTTAATTTAAAATTCTCACCTTCTATCTAATATATCTAACTACGCGAGTCAGAAGAAAGTTATAAATGGACCGTTTATTTTGAAAGTGGTGTAAGTCCATTTTCTTTTGTTTCGAGAAAATTAAAGGTTTCTATATTTGTTAATTTAAAAATACAGGCAAATCATATGAGTTCTGGCATTCTTTCTATTGTTTTATCAACATTTAATTTGTTTATATAAATTTGTTTTTGGCTAATTAGACTACGATAACACATATTTATGTGCTGTAAATGGACTTACACCACTTTCAAAATTAGACAATTGTAAAAATCGTTTAATTTCAATTTTGAAAAATTAAATATCGCTTAAAATATACTTCATTTTAATATAATTTTGTTTACAAATACGCATAACAAGACATAAAATTTTATTTTAGACGGCATTTTTACATTGTCATTACAAGATATTGATTACAAGAATTTACTTATTCTCTGCATGTGGTAGTGTTTCAAAATATGCATGATGCACCGGAGGTATATAGGGTAGTAGCTGCTTCATTTCTTTATATTTTTCGTACGTAATAGGTCTGGCATTTTGGTACAAAGGCTCCAGGACGATTTTTTCAAATTTTTCAAACGGTCTTCCAGGACGTAGAGGTAATAAATTGATAATTTTAAATTCTGCGTCCGTCATCGTTGTTTTATAAAAAATGGTATATGGTGCAATTTTGAGGAACCTCAACCAACATATTTGCAACCAATTCACCTGTTCCCCATTAGTATTTTTTATAGTAGCTAGTATAAAATAAATGAAAAATAACAAAACACTGATCGGCATCCATCTGTTATGCCAGCTACCTCTGTCAATTGGACTTACACCACTTTCATAATCAATGATTATGCAATTTCATTTACCGCCGGATTTTAAGTTGTACAAAACATGGGATTTTTTTGAGAAATTAAACACGGACTAGTTATATATAAAAAAATTACATTAAATTAAGCATGAATTACGTGATAGCTCATTTTTCTCAAAAATGGACTTACACCACTTTCAAAATAAACGGTCCAAATATAGAAGGCATTCTACTTTATAATTACACATTTTTGGACATTCCGTGCCATAATAAACGTCAACGGTGCAGGCAGAACTCTTCTGATATCAACTTTAAAAGCATATTTATATATTTATTTATAACAGAGAGTCACAGTCCAATGACTGACACTGATGTTTACATATGAATTCTACTTTTTAAACGAAAAAGTATAAACTATAATATTTTTTCTTCGATTATAACCGACTGTTGTAATAGTGAGTTATGATTGTGCATTCTTCTTTTTGGGCGGTGGCGTGGGCGCTTTGTCACTACCCTTCTTGTGCGCCAAAGATGTGTACAAGAATGAGCCACGCGGCGCCCAGACTGTGTCGTAATTGTACCTGGCGGGCAGGGGAGCGTCACCATTGTTCGTCTGTGTGTTGTTGTTGCTGTTATTGTTGTTCGTGTCGTTGTCGAGGTCCATGCTCCGATGGGAATATTTCTTCGGCAGCGGCGGCGGTTCTTCCTCGTCCTGGTTGGAGTCGGTGGTCCCTGGTGACAATACGGTATATCATACAATTTTGTAGACAGAAGTTTCTACCCTACAACAGTTTGCATTAATTTCGCTTAATATTTAAAGCGACAATATGCTTGCCACGTATCACCCCATGGGATGGAAATAAATTAGATGAATCGTGGATGTACAAGATTTACCACTTTTTTTATGAACCCATCATCCAACATTCACATACATTACACAGTCCCAACCCCCACACTTGGTTATACCTGTATCATAGGTATCACGAACTTGCGATCCCATAACACCTACACCCGAAACAAATATTTGTCTCTATGCGGTAATCGAACCCGCGGCCTCTCGCAGACGGCTATTCGCCACGGAGGCTGTCAAACCTACTCATTACCCACACAGTACATCAAAGTTCTGAGTGGATTTGCTATTATTTACAGGCAGGTGTGATGCTTACCTCTCGTCAATCAGGCAAATAAATAAATAAATAAACCCACCAGTCACATACATAGTCCTGACCCCACAGTAAGATACGAGTGTTATGTCGTGGGTATCAGGAACTACGAGACTTTCGGTCTCACAACACCCAGACCCGAAACAAATATTTGTGTATCACAAACATTTGTCTCGGTGCGGGGATCGAATCCGCGGCCTTTCGCTTCACAGCCGGCTACTCGCCCGCTGCGCGACGGAGGCTGTCAAAGGTTCGAGACTCACCCATGGAGTCCCTATTGGACGGTGGAGCGGACGACGTGGTGAGTAGACTGGTCCGCTGCGACAGTCTCCGTTCCCGTTCCACGTCAGCACGCAGCGGCCGCTCGGTCACCAGCTGCAAAGTACGCTGCACATGGCTGATTGCATAACATCTGTATAGGCTAACTACATCGACATATAAGTGTTAGTCACAATCCTCGAACACTATTCGTACGGTTATATTGTGCGGTGTGCTTCGACAATATTCGGATATTTTTTTTTGACATATTTTTTGTTCAAGTGAATCTTCTTTGGACGCTAGATTTTTTATGAATATTTCGACAACACAAATCGATATCATGTTTTGAAATCGAAATTGTATTTGTTTCGGATCTGGGTGTTTTGTCCTCAGAGGGATTGACGAAACTGCCAATCAAATCTTTCTGAACATGTGCTAAAAACATGTTGCACCAATCTCACTGTGCAATAAGGGTTTTCGATAAAGCAAAAATTGTCGAAACACGTAATAAAGGCTATTGCGTGTTTTACACTAGTTGAAACAGTTCCTTTGCAAGTATAGCGGTCACCATAATTATGGGTGCCATTTTACTACCAAGATAACTAATCAAGTCTTCACCAACAAGCAAGTATGCCACCACCAAGCAAGTACTCTACCACCAAGTAAGTACTCTACCATCAAGTATAATAATACATTTGTTGTGTGTTCCACTCAATCTATAAATAATTCTATAATAATATTCAATTATTGTAATTAAAACTACGATGTGTACTGTTTTTCTACATGATAAAATTTTTACTCCCAATATATTTCATGCAAAGTAACGTACCTAATAAAACATAAAAAAAATACCTAGATTGAAGAGATTTTATACAAATTAGACATGCATTTAAAGTCTCATAGTCACTGTAAATACAGAATAATATAGGCCTGTAATAATTCGTGACGGCCCGATTACTGTTTAGTCTAATTTTAACCCTTGACAAAAAAGAGGGGTGTTTTAGATTATGACACCATGTATCATCGATGATGACATCAATGTCGAATATTAAACTTACTAAAAAACAGCTCATAAAACCAAGACGTCGAGAGACTATCTCTTTTCTTTATAGTATAGGCCGACAAACGAGCCACATGGTCAGCTGATGGTAAGTGATCTCCACCGACCATAAAGGAAGGGAATAATTAGGGTTTGGGAAGGGGAGGAGGATTTGGGCTTCCGGATATCTCACTCACCGTACGATACGCAGCAGCAAGCCGTTACTTAACGTCGGTTTTCTATGAGACAATGATAACGACCCGGTCGAGCCGGCCCATTCATGCTGTCTACAGCGTGGCTCTACCACTCGCTATCTAGTTTGAAGGAGCACTATAATGTATAATGAGACACACCTCTTGCCGCAGTTCCCTGAGCGGTGATGCGGTGGGCGTCTCGGGCGGTAGCGGGGTGCAGGCGACGGCGGGGGCGGCGGGGGTGTGGGGGGTGTGGGGGGTGGCGGGGGCGGTGGGGCTGTACAGCGACGCGGCGGGGGACGTGGTGCCGTTCTGCGCGTGTGACGTGTACCACTGGCTCTGTGTGCCGCTCGCCTGTGTGCCCACTTCGCTCTGTAGAACATCGATAGTTTTAATTCACAGCCACCGTAGATCGCGATGTAGGACATCGATAGTTTCAATTCACAGCCACCGTAGATCGCGTATAAATAAATAATTCACCCAACAGTCACACACATAGTCCTAACCCCACAGTAAGATACAAGTCTTATGTCGTGGGTATCAGAAACTACGACAGACTTTCGGTCTCACAACACCCAGACCCCGAAACAAATATTTGTGGATCACACAAACATTTGTCTCGGTGCGGAGATCGAACCCGCGGCCTCTCGCTTCACATGCGGCTACTCGCCCGCTGCGCCATAAGTAAGCCTATGTTGTAGTCCATGTCATGGTCTATCTTCTATCTGTGTACCAAATTCCATCCAAAACCGTTAAGCCATTAAGGCGTGTTCAAATTCACAAACTTACAAATATCTAACTAAGCCTTCACATTTATAATATTAGGTCCTTACATATGAAATTGGCGTTTTTCGTACTGGCCACTTTAATCACAAATTTCTCCTCTTTGGTAAGGAATTCCAAATTCAAATTTGTACAGCTATAGACTCATGTATATGTGCTTCGATGATCGTCATTCATTTGTTTTTTTCTTCTGTTTTTTTCGGTTTGCGTCACTCATTTTACAAAATGGAAAACTTAAAATATCGTATTATTTACGAGTACGAGTTCCGCCGTGACACTAGTGCTGCGGAAACAACTCGAAGGGTGAATGATGTGTATGGCGGTCGTGTTGCAAAAGAAAACACAGTTCGTTTTTGGTTCCAACGTTTTCGTTCTGGAAATTTCGACCTGCAGAACAAGCCCCGTGGACGGCCTGAGACTCAAGTTGATAATGAAGAGTTGAAGGCTATTGTGGAAGCGGATCCATCGCAAACCACGTCCGAGTTAGCTGCAGGCTGCGATGTTAGTGATAAAACTGTTTTAATTCACTTGAAGCAAATTGGGAAGATTAAAAAGCTTGAAAGGTGGGTACCTCACGAATTGACTGAAGCAAACCGGCAAACGCGCGTCGACTGCTGCGTTACATTACTAAACCGGCACAATAATGAAGGTATTTTAAACCGAATCATTACCTGTGATGAAAAATGGGTTCTTTACGATAATCGGAAGCGCTCAGCGCAATGGTTGGATCCTGGCCAGCCAGCCAAATCCTGCCCCAAGCGAAAATTAACCCCAAAAAAGTTACTTGTAAGTGTTTGGTGGACTAGTGCCGGTATTGTTCATTACAGTTTTCTCAAATCTGGCCAGACTATTACGGCTGATGTCTATTGTCAGCAATTGCAAACCATGATGGAAACGCTAGCGGCTAAACAACCTAGGCTGGTCAATCGCTCCACGCCACTGCTGCTTCACGACAACGCTAGACCACACACTGCGCAACAGACGGCTACTAAATTAGAAGAGCTTCAATTGGAAAGTCTAAGACATCCTCCGTACTCCCCGGACCTTGCTCCAACAGATTACCATTTTTTTCGAAATTTGGATAACTTCTTGCAAGGAAAAAAATTCAACTCCGATGGGGCAGTCCAAATCGCCTTCAAAGATTTTATTGATTCCCGTCCGACTGGTTTTTTTAGTAATGGGATCAATGAACTACCTATGAGATGGCAAAAGTGCATAGAAAATAATGGTTCATACTTTGATTAATTAAATATATTATATTAAAAAATATTCGACTTTTTGTTCCTCCCATACAAAACGCCAATTTCATATGTAAGGACCTAATAGTAATAAGAAAGTAGGATATCAGCTTTCGGCCAATTTCAATAAACGATCTTAGACTCGATCGATCCCTAAAATAGTCCAATAAGAATATAGCTTGAACGTCACTCGTACAAACTCGATTGGTCGATTTTCTGGATCGATATGGAGAATCAAACCATGATAGTTTGACATCAGCCGATATACGTTACGTTATATTTTTTTATCATTCAACTTTTTTACCTTCCTGCCTTGGCGTTTGTTCCGTCTTTTGGGCGAGTTTTGTAAGGTGCCAAAGTAACTGCCCACACCACCGCTGCTATTCCTGTAATATTATCGACATTTAAAAATAATATAAAAACGTAATAGTTAAGATTCGTCAGCTTACTAACAAAAATACACAGTCGTACATTTTTTTTTGTTTATCTTTTATGTAATACTAGCTTTTATCTGCTTTTTCCGAGATAAAAAGTAGCATATGTTACTCAGTGATAATGTAGCTTTTTAAGGACAACAGACTTTTTGAAATAGGTCCAGTAGTTTTTAAGTTTATTCGTTACATAAAAAAAAAAAACAAATCTTTCCGCTTTATAATATTAGTGTAGAATACAAAATTACCTTGAGAGTGGAATTATCGGGCTGTTGAAACTGAAGAATCGGCCCGTGCTCTTTGACGATACACTGCTAAAAGAAAGTACGAAATCTTTACTATCGTAAATTGTACCAGATGACACCGTATTGTGCCACTATAATAGTGCACTCTTGAAGTTTAGGTCTCGACAGTTTACTTAGTAAAATCTGGTCAAGTGCGAGTCGGACTCACGCACAAAGGGTACCCTTAATTTTTACTCTAGACAAAAATGTGGTACGCTTAGTTTTCATACAGATTGAAGTATTTATTGATCAATTTATTTTTATGTCTGTGAATACCACTGACTTCTTAGTTAGTACATTAAGAACTACTTACTCATTGCCGGTGGACACGTCAGATATCCGGTTATTGCTCGAATTGGTCGAGTCAGCAATATTGTCCCTCAAAGTCATCCGCAACTGTACCTCTTGCGATTCCGTGTCGATGTCACACATCTGTCAAAAAATAATTCGAATATATTGGAATAATGATTGTGATGATTGTGAAAACTGTTTGTCTATTTTTACCTCAGATAAAAAGTGGTATAAAAAACTTGATGAATATTAAATAGCAAGTGGAATTACTACGTAAATGTATGTAGATAAAAATCATTACCTTCCGTCCGTATCGCTGGTGCACGTGTTGCTGTATCCTTCGGAAACACTTCATGAGGTGTGCGTGCAACTCCTCCAGCTCGGGCGGGGCGCGACTGCCGTGCACGTCGAGACCTACGACATTTATATACATACGTACTTTAATAATGAAATTATAAATAACGACTAAGGAGATGATAGTTATAACGTGGTGGACTTTGACCGGACTTTGACCAGACTTTGACCGGACTGGACTGGACTGGAGTGCAGTGCAGTGCAGAGCAATGCAATGAAGTGATAACTTCTTATGGGAGGGTAAACCGCTTCGTAACGTAACGCGTTACGGCGCCACTCTGTCTGGCTTCCCTTTCTCTCACGCATACGGCAGCAGTAGGCAGGCTCCTCCTCTCTCACTTTAACCTACATTAGTTTAAGTTATCACTTTTGTCGAGCGTCCCGAGACGCTACGTAACTAGCCTGAATGAAGAAATGAGCAGGTTGCTCGCTACTGCCCATAGACAGAAGCGACACCACATGTTTTACGTGTCATATTATAGTGAGTTGAATTCGATTTTTTTGCATGTAATATCACGCCAGAATACAAACTTTGGCACAGCTAAGGTACTGTTTTACCGAACCTTATATGAAGAGGGACATACCATAATAATTGGGGTAAACAGCGAAGATACTGTATCAGGTGACTTACCGAACTTGAGCAACGGTATCTGATCAGCGATGAGATCTTTTAGCTCGGCGAGTTCCGCCGCGTGTTCGGGATGTCGCGCTTCGTACTGAGGCGTCAGGAACGATCGCTCGTAGTTCACTATGCCGCCTTGCACAGCCGGATCCAGGATGCCTGTCAATAAATAGGAATATTTTCTCAATCACATGTTTGTGAGGGACAGAGATTTAGAGCAGCAATGTCGGTGGATAAAATTATGACGTAGTGACGAAAAGGGATACAATATATTTCGGAACGACATGTATCAAAGCATGGCTTTGCGAAACATGGAGCGACGTATCAAATGTCATACAGTTCACGGTTGGCGGCGCGCAGTATACAGTATACAGTATGTACGTGCGTGTATATAGTACGTACCTGTGAGCCGCATGGTGAGCGGCTGCAGCGAGGCGTCGGGCGCGCGCGCCGCCAGCGCCAGTGAGCGCAGTTCACGGTTGGCGGCGCGCAGTATACAGTATACAGTATGTACGTGCGTGTATATAGTACGTACCTGTGAGCCGCATGGTGAGCGGCTGCAGCGAGGCGTCGGGCGCGCGCGCCGCCAGCGCCAGTGAGCGCAGTTCACGGTTGGCGGCGCGCAGCTGCTCGGTGGCCGCTTGTACCGGCGCCACGGAGTACGTGCGTGACATCGACACCGGGAAACAACGCAGGATACCTGCACAACGAATTAACATTATCAACACATCTACCAAAGTCGACATTTTCTATTGGGTTTAACATTAAATAAAATGTAAATAAATATTACATGAAATAACGGAGTGACTGAGGAAAGACTGAATGATACCTACTTAACCTATTAGTGACTACACGAGGGTGGATGAGTTACAAAAGTCAAAATTCAGTTCATTCACAGCCGTTCACACTTCTGCGCTAATCCTTAGGGTCATATCAGATCAAACGAAAATGTGTCCCCAAACTGTCTGTGTCAGTGGTGATTTTTGAAGTGATAACTTCTTTTGGGAGGGTGCTCCGAAACGTTCCGTAACGCGAGCGGTCCATCGACTAGCCAGCGTTAGCTGACCTCCCTGGAACTTCGATAACTTCGAAGTCCCAGATGGCATCACACAGTGACCAGTCGGCTTGGACCGGACTCTGACCGGACTTTCACAGGACTTTGACAGGACTTTGATCGGACTTTGGCCGTAATTTGACCTACTTTGCCAAGAATTTGACCGGCCTTTGACAGAACTTTGACTGGACTTTGACCGGACTTTGACCAGACTTTGACCGGACTTTGACCGGACTTCAACAAGGCTTTGACCGGACTTTGACAGGATTTTGACAGAAATTTGACAGGACTTTGACAGGACTTTGACTGGACTTTGACCGGATTTTGACCAGAATTTGACAGAACTTTGACCGGATTCTAACCAGAATTTGACAGGACTTAGACAGGACTTTGACCGGACTTTGACAGGACTTTGACCGGACTTTGACCGGATTTTGACCAGAATTTGACAGGACTTTGACCGGACTTAGACGCGTTAGGTTACGGCGCCACTCTGTCTGGCTTCCCTTTCTCTCACGCATACGGTAGCAGTAGGCAGGCTCCTCCGCTCTCACTTTAACCCACATTAGTTTATGTTATCACTTCTGTCGAGCGTCCCGAGACGCACACTTTTTTTGTGTTGAAGTTTTCTTGAGTAAGCAAGAGCTCAACTGTGCACCCCGTTCAAACGTTCAAAGGCCGCGCGAGCGTGCCCGAACTTAAGACGATACGGAACGCACGGACAAGTGACAACCCTAATGGAGAGGGTCCATCAACGGCATCGACGACCAGACTCGATTCTGCTCGAGCATCTGAATAATTTCACAAGCGATTTTTTGCTTAACGTGTGAATTATGATTAAAAGGATGCAAAAGAGTTCGCGAACATTTGTCCATTTGGGTAAAACTGCACCTTAATGTAACTAATAATTAATTAAACCAAAAGTATGAGAATCTAAACTCACCTGGCAATTTTTCTGTAGTCTCTATCTCAGTCCTTTCGAGCCATCTTGTGGCAAATTCGTTCTGACTTGATAAATCATCGTTAGATCCGAGAGCCTCCTCTGCAATACAAATATAAACAATAAAGCAAATAGCAACTCTCGAATAAAGGATCTATTTAATAAGTCTGGTGATCAATAGTGACTATCATAAAAATGTATTATGTAGCAAAGATGTTTTTTGTGGTGGTGTTTGATTTCGCTACCTCAAATAATAAGTAATAAATCAACCATAAGTTATAATTGTTCAATACTTAATTATTGAATACTTCCCCATCACTAACTACAAAAATGTTTTTATGCGCCTAATTGTTTTGGTGGGATAATACATAAAGTATATTATTTTAATATTATTTTCATAAACTCACCTGGTTTATGGAAAGGTCGGGAGAAATAAAATTTGTCTACATTGTTGTGTTTGTAGTACTGTAGTATTTGTTCGGCTATCGGCTTCCCCGACAGACGCTTCAACTTATCGCTCATCACAGGATCCACGGCGTTTATTTGGAGATCTGATGTGTATTTTGGTCAAAGAAATAATGTTATTGAAAATTAGCTTTTCCTCACGGCTCCGCCCGCGTGATCTGCTTTTTCCGGGATAAAAAGTAGCCTATGTTCATCAGGGATAATGTAGGATTCTAATGGTGAAAGAATTTTTCAAATCGGTCCGGTAGTTTTTAAGTTTATTCGTTACATGGTACAAAGATACAAAAATATAAATTTTTCCTCTTTATGATATTGTATTGTATTTATTATATTGTAGTGTAGACTAGGTACTGAAATAGAATAACTTTATACATTGCGTTGTTGTTGTTGCGTTTTGAATGCATAGAATAATTTTAGATATTTATTTTTGTAATAGCATTGTCAGTACTGTGGTACGTTTGGTTTTCAAAATGTTACCTTTTTATAATACAATCCACAGCTATTCTATATTTGGCAATATGAACAGTTTTTCATATAAATAGCAATTTTACTAAAATTACAGATCCGTAAGTTTGTCATGGATGTGACGATATGTTTTTTTTTTTTTTTTTATTATAGCATAGGCCGGTAAACGAGCAAGTGGGTCACCTCATGGTAAGTGATCGCCACCGCCCATGTACGCCCACCACCAGAAGATGGTATGATGTAATGATGGGCGCGTTGCCGACCTTAAAGAAAGGGATAATTAGGAATTGGGAAGGGGAGGGGATTTAGGCTTCCGGATATCTCACTCACCGTACGAAACGTAGCAGCAAGCCGCTACTTTACGTCGGTTTTCTGTGAAACAGTGGTAACGACCCGGTCGAGCCAGCCCATTCATGCTGTAGACAAAACTGTCTACAGCGTGGCTCTATCACTCAAAAAAGATGTATGTAAAAATATGTGGTATTTTCCCACCAGTATAAACAAAGTTATATTTAAAAGGATACACTGTCCATCAGACTCTGTGATGTCTTCGCCAGGCGGGTCGAGTTTCGGCAGCACCTCCGCGTCGGGCCATTCGTCGAGCATCCGCTCTCTGAAGTCCGATATGTTTTCGTACTCGTTGCCGCGGTACACGAACCCCTGGGACGGTTGAGTGCTTCTCGGACCCTGATAATGTGTAGCTGTTTTATTATTGTGTCAACAGAGTATGATTAACCCGTTTATACAATAACTAGCTTTCGTCCGCGGCTTCTCCCGCGTGAACGTTTTCTTCTGGGATAAAAGTAGCGTTTATCAGGGATAATGTAGGATTCTAATGGTGAAAGAATTTTTCAAATCGGTCCAATAGTTTCAGAGCCTATTCTTTATAATATTAGTTTAGACAACACTTAAATAGAGAAATCTACGCATAGTAATGTGTGCACTAAGGGTTGTTCTAAAAACGGGCGTAAGCAACTTTCGCCTACTTAAGGTCATCTAAATCTCTAATTGAACGGCAATATGCACTGCTTAATACATATAACGGCAGGTTCGAAAAACAGTTTCTTGCTACATTATAAATATTTTCTTTTTGTTTTAAAGTAACCTAATAACATAACATAACATAACATAATATTGCAGTGTTTATATAATCGACAGAATTGGATTTAATGTGTAAAAAATCTGTACTAAAATTAAATAAAAATCTTAAAATTAATATAAAAACCCGACATAACAAGAATTTCGTACATTTCTCATAAAATTATTTTCCATAGTAAATACTAGACAGTACAAAAAAAAAACCACTCACCAAAGGCTTCCTCAACTGTTCCGGGAACCCCTTCCCGTGGAATATGACCCGGAAGTATCCCGGGTGTGACCTGGGCGTTCTCAACATCGCCGAGTAAAGGTCCGCCAGTCTACCGTGAAGCACCACTAAAGGTCCGTAGCCTAAAGCCTCCTCTTCGTAAACTGAAACTAACTCCTTGACTATCTCAACGGCGAGCTCCCATTGCCGACCCATGTTAAGTAAATCCGCGATTTCATCGTAGAGGTATTCCTGGAAAGATGAAATGTAGTGTTTTTTTTATTGGATTTGATTGAATGGCGAGACGAGCAAGGCTCTCGTCTGATGGTAAGCGCTACGCCTGCCCTATAAACAGAATCAACACACACAGAACTTTGAATTCCAAAGCGCTGCACGACACTGAACTGCGCTCGTCACACCGAGAAATAAGATGTTAAGGCTCATAATGCCCAGTAATTTCACTGGATTCAATGTCCTTCAAACTGAAACACAATAATGCTTACACACTGTTGCTTGACGGCAGAACTAGACAAAACGGTGGTACGTCGCGTTGCCGTCCCGCCCCGTCCGCTGTTTGACGAAGCTATTACGGTTCACGCAAGCACTCGGGGCCCCTCAGTCGTCGTCCTACATAGTACGCGCAAGATAATATACAAGGTTGTAGGTCCCTCGTATGCGAGAGGCCGTCTAGGTTGGTACCACCGCTTTGTCTGCCGTCAAACAACAGTGTGTAAGTATTATTGTGTTTCAGTTTGAAGGATATTGAAGCCAGTGAAATCACTGGGCATTGTGAAACTTAACATCTTATGTCTCGGTGTGACGAGCGCAGTTCAGTGTCATGCAGCGCGTTGGAAACGATAAACGTTAGTACCTTGAGTTCCCTGTGCGTGTGGTGTTCTGGTGCGTTGGCGGGCAGGGCGGGGTGTCGCAGCCGCGGCGGCAGCGCGTCCGGCGCCCACGACAGCAGCGTCGCGTGCAGCCGCAGCGCCAGCCCCGCCTCCGTCCACTGCTGCGTCGCGCGGAGCATGCCCGCCAGCTTGTGCACGTATCTGTCACGTGCGTGAACGCGTATGTAAACCTCATGCGTGTTACACTGGACGGAGCGATGATGTGCGATCGTCGTCAATTTGAACAAATATATCAATATCACAGCAATGCGACGGCGCAACATTATTTTTGAAGTGATAACTTCTTATGGGAGGGTAAACCGTTTCGTGTCGTAACGCGAGCGGTCCATCGACCAACGGAAGGTTCGAGAATATTCGAGAACCTTCCGTGAGACGTCACGCGAGCAAACAACAAACACAAACATACTAACATACGTCTGAAGCTAATAAAATCGTGTTAAAATGTATGGAAGTCAATAAATTTGATGACGCATGCGCTTAAAAAAAAACCTAACAATTTGCGCCGACTCAGTGTATCTGACCACGCTGATGATAAACCATCATAACAATCTGTGTAAACCTCACCGTATATACATATGCGGTCGTTCGATCTCCTGATAGAAGTGCAGCACGGCGGTGGCGAGCAGCATGCGGCAGGGCGCGGGCGCGTGCCTGGCCGCCGCGCGGTACTGCAGCAGCGCGTCGAGCTGGCGCGCCGCCGCCGCCACGAGCGCCGCGCCCGCCGCCCGCAGGGGCGCGCGCGCCGCCGCACACAGCGCGCCGCACAGCGACACGAACCTGGAGTTTTGGCGGGAATTAATTTATTTCATAAACTAGTTTATGGTCTCGTCAAACAGCGGACGGGGCGGGACGGCAACGCGACGCTGACGGGACTTTGTATAGATAATCGAGCGTCGCGTCGCGTCCAGCGCGACGGGTCTGTGTGACATTTTCTATATTGACTAATGCATTACAACTGCTGCATGTCCCGTCAGCGTCGCGTTGACGTCCCGTCCCGTCCGCTGTCTGGCGAAACCATTAGAGTTGTGTTTGTTGTATAAATGTGGTGTGGATTTGTTCACTAAACATTGACGGTGATGAAAAGTGTATGGAAACAATGAAATAAGTGAATTAAGAATCGTACTGAAAGGAGTTAACACCAAAACTCCGACAAGACCTTGAAATCGATCGCACCCGTGTTTCATCATTCTTGTAAAAATAACTTGAGAATAATTATACTTGACACTGGCTAAATGCAAAAGCCATAAATAAAGAAATAAAAAAGAAAGGGACACGAACCGAGCACGCCACGCCGCGTCGCACAGTCCACGCTCGACGAGTACGTCCACTTTGTCGATGAGCTCGCTTTCGAGCTCTTTCAGGTGGCTCTCAACTGAAATTGAATAGTCTTTTAATCGTGTTGGAAATAAAAATAGGGCATATGACAAGTCAGTAATAATAATAATACACCCAACAGTCACATACACAGTCCTGACCCCACAGTAAGATACGAGTCTTGTGTCGTGGGTATCAGGAACTACGAGAGACTTTCGGTCTCACAACACCCAGACCCCGAAACAAATATTTGTGCATCACACAAACATTTGTCTCGGTGCCGGGATCGAACACGCGACCTCTCGCTTCACAACCGGCTACTCGCCCGCTGCGCCACGGAGACTCTCTTACAAAAATAAAAGAAACTTATGTATAGAAATCAATATTTACTAATGTATACATAGCATCATTAGAATACACTAGGCAATTACACTATATCTATTTATTTATATTTATTATTTACAGTAGAAACTCGATTATGCGGCCCTCAGTTAACGGATTCGCGATTATCCGGACTACCAACTGCGACTTTAAACAAGGCTTAGAACAGAGTACTTAATCGAGAGAATGAAAATTCAATAACCAATACGGATGATTCTATTTTGGAGGATATGAATGAGCTAATGTCAAAAATACAAATATGCCAAGATTGTGATGATGTTATTATGAAAGAGTGGATCACTTATGACAGTAATGATCAAGGTTTTCAGATAATGTCAGATGACGAAATCGTAGAAAACTTATTGCAGATAAATGAACAGCAGGAAATGCAAGAAGATGAAACAGAAGAAAATCTGTCACTATAATTTTCGTTCATCCTACTCACCGCTCTCTCCGCTGGCGACGCTGTGGTTATACTCAGTCTGCATCATGTCGAAGAATATCGGTATGGTTGTGTTCCTCACTTCCTCGTCACAGAGGAAGCTCACCTCCAGGAACGGACCCACCAAGCACGGGATGAACTCGCGCTTGTGATTTTCTATAATAATAAAAAAAATATATAAAAAAACAGTTACAATATAGACAAAATTGTAATATAATAATAATTTTCTTATTTATAAGTTTTAATAAAATGGACATTACAAATTACTGATATTCTAAGCAAGTAACATACACAAAAGTAGAATTGCACAAATGTGTATGCATTTCTAAAAGTGAATGCAACATGCTCATTTTAATTTATTATTTATTATTAAACTAGGTATTTTGAAATCCTTGAATCAAGTGACGTTTTATCTTTCTCGCTCCCCCTCTCTCTCTCTCTCTGTTACTCACTAACTCTCTCCCTCTGTCACTTTATCTTTCTCTCCCTCTACATCTCTCTCTACCTCTCTCTCTCTCTCTCTCTCCCTCTACATCTCTCTCTATCTCTCTCCCTCTACATCTCTCTCTATCTCTCTCTCTTCCTTTACATCTCTCTCTATCTCTCTCCCTCTACATCTTTCTCTATCTCTCTCCCTCTACATCTCTCTTTATCTCTCTCCCCTCTAAATCTCTCTCTATCTCTCTCTCTCCATCTACGTACTCTAGTATCGCGAAGCAAGTCTAACACTGCTACACTTACGTAGATTGAACCACATATCGCAGATGCAGTGCGCGAGTCCCCTCCGTATGTCTCCGTAGAGTTGCGTCACTCTCTGCCTCCTGGCGGTCGAGAGCGTCTCGAGCTGCAGCGGAGGCGAGGTGGCGAGCGCCGCGCCCGCCGCGAACCATTCCTTACACTGCGCGTGCAGCGCTGCCACCATGTCAGTGTCACACGGCTCCGTCGCATGGATAGCTTCGCATAACGTTTTCGATATTAACCTGTAACAAATATTTGATATTAACAGCTTATTCTTTTATTATCCATAATATACTTTACTTTTTTTAACCGACCACGGCAATGACTGCACTACACCGAATGCAGTAAAAAAAGAACAGCGACCACCGACAATGAGTATTTCGATGGCCACCGGAATCATGCTGGCCTGTATAAATGTTTCTTCACACTCCGAAGAGGGAAGAAATCGAGGGGCCTGCTACAGGACAGGACAAACATGAACTGCTTTTCCGGGATAAATCAGTTTGTGTACTAATCTTTTAAAACAACCTAGTCTAATATGTTGTTGTACTAGATCAGCCTTACATACGGAAGCATTATTAGTGATTGTTAATTGAACAACCACACTTCATACATTTAAGTATGGGGGTACGTTCGCATGAATACGGGAACCCACCAGTTTAATTAGAAATGAATATGTAAAGTATCAACTGCATTCCGGACATGCCAAGCTGCGTCGGTTTTGCCACATCAAAACACGCAAATCTAGATTATTGGTATTCCTCGGTTATATGCTGGCGGTCCTCCATGTGCGTAAAATCATTCGTACAATATACGATTTTTTCGCCCATAAAGTGACCGGTATTACTCACCTAAGCGCATGCAGCATGACGTAGTGCTGCAAATGCAACATGTCGGCCCAGTGCGGCCGATACACCGGTCGCTTAATGACGGCCAGCATGAGCGCCAACGCGTCGTTGATGAGTGCGCCTGCACTGCCCGCGCTCTCCGCTTCAAGCGCTCGGACAATCACTCTGTTCTGCTCTTCTGACAATTGGTGCACCATGTCTAACAGGACTGCGACTACACGTCTCTGTAGGAGGGATGACATTGCGAAATAATCATTAAAACTCATATTTACCAAAGTACATGATTATGTTGCTGGTGGGAGGATACTTGTATCCGACCGGATAGCGACCACCGTACACTGGTGCCAAAACCTGCCATAGTGGCCCACCTTGTGTGGGTCGCTTTCCAGGGTCAGCCTGTGTATATCCGGTTCTCCCCAGGGGGCTTGCCCCCTGATCCTAACCCTTTTCCCATTCCTTTTTCCTTCCCTTCTCCCTTGGCCCTTTGGCAGGCCGGCATGATCTTGCCGACCTACGATGGACACATTGTTTATCGTTGGTCGACACTATTCTTGGATTGCGCTACACTTACCATCAGGTGTAGCGTAGTCACGTTGCCGAGCCAGGATAAAAAAAAAATTGAAATTTCGTGGAAGAAATTGAAGTAGTATGATGAGCACCTTTTTATCTTCATACTAGACAGGTGAACTGATTAAATTGTGTTTATAAAGCAATGCCGGTAATAATTGTATCAATTCATTAATGGACATAATATAGATAATCATATACGATCTGGACAATCCCTCGAAGTAGGACCAAGTCTTGGATCTGCTGACAGCATAGCACCGATCATATTACCCACACTAAGACGTCACATTGAATGTGATTACCTATTGATATACTAAAAAAGACTCACCAACATAGCCTCATCGGCAGCTACAGCATTCTCTTCACTCTTACGTTCCCTTAACATCGACGCAGCTGTCTTCACAACCGTTGGTATAAGTCGCCTAGCGAGCTCTGCTCGATCTTCCTCTACCGGTCCAACGTCATCTCTCGCAAGCAGTGTCATCACCTCGCCGAGAGTCTCCACACATAGCTCCAACTGTTGTGTATGGGTTGACAGGGGAATAGTGAGAAATTATGGTAGAGCATTTCAAAAGTCTTAGGGAAGTGATGTGATTTTTTTTAGTGGACATGGCGTTAGGTTGTGATCATAACTAACGTGCATAAAATTTAACAGTGAATGGATCTATTAGATAATATTAAAAGCTAAAATTATATTTTTCTACATGAGTACATACTATTACATAGTTTCACTTTTTGTGATTGTAACTGTAGATAAATTAAATAATCTATTTTACACTTTCTTGGAGATTAGAATGCGTAATGGTTACTTTTAATACCAAATAGAGTATATACGACCACCATTACGGCTCTCAACGAGTATTCTTGATCCTTGTGATATACTGGCCGATTAAAAAAGGGAAAGGGATGAGTATACAATATTATCTTCTATAGCTGTGAACAAGTCCCCTGCAAAACCTAAGCCAATGTCACAACCAACCTTAGACACATCGCCGATGCTGCATGAAAAACAATTATAAATTATTATAAGATTCTCATTTTGTTCGTATTGATTTATACCATATTTTTTATTAATAAAAAGCTATTTAAAAATACATACGAGTTAAATTTCGAATACAGAAATGGCATGGTATACAGCAGTACACATAATATGGTGTCAATATACAAGAATGAATAGCTGAATTGATTCGAGATCGGTGGAGGACGTATTATAAACTTTTGATAAGAATCATTCAATCACTTCTTATCTTCTCGAATCTACTAAATCTAATCTGTCATTATAGTTTAAGAGTTGTCTCTACAAAGTATTTTTATGAGAATACACTTCCACATTTGATCTCGATATTGAATAGGAATTAGTATAGCACAGTTTCAGATAAATCGATTTTCTTACGAATAATCAGTTCGTACGAACTAGTTCGCGTTCGAGATAGTTCTTATTTCAAAACATTTATAATTTATTCATTAGTTGTTTCTAAGAAAATAAAAGACGATCCAAAATATTTAAATTCGAATGTTCCTTCTAAGCTTCGAATCAAGAACTATAGAAACGAACTAGTTTATCAATTACACGATCAATGATATGTAATAATTAAAAACAAAGCTGGCTGGTAATACGTACGATCTGGCGATGATGCGTGTGGTCATGTAGTCGAGCGGTGTCCTCGCCGAGCAGACGCGCCGCCTTTCCCACCGAGCGCGATTTCAGCGCCGCCTCGCGGTCCCACTGCCACACCCGACATTATGCTGCCGTGCGCCAACGTGTGCCCGACATCCGTACACGTTTTGCGACCATGGTCGTTTGTTTGGACACGTTACGATTCAAACACCCATTACCTTCTTTTGAGTCCTTTGTCAAATCATATAGAATACGCGATTTCATAGTATTTATTTTCCCAGTGAATAATACGTATTGTATGTAACGAATATATGTACGTGTCTATGAAAGCAGGAGTGAATTATTTACAATTTAAATATTGCACACCTATATTTTTTACTCATATCAAAATCAACAAACTTCTGACGTTTTCAATTGTAAAGATTAAAAGGGTTTAATTCACCATGTATTGCTGGAGAATTAGTCAAACAAATTTTCTCGAGAAAATAACTATTACTTTTAATCCGGCAATCATAAAAATTAAACTGATTGCCGTCCATGTCGTTTTCTTGTCGTAATAACGCATTGTATTGATAAGATTGACCAATTATGTGCAGTTTTAGAGGAAACGGTATAAGATTCGTAATGTGCCAAACTGATGCCAAATTCTAATATGTCCATATCGGGCAACCGTCAAGCGTACACCAACATTATAGACCGATCATTATGAAATCATTAAATGCAGGAAAACATATTGATTTTTGCAAATGAATGTTATATAACTGCATACATTTACACATTCGGAAAATGTACCTATTCAAAAAAGTTAAAATATAGCTTCATTAAAACATCAAATATTAAATAATTTGATTTTAGAACCCTATTTTTTTACATAAAATAGTATTTTAGAGGATCGTTCGTAACATTTCATAATGATCAGTCAGCAACACCGGCGAACTGTCAGTTGCAATATGACACTTTGACAGATATAGACGTGTCATAGCAACAGCTCGCCAGTGCGGATACATGCAACACATCAAGAGTTTGCACACAATTTAGTGTTCAAGCGACATCGAAAGCTCGCTTGTTACTATGTTTTTAAACATCGAAACTAAAATCGTTGCAATGTTAATTTTTTTAAAGAAGTAATTCACCGTTATCGTTTCTGAATTGGAGATTTATAAAAATAGCATACTTAGTTACTTTCATAAAAAAATCATAAATAAAAATAATTCTTATAATCCATACACAGCTATCTATTTCGTACATATATACACCCCATATTATACAAAAACATAAATAAACAGACAGACGATAACGCGTGACAGTACATTTAGTGGGTTAGTAATATGTGTTCACACAGGCATACGTCTGGTTAAAAGGACTATCGATATGGTTTACGAATGATTTAGTTATTAATCGAATGACACTTTGATTTGATCAATTCATTTAACAATATGCAGACTCACAATCGCGTAATATTTGAAGGTATAAACTTAACTAAATAAATAAATTGGTGTTTATTCTTTCAAATTTCACGCGATTAAGACCTGTTTTAAATACTATACCATGTATACGAATAGCGAAACTCTAAAAATATTGATCTACTGAGATAATACGTCGAAAGCAATAATTAACTTACTAATTTTTACAAATTCACGTGTTCCTGGTCTAATATTAGTTGCAAATAAAGTTATTATTATCTTCCCTCTGGGGAGAAATCACCCAGACCAGAAACAAATATTTGTGGATCTCGCACATATTAGTTACGGTGCGAAAATCGAATCCGCGGCTGCTCGATTAATAGCCGGCTACTCGGGACGGGGGCTATATTAATAAGTTGTAGTTAAGTATAGAAAAAGAAAAATTAAATCGACTTTCTTTTATACCCAATTAAAAATGTGGATTTTCTGTATATCTCTTATATCAAATAGGTTGAGAATATAATAAAGAAATGAACACAATTAGACAACTTGTAATGCATGTCTGCAATAATTAAGACGTTTATTAATGTCGATAAATGAGTCACGACTACGGTATTCTCTTATATGTCACCATATGTTAATGTTATCTATATTAATGAATTTCAATTTTATGAATAATTGTGAAAACCATCGACTGATCTACAACACGCACACACGTGAAATCACATGCACACACGCACACACACAAAACACAGAGGTGTTAGTTATATATACATACACATATATCCAATATAACGTGAATATATCATGAGAAAGGCAGAATATACACAGTGAATTATAACAATAACAAATATTGTTTGTGTGAAGTTAAATATATCACAATTTTGTGTGCACATCTCACGATGCGGGTGCGACCGGGTGTAAAAGATTAATTGCTCTATTAAAATGATAATGAGATTTTAAAGAAATAATTATGAATTATAATGCAGAGAAACGTAATACTAGCTATAATAATAGCTGGTATCGATTAGTTAGATGCTAAATATTTCATTTAAGTGATTTTATAGAAACATCAGTATCATATCAGAAATAGTAAGACCCCAATGACTAAAAATGCGTCTGTAAGCTTTAATTTTTAAAAAGGGTAAGTATGCCGGGGGGTGATTTGCATTGTATAATAATGATTATGTAAAACAAAATAAAACTTACTTATAGACATTTAATTACAGACACATTTCTTTATAGCAATTTTATAGTAAGATTAGTGTATTATACGATCTAACTACAGCATGCAACCATCATGAAGTGTTATTTATAGAGTCGATGAAATATTTCATGTTTGATGAATTCGTAATTGGATATGAAATGTTACTTATAAGTATGATATTATGATCAAGAAAATTTGGGTCAATTGTATTTATTTTATTATTAATCTTTTAAAGTCAAAACATTAAGCCCTATTTCGAACATGTTCCATTTACTAACTCTAATAATCTAAATTTTCTAACCCATTTTCTTTTCTAAAATCCACCACATTTACGACTAAATAAAAGTGTTCTTTTAAAGATTTTTTTAAAAACGAATTACTGTACAAGTTTCTACTGCAACAACTTATAAAGCCACGTATAAATCACTAGGGAACAACATTGAAGCGCAAAAAATGACATTATCATATTTGGCAACGTTGCAAAATAACGTGCGACTTTGTCAGTGATGCAATTGGTTTAATTTAATAAATTTCGCCTATACATAAACTCATTTATATGTACCAAAATAACAAGCCCTTCCAAAGCGTCAGTGTAATTTGAAACATCATTTTGTTTGCAATTTATTACGACTTATTGCAGACAAAACTGTTCATCTACACATTTAAACTAACAAAGCTCGAGGAAACTGGGTGAATTTACTGACTATTCATGTTTTACTGGTAACTTGTCAAGCCGTTGTGTGTTTCGTTTCTTTTATCTTTACAAATATTTAAAATCCTTAATTTACGGATATCGTCGATGAAGTACCAATACCTCCTAACTGACAATTTAGTCCAAAATTATTTTTTTATTACAATAGACGTAAACATAAACCACATCCCTTAGTAACCAATAAAAAGGTAATGTATTGGCAACTATTTACTATCAATAGTTGATCAAAATAAATAAAACCTTATTTTAAACAGTCTTTGTAAAATAAAACCTTATTTTAAACAGTCTGGTGTAAAATTAGATTCTCAACACTTAGGAGGTATTGGTACTTCATCGACGATATGTTTTTATTCACTCCATTTCCCTCGATATTTGTGTATGGCCAACAACATACAAACGACATAGTGCTATACGGGCGGCATGCATCGACGTGCTGTGCTTACCTCCATGTGGTGACCGCGGACACGAGCCCGCACCTCGCTGCCTTCGGTACTGAAGTGGACGAATTTTAGACAAGATTTTTTCTAAGTAATTTGTAAACAGGCTAGCAATACAATTATAGTAGTGAAATTATGTTAATGAGATGTAGCTAAATGTAGTAACAGCTTTATTTTTCAATTTTATAACATTGTTATTTTAGAAACTATAGCAGTCGTTGTAATATTACATTACACAAAATGCACATTAACATTGAATATAGCCAATACCAGCCTTCTTAGCTAATGTCTTATCCAAAATCTAGTCAAAAACTCGTCCACTCCATTAATATATTTTATATAGTTACCACGAGTCGCAACTATTATAATGTGGTGCGTACATACCATGACACAGTGTGGGTTCGAACACAGGACGTACACAAGTGTTATTCACGATCCTTAGCGAAAATAAACGCTGTGTGTGGGTGGAGATGTATAGTTTATAATGGATATAAAAAAGCTACAAAATTCAGGGCTGTCTGGTTCGAAGGTCAAATATTTAGTACCGTTCCATAGGCTGTTAGGATTAGGTCTTTATGAATAAACCGCGAGAATAATTTCATCCGATAATCCAATTTACCGATTTGTTTTGTGACATTACGCGTAATCACTGCCGCGTAAGGCGTTTTCAAAAGGTCCTATCTAGTCGATTGTAATTAAATTTATTTAGTTAAAAATAATAATACCATTGAAATTGATAAAATTCGCATCAGCTAGCATCTAAATGATACTAAAATTCAAATAAGTGATACGATCTATAAGCTCAGATAACTTAATGAAATCTCTGTTCACCCACGCACACTGTCCTTTGCCGACATACCTTATTTAAATACAATATAAACACAAAAACATAAAACTTCAACATAGACACACAATATGAACTTAAAATAAATTGTGTACAATATTACTTGATTTTATTGCATACATATATTTAATAAAACACGGGTATAAACTTTCTTAATTTTTTGCTTTAATTTAATATTTGAAGATAATATAATCAAAATTTGTTATTAAAAACCAGATTAAGTAGTCTGTCTAAAAGAACTGACAATGCTATGAGCGCTATCTGCAATTTTTAATATATAAATCTTAATAAAAATTGCTAATAATACCTTTCCAGATTTATTTTCTTTTTTGAGATTGGCTTTAGTTGTTTATGTATCCGTTAATTTTGACTAAGATGATATTACAGTAATTAATTTATTCATTTATGGTGTTACATATTTTCATGATATTTTAAGGCATATCAATATTAGGTTTCCGACAATCAAGTTACGTTACAATATTTCTATGAATAGAAAGTTATCCAGAGTCCAGAAGGAAAATATTCACGAATTGATCTTCTACAATTTCATAGTATAAGAACACACAATATAGCGGGTATACTGACAAAAAATAAAGTTAGTATTTAAGGGTGCACTTCGTAACGCGAGTCTAACTAGCACATGACCAGTTTTATTTCAATGTCACTCGGTTGCACCTGATGGTAACTACGGTACAGTTGAAATAAATATCGACAAAGATGTGTGGCATCTCTTCACGGTGCCATAGTTATGCCGACCTGTCTTAGATATATTCCGTGAATTCCTGAATCCAGAAAACATTTCATCGATTTATTCACCGTCGATTACAATGAATAACGGATACATTCACAACTAAACCGTTGTGATAATAAAAGTTTGGTCTTACCTCGACCTTGTCTCGCAGTAAGGTGCGTAGCGTGGCTGCGAGATGCGGCAGTAGTAGCGCTCGGGCCGGCGGCGTCATACACAGCGGCCCTCGTACAAGCTCCAGTAGAGCTAGCATGCGCTGCTTGCTCAGGCGGAGTAGCGGTAAAGCGTCTAGCGCACGAACTATTGAAGCACTGTGGGTATGTTAAAAAAAATCTGTTAATCAACGCAATATGAAAAATAAAAGACATTGCCTAATATACATAATGATTTCTTACGTTTACGAGGATGTTACACATTGAAATAAAACTAATTTAAACGGATTTTATCGCGGTTATTTATTTGGGTTGGTGGACTGTCACCCCGTGACCACGAAGGCTGAAAAGCTTTCGAAACGTCAGGACCAAAATTAAAAAAAAAAACCGCGATAAAATCCCTTTAAATTAGTTTTATTTCAATGTCTAATACACATCCTATACTGCCCAATTTCTCTCTTACAATAAGTGATTACTTTAAGCTATAAGATCACCAATTGTAGGTTCTGGTATAAAATGGAAACTTCAAATAAATACATAAATACAATGTATGTTCGATATGTCGGAATTTTGGAAAGGAATATCTTAGGTACAAGCTAATCTTACACATGGAAGTCTCTACACGTCGATAACTCTAACCAGAGCCATAAAATGTTTTGACTCAATATTTGCAGATGTTAAAATTAACCCCAATATAAATATAAGGCTCTACCCCTGCCTATCCCCATAGGACACAGGTGTGAGTTTATGTACGCACATAGGATATACTATTTAAAAATTCAATATCGATAATTTGCCATACATCGACTAAATCAAGATGATTTGATTTATCGATATATCCAACAAATTAAGTTCAAAAGTATAATTCTTACCACAGCTCCGTCTCCGGAAACACTTTGATGGCGTGCGGTACTGCATGAGGGAAATACTTGAGTGCAGAACCCTGGCAGGTAAGGGCGTGGTCACCACAACGCATCAGCCATATTAGAGATTCTAGTAAATCCTGAAATAATACAAACTGCATCAATGGCGATTCCTCTTTCATTTTAGATTATTTTTTGTTTTTAAACAGAAAAATATTATAATAGGCGTTCACTAACGGCCACTTATTTTAATGACCATCGATTTTGGACTACACTGAACTCAGCGGTAGTCGAGCTACGACCTGCAATGAAAATTGCAACTCACCTCAAACAGCCTGTTGAAGTGTCGATCAGCGATGTGTAGTGTATTGGTATGGTGATGGTCCATGGCGGCTCGCAGTAATCGAGAGCGCGCCACCACTCGCACCAGACTCTCTACACACTTCATGCAGGTGAGCAGCCTCTTGGACGGTGTCTCACCACCCGCGCCGCCTTGCTGCACCACCCACGACATCGCCGGCAGAAGACGTCTGCACACGTGACACAACACACATTACAGAACGATCCGCACGTCTCGACTCTAAGGCAAAAAAAAAACGTGTGCGTCTCGGGACGCTCGACAGAAGTGATAACTTAAACTAATGTGGGTTGAAGTGAGAGAGGAGGAGCCAGCCTACTGCTGTCGCATGCGTCAGAGAAAAGGAACCCAGAATGGCGCCGTAACGCGTTACGTTAAGAAGCGGTTTACCCTCCCATAAGAAGTTATCACTTCAAAAAATCGTTGTCACATTCTGAAAAGTCATGTATACTTACTCATATGCCATAGCATCGCAGAATATATCGTCGATATAGACGTGTAAAACAGGTTGGAAGTGTTGGTACTTGTGGTCTGCGACTAGAGATATCACTCGAAGCAAACAGTCCAAAACAAGCACACTGTAGCTATCGTCCGAATATTCCTCTTCCTCTTCATCCACCTAAATCAAAGAGTTTATGAGTTAGTTTACTATAATTAGGGCCTATTTCCCAAAGTCTGTTTAGATTGTATCTGCCAGATAATACATTAAACAGCCAATTTAGGAAGTACACAATTTGTCATACTCTACTTGGTGTATATTGACAACATGATGATTTTGTATTGCATTCTCATTTTTAACTCATACTATAAGTAACGTTTACATGAATATTGTTTTGTATCAATGATGAACCTAGAGGTTTAGTGCAGTCACTTTGCCGTGGTCAGATAAAAAAAAATCATAGGAAGGGCCTGGCAGAAGGGTAACCGGTATTTTTGTACCCAACTTCAGGCCTGACGACCGGAAGACGCGATGTGTCGACGGTAAACATTATAATTTTCTAATACAATTACTGTGTTAAATTGATAGACAATGTAAAAATAACATAATAATACATTCTGATCACTATAATAATAAATAAATAAATACACCCACAGTCATACACATAGTCCTGACCCCACAGTAAGATACGAGTCTAGTGTCGTGGGTATCAGGAACTACGAGAGACTTTCGGTCTCACAACACCCAGAGCCCGAAACAAATATTTGCGGTTCACACAAACATTTGTCTCGGTGCGGAGATCGAACCCGCGGCCTCTCACTTCACAGCCGGCTACTCGCCCGATGCGCCACGGAGGCTGTACTCTATACTGATACCATTATACTGATTAAAATTACCTGAGTCAATATACAGAACAGTGCGTCCAGTATGTCTTGAAGGAATTTAACCAACTCCTCGCTGGGCACAAGTTGTAGTTGTTTGAGGGCCGTGCGTAGCGTCCCTTCCGCGTAATGCGTACTCCATTTCAATACGCCGAGTATTTCCTCTGTCAACCAAATTTAAAATAAGCACCACGGAAGAGATGAAGATTGATGGAATGTGTATTTGGTACTGATTTGTATTAGGTAGTGTCACCTCATAATTGAACTGTATATTCAAAACCAACAATACAAAATGTTGGTTGGTGTGAACTTGATACATTTTTGAAACCAACTGGATAGCGACCATACACATGGTGAAAAATCTACCATAGTGGCTTTTTCAGACGAGTTGCGTTCTGAAATCAACAAGTGTGTATTAAGTAACTTCAGGGCGGCATAGTCATTGAGGATCATCGCGTCGTGGGCTCCACAATGTCTCTCGACTGTCGAAATTATATTATGATTTCTCATTAATTACTCATCTTACTACTCTCATCTTATCACTCTCACCTCATTACTCAAACTGGCTATGAGTGCGAGTATAGAATAGTATAGAATATAATATGGTTCTACGAAATGACAAAGATAATTCACGTCTTTGACTGCGGCAGGTAAATACACAAAACACAATTTTACATTGAAATAAAATAATTTAAACGGATTTTTTTAAATTTTTGATCCCGACGTTTCGAAAGCTTTTTAATGATGACGAGGTGGACAGTCCACGCGATAAAATCCGTTTAAATTAATTTTATTTCAATGTGTAATATTCGCGTAAACATAAGAAATCATTAACACAATTTTAAAATAGAATACAATACCTCGTTGCGTGAGCTTAGTGGAGCATAGCTTAGTAGCGATTGTTAATGTATCTCTATGGATCAGTGAGAGAGGGCCGCGAGTCAGTCCTCTTTCGGCGCCGGCGGGTAACTCGTCCCTTTTCGACGGCAAGCCGAGACACGCCGCCGCTGCTTCTGTCTCTACGTCGGTGGTTGTTGCGCGTTTGTAGTCGATCTATGGAGGAGTGTTTTAAATGTTATATTTGTGGACGGTTGTGTGAGTTTATTAATTAATAAAATATGTATCAAAAAATTAGCGATAACTCAGAGGGGAGTGGTGCCGACTGTTAAGACGAAAGTCGCTGATTCGAAACCAGGCCCAAGAGCATGCACCTCTGACTTTTCTAAATAATATGTGTATTAATCTTAAAATATCCCTAAATTCAACGTTGAAGGAAACATCGTGATGAAACCTGCATACCTGTAAAGTTCACATGAATTTCGAAAGTATGTGAAGTCTGCCAACGCGCATTAGGCGTTTCAATGCATAGATTTATATGGACCTAGCCTCGAAGGCAGCGAGGAGCGGCGTACGAGCGGCGCGCGTCAGTCGAGCGGTGCCCGCGCGTTTGCATTAACGTAGTGTTGTGCATTTTCAAATATGCCCTCCGACGTGGTGGAGCAAATTATTTCAATGATTTTTTGACACCGATATAGGAACATCATATTCACATGAATTTCGTTCGCAAACAGACACTAATTACTCATCGCACAACACTACACCGCTCTAGCGCCGCGCGATCTGCCCGCTGACTTCGAGACCGGGTCTCCGCCGCACCCGCGCCGCCGCTGCCGCCGCCCCGCGCCCGCTGGCGCGCGAGTCTGCAGCCTAAGGCGTAATCAGTGTAATTCAGTGTACATCGTTATGTACAGTACCTTGTATACGGCGAGGTTGTGCGTGGCGTCGGGCGCGGTGGTGCCCTCCCTGGTGAGCAGGCGCAGGTAGGCGAGCGCGAAGGGCCGCTCGCACCGGTCCTTGGCCTCGTTGTGTACAGTACCTTGTATACGGCGAGGTTGTGCGTGGCGTCGGGCGCGGTGGTGCCCTCCCTGGTGAGCAGGCGCAGGTAGGCGAGCGCGAAGGGCCGCTCGCACCGGTCCTTGGCCTCGTTGTGTACAGTACCTTGTATACGGCGAGGTTGTGCGTGGCGTCGGGCGCGGTGGTGCCCTCCCTGGTGAGCAGGCGCAGGTAGGCGAGCGCGAAGGGCCGCTCGCACCGGTCCTTGGCCTCGTTGTGTACAGTACCTTGTATACGGCGAGGTTGTGCGTGGCGTCGGGCGCGGTGGTGCCCTCCCTGGTGAGCAGGCGCAGGTAGGCGAGCGCGAAGGGCCGCTCGCACCGGTCCTTGGCCTCGTTGTGTACAGTACCTTGTATACGGCGAGGTTGTGCGTGGCGTCGGGCGCGGTGGTGCCCTCCCTGGTGAGCAGGCGCAGGTAGGCGAGCGCGAAGGGCCGCTCGCACCGGTCCTTGGCCTCGTTGTGTACAGTACCTTGTATACGGCGAGGTTGTGCGTGGCGTCGGGCGCGGTGGTGCCCTCCCTGGTGAGCAGGCGCAGGTAGGCGAGCGCGAAGGGCCGCTCGCACCGGTCCTTGGCCTCGTTGTGTACAGTACCTTGTATACGGCGAGGTTGTGCGTGGCGTCGGGCGCGGTGGTGCCCTCCCTGGTGAGCAGGCGCAGGTAGGCGAGCGCGAAGGGCCGCTCGCACCGGTCCTTGGCCTCGTTGTGTACAGTACCTTGTATACGGCGAGGTTGTGCGTGGCGTCGGGCGCGGTGGTGCCCTCCCTGGTGAGCAGGCGCAGGTAGGCGAGCGCGAAGGGCCGCTCGCACCGGTCCTTGGCCTCGTTGTGTACAGTACCTTGTATACGGCGAGGTTGTGCGTGGCGTCGGGCGCGGTGGTGCCCTCCCTGGTGAGCAGGCGCAGGTAGGCGAGCGCGAAGGGCCGCTCGCACCGGTCCTTGGCCTCGTTGTGTACAGTACCTTGTATACGGCGAGGTTGTGCGTGGCGTCGGGCGCGGTGGTGCCCTCCCTGGTGAGCAGGCGCAGGTAGGCGAGCGCGAAGGGCCGCTCGCACCGGTCCTTGGCCTCGTTGTGTACAGTACCTTGTATACGGCGAGGTTGTGCGTGGCGTCGGGCGCGGTGGTGCCCTCCCTGGTGAGCAGGCGCAGGTAGGCGAGCGCGAAGGGCCGCTCGCACCGGTCCTTGGCCTCGTTGTGTACAGTACCTTGTATACGGCGAGGTTGTGCGTGGCGTCGGGCGCGGTGGTGCCCTCCCTGGTGAGCAGGCGCAGGTAGGCGAGCGCGAAGGGCCGCTCGCACCGGTCCTTGGCCTCGTTGTGTACAGTACCTTGTATACGGCGAGGTTGTGCGTGGCGTCGGGCGCGGTGGTGCCCTCCCTGGTGAGCAGGCGCAGGTAGGCGAGCGCGAAGGGCCGCTCGCACCGGTCCTTGGCCTCGTTGTGTACAGTACCTTGTATACGGCGAGGTTGTGCGTGGCGTCGGGCGCGGTGGTGCCCTCCCTGGTGAGCAGGCGCAGGTAGGCGAGCGCGAAGGGCCGCTCGCACCGGTCCTTGGCCTCGTTGTGTACAGTACCTTGTATACGGCGAGGTTGTGCGTGGCGTCGGGCGCGGTGGTGCCCTCCCTGGTGAGCAGGCGCAGGTAGGCGAGCGCGAAGGGCCGCTCGCACCGGTCCTTGGCCTCGTTGTGTACAGTACCTTGTATACGGCGAGGTTGTGCGTGGCGTCGGGCGCGGTGGTGCCCTCCCTGGTGAGCAGGCGCAGGTAGGCGAGCGCGAAGGGCCGCTCGCACCGGTCCTTGGCCTCGTTGTGTACAGTACCTTGTATACGGCGAGGTTGTGCGTGGCGTCGGGCGCGGTGGTGCCCTCCCTGGTGAGCAGGCGCAGGTAGGCGAGCGCGAAGGGCCGCTCGCACCGGTCCTTGGCCTCGTTGTGTACAGTACCTTGTATACGGCGAGGTTGTGCGTGGCGTCGGGCGCGGTGGTGCCCTCCCTGGTGAGCAGGCGCAGGTAGGCGAGCGCGAAGGGCCGCTCGCACCGGTCCTTGGCCTCGTTGTGTACAGTACCTTGTATACGGCGAGGTTGTGCGTGGCGTCGGGCGCGGTGGTGCCCTCCCTGGTGAGCAGGCGCAGGTAGGCGAGCGCGAAGGGCCGCTCGCACCGGTCCTTGGCCTCGTTGTGTACAGTACCTTGTATACGGCGAGGTTGTGCGTGGCGTCGGGCGCGGTGGTGCCCTCCCTGGTGAGCAGGCGCAGGTAGGCGAGCGCGAAGGGCCGCTCGCACCGGTCCTTGGCCTCGTTGTGTACAGTACCTTGTATACGGCGAGGTTGTGCGTGGCGTCGGGCGCGGTGGTGCCCTCCCTGGTGAGCAGGCGCAGGTAGGCGAGCGCGAAGGGCCGCTCGCACCGGTCCTTGGCCTCGTTGTGTACAGTACCTTGTATACGGCGAGGTTGTGCGTGGCGTCGGGCGCGGTGGTGCCCTCCCTGGTGAGCAGGCGCAGGTAGGCGAGCGCGAAGGGCCGCTCGCACCGGTCCTTGGCCTCGTTGTGTACAGTACCTTGTATACGGCGAGGTTGTGCGTGGCGTCGGGCGCGGTGGTGCCCTCCCTGGTGAGCAGGCGCAGGTAGGCGAGCGCGAAGGGCCGCTCGCACCGGTCCTTGGCCTCGTTGTGTACAGTACCTTGTATACGGCGAGGTTGTGCGTGGCGTCGGGCGCGGTGGTGCCCTCCCTGGTGAGCAGGCGCAGGTAGGCGAGCGCGAAGGGCCGCTCGCACCGGTCCTTGGCCTCGTTGTGTACAGTACCTTGTATACGGCGAGGTTGTGCGTGGCGTCGGGCGCGGTGGTGCCCTCCCTGGTGAGCAGGCGCAGGTAGGCGAGCGCGAAGGGCCGCTCGCACCGGTCCTTGGCCTCGTTGTGTACAGTACCTTGTATACGGCGAGGTTGTGCGTGGCGTCGGGCGCGGTGGTGCCCTCCCTGGTGAGCAGGCGCAGGTAGGCGAGCGCGAAGGGCCGCTCGCACCGGTCCTTGGCCTCGTTGTGTACAGTACCTTGTATACGGCGAGGTTGTGCGTGGCGTCGGGCGCGGTGGTGCCCTCCCTGGTGAGCAGGCGCAGGTAGGCGAGCGCGAAGGGCCGCTCGCACCGGTCCTTGGCCTCGTTGTGTACAGTACCTTGTATACGGCGAGGTTGTGCGTGGCGTCGGGCGCGGTGGTGCCCTCCCTGGTGAGCAGGCGCAGGTAGGCGAGCGCGAAGGGCCGCTCGCACCGGTCCTTGGCCTCGTTGTGTACAGTACCTTGTATACGGCGAGGTTGTGCGTGGCGTCGGGCGCGGTGGTGCCCTCCCTGGTGAGCAGGCGCAGGTAGGCGAGCGCGAAGGGCCGCTCGCACCGGTCCTTGGCCTCGTTGTGTACAGTACCTTGTATACGGCGAGGTTGTGCGTGGCGTCGGGCGCGGTGGTGCCCTCCCTGGTGAGCAGGCGCAGGTAGGCGAGCGCGAAGGGCCGCTCGCACCGGTCCTTGGCCTCGTTGTGTACAGTACCTTGTATACGGCGAGGTTGTGCGTGGCGTCGGGCGCGGTGGTGCCCTCCCTGGTGAGCAGGCGCAGGTAGGCGAGCGCGAAGGGCCGCTCGCACCGGTCCTTGGCCTCGTTGGAGCTGCGGTGTCGCGCCGACACTACCACGTGCGCCACCTTGAACTGCTCTATGTCCAGCGATACCTGCGCACACGCACATGCTATTAAGCTCAACGCCGCTAACGCTTTGTCTATTTCTTTCCAGGCAACAGCGTGTAAGCACTGGTGTGTTTCGGTTTGAAGAACATTGAAGCCAGTGAAATGGGCATTGTAAGAGTTAACATCTTATCTCTCAGAGTGACGAGCGCAGTCCAGTGACATGCAGTGCTTTGTAATTCAAAGTTCTGTGTCGTGTTGGTTCTGTTTATGGGCAAGCGTGGCGCTTACCATCAGACGAGCACCTTGCTCGTCTTAGCAATCAATCAAATAAAAATAAAAAACGCGCAAATGAATTATCTTCTAACTATTATCATCATCAGCCACAGGACGTCCACTGTTCAACATAGGCATCCCCCAAAGATTTCCAGACCAACCTATGAAAAGCGGCCTGTATCCAGCGACTTCTCGCAACCTTCCCTCTTACTATACGTCAATTTTATTACAATTTTATTTTAGACTTTACTTTTAAAGGAGTAATTTGGACACAAATGATTTCGGACTTACCCTAAAGACTTCTTGCCAACGCGGCCGGTCATCGTGGTAATATACCACAGAAGTATATTCGTTCATTAATGGAAAACCAGCGCCTATCGACACAACACCCTGTCGAACAAAAAGTTATAATCAAGAAACTGTATCGATAATGAATAAACCCTTGATGAAGTATCGAAACGATTTGTTAGCATAATATGCGCAATTACAGCGACCGGCCCGAAGTTAGTTACTTTAAGCGTCCTCTACACTTATAGCTAACTTCAGGCCGACCAAGATAAATATCGCGTATTGTAACTATAGTGTTTTAAGTGTTCGTGAAAGCATAAACACAAACAAATAAAACATACATATGCACTCACGCCTGTAATCTCCGGAGGGGTAGGCATAGGTGTAAGCCGTACATCCACATTTCGCCGAACCTTCTTCCGTCCTATTATGTGACATGGGACAGCCATACCGGGCACAAATTACAGACGCCGAGCTGATACTAAGCATATCGTGATAGAAAAACCCAATATAACTTTGACCCGACTCGAGCATCAAATCCGAGACCTCAGCACAAAAGTCGTACCGCGTAGATACGGAATACAACTACACAATACACACACATACAACTACAAACACAACTACAAATACAACTACACATACAATACACCGAGGCAGTCAACTAGTTTCGCTAATATAACTAAAACATTAGCTTATAAATATTAAATACTCACGGGTATAGTCCGGCCATGTTTATCGACCACACGAGCGACTAACTCAATGTTCCTCTCTGAAGTCTTTCCTCCACCTTTAGAGAATGAGCCGCTGCATAACGTCACGTAGAGGTCGTTGCGAGCGTCTCCAGGTAGTATTACTTCAGGGAACCCCATCTTACGAGCTATCGCTGTGTTACCGACCACCATGTGTGGGTGCTCATCTCGAATCTAAGAAAACACAAAAAAAATCACGTGTAAAACATTACTATGGTATACAGTAGAACCTCGATAAGTCGAAAACCTCCAAAACTCGAAAAAATGTTTTGTTCCCTTCCCTTCAAGCACCAAAACATCCGTTACTCGAAATCTCAACTTTGTATTAGTCGAAATAATCAGTGAATTCCCAGGAATTCAAAATGGCTTCCAGAAGCCATTTTGGTACATATATTCCCTCTATAACACGATAAATTATATTGGACCTCTGTATCTCGAACATACCAGTGTTTTATTTTAAATCGAAATCCTCCATAAGTCAATAACTCTAACTCGAACTTTTTGACATGGACATAAAATATGTTATATTACCAGCTGGTTTGTGGTCCTTCGAGCCAGATAACCAATTTCATTTACAGTAAGCGCATACATAGCATACATCGGTAAATAAAAGTAACATACCTGTTTTAAATCCCCCTCCACCAAACTTAAAGTCACCCACAGCCCTTGTGAATGCTTAGCGTCTTTTAGGTCTCGATTAGCGATTACTTTTTTCAGCAAGGAATCCAAGTTTTCTTTTTCATACCTGTTAAAATATTTTATGTCTGCAGATATCTATATTTATAGACAAAATATTATGCTGACACGAATGTTGCTGCGACGCGTGCCAGCTAACCAAGCCATGTGGCTCGGCGTAGTAATGGTATATACGACACGACCTAGCTATAAAAGTATTGACATTTGGTTAGGTTACCCCAAATAAACGATGTTTAGGGTAGTGTATAACGAATAAGTTACGCTTGATCCGTGGCTCGGCAAGTTGTTTGCGTTGTTTAGCTTTACATTTTGCCGAGCTAGGATATAATAAAAAATAAAAAAATACAATTCCGGTGTGGTGTCAAGGTACTACTAACGCGTAGAACGGCACTTGTAGATGTTTGTCCGGATCGTCGGCGGTGAGGTGTCGCTTGACGTCGGCGCACGCGACGCCGAACGGACGCCGCATGCCGCCCGGCACCACCGCGGGAGGCGCCGCCGCCAGCGAGCTGCGTCTGTGAGGGTAGTACACACTGAACTGAACCTCGCATACTGAACCGCGGCTACGGGGACCCGAGTGGAAACGGCGAAATATATTTTTTTTTATTGCCTTGATAGGCAGACGAGCAAGCGGCCCGCCTGATGGTGAGCGGTCACCGCCGCTCAAGGATATCGGCAATACCAGGGGCACAGCCAAGCCGCTGCCTACCACTGAAGGGATACTATTTTTAAACCTCGTTTAAAGAAGGACATGTCATAGCGCTCGGGAAACACCGAGGCAGGGAGTTCATTCCAGAGCTTACACGTGCGTGGAATAAATGAGCGCTGGAAACGTACGGTACTAGACCGTATTGTTTCCAGGTGGTATGGATGAACTCTACTGCGGTGTCGGGTGGTGCGATGGTAGAATGGTGACGTTGTAATTGTTTTTGAAGTGAAATCTTCTTTGGCGGCGTTGAGCACTTTTCGTGGGACAAGTATAAAATGTTAAACTCTCATCAGGACACGTGACCTGATCAAAAATTCGTAACAGTAGTAATTAAAGATTAAGTAATTAAGAGTAGAGTTAGTAATTCGGCGGTAGAGTAGGCCGCCGGCGTGGCGTTTTTATGTAATATAAATTGTAATTTTTGTGTACGATAGAGCAATAAATGAATATTGTATTTAACCACATAAATGATAGTACTTTTATACTGATAAATGAAGCAATTCGTGCGAAATTATTCCTTAACCATTCCAAAATATTCAAAAATGGACAACGTTAATGTTCAAGTTTTCAAATGTTTGTGTTTTAAAATATAATTTGACGTTACAGTAAAAATATTCATCTCACCTGTGATCGATATTCTGCGGCTCCATAGAACCTATCCGCACAACGTAACATACTAAGTAGATTTTTTCGCTCTTCATTAAATCACTGCCGAAATCCTGTGGTACACAACGAAATTATTAAAACTGTATGCATCATATATACATGCCGACGATATAAATTATGCACTTCGGCAATGTTCAATTTTTTTCGTATTAGCATGAATATGTAATGAATGGCCAGCAATCAGTTACAAAACATGAAAATAAGGATAAGAATGTATTATATGAGTTGTGACATGTCTGTGTTTTCTAAATATTATTATACGCAGTTTGCAGAAACACAAAATTTTAATAGTAAGAAATACTATAATTTAATGCAAAACAATAGCATAATAACAATAATGAACTGTTAACATTATGAAAAATCATATAAACCACAATACATAACATATTTGGCGGGTATACTATAACACATAATGCTTTTATATTCTAGTTCTTTGGGAATATGGCTTTCTCTTTTCTTAGTCTCTTACCTTCTAGCCAAGCATCCCGATTTTACAATATGATCAAACTTAGTCTAATTTGATTGGTTAACAGTTTAAAAAAAAAAACAAAATCGAAAACCGACCAAACATAATCCTTTTTACAGTAGACAACGTACCGTGAACAGCACAGTGGTGGGTGCCAGATGAGGCGGGGGCCACCGTAACAAGAGATGTTCGGTGAGCTTGTTGCCGGCCGCGTCGTGGAGAGCGAGGTGCAGCTCGGCGGCCTCGGGCACGCGACACACGAAGTTGTGCACGCGCACGCACGCCGTGTACGTGCGCGCCGCACCGCCGCCCGCCGACGGCGGGGGGGTCGCGGGCGTCGACGCCTGACAACACAACACATAACGTAAAACCAAACTTTTGGCGGCAAAAAAACTGTCAAATGATAAACTACATAATATAACTTGTTATTCATACGTTTTGATTATTAATTCTGCTTGAAACAATCGGAAACTTCACAACATAAAAGCTATAAGCACATGGTATTGTACACTGTTGCACATGTTACGAAAATACCAAGTCAAGATTGAGTGGTAGAACCACGCTGTAGACAGTTTTGTGTACAGCATGAATGGGCTGGCTCGACCGGGCAGTTACCACTGTCTCACAGAAAACCGACATAAAGTAGCGGCTTGCTGCTGCGTTTCGTACGGTGAGTGAGATATCCGGAGGCCCAAATACCCCTCCCCTTCCCAATCCCTAATTATCCCTTTCCTTTAAGGTCGGCAACGCGCCCATAATTCTTCTGATATTGTGGGCATACATGGGCGGTGGAGATTACTTACCAACAGGTGACCCACTTGCTCGTTTACCGATCTATGCCATAAAAAAAATGCTGTACGCGAGCGGAGCCGCGAGCAAAAGCTAGTATAACATAACACCAGAGTTTTGGCGGGAATTCCGACAGTGCGGTTCATCGCTTATTTTAATTTATTTCAAAAACTAGTTTAAAGTTATATTTGTTGCATAAAAGTGGTATGGATTTGTGCAATAAACATTAACGGTGATGAACAGTGTACGGAAACATTGAAATAAGTGAATTAAGTATCATACTGGAAGGAATTCACACAAAAACTCCAACAAGACCTTGAAGATGTCCACGCCGATATTTCATCGTTTTTGTGACGACTTGAGAATAAATTATACTTGTCATTGGCGAAATGCATAATAATGCGCGAAGCCATAAATTAAAAAGAAGAACGTAAAACCACGCTTGGACCCCCGAAGGGGTAGGCGGAGCTACAACTGGTACATCCATGATATATCCTTATTTCCATTACGTAATAGGGGGTGCTAGGCTCCCTTATCATCATATCGGACATAAATTCCGATCCCGGGAAGTTCACGTGTGATTTTCGAATCGTAAACTCACAACATTAATTGCACAATACGAGTCAAGTAACGGCACATCGGTCACGAAGATGGTCACAATAAATAAATAATAAATACAGCCAACAGTCACACACATATTAGTGTGGAGTCGTCCACAATAAGATACGGGTATTGTGTCACGAGAATCAAGAATTACGCGACACATTCAGTCTCACGATACCTGGGTCCTTAATAAAAATGTGTCAGTGAATGGACTCGCGGCCTCACATTTCACAGCCGGCATCTCACCCGCTGGGCCTGATACTACCAAACGACAAAAATCTGCATGAATAGCAGCTAATTGACAACCACATATTTGCCAATATTATCTTTCACATAAAATTATGATATACTGTTTACATACCATATTCTTGTCCATCATCGTGTTGGCCTCTTCATGGAGAGCGTTCAATCTGTAGCTGGACATCTTGAGGGGATCCACCAACTGACCGTTGGCGTTTCTCACGGCCAACTCCATTCCGAGTATTCTAGAGGCAGAAATACATTTAAAAAAAGATTAATTTAATTATAATTTAAATACAATAGTATGTAAAGAAAAGTTTAGTTTTCAAGGTGGTAGGTCCCTCGTATGCGAGAGGCCGTCTGGGTTGGTACCACCACTTTGTCTATTTTTGCCGGCAAGCAACAGTGTGTAAGCACTGTTGTGTTTCGATTTGAAGGACATTTAAGCCAGTGAAATTACTGGGCATTATGAGATTTAACATCTTATGTCTCGGGGTGACGAGCGCAGTTCAGTGCCATGCAGTACTTTAAAAGTCGAAGTTCTGTGTGGTGTTGCTTCTGTTTATGGGCAGACGTAGCGCTTACCATGAGGCGAGCGACTTTCTCGTCTCGTCATTCAATTAATTTAAAAAAACTTACGGTCCCACAACACGCAGAACCGAAACAAACATTTGCGGATCACAAAACAATCTGTGCGGGTATAGAACCTGCGGCCTTTCCTCCTATAGATTACTCACCCACTGCACCACGGAGGCTGTCTGTTATACTTATTTGTGGCCCATAATGAAGACTAGTTTTTTTTGACACTGTCAAATCGGTGGTACCAAACCAGACGGCCTCTCGCATACGAGGGACGTACCACCTTGTAACACTGGAGAAAATTTGTAAAATTTGTATTTCTCATGAGAAAAGTAGATTCGGACAAATGCATGGTCTGCAATAAAATTGAGGATGTACAACATATTGTGCTATTGGATTGTGTCAAAAACAAAGTTGAGCGAGAATCACTGGTGAAAGATTTTAATTTGAATATTTTTGACATTGGACTAATACAGAGCATTTTGTCACAACCAAAAACAGAGGTAGCGTCAAAATTGTGTTCACTTGCCACAAGTTTCCAACAGTGATTTTCGATGCAATAATGTACTTTGTATTTAGAGTAGTTAATAAGGTACAATGGGGTTGACATTAATAAAAACCCCTAAATAAATTGAGAATAAAATAAAAAAAAAAGACGAGAAAAATTGGACATGCTACGTACCTGTTTCCCTTATCGATGGTGAAGATTGAAATCTTCTCGTCACGCCGCAGCCGGTCCTGAGGCAGCGCGCCGCTCGCCGCCTGCGCTCGCAACTTCAGCAACGTTTGCATGCTCACGTCTATGAACTTGAATTGTTGATCGTTGTTCTAGAAAATTTAAGTTATTTTATTAGAGTATACCTGAGCAAACTAATCTACATATCCTTACTAATCCTACTATCCTACTAATAAAGGGTGGGCCATCTATCGGTTGCTTTTTTAACTATCGATTATTTCGGCTTTGACAGCTCGAATGACTTTGCCAATGTGTCAAATTTTTAGTAGAAGGTCTGCGGTTTACGAAATGGTTAAGTTTACGCTCGAAGAAAATTGGGAAACGAAGCAGGAGCCGCCGTAACCATCAATGGTGAGCGCTATCGCGGCATGTTGGGAGATTTTTTTTTCCCCGAATGGAAGAATGGTTCCAGTAGGACGGCGCCACGTGCCCCACAGCCAACGTTACAGCCGAACTTTTGCGCTTTACGTTCGGAAATCGCATAATTAGCCGAAACGGCGATATCAACTGGCCGCCTCGTAGCTGCGATTTGACCCCATTGGATTATTTTTTGTAGGGAACCGTCAAGGATAAGTGCTACGCCAAACATCCAGACACGATTGACGACCTAAAGCACGAGATTGAAGTTGCCATTGCAGCCATTGAGGGCCACACTATCGAAATTGTCATGAAAAATTGGGTCGACAGAATGGGGGAATAAAAACTACTGAATGGATTTTAATGAAACTTTACAGTAATATAGCTTATACATCAAATTAAGACATGTAAATTATGACACTATGTTTTTCAAAAATCAACCCCCGAAGGGTTTAAAAAGGAGATGAAAGTTTGTATAAAAAATCGAAACCGCTGAACCGATTTCAATGAATTTTGGCACAAATATAGTTGATGACCCAGTGTTAAACATAGAGTATTTTTTCATTAAATTTCAACCCCTAAAGGGCCCAAATAGGAGATGAAAATTTGTATGACAGCTTTTTGATGGCGAAACGAAGTTCGCGGGCACAGCTAGTATGTATATACATATATAACTCACAATGTACATATTCTTCCAGTGCTGCAACCATTCACGCAGTGTGATTGCAATGTCGTGAACCACTCCACCACCGCCGGACGACGCCAAAACCGTGTCTCCACATCTGTAAACCAAAGTATTTCACAAGGTGGTAGGTCCCTCGTATGCGAGAGGCCGTCTGGGTTGGTACCACCACGCCGTCTATTTCTACCGCCAAGCAAAAGTATGTAAGCGCTTTTGTGTTTCCGTTAGAAGGACATTGAAGCCAGTGAAATTACTGGGCATTAAGAGACTTAAGATCTTATGTCTCGGGGTGACGAGCGCAGTTCAGTGCCATGCAGTACTTTGTAATTTAAAGTTCTGTGTGGTGTTGCTTCTGTTTATGGGCAGGCGTGGCGCTTACCATCAGACGAGCGCCTTGCTCGTCTCTTCATTCAATCAAATAAAAAAAACAATTTTTAGATTGACATCAGACTATACGAGTAAATTCACTCCTAACTTTTATCTTACTATCCAGTCCCGCAAGACTCCAGTAAAAGACCATAATGTCAATATAATCAATTTATTTGTCAACCGTTATCACGGAACAATAACCCAGTTACTAACTTCTAGGACGTAGACCAAAGTGTGCTGTCTAAAATAGAGCAAGTAGCCTTTATCAACGAGGGACAGTTTATCTAGTGTCCACGACTGTCAGAATACTTTTAACAAAAAAAACCGGTGGCCTTGCCGGGTAATTGAAATTTCTTCACTTTTCAGCGTTAGTTTTGAAGTCGCTTTTTAAGTTTGGTTTGATCTTACTTTATTAGTCATTTTTAATTGCAGGTATAACATGTGGCCACATCGCAGTAAAGCTCTATCGATTTTTTTTTTACTAGCCCTGTATTATATGTATACGTCCCACTGTTGGGCACGGGCCTCCTCTACTGAATGAGAGGGATTAGGCCTTAGTCCACATACCTTCGAAAAATCTTTCGAGTTCTCAGGTATGCAGGTTTCCTCACGATGTTTCCTTCACCGTTAAAGCTAGCGATAATTAACAATTAATATACACGTGACTTGAAAAGTCAGTGGTCTTGGGGCTGGTTTCGAACCTGCGATTTTCGTCTCGACAGTACATACCACTCCCCGCTGAGCTATCGCTATATATCGATTTTTTTTTTCAAAACAATCGGTTCACATTTGGCTGAAAAAATCCGAGTACATGATATCCACAGATATTTGTTTCTGGTCTGGGTGTTATGAAATCGCAAGACCCTCGTAGTTCCTAATACCCACGATACCGGTTTAACCTAGTGCGGGATCAGAGCTGTGTGTGACTATTGGATGTATTTTTTTTATTATTTATTCATTCGGGATGAAGCTATGTCGGCAGTCAGACGCAGTCCAAAGTCCAACCACAACTTTAAATTATAACGGTCACAATTTTCCTCAGAGTTAATAATTCATATAATATTTGTGTATATTTAACCATTAAATGTAGTTGTGGGAAATTTAATTTAAATTTTAATTAATACTCTGTAATACCACTAAGCCAATGGCGGATGACGTGGATAAATAAATAAAAAAATAAATACACCCAACAGTCTTGTGTTGTGGGTATCAGGAACTACGAGAGACTTTCGGTCTCACAACACCCAGACCCCGACACAAATAAATGTGGATCACACAAATATTTGTCTCGGTGCGGGGATCGAACCCGCGGCCCCTCCCTTCACAGCCGGCTACTCGCCCGCTGCGCCACGGAGGCTGTCAAATGTGGATGAATACTCCAACCGTATTGATCCCATCATTTGTATTGTTTCTATCATATCGCTACTCGTTATTACCAGAAGGTCATAAATGCATGTCGATAAACGCAGTGCTAAATCTGATTTAGCTTAGATTTAGATTTAGTAAATCATAATGATATAATGTGCGTTGTCAAGCAGTAGTGGACAGGGCGTGCAGTGCACCAGCTGAGCACTTCTAGCACAGAACAAAAATAGAGTTTGCGAAAAACATGCTAAGCTATTTTGTAATAAGGACGTATTTTCCGCAATGCAATATTGTTGTTAGTGTGTTTTATTACGAAAGCGACTGTAAACGTAATGAGACATATTGGTGATGGTTCATTTAGGTATCTAGCAAATAAAGTACTTGTAGCCCGTCGGGACACAAAACGGCAAACTCGCGGTAAAATCGCCCTTGTTTTGTCAACCGATTCGGCGCACAGGGTAGTAGCATTTCTTTTATATGCTTAAATGACAAGAAGAAAACTTCGCTCGCCTGATGGTAAGCGTCACGCCTATTCATAAACAGAAGCAACACCACACAAAACTTTGAATAAAAAAGCACTGTATAGCACTGGACTGCGTTCGTCACCCAGAGACGTAAGATATTAAGTCTTATAACTTCCAGCAATTGCACAGGCTTCAATGTCCTTCAAACAGAAACTCAACAGTGCTGAAACACTTGGCGGCAGATATAGGCAAAGGGGTGATTGTCCCTATGCAATAAAAAAACTAAAAAACACGCTTTTACATAAAATCCAGAAAAAATATGTATTTTATTGTAAAAAAACGTGGGGTGCTTTTTAAGACATTATCAAAATGATGATCCTTCTACTCATATCTGTCAATAAAATATTTTTTATAACTATTGACACCATGCACCCCACGCTTTTTTTACAATAAAATACATATTTTTTCTTATTTACACTATTCTTAATTTATATATATTTTTAAATTTTGTACACTATTCCTAATTCGAATTCATTAATTTTTTTTTTTATTTTTTAGTTGGATTTTATGTAAAAGCGTGTTTTTTAGTTTTTTTAAACTATTATTTATTATTAATTTTTTAGTTTGATTTTCTATAAAAAGGTGTATTTTCATTTTTTTATCATTTATTTTTTTTTCTTTGTGTTTTTATTTTTTTTACAATTTTTTGAAGTGAAACTTCTTTCGAATCTTTGTGATTGGAAAATTCGCTGAAACGTAAAAGTAAAAACGTAAAAATGTCACGAAGGAGGTAGGAAAGAAACAAGTTTTACGAATGGCTTGTTTAACAAGCCATTTATAAAACTGTACCCGATCAATCGTACAACACCCATAGTTCATACAAAGCGTCGGAGGTAATGATTCGCTGGAGAATCTTGACATCGCGATGTAGATGTGCCAGTGGCGCCATCTCTTGATTTTTTCTTGTTTTATTTTAATGTGTCATGTAGACTATAATCGAACGGACGTATTCTTCTCAAGAAAAACACTGATTCCCCATATATTGTGGTTAAATCGGAATCTCAACTCGAAGACCTTTCAAAAAGTTCTACAGCATGACTATTGTCTGTTTACTTTACTTCTAATTCTTTGCACTATATAAGTTATCGTAAAATTAGAATAAGTAAATATTTTTTGCTACTGTTAATGTTAGATTATTGTAACAAGTCACACCCAATTTACAAAAACATACTACACACACTCCTTAAACACTATTTCTGCTTCTCCTCGTTCGTACTTCTTTCTGAAATAAAACTACATTTACATACAACATATTACATTTTACTTAACCTTGCTATTATATTTGGTACTTTTTACTATAACTATCTGGTAACTTTCTGTTGTGCAACTGTCTACAATGGTTTGTTATATTGTCTTTTCTTATTAGTAATGCGGAAAAAACTTTTATTACATTCGATAATTTAATTTCTCTTAACAACGAAATTGATCTGTACTCTGTATCAAATATTCACCAATGCCTACCAGAAGAATGCAGAAAAGTTATTAAAAATCCTAAAAACTATTTAAAAATAGTCTCCCAAAATATAAGATCCATAAATCAAAATTTTACTAGTTTTGAAACAGTCTTGTCCCGTGTAAACATGGATTGTGATATAATTGTTTTAACTGAGTGTTGGCTACCGTGCGCTCGGAATTCTAATTTACCCCAACTTCAACACTATTCCTTGTCATGTACTTCTAAGCATCTTAACCAGAATGATAGAGTGGTAGTTTATGTACATTCTGATTTACGTTGCAAAATCACTGAACTTGATTTTCATAACTCTGCTACCGGACTTTTAATTGAATTGGGCTCACAGGTTTCTATACTCTGTATTTACAGGTCACCGTCCAATGATGATTTCGAAGGATTCATCAACTCATTATCAGATATACTTACGTCCTTAAAGAAGTTTCATACAGTAATTTTAACTGGTGACATCAATATTAATATTAATTATAATTCATCTTTTGACTATCGATCTCATGTTTACTTAAATAGCCTAGCATATTTTGGTTTCTTACCATCCCATAACCTACCAACAAGAGGTGAAAACTGTTTGGACCATACCTTCTTGAGAACCAAATTATTATCTCACATTTTTGTTATAGACTCCACAGTTACTGATCATGTTCCAACACTTTTGTGTCTTGAAATAAATCTTCCCTGCAACATAGTTCAACAAAAAGTAAAAAAAATAGATTTTAATGGCCTTGACAAAGATATAAATAATTTTGACTTCACTTACATAACATATATTACAGATCCAAACGTAGCCACAAATATTTTTGTGAACACCGTATCACAACTAGTAAACAATAATACATTAACCAAAGCAGTGCCGAAAAGGAAGAGGATAATTAAACCTTGGATCACCCCAGGCCTACTGAAATGTATTAAACATAGAGACAGACTACACAAAAAGTATAGGCAATGTACAAATAACGAAGTCCTCAAAACCATATATTACAGGTACAGAAACTTTTGTTGTAAAATTCTTAAAAAAGTTAAAAGACAATTTGAATATAATGAACTTATCAAAGCAGGTAGAAACCCCAAATCACTTTGGAATACTATTAAAAAAGTTACCCATACTTCCAAACGCGTACATTCTGCTGCTAATTTATTTTCTAGTGAGCAATCTCCTATTGTAACATGTAATGAAACCAACAGCTATTTCGTAAATGTAGGCAATGACCTAGCAGATAAAATACAGCAACGTAGTTCTCTTATAATATCTGCGAAAACAACAGATTCAGCTTCATCGCTTAGGTCATTCGTACTGTTAGATACAGACCCTAGTGAAATTGTTTCTACTATTCTTACTCTTAAATCTAGTGCTGCCACCGGACATGATGGAATCTCAACCTTATTTCTGAAAAGATACTCGAATATTATTGCTCCCATTCTAACTTATATATTTAATCTTTGTTTTTGCAAAGGAATATTTCCAGACTCCTTCAAAAAAGCATTGATTACTCCAGTATTTAAAGCTGGTGACGGTTCATGTGTCAGAAACTACCGCCCTATAGCAGTCCTGACGGCACTATCAAAAATTTTTGAAAAAATTATTAATAAAAGACTGACTCATTATCTCGAGCATAACAACCTGTTGGCAAATAATCAGTTTGGCTTCAGAACAAATAGATCGACTGCAGATGCAGCTTCTAATCTTGTTGGTGAGGTCGTCGGTCAGCTAAACAAACGCAAAAAGGTCTTAACAATCTTTTTAGACCTTGCTAAGGCTTTTGACACTGTACCTGTCCCCATTTTGTTGACTAAGCTTGAAAAATGGGGTGTCAGAGGGCTCCAACTTGCGCTGTTTAAGTCCTATCTCACAGGTCGCACGCAGAGAGTAAAGATTGAGGACTACCTAAGTGATGAACTACCTATTTCCTACGGAGTTCCTCAGGGCAGCATTTTAGGTCCTACCCTTTTTCTTGTTTTTATTAACGGCCTTTGTAACATTAAATTACCCAATGCCCGTATAGTTTCCTTCGCCGACGATACTGCAATCACCTTCGCTGAAACATCGTGGGAAAAAGTGCAAAAGACTGCACAGGAAGGTTTCACTACTCTCTTCCACTGGCTTCTCTCTCACTCACTTACTTTGAATACATCAAAAACTAAATATTTAACTTTTTCTTTTCATCCTGCTTCACAACCTAAATCTACCTTAAAGCTTTGTGCTCACACATGTTTAAATCAACATTCTGAATGTTGTCACTGCCCAATCATTTTATGTGCTGAATCTATAAAGTATCTTGGAATTATTGTAGATAAGCATTTAAAATTCAAAAATCATATTGATCACCTTGCAGGCAGAATACGTAAACTGATATACTTCTTTAAATCACTTAGGCATATTGCTGATGCGACTCTAATAAGGACAGTATATTTTGCTATGTGTCAGTCGATACTTTCCTACTGCATTGTGGTCTGGGGCGGTGCGGCTCAAACTTTTCTAAAGCCTTTGGAGGTAGCACAAAGAGCAGTTCTTAAAGTTGCTTCTTTCCGACCTATCCTTTATCCAACCTTTAAACTCTATAAAGAATGGAATGTTCTTACAGTTCGGCAACTTTTCATTTTGGGCGCAGTTCAGTATCAACATTCTGCTACACCGCATACAACAATCACTAAGAGGCGGAAAGATTTAGTTTGTAATCTGCCTTCCCCAAACTTCAGTGCCACAAAAAGATTTTTATTCTACTTGGGTCCCTTGTTATACAATAAAATAAATAAACTAATACACATTTATAACCTTAGCTGTAAAAAATGTAAAAATAATGTTACTTCCTACCTGTCCAACTTAAACTACGACGAAACTGAATTGCTCATTACATCCTCATATTATTAATAAAGCATACAATTTTCATAATACTTGGCGGGAAATACATACAGTAGACTAACACACACACACACACACACACAAACACATACACTTACACACACTTCTTAATTTTGTTTTAATTTACTAATTAATAAATATAGTTTTGTATAATTTAATTTTTTAACTTGAGCATTGTCAGTGACTATTTATGTAGATCGTAATAATTATGAACTGATGGTCCTTAATACAGGTTACTGCGTAACCTAGCTAGGACATCAGGCGCTATTTATATTATGTATGCACTGTTTTATGCCCAAATAAATATTATTATTATTATTATTAATGTTCTATTATATTGCTGCCACTAATTGTAAATAATATAAAAAAGCGTGTTAAAAAAAGTGTTTTGCGAACATCCCTTACTACTGAAGTAATTTTAATAACAGTTGTAGGTAATAAATTTGTAATTTATAACAATTATTCAATGAAATATTTAAGGAAGTTTTAATTTTTACAATATTTATTTATTTTGTTCTAAACTCGTATCAAAATAACACAACAAAACAACCAGCGCCACCTTTATTGCATTTAAGCTACAAGTTGACAAGAAAAAATCATGAGATGGCGCCACTGGCACATCTACATCGCGCTGTCAAGATTTTATCCGACGTTTTGAAGTAGGTCAAAATCACGTTCAAAGACAAGTTACAGACAAACCTACCAACATACAAACATACCAACATACATACGTCTGAAGCTAATAAAAGCATGTTAAAAATGGCAAAGCCCGAAACATTTTTTTCGAAACACCCTAAAAAATCATAAAGTTCTACATGCCATCGCAACCACTGCTGTCGTAATTTCATCATACACAGTCCAAAACTAAACTAAAAATTATATCAAAACAATATCAGGAAGTTTCGTTGTATCATAAATATGTCACGAGATCACGACTTCCACACATACCAAACAAAAAGACTTCGTCGTATTCCTGCATCCTAATGTAGATTTGGTGCAAATTTGACACACGTTCCACAAATGTTTCGGCTCATTCAAGTTATTTTATAGCCAACATCCACAGGACCATATGCAATAAAACGAAAAAAAATTGAGTCAGCATTCGTCCCAGTCCAGCTGTCCCGTACAGTAGTAGCTAACGCGACAGAAGCGATAATGTTTCAATTACGCAGACGGGACGCGAATACGTACACAACACGCTAAAGTTTCAGTACAGTCCATGCATTATTTTCTGTGGGTGTTGTTATTAATCTATGCAACGCATCATCTTCCTCAATACTGTAAAATATAACCTTTTTTTAAAAAACCTACGCTTTAAAATAGCTGTTCCGTTAGGTAGATGATGTTCATAGCCCGCATTTCACATTCATTTTTATTGTGACGCAATCATTAAATTAAAGCTTCGAATGTATAGCATTACGAATGTGTACCTATAATTTATAATAAAAATTTATATTTGGAACAATACCAAAATAGGTTAAAAACGTAGTTGTACCATCTAGCTACAAAATTGTATTTGTTTAGTCACTGGTCAATACTTAGCAATACTGAAAACATTTTATATGAAAATATTGTTAATACCTTTACTGTGGTTTTAAACTTTCTCCGTCAAATGACATCACAGCTTGTGCAACGAGTTTACTAAAACGGAATAATCTGGCAACAGTATGCAAAAATCGTTACGGTAGTGATCTTACGACAAACCCAACATCACCGAGCGCATTTTTCCATAATATATCCCATATTTTGAATAATAATTATTACATTAATGTATTGGCATACAAAATATATTAAAAAACATTTCGTAAAGGGTAAAACTTCATACAAAACCTAAACTCTAAACCTTGTAAAATAATATGTCAACTAAACTATTTCAACGAATTTACTGCCGTCCAAAAAAGGTCAATCGGTCTTAACAGATGGAATTCCAAATTCATCATCTCATTAATCTCCGGAGCCACACAAGAGTTCCGTAATGTCACCTCACCGAACGTTTAATATGTCGGGCAAAAGGGTGTGATTCATTGGACGAGCCGTCGCCTATCGCCCGCGGTTCGTCGACCCGCTCAATTAGTAATAAAATATTAACATCGTCACTTTTTATTAGGGATATATTGAAGGACTCGGCGGGGGGTGAAGCTCACATTAATAGCGGCCGAAATTAAAAACGGCCCGTTATAGACGTCACTTGCTTCATTTAGTACCTTCTTAACCAACTGCTAAAAAGGAGGATTTTTAATTCGGTGCACTTTTTATGTATGTACATTGATCTTTCCGCCAATAGTGAACAATGCTGAGAAAAATAATTGAATAGAGTTTAGCTGCGAAGTGGCCGCATATTGTTTTGGTTAAGATCTGATGATGGAGTATGGAGTAAAAGTTAGACTCCGGACAACAGCATACTTGAAAATAGGATAAATAAGCAAAAAAATTAAACAAAACTTAAAAACCAACTTCAAGAAATAACACTAAAAAGCAAAAAAATAATTCCTAAAAATATTTTTTGACTTGTCAGTGTTATTGTTTGAAATTGTTTTTTTTGACACCTTTGTTTTGATTACGAACTTAAGTGGCTACCGCGTTGCTCTACTACTAATCATACTAAATATTGATACTTATCTAATCGGAACAAGCACAGAACCTCAAGAAAACCTAAATTATATTAAAGCGCAGATCTGATGCTGGTAAAGCAACAACGTTGCCTCAATAGAACTTTATTCTTTCCCTCAAATGTATGTTCTATCTACTTACAAATCAACGCACTCAGTCACGCCTGTAACCCCCGAAGGGGTAGGCAGAGGTGTAACCAGTACACCCACATTTCGGCGTATTTCGGTTCGGGAAATACGCCAAAAGGGGGCGAGCCTATCACCACACCGGGTTAATACTAAGCATTTCGTGATAGAAAAATCCAATATAGCTTTTACCGACCCGGAGATCGAACCCGAGACCTCAGCACTACCAGTCCTACCGCGTACGCAATACAACTGCACCACCGAGGCAGACAATACATCTCAAATCAAATTACTTATTGAATTTAAAAATGTTTCACATCATTCAGATACAGTCAAATTACAACTCTACCGCCAGTTCGGAATGCTGTTTCGTCAGAGAAGAACGGGCAATCAACTCTAACTTTGCTCTTTTTAAAACCGTCACTGTCTGTATAAATACAAGAGTCCTTATGATGCTCATAAAGTCTACTTACTTGTCAACGATGCAGTCCCTGATCACGACGTAATTCTTGGGGAAGGCGCCGCGCGCGTCACGCCGCAGACTCGTGCCCCAATACCACTCGGCTGTCTCGCCTTCCACATGCACCAACTCGCCGACATCCAACGACAACTGCGACGCGCATTTGCCGGTGAAGTTGTATATAGCTGAAAGAAAAAGAACATTTAAATAGGCGTAATTAACTAGAGTTGAAGTCAGTCTGGAATACACAACAACTCTCCTACCCCACTGAATAGGATCTCTATGTGTTCAAAAAGATGAAAAGGAGAGAAATTAAGTACCTAAGTCCCGAAGAGGTAGGCAAATGTATAACTTGTGCATTCACGATTCGCCAAACTTATGCGTGCCATAGGGGAACTACGTAAACCCTAGCTTTTTTGGCCTAACTTGCTCAGGATATCCCCCGCGCGACCACAAAACGAACAAACATATTAACTATGTACATTGTACAACAATATTTGTATATTAAAATATAAACCATACATGTAAATAAATACTTAAAATGTAATACTATTTATTTAAATTATTGAAGTAATACGTCAATACTTAAACTATCTGAGAGGACTGAAAGATTACAAATTATACAACAATTATTGTGGTCAAAAGTCACTATGGTTGCCATTACCGCAACTTGCAATATCATCAAGAGACTTCAACCTTGAAATTAAATGAAATAAAATATACGCACTCACGCCTGTAATCCCCAAAGGAGTAGACTGAGGTGTAATCAGTACTCCTACATTTCCTTGAACGTATCGCCGTCCTATGAGGTGATAGGTGATATTTTTACTATAGAGAAGTCCAAAATTATTAAATACTTTTGGTTGGTATGAGGCCCTGGTCCTCCGGAACCACATAAAGATGTTATTCTTTAGTAAACTATAGACATAATGAGTATAATCGGCAAACCGTATTAAATAATAATATAGTGTATGGTACAAAGTAGGGTATACAAGTAGGGTGTGGTTGAAAAATTCTACAGTTCCGGAAATATTCAGTAATCAACAACAACAGCGTATCTTATTTTAAGGCCCATTTGTGATAGGTCATCTGGGTTGGTACCACTGGTTTGTCTATTTCTACCGCCAAGCAACAGTGAGTAAGCACCGTTGGGTTACGCTTTGAAGTATATTGAAGCTTGTGCATTTACTGGACATTTGAGACTAACCTCATGTCTCGGGATGATAAGCGCAGGGCAGTCCCATGCAGTGCTTTTTCAAATTAAAATTTGTCAATGAATCGAATTTTCCTATGGTCCTGTGGTCGGTCTAAATCAACCAATAAGTACTTGTATGTTTTAACTTGTAAAACCAATGACGCACACATAATTTCCTATTGGTATATAAGTAAATATTTATGCTATTAATACAAAAATACTTAATTCAATAATAATATTATGTCAACCCTCAATTGGATTTATTTTATCCGCCTATTTGACGAGACGAGCAGACCACTCGCCTGTGGATAAGCGTCTCGTCTGCCAAACAGAAAAACATCAGACAGAAACTCGATTTACAAAGTATTCCATGGCACTGCATGGTGTCATCACCTCAGAAGATAAGGGATCAATTTTAATATTTAGTTTAAATTAGCAAAGATCTGTAACCATTAAACGGCCGAACAGATTTTCTTTACACATAAATAAGAATCATCCCGAATAAATTACCTACCAAAATATATGTATACCTTTCAACCAAAAAAATCGGCATCCAAATCGGTTCATTCGTTTAGGGGCTACGGTGCCACAGACATACAAGAGATCGAACTCAATAACATCCCTCTTTTTTGTCGGGAGTTATAAGTTAAAAGGTTATATCACTAATGTTCGTCGGTCCAGACATACGATTATACTTGAGTATTAAGCTACTAACGAGTGTTTACAAGAATAATCCTTTACTTTTCACTTTTATTTATTGCGATAAGTGCAATGTACCCTTGCCAATATGTTAACTTCAATTTAATAAGTAATTGTAGAGTAATTCATTGTTAATGTTAATATTTTTAGTTTTGGTTGTTTAGTTTTATAAACTAAGCGTAGTACTAATTAGATACTACTTTCTGCCAATAATTACCATTATCATCATCAGCCACAAGACGTCCACTGCTGAACATAGGCCTCCCCCAAAGATTTCTAGACCCACCTGTTGGAAGCGGCCTGCATTCAGCGACTTCCTACGACTTTTATCAGTTCGTCTGTCCACCTTGTAGGTGGACGTCCAACACTGCGCTTGCCAGTACGTGGCCCTGTATGTATAATCGGGTATAATTATTAATAGAAAGCACATATCCAAAATTGAATATTTTATTTCTTTAATTTTTTTTATTCTTTTATTTTTGTTAAAATTATATTACTTTCCTACTTTTATTGGAAAAAATACCAAAAAGTGGTAGAATTTCTTGATAGAATTGAGAACCTACTCAATTTTCATGCGTCGGTTACAGAGCAACCTCGCAAATTCAACTATTCGCGAACGCCATAGCCCCTAACTAACAATGAGACCGTTAACTAAGAACACATGCAAATGACATAATTGTGCTGTTAACTTATAAGCTTCGACGACGGCATCCTGCGACTCCATGTACAGAAACGCTTTCTAATTTGGCGTGGACATACGTAAGCGTGGCCGCGCACGCGCCGTCACCGATTGGCATTGCAAATCGTAAGTGTTTTACTATCGATTAAAAACAAAGATAATAAAACTGATTTAAACGGATTTTATCGCGGTTTTTCATTAATTTTGATTCCGACGTTTCGAAAGCTTTTCAGCCGTCGTGGTCACGGAGTGGACTCATTCTACCACGAAGGCTGAAAAGCTTTCGAAACGTCGGAATCAAAATTAATGAAAAACCGCGATAAAATCGTTTTAAATTAGTTTTATTTCAATGAATAATATTCGCGTAAACATAAGAAATCATTAAAGATAATAAAATTATACAACACGCGCAAAATAACTTGATCGGTGTGCAGATGGAAATTCACCCTATCTCTGATTCCCGCCCCCGGTACGTCTTGGTATAGTTTCCAGTACGGCGATACGTTATCCTTCTATCACATGACACGGACAAAAATAAGCGAACAGTTGATGAACTAGCTGTTGTACCTCTGCCTACTTCTTAAAGCTTATGTATTATAATATAATACATTATAGAATAATTTAAATTACTGCTATTACCTAATTAATCCATGTTTACATCATATAATGTCACAAATACATATAACTTAATATTCATACGTTTTGATTATTAATTCTGCTTGAAACAATTGGAAACTTCACAACATAAAAGCACTATAGCACATGGTATTGTACAATATTGCACATGTTGCAAAAATACCAACTCAAACACACATTAATTCTAACAAGTCAAAAAAACAATAAACAAAAAATATCTACTAAGCGGGCATTCTCAATTAATAACCTATCGTGTAGTTACCCAAGTGCCTGTAGCTCGAGTAAAACAAAAAACACATATTTAATACCAAACATTTAAGTTTAATTTATGAGATAAAAACTACATCACTTAAAAAAAATAATTATCGATGAACAAGTATTCAAATGTGACAGATAGATAATCAAAATAGCATTATATGTCATCCAAAAACAGTAGGGCTGGAACATTTTTCTACAATCTGAACGAAATACAAATAAAAAAAAAACAGCGCATCACTTTGCTTGTCCAGAAAAATTCTTCTCAAGCTTACTTACGGGTTTAACAATTAAACAGGAACAATGGGAGCGGAATGCGTGAGTCACACGTCGACACATGCGCGCGCGCCAAATCGCTACAGAACGAGACTCGAATGCTGATCGTAGGGACAGCACTGTGAGAATGAATAGAAGTGGCAATTGAACTAGCATTAGGAACCCAATGTTACTCCAAATCCCTATTGGACTACCTAATCAATAACAAAACGGACTGTAGACAACACGATACTCCTTCACACGACAATAATTAGCAGATATCATTGATCATATTTTGAGATTTATAACCGTACTGGCCCACACGACAATGCTAAAACCTGAAGCGTAATATTATCGTAATAAAAAAACGCTCTAATTCTGTATCAAGACCTGAAGAATTGTAAGGTACTTAAAGATATAAACAATGTGTCAAACTCTTGAGATGAATCGATTCAGGGACTTATTAACACAAACATTTTACTAAACGTATCTAAGTATCAACCAACATCCAAACATTCATTCAACTTGATCTGATCCCAACTCCTTATACAAAGTTACAAAATGAATGCATAAAGCGCCGTATCTGGCAGTTTTGTAAATCTACACAGACATTGGAGACTGTAGCGCACCTGTTACGCTACACTTGGCTGTAATGAGACACCATTAGTTATGATAAAGGCTAAGTGAGGAGGACTAGTAGAGATCAACAAAAACATTGCGCTTGATGGTGGGAAAAACGTGTTATTAATTGATTTATAATTTTTAATAACCAATCGTTAAAAGATATGTTGTAGTTGATAGAGGATAGTAATAATGAAGATAATATAATAATGTAGAATACAACTGCGTAATTATGTGGTCTTCAGGACATATTCACCAAAGTAAATAAGGAACCAGTAGTCGATAATATAACTTTATATCGAGCATTACAAGTTAGGTATATAATTTTATTCGTAGGTAGTCAACAATGAGAATAATAATAATCGGTAAGTTTTTCGTTTTTTGATAATTATGGGATATTAATTTATTTACTATGAATGACTTCCCTCACATCTAGCTAGTTCTGGTTAGCTTCACATAGCCATTTCAAAGCCTTATTTGAATCGCAACTTTTTCAGAAGTTTAACAATCGTGTTTATTGTATTACCCATGTATTGTTTAAGTTTATAAAGATTTACATTCACATATTATAGGTACGCTAAAAAATATCTCCCCAGACGTTGGCGTCAGGCAGACGGCCGGTAGTAAAAATTGAGCCAAATCCTTTCCAGCACATGTGTAAAAGGCATGTTGCGCCAACATCAAATTCGAGAGGAGTATGGCCAGAACGAGATATACTCCAAGGGGCCCGTGCAATTATATTCCTAATTCAATAATGCAGTGAAACATTCACACAAGCATTCACACGAACAAATTTGGCGAGTTAAAACCAATCGACGCGATGATTGAATCGCATTATGGACTCCCGCTTTTGACAGTTTTTAATTGGACTTCCTCAGGTGAAGGGGAGAGGCGGCCAGCCGCGGCAGCGCGTCAATACACGTACATGCGTTATTTACATACATAATATATGTATGTAACTGTGTGTAATAGCGACAATTATTAAATTTATGGCTCGTCCGGTCACGCTGTTAATAAGGCTAACTTACCGATTACAGAAAAGATAAATTACCTAGTACTTATAAATTAAAATAAAGTTAATAAGCCACAGTTACCAAAAATCGGAGATGATTCGCGTAAAAGTATTATTTAATGATAGTTTGGTACCAGTAGTTTAGAAAGAAATCTAAAGTTAATTATATCAATATACATAACAAAATTATTCTAATTTTATGATCTCATTTCCTATACATTACAGACAACTTTTGACGTTGCGTGTTGACGGTGGCGTCGCAAAGTAAATATGACCAAAGTAATAATAATATTTCTCATACAAACTTTGAAATCCCTGTTTCGATATAGATAATATGTAAGCCTTTTTAGTTTACGTTTTAGAATTTCATCTAAAGAGAGCAAGTTCGTGCCCCGATATTATAAGTATTATGATACTGGTTAGTAAGAACAATGTATAAATCAGAAAATATAGTTTTAACCAAACATTCTCATTTATCCAGATAATATACACAATAATGTCCCACAGGCATGTCAAATGGCGGATGCCGCGTATAGAACAAATCATGACACCGGAATATTATTCTTCCTATAGTAATGCACGCGGCATTTCTTATCAAAGAAATGTGAGTGAAGTGGAAATAATTACTTTGTTTCGATTGACTACAAAATCTGGAAACCTATTTGGACGAAGGCGAATGTATTCAATTTGGAATAGAATTTGGATTCATTGCCTGTACCTCTTTATGAAAATTTTCTTCAGCTGATAACATGGAGCATTTCTGATCTAGCTAACAATTCTAGGAAGTATACAAGCAGAATTACTAGCACGAAATTTGATAGGGTAATTAGTAATAATGAAATTTCGAAGTTCAAGTACCTATCACATCTTACAAATACAATTAATATTGTTTAAACACTATCATCTCCGTGTCTTCAGTAATTGAAACAGACTTAAAAAGGGTTTACGTAATCAACCCATATGTACCTATGTATGCCAATCTGTTCGCGATTTCCTCAAAACTAATGAATCCCTTTTGTAGAAGCTTTGGGTTTTCTTGCTGAAAACTTAGCTAACTATCTTAGTACCCATTTATAAAATGATTACAAACAGGAGATCTAGAATAAAACTAAGCCTGGGGTTAGCAGCTCATGCTAACATCGGCGACTGGCCTACCTAGTTTTGCAACAATTACTTGATTTTTCTCAAGCATTTATTTTCATACATATTTAGATTTCCGCTGGATGGCGTTAACGCTAACAAAAAAGTGTTTTGTCCAGACTCGCGGGAAGGACATATGTCAACTAAGTAAACACGCCGACAAGATATGTGGGTCGTAATCATTTCAAATTAATGGATTCTTGAGAAAAATATGTTGCGGCATTCTTTAATTAGAGACGCAGAATTCTTGTAAAACTCGCGTTTAATTGATGACAATATTAGACATGTGTACGAAAATATACCAGTTTGAAGTTATTTATCCGCATTACAGACTCTCAGTGGCATAGTGGGTGTAACATTGATATACAAAAAAAAATATCAATGGGGTGTAACCTTCTTGTGAAAAGAGCGGCCGCCGGGTCGATTCCCACACCATAGAATGACAAAAACATAATATGAAACAATTTTATCAACAACCTGCCTGATCTCTTTTATTCTGGGAAATCAATCACATACGTAAGCCATGTTAGAAAATCCGGCACTGATTTGACAAATACGAGAATCGAAGTTCTTACCTTGCTGTTCACAACTCATATGTTTGACTAGACTGAGTAGGATTTTTTTCTCTATTAACATAAATGACGAGACTGATGATAAGCGTCACGCCAGCCCATAAACAAAAGCAACACAGATCAGAACTTTGAATCAAGTAGATACTGTACTGCGCTCGTCAATGGCTAGTAATCTGACTGGCAACAATATCCTTCAAACCGGAACACAACGATGGTAACACACCGCTGCTTGGCAGCAGAAATAGACAAAGTGATGACACCTACCTTAACGGCTTCTTGCATACGAGGGACCTACCAAATAGTAAGGCTAGTTCTAGTAAACCATTAAAATAGTGACAGGCCAGTATTAAAAGACCCTATACACATTCAAGGAAATTATATACAGGGAAATAAAATACATTTTCCTTGGATTCTTGTATAACATAAACAATTATCTGTTCAGAAAATATGAAGTAGGTAGAGTTGGTAAAGCAATTATTTTCAAATAATTTATTTTTATGTGTATATTGGTTACTCTGCCAAAAAAATGGAGATTGGTCTTCTCCTCTCCACATTCTTGGCATGAGCAGAAATCAGTCTTGCCTATTATTTTTAAATGCCTGTACAATGTGCAGTGTCCAGTCATTATTCAGATATCCTTCTTGAATTCGACTAGATGATTAGTTTATGCTACTAATGTCCGAATACTGAAACGCTACTTAGCTGTCTGACGGCTAACGGCTACTTATTTTCATACAATTTTGACAGCTAAGAGGGACTTAACTTGTTTAAAACGATCTTAAATACTTAAGTAGCGTTTCAGTATTCGGGCGTAATACTACTATACTACGTCACTTAAGTAATATTTATACATAAGTCCCTATAAGGTGCCCGGCTTGAAGTTAGTCATAAGCATCATAAGTATTAGTTGACAGTACATTTACAACTGAATAGTATAATATGTATATGTACAATTTGAGAAAAAAAAACACAATTAAACATCACTGTGTATTGTACAATATCAGTACCATTAATTCCAAGAGTTACCATGATCATTTAGTAAGAATGTGACGTGCTATGTGCGTCAGGTGTGTGTTTGAGGAAAATATAAAATAAAGTTATGGTAAATTGTACTTGGCAATTAAAATTCAAATAGCATTTGTCAATTTTCTAAACATGAATTGTGATTACTTATAAATCAAGTATTCTTTTAAAAAATAATCTGAATCTTCAGTTTTTACACATCCATTTCAGACTTTTGTTATAAATCTCAAAACTAATGATTATATTGCTATTTTTACAATGCCTTAGAAGGTCATTTTATTGATTTTGAATGGTCAAAAGTTACAGCAAGAATTTTGTTTTCAGGAGCATATTAAACAATTAAAAACCCTATGACTAACAACCAGTTAAAATAAATAAAAATACAGCAAAATCCAAGTTTATTTTAAGATCACTTTCATGTATACTTCAAAATGTATATACTCTGTTATATTAATTGTCAAAATAAAGAAACAATTTATTATTAAATTTGATCAAGCTCTTCTAAGAAAACCATAAATATACCACTTATCTACCTTCAGATAAGATAATGTGTTAAATAGATATTATGGCAAAATTTATATAATTTTAAGGAATATATAACATAACATAGACAGCTTGCTGCATATAAGTATTGACAGTAAAACAAATTGATTAGGTTTTTTTAATAATGAATGACAAAAACCGGTACAGATTATTTATTAATGCATAATTATTACTTTGACTTTTTTCTCTCTAATAACACAACTTTTCACAGAGAGATCTGATATTGATAATTATTTTTCATTCATTAGGGCATAGCTCAACACTGCCCCAATATAAAATGCAATATCCTTGTTTATTAAGTTAATTTTATTTTTTTGTAATATATATTTACAAAACATCTATTAATAACAAAACCATAATGATTGAGTCACAATGTCTTCCTCACATTATCAACAGTCAGCGAGTCATCATTCTTGAATTTGACCTCTGTCCATTCAACAAGGTAAGTAATGTATCCACAACTTTTACTATTGATGCTCTAACATGACTAAGAAATTGCTGTTAATAGTGGACTCAGTAAATAATTATTTATGCAAAATAGGGGATGTAATAATGTTATGGATCATTAAAGGTGATTACCAACTGACATATTTGGAATGGAAGATTTGTCAAAACAATGATAGTAAGCAAATCTATCTATAAATATAATAATTATATAGAATGGCCATTAATCAGTCTAGTGGCACTATTTAGGCTCAGAAATCATTAGATCCTAGTTTCAAACCCCAAGTCAAAAATCACAATTGGTGTTTGAATTATCAATAAAAGATATAATACATTATTTACTCAGGATTAGAATTTGTGCCTGTACAGCTATAGGCTCGCCCAATCACACCCCTTCAGGGATACAAGTGTACATCTGTACATCTAAATATGTATGGAGTGAAAGTAATGCTTCCACAACTCAGAGCTTATAGCTCTTTAATCTTTTGATCAACTCTCTTATCCTTTAGTTGATACACTTTGGGAACTAATTTAATAACCGTTTTCTTATAAGAATTAAAATGAACACATTAATATTTTAACCCCCATTAACTAAAGATTGAGATACTAATTTTTTTCACTAAATTCATCGGATTTAAATAGGTTAAATTCCATATTTTATAAAAAATAAACATAAATAAAACATACCTCAGGTTCGATTATGCAAAATAGAACTAGAAATTATTGACTTAAGATAATTTATGTCTTTAGCAAAACAAAAATAATATCTTAGTTTATACTTGATGTGGGGTGAAATGCTATTTATTTATTTAAAACTTTATTGCACACAAGGAGTACAGAACATAACACTAAAATATAACTAAGTTGAGAAGTACAATTGGCGGCCTTATCGCTCAGGGCAATATCTTACAGGCAACCATGGGATGGAGATGAAAGAAGGAGAAAGAAAGGGCTATTGCATATTTACATATGATTATAGAAGTATATTGAAATACATGAACCAATATACTGTCCAAGTATTACAATTCCTATGAGTTTGTACATAGATTCCAAAACTCCTATAATACAAACAAATTGTTTACTGATCATAAAATAAGCAAATTCTTTCTAAACTATTGGCTGCATAGAAATCAACATTAGAAACAAAAGGAAAAACAAAATATATTATGATAAATGTCCTCTTAGGATAACAATATCATTGAAACAATAGGAAACTGATTCAACTATGGGAACTATTATCAATTTCACGCACAAAAAACTAGAGATAATAAAAAACGGTAGCAAAGGATAGCAATCTCGCCCAACGAGTTCATAATATAAATTAGTTATCAATAGAACTATTATCAGAAGGGAGTGGTCAATGTATTTTATATTTTATTTTTGTTTATTAAACTGAACTCAATAAGAGACCTATGCTAGGAAACTACTAGGATCGTCCGTGATGCGATAATTGTCATGATCTGAGACAATGTTTATATTTATCTGACTTCGCGGGAGGTAACAATTGAGAGCGTTTCGATAACAATTTTATTCCATTTACGTAATACAAATAAGTTGATTCGTAATTATAAACTTACCAATAGCGTAGCATTCTCCATTGTCCAGTTTCTTCCAAACTGTCATGACTGATAGAATATAATTTTATAATATTTTTCAATCGAAATACACGAAACTCGTCATTTTTATCTCACTTTTATTTGACAACTGTTGCAGATGTTGCCACTTCTTTGCCTGATCCTTTTAAATGTTGCTATACTATTTTAAAATAAATATTCTACACAATGCATATCAATAATATTTTTACCGCACTTATCAATATTGTAGTATTTGATCATTTGACCAGATTCAGCTACAAAAAAGGCTACAACTAAATAAAGTGAACAGACTGGAACAGAGCATTTGGTAGCCAGTGCAGCCATTAAAATTACAGCAATCCCGCTGCATTAGAAACACATTTACCCAGTTTCTCGCATACGCTATGTCCAATTAAATAAAATATCTATATATAATAATCTGTTAGCAATATAACTGTATTAAGTTTGAGTACTTTTGTCAATTGATCAAAACTAAGTCCCTAAGTTTTTTAATTATTACGTATTTCTTTCATTTATTTAGTATTGTATAATAAACTAACATGCTTCATCGGACTAATATTTTTTAAAATTTTATTTCATGAATCGCAGTAATACCGTCTTATTTTGAACGTAGATATGTATTTTATTAATGATTTAAATTGAATGACTGAATATAATTAAATGTAGGAAAAACGTATTCTAGAAGTTGTGTAAAGATACACGCCGGTTATTCATTAACAAAGACGACATCCTAAACAATATTTGGTAAAATATTATTGAAATATTTTTGGTATTTATTAAAACCAAAACAATATTCACTGTATGTAATAGTCCAATCCCAGAAATAAGCGATTTATAAGAAACTCTTTGCTCTTCCCGTATTGGCATTAAATACTCCGCAAGTCGGGAAATTCTGTGCCTAGTGGCAGCTCAGTTGTTAACATAATGGTCTATTTAAATTATAGTTGGAGTTTTGGCGGGAATTCTGACAGTGCAGTTCATCGCTTATTTTAATTTATTTCATAAACTAGTTTAGAGTTGTGTTTGTTGTATAAAAGTGGTGTGGATTTGTTCAATAAATATTGACGGTGATGAACAGTGTATGGAAACATTGAAATAAGTGAATTAAGCATCGTACTGAAAGGAGTTAACACCAAAACTCCGGCAAGACCTTGAAATCGACCGCACCCGTGTTTCATCGTTCTTCTACAAATAACTTGAGAATAAATTATACTTGACACTGGCTAAATGCTTAATAATGCGAAAGCCATGAATAAAAAAAAAAAAAAAAAAAATATATAGTTTCACAGATCACAAAAAAATAATGTCTGTACCTTGAAATTGTGCTTGTACTCTGTTCTACGGTTTGTTCATAATCCACCGTCATTTATAACGTCATTTATAACATATCTACACAGTCCACTGCGATCTAAATATTGGAAAAATAAAATCAACTTCATTATGAGGCAGCAAAACAAACTCAGGCCTTAAGTTTAACATTTGTTTTAAATAATAGAGCTGGAAGATTGTAAAATTGGAGGCAAATATTGTATAATTTGGTTATTGATTGTATCTTATTCGTGTCATAAATCGTCATGTGACTGAATTTATACTGAACATATTAAACAAGTTATTTCGAGGAATACATACATACACTTATCTAATAATATATTTTTTACAATTTATGTCATCATTTAAATACCTACTTACCTTGTTTTAAATCATATCTGAGTAGGGTCAACCAGGATAATTGTAAACAGGGGTTATTGGAAACGACTCTCAGTAAACTTTTAATATTGTGATTAAGATGATGGGAGTGAAACAGAACATTAATTTATTTCATAGTCTATATCTTTATATTTCAAATTTACTCTTGTCATAAAAAGTAATGTCACTTTGAGCGCGACGAAAATTTGTCTGCCAAAATATTGTTTTTAAGTTTTCATACGAAGTTGATACCCAAAAGATTTTGTATAAAAAGTTGCCGGGTAAGTTCTTGATTGGTTTTTGCGGTCATTATAATGAAAATATCTTTGCATTTTTCTAATACTCTAGCAATAAAACCAACTTAACAAGCATCTGAGTGTTGTTTACATTTTCCCATATGATAAAACTGGGCGGGGTAATAGTAATCGGTTAAGGGGGGGAATTGCAAACAGTGGGGTAATTGTGAACGTATATCATTTTTACTACTATCACGGTGATGGGTAAAGGTAAACATTTCTTTTAGGTGCATTTTCAAAATGTCACGTGTTTACGTCCGAAAAAGGGAAACTTACATAAGGCTGTTAAGGCCATACCAGAAAATAAAATGACATACCGACAAGCCAAGGTCGCGTACAACGTACCTATATTAGTTATCTATCACCGAATAAAAGGTAGAATAGTAGATATGAATAGAATGGGTGCTGGTGTGTCTAAAGTGCTGCCATATCACGTGGAAAAATACGTAGCCTCTTGTCTGATAACTAGAGCGCAAATGGGTCATCCAGTAGTAAAAGGGGAATTAAAGAACCTAGTTAAAGATTACATAGAAAAAATGAAATTGTTAATAATTTCAAACAAAATAAACCTGGCGACTATTATATAGTACTTTTATATCATCATCATCATCATCATCAGCCACAAGACGTCCACTGCTGAACATAGGCCTCCCCCAAAGATTTCCAGACCGACCTGTTGGAAGCGGCCTGCACCCAGCGACATCCTGCGACCTTTATCAGGTCGTCTGTCCACCTTGTAGGTGGACGTCCAACGCTGCGCTTGCCAGTACGTGGCCTCTATTCCAGAACCTTTCTGCTCCATCGGTTATCGGTTCTGCGAGATATGTGGCCTGCCCACTGCCATTTCAGCTTGCTAATCCGCTGGGCTATGTCTAATACTTTTATATATTTTGTTTTATTTTACCCCTTTAAAAATGTACAGGTTTATTTAGTTAGTTTTCAAAATATTTACAATTGCCCATAGAAAAATTAAATGTTTCTAAATACCCCATAGTTGTGTCAATGCATAATAATAAAAACTAGTTGATTTGTTTACATTTGCCCCTGTACATAGCTAGATGCTTAAATCGAATACTTTCGTGTTTAAGAGACACTAAATAGTGAAAACAAGTTAGTTTCATTATAATTCTTATCATATAGGTATACATTAGCTATTTCCATTTACCCCAAAATATCAATTTTGAAAAAAAAAGCAGGGGAAATTGTAAACGCTTGATTTTCAGTGCCACCAATGCGCCAGTTAAAATAGCTGATTTTGAACTTTTTAAATAATTTAATGCTTATTCATAGTAACTAACTTCTTCCTTAAAGTCACCTATATTTTTTTTTTTACAAAGCGCCAAACTATTTGTGTGCCGGTATTTTTCAAATGCGTTTACAATTACCCTGGTTGACCCTACATCAAATGTCATTCATCGTATCAAACTCAGACATTTTTGTAATAAGGCTGGGTGGATTTATTTTTAGTCTGATTTCACAAAATATGAATTTTTGAGTAGTAGAGCCATGCTGTCTACAGCATGGCTCTACTACTACCGGTAAACGAACCTACTAAACGGTCTACCGTTATGAATACAGAATAAATTGGCCGGCTGGACCGGGTTGATACCCACGTCTTATAGAAAACAACGCGAACAAGCGGCTTGCTGGCTACATTTCCTACGGTGAGTGAGATAGCCGGAGGCCCAAATCTATCTCACTTTCCCTATTCCATAATTATTCCTTTCCATTAAGATCGGCAACGCGTCTATGATTCCGCAGGTATTGAGGATGTTCATGGGCGGTGGATATCACGTACCCTGGTCACCACTTCCTCGTTTGTCGTTCTTTGCTATAAAAAAAGAAAACCTTTGATTAATTTTTCGTGTGTATCTCTTGTTGGTACTGACTTGTCATAAGTAACCGCTACTTTATCTGCCTACCACTACATGATCAATAAACTATTTAGTTAAAAAAAGCCCAATATTAAAATAAATAACAGGCACATTTAAGTAACTTGAGTAAGTACCTAAAAAAGCGAATTGCGGATACATTTTTCTTTGGTGAATTTAGTAACTATATAAACTAAATCACTGCTTGCTCACTAAGATCTATTTAGACCGGACAAACTGCCCCAAACTAAATCTATTGAACATTTAAATACGTAATCATGGGCGCCGCCACGATTACTTTCAGGGAGGTGCATCTGCATCTACACATTATACTATTAACTAATATGAAGTATAGAAATTTAATATTAGACATCTATACTAATATAATAAAGCTGTAGAGTGTGATTGTTTGTTTGTTTGTTTGAACGCGCTAATCTCAGGAACTACTGGTTCGAATTGAAAAATTCTTTTTGTGTTGGATAGTCCATTTATCGAGGAAGGCTTTAGGCTATATAACATCTATACTAATATAATAAAGCTGTAGAGTTTGATTGTTTGATTGATTGTTTGTTTGTTTGTTTGTTTGAACGCGCTAATCTCAGGAACTACTGGTTCGAATTGAAAAATTGTTTTTGTGTTGGATAGGTCATTTATCGAGGAAGGCTTTAGGCTATATAACATTACGCTGCGACCATTAGGAGCGAAGCATGAGTGAAAAATGTGTGTGAGTGCAAAAACGGGGAAAATTATTTATATTTGAAGGCTTCCATTGCTATGGTAATAAAATTTGGTCGGAATTAATGCATTATTGTCAATTTATAAAGAAGAAATATTTGTATTTTTGTATGTAACGAATTAACTTAAAAACTACTGCACCGATTTGAAAAATTCTTCCACTATTAGAATCCTACATTATCCCTGATAAACATAGGCTACTTTTTATGTGGGAAAAAGCAGATCACGCGTGCGGAGCCGCGAGGAAAAGCTAGTATTGTATATTACGTAAATAAATGTAATGTCAAATTCAAATCGCGCGGGTATTTGATTGAATATGTTTCGCCAATCGAAAGCATATGTACTTAATCTCTGCAGTCGATGGTTGGTCTGTACTCTGTTGCTCGGGAAATTTCCTGCTGTCCGCTGACAGGCGGGGTGCAAGCGCACCCCCTTGCACCCTGCAGCGGACACCCATGTAGGTACGTAGTTGTCAGAACAAATAGAGCATAAATTGTGAATCGTGTTTAATTCCTCAAGCGTTATGCATAATATTTCGCTGCGGTGTGCTATTTGTATTTGTTCAGGCGACGCCGGATTTATCAATAATATGAATTTGAATGGCATTATAACGTAAGTAGATAGCATAACCTCAATTGCTATATACGTATGTTGTTAATTAACTTTTATAGAAGTACCATTACTTTAACAGAATTACATTGTATTGAAATTAGGTAACGAAATAAAATGACAGCCTCCGCGGCGCAGTGGGCGTGTAGCCGGCTGTGAAGCGAGAGGCCGCGGGTTAGTTTCCCGCACCGAGACAAATGTTTGTGTGATCGTCATCTATCTGTTTCAGGTTTGGGTGATTTGGGCCGCTGGATATCTCACTCATCGTACGAAACACAGCAGCAAGCCGTTACTTTACGTTGATTTTCTGAGAGATAGCGGTAACGACCCTGTAGAGCCGGTCCATTCATGCTGTAGAAAAAACTGCCTACAGCATGGCTCTACTAAATAACTACTAAATCCAAAGTCAGGCCAAAGTGGTATAGTCCTACAAAGTGCCCCTTCGACAGTAAAAAGAAGAATCGAGAAGTACCTAGATCTCAGACTACGTGGCTGACGAGAAGGTTTAACGGACTCCAAGATAAGATGTTAATCATGAAAATATATTACGTCGCATATGGGAAAGCTGACCCAGCGTAATGAATATCAAACCATCGTCGGCATCCTTCCTCCTTTAGATACTTATCCCACACTATATTGAAGCCAGTCATAAGATTGCTGGTATCTGTGTGCTTATAAATCACCCGGACTGATTGGCACAGGAAGTGTTCCCGACAGACTTTCCCTACAGAAGAATTTGCGTCGTTGCGTTTTAAAAATGTATCTGAAAATCGCGTTTTCGTTTATCCAGGGAAGCTTAGATAATATATTTATTATAACAGAAGCTTTATCAATATAAATTATGATATTATAAGTAACCGTTATATTTATAAATTTATATCAATTAAATCAATTATCTATTATATTTATGTATACTTTCTGAAATTAGCTTATTGTACACTCTTGACTGCCCTTTCTGTCTCCTTCTTTCATCTCCATCCCATGGTTGCCTGTAAGACATTGCCTTGTGCGATAAGGCCGCCAATTGTACTTCTCAACATAGTTATATTTCAGTGTTATGTCCTGTACTACTTGTGTGCAATAAAGTTTAAATAAATAAATGCCTAGACACTAATTATATCACTCCACGCATTCGTGTAAAATTAAATTTTCAAGATATAACTTTAGCTTTTCTATTTTAAGATGCGTTGTGGTAGGTATTAGGTATGTACAGTATACCTATTAAAAATTAGCAATGTTGTAAGCAGTTTCGGTAGGTATATTATTATTATGAATATAAAATTAATTTTGGTGAAGTTCTCTATAAATCTATTTTTAATTATTATTTACTTTCTTTCTAGGCTATGTAGATAAAAGATACGCGGGAGCGCGAGGAGGTTTTTAAATCAAAAATGTAGAGTCCAACTCTTCATGATGAAGATTTATTTAAGACTGAATTAAATCGAACAATTATTCTTATTTATACTCTTAACTTATTTACAAGGCGTATTCAGTTCTAGGAATTTTGATCATAACAAGGCCACCTTCCAGACACCAGGTCAGCACTTTTATTGTCAACATGTTTTCATTTAGTTCCAAGAACTTTAGTCTAAACTAGAACACGTGCAAAAGTCATTGGTCAGCGAAAAATGATCATGTTTTCAACGGATAGAGTTACATAAAGTCCTTACGTTCGCAAAAAGCTTATTTGAATGGTCAACAAATTTTTATCGTGTCATGAACAAGTGCAGGATACATAACTATGTAGGTAACTACATTGTCAATCGGGTATAGACTATAGTGATCAATGTTATAAGGTTGATGTTAATGGCCATGCAGTGCTTTGTAAGTGTAAGTTGTGTGTGCTGTTGCTTCTGTTTATGGACAAGCGTTACGCTTACCACCGACCTGCTCGTTATTCAACTAATAAAAAAACTGTTATATTCTCGACGATGTCATACGGAAATCTCTTTATATAAATGGAGCTATAGGCGGCTTAAAATGTTCAAGAGGATCTCAAATATTAGAGTAAATTTTCAGTTTTCGGTCGTTAATCTACACGACTACGAATTGTTGTTAAATGGGCGCGCTCGCAGTTCACGCACCTGAATAATATGTTCATGGCGTGTAAGAATTAGAGATATTGCCATATTTGCTACTTCACATGCGTCGGCATGAGGTACAATTTGGAAGGGAAGGGTGGAGTTAAATAAAAGCCTCACATTTAAATGTTTTGAAGATAGGTTGGCGGCCTAAGAATAATATCCAAATAACGAAACTCGGTACGACCGTCTGCTCTGCGAGGAAGGATATCTACCTATCTGTAATATAGTGATCAACTATATTAAACATTGTAAGAAAACTGTTAAATCGCTCTGTTCTAATGTTTTGACTTCAAATTATCTTAAAAATTGTAATTTTATTTTTAATAATATGGTATGTATTATCATATATATGTATAATTAGCTCTAACAGCATTGTTCACGTAAATGTAAATTGACTCTTGTAAGTTATATATTTGATTGTGAGTTATATACCTTACGCTTGAATCTAATGCAACTGAATATTTCATAGTAATTGGTTAAATTGATAGCATTTTTGAGCTGATCATTTATTCTAATTTCATATTGTTTAACAACGTCTCAAGCCTAATCTCTGCTAAGTAAAAGTTGATTACATTAGTGTTGATAACATGACTTGGAAACACTGAACTGTATAATCTTTCCGTTGGAGATTTAACCACTTAACAACACAGAACACAGAAAATTAACATGCAAAAGTCCAGCAATAATGCTTCGCTATAAGGCACCAAGAATATTTTAGTTACAATAAAATAAGTACCTAATTCTCAAAGTTACTAACCCGCGGATGGACCAGAAATCGCTGGTTTGACGTATCTATTATAGGTAGATATGAGAGCTAATAGAATATGGTTTTACTACTCAAGACCGGGCGAAGTGGAAGCACCTCAATAAGATGACCCTCTGGCAAAATGTTGGAATAACGCCAGGCAGAAGAAGAAGGATCATTTAAGAAAACATTTGACAACTATAGATGGGAATGATGGTAAGAGATTGTGCCGCAATGGCCGGCATATTGTAAATTGTATATGCTTGGACACAACCATAAACATGAAACTGAAGAAAACTCACATAAAAAATATTTTTAAATCCCACAGTAAAATCAGCACAATACCTACTAAACATTCTAAACACACTAAAGTCTAATGCCAAAGTCGTACAAATATACAACGCAAAGCGTTAACAAACATTGGGTATAACTAACTTTTCTAAAGGCAGTTAAAGCGGCAAATTAACTTCACCCTTGAGATTATAGAACTGCCGCTGAAGATGCTTGCAAAAATTTGATTAAAAAATAAAAAGTTTTAAAGAAAAATAAAGCGGGTCCATAAAAGGTAAAAATAATAAAACCAATTTTCAGTCAGTGCTTTTATTTTTGCTAATATTTTTGGTTTACTTAAAAAAAACAAACAAAATCGGTCTTATTTTTAAAATGGTAAATTTATGTTTTTGTAACCGCGTAATATAGATAGTGCAATATACAGGGTTATTTTTAAAACACCAGCAATCTCGCAGGGGTAGATTCCTAAGGTTATAAGCTACTACTTTTGTTCTACGACTTTTGATAATTTGTTAGATTTTATTTTCATACAAAAATAAGTATTCATTTAATTTCCGCCTTGGATGTTACAACGCGCATCGCAGATTACGTAAACAAACACGCGAAGCGTGGGGAACCGGGCTAGCGGCTTTGAAGGTCAACGCCGGAGCAGATGACGGCCTCCTGTGATGTCGTGCGCGCACGCCGCGCCGCGCCGCAGTCTACGAAGAAAAACACGACACAACAAAAACTTGTAAAATCATTTTTTTTAAATATATTGAGTTATATCCAAACTCGTAGAACAAAAGTTGTTCCGTATGGGGTCAGCTATCTGGTCCTGCGAGATTGCTGGTGTTTTAAAATTAACCCTGTATAGATAGAGATAGTGCAATTTTATATAATGTATTTTTGAGTAATAATATTTTTCTAGTTAGAAAACATTAAGTCTGAAAAAATTCAATCGTCTAACATAATAATAATATAACATCGGCCCTACGTGAGAGAAGCCCATATTCTTATGGACAGCGAGTTTATAGCCCAATCTTGTTTAGTCTAGGTATACATTTTATCTCAACATAAACACGCGAGTGATAGCCAATATTAAAAAAATTGTAAACAATACCGTGTTCGAAAATGATTAATAAAAATATATAGGATCATAATATTATGAGTTGTTAGTCAGATTAGTTCGAGACACCACCATGAATGTTAGTTTATTTATTATCTTCTGAGGAGTTTTATTGTTTTAACTCCGTATTTCGTCATCAGATATTAACCAATTTATATGGAACATCGCAGCTTAACTCTATGATTTTTTTCCAACAAAATCGGTGTCAATTCGCGGATAAATCTTTTTTTTTTATAGCATAGGCCGGCAAACGAGCAAGTGGGTCACCTGATGGTAAGTGATCTCCACCACCCACAATACTAGAAGAATCATGGGTGTGTTGCCGACCTTAAAGGAAAGGGATAATTAGGGATTGGGAAGGGGAGGGGGATTTGGGCCTCCGGATATCTCACTCACCGTACGAAACGCAGCAGCAAGCCGCTACTTTACGTCAGTTTTCTGTGAGACAGTGGTAACGACCCGGTTGAGCCGGCCTATTCATGCTGTAGACAAAACTGTCTACAGCGTGGCTCTACCACTCGGTAAATAGATGTACATAGATAAAATAGCAACCCAAAAGACCCCATTGAATTGAGAACGTCTTCTTTTTTGAAGTCGGTTAAAAATTGGCCCTTATGTACTTACCTTTTTTCGCGAAGGGAAAATCCTTCTTTGATACCTTTGGTTATTAAAGTTAAAATTGATCTCGTAGACATTGGTCTCATTGACAGAAATAAGGGATTCTATAATTTTGTAAATAGATAGTTGCTACAATAAACTTACATAGAATATCCCAGCAAACTTAAATCCACCCAATCAAAGGTTATAATGTAGAGAAAGATATATTCAATTCAAAGATTCAAAAGGTGGTAAGTCTCTCGTATGCGAGAGGCCGTCTGGGTCGGTACCACTGCTTTGTCTATTTCTGCCGCCAAGCAACAAGTGTGTAAGCACTGTTGTGTTTCGGTTTGAAGGACTTTAAAGCCAGTGAAATTACCGGGCATTATGAGATTTAACAACTTATGTCTCGGGGTGACGAACGCAGTTCAGTGCCACGCCGTGTTTTGTAATTCAAAGTTCGCGCAGTTCAGTGCCACGCCGTGTTTTGTAATTCAAAGTTCAGTATGGTGTTTCTGTTTATGGACAGGCGTGACGCTTACCATCAAGCGAGCGCCTTGCTCGTCTCGTCATTCAAGCAAATAAAGAAAAATGCAAATTTTACGCGAACCTCGCAAATGAGATGGTTTGGAACGCTTTCTACATCATTTAAATGGATTTTCTCACAAAAGTAACGGTATTCCTTTAAGGAAGTCGGTACATTTGTAACGTTGTTTATTTTCTGTTATTACTGTTCGTAATTGTAAATAGAGGATGAGAACGGTGCGGGAAATTTCGTGTTTAAAGGATCCGGAACAGGCTTTATTTTAATATTCTCGACGCTATTTGTGTAAATAGTAATTATTTTCTTAAATATGAGACAGAATGATCCACTTTACTTTTTAATAGTATAGGCGTATACCCACAAAACCGAAAGAATAGCACATGGTTTGCCGACTTTAAAGCACTAGTATAATTATGAGGCTAATTATAGTATAATTATGAACGCTGCAAGTATTATAAGCGAGTCCTATTACTTCAATGCGGCACATTGACATAAAAATAGTTTTATGAGGATTAGCGTGCAAGACAAACTTTGCTATTTGCAAATTCATGTCAAGTTATTCGTAACATATTTGTGGTATTAAATGTTCTTAAGGTCTATCGATTATGAATTTTATTTCATACCTGATTAATAATATTAATAAAAAATGGGATTTGAAGGTATCAGGTCTATCCTGTAGGACTTTTAAATAAGGTATTATTTAGTTAAACTCAACCCAAAAATTTCTACCGCTTCCAGCTTTACAATACCTTCGAATGTTACTTTAATACCATCATGGTATACCTGGGGCAGCCACTGTATGTCCAATAACTTCAGGCCGGCATAATTCTGTCGACCGTCGTCAAGACATGCAATGCCTCTGTACGGCCTAAGTTATATTTGAATTAGATTCTCATACTGCAATGGAATACTTAGTATTAGGCTTATCAGGGATTGCGTTGCCAGCTCTATGACACAAAGCAATGACTCGAAGCAAATCTGAATTGCGGATCACACAAATATTCGATCCAATTTATAAGCTGATTCCTCAATATCACGCTTCATTAGTCCTTTACACCGTGAAGATTCACAAGACCCTTAACCTCCGCATTCCAGAACTAATTCTATTAATGAATCGTACAAGATTTACACCAAATACACGACAGTAGGTATCCAAAGCCTCAGCATCCGTCTCGGGCAGAGCTTCTAAATTAATTGAATCAGCAATCGCTACCCTTTGTATAAGCGTAACGAAGCACGCCACCGTGCGGTCGTCCTACATCGTATACTACATCTGTAGTTTGAAGCTATTGTTATAATATACTGAAATCACAACTTTTGGTGTATGATAGACTGTTTTGAGAGATGGACTATCATTGACACACAAAAAAAAATAAAAGCCTTCAATTCGGAAGGAGTAGGTATCAAATTTGCGACGCCGCTGGTCCAATGATGATGTTTTTATTGCCTACGAAGCCAGTGGTAGATGGCAATCGCTAATTTTAATATCAGGCTGATGCTTACCGTAGTCTGTCAATGGAAGTAGTTTTAAATGAGTAAATTTTGCTTTATTTTTCGTACAATCTAGAGCTACAATTTCTGGCTAACTCGGCCGACTTGTTACCACTATCTCACTAAAAACTGACCTAAAGTAACAGCTTGCTGTTGCGTTTTATACGATGGGTGAAATATCTCTTCTCCCCTTACTAATCCTTTTCCTTTAAGATCAGCAACTCCTCTAGGATTCTTATGGTATTGTGACCGTTCATGGACGGTGAAGATCACTGACCATTAGATGAGCTAGCCTCTGCAAAAAAAAAATGAATTGAACAGAACATGAGGCAATTAAGCCATCAAATTTGGATAATATCTATCCATAATAGGAAAACAAGTAACTTTCCATATGCTACAATCCCCTTGAAACTCCTAATATCAGCACATTCCATATAACCCGTGTCCCCGAAACAAGTTATTCAATACGATGTAACTTCCAACACATTTCGTTCCTCACTCCTTGCTCAAAACTTGCACGGTGCCTAAATCTCATCGGTGTCTTGGCTCTTGTATTTGCTTTGTAAACTTTTGTTCATCTCTTAGTTTGTTATGGATATTTGCTAATCATATAACTTTTATTGTATTATTATTGGGTTGGTGTACTAGTCATATATTTATCTTCATTACATTCAATCCCAAACTTGATGAAGTTTATTTTTATCTTAGTAGCATCTTTTTTCAGAACACGAAATACCATGTTTGCTAATGCTTTTGGCAGTTCTAATTTTATTATAGTAGAATATAATTTACATAGCTGGTACTTTAGCTGGTGGGAGGATACTTGTATCCGACCGGATAGCGACCACCGTACACTGGTGCTAAAACCTGCCATAGTGGCCCACCTTGCGTGGGTTGCGTTCCAGGGTCAGCCAGTGTATATCCGGTTCTCCCCAGGGGCTTGCCCCCCGATCCTCACCCTTTTCCCATCCCTTTTTCCTTCCCCCCTCCTTGGCCCTTTGACAGGCCGGCATGATCTTGCCGACCAACGATGGACACATTGTTTATCGTTGGTCGACAATATTCTTGGATTGCGCTACACTTACCATCAGGTGTAGCGTAGTCACTTTGCCGAGCCAGGATAAAAAAAAAAAAAAAAAAAACATTCAAAATATAGTTCTCATTCCATTGAGGGAAAGATAACCAAGAGAGGAAGTTAGAAGGGGAGGGAGAGACAGATAAAAATCCGAGTTGAGTAATTTTAACGTTTTCATAAGTCGTCCCAAAACAGTAAACACCATTTATCACGCTGCAGAAATCGAAGTTAGCACTTCCCATTGTATTATTTATGTATGATTCTTCTAGTATTTTGGGCGTTTATGGGTGTTGGCGATCCACCATCAGGTGACCCACGTGCTCGTTTGCAGGCCAATACTATTAAAAAAAAATAACTACTAAAACCATAGGTAGATATTCTATATACATGAATTTTATCTTAGAAAATAATTAATTATAACAAATTGTCTAAAAATTCCGTACACCACCGTTTATACGTACCGTACGTACATACCGTACCGTTTATACGAGTTAAACCAAGCCTTCATTTAGTTCGTAGATCCCATTGACCTGGTTGTTGCTATGTTGAATGTTTATCAAACATGTTACTCTAGTTTAAAGCTCCAGTTCCACTACCCGGTAAACAAAACAAAGTAGTTCAATCGCAATGGAGTCATCAATAGACATCGGCTCAGCGCAGCGATCATTTGCCAACTCTGTCTGAAACGCTACAAACTTCTCCGAGTTGAGAACTCGTCTGTTCACACTTTACGTGTTCTTGATGTCCAGTCTAGTATTGCCAAACTACAAGTACAAATTGCGTAATTATATTATATTTTTGTTATTTTATTTACTAGTAATAGGTATGCGAGAGGCCATTTTTTTATTATTTGATTGAATGACGAGACGAGCAAGGCGCTCGCCTGATGGTAAGCGCCACGCCTGCCCCTAAACAGAAGCAAGCAAAACCAGAAAGAACTTCGAATTATAAAGCATTACATGGCACTTAACTGCGCTCGTCACCCCGAGACATAGGATGTTAAGTCTCGTAATGCTTGGCGGCAGAAATAGACAAAGCGGTGGTACCAACCCAGTCGGCCTCCCGCATATGAGGGACCTTGTAAATTTGGGTGGGTATTATATATATTTCTACCGCCAACCGTTTTAGGCACTGTTGTATTTCGGTTTGAAAAGCATCGAAGCCAGTCAAATTACTGGATATTGTGAGATTTTAATAAGAGGGTGACGAGCGCAGTCCGCCATACATTTCTTTGTCATACAAAGTTCACTGTCGTGTTGGTTCTGTCTATAAGCTAGCGTAACTACGGTTATTATCAGGCGAGCGACATGCTCATTTCATCATTCAATCCAATAATAAAAAATTACATATAAATGTTAGTTGTGTTTCAGATCCCACCAATCAAATATTTTGCAATTAGGTGGCTTATCCGCGGGCTGCGTGTGAATAATTCTGGGAGCCATATGTTAGCCCTCATTGAATAGTGAGTAGAGATTGAGGCCGACTTGGACGATCCATAATCGTATTTAACCGCTAAAAATGTTAAGCAACTTTTCATACAATTTAGTGGCTAAATACGATGTAAGGGACGTTGTGCAAGTCGAACTGAAACATAGAAGTCGCAATTGACAACATTTAAAAAATCAAACGTGTCTAAAGCAAAAATACCGTTTCTTTATTTTGCTATCCTAAGTCCGACTATATTTTTAATTTTTTTTATTACTAGTTAATTTCGGAGTAAAAAAATAAAAACCAAAAAACGTGTGATGACGTCATATATACATACGGTTGAATGACGTTTGTCCTTTATCCAACCGTATTAAAAACAAATATATCTATAATTTTTAAGTTAAAAATAAAACTACATTAATATTACTTGATAATGTCACAAATGTCATTTTTAAACACACCAAAAAAATCCAATAGCGTCAACTAACAGTTTTTTATAAAGGTAAATTAAAGGCATAAACACCGTCATGTTATATGACGTCATTTGGCGTTTACACCTGTTTCGAATGAAATACAATTCAAAAGAGAATTAATGAATGAAAACAGTCGATTACGGAAAAAAGGAAAGAAATGGGTCTCTTTGTTTTGGATCTAATTTAATTTAATCTGCTAATAGAGGTATGTTGAAAAAATTAAATGTTATCAATTAGCGGCATAAAGAACTTTTTTGCGGTATGCCTTAGACAAGTAGAAATTAATACAATACTCGTCAAAAAGTAGGTACAAATACCAGAAAAGCATCGAACAAAAGGTATCTAGAACAATTTTATCGATATCAAAAGGAAAGTACTCGATACCAAAGATCGATACTTTTTTGTATCCCTATTTTTGCGTATCACCTATTACAGGTATTTTAGCTCAATAGAGATCCAAAGAATCAAAAATACTACTCCACTTCAAATAGTCAATGACGGGATCTATGAACAGACCTTACTACTGATTTATAGAGTAAGCTGCATGGATGTATTATAGCTTAGCTGAATGCGATGAAGTTTCGCACCAGTTCTGTGATAATGATCATAAGTTTGGACTGAATGAACACTCGCTTGATCCTTTTACGTAGCAAATTGCTTAAAATTGTATAATATTTATTTATTTATTTATTTATTTATTTATAACTTTATTGTACATCACACAAAACGTATTGAAAACACACAACAAACAATTTAACATAACATATAGAAGTACAATTGGCGGCCTTATCGCTAACGGCAATTTCTTCCAGGCAACCTTTGGATGGACTGGATTGATAGGTGAATGAGCGGGCGGTCAACATATAGACGAAACTTACAAAGAATAGATGTACATATTTTACAAATTGACTAATATATATATACATAATATATATCTATATATATATAATATATAATAATTATAATACTTACTTAGTTAATTGATGTCTGTAATATGGTGCATATGATATAGTGTTAAGGGTCTTGATGAGGTTACAAACCGGCGATAGAGTAAAATAGACAACTGGGATACATGTCGTGGGTTCAAACCTAGTCTCCAAAGCGCACACTGTCGCGATTGCAAGCGAATTCAAGAGCGAGGGTAGTTATAAATAGTTTGTGAGAGAGGAAATAATGTCGGGTGTACGGTAATAAGTACCTATTCAAAAATAATTATCACGTAAGGTAGATAAACCAGTTGTGTACAACTGCAGTTTATAAAGAGCGACTGTATCTTGATATAATATTACAATACACTTATAGCCATTTCCTATATTGCAGTTACAGATAGATTTGCTTACCGGTAAATTTTTAACACATTTTGTATGGAACATCTCTCAAAACTTGATAGTAAGGAAATCTATCTGTAAATATATATATTTTTGCATCCATTGTAGGGATTGCAATCCGGAAAAACGGATCCGGTAATACGGCGGATCCGGCATCATTAAACGTCCACCGGATCCGGTACCAATATACCGGATCCGGCGACCGGATCCGGTGCTACAATTTTTAGATATTTAAATAGAGCTGTTGCATGATTAGGTACTTTACTATGCCAAAGAAAAAAGTCATACGATCAGAAATGACAAAAATCTTGGAAAGAGTTATTCAAGATGATAACTCTAAAGAAAGATTTGGAAGAAATAGTAGAAGAGAACTTAGATTCACCCTCACTAAAGAAAGATTTGACATTACAGGAAGAATTACAATTACTAATCCAGCAAGAAACCATGTGTTATAGCTTACATACTAAACAAGAGAAAGATTTTCATAAAGTACTAAATAAGTAAATGACTACATTTGGAAGGACGGAGTTTTGACGGAGTTCGAAGAGAATACTTGTCTGCTATTTATGACTATTTGCTGACAATAAAGCCGACAAGTGTAGAAGCTGAAAGGGCCTTTTTGGCCGCAGGCTATATTTGCAGCTTTATTAAAAGACGACTAGCAGATGACACAATTAACATTATTTATTTTCTACTATCCTTTTTTCAAAATCAACATTGATTTTCTATATATTATATGAAATACTAAGACAATTATAACTTAAAATTCTACTTAAAATAATTGTTTTTCGTAAGTTGATTAAACTAAAAAGTTTAAATTATAGGAAAAACTCATTATTGTGATAATTGTGCCATTCATTACAAAGATTCATTAAATCGTGATGGTGTCCGTCATAAATATAAGACTTGTTTGTTGCAATAGTTAGCATTCTCAAATATTTTATTAATTATTGTGATCTCATCTCAATAAATTACGTAAGGTTAATTCGAGTTTATAATGTTACTTACTAAAATTATTGATCTATATGTGAAAGTGAAATCTATGAAAATTGAGCTACTTGTTTCATCATTAAAATTTTACTAGTTACCTACACTACTAGATTTTATTTGTTTGCTCGTTGTCTAATCTTAACATTAGATTGGAAATAAAGTTGATTTTATATGTCTTATTTTTTATAAACTACCTATATTAATCACAATAACACTTGATTAACTTACTAACAGTTCATTTTGAACCGAAAACAGAAAATCATCCTGACTTGATCAATCCGGCCGGATCCGACCGGATCCGGCCGGATCAGTGGAAATCCGGTCGGATCCGGCCGGATTGAAAATGACGCCGGATTGCAATCCCTAATCCATTGTTCCTTATCTATATTAAAACCTAATTGATTTAAAAATCCTAACCCATTGACTTTCCAATACATTTCTCTTTATTAAAGTATATTATGTAATTAAAAAACTCAAATATACTTAAATCTCGAACGGTTCGAAGGATCCCGTAATACGGTACCCTATTAGCAAAGTTCTCGTTTCGATTTATTCGCTCTATTGGTGCGTTCCGGGAAAAATAATGTTGAATTTATTTATTGTACGATCCTCAATAAAATACGTTGTTTAATTTAGAAACAAGTATTATAAAAAAACTACTTTACGAGCAAAAATTATAAATTAGTATTCTTTCTGCGGCGTTAGCAATTCTGATAAAATTTATTGCGTAGCGGGAGGGTTGGTTTAATTTATAATCGGCCAAGATACAAGCCGGCACAATAATTTCATTATTTCACCCCTCGTTGATTAGACTTTTTAGATTGTGTTGAACTTACATCGAACTTTTTTTAATGGCATAGACCTGTAAATGAGCAAGTGGGTCACCTGAGGGTGCCTAAATGATTTCATTCTAATACGGCTGAAGCTACTGGAAAATTCGCTGTCTATTGGTGCTACGGTATAAATGACTTCAGTTTTTACAAGTAGAAGCAGCAATGTCAACAATTGTTAGTAAATCCGGTGATGACAGACGAGAGCATCGCTGACGTCATCGCCTTTTTTATCCGAGCACGACAAAGTGACTGCACTCCACCTGATGGTAATCGTAGTGCAGTCCAAAAAATACCGACAAACAATAAGTTTATCGGTGGTCACCAGAATCATGCCGGCCTATATAACGTGGCACTTGATGCCATCAGAGGTCAGCCTTAAGAAGTGGTAGGGAAAACTATTGGTGTTCTCGAAAATAAGCAGAACCTATGCGACGGCAAAAAGACATGTATTCTAAACATCGAATAATATTCTACTATAGAAACACGTAGAGGCTGGATTGAGTCCATCCAATTTCCGCAATGTGTTCTTAGACATGGCAGGTGTGGGCGCTGCGTTCAACATAAACATTGATAGACACTGTTCCAACATTCGCAATCAATCTTAGTTATGGGTTAAAAAATTGTACTTTAGCCATAAACTAGCTTCTGTCCGCGGCTCCGCCCGCTTTAGCCCCTTCTTGCGGGATAAAAAGTTATGCGTACCTGAGAAGTTATTAATTGGAATTTTAAAGTTAAGTGAAGTCTGCCACATTAGGCCGATGTTATAGTCTAAGGCCTACCCGCTCGTTTAGTAAAGGAAGTCTATGTCCAGTAGTGACACGTGTATAATACTGGGCTAGTATTGTTATTATTTTTGTCTTGTTATTTGCCCAGTGTAATAATAATTTATCTAATCTATTAAGGAAAAAATCAATTTTTCATAGCTTGTTTGCGAATTTATATGCTCGGCTATAACTTTATTAAAGCGAAATCCTATACCGTTAAAAGGATAATGTTTATGTTTAGAACGGCTTCATACTTTAATTAAAATCTCAAGCTCCTATAACAAAATCTGGTTGAATAGGAAACTTTCCTGGGATCAAGCAATTAATGTTTTTTTTTTATTTCGGAATCACATAAAATATGCTAATACATAATATTATACTTACCAAATAAAATATGGCACGCTTCAATAAAAAAGATAATATTTATTTCGGAAGATAGATGTTTACGATACTTTCAAAAATAGCTGTTTTATAATATCTGGCAGAATTATGGTAGGGCAACAACGCAAATGTCTTATAGGTCATATTGTTAAATCTCTGTCGAATATTGTGAGACACATACATTTAGAACAGGAATAACATGCATTATACTACGCCGGTGGACTTATAGGGCCATTATTAGACATATCATATTAATATGTATCTGGATGAGGGTAGTGCAGTCCAACCTACGTTGCAAACTTTCTCGTTTGAAGTTCTGAGTAGTGATACTGTTTATGGACAGGCGTAGCGCTTACTATCAGATGAGCGACATGTTCATATCGTCATTCAGAACAAAAACCATATAATTTAAAGCAAATTTTAACAATAAAATATTGGGAACTAAGATTTTCATATGTTTATTATGTAATAACAAACATTGATTTTGAAAATATAATAAAATAAATTGACAATTTATAACAAAACAATAGCTATTTTTAAAACATTATTATTTATTTAAAATATTTATTAGATGTCTTAAAAATATGAGGCTGGCGATCGCAGGCCGGCGTAGTAATGTTTCCGTCGGCTAACATCCATTGCAAGGGTCGACGCCGACCGTCGCGCCGCCTTTCTCTGGTCCTTGCCCCATTTATTGCTCGCAGTTTGATCATGTGGTATGAAAATATTTAATATTAAAGATTGTATATCTATGCTAAATTTTAGGCTAATGCCAACATTAAAAACAAGAGATGTTGGATTTTGAATTATCAAATACGGATAAAATTAATAACCCTGTCACTGTGTAAGAAGAAACCAAGAGAGTAACAAAATTCTTTTATGCTTCTGACAGATTGATAAATTAATATCCTTGCACCCGAATACTGAAAGGCTACTACTACACACTTCAGTTACACGCTACTACAGTCCACTAGGATACCGTGTAAAAACCGTGAGGTTTGTTTTAACATTTTAATCTTTGATTAGCTACTACTAGATGTGTTCATTTATTCTGGCACGGTAAAGCGCAATCTAAATATAATGCCCCTTAAAATGTTATTCCACAATTAAAAGTTTTACGTCTGTGGCCTTTACCAAATATAGTCCACATATACCTAGCATGAGATATAAATTATCTCTCAAAATATTTTTTGTTTTAAAAAGGGCGGGTATAGCGGACAAGCGAATGTACTCACAGAAAGGGTCGCACAATTTTATTTTTAAACAGCAAAACAAAGGGCTATTGTTGTGTGATATTCACTTGGACTTAATTTCTTGCCGTAACATAATATACGAAAAAAACGCTTAATTGGTAAGACATTGTTTGTAAGTTATACACAATAGTGAGTTTTTCATCTTGTATTTTATCTTGTTGTTTTATCATGAAATACCTAAGTAACAATAGCGAGATTCCACACAACTAAATTCCTGCCGGCTACCTATTATAAACTTGTCAACAATAGAGTACAATTAATTCAGCATCAATAGGCCGGCTCGATTGGTCTGTTACCACTGTCTCACAGAAAATTGACGTAAAGTGGCAGTTTGTTGTGTTTCGTTTTCGTTTATTTCAGCTTGTGTTTCGTATGGTATATCCGGACGGTCAAAAGCCCTCCCTTTCCCAGTTCCTTAATTATACCTTTTCTTCAAGACCGGCAACGCATCCATGATTCCTCTGGTATTGTGGATTTTCATTGGCGGTGGAGATCACTTGCCATCGGGTAACCCATTTACTCGTTTGCCGGCCTCTGCTATAAAAGGCCTATTAATAGCGTATGTTTATGCTATGGTATTACGTTGCATCTGTGTACCAAACAATATGGTGTAATCATTTTTTTCTTTCCTAGTGATCCAACTATGCAGAGCTCTCCATCAAATTTGAATTCGACTTGCTTGCAGGTTACTTTTCTTAACCATCATAGAAAACATATCAAAAAACTATAATCTGAAGATTAACTGGTTAATTCCATATTCCTTGGTACTTGAAGCCTACCGCAGTAAATTCGACTAGAGTGGCCGGACAGAGTCCGTTCGGAACACACTGCATATCTACTCGGTGCTATTGCAGGCACTTAAGCAACTGTAAGCTTAATTTACATCATGAAGTAGATAAATTCAACCACGTCTCTAGAGTATAGGCCGGCAAACGAGCAAAGTAATCCCCTGATGGTTAGTGATCTCCACGGTCCACTGCCAAGGATACGAGACGAATCAATCAATTTTATTGATTAAAATCTGTTGTTGTATATAATGGATGCTTCAACACACTAAATAACAAAGACAAATCACATTGTGTAAAATTCTATTAATTTCCGCACACTTGTCCAATATTTGAATGAAAAAACTTTATTAAATAGGCATCCGGTGACCCTTTTCCCAAGATTTTTTATAAACCATTGAAAACTTTACATTTTAGCATACAACCTCTTGTCATACACAGTCTTTGTATCATCGCGTAATTCGAGAACACATTCAAGATACATTTAAGCGAAGAACAGCCTTACCTCAATCATATTTATATCTGAATAGATAGCTACCACCGTACAAATCGTACAAACACTGCCATAGTGTCTCGGTTCAGTGAGTCGCCATCCGGAGTCGGTCAGTTTATGTCCAGCAACTTCATGCCGACATAGTTCTGGCGACCGTTGAGGGATGTAGCATCTCTCGATGGTCGGCATTGTGTTTAGACTGCATTTTACGTATCAATAAGTGCGGTGTGGTCACTTTGCCGAGCCAGAATAAAAAACTTCTCAATTTATTGTGGTTTGTTTGTCCATGTAATAACTGTGAAAACAGCGTTTGTAGTCCTGTAAAAATTGCATTTTGTAGAATATCACTCACCTTATTTGGTACTATAAGCACATATTATAAAAACGATCGTATTGTTTATCCTCTCATGAAAATCGAATGTTTTGCTTAAAGCTGCGTTCACCATCAAGATAAATAGCAGCCAAGCAATATATCAGCCTTAATAATATTTAGTGCACGACGTCATCATTGTCTCATATTATCTCTCGCTGTAACAAGACTTTATTTCTATGGTTGAGCTAAGCTATAGTTCTGTTTACATCATGAATGCGACGCCGGGTTGATTGAAGATAATCTAAGATAAAAAACAGTGTTTTATCTAAATATGTGTATTTTTTTATAGCATAGGCCGGCAAACTAGCAAGTGGGTCACCTGATGGTAAGTGATCTCCACCGCCCATGTACGCCCACCACCAGAAGAGTCATGAGCGCGTTGCCGATCTTAAAGGAAAGGGATAATTAGGGATTGGGAAGGGGAGGGGATCTGGGCTTCCGGATATCTCACTCACCTTACGAAACGCAGCAGCAAGCCGCTACTTTACGTCGGTTTTCTGTGAGACCGTGGTAACGATCCGGTTGAGCCAGCCCGTTTATGCTGTAGACAAAACTGTCTACAGCGTGGCTCTACCACTCAAACTCGTAGGAACGCCACGTCTCTCGATCATGGTAATTTTACCCTCAAAAACCGGATCCTAACCTCGACGATTCCCGAAGATTGCCGAATACACCCGAATCTTCTCGACTCATCGTAGTTTACAGGTCCTTATCATAATTATTTAAAGAGGTTTATGTTTAGCCTAACAATTAACCCTCGAACGCTGAGAGCAGGTGATAGTTATCACTAATTAACACAGCTACATTGTTGCAGATAAGAAACTTTGAATTATATTAGTTTTGTATGTACAAACACACTTACGTCTGAAATTCCCGAGGAGTAGGCAGAGGTTTAACTTGTAACCAGTAACAACCCACATTTCGCCGAGATTATTTCCGTCCCATGATGTGATAGGAGGCAAATCTATCGTCTTACTGGGCGCAATTCAAGACTCCGGGCTGATACTGAGCATTTCGTGATCGAAAAACCCCATATCACTTTTAGACGAACCCGAGACCTCTGGGCAGCAGTCGTACCATGTACCCTATACAACTGCGCTATTGAGGCAATACTTATTAGGTTTGTATGTGTGCTTTTTTATATTATGTGTAAAACAATATCGGAAAGTCTGGCGGATAGATTCGTTCTGATGTCGCATCGCAGTGCTGCAGTAGTCGGTTGAATCATGGAGGTTTCGTTTTTTCATACACTTGACACGACGAGACATAAGAGGATAAGTCTCATAATGCCCAGTAAATTTACTGGCTACAAGGCCTTTAAGCCTAAATACAGCAGTGTTTATACACGCTTGACGGCAGAGATAGACAAAACGGTATTTACCAACCCAAACAGCTCCTCGCTTAAAACGGACTAACCACTTAGTAGCACCCTTTTTTGAAGAGATGCACAGAAAAAACTAATAGGGAGCAACTGTTATAAAGTATTGTTATTGAGTGGTAGAGCCACGCTGTAGACATTATTGTCTACACCATGAATGGGCTGGCTCGACCGGGTCGCTACCACTGTCTCACAGAAAACCGACGTAAAGTAGTGGCTTGCTGCTGCGTTTCGTACGGTGATTGAGATAACCGGAAGCCCAAATCCCCTCCCCTTCCCAATCCCTAATTATCCCTTTCCTTTAAGGTCGGCAACGCGCCCATGACTCTTCTGGTGGTGGGCGTAAATGGGCGGTGGAGATCACTTACCATCAGGTGACCCACTTGCTCGTTTGCCGGCATATGCTATAAAAAAAAAAAAAAAGAAAGTAATTAATGCAAAATATAATTTGTAGTGTATACACGGCTCTAACAAATCACTGTACATGAAGTAACGATACTGTTTATTTTCCAAACGTCGGAGCTTGAAGTGTTTGTTTTGAACTTATCCCAAACAACCGCATAGTATACTCTGTTCTTTAGAGCATAAGTGGCACTGAAGAAGCGTTAATGGGGGTTCAAACGTGCGAAACAAAAAATCGCTTGCAGTTAAAGTGTTAGATTCTTCCTATACAAATAAATAAAATTAGAGTATGTATCTGTTTTTAATACTAAAAAAAACGCTTTTTACTAAGTGCATTTGGATGCATACACGGTGCATATACCAAAACAACATTTTTTTAAATTTTTGTCTGTCTGTCTGTTTCGACTAATATCTTAAATGGCTGTACCGATTTTGACAAGAATTTCACTGGCATATAGCTGATGTAACAAGGAATAAATTAGGCAACATTTATTTTAGAAAAAAAATAGTTTTAGAAAAAAAAGGATCTCACGAAAAAAATAAACTTTAAAAGTAAAATCTGCGAACTGAACAATAACCACGCGGATGAAGTCGGGGGTAACAGCTAGTCTAAAATATAGTTATACAACATATACCTAGCTATGTATGATATGTATCATCTGGCAATTAAACTTAAGATTTGGTTGAGATGACACCTGTGCCACACCTCCTGATTCCTAAATAACAGCCATCGATACACTTCAGGAACTTTTTTACTGTTGGTTCCTATAGCATTCCGACATAGGCAATACTGAAACGTCACTTACTTCGGACAAATTATTGGATTCGGTAGGGGGATGGAACCCGCGGACTCTTGTTTCACAGCCAGCTGCACAGAGGCTGTCATTTTAATACTTAAAAATGTCAACAAGTACAAGTTATTTATTATTGCTAACACACACGAATTTAAACTCTAATCCTCTATCAGAAATCATACTGCTAAACAATACAGGCCCTCCCGAAGCTTGCCAAGTTTCGTGCGTTATTTTTTATTTTGAGCAACGCGCGAGTTGCCCCGTGTAGAATTTTAAAACAGTTTCGTGGAAAGCGCACCAGCCCGGCTGCTCTCGCCGTATTGTGACAAATGCGGTTTCTTGTGATACTTATTTCTGCGTTTTATGGAAAATTACTAGCACGGCTAGCTAGCAGCTACATTTTTACTTCAGCTTTACGAACAACTTACTAAAATTTACTCAGAACAGTAAATTTACGTTTTTACGTACTACGTAGCAGCAACCATTACATTATTAGGTACATGTTTTTTTAAATTTTGACCTAGAATCTTTTACATGGAAATAAATTTTTGGTAAGGTAGTTGTAGGAAGCTAAATATACGACAATGAAATAATGAAACTTAGCATTACAACAATTACAAACTGTAGATATGAATCTTGGCTCATTTGGACTCAGTCTCAAAATAATGTCGTTAATTGGAATCGACCCTATATCACACATGCTTGAGGATTTTTCAAATGATTATCTAATATCTCCTTCAAACACACCCCATAAAGCAGACTGTGAAACCATTTTCTTAACTTACAATTCTTCAACGCAAAACTCATGAGTCGAGTGCTGTCTGCGAACTCCTACTTGCTGAAAGGTGTATAAATATATTACTTTTGGAGAGATCTACGTGCTCTGGACAATCGCCAATTTGGCACGCAGAGTCCAGTTATATAAACTTAAAAAGCGCTTCGTAAGGTTCGACATTATGGGTCATAAAACGTGCATATTTACATAAAATTCATAAAATATGTCGTTGGTTAACATGGGTGACATCTTCTGTATAATATTTTTGTCACAGTAAAGACGTAAACATAAAGTTTGTAGAAACTTATCGCCTTCTTTATTATTTTTTGTAGGTCGTTGTTGGTCGTTGCTGGTTGTTTGTAGGTCACCTGATGGTAAGTTATCTCTACCGCCTATGTATGCCTACAATACCAGAAGAATCATAGCATTGCCGACCTTAGAGGAAAGGGATAACTAGGGATTGGGAAGGGGAGGGGGAATTAGGCCTCCAGATAGCTCAGTCACCGTACGAAACGCAGCAGCAAGCCGCTTTACGTCGGTTTTCTGTGAGATAGTGGTAATGACTTTTTCCTGATCAACCATCTAATGACCGTTCTCGGAATCTCTAACCCAATCAAACTGATACTTACTAGAAGTAATTCTTCTACTATTCTAAGGTGTAAGTGGTAAGGTGGTAAGTGCTTTATAAAAATTCAACTATTAGAGAGTTGAGTATTTGAACTCCTTAGTCTTATGTATTTGTTGCATTAACCGGATTTTGTAAGTAGCAGAGTCACGCTGTAGACAGTTTGTTTATAGCATATATGAGCCAACTCTTCTTGGTTGCTACAACTATGTATCTCATAGTAACTTGTTGTTGCGTTTCATACAGTGAGTGAGATATCTGGAGGCCTTAACAGAAATATCGAATACATAATCTTATAAACTTAGTCCCAGTTGCCAAAAAATATTGTACATGACACAAGACATCTATGTCTTTAGAGACACCTGATGTTGTGGTAGATCGTTAGAAAGCTATTAGTGCTTTTGTCCTGGCTGTGACGGCCTAAATGGATCGCACCTGTTCTTGAGTACAATTGTTCTATTGCACTTGGATAACGGCGACCAAGTGCATTAGGATTTTATTCCTACATGATAATTCTTAAAAAACCTCAGCCTTTCTAACATTCGAATCGTATATTGTTGACTGATCATCTAACTAAAAATCGGCGATTTAGATGCTTTATATTTGAATCGATTGGGAAGAATTGAACAGGAGATTCAGGTCTTGACTTAAGCTTTTACAGGTACAGATATTATATACTAGCTATGGCATGCAGTTTAAAAGCCTATTTATAGGATATAAAATAGTTTTTAAAGCCTCTATGTTTATTGTGGTTGCGTTTAACATAATAATGAAACGCCGATGCGTCAGGCGCGAACGAAACGGACCATCTACTATTTTATTATAATACTATGTAAAGATAAGCCCTTAATGTCGTTGATATCAAGGATGAGGTTATGAAGTAATAAATGTGTACGACATTAGAAACTGCCTCGGTGGCGCAGTTATATTGCTTACGAGATACGACTGCTGAGCTGAAGTTTCGGGTTCGATCACCGGGTCGGGTAAAGTGATATTGGGACCACATGATCTTGGGAAAAACGCTCGGCGAAATTTGGGTGTACTGGTTACACCTCTGCCTACCCCTTCGGAGATTACAGGAGTGAGTGCGTGATTGGAAAAATGGTAGACTCAGATCAACTCTATTTTTTTTGTTCTAATGTTTTCTGTGATACAGTGACAGACCCGGTCAAGCCGGCCCATTTATGCTTTAGACAAAACTGTCTGCAGCGTGGCTCTACCACTTATGACCAATAACCTGATGTCGTCTCCTATATTAGTAGTCACACATAAGCGATAGTCATTATTAAAGTAATTATTGTACAGTTCGCTTTATTAGGCGTTGTAATAAGTACGCGCAACTTTGCCGGGTCACGGATTAAAACAGGCGAGCCGACGGGCTGAGCTTGTATGCAGTAGAGCGCCGTGAAGGTAAAAATGCAGTAAATCAACTATCAACATTTTTATTCGTAGCAAAGATATTGCTTAGTGTGGAACTGCAGTAGATATGTGGTTCCTTGGGATATCTTTTATCTTTTGCTGGCAGTTTTATATTGAGGAAAGAGTATTTTAACATCTAAATATATAAAACTCAAAGGTGACTGATTGACTGACATAGCGATCTATCAACGCACAGCCCAAATCACTGGAGGGATCGGGCTGAAATTTAGCATGCAGGTAGATGTTTTGACGTAGGCATCCGCTAAGAAAGGATTTTGATAAATTCTACCCTAATGGGGCCAAAATAGGGGATGATAATATTTAAATGCTGTTCACGCGGGCGGAGCCGCGAGCAAAAGCCAGTTAATTATAATATCAGTCCTGTATTATACTCTCCCACTGCTGGGCATGGGCTTCTTCTATGAATTAGAGGGGCTAGGCCTTAGTTCACCACGCTGGCCTAATGCATGTTGGCAAAGTTCACAAACCTTCGAAATACTTGTGGAGAATTCTCAGGTTTCCTTGCGATCTTTCCTTCACCTTAAAACGTGGGATAAGAGTGAGTGCACGCGTAATTTAGAAAAGTCAGAGGTGTATGCTCTTGGGGCTGGTTTCGACTTTCGTCTGGACACTCCGTACCACTCCCCTCTGAGGTATTGCAGATGCTTTCAACTGCTTTTATGTTAACATTTTTTAATACTACGTTTTCCTCATAGGTGATTTTAGCCGCATTTAAAAATGCATACTTTTTTGATGATTATTATCAGTATCATCATCACGACTAAAATAGCTCTTACTAATTGCCAATTGAAGGTATTTGATGTCTATGTACAATAAATATATCAAAAGTTATGACATTTTTTACCGGTTCGTTAGGAATAGTTATGGCTAACAAGGGTACTATACCACATTATTAACTTTTTTCTAAAAAAACAATTATATCCGACGAGGATGGGATTCGAACCCACGCGTGCAGAGCACATTGGATTAGCAGTCCAACGCCTTAACCTCTCGGCCACCTCGTCATGTCTAGACATAATGGATATTACTGACAGCAATATCTTCATGTACTGATAAAAAAACAATTACATTTGAATCTACATGTTCTGCAGAATTTATTTCTAATTTTTTATCATAGCAGTTTGTAAACATATTACTACTACTATTTCTTTGAGTGTGTGAGAACAGTGAGAAGGGTTATGGACTGCCGATTTCGCAAAAAAGTAATCGAAAGCCGAAAGTCACAGAATCGAAACAAACCCCAAGAGCATGCACCTCTGACTTTTCTAAGTTACGTATGTAATATTCATTAATAATAATATCGCTTTCTGTAACAGCGAATGAACCATCGTAAGTAAACCTGAATACCTAAGAATTCTCGATAAATATCAGAATGTTATATGTAGTTTACCAACCTGCATTAAGCCAGAGTGGTGGATTTAGGCGTTACCCCTTTACCCCACCCAACCAACTATCAGTAAAAACCTCCGGTACAGTAAAAATCTTCTTTTGATCATGATCGTCTCGGCTTTTGTTATTAACAGCTTACATACCTACCTGTGTACAAACTAAATTACTTTATCTAAGCATTAAATATTTAAAATTCAGTACTGACCGCGGTCATACTATTTACTTAATTAAAAAAAATAGGTTGCGCTACTGCGACTACATTACACGGCATCACGCTAGAGGCCACCTGACGTGCTGGCGTTGTGCCAAATTGTGCCATACACCCACTCCGTGTCCACACGCTGGCATAATACTGACTCGCGAATACCCGTGCCTCTTCTTAATGCCCTTTCGGCAGTAATTTGCGCGATTTGGGCATTGTTTCTCTCAATTTGGAATTTATAAGTTAGGTTAAAAGTTAGTGAGTATATGATAGCTTGCCAATCGAGTCTGTGTGCCAGAGTTTTTTTTTAAAGATTTTATTGTGATGTTTTGAAAATCTGTATATCGCACATCGGCAACAAGTGTCCACCACTGTACCTGGCCTATCCTTTGGCCTACCACGTCTAGTGCCTGACAAATATACCTTCAATCACAACAAAACCGTGGAAGTACCTAAATGCCTTCCAAAAAAGATACTTTCCAGAAAAAGCAAATATCTATTAATAGGTACATTAGCAATGAAACCTCAAATCATGAAAATATTATCATCATTAAAAATACAGGTAACACTTAACGATCGAAGTCTGATTCTGGTAAAATCGATACATCAAATGTCTTGTTCATATTTTTATTGCGTGATCGGCTTAAGGACGTAAAATTCATTTTTTCTACCTGAAAAGATGTGAAAAACACTTTTTTTACTTAGTACGTCTGAACGAATATTTTATGTGTTTAAAATTGTTGTGAATACATTATTCGCACCGTCGGTAAAATAAGGGCATACTGTCAATATTTTATTAAACGACCGAAGTGCTACAAATACGCCAATTTACCTCGAGAAACAAAGAGCAGTATTTAATATTTGGAATAAAAAAAATAAACGTGTAAATTTTGAATGAAAAAATATAAAATAACATTTAAAATTCATTAGACCGTTCTACAATTAAAAAAAGACTCCTGTAAGAACGTACTGCGATTCACAAAATGATACAGCTGATTTCATGCGAAGAATAATTATTTCAAACTAATATAATCCGATTAATACGATATAAATGTACATACAAATAATATTAAAATGGCTTTCTTGTAAACTCACATAAAGTGCAATTATGCCCTTGTCTTACGAAGGTCAATATTTTTCTGTATTTTATGATGAAGGGGGATATTTTAATTTCTCATTTTTATGATTATATAACATCAGTGATCTGCATTTACAGCGGCAACGAAAAAATATCAAGTATCTATAAAATATGTTTTAAAGTCAGTATTTTGTCTAGAATCAGGATTCAATCAAAACGCATTGTCGAAACTATATTGCTGCAATCAAGTACTGTTGAATATTTTATTGAACATTCATCACTTTTAACAATATTGTCATTTTTTGTTGTGTATATTTTTTTGGTAGCAGCAGTCTTATGGTCTATGAACACCCACAATACCTACTAGAAGAATTATGTATGTATTGTTGAACTTAAAGAGGATTTTTGAAATTAAAAGCCTGATATTAATAACATACTTAATATAACAAGAAAGATAAATGATAAAAAATATAATATAACAAAGTCGGTCTGTCTGAATGGCCGCTTAGTTCATATAAACTATGAAGCACATTCTTTTTCTGATGAGGTTTTCAATTGTCAATAATTTATTTCGTAAGTTTTTTAAGCATTTCACGCTATAACTCATGGCAGCTGGGCAGTGACATCCGCGCGAGTGAAAAAACGAGACAGCTAGTAACTAGTATACAGACAAGTATTTTATTGCTTAAAAACAATTATTTAGATAAGCCTTTTTCTTTTTTGCATTTATCTTTAATCCCTCGTTCCAAAACTACATCTACTATTCTGTTTATTAATTAATTTCTTTGCCACCATCGTATACGTAAACTAGAAGTAGGTCAAGAATATTCATTGAGAAGTTCGGCCGGGCGATGGCTTGACAGCAATTGGCTAGGAGTGTCTGAGAGGACGTGAGAGATTTAGTGCTCTGTTTTGGATCGGGATTGATTTAAAGCTTCGACTCAACCTAAATGTGGACATGGACGGGTAGTGTGTCATCGTCTTCGAGCACTTATCTTACTATTTGTTGGTGGGACGTTTGGTTTTGTTGCTAGACATTTTTGGTTACCTAATATTGATATTTTAAGGACTAAGATGTAATACATTTGTTTAATAGAAGAGGTCTCTCAAGAGGCACTTGTATAGAAGAGAGACGTATACTAGAATTATTATATTTTTTTTTTATTTGATACCTATGCGTGTAATGTACTGAATTCAAATTATATCACATATACCTAAATGCTACTTGATATAAGGAAACTTTGTCAAGAACTGATGACATTTTTATTTTGGCTCAAAAATGGTTTATGAGAATTTGGTTGTGACTTTAAAAAATGGCACTAATGAATTTTCATAAGCATTTATTGTAAAACTAGCTTTTGCTCGCGGCTCCGCCCGCGTGAACAACATTTTCCGGGATAAAAGTGTAACCGTCTTCAGGGTCACATCTGTCTCTGTAGATAAATTCATCAAAATTGGTTCAGTGATTTAGGCATGAAAGCATAACAAACATACTCACTTTGGCATTTATTTTCACCCCCTTTTTCATCGCTTATTAAATAAAATTTCCAAAATTCCTGAAACACGTAGATATTTATTTGTTTTACTTCAATAACCGAAATACAAAATTTTGTTTATGTGACGGACTTTCATACATATTATCATCCCCTATTTTGACCCCTTTGGGGTGGAATTTTCAAAAATCCTTTCTTAGTGGGTGCCTACATAACAAAATGAATATACAGTCAGAATTTCATGTTTGTAGCCTTGATAGTTTGCGCTCGGCGATGATGAATCAGTCAGTCAGTCAGGACATGTTATTTTATAAGTATAGATATACTCGTAGCAACATGTCCAAAACACCCCACACAAATTATTCCTTGCTAACCTAGTAAAGTTAATAAAGCTGCTGTAGTGAATTTTGTTTGTAATCAGTGTTATACGTAGTTCGCACACGTCGTGCGATCCCTGGAGAATGGCGCTCTCTCATGTAACATACCGGCCATCATCGGAACTTCCTGATTCACCAACAGGCCTTTGAGTGCTAATTATTTTTTATTCACGGTAAACTATTAAGAGCTTTTTATGCTGTATTGGTAAATAAGGGTGTTATTGATAAACTGTTTTATTATCTAAGTCTTGTTGACATTAACAAAGTAACATATTTGTACTTTAAAGAAATATGATCAGAATGGTCAGGGATCCCTGAGCCATTTTTCCACTTGATTACTATCAAGCTAATTTTCCGTGAGTAGCTTCGTTTCGATGAGACAACAATTCCCAATTCTATCCTTGATACCTCTGTTAGCTACCACAATAGAGAATTTTCGCATAGGGAATTGTTGGACGTCTCATCGAAACGAAGCTATTTACGAAAAATTAGCTTGATAGTAATCAAGTCGAAAAATGGCTCAGGGATCCCTGCCTAGAAGTAGAACTAACAAGAGAAACTATATACTTATGAAGCCAGATCGTTGAATTTATGGCATCAAAAAATATTATTAAGAGGCTCTTAACTATAAACTAGGTTTTCTTTTGACGAACGTTGGGCTGAATTTAGAAAGAAATATGATAAATTTTAAATTATCAGACGTTTATAATCTATCCCATCTTTAATACATAAAAGTAACATCATGCATATACTAACATAAACTACCTATCAAACGAAACGGAAAAGTCACCGAAAAATTTCATTAACATTAAGTGAAAAAACAAACATTGTTGTTGAAAATAAAAGAGAAGTGATCTTTTTCCCTTCGTCATATGATTAATGACTGCGTGAAGTACGTCACTGGACGCTTTGACGGCTCAAAATCATTATCCAACGGGAAGGAATCTTTTGAGTGATCTATTATATTTCCAGATGTTTTGTCTTTTGTTCACTCTATTCAAATGTCTGAGCTAGGTTTCATTTATTTAAGAATTGAAATAGTAAAGAAATTGCATTATACATTAATCAATCACCGTCATTATCTTTTCTCTGGAGCGGACACAGCATGTTTAGGCGTGAATATATGTAATAGGTTTTAGTTTTACGATCGGCCGTCTGTTTTGAAATGAAACTGTATCTTCTATCTTTTTTCTGTTTGGCGTTGACCCGGTTTGATGCCTGGGTCCGCCTTCTTATCATAATTCGACGGTTGATTTAGAAATTTAGGGCCACCCGTCGTCTGACCGCCACGACCCGCAACGGGAACCAAGTTTCGTCATTGCTTCGAGGTTGGTTTTAGATCTAAAATGTTGGTGGTCCACTTAAAATCCAAACTTTATCATCTATAATATTATCTACCATATTACATTTCTTATATAAAAATTAAAAACTATAGATTGATGATCGAAGGTCTCTCAGTAGACTAATGAAGAGAAGAAAATCAAATGTCTCAAATTCATCGTTGTGCATCATTTTATCTGCATGATGACTGCAATAACATAGGTTATTGCAGTCATCATGCAATAACCTACATATATCATAACATAGGTAGGAGCAACAATATATATAAGTGAATGACATTGATGCGACCTCTATTTTTGTGACTGCAATAACATAGGTTTTAAAATAAAATTGTAATAACTAGATCTTGTTTGTTGGTATCATATGAACAATATGGCCATAAAAATATAAAATAAATCCATTCAACTACAGCACGTAATAGACGCAGGTATAAAACTTACGTCGTAAGTTACGCTCTATTCGCTTCATGCGGCAAATTATGAGCCAATGTTCACGTGAACGGTTCTGTACACATTTATTACGTATTTTTTGCATTAAACCGATAATATCGAACTTGCTCTATGTTTAAACTGAGGATAACAATGGTATTCATTCATCAGTTGCAATCCGGTGGTGGCAAGTGCGGAGACACCCCGGACCCACACCCGCGGTCTTTCGTTTGACAGCTGTCTACTCGCCTGCTACGCTCATGAGACTGTCACATAACAAGCACGTTAAATGTTCATAACAAGCATGCACCTCATCATAATTATAAAATTTGATAAAGACAAAGTATATCACTCAACGGCAACGCACCCATGATTCTTCTGGTGGTGGGCGTACATGGGCGGTGGAGATCACTTACCATCAGGTGACCCACTTGCTCGTTTGCCGGTCTATGCTATTAAAAAAAACTCAATATCAATTTCACGAAGTACACGTAACATGGTCGCGTTAGTGTATTGCGGCACGTTACGTTCAAAAGTTTTCATTACAATTCGTACTAAGAATTATAATTAATTAGTTTACTATATGACGACAATTATAAGCTTACTCTAAGGACGTCATGGTACGGAAATTCAAAGTAAGTTATTAATAATACTGTTCTAATAGGTTGTGGTAGAGCCTCTGGCCTCGAAAAAAAACAGAGATTGCCTAAGTGCATATTCATGCAGCGATAGCTCATCAGAGAATTGTAAGAGCTCCAAGAGCGTACACCTCGACTTTGCTAAGTTACGTACTCATTGTTATTGATTGTCTAAACGAAAGGAAATATCCTAAGTAAACTGCATACCTGAGATGATCTCCATAAGAATTTCGAAGTATGTCAACCGATATTACGCCAGCGTGGTCGACTTAAGGCCTTAACCTTTGTATTAATAAATGGTACCGCTGTAGGTATATATAACAGGGTAAAGTATATAATGCAAACGGTAGTACTATAATGTTAACCAAGCCTTAGCCAAGTATAAAATAATATGGGATATTAAAATGATTTTATGATCATATTAATAACATTATCATTATGTTATAAAATATTGAACCTTAAAAGCAGAGAATCCTCTTCAAGCCAGAGATAAAAAAGGACGATAGAGGAGTCGTAAAAGCGGTGATAAAAAATAAATTATGATAAGTCTTCACGTGACACGTACTTGCTGTGTTTAATGGATTCTTGAGGTAAACAAAAACAAATGTATTAACAGAGCACATTTATCGTTTAGTTGGTACATAAGTATCTTGGCTGCAAGATTATTTTCATCGCAGTGATGTAAATCAAGAATACGTGCCACATTTTTAATGGCATTGGAATTCAAATTCAACTACAATGGATGCTTTCTACTTTTCGCTAATTTCAAACCATTTTTCTTTTTCTTATTCGCCGGAATGACGAGATAAGGAGGTCGTTTACGTGACGGTAACACGCCTGCTTATCAGAATGGTAGAGGTACGCTGTAGACAATTTTGAATACAGCATGAATGACCGGAATTAGCTTGACCGGATTGTTACCATAGTCTCAGAAAACTAAAGTAAAGTAGCGGTTTGCTGCTGCGTTTCGTTCAGTGAGTGACATATCCGGAGGTTCAAACCATCTTCCCTTCCCGATCCCTTATCTCTATCTTTTAAAGTCAGTAATGCGTGATTGAATGCATGATTCTTCTGGCATTGTGGGCGTTCATCGGCGATGGAGTTAATTTACCATCAAGTGACCCCAATTACTCATTTGCCATTTTTTTTTTTACTAACCCTGTATTATATACGTCCCACTGCTAGGCACGGGCCCCTACTGAATGAGAGGGATTAGGCCTTAGTCCACCACGCTGGCCTAATGCGGATTGGCAGACTTCACATACTTTCGAAAATCTTATCGAGTTCTCAGGTATGCAGGTTTCCTCACGATGTTTCCTTCACCGTTAAAGCAAGCGATAATTAACAGTTAATATACACGTAACATAGAAAAGTCAGTGGTGTATGCTCTTGGGGCTGGTTTCGAACCTGCGACTTTCGTCTCGACAGTCCATACCACTCCCCGCTGAGCTATCGTTGCTTTATATTAATAATAAAAAATATTGCCTTTGCTATAAAAATTATCTATATAATATCACATAGAACTTTGACTTAAAAAGTGGCATGTATGACTGCAATGGGTTCGTCACCCCGAAATATTTATTAACTAACATATTATTTATTAGAGACAACTGACAAAATATTACTTTCATGATATTTTATTCAGTTACAATAACAATAATTATTATTATACTGAGTAGGAGGACAGCCTCCATGGCGCAGTGGGTAAGTAGCCGACTGTGAAACGAGAGATCGCGGTTTCGGTTCCCGTACCCAGGCAATATGTTTATGTGATCTGCAAATATTTGTTTCGTGTCTGGGTGTTCCTCCCCAGAGGAGTTTTGACTTCAGGCAAGCGGTCTGCGGTAGAAACTGCATGTCAAATTTTTCTTTAACGTGTGATAATAAAAGATTATGTTGCGCCGACCCCACTGTGGGTGGGATAAGGGTGGAAAGAGAGATTGTACTGGGTAAGAGTAACACACTAAAATATTTATATAATTGTTACGTCAGGACGGCAGTGAAACAAATACTCTTGAATTGTGGAACCCTAGTCCCTACTAACTACCATAGAACTTCGTTATCGAAGATCGGAAGTTAATCCTCTGATATAATTGTGGCGATCTTATATGTAATTAATTATTCTTCATTAGATTATTTATATAGACGTATACTTGTAATTACTTTATACTCTAGTCAATAATATTGCAGGAATTACTTTATCTATGTTTCGGAACGACATATGGGTGATTCTACAAAAATTGGGTAACTCAATGTCACCAGCCAATATATACAAAGTGTTATTATATTGTATTGAAATAACAATTTATTTTAAAACAATGAAAAGTCTTTTATTTGGTCACCCAATTTCACTTCTTCATTTTAAATACAAGTTAATAAAAAAACAAAATTAATACTCAAAACGTCAGTCCGTTGGCATGTCACAATCCCGAAAACCAATAATCAAGTGACTATCCATTAAACATTATCATTTATTTAGGAAAACTTACTAATTTACTACAATCTGTGATGTACATAGTATTATATACTACAACTTTCATAATGCAATGTTCTCCATTTTATTTAATAAAAAATAAGAAACTTTGTGTTTAGTTTCTTTCGTCAGTCCGTTGTGTGTTCTTTAAATTTAAAATTCGCCGAGAATATCACCGAGTCAAGGTCAAATCCCTGTTTAAGTTTTAATGTTGCTAATGAAGTTAGTTGCGGACCGCACAATTTGACGGCCGCCATAATAGTACCAGTGTTTGGGTTGTGTTTGTTGTCTATACACGTGCGAAGCCAGTCAAAATGTCAGTCCTGTGGTGAGTCGTTATTTTCTTGTTAATCTGAGGTTTATTTTCATTTATACATAGTTAACTATGATTTGTTAAAATGAAGTTTGTTGATATTCGAAATTATCAAAAAAAACATTAGTTCTGATTATAACCTCAAATTATGTCTATTTCGTCAGTCCGTTGGCGTCAGTCCTTTGTCAGGTATCGCGCCATAGGACTGACGTGTCTCCATAGCACTGATGTTTTTTGAAGTGATAACTTCTTATGGGAGGGTGAACCGAAACGTTCCGTAACGCAAGCGGTCCCTCGACCAGCCAGCGTTAGCTGACCTCCCTGGAACATCGATAATTTCGAAGTCCCAGATGGCGCCACACAGTGACCAGTCGGCTTGGAGCGGACTTTCACAAGACTTTGACCGGACTATTACGGCAATAAAAAAAAATAAAAAAAACTTTGAAACGACTTTTACCGGACTTTGACAGGACTTTGACCGGACTTTGACTGGACTTTGACAGGACATTGACACGACTTTGACACGGCTTTGATAGGACTTTGACACGGCTTTGACACGACTTTTACCGGACTTTGACAGGACTTTGGCAGTCAAATTCAGAAAATTTTAAATATCTCACAATCTACTTAAAAAAGTGACTGGCCCGATTTGGAACAATATAATCATTAGATTAGCCATCATATAGACCCGAATTTGTAATGATTTGATTGAATAACTATAGTAAACAAAATATCCTCAAAAGTTACCCAACTTTTGTATAATCACCCATATAAATTAAGGGCTACAAAAACATTGTGTCAAGAATGTGGCACAGAGTCGGTTTATTTATGCTGTAGAGTGTGTACAAACGAAACTGCTTCTACCACTTAAAAATAAACATTTTTTTTATTTTTTATCCGAGCACAGCAAAGTGACCACACTACACCCGATGTTAAGCGTAGTGCAGTCCAAAATACCAGCGACCACCGACAAACAATGAGTTTATCGTTGGTCACCAGAATCATGCGGCCTGCATAAATGCTTCTTCACATTGTAAAGAGTGACGAAACTAATCGAGAATCCTGCGACAGCCTGTAACGCAGATATATTTATTTATAACTTTATTGTACATCACAACAAAAAGTATTAATACACAAAAAAAACATCTAAAAATAATAAAAAGATATACCACTTGGCAATGAATTTTTCGAATGTCTAAAAACACAATTAAATATAAACATCCGCAACAATATCAGTAATTATGAACCATATTACAAATACTAGGAATTTTCTAAAGTAAATTCCCGATGCCATTAATGAAAAGCGTAAACGAGTTGTAACCCCGTTTATTCATTGAAACCGTATATTTACATCTTTAAATAGCTATAAAGTTATTGAACATGGCATTAATGCAGATTTACTGCGCTTTAGAGAAAGCCAAGTGCTCCGCAATTTTAACCCTCATAAATTTGTTCTGTACATTACCTCGTGGTCCCATGTAAACTCAACTTTGCATCCGGATACTATTACATATACCGTTTTATAATATTTTATAGGTAACTTTTATTCTATTTTTTACTCTTGCCCACAAATTTTAATTACTTCAAAAAATAATGCTCTCAATTCAGCGCGTATTTTTTTATGTATGTTCACTAATTTCGACGCCAAATGTGGACTAATTTTGATTGATAGTATTTGCGATGTAGACCCATAATTTTGTAGATGTACACTGGCTAGTGATATACACTAGCTGATTCTAGAACGCGATCCCCACAAGGATCACTATGGCAGATTTTAACATCACGGTGGTCACTATCCAGGTGGATATGAATCCTACTAACAGCAAAATATGGGTTATTAAATAGAATAAAAATAGGGGTACAATACCGCATATTTCAAACATAATTCATAACCACAGCTATGACTTCCGAATGAACTATTATATACAAACCCGACCTGAAGGTCTTCTCATATTTATTGACGCGCCAATCTGAGCTTTTAAAATGAACAAACTCAAACTAGAACTAACTTTTCAATGAATACATAAGCTATATATAATCCAATCGTCGAGTTCGCGCGGGCGAATTCCGGTGTATTTCCCTCAGGGTAACCTGCCCCCATTCGCACGTCGAAACTGAATTTAAACTGGATTTATTTTTATAAATTCCAAGTTTTATTAAAATGACAATTTTAGAGTTTTTTAATAGCATGGGCCGGCAAACGAGCAAGTGGGTCACTTGATGGTAAGTGACCTTCACCGCCTATGAACGCCCACTACCAGAAGATTTATGGGCGCGTTGCCGACCTTAAAGGTAAAGGATAATTAGGGATTGGGGAGGGGAGGGGATTTGGGCTTCCGGATATCTCACTTACCGTACGAAACGCTACAGCATGCCGCTACTTTACGACAGTTTTCTGTGAGACAGTGGTAACGACCCGGTCGAGCCAGCCCATTCATGCAGTAGACAAAACTGTCTACAGCGTGGCTCTACCACTCTACCACTCCATTTTAGAGTGGCAAAGTAATGTAAGATGAGTGTTTGCGAGAGACCATAAAGGTTTAAAAATCGTCTGGGTATACTCATAATTTCTCGTCTTATTTATCAAAAATTATTCCGGATTGGTTAACAACCGACGGCTACCGTCGGGAGGGAGAGACAGCATAGTTAGTTTTATACCAAAATAGCAAGAAATCGTCGAAAGAGTTCAAAAAGTGGTACAAGTTTGGGGATGTCATTACCTAGCACTTTTAGCAAGCAATTATGTTATTAAAAAAGGGCATTCTCATGTAAAAATCGTTTTCAAATTATCATATATATCATTACTGGGGCATTCAGACTTCTTGTTAAAATTAACGCCACCTAAAATATCAGCCTCTCGATCTAGTAAGCATACAGAATAATAAAAAATACGCCATTCATATACAAATTTCATTATACTTTAATGGAAAATAGTTAGAAACAATATACATTCAAAAACTCAGTTGTTCTTGGCCAACTAATTTGATGGAATTGCGTGAAACTTGTCAAATTAACTATAGCCTAAAGGATATAAAAGGGACGGCTCGGTCGAGGTTCCTAAATCCTGGGCCGGCCATAAATTGCCTGTTTCGTGGCCCACTATTGTAAATTAGAAATTTTGACTTCACATGTCATACTGGGTGAAGCTAAGCTGTCTATTATGTGTCTCTTTGAAGATATTAATACGTTATGAATCTACATACAGGCTACGGATTGATTCTTCCATTACGGATACTGATATACGATTAAAACACCATGATAACCTTCGTGGCACAGTGGGTGCACAGCCGGTTGTGCAGCGAGAGGCTGTGGGTTCGATTCTCATTTCGATCGATTCGATTCCCCGTACCAAGACCAAACTGTCTCACAGAGTACATCATTGCCGACCCTAAAGAAAGGGATAATTAAGGGATGGGAGGGAATTTGAGCTTCCGGATACCTGACTCACTGTACGAAACGCAGTAGCAAGAAGCTATTTTTACGTTGGGTTTCTGTGGTCAGTGGTAATGACACGGTCGACCAAGCCCATTCATAAATACTTCTTTCAAATCTAAATGTTGTATAACCGCAAGTCGCTCGTAGTTTCTGGTGCCGATGATACGGGTTAACCTAGTGTGGAGTCAGGACTAAGTGTGACTGTTGGGTAGAATGTTGGGTGTATAGTTTTGTTTATAGCATGAATGGGTCGGCTCGACCAGATTAGTACCACTGTCTCACTAAAAACCGACGTGAAGTAGCAGTTATCTTTTGCGTTTCGTGCGTTGAGAAAAATATCACTAAATCTACTACTCGTTTTTGATAACTATTCGCTATTTTACAATATAGCATGTCTTCTCTAAATGTGGCCAAGAACACCTGCGATATACCCAAAAAATTAAATACACCATTTTAGCTTCATGTGTAGCGATAGAATATTCTTTATTGCACACCAAATAAAGTAACTTAAATGTAAGGATCATATAATAATAGGTGATACAATTAGGCGGTATTATCGCAACCAGCGATTTCTTCCAGACAACGTCACAATTTTATAAGTGTATAATAATTATCTATGCGGGTTAAGTCTGTGTATAATGTGGAGTACGTTGAAGAGGCTAGGTCACCGTCAAGAACGGAGGGAAAAATATTTTGTATAATATTTATAATGTGGATTTTTTTTATTTAAACTCATGTTTATAACATAACGCTGACGCCTGCATTCCCGATGGAGTAGTTTTATAGCTAGTGCACCAACCATTCAACTAGCCTATTTCGGCCCCATGATGTGATAGGGAGCGAGCCTATCGCCGTACCTGATAAAAAATCCAATCTCGGGCAACTCATGTACCTATAAGGTTTCGACTGTAATCTCAATCATATGTTGTGATCGCCCAATATGAAATTCAACCCCGGATCTTACTGTTGCTCAGCTTAACTTCACTGCCACTAGACCAATGACGCAATTATGTTTACTAGGTGGTAGTAACATCGCTTTGACTATTTTTGCCGCTAAGCACTATGATTGGTGGTGCCACTGTTTTGTTTCGGTGTAAAGGACAATAAAGCCAATAACATTACGGGGTAGTATGAGACAACATCCCATATCTCAGGATGATAAGCGCAGTCCAATGCCATGTGATGCTTTGTATTTCAGGTTTTGTGTGGTGTTGCTTCTGTTTATAGGCAGGCGTGGCGCTCACTTGGTCATTTCATCATTCAATCAAGTATAAAATACCTTATTAGTGATAGAAATTAAAAATAGCCTTCGGATTATATTCATACTAGCTTTTGCTGGCGACCCTGTCCACGTGAATATAATTTTGTATTAGATCCCACGGGAACGGACGAACGGACGAATCGGTTAAATGGTTTAGATTTTTCATACAAACTTTCATCCCCTTTTTAAACCCTTTAGGGATTGATTAGATAGGGAAAAACATTGTAGCCCATGTCCTGTTCTGATGTATAAGCTATATTATTGTAAAGTTTCATTAAAATCCATTCAGTAGTTTTTACCTGAAAGAGTAACAAACATACATCCATCCATCCATCCATCCATACTTACAAACTTTCGCGTTTATAATATTAGTAGGATTTGGACAGGCCACATTCAGAATAAATTATTTAAATAGTATATAATATACTTTCAGCTAAATAAACGGTGTCGTCGCATCGTCGTAAACAGTAGAACACGTTAAGTGGTGGGTACTAAATTATTAGGCTCTTAGTTGGGCGCTGCTTCGCCTAGGTGATTAAAAGAGACAAATGCCCAAGATACATTTATTTACAGGTCTTTAGTGGAAGTTACGAAAATATGGGGAACTGAGGCAAGTTCGTGAAAAATATTTTGTTTTTCTGCTTTGTTTGGTCATCTGCGATCAGTCATAAACTATGAGCAGATTTGTTATCGGATGTCTTGCTCGCAGTAAATGCCCTCCAGCGAGAACAACCACAGAAAACAAACCACATCCAAATCGGTCTGTTCGTTTAGGATCTACAATGCCACAGACAGATAAAATGGTCAAAACACCCCCTGTAGGGGTTAAAAATAAAGTCAATTATTGTAAAAACGAAGGTTACTGGTAATCAATATGCAAATTGAAAACAATTACATGCCAAGATGTAACAATATAATTTTCACCGTATAGTATTAATTTGCTATCCCTTTACCCGATTTACATAAATGCCACAAAGTTCGATATTTCCAAAAATATCTCAGACCGGTCAAATTGCAAAAGCCCCGGATATTTTCGGTACAAACATTATCGTGTAAGCGGACGCCCTCGCCGTCGTGATCTGGGTAATAATTTATGAATATTCACCGGAGATTATCGTTTGAATAATACGCATTTTACCTGGTACTACATTTGTCGTTGGTACGTGTAAGTGATAAGCGTAAAGCGAGGTGGATATACATTTTCTTTATTACAGGGTAAAAGTAATGTTGTGTTTTTATCACGAAATACTTATTATCAGCCTGGAGTCTAGAATTGTAAGGTGATTGTCCATCTATGGTGATGGGCTCCCCCTATCACATCATGTGAAGGAAATAAGCTCGTCGAAATGCGGGTGTACTGATTACCTCGGCCTACCCTTTCACGGATTATAGGTGTGAGTGCGTATGTACTTCAAAAATACGCCTTAAGTGTCAATTTTGTACCAGCGATAAAGATTTCATCTGATTTCCATTTTCCGGATTGACAGCCAAACGGATCGGCCAGGTGGGAATAAGGACCCGCGACCTCTAAATATTTATAACGAAGTCTTTTCAGCGCTCCCTCGACATCTTCGGCGAATTTTGATTATCTTTTAATGAAGTTATTATCTCAAATTGAAAACCAGATGTTGGTCCGCGGGATTTTTGTCAAGCTAATGAATATATTATAGTTTTATCATTAGTGGAATTGAAATAATAATTTGTTGAATGACATCGGTTTTGCTTGAGTTTGATCGTTCTTATTATAAATGATGATGATAATCTCTCTTGAGTGCTCGTTTCATTGATATGTTAATTGTTAATTTATATGTTGGTTTTTGATAGAATATTTGTTAATTTACAAACCAAAAGTAGTTGAAGACAGGTATTGCTACTTTTTTTTGCTGTTGGACGTTATGCTGTTAGCCTGACGCGAGTCGGCTTTTTACATCTTCACCGGACTTTCGGGCGAGCGCTTTAGGCGCTCTCAATCCTCAAGTATTGCTATGATAATTAAATCGGCGTTGTATAATATAAATACTACTTTTATTTTAAAAGATGTATTGCAAAGTCGTACAATGTTTTATATTTTTTATCATAATATAATAATGCATATCTTTCGTAATTTTTAAAACATACAAAAATGCGTAAACTTGCGCTCTATGGCATAGAGCATATGATTGTTCTAAAAGGGTTTAATAAGTCTAAAAAGGTTACATCACTCATTTTATGTTATCAGTTCAGTCCGTTGCGTTCTAAATACAAAATCAAGTTATCATCAAGCTTTTAATATTTTTCGTTAAATATAAATATACTAGCTTTTGCTCGCGGCTCCGCCCGCGTGAACAGCATTTTCCGGGATAAAAGTAGCCTGTAACCGTCCGGCGTCCCCAGGGTCCCATCTATCCCTGTAGATAAATTCATCAAAATCGGTTCAGTGATTTAGGCGTGAAAGCCTAAAAAACAAACTCACTTTCGCATTAACTTTCATCCCCCTTTTCATCTCTTATTAACTAAAATTTCGAAAATTCCCGAAACAAGTATTTATTTGTTTTACGTCAATAACCGAAATACAAAATTTTGTTTATGTAACTTTCATACATATTATCATCCCCTATTTTGACCCCTTTGGGGTGGAATTTTCTAAAATCCTTTCTTAGTGGGTGCCTACATAACAAAATGAATATACAGTCCGAATTTCATGCTTGTAGCCTTGATAGTTTGCGCTCGGCGATGATGAATCAGTCAGTCAGTCAGGACATGTTATTTTATAAGTATAGATTTTTAAATGATCTAACAATATTATTAGGCATAATATAAAAAGCTCCTCCATAAAGGATATCTTATGTTTACGCGAATACTACACTCAATGTGTCAAAAAAATTTAAACTGATTTTATCGCGGTTGATTTCGAAAGCTTTTCAACCTTCGTAGTCACGGGCAGCCTCAGCAGTTTTTTTTTCAAAGCTCCCATATTATAGGAATTAGGAAAAAAGGTCTTACATCAGTATGTTACCATATATTGATTTTTGAGACAACATTATGAAAGTTATATACAACGTGAAAGCTGTGAGCATATTTAATTTTTAAGAGTCTTTCATACACCTGACAATGTTTGTGTACCGATTTTTGTCAAAATCGTATGACATCCTAAAATTTTACGCTAATTTTATCCACTCGTATATTAACGATTGATAAGATCTATTACATAATTATAAATTATTTGCATTATTGCATAATCGGCTGTTTAAATCAAGAGAAATATAATAGTCACCTTAAAAACAGCTTCTGAGCAGCGCTGTGTACCTGGTACAATTATAGTTCATATTATTAGAAACCAACCAACAAAAAGCATTTCACAAGAAAAAAACGAAATCCTCTGTTTTAGTACTGATGTTTTAGGTCCTAAACAATTCTTATCGCAACATGATAACACTTTGGCCGAGACCCAATTTTGCATATGTTTCCCAGTTGAAATAAAAAATGTGAATATATAATATGTAAACCAAGGTTTATACATGCTTTGGGACTAAAATGTGTCTTTGTTTTTTATCAGTGCGTATAGTTTTTGTGGTTAAATTGTATGTTAGGAATTCTTTGTATAATGAAATAAAACGAATTTAAACGGATTTTATCGGGGTGGACTCCAACCCATGACTACGAACTAACACTAGCTTTCTACCGTTTAGATATCGTTTCGTAAGGTAAATATGGACGTTCTCAAATACCTTATTCTATACCCGTTGCCAGTATGGGCTGTGTGCAAGGAGCGATGAAATCCACTTAAAGATGCCCAATCAACCGTGGAAGCGTGGTGGTGACATAATGTGACCATCTGGAGCCGGTAAAATGGAATATTCTAAAATAAATTTAGAAGTTACGTGATATTTTTTGAATATATGCATTGCAAATGAATACTTCGGAATATTAAAGGTAAAGTAAAGAATATATAAAGAAGCGAGGTGTATATGGTGGAGTTTTTGGAGTAAAATCGAACGTGTTGAAATCCAAACCATTATATTTACATATATATTGTTACATATAATTAAAAAAAATAAACATTTTTGATGACTTGTCAGTTTCATTTGCGATAAAAAAATAATATAATAAAACGATACATAGAAATATTCATTTTATTATCTTTGTTACAATAGTAAGACAACTTCGCAATAAAATACTTTCTTTCTTTTTTCTTATTTATTATTTAGTTTTTTTTTTAAATTATATGAATACGTCTGAAACCAAAAAATAGCAGTAATCAAAACTCCTTTACACAAGATGAACACTCTGTTACGGACAGAAAGAAACTATTAAACACAATATTTATTTTTTATAAAACGATTGGGTCAACAAATTTCTCAGCATTTACTTGAATCCCAACGTCCTTTTTACGATTTTTCTGGGTGACGGTCCTAAATGAAATATTAATAAGTCAATACAGTCGAGCCGCAGTGAAAATTATAAAGAAAAGCGCTTCGTGGATTCAGTAAACAAGAAAAAAAAAAATTTATGCTTTTGTAGCAGTATATGTTATTAAAAGAGGGATTAATTAATTTAACGGAATGCTAAATTAAAAGAACCAAGAAAGCAATATCAGCGATAAAAAGGAACATGATGAACAGATTTAATTAAATTGAAATAAGAGCGTTTGCAAGAAATAAATTTGAAAGTAAGATTTATATTTTTCTCATTACAATATACTAATGATGAATAAGCTTTGTTTTGTAAATTTCTTTCTATTTTTATCGTTCACAAATTCAATTAACAAAATTATTTTAAACTAGTAAAACAACACAATAATTAGAAATTTCTGGTAAAGAACTTAAAAAATATGACATTTATAATCAATTAATTAAATTCAGAAACAAAACACCACTATGTTTAAACTCACTATTAAATAATTACTTCTAAACTGTGTTCTCCCCAGTGGAGTTGGTCAGGAAGGCGGCCGGTCGTAAAAATAACGCGACAAAGCGAAATCTTTCTGTAACATGTGTTAAAAAGCATGTTGCGCTGACCCCACTGTAAGTGGGATAACGGCAGGTAGAAGAAGCAAAAGACTGTTATCCTGTATTGTTTCCGAGTCTTATTTCACTATAGTAAGTGCAATGCAAGTACATTGCAGGGGTACAGGTTGCAGATGTAGTATTTTACAAACGAATTGAACAACAAGCTGTATTGTCATACAATATTCCACGTAATCTAGTATAACTCAATCACATCTTAGTAATCTTCGTAATACCATTGAATATCGAAATAATACTACTTAAACATAAGTAATAAAACTTCTACAACACTATCCGAGTAACCTACTTGTTATTAGTATACAAAGTTCAACCACTAAAATTACAATTTTCTTTCCTTTCTGCCTGTCTCTCGTTTCGTGTCTGTATCCCAGCTTGGTGCCAGAGACCGCCTGTTAACCCAATCTCTGCCACTTCGGTTTTCCGGCACACCCTATGTATAGTTTATATCGGTATAGTATGGTAACCACAGCAATAGGACGAAGTATAAATCGCATGTGTACTCACTTAATATACTCTGCACTCGACGTTACGACAGTAATACGTCAGCCGTCAAACATACGAAATATATATGTTCATGTCCGTTAGTATCAAACTTACAACACTAATCTTTTTTGGCGGTGGTAAAAAATACGACTTGTTTCATTTAGTGGTGTCTATTTAAAGCTATGCCTATAATACACACTTAAAAACTTTTGCATTAAAAACCTGATACATTGATTTTCAATGCTCATAAGCATCCACGCTTGCTCATAAACAGAAGCAATGCCGCACAGAACTTTGAATTACAAAGCACTGCATGGCACTGAACTGCGCTCGTCACCCCGAGACATTAGATGTTAATTCTCACAATTCCAAGTAATTTCACTGGCTTCAATGTCTTTCAAACCGAAACACAAAAATGCTTACACACTGTTGCTTGGCAGCAGTACTAGATAAAGCAGTGGTACCAACCTAGAGCGCCTCTCGCATACGAGAGACCTACCTTGTGAAATTATAAAATAAATTTCATTCCACATGAAATAGGAGACGACAGACGTCTGATGGTTCGAATACAAACGTAGCGTCTGTATCCAATGATCGCGCGGGAATCGCACCTTCTGCCGTACTTTGCCGAGCCAGGATAAAAAAACCTACCGTCGAACGCGAGTCGCAAACTTTGTTTAAAACGCCATCCGCTGAAAACCACTTACCGATGAGGTTCTTGAATGACGTTGTCTTTACATTGTTTTGTCTTTATTGAATGTGGTAGATCGTTTTTCGTGAGTGGTATTGAATATTTTTTTGTGTGCGCGTTCACCGCTGAAGAAAATGTGCAGAAATATAAGTGAGTCTAAACAATTTAAAATAAAATTTATCAAAACGACTATTTATGTTTACGCGAATATTGCACATGGAACTAAAGCCAATTTAAACGGATTTTATAACGAGTTATTATTTATTTTGAACCCGACGTTTCGAAAGCCTTAGTGATCGTGATAAAATCCGTTTAAATTAGTTTTATTTTAATATAAAAATAACCAATTTTGAGTGCTATTGCAATTTAATGGTTAATTAAATAAAAATCCCCGCTTAAAATCGGTTACATTAAGTTTATTATGTTAGTTTATTTTTGTTAAAAGTTTTTATTTAATTATTTTTTGTGAAATAATCATCAATATTGAGGAATATATGGCGAATGTTTAGTCTTTCATACCCAATTTCACTCCCTTGAGGATGGAATTTCTTTTTGTAATTAAAATGGTACTTTCGAATCAAATCATCGTAATCAGATCACTCTGTGAAAAGTTAATTTCTTTAAAATTACAATGTTATTAAAGTAGAAAAAAACAATATGAATAAATATGCATTGAATTGAAAATTTAGGATCGACGCTTATTCTCTTGGTCGCCAGGGTTGGCGCTCGGAGGCGCTACTCCATTCCCAATAAGGTAGGGTGTTTACGGTGACCCAGCGTAATTTAAATATTCAAAACTTTATTGTGAAATACTCGATTTATTTCAGGAACATTTTTGTAATATTATCTGAAAAGCTAATATTAAGTAGTACAAAAATTTTATACATGACATAACTTACAGAGGAAATCGAACAATTCATTTCAGTGTCATTTTCAAATTACCGACACTTTAATATATAAAGGTATATTAAAGAATCCTCCCAATACTCGTATATCTATATCGTCTAGACACACGGATAGTTATGTTTTATCGCCTTCGGCGATGTAGTACTTCTATTTTCTGTACAAGACATAACAAAACTACAAGATATTTTCCTAGAGTAGTAGGTACATAAAATATTTATATGTGGAATGTGCTTCTGAGAAAATAGAAATGGTTTTATGCATTTTTCCAAACACACCTACAGAAAATTCTGGTAGAAAAGCCGAGTGTTTCAACGTGCTTATATTATGCACTAGGTGTTATGCCATGTGTATGTATATACATTTATATGCTTTTTGATTTCAGTAAGAATATGTGAGAAATCGTGATGGGGGAAAATTCAGAATTGATTTGATTTAATTTTTTTTACTCGTATTATATGTTATTACATTTATACGTATTTTCAAAACTCAAATATCGCTTTTGAGTCATAAAATCGTTTTTTTTTTTTTATCCTGGCTCGGCAAAGTGACTACGCTACACCTGATGGTAAGTGTAGCGCAATCCAATAATAGTATCGACCAACGATAAACAATGTGTCCATCCTAGGTCGGCAAGATCATGCCGGCCTGCCAAAGGGCCAAGGGGGAGGGGAAGGAAAAAGGGTTAGGATCAGGGGGCAAGCCCCCTGGGGAGAACCGGATACCGTTATAATTAAAACAAAATATTCAGACCTGTTTTTCATGAGTATTTTTATACTACGTTTTCTGATAGTTTTAGCCATTTATATCCCATATGTTATTAAGTATTATTAGTCTCAGTTTTGAATACAATTTATACAAAAAATACAGACTTAATATATCTTTGACAATATTCTTTCACAATATTCGATAGTAGATAGAAGTTTCAACCATCCAATAACAATATATAAGGCACCTTTTTTGAAACTAATTAATTACGTATTTTCGACTATGCGTATGACCAGGTGTAACTCTTTGATTTTGCAAACGCCATTAAACCTGACTCCTAGCCAAGTATCTCGATTCAATTCTGCATTCGTTCTAGTTTCAAACGATATGCGAATGGCGTGTTGCCGCTTTGTGGAGTTGTTAGAGGGGAAATTTTATTTATTGTCTATTTGTATGTGCTTTGTACTGTAACATGTTTTTAATGGGAACGCCATTTTTATTGATACTTATTTCTTATTAGAGGAAATGGAACCACTTACGTAAATATGGCCGCAAATATCTTAATTTAAACCTCCTTTTTGTTGATTTAAAAACTGTAAATAAGTATGTTTATTGCACCCTAAATTAAAAGTCATAAAACTATCGATCTGAAACTATCGATCTGAAACTAACTGACTATCTGATCTTTTACACAAAAACTGAAATGAAATGAAATAGTTGTTCTAATCATATAGGCAATTAAAATAGCGCTTATGACGAGTCAGTACAAAAATAAAAGAAACTTATGTATAGCTATATATAACTAATGTATATGTACATAAAATCATCAAAATACGCGAAGCAGTTATATTAAATCTATTTATTTATCTATTCAACATCAAAATCAAAATCTTTATTTATCATGTAGAATTTATCATGTAGTGTAAAAATTAAGAGAATTTTGGAATAACCGCCGCGCTATAGGCTATAACTCGTCTCGTTATTCAATCAAATAAAAAATAAATAGTGGCTCGTTCAGGTGAATCGTGTTCCAGGCTTAGCCAGTGTAATATACTTACGCAGTAACTTAACGTCGGCATAATTCTGCCGATCGTCAAGAAAAAATTATACTGACGAATTAAGAATCTCTTTATTTTTTTGCGTTGGTTTATAACCATACTTCAAAATGGAAACATGTTCAAGTGACCCCAAGTAATAAGGAATTGATAAATAAACATCCCCCTGCAATAATGACTTTGATTCAAAAAAAAATTCTTTAAGGCGATGAAAAATGCTGTCAACGAATAGCTCATTAATTATAGCCATTATATTATTTGAATAAAAATACAATTCATGAATATGAACGATTCGATTATTGTTGTCAAGGCGAAAAATAAATAATTTTTCATCTTAAAAAAGCGCTTTGTCCTCGCCCAATGTGCGATCATTATCACGTTTCACAATCTTACACAATAACAAGGAACAAACAGGAAGAATTCGTTGAAGGTTCCGTTTAATTCGAATTTCGATTTTGAAATTTAAGAATGAATGATTTTATAATTCATTTTGCAGTAAATAAGCGTTCTAGTAAATATACTGCGATTAATATCAAGCGCAATATGAGTAGTTATTAGTCATGCAATTACGAGTTTGTATTGGTATTCAATATAATTATGTTTCGTCCAGATTCACTACGCTCACTCCTTAGTAAGGCACTACAAGTTATTGAGTATGTAATTGATTGTAAGTATAGTAACGATAAAATTATAATAGAGAATACTCTATAATATTACTGTTTAATATTACTCTTTAATATTTATTAAGTACTGACCTATACTACTGAACATTACTAATACACATAACATTTAATTTCAAACTAGATGACTCAGTGAACTTCTTAACACCTAAAACTGAAAACTAAACTTAATTACAATTCGCTTTAAACAAATTACTCACAATTTTTTTACGAAACATCGGTTAAGTGGTTATGTATAGCTGTCAAAATTACCATTTTCAATTGTTTCTATGTTTATAAGGCTGTTCCTGTTGGAGTTTCCTAGTTTTCTTTTTTTCCTAAACCACCCCAGTATTAAGGCTTACAAAACAAAAAATGTATTCGGTTGATCCAGTAGACTGTTTTTGTGAGACTAACCTACGGCAATTGATTTTTATATATATCGTCAGTGGAAAGGCAAAAATACTAAAGCGCCAATACGCAAACTTTACGGTAGAGCATTTTAAGAATGTTTTATTACGATGAAAAAATATAAACCAAATATAAACCTACCATACCTACTTATTAAATAATTTTCACTAAGACTTATATTTCACTTGAAAGCCTCCGTGGCGCAGCGGGTGAGTTGCCTGCTGTGAAGCCAGAGGCCGCGAGTTCGATGCCACACCAAGACAAACATTTGTGTGATCTACAAATATTTGTCCCGGGGTCTGGGTGATGTAAGACCGAAAGTCTCTCGTAGTTCCTGAAACTTACGATGCAAGACTGGTATCTTACTGTGGGTTCAGGAGGTTTATCTATGTGACTGTTGGGTGTATTTATTTATTTATTACTAGCTTTTGCTCGCGGCTCCGCCCGCGTGAATAGCAATTTCCGGGATAAAAGTAGCTTGTAACTGTCTCCAGGGTCCCGTCTGTCTTTGCAGATAAATTCATCAAAATCGGTTCAGTGATTTAGGCCTGAAAGCGTAACAAACAAACTCACTTTCGCATTAACTTTCACCCGCCTTTTTATCCCTTATTAAATAAAATTTCCAAAATTCCTGAAACACGTATTTATTTGTTTTACGCCAATAACCGAAATTCAAAATTTTGTTTATGTAACTTTCAAAATGACGGACTTTCATACATATTATCATCCCCTATTTTGACCCCTTAGGAGTGGAATTTTCTAAAATCCTTTCTTAGTGGGTGCCTACATAACAAAATGAATATACATTCCGAATTTCATGCTTGTAGCCTTGATAGTTTGCGCTCGGCGATGATGAATCAGTCAGTCAGTCAGGACATGTTATTTTATAAGTATACAGGGTTAATTTTAAAACACCAGCAACCTCGCAGGACCAGATAGCTGACCCCATACGGAACAACTTTTGTTCTACGAGTTTGTATATAACTCAATATATTTAAAAAAAAATGATTTTACAAGTTTTTGTTGTGTCGTATTTTTCTTCGTAGCGTTCGGCGTGCGCGCGCGACTCAAAGAAGCCGCTCAGCTGGCTCGGGCGATGACCTTCAACGCTAGCTCGGTTCCCCACGCTTCGCGTGTTTGCTTACGTAATCTGCGATGCGTGTAGGTAATATTCAAGACGGAAATTAAATGAATACTTATTTTTGTATGAAAATAAAATCTAACAAATTATCAAAAGTCGTAGAACAAAAGTAGTAGCTTATAACCTTAGGTATCTACCCCTGCGAGGTTGCTGGTGTTTTAAAAATAACCCTGTAGATTTAGTCGTATATTTTTTCATTACAAAAATCATCCTCGATAATGGTGACATTTGAAATATTTACATTTTATGTTCAGAACTCTAATAAGAACCCTTTACCTTGGCAATATGACAAGACCTAATGTACGTTGCCAATTAATTGGAAACTGAGTAAACGACAAGCTATGATCGATAAGGGTGATTAAGGCCCACTTAGACGACGATCCTAAATCGGGTTTAACAACTAAACTTGTTTAAGAATCCTCAATACCAATAATAAGTTAACAAGTTTAGTGGTTAATCCTTTTTAGGAACCATGCAAGTGTGCCTAAATAGTCAAATATATTTTATTTAGATTATTTCATGTCTAGTAATCATAGATCAATTTAAAAGCTAGATTCTATTAAGAGAATATTCCTATAATAGTTGTAAGGACACTTCTTTTGTTCCTTTTATAAATAAATTTCACAGGTGGTATGTCTCTCGTATGTGAGTGGCCGTCTGGGTTGGTGCCACCGCTTTGTCTATTTCTGCCGCCAAGCAGAAATTACTGGGCATTATGAGACTTAGCATCCTATGTCTCGGTTTGACGAGCGCAGTTCAGTGCCATATAGTGCTTTGTAATTCAAAGTTCTGTGCGGTTTTGCTTATATTTATGGGCAGGCGTATTGCTTACCATCAGGCAAGCACTTGGCTCGTCTCGTCAAATCAAGTAAAACAAAAAAGCTAACAGAATATTATAAATTGTAGTTGTAAGGACAATTCTTTTATTCCTTTTATGAACAAATTCTTATAAATAGTACTAATATTGTACGTTATAATAAGATTATATCCTAATCAAAGTCTTGGTATACCTAAACTAAACATCCAAATTCATTCAACTGTCAAGGATTTAATAAAAGAGCATCCTGACACAATCTGACACACTCACAAATATCTGAACTTTTACATTTGGACGTACTTTATCGACAAAGATTCGACCTATAGTATTGGTTTTAGGTACAAAGGATAACAAATTATAATGTTTAATAAATTATTATAACAAAATAATGTGAAATGTAAGTATATACATCAGCACAGAAACATATTGTAAATTTCAATTCTTCATTACATAAACTGTGTGGATTGGATCCTTTTCGTTAAACTACGTCCCTTTTCATCCTTACTCGGAAGAAGGATAATAGGATTGTATTTATACCAAGAATAACCGAGCTTAGAACAGGAAAAATATCTGAGAATGATTTAATTACGTTTCTGCATTATCTAGATGAGGGTAGGGGAGTGAGTCGAGCGAACCGATAACGTCATCAGTTAGGAAGTAGTCAGTGTTGCCAGATGGGGCTATTTAGCGCCAATCGGGCTATCTCCCTTACCGATCGGCTATATTATTTTATCCGCTGGCTACAGGTAGCCGATTTGGCTATATTTTTTTTTTCAGAAATATTTAATTAAAAAATCATTTTTATGCAGAAAAAAAAAACTTTAACACCAACAATCAGTTTTAATAGTTTTTATGTATATGTTATAGCAATCTTATTTCTATTTCAAACAAATTATTCATATATATTTCAAATAAATATAAAAGCAATAATAAGCTCATGAATTTATATAAACTTTCCCGCCTTAACTACCTGTGCGCCATGATGGGGCTATCTCGGGGCTACACGAGCGCTCTGGCGAGGCGATTCGAGAAAAAAATATTCTGGTAACACTGGAAGTAGTCTCGGAGGAACACTGTGGTCCAACGTCTGTGAAAATTAAGACGCGTTCGTATACTGTTTGTAATCGATAAAGTGTTGGCTAGATTCTTCTGCAATATTGAAAGTGAAGAAGCGATGCAGTAGGCCGGCAGATGAGACAATCATATTGTAATTATTGTCATAAAGAGTATTGTAGTTTATTAGCCGAGCAAATATAGAATCCGACCACTACGTACCGACGTACGACCCTAAAAAGCGTACACACAAAACTTTATCTGCATTCCCATAACCATCGCAAGTATAAATATCCTAGATAATATCTTAGAAATAGCCGACAATATGGAGTTAGTTGTAGAATCGGTTATTAGATATTATATGGTGATTACGGTTAAGGGTATTATGGCTCGTTATATAGAATGGGTTGTTATTACTTTAACTGTTACATACGCGGTTCCCGCATTATCTTTCGGGTTATTTACGAACGATTATTAAGATTTAATATTCTTGTAAAAGAACGATTATGTTCTTGTAAAATACCGCATCTGATTTACATATTTTTGCAACTCTTTTTCACTGTGTCTTTTTACTCAAAAAAGGCGAACTTGTGGGTTAGATCGTATTACCAATATTACGCTCATACTACCAACTACCGAGTCAATACATTTGAAAATATATAAAGGCCAAGCCGCTTTTCTGTGAGACAGTGGTCACAGCCCTGTCAAGTGGGCCCATTCATGTTGTAGACAAAACTGCTTACAGTGTGGCTATACCACTCAAAAACTAATTTGGCGTTTTTATCGAAACGATATGAAAGAAATGGCAAGCGCAGCGTTGGACGTCCACCTACAAGGTGGACAGACGACCTGATAAAGATCGCAGGAAGTCGCTGGATGGAGGCCGCTTCCAACAGGTCGGTCTGGAAATCTTTGACGCCTATGTTCAGCAGTGGACGTCTTGTGACTGATGATGATGATAGAGAAAAACGCGATAAGAGAAAGGGAAAAGTAAGAGACAGAGATAGCAGGAGAAAACGAGTCGGCAATTTTTTATGGAATGAATATCGGGGCCGCATGTTAGCTGATAGCCTCAATAGACATTTAGAAATACCCATATAAAACAGATCTTTTACGATAAACCGAGTCGACAAAACTATCTTGAACCGCATGTGTTAGGCCAGTCAACTATGTTGGCTGTCAAAATGTGTTGGCCATCAACTAAAAAAAAGCTGCAGGCTGATAAATCAGATGGCAGTTGGACAGATCGGTTTGGCACCATGCAAAGACATGAGATGGAGGCACACGCCCTTTATCCGAGGAGGTAATTTCCTGCGACCCCCGTTGAAGCTGCGTAACCCGTGGGCTTCCACATAATGCAGATAGAATATTATCGTGGCATTTATAAAGCGGTCGATACAGGTGAGACCGATATACCTTCGATCACTGGCTCGGATACAGCTACATCCGTAAACGGTTTACTAAAAAAGTGTGATATTGGTAAAAATCTCACATTTATGGCCACTAGAGACTATCTCGAGTGTAACTCCTGTGCACCAGGATTGTTCCTGGTGACACGAATTTTTGTTGACATCGAGCAGTGAAGCTCGGCGCGTCTCTGGGAATGCCTTAATGTCATTGTCCTGCAACTAAATTAATCAGATAGAAGGTCAGGGAGGAGTTGGAAATATTACTAAATTTAAAGCCACTAGTCGAATTATATATGGTGTATAATATAATAATTAATTTATTGCTACTAGTCGAATTAATTGCTATATCTCGTAGGTTTGTACGAAATGCTGAACATATGACGTCACAATCCCAAGCTGCGCATAAATAACGTTTCGAAGACGTGCGTGCTCAACTTAATTATAACAACACGAACTTCTGAAGTGATTAACCAAGTTAACAAACTAAGTTACAAGCGTGGCCATGTCCAAAACACTACCGTTAATCCATTTAGACGGAGAGTTGATGGTGTTACACCATAGTGTGATTGGGAACTTGTGATTGATTGGGGAAATTGATAAAACAGTAACATAACATGCTTCGTGTACGTTACTTAGGGACGTTACGGTTTATAGTAGATATACTAAGCCATTTAACATCTGAGGCCATCTGTTTATTGTGCTTATCTTCCAAGTTAAAATAATATTTCTATATGGTACACTTTTAATACCCCATAATCTATTATAACGTGAAGAGAAACCTTTGGACGTCTTTCTAAGCATACTGAACGCACGGAGGAGGGTAAATTAAAGTTTATATGGAGGAGTGCAGAAAGCTATTTATTTACATTAAGAAATACATTAAATTAAAATATTATGGCGTTATGGTCCGGAGTCCCTGGGCCAGCTGATCCACTTGATTACTATCAAGCTCATTTTCCGTCAGTAGCTTCGTTTCGATGAGACGCCCAACAATTCCCTATGCGAAAATTCTCTGTTGTGGTAGTTAACAGAGGTAGCAAGGATAGAATATTTCGATTTGATGATACTCAAAAATTTATTATTTTATTTGTAGGACAATATGACTGTTAAATTATATGAATATTAACTAAGTTAAAACAAAAAAATCAGCTGGTTAGTAATCATACCTATTGGAAGGAGGGGCTTCCAATAGGTACCGATAACGAGGTCATAAAAAATGATTTGAATGAGCTGATTTTTTTGTTACGACGAAGCTACTCACGGAAAATTAGCTTGATAGTAATCAAGTGGATCAGCTGGCCCAGGGACTCCGGACCATTACTACAAAACGTATTCTAAATTTAAACTAGGTTTTATATTGGCTAGTTTGTATGGGTTATCATAGTTACCAGTTTACATAATGATTTCTTACGTACGCGAATGTTACACATTGAAATGAAACTAGTTTAAACGGATTTTATCAAATTATTTTTTGATAATATACCGCGGTTCTTTATCCGCGGTTTATATTAAAATAAAAGCCACAACAAAACCCGTTTAAATTAGTTTTATTTCAATAGTTACTAGTTGTTGTCTTCCGGAATATATCTTATCGTTTTAAAACATTACACTTCGGTGTGATGGCAAGTTACAAATATTAATTAACCTCTAAGTTCTACGAAGTCATTTCCCATATTGCAGTTGGCATCCATTAGTTCAAAGGAAGAATTGGAAGCATTTAATTGACGTTTCACCTTGAGGATTAAATTGCGTACTATAAATCGGGTTGTACTGCTTCCTTGTAGAGCTTCGTGTTGTAAGAGTACTTTAATATTGTTTAAATTACTTAAACCACCGTCATTAATTAGATTGCTCATTCATCCCCGATGTAAAATCCTCTTAAAAGTGGACTTACTTTTTGAAATATCATCGAGACCACCACTTAAATTAACCCTAGGGAATACAAAGAGAGTCATCCAAGTCTATCCACAATTGGCGGATTTAAACTTTAACATAAATATTATATGTATATACAGACAAATTGAGAACCTAAAAATACAATTAAGTCTTATTTACATTTTATTAACTTCACGCTTTAACATTAAAATATTATAGGACAGTACTTTTTCAAGTACCTAACCCTCATAATAAAATTAAAAAAAAAGTGTCGTTTCAGCTATAACATTTAAACACTAGCTTTTGCTCGCGGCTTCGCCCGCGTGAACGTTTAAAATTGACAAAGTTTCATACAAACTTTCATCCCCTATTTTATCCCCTTGGGGGTAGAATATATCAAAATCCTTTCTTAGCAGATGCCTACGTCATAACATCTACCTGCATGCCAAATTTCAGCCCGATCCCTCCAGTGGTTTTGGCTGTGCGTTGATAGATCACTATGTCAGTCAGTCACCTTTGAGTTTTATATATATTAGGTCCTTACATATGAAATTGGCGTTTTTCGTACTGACCACTTTAATCACAAATTTCTCCTCTTTGGTAAGGAATTCCAAATTCAAATTTGTACAGCTATAGACTCATGTATTTGTGCTTCGATGATCGTCATTCATTTGTTTTTTTCTTCTGTTTTTTTCTGTTTGCGTCACTCATTTTACAAAATGGAAAACTTAAAATATCGCATTATTTACGAGTACGAGTTCCGCCGTGGCACTAGTGCTGCGGAAACAACTCGAAGGGTGAATGATGTGTATGGCGGTCGTGTTGCAAAAGAAAACACAGTTCGTTTTTGGTTCCAACGTTTTCGTTCTGGAAATTTCGACCTGCAGAACAAGCCCCGTGGACGGCCTGAGACTCAAGTTGATAATGAAGAGTTGAAGGCTATTGTGGAAGCGGATCCATCGCAAACCACGTCCGAGTTAGCTGCAGGCTGCGATGTTAGTGATAAAACTGTTTTAATTCACTTGAAGCAAATTGGGAAGATTAAAAAGCTTGAAAGGTGGGTACCTCACGAATTGACTGAAGCAAACCGGCAAACGCGCGTCGACTGCTGCGTTACATTACTAAACCGGCACAATAATGAAGGTATTTTAAACCGAATCATTACCTGTGATGAAATATGGGTTCTTTACGATAATCGGAAGCGCTCAGCGCAATGGTTGGATCCTGGCCAGCCAGCCAAATCCTGCCCCAAGCGAAAATTAACCCCAAAAAAGTTACTTGTAAGCGTTTGGTGGACTAGTGCCGGTATTGTTCATTACAGTTTTCTCAAATCTGGCCAGACTATTACGGCTGATGTCTATTGTCAGCAATTGCAAACCATGATAGAAAAGCTAGCGGCTAAACAACCTAGGCTGGTCAATCGCTCCACGCCACTGCTGCTTCACGACAACGCTAGACCACACACTGCGCAACAGACGGTTACTAAATTAGAAGAGCTTCAATTGGAAAGTCTCCGTACTCCCCGGACCTTGCTCCAACAGATTACCATTTTTTTCGAAATTTGGATAACTTCTTGCAAGGGAAAAAATTCAACTCCGATGGGGCAGTCCAAATCGCCTTCAAAGATTTTATTGATTCCCGTCCGACTGGTTTTTTTAGTAAAGGAATCAATGAACTACCTATGAGATGGCAAAAGTGCATAGAAAATAATGGTTCATACTTTGATTATGTAATTAAATATATTATATTAAAAAATATTCGACTTTTTGTTCCTCCCATACAAAACGCCAATTTCATATGTAAGGACCTAATATATAGATTAAAATTACTCGTACATGTGAATAAATGACTACGATAATCCCGCAGTGCTCAATACCAAGTAAACTTCAGGCCATGGAAGATTGTAATGAAGTCAAATAATTAAAATTTCACGCATGGTGCTCTCGGCGTAAGCGTTTCCCCTTTCTGGAAGATACGGTTTGAATAATTAAATAACAGTAAAACTCCATTTTCTAAGATCCTTGGTCTCACAACACATGGTATTTGGATTAATAATAAATTATCCCCCTGTTCCTTGCCGTACCAAGGCAGGTATGACTTGGTGAAAAATGTAAACTTTTAGCACGGCTGAGATTGTTTGATTAACATTGTGAATTATGAATAAGTTTTAGACTGTTATTCAACCTGATAGATACATAATTTCAGATTATTTTTATTTTTTTATTAAATGACGAGACGAGCAAGGCGCTCGCGCTCGCTTACAAAGCACTGCATTGCATTTAACTACGCTCGTCACCCCGAGGCATAAGATATTAAGTCTCATAATGCCCATTAATGTCACTGGCTTCAATGTCCTTCATACCGAAACAACAGTGGTTACACACTGTTGCTTGGCGGCAGAAATAGACAAAGCGGTGGTACCAACCCAGACGGCCTCTCGCATACGAGGGACCTACCACCATATCAGATATTTTTAAAGCTAACATGTAATTACTTTGGAGACTCATTATAGCAATTGGGAAGTATACTGTCACTGAATTGAAGCTTAATTTTGTAACGATCTTTTCAAGTTGCACCTACACTAATCACAACGTGTTTCAGCATGCCTATTTTCATAGTCATTTTCAATGTACACATATTATGTACCTAAGTTACGACTAAGTTTTATTCAATATTGTGCTATATGAAGTGATGAGGGTAACCTCAAGCCTTTCAGAAATTGCTTTTAGTTAAATTACTAAAATGTGAGACAAGTAAGTCGTTTGCCACATGGTGTCACGTCTAGCCATAAAAACCAGCAAAATCATGCAGAACATTCTGTTACTGCGTCCATTACCTCAAGTCATAAGATGTTAAGTCACATAATGTCCACCAGTTTTACTGGCTTCAATAGTTTGTAAAACAGACCACAACGCAGCTTACCCACTGCTGTTTAGGGACAATTTAACACAAAGCAATACTTACCCAGACTGTCTCTTGCTGTACGAGATATTTATATGCATAAATACCTTTTATCTAAATAGGTATGTACTCATTGCAATAAATAAATAAATAACATCCAACAGTCACACACATAACCCTGACCTCACAGTAAGATACGAGTCTTGTGTTGTGGGTATCAGGAACTACGAGAGACTCTCAGTCTCACAACACCCAGACCCCGAAACAAATATTTGTGGATCAGACAAATATTTGCTCGGTGCGGGAATCAAACCCACGGCCTCACGTTTCACAGTCGGCTACTCACCCGCTGCGCCACGGAGGCTGTCAAATATCCAAATAGTCACTTTTCGCAGCCTGCAGTGTATGATGAAATCGAATTAATTAAACTTATCGTTTATCTCTTTGTCGTTCAATTCGTATGCAAATTGTATTCGATTTCGATTGTTGATTTGGCACCTAGTTAGTAGGTGTTTACGTTGATGAAATTGCTGTAATCGTTGCTTTTGCATGTTTATTATTCATGCGATCATTTATTGTTCAAGCAGATTGTTTTCCCATATATTACCAAATAAAATTACCAAAACGTTTCCTAGTTAATAAGACATACATTTGCTATGACTGAAAAATTTCGTGCAGCCGCCGCGCGGCCGCCTTCGCGTCGTCTAAACGCAGAAATGGTAGATCCAAAGAGGTAGATAGGTCTTGGTGCCTATAATTAGATATGAACCGACTATAAAAAAAGGGTCTCAGTTCTTTTGTAAATATGTATTTTATGTTCACGCATAAGCTCCTAAGCACCTATTTGGATATTCTTTCTTTGTTTGAAAAAGTCTTTTGCGTGGTGTTCCCATGTAAACCTGGTTAAGAGCAGATCAAGCAGCACCTACGGATGAAAAAGAAAATTGTTCAATGGATACCAGCAAACCCACTGCTATTCGGGGTTTGAACTGAATAAATTATTTTAATACAGCGTGAATGGGAAAAGTCGGCGAGGGTGTTCCCGTAATCTTACAGGTAACGACTTGAAGCAAGTTACAACTGGTTTGTTTATCTTTTGTACGGCTAGTGAGAATAGGAGGCCTACCAAACCTCTAGTTTTGGTAACATACTAATAATAAATACTCTGTTAACAGGGGTCCGGGAAGTGTGATGAGTATAGTTTAGCTGGCTCGACACTCCACTACGCCGCGCCGGTCGCTTACGAGAGCCGCGCGAAGTCACGGACTTTGTTTTGGTTTCGGTTGTAGTTTCGAAAACTACGACCGAAACTCATTTTAACGTCAAAACATGCCGAAACCGAAAGTTTGTTTGGAACTATTATTATATTTATTTTTAGCTTCAAGTCAGCGTGGAGGTCGGGGCAGGTACCCCACCCTGCCCTATCGTGGCTACGCCCACGTCAGAAATAGACAAATCAGTGGTACCTAGTAATTTACCCACACTTCCAAGCGGCCTCTCGCATACGAGGGACCTAGAAGTAAAGTCTGATAATGCCCCTTCATTTCAATGGGTTCAATGTACTAACTTACAAAGTGTTTGAAAATATTTTAAATAAAAAATTATAACATCGTCCACGAAGCTTCAGTTTCTTCGTAGTATGGTGATACGCTTAGGGGAATAGATTACCATTTTTTCCCATAGTCGAATCCGATAGTAAGATAAGACACTCGTACCATAAATTTGTGTGAATATTAATATACACATCTGATACGATAGCGAAACAACATCTCACTATTGGCTCTTTCCACATCATGTCAGTAAAATCGGATGTGCATTGAGTAAATCCGATCAGAAAGTTGGAAGAAACATCGAGCATATTATATAACCAGCTTTATAATATGCACGTTATGTCATGTGTTTACATAGAGTCACGCTGTAAATAGTTTTATCTACAGCTTGAATGGGCCTCGAATGGTACGGTGAGTGAGATATCCTAATGCTATGAATGAATGCTAATCCTCACTCCTATCTAATCCTATAATTATCCTTTTACTTTAATGTGGACACTGCGACCAAGATTCTTATAGTATTGTGAGCGTTCAAGGGCGAGTTCACTTACTATCAGATGACCTACTTGATCGTTTGCAGTTCTGATAAAAAAAATAATGACGTCATGAATTGGGTAAAATGATACAATAATTTAAAACAGATTTTTTTATTAAACAATACCACACCAAAAAATAATATCTTAACATAAGCTCACTTCTTAATCCCCGAAGGGTGGGCAGGGGTGCCATGTTTCAGCAAGTTTATTTCCATCTGATGATGCGATAAGAGACGAGCCTATCGCCACACCGGGCACAAATTTTAATTCTGGACAATTCATGTGTGATCTTTGGAATCGAAACTTAAACATAATATTATTATTACTTGATTAAATATGTTCGTAATAAGTATTATTCGTAATTCTTATTTTAAAATAATTTATTATCTTTATTCCGACGATGGGTTTAATTTACGCATTCTTCTCTTATAAATTCTTCTGAATTTTTCAATGCTGTATGACGTAGTACTGGTCCAAAAAATGGTCGTCATTATATTCATAATCTGTAAAAAATAAAACAGTCTATTAAGTTATAGCTAAAGCACAATATGTTATTTATATACAAGTCTTTTAAATAAACCTACGTATATTGTAAATCAGAAAGTTTGAATGTTTGTGCGTCAGTGACTTTGAATTATTGTGGATCACGCCTAAATGCATCCTAACCTAACCTAACCCCTTAAAGTCGGTGACGCGCTTCCAAGATTCTATATAAGCGCGTTCATAGGCGGGTGGAGGATAACTTACCATCACGAGACTTTTATATTCATGCGAATAATATGCATATGCTTGGCGCATATTATGCACACGGAGGTGGATAAGCACAAATAATTTTAAAAAATATTCATGCGGACGGAGTCGCGAACACAAGCTAGATATATATAATTGTTAAACTCTCTAAAAATATTATCTTGTTGTTAAGTTCAATACCTTATAAGAAATTATATCTTAAAAAATTGGGAACAGCTGTTGCAACGTTATCACGTAACGATTTTATAAAACAAAATAGGTACGCTACTAAATAATGGAAAAATGGAATACATTGCTTCAAAAGTTTAAGATATTTTTTTTAGTAAAAACCGTTCATCTACTGGCAAGTCTCCAAAATGGTGCCAGAAGAAAATATGAGTTATCACAATACTTTAATTAACAACATTGATCTTTATTACTGGTGGTGGGTGGTTACCCGACGAGATAGCGACCACCGTACGTGTGGTGAAAAAAGTGCCATAGTGGCTCGTTGAGGCGAGTCGCTTTTCGAAGTTAGTTCCAGTGTATATATACTCTCGGCATTCTCTGCAGAAGCCTGTGCCGTTTAGGCTGGATTCTTGAACACCCGTTACGTCTCTCTACTACATAAACCATAACATTTATTGACACAACACATCAGTAGGTACCACACTCTTCATTATGGAGGCCTGCGTATTAGCTGACACCCTGTCCTGAGACTTAGACGTTAATTTCCTTAATTGGAGGAGGCGTTCCGTCACCGGCTGAGGTCTCCCGGGAGGTTAGAGCCCGAATGATCTCCCAGCATAGTACTGCTAGGAGTCACTAGCCAAACTGGACAAAGAACGGGATCGGGAACGAATCGGTCCCGCTTGCCGCTAAACAAGAAGGAGGCGCCGGGTTGACGATTTACCCACGCAATAAAATTGGTTAGGGTTCAGGTCTGGTAGTTACTCGGTTGTGAACTAGTCCGGAAGGCCACTGACCCCTTCACCTCCGGGTTGGGATGGTATTCGTAAGAAAAATTTTCCCAGCGGCAAAAAAGGAGGATATTTTATATACTGGTACGTCCAGTCGGAACAATTCTGGGGAAAGGACCCAATGGCTCTCGACGCTTAACACTATATTATAAACTATACTTATACGTGACGTAAAGTGTACTAGTACAAAAAAAAATCTAGTAACTTACGTAAGTAATCGTCTAACACAGTCACATTGAAGCATTCACCCATGTGTGCCACTTGCCAGACTGTGAAAAAAAGGACAAGGACATTAAGAACTTTTTAACTAAACTCTGCGTATTTTTTTGTGAATAATAAAACAAAATATTACCTAAACTAGTTAATTTTTAATTTTAGGATTTTAATTATTTTCATCATCATCATCATCATCAGCCACAAGACGTCCACTGCTGAACATAGGCCTCTCCCAAAGATTTCCAGACCGACCTGTTGGAAGTGGCCTGCATCCAGCGACTTCCTGCGATCTTTATCAGGTCGTATTATAATTTGTTTATTAATTATTTTAGTCGGTCTTATTCTAAGATTAAAGAATCTAATCTTATTGAAGGGGAAAGAAAATATTTCAGTAGTTTTTGTGCCAGAATTATCAGAATTGGGGCATAAATGTATTTAAAAGATTTAAAAATAAAGTTCCAAGAAGTTTTAATACGTCTCTATTCCAGAACAAAACTAATTAAAGAGGAGAGAAATATTGTAGAATTTCATACATTTCTCAGGATTGGTACCTACATAATTATAATGGCCTGGATTTTGAACCCGACGAAATATTCTAACTTTTTTATTTCATTAAATTCAACAATTGAAGGTATGAACGTTTTAAAATGCCTCAAGATTTTGCAAATTTATTTCTTTCTTTCTTCTATATAAATTTCAGTGTTGGCTAGAGCCCACTATATTAATAGCCGAAAGTATATAATATTGACAGCCTTCATAGCGTCGCGGGTGAAGCCGTCTGGGAATCGAAAGGCCGCAAATTCGATCCCGCACCGAGACAAATATTTGTATGATCCACAAAATTGTTTTGTCGGGTGTAATGAGACTGCAAATCCCTGTTCCTGATATCCACTATACAGGTTTAACCGAGTGTGGGGTCTGTGTGACTGGTGGGTGTATTTATTTAATGTGTATATTAACTAAATGTACTTTTTTGTGAGTTTGTAAAATTACCTTCATATCTCTCCATGCAGTTGACGTAGTCCAACATGCAGTAGTTCATGAAATTCCAATAACGATAGTACACAGTGCGTCCGCACACCTCGCCGGTTCTTAAAGCAACATAATAGACAAATTATGACGTAATTATTATATTACAAATATTCCGTAGTTCATATCTAACAGAAAATCCGTCGCAACATTTAATAGTCTATCGTGTAATAAAGGACGGAAGACCAGCGACGTGACGTAATTACGTTGTAATTAATTGTCGAGACCCCGAATTTAGGTAAATAATAAATCATTCATAACTATTTTAATATTATTACTCGGTTTAATCTTAAAAATATTTCAGGACAAATCGTTATGTATGGATCATAATGTTTCCTTACATAAAGGACAGTTATGATATACTAAAGAGTATGTAAAGTCTTTAATATATTTTTTTATTTTGCTGTAAATAAAACGCATACAAATATTTCAGGTTATTTATTGAATAGATATGTATACGCAACCTTGTTTAAAATGTTACATTACACTGGCTACTAGTTTTGTGTGGTTCATGATTTATAACTAATCGTCGGATACATAATCTCTGTCCAGGAAATAATCGTCCACGTATTCATAATCTGAAAAAACAATGAACAGAAATCAATGGAATAAAAAAAAACAAATAATTACTAAACTTATGCAGTACACAGCATTTAGTACTACTACGTTGTCAAAATTGTCTAATGCGACAGAATGTTCAATAGTTTATTACTCTGTAACAGGCCCAAATCCCTCTCCCCTTCCCGATTCCGAATTAAATTTTCTTTCTTTTTAGATGGATTCTTCTGGTATTGTGAGTATCCGTGTTGGATATCAGTAACCATCAGGCTAAAAATAAATAATTTGTTTTATCTTTTTATATCCCAGTATCTGAAAAAATGTCTGGACATATTTTTATACATATTAATCCTAATGAAAGAAGTACGTATATCGCGATTAATATGATGAATTTATGAATGAGCAACCTAAGTATTGACTAACCTAAAAAACTCGAATCTAATAACTAAACGCCTACTAAAACACCTAAACTAAAATCAGACGAACATCTGTAAGTAACCTTTACATGGCTGAATATATATTTTTTTAAACCGAATTAAGATCCATCTTGAATAAACCAGCCTTCCAACAAAGAAATCATATTCAAGTCGCTCAATTCTTTTAGACACAACGTTGCCACAGACAGATATAAAGACAAAAAAGGGGTCACACCAATAGCATTCCTCTTTTTTATCGGGTTTAATGAGGTAATTCGTTTAAAAATTACTAGATTAGTTGTCGGTCTTAATTACTCACGTAAGTAATCAGTTAGTGGCTGGATTTCCATACATTCGCCCATATGCGCCAACTGCCAGACTAAAAAATAAAAAGATATGTTTTATAATAGAAACTGTCAAGATAAAGGTCGCAGGTTCGAAACCAGCCCCAACAGCATACACCTCTGACTTTTCTAAGTTACGTGTATATTAGTTGTTAATTATCGCTTGCTTTAACGGTGAAGGAAACATAGTGAGGAAACCTGCATACCTGAGAACTCGATGAGATTTTTCGAAGTTATATGAAGTCTGCCAACCCGCATTAGGTCAGCGTGGTGGACTAAGGCCTAATCCCTCTCATTCAGTAGAGGAGGCCCGTGTCCAGCAGTGGGACGTATATAATACAGGGCTAGCATAATTTTTTTTGTTATAATGTTTCAGTAATATAATTATCATAATATCGTTGTACGATCATTGATATACAAAAAAACGAGTTTTTTTGTATATCAATGTGTATGATGATGAAAGGCGAGTGCGTCATAACGCCTGCGTCTAAATCTCGACGCAACCATCGGAAGTCTGACTTACCTAACGCATAACATTTCAACTTTATTGTGTTTTTTTATTTATTTAATTGAATGACGAGACGAGCAGGTCGCTCGCGTGATGGTAAGTAAGTCTGCCCATAAACAGAAGCTACACCACTGCATGGCACTGAACTGGGAATTATTTATGCGAATTTTATTGGATGTCACATAAATTCCTACAGTTAAACATTTACGTAGAATTGGCCCTGTTTCTACTAATTCTGCCCGTCAGAAGCTAATCAGACAATTCGTTTCGTATCATGCGGTCATCTCAAACGATTCACATGTGACCGAAATGCTTTGCGTCAAGTACACACTGAATTATGCGGTAGATAATCAGCCACCTAATTTCGTCAGATGTGGCCGAGGGCAGTATGTGATATTTGAGGCTCAGTTATCTGCCCGCAGGGACGATGGTCTGCTCACTTTTCTTGCATATTTATGTGGGCATTACTCATTCACTGATTTATAATCTTTTCGCCTCGTCCATTACTGCTTCTTCTGGAGAAAACGCAAGTCTATATTTTAGTATGAACCACCGATTTTTTTACTGGACTGAATGATGAAACGAGCAGGTAGGAAATGAGCCGGTCGCTCGCCCGCCTATAAACCACCACAAGACCACACAGAACTTTGAATTACAAAGCACTACATTGATTTGGAGTGTGTTCGTCAACCCAAAATATGGGTTGTTAAGTCCCATAATATCCACTGATATCAATGTTCTTTAAACTGAAACAGAACAGCGCTTACACACTGCTGTATTTGGCAGAATTATTATAGTGGGTTAAGTTTAAATCGTGATACTTTTAATGTTCCTAATAATTTAAACGCCTCCGAAGAGGTAAGAGGTATTTATACAGGCCGGCATGACTCTGGTGACCACCGATAAACTCATTGTTTGTCGGTGGTCGCTGGTTTTTTGGACTGCACTACGCTTAATATCCGGTTTAGTGCACTCATTTCGCTGTGCTCGAATAAAAAAAATAAAAAAAAACGTCATTTTTCAGTTTGTAGGCTAGGAGATGGTCAAAACTGAATATGCATTTTGCACCAGACAACTCAATTGTGTGATCCCCAAATGACCCGTTTCATGTAAGTTACGATAGTGGTATATAAATGCACACAGATCACAAGCATTATAATAAATAATGTTTCAAAATATAATATCAAAAATAATAAACCATGGAATCACTTACTTTCATATCTCTCCAAACAGTTAACGTAATCCAGTTGACAATATGTTGTAAAGTTCGCGTATTTGTAGTAAATGGTGCGGCCGCAAACCACTCCCGTTCTAATAAAATAATGGATTTAAGGAAATTGCTTTCCAAAATTGAATCAGTTGATAGTGCTGATGATACAGACATGATACCACCTAAAATCACGAAATAAATCTTTTCAATAAAATTTGAATAATGTAATGTAACTAGCATTAAAAAAACCAACACCGGGGTTAACAGCCCAAACATAGTTTTTTTATATAGCGCAGGCCGATAAACGAGCAAGTGGGTCACCTGATGTTAACTGATCTCCACCGCCCATGTACATCTACAATATCTGAGGAATCATGGATGCGTTACCGACGTTAAAGGAAAAGGATTAAGTAAGTGGGACAGGAAGGGGATTTGGGCCACCGGATATCTCACTTACCATACGAATTGCAACAGCAAACCGCTATTTTACGTCGATTTTCTGTAAGACTGTGGTAACAACGGTCGAGCCGGTCCATTCATGCTGTAGACAAAACTGTATACAGCGTGGCTATACCACATATAAATTATAGTAATTTCGCAATTTTTCGTGTTATCGTATCCATAATCAGCATCTACCACCTGTCTTAGTTTACGGAAGCATTTACCTTACACGCAATGTAATTCTATTCAGTCTGAAAAGTTTCGATAGTCGTGTCACTGGTGTCAGTACTACGTCTGAACGATAGGGTATATGCACTATGTAAATTTATGTATTTAGACAGTAGCGTCACTAATGACATCTATCAAACTTAAAGTATACCAAGGAACCTAGTAGTTACTCCAGTAATCATTTTCTATTTTTCTTCGTCATCCTAACCAAATTAATCTGATAAACCCTATCGAAAACAATAATAATCATCAAAATTCGTCAACTTTTGGCGAAGATTTCGCATAACATACAAAAAAAACAGACTTATTAAGAACCTTCTAATGATTTAAAATTGAAATATTTACTTATAAGCTTTCATGCAATAGTATGCCAGATAGTCGCAATCCTCTTCAAAGGACATTCGGGGTGGCGTGGTCCTTCTCTGCCTCTTCTGTGTTGTGGTTGGTTTTGTATATCTACAAATTAACACCTTACAATTAAACTTGAAGAATTTCCATCCTTAACAATGGGTTCGCACAGTCGCATGTGATTTGGACTATCCAATAGATCAACAAAAACCATACAGCTATTGTTGATTCAAATTAGTTGATCAATTGAAATAGATCCATGTGAACTCGCTGAAAGGGGGAGAAAAATTTGAATTTGGAAATAAAATTACTCAAAAAAAAACACGGACAATAAAATTTATTTCTCCTGTCACCAATTAGAAATCGGCGTTTTCAAACATTAAGTATTAAACTGCAATAACACTGAGTCAAAATTGTTTTTGTGTTTTTAGTTTTTTGGATCGACTTAAGATCTTACATTGCTGTTCATCAGGTCTCTTCGTAATTTTGTCGAGAATCAATAAACATCCTTCCTTTCCAATCCCCAGTCGCCAACGCAGCCTTGCTTATTTTGATATTGTGGGTATTCGTGGGAGGTGGAGAACACTTACTATCAAATGAGTCACTGATTCGTTTGCTGGCTTCTGCTATATTAACAAACTAGCTTTTGCTCGCGGCTCCGCCCACGTGATCAAAAAAACAAACAAACAATCAAACTCTACAGCTTTATAATATTAGTATAGATTTGGGTAGCTTAGCAACGGAAGCCTTTAAATAATATTATTTGGGTAGCTTAGCAACGGAAGCCTTCAAATATGAATAATTTTCCCCGTTTTTGCAACATTTTTCACTGATGCTTCGCTTCTAATGGTCGCAGCGTAATGTTATATATCCTAAAGCCTTCCTCGATAAATGGACTATCCAACACAAAAAGAATTTTTCAATTCGAACCAGTAGTTCCTGAGATTAGCGCGTTCAAACAAACAAACAAACAATCAAACTCTACAGCTTTATTATTAGTATAGATTTACCTGTGTTGTGATCCGGGCGGACCATCATTTATCGGAGAAGGTGGCTGAGGAATTCCTGGAGGAGTGTTAGCAGGCGTTTGTGTCGTCACTCCTCGTAATAAAGACACTGTTGGTAGATCCAAAACATATTTTTCAACCCTTAAGATTGTTTACTAAAAATTATCGCTGGCATGACATATTTGTACCTTACGGGAAAGCCACCTCTGTACATAATATGGAGAGTAAAAAAAACCTCGAATTAGAGAGTCGTTCAGGCGAGTCGTGTTCCGGGGTCAGTACACTGCATTGTACATACCATCAGGTTCAGTATAGTTACTTTGCCATGAATACAAAATTAACAGGTATATACGTTGGTAGTCATCCAACTAAACATAACAGAATATAGTTGAAATGTCAAAATGGTTGCTTAACGAATATTCTAATATTAGTTTGACAGGACTAAAATTAGCTAGTTTATCTATCTTATATGGTTTACATTTATGTTTTTACTAGCTGAATGACGATACGAGGTCGCTTACCTGATAGTAACACTAGCAATAAAACACAAAACATTAAAGCATTGCATGTTACTTCATTGTGTTCGCCACCCCGTATTTTTAGTGTAGACACGATGTATTTATGCCAACACGCGAATAATTCGGCGCCACTAAATGACGGAAACTACTCGGGCAAGGCAACATATTGTATCACATAACTACAAGTGATAGAGCTATTTGTGGACAGTCTACAGCATGAATGGGCCGGTTCGACCGAATTAAGCCACTCTCTCACAAAACACCATCGTGAAGTAGCAGCTTGCTGTTGCGTTTTGTACGGTGAGTGAGATATCTGAATAGACAGTATTGTCTATAGCATGAATAGGCCGGTCCGACCGAATTACAGTGGTCTTACAGAACACCATCGTGAAGTAGCAGCTTGCTGTTGTGTTTCGTATCGTCCGTAATATATCCGAACCACAAATGCCCTCCCTTTCCCAACCCCAAGAAAAAGATGATTCTTTTTCCGTGATCCATCCATGGTTTTTCAGGTATCGTGTATGTTCAGTGGCGGTGGAGATGACCTACCATGAAGTATTAGCATATGCAACACGAGTTAATTGTATCGAATCATTTTGTCGTGAAACCAGTATTATCTGTTTATATAAATATGTTTATCGAAGATCAAGTCAGCCGGTATTCACTCCAGTCATGGCGTGGTGCCGTCTCGTTTCCTCTTGGTCTCTCTATGATTTTAAATACCAATTAAAGTATGAGACAGCTATTTTTGAAACTACCCAGTAGACATCTTTTTTTCGGGTATACAGGGTTATTTTTAAAACACCAGCAACCTCGCAGGGGTAGATTCCTAAGGTTATAAGCTACTACTTTTGTTCTACGACTTTTGATAATTTGTTAGATTTTATTTTCATACAAAAATAAGTATTCATTTAATTTCCGTCTTGAATGTTACAACGCGCATCACAGATTACGTAAACAAACACGCGAAGCGTGGGGAACCGGGCTAGCGCCTTTGACCTTGAACCCAGAGCAGCTGACGGCCGCCTTTGATGTCGCGCGCGCTCGCCACGCCGCGCCGCAGTCTACGAAAAAAAACACTACACAACAAAAACTTGTAAAATCATTTTTTTTTAATATATTGAGTTATATCCAAACTCGTAGAACAAAAGTTGTTCCGTATGGGGTCAGCTATCTGGTACCTTAATAAATCAACAAAGTTACTTACGAGCAATAATAGTTGTTGTGATCTGAATACAAAGTTTAATGTCTCTTCGTCCTGCTGTTTCCATATGATCTCCGCTTGTCATTTTTCTATATTAAGTACTAAAAATATAAAGTCATCAGTTAAATATTTGGTATTTTATTCAATTATACTTTGACATCCTCCGTAACGCAGTGGGCGAGTAGCCGGAGAGGACTTGGAGCTCTGGATAACTATCTCTACATACGAAATGCATTAATAGTCAACCCGTGTCCCATTCATGTTGTGGGCAAAACTGTCTATAGCGTGACTTTGCCACTAAAAGTATACAAAAAGGATTCTCAATTCGTATATTTTTGATGTATGATATTGATATGATTTAAACCGATTTTGATGATATTTCCGTATTTCATAAAGCTTTCTCTAAAGGTAGTCATAGTAAAGGGTATATTTTTCAAGTTCTTACCCAAGCGTTACTGATTTACCACCCTTATATCGGAGCGAAGTTTATACTGGAGACAAATATTGGTGTCACTATCATTTCATGCTAAAAAAAAATATTAGTTTTATATATCCTGTAAATATAATAAGATGTCGCTGCTATAAAGCCTAGAATAGTGTCCACTGCATTTTTCAGTATTTTCTCTTTTTTGGTTAAAGTTTTATATCACTTTACACATATTTTATGCGGTGACGTTTGATTAAATGCATAAAACCACATGAATATTCATCGTAACGCCTTGTATCCCTGGATTAGTGAAATTTGCGAAAATAGCTTGTATTTTTCGATGTCAAAACGTTTTACAATAAATCCATCGGGATGCTGAAATATTTATTACGTGGTTACAAAATAATTTAGTTCGTAGGCAGAATGAATATAATGTTAGCTACATTTCATTTAGCAAATACACTCACGGGTTAACTAAATATCTAATTATTTTTATATAACTGAGTATACATAAATCAATTGACAATAATTGTATAATGATATTTTTTTTATTTATGTACAAGTTACAACAAATTACTACAAGAGTAAACAATGATTTATTAATCTTTTAAAAACATAATACAATACATAATATGGATTTTTTATGAAACTGTTGCTTTATCGACAAAAAGTTAATAAATCGTGAAATTGAATTTATGCAACTAGCAACATTTATAAATTCATAAAATTTCAATGCCTTTTTTAATGTAAACAAAATGGCCTGAATTTGCTTTGGAATCCCTTAATTTTACCCTTTAAAACTCAAAAGTATTGTTTTAGTAAAAACCCCGGAATGTTTTGTTAAATTGCCCTTGTTTGCGAAATCTCGGCAGCTACATGTAACAGCCGGAGTCGACGACAAATAGCCTGTCTCGTACGTGATGGCCATTATTTCGGAGGGTTTATGTTAACCCCCTTGTTTTAAACTACTGTTGATATTAATAATACTTTTTTTTTACATTCATACTTTACTATATTTTGGTACAAAATTACTAAGCTAATATCTTTTTAGCCAGCTATATACTTTTCACACCTTATACACATAATCATAGCGGTAGGAAGCGGCTTGGCTGTGCCCCTGGTATTGCCGATATCCATGAGCGACGATGACCGCTTACCATCAGGCGGACCGCTTGCTCGTCTGCCTATAAAGCTAATTTTCATCCTATGATGTGTAAGTCTATCGCCAAATGCACAAATTCCAAACCCGATTAATTCATGTGTGATTTTTAGAAACAATAACTCAAACACAAACTATGATTTCGCAACGGGATTTGAACCCAACACCTCACAGTTTATGAGCCTAAGCCTCTCATATTCGTCTTCAAATCTTCTCCATAATCTTGAGTTTCTGATGATATGCATGAACGTCAGCTAAAGAACCAGGTCGTTTTGTGAACTCACGGGCAAGTGACGACAAAGCGTACTGATTCTAATGCCGACGTCACGCTTCTGACTCCTTCTTGGTCTTCTGTATTTCTTCTCTTTCATCTTATTCAGGGCAATAAGCCTATACTTTAACTACAATTGTCGCAACATTATTACTCTACATCGAACAGAGGTTCCGAAGCAGTATTACGGATATCTTTAATAAAGATTTACCTGCGGGATACTAACTAAGTTTAAGTATACATTAGCTCCTTCTTATAATTTTCTTATATTATGATGATTATTTATCTGAGACGTAAATTCAATTTGATACTTAATAACTGAACGTATAATAATATACGTAAAAGTTACTAGCCACTATTTCACACGATTATGAATAAACATCATTGTGAATAACCCATAATTTAAAGTAGATTGCGCTATTTGCAAGTATAGTTCTTTATCTGTGATCATATTGATCGGACATTTATATCACTGGCCAAGACTATAAAATGTTAATATTCTATATCTATTTCATGTCGCTGGATGCAGGCCGCTTCCATCAGGTCGGTCTGGAAATCTTTGGGGGAGGCCTATGTTCAGCAGTGGACGTCTTGTGGCTGATGATGATGATGATGATGATGATGATGATGATATCGAATACTTAGTGGCCAACATAGTGTCAAAGTTTAACTCACTGCTGTCAGTTGATAACATCTATGACGGACTTTTTAGATACCCTCCGAAGTACGGAGATGCTCAGCTAAAATACCACTAAGTGGTCACCTATCCATAGACTGACCGCGCCAAAGGTTACTTAATTCGCTAGTCGATTACCAATAAGTGAGTAGAACTGGCAATGTGTGTTCATAATATAATTCATAATATAGAAGGCCCCATCATACGATTCTTTTTTGAAATTGTATACACGGCCTATTAAACAAGAGTTTTCTTTTATTATATAGTATTTCATACGATAAAGCGATGCAGTCTATCAATCTAAATTATGAACTATATTATATTCGAAGACGAATTATTTTCTGCTGTCATGTTATCCAATGCGATGCGAAAATGTGCGCTGATCAAAATTTTCCTTATAATTTTGCCTTAAGTCAGCGTCTGCCGCTGCAGTTTTCTTAATATTATGTACCCCAGTGCTGAGCACACATTAAATGAATAACTTTTATAGATATGTATGGAGTCTCTTGCTTCGCCAGGAATATTCTTTCTATGCGGTCGACGTAAGCAAAACCAATATACTGAATGACTAGTCAGGTTTTACTAAAATTCAAATAATCTTATCTCGTAGAAACAATTGATGTAAGATGTAAGAGAGACTTTCGATCTTAGAACATTCTGACCCGAAACAAATATTTGTAGATAACACAAATATTTGTCTTGGTACGTGAACCCGCAGCCACTCACTTCGCAATCAGCTGTCGTCAGTTGCACCACGAGGGATGTCACCAAACTCTTATCACCAGGTTACTAGAATCTATTAGACATAAAACATAATACAGAGTATTAACTTCTCCTTTTATTTATATTTGTCTTCAGTTGTCCCAATACAGAAATGCACAGAAGAAATTTCATATTATTTACATCATATTATATTTACATCATATTCATCATATTATTTACATATAATATACTTGCTACGGATAACTACTTACAGACAGACACTTGGACTGTTTTAGTAGTAATTACTTAGTTAAAATATTCTTTTTGATTTCTTACGTTGACGCGAAAAGTCTTCGAAACGTCGGGATCAAAATTAAAATAAAAAACCGCGATAAAATCCGTTTCAATTACATAGTTTTATTCCAATATTCTTTTTATTCGAAAATCTTAATTTCTCATAGAAATTCTTCCATGTCCTCCATAGTTCAGACTATCCTGGTTTTTTAGTTTATTGACTAGGCCGCCTTAAGTCCTAGGATTGTAAGCGAAAAAATATGTTAAGTAAGGACCTTATAGCCTGCACGTCTCTTTTCTCCAACAATGTAATTCTTTTTCGCTAAGTAAGCTGTAACTGAATTTGCTGAGTTTATCTGAATCTATATCAAAATTACGTGTCAATGTAGAACAAATTTATTATCATCGGTTATAATACGAATTAATCAGAGATGTGAAGAGTGATGTCGAGACTGTCTTATTGATTTATAATAACTTATTATTTTATAAGTGGGAGACCCATGCTGTAGACAGTTTCGTCTACGGCATGAATGATCCACGACCGAGTCGTTATCACTGTCTCTCAGAAAACCTTCGTAAAGTAGCGGCTAGCTGCTGCATTTCGTACGGTGACTGAGATACCCGGAGGTCCAAATCCCTCTTCCCTTCCCAATCCCCTAACACCCCCATGATTCTTCTGATATTATGAGCGTAAATGGGCGGTGGAGGTCATTTACCATCAGGTGACCCATTTGCTCGTTTGGCGGCTTATAATAATCCACGTATAAGGGATCCATTTACCTTTAAATTAGAAATTAGATGTCTGTAATGCCGTAATGTACTAAAAAAGGTTCTTCTAGAATTAAATAATACTAATTTAATTCCTCATATTCTGAAATAAAAAAACGAAATAAACAAATGAGCCCGCTCCCCTTCCTGGTAGAGTTGTGTAAAGTTTGATAAGACCGCATGAACTTTGTTTGTGTTACGCAACGCACCTCTCAGTGTAATTATATACACATTTTAAATAGCGGAGTTTGAGAACAATGGAAAATGGAGATCGCTGTTGTTGTTGTTTTAGGGATGGGAAAGTATATAAGGAGGTAAGTTCGAAATATCTGATCTATTGGAATAAAGGCATTATAATACTTAGTTCAAAAGTAATTTCGTATCATGGCTTTGCGCTGGTAAATCATTCGCATAACATATTTTAACGATGTAGCGGACTATGTTGACGTTGTCAATTATTGTTCATGGTTATATATATGTTGATGGTTGAAACAACATATGTTTGACACAAAAACGACGGCCTCCGTTGCGCAGGGGGTGAGTAGCCGGTTGCGAAACAAGGGGCCGTGGGTTCGATTCCCACACCGTTTGTGTGATCCACAAATATTTTGTGTGTTTTCTCACTAGAGGAGTTGACATATTCTGACAGCCGGTCGGTCGTAAGAAATATAAGCCAAAATCTTTCAAAACATGTTAAATGCATATTGCATCGACTCCAAAGGAATCGAAGGAAGGAAAGAAGGAAGTAGATTAGGGCAGGTGGAAGACATGGCGTACAGTACTCTTTATTCTAAAAGGTTTTTTTTTTACATTTTTAAATATAGCATTTGTAAAAAATAAAACATTTAAAAATATAAAAATATCACCCTCCAGTTGCGAGGTCTAGGACCCAAGCCACCAGTGGTTAGGACCCCAGTGTGAGGAACCTCCTCACAATGCGTGCCGTGTCCAATAACACTGCTTTCTGAATCTGGCCCTTGACCCAACGACCAATCGAGAGCCTTTGAAGGTGTTGGTCAAGGCTCTTTGGTACCAACCCATTAGCAGTAACGACTATCGGAACAATAATTGTCGTGTCCACATCCCAAATGTCAGTAACCTCGTGTGCCAGATCTAAATATTTGGACAGTTTGTCTTTATCGGCTTTGACGAGGTTTTCGTCATGCGGAATGGTGACATCGACAAGTATTGCCCGGAGCGCTAATCGATCTACTACCACAATATCAGGCTTATTGGCAACAATAGTCCTGTCCGTGATGATAGATCGATCCCAATACAGCGTTGCATGTCCATTTTCGAGAACCGGTTGGGGGAAATATTGATAATATGGTACCTCGGTGATCACAAGGTGATATTGAAGAGCAAGTTGTTGGTGTATGATCTTGGCTACTAAGTTATGTCTATGCAAGTACTCGCCGTTAGCAAGATACGAACAACCCGAAATAATATGCCTGATTGACTCTCCAGGACGGTGGCATGCCCGACAAATGGAAGAAATAAATAAGTAAATAATAAGACAATGGTTATTATTATCATGATAATAAAATTTTAAATTAAGAAGACAGAACTACGTAAATTTTTATATTGCTTCCATCCTTTGTAATTGCTATTGACATTTATATTTAAAACATAAGGAAAAACACGCTGTTTGTGTTCAGACGAATAAATTGATGATACAAGTACTTTCATACAAAAACACATTAGGATTTACCATTGAAACAACAAACTCTCATTGTTTTTTCCTGAACAATGTGGATATAAAGAACATAACTAAGAAAACTAAAGGAATTAATGGTTTGTTTACCTGTTTCAACTCGCAGTGCCTTCTCCCTGCCAACTTTACTCTTCAATGTGTGGTACTTAGACGATCTTTATCTTTACCTCTGAAAACCTTATTGGGGTATTAGAGTATTTTGCATATATTTTATTATTAAAGACTTATTTCTGATGTAGTTTCATTTATATATGGTTAAATTGAGTTAAATCGATAAACAATGAGTGTAATGGTGGTTACCAAAATCATGCCGGCCTGTATAAATGCTTCTTCCTACTTCAGGAAGGGAAGCAAATTGAGGGGCCTGGGACAGGACAGGCGGATGACCGATGCAGGCACAATTATATATGGTTGTACCCCTATACCAAGCTCAACCATCCATGAAGTCATGTCGCAAGCCCCTCGAGAGAACCGAATATACACTATCTGATCCTGGAACGCAATCCACACAAGGTGTGTGGATCACTATGGCAGGCATGAATATCCTACCACCAGCAGTTTTCACGTACATCAAATTAATATTTCTTATAGAATAAAAATATTGTTACTATAATAATAAAATATATGCGAAATATTAACGATTAATAATAAACGATATTTGGATTTAATTTAAATTGGTCTTTATTTAGCTAGGAACAAAATCGAGTAAACAGCATTTCGTGTCTTTTGTAAAATGCTCTGTTTATACTATTAAAATATAATAATAATCTCTATTTATATATACCTAATTATATTATTATAATCATTGAATAAAACAAATGAATTAAAAATAATCAACTATATTCTGCTCATGAATTCAAATGATCTTAAGCTATCGACTTTTTTATCACATAAGCAGAGTATAAGTTGTGTAACAAAGTAATAGGGAAAATCCTTTATAGCATTTTAAAACATAACCAAACATACCTAAATTATACGTTTAAATATCTATATTTCATCGCTAGTATATAATATCATTTGCGTATTAGTTATCGGACATCACTAGTTCATTTATCCGACAATTATTTATTGGGTTATAATTTCGAGAAAGAATTTTACTAGCGAAATATACGCGATGTTTTAAATTATTATTATTAAATTATATTTATAATTAGATATTTCATTCCTAAATACAAATCATGAAAGTAAGCAGGAATATTTTAACGTCGTAGTTCTGAGATAAATATTAGTGTTTTTTTGTAACGGAAAGAAACAGAATAAGGAAGCGACACATATAAATAATCAGATAGCATCTAATACTTGAATTATAATATGTTTTTACTTAAATACTTAGTATAAATTTATTTTTTACTATAATTTAGAATATATTCAGCTTGTTGATTTACGTGACATTAACTATAAAGCGTTAGTTTTAAAGTGAAATCTAGTTTTCCAGTAAAAATTATATTTTCAGAATCAAGCTACTGAAATTTAGGATCTTAAAATTGTTATATTTACTCATATTTGTAATTTTACAAAAATATTCTTGTAGTTTACAGGAGCCGTATCGTACTTCTGACCGTTTCTATGTCCGTCTTTGATTTATAACTTAGAATAAGCATCTGTTTAAAATTATTAATAACTTCACAAAATTATTTCATTTTTATGATTATCATATTCTCATCTCAAGAATTTATTCATTCCAAAGAAAAGTAATAAGACTTAAGAAAAACTTTCTTTCATTAACGGGCTCTAAAAACTTTTATAGCCTGCAATCGAACGCCAATTTTCTACATTTAATTACGTTGTTGAAAGTTATTTCGCAACCACTGGGTTAATTTATCAAAATTTTTACTGGAAAACCAGAACAACTTCCACTATGAACATTAATAATAATGTCAAAAATCTATTGTAAGACACGTCGCAAATTGGGGCGAATAAGGGTAAGGAAGGCGAAGGTACTTAGGGAAGACTGACTGAGTCGACGTTCGTTTACCCCTATTCACGACGTGTCTAGGCACTGTGATATTACCTATTAAATGGTTAAAATCCATTCATGATTAATTAATTACTATGATTAAATAAATAAATAAATTAATTAACCGTCTTCACACTAATTTATGCATTTAAAATTAATACCTCTTTGGAGGCCAGACAGGTGTGCAAGGATTGTGCTAAGTGGAAAACCGTTGTCTTTGCCTACCAAATAGAAAACAAGTGTGAGTCTATACAGTATGTATGTAGATTTATACTCGGTCATAAATTGGGGCGCAAAATGACCTATTAGGCAGACATGCGATTTAATAAACGTTCCGAGATGCAGCTTATTAGAGTACAAGCGAATTGTGACTAGCGAATACTGACTATAAATCTGAAAAGTTACTGATGTGGCCTATTATTATAATTAATTTATTCCCATAACATATTTGAATGCAGCAATTATAAATAATCGAAATCATTCACGAGTTGAATTCATCTTTATGTTTGCAGCTTGATATATAGTGCAGACTGCTACAAGACTACATTCGCCAGTTTATTGACGAAGACTGCCAATTCTGCAAAGTAAACTCACGAAGAATAGAGAATATTAGTATTTTTTTACCCTAGTGTAGTCAAAATATTATGTCGACCGTTGAAAGAGGTTGTGTCCCTCGATCGCGGAGTTATGATGATCTAAAGATATGGAATCGTCACCAACTGATCCCGGACGCGGCTCGTCTGAACGAGCCATTGTAGTGAGGCCTTTACCAAGTAACAGTACTCTATGAAGTAATGCCATATGGCATGACATTTTGTTCAGCGTAATAATATGTCATAGGATATTATAGCATTACTCTAGGCATGACCTGAGATGACACGCTATGTGAACGGCCCACTATTACTTGTACTGAATGTTCAGTCAGGACTTAGGTGTAATGTAATAGCAATAGATATATAGACCTTTCAGATCTCGATCGCACAATTTCTTGAACTTTTACGATTGCGCGCCCCGCTTCACCGAGCCGCGCGTATGTATTCTATGGCCGTGTGCACGTCATGTTTAATGTCATGTATCATGCAATATTTTGCTGGGTAATAGGTACCGTACGAAAATTGCACTTATGCAGTCGCTTCTATTTCCTCTCCTTGACTATGCTGATGCCAGCTATCTCGATCTTACAGAAGCCCAATTTGAAAAACTTGAGAGGCTTCAGAATTTCTGCATCCGGTTCATATTTGGACTACGCAAGTATGACCACATCTCTGAATTTCGGACTAAACTCAAGTGGCTACCTATACGCCTTCGCCGAAATACTCGAATCTTATCTTTGTTGTACCGTGTTTTGTTCCTTCCTACTTCCCCCTTCTATCTTAAACACCGTTTCCACTTTTTGAGCAGCACACATGTACGGACTTTACGATCATCTGAGAATTTAGAACTCGAAATTCCCAAGCATACCTCCAAATTCCTCGATAAGTCTTATACAGTCCATGCTGCCCGCTTGTGGAATGATTTACCTGTGTCAGTAAGAAGTGCTAAGTCACTGCCCATTTTTAAAAGGCTCGTTAAGCAGCACTACTTGTCTCTTTAATCTGATTGTCTATTGTTCTCATTTCTCTTTCTTTCCTTGGTTTTCTTTTATTTTTATATATATTTTTTTTTTAAATATATATATAATGGATATATATTAATATGATTTGTATATATATGTTTGTAGTTTATGTAGATATTGTATTTATTTATATATATTATGTATATACGTATATAGTATTATTATATTGGTAAATAGTAAAATATGTACGTCTATTCTTTGTAAGTTCCGTTTATATGTTGACCGCCCGCTCATTTACCTATCAATCCAGTCCATCCAAAGGTTGCCTGGAAGAAATTGCCGTTAGCAATAAGGCCGCCAATTGTACTTCTTTTTTATTATTTTTAGATGTCTTTTGTGTATTATTAATACTTTATGTTGTGATGTACAATAAAGTTATAAATAAATAAATAAATAAATAAATACCGTTACAGTACGCGGTCGTGTTATATTACGCGTCATGCTTTACTCACAATACTTGCACATCTCTAATCCATGCTATGACCGTTTTAGCATGAAGGCGGTTAAATTATTAATGTTAAACATGACACAGTGTTACTTAAACTACCTATGCCTACAACATTACATCTATATATAGAAAAAAGAATTTGACTGTGTTGTGTATTTAGTAAAGCGTCAATTGTGAATGTAATACCTTATTTACAATTATTATTAACTTACCAAGGTTTTCCATAGCAAATGTACTATCCACTGATAATTCCATGTTACTAAATGACATTAAGGGCCAATAAACATGTTTACAAATGTCAAATTTTCATACGATTTGACGTATCTTAAACATGTTTATTGCTGAATCATGATTTAATGATCGTTGTGCAAGTCGGCCTAAATAATTAGCACATCTACGTTGAAAATATTTTTATTCTGGCGACAGACAGTAAATAGTACATTTGCTTTACATTTATTTATGATATTTTGCCTTCAAGAATAAACAAAAATAACCAAAGAATTCAAATAAATTTGTATGATTAATTTTATTTTGAATAATAAAGTATTAAAAATATTAAAACTAATTTGGAACACACATTAGACATAACACATTTAATGTTTTAATCAGGAAATTCACACTTCTGATACAAAAATAAGATGTTGTGATAAGTCTAGAAACTTTTTTTTAATTCACAAAAACAAATCTCAGACAGACACTATTTAGGTCAACATACAACGAGCATCTCATCGACCTTCCACAAGTCCTCATAAAGATTGTTATGCTGATTCAATTCTTCAGAAATAAAACTGATTTTGAGTACAAATAAAGGCATACAATTTTTATATCTCACTTTACGGCTTTAGGTTTTTGCACTTAAATCAATCAAGTTGTTCAGTTTTACAATACAATCCGTGAATGGCTTTTAGATATTGTTTTAAAAGATCTCTACATATAATAGTACCTATTTTTAAATAATTAAAAGTAATAAGAAATTTAAATATTTTTTCTAACTTAATAGCAATCATAAAAATAGGTGGGTAACAAATTGAAATTTTAGGGTACCCGAAATGGAAATGAACGGAATGGAACAGTCGTCTTCAATTTTCGAACATGTTTGGGAAAATTAAAAAAAATAGAACACGATTAATACCAGACGTTTTACCGTTCCATTTAGTTCCGTCGATGTATTGCGTGGCTCTCATAATACTTACAGCCATATACCAATACGAAATGCAAACAAAATATATTTAATATACATTTAAAGTATGAAATAAATCTTAGGAAATGCAATTAAAGCCGAATACGATGGTACGACGCTATAAATTCAGAATAACAATGTTATTCATAATTCAGAGAGTAAAGATACGAAAGATAACATTCGTGTATTTGTAAAAGATATTTTTGCGTTAACTTTTATGTCTTTACGTTCAAAGGGGAAGATGGTATTCCGATCTTTATTTTTATGAAAAACATTACAGAAATAAGAAAATGAACATTCTACTTCGACAAATATGGTGTTCTAAATATCATCTAAAAAGCTGTATCTTAAAAAGTTTAGTTAAATAAGAGTCAAGATTCTTCATTAAGTAGTATATTATTCGATTTTAGAGAGGACTTTTAATATACAAATGAGATGAAATTCATTTTATAATTTATAACGGCTTTTTGTAATGGTGCGGTTAATCATTTTGCATAATACAAGTTACAAACGAATACTTAAGAATGATTTTAAACAAAAATAAATTAATAATACATTTTAGAGCGTGTATTTGAAGCAAATCACGCGTTTATTCTTCGAAATATAAAACATATTCCAAAATCAAATTCGGAACGAATGATATTTTGTAGGGAAGAGGAATATCTACCAGTTTGATTGCTCGAGCGGTCAGCGCGCAAAGACCAAAGCAGTGAGAGCAAGCAGGAGAGCGGGACCCGATGACGCTCTTCCGAAAGACCCGTTACACTCGTCAGAGTCACAGCAATAGGTGCGCGCACCCCACCATTCTGAAAAGAGATATATTTTAGACTGAAGTTATAGGAACTTTGAAAATTTACTTATGTGTTAAAGCCTTTTTTTTTGTTCGTTGGATATTGATTAAAGCTCCAATTAAGTCATGATGATGCCCCTGTATCTTGTTTGCTTCTTATTTTCTTTAGTAGTCTGCACGGTGAGGCATTTGCCTGATGGTTAGGTTAAACAGCCCACCCTTAAACAGTATCAACGGAACTGAGAACAGAGAGAGAACAACAAAACACTGCATGTAGCTGCACTGCGCTCGTTGCTTTAAGACATAAGACGTCAGTCTCATAATGCCCAGATTTTTTCTAACTTTATGGTATTTTCAACCACATTGTGCTTACAAACTGTTGCGTGGCAGTAGAAATAAAAAAAGCGGTGATGCCAACCCAAACAGACTACCTAATAATAAATTCATTTTATTATTCCTTAAACATTTTATGACCATTAATTTATTGATAGACTTATACTTTTGTAAAATACAAGTCATGTTAGTGTAGGGAGTATTTTTAATGAACTTAGTTATATTAATTAAACTGTTCATATTTCATTCTAAGCTTACTCATGTTATGCCTACGTGAAGCTTCCTTTTATTTTCTTTTGAATGTGAACTGGATATTCATTCATTACATAAAGATTTCAGCAAACATTTTCAACGTAAACAGTTTTATTATGAATGCTCCGAAAATTGTCGAATTAATACGACACGACGCGACGAATTCTACTGTTGTTTTGCCCCCACGCTGTTTTAAAATTATGTGAAAGCAAATAATGTGTTGTCAAAACAGTGGAGGAAATGTTGCAGGTCGCTGAAACGTTATTTGATTATTCTGTAAAGTAATTTTCATAGGGAAATGGTTTTTGGCAGCAAATAAATGCGGCAATGTCTCGTGTAACTCATACTCGTTGATTTTTTTTTATCTGGTTTTATTTATGGGTTTTTATCCATTATGGACATGCCAACCCCATCATACCTTATTACAATACTGAAAACAACAACTATTTTTACTCATATTATTTTAGCCGGAAGAGTCACTGGTAAACGACACAATTTTTTTGCTATCTCCGATATCGGTTTTGATAAAACTTCCTGAATTAATTATTATTTTTTTGAATTATTTTTATACAGTGTTTTTTTTTTATCCTGGCTCGGCAAAGTGACTACGCTACACCTGATGGTAAGTGTAGCGCAATCCAAGAATAGTTTCGACCAACGATAAACAATGTGTCCATCGTAGGTCGGCAAGATCATGCCGGCCTGCCAAAGGGCCAATGGGGAGGGGAAGGAAAAAGGGATGGGAAAAGGGTTAGGATCAGGGGGCAAGCCCCCTGGGGAGAACCGGATATCCACTGGCTGACCCTGGAACGCGACCCACACAAGGTGGGCTACTATGGCAGGTTTTAGCACCAGTGTACGGTGCTTAAACTCGCTATCCGGTCGGATACAAGTATTCTCCCACCAGCAGCAGCAAATTATTTCCTCAAAAAGATTATATGGATTACATTCTAATAAATGAGATCATTAGACTTCCTAAAATAATTACTCCCTGTGGTAACGCAATAACGTAGCTTAAATTTGACGGCTGCGAAGCAAAACGCCGTGAGTTCGACTTCCGCACCAAGATAAATGTTTGTGTGATCCACAAATATTTGTTTCGGGTTTATGTGTTGTGGGAACGCAAGTCCCTTATAGTTTCTTATATCTACACTACAGGTTAACCTAGTGTGAGGTCAGGACTATGTGTGTGACTGTTGGGTGTATATAAAAAAAATACAAATTTATTTGCTTTAAAGCGAAGGAACAATTGGACGTTGTTACGCAAACAGGAACCAACCCACAGCAAGTTCAAATGAAGATACTGATTTTGTTTTACTTAATTCAACAATTTAAACTAATTTTATCTCGTAGTTTTTTGGGAAAATCGGGCGATTGTCGACAATTCTAATGTAAGGTATTTAGTAATATAGAAAATATGGGAAAGAATAGATATTGAAATGTAAAGATTCTTTCAGACAATATAAAGAAAATATATTTTACGTTTAAACTTTACATCATGGGAGGAAAATAAGTTCGAAGAAGCGCGAGAACCTACACTAATTGTACCTTTACTTCCTCCTTTGGGGATATATGAGTGATATTTTGTAGAAGTATATAAAATAAAAATTATTACAAAATATTGATGATTCTGATAAGAATTTCGAATTAACAGGCCTAAACATTTACGGTGATAATCCGATCAGTTTTACCACTGAAGAAAACAAAATTCAAACAATGATCTCCAGACATAAACAGATCCCAAACGACCCTTTACTCTTGAAAATGTAATTGTCATCGGTGTTTGAAACTTGGGAACAAGTCTAATAGAGGATTTCCAAAATTTAATTACACAGCTTTCAACAGAATATCAATCGGCTAATCATACCCGATGCGCTCAATTTCCCGTAACAGACAACTGCTACAGACAGATAATGGTACTACTAATTGCCATGTATCAAGCTTCTGTCAGTCGTCAGTTTGTCATGACAGTTCAGTCTTTGGAGTTTGAACCACGTATGAACGGTTTAACAGTGCTGATTATGATAAGATAACTGCTGAAACTTTGGAAAGAAGTTAGTTGACATGATTATTATTCTATAGAAAAAGTGGGCAAACGGGCAGGAGACTCACCGCCGCCCATGAACATCTGCAACACCGGAGGGCTTCCAAATGCGTTACCGGCCTTTCAGGAAATAATATGCTCTCTTCTTGAGGGTTCCCAGGTCATAACGGTCCGGAAAGACCACGTGACAGCTGGTTCCACAAAGTGGTTGTGCGAGGCAGAAAATGCCTTAATAATAATCGCTTTTTTGCTAAGTTTTAGACTAACTAATGGAGACGGATGCATGAATTATATTTAACTATTAATTATCTTTATCAAGTCGTTTATAGGCTGAAACACATTACAGCATACGCTACATCGATCCAGATTATTGGGTAAGCCAGTGTCATTGGCTTGGCATTTATTTAATTTTAAGATTATATATTATTATGTAGATTTTTATTGCATAGGAGGGCAAACGAGCGAGTAAGTAGGTCAATTGATGACAAGTGATCTCCCCCACCCATGTACGCCCATAATACAGGAAGTATTATGGGCTAACGCAGCAGCAAGCCGTTACTTTACGTCGGCTTTCTGTGAGATAGTGGTAACGACCCGGTCGAGCTAGCCCATTCATGCTGTAGATAAAACTGTCTACCATTTAAAATTTATTAAATATTCGGTAACTGATTATAAAGCATTTTCTGTAATATTCGGCAACAGAGCATACTAGCATTTACTGATTCTAGGGTGAAGTTTCGAATCCTAAATAATGATTAATTTTCAGTTCAAACTAATTGTCGGCTCTTTGTGCGGAAATGCTAATTCCTTCTTATATTACCCATATTTCAGGCTTCAAGAAATCAAGCGGGTTAGAAGCATTTGCCAATCCAGGCTTCAACATCGATCCTCGCAACCCATTTCTGCGATCGATGACGTAGCATATGCAAACAATCAAATCGTAATTAGATCGTTTCACAGTTACATCAACACAATCGAATCACATACAGTGTGTCAACACAATCGAATCACATTCTCAATAAGCAGACACAAGCGCGAGCGTGCTGACGCTACCACCCTCATTAATTGGCTTGTATTGTTATGTTCGAATATCAATACTCACTTGTTATAGAAGGGAATGCTGTCAATCCAGTAGTCTAGGTCGTTTAAAAACTGCAGGGTATTTTAAACCACCTCCTAGCTTAAAAAATACTGTCTTTGTTAATATGAATAAATTCAGTTACATTTTGTTCCGAAAATGACTATTAGCACGTCGGAATCACAAATCTGGACTGTTCTACCAACTAAAACCACAGTGTTTCCCTTATGTCGGAAGCGGCGGGATACACATAATCATGAAGCCGGAGCCTTCCTAAGGACACACCTCATAATAAACATATTATTATCATTTAGTCCAGACTCTTAGAGGTTTAGTCAGGTCGAGAGGGAAACTTGATTCCGTATACACTACCAGCTATAGACAGTTTTGTCTACAGTATGAATGGGCTGGCTCATCCGGGTTGTTACTCACTGTCTCATAGAAAATCGACGTGAAGTAGCAGCTTGCTGCTGGATTTCGGTGAGCGAGATATCCAGATGCCCAAATTCTTCTCCCTTTCCCAATGCCTTAATTATCTTTTTTTGGTATTTTGGTAATGTACATGTTCGGGGGTGGCGGAAACCACTTATTATCAAGTAAGCCACTTGCTCGTTTGCCAGCCTTTGCTACAAAAAAAAAATATAAAGAACCAAAGTCTACAAATTGTACACCAAAGTCCTAAAGTAAGCAAGTCTACTGGTGTTCATTAGCTCAATAAAAGCGATATTTTTTTCTCTAACTCGTATACATTCCACCAATCAAAGCTTGAAGTAGACAATAGACGCCCCACATTTTGACCACAATGGCTGCACTCGTTCTCGTGATGGGTGCCCTCAATAAAACTTTACTACTTACGTCGCCTCGATGCGGAGAAAGTTACGAGTGGCTGATCAATGGCGGCCGTTCATTTTACGATCCTGATGTTTGATGGTCTTGTAACGAGCGATCATCAATTGGAACCCTGATGGTAAGAGATCGTTGCGGATATTCGAATCCAGAATAATGTTGGATCTAACACTAAGATACAAGGTATTTAAGGTATACAGGAATTCCTGTACATTATAATCGCACAATTCTAGTAAATCAATTAAAAGAGGCCATAACCCATGAGTTTGTTTCGGCATTTCTTCTCATGGCTAGCCACGAAATGCCGATAAAAGATAAATAAATGTATTCTAGTATAAAATGATTGACATGTAAATTTATGATCCAATTTACAGAATAAATGATTTGAATTTGAGGTGGTAGGTGACCAGTGACGTACCCAACTCTATCGTAACATACTTTTTCAAACGATATTAATCAATTAAAATCGTTTATCGTTTGTACATTAATGGTTTACAAGGTGTTAGGTCCCTCGTATGCGAGAGGCCGTCTGGGTTGGTACCACCGTATTGTCTATTTCTGCCGCCAAGCAGTGTGTAAGCACTGTTGTGTTTCGGTTTGAATGACATTGAAGCCGGTGAAATAACTGGGCATTATGAGACTTAACTTCAAACAACAATCTTATGTCTCGAGGTGACGAGCGCAGTTCAGTGCCATGCAATCCTTTGTAATTCAAAGTTCTGTGTGGTGTTGCTCCTGTTTATCGGCAGGCGAGCGCCTTGCTCGTATCGTCATTCAATCAAATAGAAAATATTATAAAACAATTTTATTTAGTGCATCACCATGCTATTGTGCATTATTGATGCCCGTAGAGTTGCGTGATAAACGTATAGTTGATGTTAGATTTGATAATATACAAATCACTATCATTATAATAAAACGTTCATTATCTGTGTCACGAATATTTGAATTACATGCCGTGATTCGTAAGTCACAAGGTGACAATGGCGATGTTGCAACGTTTAGTACAATTCAATATTTTGAAGTTCCAAAGTTTGTTATTTCGCACATGAATTTCTAAAGATCAATAAAAATGTAATTTTAACCTATTACAGGATTAACAATCACACTAATATTATAAATATGAAAGTTTCAATCACGCTGAAGCTACTGAACGGATTTTGATGAAATTTGGTATACAGACAGGGTATGAGCTGACTTGGGTGATAGGATACTTTTATCCCGATTAAATGCTCCCTTGGAATCAAACAGGAATCTTGATATTCATCAATCACACCGAAAATTCTGAACGGATTTTGTTGAAAATTGGTATAGAGACAGGGTAGATCACGCGGGCGGAGCCGCGAGGAAAAGCTAGTATTTAATATTTAATTTGTCATTTCCACGCATATATCTTCCCATATCTCGAGACTATAGAGTCCCGTAGATTTGGTAGGCATGCGTGGGACGAAGCCAACACGTGAACTTTATGGTAAAACGTATTAAATTTGTTTTTTACGATAAGAAATCATATAAATTTACCTATTGGATAATTTTTACTGAAACTTATATTTTATTGAATCATATTTTATTTTTCTAATAAAACACTATAATTTTTTATCGTAAAAATCAATTGTTATACCGCAAAGTTTATCTCAAATAATATAGATGCTTATGTGTAGAACAAAGCAATCAATTTAATGAATTATTAAAACGCCCCGTGTGAATAGGCCCTTAGCCATCATTAAACTCAGCAATCAGCAGACGTAGAACAATAGAAGCCTTAATAATAAACACATTTTAATTAGATTGCCTGCCACTAATGGATACAAATGAACCGCCACACACAAACGGGTTTTATTAGTATTAAGCTAAAATTATTTTCAATCATAGTTAGAGAGAATTTTATCCATTCATCATCTTTTTCTTTGGAATGAATAAAGGTATTATTAAGGTAAAAACTGAAAATAATATCACTAATGTATACGCCCCCTCGAAAGTATTCTAAGTCAACGCGAGCAACAGATATTGACATTTATTTTTTAATACCCGGAGGCCTAAATCCCCCTCCTTTTCCCAATCTTCATTCTTTTCCTTTAAGATGTCCAACGCATTTATGATTGTCCTAGTTTATGGGAAGTGGAAATCACTTACCATTAGATGATCCACTTGCTCGTTTCCTAGCCAGTGCTATAAAAAGATCTCTAAAACAGTAACTTAATATAATCAAAAGTCACTAAACTTTGAAGTTCAATTTTATGTATAACCATCAAGTTAACGTTGATTCTCTTTTTCAGCTTTATTGAAATCAATCTTGAGCTATTGCAGAAAATCGTAATCTTTATCCAAACGACTCATATAAAATTTTACAGCTGGACGTTCAAAAAGAATATCCAAAATTACTACATCAGCACAAATTTACAACATATAATTTTGATCTTTTCACTTTTCTGCGAAAATATCTGGAGGGCGCTATCCTTTAAATAATGAGGATTCAAATAAGGGTCTGCAGTAGAATAATTGAAGTCAGTACTGAGAAATTCGGGGTTCAGGAATTTATCATTTAATTTTTCGGGTAGAATTTGAGATGAAATACTATTCCAAATACCTTCCTTTCTTTGAGACGTTGGAGAATATATTGAATAATATATATAATCTACATATTTTTTTTTCAATTCGATGCATTTCTTTTTGATCAAATTTGCTCCCACCTTAGTTTTAAGTATGAATTTCATTCTTAAAGGGGTGAAATCGGGGACGAAAGATCAAACTTCGTAATTTATGCTCCGATTTGTATTATTGCTTTTACAAGTAAGTCAGACGAGCAAATGGTCACCCTGGACTTCAGTGGTCACCGCCGCTTATGACCACCAGCAATACCAAAATACAGGCAAACCACTATCTATATGAAAAGAAGAACAGGTTATAGCGCTCGGGAATCACCCAGACAGTGAATTTATTCCAGAGCTTGTACTTGCGTGTTACAAATGAACGCTGTATATACACACTGCTAGACGTGCTATTGTTTCCAAGGGGTATGGATGAACACCCCTGTAATAGCTTTAAAGAAATGTAAACTGCACCTAAAACTCCCACTGTAATAAGATGCCTGAGAACTTAAAGTCAACATCGCGAAGTCTTCAACATAAAATCAAGAATCTGGGACCCAAATGTTCCTTTGTTCAAGGGAATCACAAACCCATTGAACTTTATATCAACGATAAGGGCTCCAGACCTTAATGACATACGTTTGACTCAAACAACTCCATCGAACTCGTATTCGGCGCAATCAATTATCATAAAATTGGCACGACGCGTTGTTAACTCCTATTTTGCTTTGCGGACATGTGTTTATCTGTCCCTTATTTTATGGTTTGATGCCAACAGACACGCGAAAAAGCGGTCGTGTCGTAAAATACATTATGTTTGAATGGTATTGTGGATCATAAGTTTGATATATAGTCAACATTATCGACAATCTTTTTATATAACTTTGTATGAAACCCTTGGTTGTGAATCTTGATGTTTTCGTTTTAATTTCCACTTTCCGCAGCCTTGTGTACTTGTTTTCAGAAATTAAAAATCCTTGTAAATGGGAGAACCACGCTGTAGACAATTTGGCAACAGTATGAATGGACTGGCTTGGCCGGAATGGTATCACAGTTTGATAAAAAACATGCATGAAGGGATTGCAGTAGAGTTTTGTCAAATGAGTGAGATTTTCGGAGACCCAAATGTGTGAGCAAGATAATAAGATGTCCCCACTACGCGCATAACTTTCTTTATAACAATAGGCGTGCTCGTTTTTGAATCAATTTTGATTGTGTTTTTACAAAAAGATTTTTTTTCATGTTATTTTCTGGCTAAATAAATGTATAAGTTGCCACATAAAAAACTACCCTATTATTTAACATTTTTCTTAAATATCTTACATAGATTCATTTACATTCACTGTCTCTTTTAAACATTTCAAAATAGAATACGAGTACCTACCTCCCCTATCTGATGTGAATTACCAAATAAATATTGTGCAAAGTTTGTAGTGACGTCGACTGATTTACGATACGGTACCCTTTCTTACATAGCATTTTCCAGAACGGAGGCATCGAGTTTCGATAAAAACACTGTACTCCGCCTTGTAAGCTTTAATAGATTTCGCTTCCTCAATGCTGAGAGTGTAATATTTTGGATAGAGACCCTTGCTTACTAAGGAAATTATTCTCGATAAATATCTTGAAGCAGCGATAGCTCAGCGGGGAGTGGTATGGACTGTCGAGACGAAAGTTGCAGGTTCGAAACCAGCCCCAAGAGCATAACACCACTGACTTTTCTAAGTTACGTGTTATTATTATTATTAGTTATTAATTGTTAATTATCGCTTGCTTTAACGGTGAAGGAAACATCGTGAGGAAATTAGGCCAGCGTGGTGGACTAAGGCCTGATCCCTCTCATTCAGTAGAGGAGGCCCGTGCCCAGCAGTGGGACGAATATAATATATAGGGCTAATAAAAAAAATAAAAAGAAATATCTTGACCCATCCAAATGGATAGCATCTTTTCAACTATGATGAAAGCCATTTATAGTGATTGTCTAATGATGCAGTTAAACGATGCGTAATAGCGTCGAGGAAATAGAGTCGGGCCACGGATGAATCGAAACCTATTCGGTACACGACGCCGAACACGATTTATTTGTAGTGACTTGCTTGTTGGAAGGTACTTGATCATTTGTGCACTCAATTGGATAGCGTCTACTGTACACGTAGTAAGACAACCTTAGTGGCTGGTTCAGGTGATTTGCGTTCAGGGACTGCCAGTATATAGTTTATACGAATGGGCCGATTTGAATGCGTATTTTATTGTTCGAAAGTTATAATACTTCTTAGCTATATATATATTTTTTTTTTTTTTTTTATCCTGGCTCGGCAAAGTGACTACGCTACACCTGATGGTAAGTGTAGCGCAATCCAAGAATATTGTCGACCAACGATAAACAATGTGTCCATCGTTGGTCGGCAAGATCATGCCGGCCTGCCAAAGGGCCATGGGGGAAGGGAAGGAAAAAGGGATGGGAAAAGGGTGAGGATCAGGGGGCAAGCCCCCTGGGGAGAACCGGATATACACTGGCTGACCCTGGAACGCGACCCACGCAAGGTGGGCCACTATGGCAGGTTTTAGCACCAGTGTACGGTGGTCGCTATCCGGTCGAATACAAGTATCCTCCCACCAGCAAGTACATCATACATGTACATATGCACCCACGCCTGTTATCTCCAAAGGGGTAGGTAGAAATGTAACCCGTACAACTACATATCACTTTTACCCGACCCGAGGATTGAACTCGAGACCTGAGTACAGCAGTCGTACGTATTACAACTGCATTACCGAGACAATTAAGAAAATCATTTTAGTAGTTACAGATATTTTTTAATTGTCATTTTTGGGAGGGTTTAATATTTAGTTTATTGCTTAAGTTGATATATTACAAATTCTGCCTCGACACAAAGTTTTATGATAAAGTATGACAACTTCTACTTCTTCAACCTGACCCTATCCCACTCGTAGTGGGGTCGGCGCAATATACTTTTTAACACATATTACAGAAAGATTTGGCTTTGTAGTTTTTAAGACTGACCGCCTGTCTGGCATCAACCTCTCTGAAGTGAACATTCAGACTCGAAACAAGTATTTGTGGGTCACGCGAACATATTACGTGGGTACGGGAATCGAACCGGCAGCCTCTCGCTTCACCACGGAGGCTGTCCTTTTACTAAATTAATGATTATTATTGTTGTACATAACTGGATATAATATCATGAAAGTATTTTTTTATCAATTATCTCTAACATTTGCCTCGGTGCGGGAATCGAACCCGTGACCTCTTGCCAACTGCGCCATGGAGGCTTTCAAAGTTATAACAATATCATACAACTATATTTGCGTAGCATTGCGTCAGCGTCGTATACCATTTTTTATGTGGTCTTCATATCAAAGTTAACTGGGAAGACGTGACATTACCTAATATTATCATGTACGTATGTTTCTCGCTTTCACGCTCACTAAGTAAATCTATCGAAATGTTTCCATCACCATTTGTGACTGTGTCTAAACAAAGAAGTAGTATTTTTTTTATTTCATTGAATGACGAGAAGAGCAAGGCGCTCGCCCGATGGTAAGCGCTGAACTGCGCTCCTCACCCTGAGACATAAGATGTTGAATCTCATAATGCTCAATAATTTCACTGGCTTCAACGTCCTTCAAACCGAAACACAACAGTGCTCACACACTGTTGCTTGGCGGCAGAAAAAAATGAGTGTATTATTGGACAAGTGTTATCCTGCTTACCTTTCTCGCTGCAAGTCGGTACACAATCTCGTACAATTGTTAATTCGCTCACGTATTTCTGGAACAAAGATAATTTTACGTTATTTTTGATCACTGAGATTGAACACAATATTATATTCAAACGTTTAAAGCGACCACAGAATACTAAGAAAATGCATAAGGGGAATGCATTACACAACGGCGCTTCGGTGGAGAATATAAAATTCACAAACACTAGAACCTAATGGTTCTAGGCACAAACACTAGAACCAAGTAGTTCTATTGCTTCTGAATTTATCGATATAATATGAGCAACCGAAGTGCAATAAAGTAGCATTATCCTAAAATTGTAGGATAATAATAATACAAGTTCAGAAAATACACATAGTGAATAATGACTATTTTTGAAGTCTAAATACTAGCATTGTAAGTAGGAGACCGATGCTGTAGACAGTATTGTCTACGGACTGAATCATCAATATCACTGTCACATAGAAAATCGACACCAAGTGGCAGCTTACTGTATGGTGAATGTGATTTCCGAGGGAGCAACCCCTCCTCCCCTCGCTTTTCAACGTATCCATGATTCTTCTGGTATCATGGGTGTTTTTTTATAGCAAAGGCCGACAAACAAGCAAGTGGGTCACCTGATGGTAAGTGATCTCCACCGCCCATGTATGCCCACAATACCAGAAGAATCATGGACGCGTTGCCGGCCTTAAAGGAAAGGGATAAATAGGGATTGGGATCAAGAGGGGGATTTGGGCCTCCGGATATCTCACTCACGATGTTAATGGTTAGTGTAATTTTAATTTTTTTTATTTTTCTGAATGCCAAAACGAGCAGATCGTGCGTCTGATAAATAATCGCCACGCCTGCCCATAAACAGGAGTAACACCACACAGAACTTTGAATTACAAAGAAGGCATAAGATGTTTAGTCTCACAATGCCCAGTAATTTCTCTGGTTTCAATGTCCTTTATAGGAAGAATAAACTTACAGGCAAACAGATATATAGACAATCCAGTCTCTTTAAAAGGCTCCGTCGGTATTATTGTTAGGTATTGCCTACAGAACCCTAAATTTATAATTTATTTATTATAATTTAAAACGGTCGCCCTATTTAAAATATCCAGATTACCCCATCTTTACACTCTTCGTTACTCTACGTTAATTAAAAACATTTCTTTCATTAACGCGACACCGGTGGTGCCTTTAAAAAGAAATTTCTGAGGCGGGTATAAAAGGTGAAATTAGAAAGTGGTATTATACAAGCGTGCGCTAATGAACAAAAACCTCTTATTATTTCACACATAACCTCTGCTAAATAGAACTAATTAGCCAAGATTTTAAACAAGTAGAGATGTGGGGTAGATATTTACATGACTAAATGTTTATCACACTTTTTTTGTAAGTAAGGAAAAGGGTTGGGTCAAAACTATTTATCACCGAAAAGACTCACGCAGGTATATATATGTATTATGTACTATAATTATATAAGTTTTTAGATTTTTTCTTCTCTACCTGTTCTTATGCCATATGCAGTCGGGTCGGCGGAGAATGGTTTTAATTAGCAGTGAAAGAAAGACTTGTAGTTTGTGTAGTTGGCTTGTAGTTTTTATGACTGGCCTCCTGCCTGACATTGATGGGGGAAAAACACCCAGACCCGAAACAAATATTTGTGTCTCAGGCGACTTGCTCATTGAGTCACGGAGATTGTCAATCTTTAGATTTTTTACGTATTTATATATCATAGTTAATTTGACTTCTTGACAACAAAACATAATTTTCTTCATAATGTGAGCAACATCAAAGTCATTCATTAGAGGGCTCAAACCCTACATTTACGTAAATTTACAAAATTAACAGCTATGTACGCGTCGGTTATCCTTTACAAACCACTGGCACGTAGCTGATTCTGCTAGTTTTACTGAGGGATAGGGTGCAAACTATAATTATACCCTAAGTAAACTAGCTTATGTACCTGGTAAGTGAATATTTAAGACATTAAACTGTAAAGCAGACGTGAACTCAAATAGGCATAGCAGGTTGCATTTAAATTTCTGACGTTTCAATGTATCCCCAATTTTTTTTAAACATAGACCAGAAAACGAGCAAGTGGCCCACCTAATGGTAAGTGATCTCCAGAAGAATCATAGTCGCGTTGACCTATAAGGAAAGAGAAATTAAGGGATTGGGAAAGAGAGGAGATTTAGGCCTCCGGATATCTCACTCACGGCACGAAAGCGAGCAGCATGCCACTACTTTACGTCGATTTTCTATGAGACAACGGTAAAGACCCGGACGAGCCGGCCCTTTGATGCTGTAGACAAAACTGTCCACAGCGTGGCTCTACCTCTCAAAAAACGTCTGTGTACTCGTACGTACTTCAACGCTGCAGTAATGCTAAGCCCGTACTGCAGCACGTAGCTGAATAAGGGATCCCGTTGTTAGAACAAGTTAATTTATTGCGAATACAAGTTTTGTGTTACATTTGTACTTTTATATAAGAATAGAATAGAGAATAGAATTTATTTATTAAAATTTATATAAACAACAAAAAAAGAAAGAAATACAATACACAAATAAACAAACACATATTTATTAATAAACATATTTTATTTTTCTTTCTTACTAGCTACGCTTAGTGTGGATGAGAATTGTGAGTATTGTCTTATAATACCGCAACATTTTCACTAGTTTCAACGTAGTGCTAGAATGAATCGCTCCGTGATATTGGGTCGTAACATTTGACAATTGTCCACACTTGTCTTTGGTACGCGTGTGGCGTGTCTGATACGGTCACGTAGTCCAAATGCGTCAAAATATGTCAAATCATATAATTACATTGTATAGCATAAGGTATTGTCTGTATTAAAATTATTGAGATATAGTTATTGCAATCTATAGTTTTTTAATTTGCAATTATTGATACAATTCTCATTTTGATGATACAGTTTTTATGGCTTTGGTGGTGTGACCAACGCCAAAACTGTTTAAGTGTACCAACACACAACAACTGTAACAACTGGATCCAGCCTGTTCATTCATGCTGTAGCCAAAACTATCAGACAGCATGGCTCTACTCCTTAAATGTATTAAATATGGTTTTATTATAACACTCTTTAGAGTAACCCCTCGTCATTGGCCATGATTATTTAGACATAAACAAAAAGGCAGTTATATCATCTTGGTATACCCGCCGGATATGAATTTAATTACGTAAACGGGCATAAAACAACGACCCCTCAATATCATATTTGTTCATAGATAAAATTATTTAGACCACTTGGATTTTGTGGGAACCCTCAACTGTCCCGAGGGGCCGGCACTAAGTCGCTTCTAAAGTGGCGGCTTATTAGGCTTACGCCCACTCGATTCCTCTCGGTTCACTTCAAAAACTTGTTTAATTTAATAATTTTTGCAGAAATCTTTTCTTGGATGAACAGGTAGCGTTAAATCCACAAACATATAAGTAGTAGCAGACGGAACATAGAGAGCACAATCAACAAGATGAAAATAAATAACATATCGATTTCTTTCTCTGCAAGCAAAAATCAATGATCCCATCAATTGCATACAAAAAAAACTAAACATGAGGTAAGCCCCTTATTGTGAGTCTTAGAATTTTAACCTTTATTTTAGCATTATTACTCGTGATAAATTTACTTGAATGGCAAAAATATAATACTGAAGTGTAGTAATTGTATTGCGAAAACTATCCTTACAGGAAAACATCAAAAATTACTGAAATAGATGTGTGCGTTAGTTTTGTCTGAAAGCGTAATTTTTTTGTTTTAAATTTGGTCCGCTACCTCATACATATTATAATATTGTGGGATAGTACCTATTTCTACTTCGCTCGCCTCAAATAATGTTTCCTTTATATTACCTTAGTTTCCTTTTTACACTACCTTTCTTTTACCTTGAAAAATCCTTTTTTTTTGTTATTTGATTGAAAAATGAGACGAGCAAGGTGCTCGCCTGATGGTAAGCGCCACGCCTGCCCATAAACAGAAGCAACACCATACATAACTTTGCACTACAAAGCACTGCATGGCACTGAACTGCGCTCGTCACCACGAGACATAAGATGTTAAGTATCATAATGCCCAGTAATATCAGTGGATTCAATGTCCTTTAAACCGAAACACATAAGTGCTTGCACACTTTTGCTTGGCGGCAGAAATAGACAAAACGGTGGTACCAACCCAGACGGTCTCTTGCATACGAGGGACCTACCTTGTTATTATCAAATCCAACTTATTTGATGACTTTAAATAGAACGTCGCTATATAATGTATTGTCTCCCAATGAACTTTTGAAGATTGGATATATAACACAACTTTTTAAAAATGCACTGCAGATTATGGAAAAATCTCGTTCAAATAGCTCAGCATTCTACTTTCCGGTAGTTGCGAATACAGAGCGCAATAACTTGTTAGAATAAAATTTTATTAAAGTACCGAGTCAATTTACAACTCACTTTCTTTTCAATAGGATTTTGTTGAAAAATTCTGCGGTTTGTTTTTTTTATTTTATAGTGTTGGTCTTTTTACTGGCATTGAAAATTAGCTTTAGAAGAGGATCCCGGGTAACATCGACCTTCACCCATTAAAAAAAAATATTAAAATATATTTTACCGAATGAAAAATATATTTAAGGGTATAAATTGTGTTGCTGAACACATACCAATAGGGTTGCCTAAAAAATATGGTCTGATACTGAATATTTCGTGACAGAAAAGCCCAATATCAGTTTTACCCGACCCGGGGATCGAACCCAAGACAGCACAGCAGTCGTACCGCGTACGCAATGCGCCAACGAGGCTGATCGATGATGCTGCGTCACCGAATGTGTAATTTATTATTATTACATAATTATATTATTATAATAATATGTCAGAGTATGATATTTGTATTTGTACAAATATAATGCAGTGTCATATTGTATTCGGTACGCAGCATTTACTACGAGAAGGTGAGACAAGCTCTTTTAATTAATTAACCCTAATAAATAGGTAATCTAATAGAAAAATATGTAGCACATTTAAAAATATGTTTATTTAATTCGTAGTCTATTTTTGAATGCAATGTTCATCTGCGTTTACATTTTCGCTACTCGACGCCACTCATACATTTAAAACTCCTTTTAATCTCCCTGGCGATCTTATAAAATGTACAGAATTTTCTACCAAAAGTCTGCATTTCAACATTGCTCTTCTAAATTAAGAACGCTTAAACAACCTGAAGAAAGAAATTTTATTTAAAATACCGAATGAATTACGACACACTTATCTCTCAATAGTACTTCGTTAAAGATTTTCTGTTGTATTTTATTTCAAATGGTGATAGCCGGCTGTTTAGGTAATTTAAAAAGTTTAAAATAATCGGGGTTGTCCTTTTATTAACCGACTTTAAAAAAAGAAGGTGTTTATCAATTCGGGTCGGTTTTTATGTATTTGTTTTTGTTTTTGTTATTAATGTATTTTATGTTTTTTTATGTAGGCAGACATACATTGATTTCTTCGTTACATGACGGAGTGCGGAGTTAAAAACGGAAACTTATCGAAGGATAACTGCACAGTGCACACTCTTCATGATTGTGTGAATGTGTTAAAATTTGCATGCTCTATGACTGTATCCACAACAACAAAAATAGTATTATAGCTTTACCAAAAATATAAAAACTTACTTGAAAAAACAACACATGAACACTCACATCACGCGAAGACTTCGTATCGGTACCGCGATTATGTCAGTTAATGTGGTAAAAATTGGTACGCTTGGTTTCTATACATACCGATGATTATGTCATATCTACAAATCCGTGATTAGTGCTTAACACTCAGTTAAATTATAGTCTGTAGAATGAACCATCTTCCACTGTATCTTTGATTGTACTTGATATTGGCATAAATTTTCAGGGGCATTATCTAGACATGGATTCTTAAGGCGGATATTACGGATTTTTCAATTTATCTCGGGTAAATTGGCCATGTTCTTTGAAATTTATTTCAGAGGATAAATGTATATTACAATTGATAATTTTTTTTCATTTTAGTTACAAGATTTTATTTTATATTTGAAAGTAAATATGATTATTTTATAATGATGTCTTATGTTTACGCAAATATTAAACATTGAAATAAAACTATTTCAATGTGTAATTTAATGGGATTTTATCGCGGTTTTTTATTAATTTTGATCCCGACGTTTCGAAAGCTTTTCAGCCTTCGTGGTGATGAGGTGGCCTCGGGTATAGTGTCGTGTGGCATTAGACCAGCGTCCAGCGTAAGGCCTAACTCCTCTTATTCAGTTGTTGAGGCCGGTCCCTAATTTTATACCTGTAGGTAATATATTAAAAAAAAGATAATATATAACCGTCGAATTGAGAAACTCGTGCATTTTTTCCGTCGGTTATAATGCACGACTGCATTTAACATTTTCAGGTTCATATTAGCATAATCGATTTCCATTAATCGAATTTGCATTCAGGAATATTTTAAATGACACGTTCATTAAAGCAGGCTTCGGATGGTCCGCGGGTAGTGCTACGTACTATGTAAACCTTTCGTAGAGCATTCGTAGCGTCACATCTGTCAAACTAAAATTTAATAGGGTGTTGGTACAGAAGATAGTTACTGACGATTACCACTGTTGCTTGACGCACCATTAGACCACGGACAATGTCATGGCTCAAGCTGGTGGTACAAGGTGGTAGGTCCCTCGTATTAGAGAGGCCGTCTGGGTTGGTACCACCGCTTTGTCTATTTCTGCCGCCAAGCAACAGTGTATAAGCACTGTTGTGCTTATACACGGTTTGAAGGACATTGAAGCCAGTGAAATTACAGGGCATCATGAGACTTAATTAAGTAATTTTATCTGAATTCAGTGAAGACTTAATCTGAGTGGTAGAGTCACGCTGTAGACAGTTTGTCTACAGCATGATTGGGCCGGCTCAACCGGGTCATTACCACTGTCTCACAGAAAACCGACGTAAAGTAGCGGCTTGCTGCTGCGTTTCGTACGGTGAGTGAGATATACGGAGGCCCAAATACCCCTCCCCTTCCCAATCTCTAATTATCCCTTTCCTTTAAGGTCGGCAACGCGCCCATAATTCTTCTGATATTGTGGGCATACATGGGCGGTGGAGATCACTTATCATCAGGTGACCCACTTGCTCGTTTGCCGATCTATGCTATAAAAAAAAAATGTCTCGGGATTATGAGCGTAGTTCAGTGCCATGTAGGACTTTGTAATCCAAAGTTATGTGTGGTGTTGCTTCTGTTTATGGGCAGGCGTGGCGTTTACCATTAGGCGAGCGACGCTCGTCTCATCATTCAATGAAATAAAAAAAGCTGACTACACCCTTCCAAGCTTATAGTCGAAGTGTTCCCTCCTTCCTATAATATGGGGTCCTTTTAACGGAGTGTGAAGAAGCAGTTAGGCAGGCCGGCATGATCGTGGCGACCAACGATAGACACACTGTTTGTCGTTGGTCGACACTATTCCTGGATTGCGCTACACTTACCATCAGGTGTGGCGTAGTCATTTTGCCGAGCCAGGATAAAAAAAAAAGCCTAAACATTGGCTACAGCCCAATCAGGGAGATATCAATAATTTACCCGAACTGACTATTCCATTACGCTAACGATTATAGCTAATGTATTCAAATTGTCGCTGGCTAGAACACCGGCTGAGGCATGTTGCCTTTACCACTGATTTATTAATCAGTTAGCCTGAGTTTAAAATTAATTTGCGGATAAATGGTCCTTACCTCGTTAGGTTTAAGGTATAGATGAAGAAATATTGATGTCTCTCCTTGCTATCAGATATTGCTGTATCATTTTGCTATTAACATTTACAAATAGAAAACCAGCTAAGTGGGAGTTGGACTTGTGCCTTGATGTTTTTCATAAGTTTAGAGTGGTAGAGCCACGCTGTAGACAGTTTTGTCTACAGCATGAATGGGCTGGCTCGACCGGGTAGTTACCACTGTCTCACAGAATACCGACGTAAAGTAGCGGCTTGCTGCTGCGTTTCGTACGGTGAGTGAGATATCCGGAAGCCCAAATCCCCTCCCCTTCCCAATCCCTAATTATCCCTTTCCTTTAAGGTCGGCAACGCGCCTATGATTCTTCTGGTGGTGGGCGTACATGGGCGGTGGAGATCACTTACCATCAGGTGACCCACTTGCTCGATTGCCGGCCTATGCTATAAAAAAAAAGTTTATACATTTTGTTTTTATATTATATGCTAGTATATCCGTTACAATAATTTACAGTATATATTACGGTTCAAAACAAAGAACCCTTTAAGGGTACGAGGGACACACAGACGGCTCAGGCTTAGTAAGAAGGTCCTGTTGGCACATTTTGATTTGATAGCATAAAAATTGAACTTTTTAACGGAAATACACTAAACACATATGCTTTGGACAAAACAAATAATTTTAATAAGATTTATTCGAATCGATTTTATTAATCCATGATAGATATGATTTAAACTAAATTAAGATTTTATTACTCTTACCCTTAGATGATAATAAGAAAATACATTTAAAGCACATAATCAAATAATCAAATGTAGAATATAGAAGCATACATTTGCACGAGAAAATATTGTACAAGTACAAAAAAAATATTTGTTGATGTTATAATTTCTTTAAAAATTTGGGTTGAATTTCGATCATTGGTAATAGTAGCAACATTGAATATGTAAACAGCTTTATTTTTATTATTTACATAACGTTATTGTATAGTACCATAATATTAATCCAAGGGTCTTATAAACTCTCCGTTTATTCAGGGGAAATTTACCCCTTTTCACATTTTACTCTAAAATTGCTTTGAAGTTAAGGTAACTAGCTATAATTTACCCCGAAGCGCTCATTTGTTACGAAAATTTCGTAATTTAATACGTATAATAAAAATAAATATTTTCCTACCCTTTAATACTTTACCCCACAAAACATATTTTTTGCCTACTCAAGCATCTTAAATAAACTATATAATATGTGTGTGACTGTTGGGTGTTATTTATTTATAAACGGGTCTAGTCCTTACAATATATAGGTACTAAAGGCAGTTAATCCTGTTTGTTCTTACGATAAAGTTACCCCTTCATTCATAATTTTGCGTGATTATCTCCTATCTATGACCCATGATCAGTTACTTTAGATTTGTTATTAATACTTACTTTATATGTAGGTTTCGTGTTTTTAATTGGCCTTTTTGGCCTTGAGGATGGTGATACGGTTACCCAAGGTGCTGTACTATATTATTATTTCAAATGTTATAAGCTATTTACAGGCAAAATTAACTTGAACAAACATAATATATAGGAAATTACTGATTATAATCTACCTACCATTATTGTGATTGGTTTATGTATAACTAGCGTTTGCTCGCGGCTCCACCCGCGTGGTCTGCTTTTTCCGGGATAAAAAGTATCCTATCACCCAAGTCAACTCATACCCTGTCTGTATACCAAATTTCATCAAAATCCGTTCAGTAGTTTCAGCGTGATTCTGGCCCAGCACACACGGTGAAACGCAACTGCAACGAAACTGCAACTTCTAGTTACTTTTGAGTTTCATTTGAGTTTATGCCATAGACTCCAAGGAGAGACCGCACATGACGCAACTATTTTTAAACCGGTTTGAAACGCGTTGCAAATCAGTTGCTATGAAACCGGCGTGCAGGAAACTGGTGTTTTCGTTCGTTGTGGATTTCGCGCCTTTTTGGTTCCAAAATGGCTGACGACCAAAATAAAAACATTTAATTTGTGTTGGAAGTTGAAAATCCATGAAATTTCTATCAGTTTGTTGTAATTCTTTGGCAGCCACAAACATACGGTAGTTGATATTTTTCTCAATGTAGGGATGTATCCACATACTTCTTCTTTTGCGCTTCCTTCTTTGTCGAAGATACAAATATATAACCACAACTTCTTCGTCACTAACATTTTGTAGACGTCTGTTCTCAAAAGCGAAATGAGTATGACTAATTTCATCAGATTGTGGTTGCGGCGTGTGTGGAAAACGATTGAAACTGGTTTCAAACCAATAATTTCAAAAGGGTTTCGTTGCAGTTGCGTTTCACCGTGTGTGCTGGGCCTAACGGACAAACATCCAAACAAACAAACTTTCACATTTATAATATTAGTAGGATTCGATTTTTGCTTTTTTTTTATGTTTCTTTATTTAGCGCTTATAACGATACGAGATACGGATCCCTGATAGGACCTAAACGTCACGCTAACCTAAAAACAGAAGCAACACATATTAGAACTTCCAATTATACGTCTTCATATAGATGGCAAATTACAAACATAAATGAGTTGCCCGTGATTGGAATATATTCCAGGCGAAGTGATAGGCTCGCCTCTTAACTTGACACGGAAGTAATTTTGACGAATCGTCGGTGCACCACTAACACTTTGGGTATACAGGTGTGAGCTTATGTTATCCCACTGTTGCAATGGATCGATGTATGAAAAAAAATCATTCATTTTTGAATTCGGCTTAAAAAATTAACCAGATATTGCAATTTGAATGTCATTATTAAAGAAGAACACAATTAAATAAAATTAATATTAATTGAGTAACTTTTTACGATTTCAACTTTATAACAACTAAGCTAAACTGCGGGTAAATCCCGTTCATTATTAAAACGTATGAACGCCTGTTGACTTCAGTTTTAGTAGTAAATTATTCCCGAGGTGGAAGTACTATATTAATTTGAGTTTATACGTTAACACTTTAGTTGCAAAACTTTTTTATAGTTATAATAATTTTAATCTACTGTTTACGAATTCTAACTAACTTACTTGCGTCTTCACTCGCGTGAAACCCTTTTCTGAGACGAATAATTTTCTCCCGTTAGGGGTTACATTTTGAAAAATGCCGAGTTTAATAAATTGTGTGTGAAGACCAGTGGGTGAGTAGCCGGTTGTGAAACGAGAGACCACGATTTTGAATTCCACACAAGATGAACTTTTGTGTGATGAACTTTTGTGTGACCTACAAATATTTGTTTCGGTTCTGGGTAATGTGGGACCAAAGGCATCTCGCAGATTCACGTAGGTATTACGTACGATACAGGTTAACTTAGTGAGGAGTCAGGACTATGTATGTATGATTATTAGGTGTATTTAATTTATTTATAAACCAGAATATTATTTCCCATACACATGTTCCCACCCATTTTCATATTTTGGATGAAATATATAAAAAAATCAGTCCTTTAAGTCCATCATTTTGGTCTGGGAATTGATGAATCAGTAAGTCACGTCATGTAGTTTTATTAGTTTAAAAAAAGAAAAAAAAAACATTTTTTTTTTTGGTGCAACACAAAACAAAATAAAAAATAATTACAATCAAAAATAAATATATAAAAACATGAGAGTAGAAATAAAATATATAAAATGTATATTTATATTTCGCTCCTTTTTAATATACCTATAATTATCAAATAATTATAATCTGAAAACCATAAATTGTTTTATAAAATAGGTTTTCTTTTTCATATGAAAAAAATTAGATAAAAACAACTGTTTTATCAATCAAAAGAATCCATTACCAAATTGAATGCTATGGCGGAGAAAAAAAGAATTTAAAAATATTCCTTTGTGGAAAGCTCGTTTGAACATGACGTTTCTTTATTTTGCGACCTATTTTAAATTAATGGACTTACGCAAGCACTTGTTTGTTTGAATCACTTTGATCGGATTTCCGTGAAATCCGGAGTAAAATGTATCATGGGCAATTAATTATTTACCTGAATTATGTTTCTTTTTTATTATAGCATATTATTCAAGCGTAAACCGGCAAACGAGCAAGTGGGTCACCCGATGGTAAGTGATCTTCAGCGCCCATTTACACCCACAATACCAGAAAGAATTATGGGCCTGTTGCATACTATTTTTTTTTAAGCAGAGTTTTCCCAATTGGTACTAGAGTCTTGTTTCATATAAATTTTTTTACTCGCAACGGGTTAAAATGTTTTCAGAGTTCAGAATCTCTTAAAATAATTGTATTGCTTTTAAAAATATATAATACCTTTGTTCGCATTTAAGATGTTTTCAGGTTACCTATTTTTAAACTACGCTTTCATTTATTTTTCTAGAACATATTTTTAATACCAGAGGCCATAAATGAAAGTACGTGATCTAGTCCACCCACGAATATTGGAAGAATCATAGATGCGTTGCCGAACTTTAAGAAAATCAATAATGGGGATTGGAATGGTATAAATTGGGCTTCCGGAAACGGAAAATCAAAACAAATCCTATCTTATTGAACAAATAAAAATTAGGTTGAATTAAATTATCATTTTGTACCTTTAAGCGAATGCGAATCAGTCCACCCCGTGACCACAAAGGCTGAAAAACTTTCGAAACGCCGAGACCAAAATTAAAATAAAAAACCGCGATAAAAACCGTTTCAATTAGTTTTATTTCAATGTAAAACATTATCATAAAATGTTATCTGAAGAAGGTGAACTCACCAGGAAGTATGTTCTTAGGGTTTGATTAAGAGCTCCCAAAATTTGACCATTTTTAGACCTTGTTTCAAAATGGTGTGGCGATATGCTCGCCCTATCACATCATGGGAGGTAAGTTCCGTGAAACGTGGTTGCATCAGTTGTACCACTACCTACATCTTCGGGTATACAGGCGTGAGCTTTCATCTGTATGTAACATATTACCATCAGCCGATAACCGCATAATTTCCTGTTATTCATACTATATTCTAGATTGAAACTAGAATAAACTAATGTAGAGCGGAAGTGAGCTCTACTGGCAGAGAGTGCGATAAGCCGAGCGAGTGCTTTCCCATGTCCCGGCCGGCGTGGATACCTCCACTGTAACAGCGTGCGTGGATTGCATATAAAATATCTCTATTAATAGTGTCGGTTAATGCGCAAACTTGAACAAATATTGACACAATCTTCATGATATTTTAAAATTACGCAATAGTTTTATTCAGTTCAGCTATAGAAGGGTTAACAGTTTATATAATTGTAGCAATTATAAATATTTTTCGTATTCAATTGACATGAATTACTTGTTGAAAATGTGGAAGAATGGTTTAATTCTGTAATATTGTTTATAAAATAATTATGTCACTGTTGGTCGTATATTTAAAAGTTTTTTGATTCATGAATGATGGCATCAACTCAATCTTAATTAGCTCCAAATAGCTAATTCCATTTTTATCATTTTAGTTATATGGTCGGTTTTATTTTCCTTTTCTTTTTTCTTTTAGTAAAAGAACCATCAAAATCGATGCATAAGTGTTGTAGTAGTTACTTCATAGCCAATTTATCTCCTTACGGGTGTTTTTTTTCTTCAAACTTAAGTGGGACAAACTTTGAACTAAATCCTATTAATAAAAATAGGGCTACTCGACCATGTAAAAAGATTTTCCTGACAAAAATCTCTAATATGAAACAAAAACAGCCTGTACGGTTTGTTTGTCTTGACACAACGACAGATTTGCCCCCTATGGCGTCATGACGAAATAGGTCAGGGCGTAAAGCTCAAAAATAGGCTAAAATGCAGCTCGAAAACAGAGCTTTTCTATGTACCAGGGTTTGTGGTACGCTTCTGCGAAAGTGTAATTGAATTTGTATTAACTTTTACCGCATGTGGGCCTGGCAGCTAATTTATACTAAAATATGAATAGAAGTTGTTTGCGAAATATTATCAACATTTTTGCGGTGATTAGGGTAAAATGTATCGTAAATAACAAACAGGAACTTAATTCAAATGCTTTCGCTAAAGTTGAATTATTAGTACTAGCTGTCCCTCGCGGTTTCACCTGCATATTACTGCCCTGCCATGGATCATAGCGTGATATACATATAAACCTTCCTCATGAATCAGTCTATCTATTACTGCATTAAACAATTGAATAGTTGAAAAGATCTAAGCGAGCAGACAGCGGAAGCGACTTTATACTATGTAAAGATGCATGATAATTCATTTATTGCTTATTATGCTATACTTTTTTATGAAAGAGGGGGCAAATGGACGGGTCACCTGATGTTAAGTGATCACCGCCACCCCATGGATCCCATCAATACCAGGGGGATAGTCGGTACGTTATTGGCCTTTGAGGTAAATTAGGCTCTATTCTTGAAGGTTCCTAAGTCGTATTGGTCTGGAAATACCGCACAAAATGGATTCCTAAAGGAAACCGTACCAGGATAAACTTGCTAAAATAGTATGAAATATCCCAAAGACTAAATGGTGAAGCCAGAGGTCGCGGGTTTGATTCCCGTACCGAGACAAATGTTTGTGAAATCCACAAATACGTGTCTAGGTTCTGGGTGTTGTGGGACCGCAAGTCCAACCTAGTGTGGCATCAGGACTATATGTGTGACTGTTGGGTGTATAAAAAAACATGCAGGATGATCCAAAAATAACAAAGTCGACCTGTCAGTGTAAAATATTGTGTTTTTACTATAAGTAAGTAAAATATTATGTTATACAGAACTTCATTATTACAAAACTTATTGAAATTATCATTCGTTTTAAAAAAAACTTTTTAATAATACACAGACAATATCACACAAAAGTTATTCCTATACTTATTTAGGTCGCGTCGTATAAATTTATTCTGACCGATATCAAGGTACTATTTTGTATCAATCACCATTTCTCGTAAACAAACTAATGTTATGGTCTACTTTTACAACCTCCTTATACCATAATAATCATATAAAAGGCTACAATAGTTATCTGTCTAAATGAGATAATAAATTTTTAACTAGGTTATTACTATGAGTATATATCATAAAAAATAACGAGCACCGCTGTGCCAACAGCCCTTACAATGTAGGGGTAGTTTGCATAAATTTCACGCCACTACACGCCCCGTTAAGTCCTACCTTTATTTCATACGAGTATGCTAATACAGCATAATAGTTTCGGTTTGAAGGACATTGAAGCCAGTGAAATTACTGGGCATTGGAGATATTGAGATTAAATACAATTGGAGACTTAACATCTTAACAGTGCTTTATAATTCAAAATTCTGTGTGGTATTGCTTCTGATTATGGGCAGGCGTGGCGCTTACCAACAGGCAAACGCCTTGCTCGTCTCGTCATTAAATGAAATAAAAAAAGCAGTATTATTTTTTCGCAAACGATTTCATATGAGTAATAGATTTATTTTCGATAGATTATATTCGATACATATTGGTGTTGCGGATGTTCATGGGCAGCGGTGATCACTTTCCATCAGGTGAGCCTCCTGCCCGTTTGCCCCCTTTTCCATAAACAAAAAAAACATGATGAAATCGACTAAATATAGGCAGGCGAAATTGATTACAAACATCTAAAAAGCTTTGTGTTTTACATATAGCGGTAAAAAAATACGTGAGCAAATTTATTTCATTGTAACATCAAGTAAACGTCTCATAATGTACGAAAAAAGGAAAATAAATTTCTTTTATGTTTCAGTTTAATAGAAAACAAATCAACAAAGGGTTGTGTTCGAAAAACAAAACTTGTAGGTTAGCAAATATTTCGTTATCGAAGAGAATCTACATCACTTAAGCCTTTGTTCACCAGTAGAAGTAAGTTAAAAAAAACAATACACTGCAACTCAGCTTCCCACCGAGAGATAACAAAAAAATGTAGCTCATCCATCCATCATATTATGAAAAAATGTGATATTTATTGAAATAAAACTAATTTAAACGGATTTTATCGTGGTTTGTCCACCCCGTGATCACGAAGGCTAAAAAGTCTGCGAAATGTCGGGATCAAAATTAATAAAAAAACCGCGATAAAATCCGTTTAGTTTTATTTCAATGAGTAATATTCGCGTTAACATAAGAAATTATGATATTTACCGTTGATATTAACTATTTTAATCCCATATAACCCACAATGTTAAATCGTTTTATGTTAATATTTTCGTAATTTCGACTCATACTGGAAAAGTTGTGTCGTACTGGACCCTTAGTAATTTCATTAAAGCGCCCCGAAACGCATTAGGATCGTAATATTGTTTGCTCATCACTAGTTTTACATATATGGCTTCGCTTGAACCCTTTGTGGAATGTCTGCGTTGGACCTAAACATAAAAATCTATTCTGTACTTATAAAAATAGCAGCGATAGCACAATGTGGAGTGGACGGACTGTCGAGACGAAAGTTGCAGGTTCGAAACCAGCCCCAAGACTTTCATGCACCTGCACCTCTGACTTTTCTAAGTTACATGTGTATTCATTGGTAATTATCGCATGCTTTAACGTTGAAGGTAATATCATGAGGAAACCTGCATATCTGAGAATTTCTTCAAATCAATTTCGAAGGTATGTGAAGTCTGCCAACCGACATTCATTCAGTAGAGGGGGTCCGTACCCAGTAGTGGGACGTGTATAATACAGGGCTACTTACATACCACGACACATTATTTATTTTAAAGACTTCTTTAATTTTTTAAATATTGAATTTGCAAATAAAACAAACCATTTAAATATATAAAAAAACTATCACCCTCCAATGGCCAGGCCTAGGACCCAAGCCACTGGCGGTTAGCCAGAGAGAGAGATTTGGGCCTCCAGATTCTTGGGATAAAAACCCACAATAATCGTAAACTACAAATAAAAATTTTAATCAAGTTAACACGTGACAAATATCCCATACCGGTGTATTGTACCCCAACTGTAGCTATAGTCTCAAATACCCGGATAACCGTATCTAAACTGGGGTATAGGTCTCAAAGCGGGTTGATACGGGCCGGGCGGTGTAACGTCGCCTAGCAAATGATGGGGGCTTGGCGACGGAAATTGGCCCGGTAATGTCTACTATCTGGTATGGGCCGGAATGATGCGCGATGTGAACAATGTATACGGTGCTTGGAACTCGGTTGTGTGTGAATGGGGTAATCAATGTCAAATTGAAACGTGGCAGATTTATTTTCAGATAGATTTTGTAGAGAGTTACTGTGGTTAAATTTTAATGCGCTAATTCTATCACGAAATGCTTAGTATTAGACCGGAATCACATCATGAGACGGAACATTTTTGTTGAAATGTGAATGTACTAGTTACACTTCTGCCTACCCCTTCGAAGATTACAACCGTGCGTATACATGTATACTATATGACGTATATCGTAGAGATTATCGAGTAATATGACTCTGGCATATCTTTTAAATAATATCATTCGTTCTACTTCCCTCCTTCCCCCTCGTATGCGAGAGGCCGTCTGGGCTGGTACCACCGGTTTGTCTATTTCTGCCGCAAAACAATAGTGTGTAAGCACTGTTGTCTAATAAAAAAAACTTAGGGTGAAAAATCATGAGATTCTGAGTTTAAATCTCAGAATGGCAATACCAATTTGTGTTAGAGATTTAGATACAAAAATGAGTTTCCCGGGATCTAAATTTGTGTCTGGTATAGCAATTGATTCGCCCCTTATCGTGCGACAAAACAAACTCGGTGAACCGTGAATAACACTTATAAACTAACGACCACATTACAAACAATCTTTGACATAAAACAATTATTAATTGAATCACATTATCAAGGAAAATTACTAAAGATTTTCGCGGTAGATGGATGGCGTGGCGTTAAATGCACAATGCATTTAAAGCCTGTAACTTAACAATTAGGCTAAACATTAAATTTAATTACGACAGGTAATGAGCTGCGGCAAATTGCGCTGCCACAATTTTGCTACACGGATTTATAAGTTGTGTTAGCCGCATTCCTGGCAAATTCACTGCAATAAAATACCGAATAACTCGACGTTGCGTATCATAATCGCAATGTGTGAGAGAATATATTTATGTCTAGTGATATAAAATGTAAAAGCCGGTCTTAATCCTACTAATATTATAAACGCGAAAGTTTGTAAGTATGGATGAATGGATGTATGTTTGTTACTCTTTCACGTAAAAACTACTGAATGGATTTTAATGAAACTTTACAATAATATAGCTTATACATCAGAATAGGACATAGGCTACTATGTTTTTCAAAAATCAACCCCTGAAGGGTTTAAAAAGGGGGTGAAAGTTTGTATGAAAAATCAAAACTGCTGAACCAATTTCAATGAATTTTGGCACAAATATAGTTGATGACCCAGGGTTAAACATAGGGTATTTTTTTCTTTAAATTTCAACCCCTAGAGGGCCCAAATACGGGATGAAAGTTTGTATGAAAGCTTTTTGATGGCGAAACGAAGTTCGCGGGCACAGCTAGTTAAAAATAAATAGTTTTTGAAGTGAAAACTTCTTTAGCGGCGTTGAGCACTTTTCTTGGGATGGGTATAAAATTTTAAACTCTCATCAGGGTACGTGACCTGATCGAAAATTCGTAAGACGGAGGGAGAGTAGACCGCCGGCGCGGCGTAGGAGAGGAAGTGAGTAATATAAATTGTCATTTTTCTGTATGTTAGCGCAATAAATGAATATTATATTTAATCACATAAGTGATAGTACTTTTATACTGATAAATAAAGTAATTAGTGCGAAATGATTTCCTAACCATTCCAAAATATTCAAAAATGCACAACGTTAATGTTCAAGTTTTCACTTCTGCCAACACTCCCGGAGTGCAACCCGTTGCTTTTTTTTATTTTTATTTTATTTGGTTAAATGACAAGATGAGCAGGGCGCTGATGTTAAGCGTCACGCCTGCTCATAAACAGAAGCAAGAACACACACCACATAGAACTTTGAATTACAAAGCACTCCATGGCACTGAATTGCGCTCGTCATCCCGAGACATAAGATGTTAAGTCTCATAATACCCAGTAACTTCACTGCCTTCAATGTTCTTCAAACCGAAACACAACAGTGCTCACACATTGTTGCTCGGCGACAGAAATAGACAAAGCGGTGGTACCAACCCAGACAGTGTAATTCATAGTCAATTGTTAATAGCAAAATTATAAAGACGTGTACTGGCTACACTTGAATCTCGTGAGTTGTAGAGATTATAATTTAGAACATCAGTTCAATTTCTCTGGTCAAGCGTTTAAAACGCACAAGCTAAAATAATGTGGGGTGTGACCTTGTTGCTAGTTTCGAACCCGTGACTTTCGTTTCAGTATTCCAGAACCCCCCACCCTGAGCTATCGCGTCTTAGCATGTCTGGCTTTATCTAGACGCCTGACAACCTTAGCCGCAACAAAATAAAAAAAAATACTCACAATACAAAACTTGGAGTCATGCGGGCAGTCCTCCAGTCGCGCCGCGCTGTGGTTGTTGCAAGGCGTGATGGAACCCACGCCGTCGCTGTACTGGCCGCATTTCCAACACTTAATAGCACTGGCAGCCATGGCTAGAGACACCAGCATTACTGCAATAGCTAGCCTGCATGAGCTCGACATCGTCTGAAAATAAACACGTATTTTGATTTTTTATAAATTGAATATAAAAATTCATTGAAATAAAACTAATTTAAACGGATTTTATCGCGGTTTTTTATTAATTTTGATCCCGACGTTTCGAAAACTTTTCAGCCTTGTCCCCCCCACGTGACCATGAAGGCTGAAAAGTCTTCGAAACGTCGGGATAAAAATTAATAAAAAACCGCGACAAAATCCGTTTAAATTAGTTTTATTTCAATGAGTAACATTCGCGTAAACGTAAGAAATCATTATAAAAATACATCATCATTTTTAATATCTAAACAAATAGAAGAGTGGGTCAACATATGGTAAATAATTACCACAATTATCATCCATAACGCCAACGAACTTTATGATGTGTTGATATTTAAGCATTAGAATAGAGTTTGAATGTTGGAGGATTCTTTGGGCCTTTAGTAATAGCAAGGATCATATAAAACCGAACATCAAAATACTCTCTTTATCCTGGCCCGATAATGTGACTATACGGGACCTAATGGTAAATACCTAAATCTAAATAAAATGTCATGATTATTGAGAGAAATTGCGTCTCTCGACAGTTACCAGAACTCTTTTAAACTAAACTTACTGGGTACACCCTGACTGGCCCCGGAAGGCTGCTCGTCTGAATGGTTTTTCACGATGTGTTTCACTTCACGTCAGTACTCTATGAGCCTTACGCACAATTTCAAACGCGAACCCATATTTGTAGGCACAACCATAGCTTAAATCTACCAGATAGTCACCGTAAAACTACTTACTTTTCGTAACCTAAAATTAAATATGCCACACAGCTTATTATTTGTAGCTAACGTTAAAAATGCACGAGACATGGAACGCTGAGAGCGTTAATCTAAATTAGATCAAATCTGAATACGAAAGCGTTTCCATTTCAGCCAACTTCCTATGTTATTGGTTTCAGAATACATCAATATACTAATGTCTGTTTCCTATAAGCGTAGGTACAGGTAAAGGAGTCTTGCATACATATTTTGCCTCATACACTATAATTGAAATTCTCAATAATTAATTGCTATATTATTTTGCAAAATTATCAAATATCAACTATCCAGGTGTCTTCGAGAAAAGCTAGTGTAGGTGCTTTGAATTTCTTTCAAAGAACCCACGATATTTCATATTCCTCACTTTATTCCCACGTGTACCAACCATATTTGTTATACATGGACGTCTATATCGGCACATTTATTTTCTCTCCAGAACTAATCAAGTAATGTACAAGTTGCTAAATTGACACGTAGGTGACATAAATCAGAGTAAACAGTCAAGCCTTTAGGAATTACAAGCTTATCGTAGATATTGATTTATGAAGCCCTTTTCTTTTCTCTCCTAAACTATCCATTCTACTATTTCATCTTTTGTAAAAACACGTGTAATTTAAAACAAAAATCCTATAATCATCAATTAATATATATATACATATTAGGGTGTCCCTTATATTTCAAGTTCAATATATTTTTATGCATACCTTCTTAAAAGTTTAGTAATAACCCAATATAGTATAGAAAAAAATATTAGCCCGTTTTATAAACGATAACCCGTGCCGACTTGCGATTTAAACTTGTCCATACAAATTGCGCGGGTACTGGCGCAGCGACCTGTAACTACCCCTTTCATTTGTCATTATACACGTGATTTTTAAGATTATTAATGAGCGCGGTATTATATTTTACTACATAAATAATTATATTGGTGGAATTACGAAATGAAAAACAAAATATTTTCTTAATCGGACTGCCTAAGCATCAAATAAATGGTGCAAAATTACCATCTAATCGACAAGTTCTCGTCGTCTCATTTTACAATATTCGCGAAGTCAAGCTAACTGTTAGTGAAAGTGCAAATCTTGTGATTAGGGAAATCATTATATTTTGAGAAAAAGTCAGAATTTCCACAAAGGCATTTCCTAATTAAGATCTGCTGTTGATTTATATCATGTTTGGAGAGAACTGCAAAAAAATTGTAAGAAACCCCAGGTCACATTCAAGAATCGATAATATAGTTTTAAAATAAACCTTGATAACTTATTTGATATTACTGATGCCTTTGAGAGAATGAAAATAGAGGAAGACAAAGTGTTTTTAAAGAAACAGAGAGAGCCAGGTCGACCGGGATGCTTAGGTGGTGTAAAAATTGACGGAAAAAGAAGAAAGAGCTAGACAAAGACGATTGGAAGAATAGGAAAGGAATGTAAGGAAAGGAGATAGAAGAGAGAAAGATAAAAGAAAGAGACTAAAGCCATATCAACTGCTCTCTTTGACTGGTTAATTCATAATAAAGTCCAATTAATGTGTTGCGACACAACAACTTCGAATACTGGCAGTTTCAATGGAACATTTGCTGTTTTGGAGCAGACTTTAGAAAGAGAATTGTTGCCTTTTGCTTGTCGTCATCATGTTTATGAGTTGGTCCTAAAAACTGCCTTCAAAACCAAGATAAAACAAATTACTAGTAGCCCGGATATTCAGATTTTCTATGAGTTCAGAGACAATTGGAAAAACATTTATTCCAGTAAAATTGAACTATCTCTTTATTTCATAAAAGAGCGTATTGCTTGCGGACGCAACAATTTCTAAAGCTTCTATAAGCGAGTTTAGCCATTACTTGTGGTATTTATTTGAAGAGACAGTCATTCTGTACCATTTTGATGATGAAGTTGATAACCAAAACTAAGATGAAAACTAACTTAAAAAGAGACAAAATCTCAGATTTACGCAAACGCTATGTCCCATCCAAGGAAGAACTATCGTAAAAGTTATTTGGTAAGTGAAATAATTTTTTTGTGTATATTTACATTTCTTGTTATTATTTATTTTGTTTTTATTTAATCTGTTTTTCTTTCAAATAAAACGCGGGATGATTTTGTATCAGAAAAGAGCAAACAATTTCTATCTCGACTGCAAATCGACGACAGTTTTCTTCAGGAAGATGTATCGTATATTATTGGAATTATAATGCTGTTCTTCTGGAAGCTAAAAGAAGAATAAGTCGTTTGAAGGTTATAAATGACACTGCCGAAAGAATTATGAAATAATGCAAGATTTTACTGGACTTATCACGGCTGAAAAGGAACAAAAACAGTTCTTGTTGCGTTGTATTTGAAATTTGTATCCGGACTGTAAAAAAAACGACTCTAAAATGAAGTTACCATGGCTGATTGTTAATATTTATGTGTAAATAAAGTTTCATGTTTATTTTATTTTATTTGAACTCTTATTCACTGCATTTGCATTGAATATATTAGCTTTATAGTAGACCGAAATATCAGAACAAAACATGATTTTTGATAAACTTGGTAGCTCGGTCGGCACGGGTTACAATTAAGCTAGAAAGATAAAATTTTATATTTGAGCATGTTTTAGCATTTATAAAAAATGTAGAGGGTATGCATAGCGAATTTCTAAAAAAAATTTTTTTTCTTCATTTAAGGGACACCCTAATACATATACTGTATTATTATATATACTAAATAATCCGAATCACTTAGAATTACTCTCAACAAAAAAGAAAGACTAATACAAAATATTGGTTTCACATAAAAATATTTCAATGATCACAAATTCGCGCCGAACTCAATAAAATAAGCATAAATAACACAACGGACGATTTTACGGTCAGGTAAAGTTCAGGTTTTATGAGAGATCCTCCGGGATGGCCCGGAGGCCTTAGAGCCAGCGCTTGGAAAAAATGCTGCTTGTTTCCGAAAGTTATTTGTGTAGTAATTTAGTAGCATTACTAGTATTGGCAATAAACTAAATACGTTCTTTGGATGTTTTTTTAATATCAGACGCCAGCTTAAACGAGCAAATTAGGACCCTTATGCTGTAATCCGCAGTGAAGCGCTGAAATTTGGAAATGTACAGAGTTTAAAATGTTTGTATAGTATTACGATGATATAATTTTAATAGGAATTACCACTACTAAAATGGAGCCGTAAGCATGTATGAAAAGTGATTACTTTTTACTATTCATACTTTTTAACTTTGTAAAACGAAAATAGCTCTACAATAATAATAAAATATATTCTCCTTTTAATACATGCTTTTATTCACGGCTTTATTGTAGTCGCAATAATTTATATTCGAAATTTTATTAGTGTGATTGATATTCTCTTCTACACTAGGGCTACATTCCCAAACTTCGTTGCTTCGTATCGTTCTATACCATGTCACCTGGAAGTATGTGATCCCCACCGCCCATAAACACTCTAGTAGAAAATTTGTTTCATGGAAGGTTTTAATATGAGGAACTAATCTATATATATTAGAAATTTCCTTAACTATTAGGTTTCTATATATCTGAGGAGTTCTCCTCAAGAATCTTGAAGGTATATGAAGTCTGCCAACCCACATTAGCCAGTGTAGTGTAGTGGAATAAGGCCTAACTCTCTCATTCAATAGAGGGGGCCCGAGCCCAGCATTGGGACGTATGTAATACAAGGCTTACATTATTATTATATTTCTGACCGAATTCATAACGTGTACATTGGATGAGTCGAGATTTCAAGTAAACAAGATTGCTCCATTTATTAATTGGCCATTATATACGAGTATTATAGGTTCCAACTATACTGCAAGCTGGTCATATTTTAGTAAAACTATACAATAATTCTTTTATAAACAATCTGCGCCGCTCAGAGAGCCGGTGCGTAATTTTCATCATAACACAATAATTCATTTCAGTCTGTCACATCAAGATAAATATTAAATAAATTCTCCGAGAAAAGGGTAAGGCGTTAAGCACAGACATATATAAAAATAAGCCTCGAGTGACGCACGGATATAAATCAAACCTTTTGGCAAACTCTGGTATCTCTGCCAACTACAGTACAGCACCTGTACAGACGTTTCTCTATATCATTATTGCCGGATCTCAAAAATTTCCAGCTGATCCGGTATATTTTCTAAAAAACTGCTTCTATTAATTTTATAATAAAACCTACTGGTTTTTTGTGAGTTCTAATTCGCTCAGTGTTAAAACCTGCAAGACTTGTCTTATATACAAAACTGAACAAAAAAAAAAATTCAAGGTCGTCAATATTTGGATGACCTTTGTTTTATAAGAGAGTCCTTCTGGATTTGTTTTTGGTATCATGAATGTCAGTTTTATGCTGATTGATTGCAATTTTCCTAATTTCATCTAGTTTTTTCTGACAGCGTTCGTGGCGTAGTGGGCGACTAGCCGCCTGTGAAGCGAGAGGCCGCGGGTTCGATCCCCGCACCGTGACAAATATTTGTGTGACCCACAAATATTTCATTCAGTCTGGGTGTTGTGAGACTGAAAGTCTCTCGTAGTTCCACGATATAATATTAGTACCTTACTGTGGGGTCAGGACTATGTGCGTGACTGTTGGGTGTATTTATTTATTTCTCCAGATATTTTCGAATTTCATCTGGCAACTGTGCTCTTCGTAGAGATCGTTGCGGCTCGCATTGTTAGTGGCCACTTGACGACTCTCGTGCTCTACCTGCCGACGTTCTGGTGTAATAATTAAAAAAACGCGAAAATGCATATTTACCGTTTCGGAATATTCGCTTGGCTCGTCAAAGTATTCAGGTTTTGTGATATTGTGGATTGAAGTTTGATTTAAGAGTTTATTAGTTTTGATGAATTTTTATGTTAAGAGAGACAGTTTTTTAATGACGAACATAATCAAAATTAAATTATAAATTGCGATAAAATCCATTTCAATAAGTTCAATTTCAATGTCTAATATTCGCGTAAGGAAACCTTTTTTTTAATTGTTTGTAACAACTCGAATAATGTTTTTATAGAAAGAAAAATTGTATAAGTACAAAAAGTACTTTAAAAACTTTAATTCATGAAAACTTGAAAGTGCTTGTTCTATGGTGTATTTTGTAAGAACTTAGGGCCTTAACTTCCTATTCCTTACGATTCCGATTCCAGCGATGAATATGCGTAATTCTTTTTTTGTTTTGTTCGTTGTTTTGGAAAAGTTTTCAGGTAAAATAAATTCAGGACAATTAGGTACAATTCAAGTGAAAATAAACATATCAATCAATATTTTGTCACTATGTAACATTTCGGATCTTTTGAACGCCTCAATCGTTCTTGAGGTCAAAAAAATATTCACACCAAATATAAGTTCTGTCGAGACGTTGTTTCATAACCTCCTCATGCTATGATCCTCAAGAGCGGATCATTAGCATGCAAGCGGGCGATACCGCGAGGGACAGGCCATCTGGTAATAAATTCCAACTCGAAACTTATTCCTCGAAAAACATATTATTATGTGTAATAATATATTATATCATACATCATAGACTTGTAAGATTCTGTTATGAAAATTATTCACCGTCAGGTGTCAAATAAAATTACAATCATCCAGAAAAGACGTGACAACACGCACATATCTGTAATATCAAATATTTTATGGAAACAAGTATATTATCTTTTTATCCTGGGAAATGCTATATTATTAACCTAAGAAATCCCATTTATTTACTTAAGAACACCCCAGACGTCGACTATAGTACGAACAAAATTCATAAATTATTCATTATTAAAATTAACCTGTTTATTACAAAAGAATTCTATTCGTATTCGTAAGGTGAAAGCAATTCGAAAAAGGAAAATAATATTTCTTCACTTTTATTAGCACCGTTATAAACACGAGACTAATATTATTTTCGAATCTGTATGCATAAAGTCGAAAATAAATATGTTAATCAATATTCATTAAAGGCAACTCCACCACCTTATTCAGGTAGGTAATATCTTTATGGAACAACTAGACTCTGACCAATGAGAAGCCATCGGTAGTATCTACAAGATAGACTTTGCGGCGCGTGGCTGAGACAAGCGACGAAGACGCGTGACATAATATGTGGCCGAGACTCTATTCTACCAAGAATTTCATATATCGCGCATCTCTATCTCACACTTAAATGGTTGCTAACAAATGTGTCGCTAAGGCTTGAGTTACGTCACGCATCTCTTACTCACAACACCTAGAACCACCCATATTATGGGATGAATAGGATGGCATTAGTCCGATTATTATTCTATCATCAGTGAACATCAAAAAGTGATAATGATGACGTTCTACGTGAAGATTTACTTAACTTTTTGTGGGATTTGTACCAACCGTTGGTTAAAGTAATCGTTCAAGATTGAATCATTTGTTTTCAGTGCTGCCAAAACATAAAAATCAGTTACAGTAACATTAAGTTTATCTGTCTGTTGGCAACCCACACTGTACAATAGCATAGTAAGGTAAATCTAGTTTAACAGTTTTTTTTTTATATTCGCACGGAGAATAACAACATTGCACCTGACGTTAGTGAATTCAAACCAAATATAATGTTGACCATCGAGAGCTGTTGCGTCTTTCCACGGATTCCTCGATCATGTCGACCTTAAGTTACTGGATAAAACGATGCTGAACCACGGCAATGTGACCAACTGAGCCTGATGTTAAGTACAGTAATGTTAAATACTACATTATATGTAAAAATGATTTAAGGACAAAAAAAACAAAATACAATGTAATGCAAAAGACTTACGGCAAAAGAGATACTCGTATCTTGGTGCTTCTTTTCAGACTAGTGGGCACTTCCGAAGCACCGCTAGAGGCATTTCAATGAAATTTATCTATTATTGACGCCAAAAAAAGCCCTTTGTGGCCTACTTGCAAAATAAATATTTTGATTTTCAATACAGTTCAAACATAATGCTTGACAGTCTCCGTGGCGTAGCGGGCGAGTAGCCGGCTGTGAAGCAAGAGGCCGCGGGTTCGATCCCCGCACCGAGACAAACGTTTTTGTGACAAACATTTGTCGGGGTCTGAGTGTTATGAGACGGAAAGTCTCTCGTAGTTTCTGATACCCATGATACAAGACTCGTATCTTACTGTGGGGTCAGGTGTGTGATTATTGGGTGTATTTATTTAATGTCGATCGTCAAGATTTATCGTATCGCTCGACGGTCGGTCAGCAGAATCATGTGGGCCTGCAGTTACTGGATATAACTGGTTGACCACGGTATTCACGAACCAGTCACTGTGGTGGGGTTTTCGCAATATGCACGGTGGTACGCCATCTAGTCGCGTATAAATGTTACGTATGAAGTACCTTCCCACGTTCAGCTTAAGAAGGTATGAAATAATAAAAGGCTATAATAAATAACGACATTTAACTAAGATAACCTTATTTGGGCTCTTCTAGTCCAGTAATGACAAAATAAACATTCCAAAAGAGAATGAAAGTAACTCTATACAACACAAACGTAGTTGTGATAAATGTGGGAGATTAGCGCGGGTAATGGTGCCTCGGACGCACGCCAGATGAGTGCCACTCGAAGGCTTACGGGCTCTGTCTGCGATTATCAAGTTGCCAGACTATGGCTATTAACATTTTGGACATAAACAATGCTTAATTAAGGTATATTTTTCCTTGATATATTGGGTCTGGTATTGGTATACTGGAGGTTTATGTAATTGCGACGAGATACGAGACATTGAACTTCACCCAGGGGCGAATGGTAAGGTGTATAAATAAAAAGAAAAATATAGGAAAAACTATAAGAAAATAGAGATCAGTAAGAAATTCACACTTACGGTCTCTCGCCTCATGCTAAGCATAGCGCCATAAACAGAAGCTACACCAATTAGTACTTAAAATTATGAAGTACTGCACTCACTAGATTGCGCTCGTCACCCCCAAATATAAGATGATACATCTCATAACGCCCAGTAATTTGACTGATTTCAGCATGTTTCAAACCGGATACGCAACAGTGCTTATAAACAGCTGATTGACGACAGAAGTAGACTAAGCGGTGATACCTACACAGATGGGTCACCCGTCTTACATACGGTCCATAATATCTAGCAAAATCGGAACACTTTTCATGTTCTAATTGTCTATTTCTGCCACCAAGAAACAGTGTGTAAGCACTGTTGTTGTTTGTTGTTGAAAGGACATTGAAGCCGCGTCATTACTGGGCATTAAGGCTTATTTTGTCGATGAACGCAGTCCAGTGCCATGTCATGCTTTATAATTCAATGTTCTATGCGGTATTGAGTCTGTTTATGAGCAGGCGTGACGCTTACCTTCAAGCGAGCAACCTGCTTATTTGGTCACTCCAGCAAATAAAAAAAATACTGACGGAAGCACAACCGGCTTTCGCAGTATGCATAAAAATACGAGGGAAGATAGTCTCCATCCTTAAAACCCATCATATCCATGTCGATAGGTCTTCAACAAGTCCATTCTCATATAAACAATGTGTATTGATAAACTGCGACAAAAGCAGCAGCCAGATGCTTAATAACGGAGCGGAGCAATCACTTTCAACCATCTCGACGCTTTGAAACGCCGAAAACTTTCACCCCAAACAAAATTGCTCCGTATCCAAACATATTGAGGCACAATTTGGTATGCTAATCCACTTGGCTGGCTTCCAACACCGAATAATGAAAATGGGTATTGAGTGAAAATTTTAATGCATTGTGGAAACTCGGTTTCGCTTTAGGCTCAGCGTGTACCTTGATGCAATGGGATTATTATAATGGGATGACATATTATTTTCTGAAAATTATGTTCTTGAATAATAAAAAAATATATATTATTCATTGTACGCAATATTTCACATTGATTTATTGTAAAATAAAGTAATTTATAACAAATACAAGTATTATTGTAAAATATTCGCAGATATTCAGTGCTTTACTGAAACTGAACCGACTCCGAAGAGTTCTATAGACATTGTTATTTTTGCCTTTTCAGTGTTATTTTTGAAGTCGTTTTAAAAATTTTATTCAATCTTATTTTATCTTTGTAATTGATGCTGAAAGTCTATGCTATCGAATTACTCGGTATTATTTTAAAAGCTCTACCTTTATTATTCTACGGCATAAATCAAATATTTTAACCTATCCGAAATATTATTCATTACATTTATGTTACAACTGCAGAGATGCACGAACTTTGAACGCGTATCACCTCAAACGACCCGACACTTCAGATTTCCCTCATTACTGACCACATACCGTAAATACCTCGACCCGGCGTTAATTTGGTGTTTTAATTAAAAGTTTAGAGAGAGTCCGTTTAGAGATACTGCCTGAATAAGCATGTCTGGCGTTCTGTTGGGTTAAGTTGAATCATCACATGTAGATTCTTTAATTTTTTATAGCAGTATTACTAAGTTAATAAATAACTCCGATAGTCACATAGTTCTAACCCCACAGTAAGAAGCGAGTCTTGTGTCGTGGGTACCAGAAACTACAAGCAACTTTCGGTATTACAACACCCAGACTCGAAACAAATATCTGTGGATCACACAAACATGAATCTCGATGTCAATAAACCCGGTTATTCGGTAACTGATTGACAGTGTTATCAGAAAGTCTGAATACTAAAAAACGGGGACGATAACAAGATTTAATCTTTCTAAAAACAAGTAAATACAAGTAAATAATTATGTGGGTTTAAATAGTTATTGATATAATCTTTTTAGACTTTTTGTGGAACGACAATTCAAACTTATATTATGATTTCATAACTTTCCAAATAATATTTACAGTATTATCTATGGTAAAGCAATTATATATCGCCAAAACCAATAGGCTGACGAATCTAGAATGCAAATATTTGTCTATACTACTTGTAGGCGATAGAAACAAATGAAACAAAATCGTAACGTTCTGAGAAACCGTGCGCACGCGAACAAAAACCGAGGAATATGGCGGAACTCAATGCAAGACCAGGTAGTGTCGCCGTCTGGTGGCATAATTGTCGGAAATCATTTTGTAAGCGAGCGTTTGGTTTTTCCTTTAATTGTTTTATGCATATCAAGTTAACATAATGTATAATTTTGTGTAAATATAAATTAGTAATATTAAATAGTATTAATGTGTAGTGCGTCGCTTACAATCTGCCTCCTTAGTGCTAATTAGCACTATCATCCCGTGGTGACAATAAAGCGACGCGTGTTACTGGCCGGCGTAACACACCAGTCCGTGTACGAATGTCTACAACGCGAACGCGTCCATCTGACCCAGCGATGGTAGCACTCACAATCCCGTGACGCCAACAACCACGTTGCAGATTAGGATCGACTATAACGACATAATCACCAACCTGTAAAGTACTAGACTCTTCGTACCACTTTTGCCGCGGCAGCAAAGTGGGCAAATATTCTTTCATCCAACGACTCCAGAACATGTCGGTCAACCTCTGCGCTACACGCCAACGTTTTCTAAGATAAAGATCAGAATCATCATATTTTCCTAATGGTGAACTGGTTACAGCAGCTCCAAGCAAAAAATGATTAGGAGTGAGAGCTTCCGGATAGCTGGGGTCTACTGAAACATGAGTCAAAGGTCGACTATTTACCAACGCTTCCACCTCTGCTAACAATGTTGACAATGTATCAGGATGAGGGGCCCTTTCTTTTAATATTACCTTCAGAGAAGACTTAACAGAACGGATCATACGTTCCCAGGATCCTCCCATCTCGGGGGCTGCCGGTGCTATGAACCTCCATTCTACTCCACGAGTGATACCATCTTCACGAAGGGCCTCGGTATTTAGCTCTGCTAAACTTCTTTTAAGCTCTAAGTCAGCTCCCCTTAAATTTGTGCCATTATCTGAATACACGACATTAGGTAAGCCTCGTCGAGCTGCCATTCGCCTGAATGCCATAATAGCAGAACCAGTAGAAAGATCTTCCGTCAGCTCAATATGAATCGCTCTAATTGTTAAACAAGTAAATAGCATGCCGTACCTTTTCTGCCGCCTGCGACCAACTGTGACCTCTAGTGGACCAAAGAAATCTACACCTGTATAACTAAAAGGACGTCTATGGTGTTGCAATCTAGCAGCTGGCAAGTCAGCCATGCGCTGCGGCTGCGGAGTAGCGCGTCTGTAACGACAAAATAGGCAATGTGAAGCTATTGAGCGGACAGTTGGCCTGATTTTTATAATCCAGTAAAGTTGTCGCAACTGGTTAACAACAAGTTCATTGGCACTGTGAAGTGCTCGTTTATGGTGATATTCTACCAATAAGCGTGTAATCCTATGTTTACCATCTAAAATCGCGGGTCTACGTGTAGAATATTCTACACCAGCAACCTTGTCGATGCGACCACCGACTCGCATGATGCCTAACTCATCTAGATATGGCGACAACTGTAATAAACGGCTATTACGCGGCAAAGATTCAATTTGTCTTAAACAAGACAACTCAACATTAAATGAATCTTGTTGTGATTTTTTTATCAAATAATCTTCTGCCTCCTTAATCAAAGGAAGGTCTAAAAGTACAGCTTTCCGCTGACACCTTCGAATAAAAAACAATACCCTAGCCGTAGCTCGCACCAATGTCATCCAATTTGAGATATTATCTTCATCAGGTAAGATAACACTAAATCTTTAGCGACCACTACATTCACACAACGCTGCTCACATATATTATCTTCTGATGATTTGGTGAACTTACGATCCTTTGGCCATTCATCCTCAGGGCGAATCTTTATTTGGAGGAACATATCCTTAATATCCCCAATTATCACATATTTTTGTTCACGAAAACGTAACATAATGCCTAATAACGAGTTATATAAATCGGGACCCGTTAATAAGTAATCATTTAGACTGACACCATTCACTTTGCCTGCACCATCAAACACTAATCTTAATTTACCAGGTTTATTACAGTTTTGCACTCCAAAATGTGACAGATACCATATGTGACTAGCCGAATTATTATTTACCTCAAGTTTCCGAGCGTAGCCGTGTTGAAATAGTTTGTCTATCTCCTTTCTGTACCTATCTGCATACTCACTGTCTGTCTGAAACCTTTTCAACAAACCCTGTAAACGAGATAATGCGTAATTATAAGTACCGGGCATAGTGAATTCGTCTTTATTAAAAGGCAATCCTACCTCCCAATGCTTACCTACAAAACGTGAAGTTTCATCCAAAATGCGCAAAGCTCTTAATTGAGCCGTATTTTCACGTCGTAAGGTCGATATTCCAATGGAGTCTAAATCAAATGATGTCTTTATTAGAGTATTTAAATCATCGAAGTTATTTACCTGCGATTCTAAGTGAGCGAGATGAAAAGTGTGCCCACTGACGGAAGAGTGAGTGCGACCAAAACAACCATGAATGGACCATCCTAAACGACATCTCGTTGCATATGGCTCGTATTTGTTATCACTGTGTAGTATTTCTAACGGAGCCAGAAGAAAATAATTATCTTCGCCTATAAGTATGCGAGGCACCACACATTCTTTACAAACAATATCTTTAACACGTAATAAATGCTTACAATAAATATTATTTACAAATGACAAGTTTTGCATAGGTAACTTTAGCTTATCAATTTGACGTAAACAAACATTGTAATTTATGTTATCACTACCGCATATGTCTACAGACACCTTCGGGGCATCTGATGCGTCTACCAACTTTATACAATTTGACTGCAAAGTTTGGAGCCCTAATTGGAACACTAAATCTTTATCAATCATAGATATCGAAGCACCGTCATCTAGTAATGCATAAGTAGTTACAATACCTTTAGGTCCGTTTAAACGCACTTTAACCACTTTTACCGCGACGTTGGTGGTGGGTTCCGTGTTGAGGGTTCCGCTGCGTTGTGTCGCGCGACAATGTAACATGTTACAACGACAATGTATGTAACAGTTTATGGTGTGTGCGGCCACAATTATCAATATCGCACACTGGCGCTGGGCATATATTATTGTCGTGTCGATCCAGTAGACAACAAAAACACAAAACTTTGCTTTTAGCGTATCTCCAACGATCCTTTCTCATAGCACGTCTAAATAGTCGGCAGTCAGGTAATAAATGTACCGACTTCTTGCAGAAATTACATAATTTCGTGGATTCTATGAAAGCAGTTCTGAAATGTAACCACTCAATATAATCACCACTAAATATTGGTCGTTCTCGGGGTGTGGATAGCCGAGTTAATAATCGATTTTCCTGCTGGGAAGATGATGTAGTCATGATTTGCTTCAGACTTTCAGCCAAATGGAGAACATTGTCGACAGGTGGACCGGGATTCGGTGCGTGGCTCATTTCTAACACATTTGCTGCCAACGCTGGTTCCGGGACCGTCGTGGTTGCTGCACCGGGATCAAGGCGATTCAACGGTTGCATACTTTTGTCCATCCACTCTTCTACTGCCTTCTGTGACCGTGATCTGTCGATATCAGAACATTTTGAATGTCCGTCGTCGTCATCAGTCACCATGGCTAGATCTACCTGCAGCTGCTTATCAATCAATTGTAGCTTTATATTAGCCTTCGCTTTGGCAGCTTCTAGTTCCAACTGCGCGCGACGTTGGGATGACGTGGTTCTTTTCGATGTCATCGACTGCTGTGGAGATGGAGTTCTCTTGAGTTCCTGTTTGGTGGTGCACTGTACGTTCAAGCTGTGTACACTCCGAGCTCGCGGTGCCTCGCTGCGTTGTGCGGACTGCGCAAGCACATGTTCGGATGCACATTCTAACCTATCACTGAGCTTGTAACGGTCTCTCAAATTTAAGTTTCTACCGAAAGGTGGTGAATTGAACATTGTCCAAGGACACTGATTGATTTGGCGCGAAGGACCAGACTTATTTTGTAGGGGATAGCAATAAAATGAAAGCAATCGTATCGTTCTGAGAAACCGTGCGCACGCGAACAAACCGAGCAATATGGCGGAACTCAATGCAAGACCAGGTAGTGTCGCCGTCTGGTGGCATAATTGTCGGAAATCGTTTTGTAAGCGAGCGTTTGGTTTTTCCTTTAATTGTTTTATGCATATCAAGTTAACATAATGTATAATTTTGTGTAAATATAAATTAGTAATATTAAATAGTATTAATGTGTAGTGCGTCGCTTACACTACTACTCGAACTCGAACTCGAACTAAATACTCGAGAGATTTTTGGTGCAAATATTGATTGGATTCTCACTCCCGTTTGTATTGCAAATGGCAATGAATATTTATATCCAGGTTTATTTTAAACTCCCACAGATGTCGTATATGTGTCAATGCTTTCTGTTGAGTTAGAATTTATTGAGTGCACGAGCCTTTTATCTAGCGTTTTACTGCGGTGTTTGGTAATTTTCATTGGAGTTAGATCGTGCGTTAATTATTTCTCTCTTTAAACACATATTTATTGAATGACTCACGATGTTTCCTTCATAAAGCATGCGATAATTAACAGTTAATACACGCTTAACTTCGAAAAGTCAGAGTTGCATGCTCTCGGGACTGCTTTCAAACCAGAGACTTTCGTCTCGACAGTTCGTACCACTCACCGCTCAGCTATCGCTGCTACGTAGGTGCTACGTAGAAAGATAGTAGTATCTTTCTTAGTTTCTCTCTAAAATAATAAATCGATACAAGAATATAAAGATACACATTAGAATCGCTAGTCCAAAATTACATTCCAGAAAATTCCACTAACTATGAGTGACTCGCAAATGTTTGAAAACGACCGACACATGTACGAAGGTCGGGTTAGGGCTTACGTGTTCCGAACGGTCGGAAATCCATCAAGTTGGAAACGTGATTTCGAAATGGTTACCCGACATTTTGTCAGAAGTTAATTGTTTTCTAATTCCTATTAATTGCATTTGGTTTGTCATTGGATAGGTAGTAATACCTACTCGTATGTGCACACACATCGTAGTACATCTAGTATGGGTTTTACGATACAAAGTTTTTAAAAATGGTAGAGCAGTTTTGTCTACAGCATGAATAAACCGGCTCGACCGAGTTGACCACTGTCTTACAGAAATCCGACTGGAAGTATCAGCTAGCAGAGTACCTACCTAGAGTAGCTACCTAGCAGACGAGCAAGCGGCGCGCCTGATGGTAAGCGGTCACCGCCACTCATGGACATCGGCAATGGCAGGGGCACAGCCAAGCCGCTGCCTACCACTGAAGGGATACTCTTTTTAAGCCTCGTTTAAAGAAGGGCATAAAGGACTTAAAGATAAATAAAATTGAATAATAAATACTCGCACTGGCACGCAGGCTTATAATATTAGATATGATATGGTATTTCGATACTAACCATTACTCCATTCGTTATTTTTCGAATAAAATGCATTCGATAATTTATAACGCTCTAATTTGCGTAAATTTTCAAAGACTGCTCTCTGATGATTCCGATCAACTAAACAACAGTCCATTTCTTTGTTTAAAAGAATACAACATTTCAAAATCTTTTATTTCATCGAACCACCTACTGCTGTAGACAGAAAGCGGCACCCAATATTCTTGGATCACTGCCAAACTTTTTAAAGTATTACGAGTACCCTAAAAGTTTGGGTAAACAACACCCATTTCAATAAAGGTGCCGTCCCCAACGTCAATTAAGAATGTACTAAAACTATGAAAAGATTTATGAGTTAATATTGTTCACAAATACATTTTGAAGATACTTGCTGTTAAACTGAGCGCACGTGAAGTATTTTAAAGTTATATTTGCACATCTTTATCTCGTCTTAATGACGAAATAATTAAGATTAAATATAAAGATTTGGTGAAATCGAACAATGTGAAATAGAAGGAATTATTTGATAGAAATTAAAATTACTAGGTTTATTGAAGTGAAACTTCTTTAGAATCGTTGTGATTTGAAACTTGATGAAACGAAAATGCGTCACGACAAACACAAACTTAGGTATTCATAAATAAGATTTAGCCTGCGAGAGAATAAGATAGATTACAAGTATGCTATCACGTGTCTTTGCGCCTGCGTATAACGAAGCCTTCGGAAAATCAGTCATAAACAACGTGGTGTATTATTCACTTGTTTTATTTTTTTTGCATTTGCGTATTAAAATTCGTTGGTTAATTAATTTATTTTAATAATACTGAAGTTTCACTTCTGCCGTTTCTGAATTGCACACACACACTTTTTTTCATTTCATTGATTCAGGATTTCTGTAAAAAATCCAAACCTACGCACACTAACTTATTGGCTCTATAATAAACAATTACACGACGTTTTCCGTAGCTTTTCCATATCAAAGAAACAATACTATATATCCCACCGGGCTACTTAAAGAGCGTATCAATTAAGTCGTCCAGGCATGACTTATGTATGCCATGCAAATGTATGCTAAGATGTGAAGGCATAATAAGAGCATTCGCAAATGGAACGGCAGTTCTGGCTGGTTAAGTAGGTAATTTTAAAATGTGGACTATATGATGCGAAGCCTTTATACTGAGATGAATACATTTTACATGTACAGTAATACAAAATATTTTATGTTCTAAATATATAAATATAGTATACAGACAACAATAACTTCCCAATAACAGATTGTTCACAAAAGAAGTGACTGTAGTAGAAACTGTATTTAACTTATTATATTTTTGGGCCTTAGTCTAACTCCTAATCTAAGGCCTCTTCTAACGTCTAACCCCTCTCGTTCAGTAGAAAAGGCCCGTGCCCTGCAGTGGGACATAGAGGCCAAGTATTATTATTATTACATATTTTTACTACAGAAAAAGGAAAAGAAATTATGTAAAATAAAACTATGGTTAATTTACTATAAAGTTTTCATACTCATCGTCTAATCGATCTAGCGGCAATGTACTCACGTTGAGACACATTGGGTTCAATTCTCAGGGCGGGCAATTACAAATATTTGATTTAATTCGCTGCTTGCTGAAATTTTGTCTCACTCCCGCCATGTTAGTCTCGCTTACGCGTTCATTAAATTTGTAAGGATGTGATCGATCTTATCGATTGTAATAAACTAATAATTAAAATGAACGTGAAATTGTAGGATGTCTTGTTTTTAATAAGATCCGGTATCCGGATCACTTACTGTCATGCGTATGTAACGACACTTAAATATGACCACACCTTTCTGTAATACGTTGTATAATGTCGACCGTCAAGAAACATTGCGTCCTTTACGGTCAGCAGAATAACTAATAAATATTGTACTGAAGCTGCTGGATAACTGATACTGACTGACGCCGAAACGCTATTTGCCTGAACGAGCTGCTATGTTCCTTCCTACCACCTGTTTAATTAAATGAAAAAAATACATATCAGAACTCATTGCCATTAAAAACGAATTTATAATTCCGCATCGATTTACTAATGGAATCGTATTTATACTTCATCGTGATTACTGAAATATTTCAGCACATTTTAATGACGTACGCTTAACGTCGATCTGAACACAGGATAATTTACTAATGGAGTAAAGTATTTTAATGGGGCTGGAGTTTCCGGGAGAAATCTTATCTAACTCGTGCCTACAGAGGCATGCAAGTCGAATAAAGTACTTCACTAGAGTCTCATACACCCTGGTAATCGCTCGATGGTACAGATATCACGGTAACTATGAGGAGAAATATCTTCTTATGTATATATTTTTTGTTTCAGATTGATTTGTAAGGTGACACGCCTACAAACATTTACACATCCACCACCAACTTCATAATCATCATCAGCCACAAGACGTCCACTGCTGAACATAGGCCTCCCCCAAAGATTTCCAGACCGACCTGTTGGAAGCGGCCTGCATCCAGCGACTTCCTGCGATCATAATGCGACCACCAACTTGCATATAAATTAATACCACCAACATATTTAGGACCCCAGTATAAATCTGCTATAGAACATAAAAATAAAATTTAAAACTCCCGATGAAATAGTTATTAACATTCAGTACTGCAGTGACAGATATTCACAGAGAGAAACCGGAATAAATCATTATTCAGTTCCCACATCAGCGATCAGGGAAATGTTGGCCAAATACTAATCCATTACGTCGTGATTGGAATGCATTTCGATGTTTGTTCACAGACGGGGTACAATATGGATAACAATAAGACAAAAGCGGAATTTATTTTTGCCTAGGTTTGTAGGGAGAAGTTATTATTTCAAAAGATATTTTCTTTTTTTGTTACCTTGATTGCCGCTGCCTACAGCTGAAGCTCCTTTCAAGACTCGCTTAAATAAGGACATGTTATAGTTTTCGGGGAAATCCAGGGAAGTTCATTCCATAGCACGCACATGACGGGTTTATACCCGTCATTTCATTTATATGAAGGCTAGAAATTTATGTCTGAGGTATGCCTGAGGATGTCCAGCTTACTGAAAGTTAATTTGGTTTTGGCCTCCAAGTGACTTATGTACTAGAAATTATTTAAGATTAAGGCAAGCACATGAAAAACATGAAAAAGAGTCCACGAAACTATGACAAATGGGTCTTAGGGTTTCTTTATCATACACTGTGAATATTTTGGACTAAGTTGTTTTTACCAATTTTAAAGGCAAACTTCGAATCGTCTCGTCACTGTTTGTACTTTGAAAATCTGAGAAGTCAATTAACGGCCGTGTTACTAAGGCACGGCGTCACTGACGCTTTCAGTATGGCGTTGACAGATGATGAAGGCATTGACGCGGATGCTCGCGTCTCATGCAATAACAGTAAAGTAAAGCCAGTAATGTAAATAAAGTCAGAATATAGTGTAATGTAAGTGGTACTTGTAGTACAACACTTTCTAAATTTGAAAATACAAAATAGATAACAGCAAAATGCGAATCCAGATAAAGAAAGACTGCAAATAGCTGCTAACTTTCTAAAATATAAGCGCGAATGTTCCGCTACTTCAGCATTCAATAGCATTCGCAATCTGAATAGCAAACGACTGCGCGGAACGGCACAAGTACCAAATAAAACAACTCATGAATCGCTTACATACGATTGTAGATTGTTTCATTTGATACAACTCCAAGCAAATATTGTCAAGATACTTTACACACTTTGTATTTTATCTTTTTTAAAAGTTTTCTACGTTTGTAAAGAACAGATAACTTAATTTCTGAACTCCATCTCACATTCGTTTTTGCATTCATTTATTTTTATTAGATACACTTTTTATTGTCATACAATTATTCATCAATAATTTAAGATATAAGTTTTCGTAATTTGGTAATTAGTTTTAAAACAGGCAAGTGTTTAAATCTTAATCCGAATAATTAGCAATATTTTAGCCTTTGGCAACGCTTAATTCGGTATTGTTTGTGAATATTCAAACAAAAGCCAATTTGATTAATTAGGGTAGAGTTAGACCCTCATCAATCATCTATAGGGACAATTCAAATATTAATATTAAAATAAATGGGACTGTTTAAATGTTAGTATATTTTAACTTTTTTTATTTTACTTTTTACTAATATCTGACATTTGAGTAGGAATGGATGTTAAGTTAATTTCAGTCTAAGAACTTAATAAACAATAATTTTGGTGCTAGGTATGAGGTAGGACTATTTATTGGACTGACTGAATAATCACACCATGTCCTTTACTATTCGGCATCCATCAAAATACGTAAAATTTTCAGCTAAGCAACTGGCTATGGTACCTACTAATACTACCATCCAGTAACGTATTTGTAATACATTAGTGTAATACAATAGATAGTTTGGAATAGATGATCTTGAAATAAAATGAATTTAAACGGATTTTATCGCGGTTTTTTGTTTTATTTTAGCCCCGACGCGACGTTTCGAACGCTTTTCAGACTTCGTGGTCACGGCGTGGACTGTCTTGAATCTTAATCTTAAGAAATACAGAAAAGTAAAGTATAATATATCGTCGACTTACAGCAAGAACTCATTAACTGACATATACAAAACTATGAATTAAATCACTTTTTGATTTAGTTATATTGTTTTCCCTATAGATTCCTAAATGATTATGTATGTTAAATGTTTTCTTTAAAATAATCATGTCCAAGCTGATATAGGCAAAACAATATAATTACATCTAAAAGTGGTATAATTCATAGTTTTGTATTTGTCAGTTAATGAATTCTTGCAGTAAACCCACGATATATAGTATCAACCATTAAAAGAGTTATCCTGACGTACACATCCAATCATGAAACTAGATATTAGCCTAAAGTGTGTGTATTTATATTTATAATATTTATTTATTTAAACACAAAACAGGCTACAATCAGAATATTAAATCAGTAATATTGTATCATAGTTTTTATTTATATAGATTTATGTATTAGTAACTTGTCTACTTACTCTTTTCTTGTCAGTTTTTTTTTTCTTTTTCGACAATTTATATACACCCACATTATCTCGGTTCTGCATCACCCATGAGTAGACCGGTAGAGAATGCCATTGGCATTAAATCCGCTTTTATACATGTTGTGTATTTTTTTTTAATCCGAGCACGGCAAAGTGACTGCACTACACCTGATGGTAAACGTAGCGCAGTCCAAAAAACAAGTGACCACCGACAAACAATGAGTTCATCGGTGGTCACCAGAATCATGCAGGCCTATATAATGGTGTATATAAAGTTTAAATAAATTAAATAAAGTATACATACCAGGAATATACAGTAGTCGGTAACTTTCAGCAAGTGTTTGGCCGATAATGATTCATCGAAATTTGCCAGTAAGGCATATATATGCACAATTTCTAAATCAATTCCACATGAATGGCGATCGAACGATGTTTTGTTCGCAGTTTTAACGAACGCAGCCTGTGGAGGCTGAAGTTTGCGCCCCGACATCGGAAAATACTAATGAACTGGCCGGAGGTGCTTTTTGCTTTTTATGCCAACGGTCCAATTAGGGTTGCCAGATAATCGGAATCTCGTTGGATTTTTGTTATGTGTACGATTGTTTGGATCAAAGTGTTATTGTTACCCTATCAATTGGCCTTTGTTTGGTTTTGATTTATTTTGATATGCTAAACTTTTATGGCTAATTATGGCTTAATATAAGGTTCTATTTTAAATGTACTATAGTTACTATTGCTATTCTGGTAACACTACATACTCCTCGTTCTCATAAACTGGTCCGGATTCGAATAGACTCATCTATATTATTTACATAGTTTTTATTAAATCATTAAATTAGGATTGAAAATGATATTTCTGGTCTTATAATAAGAAGGTTGAGTTTAGTAAGTTCTATATTGTTCAATCGGATTAACTCCGCAGATTCTGAACAGCAGTAACTGATATTTTCCTCCTCTACTGAATGAGAGGGGTCACGTCTCGTCTACCACGCTGGCTTAATGCGGGTTGACAGAATCCACATACCTTGGAAATTCTTATAAAGAAACTCTTAGGTATGCAGGTTTGTACACGATGTTTCCTTCACCGTTGTAGCAAGCGATATAAAATATACTTAATTAATAACTGACATACACGTAACTTAGAAAAATCAGAGGTACTTGCTCTTGGGGCTGGTTTAAATCCTGCGACATGCGAGACCACGTTAATGTCAAGAATATTATTTCCGTTGGATAGACCCGCTTGGTGACAAGTATCCTTTCTTGCACCTTTTCTTTTACAATCACCAAACCATCAGTATCTGTCCTCTTGGAACTTTATGTTTTACATTAAAAATATTTAGTTGCCTACCGATATTAAAAATGTTATGAATACATTCATCATCCCAAAGAAATGAGACATTTAAGTCCAAATATATGAATCTGGGAAATAAATAATATTGTTCATTTTAACGGGATGGAATATTTTTTAAACGAAAAACTCCTTTGCTGCGAATGAATAAGAAACTTCGGAATATTTTAAAATTACTAACTTCTTCAGCCTGTCCGTTATGCTTATGAAGTAGCGAAGCGATACTATAAAAAAAGCCGAAATGTCATTTACCTGGATGGTCTTATGTATCTAAATACTCCATAAATGAACATGATGAAGCTCATACAAAGTTCCCATTAAAAACAACAGAGATTAAAATGATTTTATCACCAGCGCTGCAATCAAACGTACAGAGTAGTTTTATTATATTGTCTTTTTTTATCGAACTTATGATTATTTTAGCTACTATTGATACTCATTCATAGTGTTGTTTTTAAGTCCAAAAGATTTTTATAAAAGTAATAGGATCATTGCGTCGCATTCATTCATTCATAAAGCGGGAAATGAACAAACATGTTTTTATCATCAAGTCTCGACGTTCGATGCTTATTTTTACTCCCGAACTAGCTCCCAAAACTTAGCAATTTCGCATTAATTTTGTAATACTATATTTGTCTAGGTACAGTTACTAGCTTCCATGGCGCAGTGTCCGAGTAGCCGGCTTGAATTGATGAGTGGGTTCGATTCCCGCACTAAGACAATGTTTGTGTGATTATTTGTTTCGGTACTGAGTGTGTTTTTCCCCCTTGGGGTTGATATTAGTCAAGCCGCAGATCTTAAAAACTACAAGCAAATCTTTTTATAACATGCAGCAATGTTGCGCTGACCCAACTGCGAGAAGGATAAAGAAAGGTGAAAGAAGTAGATTCTTTTATAGGTACAGTCTTGGGTAAATTGTAGCTTATGTTTAAAAATCACACTGATCCATTACATTATGGGTAATGACTCATAATGTTATTTGACTAACAATCGAGAGCTCCTATTTATTGTTTCAAAATATTTCGATACGTTTTATAATAAAAAAATCTTCCAATGTTGGGATTTATTTCTGTGATATTATTATTTTTCAGTCAGTTTGTATATTGGCAGGTCAGTTCAAGACTTAATTTGTTAAGAATCTTCCATTTCCGATTTCGTTATCTTACACCAAACGATGGAGCTATAAACTCATCGACAACACTTCCTATTCACCATTAATTTTTATTAAAAATAAATAGACAACGAGAATCTTAATTAGTTTTCTTTTTATAACTACGTATAGCAAACATCTTCACCTTGATCCATAATTAGGTGGATAGAGGTATACAGTGAAAATTCATTAAGAACTCCTTCGAGGAACATCATTAAAACTTGTGGTCTGATCCATTATTTGAAAGACGGCAGCCGGCAAAACTATTCGCCCGACCCGCGGCTTTACCAATTATATTGTAATGAAGTGAATTTTAATGTGTGATGGTTTCCTTCATCAAATCCTCTTATAAGATTGCTTGGGTATATACAGTCGACTCTCGTTAATTCGAAACTCAGAGACTCTTAAAATGTTACGAATTATCGAGTCAATGTATTGATTCAGTTCGAAATATAAAGAGATTTTCTGGGGAACTCGTGGTAACTTTGAATTATAGAGAGGTTAGAATTATCGCAGGATTGAATTAGTCAACTGTATTTGTCATTAAAACTTCCCTGTTAAGACTTGGCTTTTAAACTACGATAAGAGTTGAGGTTGTTTGTGTCTCAAATGTTGAGTTTGATAATGTGGATGTCTATGTAACCAAAGGTCTGACGTTTCCGACTCCACCTTACTTCAGTAAGCGGTTTCTACAAATTGTTTAACACAATGCTCTCATCAATATTTTAATCATGACAAAGGAAACTCCTGTAGAATTCGGAAAGCGTTTGAAATCTCATCGGGTATGGAAAGCGGGTTAGCCCTTTGTTCAATCAGAGGAAAGATGCATTTGCAGCATAGTACATCTCTAGCGCTCGTTTTTCGAATACCTACACGAATCAGGATTTTTATATAATGCATGGTTTATGTATAATCTTCCTACATACATAAAATTGATTGACATTATGAACGTGGATTTTTTCTATTGATGGAATGACAAGACAATGCTGCCATAAACAAGTACCACTACACATAACTTTGAATAATTACAAAGCACAGCATGGCACTGAACTGCGCTCCTCACCCTGAGGCATAAAATGTTAAGTCTCATAATACCCAATAATTTCACTGGCTTCAATGTCCTTCAAACCGAAACACAACAGTGCTTACACACTGTTGCTTGGCGGCAGAAATAGACAAAATAAAAAAAAGCCCTGTAAACAAACATGTTGAAAAAATAAACATGAAATGATGTATAAAGCAATTTTAAGCAAAAAATTGGGCCGATTCTATCAAACTAAGCTCTTATCCGAGAGTAAATCTCAAGATACTCCGGAGTAAATCGTTTTTACGTTCTATCAATGATTAACCAAGGCTAAGTTCTTTAAACAAGAGTAATCATTTATATGGCCCATGTTGGCGGAGATATTACTTTACTCGAGAGAATACAAAAATAGCGAACAGTGGATTTGTGGTTATAATGACGAGTGACAGGGTACTTCGGTATAGGAATATCCCAATCAATTGATAATGTAATAAAATATTTTTTCATTTTCATTTGTTGTTCACTCTGACTCGACTACATATATTATGTTAATCCGAGTATTGATTGTTCAGGATTTACGTCTTAAAATTGATTTATACCTTGAGTAAGCAAGCGAGTAAAATATTCTAAGGATACTACTCTGGAATAATGTAAAATTTTGTTGAATCGGGTCTTAATCAGATAAGAGAAAAAATGAGATACGTATAGATCCACAATGCAGTCGAAATCCTTAACGGTTAATACCATGATTAGTTTTACACAAATATTTGAATATTTATGATTTTCATTTCGCTAACAAGATAAGCTTTTTATAAGATTAATAAGATTAATGTTGTGACCTTCATCACGGTCGGATACAGTGTTGTGATCTCCTTTGTCTCACGCTTCACTGGACACTATTACAGACATTGAAGCTGTGAAATGACTCTTCATTGAACGGAGATAAATACGTCCGTTAAAGACTATGCCTATCAATCTTAGGATCTGGTTGACCTACTTAGGCTGTGTGAAAACTTATAGTGGTTGTAGAATTATAGTACTAGGATTCGGATCCGTCTATTTCGAAAAATCGAAAGTGTGATGATGATGAATCAATACAGAACATTATAATATATACCTATTTATAACTACCAATAAAAAAGAGTGGTGTTTTGACCTCATTGTGTCTGTATATCTCAATCAAAAAAACATGTGTAACTTTTAAATGGCTGAACAGATTTTCTTCAAACATAGCAAAAACCAGCTCTATTAAATAACCCTTTAAACAAAAACACCGTACCTATTCAAATCGGTCTATTCGTTTACGAGTTTAGAAATACAGATAATAGAGTCAAACTTATAACGCCCCTTTTTGTGTCGGCGGTTAAAAGCTGTTTAAAAATTGTTATCCTATTTTAGCCAATCAACTGCAAGAGTTGAACGTGTAAAAACAAACGAAAGCCTCTTATTGGCCGGCGATAAATTCCAATTTCGAATTCGGCAGCAGCTTGCGTTAGGGTTGCCAGATGTCAGGCTAATTGGATTTTTTGGGTATTTTATTTTTATTTTTAGTAAGTGCTGCCGGTATCTTTGTAAAGACACTTTGATGCTAACAACATTATTGTAGTTACCACCAGGTTTAAACTATTATTAATAAACAAAACAATAATTAGATGTTGAATTAGGTTGTTAATTTAACCAGTTCAATATAAACATTTTAAATACTTGACACGACTTAACGACTGTTGTTGCCATTTGATGAGAATCATAGTTAATGCTCACACTTGAATGCGGTCACTTCTCTTCTGGTTCCCCATCATATTATTATTACCAGTTGTATATATGTTATGTATAAATAAAACCCTAACGGTACCTACGTTTGAGGTAAGCGACCGAGATAGCCAATATAGTATACAAAGCGGACATGTCAGCGTCGTGCGTCGCAGTCTCCAATCTCGGTCGCATACCTGTACAATAGTTATGGCAGTTCCCAATATTCTATTTGCCGACAGATTTGCTTGCTGGCAATAAATTTTTGACATATTTTACACGGAAAATCTGTCAAAACAATATCGATAGTAACCAAATCTATCTGTAAATAGAATATAGGGCACGACCATGACACGATCATGCACGATCTTCTGTGTTTCATTTGTGATCAATCATGCATGAAAAGCAGCCCTGCAGATGGATAGAAAATAATTATAGTATTCGATCTATCCTTTCGATAGCACCCCGGTGACATCACGATTGGCGACCCGTTCAGATGGTATCCGATATTCATTACGTTTTTCGTGCCTAAGTGCCCCATGGAGAGATATTTATGCTCTTTATTTTCATCAAATCTAAGGATGTTATTGTTTTCCGTTATTAGTTGATTGTTGCTGCTATTTAATAATACTGTACAGATTTTTTTACCTACGATAACTCTAAGTTTTCTATACATTTAAATCTACCTTTATTCCACTTGTAGATAGAGTCGCAACTACAAATTTTGTATGTGTTTTGCAGAAAAGTTTTTTTCTATAGACCCCGTTAGGTATGTTAGTGTTTTTTTAATATGTTTCGGTTGCCTTATATATTCAGTGGTAATATTAGTTAACAATTTAAGTAAAATTAAATATTAAGTATTGAAATAAAACTAATTTAAACGGATTTTATCGCGGTTTTTTATTAATTTTGATTTCGACGTTTCGAAAGCTTATCGGCATTCGTTGTCACGGAGTGGACTGACTACGAAAATCCTTCCAAATTAGTTTTATGTCAATGTGTATATTCGCGTAAACATAAAAAATCATTGAATATAAACGTTTAAAATATCGTACAGCTAAGAATAAATGTGCGCTAACCATAACCATCTCTAATTTGAAGATATCTGATGTCGAACAGTAACGGTGAAATTTGCCTAATTCTTGACATTATTCAAACGGTTGAACGATGCAAATCTATTTAAGGTGCTATTTCAAAGGCAGCGCGTTCAATATTATCGAAATAATGTTAATCAACCAGAACTCAATACGATAATGAAAATACATTTAATTTTACCAAATAAATATTTTTTCTCATAAATATACTTTCTTCCTAGAAAATATTTTATTATTAATATACGGTTTAAATATTAAAGGATTAAATATTATTATTTGTATTATTTGACAGCCTCCGTGGCTCAGCGGGCGAGTAGCCGGCTGTGAAGCGAGAGGCAGCGGGTTGGATCCCCGCACCGATACAAATGTTTGTGTGATCCACAATTATTTGTCTGGGGTCTGGGTGTTGTGAGACCGAAAGTCTCTGGTAGTTACTGATACCCACGATACAAGACTCGTATCTTACTGTGGGGTCAGGACTATGTGTGTGACTGTTGGGTGTATTTATTATTATTATTATAATATTTGAGAATTTATGGTTTTAACTGAAGAAGATTGTATCAACGATTTGTGTATCGTCACATTATATAATTATACCATAATGTTTTAAATTAGATTTATTACATAGATTTATTATATTAGATTTATTATACTCAGTGGTAGAGTTAGGCTGTCCACAGATTTGTCAATTGTCTACAGTACTAATGGGCTGGCTCGACCGAGTCTTTGCGAGTTACCACTGTCTCACAAAAAACTGACGTGAAGTAGGGGCTTTTGTAAGACAAAACTACGTAATACGTCCACTAACGTAGACAAAACTGTCTACAGCGTTGCTCTACTACGCAATAATTTATCAAATAAACACACGCTACATGGAGGATTTATGCATCCACGATCACAGTCCTCTAATTAATTACCATTCATGATGCTTTTTATTTATTTATTTATTTATTTATTTATTGAACCTTTATATACAAAACATGTATAAAGGCGGACTTAATGCCAGAGGCATTCTCTAACAGTCAACCTACGGGTGATGCAGAGACGAGACAATGTGGGTGTATAAAAGTTATAATAGAAATTAATACAATATCAGATTTTAATACATAAATCTACTGATATATAAGTTAATACTTAAATTTATAAACTACAAATATAGATAAATACATAATATTAAAATATATGTTAATAAATAAATACATATATATGTACATGTATAAATACATGTATATATAAATGTGATATATATTAAGCGATGAATCTGCTAAAGTTCTGATCTTTCTATGTCTTTAGCCATGAGCATGCGAACTTTTATTTTAAATGTGAATCTATTGGTGCACGTCCTAATTTCGAGGGGGAGCGCATTCCAAAGAAGTATAGATTGGATAGTGAAGGAGGAGTGGATGAAGTCAGAATTGTGAGGGGGGCAATGAAGAAGAAGACTGCCTGTAGAACGAAGGTTTCTGTCATGTTTAGATCCAAGGTATTGATAGTTGGAAGTTAAGTAAGAGGGGGCATTAGGAGAGGTGAGAATAGAAAATAGTGTAGTAAGGGCGCGGAGATTACGACGCTGGCGGATAGGTAACCATTTGAGTTGGGAGCGGTAAGAAGATACATGGTCGTACTTCCGGAGATTGAAAATGAATCGAATGCAGTTATTAAGAAGACGGTCAAGTTTGTTGAGGAGATCTGCATTCAGATCATAATAGCACACGTCACCATAGTCGAGGATAGGGAATATTAAGGTCTGTACAAGCATTATCTTGGTTTTACACGGGAGAAAGTTCTTCAGGCGATAAAGAGCGCGAAGGGTGCCAGTGACTCGTTGGCTAACAGAGGTAACTTGTGCCTGCCAACTCAAGGTTGAGTCTATATATAACCCTAGATCTTTTACTGCGGGACACAGAGCGATTACTGAATCATTGTAAATAATTGGTGGAAGAGTTGCAGTGTCCAGTCTGTTAATCAAACGCGAGCTACCTACAATGATTGCCTGACATTTATTTGGGTTTACACCTAAACCGAAACGGTCGGACCAATTTTTTATCTCATCCAGATCCCCATTAACTTTCGCTATGGCAGCCGTCACATCGTCGACGCTTGCCTGAGCATAAATTTTTAAGTCGTCGGCGTACAGATGATACATGCACTGAAGATTATTAAATTCTAAAGAATTATTTTGATGCTACTTTAATTAATACAAAGATAAACGACGCTTTCTATTTAAAACGGGCTCTCGCAGTCCAAAAATTAAATAGAAATCCTAAAAAAGGTTGAAGTAAAATAAAAAACATCTCCAACTGAGCCAAAAGGTTTGCAAATAGACCCGTAATGGTTGGTCCGCACACCGACTGACGTAATCACGCCAGAGTAAATCACACCGGTCCGCGTGAATTCTTAACGGGATTTATATATGGGCTACCTTTGAAATTCCTTCTATACATATTTGAGAGGCTGCAAGGATGGTTTATAACATTAAAACTGTGCTACTACCTGCAATGATGTGGTTTTAACCGAAAACACGTACGCACAGTGCGTATTTTATTTTTATATTCATTTTATTTGATTGAATAATGAGACGATCAAGGCGCTCGTCTGATGGTAAGCGCCACGCCTGCCCATAAACAGAAGCAACACCACACAGAACTTTGAATTACAAAGCACTGCTTGGCACTGAACTGCGCTCGTCATCCTGAGATATAAGATATTAAGTCTCATAATGCCCAGTAATTTCACTGTACGAATAAGATACAAGCAATTATTTTTTGAAGGGAGTGGCCAGCAAACGTGCAATTGGGTCACCTGATATTAAGTGATCTTCGCTGCTTATGAATATCCACAATACCTGAGAAATCATTAATATGTTAGCTACTATAAAGGATAATTAAAGGATTGGGAAGGAGAGGGCAATTCGGGCCTCCGGTGGCTTGATGGTGATGCTACAGTTTATGTGCAGGTGTGGCGCTTACCTTCAGGCTAGCGACATATACGCATCTCGTTATGTAGTAGTAAAAAATCTCATATAAACGAAGATTGCCAAAGCCCAAACTTTAACCGTAATACTATTTTGGGCAGATACATGACGAGTATTTCCATGCTAAAACCTACAACAATTAGGGAAGATGGGGTAAGACGGGTACGGAAAAATAGTAATTACAATCAAAATTGAAATATGATAAACTTTAACTGAACTAGAATTCACAATCCAGTCTTGCCCCACCTCTCCTGCTCCCATACTAGAAATCTATGGTCACGATTTACAACCTTAACATTCTGCCTAACAAATCGGCGATTATTATTCAAGTACACAAAGGTACACAGTCTTCAAAATTTAAACGTTCACCATTTATCAAATTACCATACTTCAACCCGATAATATTTTATTATTCAGAAGGCAATTTAGTATCCCTGCGGGAGAAGCAACGAGATAAAGCATGTATATCAAACGAAGTCGTGTAAATCAAACGCCCAAAATAGACTTGATAAATTTAAAATTAATCTTTTAAATGAAACAGTAAATGATGAAGATGGGTCACCAATTGCTGGTTTTGAATCTTTTTTTAAGCTATAAAAAACTTCGTGCTGCAACTACTACTACTATTGGTCTGGTGTTGCTTGAATTCCAGATGGAGAGAAACAGCCTGATGGTAGGATATTCATATCCGCTCGGAAAGACCATCGTACACATGGTGTTCAAACCTGCCATAGTGACCCACACATCTTATGTGGATTGCGTTCCAGAATCAGTCAGTGTATATCTGGTTCTAATGATTGGGTGGGGTGGGTATAAGGGTATATCCTTGTATTCCTGTACCTGCATCGGTCATCCGCGTGCCCTGTCGCAGGCCACTCGATTTTCTTCTTCCCTCTTCGGGGTATAAAGAGGCATTTATATAGTCCGACACAATTCTGGTGACCACCGATAAAATTTGTCTGTGGTCGCTGATTTTTTGGACAGCACTCCGCTTACCATAAGCAAAAGACACACGGTGATACTATAATTAAAGTTATTATTGGCAATCTTCGGTCCATGTGGTCGTTTACTGGGCTAAAAAAATACTTAAATATGTGTAACCAACGAGCTAAAAACGTTGTCTACATTTAGACACCTAACAAAAATTCAAAATAAGCATACGTAGATACAGTAACTGCACTCAATAAACCGTCTAAAATAAAAAGTACTCGCTCCAATACGGATTTTATACCACGTCGAGCGTCCTTTGTCTAATTGCTTCCACTTTTGTTCTGTGAAACGAATTACACGCGTACCTGCCCGGTAGATTTACAAAGGCCGTTTAAGTCCCAAAGCCACTGGCCATTTAAAAAGTGGACTCTTTAAATGCTGTAACGATGCATTCACCCGACGTCAGGGTCTCTTTGGTGTTACGTGATTGAGTAACATATAAGTATCTTACTAACTGCTATATCCCATTGTGGTATTTTGACCCATAATACACTATACTGACGCTCGGTTTCTGAAAGGCGGGTAATTGTAAAAATTAAATAATCACCTTTCAAATATCATTTCAAGTCAAAATTGAGTTGGTAGAAGCGTGGTTAACGCATTTGATTTGACACGTCTGTTGGTGACTAACCAAGGCTTTCAAAATAAAAAGGAAAAATCGTATGTCAAACGTTATTTTGCGTTTCTGGCAAATTCATAGATAAACCTTTCGTCTAATGGTGTGTCAATTACTAATAGCCTAAGATCCGGCAGTAGAATCTCTACGTTCATGACGTAGATGCTCAAGCTCAAATTTCTACATTCATTTTGAATAGGACAATACATTGATAATAGGGTGCCAGTCAAAAAGTGCCCGCATATTTTTTTTTTTAAATATAATTACATTTTGGGAAAAAATTTCGTTCATGGTGTAGTTAAATAAAGCATTGTTCCTATTACACAGCTATGTATGTAGAGAATTCAAAAAACCATAGTTGCCGTACAAAAAAGTATTAACTGTTTACACCTGGCTGCCAAGTAGTTGCGGCCGAGTAGCAACGGCACCCATGGTTTTTTGAATTCTCTACATACATAGCTGTGTAATAGGAACAATGCTTTATTTAACTACACCATGAACGATTTTTTTTCCCAAAATGTAATTATATTTAAAAAAAAAAAAATTATGCGGGCACTTTTTGACTGGCACCCTATTATCAATGTATTGTCCTATTCAAAATGAATGTAGAAATTTGAGCTTGAGCATCTACGTCATGAACGTAGAGATTCTACTGCCGGATCTCGTGCTATAACAAGCAATGTTTGCAAATTAGATCAGAGATTAATTTTTTTTATCGTTTCACAAACTCGAATCAGAGCTGTCAAAATTAAAGTTCTGTTATTTGAACGTTAATTTAAGCAAGCAGGTGTGAGTGTAACGGTGATAGGATAGACTGTTAGAACTCTCGTATTCGACAAAATGTAGGTACCACTTTAGCACTTAGGTTTTGTCTAGTTCTACCACCAAGCAACTGTGTAAGCACTAAGCACTGTTGTTTTCCGGTTTAAACAACATTAATGACAGTTATATTACTGGGAGTTTTGAGTCTTAACATTTTATGTCTAGCGGTGACGAGCGCAATGCAGTGATAGGTACTTTATAATTCAAAACTCTGAGCGATTTTTCTACTGTTTAGGGGCATGAATCTCGCTTGCCATTATACGTGTACCATCTAATTAATGCCTGCTAATAAATGCTTATGCCAATAATTGCTTTTATCTTCGCTTATTTAAATATAAAAATATATTTTAATTGCTTCAGCACTTTGATGACGTGTAGTAATAATATGCTTGTTTTTTACAAAAAAGTACGACGCGCGACGCGCGGCTTAACTGGTTTCGAGGATTATAATATTTACAAATAATTGACATTCCTCGAACGATATCCATGTTAATATTGCTGAAGTATAATATCCTTTCAATACACTAATTTCATTAATTAACAAAACTGTAATACCAAGGACAAGTTAAAAAAAATAACCTTACCAATGATACAAAATATACCACTACATCCTTGTACTAAAAGAACTACTCGCTCATCATTCTGACGTACCATCAACCGTAAAATCCTAGATAGAAACGCTGTTATTTGTCGACCTGCCATTTGACAATAAGCCAATCTATTCGTCAAATAAAATTATATTCGCGTGAATGAGGTGGAAAAAAGATTTCCTATGTACTGAACGGGAGTCGCCCGAATCCCTCGTCAAACTGGATCGACGTTGGATGTGAATAAATGTCGAAGAATACGAGAATTATTCCTTATCTTTCTACAACCTTCAGAGGGAGTAGATGGCTTAGAAACGAGTGATAACTCGTTCAAATTCAACAACATGTTTGTGTCATTCGAATATTTGCGGAGTGTTTTTATACTTCAGCAATTTTTTTTTTTGTTATTTTATCTGTTTACAAACTTACCAATTTCATTACTGCCCAAAAGACATTGATCTTAATTTAATTTTAATTGCTATGATGTTTTACAAAGTAGCTGAATTTAAATTTTCTGGTTTCACAACGGGAATCTTAAGTGAATCACTTATATTTATTTTAAATTGAACTTATTTAAATTTAAACCAGTGGATACAAAAATACAATGTCCGCTCTGTGTACTATTACGAGTTACGACTAAGATATATTTATTAATATTTCAGGTTTAATATTTCTATCTACATTAACACAACAAACAAGTAAATGCATTTCAGATTTCGCCAACATTTTCGACAGATTTATTACTCCCGAAAGATACCTGGTTGAAACGGTAGGCAATTCCCTCATCAATCAATCTGCCTCGAGTTGCTCCAGCCCCGACCGCGACAACGCGTCAAGTGTGAGCTTTAATTGCCGCTTCGTCCCCGTAATATCTAAGATTCCCAACTTTCCCTTGAGCACCTTAGCATATTATAAATTTGCGAGGAACCTGAAGTATTGACATTTGCTAATTTGAGCTGAACAGTTTTTGATATATAAGTTTGACAAGGTATTGTTTTATTATTCAAATTATTAAATATGCATATTTCCGTCTATCGCACAAGCTTCATCGTGTTCATGATGGGACAACTGAAACTTTTGTCTCAGTAGTGCCATTGCCAGAAACTAATATGTAATTTGGTTATAGAAGTTCACCTCCACCAACCACCAACCAAGTTTATTTTGCCTTTATCCGTACTAGGCTACATATAATATTAGAGGATAATACAAAATTATTTTTTATGTGACGAGAACTAAAATTGTATCTGGTTTCTCAGATTAAATTGGAATATTTCGTAAGCAGACGTAATTTTATATGTTCACTAGGTTTCCCTCACGACTCCACCCGCGTGATCTGCTTGTTCCGGGATAAAAAGTATAAGTATAAGTAAGCCTATGTTACTCAGTGATAATAAAGCATTCTGGCGGCAAAAAAAATTGAAATCGGTCCAGTGGTTTTTAAGTTTATTCGTTACATACAAAAATACAAATCTTTCCTCTTTATAATATTAGTGTAGAAGACGGCTAAATTTGATTACGGACTGTTATACAAGTCGGCTATAAATAAATAATACTTTATTCATATACTCGACAGCTCGCCAATATTTCTAGGTTTTCTTTTTTTCATTATGTATCCCGCTTTAATCTTTTAATATTTTGGCTTTAATGTGACGTTACATGAGAAAGAGTGAAGATCACTTACCATCAGGTGACCCACTTGCACCTATACTATAAGAAAAGCAATACCAAAAAAATAATGCAATTTTTAAAACTCCAGTATGTTCTCAGCCATTATTACGATTCTCACAATCGAGCAACTTCAAATGATTCGGAACACTTAACAACTACAATAGAGCAACTCGAGTGATCACTGAACCTACTAATAAAGCAAGCATACTCGTACAAGTCTCAGTTTTCACAACCGTGCAACTTCGAAAGATTTGACACATTAAATATAGCTAGAAACTAAAACGTCACGCCATATTGTATTTGTCCGTAAATCAGGTCGCATTAATATTTTGCCGTCGATGGATAGGAATTAATAAATCTGCTTGAAACCATTTATTTCATCCGCTATTATCTTGAAATATCTTAATCTGTCACACAACATCAGTTCAGTCATCAAGCTTATCTGATTCTTCCATTTTTGGTATTGAAACAAGGATTAGAGTAATAACTCGTAAAATCTTAACCTGCTATATTCCATACACAATAATAATTTTCAAAATCAATTCCAAAAGACGGACTGAGACGACTTTTTGAGAGACTCGTTTGTAAGAAATCGTTATCAAAAAGCTAAAGTAAATGTTAAGTTTAAGCTACACTGCACTGAAGGATATACAATGCAATTTTTGGGCCCCAGGATGCAAGCCTATGAAATAGTACGATGATAGTTATTTTATGTAGAATATATTTTCTTTAAGGCTAACTTGTATTGCATAATAGACATTTTAAACTAATTCGGAAAATCCTATTTCAGATTTCGATTTTATTAACAGATCTACCTTTGCACTAATAATATAAGCCGTTCGTTCTTATTTACATTCGCTTTATCTAACTTCAGATCCTTTCTAAAATGCCAACTGGAGGTGGTCTTAGCGAAGCGAACGCCTACGAATTCACTACGACTTTATCGCGATTCCCGCATAAACTTTGTCACGGCTCTAGATTAAATGTATCTTTAACTTCAATCCAGGGTACATCTTATCACTGCGTTTCATCATCGTATCGTTTTTAATCTTTAGCATGACGTTATTACTCTATGTGTATTTTGGATATATAAAAGAATGTTTTTTTGCTTTAAAAAGTGGAATATCACTGCATCTATAATCCTTGTTAACAATGGCTGCTTCGCCTGAGTGTAAATTATTGTTCGTACTAAAAACATTTATCTTGTTTAAAATAACCTATAGTGTACATGGATAATATAAAGTTTTATTAGTGAAATAATTTTCAGAATCGAAATCAGTAGTTCCAAAGTTTATGTGCTAAAAACTAGAAATATGTGTTATACCCCCTCATTTCTCTAACGGCAGTCAGTACTTATGCTGAAAAATCGTGACCTGGGTTCAAAACCGAGGTCGGGTAAACACAATTTGTGCTTAAGCTGGAATTTGAGCCTGATGTAACGATAGGTTTGACCCCACCCTGTCTAGGATGGTAATAAGCAGGTGCACTGCTGACCCGACTACTTGTCCTTTGACAGATACAGGTATGAGCTTATGTTAAAAATCATGTAAATTTTTATTTTTATTAACAACAATAAATCCAACATCATAATGCTCAGCAACGGACTGATAAATTCTCTGAGGTATCGGGATTTATTGGCAGCTATCATCACCCTCTTTATTGCTATGTACAGGAAATTATAGAATTTCATACTATGATTCCGTTACCAACATTAATCCGCTGTTTCGCAAATATTTGCATGATTAAAATTATTTTCTATTGATTTATAAAATCTTAGAGTCCCAGATTCTAATACTACAGTAAAGCCACAATGTAGATACATTTGTCTACAGCATGGATGGGCCGGCTCGTCCGGGTTATTACCACTTTGGAAGTGGTAGCTGTTGCGTTTCGAACGGTGAGTGGGATTACCGGAGGCCCAAATACCTCAGTTACTCTACCTCCATTGCTTTTCTAAGGTCGACAAAACATACCGTCAGGTGACATATGCTCGGCTGCTGGTCTCAAAAAAAATATATTTATTGCCCTATTTCATGGGTCTAATAGTAAATTGATGATCCTTGGGGCTTCCCTGTTAATAAACTTACGTATTAGTTTTTACGACGTTATCACAGTCCAATTCCAAACGTATCCCCCGGGAAATAACCCTGTTTCAGGAAAAAAAAGTGGGATATTTTTTTCTGAAATATTTTATCCGATTGCTAGAATTAGCTCTATTCTACTGACCTTAAGGAAGTTTTGCTAGTTGAAAAATTAAATCACTATTCTATAATGGATTCAGTGGAGCAGACAAAGTAGTCAAGAACCAAATTTCTTGGATTATATATAAAAACTAGCTTTTGCTCGCGGCTTCGCCCGCGTTAACGTTTAAAATTTACAAACTTTCATCTCTATTTTATCCCCTTGGGGGTAGAATTTATCAAAATCCTTTCTTAGCGGATGCGTACGTCGTAACATCTACCTGCATGCCAAATTTCAGCCCGATCCCTCCAGTGGTTTGGGTTGTGCGTTGATAGATCACTATGTCAGTCAGTCACCTTTGAGTTTTATATATTGAGATAATACTAGCTCTGAAGGACGTGTATGAACACGTCCCAGGCACTTCTAGGCACGGGCCTTTTCTACTGAATGTGAGGGATGAGGCCTTAGTCCACCACGCTGGCCCAATGCGGGTTGGCAGAATTCACATACTTTCGAAATTCTTGTGAAGAACTTCTCAGATATTCAGGGTTTTCTCACGATCTTTTATCACGATTAAAGCAAGCGATAATTTACAATTAATACACACAGTAGTAGTCTGTCGATGGCGCAGTGCAGAATAGAAGCAAAGTATCATTAAAATTAATAACACATACTTCCCACTGATGCGTAAGTTGTTAAAATCGGTCCTATTGCATATTTATAAGAAAGTCCTCGCCGACTTCATAACAATTCGTTTCGTATAAAACTTCAAAATAATGCTAAGCACGCCCGAATATTGTTAGTATGAAAATCACATCAAAGTAACTTAGTGTCGCAAACATATAAAACTAGGCAATATGTGTGTCGCAGCTAGATTACAGAATTAGGAATTTTGTGAAGTGGCTGTCGATAAAAGTATTGAAGTTTTATTACCTTTTCATAAAAAGTAAGAACTTCTTCTTTCTTCTTTTCGAAGTCGGTTAAAAATGAAGTTTTTTTTAAATAAATACACCCAACAGTCACACACAGTCCTGGCATATAAGATACGAGGTCTTGTATCGTAGGTATCAGGAACTACGAGAGACTTTCGGTCTCACAAGACCCAGACCCCGAAACAAATATTTGTGGATCACACAATTAATGCTTGTCTTGGTACGGGGATCGAACCCGCGGCCTCTCGCTTCACAGCCGGCTACTCGCCCGCTGCGCCACGGAGGCTGTCGATTTTTTTCTAATTATCTTGCTGCTGCTGCTATGCTAAGTCTTATAATTCCCAGTAATTTCAGTGCTTTCAATGTATATAAAAAGCAACAGTGTTTAATCAATGCTGCTTGACAGCAATAATAGTCAATGTTGGAACCTATCCATAACCCTTACATAAGAGAATCGTCTAACAAATAAACCTCGTAACAGATGTAGATCTGTTACGAGTAGTTACTATACCTTTTAGTTTGAGAAATATTTCCAAGAGCCGATTTAATCTGAGCGGATTTTAGAGAATTCAATCAAAAGAAAGCAGATTCCATAAATCAATAGGGCCTTAACACGATTATCCCTTTTTGGATGGAATTTATTATTGACTAGCTTTTACTCACGCAACCGTGGAAGTATTTTTTGTCTTCTTTATATCTCTCTCCAGACCATAAACTATATCTAGGAGTTTTGGCGGGAATTCCGGTTCATCGCTTTATTCAATTTATTTTAAAAACTAGTTTAAAGTTGTGTTTGTTGTATAAAAGTGGCATGGATTTGTGCAATAAACATTGACGGTGATGAACAGTGTATAGAAACATTGAAATAAGTGAATTAAGCATCTTACTGGGAGGAATTCACACCAAAACTCCAACAAGAACTCGAATTATTACAATCGATTAAGATTTTTCGAAGAATAAAAATAGCTCCTGGGTTTATATTTTCCCAACTATACCTAACATGTAGTCTATGTTGTTTAGGTAATGTAGAAACAAATGTTCTATACTGTGGCCGATGCGGCTTCACAAACGAGAGGATAATAGAAAAGGTTGGCAAAGGATTTTTCGTAACTAAACAATACCTCCTTGATTTCTTATACCTAATATCCGATTCCTATGCGAATCTAATTAGTAACCCGCAAAAGAAACAAAAGTTTTTTTCACGGCTTAGCTCCTAAAATCCTTTTACTCGGTACTAGGCCTCGCTCCGAAATTAAATTAGGCAGTGGTATATTAGGCAGTGTATAATTAAGTGGTATAATAGACAAAGTCAGATTATAAGTTCAACTGTAATTAAATAAAAATTACCCTAATATTATGAATTAAGTATCACAATAATATTATTAGTTGGGGATTATCTACTAAGCTGATTTAGGAGTAAGTTCTAAAATTAGACAAATTAAATGTTTTTTTTAATAGTATAGGCCGGAAAACAAGCAAGTGGGTCACCTGATGGTAAGTGATGTCCACCGCCCATGTACGCCCACAATACCAGAAGAATAATTGGCGCGTTGCCGACCTTAAAGGAAAGGGATAATTAGGGATTAGGAAGGGGAGGGGGATTTGGGACTCCGGATATCTCAGTCACCGTACGTCACTGTCTACAGGGTGGCTCTACCACTCGTATAATACACAAATGAGACTCATAAAATAAACATTTCATTAATGTATAATTTATTCACGCAGTTAATTTAGTAAAATACGAATTGTAAGCAAAAATAATGAAAAATATCATTTTTTTTTATATACCATCGAATTTGTAATCGAGTCCGTAACAAAGTAATGTCAGTAAAAGAAACAATGTTTAAATTTCGAATTCTGCGTTACATTCTTTTTTTTTAACTCATTTCACAGTTGAATTATCATCAGCTGGACAAGTCCAATAACTCAAAAGAATGTGACCAAAGTAAAAAGTGGTTAGGGCGCGCATTGAAAGATGGCACACTTTTCACCTGCTGCTGAAATATTCAGTCGTGTGTCAAGAACAGCTTGTGATAGAATCGCCCTCGCATAGATTCCACCTCGGGGCGCAATTATTTTCTATCTTCACGGCATTTCTTATAAAAATGGGGTGGATGGGTAAATAACCGAAAATGAATTTTGATGTCGGTGAAAATGGGTTAGTGAAATATATGAGTACTAAATTAATGTAAATTAATACAGTTTAACTGAGAATTGAAATGGTTTACGATGTACTGTCATTTTGCAGTCAATCAACAGAGAAATCATTCTAATCCCATAATATGTTTTGCGATAGAAACTATATACCTATCACAATAACATATTAATTGGCGGCTTCCAAATTCGGCGATGTCTTAATGCGATTAAGACTTTATTTTACTTTTTCCACTTGCCCTTGCAGTAGGGTCGGCGCAACATGCATGCGGAAACATGCATTGTACCACACGCATGCATAATATACATGTGCCTGATGAGAATTTTACGTTAGTATATCATTTTTATTATATTAGATAATAAAATATCATCAATTCATTCAACCCCATTGTGCAAGAAACATTACTTAAAATTAATATTTTTAACTATTGTGAGCTTAAATAGACTACCTAATAATCTAGAAAGGTGTAGACAGTTTTGTCTACAGCATAAATGGGCCGGCTCAACCCGGTCGTTACCAGTGTCTCACAGAAAACCAACGTAAAGTAGCGGCTTCTGCTGCGTTTCGTATGGTGAGTGAGATATCCGGAAGCCCAAATCCTCCTCCCCTTCCCATCCCTTAATTATCCCTACCCTTTAAAGTCGGCATCGCGCCTATGATTTTTCTAGTATCCTGGGCATATATGGGCGGTGGAGATCAGGTGACCCACTTGCTCGTTTGTCAATCGCTGTTATAAAAGAAAATCTGGTCGTTAAGTGATTTTGTTTAACTACAACTCAATCTCAACATCGTTAAAGTTTACAATAATTCATTATTAAGTTAAAAATCATTTTTTAGGTGTGAGTGCGTATGAGAATGAGAACTCTCTTTTTTGTTTCGGTTAACATATTGTCGTTAATGTTATACGTCATGTAAAGAATCTTTAGTATTGGAGACGTTGCAATATTATAAAAAGATTTAATTTCTTTAGACATAGTTAGTATTCTGGGTTCAGTACCTAAATGGTGCCCTCAAAACCCTATTACTAAGCTTGTCTGTCTGTTCATCTGTTATATTTTTAAACGACTGTCATATCTTTAGTACCGTATCTAAGTAAACGACTGAATTTTTTACACAATATGTGTTGTTATTTTTGACTTTTCTGAACATAAAATAAATATAACAAAAAGTAATAATTAAAGAATGTGGTGGCTACGCAACCCTCGGTGCGAAAAACTTACTCGCATAAAACTTGATTTTTATTTTTCGTCTGCTTAATTCCAAAGTGGAAATGTTTGTCATATTTACCGAAATTTCTTTTTTTTATAGAATTCATCATGAATAATTACACAAAAAAAACTATTCATGCCAAAGGAAATATTTTATTTTTTGCGAAAATACTACATAACAGTTCTTGGAATAATTATGTCCGAAAAATTATACATATTTAAATTACACAATATGTACATATCGTGACATATTTTGTATGTTTTTCCTTATTGTATTAAAGTGTATAAAGTAAATAAAAAAAGAAACGACATCCTTACGAAAGGAAAATATAAGATTTCATAGAATAAATTAAATTTGACAATTTAATGGAATATTAATTTATTCGATTTACGATATATCCAAATATACCGATTAATAACCGCGAGACAATACTTTCCAAGTAACTTTATAAATAAAAATATCTATATATCCACTGCCTACCTTATATCACCGCTATAATCCTTAAACATCCTAATCACAAAAATAAACCAAAACTTTTTTAAGTATCCAAAAATTATAACTCACCACACTCCTTTCTTCGCACACCCAAAAATCACAAAAGTAACCTTCTCAACTTCGCGACTTATAGAACTTTTTTATTAATTTCCCGAGTTTTCCCTCCGTATGTCGCCCGACGACCGTTCGGGAATAATTTCGACGCGGCACTGACTACACTTATATGCCAGTATCCAGTATAGCTTGACCCCTGACACGGAACTATTCGTGCCTGCAACGCTATTTGACACTAGTTACGCGAGAGGCGGGGGAGGTCTGTTTAAGTTTTGTGTTTGATTGCGGTTTTTTAATATGATAAAGTAGGTGTTGTTATCGTTAATGAACTGAATGTTTCAATTGTTATACAATGAAACAGTAAAAATAATGTTTCATTGCAAAAATACTACATATTAACCGACTTCAATAAGGAAGAGTTTTTTTTTATAGCATAGGCCGGCAAACGAGCAAGTGGGTCACTTGATGGTAAGTGATCTCCACCGCCCATGTACGCCCACCACCAGAAGAGTCATGGGCGCGTTGCAATTAGGGGTCAATTTCAATTAGGGGTTGGGAAGGGGAGGGGATTTGGGCTTCCGGTTATCTCACTCACCGTACGAAACGCAGCAGCAAGCCGCTACTTTACGTCGATTTTCTGTGAGACAGTGGTAATGACCCGGTCGAGCCAGCCCATTCATGCTGTAGACAAAACAGTCTACAGCGTGGCTCTACCACTCAAGAAAAGTTTCTCTATTCGGTTTTTTATGTAGAACATTTTGTAGGAAAAAAATTGATTCGATATAGTTTGGCGGCGACGTCCTCCCATATTTTGGTTATGACCTAATGATGTAGTGCAGTCACTTGGCCGTGCTTGGATAAAAAAATCAGTTGTAAATCGAGAGGACCTCCATTTGATTCGTAGTACTGTATTATACGAAACTGCGTTACGCTCATCATCCGGAAACATGGATATTATCGCCCGAATACTTAATCGCAACTCGAGCGTTTATGAACATATTAAACACGTTAAAACCCTTTTATCTGTCACAGTTGTATGAAAAAATACAACTGCATAAAAAATATATTGTCTCGGTGACGCAGTTGTATTGGGTACGCGGTACGACTGTTGTGCTGAGGTGTCGGGTTCGATATCCGGGTCGGTAAAAGTGATAATGGGTTTTTCTATCACGAAATGCTCAGTATTATCAGCCCAAGTCCCCTTCCCAATCCCTAATTGTCCCTTTCTTTTAATGTCGGCAACGCACCCATGACTCTCCTGGTATTATGGGCGTACCATATATGAGCAGTGTAAATCACTTACCATCTGGTGACCCTCTTGCTCGTTTGCCGGCCTTTGCTATAATAAAATGTATCAGCCCGGAGTCTGATATTTTAGCCCGGTATGGTGATAGATTCGCCCCCTATCACAGTATGGGACTCAAATAAGCTAGGCAAAATTGAGTATACTAGTTACACATATATCTACCCTTTCTCGGACAAGCGTGAATGAGGGTGTGTAAGTTGTATAAAAATAAGTAGCTGTGACACAACCGGCCGTTGAGTGGCGATCCAGTATTCTTAAGTCTCATAATATACTATAACTTCAATGCCATGTCCTTCTATCAGGAAATAACAGACCAATTTGTGCTACGGCAATTTTGCTCCCACCTTTTCTTAGGACAAAAAGTTCAAAGTCTAATGGAGCCACTTTATCTACCCTAAAAAGTCTCAGGAGTGACGTGTACTATGTAAAACATTTGTGATATGCCGAAACACATTTCCCGAGACTACAAATTACAAGACACGACCGTGGGCGGCTTATATCCAAAATTTCATAACAGAATGTATACTAAAACAAATAATTTCTGTTTGTCCGACCGCGCCACACTTTCTTTTAACATGTATATGACATACGGACAAATAAAATTCCAAACAAATTAAATATTGTTTACCAGATAATTTTTGTATCCGACGGGATAGCGACCACCGTATCGTACATGTACTTGGTAAAAATCCCGGCATATCCCAGTTTGAAGGACCACTAGAATTCCTATGCAATATGAAACTTCACATTTTAGTTATAGTTGACTTAACATTTCAGTGCTATACAGCTCATTGTAAATTAAATTTATGAGCGGTGTTGCTACTGGTAATAAGAGTGCGTGATGCCTACCATCTAGCCAGCGACCTGCTCGTCTCGGACATCTAGAAATCTCACTATTCGTATGAAAAGCAACAACAAGATGACGATGATGATGATGATTCTATGAAACTATGGTACTAATTCAGTTGAGCCAACCTACTCATCCAGAATGCAAAACAGTCCACAGCCTGCTTCCATACCTTAACATATCCATTTTTAAATAAGTCCTAATATGTCCCTCTGCAAGGTCTCCCTCCTCCAAATCCTTCCTATCAAGTACTTTAATGCCATCTCCGTTTAAAAACGTTGTAATGTTAACGTTCCAGTGATCCGTATGTATCAAATTCGACCTCACTTTACGTCATCTCACCGAAACATCTAATTTCCGCAACAAACTGTACGATCTATGTGGCTCTCGTTTATGTGACAGAAACCCTCCCGCAGGGCCGGCAATGTTCCTGCCTCGTAAAATACTTCAGATCTTGTATTTTGAGTTTTTTATCTCCGACCATCCTCTTAGACAAGATTGTTCACAATAAAGAGGTATTTCTATTAAGAAAATTTCTCAGCGGGGAGTTTATCTATTAAGATATTCGCAGTCTTGGGTGAAATGAGAAATTGGCAGGGACCGTTCCTCCGTATATATTTAAAATAAATGTAGTTTTGTTAGATATACAGCGAAAAACGTATATATAACGATATACTTCAGTACCCTCGAGTCGGTCAGTCTGCTTACACACTGTTGCTTGGGGTATCAAATTTCTCATATAAAATGGTTTATCTAGAGGTGCAATTAGTATACATCTGTTACCTGACTAATTAAGCAATGTTACATTAACTTCCCTGTGAATATTTCAGCAACTAACAAAAAATTTACCATACACTATCACACAATCTTATTTCAAATAAGCCTAATTAGAAATGAGTAAGTGTATCATATCTATTGCCTATGAATTGTGAAAGAGTAAACACTCTTGTTTACGCATTACTGTTACAATTGTGTTTATGCAGTGTATGCGTAATTAGGAATAATCCTCCTCCCCTCAAATAATACTAAGGTACGACTATTTCGTGCGGAAAGTCTTAATTTTCATTAACATTGGTAAGTAAAGGCATGTGTGTAGACCGACTAACACGTGAGGATTTCTACCTCTCCATCTCTCTTATTTAATTACTAATGAGCTCAGTATTATTAGTATTAAGTTTATTATTTATTTATTTATTTAATTTATTATTTTTATTATTATTATTTCAGTATTATATTATTATTATTACTTAGTATTACGTCCAATAGTGGACGGCAATAAGCTGAGATGATGAGCTCAGTATTGCTATTTCCCGATAAAATAAAATACATTAATTTTAACTAACCCTGCAGTAATAACCATGCATCAGTGCTGACCTAGATGTTGTTCCAACACATGCTAGATAGTGGGTTCGATAATCATTATTTTTAATTAATTGCTTCCCGGCGGCGGATATCCGTTACCTCTATCGCATATAACATAATGTATTGATAATGTGATTTTTGTTGGTGTGTTGAAGAAAAATTTGCGATAACTCAGCGGGGAGTGGTACGAACTGCCAGGAAGAGAATAACAAATTTAAAACCTGTCCTATGAAGTACCTCTGATTTTTTTAAGTTATTTGTGTAGTTATTGTTAATTATCGCTTGCTATATTTTTTTACGAAATAGGAAGTAGCAGTGCTCTTGTTGTGGGTTATCTGATGGTGAGTGATCACCATTCCACTCGCAGTCAGGTCGGCGCAATATGATTACACATATTGGATAAAGCTTAGGCTTGTAGTTAGTAGTTGTAGTATATCCGGAAGCCCAAATTCCCCTCCCCTTCCCAATCCCAAATTATCCCTTTCCTTTAAGGTCGGCAACGCGCCCATGATTCTTGTGGTTGTGGGCAAACATGGGCGGTGGAGATCACTTACCATCAGATGACCCACTTGCTCGTTTGCCGGCCTATGCTATAAAAAAAAAGTTTTTACGACCGCCTGTCAATCCCTCTGGGGAGAAAACACCCAGACCCGAAAAAATACCCGGCATTTCGCTTTGCAGCCGGATGCTCGCCCAATGCGCCACGGAAGGGTCATTTAATAATATGAACTTTTTTTATAAGGTGCACAGAACTGGCTTTACACAGAATTAAGTAAGTATCTACATATAATATAAAACATTATTCCTATTTACGATACGTCAGTCCAAATAGCATTTGCGAAATCGTATTCCTTGCACCTCGTAGTGCCCCCACTATACGAATGTAGGTGTTAAAATAAACCCTTTGAAAAATTTACAATTTCACGTCTCAAATGTTACTAAGATAAAACTATCTAACAAGGGTATCAATATCCTAGTTCCAGCTTCCATCTCATTGTACACAGACGCTGAAATTTATTCTTACAAACTTGCAGCCGAACGTTCTAGTTATTTACGCTATTGAGATATATAATGTGACTGCTTGTGTGGCGTATTGCATATGCGGTACGACTGCTGTGTTGAGGTCTCGGGTTCAATTCCGGGGTCGGGTAAACGTGAAATGCTCAGTATCAGCTCGGAGTCTAGAATTTATGCCCGGTATGACGCGGGCGATAGGCTTGCGAATTAGCGATTCCGCCCTTCTACTTTGTCATCCTAATGTTCATTACTGAAGTATGTGTCTTAAAAAACTCGAATACACCACTCTAGCTTCAACCTGTCTCCAACCACGTGAATAATATTTTCCGGGACAAAAACTAGCCTATGTCATGGTTTATCACTGCGCAAAATTTTATTTAATTCGTTCAGCCGTTCAGACGTGATTAAATAACAAACATCAAAACTTTCTGTTCAATAATATTAGTAGGATATAAATAGTTTAAAATTCTATGTTGAATTCTAAGCTCATACAACCTTGATCACTATTAACGAATCTATAATTGATTCAGCCCGTTAGCATTGAGCATTGCTGAAACCGAATACAAATAGGCAAAGGTTTTTTAAAGAGCCATTAGCCTCTGACAGCTTTACCGAATGAGTGAACGAGCACTTTTCATATTAGATAAAGTAAAAAAAAACACACTTGCATTGAGCATTGCAAGTGTTGAAGTCAAATAAAAGTAGAGAAAAGTTTTTTAAAGGCGATCACACTCTGGAGAATTCTAACTTCACGGAATGATTAATGAGCGCTTTTTACACCAACTAAAGTAAAAAATTGGTCGTATATTGGTTTTTAAACCCGTTGCAATAGTTTCCTTTAGACGACTTCGATAACCTTTGGTATTGATTGTAAAAATGAAAAATGAGAACCCAATTAACGTGGCGGAAATTAGAAACATTCTTCGGACTTCAACAAGATTTCATGTGTTCAATTACAACTCAATTATTCAAATGATAGAGTCGCGCTGTGGACAGTTTTGTCTACAACATGAATAGACTAGCTCAACTGGGTAGTTATTATATTATCTTAGACATTTAGTATGGTGAGTGAAGCCAAAATACCATCCGGATGCCAAAATACCATCTCATCTTCCCTCTCCCATAATTATCCCTTTAAGGTCGGTATGGTGATGATTATTATGATTTTTCTGCTACTATGGGTGTTGATGGACGGTGGTAAACACATACCAGTTACCATCAGGTGAACCACTTGGTCGTTTGCTCGCCTTTGATATATAAAAAAATAAGTGTGTTGTATATCACGCTAATTTGAATCTCAAACCAAAATTTCTCAACCAAATATTAGGTTGGCAATGGATATTTTACAATACAAACAGATTTCTACTTTATACAAATAGCAATACGCAAATGGCTCATTAAGCTCACAGCGTATGGAAGTAATTGTGCGTTAAATAAGTGATATAATGGCAGTTCGTATGTTTTACGAACCATATATTTCATATTATGTTAAATTAACTATGTATCTACGTTTTTCATATTAGAGTCATTCGTGTCTTTAATTGGAGTAGGTACATTAAAATCTAATCGTTTTTTAACAATCCTGGCATATAACGTTCTACTTCTGGGCACGGTCGTCGCCCTATATATGAGTGGACTTAGGTCTTGTCTCCCCGTTGACCTTATACGGATTGATAAACTTCACGTACCTTCGAGAGTCTAAAATTTTTAGGTAGGCAAGATTTATCTTGATGTCAGAGGTGCATACTCCTGGAGCAAGTTTCGAACTTGCGATTTCGTCTCCGCAATCCTCAGTACCGTAAATATCAAACCATCATTTCATCGACTTTCGAAGGTGATCTAATTCCGTGTAATGTTATGTTTAAACATTTACTTGACGTAACTAAACAAAGTGCTTATAAAGTTATATTCGTAAATAGAAAATAAATTGGCATTTCCTAAGGTTGGCTCACGTGCTGAAAACTTTTAAGGGCTACTCTATTTATAGCACCCTTGTACTCAACAAAACATTTAAGGCCTCAGTACAAAACTTTAAGGATTTCACGTGTTTATAGATTTGTAACCATATGTTGTATTTATAATATAAGCCACCAATGAGCAAGTGAGTATCCTGATGGTAAGCGATCTTCACCAGCCATGAAATCACAGTAACAGAAGAACAGGGGCGCGTTGCCAATCTCTAAGGAAATGAATGGGTATTGGTCAGAAAGAGGATTTAGGTTCCAGAAATCTCAGTCACCGTACGAATTAGTCAATACTTGAAGACAAAACTTCCGTCCTCTTTATAAGCATACTATGCGCACGCAGGAGTGTGTGACTAAGCATAGTTAAAATGTATGTAGAGGAGTGCAAAAAGCTATTTATATACACTGACAATAAACAAAAACAAAATTAAAAAAAATGATCGATTTTCCACCACTACTCGACCATTACTATTAATAAAATTCTACCAGGCCCTTCGAAACTTGTCCTATCATCATACCTTTTGAATAGTAAACAATTACAATAATAGACAGCGAAGCGCTCGTTATTTTACTCGTACGTGTAACTTTTATTTTCTACTAGATGACCCGGTGAACTTCGTATCACCTACATATATTTTTGTAAACTGTGGTCAAAACTTAATACAAATGTTTCATTAAATGCAATTAAGTGAGGTACAGCACCATTGCACGTGAGGTAGCCCGTCGCACATTTAATTGACTTCGACGGCCTAAGTCAGGTTGTCTTCCACCTCCCCCCCCCCCTGTCCCTGTCCCTGTTCCTGTCCCGTCCCCGTCCCGTCCCCGTCCCGTCCCCGTCCCGTCCCGTCCCGTCCCGTCCCTGTCCCTGTCCCTGTCCCTGTCCCTGTCCCTGTCCCTGTCCCTGTCCCTGTCCCTGTCCCTGTCCCTGTCCCTGTCCCTGTCCCTGTCCCTGTCCCTGTCCCTGTCCCTGTCCCTGTCCCTGTCCCTGTCCCTGTCCCTGTCCCTGTCCCTGTCCCTGTCCCTGTCCCTGTCCCTGTCCCTGTCCCCGTCCCTGTCCCCGTCCCCGTCCCCGTCCCCGTCCCCGTCCCCGTCCCCGTCCCCGTCCCCGTCCCCGTCCCCGTCCCCGTCCCCGTCCCCGTCCCCGTCCCCGTCCCAGTCCCCGTCCCCGTCCCCGTCCCCGTCCCCGTCCCCGTCCCCGTCCCCGTCCCCGTCCCCGTCCCCGTCCCCGTCCCCGTCCCCGTCCCCGTCCCCGTCCCCGTCCCCGTCCCCGTCCCCGTCCCCGTCCCCGTCCCCGTCCCCGTCCCCGTCCCCGTCCCCGTCCCCGTCCCCGTCCCCGTCCCCGTCCCCGTCCCCGTCCCCGTCCCCGTCCCCGTCCCCGTCCCCGTCCCCGTCCCCGTCCCCGTCCCCGTCCCCGTCCCCGTCCCCGTCCCCGTCCCCGTCCCCGTCCCCGTCCCCGTCCCGTCCCCGTCCCGTCCCCGTCCCGTCCCCGTCCCGTCCCCGTCCCGTCCCCGTCCCGTCCCCGTCCCGTCCCCGTCCCGTCCCCGTCCCGTCCCCGTCCCGTCCCCGTCCCGTCCCCGTCCCGTCCCCGTCCCGTCCCCGTCCCGTCCCGTCCCGTCCCGTCCCGTCCCGTCCCGTCCCTGTCCCTGTCCCTGTCCCTGTCCCTGTCCCTGTCCCTGTCCCTGTCGCTGTCGCTGTCCCTGTCCCTGTCGCTGTCGCTGTCGCTGTCGCTGTCGCTGTCGCTGTCGCTGTCGCTGTCGCTGTCGCTGTCGCTGTCGCTGTCGCTGTCGCTGTCGCTGTCGCTGTCGCTGTCGCTGTCGCTGTCGCTGTCGCTGTCGCTGTCGCTGTCGCTGTCGCTGTCGCTGTCGCTGTCGCTGTCGCTGTCGCTGTCGCTGTCGCTGTCGCTGTCGCTGTCGCTGTCGCTGTCGCTGTCGCTGTCGCTGTCGCTGTCGCTGTCGCTGTCGCTGTCGCTGTCGCTGTCGCTGTCGCTGTCGCTGTCGCTGTCGCTGTCGCTGTCGCTGTCGCTGTCGCTGTCGCTGTCGCTGTCGCTGTCGCTGTCGCTGTCGCTGTCGCTGTCGCTGTCGCTGTCGCTGTCGCTGTCGCTGTCGCTGTCGCTGTCGCTGTCGCTGTCGCTGTCGCTGTCGCTGTCGCTGTCGCTGTCGCTGTCGCTGTCGCTGTCGCTGTCGCTGTCGCTGTCGCTGTCCCTGTCCCTGTCCCTGTCCCTGTCCCTGTCCCTGTCCCTGTCCCTGTCCCTGTCCCTGTCCCTGTCCCTGTCCCTGTCCCTGTCCTGTCTAGTATAGCGTGGCGACCCGTCACCACTGCAAGCTTCGCAACGCCAACAATGCGGTTTATACCTGCGCTTACAGATGTTTCACATCAAAAAGATGTCAAATGTTTCATACCCAGGAACAGTTTGTATGGGAAAATTAAGTTGTCGGTTTTAGTGTTTTCCGTTACTTATTATTTATGTTACTCTTTTTTTTCTCACCGGGTAAACCTACCCTGAACTTCCACAGATATTTCAAGATCAGAATTAGCCAAATCGGTACAGCCAGTCTCGAGTTTTTGCGAGACACACGCACAGCGATTCATTTTTATATATATAGATTTGCATTATTTGTTGTTGCAAAAATGTTTACGCGGGTGTTAATAGGATTGCTTATTTTAAAATAAAGATTATAGCATATCCTTTTATATGCTTCTTCATGTGTATATTTGCAACCCTATTGTACTCAATATTGTGCGGGCATCGTGTTTTTATAGCGCAATTTGTTTTTATATACTTTACATGAAATCTGAGATAATTCTTGGTGGCTGGGTATTTGTACCTACTTTCTTGGATAGTTACCATCGTATATAAAATATATACTACAATAAACAGCGTGTTTAACTAACTTAAAATAGTGTGTTGTAACTGGTGTTTCTGACGCAGCAGCAGTTATTGTATGGAGTTAGTTCATAACTTGAACTTGGGTTGAACTAGACTTACAGATTTTCGGTTTCGGCCGAAGCCGGGGTGATTTTGGCCTCGGGAACCCGGGCCGTCCCTAATGCGCCGCAGATGGTCACCGCGGTGTTTTGGTTGGTAGTTGCCGGCATAGGTCGTATATAGTGCTAGGGACTCAGTCCAGCAGCCGCTCGGATGTTTGCCATCTCTCCCGGGCGGGTTAACGCTGGGTCTTAAGGCCAGTAGAACCCAACATAATCGCGCCACCTTCTCCCTCAGTGGGGCGGTAGCAATAAATTGCCTTCCGCGCGAAAACAGAAAAAAAGACCTACAGATTTGGATCACGAGACGTTTCATGTTTTTTGCATGAGACAGAACGAAATTACTATCATCATTAAATTTAAGTGGGTCATCAACTTATTAGGGCCAAAGCCAACTACATCTGCACATCACTTTACTGTTTATAGAACGAGGCAATGGCGAAACCTAGTTTCTGTTGCAGGTTGTGGGGGTCAGACGGTGATCCTGTCCTGTCGCAAGCCCCTCGATTTGCTTCTTCCCTCTCCGAACAGGGAAGAGGCATTTATACAGGTCGGCATGACTCTGGTGGCCACCGATAAACTCATTGTTTGTTGGTGGTCGCTGGTGTTTTGGATTGTGCTGTCAATTTTCCGTGCTCGGAAAAAAAAATATAATAATTCTTTGTTGGTGCGTCAGTTGTTTTGTTCACTAGTGTTCATTGTGTGACCGTATCAAACTTCCAATGACACAAGCTGATTGAGAGCTGAAATCACTTGTAAAGCCAGTGTACATCATCGACGTTACGTAACCGATGAGAGAAATTTGAGACCCAGTATCATTTATCAAATTTTGGGAACACGAACTTAGGGTTCCGTGGAACGAAACAGAAGGAATTTTAACCAACATTATAAAAGTAAATTCTGTTTTCTACCTGTAGGTATTAATCAATTTCACTAATCTTTAAAATAATATTTTGACGTCATATTGTGATTACCATTTATTAAGCCTCATTTATATAAAGAAATACTGTAACAGCTAGAATACTATCATTCATCAGGCTGCGTCATGCAATTTGAAAATAAGAATCTTATGACACATTTTCGTAAATGACAGTTTTCTATGATGTTAAAATCTCTCCATCTAAATATGACTTTTCTTTTGAAACTTTCAATGATGACCGAGAGATTCTAGAGTAGTATAAAAATGCAGGAAGTCGCTGGATGCAGGCCGCTTCCAACAGGTCGGTCTGGAAATCTTTGGGGGAGGCCTATGTTCAGCAGTGGACGTAGTAGCTGTATGCTTGTAGCTGATGATGATGATGATAAAAATGTAAGCACATAATAATAAAATGTATTATACTCATTGTTAAGCACGGACCTCCTCTACGAATCCGAGAGATTAAGTCTTAGTCCACCACATTGATCTATGCGGGTTGACAGACTTCGAATACCTTTGACATTCCTGTAAGTAGATACGATTCAAAACGTAACTTGGCTGGTTTAGTAATTGTCCTTAATGCTGGACTATGCTCCATCACTATTTTGCAGGCCGGTATGATTGTGCCGACCAACGATAGACACACTGTTTATCGTTGGTCGACACTATTTCTGGATTGCGCTACACTTACCATCAGGTGTGGCGTAGACGTTTCTTTTATGAAAAAATATACAGAACCTCACGTCACGTTAAATTACCCACATTCGAGTAATTTATAGTAAGCTAACATGAGAATGTAACGTAGCATGACAAATGATACTTCGACGTCGACTTTTTCATCGACCTGCAGACATCTGATACTGTCGCCGAGTGGACACTCGAAGACGAAGGTCAATGTCAATATGTCTTCGTGGCACAATAGATGACTAGTAGGGTGTGTGTGAAGTCCGCGGTTTCAATTCGAGACAAACGTTTGTTTGTTATTGGTATAAAAGTTTGTCTCGGTTTTTGTTTTTAATTGAATAACGAGCAAGGCGCTCGCCTGATGGTAAGCGCCATGCCTGCCCATAAACAGATGCAACACCACACAGAACTTTGAATTATAAAGCACTGCATGGCACTGAACTGCGCTCGTCACCCCGAGACATAAGATGTTAAGTCACATAATGCCCAACAATTTCTCTGGCTTCAATGTCCTTCAAACCGAAACACAACAATGCTTACACACTGTTGCTTGGCGGTAGAAATAGACAAAGCGGTGGTACCAACCCAGACGGCCTTTCGCATACGAGGGACCCACCACTTTATAATAATCGGTTTTAGGTTGTTAGCCCGGAAGTCCCTCGTACTTTTTGATACACACAGGTTGACATAGTGTTACTGTTAGGTGTTTTTAATAATAAAAATAATTAATTAAATTATCTATAACTGTCGAGGATAGTATTTTTCATTATAACTTGCAGACTTTTTTTTATAGCATAGGCCGGCAAACGAGCAAGTGGGTCACCTGATGGTAAGTGATCCACTGCCCATGTACGCCCACAACCAGAAGAATCATGGGCGCGTTGGCGACCTTAAAGGAAAGGGATAATTAGGGATTGGGAAGGGGAGGGGATTTGGGCTTCCGGATATCTCACTCACCGTACGAAACGTAGCAGCAAGCCGCTACTTTACGTCGGTTTTCTGTGAGACAGTGGTAACGACCCGGTCGAGCCAGCCCATTCATGCTGTAGACAAAACAGTCTACAACGTGGCTCTACCACTCAAATTTTTAATTTAATATTTCACCATAATCTTTCAGAATTCAATTTTAGTTTTTATTCCTCTTTGGTCAATGATTGATAGCATCGCGTTCATTTATTACATTTCCGTTTCTTCAACGTGATTATGTTTTTGTTAAATAAATATTGAAAGAATTATCAAAGTAGGTATACAAATACCGAAATAATTCATCCCCGATTCGGAAATAAATACACACTGCGTTCCTTTACCCAATTAAGTAAATTCTCAACTTGGACCTTGATGTGCTTCTTGCACAAACATGTATGATGGGATCGTAAAATATGATAAAATTTTTAGATAACATGTAACCCCTTTATTTACATGAGCAGATTTACTACCAAGATGATGTAAAAAGATGATGTTTTAGTTTTTATGAGTGGTAGGGCCAAGCTGTAGACAGTTACGTCTACAGCATGCCGGAGGCCCTAATCCCGCTCCCCTTCCCAATGCCTAAATATCTCTTTCCTCCGGTATTGTAAGCATGGGCGATGGAGATCACTTACCATCAGATAACCAGGCGACCCGACTTGCTGTTTGCCGGCCTATGCTAAAAAAAAGACTTGAACGATTGTGATCAAGGAGTCATTAATACTGCAGTTATCTTAACATCAGGATCAAATAACAACTATAAAAGTAGTTCTTATTTACATACGTTATTATGATGATTTTTCTTTTGCATTTATAAATTGTTGCAGTAATTATGAAAGAATCGAGTGGTAGAGCCACGCTGTAGACATTTTCTACAGCATGAATGGGCTCGACCGGATCGTTACACCACTGTCTCACAGAAAACCGACGTAAAGTAGCGGCTTGCTGCTGCGTTTCGTACGGTGAGTGAGATATCCGGAAGCCCAAATCCCCTCCCCTTCCCAATCCCTAATTATCCCTTTCCTTTAAGGTCGGCAACGCGCCCATGATTCTTCTGGTGGTGGGCGTGCATGGGCGGTGGAGATCACTTACCATCAGGTGACCCACTTGCTCGTTTGCCGGCCTATGCTCTAAAAAAAAAAGAATCTAAGGGTGGCTTGGGCTCTAAAAGACTATCACCGTGTTTAGCCTTGTTTTATAATGAATTAGTATATTAGACAAGGCAAGACACTGTCTGCATTTTTTTATATAGAGCGTAATTATACGTCCAACATGAAAACCAGACATTACAGTCCAGTGAAAAATATAAACACAACACAATTTCCGTGGCATCTGTATGCGCGCAGCGTTGGCCGTTCTTTTGATATTGTGTTCAGTCGATGTACACTCACGGCCAAATACTTATTCTCTCCGAAAATACAGTTTGAAAGCATCCCAAGTTATCAAAGGAATAAGGCAGTTTGATCGGACGTCTGACTGGACAATTTCAATTTATCTATCAATTAATAACACTTATCTTTTTGCGTCCTGGGTCAAAAAAGGCTTTTATATTTTATATCGACACATATTTGTGTGATCCACGTGCTGGTGGTAGGATATTCATATCCGTCCAGATAGCGACCACCATACACGTCGTGTTAAAACCTGCCATAGTGACCCAGACACTTTGTATAGATCGCGTTCCAGGATCAGCCAGTGTATATTTGGTTTTCCCTTGATGCTTCCGACATAACTTGATGATTGGTTGGGGCGGTTATAGGAGTACATCTATGTATCCCTGTGCCTACATCGCTTATCCATCTGTCCTGTCGCAGGTACCTGATTTGGTTCTTCCCTCTTCGGAGTATAAAGAAGCATTTATACAAGCCGGCAGAATTCTGCTGACCACCGATAAACTCATTGTTTGTCGGTGGTTGCTGGTTTTCTTGGACTGTACTGTGCAGTCACTTTGCCGTATTCGGTAAAAAAAAATGTTTCAGGTAGGTCTGGATGCCGTGAGACCGAAAGTTTCTCGTAGTTCCTGATGACGACACTTGTATCTTACTTTAAGGTCAAGAGTATGTGCGTATTAGTTAATTTATTTTAAAAATGTATGCGTGGGTCTACTTTATTGGCAGCAAGTGTGCAGTAAACATTGAATAGTCGCATTGTCATGTCAACGCGGCACCACGCGTCGCTTTAATAATGGCCGACAGTGGCCGACGCATAACATTAAAGCTAGCTTGCTAAATTGACCGCTAATGCATTTTTCTTATATTTCTAGTTCAGCGGAAAATTATAATAAAAATATTCCGAGCCCGTTCTCTATAAATGATAATTTTACATAATTGATATTTAAATTATTTAACTTTCTTTTGGTAGCGCTGCTTTTTTACGACTATACTAATATTATCACTGCATACAATAGTTATTTTCTATGGGACCTTAATGACATTTAATGGACTTGATCCATAACGAATTTCAACAATCTCCATTCATGTGTGTAATAACTTCCCGATACTGTAATTAGGAAAACACACTGTGTTCCGGCCTATTGCTAGCTATAGGCATACTCAACTAATGTGTTCAGGCCCACTCTATGACTGAAGAGTAGACTTTGCTCTACCACGCTAGTCTAATGCGGGTTAGAAGTCGTTAAATACTTGCAATATTCTTATCGCGTATTATCAGATATGTATGCTTATTTACGTTTTTATTTTCATACCGAGATATAGTTACCAATGACTTCTGAAACTTCCTTAACTAAGGGTTGTGAGTCCTGGCAGCTGTGATATTATGAACTACCTGAGACTTAATAATATATGTCTAAACAATACATAGTATAAATAATGTCGCTATTTAAGTCTGTTTGTCCGCTTTTTGCTCGAAAATTATGCAACGAATTTAGATGCCATTTTCACTATCATGTTGAGAATGTATTCCAGATGGTTTATATGCATATCACGCTTTGACCCATGGGAACGGCGCAGAAACATGACTGCGGTAAAACTACGAAGGACAGCCAGTAATATATAGTAAGCTATTGTACCAGGGGTACGATCCCGCGGATCCAAAAAGCACGGACTTGACGTCTTATGGCCGATACCAATAAACGATCTTAGTTTGATTCTCCGGATAGACAGCACAAATGAGCCAATCAGAATACTGTTTGAAGGTCACACGTACAAATAACTTCATTTGATTGGTTGGTTTCTGTATAATCAATCTAAGATCGTATATTCGTAACGACAATTAGAGGAAGATATGATAAATCAATGGTCTCACTACTAAGGGTTTACAAGACCGGGCGAAGTATGTAGTAGCGTCGGAGTAGAATACCGCACCCTGGCATAAAGTCAGGCCAGAATAACGCCTGGCAGAAGAAAACCAATGCCATAAGTCATACAACATTTATTACCTACAATTTGTCATGTTAATGTATTTTTATAATAGCAAATTCTCGCGTCGCATTCGTTTTGTACTCGGAGCATTAAAAATGGTGTATCACAAACCTATTCCGCGCTTGCGAAGCCGAGTGAAAATTTAATCAAAGGGAAGAATAATATTCTTTCATGTTGTAATACGTGCACACAATTTCATTTCGCGCCGAGATCTCTTATAATCGGGTAAAATGTTACGTCAACAAAAGGTTTTGCTGGTGGGAGGATACTTGTATCCGACCGGATAGCAACCACCGTACACTGGTGCTAAAACCTGCCATAGTGGCCCACCTTGTGTGGGTCGCGTTCCAGGGTCAGCCAGTGTATATCCGGTTCTCCCCAGGGGCTTGCCTCCTGATCCTAACCCTTTTCCCATCCCTTTTTTCCGTCCCCTCCCCCTTGGCCCTTTGGCAGGCTGGCATGATCTTGCCGACCTGCGATGGACACATTGTTTATCGTTGGTCGACACTATTCTTGGATTGTGCTACACTTACCATCAGATGTAGCGTAGTCACTTTGCCGAGCCAGGATAAAAAAAAAGGTTATGCGAACGAGAAATGACTATTGTGGTTTTTTCACAATGCCTCGGCGAATGATCGAGCTTGATAAACTGTCCAAAATGATGGAACTCGTTAGTCAGTCATTACGACTATAATCGAATTGAATGCTGATTCGAGAACGCCCTCGGACGTTACCATTATCGTATGAAACTTATCGTATTATTCGAGATGGTTGTTTAAATGGCATGATAATTCGTAAAAACGAAGATTCCCAATGCGTATAAATTATAATAATATACAACAATTAGATTTATTGCTCTACGACTGCCTACGTAGCCCCGCGGGCGAGTAGCCGGCTGTGAAGCGAGAGACCGCAGGTTCGATCCCCGCACCGAGACAAATGTTTGTGTGATCCACCAATATTTATTTCGTGGTTCTGGGTGTTGTGACCGAAAGTCTCTCGTAGTTCATGATACCCACGACCCAAGACTCGTATCTTACTGTGAGGCCAGGACTATGTGTGACTGTTCATTAATATATACTCTAACTTTATCAAAGAAGACAGACACCAAAATAGTGCTCTTAATCATTTAAATTGAATATCCAACACCAACAAGATTTACAAAAATGTGCGGTGAAGCAATACTCAACCGCCCTTTGACTGGCGAGCTAATATCTCATGGCCCCGGGGCCCGGCGACGAACACGTTAAACAGTTGATCCCAATTGGAATGAAACGGGAACACAAAAAAACTGGTGCGGTTTGTAAAACCGCACCAGATTTTTTTTATTTGAAAACTGACATTTTTTTACAGTATGTTTGACAGCGTCCATGGAGCAGCGGTGAGTGGGCAAGTAGCCGGCTGTGAAGCGAGGCGCTGCGGGTTCGATTCCCGCAACAAGAGAACAGTTTATGTGATCCACAAATATTTGTTTTAGGTATGGGTGTTGTGAGGCCAAAAGTCTCTCGTAGTTCCTGAGACTCATGACACAAGACTCATATCTTACTGTAGGGTCAGGATTATGTGTGTGACTGTTAGGTGTATTTATTTTATTACTTATACCGACCGGGTTGGGACCATAATCTCACAAAAAAAACGACTTAAATTTGACTTAGACTTGAATGATAAGTCTGCAACGCAAACATATTTTTCCTGGTATGGTAGGTTATGGAAGATGGAGATCCTTTACCATCAGACCGATGCTTACCTATTTACGAATATAACTAAGTATGTATCCGTGTTCATATAAACTATTGTTTCTCGATTCATAATTGAATAAGACTATTTATTTCGATTTGTTTTAGTATGTAATTAATCTTCCATAGGTATTATTGTGACACGGCGTAACACTTCTGAATCTGATTCTTCGGATTCCTCGGAACCTGAAAAGGAGAACACATTTCCACACTACACTAACACGCTATACTACCGGTAGTGTCATTTTACCATTCTGCACTACTGACCAATAATATTGTTACAAAGGTAACCTATCTTGAATATAAAGTATTTTAAATTCGACTTTAAAAAGGAGGAAATAAAACAAATTTCGATAAAATCATTTCGTGGTTCCCGTGCATACCGGCCAACACTCGGGTCCCTAAATTAATTATCCCCTTTGCGTTGGTTTGTTATGTAAGGACCCATCGCGATCGATTTCATGACGCATTACAACACCTCGCCATCTACCAAGAAATCGCCGCTTCCCATCGAACCATCATTGCACCACCAGGGCCACCTGCATTCAGTGGATTACAGTAGCACCTGCATCCCGTCATTGATGATTGCGAAACCAAAGTTTATATCAGTTAGCGTATTCCGATTTTAGGTACCCTTTTGTTCTAACATCGACGGGGAGTCAACCTCTAGAATTTAGTATTTTAATTGTGACTTTTTATTAATTAAATAGTTTGTAAGAAATTTAATCGTATTTTTTTGCATCTTCTACGACGGCCCAACGTAATTGGTTCAACAATATTATTGTCATTCTTTTTCTTCCATCTGCCCTAATCGCAGTTGTAGTGGGGTCAGCGTAACATGCTAAAAAGCATGTTACAGAAAGATTTGCCTTATAATATTTACGACCGGCCAACCTGCCTGACGTTAACCCCTCTTGGAAGAACAATGTCATTGTAATTAATTATTGAAATAAAACTAATTTCAACGGATTTTATCGCGGTTATTTTAATTTTGGTTTCGACGTTTCAAAAGGTTTTCAGCCTTCGTGGTCACGGGGTCCACACCTTCATTAATTTTACTTCAATAAGTAACATTCGCGTAAACGTAAAAAAAACATTATTTTTCTCTTTATTTAATTTATGGACTTTTATCCAACATGTACATGTCAGTCCCATCATATCTTAATCTAGAAATCATTTTGTAATTAACTGTTAGAAAATATTACTTTCACGCTGTTTACTTGTTTTCTTCACTCTTTTCTCAGTCCCTGTAAAAATAACTCTTGGTTAACCCATATTAGACGCCATTTTCATTATAAATCATGTATTGATCTTGACAGCAATTGCTTACGAAACAAGAAGCTTATCAAAGTATAAGATTAATCTAAAATTCGTTTCTATAGGGAATATCCCAAAACTGTTATATAAGTTTCAGGAAATTCACCAAGCCACCGTAAACTAATAACTCAAACATTAACTAATACCTACCTACTTAATTAAACCTTATAATCATGTTCATCATACATAGTATGAATTACTTTTACACTTGTCTTTTTTTATTTGTCTGAACGACAAGACGAGCAAAGCGATCACCTAATGGTAAGCGCCACGCCTGCCCACAAACAGAATCAACACCACACAGAACCCTGAATAACAAAGCACTGCATGGCACTGAAGTGCGCTCGTCTCCCGAGATATAAGATGTTAAGTCTCATAATGCCCAGTAATTTCACTGGCTGTACTGTTGTTTGGCGGCAGAAATAGACAAAGCGGTGGTACCAACCCAGACGGCCTCTCGCATACGAGGGACCGGCCACCTTGTGTCCTATTTAAACATAAATGTTTTTGTAGAAACGTAAAAAATATTCTCAGAAGTCATCGTTCATTAGGAGTCATTAAATAAAGTAAATTTGAATTAAAAACAAGTAGCAATATGTACTTACAAGGTAAATGAAATGGACTCCTCTTACTATAATTTATGTAAACTTCACCTAATGGCACATAATATATTAACGTTAATTTTATACTGCGTTCTTATGCATAATAAAATACTACAATGAGATAATTAAAGTCACTATGTACTACAAAGTTAACAAATTTAATAACTTTAAATAGGTTATTGCGATTTACTAAAGTTATGTCTAGAATTTACATAATAAATATGCATAAACAGCATGTGTAGACTTGTAAAGTCTACACTAATATTATAAACTGGAAAGATTTGTATTTTTGTATCATGTAACGAATAAATTTAAGAACAACTAGACTGATTTCAAAAAATAAATTGCCGTTAGAAAGCTATATTATCACTGAGTAACATAGGCTTTTATCCCGGAAAAAGATGATCACGCGGGCGGACCCACGAGGAAAAACTAGTATGAAATGAAAATGATGCTTCATAAATGAAAAAAAAATCTTACCATAATGATCAACTGCAAATCAATCCTCAAGATTAACGTAGTAGTACATATTATTTTAAATCGCCTACCATAATGCAGAAAAATAGAGTTTTAAACTAATAAAATGAATTAAGTTATGCAAGTAAATAATATAAGTACATACTTACCATCTATATCTTTTATTAGAACATTATGTTGCTTTTGAATAGCTGAAATTAAGAAATAAATGGACGAATAAATTACTGTAATAAAAATTAGCTACCAGAAGGTATAAATAAGTCAGCTATTACGACAAGAAGGGAATAGCATGGACAAAGACCCGGCTGAGTTTATTGGTCCTTTTCTTATCAGACATGTGGATATATCCGAAGCACCACATATTTGAAACCTCATAAAAATATTGTGAAAAGTGCCCCTAGTAGCTTAATTACCTACCAAATATGTTTGACATTACGATAATTCACCCACACATACTGGTAAACTAAAGACAGTAAAATGATATGGGTATTATTTTTAGCTGCAGCAAAAAAGAGAGGTTTTATAAGTGAGGCCCCTTTTTCTGTCTACGTATCTGAAGCACCTTAACGATTCGACCGATTTATATGCGCTTTTTTTAAAGCTGGTTTAATCCAAATATGATTTTTTAAAACATTCAGCGTTATATATGTTGCTGATGTTTTTTTCTTTTCGTCCAGTAATAGCCACTTATCACTGAGGCTTTATGGCGATGAGATATAAGAAAATTACCTTTAATAACAGGAGTGACGAATTCATCCAGCCTTCTCTTGCCGTACCTACCGATGAGCTCCTTGATGAATACTTTCAGGTCAGCCAACCACTGAGGATCTGGCTCCGGGGTCATTATTGGATGTTTCATAGTAGTGAAAGCATTTGAGTGAACGTCTGGACCGTATTCTTTAAACAAAACAAAGGATGAACATTCGCTGCACAATGTTTGAATATTTTAGTAAAGTTATCGCCTTATTTATGGTTGAACATATGTAGAAAACTAATCAAAAATATATGTATATCGAAAATGTATGTAACGAGCAGGTGAGTCACATGATGGCAAGTGATCCCCGCCCATGGACATCCCTAATACTGATCTCATGACAGAGAACCTATGAGGGAAAATAATTAACTCTTTATTTCGGGGTCCAACTCCGCCATTAGATTTTTGATGGTAGGCTTTGATTTTTTCTTTATTTGATTGAATGACGAGACAAGCAAGGCGCTCGCCTGATGGTAAGCGCCACGCCTGCCCATAAACAGAAGAAACACCACACAGAACGTTGAATTACAAAGCACTGAATGGTACTGAACAGCGCTCATATAACATAAGATGTTAAGTCTCATAATGCCGAGTAACTTCACTGGCTTCAATGTCCTTCAAACCGAAACACTACAGTGATTACACACTGCTGCTGTAGACAAAACCACAGGCTTGTCTACAGCGTAAATGGACCAGCTTGATTAGGTTGTTAACTCTGTCTCACAGGAAACCGACGTAAACGTACTTTCCCCTTTCCACATTCCATAGCTTTAAGGTTATGCGTTGTTCTTTATCCATGTTATGGTCTACGTGTGTGCCAAATGCCATCTAAATACATTCAGCCTTTAAAGCGAGATTGTGTAGCAAACACCCAAAACTCAACATTTTTTTTTATTTATGCTATTAGTATAGCATAAATAAAAACTCGAATTGAGCTCCACAAATAAAAATCTAAATTAAAATAACGTTTTCTATAGACCCAGGGCGGTTAAAAGCGTCATAAAACAGTTCTGAGCTCCTGGCCCTACACTAAGTTTAATTTGTATTTTGAGTATCAGGAACTAGGAAGAACTTACGGCAGGGCCCCACAACACCATCCAGCATGATCACCAAATAGAGCAAAGGTTTTTACAACTTACCATCACGAGAAACTGAAATAACAAATAATAAACAATTAAAAATACTAATTTATCGCGTAAAAACAATGCTGATTTATCCAAATCGTCATATTTAAGGCCAAAGGTTAGAAATGATGATAAAAGCAATTATACATAAGCCCACGCCTTTATCCCCAAAGAAGTAGGCAGCAGTGCAATTAGTGCTGCACCCATGTTTCGCCGAGCTTATTGCTATCCCATGATGTGATAGGCCACACCTATCTCCATACCATGCACAAATCCCGGCCAATTCAAATGTGACTTATCGAATTAAAGACTCAAACACATATCGTGTTTGTGGGGCCTGGATTGAACCCAGGACCTCACGATTCTGTCATAATACGCTACCACTAGACCAATGAGACAAAAGCAATTATAATTGTTTAAAATTCAAAATTCACATTCATTCAAGAATTTTTCACCTTCAACGTGTAGTAATAAGTTGTTATTATCTTCAGTTTCTGAAACAAGGATTAAAGTCTTTATTGTCAAATATAATATGTAGATTATAAATTCGTGACCAAAACATTTATTGCAGGCACTTATCATGCCAAAGTAGATAGGTAATCTACGAAAATTCAATGTACACTGACTGCATTGTACATACATATTTTTATCACAACCAAGCAAACCACCAAAATGCAGTATTATAGGTGATATTATCACCGGGCTTAAGAGCAATTTAATCATACTTCTGCATATTTAATTTATTTGGTCCTAATATCTATCCTTGGATATCTAGTCCTATTCAATGATTCCATCCTTAGGGATTAATATTTAGATATTATTTGCGTTTATATAAACCATAATAACTACCTTCTACCAGCTTTTTGATGTATGGCTTGGCTTTCGTATGTCCTAATTTCTCAACCAGTTGCATAATCTTCGATCGCAATTCTTCCATCCACAACGGCTCATTTTGTAATGTTTCTTCAGGAGAATTTTCTATTTAAATATGGATTAGCTATTAATAAGTTAGGTATGTAGTTTTATCACATTGTACGAAATGTATGTTTAATACTGGCTTCCTGTATTAGGCTGTTTATTACGTAAGTAACTGTTGGACGTATTCTTTCTTTCTACCTGATCCGTCGTCCCACTAAGATGTTTCCATTTCACCTGCATTTGAACATCCTTTTGTACCGAGTCAATTGGGTCTCATACCTTTCTTCAAAAAACGTCAAGCCACTGCTTTTTGGTGTTATTGATTACAATATACAAGTAAAATCGAACTATTACATTTTTATATAGGTACATTTTCTGTTCCATAAAAGAAAAAACATGGATTTGTATCTAACCTTTGCATCTTAGATAAAGAGTGATAAAGTTCCGAAATCTTGAGTCTCCTCGTTCTCGGAAAAAATCATCCGAACAATCCACAAAAGGCTATCGTGGTAAATCGTGGAAGCAAGGCCTAAGCCTCGCTGTGGAACATACAAACTCGATCAGGCCATGTTGATATTATCGAACACAAACTGACTTATTGATATTAAAGTAATAAAAGTCTGGAACAACTAGAAACGAGTGATGTAATACTCACCGACTTGTTCAGCTGAATTCTCTGGCGGCGTTCGTAATATAGGTTTATTGCCTTCCATAATACCTATAGAGAAATGTATACATACAGAAAGTGCCGTTATTCTTTGACAACTTTTATACCATACGTTGTGTGCCGTAGCCGCTGATATTATTTATTATCTTTACCCACTGACGCTGTTTTGATCAACTGCATAGAGACCATCGTGCAGGGGTGGTTCCGGCTGAAGCTGGGGTGATTTTCCCTAATGCGCCGAAGATGGCCACCGCGGGTTTTTAGTTGGTAGTTGCCGGTATTTGTAGGCCGGTGGAGCCCATAACCGTTCCACCTTTGGGGAACCACACCCGCACCGCACCTTTGGGCGGTAGCGACAAATCGCTTTCTCCGCGAAAACAAAAAAAAAAAAAATACCATCGTACACATGGTTTAAAACCCGCCATAAGGCACGTTCAGGCGAGTCTTTTTACAGGTTTAGCCAGTGTATATCCAGCAATTTTAGGCCGGCATAAATCTGCCGCTCGTCGAGGAACGCCACGTCTTGACGGTCGACATTTAGCCTGCACCTTCTTAACATCAGTTCCAATGTAGTTAGTTACTATGCCGTGCCAGAAAAAAAATAAAAATTGAACAATACAAATGACATTCATAGGTATAGGTGTGTAATTTATAGTACTTTTGTATAACTTAGGCCGGCAAACGAACAAGTGGGTCACTTGATGGTAAGTGATCTCCACTGTCGTTGAACACCCACAACACCAAATGAATCATGAACGCTATGCATAAATCAAAAGGATTATTTAGTGATTGGGAAGGGAAGGAAGGTGTTGGGCCTCCGGATATCTCATTCGTCGTACTGAAACGCAACAGGAAACTGCTAGTTCACGTCGTTCATCTTTGAGATAGTGGGAACACTCCTGGCAAGCCGTTCAATTCATGATACATACGAAACTGTATGCCACAAAAAATTGTGATTTGATATTATTACTATAATGGTACATGGATTTTTTACTTACTAGATCTAAATGTCGGACTACGATACCCATGTATGTGAACGGTCTGTATCAAGAAAGAGATATGTACATACGTTTATGAGTAATAAATTATTATATTAAGTAGGAATAGGTATTGATTACTATTAGGTCTAAATAACCCTTCATTCCGGCCGAAGGAGAAACTACTGCAGCTCAGCCGTTAACCCTGCCCTATACTTCGGGATTTGTTGCCCTTCCATTGCGTTTCCTTCAGAGATACGACCCTCACCCGTCGCCTCTCGAGCACCTCGACGAACTCACTGCATCGCCCGGTTAGAAAGTCAATGTTACTTAAGGCGAAGCGGAACCTGATTTGATCTAACTTCTTTAAAAGCGCTGTACTGTACACGATAGCCCTAGCCCACTTGTTACAGATTTAGAGCGATGGACCTGCGCGTCGATATGCGGCGACGCCCGATAGGAAAAATGGTTTGGATACAAACCATTTTCGTTATTATTCTTTACCATATTTAATTCGACTGTATTTAGTATTATATGGGTCGACCCGCCACGTCGTCTGGCCCTTACATCGTTCGTTATTATTCTTTACCATATTTAATTCGACTGTATTTAGTATTATATGGGTCGACCCGCCACGTCGTCTGGCCCTTACAATCCGAAACGGGAAACAAATTTCGCCATTGCCTCGGTCGTTAATCAGCAGAATGTATTACGTCCAGATGATGAAAATGTTGGTGGCCTACTAACACTCTAGACACGTAAAGCCCTACTCACATAAATAAATACCTATAAATACATAGATACTTACCGCCATCAACAAGAAAAACATTTTCAATAGCATCGTGTTAAAATTTTGTAAACTCGCTGAATTACATTTGTATCACAAATGCAACTGAACTTATAATTGCAAAAAAAAACAATCAAACCACACGTGTAATCTTAATTGAATATTGTCATGAAGTCATCGATGTAATTAATTTTTGTATTAGAAGGTTAGTTTCCGAAGCCTGTAATTGCAAAATAACAAGGATAGACAATTTTTGTGTCGGAAGCGTGGGTTATTTTTATGTTACTTTTGTTTATGTAATTACTGTAGATGAGATACGAAGAGTTCATTATACGACAAGCAATAGAGTGGAAGTACTTTATGTTTCAGTTTGAAGGACATTGAAACTACGAGGCATTATGAGACTTGATATCTTATGTCTAGGGGTGATGAGCGGAGCGCGATGCCACGCATTGCTTTGCAGTTCAAGGTTCTATTACAGACTTAATAATAGCTAACAAATACATCACGGAAATACAGAAACATAAATTTATACCTACTGCTATATTTGCTTACAAATTATAACATAACTAGCTTCTTCTCGCGGCTCCGCCCGCGTGATTTGCTTTTTCCGGGATAAAAAGTAGCCTATGTTCATCAGGGATAATGTAGGATTCTAATGGTGAAAGAAATTTTCAAATCTGTCCAGTAGTTTTTAAGTTTATTCGTTACATACAAAAATACAAATCTTTCTTCTTTATAACATTAGTGTCAATTATAATGTATTCCCTGCAAAGAGAAATTAACCTTAAATACACGTAAGTACTACATTTAGCTAGGTATTCATCACAAGGCTTCCAGCGAATGATGGAGCTCTACTTATGTCATGTTGCTTCTGTTAAGGGACAGGCGTGGCGCTTACCATCACACATGCGAATAGGTGGTATTTGTGTAGTCCTTCAGATTAATAAAAAACATAAACGAGAAAAATAACAGAAATCTCTCGATCACGTTGCAGAGTCATGCAATTAGACAGAGAGAATCGTGGGATGCGGCTTCGTATACCAGAGTTGTGTTGAATTCTCTCCTATATCATACGAGAAACTTATCTGTCTTGTCTATGTGTAAATGAGGCTCAGGGATTTAGTTTTAAGGTTTAGCCAGTTTGACAAGATTTTATAGGTTAGTTTAGATAGATAACCAGATAACGCGTTAGACAGGCAATATAGAAAACACCATAACAATTTGACTTAATATCGTCGCTTATGTTCTAACACAGCGTACCTAATAAAAAGAAATACATCTTTTCAATACTCCATTTATTTCCGTATTACGTAGCTAAAATGTATTTTATTTTACAAAAACAATACATAATGAGTTTTTTTAATTCTCTAGCCAATGACGTGCGTAACTGAAAATACTAATTTATTATTACGCAGTGTTAGAACATAAGCGATTACATGCGCCTTCAATATGTTTTTAATTGTTTCTGAGTGATTATTTTGTATTTATCTGTCCTATAACGTTTACTTAGATATTGTGAAGAAACGCCTAGTGCTGTTTTAGATAATTTTGGTTATATTTGAAAAAAAAAGCATGAGGACCCCCCTTAATTTAGTTGATACTATTCTACAATTTCGTTCGTTATTACTAAGTTTCCGTAGTGTAGCGGTTATCACGTGTGCTTCACACGCACAAGGTCCCCGGTTCGATCCCGGGCGGAAACAGTTGTTTTGTTCGTTTCTTTTTCTTAGCCTTTACATACATCACGTATCATTTGTTTTGGAAAACTTTAACTATGTGTAGAGTCAATTTCTAACTTTATGGCCACCTTGTGTGGGTCGTGTTCCAGGGTCAGTCAGTGTATATCCGGTTCTCCCCAGGGCGCTTGCCCTCTGATCCTAACCCTTTTCCCATCCCTTTTCCTTCCCCTCCCCCTTGGCCCTTTGGCAGGCCGGCATGATCTTGCCGACCTACGATGGACACATTGTTTATCGTTGGTCGACACTATTCTTGGATTGCGCTACACTTACCATCAGATGTAGCGTAGTCACTTTGCCGAGCCAGGATAAAAAATTAATACTAATCCTTCAATGATCCTTTTCCTTTAAAGTCGGCAATGGACCTGATTCTTGTGGTATTATTGGCGTACATGGACGGAGAAGAGCACTCATTATCAGATCTGATAATGAGTGATTTGTCTGATACCACCGCTTTGTCTATTTCTGCCGCCAACAACAGTGTGTAAGCACTGCTGTGTTTCAGTTTGAAGGACAATGAAGCCAGGAAATTACTGGGCATTGTGAGACTTAACATTTTATATCTCGGTGTGGCGAGCGCAGTTCTGTGTCATGCAGTGCTTTGTAATTCAAAGTTCTGTATGGTGTTTCTGTTTATGGGCACACGTCGCGCTTACCATCAAGCAAGCGCCTTGCTCGTCTCTTCATTCAATCAAATAAAAAAAATACCTATTTGCTCGTTAGCAGTTATTAGCAGTTGCAGACTGTTACTATAAATAACCTGTTGCGTCTCTGAAAAGTAGAGCCTCATGAGACTAACTTCAGGCCAGCCAAATTATTTTGCGCGTATTGTACTAGAGCGCCATTAGGCTCCGCATGGCATTCTATTTGGCTGCAGACGAGGATGCAGATTTCTAGTATATGCTTGTAGTAAAGTCGTAATATTTTCAATTGTTTAAACTACGTCCAAAGCCGTATTAGGCAATGTTTGGCAAAGGGCACACAGTTTAGGACTTTTTAGTAAGTAAAGAAAAGTGCTTTTGTTCTTCAATATTATCTCATCATTAATATGATACGATTATCAAAGAACGGTCTCTGACAAAAAAAATTAAATAAATGGTTTAAAAGAAAATACTTTTTAATAAATTAAAACACAAATATAAACTTGCCCTATAATAATTCATTTCAGTCACAATTACAAATCTTCATATTCCTCTTGACTAGTGACACGATCCAAAAACAATATATTTTGACGTCACAATAATTATTATCAAGTGATCTGTTTACATCGTAATTGAAAGCCCATAATACTATACTTTAAAGAATTTGAACACCACATTTGGTACTCAAACATAGGTCAATTCATATTTTGGACCTAAACACCATTGAATTGGTTATCGAGCTGAAATTGGACTCAACACGATATGTTCTACTAAAACGGTAATTTAATTGAAGTACAATCAGTCGTTCTCAATCTTTACAATCGATAACAACGATTTTAAAATCGATATCGATATTAGAAATAAAGTCGATATTATTTCAATTGACCCATGAATACAATTAATCTATATTTATTTTACAAAACTGTCTTCAGATCGTCTCACCATCCTATAACAATTTATCATTTCAGTGTAGTTCAGGTGTAATTGACAAGGTCATTTTCTGTCGACCCCTGACGATATCGATACGAAGAGTGCCGCTGGTGTTCTCTAGTACCGAGTAAATGTCAGTAGCGCTGTGAACTGATTTGCCATTGATTTGTGTCACTATGTCGCCTGGCTGGAGGCCACCACTGTGGACAACATTATTTATTGTTATATATTTTGTTTATTGTCATATATTTTTTTTATTGTTAGCACGAATGACAAAAGTAGCAGGTTGCTCGCCTGTTGGTAAGCTCCACGCCTGCCCATAAACAGAAGCAATATCATACAGAACTTTCGATCATAGAACACTGCATGGTATTGGACTGCTGGTCACCCCGAGACAAAATATGTTGAGCCTCATAATGAGCTTTTTTTATCGAATCAGTAACTTGTCGATTTTCGACTTGCAATTTTGGACAACACTAAATGATAAACTTGAACACGTTATTCTCGCTCACTCACTTCACTTAATTTGTAGGGTTGTCATGGCCTATTCGGACCGGCTCGTTCTCTATGGCTATACGTAAAGGAAAGATAACTTACTTGTAAGCTGGTGAACCTATAATAACTTTCCATACAAGTATACCGTGTTCTATATCTGTCGGCATCTGAAAACAATATTATAGTGTATCAAAATATTGAAAATAAAAACCCTTTAATTCAAACCATGTCACAGTACTACAGTACAGTAGACTGTACTGCAGCTACTACTTAATTGACGGTGCACATTGTTGGAACAACTTATTTTTCATAATATTTTGTCGTTATTTTCTGTGTATTGTGCCTGTGACTGTTCATTCAATTAATGACTTTTCTTTCTCACAAGACAATAAAGTCGCTCCCATTATGGGAAGAATATATGCTCGATGAAATATGCCTATGCTACATGAATTTGAAAAGTACTTTGGCCTAAGGTTTTGGGTATACAGGCGAGAGCTTATGTATGTTTTAAACCTAAAATAAAATTGTTTATATATTTTGTTTACATATAATTTTATAAACTGCATATTTATACTTACGTCAGGATTTCTCATTCGCAATTCCATAAGAATGTTGGTCGTCAGAGACAACATTGTAATGCCCAGATACCTTTTAGATACCTGCGGGGATTTCACTTTTCCTGAAAAATGTACTAAAATCAATAATCCATCCATTAATTCGAATATTGTTTTGGACCACTGGAATTTTTTTTTAAACCATCAAGACAGTATATCAGATATATCACAAAAGTTATTCTTCAGTTATGTGTTCAACTATATAAAATTCGAAAAAAAAAAATTTGAAAAATGTTCAATGTAAGTATCGATTTGGGAAAACTGTCCTCAAATAAACTAAGATGTCTAAAATACTTACGTTTGGAAAGGAACTCCTTAACATAGTCTATAGGTATTGCGAAGGATATTCCGGAGGTAACCTTCATGCTGTTGATACCAATAGCCTCGCCGTCCAAGTTAACAAGCGGCCCGCCGCTGTTGCCAAACGTGATTGGAGCGTCTGTCTGGATGTATACCATGTCTTTGCCTGGAATTAAAAATAAAGTCCTGTATTATATTGTCTCACTACTGGGCACCGGGCTCCTCTACTGCTGAGAAGGGTTATGCCTTAAGTGAGGTTAGCGGTGACACGAGGGAGCCACCACAAAGGAATCCTACGAGACCTTACAAAGCTGTGCTTTTTAATAGTTTAAATTGACTTCTGTTGTAAATTGATTTAGTTTATCGTTAAATGTGTCCCAATTTTCGTGTTAAATATCAATGTTGTCCTTTCTATTGTAAACTTTTGTATTTTGTTTGAATTAGATTTAAAAAAAACTGTATTATGGTTCTAACTTGTTACATTATCTACTCTCCAATTCTACCAGGTTATGAAGTCAAACTGAGCACGTTATAACGTTTATATGACTGCTGTACGCGTTACCTCTCGTAGGTACACTACTTCTTACTATCTTCCTCTTAGTTACTTCTAATAGACATCCATTGGGTTGGATTTCACTCCCTACTGAATTATCGCTGTGCGGGAAAAATTACATTTGAATTGCTGCGTTTTTTATGCAATTTTAATTATTGTATACTTTTATGTTTTTAATTGACGGCCAAGGGCCTTAATGTGATAGCGATTGAAAGAAATAACAGAAGTCGATGGAGGTTTCAAGTATGGCAAACTAAAAAAAAATGTTTTTTTCTCACAGGCTGGGATATGGGTATGGGAGGTCAATATATGTGCATATTTAGTTTTAATGAATTTTCAGGTACACACCATGTAACCCAAGCTCTTCACTCGCTCTCTGAGTTGAACTGACCACACCAGCTGTTACTGTGTTGCTTAGAGTCAGGGGGCTGCCCATCGCCACAACCTGTACAATAAAATGGGGTTCAGATTACATTTTTAACATATTATCTAAGGTATATGAAACTAAAATATCCATCCCTAATCAATTTGTAATACGCGCGAAAGGAGAGTTTCATTTTCAATAATTCATGTACAGTATAACGAAAAAATGAAAATTTGAGGTGGTCTTAGGAAAAATAAATAATATAAATAATGAATACACACACCTAATTATAATAATGAAATTACCAGTAACCTAACCAACAACAGTTTTTAAGTATAGATAATAAGACTGAGAAGGGTTGCCTGGAAAAAAATGCCGTTAGCGATAAGGTCGCCAATTGTACTTCTATTTGTTATCTTAATAATAAATAAATAAAATAAGACATTTTACAGATAAATTCAATATACAATTGAATAAAAAAAAAGGAAAAATAAAAATAGATTTTGTTTGTATATGTGTTTTTTAATTAAACATGTAGCTGTTGTATACTATATCAAAGAAAACTAATTATAAGAGCAAAGGACAACAGCTTAGTTACGGAAGCTAAAAATGTAGACAAAACATTTTTTTACTTACTATAGAACAGAAGAGGTTTTCAATTCAACAAGTTTGTTTTTATTTAAATGGAAAATTATTAGTAGAAGACACTAATGAAATTAGATAGTTTTTTTAGATTTTTCCTTTCTTTAAGTGTAATAAAATTATTTTTAGCAAATAATCAGATATAATATGTTTGCTAATGTAAATAATTCATACAATTTGGGGTTTATTTAACATGTTTGGTAGCTACCGAACAATGATAGCTATCGTATCACTAAATTTTTTACTGTAACTGAATGATATTGATTATTTTGTTACAAACCCACTCGCCAGGCTTGATGTCTGCCGATGATCCGAGCTTCATTGTTGGCAGCCCTTTCACTGGTATCCTGAGTGTGGCCAAATCTGATTTTAAATCAACATCTTCAACAATTCCTACATGTGTTGACCCATTCTGAAATAAATTTATTATAATAATTTATTTTTAAGCCTGCAAACAATCACGTAGGTCACCTGATGTTAAGTGATGATGAAAACTAAATATTTATTTTGCAAGTGGGTTTCACATATCAATTATACATATCGTCGATGAAGTACCAATACCTCCTAAGTGTTGAGAATCTAATTTTACACCAGACTGTTTAAAATTTGATTTTATTATACAAAAACTGTTTAAAATAAGGTTTTATTTATTTTGATCAACTATTGATAGTATATAGTTTCCAATACATTACCTTTTTATTAGTTACTAAGGGATGTGGTTTATGTTTACGTCTATTGTAATAAAAAAGTAATTTTGGACTAAATTGTCAGTTAGGAGGTATTGGTACTTCATCGACGATATGTCACATTAAATTGTCTCTAATGGTACTCTGGTAATAGGTACCCATTATTATATTAGTCTTAGCAATAGCCAAATCGACCTTAGGCTTTTTAATGATTGTCTCAATTTTGAGTCTTATTTTTGAAGACTGACATATATTCCCAAGTGAACACCTAATGTACAAGAATTAATAATCTGCTCAATATAAATATCTAAGGATAAATTATATTGTTAAATAAATTTCACAATATCATATTGCAATACAACTTCTTCTTAATTCATTCAGATCATGTTTATATCAAAATTTATATGGTTAAGGAAGTCTATTAAGAAAATTTCAATATCTTGCATCACATTCAAATTACACAAGGCACACAATTTATTTCATCATGTCAGATAACACAATTTTGTAATGCAATTTTCAACATCTTATGTTAATAAATCATGCTGTTAAATTATGGAAAGAAATCTTTCACAATCTTCATTAATTTAGTTACAATGAATTGTGGAGGGAGTTTAAATTAGTTACAATAAAATGACATTATAAAAATGAGTGACAAAATAAAAACTAATTTACCATTAATTTCACACTAACAATAGCGTTAGGTTTATTAACCACAACGTGTGCGTTTGTCAGAATCAACCCATCTTCCTTCACTATGAATCCAGAGCCATTGGAGAGTGTAATTGGTTTTCCAGTAAACAAATCCAATCGTCTCCCATCTTTTATTTCTATGTACACTACCGAAGGCGCAGAGACTGCTACAACGTCTGCAATAAAGTTATATTTCTCCCTTCTTCCAGTTAAATCGTTGAAAACACTAGCAGCATACAAGTTTTCACGTAAACTAAAAAAACCTACTATGCCCGCAGCTGCAGCCAAAATACCACTATATTTGTAACTGTTCGCACTTTCTTCATTCCTGTTATGGCTATTAAATGAATGTACAGTACGAGTTAGACATCGACAATTGATATATTTGATTGGTTTTAGTCTAAAAATACGAGAAAATCTTGAAATAATCATTGCACATAACCTCGTCAATTTACAAAAGTAACATCAGTGACAAATGTCAATTGGCAACTGACAATATACGTCAATCAATCTGTCAAGTTGATTTGCCAATTTGCCATTGGCCAATATTATGACATTAGGGATGTACGTACAAGAAAATAACGCGTTATAAATCAGCTATTTTGGTATTTGTCACAGACATAAAATATTCGTCCATTCTTTACAACAAATAATCATTGAAGCCGTCCCTCGCAGCTTTACCCACTTGCAGGTTACTGCTAGGTGTAACAGCCATGAACCATGCTCATAGCTCTAATTAATAAATACTCATCTATGCCTTCGGCAAAAGAAATAATGAATGGTAGAATGTATCAAATCGTAGAATTGTTCATTCCATAAAATATGTTTGTTAACCATAATATGCCCTAATTATCATGAATTTTTTCATCCACGTTTGACTATACTAATATCATAAATGTAGAAAGCCCATACAAAATTAAATATACGTTTTACGAGGTGTTGATTAATGAATGAGCGATTCAAGCTGATGAAAGTACCTTCCTTCTTTATTAAAAATAGGTTTTCAAATTAAAATCAATAGTAGGTAATATAACTATTTCGCTTGTGTACTAAGTCCCTTCTCCTTCGTAAATATTCTCCTACTCAATGGGATTTCGTGTTTTCGAGTCCCAGATGCGAACTATAGCATGCCAATATTTTCGATCCCTGTATTTGTTTGGGCACTGTAAAAAATCTATGCCATTTCTCTTCTAGTTCGCGTTTAGTTAATAGACGACCAAAAAAAGTAAATAAAACACAATAAGTAAGTGATATGTAATGTAATCATGCTTACATTGTGTAGTGTACAACAATATTTATAGAAATTAGGAACTATTCTAAGGCCGACTTGCACCACAATCCTTAATCGTATTTATTGTCTAAACATGACTAATACCAAATTTTTACATGATTTGACGTTTTTTAAATATGTTTTTATGGCTAACTACGGCTAAGCATCGTTGTGCAAGTCTGCCTAAGACTAACGTTATATTTACAAAACATAGTTAAATATAAACTTATGACTATTCTACAATAACTAGTTCAGACCAGATCATTACTCTTAGTTTAAACATAGGACCATCGCAACAAGCATCAGACGTGTACGCCCGTGTTTGTTATTTCCCTACTAAATGTCCTCTCGTGGGCCATGTCTGCTTTTAGTAGAATTGGCAGAAATACGTGTTACTGATGCGCACGTCTGACGCTTGACGCGATGATCGGAAGTCCGCCATTAAACAATACACGCCAAATAATTCGACCGGCCTGAAGTTCGGTAAGAGCGAAGCCACAGATATGGTTTTTAAAGATTAACGAAGGGCGTAATGGGTGCGTGAAATGTCTTTGACGCCGGCCAAAGTATTTAGCGTCTATTATATACTTTCAGATCATTCTTATTGCGATAAGAAAAAATAATATTTTTGAAGTATACCGAACGTATCATTAAGTTCAGTTCAGTTAAGTATAGGTAGTGTTGAAACTGTTATTGTAACCAAAAACCAAGTATATGATAGATATAACATTACATACGAGTATACAAACCACGTTGTCATCGCGGTGCCTTTAAGGTTAGGTCAAACAGCGAACGTGCGGGACGGCAACGCAACGCTGATGGGACGTGAGCAGTTGTAATGCATTAGCAGGGTTGGATTTAGGTACGTTGAAAAATATATAACAAAATTATAGTACACTTTCATTATTTTTAATTTAACTTATTATGTAGTCATTAAAATCAATACCAGGTATGGCAAAATATACTCCTCTTCTAAGTTTATCAGTTCTTGAATATTACTATTAGCTAGATCTTCATCCTTGGCATTTAATCTCATCAAAATATCCTCTGTAGGAATAAAATCAGTACAATTCCCACTTTTGCTACCGCTTTTGATAGCGTCACAAGACAATAATATAGCGTCTATGGATTGTGTTGCCAGTTTGTTTCGTATTTCTTGGTAAGGTTCACTTTAAAATACTGAATATTCGCAGTCGGCATTTGAATGCGGAAGTACTAAACAATCTAGGACATCATCACATAATCGGGGAATCCCCAGCCATCGACACAGAAAACATCGCAAGATCAGAATTCGGTCGGATACACGCACCGTCGAAATATTCATATGGCGTATAACTAAGCATTCGGGAAAAAACTTTAAATTATAGTACTTTAGCGTACTATCCTTAGATGTGGATAGTATATAGTACAAAGGGTGAAATTATAGTACAAATACTATAATTATAGTACAAAATCCAACCCTGTGCATTAGTCAATATAGAAAATGTCACACAGAACCGTCGCGCTCGACTAACTATACGCCGCGCTGTCCCGTCAGCGTCGCGTTGCCGTCCCGCCCCGTTCGCTATTTGACCAAACCTTTAGATTTTATAGTGAGCGCTGCACTTAATCGCAACACGTAAAGTAAATACGCATACAATAGTCCATAGTCTGTGATTATAACCCATATAAAAAAAACATAAGGATAAATTAATACTTATTATACCTCAAATGCCGATCCAGGAAAACAAGTCAATATAAATAATTGTATGTTGTCTTCAATAGTAGGTAAAAGTAAAGCACTGGGCACTAAAGATCTGTTATGTATAAAAATGGTAGTTAATTTAACATGAATAAAAAAATTGTGCCTATAAAAGTATGCGAAAAAAGTAAGAAGAAAGAAATATTTTAATTTGATATCACAGTTCGTATTTGTGTGAGACATATTTTTATATCGCGTTTCAGTATTTGTGGCATAATCATTTCACTTGAACATAATATTATTCATGCATAATATGAATACATTTTATAAGGATTTCAAGTTGGACTACATTTATTTATCTAGTGATCATAGATAATTGATTTGGACATAAGTTTGTGCTAGACTGATTATTCAGCTATTTCAGACCAAAATAGACATCCAAAATACAATGATACTCCCAGTACTTCTCAATATTACAATAAAATATTATCTATGGCTATACCAGTTATAGAAACAGAGAGAAAAGATCACTATTCAATATTCCTTAATCATAATCTTAAATTGAATAAAACTATAAAACAATAAATTCATATGTTACAACACAAAGAATATTCTTAAAGATAACATTTTATTAAAAATACATTTATTTGCTCCAACTTCGTTCTACTTTCTCGAGAATATGTGATTTTTGAGAAAATGCTACTATTAAGTCTTAGTAAGCTACTATTAACTCAAATTAATTAGGTATAGTGTACGTTCAGCACTGACGAACAGTGTCGCTGCAAAGAGACTGGCTTCGATAGCGATCAAAACTCAACCTTATATCCTTGTGCGTAAGATTCAAGTACCGACGCGAGTCGTGACCGCAAACGTGATCAGCGCAGCAGTTAATGTATAGTTATGATTGGCGAAATGAAGGAGCGCGTGCGTCGACACTTCGTACCATTGGTTCGTTAGTCGATACTCGTCGTCTATTGGAGTCGCAACTGTCCCCACTACTGTCTATTTATGCTCACGACTCGTGTCGGTTATTATACTAGAAAAAGATACGGCTCGTCGCTTCAGATATCTACGCTAGATGTTTTGTCTTAGTATTAACCGTATGTGTAAAAAAGAAGTTGACTTTCAGCTCACATTGAGTTCAGTTTGTTTACCACCAGTCCATACATAAGACTATAATGAAATAACTTGTTCCAAGGCTTGAATTACAATTGTAACTTTTACTCACGTAAGCTAATTACTTACGAAAAAAATCATAATGTAAACAGGACTGTAAGTTTGCTTATTGAAACACATATCCCATTTAGAAGATCGTCGAGGTGTAAGTGCAAGTACTTGGCTACTTACACAAACCTTACATGAGTCCGTAAGTAAGCTTTACAAATGTAGTTCAAGCCTAATAAAATTCTTACAGTATTAAATTCACTTACAATGCCTGTACAGTTTGTAGTTCTTATAAACTAGCTCCAATCACCACATCCGCAGCTCTCCACTCCGTTTTGGACGGTGCCATTAATTTTACCGTTTACCATCTTACCATTGACCATTTCCTCTGGATGGTAAGTGTAGAACACTTGGCAGAAGGCCGAGTCGTCACGTGGCAGTTCGTAGTCAATGTGCCTTGCTGCGAGCCAGGCAGCACCCATCGCACTCGATACTCTCAGACGGACCAGTTCTAATTCTGTTTTTACCTGGAAAGGAGTTTGATATATTATATTATTTAGCGCTTATGATTTGACCACGGCCGATATAACTCGGTCGAAACGTCGGAAAGAAATAAATAATAATTATTTATATCTTTAAATACTACGCGATTAAGACCCGTTTAAATAAATATCATATGTATACAAATCGCGTACGCCTAAAATCATTTAAGGAGTTTGACATGACATGGCATGTTACGTCACGTGGCAGGTCTCGCCATTACTATGATGCGAGAGAGAGATAGGGAGATGTTCCCACCTTTGCCCATACCAATATTTAAAACATTAACTGCAGCATCATTTTTTTATTCAATTTTAATTCTGTTTTCACAAAATAGATCCTGTTTCACTTTATTATCCTGTGCATATAAAATAATGTATAATATAACCATTACAGTCAAATACCCTACTTTTTTTTATAACATAGGCCAGCAAACGAGCAAGTGGGTCAACTGATGGTAAGTGATCTTCACCGCCCATGTACGCCCATCACCTAAAGAGTCATGGGCGTGTTGCCGACCTCAAAGGAAAGGGATAATTAGGGATTAGGAAGGGGAGGGGATTTGGGCTTCCGGATATCTCACTCACCGTACGAAACGCAGCAGCAAGCCGCTACTTTCCGTCGGTTTTCTGTGAGACAGTGGTAACAACCCGGTCGAGCCACCCCATTCATGCTGTAGACAAAACTGTCTACAGCGTGGCTCTACCACCACTCAAAAACAAACTAATAGGAAATGTTCCTCACAATTTTCTCGAATTCTACTCAATAAAAAGAAACCTTAATACCTTAGATTTAACCAGCTCGCTAAGCATGCCCGGTTTCAACACGTCCCAGCTGCGCCACACAGATCCGACGCACACGACACGCAGGCGCGGCGCGGAGCAACGGCGGGCGAGCGCAGCCGCGTGCGACGCTAGTGCACCGCCCGCCGACGCGAATATGTGACGCGACAGCTCGTCGCCTTGGTACGCCAGTGCGGACAGTTTTGACGTCACACCTGGAAAGATTGAAGTATTGGTTAGGATGTGTATTTTTTCCTACAAAAATTATATTAATACACCCAATCGCCACACATGTAATTCTGACGTCACACTGGGTTAACGTCGTGGGTATCAGCAACTTCGAGGGACTTACTGTCCCATAATACCCAAACACGATAAAAAAATATTTGTGTATACACACAAACATTGGTCTCGGTGCGGGAATTGAATCCACGCAATCCAATCTCTCATTTCACAGCCGGCTACTCACCCGCTGCGCCACGGGCGCTGTCAGACGACCTGTTGTAAAAAATTAAAAGCCAAATCTTTCTGTAACATTTTTTAAAAAGCACGTGGCGCCGATCCCAATGCGAGTGGGATAAGTGGAAGACGAAAAATAAATAAATAAATACACCCAACAGTCACATACATAGTCCTGACCCCACTGTAAGATACGAGTCTTGTGTCGTGGGTATCAGGAACTACGAGAGACTTTCGGTCTCACAACACCCAGACCCCGAAACAAATATTTGTGGATCACACAAACATTTGTCTCGGTGCGGGGATCGAACCCGCGGCCTCTCGCTTCACAGCCGGCTACTCGCCCACTGCGCCACGGAGGCTGTCAAAAAATAATAAATAATATTAAAGATCCGAAACACTATAAATACGACAAAAGCCATATATTATCTTACCGGCAAACTGCGACTTATTGAAGTCCTTATAAGCATGGGGCAGGAGATCGGCTCTTGTGTCTGCATTGAAATGTTCTTTGATCACCTCCCACACGCGGTGCGTGGGGTGGGGAGACAATCGAAGCCCGTCCACATCGTCAATCACCATTTTAACAGCCTTGTGGGCTATCCAGTATGCTGAAACAATTCAAATTATCCATCAGTGCTAAAGTAGGTGCAGTACAAAAAATAGCTGCGACGCTGATCGTAGCTAACGTAGAACTGTCCAAACATTATCTATTTATTAAATTAGCGTAGCGTAGTAGTGTAACAGTAGCACTGCGTAGTGCACACCAGGTGGTAAGCGCAGTGCAATCCAAAAAAAACAAGCGACCGCCGACAAACAATGAATTTATTGGTGGTCACCAGAATCGTGCCGGCCGTTCATCACACTTCGAAGAGGGAAGAAGCAAATCGAGGGGTCTTCGATAGGACAGGCAAATGACGGATGCAGGCATAAGCAGGATACAAGTATGTACTTCTACACCCGTCTCAACCAACCATCAAGTCATGTTGCAAAGCCCCTCGGGCGAACTGGATATACATTAGCTGATCTTAAAACAAGGTGGAATCCATACAAGGTGTGTGGGTGGGTCACTATAATTTACGAGGATTTCCTCGAGGCGGCACCCGCTTAAATGTCTTTCTGGGGTAAAAAGTACCCTATGTATAATCCAATTTCATGGTCCACCTCTGTGCCAAATATTATCCAAAACCATATAGTCATTAAGACGTGTTTTTTAAGTGATAACTTCTTATGAGAGGATAAACTGCTTCGTAACATAACGCGTTACGACGCTACTCTGTCTGACTTCCCTTTCACTCGCGCATACGGCAGCAGTAGGCAGGCTCCTCCTCTCTCACTTTAACCCACATTAGTTTAAGTTATCACTTCTGTCGAGTGTCCCGAGACGCACACGTTTTTTTTATCCTGGCAACGCAAATTTATTACACTGGCTCTGATTTTGTGTACAGTGCAGTCAAAGTAAAATGTCGACCGTCAAAAGACATTGCCGCCCATGTCAGTGTGCAGAATTATCGCCGACTTGAATTTACCGAATATACATACACCGGCGGTTTGTATCAAAATATAGTCGTAAAGTTTTATCTTCACTTTATAGCCGTATGTAAAGTACTAGGTAACATATCTACCTATTTTATTATAGGTGACGTTCAGACCGTCGCGTCGTCGTTAGGTTACGCGTGACAAATAACAATTACTTAAATAAATAATTCAGTTCACTGGACGCTATGTGGGTCGTGGACTTGGCGTTTTTAGTCCCAATAGTACTATCGCTTATCCTTTTATGAAATCTGGCGCTAGCATCGATACATGGTATAAAATGAAGTCGCTTCCGTTGTCTGTTCGTTTAGATATTTTAAACTATTCAACGGATTTTAACGTAGTTTTCAGTAGTGTGATAAACTGATCATATTATGAGACGAAAATAGGCTTAGTGGATCGTGTGTGCAAAACTAGTTGCACCTCTGCCTACCCTTTCGGGGGTACAGAGATGAGCTTATGTTATGATGTTATGTTATGTCCGACTGTGAGTGTGTGTTGGAGTGTTTATATGTAAATATATGGCGTCGCAGCACCTAGGCTCTAGACCAGTGTTTCCCAACGTGGGGCCCACGCCCCACAGGGGGGCAATTTAAAAATGGATTATATAGGACTTTAACTCTTTCGCTTTGGGTTATTTAAATGCAATGCTAAATATCGGTGACAAATTTAACAAAAAAATTATAAGGTGGGGCATGGCCGAAAAAAGGTTGGGACCCACTAGACGTATGGATCGATTCAAAAGCGGTTTTTTTTTGTTTGAAAATTGATTTAATCGATAAAGTCCTTAGCATGTTTGAAGAAAATCTGTCCTGTTGTTCTAAAGCTACAGATGTTTTTCTTATTGACGTCGGGGTTTTATTTAATACTAAAACTCACCACCGCCCTCGTCTCCGAGCAGGTAGCCCCACCCGCCGCAGCCGTGCTGTTCACCGCCAGGTGTCCGCAACAGCGCGTTCGAACCGGTACCTAAGCATAGAAAGTACATTAGTAACAGATGGCTGCGTACGTATACATATAATGGTGCCAATTCTGTTGAACACGTCATTAATATACGCACTCACGCCTGTAATCCCTGTAGGGGTAGGCAGAGAAGTACGCCGTACATCCACATTTCGCCGAGTTATCTTTTTTTTTATAGCACAGATCGGCAAACGAGCAACACCTGATGGTAAGTGATCTCCACCGCCCATGCATGCCCACAATATCAGAAGAATTATGGGCGCGTTGCCGGCCTTAAAGGAAAGGGATAATTAGGGATTGGGAAGGGCCTCCGGATATCTCACTCACCGTACGAAACGCAGCAGCAAGCCGCTACTTTACGTCGGTTTTCTGTGAGAGAGTGGTAATGACCCGGTTGAGCCGGCCCAATCATGCTGTTGACAAATTGTCTACAGCGTGGCTCTACCACTCATACTCTATCCTATCTCCGTCCCAAGATGCAAGAAGGGACGAACTCATCACCAAACCGGGCAAAAACCTAGATTCCGGACTGACAATAAGCATTTCGTAATAGAAAATCCCAATGTGGTATAATGTGTTCGGGATTTAATGACATTGTGGTCAATAAGCATGAGACTTACGGTCTCAGAGAGACGAGGACAGTCCAGTGCCCCTCTGTACTTTGTAATTCAAAGTTCATAAATCGAAATTTCAATTCAAAATTTTTATTGCAGTGATCGCTTAGTGCTATATCCACTGAGCGTCTTAGTTTAGGAGTTAAGCACGTAAAATTCCGGCCTCCGTTGTTATCAACTGACCGCAATTGTTAAGCAAAGATAGAGGTCTTCGGGCGACTTGAAAACTTTGGGACTAGGTTGGCCACTAGCCGATAAAAGACTGCTCGTCGAGTGATTCGTGACCTCTTGAGTGTCAAACGCGTCCCTGACCTTAGTACAAATGCAAAGAGCAAATTGTGCGGTGTCGTACACCGCTATATGATTGGGCCATCGGGCCCCTAAGCCATAGTTCAGTGAAAGGTGGAGCAATGAACTCATAGACAACAGCAATTGCCCCGATACTGTTATGTATTTTTATTCAAGACAAATTGGCTTTAGTTTCTAACTACTTAGTAGGTCGAGTAAGATAATATTTAATTTAGACCGATTAATGCATTTTATGTTTAACTATAGCTAAAATTAACGATTCTTTCAGTAAAAATTGTCTAATTAAAAGTCATTAAAATAAAACACATATAAAAACCAAAAAGGTAAAAAATAAATAACCAATTGTGTTTGCTATAGCAAATTAATAAGTCAAATAATTGGTAGCACCGACTCAGAATAGATTAGATTAATTTAGTTTTCAGCTTTTTAGTATTTTTAGGTCGATTTTAACAGCTTTCGAATCCCTCAATGGATTCGACGTTCAAGTAAACCAATCCCTGACCTCAATAATCCAGAAGTAGTCATTCAATAATTAAACATATCAAAACAACAGCATTGCATCGCGTCAAAGACGAAAGGTTATCGTATTGAAGGAACTTGTCCCCATTTCTCAAGACTGTACAATTCCTAAGAAGTATGTAGTATTATTAAAAGTGTTTTAATACGTTACAGCGGTTACGCACTACATCCGATCCGAACCCGTGAAAATAGGGTCCGGCGTAGGCGTAGAACTATTTCTATGGTAATTTACGCACTAGATCCGATTTCCGTCATCCGATTTTTCTAGAATCTCCATCCCGGAGATAATTTTGACGGACCGTTGACGGACCGAAGTAGCCATAGTATTATTTTTATGGACGCTCGCGCACTGCGTCCGACTTGAATCCGAACTGCGTACGAGCAGAGAGGCAGCGGGGCGGGGGGTGTATGCGGCGGGGTGGGTTCTTTACTTCTTCTGCGTCTTCGTACGTATAGTAGTATTGCTAGAAGTTGACGTCGATTAAAAGGACTCATGATCAACGACATGAAGACTTTGCTGTGGCTCCGAGTAAAATGACTTATGCCGAATGGTGGCTTGGATTGGTATCAGAGATCGGACTAGTGCGTAAGGGATATCCGAATTCGGTCCGAGTTTTCTAGATCCATATTTTCACGGGGTCGGATCGGATTCGAATCGGATGTAGTGCGTAACCGCTCTTACAATATGTATAAAGTGACTGACAACATGTGCAGTGTAGTCCAAATACTGTGTCAACAGTCGAGATTGCGTCCTGTGACTTTACTTCTTCCTAGAAATCGATTCCAGGATTGGCATCTTCACCGCTCACGTATACTTTCATTATGTGAAGGAGATACCTCGTTTCGTTTACCTACATTATGCCAATTAATAAGTTCTATCTAGAAGCAGCATTTGTTTTTTAACAAATGTATGTTTGGTTTTAAATAATAGTATTTTATAAAGTTGTAACAAGTACGATTGGGTTCACGGATAAAAACCCCTAATTAAATAATATATCCCCAAATTTATAGGCAAAAATACAACACTCACAATACAACACAACAACATACAGTTCACCAAGCACATATACGTCCATGTAATAGGAGGTGAACCTATCGTTATAACAGGCATAAATGCCAATCCCTGGCAGCTTTTGTATGATTTATGACTTTATCGAATCGAAAAACTGAAAGGTCTCAATTTCTAAATGCATATTTAAATACTTAGTACTAGATAAAGTAAACTTGGTTTCTCTGGTATTGTATATTTTACAGAATTCATCAAGTTCAAAATAACACGTATATCAACATTCTTGACAGACACACCTTCACAGAATACGCATTACAATCTCTTCCGCTCGACAGTCGATAAATACAACAGACATATACTATTCGATATGATATAGTGAACAGTATTTTAATTATCGGTGTCAAGGTTCTACCAGCTTCCTTGTGTGAGAATATTTCTAATATAAAAATAATTACTTGTGCACAATTTTATTTTACAATTAATAATTTTATTCTGCCGTGTTACACTCGTGCCTCAGGGTAACGAGCGCAGTCACCTACCATCCAATACGTTGCATTTCAAAGTTCTATGTGATGTTGTGTTTGTTCATGGGCATGGCGCTTACCATCAGGCGGGCGACCCGCTTGTTTTGTAATTCCGGCTAATAAAAAAAAGGTGGATGATTATCTAGTCAGTGTCAATTCTGTCTACAGAATGAATGGACCTGTTCGACCGTGTTGATAGCACGGATTTAAAGAAAATCGACGTTAAGTAGCAAATTGCTGATGGTCTCGTAATGTCAGTGAGATATCCGGACGACCGTCCCTTTCTCATTCCCATTCCCATAAACCAAGGGTGGTTTATGACGTATTACGTCCTTTAAAATGGTGTCTATCAGATGACTAACTTGCCCGCTTGCCGGCTTCTGCTAATATAATCCTAATAGTATTTATTATATTTTATCGGCCACGCCACTTGTGTTTTATTGTTTTTCTTAGATGTTGATGACTCTCGATCGCAAGCATTTTACTCTGAATCAGTACTTGCTTGCACTATACATACCAGCAATAAGCACCATGCCACCGTCAGGAGCTCCCGTGAACAGTGAGCCTGCTGTGTCCGAACCCACGTATATAGCACGAGCGCAAGTCGGGTCTTTTTCTCTGACGCAAGCAGCTAACTCAGCGTTACTGCTATCTTGTTCGCATCCAGATAATGTAAGGCCCTATCGGAAAAAAGTAGCAATGAATATCACATATAAGAGCTGCACATTCACATCAACTCAAACCTCAAATATGGCTGCATTATGCCTGAGCCAGTGATTCAGACTGACGGATTAATATCATTTGACAACAATTTCTAACAAGCTATTCGATAGCTTTATAAATATGATATTAAACGTAAAGACCAAAACAGTTAAAAGTATCAGAACATTTGATATTTTACTACTACCATATGTACCTACGTTGTATAATAACTCGATATTCCGGTTTTGCATACATTCGCATTTATATATTTTTTTCTGTGTTTGTACCACAGTCAGCGACAAGATTTGATAAAAAACGTTGATGAAGAAGGTACAAGTTCTACAGACTATACATCGAATCGCCTCAAGCATCAAAGTAGCTAATCAGCTCCCGCAACATAACGCGATGACCATTATTATTAAAGTTAGAAATATCGGTGAACGTCATTGCAACAAATTTGCTCAACAAACGTTGAATACAAAAGTTCGGTAGTTTTATAAAAATATGAATTCTAGCATAAGTTCACGGAAATTTGTTGATTTGACATGTTCATGTGTCAATAGTTTATGTGAGTACAAATAACATACAAATCGGACAAGTCTCTGTTCGTCATACATCGCATCTCCTATCTCAGTCGCACCCCTCAAAATCTTCAAATTCTCAAAATCTTTACACTTGATGAATGGCACGTTTATATCAAACTACAAATCAAAACAAATAACGCAATTCAAAAAAGATTCACAATCAAGAACACCAATTCAACTAAAATTTATTCCAATTGGGGCTTATTGGCTGAATTGCTTATATTAATGTTAATGAAGCGGTCAAACACGAACAATTTATTTTATTACAAATACATAGCTTCGCGTGTGTTATGTGGTTCATATCGCTATATTTAGTGTTTTAAAAAAAGTCAGCGCATATTTTACAATGTCCAATTAAATTACTTTTTAAATAAAATATAGGGTCCTCCTACTTATAAACGTTACTTATGCAATGCAGCAAGGCTATGGAAGTACTCGTACAGTGGCCCTGTTGGTAAAATTTGTAAAAATTTATGTGCTTCGAAGACCGTATCATCTTTCTAGGTCGACGTAAATTTGCAACATTAAGTAGGTCAGAAATTCTCAGATTAAACTTGTCACTGGCTTGAATACCCATTTATCCAGCCAACATTCCACTATTCGAAATGAGTAATCTATATATATAAAAATGAATCGCTGTGCGTGTGTCTCGCCAAAACTCGAGACTGGCTGTACCGATTTGGCTAATTTTGATCTTGAAATATTTGTGGAAGTTCAGGGAAGGTTTACCCGGTGAGAAAAAATGAGTAACACAAATAATAAGTAAAGGAAAACACTCAAAACGACAACTTAATTTTCCAATACAAACTGTTCCTGGGTATGAAACACTTGAAGTCTTTTTGATGTGAAACATCTATCAGCGCAGGTATAAACCGGATTGTTGGCGTTGCGAAGCTTGCCGTGATGACGGGTCGCCACGCTATACTAAACAGGACAGGGACAGGGACAGGGACAGGGACAGGGACAGGGACAGGGACAGGGACAGGGACAGGGAAAGGGACAGGGACAGGGACAGGGACAGGGACAGGGACAGGGACAGGGACAGGGACAGGGACAGGGACAGGGACAGGGACAGGGACAGGGACAGGGACAGGGACAGGGACAGGGACAGGGACAGGGACAGGGACAGGGACAGGGACAGGGACAGGGACAGGGACAGGGACAGGGACAGGGACAGGGACAGGGACAGGGACAGGGACAGGGACAGGGACAGGGACAGGGACAGGGACAGGGACAGGGACAGGGACAGGGACAGGGACAGGGACAGGGACAGGGACAGGGACAGGGACAGGGACAGGGACAGGGACAGGGACAGGACTGTCCCACCGGGGGGAAGTGGAAGACGACCTGACTTAGGTCGTCGAAGTCAATTAAATGTGCGACGGGCTACCTCACGTACAATGGTGCAGTACCTCACTTAATTGCATTAAATGTAAATGAAACATTTGTATTAAGTTTTGACCACATTTTACACAAATACATATAATATGTAGGTGATACGAAGTTCACCGGGTCATCTAGTAAGAAATAAAAAAGCTATACGAACTGGAGAGGCGTCACATGCACAAGGTCATCTCCTAAAGAGGGAAACAACTTCGTATACATACTTCTAACCCTCCTTTGTTATTTTTCATCCCATGATCAAAGTCACTTTATTAAGTTAAATAAATTCCTAGAAATAGATTGCATTGTACAAACATCAAAGGCTGGCAGGTGGTTGAACATAGGATTTAGAAATAATTATAGGAGTAAGTAAAATTTCGAATTGTGTGGATCAAATGAAAACTAGCATGAGATGGACCCTACACTATAGGAAAAAGTAGATAAAATTTGAGATATACCTTCATCACTTTCTGCAGATATTAATTCATCTCTATTATCCGTCCTAGAAAATGTATGATTATAAACAACCACAGATTTTGAACACCTGGTATATTTTGTACCAAAAATCAAAAACAAAGATGAGGAAGTACATCATCTACAGGAGACTGCGATCCGTACCTAATTTATACTAAAATTAGGAAAGGCCTAATTTATGTTCAGTTTAAAGTGAACAAGCTACAAGTATAGATTATGTAACATTAAATGGCGCGCTCTATCAAACCGCATACCACCTAATTTTGTATGTAGTAAGATACAAAATTGAGCGTCGATACATGCCATTTTAGATCAGAATATATCTTTATATTATTTTTACAACGTACCAACGAATTCAGGGGTTGATCAACACGCAGTCCAGCGTTTTCTTTAGCATCCCGCACCATCATTAGGATTCTTTGTGCGCATTCATCTATGCCGAGGGTCCAATGATTGGTCCCTGGTCCAGTTGCTTTACCAACGACGACGCCGTTCTCGTCGCATATCACCAGGTTTGAGTGGGTCGCGCCTCTGTGGACAACATGAGGGTCATAAAGGAAACGAGCTATTGTTAAATGCGGTTTTCCGTATGCGATTATGTTCAATAAGCATTGCATCTTTCCTTACGTTGGTAATCGATGTTAGTTCGTAATAGAGGCTGTACGAGGTAATGATATCGGTCGGTTGCTCGACTATAGCTTAAAAGGCTGAAAATACATACTTTTGTATCATAATAGTAATACTTTATTTAGTTGGAAAATTACCAGTAACCTCTTCTGCCTGGCTTGCACCACTAATTTGCCAAAACCCAAAGAAAACTACTCGATGAAAATAATGTGTGCCAAATAGAGAACATCGTTGTCTGAAACTAGCTTTTACTTGCGACTCCACCCACGTGAAAGTTTTCTTATTTCTATTTACTAACATCTACAATGAAATACAACATTTATCATTTAGAAATAATGTGGCTTTCTAGTGATATAAAAATCAGATCAGTTCAGAAATTAGGTCCTACAAATGAAATCAGGACACGATGGCACAAACTGAGAAAGTTTCCTCTTTATAATATTAGTGCAGATGTTATAGATAAGACCGATGGTCTATTACTTTTTGAGGTGGAATACCTCTATACAGCAACATCTTATGATACTTATAGCATATAGTTTTACAAGAGTCCTAATTACACTCTCGACGACTCTACTCTGAATCATCATATTCAAACGTGATCCCAAGGAGCAAAGTATTGACCCAGTTCAAAAAGTCACAATTTATGCTAGTCATCATATTTGTCTAGAAGGGAACGGAAGCAGGTAAGCGTAAACCCTTTTTGTCACGTAGCCTAGGGAGTTCCCTGGCTTGAAAGAAGGTTACTACTGGATGTGACAAGTCGAATATCTGGAATTATGACGAATTCTTTTGTAAGTGGTAGAGCCACGCTGTAAACATATTTTTCGACAACAGGAATGGATCCGGCTTACTGGGTTTGTACCCTAGTATTACAGAAAACCGGATGAAATGGTAGCTTGCTATTGCATTTGTTCAGTAACATTAGCAGAGGCTCAAAACCCCATTTCCCAATATCCTTTCCTTTCAATACTATATTTATAATTATTACTGAGAGCGTAAAGAACAATATTTTATATGAAATCGAGCAGCTCAATTTATATTATTAAACTAACTAAAATGAGGTCGCACAAAAAATACATGTAAGTGTTATCTTGTTGTGCAAAAACAGCAAAGCACATGTTTCTCTTTAATCTACTGGCAATAAACTTAGTATCAACTAAAATATGTTTACGTAGCGGTTCTATTTTTTTATTTAGTTGGTTTGGAGAAAAATCCTAATGTCCTTGTAGTGGTAATGTGTAGTGGTAGAGGTGTAGGGCCCTCGTATGCGAGAGGCTGTCTGGGTTTTTTTTTTTTTTTTTTTTTTTTTTGTGGGGCTCTATGCCCCACTCTCGTGCCTCTGATACTATTTTTCAGAGTATTTTTGGTAACACCTAAAAATGCACATACCTTTATTTAATAAATTTTACACATAAAAAAAAAAAAAACTCTGTCAAAAATCGCTTACTTAAATACTAAGTTTATCACAGTCCATATACATACATATGCGATTTATAAAAAGAAATTTTGTCATAACAATTTTTTAAAATTTATTTCTAGTTTTACATATTTTTACACTTAAATATTGTAGGCGTGCCTTCTTCTCACAAAATCCAGCTTTTCCGTGGCAACTAGAAGCGTGTAGTCTTATATTACACGCTGTAGTTGCCCCGTTCATTTATTCCGCTTCAAGACGCTACACGCCACATGTTTACAATATTTTAAAAACTTAGGTCTAACATCAACATTTTCCAACATACCACTTAGGTTACTACTATTTACACAGATATTATTCTCTATCTCGAAGTTTGTTCGCTCATACAGGTATATTGGGCATTCCGTCAACACGTGTAAAACGTCTTCGTTCTTCGCAGGGTCACAGATACATGAGGGGCTCTCCTTGCACTTGAAGCGATTCAAGTACTCAGAGAATCCCCCATGGCCCGTGAAGACCTGCGTAAGAACATGATCCACTGGCAACTTTCTAATAATCTTAAAGGCTTTTTTAGCGTCAGGGAAAAACAGCTTCGTTACCGACGCTGTTTCTCCGGCCCTGTATCGCTCATCCCATTCGTCAATCGACTCCTGACGGATTTGTCGCTTGACGAACGAGATGGGACATCGGTCATAGTCGGGCCGCCTTTTTAGAGTGGTAGCCGCCGCCTTCGCGAGCTCGTCCGCGCGTTCATTCCCTTCCAACCCAACGTGCGCTTTAACCCAAAAGAGGTTAATGGTCTTGCCGCGCTCTTCGGTCTCGTTCAACATCTTGGCGATGTCGAACGCTATGGGGTGGAGCGAATTTCCGCGCGCGACGGTCTCGAGAGCGGCTCGTGAGTCGCAAAAGATGCTGTACTGGTGGAATTTGTCGTTTGAGACTATTTGCACGGCCTTGCGCAAGGCCAGCAGCTCTGCCTGGTAAACGGTGCAGAACGATTCCAGCTTGATCTTGGTGGCTTTCGTCTCGGCATCGCCATCCCATAAGGATACCGATGCTCCGACTCGGCCACTGATTTTGCTGCCGTCAGTAAACACTCGACGAGTGTTGGCAGCGCACCGGTCAAGTTCTTCACCGTTCACCACGCATTCGAACTGCAAGGCCCTGCGCCTGGCTGGATGTTCCAAGTTGGCAAAAGGCACAGGACATTCCACGTCCCAGTCACCCACTACGTGCCGAGTGTGTCCCCTTTTCACTTCGTAAAGAAGCGCCGCTTCTCGGACACGAATGTCTAGCGGTAGGATCCCGGCAAGTAGCAGGGCCGAGTTCAGTGAAACGGTCCTGTAGCCCTTCACCATCTTCAGTGCAAAGCCCCGTTGAACCCTTGCAAGCTTCTTTTGAATGCCTATTTTGTTGCTTGCAGGCGCCCAGGCACTGGCTGCATATAAGATCGTTGGTTCAACCACGGCAGTGTACAACATTTTCACGACTTCGGGCCCCAATCCCCACTGGACTTTAGCAGCAGTCGCCAGCCGTCTGTGGAAGCCGATGGCTTTCTTACAGACTTCGGAGACGTGCGTGTTAAACGTTAGTTTCTCGTCCACAGTCAAGCCCAATATCTTAATGTCCTTAGACAGACCAATGTCGACACCTCCCATGCGAAGGATTGGTGAGTCATATTTGTGTCGTCGTGTTACGACCATAGCTTTCGTCTTGTGTGGGGCGAATCGTAGCTTATTTTTGACTCCCCAATCCTGCACATAGGCCAGTGCTTCGTTGGCCTGTCTCTGTATTTTTAGTGTTTCATCACCGTGAAACACTAGAACGACATCGTCAGCAAAAGCCTGGCAGTAATCACCCCGGCAGGCTAATCCTTTGAGCAATGGGTCGAGGAGCAGGTTCCACATGATGGGCCCGCCAATGGATCCTTGAACGCACCCCTTGGCGGTCCCTCTCACATGTTCCACCCCGGCGTAGCGAACCCTGACTTTTCGGCTCTCGAAGTAGCTACTCACTATCCGTCTTAAGTTTTGAGGACATTTTTCCTCCGACAGTCTAACCTTGATGGCTGGCCACCAAGCACTGTCGAAGGCTCCCTCTATATCCAGTGAGACTATAAGAGTGATTTGTTTCTCACTTAATTTACTCCGGATGTGCTGGAGTAGGGTATAGAGGGAGTCTTCCGTGCTCTTCTGTGGCATGAAGCCGTACTGTCGGGTACTCATCCTTGGTAGTAAGTGCCACTTCACTCTTCCCACCACTAACTTCTCCAGAATTTTCCCTAACACTGGCAACAGTCCTATCGGTCTATAAGACTTTACGTCTGTGTAGTCCTCCTTTCCGGGTTTCCGGAGAACTACGACCGTGGCCTCCTTCCAGATGGTCGGGAAGTGGCCTAGTTCGAGGCACTTGTTGGCCAGAGACTGGTATAATTCTGGGTCTTTCCGGATTGCCTGTTTGCAGATGTCAGGTGTTAGTCCATCTGCTCCTGGGGCTTTTTTCGGGTTGAAGCTATCAGCAGCCGCAAGGATTTCAGTCATTGTAAATGGCGGGTCCTGATGGTCATTATCCGTACCGCCATTCACGCTACTGGCCTCAGCCCGCATGCGCTGGTGGTATGCGTTATCGTCTTCCACCCGGTCGTCCGGGTAGAAGACTTCCGCCAGTACTTTTGCCGATTCTTCTGAACTTAGGATGCGCCCATCTTTTCGCAGGGGGATGTCCTCCTGCCTTTTGGTTACTTTGCCAATAACTCGATAGATGCCATCCCAGACGGTTTCCCTGCCTTGCTTTGCGCAGAAGTTCTTCCAACTTTCAATGCGGGCCTTTTTGCATTCGGTCTCGTATGCTTCTTTTGCTTTCAAATACTCACCGACGACGAACGCCCTGCGGACTGGGGCTGCGCAGCGGATCCTTCTCCTCCTGGTGACCATGGCTTTTTTCAACGCGGCGAGTTCATTGGACCACCACGGTATGGATAATTTGGATGTGGATTTTAATTTTGGGATAGAGTCGCTCGCTGATTCTACTATTACTGGCTATTACAGGCTGTCTGGGTTGGTACCACCGCGTTGTCTATTTCTGCCGCCAAGCAACAGTGTGTAAGTACTGTTGTGTTTCGGTTTGAAGGACAATGAAGCCAGTGAAATTACTGGGCATTATGAGACTTAACATCTTATGTCTCGGGGTGACAAGCGCAGTTCAGTGCCATGCAGTGCTTTGTAATTAAAAGTTCTGCGTTGTGTTGCTTCTGTTTATGAGCAGATTATAATCTAAAAACCGTAATGTTTGAATTAAACGCAATGCTAATAAAACTCGCCCAGGTCAGGAGTATATTTTTCGACGGTCTACTTCAGAACATTTTTATCGCCAACAAAAGCTTATAATACCAACTTAATTTATTAATTTATGAAAATATGTCGCACTGTGACGAGTTCAATATGCTCTACTTTAAATTATTATTTTTTTATGCTCGACCCAAAAGTTCGGAATTCGTAAGTCGAAGTACGTCGCGTGCAAAAGCTAGTGATACATAATTCTCTCTTTGGCAGTAATCGTGTTAGACAACATACAAAAAACAAAACGAAAAGGTATGTGAATAAATGTAATAATAGTATTTTCATAGAATTGGATTGTTAACCATTCTTGTATAGTATAAGGCTAGATGTAAAATTATAATATTTTTGCTGATATAACAATTTTGCTTTATTACCTAGCTTTTAAAAACCTTCAACAGCAAATAAAACATGTTATTTCTAAATAAAATAGATTTTTTTCAAATGTTACTATGAGTCCAAAAACTAAATACTGTACATCGGTTAAACACACAGAAGTAGTAACAACCAACAATATAAAATACAACAGATAACACAACAAGTGTTTTTATTACACACGACCGGCACGCTCTATCAGCTTATGATAGCAAGCATATTGTATATTCTCCGATGAATGAGCTGCTATATTTATTTTCGCCTTCATAGGTATAATAAGTTTTCGAGTGTTTTGTGGGTACGATTTTATTAGTTTTTGGCATCTCTATCTATGAGTGGTTGAGCCACGCTGAAAACAGTTTTGTCTACAGCATGAATAGGTTGTTACCACTGCTTCACAGAAAACCGTAAAGTAGCGGCTTGCTGCCACGTTTCGTATGGTGAGTGAGATTTCCGGAGGCTCAAACCCCTCCTCTTTCAATCCCTTAATTTTTTTTTTTTAACCTGGCTCGGCATAATGACTACCTCACACCTGATGGTAAGTGTAGCGTAATCCAGGAATAGTGTTGACCAAAGAGTGTGTCTATCGTTGGTCGGTACGATCATGCCGGCCTGCCTAACTACTTCTTCACACTCCGTTTAAAGGACCCAATTAACCATTTATTTTAAGGTCGGCAACGCGCCCATGATTCTTCTGGTATTGTGGACGTATATGGGAGGTGGAGGTCAAATTTATAAGATCCCTCTATTTTGTCGGGTGTTAATAAAGGTAGGCGTAGAGACATTGCTATGTATCCCGACGGTTTTTTTTACCCTTTGGGGAATACTGCAGGGATCCCCTGCTAATGGGATACTGGCGATCCCTGTAGTATCTCATCCCAGGGTCAAGGGATATGAGGAGGAGATTTGGGAAGGGATATAGAAGTATATAGAAGGGAGGGAAAGGAAGGGTGTAGTCAGGAAGGAAAGTATTTCCAGACGGTGGTCATCATTATGCTGTGGTCTGTCTACACGCATGACTTCACGCTGGTTGAACGACCTGCTATTATAGACGGCGTTAGCGGTAGTTCAATAGATAGCACACAAGTACATTACTGATATTTAGACCCAGATAGAATGTAGGAAACTACTGAAATATACTACCACTTACAAAAAGCTGGAATTACAACTTCCTCAGACTTTTATCCATATAGCCCTAATGCTAAAAACAGTACGAACCCTCATAAATGCCTTTCTTTCATTATCCCTTACCTGATGCCTTTAAACAGAAGCAATATCACACAGAATTTTTAATTACAAAGCACTGCATGACATTGGACTGCGATAGTCGCCCCGAAACGTCTCATAACGCCCAAATTTCATTGGCTGCCAACCGAAACATATTATAGTGTACAACTCAGCTCCCTGGTGGTAGAAATAAACACTGGTACCAACCCAGACGGCCTCTCGCGTATGTCGAACCTACCACTTCATAGAATATACATACCTAAATAATTATAGACAATAGGTTCATTTTCGCACATCTTACTACGTTTACTTGAGATTGTATTAAGCCCCAATTAGATGGACAGAATTTCCCGAACGTGATAGGCGAGAATATAATAGAAAACCGTCATTGAATAGGCCGAGTCATGCGGTTCTTTTTTCAAAATGTATGACGCGAACTCGTAAGCGAGTGTTTTTGGTTAATTGTAATCAGTATCATGCTAATACACTGTAGTTTTGATTTGTGCCACAGTGACGCGTTACGATGCACGGAATATGCAATTCTGATGACATTTTATCGGAACCAGATATGTAATCTTGGTTCGATGTGCAAAATAAGATTGTTTTAATGTGTCGAGTTATAAAGTACTTCATTGTACAACAAAGCTGTTTATTACTAACTAGCTTTTGCTCGCGGCTCCGCCCCCGTTATTTTCATACAAACTTTCATCCCCTATTTTATCCCCTTGGGGGTAGAATTTATCAAAATCCTTTCTTAGCGGATGCCTACGTCATAACATCTACCTGCATGCCAAATTTCAGCCCGATCCCTCCAGTGGTTTGGGCTGTGCGTTGATAGATCACTATGTCAGTCAGTCACCTTTGAGTTTTATATATTTAGATTTATATACCAACTAAGTCTTCACGAAATGGGGAACCACAATTACTATCGATTTAGATTACTACTTAATCATTTCATTCATCATCATGATATTCCTGTCCATATAATATGTACTGATGGTGACGTAACACCTATGTTCCAAAAACGATTAGTTTAGTTTGGTCACGGCCCCAGCCGCCTTCCATACCTACTGGAGTATCAATGCTCGGGGCAAATCCTATTTTTATCTCGTATCCAACTGTCTTAACCAACGAAAAAAATCGGAGGAGGTTCTCAATTCATATATTTGTTTATTTTGTCTTATAACAATAACATACAACGCTCTACTGGTGCTCCGGAATCAAGAGCAAGTTATGGCTCTCCCTACTATTGCAATAATTAAAAAACAAAAATAAAAAGACATTGTAAAATTAGACGAATGGACAAAAGAGGCTTTAATTAATTTATTCCGAGCTATCCATAGAATACTTTATCGCTTTCGTACTGTGCATTAACCGGGAGCAATGACTCTAAAGCATTCACGCTTTATACCATAGACATTTCTAGAATTCCCAACAGGTTTCGATCTCTACAATATCATTTTAATATAGAAATTCTATTTGCAATGTATGAATGCACGTCACGGCAAAGCAACTAACGGTCATTGGCATTGGCTTGCGACAGGAAAAGTTTTTTTTTTAGTAAAATTCCCTGTATGTTACTCATGGAATAAAATGTACACATTGTCATATACTCAGCACTTATTATGTTTTTACAGACATTATAGAATATTGGTACACTGTTTTTTAAATGGTCAGTTTTGTCTAAATCATCGTAAATCGGTACCACTGCCAATCAGAATGGTTGCCGAGATCGCTTTTAGTGATAAGGCCGCCACTTGTGGCACATTCATTTATTTGCTGTATTTTGTCAATTATTGTTTTCTGATTTTTTATGTGTGTGTCTACAATAAAGAGTTACTATCTATCTATCTACCACTGTCTCACAGAAAACCGACGTAAACTAGCAGGTTGATATTATCTTTCGTATATAGTGAGTGAGATATCCAGAGGCCTAAACTTCCACTTCGCAATACCTTCAATTTCCTTTGACAGTGCGTCCATGATTAAAGAATCATAAAGTCAAGACCTAAAGAGGTATTGTGGATGTTTATTGGCGGTGGAGATAACTAACAGGTGACCCACTCATTTACCATTCTGTACTGTAAAAATCCTTATATTTGGATATACCTACCTATTTCAGTGATTTTATTTTTCTATTATCTGATCCAATGCCAAGGTTTGTGATAGCCTGATAGCGTTCATAGCTTATATTGTGATATGTTGTATTATCTACGCGACATAGGAAAGTACGATATTATTTGTTTGGCGTTTATGTACAAAGATAACACTGCCCTTGAAACTTCATTTCAGACGAAGTTAATCCGGGAAGTACCTATCCATCGATTTGATTAAACTTAAGTATTTTATACGAGTTTTTATTATTTTTATGACTTAATCAGATTGTCGAAGGTTATGTTTTATTTACGGCGGGCGCTATTGGAAAAAACAAAGCTGTGGTCATGTAGGTTATGTTTTTTTTTATAATACATAGGCCGGCAAACGAGCAAGTGGGTCACCTGATGTTAAGTAATCTCCACCGCCCATGTACGCCCACCACCAGAAGAATCATGGGCGCGTTGCCAACCTTAAAGGAAAGGGATAATTAGGAATTGGGAAAGGGAGGGGATTTGGGCTTCCGGATATCTCACTCACCGTACGAAAGTAGCAGCAAGCCGCTACTTTACGTCGGTTTTCTGTGAGACAGTGGTAACGACCTGGTCGAGCCAGCCCATTCATGCTGTAGACAAAAATGTCTATAGCGTGGCTCTACCACACATATATATATGTGAGTGGTAGAGCCATGTTTACTTATATATTACCGAGCTTTAGTGTGTTCTTTCTAGATAAATCAGCAGCTCAGAATAAATAGAATTAAAATCTAAGGACTAAAACCATTGTTGATGATAGTTTTTTTATGTTGACACGGCAAGTGTCGCAGGACTACGCCGGCCCGAAGTTATTTGATACTATATACTGGTTGACCCCGAGAGAGACTCTATGGCGTGTTTTCATCATTCGTATGTTGATTGATTTCCAGTCATGCACAAAAATTACCAGGTACCCTCCCAATACCAGTAGCCATATATAGGTATCATCATCATCATCATCAGCCACAAGACGTCCACTGCTGAAAATAGGCGTCCCCCAAAGATATCCAGACCGACCTGTTGGAAGCAGCCTGCATCCAGCGACTTCCTGCGATCTTTATCAGGTCGTCTGTCCACCTTGTAGGTGGACGTCCAACGCTGCGCTTGCAAGTACGTAGCCTCCATTCCAGAACTTTTCTGTCCCATCGGTTATCGGTTCTGCGAGCTATGTGGCCTGCCCATATATATGTATAATGCCTAGTGAAATATTAAGAAAAATGTTACAGTTATTGGTCGGCATGTGTCGTGAACAAAAGCCTCACTTGCGCAAACGTTCATTTTTATACGTCTGAATTCTGATTAGCGGAATGATAGAGCGCGGGGCGCCGATGCTTTACGTGATTGGTTCAGTCAGTTCGTTCGTCGTCGTCTATTGGACTCACCTAGCTACACTACTATTTTTTTTTTATTTAATTGAATGACGGGACAAGCAAGTCGTTCGCCTAATGGTAAGCGTCACGCCTGCCCATAATCAGAAGCAACACCACACATAACTTGAAGTTATAAAGCACTGCATGGCACTGAACTGCGCTCGTCATCCCGCGACTTAAGATGTTAAGTCTCCTAATGCTCAGTAATTTCACTGGCTTCAATATCCTTCAAACCGAAACAACAATGCTTACACCCTGTTGCTTGGCGGCAGAAATAGATAAAGCGGTGGTACCAACCCAGGCGGCCTCTCGTATACGAAGTACCTACCACCTTGGAAAAATTGTTTATATGTGCTCATAACTCGTGTCGTGTGAGGATCTATTGAAAAATCAATTTACCTATCTAGTATATTGTCGCTGCACTTCCTATTTGAAATGGTTGCATATAGGGGTTGAGGCCATTGACAATCAACGATACGCGCTATCAGCAGACGAATAATGCGGGCGATACCGCAGGAAATAACCTTTGCGAAATACGCGAATATCTCTTAACCCACATAGCGCGACAGATATAAGTTGGCTGGCAACTTTTGGAACTAATTGAAAATCCTGTCATATTGATTCACACATCTTGTGTGAATCGCGTTTCAGGATCAGCCAGTGTATATGCGGTTCTCACGAGGGGCTTGCGGTATAAATTGATGTTTGGTTGGGGCGAGTATAGGGGTGCATCCACATATCCCTGTGCCTGAATCGATCTTCCGCTTATTCTGTCGCAGGGCCCTTTATTTGCTTCCTCCCTCTTTGGAGTGGGAAGAAGCAAATTCAAATTATTATTTTTTAATTCTTTATGTAAGTAGGCCACCAAGGGCACTTTACACGTCATTTGAATCTACTAACCACTTTACCGTGTTCGGATGAAAGAAATATAGAAAAATTTGTCACATTGAGCATTTAACAAAAACGCCTGTCGTAATATCAAGTTATAACTGTAACGCTGTAATACCTAGTTCAATACAATTATCATAATTAAAACGAGGATAAAGTGTTTCTCATTGTTTCTTATTAACAGTAGCACTACCACTCAGAACTTTGACATACAAAGTACCTACTGCTTGGCACTGCACTGCCATGAGATTTTAAGTATCATAATATTCAGTATTTTATTGGCTTTAATGTCCCGAAAACTGGAACACAACAATGCTTACACATTGCTGTTTGGCAGCAGAAATAGACAAAGCAGTCGAAGAGAGACCTGCCATTGACTGAAGAGGCTACCAGTACGTAGGTATCTACTAATTATGCTATACAAATACGCGCAAAATAACTTTGCCGGCCAGAATTATGTTTAGAAATGAGCGGCGTCGCCGGCCGCTGCTATGATTAAAACCTCATTTAATGAATAGATGTTATCAACGCACGACAAAAGCGAGCAAGTTATACCTAGATGTAACAGAAAACAGATTTTACGAGGCCGCGTCTTCCAATTTGACAGCTAGAATCGTATGATGCGGCCCCGTAAACCAGAGTGTTTTGTACTCTCTTATGTCGTGTGAGAAACTTTGTGTAAATAGAGCTTAAAGCTAACAGGGGGGCGTACCTATATGGCGCGTGAAACGCCTAACATTAGCCCGGCCAAGTTATTTTGCGCATATTTGTACCCACAAATTATAGATTAAATCCTGGTAGGATAAATAAAAATTAAGAGCCCAGGAAAGCTACGACCAAAGGACTCGAAGATTTGTCCAGATACCTAATAGCGCTCCAGTGCAGCGAATCTGTGACATTTTACATAAATTCAATTGAAAAGTAAACTTTATAAACATTCAAGGTTATCGCTTAATGAATAATAAAATTGTTTGCATTCCAATTGTTCTGGGAAGAAACATAAGCATTATGCTATAGGCCTTAGAGCGCTATTTTAAATGTTAAAAAAAACGTCGGCGTGGCGGACAAGCCGATAGAATCCTGAGCTCTGATTGGTGAAATTTAAATTCGTGATCGTGGACATGTGCAATGACATGTAGGTATTGTTTGTTTTTTACTCAACAACCAATACTTGTTTTGTAACAGTTAATTCTCGTACAAGTGACTACTTTCTTAATCGCGCACACCCTTTGGCGCGCGTAAAACGTCCTTCATTTAAACATTATAAAAAATTACAATGTACTAATTAAGTACTCTACCGTCACTCGGTAAAATTGGGCGAACAATAGTAGTATTTTTAAAACTTACTTTTGTTATGATACAAAATGTATTTTCACATCTCAGCACTTTGAATATTTTTAAATGCAGTTTTGAATTTTCTCAACGTTCACGTAAGCTATTCAATGGCATATGCAAAATTGGTTTTTCGAATATTTTATTACATTTTATTAAATCGGCATTGACATTTTAACGAACGGAAAAGTTGTAAGTGTCGTACGCCAACAAGAAAAAAGTTCAAATAGCTCAGAATTTATAGTAAATAAAATATTGTTGCGAAACATCTAGGCATGTTCAAGGCAGACCTTTTTACTTTCAACAAACCTATGTATTGTATGCGTAAAATATGTTCCAAATATTAAATTGTTTTACTTACCCTTCGACGCCGCCGAAATACATGGTATCGTTTGTTATTTCCTTTAGTTCCACTTAACAATAAACCTAACTAAACGATATTAAAAATAATAGTTTATTTATAAATAACGTAAACACGTAATTAAGAGTCCAATGCACGCTCTCCCACTCAGAAAGCGGCCGCTAAACTGAATGAATTTTCGACGAAAGAAGAATGACACAAGAACCAGCTGATTGAGAATGAACGAACTCATAGGGTTGCGCATTGATTTTCCGTAACATGGCGAAAGCAAAGAAACAAGTTACTGCTATATGCTATAATATGTTACATGTTGATATTATCGTTATTTTTAGTATTTTGTAAAATCATCAGGCCTTTGACTAGTTTTGTTTTACAACACTTTATTTAGTATTTTTAAATTATTTATATTTGTTTATATTCTGTTAAAGTTAATATTTATCTCGGTGCTTTTAAATTGATGTATTTTAATAAATGTGTTTACGAATATTGAAATTCACCTAAATATAAATATCGTATGTTTAGGAATTTAGTACTGGTTGCAGATTTATTACATAATAGGTCGTTATTTTTAAAATGAATTGTGTATGGTACAAAGGTATGTAAATTTTCAAAATGTAAAAGTTAGGGATCTGTTTAAAGGCTTTCGTCAGTATTTTTGAAGTGAAACTTCTTTAGAATCGTTGTGATTTGAGACTCGATGAAACGAAAATGCGTCACGACAAAGAAACATATTCATAAATAGGATTGATCCTGCGAGAGAATGAGATAGATTACACGTATGCTATCACCTGTCTTTGCGCCTGCGTACAACAAAGCCTTCGGAAAATGTGTCATAAACAACGTGGTGCATTATTGACGTGTTATATTTTTTTGCATAAAAAAATATGGGTGCGTGTACTTATGTACGCGCGTGAGAAGTTATACTTCTTTGGCATCATTAAATAACCAATAATAAGTATTTAACATTAATAATTTAATAATATTTAGTGTTAATTATATTAAATAAAAGTATTTTAATTTATATCAACATATCCACTCGACATGATAGAAGTACATTCTACTCTCTTCGCGTTTATGCGAGCCTGGTACTTTTTACGGCAACATGTTCCGAATAAGAAAAAACCTAAAGAGTTTTTCTTTGTCCAAATCGTCATTTGTTTTTAATTACGGCTACTCGCCATGAAAAATGGACATTCTACTCTCTTCGCGTTTATGCGAACCTGGTACTTTTTTTACGGCACCATGTTCCAAATTATAAAATAAAAACCGCATCTATATATAATTATATATATATATATATATATATTTATATTTATTTATTTATATTTATTTATTTATTTTTTTATTTCACTCTCATCATTTTTTCATAACGCGCCTAACTTCATACTGCTCTCGCGCCTAACTTCATACTGTTAATTTTTTGTGTCACAGGTGCGCGCGCATCTTAAAATTTCACTCTCATCATTTTTTCATAACGCGCCTAAAGAAGTATAACTTCAAAAATTCGTTGGTTAATTAATTTATTAATTCAAAAGTTTCACTTCTGCCGTGTGTGAATTGCACACACACTTTTTTTACTATATAGGTACCATTTCTTGGTCAAATACAAATTTGAATTTTACTGGTATTGAAAAACCCCATGTACTATAAATAATATAGGTAACCATTACATGGTTAATAGCTTTTTCATAGTTTTGTTATAAATTATCAGACTCATAGGAATAAGGGGTTGTGTCTCTTTGTAACATTATGACGGATAGAGCAAAAACAAAGTTTAACTAAATTAGTACGTGTAATAGACTGTTAAATTATTTGAGGATTGGATAATAAATAAGCATACACCTTACGTAACATTTCATATATTTATACACAGTTAATAATATTTAAAATATCATTCACACGTAAATGTACAATACTCGCCTAACATAGATTATTAAACATCAAGTACACAATCAGGAAGTTAAGGAACGTTGAGTTCTTTATTTATTCAGCCATAGATATAAATTTTAAATACTATAATCGTTAATTGTTGTACGAATGATTTGTTTATGTTTTACTGTATGCTAAACTTGCTACTCACAAGACACAAGAATCATAAAATAATAGCTCGAAACCCAAAAATTAGGCTAACTTTTCTGAAATATAGCAGTAAAATAAACACAAATTTCTTTGAAAAAATAAATGGAATCAGCTTATGTATTATATTTTACAATTCATACTTATTTTGGATATACAAGCGTTAAGTTTATAAAGGCGAAACGTTTAAGTTCTTATTTCACAATATGAGGACTTACATGGCAAAATTGACTTATGACGTCATAATTTGATTGTATCGCAACGATACTAAATATTTTCAGTTATTTGCATTATCATTTTTTTCAATATGAAGGATAACTAATACAACACTCTGCAAAATCACTATATTAAATTATAATTAAGGAAGACTAGACCAGAATAAAAAAAAATTAAAGGCTAAATAAAAATCGAAATGCAATATCTTTGGTATAATATTGTATAGTTACATAAATCATTACTCACAAATTCATTTTCTCATTTGTATGACACCTGCGCGACATTTGTGTTTTAAAATGGTAAGGACTCGCTGTAGACAGTTATGTCTACAGCATCAATGGGCCAGCTTGACCGTGTTGTTGTAACTGTCTCATAAAGAACCGACGTGAACAGCAGCGTAGGATGTTAACATAAACATAAAAAGAAATCTATATAGATAATGGCTGTTTTCACGCCAGCTGATAACGATGCCCATCCAATACTGACATGTCTGCAACTGTACATATAACGATCCCATACCGATATATCGGCAAGAGATCAGTAACCGGCGCGACGCGACGCACCAAACCACCATATACCACAGTAAGTATTATTCAAACTTCGAGTTGCCACCAAATCAAATAAAAAAATATATAGTATCTCTATAACATTCTACATTATTTAGATTCAGTAAAATTTTAACTCAACCGCCAGTTCGGAAAACGGGTAAGAAACTCTAATTTAACTTTTTTCAAAACTCATTTACATTAAAACTTTTAACTGAAGTTAGAATTAGAAAAGCTTAATTTATACCAATGAGGAATATTTTATTTTAAAATAATTGTATAATGATTTTTTTGTATGATCCTCACGAGTAATCACAAATTAAGTCTAAGAAATAAATGTTATAACAAACAATAACAGTCTGAGCAGCTACACAAGCAGAACACGTTCACTAGCTGCGTTGGCGCTGGCATCGGTGTCGGTCACTATCGTAGGCGGTATCGCTGACAACACGCTGACAGTGTGATAATATTTATTAATAAATCTATGGGTTTATCTGTCCACGGCGCCGATATTGTGGTGGTAGCAGGTCGGTATCGGCCTATGTAAAAAACGCCCAATGTCGTGGAACATTTTTCACTAAATAACTACTTACAATGATTTCTTTTATATTAATGAACTGATATTATTCCCTGGTAATATGTTTGGTATGCAGCTATAAAATTTCTAAGGAAACGAACAACAAGTTGCATTTACATCGAAATAACAGTAGTTCTCGTTACAACAAATTAGCTATCTAACATAATATTATAACAGTAGATACAGATCGAACAGTCTTTTTCCCAATAAATAATTTATTCCAAAAACATGTACTAAAAGTTTACGCCCAATAAAATGTATACACAGCTTATTTTATAACATTTAATTGCGGTATTGACTTTTACTTTAGTAACGTAGCGAATGCTCAAAAAAATTTAGCAGCATTAATCTGTAATAATAATTTAATTACTGAAATCAAAACCATAGTTATTTCCGTTTTCCACTCAAAACACACGCAAAGTTCAAATGATGGCATTTGGGTGTACTGAGAGAAAAATTGATACCGAAGCAAAGCAAATTATATAATTGTGGCTGATTAAATAGAACGTTCGCTACGTTACTAACTAATATAATATTTCGTTAAAGATTTACATAATATTTTAACGTCGTTTAAGCTCTTCACCATACATATTGATATTTAAATAACGTCATGTCCTTAGTCACAATAACGGTTATTCGTTATTTATAACGTTATATGCTAAACACATGCGACGGTGGTCTGGAACTGTGGATTTTGCCGTCGCATGGCCTGTCGTCACCTGTAATGAATAAATTGGCTATAAAATATTTTAAGGTTTACTAATATTGTCATTAAGTTTTTTTAATAAGGAAAATGTCTATGTTTAAATGTTTATTTTTAGTAATTGCTATTTAATACTTGACATTGGCGAAATCACGAAATCTTTTTAATCACCTGTATATGTTTCTTCATATATCGTATTGATGGCATTATTCACCAAGTATTATTAATCAGGTATTCATAAGTAAAAACAAATATTATTGATTATATGCGTTATTTAAATAATATACGGAAATAACTACATATAAATATCTGATTTTGAATTAATTAAAAGAATATAGGTGTTTACCTATAAATATTGCCCATAGATGTCGCTTTATTAAATTTTAAATATTCAAATTTTGAATAGTCTGACATGGAGCTACTCTAAGCGGTGCCGGATTTTATTATGTAGTTTATTTACTTGTTTATTATATACGGTATTAGTTTTCCTGTGATATTACTTTAAGGTAATACCTACGTGCTAGTAGCTGGAGAGAGGCAAAATGTCAGTTCTTTCCTATAAGTCTGTTGGGGGAAACAAGCTAGCCCAGAAAAGTGTTCGGGGGATAATGGGATAAGTAATAATTATTTTATCTTTTTGCACCTACATATAACACAGTATTCGAAGATTTGTGGCGATCATTTATCACTCCCGTCACTCTTTAGGTATATTTTTTCGGGCCTTTGGTTTTTTGGTGAATGGACTTGATATTACATTTTTTAGCTATTTGCCCCCCTTTGCCCCTATTGGCAACGCCCATGCCAGCTATCTACATATTCCTAATCGATTCAATACCTATCCGCAGCAGAAATATTCTGGTTGGGTTCTTGTTCTTCCAGCGAGTGTGAATGCGTGGGTTTGTTGTTGGCGCGACGAGCGGATCCCTCGTCCGACTCTCGCCTGGGGCCACCGCCGCCGCAGAAGCACTTGCATATTATGCGTTTGAAAGCAAACCTGTAGAACAAAGTAAAAAATAATTGTAAATATTCGCTCGTATATATCATGGAACGAAAATAAGGTCGGCAAAGATTGGGTGCGAAAGTTGCACATCTGTATACCCGTATATAGGGGAACCATAAATGAGTATATAATATTGTATATTGACATTTACTTGTCCCGGGAATTTTGGGTCGGGATTTTGAATAAATATTTCCAGGATACAGGAATATCCCGGAAACGTGATTATTATATTTCTGCGTCTCAGGAATACCAAAAACTTAAATAAACCTACCTAAGGCTATTTTTATGTATAAATTTTAAATTTACCATGTTCCTTTACACCGCACCTTCATATACCTACATGGACTTTAGGACATACACGTTAAAATTAGGTGCGTGGATAAACATACAAACATATAGATAAAACAATTGTCTCGAGGCAAGAGCAACTGAAGAGCATTATTCTATTATAAAAAAAATATGTTTTTCTTACCGTACAAAGGCGATTAATATTGGAATCATTTACGTTCATTAGGAAATCTGTAAAATCATCACATTGCACTAGAATATTATGTAAAGAACGCTAAGTGGCAGTTTGTTTCTGTTTATGGGCAGGCTCTCTTTGCTTTCTGTTTATTTTAGACCGACTAGCTCTTTTCATCATTCAAGCTATTAAATAAATAAAATATTTAGCAGTACAGTCTTACCTAAAATCTTTAGAGAACAGTGCGTATATGAGAGGGTTGATAGCAGAGTTGCAGTATCCCAGCCAAAATAAAATAGAGAACAGTATGGGAGTGACGCAATCTCCGCAGAACGCGCGCACCACGTACACGCTGAAGAATGGCAGCCAACAGAATACGAAGCCGCCGACTATGATGCCGAGGGTCTTAGCTGCTTTCGTCTCCATTCTGAATCGTTTCACCTGTGAAGAGAAGCTGTAAGATTAATTGGATGCAAATATGCAATAACATTTCAACCCATATCAAGTAAAAATTGAGATATAGTTTTTATTTTTTTTTCATCATCATCATCATCATCATCAGCCACAAGACGTCCACTGCTGAACATAGGCCTCTCCCAAAGATTTCCAGACCGACCTGTTGGAAGCGGCCTGCATCCAGCGACTTCCTGCGATCTTTATCAGGTCGTCTGTCCACCTTGTAGGTGGACGTCCAACGCTGCGCTTGCCAGTACGTGGCCTCCATTCCAGAACCTTCCTGTCCCATCGGTTATCGGTTCTGCGAGCTATGTGGCCTGCCCACTGCCCTATTATTTTTACATTATAAAAATTTCTGTCGAAACAGAATTTGTGTCTATACCTAACTGCGCTCAACAATGTTTTTTTTTATTACTTTTATTTTTAAATTTGACGCGAATTCCTGGTGAATCGATACTATTGCAATGCATCCTTAACCAAAAATAATCCTTGTAATGACATAAAAAACGCAACATATTAGTTTTGCAATATCCTAAACAAAAATTTTAAATAAGAAACAAAAACTAATAAAAACGCTGCCGTCGCGTTTTTTTTATGGTTCAAATCGTCAAGATCATTGGCGTACAATCTTAACAGCTTAATATTTCTATAGTCACTAATAACAAAAACGTGCAACGCTACCTGAGCCTTTATATTCCTTTTCCCCATTCTCCTGGTAGTTCTTGGTTTATCATCAAACTCGTCGTACAAAGGTCCTGGTGCGAGATGATGAGAAGGCCTGACCCTCAGTCTGCTTTCAGTCAGCTCTCTTCCATCCCTCTCGTAGTGGACTGCGTAGAGCGACGGACTAGGAGAGCGACTGGGCGAGCGAGAATTCTCATGAGTAGTACAAATCTGTTCTGATGACGGGTACGAAACGGATATCTTGATTTTTTCGTGTGCTCTTCGGGCGCTAGAGTGCCTGAAATTAAAGCAATTAGGTATAACGTAGTTCAGTAATGATATATTTACTTTTATTATTCGAAACAAAATAAGGATCACTTTGCTAAGGTTATAAGTATTAGAGCCACGCTGGAGACAGTTTTGTCTACAGTATGAATAGGCGGGGTCGACCAGCTTGTTACCACTGTCTCACTGTCAGCTTGCTGTTGCGTTTCGTAAGGTGGGTGAGATATCCGGAGACACAAACTTCGCTCTCCTTCCCAATCCCTTAATTATCCCATTTCTTTATGGTCGGCAACACATCCCTTTGGTATTGTGGATGTTCATAGGCGGAAGAGATCATTTATCATCAGATGACCCACTTGCTCGTTTGCCGGCCTCTGCTATAAATTAAATAATACTACTACTATAAATAACGGTAACAAAAAAAACATTTTTACTACATAGGTACTATAATCGTTGGATCAGATAAATCTAAATTGGTAAAGAGTTATGTAAGGTTATTGTGATAACAACTAACAATAGGAATTCATTTTCTTTGAATAGAGGTTCATTTACAATATGATGGGCGGTAGGAATACCTACCTCTTATGACGAGGAAGCAATAATTTTGATGAAATATACCTTCTCAACCGTTCAGGCGACGCGCTCAACGAAGTACTTGTGGAATGATTAGAGGCCGTTGATAATGGGGATCCATGAGGACGGTTTGAGCCTCTTCCTCGATGTATTCGTAAAGTTAGACGGTTGTCATCAAACCGGTTGCCCATTCCTTTGCCTGAAGGAACAGTATTTATACATTAAGGTTTGCTTCTAAACTTGCAAGAACTGCGTTAAATTGATACTTACATTTGTTTTTTCCAAAATTTATGTCCATATGGGAAAACAAAAAATAGGTTACATACATGCGTAATATTATTATAATGACGTGACTGGTTTATTATTACAAGTATGAAAAGAATTGATTAGATCATGCAAAACTTCATGAACCCTAAGCATTGTTATTGGTTGGAGACAGTCATGACTCACGCAAGTAAAAGGGTTCTAGATTAGAAAACATGGGTCGTGTGATATTTTTGTGTAATAAACAATAGCAGCCTAACAAAAATATAGATAATAAACACTGCACTTGCGTAAAGGAAGAAGAATTGAAGGAGGGTGGCCCTGACGTGATTGATTCATCAGTCGATGCTTTCGTCTGTTAAAATCTCACTGGACCTATAAATATTATACATTTTCATGCAATTCCAGATCTGTGCTCACGAGCCGTGCTGGTAAATTTAAAAACAATCAATGAACAACATTGCACTTATTCAGTTACCTAACCAGTTTTTACCTAACCTTGGAATATACATGCGAACAATTATGCTAGGTATGATTAAAGTATGTAGTCACAATTATATACTCACCTTTGGTAGTCCTGAATCCTTGGTTGATAGCTTTAGTAGTTCTAACAGCGGCTTTGTAGATTCTCCAGTAGAAAAACAGCATCACGAACATCGGGATGTAAAAAGAACCAAGAGCTGAGTAGACAACATAACCGGCGTCGTTAGTCAATTCACACGTCCAGGGGCAAGGGGGATTTGGAGTCCGCAAGTCACCTTCTTCAGGCTGTTGAAAGGATTTGTAAAATGGTTTAAGACTCAGGTGTTAGAACTTAGAGTGTATGTTAAAAAAATATGCAGTGTAAACTGTATTACACACAGACTATGATTAGAACTTGTTATTAGAACATATAAGAATGTACTATGTCGATCCATGGGGGTAGCTTAAAAAGCAGCCAGTTTAGAGGAGAGTGGTACGGACTGCCAAGCGAAACTCGATGGTCCGAAACCAGCTCCAAGAGCATGATCCTCTGACTTTTCTAAATTGCGTGTATTCATTATTAATTATCATTCACTTTAAGCGAAGGAGAGAATCGTGAGGAAACCTACATACCTGACGATTTTCCATAAGGATTTCGACGGTATATGATATATGCCAACACGCATCAAGCCAGTGTGGTAAAAAATCGAAGTTCGAAAGAAATTAAATTCGAAGGTATTTCAAAGGCCGTTGATTCCGCTAGTTCTTATTTCATTCGTAGACGAAACCCGTGCTCAGCAGTGAGATAGTATAATACAGGGCTAATTTTATTATTATCCATGAGGCGGTTATTGATGATAAAATAATTTTAAAGGTAATAAATTACCGGAGTTACCGCCCATGATGTTTTTGATAAAATTGGCCTATACTTTTAAACGATCAGGAAATAAATCTACATGAAGCAGCAAAATATTTTTTATATATAAGTAAGGCGCATAATATACTAAAATTTCTTAGCAACCGGATTGAATATTTAAAATATCAAGAAATACGTACCCTCTTATCTTTCCACCCAACTAGCGGTGGGAAGCAGATTACAAACGAGAGCACCCAGAGGCCAGCAATCAAGGCCTTGGCTCGCTTCCGACTCATGATGCTGGGGTAGCTTACAGGCCGAGTGACTGCTACATAACGGTCGAGGGAAATAGCACAGAGGTTCAGGATTGAAGCCGTGCACATCCACACGTCGACGGCCAGCCACACCGAGCACCAGACGTTGCCGAATATCCATATCTGGAATTAAAGAGATACTTTACAGCTGTTTCGTTTTGTTCTTCATTATCTTCTTTTTTATATGTTTACTTAAATGACGACACGAGCATTCGCTCGATTGAAGCACAACGCTTTCCCATAAATAAACGCAACACCACACAGAATTTTGAATTCAAATCCAATGCTTTGAATTCAAAATGCATGGCACTGGATTGCGCTCGTTTCCTCGGGACATAAGGTATTAAGATTTCAATGTCTTTCAAAGTGAAAAAAAAACACACTGCTGCTTGGCGGCGGCTTATTCTAACTAAAAAGTTTATCAACTAGACTCCTATTTCTTCGCTTAATTTTTTTATCCTCTTTAATCTTAAAGGATAATAATAATATAATAAATAAACTGAAGAGTATGTAAACGATACGTCAGTTTCACTTTAAAATTAACAAAACCCCTTATAATTATTATAATCCACGTATCAAAAGTATATTAAATATAGCACAATTACCGCAATACGTTATCTCGTTTATTAATTAATTACTTGCCTCGCTTCGAATCAAGGTGAGTCCCTATTACGTGTTTTCGACGTAGAAGATACGATGAAAAATATTTTACTTTGAGTGAACATTCGTAATATAAATTCAAATTGAAAGTCATAACTTTCTTTTTCCTAATGCAGAGACCCGGCTAATGCAGGGTCCGCCTTCCCATCACGATTTGACGGTGGATTTGCTATTACATGAAGCTACAAGGTGGTAGGTCCCTCGTATGTGAGAGGTTGTCTGGGTTGGTATCACCGCTTTGTCTTTTTCTGCGGCCAAGCAACAGTGAAATTACTGGGCATTATGAGACTTAACATCTTATGTCTCGGGGTGACGAGCGCAGTTTAATGCCGTGCAGTGCTTTGTAATTCAACGTTCTGTGCGGTGTTGCTTCTGTTTATGGCCAGGCGTGGCGCTTACCATCAGTCGAGCGTCTTGCTCGTCTCGTCATTCAATCAAATAAAAAAAAGGCTATTCATCGTCTGACCCCGAAACAGAAACTAAGTTTCGCCATTGCCTCGTCGGTTAATTAGTAGATTGTATCACGTTCAAGTAAGGTTGGCTTTGAATTAAACATTTTGGTGGCCCAGTTCCACTCCAAATTGAAAGTCATAGCTAATACTAATTATTAAGTAATTATTTGATGACGATATTGGAATAATGGTTTATTAACGAATGACTTTATTAGACTTAATTTTTGTCCTATCGTGGCTCCAAAGCTAACAAGATAAATTGACACCGCTTTGATCTATTAGTGCAGAGTTTTAAAGCAATTAAACTTTCTTCTTTATGGTTTATTTTTGGTGGAACTTTTTTATTATTTCAGGACTGGAATTTATTATTTAATGCTCAAATTTGTACTTAGGAATACATAGCGTCTCATGTTTTTTTATATATTTTTTTATATGTTTAAATGACGAGACGAGCAAGGCGCTCGTCTGATCGTAAGCGCCTCGCTTGCCCATAAACAGAAGCAACACCACACATAACTTTGAATTACAAAGCACTGCATGGCACTGAGCTGCGCTCGTCATCCCGAGACGTAAGATGTTAAATCTCATAATGCCCAGTAATTTCACTGGCTTCAATGTCCTTCAAACCGAAACACAACGCTGCTTACACACTGTTGCTTGGCGGCAGAAATAGACAATGTTAATTTCCTTCCAGATTTAGCGGAAGTTAAAATTGTGAGTGTAGTTGGCAGAATCATATTGATGGTTGTCATTCTTATGATGATATGAAACATCATATGAGTCCACAAAGTTATGAAAACATACGACATATTCTTTTCACCGTAATTTATGTGTGCATTATGATTGCTTTTAAATTAAATTGATTAAAATCAGCTCGCTTCAGCTTTTTCGGTCAGTTCAGTGCCTACGTATATGAGAGGGTTGAATGATATCTCGTGGGCATATCTTAAGCTCGCTGACGGGTTAAGTTCGTACAAAAACAAATGAAATTCATACGAGTAACTCGTAGTACGGGGTACAGCGGATGTGACAGATGCTAAAATTATACGAGATTTCATTAAAATAATATACTGTGCGTCTTCACCTCTTGGATTTACGTGTCTTGCTAATTTCGAGTTTCGGTTGAGTGCACTTAATATTATGGAATCAAATCTCAGAACGCGTTTGTCTGGGGGTACATTAACATGACATATATTTTTAGGATTCCAAGATCGTTTAGAAAGTATCATTGCGTAGTATACTTAGTTATGAACCCAACAAAGTCACCATTGTTAAGTCAAAATAATAATGTTTCACGCAGTTTATAAACATTGACAACATTTGCTTATAAACATTGTAAAGATTGATAGAAGGTTAGTGAAAAAAAGATGATGAAGGGATAAGGTCAAATAATTCTTAAGAGCATTTACCGTACCCAGAAAATTCGAAGTTTATTATTATCAACCCTTTTATTACACTTAGTACATACTACTTTTTGAAGAACCCGATGAATTTAATAGGTATTATCAGATTTAAAATATTATTATGTAATCAACAAAATACGAAAGTCACAGACTGATATGTGTATAATAATATACAGGTCGGAAAAAGTCTACTATAAACAAACAAACAATCGCTCAAACAATGTGGTGATAAAATTTTACTCCATTGTTGTGAAATGAGGCCTAAGAAAACTAAATATAGCCTTAAAATGGCGGGTAGGGTATCAACCCATTTCATTTTGACACGTTATTACTGACCGTTTATAGTCAAAGGGGTCTGCGATGCCCATTTACTGCCGGTTCGGTCGCCGCCATTAAAGGGTTGAGCTGCACTTATTGCTATAGAACACTGGACAGCACGGGAAACTGACGATAGAAGGGTTAATAATGTCCTTATTTGCATACATATTAATTTTTATCAGAGCTATTCACTTTCGGAAGTCACTTTTTTTTCATTGGTACAGGCATTCTGTAGACCGTTTTGTATACAACTTTTAAACTATTCAACGGATTTTAACGAGTTTTCAGCAATAGATAGACTGATTCATGGGGAAGGTTTATATGTTCACGCTAAGACCGATGGGAGCAGGACAGTGACGTGCAGGCGAAAGCGCGAGGGATAGCTTGTTTATTTATACAACCAGTACAAGACGGCACCGACAAACTACTAGTGGCAAAGTCGATAAATCTTTCTGGAGTCTAGTGCCTAGACAGTATAGCTCGCCTTAAAGTAAGATGTTCACAGCAGTGAGTAACATCGAATTGGCCCGAATGCTCATCGGCTCTTTGCCGTGGTGGATCCATTTTGTTCCACAGTCGAGCTTCTGATACTTTTTTTCTAGAAAATAGATTGGCGACTTTTGGTGCAAGGAACAAACTTATTGGTAGTTTAATAAAATGTTTACCTAGTTTAGAATAAGCTTTTGATGAGTTAACTACTTAGTATACTATGATTATTCCGGTAATCTGGAAATATTTACGCATAATTATGATGTAATGGCCGGACTTCGATTCTTCGGATTCGGATTCTTTATTACTTAAATAAAACTGATTCAAAAAACTAAAAAGGTGAACAAAACCTAAAAGAAAATTAATTGCCAGGTTTAAATCATTCTACATCTAAGCCTGTTTGCCTCACCTCTTCTAGACTGTAACATAAACTTAAGCAGCCGAAATTCTCGCATCCTACTCATAAACTTTGGTTAAATAGTCGTAACTTAAATATCGACTTCAAATGTGTTTAATATAATTCGTAGTTTTATTTTTTTTACAAACAACGCTATCGGATTGAATTTATATGAGCCCATTCCTTTAAAGTCAGATATACTACGTGAAACAAAAAAACACTCCCAAATCGGTACACAAACTGTCTATGTACACATTCTTTGTTTTGTCGAAGTGTTAATACACTTCAATTGAGAATCTTTTATGTTGAAGTCTGTTTACACAATAATAATAATCGTATATTTATTTCTCCACAGTTAGTACATAAAATGAGCACATCATAACATCATAACACTATGGAGACTGGTGCCTGATCTAAGGTTTAACACATTGTGTTGCAGGTCACCTGGTCTCCACCCACGGAAACAGCCTGTGATAATTAGATTTTTACATAGTTTGGAAAAATATAAAGAGACAACAAATAAAATGAAATAAAAATAATACAATCTCTTATAACTTGCCCCACACATCACCGTTACAACCGATTGGCTCTACGTTCCCAATACGGGAGTTCTATTAACTGGAGATGTAAATGTTACTTCTGCAATATAATGCTCGGCCAATAAAACAAGAGCCCTACGTACAAAGCTACTTGTGTTGTCGGTGATCGGATTCATTCGTTTATGAGGTTTTACGCGACCACTATAACTTGAGCCCTGTTTTTAAAGATATGTGATACGGTTCATGTAGACCTTCGTAAAAATAAGAGGACTTTTGTTTTTATTCCATTTCATTCTTGTAAAAGCCCAAGTCAATGACACAAGGGTTCGTTACCGATTCGGGTTAGTATTGCTTGTGCTAATATTATATTGTTTTCAATAAAAATCTCTTTGGTTAGTAAGGCTAAGAACAGTTCGATCTTAGATTCAGTTCCCAGGCAGAGCGATCATAATTTGTGTCTGAGTTTTGATATACATATGGATTGACCGGGATTGGAATTTGTCTTCGATATGGCGATAGGCATGTACCATATCACACCATAGGACGGAAGAAAAGTTCGACAAAACGTAGATACGGTACTAGTTGCACCTTTCACTTAAACTTATCACTGTACTAGCGGCTCGCTCCAGATTCGCACGGTAATTGACAAAAATTTCAAAAATTATAAATTTTAACACACACACTTACCCTTCTTTTCGCGTCGGGGGTTACTAAGAAAGAGTAAAAGTAGTTATTGTGACATAACTGTGATAGTTAGACACATGGTATCGCGGACTATATGTAGATATTGATGTCCTTTATAAAATTGTAATACATCATTTTGCTCTATTGACAATAATTTCCGCAGCGTACGCGATATAACGATTTTTTTGTGGTATGTTTTCATACGCTGCGTAACATTATTGAAGTTTTCATACGCATCCCTAGATTTATTTTATTTATTTTTATGGATTATTTCCTTATAAAGGTTTCATTATTATTTTGCTGTATTATTTATTAATTGAAAACATTATTGGGAGCTATGTTGGCTAGATGCAATTTAACTTAACATTATGCGTCAGAAGCACAAACAGCTTAGTGTCCTACCCTCATTTGCATATATCTGCATATATATCTATTTTTAACATTCTATGCAGACTAAAGACCGTCCAGAAATAGGTTTTCTTTGAAGCTCTTTCATCGTTTATAAAAAAACGCATCAACCCCTTATGTCAAAGCCAAACAAATTTTCTTCTTACCATGCTCAACGTAAAGTTTAGAATACCGTGATTTTTGCCTAGGAATACATGACGTAGGTTCATGTCAAATTAACTCTTCAAGCATAAGCAGCAGCGTTGGTAATCGCTTGCAATTATCTTCAAGACATTTGTATTCGAAATTGAACTTTATTTTCTAATAGTTAAGGTGATTATTGAAGTATTTTCGGATCATCATCTTAAGAAAGATTTGAAGTATTTAATTACCGAAAGCGATGTTTCTCTTTAGTATCGCATTTGTTTTTAAACGTCTGTGTTCAATGGTGGACCTCATTTCCATTGTGTTTAAGATGCACATTCTTTAAAATTCGTTTCTAAATATTTATCATATAGTCACATCCACAGCAAACTAACGAATTTGCTAAATATCCATTTTACAAGGGACCGTTTTGAAAGAATGTGTATTAGAATATTAACATAAAATACAGATTCAAACTTTTTGAATTCTGTAATCATCAGTGATAGAAATACATAAGTTTGTTACGATGTGTAGTACCACATTATGTGTTTTTCATAAAAATACCAATTTTACTAAAATGACAAATTCGTAAGTTTGCCGTGGATGTGATGAACTGTGTCTGCGTATAATTATATAAACTAGTGGCCGCATAGTGGTCGAAATTTAACCTCCTATAATCATGATATCATCACTGAAAAATGACACAGTAAAAATTTTTGTGTGTGTGTTTTTTTACGAAACAAATTCGTTCTACTGGATAGTTTTCACTACAATTAATATTGAATCATATTTTTGTCCTAATTTTATTACAATTACTATGATTTTTTATAGTAAAAAAACAAATTTAATATGCTATGAATTATGAATTTATAATGCTATGCTACGCAGACGTAGTCTAACTTAAAACTAGGTTTATATCAACATTTATTACTATAGGTTACCATAACGCCTATAGTTTGGAATAAGACTTTATTTTAATGTATGTGTATATAATAGAATTCAATGTATTTGTTACAGGTATTACATATAAATAGCTTTCAACATTCCTTCATATTTTAAACTTGAAGTATATACAAAAACTCACACTTCTCTGTGCGCGTTATTTTCTTAAAAGGTTTTCTCTTCACGTATTAATTATTATTCTAGATAATCCGTGCGAATAATCGCATCGATAGTGATCAGTTACGTAATTTATTAAAGTAGTGCTAAATTTACAATACAACAAATTAGTTGTTTATACTGTTAACAGATGGCACTAGTAATTTTTCAACTTTTTTTGAAAAATCCTATATGTCTAAAACATTTGTCTATTGCGTTACACATACGCTTTAAAATTGTGTTTAAATAATTAAATTTGATGAAGAATTATGGAAGTTATGGCGTTCCGACAAAAAATACCTTTGAGAAATAATATATAGCGAAGAGATAGAGCTAACACTTCTTTAGATACAGGCCGACGGCTGACGCTTCTTTGCCATACACTAGCAAATCATAACCAAATAGTTACAAGTTCACACATACATTTTTTTTATCGCAGAGTCCGGTAATCGAGCCAGTGGGTCACCTGATGGTAAGTGATCTCCACTGCCCATAAACACTTACAATACCTGAAGAATCATGATCGTGTTGCCGATCTTAAGGGAAAGGCATGATTAGAGGGTTCGCAAAGGGGAAGAGCCTCCGGATATCTCACTCACCGTAAGAAATGCAATAGCGAGCTGCTTACTTAACGTCAATTTTTTTATGCGATAGTGGTAACAACCCGGTTGAGCCGACCCTTTTATAATGTAGACAAAACTATCTACAGCGTAAAGCTCTACTACATATCAAAACATGCACAATTAAGTCGAAAATATAATTTTCTTATTTTTAATACCCGTTTCATTAGCTCCAAATAGATACTACCAAATAAATTATGATACGTTCAAATATAAAAGTAACACTTTGAAATATTATATTGGCAGAAAGATTCCCAGATTTCAAAAATAGCTGTCTGATGTCTTAATTGGTGGTTAAATTTAACTCGAATACTGTGAAATAAGTTCTTAGTATTTTAGTAGCTCGTATTGGCATTTACTACAATTTTATTGGCAAAAGTTAATCCTAAAGGTAGACTTTTGATGGTAGCGTCACGCAATAGTTAGTAATAATTATCGTAGTAAATTTAGTATGTATTGACAGACGACAACATCACTTCGCCAGCGTCTGACATGTGACGCGACTATCGGAAGAAGGCCTTAATAGCCGCAATAAAAAACTTTGTTCAAATAGTTCTAATGGATTAGTGATCTGGGTTACCTCGAACACTTCTCTAGTGGCAGAAAATGGCAGGACGGCGACGCCGACCAGAAGGTCGGCTACTGCAAGTGACACTATGAACAAGTTGGTCACACTTCGTAACTTGGATGAGCACAGGACAGCAGCGATCACCAAACAGTTCCCTGAAATAGAAAAGTGTGGATTAGTTTTTTAGCTTTACAGTGGGGTAAGTCCCCCGAGTTATGTTTGACGTTAATATAGTTTCCAATGTCTTTCTAAAACTGTATGAAGGATGTAATGCATTCTAGATTACAGATTTTTTTTGATCGAACCAGAACATAATCTTTATATTTCACTAGCTTTTGCCTGTTCCACTTAAATAAATATTTTTATAATAATGTAATAATCTAGCCCTTTACACGTCACGGCACATCCCACTGCTGGGCACGGGCCTCATCTACTGAATGAGAGGCGTTAGACTTTAGTCCACCACGCTAGTCTAATGCTTGTTGGCAGACATCACATACCTTCGAAATGCCTATGACTTTTCAGGTATGCAGGTTTTCTATCTCACTATGATTTTCATTCACCGTGAAAGCAAGTGATAATTAACACAAGTAACTTAGAAGTCATGCATTTAAGGCATGCTTTTAAGGCTGGTTTCGAACCTGCGACTTTCATCACGACGCGCGACTGTCCTTACCACTCCCCGTGAAGCTATCGCTGTTTGCAAATTAAAACTAGTAATAAATACAATTTTCTAAACTTTTTCTTAGGCTAGACGCGAGAACTAAGACCCTCCATCTAAATGGGATTTTATCCTCAAATTTCGACCAGAAAAGAAAAACTTCGTATCGTAAACTTCAACCATTCGATAATCACTTGTTTTTTCACCAACAATAAAATACAGAAGGCAAATGTCGACAACGAGCCATCTGAGTATATTGGAAAACTTTTGAATAATAAGTTTGTCGTGAATGTCTGCCTCTGGGCATTGGGATGAGGCTCTTTTGTGACGTATTGACATTGTCATTGTTTGGCTTACGGATTAATATGTACAAACAAATTGAACTGGACTCTATTATAGTACTTTAATGTTGTATATGAGATATTTGGATTTTTATATTCATATACGCACTCACGCTTGTAATCCCCGAACGGGTAGGCAGAGGTGTAACTAGTACTTCCACATTTTGCCATGCGTATCTCCGTCCCATGATATGATAAGAGGCGAGGCTGATGCAGAGCATTTCATGACAGAAAAACTTAATATCACTTTTACCCAACCCGGGGATCGAATGCAATCAATACCGCGTGCACAATATTAATGCCCCACCGAGGCAGCATAAATTTGGATTTTTGTTAGTATAAAATACGTGAAACTTTGTCGCGTACATTTTACTAATATAAATGATGAATTCAAAATGTTATGGATATTTTCCTATCCATAATTTCCTACCACTAAGTCGCAAATCCAAGATTTTACTGAGAGCTAAAGAAGTAGGTTCACATTTTACTTTAAGTTACAATATTGCAATTTCGCTTTACTCAATAGAGATCAATTGCCCCCGTCGCATCTATGCTTGGACCAATATGTGGGCCCTATTCTGTATATCCGTATAAACTCGTAACGCGACCACGTTACGTTAACGTCGTGAAATTAGCATTGAATGGTATTTTATATGTCAATGTCAAATGTTATAAACGTAAATTAAACGGAAATGTAAATTTGATTTCACGAAGTTAACGTAACGCAGGCACGCTACGAGTCCATAAGGTCATAAGGAATAAGGCCCTTGATTTCATGAAGTTAACGTGGGCACGTTACGAGTTTATAAGTAATAAGGCCCCTGATTTCATGAATTTAACGTAACGCGGGCACGCTACGAGTTTATACGGCCATAAGGAATAAGGTCCCTGATTTCACGAAGTTAACGTAACGCGGGCAAGTTACGAGTTTGTACAGTTATGGGTAATAAGATCCTGACATACAAGGTCTCTGAGTAGATAAGACGTCGCGTCTGCTGAACGGCAGAGCTCAGTTACTTTGATCGTCGGATAGTGAAACATTCTGTCAACGCATGTTATGTAGGGATAAGCATTTATCTTATTTACTTTGAAAGAGACGCAGAGACGGAAAATAATCAAATTTTGTTTCGACAATGGATAAGCAAAATTAATAAAGGCAAAGCATTACTCTCTTGTCCAGGGTTTATTTATTTGACACTCAAAGTGACTACATTGAACCTGGTGGTAAGTATAGTGCTGAGACATTGCGTTCCTCGAAGGTCGTCAGAATTATGCTGACTTGAACTTAATGGATCTACACTAGCAAACTTAAAACATGACTAGTCGGAATGAGTCACTATGGCGGGATGTTCACCATATGTACATTTATGTACCGGGTTCCCACAAGCGGGTGTCGTGTAACCCTGGTTACTAAATTTAGTTTTAATAAATATCAAATGTTTGTTCCGTCGTCCAATTTCATGAATGGTAGAGCCATGCTTTAGGCAGTTTCAACTATTATATATAAAACTAGCTTTTGCTCGCGGCTCCGCCCGCGTGAACAGCATTTTCCGGGATAATAGTAGCCTGTAACCGTCTCCAGGGTCCCATCTATCCCTGTAGATAAATTCATCAAAATCGGTTCTGTGATTTAGGCGTGAAAGTGTAACAAACAAACTCACTTTCGCATTAACTTTCACCCCCCTTTTCATCTCCTATTAACTAAAATTTCTAAAATTCCTGAAACACGTATTTATTTGTTTTACGTCAATAACCGAAATACAAAATTTTGTTTATGTAACTTTCAAAATGACGGACTTTCATACATATTATCATCCCCTATTTTGACCTCTTTGGGGTGGAATTTTCTAAAATCCTTTCTTAGTGGGTGCCTACATAACAAAGTGAATATACAGTCCAAATTTCATGCTTGTAGTCTTAATAGTTTGCGCTCGGCGATGATGAATCAGTCAGTCAGTCAGGACATGTTATTTTCTAAGTATAGATATGTACTATCTTTATTTTATTTTATTTATTTTTTTATCCTGGCTCGGCAAAATGACTACGCTACACCTGATGGTAAGTGTAGCGCAATCCAAGAATAATGTCGACCAACGATAAACAGTGTGTCCATCGTAGGTCGGCAAGATCATGCCGGCCTGCCAAAGCGCCAAGGGGGAGGGGAAGGAAAAAGGGATGGGAAAAGGGTTAGGATCAGGGGGCAAGCCCCCTGGGGAGAACCGGATATACACTGGCTGACCCTGAAACGCGACCCACACAAGGGAGGCCAATATGGCACATTTTAGCACCAGTGTACGGTGGTCGCTATCCGGTCGGATACAAGTATCCTCCCACCAGCATAAATCTATCTTATTTTAGAGCATGAATGGGCCGGCACACCTGGGTTGTTATCACTGTCTTTAAAAACAGCGGCTTGCTGCTGCATTTCGTATGGTGAGTGAGATAATCGGAGGCTCAAATTCCCCTCCCTCTTCCCATGCTTGTTGGTGTGCCTTTTCCTGCCATCTTATAGCGCGGCGGTTATTCCAAATAATAATCTTAAGTTGGTCTTATTAATGACTTAAATATTTTGTACTTGACCTGTCATAAGCGCTTTCTTAGCCTACATGATGAATAAAGATTTTGATAGAAATTGTGCCTCTAAATAACGGCCAATCGACCGTTTCTCGCTTCCTGTCTGTCAGCTGTGAAGCTCCCACGTTATGTGATGCAATTTTAAAACAAACTGCTGAATTTAAAAACAGCCCGTCTAGTAGAATACATTGAAGTCTTTGACTTACACCAATAATTATATGAGTGTCAGATACTGAAGGCAGAATATCCAAAGCGGTGGTAACTACCCAGACAGACTTTCTCATCGTCGACAGTCAGATAGACAATCGCATAATACCTAGTGGAAAGACAAGTATACGTCATCTACCTTACAAATTAATATGACCTAATGTATGTTATAGCGTAAAAGCAGTTATTAGATATTTTCACAATAAACCAAACCTTTTATTGACTGTGTGAGTGGAGTCAACAAAGGAACATAATGGTGGACGATAAATAATACTTAGGTCTAGTCTTTCAACGATAAAACGTTTTATTATTGGTTCCTAAGTTATCTTGAAGTTATTGATCGTCATACGCTATTTTCGGTGCTTAGATTTTAGATTGGAATGAGAAATCCCTGTTGGATTCTAAATTTTTATCGGATTTTCTCCAAACTTATTTGGTCGCTTTACTTAAATTATATGGAACTCCAGTTTAGTAAGCAATGTAAGTTTATTTTTTGTATCTAAATATATAAAACTCAAAGGTGACTGACTGACTGACATACTGATCTATCAACGCAAAACCCAAACCACTGGAGGGATCGGGCTGAAATGGCATGCAGGTAGATGTTATGACGTAGGCATCCGCTAAGAAAGGATTTTGATAAATTCTACCCCCAAGGAGATAAAATAGGGGATGAAGGTTTGTATGAAAATCACGCGGGCGGAGCCGCAAGCTAGTCGTAAAATATAACTTTAAAACACTGTACCGTAAAGTTCACCTGTTGACGCTTTAGTATTTTTGCCTATGCAGTGACGATATGGTGTCAAAATATCAATATCCTCTGAAATCACGACATTCATAGAAGTGACTGCACGTTGAGATTCAACTCCATTACTCGATTACACGACATATACTGAGGATAAACCCGGACAGTGTTTGGAGCCTGTGTGTTAACTCACTTATTGAGTTGGTACCATGAGTGCAATGTAATTATTGAGACCTTTGACCAGTATCTATGGTGTGCCTTTGAGAGATTGAATAAGAAATAGTGCGGTGAGAGAGCGGTGTGGTGTGAATCTACACTAATAAGTGACCGTATAACCGATATATTATAAAGAGGAAAGATAAGAGAAGATAGATTATAAAGAGGAAAGATTTGTATTTTAGTATGTAACGAATAAACTTAAAACTACTGGACCGATTTGAAAAAAAATACCATTAGAATCCTATATTATTTCTGATGAACATAGGCTACTTTTTATCCCGGCAAAAGTAGATCACGTGGGTGGAGCCCCGAGGAAAATGCTAGTGTGGTTATAAAGATCGAGAAAGGAATACTGATATAGGTTGGCATTTAGGAGGAACGGATGCAAGACAATTAAAGAAGTAAATTTATATGGTGAGTGTAGATAGTACAGTGGGAGGGGAAGACCACGACGAACTTACTCAGATGAAAATGGAGTTATTCTCGATAAAAGCCAAGCCAGAAATACCCTAAACCGTCGTGTATGTATGAAATAATGAAAGTGAAGGAAGCGAAAGAGGTGGGGTGCAAGGATAATAGCAAGTGGAAAGCCGTTGTCTCTGGCTATACTATAGGAAATCTATGTATCTATTTATAAATCAGAATAGACTATTAAGAGAAAAGTATAATATTTAACTTACTAACTTTTACCTAGCTGCAATAGCTCCTCTTGATTCAGTACCATTCACCCATATTTTACTCGATTTTTTTTCTCGGCACGAGAATTGAAACTTGTCAATGGTTTAATTTCATTGTCTGTCTGTGTGTGTTTCTATTTATAGTATCGCGGCGCATAAACGAATTAACTTAGTTACTCAACTTAGTTACTTAGTTAGTCAAAACTTATAAATGAAATATTAGTGTGAATGCGAGTCGTGGCTAAAGTGCATTCCATAATTCCAGCCCGTAAAATCACATTTCTTGTGTTGCTACCTTAATGGATTTAAAAAAAAATAGTTTTGCCCAGCATCGGGGGTAATGGTAAAACAGTAAAGGATTTTGCTTTTTATGATGCTCGATAAAAGTTTCAGAACTTTGTGAACGAAATCGAACGAGTAATTAAAATTATTGCCCATTTGATCTCTTTGTCTGCATGCTATGCAAATATTCTTCGGAAATATTTCCGGGCAAAATCAAATATGGCGTTAATATTATTGATTTTATTTGTATAGTGTTATTTTCATTATAATTTTGTATAAATTGGATTCTATTCATAAATAAAAGCGACCAAATGAAATAAATTTTATTACAATTAAAATGAATGGAACTTGACAGTTGGATTTCACGGAATTTAATATAACATTATTTTAAATTTTGCCATTAGTAATTGTCAATTTACTGAGTAGTAAATAAATAACAAGTCAATAGTAAAAAGATATAACATATTTGTTCAGAATTTGTTAAAACATTGTCCAACTAACAAGCTTATTGGCGTTTCCGAGCTAGACTAACGGATGTTGTTTTACTAGTAAAGTTACACGGAACAATGTTTCAATATAAACCAAACCACAGCATTCTGGTAACAGGTGGTTCTAAAGCGAATACGGCTACTGTCGGTTCCATTAGTCGATTAGATGTATACTAACACTCAGGATACAGCGATTCTTGTTTAAAATTATGAATTTTCAAAGTTCTGTTTCAAAAGTTTCAGCTTTTTATTTATAATCCTTGTTTAAATTTAATCAAATTAAATTATATACACTAAACAATCACACACATAGGCTTGACCCCACACTAGGTTAACCTTTATCGTGGGCATCAGGAACTACGAAAGATCTACGGTCCCACAACACCGTTGTTAGCATTAATAAGATGATATTTTTTGCAATATACTTACTGTCGCACACAAACAAGTCAATTAGTTTTATTCATCAATTGGCCGTTTCTTAGAAACATATTAATTCCCAGAGATATCAATTAAGATTATTTCTGTATTCAGTAGCGGAGCAAAAAGCGTTTTCTGCACTCGATATAGGAGTATAAAGTATTTTCTCTACTCACTAACGGAGCAAGCATGAACTGAATGCAGAAAAATATAATTTAGTTGTTTGGCGGTGGCGAACGCAAAAGGAAGCAAACGCGATGCTAGTTTTATAAATAACAATTTAATAAAATGTTTTTATAGTATACTATAAAACTAGTATATATACACTGCCTTACTTCACGACCACTCCGCGTGAGGAAGAACATAAAATATTTTTCTTTGATAAAAAATACTTTATGTCTTTCCTCAGTATATCAACTAGTTTCATACAGAATGTCATTAAATTCCGTTCAGCGGTTTAGACATATAAGACAGATCGACTGGTATGTGTAAAGAGAAAGCATCTGTTCTCCATGGCAGTCGCAAATGTGTTGGGTAAATTCATTTTTCTGGTATATATAATAGTAAAATATTCTTAAAGGATTCTTTTTTAAAGACGTAATGAGGTTACGTGCTTTTACCGCGGGCTTAAAGTCAACCTGCGAACGAATTTCAATGTACACAAATAAATCACGTAGCGTCCTCGCATTTCGTAGCACGTACTACGCCATAGCGTTTGATATATTATTGTAGAAACGAAAGTATTTGAAGTTTAAACAGTCATTTGAATAAAAATAAAATATCTAATATCATAGTATTATTTTATTATTTTTAAAATAAATACAATAAACTGTTGTGATGAAAAAATAAAATATATTGTCCATACGTTTTAGGTCGGTTGGCCTGGTTTTGGGAAAAGAAATAAGATGTTCAAGACCGGGCGAAATGGAAGCGTCTAAATAAGAAAACAGAAGCTGGCACTAATCTGGGATACCGCCGACACGCTTTACTACTATTTCACAAAGATATTTGGAGGCAAATACGCAATAGCATTTCAACCCATGTCAAGTAAAAATTGAGATATTAATTTTATTTTTCTAAATTCATTAGATTTAAATAGATTAAATTCCGTATTTTATAAAAAAAAACATAATTTCCCAAGTACGATTTTGCAAAAAGAAACTTTAATTTATTGATTGAAGTTGAAGAATAAATTCTTGCTAAAGCAACATAAAATGAATGTCTCAATTTTTATTTGACGTGGGTTGAAATGTTATTGCATATGAGTATCCATTTAGCATTCAACTTATGTTTTGCAATTCGTTTCGAAAAGAACGTAGAGCACAAGAGCGATAGACTTAATATAATTCTGGCATGAACACGAGATATAAACGGGGCATTAGTGACCTTCTGATTTTCCCGATACGTGACGAAAATGATACATTTGCCCGTGGCTACTTCCTGCGATTAAACCTTTTCTACATCTAGTATACTCGTGCCTGAATTATCAATGAATTTACTTTTTCCTTATAACTGTTAAAAATCTTGGACATCAATTAGACTAGAAGATTTATCATTAATAATAATAAATACACCCATTCACACATAGACCTGACCCCACACTAGGTTAGGTATCAGGAATTTAGAGGGACTGGTGGTCCCAGAACACCCAACAAATATTTGTGGCTCACACAATCATTTGTCTCGGTGCGGAAATCGAAGCCACGGCCATTCGCTTCGCAGCCTACGACTCGCCGTCAGTGCCACGGAGGCTGTCAATATTATTGTATGATTTATTTTTTCGACTGCTTCGTGGCGTAGTTGTATTGCGTACGCGGTACAACTGCTGTGCTGAGGTCTCGGGTTCGATCGCTGTGTCAGATAAAAATTAAAAGAACATATAGCTGAAGTGAGATACCACGCTCTACGTAGTCTGCGGTTGCTGAACATTCAGAGGAAGGGTCCAAACATTATCTTCGATTTGACAAACCACAAATCCTTGCCAATGAACACCGATTCCTACATAGGAGGTTTCCGAGGCTATTTGAAATTAAAAACATCCGAATTTCAATAGAGAAGACGGTTGGAAGCTAGCACAAGCCTGGAATCCGATTATATACTTAATTAAATCGGAACATAAAAGACCAACTGCCAGACCGCAAGACACCGTGAGCTCCTTCTGCGTAGATCGGAAAAACCACAAAACCTAATAATTTCAAATCGAAGGTAGATAATTTAACATTACTATTTTGGGACAAACTACACCTCAGTCCACCCGTGATCACGAAGGCTGAAAAGCCTTCGAAACGTCGGGACCAAAATAAAATAAAAAACATTGATAAAATCCGTTTAAATTAGTTTTATATCAATATATTAGCATTCCTACCCACAATATATGTATGTAGTTTATGTCTATTTTGACGTCAAATTGATAGCTTTGTGAGGTTCTTAGCGTTTAAATTGTTAGAATTTATCCTCCTTGTGACGTCTTCAGATGTAATGAGTGCAAATATACCGAGTACCAACAGCACGGAATGACTTGGCAAATTCATTTCGAGATGGGACTGGGTAGTTTTAGACTATCATCTAGCGGGATTTTCGCGCAAGCAATTTCAAAGTCACACGGAAATTTCGCTTCACTTCATCTTTTTCGTTCATATATGGTGGTCTCGGAATTTTTCTATTTATTAGAATCGTGAAAAATTACGCAAATGAAATTTAGCTAACAGTACAGTATGTCATATTGTAAAAGTATCCAACCTAGAAATAGCAAAGCGTATTAGACGACCAATTATAAGGACGAAGACTTACAATTTTAAATCGCTTGGTAAACAACTTGAGTTTTTAACAAGGAACTCTACTATAGCTACTTATTCCATTCCTTTTTTTGTATAAGAGAAATGTGTTCCTAGGAAACCTTAGATTTTATCGAGTGTATTAAAATTTAATTTAGTGATTGAAATAATCTCTTGTTCCAGATGCCAGCGTTACTACGCTGAGAACTGTGAGATTTTAGGTTCAATTCCCAGGTCGCGTAGTCACAGTTTGTGAATTCGAAAAATCACACATAGTTACCCTGTATTGAAATTTATGCCCATAGCGATGGCGACCATTATCAATCACATACGAGTCTACCATCTAGTAGTAGGTACTTACACATAGTAAAAACCCAGCAACAGCAATTCGTTTGTACGAGTTGTGTTGTCAGACTTTTTATTCAATTATTTTGTGGACCGCCAAACGCCAGCGATTTCGATTGATTAGAGATTTAGGTAGTCATTGTTATTGAAACAAAAGTATAAAAACCTAAAATTTCAGAACTCCTAAAATCAATTGGACCTAGTTATGCACAAAGGAACCAACCCACAGCAAGTTCAAATCAAGATACCGATTTTGTTTTACTAAATTCAATAATTTTAGCAGCGATAGCTCAGCGGGGTGTGGTATGGACTGTCGAGACGATAGTCGTACGTTCGAAACCAGTCCCAAGAGCATACACCACTGACTTTTTTAAGTTACGTGTGTACTAATTGTTAATTATCGCTTGCTTTAACGGTGAAGGAAACATCGTGAGGAAACCTGCATACCTGAGAACTCGATAAGATTTTTCGAAGGTGAAGTCTGCCGACCTGCATTAGGCCAGCGTGGGGTACTAAGGCCTAATCTCTCTCATTCAGTAGAGGAAGCCAGTGCCCAGCAGTAGGACGTAAATATATTTTTTTTATCCTGACTCGGCAAAGTGACTACGCTACACCTGATGGTAAGTGTAGCGCAATCCAAGAATAGTGTCGACCAACGATAAACAATGTGTCCATCGTAGGTCGGCAAGATCATGCCGGCCTGCCAAAGGGCCAAGGGGGAGGGGAAGGAAAAGGGATGGGAAAAGGGTTAGGATCAGGAGGCAAGCCCACTGGGGAGAACCGGATATACACTGGCTGACCCTGGAACGCGACCCACACAAGGTGGGGCCACTATGGCAGGTTTTAGCACCAGTGTACGGTGGTCGCTATCCGGTCGGATACAAGTATTCTCCCACCAGCAAAATACAGGGCTCGTAAAAAACACAACACAACATCATCATTAATTGAACACAAATCATCGTGACCACGACCGCTGTCAAGAGCGAAGCGACGAAGAAGAAGAAGTAAAAAAAAAAACAATAATTTATAATAATCACCTGCTATAACAAGCACATCAATGAGGGCGAGCACGGCGAGGCTGGCGAGGCTGGCGGGCTCGTCCCAGCGCACGTCGTCGAGCAGCGCCGCGCACGCCGTCTCGTTCAGCGAGCGCATATTACGCGCGACGGCGGCGGCGGCGGCGGCGGCGCGCGCCTCGCCGCGCGGCGCATTGCCCGCTGCACTAGCGCGCCGCTTGCATTGTGCTACGTGATCTGGAATAAAAATAAAACATTTCTTTTATTAAAAAAGTGTTTGCTCTTGACCTCAATCTAGCCGTATGGACGAAGATGAGGTCGACGATTTGGAGTTTTGGCGGGAATTCTGACAGTGCAGTTCATCGCTTATTTTAATTTATTTCATAAACTAGTTTAGAGTTGTGTTTGTTGTATAAAATTGGTGTGAATTTGTTCAATAAACATTGACGGTGATGGACAGTGTATGGAAACATTAAAATAAGTGAATTAAGAATCGCACTGAAAGGAGTTAACACCAAAACTCCGGCAAGACCTTGAAATCGACCGCACCCGAGTTTCATCGTTCTTGTAAAAATAACTTGAGAATAAATTATACTTGATACTGGCACAATGCATAATAATTCGAAAGCCATAAATAAAAAAAAGGTCGACGATGGACCGAGCTTACCCTGAAGGTGCCGATTTACACTACTCTTAAAGAGCTTCGGGTTGTACGAACTTGGAAAGACAGACGCAGGCAGGGAATTCCACTCCTTGGCTGTGCGCATTATAAAAGATGACTATAGCGCTGGATGCGAATATGTGGAATGTCAACCAAGTAGGGATGATATCCGGCATAATTTAATCCTAGTTGCTACTAATCCTACTTATCTCGTACTACTATGGAATAGAACAAGTAGGAGCTATCCTACTAGTCCTACTATCCTTGTAATAATAGGAATGTAAAATTTTGGATTTTTGTGTGATTGTGAATTTAGATGTTAGTAAAAATCATAGAATTTAGATGAAATTTGGCACACACATTCATAACGAATGAGGTTTTAGGATACTTTTAACACGGGAAAAGAGATTCGTGCGATCAAAGCAGCGCAAAAAGCTAGTATAAACAAATCATGTCCATCATGATTAAAGCAATACTCAGTGTCAACACTCAGTCAGTGTCGTAGTGGTAGAGCCAACAGAGACAGTTTTGTCTACAGCGTGAATTCCCATGATTCTTCTGGTGGTGGGCGTACATGGGCGATCACTTACCATTAGGGACCCACTTGCTGGTTTGTCGGCCTATGCTATAAAAAAAAGTTGTTTTTATAGCAACTTACGGTGTCTACTGAACTCAGCAGTAGCAGTAATCGGTCACTAAGTACTTTTTAGGATCAATCTCAATTCAGTCAAATATTGCAACCTTAGAATTTAATATGGTACTGCTCCAGAATGTTTGTATTCCGACTTAAGCAAGTATACATAAGTAACAATACTACTAAGTACACTGTTACAATTGTTACATAGTGTATTAGTGTAAGTTTCTCAAGTAAGTGAATTTCTTGTAATTCTTTTGAGAAATAAAGTAATTCTAACCGTAAATATTGAATCTAATTTATATGTATTGAATAACAAGACTAATGTCTTGAAACTGCTGATTCAACACGACTTCTAACAGAGCTCTTTAAAGCATATTTAACATTTTTAGTTTATTCAAACTTAATAACTGAATCGTTTTGATTTAAAAGCAAATACTACATAATAATCACATTTTAAAATTATATTAAATAAAATAGTAGTATTTACTTGTTACAAACTCATAACATTGACGTAAAAATATATATTATTACTCATATTTCATCAAAATAATATCCACCTTCAAAAACAGAAGGCGAAAGTTTACCCAATTCACAATATTTATTTAGGACTTTCTTGATTTTTTCTTATAAGGATGTCAAACAGAACCTCGTGAAAATATATATGATTAAATAAAAAAATATTGTCACAGGCACTGGTTCGAAGTTTCTGGTAAGGGCAGTTCTTTATTAAACTAGTTAAGGCTTGTAACTAAGGTTAAATCGCAAAAATGACGTTAGGAAACAAAAAATCTGATGAAATCTATATATTCTATACATATAATAAAAATCTAACGGATCTGTGTCTGTACATGGAAGATATATGGGAAAAAATATTATTGGGGACATTTATCAACGCAATAGCACCCCATACAATGATTGTTAGAATTTTTGTCTATTTGTCTGTGCTTTTGTGCACGATGATCTCAGAAACGGCTTATCCGATTTAGATTAGTTTTCACTAATACTGTAGTAAGCTTCACTTAACATTTATTTGTTTCATGTCAATCGGTTCATAAGTAAAAAAGTTATGCCAATTTAAAGATATCGATAATATAACGGTGCAGAACTTCACGCGGGCGGAGCCGCGAGCGAATGCTGGTAGATAATAATTGTTGTATATAGCTGCGTGACACTAGAAAGTGATGGCGCCTACCCAGGTGGAATCTCGCATCGAAATAACCACCAACATACATACATACATACGCACTCATGCCTGTAATCCCTGAAGGACTAGGTACAAGTGTAAAACCCACATTTCGTCGAGCAGATTTCCATCCCATGATGTGGATAGGGGGCGAGCCTATTGCCATAAAGGCCTTAAATTTCAGTCTCCTGACTGATACTGAGCATTTATTGATACAAAAACCCAATATCACTTTTACCCGACTCAGGGTTGAACCGGAAACCTCAGCACAGTAGTCGTACCGCGTACGCAATACAACTGTGCCACCGAGACAGTACACTATTATTACTAGGTAACTTACCACCTAGTAGAATGGTTTATTTGCTTCCTTTGCTATCGTCCCCGATCAAATAATAGCAAGCCATAGTAAAGTAATTATTATAAGGGCTCTTTCACACTAGCGATATAAGAGCGCGTGTTCAACCAAGCAAATAATGAACGACAATGCAACGTTCGCGGCATGCACTCGACGCATACTCAACGCTCGCGCCATGCCAAAGTGTGTGTAGAGATTTCAAAATCAGCTTGTGCCATCGCTACATATAGCGATTGCGACAGTCCTTTATTTTGAATGTTTTAATTATCGCTATTATCACCTTATTGATCTAGTGGTATACAAACGGCGTACTGTCGATCAATTTAATTGTAAGCCTGTTCAGATAGTTCAAATTGCACGCTATTTAGCAGTTGATGACCGTGTCAACCTCTTTATTAGTAAACAACATATAATACTCTGAATATTACCAACTAGCCGAAAACCTCTATTCATTTAATATAATGCAGTATCATAAATGACAATTTAATTCAACTAGCCATAAGGGGATGCGATTTATAAGTTGATTAATTGAAATCGAATTGTGTCAACCCTTCTATTAGTAAACGACATATACCCTGAATATTACCAACTAGCCGATAACCTCTATTCATTCAATCAATGCAGTATCATAAATGGCAATTTAATTCAGATAGGCTCAAGGCAGGAGACAGTAATAAAATCGATAGTTTGTCCAGATTTAGAAGTGAATTTTGCTGGTGGTAGTTTATTCATATCCACCCGGTTAGCAACCACCGTACACATGGTGTTAAATCTGCCATAGTGATCCACACGCCTTGTGTGGATCGCGTTCCAGGATCAACCAGTGTATATTCGGTTCTCCCGAGGGGCTTGCGATATGACTTGATGCTTGGTTGGGGAGGGTATAGGGGCACATCTCTGTATCACTGTGCCTTCATCGGTCATCTGCCTGTCCTGTCACAGGCCCCTCGATTTGCTTCCTCCCTCTCCGAAGAGGGAAGAAGCATTTATACTTGCCGGCATGACTCTGGTGATCACCGATAAACTCATTGTTTGTCGGCCATCGCTGGTTTTTTTAAACTGTACTGCATTTAACAACAGGTGTAGTGCCGTTACTTTGCCGTACCAAGACAAAAAAAAGAACGGTCAACTGGGAAATTCATGTCGATGATTACTCGATATGTCCACATTATTGTGTCTGTATTAATATTGACTTTAAAAAATCTTTCCAACCATTCGACACGCTAACACAAGCGTAGCAGTGAGAAAAGGCTACGACATTGATATGATTTAAAATAAGGTTCTAGTATTCAGTACAAATATAAATAGAATGGCCGGTATGATTCTGGCGAACGCCAATAGTTGCATTGTCTGAATGACCAATGAAGGTCGACAAATTTGAACTGCACTGTCACTATCGAAGTGGTAAAGCCGTATAGTGGACAGTTTTGTCTCCATCATGAATGAGTTGACTCGAACGATGCAACGTGATCTATTCAGAGACTCAATCCCGTTTCTAATCTCAATTTATTATTTATTATCGTATCTTTTAAAACAGCAACGCACGAATTATTCTTTTGATTTTGTGCATTTATAGGTTCCTTAAACCACTCATCAACAGGTACTTGCTCGAATGCCGGCCTAAATATCAGCCCTGTATTATATTATCTCACTGTTGGGCACAAGGCTCCTGTAGTAATGAAAAGAGTTAGGCCTTATTCCACCAAGCTGCCCTAATGCGGGTTGGCGGATTTCACATACTTTTGAAATTCTTCTAGGAGAAGTCTCAGGTATGCAAGTTTTCTCAATTTTTTTTTCACTGATATAGCAACCGATAATAAATAATGAACCTACACGTAACTTCGAATAGTCAGAGGCACTGGGGGCTTGTTTTGAGCCCGAGACTTCAGACTCAGCAGTCCGAACTACTTCCTGGTAAGTTATCGCTACTTTTTATGAAAAAAGAGGTTAAAATGATCTAACAAAAAAGGTCTTAATTAATCACCATTCAAATATCCTTTCCTAATCCATTGAATGCTAATTCTTTAAAACTCAATCAATGGCCTAAGTGCGGGGGCAGTTAAGTGGAACATAATCCAATGGTACGAAGGCTGGGAGGCTGCGCTGATTAGAAAGACAAACAAAAGCCTATCTCACCCCCACGCGCTGGGACGGGTAATTAGCGAACACTTGGCCTACAGCGGAAGAGACATAAGGGACATACTGTTAGCGAGTGTTAGATTTTGTCTAATTAAACAAACTTTTATTATACTAGACACGGCATTGACTGATAATTCTTGGAGTTTAATGATAATAATTTTCCATGATGGAAATACCACATATTTTGCTACAATTCATAATAAACCAAATTAAATACAATAAAATTATTACTTTGTTGATCGTTGGTTGAATCAATTTTGATTTATAGTACTGCTTACACCTTTATCTTATCGTTTTAGCTGCTTTGTATTTATCCATAGAATTGAACTATAAACTATATTCAAAATGTATTATTTATTATGTATTGCGTTTACAGAAAATCGATAAATACTATACTAGTTTAAATTGTGTCTTATTTGTTATTTTCTGACTATCATTATCTTGGATTAGTGACAGGATCTGCCTTGTAACTTAGACGCTTCCACTTGCCTGGTCATCCTCCTCTGAAACATCCAGATAGCGCATTTTGGGCCGTCCACGATAGGAACCCTGGTACGATCTGGTTTGCAACCGACGTACTCCCGCAGTTTTCTCAAAATGTAATCAAACTACCTTAAGCGACATATTAAGAGTTTATCTGTCATGTCGCCCACACAGATTTAGATTTCATCAAATCATCATCATCATCAGCCACAAGACGTCCACTGCTGAACATAGGCCTCCCCCAAAGATTTCATCCAGCGACTTCCTGCGATCTTTATCAGGTCGTCTGTCCACCTTGTAGGTGGAACATCCAACGCTGCGCTTGTCAGTACATTTTCATCAAATAGATAACATAATTTTCCTTGGCTAATAATTCCACCGCTCTATCCCACAACTTGTACTACAAACAAACACCGACCACTCGTATTCCCATATTTGCGATTTCACATTAACTCACTAGCGAAAAGCTATTAGAGTACAAAGCGATTATACTAGAGTATCGTTCATTTAACTTTTAAACTCCGCCGCTTATTTAATTTATATGAGATTTCATTATTTATCTTTTTAAGCGCAATCATTTTGAGAATGGAATGTTTAATGAAATGGATATGTGAGACATTATTATGAAGGATTTTTTTATAGTAGATTCCAGGAAATGAGCAAGTGGGTCAGTTGATGGTGTGTTACATCGCCTGCCACAGGAACCACCCCATACAGAACTGTATTACAAAGCACCCACCTGTTAAAGAACTTTGTATTACAAAGCACGGCTTGGACTGTTTGCATCAATTCGAGACATAAGATGTTAAGTCTCTGTCCTAGTAATTTCACTGGCTTCAATGTCCTTCAAACTGAAACCAATATTGCTTATATACTTCTGCTTGGCGGCAGAAATAGCCAAAATGTTTGTAAGTACCAACTCCGGCGTCCCATCGCATACGTGGAACCGACCACCTAGGTTTCCAGTTAGACATTGGTCAATAACTCGTGCAATAATCTCAATAAATTCATGCTGTAGACAAAACTGTCAACAGCGTGGCTCTACCAATTTAAAAAACTCCAAACACAGCTAAAATCGTCACATTTAAACCAGTTTCAAGCAAAAAAATCGCATTCAAATCGGTCCATTCATAAGCGCTACGAAGCTACAGACAAATAGACACACACACCCATAGACAGACAAAGGGGCCAATTTTATAACACACCTCTTTTTAGTCAGGGTTATAAATGGAATATTTTGATTGCATTTGCTGATCACAAATAACTGACTTGTTGAGACGTAATTATCACTGTATATTCGCAAAAAAAAACGACTGAGTAAGACAAAGTATTTTAATGAAACATCTGCGTTACTCGACTAGTAGACCGGTGATTTTCCAATTTGAAACATAAATAAATTATAGTAGAATGAAACCCATTGTAAAAGGAAGAGAATACAACAAAATTGATAGGAAAAATAAATTAACGGCGATCTGAGGTCGGGAAGTGGGAAGGGGGGGGCTTTTGAGGGTAAAAAACGGTTTATCTCGATTTCCGGAAAAACTACAAGTCCTATGGGAAAAAGTTAAATCGCAAAATTGTAGGTAATAAAAAGATCTACAACTTTTGTATACACACTTTCTTCACATAACCTCAAAATATATGTGAAAAATTCAAATAACCAAGTTTTTTGTTTTTATTTTTATCTATTATAATACAGTCATTCCGGGTAACTTTAGACCATTTGTGTAACATTGGACCACACCCTGCTGAAACAATTCTAATTTTTTTATTTAAATACCGAACATAATTTTGGTAAATCTGTGTATGCCAACGTGAACTTATTGGTCCAAAGACTAAAAATAAGAATATTGACAGTTACATGATGTCAAGTGTCAAAAGAAACAACTGATTCTTTCCCGCCTTGCAGCTGACTGATGAAAAAGTGCAGTATTCAATTTGCAATAATTTTGTGTTTTACGATAAAAACCGGTAAGTGATAGTATTTTTATGATCTAAAGTGTTTGTTTTTTTTATTTGAATGATTTGTTTTAACTGTTTCACACTTAGTTATTTCGTAATTACTCAAATAATTGTTGCATCCAAAATAGTTAGAAATTTGGGGTAACATTGGACCGGTCCAATTCTATATTAATCCTACATTATGTATAAAAGTGCATAAATAAATATGGTTATCTTTGTACAATGAATTAATACTCGATAATAATGTTATAATACCATCTACATATATTTTTCTCATTGCTTTTTCAAGAAGAAGGAAGTCTTTTTCCAGGGCGCATCACGAAAATCTTCCAATCACCATATTCAGTGTGGGTGAGTACTCTGAATAACTCTGAATAAAAGGTATGAAGGAGGCTGGACGTGGCTAACAAATTTATGTGTGACTTAAATTACCGATTCGAAGATGTTGAAAAAGCCGATAGCGGATGAAAATATCACTGAACACGGAAACTTTATATATACAAGATGACTTTCTATGCCTAGAGTGGGGGGAGTAATTGCTTATTTTATTATTTTTAATATTTTTGTATGATAATTAATTCCTGTTACCGAATATTTGTAGTGATTTGTACCTAATTGATCTCAATATGTCTGTTCCTATGTTAAGTTTGTAAGTGATAAAACTGATATTGTTATAAAGCCATAAAAATATATATTTTTCTACATAAAACATTGATATATTTATTTTATTCTAAATTATAATTTCATTTACTATGGCTTAATGTTACCCAATATGAAGAAAAACGCAATAAAATGGATTTTTAAGAGGAAAATAAAGAATGGTCCAATGTTACCCCAAAGTCCGGTTAACTTTGGACCATCACTATTTCTGCCTTTTTCTCAGGATTTACACATAATGCATGTATTTTTCGATGTAAGTGGTATTTACAGGAACAAAAGATCACGAAAATTACAATGTATTGCATAATGATTCATACAAATTAATCATAAAATTTAGACAACTGTCTGATATCTGGTCCAAAGTTACCCGGAATGACTGTAAATCATTTTTTTTCACGAAATTTAGTGAAAACTTACCTTTTTGTATCCCAAATACACTGTAATTTTTTTGATTTAAAATATTTATTTTTGCACCTTATTTTGACCTAATATCGAAAAAGCAGCCTAATTTTCAAACGAAAATTCTCACGTCAAAATATGAGCTTTTTTAAAAAAGTCTGTTGGTTTCTTGTTCATTGAATTCCCTACTTTCTGATGGTGTAAAAAAATATATACATTACTATGGTAAATGTGCTCAGAAAATGTAAAGTTATAAGTTAATATTTAATAGACATATCTACAATATTTTGAGAAAGTTGTAGAATCTTCTTTAAATTATATGCGTAGATGCCTCTTTATTGTTATTTTAATATAACTTATATACCTGACTGATCTACGGAAAATTTTAGCCCATCATAAAGAAGTGGGGAAGGGGCTAGGTGGGTCTGGGCCTTACTACCTGTTATTTAGTAGTTCGTTTCTTTGCATTTTCTGAGCACATTTACCATAGTAATGTATATATTTTTTTACACCATCAGAAAGTAGGGAATTCAATGAACAAGAAACCAACAGACTTTTTTAAAAAAGCTCATATTTTGACGTGAGAATTTTCGTTTGAAAATTAGGCTGCTTTTTCGATATTAAGTCAAAATAAGGTGCAAAAATAAATATTTTAAATCAAAATAATTACAGTGTATTTGGGATACAAAAAGGTAAGTTTTCACTAAATTTCGTGAAAAAAAATGATTTATTATAATAGATAAAAATAAAAACAAAAAACTTGGTTATTTGAATTTTTCACATATATTTTGAGGTTATGTGAAGAAAGTGTGTATACAAAAGTTGTAGATCTTTTTATTACCTACAATTTTGCGATTTAACTTTTTTCCATAGGACTTGTGGTTTTTCCGGAAATCGAGATAAACCGTTTTTTACCCTCAAAAGCCCCCCCCCCTTCCCACTTCCCGACCTCAGATCGCCGTTAATTTATTTTTCCTATCAATTTTGTTGTATTCTCTTCCTTTTACAATGGGTTTGATTCTACTATAAATTTGTTTCTATTTTTACCATTTTCAACCGGATAATCACCCGTCTATAGCGCCTCGCGTTTTCCATTATCTTCGATTGTCAGCAGATTTGAGTTTAAGATTGAAATAAGAATAAGCGAGTCTTGTATTGGAATTGCAATGGACTGGGCAGTTGTTGAGTCACAGTGCAAGTATATTCAGCGTTGCATTTATTTTATGTAAACATATCGTCATTTATTATCGACTACTAAATTAATGTTTCGCCCTAGAACTTCCTCATATTATGATGGCAGGGAAAGGTTCTAATTTTGATATGATTACATAAATCAGCCGTATAATAACGTTTATGATACCAAATAATTTGGTTGTAGCTGCGTCACTTTGATCGCTTTTAGATTATACGCTTGGGTAGAGTGCTGTGATATTTATTTTGTTGGTTTGATCCAGCATTTCTGCTAAATACTTTGGTGTTTTTGTCCTACCTTTACACTGAGTCACAGTGAAGCGACATAAAGTAGCGGTTGCCGCTGCGTTTCGTACGGTGAGTGAGATATCCGGAGGCCCTAATTCCCCTACCCTTCTCAATTCCTAATTATCCCTTTCCTTTAAGGTCGGCAACGCGCCCATGATTCGTCTAGTATTGTGGGCGTACATGGGCGGTGGAGATCACATACCATCAGGTGAACCACTTGCTCGTTTGCCGGTCTATTCTATAAAAAAGAGGGATATCTTTTGAACCCTTATAGGTGGCAGACATTTTCACAGAATATGCCTATTATATTATTATATTAGCCTCGCGCTTGATTGGTTTTATTTAATACCCGGTACATTAGGTGGAGGGGAGAGGCTTTATAGGGGGTTAATAAATGAACAAGTAGCTCCCTTGTTGAATATAATGTCATTTTTATAAGTACGCCTAACATACTGCTATCAATCCAACTGTGATACGAGTAGAATCAATCAGGCCAGTCTTCTTATTGTGCTTGTCCCAGCGCTGCGGGATTGTACACGTCACCCAGTTTAATTTTAACTCAACAGCTTGGGATGAGTGCTGTGACGTTTGATAAGCTGGCTTGATGGATTGTGGATGGTTCTTATGAGTGGATTGAATGTGATTTCTGATCATTACTTTTAACAGAAATGTGCAATATATTGCATCCGAAGTAAAATTTTAACTGACTAGAAAAAACGGAGTAGGTTTTCAATTTGCCTGTATGTACTCGTAGATATACATTTTTATGTATTTATACGAAACTAAACGGCTCAAAAACTTGTACAGTTCGGTACATTAGTTAGCAGAAATTAACTTGATAAAAGGAGCAAAATTGTTTGGAAACAATTTCGTAATAAGAGAGCCTGATGTACAAAAAATATAAAACAAAAGGGATTTACTGAATTTAAACGATTACTTTTCGATAAAATTCCTATTCCATCGCATTATACCACTTAATAGTTGAACAATATTACAGTCTAAAAGCTAACACGATATGTGTGTGTATGTTACACGATAAAAGTTTCGTGTAAGGCAGAGGTAATAATTAAACATTTTAAGAGCCACTAAACTGGTTCTACAAATAACTTGCATGCTAAATGTTAGGAGTTACGTTTTTTTTTTATAGCATAGGCCGGCAAACGTGCAAGTGGGTCACCTGATGGTAAGTGATCTCCACCGCCCATGTACGCCCACCACCAGAAGAATAATGGGCGCGTTGCGGACCTTAAAGGAATGGGATAATTAGGCATTGGGAAGGGGAGGAGATTTGGGCTTCCGGATATCTCACTCACCGTACGAAACGCAGCAGCAAGCCGCTACTTTACGTCTGTTTTGTGTGAGACAGTGGTAACGACCCGGTCGAGCCAGCCCATTCATGCTGTAGACAAAACTGTCTACAGCGTAGCTCTACCACTCAAAAAACGTACGTAGACGTAGTAGTACGTGAGACGTATATTACTTTAAATACACAAAATGACAGTTATCCATTCTATTTTTAATTGATTGGTCACTTTTATAACGTTACCGCTTTACAGATCACAACCCCATGTCATGTTGTTAGAACCTGCGATAGTGATCCGCCTTGTGTGGATCGCGTCCCAGGATCCGCCAGTGTATATCCGGTTCTTCCGAGGGGCTTGCGACATGAGTTGATGGTTGATTGGGGCGGGTATAGGGGTACATCCTTGTATTACTGTCCTGTCGCAGGCTCCTCGATTTACTTCTTCCCTCTCCGAAGAGAGAAGAAGCATTTAAATACAGGCCGGCATGATGTTGACCACCGATAAACTCATTGTTTTCCGGTGGTCACTGGTTTTTTTGGACTGCACTGCGCTTACCATCAGGTGTAGTGCAGTCACTTTGCCGTGCTCGGATAAAAAAAAATCATGCCATGCTTCTATAGAGACCGCTTTTAATTAATTATAACTTTATAACTAAGACTGAACAATAAACCAGCAGAGTTACCGCGTAATGAACTCTTCGGACCTCGACCTAGACCAACCACTTAGTACTGTCTGAACTGAATGTAAACTGCCCCGCTCTTAAACGAGAAGCACTCTCTCACAATAAGCCTGGCGCTCCCACCAGACAACTGGTTTGTCAACCCTTCATGATTATTTGTGTCCTAATAATTACATTAAAAATTTTTTGTCCATTTCTGCCAAGCAACAGTGTGTAAGCACTGTTGTGTTTCGGCTTGAAAGACATTGAAGCCCGTGAAATTACTGGGCATTATGAGACTTAACATCTTATGTCTCAGGGTGACGAGCGCAGTTCAGTGGCATGCAGTGCTTTGTAATTCAAAGTTCTGTATAGTGTTGCTTCTGTTTATGGGCAGGCGTGGCGCTTAACATCAGGCGAACGCCTTGCTCGTCTCGTCGCACAACCAAATATATATAAAAAGGAATCACTGTTAAAATAAGTAATAAAAATACATGAAAGTAGAATTGTAGTAATGCGTATTCCTTCTAGACTGGAATCCAACATGCAACACTCATATTGAAAAGGCTGACATAACCGTATGGATACAAAGACTAAACCAAATAATGATTAAAAAAACTTTCATATTTTGCATGTTCGCATCATACTTAAATCTCCCTTCCCTTTAATATCCATTTCCTTCAAGGTTAGCAACGCGTCCATCAATCTTGTGGTGTTGTGGGTGTTCATGGGCGGTGGAGATCACTTACCATCAGGTCACCCACTTGCTCGTTTGCTGAACTATGTCATAAAAAAATCTTTGCACCCCTGCGTGTTATTATTTTTATTATAACAACTTGTAATCTGAATTCAGTAGATTGCGTGAACTACTTTTCGTCAGAACGGAAATTCTGGTATAATTGTGTATGAGCAAGAAGTAGGGAAAAGTAATTTGTCATTATTCGGAATAAATCATCGTGCGGTTTATTGAGTGCCTGCTCCTAATGAACGAACAAGGTTCGAAACCGGCTTGAATTAATGTATGTGCCTAATTTGAATTAGGGGAAATTTTATACAAAATAAAGTACGACGATATAATCTTACGTCATAATACCAATTTTCTACTACCTTCTAATATTATAAATTGTTATTGACAGCCTTCGCGGCGCAGTGGGCGTGAAACGAGGAGCCGTGGGTTCGATTCCCGCGCCGAGACAAATGTTTGAGTGATCCACAAATATTTGTTTCGGGTCTGGGTGTTGTGAGACCGAAAGTCTCCCGTAGTTCCTCATACCCACGACATAAGACTCGTATCACTGTGGGGTCAGGACTATGTGAGTGATTGTTGGGTGTATATATTTATAAATGTGAAAATTTGCTTGAACGAACAGCGAAGCACGTCAAGCACACCTTATTGTAAGCGCCTGCTCATAAACATAAACAACATCATACAGAACCGTGAATTGCAAGGCGCTGTTTATTGGACTGCGCTCATTACCTCGAGACAAGATGTAAAATTTTATATTGCCGAGTAAATTCACCGGCTTTAGTGTATTTCAAACCGAAATACTACAGTGCTCACAAAGCTGTAAAGTGTTCGGTATCCAGTAGGGTACAAAATATCAGATACCCTCCCACCAGCAATACTAAAGGAAAGTGGTAGAGCCGCGCTGTCCGCGCTGTAGACATTGTTTTGTATAGCATGAATGGGCCGGTTCGACCAGGTTGGCCACCGCTTGCTTTTGCGTTTCATAGGATGAGTGAGATATATGGAGACCGATTTTTTTTTGTTATCCTGGCTCGGCAAAGTAACTATGTTACACCTGATGGTAAGTGCAGCGCAATCCAAGAATAGTGTCGACCAACGATAAACAAGATTATGCCAGCCTGCAAAAGGACCAAGGGGGAGGGGAAGGAAAAAGGAATGGGAAAAGGGTTAGGATCAGGGGGCAAGCCCTCTGGAGAGAACCGGATATACACTGGCTGACCCTGGAACGCGACCCACACAAGGTGGGCCACTATGGCAGGTTTTAGCACCAAGGGGGAGGGGAAGGAAAAAGGAATGGGAAAAGGGTTAGGATCAGGGGGCCAGCCCTCTGGGGAGAACCGGATATACACTGGCTGACCCTGGAACGCGACCCACACAAGGTGGGCCACTATGGCAGGTTTTAGCACCAGTGTACGGTGGTCGCTATCCGGTCGGATAAAAGTATCCTCCCACCAGCAACCCCCCTCTATCTGCTCAGTATTTTTATTTTTCCTTTCCTTTAAAGTCGGCAACGCACCTATGTTTCTTCTATAGCGCGGTCGCGAAGGAGGAAGAAATCCGTACTTTGACCTGTTACTACCTGTCTCTGTCACTCCCGCGTAAATATAATGAGTCTCGCTCGCACAGATGCAACGACCGCCGTCCTTAGGGATTGTAAACCTTTTAGTTGAGACTTTAAGGTTTGTTCTAATTTGCATGTGGTTTTCTGGTAAATGTGGTTTTTCACGTAAAAAAAGAGGAATCGAAATTAGATAGACTAGACGATAATGTAGACAAAACTGTTGATTCTTTTGTAATAAATGTGACAGGCGAATACAGAGGAATCGAATTCTTTAGAATTTTAATTTTTTTTATTTCTGCCGAATTAGTAATTGTAACTCGTTTTTTATATCTTATAATTTAAAATCTAAATAAATAATTTATTTAATAAGTTTGTAAATTTTCTTTCTCTTTCTAATTATTTCACGTAATCCGCACATGATACAAAAATGTTTGTGACCACTGTCAGTAGGTAAAGAGGTCATTGTACGAATTTCTTCGTCTTCTGCGACCGGACTTTAGTATTGTAAGTATCAGGCTATAGAAATCACTTAACATTATGTGATTACTTGCTCGTATGTCTCTCCTATAAAAATACGCAACTAAATTGTTACATTTGGAAAATGACTGCTCACGGTTCGCGACCAATATTCGCTGGAAGTAGACAAATGAGGGGATCTATTTAATCAATTTAACACTCAGAAAACGCAATATTTGTCTTCGAAAGCCTAACAAGTTAGTAGTTTAGACTAAAATCCACTCTTGATTCCGACCAGAGTGATTTAAAGTTTCTTGTCCTAGACTGAAGTTGTAACAAGTTGAATCGCCAGTTCGATCCAATGTTAAGCTAGTTGTTTAATCTGGGACGCTGTTACGGTTAAAATATTTCTACAAAATGGGATTGGTTATTTTTGTCCCGTTAAGATTTTAAAAAGTCTTTTCAACATTAGTGGCTAGTTTGGTTTGAGTTTATTATTAAAACAGCTTTTAATTAACTACAAATGTTTTCAATAGAATGTTAAGATCTGCATCATCAAGCAATACTTACCCACTGCGGGATGTAAGCATCTGCTAATGCGCATCATTAAGCTCGGTATTTGTCTCTGCAGCCAATCTTAGTTTGCCGCTTCCCGAATTTCGTCACTCCATGAGGTCGCAGAGCGTCCTACTCAACGTTTTCCAAAATGCAGTCTCCACACAACCCATATACCTACCCTAGTCGTTTTTGGCTTTATGGGACATATGCGGTATACTTATAATTTGTTTTGTTTACCGTACCTAATAATGTAATGATTCAATTATAATAAAACAGATCAACTGCTATATTTATGTATATTATTACATCTACTAGGAGATCCCAACCGTAGTTTATTATTTACGTAATTTGCGGAATCTGTAATATTGTTTGTAATTAAAATTCTTATCAGCTTTTATTAAACATAAATTCTTTACAAATAGTTCCTAAATACAACGATGGAGTTGCTGCCTCTCTCTCAAGCAGCGTTTTTCCTTATTCCAACGATTTTAGCAACACAATAGAATCCAGATTTCCTGCATTTTATCACTATACATTTCCACAAAGACAGCCTCCGTGGCACAGCGGGCGAGTAGCCGGTTACGAAGCGAGAGGCCGTGGGTTCCATTCCCGCACTGAGATAAATGTTTGTGTGATTTACAAATGTTGGTTTCGGGCCTGGGTGTTGTGGGACTGCAAGTCCCTCGTAGTTACTGATACCAACGATACAGGTTTAACCTAGTGTGGGGTCAGGGCTAAGTGTATGACTGTTCGGTGTATTTATTTGTTTCGTTTTGGTTATAATTATGTATTGAACTATTTTTTTAAATGGACCACGACGTGTCTATGATGTTACAATTAATGCTGTTTTAATGAACTAACTGCCGCACACAAATTATTTTTTTTCAACTCCAGTAACAAAGCATAAAGCAAAATGCTCTCAGCTTGAAAATAATCGAAGTGTAAGAAACGACTTATTGCTAACTAAAGTTAATTGGAATCCAGTTAGATATAAACTTTATCTTAGATATTAGGAACTTATAAATAGTCGCTCTGTTTATTGAGATAATTAAAGAAATTTTCTAACACCTTCTATTTAACATACAGTTTACCTATTACAGGGTATCCTATTGGATACCCAATAGGTATTTTAATCAAATTTGGTTCCAGGAAACCAAAAACTCCATATACACTGAAGAAAATTGAAATGCGGTCGCTTTTTCAATTTTCTTTAGTCTAGTACACAGTCTAGTTTTTGAAGTTTTCTTGTGGTAAAGCGTCTCGACTTTGAGGTGCTTGAATTACATCGCAGTAATGTCCAAACATTATTAGGAGTAGGTATAAAGATTCAAAAAATATCATTTAGTATTTCGGTTTTCGGGTTTCATTAGTGTGAAAATGTTATCGCTTATGATTTTCATGTTACATATCTGATGAGATGCCAGAGAGTAATTAAAATCGGACTCATTTCCTAAAAACTCTTGAAATCATTGCCCCGATATGCGAATGAAATTTTACGGGTCACGGCGGATGTACCTAGGATTCTACTAACTGCAGCCTAGGCCAATGAATTGAGTTTTTAATAATTTTTATCGTCTTCTTGCGGTATTTCTGCACTTAAAAGTTGACTGTCAGCTAAGCAAGTTGACGGTTTTTTAATTTTTTTAAAGTATCAATATCGATTTTGCTATATTGTGAAAAAAAATCAGTACAAGTAAATAAATACACCCAACAGTCACATACATACATAGTCCTGACTCCCCCAGTAAGATACGAGTCTTATGTTATGGGTATCAGGAACTATGAGAGACGGTCAGTCCCATAACACCCAGACCCGAAACAAATATAAGGGTCGCACAAACATTTGTCTCGGTGCGGGGATCGAACCCGCGGCCTCTCGTTACACAGCGGGTTACTCGCCCGTTGCGCCACGGAGACTGTCCGTACTGTCTGAGAAATAAATAAATAGGCCATAACCCATGAGATGATATTAATATGATCCAATTTACAGAATAAATGATTTGAATTTGAATTTGAATAAGAAGAATACAGAACCTTCTTTTTAAATCACTTAAAAATATAATTTACAGTACCTAATTAAAAATGGGACGTGAATATAATCCCCTCATAAAACATAACAATAGTGAAGCGATACTTCGTATATCGATATCGATAGGGCGCTCATAGAGCTTACTAAAGAACTTAGGCTTACTTACGATGTGGGCGTGTCAAAGGTAATGTCACCAGATAAGCCGAGAGGTTTAATTGCTTCCACAAATCTTTAACTTACTTAGCTCGATGTTTGGTGGAGTCGTTTATGTAAATTCTGAAGCGGTTTGGCATATGGAGTTTGCTTATAAAATGGTATAAAACTTGTAGACATAATAATTGAGTAATTACTAGTGGTGTAAAGAGTTTAACATCGTTTTTTTGTCTCCTCGATCGAACTTATGTGGTAGAGTTATTATAATTCGCTATATTTTGCAAATTCCTGAAGAGATCCTCTGAACTGAAATAGTACGTGACACCAATCAGGATTGAATTCCCTTACTTTAAGGACTATAATCTAACCGCGAATGTAAAGGACTTTCTCAGGCAAGAAAATATTCGAAGTAATCATTATTGAGCCTACGAGCCCTAAATTTTGTGTTATGAACTAAACTATTTAACGTGATGTATTATTGAATAATTGAACGCACGCAAGAATCTAATCCATCTTGTAGCGCTATTATGGTTACACCGCATTATTAAATTTCTTCACCAAAAGCCTCTTTTTAAATCAAAGTGTAATATTTTTGTGACAAAACAATCGGATGTGCGCGGCGGCTTTTCAATTAACTAGAATGCTAATGGAAGCGACGCTCCGCCGGCTACGCTTATCGATACGTGGACACTGCCTGTTGGCGCACCACTATTTATGTTTCTTTTTAACACGAAAATTACTGTCACATTCATTTGTTAGGCATGAATGGTGAGGCACTTTTTTAATTTTGAAGTTAATGATTCTCGCTATTAGGTATTAAAAATTTATTTATTTATTTATTTAAACTTTATTGTACACAAAGAAGTATAGGACAGAACACTAAAATATAACTAATATGAGAAGTACAATTGGCGGCCTTATCGCTCGGGGCAATGTCTTACAGGCAACCATGGGATGGAGATGAAAGAAGGAAAAAGAAAGGGCAGTTAAAAGTGTACAATAAGCTAATATCAGAAGTATACACACACAAATATAAATCAATTATTAATATACTAATTAGATATTTATAATAAATATATATCTACAATATAAAAATGCTCTCACTTCTGGATATCAGCACCTAGGACAGCCTATTATAGGAGTCTTCAATTCATTAATAACCAGTTAAGTGCATGTCGGACTTGCGCACTGAGATTTCCGTATTCCGTATTCCGTATTTTTAGTCTAAATAATGAAACGAGTTGGTCGCTCGCCTTATGGTAAGCCTCACGCTATATCCAGAAGCAACATCACACAGAACCTTGAATTGTAAGGTACTGCATGACATTGGACTGCGCTATTCACTCCGAGACATAAGATGTTAACTCTTATAATGCCCATTACTTTATGTCAAAATACGAAAGTACGCAGGGAACGGCCATTAGTATTTGGAATCCGTAAGCACCTTTTGCTTGCAGAACTCTATAAATCTGCCTTAATTCTAATATATTTTACATTATTTTATATTTTAGTATCCGTGGCGCAGCGAGCGTAGTATGCTGACAAACGAAAGACCGCTTGTTCGATTCCCGCAACGAAATAAACGTCTATTTGACCTATAAATAGTTGATTTGGGTCTGGGAGTTCGTTATTGCCTTATAGATCCTGATACCTTCGATACAGGTTAACCTAGTGTGGGGACAGGACTATATGTGTCACTGTTGGGTGTATTAATTTATTTATTATTAAGTATAAAATATCAAATGCGAAAAAACGCAACATTCCAGTTTTTGACTGAATATAAATTCCAACTACCTATAAATACCCACGGTATTGTAAACGCTGTAATTACGTGTTTGTAGGCGTAATAACGTCTAGTTATCTTCATACATAATTCATGATGAATCGCTTCGACACGGTGGAAATTAGTCGTTATTTTCAATGTCACACAATGTGGATGGTTCATAGTTTAAAGGCTTGGCTGTTCGGTTTGTATTTAAAATAATATTGAAAAAACACAGTAGTACGTAAATGCTGAGGTACAGTAATGTAATTTAAGTACTTCGGCAATCTACGGTTATTCGGTTATCTACGTTACGGTCTGACAGCCTCCGTGGTGCAGCGGGCGAGTAGCCGGCTGTGAAGCGAGAGGCCGCGGGTTAGATCCCCGCACCGAGACAAATGTTTGTGTGATCCACAAATATTTGATTCGGGGTCTGGGTGTTGTGAGACCGAAAGTCTCTAGTAGTTCCTAATACCCACGACACAAGACTCGTATCTTACTGTGGGGTCAGGACTGTGTATGTGACTGTTGGGTGTATTATTATTATTATTTCAATAATACGGTCATGTGATGATCCTAATATCGAACTGATACACGAATAAGTTACCTATCTACTTATATTTCCTTTAGTGACTCACCGGATACAGATCGCCAGATATTTATTGCATATTCATACTTATTTTTTTTATTCTTTGATAGGCAGACGAGCAAGCGGCCCGCCTGATGGTAAGCGATTACCGCCGCGCATGGACATCGGCAATGCCAGGGGCACGACCAAGCCGCAGCCTATTCCTACCTATTCCTAAAAAAAAACCTTTGTAACAATAAATAAAACCCCGTCAAAAAAAATGTGTGTCTTGTGATTTGCCAGGGTCCACTTACGCATAATTTGAAGATAGATTTGGTATTATGTGGGGCGACCCGCCGTCTGACCTAAACAACCCGCAACGGAAAACGAATTTTGCCAATGTCTCGTCCGTTAATCAGCAGAGTGTACTACGTACAGGTGAGATTGGCTTTGGACCTAAGTTGTTGATGACCTACTTACACTTACTTACTTACACTCCTAAATCAAACCAAAACTAAAACGCTTATACTAAAATTAAACAGTTTTTGGCCAGTGCTATTGCATTTTAATGGTCAATGATTGATCCTACCGGCTTGAGGCGGGGTGGAGAAATTTGATTCAAGGTGTTCGCATTTTCATAATACTTCAAAATGTTGTAAACAAGAAAATTACTAAATAAATAAAATATACCTATTCTTATACAATAGGCCGGCAAAGGAGAAACTAGGTCACCTGATGGTAAGTGATCCCACCGCCCATGAGCGCCCACAATACCAAAATAACCATGGGCGCGTTGCCAACCCTAAAGGAAAGGGATAATTTAGGGATTAGGAAGGGGAGGCGGATTTGAGCCTCCGGATATTTTATTTACCGTACGAAACGCAAGAGCAAGTGAGACAATGTTAATGACCTAGTCGAGCCGGCCCATTCATGCTGTAGACATAACTGTCTATAGCATGGCTTAACCACTCAATTATGCTATATTAAATTAATAATAAATTGAAGAGGAAGTTAAACAGCATTGTAGAAGATTTACACCACTTGACCCTACAGTACATCAAACATTTCCCCTATCTTAGACGATGTTACAATTTCTGCCCACCCACTTAAAAAGCGTGAAGGGACACTAATTTGTTAATAATATATACCCAGAGAAGGATGTTTTATGACCCTCTTCCCCGACATTTATCCGAGGCCGTTATGTGGCTAGCCCATAAATCGACGGAGATAATGCGAACCGAAGAAAAAATGGACTTACGGCACGTGGAAAGGAAGTAATTTTTTTCATAAGCCTCACGATGTATCTTGCATATAACATGTTAAAGTAGATGAGGCGATTGCACGGAAGAGATAAATTCCGTGAGTGATTATATTTCAATAGGATAAATTGAACCTTTTAGATGTTGTGTTTAACCTAACATCACTGTCTAGAAAACTAACGTGAAGTAGCGGCTGGTTGATGCATGAATTAATGAGAATTCCGGAGGCCGAAATGCCTCCTCCTCTTTCCAATTCTCATTTCTATTCTTAAAAGTAAAATATTCATGATTTTTCTGGCATGTATTTTTGGGAGCACCGGAGACCAAGTACCATTAGGTAGGTGACCCACTTACGACAAAAAGATGGATGTTCTAAGTATTATCTCTTAGCCTATGTGTGTATCTGTCTGTGATATCACAGTGTCTAATGGAATGGACCGATTTAGTAGCGGTTTTTTTTTTTATTTCAAAGATTTTAATTATAGCTGCGAATAGTTCGCCTATTAGTTCAGTAGTTATTCAAAACCTTAATTAAATAGACTTATTGTGATTAAATTGTTAAATATCGCTCTTGTCATGAACAACAACTTATACATGACAATACATATTTTTAGATAAAGTATTTTTTGAATAATGATTTCTTACGTTTACGCGAATGTTACTCATTGAAATAAAACTAATTTAAACGGATTTTATCGCGGTTTTTTATTAATTTTGATCCCGACGTTTCGAAGACTTTTCAGCCTTCGTGGTCACGGGGAGGACTGAGGTGTAGGTTGTCCAAAAATGTTAATGTTACAGTATCTACCTTCAATTTACAATTATAAGATCTTTATGGTTTGGTCCGATCTACGCAGAAGGAGCTCACAGTGTCCTGAGGTCTGGCAGTTGGTCTTTTGGGCTCCGATTTAATTAAATGTATAATCGGATCCCAGGCTTGTGCTAGCTTCCAACCATCTTCTCTATTGAAATTCGGATGTTTTTTAATTTCAATAGCCTCGCGAATCATCCTGGGTAGGAATCGGTGTTCTTTGGCAAGGATTTGTGGTCTGTCAAATCGAAGATAATGTTTGGAGCCTTCCTCTGAATGTTCAGCAACTGCAGACTTCGTAGAGCGTCGGTGTTTAACATCAGCTATATGTTCTTTTACGCGGGTCCCTATACTTCTTTTTGTTTGACCTATGTAAGAGAGTCCACAGTCACAATCGATTTTATATATGCCCTGTTCCTGTAGAGGTATATGACACTTGACCGGTGGTAAAAATTGACTAATCTTCTTGGGCGGCTTGAAATAAGTTTTAATAGAAGCACGCTTCAGCACATAGCCAATCTTGTCGGTGACTCCTCTAACATATGGTAATACAACAGGGACACGTTCAACTGTGGCTGGTTTCACTCGGTTTCTGTGACGGCGGCGTGGAATTTGGAGCTTGTTGTCTTGCAGTACTCGCTTGACATGTTGCAGCTCGGCAGCCAGATGTTCCTCGTCACAGATTCCTTGTGCTCTCTGAAACAAAGATTTGCCCACGGTAGCTAACTGTTTTGGATGGTGGTGAGATGCACCATTCAGGTATTTATCTGTATGGGTCACTTTGCGATACACAGTATGGCCTAAAGACTGATCAGGATTACGGATAACTAAAACATCTAAGAAGGCAAGAGATTTATTTTGTTCTAACTCCATTGTAAATTGAATTTTGTTGTTAATGGAGTTAAGATGATCTAAAAATGCAGTTACTTTGTCAGATGGTAAAATTGTGAAAGTATCATCTACGTACCGTTTGTAAAACTTGGGAACGATGGGGGCCGTGCTTAGGGCTGTCTCTTCGAAGTCCTCCATGAATATATCGGCGACTACGGGAGATACAGGTGAGCCCATAGCTACTCCATTCACTTGTACATAGAACTGATTCTCCCACAACATATAGCCAGATGTGAGGCAATGTTTCAGTAGATCTGCATATGCTAAGGGCATGTTATTATCTGCTAACCTTTTAGAGACAATTTCAATGCAGTCTTGTACTGGTAAGCTTGTGAAGAGCGACTGAACATCAAAACTGACCATGGTTTCATTGTCAGCTAAACTGACAAACTGCTAAACCTGCTAAACCTGTTGTATTACCATATGTTAGAGGAGTCACCGACAAGATTGGCTATGTGCTGAAGCGTGCTTCTATTAAAACTTATTTCAAGCCGCCCAAGAAGATTAGTCAATTTTTACCACCGGTCAAGTGTCATATACCTCTACAGGAACAGGGCATATATAAAATCGATTGTGACTGTGGACTCTCTTACATAGGTCAAACAAAAAGAAGTATAGGGACCCGCGTAAAAGAACATATAGCTGATGTTAAACACCGACGCTCTACGAAGTCTGCAGTTGCTGAACATTCAGAGGAAGGCTCCAAACATTATCTTCGATTTGACAGACCACAAATCCTTGCCAAAGAACACCGATTCCTACCCAGGATGATTCGCGAGGCTATTGAAATTAAAAAACATCCGAATTTCAATAGAGAAGATGGTTGGAAGCTAGCACAAGCCTGGGATCCGATTATACATTTAATTAAATCGGAGCCCAAAAGACCAACTGCCAGACCTCAGGACACTGTGAGCTCCTTCTGCGTAGATCGGACCAAACCATAAAGATCTTATAATTGTAAATTGAAGGTAGATACTGTAACATTAACATTTTTGGACAACCTACACCTCAGTCCTCCCCGTGACCACGAAGGCTGAAAAGTCTTCGAAACGTCGGGATCAAAATTAATAAAAAACCGCGATAAAATCCGTTTAAATTAGTTTTATTTCAATGAGTAACATTCGCGTAAACGTAAGAAATCATTATGTAAACCAGTACGGACTGGATATTGCAAACAAAATACGTCGGTTGGAGGATTTGAAAACCAAGCGCGCAAGATTTGTGACATCATTAAATTTCTTGAAGAGATGCCGTGATCATAATCTCATCCCTACGTGTGTCAAGATTTCACCTAAGAAAAACATACGAGGGAGCGCTAAAATTCTCAACCAGGCGAGTACAAAACTGTTACGATCTACCATTCGTGAAATGAGATCCGACCTACATCACATAAATAATTGTGTTGAGATTATATCCAATGAGTTGAAGACAGTACTATCAGCATTTGATTTTAAAAATTGCATCGAAACTTTAAATAAACGTGAAACATCTAAATTTAATGAATGCAAAAATAAACAAATTCAAAAGTATGAAAAATTACGATCAAAATCAAATGTCAAACATCTTAGCAACGACGGTGGGAACGGAACGCATCCTACCATAGACAAACATCACTCACGCGCAGACGAACGACGCGCTGTCATTAATCTGTCAAAACAAACATTGGACAATAATACAATTCAGGTTTTATCAAAGGGACTAAATTTTGCCATAACACCACGAAGGATACCGTATGAAGACATTATTTGTAACGTTGAGAATAGTCTCTTCAAAAATAATTTAAAAAAGGAGGATTCGGAGGCGATACGACAAGATATTTCGTCAATATTACGTCAAAAGAAAGCGCCGAAACCAAATCTTTCTAAACAACAATATATCGCTTTAAAGAACTTGCGATCACAGAAGGAAATAACTATTCTCCGTGCAGATAAGGGTAATGCGACAGTAGTGATGGATACGTCAGATTATAAAAATAAAATCGAACAACTTTTATCGGATGAAACTACGTATAAAAAAGTCAAAACAGACCCGACTAACAAAGTTTTAAAGGCTACGAGCTCTTTAATAAACAGTTACTCCGACACATTAAATCTAGACGTAAACTCACTCGTTCCTTCGTGCGCAAAACCACCTAAAATGTATGGGTTACCAAAAATACACAAAATGAATGCTCCACTACGTCCCATCGTGAGTCAAGTCGACACACCAACCTACAGACTGGCTCAGCACGTAGCTAAAGTGCTTTCACCACTAAGAGGAAACACTAGAGCATCTGTGAGGGATTCATACCAATTTGTCAGTGATATCAAACACCTAAAATTAGCTGACAATGAAACCATGGTCAGTTTTGATGTTCAGTCGCTCTTCACAAGCTTACCAGTACAAGACTGCATTGAAATTGTCTCTAAAAGGTTAGCAGATAATAACATGCCCTTAGCATATGCAGATCTACTGAAACATTGCCTCACATCTGGCTATATGTTGTGGGAGAATCAGTTCTATGTACAAGTGAATGGAGTAGCTATGGGCTCACCTGTATCTCCCGTAGTCGCCGATATATTCATGGAGGACTTCGAAGAGACAGCCCTAAGCACGGCCCCCATCGTTCCCAAGTTTTACAAACGGTACGTAGATGATACTTTCACAATTTTACCATCTGACAAAGTAACTGCATTTTTAGATCATCTTAACTCCATTAACAACAAAATTCAATTTACAATGGAGTTAGAACAAAATAAATCTCTTGCCTTCTTAGATGTTTTAGTTATCCGTAATCCTGATCAGTCTTTAGGCCATACTGTGTATCGCAAAGTGACCCATACAGATAAATACCTGAATGGTGCATCTCACCACCATCCAAAACAGTTAGCTACCGTGGGCAAATCTTTGTTTCAGAGAGCACAAGGAATCTGTGACGAGGAACATCTGGCTGCCGAGCTGCAACATGTCAAGCGAGTACTGCAAGACAACAAGCTCCAAATTCCACGCCGCCGTCACAGAAACCGAGTGAAACCAGCCACAGTTGAACGTGTCCCTGTTGTATTACCATATGTTAGAGGAGTCACCGACAAGATTGGCTATGTGCTGAAGCGTGCTTCTATTAAAACTTATTTCAAGCCGCCCAAGAAGATTAGTCAATTTTTACCACCGGTCAAGTGTCATATACCTCTACAGGAACAGGGCATATATAAAATCGATTGTGACTGTGGACTCTCTTACATAGGTCAAACAAAAAGAAGTATAGGGACCCGCGTAAAAGAACATATAGCTGATGTTAAACACCGACGCTCTACGAAGTCTGCAGTTGCTGAACATTCAGAGGAAGGCTCCAAACATTATCTTCGATTTGACAGACCACAAATCCTTGCCAAAGAACACCGATTCCTACCCAGGATGATTCGCGAGGCTATTGAAATTAAAAAACATCCGAATTTCAATAGAGAAGATGGTTGGAAGCTAGCACAAGCCTGGGATCCGATTATACATTTAATTAAATCGGAGCCCAAAAGACCAACTGCCAGACCTCAGGACACTGTGAGCTCCTTCTGCGTAGATCGGACCAAACCATAAAGATCTTATAATTGTAAATTGAAGGTAGATACTGTAACATTAACATTTTTGGACAACCTACACCTCAGTCCTCCCCGTGACCACGAAGGCTGAAAAGTCTTCGAAACGTCGGGATCAAAATTAATAAAAAACCGCGATAAAATCCGTTTAAATTAGTTTTATTTCAATGAGTAACATTCGCGTAAACGTAAGAAATCATTATGTAAACCAGTACGGACTGGATATTGCAAACAAAATACGTCGGTTGGAGGATTTGAAAACCAAGCGCGCAAGATTTGTGACATCATTAAATTTCTTGAAGAGATGCCGTGATCATAATCTCATCCCTACGTGTGTCAAGATTTCACCTAAGAAAAACATACGAGGGAGCGCTAAAATTCTCAACCAGGCGAGTACAAAACTGTTACGATCTACCATTCGTGAAATGAGATCCGACCTACATCACATAAATAATTGTGTTGAGATTATATCCAATGAGTTGAAGACAGTACTATCAGCATTTGATTTTAAAAATTGCATCGAAACTTTAAATAAACGTGAAACATCTAAATTTAATGAATGCAAAAATAAACAAATTCAAAAGTATGAAAAATTACGATCAAAATCAAATGTCAAACATCTTAGCAACGACGGTGGGAACGGAACGCATCCTACCATAGACAAACATCACTCACGCGCAGACGAACGACGCGCTGTCATTAATCTGTCAAAACAAACATTGGACAATAATACAATTCAGGTTTTATCAAAGGGACTAAATTTTGCCATAACACCACGAAGGATACCGTATGAAGACATTATTTGTAACGTTGAGAATAGTCTCTTCAAAAATAATTTAAAAAAGGAGGATTCGGAGGCGATACGACAAGATATTTCGTCAATATTACGTCAAAAGAAAGCGCCGAAACCAAATCTTTCTAAACAACAATATATCGCTTTAAAGAACTTGCGATCACAGAAGGAAATAACTATTCTCCGTGCAGATAAGGGTAATGCGACAGTAGTGATGGATACGTCAGATTATAAAAATAAAATCGAACAACTTTTATCGGATGAAACTACGTATAAAAAAGTCAAAACAGACCCGACTAACAAAGTTTTAAAGGCTACGAGCTCTTTAATAAACAGTTACTCCGACACATTAAATCTAGACGTAAACTCACTCGTTCCTTCGTGCGCAAAACCACCTAAAATGTATGGGTTACCAAAAATACACAAAATGAATGCTCCACTACGTCCCATCGTGAGTCAAGTCGACACACCAACCTACAGACTGGCTCAGCACGTAGCTAAAGTGCTTTCACCACTAAGAGGAAACACTAGAGCATCTGTGAGGGATTCATACCAATTTGTCAGTGATATCAAACACCTAAAATTAGCTGACAATGAAACCATGGTCAGTTTTGATGTTCAGTCGCTCTTCACAAGCTTACCAGTACAAGACTGCATTGAAATTGTCTCTAAAAGGTTAGCAGATAATAACATGCCCTTAGCATATGCAGATCTACTGAAACATTGCCTCACATCTGGCTATATGTTGTGGGAGAATCAGTTCTATGTACAAGTGAATGGAGTAGCTATGGGCTCACCTGTATCTCCCGTAGTCGCCGATATATTCATGGAGGACTTCGAAGAGACAGCCCTAAGCACGGCCCCCATCGTTCCCAAGTTTTACAAACGGTACGTAGATGATACTTTCACAATTTTACCATCTGACAAAGTAACTGCATTTTTAGATCATCTTAACTCCATTAACAACAAAATTCAATTTACAATGGAGTTAGAACAAAATAAATCTCTTGCCTTCTTAGATGTTTTAGTTATCCGTAATCCTGATCAGTCTTTAGGCCATACTGTGTATCGCAAAGTGACCCATACAGATAAATACCTGAATGGTGCATCTCACCACCATCCAAAACAGTTAGCTACCGTGGGCAAATCTTTGTTTCAGAGAGCACAAGGAATCTGTGACGAGGAACATCTGGCTGCCGAGCTGCAACATGTCAAGCGAGTACTGCAAGACAACAAGCTCCAAATTCCACGCCGCCGTCACAGAAACCGAGTGAAACCAGCCACAGTTGAACGTGTCCCTGTTGTATTACCATATGTTAGAGGAGTCACCGACAAGATTGGCTATGTGCTGAAGCGTGCTTCTATTAAAACTTATTTCAAGCCGCCCAAGAAGATTAGTCAATTTTTACCACCGGTCAAGTGTCATATACCTCTACAGGAACAGGGCATATATAAAATCGATTGTGACTGTGGACTCTCTTACATAGGTCAAACAAAAAGAAGTATAGGGACCCGCGTAAAAGAACATATAGCTGATGTTAAACACCGACGCTCTACGAAGTCTGCAGTTGCTGAACATTCAGAGGAAGGCTCCAAACATTATCTTCGATTTGACAGACCACAAATCCTTGCCAAAGAACACCGATTCCTACCCAGGATGATTCGCGAGGCTATTGAAATTAAAAAACATCCGAATTTCAATAGAGAAGATGGTTGGAAGCTAGCACAAGCCTGGGATCCGATTATACATTTAATTAAATCGGAGCCCAAAAGACCAACTGCCAGACCTCAGGACACTGTGAGCTCCTTCTGCGTAGATCGGACCAAACCATAAAGATCTTATAATTGTAAATTGAAGGTAGATACTGTAACATTAACATTTTTGGACAACCTACACCTCAGTCCTCCCCGTGACCACGAAGGCTGAAAAGTCTTCGAAACGTCGGGATCAAAATTAATAAAAAACCGCGATAAAATCCGTTTAAATTAGTTTTATTTCAATATTTTTTGAATGTCAACCGCCTTATTAATTTCTTTTTTTATTATCTTTGATGTAGCTTATAATGTAAGAATTATTTCCTGAAAAAGACTTAAGGGACGCAATTACTCTGACACCAAAAAGACGTGTGGTCGCTATGTTTACATCCATTTTACATCTAACTTACACAATAACAGGCATTGAAGGTTTTTATTTTTCTGTTAACATATGAAAATATTTAAAGATATAACTAAGTATATATTAGACTGATGTTTGAATGTGGATTCGCAATACGAATAGCGTGTAGCATCGGTAATGTATAATTCAGAGCGAGCGCACACCTGTTATCGATTGTCGATTGTGCGACCTTGCCCCATCACTACATATACCAGCTACGATACGATAATTTTCAACACTATTTAAAAATAACACTGGTTCGATCCGTAGCGCTTTCCTAAATAAGGTAGTTTCTTATAATTTTATTTATTACTAGCTGTGCCCGCGAACTTCGTTTCGCCATTAAAAACTTTCATACAAACTTTTATCCCCTATTTGGGCTCTTTAGGGGTTAATTTTTGAAAAACATAGTAGCCTATATCTTATTCTGATGTATAAGTTATATTATTGTAAAGTTTCATTGAAATCCATTCAGTAGTTTTTACGTGAAAGAGTAACAAACATCCATCCATCCATACTTACAAACCTTCGCGTTTATAATACTAGCTTTCGCTCGCGGCTCGCCCGCGTGATCTGCTTTTTCCGGGATAAAAAGTAGCCTATGTCCTATTCTATTGTATAAGCTATACTATTGTAAAGTAGGATTAGTAGGATTCTGTGCCCAAAAGAAAATTATACAAAAACGAAACTTTTTTTCTAAAACAGAATCACATTTAGTTCAGATGAGCCCGCAATATTTTAAATGTTGGCAATAGTATAATACTTTAAGCAAAGGTGGGCGCGTAGTGCCGACATCTCACTATCTCGCTCGGAAATGTGAACCATATGTCAAGGTTCGCGTCGTCTATCATTATCAAATACCCCTTCCATCAGATTTAAATGGCTTCTAACTTATGATATTGAAACCATAATATATTTAATGAAGTCCATTAATAATAATTAATTAATTTCAATTTTTTGTGTATCACACAAATGCTTGTCTTGGTGCGGGGATCGAACCCGCGGCCTCTCGCTTCACAATCAGTATGTCAAGAAGAAGACAAAAGTGACACTTATTGTTATAAAAGACTGACTTCAAAATTTGAATATCACCGTTCACATTAAACCGTAAATACGGATTTCTGTTGAACGTATTCAAGCTAAATCCTTATTTTATATCGTTAAGATCCATAATTGACTCGTCTCCTTGATGTGTGAATATCAAACAGAAACAACTTACGATTGTTTACCCCGTTTAGGCGGTTAGCCCGGTTATCTCGGCTATACCGGTAAGCCGGATTATTTGCGTTACTCACTGCTGGCAGCTAATTAGCTGCGAGATTTCACCCGAGTCTGTACAGAATCACAATGAGTGATGTGGTGTACGACCGAAGAATTTGTGTGGAATTTTTTATAACATATACTGGTAAATGAGCAAGTGGACCTGATTATAAGTGATCTCCACCGCCCATGTACGTCCACAATACTAGAAGAATCATAGGCGCGTTGCCGACCTTAAAGGGAAGGGATAATTAAGGTATTGGGAAAGAGAGGGGGATTTAGGCTTCCAGATTTCTCACTCACCGTACGAAACGCAGCAGAAAACCGCTACTTAATTCTGTGAGACAGTGGTAACGACCCAGTCGAGCAGGCCATTCATGCTGTAGACAAAACTGTTTACAACGCTTTTCCACTCAAATTGTTCAGTCAATGCTGATGTCTTTGCGTCGTTTTAGAAATATCTTAGCTTGATTAATTATGTGACTTAATCAAAGTAGTCAATATCCGGATCCATACGTTCGTGCCAGTATTATCTGCTTGCCAATGCCTCGGATATGTATATAGCTAGCAAGCGCGTGTCACAGCCTTCCTTTGATTTATGACAAAAAATAGACACGGCGTCAGAAATTGGATTGGCAGCAACGCTTGTAAGCCCACACAAGCCAAGCCAAACACCCGATCCATATGTAATAATCTATGAAGTTTTATGATCTGTGAAGGCTGTGCTATAAACTCTTGTGCAAATTGCGGTTAGTTTTTTGGAACGTAGTTCCTTATCGCGCGTTGCGAAAGGGGGCTAGACGGAAAAAATTGGTACGAAAAGTTGGCACGAAATTTTTGTCACGACATAATTCTCCGACCAAGAATAAATATAATATTAATTTGATATCTAGCACACAAAGTTAAAGTCGAAATTCCGTTAATAAAAGTAAAACTTATGACATATGGAAATGTAGACGTGGTTTGAAATTTGAATTTTTGATTATCGAACACGGCGCGGCGGTCCACCGTTTAGGCTGCGTTTAGACGACGCGAAAAATTTCGTGCGGCCGTTTACACGATCGCGCAGTCGCCGCGTGGTTGGAGCGTTGCGAAGTATTAAACATTATGGCTTAGTCAATAGAGTTTACATTAGTTTTTCGAGTGATTCGAGCGCGGCGGCCGCGTGGCCGCCGCGCGGCCACAACGCGGTGGGATTCCTTGTCATATAAATGCGCCCTTAGTAGCCAGTCACCAAATTACCTATCATAAAATATTTGAATGTTGGCTGCTTCCAGATTATACAGTGTCTAATATATAGTCTACGGGATGACTGTTTAATATTACGACTCACATAGAATGTTCTGGAACTCTCTAGAACGTTCGGTGTGACGTCACGTAGATTGTAAGACCGGCCGGTGCTCGCCGATTTACGGGCTGGGCGACGTAGCAGCCGGTGTGCTCCCTTCGGACCCTCCGTCCCCCCCGAGATCGAGATCATTTTAGTCAAGCCCAAGAGGTGGTCAAGCGCGAGCAGTCCATCGATCAACGGAAGGTTCGAGAGAAATCGAGAACCTTCCGGGTGACGTCACGCGCGCCGATTGACCAGCCAACGCTAGCCGACCTCCCTGGAGCTTCGAGAATTATGGAAGTACCAGGTGTTCAAACCCGTTCCCCCTACCCCCACCCAATTTGTCCTCACCCCCCCTCGGCCTAAATCGGTAATTTTTGAGGCTGAGAGGGTCGTGCGACGGCTTGTCGCAATCGGCTTATTGAGCCCGACACTTTGGCCCCAATAAAAATAAATTTCGACCCCCCAGTAAAGATATCTGTAAAAATATCTCAAAAAATTCAAATATCTCAGAAACTACAATAGATAGGCAAATAAAATTTTATTAAAATTCCTTCACTAATTAATCGAAAGGAACTTCGTTCCATCCGGGTGTCCCTTGACACCTCTCAAGTTTTTTTTAATATATATTCCGTGCACATTTTATAAAGGTTGTATGACGTGTCCTGCATTTTTTCTAGAATAGAAAAATAATTCATATTCTCTGTTTACTTATTTAAATCCTATCCTCATAGTTATTTTTAATAACGCACGTCATCAGTCTCAGTTTTCAAATTGCAAAGTTAGGTATTTTGATAGGTTTCTTAAGAATTTTGTAATGAGTTTATAGAAAGAGCAGTTTCAGAATGATTATTAAATGGCTTTTTGCTCGCGGCTCCGCCCACGTGAATATTCATTTCCGGAATAAAAGTATATTCACATACTAAAAATAGCATTCGTTCTATTTATATAGGTAGATGTACAATTAATAAATAAAATAATAATGAAAAAATAGGTATACAGTGTGGGCGTCGCGTCGTTTAACAATGAACATCTGAATTATTTTTCTGTTAATGAAATTACACAATTACATTTTTTTTATCGTCCATCGTTCGTCCACAAGGAACTCGATTCATTGCAGTGAAAACAAGTACTGTGCTAATAACATTAATGCCAAATAACGTAATCAAACATGCTTATTAAATTATCAACCACAGGTTTAAGTAACAAAAAGATGGTATTGTAATTCAAATATATTTTTATTTTAATAAAATCGCTGGATTTATAATAGCACTTTTATTATGCATGTATATCGTGTTGGAGAGAGCCCTTTGTGAGTCGAGTGGTACTTACCGTGGCCATTGTCGCCTTCGCCTGCCGACGTGCCCTTCTGCCCTTACGTCCGCTTGCCCCGTTGTGCGGTACCTTAATTATAGGTGTTATTATCTTAATATCATATTGTGTTCGCGAATTAAGCAGTATAATAGGTGAGTACTGAATACCATGACCTTTCAGAGTCAAGTATATGTATGTACCTTTGCAAGAAGACATACAGAACATAATAAGTTAATAATTTTATCTTGCTGACTGTCTCGGTGGCGCAGTTGTATTGCTTAGATACGCGGTACGATTGCTATGCTAAGTCTCGGGTTCGATCCCGAGTCGGGTAAAAGTGATATTGGGTTTTTCTGTCACGAAATGCTTAGTACCTATCAGCCCGGAGTCTGGAATTGCCCGGTGAGGCGATAGGCTCGCCCACTATCACATAATAGGACGGAAATATGCACAGTGAAATGTGGATGCACTAGGCACCTTTGCCAATCTTTTTGAGGATTACAGGCGTGAGTATGTGCGTATATAAATCGCATACTTTAATTTTACGTTCAAGCAAATTGATAACAAAGATTCATACAGCTTTTTTGATTCAAGTACCTAGATCAACTAAAAATAAACCGTGCGAACTCTATATCAATGTCACATGACTGTAAATTACGTAACAAAATTGTAAACTGAGCTTGTTTATTTAAACATCCAATTCCACAGTTAGTCAATCAAATGGTTCGAATGAGCTCGGGATACGGTTTAATTAATTCAACGGTAATGTGTGTTTTAAACAACTTCGTCGGTAATTACAGGTAAATGTATGATTTTATTTTTACTAATGATGTGGCAAGTTGAAATATGTCGACAGCATTTTAGCTAATAAATCATGTGACTTTTTCTAGACCTAGGTATGTACTGTTAAAGTGCGTCTCCACTTGTGACGTTTTGCCGCACCGACAAGCATGGCTATGATAAACACACGTGACCAACTCTCGATTGTCAAATATATATATTTTTTTTTTATCCTGGCCCGGCAAAATGACTACGCCACACCTGATGCGCAATCCAAGAAGAGTGTCGACCAACGATAAACAGTGTGTCTATCGTTGGTCGGCACGATCATACCGGCCTGCAAAGGGTCAAAGGGGAGGGGAAGGAAAAGGGATGGGAAAAGGGTTAGGATCAGGGGGCAAGCCCCCTGGGGAGAACAGGATATACACTGGCTGACCCTGGAACGCGACCCACACAAGGTAGGCCACTATGGCAGGTTTTAGCACCAGTGTACGGTGGTCGCTATCCGGTCGGATACAAGTATCCTCCCACCAACAAAAACATTATGACATGTCTCGGTGCGATCCGCTCTTAGACCTAGCAACATGTCACCGGGTATTTTTTTTATCACGGCAAAATGACACAGTACATGTAACGACACCCGTCCGCATTAGCGTAACAAGTACATGTGATAACCACGCCTCTCAGTGAGGCAATATATCATGGAAGTGTGGTAACGACCCGGTCGAGCCAGCCCATTAATGCTGTAGACAAAACTGTCTACAGGGTGGCTCTACCACTCGATACGATCGAGTCAAAAAGTTATCAAACCAAATGCAACAATACCAATATGTTATGACCCTTTTTTTACTTATCATTATACAATTTTTCCTGCTGTTCCAAAACGGTTGTAACAGTGTTATAAATTTTTATGCGCGGAACCTCAAAAAAATCCGTGGAATACAAAAACAAAAAAAAGACAAAAGGGACAGGACATCGGAATTTTCCCCTGGCTTATTAAATTTATTTTATATTCATAACGAGTCATAAGATAATGTTGAATTAATTTCGGTTGTAATCAATTAATATCACCCGGTAGAAAATGGCTACTGTCCAGTGGTAGCTATGTGGAAAGATATTTTAGTGAATATTTTAACATACTACAAAATGTGAAAGTTTGGGTGGCAGTAAATTTAGATGTTTATCAGTCAAGCACGCCTTATATATAGATTACATTTTATGCAGCTAGTGTGATTTAATTTATTAATTTTTGCGCAATTTCCGACCTCCACGCAGGCGAAACCTCAGTTAAAAGCTAGTAGTAAATTATAAACACTGAACTAATATGTGTAATGTTGTATTCCTTTAACTGAGGAGTGAAGTAATATAAAATAAGTTACAAAAATATTATCAGATAGACCAATTTCGTTCATTCTCTTCAAATATCTCTCATACAATAGTTAGTGCAGTTTAAACAATGATTAACATCTCTAATAGAATATCATTTTTATAACTTGTTAGGATGCAAAAGGCGTGCTATACAATAAAGTTAGTATAGCTTCGTTCATATACGCCTATCCTTATAACAACCTGTAGCAATACCGTCGTTTATTAATCGTCGAGGGCCCTCCAGAATATTTCACTCAAATAAGACGAAATAATTCAATATTTTTGAGTATCGGACTTTTGTCGAAAAGTGCTGTTTAAATTAATATTCGAAACGCTCAATTTTATCATTGTTATCGCTCTTAAAAGCATCTTGGCGTATTTCTGTATTGTGTACTTAATAAATATGATTTTGTATGAAAGATGCTGGAAATAAAAAAGGTTTACGAAGCTGTTTTGTGATTAGGTATCACGGAAGGAATATATGGTATGGATAGAAATCATAAAAAATCTTCAGGCAGTAAAAATATGATTATTAGAATTATGACGCGAACGCGGGTTGTCAGGGAGACGTCTTTGTTTTTGAATATATTTTCTCAAGACCTGATCTCGTTATTTCGGATTTCCCAGCATATACAATAGAAACATAAATAATGAAAAATATTTCAACTTTAATTCACCTATATACGCACTACATAGGGACCTGTTTCAAGTAACTGTTTGCTGGTGGGAGGATACTTGTATCCGACCGGATAGCGACCACCGTACACTGGTGCTAAAACCTGCCATAGTGGCCCACCTTGTGTGGGTCGCGTTCCAGGGTCAGCCAGTGTATATCCGGTTCTCCCCAGGGGGCTTGCCCCCTGATCCTAACCCTTTTCCCATCCCTTTTCCTTCCCTTCCCCTTGGCCCTTTGACAGGCCGGCATGATCTTGCCGACCAACGATGGACACATTGTTTATCGTTGGTCGACACTATTCTTGGATTGCGCTACACTTACCATCAGGTGTAGGGTAGTCACTTTGCCGTGCCAGGATAAAAAAATAAAAACTGGTGTATTTTGAAATTTTCCATTTTGCCAAATTGTACTAAGCTAACCTTTCATACGATCTTGAATGTTCGATATTCATACAATTTAGAGTCTTCTTACGCAAGCAAATGTTTAAAATGAAACCCGTTGAAATAGAAGTATTATTGGACTACTACGTGGCTTTTTTACTTTCTAGAAACCCTAATCACTGTAGTGTGGTTCTGTCATTAATACTCATGAAGTGATAAAAGGTCAGTCCTATGCAATATAATATCTATGTACATAGCTGCATATAGCCGAAGCTATCTGATTCAATGGAGTACTCGATTACAGCTCTTCATGTCTAGTATCAGGAAACAGAACTAAACTAGGAAAGCACAAGTGGGTCTATCGTTAAATCCTATCCCACTAATCCTACTAATATTATAAACGCGAAAGTTTGTAAGTATGAATGGATGGATGTATGTTTGTTACTCTTTCACGTAAAAACTACTGAATGGATTTTAATGAAACTTTACAATAATATAGCTTATACATCAGAATAGGACATAGGCTACTTTTTATCCCGGAAAAAGCAGATCAGGCGGGCGGAGCCGCGAGCAAAAGCTAGTATCTTAATAATTGTACAAATTTTAGAATTTATCATTTTGAAAACCTCCGTGGCGTAGCGGGCGAGTAGCCGGCTGTAAAGCGAGAGGCCGCGGGTTCGATCCTCGCACCGAGAAAAAAAACTTGAGAGGTGTCAAGGGACACCCGGATGGAACGAAGTTCCTTTCGATTAATTAGTGAAGGAATTTTAATAAAATTTTATTTGCCTATCTATTGTAGTTTCTGAGATATTTGAATTTTTTGAGATATTTTTACAGATATCTTTACTGGGGGGTCGAAATTTATTTTTATTGGGGCCAAAGTGTCGGGCTCAATAAGCCGATTGCGACAAGCCGTCGCACGACCCTCTAGCCTCAAAAATTACCGATTTAGGCCGAGGGGGGGTGAGGACAAATTGGGTGGGGGTAGGGGGAACGGGTTTGAACACCTGGTACTTCCATAATTCTCGAAGCTCCAGGGAGGTCGGCTAGCGTTGGCTGGTCAATCGGCGCGCGTGACGTCACCCGGAAGGTTCTCGATTTCTCTCGAACCTTCCGTTGATCGATGGACTGCTCGCGCTTGACCACCTCTCGGGCTTGACTAAAATGATCTCGATCTCGGGGGGGACGGAGGGTCCGAAGGGAGCACACCGGCTGCTACGTCGCCCAGCCCGTAAATCGGCGAGCACCGGCCGGTCTTACAGTCTACGTGACGTCACACCGAACGTTCTAGAGAGTTCCAGAACATTCGATGTGAGTCGTAATATTAAACAGTCATCCCGTAGACTATATATTAGACACTGTATAATCTGGAAGCAGCCAACATTCAAATATTTTATGATAGGTAATTTGGTGACTGGCTACTAAGGGCGCATTTATATGACAAGGAATCCCACCGCGTTGTGGCCGCGCGGCGGCCACGCGGCCGCCGCGCTCGAATCACTCGAAAAACTAATGTAAACTCTATTGACTAAGCCATAATGTTTAATACTTCGCAACGCTCCAACCACGCGGCGACTGCGCGATCGTGTAAACGGCCGCACGAAATTTTTCGCGTCGTCTAAACGCAGCCTAAACGGTGGACCGCCGCGCCGTGTTCGATAATCAAAAATTCAAATTTCAAACCACGTCTACATTTCCAAATGTCATAAGTTTTACTTTTATTAACGGAATTTCGACTTTAACTTTGTGTGCTAGATATCAAATTAATATTATATTTATTCTTGGTCGGAGAATTATGTCGTGACAAAAATTTCGTGCCAACTTTTCGTACCAATTTTTTCCGTCTAGCCCCCTTTCGCAACGCGCGATAAGGAACTACGTTCCAAAAAGGTGTTATCCACAAATATTTGTTTCGGGGTTTGGGTGTTGTGAGACCGAAAGTCTCTCGTAGTTCCTGATACCCACGACAAGACTCGTATCTTACTGTGAGGTCAGGACTATGTGTGTGACTGTTGGGTGTATTTATTATTATTATTATTTTAAAACCTCATACTCATATAGCAGTAAACATATAGTAAGCTTTACATAATACTAATGAATAGAAAGACGGACAAGATCAATTTGCCCAGTAGTCGAACAAAAGCATACACCAAATAAGCTCACGCTTTTATCCCCGAAGGAGTAAGCAGACGTGCAGCTAGTTGTGTATTTTATTATATGTATCTCTTTTGAGACAAATAATTCATATTATTAGTAGTAGAGAGAAGCTGTAGACAGTTCTGAGTACAGCATGAATGGGCCACCTAGACCGGGTTATTACCAGTATCTTACAGCAGATGGACGTAAAGTAACAGTTTACTGTTACGTTTTGTACGGTGAGTGAGACATCCGGAGGCCCAAATCCCCCTCCCCTTCCCCATCCCTCTCCTTTATGGACATTATGGATGTTCATGGGCGGTGGATATCACTTGCCATGCCGTGGTATCTGATTCTCGACCCAAACATGCTGCATTGTGCTTTCATTAGGGCATATACTTAGGAAGACGATCTAGATCATTAAGTTTGTAGTATTTAAGTATTAATAATTGTAATTGATTGTTTTCTGTTTTATGCCTTTTATCCAATAATAAAAAAAAACAGCAATTGAGAGCCTGTGGAGATGTTCCTCGAGGCCATTTTGTGTAAACCCATACTTACTTTTATTATCGGATAATATATATTTTTTTCGATATCTTTCGGTCGCAAGTAACACCTGTGACCTCCCGCCACTTCACCCAAGTGGCTCCAATACGGACTTTTCTCTTGTGGCTTGTTTTTTTTAGCTTACGTAGTTCATTGGAAGATATTAAACAGATTTTTTTTTTTGTTTGAGTGAATGACGAGACGAGCAAAACGCTCGCCTGATGGTAAGCGCCACGCGTGCTCATAAACAGAAGCAACACCTCACAGAACTTTGAATTATAAAGCACTGAATTGAGCTCATCACCCCGAGACACAAGATGTTAAGTCTCATAATGCTCAGTAATTTCACTGGCTGCAATGTCCTTCGAACCGAAACACAACATTGCTTAAAACAAAATATACCAAGACCAAATAAAAATAGACCAAGCAATATACAAAATCAACTTATTATACCTATTAAGACACAGTCAATAAGAAATGTATATCATAGTGTTAGGTGTTAATTTTTATTAATTTATGCGATCGGTGTTTATAAAATTGTTGTCGGGTAGATCCGCCTAAAATAATGTATAAAAGAGTGGCGCATGACTTGACAGGGTTTGACCGTGCAAAGTGGAGACGTCCGCGTAGCGTCCTCACTGACCCCGACGATGCGACCACTAGGGCCATCCGAAGGAGAGAGGAATTCATGAAAAAACACTTCACACAACCGACATACCGTCCTCGCCGCCGAGGACCGCGCCGCGTTCCCCGCAACGCCCCCGACCCTAGTACCGGCCCGCGAGCCGATGTAAATGATGATGACAATCATCACCAATAGAGTCCTAAAATATAGTCCCCTAAACCCCAATCGCAGATGTCTCTGCCCTCTCCGGTGACCGTCCTGAGCCGAGGTTCGTACCCCAAAGGGGGTGCCCTCAGCGGTGGTCACCTAGTCAAGGGCTGAGAGCGCCTGAAAGCGCTCGCCCGAAAGTCCGGTGAAGCTGTATACAGCCGACTCTCGTCAGGCTTACAGCAAGCGTCAACACAAAAAAAAAAAAAAAAAAAAAAAACTTGACAGGGACAGTTCGCATTCAGTCGTCGCGTAGTACGGACCGTAGTGTTAGTTGTTATCGTAGTCAAGCCTTTTGTTTGGCTGACCGTTACAGTAGTGGTAATTCTGTCGTAGTTAATCATACTAAGTGTGCAAACAAGTAAAGCTTTTATTGCGGCCACATGTTGTGTTGGGAATCCCTTGAAATTACTGGGTTAACTGCGGATTGAAGCTGGGATGAGCGTTTGTCTTGGAGTGTATCGGACACGCTATCCCAGTGTGCTCGGAAACTTGATCTGTTAAGTTGTCCTGGAGCCGGGCTGCCGGAAAGTCACGCGGGTGGCGATTCGTGCAGCGTGGGACATGTCTGACGTCAGACATGTGGAGTGAAGCTGGGATGAGCGTTTGTCTTGGAGTGCATCGGACACGCTATCCCAGTGTGCTCGGAAACTTGATCTGTTAAGTTGTCCTGGAGCAGGGCTGCCGGAAAGTCACGCGGGTGGCGATTCGTGCAGCGTTGTAGACATCTAATGTCTGTCGGCAGTCATTGTCCGTACTGGTTTAATGCATGCTTTTATGTGAACCGATACACACACGCAAAGCCATGCCTCACGTAAGTCCTCGTAGGTCTCTGACGAGTCGTGAGGGGCGATCTTCCGACAAGTCCCGCCCCGGGTGGTTGGTTCATGTATTAGGATGTTTTACACCTATTGTGCATAGGAAATAATGGGTTTGTTCTCTGTGAATAGAATAAATTAGTTTGAAATTGATCATTTTATTTGTGTCCTATTATTTTTATTATTCATCTCGGCAATTAAATTGTTAACAATAGATTATATTATAATATGTTATCTTTAAATATAATATATTAATTGCTAATATATCCGGATTAAAGCAATTCGTCATTTGTTTTCCAATTAGGATTTAAGTTAAACGGATTATAGTGCGTCAGGTTAATTGGTAATTTGTGAAACATAAGAGAGCATTAGTTAATTAATCTTTGTTTTGTATTATTACAATTACAAATACAAATAATAGCTACATTAATGGTTTAGAAGACATGATTTTTGGTTCTTATGTTTAGCATGATGTTATAAGTCAGTCTTATTAATTCAGGAGGCAAATTATTATAATATGGATTAGTAGTGTTTTTCTTTTATTTTAAGCATTTTCTTTTTGAGTTTCTTTTGTATTCAAGTTTTTAAAATTATAAACATGATCCTGGTATCGCTGCGGCCTTCGTTACCAATTATGTTTCGTTTAGGTAATAATAGGGTTGTGAGTTCAATTACCTATTAATGAGGATGGGACAATTATACACGAGTGCTAACTAGTATGGTTTATTCGCGACTGTTTATACTTAAATACTTCCTGGCGGGCGCAGCCGCTTCTATATTATATACTAGCCTTTGCTCGCGGCTCCACCCGCGTGATCTGCTTTTCCCGGGATAAAAAGTAGCCTATATCTTATTCTGATGTATAAGCTATATTATTGTTAAGTTTCATTAAAATCCATTCGGTAGTTTTTACGTGAACGAGTAACAAACATACATCCATACTTACAAACTTTCTCGTTTATAATATTAGTAGGATAAAAATACTACATACTATATTACATTGCATTCATCACTCACACATGATACCTCACGCTACCACAAACTTAACCTACTTTACATTTGTCCCTACATTTCGTTGGTCTAAGCAGCGCAGTAAGGGTGGTGGTACTTTATAAGCTGTAGAGCCACGCTGTAGATGTTTTCTTCTACAGCATTAATGGGCCAGTTATCCGGGTTATTAACACTGTATCAAAGATAATTGACGTGAAAAGGCAACTTTGTCCAAATCCTCTTCCTTTTGCAATACCCATTAATTTCCCCTTTAATTTTATTTAATTCCATTTGAGGGTGACATCGCTCCCATGGTTCTGGTTTTGTGAATAATCATGAGCGATAAGCATCACTTTCCATATAACATTTGTTCCTTTGCCGATCTGAGATATAAAAAAATAACAAAATCCTCTGTCAACATCTAATCTTCATACTTCAAAAAGTTATGGAGGGTATACTCCGAAGTTATATAGTTTTAGGGCTAGAGGCTGGATCATTATCTTTAATCGCAATCTAGCCACCCCATCCAAATGACCTTGCTCAGAGTTTCGGGTCCTTCGGGTATTCAATTTTCGTCTCATGTAATCGAGATTAGCCGTGAATGTGTGAAATATCGTTTGGGTAACATAAATACCTAATATTCAATAAACCCGATTCGAAAGATTTTGTTTCAGGGTTCGGTAATTGGTAAAAAATGGGAACCTCGAGATAAATCAATATACATTTTTACTTTCGAAACTATAGGCATCGCTTAACGTAATTATACAAGGTGGTAGGTCCTTCGTATGCGAGAGGCCGTCTGGGTTGATACCACCGCGCCGTCTATTGCTGCCGCCAAGCAACAGTGTGTAAGCACGGTTGAGTTCTGTTTCATGGAGATTGAAGCCAGTGAAATTACTGGGCATTATGAGACTTAACATCTTATGTCTCAGGGTGAAAAGCGCAGTTCAGTGACATGCAGTGCTTAGTAATTCAAAGTTCTGTGCAGTGTTGCTACTGTTTATAGGCAGGCGTAACGCTCGTTTCATCATTGAAACGAATAAAAAAAATTCCCGGACATTTTTGTACACGGAAAATATGACACACGTAATCCGGACGTAAGCTTATAAAGAAATCATCAAAGTTTCCAATAAGGGTAATCTGATTCTGTCCGGATGTAATTGTAATAAAAACGTGGACCCTTCCCCCTCTAATCGCTAAAGCAATTTCGAACTTACAATAACAAAGTTAGATCAATTTTTTGGCCCACGATGCGTGAACGTAACCTTTTTCCAGCCCAATTTCAACTCACGACTTCCCTGAGGCGGTTTTACATACTGTGGTAAGAATCTTGTGGTACAAGAATAATAGCCGGATTAAGAGCATTAATGGTAGCATTATTACATTCAAGTATTATAATATTTGATAACATAATAACTCTTTTTTTACCTGGTACGGCAAAGTATCTCGTAAAGCATACGCTCGGTGAATCGTGGATTTAGCATTAGTTACATCTCTGCCTATCTCTTCGCGGATACAGGTGTGATCTTATGTATGTATGACATAATATCACACAATATATTCTTATGAATGGATAAAAGTATAACAAAGGCTCTATGTAACGGATTTTGATTCTGTTTCCCGATACTAGAATATTATACAGATTTTTATCAGTTGAGTATTATTTTATTTAAAACTAGCTGTTTGCTCTCTGTCTGCTCTGGCGGTTTAACCCGCGAGCATGTTACTGCTTCATTGTAATATGATAAAACAAATATTTGATGTGCTTTGGTGGAAAATATGATTCGGTCGTTTGAATTGTGACTATGCCGAATTTATTTGACCTGGCAACTTTTCCAGAGCTATAACAAACAAAATAAATAAGAATTATATCCTTTGTTCGAATCGTGAGTTATCTTAATTTCAAATAATCCGAAAGAGCACTTTCAGATTTTCTAAAAATTTAAAATATTCCGTGTAACTTTTCCAATTTTTTGGGATAAAACCTTATTCAACATATTACGAAAAATAACACATGCCCGTCTATTTACTTAAAAGAAATACAGTATAATGAAAGGAAAGATTGGTTTGAAACCGTACCAGAATCCAAAGATTGTTTTTTTAGCAAACTTTATTTTTTTTCATCACACTCTAATCAAAATATTCCTTAACCGCTGTCACCAAAAACTCGGACCACCCACCAAAGACGCACATCATATCCCGGCGTACGGAAGTACGGACTTCTATCTTTCTACAGGGAACGCGCCTGACCCGTTCCGATTTTTATCGGTTCGTTAGAGCCCGCGCCCCTAATGAATTAAGGCCCTTCCGTGAGCAAATGACCTTGACTGACTCGCGCCATACTGACTTGTGTACTTAGTGTGTGAGTTTTCGTGCAGAATATGCACGTATTTAGCGAATAATTGATTTTAAAAATCAGGTTTTGGTCTTTTCGAAAATTTAAAACGGGCAAAATATTCGTTATTAAATTGCCTATCTAGTGATGTTAATCTCATATGAAAACAATCTGTACTTTAAAAGGAGACGCACGGAATCTTTGCATTTTTCTAATTTTTATGGTTCATTTATAACGAAAATTCAAAAAAATATATCAACATTAACATGAATTTGAATCGAACAAAGTAAAGCTGACAGATTGTAGAAATATATTGTATATTTTTTTAATCAATATTTATTTTAAGTAATGACTAGATAGCCTCTAAAAATCTCGATCGCGCGGCGTTTTGCTGGGGGTATGGCCTTAAAGATAGTTACAACGAATGAAAAGTTCGAAATAGAAAAGTAATAAACATACGCTCGTGTACCTCTAAATGGGTTACGTTCTAAATAGAGTTGTAAAATTGCGAGTGAATGTCGTCAGAAATTAAAAATGTCGAGTAGTCATGATTGAGTTGGTTGAAACGAATGTGATTGCGGTATTTGTACGTTGCCATGATAGCTGTCTACACTGAAACCGATCGTTAGATCGTTGAACTATATTGGCCTTATTAAAAAACGTAGACGAACCTTAAACTGGGCTTATAACAAGTGGTTACTATGGTTACCCTTAAAAACTAAATTACCCGTAGACTTAAACGTAATAAGATAGTTTGCGTTTTGTAACAAGGCCGCTTATGTTTTACTAATTGACTTAATAGAACAATATTATAACTTAAAGTTTTTAAATTAGAAGTTAAGGTTCAGAATGCATCAACCCTGCAATGCGCGATGCGGCACGGCATGTTATAATCTTCTGTAAATGAGTTTGTATGAAACAAGACGCGCTTTGGCGACGTAACGTGGTAACTGCGTAGCACTGCGTGACCCACCCGGCCGCGAGGCCAACTCTCAGGGTGATGACTACACCGCAGGTTGCAGGGGTTGTGCAGCAGTTATTTTGACAAACTTTACATGCATAACGTTTGATACGCACAGCACCGCGTCTCATCGGGCCGCGTCAATTCGTTTTGGACTAGCCGCTTCAGTGCAGCTTAGCAGTTACGCGCTGCACCGCGCCGCATCGCTTATAGCAGCGTATATGTGTTCAGACCATAAAAGGCTTCTGTGTAATTGTTAATTTCTATCTAAAATGGTAAAGTAGATTGAAGTGGCGACTTTTTAACCATGGTTGTTGATTTTCAGATGAAAAAAATGAAATAGCGATTCAAAACCCCTGTAACTTAGACATCTCTTGTTCACTAAATTAAGTTAAATGAGTTCGTGAACCGAGTCAGTGTTATCCCGTCAAATTGACTGTAAATCCATTTTAAAGTCAATTACCTTAATACACCCTTACAGATGCGATAAAACGATTGTCGATGAGCTGGGACCTATTTTAAAAGGATGACGTGGCTAAGTTCACGCTCGATCACCCGTCCTAATCATCCCTTATGTTAGGGGTTGTTAACATGTATGACTTTAGATAAAATACTCATTTAGAGTTCGAAATTGAGTGACTAGAGTTGGAAGTTTATTATATTACTAGCTTTTTCGTTTAAAATTGACAAAGTTTCATACAAACTTTAATCCCCTATTTTATCCCCTTGGGGGTAGAATTTATCAAAATCCTTTCTTAACAGATGCCTACGTCATAACATCTACCTGCATGCCAAATTTCAGCCCGATCCCTCCAGTGGTTTGAGCTGTGCGTTGATAGATCACTATGTCAGTCAGTCAGTCCGTCACGTTTGAGTTTTATATATTTAGATTACTTTTGTCACATTGCTAAAGAACGTGATATATTTTAAAATTTATTTCATTACACTTTGTGTGGTAATATGGTCCTAAAATGTTAAATGGTATGTCAAAACAATATAATCAACTATTTCAGTAGTTTGCCATATTTAGTTTGTATCGAATAGTTATTAGGAACCTAGTGTCAAAGTTTTTAAGCTGCCTGAAGGTCTCCGACTTAGCTTAACAACTGCTATCAGTTGATAACAGCCGGGACTGACTTTTTACGTGCCCTCCGAAGCACGGAGGCGCTCAGTTGAAATACCTCTAAGTGGTCACCCATCCGTAGACTGACCGCGCCAAAGGTTGTTTATCTCGCTAATTGTTTACCGATCAGTGAGTACAACCGGCCATGAGCGCCTTAATTAATATTATGCATTATTTAGTAAAGATCGTCTTTTAGTGGCGTGCATTACGACTCAATTTTGAGCCTGTAAACCTGTACTTGTATAAAGTGGTGGGTACGCAATTTGAAATTAGAACTTATAGACTAGCAGGTCGCTCACCTGATGGCAATCGTCGCACCAGCCCATAAACAGAAGCAACAACAACACACAGCCTCCAGCCTCCGTGGCGCAGTGGGCGAGTAGCCGACTGTGAAACGTGAGGCCGTGGGTTCGATTCCCGCACCGAGCAAATATTTGTCTGATCCACAAATATTTGTTTCGGGGTCTGGGTGTTGTGAGACCGAAAGTCTCTCGTAGTTCCTGGTACCCACGACACAAGTCTCGTATCTTACTGTGGGGTCAGGGCTATGTGTGTGACTGTTGGGTGTTATTTATTTATTTACCTCGAGACATACGTTAAGTCTCACGATGCTCAATAATTTCACTGGTTTTATTATTCTTCAAACCAAAACACAACAGTGCTTACAGACCGTTGCTTGGCATTATGTGACTTAACATCTTATGTCTTGGGGGTGACGAGCGCAGTTCAGTGCAATGCAGTGATTTGTAATTAAAACTTCTGTGTGGAGTTGCTTCTGTTTAGGCGAACGCCTTGCTCGCCCCTACCACCAAGGGACCTGCCACCTAGTAGGCCTGTCCGTGGTTTCACTGCACCATAATAGTATTAGGTATAGCGCATTACTGTACTGGCTATACATTCATATTTATTTTATTTCTAAACAAATGAAGCAATAAAGTTCATTGACATATCAATCAATCTCAGACATGTTGATAAATTGGCGAGTACACGCATCGACGTCGTTATCAAGATCATTAAAAAAACACTCCAAACGAAACGAACAAAGTTTGTATTCCACTGAAAAGATATTTTAACCGAGTTACCAACAGATTGTTCGTTTGTTTTCTATAAATAATTCAGTGACTGGAACGGTGGGAGGTATTAAGGCTGAGGCTATATTAAGCCGCGACGTAAACTGCGACACATGAGCGATTAAAACAACTTAATAAATGCTTACGTATATGGCTACACTGTATGTAAAATATTACTAGCGAACTTTGATTTATTTATGCGACAGAAACAAAATTATTGTAATCTTCGCATCGGCTACATCAATATATCAGCGAAATAGGAGCGAACTTATCAGAAAATTTCTCACTTGCACGACTAATTCAATAGTGCTACTTAATATGAGTGTGGCTACATTATACGTAAAGGAACCCGCGAAGGTTGAAGTGATCGCATATTAGAAAAGCGAACGATTCAATTTTAGTCTTTATTATGACAGCGGCTACATTACAACTGTACTTGAGAACTTGAAAAAACAAATATTCGTCAGTAATACTAGATGGCTACATTATATTAGCGAATTTAAATGAATAAGCGATTTAATTTGCGACGAAATCAAAGTTAAATTTTATTGGGTTCGCAGTCAAGTGGCTACACAATCGCGATTCCAGCAGCATTCGCTCTCGTCGCTGCGACGCATTCAAACTATTTTGTTTTGATCGCCCTTCTGAACAGGTTATCTAATATGGATGTTGAGTTATTTGTGTCCGAAATACAAGCATCTCCTGCAATATGGATGGTAATTTTTCATACAAATCATGAAATTCTCCATATTTACCGCGCTCTTTATTAATTTCATCGATCCAACACAACCTCTTTTTTAAAAAGAGTTCGTACTTGACGTAAGAGCTTTCAAGCAAAAATATAATATTCGGTTTTGATAAAGCCATTGAATAATACACGCGTACGCAAAACTACAGCTAAATATCGACTGTATGAATGCCGCGAACTAAACGAGCTCCCGTCCCGCGCCCGCACGCATCGCCGCGCTTGCGTCGCCTTTGTGTGCGCTTGTACATTAATGTAGCCACTTTGACGCGGAATCGCCGCGAATTTTTGCGACTACTTTACATGCTATTAATTAGCGAATTCACGGCGAAATCGCTGCTTTTCTCTTTTTTAGTGTAGCCGCATAAATCGCTCCTGCTGATTCGTTTCGAAGCATGTGCAGTGTAGCCATTTGATCGCCAGATTTACGCTTATAATGTAGCCATGCTAGGTTTATCTCGTTTCGCTCTTCCAGTCGCATCGCAAATCGCTGCCTACTGTAGCCTCAGCCTTAGTCCAAGCTAAACAATAAACATTCTGTTGAGTCGGATAAACAATCCTCTAGTCGCATTTGTTAATCGAGATCAATATTGCAAACAAAAGGATTTCAATTTGACAAAATAAGTAGCGATATAAATATTTGTGTTTTTAAACCCTCGACATAATTTATTATAAGTTTGAGTGTGTGTATGTGCGTGTTTGTGGGCTTGTGTGTGTATTGTTTGTATCTAAGTATCTATCGTCAAAATGAATAGGCCGATTTTAATGCGATATTTTGTTTGTTTGAAAGCTGGTTTAATTGAGATAGTAATTCTTAGATCATAGAGCTCTATGTTCTAAAAAATCTGCTAAGCCGTTTATCGTTAAAACATTTATTTTATTAGAACTTATTTTACCATCTTTTTTTTCTTTTTTTTCACCTTTTTTCTTGTCTATCCGACAAAAAGACGATAAAACACATAATTATCACACCGTCAAACAGAGACGCGTATGTTGAAGTGGCACTAACTAAATTGTAACCGACTCGTGACAACACGAGCCGAGCCTTGAGCTACGCGCAGCCTACTCGTATATACGACGCGGCATATCGCCAACAGTACCGAAGCATTAACAAATCACTACCAAATAACGGTTTACGGCTTCCTGTGTTCGTGTACTTTATGTATCGTCCATGGCTCGGCTTGTATAACCACTTGCTCGTTTGCTGGCCTCTGCCATAAAAAAAACTCGGATACCTATTGCAAAATCAGCCGTCATTCGAATTATTATTTCACATTATGATTTCATGAATGCATTTAATTTATTGCAACGTTCGTCCGTTGGAAATTATATGTTATTATGTTTATTTTAATTAATAAGTTTCACGAACCCGATACGTTACGGTAATGTTGTGTTAACGGTATTATTTACGAAGCAAATTATACTTTTTATGTCGATATTGTAAACTGCTAATTTAATAAATTGCATATTAACATCGCCACCTTCGTCTGGTGACAGCGTACTTTGGCAAAGAAACTGTGAGGTATTGGGTTCAAAGCCCAGGGTGGGCAATCACAGTTAAAGTTAGAGTTTTCATGTAAATCACACATGTACTGCTCGACATTGCAAATTGTGCCTTATATGGAGATAGGCTCTTGTATCAATAAGTTGTGACGCCTTAGTCTGCGATAGTGGTGTAATGCGGGTTGGTATTGATTGATACTTCACATATCTTTGAAATTCTCAGAAAAATCTCAAGTTTTCTCGCGATGTTTTCTTTACCATTACAGCAAGCGATACTTAACAATGACTTAGAAAAGACAGAGGTGCATTCTCTTGGGGCTGGTATCGTACCTTAAACTTTCGCCTCAGCAATAGGGTTGCCAACCGTACTTACATATATAGTATTAAACTATAGGGTTTGCGTACTATAGCAGTGTTATTTTGACACCCTGTTACTAAATGAAACCACATATTCGTCATCGCTGCTTACCTTGTACCAAACATGAGGCTTGAGCATGTAGTAGTTTTGCCAAAAAACATGATTTAAGTTTTGAGCCTTTTAAATCACGCTGTACGGTTTTTGCACTAAAATCTATTGAATAAAATGTCACAGCTGACGATGTAATTATAAAACACAAACGCTTAAGAAGGGCAACTCCATACATATGAAAATACGTCTCAGGCTCACAAAGACGCTCTTTACACATTCCCTGAAAAAGTTGCGACAGTATTACTTTGTTGATTGACAAAAAGTAAAAAAAATGTGTTTGCGAGGAGTAGGTAACGTTATTCAACAATAAATAGGTATCACAAATTTGACTAAAAACAAATAATCATTGCAAAAGTTACAAGATTCGATTTTACTTAGGATTTTATTACATTTCATAGGGTAATCTAATATTTATTTCAATTCCTAAATTACTATTTTGAGCCGTCATTTCCAAAATAGTGTTACGTTTAACTCATCTAATGCGCCGTTTGCCTTCTGTACGCTTGGCGTTTTTATAAAGCGGGTACATTGACCTTGACGGTATAAAGCCCGCAATACATGTTGGACGAGCGTTGCCGAGTGATGACCAATACCAACGTATAGATAGTATATTTGGGTATCAGGATAGTATCGTGGGTATCAGCAACTACGAGATACTTTTGGTCCCACAACACCCAGACCGGGGTCTGGGTTTGTTGCGGGTAACAAATATTTGTGGTTCACATAAACATTTGTCTCGGTGCAGGGATCGAACCCGCGGCCTCTCGGTTCACAGCCGGCTACTCGATTGGTTTTCGATAAACTTGCCGAACGTCTAGGCACTAGCGCTTGCCTTGTATTAATTTGCCTACACTCGTGTTGGCCTAAGCTCGTCCAACATGTATTGCAGGCTATGGTAATGTATGTGTGTGTGTCTCATTCATTCGATGACGGGTGTGTAGTGTGTACTGTGTACGATATTATGTTGATTTGTATATGTGTGTACGCGCGTATATAGACTGTTTAAAATTAATCTAATGTTAATGGCATTTAATTTGATTGGAAATATTATTTTTTTATTTTGCCTTTAATAAGAAAGTGTCTTAGCTCAAAGTACTTATATTAACGAACTCTACATATGGTTTCATTTAAATATAGGGTGTCAAAATGACACTGTATACTGTTGCGGCAAGTGATATTGGGTTTTTCAAGCGCGAAATATTCAATCTGGCCGGAGTCTGAAATTTGTACTCGGTATGGCGATAGGCTCGTTCTCTATAATATCATGAGATGGAAATAAGCTCGGAGTAATGTGGGTCTATGGATTATACCTCTGCCTACCCCTTTTGGGATTACAAGCGTGAATGCATATATATATGTATATATGTATACTGTTAAAAACATAAATAGTATTAATATTAAACGAAGTTGCGAGAGTTTGTCTAAGCTATACAAATAACGTGTCTTGTACGTAGGCGTACCGCAGCGGTTCTTATATAGTGCACGTATGTTACCGTAATAAATGCGCTTCCTTGTGATCTGAGACTAGTTATTAAAACTTATCTCTGCTTATGATCCATATTTCTGCCGTTTTGTGTGTCTTTGAGACTACCAGCGTTGGCTGGATAGACAGATAGAGTAAGATATAGTGAGCAAAAGGCTATATTTTAGTTAAATATATCATTATTTTTTCAACATCAAAATGAATAACCAATAGATTGACATTTATTTAAATCTAAAATGAAACAAATCATAAAACGCTACTTTTATTATATTGTTAATAGTTGCAAGAAATGCAAAAAATGTAGTATATTAATAAAAATAAGTAAATACCTGATATATTATTATATTTTCTGAAATACTACTTTTTCTGGAGTTTACTATATTTTTATAGCTTATTCAGAAATATACAATGATCATCCAAAACATAGTTGGCAACCCTACTCGGCAGTCCCTACTGCTATTGTACTTATGAAAATGACATTTTAAATATCATTGACTTGAACCAGCCGTGAATTGAGACGTGAGACGCGTAAAGCACATGGGCTTATAATGTCGTTAAAGGATTTAGAAATCCGAATTGAATGGAGTTTATGCATGAAAATACACATTTTTATCAGTACAGAACATTAGCAATGGTAAAAAAAACAGCCAATGGTCTCGCTACAGAGGATGCTCAAGATCGGGCGAAGTGAAAGCGTTTAATTAAGAATGCGGACCCTGGCACTAAGCCGGGATAACGCCAGGCATATAAAGGTATATAAATACCTATTATTTATTTCTCTCCCGAAACTTCAATCGATTTGCATCGGCCGTGTTCATACGTATTAAGTAATAAATATTTATACCTTCAAATACTACGTGACTAAGACCTTTATACAAATCGCGAAAGCCTTAAATCAAATATATATAATCAACCAAATGTTTGTCACATTTTTTGATGCGGGAATCGCACCCACGGCCTCTCGTTTCACAACCGGCTACTCGCCCATTTGAATTGTCTGGGATTGGCATTAGTGCTTTATATAATATAATATGACTTATAATTTGCATGACAGTTTAAAACAAATAGAGAAATATTAGTTTTGAGCTAATAAGTGACAATAAATTTTTATTCATGTTAATTAGATATAGCAAACGGAACTATGGATAGGGTTTTATTTATAAACTTTGTTAAGCAATTATTAGTTAAACACTGCTACATATCGTCTCTTGCTCTCGTCTCTAGCCATTTAATAAATCGCGTTGACAGAGAAAGACAAAAGTGTCTTAAACTAATAAATGCTTAAGAAACTTTTTTAAGTAAGGCCCTATAGCATCTAAAATATAATAAAATAGCTAGAACAATCATAATTCGAAGGGCCTGCGCACCGCAATAAACTTCAAGGGTCGTTATATAAAAAGGTATAATTAATTTAGTAGAAAAGAAATTACGAAGCCAGGCCCAGCTGCGAGGCAACTTGTCAAGGTCTGTTTCTTTAAAATAATTACATTGGATTAAGTCATTCGTAAAACGGGTCCTTTTTTAAAAGGATTATTAATATTGCCATTGTTTAAAAAATACAAATAAAAAGTATTTTTGTAGATTGAAATCTCTTGCTTATTTTATCAGATTTTCATCATGTTATTGGTTTCGTTAGTGGAAATATATTTTAATTCGGATACAAAAAAAATGTAATTGCGTGTCAGACTCCAGTATAGAGCGTTCTTTACCCACTACCACTACCTACTTACCCTTAAATACCTAATTTTGTTATTTTTATTATCTGTTCGAACAACCACCACAGTAACACATATTCTGTGATTTATATGTGTTTTGTGATGCTATCTATTGCAGGTCAAAATATAAAGCCATTGAAAGGTAGTCAAACGTATATACAAACAGACAAGCGATACCTTTACGATATGAGCCATGTTAAGACCCCTTAAGCCTCATTCACACTACGGACAAAGCGCAGTGACGCAAAATGTTTCATCATCATCATTATCATCATCAGCCACAGAACGTCCACTGCTGAACATAGGCCTCCCCCAAAGATTTCCAGACCGACCTGTTGGAAGCGGCCTGTATCCAGCGATTTCCTGCGACCTTTATCTGGTCGTCTGTCCACCTTGTAGGTGGACGTCCAACGCTGCGCTTGCCAGTACGTGGCCTCCATTCCAGAACCTTTCTGCCCCATCGGTTATCGGTTCTACGAGCTATGTGGCCTGCCCACGGCCCCTAAATAAAAAAATACCTTAGTGCCTGAAGACTAAAGTCTTCGATCGATGTGTGTTACCAGAGATGACATACGGCACTGAGACGTGGCCTCTAAATATGGGCCGTATAAGACGGCTCACAGCTACTCAGCGAGCTATGGAGAGAGCTATGCTCGGTGTTTCTCTACGTGATCAAATCAGAAATGAGGAGATCCGTAGAAGAACGAAAGTCACCGACATAGCTCAGCGGATTAGCAAGCCGAAGTGGCAAAATGTTTAACTACGGACCAATTTCTCTTAAAAATAGGCTACATTTCACGATATCGAGTCTTGAGTAGATAAAGCATTCTCAGAAATAGATTAATATATTTGTTTCCTATATTAATCGTACGTTACTGGATAGCAATCCCATAAATAGCTAACAAGCTATCTGGCCGTGGCCCAATGTTTCTTGGCAGCGAAGACATTTGATTAAATGCTTGTTCACTCACCTCACATGCGATTCTTCTTTTGCGATTTAAATTCAGTTAAACTATTTAATTGGTTTAAGCATGCCTTGTGTTTATTAATTTATACTTATAAAATTGCCAAGAAAGCCGATAGACCTATAAAGATCAAATTTTTACAGCATATTATAAATGACAGGTGACCATTAAGAAAAGGTTTTTATTGGTATATGGGTTTACAAAAAAAACCTATTATATTCCCAGTAGAAATTTTAACATGGCAAAATATATCAAGTTCCCTTCCTGAGGTTTTGGCAATATATTAAAGCCTGTCCCACCTCAGCAGCGTTGATTTATCATCAAAGGTTTTTACACTTAATCAAGAACACTTCTCGGATTTATTTTTGGACCTTCATTTATCATGCCTACGACGTTGATAACCTAACCGCAAAATAAAGCAGGAAATATCTAGTGAAACTGTTTTTATAATCTATGTAATAAGATTATTTATGTATCTAAATATATAAAACTCAAAGGTGACTGACTGACTGACGTAGTGCTCTATCAACACACAACCCAAACCAATGGAGGGATCGGGCTGAAATTTGGCATGCGGGTAGATGTTATGACGTAGGCATCCGCTAAGAAAGGATTTTGATAAATTCTACCCCAGAGGGGTCAAAATAGGGGATGATAATATTTAAATGCTGTTCACGCGGGCGGAGCCGCGAGCAAAAGCTAGTGTTTTATAAAGGCGACTCTAGTTAATCGACTGTGTAGGATGGAGAAAAAAAACCTATTCTGATTTACATTTTATCAGTTTTAAAAGTAACATTACACAGATAAGCTCATGCATATATATATCCGAAGGGTTAAACATTATATATATAATCTCATGCCTATATATACCCGGGTTAGATACACGTATATCTAGTGCACCCACGATTTGCCAAGCGTGTTTCTGTCCCATGTTTTGATAGAGAGTGATAAAAATAAATTCTAATGCCGGGCAACTCATTTTAGAACAAACAAAAACAAACTCTCAATACTCAAAATATTGTTATTGCCTTACCTGAGATTTAAACTCATGACCTCAAGGTTTCTTAGGGTTACGCTGCTTATTGCTACGCTGCTATTTTTTTAATGGTCCAGTCATTTTAGCTTAAATTAGGTAAGAATCTCGGAATTCGAGATACCCAGCTGTAAGTCTGTAAATACTTGTATATTGACACCCTAAAAGTTGTCTCAAAACCTACATATGGTAGGGTGTGCGCAACTATTAAATTTCAAGGTCAAAGGTCACAAAAATCGGTTTTTTGCGCGTTTTTTTGTAAATATCTCATTTCCTATGGGTTTTTTGCTATTTGTATCTATTATCAATATTGTAGAATACAAAATTCTCTACAAATTTTGTTTAAAACTTTTTTTCATACGGTGAACCGTTTTCGAGATAGAGGGCGGAGAGCGCGCGGATTCCTGTCAAAATCGATCCAACCCATTCAGTGATTTGCCCAGATAGACATTTTCTTTAATAATGCGTGTTTCAGTTTTGATACAATGTAAAACGTCCCACTGCTGGGCTCGAACCTCCTCTCCTGAATAATAAGGGTTATGCTTTAGTCTACCACGCTGGCATAATGCGGGTTGGTAGACTTGATATTCATATGAAGAACTTCTCAGGTATGCAGGTTTCTTCACGAGGTTTCCTTCACCGATAAAACAAGCGATAATTAGCATTGAACACACGTAACTACAGAAAAGTCAGAGATGCATGCTTCGAACCTGCGAATTTCGTCTCGGCAGTCCGTACTCGTTAAGCTATCGCTGCTGTTTACAGACACTTAAATTTAATTTAATTTTGTGTAGATTTAATCGGAATCTTTAGATCCTATATTTCAGAGTTTGTTGTACTAATGGCATCTCTATCTATCACTTCAGGGATACATTTTCCTATGTTATTTGTTTATTTTATAACAGTGTCTACAGAAAACAATTTTCGTTTCACGTGATTTTTATTCCATCATGTTACTGGTTTAAAGCTAAATTCAGAATCATCTTGAAACCCTCAAATAAATTACCTTTACGCAGTGAAAGCTCCAAAGCACTCAGTCCCAATATGAACACACTTGTACCTGCGAAATATGGAATAATTTTATTTCATTTTTACCAAATATGACTGGCTGAGATTGAATGCAATGAGCTGAAAATGGGGCTCTGTGGGCTCTACAGAGCTGATGTTCGGAAAAGCAGGTAAGTTATTACGTTATTGCATGTTATATTGACGACATATGTTATATGACGACTTGAAAAAGATGGCAGGTAACGGATGGATGCGGGTTGCCCAAGACCGGGATGGTTGGCGCTCACTTGGGGAGGCTTACGTTCAGCAGTGGACGGGAATAAGCTGAGATGATGATGTTATATTTTATGATTTCTTATGTTTACGCGAACTTTACACATTGAAATAAAACTAATTTAAACGGATTTTATCGCTGTTATTTATTCATTTCTGATCCCGACGTTTTTCAGCCCTCGTGGTGGTTCACCCCGTGACAACTTCGTGAAACGTGGGGATCAAAAATTAATAAAAAACCGCGATAAAGTCCGTTTAAATTAGTCTTATTTTAATATATTTTATTATTTATTTGTAACTGACCTCAATAAAGGAAGATGTTATTCAGTGCGTATTTGATTATTACATATAGATGATTGAGTTGTTAGGTATGGTTATTATTTAGATTGACCTGGCATCGTAATGACATTCTAAACAACACATGCAGCCAAAGGGGGTCAAATTTACAGCACCCCTCTTTTTGTCGGAGGTTAAAAACAAAAATTCCAGTTTCTTTTTTTTATGTCTTTATTTTTTTAAACCAAAGAATGGTAGAATCCCTTCTGAAGACGTATCTTCACATCTCAAAATAAGACTTTATCCCGAACTTCGATTTTATGGTTTATGAGGATATTTTTAGGAGTCTCCAGGGGTCCGATAAAATATTTTTTGCCTGTACCATCAATAATAAAAACATATTGTATAGTATATGAAAGTTTGATTAGTTATATGATTAATTACATTAAACTAACTAATATGATGTCATCGATATCAAAGAATCGTTTTCCCGTAGTCATTAATAAATTATAAATAGTTTTGTAGTTATCAACATAATATACTGAGACAGATTAATTAGCATTGATAAACATCATCACGCAAATTACGCTTTAAAAGCATTGCCAATGAAAGTGTCGTCAAAATCAAATAAATAAATACACCCAACAGTCACACACACAGTACTGACCCACACTAGGTTAGGTATGAGGAACTACGAGGGACTTGCAATCCCACAACACCAAGACCCGAAACCAACATTTATGGATGACACAAACATTTGTCTCGGTGTGGGAATCGAACCTACGGTCTCTCGCTTCGTAGCCGGCTACTTGTCCCCTGCGCTACGGAAGCTGTCAAATCAACAACCAACAAAATCAGTACAACCATTACCCCGGAAAAGTAGACAAACAAATATTTTGAAAAAAGTGTTCGAATTTAGTAACGTGCAAATAGGAGCTTAAGAAAAATATTTTATTTCGAAACCGCAGAATGTTATTTATGTCTATAGATAAGTGATATAAGATTCGAGTTATTATTATCTCATGACAGCCCTGGCAAGCGATTAGGTCTGTGATGTCACACGGCTAATTAACTTCATAAAGAGGGGCGCCTAGTGATGCGCAATATCGAAGCGTTTCCGTTTCGCCGAAAAGATAATATTTTTCATTCCATTCACGAATGATAAACGAAAATAATCGCAGAATTATATTTTGACGTCATAGATATTGCACGGTATTGCCTGAATTCTAATTTTAAATTTATTATTGGTATGTTGCATAACAATTTCTTTAGAGTATTGACTCGATCCCCTCTTTGATCTAGCAGCAGTGTACTGTAATCCGAAGTTCGATTGCCAGGTCAGGCAACAGTTACATAATATAGATTTTTATACCACGATTAAGAAAAAGTGCAAAAAGCGTTTCTACGTTTTTTATACAAGCGTAAATATGGATATTATCCATATATGTATCCGATAAAATGTATCTTGAGGTGCTAAGGATACAATAGTCGATCGAACGAAGTTAAGAGAGGAAAGGATCAATTAGCAACCTAGTGCAAAATTCTTCGTGGCAAAGTATATGCCTCAGACCACACAGTGAGCTGTCACGATTCTATGTCCCTGACAAATTTCTCCATAGCAGGAGACACAAATTGTTTCCGATACCAGTACGCCGAACAGTGACACGCCCACGAACACTTAACGACACTAAATAGCCTAATGGATGACAGAACAGGCTGTGATTTGTCTGCAGATGAGTGGCAGGCAATATTGTCAGAATGCTTGGAATTTTGTGAGACTGTTTGAATACTTTTATTTGAGTTAATAAGAAATAACATATTTGAGCGTATTTATGTTTTCTGTTTTGTCATGTTTTTATTGGATATTTATTTCTCGTTTTCTATAGTTATTATTATTTTGTTGATCTTTTAATTTCTTTTTTATAACCATATAATTTCAGTTCCTTAAAATGTTAATTCATAAAAATGACTACCACAGTCACATAAACTTTTGCACACATTTCACAAGTTTCGCAACCTAAACAGACCTATGTAGAACTCCGTATTATTACATTACTGTGTAACATGACTTTCGACACTCCGCGTAGAGTGTTAAAAAGGCCATTATTGGTTTATCAATCCCCGATAAGGTTTGATCTGATTTGAAAAAAAAATACCGAGCGCTCCTTTTTGTAAGGCATTTTTCTGTTTTTTTTTGTACTTCTAATGCGGATTTACAAGTTAGGTAGTTGGTAAGTAGGTCGGCAAACGAGGAAGTGGGTCAACTAATGATATAATTCTAATAGTGATCTCCTCCACCCATGTACGTCCACAATACCAGAATAAATTTTATTCTTAATTTTTAAGACTATAAACAATAATAAAATATTTTTTATCTACGGCAATCCACGAAAAAGTGCTTGCTTTAAATTTTCGTGCGACATGAAAAATATTTTTAACATGGAGTTGTCTTATTGTCTAACATCTTTAAAATGGACTATAATCGGCCTTTAGGTTTAATGTAGTTACCTCGCCAGTAAAAATGTTCGATGTACATTTTATCCACAACCGGTATTCCTATCTTGCAACGGTCGCTTGTGAAACAGCTTTATATTTTTGACATTAGCATACCGCTTGCGTTTGTTTTATTTTTATTTCACACTTTTTCATAATTTTCTGTGGCCGAATTTTCTGACAGTTTGACCGAAGTTGATTGTTATTTGCAGCCCTATTACAGTGATATTTTGTGTTTGATATTATGATGCCATTTTCATTTTCCCTTTATTATATATATACTGCACGTGGCGCGACCCAAGAAATCGGAGCTGTATATTATGTTTTTGTGACGCCGAATTTTTCTGACGTTATAACCTTATGCTTTTCTTTTCATACTGCTAATTAAGTACCGCTGATGGATTCACGCATATTCATTCATTACTTTTTATCCTAACACAGCCAAGTGACCACTAGAGCTGATTTAAAGTACATAGCAGTCCAAATATAATGTCGACCCGAATGATGACAACCTCAATTACTATACACGTATAGAATACTTATGGCCACTATAGCGGCTTAATATGTAATGTGGTCGCTATCCGGTCGGATACGAAGTGCTAAATACATAACATTTAATTATGGGTATATTGTTTAATTAATTCGTTCAAGAAAACAGTTTGAGAGGAATGGCATCGAATTGTTACGCGTGTCACTAACCCAGAACCGACAGCTACTCCTCATTCTCACTAGAGTCTAACGCCCGTATTGAGGCCCTTCCGTGAGCAAATGACCTTGACTGACTCGCGCCATACTGAATCGTGTACTTGGCGTGTGAGTTTTCGTACAGAATACGCACGTATTTAGCGAATAAAAGATTTAAAAAAATAGGTTTTGGTCTTTTCAAAAATTTTAAACGAAAAAAATATTCGTTATTAAATTGCCTATCTAGTGATGTTAATCTCATATGAATACAATCTGTACTTTAAAAGGAGACGCACAGAATCTTTGCATTTTTCTCATTTTTATAGTTCATTTATAACGACAATTTAAATAAATATATCAACATTAACATGAATTTGAATCGAACAAAGTAAAGCTGACAGATTGTAGAAATATATATGACGCGGCGAGCTCCATGTAGATGTGTCAGAGAGGAGGGTTTTACAACCCTTAGTCTTTACTCGATGTGGTCAAGATGTACAGCGAATGAAAACTCTCAACAATAAGGACACAGGGTTATCACTTTATCGTTTATTCACTCTTTTAAGTTACTACCGGCTCGGAATCTTAGGTGGGAAAAAGAGCCGGCGACAGAAAAACCACCCGTTACGGTGCTGAGGATACTTTAACACTTTGAACCTAAACACTTCGCGGTTATAAATCACGTTATTTGCGGCCAACTAATTATTAAGATTGACACTGTACTCAAATGACTCTAGTCTGCCATAATTTTAGCAGTTCGCGACTGTTACGACTCGCGGACGGAACTCAACTGATCTTGAAATGCCAAGACGCCACTTTATATAGAGGGATTTTCACTATCCCTACTTCGAAAGTAAAATTACTTAGTAAACAACACAAACCACCCTCAAATTATCAATATGAGTGGCGGTAGAATAACGTTATTTAAATAGGTCCATTCAGTGTCTGTACTCCGACATATATTATATAATTTTTTAATCAATATTTATTTTAAGTAATGACTAGATAGCCTCTATAAACTCGATCGCGCGGCGTTTTGCTGGTGGTATGGCCTTAACAGATAACACTCAAATGAGCTTTTTGCCAAGTATCGATTTCTTTTGTATACGTGATTGGTCTATTTGTGTTTAGCGCCACAACCGGAGCATTCACGTGTACAGAAATCGCCACTACTGCATACACTATGCCTTTGTGGACACTATGAGATATCATAGTAATGTTTGTGAATATTGGGGTAAAACTGTACACGTAAATCACCTTGATACGTTTCGCGTCATACAAAAATCTACTGGAATGAAAGTTACGCACGACCGAAATGCAGCGCAGCAGCAGAGTTTTTAATGGTTATTATGTATTTTTTTATTCAACATTTTGTTTGGAATGTTATAAAAAGTCATAGTCAAGATTTTTTTGATTAAGGATGCGATTCACTAGAATATTTGCATCAAAGATTATAAAATATGAGTAATTTGTACAAATTCTGCTTCAACAGAAATGTCCATATCGTTTCCGTAGGCTTCATTACATTTTGTAAGCCTCCTTGGTTCAGCGTGAGAGTAGCTGGCTATGAAACGAGAGCGGGTACGATTCCCTCACCGAGACAATTGATCGTGTGATCTAATAATATTCAAATCCACAAATTTTGACCTGGGTTTGCTAGATCGTAAGTTCCTCGTAGTTCCCGATACAGTAACCCTAATGTGGGGTTAGGACTATGTCCGTGACTGTTGGGTATGTATTTTATTTAAATCCTCTGCTTACCCCTTCGAGGATATAATCATGACAGTATAAGTAAGCTATGTGTATGTGTACGGTGTGTACTCTTCGGAAAAAGCCAACCAACGGCACGTGTAAGCAATAACATTAGTGGTAATTACTTAATATAACACGATTACTTCCGGCTTCCCTTTATGAATTTATCAACAAATAACTATATTAAACTATTATCCTACTAATATTATAAATGTGAAAGCTTGTTTGTTTAGATGTTTGGATGTTTTTTGTCCGTCAATCACGCTGAAACTCCTGAACGGATTTAGATGAAATTTGGTATACAACCAGGGTATGAGCTGACTTGCGTGACAGGCTACTTTTTATCCCGGAAATCCCGGAAAAAGCATATCACGCGGGCGGAGCCGCTAACAAAAGCTAGTTACTTAATACAACACGATTCCTTCCGGCTTCCCTTTATGAATTTATAAAAAAAATACTACAACAAACTATTGTATCCTATAATGTTATTATTGCCACAGTCAAACGATAAAAACATATCTCAATTAATTGATAATATTGATAGTAAGCCGTAACAAAAGTTTTTTTTTATGTGATTGAATAACTAGACGAGCAAGGTGCTCGCCTGATGGTAAGCGCCACGCCTGCCCATAAACAGAAGCAACACTACACAGAACTATGAATACAAAGCACTGCATGGCACTGAACTGCGCTCGTCACCTCGAGGGCTAAGATGTTAAGTCTCATAATGCCCAGTAATTTCACTGGCTTCAATGTCCTTCCAACCGAAACACAACAGTGCTTACACACTGCTGCTTGGCGGCAGAACTAGACAAAGCAGTGGTGCCAACCCAGACGGCCTCTCGTATACGAGAGACCTCCCACCTTGTGAGTTTATAGCTCTTTAAATAAGTACGGCTGGTTTTTAAAAAATATCACTCTTTCATCATCATCATCATCAGCCACAAGACGTCCACTGCTGAACATAGGCCTCCCCCAAAGATTTCCAGACCAACCTGTTGGAAGCGGCCTGCATCCAGCGACATCCTGCGACCTTTCATCCTGCAACCTTTATCAGGTCGTCTGTCCACCTTGTAGGTGGACGTCCAACGCTGCGCTTGCCAGTACTTGGCCTCCATTCCAGAACCTTTCTGCCCCATCGGTTATCGGTTCTGCGAGCTATGTGGCCTGCCCACTGCCATTTCAGCTTGCTAATCCGCTGGGCTATGTCGGTGACTTTCGTTCTTCTACGGATCTCCTCATTTCTGATTTGATCACGTAGAGAAACACCGAGCATAGAGAGAGGTCAATCGTCGAATCCAGCTCGGCTGGGCAGCGTTCGGGAAACTTGGCAAGGTCTTCTCGTCCAAAATACCTCAGTGCCTGAAGACTAAAGTCTTCGATCAATGTGTGTTACCAGTGATGACAAACGGCACTGAGACGTGGCCTCTGAATATTGGCCGTATAAGACGGCTCACAGTCACTCAGCGAGCTATCACTCTTTGCCACTGAATAAACATCAATAACTGAACTGTGAAACCTTGAATGCCATTTTTACACTTAATGTAGAAACTATCTCCAAGTTCTCGGCCACTTTTCACACAAGTGGCGTTGTGGGCGGTTCGAGGTCGTATTAGTGTATCCACTTGAGAACTATCCAACTACCATTGTACCGCCAGATGTCGGTGGAGCCAAATGGGTAATGCATTTTGATCATTCTATTGAAGAATCATGCCATTGAATCGATATAAAAAGGAATTGAACGTAATTTCATTGAGTATGTATTGTAGAAGAAGCGTGTTCTCTTAACTCATTTTTCGTTGTCATTTTTGTAATGGAATTACAAATAGTTTGAGTGCAAATCATTCTTTCCAACCAAAATTTTAAACACATTCATTATATTATATATCAGTAAGTAATTTGAATATTAATTCATAAGTATCAAAAAGTAGTGCATAAGTGGATGCAAATATGCAATAACATTTCAACCCATTTCAAGTAAAAATTTAAATATTGTTTGACATTTTGAGTGGTAGAGCCACGCTGTAGACAGTTTTGTCTACAGCATGCATTCATGCTGGCTGGCTCGACCGGATCGTTACCACTGTCTCACAGAACACCGATGTAAAGTAGTGGCTTCCTGCTGCGTTTCGTACGGTGAGTGAGATATCCGGAAGCCCAAATCCCCTTCCCCTTCCCAATCCCTAATTATCCCTTTCCCTTAAGGTCAGCAACGCGCCCATGACTCTTCTGGTGGTGGGCGTATATGGGCGGTGGAGATCGCTTACCATCAGGTGACCCACATGGTCGTTTGCCGGCCTAAGCTATAAAAAAAAAATTGTGTGATCCACCAATATTTGTTTCGGGGTCTGGGAGTTGTGAGACCGAAAGTCTCTCGTAGTTCCTGATTTTCTCTACACAAGACTCGTATCTTACTGTGGGGTCAGGACTATGAACGTGACTGTTGGGTCTATTTATTTATTGTTTTTATTTGGCTAAATTCATTGGATTAAAGTAGGTTATATTCCGTATTTTATAAAAATCATAAAAGGAACATTTCCCATGTTTAAGCAAAATAGAACTTTACATTATTGATTTAAATTAATGAATTTAGCAAAATAAAATTTAAATCTCAATTTTTACTTAATGTGGGTTGAAATATTGCATATTAGCATCCAAGTATCCTACCATTCAGTTTATACTGCCTTGTTGTTAGAACTTACGACGTTCCCACGCGAGGTAGGATATGGGGAGTTTACAACCTACCGACGATCTGTTTTCGTGTGAACAGTTCTATAAATCTGAAAGTTGGTTTGTTTACGCTTGTTAGTTGACGTAATAGTTACAACGACCGATTTTATAACTAATAATATGGCATCATCTATTTTATTTGATTGAATGACGAAACGAGCAAGGCGCTCGCCTGATAGTAAGCGTCACGCCTGCCTATAAACAGAAGCAACACCACACAGAACTTTGAATTACAAAGCACTACATGGCACTGAACTGCGCTCGTCACCCCGAGACAAAAGTCTCTTAATGCCCAGTAATTTCCGTGGTTTCAATGCCCTTCAAACCGAAACACAACAGTGCTTGCACACTGTTGCTTGGCGGCAGAAATAGAAAAAGTGGTGGTACCAACCCAGACGGCATCTCGCATACGAGGGACCTTATCTGCATATTATTTCTAAATTTAATTTACGAATGTTACGCCCGGTTTCTGAATGGCTGATCAATGTAAAAATTAACTAATAATCTGTCAAATCTCATGTCAACTCACAATTCGGTTTCTAGAAACGTGGTCAACGCATTTTATTTAATACACGTGTTAGTTAACACGGCTTCTAAAATAAAAACGAATTACCGTATGTGTTGGGTTTCCGGATGATTCATAAATAATTCTATCGTTAAATGGTGTGTCAATTACTAACATAGCGATTGTTCGCAAATTATATCAGATAATGTTAAATTGTTCACTAATTAACGTTTCGAAACTCGAATTGATTTGACAGCGCTGTCAAAATCTAAATTCTGTTAGTTGAATGTTAATTTGATCGTCTAGAAACCGAGTCAGTCTTAAATTAATACCCCGAAGGGGTAGGTAGAGGTGTAACCTGTACACTCACATTTCGCCGAGCGTATCTCCGTCCCATGATGTGATAGGGGCGAGTCTATCCTCATACCGAATATAACTCAAACATTTGTCTCAGTGCGGGAATCGTACCCACGGCATCTCGCTTCGCACCTGGCAACTCCCCTACTGCAGCCATGGGGGTTGTCAATACATTGTACTATATACCAATAATTAGCTTTTAATTTCAATAGCGCCGACTCAAAATTGGTATCTTTATATTAAAAACTTTTGAATTTTTTACGTCGCTTTTATTTTTGTTAAAGAGATTTTATTTTTTACATTGGTATTTTATTCGTAAGTTACTCACTTTATTAAGTAATTTGAGTAAAACTTGCAAATAATCCAGGCCGGTTATATTTTATCATTAATAATTTTATTATTATAGCAGCATCTTCCCAATCTCATTCTACTATGAGAAGCAAATAAGTATCTAGTAGCCTTTACATGCTTACTGAATGATCCATAAGAAATGGAAAGTTGTTTTCATCTTAATTATCTTACGACAGAAGTAGTGATAATAAATTATCCAACTAACCTATGACATCTACAATCAAACAAATAAAACATTAGAAGCAAATATATTAAACTAACGGCGACTTGATTCAATCTTAATTATCTTTATTATTCATGTTATTTTATGTATTACAAAACGTCAAATAGGCATGAGGAATAAACAGATCAAATTCAAATAAACAGAACAAAGTTGTTGAGTACGATTTATAGCCCGTCTTAAATTGTATTAACGGAATTTGTCTCGGTTGTCAATGCTTAGATGTTTGAAACGAAACGAGTGAAAATTTATAAATTGGCCGAAAATGTGTTCTCAATTGGAAATTACCTTCGAACAAAATTTTCCTTTACTGATGAACTTTCTATTGTTAATAATAGACATGGTCATAAAGTAGAACAGAAACATGAAGGTAATATTTATCTGCAATATATAGATATTGAAAGACATAGGTCTGACTGACTCGTCATCGCTGAGCCAAAACCACTAAGGATGCAAACTCTAAATATTGATACGGAGTTTTATTAACGTACCTACGCACAGTTTGGAGAAAAGAGATTGCTAACTTTGTATGGATAATAATATTCTTTGGTCACATTTAGTTTGCGAGGGCGAAGCCAAGAGCAAATGCTATTCCTCTTATTAAACCCCACAGAAGCATCCATAAGGAAACGATATATACTATATATAAACACGAGCCCCATTGGAATTCTTTCTCTCTTAACAATTAATAATATAATAATTGGTCTCTTCATTTTGCTGGGCTTTATGACAAATTGGAACTAAGAGTGTCTTGCTTTAAAACATGGGCTACCATTATTTAAGCATCCCATGTGTCTTTTATTTCATATACGACTTGGCCATCATTATTCCTTAGTAGCTAGATAAATTTCGTTTCAAAATCATTCAAGTTACAAAGTGTGTACTTAAGTCACAAATACACTGATTGCCTCAGTAGACAGGCAGTAGTGCCTACGCGGTACGACTGCTGAGCTGAGATCTCAGATTCGATTCCAGGGTTATTATGATATTGGGTTTTACTATTACGAAATGCCTAAGTAAAAATAACCAAAAAATATCTGTATCAGACTCATTGACTGTATCGGTCTTGAATTTGCCCGGTGAGGCGATACGCACTTCCCCTATCACATCAAGGGATGGAAATACGTTTGGCGAAATGTGAGTGCATTGGTTTCACCTCTGCCTACCCTTTCGGGGATTACAGCCATGAATGCGTATTGCGTATGTATATACAAATGCACTGTCACTAAACTTACTTATTACATAAATCGAACACGAGTTATATCAAAGTTTAACTAGCGAAGGAACAAACTTCTTAGTCGGAATTACACGCTATGATTTGTGCTAATAAAGTCATATCTGCATTCGCTTCAGGAGAAATGTGACTGATATCCGCAGCTTTAATGTATTAGAAGAAGCCTCAATATAATTTAACAAATATTATTACTACTCTTAACTGTAAACTCAACTATCTTCATAAGTTGTTGTCATTTGGTTGCCAAAATATTCCGAATGATCGAGTTTTATCTGCATTCATTAATTACATTTACGACGTTTATTACGCCATTCCATTGATTGGAATCTTGTACACAGTTACATTTTAAATACTAAAGGACATTTGTGGGAAAGGTTATACTAGTGATAAATGCTCTAACGAAACATTTTAATCATAAATAATTACAAATTGACTGAAGAACTTTTTTTAGTTTTTTACCGCTTAGATGAGATGAGAATAAACAGATAACCCAAGTTTTATGGTTGCTAATTAATAATCTTTCTTATAGCAGTGATAGCTCAGCGGGGAGTAGTACGGTTTGTCGTGATGAAAATCGCAGGTTCGAAATCAAACCCAAAAGCATGCATCTCTGACTTTTCTAAACTACGTGTGTATTAATTAATTGGTAATTATCGCTTGCCTTAATAATGAAACAAACATCGTGAGGAAATCTGCGTACCTGAGAAGTTCTCCATACAAATTATGTAGGTATGTGAAGTCTGCTAGCGCGCATTATGCCAGCGTAGGGGACTAAGGCCTATCCCCTCTGATTCAGTAAAGGAGGCCCGTGCCCAGCAGAGGAACGTGTAAATGTATAGGGCTAGTATTATTATTATTAATTAATATATTTTATTTAACTGTGGATATTTTATTTTACAACTTTAAATACTATATTAGAGTTGTTTGAGAATAATCTAAACTAGGTAAATGGAAAACGCTTTCAAAACCTAGAGGGATAGATGATAGATAGAGATAGTACTGATGATTACGGACATGATACTACTAAAAAAATAGCAAATTAAAAGTACCTAGTAGTAATAAAGCAAGCAGTATGTAGGGGTAGGGCCTATCATCAGACAAGCGACCTGCTCGATTCGTCATTCAAGCTATTAAAAAGTAAAAATTAAAAAATTCACAAATAATAATATTAAACATAACCCAACTGTTTCACATTGAAGATGTTTCTAGAACAACACAAGTCTAAAATGCAACAAATGAGACGACTATCAAAGGAACAAAGTTGCCGCCAGTCGTACTTACGCTCGTTATTAGTGGAGTTTGTGTCTCGGCATTGTTGATACTTAGAGTTCGATACAAGAGCTTGACTGCTAACCGCACCTTAAACTTGCCGTTATGAAGTCTTGTTCAGAAACGCTTTGTACTATAGATTTAAACATTATTGTAGCAAATAGTACGTTTGCTTGTGGTTATTTAAATGTTTTAACTTAAATGCTTTTTAATCTTGGCTGGTGGGAGGATACTTGTATCCGACCGGATAGCGACCACCGTACACTGGTGCTAAAACTTGCCATAGTGGCCCGCCTTGTGCGGGTCGCGTTCCAGGGTCAGCCAGTGTATATCCGGTTCCCCCCAGGGGGCTTGCCCCCTGATCCTAACCCTTTCCCCATCCCTTTTTCCTTCCCCTCCCGTTTGGCCCTTTGGCAGGCCGGCATGATCTTGCCGACCTACGATGGACACATTGTTTATCGTTGGTCGACACTATTCTTGGATTGCGCTACACTTACCATCAGGTGTAGCGTAGTCACTTTGTCGAGCCAGGATAAAAAAAAAAAAAAAAAAAAAAAAAATCCGAAAAAAAATATTATACTGCATAAATTTGACTCTGTCTGTTTGTTTATCTATGGCATAGTAGTAAATTTAAGATTGTTAAAGTGTTTCGGATACTTAACGATGTGTTTATATCTTTGAAAAGTTATTTTGCAGAACATTGATTCGGCTCGTTTGGATTTTCCAATAACTTTTAATTGCGTACCTAAAAACGAATGTTTTATAACAATTCTTTTTATAAGTTATAATTGTAAATTGTCTCACATTTAATATTTTATTATTTGATTCTGTAGTTTTTTGGGATATACTGAGGACTAAAGACAAATAATGTACTTATCAGTTTAATGTAATAAATATATTTTATTACGAAAGGACATAGGACTCTATAGACGATAACGCTGTGGCAAAAGTGTAAATGCTCTCATGAGAATTTGCCTGCCATAATACAAAATGTTGGTATTCTTGAACAATACGGCACTCATTTAATTTGATGACTTAAAACAAGACCTCAAGATTCAGAATTATATGCTGCCACTCGACCAGTGAGGTAAATAATAGCAAGGCTTCAATGCAAGCTTGAATAATCGTACAAAGGTCAACAGTTACGTGGGTGTATTGTCCAAGGTATTGCAAGCTGTTAAATAAGTAATTTTCAAGTATAATCCATTCATTAAGTCTTGTTATATATTAAGTTACTACATTATATACATTCTACAGTATCTTCATAAAACGCTTATTTTTAATCTATACTTATAAAATAACATGTCCTGACTGACTGACTGATTCATCATCACCGAGCGCAAACTATCAAGGCTACAAGCATGAAATTTGGACTGTATATTCATTTTGTTATGTGGGCACCCACTAAGAAAGGATTTTAGAAAATTCCACCCCAAAGGGGTCAAGAATTTGTTGTTTATTATTAGTTAGCATTTATTAGCGTTATTTCTAAACGGTATTTCTTCTAAAAATTTACAAATATTGAGTTATACCGTTTCGAAAGAAGACTCAAAACATATTATGTATGCGCTCAATAAATGTGGGTGGTAAACAAACTGAAAATTATACATTTAATAATAAATTCTGTCCGCACTACACTAAGCCTTTTAATGATGGCCAGACATTGGAGATTATTTGTTCTGACCATCAGGTGTAGTAACTTTACCCTGCCAGGATAAAACAAGGTGATACAGGATAAAACATATTCTAGCGTAATGAATTCTAAATGGATTTTCTTTATTTGTTACGGGAAGCAAGAAAACCGTTGCCCAAAATTTCCAATAATTGACAGGAAATTAATCTTTGTGTGTGTGCTAAGGGGCAGCCTGCAGGCGAACCTCCAAATTACTTACGACTAGGTCAACGCCCAGCTGTGGGAAGTGGCATTCTCTTCGAAGAATATCGGAAAATACGTATTGAATTTGGTATTTTATTTGAACTTCGGAATATAAACATAAGTTTCTAATATACATAAATAGTCTTATTCTTATTTCTCAACATTGCCCTATAGGCATATGCTTACTAGTATTTGCGTTTGATAATAACTGTAGATCATAGTAAATAAATAAAAACACCCAACAGCCGCACACATAGTCCTCAATAAGATACGAGTATTGAGTCGTATCAGGAACTAAGGGATATTTTCGGCCTCACAACACCCAGAAACTAATATTTGGGGATCGAAACTCGTGGGTACTCGTTTAACAGGCGGTAACAGGTATCCATACCCTATATACCTACCTATTCGCCTACGCCACTACTAATAGTGTTATATTACGGCTTTTAATCTGATTTATGGCTATTACCAGGAAACGCCGGATTTAAAATGTTTTCCAAATTTCCTCGCTTTATATGGCAGAGGGAACTGTAACCTAGTTACGTAGCTCCCCACTCAAAGCTAAAAAGGTTAAGCGCGAACTAAATTCTAGCTACTCTGTGTAATGTCGAGACACTAGGCGCTAACCTATTTAGGTAAAGAAACATAGGCACAGAGGTGTAATCAGGTTTAAGAGCGGGCGCCATAATTTTTATAGGATAAAATGTTTCTCCATTTTATTCTTGGTTTTTCGTCCGCGTCGGCGTTTCTCTAGTACGAGTATTACGTAACTGAATAGAATAATAAAGTAGGTTGTTTGCGGCATATTTACTACAGTTAACCAAAATCAAGAAGGTCTTTGATAAGATTCGTTATTAGTATTTCTTTCTTGTTTATTAATTTTTAAAGTATACGTAATTGTATATCTTTCACAGAGCATATTCCTTATTTTTTCTTTTAATAGAAAAAATTAATGGCCCTTATAATATTCTGTTTACCGACGAATTTGCTTATTATTATTATAGACTTTTTATTTAGGTAGGTATTAAGATAGATATATAATATTTTTTACACTTTTGAATATATAAAATAATATTCCTATTAATTGTTAATTAACATGTGTAACTAAAACGTTATTTGTACAACATATTCCTAAAGGCGTACCATTATTTTAATTATTATTATTATTAACTCTTTATTCAGGTATTAAGATACATTTACAATATTTTTTTACAATCTTTAATGGATAAAAAATATTTCTATTAATTAAAATGTGTAACTAAAACTTTTTTGGTACAACATGGGTACATTATTCCTAAATGCGTACCATCATATGAGGTAGATAGCGCATGCATGCATTAGCATGTAAATATACGGCTCATATGCACGCGCCATGGCGGCGGATGTTAAGTGATTTTGGGACTTGTCATGTAAATTGAAATGGCAAAAGATATATTTTTAAGGTTGCCAAGGGAAGCGTATTATCTATCTGCTCCACTTTCAGCGTTTTATCTTAATAAGTAGTTGGTTGCTTCTATCACAAAATACTAGTATGTGTTATTATGGCTGATATTATAACAAATCTTTGTATTGTCTAGGTACCACTCTAAACGGCCTTGCGCATATGAGGAACCTATTACTTGTAGAAAATATTAAACATGAATGAAACGACAGCTATCGTAAAACTCGTCAGTGCAGCGAGGTGAGTGGCGTTGTTAAGCTTAAATAATCGATTTTCCATTTTGACATATAATATTATTCAATACTCTTTAATCAGTTCCAAAACTTGCCACTGCCAAGTTATAATGCTCGTACTCCACCGGGGCCACGGAGCAGATATTTTTTTAATAGTTTGTTTTTGATTGTGTGATTTCTAGCTTGCTTTATTTTTGCCTGCATAACATTTTTGTAATACTGTCAACCACATTGATGTTAAGGATAGGATTAAAATATCTGGATACAGATGTGTGCTCGCAATTTTTTATTGTTATTTAATTGAATGACGAGACGAGCAACACGCTCGCCTGATGGTAAGCGCCACGTCTAGCCATAAACAAAGGCAACACCACACAGAACTTTGAATTACAAAGCACTGCATGGCACTGAACTGCGCTCGTCACCCCGAGACATAAGATGTTAAATCTCATAATGGCCAGTAATTTCACTGGCTTCAATGTCCTTCAAATCGAAACACAACAGTGCTTAAACACTGTTGTTTGGCGGCAACAATAAACAAAGCGGTGGTAAAACCCAGACGGCCTCTCACATACGAGAGACCTACCACCTTGTATCCAATATTGGCTATTTAATGATTCAATGGCAAGCCGTGGGCATACTAGTTTCCTTTGCTTACTCTTTCAAGGATTAAGGCGTAGGCTTATATTATGTTTAATGATCTAGTTAAACGACGAGCCACGTATGATGATGAATATACTTACGACGCCGCACTTCACACCGTTTAATCGTAACAACTTATCAATGGTTCGGCATTTTATGGATCCGTTCGCGTTCGCGTTCGCGTCGTTTAACTACATCATAACATCACATCCGAACGTAGCTTTAAAACATAAACGTTATATGTGAGTACACAGCTTTGGTACACAGCGAAACAAGTAGAGTAGGTCAACTGAAAATATTTTTGGAAACTAAAAAGCGAGATAGTAAAAGTTTTGCTTATTAGGTTTATTGCGATGTATGCGATATGCTTTAATAGAATTTGTGTGTCCTAATTATTAGTTGGAACAGGATAGAACTGTTATATGTCTAGTTAACAACGGTGTCATACTAAATGCATCCTTATTATTATCTTGAGGTAGCGATAGCTCAGCAGGGAGTGGTACGGATTGCAGAGACGAAAGTCATAGAATTGAAAAGATCATACACCTATGATCGCCGGTGGCGGTCCGGTCCGCGCGCCGGTGGTCCGTGTTGCTCTATGGGTAGTTTTTTAATTACTTGGCACATGCTGAGCCTGAGGCCTGTTTGGCCTAACTTGAGACGCAGATGGTCCCTTGTGGAGTAGAGGATATGCCTGTGGCCATCCTAGTTTATATGAATTTGTGAATAATGCATATTCTCATAAGAATAGCTTTTTAACTTTTCATGTCTCGGGTTAGTGTTCCAAATAAATTATTTCTTAGCTGGTGGGAGGATACTTGTTGCTGGTGGGAGGATACTTGTATCCGACCGGATAGCGACCACCGTACACTGGTGCTAAAACCTGCCATAGTGGCCCACCTTGTGTGTGTCGCGTTCCAGGGTCAGCCAGTGTATATCCGGTACTCCCTAGGGCTTGCCCCTTGATCCTAACCTTTTTCCCATCCCTTTTTCCTTTCCCTCCCCTTGGCCCTTTTGCAGGCCGGCATGATATTGCCGACCAACGATGGACACATTGTTTATCGTTGGTCGACAATATTCTTGGATTGTGCTACACTTACCATCAGGTGTAGCGTAGTCACTTTGCCGAGCCAGGATAAAAAAAAAAAAAAATCTTTCTTTCAAATCATGTGTAAATATATATTAAAACATTATGTATTATTCCTTCGCCAATTATAAAGCGATTTTATCGTAAACAAAATATTCGATAGAGTTTGGCTGCGATGTAGTCCCTTATAAATTTTGTTATAATCCAATAATAGAGTCCGGAGTAAAGAATGTAAATCTTCAACGGAAAACAGCACACTCGTCGCGATTGTGTTGTTGTATTGGACTTTACAACCGTGAATTTAAAACTACGAATTCAAAAAATAATTTCTATAGATATCTTTGAAGTCGGTGCAATTTCAGTTTGGCCGGCAGCGATATAGGCACGGACTCCAAAGATAAATATAGAAATTGGTACCTTTTTACTTTTCAAAGTTAATGTCTGAAGTTGGTTTCTAAGTTTTATTAAAACAACCACTAACAAGTAGTGGTATCATGCCTGTAATCATCAGCATTACCACTTGTTTTCGTTTTCAGAACGTTTCTCTTACCCAGTACATCTATCGAATATGCTTGTTCAAACGAAAACTACATCATCACAGTGGTATTAATCATGTGGCCCGTCCGGAGCGCCCGGCCCGTCCAACCGTCAGAGATAGCGGGCACAAGCGAGCACTGAGCACCCATTCGTCCGCCACCGGATTATCTTCGTATTTGTACTACATGTATGTACTTCATTATCGAACCATTGTTTTCAACGGCTGGAAAAATTCACGATTTGTTTGCTAGGATTCACATTTAAAAATCCAACTGAGTTTGTTTCGCTGGGTCATTTTAGCAATGCTAGTAGTTTCAATACACGTGCCGTTTCGGTAATGCCTATGGTCCATGTCCCCCCTTCCCCCCAGTCCGAGATATTTGATCTGAACTTTTCCATAATAAAAATATCGTAATAAAATTAATAGATTAATAGATTCATTTAGTTTAATTGCATATTGTATTTTGAGGATACTATGTATGCTATGCATACAGTTTGCTATAGTTTCTATATTTATAAAAATATTTATTTAAGTTTCTTTTATTTTTATACTGACTTGTCTTATGCGTTATGTTAATTGTCTACATAATTAATAAACTAATTCATTTCATTTCAAAGTCATGTAGGTGGCAAAACCACGCTTTAGAGACTTTTGTGTACAACATGCTATAAAAAAAATGAGTGCGTGTTACCTTCACGCGTGCAAACTTATTTGATGTCGGGGCAAATATTACGATTGACTTAATTAAATAAAAAATCATGTTACCATTATATAGTACACATACTTATGACATAATTTAAGATAAGTAACCAAAAGTTTTTCTTGATTATTTACGTCAATCTTCACAAAAGTAAGTCCCACCATGTAGTGGCCAAGTTACACTCCATTATATAAATAATGAACAAAGAAAAATAAACTAATGACTAGGCGATAGGAGTCATCACAGGCAGGGAACGGGGACGTCAGATGTCAGTCACCCATGTTGACGCCACTCGTCCGGAAATTCAGTCGATCATGGCTGACGCGTAAATTGCTAAATGAAAACCACATTGCCTGTATATAAATAAAAATATGATTCATATCATATTTATTGAGTTTAACAAAAAGTTGTCTGTTATTACGTTAAAAGCAGGAAATATATTTTTTATGCGAGTACGCCAACATGACTGCACTTAGGGATTGCAATCCGGCGCCATTTCCAATCCGGCCGGATCCGACCGGATTCCCACTGATCCGGCCGGATCCGGTCGGATCCGGCCGGATTGATCAAGTCAGGATGATTCTCACTTTACGGTTCAAAATGAACTGTTAGTAAGTTAATCAAGTGTTATTGTGCTTAATATAAGTAATTTATAAAAAATAAAACATGTAAAATCAACTTTATTTCCAATCTAATGTTAAGATTAGACAACGAGCAAACAAATAAAATCTAGTAGTGTAGGTAACTAGTAAAATTTTTACGATGAAACAAGTAGCTCAGTCTTCATAGATTTCACTTTCACATATAGATCAATTATTTTAGTAAGTAACATTATAAAATCTAATATAATTAACCTTACGTAATTTATTAAGATGAGATCACAATCTATCTATACTTATAAAATAACATGTCCTGACTGACTGACTGATTCATCATCGCCGAGCGCAAACTATCAAGGCTACAAGCATGAAATTCGGACTGTATATTCATTTTGTTATGTAGGCACCCACTAAGAAAGGATTTTAGAAAATTCCACCTCAAAGGGGTCAAAATAGGGGATGATAATATGTATGAAAGTCCGTCATTTTGAAAGTTACATAAACAACATTTTGTATTTCGGTTATTGACGTAAAACAAATAAATATGTGTTTCAGGAATTTTGGAAATAGTTAATAAGAGATGAAAAGGGGGGTGAAAGTTAATGCGAAAGTGAGTTTGTTTGTTACGCTTTCACGCCTAAATCACTGAACCTATTTTGATGAATTTATCTACAGGGATAGATGGGACCCTGGAGACGGTTACAGGCTACTTTTATCCCGGAAAATGATGTTCACGCGGGCGGAGCCGCGAGCAAAAGCTAGTAATTAATAAAGTATTTGAGAATGCTAACTATTGCAACAAACAAGTCTTATATTTATGACAGACACCATCATGATTTGATGAATCTTTGTAATGAATGGCACAATAATGAGTTTGTCTTATAATTACAACTTTTTTGTTTAATCAACTTACGAAAAATAATTATTTTAAGTAGAATTTTAAGTAATATTTGTCTTAGTATTCATTATAATAATATATAGAAAATCAATGTTGATTTTGAAGGGATGATCGTAGAAAACAAATAATGTTAATTGTGTCATCTGCTAGTCGACTTTTAATAGAGCTGCAAATATAGCCTGCGGCCAAAAAGGCCCTTTCCGTTTCTACATTTGTCGGCTTTATTGTCAGCACATAATCATAAATAGCAGACAAGTATTCTCTTCGAACTCTGTAAAAACTCCGTCCTTTCAAATGTAGTCATTTACTTTTTTAGTACTTTATGAAAATCTTTCTCTTTTTTAGTATAAACACATGGTTTCTCGCTGGATTTGTAATTGTAATTCTTCCTGTAATGTCAAATATTTCTTTAGTGAGGGTGAATCTAAGTTCTCTTCTACTATCTCTTCCAATTTTTCTTTAGAGTTATCATCTTGAATGACTATTTCCAAGATTTTTGTCATTTCTGATCATATGACTTTTTTCTTTGGCATAGTAAAGTACCTAATCATGCAACAGCTCTATTTAAATAGCTAAAAATTGTAGCACCGGATCCGGTCGCCGGATCCGGTGTATTGGTACCGGATCCGGTGGACGTTTAATGATGCCGGATCCGCCGGATTACCGGATCCGTTTTTCCGGATTGCAATCCCTAACTGCACTACATCTGATATTATGGGCAGTGCAGTCCCAAATAAACCAGCGACCACCGACAAACAACGAGTTTATCGGTGGTCACCAGATTCATGCTGGCCTATATAAATGCTTCTTTCTAGAGAGAGAAGAAACAAATCGAGGAGCCTGTGACAGGACAGGCGGATGACTGATCCAGGCACAGGGATACAAGGATATACCCCTATACCCGCCGCAACCAACCATCAAGTCAAGTCGCAAGCCCCTCGGGAGGCCGGACATGCTGATCCTGGAACGCGATCTATACGAGGTGTGTAAGTCATAATGGCAGGTTTTAACACCATGTGTACGGTGGTCGCTATCCCGGCGGACATGAATATCCTACCACCATGATTTTTAGAATTTAAAACTCAAACACATATTCTGATTGCTCTCCAATTTCAATTAAACATAGGACTTCACCGGTAGTTCAGCATAATTACGCAACCACTAAACCAATGATGCGATCATTATGAGGCAATATTTGAAAAATATCAATAATAAAAAAAATAACAGGTTGCAAATCAGTCCGCGGGACGAAACTAGTCTGTCATAAAATAACACCACAACGTTTTATTGAGGCTAAAAATATACTTGCCTTAAAAAACAAATCAACACGATAGGTCATAACCCGGATTGATGATCCATAGGTTTCCATTAGTCGAGGGCATCAACTATTAATACATTTTATATGTGCCCTACATAATTTTATATCTAGTGTAAAAAATATTGCATTAACGTTTATATGGACCACAAGTATCTAAGGGTTAGGATGGCGTCAGACCAAAGCTAACCAATAGATATAAAGTTTGGTCTATTCAATGCAAGAACTATCATGATTAATGGGGGATCAGGAATAGTCCTGGGAAGTATCTGGATATACATTGGCTATTCTGGAAAGGCATTACAACAAATACCCGATAGTACAGAGTACAGACTAGATGAAACTCCCTCGTATGCCAGAGGACGTCTGGGTAGGTAGCACCGCTTTGTGTGTTTCTTACACAAGTAGCTATTTATATATTACATATTGTATTCCAGTTTGAAGGAGGTAGAAGCCAGTGAACGGGATAACGAGCGCAGAACGTAAGTATAGCAAACAGATAGTAAACTACTTGCCCCCTTCCTTTTATACATTTTTGGATCCCTACCTGACAACCTGGTTCTACACAACTATTTGAATTTCGAACAAAATAATTAAAATTAAAAAAAATAATAAAATTGCCCGTAGTATAAAATATGCGAGTAATTCGATAACTGTTCGGAAAAACGTTCTATATCGGTATACGTTTCTTTCAGCGGATCTTTATCTTGAGGTCCGTATTCACAGATGTAGACACTTATAATCCGTATCCGTATCCGAAGTTACACATTTTTAACAATCCGTCACATCTATACTAATAATAAAGCTGCAGAGTTTGATTGTTTGATTTTTTGTTTGTTTGTTTGTTTGTTTGTTTGAACGCGCTAATCTCAGGAACTACTGGTTCGAATTGAAAAATTCTTTTTGTGTTGGATAGTCCATTTATCGAGGAAGGCTTTAGGATATATAACATTACGCTGCGACCATTAGAAGCGAAGCATCAGTGAAAAATGTTGCAAAAACGGGGAAAATTATTCATATTTGAAGGCTTCCGTTGCTAAGCTACCCAAATAATATTATTTGAAGGCTTCCGTTGCTAAGCTACCTAAATCTATACTAATATTATAAAGCTGTAGAGTTTGATTGTTTGTTTGTTTGTTTGATCACGTGGGCGAAGCCGCGAGCAAAAGCTAGTCTCATATAGGCATATTAAAACGTAGGATGATACGTAGAAGGATGACGTCAAACTCGTATACGATCGCGACACGACGCCCACACGGCGATAGAGTGATTTATTATTAGTCACTATTGTGAATGGATTGCAACGAAACGTTTTTAATCGTTCAGAAGCACTTGGTTTCAGCACTGAATATATATTTTTATAGCTTTATATGTATTTTTATAGCTTTCGTGAAATATCTACCAATTCCTCTAAGGAATGGTATAATCAATGCTTTGGTGTAATCCACACTATGTACAACTTAGGTTACAAAAATTTATAATAAAAACTCTAATCTAAGTTATTCCATTATCCATTCGGTATTGTGCGCGGTGGGGATTATTTACCACCAGTTGTCTCACTTGCTCGTTTGCCGAGCTATGCTATAAAATATATAACATTTTATAGCATAAAAGAGACATACATAACCTCACGCCTTTTATCCGGAAGGGATAGGCAGAGTTGAAACTATACTGCCCCCCATATTTAAAATTCAAAACTCGAATGCAAATTTTGATTGCCCGACCTGGGAATTGAACCCAGGGCCTAGGTTCTCAGCCTTAGTACGCTGCCACTACACCATTGAGACGATATCATTTTTAGCAACAATAAAAAATATATGATCATGTCGCGTCCAACCCTTTTTTCCTGTAACGTCGCATTGTGCTATTGACACCCATGACACCGTTTCTCGATACTTGTCAATGCGTAAATGGAGTGACTTCAATTCACAATACCACGAACAAAACCTACGACAAATTCAACATTTCCAGCCATTGCGATTCACTTTGTATAAAAATTGTTATTTTTACTGCGCATGGTCAAGTTTGGTCAAAATTTTAAGGAAACCGCAGTATTATGTCTGTCGCAAATGCCTGTGCCGGAATACACTCTCACGGGGACCGAAAAAGTGCTGGCTTAAATTTGTATACAGTTTCGTCTAAAACGTCAAAATTCTAAAATGTTTTTCAGCCCATTAATCTCATGCCTTCATGGGATCCAATGGTCTCACTACGGAGTACGGAGGATGCTCAAGACGGGACGTAGTGGAATCGTCTAATTGTGAAGGCGGAATCTGACACTAGGTTGAGTAGGGATATTAAAAAATATCGATATATACATCGATACTTTCTCAATGGTTAATCGATACATTTTAACTCGATTAATCAATTTTTTATCGAGAACCGAATTCATATGAGAATTGATATTTAATTTTAAATAGGATACCATGAAATCTAAACAAACATTTTTTATATGCCAAATAAACCAACCACAAATACCAACAACAGGACTAAATATTTTTTAAGATACCAAAGAAAGATCATCCAAATGTAAAGCTGATATATCAGTATTTTCTTATGATATATCAAAATCGAAATTGATACATTTTTAGAAATATCAATACTATATAAATCGATTGTTTTTTACACTTTCAACATGCTTAACTGCCAGGTAGAAAGAAATAATGCGCATGGTGGTTGCTATCCCGGTGCATACATTGGCTTACGCCTGTTGCCTGTGTAGGCAGAGATAACGAATTTCCCAGTAGGTACCCTATCAGAAATAATCTGATAGGGTACCTACTGGGAAATTCGTTTTTTTTATTCTGGCTCGACAAAGTGACTACGCTACACCTGATGGTAAGTGTAGCGCAATCCAAGAATAGTGTCGACCAACAATAAAAAATGTGTCCATCGTAGGTCGGCAAAACCATGCCGGCCTGCCAAAGGGCCAAGGGAGAGGGAAAGGAAAAAGGGATGGGTAAAGGGTTAGGATCAGGGGGGAAGTCCCCTGGGGAGAACCAGATATATACTGGCTGACCCTGGAACACGACCCACACATGGTGAGCCAATATGGCAGGTTTCAGCACCAGTGTACGGTGATCGCTATCCGGTTGGATACAAGTATCCTCCCACCAGCGACACACACTAATTGGTAGATAGATCTTACGGACTCAAAGGAAATTACTGTCAAATATGCTACTTGTTATTCATCACACGTGCAGTTAAAATTGTATGACTCAGTTGTGTCAATCGAGATTCAGAATGTTTAGTCATGAATGAATATGAATATTTATGAGTAAAATTTCTTCGTATTTTTAGATCTTTTTACAATTCTCCTAAAAACTCCTTTATGAAACATGTTTTAATTATGCCTTTGATGTGACCGGACGTGTCTCGCCGCGGTAAGATTTAATTATGACATTTTTGTCCGCACAAGAATATGTACAGAATAGCGTTTTAATCCTTAATATTATTTCTAGATTTCCCTGCTTTTACCCTCTAACCCACTTAGCCTTCTGTAGCGCAAAGTTATACATAAGCTCTGGACGAAAATCAACGAAACGTAAAAGATAGTATAATTAATCGTAATGATATTAGGTTTTACCTTAAATGTAAAATGTTAAACCTTTTGTATGGTGCTAAAAAACTATATCTTACATCATCTATGATACTTCTAGTATTAATTAATCTAACTTATTCAAGTTCTCACCCTAAGATGACTCGATATTTTTCTTATTGTCTAAGTAGTCAGGTTTAATCGTAATCGCAGCCCGCCTAATCGTCAGCAGTTACCACAGCCCTATTTAAGCATTGCCAAGGTACAGGTAAGCCGCTGCCTGCCATTTTATTAATACCTATATATCCTTACATATATTTGTTAAAACCGAGTAACTGTTTAAAATGCATGCTGTGCTCACTAAATGTACGAATAGCACAATGTACACCATTGATAATAGTATGTAAGATTAAGTTATGTGTTTATTCCAAGTTGTGGACCAAATAAAATAAAAAAAAAATACAAATCTTTTATATTCAGTAGATATTCTTCCTTATCATTCAATTACCTAGACTGCGACGCATTTGTCCGCTAGAGCAAGTTTGACCACAACAAAGCGCTCCACTCTCCAATATTCATTCAGTTAAATTCACCGAACAGTGCAAGTGTGACTATTCTATTCAAAAACTGTTGAAATGTTAGCACATAGAATATTGAAAAACGAACTGAACTATGATTGTGTAAACAAACATGTTTTCGTTTATTTTTCGTTTTTCGCCGGATTGAACTTTAGATGGTGATTTTTTGGAATCAACAATCTCTTCCTCCAGCAAAATTTCGTTGCAGTATTTTTAAGAAATGTACAGACAAAGACTTTGATAATACAATTAGATAATAAAACAATGTCCGATCATCACTTCTATATGCCCAAAATAGATAATATGCCTATCTACAACAGCTTACTTAGGTTGAAAAAACGCCAAGGTCTCGGGTACGAATCCCAGGTCGGGAAATCTCTATTCGTGCTTTAGTATTTCAATTCATAATAATTACAAATAAGTTGCCCGAGATTTGAATTCAAGCTTGAAATGGTGATAGCCGCTCCCCCTATTGTATAATGGAACAGAAATAAAATACTTGGCTGTAATGCGGTAATAGTTGCACTTGCACCTACCTCTACCTCTATGGGGAAACAGTCAATCGCATCGTGCGACAGAAATAAAGTCGGCACTATTTGGCTGTAATGCTGTAATAGTTGCACTTGCACCTACCTCTTCGGGGAAATAAGCATGAACTTAAAAAAAAAAATCTGTTCGCAATGATGTAGTAGTAGACAAGCTTAACGCTAACAAAATAAATTAGCAATTCCCAAAGCTCTAACTTGAACCATATCATCTTCGACACACAAGTGACTTACACTACCATTATACCCATAAGGTGATTTTCAAATATAATCACGTAAAGGCAACATTTTGCACATGTCTAATATTTGAATATCGCCATCATTTCCGCTGATATGACACGATCCTATTTAAATGATAATAGGGGACGTTTCCGAAAAGTCCCGACGCCGACTCCCTACGTCATGATCCGCGTCAGCGCGCCGTAAAATTAAGTTTTGTAAATGTTACGTTAACGCAAAATAATGACGTTTCGTGTTATAGTGATATGATGTGCGATGCGATGAGATAGGTTAAACCACCTGGAAATAGAAGACTCTTGATATTTGAATAGGCCCTAACACTACGGACTACATTGAATTATGTATAAGGTGATAGGTCCCTCGAGGCGAGAGGCCGTCTAGGTTGATACCACCGCTTTGCCTATTTCTGCCGCCACGCAACAGTGTGGCACTGTTGTGTTACGGCTTGAAGGACATTGAAGCCAGTGAAATTACTGAGCAATATGAGACTTAACATCTTATGTGTCGGGGTGACGAGCACAGTTCAGTGCCATGCAGTGCTTAGTAATTCAAAGTTCTATGTTGTATTGCTGCTGTTTATGGGCAAGCGTGGCGCTTACTATCAGGCGGGCGATTTAACATTTACATTTTAATTAAATATACACAAATAGAGCGTCGCAGTTATTATCTTTATAAGCTTGGTACGCACTTAGTCTTGTTGATAAGAGTGATTCTACTTGTTGATAATGTTGTTTAATTTACCGTTCATAAAACTGAGTTTAGCATATTTAACAAGTTCTGTTGTTGCATCACTTAAAAAATGAATTGAATATGTGAAATATGTGACTACGTGTGTGGCGCATCGTATGATTCAAATATTAAAGACTCCGCGTTCGATCTTTGCACTAAGATGTGTAATCCACAAATAATAATTTGTATTGTGTCTATATTTTTTGCTATTCATGATATAGATTAACCTAGTGTGGGATCACGACTATGTATGTGACTGTTAGTTGTATTTTTTGGCTGGTGGGAGGATATTCGTATCCGACCGGATAGCGACCACCGTACACTGGTGTTAAAACCTGCCATAGTGACCCACCTTGTGTGAGTCACGTTCCAGGGTCAGCCAGTGTATATCCGGTTCTCCCGAGGGGCTTACGACATGACTAGATGGTTGGTTAGGGCGGGTACAGGGGTACATTCTTGTATTATTGTGCTTGCATCGGTCATCCGCCTGTCCTGTCGCAGGCCCCTCGATTTGCTTCTGCCCCCTCCGAAGAGAGAAGAAGTGTAGTGCAGTCACTTTGCCGTGCCCGGATAAAAAAAAAACAAAAAACAATTGTATTTATCGCTTAAATTAGCTTAGCTTCTGTCAAGTAGAGCACATTCGAAGCAAGTTGACGGTACGAATCTTGGATCAGTATAAAGTTACAATTTACGAACTTGATAATAACTTGCCGTGTTATCTTTGTCCCGGGCCCGCTGAATTTACCATTCCTATAGATATTATGATAAATCATTGGTTAAATTTGTAAGTGCTCAGTTTTGACATAGGTATCAGTTCATAGTATAAAACAAAGTCGCTTCCCGCTGTCTGTTTGTCTATCCATATATATACTTAGATCTTTAAAACTACGCGACGGATTTTGATGCGTTTTTTTTTAATAGATAGAGTGATTCAAGAGGAAGGTTTATATGTATAAAACATGCATAATATAGTAGAGAAACACTGATAATTTTAGAGGTTTCCGGTAGTAGAGGTATCCATTCAAGTTAGGGGTTTACGTAGTGGTCATTTCTGACGAATAATTTAATAATATCGCCTCAATGTACTGAGTGGGGCTGCGTTCGCCCGCTTCGCGTGTCAATTAAAAATTAGCAAATTCTAATTTCGTGCTCTGATGGCTAGAGTATTAATTAACTAACAGTCAAGTAATCGGTTTCAGCGGTATATCGACGCCGTATCGTTTTTTGTCGTGTGTATATTCATTGAGGCTTTTCTATATCGGTTGAATTGCTAGATTGCATGATACTAACAAAAGTTTAAATGGAGTAGGTAATTAAAGTACATATAGTTATTTGTATAAGTTTTGATTTTAATTTAAATTGCTGGTGTTAGGATATGCATATTCGCCCGGATAGCGACTACCGTACACATGGTGTTAAAACCTGCCATAGTGGATCACGCCTTGTGTGGATCGCGTTCCAGGATAAGCCAGTGTTTATCCGGTTCTCCCGAGGGGCTTGCGACATAGCTTGATGGTTGGTTGGTGGGGGTGGGCATAGGGGAATATCCTTGTATTACTGTGCCTGTATCGATCATTCGACTGTCCTGTCGCAAGCCCCTAGATTTGCTTCTTTCCTCTCCGAAGAGGGAGGAAGCATTTATACAGGCCGGCATGGCTCTGGTGATCACCGATACATTCATTGTTTGTTGGTGGTCGCTGGTTTTATTGATTACACTACGCTTACCACCAGTGCAGTCATTTTGCCGTGACCGGATAAAAAAAAATCCTTTTACAACTAATATACAACCATTAAAACTATTACATTTAACTATAAAAATCTTAGCGCAATGCAAACTTTACGGCACGTGTTCCGTTATAAGCACCCACCATATTCGTATTTCTCCATAATATGAAATCTAGCATTAAAAAGCCGAGAGCCAAATAGGGATCGTTCCCATTTAGTGAAGAGAATAAAATGCCAAATTTTAAGCCCGACCCACGAGCGCTAGGCTATCTTTACTTTTATCTGCAGTGCCCGCAAAAATTAAATATATTGTACAAATATATTGTCTCGTTTACGGTTATTGTGCTCTTAAAACACCATAAAACCTGACTGAATGATAACGATAAACATTTTATGAATCAAATTACTGCGCTCAAATTTATTTGCAAATTCAAATCTGATAAACGATTTTGATACTGTACAAACATTTTTTTATTAACATTAATGACGGGACGAGCAGTACGCTCGGTAAGTGTCACGCCTGGCCATAAACAAAAGCCAACCAATTAGAACATCGGATTGTGAAGTACTACATGGTACTGGACTGCGCTTGTCACCCCGAGACGTAAGATTATTAAGCCTACTAATAATACCCAGTAATTTCACTGGCTGTAAGTCCTTCAAACCGGATCACAATAGTGCTTACATACTGCAGCTTGGTAATAGAAATATACAAAGCGATGGTATTGTTTAAGTTAAATAGTTGTCGGGTGGTTCAATTATAACGTCCAAACCGATATATCTCCTAAAGCGTATGTGCTCTAAAATAATATCATGTCCAAAATTAATCGAGGAATCAAGCAGTATTGGAATACGATGGTGCAACACTTTCCGTAGTCAATGTTAAAGTCAGCGTCACTATTATCGTCAAATTTGACATAAACCTTAACTACAACAGCTATTATGCAATCCAGCCTTATAGTAACTCTAGTAAAACGTTATATTGATGAGTAAACAGCATAGTATATACGAACATCCTGAACAAAACATCCTGTTTAATAGCTATTTTATTTATAGTTATCAGTATGTACTTCAGCGGATTTAAGATAAAAGCAATATGTCAGTAACGCCATTTGACATAACAATATGTAGTCTGAGAGTGATATTATTACTTTAAGTGTCATCCTACCTCCTTTACTGAACGAGAGGGGTTAAGCCTAATTCCACCACGCTGGCCTAATGCGAGTTAGCTGACTCACATGCTTTCAAAATTCTAATGGATGATGAATATATAGATTTCTATGCTTCTGCATATCTAATATGCAGTTTTTCTCGCGATGTTTCCTTCACCGTTAAAGCAAGCGATAATTAACAAATAAAATATGTACATAATTATTTCTTACGTTTACGCGAATATTACACATTGAATCAAAACTAATTTAAACGGATTTTAACGTGGTTTTTTATTTTATTTTGGGGGTGGACAATCCACCCCGCGACCACGAAGGCAGAAAAGCTTTCGAAACGTCGCGACCAAAATTAAAATAAAAAACAGCGATAAAATCCGTTTAAATTAGTTTTCTTTCAAAATAATTGTACGCTAGTCGGTATTTTTTTCCATCAAAATCTTGTGCTGTGACTCCACTATTTAACATCGGACATGAAGTTAAGCATGATATTGATTTATGTACCTTATCAATGCTTATATTAGTTATCAATTTACAAAATTTGTATGTACACATAATTATAATTGTAAAATAAAAAGTAATTTGAAACCCTCGAAATATCCATATTTCATAGTATAATTAAATAGTTTTATTACGATTTTTTTTTAATTTTTTTTTTTTTTTTTTTTTTTTTTTTATCCTGGCTCGGCAAAGTGACTACGCTACACCTGATGGTAAGTGTAGCGTAATCCAAGAATATTGTCGACCAACGATAAACAATGTGTCCATCATTGGTCGGCAAGATCATGCCGGCCTGCCAAAGGGCCAAGGGGGAGGGGAAGGAAAAAGGGATGGGGAAAAGGGTGAGGATCAGGGGGCAAGCCCCCTGGGGAGAACCGGATATACACTGGCTGACCCTGGAACGCGACCCACACAAGGTGGACCACTATGGCAGGTTTTAGCACCAGTGTACGGTGGTCGCTATCCGGTCGGATACAAGTATCCTCCCACCAGCAATTATTAAGGTTCACCAATGATTGGTCACTCTAACTCCGTACAGAATATACAAAGAAAACTTATCTAGACATCTAAGTGGAACAGCCATTTACCGGCAAACACTACATGCATTTTTTCATGAAAAGACCAATCCAAAATCTATTCATCACTTTTTCTCACTCGGTATCAATACAAATTTTCATTTCACTCCAATGATTGACACCTCGCACAATGCTGCGATGAGATAGCATTTTTGAATCCGCCCATTGAAGGTTTCGAGCCGTTCGCTAGCGTGTGTTTAATACACAGTAAACCAAGGACAGTCAGAGGTATGTTCTTGGGGCTGGTTTATGACCACCGAATTTCGTCCCAACAATCTGTAGATTAGTAGTAGACAGAAGCAACACCAATCAGAACTTCGAATTATGAACCACTAGACTGAGCTCGTCACCCATAACATGTAACGCCCCTTAATGCCCAATAATATCACTGGCTTTAATGTCCTTCAAACAGGAACACAGCATCGTTTAGACCAGTGTTTCCCAACCTTTTTTAGGCCATGCCCCTCATAAACATTTTTTTATTAATTTTTATTATTATAGTTCATTTAAATGCAATGCTAGATATCACCGATATCTAGCATTGCATTTAAATAACCCAAAGCGAAAGGTTAAAGTCGTGTCGAGTGCATTTTTTAATTGCCCCCCTTAACTATCAAATTGCCCCCCTGTGGGGGGTAGGCCCCACGTTGGGAAACACTGGTTTAGACACTTCTGGTTGGTGGCAGAAATAGCCAAAGCGATGTTATCAACCCAGATGACATCTCGCAAACGAGGAGCCTACCACCTAGTTACCTACGTCAAACTTTTCTCTCAAATGATAGATGATGAGCGTATTGCCAATTATTCGCCAGCCTCTGTGGCACAGTGGGCAAGCAGACGACAGCAAAGCGAGATGCCGTAAGTTCGATTTCCGACTAAGAAAAATATTATATGTGTGATTTACAAATATGTCTTTCGGGTCTGGGTATTGTGCGACTTAGTGTGAGTTCAGAACTACATATATGACTATTGGGTGTATTCATCTATTTATTTTTTATCCTCATTTCTTAGATATCAATGAATGTGACTTGTTTATCTTTTATGAAGAGTTCGTCGTCCTGAGCCAGGACTCCTAAGCTATAACTATTTATTACGGCATTATTAGTCTCTTTATTTAGATAAGCTTTGACCTGAGATATACGTGGCTGCTCCTAACAGTAATGAACGCTTTATATTCATGTCACGAGTCTCATACAAACAAACGCAGTTAATGGCTTTATTGGAAAGTCGATTGTTAATATTTATGCGTGTCAGCTGACTTACTGCTGTAATTTTCAACTTTTGCATGTGTAACTAACTCTTGCTTTTGCATTTTCTAGGCATGTCGAAAGTACAAAAAAGTATCGACTTATATCGTATCGGTGATTTAAAAAAGTATCAATATCGATTTTAATGTATCGAGAAAAAATATCAATATATCAGCTTGACCTTTGGATGACATTCCTTTGCCGTCTTAAAAATTATTTGGTCCACATGTCATGGCATCCAATTAAAAAAATGAAATTTTACATATGATTTCGATAAATAGATATGTCGGATCAAAATATGTTGCCAAAAAATATCGATATATCGATATTTATTCAGTATTCCTAGTTCCTGGGCTCCCAAGCGTTTATCAACTTCTTGAAAGAACTAAATATCTTATCTATTATCTTTAAATGCCTATTCAGCTTGCAGTGTCCAGTCATTATCCTTGTAATTATTCTGATATCTTCCTTCTTGAATTAGATTACATGTCTTTTTCTTATGCAGCGTCTTGATGAAGAATTTGAATTGAGGGTAACCATTCGTGTTTCTCTAACTAGCGTTCGTTTGCGCTGCAATCTTCATGCTGATTACTCCTTTTGTAGCTTTCTCCAGTATGGGTAAACACAGCTCTGGTCCCACAAACGTTTCATCACCTCCCTCTCTTGCTAGATTGTCAGCCTTATCATTATCTTTGGGCCCTTGCTGTCCCGGTACCCGGCGGTCAATAATTATTTCTAGGCTGCTAGTGTGTTTAGTGTTATTTTACACTCCTCCATTACAATGCATGAATGAATGCACAAGCATATTGTAATTGCCCGCCCTAGAATTTGAGTCCAGGACCACACGGTTTCTCAACCTAAGTAGGCTGCCACCAAACCAACGAGGCGATACGGCGTTATGAATGCCTTTCCCTGTTGAGTACATAAAAACGTCTCATACAACCTACACATGGAATTCGGTCCGTGATTAGTGGCTCGGAGCAAAGTTCCAAGGTGGGGTCTAACAAACAAACTTGGGGATTTATGATATTAGTTCTGTGTACAAATTACCTGCTGATGCGGTACGGATCTTGATATTTATGAGGAATTGTTAAGAATATACTGCTTTTCCATCCATTTGTGGTGGTAGAGCCACGCAGTAGTCTGTTTTGTTTACAGCATGAAGGGGCCGGCTCGACCGGGTTTGTGGCAAAGTGACTTGTTTATATATACATCCGAATGACGAAACGAGCAATTCTGTGGTATCGCCTCGGTCTCACCGGCGCATTCACGCTTTATACAAACACTAGCTTTTGCTCGCGGCTCCGCCCACGTGATCAAATAAACAAACAAACAATCAAACTCTACAGCTTTATAATATTAGTATAGATTTGATTTTGATTTGACAACGGAAGCCTTCAAATAATATTATTTTGGTAGCTTAGCGACGGAAGCCTTCAAATATGAATAATTTTCCCCGTTTTTGCAACATTTTTCACTGATGCTTCGCTTCTAATGGTCGCAGCGTAATGTTATATATCCTAAAGCCTTCCTCGATAAATGGACTATCCAACACAAAAAGAATTTTTTAATTCGAACCAGTAATTCCTGAGATGAGCGCGTTCAAACAAACAAACAAACAAACAAACAAACAATCAAACTCTACAGCTTTATTATTAGTATAGATTGTCTTTTTCTTTATCAATTCAATAATGAGACAAGCAATTCGCTTGCTTTTATTTCTGCTACAAATCAGCAGTGTATACTGTTGTATTTTAGTTTACTTTGAAGGACAATTAATCCAGTGAAAGTAATAGGCATTATAAGACTAAACATCTTAATTATCGAAGTGACGTAGTTTAAAACTATGCTTTGTAATTTAAGGCGACGTGCTGGTGGTGCTTACCATCAGGCGAGCGACCAGCCCATAGGCTAATAAAAAAATACTTTCTATAAATAAAAGCAACACCATGCTCAACTATAAAATAGAAAATATTGCGAATTCACAAGGTGGCATTGGCTCTATTATTATTTATTTAAATAATAAAAATAAACTCATGATATTCAAAGAAGAATATCATAATTATTATAAACATGCATACGTAGTAATCATAATTATGGTTTGTCGGAATCCCACCACAATCACCATCTGCGATTCAATCGAGATGTGCGTATTGTTATAGCCATTCGCATTCCAACTTGGTTCGTGATCTGGTTATGCGTAAATAGTTTGATAACATGTACGGAGGTTCCTATATATTTTTTTTATTTGATTGAATGACGAGACGAGCAAGGCGCTCGCCTGACGGTAAGCGTCACGCCTGCCCATAAACAGAAGCCACACCACACAGAACACCGCACTGAACTGCGCTCGTCACCCCGAGATATAAGATGTTAAGTCTCATAATGTCCAGTAATTTCACTGGCTTCATTGTCCTTCAAAGAGAAACACAACAGTGCTTACATACTGTTGCTTGGCGGTTGAAATAGACAAAGCGGTGGTACCAACCCAGACGGCCTCTCGCATACGAGGGACCTACCACCTTGTTGCAAATAATAATGTTATCGTGCACTGTTTAATATTGACGATTTGGGTGATTTTATCACCGAATATATCGAATGTCATTATTATAATGAGTCACTCTAACGCTTATCACGATCAATCGTGAGAATCGATTATAAATATATCGATGATTCGATTCACAAATTTAATTTTATTAAAATGACACCCAACAAAATCAAAATCTTTATTCAACATATAGGCTAAGAAAGCGCTTATGACAGGTCAAGTACAGAACATTTAAGTCATTAAAAAGACTAACATAAAACAAAATGTTCTATAAACACTAAATTTAAAAAAACATATTCTATAAAAATTCTGTAAACTTTATGAACCTTCAACTAACCCGGTATCCAAAAAAATATTTTACGCTAACACCCCGTTCACGTCGACACCGAAATATTTCCCCAACAACTTTGTAATCAACGAAACACGACACAGCCCTATCTTTACATTAATCAAAACACCATGATCGAACTCGAAAATACCTAGAGTCATAAAACATAATATCTATTTAATAACCTTAGAATCAGAAGTACGGGAAAATCAACCTTAAAACAATAGATATAGGGATAAATAAGGTAAAACAATTAAAATCATTTGCATTTTTAAACGGGCAGCACTGACAGTTTGTCGGTGTAATGGGCGTCGGCGATTTGTGGCGATTCGGTCAATTTAACATACGAAATTGCCGGATTTTATTATGACTGAGGGTGAATTTTGTGGAAATGTTGTTATAAGCATGAAATTAAGGGGTATGGTTTGAAGCCCGAAAATACTTATGTTCTAGTTTTATTAACTGAAATCTTCACCGATGTTATAATATCCTTAAGTTAATTTACACTTAACCATGTCTCAACTAGCCATCAGTTCCCACGGGATATTCTTAGATAATATTTCTTGCTATTAAGTGTCAGGTAGATCCTTTGGGAGCCAGTGCTATTCCTTCGATTTATTACCTTGTACTTCTGTTTACATGTAGAAAATGAGTATGTCATCTTTTTAATAACATATCTAGTAATTCAGTGGCGATGGAAGAATCCTTTCATTAATCGGAACGGGTCTCGGAAACGATTCAAACAACATGCGATGGTATATAAAATCAGTTGTGGTTCACCTGTAATGTCTTTTGAAAATTTAAAAAAGCTAATAAGTTAACCTAACTAGAAGTTTTTTAAAGAATATTTTTAAAACAAACTAAATACACTATTATGTAAATTTAGTTTTACAAATACAGTACATAAAAAATTCATCAACATTCTACCTACCATATTTGCTTAACACAGTTAATTTATTTGTCAGCTACTTAAACGAACAATAAAAGCTTTTCCCGTTATTTTACCATACTAATTAACTATGAAATTAAGGAAATTTTCTTTGGTCAATGTTTTTCAATCTGGTATTGGAACAATTTAGGGCAATTTTAATTTAGAAAAAATGTATACAATCTAATATAAATGTCCTGGGTTTTAGCGGTAATATTTGGTTTTAAAATTTTTACTTGATGATCGCTAATAATTCTAGCCCAAGTGTGACCACAGTATACTTTAAAATCAACTTAGCTTAGTACCATGCTGACGCATTATCTGACTAATTTTAAGTGGTTTATCAAATGGCAATAATTTTCAAAGCTATTAATAGCGTTTCCTGTATTCTCTCGCTTAACGACTGACATAACCGCAGCTGGTGGGTATAGAGATAAATCCGAATCGGCATCATGTTTAGCCACTATATTCGATTAATTTTAATTCAATTATCTGATTGCCGAAACACATAAATTTAATCGTTGAACTAGTGATGGTACCAATAATCTATTTACTAATAGATTTGCTTACTGGCAGTAAATATTTGACACGTTTTGTATGGAAGATGTGTCAAAACATTATTGATAGTTAGTTTAGTTAGTTGGGAAAGGCCATTATTATTATATATTTTCGAGTGGTAGAGCCACGCTGTAGACAGTATTGTCTACACCATGAATGGACCGGCTCAACCGGGTCATTACCACTGTCTCATAGAAAACCGACGTAAATTAGCGGCTTGCTGCTCCGTTTCGTACGGTGAGTGAATTATCCGGAGGCCCAAATCCCCCTCCACTTCCCAATCCTTAATTATCCCTTTACTCGGCAACGCGCCCATGATTCTTCTGGTATTGTGGGCGTACATGCGCGATGGAGAGCTCGTTTGCAGGCCTGTGCTTTAAAAAATCAGAAGTGTATGCTCTTGGGGCTGTCTTCGAACCTGCGACTTTCGTCTCGGCAGCGCGTAACGCGAACTGTCACTAGTTCAAGCTAGTTTTGAAATGTAAAACTCTTAAATTCATATTCTTAAATTTATATTAATATTTATAAATTCATACCACACAATTCTCCAGGTGAGGAAAATGAATGATTTTTCGGTAAAGGAACAATAAAAAAAATCTGTGCCAATTTAGTCCTAAAATAAAATATAATCCTATGACAACATTAAATATGTAAATTGGTGCCGGCCGGCGCGGAGACCACGGATCCAAGCCCTTTTTTCATTAGCTACCTGGTAAAAAATATTTAAAATTTACATCATAAATTGTTTTTTTGTCCAATTTTTATTATTTTTTTCCATTGCGGATAACCGTGTGATGGATTGAATTAGTGCTGTAAATAGGAAACCTAAACGGAGAATTGTATTTCTGTAATTTCTTTATTATTTATAAAAAATATTATTTATTTATTATTTAGTAGAAGAACGAAAGTCACCGACATAGCTCAGCGGATTAGCAAGCTCAAGTGGCAGTGGGCAGGCCACATAGCTCGCAGAACCGATAACCCATGGGGCAGGAAGGTTCTGAAATGGAGGCCACGTACTGGCAAGCGCAGCGTTAGACGTCCGCCTACAAGGTGAACAGACGACCTGATAAACGTCGCAGGAAGTCGCTGGATGTAGGCCGCTTCCAACAGGTCGGTCTGGACATCTTTGGGGGAGGCAGGCGTTCAGAAGTGGACGTCCTGTGGCTATTGCCTACGCGGTACGACTGCTGTGCTGAGGTCTCGGGTTCGATCCCGGGTCAGGTTAAAGTGATATTAGGTTTTCTATCACGAAATTCTCAGTATCAGTCCATAGTCTGGTATTATGCCTGGTATGACGATAGACTCGCCCCTTATCCGATCATGTTACGGAGATACGCTCGACGAAATGTGGTTTTACTGGTTACACATTGCCTTACCCCTCCGGGGATTAGAGGCGTGATTGCGTATGTATGTCACAAAATATATAAAAAAATCTTAATGTATATTAAAGTAGTTGAATAAAAAGGAATATACCGGCCATCACATCGCTTAAAGTTATTTATTTTCTTTTTCATTTTATTTTTATTTATTCGTGTTTATAGTACTGAATACTTTAAAAAACGTGAACCATTGTTTACAATAACCTTAGTTTTATCTGACGTTTGGTGCAACCTGGGATGAACATAAACATCGACGGTCCCTACGTACATAAAGACATGTCAAAAACCGAGGTTTTCAGGAGAGCGTATTTAAAGTTCAAACCGCTCTAGAAATAATTCTATGTACAATTATAAATACATTTTTTCTATAATATTTTATTAGCTTTAGGGACTTTATGATGGTATTTACACACATTTTATTTTTTTATATTTTCTTGGAAAAACTGATAGATGACTGTTTCTACGCTTATATTAAAATAAAAACATGTCAGACATGTCTATGATACCTTTTTATACGCAGGAAAGAAGAAAACAGTATCTAAAATAGAATTGAAATAAAATGTTTTATGAAAAGGTGGAATTATGTCATTGTTTTCTAACGGATATGTACCTTAAACATCCTAATATCGCTACCTATGGATATCAAAAATACATCAATGAACACATATCGCTTTATACGCGGTTTCATCCATTCGGGGTAGGACTGGATTTCCTGTAATGTAAACAAAGACATGTCCTTAAATGAAATTACCAGGATTATGTTTTATTAATTAAATAAGGTTTATAATAGAAAATTATTTATTGTTAAGTAAGAATCTTCTTAATATCTAAACGATAGGTACCTGTATCCTCATTGAAGTAGGAACTACCATTAAAAATAGTTGTCGAAGGTTAATAATTATCAATTTTTATTTAAGCATGTGCCTCAGGTTAATTAACTATCTACCAAAGTAATTAATTAATTAGTAATCTAATTTGATAATCATCACAGCTTTATTTAGGCTTATTCATCTTATGACTATTAAAGTTTTCTTATTAGTTAAATAATAAAATAAAATTTATAGAAATAAAAGTAAGTATAAATAAATTAACAATCTTCTTCGTCATTATCCTGTTCTTCCTTACTATGCTTAAGGTTATTATAGAAGTCATGATACTTTTTTGGGATAATCATTATATCGCATAAACTAATCAAGTCTTTATATTTCACTTCAGTAATAGGAATAGGATTATTGTACCTTAACCTTACCAGAACGAATACTAGAGAGTATTAGTTCTGACTCTTGCATTTTCCTCCATCTAGTCAATTTCAAATTATTGCCACAGTCCACATTTTTACTGCATAAATGCAGTCTGCATTTATGCGTGAACGCTATCTGCCTCGTTTTGAGTATGGCCTTTTTCCAAAAATCGATGGCACACATCTACCTTAAATGTATTGCTTACATACGCGTACATAAAAAAAACAATGCGATTGCGATTCTGACCAGCACAGTTATCTGAACAGAATCTAAAATCTTTGACCCCAGCTTTAACTTTGAAATAAAACAATCTAGCTAGCTTGCGTGACTAGTGGTGGTTTTTTTAATTAAAGAAAACAAGCAACTAGCCCCTTCATTGGCGCCACGCTTAGCAATTGTTTCATCCCACATGTAACACGTAGCTTCCTTTAACTCGGCATCAAAAACTGTAAAATTATATACTGATAATTTTTTTTTGGAACACAGCACACTCATTTCGCCATGTGAAGTGTTATTTCTTTTTTGGAAGTCAAAAATCGCTGTTCAGATATCAGAAGGATTCGATTGAGCTTCAATTTTATCAACGCTTTTCAATTCCCTGGCAAGTTTTTTGTTATCTATATGTAACTTATGCTTCAGTTGATCATCATTTGTTGGCAAGGTGTTGGAATGCTGTGACCATTATTTTTTTCTTATTTCTTTCACATGTGACGCAATAAAAGACAACTGCTGAGAATGGTCACCTAGATTACAAAAGGTTTTAAATATACTTTGGGGAGCTACTACATCAAACTTTTCAAAACATTTTAGTCGACAGTTAGATGGACATAGACCCTTTATTTGTTTTGCCATTTGTTGTTTTCCAGATCGAGATGTATGAGCTTCACCTAAACTGACAAGCACCTTCTTTTTATCATCCAACCAGTTAGATTTGTTAGTAATTTTATTGAATTACTAACTAACAAGGGACACCTGGTTATTGTTGTTTTCACATAGTGACGCTTTCTTTTCGTTGGTACGGTATTGATGAAACAGACATTTCACTGGATCCTAACGGGTTTGACCTTAAGTTTGCAACAGATTGAATAACAGTACTATCGCTTAAATAGTTCCATCATTTACAGTGTCCCCAAACGTCATGCATGAACTTGGCATTAGTGTTGAAACTAAAGACTCTTAATTAATATTATTTTAAGGTATTGGTATTTGATTTTCTCAAATGGGCGTGTTAAGATAGTAATTTCCAATTATTCCATCATTCGAAATTTTACCTACCTGACAATGACATAATTTAAATTACTATTTGCGATAGTAGTAAATTAGCTGATGTATAATTTTGTTCTCCATCACTATGTGCTATGGTAGCTTCGTCGTTAGAAACTTTCAAAGGCTGATCCTCAAGGTCCACTGAAATATCTAATTCGGTACTACACACACGTTTCTCTAATAAGAAAAAAAATGAATATCTTTATTAAACAGTAGTAAAGGTAATTGAAAACAAATCCATAAATAAATTTAATAGTTACACGTATATAGAAACATGTAGGACATGACTTCATATACTTCTATTGGCGCGCATTTTAAGACACCGTACAAAACGATAGGTATAGATATCCGCATCTACGATACTTATACGTTTTAATTATAATACTTATTCTCTTATACGATTTGTAAATCAAGTTAAATACATAATATTTTGAAAAAAAACTTATATAGGTATGTGCATAATGGAAAATCTAAAGCTAATATGCAATAAAAAAAAAATGCAATTTTTGACATGTCTTTATGTACGTAGGGACCGTCGACATGGGAACCTTCAAACGAGCGTGAAGAAGCAGTAAGGCAGGCCGGCAGAATTCTGCCAACCTACGATAGATAAATATTGTTTTGACCCGGATTGTGTTACACTTACTATCAGGTGTGTCGTAGGCACTTTGCCAAGCCAGGATAAAACAAAACTAAAACTAAGTGTGGATTGCAGTCACTAGATTACGAAACAAGTACATAAAGCAGGATGTTATCTAGTGATTTTGAAATTTTCATAGTACTGGAAACAAATGAATGTAAATCATTACTTGTTTCAATGATTTTTAACTTTTTATGTCTATTGCATAATATCGGCTAAACGGATGAGCCGATTTGAATGCGCCATTTTTACCTTCAAAGCCAGTTTAATAAAAAAAAACAGCTTGGATTTGAGCTGCTCGCTACCTACATAATATGGCTCTACATATTAAATAGTTCTTGTTTTCGATTACTTTACTTGTTTTCGATTAGTTTACTTGTTTTCGATTACTTGACTGCTCTATTGGAGTATTATTAGATAACCTTAGGAATAACCTCAGGAAGGAATTATGATATTTTTATTTCTATATAAACATATTACGTGTATGTTCACGCCTGTAATCCCCGAAGGGGTAGGCACAGGTGTAACCAGTGCACCCACATTTCGTCAAGCGGATTTCCGTCCCATGATGTGATAGGGGGCGAGCCTATCGCCATACCGGGCACAATTCCTCCCTATGGTAGGTCCCTCGTATGCGAGAGGCCGTCTGGGTTGGTGTAAGCACTGTTGTGTTTCTATTTATGGGCAGGCGTGGTGCTTACCATCAGGCGAGCGCCTTGCTTGCCTCGTCATTCAATCAAATAAAAAAAGTATGAAAATCTTTCCAGACGTTTTAAAAATAGAAGTGTTTTGATTGATGCCGGGATTTTTAACGGATAAATTGTATTCCAAAATACTGTACCTAAACTCACAACAAAAGCATAAAGATGCATGCATTTTGAAACAATTACATTGAACATACATTATCATTCAAGTGATAAAATAAAAGGTAATTTGCAGAAACAAAAGGAACTCATTAACACTTGTTATGAAGAGCTGTTGATTGACTGCGGGTCAATATATCATAATTACTAGCAATTACGTAAATGGTACCATAATAATAAACCAGTACCTACAAAAGTAAAATTATTATGAAAAAATATTTGCATAATAATATGAAAATAATTTAAATTCATCATCATCAGCCACAGGACGTCCACTGCTAAACATAGGCCTCCCCCAAAGATTTCCAGACCGACTTGTTGGAAGTGGCCTGCATCCATTAAATTTTAATTTATTCATCAATTTAAATTCACAACAATTTATTTATTGTTTATTGTACACTTAGTTGTGTACAATAAACAATAAACAGGACAGTTTGATATTATAATAATAATCGTATTAAGTAATTATACAAATACAATTTTATTATTCTTTATGTTGAGTTAAATAAATATGTTTTATTGTAGCTCAGAAAATGATTAATGTATTCATTTCATAGTCTTTGGTTACGAAGGCGGAAATTCCATGAGTTCAGCTAAATTGGTCGCTACTTCAGAATAAACCTTTAAATTTATAAATATCATGCAAATAATATGTTAAATCGAAATTTACCTTTTCTATTTCAGCCTTTTTACATCACAAAACAGCAAAAACAATCGTCGAACCACTTCAATCAAATTACTTAATATACACTAGTTGTTAAAAAACACAGACCACTGAGATTTAAAATAAAGTATTAAACTGAATTGATGAATATTTATCAGAAATAATACTAAACTATTTTTTCAATCCGTTCCAATTTTAAACGTGTAAATATTGTTCTTTTTTTTTGCGTATGTAATTATTGTTTAATTTATATTTTTAATATTCCACTGAGATCAAAAATGATAAAACATTTTTGAATGTTTTTTTTAATAATCGCACTGTTTTTTTTAAGATTGATTTGATTTAATTCGTATAGTTTTTATAATATGTACGAAAGTTTATCCGATGTCGCTTGTGTAGAGACGCGCGTGTGTGCCTCCACTCACTTGCCGCCACTGAAGCCGGTTGGATAAACGCATGCGCCACAGAATCTCACAACGGCCGAATGCTTTATTTTTAGTGTTTCGCTTTTACCTGCGCTTTCAATTGGGGATGCATTGAGTTTTCATTGGATCTTTTATAGGAATTCTTTCAACCTACTATGTTGCCTACTGACCGGCGTTTTGAATTGGTTTTTTGTTTGTTAATGTTTGATACTAATTAGAAGAACATTGATGTCTGTGTATGGATGTATATAATTCTTGAATAAAATTGCTTATCAGTCACTTTTATAACACTTAATAATTTAAAATCTAAGTCTATTAAGTTAGGAGATAACTTCATTAAGAATTATATATGATAAATTAAGTATAGGTTTTACGAAAGTACATTGCAACTTTGATACCTTAAGTCCTACCTATCTAGTCTAGTCCTATCTACCTAGGTAGATAAAAGTGCACCAGGTAATTATTAATAACTAGCTTTTCGTTGTGGCTTCGCCCGCGCGATCTGCTTTTTCCGGGATTAAAAGTAGCCTATGCTACTCAGTGCTGCTAATGTAGCTTTCTAACGGCAAAATATTTTTTGAAATCGGTCCAGTAGTTTTTAAGTTTATTCGTTACATACAAAAATACAAATTTTTCCTCTTTATAATATTTTTAGTGTAGATATAAGTAACACACAACGTAGCGGACACAACGTAAATATTAATTAATATGGTCACTTACTATCAGGTGAGCCAATTACTTATATACTTGCCAACTGTGTGTTGATTTTTGTTTTACTTTATCATAATATTACTCTGTGATGCGTTACATAAGCCGAAATAAGACTTCTACTATCTGTATGTGCGAGGAAAAAAATAACATCGCACTTATATGACTTTCTATTATTTCCTTATAGTGCTTTCTTTTTACCATTTAAACGGCCAATATAATTAACACAATCAATACACATGTAAATTCGAAAGGTCAGACTTCCGTGCACTGGTGGTTTCGAACCCATGGCTTCCGTCTTGACAGCCCGTACCACTCTCCGTTGGCTGCTTCTATTTAAAGCTTCACTCAGAAACGCCAATTAACTATCATCATCATCAGCCACAAGACGTCCACTGCTGAACATAGGCCTCCCTCAAAGATTTCCAGAATTAACTTTAGAAAAACATATATTAAAACGTATTTTTTCTACACTCACACCTCAGACCTTGCTCGTCTTGTCATGCTATCTAATGAAAAAAGAAAAAGAAAGGTTCTCTGAAAGGCGTAACCTGCCGGGATAATGCCGGGCAGAAAGAAATAAGAATCATGTATCGTTATAATATTTATTGTTGGCTAACAGTAGTTCGGTGGTTTAATAGTTAATTAACTAGGCTTATACCAAGTTGGTCTGAAACCACAATATGTAACCAAAGTAAATATTTGCGGCCAGTTCTAATTGTGAGAGAAAACACAGTAAATGTGTGCAATTAGATCATATTAAATAATACCGTGCCTAAATTGTTTTATTAAATAAATATACCAACTGTATACATAATGCCATGGGGACACTTAGATTGTTCTCCAAACTTATGACCTTGACGATTTGCGCCACATAATTTTTTTCCGGATTAGAGGGTTTTTACTTATATTCTTTTTCCAATGTTGTAAAAGTAATCGGTCGCGTTTTTTTCAATCACAAGGGTTATTTTGTTTAAGGATTTATTTGAATCGATTTAATTCTATAGAAAAATTGTATTAAAGATTATAACATTGCGGTAATTAAAACTTTTTTATATAAGATTATCGCAATAAATCGAATTCTGCTTCGACAGAAATTTCCTTAATAACTATACTGTATTTATGAACTGTATGTAACATTTATTTTTAGACAGTTATTAGTTCATCAGGTTATTCATAATTGTCTTATAATCCAACGATGTTACGATGTAGTTACAGCCTTAAAAACAATTTCCGAAGGTCGCGTGAAGCGTCAGTGACGCTCTCATCTGTCAACGCCATATTATTGCTTGACAGCCAGTTACGTCGTATGCCAAAGTTACCGTCGCATAGTCTCTCATAGACAGGGCCATTTTAGATCATGCGAGGCCCCAGGGTATATAGTTTCGAACCTTTATAGAAAGTTAAATATATATTGTTTTCAATATTATTTCGTCACTGAAACGACTGTGGAATATGGTAGTGTGATATTTTGTGATTAATATTTTTAAGGTACTGGGTGTCGGCATAAGGTCCATCAACTCAAGGGCCCAGAATAAGAATCGTCATATTTAAAAATCAGTGCATTTGGAAGATATCGGATATTATATTAGGTATGTAAAAATAAATATAAACTTGTATTGACAACCTCCTCCTTTTTTAAATCTGTTAAACTAAAAAGGTGTGAGCTAAAGCTTTGATCTTATAATACTTTTAAAATTGGTTATGCCTTGATTTATCAGTATCCATCCGTAATCTAATTTGACCTTTATAAAATACATTTTTCATTTACTATAAATGGAAAAAACAAAGAAAATCCCCAGAGATTTAGCTGTCGTGTAACAATATTATCAGAAGCTATTTGGAAGTGCAAAGTTCACGCTTAAACCGTAACACGCCTGTTTGTTTATCATAGCTTACGCACCTTCGGTAAGACAAGGGCTTAACTGACAATATTTTATAACAAAAATAATTGAATAAATACACCCAACAGTCACATACATAGTAAAGAATGAGTTAAGTATGCCCATGTACTACAAACACACATATATCTCTGGAGTAACAACCGCATATTAAATTATTGAAAAATAAGATTGTTTCTATACCAAAACCATGCCAAATAATGGTTTAAATAACTATAAAATTACATTTAAATTTAATTAATATCTTTTATAAATAAAAATACCCTTGTAAAGAACATGATCCGATACCTAAAAGCAAAGCTGTATGCTGTATGCTGTATTTCATGCAAAGAAGAATTAATTCAAAGTAATATAAGCCAAATAATACGCCATTAACTGTACAAAAAAATGAAATGGATCTCATTCATGTAAAATCACATAAAGGACAGTAATGCTTTTATCTTACCAAAGGTGCATTAGTACAAAGCAGATTTTTAGTTAATGCATTTCACGAAGGGGCTTTCGAATATCGAACTCCACTCTGTGTATAGTCTGAGTTTTTTCAATAGTTATGATTTGTTCACATTGAAGTCAATGTAATTACTAGGCAGTATGAGACTTAACATCTTATATAACGAAGTTAAGAGCTCAGTGTAGTGCCATACAGTACATTAAAATCTAGAGTCCTAAGAAGTGTTGCTTCTATTTATGCACAGATACTTGCCAGCAGGCGAGCGAATTGCTCGTCTCGTCGTTTATATCGCAGTATAGAAAATAAATTGACCTTCTAAAAATGTCATGTCACTCCCCATCAATCATAACTTCAATAAAAGTTGAGAAAAAATAGTGTATCATTTAAATGACCTCATGAAATCTGTCAGATAGGCCGAAGGGGTCTGCCTCCCGCCTACTATCAAGATCGGTTAATGTCGTCACGCCAGACTCGCTGACGTAGCTGGAAAAAAAATCGTTTAATTTCAAGGTCACGTTTACGTAAACCTTTCATTTTTATCCAAGCTTCACAAGTATAATCTATACATATATAAAACTGTCTTGTTGTTGATGACTGACTGATTCCTTAACGCAGACGGAGAGACACTTTTTTTAAATAATTAATTTTTGGATATTCCCCTCCTAAGGGGGTAAAATAAAGGATAAACGGTTGTATGCTGCAAACATGACCATGCAGAATTTCACGCAGGCGGAGCTAAGCAAAGACTATAGTAATATTCGGAGCCTTATGTATAAAAAAATACGTTACACGACTTACTAGAATCCATGATAATATAAGGTTTGTGAGTCTAGTGCTTGTTTCATCGACTTATGCTTCACTTTGCTGTTGGGAAAGTACCTGATATTATTATTATTTATATTACTACTCCTTGGTATCATTAGGCAATAGAATGTAATATTTTAAAAACAATATTTAATGAAACCGAAGCTGAATAAATATTCAGTTAATATACAGTAACGTATTGTTTTCATTACATTACATTAATACCCATTCATATTCAATTGTAAACTACATTTTCAGTGATTATTTTCAATGGATTACATCACGCTTTGTGCGGTCGCGGCAATTCGAATTAAATGGGTATTTAATATCTGTAACTGATGTTTTGTTATTGTGTATTCACATTATATTAAAAGATTTATAGCAGATCGATAAAATGACACTGGATTTTAGAGTTAAAATACAACCACGACCAACGTTTGCTCAAGTTAATATTTGATCAACAAACATTTGTACAAATTAATTACGACAGACAATTAAAAGCACGCAAATAAAATAAGATAATAAACCCACGCAAAGAAAACAAGATGATATAATTGATAACTACAAATAAAGCAATATCAACAAGAAACAAGAAAGCAAACAAACAAGAAACTCAATATAAGTAATAACATAATAATCTTCTTTCATCTGCCCTTATCCCACTCTCAGTGGGGTCGGCGTAACATGCTTATTACATGCTACAGAAAGTTTTGGCTTGTAGTTTTTAAGCCCTGCCACCTTCGTGACGTCAACCCTTTTGAGGAGAAGACTGAGACCTGAAACAAATATTTGGGGATCGCACAAACATTTGTCTCCGTGCGGGAATCGGACCCATGGCTTCTCGTTTTACAGTCGATGACCAACCGGGCCACAGAGACTGTCAGAAATAAAAACATTGTCATATAATATTAATATAACAGTAGCCCTGTATTATACACGTCCCAGGATATAACAATGTTAGGTACCTGGTAGAAAATATAATATAATTAATGTGAGCTGATAAATTGTGTCAAAGTAAAGGGAGCTAAATCGCAAAATAAATAAATTGGTCCGACGTGACTTCAACCAACGAACAGCATTTCATTTTTATTTATTTAGATTAGTCGAATACGAAATTCGTTTTCGAGCAATTCTTCCCTTTTTTTACGATATGAATTACTAACGTGACACTTCAACAATAATGATTTTACACGAATTCTAAAACTAAGGTTATATCTGTAACTCGTACCCACGCCTTCCTCTCTCTCCTATACGCGCGTACACATATACTAGCCTTATACACTTGAATAATAATTAATAACGTATGAAATATTGCATGAACTTCACTTATAAACGAAGTGCAAAAGCAATTAACAAAATTAATTCACAACTTCGTAAACGTTGAAGAAACACATTAAACTTTATGCTACTAGTTTCGCAGTCCATCAATAGGGCCATAAGTTTAATTATCAAGTAGCGAATAGGAAAAAGGTAGAAGCGGGCACTAAAGATCTCCGTTAATTTAATTGAATTTTTCTAAGAGTTTCCTTTAGAGCTTTACAATTATTTATCTTATAGAGGAAGTGACTATGAAAGTATTCGACTTTTAGCAGACTATTTGGTTTTTAATTTTGAAAGTAAGAAAAAAATAAAAGAAATATTGTTGTGAATATAGTTGTATATTGCATAGGTAATGCACAAATTATTCAATTGCCCCAGCAATAGTCACACTAATTCGGCCATTTGTTGCATTGGAGCCTATTTCTGTATTTATAAATACAAATGTATGTGACGAACGACTTTTCTAATACAAAACAAAGCTGCAGTTGAACCCGCGAGAAGCGAAATCCGTGTAAAGCTGTGGCAGATCGCTATTTTGTACAATAAATAAAAACTAAATAAATAATATGTCTACAAGATGATGTATAAATAATATATATGGAACGGGCGTAAAAAGTGACGCACAAATCGTAACAAAGGAATACGACCGCCCACTAATGATTAATGGTTGAAAAATACACAACTCTACATTCTCAATGTTATGTTAGATTAGGATTACGATATAGAATTGGAGGGGTCGGGCCGGACCTGGCGGATTGTCAGTTCGGGTTCCGGCAAGGCCGATCCACCATCCACGCGATTTTGCGGGTTAAGGCACAGGCGGAGGATGCAGTAGCCCGGGGCAAGGTGGTCGTGGTGGTGTCTCTTGACATCGCCAACGCATTTAATTCGCTGCCCTGGGCTTGCATCAATGAAGCACTGCGGTACCATGAGGTGCCACCCTATTTACGGCGTCTGGTGCGCTCGTACCTATCCGATAGGTACATTGTGTATCCGGGCGCCGACGGGTGGCACCGGAGAGCAATGGCTTGCGGTGTTCCACAGGGCTCAGTTCTGGGCCCTCTGCTGTGGAACATCGGCTATGATTGGGTGCTCCGTGGTACCAATCCTCGAGGCGTCGCTGTCGTCTGCTACGCGGACGATACGCTGGTGACAGCGACGGCGAGGACCTTCCAGGAGGCCAGTCTGCTCGCCGCGTTCGGTACGGAACAGGTGGTGGGCAGAATTCGGCGACTGGGCCTCACCGTGGCCCTGGACAAAACCGAGGCCCTGTGTTTCCATGGGCCTCGGAAGGGGCCACCTTCAGGGGCCCACATCATTGTGGAGGGGGTGCGGATTTCCATCGGCTCCACCATGAAGTATCTTGGACTGGTGCTTGATAGCCGGTGGAATTTCCGTGCCCACTTTGAGAAGTTGTCGCCGAAGCTGGTGCGGGCGGCAGGTGCTCTTGGACGCCTGCTGCCGAACCTGGAAGGTCCCGGCAACTCCTGCCGAAGTTTGTATGCCGGAGTCGTGCGGTCGATGGCCCTCTACGGATGTCCCGTTTGGGCCGGGTCCCTGAACGCCCGCTGCGTCGCTCTACTGCGCAAGCCGCAGCGTTTAGTGGCGCAGCGGATCATCAGGGCTTACCGCACGGTCTCCCACGAGGCAGCCTGCCTGTTGGCGGGCACTCTCCCTTGGGATTTGGACGCCCAGCACCTCTCGTCAGCTTTTTTCTGGCGGGAGAGGGCGTCCGAACGTGGAGATAGGTTGGCTCCAAGGGAGATTGCGGCCCGATTCCGCAGAGCCGCCGTGGAGGAGTGGCATGTCAGGCTGGAAAGCCCGAGTGCTGGGTTGAGGACCGTCGCGGCAGTGCGTCCTGTCTTCGAGGAGTGGTTGGACAGGCGCCACGGTGCGCCGACATTCCGGCTGACACAGGTGCTGACGGGCCACGGGTGTTTCGGCTCGTACCTGTGTCGGATAGCCGGAAAAGAGGACTCGGCCGTGTGCCACCATTGTGGCAACTGCCGCGAGGACACGGCTCAACACACTCTCGAGGAGTGTCCAGCCTGGAACAACGAGCGCAGCGCTCTCAGGACAGTCGTCGGAGCAGACCTCTCGCTGCCGACCGTGGTCGCTGCCATGGTCGGCAGCCGGAGGTCATGGCGTGCGATGGCCTCCTTCTGCGAGTGCGTCATCTCGCAGAAGGAGAGCGCAGAGCGGGATCGTGAGCGGAACGATCCCGCTCGCCGCCAAGGGAGACGTAGGAGGCGCCGGGTGGACGACTGACCGGCGTCTCCCGCCCTGTGGAATGGGGGCGTTTGGAGAATTTCACCACGGTATCGTAGTATCGGCGGTAGCAATAAACGGCTTTCCCCGCGAGAAAAAAAAAAAAAAAAATGATAACGATATAGAACGGTAACAAATTATTTCTGATTGTTTATATCCTAGAATTACATATTACTAAAATTGGATGACGCAATAACGTTTCACATCAAGTAAAAATTGAGATGATTAATTTTATTTTGCTAATTAATTTGATTTAAGTAGGTTAAATACCGTGTTAAACAAATCATAAATTAAACATTTTCCATGTACTATTATGAAAAATAGAACTTTAAATTATTGATTTTAGGCCTTAGTCCACCACGCTAGCCTAATGCGGGTTGGTAGACTTCACATACCTTCGAAATAACTTAGAAAAGTCAGAGGTGTATGCTCTTGGGGCAGGTTGAGAACCTGCAACTTTCGTCTCTACAGACCGAATCACTATCCACTGAGCTATCGCTGTTGTAATAATGAATATTAATGGAGTTAGCGAATTATATTAATTTCTTACTTTGCACTTAATGTGGGTTGAAATTGCATATAGCATCTAATTTTAGCCGTTCTAATATTTGCATCTTATTTGCCCGGCAGATGTCCTGCAGATTACTTGGTGTGGACAATATGCGAAAAATCGTTAAAATCACTGGAAATCCTAAAACCTGATTGCAATGCCAACTATCGGTGCAATTGTAAATTTAACCATTAAAAAAAATACAAACAAAAAAACATCAAAATCGGTCCAGGAGGTTACGTTAGTTAGTTTAGTCATAAAATACACGTACAGATGAATAATATAAACAAAGATATGTAGTTCAACACGCAGTTCAGCACGTTCAATCCTTGAGAGATGTTTTATCGTCTGCCGATATTATATTTGGATTTGCTTTGTAAAAAGACTTATTTATTTTCACGGTTTATTATTATTTTAATCTTAATTTTAATAATTTTAGAGTACATATTTACAAAATAATGATGACGAAAATAATGACGATGAAATGGAATTCTAAGTAGCTACTTATAATAATTACCACCTGTATATACTTAACACACCAAGCATATTGCTGGTCGTAGGATATTCATATCCACCCGGATAGCGACCACCGTACACATGGTGTTAAAACCTGCCACCGCACTCCTTGTGTTTGATCTCTCCTTCCAGAATCATGCCGGCCTGTATAAATGCTTCTTCCTTCTACGGAGAGGGAAGAAGCAAATCGAGGGGCCTACGACAGAATAGGCGGATAACCGATGCCAGCACAGGGATACAAGGGTGTACCCCTAAGTCCAACCAATAAGTCCTGCAGCAAGCCCCTCTGGAGAACCGGATATACACTTGCTGATCCTGGAACGCGATGCACTCAAGGTATATGGATACTATTGCAGGTTTTAACACCATGTAGTCGTTATTCGGGCGGATATGAATATCGAATTAAAGTAAAAGTTACGTGGTTAGAGCTGGTGGGCATACACTAATAGGTGTCCTTGCATGCTCATTTATCCGTCTTTTACATTATGTCTGAAAATATTTATTTAAATTTAAAAGAATTTTGTAAAATCCCTAATCATTAAAATAAGATTAAAAATAATATTTCGATCCTTCATTTTGGTTTGCTAATTATCATTTAAATTATTTGAATATTATGAATGTAATTAAGCTGTGAATTCATTGAAGAGAGGAGGGTTAAACAAATGGAGCATTATCAAAATGTAAAGAGTAACGATTTATTATATTTTCACAATAAAACCGAATGAATATTTCTAAGAATACTAGCGACACGCCCAGGCTTTGCTCGGGTAGAAGAGCATATTATGCCTACATGTTTTGTTTGTCGGCGTCAGCGGTGAGCGAGGCGCAGCGCGAGGGTAACTGCACCAAGCGAGTTCCGTCATCGGTGTGAAAAACGCGCTTGAATTTATTGAACGCTTGATTTTTCCCTAAGACATTCATTTATTATGCTATTAACAATCATTTACTATTGATACACCTCCTTCAGATACCTCTCTTTTGCCAGTGTTCTATTCTAAGGTTGTCTGGAAGAGATCGCTTCTAGGGATAAAACCGCCGATAGTTAAACATATGTTTGTATTTTGTCCCTAATTGTGATTCTTGTTAGTGGTATACAATAAAGAGTTATTAATCAATCAAAAGCATCGAAGCACGTAACTCTAATCGTAGTAGTACCCATTATTGGCATACTAGCTTCTACTGAGCTACGAAATCAATTTTGTGCTACGACAAATCACTGAGCTACGAACTGGTCTACGAACCCCGCGTCGTCGTAGTTATTTCTTAGCACTATCAAAGAGGCAGCGGCAGGACTCTTCAAGAATTTCAATCTTTACTGCAAAAAGGGTTGTTTAAGTACACTTTTTAAATGAAAGGCCCGTTCACAAGGGTTGGAAGCGCCACCGCATATATCAAGTTGAGTGTCGTGTAAATTATCTATTGGATCTTAAAGTAATCCACTTTTAGTGGTGGTTTATGGTTGCGATCAGTTTTATTTATGGTAGCCGCATAGCACCTATTTATCCAAGAGAGATTTGGTCGCCTTTTTCATTATTAATACCAGTGTTAAAGTTTTCAGTGTTCTAAATAATCACTATTTCTTTCTTCCTTAATATTTTCAGACTGAAAGAGACAATCACCTCATTAATCGAATTTCAGAATGTTTTGGCTGAGAAAAATATGAAGTTCTGCACATCTCGAGTTAGATAATCACAATTAGCACTTGGGATTTCTATTTGTAACATCCAAAATTGGAGGAGTGCTGATTTATTTTACTGACAAATTAGTCGGCCGTGTAGAAATCCATCGAGTGAAAATTGAAAATGGAGAAACAACAAACTAAGGAAAAAACTGTAGTAGACCAAATCTCGGCTACTGTTGTTAGTAAGGCCACAACTGGAACTATTAAATTACATCTGAATACAACTAATATTTTTCTGGCAACTTTACTCACTACAATACTATTTGTTGTATTAATATTCATGTATCGATAGTACACAAAATGCCATACTAAATGGATAAATATATTATATATTATAATATACTAGCTTTTCTTCGCGGCTCCGCCCGCATGATATGCTTTTTCCAGGATAAAAAGTAGCCTATGTTCATCAGGAATAATGTAGGATTCTAATGGTGAAAGAATTTTTGAAATCGCTCCAGTAGTTTTAAGTTTATTCGTAACATACAAAAATACAAATATTTGCTGTTCATAATATTAGTGTACATTACAAATGAATAATCAGACTGTTATTATAACGACGATAATACATCGATTTTTCACGACAATCATTACAGCCGGAAACCTGTATGCAGATAAAGTGTGAATTGTAGAATGGATCCATTCAAAGATAGGCGTGAGCTTATATAAGGGAAAGAAACAAAACACTGATCGGGTTAATCACTGATAAAATTTTTTTCGTAAAATCATTTTAAAGTATTCGGCAGACTATCAATTATAGAGGCTTGTCTATCAGTTCAAAATTGTGTTGTTTGATTCTAGACTTAATTAAGTCTAGAATAACTAACCTTCAGAAACCTATCATTTTGGGCTGAAATATTATCTGAAATAATTGAGTTCTCCTTGTACACAGAGAATTAACTATCCAATAAATTTATAAATCTTTTATAAAACATTGATGTCACTAGAGATTAATGCTCAAAATCGGGCGAATTGGAAGCGTCTAATGGGAAGATGAATGCTCGCAAAAGACCGGGATAATGCCGAGCAGAAGAAAACAGGAAAGCAAAAAATTTCTTAGGTAAAGAACATTAGCTTTATTCACAAATATTTATTATAGCTTTGCTCGCGACTCCGCCCGCGTGATCTGCTTTTTCCGGGACAAAAAGTAGCCTATGTCCTATTCTGATGTATAAGCTATATTATTGTAAAATTTCATTAAAATCCATCCAGTAGTTTTTAGGTGAAAGAGTAACAAACATACATCCATACTTACAAACTTTCGCGTTTATAATATTAGTAGGATAGGATCTATTACCTAATTGGCCTAGCAGCAACGTATTAAATCAGAGTAACTTAAGATCTTTGGTTCAATTCCCAGGTACAACTATGGCATGTAAATTCCAATACAATACATAATTGCGATGAGTGTGCTGTTATACATTGTTTATTTTTTTACCCTGTACTCCGCCATTAAATCTTTACCAATGATTTTATGGGACCACATCGCAGTTAAACTCCATCGAATGTTTGTTTTTCAATAATATCGGCCCAAAATTAACGGATCTAAATCGATGTGCATAAAAGCAAAATAATCCGCGCCAAATTGAGAACCTTCCCCATTTTTGAAGTCGGTTAAAATAAACCTAGTATAATTAAAGTACATCCGAAAACTCATACAAGATTTTTCTTCGATTGTATAATTTTTTTCCGAATAATTTCGATACCGAAGCCACCAAAAGAAACTGTATTTCTTGTCCTTGTATTTCCTATGGGAGCAAGAAGCAATTATAAAAGGCATTAAGCATTTACATTACTGCCTCCAGGCGGCGGAGCCCGCGTTCCGATATTTCCTTATTTTATTTTATTGTACCTATTGTCTTTCCTTTGTTCTACTATTCAAGGTTTATGTGGTAGTAAAGTTGCGACTTATTAGTTTTACGACTGACCGACTGCCTAGAATTGTATTTGAACAAGACGGCCATGGTGCATACTTACTTCTTGTTGTATCTTTCACCATCGAACAAAGGGTTTGTGTAGTAGTATTTGGCTAGTCACTTTAACAATTATATTATATCAAGTTTAGTTTGGAGGACATTTGTGATCTATGAACAGACAACCGATACGAAGAGCGCAATACTAAGTAGAAGCATATTATTTTATTTATTTATATTTTACATCAGACACTTACCCATTTCATAATTATTATACACAAACACTCAAATTCTATGTTAGTATTATAAAAATATTATTATGTACCATAGAGCTACGACAGGCGTAGCTTGTACGTCAGTGTATTTATTTATATTTATTTAAAACGTTATTCCTCAAATATACGTATATGCCATTGAAGTAGAATAAAATCCGATGCTAATCTCGACGGCGCTGTTGGTGCCATTAAACAACAGCCAGCGATAATGGCGCTCCTCTCGGCGGTTTCTTGATACTACATACGGGCGTTTAAACGCTGCGTTTTTAATTTATTAAAATAAAAAGAAAAATCTCAATTCCAAAACTATCTGAATCCTACTATCCTACTAATATTATAAATGTGAAAGTTTGTTTGTTTAGATGTTTGGATGTTTGCATGTTTGTCCGTCAATCACGCTGAAACTACTGAACGGATTTTGATGAAAATTGGTATACAGACAGGGTATGAGCTGACTTGGGTGATAGGCTACTTTTTATACCGGAAATCCCGGAAAAAGCAGATCACGCGTTGACAGTTGACAAGCTCACGAGTCCAACGTAAAGGTTAAAACCCTATTAAAGGAGAGCAAATGAAAAATGCGAAGCCTTCAACGAATATCAGCAAATCCATATTTTGAAGTCTGTTTTTAATTTATAGTCTGTCATGCTGCCTGTCTGAGAACTAGCCACGGACAGTACACAAAATTATAAGGGATTTTCCATTTTTTTTCTGTATTTATTTGATAATAGTAATAAATTGAAAATCGTTATAAACATGTAGTGTTTTGTAATTCAAAATTCTGTGTGGTGTTGCTTTTGTTAATAGGTAGACGGTGCTTACCATCAGGCGGGCGATTTGCTCGTCGCGGTATCTAAACTTCTAAAAATAAAGTTATAAAATGTTATATGTTGTACATAATCATATTTTTGTAAACTATTTAGTGTTATCTAGAAGTGAACTAAAAGTCATTATTCATTTCTGTTGAAAAGTGTGAAGTATTTTATTTTTTATACATCTTAAAAGTAAAAGAGAGGTTAACATTACGTTTAGTAAATATAAACAATGGAACAATGCTAACCTATATTTGAAAATTGCAGTCTATATACTATATAGACTGCAATAGGCTGAAATTACATTCGGTCAATCATTAATTCGCATTAATTGCATTCGCCTAGCATTATGGGTTACAGATAAACACATTGTAAGGCAAAACAATAATTAGATTATAACATGTATATTAGGGTGGCTCAAAAAAATCGACTATTTTTTTTTTTACAAGTGCAACGGAAAAATGGGTTCCTAGACACCTTAAAAAATTCCCACCAAATATGAGCTCCTAATTTTGAAAGGAACATCCTCCGCATCGCAGTTTTTTATTTTTTTTTTCAGTCCAATAGAAAAAAATTCATATCTCTCTATTAATTGACTGTACAAAAAAATGTTTCGAATAAATTTTGTAGGAAATTTGATGCTCTACAAAAAAGGTGTCTTATATTTTTTTCGTAAACCTCGCCATTTGAAAGATATAAAGTATTTAATTTTGATTATTTTATGATAAATTTCATTTTTGTTTATGAATTTTATAACTCGACAATAAATGACTTTTACGAAATGCGAAATACCAATTTTTGTTGGAAATTAACTGCTCTATAAAAATGGTTTCCTATGTTTTGGCGATAAAATAAACCGTTCAAAAGATATTCATCATCAAACTTTCATGTGTACGGATCTTAAAAGTTTTTGATTAAATATTCGAAAAATTTCAATTTAATTTATGATTTTTAAGAAAATTTACACGAATTTTAGTTGTTATCGATTGAGAAACGTCAAAATATTTTTTAAGTTTTTATTTATGTTTAAGTATATTTATCTCGATTTAAAAAATAAATTGGACATTATTTATCGCTCGGTTAAACTAGGATCGTGATTTCTAATGATTAAAACTAAAATGTTTAGAATAATTGAAGAAAAATTTTGATAATTTTGAAAATAAAACTCAAATAATACTTATATTAATGACAAGCAATGAAATTTATAAATTAAATTGAAATTTTTCGAATATCTAATCAAAAACTTTTAAGATCCGTACACATGAAAGTTTGATGATGAATATCTTTTGAACGGTTAATTTTATCGCCAAAACATAGGAAACCATTTTTATAGAGCAGTTAATTTCCAACAAAAATTGGTATTTCGCATTTCGTAAAAGTCATTTATTGTCGAGTTATAAAATTCATAAACAAAAATGAAATTTATCATAAAATAATCAAAATTAAATACTTTATATCTTTCAAATGGCGAGGTTTACGAAAAAAATATAAGACACCTTTTTTGTAGAGCATCAAATTTCCTACAAAATTTATTCGAAACATTTTTTTGTACAGTCAATTAATAGAGAGATATGAATTTTTTTCTATTGGACTGAAAAAAAAATAAAAAACTGCGATGCGGAGGATGTTCCTTTCAAAATTAAGAGCTCATATTTGGTGGGAATTTTTTTAAGGTGTCTAGGAACCCATTTTTCCGTTGCACTTGTAAAAAAAAAATAGTCGATTTTTTGACCCACCCTAATGTATATAGTTGCTATATCTTCATTTTAGTACCTATAGCACGCTGCTTGCGTCTGCTTATAACATAGGTTCTCAAACTCATTTCGTCTACTCAATTAATTTCTAGCGCCATCCGAAAGACCCCCGAAATTACTTTATTTTAAATATACCTAGTGTGTCATATAAAACAACCTTGTTTTTTAGTTAAAACTTACACCCTTCGACCGGTCACCTCTTAAAAGCCTCCAACTTTGAGAAACACTGGTTTATAAACAGCTATACGCTTTCCACAGCTCCACGCCACGACCACCTCATTTCATCAAAACTAATAACAAAATAGCATATTAATACATAACTATATAGTCATTATAAATAAACAAAATGCCAATCGATGCTGTCAATGATTTCAGCTATATTGAAAGACTTTTACTGTAACTAAATTAAAAGGGCGGATCACTGACGCCTGTCTGTAGGACGCTCTAAGGGGATTTTATTTTTCTAATCTGACGACAAGGAGGGATTCGGAAACGGTTATTGTGCGTTTTAATGTCCTTCTATATCTACTTTAAATAGGGGTTCGGGCCACGTTTTAGATGTTGCTAACTTTTTTTGTAGGGTCTTTGGAAATGTCAGCTAGTACTTGAAGCTGTGGTTATTACTTATGAGTCATAACTGACGATCAACAGTTACTACAGTTTTTTTTATGAATACTTGTAATTAATCGCCTTATTGACTTACAATTTTTTTTTATTTGATTGAATGACGAGACGAGTAAGCGCTCGCCTGATGGTAAACGCCACGTCTGCCCATATACAGAAGCAACACCACACAGAACTTTTAATTACAAAGCACTGCATGGCACCGGCTGCGCTCGTCATCCCGAGACATAACATGTTTATTCTTATAATGCCCAGTAATTTCACTGGCTTCAATGTCCTTCAAACCGAAACACAACAATGCTTACACACTGTTGCTTGGCGGCAGAAATAGACAAAGCGGTGGTAGCAACCCAGACGGCTTCTCGCATACGAGGGACCTACCACATTGTTACAAGCAGCGTACTTAGTCAGAGAGGTCAAAATCATGTTCAAAGTTTCCGTTACATACTGACATACGTATGAAGCTAAAAATCGTGTTAATAAAAAATCATTCACATATAATACCCAAAAATTATACATGCTGTATGGGAAAGGCCATAAAACGTGTTACGACACAACCTACCCCTTTTACGAGTTCTGGTGGTAAATAATTAAACGGGCCATGAATTTTGAGTTATTTCCACAATAAGTCCCCATTTGCCGAAGATTCATTACATTGCCGTCCTAAAGAAGCAACATATTTTAGCCTACATGGAAATGGAGGAAGTATATAATACGTCTATATTTTATCTTCACGCATAACACCGAGGTATATACACCGAAGGTGCCTGTTTAAAATTTGGTAGAAATCTTATAAAGAAATATAGGTAATATATATTTAAACGAATCTTAATCGCGTAGTATTTGAAGGTATGTATTGTATTGTTAATTTACTTCTATATATATTAAACTTAAAGGTGACTGACTGACATAGTGATCTATCAACGCACAGCCCAAACCACTGGAGGGGTCGGGCTGAAATTGGGCATGCAGGTAGATGTTATGACGTAGGCATCCGCTAAGAAAGGATTTTGATAAATTCTACCCCTAAGGGGATAAAGTAGGGGGTGAAAGTTTGTATGAAACTTTGTCAATTTTAAACGTTCACGCGGGCGAAGCCGCGAGCAAAAGTTAGTTTAAATATAAAGTTAGAAGTACCGTTTAATTAAACATTATAAGGATAGTATGTATAAAAATCGCGAAAGTCTAAAATCATCTTATAAAGAAGTACAAGAGAAAGAAAACTCCTCAACGGATAGCAAACGAAACGGTTTACAAGTAGGTGTTTGTAGTTCTAACTTATAGTTACAATTTGAAACTTTGACCTTTTCATAGCCCATTAAACATTATTATCACTACGTATCACACTAGTACAGCACACATTACTGTTTCGCCTTCTTCTTATTATTATGCATTGAAAATTACTAGTATTCAATTAGTGTAATTTCAATCTAATGACTGTTCTGACTTAATTAAGGTGTATATACATAATAAGTGTACATACGCGTCAGAGGGTGGTATTTTACTGAAACATATGATCATGTATTCCCAAAGGAGTAGGCAGAAGTGTAAATAGTGCACAGTTTACAGGGCTTAGTTACTTTCCATTGTGTGATATGTGGCGAGCCTATCAATATATCGATCCAGTTCCAATACCAGGCTTACGTGTGATACCGTGGGTTACGTGTGATATTTTCAAATTGAAAAATTCAAAAACATTTGATATTGCCCGATTGGGGATCCATCTAGATTCTAGAACATCACCAGTTTCTCAGCATAAAGTAACGAGCAAGTAGTTCGACTGATGGTAAATGCCTACCCATAAACAGATGCAACACCACACAGAACTTTGAATTACAAAGCACTGCACGTCACTGGACTGCGCTCGTCACCCCGAGACAAGATGTTAAGTCTCATAATAGTCATTTCACTGGCTTTAACGAAATAAAACAGTGCTTACACATTGTTGCTTGGCAGCTGAAATAGATAAAGCGGTGGTACCAACCCAGACGGCCTCTCGCATACGAGGGACCTACCACCTAGCAGAGTAAGCTGTTACTAGAGCAAAGAAGCGTTTCATTTATTAATTCCCTTGAATGTTTTTAGACTTATGGAACATGTGTGAAACATTTGGAAACGATTACTCGTATTTCCATTCTCATATCGAAATTCGGCTCGAAGTAAATGTTAGCGTTATATAATCTTTCCAACTGAGTGCCAAACAAAATATAATTATACACATTTATGTATTAAAGGAAATATTTAAACGTAACGTAAACGAAAATACATATTTAAAGACATTATTCAGACACGCAACTTTATATTGGTGGTTGGGTATAAAGGAACATAAAAGTTACCACGTTAAAAAAGGGCGGGTTAACTCACAGCAATTATTGGAACGAATTTAAAACAAATCGTGTAAATAACGTTTTGCGAAGTATATGTACGAAGTATGTATCCTACCACACTTATGTAATTTATATTTACATACATACTTCTTTTTTCATTTGATTGAATAACGAGACGAGCAAGGTGCTCGCCTCATGGTAAGCGCCACGCTTGCCCATAAACAGAAGCAACACCATACAGAACTTTGAATTACAGAGCACTGCATGGCACTGAATTGCGCTCGTCACCCCAAGCCCTAAGATGTTAAGTCTCATAATGCCCAGTAAATTTACTGGCTTCAATGTTCTTCAAACCGAAACACAACAGTGCTTACACACTGTTGCTTGGCAGCAGAAATAGACAAACCGGTAGTACCAACCCAGACGGCCTCTCGCGTACGAGGGACCTACCACCTTGTAAATATATTATACTTTTTTATATAAAAAACGACATAGAAAATGTTTCACGTGGCCCTGAACTCAAAACAGCGTCTTCAGACAAGAGCTTACTAATTACTACTGGTGGATTTTTAATATTACATTCCATGGCTTTGTGCTTCCGTTTTGACTCAAGACTAAATAAGTTTTTTCAACTAATTATTGTATAATTTTACAGCGGATTGGATTTACGAAAAACTTTAGCAGTCTTGATTAACCTCTTTAAATTCCTAACAAAAGAGAAGGGTGTTATAAGTTTGAACCCTTTGAAAGTCTGTTTCTGAGATCGTGCGTGCGTGCCTACGTTCTGACGTGGGCACGTGCGTGCGTGCGAACTTGCGAACGTGACATGTACCATCGAAACCAGTGTTTCCCAACGTGGAGCCCACTGGGCAATTTAAAAATGGACTCGATACGACTTTAACCCTTTCGCTTTGGGTTATTTAAATGCAATGCTAGATATCGGTGACAAATTTAACAAAAAAATGTTAAGGTGGGGCATGGCCTAAAAAGGTTGGGAAACACTGATCTAAACGAATGGACCGATTTGAATGCGTTTTTTTTTTATTTTATGGCTCGTGCAATCGACATGCTTCTTAGCTGTTTTGACGAAAATTTGTGTTGCCGTTTAACAGTTATAGATGTTTTTATTTTATTCAACGTCGGAAGTTTTTAACTGCTACGTTAATTTTAAGATACGGTACTTTTCGTTTATAACAGGACCCTAGGACCATCCAGCTTGCGCTGAAAAAGGGGTACAGAACCTCCTTTTTAAAATCGGTTGTAAATTAAGCAAACAATCCCACGTTTGTATGTACCCTTAATTATTTCATCGCGACGTTGTTTTTTTAATTTCCATCCACCTCCGTGTCAAAAGATAAGACTAATTGTCTCGATTCAATGAAATCAACACGCCAAGGCCTCCGTTGATTATTATCCAAGTGCAAATTATGTTACACAAAGAATTAACTTAATTCGAAACTATAATATAGTAATTTTCTTACTATTATTTAGAAAATATTTTTTTTACTTTCAATTATGTTTGTGTGATCCACCATTTTTTTATGATTGAATCACGAAACGAGTAGGTCACTCGCCTGATGGTAATCGCCACGCCTGCCCATAAACAGAAGCAACACCACACAGAACTTTGAGTTACAAAGCACTGCATGGCACTGAACTGCGCTCGTCACCCCGAGACATAAGATGTTAAATCTCATAATGCCCAGTAATTTCACTGGCGTCAATGTCCTTCAAACCGAAACACAATAGGACATCAAGGAATTTAGTTATTTTTATATCAATACAATCATTAAACGAATCAAATATTAGTAAATTTATGAAATAAATGCATTATGCATTTATAGAAATTAAATAGGCTAAGGGTAATTACAATATGCATTATTGCATTTCGGGCTCTGGGGTTCAACTGAAATATAAATTTTGTAATTATTACTGGACTCCCAGGTTGGGGGTCCCAAAGCAATAGCATTCGTGGAGGGTCCCAAAGGGTTCAAAAGAGGGGAGTGGGCTCAAGTGGAAAGAACGGTTTTGTCATACAATTTAATGACATCTAACGGAACCCGGTAAAACTATTTCTTTGTTTTCTGTATCCAATACATTTAAAAGTTTACATTTACAAAACCGAAGCCATTGTAAAATGTAAATCATTCGAATGGAGGAGCGTTTCCGAATGAATACCGTATTCATTTATTTTAACCAACGCGTTGACACTGATTCTGCGTACCGTTGATTAAATTCTATTTTATTGGAATGTTTAATTTGTTCTGTTCTACTGTTGGCTTTACGTAATTTTGTTAAAACGACTCGTTCTGTCACCGATAATAATGTCGAAAAACTATTTTCAGTACCTACTTTTATATTGAGACGGATAATTGAGAATAATGCACATGACGATAAAAGTATGAATTTTATGTGTAACATAGTCACTCCAGTCACTTTTGTAGCATTTCGCCTTGACTTTTAAGGTAGACTTCCGATGATAACGTCAAACGTCGAAACGCAAACAGGAGTTGAGCCTCACTTTAGACTTTTTAGTAAATAGACCAGCTTAATGGGATTATTACTACTGTACAGTTCAACAACATGAAGTGGCAGCTCACTGTGCGATTTGAGAGAGATCTCACAATGAATGAGATTTACGGATTCCAAAATCCCCTCTCCTCATCCCAATCCCCTTTACTTTCTTTGTTCAGCAACGTCCATTATTCTTCCGGTATTAGGTTTCATAAGTGATGAATCACCTACTACAAGATGGCTTTATAAAAATGTCGTTAACATCAACGAGATCGGATTTATAGTGCGATAAATACATAAATAAATACAACAGTCACACATATAGTCCTGACCCCACAGTAAGATACGAGTCTTGTGTCGTGAGTATCAGGAACTGCGAGAGACTTTCGGTCTCACAACACCCAGACAAATGTGTGTCTCGGTGGTAAAATAATAAACCTGAACATTCTAGGTTCTAGCTTAACGTTCAAAACAATGCCTTGGTTGTTATCTAACGTTTGCATAAAATGTGTGAAATTAAACACAACTCGCGCAACTATCCGTGCAGCGCAACATTACGTATTCACGTGAGTCCATTGTGCCATAGTAGTGTTTTTGCACGGTATTGTTTAATACAGGTGCGGAGTTAGGAGCTAGAATTTTTGAGAATTGCGATACTTACCTAATAATGACATTAATTTTCTACGCTCATCGGAAACATGTTTTGATAGAGGGGGGTACAACTTTCATTTTTTGTATTAGATTGAATGGCGGTACGAGCAAGGCCCTCGCCTGATGGTAAGCGCCACTCTGCTCATAAATAGAAGCAACACCACACAGAACTTTGAATAACAAAGCACTGCATGGCACTAACATAAGATGTTAAATCTCGTAATGCCCAGTTTCACTGGTTTCAATGTCCTTCAAACCGAAACACAACCGTGCTTACACACTGTTGCTTGGCAGCAGAAATAGACAAAGCGGTGGTACCAACCCAGACGGCCTTGTATATAATATGTAATATTCCTTAAGCTATTCTTATAATAATACAATACGACTTCAACGAAGTGAAATATGCAACTCATCTAAGTTTAATATTCTTTTTTTAATATGTGTGTAAATAGACCCCTGTTTCAGCCCTACTGAGTCCGCTCCTGCACAAACGAAGTTCTCGTGTACATATAATACAGTCAGTACCAGTGGTGACTTATGAGGTACTGAGCACCTGCAGACGTAATCAGAATTTACGTGACTGTCAACCACATATTTAGATTTGTGATATCAGTAAATGGTAATGGTGATAGACTCGCCCTTAGGGATGGTAATAACAAAGGCGCATATTTAGGTATGTTTTTTCTATACTTCGGTGCCTCAGTGGTGCAGTACGATAACTGTGCTGTCTCGGGTTCGATTGTTGGTTGGGTAAAAGTTACATTGTTTTTTTTATCGAGAAATGCTCTGTATAAACCCGGTGTCTGAAATTGTGGCCAGTATGATAATAGACTCGCTATCACATTATGGGACGAAAATAAGCTCGGCGAAGTTTGAGTGTACTGTTTACACCTCTGCTTACCCTATCGCGGATAACATGAGTGAGTGTGTATGTGTTCCTTTTATCTAATAGGTCATCTATCTAATAGGTCATAGAAAAGTGACGTGAAATAATAGCGTGATGTAGCGTAGGGATATTTCCGGATGACCCAGACTTCCCCACTTCCCAATCCCCTTCTTTTCCTTAAAGGTCGGTAACTCACACGTATTTCTACTAATATTGTGGGTCGTAGCGGTAGAGAACATTTATCATTAGGTGATCATTTAATTAGTGGATTATCTGCTTTAAAATAACAAATAATACACCCAACAGTCACACACAGGTCCTGACATCACACTAGATTGTATCGTGGGTATGAGAAATTACGAGAGACACGGTCCCATATGATCCCACAACACTCAAACCCGAAACACATATTTACAGATCACACAAACACATTTTGCCTCGATGCGGGAATCGCACCTGCGGCCTCTCGCTGCACAGCCGGCTACTTGTCCATTGCGCCACGTAGACTCTCAATCACCAGCATTATCACTGTTCTTAATTTTCGCAATCGTTTTCCTTACACCTTTTTTATTTACAACCTTTCGTGTTAGTATGCCATTGGATATCGTCGCATACCATTTGCCTTGACCTATCCCTATATCTACACTGCAAATCTAAATTCAAAATGTATTTCCACAGTTTTGCACGCCAATGCTAAAAATATAATAAAGATTTGCATCTAACGGTCAAGTCATGGTGATTATTGCTTACATAAACTAAGCTATCTGTTTAGTAGCAGAAGACCGCACACAGAAAACTGGTCACCTATTTTTCAATGATCTCCAAAGCCCATGAACAATACTAGAAGAATCATAGATACATTTCTGATCTTTAAGAATTGAATTGATGGATTATAGGAAATGTAACAGCAAGGTAACAATTCTCCTCGTTTTTTTAAAAGAATGTAAAACCATCCCGGTTAAGCTGGCACATTTTTATTGTAGGCAAACCTGTCTTTGCTACCTCTACTACATAATAAAAAACTGTGCACCCATAACAAGTGGAAAAAGAGGAAAAAATATCTCAAATAATAAATAAAACATATTGTGCAATTCGATTTTTAAATAACATATCTGATATTGATACATTTCCTTATAGTCGGCCGAAATTAATTGAAGCAGCATGCAAATGTGTAGAACAATGTTAATATCAGGTTTTAATATGAATTATTTAAACGTATTTAATGTAAAAAAATATATAAATGTATTAGTTATAATATCATATTAGTTTGAAACTGTATTGATGTTATAATTTGGTCTTATACATAAATAAATGGAAATAATCAGATTATTCATCTAACACGATACATGATTGAGAATTATTAAACAATGAATCATCAAAAATATTTAATCAACAGGTGTACATTAACATAAATCACTTATAAATCTATCGGTTATTATACTCAACCGTTGCTGTGATAATATCAGATGTGCATATTTCAATATCATCATATCGTTAATATTTCTATCATTTTCTCAAATGTATATTATAATTAAATTTTATGTGTGTGCACCGATCCACGCATCCCACGTTGCCGGGTCTTACGGTGTATTTAGGTGCACTTTCAACTAAAATATACAAAAGGTGTGGTAATATTTAAGGGTCGTAATATACAAACGATAGTGAGTTTAATCACTCGCAAATTTGAACCACACGATTATTATAATCGATAAGATCGATCATATCTATAAATTAAGAGAAGCGCGTGCGCAGAAATAACAATGCTGGAGTGAGACCAAAGCTCAGCTATTTGTCATTTATTGTATTCCAAATTTTCAAGTCGAGATATGTGCCATATATGTTGCGCATTCAACAAAAAATAAAATAATATAATTTGTATAAAGGTACTCATTAATTCCAACCGCTTAGCAATGTTATTTCTAGGGTTCAAAACTAGGCCTATATCATTGGAATTATCAGCATACTCCCCCACTTAACTCAAACCATCAATCGTACTAACCCATCCATTCATCCATTTCCTCAGTAAATATATTATTCATTCATTCACTCATGCATTAGTCATTCAGCCATCCATTTGTGTTCACTTCCTCGGTCGTCCGTATGTTAATTCCTTCATCGCGTCGGTTCATTTAAAGTCTCGACGCCTGATCAAATTGTTCATTCCGATACTTTGTTATCATAGAACAAATATAGCGGTTATTAAATATTAGTCAGCCTATCTATACTAATATTATAAAGAGATAAAGTTTGTGAATTTGTCTGTGGGGATTAGTATCTGAAATTACTGAACCGATTTGGAAAATTCTTTCACTAATAGGACGCTACATTATTCCTGAGCCATAATTATTTTACGATGTGATAAATATTAGACTTTAGGAAGATAAAAGAGATTTCATACGAGCGTACCTGGGAATAAAAGCTAATGCCAATACAAACAAATCATTCACTCAGAGCAAGACGTGCAAATATAAACCTAAATATCTATGTAAGTTTGTAACTCTACTATAAACCGTATAATCGATAGAGCGGAGGTTTCGCTGACATTCACTGAGCTCGCGGTTTGTTATCTCTATATACAGATCATTATATAACTGTCGGTCCGTTTACCTTGTTACCTGTTTGTATTACGTGAGTGGTAGAGTCCACATTCGGAGTACTGACTCTACATTAAGACTCCTAGGAAATAGGTCCTATACTGCCCTCAGAGACGTCAATTACCGGCAACATTAAGTGACTGATGACTATAAGTCGACAGCATGTTTCAGATGGATAGATAGGTTAACCTATGACTTGATCGAAAATAAGCTAGGCGAACCGTGAGTGCATTAGTTGTATCTCTGCTTTCCCCTTTAAAGATACAAGCGTGAACTTTCAGAAACACCAATTCTGCCACGTCATACACTCGAATACAAGCAAGAATCGTATTCGTAACATCATGCATTCTAAACATGTAATATCAAAACTGCCTAAAAGTCCATTTACCCTCTTTTATCAATATAAATGAGTAGCAATCACGGGGGTTGCAATATCCTCCTCTCCTCTCCCATCCCCCGTTTGTTGGGACGCGTAAAACGGGGTATATGCTTAATAACCCGGAAGAATTGGGGACGGGTTGCCTGGTGACAGACGAACTGATGAAACTTTGAATGGGTCCATTTGAACCATAAAAGTGTAAAGGTCAAATGGTGTGTTGCTGGCTTGGGATTTCAGTCACTAAATCATTTTCACACATTTTTTCATGTGAGAAAAAATGTGTGAAGGCGTATTAGGCGAATAGTGTAGACGTATTTATAAACTATTTTAATAGACAAATTTGTAAGTATAGTAGGGCAATCGTATTTTTATCTGTAATTTTATTTATAATATGAAGAGCTCGGCTCGTCTGAGGTATTTTTATTGCATATTCCGACAAACTAGCAAGTGGATTACCTGATGGTATGTGATCTCCACCGCTCATGTATGCACACAATACTGGAAGAATCATAGCCGCGTTGCCAACCTTAAAGGAAACGGATAATGAAGGAATTGGGAAGAGAAGGGAGATTTTGACCTCCGGATATCTCACTGACCGTACGAAATGCTGCTGCAAACTGCTACTTTAGGTCGGTTTTCTGTGGTAGCAACCACGTCTATCCGGTCCATTTATGCTGTAGACACAAATTTCATAGTGTGGCTCTACTACTCAAAGTGTAAAGTAGTTACTTCCACTGTGAAGATCGACGTAAAGGGGTAGTCTGCTGTTGCATTTCGTATGAGTGGGATTTCTGGAGACCCAGACTGCGAAGACAGTAGTCGTGGTTTCGAAGCCAGTTCCCACCGATGACATCACGTATAGTATACTTTATTGTTAATTATTGCTCGCTTTAACAGGCAAAGAATACATTATCAGGAATCCTATTTACCTAAGAAAACTCTGTTTCAAAGGTAATAGAATAGAATATATTCTTTATTCCACAGGAAATAAAGTAACTTATAAACAAGGATTATACACTAAGGGTGATACAATAGGCAGTCTTATCGCAAACGGCGATTTCGTCCAGACCTTAAAGGTATGTAAAGACTGCTAACCCGCATTATACCAATGTGGTAGACTAAGGCCTTACCTGTCTCATTAGTACAAGAGGCTAGTACCTAGTAGGACGGTATAAATCAGGGCTTATATTATCATAGCTCTTCAAAGAGCCTGCGAGCCCTAATCCATGAATAGATCACTAACTTTTTTATGCCGTCCTTAATTTTACATTTTCCCATAAAAAATCGCAAAATCGCGCGTATACTTTCACACCCAAGATATGAAAGCTACTTACACAAATCATACGGCGGTAAGTGAGGGAAGTGTGCGTCATTATATCAAAACAATCTTATTACTTCGCGCCAACCCCTTCAGAGTTCAGACACAGCAAAACGAGCACGAACATTGAGAAAAAATGTTAAAAACGCTGGTTTATTCACAGAGTAAATATTGAAGTAAATAATTTATGTTTGGTATCAAAGGAAAAGACGTGTATCTACGTGTGAGAAGCTATGACTTTATTTCAATTTCAGACAAATAACTTCGCCTTGATTTGTTATTATAGAAGATGTTTTTTTCCTGGTACGACAAAATGACTACACTTATTTATAATTTAATCAGTGTTGTAATACAGCTCATATAGTAGTAGCGTGCAAGGGATGTTGCAGATATCTGCTTCCGTATCGACATCCGTGTTCTAACCGCTTTGTTTCCGAAGTCCCTGCTGATATTGCAGAGTTGCAAGGCTAATGGAAGGCTATCTATTTTTACTTCACAATCAATTAAAGCAATGACCTGAGAAGGGCAGCTTCGTGTAATGTTCAAGGCTCTTGGGTCGTAGGAATTTGTTACATGTCGGTGATTTTAATACGATTTTTCTCTTGTGAAAAGTAATTGTTTGTACCTGAATAGATATTCTTTAATACTGATTTGTTCCGGAAATATTATAATTAAGTTACTATAAAAGTTAGTAAATACTAGTTGAGCAGCTGTGCTGATGGTGGTAGCAGTTTTGGTTAAATACGGGTCCGCTTAAGACGCAATAATGCACTTTACTTTAAATTTAAACATATTATATCACTTTATATATATAATGTGTAAAAAATATTGCACGAACATTTAGTTCTGTATTATTGTTTTCAGACATCATTTACGAAAACTTTTCCGTACTATTATAGTATTCTGTCCTTTCCGCATTGACATCCAAATTTTTCAGCATTTACAGCCACATCTACAAATTAAGACGTGGTTAAAACGCACGGGATGGGAAGTAATTAATAAATAAAGGATAAGTACAAACAGAAGATTATTTAATTAATAAAGTCGTGGAATGCATATCATCTTAAAAGATCATTAGATTTGCGCTATGCGGTTGCGAATGACATATTAATCTACATCTACACTAATATTATAAAGATTTGTAGTTTTGTATGTAACGAATAAACTTAAAAACTACTGGACCGATTTGAAAAATTCTTAGAAGCCTACATTATCTCTGATGAACATAGGTTACTTTTATCCCGGAGCCGCGAGGAAAAGCTAGTATACTATAAAGTTACTTTATTACAATGAATCAGATCTAAATCTTGCATTATAACCCATAATATCCGCATTCACATCCACTTTTTATCCACATCGACAAACGTTTTACATCTCTACGAGACAACCCGCAGTCGGCAGGTGCGTTCACGCGTGACAATCCTGTTTGTCCATCTGTCGCGTCCCTTATTTGCGCTGGCAGATTGTACGCCGACGTAAATAGATCGTTGCGTGCGTATTGTTTGTGTTAATTAGTGCTAACAGACGGGCCTCAGATTTAGCTAGTAGCTACCGAGTATTAGAATTAAGTGCTACGGGTTACGACGTAATGGAGGGTTTCAGTGTAAAAGGAAGGTACAATGTAATGTTAGGTGTTTATTTTATTCGTTTAGTTTTTAACAAAAATAAAGTAGATTTTTGAAGTTATACTTCTTTAGGCGCGTTATGAAAAAATGATGAGAGTGAAATTTTAAGATGCGCGCGCACCTGTGACACAAAATTAACAGTATGAAGCCGTCTGCTTAACCGCTCATTAAGTCTCGAAAAAAAAGCTACCAACAAAATAGGAATTGAACCTCGATATTAGTCGCGCATGTTGGTACGCTCGTCACCTCTGATCACTGTTTTCATATTTATAATATTTATCAACATGTCTCTAGTTTATACATTCACAACACGTGTTTGAGTTTCATACAAGTGCGAATTATATATGTGCTAATAAATTATATTCAGTAGTGATTTAAATTGAATATTTTGATTGATATTACTTACTATTTGTGAATATTAGTGAAAAAAATTGTGCTTATATACTTTTTCAAGTGCTCCAATATAATTGAGGTTAACTATCCGTATGTATTATTTATTGATATAAATTAAAATACTTTTATTTAATATAATTAACACTAAATATTATTAAATTATTAATGTTAAATACTTATTATTACAAACGTAGAGTACTGGTATACGGGATGAAATTTTTGGAGTTAATTTTGTTTTGTAATAAGAAGTATAACTTCGTACGTGCGTACATAAGTACACACACACGGTTTTTTTATTTATTCGTTTGGACGTTTTTTTAACCGACTTTTAAAAGGAATTTCTGTTTTTGTACTAAACACGATCGTGCTTGTTTACAATTGAATTGACTTTATGAAATACGGTTGACAAACCAAAAATCAAACGAACTATTCAGGGTATATTTCATTCCAATCGCTCGAACCATTTTCGAAAATTACTTAGACAAGAACGACTCATTTTAAATGTAGGATTATATAAGCCGCCTAAGCGATTGCAATATTTGAGTCGTAGTTCACGGCATATTTATGGATTGACATTTACTATTACCGCATTTTGAATCCGATACCTATTCCACAAAATGAAAAAATATGAGTGTAGTTCGATAGATACGGATTAGTATACCCGCGTGCGTACTGGTCTGTTCATGACAGCTTATGACACCTGAATTTGAAGAGGCATTGTGTATAATTAACGTGTACGTACATGCTATAAGGTTGGTGGATGATGTATGAGGGGTAAACAGGTACAAAACAATAGTAATTATAGTAGTAATACATTGTAGTAGTTTGTACGCAACCACGCATAATTCCACCAAATACGGACGGCTTAATTTTTACATTTATAACGAAAGAGATCGAGCAAATGGGTCACCTGATAAGATTAATGATTGAGATTGATGATGAAGATGATGATGATGATCTATTGATGATTGATTCTGAATGAACTTAAGTGAAAAAAATATGATTCTATACATGACGCACAGGTGATTACTTATCTATGAAATGATATATTGCCGTAATATGAAAGGAAGGAGTCCTTTTATACTCAGATAAAATAAATATTGTAATATATACTTTCCTGTAATACCAACACACAGTATTGCGATTTAGGGTTCGATAATTTTCGTCTATGGTTAGACTGATTATGTTATAAACCTACCCTATTGTATATCAAAGGGTTAGTGGCTAACCTAGTTTCAAAGTTTTTTTAATTTCCCGAAGACCTCCGACTTGTCTTAACGACTGATTCACTGATTCACTTTTCACGTGCCCTCCGAAGCATGGCATCGTTCAGTTGAAATACCACAAGCGGTCACCCATCCACTAACTCCATTAATCAATTAACTCTCTAATCCAATTCATTAACTCTCTAATCTTTTACTGATCAGTCCCACTGTCTATGAGCAGCTCAGATATTATAAATGATAGTTATGTGAAACCTGACAAAATTAGATTATGTACTAATTTTGCTTTTTCAAATGAAGAAATTGGTTGCTTAATCGTACTAACCTGTTTGAGACGGAGATTGTCGAAGCAAATGATTTTAATCTTCATTTTACTACTATTATATATTATTATGTGAAAGCTTGGATGTTTGTAAACTTGATGTTTTTTAATCAAGTCTTATCGGCTGAACGGTTTTGGATGAAATTTAGCACATCAGACCATGACCTGGATGAGAACATAGACTACTTTTTAACCCGCAAAAGGCTGCTCACGCGTGCGGAGTCGTGGGCAAAAGCTAGTACTGTTTATATAGACAACATACTCATTAGATATTTATGTTTAGAATTTCTATTTTATTAATTGAGCTTCCAGTAAAATATTTTTACTGCCTGACTTTATCTCGGGTTGTTGATATTTTGTAGAATTCTTCCAGTGTATGTCGTAAGAGGCGACTAATGGTCGTTTCCTATATTCTACTTATAGATAAATTTGCTTGCTATCAATAGTATTTAACAGATCATACAAAATGTGTCAAAAATTTACTGCCAGTAAGCAAATCTGTCGGTAAACAGATTATTAAATAACAGCCATAATAACTATGGGGTTGCAGCCGCGCAATGGAAAATTAAAGTTTTCTGTTATTTTCTCGGATATATTGTACATTTGCTGTATCTATATGAGGAGTTACCCGGGATTTAAGTTTCAAGATCTGGCGATAGTTTCGCCTTCTATTACACTATGTGACAGTAATTTTAGCATACTATATTATAATGGTGAATTAATCATCCCTCTGTCCGTCCCTTCGAAGTCCGCTCATGCATGGAGTATTGCAGCCATCTTTGGGATGGCTCAGCCAAATATCAGCTTGCCGTACTGGACTCGATTGAACGCCGAGCCAAGAGAATGATAGGCGATGAAAAGCTGGTGAAGACTAGGCTTCACAGCCTGGATCATCGCCGTAAGGTTGCCTGCTTGTCGGTGTTTTATAGGCTGTACTTCGGAGAGTGTGCACGAGAGCTACACGAGCTCATCCCACCTTCTCCCTTCTACCATCGGAACACCAGACGCACAGCAGGATATCACCCCTACTTGGTTGATATTCCTCACATTCGTACCAAGCGCTATAAAACATCATTTATAATGCGCACAGCCAAGGAGTGGAATTCCCTGCCTGCGTCTGTCTTCCCGAGTGCGTACAACCCGAATGTCTTCAAGACTAGTGTGAATCGGCACCTTCTGGGTGCGCTTGCTCCATCGTCGACCTCATCTTTGTCCACGCGGCTAGATTGAGGTCAAGAGCAAACCCATCTTCAATAAAAAAAAAAAAAAAAAAAAAAAAAGTATAAATATTCTCAAATGTCGAGTATTCCAATATTTTCTTCCGTACGCTCTCTATGATGTTTATAAAACAGCTCAAAGAAGCTTGATATTTTGTAAATGACACAAAGCGCTGCTGGCGGCTGTGCATCCCGTTTGGCTCACTGCACCGCCTGGGGCGTTTATCTGGAAGGAAATAGATTTTTTCCCATTTCCCACCCAATCTCGGGGTTATGGCCGTCGTTTCGCATCGCCTGTTTCAGGATACGGTCGAAAAATTGTTGTTGAGTGTACTGGCTTTTAGATTAAAGCTTTTGAGTTATGTAGATGGAATAGCAGCTGTTTTTATATTGGAATAATACACTTGCAAAATAAAATTATGATCAATCAAAAATTTGGTCGTTTTTATTAAAATATACGCAGTTGAAAGTGTGGAACGTTTTATTTTTATAACGTAGTCAAGCAAATCGTAAATTGTAATTAATTCGTTATAAATAATACTAAATTAATCCATTATGATTTAAACACAATGATTAATTCATTAAACAACTTATCGTAGACCCTGTTACAAATAAACGTAATTTTCTTTCACTTGCCCTGATCCCACTCGTTGAGGTGGGTAGTGGAGTTGGTGCATCTGCTGCATCTGGGTTGCTGCTTTTTAACATGTGTTACAGAAAGATTTGGCTTGTAGTTTTTACGACCGTAGCCTGCCTGACCTCAACCCCACTGGGGAGGAAACACCCAGACCCAAAACAAATATTTGTAAATCACACAAACATTTTTCTCGAAGCGAGAATGCAAACCGCGGTATTTCGCTTCATAGCCAGCTACTCACCCACTGCGCCACAGAGGTCTGATGATATCTGTTTGGCTGTTTAATAAAAGTAATTTTAATAAAAAAGGAATATTAATTAAAATATTTAATACATAGTTCCGAGGTAAAGCGTATCTCTTTTTCGTATTCCATATCGGACACGAACCTGCTGTATATCCAAATGGGGTCACGTCTCATCTCTATGTTTAGGAGCTAGCAATTACTAAGCATGTACGTTTAAAATATTTAAACTACGTGGTAAATCCTTCGTATGTAATATGAAGTCTATCACCATGACTGTTTCTGGAATAAAGATAAAGGAACAATACAGCAGTGTGTCCAGGTTTGAAGAACATTAAGACGGTCAAATTACCATGCATTACAGATAACATATTATGTCTTGGCATGACAAAAGTCTAGTTTCTAGTTCCGCTGTCAATCCTCGATATCCATGGAATTACCCCCACTACTGTCCGTCTGTACACACAATTCGAGACGTTAATTATACCCTGGATTGAAGCTAAATACAATAAAACCACTATTCGGGTTGAGTATAAAGATAATTGAAAAGAAATGAAAAGTTACCTAGCTCCGAGATCTGTAACACGTCGCTTGGCTAGATTTGATTTGATCTGTCACTAAACCAACTCGGTGCTATTTTAAGTCCTAATACTTTGTTATAAAATGTATTTTACCTCAAACGCCTACTCACTTTAGAAGTTAAATTATCTTCAGCTAGTAATTGACGGCCTTATTCGAAGACTTTGAATCTTTGTCAATAAAAAGTTTGGCCTGTAATAATTTATCGTTTTCGCGTCCCTGATGGAGTTGTTTTTGTTGAAACTAAAAGTGTTGTGCATTTATCATAACCATTATGCTTTTCTATCTAAGTGTTATTCTATACAATTGTTATTCTGCCCTTTTAGATAAAAAGGATTATCATAAAACACGATAATACATGTATGCTTTTTAAAGATTAGGCATATATAGGTTGTTAGATGACTTTTGTTTTAATAAATTCTTTCTCCTGCACATATCCTTACAAATAATATTTTTTTTATTTGTATCTTTATTAGAATTTATATCTTTTTAATGAAGGAATCCTCAATATCGGTGCATACATCTTAATGCTGAAGACGTAGTCTTTCAATATTTTATTCTCATAGCAACGCTTAGGAATACAAGAGTAAGCGTAACAAGTATCTAAGACAGCCACAGACTTTCGAGGCGTCGAAATGTCACCATTGTGGATGGTTTTTTGGATATTCAATTACTAAACTCTATTGGCATAACAAATCAAAACATAATCGAATTGAAAACATGTTACTGGTACATAATACTGGTCTGGTTTACCACATTATTGTTATTTAATCCAAGCACGGCAAAGTGACTGCACTACACCTGATGGTTAGCGTAGTATAATCCGAAAAACCAGCGACCGCCAACAAACAATGAGTTTATCGGTGGTCACCAGAGTCATGCCGGCCTGTATAAATGCTTCTTTTCTCTTCGGAGAGGGAAGTGTTTTATTGTACATAAATGCTGCTGAATTGTGAATTTTGTAAATACTCAACGTGACTAGCGACCTTTAAACGAATAAGTAAACAGCAAAATAATGTTCGGTACATTTAAGAACAATTTTCACATAATTAGCGAGAGGAAACGACGTGCAGCGAGCAAGCGTGCGTGCAACTGTGTTTACTACTAACATGAAAATAAAATAGTTATGTATCCGCTCTATAAATGACTCACAAACAAATTTCATTAATTATTATTGAAGTTATACTTCTTTAGGCGCGTTATGAAAAAATGATGAGAGTGAAATTTTAAGATGCGCGCGCACCTGTGACACAAAAAATTAACAGAAAAAATTAACAGTATGAAGTTAGGCGCGTGAGAGCAGTATGAAGTTTTTTTTTTTTTTTTTTTTTTTTTTAATGGCATCTGTTATACATTATGCCAGCAGTATGAAGTTAGGCGCGTTATGAAAAAATGATGAGTGAAATAAAAAAATAAATAAATAAATATAAATAAATAAATATAAATATATATATATATATATAATTATATATAGATGCGGTTTTTATTTTATAATTTGGAACATGGTGCCGTAAAAAAAGTACCAGGTTCGCATAAACGCGAAGAGAGTAGAATGTCCATTTTTCATGGCGAGTAGCCGTAATTAATAAACAAATGACGATTTGGACAAAGAAAAACTCTTTAGGTTTTTTTCTTATTCGGAACAAGTACCAGGCTCGCATAAACGTGAAGAGAGTAGAATGTACTTCTATCATGTGGAGTGGATATGTTGATATAAATTAAAATACTTTTATTTAATATAATTAACACTAAATATTATTAAATTATTAATGTTAAATACTTATTATTGGTTATTTAATGATTCCAAAGAAGTATAACTTCTCACGCGCGTACATAAGTACACGCACCCATTTTTTGTATTATACCTGGCCTGTCTTCGATCAGGTCATACTACGAGTTCACGGTGCGATGCGGTGTGTCTCTAAAAATGCTGTTTTTTGACGAATAAAATAAACGATTTGCGGCGTGTTGATTTCTAAACATACGAAGGAAAACGTGTGTCTCTTCTCTTGTCTCGCACCTCAAAACACCTCTTATCATTGTTGAAATCCTGGTTCGGAGTTTAGTCGTAAAAGTAAACAACTACAGTATCTGCATTTCCTTCAGTCTAACGAGTGTTTTCATCATAGTTCTGTCACTATCCTTGCAATAAAGTTGAGTACGTTTTTATGAGCATCACGTCATTACCGGGCTTGACACAATAAAATAGCGCGGGTGTCACTGCGAGTCTATAAAATATGAGCACTAAAACAAACATGTCACATTTTACCCGGTGTTTATGAAGGCTATAGCACAAGTTGTTAAATCACTGCCGGAGAAACGAGGATGCTAGTTTGAAATAGAGCCCCACTGGTAACAATTTTTTTTTTATTTGAATGAATGACGAGTCACGCAAGGCGTTCGTCTGATGGTAAACAACACCACACAGAACTTTGAATTACAAATCACTGCACGGCACTGAACTGCGCTCGTCACCCCGAGACATGCGATGTTAAGTCTCATAATGCCTAGTAATTTCACTGGCTTCAATGTCCTTCAAACCGAAACACAACAGTGCTTACACACTGTTGCTTGGCGGCGAAATAGACAAAGCGGTGGTACCAACCCAGACGGCCTCTGGCATACGAGGGACCTACCACCTTGTATAACTTAACCGGTAAAGACTGTTTTCTAACTGATGTCGGTAGTTATAAAAACATCTGTAACTATAGAACCATCAAACAGATTTTCGCTTCAAATATATCTAATTGACATCTCGATTAAACTTGCTTCAAATGATAAAATCGTATTCAAATCGATGCATTCGTTTAAGTGCTACAGACAGATGCACACATATATGTTTATATATACACATCCACAGGCAGGCAAAGGGGTCAACTTTTTGTTATACCCAACAATCAGTCATACAGTCCTGGCCCCAAATTCCTGTAATTATGATAACTATCAGGAACTACGTGGAACTCACGACCCCATATCACCCAGACTCGAAACAATAATCTGGATCACACAAACATTTGTCTCGGTGCGGGAATCGAACCCGCGGTCTCTCGCTTCACAGTCGGCTAGGCACCCACTACGCCACATAGGCTGTCAATTTATAATACTTTTTTAATTAATTCTACTTTTTTCGGTAGTTAATATGTAATGATGTTATGAAACCCCCACCCCACGTAACAGAATCAAGTATTTTATGTTATTAAAGAATGAATTAAGGAGGGAATAGGAAACAAATCTCACTTGACTGCACGTATATTTAACACGAAGAGCTAAATTACGCGAAACAAGCACGGTTTCAAACCAAACGTGATGCCGACTTACCGTAATAAGGGAACGAGTCTCATACAATTTATCAAATCCTCGTTGACATGATACTCTCACTCTAGGAGATGCACACCTTGGTCACGAGACTATCTCACCCACTGACTCAACTCAGTAACCCCTATAAGCCAGGATTAAAATGCATTTTAACCAACAAAAAATGTACAAGGTGCTCAATTCGACGCGTGTGAGAGATTTTTATAACTAATATGATTAAAAAGTAATATATATCGGGAAAAACATTTATTTTATTTATTTTACAAATAGCTAATTTTTAGATTACAGGAAGAAACATAATATGAAGCTAGAAAAGAAACATAATATGGAGCTAGCAATAATATAAATTTATTAACATTAAAACATTAAGCAATATACATTTAAATTATTTTAATAGCAATGGTATAAATAGAAATGATAAAATATAGAACATAAAATATAGAAGAAGCCAATAAGGTTACTTAACTTAGGTCCGTTCCGTGTGACTGCTCCGAACAGAATGTGCCGAGTATCGGCGGAGCGTCTGCTTTTATAGCCAGTAGTAAACAAGTGACGTCACATCGGACGATCAGATGATTTTAATACAGATTCGTTTCTGTTTGTGTTTCATCATAAAAATGGATTAAGTTATACAAAAATAGAGTATCTATGATTAAGTTAACTAATTAAATATCATACTTGTTCTTATAATTGTATAGTTAATGAACAACTTAGGTTATATGTGTAAAAACAGTTAAACAGAGTTTAAATTGTTACAATGTTATGTATCACATATAAAAGAGGTTATAATTAACAAACAAGACAATAAAAAGAATATGACTTATAATTAGTATACATTTGTAATTTGAAGTGATTATTATGACTAATTCATACAGTATTATTAATAAACTATTGTAGTTATGTTTTTCTTTGTAATTAATTAGTGATTCTCATGTGAATTCGTGTTAAAACACACTGAAATCATTAAATAATCTATCACGGCCAGACTGACCTGTACTTCGCTCTCGAAGTACCCAACATGTATATATGTAGTATATTTGTTTTCAAATAGTCTCTGGCCTTGGCATATTAGTTCTATCACTTGCTGCACATGAATTTCAAACTAATATCAGGGCAGTGACCGACCAGCAATGTATATAATAGTATAATATAATATAATAGCCTCTGGCCTTGACATATCAGTCCTATCACCTGCTGCACATGAATTGCAGACTGACATCAGGGCAGTGACCGACCAGCAGTATACATATATATAATATAATATAATAGCCTCTGGCCTTGACATATCAGTCCTATCACCTGCTGCACATGAATTGCAGACTGACATCAGGGCAGTGACCGACCAGCAGTATACATATATATAATAATACTGTTTTTTTTTTTTTTTTTTTTTTTCAGATCATTGAATAATTTCAGCTTCATTCAAACTCGAATTAAATTATCAATTATCAATTCGCCATTAAAGCATATAATTTTTTTCGTTTGTATATAACTTGCATAAGCATATAAATTACTCCTAACATAAACTAATAAAATTTAAAATGATCATGATTAAATAGTGACACAAGTAACGTATATATATAAAAAAAAATCTATAAAAAGTAATTATAACAAAATCGGTGTAAAACCTGTTGACTTTTGTATTGTAGTATCCAGAGATTGTTGTACTTTCCACAAAACGCTTGGCCATTCTGCTTTATTGACAGTAATGATGCTGCTCCATCGATCTTGGGCTACGGTGTCAATGTTGTTGCACCAGCTCTCCGCACCGTTGTCGTTCTTTTCGGGATCAAATGGTGGCAACACCACATCATCTTCTCTGCAGTTACCAGCTACGGCATCACGGATAGCTTTCAAGAGACTTTCCAATACAGCAGGATCCATCTGAAAAAGTTTAGAATTAGTACGGTGTAAAATGGTTCACATCCCACTTCTGATGAGAGATTTTTATAACTAATATGATTAAAAAGTAATATATATCGGGAAAAACATTTATTTTATTTATTTTACAAATAGCTAATTTTTAGATTACAGGAAGAAACATAATATGAAGCTAGAAAAGAAACATAATATGGAGCTAGCAATAATATAAATTTATTAACATTAAAACATTAAGCAATATACATTTAAATTATTTTAATAGCAATGGTATAAATAGAAATGATAAAATATAGAACATAAAATATAGAAGAAGCCAATAAGGTTACTTAACTTAGGTCCGTTCCGTGTGACTGCTCCGAACAGAATGTGCCGAGTATCGGCGGAGCGTCTGCTTTTATAGCCAGTAGTAAACAAGTGACGTCACATCGGACGATCAGATGATTTTAATACAGATTCGTTTCTGTTTGTGTTTCATCATAAAAATGGATTAAGTTATACAAAAATAGAGTATCTATGATTAAGTTAACTAATTAAATATCATACTTGTTCTTATAATTGTATAGTTAATGAACAACTTAGGTTATATGTGTAAAAACAGTTAAACAGAGTTTAAATTGTTACAATGTTATGTATCACATATAAAAGAGGTTATAATTAACAAACAAGACAATAAAAAGAATATGACTTATAATTAGTATACATTTGTAATTTGAAGTGATTATTATGACTAATTCATACAGTATTATTAATAAACTATTGTAGTTATGTTTTTCTTTGTAATTAATTAGTGATTCTCATGTGAATTCGTGTTAAAACACACTGAAATCATTAAATAATCTATCACGTGCATTGTATCTTTTTGTATGTATGACCACGCATAACTTTTCATAGAGCGGTCGGATTTTGATAATTCTTTCTTTATTCGATATAGAGTTTATTTAAAAAAATCCCTTAAATGGTGAAATCGGGGATGACACTAATGACTAAAACTTCAAAATGTATGCACCAATTTTGATTATCCTTTCACTAAAATAACAACTTTAAAAAATGCAGAGGAAAATTCAAGTACTAAAAATTAAATTATTCAATTTCGATTCCATGCTTTCAGTTATTAATTAAACAAATTTAGCACCGACTCGAAATGGTTGATTTTTTTATATTCTTAGATTTTTTACAATCGGTGAGTCGCTGTTAATAAACTGACTTTATCGCGAAACGAAATCAATTAAATAAAAAGGCGTTAAAAGCGTAAATTGTCATACGCAGGTCAGTGCAGCGCAGTCTAGGATTTTCGAAACCAATTTGATGACTATCGAAGTTCAATTAAAAATCTGATTTCGGTTTATTCAGTTAAAGTTCAATATTCAACTAATAATGAGACACTAACTGCCATACCGAGGGCGACAATTAATTTTACTTGTCAATTAGTAATTTCGTAGAATTCGATTATTTCCACACAGAGAGCCCGTTCAAAGTTTATGCTCTGACTTCAAACAATATCTTATGCACAGTTACTGATTGTAGAAATAATCTTAATTGAAGTGTCTTAGTAATAATCGAATTCTAAAACATGGCTAACAATTGACAATGAAACATGAGTTTTTAATGCAGCAGTAAATCTCAATTGATGTGCTAGTCTAATAACCAATTATTTAAATTCTACCTGCCACAAAAAAATCTAATTGTTTAATCCTCAGCTAAATAAATTGTTATTAATGTTGCTTGGCTAGATAATAAATTATTCTAGCTCAGCAAAGCCACTACACTGTACTTGATGGTGATACTGTATAACTCACCGTGTGTAGCTCCAAGCCTATAATCGGGGAGAAAGGTCGCAATGGACACAGATTATTTTACTCTTAATGAGCGAATGAATTTGAATATAATAAGAGATTTTTAATAATCTTCTAATGTCGCACGGATCATTAAATTTAAATGAATTGAAGATTGGATGGAAAAGATGGCAATTTGACCACGGTAAAAATATATATTTTCATTTCTGAAGGTGAAAAGAAAAATAAATATTAAAAAACTATTCGTATCTTACTGTGGGGTCAGGACTATGACATGTGTGTGACTGTTGGGTGTATCTATTTATTTATTTATATTACCATGAATGACGGAATGAGCAAATCGCTTGCCTGATGGTATGCGTCACCACGCCTGACCACTAACTGAAGCAGCACCACACAGAACTTTGGATTACAAAGCACTGCATGGCACTGGACTGTGCTCGCCATCCCGAGACATAAGATGTTGAGTCTCATATTGTAGTAAATGGCATCAATGTCCTTCAAACCGAAACACAAAAGTGCATATTCTTTTAGCTCATTTGTGGGATCATTCTGGAGACTCAAACTAAGATCGTTTATCCAGCGACTGACATCAGTATTGAGTCTCCCGATAGATTGTGAATTTACCCTACTCCTTCATGCCCTTGTCCGGATTTCCATATCCACCCTAGTCCGTGAACCCCTACATTTAAGGATCCCCACCCTCTTCCCATCCCATGTTGGTGTGCCCATTCCTGCTAGCCTATAGCGCGGCGATTATTCAAAACTTCCCATAATTTTAAGTTAGTCTTATTAATTACAAATGTTCTGTACTTGACCTGTCATAAGCGCTTTCTTAGCTTTTTTTTTTTATCCCAAAATTGTGCAAATAAGAATACATTCTGAAAGTTACGCGTACAAATCACTTAGTTTGTTTAGTCGATTTTCGAGTTAGATCTGGAGAATTAAAACAAGTACGTTAATTGAACAAATAAATAAATAAATACACCCAACAGTCACATACATAGCTCTGACCCCACACTAAGATACGAGTCTTGTGTCGTGGGTATCAGGAGCTACGAGAGACTTGGTCTCACAACACCCAGACCCCGAAACAAATATTTGTGGATCACGCAAAAATTTGTCTCAGTGCGGGGATCGAACCCGCGGCCTCTCGCTTCACAGCCGGCTACTCGCCCGTTGCGCCACTGAGGCTGTCACGGCTACTTATCCCCCATTAGACATATACCCATATATACATTAATAGGGTGACCACTGATTCTACTGAAAATCAGTGCTGTGCTGCGGTTCGCGTAACAGCATAGAAATATGCTGAGTATCACCCACCAGCTGTCACGACTGCCACAATGCAATTGCGAATATTTATTTAGTTTATTTAAACTTTATATACAAAACATGTATAAAGGCGGACTTAATACAAGAGGCATTCTCTAACAGTCAACCTACGGGTGATGCAGAGACGAAACTATGTGGGTGTATAAAAGTTATAAAAGAAATAAATACTATATCAGATTAATACATAAAGCTACTGACATAGATATATGAATGAATACTTAAATGTGCAAACTACATTTGTTATTAAATTAACATTTAGGTATTAAAGTTCTTCATATTTGATTATGCATGTAAATCTGTTTTATATAATGTTTTCGCATAAACATATCGCTTGAATTCCTTTCGCTGCGGTATCGGAAAAGCGTTTATCATAAAATAATAACGCCTTCGTGTTTCTTCTTGAGAAAATATTTTGGAGGCTTAATGGAATATGGCTTAGCCATGTTTTTCTTCCTCTACATTTTACTAGATAGTACGAAAGAGTTGTTTATCAATTATTATGCATGTCACATAAAATATACATTGATAAGATTAAAGTTATGGCCTTGGGCAACCTTTGTTTTAAACCCCCTTCAAAAAGAGGGGTGTTATAAATTGTACTCCTGTATCTGTATGTGGGAATGTGTGTATGTATCTATCTGCAGCATTGTAGTGCCTATTCGAGTAGACCAATTTGAATGCTATTTTATTATTTGAAAACTGGTTTAGTCGAGATGGAACTTATCTATGTTGAAAACTACAGATCAATTAACGAATTAATACGAATGTGCAATTAATTTCCGGCCATCGAAGCCTGGGCTTGAATCTAAGGGGCTGGAATCACTCGAGAGAAAATAAATACAGTACTACGGTTAAACTTATAGGCTCCGAGAATCTTAGTTTATTTTACAAATATTCCCAAGATTGCCAAAACTAACTTTACAAAGTAAGACTTAAGACTAAACATTAGAAGGAAGGCACAACTCAAATAATAGATAACATATTTTTTCAATATAACAGGCTAATTCGCCAATTAATAATTTTACTTCTCGTTGACAGCATTTAATTGGCCATATCATATTATCTGCCATAACTAATGTCTTTCCAGTATTGATCCCAACACCACAAAATATATTGTACTGCAAAATGACCTAAACCCACCATCTTTAACAGACTTAAAAAATGAGGAGGTTGTCAGTTCGCTTGGTTTTGTTTTTGCTTTTTATGTACATCTCTTTCTCCGACAATTTCGGACAGATTTTTAACCTTTTTTGAATTCAGGTACTCAATTCGGCTAATTTATGTTTCACCCACAATGTTTTCAAGCAAAACTTCGTTTAAATTTCTTAATTTCGGAGCGAATTAACGCTCCAATTCAGTGACGGGTGCTGGTTTGCGAAAACGAAAAAGCGAAATTGCGCACCTTACGCACTCGCGTCACGTCCGATCGAGGCCCAATCAAATTATATAGGACTGACTCGATTTTGGCCTACGGGATGTCTGAGAAGGAGACGGTTAGCGGTTAAAACAATGAAACAAAAAACCAGAGAAAATTCACTCACATTTCGGTAACGATTTATAATTTTTATGACGCAGAGAGAAAATGTCAAGTAATTTCAGATTCAATTCTCATTGGAAGGTGTCCTTAATCTTTTGAATCCCTTAAGAGACGTCCAAAACTGGTATTGCGCACCGCCGCGCGGGTACGGCATGAATCCATATTTACTCGGAATTTGGATTGTGTTATTTAAAAGGTAACCAAACTTTATTGACAGTGCTAAATGCTATGATACCTACTTAACCTTGATGACGACTTTTCTAAAAATAAATCTCTTCGTCACGATGTTCAGTAACTTTATTCGATTTCACACATCAAATATATCAATGTCCATAGATTAGTTATATAATTACATTTACAACTGCACTTGACCAGTGCAGCGTCTCCACATAAACGTTCTAAGTAATCCAATCCAATCTAATCACGTCCACAATCCTTTATATACAGACTTACATGTGAGTGGTAGCGCCATAATGTAGACAGTTTTGTCTACAGCATGAATGGGCCGGCTCGACCGGGTTATTACCACTATCTCACCGAGAACCGATGTAAAGTAGCGGCTTGCTGCTGCGTTTCGTACGGTGAGTGAGATATTCGGAGGCCCAAATCCCCCTCCCCTTCCCAATCCCTAATTATCACTTTCCTTTAAGGTCGGCAACGCGCACATGATTCTTCCGGTATTGTGAGCGTACATGGGGGGTGGAGATCACTTATAATCAGGTGATCTACTTGCTCGTTTGCCGGCCTATCTTTATATATATAATTCTTCTGTGAGTGTGTATGTCACTGAACTTCTCTTAAACGACTGGACCGATTTTGATGAAATTTTTTGTGTGTGTTCAAGGGGATCTGAGAATGGTTTAGATTCACAATTTTGTCCACTGGACAATGTTTTTTTAATTAATTTTTAATTTATTAGTAGTTGTTGATTTTGGAATGTTTTACATTGGATCCGACAGACGGCGGACAGGGACAGGGACAGGGACGGGGACAGGGACAGGGACAGGGACAGGGACAGGGACAGGGACAGGGACAGGGACAGGGACAGGGACAGGGACAGGGACAGGGACAGGGACAGGGACAGGGACAGGGACAGGGACAGGGACAGGGACAGGGACAGGGACAGGGACAGGGACAGGGACAGGGACAGGGACAGGGACAGGGACAGGGACAGGGACAGGGACAGGGACAGGGACAGGGACAGGGACAGGGACAGGGACAGGGACAGGGACAGGGACAGGGACAGGGACAGGGACAGGGACAGGGACAGGGACAGGGACAGGGACAGGGACAGGGACAGGGACAGGGACAGGGACAGGGACAGGGACAGGGACAGGGACAGGGACAGGGACAGGGACAGGGACAGGGACAGGGACAGGGACAGGGACAGGGACAGGGACAGGGACAGGGACAGGGACAGGGACAGGGACAGGGACAGGGACAGGGACAGGGACAGGGACAGGGACAGGGACAGGGACAGGGACAGGGACAGGGACAGGGACAGGGACAGGGACAGGGACAGGGACAGGGACAGGGACAGGGACAGGGACAGGGACAGGGACAGGGACAGGGACAGGGACAGGGACAGGGACAGGGACAGGGACAGGGACAGGGACAGGGACAGGGACAGGGACAGGGACAGGGACAGGGACAGGGACAGGGACAGGGACAGGGACAGGGACAGGGACAGGGACAGGGACAGGGACAGGGACAGGGACAGGGACAGGGACAGGGACAGGGACAGGGACAGGGACAGGGACAGGGACAGGCACAGGCACAGGCACAGGCACAGGCACAGGCACAGGCACAGGCACAGGCACAGGCACAGGCACAGGCACAGGCACAGGCACAGGCACAGGCACAGGCACAGGCACAGGCACAGGCACAGGCACAGGCACAGGCACAGGCACAGGCACAGGCACAGGCACAGGCACAGGCACAGGCACAGGCACAGGCACAGGCACAGGCACAGGCACAGGCACAGGCACAGGCACAGGCACAGGCACAGGCACAGGCACAGGCACAGGCACAGGCACAGGCACAGGCACAGGCACAGGCACAGGCACAGGCACAGGCACAGGCACAGGCACAGGCACAGGCACAGGCACAGGCACAGGCACAGGCACAGGCACAGGCACAGGCACAGGCACAGGCACAGGCACAGGCACAGGCACAGGCACAGGCACAGGCACAGGCACAGGCACAGGCACAGGCACAGGCACAGGCACAGGCACAGGCACAGGCACAGGCACAGGCACAGGCACAGGCACAGGCACAGGCACAGGCACAGGCACAGGCACAGGCACAGGCACAGGCACAGGCACAGGCACAGGCACAGGCACAGGCACAGGCACAGGCACAGGCACAGGCACAGGCACAGGCACAGGCACAGGCACAGGCACAGGCACAGGCACAGGCACAGGCACAGGCACAGGCACAGGCACAGGCACAGGCACAGGCACAGGCACAGGCACAGGCACAGGCACAGGCACAGGCACAGGCACAGGCACAGGCACAGGCACAGGCACAGGCACAGGCACAGGCACAGGCACAGGCACAGGCACAGGCACAGGCACAGGCACAGGCACAGGCACAGGCACAGGCACAGGCACAGGCACAGGCACAGGCACAGGCACAGGCACAGGCACAGGCACAGGCACAGGCACAGGCACAGGCACAGGCACAGGCACAGGCACAGGGACAGGCACAGGCACAGGGACAGGGACAGGGACAGGGACAGGGACAGGGACAGGGACAGGGACAGGGACAGGGACAGGGACAGGGACAGGACAGGGACAGGACAGGACAGGACAGGACAGGACAGGACAGGACAGGACAGGGACAGGGACAGGACAGGGACAGGACAGGACAGGGACAGGACAGGACAGGGACAGGGACAGGACTGTCCCACCGGGGGGAGGTGGAAGACGACCTGACTTAGGTCGTCGAAGTCAATTAAATATGCGACGGGCTACCTCACGTGCTATGGTGCAGTACCTTACTTAATTGCATTTAATGTAAATGAAACATTGGTATCAAGTTTTGACCACATTTTAAACAAATATATGTAGGTGATACGAAGTTCACCGGGTCATCTAGTGCTATATATAAAAAAAAGACTCGCTTGGCATTAGTTATTCTCCCGAGTACCTTCGATAACACTAATAAACGATGCTATTACTAATATGAAGCTAACACATTTAAGTACACAATGAATCCTGGCTGGAAGTACCTATTTTGCTTAAATTTGTATACTTTTTTTTCACTTGCTTTCGCTGTTGCCCGTGACTTGTGCCAGTGAGTTAGATTTTAACGGTAACTGGCAGACAAACCGACGCACCTCTGCCAAATAAGCTCGGTGCCATTATGTAACCGTGTTTGTTCAAACTTACCTAAACTACCCACTACCCGATACCCACGCACAATACTTTTCTTTTTCTATAACATTGATTTATTTATATTGTTATATGTTAGAAAATGAATGCCATTGCGTAGGTAGTACGGGTTAACTATCAGTAAATTACCAGCCACAGTTTGGAAATGGAATTCAATGTTCATTGTCGTGGTGGAATTTGATAATCTCCGTGGCACAGTGGGCTAGCAGCTCTATGAAACGAGAGGCCGCGGGTTCGATTCCCGCACCGAAACAAATGTTTGTGTCGTCCACAAATATGGGTTTCGGATCTGGGTATAGTGAGACATGAGACAGACACATGGTATAGGTTAACCTGGTGTGTAATTAGACTATGTGTGTGACTGTTGGATGTATTTATTTATAGTCAAACGATGCGTGAAAGTGCGAGCCGAAAAAAATATCGATGCATTGCAGAAAAACTATCGAAATTTATCAACATCTCTATACCAATGTTCAAAATATGTTTCATTGCTGCTAATTATGACCAGACCACATATTAGCTTGTTAATGGATATGATGCGTTGATGCACTAGATTAAATGATATTAACAATCGATTGTCGTTAATTTAAGCTCTCACGATTGCATATACGAAAGGGTAGTTACTGTTAAGTTACTGACACATGTCAACCTCGTGTGCCAGGTCTAAATATTTTGACATTTTGTCTTTTTCAGCTTTAACGAGGTTTTCGTCATGCGGAATGGTAACATCGACAAGTATTGTATCCGGCGCGCTGATCGATCTACTACCATAATATCAGGCTTATTTATTATTATTATTATAAATCTTACTTTATAAGTTCTCATCTTCATATATTTAATGTGTGAATTCAAAACGCGGTAGTCCGATAATAAGTGCTCCAGAAACAGTACGAGTTTTCCAACAACACGCAATGATTTGCACAAAGTTGGTAATGTTGGTCGTCGGCGGCACAGTGTCATTCTGTGTCCTCGCACAGACAAAAATAGTCTTTGCACAATGTTGCGCCGCGAATAAACACACTTAATGTAATGTTGGGCGCAAAAGTGGTTTCATTTGATTTTTAAATTCTCGCTCGAAAAAATGTGTACAAATTATTTGATTAAATTATGGCCGTTCGCTGTATTCCATTTACTTAAAGATGTGCTTACCATCAATAGTATTAAGACAGATCTTTCACGTAAAATATGTCTAAATAAGCAAATCTGTCGGTGAACATAATATTGAATAGCTCGAAACGTTGGAACTAAAATTAAAATAAAAAACCGCCATAAAATCTATTTAAATTAGTTTTATTTCAACGTAATAAAGTACTTGTGTAGACGAGTATACAGGCGCTTGTTCACAGACATAAAGCGGCGGGAGCTACATTCAACAGCATCTAAATCTAGCTCACACACATATTCAGCCTTATGGATAGAAATCCAGCATTAAAAAAAATCCAACGCGATGCATTCCACTGACACACAATAAAAATCTAATGTGTTTACTGTTCTGAAATTGCATTCACTTGTAGATTGGTTCTAAGGACATAGTACTACGAATACAGTTATAATTACAGCTCTGTATTACACTGTCCCACTGCTGGGCATAAACCTCTACGAATGATAGGGGTTAGATTTTACTCCACCACGCTGGCCTAATCCGGCTTTCCAGATTTTAAACACTTTCGATATTTTTGTGATCTTAAATCAATCTCATACTTTTTAACAAAATATAAAGGCGGACCATGTTCGAAGTTGGGTTAGTACAGCGTAGAAAAACATTCACTCAACACACATTTTCAATAAATGCAAAGTATTAAGAAATAAGGATATTGAAAGTATTTTCATTAAACTAGAAGCAACACCGAAACTGTTTGAAGCGAAATTCGAAGCAAAGAACCTTTGACGGCAAATTTTCAAAAACTCAAAGAACGGTAAACATTCTCATCGTCTATATAAGCCGTGGAATCCATTACGGGAGCAACATCCGTTGTAAAATCAGTTTATGGCTCAGGCAGTATACAATAACGGCACCCAGTTGGTCCAATAACTGACGAATATTGGCAGATCGGGAACTATTCAGAATATGCTCGCATACATTATTCCTTGTCTTCCGACCATTTGTTTCACCTGCGTTGAATAGGCTAGTGCGTGATTTGCTATATAACAACATGTACTTTTGGAGTCAGTAGAACATAAAAGTTTATTGTGTTTCTGAATGACGAGATAAACAGGTCGCTCTGCTGATTGTAAAAGCCTCCCCTAATTAGTAGCAACACAACCGATGATTGTTGGTACTGGTGGAACTACTGGAGGTGGGATATTTATATCCGACCCAATAGCGACCACCGTACACATGATGTTAAAACCTCCATACCGACCCACACACCGTGTGTGGGTCGCGTTCCAGGATCAGTCAGTGCATATCCAGTTCTACCAAGGGACTTCCGAAGAAACATTCATATAGGCCAGCATGATTCTAGTTTCACTGCCGTGCTGGAAAAAAAACTATATAACTAAATCTATACTTATAAAATAACATGTCCTGACTGACTGACTGATTCATCATCGCCGAGCGCAAACTATCAAGGCTACAAGCATGAAATTCGGACTGTATATTCATTTTGTTATGTAGGCACCCACTAAGAAAGGATTTTAGAAAATTCAACCCCAAAGGGGTCAAAATAGGGGATGATGATATGTATGAAAGTCCGTCATTTTGAAAATTACAGAAACAAAATTTTGTATTTCGGTTATTGACGTAAAACAAATAAATACGTATTTCAGGAATTTTGGAAATTTTATTTAATAAGGGATTAAAAAGGGGGTGAAAGTAAATGCGAAAGCGAGTTTGTTTGTTACGCTTTCACGCATAAATCACTGAACAGATTTTGATGAATTTATCTACAGAGACAGATGGGACTCTGGAGACGGTTACAGGCTACTTTTATCCCGGAAAATGCTGTTCACGCGAGCGGATCCGCGAGCAAAAGCTAGTACAAAATAATGTAATAATGAATAACAAAGTACTGCATCAGATTGCACTATTCGCGTCGCTCCGAGACATAAAGTGTTAAGTTTAATAATGGCCAGTTAATGGCCAGACTGGCATTAACGTCTTTAGAGTGATGATTTGGTTCATCCATCTACGGGTAAAGCTTCATACACTTATTCAATTTGGAAGAAATGAAAATCGAATTTGCTTATAGTATAACTAGCTTTTGCTCGCGGCTCCGCCCGCGTGAACGTTTAAAATTGACAAAGTTTCATACAAACTTTCATCACCTATTTTATCCCCTTGGGGGTAGAATTTATCAAAATCCTTTCTTAGCGGATGCCTACGTCATAACATCTACCTGCATGCCAAATTTCAGCCCGATCCCGCCAGTGGTTTGGGCTGTGCGTTGATAGATCACTATGTCAGTCAGTCGCCTTTGAGTTTTATATATTTAAGATAGATATGGTATTTATACCAGGTAGGATAAATCCTGTTATCCTATGATTAATTGTTCGCTTAAAGTGACAACACATCTGGACAGCTCTAAAAATATACATCACCATCATTGAAACAATAAATCACGTTGCTATTACTCTAATTAGAATTCTAGTGGAATAGAAATACCTCTAATCAATTCCATAGCACTTACCGGCTGCGATGGAAAGCAGGTCATTTAATTCAATTGTCGAGCCGAGAGTATCAAGGGCTTATCAATAATTCATTCTCGGGATACGGTTAAAAATCCAAGAGTATCGGCCCGAGCAGCTTTTGTTTCCAAACGTAATTCTGTTAGTTTTCACGTAGAATAAGGTGTAATTTCAGGTAGGATATTTGACTTTTGGGGTTTATATCTACTTGCTAGAACTAAGGAATATGTAAAAGTGGCCTTGAGAGAGTTTGCGTAGTTGGAATTTTACTATCAGGTGACACGTGGCCACCAGTGTTTTCTTATGTACGGTAAGGCATATCGAAATGAAATATGCAAATACATATCTACGAAATTGAAAGAAACATCTATTGCAAGGAATAGATAGAACATGATATACTTTTCTTTTTAACCGATGAGAAAACGGAGAATGTTCTCAATGCGCAAATACATTATTTTTGATTTTTTGAAAGCCCATTGTGGGCTCGGGCATATCTACATGAGAAGGTAATATGCCGTCGTAATCCACAACGCTAGTCCGAACAGAATAGTTTATAGCGAAATAAAATCTAAAACTTAACGGCACTCCAGATTTTAGCCATTGAACGTCAACCACCTCTCTCGAATCATTGTTTTTTTATCCCAATACGATGAAATTACTGCACTACACCTGATGGTAAACGCAATGCATTCCAAAAAAAACTAGCGACCATCGACAAATGAGTTTATCAGTGGTCACCAGAATCATGCCAGATTGATCATGTCATTGTGTAGCATGACAAAGACTTTCATATTATTAAATCCGTTTGCATTTAAGGACATCCAATTCGCGGAAAAAAGAAATGCTTTCAATAACATCTCCATATCAAAATAAAGTCATCAAAATCAATCATTACTATAACGCGCAATGTATAACATATTCTTTGGAAAATTGTTTTACAGCATGTAATGGCTTAGTGAGCAATCAAAACTCTATTTCTACCGAAGGAAAAAAACTCCACACAAGTTGGCTTGTTACGGTAGTTTTGAGCGCGAGTTGTGCCGTTTCCGCGCTTTATAGCAGTTTTGTTATTCTGTTTCAAGTTAATGTACCTGTCCGCATTGGTAGGAGCTGTGTTCTGAACAGAGTAGCTAAAGCCCTATTTAGATAGAGTTTATTGCATGTTGGAAGCAAGTATTAAACAGAAAACTGTCATTCATGAGGCCCATGCATTTTGAAAATAAGAATCATATAACCTGTTCTTGTAAATAATAGTTTTCAGAATCGTGCAGCAGCAGCGGCTAGAGAGGAGGGAAGCTGGGGCTAGTTTCTCTAAATCACAGTATACATAAAGCATTTTTTAAAACGTTTGATTTCTTTAAAATATAAGGCTATAGGAAACATAATTCAATGAAATATTTATAGACATTTTTATTTTCTCCCATCATTCGCCACTACGTAGTAGTAAATTAAATCAGTACTTGGTGCAGTATATATTGCTTTTATTATTTTGACATGGTGCTTTTTTAAATTCAATTTTTTACGATACCTATTTGTAATATGCAAATATTTCTGTATAACATATCGTTACTTTTGTCAAATTACACGGATTGCATGGCATGTGTATAGCTCTCGACAACATCCAAGATAATTGTAACGTCGATCAACCCATGCAACGTCGCTCATTAGACATCATTTTGAACCTAGTCATATTTAAAGACGATTCTTCTATTTATCACGAGCAGTAGCATCAATCGCTTTAACACTTTTACTACTTTCTCTACTTTAGATAACCGAGTAGAGCAGTCTATTCAACAATGGTAGTTTCGTGTGAGGTCAGGACTATTTGTGTGACTGTTGGGTGTATTTATTTATTTATTTGAGCTCCCATTGATATTAATTTTTCATTAGTTCTTTCCAGTTGGATAGCTAGTCTCGACTTGTGCCAATACTATCCCGATGTGAAACCTCCTTATTCGTAACGTGCCGCGTTTTACTGTACGCCGCCGAGGAATATTTTGTTTAATATCTTTTCTTTCATCGCTCCCCGTTCTGTTTATTGTCTTACTTATGTCTTTCTTGTAATTATTTAAATGTTCGTTGCTACGTTCAGTTTTACTAAGAATAAGTGATTGTTAATGTACCTTTGTACTTTATATTCAGTACCTGGGCGACCGAGCTCTGCTCGGGTGAAAAAAAAAAAATTGTGCGTTCGGGACGCTCGACAGAAGTGATAACTTAAACTAATGTGGGTTAAAGCGAGAGCGGAAGGAGCCTGCCTACTGCTACCGTATGCGTGAGAGAAAGGGAAACCAGACAGAGTGGCCCCTTAACGCGTTACGTTACGAAGTCCGGTCAAAGTCGTGTCAAAGTCATGTCAAAGTCGTGTCTAAGTCGTGTCAAAGTCGTGTCAAAGTCGTGTCAAAGTCGTGTCAAAGTCGTGTCAAAGTCGCGTCAAAGTCCGGTCAAAGACGTGACAAAGTCGTGTCAAAGTTGTGTCAAAGTCGTGTCAAAGTCGTGTCAAAGTCGTGTCAAAGTCGCGTCAAAGTCCGGTCAAAGACGTGACAAAGTCGTGTCAAAGTTGTGTCAAAGTCGCGTCAAAGTCCGGTCAAAGACGTGACAAAGTGGTGTCAAAGTTGTGTCAAAGTCGTGTCGAAGTCGTGTCGAAGTCGTGTCAAAGTTGTGTCAAAGTCGTGTCAAAGTCGTGTCAAAGTCGTGTCAGAGTCGTTTCAAAGTCGTGTCAGAGGCGTGTCAAAGTCGTGTCGAAGTCGTGTCAAAGTCGTGTTGAAGTTTTGCCGAAGTCGTCCGGTCGAAGTCGTGTCAAAGTCGTGCCGAAGTCGTGTCAAAGTCGTGTCGAAGTCGTGTCGAAGTCGTGTCGAAGTCGTGTCGAAGTCGTGACGAAGTCGTGTCAAAGTCGTGTCGAAGTCGTGTCGAAGTCGTGTCGAAGTCGTGTCGAAGTCGTGTCGAAGTCGTGTTGAAGTCGTGTCGAAGTCGTGTCGAAGTCGTGTTGAAGTTGTGCCGAAGTCATCCGGTCGAAGTTCGGTCGAAGCCCGGTCGAAGTCCGGTCAATGTCCGGTCAAAGTCATGTCAAAGTCGTGTCAAAGTCGTGTCATAGTCGTCGAAGTCCGGTCGAAGTCCGGTCAATGTCCGGTCAATGTTATGACAAAGTCGTGTCAAAGTCGTGTCAAAGTCGTGTCAACGTCGTGTAACAGTCGTGTCAAAGTCGTGTCAAAGTCGTGTCAAAGTCGTGCCGAAGTCGTGTCAAAGTCGTGTCAAAGTCGTGTCAAAGTCGTGTCAAAGTCGTGTCAAAGTCCGGTCAAAGTCCGGTCAAAGTCCTGACAAAGTCGTGTCAAAGTTGTGTCAAAGTCGTGTCAGAGTCGTGTCAAAGTCGTGTCAAAGTCGTGCCGACGTCGTGTCAAAGTCGTGTCGAAGTCGTGTCGAAATCGTGTCGAAGTCGTGTTGAAGTCGTGTCGAAGTCGTGTCGAAGTTGTGTTGAAGTCGTCCGGTCGAAGTCCGGTCGAAGCCCGATCGAAGACCGGTCGAAGTCCGGTCAATGTCCGGTCAAAGTTATGACAAAGTCGTGTCATAGTCGTGTCAAAGTCGTGTCAAAGTCGTGTCATAGTCGTGTAACAGTCGTGTCAAAGTCGCGTCAAAGTCGTGCCGAAGTCGTGTCAAAGTCGTGTCAAAGTCCGGTCAAAGTCGTGTCAAAGTTTTGTCAAAGTCGTGTCAAAGTCGTGTCAAAGTCGTGTCAAAGTCGTGTCAAAGTCGTGTCAAAGTCGTGTCAAAGTCGTGTCAAAGTCGTGTCAAAGTCGTGTCAAAGTCGCGTCAAAGTCCGGTCAAAGACGTGACAAAGTCGTGTCAAAGTTGTGTTAAAGTCGTGTCAAAGTCGTGTCAAAGTCGTGTCAAAGTCGCGTCAAAGTCCGGTCAAAGACGTGACAAAGTCGTGTCAAAGTTGTGTCAAAGTCGTGTCGAAGTCGTGTCGAAGTCGTGTCAAAGTCGTGTCAAAGTCGCGACAAAGTCGTGTCAAAGTCGTGTCAAAGTCGTGTCAAAGTCGTGCCGAAGTCGTGCCGCAGTCGTGTCAAAGTCGTGTCAAAGTCGTGTCAAAGTCGCGTCAAAGTCCGGTCAAAGACGTGACAAAGTCGTGTCAAAGTTGTGTCAAAGTCGCGTCAAAGTCCGGTCAAAGACGTGACAAAGTGGTGTCAAAGTTGTGTCAAAGTCGTGTCAAAGTCGTGTCGAAGTCGTGTCGAAGTCGTGTCAAAGTTGTGTCAAAGTCGTGTCAAAGTCGTGTCAAAGTCGTGTCAGAGTCGTTTCAAAGTCGTGTCAGAGGCGTGTCAAAGTCGTGTCGAAGTCGTGTCAAAGTCGTGTTGAAGTTTTGCCGAAGTTGTCCGGTCGAAGTCGTGTCAAAGTCGTGCCGAAGTCGTGTCAAAGTCGTGTCGAAGTCGTGTCGAAGTCGTGTCGAAGTCGTGTCGAAGTCGTGACGAAGTCGTGTCAAAGTCGTGTCGAAGTCGTGTCGAAGTCGTGTCGAAGTCGTGTCGAAGTCGTGTCGAAGTCGTGTTGAAGTCGTGTCGAAGTCGTGTCGAAGTCGTGTTGAAGTTGTGCCGAAGTCATCCGGTCGAAGTTCGGTCGAAGCCCGGTCGAAGTCCGGTCAATGTCCGGTCAAAGTCATGTCAAAGTCGTGTCAAAGTCGTGTCATAGTCGTCGAAGTCCGGTCGAAGTCCGGTCAATGTCCGGTCAATGTTATGACAAAGTCGTGTCAAAGTCGTGTCAAAGTCGTGTCAACGTCGTGTAACAGTCGTGTCAAAGTCGCGTCAAAGTCGTGTCAAAGTCGTGCCGAAGTCGTGTCAAAGTCGTGTCAAAGTCGTTTCAAAGTCGTGTCAAAGTCGTGTCAAAGTCCGGTCAAAGTCCGGTCAAAGTCCTGACAAAGTCGTGTCAAAGTTGTGTCAAAGTCGTGTCAGAGTCGTGTCAAAGTCGTGTCAAAGTCGTGTCAAAGTCGTGCCGACGTCGTGTCAAAGTCGTGTCGAAGTCGTGTCGAAATCGTGTCGAAGTCGTGTTGAAGTCGTGTCGAAGTCGTGTCGAAGTTGTGTTGAAGTCGTCCGGTCGAAGTCCGGTCGAAGCCCGATCGAAGACCGGTCGAAGTCCGGTCAATGTCCGGTCAAAGTTATGACAAAGTCGTGTCATAGTCGTGTCAAAGTCGTGTCAAAGTCGTGTCATAGTCGTGTAACAGTCGTGTCAAAGTCGCGTCAAAGTCGTGCCGAAGTCGTGTCAAAGTCGTGTCAAAGTCCGGTCAAAGTCGTGTCAAAGTTTTGTCAAAGTCGTGTCAAAGTCGTGTCAAAGTCGTGTCAAAGTCGTGTCAAAGTCGTGTCAAAGTCGTGTCAAAGTCGCGTCAAAGTCCGGTCAAAGACGTGACAAAGTCGTGTCAAAGTTGTGTTAAAGTCGTGTCAAAGTCGTGTCAAAGTCGTGTCAAAGTCGCGTCAAAGTCCGGTCAAAGACGTGACAAAGTCGTGTCAAAGTTGTGTCAAAGTCGTGTCGAAGTCGTGTCGAAGTCGTGTCAAAGTCGTGTCAAAGTCGCGACAAAGTCGTGTCAAAGTCGTGTCAAAGTCGTGTCAAAGTCGTGCCGAAGTCGTGCCGAAGTCGTGTCAAAGTCGTGTCAAAGTCGTGTCAAAGTCGTGTCAAAGTCGTGTCGAAGTCGTGTCGAAGTTGTGTCGAAGTCGTCCGGTCGAAGTCCGGTCGAAGCCCGGTCGAAGTCCGGTCGAAGCCCGGTCGAAGTCCGGTCGAAGTCCGGTCAATGTCCGGTCAATGTTATGACAAAGTCGTGTCAAAGACGTGTCAAAGTCGTGTAACAGTCGTGTCAAAGTCACGTCAAAGTCGTGTCAAAGTTGTGCCGAAGTCGTGTCAAAGTCTTGTCAAAGTCGCGTCAAAGTCGTGTCAAAGTCGTGCCGAAGTCGTGTCAAAGTCGTGCCGAAGTCGTGTCAAAGTCGTGCCGAAGTCGTGTCAAAGTCCGGTCAAAGTCCGGTCAAAGTCGTGACAAAGTCGTGTCAAAGTCGTGTCAAAGTCGTGTCGAAGTCGTGTCGAAGTCGTGTCGAAGTCGTGTCGAAGTCGTGCCGAAGTCGTGTCAAAGTCGTGTCTTAGAAATTACCAATGTTCCAGGGAGATCGGCTAACGCTGTCTGGTCAATGGACCGCTCGCATTACGGAACGTTTCGGTGCACCCTCCCATAAGAAGTTATCACTTAAAAAAAAATATAAAATGACATTTTCTAAAAATGATTCCTTACTAGATCGATTTATCGCCCCCGAAACCCCCTATATACTAAATTTCATGAAAATCGTTGGAGCCGATTCCGAGATTCCAATTATATATATACAAGAATTGCTCATTTAAAGATATAGTACCTGGGCGACCGAGCTTTGCTCGGGTAATAAAAAAAAAGTGTGCGTTCGGGACGCTCGACAGAAGTGATAACTTAAACTAATGTGGGTTAAAGTGAGAGCGGAAGGAGCCTGCCTACTGCTACCGTATGCGTGAGAGAAAGGGAAGCCAGACAGAGTGGCCCCTTAACGCGTTACGTTACGAAGTCCGGTCAAAGTCGTAAGTCATGTGAAAGTCGTGTCTAAGTCGTGTCAAAGTCGTGTCAAAGTCGTGTCAAAGTCGTGTCAAAGTCCGGTCAAAGACGTGACAAAGTCGTGTCAAAGTTGTGTCAAAGTCGTGTCGAAGTCGTGTCGAAGTCGTGTCAAAGTTGTGTCAAAGTCGTGTCAAAGTCGTGTCAAAGTCGTGTCAAAGTCGTATCAGAGTCGTTTCAAAGTCGTGTCAGAGTCGTGTCAAAGTCGTGTCGAAGTCGTGTCAAAGTCGTGTTGAAGTCGTGCCGAAGTCGTCCGGTCGAAGTCGTGTCAAAGTCGTGTCAAAGTCGTGCCGAAGTCGTGTCAAAGTCGTGTCGAAGTCGTGTCGAAGTCGTGTCGAAGTCGTGTCGAAGTCGTGTTGAAGTTGTGCCGAAGTCGTCCGGTCGAAGCCCGGTCGAATTCCGGTCAATGTCCGGTCAATGCTATGACAAAGTCGTGTCAAAGTCGTGTCAACGTCGTGTAACAGTCGTGTCAAAGTCGCGTCAAAGTCGTGTCAAAGTCGTGCTGAAGTCGTGTCAAAGTCGTGTCAAAGTCGTGTCAAAGTCGCATCAAAGTCGTGTCAAAGTCCGGTCAAAGTCCGGTCAAAGTCGTGACAAAGTCGTGTCAAAGTCGTGTCGAAGTCGTGTCGAAGTCGTGTCGAAGTCGTGCCGAAGTCGTGTCAAAGTCGGGTCAAAGTCGTGTCGAAGTCGTGTCGAAGTCGTGTCGAAGTCGTGTTGAAGTCGTGTCAAAGTCGTGTCGAAGTTGTGTTGAAGTTGTGCCGAAGTCGTCCGGTCGAAGCCCGGTCGAAGTCCGGTCAATGTCCGGTCAAAGTCATGACAAAGTCGTGTCAAAGTCGTGTCATAGTCGTCGAAGTTCGGTCGAAGTCCGGTCAATGTTATGACAAAGTCGTGTCAACGTCGTGTAACAGTCGTGTCAAAGTCGCGTCAAAGTCGTGTCAAAGTCGTGCCGAAGTCGTGTCAAAGTCGTGTCAAAGTCGTGTCAAAGTCGCGTCAAAGTCGTGTCAAAGTCCGGTCAAAGTCCGGTCAAAGTCGTGCCGAAGTCGTGTCGAAGTCGTGTTGAAGTCGTGTCGAAGTCGTGTCGAAGTCGTGTCGAAGTTGTGTCAAAGTCCGGTCAAAGTCGTGTTGAAGTCGTGCCGAAGTCGTCCGGTCGAAGTCGTGTCAAAGTCGTGCCGACGTCGTGTCAAAGTCGTGTCAAAGTCCGGTCAAAGACGTGACAAAGTCGTGTCAAAGTTGTGTCAAAGTCGTGTCGAAGTCGTGTCGAAGTCGTGTCAAAGTTGTGTCAAAGTCGTGTCAAAGTCGTGTCAAAGTCGTGTCAAAGTCGTATCAGAGTCGTTTCAAAGTCGTGTCAGAGTCGTGTCAAAGTCGTGTCGAAGTCGTGTCAAAGTCGTGTTGAAGTCGTGCCGAAGTCGTCCGGTCGAAGTCGTGTCAAAGTCGTGTCAAAGTCGTGCCGAAGTCGTGTCAAAGTCGTGCCGACGTCGTGTCAAAGTCGTGTCGAAGTCGTGTCGAAGTCGTGTCGAAGTCGTGTCGAAGTCGTGTTGAAGTCGTGTCGAAGTCGTGTCGAAGTCGTGTCGAAGTCGTGCCGACGTCGTGTCAAAGTCGTGTCGAAGTCGTGTCAAAGTCGTGTCAAAGTCGTGTCGAAGTCGTGTCAAAGTCGCGTCAAAGTCCGGTCAAAGACGTGACAAAGTTGTGTCAAAGTCGTGTCGAAGTCGTGTCGAAGTCGTGTCAAAGTCGTGTAACAGTCGTGTCAAAGTCGCGTCAAAGTCGTGTCAAAGTCGTGCCGAATTCGTGTCAAAGTCGTGTCAAAGTCGTGTCAAAGTCGCGTCAAAGTCGTGTCAAAGTCCGGTCAAAGTCCGGTCAAAGTCGTGCCGAAGTCGTGTCGAAGTCGTGTTGAAGTCGTGTCGAAGTCGTGTCGAAGTCGTGTCGAAGTTGTGTCAAAGTCCGGTCAAAGTCGTGTTGAAGTCGTGCCGAAGTCGTCCGGTCGAAGTCGTGTCAAAGTCGTGCCGACGTCGTGTCAAAGTCGTGTCGAAGTCGTGTCGAAGTCGTGTCGAAGTCGTGTCGAAGTCGTGTCGAAGTCGTGTCGAAGTCGTGTCGAAGTCGTGCCGACGTCGTGTCGAAGTCGTGTCGAAGTCGTGTCAAAGTCGTGTCAAAGTCGTGTCGAAGTCGTGTCAAAGTCGCGTCAAAGTCCGGTCAAAGACGTGACAAAGTTGTGTCAAAGTCGTGTCGAAGTCGTGTCGAAGTCGTGTCAAAGTCGTGTCAAAGTCGTGTCAAAGTCGTGTCAAAGTCGTGTCAAAGTCGTGCCGAAGTCGTGCCGAAGTCGTGTCAAAGTCGTGTCGAAGTCGTGTCGAAGTCGTGTCGAAGTCGTGCCGAAGTCGTCCGGTCGAAGTCCGGTCGAAGCCCGGTCGAAGTCCGGTCGAAGCCCGGTCGAAGTCCGGTCGAAGTCCGGTCAATGTCCGGTCAATGTTATGACAAAGTCGTGTCAAAGTCGTGTCAACGTCGTGTCAACGTCGTGTCAAAGTCGTGTAACAGTCGTGTCAAAGTCACGTCAAAGTCGTGTCAAAGTTGTGCCGAAGTCGTGTCAAAGTCGCGTCAAAGTCGTGTCGAATTCGTGTCGAAGTCGTGTCGAAGTCGTGCCGAAGTCGTGTCAAAGTCGTGTCTTAGAAATTACCAATGTTCCAGGGAGATCGGCTAACGCTGGCTGGTCAATGGACCGCTCGCATTACGGAACGTTTCGGTGCACCCTCCCATAAGAAGTTATCACTTCAAAAAAAATATAAAATGACATTTTCTAAAAATGATTCCTAGCTAGATCGATTTATCGCCCCCGAAACCCCCTATATACTAAATTTCATGAAAATCGTTGGAGCCGATTCCGAGATTCCAATTATATAATATATATGTCAGAGATTAAAATATACACGAATGTCCGATGTCATTTATTTGAGTGGGTTTTAATACTATTTGATTGGTAACACCGCGCAATCATCATAGGTAACACAAGTTGTGTATAGTCTGTGACACAAGTCTAGAGTGAAGTTGAAACTGTCAACTGTCAATGTCATACGTCAGTCAGTAGTGCGCTCGATCGAAGTTCAGTACGGTTACTTCCGAGACAGCGTCTGCGCCGATGTGCGCACTGATTGAAAATAAAAAGTAATATGGCAAGCAGTAGCGAGCGCGTAGATTGTGTTCCGCCTGAAACCGCGACAGCAGCGGTGGGATCGCTTCCACAAACATCCTGCGAGCATACCGCGATGCCGGCTACACAAAATAGAGGTTATTTCACGCAGGGATATAAACCTCAAGAAAACACAACGGAGAGGCCGCCGATTTCAAGAGACGACGGACTCGACGGTTCCATGACTTGTTTTGGGATATGGTGGAATATAAAAGTGAACAAGCGGTAACGTATCGAATATTCAACTAACAAAATGGCGCTGATAGATCGATTGGGGACTGTATGGGACTAATCGAATAAAATCGAAGTAGTCATCTCCGGCATTACGGATGTTCAGGTACGCTCCGAATTACTTAAAAATACTCCGGCAAATTTCGTAGCACTCGATAGACATTTGAGTACATATCCTAACATTAAGAGTCATAAGCGATGTTTTAACAAGACGCGGAACGAACCTGAACCTCTTCATTTTAAGCGACCTAAAATTAATGAAAACCCGACAACGCAGCGCTGTCATTATTGTAACAAAATAGGTAATTTAAAGTGGCACTGTTTATTGTTACGTAACAACAAAAATAGTGAGGGGACCATACACCCTCGGGCGTCTATCGATAAACATATCGATAAGTCAGCTCAATGTTCTTTTCTTCTTTTGTTCTCTGTCACGAACCTGGGCATTCTGAACCTACTTGTTACACAAAGCAACGAGATGAAAAGATGCAAAATTTCAAAGACCCTAAGTTGGAAACAAAATCAGTAAATGTTTGTTTTCCCTCTAACGACTCATTGATTGAAATGCGTGTAGGCGGCTATAACTTACAAGCATTGATCGACAGCGGTTCGGAGTGCTTACTAATTAAAAATGAAATCGCTGATTGTTTACTAGATAAAAAAAAAACTCGTTTACACGCCTCACGTGTATTGGCTCCGTATCATGGTTTTCATTTCGAAAAATTACCACTTATGTTGAATTCGATGGGTTCCATACGGAGATAACGTTTGTTATTGTTGACTCACATTTATTAGCGCATGACGTAATTCTAGGTAGGGAGATATTTAAGACCCCGGTTTGGTCTTGCTCAAAACACCAATTTCGATTTAAATAAAATTGCTACAGCCTTGATTGACCAGTGTGATATTGATATAGGTTAAAGTCTACATTAAAAAAAAAAAAAAATTATAAAAATCATTTTGCCAGTTGAAATTCTAATTCAACTGTCAGTACAGGTGAGATGCAGATCAATATTAAATAATGTGTGAAATTATAGCCGACCTAGAGCGCAAGGGCATAGTGCGCGAAAGTTCTTCACCCTTTTCGAGCCCTGCTTTCCTCGTGAAGAAGAAGGACGGGTCCGACCGCCTTTGCGTTAATTATAGAGAGCTTAATTCCAATACTGTGCGTGATAGTTACCCCCCTGCCATTAATATCGCAACAAATTGATGCACTTGGACAGGCATCTTATTTTTCGAGTTTGGATATGGCCTCTGGATTCCATCAAATTTTGATGGCATCTCAGAGACATTGAAAAGACTGCTTTTATCACCCTTGATGGTGTATGGGAGTATTTAAAAAATGCCTTTAGGCCTTTGCAACGCACCCTCTGTTTACCAGAGGGCCATCAATAAAGCGCTAAAACGGTTAAAAGATAAAGTAGCGCTCGTCTACATGGACGATGTCCTTGTGTTTTCGAAAACTAAGGAGGAGGCATTTCATGACCTTGAGCAAGTGCTAACCGCTTTATCAGAAGCAGGTTTTACTTTTAATTGGAAAAAATGCACTTTTTTTAAAGTCCTCTGTTGAGTACTTAGGCTATGTAGTCAGTAACAATAGTATCAAACCGAATCCTGAAAAAATAAGGGCTTTGGCCAATGACCCTTTGCCGACCTGTTTAAAGGAGTTACGGCAGTTTAACGGTCTCGCCGGGTATTTCAGAAAGTTTGTGCCCAACTTTACGACTATCATGGCGCCCCTGTACGCTCTTACTAAAAAGGACGCCAAATGGAGTTGGAAGGCCGAACATACAAAAGCCCAAGCTACGGTTATGGGATATCTGACTTCCGCGCCTGCATTCACTTTTTTGGATCCTAGTAAAGCAATCGAACTCCACACTGACGCAAGTTCGATTGGATATGGAGCAATTTTATTTCAAAAGGTTGACAATCAACTAAAAGTCGTAGGTTATTTTAGCCAGAGAACAACCGATGTAGAAAGTAGATATCACAGCTATGCGTTGGAGACTCAAGCAGTATTTAAGGCGCTAAAACACCATCATCAACACGACACCATCTGCTTGGTAGAGAATTCAAGGTCGTAACGGACTAATGCATTAAAGGCATCACGTCACAAACGTGAACTTTTGCCTCGGGTACAAAGATAGAGGGCATACGTGCAAACTTTTGACTTTGAAATAGAGTATCGAAAGGGCGAAAAAAATCCCACACGTAGACTATCTTAGTCGAAACCCAATTTCTTGCAAACAAATTGAATTGAAATTGATACCAACCTTAGGTCATCATACACCTACAAAGACAATTTACTTTACAGAAATTTTCAAGTCGATGGTAAAACATTTAGTAGGATTATTATTCCAAAAAAAAAAAATTTTCGTTGGCAAATAATCCAATGGTTTCATGACGAATTATAACACCTCGGCTGGGATAAAACTTTGTCTAAAATAAGATAGCATTTTTGGTTCCCCAATATGACTTCGTCCGTTATAGCGTATGTTGACCATTGTCTGCCATGTAAAATAAACAAGAACCCATCCGGTAAAAAAAAAAAACAATCTCTTCTACACCCCATAGATAAAATTGCGGAGCCATTCCACACTATTCACATAGATACTAGTGGTAAATTTGATGATGATTGAAAGGGTGTCTAAAGAATATATGATTGTTATTGTAGATGCTTTCACAAAGTTTTGTTATTTGACGGCTGTTAAAGACCTAACTTCGCGATCTGCTTGTGAAGCTCTTCGAAGTTTCGTTCACACATTCGGAACACCTAAGCGAATCATCTCCGACCAAGGGACATCTTTCACGGGGAAAGAGTTCCAGAGTCTATTTAAGGAGTGGTCTATTGAAATTCATGAAATCGCCAGTGGCATCTGTCGAGCCAACGGCCAGGTAGAACGAATAATATCTGTTTTAACTAATTGTTTTACAGTCGCCAAAAATCATGAGAACAGATCTTGTAAATCTGTCATTAGTGAGGTCCAACTCGCCTTAAATTGCTCGATATCTAAAAGTACTGGTAAAAGTCCACTCCAGTTGCTCATTGGTTATAACAACAGTCCACCTCGATTACACTATCTCACGACGAATCTCAACATTTACAACGAACAGGATTTGATAGAAATAAGACAGGAAGCTAAAGTTAGGATGGACGAGCAGGCAGCAAAGGATAGTACGCTATGATTTTAATAAAGCCACCATTCGTCCTATTGTAGTAGGCGATTAGGTTCTCGTTCAAAAAAAAATCCTCGAGTAATTAATAAATTGAGCGAAAAGTTTAGTGGTCCTTGTAAAATCACAAAAAAAAATTGTGCAAAACGTTATATGCTTGAGCCAATATCTGAAGGACGTTGCCAGTATGTGTGTCATGAACGGGTACGCAAATATCCAGCCAGCTTACTAGAATTGTCCGAATGTCTAGATTCCGTTAAATCTACAGAAGGAAATTATTAATTTTATTTACTCGCTTCAGATTATTATGACCATTAAATTTACTCGTATGCTATTTAGTTACAAAAATTAACCACGATGTTTGTGTTAGTTTTTGTTTTATTTTATTTTTGATACAATAATTAATAGTTCGTTTGAGCTATTTTTTTAGTTGCTGACAAGAGCCAATAATTTGCTTTTAATTACTGCTGATTGATAAAATGTTTTATTATCGTTTTATCCGAATGAATGCTGAAAGTTATAACGCTTTGCAATGTAATCAAAACGCTGAAAGCTTCAACGCTTTGCGATATAATCTGTGTTGATCTATTGTTGAAAGCTATAACGCTTTGCAATGTAATCAAAACGCTGAAAGCTTTAACGCTTTGCGATATAATCCGTGTTGATCTATTGTTGAAAGCTATAACGCTTTGCAATGTAATCAAAACGCTGAAAGCTTCAACGCTTTGCGATATAATCTGTGTTAGTATGTTGCTGAAAGCTTCAACGCTTTGCAGTTACTTTGATTTTGGAAACTATGAAATGCGTTAAAGATTACAGTTCACGGACGGCTTTCTATTTCAAGATGTTGATTTCTGAGTCCAGTTGCAACTTGTTTGAAACTGTTTGTTATCGAGCTGATTGTGATGTTGGGAGACAACGCGAGAGCGCGTTGATAATCAGAATGGCCGTGTCAGAGATTAAAATATACACGAATGTCCGATGTCATTTATTTGAGTGGGTTTTAATACTATTTGATTGGTAACACCGCGCAATCATCATAGGTAACACAAGTTGTGTATAGTCTGTGACACAAGTCTAGAGTGAAGTTGAAACTGTCAACTGTCAATGTCATACGTCAGTCAGTAGTGCGCTCGATCGAAGTTCAGTACGGTTACTTCCGAGACAGCGTCTGCGCCGATGTGCGCACTGATTGAAAATAAAAAGTAATATGGCAAGCAGTAGCGAGCGCGTAGATTGTGTTCCGCCTGAAACCGCGACATATATATACAAGAATTGCTCATTTAAAGATATAAGATAATAATATAAATAAATATATATATAATATAATAAAATATTGTGAGTGGTCACGGCCAGTGGAGATCTCATACCTACAAGTTACACACTTGCTCATTTGCCGTGCTATAAAAAGCTCATAATTCAGTTCATACACAAACGTGAGATCTACAATGGAACGACAAATATAGTTTCGAATCCCAGTAAGCAAACCATTATATTTAGACGTAACGGTCATAACTTAAATAAATATTTTGTCTTTCAGATAGGTTATATAGTCACTCCTGGTTATTACAAAATGAAATGAATTTTTACAAATGTAAAAGTCAGATCAAAAACCAATCAATACACTTGGAATGGAAATTGCTAACTGCGACTTAAGGTCAAACCAGTCTTTTAAAGTCGCTTTGATTTTAAAATAATTCATATATTCCACTTTTTATACTTTAAGTCGTGTTTCACGTGTAAATTCTTTTAAAAAAAGCCTTCACGAACCTTTCAAAAACATTATAATTTTCTTTTAAAAGTATTCCGTAGCGTTAACTCCAGTTTCGGGTTCTTCTTTTGTAAGTAAAATAGTTGAACTGTTATTCATACTGTAGTTTTTGGGAAAGAAAACAAAAAGTATTTCATTCTCCGTAAAATACGAGCCGAACCTCTTAAAGTTTTAGATTTATTTCTTACACTAACTTTTGGGTAGGAACTTGGTACTCACACTGCCGTTTGGCATATACACGCTAATTCTTATTGATTAACTAGCTGTCCCTCGCGGTTTCACCTGCATGTTACTGCCCTGCTCCCATGGGTCATAGCGTGATATACATATAAATCTTCCTCTTTAATCACTCTATCTATTAAAAATAACGCATCAAAATCCGTTGCGTAGTTTTAAAGATCATAACATAGGGACAGACAGAGAGCAGGAAACGACTTTGTTTTATATGTAGTGATGTATATTTTGATTATACCGATAAACATAATATTCGATCATTTTTTTGTTTCTTCCTTATGACTCCCGGTATTCTGGTTTCGTTTTCTGTAATTCAAAGTTCTGTGTGGTGTTGCTTCTGTTTATGGGCAGGCGTGGCACTTACCATCAGGCGTGCGCCTTGCTCGTCTCGATATTCAAACAAATAAAAAAAATTACTAACTTGATGGGTCACTTCGAAATGTCTGACGCTCGGTGAAACACGTTAAAATGCGGCTCCGCTTGTGACATTTTACCGCGCCGAGAGACGTGACTGCGACAAACATGCGTGACAAACTCACTAGTGTGGGCGGTGGTGAAATGTTGGGACTTAATGTCACGGAGCGATCTGATCTGGGTGCTGAGCTGGATCTGGGATCTGGGTTTTGAGAACCCGTAACATTTCGCCGAGACATGTCATTTAAGATTTCAATATTTTTTGTTTTATGTGAAAATTACACAGATCATGTAACACCCGTCCATATTAGCGTAACAAGTACGTGCGAGAGCCATGCTTCTTGGTAGCGCGCGAGTAGCCGGCTGCGAAATGAGAGGCCGCGGGTTCGATCCCCGCAACGGGACAAATGTCTGTGTGATCCACAAACATTCGTTTCGGATCTATATGTTGTGAGACGGAAATAGTCTCTCGTAGTTCTATATACCCACGACACAAGACTCGTATCTAATTACTGTGGAGTCAGGATTATGTGTGTGTGTTAGGTAATTTATCTAATTTATTGAAATGAAAACTTGTTTAGCCGCGTTGAGCACTTTTTGGTAGAGGATAATCATTTGGTTTCGTGTCACCGCCATGCTAATGTTAATTCAGACTAAACACGTATAACACATCATATACACATGCCCGTGTGCTGTGCGCGTTAGACGCTTTTTGGATGGGTGAAATCCTGTGAGCTTTGAGTATCTGTAGCTATACATGTGAACGTATGGAGGGCAGTGGAGTGCAGTGCAGTGACGTTCTATCCTATGACTGCCATTTTTTAAAATTATAATTTCTCTAAAGGCTATAAAGTGTATAAATTTAAGTGTGTAAGTTTATTTTCGCGTGTAAAAATGTGTATAGCCAAAAAGGATTTTTGTTGTGTAACTTATGCACCGCGGTCACATACCTCGGGCAACTGTAGTTAATCTTATTTGCACACATCTCGTACGATTTAAAGGAAAATAACGAAGGAACAGAATTTTTACAAAGGCTAGACTGCGGTGTACCGGACTGACTTTATTAACATACAAATATGACTAAATGAACTACATTTTTCGAAAAACCACATTCAATAGCATTATATCACCATACATTATTTTATTTTACCAAAATTTCGAAATTACAAAAGTATTGGTGGCAAAAAACTCTTATTTCTCCATCCTATAGGTAATCCAGTACTCGAAATATCTTCATTTTTTGTTTTCATGGATGAATAAAAAAATAAAACTATTTTTTTATGTTTTGGCTAAAGGGTTTCATGGATGAATAAAAAAATTAAACTATTTTTTTTATGTTTTGGCTAAAGAGGTGTGTAAGGATCGTAACAGGTAGAAGTCCGTTGTATCTGCCTACCCCGATCGGAAACAGGCGTAAATCTATGTATGTATAGATGAATAGTTTCACCACAGTCGTAATGGTTACTTTAATTAATTATTTTAAATAATTAATCCTGTACCTTAAATACAAGTCGGTAGCTTAATTACTTAGAAGTTACATAACACGGTTCTTGTTCGCAGCACAAATACATACTTTCTCCTTATTTAATGCACAAAGTTGGTACTTAATTCAGGCTTACCAACACACAAGTGTAATCATCTTAAACTGTAATTACGTAAGTTTTCTTAACACCTGTAAATTAATATTAATTTTCTTGTTTGTATACATTTCAGAGAGAACAATTAGGATGAAACACACATGAGTAGAAGAAGGTGATTTAGCGTTAAATACCTGTATTGTAAATGTTTACAATACAGGTATTTTAGGTACATACCTAACCTATGCCTGTGTAGTATTTTTCTTTTTCTCTTCTATATATCCAGTAACATAACAACAGTATTTACAAGGTGGTAGGTCCCTCGTATGCAAGCACTGTTATGTTTCGGTTTGAAGGACATTGTAGCCTGTGAAATTACAGGGCATTATGAGACTTAACATCTTATGTCTCGGGGTGACGAGCGTAGTTCAGTGCCATGCAGTGTTTTGTAATTCAAAGTTCTGTGTGGTGTTGCTTCTGTTTATGGGCAGGCGTGATGCTTACCATCAGGCAAGCGCCTTGCTCATCTAGTCATTTAATCAAATAAAAAATAAACTTCAGGCCGGTACAATTCTTCCGACCGTTGAGCGACTTAATCTATATTGACGTTTGATATTATATTTGGACTGCACTGTACTTAACATCCGATACAGTGTAGTCACTTTACCGTGTCAGGATAAAAAAAGTCATTTCCTAACACACAACAACAAACGTCGCCGACTTTAAAGGATAGGGATAATTAAGGGATTGGTAAGAAACTAGAATCATTATCGACCTCATTACCACTATTTTCGTCTCTTTCCATCCACTTTATAAATTGCGTTGATAGAGAAAGACAAAAAAATGTTAATGTAATGTTTATAAGTAAGGTCCTAAATGTATATACTTGAAATGAGAAATGAAACAGGTAATAAACAATTACCTGTCATCACGTAATTCTCCCAAAATCTCCACAAAAAATGTTGGTAACCACTATCATATATCATAAACCTTTTTCGTTAAAGTATAATATCAATTTATCTCGTGGAAAAATTACAGTACCCTCTCAAATGTTAATTAAGAGAAGCGATATATCTACTGTGGCCCGTATTTTTCTGACACCCCCGGTACTTTCGCCCGCGCTAGTAATATGAGGTTACTGAATCAAACCTGTTTTGTTATATAGAAAATTAGCTTTTGCTTACGGCTTCACCCGTCTGAAACATTTTTGTGGGTTAAAAACAATTTATGTCATTCAGTGAATTATGCGTTTAAATTAAGTTTAATACGTTTCATATTTAGATCAAATAAATAATAGTTTTAAAAAACTAAGAAACACGCTTTTATAGAAAATCCAACTAAAAAATAGAAAATAAATTATAATAAATTTGAAGAATAAATGTATTTTATTGTAAAAAAGGCAATTGTGCTTTTTAAGATATTATCAAAATGATAATCCTTCTACTCATATTTGTCAATAAAATATTTATAACTATTGACACCATGCACCCCACGCTTTTTTTACAATAAAAAACATACTTTCTTCAAATTTATTAAAATTTATTTTTAATTTTTTTTTAGTTGGATTTTCTATAAAAGTGTGTTTCTTTGTTTTTTTTTAAACTATTATTTGTTTTTCATATTTAGAAAAAATATAAACACATTTTTTTTTAATCAGTCATCGGTCTTTTTTTTGGAATTGAATCTGGGGCAACTCGTGTGTTTGTTTTTCGAATTGAAGACTCAAATAGATACATATTGTGATTTCCCCACCTGACGTTTAAAGCCAGGGAGTATTTTTAATTTAACAATAATCAATTTGGTTCAACAACTTGATGTAAATAATATTGACATTTATTTTACAAGTCGATAAAACCAGTTAAGACTGTAACTAAGGCTAAATCGTAAAATGACGTTAGGTTACAAGACTATTCTAAGAAACCTGCCAATCTAATCGCTGTGCAAAAAATATATGTGTAAAATTCGTTACGGAAATTTATATCGAAGCTTAATATGTGTTTAGCTTATGTAAAAAAGTTTTAATGACTACTATTTTATAATCTTTGACACAACATTTTTAGTATTAATGTAGATTTACATATCGATTCAAATAAATCCTTAACCAATATAATCTTTGATTGATTGATTGACGTTTTACTTGTACAACATTCTAAATAAAAAGTTAAATAACAAATAAAAATCATTAAAATCGTTGCCGCCAATCAAGAATACTGACGTAGGTATCATTCTTATATCACAACATCCAAAGCAATTAAAATATAATCCCGCGCACAATTACCAATCAGACAATTAGGCATTACAACAGCTGCGTATTTACTAACATGTGAGCAAACAAACAACACCAAACAATTGATCCAACCTGGAACAAACATTGGGCTTATGAATAAATAAACGATGTTCAACACAAAAACTTTACCAGCACAATAAAGGGAAGAACTATAAAGGAAATATGTGCATTATTAAAGAGCTTTCGGCGTGGCGATTGCTTTTGTAGTCATATCTGAAATCAATGTTTGTATATTGCTTTGAAGATTCTATGAAATTAGTATTAATTTTGTTGTCACTGAGGTGTCGTAGTACTTAAGTGATACCTACATATTATTATAGAGGTAAGATCCTATGGTACATAAATATAATACATTTATAATCAAGTGAGCAGTAATAAATGATATTCCTACAAGAACAGTTGTCTTGGTAACAAATCTCCTCACATCACTATACTGAAATTAGTTCCTGTCAATCCATAATGCTGTTGCTTTCAATGTCTTGTTACAGTATAAATGAGAAACTAGTCTCCCGCGTATGAAAAATCTTGGTGGGTCCTGCTAAGCAGAGAGAAGATATATAGACAGTAATGTGTAAACACTGTTGTGTTTCGGTTTGAAAGACATTGAAGCCAGTAAAATTCTTGAGTAGTATGAGATTTAACATCTTATGTCTCGGGGTGACGAGCGCAGTCCATGCATCAGTGCTTTGCAATACAATTTCGGTGTGGTGTTGTTTTTGTTTATGGGCAGGCTGGCTTACCATCATTGCGCGTTTCGTCATTCTAGCAAATTAAATATACGATCACCCATATTGTATTTGTCTGTGGCATTGTAGTGCCTAAGCGAATGGATCGATAAAAATATGTTTTTAATGTGTAAAATAGTATCATGGTTCTTAGCCATGATTGAAGAAAATTTATTCAGCCCTTTAACAACTACAGATATTTTTATAATTGATTGAATGGTTAGGTTAGCTATACTTGTTAAATTCCATGATGTATAATCAAAATTTTAATATGGTTTTGAAGTCTAAAACATCATTAATCCAAATACACTGACTGCTGTTACTAAGTTTCACATTACCAACATCATGATCAATTTCCCTAATGTAGCATAATATAACATTGTTATATAAATCAACCACAATTTCCACTATAACACCAAAAACCAAGCCTCCAGAACAGCAAATGTAGTTTGAAGAAAAGCTAGTGTTATCTGTAGCCGCAGGGCGGGTGGATGAATAATTCACAGCGAGGGTAGCTGTCCTGATAAATGATTAAATTAGCAACTTACCAAGCTTTATTGAGTGGAAGGGATGATGCTGCCGGCCCGCTGTGCGCTTTTCAACTTTTTCTTTGAATATTTAAGCAGCAAAGTCTTGAGATGTTTTCAATTTATTTTTGATGTGATTTTTAATCACCTGGTAGGTGTTGTGAAGCCATACGTTTTCTTCTTTCACCTGCCTTTATCTCACTTGCAATGAGGTTGTCGCTGTTGCGCCAATTGGCACTGCTTTTAACACATGTTACAGAAAATTTTTGCTTGTAGTTTTAATGATCGGTCGCCAGCATGATGTCAACTCCTCCGTCTTATTTTGAGGCGTTTATAACCAGTTGCGCTCACTGATCGGTAAATGATTAGCGAGTTAAGCCATCTTTCGCGCGGTCAGTCTATGGATGGGTGACCGCTTAGTGGTATTTCAATTAAGCGTCTTTGTGTTTTAGAGGGCAAAGAGTCAGTCACGGCTGTTATCAACTGATAGCAGTCGTTAAGCCAAGTCGGAGGCCTTCGGACGGCTTGAAACTTTTAAATATATGTATAGGGATATAATTATTATAATATAATCGATTTGGAGAAAGAGGGGTCCGCTATACATACTATGAAGTAGGTACATTTTGCTATATGAGACCACACCACGATACGTGAGTTAGCGAGACTGATACGCCAGCTTTGTTTCTAATCATATGAAGACCATTTGAAGCGCGGTATAGAGACGCACGACCGCGCCATATAAAATTACATGTTGCCACATATCTCGGTCTTCCGTACTGTGTCACGCGTAGCTTTCCCTGTCTAGTACGCGCAACCTGACAATTTTCAAATTGTTTGAGACAATTATAAAAGATTCAACATTTGACAATGTCGCCCTTCAAACGGTGTAAGGTCAATCAAGGCAGGGAGACCGCGATGCGTGACGCAAGTCAGACGATAACATTCACAATCATTATCATCATCATCAGCCACAGAACGTCCACTGCTGAACATAGGCCTCCCCCAAAGATTTCCAGACCAACCTGTTGGAAGCGGCGTGCATCCAGCGACTTCCTGCGACCTTTATCAGGTCGTCTGTCCACCTTGTAGGCAGACGTCCAACGCTGCGCTTGCCAGTACGTGGCCTCCATTCCAGAACCTTTCTGCCCCATCGGTTATCGGTTCACAATACCTGAAGAAAATGGACGCTTTGCCGAGCTTAAAGCAAAAGGATGATTAAGGGATTGGGAAGGGACAGAGGTTTTGGGCCTCGGCATATCTCTCTCTGGATTTTTTGTTGGAGGCGCCCCGTCCATTACTCAGCTCGCACTAGTCCGCTTCGTTTAACTGGACCGTTACACCTCGTAGTCTGGCACGAGTCTGAATCCCAATATATATAATCTTCTTGGTAATAAATATGTGGGGTAGTTAATAAATTTAACATAATCACATGAACACAAACACTCACACGCACGCACACACGCACACACACACACACACACGCCCACACACACACACACACTTTAACATCTAAACATAATAATATATAAGTATTATAATTGCCTGAACTTGCATACGTCCAACTTAAATAAATGATGTTTGTGTATTTTTAGATATGTATATAACTGATATGTTAATCACTATTCATTTAGTACTTTATTGGAGGTTTCACTGATACCTATAACACAGGTTCTGCTCCTAGCGTAGGTATCAGTAGATCATTTACAAATGTAACTGCCCGTAAGTTGGTTGTCTTTACATAGAAATAACTTGTAATATTTCTAGTATCAAATGTGATTGTGACTTAGTAAGAAGGGAATGTATATTTTTAATAATAAAATAAATAAAAAAAAACTCATGGTTTTGGGTACTCATAACTGTTATAAATGAAATATATGCATACATTCCTGTCTTACATTGAGAGTTACATGCTTTAATTTCTATGCGTTTTGAATTTATTTATGTTGTGTAGTTTATTTCAATAAATTATTTCAATAAATTATTAATTATTATTATATGACTGTTAATTTTTAGCATACATAGCAAGAAATTACTCGCTAAGAATTTTAAGGCTTTTAAGGCTTTAAATTTGTGGATGACAATAGTTGCATCAAACTTTATCAGGGAGTACTTAAACTGCCTGACCGCTGTTCATTTGACCTGGGTGTATAATACGGTTTGCAGTACGTCCCTCATTAGGCAAGTGAAGTTCGTAAACAAAGGGTGTACCGTAAATCTACAAGAACATAACCTATTCATACAAACTTTGGTAATCATCGCGACCTTTCTTTGTACGTAGCTTAAGGACAACACATACACAAATATATAATGTGTAAGATTATTAAACTTCTTTAGCAACTTCACAGCATTTTAGAGTTCATATTTATTAAATGGACAATCGGGAATTAGTGATGATTCAATATGAATATGTGCTCTTGTGACATAGCAGTTTATCGGCTTACAATTATTCGACCACCTGTATATATCATTCCACCTGGAGCCTTCAATTCAAATTTGTTTCATGTGTACAAACAGAAACTCATCCAATGAGTGTTCCAAAGAATCAATTTGTGTCCAACGTAGTCCGCGAAGAATTCAATGAGAGAATGTAATGTATATATAACATAGCAAAAGTAGACGACTGTATCCGCGAATTGATCGATAGAAGTTCAAATAGAACAGAAGTAGATAATCCCTCTCCTAAGAACCCCTCTGGAAATAAAACAAACCCTGACCCGAAACAAATACAAAATTACACCAACATAAGTCTGGGTGCGGGAAATGACCCGTGGACTATCGCTTCATAGCTACTGATGACACAGATACTCGTCCACTGCGTCACGGACTTAAAGATGAGAATGTACAAGCTCCCTAAATTCATATCTCAAGTTGCGTAGTTTCGACGGTTGTCGCACCGTAATGGAGGTCACATTGCCATCTCTCAACTGAGTAATTGAAAATTTTACTATACCAATGAGCACCATTCAGACACATTGTTATTAAGCTGGGCCCTTAATGAAAACCTTTAGCTTGATGGGAGACAGTGGGTTAGTTTTGGTCCCAAATCTCTTAAAGGTCAACGAAGGCATGATCTACAAAAGAAATGTATAATGTCTATTTATTTATTTAAACTTTATTATAAGTTAATATAGAGACTGAGATTTTCCATTTTGAAAAGAAAAGTACAATTGGTGGCCTTATTGCTCAAGGCTCTTGTAAGCAACCATTTCTATTTACTGATAAAATGTAAAAGTATACAGTTAAAAAACTAACTAATTCTTACTTGTTCCTGTTCAGAGTTCCTGGGATAATAAGATTTTGGGGCCGTCCCGAATTCTCTGCTCACGGCTATATTTGCCTGTTATAACACAATTATGCAACAGTTAAAGATTTTATTGAGGAAGTCATGCGCTCTCTATACGCCGTGTGTTTGAAATGTCCATATTAAGGTCGCGTTCGAAAATTGACTTACAGTTCTATGAGTACTGGATTTTCGTTCTAAATACTTTTTAGTAAGGTTAGAAATACTACAAATAAATAGCCTCAATAGTCACATACATAGTCCTGACCCCATTGTTGGTAAAACCTGTATTATGGTTATCATGATCTACGAAGCCTGCACAACTAGAAGGACACTGAAGCCAGTGAAATGCATGAGCAATATAAGACTCAACATCCTATGTGTCGGGGCGACGAGTGCAGTCCAATGCTATTGCAGTGGAATAAAACTAATTTAAACGAATTTTATTGCGGTTTTCATTTTAATTTTGGTCGTTTCGAAGACTTTTCAGCCTTCGTCGTCATGGGGTGAACGGGATGATGGGTGCTATTACAGTGGATTGTTTTGTCACGGTACTGTCTTGTGTTGTCTGTTTATGAACAGGCGTAGCGCTTATTATCAGGCGAACGACCTGTGTTTCGTTATTCAAAAAAATAATATAATAATCGGTAAGAATAAAATGAAGGCAAAGATTTTGTTTAATTACGCATAACGATTGCAAGATGTTAAAATATAGTTTGAGCCAGTTGTGCGAAACTTTGTTACTCGTCGTGTTTTGGAAATTTTTAATATAATATTGCAATGGAAACACAGTAACCAATATTTCTGACAGTAGTCATAAATATTACGAAATCATTTTCGCTGGCCATCTGTATTGAATTCTTAATGTAGAGAAGAAAACAACAACGTCCAGCGCGTTTAACATAACGCCTTGAGAAAATTTTGTCGACTCGTTTTCTCATGTTAGCTATATTTATGCAAAGTTGTCTGGTATAGCGATCCCTTTTAGCGATAAGACCACCTATTGTTACATACCTTAATAATACTTTTGCTGTCATTTTAAAATTGTTATGTTATTGTGTTTGGTGTACAACAAAGTGTTATCGAGAAGTGCACTGGTTATGGTTCCCTGGTCGACAAAGGTATCTCACTCGTGCACGCGAGGTCTTGCGGGTTCATACTAAGCGGGCAACAACGTAAGTCTTTCAGCGAGCGAAAAATAACAATTCAAAACAAAATATTTATACAAATCCTAAATTCTATAATAACAATCCTATGTAATAAGTCAAGTTCGTACAAATATTAAAAATAGTTATCTTGGTTCTATAAAATGAAAACTGCATGGTGTTTTGCTGTAAGATCGACTATATCTAGATTTTTACTTTCTGCCTAGCGAGTAGCGCCATTTGCACTACCGATCGCATGGTTACTTTGTACAATAGTTTACTCACTACGTTTAGATCAAGGAAAACTTCGAGGCGCTAATAAGCAAAATTATTTTAAAAACACGATCCAGTTGTAAGGTGTAGCCGATGATCCTTATATTTTTATCAAACGATACGTGTCAGTAAAGTTTTGTAAGTTTGTAGGCTTTGAGATAAGAAATTCTTGACAAAAAGTTCAAAATGAAAAGAGACATGTCTTTTTAATTTTTTATTTGCTTTCTGCCAGTAATAGCTGAACTATCACATGTTTTTTTTGTCCAAGCACGACAAAGTGACTGCACTACACCTGATAGTAAGCGTAGTGCAGTGCAAAAAACTAGCTACCACCGACAAACAATAACTATATTGGTGGTCACCAGAATCATGCCCTCCTGTGTAAATGCTTCGGTTTATCCGTCACCATAATAAGGAAACAGTGATGTATGCCGACCATTTCATTTATACATAGTAATATACTTGTCCTGACTGACTGAATGATTCATCAACGCAGAACCTAAATGTTGGCAATTGATGTGTTTTATGTTGTGAGCATCCACTAAAAACGATTTCTGGAAATTTCACCCTTTTAAAGGGGGTAAAATAAGGGATGAACGGTTGTATAGATGAAGGCCGGAAAAATGACGGAGCAGAATTTCACACGAGCGGAACCTCGATCAAATGCTAGTATCACATGTAAACAGTAATTCGCTTTGTATCAGAGCCGCGATAATGGAGTCCGAAGCAGTAATCCATCATAATCCCCACGTACATGTCACCTAAACCGATAAAGGCATCAGAGGATTTCGATTTTCAAACAGCCGTTAATAGTATTTCAATTTATAGGTTTTTTTTTTTTCAAAAATAGGCAACTTACTTTGCCTATTTTATACAAGTACATACAGTCTTTTTTAAAAACGCTCAAGCTTGTCTATCGCCTATAGGGACTCATTCTGCGAAGCTAGTCTAATTTGGTAATATGGGAGTAATCCTACAATTAATATTAAGTCTACCGTCTAAACCGGACTGTGGCATAAAGCCGGCATAACGTCAGACAGAAAGAAAAAAACTTTTATTTATAGACTGGAAATTTGGCCCTCAAATAACTTTTATTTATAGACTGGAAATTCTGCCCTCTAAAAAATAATTATTCATTTAATAGCCTTGATAACGTGCAAAAGATAAAAAAGTTAATTAATATATTTTTTAATCTAAGAGAAAAATAAACATTCAAGTTTATTAAAAAAATACAAACTTCATGTAAACGATACCCCATTTGATGATCTGCCAAGTTCATTTTTATTCTCATGACCTTGAAGAGACGTTACCCTTCTAAAGCTATATGTAAGTGATAAGGCGTCTGTCTGGCTGTTTGTGATACGGCCACACAGCGGCGCCGGCGAGTCTCGCGTCCGTCTGCCAGTGCCAAATCTGGATGATCTTAATACGTTGATACTGAGAATGAGGAGTTGGGCTATTTTGAAGTTTAAATTATTTTTAAAGTATATTTGTCTTTATATTTAATAATAATAATAGTATTTTATTCAGATCAACTTAACATATTGTTTTTACATAGTTTATAATAAAATCTCAAATATAAATTAAAAACTTAAATCTGAACTCTAACCCAGTATTCCGTTCTTGCTTGTTTTTTGTAGATCTGTTTGCCAGTCGGCAAAGGCCTCTTCCAATCTTTTCCATTTATGTCTTTCCTAAGCCACTTTGTTCCACTTGTCTGATGTCGTCATCCCACCTTTTCTTTGGTCTGCCTCTTCTCCTTTTGCCACCTCTAGGGTACCATTATGTCACAATTTTACACCATTTGTCTTTTCCTCTTATCATGTGTCCTGCTCTTTCGCTATTTGAGCCTTTTAATTTTATACGTGATATCTAGGACTTTTGTCTTGCTTCTTATCATGCGGTTTTCCAACCTGACGGATTTCTTCACATTAAGCATACTTCTTTCCATTGCGTATTGGCAGGATGCAAGTTTATTCATCAGGTTCTGCTACGACTGAGCTGTTGTCCGTTGAGGAGCTTCATCTTTTTACCCAGCACTCCATCATCAAATCTTAACCAAACTTATATGGACCACATCGCAGGCAGCTAAACTCTATCGAATGAAATGTTTTCGACAAAATCGGTTAGATCAAAGAACCTCTTATTTCCCAAAACCTCGCCATCCAGCACACCGCAGCATCGTATAGTCCGAAGTCCAAACATTCAGCAGTCACACCAGTCCTTGCTTAGTCACGCGTAGGTTTGGATCAGAGCCCCAAGGTCCACTCCAGAGTCCCCTGTCTCCTTCGCAATGTGCCGATGATAAATCATATTTATGGTAGACATCGCGACCTTGCTGGCATTTGGGGCTGTTGGCGCTCATAGCCAATGACAATCACTAATCGGTAAGCGATTAGCGATTCAACTATATATATAACTCTTGCCATGGTCAGTCTGATAGATGGATGACATACCGCAAGTGGGAGTTTTGCAAAAATAAGTGTACGTTGTCAGAAATTAAAGTTAGTTTTAAATATTACATTTTGAATATTTTTTTGATTTAGATAAAAATCTATCGTGTATCTAACACGGGAAAAAATTCGTTTAAATTAGTTTTATTTCAATGAGTAATATTCGCGTAAACATAAGAAATCAAACATTCTGTAGATGATATTGTCTAAATATGCTGGCTCGACCGGGGTATTATCATTGTCTCATAAATCATCATCGTCAAGTAGCAGTTTACGAGTGGTAGAGCCACGCTGTAGACAGTTTTATCTACAGCATGAATGGGCCGGCTCGACCGGGTCGTTACCATTGTCTCACAGAAAACCGACGTAAAGTAGCGGCTTGCTGCTGAGTTTCGTACGGTGAGTGAGATATCCGGAGGCCCAAATCCCCCTCCCCTTCCTAATCCCTAATTATCCCTAAATTCCTTTAAGGTCGGCAACGCGCCCATCATTCTTCTGGTATTGTAGGCGTACATGGGCGGTGGAGATCACTTACCATCAGGTGACCCACGTGTTCGTATCGCCTATGCTATAAAAAAAAAACTTTGCTGTTGCGTTTCCAACAATGAGTGAGATTTCCCCCAAAAAGAGCAAATGTTTCTAGTCCGTTTTTCTCTAGCAAAATAGTCTTTCGAACTGACGGTGGAGTCACAAATTAATGGAATCGAAATAATCTATAACATGTTATCATCAAAATCGCCTTATTGATCTAGAAGCAACGTACTATGACTGAGATGTAGCAAGGTCTTAGGTTCAACTCCCAAGTCGGATAATTGCTGGTGGTAGGATATTCATATCCGCCCGGATAGCGACCACCGTACACATGGTGTTAAAACTTGCCATAGTGATCCACACGCCTTGTGTGGGTCGCGTACCAGGATCAGCCAGTGTATATCCGGTTCTCCCGAGGGGCTTCCGACATGACTTGATGGTTGATTGGGGCGGGTATAGGGGTATCTTTTTATTACTGTGCCTGCCTCGGTCATCCGCATGTCCTGTCGCAGGCCCCTCAATTTGGTTCTTTCCTCTCCGAAGAGGGAAGAAGCATTTATACAGGTCGGCATGACTCTGGTGACCACCGATAAACTAATGTTTGTTGGTGGTCGCTGGTTTTTTGGATTGCACTACGCTTACCATCGGGTGTAGTGCAGTTACTTTGCCGTGCTCGGATAAAAAAAAAATCTACTAGCATTTAAGTTTTCGAGTTGCCCGGGACACTATGATTGGGAATTTAAATAATTGCCTAATATTGCGATATACTTGCCACTTGTCACATCATGGGACGGAACTAAGGTCAGCTAACCGTGGGTATACTATTTACAACTCTGCCTTTTCCCGTGATCACAGGCGTGAGCTTATACGTTATTATTAAAGTTATGCTAAAAACATAATAGATTCAATAAATATTATGAATTTTAGCAACCCTTATCACACCTTATATTTTTCACAAAGCGTAATAAATTCAAATTACTCGTGGAATTGTGCCGCCGCCCTAATATTGTTATTAATATGTAAATTGCACGTGCTCCTGACTGTTTGTTCTGCAAACAAGCCGAAATAACTCATCGGAATTGGATGAAGGTGCCTAGTTTGTCGAGTAAGTTCCGAATAACTATTTATGCGGATCGTATTTTTAACGTATCATCATCATCATCAGCCACAGGACGTCCACTGCTGTACATAGGCCTCCCCCAAAGATTTCCAGACCGACTTGTTGGAATCGGCCTGCATCCAGCGACTTCCTGCGAACTTTATCAGGTCGTCTGTCCAGCTTGTAGGTGGACTTCCAACGTATTTAACGTATAGCTGATGTAAATTCCGACTGACATCGTCTCGTTCTGTTGGTTGGTTCTAGTAGCGTACTTTTACATACATATATTTGTGTACATTTCTACCGCCAGGGAACAGTGTGTAAGCACTATTGTGTTTCAGTTTGAAGGACATTGAAGCCAGTGAAATTACTGGGCATTATGAGACTTAAATCTTGTGTCTCGAGATGATCTATTTTTCCTTGGCGGCAGAAATAGATAAAGCTGTGGTACTAACCCAGACGGCCTCTCGCATACGAGGGACCTACCACCTTGTGAAATATAGTGAGCATGTTATTTTACCCAGTTCTACAAATCTCATCTCACTTTAACTAGACAGTTAAGTTAGAAGTCTCTGTCTACTTATTCACCACACAAGCTACATCAAGCGATTGTAACAAAGGGTGCGTGTGTGTATATATGTGTCTGTGTGTATGTATGTGTGTGTGTTTGTTAACATTTGAATACATTTTCGCGGTACTCTTTGCTGTCGTGGTATCCATCACGGCAGTAATGTGCGAATATATACTGTCTACATAGATGTGGCATGCGGGTTTTGATTTAAAAAAAAATATTTATATGTGGCTTTTTAAAGACTGATAAGTTCGGTCTTATTTGATGACGAATGACTGCCTCGGTGGCGCAGTTGTATGGCGTAGGCGGTACGACTGCTATGCTAAGGTCTCGGGTTCGTTCCCCGAGTCGGAGGTATGCTCGGCGAAATGTGGGTGGTTACATCTCTGCCTACCCCTTCAAGGATTACAAGCGTGAGTGCGTATTTTAATAGTCTTGTTCGCGTGTTAGTGTTAAAAAATGAATCACAAATTCAGTATAAGTAATTCGAACGTGTCGTGGTAACGTTGCACAGATGAACCTTTCACAGGCTACTATGGCACCAAAAACATCTTTAAAAACATATTTATTAATGAAGATCTTTCCCCGTCTCCTTTCTCCATCTGTTACTAGATTTTGGTCGAGGCTCAGCCTTCAAAAACGGCCTTTTCAGGGATAGAAACTCATGACCAATAAAGACTACCCACTGAGACTACCTATTAAGATTGGTTAGACAGTATGCATGCTCATTGAAATAAAACTAATTTAAACGGATATTATCGCGGTTTTTTATTAATTTTGATCCCGACGTTTCGAAGACTTTTCAGCCTTCGTGTCCACCCGTGACCATAAACATAAGAAATCATTAACTATGCATGCTCTGCGGAATCAATGCTACCATTGCCAACTACCGCCTCCAAATATTACTAGCATCTAAGATTCTGTTCCACTTTAGGCTTTTTCACGGCACGTACAAAACCATACATCACTTTAGCTATCTACATTGTTTGCTTGATGTCTTCAGAATACGAGTTTTTTTTTACCTTTCCGTTGTACCAGGTTTCGTATATCCTTAATGGAGACATCAAGAATAATAATCTATAGAAGATAAAAAATACTACCAACATTAAAATATGTTGGTCAATAAGTTATCATTTAACAAGAGGCTTTTTTATTTTATTAGACGACGAGACGAGCAAGTCGCTCGCCTGATTATAAGCACCACGCCTATATAAACAGAGGCAAAACCACACAGAACTTTGAATTATAGAGCACTGCATGCCACTAAAATGCGCTCGTCACCGCGAGACATAAGATGTTGAGTCTCATAATTCCCAGTAATTTTACTGGCTTCAATGTCGTTCATCCATAACACAACTATCACATGATGGGACGAAAATACGCTCGGCGAAATGTGGCGAAAACGTATCTATCTTGAGAGTCTATGTTTAAAATCAAATTAGTACAGGCTTAGTATACTCGAAATTGTAGTACCGACTTCATAATTCGAATTTCTGTTTGTTGTTTGAGTGGTAGACAGACATACCATCAGGCAAACGACCCGCTCGTCTCGTCATTAACGCTAATCAAATAAAGACAATTCTGGGCGCGGCCTTCAGATGGAAACAGAATATCACTAACGCCAGTATCAGGTTACAAGTCTAGTACAATCAGTATATCCAACAAAGCGATGCCTAATATTTGCCTGTTGAGTGGTTGAGCCACGCTGTAGACAGTTTTGTCTACAGCATGAATGGGCTGGCTCGGGTCACTGCCTACACCACTGCCTCACAGAAAACCGACGTAAAGTTGCGGCTTGCTGCTGCGTTTCGTACGGTGAGTGAGATATCCGGAAGCCCAGATCCCCTCCCCTTCCCTATCCCTAAGTATCCCTTTCCTTTATGGCCGGCAACACGCCCATGATTCTTCTGATGGTGGGCGTACATGGGCGATGGAGATCACTTACCATCAGGTGACCCACTTGCTCGTTTGCCGGCCTATACCATAAAAAAAAATCAACTCCTCCCTAACCTTCTATCTGATTAATTTCGTTGCGGGACAAAGACATTTAGGCATTCCCACAGACTGGCCGAGATTCACTGCTCGGTGTCAACAAAAATGCGTGCCACTGTTCATCCTGGTGCACAGGAGTTACAGTGGCGGGTGTGTGGGCGGGATAGTCTCTATAAAAAAGCGATGCCTAGCCTGACCTAGCTGCCTATTAAGCGATTAAGGTGCCTGGTACTCAAAGTGACGGTACAGTACAGTCCAAACATGATTTAAAGTTTTTTTTTTTATTTTATTGAATGACGAAACGAGCAAGGCGCTCGCCTGATGGTAAGCGCCACGCCTGCTCAAAAACAGAAGCAACACCACACAGAACTTTGAATTACAAAGCACGGCATGGCACTGAACTGCGCTCGTCACCCCGAGACATAAAATGTTAAGTCTCATAATGCCCATTCACTGGCTTCAATGTCCTTTAAACCGAAACACAACAGTGCTTACACACTCTTGCTTGGCGGCAGAAATATACTAAGCGGTGGTATTAACCCAGACGACCTCTCGCATACGAGGGACCTACCACCTTGTAAACCATCGTCCATCCACTTGTTACCATCAAGTGTCGAAAAACATTACATTTCTCAACGGACGCCATAATTATACCGATCCGGCATTACTAGTATACACTACTAACTCTGGGACGGGACTCGCTGGAACAAGCTACTATGGCGGGATTCTTACCATGTATGATATATGTGACCATCGGTGGTCGTTATTTATCAAACTTTTAGCAAAATGAACGACCATTTAAAACATATAGTAATAACAGACCCGGTCTCATAGTAAAATGGTCTTATCCGTGAAACAATATCAACTAATGGAGTAATTTTCCTAACACAAGGGGTGAACGCCGTTATATTGAGCCCACAGTCATTATAAGCACATTTTCATATATTGTTTCGTTATTTATACAACAAATACTTTTGTTATTAAGTTCATCTACATATTTATTTCGTACTAGCATTCGCTCGCGGCTCCGCCTGCGTGAAATACTGCACCATCATCCTACTAATATTATAGATGTGAAAGTGTGTTTGTTTAGATGTTTGGATGTTTGTCCGTCAATCACGCTGAAACTACTGAACGGATTTTGATGAAATTTGGTATACAGACAGGGTATGAGCTGGGTGATAGGCTACTTTTTATGCTGGAAAAAGCAGATCATGCGGGCGGAGCCGCGAGTAAAAGCTAGTATTTCCATATATTCAGTTATTTTCATTCCTTATCTTACCTCCTTAGGGGTGACATTTCTAAAAATCTTTCCTTAATAGATGCTTATAACTTAAAAGGCGTCAACTGCCAAAATTTCAAGTTTGTAGCCCCACCGGTTTAGGCTCTCAGTTGATGAATCAGTCAGGACAAGTAATTATTTATGTTACAGTTAAGACCCGTTTTTGGATATAACGCGTTTTCCCTAGTTAGAACTAGTTTTCACTAAATGCCTTTGTTGGAACTAGAATTAACTATAAATTTTGAATTATGTTACAATGTTGAACATTAGTTAATTCTAGTTTCAACAAAGACATTTAGTGAAAACTAGATCTAACTAGGGAAAACGCATTATATCTAAAAACGGGTCTTAACTGTAACATATACATTGAAATGGATATACACAAGCTGACATTTTTATCCTTAAAAAGATAGCTTAAGAACTTGTCAGGTATACAGGTTGCTTCGCGATGTTTCCTTCACCTTAAAGCAAGCGATAATTAACAATTAATACACACGTAACTTAGAAAGTCAGAAGTGCATTCTTTTGAGGATAGTATCGAACCTGCGACTTTCGTCTCGGCGGTCTGTGCCACTCCCCACTAAGCTATTAATTCTGATCATTGAAAGACAATATATATATAATGTTTAGTTTATTATAAGAATCGAATCTTATCAATGATATTTCAAAGTCCCTAGAACCCAAATTCTTGGAAATTTGGCAGTGATATCGCATTTCGTTATTACGAACAGAAGTCAAATTACCCAGCAAAACAAGAATACCCACAAAAATAAATCTACAATTTGCGATGGTGGATATCGAGTTACTGTTTAACCGACGCAAACAACAAAGAGGTTCTCAATACTTCTGCGTATAAATATTTTATATAATTATATGTTAACAAATAACACCGCCAAATGTGTATATGTGTGTTCTATAGAGTTTACTTCAGTCTATTCTATATCGAATGGTTTGAGACCAACTAAGTGTCATAGTTTTCAAGCCGCCCGAAGACTTCTGATTTGGCTTAATAATTTATATCAGATGATAACAACCAGTATTGACTTTTTTTCCGAAGCATGGAGGCGCTCAGTTGAAATACCACTTGGCGGTCACCCATCCATTGAGAGACCGCGTCAAAGATTGCTAAACTCGCTAATCGTTTACCGTTCAATAAACGCAATTGGCTATAAGCGTCTTATAACTATTTTTATACTAGCCGTGGATTATACATGTCGTACTGCTGGGCCCAGAGCTTAAGCTTAAGCTTAAGTCTTAGTCCGCCACGCTGGCCTAATGCGGGTTGGCATACTTCACATACCTTCCAAATTATTAAGACTTCTCAGGTATACAGGTGTCCTAACGATATATCCTTTATCATGAAAGAAAGCGATAACAAAAAATTAATATACTCTGAAATAGGGGTCAGGGGTGCATCCTCTTGAGGCTGGTTTCTTTTTTTTTTATAGCATAGGCCGGCAAACGAGCAAGTGGGTCACCTGATGGTAAGTGATCTCCACCGCCCATGTACGCCCACCACCACAAGAATAATGGGTGCGTTGCCGACGTAAAGGAAAGGGATAATTAGGGATTGGGAAGGGGAGGGGATTTGGGCTTCGAACCTGCGACTTTCATCTCGACAGGCCGTACAACTCCCCGCTGAGCTATCGCTGCTTTTTATAGCGTATAGCTTTAATTACACAAATTGAAACTCAACAAAAATCTTTCATACCTATAGGTATTTAAAATAGGTTGACATACTTAAAATTAATGGGGTGTAAAAGAAAACCCGGCTGTCCAGAGGTACTCAAACCGAGGCCCGTAGCCTGTGCCTCTACACCGGCACGTGACTTGAATGGAAATCACAATGAGGCTACACCACTTGGCCTTTCTATTAAATATGTATCATCTAGCTATATAGAACAGTGGTTCGTTTGTACGGATTTCGTTTTTGTTAGATTACAAGGGGCTAATCTTTCTCGTTCGTAGTGGAGGCCCGTGCTTAGCCAGTATACCGCTATAAATTTTAAGGATATTAAGAAATTTACTTTGAGTAAAAAGCTCAAGTGGCAGTGGGCAGGCCACATAGCTCGCAGAACCGATAGCCGATGGGGCAAAAAGGTTCTGGAATGGAGGCCACGTACTGGCAAGCGAAGCGTTGGACGTCCGCCTACAAGGTGGGCAGACGACCTAATAAAGGTCGCAGGCAGTCGCTGAATGCAGGCTGCTTCCAACAGGTTGGTCTGGAAATGTTTGCGGGAGGCCTATGTACAGCAGTGGACGTCCTGTGGCTGATTATGATGATGATGAAAAAGCTTATAGTTAGACAAGTTAAAAAAAATACGTCAAAAGAGGTTAAAAATCGTCCAATCACAGCAAAGTGACTACAATGATTAGTGCAGTGTAATACAATTGTGGCGACCAAGGTCTTCATTTCCAACTAGTTTAGTGAATAAGATTCCTATTAGTGAACAAATATATTTTTGAATTCAGCCAATTTTATATTAAATTGATTATTTATTGACATTATTATGATAGAGTATTATCTTGTAAAGTAATTAAGTTACTATCTTGTAAAACTAGAAGCATACTAAGATATTTTAACCACCTTTTAAAAATGAGAAGGTTCTCAATCTGCGGCTGCATTTTTATTGCTTTTTTATGTATGGATTTTGATGAAACAATTTTTTTCGATGTTGACTCACTACGATGTAGTCCCATATATTTAGTTAAGATCTGATGATGGAGTACGATGTAAAAAGAATCTTGGCACCACAATACAATAACACACTTTTTGCGATTGTGTTTATCGTATTGGAATTTACACGACACAGCACAGCAGTATCACAGATAACATAATACTATATTAGCAGCTGTACTAACTTCAGGAATACCGTTTGAGGTTTGGTCACGTTTTGTCGAAACCGCAAGAGAACATCCGACGCAGAGGCCTGACCCAGATTACCATGGGATTGTACCAGGTGTACGATCCTGTGGACGGCCCAGAAGGGATTAACATATTAGCGGGAAACACAAGAGCCAATGGTCTTATTACAGCGAACTAGAACCGTCTAGGACTAGGATTAGGACTCCCATGTTAAGCCGGAATAATGCCAGACAAAATGAAAGAAATTCATACCACTAATAATAGCAAAAACAAATAATACTAACTAAAACATAGTAGTAGCGTGGTGGACTAAGGCCTAATCCCTCTAATTCAGTAGAGAAGGCCCGTGACCAGCAGTGGGATGTATATAATATAGGACTAGTATTATTATATTATTATTAATTAAAACATAAAAACCAACTTCGATGCGGGTGGCAGTGCCGCTGCCGATCATCTGAAATGGCAAAGACTTTAACAGACCTCTGAAAATTAATATTTTTTTGCCTTCGTATTACATTTTTAAATCAGTTCCAATTTAAAAAATAATATTAATACTCTGACCTTTGAAGACAAAAACATTAAACCAACCTTATAAATAATTGAATTCTAGATCTTGCAATCTAGAAAAAGGTCTATTTTATTTAAAATAACTAAACCCTTGTTAAAAAAAGACAGATGTTAAAAGTGTCCGCTTTAATCTGGGCCTCAATTAGGTTTCGAGAAACTTTTAAACAATTTTAAGAATTTTATTATAATACAGAAATTCTTTCAAATTTTAATACAGTTTTTTTCCACGAATACGACTTTCTTAAATTGTTGATATATTAAAACAACCACTATTAACATTAATTTGTATATATTTTTACACATTGACTTATAAAACTGTAATAATTTATAGCACGAATCAACATAGCTTAGACTAAATAAAAAATTACACTAATACAGTAATTAACACAGATCACGGAGCCTGTAGTCATTAACATCATAAACTGATTAACGGAGAAAACAATGGCGAAACTTGGTTCCCATAGCGGGTTGTGAGGGTCAGAAGGCAGGTCGCCAAGGTAGGCCACATACCGGTTCCATCTCGCCTACGCCAGTTTGACTTGACGGGAATAGGGGTACATCTTTGTATCCCTGTGCCTGTAGCGATTGTCCGCCTGTCCTGTCGCAGGTCCATCGATTTGCTTCTTCCCTCTTTGGAGTGGAAGAACCATTTATACAGCCGGCATAATTCTGGTGGCCACCGATATACTCCTTGTTTGTTGGTGGTCGATGGTTTCTTTGGACTGCACTGCACCTACCATCAGGTGTAGTGCAGTCACTTTGCCGTGCTGGGATAAAAAAAAATAGAACGGTTTGTTTATTTTACAAAAATAAATTATTTTTTCGTGGTAGCAAATATAATTTATATGAAACACATTAACCTTCTCAAATAATGTTTTAATATTTTATTTATGCTGGGCCTAAACCAACCAACCGGGCCCAACCGAGCAGAGAGGGTTTTTTTCTTTTTTTTATATAAAAGACTTGTGCATTTTCGTGTTGCACCTCTTTACACAATATTCAATACGGACAACAGACAAAATCCAATGTTGAAGTTAGTGTAGCATAAAACTGAGACGAAAATGAAAAAATATTCCTTTAGTGGAAGGTTTGCGTTTGAGGCAAAAAATGATCGTACGAGCTACGTGGCTGTTATTCGGTGGCATTTATCGAAACGAGGAGAAGCGTATCTACATGCCTTGAGGGAACATCTATATCGGAATCGTTTGATTGTAATTCTTGAAAATATTATATAATGCGTTTGTGAGAAATATAGGCATTATTTTAAACTCGTCCTTTTATTTCTCAGGAATATTTGTACATAACTCTTATATAGATATAAATGCACTCACGCCTGCAATCCTTAGGGTAGTCAGTGTAACTAATACACCCACATTTCGCCGAGCGTATTTCGGTCCCATGATGTGATAAGGGGTCTATCGCCATACCGGGCACAATTCCAGACGCCAGGCTGATACTGACTACTGAGCATTTCGTGATAGAAAAACCTAATAACATTTTCAGGGATCGAACCCGAGACCTCAGCTCAGCAATCGAACCGCGTACGCAATACAACTACGCCACCGAGGCAGTTTCTATCTAACGGAAACCTACCTCCTATGGTTTATATATTATTATTAACATATAAATTAATTCTCCATAAATGACAGTCGTTTAAAATAGACCATTTAATTAATATCTCAATACCCTTCAAGCATCGACTGCTGATAGGATTAGTAGTCCCCACGAATCAAAAATCTAACACCCATCCAGCATATGAGATTATGCAAAAATTTAAAGATTTTAACGCCAATCTACAGTTTAATTTATTGATGAAATAAAACATATTTTTTTAGTTTCAATTAAACCATTTTTGTATTATTTATTCATTCAATAAAATTACGCATACAATATTGGTTATCCTTCTTTTTTGCTGCCATCATTCGTAGAATATGATTATTTATTTCAACCAATAAAATCAGTAAAATTGTACATAGCTACGATTTTTCCAAAGCTTGAAGCTATCTCACAGAAATCTGACGTTAATTAGCAGCTCGCTGTTGCGTTTCGTGCGGTGAGTGAGATTTCCGGAGGCCAAAAACCCCCCTTTACAAACCCCCTTCTCTTAAAGGTCGGCAACGCATCCAACGCATACTTCTGGTAATTTAAGTAGGAGTTAGGTTAGGAGGAGGATAAGAATTTAGAAGATGATAATTTACCATCAAATGGCATAGTCATTTACTAGCCTCCTCTATAAAAATAATTAAATTACAATACAAAATAAACAATTATAATAACATTTTTGGTCATTAACTTACAACTGGTTCCACTTCAATATCCAGTGTTATGTATGTAACAAATAAAGTAAAGGCATTCACACCCATGTGTAACATGGAAGAATGGTGTTGGAGATCATTAAGGAAGGGGGGTGCTGATTGCGGTAATTTTCATGGATCATTACCACAAAACGAGCGGGTTGCTTTCGAAATAAACGCCATTAGGTCCAACTCCCGTGCTTTATGCGGTCCATTCACTGTACGGTAGTTTGTCTTGCGATTGAAAACGAGGGTTTGAGGCTATCCCCTCCACACCTGCCACTGTACTCCTGTAAACTAGGATCGAAAGTGGCACGCATATTTTGTCACCGAGTATTGAAGCTCGGCGTGTCTCTGATACGAATATCTGTATCCCGCGACAAAATGTATCAAATAGAAAGAAAGAAAGGAGTAGGAAATATACATTTCTCCACTAACATGACAAAAGGGGTTGTAAAGAATCTATCTTTACAGGTTAGGTCTTGCCGGCCTATGCTGTAAAATGATTATAAGAAAATAGAGCGAGCAAATAATACATCTAATTGTAAATGATATGAATACCCACAATACCAGAAAAATCATATATTTCCATACTTGAAGAAAAAAGGGTAAGAAAGGAAGGGGCGTCTTGCCTCAGGATTACATGGGTTTATTAAACATAACCGTTAGAAACTCAAGACATCAAATAAAGAGAGTTCTGTAATTTCTACTTAAAAATTACTTAGCTAAATAATTTTCTAAATATGTTTCTACATTTTATATGCTATGTTGATCGGTTGCCAGATGATTGTTAGTTGATATGGTGGTTCATAAACCATATCAATTAGTTTCAAGTACAAAAATACATTCCTATCGGTCCATTCGGTTCTACGACTCCACAGACAGAAATGACAGAGAGGTTAAAATAATTTAAAAAAATTACCGTACTGTGAATAGGCCGTGCGTAAATACAAAATGTTTTACAGTCATTAAAAATACATTCTGTTGACGCTTTGAAGAAATGCTTTTGTTTGTAGAAACAAAACGTGTGTGCGCATTATATTTTTACACAAACTTTGTTAATACATTACTCGTGAACTATTGAATTAATTTAAACAGCGTTTTCCATATTTTATACTAAGGCCAGCTTGCACATTAATTGTTTGTAACTTTTTTTTTATCGATAATTAACAATAAATATACACGTAACGTAGATAAGTCAGAGATGCATGCTCTTAAAGCTGAAATCGAACCTCCGACTTTCGTCTCGGCAATGCGTATCGCTCACCGCTGAGCTATCGCTACTCCTGTTGGATTCACCTATTAAAAATATACGTAACATATCTTATAACGAATGTACTCCTACTCTTAGGCTGGTTTAGTAAATCACGATGCAATAAAGGACATTCCACACATTCCGTACCTTCCCAGGTAGATGAAATTCAAAACACACAAGGCACTTGCTGGAACCAACAAATCACTGGTGAGTGTTCCTCGCGCATCGATCATTGGCTAGGGTTGGTATGACGTGTTTTGAAATGAATATAGCATAAATAGAAAAAAGATAGCATAAGTATAATAAATACAATCCATAAAAGATAATATGTGAGCCAATCAACAAGCCAATGGCCTCACTGCTGAAATAGCTAGGGCTGGTTATAGAATATATTTAAAAAGAAAGTGCTGTGTTGGTAAAAAAATGTATATATTCTAGATTTTTTCACCCATAACAGTGCCTATACCTAATTTGTTCCTCACTACTGCATTTTAGCTACAATAGTAATTTGGCTATTTTGTTTTTCAAGTTTTTTGGGAAACTCGTAAATTAAAAGTTGTCTGTAAAATAAGATACTCACAAGAAATCTGTAAAATAATAGTAATAATAGTCAGTGTAATCAAATATATAATATCTGTGGGGTAACCCTAATTCCCAACTCAGACAACCCACGTTTAGCTTTTCCACTCACAACGTGTCACTGTAAAATATACTTTATATTACACCGACTCTATGGTTGAAAATACCTTAATCGGTAGTTCAATGGACGTCACTTAACAAGTGTGGAACTATAATTCGCTTGAAAGTTCCACTTAGATTAAAATTGCGCCAAGAAAACTTAGTTTAAAGTTTAAAGTTAGTCCTATGTATGTAGCGTAATTGGAATTACCATATGCATATATTATATTTACTTTAATGACGTACAGTAACAATACCAGGCCTGTTTTGTACATCCCACTGCGGGGCACAGCAGTTCAAATGAGAGAAATTAATGCTTAGCAGTAGAGTAAGTTGGTGGACTGAATACCTTCAAAATACTTGTAGCAAAATCTCAAGAATGCATATTTTCTCACGATGTATTCCTTCGCAGGCAACGCTAGAGACAACACGTTATTTTAAAATGTCAAAGGTGTGTGCTCTGGGGTTGATTTCACTACACACAGTCCATACCACTCCCCGCTATGTTATCGCCACTTTAACGACGTACATCACTATGATTAAAGTCATACACATTGGTAATCGTATGCTATTCTGATATCTGTGATCTAATATAAGTATATAAGCTTATTGTAAACTTAGAATATGGTCTCAATTTTTTGACTGAGTGTATATATAGTGTACGTATATTCGCACTAATTCGTAAAAAAAGAAGATTGCCTCGGCAATACTCCAGAGCATAACTTTAATTCTAGCATTACACGAGTATTTTGCCAACTGTGCCCAGCGAATTAAATTTCATGGACCTATTTGAGGGTCGTCCCATACATCTGATAGTGAATGATTAATATGTCGGATCTTATCAAAATATAGACATCCTAACATAACATAATTTTAATTACTCGTTTTTATCGATCGGTAATATTGATCACATCGATTTAAATTGAGAGAAGTGCGTGAACGAGAATAACATTGCTGGAGTGCGATAAAGTAGTGCCGGGACTTGTACGTATCATAATAGTAAACGAAGTAATTTCGTCAACCAATAAATTAAAAAATCAACAATAGTTGTTGAAGACGATCTGAGGACGGCCCAAAAAGTGCTGGCCTGATGTATTGGACGGAAATATGAAAGCTAATGGTCTCACTATGCAGGATGTTCAAGATCGGGTGACGTAGAGGCGTCTTAGTAGAAAAGCTGACTCTTTTTTATCCTGGCACGGCAAAGTGACTACACTGGACCGGATGCTAAGTAAAGTGGTATCCAAATATAATGTCGACCGTCAAGAGACACAGATAGAGAGAGAGACAGATATACACTGGCTGATCCCGGTATGCGATTTGCCTGAACTAGTCACTATGGCGAGGTTTTTTAACGGTGGTTGCAACCCAGACGGGTACAATAATATCAGATACCCTCCCACCAGCAATCCCTGTCACTAAGCCGGGGTAATGTCAGACAGATATATTGAGAAAAAGACAAGTCTTTTTAATCATTTTCTCCAAGCTCATAAACTCTGATGCCATAACCCATTGCTCCCCCGAATATAAAGCTATCTCGTATTATGAAACATTACATCACATTTCAGCAATAAGTCTTGAGACATCCCCAGAGGACATTTTTATCGTAAGAATATTTTATAAGACTTCGCCGACACTCGTAGTCAAATGGATTTTGAGATATACCTCGGAATGTTAAAGAGTATGCCTCATAACATCTTGAGGTAACTTATGTGAACCGCTCATTACTACACACGGATGGTAACATCAATCAGTATTTTAGTAATTTTTCGACAAATTTTTTTGATTTTTTGACGCATTCATTTAGAAATTACACTTAAAAAATGCTAAAGAAGATAATTATGACAGTTTTCGTGCTCGAAATGAATTTTGCATGATTTTTTTTTCGCAAGAATATGATTAATCTGGAGTAGATATGCCTAGACTCTACATTATCAACACCGATAAAAGCAATAAGCATCAGTTACAAGTGTAACACTCACGCTTCTCGGAGTTGCATTATGTCACGAAAGTGTGGACGCACCTTTGGAGATCCCATTCTGAGATTTTCATGAGTTCATTAGATATTTTCGGGGATCTATTTTGTCTGATGAAACACGATCATGGTTTACTAACAAATCTTTGGGTCTTGTAGCTTAGTTGTCGGTCCAAGACGAGCGTGTGTGCTACCAAAACCAGCGAGCTCTAATCAAATTCAAGCAACTCCCTCGGTGAGAACATTTTTCGTTTTCTTCAAATGAAAAGCAGGTGTAGCGACCGGCTGCGCACTTTCTTTTGCATGTAAATGTTACTTTACTCTCTTTCCTACTGTGTTTAAACGTCTTTATTGAAACTCCGCTCCTTTAGCATAAGCTTAGGACGTTATGCTACACGAATTGTACCGGTTTTATATTCTGTTATTGTAGGCTTGTAATGTTATGAAGGAAATTTTTGAGACTTAATGTGCAAGTGGCGAAGTTTTTAAATGGTAGAACCACGTTGTATACACTTTTGTCTGCAGCATGGAGATAAACTTGATCGGAGCGGTATCACTGTCCTACAAATAAACGACGTGATGTTGCATTTCGTACGCCATTTTTTATCCTGGCACGACAAAGTGACTACACTAGATGTTAATTAGAGATTTTTTTATTGCATAGGCCGGCAAAAGAGCAAGTGGTTCACCTGACGGTAAGTGATCTCCACCGCACATGTACGCCCACAATACCAGAAGAATCATGGGAAGGGATAATTAGGGATTGGGAAGGTGAGAGCGATTTGGGCCTCCGGATATCTCGCTCACCTTACGAAACGCAGCAGCAAGCAGATACTTCACATTGGGTTTCTGTGAGACAGTGGTAACGACCCGGTCGAGCCGGGTCATTCATGCTGTAGACAAAACTGTCTACAGCGTGGTCTTACCACTCGAAAAGAGTGTAGTCCAAATATTATAAGAGTCAACCGTCAAGAAACATTGCACCCATGACGGCTGACAGAATTACGTCAGCCCTGCAGTTACTGGATATACACTGGCTAACCCCGAAACGCGACGACAGAACGAGCCACTATGGCCGATTTTGCACCTTTTTATCAGTGGCCACTATGCAGACTGGTACAAAATTGACCAGATAACTCCCCACCAGCAGAGTAATATATCCAAAGGCCCATATTCCACTCCTTAATCAATCCCCATTCCTTCCCTCCAACGTCGGCAACGCGTTCATGATAATTGGTACCGTGGGTTTTCATGGGTGGTGGAGATTTTAACATCAGGTAACTCACATGCTTTGCGGGCATTTGATAATAAAATAGTTTTTTTAGTAACTCTTAAGATGAACACTAGCTTTGACAGAGTACAGAGTTTGGTGTCTTAAATCGCCAATCCAATACTTTCAAACAGCATAATTTTTTCTGGATACTCTTATTTTCTAGGATTGTCAGCTATAACAAGAATAAGAAGTGGAAATACATGCGGCTGTATTACTGATAATAAGACGTATGAGTATCTTTATTTCAAAATTTAAACAACGGTCAGCTTAGATAAAATGTATATGTACTTTCCTTCTCCGTTCATTCAGCCACAATCCGATCAGTCGTTAAAAATAATTCTCTATTTGATTCCCCATAAACTTTGGAAAAGGTTCTTGCTATAATACTTTGAATCAACCATTTTTGCTGCATCAGCAACTCCTCCTCCAACTAACTATTTAATAACTATAGAAATTCTATAAATCAGGATTCCGACCCACCCAACTTTTCTATAACATATTATTATTACGTACCCTTTCTATAAACACGCCCATAAATATTCGAAGGAAAATTTTCACTATTCACAACATGTTAGAATAACATGCAAATGTCGGTATTTCGGCAGCGGTCGGCGAGGGCCCTAACATTAAAACATCGTTTACTAAAAGGTCGGTCTACTGGGAAATCAATATGCCACGTTGAAAAAAATTCATAATCACTGTAATAACTAGACTTTTTGTATTAAAATGCTGAGGAGTTACCCGATGTGTAATAACACTAAATAGTCAAAAATGACCATTTCCAGGTGTATTTTTGCAGTACACACTGTTGCTTGGCGGCATAAATACGGTGGTACAAACCCAGACGGCCTCTCGCATACGAGGGACCTACCACCTTGTATTGGAATGGAATAACATTGGCGTTTAACATGTACGGGTATATCGTAGTATCGGAGCCTTAGCTGAACCATCAGCGTAATTTCACAAGAAAAGCCGCATCCATAAACTCGTATAGATATAATGTACTAGTGAAACAAGCGAGCATTTGTTTTGTGAACTGATTGGTATGCGATGCACTAGGTGAGGCACAAAACTTTATTAGCGCCCGCGAGCTATCGCTCACCGAATCTCTAATTCGACGAGATAATGCTTATTCAGCGAGCGTCTTCTTTGAACAATCGTGTACATACATACTTTTATATACTGTAGATTTTAGTATAAAGATCAGTTACCAAGTTCTGTAGCTGTATTTACCAATAGAAAACTTGATCTTTATTGTCTTGGATGTACATAAAAACTGCTTAAAAAATAAAACTGGCTCGTAAAAACAAGCTACAAAATAAACTACATAATTTTGAGTCAGTGGTGCCGTATTTTAATATCCAATGATTAGTACAAGTCGGTTTTAGTTTTTATTTTACTATTTTTACTGAAAGAATCATAAAAATGGCGAAGTTTGAGTCTTTCATCGCCGATTTAACATACATATAAGAAAAAATAAACGTGTCAAATTGAGAACCTCCTCTGTTTTTTCCCTTCGGTTGAAAATCACTACATTGCATCTGCATCAAATAAAATAATGTCCAACTGAAGTTACTAGATATATACACTAGCTAAACCCCGAAACGCGACATGTGTAAGGTTGTCTGTATCCATTCAGAAACTGATAACTATATTTTGTCATACCAAATTTTCTCAATACATTCTATAAAGAAACAAATGTGAAATAAATACGATATAATTTAAAAATAAACACATATACTTCAATAAATACAAAATTAATCTTATGTTAATTTACTTTAATTGGCTCTAAAATGCCCTAATAACTAGAATATTCTAAGACTGTACCTCACCATGGGTTGAACCAAAATTTATTTTAGTTTCATTCGTTACAACCAATTTTTTTTTATTAGCAGCCATATAGATTAACTCGTTTATAAATACTGATTATTGAAAGGTAACGCGACACGATTCAGTGATATTACCTCCCTATTACCACCTCCTTATAATCAAATTGTACTCCATTTGGGTAGATTTTTGGCAACACGCCTTATATAATTTGTTTATACAGTTCCAATGCGGAAAAACAAAATTAGGTTATGTGCAGGTAATTTAGACCGAGCTTTACAACAAACTTTGATCCAAACCCAGTCCAATCGATACAGACCAGTCTTAAATTAACCTTCGGACACACTCTCAACTTCTATGACATGTCTATGCCTCTTCTTTTTGTGGATTCCTTCAAACTCATTCTGTATCTCTTCTAGTGTCCTGCCTTTCGTTTCAGGAACAAAAAAGTAAACAAATATTGTACCGATTAAGCAAGTCACTGAAAAGTGCCATAATGTCCAACCAGGTTTAATGAGGTCTTTTAGGTTTTGGTATAATTTTGTAACTAGAAAAGCTAGGAACCAGTGAAACCCGGCAGTGATGGCTGTAGCCCTTCTAGTAACGTTAGGAGGAAATATCTCTCTTAACATCAACCAAGGTATAGGCCCAACTCCAGCAGCATAAAAACTTACGTAAAAGCACAATGTAAACAAGGGTACCCAGGTATTATTATCAGATATGTTATGAATCTTTAAATGATAGTAAATCGCAAGGCCTCCCAAATTTAAAGCCATCACTGAAAATGATATCATTAGGAGTACTCGTCTTCTAACCACCTTTAGTAGCATCGTTGAGAAATAAGTCGATGATACTAGAGAGAATCCCAAAATAATCGCAGCGCTTACAGGATACAGGGATATTGTAAATTCCTCAAATATCTTCCTTGCATTAAAAAGTACAGGGTATATGCCACTTAATTGCTGGAATATCATGAGACCGAAGGAGACAAATAACGGTTTCAACGTTCCTCTTGTAGAAAAGAGTTCCTTGAAGGTAACCCTATTCTTGGCTGAAAATCTTAGAAGTTCTCTCAAAGCCTTGATTTCTCCGTCAACATCATTGTCGATACCTCTGTAGTAGCGTAAAGCGGCTTTGGCTTCGGGGCACTTGCCCTGGGACATCAAGTAAGCTGGCGACTCCGGGAGGAAGATGAATGCCACGAAGAAAGCGATCGGAATAACTGCGCTGAGTACTGAGAGCCATGATGTGTTTTCTACTAGTCCTGGAAAATAACAATGACCACTGTAGAAAATTAAGAAAATTAAGAATTTGGTTGGTTTGTCTAATCTGAAATGACGCGCTCCGCCAATCCATGTAACACTAAGTGAGAATTAAAATTGAGTAACATTAGAATAATTTAAAATTAGAAGACAACATCATCATCAGCCACAAGACGTCCACTGCTGAACATAGGCCTCCCCCAAAGATTTCCAGACCGACCTGTTGGTAGCGGCCTGCAAGAAGACAACGCTAGTCTCTAAATTGTACTAGATTATATTCAGCTGTAACCGATGGATTTTCATATGTTTCATTTTTTGTTACTGAGGCCGGCAAATGAGCAAGTGGGTCACTTTCTTATAAGTGAACTCCATCTCCTAAGAGGCATCCAGATATCATGCATGGACAACAACAATAACCGAAAAATCGCTAAGTAACGGGTTCTCTGAAGAGGCAAGCCTGAGTCTTAAAGTTGGTATGTGTTTCAGTGTAACGCAATATTATGCAAATCATTATATCATTACTAAAATTCAAACAGATCAATAATAAACTAACCAATAATATATCCAAACAGCACTCCACAGCTAAAATGCACGTGGTAGAAGTTAGCGAGCGTTTTTAGCTGTTGTTTCTCAGCTATATCCTCGACGTAAGGTGGAATTGCTACGCTTAATGCTCCAACCGCTATTCCACTCACGAACCTTCCCACGTAGAGCCCGTATACGTTAGGACTAAAAAATATAAAACAAGTTTAAATGTAAACTCGATAAAAGAATTATAAATGACGATAATTTTTAATTTTAAAATAATGACTATAACTTTTTCTTTCTGCCTGGTGTTATCCCAGCTTAACCCTGGCATTATATCCGCCTTCGACCATCATAGTTTGACGATGACTTTGGTATTATTATAACTTAACCCCCACAACTCGCAACGGGAACCAAGCTCCATGCTGTTGCCATTGCCTCCGCCGTTAATAAGCAGAGGGCACATGCAGAGCTTGGCTTTGTGCCTAAGATTTTGGTGATCCATTTACATTCCAAATAATAACTTTTTTTTATCCTGGCTTGGCAAAGTGACTACGCTACACCTGATGGAGTGTAGCGCAATCCAAAAATAGTATCGACCAACGAAAAACAATGTGTCCATCGTAGGTCGGCAAGATCACGCCGGCCTACCAAAGTTCCTGGGATGAACTACGGGGTCCCTGCTAACAGAATACTACCGACCCCGCAGTATCTTGTCCCAGGGCCAAAGGGGAGGGGAAGGAAAAAGGGATGGGAAAAGGGTTAGGATCAGGGGGCCCCCTGGGGAGAACCGGATATACACTATCCGGTTGGTCACTGGCTGACCCTGGAACGCGACCCACACAAGGTGGGCCACTATAGCAGGTTTTAGCACCAGTGTACGGTGGTCGCTATCCGGTCGGATACAAGTATCCTCCCACCAGCAATATACTCCCACCACTATAATATCACAATAGAATTAATTAGAGTATTTAGCCAACTAATTTTAAATTGTCAAGACTTTATTGTTCTTAACAAAGATTATTCTACTATTGGAAAAGCACCCTCGAAGAAAAATGCAGATGCGTTGGGAAGATAACGCGACGAAAGCGGCGGAAGTGCATAAGATCGGGATGTGTGGCGGCAGCTGGTCGTGGTGCCAGCTCTTGAATAAAGTGTCGGCTCGAGGCTCATGGAACATATTACTATATTAATGCAATGGATTTTATTAAGTTTAATCTACTTCTAAATTTACCTTGAAGCCACTAATATCCATGAAATCAAAAGTGGTAGTGCTAAATAGAGCAGCGTCTTCTTTCTACCGAAGTACTCCGATATAAGGCCAGCAGGCACCGATCCCCAAACTGCTCCTAAGCAGAGGAGAGACGCCACCCACGATGCTTCATATGGAGTTAGCTACAAGAATAAGACGTTTTACAAACTATAATGTTTTATGACGAATTATGAAATAAAACAGTTTTAGTCGGAAAAGAATTTCGCAATTAACAAAAGCAGAAATTATCACTGTGGTAGAATTATATATAGGTGAAGTACCATTAAGCGTAATAAAAAACAGTTTGCCTCTATATTTACTAATTTATGGTGTTATAAATTTTTATAACACCATTCAGTATTTACTGAAGAAACCGTTCATCATATCAAATATCATCAAACATTCACTAGCAGAAAATTATTATCGGTTAGTTATTGAGGATTTTTGAAATTCACGATTTAAAAAGAGGTTTTTGATCTTTGTATAAACCTTTTTTGTAACTAAATACGTCTATGAAATTAAATATTAACTTATTTAACATAAATAAACACGTGGTTAACAGTTTACTGAAACCTCACTCGTAACAGGGATGGTGAACTTTGTATGAAACTTGACTACAAAACTTATCTCCATTAAAAATATTTTTGTTGAGTTACCCTTCTTTCACAAACACCGGATCAAAATGTTTTTTCGCATGGATATATTTATAGACATAGGTTACTTTTTATCCGCCGGGAAAGACTTCCACGCGGATGAAGCCGCAAGCAAAAACTAGCGTTAAGTAAAAACAAAATACTTTTGGATATAATTATATTTTTAATAGGATTTCCACTTACCGAAATCTTGTTATGTGCTATAGCATTCACCAAGCTAGCTGAAGTCGTGACCTCGGAAGACGATATTTCTGGATTATGCGGGTCTACCTGTCAATCAATTATTTATGTTTACTCTTGAAGTGACAAAATATGAATGAGAAATTATAGTCCAACAAAGACCATCAATTATAAGATTCGTTGGTTGCAGAAGTCACGTTGGTTGCTAAAGTTAAACTAACTGGTTATCGATCAGCCATCATGGTAGATTTTACTCTATAAGGATAAACTCGCCTCTGTATATTGGCAACTATTAATATGTGAATCAGAAGGCGCAAAATCCTGTGGCCATATCTGGAAACACTGTGTCAGAAAGTTTAACGATAAGCAAAAGTAGTACCAATAGTAAAAACGAACTTCTTCCATTTAGATTCAAAGTAATTATTGTACCGACCCCTTTATGATGAAATGGGAAGTTTTTTTATTAGCTTGGACGACGAGACGAGCAGGTCGCTCTTCCGATGACAAGCTCCACGCCTGCCAATAAACCGCAATAACACCATACAGAACTTTGAATTAAGTACGTAGCACTGGATGACACTGGATTGGGCCCTTCACCCTGATACATATACCGTAATTTTCTTGGCTTAAATTTTCTTCAATCCGAAACACAATAGGACTTAGACACTATTGCTTGGTGGCAAAAATAGGCAAATCGATGGTACCAACCCAGACTACCTCTCGCATACAAGAGACCTGCCATCTAGTCTCTATTTTGTGTTAATAAAAGAGCGAGCCTTTAAATTGTTAATCTAGATAGAAGCAAGCGAGTCCAAATCTAGCTACATTACCTACGCAATTAACCTAATACTATATTCGCACAAAACCATTCAAATAATAAAAATTCTTTAATACAGTAATGGCCGCTCGCATGTCCAACGATCATTTCATATTCTCCCGAACTAATAAACCAGGTAAATAAAGAATACCACCTGAATATTCCAAATATAAACTTATTTAACAGCACTGCGCATTTTACCGGCTTAAAACCTTTTGCAACTTTAATAACTTCGCTAGGTCATACGATAAGCAACCTTAATTTCATTGATATAAGAATCAATAAAGCGTTAACTGAAAATAGTACAATATCACGAGACAAGCCTCGCCGCATGCGGTGAACTGTCACTCGTTCGGTAAATTTCGGGATACTTCGTTGAAGTTTGTGTATGAATTTCGTATAGTTTTCAAGCCTAGTTGAACAAAGTGCGCCGGCAGACAGCTCCTTGGCATGGTATTTAGTAATGACTTTTAATGTTTCCAATAATAGTTTTCGATTACGGCACTGTGTCATTTTGCCGTGATTAAAGCAAAACATATTACAAAATATTAGTAACATGTCACACGAAAATGTTACTAGGTCTAGAGATTCTGTGACATGAAGTCGTAATATTTGACAGTCCACACTTGACAGTTCGACACGCGTGTTGGTGACAGTCACACCTCTCCGTGTGGGGAAATGTCACAAATGAAGACACAGTATAAGGTGTTTAATTTTTCAACAGTGCCTGTGTATATAAAAATCATACCAACTTTTGCCGTTTTCTTTATTCAAATATCATTAAAAAGTAATCTATCGTTACTTTTAATAAACGTTTATGAAATTTTAAATAAATAAAATAATTATATTGTTCTCAAACATTTCATTTTTTTAAATTTAAGATTGTAAAGTTTTATACTTTGATGACAAAGTTTTTAAATTATGTATGTTGATGGGCTTTAAGACGAATTAATTTACTATTCGATTATTTCAAAAACAAAACCTATTTAAACCTAATTTAACTTTAGCGTTGCTCCTTTTAAAAAAGAAAATTAAATCTTCTTTTTTTATAAAATTGTTATTGGGAGCATAAAGATTTTACAATATTTATATGTAATTAATTAAAAATTTAATATCTGTATGATATTAATTATAACTACGGATTAAATCAACATACATGACCTCTATAATCAGTTTCGCAGGTCAATTGACTTGATCAAACTGCAGAAAGACCTCCCACATTTTAATAAGGAAATTTGCAACGTGACTACTCCACGCTAGTCTAATGCATGTTGATGGGTCACCATTACCATGTTTGCTGGTTGGTATAAACATGGCAGGTTGTTTAGACATTTCGAAACCTCACGCACCGTATAAAATAACGCAAAATCACACTGCCTATTTATATCAATTTGGTTAATTTGATAAATTTTCCATATCGGTCTACTTTTTTTTCATTTTTAGCATTGATAACTAGACAAACTGGATCGCCCGATGGTTTGCGTCACCAAAGCAGTCACGACATCAAATTATAAGTAATTTTTGCATTGCATGGAAGTAGACTGTGCTCGGCGCCCCGACAAATAAGATGTTAGGTCTCATAATACCGAGTAATTTCACTGACTTCAATGTACTTGCGGATCAGAACAGCGTTTATACACTGCTGCTTGCAGCAGAAATACACAAAACGGTGGTACGCATACTAGAGGCTGACCATCCAGAACTTTCAATTAACAATTGTTAATTTCTGCCTCTAAAGAATACATCAACTAAAAAGTCATTACTATTCACTATTCGGAGAGGATTAATCACTATTCGCAGGCCCAAATCACCCTCCCCTTCCCATTCCCTTAATTATGCGTTAAGGTCGGCAACGCTAGCCATCTTTCTTCTGGTATTGTAGGTATGGTAGGTATTTGAGATCTCTTACCATCAGGTGACCCACTTGCTCGTTTGCCAGTCTATAATTATAATAATACTAGCCCTGCATTACACACGTTCCACTGCTAGGCACGAGACTATTACCGAATGAGAGGGATTAGGCCTTAGTCCACCACGCGGGCCTAATGCGGGTTGGCAGAGTTCACATACCTTCGAAATTCTTATATAAAACTTTGCAGGTACGCAGGTTTCCTCAAGATGTTTCCATCGCTGTTAAAGCATGATAATTAACTATTAATACACACGTAACTTAGAAAAGTCAGATGTGCATGCTCTTGAGACTGGTTTCGAACCTGCGACTTTCGTCTCGATGATCCGTACCACTTCCCGCTGACCTATCATTCCTTTTTGCCGGTCTATGCTATAAAAAAAACTACACAGTCGAAAACTCCAAAATGAAATCCATACAACCACAGTAATTTTCAATTGTTTCCTTAAATGTGCTCTTCGGCGCGTCGCGTCGGCTAAGTGACTCGCATTCAGTTCATTGTTTGGCCTTAATTAAAATGTAATTTATGAACACTTGAAACACCGCAACAGCCCACCGGTGTACTATAAATCTCTCCATTTTAGCGCCTTGGTTAAAGTTACTTCTGCACGCAGTTTTCCTTTCTAGATACGATTATTTTTGCCAGATTTTATTCTACAATCTACAGTATTACAATTTCAGTTTCCTGACGGCAATATTCGTACATGCATATGCTTACACCTTCATCTCCGTAATAGTATACAAAGCTTCAACTATTGCTGCACCCACGCTTCACCGAGCTCATTTCCGTCCCATGATGTGATGGGGACGAACCTATCGCATACCAGGCACTGATTGCCATCCCAGGCAAATCGTGTGTTACTTTTCAAATCGAAAACTCATATTCTTATTGCCCTACCTAGAAATTGAATCCAGAACCTTAATGTTCTCAGCATTAGCACGCTGCCACTAAAGCAATGACGTATAATTTTCGTTTATCTTTAAAACCATTGCATTCGCGTTATGAGACCTAACAACTCCTGTCTCGGGATGACGAACGCAGTCCAGTGTTTTGAAATTCAAAGTTCTGTGTTGTGTTGTTTCTGTTTATGGGGAGGCGTATTTTGTCTGTAGCATGAATGGGACCATTCGACTGGGTTGTTACCACCATCGCAAATAACCAACCTAAAGTTTAGGTTAGGTTTAGGCAGTACTAAGCCGCCAGGCTTAGTACTGCGTTTCGTATTTAGAGTAAGATATTCGAAAGCGCAAATATTAGGTCCTTACATATAAAATTGGCGTTTTTCGTACTGGCCACTTTAATCACAAAGGACATTGTTCGTCGTCCATACATAGTTGGCCTAAGAACCAACAGGGAGGAGAATTTACTTTTTGGATTTTAGATAATGTATATATTTGATTGAAACTAAATTAAAACTACGGACACTTGAGAATTCCGAAAAATAAATCAAATACTTTCGGATTTTGAGGTTATAATTAGGCCAATAAATACTATCAAATGTCAAATGTTGTCATCTGTTAATTCATTTTGACGGAGTTTTGGCGGGAATTCTGACAGTGCGGTTCATCGCTGATTTTAATTTATTTCAAAAACTAGTTTATTGTTGTGTTTGTTGTATAAAAGTGGTGTGGATTTGTGCAATAAACATTTACGGCGATGAACAGTGTATGGAAATATTGAAATAAGTGAATTAAGTATCGTACTGAAAAAAAGAATGCACACCAAAACTCCAACAAGTCCTTGAAAACTTCCACACCGATATTTCATCGTTCTTGTGAAGACTTGAGAATAAATTACACTTGTCATTGTCGAAATGCATAACAATGCGAAGCCATAAATAAATTAAAAAAATCATTTTGACAAGCCGTATAGTTCCGCGACATCATATCGGACTGTTTGTGACTAAAAACCATAATCATGGTTAATAAAATAATGGTTTTTAATTACACAGACAAGCGTCAGTATTCTCAACACTTGAGTTTTGAGAATACTGACGTTTGTCTGTGTCAAACTCTTATTAAGAGTGCTGTTACAAAGACTTGGCTGTATGAGCTACAATACCTTTGCCTATTAAAAACCCGAATTTGAACCAAAAATTATAATACCGAGGACTATGACGGAAGTGAATACATTTTAAATTGTTTTCGAAATTAAGAAGTGTCCGTTCTATTGAAATAATTATAATGTACATTATAAATAATAATAACAATTATAGTAAATGTTTCATGCGTGTTGATTCATAGGCCATTTTTGACAATGTCCTTTCTCCTCTTTGGTAAGGAATTCCAAATTCAAATTTGTACAGCTATAGACTCATGTATTTGTGCTTCGATGATCGTCATTCATTTGTTTTTTTTCTTCTGTTTTTTTCTGTTTGCGTCACTCATTTTACAAAATGGAAAACTTAAAATATCACATTATTTACGAGTACGAGTTCCGCCGTGGCACTAGTGCTGCGGAAACAACTCGAAGGGTGAATGATGTGTATGGCGGTCGTGTTGCAAAAGAAAACACAGTTCGTTTTTGGTTCCAACGTTTTCGTTCTGGAAATTTCGACCTGCAGAACAAGCCCCGTGGACGGCCTGAGACTCAAGTTGATAATGAAGAGTTGAAGGCTATTGTGGAAGCGGATCCATCGCAAACCACGTCCGAGTTAGCTGCAGGCTGCGATGTTAGTGATAAAACTGTTTTAATTCACTTGAAGCAAATTGGGAAGATTAAAAAGCTTGAAAGGTGGGTACCTCACGAATTGACTGAAGCAAACCGGCAAACGCGCGTCGACTGCTGCGTTACATTACTAAACCGGCACAATAATGAAGGTATTTTAAACCGAATCATTACCTGTGATGAAAAATGGGTTCTTTACGATAATCGGAAGCGCTCAGCGCAATGGTTGGATCCTGGCCAGCCAGCCAAATCCTGCCCTAAGCGAAAATTAACCCCAAAAAAGTTACTTGTAAGCGTTTGGTGGACTAGTGCCGGTATTGTTCATTACAGTTTTCTCAAATCTGGCCAGACTATTACGGCTGATGTCTATTGTCAGCAATTGCAAACCATGATGGAAAAGCTAGCGGCTAAACAACCTAGGCTGGTCAATCGCTCCACGCCACTGCTGCTTCACGACAACGCTAGACCACACACTGCGCAACAGACGGCTACTAAATTAGAAGAGCTTCAATTGGAAAGTCTAAGACATCCTCCGTACTCCCCGGACCTTGCTCCAACAGATTGCCATTTTTTTCGAAATTTGGATAACTTCTTGCAAGGGAAAAAATTCAACTCCGATGGGGCAGTCCAAATCGCCTTCAAAGATTTTATTGATTCCCGTCCGACTGGTTTTTTTAGTAAAGGGATCAATGAACTACCTATGAGATGGCAAAAGTGCATAGAAAATAATGGTTCATACTTTGATTAATTAAATATATTATATTAAAAAATATTCGACTTTTTGTTCCTCCCATACAAAACGCCAATTTCATATGTAAGGACCTAATACATCTCCTTGCGAGACAGTAGTAACAACCCAGTCGACACGGCCCAGCCATGTTGTAAATAAGACTGTATACAGTGTGGCTCTACATATAATTGCATTAACAATATATTTTTAACATAATAATTTATATTTTAATTACCTTTCTATTTTCAGGTGTGATTAAAGGAAGTGCTGCTGAAGACCACGCGACGCATACTCCAGCCGCCAGTGCTCCCAAATTTACTGGAAAATATAAATAAAAAATTAGGGGCTTGTTTTACAATATTCGAATGAAATTTAGCTACAGAGAAAAGAGAAAGTACTATAGTTTATAAGTCATGTTATGATGCCTCAGTGGAGCAGTTATAATGCGTTTGCGGGTTTGGTAAAAGTGAAGTGGAAATCACACTCCGAATACCAATCATATAATATTATAGCATTTTGGTACTGATACAAGGTAGGTCCCTCGTATGCGAGAGGCCGTCTGGGTTGGTACCATCGCTTTGTCTATTTCTGCCGCTAAGCAACACTGTTGTGTTTCGGTTTGAAGGACATTGAAGCCAGTGAAATTACGGGGCATTTTGAGACTTACACATTTGACATTTGTGTGACGAGCGCAGTTCAGTGCCCATGCAGTGCTTTATAATTCAAAGTTCTGTGTGGTGTTGCTTCTGTTTATGGGCAGGCATGGCAATTACCATCAGGCGCGCTTGGCTCGTCTCGTCATTCAATAAAATAAATTAAAAAAATATATTAACAGCCCCGGTACCAACCGTTCATTTTGGTTTTTGGGAATGTTCAAACACAAAACATTTTTTTTATCCTGACACAGTAAAGTGACTACATTGACCTGGTGTTACGTTCACTGCAGTACAAACATAATGTCGGTGTCAAGATACACTGCTTCCGTCAACGGCCGGCACAATTATACCGCTCTAAATTTACTGATAGACCCCTGGACGCGACTCGGTTGTACGAACAGCAGGTTTTTCATAATGGTGGTCGCTATCCAGTCGGGTACAAAAATAGTCAGATGCCCTCCCACCAGCATTGTACCACACTATACAAGGTTACTTTTAAAACACTAACATACTCGCAGGAGTAGATAGCTAACCCCATAAGGAACAACTTTTGTTCTACGAGTTCGAACATAACTAACATGAAAAAAAAATCTATGAGAACAAAAGTCAAAAGAACAAAAGTTGTTCCTTATGGGGTTAGGTATCTAGTCTTGCGAGGTTGTTGGTGAAACCCTGTATATTTCAGCTACATAAACTCCAAGAGTATTGCCAAGTAGTGCTTATTTCTAACTGTCAGTATAACCCTCACCTATCCCAGTCCCAATATACTGCGTGGTGATTCCTGAAGTGTCCCTCTTGATATCTGGAACAGTTGCCAACCGTTGCAAGATCTTCGGATGACCATTCTTGTTGTCTGGCTCATGGTCTACCACGTGAGCCGCCTCCGCGTCTACTGTTGACGTGCTCTGCTCGTCCACTAGAGAAAGAAGTTATTTAAAAAAATCATCCACTGGTAAAATTCTGACCGCACACTACGTTAACCTGTATCGTGGATGTCAACTGTGTCATTTTACGATATTTTTTATCTCACGATATCCAGACCCGGGAAAAATATTTGACACAGACATTTGTCTACAAGGATCAACCTACAGCCACTCGTAATTTTGACCCACAACCGGCTACTCGACCGCTGCGCCACGGATGCTATTATTATTACGTGTCTCGACGATGTCTTCATAGTTTCAATAAAAAGAAAAAAAAAATCTAAGGGCAAAATACCAAAACGTGCGTTCACACTTCAATATATTTCGCCGCACCGAGTGGCATGGCGTGGCTGTGACACATACTTTTTATTGAAATAAAACGAATTTAAAAGGATTTTATCGCGGTTCTTTATTTATTTTGATCCCGACGGCTTTTCAGCCTTCGTGGTCACGGGGTGGACTGAGGTGTAGGTTGTCCCAAAATGTAAATGTTACATTATCTGCCTGCAATTAGAAATGATTAAGTTTTTGGTTTGTCCGATCTACGCAGAAAGAGCTCACAGTGTCGTGAGGTCTGGCAGGTGGTCTTTTGGGTTCCGATTTAATTAAATGGAAGATCATACACTTATATACTTTTTACTTTAAAATGGACGGGTCTCGTAACACACATTGTGTCATTTTGCCGCGATTTAAAAAAAAGTCGAAAGGAATACTTAATTGTTTAAAAGCAGTATATATGTTGTACATAAAACTGTTCGGAAGTACATTGCAAACTGTTCACAGAGCGTTCAAGTTGCCGCAAATTGGAACCGCCCTATGCCGCCGGCCGGTGCGACATTCCACTGGCTCTTACTAATTTTTAGACAGGACGATGTAGCTCCAAAACTTATAAACTGACTGCTGTCAGATTACTGTGACGTGAGTTTTTTCTATATACACGCATTTTAAGTACCGGCACAAGTATTTTTATTATTTTTCAGTCGGGACTATGTTTTAATAAAAGCTTTTTACGGAGTTTTTTTCTTGTTTCGGACCTTCGATAAAAACTGCGAATATTTTTTTTATTATATCAACATTGTTTTAGGCCACATCAGATTTAGTACAGTCATTGTCAAGTTACGATAAAAATAAATAAACAACCGTACAAGCCTACAAATACTATTTTGGTTACCGATAGCATTAAAATAATAACACAAATTCTCGAAAGTTTAGATAACATTTCGACCCAGACCAATGTTTATTGCAGTGACATTGAAATGGTTACATATATTTTATTTTCTTCTAGATTATTATACAACATTGTTGGGGTGTTTAAACATAAATTATTTTTTTTATCATTGTCGATTAAATAAGAAGGTACTATTAATTGAATATTTATGAAAGAGAACTGTAAAACTGATTTTACTTATAAAGTAAAGAATTAATGAAGTAAATAAGTAACTCTCGATAAAGTATAAAATGTTTTTTTTCTCTGTATTTTTTTTTTACGATTCTACTGATTTAATATTTTTTTTACAAACAAATCACTGTGACTAAAATCCTTTCACGACTTCAAACTACGAAAATTAATTTAAACTTGATTCAATTATTTTTGTGTGAATCCAGGACATGTTAATGTATTCTTCAGTTCTGAGATGATTAGTCGCGCATCCTATATTATGTTAATATGATTTGAATCGGTCAAGTCGTTCTGCACTTACACGTATCACAGACGTACCGACTATTATAAACATATAGAAGCTCGAATCTACAAAACGTATAAATATCCTATCTATTTTTTCCTAGATCTACCAACTCCCTGTACACACAGTATACGATTTTGTCGAAAAATTCGATCGATTCTGATATTTTTCGCTTACGAAGGGTATCGCCGGTCTTCGCTACAATTTTACGTGTTCAGATGCCCATCGTAAAAGGAAATCAGGCTCATAAAAATTGAAAACATGTTCGCTTCATACGATGAAATAAAACATTAATGAAAATTGTTTGTCTAACATGTGTTTAAGCGCTGATAGCCTAGTGGGTAGTGGACTACCGACACTACCAACCGACCGACTCAAGCCACCTTCGACTTTTCGATGTTACGTTTGTATCATCATAAGCAGCCCGTTTCATCCTACTGTTGGGCATAGGCCTCTCTTTCTACATGGCATTCGCCTTGTGATGCTAACTATATCGACTACCCATCTCACGTGTATTCAATACTAGCTTTTCCTTGCGGCTCCGCCCGCGTGATCTGCTTTTTCCGGGATAAAAGTAGCCTACGTATATCAGGGATTATGAAGGATTCTAACGGCAAAAGAACTTTTGAAATCGGTCGTGTAGTTTTTAAGTTATTCGTTACGTACAAAAATTCAAATATTTCCAAATCGAAGGGCCTGCTACACGACAAGCGGATGACCGATTCGGAAGCCTCTCGAGAGAACCATATATGTATACACTGGCTGATCCTGGAACGCGCTCCACACAAAGCGTGTGGATCACTATGGTAGGTTTTAACACCATGTGTACGATGGTCGCTATCCCAGCGGATATGAATATCCTACCACCGAGAAAGTATGTTTATTGTTTCTTTTTTATTAATCTAGGTCAACACGTGTGTCTTCTTCGCTCATTTACTCCAATAGTTTTGGCGCAAATACGAGCAAATAAGATAAACTATTTTTCGTTTTAGAAATTCACTAATACAAATCTTGATGCCGCACTCAGATGCGTCAATTAATTTTAATTATCAATTAGTCTCATAATAGAATTCTATTACTTCTAAACTCAGAACCAGTACATTCACCAAGCTCCGTTACTGAGTTCAGAAATTATCTTAACGCCTCTGAGAAATAATTGATTATTAAAAATGTTAAATTCACATTAATTGGCGTCTCAATGAGACACAAAAAAATTACGTACAAAAAACTTACTTTTCTCACAAAATCCAGTCACTCCCGCACACAAACTAAAATATAAGATAAATCTTTTGTGGGGACGATATGTCCGACCGTTGCATCACAGTGGTGTGACACTAGTCACAATCTCGATAACGATGTACGGACAGACGAACGCGTTGGGAACAACAATACACATGTACTGAACATTTGGTCTATGTTAATTGTGTAAACTCTTTTAATGAATTTCTTATGTTTACGCGAATATTACACATTGAATTAAAACTAATTTAAATTTTATCGCGGAATTTTATTAATTTTGATCCCGACGTTTCCGAAGCTTTTCAGCCTTCGTGGTCACGGGGTGGAGTGATAATAAAAAACAGCGATAAAATCCGTTTAAATTATCATTTAATCCGTTTTAATTTCATTTCAATCTTTTAGTGAAGTAATAGATATTTCAGTTCGTTTTGTTTGTTGTGTTTTTATAGACACAATGACCGACGATAACATTCAAACCTACATTATAAGATCAGGCAGAATAACGTGCAATTATAACTCGAAACAGCTGCGTTAATGACGCTTAGGTCACAAGTCTTGACGTAGAAGATAGGCTCGTGATCTAGGCGTCAAAATGAGAAATCGTCTAGTACTAGACAAAAAGACTTCAGTGAAAGAAACTCTATCGTTTTTCTATTTGCTAAAACAATAAACGACTTCTGAAACCCATATCAAATCATGGTCTGATCTGGCGATTACTGTACTTTCTCTTCTTATGCATAGTTGCTATTCAGAGACTTTCGTTGTAAGCTAAGATTTCATGTTTGACTTAAACTTTTTCGAAAAGAGAACTTTATAACAACTCTACAACCCTTCACCCCAGTCATTAACTGACAATAAATTATCTACTTATCCCAACCGGTGAACTCGCGTTAAAACACCACACGTAATTAAATAGAAGGCGTAAATTAACCGCATACGATTATCTAAATATATTTTACATGAAAGAGAACTAAGTATTTACCCTTATACAAAAACACAAATTAATTACTTCATCATCTTTAATTTAGGCAAGAAATATCAAAGATTCGCAAGATGAATGTATATAAGGGTGGGATGAAGGCCCTGTTTGTTTGGCTTAAAATAATTATGTTTACGCCGAATCTTTGATAGGAGCATCTTTTGGCCGACGAGTGCCCCCGGCGCGGCAACTTTGTACAATACTCCGCGAATTGATTATACAAGTAATTGGTATGTAAATTGAAACTGGAGATTTTGATGTAATTGAAAGTCTTTGACTGCCTTTGAATGGGCAACCTCTATTTTGGAGGATATTTGACACTCTTAAATCGGTTTGTAATTATTATTGTGCATTAGAATGTTGCGTATTAACGACGACTACTCATGTAGAAAACCTGTCCCAGTTATTATGATCGTTGTTGTTGACATTGACATTATGATATCTTTATGTAGAAAAGTCTTGACTGACTCTGTCACTGATTCATCAACGCCAAACCCAAACCTTTTAAAATCAAAATTAAAATTTTCGATTTGCCGATTTCCTTACACTATCGGCGCATGCGGAGCGGCCCCGGGATTTCCTTAGATAAGTCCTTCGGGACGCACTCGCCGTCAACGACAGCACGAGGCTTATCACCCATGCTGCCATCCATTTCGGGGTCGTATGTACAAGAATATACTAGGGCACTACGACAGGCCGCCTGGCCGCCCGCGACCCGCGATGACTCCTAATAGTCGCAACTAATCGAAAGGCAGGGGATACCGTGGTGGAATTCTCCGAACGCCCCCATTCGTCCACCCGGCGCCTCCTACGTCTCCTTTCGCGGCGAGCGAGTTCGTTTTGCTCACGATCCCGCTCTGCGCTCTCGTTCTTTGAGATGACACACTCGCAGAAGGAGGCCACACCATGACCTCCAGCAGTCGACTATGGCAGCGACCATGGTCGGCAGCGAGATATCTACTTCGATGACTGTCCTAAGAGCGCTGCGCTCCTGGTTCCAGGCTGGACATCCCTTCACAGTGTTGGGCCGTGTCCTCGCGGCAGTTGCCAGAATGTAGCACGGCGGAGTCCTCTTTTCTGGCTATGAAAACACAGGTACGAGCCGTGACACCCGTGGTCCATCAGCACCTGTGTCAGCCGGAATGTAGGCGCACCGTTGCGCCTGTCGATCCACTCTACGAAGTCAGAACGCATAGCCGTGACGGTCCTTAATCCAGCAATCCAACATTCCTCATTTTGATTCATCTCATTTGTATTGATCTCAGGTACCTATTGGTATGACTGTCACACTGAACACAAGTTTTTATTACATTCACTAAAGTTATTTAAATTCTACTACGCGCCATTTTAAACACTATGAAATAATTATAAAATTTATTTACATTAAAAAAAATCAAAATGTTGTCGACACAGGATGCTGATAACCCTGGTTCGTCTCATAACCCTTAACCCATGTGTCTTAATCGTTAAGTCCCATATGAGCATATAATGAAACAGCTATATAACATAATATTTATAGATGTAATTATACACTGATTGCTTATGTATTACTAACACAGAAAAGTCACCTGATGGTAAGTGATCTCCACCGCCTATGTACGCCTACAATACTAGACCACCGCCCATATACGCCGACAATACTAGAAGAATTAAAATAGAAATTAGATGAGGAAGCGCGTTGCCGACCTTAAAGGAAAGGGATAATTAAGGGATTGGGAAGGGGAGGAGGGTTTTGGCCCCCGGATATCTCACTGACCGTACGAAACGCAACAACAAGCTGCTACGTGGTAACGACCCGGTCGAGCCGGCCCATTCATGCTGTAGACAAATCTACAGCGTGGCTCCACTACTCATACATATGGGATAGCGGCTACTGCACATATGGTGTACAAACCTTTTAACCTACCTCTAAATTGTCTAAATATGCACTTTCTATTGAGTAAACACAATTGTGCTGTTATCGTATAAATTAACATTTGTTATTCAGTTAAATGTACGGAAGTATAAATGTTTTAGTGCTTGAACTCGGCAAATTGTATCTTGCTCGATATCATTTTAAACGTATTTAATTCCTACATTAAGATAAAAACCATTATTAAATTCATAAAGTACTTAATTAGCCTAAGTGTGTTTTTGTTTAAAGATAATTGTGTATTCTTTTTAATACAATAAAGTTTTATTATTATTACCATAGTGTCCCACATATCATGTGCGTCGCGTTCCGTTTAGTGGTGGGAGGATACTTGTATCCGACCGGATAGCGACCACCGTACACTGGTGCTAAAACCTGCCATATTGGCCCACCTTGTGTGGGTCGCGTTCCAGGGTCAGCCAGTGTATATCCGGTTCTCCCAGGGGGCTTGCCCCCTGATCCTAACCCTTTTCCCATCCCTTTTTCCTTCCCCTCCCCCTTGGCCCTTTGGCAGGCCGGCATGATCTTGCCGACCTACGATGGACACATTGTTTATCGTTGATCGACACTATTCTTGGATTGCGCTACATTTACCATCAGGTGTAGCGTAGGCACTTTGCCGAGCCAGCATAAAAAAAAAAAAAAAGGTTCAGCCAGTGTGCATCCAGTTCTCGAGGTGCTTGCGGCATAGCATAATGGCTCGCAGGATCGGGTATATCGTTACACTGTCGTATGGAGATATATTAAGTCCGCCGGCCAGGAAGACCGCCGAAGCAATTAATTAGATAGGACGGCATAATTCTGGCGACTTACGGTAGATACTATGCATGCGTGCGAATGTTACTTTTTTATTATTCATTTATTTGATAAACGTACAGAAAAATTATAACTAAAGGTTCATGTAATATTTTTAGCCAATTTCATGTTTCCACCAATAGGTATTAAATAAAGAAAGAAAGTAGACGAAAATTTGAAGTGCAAAAAAATGGTAAAGCACAATAATTTTTTATTGTGATATATATATTTAGATACATCGTCCGTCGTTTGCCAATTTTGTGATTTTGTCGAGCCAGGGTAAAAAAGAAAAAACCTTCACTACTTAAACAGGAGAGAATTCATTATAAAAATATATCGTTTTAAACCGAAAGCTTCATCATATTAAAAAAAAACAAAATATTATTCACTATACAAAGTTTTCAACCCCCTTACATACTTTAGGGGTTTAATTTGTGAAATTCCTTCTTATAATATGGCTAGAAGAATATACTCGTAATTCTAATTTATTTTACTAATTTAATATGGACGTTCATAAAAAAATCTATATTTTTCTAAAATAGGAACGACCAAATTGCTCAAAATATATCCAGTGGCTAAAACTAAATGGTATCTTATCCTTTTTATACCTCCCTCAAACGCCGTTAACACTTATCAGTGATACGGTCGAAACGACCCTGTCTCGGGTTATCGGGTAACAAAAACTTTTTAGCTCTCGTGATTATTGGTAGTATCCCAGGAAATTGCACGGTTAAAAGTTTTCATTTGTTTTGTTTTATTTTATTGCTTCATTATATTTTTATATGGAGTGTAAGTAGGTATGGATGTTGGTCATCTCGTCATTGCTCGTCTCGTCCTTCGGTTATAAAAAGTATTGAAAGCAAAATCATTTTATATTTTACTGCCTGATATTTTTTATAAATTTTCTCTTATATCTAAGAGTTTTATTGTGAAATAAAACTATTAAATGCCTATTTTATAAACTAACTTTTTTACAAGATATATATGTGGCAGAGCACTTATATACCACTTAAAAAGATTACAAAAAATATAGTCATTTAATGCTATTAAAACTATTACGTCTTTCTGCCTTGCTCGTCTCGTCATTCAATCAAATAAAAAAAAATATATATACGAAGAGTAAAAAACCTAACTCTTCGTCTGAAGGACTGTTAGAGGTGCACACAAGGCGAGTGTGACACGTTCGGCTTGTATGCAATTGTATAGGTACGTTTCAAGATGTGCAACTGAAACAGTAGCGATATCATACATTTTATACAAAACAGACTTCTCGCCTTATCGTTCCCTATATTCTATTTACAGATACACTTACTATGAACAATGTTTTGACATATCGTCCATACAAAATATTATGTAAAAAAATATATTGTACAGATAAACAAAATATTGGGATCAGTATTTAACTTGTGGCAGGATAGAGACTACCATACACATAGTGTTAAAACCTGCCATAGTTAAAACCTACGCCTTGTGTGGATCGCGTTCCAGGATCAGCCAATGTATATCCAGTTTTACCGTGGGGATTGGGGCATGACTTGATGGTGGGCATAATATCCTTGTGCCTGCATTGGTCATCTGCCTGTACTGTCGCAGGTCTCTCGCTTTGCTTCTTCCCTCTTCGGAATGTGAAGAAGCATTTATGAAAACCGGCATGATTTTGATGACCACTGATAAACTCTTTGATTTGTTAGTGGTCGCTGGTTTTTTGGGCTGTACTACGCTATCAGGTGTAGCACAGTCACTTTGCCGTGGTCGGATAAAAAACGGTGTTCAGTCTGTCTCGGTCGCGTACCTCAAAACAGACCTTAAAACAATAAGAGGTTTGTCGTAAATAAGGTATCATGTAAACACTACCAAGAATTATCATCTTGTCTCGTTATTGGCGCGCGGGACTTATTTACTGGTTATTGCACATCATTAATTATCTATTGGCAATTAGTCGTTCAGATAAGCGCTACATACATTCGGAAAACAAAACTATCATATTCTAGCCTGTATTAAGAGCAGCGTTACCTGGGCATTTTTACTCATGATCTTTCACAATATTCTGTTTACCAACAGATTTGCTTATTGGTAAAAAAATGACAATTTTTAAATGAAACTTCTTTAGAATCTTTGTAATTTGAAACTCGATGAAACGAAAATGCTTCACGACAAAGACAAACATATAAATAAATAGGATTTAGCCTGCGAGAGAATGAGATAGATTACAAGTATGCTATCACGTGTCTTTGCGCCTGCGTATAAGGAAGCCTTTGGAAAATGTGTAAAATAAACAACGTGGTGTATCATTCACGTGTTTTATTTTTTTTGCATTTGCGTATTAAAAATCGTTGGTTAATTAATTTATTTTAATAATTCAATGATAATTGAAGTTAAGTGACGTCTTTGAGTGCGGCAGTAAGTCCCCTGATCCTTCAAACGAACGAAATATATTATTTTTTGCTACATAGTTAAGTTTATCCTTTGTACGGAACCCTTATTGTGTGAATCCCACTCGTAAATGCCCATTTTTTAACATACTTCACCGCAAACGCTTTGTAAACACAGATTAACTAATAATTAATGCGTACAAGCAAAGTAATACAAGCTAAAAAAATTGACAATCATATGCCATTACGATATCAATACACAGGTCAAAAAAACAACTGAAACTTGGGATTTTTTTGTTGTAGATCTGATGACCTATGTTCATTAAAATGTTATCGCATATTATTTAATAAGCATTTGCATGCGTTTTTATCTGTGTTTTACTTTATAAATACAACCACAACTCTCACGCTATGCAGCGCATGATAAGCTGGAAAATAAAAAGTGATGCGTTCAAGAATTATGAATATAGGACGGACTCAGCATGTATTTTTTAAGTCCTAGCATGGCATATAACACTGGACCTTATATTAAATACCGTAGAGTTCAAATATAGGGGCTTACTTATAAAGGTTACTTAAGCATTGATTAGTTAGACACTTTTTGTCTTTATAATTTATAAAGTACGTGTGCTATTTCTAGCAGTACGTATTCTCTTTCGAGACGAAAACATTTTTTTTAACAACAAATTTGAAGAAATAAATGTATTTTATTGTAAAAAAAGCGTGGGGTGCTTTTTAAGATATTATCAAAATGATAATCCTTCTACTCATATCTGTCCATAAAATATTAATAACTATCATAGATACTGACATACGTATGAAGCTAATAAAAGCGTGTTGAAAATGTATCACTCCTAATATCTGTGGATGATTTCAATTCAAATCACACCAGCTGGCTGTTTGTTTATTTTATTGCGCTTACTCAAAATTTGTTTCATTTACTCAACGGCATTTATATAATTGTTGTTGTTTACTGAAGTAGACGGTCCCATATAGTTATCGTTGTCAGTGTTCACCACACATGATCTTCATGAAAGTCAACGAAGTCATCATGTTTGTGTATGAACACTATCGGGAAGTGCAGTTGTGTAATACTGCGAGACCTTTATACCGCAGGACGGAGTTGGTGGTGGACTGGGGACTGTTTTTACTAATAACTGCAGACCTTTATTATGACAAACGTCGGCAAACGAACAAGTAGGTCACCTGATCGTAGAGGTTAAGTGATCTTCACCGCCTATACTACAATGCTAGACAATAGAAGAATTATAATTAAAGGAATGGAGAAAGAGAAAGGAAAGACATGTGGCATCCGCTCAACCTTTGGGCCTCAAGCTTAATATTAAGCAAAATAGAAAGATGTGACGCAAAGGGCATGGGTGAATTCATGTCATCCTCAAGCGACTTTGAAGTACTCTTGAAATTAGTAAGTAAGGAAAGGCTGACGCCACTACCATGTGGGAGTCCCAGTCAAGCATGAAGAGACTTTTCAGAATCTCACATAATGTTTCTAGTAAATTCTCCCAGGTCAAGTAACGGGACGCCAAGTCCCTACCTGTTTTGTTTAGTCTGCCCCGTCGAGGATCCTTGACCTGTCCCTTATCTCGTTGCAACACGTTATCACAGCGCCGGCTGTTTATTAATGAGTTCGCTACTAATTGTTAACTGATCACTGATTGGTGTCTTCTATGCAGCTAATTAAAAAGAAAACATATCCAATAACGGTGACCCAATTAATGTGAGCAATATTCTGACGAATGATGATAAATGAATGTCGTCATACAAAAATAAGGGCGTCTTTGACATTCATTACGTATCTGAAATGGTTTATCGTTTTTAATTAACCTTTTGATCAGTTTTTAAGAACGAGGTGAGTGTTTCCTCAGATTTGAGCTACGTTCGAAATTCAAACAATCCAGCTTAAGACCATCAATATCTATGGCAAGATGCATTCGTTTCAGTTTGTACACCTTTGTCCTGTATTAAAAAAACGGTCTATTGCATGCCAGGCTCGTATGTGAAGAGTTCTGTACCCAAACCTTTGCAATTTTAATTTTTAACCCACTTCTTATTATTCTATGAAAAGCTTTAGCTTATTACGGCTTTAAAGGTAAGACAGACAAACCGAAGGACAGGCATACGGCAAGGCTTAGGGCCCACAACCAGAACGCGTACGGAACGCCGTATATTCAATTTACAGATAGATTTGCCTACTATCAATAGTGTTTTGAAAGATCTTCCATAGAAAATGTTTAAAAATGTTACTACCAGTTAGCAAATTTATCGGTAATCAGAATATTAGGAACGGCCTTTTGGCTTGATCATAGCGTTTCGGTAGCACCCACTGGGTACTGAACGTTAATTATACCGTAATACACTTGACAAGATATATAATTTAATTTCAGTATGTAGGTTCACTGGGTTGGTACCACAGCTTTTTCTATTTCTACCACCAAGTACAAGTGTAGAAGCACTGTTGTATGTTAGTTTGAAAGACTTTAATACATTGAAAATACTGGGCATTATGGATCTTTAAAGATTATGATTTGGGGTGACGAGCGCAATTGCGTCATGCAGTACTTTGTATATTGGCTACAGAACCCTAAACATGCAGTATTTATGATAAAAAGCAAAACAGAATCAAAAAAACATCCTCGGGAATGGACAGCTTTAGATTCATCATCCTGCAATCCCATTAATACCCAATTCTGCGGGGCGTTAGAAATTCATAGCACAGATGAGTTTTCAGAAGCTACGTGTAAACAAACAAGCAGGCTGTACGTTAACGAGTTACTAAAGTTAGACGAGGCTCTATACGTGACCTGTATACTGGATGGATTGATGAATCATTCAACACTGTGATTGAGGAAAAATAGCGGAAGACTGTGTTTTGTTCTCGATTTTGCTGGATTCAGAAAATAGAATTACAAAAATGTAGCACGTTATCCAAAAGCTAATAAATACAACGTAAACAAGCATGTTGAATGATTAATAGATTTCTACTTGCTCCAGTAGACTACTCAAATTGTTAATTTTATATTCACAACAAATAAATATACGGAGGATTTTAAAAATTCAATCATTACTGTGAACCAATCTAAAGTCGACAGGCACCTAGAGATTGCATCCACTAACGCTGAAGACGGTGTTTTAGGGTTCATCAGTCACAGAAATTGGCATAAATCGGACAGTAAATTTATTAGTATTTTTGAATAAACATAGGTATTTAGTATTCCCGTTTCAGGGATATTTTATTGCATAGGTCAGCAAACGAGCAAGTGAATCACCTGATGGTAAGGAACGCTACCGCCCATGAACGGCCACAACACCATAAGAATCCTAGACGCGTTGCCGATCTTAAAGGAAAGGAATAATTAAGAAGGAATTGGAAAGGGATAATAATTAAGAAATTGGGAAGGGGAGGGGACATTTGGGCCTTCGAATATCTCACTCACTGTACGAAACGCAGCTACAGTGGCAATAACTCGGTCAAGTAGGGCCACGCTGTAGACAAAACTATCTACACTGGTCCTACCACTTTACGTGGTACACTCTACCGATTAACGTACGAGGCAATTGCGAAACTTGGTTCCCATTACGGGTTGTGGAAGTCAGGTGGCAAGTCAGCCCATATAATACCAAATCCACAGTCAAATCATAATAGAGGAAGGCGAACCCTGCTGTTAAGGCAGTATAACTCCAGACGGAAAGAAAGTAATATAAAATACCATAAACAAAACTCTTCGAAACTCGTTATCTCCAAAATACATAAGTTTCTAGAAAAACCACCTGACGGTTGACAGCATGATAAATATGTACGGAACCGTGACAACGTACGCGAACCAACTCGACAAGTTTCCTTAAGAAATCACTCCAACTCCGGTGTGAAATATCAATTTAACTTATCTACTTTGGAAAGAAAAACTTTCAGACTCGAATTTCGATTACTGAGAAATCCCACCTTGTTGGTAAGACTCGGGTTGAGGTGCGGCGGTTGAATTAACGCCCCGGGATTATTTGCTGACAGATAATCGTTTATTTCAAACACCCGGCACAAAAGTTGAACAACACTTTAATTAACCTTGTAAAGGATCTGTGTAGTTTTCTAGTAGCAGAATACGATGGAAAATTGACATATTTATTTTTAGATTTTTTTAATAAACCAGATGACATGAAACGAGTGAGTCATCATCATTATTAGCCACAGGACGTCCACTGCTGAACATAGTTCTCCCCCAGAAGTTGGAAGCGACCTGCATCCTGCAACCTTAAATAAAAAAGAAGTATTGTGGATACCTGGTGGTAATTGATCTCCACCGCCCATGAATGTCCACAATGCCTGAAAAATCATCAACACGTTGTTGACCGTTGAAGAAATAACTCATATAAAAATAAAAGAATTCTGAAGTGGATTTGGGCGACTCGCCTGAACGAGCCACTCTGTAACGGATTTTTCTCCATGTGTGTTACTCTTAGGTCAATAAAATATATCTATGCAAAAAATATTTCTGTTGCTGTGTGAAAGAATGGCAAATGAACAAACACACTTTGGCATTTATATTCCCAATAATATCATCTGACCAAATTTCATGACTTTAGTCGTTTTTGAGATTCCGTGGTTTATCAGTACTTACTGAGTGGAGCTTTAGTTGTTTTTGAGACTCCGTGATTTATCAGTAAGTGAGGGAAAGAGGTATTTTACTTTTATTTATACAGATATATAGATAGGTAGTCAGTTAGTTAATAATTGCCAGAGAAACTAATGCCTTATCTGGCTACAAAAATTTAGACAGACATTGTGAAACACGCCTTTAAAGTTCCACATTGAAGCCATATTTTACAAATATTTTTATACCGCAATTACTGTTCAGGACATTCTTGCAACCCAAGATCTATGTTTATTACGTTACAATGAGCAAAGGAAATTAATATTTATAGAAAATATCATCATCATGTAATATTTATTTTATGTTATATGTATCGACTTATTTTTTGCAATATGTCTTCCACATCAATCATTTGGATTATGGAACTTCCGTACCACTATTACTATGTAAACTAGATGTGGCAAAGAGAAATAAATTTCTGATGGCAGGGTGGACCCACTAATATATTTTTATACCCGACCGAATAGCGAATACCGTAAACATGGTGAAAAATTATAGTAGCTCATTCCGGCGGGTCACATTCTTGAGTCAGCCAGTGTATACCCAGTAACTTCAGGGCATAAGTCTGCCGACAGTTGAGGATTACAATGTTTCTCGACTTATGACATTATATATGAATTTTATTGCACCTTCTCAGCCAGCGACCAGCGTGCTGAACTTAGTCCTAACCCCTCTCATTCGTACAGGAGGTCCGTGCCCTCAGTGCGACCAATACAATACAGGGCGGCTTAATCTAATCTTAACACTATATTTTCCACCAAGAGCAGTTTATTTATTTATTTATTTATTTTAGAACGGTTACTAAAACCAATTACACTAAAATATACACGAACAGAATATAAAATAATCAAAACAAGTAGGTATACATTAAAGTCACAAAACAAACACAAAAATATCTACATAAAACAAGTAAAGATCTACTTATTCAAAAAAATAAAATAAAATACAATTAACAAAAAAACAATAATATTAGTTATGTTTATACAATTTCACAAAATCGAAGCAACACGGGCATTAGCTGCGACCATGTATCCGCAAACAAATCACAGTCAGGTTTGGTCTCTACGAGGGCATTAAGTGCGGACAGCGTGCGAGGGACGGGTGCGGCTGCGCGAGCTACTGTGCGGCAAGCGGGCTCGGCCAGCAGTCTGTGTCGTCTATTCCGGGTATAATTATTGGGGACGTACAGCCGAACCAGCTCATTGAACAAGCCCGGGCTTCCGCTATGCCACGCCACAACTTAAGCATGATGCGCATTTGATCGTATGCCCTTCTGGTTTTCAGCGTATTGTATCCCAGACATCCTACAAGAAACATGCTAGGGTACAAATACGGATAGTATCCAAACGTACGCTTGTACAAAAAACGCAGAAAGGCTTTTTGCACTTTTTCTAATACAAGAGTATAGTTTGCCTCATGCGGGTTCCAAATGCACGCACTCGCTTCGAGTTTACTCCGGACGAGCGCGCTATATAGTAAGCGTATTACATTTAGATTCCGGAAATCTTTTGCGTTTCTTAAAACGAATCCCAATCTTTGATAGGATTCCTTAGCGACAGTGGTGATATGGTCATGAAACGTGAGTCTTTGATCGAATGTGACTCCTAAATCTTTCATGTTCTTGGGCCGAGATATTAATGTACCGTTTGCTTTGTAATTGAATTTAATTGGATGCCGCATTCGACCAAAAGTCATTACAAAACACTTTGAGGGATTCAACTCCATTTTGTTAGCACTTGCCCATTCAAATACCGCATTAATATCGCTTTGGATAGCTTCACAATCAGTTATGGTGCTGACTCTACCGTAAAGCTTCAGATCGTCAGCGTAAAGAAGACACTTGGAATATTTGGGAACATCTGATAAATCATTGACCATGAGAAGAAATAGTAAGGGTCCCAGGATAGAACCTTGGCTTACACCAGAGCGCGTATGATATAACCCTGATTCATATATACCCAATCGTACGAACTGTCTACGATCTCGGAGGTAGTTCGCTAAAAGTTTTAGAAGATTTGGGCAAAAACCTATGGCGCTAAGTTTAAGGAGCAATATGTCATTATTTACCCTATCGAAGGCTTTGCAAAAATCGAAGTATAACACATCTACTTGGCGTCCATCATCAAGTTGTGTGGAAATGTAATTCGTAAGGGTTAATAAATTAGTTTGGACTGAACGTTTGCACATGAAACCATGCTGGGAGTTACTTAAATATTTTTCTACCTGAGAATATATGTATTTGTGAAGGATGTTCTCGAATACTTTGGCCGGTGATGACAATATTGCTATAGGGCGATATTCTTCGACAGATGATTTGCTAGTGGATTTCGGTATGGGCGTGACTCTGGAGACCTTCCATTGAGCGGGATACTTACCAGTTTGTAAAGATAAATTAAATATGTGAAATAGAGGAACAGAAAAAGTTTCTCTTGAATTTTTTAATAAAAATGGCGGAATATTATCGGGTCCTATAGAGCTACTGGGTTTCAATTTATTAATACCAAGGCTGACATCTTTGTGCGTTATACGGAATATGTTAATGTAATTACTATTTGAATTGCTATCAGAGCTTTCGGCAAATGCGACGTTTAATTGGGGTATGTCAGGCAAGAAGGCACTCGAAAAAGATGTAGCAAAAGCCTCCGCTGCTGCTACTCCTGAAAAGCTTTCACCTTGGTCGGTAACTAAAGGTTCAAAACCTCCTTTGGTGCGTAGACTGGAAACGTGACGCCAGAAAACGCGTGGGTTAATATTAATATCTGTTTCAATACCATTAATATACGAATTATAAGCTCTTGCAGCGCGAAGTCTTAACGAGTTTCTGAGATCAGAAAATTGTTTGTAACTGTCAGGGCAGTTGGTGCGTTTCCAGATAGAATGTAGCTTTAGTTTTCGTTTGGAGTCGTATATTATTTCAGGAGTGAACCAAACCGGATAGCGCTTACCTTTGGATTTTTGACGATATTTTTTTGGTATACACTTGTCAAATATGCAATATACAATATCGTAAAAGGAGTTTACAGCAGTAGAAACATCATTAGAGTTTAATACTGGTTCCCATGAAACTTCGCATAGCAACATATAAAGGTTTTCAAAGTCGCATTTATTCCAATTCCAGTCCTTTGCAGATTCTATATTAGATGGCTCAATAGAATTTGAACATTGAGCTGATTCGAGCTTTACGTTTATATTCAGAGCCGGGTGGTATGCATCGGGTGGAACAATACCATCAGTAATACAAACCACCACCTCGCGCAGTCGTCCCCGGGTCAATACAATGTCCAATTTACCTCCATAAACATTTGGTACAAAATTTTTTTCAACTAAGGAACAAAACGATATAAAATAATAATAATAGTTATTTACATTTGCTGAAGCACTATTTAAGTTAATGTCTCCCAAAATAAACACTGGACCTTTAAAGTCGTTAATAAAATTTTCTGTTTTATGAAACCAACGCATATAATCCTCATCGGTGGCACTAGGTTTTATGTACACTACGCATACGAGGCATGTAAATCCGTGCCAAGAAATAGTTGCCCATAGATCTTCACCGCGGTCTGTTTCGTATTCGAGTTTCCTCCGCAGCACTAAGGGGGCTTGCGCTGCCAGCAGAACTCCTCCACCAAGAGTGTTTCTATCGCGCCGTTGGATCCTCCAATCTCCGATCTCGAGCTCAGAGTTTGTTACAGAAGAATCAAGGAATGTTTCAGTAACTGCGACTAAATTATGTGCCAAAAGGGCGAGATTGGTGCGCCACATAGAAAGTTTAGTCTTAAGACCACGGACGTTTTGGTAAAGAGCACTTACTTGGGTAATTTTATTGCGAGGAAATGCTCGTGAATCCTCGAAAGGGCTGCGGTGGATCAGGTATCATGTCGACCATATTACTAGATCTAGTTCCACGAGCTGTTTTCCTGTAGTTTATCCAAGGTTTGATTCTAGCATTTACTGGCCAGGCACTAGATGAGTAAAATAAATCAACGTGCGTTAGTGGAATTCCAATTTTATACGACTTATAGTCACCACGGGCTGTGAGCTCTTCTATCGAAAAATTAGCGTTGGAACACAATTGTTTCATATATTGTCGGACTTCATCGATTTCCGAAGCCATGTTCCATAGGTGGAAATATTTGCGGACTTCTACGGCTTTTAAGCTAATAACGGTAGGATCAGCGGTTCCATGTATTGGTGGTTTTCGTCTTGAATTCTTGTTTTTTACCAAGACCCATTCCTCGTCGCTCTTATTAGTTGTGGTATTAGTTGGCTCGAGACTGATAACATCTGACTTGGTGGAAGACAATATTACGTTTTTAGAGGCGATTGGTTGGCTTATTGGAATTGCTAGCTGGGAGTTCTGGTAGCTTGTTTGGTTTTCTATCTGCTGTACAGGTTGAATGGCAATTGATTGAGAAGTAGGGGTAGAATGTGCCACAGCCACATGAAGATCTTTCTTTTCGTAAGCCTCAAGCTTCTTATTTAGTTGTTCTACTTGAGCGGCATATTTTTCTAATTTATCTTCGTGACTACTTATTAAAGATAGTGCTTTATTAAGCAAATCACTCAAAACTGACATTTCGGAACGTATGAGACGCATATCGGTGGCGAGATTGCAGCTTTCGATGTCATCAGTTTTGGTATAAATAGCTGAAGGCTTTCTCCTGAGTGTCACGTTCGGGTCTAGTCTTTTGGTAGAACCTACAGGAGTTTGAGTATTATCTCCACCTTTTTTAATCATACAGCGACACTCTGGACAAATCCACGAAGCAATATCATCATTAGAGAAGCTTTTCCCGCCCATGCATAAAAGGTGGTATAATTTCCCACAATCACCACGCGTGCAGCGAAGATGGTCCTCATTAGCGGTTATATTAATGCAGCATGCAAAGCAGTTCGTATATATTGAAGCCATAGTAAGTATGTATCTAAAGCGCACTAATAAAATATAGATTGGCAGTTCGTCAAAAAAATGCACAGTAATAAAATCCCGAAATGAATTTGGTGCACGTGCGCGATATCGCATATATATATCGCAGTATAATTACATTGACATAAAAACATTCTAAAGAGTTCATTGGTAATCACAATAAACATAGAAATGTTTAGAAGTACAATAAAGTGTCTAATTTCTAGCCGACTACTTGGAAGATGATCATCATCATACTATGGTCACACATATCCTCATGAACACAATGCTCAAAAAAATAATATCTATTTTAGGTTTTGAAGCCTAGAAAGACAGTCGAGGAATACCCATCACCACCCATAGTATGTGTAAAATAGAGCAGATAATGTTAAAACATCCTTCCTACAATAAAAATGTACATGACCAATGTCGTGTTTCAGGACCAAGCCTATGCATTCACGCATGGTGACCACGGTAGATTGAACCAATCCTTACATAGAACATCATAATTTCTGAACTGTACTAAACACAACAGTAGGGTCAAACTAATTTGGACGAGTCCAATTGTGTCCAATTGTGGATCGAGATCTAACATAATAAATAAAGTTACATCTAGGAAATATAAATTCGTGTCAAAGCCTCGCAATCGATCACTCGCTGATAACATTGTGTATCCACTCTTTATTGTGAGGATAGCTGAACGGGATGCGGACAATACGTAATATACTCCTAATGTAATACTACATAATAATATGACATTAGATGCGTATAAGAATAATACTAGCCGTGTCCCACTGCTGGGGCCGTGCCCATATCCTTCTCGTTCGTAGAGGAGGCCTGATTAACAGACACAGGCTGGTTGGGTTATGTTAGGTTTTTTAAGGTAGGTTTTATATTGTTAAAAGTAATTATTTTACAAATTTTACTAATATCAATATTGGTTAGTTTTTCCATCTCGATTTCACCCTCTTACTCCATCGTGGTTTAATGATTCACAATAAACTGATTCATATGTCAACGGGGTATGCTACAAACAGACAAGGTCAGCTTGGCTTCCAGAAAAAAATATTTACCCCGTAAACAGTCTTTGTAATAACATTTATTATTTTATTATGCACTGGTGTGTAAACACCGCAATACTGCAGCTTAAACGACTTTGAAACAAATGAAATGACTTAAGCATTATTAGACTAAACATCGTTTTTCTCTGAGTGACAAGCAGAGGGCAGTGCTATTCATTACATTGTTACACAAAGTTCTGGGTAGTATTTGTACTGTGCCGCCGTGGCGTTTGTCTTCACGCGAGCTAGTTGCTCGTCTCGTCGTTCAGGATAATAATCTAAACTAAAACACTATCTGAGAGGCCCTAATGCCTATTTATTGCCACGCTGTCATTAATAATTCAACCAACTGAACCACATCGACATATTCTACGTATACATTTAGATTTCCAACTGAGAGAATATATATGCTTTGTGACCTCCTATCAGTTAGAAAATTGTACATCTTGCAAACTATATGTAAATTGCACAAATCCATACATTATGACCCTCGTATTCTAAGTAAAAGGCGAAAACATAATGTAGCCCCAGTTGATAGAGTAAAAACAATGTTTGCTAAGAGACAATACAGAAGGCAATCTGCCTTTTTATATAATGTATTAATAAACACCTCAACATTTACCCTATGACTTACAATGACTGTAAACAGTCTTTGATAATCTGGCTAAAAAATAAAACATATGATGAGATCGAGAACCTTATGAAAAACATTACAATATAACTTAAACAAGTACGTATGGTGTATACACACACACACACAAACGCACACACACACACATACACATACACACACACACACACACACACACACACACACACACACACACACATACACACACACACACACACACACACTTAATATATGATAAAAATAATTTAATAACCTAGTATATAATTTACTAAACTAAACTAAGTCTGTTCTGTAGTATGTACACATTTTGTAATATTTGGTTAAGGAAGAGCGGGGTCTCCTAACACAGGTATACTATATACTTAAAAGGAGACTTCAATGTCAGTTATTGTATGTGTTATTAGTTACGGAAATAAACATTTTTCATTTTTTGTTCGTGCTGTAGACAAAGATGTCTTCAGAATGTATCTAACACTTCAACTTTCAATAAATGTGGATACTCGCACTGGCAACCCTATATTTCGGCAAAGGCATACCATGAGAATGGTTTTCATTTGATTTCACACTACCAGCAGTTTTTCACAGCTCGTAGCCAAAAAACATGTAATAAAATCACTTCACACGCACCATTCCTTTTCATAAAAAAGCCCATAACAGTTGGTGGCCAAAACGAGTGGCTCAGGTTAACGGTCACAAATCATGTGGAGATTGAATCGGCACGCGCCGGCACATTCCGGCTCGACCGCCTCGGGTCGGCCGGAATCAATAGTTATTGCATATTGCTACACTTTATACGACAAAGATTAAGTTCCTTGGACGCAGAGGGTCACATTAATTGTAAAGTTTGAAACTGGGGTACTTAGGTAAGAAAAATATTAAAGCATTTTATAGTCCTTCACTTCTTCAGTCTTATCCCACTCGCAGTGGGGTCAGCGTAACATACATTTTAACACATGTTACCGAAAGATTTGACTTGTAGTTTTTACGACCAACTGCCTGCCTCACGTCAACCCCGCTGGGGAGAAACATCCAGACCCGAAACAAACATTTGTAAATCACACAACACTTTTATCTCGGTGCGGGAATCGAATTCACGGCTTCTCGCTTCACAGCAGACTACTCATCCACTGCGCTACGGAGACTGTATAGCATTCTATAGTATTTTTTTTAATTAAAATAAGGAACATAACAATCTAAACGTTAAAGAAACTCCCAACATCAATTAGATTTTATTTAATACTCAAAGAAATTCAGTTAATACATAAAAAAGGAAAAAGTACTCGCCGAATTGAGAACCTCCTCCCTTTATGAAGTCTCTTAAATAAGAGTTAGATTTTCTTTCAACTTATTTGTGAACCATAAATTGCTCATTTAATTTATGCCCATTTTTAATAAACGTTCTTAAATCCATTACTCGGATAGATCATGGAAATCAAGGTTAAAGTTTTGGTACGAATTATCTTCAAGCTAGAATCGGAAATCGGCCATTAGACGTTACAATACCACAGAGAGACAGAGGATTATACTTATACCTTAAACCCCTTTTTTCGTAGTGAGTTAAAAATAAATTAAATCACAAAACTATTCACATAAACCTCTCTACTCTCTCGGTATTTACTCTATGGCAAGCGTTTGTGGGAACAGTGAGTGATGTCGCCAAAAAATCTATTGTGATGTACAGTCGCATATTCTCGCTTATTTCTACACCGATACCGATTTATCCGTTTTATTTACTGGATTCTTTATTCTACTGGGTATTTTATTCACGCCGGCGCAGTTTTTGAATTTTGATTCCAGTTGCTTCACAGGCGGCTGCTCGTCAAGTGAATTAAAGACTATGCGTGTGACTGTATTATTACTTACGGAGGCTGCGCTAGCCCCGTTGCGAAGCCGCGACACCCGATGGCCCGAATTAGTCGCCTCTTACTATTAGCAAGATACCGTGGTGCCGTGGTGGAATTCTACAGAGGCTCACAGTGCACAGGGTAGAGGGCCAGCTTTACTATTTGGCGAACACCAGCCGAATAGATACCGAACTGGGTAACAGTACCTCCGCATGTCCGTCCTCAGAGTTCAAGCTTTACCCGTACCAATTGTGTTTTTCAAACTCTTCTTATTATTTATTTAATTAATTTCGTTGCGGTATATCGACAGCTTAGTTTTCCCAGAGACCCACTGAGTTTCATTGCTCGTTGTCAAAATATGCGTGCCATTGTCGATTTTTTAGGATTCGCAGTGGCAGGTGTTTAGTCCAGATTGCCATATACGCGTCCATGATTCTTCTGGTAGTGGGCGTACATGGGCGGTGGAGATCACTTACCATCAGGTGACCGTTGCGGTTGCTTAGACCGGCAAAAGAGCAAGTGAGTCACCTGATGGTAAGTGATCTCCACTGCCCATGCACGACCATAATACCAGAAGAATCATGGGCGCGTTGCCGACCTTAAAGGAAGGGATAATTAGGAATTGAGAAGGGGAGGGGGATTTGGGCCTCCGGATATCTCACTCACCGTACGAAACGTAGCAGCAAGCCGCTACTTTACGTCGGTTTCCTGTAAGACAGTGGTAACGACCCGATCGAGCCGGCCCATTCATGCTGTAGAATAAACCGTCTACAGCGTGGCTCTACCACTCGTAACTCTTAACGTTATGCACTGCTTAAGTGTCAGCTGAAGGATAATTTCAATTTTTAAATTTCAAATCGCTTAAATCATCTTCTAAAAATAAAATAGAACAAAATAAACTTCGTGGTTTCCTCACAGCCCATTCATAATTCTACAACGCTGTCGCCGTTGTTTAATTAAAACGCATTATTTTAACTGCCGACTAAAGTAAAAACTCCATTAAACTTCAACATGGAGGTTCCCTGGTCTACAATAGAGATGGAAATACATAATTCTGTGCGAGTGAGCAAGATAGAACCATTCCATCCTTATTTATGCTGGAATAATAAATCGAAACATTAAAAGCGAAGCAGGTTGTTTCCGCGAATATTGGAACGGTCTTGGTATAATTTGTTTTTGATACACTTACTTAATTGGAGGTCCTTCTTAGTAAAAGACCATCCGCTTTTCTACCGTAAAGCAGCAGTGTAGATAGAATATTCTTCATTGCACACCAAATAAAGTAATTTAAAAGTAAGGATCATACAGTAAGGGTAGATACAATTGGCGGTCTTATCGCAACCGACGATTTCTTCCAGGCAACCTGAATACAATTGTGTACTATAATACAATAATAATAATCTAATTGTGTTCCTGTTGGAAAAATTAAAGCCAGTGAAATTTCAGGACATTATAAATAAAATAAATACACCCAACAGTCACATACATAGTCCTAACCCCACAGTAAGATACAAGTCTTGCGTCGTGGGTATCAGGAACTACGAGAGACTTTCGGTCTCACAACACCCAGACCCCGAAACAAATATTTGTGGATCACACAAACATTTGTCTCGGTGCGGGGATCGAACCCGCGGCATCTCGCTTCACAGCCGGCTACTCGCCCGCTGCGCCACGGAGGCTGTCAAATATATGAGATAGGAGATTTAACATCTCATATCTCGGGGACGAGTGAAGTTTAGTGCTTTGTATTAGGTAATTCAAAGTTTTTATTGTTATCGCAACTGTTTATGGGCAGGCATGAAAACGGTGCCTGCCTCGATGGTATAGTTGTTTTGCGTATGCGGTACGTCTGCTGTGCTGAGGTTTTGGATTCGATCCCCAGGTCGGGTAAAAATAATAATGGGTTTTCCTATTACGAAATGCTCAGCCCGGAGCCTGGAATTGCATGGCGATAGGCTCACCCCTTATTACATCATGGGACGGAAATAAGCTTGGGGAAATATAGGTGTACTGGTTACATCTCTACCTGAGTAGGTGTGTGGGTGTGTGATGAATCTAGTGAGCTCAAATCCTCCGTTGGACAATCATCATTTGTGCTTGAGTTTCGATTAAAAAATAATCACAAAGTTGCAAACAAGTTTATGCCCAATAAGGAAATAAGCTTAGCAAAACGTGGGTGCCCTAGATGCACCTATGCCTACCCCTCCAATACCACAAGCGAGGGCATCATTTTTATATAATTATTATATAGAAAAAATACAATGTCTTGACAAAAATGACAAATTATATTTTATCCTGCCAAGTACAGTGCAGTGCAAATATTAATCTTACTCCCAAGGACGTTAATATTGAACATTCGCCTATATCCTATGGGGATAGGCAGAGACTATTGAGTGTCACAAGCTACGATTCTGACCCACCTATTTCGCCTCTGTGGAGATCAAGAAACAGAAAACGAACCCATGTCTTAAGAAAACACCAAAGAGAAATAAAATTTAAACAAAAAATTGAAGTAAATGAAAATTTCAAAACATTAACCACCAGTCTTTGAAATATCATGATTAATTCACAAAGCCGCAATTAAAACAAATACCCCGCGTCAATACCGCTTAATTTAAACATTAAGGTTAAAAATGGCGAGTTATTGTATAAAACCAGTCATTAAAGCTGAAACGATCTTGGGAAATTCCAGAAGGCATCTGCTGTCTTAAATTACTAATTACAAACTACGGCTTTGTCAAAACGCTTCATCTAGGGTTGTTATTAAAGATTTTTTATTTCGTCGGCATTTTTATTCATTCTTTATGTTAATAAAGAAAGTGACATTATAAAATATTGCTTGATTTTTCTGCTTAATGGTGGTTGGTTTTAGTCAATGTTCATCAGGTATTTGTGTTTTTTATGTACTTTTCGGTATTTTATTTCCGTTGTTTTAAGTTCTAGGCACCATATGCCATTGCGCGCGGGAGAGAAAACTATTGACGAAAAATATCTCAGATAAATGTTTCCACATTCGATAAAATTATGTTGTCATGTAAGAGTTCATAGACAAATACTACAGAGAGGTTGAATGTACTATTTTCGCAACTTGGTCTCTATATTATCTCTACTTTTAACGTAACGAATCGAGTATTCTATACAACCATGAGGCTTAGCATAAGCAAAGCGAGAGATAATTTTGTCAACTCGTTTTGGAACCATGAATAAGCTTGTCGCATCCCTGTCTCAGGAATATTGAGTTTATGTGTAGTGTAACGTATAAAAAAAACGTTTAATTAAGTCCGCACAACCCTACTGCGTCTCTGGCGCCTGTAGGAAATTATTAGCAATTGTTAATCAGCCGCGATAGAGCAATCAAAGGAAAAAATATTTTCTTTCATTCGTCGTCATTCGGACCGTCATCTTTATCTACTATTGCTTTAATTCGTAACAATTGTAAGACCTAAGGTCACACAGTAGCCATTTTTGTCTGCAAGACATTTTTAAGACATCTTGTAGCGCCATTGATAAGAAGAAAAAATCAGGCGAGTTTATACAAAGAGTTTTATTACTTAATTAAATTCTATAACAATTTATGTTCTTTTTAAAGTAGAAAAAGCATCACAAGTATAACAATAAATGTGTATATATTTGGTTTATTTTAATGGCCGCAGGAAGTCGCTGGATGCAGGACGCTTCCAACAGGTCGGTCTGGAAATCTTTGGGGGAGGCCTATGTTCAGCAGTGGACGTCCTGTGGCTGATGATGATGATGATGAATGGAACAATCGAATCAGATTTAATTAACATATTTATTAGTATTTAATTGTCATTCACAAAAAACAAATTTTTACAGAATTAAAAATGAAAACTTGAAACCCGTTTTACATTCATAATGATATATTTCAAGTTGCAATCGCATAGTTAAAAATGCTAAGTTGTAATATTATTCTTTCAATCACTCGACTTGTTCTAAGAATTATTAACTTTTTTAAGAAGTTTACCGGAACTCAAAGAAAATATATAATATTCCACAATCACAATTTTCCTGAAAATATTATATATATTTACAAATATAAACTGACGCCATTATATTCGCTCATCGGAAGTGGGCATAAACAACTAATAAACAGGTATAATTACATAGCCTTTTCCACTTAATTATAAACACTCGCTCGCAGTAATCGATTTAAGAAATCCATAAACCAAATTGGGTCGAAAATCCTTCACACTTTGCATACCGGCACGGGTATACTACTGGGGCTTTGGTAGTAATGGGGTGTCTCAGTGAGCGTGGTAGCACCGATCACACCACCGTCGGCGACGAGCAGGAGTCTCTTCTTCTGATGATGGCGCAGCAACGAGCTGATGCAGGGGAAAGCCCGCTCCCCGCGGCGAGAGAAGCCCAAGGCCAGACGACCGTCAGTCCTCCGCCTTACACCCACGTTATGAACGCCCCCAGAGCAAGACACAGTCAGGGTATACGCGTGCGTACTCTGAAAAGTATTTATTACGAAATTAGATATTACATAATGATATTAGAATCTATTTATAGTCGTTCATGAAATGACGGTATTGAATTAAATTATAATAAGTTTAATAAGTAATAGAATTACGATACGATAGGCACATTGTCTGTCGTTGGTCGACACTGTTCTTGGATTGCGCTACACTTACTATCAGCTGTTGTCACTTTAGATAAAAAAAATGTTAATTATAATTCCTGAAAAACAGCTTATAAGAAACACGAAGACCGACATGAACTACTTCTTTTGTCAGAAAATAACGAAAGGCTTCCAGCGGACGGAGCCACGAGCAGAAGCTAGTTTTAGTTTGAGCCCTTGCATATATCAGTTAGGCGATAATTTCGCACGCACCGTAAAATATGAATATTAACATATAAATGGCGGTGGATACGTTCTAGTTAGTGAGCCAATAGAGATTAGAGCCTCACTGCGAACTCAATTACTGATATGGGTCGGGACCGGGCTTCCTTCAACGCACATCTGTTGAGAGAATTACATACACAGCTCTGAGGTTCTGTAATATTAATATTAGATATAATATTAATATTAGATATTTTCCCCAAGTTTCCGTTCCAGGGAAATTGCTTTTTTTATTGATGCCAGAAATACACAAATCAAAATAAGTTCTACTGCATATTTTGCGTTGTTTCTTTATTCCCATAAATTTGTTTTATCATCTATTACTAAAATGTGCTGTCAGATCCAGGAAAGGATAGAAGAAAGTATAGAGAAGTCTTGCTACTAAACTCACACAATTAATGTTTTTCTCATGGAATAAATACTACAAAATAAATACTAAAATTTAGATCACGTATAATCTGGAAAGTTGTTATGACAATTGAAGTTGTTCTTTTTTTAAGACAGATGAAGGCAGACGAGCAAGTGAGCCTTCAAATGGTAAGTGAACTCCACCGCCCATGAACCTACATAATACCTGAAGAAACATGAATGCGTTGCCGGCCTTAAAAGAAAGGGATAACGATTTGGGCCACCTGATATTCACTATACACGAAACACAACAGCAAGTTGGTACTTCACGTCGCTTTTCTGCGAGATAGTGGTAACAACGCAGTCGATCCGACCCAGTCATGCTGTAGACAAAACTGTCTACAGCGTGGCTCTACCACTTTTACTATGAAGCAATCCTAAAACTATATTACAGTTTTTTCGCCAAAAATCCACATTACACATCCAAACATGATGAAAATAAGATAAGCTAATTTCAAAATATCCCATCCAATTTCACGACGTAATATAATTGTGTACGCGCCGAAGCATAGAATTATAGCGAAAGTTATCATGTACAATTTAATATATATTACTGCGGAATTAACCTTCATATCTCGGACCATAGCGTTTTATTAAATTTAACCAGTTATGGTTACGTACTTGGATAACTAGGAACTTGACTTGGCGATGTAAAACTTTATACTGTTTGCTTTGATTTCAACATTCGGTTAGTTTTAAAAATACGAATATATAGTACGGGTAAAATATCTGAGTTATTTAAGGGGAAATATGGAATACCTGACACATATTATTGTATCTGACCATATTTAGATAGTTACCATAATTCACATGTTGAAAAACCCGCCATAGTGGTTCATGCTGTCAATTCACGTTCCGGAGTCAATAGTTGGACAAATTTCTTGATAAAGAGCTGAACTATTAATCGACTTATCCTTAACAATTTATAAGACTTTATTAGAACTATGTTAATCTTCTTGTAACCCGTACAACTTAATGTTTAGGTTATACCTCAGAAATGGAATCATTATAAAAGGATCAGCACATCCCATTGTACCCTAAGTATGTAATTACGAACGAACAAATTTGGGAGCGTAATCTCAGCGCAGATCATTTATTATCGTGTAATATTATCATTGAAGATTACCTGCTCTATTGTACCCGCCCCTTGATCGTGACGTATTCTTATAACCACATTTATCTTTGCAATTGTTATACCCATTGTGTGATTGTGTGTGTGTATGTATGTATTATACAGTATACTCTTATCCTTTACCTACTCCTATACTGTTTACAATAAAAAAATATCTGAGATCGCCATTATAGATAGATATTATGGTCTCCCTCCATTCAGTCTTCTTCTATATCAGAAGGCCGATTGACGAGCAAGTGGGTTTCCTGATGGTAAGTGATCTCCAGCACCTATAAATACCCACAATGGCGAAGAAGCCATTGGTGTGTCAAGAAAAGTAGAGGAACTTATGGAGACGATCTTATTAATACAATGGCAAGCTGCGACTACACGTCTTCTGTGAGAAAGTAGTAACAACATTGTCGAGCTGGCTTACTAATTCTGAATTCAGAACTAGCTATAGCATAGCCATGGTAGCTATACTGGTATAGTCATATCACTTCGTATAACATATTAATGTTCAATTGATACAGATATTACTGCTCGTCGCTTCTAATCTACTTACTTTTAGTGATTGATTATTACCTGAGCATCGAAATTCAAAGTCAACAGTCTTGTAAACCTATTATAAGAAGAAACCCACAGAATATAGAGATACACAGAAGGGCCATTAAGAATCTCACCTGACTGGAAGGTCTCAGTACAAACATGCCATCCGGCTGACCCCTTAGCAAATTCTCCGCCTCAGTTCTGTCTATATTCATATAGTAGGATTCGTTCTCCACAGGTATCGGCAGTGGCCGGTCCGCCATGCCTCTGCTCTTCTCCGTCCATCTTTCAGAATCTGGTGATCCTGCCTTCGGAGACTCCGAGTCCGAGTCTTCTGATTCAATGGTTATATTTGTCTCTGTGGACAAGTGTACTTAATTAAATATTGTTTTACTGCTTCATGGAATAATCTAAACCTGCCTGAGATATTGTATTGTCTAATATCTATCTACGAATTTTAATGTTCTTTGGTCGCATCTCCAAGAAAGACTCAATGGAAAGACTAGTAGTCCAAGGTCAGGTAACAGGAAAAAGAGCTTAGACGCAGAACCCGGACTCGCTGGACTAACATGATTAAAACTGCAACACAGTCTTTCATAACAGAGTGCACACGCAACGCTATAAACCGCGATCGCCGTCAAGAAGACTGACAACTACGATCGCACAGTCAAGAGTAACTGAATAAAAAGAAATCGATTATCCTTTATCGCATCAAAACTACTTTATTAAATTCAAAGATGACGTCACTTATGATTTTACTACACTCGAAACCAACAGATGTTTTGTAATCGGTATGATCAGTATTCTAGTAAGACTTAGAGCTGACGACTCCCGGGCACGATAGAACTATTTGTGGATGACAAATATCCCGAAGAGAAAATCGAACTGGAAAACTCAACATGAATATTTCAAACCGGATAGTTTTGCATATTTAAATAATACTTAAGTTTTAAAAACAGCTATACTTTAAGTTGCACCACGACAGCTGTGCTGCGGCCTCGGATTTGGTAAAAGTGGTATTGAATTTTTATATAAAAAAATTTAGTATCAGGTCGGATTCTGGAATCCTGTTACGGCGATAGGTTCGCCACCTAGCAAATCATGGGACAGAAATAAACTTGCGAAATGTGGGTGTACGGATTACACATCCCTACGCCTTCTATGATTACATGCATAAGTGCATATGTATGTTTAAATGGTAGAACCACGCTGTAGACAGTTTTGTCCACAGCATGAAGGGGCTGCCTTGATAACCACTTACAGAAACCCGGCGTGTAGCAGCTTGCTGTTACAATTCATACGTTGAGTGAGATATCTGGAAGCCCAAATCGCCCTCCCGTTCCCAATCCCTAATTATCCTTTTCCTTTAAGGTCGGCAACGCACCCATGATTCTTCTGGTATTGTAGGCGTACATGGGCAAAGAAGATCACTTACCATCGGGTGACCCACTTGCTCGTTTGCTGGCCTATGCTATAAAAAAAAATAGGATGGAGTAAGATCAAAATATGATGCCTATTCTCTCATAATATTTGGATTTGGTATGGGTCAAGTGACAATGGGGACTAAACACCACCAAACACATGTTCATGGGCGGTGGAGATCACTTTTCATCAAGTGCCCCACTTCCTCATTTAACGGCATCAGCTATAAAAAAAACTTTTCTCACCTGCGATAACACCAGTAACACAGTGCACCGTATTACAAAAGAAGTCGGCGACGACCCCGCCCAACCGCACACCCAAATTGTACATTAGAGGAACGCTTACTTTTAACCACCAACACATTGTATCACTTTACATCACTGCACCTGTTGTCTGCCATATCCCGATTTTACTCACTCTCCAATGATCAAGCACATCAAATTGTCTTTTAATTGTATATATTTAAAGTTTATGTAGATCCGAACGTCCATCATATCAAGGATAATCTCTAACTTTTTTACTTTAAATATTGGTACGGATAGAAAAACCTAACAAACTGTTCACAAACATTTGCTTAAAATAATATTAATATTCTAGCTTTGACTGCGAATCCCGGCAATCGACTGCATCTATTTCTAGTTGCAACGAAAATAATATTCCGTAGTTTTGTGTTTATATTACCGTAACTAATAAGTAGAGAACAATACTCAAATACTGGTAATAAATGAATTTATACTATATCATGATACGTCTGGGTGGTAGGACCCTCGCAGCGAAAGGTCGCCTGGGTTGCTGCTACCACTTTGTCTATTTCGGCCACTAAGGAGCAGTTTGTAAGCATGGTTGTGTTTAAGTTTGAAGGACATTGAAGCCAGTAAAATTACTGTGTCTTATGAGACTTAATATCTTATGGGCGCAGTATTGTACTGCATGTAGTGTTTTGTAATTCAATGTTCTGATTAGGCGGGCATGGCGCATACAATCAGTCGAGCGACTTGCTCGTCTAGTCGTTCATTTAAATAAAATAAAAAAGATGTTTAAATAATGAAAATAATCTACATTAATGAAATAAGTATTGATTGCCAAAAGATCTAATTGTACTTTATATTTATTACGCTTTCGTTGTTCCTGCGTGTGTTTATTCTCGGTTTTAAACAATAAATCGATAAAGGAAACCTAATTCTCCGAACTATGACAGGTTTTAACACCATGTGTACGGTGGTCGCTATCCGGACGGATATGAATAACCTACACAGCAACATGTTTTATTGTATCCCTGCGACACATACCATGAGTACATACTTCATTTCAATTTTGAGTATCGGCCTCCTCTTACAAACAGTGATTTATGCATTAATTTATTGATACTATGTCTTTTCATTAATGACTAATACTTTGAGAATTGCTTTACGACATATAATACAAATGTTCAATGATTTTTCAAAACACCTACGAGATTTCTGTCTATTTTTTTTATTATTTGCCTCCTAATTTGTAAATTATCTGATCGAATTACTATGAATATTTAGATTACCATTAATTACTGTTAAATAATAGTGTGGTAAAATTAATAAAATGAACGAAAGATGCTAAACAAGCAACGAAGTCATCCATCTTCTTTATCGTGTAAAGACAAACTGAATTCAATTACCAAACTTGAAAAATTACATTTTGTTGAATACAAATGATGAAATCTGAATAAATTTTAATATGTAACTAGAACACGGACTTTCACCAGTTGTCATTTTCTTTATCAGTATAAGATCTTTAAATAGATTATGTTATATACTTCGGAATTCATGGATAAAATTGTACTGTTTATTTAATTTAAAATACTACGAGATCACAATCTACACGATTCTCTAACCTTCGTACCTCCTTAATAGCATTTATGCAAAAGGCTGTACATTGGCCTTGATACATAATCTTAATAATAGAATATTTGACTCTATTATTCTGAATTTTCAATTAATGAATTACATTCCCCAATATCTATAAGCGAAAGAATTATTTTAATAAAATAAAAAATAAATAAGTTAGAATCCATTTAAATCTGCTGAAAGGATTAGTATTATTATTTATATATTATTATTATTATTATTTTTTATTATTTTTAGTTTTGAAATGATGGAAAAAGGATGCATGACTGTAATGGTAACATGTTATTTACATATTTATCATATCATTGTTATAAATGAACTGATGTCGAAAAGAGTTGCAATGGGTCTTATAAGTGTTCAAGAATGCCAACATTTTGTATGATTTTTTTTTTGATGTTTCGATGCGAATATTTTTTCGCCCTTTCGAATCCTAGTACTTTGCATAAAACGTACGCTTTACTTGTTTAGTAAGTCCCTCTCAGAGGTCATGGAGTGCAAAATGAGACATGATTAATTGAGTCAAAATTGGTGTAGCAAGAATTATGCATGAGTCAACTGGCCTGACTCACAGTCTGCTGTCTGCAGCACAATCTAATTGATTTAGCTCTTCAAGTACTATATACTTTCACTGCGAACTCTACGAACTAAGGCAATTCTCACAGGATAACACATTGCAGTCATTTCTGCGTCCAAGTCTGTTAAAATTACGCGGAGAAACAATATATTTGATGTGACTATGACTTCAATGATTCGTTCAATGATTCGTGGGGTTTTTGATTCGATTATAATTATTTGACTATAAATGAGAACTTTTTATTGGCTTTCAGTTAGCGATATTATTTGTTATTTTGAATTAAAATAAACTATACTTTTCCACGTACAAAATAAATAAATTGATTAGTTAATATTATGATTTTTATTATCTTTGGGGGAGGCCTATGTTCAGCAGTGGACGTCTTGTGGCTGATGATGATGATGATGATGATTTTTATTTAAATTTCGGATTGGTATTTTTATTAATTTTTTTAGAGTGTAAGACGATTTTAATTAATGTAATTTTTTAGACGAAGAGAAAGTCGATACCATTAGACATTTTTGTCGCGTGACACGTATCTTCAAATTATTGTGGAAATTAAAAAGTATTCAATACGTATTCATGATATTGTAATAGTCACTACCATAAATAACAATGAGTTTATACCATACTTATACTTGCTAGTCTCTAGCCAGCAACGTATATAAAATGTCTCAATGGTTATAGTCTGTCGGTATTCGCCTTAACATAGCATATCTCGTTAATTATTGCAATAAACTTTATAGCAAGGCTTATTTCGAACATGCGACAACTATTTCTAAGAATAGAATTCGATGCAGTACCTTTAATCTAGGAAAGATAATATTATAATACTTACAATTGAATTACAATGAATTTTGAGATTTAAGTGAAAAAAATTGGTGTGTGTCGTGGGACACCAGGTAGGAACGAAGTTCCTTCGGCTAATGTACAATCGACACAAATTGCAAAAAATTCAAATTATCAACTAAAATAACAAAATATGTCTCTTTATTTTTGTTTGACAACATAAAATTACATAGAAACAGAATAGAAAAATAGAAATAAAAAAACAATGAATTTTATTGTAAAAAAAGCGTGCGGTGCATGGTGTAAATAGTAATCAATATTATATTGACACATATGAGTAGAAGGATTATCATTTAGATAGTATCTTAAAAAGCACCCCACGCTTTTTTTACAATAAAATTCATTGTTTTCTTCAAATTTATTTTCAATTTTTTAGTTAGACTTTCTATAAAAGCGTGTTTTTTAGTTTTTTTAAAACTATTATTTATTTTTCATTTTTTAGTTAAAATTTTAATATATTGTAACAGAGAGTATAATTTTAATTTTAAACCCGAACATCAAATAAGCGCCATCTATTGACACTATTAGATACTACGATAACGAAGATCCAGAGAGTACAATTTTAATTCCTAACCTGAATATCAATAATTAATTAAATTAAATTATTATTTTATTATTATTATTATTAAATTATAATTTTTTTTTTATCAAATTATTGTATTGTCATCGGTCCTCGATAAATCTACAAAGTTTGAACGAAATCTGGCCGTTTAAAGTGGGTCAAAATCGTGCCCAAAGGAGTCGGTTACAAACAAACAAACATACAGGTGAAGTTAATAAAAAGCGTGTAAAAAAAGACGTGTGGCGCTCGGAGACTGCCGCGGTAAAGCTATTGTATAGCATTTTTTATCAACTTATGTAATTATAAATAATAACGAGCTAGCGTAATCTTTTAAAAATCGAAGGAGTATTTTTATATACTTCAATTATAACTGGCTGAATGAATTTTAAATATGTCTCTTTATTTTTGTTTGACAACATAAAATTACATAGAAATGACTGACATTAAAATTGACACATTGACTGTCGCGCCTGCGCACGTCTCATTTAACGCTTTTATTCCACGCATTTTTTCCACGCATTTTTCTTACGGTTTTACTATCACATTTTTTTCAGTTCGGTCACGCAGCGAAATCCCTATCCCCTCCAAGCCTGCCGTAAGGAACTTCGTTCCAATAACATCATACTTGACAGTAAGTACTAGATTTTCTTTAATTTTAATTATTAAATGGATTCGTTTTAAATGATAAATGGTATACATATTTTTAATATTAAAGCACACTTTTATAAACTTATTATAAAAAATACTTATTATAAATGTACATAAAGTAAGATTTTCTGGATTTAACTTTTAATTTATTAGCAACTATCACTTTTATTTCTAAATTGTATTCATCACTTTTTATGTTCGAAATATTTTTTACACAAGCACACACAACATGTTGATGTAACTGAAAGCTTGTAAACAAATTGTGTATCCCACAATACTGGTCATTTTTTTATTCCATTATCATCAACAAAAGAAATACTAAATACGTTTTAATAGTGACGCGCATGATATTCATCGATATCGATTGTAACTTACCATCAGTCAACATTTATACACATTCAAGTCAACATTTATTACATTCATACAAAATTTTGATACAACATGTTTACCATTTTACCTATTACATCATCATTTTATCATCCAAGCCCTTACTATTCTTTTCCGTGATATTGTTTATGTCCTATTTCATACAAATAAAAAGTTTAAATTTGTTACAATGGTGAGTGTATAAAAATATTGCACGTATTATTTTTGCATTGGTATTTGCGTTTTGCCTATTTACTAAAAGTTTATGGTAATATACTATAATACTACCAACATGTATACCACACATGCCTTTTCATCTTCAACTTGCTTATATTATCGACGCATTCCTCTTGACTCCATATTTTTTATATATGCACAATATTGCATATATAAAAAATATGGAGTTAACTGTTGCATGCATGCATACATGCAACAGAGTAAAATACAACTCGCAAGTTGAAAGCACTAGTCGGGATATAGCTTATCGATATTTCGAGAGCGAGTCACGAACAACACTAAAACAGATCCCCATCTGACACATGTGCTTATAATAAAGAAAAAAATATATGAGAAAGTGGAAGTACCTTTTATTGTGCTATAAATATGTCTCTGTATCTTCCTTATGAATTATGTACCCGCCTCTCTCGTCTAGTGGAGGCGTACTTAAGCTGAGAAACCGTGAGGTCCTGGATTGGAAACCCAGGCCATGCAATCACAATTTGTGTTTAATCCGTGAGTTGCCCGGGATTGGAATTTGTGCTTGATAGGGCAACAGGCGACCACTGTAAAGTAATTTGGCTATGGGGGGTCTGAGGTATTAATTAATTTTGAAAAAGTTCTCTTCCGAAAATCCGTATAGACTTTACTAAGTCTAGTCTATCTAGCGGGCAAGTTGCTGGTTGTGTCGGCAGATATACTTATCTGATATACTTATCTGCCAATACTGCTGCGCCAAGATGTCAACTGTTATTAAGAGGCTACAGCGAAAATAATCCGTAGTTTGGTGGGCGGGGCTTGCACCCGCTCGCGGGGAGCTCCGAAGGCATCGCACGCGCTCGGGCGACAAGCCGCGCTCGTTTGTCGTCGGGCGTTCGACTCGTATTACAAAGCTGTACACTCTGCGCAAGGTGATATAAGTCTAAAAGCATATTTTTTCGGTCTAGTCGGTATTCCTGTATCTAATATAGAACGGAAAATAAAATTCGTTCGCAATGATATAAGGACCACCTTTGGTCAATTTTTATAAAAAAATTGCGTATGCTGATATTACTTTAGGAATATTAAATTGAACTTAGGCCTTATTTTAAAGCAAATATGTTTAATTTGTTATATCTCAATTTGTAACATTGTATGTGTGTACTTACAATTAATTACGTCAGATTTGTGCGCAATAATACAATTAAGGCAAAGCAAAATGGTGATATTGAAGTTTTTTTAACTTGACACAGTAAAGTGACTTGGTATTAAGTACAGTCCAGTTCAAATATATTTGCGACCAACAAGATTAATTTTGTTAATCATCGGCATTATGTGGGCCCGAAGCTAGTGGATATATAGTGGCTAGTCCCGAAGTGTGACATGTCTGATTAGACCACTATGGTGAGTTTTTCGCCATGTGTACGGTTTTCGCTATTCAATCGATACCCAAATGTATCGGTTACCCTCTCACCAGTGACACCAGCAGTTCTGCCTGGGTTGATCTTAGACTAGTACTTACGAATGTTTCCACTTCACCGTATCTTAAATATCCTTTTTATAAAGACAATTGACTCTCATAGCTTTCTCTAGTATATCAACACATCGATTTTTTGGCCATCGGCACGAACGTACCTTTGGTACGATTTAGCATGGGTGTTTGTGACCCACGTACTTTTGTGATTCTCTAAAACGTAAAAATATTACCTTAAGCGACCTTACTGGAGTTTACCTGGCACGTTATGGACACGTACTCCCGTAGGCCATAAATTTGGTTTCCACCACATTTCTGTCCGCCATTTTCAAGTGTTTAGTGCACCCGATCCTAAAAAAGGCAACCGCTAGGATCCGTCCAATTACAGGCCTATAACCATCGCCTCCTTGTTCTTTACGATAATGGAATTATCAACTGTCAGCACCTGCTGTACCTAGAGGAGTACCGATTGATTAGCGACCGCCAGTACGTCTTTCGTCGGAGTCGCTCGCTGGTAATCTTCTAATTTACCTGACATATAGATGGACAGAAGCAACTGAGACCAAGGGGGAGGCGCTTGCAGCCAATTGGGGCTTAGCGAAGACCTTTTATCGGGTATGGCACAAAGCACTTCCTTAAAGCTACCTTCCTTTGGGCTTCCAGAGAAATTATGCAACTGGATCACTAACATTTAAAAAATCGTATAGATAGAAGCGTGTATACCTCACGTTACGGATAGATGTTCAAAAATCAATCACCATCTATTAATTTTTTTTTAATAGATGGAGAGATAATCGCTTTCAAAGGTATAAAAAGTGTAATATTAATCCAACAAAATGTGTTCATAAGATATTTTTTTTTATCCGATCACGGCAAAGTGACTAAACTATATCTGATGGGAAGCGCAGTCCAGTCCAAAAAACCAGCGACCATCGACATACAATAAGTTTATGGGTGGTAATGCTTCTTCATACTCTAAAGAGGGAAGAAGCAAATCGAGGACCCTGCGACAGGACAGGCGGATGACCAATGCAGGCACAGGGATACAATGTTGGACCCTTATACGCACCTCAAACAACTATCAACTCGTGTCGCAAGCCTCTCGGTAGAACTGGATATACACTGGCTGATCCTGGAACACGATCCACACAAGGTGTGAGTCGCTATGGCAGGTTTTAACACTACGTGTACGGTGGTCGCTATCCGGGCGGATATGGATATCCTACCACCAGTATAATAGTTTCCACTTTTGTATATACATTTATTCTTTACTATGGAATCCTAAGTTTGTCATATGTAAGTAAAACACACACTTCGTTGGTTTTGAAGGATAATGGAATGACAGACAAAATTTTGTCATTTTCATACATTTGAAATGAAAATGAAATAGTCAGGTATCCGGGTCCATTTTTGCACTTGATTACTATCAAGCTAATTTTCCGTGAGTTGCTTCGTTTTGATGAGACGCATAACAATTTCCTGTGCGAAAATTCTCGATTGTGGTAACAAAGGTAGCAAGGATAAATATATGTCGATTTGATGATACTCAAAAAATTAATACTAACTGGTTTTTTTGTTACATTTCAAGATAATTATCTAAATTATTTGAAAAAATATTTTTCCTACAAAATGTATGGTTTGATCAAGGACCGTTCCAGGATTTATAGATTTGAATAAGGGAATAAATAAAAAAAAGTGTGCGTCTCGGGACGCACGACAGAAGTGATAACTTAAACTAATGTGGGTTGAATTTAGAGAGGAGAAGCCTGCTTACTGCTGCCGTATGCGTGAGAGAAAGGCAAGCCAGACAGAGTGGGTCCGTAACGCGTTGTTACAAAGCGGTTTACCCTCCCATAATAAGTTATCACTTCATTGGATTGCAGTCAGGTCAAAGTCCTGTCAAAATCCGTTCATAGGTCTGTCAATGTTCGGTCAAAGTCCTGTCAAAGTCCGGTCAAAGTCCGGTCAAAGCCCAGTCAAAGTCCAGTCAAAGTCCGGTCACAATCCGGTCACATTCCGGTCAAAGTCCTGTTAAAGTTCGGTCAAAGTCCTGTTAAAGTTCGGTCAAAGTCCTGTCAAAGTCCACTCTAAGTCCGGTCACAGACCGGTCACAATACTGTTCAAAGTCCGGTCACAGTTCGCTCATAGTCTTGTCAAAGTCCGGTCAAAATCCGGTCAAAGACCGGTCGAAGTCCGGTCAAAGTCGTGTCAAAGTCTGGTCAGAGTCCTGTCAATGTCTTGTCAAAGTCCGGTCAAAGTTGTGTCAAAGTCCGGTCAAAGTCCTTTCAAAATCCGGTCAAAGTCCGGTCATAGTCCGGTCAAAGTCCGGTCAAATCCAGTTAAGTCCGGTCACAGTCCGATCAAAGTCCTGCCACAGTCTGGTCAAAACCAGTTGAAGTCCGGTCACAGTCCTGTCAATGTCCTGTCAGTCTTGTCAAAGTCCAGTCAAAGTCCGGTCACATTCCAGTCATAGTCCTGTCACAGTCCGGTCAAAGTCCGGTCAACTCCAGTTAAAGTCCGGTCGAATTCCGTTCAAAGTCCTGTCATAGTTCTGTCAAAGTCCGGTCAAAGGCCAGTCACAGTCCGGTCAAAGCAGACTGGTCACCGTGTGACACCACCTTAGGCTTCGAAAATTCTCAAAGATCCAGGGAGATCGGCTAACGCTGGCTGGTCAACTGGCCCGCGTGACGTCTCATGGAATGTTCTCGAATATTCTCGAACCTTCCGTTGATCGATGGACCGCTGGTGTTACGGAACGCATCGGTTCACCCTCCCATAAGAAGTTATCACTTCAAAAATGAAAATTAGTTTGCCACCAACAAAACAAGAATTGTAGCAACAAATTAAAAGAACTGCATTCATTTGTAATGTATGGTGTAATGTACACATGCCCCACGGAAAAATTGCCAGAAAATTTCAGATAGACAATAATTGATGACAAATATAATATTCATATATTATTGGTTTGATGGCCCCCTAAGTCCATGTTTTGAATAATTATCTTCTGACATACAAGGTACCCTATTAAAAATATTGTTGGAACGAAGTTCCTTACGGCAGGCTTGGAGGGGATAGGGATTTTGCTGCGTGACCGAACTGAAAAAAATGTGATAGTAAAAGCGTAAGAAAACAGCGTAAGAAAAAAGCGTTAAAAGCGCTGCATAACCAGCCAGCGTTAGTTCCTTTTTGCCTGCACCAAAATTGTGTGCGAATTTCAGCTCAATCAGTTTTTAAAAGTAAATTCATTCAGCCAGTTATACTTGAAGTATTTTTATATCTCCTTCGATTTTTAAAAGATTACGCTAGCTCGTTATTATTTATAATTACATAAGTTGATAAAAAATGCTATACAATGGCTTTACCGCGGCAGTCTCCGAGTGCTACACGTCTTTTTTTTATTTTGTTATTTTAGTTGATAATTTGTATTTTTTACAATTTGTGTCGATTCTACATTAGCCGAAGGAACTTCGTTCCTACCTGGTGTCCCACGACACACACCAATTTTTATTTATTGATTGATTATACAGGGTTATTTTTAAAACACCAGCAACCTCGCAGGGGTAGGTTCCTAAGGTTATAAGCTACTACTTTTGTTCTACGACTTTTGATAATTTGTTAGATTTTATTTTCATACAAAAATAAGTATTCATTTAATTTCTGTCTTGAATGTTACAACGCGCATCGCAGATTACGTAAACAAACACGCGAAGCGTGGGGAACCGGGCTAGCGCATTTGACCTTGAATTCCCGAGCAGCTGACCGGCGCCTTTGATGTCGTGCGCGCAAGCCGCGCCGCGCCGCAGTCTACGAAGAAAAACACAACACAACAAAAACTTGTAAAATCATTTTTTTTAAAATATATTGAGTTATATCCAAACTCGTAAAACAAAAGTTGTTCCGTATGGGGTCAGCTATCTGGTCCTGCGAGGTTACTGGTGTTTTAAAATTAACCATGTATTCATTATTATATAGTTTACTTAATTTTTTCATGTTATTACAAAGTCAGATATGACGAATGAGGAAAATGAAATAGATGAAGATGACAGCTATGTTAGAAGCGTAGATAATGAAGATTTATCAGATGAATCTGATGAAAATTATTTTTTTTTAATATGCAAATACACAATTTTTTTTGGAATCATCAAATCGACATCTTTTATCCTTGATACCTCCGTTAGCTACCACAATCAAGAATTTTCGCACAGGAAATTGTTGGGCGTCTCATTGAAACGAAGCTACTCACGGAAAATTTGCTTGATAGTAATCAAGTGCAAAAATGGACCCGGGATCCCTGACTAAAACTTATATTACTTTAAACCTGGAAATATTTCTATTTTATGTAATATAACTAAATATGAATCCATTAACACTGAGTGAATTAATGGGTGTTAATTGATACAAGTTAGATTTTTTTAACTCATCCAAAATACATAATATCCATCAAATCTTAATATTTTCTAAACAGACTTATGTACTTCCAGCATTTTAATTATTTTAACTCCAACCCTATCAGATAGAAGTTTTAAAAAAACTTGTGCCATTTAACACATGCATTTATCATTATACACATATTAACTACTATAACATATGGCTAATGATATAAATTTAGTTTCTTTTTATTATCTCATATTATTGTTGTTATTATAAACAAAAATCATAGTACATTTATGTTAATAGCAAGTAATCCCAATCCATCAAAGTTAAAACATCCTGAGAATAGAATAGAGTAAAAAAAAGTTGTCGAATTTTTAAAATAGCATCATATCATTAAATAGTTTTTTCTCAAAATTCGGTTTTCAGACTTGTATCACTTTTCACAGAGGGTACAGAAATATACGCATATTAGGACGAAAAAATATCTATTATGTACTTACACTGTGACATTACGCTCATCATCTATGGATACTCATTTATGTTAAATGAGTCTATTGATGGAAGTGGCTTGGTTGAAGATGTTATGAGATCTAACAAGTGAAAATAATATAATGTATGCGTACATCCTATAACTATTTGCATTATTAAATATAAATTGACTTTAAGGGTAAATAAAATCATATTAATGCATGAAATCACGAAAATCCGATCTGCAAAAAAACGGCATAGGTCCGTCCACGATAAGGCGCTCCCGCCGACTGATCTATTGAGGGAATGAAAGTGACGCAATTACTTTTGAAATGCAAAATAAGAGATGGCTATATTGAGTGTACTTTCAGAATAAAACAACGTATGTGCCAAAACGATTTTTCTTGTTTTCAAATAAAACTCATTATTAAATCTAAAACTGCTTTGACCAAACTTTCATACGATAATTCTCCATGTTTTAAAGTAAATTTAATTGTCTTATTCATGAGGGTTACGCTTCGGCAGCCAAAAACGTAAAAAAATAGATACAACTTTGCGATTTTTTTCTATCGAGAAAATTTCATTGAATCGTGTATTCCTTTTGAACAATCCTAGAGCAGAAAGTCAAAAAACGTATACCAAAATATTAAATCTCTATTCCACGTACACAATTATATACACGAGATAGAAATGTCCCATTTTTTTCAATGTAGGGCCTTAATTGAATGATCAACAAAATATATTGTTCCACGCATGAGTGAGTTTCAGATTAACAAGTCTGTAATAGTCATACAATTAATTATAAATTGCACCTATACTTTTATAATAATTATATTCATCACCAATTTACGTCATCCAATTTACTCGGAATGCCCGGTACATCAACGCGCTTCGTTTTCCAATTATTGGATTTGCTAATTTCATTGCGCAGAACGAGAGTGATCGTGAACGTAATGCCGGCTCCTCTTACACCGCAGCGTAATAATATGACGTCATAGAGTGCATACGATCCCATCTCGTAGAAGGTCACATGTGTTTATCTATATTTATAAAAAAGAGTGTTTGTCTGTAAATTCGAAATTATGAAAAAAAAAGCTTTGTCTTATAATCTAATGAATGTAATATACACGAAACCAAATCTCAAACACACTTTTACAACATTGGACATATCTGTCTTTATATTCGGCTAAATCTCGGAAATAGCTGAACCAATTTTGGTAGGTTTCATTGGCGAATTCAGAACTCTTCTGAAAGTAGTATTAGCTACCGTTTATATCGAAAATTTATTGAACTCCTGCGATAACGGAGATGAAATCGCATGGGATAGCTAGTTTTTTTAATTATTAGTTAATTAAAAAAACTAGCTAATTTCAAGGAACAATTGTTCTTGTCCACAATTTGTTCGATATGCGTCAGACGTCTCTCACCAAATCCAACTTGAGGTTATTGAACAACTACAGTGAAATTGACATTACCAATTAATTTTAAAATATCCATAGGGCGTTAATAATTACGACTTAAAAAAAATAAAATTACAGCATTAATAAATACCTAATATAACAAACTAAAAGATCCGTGTGATCAGCACACATAAGTCGTCAGAAATTATGTAGAATGAGATTATTTCACATTATTATATCATGCAGACACGAGTTTGAGAGATCTGGCTTAATATCTCAGTAGAAGAGAGCCCCATATAAATTTTATTCGGTTAATAAAAATATAATTCTTGGGATACAGTGCCATATAAAATTTATTTGGTTAATAAAAGCAATTCTTGTTCTACATGTCCCGCCGACCATAATAATATGAAGATTATGTTTATTACCAATGAATTTGGAAGATGTTAACTTTTTACGGCACTGAGACGTGGCCTCTGAATATGGGCCGTATAAGACGGCTCACAGTCACTCAGCGAGCTATGGAGAGAGCTATGCTCGGTGTTTCTCTACGTGATCAAATCAGAAATGAGGAGATCCGTAGAAGAACGAAAGTCACCGACATAGCCCAGCGGATTAGCAAGCTGAAATGGCAGTGGGCAGGCCACATAGCTCGCAGAACCGATAACCGATGGGGCAGAAAGGTTCTGGAATGGAGACCACGTACTAGCAAGCGCAGCGTTGGACGTCCACCTACAAGGTGGACAGACGACCTGATAAAGGTCGCAGGATGTCGCTGGATGCAGGCCGCTTCCAACAGGTCGGTCTGGAAATCTTTGGGGGAGGCCTATGTTCAGCAGTGGACGTCTTGTGGCTGATGATGATAACTTTTTAAGGTGATCCTGAGGGAATCATACTAATCATTCTTTGATGTTTCCAGTGCCTTGTGCTATTTTTAATGTTAATAAATACAAATACATACTTCATAATAAAAGGCTTAGATTGACTTCAGAAGATATTCATAAAACAATAAACAATACTTATCTGCACATTCTAGGGCAATACTTATATTTAACATAGTCTATAGAAGAAACATAAACTCCATTAAAAGGAGAGAATCAAATTATTGCAGTCCAAACGACAACTTACCTCTTCGCAGACCAAATGTGTTCTCAAAAATGCTCATGATGTAACCGAGGATAGAATCGTCTTTCTGCTTACTGTATTGCACGTCCATGTAGTCTTTTGTCAGTTGAACTGGGTCTAAGTAATCTTCTACTGGCAGTTTAGTCTAGAATAATATATAGTAAAATAAAACATGAGAAAATAAAACGGATAGTTGCAAGGTGCTTGATACATTAGTATTCGATTGGATGTAGGTTCGTACTTTTTGTAACAACCGCATTTGAAAATACACAGCAATGCAGTGAAATCTTCAAATAGAATTAATAAAATATACCTAATATTCATTCGATATTTATTTTTAATCTTCTATTATATATAAATGTGGAAGTTTGGATGTTTGTGAGTTTGTTAATTTGGATATTTGTTAATCAATCACGTGCTAATTGGCTAAACGGTTTGGATGAAATTTATCACATAGGTACACCATGGCCTGCATTAGAAAATGAACAATCCTTTCCGAGAAAAGGGCATTCACCGCCGATGAAGTCGCGAATAAAAGCTAGTCTGGTATAAAAGCCACTCACCCGATCGTTCCTATCTTCAATTTGGCTTTGTCCATTAACATGCACTGAATCATACATATTAGCAATTGTGTCGCCATTCTCGTATATATTTGACTCCTTATCATTTAATTGTACTCTGTTATCTTCCACCATAACTTCATCAGCTCTCTTTAAGAATGGTATTTTGAAATTTTTAAACAAATTTTGAAATTTTACCATACGCGGCTTAACATTAACTGAATCCGCTAATGAATTTCGTAAAATGCTTGCTTCTTTTTGCGGCTCTTCTACTTCATTGTAACACAGATCTTCATAGAAATGATCCTCTTCATATTTCTTTGTCAATTCTTCGGTAGATGCTAATGATTTGTATTTAGGCTTAGTGTCATGTTTTTTTAATGGCTTATTAATATAGAAGATACTATTTCTTTTCATAGGGTAATATCCTCTGTCACTAACTTCTTTGGAGCTGCGTGAGCGTAGATCAAAAATGGGATAGTCATATGAACTTAGTCTGAAGAGTCTTCTAGTCTTTTTGGGGGATGAAGCGCCCATAGGCAAATATGAAGGCACAATTTTGTCTAGTGCTTTTGATTGATTTCTATATAAGAAACTTTTCGCTGGCACTATTCTTTTTAAAAGGTCTTCAATGCTATTTGTTGAGACTACAGCATTTTCTTCTTTTGATTTCTTACGAATCACTGTTTGATATTGACTTTCAGATAATTCTTCTTTTTTAAGATTTTCTGCAGTGTCATTATTATCGTCAATTAGATATTTGTTTGGATTAAATTTAAGATCATCGATGAAGGATATAAATTTCTTAGCATTGACCTTGGGTCGCCACAATTTGACTATACCCTCGGTTATGTCCTGAAATTCAGGAAATCAGAGTAATTTATAACTAAATTAAGCTAAATGAGATCTATAAGGTTAAGTGGAAACTAAACATTGCTCATATCTGCGTTACTTAACATTGAAATGTCAAGGAAATAACCACACGTTACATGGAAATAAAATGACTAAATTGATTAAATAGATAAACGTATTGTAACATATTTTGTCTCTAGGCATCCTGGTTATCAGAAATAAGTGTATTATACTGAGAAATAGTTCTACTGGCAAAGTTTTAATTAAGGGTCTTAACAACGATCCGTCGGAATGCTTAAGGTTAGAAAGTTCAAAGTCACGGTGTTTAATGGATTCTAAAGCCAATACGTTATATACAACGTGTTACAGAAAGGTGCGGTCAAATTAAAACAACGTATAGTGTACGATGCAAGTACTCATATTCCATTGTACAAAATTCGATTGCATTCCTAGGATATAAATAAAAAGAATCCTTTTTACCGAATTAGTAATATGTTTATATTTGACTAGCAACATTGGATAACACTAAACAGATGAGCTTTTATCCCACATCAGCATTGTTAAAATAAAGTGCCATTGTAAGATGTCTATCTAGATTTTGATAAAATCTGGTACACAAACACTCTCGATCAGGTTCCGGTATCGACCCTTAAATATGGCCACACTACTCTGTATCTAGTTATAAGTACAATAAATATTCAGATGTTTTTACGCTTAATTTTAGGTTTTCTTAGGAACTTGTATTTTCGCATTTTTCTGTTAAAATATATGAACTCATATCAAGAATTTGAGCATATACATACATTTAATTATTAATGACTTTTTCTTTTATTATATTTATATATTTTTTTTCATTGACACAATGCTTAAATAATTATGTATGACAATAAGCACTTACCAATATTTTTCTACCATCCATCTGTTTCTCTGTCACAAAATCAACAAATTCATTCATATCCCATCTTTCTAGTACTTTTATTATACCGTCCGTGTCCAAATCTTCAATAGCTTTACAAAACTTTTTGTCTGATTTATCCATATTTTCGGTATCACTAAATATAATATTATTAAATATTCTTGATTTATTTTTAATCCACTCTTTGGTGTATGGATTAATTGTCAAATTTTACGTCTATGCATATCATTCTTTATCGTTTCGTTCTGTCATTTTTAAAATATCATACTTTTAGGTATTCGCTCCTAGACCTTACAATTCTTCTTTCCTTATATTGAAATATGCATTTTTATTCTATTATACCACTAGAATTTGTCTTTACTTTGTCTTTACGCAAACACCAAAAAACTTCACAGACACTTTTATCATAAAACCAAGACACCAACTACACAACTTTTTAAATACCCTCAACGGTAAGCAGAATTCACAATTGTATTCAGACACAACCCTACTGTTAAAGGATTTACACAACGTTTCGTTCAGTCTGGTGAGCGTACTGTGCCGATGAGATAACTCTAACCGGCATCCAAACCCTCTAATTGCCTTAATTGAACGTGCTAAAGACTGGTTGTGATGTCACCGGCTTTGGTTTTGGACTTGATTTGGACTACCGGAACATTACGGGGCTGATATTATTTTTTATGATTAGCAATATCATTTACTTGGTGCCATAGACATCAGACATGCTTTTCCAAAAACAATAGACAGTATTTATGAAATATTCATCTTTTACACGATGGTAAAAATTACCAATTATCGCTTGTTAGTTAGCAATACGTGGATTATATGCATAATAAATAATATGGTCCTGTAAATATTAACTAAAAGCATCAAAACAAATTTATTAGCAGTTTGTAGAGTTCAATGTCATAACACAGTGTTAATGTTATAGAAAAATCAATTTACGTTTTAAAAATATAATATAATTTGGCGGGATGAAGATTTTGGTAACATGGAGAGCACTACGCTCGAGTGAGTTAGTTTTAAAACCCGGATACGAACATTTCAAGTCCACTCGTGCTGGCTTAAGTATAGAATTTGAAGCGGTCAACTCAAGAGAATGATCTACCTGCATCATACATAAATACAAAAAACTTGGTTAAAAAGTTAAGGCATTGGTCTAAAAATCTTTATGCTTATTGTAATACCAACTTTTTTCATGTCTAACAAGGACTTCCAGTGACGAGTGCTCTTGACTATACCCTAGAACTTTGCATATCGGCGGATCATTTACCAAACCATTCGTCTAGCAAACAACGAAATCCATATTTACGTAAGGTGCTGTAATTGAAAATATTCATCCGGTGACACAAAATACAATTGACTACGCATTTATAGAAGGAAAATGTAATATAATCTTTAATTAAATCTCGGATCCTACGGTTGTGCAATAAGGCTTTTATGAGTATCGGAAACTGTGCACTACTTACTACTACTACTACTACCACTTAGCCGTAGTCGAACCGAAGACGCCACAGTGTGGCTAACTGCAACTTTCATCTATAAAAGTGGGATGTTCCTGACGCGCCTAGCTGTCACGGTTGTGGAGACCCCTCTCAAATCATCCGGCACATCAACGAGGAATGCCCGAAGAGGAACTTTTTGTGTGGACTCACAGGTCTTCTTCACCCGTCTGTAGAGACTAGAGCCTAGCGCTGGGTTGGACTTACAGTTGTAATAAAGCACAATACAAATCCTACACGCCATACGAAATAATAATAACTACATTATTCATACAAATTGCTCTAACGTAAAATACATAAAGTCCACGATATCTCATGATTGGTTTCAAATGAACCAATTTGTTCAACGCTGCCACAACTTCTCGCTCCACCTCGATCGCAAGCGCCCCTTCGCCTCAGTGTATGACTAACGTTCACACTTAATTGATGTAATGATCCCATCATATTGACTAACGTTCTGGATATCTTGCCAGCTTACCGTATATCTTACAGTCCAGGAACGTTTTATTTCTTCATTTAAACTTTTAATGGTTTAGTGATAGAGCCACGCTGTAGATAGTTTTATCTACAACATGAATGGGATCGACCGGGTCTCTACCACTATCTCCCATAAAACCGATGTAAAGTAGCGACTTGCTGCTGCGTTTCGTTCGGTGAACGAATGATTTGAATGCATTTTTTTGTTTGAAAGTTGGTTTAGCGAGAATCGATCTTAGATAAGTTTAAATAAAAAAGTTCCGTCGTTTAAAAGTTAAACATGTTTTTTTTTTAAATTTAAGTCCGGGATTTTTATCGGTTAGGTTATTAATTTGTTTGTTCTCACTTTGTGTGTTGCTACTGATAGCGATATATTTAAGATGCTTTTCATTGTCTTTATATCTATGTAGTGAGTGTCCGTAGAATGACTGTCCAGTTTTAGTTTTTAGTTTGCTAACTAAAACTTCCAGTACACACCTCTATCTGACTACAATTATTAACAGAACAAATATGTATATAAAATGAATAAAAATATAATAACTATATCGCAGACGATGGCGTCTTAAGGTTAAGTCATGGAGTGATTGGCGAAACATTTATTATCACAATTTAATTTGACATTAAGATCTTACATTATACCACTAGAGCAGAATGCTGAATATTTTCCCATTTCAATAACTTCAATAGCAAAACGAGAGTAAGTTCAATCATAATTGCTTCCAATGTACACAATATGCATAACAACTTAAAAGTTACGTCAACCATACAGCAAGTCAAAAAAATGTTGTCTCTTTACATCATTGCCATTAGTAGAAAAGATGGCGCGAGTAGTAAATAAATAAAATTTTACCGCTTACAATGAAGCCAAACCCAATTCCTGCAAAGTCTGATACTTAAGTTAATAGGCAGCGGTTATTATCGTTCCCAGGGCATTAAGAGGTGTTAGTGAGTTGAGAATTTGTTGCAATACGTACAAGTTCAGTTGTTTACTTTAGACTTAGCAAAATTCAATTATAAGGCTTTGAGATGTGATGCGTATGAAGTGTTTGTAGGCAATTAATAGAAAAATGTGTCTTTTAATTGCTGTTCGTTATTAAAGTAGGGAAATGCCATTGACAGGGTGGATAAAGCTAATTATTCCATCCAGCCTGTGGCGCAGCGGGCGAGTAGCCGGCTGTGAAGCGAGGGGCCGCGGGTTCGATCCCCGCACCGAGACAAATGTTTGTGTGATCCACATTGATTTGTTTCGGGGTCTGGGAGTTGTGAGACCGAAAGTCTCTCGTAGTTCCTGATACCCACGACACAAGACTCGTATCTTACTGTGGGTTCAGGACTATGTATGTGACTGTTGGGTATATTTATTATTTCCTAGTACCTATTCATTAATATAATTTAAAACTTGCTTTTTGTGTACCTTCTATATAATTTTAACATTAACGCATGTCTTAGATTAATTGTTATTTTATGATTTCTATTGTTATTTCTTTATAATTCACAGACTTCAAAAATAAGGTTCTCAGTTAGATACTTATATATATTTATTTATAACTTTATTGTACATCACAACATAAAGTATTGAAAGATAGTAGATACGTCTTCTTTTTATGTGTAGACTTACAAAGCCTAAAAAGTGGACAAATTTTTAACGTTCTTGTTATATTTGATGGGTATCCCCAGGGTGGTTTTATATGAATTCTGTTAGGATTTGACGCAAACTCCTCAAAGAATGAAAAAGCAAATGCATGCGATTCCGATTTTGTATTGGAAATTACATGCAATTGCAGTTCTTAGACTGAAAAAAAAAAACGAAAATGTTGGTTTAAATGGTAGCTTGGTGCTTCTTCTCAGACCAATGGGCATTTCCGAAGCACCGGTACATTCAAATGACATGTAAAAGTGCCCTTGGCGGTCTATTTACGTAATATACAATTTATTTTTGTCCCCAGAACGATTAACGTCGACCAAGAGGTCGGTTTTAAAAACTACACGCCACATTCTACGTAACATGTGTTAAAAAGCATGTTACGAAGACCCCACTGCGAGTGGGATAAGGACAGTTGGAAGAAGAGATTTTAAAGTTTGAGTTTATTTTTTTTATAATCCATTCCGGCTTTACACAATAAAATGTGATAAAATACAATTCGCTTTGACTCGTACCAAACCCTATATATCTGCAGGACCGTATTTGACGAGGTTAAATAGAGCTACTAGCGATCTCACGTACCTAAATACCTGTTGATATTACAACATACATTTTGCGTTGAATTAATCCTTAACACATGGGTGCAGGGTTTAAAATGGTGACTTGTGATTAATTACCGTTGTAATCGCACTGGACGCGGCGCAACGAGAGTCAATTGGCGGGTGATGTCATTTTTATTTGGTCTCTTAATGGACATACTCGCAATATGTGGCACCTCATGTAATTATAATATGGATGCAAATATGCATTACATTCATAACATTTCAAACCACATCAAGGAAAATTTGAGATAATAATTTTATTTTGCTAAATTATATCATATTAAGTTAATTAAATTAATAGTTAAAAGTTCTATATTGCGTAATCGTACATGAGAAATGTTAAATTTATGATTTTTTATAAAATACAGCATTTAACCTACTTAAATTGAATGAATTTAGCAAAATAAATCATTATATCAATTTTTACTTGACGTGGGTTGAAACTTGAAATACGGGGGTAGGTTTATAGGTGACAAGTAGCGAGAGAAGTGTTCTGGGTAAGAGTAAACGAGATGGAAATTGAGTTATGGTTATATCAATTGACCGTAACTTTATGGCACCATTTCTATTTACCGTGCAGCCGGTCTAGCAATTGTATATTGAAGTCATTGAAAATTTTGAATAATTAATCTGATTTAGAACCATGTTATTCCAGAAATAAAAAGAAGCCTCAAATAACTGTCGAGTACAAAATGCCTTTGGCTTATCACCTGTTATCGTTGCGTACGTGAGAACAATAAGTAGAGCGAATGACGTTTCTTTTGTTATTAGTACCTTATCTATTTTTGCAACATCGCAATTCCGATTAACAACTACCTATCTGTTGTTCGCACCTTTGTGGTGCTGATAATTTTAATGTCAACAACACTTACATGTTACGCAGATGAACTTTGTATATACCTTCCAATGGGGCCGAATTAAATTGACTCTTGAAATTGATTCCTTGTGATTTTTTTGTATTATCCGAACATGGTAAAATGACTGCACTACACCTGATGCGCAGTGCAGTCCAAAAACGCAGCGACCAGTGACAAAAATAATTTTATCGGTGCTCACCAGAGTCATGCCGGCCTATATAAATGCTCCTTCAAACTCCGAAGAGGGAAGAAGCAAGTTGAGGGGACTGCGACAGGACAGGCGGATGAACGATGCAAGCACAGGGATACAAGGGTGCATCCCAGTGCCTACGGACAACCAACCATCAAGTCATGTCGCAAGCCCCTCGCCTGAGACTTAACATCTTGTGTCTCGGGGTGAGGAGCGCAGTTCAGTAGCATGAAGTGCTTTGTAATTCAAAGTTCTGTGTGGTGTTGCTTCTGTTTATGGGTAGGCGTAGCGCTTACCGTTAGGCGACGCCACGCTCGTCTCTTCATTCAATGAAATAAAAAATAAATTTAAAAAAACCTATGTAGGGGTGAAGCTGTTTCTTTGATTCTACTCAGTCGATCCTTTTCGTCGCAGTCACTGATATCGTTTTCTTTAAAACGAGTAATCTGTGTAATGAGTCTATTTCCACACATTGCTGGTCATAGTCCTACTCCTATTTAGGCCATTTTTTCAACCACGCTAGGATTGAGCCCTACGACGTATCAAGTCACAACTTACACCAGATCACGGAGTCGATGGTCTTTCTCTCATCTGCTACTCTGTCGCTGGTCGCTATGCTACTTCAGTCTTGAATTCGCGTTCCCATATATAAAGGTTCATACAATTTAGAAGCTAGGAGTTTAGTACCCTATTTATGGGACCAATGCCTAACATGGTACGCCCATTTTCACTACCTAGATCTTATATAATAATATGTAATAATGTTTCAGCAGCGATCATGTGTTAGTACCTTATAAGTATGGGTAACACACCTAAATGATTGAATACCTTTCGTAAGACTAAAATATGTTAAATACTTAATATTATATAAGCAAAATATTTAGAATTTGAACAATGTGATAAGGATTAAGATGATGCAATGAAAAAAAAATAAAGTAGACGGTAGAAAAATATTATTTATTCAATTAATCATAGGTTTTTATCATTGAAGTGTTTCGGCCATATCTTATCAAACAGAAAGATACGAGAAATATGAAGTCTAAAAATACGAATATGTACACAATCTAAATACAATAGCAAATTTATTACCAAAATATGTACACCAAATACTTTTTTATACGTTTTCTATCACAAATGCACTGCATTTAAATACATTTCAACTATGCTGTTGAACAAATTACACTATAACTTGAGTCCGTTAAAAACTTGTTCTCTTGTTCTTTATTACCACTTTAACTGGCTCGACAAAGCACGTCGTACATTTTGTGAGCCACTTCAGCGCCAGCGAAGCCAATGTAACACGAGTTGTGGCTTGGATGTACCTTCCCAGGAGTCACAGACAGCTGGTATCTAGCCCTGCCGACGTAAAGATCTTCACCAGATGCTGTCCTACCTCCAACAATAGCTCCAGGCGGGACGCTGCCGTTCGAGGATGGTATCCAGCGCAAAGTCTCGGGTTTCGCGCATAAAACTTCAATATTCTGAACCGGGACTTCCTTTCCGTCATACATCACGGAAGCAGCGTTATGTCTCACCGATAACTTTCCAGGCATCAAGTCTCCATTATACCAGCCGCGAATCACCCAAAGTGGACTGCCATCCCAGCCTTCGTGACCACCCACTACGGCTCTTCCAGACAGGGTACTGGCCATGGTAGCAGTTGTAGGTACCCAATCATGCTCTCCAGCAGTCTCCGCGACACTTACAGTTTGGTCCGTGTGTGCAGATTCTCCATGGTAGATATAATTTGTGATATACGTTGGTTGGCTCGGTTCTACAGCTGGTTGCGGTGCTGTTGGAACTGGCACAGGGATCATGACAGTTCCTGGGACGTAGTATGGATACGTGGGAGGTGCGGTGACCTGGCCACCGTCTGGAGGAGGTGGGTAGTGCGGTGGGTGATGAGGATGATGAGGGTGGTGAGGGGGGTGAGGATGGGCAGGATGGGGAGGATGATGCGGGTGATGTGGCGGATGAGGCCACGCCGGAGGATAGTACGGAGGTGGTCCACCAGGATATTGACTCATTTTGTTCACTGTTATTGCGATACTGGAAGGTTTTCCGTTTGGTACGCTATTATATCCAACATCGCCCTATATCTTATCTTCTAGATAAGTGCTATCAATGGCTGACTCGCTGACTCACTCGTCAATAATGGAGGCAATTTTTGTGATAATCATTTATTCAAATACAATAAATAAACCTAAACATAATATTGAGTTCATTATTTTGTACAATGCATTTAAATAATATAATATTTTAATATGTTCTATGGAATGTACAGTTTAGGTTACGACTAATTATATTAATGATAAGTCATTGGAAATTATCGAAAACAATGAAATGTAAAATAGGATATGAACGCATTACGGATAAAGCTGACTCATATACTTATCTAATACTCAACTTTCTGTTTATTGATTTATTTTTCTAGAAAGCGGACATACAATGAACTGCTCAAGTACATATATCATACAAATACAAATTAAGATTATCAGGTTTCGGTACCAAAGTATGAGGGTCAAAAACATTTAGACCCAACACAAATATTTACAGATAAAACAAAAATGTCAGTGGATTTGAACACATATACAACTGGAAATGTCAAACCTAAAACTTTTGTTTTTTTATGCTTACAAATTTCAAATCAATGTGTTATTGCTCAGCATGGAATTAAAATGAATTTAGATTATAACTTACACAAAAATTTATAATATTGTTTTAGTTGCACAATATTACATAATATAAAAAAATCGGCCTTATTATAAAACGTAGACTAACTAACTTTCAACTAGGTTTATATCATCTAGACATTATTGTATTCATCATCATCATCATCATCATCAGCCACAAGACGTCCACTGCTGAACATAGGCCTCTCCCAAAGATTTCCAGACCGACCTGTTGGAAGCGGCCTCCATCCAGCGACTTCTTGCGATCTTTATCAGGTCGTCTGTCCACCTTATTATTCTTATTATTATTATTACCTTATTATTGTATTACCTCGTTTTAATTTGATCTACGTTGTACAATAAGGCTTTAAATTCACGAAAGTCAACAAATTATAAATTAAACAATTAAATATTACAATATCTAGTTGAATACTATTAATACTAAAGCTAAAGACCCGATTTAGAAACTACTAGAAGTAAGTTTTACGTGAGCACAACGGCTCTGAAGACGCACCGGTTCCCATCCATCAGTGCTGGCCACACGAACGACTTGATCAGGTCAGAACGACGGTCACGAGCGTCTGAAGACAACCTCACGTGTTTCTCTGGATTCATTACCACTGGAATAGATGAAATGATAATCTTGGTTTAATTTTGAAAGTTCATCACCTGAGTTATATTACTGATCTAATTAGTGGCGGATCCAATAAAACAGAGGCTAGACACGCCCTTGTCCAGGATTTAAATATTTAGGGCGTACTCTAAATTGAATTATTTTGGGTGCTCAAGCATCGAGAACTTCCCTGTGACGTCTGTTGAAACTCTCACATACCTGTACTGTATGTCAAACGTATACCTTTATTTAAATACGACATCAAGTTATAATGAAGTCTGCAAAACGAAGATATTCCTAACGTCATAAGTGTCTATAATATTTCACCATCAGTATTTATTTATTTATTTAAACTTTATTGCACACAAGGAGTACAGGACATAACACTAAAATGAAAAAATGTTGAGATTCACAAATATTTGTTTCGTGGTCTGGGTGTTGTCAGTACCGAAAGATCCTGATCATAGTTCCTGATACCCACGACACAAGACTCGTATCTAACTGTGGGGTCAGGACTATCTATGTGACTGTTGGGTGTATGTATTTATTTATCTTAGCCAAAAGTCACCTGGTGTAAAATCAGTGTCGATCCGCAGCGGTGGCGCCCGTAAGCTGAGCGCCCAGGCCGCGCGGCAAGCTGCTGCCGCGAGCGCATGCAGAGCCCCGCACGAGCTCAGGCATGGGTATTCACGCAATGTGCTTGTTACCTGCACAATAATAAACGCTTAGAGACAATTAATAGATACATGTATGGGATAGAGGCACGCTGTGCTGTAGGGAGTTTTGCCTTCAACACGACTGAGGCAGCTCGACCCGAGTATGGAACACTGTATTAACGAAAAGAGTAGAAAACGAGGTAAAGTAGCATCTTGCTCTTGCGTTTCAAAGGGTAGAAATTATTTCTCACTAGGAGACACTCATGCTCAAAGGCAACAAAGGCATCTTGTTGTACTTATGTGATGGCAAGATGAGAGGAAATAATTGCGGGTCACCGCACAGCATGATCATTGCCTGATGATATAAATATTAGGAGGTGCAGCGTAATAATTTAATTATCTGATAGTGGAAAAGCTAAACCATATAACAACACATGGAAGTCTGTAGGCAATGTCGTTGGCAGACAGTTACGTGTAGCGACATCTAGCGATAGTTCGAAGCACCACTTTAAAAAATACTTATTACAGTGCCATCTGGCATCAACATGTTGAATCTTTACAACAGTTACGCCGCACTGATTAAGGACATAAGCATGACAAGCTAATATTAGTACAAAGCCATCCTCACAGATGTCACTTACGACAAAAATAATAATTTTAAATTTAATAATTCAAGTGTGATAATCTATTCTATTCAAACTACTAACCTGGTTAATAACTGTTCGCTCAGCCTCTCCAAGCGGAAAGCTGTGTGCTGTATGCAGCAGTAAGCGCGTCGCTGCTGACATCAATCGAGCTACGCTAGAAGCGCTTGCTTCGCTGGAACTCATTTCCTCATCGCTGGCTCCGAGGAGAGCCTTCACTTCGCTCAGACGACGGTCGCGCAGGCTAATAGCTGCCCGGAATGACAGCTGGAAAAGTACCGGGTATTCGATCATAAATACGTGTCTCGTTAATGTTTCAATAACGTAGATAGTACGAATAAAGCACTGGGTATATGATCATTACGCTTCCTAAAATAGTTGAATAATATCAGCAACTTTACAAAAGACTCTTTTAATAATTGTATTTTGCTAGCATGAGGCTACTTTATACGATATACCAAACTAGAATAACTGTCGACATAAACAATACAAGTATGAAAACATACAGCAAGATTGCTCACATCCCGAGACCAGTCCATATCACGTACTGTGATACAAGTAAAAGCAAGCCGGCATAAGCCACGTCTTCTGTCGGCTTATAATTATTATCATTTTGCGGTGTCAAGATTGCATTTCTTTCGAAGTTATAATCGTGGAATTTGGTAAAAACGACGGGATATATAATGCTCATAACTCTAATAACTGAGAAAAGTCAGATGGTTTCTGAGATTTTGCCGATTAGAATTTTATTGGGCACACGGCTAATCGGCAGTGGCAAAATGTTTTCATAATGATTTCTTACGTTTACGCGAATGTTACACATTAAAATAAAACGAATTTAAACGGATTTTATCGCGGTTTTTATTTTATTTTGGTCCCGTTGTTCGAAGGCTTTTCAGCCTACGTGGTCACGGGGGAGTCCACCCCGAAAAAATCCGTTTAAATTCGTTTTATTTCAAAATGTTTTCACTTACAACAGCCACAGAGAACACAATTTTATATTTCAAATGCGGCGTCTGCCTGAGTGGTTCTAACGCTGACAGCGCCGGCAGCGTTTCATCAGCAGCACGCGCCCAGACCGCTGCATACTGTGACACCAGTTTACTCCTGGGTATTAAACAACAAAAAATATTTATTAGTTATAATTACTAGTGGTGCTGGTGGTAGGATATTCATATATTCATATCCGCCCGGATAGCGACCACCGTACACATGGTGTTAAAAACTGTCATAGTGATCCACGCGCCTTGTGTGGTTCTCCCGAGGGGCTTACGACATGACTTGATGATTGGTTTGAGTGGGTATAGGGATACATTCTTGTATCACTGTGCCTGCATCGGTCATACGCCTGTTCTGTCGCAGGCCCCTCAATTTGCTTCTTCTCTCTCCTAAGAGAGGGAAGAAGCATTTATACAGGCCGCCATGACTCTGGTGACCACCGATAAACTCATTGTTTGTCGGTGGTCGCTGGTTTTTTGGACTGCACTACGCTTACCATCAGATGTCATGCAGTCACTTTGCCGTGCTCCGATAAAAAAAAACAAAATGTGTCCATTCCTTATAACATACGTTTTTATTCCGTGCTTCCATTCACTAATACACCTTGAAATTTACCTGTCTGGATTCTGCTGTGAATCATCACTGTCAGAGTGGTAGCCGTCAGAGGCGGAGTCAGTGGGCGAACGGGGGACAACGGAACCTCCACCGACACTTTCGCCTTCAGACATCTGACTGAGTACCGCAGCGCAGCCACGTGAGTAGCTCATTAGAACTCCCGCCACAGGCCTAGAAAAGGATTTAACATGAATAAGTGCACAATGAAAGAAGTAAGAGTATAGAAAACGAAGATCGACGATCACATGCATTTTATTGAACTACACAAATGTGTACTAAGAACCTATAAAGTAAATCATTTCTAAGGATTGTCTTTTTTCTATTTCATATCTATTCAATTTTAAATAAACAAAGACAGCCTAATGTTCAGCTACTAAAGAAAGGTGCGCTCTTTACCTTTCGTTTTACTTTCTTTCTTTTTTTAGATTCACAAGTAAATGTACAAATAATAAAAAAATGAGATCCAGTTGGGCATGTTCTGCGTGAGACCTTTATTTAACCAATATATTATAATCATAAATTATGTATATTTATTTTAACCAAAAAGTTATGTTACCCAAAATCTATTGCAGAAAGAATTTCATTAATCAGTCCGCAAAAAAAATTAGAAGTCATTCAAATATGACGGAGGGGAACTTGTCAAATATACAAAGTAGTTATTATAAATCTAGCCCTATTATTCCATCACCTAACGACAGACATTAGGCCATTGTCCACCAACCGGCTAAATACAGGTGATAAATGTTATTTCATTTTATGTATGCAGGTTCCCTCGCGATATTTTCCTTCGCCGTTAAAGCAAGCAATAATTAACAATGAATACACCCGTAGTTTAGAAAAGGCAGAGGTGTGTGCCTTAGGAATAAAATACGCGAATTCATTTTTTATTTACGAAAGGCAAAAAATTCAATGACTAATTATTGTCACATAAAATAACCGACCCCAAAATACTAATATGGAGAATGTTTTATGATGATTTATTCATTTTAACCGACTCCATTAGACATTTCAAATTCCATTAAATCTTTATGACGGGTCATAACCCTCCCACCCACGCACAAATACAAGCCTGTAGTGCATATTATATTATTTAATATTATGTTATGCAATGTTTGGGTGAAAGCTCTGGGGCTCTCACTCCTCTCCGATGATTGGTTATGTAATATTTGTTGTGTTGGGAGAGATCGCGTAAGTTACGTTTCTTTGGTGTTTTCATTAACTTGCAAATGCAAATATTATGCAATCATTTCAATATTTATTGTCATAGCTAATTTTATTTTTTTCCTGACTGTGCTGCGGGGTTATATGTAGTTCGGTATCGTCAAAACGCCATCAATTCATGGTACAGTACTACAATTAAAATTATGCACTTCGCCATCTGTAAATCTATAAGATTTATATGTTGACCGCCCGGTCATTTACCTATCAATCCAGTCCATCCAAAGATGGCCTGGAAGATATTGCCGTTAGCAATACCAATGGAGCATTGATATGAATACTATGGTACGCCGGTGTAGCCAGTTGGATAGCTACAAAAATGTGGCTTTTGTATCAAATGTTATGAATTCCTTCCACCTGCCCTTATCCCACTCGCAGTGGGGTCGGCGCACCAAGCTTTTAACACATTGTGCAAAGATTTGCCTTGTAGTTATCACGAGCGGCCACCTATCTGCCCTTTTTTTTATCATAGGCCGGCAAACGAGCAAGTGGGTGGGATTTGAGCTTCCGGATATCTCACTCACCGTACGAAACACAGCAGCAAGCCGCTACTTTACGTCGGTTTTCTGTGAGTCAGTAAAACAGTAAACAGGTAACGACCCGGTCGAGCCAGCCCATTCATGCTGTAGACAAAACTGTCTACAGCGTGGCTCTACCACTCAAAACAACCCCTCAAACACACCCAGACGAGAAACAAATATTTGTGGACCACACAAACATTTGTATCGATTCGGAAATCGAACCCGAGATCTCTGCTTCACAGCCGGCTAATTGCCCACTACGACACAGAAGCTGTCAGATGTTATGAATAATGAAATAAAAATAATTAAATATAAGAAAAACACTTTCTCCTTCGGATTAATTCTCTCACATTTTGATGGACGACCAAATAAAACATCTAATGGTAATGCAAAAGCACTCAATCAAAGTAATTGATGAGTGCGTCGGAAGCAAACAGATACTCAATAACAGATATACTTAGCATTGTTTGAGAACAGACAGCAATAGGCGTTACAAAAAAATGTACGTGGGAATAGAATAAAAGATTTTATTTGATAGAGTGATGAGGAGTTTGTTCTGATTATATTCAAAAGATTATTGTACCTAAAGGCACTCAAGTATAATATCAATAATAAAAATTACGGTTTGCACTCCGGCAGTGCCGACAGAAGTGAAAACTTAATTTGGCGCAACATTAGATTTATTAAAAAAATATTTATTAATCGGGAGTTAATAATTGTTGTATTATCGGTTGTTTAAACACTAGGCAAAACAGTTGCTATAAATTTTATAGCAATAAATGTTTTTTTTATTTATCTAGACGCGTTCGCGGTCTGCTATATGTACGTATGCATATACCTATATGCACACACTATAGCTGCGTCTCGTAACGGTGCAGTGTCGCGAGTCCAGAGATTTTATCTCATCTAAAAATATGCGTACCGCGCTAAAAGAAGTTTTAACTTCAAAAACCCCATAGATAAAAATTATCAAGATAAAATAAGAAAGAGAAAAGAAGATAAGAAAACAAAACAATCAAGTGGGTCACTTGATGTTATTAACCACAATTGCACATACATCCATGAAAATCAAGTGCGTTGCCGATGTTAAGAAATTGACCAAGCATTGGGGAGGTGGGGGCAAACAAGACAACAACAGGCCACATCGCTTCGGTATCCTGTAAGACGGTGGTACCTCCCCGTTCGATCCGGCCCATTCATGCTTCGATCCTAACACAGGTAGTTTTCCAATTACAGAGCATAATGCGACTCAGTGGCGCACAATGCCGAAGTGTGCTTAATGCTAATTGGAACGTGAATTAGTTTTCTAGTGCACCAGCAGAGTGCGCTAAGTTCAGTGTTGAGAATAAAAATATAAATAGTCATCATAGTTTATACCTTCATCCATCCTTACATTTACTTTTTAACAGGGTCTGAATTAACTTTTGAATATTTCGAAAACACTACGATAAGAAGAAAGCTTAAAAAAAAATCTCAACAATAAACAATATTAATTACTAACGATAATATAAATAAAATTTCGATCAATGTCAACTTAAAGAGAAAACACCTGTTAATTGTCTGTTACTGAGTTGGTATCGATTGCATGTATCACCCGAAAGCAGTACTTTTGAGAGTTCTTGATTGTGCGAAGCGTTGCTGTAGTTGAAACATTATGCCGCATAATGCGCTCTAGTGCTGTAATTGGAAAACAGGGACAATTTATCATGGAGCTAGGGCTACCGCAGCCTAACGTGAGTATTTTTATGAAAATAGGGGATTGGACAGTGTAGACGTATGAAATGAAATGAAATGAAATCGTTTATTAATCATGTAGGCAATTGAAATAGCGCTTATGACAAGTCAGTACAAAAGTAAAAGAAACTTATATAGAAATCAGTATCAACTAATGTACACATACATACATAGCATCATCAAAATACACTCGGCGATTACACTAAATCTATTTATTATTATTATTTTTCCATATTTTTACTATGGAATAGTCCAGAATCATCATATATTTTGAGGGGTCGTCGATATGGACCATACGCATTATCGAAAACGGCACGTGTTTTAAAACTACCACCGGATCCAAAACGACCCACCTTGAGAAGACCCAGCGAAACAAACTCAAGTGGGCTTCCTTTACCGCTGGATTCAACGCGGCGCGACCCAGCCCTGAGAAGATCCAGCTAGACAAACTCAGTGGGCTTGTTTTTGGTCCGGTCTTTCAATCCAAATTATTTGCGGAAATACAAAGCCTTTAATATATATAGTTAGTTATAAGGCAGATTAATACGGATCAATATTCCTTACCCAAGGCCAAATTCTAAATCCGTGCTTACGCATTTTACAATTTGCGCGAAGGTTCGGGAAGTTGCCGAGAATTCAACACAAAAGCGAAAGATTTACTGCATTGCCTTATTGCTCATTGTTAGGTTAACTGTGGAAAGTTGGCATTTGGAACTTTTACAGATTTCACCATACAATATTTTGTTTCTATGAGAAATTTGTATGTAACGATGGACTGCCTATTCTTTCTAGATTATTATGCTCATTCGCAACTGCAGGTTCTTTTTTATTATATTGAATGACGAAACGAGCTCGCTCAGGCCGGGCAACGCCTGCCCATAAACAGAAGGAACACCACAAAGAACTTTGAATTACAAGCACTGCATGGCAATGAACTGCACTCGTCACCCCGAGACATAAGATGTTAAGTCTGATAATGCCCAGTAATTTCACTGGCTTCAATGTCCTTCAAACCGAAACACAACAGTGCTTAAACACTGTTGCTTGGCGGCAGAAATTGACAAAGCGGTGGTACCAACCCAGACGGCCTCTCGCATACGAGAGACCTACCACCTTTTACGATAACGTTTTAATACATTTAGTATTACGACGCTCGCTGCATTTTATTGCAACAGTGTGTAATATCGCACAAGTCTCCATACCAAAAAGTACAAATCCTTTATATACGTTATTAACTTAAAATTAGTAATACCTTGTCTGTCTGAGGGACGCATAATTATTTTTTTGTTTAAACACCACATAACAGAACTAGCCACCATCAAACAGTAGCATCATTCCAAACGATTACACATCCAACAATAACAATAATTAAAATTCCTCGCACATAATTGAATGTGTGATGAAACTGCTCCCATACAACAAAGAGCAATAATGTGATTCCCATGAGCATTTCTCTCATACCGCGCCGACGAAAGCCGTTGTGCAAGCTTGTTAAAAAACGTATAACTGCTGTCTCCCATTGTTACGTTGAGGATCTGTGAAGTCTGATCTAATTGGACATGGGAAGGACTTAAAAAATACAAATGAAGTGTTTTTTTTATTACGTAAGTCATATATGCCGATCGGATCAGGAGTACGACTTCGTGGGCCGCCAAAAAAGGATTGGCTAAATGTATTAGACGGAGAAATGAGAGCCAAGATGATGCTCAAGATCGGGCGAAATGGAAGCGTCTAAGTAGGAAAGCGGATACCGATACTATACCGGGATAACGCTAGGTAGAAAGATTTTTTGTTTGTATTTAAATAATGGACAGGGAGCCCTCGGGTAGCTGATCCACTTGACTACTATCAAGCTCATTTTCCGTGAGTAGCTTCGTTTCGATGAGACGACCAACAATTCCCTATGCGAAAATTCTCTATTGTGGTAGCTAACAGAGGTAGCAAGGATAGAATATTTCGATTTGATGATACTCAAAAATTTATTATTTTATTTGTAGGACAATATGACTGTTAAATTATATGAATATTAACTAAGTAAAAACAAAAAAATCAGCTGGTTAGTAATCATCCTTATGACCTCGTTATCGATACCTATTGGAAGCCCCTCCTTCCAATAGGTATGATTACTAACCAGCTGATTTTTTTGTTTTTACTTAGTTAATATTCATACAATTTAACAGTCATATTGTCCTACAAATAAATAATAGTTTTTTGAGTATCATCAAATCGAAATATTCTATCCTTGCTACCTCTGTTAGCTACCACAATAGAGAATTTTCGCATAGGGAATTGTTTGTCGTCTCATCGAAACGAAGCTACTCACGGAAAATGAGCTTGATAGTAGTCAAGTGGATCAGCTACCCGAGGGCTCCCTGTCCATAATGATTGTAGATGCTAAAAATCTTATTAAAAAGTAAATCGAAATATACGGCAATCTTGCGAAAATGAACTGCAAAATATTTTGAAGCTATTTTTGGTAAAACTAAGATGTAGTAAAACTAAAAAATACAAATAAATATGAAATGAAGTTGTCAATATTTTCGCTGTTCATCCTGTCAGCGGAAAAATAATTCTAACTACCTCATCGGTCCAAGGTTCAATTCCGGCACAAACATCTCCGATGAGAAATGAACGTAATTTCCACTTCCTCAAGATAGTATCACCACATCCCGTGCTTCGGGAAACGTTGCCTCGCCTTATTAATTTAATAATAACCTTTAATTCTTTGTTATGATTTCTTTGAAGGTGACTATCCAAGGTGTTAGTGACCTCAATGACTCATTTGGGGTGCTCATCTTGCCATGAAAACTGGCATAGAAATATTTTCAAGAATATAAACAGTCAAATTCTGTACTCTATTGAAATAAAACGAGTTTAAACGGATTTTAAACTCGTTTTATTACTCGGAAGCAGCGATAGCTCAGCGGGAAGTGGTACGGACTGTCGAGACGAAAGTCGCAGGTTCGAAACCAGCCCCAAGAGCATACACCTCTGACTTTTCTAAGTTACGTGTATATTAATTGTTAATTATCGCTTGCTTTAACGGTGAAGGAAACATCGTGAGGAAACCTGCATACCTGAGAAAAGATTTTTCGAAGGTATGTGAAGTCCGCCAACCCGCATTAGGCCAGCGTGGTGGACTAAGGCCTATCCCCTCTCATTCAGTAGAGGAGGCCCGTGCCCAGCAGTGGGACATGTATAATACAGGGCTAATAAAAAAAAACGGATTTTATCGCGGTTTTTTATTTTTATTTTGATTCCGACGTTGAAAGCTTTTCAGCCTTCGTGGTCACGGGGTGGTCGATGAGTAACATTCGCGTAAACGTAAGAAATCATTCTGTACTCTAGCTGTAGATAGAGAATTCGACTAACCAGGCCAAACAATCCTTTGAGGGAGTCGCGACTCATGGGACTGAAACTCCGTTAATGCGCTGTAAATGCACTAGTTGCACATTTGCCTTTGGGGATACGGACGTGACAGTAATTGTGTTAGTATGTAACTGTATATAATATGATGGACCACTTTCCATTGAATATTTTATGATCGAAACCAACCGATGAATTAAAGTTCATAAACCAATTAATCAAAATGTGAATGAAAGCAGCAACTCCATTTTTGTTTAATTACGACAAAATGTAATTAAAAACTTGTTTATATTCCGGTTAAAATGTACAAACGGATAGAAACTGTGTATCCTATAAATCAATTCGTGATTCAATCCGTCTAGTAGATAATCTAGGTCTTATAATTTCAGTCATGTCGTACTCCTTCAATCATGTTTTAACGTCGGATATTAGAACGAATTTGAAAACGAAATAATATATTTACTACCTACTGGTACACTTATCTTACCTCTTAAATGTTTTTTTATCCTGTTTTTATTTTTACTTTTAATTCATTATGGAACATTATCGTCAGAAGAATAAACTAGTAGTACAGGCTTTCATGACACAGTAAATTCTTACTAGTTTGAAAGTGTGGATGCTCTTTTCATATTTGTGAAATAATTAGTGTTCAATAAAGATTAGCGACAGTCGTTGGGTCGCAATAATTATGATGACCGTAAGCGATATTCATTTTGCTTTTCTATAACAAGCTGTATATTGTGTTTCACAAATCACTAAACACAAATATTATTTTGACATATTTATTGACTGATCAATTGGTGATAACCAATTATGAACAACTTAAAATCCATCAGGACCAGAACTCTTATTTACCATGCTACAGAAATAAACTCGGCGAAACTCCGTGGCGCAGTATGCGAGTAGCCAGCTGCGAAACAATATACAAATTTGTTTCGGGTCTCAGTGTTGTGAGATCGCAACTTCCTCGTAGTTCCTGATACCCTCGATACAGGCTAACATAGTGTGGGGCTAGATCTATGTGTGTGACTGTTGAGTGTATTTATTTATTATTTATTCTAAGCGTGTGCAGCACTAGTTACACTCCTACTTTAAATTTTATGAAAACAGATATGTGAACTTATGATGGTTTATCATCATTTTAACAGTAAAAAAAATATATATAAAAAGTGCAATGCAAAGACCTGACCTGGTATCACTCAAATCCAGGGTGGGATCGCTTCTCTTGATCTGTCCAATGCAAGCCAAGACAGCTTTGTCGCTCTCGACCCTGGCTGCTAAGGAGGACACAAGTGTCGGTAGCTGCCGTAGAGCAGGCTTGTCCACGATGGTCAGCAAAGACTTATTGTCTATAAGTCGTCGCTCCACATCGGCATGGGAGAGGGCTAAGAGACGCTGGTGGGAAGACGATGCCGGATCCTGGTTCACTGTAACTGAAGACTGCAAGAAATATTCATTATTAAAATTAGGTGACTACAGTTGAAGTGGAATATTTCTCTATTAACTCTTTTATTGTATTATAGGGTTAATATTGTAAACTGAAAATCCAGGTGAAGTAGAAGGAAGCAGTATTAGAAAAATAATACTAAATCTGAATTGGATTCCATAGAAATCATATACATAGAATACATAGAAATTAATATCCTTAGTTATTGTTTATTCAAACTACATAATATGATTAAGTTTTATACCAGTTCTTCCAGCTTATGCAGAGCCTGCTTGTAGACTTCCACGTGTCTTTGCAGCTCATTCTTCATGGCCACATGAAGTGAAATGAGGGTTCCAGATGCATCTGCTGTAAGACCGTGGGTGCCAAGACCTGACGACAAACGTAAGACCATGGAATATTTAAAACATAATATTTAAATATCATTTTGAATCATTGAAAGTTTTCCCTAATAACTAGCAATTTAGGAGCCAGAACTAGCCAATTTGTTCATAGTATTTAGTAATAGAGACCAATATAGTGGTTGCGGTCGTTAGACAGAGTTTTATAACACCTTTAATCTTCAATAAATTGAGATTATTAATTATATTCTTCTTTAGTCAATCAATGATAAAACGTCTCAATAACGACTCTTCTCAATATCATAAATGAAAAATAAATACAAAACATCACACTATAATCTGGTAGAAGCAAGAAACGAGGGCAATTACAGTAATGTTTAGTACAGAACACCTGCTTATCTCGTCTGCGCCTGCGTAAGGAAATTGGAGATTAACTCGCTCCCTCCCACTAACTTTGGCAGGTTATCTACCTCATCGATTGATGTATAAATAAATGAACTAGATGATCATGTTTTATTTAGTAACTAATAAATATATATTGTATATTGGAAGCCGTTGGATGCTGGCCGCTTCCAACAGGTCGGTCTGGGAATCTTTGAGGCCTATGTTCAGCATTGGATGTCCTGTGGCTGATGATGATGATGAAATGTATATTAAATAATAATATTGTTCAACAAATCACAACATGATTTGATAGTCAGTAATAATGTAAAATGAATGTGAATAAAAGATTCAAGTGACACGGCAAGATTATAATGAATAATGCGAAAAACACAGATCAATACGAAAACCAATCAGCTCTGTGATACTCTCGTAAATCGCAGTAGCTACAGTGAATCTTCCTAATAAGTAACAAACTATTAGATAAGTAATAAATGATTGTGACCGTGGCAGCCCTGACCGTTTTAATTACAATATTTGTGGTGAAATGTTTCTATAATGTTACGTACAAGCACAAGGAAACAGCACTAGGTTAGCCACTAAACATTTGATTAGAAGAAGAAAAGGAGAAATGGGCGATTCGGTACTCTAGAAAATTATTTTTACCGAGCTACAGGGAATGTGGATACTGTTTTTTATTCAAATAAACAAGGTATAATACACATTTATATTTATTATTACGTTCTCCATTTATAAACCCATAAATGATACAATAAATGAACTGAGATTCTTACTCAGAAGCTAAAATGTCTGAAAATCAACCACACAGTTTAAATGTCAATTTTGTTTTGATTTTTTTCTCCAGACCACTGCCTGTGGTTCTTTCTTAATACTACACAATTAAAATCTAACCACCTATTTGGTTAAATGATACGTCTCTCTCGTATGCAAGTCTGGGTAGGTACCACGACTGGCTATTTCTTACGTCAAACAAGCCAGTGAATTACTAATTAGTATGAGAGTTATAATCCCAGGGATGAGCGCACTTGCAGTGCCATACAGGTGGATATAAAAACTTACCCTGAACAGCGGCATCCAGTTGCCGCCTCCTACTATCTATAGCGTCTCTCGTGTCAGGAGTGTAATGTACGAGGGCACACGCCAATCTCGCCGTCCTGGTGCGAACTCCTGAACCCTGGTCTGCTCCCAGAAGACCCACCAGTCTCCACGCCACCGCCTCGCATTGTACGTCCGGTCGGGGAGACACTTCTAATGATATTAATCTGGAACAAAGAAATATTTATGTAAGAATGATAATACACTAATGTCCTTGATTTTGGGGATGTTCTGTGGCCCCAGTGTGAGTTTTTCTATAGCTGTATAGTCATATATATGCAAATCCGTACAACGCCCCTAGCGGAACGCAATGCAAACATATTCACTTCATACATATTTCTCATATACCAATGAGTATGAGTGAGTGAATGAGTCTCGAAAGATCGCCCCGTAATTTAGATACACTAATATATTACAGCATACTAATTATGTCGTAATGTAGAGGTCAAGCTACATGTCAAATAATATCCTAAGTCACTAAGGGTCTATTACATATTATTTGAGCAAGATTTAAACACCATGTAACGTATAAAACATCTATTTTTAAAAGTTCATAGTAGACATGTTTCGGTCTGTATATTTATGTCAGTGTGCCTTTGAATTTGAACGTATTATATTTTATTTAGTAAGTAGCACTTACTCAGAGGTTATGAAACAGATGCTAAAACAAATAAATATTTGTCGTGAGATTTTTGAGCGACGTCCGTATTAGGGCTGTTACAGACGGACGACTTCTTGCCAGACAGCGATAACAATCGATACTCTGACGTCGCGTCGCCGATCAGTAACAGTCGCTTATTCCTACAAGAGTCGAAATTGATAGGCGGAAACTATTGACGCGTTGCTCATATCCGTCGACTACCGACGAAGGAAGAAATTACCTCTGCCGTTCTCAAAATGCCTATTAGGCCTTATTTGAACACAACAAAAAGTTGATAGCTCCAAAAGTTACGTCGCTAAACCTCGAGTCCAAAGCAAACGGTGTGGTGTATGATAAAGATCATAAGCATGACCTACATTTAACGAATTTAATTATTAAAATTCCCTATTATTATAACAAAGCGTGAATTCCTTCGCCATATCGCAGTAGAAAATGTTGTGAAAAACGAAGGAATCTGCGATTGCACAAGGTTCCCAAACGTGGTGTTTGCCGAAATCACACAGCTATAATTAATACATATATTTTTATTACACAATCCAATTGCGTTGCGAATCTTTAATGTTTTGCAATTTTAGTTTGTAATTGTGTATTGTAAGTTGTGAGCAATACTTGAAGAAAATAACCCACATTTAAGATTTTTTCATTGGTTTCTTGATATAGTAACGGTCTTTGGTAAGTGGCGGAGCGACTCTGTAGACACTTGCCTACATTACGAATAGTGACCTTAAGTGTTACTGTTTGTTATACCCAAATAAATAAATAAAACTCCGTTACTACTGTAACAGAGGTTAAACATTTGTCCAGAACCATCATACTTCCCACATTATAGTTTCTGTGAGAAATAATGCACGCAAAATTAAATATGACCAGGCTTAAGTATAATAAAAAAAAATGACTTCGAAAGTTGTATTAGTTATTTTTATAGCACAGGCCCGCTAACGAACAAGTGGGTCTCCTGATGGTATGTGATCTCCACCGCCCATGTACACCCACAATACCAGAAGAATTATTAAGATTATGTTATTATTAAAACAGCGTCTATTGCGGCGCTCATACCCAGTTGTACTCACTAATCGGTAAACGATTAGCGAGTTAAGCAACCTTTGGCGCGGTCAATCCATGGATACCTAAGCGGTCACCATATCGTATTTCAACTGAGGGTCTCCGTGCTTCGGAGTTGGCCCCGGCTGTTATCAACTTACAGCAGTCGAAAGTCTAGTTAACGGCTTACGAGAAAACTTAGACACTAGGTTGGCCAGTCAATATAGAATAGAATTATTAGACACTGCCAAACTGGATTTCCCTATATTGATTTATTTTTTAATAGTATAACTTATACGGATGACCCTGGAAATCGAATCTAGAACCTGAAAGTTTATAACCGACAAACGCTCTCAATAGATCAGAAACACATGGCACTTACTATCGCCACTATATTGCTATGCTACTATTTACATAAAATAATGACACGAGACGAATACCGAATAATTGCTTAATTGTGCACACAAATGCAGGGTCACTGGTTACGAAAGCACGTTACACGGTAACTTCACGCTATGGAATTAATCGAAAAACTAATATTTTTATTCACGGCCATTTATAGTAATATAATAGAAACACACAGGCATGGCAAAATTACTATATCTTATGGTTAGTTTGCTGGTGGTAGGATATTCATATCCGCCCGGATAGTGACCATCGTAGTGTAGTCACTTTGCCGTGCTCGGATAAATAATTTAGTACTTCTTAAATTGGTGCTCTGGATACAAAAGTTATTCTGTCATTGAAAACTCCACCTTAAATAAGATACTGTAACATGTTTGATATCCTGGCAAGTACCCATTCGACCGCGATGCTACTTTTTAATAAATATTGACCAACCTCGTCAATGCACTGCAATGAGCGTTTAATTTTTACATTCATTTATTGATAACTTATGATTTCGAAAAACCAATTGGGCGAAACAGTCCCTTTCTCTGATACAAAAAGTTGATATCCCGAGGAGGGTACAGCGGGCCGGACCGGTTACTTTCACCTGTCATTAGTCAAACTTCACCAAAACGCACCCGAACTGTACGCAATTACTTGCAGCGCTGGATGGACATTCACTTTATCGAATGAACTGAAATCAATATTTTTTTATTTAACACCTCTGTGGCGAAAGGGGCGAGTACCCGGCTGTAAAGCTGGGGGAATACAACTACTTAACAAAAAAAGCAAATATTAAGTGGCAAATTCTTTTGCCTATAGTACGGTGAGTGAAATTTTTGGAGGTCTGGATCCTCCCCCCTTACCAGTTATTTCACTTTAAAAGTGGCATCACACCTATAATTCTAATAATGGTTTTCATGGGAGATGGAAATCACTTACCGTGAATCTGATGGGTTTCGCCTAAAGTAATGAGCTTAGGAAAGTAATCTATTATTTTAGTCTAACGTGGCTTGGCAGATACTGGTTTGCTATACCGTCGCCCGTGTCAGTATAGTATACGAACAAGGGGTGCAGGTGAAGTAATCGTGGAGCTATTTGTTTAGATGCATTATACCCCCAATGATTTATAACATTGACTCATCGTTTAATTAAATGCCTATAATCATTAATATAGGAGATTGTGCAAGTGTTTTGCAAGTCAATAAAGCAATCCGCAACCATCGGAGCGCATCGTGCTTCTTGTCGACTCAATCTTCGCGCTTTCCACCTAACTATGTGTGGTACGGGTTACTTACCTTATCTTCATACTCTATTGCACTTTATTAACTTGTCATCAGTAATTGAAATAGAAATTAATCATAAAAAACGTATCATTTTTCTTTATCAGTTAAAGAGTGAGTGAGCTTGTTTGTAATACTTCATATATACAATCGTCCAAATAGCAATAAATAATAGAGTCAGATATTTAAGTCCCATTTTATAAAATCTGAAGTCTAAACCAGTAGGAGTTGTATAAGTGATGATGTGATTTGAGATGTTCGCTAACGTGAAATTTTAGTTTTCGTGTAAACGTCTCTACAGAAAGCTTGTTATCAACCTAATTAATATTCATTGCATTTACTAGCAGTCCTCTGAAAGGTAGTCTCCACCCTTGGGGGTTTCCGTTGAAATTCAAACGAGTTTCTGTAGCATCGTGGCGTTCTTCCAAATTTGCATCAGATTTGACCACTTCTGGGCAGCGTAACCGCCCATTGATATTCCCGCTACGTAGATCATTGGAGACCATTGCGACAGGACCATTCGAGCTGACTGTGCTCAGTATGTACATGAAGCGTACCTGCTTCTTAGCGCCATCTGCCTGCATACTCTTCCACCCCGCGGCAGAAACCTCATAGTTAGTATGTCCACTCTTAGTAGGCATCCATACCCACGTCGTGAGAACAAACACCATAAAGACATAAAAATATAATACACGTAAATAAAAATTACTAATCTGTTCTACCTAATAACTATATCAAGACGTAAGGTTAAAATCATTCGATTCTTTACGCTGGTGTATGGTAACGAAAGCAAGGGCGATGTGCGAGGGAGATACCGATATGTAGTTGCTCATGTTTGAAAAGAACAAAAATAGAATCAGTCAGACTTACTAGCTTATATGACCTGAAACTCCCGTTATTGGACTAATCACATTTGTAAAAATAGCCAACTATCCTTTAGAACGTATTAAATATACCATGTGATCGGATATCAATATGCTTGTTACAATATAACCCAAATATTCAACTTTGCTCTATTTCCTTCTTGCTGACTGGCATTATCCCGGCCCAATAAAAGGGTCTGCTTTCCTACAATGAATGGTGGATTTGATGGTGGGGTGGATTTGATATCATGTGTGGCAACCTACCGTCTGACCCTCACAACCCGCAAGGAGAAGCAAGTTTCGCCATTGCCTCGTCGGTTTATCAGCAGAGTGTACCATGAGCAGATGAGGTTGGTTTTGGACTTAAGATGTTAGTGGCTATAGTTCAAAATAAATAATTTACTGCTTGGGTTACGCCGTCGTATTACGTATGCGGTACACTTTCTGTGCTGAGGTCTCGGTTTCAATCCCCAGGTCGGGTAAATGTTATTAAATTTTTCTCTCACAAAAAGCTCAGTAATCTCAGTAAAGCCCGTAATCTAGAATTTTTAATAACCAAAATCAAACAGGCAGGTCTCTCGCCTGATGGTAAGCGCCACGCCTGCCCATAAAAAACATATTACCACACATTGACTTTCAATTGCTAAGCACTGCATGCTACTAGGTTGCGTTCGACACCATGAGATATAAGTTTATTCAGTCTTTTTATGCCCTGTAATTTCACTGGCTTCAATATCACGTTTTCAGTTTCGGTTCAATTACGGTCGTCTGGAAGATATTGCTTCTAGTAATAAGACCGCCCATTGTCTTCCATAGGTTTAGCACCAACTTTTTAGTTTTAGTTACTTGCATTGTAAATGGTTTTCAATAAAGAGTTTTGTATCGTATTGTACTGTATCATTCAAACCGAAACGCAACAATGCTTACATGCTGCTACTTAGTAGCAGAAATAAACAAAGCGGAGTGAGGAACCCAGACTACTTTTCTCATAAAAGAGCCCTTCCACCTAGTAACCTTGGCACCTTACTTTAACCATAGAACTGCTATATTTATTTTAAACAAACTCGACACTCTGTACCTTCGAGTGTATATTTCATCGAAGCTCTGTACTCAATATCTCAGTATTCGTACCACATTTTCTCGAATGAACCTCACTGGACAATGACCTCGACTAACGATCACCGGGCCGTAAAACTATAATATAAACAAATCATTACGGAAAGCAACTCGGAAACCATTGTAATTGCTTATTATGCCATTATCTTTGTGTTCTTACACAATCGCTTTGTAAATGATTTTATACGGTCAATGTTAATGACCGCTACAAAAAAGGTTGTTATATCAAGACGTAGTTTTATTATGTACAATAATAGCAGGTTCACACGGTTCGATTCAGTTGGTCAGCTGCTAAATGACATGCGATTTGAATTGTCTGAACAATACTTTTAATCAAATTGTTTAAAAAAAACATGCAGCTTTGTTGATTCAAATTAGTTTATCAACCAAAATAGAATCGTCTGGATCCGCTATAACTACCATACTCAACGATATCAATTAACTTTAATCGTCAATAAGACATTTCATAGAATTCGATCAATTTACATACTCAGAGCTCGTTAATTCATTAAATTCCACGCAATAAAGTTTTAAATCAGTAATGACTGAGTACAGATGATGTTTAAATGATACCTCTAAGAAATAATCGAATTCTATGGTATAGCTGATCAATACATAAACTGAATACTTACATAAATTAACGTCTCTGGATATGGTAGTAAAGTAATCGGCATTATGCGTGTTTTGTATAACCCGTTAAAAATCGGGAGTAATGTCAAAATCATTTTTTTATTCTTTAACTCACCTGTTCAATAAAGTCTCGATAAGATGTGCTGAATGCGGCAACGCTTCCACCAGTAAATCGATGGGCAATTCAGAAGCAACGCTTTGCAGTACCGCCGGGCCAAGTCGGGACAGTATTGCCGCAGCTTCTCTGAACTGTCGACCTTCAGCCAATAGCAGCACGCGTCGCAGGGCGAGACGAGGAGAGGTGTACGTGTTCTTCTCCCGCTCTCTCTCGCGACGATACCGCTCTCGACTTTCATTCATTTTCGAGTTTTTATAGTATTAGCCCATGATTTACAATGTATCTGGAACAAGATTTGATAATGTAAAAATAATAATAATAATAATAATTTGTATTTTTATTTGTATATTGTCTTATCGTATGTTTTGACTATTAAAAAATATTTTTCTGATAGGTATATTGTTGACTTTTCTAATATAGTTTTATATCATAAAATATCCGCATTTCAACACGTGAAGTCGGTTCAAAGGTTTGAGAAGATTTCGAGCAATCGGCAATTGACCAGTGTCTGCTACTGATAGAATATTTAATTTTAACAAACTTTATTTGGGGGGTTGTATGTTGTGTGATCTTAAATCTCTCGTATTTCCTGACACCCACTACACATGCTAACCTAGTGTAGGGTCAGGACTATGTCCGTGATTAAAGGATGTACTTATTATTTACTTATTGCTTGCAGTAAACAAAGGGCAAAGGCAAAATCCAAACAACGCCATTTATTAAATTCAACTATTTTACTTAGCAGATTCAATCATTATGTGCATTCATCCACATTATATGTTTTGTACACTATATGAAAAATTCTATAATTTTACTAATCCAAGAGATAAAAAAGATATTAAACTCAATTTGAAATTCCATTTTCTTTTAATTTAATGCGGTCTAGTAATAAGTAATAGAAACTTGACCTCTACGTGACAGGTGAATATCTATACAACATTTCAAAATCACAAGATTCGGTAGCGTTCGCTGCGGATACCGGCTTCATAAATAGAGCAAAAAAGACTATTGGTGCAGCATTCTGATGGCTTTAGAACATATAGTAGACAAATAATTTCTACATTAAGCGCCTGTTACACAATATTCAAGTAATAAGCGTTATAAATAAAACAAAATGTAAGGCAGCAAAATGCAAAACTATCTGGATATAAATTTAAGAAGAAAAATGTATGTCAACTTACTAAATTGACAACAAAATCATTCTGAGTATTTGCATGAAATTAGCTTTATAGAAATATAGTATATTATTATGTCAGTGAGCCTACTACTAGATACATACGCAAAATATATACTCGTATATAAAGTTAAAATGTTTCCCTAACAATCCGCTAGGGGAGCTGTACAGATCTGCATACATCTGTAGGTGAAAAGTGAAAGACCGTAAGTCACAATCTATAAAGTTTACAGTAGACTCAATTAATGATAACGTGAACGTCATGTAAGTAATAAAATGAGCCTCTACAAAAAAGTAAATGTCGGATCGTTTTCAGACAAAAATCTTGAACAATTTTATCTATTTATATATATTATTTATATTTATTTATATTTAAATAACAAAAATAATTGAATGGTGAAAAATATTAAAGAACACGACTGTTTACTTTTAATCAATCAGGGACTTAATATCTTATTATATTTGCTAATTCAAAATGACAAGACGTTAGGACTTAATTCTTTTACCATTGTATAAATTCGAGTTTTTTTATTGACATCTGTAAATACATGAAAACGGCTAAAAATGGACTTAAGGTATTTCACCTTTCACCTACAGACATATTTTCGTAATTAATACCAGTGACGTGACGGCTATCGAAAATTTTGTACTAGAGCTCCTGACATATATAACAACTTTATGCAAGTTAACAAAATTTCCTTCTTCCTTCCTTTAACTATAGATTTCCAGTCTCTCCCAGAGTACACTTGATAGTATCAAGAACACGATTTTTAAGTGAGTATGTAAGTGTAGCCTCTTTTGATACTGAGCCAGTACAAGGTCCCTTTTCAAATGAGGCAAGGCGTCCTGAAGCTCGGCGGTATCTGCATTTGAAAATTCAAATGCAGGTACCGCCAAATGCGTTCGTCAAATTGTCTACGCTTTAAATAGTATTTGTCCGATTACTGAAACCTACATTTGAAGTAAGACAATACCCTACATTTCTTTACTTTCGATCAATAATATTATCTATACTAATATTATAAAGCTGTAGAGTTTGTTTGTTTGTTTGTTTGAACGCGCTAATCTCAGGAACTACTGGTTCGAATTGAAAAATTCTTTTTGTTTTGGATAGTCCATTTATCGAGGAAGGCTTTAGGCTATATAACATTCCGCTGCGACCATTAGAAGCGAAGCATCAGTGAAAAATGTTGCAAAAACGGGGAAAATTATTCATATTTGAAGGCTTCCGTTGCTAAGCTACCCAAATAATATTATTTGAAGGCTTCCGTTGCTAAGCTACCCAAATAATATTATTTGAAGGCTTCCGTTGCTAAGCTACCCAAATCTATACTAATATTATAAAGCTGTAGAGTTTGATTGTTTGTTTGTTTGTTTTATCACGCGGGCGGAGCCGCGAGCAAAAGCTAGTTACAATATAAATGGTTAAACCGGTCGTGTGGTGACTGGAGACAGAGTCATTGAGCTACATATTAACGAGTCCGCTGTTTATTTCCATGGTTGTCACTTTCTATGCAAAGTTATGGATTTTTGGTTGAAATATATTTGACGTAGGACTGGTTGTAACAAGTATTTTTATAATGAATTTTTACTTTTACGTCAATGTTACTCATTGGAATAAAACGGATTTTATCGCGGTTTTTATTTCATTTTGGTCCCGAAGTTTCGAATGCTTTTCAGCCTTCGTGGTCACGGGGTGGACTGAGGTGTAGGTTGTCCGAAAATGTTAATGTTACATTATATACCTTCAATTTGAAATTATTAAGTTTTGTTTGTCCGATCTACGCAGAAAGAGCTCACAGTGTCTTGAGGTCTGGCAGTTGGTCTTTTGGGTTAATTAAATGTATAATCGGATCCCAAGCTTGTGCTAGCTTCCAACCATCTTCTCTATTAAAATTCGGATGTTTTTTAATTTGAGGCGCGAGGCTATTGAAATTATTTAAAGTATTTTTATATTACTACTTGCATGTACGTTTCTCGCTTTTTTATAGTTGCCCAAACACTTGTGTTAGGATCCACGAAAAGCTCTCGTATGACATAGGTTTCATCATTGTTAGAGGGTTGATAGAGTCTATATAAACGTGGTCATATTGTTGGTACAATAAGTCTTTAATGTAACAAAATATCATTTTTGCGCTCGATTCGAACCTAGATATCGTAGAATGGAATGAACCCCAAAAGATTTCATATGACGTAGACTTTATCACTGTTCGAGGATTGTTAATTTTCGAGAAGATTTTATTCATCAGCAATTCATTTTATTCATGCTCGTTTTGAACCTAAGTCTCATAGTATGAAATAAAGTTCACGAAAAATTCTTATGTACGACATGGGTTTCATTGCTGTTGCAGATTTGGTAGAGTCTATAACTTTCGTATCTATAACGCTTCTGTGATATACGAGAATATTTTTATAAAATGAAATAATAAGCATATTAATAACCTCACATATGAAATAGTTTTCGTCATTGAAATAAAACTAATTTAAACAGATCTTATCGCGGCTGTTTATTAATTTTGATCCCGACACCGACGTCGAAACGTCCCGAAAGTCGCGACGCAACGTTTGAGCTTTTCAGCCTTCGTGGTCACGGGGTGAACATAAGAAATCATTAGTTTTCATCACTGTTACATAAATTCGTGCAAAACGGTCCTTTTACTACTAGAATTATAGCTGTATTAAAAGTTGTTTCACCGCCTTTAAGAGAAAATGCCAGTTTTTAAAACTAATATCAGCAGATAATTCCATTTAGCTAACATTGTGTCACGTTTACTGTTAATTATAAATGCTTTGTCATGTGCACAAACAGACAACCCTAAGTAAATATGATGTATAGCGGAGCATTATTGAAATAAGAGTCAGAGACCGCTACATTTCACAAATAAATCACAACTGTTGATTTGTTCGTCTTTATAAAACCGTACTGCACGTAATGACCTTTTTAACCGAGAAAAATCAGTGGTTCTTATTTTGACATGTTTTTTTATATGTACAACCATGCTTAACTTTTCATAGTGATTTTGATGGTTCTTTTTCATTTCGGTATTTTACCCCAAAGTTGGTTCCATTTGATTACTAAGGTTAAATTCGATCGTGATGAAATCGGAGTTGAAAGATATTCATGCACTGGTTATAATATTTAATTAAAGTAGTAGTTGCGTTCCATACGGAGTTATCCGGAGGTCTAAATCCTCCTTCCTTCCCAACCACCTTTCAAGGTTTAAGGTTGGCAACGCGTCTATGATTCTTCTGGTATTGTACGTTCATGGGCGGTGTATATCACATACATCAGGTGACCCACTGACTGGTATGCCGATCTACGCAATAAGTAAAAAAATAATAAATATATTTAAAACAAAAATATCTCTCATTCCTTAATCCGATCAATTCACGCAACAACATAACATACATACAACACATAACATACTTGTTCACACGTTCCAGAGACTGATCACTGACGCTATGAATTCTATTGTCATGGTGCCGATAACAAAATGACTGCAGTGAAAATTCAGATTATAGACGTGACTAATGCTAGAAAAATGATCTTTAGTGGACTCTTTAATGTTATGTGACCCTAGTGCGAACTTTTCGATAGCTGTTACGTCATCCATTTTTGCGAAAATATTATGTATACACCGGCCCTAGGTGAATGTATTCGAAACTTCAAACATATTTCTGTTGTATCCTTATGGATATCCTGATAGATATGGAAAAATCTCGCACTAAGCATAAAACACAATTAAAATTTATTTCTTCGTTAGTATTATAAAACTCTATATGAATGAACAAATAACATCCCCAGAGCGACTAAAATATACCAAACTCTTATTGCAGACATCAAACCTACAACCCAACTATTATAGTAGTCACCACCATGGCTAAACTACGAGCTCTGCCTATTTAGAATTCATGTCACACTGGTGTAAACTGTGTGTAGGCGTGATTTTTAACGCCTAGTACCACTGCCCTACTGATTATATAGGTGTAGGCCGAGATATTTGCTTAAATATTTGGGTGATCGGTTTTATTGAATACAAATGTACTTAACACCAAGCAGCCTAGCAAGGAGTGGTGCTGCCGAGATGGCAGTAGTCGCTGGTTTCGAACCAGAGCAATTAGCCTCTGACTTTTTGGAGTTTACTCCTTAAGTGGCAATCTTCATATATCTTTTTTTTTTTGTATAGCATAGATCGGCAAACGAGCAAGTGGGTCACCTGATGGTAAGTGATCTCCACCGCCCATGTATGCCCACAATATCAGAAGAATTATGGGCGCGTTACCGACCTTAAAGGAAAGGGATAATTAGGGATTGGGAAGGGGAGGGGTATTTGGGCCTCCGGATATCTCACTCACCGTACGAAACGCAGCAGCAAGCCGCTACTTTACGTCGGTTTTCTGTGAGACAGCGGTAATGACCCGGTTGAGCCGGCCCAATAATGCTGTAGCCAAACTGTCTACAGCATGGCTCTACCACTCATATATGAGCCCAGGGTATGAAAATGTATGGGGAGTCAATACAATCAATCATTTTTGTTTCCGTTACGTAATGCGTTATACGTTATGTTCGTGCGCAACTTAAGGCCGACGTGCAGAACGATCCTTAAATCGTATTTAGCCACTAAACATGTTTAAGGAATAGTGCTTGGGAGTTTATGATGCGGTTTTGTCACAGTCACGCTTTCGGCGTGGTGAAATATCTCAAGTGGAGACATGCTTAAAGGCTATTAAGGGTTAGGATAATTACTTTTCTATACACCCTAAACAAGTGTAAACATTCGTCAATATATACCTTGTATAATAATACTAAGGCTGAATTGCACCATAATAGCAGTTGTGGTTAAGGTTTATGTCAAATTTGACGATAATAGTAACGCCGACTTTAATATTAACTGCGGAATGTGTTGCACCATCGTATTCCATTACTAGTAGATTCCTCGATTAATTCTATAAGCATATGACATTATTTTGGAGCTCAGGCGCTTTAGGAGATATATCGGTTTGGAGGTTATAATTGAACCATTTGACATCTTTTTAATTTAAACAATAGCTTTAACTAACGTCTTGGACGGTTTCAGTTAACAGCTAAAGTAATGAGATCATCTAACATTTCGGTACTTTAACATATTTATCATTGCTAAATTAAGATGGTGCAACCCACCATAAAAATTACAAATACAGACATCCACATCGATGAGTAACTCTACCACAACCCTCCTCCTTAAACGTCCAATCAATACAAAGATTTGTATTTATGTATCACCGTCCACCTGTCTAGCAAGTTTATACTTGTTCGCAAATTTCTCCTTATGTTCGTAGAATGATGCGGGCGACTTTTCTCATATCGTTTATAGAAAGCGGGTATTTCTAGACATCTGGGGAACATTCTAGGAAATGATTTTCATTTAAGTCGACTACCTTTAAGGGCAATATTGTGAAAACACGTTGATAGATTTCTCGGCTGGCATAAAGAGGTGCCCCCACTGCTTCAGTTCTATGATCTTTTTATAGAACTTATTAAATACTAGGTTTTCCTCACGGCTCCACGCGCATGATCTGCTTTTACCGGGATTTTTTTTTTATCCTGGCTCGGTAAAGTGACTACGCTACACCTGATGGTAAGTAGCGAAATCTAAGAATAGTGTCGACCAACGATAAACAATGTGTCCATCGTAGGTCGGCAAGATCATGCCGGCCTGCCAAAGGACCAAAGGGGAGGGGAAGGAAAAAGGGATGGGAAAAGGGTTAGGATCAGGGGGCAAGCCATGCTGGTGCAAGCAATGCTGGTGGGAGGATACTTGTATCCGACCGGATAGCGACCACCGTACACTGGTGCTAAAACCTGCCATAGTGGCCCGCCTTGTGTGGGTCGCGTTCCAGGGTCAGCCAGTGTATATCCGGTTCTCCCCAGGGGGCTTACCCCCTGATCCTAACCCTTTTCCCATCCCTTTTCCTTCCCCTCCCCCTTGGCCCTTTGGCAGGCCGGCATGATCTTGCCGACCAACGATGGACCATTGTTTATCGTTGGTCGACACTATTCTTGGATTGCGCTACACTTACCATCAGGTGTAGCGTAGTCACTTTGCCGTGCCAGGATAAAAAAAAAAAAAAAAAAAAGCCCCTTTGGGGAGAACCCGATATACACTGGCTGACCCTGGAACGACCCATACAAGGTGGGCCACTATGGCAGGTTTTAGCACCAGTGTAATAACCATAAAAAGTACCCTATGTTAATCAGGCACAATGTGAGATTCTAATGGTGAAAGAATTTTTCAAATCAGTCCAGTAGTTTTTAAGTTAATTTGGTACATACAAATCTTCACTCTTTATAATATTAGTGTAGAAGTGTAGATACCAATGTGATCGGACATTAAAACATAAGTCCAGTATTCCATTTTGCTCTATTCTCTTCTTTCTTTCTCCAGGACGTAATCCCGGTTTAATGCCAGGGTCATTCTTCCTGTAATCATTTGACCGTAGTTGATATTGTGTGGAACGACATGCCGTGCCGTTGGAGCCCCCTAACCCGCATCGGGCACCCAGTTTCGCCAATGCGTCTTCTGTTAGTCGGCAGAGTGTGCCGTGCAGGTGAGATTGGTTAGGGCCTAAGATGTTGGTGATTCACTTACTCTCCAACTTGGCTTTGTTCCATTATAAAAAAATATCACATCTATACATAATAAACTACATGTCCTGACTGGTTGATTCATCACCGTCCAAAACAAACCGCTGAGCCTATAAAGCTAAGAATCTGACAGAGTTATCATAATGACACAGCCACGAAGAAATCTATTTTTGTTATTTCATCCCTAAACAGGTGAAAAGAAAGGAAGTGAGGAAAGGAATAATAATTTTCTAGTGAACATATGAAACCCGGGACCGATGCTCTACAACTCTCTCTCTTCCATCTGCTCCTAGTCGGCTCGCAGCGGAGTCGGCGCAACATGCTTTTTAACACATGTTACAGAAATATAGAGAAAGATTTGGCATGTAGTTATTACGAACGGCCACCTGGTTGATGTAAGCCCCTCTGGGGAGAAAACAACTAATGCTTTACATCACAATCAATAAAACACATATTTCAAGCGTTTTTCAAATTTCTACTCCAAAGGAATGAGACAGTTAATATAGAACAATTACTTTTGATACCAGAAAGAACTTTACGCGGGCGAAGCTGCGAGCAAAACCTGAAGGATCATAAAAATTAAGAACAGCTGAGAATGCCAGTCACTGCAGGGAAATACATTACGTGATATGTTAAGATGTAGATACCGGATACACCAAGAAGTATTTATAGGTTTAAATGTTACATTTTACATTTTTAAAGTCATTCCATCGAGTCTTTATAAGTCCCGTTGTGAAAAAGTAATCACGTACTGGCTTCGCACGGACAATTTCAACTCCGCATTAGTTTAGTGACTAGTTAGTGTCAGTCTAATTAATATGATAATGTTGAGTGTGACATTTGAAACGATTTATTTTCTCCAAATTGGATTTAAGACCACTTATATGACATGAATGTGGATACTCAGACGTGCAGAATGTGTTACGGTAATTGGAGTGTAAGTCGACCACTAACGCCTTAGGCCTAAAGCCACCTCACCTGCACGTGGTGCACTCTGCTGAGTAACAGACGAGGCGATGGCGAAAATTGGTTCTCTCGCGGGTTGTGGGAATCAGACAGCGGGCCACACCACATAAAACCAAATCCACCGTCAAATGAAAATGGCAAAGCGAATCTTGTCATTAAACCGAAATAACACCAGTTCCAGAAAGAAAGAACGTGATATGCAGAATGTAAGTATACTCGTTGCACCTCACGTCCCGAATCCATACAGGTATAACATACCTGCAGAGATGCGGGACGTTGTAACGTCAGTCATTCACCACATTCACCATCCTGAAAATTCCATCTTCATATACTAATCTCAATTAAATCTTGTAATGGAGTCAATCCCACGGTGATAAGATGAGATTAAGCAAGAAATAATCTTTCCTGATAAGATTTTCAGATGTTACTGACTCGTCACCACATCAGTTCCCATCATTGTATCAATATAATAATATATCAGTTTTTAAACTAATCATAAACTATTAAATACACGATGTGTTATTAAAATCTTTCTAGTAGTTCTATACTAATATTGTTATTCATAGTTTTATAATCGGATTATGAAGATTATATTTAATTCCTAAGGGTATAAATGATCTTAATTTATAACAATACAATCATTTAAATTAGAAAACCCTAGGTATTCCTTAAAACTTAGAAAATGAATTAATTTTTAACTTACCAAACACAAAATAATCCGAACAATCAACACACAACACAAACACAGTCTCATAAACAATACACAACACGTGTAAGACACGATGTACCGTAATAGTGCAAACGCTTTAAGCGGTCAGCGTAAGCGATATGCTGCATATGCACAATGAGCGCGTGATGCTAGAACGATAGCCGAGCATGGAGTGAGAAGCCGGCCTGAGAGATGCTCCGAGCCACTCGCAGCCTGTGAAAGCTCCGGAGGTTATGCCATAGTGTAGCATTAATTAATATTGAATACGTTTAATATATATCTGTATTAATTTCGAGTGATTAGTAGCCATTAAGGTGAAGAGTCAGAATTTTTAATTACTATTCACTGGGCTTTTGAGTTGTAAACAGCGGATAACTTTTATTTAACAACTATGGAATCTGACTGCTCTATGACTATGGCAGTAAATATTATTAGCTATTTGGACTAATCACGAAAATATCTTGTTCGCAATTATAGCAGTTAGCAACACATACTGTCCAGGATTTAGGTAATAATTAAAAATGTTTAAAAATGCCGGCAACTAGTTTTAATTTCTAATATTTATTATGATCCTATAATTTGTTAAGTAGTTACTCATTTGTCCCAGCATACGCTGCAGTGCCAATTTTTTTCTTTGTAAGTAAATTTTAAGCACACTTGAACATCTCTTTAATTTACGCGTGCGCACAGTAACTCACCAAAGTTTCATTAAAATCGGAGGCACAAAAGACAAACAAACATCCTTTGTTTTATATAAAAAAAGAATAAATGAGACAATGTGGCTATATATTATATTTTGTCATAATTTTCGGACTTGTGCGTAATTGTTTAAACGTGTCCAAAGACAGGTGTTCCTGGAAGCTTCCGCTCAATTTTCTTACAAGTACACGCCTCTCCGCGCGCCCGCGCCGCCCGTGGAGAAATGATTTATTGGACCACTAGTAACTGCCCGTGGGTTGGATCGCATTACCTTATAAAGCTGACATTTATAATTAAAAATAATAAATGAAAATGTATGGGGAAATAGACAGAGTGAATATTATTAGTTTTATTTTATTTTTTGGTTTATAAATATATAATTAGTTACAAATGCATTATGGAGCTTCCACTTCTTGATGGCTTAACTGAGAAAAAAAACTTAGACGCGATCGGCGAAAATAAGAACCCAATTCTAAGACATGTAGCAGAAAGCTTATATTATTATTTCATTGATAAGCAGAAAAATAATTAATTAATTTATTGATGAGTATTATAAGTTATTACATAGCGTGGTGGACTAAGACCTAACCTAACCTCTCCCATTTGTAGTGGAGGCCCGTGCCCAACAGTGGGACAGTATAATATAGGGCTGATATTATTTTTACAAAATGATTTCTTATATTTACGCAAATATTACACATTGAAATAAAACTAATTTAAACGGATTTTATCGCGGTTTTTTATTAATATTTTAATTTAAAGTTAATGATTATTTTAACTCTTCTGGTCAACCTACACCTCAGTCCACCCCGTGACCATGAAGGCTGAAAAGCTTTCGAAACGTCGACATCAAAAAAAAAACCACGATAAAATCCGTTTAAATTAGTCTTATTTCAATTATTATTACAAGTTTACATAACTACCAAGTACAAATGTACAGACAACAAATTACAACTGCTATATATACATAAAGGTGTTATGGCATCTTGATATAGTGTATGTCGCGACGGTTATCGCATCGCAGTCGACGTTCAATTCCGTTCACACCAAATTATGTAATGAGAGTAATCTGTAAGTAATCACGGAGTTAGCTTCGGATTTATTGTCAGCTTTTTTGCTCGATACGATCTAACACGAAATGGGGACGATGTTGTTATCGGCAAATTAGATGCGTATCTAGAATCCATTCATATCCATTTTTAATGTCTCGTTAATTGCGTCTCCACACAAAGATTATAATCTTTAAAAATAGTAGCTCAGTACAGACCTTAGTGGTTCTTACCTCCTAGTACTGAGTTTTTTGTATGGTATAATTAAAATGTAAAAAAAAACTTATTTTCACTTAACGTATTATTCTTGATCAACACAGGCCGGCGACGAACAAGTAAGTCACCTGATAGTAAGTTATCTCCAACGTCATGTATACCTACAATATCAGAAGAATCGGTGACGCGTTGCCGTGCTTAAATGAAAGGGATAATTAAGGAATTGGAAAGGGAAGGGAATCTCTTAGAATAAGGGGTCTTCGAGTATCTTGTTACCACTGTCTCACAGATAACCGACGTAAAGTAGCGGCTTGCTGCTGCGTTTCGTACGGTGAGTGAGATATCCGGAAGCCCAAATCCCCTCCCCTTCCCAATCCCTAATTATCTCTTTCCTTTAAGGTCGGCAACGCGCCCATGATTCTTTTGGTGGTGGGCGTACATGGGCAGTGGAGATCACTTACCATCAGGTGACCCACTTGCTCGTCCTATAAAAAAAAAAGAATATCTCACTCACTGTAAGAAACATAACATCAAACTGTTACTTCACGTCGTTTTTCTGTAAGAAGTGGTAACAATCCAGGTGAGACGGCCTAGTAATGTTGTAGACAAAACTGTCTATAACGTGACTCTACAACTCACTCACTCACAGTTCACACTCGCACTAACTTTGATATCACCCTAATACCATCATCTTTCTACATAGCGTGAGGTACATATTCGAATATTACAGGCAACAAAGATGATCGTCGTGCACTGAAAATACTTAACTTCACTACAGGAAACGATCGTCTCATAGAATTGTAACACGTTTAGAATGAACAAGATTTTATTTTTATTAATTAATAATTAAAATTTAATTAATTTTTAACATTTCCGGTGCCATCCACACTAGGTCGAGCCTGTCTCGGAATGGCGTGGTACAGTTTTTGACAAAAATCTTGTTTATATTGATGAGATCAAACTATTAGTATATAATTTATGGACTTATATAGTTATAACATTACTTTTATTTTGATATTTAAATACTTTAGTGAAAGTGAGCATTTTAAGAACTTAAATATAGAGAGATAATATTACGTACATAATAAAGTAGCTTGTGTGCGTGTGGGTGCGTGCGTGTGTGTTATAAGAATCTAAGAATATATAAACTATATTGTTATCCAATAGTAATTACTTTTACTCCTTTCAATTAATGGAAAGAGATGAGTAAGATATTGGGCTTTTGAGTATTAGGAACTAAAATAGACTTTTGGTCTCGAAACGCCCAGACCTGAAATTTGTGGATCACACAGTTATTTAGTTGCGAGCATCTATCCCGCTGTCTCTGGTTTTACATGCAGCTACTTGTCTATTGCTCCACAAAGGCTGTCAATATCATTTATCAAAATCCTAATAGGCATCATCATCACCATCATCAGCCACAGGACGTCCACTGCTGAACATAGGCCTCCCCCAAAGATTTCCAGACCTTATGAAGAAGGTGAAGATTTTAAAACCTTTAAAATCGCTCACCACTTTAGTTTTAAATCCCTGAACACGTCAGTTAACAAAACAAATTGTAGATTAAGTAATTATATAATACAATAATTATAAGGCAACCTCGCAATAATATCTAGAGCAGCATCAGTTAATGTATATACTTAATATAATTTGCTTCCTACATCCGTTAATAATCATTTGTGATTGTCAGTGTTACGGTCGGAACTATTTTTTTTATAGCATAGGCCGGCAAACGAGCAAGTGGGTCACCTGATGGTAAGTGATCTCCACCGCTCATGCACGCCCATAATACCAGAAGAATCATGGGCGCGTTGCCGAGCTTAAAGAAAAGGGATAATTAGGGATTGCAAAGGGTAGGGGGATTTGGGCCTCCGGATATCTCACTTACCGTACGAAACGCAACAGCAAGCCGCTACTTTACGTCAGTTTTCTGGGAGACATTGGTAACGACCCGGTCAAGCCGGCCCATTCATGCTGTAAACAAAACTGTCTACAGCGTGGCTCTACCACTCAAAAAAAGTAGCTTTAAATAAATTTCATTAAGCATTCCCCTGTGGCCACGTGAACATTGCAACCATGCTGCCGCTGTGGATGAGTAGCTGGCTCAAGGCAAGTCCCCCGTAGATTACAAGTTTTACCTAGTGTGGGGTCAAGACTATGCTTGTGACTGTTGGGTGAATTATTATCTCTGACTCTACCTCGCACACTTATTTGCCATGTAAAAACGTCATATATTTCCAAAGGCCTTATAAATATTTAAACCATTAATATGATGCTTAGGCTCATAAATATGATGCTCTAGTAGTTGGCCTAGTGGCAGCATACTAAGGCTGATAACCGTGAGATCCTGTGTTCAATTCTCAGGGCAGGCAATAATAATATTTGTGTTTGAATTTTCGATTCAAAATATCACATATTTTGTCTACAGGGAGTAGAGTTATTTATCGGTTAGGGCGATAAGCCCGCGCCCTATCACATCACGGGACGGATATGAGCTCAACGAAACGTGGGTGCACTAGTTGCAACTTTGCCTACCCCTTCGGAAATAAAAGTGTGAATTTATGTATGTATGCAAAACGTTAAATATCTTTGAGTGTATAAATTTGAGAATTATACATAATTACTTAATGACAATTAAGTTTCATTTACGTCTCTGAGTAGATACGGCAGTTAGAACAATAGGGTATTTAACTACGTCTAATTTTAAACATTATTTTTTGCATGCATCCGACAATAATGGGAAACAACTACTTGTGGAAACAAAATTAAAATTGGGTAAACATGATGCTGCAGTTCATATTTTAATATATTCGTTTATATAAAGGTTGGGGAGGATAAGGTGCATTTAGTTGGAAAATCTTGCTATCTCTCTCCCTCGCGTGTACCGTAATAGGCCTACCTGTGTTGTGACGTAACATGCCATGCCGTGCACCCTTTTTCCGTCATTTGACAATTACTCCTTGCAGCAGACCCCCTTTCAAACTTTATTGTTTTTAACTTAACTTATAATATGATTCTTTCGATAATAAATTTTGAACCCCACCCCGTGACAACGAAAGCTGAAAAGTTTTCGAAACGTCGGAACCAAAATTAATAAAAAAAAATGTGTATATTTCAATGTGTAATATTTCCGTAAAACATAAGAAATCATAATTAATTACATTTGAGGAGTTAGAGCTTGTGTTAATTTTTCGCCTACTTGGAACTTGGACCTTAATGCTGATTAGTCACCACGGATGCGATTAAATAAATATTTGTGTTAATCAATAAAACTTTTGCTCTCAAATGTAGTGTCGTAATCCTACTAAACACCACTTAAACACGCACATGCTAGACTCGCCGGCTGTCAAACATCCTACTTTCGCTTTCCGGTACATTTAATTGATAATTTATCTCCGGTTCCTTTAAATAATGTTTTTATATGGTTGTAATGTGAGTGCATTTTCTGACCATGTCAAACGATTGATCTCAAATCTTGTTTTTGATATCGAATATCCCACGCTAAGCATTCTGATAGAAATTGGAACCTACAATCCGCATCGAATCGCTTGCATTATAATATATTAAATGTCATTTTTAGGATTCCGTAACCACATGCACCAACGAAGCCCTATTATTAAGCCTACGCAGTCTGTAGATATCGACACCTATTAGAAACTATTACAATCTTGAATTTAAGCCTCGGATAAAGAAAATAATGTAAAAATGTATAAAATAAACAAATTTAGTCTAATTTTCTAGAGTATTGTTGTTGATGTTTATGTATGTTATGCATACAAAAAATGATATGATTTCTTAATACTTAATAATAATATAATACTTTCTTAATACTTAACTTTCTTTTATTTATATTCTTGTACTGACTTGTAATAAGCGATATTTTAATTGCGTACATGATTAGTAAACGATTTTATTATATTTCAGTGAATACGACTCGCAGTTGACTATAATGATCTCATAAATTGATACAGAATGTAAGGGCATACGTATATGTTTATAATGATATCACCATTCGATGTAACTACCTCTTATGCAAAATTCCCACGTCGCTTCCGCTATGTAATGGCCAGTTTAAATTCACTTTACTTCTTTATGATACCACAACTTGATACGTGAGAATTAAAATGTAAAGTAGAGAAATTTATTTATCACAAAATTAAGTGGAGTTGTTCAACAACACAATATTTTTAATGGTAGAGCTGCGCTGTAGATAGTTTTGTGTGCAACATAAATGGGCCCGGTCGGCTCGACCGGATTATTGCCACTATCCGAAAAGACCAACTTAAAGTTCAATTTGCACTTCGCAAGGTGAGTGAGTTATCCGGAGGCTCAAAATTAGTTTAGCTATTAGGTAATTACACCTGATATTATTCTGATTGATGTCGGAGGTTTTGAAAAGTGGCATTTATGATTTTGACCCATTAGTCTTTTTTTTTATTTATTTGATTGAATGACGAGACGAGCAAGGCGCTTGTCTGATGGTAAGCGCCACGCCTGCTCATAAACAGAAGTAACACCACACAGAACTTTGAATTGCAAAGCACTGCATGACACTGAACTGCGCTCGTCACCCCGAGACATAGGATGTTAAGTCTCATAATGCCCAGTAATTTCACCGGCTTCAATGTCCTTCAAACAGAAACACAACAGTGCTTACTCACAACTTTGCATGGCTTGGGCTATACTTTGACGCTTTTATTATCGACTGAAATAAGAAGGAAGTTATTAATTTAAAACTTGATATTTTTGTGTATATGTATTTGTGTCTCTCTGTGCATCGTAGCATCTACGAATGGACCAATTAGAATGCGGTTGGGTAAGCTGATAAAATCAAGCTGGGAGACCCATCTCGCTAGCTATATTCGAAGAATTTATATGAAGCCGTTTAAACTTTTGTTACATATTTTTTTTATTGGAACAAGGTTTTTATCCGCAATTTTTTTAAATAATTAGATTATATGTTAGCAATGTTCTAATACGAATTTTACATTGTGGTTAGCGTTAATAGACAACAATGCTTATTTTTTTTTCTCGAGTTGAACATCTGTCTTCGTGAATACTTAAGCCCTTACTAATAAACATTGTATATGTTGGTAATAGTTATACAATACTTTGTCTTGCTATGTTGAGTGACATTTATTATAAGAAGAAGCGAGACAAAACACTGTATAAGTATAACACTCGTATACAACATTTATTAGTAAAGCCCTTAATGTATAAATAATTCTACACTACTTGGCTACTTGTGATATAATGAAAGTCCAATGACCCGACGCCGAACTCGTACCTTTTAGCATAACACTCATACGATACACTCAGCAACATTCACCACAGACAGACAGTCGGGACGGTTACGTAATATTTATATGAATTTTCTTTTTATATAGCTTATTAACATAATCAAATTCCTGATGAATATTCGATCATTCAGAATTGGTTGATTATGAAATTAGAAATTTTCGGGTATGATGTAAAAGGTAAACTGAGGTTAAGGCACCTAATGTCGTTCTGAAATTGCCATCATATTCCGAGGTATTTCGAAAAACAACATTTACAACCGATTTACAAGCTCTTTTTTACGGCAAAACCTCTTATTCAATTGAGAATTTATCTTTGCGCGATTATATAATCAATAGGGTAATTTGGTAACAATATTTACTAAACCGTTTAAAATAATCGATTAATTTTGCATCAGCGCGTCTAGTACGAGATACAAATACCTTCACCGTTTTCGAATTCGTATATAATTCCTATTGTCAAAGTGTCGAAATCCATACTATAAAAAAGGGAGAATCGTTCTAAAACTAATTTTTTATTCAACTAATGTGATATAAAATTAATCACTTGACGAAGGGAACTACATAGTGGCTACTACTACTCGATGTACGGACAGAAAATGAAAAAGTCATCGTTTTGTCTATGAATTCTTCGCCTACTGCAACTAGTCCAATTTTGGTCCTGTACACAAAAATTTTTTAAATAGTATTTTTCGAATTATTTTTATACTGTGTATGTATGATAATATTGCTTCTGCTAACCGGCAGACGTGATGCTTCCTATCAGGGGATTCTCTGGTAAAGATTTATTAAAAAAATATTTATATATTCTCACATATTCGAATTATATTTTTAAATATCTTACAACATAAGTGATCGTAAGAATTTTAGCGACACTGAACGTTTTCTCTCCTAACAAATCATCCGTAAATTAAGAGTTGATTTGACAAAAGATTGTCCATCCATCATAATCCACCGACATTATGAGACATTTTTAAAAGTTCAAATCAACGTTATTAGAAGATAAACAGGTCCAGCACCTGCATGTTACCTAATCACTTTCGATTTAACTAAGTGTTTGCATGTTTTGAATTATGCAATAGTTGAGAAAAACAGAGAGATATTATGGCTTCCTTATATAAGATTCTTACTTACGTTTCAGTTTTCCATTCGAAAAATCACACCAAATGCCCGATATTGAACTATGTGCAACGTCGATTTGGTGATAGCCTCGCCTCCTATCACATCATAGGACGGCAATGGGCCCGTCGAAACGTGGGGACAGCACTCAATGTACCTCTGGTAAACTTTTCGGGGGTAAAAGTGTGATCTTATATTATGTTATGTCATCAAAATGACGAATTGAAATTGGATTTGGCGAAAAATAACAGGATTGTAGGGTTCTATTATTGTCGTCCAAAAAAAAGTAGAAGTGATTTTATAGTTTTAGACTATTAAGCGTATACTCTCGGCGTTTGAACGTTTCATGACAAGCAATTTGCCTAAATAACAAGACACACTAAAAATCGCAGCGTATACAAATCGTACCAGGGTTACGATCCTGCGGACGCTGGACGGCCCAAAAAAAGCTGGCTTCAGTGGACTTGACACATTGGCTCTCAGTTCTGACAAATAAGCCAATGGTCCCACTAGAAGGATGTTCAATACCGGGCATAGTAGAAGCATCTAAGTAGGAAGATGAACCCTGGCAATAGTCCGTCATATCACCAGACAGAAATAAAAAAAAGGTGAAAATATCGCAGTTCCAGGTTATAACGATTATGAACAAGCCAATATTTTTACTACAACAATCGACAAAGATAGATCGATGTGCGCAAAATATGAATAAAAATAATGAAGCTTCCCAAAAAAATGTACCGACGTTTAGATGTTTATTTGAATCTACACTTGCTGGTGGGAGGATACTTGTATCCGACCGGATAGCGACCACCGTACACTGGTTCTAAAACCTGCCACAGTGGCCCACCTTGCGTGGGTCGCGTTCCAGGGTCAGCCAGTGTATATCCGGTTCTCCCCAGGGGGCTAGCCCCCTGATCCTAACCCTTTTCCCATCCCTTTTTCCTTCCTCTCCCCCTTGGCCCTTTGGCAGGCCGGTATGATCTTGCCGACCTACGATGGACACATTGTTTATCGTTGGTCGACAATATTCTTGGATTGCGCTACACTTACCATCAGGTGTAGCGTAGTCATTTTGCCGAGCCAGGATAAAAAAAAAAAAAAACACTTACTAAAGTAATTAATAGTACAAATACATAAACGATCATTCATCACACAGCAAATTAAGTTATAACTCGAAACAGATACGGCGATAGGCGGGTTTTATCTAAAATCAATCAGCTCCTTTCACTCAAATGATTTATTATAATTAATAGCCGGCTGGACACTTTCACTCTGCTCTGTTTGTTTTTCTGCTTCAGCTTGGCCTGTTGACAGCATGAGATAATCCGTTCTGACGGGCTTATCGTGCTTTGATTGGCTTTTGGTAACTGACGCATTTGATATCGGTTTGCCTTTTACCTCTATAATAGACTTCGCCGCAGTCAATAAAGATAAGGTTATGTTGAATTTTGAAAAAAAAATTCTTAACCATTGCTAGCATTTCTTACATAACATTATAGCAAATTAGAGCATTTCCGGATATGCTCTAATATAATGACCCGGACCCTGACCCCGGGGTCAGTGCAGGTGCTGGTCAAATGAAATTGTACCGACAACATAAAGATTATTTATTATACACGGCACACACGTGTGTCACACGAGGCACCGGCAAGTTAAGTCCTGTTTGTGGTACCACAGGTGGTATTAATAATTATATTATGTAGTCAACTGCGTTTGGTAAAGGTACGGAATTCTTAATTCTCAAACAAAGCAAACTCCAAATGAATATTACCAACTTTCACAACTAATCATTCGATAAATACATAATGACATATCAGATGTATAGTAATTATGTCGCATTCGACTTTCTTCATAATTGAAGGGCAATACATTTGTTGACCCTGACATTGGGATGTCATGGGAACTATAACGCTCGGTTTAAAAAAAATCCTTGGGATTTCGTTGGTATATTATATTGACTGATGAATGGTTTTGATTACATGATACGCGCTTGTGCACCCACATTTTGTTGAAAAGCAAAAATGTATTAAGCACCGCTATAGTAGAAACAAATAACAGTCGCCTCATAGGGTCTAGTGACAGCGTACCTTTTTATCCTGCCGTCGTGGGTTCTTATCCCAGGCTGGACAGTCATAATTTGTGTTTCTATTTGTGTTAACTTCCTATGGAGGTTACGGAAATAAGCTCGGCGAACAATGAGTGCAATTATTGTACCTCTGGCTACCCCTTCAAAGAACCGTCAGTTTATACTTTACCATTACAACGATATTTCACCAACGGTAATCGTATGATAATATTTATCCAATTGTGTTGATACGATGAAAAATCTAAGCTCAGACATAGTTGTATTTTTAGTTGTGTTTTTCGAATTAAAATCATTTACGGAATTGACGGACTAAGAATCAAACCCAGACACACACCTTTCACGACCCATGTACGCTACTACTAACAAATTCAGGCTATCATCAAGCTAATAAACGAGTTATGTGACGGGCTGGGCGCGCGGCGCGGCGCGGCGGTGCATAAAGACAAAAGCGAAAGTCTGATCGATCCACACTTTATGCCTGACCTTTATTCGACAGGTTTAACATTCTCTACCGAATATGGGGTTTTAATGGTTTTTTTGTATTATTGGTCCATGGTATAAGAGATAGCGACATAACTAGAGTCTGTAGACCTTCATATAAACTAGAAGCACACAGCACACACTAAAAGCTTACCGTCTTTAGGTTGTTTTTTTTACTTATTTATTAATAATTTTTCGATTTAATGAAAAAACAAAAAAAATAACACATTAAGCTGCACGTATAATTAATTACTCTATATTTATTTATACCTGATCAAATAAAATGACCAAATATTTTGTAAACCACCATTTTATTCACATCAATATGTCCATCCTAAGGATGTCTGGAAGAAGTCGCCGGTTGCAACCCTCTAGTTTTCTAACAGATGGCGTTAGTAGTAAGTTAATAGTACTTTTTGTCGAGTACTAATTTTGATAAAGCAATAAATGGATGCAATACCCAAGAACATTTCAACAAACATCAAGTTAAAGTTTATTTTATTTTGTTAAATTCATTATATTTAAGTAGATAAGTTTTATTTCTTAATAATTTATATAATATGCAAATCAGTTTTGCATATTTACGTTAGTAGTAAAATAACATTATTGCTTCTTTATTTATTTGTTTGCAAAATAATATAGTGATAAATTTTAAATTATATTTATATATAATCATAAAACCATCATTTATATAATATCACCTAAACATTAATTTAAATTTCTATATTGAATTCCAAATCTAGAAGTGTATAGTTGTTTCGCAACATGTACAACAATATACACACATTGTGGGATATTAGACAATGCCTTTTCTAGCCTATAAACTGCTAGACAATGGCCTTCCCTAAACTTCTCCACTCAGTTATATTTTTCATCATCTTCTGTTCCACCTCAAATGTATCCAACGCAACTCTCCGCCTCTTTATAGTTGTCCGCGTTTTATATGACCACCCGCTGACACCACCATTAAATTATTTTAAAATGTAATATTTTATATCAACATTCTCTCGGAATCTCGTAGAGTGCTACTTACTACTTTTTTGGACATTGCTGGCCTAAGTCAAAATCCCATTTAGAACCAGATATTTTTTCGTACGGTATAAGTGAAAATGTCATAGAAAGCTGTCACCTACGAAGACAAAATATAGGATTTGTATTTTTAATTGCATGACGCGGCCTCATTCGACCCTAACCTCTATCAGAACGGGGTTTCATTTAAAGGAGTTCACAACATAGTGCTTCTTGCCCGCTGTCCGATATGTGTATACCTGGGTTCGGCACATAGAGCGGCTTACGTACCTACCTACGTCATAAAGTGATTTTATCTTTGGATAAGGGTTGTGGACTGGAAGGAAAGAGGACTCTTTCGTAATTTCTAATAATTTAATATCAGATTTGGATTTGAGACCGGAAAGTCTGTCAGTATTACACACGGGAAATCCTTACTGCTACTTAGGACTCTTATGTTACTTGGAAGTGTTTTTTGTACATATCAATGACGAGAAATGTTTCCGCTTCGCTTACAGCATAGCATGCTGCCTGATAAAAAATCTGTTTCCATTACATATGATAAACTTTCACTTATAGCCAGTAGAGGAGATACTAATGTTTCAATATCGGAGCATCACTCGAGAACCGCGACACACTAGCATACATTGTAAATTACCATTTTAGAATTATAGCTTTATTTAGAAAACTATTTTTATTCAAGGTCGCGTGTAGGCGAATTTTGGTGAATGATGAGCCTGTAAATACCTAGTAACCGATTAATACTTAATTTGAGGATTTAAATTAATTGCTAAATGCTAATTAATTTTGTCATCTTTGTTTTTCATTTGTCAGAACCACTAGTTAACTACATCAAAGTTTCTTTGAAAAGAAATGTTACATTTTTACATGATCGCCTTAACAAGGTGGTGTTAAAAACAAGGATGGTAAAAACATCTCTGATTATAACTATGCTACTGGCGTTACTGTAAGTACCTACTTAAAAATCCTTATAAAGTTGTTTCCCGAAAAATATTAGATACTAAAGTATAATTTACCAAGATCATGACCACGATATTAGCTCTACCCGTTAGATAGTCAGGTAGACATAAAACATAACCGTAATCATATTATTACATGCTCACAATACTAAAGTATGCACTTACGGTACCGAGGCTTGCGGTGACTTACAACTTTGTACGACATTGTTTTGTTAGTTTATAGTTTGAGGTCGAGGAAGAAAACCCTATCTCATGATAATACATCTTTGTAAAACAAACCAAATGCCGTTATAAAAAATAAGTTAATATTTAATCTTCACAAGGTGGTGGTAGGTCCCTCGTATGCTAGAGGCCGTCTGGGTTGGTACCACCGCATTTTCTATTTCTGCCGCCAAGCAACAGTGTGTAAGTACTGTTGTGTTTCGGTTTGAAGGACATTGAAGCCAGTGAAATTACTGGGCATTATGAAACTTAACATCTTATGTCTCGGGGTCACGAGCGCAGTTCAGTGTTTTGTAATTCAAAGTTCTGTGTGGTATTGCTTCTGTTTATGAGCAGGCGTGGCGCTTACCATCAGGCGTGCGACTTGCTCGTCTCGTCATTCAATGAAATAAGAAAATGAAAAACGACGGAAATCAACGTTAAGTAGGAATTTAGTGTTCCGTTTCGTACGATGAGTACCCGTAATTCCACCAACCCAAAATCCATCTTGCACCACCACAATACCCATTCCATTCCTTAAAGACCCGCAATGAACTCATTGTTTTTCTGTTATAGTTAATATTCATAAACATTGGAGATCGCATATGATTATATGATTTAAATTCGGTATCAAAAACAGATAAAATATATCAAATAGATATTTAGATAAAGTAAGCAGACAATGATGTAAGATGCAGTTAAAGTCAATGTGGAATATCATCATCATCATCACCATCAGCCACAAGACGTCCACTGACGAACATAGTCCTCCCCCAAAGATTTCCAGACCGACCTGTTGGAAGCGGCCTGCATCCAGCGACTTCATTTATCTTTTACTCTTAATGTGAAATTTAGCAGCAACTAATCACTACATCACAGACATGATTATGATATATCTTAATAAGAAGGCGATGAAAACAATTAAAATAACACACTAGTTTACAAACACCAGTAATAGAAAGCCCTCGTTAACCTCAACGTGACACACATCGCAATGCACCCACAAACACACTTAGCCGATATAAATCCTCATTTATACACATTTATTACAAAACGTACGATTAGAATCGTTTTTATATATAAACTACTTTTACCATCTTATGAATATCTGGTTGTACCCAGCAGGAGGCTAATGACTGCAGTAAAGGTCAATGGAAAAAGATTTTTTTTATTGGATTGAATGACGAGACGAGCAAGGCGTTCGCCTGATGGTAAGCGCCATCATAACAAAACCAGAACCTTGAATTACAAAGCACTGCATGGCATTGGACTAATAGTCTCATGAAGTATGACAACACTGTTATTGGTTTCTGTGTATATTTTGGAGTGGCAGCATATTCCGAGCACAATTGAATTGGATACAAAGTACAAAATGAAAAATAGGAAGTTTTATTCATTTAATCATTGATAACAACAGTGTGTATTAATTTTATTAATGTACTGATAGTAATATTATTTTAAGTAATTAAAGTACTTAAATACATGAGGGCGATATGTTTTTTTTCAAAACGTCAATACACATTTTAATCATACACTATATCCAATAGGTGGTTGTCGTCCAGCGAGCGAGTACATGGCAATAGTTCAATAATACATAAATTCTAATACAACAGTAAAACATACTGTAACAATCTAAATTATGTGTGAAAGCAGATTTGGTTGTGAATCTAGCGTCAGACACATACGTTATTGACGCAGCGTTATCGCTGCTGTGCATTTATACAGCGCACTACGTAAATCTTGGATAGTCTACATTCAATAGTAGCTTCTTTAACACGCAGAGTTTCTGGCGCCTTCAGCATAGCGTTGATAGCCGAGAATTCACTGACGCATATATCTAACGCTTGACATGACCATCGAAAATCTGGCTTAACGAGTAAATACAATATAAGGAACACAATAATTTTCCTAAGGTTTGTTCGAGGACAAAAAGTTGATGCATTGATACTTATAACTTAAATTTAATTTAAATTAATTCAGTCTTCATAACAATTATTGTTCAAGAAAGAATAACAAACAAATCAAAGGTTAATAACTCTTTAGAACAAAGTAGATTACATTAATACATCAGTAATATATTTGATTCTTCTTCTATATCCCGAATTGATCTCTAATTTATTACAATTAATGGCTTTTATAGGACATATTATGTGCCACAGTACATTTAAAAGGTTACCCAACAAACTATTCACAATAGAGGAATTGGAAGGTACGTCATTATGTTTTATAGATTTGGTATCTATTCACTGACGGTGATGGTTAGTTGCTTGGAGCGGCTGGTCTCGAAGCGATCCATTGTCTTGATGTCTAAGATCATTGATATAGATATGCCCAGACCAGCCATCAGTATGAACGTTACCAGCAAACCAGACCTGAGAAAAATACAGTTAAATGTGAAATCAAAAGTTTTAGATATCGAGGAATTATCGTAACACTAATGTTATGTTTATTATTAAAACAATACTCAAATTACAAAACTCTAGAACCCTGTCGAATGCTACACGTTACTTTCGAATAGTGTCGCGATAAAGCAACAATTAGTATGAAGACACAAACATGTATCAACAAAAAAGCATTATTTTTTGTTTTGTTTTGGAATAAAAGCTATATCTATAAATGTTAATCATATGTTGGTCAAAGGAGTAATTTCTAAGGGTCTTACCAAATGGGAACGGTAGTGAAACCAATGCAGTCGAAAGCATCAGCAAACGCCTCTGTATTATCCATGAAGATTTGCATCTAAAAATATTAGCGTAAAAAATTAAAACTGGTGAAAATGTATACAATGTTGAAGTTTAACGTAATAAAGGATGCATTTCACACAGGAAATAATAATAATATTTAGTCTCGTGTTGATAATAATTGACTGTGAAAATTTATCAAAATTTGAATCCGATTATGCTGATCAAAAAAAGTTTATGAATGAAATTATGTTCAATTACCTGGACTCCACGTAAAGTAAGAGTAGCATCTTCCGCGGAATACACTAACGGTAGTGAACAGTGGTACGAGCGGCCTAGGACAGCAGCTGGAGCATCTGGTGGAGCAGGTGCCTGTAAGTTTAACCCCGACGTCTCCAGGTTTCCAAATTTAACCTCCGCACCGACGGCTGACCACCAGCCTCCCGACTGCTTAAAGCTAAATTCCACGGTAATCTGAAATATAACGGATAGGTTTAAAATGTCCTTATTAGAAAATACTTTTGCATAATAAAAAAGCTAACGCACAATAGGGTTACAGTAGAAGGGTCACATTTATTATGCGAAACTCTCGAGAAATCGGCGAGACGTTATCCATCTTTGAGCAATTTGGCAAACTCAGTGATCGCACAAAACGCTATAGCAATATTTGTCTTGCTATTAGTAGTATTACAAATCCTTAATACATCTACTATGAGTATTCTTGTTTTTTTGTGGACAGTAAAAATGAAGTGAATAACAAAACTACATGCAAAATTAGTATACTGCGGTTCAAATAAGTTTACCATTTTTACGCTACATATAATTTCCTAAAGAAGTACCAACCACAAAACTACACCGGATACTGATACGAGATAACTTTAAATTAATTTTCATGCTGTAACTATCCATATTACAGCATTAATGTCGTATATCAATGAATAAATTTCTAATTAATTGAATCTAACATCTAGACTGGGTGTAGTAAAAAAAGAATCCAACACACTTTCTAATTACAGGTATTTAGCTGATTACGGTGACATCTAGTGACTGTTAATGAACTCGATTTAATTATGATGTATTCTAAAAAATTCAAACCTATTAAGGCCGAATCTTTAATCGTATTTAGCCGCTAAGCTTGTTTAAGAAATGTCAAATCGTATCAAAATATGACATTACTAAACATGTTTAGTTTTGTTTAATGGCTAAATTGTGGATTGTTGTGCAAGCCAACCTAAATGTACAAGTGTGTTCATTCTGGCAATTTAAACTTGGCAAACGAGCAAAAATTGCACCTCTGCCTACCCCTTCGCGTATATAGGCGTGGGTTTATGCATGTCAAAATTATTGTAATCGATATTGTCAAGTAGTTTCATTTTTACTCTGTTGCATTTGTCTCTAGTACACGTGATTTAATATTATTCTCATCTCCCAGAAGTCTTAAATCGTAGTTCAATGTGCCGATTTGGCATATGCAATCGGTACTGACAAGATGTAAGCCCTTGCTTCCGATTATGTTTTGTTTTACTTCAATTATTATAATAGTTTAATTAACACATACCTTATCTCTACTGTCACCATGAGCAAATCGTACGACCAAGATGGTGTAGAGCCGGGTTGGCTTAACAGTAGGTTCTCCTACAGGTGCATCCAGGATGATTACGGTGCCGTTAGAGAATCGAAGCTCGGGTGGACCCGATGATTGAACGAGAGCACCCTTTCCTGGGGGGCCTAGTGGAGATGATTATTCGTATTACTTATATATCATACAGTTAGCAGATGCTGGCAAACAAGCAAGTGCATCACCTAATGATAAGTGATCTCCACCGCCCAAGAACGTCCACAATATAATATTAAATTAAAGGGATAATTAGGAGGTTGAGAAAGGGGGTTAGGACCTCCGAATAACAATTAGTTCCGACCAAGGGTTCTTAATGTGAGGATTTGCGTCTGCAATGATTGCATAAGATGTAAAAACAACCTTCTGGTCACATACAATAGAACGCTGTCACGCAAAATGTATTGAATGATAACAAAGACCAGTAACAACCATTAATATCTTAAAAAGCTAAAGCCATATTATACGTGTATCAAATTAACAGATTGTTACCTTTCGATAGTATTTATGCCCAGTCTATTCCTTAGGAGAAATATGCAAAGAATTGCCAAATACCAGAGTATAGAGAGCTCGCCAAGACCTATATGTAAGAAAGCCTAGTTTCAAATTATTTAGTAAAACTCACCAGTAGCGTTATAGAGTGCTTGTTTCAGCACACCACGTCCAGGTTTTTCTTCCTCCTGGCTGACGGCAGCGGTGGTAGTCGTGGTCGATGTAGTAGTTTCATTGTTAGCTTGTCGTTTCACGCGGGCCCACTCAACTTCGTAATCACCAGATTGGCTCTGAGATACTGAGTTCCCTATAAAATATTACATATTATATTTTTGTGCAAACAATGTATTGAATGAATTAATGAATGAAGAATTCCATTTGAAATACACCGGTTTTTCGTGTTCGAAACTGCCACTTCATGGTCCTAATGAGATGATTCGAAATGAAATTTCGAACTTACCTAATATACCAAGAACTCTACCATCCCCGTATATGTCTTGAAGACGTGCAAACGTCCCGGTCATCTGCGCGTCTCGTTCCGACCATGGACCTTGCAATGTCAGCATCTGTTAGCAATATTATATGCACAGTGTCGTCAATTTAGATACGAAAGTTCCTCCGATACTACATTTTGTTACAAGACGCCTTTTAGTTTTTATTTTTAAAGTGTGTAACATTGCTAGTACCGAATTTGTAGGTTACACAAAACAGGCTGCATACTCCACTTTCTGAATATGTATTATGTATCAAAATACCTGCGTTTCATTGCTGATATAATCAGGATGCACATCTAGGAAATCCTGTGGGAGCACTAACACCGTCTGTGCCTCTAACATCTTGCTCAACCTTGGGAAGTAGGCCCCTGACAGCGGCACTGAATCCTGGTTATTAAACACTACAATGGCAGCCTGTTCACTATATATCTTCATCAAGTCATCCTGGTCCAAGAACTTTAAAGCCGGTCTTCGATACTTCTCCAAGGATTTAGGTCCAAAGAATAAGAATGGACCCTCAAGATTCGCTCCCACATTGTACATTAAACAGAGGAATAGTATTAATCGGTGTTTGAACCGCATGTTTTTAACTGTTTTAATTTATCAAAGGGTTCTATTAACACTCCACTTCCTATAAAAATGCTAGCTTTCCGTAGTATTGATTGTCCGTTACGATGTGAGCGCATGCGCAGTGGCAGTGTTTCTATTACCCGAATGAACAGCTGTACTAGTATGGAGATGGTATTTAGTGAGTGCCATGTCCTGATCAATGAGTTATAATACAACGAGTGCTATTACAAATACTGTACCGCTATTTTCACATAATCTCAAGTTTTATAAATTCTCTCGTTAAGGAAAAGTAAAAATATGGTATGTTCTAACTGTTTTTTATTCAAAATTTGTTTCCTTATCTCTGAAATTAGGTTTTTGTTTCCTGCAAAATATTTTGGCTAATTATTAGGGACATATGAACGCATAGTATGTACATAGGGCGTACCAATCTCCTCTAGTAAGGAAATAGTAAAACTCATCTCAGTGTTTTCATTTCAACAGTTGTTTAGGCCCGCTTGTGATAATTTCAAGTGTAATCATCAATCAGAGTTTGTAGGGACCTCAAGCTTTATTTTGAAAAGCAAGCTGTTACACAATTGAAGGCACCTGATTTATTCCAGTATAAATAACAAGTAAGGTAGGTTATTAGCCACAAAGAGTATACAATCATTGATAATAAATAACGATTTATTGTACAATTTGGTTTGAACACATAAATAATTACATATATCTTCGCGCGAAGTACAGACACGTTAACCAGCCCAGAATTAAAGACACGCCTATTGTGCTCGCTGTGTTTGGATTCGATGAGAAGAAGAAAGAACTCTCTGAAACAAAAATGTAATTAGCCCATGATAACAATACATTTATTTTGTTAAATACTAATACCATGTACCAAATGCCCTTTCCTTTCTATTCTGATTTGGCGATACATGTTTTATGTTTACCTACATGTCATCAAATCAATCGCCATCTCAGTATCCCCTTAGGAGTTGAATTACAATAATAATGCAAAAAAATTAGCTATATGCGGTTAGATTATGCGGTTTTGTCTGGATATTGATAAATCAATCGGGTTATGTAATTTTATATGTACCTATAAATAACAGTCATCTTGATACTAACTTTTTTTTTCATTGGGGTCTGTAACACCACACTGGCGATACGATGTGGTTGTCTTTCTCTTCTGGTTCACGAAACCCGGGATGAAGATACTAGGCGAGTCCAACCGCCCTGACGCCAGTAATCTGGAATCATAAACAGATAACCAATTACTGACTTCACTCTTCATTGCAATGGTAAAACATTACGATAATAGATCTTAGATCTAACTACATATGCATGTTGTAAGAGGCGGGCTAAAACGGGACAAGTTTTATTAGGAAATTTGAGAAACTAGGGGTCGCAGCTACTATGCTTCTTTCTTCATCTTTCTTTTTTTTTCTGTTATTACCCTGCCCTGGTACCAAGGGGGCGCCTTCCTACTTAGATGCTTCTACTTCACCCACTCTTCAGCATCTTCTGTAATGAGACAATCGGCGCTCATATTTTCCTTTAAAATTTGGCTCCCATTTGCTAAAATTCTTGTAATCCTCAGATTTTGTTTCTCAGTTTTAGAGAAATCAGAATCCTTGGAAATTCTGATATAAACGTCACATATTATATCGACATTTTAATCTCTATTGTATTGTCTCAATAATAAATGCTAGCCACTCTACCTGGTAAAATCTAGCTCAAGTCGATTGGCATGTGGGCCAGTGAAGTGCAGTAGGATCTGGATGCAAGTGGAATGGTGCAGAGTGCGCGTCCGCCGCGAGTCCACGCTCACCATCCACTCTGGCACGCCCATCACCTTGCGAATGTCCTCCAAGAACTGACCCCTTAAATGTAATAAATGTATCATCTTTCTTACCTAATGAAACTAATTTTTTTTATAAGATATTGTAATGATATAGAACGTGTAAGTGCGACGTCGCTTATTTGACATCAATATACAACACCTCTTCGTAAGGACAGCTACGTAAATTAATAGAGTAATATTTCGACTGATATTAATATAACAATCGTTCTTCTATTCATCCTAATTTCGCTATATAGTTGGTATATTTATAGTATATTTTGTGCATCAACTTTTTTGATTTCGTGTTTAGTCAAAAAACAGAAATCTGAAAAAGCATGTTTATCACAGTCGCGCCTCTCAGTGTGGCGAAATGTCACAATGGAGACGCAATTTTTGATAACACTAGCATTTCTTTATCAAAGTGATACTTACAAGACAAATCTGGGTGGTTTCATGATATTGACGTATTTTATGATATCCTTGTCAGGTTCGATGTTGGCGCAGGCGAACCTTTCGCTCGTGCGCTCCGGTCCGAAGATCACGATAGAGCGACCCATCGCGGTCACCGTTCCCTCCAGTGGAAAGTTACTGTCCATGAACATTTGTCTTTCTCCTCCGACGGCTATAGACAATATTATCTTAAGATCAGAACTAGGTGTAAATTGTATTCCTCAAATAAGGGAAGATTTGTTCAGAAGCTATTATGACATGAGTACTAATAAATCATTGAGTCTAAACAAATATGAAAGTAGTGACTGAATTTGGGTGACAGGGGCTATAATCTAAATAATATTAGTTACATAGGGAATGAGCTATAGAGCTTGTTCCAGAACAGAAAATCAGACATACATAAGTTCACGCTGATATCCTCGAAAAGGAAGGCATATGTGCAACTAGTAGGCCATCATAATGTTCAACTTAAGAAAGCTGCTACTGTACCAATGATACGATACTGAAATAAAAAATTAGTGATTTTTTTTAACTTACTGAGAGTACCAAGTCTGGCCGTTATATCACCAACATCACACCTCAACGGATTGTCAGCTCCACATTCTTGGTTGTAGAGATCGTGCTGAAAACCGCATAAAAATACAAAATCTATTTTTATACGTGTTATCTTAAAACTGTGCAAATGTGTTGAGCAGAACGGAAGGCTACAAATTCTAGGTTCTCTTTGTATGAATGTGAACTTTGTATGAGTGTTTTTTTTTACATCAGACGTCGTCAAACGAGCAAGTAAGTCACCTGATGGTAAGTAATCTCCACTGCTCACACACATACAATACAGAATAATCATGGATATGTTGTCGACCTCAAAGGATTGGGGATTGGGAAGCGGAGTTGTGATTTGGTTACTTTCTAAACGCAACAGCAAGCTGCCACAATACATCGGTTTTCTGTGAAATAGTGGTAATAAGCAAATCTAGCCAGCCTCTGTAGCGCAGCGGGTGAATAGCTGGCTGTGAAACGAGAAGTCGCGTTGATTCTCGTGCCGACACAAATGGACAAGTGATCCATAAATATTTGTTTCTGGTCTGGGTGTTGTGGGACCGTAAACCCCTCATAGTTCCTAATACTCACAGCAGTATTGAATCAGGACTATGTGTGTGACCAGTTGGGTTATTAATAAAGAAAAAGCCGGTCCATACATAGTGTAGAGTGTAGACAAAAGTGTCTACAGTATGGTTATATCACGTACTAGCATTTGATCGCGGCTCCGCCCGCATGAAATTGTACATCTTCAAATTTCCGACGTACTTCCATACATCCGTTCATCACTAATTTTACTCCCTTAAGGGTGACATTTCTAAAAATCCTTCCTTAAAGGATGCTTACAACATAAAAGGCATTGACTACCAAAATAAGTTTGTGTTAAATTAAGTTTGTGGTTCCAGCGGTTTGTGCTCTGCGTTGACGAATCATTCAGTGAGTCATGACAATATATACAATTATATGTATATACATTTATGTGTATATCTGTACATATAGATTACTGTCTACATGTAGTGTCTAACTGGCGATACTACAGCCTTTCATAACATTTTGTTTGGAATGCAACTTACATTGAGTGGATCTGCTAGCTGCGTGAAGTATGGGTTCCAGCGGTATCCACCAGCCACACATCTTGTGTGAGTCACTTGGACTGTTGCGTCCACCCCCACAGGATTCACGAATATTGACCAGTTGTGGTTGTGAGTCTAGCAGAAAGTAAATAAAGTCATATTTTTATATTGTTATTAACTATTGAATAAACTAGTTTATTAATCATGTAGGCAATAAAAGTAGCGCTAAATGGTCAGTATACATAAATAAAAGAAACATATGCGGTAAGAAATCAATATCAACTAACGTATACATAGCTATATAGCCATAAATACTTTGGTAGTTATACATACTAATTGTTGACAACTTCAATGATACCTCAAAAATACCACTTCAATAACAAACTAATAGATCTATGATTACGTGATGACCTAATAATGATTAATGTATGATGTAAGATGAAAATATATTCTTATTTTTCTCTTGAGTGACTACCGGACAGTACTGGCATTTTTGAATATTGATTGCATATTATATCAATACCATGTAATTTATAACAAACGAAGATTGACGCCGCACATAATTGTGATTATTTTACTGTACATAACTAAATATAGAAATTACAATCTCACCAAATTCCTATCCCTGACTCCGGGATGTCGTAACTTCACCTCGATGACGGTGTCACTAGTACTGCCATCATTATGTATGAGCTGAGTCATTCGGATATACCCGTACGCGAAGCCGCCAGGGTGGTGGAACGACGCAATACCACGAATCTCACGAGCCTCTGAGGGACTGTATCCACGCTCGATACTGGAACACGCCCAGCGACGGCGATCTCGGCTCTAAAAATGGTTAGGCATCAAATTATTCTATTTTTTTTTTCTTGAATCGGCAAAATGACTACGGTACACCTGATGGTAAGAGTAGCGCAATCCAGAAATAGTGTCGACCAACGATAAACAACGTGTCCATCGTAGGTCGGCAAGATCTTGCCGGCCTGCCAAAGGGCGAAGGAGGAGGGGAAGGAAAAGGGATGGGAAAAGGGTTAGGATCAGGGGGCAAGCCCCTGGGGAGAACCGGATATACACTGGCTGACCCTGGAACGCGACGCACACAAGGTGGGCCACTATGGCAGGTTTTAGCACCAGTGTACGGTGGTCGCTATCCGGTCGGATACAAGTATCCTCCCACCAACAAAATTTCACCTTCTTCTTTCACAATTCTCCCACCTGGCTGTACTCTTTTGCATGAAACTAGATCTTTGAACACTGAATAATTTTAATCACCTTCTTGTGGAGGACGACGGAACGCCCCAATATACTGTACGCGCCAAACAGAGAGATCTGTGTCTCGTTGTAGTATGTATTGACACTCTTCAAATCCTCCAGGAGTCCGTATTTATCACCCAAGTCACCCAACTCGTACTGATCAGCAGTGCCTACAATGCCACGGAAACAATCAATATTAGGAAATAAAATCTAAAAGAACAATAAAATTAGAAGATCTACGACGAGAAATTCAGTTATTACAAGTAAAACTGGGAAATATGCGAAAAATCCTGTACAACGAAGTTAGTATGAAGTGATATACTGTATAATTTCGACTATAATGATGTTATCCGAGTCATCTTTAGAAGGTGTTAGGTCTCTCAAGTGCGAGAGGCAGTCTAGGTAAATACCATCACTTTCTGTGTTTTTTCTGCAAAGCAGCAACATGGAAGCACTGTTGTGTTCCGGTTTGAAGGAATTTAAGCCAGTGAAATTATTGGGCATTATGTAACATAACATCTTATGTCTAGGGGTGATGAGTTTAGTGCAGTGGCATGCAGTATTTCGTAACGTTCTAAGTTGTGTTGCTATTATTTAGAGAATGCGTGGGGCTTACTCTTAGGGCGAGTGACATAGACGTCTCTTCATTCGGGCTAATAGAAATAATTACCTTTAGTAGGTGGAGGTATCAGAGATTTGTTCACATTAAAAGGATTGTACGCGTCGTAAAGTGTGGTTTGCTCGCAAGGGAACTCTAGATCCTTTTCTACTGATGTCTGAAAAAATAAGTTATTGAAGTTTGAGAAACTGAATCATAAAAAGATAAATCCTATGGCTAATTTAATCACAACGCAGACTAAAACAAAGGCTACTAAGTAATAATTTATAGTAGGATATAAAGATGTTTTAGTTTTTATACAAACAGGTAATTTTGATATATCGTAATATTCCTTTAAACATACTAACCACATGGATCATGTAATTCTTTATATCTTCGAGTCCCTCAAGCTTCACTTGTACATTGGTAATATCGTACTCTGACTGCTGAACCATTTCGATCTTGCCCTTCAGTGGAACTTGCGCGCCATTGCCAAACCAATCACGGACTACCGCCTTTCTTCGATGTAGTCCATTAACACTAAAAATATAAAAAATGCCCGAATTTTATAATTACAAAACGACAAAACCGCTGAAATTATTTAACGTAGTCTTCTTTGAAACAATTTTGATGACCTCATTGGAAGTAATACACTCACATCTGTATGAAACATTATCTAGCTAGCTAGTCTCATTAACACCATCAATTAGAACATGATTTCCTACTAACATAGGCTACTAAAGTATCTTACAAATGGCTATATCTTTATAACAAAGTGTTTCAGAATTACAGCAAGCAAGAAATATAATTAAGCGGCAGAAAGAAGTAAGAGTAAACTCTAAATTTAAACTCACATTGAGCAAGCCATCCTCTCCCCTCTCGCCACAGGTCCGTGGTCATCGTATATCACCAGCGACTTCCTCATAATGGATTGCTTCCCCACCAGCGCCACCACATTATCGGTGAAGAGGCGCCGTGTCAGACGAGCGCTGTCACGTTTCTTACCAGCTACAGACAGCATGCCGTGCCTGTAAATTCAAGAACAACAATACGGTAATAGGCAAAAATTTAAGATCAAGCTAAAGTAGTGTGATTAAGCCAAAGAATACGTGATTACTATGAATTATTTTTTGTATAATTTGATCACAAACCCTCAAACGAATCATCACGTCATCACCTACATGAGGTACCAAATATAATAATCCAATTTTTAGCCTAAATGGAATCACTTTATGTACATATTTAATGGCTTAAAATAGATTTATACTATTATCGTGTAAAAGTGCCTGCAGTGACCTGTTTCGTATAAAATTATATCGTATTTTGATTTCATTTCAATCTCAAGCAAAAGAATACCTCGTAGTAAAATCGCCAAGTCGACACAATCCCTCCAATCCACTCCTGCAGTACTGGTCAGGATGCCTAGTGTCGATATCCAGGCCATGTGGATCGTACACCCGACCTGCGCTGAGACACCGGCCCGTCCAATTGTAGTAGTCAGGCCCAGGGGGATGCTCGTGAATGGCCCAGCGGTGCTCGTGGGTGTTGTTCACATTGGCACCATCTGCGTGGACCTGCAGGTTTAAGTTGTTTACTTGGTTAAAGTTTTTGGAGCAATAGAATTAATTATCCGGCTCGTAGGACCAACATCTGAATACTAAGGGAAGGTAAGACATGTAGTCGCAAAATACAACCAAGTTTGGTTAGTTTTCAACAAAACATATATAACTTTAAACATACACAGTTTACGATTTCCACGACGCAGAATATAAAATCAAGACTTTACAGTGGGCTTAACTTCTACTTCACGTGGATCGCCAAACATAATATATTTGACCATAGTATTGTAAACTCACCATACTCTCAATAATGATAGTGGTATCCTCCCATGGTCGTTCCAGTGGCTGTCTGAAGATCACCCTCCCCACAATTGGGTACCTGAATATAACTTGTGCAGAGCTCATCTGCACCTGGTACTCTGTGTCATATTCGTAAGGCAGGATTGTGCCGCAAAGGTCGCGTTTTGGTGGGCGCCTGATAAGAAATTAAAATTAATAGCTAAATTGGGAACTCGATAATAAACTACAGTTGAAGTCAAAGAATATTTCATAATTTAATAACAATACAATTTTCATAGCCTAGAGAACAAATTAAGGCATTGATCTCTGATGTTATGTAAGTTGCGAGTGCTACATAAGTGCATTATGTACCTTTCCAAAACCAGAGCTCTATGAATAACACTTTGTCTCCCCTGTAGGGGCAAGTACACGTCCCAATAAGCGCCGCTTAGCTCGTTAGCAAGTCCTGGTAGCAAGTACTTATGGTTTAGGTACTCAGTGCGGTCCTTATATTTACCTAGCAAATCACCCACGGGATATTGGTCTTGGGTACCCATTCCTGGAATAAAAAACAAAATATATCTGGTATAGATTAGAAACATTTTATAAATTATTATTTTAATACCAACTTATTTAATTGTGATACGGAAAAAACATTCTGAGAATGAAAGGTCTAATAAAAACACGAGAATAAAAAACGATTTACTGGATATTTCATTAAAATATGTTTAAATTCTTGATAACAATACAACAACAACCAAACTTTTTGGTGTTTATCCAAATGTTGATTTTACGATTCACAGAACGACAATTATCTGTCCTCGGAATTCAAACAGTTCATTGTCTTCGTAAATTACTAATAGTCCGATTAAACTTAAAATTCTTTAGGACAATTTCATCCGCTGTAATGGTACCTAAACACTATAATTAAATTACGTTAATTAAATTAGTTTTTATTATATGATACCAGTCCGCAGTAAAACGTAGCCAAGAAAGTACGGAAAACCTCCGCGAGTGTTTATGTATTTTCCGGGATAAAAAATATGTAAAATCTATGCCCTTTTCCAGGTCAGGGTCAACCTACATAATATAATGTATCAAACTATATCCAAATGCGTTCAGCCGTCAAGGTATGAAAAAAATTAAACTAACACTAAAATTTACAAACATCCAGGCTCCCAAAATCCAAACTTTTGCATTAGTAATATTTCTATTTACTATGTACACGTATCGTTACACAGTCTGAATAAATTTAAAAAAACAAGCAAAATATAACCACCAACCTGGTGGAGGCAAGTTCTTTAGATCCAAATCCATCGGATTATAAATTCCCCCAGTAGTATTACACATCGAAAAAACTTGGCTTGCATCCAGGAGTTTTGGTGGCAGCTCTCTGATGCTATACTGGAGCATGGAGCCGACGAATCGTAGGTTTGATTCGTAATCCTGATCGGCAGCTTCTAGTTGGAAGTTTGCCCAGGTTGGATCGAAAGGCGACCTCTGAGTAAAATCCACCGTGCCTCGGATCCCGTCTGAGTTGATTAGTACCCTGAAAAAATATTATAAAATAGTGTCTCAAAAATTAAATAATCGATTAATACGACTTATATATTTTATAATAATCAGCCTATTCAGTCACTCCAGAGAAAAATAATAATCATCCATATCAGCCCACATACACAAAAAACGTCGAATACGGAATCTCCTGCGTTTTTCCCCCTTTTTTAAAAAGAGTCACGTAATCTAATGTGGATTTAGGTCATCATAATCATAGGTTCGTATTTCCGCAATAGACGAAAACTACTCAAGCGCATAACTTTAGTCATAGCACTGTGTTTGAACTAATTCTAAAAAGCTATGAAGTTATGATTTACGTCACAGGTTTATGGTACTACTACTTACTTAGTACTCTTCGGTTGCATCGGTCTCAACTTAGCGCATGCTAGAAAACTATCTGCGTGTCTATTATCATAAATCACCACATATAGACTCCTTCTAGTCACCTCCATATCACTCCTTAAAATGTTAATAACATCATTTTTGTATAACGTTCTCATTTTCTTTACATTTGCATCTGTTGCAACCTTGATCAACCCCAACTTGTGGTCTAGATCACCAACACTCATGCCATCACCACTATTCTCAGGGTCGAATACTAGTTGTAGAACGTTGCAATTATCTTCATGGCTTCCTTTATCAGAGTCGAAGATATCAGTCACGAATAATTTCCATCTATGCTGTGTAAATTCTCCTTTCTCGGGGACTGCTTTCGCATGATACAGATCGGCTTGAATATAGGAATCAGACTCATCGATTTCTGGAGCTGATAACCATCGGAAATGTAAAGTACCTGCTACTGGAGCAGTGAACCTTGCTATCGCATGTCTCTCGTATAATTTATCAGTAGATAAAATCGAAGCACAAATCACTCGTTCTCTTTCAGCTGTTTCGAAGACGATGCTCCTTCCCCAAAGTCCATTTTGGCCGGTTAATGAATTCTTGCTCTCAAATTCTGCTTGATCCTTGCCAGGTATGATCAGGTAACCTAGTTCTTCAGTGAGATCTATAATTTCTCTCCCAAGGCTTTCTTCAGAGCACCTTGAGTCTGATAGTTCGCGGTAGTCGACCGGGTACTCGTGAATGGTCCAACGCCAGACCCCATCAGGGTACTGCAGTGTTGTTTTAAGGTTCGTTCTGATGCTGATTAAAGTATCGTTCTTCTGTGAGAACTCTATCTCGCCGTGTAATCCATGTTGAGAGAAGTACGCTCGAAGGACCAAAGGGTGACATGATTCTGCAAACAAATTGATTAGATGCTTCATAAAAACAAGCTGGTCTAAGATCCCGCGGAACATTGACCTTCACCGATCTGTTTACCGGATGAAAATAATATTTTAGGGTATAAAAGGTGTTGCTGAACACATACCAATAGAGTTGCCTAAAAAAATATGGTCAAGGATAGGTTTTGTGAATTTAAAAAAAAAAAGAAGATATTATTTCACTGACTTGCTCACCAAATAAATAAACCTTCAATGAAAACCTACAATGTATACTACCTGCAAAAGCTAGGAGCTAGATGAGCGCAATTACCACTTTTTAGTTACCTGTTTGCACACGGCAACCAAGTAGTAGTGGCCAGAAAAAGGTAGGCAACCTATTTTTTGCAGATAGTATGTATGGTACACTTTTCATTGAAGGATAAATTTTTTTGGTAAGCAAGTCAGGGAAATACTTTTACAATTACAATTTACAATTATAAAAAGATATTTTTTTTTTAAATGTTATTTAATCATATCCTTGACCATATTTTTTAGGCAACCCTATTGTTATGTGTTCAGCAACACATTTTATACCCTAAAATGTTATTTTGATCCGGTAAACAGCCGGCCTAGACAAGTGGCAAACGCTCGGTGTCGATTCTATTCGAACAAACTCAAACGCCTAAGCGTAAGCGATAATAGATTGGTAGCCAAGTGTAACTTCATTTGTCGAACGCTCATTCTATTCGATTGGTAGAAAAAAATAATGAATATTGTTTATGGTTGCGTCGACGAACGTCAATTTGTCATTACGATACCGCGAAGTTCCGAATGTTTACAAAGTTGTTAACAGCATATTAGTAAACTTGTGGCTTGTGAGTGAAGAATTAAGTTTTATTTATTGATTTAATACCAACGTACAGTTCTATACGGTAAGTCCCAAATGAATTTAAAAACAATAACCAACTTTATGTTAGCTAATTACGTCTTGTAAACATTGTTTCTTAACTCATGCTTAATCATCTTAGTTTTTATAATTAAATACTTGGTTTTTATTAATGGAACCAAGGGCATGGGCCAGTCCAGAGCAGTTTGCACTTATTGTAGAATTCATGGAAAGGAAGTTATTTATTTGCAGAAACTAATTACAATTTGTATTATAGGAATTACTAATACTTGAATTGTAAGAAAGTCCAGCAACATAATACACAATGGGACTTCATGCTTCGTTTGTTTATGTTAAAGGCACGGCGATCTTTCGAGCCCCAGCCGGGTCCTCAAGGTCGGATAAGAGATGATTGACTGTGATTGAAACTGAGTGGCCTCTTAAATTCCAATGGGTACAAGTGTCCAAAAATCACAAGTCTAAATGGTAAGTCAAATAAAATAAATTTATGTGCACAGTAAAGAAATATGTGTATTTAATTTAAAAATAATTATTTTTCAGTTGCAGTAGCTTTACCATCACCACCAGGCCCACTAATATGAACACCACTACTAGTTCAACACACAAAAGCATTATGACCACCATCATCGCCCGTGTAGAATTGGCTCAGCAATAATTTGCCAGTTTACCATCGACAGACACTGAACAAAAATACTGAAAAAGGCAGTGAAAGGAAAGCAACAATATTTGACATCTACTGGTAATTTGATCAAGATCAATTTGTTATCGATAAATCAGTTAGAACTGAAGCAGTAATAACTTAATTGGGGTAATAGAAGAATATGATAATACAGCACCTATTGTGAGCCCTGCTACATAGCTGAAGCTTATACATGACTTATTTCATTTACTGGTATGTACATATATTATAAACAATTAGCTATATCCCACTTCATGTTTATATAAAAATATTTGCCATAAGTACTGAAATTGTTTGGAACCATTACTTAAAGGATATTAATTTAGAAAGTCTGTTATTTAAACAATAGTTATGAATGAAAGATAATTTTGAAATAATAATACACCAGTATATGTATTTTAATATTATTTTGTATAGGGTTCAGAATCTATGTATATGTATTTACAAAGACTATTTTAGTATACAAATATACATGTATATATGCAGAGATGTAAGACCGCCTCTTTTACACACATTTTACTTTATTGAAGTGATTTCTTTATTATTTGTGTAAATAATATATAATAAAGAGTTTCAATCTTTTAATTAATATATTCATAAGGTTTAGAATTAAGAATGCCATGCCAAAGATTTATTTTAGATACTTATTATAGACGATAAGTGTATCTGGTTATTACTTTTAGTTAAATTTCATGTTTGTTTTATGTTACTTAGTTATTAATATTTATAAATTTACAAAGATTTTTGGATACAAATATATATTCATAAGTTTCACAAATGAGATTTTCATGCCAGACATTATTTAAGTACTTATTATTAGCATAATTAATATTGCAATTAATACTGTTTGATTAAATTTTATTTTGTTATTTAGTTAATGATGGTTGTAATTTTAGGACACATATATTAGATGCAAGGTTCAAAATTGAGACAAAAGACTTATGATACAAATACTTATTATTTTTTGTTATGTAATTACTGATATTTATATGTATATTTTCAAAAATATGAAATATATTCTTAAGGTTCAGAAATGAGACTGCTACGCCAAAGATTTATGATTTAAATATTAGTTACATACATAGAATTAAAAAAAAAATTGTACTGGTTAACTAAATTTTATGTTTGTATTTTTTGTTATTTCAAATGACATTTATTGTATGTTTGTTTTTCTAATAATAAGTAAATTATTGCCAAAACCTTGAAATTTGTTTACAAACTTATTAATTAGTGTGCTATTATTAATTAGTAATTCTTGGTGATCTAGATTAGATTTAATAATCTCTAGATATTTTATAAATATGTTTGTGTAACATTAGTGTGATATTATGTAATAGTGGGTTATAAAATAAAAAGGTTTTATCAAAGTACAATTTTATTCAATGTTCTATTTTCAATTTTATCACATAATTTTAGTAAAACAATGTTTACAAAGAATAATAATTTAAAGAACTAACAATATATAAAAGTTAACATACTATATGACTAAAAGGAGTAAATTATCTAACATGCTGTGAATAAAACACACACAATATACTCACCCACCCCTGTAAGCCCCAAAGGGGTAGACATAGGGTGTATACCCACATTTTTATTTCTGACCCATGATAGAAGAGCGAGCCTATAGTTATGCCAGGCACAATTCATACATAAAACATTGTTCATATCATAAATAATTAAAAAAATTACCTAATTATACATTATCATTATATTAATAAACCCACCTATACAATAAAGTCCATGTAGATAAAACAACACAACACATAATAATAAAAATATCATAATTTTAGTATAAAAAGCATTAATCTCAGTAGTCCTGAGCGTAAAAATAAAATATGTTACATTTCCCCCCTGTTGACATAAGCATGAGTATGTGTGTATTTTATATTCTTATTAGCAAAGAACTGAGCATTGTTCTGTCTTGCATAAGGTCGTCTTGGCTGTTGCGATTGGATGGGCCAGCTTGAACATAAAAATCATCAACATCATCAGGTTGCTCAACAATATTGCTTGGTGGTGGCAGATGAGCTTGCAGTGCAATGTTATGCAATACACAGCATGCAAGCACTATCTTACTGGCAACATGAGGATGCTAATTAAGAGTTCGATGTTTAAACAGACATTTCCAGCGTCCTTTGAGCACCAAAACAACGCTCCACACAATTCCTTGCTTGTACATGACGCCTCGTATATTCCTCTTCACGGGAACCAGGTGCAGCATGTAATGTAGGTGTCATTAACCAGGCTCTCTGTGGGTATCCATAATCACCTAGAAATATAAGTGGTTTATGTTTATGGCTAATCTATATCAGCTATACTCGATTTAAAGTTTTCAATTCTTTAATTAATATTTTAGTTACATACCTAATAACCATGTTTGTTCACCACTGTGATGAAGTCAACGCATGAATGGTTCTACTTAACTGCTAGCCCATATAAAAGAGTCAAGTGTGGCTTCACCATATTTTGTACTAACATTTATAATTTTTAAGTTATGATCACAAATCTGAAATTAAAAAAAAAGTGTTATTATTGAAATTTATTTACAAAACACTTAATATTAATGAGTACTTTATTGTAGGATCTAGTAAGAATGTATTTAGAAGCACAGTATGGTGTATCTATTGGAAACTTGGTGTCCATGGGTAGCGGTTAACACTCAGCATCAGATGACACTCTTGTGTGTTTGCTCCCTACTTCATAAAAAAACTTATCATTTGTACATTTAATGAGTGGTATCCTTTCCTATTAAAAAACAGATGTTCATCTTGAGCAGGTTTTACAATTACTATATGAGTGCAGTCTATACAACCTATTACACCAAGTACATTATATCTTCTATGGAACCTATAAAATCATAATAAGTACTTTAAAGACATTAAAATAAAACAACTTTATAATAAAATACGAATTGAATTTTACTTACTCCTGTCTTATTCTTGACCTTTCTTGTTGACTTTGAGGAAACTGAATATATTTGGCCAAAATGTAATTGTTGAGTGCAACGCAACTTGTCTAATGCAATGACTTGCTGTTCGTTGCGGCAAGTGTTGTGTGACACCTATTATCCTTTGATAAAACCCCGTAGCCATAAAACTTAGGGCACGAATAATCTACAAAAGAGGATTAAATATAATGTTTACATATGTATAACCTATATGATTTCACAAATAAAATGTATAGTGATATATACCTTTACTTCCAAAGGAATTTCTTTACTTCCTCGTTATGAGGTATGGGTACGTAAATCCACATAAAGCTTCTTAAATGTTTTTTTATCTAGTCTAAATCACTCTACAAATAGTAACTCCGAGATTTCACTAATTTGTTCCAAGCAACGACGAGAAACATTTCTTCGGTGGCGCCTGAGCTACACTTCTTCATTGTGCGCAGCCCACAACAGTCTGAGCGAGTGCATTTGTATTAAATAGTCAGATTTTTACAAACGAACACAACACTAACACCGGCTGATTAAACAATCGCCATCTTGTTTGTTTCTATTCTACAGGGTCTCGGCGTTCGCTTCGTGTCGATTCTAAAGTACGCTCAAGTTAGCTATTCACTTGTCAAAACTGCCATTTGGCTACGGTTTTGTATGGGGAAAGTCGTTCGACTCTGACGTTTCGTTTCATCGAATAGAATTATTAACACTTGGCTACCAATTTAAAGTTCGACACGCTAGATAAAATTACGTATCGTAATCTAATGTCAATTTCATACATTTACCATTCTATTCGTCTAGCGTTTATGCCACTTGTCTAGGACCCCAGATGGGTGAAGGTCAATGTTCCCCGGGATCTTGTATTAAGCTTACAGTTATTTTTTAACCAAACTTATTTGAATAGTGCAGCACTACATACATATTCAAAAACATTTGTAGTTTACAGCAAAGGAATTCCCGTTGTTAACAATACGCTGTTTACATTTTTATTCAACTAAGACAATATTAGTAATTAATATAATTTCTGAACGGACAAACCCCGGAATTTATTACAAGTTAGGGTAATTTTTGAAGATTGGTACCTATTTGTCCTCATGACCTAGGTTATCACATTTATCACAGCTATCACATTTCACAGCCTCCGTAGCGCAGCGGGCGAGTAGCCGGGTGTGAAGCGAGAGAGGTTCGACCCCCAACCAAGACAAATGTTTGTGTGATCCACATATATTTGTTTCGGGGTCTGGGTGTTGTAAGACCAAAAGTCTCTCGTAGTTCCTGATACCCATGACACAAGATTCGTATCTTAATGTGAGGTCAGGACTATGTATGTGACTGTTGGATGTATTTATTTATTTTATTTATTTGCGCATATTTTACTATCAAATCACGATATAAGCCGGAACATTCCTGACATATTTCACGTTACCACATTACGAAATACTTTTATAATGGGCATAAAGCACTATACAAGAGATCTTAATACTGTCTTTTTCATTCTATGATACGAAGCCAATGATTATTTCATAAAATTCAGCGTAGTTAACACAATAATATAAATAAGTTGATACAATAATATACAATGAGCATAAAAACCGGATTAGCTAACAACCAAATAAACAAAATAAAAATGTAATCAATTAAACGAAGGTCATACAATTTCGAAACAATCCATTTTCGTACTTTATTGTTCACACTAACCAATTGAATGGTATGTATGCATTATGTCTCATTCAGAAATATCGAAAAATATACATTAAATTCTACAACCACATTCCAGAAGTAACTTTGGCTACCCAAATCTAATAACTTATTTTAAACTTATTTATTTGCCAACTTACCTAACAAACTTAACACGATTAAACACAATAACTTTGGTGTGACATGACTATAAAACATTTTTATTTGTTATTATCACATTTTACGAGTCAGTATGTTGGAGTTACGTGTGGAACTAAGTTTCTCTAAGTGAAAGGTGTTCAAGATCGCGAGAGCGAGACAAATGTATTGTGCGAGCAGGACGGAGAGTAATACGTCAAAAGGTGGTCACTAGTGGTCACTACCGGTTGTATATATTAACAACTAAGTATATAGAGTCAAAATGTAGAGCTTAATGGTTTTTCGCTTGAACTTTTTATAAAATGATTGCATTACGAAGTAATTATGAATATTTATATGATATACGAACTCACGCCTATAATCCCCGAAGGAGTAGGCAGAGGTGTAACCAGTACACATCGGGACAATCACACTTTTTTCCGAGCACGGCAAAGTGACTGCAATACACCTGGTGGTAAGCGCAGGGCAATCCAAAAAACCAGCGACCATCAACAAACAGAATCATGCCGGCCTACTATCATACTCCGAAGATGGAATCGGGGGCCCTGCGACAGGAGAAGCGGGTGACCGATGCAGGCACAGGGATACAAAAACGCACCCCTATACCCACCCCAACCAACCATAAATTCATGTCGCAAGCGCCTCGGGAGAACCTATATGATATGATATACTGGTTGATCCTGGAACGCCATCCACACGAGGTAGATCACTACGGCAGGTTTTAACACTATGTGTACGGTGTTCGCTATCCGGGCGGATATGAATATCCTATACCACCAGCAAACAACTGAATCATTTTTTTGTTACTATGTAACCAATTGGGGACTTATTTAATTATTTATTTTTATTTATTTATTTACATACATAATTTATAACATCAATTACAGTTACCACCATTGCGATGTACCACTTAGACCACATCAAATATTTGTTTTGTAGTGACACTGGTTCATAGCTATATAACATCACGCTATGACCCACGGGTGTGGTATATTAGTATGCAGGCTGGTGAAACCGCGATGGACAGTAAGTAACTCAAACAAATAGACCCATAATGACATGATTAATATAATGTCAAACCTGCTAAACCACTTTTAAATAAATAAATAAATACACCCAACAGTCACACACATAGTCCTGACCCCACAATAAGATACGATTCTTGTGTCGTGTGTATCAGGAACTACGGGAGACTTTCGGTCTCACAACGCCCAGACCCCGAAACAAATATTTGTGGATGACGCAAACATTTGTCTCGGTGCGGGAATCGAACCCGCAGCCAGCTCCTCGCCCGCTACGCCACATAACAAGAGGCCTCATATTTCCTTCACGACGTGAAGTTCACGTACCGTCGACCACACACACACTATGGCAAATTATTTAGAAGGCTGAGGATGGAGTATAATCATGATATGTCTAGCGTATGTGGACTACGAAAAATCCCTCGACTCCATCAAAATATAGACTACACCGTAGTCCATGAGTGTCTCATTGACAACTGATACATCCAGGTGATGAGATATCTGTAAGAATCTGCGTCAATACCGTGCAAATACAAAAACAGAGCACAAAGCCAATCCATCTGTGTCGTCGGGACACACAGGACATGACGACTTACTCTCCTCAAAACTGTTTACCAAATCATCGGAGGATGCTTTCATTACGCTTTATTGAGGATGGGGCATTAACGTCGATGGCCAGTACATTTCTCAATTGCGATTTACGGATGTCATTTTCATTATATTATGTATTATACCTGTAGTTGTTGAGTTAGGGTAATAGGCTGAGATATTCCAAACTATTCAGTATTTAGATCGTATTCTGCGTCTTTTATATGTCTATTGTTTATAAGCTTTTCCACGAAACATCCACAATCCTCCATTATGATTCATATCGTGAATACGTGAGTTGAATATCACTATTATTATAGACGGTTCCAATATAGTAGCTATGCCAAACATAAATCGGTGTAATCCTGACGTAATTTGTTGTTTAGTATCCGCCAAAGCTGAAACTATGTGGCCTTCAGCTAGATATATCTGGATCTGGATAGAGCACTTATATGTATAGTATCTGATGCCACTTTAAGGTAGACTGCCGATGGCCACGACAGCAAATTAGTACTACGCCCTATAAAAATCTATGGGACATCATATTTTCACTAACGCACGACGACAATGGCTGTCAAGGGGAAATTTTGCATAATGTTAAAAAACGCTGTTTTCACTTTCGCCGACATCTGACGCTTCACATAACCATCGGAAGTCTGCCTTTACTCTATTACTTATATTGCAGACGCCCTAATATAGTGCGTGAGAAACCGGCAAAAGAGAGTACACGTGTTCGAACCCCAGATAACATCAAATAAGCTTATTTATAATCCACAATATTTGTTTTGATTCGAGATGTTCTGAGATTGAATATATAGGTATATATGGGGTCGTGGGTGCCTGGGTGTATTATTTATATCATAATGTAGATTACTTGTTATCGCTATTTAATTACAGATGGTGAAAGTGCGAAAATATGCTCGTTCCAGTCTTTGCATATTTGCAACTGACCTTAGGTTAATAAAAAAGTTTTATAAAGATTGCTAGCTGAACGATCATTATAATGGGGACATAACCAGTAGCACCACCGAGCTACATACTACCCGGAAGCAGACACTTTTCTACACCTCGTTTTAAAATCACATCCCATTGTAAAAAAAACACTCTGCAGGTCTAGTCCAGGCGTATATATGACGAATATAAATTGAACTACTATTAAACCCTAAAAATGATCATTGTCCATCTTTGTTTACTATAATTTCCACCACATATCTCTGGGAGCCACATTATTACAAGAGTTGTGTCGTCACGCGCCGCCCGCGCCGCCGCGCTGTGCCGTGCCGAATTTATTTAGAAACGCCAATCCACGGGGCGGGCTCGGCTATTTTCGACACAATTGAGTCACTGCTGCTGAAATAGGGTCATTGTAATCCACACCGACCCGCCGGGTCTGGGTTCAAATCCTCACTCGACGGAGTTACATTGTACCTACCTAATGTTTGATGATGGCATGAATTATTAAATCAGTAAGTATTGGAAAGAAATAGAATCCATCATCATCTTCGTAGTGATGAGCTTGTTAAAAATACCAAAGGATTATAGAAGCCCAATCGCATATGTATGCCGGGTCTTTCAGGACTAGCCATTGAACATAAATTCTTAATTTGCATAAATAACTAAGCTGAATCATCAGGTCCAAAATAGTAATTTCATAAAATTTTAATTATTACTAATATACCAAAACATTAACGTTCATAAAAAAGTTAGCATCCTTCCGCATAGGAACAATTGGACCTAGTTATGCAAAAAGGAACCAACCCACAGCAACTACGGGATAAATTAGTTTAAATTATTACCTTGCTGTGGGTTGGTTTCTTTTTGCGTTACTAGGTCCAATTTACGTAAACACGATAAGTCGAGTAGTGATTTTTCGTTTTTTTTCCAGAAATGCCAACACTACGCCTCGCTGTAAGAAACGACTTTATGACTAAGACAATATAAATATTTACATTTCTGTAATAAAAATGGTCTTGTAATTCAATAAGTACTACTCAGCAGTAGCAGTAGGCAGTGAGCAACTACTGAGTTAGATGGCTTGGGTTCAAATGGAAAATGAGACATCGCCCCTGGTTTATAAGCTAAAACATAATTTACTACAATACTAATATTAATAGAAATTATAAATAGAAATTGGTACTGATTCCGACCAAAAAATTATCTCCCCCTTTGGTCATGTCATCGCATCAATTTATTGTAACACATGAATTTCCTTAACGGTCGATGATATCAAACCTCTCTAAGAAAAATACCGATAAGGGCATCCCAGAAAAGGACATCGCCCTTGTTGGAGATAATTTTCTAATGTGGAATGCAATCAAATTCACGTAATCTGATTATTGCATATTGTTGCCAATTTCGTTTCAAGAGCTGGTGATAACAAGTTCTGACAATACATGGACTTTCAAAACGCTATTAGGGCATTGCATTAGTTCTATACAAGCGCCAGGTGTGCCAGAAATATGACAGATTTATTAATATAGCTAGCACCAAATCTAGCGAATAAGCTCTGGATCTCTTCCATAAGACGAGCCACACGAAAAGGACATAATTAGGTATTTAAGTATTTTTTTTTTTTGTGATAAATGGAAAGATCATATATAAGTTTTATAACAAAACTATTTTTATTTTATTTTTTTTCGCAATAATTTAAAAGTTATTTCAAAATAAAAATTAACTTTTGAATCCAGCACCGAAGATACGCCGACAGCTCCCGAACAAACCCGAGCGCGTGTGACGTCATAGTGTTAGTTTTCACTCATTGCAGTTGATACAGAAATTATAAATACAGAGTTTTGATTTATTTCATTTTGTTGTCATTGTTAAATATTCAAATTTATATTAAAAATGTCAAACCTCAATAGTTATCGTTCTTGTTTTGTACCATTATGTACTAATACTACAAAAACAACTCCTGACAAAATGTTTTTAAATGTTCGCCAAGATGACAAACGTCGAAATAAATGGTTTCAAGCAGTGCACCGTGATAATCCCAAAACAAAATCGTTTATTTTTGGTTGTGAAGATCATTTCTATGTAAGTATTTCTTAACACCATTGTTATTAATTATTATTTATTTAAGTACATATACAAATCAAATAATTATTATATACTTACGTAGAGTTCAGTGAATATTTTTTTTTAACTGGACTCCAAATCATAACCTTTAAACCTGCTAAAGCTGCACAGTCATGACATTGAACATCCTGAATTTTTCTGGACTTTAACTGAATAAGCTTTACTCCGAACTCAGTGTTCTGGGCATTCCCGTCCCTTTACAATACAAATATTATTTTTACGACTTAGTTGAACATAACCTATAGCTTTGTCGCCGTAACTCTCACGCGATGCTCTACAATTTATGAAATAAATAATTATATTTAATATGAACCAACCAACCAACTAGCCCTGTATTATACTTGTCCCACTGCTGGGCACGGGCCTCCTCTACTGAATGAGAGGGGTTAGGCCTTAGTCCACCACGCTGGCCTAATGCGGGTTGGTAGACTTCACATACCTTCGAAAAATCTTATCGAGTTCTCAGGTATGCAGGTTTCCTCACGATGTTTCCTTCACCGTTAAAGTAAGCGATAATTAACAATTAATATACACGTGACGTAGAAAAGTCAGAGGTGTATGCTCTTGGGGCTGGTTTCGAACCTGCGACTTTCGTCTCGACAGTCCGTACCAATCCCCGCTGAGATATCGCTGCTTATATTTAATATAATGGAGAATAAATACTTAAATATTTTCATTTATTATATTATTTTTTAACAGACTTACCTTGATGCCTTGGCACCTCGAACTTCAGCAGAATTAAACCGAACGTCATTTTTAAAAAAAAATGGTTATCATAAATATATCAACATCAGGAATATTATCAGACTTTGCCTTAATAAATCCTTTATCACACATAGCTAAACGGAACCAACTAAAATCTCGTTTTTTAGCAATAAATTTTCAATATTATTGTCTAGTCACGTGTAATAGCCGTAAACGCTGTACTGTTATTAAATAGCTATAACATTATGACGTCACAACTATGGGGGCCGATCATGGCGCGTTTATAGTCACGTGATCTTTATTTGAATTTCATCAATTTTTAAATGTTTATAATTAATTGAACAAATTTTTTTTTTAAATTTTTCTGTTACATATCAATTTTATTAATAATAAAGTTTTAAAATACATAAAAAAAATCAATATTTTTTTTTTAGTTAAATACCTAATTGTAGATCTTGTATCTAGTGCTTAGCGCATAGTTACTTATGAAAAGTCAAACTACGTAGTGCTATTGTATATTCTTCAGTAGAAGTTATATAGAGGACCTTATGACGCTTAATTGTTCTCCAAAACTCATTGAGGTAGATGAATTGTAGGAAAACATATATACTTCGATTAATGTACCATGGAAGACTATACCTACGCTACTAGGCTTTTGGCTTACATGGCCACTTGAGGCCAATGAGCATGTAGGTGTTTTATTTTTATAGAAACTTTGTTAGATTACAAAATAATTAATGCATTGGAAAACATGAGGTGATACTATATCGCCGATACATTTATTCAATGCGATTTGTTTATGTACTTTTTTCCTTTTGGTTTACTACAGGGGTACTAAGGACATTCATATCCACATGCCTGACCCTCGAGGTAAATAATATCGTTTTTAGATCCTGAACGATGAGCCTAAGGAAAATATCATTGAAATCATCTAAAATTCTTTTATTAGGTATAAATTTTATAAAAGGATCTAAAGGTTAATCAGGTCCATATAAATGTATCATTACAGCACTACTCATAGTAATTTTCGTATCCTCATTAATTATCAAACTCATAAACGTCCAATTAAAAGTAATATGTAATCTAAATGAAGTCGTCAGTGATCGTCAGAGATTAAATGATGGAATCATGACGCTCCAGCTGACATTCGTAACAGATGTATCAAGGTCTAGGGGTGAACGCACTAGCAACCTTGACCTCGTAAGTAAGATCAATTGCATAAGAATAAACTATGTTATATATGTTTACTTAAACGCCCTACCAATTTATTTCATACAGAAGACAAATGCAAAGAAATTGTGGAAACTGTTAGTATTATTTCATTCAGGGGTTCTTAGCTACGAATAATTATATTGAAATATTCATTCTGGATTATACCATCTATCAGTTAAAATTAATTTTATTGTAACAAGCAATGGTTCGGTTATTTAAACGATGTACAATTTCTTTTCGTCAATCTTTACCTGTTGCACTGGCGAGCGCAACACATATGTTCCCGAATCCAATACTATCCCAGATATCGCACTAAATATGGAATCGTTTGCGCTCGAGTGAAAATCACGGTGGTGGGGAGAGACGCGTTCATCAGGGACCGTTGGGTGGGAACGAAACTTCGGAGTCAGGGTGGGACTGCCGAACGGATAAGTTTCTCCTTCGTCGATAGTCCAATACACATCAAAATGGTAAGTGGTGTACCAGTGAACAAAGTGGTGAAGTGTAGACATGTGGAAACCGTGCTAGTGGAGATTATGAAGCTAACTTAAACGAAGAAGATGATATAGTGCATACAGCAAACGAAAGCGTTAATGCAAATGAAGGCAGTGATAACAAATAACTTCTAAATATACCCGCTATATTGGAAGAAATAAGTTAAACGCCGTGTTAAACTACATAATCAATCTTATAACAGGAAAAATTAAAAGATGTTTAGTACTAAATATGAGTCAAATAAAGAGACAAACGTAGTGAATTTAAAACAACTTCGTAAACGTGATTCCGGGAATAGTATTACTTGAAATAAAATATATTGTGACACCTATGCAATCTTCAAGACAACATATCAAAACACAAACATCAATAATATAATAAAAATACAATCTCTTTCTTCATCGGTTAATAAATAATAGAGATATATATTGTTAAAACATTGGCTTTGATAAAACGAAATAATTTAGAAAAACTGTAATATGAAATAATTTGCTGCTAAAGTATCCAAAATGAATACTGAAACAAATATAGTAACTAAGTTGTCTTTTAGTTTCGGAAAATGTTAGAAATTGATAAATAAAAAAAACTAAATGATACAATAATATTTAAAAAAGATAAAAATAATAAAGTCAATGATGAATACGAACTATTCTAATAATCGGAGCAGTAGCTCTATTTATAACATTTTTACGTAATGCAAACAGCCGCTGCCGACTGTAAGTGATGCCGAGAACAAGATCTAAATATAGAGGCGGCACGGCACCGCCTAAATGGGAACTGGCGATGAAAGGCGAAATTTGGCTTTCTGAAAACCTAAATAAGAAATAATTTAAGAAAAAAAAAAGTAAAATATTTGAATGGTACATATTAAAAGCCAACCATTAAATGAAAACATTTTTTTTATATTTCCTAATTGAAGTTTAATAAACACGGAGAGAAAATATTAGGGATATTTTCTACTTCTGCGATAAAAAAGTTTAAAATAGAAATTTTATCGAATTAAGTAAAATCTATTTACTGCCAAAGGAATTTCAATTTGTTAACAAAATTAAGATAATTATTTAGCTAATGCCACTTCTAAAGGCACTTCAACAAAAACATGACTATAAAATAAACGTATCACTACGAAATATAAAACGGACCAACCAATACCACATAACCGCAGGTCAACACAATAATCCCATGCGATTTTTATGTAATCATTTTGTTCTCGTAAATCAAATCAAATTGATAGATATGTAGATAGATAGATCTTGTAGATATAATAATAATAACAATGAACGCTTCTAGGCGGATAAGGACAAGAAAATAAAGAAGAAGAAGGTAAAGGAAGACGCGCCTGCTGAGGAAGCACCAGCCGCGCCCGCCGCCACTGGCGAGAGACAATCCTCTCGTGGTAGCCGAAAAGCCAAGCGCACCGGCTCCAATGTGTTCTCCATGTTCTCGCAGAAGCAGGTCGCCGAGTTCAAGGAGGTGAGGATCTCAAACCCATAAAAATACTAGATATTAATTAATGTTAAGTACAAGCATTCACTTTTTCGGTATTCCCTTGGTAGTAATTTAAAGAATTCTTAAACTCCACTATTTTATGAATTTAAGCCCTTTGATATCTGAGCTTTTATGACGTTTATTTTTCAAATTTTTGTAGCATCTTTTATCATTCATTAAGATTTAATCATAGCATCTTACTTCACATCTTTCGTAGAAGCAATACAATAACCGTGACGTAACTCATCAGAGCGATTCGCAAAATTGTGTCACGAGCGATGTTTGACTCGTGGCGCTCCGCATGTTTTGTAAACACAGCCTTCTGTTGTGGCAGGATATTGAGAAAATCGAATAATTATCCTCAATAATGACACATGGCTTATTAAATTCATAACCGTTACATGAAATGTGGGTGTTCAAAGGTTGTATTACTATAATTATTATCATCGTCCCTCAGGCCTTCCAGCTAATGGACCACGACAAGGACGGTATCATCGGCAAGAACGACCTTCGTGCCACCTTCGACTCCCTCGGCAGGCTCGCCTCCGAGAAGGAGCTCGATGACATGGTCAGCGAAGCGTCTGGCCCCATCAACTTCACCCAGCTGCTGACCCTCTTCGCCAACCGCATGTCCGGTGGCTCCGACGAGGATGATGTTGTCATCAACGCCTTCAAGACCTTCGACGAGGAGGGTAAAATCGACTCCGAGAGGCTTAGGCACGCGCTCATGACCTGGGGTGACAAGTTCTCCGCCGACGAGGTGGACGAGGCCTACGACCAGATGGAGATCGACGATAAGGGCTACATTGACACCACCAAGCTCATCACCATGCTGACCGCCAGCGCCGAGGACGAAGAAGGCGGAGAGGCCGCGTAATGATTCCAACAGACAGTTGAGATGTGAAACGGAAGGCAGCCACCGCCTGGCCATGGTTCAAAGGCGTCGGATTAAACCACCACGATGCGAACCGAACATCTTTTTTATTTTAATTTTCTATACATAATAATTTATTGTTTCCATTTTTTAAATAATATATAATGAAAATATAGTTCTACTATAACCAAGCTATTGTAGTACTGTCTTTGTAATAACGAACACCGGAAATGATTATCAAGAGAGGAATACTATGTATTCATTATATTTTTGTTTCTGAATAAAGCTACAATGAAGTCTGAACGAAATGACATTGTGCCCTAAGGGCCATTTTTTATAAAATATAAGATATGGATTTTCTCATTACACACAACAATTACACCAATCCTTTAAACCTTTAATGTTGCCAGGAACAAAGGGAAGTAACTACCACCAGGGCCTAATGAGTAACTGATTTCCAAGTTTAAATGCACATAGTTTTGGGGCAAATTATATAATATATAAGTAGGTATTCCTTTATTGTAATCAACCAGTATTTTATATCACTATAAAATAAAAGCCCTAACATTTGTCAATCCAAAATTTAGTAAACTACATCAACTAAACACATAAAGGTTTTCAATAAGCATTTAACTAAACCAGTATTTTATATCACTATAAAATAAAAGCCCTAACATTTGTCAATCCAAAATTTAGTAAACTACATCAACTAAACACATAAAGGTTTTCAATAAGCATTTAACTTAGGAATGGGCATTAGACAATAGGTACTTAAAAACATAATTCGCGATCTACATCGAAAAATCAAAACCATGTGAGATGATATTACTCATCGATAATAAAAAAACATTTACAGCAATACATTCTTGGCACGAAACAGCAATACCTACTCTAATACAAATACGGCTATAGCCATCAAATCATTGGGTAACCTGATGGCAGCCACACATTTTTGGCACAGGAACCACAAACTCCTGATTATATAAATAAAACAATAAGATCTCGTGGAAAATTTATTAAGACTACCGACCGCTTGAAACCTGATACCTTATTTAAAAATAAAATTAGAGCATGTGCTCCTCTTGAAATATACTTTTACTGAAAACATTTTAGCACGATTCTTTTTATTATACCAGCGACTGGTGAACAAGCTAGTGAATCACCTCATAGTTCATTACCCATGAACACTCAATAAGAGAAATCATGGATGTGTGGCTGGCCTTAACGGAAAGGATTTAGAAGGGCGTCTACGTCGTGTCGTGTCGGGTTTCTGTGACAACTGACAGTGGTACTACTCCTGATAATTGAACAGTTACCAATCGATCAGTTATTCCCGTAAGGCGTTTCCTTTTTTTTAGCATAGGCCGGCAAACGTGCAAATGAGTCACCTGATGGAAAGTGATCTTCACCGCCCATGTTCGCCCACAATACCAGAAGAATCATGGGCGCGTTGCCGACCTTAAAGGAAAGGGATAATTAGGGATTGAGAAGGGGAGGGGGATTTGAGCTTCCAGATCTCACTCACCGTACGAAATGCAGCAGCAAGTTTACGTCGGTTTTCTCTGAGACAGTGGTAACGACCATTTCGTTTCATGGCCCATTCATTTTATAGACAAAACTGTCTACAGGGTGGCTCAGTGAAGGACAGGCATGACCTGTACTGTCGTTTACAGGTGGAATGTCTGACGCATCTTGGCAATACGACGATGGTCCTTGGGCCTGCGCGCTGACTCTCCAGCCTGAAGTTTGCTTCCAAATCTCGGGGCGAATTATCAGCCATCACGCCTCTACAACAAACGAACAAACATTCTGCTCACAATCCTACACGCTTTACTTCGACGAAGTGGTACATCAGCAGAAGCCTATTGCACACCATAAACTCCGGCTGCTGGCCACAGCCACCAGTCACAGCCAGCTGCCACGGTCGGCAAAAAGAGACAATTAAAAAGTTGACTATTACGCAACTAACTTCAGTGACAAAGAAGTCAGCTACCCCCGTTACCAGCTCTCACCGCCATCGGCCGACGACGATGATTCCACCTAGTTGGGAAATGAAAACTGTAATATTTTATTTTATAAAATTGTATAGGTAATATATTATTTTGAAAATGCATGCTTGTGAGGGAATACCATAACTGTTTTTACGTATGTAACGGTTGTATTTTTATGATCGACATTAAATACATATTAAAAACTACGTAAAACGAAACTCTAATATCAATACATATGTACTAGTACAATCAACCTGGGTAACTTTAGCTTTCAATGTAACATTGACTCACTAACTTGTATTTGAACGTTTAATTTTTTCTCTGCTTACTGAATCACTGTATAATAATAAGTAGTTTAATTTATGAAAGTAAATAGTGTTTTTAAACGAAACCTGCAGTGACAATTGACATTTATCAAATATATATTTTTTTCTCACCATTCAAAATTTGGGCGGTAAACAGAGTTAGAAATATACTTGCTAAAAAGTTGTGTATAGCAGTTACTACAGAAGAACTACAGAAGGCGAGTTCAGTTTTATGTTGAAGAATCATATGTTTTTTATGTAATAACACTGAAATATCCCGCATAATTGATAGATTTTTAAAAAAATCTTTATTTAATCTTCGATCCGTTTCATTTTCAGACCATTTGGGGTAACATTAGCTCGGGGCGAGGACAGACAATGCGTGAAAATTTAAATTATGCAAAAAAGTTTTGAAGGGTGGAAGTGGCCATCAAAGCTTGACATATTTAATTGTCACCCCCGAAATATAGTTAGTCGATCTAAAATCACAAAACGAGGCGATTCTTATGCGATTGATGATCAATTTCTATATATGGTATGGGGGAATTGAGAGCCGATATTATGTTTCTTTTTTATATGTGATTGAGTTTGTTTTATTATTTTTTATTATTTTAGGCATTGCTCAATGATTATAAGTACATCAAAACCTGATTAATAAAATAATAACTTGATTTAAGAGGTCCATTAAATAGAAGTTGATTTCGATAAACCAGGCAATTAAATATTGTATTAATATGGCAACCCTACGTTGCCACTAAAAAGGAGATAGTGATATAAACGAAATGTATTTTTTTTTATCAAAATGACAAGCTAATCTTACCGAGGAGTAAAAAAAACTACATAAATTAGAGTTTTTCTTCATCAACTCCTCATACTTATTAATGTTACCCAAATGTCAGTGTAACTTCGGCTCACCAAATTTTTGGTAATTTAAGGGTCTTTTATTTATCGTTTTGATAAATAACACAGAAATTTAGATTATAAAGGCCAATATCCCACTAGAAACACTCGTTTATGACAAATAACAATAAAAGTAAATCCGTACTACTATAAATTACCTCTAAAGTGAGCCAAAATTACCCAGGTTGACTGTATGTATGTATGTATTGATTGGATTTATATTTTCTACGTACGCCAATTTCCAAACGGAAAGGTCAAAAGTTTATATTTTTATTATACGTCATCGATTGTTTATGGTGAAAAGTCAGACTAAATGTCACCCATTGTTTATAAAAATCTTGATAAAAATGGGCACAGAAACTCTGCCAAACGTAACAAAAACATTCAGATATTCGTTCCCAACATGTACAAACGAGGATGTGTTGTTCAAGCTGGAGGTACCGGTGGAGATCCCCCACAATGGCTCCACCAGGGAGCTAGTGCAGCGAGTTATAAAGATGTTCCACATACCGGTGTATTTGGAGGACGGTGGGTGGATTTGCCTTTGTTTGGCTAGTTTTCTCGTATAATGAAAAAAAAAAACTAAACGATTTTTTTTTCATGAAAACGAACTTATTTTTTTTTAACTATTCCGAACTTAAAAGAATCATCAAAATCATTGCAAAAACGTCGAAATTTGAGTCTTCACTCCCTTTCCCCATTTCAAATTAAAATGGGACTACCTTTGAGCTATACTCATTTGATGGAGTTATGCGTGGTTATACAAAAAAAATCTAATTGAGAACCTCCTAGGTCTTGTTATCAGTTAAAAATAACTGAATGTATATTGTTTTAAGAGATATGATGTATGTAGATAACAAACATATAGATACTTATGGTACTTCTGTATTTAAAATCTATAATGTGTAAAGAAAGGAGGACATGAGAGCAAATAGGATATTATAGGAGCTTTTGCAGAACTAAAAAGTAATTTTATTCAGTCAGTCTGCCTACATGTATCATGCATGCATAGGTCACTAAGGTCAATTCCCTCTTCATTATTAGAAAAGCCCATACCCAGCATTGGATATATAATATAGGGCTGGTTTTATTATTATAATACATTCTGTCAGTCGATATGTAAAGAAAGAAAGACAATTTATTATTAATCACAGATCACAATTATACAGTAAAAAACATTTGATGATATTGGTATTTGAGCGTAGTGACTGACAGATAGGTGACTGCTCAGTGTACATCTGTATATATTCTGTGGTATTTAGTACCTACTCATAATGAACTATCTTAAATGCCCAGCAAAATTATACATAAATTTTGTTAAAATCAGTTTTTTCACTTGCCTGAGTCATGAAACATGACCCTGAACAAAACCCTGCCTGATTTCTGAGCCTGCTCATAAATAGGAAAAACACTATTTACAAGTTTAAATTACAAAGTACTGTATGCCTTAAATAACATACGAGAACACAACAATGCTTATACACTGCTGCTTGCTACAAGTGGAATCTGTGGAATAGATAGAAGGAATATAAACAAATAGACTCAGTGGATTTGAATGAAATTTGGTAAGGAGATGCGTTATATCCTGGGGAAGGATATAGTGTAGTTTTTATACCAGAAAAAAAGCTTTATGTGGGAAGTTTCGCGGACAAAGCCTAGTAATAAATATACAATCAAGCTACCTACCCTCTCAGACTTCTCACATGAAGGCCCTACCACATAGTAATTTGCTTATAGAACTGAATGAGAGACTGGCTCATTTTGTGGCAGAGGAAACGAAAACATTCCACAATGAACGAGATGAAGCACTTTTGAATCAATTGAAAAACAGTGAACTCAATGTGGAAGGCATTGTCAGGAACTGGGAGAAACTGTTTAAGGAGAATGTTGTGGACTTTGCGGAACAGAAGGGTACACCTGATGAGGAGGTCAGTGGAGCAGTATTCATAAATATTTCACTAAAATTCATATTATGTTTTATAGTATATCAAATAATTTATGAAATAAAATTATTCTTATCTTCAAGGTGTTTGCTGCTGCTTACCATAAACTGGTGCATTCACCAGCACTGGAAACAATCTTACAAGTGGAGAACTCATACGCCAAAACAGTCAAGACCACACTCAAGAACAGGGATGAAGATATCAAGAAGTTAACAGAGAGGTAAATAATTCATAATCTTCTTATGGAGAACTTCTCAGTGATACAGATTCACTTACGATGTTCCCTTGACTGTAAAGCGATAGTCTCATATTCACTGGGTTCACACAAACTTGTACACAACAGTCCTTACACAGCTGCTGTTTGACAGCAGAAATAGACAAAGCGGTACCTAACCAGACGCCCTCTCGGATGCGAGGTACCTACGACCTATCTATTTAATAGTTTAGTTGGGCGACAATAGAATAGCTACCAATTGCCATTGTTTGCCATGCATAGTTACGTTTATCCTCTATCCTTTTGGACTCTGACCACTTTTCTAAGATGAATTAGGTATTTTTAACCCTTAATATCATCACAGACTTCAAGTTATCTGTGTAATTTTGTTAACAAACAAAATCATGTCTTCAAGAATGTACATATAAACTAATTTTTAGATTAAGAAAAAACAAGAATAATATACTGTTTTTTTAGACAAACCGAAGAAATGGAAGAGAAGATGACGCTCCTGCACCTGGAGTGTACGGAGGAGGAGATCAACCAGCTGGTGTCGCGGCACCTGGAGCAGCAGGGCGTGGTGGCGGGCCGGTGGGGCTCCACGCTGGACGCGCTGGCGCACACGCAGCGCGCGCACCACCGCGCCTGGCTCATGACCACGCTCGAACAGTACCACGACTCCAGCGCGCTCACTACGCCCAGGTACATTCGTGTATTCAAACCGCCCTAATATTACAGGTTATCACGTATTATGTGGGTGGGTGGAACAAGTGTCTACAATTCTAAGCACATTCAAAATAAGTTAAATAAAGGGGATCACAAATATTATTTTAAATATTGGTATGAGCTAAAGTGACTTTGTTTTAAGGTAAAATAGGTCTACTAAGAGACCTGTTCACAACCTGTGTTGACATATGTGCAACTCGCAGATATCCTCACTATAGACACACATAAATAAGGTGGGCGTTCAGTGGGAACATCTCATTATCTCCCTCGTCCCACAACCCAAAAAAAATATTGATGACGATTTTCTCCAAGGATCATAAATGTAATAAATTATGAATTCATTTTCATCACCAGCATTTGTTTTGTCTGTCACACTGAGAAATCATTTTCCCTACAGCAACTCTCCTCTGGGGACATTCTCCCCCGCAGTGGGCGCGTCGTTGGGCGCACCCCCCGCCCCGCTGTCGCTGCCCCCCGCCGCACAGGGCCGGATGGAGGAGAGCTTCACCATCCACTTGGGCAGTCAGCTAAAACAAACACACAACATACGGATCGTTGCTATGGATTTGCTGGACTTGTGCAATGTCGATCCTGACGAGTAAGTGTCTGCTACTTGAGATTGGGTGATTTTTTACAAATGTTCATTCTTATTATCCACAACTGTTGTCATATTTTTTACTGTTGACGCGCATTGATATTTATCTGCCTATCATCATTTAATAATGGGCACGACTCTCAAAAAGTCTTACGAACTGGTCGTTGAAAAAAAAAGTCACTGCTTTTTGTTCTATTGACCCCATATATTTTTCATCTGCACACTCAGTGTATTAATAATGATTCTAATGAGAGAGCCATGCTGTACCCAGTTTTGTCTAGAGCATGAATTCTCCCATCCCTTCTTCCTTTCCTTTCCTCCAAATTTCAGCGATCCGCTGAAAATCACCACTCCTAATTGACCTAAAAACTTGTGGGTTTGATAAAACAATACAAATGCTAAATTTAAACTGTGTCATTATAAATCAAATGATTTGATACAACATATGAGGGACAATGATATATAGATTTTACTACTATTATAAATGAGACAGTTCGGATGTTAATCACGCCCTAATGGTTGAACAATTTTTGATGAAATTTGGCACATAGGTAGACCATGACCTGGATTAGCACATAGGCTACTCATCACGCTAACACTAGTAGGACAAAAAGGGGACATCACATGAATACATATCCACATCTGACACAGTCCAACAGAATCATCACGTCGTCTGCAAACGTCATTGTCGCTGTACTCGAGCGAGCTGTCGGCCGTGGTGTTGTTGAGTGAGTGCCCTCCCTCCCCGCGCCTCGCCGCCGCCGCCGCGCGCTCCACCGACCACCACTTCAGCGACCTCGACCGACAGATGAGGGACATCAACGAACAAGTCAAGGAGCCGGTGAGTGTTACTCTCGAGTCGACTCAACGTCAACTTACGTTATTATTGTTTTATTGTTTTTTTTTATATATCCTAGCTCGTCAAAGTGACTACGCTATAACTGATCTAAGTGTAGCTCAGTCCAAGAATAGTGTCGACCAACGATAAACGATGTGTCCAATGTAGGTCGGCAAGATCATGCCGGCCTGCCAAAGGGCCAAAGGGGAGGGGAAGGAAAAAGAGATGGGAAAAGGGTTAGGATCAGGGGGCAAGCCTCCTGGGGAGAACCGGATTGTGTGTTATTAACACGCTTTTATTAGCTTCATGTGTATGTTTGTATGTAACGGAATCTTTAAACATGATTTTGACCTCCTTCAAAACGTTGGATTAAATGGAAATTTGGCATACTTATCGAGGACCGATGACAAAGCAATATTTAAAAAAAAGTATTGTAAATTGTGTATCCACTTGCCTGGATCTCCGCTAATTATAGGAGTATCTCAGATTTATACCGAACTGTGTATTGTCGGTTTGTTTCTCATAATAAATCATTACATTCTGAACATTGCATCAATGCATGTCTTATATTTTGTGAAGAACCTCAACCGACTACAATATATTTATATTTTTTCTAAAAAATATAGTTTACAAAATCTAAAAAACAGGCTTTTATAGAAAATTAATATCTAAATTTACCATTTATCCATATGTTAATTTAATATAAACTCAATTTAAGTTTAATGTACAATTTATAATATGGCCGTTTGTTTGTTAATTTACCATGTTTAGGCGGAGCATCGCAACACAGCGCGTCGTGGTTCCCAGCCGACTGGTGGCAGTGGTGGCGGTGGTGGTGGTGGGTCGCGCAAGACGTTACGCGCCGGCGACGTGGTGATGACGCGCCACAGCAACCTCGCCGACGTGCACGTCGTGTTCCATCTGGTCGTCGACGACCACTCCCTGAAGTCCGGTCAGTTGCCTAACCTAGTACTTGTGTCGAAAATGGCTATGGTCCATATCGACGACCCAAAATATATATTGAATCTGGACTATTCCATAGTAAAAATATGGAGAAATAATAATAATAAATAGATTTAGTGTAATTGCCGAGTGTATGAATGCTATGTATGTATGGATACATTAGTTGATACTGATTTCTATATATAAGTTTCTTTTACTTTTCTACTGACTTGTCATAAGCGCTATTTCAATTGCCTACATGATTAATAAACGATTTGATTTGATTTGTGCAAGTTTATAACTGACTTGATATAGTCACCTGCATATTTGTGTCGTCATCTTACCTCATACAGGATAACCATATAAGACCACATAGGTCTTAACCATAGACTTATTTTTTCTAATCTTAACTACACAAGTACTAATGGATGACATTGTTTCCTAACAACTGAGAAGCCGTGAGGTCCACAGTACGACATTTTCAAAATGAAAAACCAGACAAGTTGGATTGGACGTGGTCAGAATTTGTGCCAGATATAGCGATAGTTTCACACCCTATCACATTTTTTTTTATTAGCCCTTTATTATAGTATACGTCCCACTGCTGGGCACGGACCTCCTCTACTTAATGAGTGGGATTAGGCCTAAGTCCACCACGCTGGCCTAATGCGGGTTGGCAGACTTCACATACCTTCGAAAAATCACATCATCACATCTATCAAATCATCCTATCACATTATGACACGAAAATAAGCTCGCCGATATGTGGGTGCAGCGCTAATTGCACCTTCGACTACCTCTTCGAGTATACAGGCTTGAATATATGTTATTTTGTTTCATAAGATTCCTTGCTACAGGCGATATTACGTCTCGCCACCCCGCCATCTTGGGTCTGCGCAATGTGTTGAAGGCGGCGTGCAGTAATGATATAACTAGTATCTCATTACCATTGTTGCTGCGACATGAACTGTCAGAGGTAACTAAACCTTTTTGTTACTATTTTATAAGACTTAATGACGAAACGAGGATCTCGCTTGGCTGGATGGTAAGCGACACGCCTGCTCATAAACAGAAGCAATATGACACATAACATTGATAAAAAACCACTGCATTCAAATACGTCCGCCATACACATATAAGATATTAAGTTTCATAACGCCCATTAATATCACTGGCCTCAATGTCCTTCAAACCGAAACACATCCACGTTCAAACTTTGTACATTTATCGAGGACCGATGACAATAGACTAATTTGATAAAAAAATAATAATAAAATAATAATAATAGTTTAGTTTAATTAATTATTATTTTGATTTATTTATGTCGATGTGTAATGTGGTGATGTGTTGTGTTGTGGTGCAGGAGATGACAGGCGCGTGGTGCGCCCGGCGTGCGGAGCTAGTCCTGAAGTGCGTGAAGGGGTTCGTGCTGGAGGCGGCGGGCGCGGGCGGCGCCGAGCTGCGCACGCTGCACTTCGCGCTGCCGCCCGCCATCGACCACAGGGTGTTCGCATCCCTAGCCACGCTGCTGCCCACCATCTTCCGCATCTCGAATCCGCTCAAATTCAAAGCTGCCGGATGAGATGTAGAATTGGTTTTTTTTTGGCGGGAATTCTGACAGTGCAGTTCATCGCTTATTTTAATTTATTTCATAAACTTGTTTAGAGTTGTGTTTGTTGTATAAAAGTGGTGTGGTTTTGTTCAATAAACATTGACGGTGATGAACAGTGCATGGAAACATTGAAATAAGTGAATTAAGCATCGTACTGAAAGGAGTTAACACCAAAACTCCGACAAGACCTTGAAATCGACCGCACCCGTGTTTCATTGTTCTTGTAAAAATACTTTGAAAATAAATTATACTTGACACTGCCTAAATGCATAATACTGCGAAAGCCATAAATAATTAAAAAAAAGAAGAGATGTAGAATTTACCTACGTGTATTTATTATCATTCCTGTAGGTTCGTAGGATCGTGTGATGTCGATGTCTATACAAAGTCTTGTAAGGGTGAGTTCAGACCATAAGGGAAAATGCTAGCGTACTTTTTGATGTCAGTGAACAAAGAACTGTATCAGTATAAAATTCAAAGCAGATATCAAGTATTTCATTCTGCATTTCTACACTGGATGTAAATATATTTATATGATCAAGAGGTTGCTTGAGCCTTGAGAGCAAAGATTTTCCCATTTGGTCTAAACCGATGCTACACCTTTATGTCTTACCACTTAGTATTCTAGGTTTGTATTAAATATTAGATCTTCTATCGATTCTTATTGATATATTTTTACTGATTGTAGGTACTATGATCATGTTAATTATAATTTTATTTGTAACATTTTAAAGGATAATGTTCACAGAAGGAATAATTTATTTTAATTAACTAAATATTGATTAAATCATAGTATGTATTTCTTTCGTTTTATTGAATTTCTCAGAGCCCCACAATAACCCGAGCTTTCATGTTATAAATCGCGAATTAAATACCTTATGGGAGGGCTATACCTAGGGATTGCAATCCGGCGTCATTTTCAGTCCGGCCGGATCCGACCGGATTCTCATTGATCCGGATGGATCAAGTCAGGATGATTTTCGCTTTTCGGTTCAAAATGGACTGTTAGTAAGTTAATAAATTGTCATTGTGTTTAATATAGGTAGTTTATAAAAATAAAACATATATCAATACATCGTATAAAACAAAGTCGCTCCCCGCTGTCTGTCTTTTTTTAATAGATAGAGTGATTCAAGAGTAGTTTTATATGTTTAATACATGCATAATATAGTAGAGAAACACTGATAATTTTAGAGGTTTCTAATGTGATGTAAATAAACACATTTTTTGCGCTTACATTGCAAACGCTGGCTAAACCTTGGATTTGTAATTGTAATTCTTCCTGTAATGTCAAATCTTTCCTTAGTGATGGTGTATATAAGTTCTCTTCTACTATTACTTCCATGTTTTCTTTTCTTTTCTTGAATAACTCTTTCCAAGATTTTTCTCATTTCTGATCGTAAGACTTTGGCATAGTAAAGTACCTACTCATGCAACAGCTCTATTATTTAGCTAAAATTGTAGCACCGGATCCGGTGAACGTTTAATGATGCCGGATCCGCCGGATTGCCGGACCCGGTTTTCCGGATTGCAATCCCTAGCTATACCCCATTTATACCCCGTCAGAAATTACTATGTATAATATTTTGTATATAGTGCCAGTTCGAGACTAAGTAATGAAATGTGGCGCTCCTAGCCCTTACTTTGGTATATTTAAAGCCATAAACAAACACCACACAACAACAAGAACTCAGAGATTGGCATGCGAAGACGCCTTTACACGGTTTCGACGCCCGCAGCAGCCCACTCTGTTCGCATACATGGTAGGGTCGGTCATATTCGTCTAGGTCTAAAATGACTTAACAATCGTCGCACCTCTCTTTGTTTAAAGTAAGATTTAAAATTAAGTGGCAGGTCGCGTTACTTTAGTTTTGGATTTTTTTTGCTTTTAATTACATTTAAGCGACTTTAACTTCATGATCTTTTAATAAGCCGACAAACATCTTGAAAAATAAACGGCGTAGTGGGTGTGTTCGCGCATAGCTACACTTGCATGCAAAATAACTGCAAAATAAACATTATTTGGGTGAAAGTAGGAATATGTGAAATTAAATAAAAATTTAATGAGCGAAAGTTGGAGCAGTATGAGGTGATCGTTGGACAGATGAAGGAGTAGGGGAGACATTTATATAAATACTCCTTGGCTTAATAATTTCTCATAGAAACTCGATATATAAATTGTTTTGAATTTAGAAGTCTCAACAAAAGTGTATTCAGACCCAACTGGGACTTAAGTGGAACGCAGGACGCAAAGGCCGATTGCTTGGCCAATCGCGTGGACTCCCGCGTTCAAATCCACTCGCGTTTCGGTCCGCCAGAGACCAAAAAACGACTATTGCGCAGGCAAGGACATTTTTCAACTTGTTTGCCGGTATATATTAAATACTTTGCTAGACGTCAATCACTTGCCTGTGTAAATAAAACAACCACATTATCATACATTATTTATTTAAAAATATATTCAACAATGTTTCGTAAAATAGCAATTCCGATTCAATACAATCTACAATACCTAAAACTATATTTTGACACCACCACTGTTCGTGGAATTTTGCAGTTAAACACTACACGTAGTCATGTTTCACATTTGTTCAAATACAGGGCCCATCTACAAAAATGCCTTATCATGCAAGTCACGTTAATCACATATTTCGATGTAAAATCAAGCATTATAATTCCAAATAGGTACAAATGAACCAATTTTGGTTGAATATTCAAGAAGACGGTAAAAAACGATTAATTGAATACAGCTTATAATGCGTTTCGAGCGAACAAAGTCCTGAATAATCTAAACAATCTAAAAATCTAATCTTTCAGAATATCGTATTTTGTCTAATCTATATATATAATCTATATATCTATAGTATCTTATTTTTCGACCAGGATATCTATCTTGTTTAGTATCATCTGTATTCGTAATTATATTCAACCAATAAATTAATGTCAATAGTCATACTTGAGTACTATACGATTCAATTGGACATCTATACTGAGTGTCTCAATTACTACGCAGAACTTTATTCACCCTAACTCGCCCATTAAAGGCAAATAATACAGAATCATAAATAAAAATAAATCATAGAAAATCAAAATCAGGATTAAATATTTCCAGATGAAAATGTTAAGTCATAAGAAAATTGGGTAGTTATGTAGTAAATAAGAGTTTGAGGAGAATTAAACTAGTATTCGTTATAATGTCAGATATTTCAATACTGAGTTTGTGCCAGACTTCTATTGCATAATAAAAAAAAACCTTAAAATACAAATGCTACTTCAAGATTCTACAAATTCTATATTATGAAATTTGGCGAATGCTACAACTAAAAATTAAAAAGCTAAAATGTTGTGTTGTTTGCATTAATAAAAATATAGTCAAAAATAACTTACATAATGTCTATCACACATAATATTACTTGTCTTTTTCTATTTAACGTTCAAAATACATTTTGAAACTTGACCGTTTTCAGACCATATACGAGATGTGGTCTTTTTATGAAGCTCAAAAATTTAAAACAAATCCCAAAACATCAGTTAAAAACACAATAAAAGTGCAACCTTATAAGTAAAAACCTCAATTATTAAAGATTAAATTAAAACATTATTCGAACACTCACATTGTGCGCCATTAAGAGCCTAGCATTCTATGAAAACGAAGCTACATATTATGTTATATGGAAACATTAACATCTGAGATTCCCAACACGTAAGGTAACAACCCATCTCCCAGTAATCGTTAAGGACCTAGACAAACTAACTCCTAAAATAGAATACTGATAACAAGGCTGTAAAAATATCTTGTAAATGAGTCAAACATATTGGGAGCCTCTTAAGATAAGATACAATAAGAATGAAGCACCAAAGATTTGCCACAACAAGTATTATATTGATAAATGAGCAAACATTATTTGACTACAGTTGTTTCAAAATGAGGTATCACCTTTTTCTTTATATATAGATATGATACTAAAATCTAGTTTTCTAAAATGCAATATACCTGTTTATATAAACACATAATAAATTGTTAAAAAAACCTACATCTCAAGATAAGTAAATGAATTATAAGATGAATAACTAAATAAACTTCTGGATGATGAACCACGGATAATATATATACTTCGTGTGTGTATTCGTTTCGCGTCACAATTTAGTGCAACATTCACGTAACGCACACTATAAAATGTATGCGCGCCACATAACAACGTCAGTGGACGTAGTAAACATTGGCACGTTTGGTTTCTAAACAGATCAACATCGCTATACGCTTCTTTGCGAGATCAGTGTATTATCTCAAATGTCTCGAACATTCCAGATTACACACAGTAATAGTTAATAGTTAAAACATGGATTATAAATGTTTACAGGAAATTCAGGGATTAATTCTTATGCGTAATGGGGTACACACATTTTCAATCAGGCACTATTGGGCTTCATAACTTACCTACACATAGTATACATACATTATTACAATTATTGTACCAGAAAAATCAACATTCCAAATTAACACAGCTCAGGGACACATTTTACTGATGAAAGCAATATCGTAGTACACTGTACTAGAATGTTCTATGTTGAATTACTTCAGAACATATTGTTGAACTATCAGTAATAGATCATGATAAGTTTGTAGAGGAATAATTAATAGATTTTAAAAATAAATTAAGAACACCATTAATAAAATATATCTCCGAACTTCATCTGCATATCTCACATTCCAAAACGCAATAGCTAAATATATTAAGTTTATCAAAAACTTCACAATAGGCGTCTTATTGTTGCACCTGTAAAGATATAAAAAGTTTTATATTAATTTTACATAAATACATAATCTCGAGTTTACGCTACGTCGCGATTACAGTAATGGTCACGCAAGCGCAGTTGTGTATTAGCAATCGAAGAAAATACCATCGCTTTCGGAGACAAAAGTAGAAGAAATATTATTGTGATCATTAAAAAAGCGTAGCGTCTAGGTACAGGAAATTAACGAAACGAGAAAGTTAGGCAAAAACCGATTATATAAAGAACTAAAATCTCATGAAGGTCATTTTTACATAATGCATACGAACATTAATTAATGAACAAATACTATATTATCTATGACTTAAAAATCTAATTTAGAATTATTTCGCCATTAAAAACTGTCGACTGTTACAAAATCACTTCCGGAACTATCACAAAATGGCGGACCAATCGCAGGAATATGAACGGCGCCTGAGTACTTACCGTAAACGCGTGGGAAAGAGATAGATTTATAATACATCTCCGCATTAGAACAGGCAGTGTCACTTCTGTTTCGCATGGCAGAACTGCAGCAGCTTCGCTGCTGTGTTCTTGTGACGGAGATGTGCTAACGGCCTCAGACGAAATTTGAATTCATGTCCCTAAAAGCAATATTTAAGGTTCCAATACACATGACACTCACCTTAATTTATATTTGTACTGTGAAAGGTGGCTCGAAAATATTCGTTATCTCCTGCGAGCGCGACCAACCGGCTTCTTCGGCACTGGAATTTTAAAAAAAATGGAGTAAATCTTAATTTGTAATAAACAAATGAAATATACGATAATGGCTAAGAAACAATATTAAAAGCTATACAACAAGGCTTAAAATTGAAAATAACTCTGATAAATACCTTCTGGTTCCTTCTTTCCTCTCATGCTTTTGCCTCTTGTTTTTAATGGTGAGGCCACAATACTAACTGATGTCTTAGTAGTATTGGCCTTTTTGCGTGCTGGCTGCTTCTTGACAGATTCTAAAAACGTTTTCGTATATTTGTAGAACACAACGTTCTTTGAGAATTATACAGCTTTTATCTTATTGACTCAAATAATACAATCACGGACAATCACGGTAGTTTTGATTTTAGTCTAGTATATTCCTAGTCCTATTCTGATCTACGCTAACAGGCAAAGAGTATGATAAAATCTGCAGACCTACCTTTAACTGGCGATACTTCAGGTTTTGACTTCTTTGTTCGTTTATTATCTGGTTCGTTTTCCACTGTAGTAGTTCTCTGTAATAGAATATTTTTGTTTAGTAAATTTTCTTCCATATTCTTCAGAATTTAACATTGTGTTACTTTCTACATGAAGATTATAGAATAATTTTAATTTTAAACCCGAATATCAATAATTAATTAAATAATTTTTTTTTTTTTTTTTATCAAATTAGTGTATTGTCATCGGTCCTCGATAAATCTATAAAGTTTGAACGAAATCTGGCCGTTTAAAGTGGGTCAAAATCGCGCCCAAAGGAGTCGGTTACAAACATACAGGCGAAGTTAATAAAAAGCGTGTAAAAAACATGATCTAACCCACCTTCCTACCCCTGCTGGTTTGTTCCGCCGGCTTCTGGAGTGCCGTGACCTCTTCGACCACCTTCCTGGATCTCACTACCCTAGTTACTTTGTTAACTTCACCTTCTTGTGTACTCTTACTGATTACAACTTTGTTATCCTTTACTACGGACCGCTTTTGACGTCCGTTCGCAGTCTCTGTTTCCGTCGTCTCTATGGTCTTTTTCCTACCACGTGTAATTTTAGAAGGTACTTTGTCTTCGGCGGCTGTTTTACGCTTACGTCCTTTTTCTTCTGGTATGACTGTATTGTCAACCTTCGTACGTCGTGTCTGTCTTGTAGGTTCAGACTGGACGCTTACTTGTGGCTCTAACTTCTTGCCCCGTGCTCTCGTAGTCTTTGACAAAGTTTGGTCTTTTACAAGACTTTTTTCTTGAAGAACTTTTGCTTTCGATCTCGTTTTTGTGGTTTTTTCTACAGATTTATTTATACGTTTTGGTGAATCAGTATCTGAGGTTTTAGTCTTACCTCGTGTTTTAATTGATTTCTCTTTGACAGAAGATTGTTTCGTTTCTTGCTCATTAACATTTTGTACATTAGTTTTTCGTCCACGTCTAGCTGGAGGATTATCTTCTGCTAATTTGTCCATTTGTTTTTTATCGGTTTGTCTTCCTTTGGTATTAGATGCAGTAGTTGTAACAGCACGAGTTTGTCTTTTTGGTGCCTGAGATTCGTTCTCAGATTCATCACCTGTTTTACGAGAAGTTATAGCTTTTTCTTTAACTTGTTTAATATTTCGGGATTCATCTACCTCGTTTTTGGCTTTTCTAACAGATCTCGGTTTTAGCTGTGGAGAAGGTTTGCTCACAACCACACTTGCTTTTTGTACTTTAGCTCTAGTAGTTCTCTTTGGCGTCATTTTCGGTTCTTGGTATTCAGACACTTTATGTCGTGTGGTTTTCTTTGGACTGTTAGATGTTTTTTTTAAATCCTTTGTTGTGCTCGCTTTAGCGTCTTTTTTGTTTCGAGATGATCTGGATGGTGCTATAACTGGTGACATTTTAGCAACAACTAACGAGGCCTGGCTATTCGATTTATCTACATTAATAGTCTTTTCTTTTCGACTTCTTGTAGCTCTAGCTTTCGGCGGACTTGCTTTGGCTTTAGCGCGAGTCTTTTTCGGAGACACTTTTACTTCATTTTCCTGCACGGTAGAAATATGTTCCATTTTTTTGCCCTTGGATTTTGGTTTATGTTGGGGTATCTCTAAAATTTCAACCGTGGTCCTGCAAATGGAATTTGCATCAGAACATACCTACATACATTGTGTAATATTTTCTAAAGTTATTATATAAAACCATTATTGATATTACTTAAATGTACATGGGATACAATATTTACGTTTTGATTTTACTTAATGTTATAATGATGGGATGGTACCGGAAACATATTTTTGATACAACCACCGTGCACATGATGAAAAACCCGCCATAGTAGCACGTTCCTTCGAATTGCATCCATAGTATTCGGACTGCAACATACTTACCATTAGGTGCAATGTATTCACTTTGACGTGCCAGTACAAAACAAATCTACTGGAGTACAATCCATCTCACCAGTAATGGCATAATTGGTGGCTTAGGCATATCTAGCAATCAACCTTCGGGTGATGCAAAAACAGGAAATACTTAAACTAAAAAGAATCATTTATATGGTCATTTACCATGTTAAAAACTAGTCTGTACAGATATAAAATTCATATTTATGGCGACTATGATTTAACTATGAATGACGGATGCAATATAATATGTGATATACAAGGTGACAGGTCCCTCGTATGCGAGAGGCGGTCTGGGTTGGTACCACCGCTTTGTGTATTTCTGCCGCCAAAGTGTGTAAGTACTGTTATGTTTCGGTTTAAAGGAAATTGAAGCCAGTGAAATTACTGGGCATTATGAGACTTAACATCATATTTAAAAAAAAAATACGAAACTCACATGTCCGGTCCTTCAGCTCGTGTGCGATCGGGTGCAATGGGAGACACTCGGCCAAGCTCGGACGCGTTCATAGTGATATTCACGCGGCCCTTCACTGGCGTCGAATGAACTACCAAACGCTTCTTTATCGGCAAGATGCTCTTCTGCCCGTCTTCCTTCTGACTTCTCTCTATCGACGCTTCCACTAAAGACCTCTTCTTTATTGGCAACTTTCTAGCGCTATATATCTCCGAAGCAGACTTCTTTCGTTCGTGCTCTCCTTGAGTGACCTTCAATACAGTACTATCACGGACCCGCGAATTGCGAATAGGAGTGTTCCCTTCCACTGTGTCCGTCGCTAGTTTTTTCAGCTCCCGTGTAACGCTCAATTTTGACGTATCTTTATGCAAACGCTTGTGAAGTTCCTTCTCTAACCACTCTTCAACATTGTTAGTTATTACATCAATGGATGTGTGCAAAGACTTGCCCCTGCGATTTTTGGCTTTCTGAATACTTTTTCCAGAGAAAGTCTTAGAATAAACGGCCCTTATTTGTGGCTTCCCTATCAACTGATCAAATACACTGTCAGTATCTCTATTGGATTCATTAAACAATTCCTCTATTCCACTTACATCACAATCATTTGTTTGTGTTTTAGGTTCTCTAAACATCTTTTTAACCCCTCGTACATCTCTCAAATCATTTCTTGGAGAGGTTTTACGTAATATTTTTTTTACTCCAGATACATTTCGCAAATCATTCGCAGGGCTGTTTTTAAATAGAGCTTTTACTCCTCTTACATCACTAAGATCATTTTTAGGGTCCTTGTTTTTCTTCTGTGACTGAAATAGAGATTTAACTCCAGACACCCTTCGTAAGTCATTATTAGGACCCTCAACAAACAAATCTCTCACTGCCACATCACTTAAACGGTTCCTAGGTGATTTGGCAAAAACAGTTTTAACCCCTTCTACATTTGTTAAATCGTTCCGCATCGAACATCTCGCCCTAGGCGTTCTGAATAAACTTTTAACGCCCTTTACGTTGGCCAGATCGTTTTGTGGAGTATTTTTAGCAAACAAGCGTTTTATACCTTCCAAATTTGGACTTACTGAAGGTGTGCTCATTGGACTGATAAAAACTTCAGGAGAAATAGCTTCTGTTTGGTCCAAAATAGAATACTCAGGAGTTCTACCTGTCAGAGCGGTAGTGTTTCTTGTCGGTCGTTTAGTCAGAACTACGTCATCGTCGTCTTCAAACAATTGCTTTCGAGAAAACTCTGTCATACTTTGCGACAACTTCCTCTTAACGGGACTGTTAAACAATTGCTTTACTATATCGGACTGATTAAGATCGTCGATAATGGAACGTTTGGACAGCGGCTTTTTTGCTGTAGAATGTTTATTTTTCACTCCCTCGTGTACCAACTTAACGGCACTCTTGGGAGTCACAGTTTCTTCATTATTAGGCTGTAGAGCGCCCTCGTCAGTTTTGTCAGAGCCTTCGGAAGAGTTCTGACGCAGTCTCGACATAGTTCGGCGAGACGGGAAGTTCAGAGATTTTGACTTGAAAGATGCACGGCCTCTCTTATTTTCAGAAATGACTCCAATAGTTTTTCTTTGCGACACTTTAACTTTCTTCGAATTCAGTGAAGTGAATGAATTATGACTCGAATCTAAAAGGCTCTGAATATTTAATACAGGAGTGCCAACATCTTGCGGACTGTGCCTATTTTCAGGAGTTGTGATACCATCCTGTGATGCACTGTCATTACTGACACTTGTAACACTGCTCTGATCATTATGTGTGAAAGATTCAGAGAGAATAGATTTTGAAGCGCGACTGCCTCTTTTGGAGGTTTTCGGCGAAGCATCGCTTTCGTCACCATCGAGAAGTAGCAAATCACTGTCGTTTAGTCTAGACCTGCTCCTTGACACTCTCAATTTTCTTGTGCTATTGAGTGATATATGCTTCTGTGTATTTTCCGGTGTCGACAAAGACTTTGTACGTCTTGTTGATATAGAATATCCATTAGCTCGAGCGCTTAGTTGCGATACTTCTGTACTCGATTGTGATTGATTAGTTATTGTTGAGTTTTGTGACCGAATTGACTGTCGACCCTTTCTTCCTACATATGGTGTGCTAGATCCTAATAAAGTAGGATCAATCGTGGATCTAGTTTTGCGTCCTGTGCTATTTATCACGTCAAATGTAGCATTCGATTCCGCAGAGTTATAAATTGACGTTCTGGGAGATTCGTTGGAATCTATGGAGACCAAGTCGACGATGGAATACGACTCCATGTTTTGACTTGGTCGCGGACTTAACGTATGAGTTTTGAATGCGGAAGCTACCGATGATGTGCTTTGATCAAAACTTTGAGTCGATTTGCGTGCAGAATCGTTTTCTAGTGCTTTTTGTACGATAAGGCTACCACGTACTGATTTTCTTCCTCGAGGAGATTCTGAAGGCTTTGTGCGATTCGGTGACAAGCTCATTGGAGTCCCAATGGTTTTCTCTAATATTCTACTACTGCGCGAATGTATAGATTTTCTTGGGGATGGACTCGATGAATTATCGGAGTATCGTAATGTAAACTCGTCTTCGGATACACTTTCATCAGCTTCAGATTGGTGAAGCGTATCCGAAACCATCAACACGTCATTTGAATCTTGCATGTTTTCCAAATTGCTTAGGTCAAATTTAATGGATTCAGTCTTTCTATTATTTTTCTTGGGATCTTTCAAGGCTGATTTCTTCGGACTGGGAAAACGAGGAGATTTACTCTTCTGTCCCGATCTCCGAGCTGCTTTGCTGACCGGGCCGGTTTCGTTTTGCGTATCTGTTATTTCCAATACAGTCACCTGTAAACAAAGGCGTCCTAAATGCCAAGGTAACAATTTTGTAATAACAGATTGGTATCGCAAGGCTCATTCAATATTCTAATATTAGATTAGTCATATTACAAATAAGTCTAAACAGGCGCGAACGCGAATATCAATAAGAATAACGAAAAGAACGAAATGATACACGAAATGGTGTTAATGTGTCATTGCAAATCTATGTAAATTTACTTAGTAAGGACTTATTCGTGACTTTATTACTTTCTGATAACCGATGGCCATGCGACATCCTTCGATTTTTTTTTACTTTTATTAACTCACAGACTGGTTTCCAGAGCTTCTCTTACTCTTCCTAGTAGTGGTTTGTTCGTAGGTACTCGTTCTCTTAGGCGTCACTCCAATAGGCGTAACGTTTTCTTTGGATCGCTTAGTGGGCCGGCCGCGCGGTGTCTTTCGCACTGGACTTGTTTTTTTCACCACGTACGAAGGGGTTTTTGATTTAGGCGTCGGTAGTTTCTGCTTGGGCGTGTGCCCGGTCATCAGCATAATCGCCGCCTGCTTTGTGTGATCTAAAATATTATATAGTATTAGTATATAGTTTATTAGAAAAAGGATGCACGTAGATCATCACATCTCGTGTGTAGTAGAGCCACGCTGTAGACAGTTTTGTCTACTAAGTGATGGCCGGCACGACCGGGTTGTTACAACTGTCTCATAGAAAGCCGACGTGAAGTACAGCTTCATTCAACGCGTCCATGATTTTTCAGGTATTATGGATATCAATGGGCAGTGGAAATAATTTACCATAAGGTAACCCACTTGCTCGTTTGTCGGCCTCTGCTATATCAAAAAAAAACTTTCTCACAAAGGCTCAATACTAACGTCGCAAAACACAGATGGATCAAACATAATCGCGTTAACAATGCGATGTAAATATATTTCAACCAATAGACACAATTTAATAATGCCTAAGTAACGTAATAAAATAGCTATGAAGTCGACTTATGCTGTTACGTGCCTAAGTATAATTAACATACATTTTGAAGATTGTGGCTGAAATCACGCAAAAAGTAAAGCAATCTCGAAACTCGTGACTCTTCAATTAAATAATATAGATATGTTAAGAATATTTGTCGGTAATTAACTAATGTAATGTCTTGAACGCAAACAAGTGGCGCAAACGCAGGGGAATGTTACTTCCGTTTAACTGAAGGTTGCATTTTATATTATGCATATAGTATAAACTCAAGCACATTTAGTACATGTATGCGGTACAATTTTAAATTCCCTACAGTATTTTTATGTTTAATTCTCAAACCCCGAAATCCCCACAAAAATAAATTCAATACGTATAATATGCAATTCAAATAAAATTGTAGTAATTATATTAAATTAGCGACAATATACGCACGTGTCGACCTCTTCAGAAGCAAGCGACATAATATATTTATTATATCGATGTCGAGGATCAAATGCGGCCGATGGTCCATTGCACAAAATGCAAGTGTTTGCAATGTTTGCGCGGCGCGACGAGACAAAAGCCTTATCAGTCCAACAACAAATGAATATGACGCAACGCTGCAATGACATCAGCGACCTTGCTTACTAGATGCGAAACGGCAAAATTTTGAACCAAAATGTGCATGTCTCAATGCGAAAATTATTTACTCTTTTCATCGCATCTGTAAAATGAAATGTATGACCAACGTTCCGACCTCTACCAACTATGTATAAAACGTTTTTTATAGATACTTCTTTTTTACTTCACACGCCTGTAAACGTAAAAACGCTTCGTAGTTAGTGCCTCACGATATTAAATTGAATGTAACGCCAGCGCGTCAGAATACCGACGCAGTACAAATATAACTGAGAGCGCATTCAGAATGCACTGCGCGAGTGGAGCGGCGACACGTGGGACGATAACTTCAATGGCAATCCCAAATGTAGGCATTAGGAATCACTGATGCGTGAACACTTAGCGTAATGTCTGAAATTGCACTGTGCTAGAAGGTAATTAAATTTATTTGTTATTTTTATTTGTCATTAAAGTTACAGCTTAGTTGCCAGTCACGAACAATATTCTCCCATTTCACCCCGAGGTGTCAGACAACTACATGCAAGGCCAGCCTCAACATATTAACTCGCGGACCACCGTTTCAGGCGCCTAACCTGGTTGGAAGTGCCTTCGCATATCTATTTTTTAATTCTGCCCGGATAGCATGAGTCCACTATGTAGCTCGCGCGCTAGATAAAAAATACCAATATTACCTAATTTCTCGTTTATACCGTAACATGGATATCGAGACATAAATAGAATAACACGAGAAAACATTTTTGCGACGTGATACCAAATTGTAAAAAAAGTAAAGTGTATCAAATTGTATACAGATATTTTGTGACCAAACCACTTGCTCCATCCTAAAATGAGAATGAAACAACTTCAAAAAATGGTGATAATTATGAAAATGATCAAAATATTTTCTTTTGGCTATACGAATAGTCACTAGCGTAGACAATTTTGTCTACGACTTGAATGGGTTGGCTCGACCGGGTTGTACCACTGTCTTACTGAAATCCAACGTGAACTAGCAGCTTGCTGTTGCGTTTCGTATGGTGAGTGCAATATCCGGAGGCCAAAATCCAGGGGGATCCTTCCCAATCCGAACTATACAAACCTAGCCAAAAACATAACAAGCCTGAGTCTGTCTGAGAGACATTCTCAGGTGTGTATGTCCACGATTTCAAGTGGTCAGTATCGGAACAGTATAAAAATGGGCATAAGCGTACAATTAAAAGGCGTTATTTCCATAACGCACCGTCATAACGCGACACTCGACCGGGCAACAAAGTTATTACATATTTTTATTGTAATAAAAAATCGTGTACGATTAATTTGCACCATCTGCCAACCTAGTCCTAGAAACAGATTTGCTCCGATTTTATAGTACTTTCAGGCCAAATTGATTGAGTTTTTGGTCTTTTTTGGTCGTTATAGCTGTAGAGGCATAACGACTATTTTTTTTAAGTTGAATTAGAAAAATGTGCAATTACATCGTTTACTTTCCCCCGAATTATTGTGAAACCTACTGGGATAACAGCCTTGTCTCTGGAACTTTCGCACTTGCCTATTAGTACTTTTGGCCAACGTACAGAACTACAATAATGAACTTGGTAATGTTCGTTTTTTAATTAGTACAAATAGGTAAGCAATAAAGTCCCTATGCTATAACCGGCGATGAAGCGATGAAGCAATGAAGTTTGGAAACGGATAGCTATTATGTTAGGTATATAATAGACATTACAGTACTTTTTTTTATAGAAGTTATTACCACTAATATGCATCCAGAGGTAACCAGAGGTCTAGTAAATTTGTGTTTATTTTTTCCTATTTATTAGAGAAATCTCAGAATTTTAATGTTAATGACAAAAATTAAAAACGTCGTACACTCGTTTCCGAACTTCGTTGTTTCGTATCATTTTAAAGCATAAGGACCCCGGTCGGTCAAGAAAAAAAAATAGTATAATACAATCTAATGTCGGATGAATTCAGACAAGAACTCAAGCCATTATCTTACAGCGGAACACAGAGCATGTTAGATCATCAATAAATATTCCCAAAATAGACGAACTACGCCAAAACCAGTATCTTCTACGGCAGTACAGTATTTATTTCGTGTAATTTCATTATGAACCTGACAGGTTTATAGACATTTTCGACAGGTAGTAAAATAAACTTCAAGACTCACCAATCTTAACCGGCGCCTCTATCTTGGTGACCCTGAATTTATGCGCGCTCTGTGCCTTCTTCAACACGACCATGCGCAGCGGCGTGCTCTTCTTCGCAGACACTACTCTCCTGACACCGACATTCGGCCTCGTCGCAGGCGTCTGAGCCTTGCTACTCTTATGCGGACTCGGACTTCGGGTCTTGGCACTTTTCCTCGGACTAGTCTTTCGAGACTCGATCCATAATGTCGCCTTCGTCGTCTGCATAGACAGGTTCTTTGGGCTGACGCGTGACGTTGACTTTCGTTTGGACTTGTCCTCTTCTAACGACGTATCTGCGTTGGAGCGTGGCCGCTTGTTAGATTGCGGCTGTGGTCGTGGACTCTTTTCTGTAATATTAGTTTTGTTCATACTGCTGTTTGGTTATACTTAAGCCTGATGGTGTGATTCGAGTGAGGATGGTTGTTATAACTTACCATTTTGTTCGTTAGTATCCCTTCTTTGTGGTTGCACGATCGCCACTTGTTTGCCGCCTGTGCTGGCTGCGTTATGAAATTTGTTAGTTTATTAACTTATCGTGTAGGAGTATATTATGAATTCTCAATGTGACATCATTAAAATAAAATATGTATTAGTATAATAGGGTTATAATAGATTAGTTTATGAGGTGTGATCACGTAGTAGCATGTAGCCCAGCTGCTACATATTGTGAATTGCTGGATTCAATTGTCAGTATAAAACTATGATGTAGCGACAAGAATCGGCGACGTACTATTTACGAGCATGTATTGTGTAGTGTGGTAATGTGGTAGACTATCCCGCCCACACACCCGCCACTGTAACTCCTGTGCACCAGGATCAACAGTGGCACGCGTTTTTGTTGACACCGAGCAGTGAAGCTCGGCAAGTCTCTGGGAATGCATAAATGTGTAATGTGGTAGTGTGGTGGTGTGTAGTTACCCGGCATGGAGGCGCGGTGGTGATGGTGCAGGTGCAGTGAGTCGCCCGCCGTAGTAGCGCGTCGACCGCGGCGACTGTTGCCGCGCGTCGACACGCGACTCAGGAACACCACTGCACAACACATAATACCACCACGTATCTCTATATTCTTTTGAGTGGTAGAGCCACGCTGTAGACAGTTTTGTCTACAGCATGAATGGGCTGGCTCGACCGGATCGTTACCACTGTTTCACAGAAAACCGACGTAAAGTAGTGGCTTGCTGCTGCGTTTCGTACGGTGAGTGAGATAACCAGAAGCCCAAATCCCCTCACTTTGCCAATCCCTAATTATCCCATTCCAAAAAAATTCTCAAAGATGTTTTGTCGTTGGAACACCATAACTTCCATAATTCTTCATCAAATTTAATAATTCCAACACCATTTTAAAGCTTATGTTTGCCGCTATTGACGAAAAATCAAATGTTTTAAAATTAGGTTGTGCCAAAAAATGGTGAATTAACAGTGCCATCTGTTGACAGTAATAATCAACGAATTTGTTGTTTTTATTTATTTCCAACTTATCGTATTACTGACCACTATTGTTACGAAGTAATCGCACGAGTCAACTTATATTGTAATAATAATTTAAAAACAAAATTATGAACACAAGCAAAACAGCAAACTATGTTTTTGTAACATCTACAAGTACAATTCTGAGTTGCTGCAATCCAAGTTAAGGCATATAAAATAAATATTATATCTAATAAATCAGTAACCAACCTGGCTCTACATACTGATGACGTCTAACATCAGGATTGGAGTACTCCCAGCGCAGCGAGCGGTCACCGAGCGTGATGACGTCACCGTGACGCAACGCCGCGATGCTCACACGGTTACCATTCACCAAAGTATCACCATCACCGACATTTCTTACTACAGTCTGGAAACAAACATTATGAATAAGAGACTGTTATAAATAGCTTTGTTAAAACATTGTTATAAACGTTTTTTGTGCAATGTGATCAGAATAACACTGTATTCAGAACACTTCCATGCCTGTATGCATATACATGCGGAATCATACTATTATACATGACACAATATTTAAATTATGTGGCAGCATGCTTGAGTTCAAATGCCAGTTTGGGCAACCATAACTTGTGTTCGAGTTTTCAATTCAAAAAATTATGAATACTGCTACTAACTGCTACTAATAATCATGAATAGCCCACAATTGGAATTTGTATGCAGTAAGGGGATAAGCTCGCCTCCTATCACATCATGGGACGGAAATAAGCTCGGCGAACCAAAGGGTGCACTGCTTACCCTTAAAGGATAGAATCGTGAACTTATCTATTTAATATAAATGTACTGAAAAAGGATGCCTGAAAATGACAACTAACCTGATTAGCATGTACGACAACAGTAGCATGATGCGCACTGACTGACGGCAGCATCACACGGATATCGCAGGCGGGGTCACTGCCGATCGTCGCCAGCCCATCTGGCAGCGGGTACTGCTTCACGTCGCGGCCCTGCCGATCAAGCACCACCAGCCGACCCCCTGACATCTCTGCCAAAGAACATTTTTTTTTTACTAGCCCTGTATTATATACGTCGCACTGCTGAACACGGGCCTCCTCTACTGAATGAGAGGGATTAGGCCTTAGTCCACCACGCTGGCCTAATGCAGGTTGGCAGACTTCACATATGTTCGAAAAATCTTATCGAGTAAAGATAATGTGTAGAAAATAACAAATAAAACTAATAAATAATTGAAAACAAATAAAGTGGTATGATTAAGATATACTGTTCATCTATTTCGGAAATACATACATATATAGCTGATGATTGAATACAAAGGTTTTAAAACAGTTCATTATGTACTTATTTTTCTCTTGAATAAACTACCATACATCATACTTGGATGACCTTGGGATGAGAATTTTAGCGCTATAAAAATCTCACCGACCACATGAAAACAAACAGACATGAAAACAACTTGCCTAATGAAACAAAACTAATTTAAACAGACTTATTTGTGTTTTTTTTATAAATCACATAAATATAAATAAAAATGAGTGTTTGTCTGTATGTCCTTTATAGAATTGTAAACTATGCATTTGATCTATAGCAAAGTTGTTGTGCATAAGCCCACAAAGGTTTCTGAGTTAGTACAACCTATTTTCGACAGATGGCGCCACTGTCATTCCAATGAATTTCATATACATAACATAACATAGGCTACTTTTATCCTGAAAAAAGCAGATCACGGGGGTGGAGTCGCAAGGGACAACTAGTTCTTTATTAACAACTTGCCTGTTTATATAGAATGGCTATCATACAATATATTTCCTGCTGTAAACAAATCTTTACAGCATAGCACTATGTTGATAGATATTTACTGTTTATGTCTGTCAGGTAAAAGTGATATTGGGTTTTTCTATCACAAAATGTTTTTAGCCAGAAGTCTGGAATTGTGCTTGACAATAGGCTCACCCTAGGAAAATGTCTATGTATCTATTTGTAACACCTCTGTCTAACACTTCGACGATTACAGGGGTGAGTGGATATGCATGTATATAGCCTAATTCAAATTTAACAGTGAAAATAAGGTTCAATGGTATTCTTTTACTCCAAAAACACCTAAGTAATAGCAGCCTTTCATATGAAATTCGCTCAAGTCTCATTCAATTTGATAAATCACAGTCGTATGTGAATTTGCCAAGGCAGAAAAAAAATATATCAAATTCATTATTACAGAAATAGTGTGATTTATTGTAAATTGTTGGTACCGTCAGTCACTTTGTTAACTTGAGGTTTGTCATTAAACATTTGCGGCCCTATGCGTCGACTCATAATAATAACATTATTTCAAACGAGAACCATAGAGAAAGCCTTTAAGTTTCGAACGAAATTAAAAATGACAGAATCCGTTTCCCGCCATACATATTTTTTCCTGAAACGCCTTATAAGAAAATCTAATTGAATTGAAATAATATGCGTATTTCGTGCTTAACTTAAACAATAGAAATCAAAATATAAAAAGCGTACAAGTACTCTTCATATCAAAAAATTCATAACACGCCGGCAACGCATCTGTCAAAAACGATATAAACTTACCGATTTAGCTTTCCTGAATAATGAACTAAAAATAATCCATCATGCTTTGGCTCACTGTGAAATCGAGAAGTTAAAATACTAATCCAATAATTAACACAACTTTGAACTCAGAAACACTAAATTGTTTGTCACGAACAACGACAACATACAATGCGACAAACGCGGAGAATAAAAATACAAATGGCGCCTGCCTGATTTAATGAATCATAGAGATGCACGACGTCTTCCGATATATACATCGATATATTATACTATTAATTTATTTTGAAACATTATTGTTTTGATATCGATATTTACAATCAATATTATCCTACAAAATGAATGTAAATATGGAATATCAAAATATCGTTCAAGTATCAACGGAAAATATACAAACCACTTCAGTAGTTGACAAAACATGCTGAATGCTCATAGTACAACAATCAACCAGGTTTAACGAATAAACCTAACTGGTGACCTGAAACACACATCACGCACTAGTCTCTGTATAACTTGTTCATCTTGTTCTATATTATTGAAGTGAAACTTCTTTATCGGCGTTAGAAAAATAAAATCGTCACATTTTTCCGTTACGCGGCACGCGTCACGTTTTTGACTTTGACTGGATTTTGACCAGACTTTCACTGGACTTGACAGGACTTTCATCGGACTTCGACCGGATTTTGACCGGACGTTGACCCGACTTTGACCGGACTTTGTCCGGATATAGACCGGTTTTTGACCGGACTTTAATCGGACTTTAACCGGGTTTTGACCGGACTTTGACCCGACTTCGACCGGGCTTTGACCAGACTCTGACCGGACTTTAACCGTGCTGACCGGACTTTGACCGGACGTTGACACGACTTTGACCGGACTTGACTGGATTTTGACCGGACCTCGACAGGACTTTGACCGGACGTTGACCCGACTTTGACCGGACGTTGACCCGACTTTGACCAGGCTTTGACCGGACTTTGACCGGGCTTTAACCGGGCTTTGACCTAACTTTGACCAGACTCTGACCGGACTTTAACCGGGCTGGCCGGTCTTTGACCGGACGTTAACCTGACTTTGACCGGACTTGACTGGATTTTGACCGGACCTCGACAGGACTTTGACCGGACTCTGACCGGGCTTTGACCGGACTTTGACTGGAACAGGACTTTGACCGGGCTTTGACCGGACTTTGACCCGACTTTGACCGGGCTTTGACCAGACTCTGACCGGACTTTAACCATGCTGACCGGACGTTGACCCGACTTTGACCGGACTTTAACCGGGCTTTGACCGGACTTCAACCCGACTTTGACCAGGCTTTGACCAGACTCTGACCGGATTTTAACCGTGCTGACCGGACTTTGACCGGACGTTGACCCGACTTTGACCAGACTTTAACCGGACTCTGACTGGACTTTGACCGGGCTGATCGAACTTTGATCGGACGTTGCCCCGACTTTAACCGGATATTGAGCGGACTTTGACCGGATTTTGACCGGACTTTGACCGGGGTTTGACCGGACTTTGACCCGACTTCAACCCGACTTTGACCGGACTTTGACCGGCCTTCGACCGGGCTTTGACCTGGTTTGACCAGACTCTGACCGGGCTTTGACCAGACTCTGACCGGACTTTAACCGGGCTGATCGGACTTTGACCGGATGTTGACCCAATTTTGACCGGGCTTTAACCGGACTTTAACCGGGCTTTGACCGGACTTTGACCCGACTTTGACCGGGCTTTGACCAGACTCTGACCGGACTTTAACCGGGCTGACCGGACTTTGACCCAACTTTGACCGGGCTTTGACCATACTCTGACCGGACTTTAACCGTGCTGACCGGACTTTGACCGGACGTTGCCCCGACTTTGACCGGATATAGACCGGACTTTGATCGGATTATGACCGGATTTTGACCGGACTTTGACCGGGCTTTGACCGGACTTTGACCCGACTTTGACCTAACTTTGACTGGACATAGACCGGACTTTGTCCCGACTTTGACCGGACTTTGACCGAACTTTGACCGGGCTTTGACCGGACTTTGACGGACTTTGACAGGACTTTGACCCGACTTAGACCGGGCTTTGACCAGACTCTGACCGGACTTTAACCGGGCTGACCGGACTTTGACCGGACGTTGCCCCGACTTTGACCGGATATACCGGACTTTGACCGGATTTTGACTGGACTTTGACCGGGCTTTGACCCGACTTTGACCAAACTTTGACCGGACAGACCGGACACAGACCGGACTTTGACCCGAGTATGACCGGACTTTGACCGAACTTTGACCGGGCTTTGACTGGACTTTGACCGGACTTTGACGGACTTTGACAGGACTTTGACCGAACTTTGATCGGACTTTGACCGGATTTTGACCGGACTTCTTCTGTCGAGCGTCCCGAGACCGAGGCGAAAGCCTTTTGTTTAAACTTTAGCTAATTTAACATTATTAGACCAATTTCTGTAAATTTGCATAATATAGTAGATCATTTTTTGAAAAATAAGGTCATAAAGAAGTTTCACTTCCTACGTGTGTACACTAGTACACGCACACATTTTTATTATTAATCTATATCAAATAAGATAGTAAAATACATGCAACGTAGGTTTTACACTGTTGCAGGAAAGAAACGGACACCTTACCAAATAACTTTCTTCAATCATTAATTTAATTATTTTGAATTGATCGTATGCACAGAATCACAAAAAATAGAGTTGTTTCTGTCAATGTCATCATTAAATTTCAATTGAATCAACTGAAAATGATATTATAGTTAAAAGAGCCATTACTGTACTTACTAGTTAATTAGAAAACAAACATAATAATTGGTTTATTAAAGAAAAAAAAAGGTATTTTTGTACCCCTAGTGTAGCCCTGTCTTGCTAAAATAACCGCTTGAATTCGTCAGGTCATCATTGAGGCATTGATAAATGATCCCCATAATTATTTTTTTTGTGGTTAATACGCTTTCATTTCGCTGTAATTACACTCCTTCGCTCAGTGTTTGGCGCAAATGTTGTTATCCATAAAAATCTAAGTTTCTCCAAGAACAGTTCATGCTGGTTATCTTGCATATGAAATATTAGCACCCCCGGAGGGACCGGTGTGCAGTAAATGTGCAATTTATTTTAAGATTAACTCCGTACGCCTCAACAGATTAATCGCCACCCAAAACATAACAAAGCCAACATCATATGGAATAATTTCTCCAAAACTCACGCTGCAAGCGTTCCCCTGGTCTTCTTTGTAATCACCTTATAGCGGTCATCCCGTGGTTCAGTGCATGTTTTTCTTCCAGAATCAGTCTCTTGATATCGTTGCAAAGTTTTGTGCACTGTTGAACTACTCACATTTAACCTCCGGGTCACCTAATATTTACTACAGGCTTATAATTTCTCCAAAACTCACGCTGCAAGCGTTCCCCTGGTCTTCTTTGTAATCACCTTATAGCGGTCATCCCGTGGTTCAGTGCATGTTTTTCTTCCAGAATCAGTCTCTTGATATCGTTGCAAAGTTTTGTGCACTGTTGAACTACTCACATTTAACCTCCGGGTCACCTAATATTTACTACAGGCTTCCTCGAAGAGCGCTTTTTATCTACGTACTGTACTGCTGCGCGTAACTAAGCATTTTTTTAGTCATTTAATATAATCGATTAATTTCTAATATAAACGATCAATTTCTAATATAAGTCGATTATCAAAATCACTTTTCTAAACATTTTCATCTATAACCATAGACAAATGTTATACGGTCATTCATGCGTTCACCATACTTTCATGCGTTAGCATCTCTAGTAGAATAATAGTCTGAGATTCATTGTCATTCATTCATTCACTCTTTTACATTTATTTTTTAAGTGCTTATTTAGCTTCAAAGCGCTTTATTTTATTTAAAACCAATGAAAACTGTTGTTAAACTTATTTGAATTTGAAAGTGATAAATTCCTACAAAGATATAGTCCAGTACATTTTGCCAAATGGATTTGAATACCACTCATAACCCAAGTTACTGGTTCGTTATAAGAGAAGATCAAAGCAATGTTATATTCAGCAGCAATAATTTTACCATACAAAACCCACAAAGTAACTTAAAACCTAATTCCTGACAGTTTTATTTTGTTAAGTGCAGTACAGAATACAATAAATCTAAAATATTACATGATTACGACTAGGTGTGAGCATTTTAAGCTGCCTATAATAAGCATGTTTTGTTAGTTTCAGGACAAGAGGCGAGATACATTGTCGACTCGGCTGATAATAGGCAATATATCGAAATAAATGAAGCTCCTATATTAGTTCAACAGACCACGGAAACTTGTGACAAAGATACAACCAAAAACAAGGATGAAGATATTTTTTGGGACAGGAATAAAGTGAAAACTCTTCTTAATTTATGTTTAGAGAATAGATTTAAAAATGCCTTCAAAGATAAAACTCTATGGCATGAAATTGCTACACAACTAGGCACAAGTATTGATGAATGTAGTAAAAAGTACAGAAATCTTAGAAGGACGTATATAAGACTACTTAAAAAGAAAAGATTGGGCAAGGACATCAAATGGGTTCATTATAATATTTGTGAAGAAGTATTCAAGGAATGTAAATCTCTGCCCTCGTCAGTGCTAGAACCATGGGAAGATTACAAAATAAGAAAACTACTCAGCTTATACATTGACAATTTGAATAAGTTTAGAAGTCCTAACTGCTTGCAAAAAGATGTATGGAAAGAAATAGCAACACAAATAGGAACTACGGAGTATAACTGTTATCACAAGTTCAAGAACTTGAAAAGAGCCTATTTCAACTGGTTGGAGAGAAGTCGCGAGACTGGAAAGCCTATAAAATGGCAATATCATCAATACTTCGAAAGTATATTTTATGACTACAACCCTGCATCAGGTCCTTGGGATAGAAATAAAACCAGGCTATTGATGGACGCATACATTCAAATAGCCGATAAATTTAAGAATCCTAGAATTCAAAAGAAAGAGCTTTGGAAAGAAATAGCTGCAGTAGTAGGTGAGAGTCCTAGCGACTGTGACAAAAAGTTTCGTAACTTAAAACAAACTTATATTCGGCTAAAGATGAAGGCAGATGCTGGCAGAAGCATCACCAAATGGCGATATTTCAAAGATTTTGACACAATCTATGGAAATACAACTTTTAGTGCAGGCACAGGCCCAAAAATCTCTCAGAAGTCGGCTGAAGAAGATTATGTTAAACAACTATTGTCTTTTTACTTGGAGAATAAAGACAAATTTAGAGACCCATTAATGAAAAAGAAGAATGTGTGGAGAATTTTAACCCCGAAAATCGGCTTATCTACAGAAGAGTGCGATAGAAAATTCAGAAATTTAAAACAGACTTACATAAGACTAGCAGAGAAAAAACGGGAAACTGGTAAAAATAACAACTGGCCTTATTATGCGTACTTCGAAAAAATATTTGACCAGCCTAGCATACCGAGCGCGTGTAACCACGTCAATGTAGACGACGTGACTCTGTCAGAGATAAAACGCGTCGTACGCGACATACACGATAAGAAAGACAACGACAAATTTGAGAAGCTGTTGCAACACATAGAAGAATCTAACAATATTCAGCGAGAGAGAAATAAAATATTACAAGCCATTTTGGATAGGAAATGAGAAAACGAATATTGAGAAAATATTAGATTATAGACCAAAGGCAAAGGGGCATTCCCCGTGCGCAATTACGAATTGTTTTTAATAGGCAAACCCAATTACACTTGTACACCAACAGCAGTATTCAAGCAAGTTAAGCTGAGTCTGGTGCCGGCTGAGCAGTGTAGTTTTATGTCTACCGTTATGGTGTGACGGCATGCATATGGGTGAATGTGATTCCACTTTTAGGAACGGCGATTAATTGCTTTTCGGAAGCTCGACGCCGCGTCGGGGCGTGTTAATCCGCACACACACACACACAAGTAATATTTTCTGGAAAATCGAAACAGCGAATGAAAACCCTGATTCTGACACCACCTAAGCATGTTGCCTGTAGTCTTCGAATGCAGTAAAGTCGTCAAAACGTCGCAAAATGGTTGATCGCCAATGCTGAAACTAGCGTGTGTATCATATAGCTCATTACTTGAAATGCGGGTGTTTCGCAGCCATAGTCGTGCGATGATGGAAGTATAGAGGCAGTGAAATTAAAAACGTGTGTCAATGTTTAGAAATGGTTTTATTTTATTATTTCCGTTCTTATGCTTTTATATTGTATATGTACAAACAAACTATAATAGATTATCAGTTTTCATTCTGAAATGAGAAATCGTTAGCAAAATTCAGTTACATGTCGACCAGCAGCAACTCGATACAAAAACGATCAATGTCTAAAAGTACACTGATTATGCTTAATTACTCCTTAACTTAAAAATACGTCTGTGTGAATTCATGACTCACATTTATATTTAATTTGACATCCATAACACTATACCACAGTAAGGAATGGAAATTTAGTTTAGAAAAAATAAAAATAAGTGAAGAGAAAATCACACGTCGATCGTCGGTAACCACGGAGGATCGGATAAGTTCGCAGACACCTCGACCAGTAAGTAACTATCACTCGCGCACTCGCTCAGCCACTCTCCAAACACACTCGAGTTGATACAACGCTAACCTAGACTGAATTACCACACTATGTAGTTACAACTAGCGCCGACCGGCCCGCACTGCTGCTCGCGTCCGCCCCACATTCCGCCGCTGACTCGTCTCTAGGTATAGTCGGCTACCTAGCGCGTCTGCGCGACGTGCACTCAGTCTTCAATGGAATTGGTCTCTCAGTGGCATGGGGCGAGCGCGAGCGTGCGGGGCCGGCTCTCGGCGATGGAGGCGGTTCACTTCTTGGCATTCTTTTTGGGCGACGGAGCCTTGCCTTTGGCATTGTTTGACATTTTTGCCTTCTTTCCCTTTGGCTCACCCTCTTCATCATCTTCATCCTGCAAACAAAATAAGAAAAGTAGTTCCATCTAAAAAATTAAATATATTTCATATTGATTACTTAAGAACATAAAAACAATTCATGATAATGTGGTTGGTACATTTGGCCAAAAAATATACTATAATTTTGTTTAAAACAATAAGCTACAATAGACAAATGCATTAATTAAAGACTGACATTAATCAAATATGTATTGTCTATTGTAAGCAAACTATCAGAAGGTAAAGGGGCACAGAATGAGCATACAGAAAACCAACAGCCAATTTCTCTTTAATTTCAAATTAATAAAAATTTTGAAGCACATACAGTGCATATAGAGCCCAGTCACCTACAAAATGACAGTATAGTAATAATCGAAAATGGCTCTTATTAATTATTAAAATCACAAATTAATCAGAAACTAATGTAAAAACAAAATCAAAGTGTACTCTAAATTAAATGAATGAACTGTCATAATTGCTAAAAACTGGGCATTAGTCCTTTTCCCTCTGAGCGTGCATGTAGCCCGATATTATTGATTAGTTGAAGGTTTTCAGTACCTCATTCGTCTTGCGCTTGCCTGCTGATGCTTTCCTTTTATTCTCATCTTCCTGTAAATTTAGTTATCTACTGAATCATCATGTACTTGGTTACAAAAATACTAGTGCCTGTATAATCAATGCCAATAGATAAATTTAATAATTTGTGTATTGAAAACTAGTTGATATGTAGCGAAATAAGAACAAACTTTATTTGTTATTAGTAGGCAGTTTTAGTATACATACATTATTATAGTTGAAATGTGTTCCCCAAAAATGCCAAATACTTTAAAATTTTCATTTTTCACATAAATTAATATCAAGCACATTCTTCTATTGTTTTGCCATATAAATAGAAAGAGATCGCAACATGTTATTCTAACAAGTGTGATTTATACATGCAATACCAACCTTGAACTGAGAATCATCTCCTTCCTCCTCATCCAACATCTCCTCCTCCATCTCCTCCATATCCTCGAATTCTTCTACCAATGCACCAAGCAGGTGGTGTCCAATCAAGTGAACTGGCCCTGAACCCTGCAAGGCAACATTATCGATCATAACACAGGTTCAAATTGTGCCAATTTATCAGTATCATTGTGTTTGTCATCAGACAAATGCCTCGGATCAATCATAAGTAGGCAACGCAACAGTCAAAACGATTGTCGCATACCCATCAAATAACACATGGTTAGTTTTATCATCACTTGATTACATATAAAATACCTAGGTTTATATTTTTTATAAAGATTCGTAAATAAAAACACCCAACAGTAACCCACAGAGTTCTCACTCCACACCGGATTATCCAATATTACAGGTATAAAGAACTATAAGAGATTTACTGTGTCACAACACCCGGACTTGAAAATATTTGTGGAGCATAAAAATGTTTGTTTCAATGGAAAAATCACATTTGCTGTTCATTTTAAAATAGGTCTACTCCCCCACCACACCACAGAGACTGTCCAAAGCAAATGGTACGTTCAATGATATAACAACTTGTATGTAAATATTTACAACTAGCTTTTGCTCGCAGCTCCACCCGTGTGTTCTGCTTTGTCCGGGATAAAAAGTAGCCTATCACCCAAGTCAGCTCATACCCCTGTCTGTATACCAAGTTTCATCAAAATCCGTTCAGTAGTTTCAGCATGATTGACAGACAAACATCCAAACATCTAAACAAACAAACTTTCAAATTTATAATATTAGTAGGATAAATCAAAAAAATATCTCACCTGTATAAGAGTGAATGTGACTGGTGCATCTGGAAACTCAATGTCAAGACGTGCATGCCTGGTTTCTCCCACCTTCAATACTGCTACTGGTATTTTTATAGAGTCTTGTAAGGACATAGTCTCCACCTGTATAAAACATATTTTATTAGTATTTTGACACTTCAAGAATATTTAAAGCATTTAATTCTCAATATAAAAACAATTTTAATGTTGAAACATGCACCATTAACTACACTTGAACTTGATACACACATATTTAGTGAATTAATGACTGTATGAAATATTTAACAACAAATCAAACGTTATAAAAAAATAAATCTACACTGGTTCATATTGCTCAATTAATCTTAATGCCAGACCCAACAGTACCTGCACTACATTAATTTCATCTGCTTTAGCATCTGGCCCTAGCAATGCCTGACGGATCACCAACTTGTTGCTGCGTGGATACTCTGCTTTCGCTTCTGGATCCCATGTCTCTGATTGATGTGATGCAGAAAGGGTAACACCTGAAAATAATTGTTTGCAGTCATTAATAGACAGCAAAGCATCATAGTCTTAAAAGACTTTCAAGTGTCCTGAAGAGAATACTTTATAGATTTTTTATAACTTATTTCCAAATATTGTAGTTAAACAAATATTAAACAAAAATACAATATTAACACAGAGAAGTGTATGTTATATTTGTTCTTTCTAAATTGGCTAATTTAATGAGTTTGCTGGTAGGTAGGTACATAGTAAAACCAACCCTCACTATAATAGTTTGTACTTCCATTGCAAAAAACAGAAAGCATAAACAGGCTACTTTATCAATGGAGACAAACTGTATTTTCCTAATCACATGTAAAAATAACCTAGAAATCATTTCATCCAACCAACATGTGTTGATTTTATTACTAACACGCACAAAGTACGGTCACAACCGTTTCATAAGTCTTAATGAATTTACTTGCTAGCTATGCTACGTATTCTCGTTGTTATAACGACTATGCAATAACGTGCACATGCAATAATAATCATAACCCTATTTGTGGAAACAGACAAAACGTAGGTACTGCAACACCCTAGAATGGCGGGCGGGACTCAGAAGGGCGGCGACGCGGATGTGCGGGGGACGCCACAGACCAACACCACTTTCCTCTAATTTGTTAATCATAACCTCAACGTTCCTAGCATATAAACAAAGGCGTCGAAATTTGGATAAGGGCAGCCCAAACACTATGCTAACTGCCCGCGTCCCGCCACTGTCACCGTGAGACATGTAAACGTTCGCCGCCGCGCTGTGACGCCAACATTCAAATTGCGCGCCTAACAACCGCCCGCCTGCTCTTTTCTAGACCACGCTCTTCTACAAAAATCAATATAATCTAGCGTGGGATAATAGTTAATAGGTACATCTAAACGCCATTACAAAACCATGAAAGAAATTAGCCACTTCATTCGTTAAACTGAAAATGGCGGCAATATACTATCTTAACGTATCACGTCGTAATTATGGAAAAATCGCGAAAATGTGAATGACACCATAAGAATATCTTAAATAATGCATATAAAAGCTTTGTATTGTCCGAGATATTGCAAAATAAAATGGCGAGCCGGGTGTCGGCGCTGACGCCTATTCTACAGGCAGGCATAAGAATCAAAGTATAAAATTATACGTGCAAATACTCTGTTAATTGCAATGTACATATAATAAGGATAATAACTTACCGTAAAAATATTCGTCCGTCATGGTGATTTCACTAATTTATTGAGATTTTTGCGACACGTTCACGTGCGATGCCGGTGCACACAAATCTGGAGACCGGTGTTGCCAACAACGCAACTAAATTTGCAATGCAATTGTGGCTTTGAACTTGCTTAACTACACTACTCCCTCCCCAAATTTATGTTAAAAGGTGATGGAATTAAACAATGATCATTGTATCCCAATTTGATTTTTCTGGGATACATAAATGATCAAACAACTCAAATCATTAACAGATTTATTTATATTATTCATCTAAGTGACAACGTTTTCATAAAATATAAACAAATATGATTATTGTGTTAAAATTATATGTAGTTTTTCCATTAAAAGTTCAGTCTTACAAAGAGCTAATATTGGTTCTATCATACATATGTTTTATTTCTTAATTGAGTTTTATTTTATATTAAATTTCGTTTAAAGATTCATTTTACGTTTATGTAAAAAAATGTGGTAAACTATCAGTTCACAAAAAGTAGTGTAGTATATTTAATATATATTTTTTATGTATGTGCACCATATTCTGGGTGCATAGGCGCCCGGAATGGTAATCACATACATTAGCGATCTAACCTTATATAATTATTTTTGCAGCAAGTGAACTAAAACCACTTTTAGACCAAAATGTTGTTTGGTATTTTATACTCATAGTCAAGACTAAAATACACTTTTTGCAGTTATATTTCAAGCTCCTAAGATTGACGAGCTCTAGCGATCAACTCTCAATGCTTCGTGATCAACTCTGAAAGCCATCGCGATAAACCATCATAAACTGATAAACTGTTTGAGTACCAATAGTGTACGTCATTTTTGAAATACAAAGTACGAAAAGAGAGATACGAGAAGTAAATAATATAATAACAAAAGAAGAACAAAATTCTGTAAGATTTTATATGACATCAAATTAATACTTAGGACTAAAAAAATGAGATGCAATATCCGCTGAGAAGTAAATTTACCCAATTAATAGGCTATAGATGTTTTGCGTGAATGGCAACATTATATGAAATAAAAGCCTTTCATAGACAATGTTTTAAAAAAAAGTAGTTACCTTCTTGTTAAACCAGTCATTTTAGAACGAAATAAATATCATTTAAATATTCTAAAATTTTAAATTAGGTCAAATCCAATGTTTAATATATAATATTCTGAACCCTAGTTATAGATAATGGTATTAAGCCCAACGCACACGACGCTTGTTTTGCTGCTAGCAGTGTTACCAGAATATTTTTTTCTCGAATCGCCTCGCCAGAGCGCTCGTGTAGCCCCGAGATAGCCCCATCATGGCGCACAGGTAGTTAAGGCGGGAAAGTTTAAGTTTAAAATTATGTACCTATATATATAGTTTGCGAGACAGTTAACGTTTTAAAATCCATGCTATAGCATATACATAAAAAGTATTAAAACTGATTGTTGGTGTTAAAGTTTTGTTTTTCTGCATAAAAATGATTATTTAATTAAATATTTCTGAGAAAAAAAATATAGCCAAATCGGCTACCTGTAGCCAGCGGATAAAATAATATCGCCGCTCGGTAAGGGAGATAGCCCGATTGGCGCTAAATAGCCCCATCTGGCAACACTGGCTGCTAGATAGCTTGCTAGAATTTGCCGCTGGGTTCGAAGTTGGCTGTGGCGCTGGGTGCGCTGATGGCTCCCTTGGTAGGTTGGCTTCACACGGTGCTTGTCGCTAGGTGTGCATCGAAGTGACGCACCCATTAAAGAGACGAGTGTTTCTAACCTCTACAGTACCCAACAGTAAACAGTATCATGGACGCTCAAGTACAACAAACTATTGCGGCTGAAATAATTCGACGTAGGAGAGCAATTATCGTGGCAGCTGTAGTTACTGCTTATAAACGTAAACGAGCACTTGAACAACGGAAACGTAGATTGTGGAGTCGCGAGTGGCTGTTACGGCGTGATACAGGACAGAATGTTCTGAATATGGTGTTTGGTGAGCTCGGGTATGTATCCATAACATTTTCACTTTATTTGTTACTCAATTTTTTGAATTTTTAATTTTACACTTGATTTTTTAATGTATAATGATTTTTAATTTATACTACATTTTTGTTGAAGCCCTGAAGATCCTGCCAGTTTCACCAATTATACCCGAATGTTGGAAGATGAGTGGAATGAGTTGCTGATACTTCTGACTCCACTCATAAAAAAACAGGATACCGTTATGCGTCAAGCTATATCACCGAGAGACAGACTCACTGTGACTCTCCGATACTTGGCAACGGGCAACACCTTCCAAGATTTAAGCTACTCTACTCGCATAGCTCCGAACACAATTTCAAAAGTGATCGATGAAACTTTGAGAGCGATAGTAGAAGTACTAGACTCGAAAGTATGGAATTTCCCATCAACGCCGGAGGAATGGCAGGTTGTTGCACACAAATTCGACACTTTGTGGAATTTCCCTCATTGCATCGGTGCGCTGGATGGAAAACATGTCAATTTTCGTCCTCCTCGAAGTGATGGATCAATTTACCGCAACTATAAAGGAAAAGACAGCATTGTGCTTCTGGGTCTTGTCGATGCTGAATACAGATTTCTGTTCGTTGACCTCGGAAGAAATGGACGTATGCATGACTCTGCTGTTTTGCGTGAGAGCCCGTTATGGACGAAAATCAACGACGGAACGTTAAACTTGCCTGCTCCATGTGAAATTCCAGGGTTTTGTCACAAATTACCGTACGTGATTGTCGGTGACGACGCATTTGCCTTAAAACCTAATTTGTTAAAGCCTTATCCGGAGAGAAACTTGACGCTCGACAAAAGAATATTCAACTACAGATTAAGCCGTGCTCGCAGAACTGTTGAAAACGCTTTTGGCATACTGGCAAACAGATGGCGAGTTTTACTCTCTACGATATCTCTGTCCGTTCAAAAAGTAGAGACAATAACTTACGCGTGTGTGCTTTTACATAATTATTTGATCAATAAATCTAACAATGATTCTAGTCAATGGTACGTGCCGCATAATTACAGAATCTCAAGCCGCGCCGATAGTAATTGTAATGTAGTACAGTTATCCGAAAGGCAGAATGGTTCCCAAAATCTAAATAACCGTAGCAGTAATGAAGCATTAGAGATACGAGATAAATTTTGTGAATACTTCAATACTGCAGGCATAGTGCCATTTCAGTATACCGCTATTGAACGAGGCAATTTTTAGTTGTCAATAACGGTACGAGCAATTTCATATTATTAATTTATTTATTTATTGTATACATCGTTTACGAATTGACTGTATTTTTGTAACATGCTAAACAAATAAAGTGTCATCATTGGTTTTATATTATTCGAATTTTGTTTGTGCACGAAAGACTTTTAAACATGTTTTTGAATACACAATATCGACAATTGAAAAAGAAATCCTCTCTCCCAAATAACAAAGATTTTAAATGAAAAATATTTTACTGCCTCAACATTTTGACGATTTGAATCACCAGACAACACTTACTGAACACCTTTGGTATTATACGTATAGATATATATGCAACAGTCCATAAAAAGATGCTAAAAATAAAATTTTGCAAATTGCTTCTTCAAGATTTAGCACGATGCTCAAATTTTCCCCTATTAGGAACTGCATGTTTTTATTTCGGCTTTCTCATAGAGAAAGCTTTGATCGTGCTAAATGTTGAGGATGCAATATGCAAATTTCTATTCACAACGTTTTTTTAGCGCACTTTCATCAGAATAAAAAAGAAACACACCCACACACACACACACACGCGCACACACACACCCACACACTTGAGGGTGCATATGCAAATTTCTATTCGCAGCAACTTCATCAGAATAAAAACATACACACTTTTGGGATATGATTTGTTGATGCTTTGGAACATTTAAATATCAGCAGAAAAATAGAAGCACTATCATTATTGTTTACACGAAAAAAATGAAATAAACCGTATGGTATGAATATTATTTTATATTCAATAAATATATAAAAATACAAAGTTTGTATGCAGATTTCTTGTCTTCGGGTTATGCATACGTTTGATTGACTCTTTACTTCTTCGATCGTTGATAGTCGGTAGTTTTTGCGTTTATAATCAATTGGGTGACTTGATTCATCACTTCTAGCTTCAATTGTTCATCTTGAAAGCCTCGCAGCAAGCTTCCCATGAACGTTAAAAATCCGTCGACCGAGTCCGGAGTTGAGTTTGTCGGAGGCGTGTTTATGGCGATAGGCGTATTCATTGAATCGGTTAAATTCTTGATGACGGTTGAAAATTCGTCGCTGTCGCCCAAACGAAGATTCTTCCTTTTACGCCTTGCTGATGTGCATACTCCAGACGTGCAAATACAACATCTTCTTGCTGATTGTTGGCCGTCACTGATGACAAGGATGATGAGTGACTCCTTTGTTGAGATGGTGATGGTGATGGTGATGGTGATGGACGTGTAGTTCTCGTGTCCAACACTCGTTCTGCCGAAGAAGACCGACGAAGATTTTCCTGCGCTTGAATAATCTCGTCAATCTCCGGGTCATAAATATCGTCCACGTACTCAATATTCTCATAATAGTTGGCTTCTTCGGAGTTTTCCTCAACCACGATTGTCTCTGTATCCTAGAAACAAAAAGGGCATGAGTTTTGCATTCGCAAAGTTTTTTTTTTCATTTTTAGCATTACCTGACTCAGCGGCACACCGGACAGCGAAGGTACACCGGGCAGCGAAGACACACCGGACAGCGAAACCTCACTATCGAAGGAAGTCCTGTTCTTACGCGGGATCACGTACGTTTCGAGGAACAAGAGCTTTTCGTAATACCACAGGCTCGGTTTATAAACCTGAAAATGTTTACATAAATGTTTATTACTTATTGTATTTTTAAATTTAGGTTAGTTTAAATTTTTTCATTACAGTAAAAAATACTCACGTCATCGGTGCCAGTCCCGCTTTTTAAAGAGGCTTTCATTTTGGAATTCTCGATATTAAATTGATTTCTCAAATTGTGAAACTTGGTTGAGCACTCTTTTGCCGTCACGGTTGGCTTTAACCCCAAAACTGCGTTCCTCACTCTATCAAGAGCCTCAGTTCGAAGACGCTTGTTGTGGTAATTCGGAGTATTTGTTGCATACAAACACGATTCTTCTTTGTATGCGTCAATTAAAGCATTAATTTGCTCCGGAGACCACCTTTGCGACATATTTTTTCAACAACAGAGCACGAAAAAAAGAGAACACGCAAGCAAGCCGTCACGAAAAATAGCACACGTTCTATCATCGACAGCCAGCACGCAACCACGCTGCAGAGCCAGCAGTGACGTCACTTTCTCGCAGCGCTGCCAGCAGAGTAGCCAGCAGAGGGCCCCGCAAGCAATCCAGCAGCAAAACAAGCGTCGTGTGCAGCGGGCTTTATTCATCAAATAATATATGAATGGAAAGGTATAAATATGGATAATTGATCAAATAAAGTGTTCAAGAGTTATAGCATGGAACATTCTGTAGAATTATGAACATAATATGTGAGTGCATAATATGTATGTATTTATATGTACATAATAAGATATTAGCTTGAAAGATAGCTATGTTTAGCTAAGATAGACATGTTTATATAAGCAATATCGAAATGTATCATATTTTTATAACTAAAATATTCTATACGTAACGCCGCAAGTCATTTTGAAACTTTGGTCATTCATTGTAGTATACAGTGAATAATTCAAAATTACAATAAATCTACTGTAATCATAGTGAGACTGAAATCACTGATGGCATAGACAATAATGACAACATCGTACAAACTAAATAGTATTTATCCTTTTTTACGTAATTATTTAGAAATTAGCTTGAAAGACATAGTAATATATCATATCTGTTTATCTTAAACACCGCACGTCCTTTTGATTCCTTGGTCATTGGTAAAACCTAGTTTTAAAACCTATTCCAAAGAGTTTCCTTCAGACCAGTGTTTCCCAACCTTTTTTAGGCCATGCCCCACCTTAACGTTTTTTTGTTAAATTTGTCACCGATATCTAGCATTGTATTTAAATAAGCAAAAGCGAAAGTAATAAAGTCGTGTAGAGTCCATTTTTAAATTGTCCCCTTAACTATCAAATTGCCCCCCTGTAGGGCGTGGTCTCACGTTGGGAAACACTGCTTTAGACTGTGAGTTTTCTATTCAAACCATAGAGGCAAAGACCATAGATAACTTTTACGTCTGTGCTCTAGGCTCATCTGCGCCAAAGACAAAAGAGTAAAATTTTTTTCGTAGCCATTTTGAATATGAATATTACGAATCTTATTGGATATTAAAAGAATGAGCTTTGCCACCATAGGTCGAAATGGTCGTTGTACCCATAACATGGACGTGAAAGACCAGTCAGGTGTCCGACAACATGAATTTTGACAAAACGTGAAACATAACCAACTCGTTTATTGGGTTGACATAAAATTGACACAAAATTTGTCAAAATACCGTATAAACATAATTGCCTCTATCTTCATTTTCCACTGTTTCTTTAATGTTTTCCTCTGTGTTCCCCGCGTTGCTTTAATCATCGACTGATAGATACAGACTCGGCGTAGATTCACCAAGGTTCTCAAATCACATCCTCAGTCGTAATCGAGTGAGTGTCGACCGTCCCGAACAGTGAATATTGCTATGCGAGCAGTGTTGACTGGTTTTGACCTTATGGCATATCTCGATGCTTTATATTGTGTAACAACGCCAAAATGTAGTGCGACCGCTGCCAACTCGCTTATCGTTAATCTCGTCAGTTGTAACTAAACATAAACGTTGACTGATACAGCGTCGCGATGTGTCACAAACGTTAAATTCCTGAAGAGAAATTTAGTTGCTTGGCGCTAGAGATTTTTGTGTTGTAGGTCACGTTGCGCGACTCCGTCGTCATTCTGTGTAAACGTAAAGCACCCGGAAATATGACCTCTTCGTAGTGGTCGATGCGAATGAGGTCGTGCTCTAAATGTTATAACTGAAATACAATGAGCGAGGAGGCGGAGGATGGGTCGAGGAAAGCCCCCCCGCGCCCGCCGGGCCCGGAGCCTGTGCCAGGGTCGGGAGCCGAGGCTGCCACACAAGATGCCTCCACCCTTGTGACAAACACTCACACTGCACAGGTACCCCTACACTAAATGCTCATACCTGACAGTGAATGTAATAAGAAGTTTGGTACTAAGGCTTGTTTACATGTTTTGTTATTTTTGATAACTACTAGTATTTCTATTTAATTTGATACATATACAACAACATTGTAAAAGATATCAGATGCCATATGCTAATCATAATAATAAATATCTAATCAGTTACTGAAAATGAGAAAAAAAATATTTTGTTATTAACATTTCCTAACACAAATTCAAATACAATAGTGATTTTAACAATATGTGCTTAACTTACCAATAGACATAAATAGACAACATAAATAGAAAACAATATTTATTTTCTGTTTACTTGTCATTTTGGCAATATGATATTTAATAAAACCACAATGTAAAGAAAACTAAACGAGGGGTCAATGAGTGCACACATCCCTGACAATATTCAGAAGTAGTAGATATGACAGAGTGCGCCGCTTCACTTGTGTACCCCTGGTGCGTGTTGATAACTTCTAGACTCAAGAAGAAAAATTACTCTAGAATCTAGAGTATCTTTTTTATTAGCTTTACATTATGGGCTTTACATTATAAATGTTATTTAGCACTGATTAGTCAAATACTCTTGTCTTTCTCTGTCAATGTGATTTATAAAGCTACCAGAATGAGATAAAACAGTGTTTAACCAATCAATTCTTGAATAATGTTTATAAGTAGGGACTTATGCCTTATAATATTATATTAGTGCTACAATATTTACAGATGACAGGAACTTCGGTACCACCATCAGAAAATTGCAAATGGAGCTGTGAGATGTGTACATATGAAAACTTTCCACTCTCCAGGAAGGTAAATGTTTTATCATTCATTGTTTTTGTTTTTGCACATAGCAACCACAGATTGTTGATGCAATATTGGTTAACTATAAAGAATTTTCTCATAATAGTTAGGTAATGTTATCAAGTTGCTGTGATTCTTTGAATTACAACATCGGTATTTGTTCATTATATACAATTTGCGGGTTTTATATGCAGTGAAGATGTAGATCAACCTAGGTCCAATCAGATTTGGATATTTACATATCTTACTAATATTATAAATATGAATGTAAAAAAAATATTGGTGGTTTGGATGTATGTTAGTCAATCACACCTATATGGTTATGGCTATATGGTTTTGGACGAAATTTGACACATGTTGACCAAGACCTGGATAAGGATATAAGCTACATCTATCCCACAAAAGATCGCTTATGCGGGCGGAGCCGCGGGCGAAAGCTAGTATTTATATAATTACTAGCTGTTGCCCACGGCTCTGCCCGCCTGAATGTTTTTTTTTTTGCATAAAAGTTGCCTATGTACTAATGCATGTCATGGTCGATTTTTTTCAAATCTGTTCAGCCATTAATGTGTGATTTTTAATCTATAAACATCCAAACTTTCACATTTATAACACACAAAGTTCAACTCCTCCCCTTCTCCCTTTTTCTATTGAAATTTCACATATCAATATGCAATATCTGAACTCAATTTCACAGTCATATTCTATTCCATAAAAAGAGAGTGGCAGAGCCATGCTGTAGACATTTTTGTCTACCACTGTCTCACAGAAATCCGACGAAAAGTTGTGGCTTGCTGTGTTTCATATGGTGAGTGAGATGGGGAGGCCTAAGTCCCAATACCTAGATGCTGGAGATTACTTACCATCAGGTGACCCACTTTCGTTTTCCAGCCTATGTAATAAAAAAAATTAACCTCCCTCTTTATATTTCCTAAAATAATTTGTTATTGGATACCACATTGCATAAAATAAGATTTGGGTGATAGCTATGTCACATCCTTTTTTGTTCATGTAAAAAAATTGATCTGTAAACAAAAATATTAGTCAACTGGTTAGGAAATTACTAGTATATTTCTTTCCTCTGTAAATGATGTTGTTCCCCTCACTGTGGTAATTATAATGTTATCAACTGATAATTCATTTTGTTTATTGGTTTCTTCAAGCATTTCCATATTGATTACACATTATTGCAAATGTATTGGTACCAATAGTAATGAACTCATTGACATTGTTATTCATTGTTCTTTAATATGTTTGCAAGTAAGTAATATATCTGTATAACATTTTTATTGTTATGTCAAAGTTCAGATATCAGACAATTAGTAAGTAAATTACGGTACATATTTAAAATGAAAACTGGGATTTTTTTAAAAACAATACTATATTCCTAGCTTGACATTATTACCAGTAGTGCCTCGGCTAAGATAGCTTTTACTATTGACACTACTAGATTTGACCATTCTATTCTGGCGCTCTTCGGCCGCTGCCGCTACCGCAGATGAACACATGGCAATATGTGTAAAAGTTGAACAGAAAGATTTTTATTCTTAATAAACTTAGACTAGTCTGCAAATTCCATTATTCATGCATAATTAGTTTCTTTCCTGTCTATCAATAATTGATTGTATTCTCCAGAAATAGTACAAAAATTTAGAATACATACAAAAATAAAAGTAATAAAGCTGTATATACTGGTGAGCGCTTTGCGTGTGCGCATGCTATTTGCAGTATTCATGTTGTTGCAGTGTACCATGTGCCGAACTCCGAAGCCACTGCTCGGCGAGGACATATTCAGACTGCAGGACGGTGCCAGCGCACTTCCAACTCAAGATGTCTGTGGTACGTTTCCATAATTACACGATACATCAAAAATCCGTATATATATATATTTCCTTTGTTTCTTTGGCATTAAAATATAACAAAATTATCACTTTAAGGTAATAACAATACAAATTTATAAAATGCATAAAGCTAAAACAAAACTAACCAATTTTGAGTCAGTGCTATTGTAGTATATTGGATAATGCCATGTCATTAATGACACCAACTCAAAATTGGTAACTCAAATTGTTATTTTTGTTGTAAAAAGATATTTATGTTGATTGTTTTCGGTTGAAAAGTTCTTACCTTTTCTTACGTTGCATCGCGCATCAGTGAAAAATATATAATCATGGATCATTAACCGATAAAGTAAACTACATGGTACTGACTCAATATTGGTTTTAACTATTTGCATTTCTTAATTTGTATTGGTATAAATTTGCGTACAGCAATAAGTTTGTTGTAATTTTATTTTATCAGTAGATACTCGTAAAATGGTTTCTTAAAAAGGGGTTTATACGTAATATAATTTGACACTGAAAAAATAACACTCATATAAATACTGATAACCTATTTAAGAAGAGGTCATTACGTCATTGGTCATAGACTAACTTTTAACCGGGTTTGTAGTGGTCAGTTTATATGGCATACCATAGTAACTAGATTATAATAAACCTAGTTTGAAGTCAGTCTACGCTTATAAAAGATAAATAAAATATGCTCAGAAAGTTTTCAGCGCAGTTTAATATTCACATAAGGTCTGGATGAGGCAGTCGTGAAACTTGGTTCTCGTTGTGGGTTGTAGGGTCAGACGGGTGATACCATTACCATCGAATCATGATGGAAAGGTAGCACCTGGCATTAGATCGAGATAATGCCAGGCAAAAAGATTGAAGTAAGGTTTGTAAGTTTGGCCTGAAGGGGGTAGGGAATTTCGTTCAATATTATTGTCAAAGTTATTAGAAACCATTAAGCGCTACACTATTAAATTGGCATTGAATAAATCCTTCTAGGCGACAACTGTAACTGCTGTAAATATTAAAAGTAATTAAAATCATAGTGCCTCCCATAGTGCCCATTTATTTGAGCCAATTTTTTATTTGGCCCTTTGGGATGAACTACAAGGGTACCTGCTAATGGGATACTGGCGACCCCTGCAGTATCTCATCTCAGGGCCAAAGGGGACGGGAAGGATAAAGGGATGGCAAAGGTATAGGAAGAGGAGACAAGCCCCTTGGGAGAATCGTATATATACTGGCTGACCCTGGAACGCGACTCACACAAGGTGGAGTCACTATGGCAGGTTTTTACACCAGTGTACGGTGGTCGCTATCCGGTCGGATACGAATATCCTCCAACCAGTTATGTGGGCCAGTTTAGAAATTATTCTTGAACATTTCTAGGAGCAGAAGCAGTGGCAGAACGTTTGAAGCCTTTGAGGATATCTTCGCCCCAGGGACAACCCAGCGCCTCCACCGTCATTAAATGGGCCTGCCCTGTAAGTATGCAGTAGGTACATGTGTTAATAGTAGCACTTTAACACCATCCTCTATAATAAACACAACAAAAAAAATAAAAAAACTAAAAAACACGCTTTTACATAAAATCCAACTAAAAAATAAAAAATAAATTTTAATGAATTCTAATTAGGAATAGTGTACAAAATTTAAAAATATATATAAATTAAGAATAGTGTAAATAAGAAAAAATATGTATTTTATTGTAAAAAAACGTGGGGTGCTTTTTAAAACATTATCAAAATGATGATCCTTCTACTCATATCTGTCAATAAAATATTTTTATAACTATTGACACCATGCACCCCACGCTTTTTTTACAATAAAATACATATTTTTTCTTATTTAAACTATTCTTAATTTATATATATTTTTAAATTTTGTACACTATTCCTAATTCGAATTCATTAAAATTTATTTTTTATTTTTTAGTTGGATTTTATGTAAAAGCGTGTTTTTTAGTTTTTTTAAACTATTATTTATTTTTAATTTTTTAGTTTGATTTTCTATAAAAAGGTGTATTTTCATTTTTTTATGATTTATTTATTTTACAATTTTTTTAAGTGAAACTTCTTTCGAATCTTTGTGATTGGAAAATTCGCTGAAACGTAAAAATGTCACGAAGGAGGTAGGAAAGAAACAAGTTTTACGAATGGCTTGTTTAACAAGCCATTTGTAAAACTGTACCCGATCAATCGTACAACACCCATAGTTCATACAAAGCGTCGGAGGTAATGATTCGCTGGAGAATCTTGACATCGCGATGTAGATGTGCCAGTGGCGCCATCTCTTGATTTTTTATTGTTTTATTTTAATGTGTCATGTAGACTATAATCCAATGTTCTATTATATTGCTGCCACTAATTGTAAATAATATAAAAAAGCGTGTTAAAAAAAGTGTTTTGCGAACATCCCTTACTACTGAAGTAATTTTAATAACAGTTGTAGGTAATAAATTTGTAATTTATAACAATTATTCAATGAAATATTTAAGGAAGTTTTAATTTTTACAATATTTATTTATTTTGTTCTAAACTCGTATCAAAATAAGACAACATAACAACCAGCGCCACCTTTATTGCATTTAAGCTACAAGTTGACAAGAAAAAATCATGAGATGGCGCCACTGGACATTTACATCGCGCTGTCAAGATTTTATCCGACGTTTTGAAGTAGGTCAAAATCACGTTCAAAGACAAGTTACAGACAAACCTATCAACATTCAAACATACAAACATACCAACATACCAACATACATACGTCTGAAGCTAATAAAAGCGTGTTAAAAAACGATAGACACACTGTTTGTCGTTGGTCGACACTTTTCCTGGATTGCGCTACACTTACCATCAGGTGTGGCGTAGTCATTTTGCCGAGCCAGGATAAAAAAAAAAAAAAAAAAAAAAAAAAAATATTATATCTAACCACATTGTAATTCGAGTCGCCCTATAGATGAGTACCGTCATTTGATTCAACTGTACTAAATTATCAATTATCGAAATGAAATTTTAATTTTAATGAAAATATATTGACTGCAGCGAAACACATCTGATATGTTATTTCCGCGAAGGGGATATGCAGTTGGCACATGTCAGGCGCGTTGTAACAAATATCTATACAAGGATGCGGTGTCACACGCCATGCGTGTTAAAAAAACTGATCGTAATCGCTGCGTGAATGAGGAAAACACATCTAGTGTATTGCGAGCAGCGAGGCTGAATTTATAATAACTAATTTATTTTACATCCATATTATTGCATGGCCGCAGTCATAATGTGAAGATGTTTAAAAAGTATGCAAGACACATTTTTAACACGCTTTTATTAGCTTCAGACGTATGTATGTTGGTATGTTTGTAGGTTGGTATGTTGGTATGATTGTCTGTAACGGAATCTTTGAACTTGATTTTGACCTCCTTCATTTATTTGAATAATTTTACAGACGTGCACCTATGAGAACTGGCCCAAGTCGCAGAAGTGCGCGATGTGCGGCAGCGACAACCCGGCACCTGCGTTACATCTGTCACCCGTCGAAAATAAACCTTCGCGTAACCTCGGTACGTATGATATTTATTTCACTAGCTGCTCTTTTTTGTAACATATTATTGACAGGCGACTAATATGGTATTCGAGTCCTTGAGTGACTAGAAAATATCACATACATTTGCACAGAGACTCGCACATTGCACTGTTAATATTCTGTGCAAACTCTGTGGTAACGTAGCCTTGAAATTAGTTGCATGTGAGTATCGTAACCAAGAATGGGCATAGTCCTATGAGTCATAGTCATAGGGCCTATGAGTGGTAGACAGTTTTGTCTACAGCATGATTGGACCGGCTCAACCGGGTCATTACCACTGTCTCACAGAAAACCGACGTAAAGTAGCGGCTTGCTGTTGCGTTTCGTATGGTGAGTGAGATATCCGGAGGCCCAAATACCCCTCCCCTTCCCAATCCCTAATTATCCCTTTCCCTTAAGGTCGGCAACGCGCCCATAATTTTCTGATATTGTGGGCATACCTGGGCGGTTGAGATCACTTACCATCAGGTGACCCACTTGTTCGTTTGCCGATCACTGCCATAAAAAAAAGAAAGTCAACTGTTGATCAAATGATGCTACTTTTATAAAGAAATACCGTTCATGAGTTGATTTATATTGTTCAGGTATAAACGACATTTGCAACAGTCAGAACGCGTCGATACACGAGCTGGATACAAATAACAGACGGTCCAAGCGACGTACTAATAACGCCGACTGGATATGGTTGCAAGCGTGCTTGGGTAAGATATTATACACTTCGTTTTTTAACTGCTGAATAGTGTGTACTGTATAGATTTTTAACGTCAAGCAGCAGTGTGTAAGCACTGTTGTGTTTCGGCTTGAAGGACACTTAAACCAGTGAAATTACTGGGCATCTCATTTTATGTCTCGGCGTGACGAGCGCAGTCCATTAGCATACAGTACTTTGTAATTCGTTCTCTGTGGTGTTGCTTCTGTTTATGGGGAGGCATTACCACCAGGCGAGCAATCTGCTCGTTTCTTTATTCGGGATAATAACAAAATATGGATAAATGTATTCAATTAATGCTAATTTGTGTTTTGAAGTGATAACTTATGGGACGTTAAACCACTACGTAACGTAACGCGTTACGGCGCCACTCTGCCTGGCTTCCCTTTCTCTCACGCATACGGCATCAGTAAGCAGGCTCCTCTCTCACTTTAACCCACATTAGTTTAAGTTATCGACTTCTGTCGAACGTCCCGAAACGCACTCATTTTTTTTTAATCTTTATGTACCACAGAGCTATTCTTACCATGTTATTTTATTTTATCATTATATTACTCTGTGTGGTGTGTTATGGTGCTGTCACACCGGTGTTATAAAATGTTATATAACATTTTCTAACATTAAACATTTACTAACATTATCTAACATTGTGATAAAATGTTAGAAAATGTTTGTTAACAAATGTTATAAAATGTTATGTAAAATTTTATAACATCGGTGTGGCAGCACCATTACATAAGCTGAAATAAAACTTTTATCTATCTCATCATCATCATCATCATCTCAGCTTATTGCCGTCCATTGTTGGACGTAAGCCTCCCCAAGTAAGTGCCAACCATCCCGGTCTTGGGCAACCCGCATTTATCTATGTATGTATGTTTAATTGTGATCGGTTATGTGCGGTGTGCAGGTGTGGTGGAGGGTGACGCCCGCCGCGTGGAGGCGTACCTGTCGGCGGGCGGCGACCCGGCGCGCGCGCTCGCGCCCCACGAGCTGCACCTGCTCAACAGGGCCTCCGCCTTTGATGCGGGGCACACGCTCGTGCACCTCGCCATCAGGTAGCCACGCTCGCCTCACACATCACGCCTCACGCATCGTGCCTCGCTCCTCACACCTCACGCCTCACACCTCACATCTCACGCATCACGCCTGACGCCTCACGCCTCACGCCTCACACCTCACGCCTCACACCTCACGCCTCACACCTCACACTTCACACCTCACACCTGATAACTAACACCTCACACCTCACGCCTCACGCCTCACACCTCACACCTCACACCTCACACCTCGCAACTCACACCTCAGACCTTGCAACGCATACGTCACATGTCAAAACGCTAGTCGTACTGATGTCGATAATATACAAGGGCTTAGCGTGTTTATAAATAACTAGCGGCCCGCGCCGGCTTCGCACGTTCCAACAATTATTGTTATATTTCAACCAAATTATACATAACCTTGACAAATTACATACCTAAACCTTCCTCAGGAATCACTCTATCTCTTGTTAAAAACTGAATTAAAATCCGTTGAATAGTTTAAAAGATCTAAGCAAACAGACAGCGAAAGCGACTTCATTTTATATTATGTAAAGATGTACCTACTGTGAAAATCATAACAACACTTTCAAATCACTTTGTAAAGTCATGGTCATTGCGTCATCCAAACCTATTAGAAACTTAGTGGCCTTTTTAAAAAACGTAAATTAACTTTAATCTAGGTTTATGTCAACCAGTTTATGTGTGTTGCACTAGTTGTTATGAACCCAATTTAAAGATAGTTTACATTTTATAATGAGGCCCTGGAGGTTATTGCTGTTTACATCTACTAATTTAGCACCTTAATACATTGATCAATTTTAACAATTGTTTTAGATTTCAACGTCAAGAAATCTTGTCAACTCTCTTATCTAGGATATCTGGGGGTGGACCGGGACTAAAACGATCTCCTTCCTACATAGGTAAAGTATTTTTACGTATTGTATTCTTATAAATTTGATAAAGACAGTCTTTTAATGGGTCCTATTGTTATGTTTTAGCACCGGATCTAGCATCGGCGATACGACGCCACATAGCAAGTTGTATACGATATAAGAAAGGCAACTTCCCTTGTCGTTACATCAATGAGTTCTGCACATTCTCACTGCCTGCTGGTAAATACTCTTTATTGTTGAATCTATAAAATTACTTTACCGAATCTGATGGAAGGAAGTGCAGTGTAAAGTGTTGAAAAGGAAGCGGGACCCAGTTTTGATCAGTAGAGTGATCGAATCCAATTAGCGTAGCATGTCAAACGGTGATACGGAAATGTTATTAGCGACATTGTCACTAAATACGGGTACAAACAAATGACTTAGTGAATATGAGTCTTGCTGCAACAAAAGATTGTAAATTTAAGGCCTATTTTTCAATCTCCGAATAAAGGTTATTAAAATGTAAGACGAATTGGATAAACTTAGTTTGTTGTCCAATGCAGTTAAAATGAATATTTTAACACAGATACAAAAAAGTCCCTAAATAGTTTGTAGTGAATGTAAATGTTAACATAACAAATATTTTAGTCAGCCTTCAATGCTGCAGTCGGCAAGTAGCAGGCTGTGATTAGAGAGGCTGCGAGGTCGATTCCCAGACCGATATAAATGTCTGTGTGATTCACTTATAGTTTTTTTGGGTCAGACTGTTGTGAGACTGAAAGTTTATCGAGGTTCCTCATACTGACGACACAACTTATCTTATTGTGGGTTCATGACTATGTGTATGACTGTTGTATGTTATTTATTTTATTCAATAGATATAGAGGAGTTGCCGGCAGCGATACAAGAGCAGTTGTTCTCCGAGTTGTTGGACCGCGACGCGCAGCAGACGCTCGAGGCCGACCCGCCGCTTATCAACTGGAGCATAGAACTCACAGTTACGCTGGGTCAGTACTCGTACTTTACTTATACTTCGGCTAATGCCGACTGGTCAGAAAACTATTTTATTTAATGATTGTCATGAGTCAGTCTTGGATTAAGATAATGTGATATTATAGGGTATTTGATTCATTTTTTTTATTATTTTAATCAATAAGCTACATTCCTCAAAATCCAGTAGAATTTGAATAGAAAGAATTATATATAATATGATGTTATGGCAAGTTACGTCACAAGGCAGGTCATGCCTGTTACGTTGCACGCGTGGGAGGGAGATAGCGAAATTTTCCCACTACGCACCCACCTTTACTTATTCCAATATTTAAAACATGAACTGCAGCCTCATTTTTACCCAATTTTAGTTTTGTTTCGGGATGAATATGTATGTACATATACAGTGTCATTTTGACACCCTATACTTAAATGAAACCATGTGTAGTGTTCGTTAATATAAGTACTTTGAGCTAAGACACTTTCTTATTAAAGGCAAAATTAAAAAATAATATTTCCTAACAAATTAAATGCCATTAACATTAGATTAATTTTAAACAGTCTGTATACGCGCGTACACACATATACAATTCAACATAATATCGTACACAGTACACACTACACACCCGTCATCGAATGAATGAGACACACACACACTTACATTACCATTAGATACATGCATAAGCAACTACGGCGAATAATATTAATCGGACCCTGCCCATAAGATTGCGCCCCGGATGTAAAGTAATAGCTTATAATTTATCAAAAGCAGCAAATAAACGACTGTGTAGTAGTGCAGTATCGCTGAGCCGGAAGTAAACTTATTTTTTAATAAAACCCTATAAAATGTTATTGTCTCCCTGAGATTTCTAAACAATAATACATAATACCATAATACCATGTTGGTATACTTCGCGGTGATACTCGCTGCAGTATACATGTAGTATGTACTTAACACAAACACTTAGGCATTATTCTAAACTTGATAAACCGGTTAGTGTCAATTTCACTTCAATACGCATAATTATTACACACTTAAAACATTACACAAACGTTTGTGAAAACAGTATCAATTTCACCAAGATCGCCGCACTAATAAAAATTACGAAATACTAATACAAACTAAATACTGAGCAAAATGGCGGTTTGAAAAAAAACATGCACATCAAACAAAACGACCCGAAGCGAATTAGAATACCTAGTTTGTTTTAAACTTGTGAGTGTAAGGTATAGGGCCGTATTTACGAAAATTAAATTTTAGGTACTGATTCATCGAAAGATCAACCGATTTGGCGGGAACAATTAAATACCGTGATCAGGTTGGCTAATGGATTAATAACATAGAAATACTAAGCCGCGGTTGGCGAAAACAAAAACATTACGAATTATTACGCGTTACAAGTTGACCAATTGCGACTTTGAATGCACACATACCAAGGAATTAAGAATGCCTAATTCGTAAATTTTAGTGTTGTCCTAATGTGATTATGTATGATTCGATCCGCGAATCTATGATCGAATAAAAAATACCGATTCTTGGAATTGCGATAAACATATCGATATTCTCATTGATGTAGCAGCAATGTCAATACATTGCAGGCTGAGACAGATGAGGTATTGGTTCAAAAATGTATGTAAGTTCTATGGTTCGAAAACATGTATTTCATTATGAATTTGTATTTTACTTAACGATACGCGAATTATGTGTATAATTATGGTGCTGCTTAGGTAACTTGTACGGGTGGTTTGGCATGCATTTCCAAGCTTAATTGATATCGCGACATGAGCACACGTAAATGATAGGCCATCACACGAAATATTTTGCATTTACGCTATAATAATCGTCATAAATATTCTTCACTAAAAACATTTCAAGAAACTTATTAAACCTATAATGTATCAATATTAATTGAAACCTAGCGACTATATCTAGCGACATTAAATAATCGTAAGGTTAAGATTAAGTTCGATTTGAAGGATCGATTAACAGAAGATTGCAACGCATGCATAGCAATGAATCCAGCACTAGCGTTACAAGTGTTACTGCGAGAAAGTGACAGCTATTGCATTTACTGGAATGCGAAAAGAGTCCCGATAATAGTTTATTTGTGTGCATTTATTATACCGTGAAGGTCAATTACCCGCTTTATAAAAACGCCAAGCGCACAGAAGGCAAACGCCGCATTAGATAAGTTTAACGTAACACTATTTTGGAAATGACGGCTCAAAATAGTAATTTAGGAATAGAAATAAAAATTAGATTACCCTATGAAATGTAATAAAATCCTAAGTAAAATCGAATCTTGTAACTTTTGCAATGATTATTTGTTTTTAGTCAAATTTGTGATACCTATTTATTGTTGAATAACGTTACCTACTCCTCGCAAACACATTTTTTTTACGTTTTGTCACTGAACAAAGTAATACTGTCGCAACTCTTTCAGGGAATGTGTCAAGAGCGTCTTTGTTAGCCTGAGACGTATTTTCATATGTACGGAGTTGCCCTTCTTAAGCGTTTGTGTTTTATAATTACATCGTCAGCTGTGACATTTTATTCAATAGATTTTAGTGCAAAAACCGTACAGCGTGATTTAAAAGGCTCAAAACTTAAATCACGTTTTTTGGCAAAACTACTACAAGCTCAAGCCTCATGTTTGGTACAAGGTAAGCAGAGGCGATGACGAATATGTGGTTTCATTTAGTAACAGGGTGTCAAAATAACACTGTATAAATCACCCAATCGGAGTGATGAGTAAAATTCTTCTTCTTTTTCACTTATTTCAATGTTTCCATACACTGTTCATCACCGTCAATGTTTATTGAACAAATCCACACCACTATTATACAACAAACACAACTCTAAACTAGTTTATGAAATAAATTAAAATAAGCGATGAACTGCACTGTCAGGATTCCCGCCAAAACCCGATGAGTAAAATTGCTATGTGTTGTATGAACAGGATCTCGGCTGTACGCGTTGTGGAACCGTTCAGCGGGCGACTGTCTCCCGGACGCGGTGTCGCAGGCGGCGTACGGCGTGTTCGACCGCAACAACGCGCTGCGCACCGCGCTCGCCGACTCGCTGCACCACGCGCACCGCAGGTACTGTACCTGACCTTCTATACCTGACTCTTCATACATATACGTCAAATATTTTTTTTTTTTTTCCTGGCTCGACAAAGTGATTATGCTACACCTGATGGTAAGTGTAGCGCAATCCAAGAATAGTGTCGACCAACGATAAACAATGTGTCCATCGTAGGTCGGCAAGATCATGCCGGCCTGCCAAAGGGCCAAGGGGGAGGGGAAGGAAAAAGGGATGGGAAAAGGTTTAGGATCAGGGGGCAAGCCCCCTGGGGAGAACCGGATATACACTGGCTAACCCTGGGACGCGACCCACACAAGGTGGGCTATTATGACAGGTTTTAGCACCAGTGCACGGTGGTCGCTGTCCGGTCGGATACAAGTATCCTTCCACCTTTACAAGGTGGTAGGTCCCTCGTATGCGAGAGGCCATTTGGGTTGGTACCACCGCGCCGTCTATTTATGCCGCCAAGCAATTGTGTGTAACCACTGTTGTGTTTCGGTTTGAAGGACATTAAAGCCAGCGAAATTACTGGGTATTATGAGACTTAACATCTTATGTCTCGGGGTGACGAGCGCAGTTCCGTGCCATGCAGTGCTTTGTAATTCGACATGCTGTGTGGTGTTGCTTCTGTTTATGGGCAGGCGTTGTGCTTACCATCAGGCGAGCGCCTTGCTCGTCTCGCCATGCAATTAAATAAAAAAAGGTACTGTACCATACCTGACACCTCATTCATATACGTCAAATATCTATGAAGTTATTTAGTTTCTTTGAGGGAAACCTGTTGGGTCTTGTAAATAGATTTTATTTTATAATTTGATGTCGAGCGTTTAGTTTATGTTCTCTGTTATTTATGTAAGACATTTTGCAGTTTCTACGAACGGTGGCAGGCGTGGGAACGATTGCAAGCATCCCTTTTACACTACACTCCTGAGGAGGGACAGCTGAGGAGCGAGTGGAGCCGGCTGGTGGCTGCAGCCGCACGGCCCGGCACACCTCTGCATCAGGTCACTAAATATACTGACTATATATTTTTTTTATGGCATAGGCCGGCAAACGAGCAAGTGGGTCACCTGATGGTAAGTGATCTCCACTGCCCATGTACGTCCATCACCAGAAGAATCATGGGCGCGTTGCCGACCATAAAGGAAAGGGATAATTAGGGATAGGGAAGGGGAGGGGATTTGGGCTACCGGATATCTCACTCACCGTACGAAACGCAGCAGCAAGCCGCTACTTTACGTCGGTTTTCTGTGAGACAGTGGTAATGACCCGGGCGAGCCAGCCCATTCATGCTGTAGACAAAACTGTCTACAGCGTGGCTCTACCACTCAAACTATATTTGTAACGTTATCAGTGATATATCACTCTTTGAAATAAAACCAATTTAAATGGATTTTATCGCTTCCCGATCCTTGATCCTGACGTTTCGAAGACTTTTCAGCCTTCGTGGTCACGGGGTGGACTGCCCACGTCGGGATCAAAATTAATAAAAAATCGCGAGAAAATCCGTTTAAATTAGTTTTATTTGAATGAGTAATATTCGCGTAAAAATAAGAAATCATGATATATCACTCTTTTTCTATTTCTGCCACCTAGCACTGTTGTATTCTGATGTCAGAGCCCAATGTGCTTTGTCCAACATTTCATTGGCTCTAATAAATTTAGTTAAATTACTGAACATAATAGACAAGCCCAAGTGTGTCGATACGGCTCAACAAGAACAAGCTCGACGACCCATTAGTTAACTAGTTGCTGCTCTGACGATCGATTCGAGGGTAGTTTAATAATATTATTATGATGTGTATATTATTGTTCAGGTTCACGTGTTCGCGTTGGCGCACGTGATGCGACGCCCCATCATCGTGTACGGCGTCAACGTCGTCAACTCCTTCCGTGGCGAGGCGCTCGGGTACGCGCGCTTTCAAGGTAATAGTTTGCATATTTTTATTGGATGCAAATATGCAATAACATTTAATAATAATATAACCCACATCAAGTAAAAATTAAGGTAATCATTTTGATTTGCTTAATTCATTAACTTAATAATAATTAAAAGTTCTATTTTGCATAGTCGTACATGAAGAATGTTTCATTTACGTTTTTTTTACAAAAATTACGGAAATTGACCTACTTAAATCTAATGTATTCAGCAAAATAAAAACAACATTTAAATTTCAACTTGATGTAGGTTGAAATGTTATTGCGTATTTGCATCCAATTAATCTACCACAACCTCTTAAAGCAGTATTATTATAATCTTATTTTGACTTTCCTTAGCATGACGTCCTTAAAGTAAACTTATTGCCTTCATATAACAAGCTTATTACCGTAGCAGTTTTGTGACGGCATTTCAAAAGTTTGCATTACAATTCCTACTAACAATAAGCTTACTTTAAGGACGTTTTGATTTGGAAAGTTAAAGTAAGATTATAATAATACCGCTCTAAGAAGTTTTTCTAAGTTTGTCTATAAATGTAACCATACAATGCTCAATTGCCATTTACCAGGTATATACCTACCGCTGCTGTGGGACATGCAGTTCTGCTCGAAGTCGCCGCTGTGCCTGGGCTACACGCGCGGACATTTCTCCGCGCTCGTGCCCATTGAACCTTACTCCCACAGGCATACATACATCTGTCGGTAAGTATTCATTTACGACGTATCATCATCATCATCAGCCACAGGACGTCCACTGCTGAAAGTAGGCCTCCCCCAAAGATTTCCAGACCGACCTGTTGGAAGCGGCCTGCATCCAGCGACTACCTGCGACATTTATCAGGTCGTCTGTCCACCTTGTATGCTCGACGTCTATTGACTTGCAGACATTTGTGGGCGTCTCAGTCGGCGGCTTTACACCTCTTGCACCATTTGCTCGTTTGCCAGCCTATGCTATACAAAAAATGCTCCCCAGAGGAGTTGACGTCTGGCAGGCGGCTGGTCATAAAAACTACAATATAAATCTTTCTGTAACATGTGTTTATAAAGCATGTTGCTAACCCCACTGCGAGCGGGATAAGATCAAATGGAAAATTATATATGTTGCTAGTCAAACTTTAAAAAGTCAAAAACCACAGGGGAGTTAATATTTATACTATACTAGCTGTCCCTCGCGTGATCTGCTTTTTCCGGGATAAAGGTAGGTAGCCTAACAGTGGCGCCATTTGTCGAAAATTGGTCGTACCCACTCAGAAACCTTCGTGGGCTCATGCACAACAACTTTGCTAAAGATCGTCACATGATAAAATGCATAGTTTACGATTCTATAAAGGACATACAGACAAACATTATTTTTTATTTATATAGATGAAGTATCCTGACGAAACTAACTCAAATTATTAACACTTAACAAATTTTAGCGAGGAACAAGATGAATCAGAAGACGTGACGTTCCTGCCGCTCACAGACTCGGAGGGGAAACTGTTGCCTGTCCATTTCCTCACGTGCGATGAGGTGAGTCTACATTACTTGATTGAGCATTTACTGGTGGTGTCAGGATAGCTTCGGCTTAAGGATATCTTTATATATATAATTCTTCTGTGAGTGTGTATGTTCCTGAACTTCTCTTAAACGACTGGACCGATTTTGATGAAATTTTTTGTGTGTGTTCAAGGGGATCTGAGAATGGTTTAGATTCACAATTTTGTCCGCTGGACAATGTTTTTTTAATTAATTTTTAATTTATTAGTAGTTGTTGAGTTGTCGTTGCGAAGCTTGCCGTGATGACGGGTCGTATAGCGTCTAGACTGGACAGGGACAGGACAGGGACAGGACAGTGAGACAGGACAGTGAGACAGGAAAGTGAGACAGGACAGTGAGACAGGACAGTGAGACAGGACAGTGAGACAGGACAGTGAGACAGGACAGTGAGACAGGACAGTGAGACAGGACAGTGAGACAGGACAGTGAGACAGGACAGTGAGACAGGACAGTGAGACAGGACAGTGAGACAGGACAGTGAGACAGGACAGTGAGACAGGACAGTGAGACAGGACAGTGAGACAGGACAGTGAGACAGGACAGTGAGACAGGACAGTGAGACAAGACAGTGAGACATGACAGAGAGACAGGACAGTGAGACAGGACAGTGAGACAGGACAGTGAGACAGGACAGTGAGACAGGACAGTGAGACAGGACAGTGAGACAAGACAGTGAGACAGGACAGTGAGACAGGACAGTGAAACAGGACAGAGAGACATGACAGAGAGACAGGACAGTGAGACAGGACAGTGAGACAGGACAGTGAGACAGGACAGTGAGACAGGACAGTGAGACAGGACAGTCAGAGGACAGTGAGACAGGACAGTGAGACCGGACAGTGAGACAGGACAGTGAGACAGGACAGTGAGACAGGACAGTGAGACAGGAAAGTGAGACAGGACAGTGAGACAGGACAGTGAGACAGGACAGTGAGACAGGACAGTGAGACAGGACAGTGAGACAGGACAGTGAGACAGGACAGTGAGACAGGACAGTGAGACAGGACAGTGAGACAGGACAGTGAGACAGGACAGTGAAACAGGACAGAGAGACATGACAGAGAGACAGGACAGTGAGACAGGGCAGTGAGACAGGACAGTGAGACAGGACAGTGAGACAGGACAGTGAGACAGGACAGTGAGACAGAACAGTGAGACTGGACAGTGAGACAGGACAGGACAGGGACAGGACAAGACGGGGACAGGACGGGGACGGGACGGGGACGGGACGGGGACAGGACGGGGACGGGACGCGGACAGGACGGGGACAGGACGGGGACGGGACGGGGACAGGACTGTCCAACCGGAGGGAGGTGGGAGACGACCTGACTTCGAATTGACTTCGACGACCTACGTCGAAGTCAATTAAATGTGCGACGGGCTACCTCACGTGCAATGGCGCAGTACCTCACTTAATTGCATTTAATGTAAATAAAACATTTGTATTAAGTTTTGACCACATTTTACACAAATATATTATGTAGGTGATACGAAGTTCACCGGGTCATCTAGTCTATCTATATAAAAAATCTTTGTTCCATATTTAAAAATTCATCAAACACCGTCAACATGTCTACATAATGTGGCATAATTACCGCTGTAATATGTCCACAAAATAGGGCATAATTACCGTTGTAAGGCGTCTAAGTACGTCTATGAACAAAATTGACATGTAGGAGTATGAGACTTAACTTATGTCTCGGGGTAGTGAACGCAGTACAGTGCCATTTAGTGCTGTGTTCAAAGTTCTGTTGTGGTGGTGGTTCTGTTTCTGGACAGGCTAGTCATAAGGCCATAAGGCGAGCGATCTACACTGTGTCATCGCGTGTCGTTACGAAATTTCTGGATTCGGTCTTGCCGCAAGGCCCGCGATAAAATCTATACAATAGCTTAAAAAACCCGAGACGATTGAGCCCTTTGTGTGAATCGGTGATGTTTGTTGTTGATCTTTGCGTTATGTGTGTCCAGATGTCCGAGTCGGAGTCGGTGGTGCGCAGCTGGTTGTCGGCGCGTGCGACGGCGGGCGGCGCGCTGGCGGCGCGGCAGACGGCGCGCGCGCGCCCGCTGCTGCAGGCGCAGATGCTGCAGGAGTGGCTCAACCACTACCGCCGGCTCGCGTCAGTACCACTACATACACACTAGTACACTAGTACAGATGTCCGAGTCGGAGTCGGTGGTGCGCAGCTGGTTGTCGGCGCGTGCGACGGCGGGCGGCGCGCTGGCGGCGCGGCAGACGGCGCGCGCGCGCCCGCTGCTGCAGGCGCAGATGCTGCAGGAGTGGCTCAACCACTACCGCCGGCTCGCGTCAGTACCACTACATACACACTAGTACACTAGTACAGATGTCCGAGTCGGAGTCGGTGGTGCGCAGCTGGTTGTCGGCGCGTGCGACGGCGGGCGGCGCGCTGGCGGCGCGGCAGACGGCGCGCGCGCGCCCGCTGCTGCAGGCGCAGATGCTGCAGGAGTGGCTCAACCACTACCGCCGGCTCGCGTCAGTACACACCACACCACACCACCAGTACCACACATATACATACATACATACATACATACCCATATACACTTACATACACATATACACACGGGCACGCGTTGCTGTGGCTAAACTCTATGTTATATTATATTGTATTAAACTATTCAATACACTGTGCGCCATATATTGGATATGTACTGGTGGTAGGATATTCATGTCCGCCCGGATAGCGACCAACGTACACATGGTGTTAAAACCTGCCATAGTGATTCACACGTCTTGTGTGGATCGCGATCCAAGATCAGCCAGTTTATATCCGGTTCTCCCGAGGGGCTTGCGACATGACTTTATGGCTGATTGGGGCGGGTATAGAGATATCTTTGTATCACTGTGCCTGCATCGGTCATCCGTCTGTCTTGTGGCAGGCCTCTCGATTTGTTTTTTCCCTCTCCGAAGAGGGAAGAAGGATTTATACAGGCCGGCATGACTCTGGTGACCACCTATAAACTCTCATCGTTGGAATGACATCCAATATCCATGTGTTCATGATCAGTTATTCAAACTAGCATCGGCCGTTGATTAACTCATTGTTATGTTACAGTCAGCAGACGCGCGGTCCGTTCCCGCCGCGGCTGTCTGCGCAGACTCAGCAGGCAGCGGCGGAGTTCTCGTCCGACGGCGACACTGACGACGAGTGACGTCATCCCCCTCCGCACTCCCCGCACCACACCTCACCACCTCAACACCTCACGCCCTCTCAACTCGCCAGCAGTTACAACACTACGTCTGCCATTGTGATATTGGTATAACTCGTGTCGATGTTCAAATATATTTACAAATTATACTATGAACATTTTAAATTTATCACTCAAATGTTAACAACAAATATGTAATTGAGAATTTTAAATTACGTGTAACAATGAAAATGTTGTCAATCGATACTTTACGCCTTATCAGCTTAACTACTGTATTAATTTAATCCGAAATCTTGCATCGTCATATTGAAGCTACATTTACAATGCATACAAATGAAAACAATTTGTGATAACTAATACTCACATGAGCATTAAAAAAAATACTTGAATCGCTCATGGTAAGGAATTGAATTTTACCACCACATTCGTCTTTAAGTGGTTCTAAACAAGAACATTAACAAACTTCATTTTGTGGTAGCTTGTTTCTAAAAAAAAAATTCCACTATGATAAAAATAATGTGTAGCGACTATGTGTGACAATTTACACCTGCTCAATTTGGTGTCTTATAATATTCTCGAATAATTAACATGTCACATCTACATCCTCATTCGATATGTCGTATCTTAGGGCTCTTTGCACTAACGCGGTTGGTGTTGTTGCTTAAAACAGTAGAACGTGCAGAAGGGGCCGACGCACGTTCATCGGCAGAACGACATCTTAAATTCCATAATATGCTTTATTTATTGTTTCTAGTGCAGTACTGCTAATTTAGTAGATATGACTAAAATACTGGATCGCACTGCAGCCTACCCATTCAGTTAAAATGGTTCATGTCTTGCTCTCGAACTGCTACAGCACGATGCACGCTTGTATTAGTAGCGAAACCACGCGTAAGCAGTCTGACACTAACCGTCTAAATTAAAGAGCCGCTGTGTCGCAGACCTATCTTTTCTATTTGACGCTATTTTCGATAAATTGTCTATTTCTCGTCCGCATAATAATAAGTCGTTAAATAATCATCGACTACAGATATTTTAATAAAATATCTATAAAACTAATTGATTTTAAATTAACATGATTAAAACTCGCACTGGATGTAACTAAACATTTACAGCTCCATTATTCTTGTTTATATAAATATCGTAGTATAATTTACTGATTAATGTTTTATTAAAATGATATCAACAATAGTTGTATATCTGTATACTTTATATGAAAAAATATAGCGTCACTGTTTTCTCTGATCATGTTATATGAAAAAGTGAAAGACACGGAAATATCTCTTGTTGTAATGCACAAAAATATTTCTACTGTTTATCCATTTCAATAAAGCGTCAAAGAAACTCAACAAAAAATTGAATAAGACAAACGTCGATAAGGGCTTACTAATTATTGGATATGATAAAGCAATTAACTTGGTGCATTATCTCATAGCATTTAACTTACAAATGAAAATTATATCCTTGTTAATATGTTCTTTGTTCAGTACGAAAATTATTAGTTTTACCTATTTATCATTAACTACAGCTACTGCTACTGCAGAATAGAAGTATAATTGCTTAGAGTATATTATAGAAGGTCGTCTTCGAGCTGATCAATGTGAATGTACTCTACTAATTTCATCTTATTAGTCATGAGTGGTTAGGTTCACTTTTCGTACGCTGGTGTTCACGGTAGAAACCGAAAATTCATAAAATTTGATCCATCGAGACGTTTGTCGCCTAGTAGCGTCGCGGGTTCAAGGGAAATTATGGTTTACTATTTTACCCAGCTGGCAAACACCGTTTTGCAGAAAGTAACAACATTTGTTATATATTAAAATCACGAGCGAAATTATAACACTACATGTTATGTAATGTAGTCAAACAATATTGTAGTCTGGAAGAATTCTACTAACGTGAAGTTGTCCCTATATATTTTAATGTTTCTAGTTTTACACTGTTTGTGGCGCTGTCCGCAAAACACCATGTCTGTACTCGAAGAAATGAAGCAGATGGGAAAATTTACATCGCTCTCTTTCCAATTAAAAGGCCTGTGTATTGGTCCATGAATATCTATCTATAATTATAGTAAATCGCTAGATGTATGAGTCGCCCGTGTTACCACCATTTACAAAATGTGTTCTATATTGCTCTATGCACACGGTTCTCCGACAAAAATCTAATATTCCCTATCTATAAGAACTAGGGAAATGAAACTTTGTAAAGTCCCAGCTGATTTATAGTATCGTAAAGTGTTTTATGGACAGCGACCAAATAGCGGCTCGCTTATTTGTGTTCTATATAAATACAACATAAATGCGATAATCGCTGCCGACATTGTTCTAATCATTTCATACTATATTATTAAGTACAGAATAGTACAATGTAACTCGACGAGTTCTACCGACAGCTTACAATAATATTTGTTAAGTTATTCATATTGTTGCACTAAATAAATTCGCTAGAAGCATAACTATGCTACATTAACTTATAAGATACTTAGTAGTGCTTTGAGCGAGAGCAAAGTAAATAATTTGAAAGGGTTATGGATCTATTTAGTTTGGTCTTTGCAAATTGTCAGTCTCATTATAATTTGTTACTTCTATATGTTTTTATAAATTTGGTATAATGTAAATCTTTGAGTTCTGAAGTATTTCCTTCGATCATAAGGTGATGCGAGCGCCAAATGAATAGTAACTAATAGATGAAGAATATGGCAGTTATTAATCATACAAGATTAGTTGCTGTGAAATGTAGGCTACCGATTGGATTCAGATTATCGCTCATGCTCTATAATAGTCTAGTAATATAAACTGAGAGTCGCATTGGTCGACTATTAGTAAATTATTTAAACATCCTCAGAGGCGATCATGGGAGTATATTGTAATATCAATTAAATCAAACCCGGGGAACATACTATATAAATATTCGTAATATATTTAGTTTATAAAAATCAAAAGCGCAAGTACACGTGTACGCGATCATATTGAGGTGAAAAAAATATTTGCATTATTTGCAACATACCTTTTGCGAAGCTCAATCAATCGTTTTTGAATATTGAAAGGGAATGAAATGTGGAGTCTATTAACATAACTTTGTAAATAATGTGAAGAAGGCTTTTGGTTACGAGCGACGGGACGTCATTCGTTTGAAAACTCCCTGAAAGATTTAATATAAAAAATTATAATTTTAAAACAGATACCATTTGCAAGAGTAGTTGCATATACTTAAATATGGTTAATATTCGCGGTAATCCGTAGCGCATAGTTTATTGACACTATAAGTTATTTGAATTCATAACGATATTTATGTACAAAATTCTCTGACAGTGTTCCAAATGGGAGCACCGCGACATAATTTTACGGACAAGGAAGATAATACATATTAGCCATCTCAAATATTCCAATGTAAAAGATGCCTCTTCCATATTGTATCATACAGTTACAACTAAATTGCCACTAAATTGCAACTAAATTTCCGATTAACTATTCCGATTCATTGGCTGTACTGTATATACATATTTCAACAATATCTGCTTATAAACATGTAATTTGCTAGTCGCTCGTTACCAAAAACCGTCAATATATTCTAATATTATTTATATATAATAAAGTTTTTGGGTTGTAAATAAATTTTAATTGGTTTGCAAAGTAATATGATAGATGTATAAATTGATACGGCTTAGTGCGTAACGCGGTTTAATAGTTTTCGCCTTCGAGTTTAGATCGTTTATAAATTAGGTACCTACTGTTTGCAATATATTCGGGTAATTATTAAATGAAACCGACAGGCTCTGTGGGAAAATGAGAAATTAAACAGTCTCCCGTACACAACGCTTTTTAACTCTGTGTTTATAAGATGTGCGGCAGTATGCAAAGTGCATCGCCATTAACATTCATTGTTCATTCGTTTGATGCAAATTATTTTAACATGCAAAATATGTTATTCAAGCAGTTGCATATACATGCGTTGTCGTTTGAAGTTAGTTATTGGTCGACTTTCCCAACAATCCTTAATTGTATTTAGCTTCTAAACGTTTTTAAGTAATGTCAAATCGTATGAATTTTTGACATTAGTAAACATGTTTAGTCGTTAATTACTTAAGGATCTTCGTCCAAGTTTGCCATTGTATTGTAACAAGCAATCGTACACGTTGTAACATTTGTTGTCGGTACTATCAAAATGATAAAAACTGTAGATGGCAACCATTACTAATTGTTACAATAACTTTAACCATAATCTACTGATGGTGGAATCCGCACTATAATTTATATCTATTACCATATTAACACGTAACCATATTTTTAGCAATCGACGACGCCTAGAGTTATTTAATTTGTCATTTTCATACGAGCCGTGTGTATAGGCTTTCTAGTATAGCATACTAAGATGACCAACACACTGGAACTTTATGTGCAAGCGTGACGTCCATTGCCAAGTTTTAATAAAGATTTTTTATAATGAACACTAGTAAACCGTAGTTTTAGATTCTAAATACGATTTCATACAGACATGCTAGCATACTGGCTCGGCAGTGAATGGCACGCTTTATCAACTTGCATCGTTCAAGCCGACGCGATGTGCAAATCGACGCGGAAGCTTGGTTTCAATAATTAGAAATGTTGAATCTAATAGAATTATATTTTTGTTTAGGTGTTTTTCTCCCTAAATTTGTAAATAAGTTGTTAGGTACTTCCAATGTTGCAGAGTAACACTATTTGAGCTAGTTTTGTTTTCATGTACACATATTTAATTCAAATTTGTACCTATACCTACTAATTTTAACCAATAAAGCACTTATTTTATGATGCTGTTCGATATTTGTTTCATTGCCTCTTCAGGCGATATCTCCAACACGACTCCGAACGAATCACGAATCCGACACGCACTTAACCCGGTCGAGTGTAAGTGGGCAAAGCCAACCTCAACTGCACGTGGTATACGGCTGTTCATGAACGAGGCAATGACAAACTTGGTCAGATGACAGGTCACCCCATAGAAGGCCAAATAATGTCAAATCTGTGGCACAAGTGGGCTAACGAAAGAAGACTGAAAAAAAGCATTATGTTGATAGTGTGTTCGACAAACAAAAAAAAATAAAAATAAGATCGATGAAGAAAGAGTCATTGGTAGTTACTTGCTACATACACTATACCTACATGTTGACAAATCAACTGAATATCCGCTGAATACTGTGCTAAGTATCAGGGCCCTGCCATACTATGACAGAAGTGAATGCAACAACTGTGTACACGTTCCGTCGTGTATCACGGTACCGATAATGTTCTCTGTGCACGGGAATCATGAAAAATGCCAATCAGTCCGAGAGACAGCGTTGAAAATTAAGTAAACCGGCCAATTGCGTGTTACATTTTTACTTTTTGTCCCTTTTATTATAGGTATGTTAAAAGTATCCGCTATAATAACACATCCCAATTTCCCTACCACTCCTTCTTCCTTAAACTCCTCAACATTGTCGAGCCAGTTTACACAACTTTTGCTCGCTGCTCTGCCCGCGTGAACATCCTTTTCCGGGATGAAAAAGTAGCCTATAATCTTCTCAAAAGTCACATCTATATCTGTCCCAAAATTCTTCAAAATCGGTTCAGCGATTTAGGTGTGAAAGCGTAACAAACAAATACAAACTCGCTTTCGTATTTATGTTGTTTAAGATTTTACATGTTCTGCCTTTGCAAGCAGTCCTGCCTTTACTCATAATCCAAAGGGATACGATACTTGGCTTCCCCTAAACCTGACCTATATGTTGCCTATGGGTTTTTCCATTGTAACCTCATTTTCTTAGGCTATATTCTGAAACCGGCAGAATCCTGGACTAAGGTTTTGCGCATACGTCGCGTCGTTTAGAACACTTGCATAAACACATAAAACCAAGACCATGATTGTGCAGACCTTAACCCTTCTTACTATCGCCTATGCTGATGTGTGTAAATTTGTCCTGGATGCAGATCTGCACAACAAACTTGACCGTCTCCTCATTAAGTGTATTCGATTAATTTTAAATTTCCGTAAGTATGACCATGTCACTTCTGAACGCTCCCAACTCAAGTTCTTACCAATCCGCCAGCGCCCAAATCTGCGCGCACTCACTACACTCTGCTACACTCTTTTCTATTCTAACTTTACCTAATCCGTTACTTAACTTTCAGTGTATGAGATCTTGCCACGAGAGTAACTTCACTCTTCAGACAGTCTTCTCCAATATCCCGCTCACAGATCTGACTTCATTCACTTCTTCTTCACGGTTCAATCTATACTTACTTCTGTGGTATGCGCTCCCGCTTGAAACGGACGGCCACCAACCGATTTCCTTTTAAATATAAAGTTCAGACGCTATTGACAGATAGTAGATTCATCCTAATAGTATTATATAAATATGTATGTGCATTTAATTTTATCTTTATATATATAATTCTTCTGTGAGTGTGTATGTCACTGAACTTCTCTTAAACGACTGGACCGATTTTGATGAAATTTTTTGTGTGTGTTCAAGGGGATCTGAGAATGGTTTAGATTCACAATTTTGTCCGCTAGACAATGTTTTTTTAATTAATTTTTAATTTATTAGTAGTTGTTGATTTTGGAATGTTTTACATTGAATCGCTCTGTGCGTGTGTCAGGGGCAGGGGCAGGGACAGGGACAGGACAGGGACAGGGGGAGGGGCAGGGGCAGGGGCAGGGGCAGGGGCAGGGGCAGGGGCAGGGGCAGGGGCAGGGGCAGGGGCAGGGGCAGGGGCAGGGGCAGGGGCAGGGGCAGGGGCAGGGGCAGGACAGGGGCAGGGGCAGGGGCAGGGGCAGGGGCAGGGGCAGGGGCAGGGGCAGGGGCAGGGGCAGGGACAGGACAGGGACAGGGACAGGGACAGGGACAGGGACAGGGACAGGGACAGGGACAGGGACAGGGACAGGGACAGGGACAGGGACAGGGACAGGGACAGGGACAGGGACAGGGACAGGGACAGGGACAGGGACAGGGACAGGGACAGGGACAGGGACAGGGACAGGGACAGGGACAGGGACAGGGACAGGGACAGGGACAGGACAGGGACAGGACAGGACAGGACAGGGACAGGACAGGACAGGGACAGGACAGGACAGGACAGGGACAGGACAGGACAGGGACAGGGACAGGGACAGGGACAGGACAGGGACAGGACAGGGACAGGGACAGGGACAGGGACAGGGACAGGGACAGGGACAGGGACAGGGACAGGGACAGGGACAGGGACAGGGACAGGGACAGGGACAGGGACAGGGACAGGGACAGGGACAGGGACAGGGACAGGGACAGGGACAGGGACAGGGACAGGGACAGGACAGGGACAGGACAGGACAGGGACAGGACAGGACAGGACAGGACAGGACAGGGACAGGACAGGACAGGACAGGGACAGGACAGGGACAGGGACAGGGACAGGGACAGGGACAGGACAGGGACAGGACAGGGACAGGACAGGACTGTCTCAAGTTTTGACCACATTTTAAACAAATATATGTAGGTGATACGAAGTTCACCGGGTCATCTAGTATATGTATATAATAAAATACATAAACACACGTCGCGTCGCGGCGCTGGGTCTGTAATAGGATTATGTTGGTACTCTTTGGGTACGGAACCCTAAACTTAACTAGCCACTCAAACGTCCGACCTAAGATACCTACTAGTCTACGTTTGTATAAATCTATATAGAGCCACAGGGGTCTCGGACCGGACAAGTTGAAAAATGATAAAATATATTGATTTGCATGAGCTTGGACTCGTAGAGTAAACAACTAATTTCGCACTATAATTATTCTAAAACTGTCTGCAACAGCTGTTATTATCTACGCAAAGTATTTTGTTCTTTCGTTAGACGAGTGGAGATATCAACAAAGATATCATCATATTAAAAGTTATGTAATACAATAATAGCGTTACGTAAACGTATGTATTCAAAAGCATGACCATATTGTTCATGTTGTTTGTTCAGTTTGCTATTAGCTTCGAACGAACGCGCTCGTAGCAATCGCCGGTATTCTGAACGCACTCTAACTTAAGTTTTCTTATTTTGAACGCACGCGCGTTTTTGACAACTTCGCGATCGGAGGAGCGTTGCATTCTGCGTTTTTTCGTTTTAAATTAATTTTCCAAAGATTCTTTGAGTTGTGAATCGATTTAACGCGGTAAGACAGTGTTTGTGTTATTCTATGTGGAAACGTGACAATGAAGACGAGATCTGTTGAGTAAATCGTCGAGTTCAACAGCGGGATTAGATCAAGCAAGTAGAACAAAATGGGTGAGTACGCCGGCAAACATTATTTTGCCTATTATTAATTTGTCTAATAGTTGAAATATAATGTAGATACTAGAGTTTTTGACACCATTAGTTGCTTGGCTCTTGGATGAAAATTATTTCCAATTGGAATCGTGTGAGCCGTTACAGATTGTTTATTGGCAGAATTATTGATTTTTCTCATGCGTAAAATACTTCGCTAACGAGGTTAAATTATCATTTTTAACTTATTTTTTGTGTTTTTAAACTGTACGTAATCCTTAAAAAATATTTTAAGAATTAAACTAAGGTCTATTACCTTCAATATTTTAACGTACCATCAATTTGCGTAAAGTCGATGTGTGTTGCATTGACTTTGTAGATAATACTACTACATGGATAAACTTCCTGTTAACATTCATGAATGAATAGTCTGTTAAATTCTCAAAGTGACTTCGAACTTTGTCTTTACCTTATCTTAACATGTTGGAATTGTAAGAATATTCAATAATAGTAAATATCTAGTAGTATGTACTTTAAAATGTTATTCTATACAACAATGGTATGCAGTGTAAGAGGAGCATGTTAAGTGTTTAGCAGACATATGGCAGGTGGTTACATCATATTATACCTGCTAATTGCCACGGCCTTGGGTGTATCTGCTGCTCACTACTTTCACAAGAACCTATTTAAGACAGAATTTTTCACATTGAAAGTAATGTTATATCAATTTGGGGACCTACTTCATGCGCTTAAACATATATTTATGCTTTGCTTGCTATACTTTGTATTACTATTTTCCAATTATATTGAATCCGGTTTTCTTATTACTTCAAGCTCTAGATTGAAAAGGGATCTTATCTGTTGGAAACTATATAGTTGAATAAACTTTTGACTGGAATCTGTTATTGTCTATTATATAAAAATAAGTCGGGTTTTCCTTCCTGATGATATAACTCCAGAACGCACGAACCGATTTCCACGGTTTTGCATTTGTTGGAAAGGTCTCGGGCTCCGTGAGGTTTATAGCAACGAAAATCTGGCGTCGGTGCACTTTTATCCCGAAAAAAGCAGATCACGCGGGCAGAGCCGCGAGGGACAGCTAGTAATTTATAAATTATTGTGTATAACATGGTAATTATTTTAACACTTAGTTTAATTATTGTGGTCAGAAACAACAGTAAAGTAACAGCATTATGTATCTAAGCCTAACACCTACCTTTCATTGTTAGAAGAGGCCTTCACTCACTACTGGGAAGGTGTATGTAGCTTAAATGTTTTGTAATTGCAGTACAAGATGTGTTAGTATTCTAAACTACATATTAATAAATTAATGAACATATATAGTACTTAATACAATTAAAATTATTCTCATTAAAAACCTTTTTCTACATACTAGTGTGTTTATATCTTATCTGGCCAACTCAGGAAAATAATAACTACATGACCTTATGTTCACAAGTAGTTTTCTAAAGTACATTATTTTTAGGGCTGAATATATAATTCAGATATAAATTTAGTTAAACTGTTATCTTACACATGCATTTTTTAAATTTAATCATTTTTTAATTTTAAATAAAATAATCATGCGATAAGATAATGTAGTCATAACAGCAAAAAGAAGTAGTATGACCATGAAATTAAAATCTATCAAACAGTTTTTGCATACTGCTAGGTAAGCTTGATAACCTTTAGGTGTTACTTTTGAGATCTTTGTGTTATGCATGATGCAAAACACTCCTTAATGTGATCTGTAGCTATAAGTATACTATACAATACTTCTGTGTTTGATTATTAAAGTTGTTATTGGTTATACAATAAAGTGTTTTTGTATTGTATTGTAAGTACATGCATTGAACGAGAATTGTAGGTTGTCATCTGATGACTACATTGTACATGCATTGATTGTTGAGTTGCAAATCACATGCAATTCTTTTAAATAGTTTTGGGCAAACATGACAAAAAAAAGCAATTAACCTACTGTGCAGTTGCAAATTGGGTTGGTTTGATAAATTATGCAAATGAGAATGTAAATTGTCTGATTCAACTTATTCACTTATTTGGACTCTGCTGTATATTTGTAACTTTTGCTATCTTAATATAATTAAATGTAATGTTAGATATTTGCTTTTAAATGTAATATGATATGAGCTTTCATTTGGTGAAATATATACTATCATTTTGCTTGCTATATTTAGCTCCTCAGTATTCTGAGGTTGATGATAAGCTTTAAGATTCTAAATTATATTCTGTAGTGTTGGGTTGACTATATACTTATAAATGATATTGTCATCCTCATTTACAAATCTGTCACCACAAAACTACAGAACTGTTTAATTTCATTATAATCTTTGAGAGGCTAATGTAATACAAAATGTTATAGCCAGCACTGCGGTGCTACATTAATTCTACATACAAAGAGAACTGATAGAAATGTTTTCTATCAGTTCTCTTCACTTTAATCTCATGGGATGTTGGTATTGTACCAAGACATGATAGAACTCATTTATTGTATGACCTATCTATTTATCCATCCATATCCAGCTTATTCTAATTGTTTGTTTTTATTTTAAAAAAATATTGTTAATGTCTTAAAGTATTGTCTAACCTACCTGTGACTTAGCTATTCTATTTGAGTGAATTTCACACAATGTTTACGATAAATGATCACACGAAACCATCAAGATACTATGTGAATTACACCTGTTAACAAAATGGTATAGAATACAGATCATAGTGAGAATAGTATGCAAGTGGATTGGTATGAGGTATCGTTTGTAGAGTGCGACAGGGTGGACAGGGCCGCGGCCAGTGGACCGGCACGGTGTCTGATGACGGTGTCGATGCCGGGATCGCATGCTCCGCCAGTTACTCTGGTTACAGACATCTCGGGTACATGCGTGCACACAAGTGTTCAACTGTTTAAACTGTTTTCAACTGTTTTTCAAGTATTATTCATATAGTAATGTATGCTGTGTATGCTTGATGAAACTGTTTACTGAAAAGATTATAAAAGCATCTGATAGGTCAATTGGAATATATTTATGTGGTCTGGTTTGCAGGCTTTGATTGTTTATATTGAGCATCAAATGTGACTGATATTTTCTCAGAGGAACTTTTGTCTCCAACTAATTAACAAACAGATCTACTAACCACTTGCACTATACAACAAAAAACAATTATTTAGACTATGTTTGGTTGTACTATTTTAAATTAAAGTTCCGTACCGTAATGGCGCACAATAGTGCGGCTACACAAACAATGGATAATTACAATGATTCCCATGCTATGAACTTATAATATTACAATGTTATCAGTTCCAATGTCTTGCGTAGTAAGTGGTCATGTAACAATCCAGAAAGTATTTTATTAAGAACTAATAACTATTTAAAAATATTACTATTTGTATTTGGTGAGAGGTTATCTGATCATTTTGTACCTAACTGCATAGTGACCACCATACACATCATGAAAACCCGCCATAGTGGCTTGGTCAGACGAGTCCAGTTCCGACTCCAATATCCAGTTCTTTTCCAGAAAAGAGACGCGTGGGTGGACAGGGTTACGTTCGGCATAGTCCCGGCACGGCTCGATAAAGAAATATTCAAAAATAATGGGATAAAATCCATAATAAAGTCCATGCAAGGAATAACATATTTACTGATTAAATATTGCATATAGAACTATATTTAACATTTCAAATAATGTTATACGTGTTTGTGTTTCCGAAGTCAAAACCAAATGCGTATCGAGATTTCAGTAGTATATAAATATTATTCCCCCAAGATAAGTGCTGAGCCTAAGTCTTTAGACCTGGGCTCAAATTTATTTGTGGGTTAATGGGTTTTTGCACACAATCTTAATAAGATTAGTACACGATTCATTGTTCGCACATTTTATCATAGACCAGCGCCAATGTTCCTAAAGCAGATTCTTTGCTTATATTGAGTCCAAGGTCGTCCTAATTTATAAAACAATATCATTATGTTGATGGCCTATTTCGCAGATCATCAACTCATTCGAGCATCTCCTCTTGTAATAAATTTATATTTAACATGGAAATGAGAGTACAGAAGTTTGATGACCTCTTGGACTGACGAGGTAAAAAGACTAATGAAATGACACTTGTGAAAATTTCTTATGTGAAAATTATTTTTTGTCACATAGAAAATCAGGCAAATAAGAAAGTTGAGGACCTCATTTGGTTCGGAAAAACTCGGGGTTTTATAAAATCCGTTTTTTATTACTTTGTTATACTTTTAGTGTTCATTCAATCAACAGTATTTTTCCAAGACAGGTTGACCATGTGACGCAATAATTTTGTGTGAATATTTTCATCAAGTTGTGGGGAATATTTGCAACCCACGAGGTTACTTACCCGAGCAGCTGTGATATCATCTCGCCATATTCATTCCGAGCACGCGTCATCGATGCGTTTTGAGAATAAAATCACGACTTTTGCAAGTCATTTAAATAAAGACATTTTGTTGTCAACGGAGTTGTAAAACATGTTGTTTTCGGTAAATAACACCGTTACCAATTTGCATGTTTTGCTTTGCTGTGGTTTAGATTTATGTAACAGTAAATACAGCAGCGTAATAGTCATTTCGACAAGTAAATCTTTGGTTTATTATCAGATTTACCTTATAATTATGTAAAAGCATTGATTATATAGTGACCTCCATATAAGATGAAGTGTGACTCACTCGACAGACGTCGTGTAAATCTTTATTTACATATCCCATCATTGTTCCGCCCGTTGCGTGTGACAGTGTTCAAAATGCATTAATTCGACTCATTTTAGCAATGTCAAAGTTTAGATCCTTTCTTCCTTTCATCTGCCCACTCACAATGGGGTCGGCGCAACGTACTTGTTGTTATAGCATAGGCCGGAAAACGAGCGAGTGGGTCACCTCAAGTCACCGGATGTTAAGTGATCCACCGCCCATGCACGCCCACAACACTAGAATAATCATAAGCGCGTTGGTGACCTCAAAGCTTAAACGGGACTTAATCACGTAGTTTTGGAAGTATAAATATCTAATGATTTCAAAAATTAATTAAAAATTTTCCAATTCATTATTTTAAAATTTCCCAATATGTATTTATAAAAAACCGTGATAAAATCCGTTTAAATTAGTTTTATTTCAATGGTATAATTACCTATTATTTATTTCTTTTCCGACGTTTCGACCGAATTGCAGTTTAAATAAATATTGTAATATGTATACAAATCGCGAAACCCTAAAATCATTGATTGCAAACCCATACACGAAACAAATAGTTTTGGATCTTACAAGTATTTTTGTCTCGGTGCGGGAATCAAACCCACGGCCTGTAGCTTCACAGCTGGCTACACGGCTACTCTCTACGCCACGGCTGTCAAAGGTGCCTCGAAGTTTAGATCATTGTTACTAATATTTTACTTCTTTAATTTAGGCGAGTTTATTTCCTGTAGTTTATAGTTAATAGATATCGTCTTTATTTTTTTCTACAGTTGCTATAAATGTTTTTTGAGCGCCATTTTTTCTTCGTTTATATTCTTACTAGATACGTTGTCACTATTTATTATAAACTTTTACCTGGTATTATATAAGAAACTACATACCTACTCCTTTCCACTAATTAAATTACCTATCTTAATTAAGCATTAATTTTTGTTTGCGAGTGTACATGCAGAGGGCATTCGCACCGGTACTTTCGTAAAACTTATGAATGTGTACCCGATCTCCGAAAAGTTAGGCAATATTGTTTGACCTTTCTGTATGAATTTAATTGTTACATTTTTAACGCTATTTTTGAAACATTATATCGGACATCAAGGGAACACGTGCGCAATATTTTCTAAAAATATAAATTCTCAATATATATTATTTATCAATATTTTTTTTGGTTTGTGATAATAACCATATTTTTACAATTACGGCTTTGAAGTTTCCATAAGGTTAAAGTGTTGAAGTGACGAAAATAAACAGAGATTAACACAAAACTAAAACTTAGCTTCGACCGAGACCTTTTGCTTTGCTGTGTTGATATAGGGGTGTGTCGTCTCGAGGATACCGTGCAATGTTGCGCCGATGCAGAAGTCCTACTAGTGAATCACGAAACTGGATTAAATCTAATAACATTACATTACGTTATTTTTATAGCATAGGCGAGCAAGCAATACGAGCAAGTGGGTCACCTGATGGTAAGTGATCTCCACCGCCCATGTACGCCCACAATACCAGAAGAATCATGGACGCGTTGCCGACCTTAAAGGAAAGGGATAATTAGGGATTGGGAAGAGGATGGGGATTTGGGCCTCCGGATATCTCACTCACCGTACGAAACGCAGCAGCAAGCCGCTACGCTTGTCACTTCACATTGTTTTTATACTCAGTGATGCTTGCAGTCCTGGGTTAGATGCAATTAGTAACCTAGAGAAGGTCATTTGGAACAAACAGCAACAAGACTACATTCTTAGGTTCGGTGCAAGCGGTCGGTAAGCGCCTAAGTTTTTTTTTATTATTATTTATTAGCATATGTTTAATAAGATATCATTTTGTTAGATTAGAAGAGTTGTCAAACGGCGATCATGGCCTCGTAGTAGAGATACAGTAAAGTGACGCGGAAATACAATACAATACTAAACTCTTTATTGTATATAATCAATAATCCCTTAAAATAATTTAGCATAGGACTACTTAATGGCTTTACAATTGGTGGTCTTATCGCTACGAGCGATCCCTGCCAGACAACCTTTGGATGGACAGAAATTAAAGTAAAAGAAGTCACGGTGGTGTAATTAATACTTTGTTACTCGGAGATTTAAATACTTCAACAAATATGAATTCTTAGTTTCTAACTTCCACACGGTTGAAACAGAATTATGCAATAAAATACTAATTATCATATTTCAATGAGTTAGTTAAATTAACATTTCGGGGAATTAGTTATAACGGTCTATTGTTTGTACCCATTATATAGTTTCATTACTAGCTACCGAATCAGTTCCTTTGTTTCGGCGAAATACGTGGTACGCCCGATTCCACCGCCTGTTGCGATAGCCTACGAATTTACAGATAAATATACTTTTATACTGAAATTAATTTCAGAAACGTGCGATGGAATATTCACATTAGTGATGCGACTCGAGTCGTTTTTTACTCGAGTGACTCGAGTGAATTTAACAAAACTCGTACTCGAGTGAAAACAAATCTGACTCGAGTTCGTTTGCACTCGAGTTACCGAGTTAACTGTTTCTGGAAGATTAGTTAAGCCTCGGTCATTGATGATTATTGATTAGATAGATTTAGTGCGGAGATTCCTAATTCAAAAAAGAGTGACCATGCGCGTCTTTGTGTATCAGACGAAGTACATATTACATAGATCGAAATGTTCGTTACAATTAATTTATTGCTTGAAAGAAAATGTGGTAAGGTTTTAAGGTGAGATTAATTCACGTTACAGATTTATATCAATGTGCTACTTTGATTGGATGGAAGTAATGAGTTTGCAGTCGTAAAAGTTTAATCTATGATGTAATATAAAAGTTGTACTATACGTGTGTTACATAATTTTTACCTAACCTAGTTATGAAATTCGTATTTGAGCTATCATGTTCACAACCTGCAACTATCTCTTCGCAGCATCTCTATATGTTCTTAAAGATTTCTGGTATAATCAGTAGCTCAAACGTTTTCCGATATATCATCAAGTATCTAGTTAAATATTCCACTTATATCGCGTACATAATTGAAAGTAAATTAAATAAGGTGGCAAATGATTTACTTGTTTTAAACATTGGTATACCATATAATTAGGGAATGGAGAGCAACAATGAAATGAGATTGATGAAAATTCACTCTCTTGATCGCAAAAAATGCTTGTTTCATTATATGTATGAGACCTTGATTTTTTAAATTGATATCATATTTTTTCCTATTATGGAGACCAATGTAAGTTCTCAGACAGGTGATTAACGCCCGTAAGTACACGACAACAACAATTTGCGAGTATTTTTTCTCCGCGGAAAAACCGCCATTTATCAGATACCTTCACAACCTTGGTGGAGGAGTATACGTGGTTAATCTTTAGCGCCAAAAAATCACGTAAGTTTACAGACATAGATGATGCGCAGTATGAGACCATACAGTAATGTTCATGAATACGGGATGTTGCGACTAGTCCCTTGAATGTACTTACTATCAAGTCCAGTGCAGTCACATTACCGTGCCAGGATAAAAAAGCTGCCCATGAAAACCTGAAATATTTGCATCTTATGCCCAGACATCGTAAGCCCAGCTACGAAATCTTTGCATGTTAGTACCTAATTACGTTTTATTTTCATACCAAATTACATGATTTCTATTTTATCTTTAATAACACATTGCTGTTCGCACAAATGATACGCTATTTGTTGCTTGTGGGTATGATGTGGCTTGATTACTTCCTAATTGCATAGCGGAGTACAGCGTTCGAATGTACAATTTCTCGACTGGCAGACGCGACGCGACCGCGCCGCTCTCGGGCATTGTTTTTGTACCTTGTTACTTACTGACTCACGTTGTTTCGCCACGTCGCAAATCGCAATTACTTTTAAATATATTGTATTTGTTGTATATGCTGTGGGCGTGATATATATATTTCTCGACGTTAATATTTATCGGGTTTCGAATCCGATAAATCGTAAATACCCAGATCGTGATAAATAAATTCATGGTAGAGACAAATTTCAGGCACGGTAATAGCCATATCCAACAATTCGTCTTGATTGTTTTTTTTAATATCAAATTAAAAAAAGAAGCTAGTTCTCAATACGGCGCGGATTTTTATTATTTAGCGACGTAAAAATGCGGAAGAGGTGCTCAATTAGATTCTGCTCACAGACCTGGTGTTTATTACAGTGCAGTCTAAATATAATGTCGACTGTCCAGCGATAACACATTCCTCGACGGTTTGCAGAATTATGCTGGTCTGTAGTTACTGGATATATAGTGGCTTACCCAGGAACGCTTGAATTACCTACTATGGCGGCAAGTACCCTCCTGCTAGCATCATACCTTTCAAATTACAGTTTTGGATCAATGTACGTCTAAGTGAAGCACACTAGACCAACTAAGCTATGAGTACATGTAAATCTTATGGATTGTGTGGGCGTGTGTGTCCCTTGCACAACACGGTTATCAACACTTGTGTTGATACTATGCAGTATAACACGCAGAAGTTAACTAGGCACCTCGGTGTAATGACGTCATAGGAATGTACTAACTGCATACAAAATTCAAGTACTCTTATAAGACCCCTCGATACAAGTTCACGGGCGCGGGTTCGCGTGCGTAACTACTAAATTGGTTACTAAAATATGTTTTGTCTAATTCTCACTTTGACAGATGAGAAATGTGTGACAGACGCTAAATATATAATAATAAAATCAATAGATACCTATTCAGCGTTTATCAATAAAGGGGTTAAATGTAGGTATATTTTTTGGGAACAGTTCTATATCCATAAAAATAACAATAATAGCAACGAAAAAAACACGAAGGACGCGCGTGCGTAATGGTAGTATTTAATTTACTGACCGTAATGACGCGTCGAGGGTGAGAGCGGTAGGCGGTGGGGTGTGGTGGGAGGGGACGCGCATTCCACTGAGGTGCCAAGTTGATTTCTGTGTGGTATACTTACGTTCGCGTTCTGTACCGTATTTGTAACCGGTGCAGTGCTAAAATAACAGGTGTTTTATGAAATATTACGACTGGATTTCGATGTTATGTCACACTTTTATCATAACCGGTTGTGATTTGGGCTTCAGTTATTACCAATTAGCTATTTTGGGAACATTGTTACATAAACGTTCTAGTTACCCAACCGGTTGAGGTTTACGAAAGTAATTTTAACCTATTTGTAAGGTATTGGCTATTTAACGTTTCACCTTGTCTCTATGCTTGACCGCAACTAATGATTTCGTTGTATCGATAATACTTGTTAATAATGTGTATAACATGACGAATGCATCTAATGTAAGGGAAAACTCGAGACCTTAAAAATTTAGACTTAAAAACTTAAGAGTTTGGAACCTTCAAGAAAAGAGCCTGCTCTTTCCTCAAAGGCCGGCAACGCGCCGTCAATTCCTCTGGTATTAATGGTGTCCATGGGCGGCGGTGATCACTTACAATCAGGTATCCGCTAGCTTTGTTGCCCTCTCTTTCATAAAAAAAATATATTTTCCTTTAAAAATACCAGCGTGTAAGACATTAAAGTTTCTTCGTTCTTCGGAGTGTGAAGAAGCATAATATATACAGGCCGGCATTATTCTGGTGATCACCGATAAACTCATTATATGTTGGTGATCGCTGCTTTTTTTGGTCTGCACTGCGCTCACCATCAGGTGTTGTGCAGTCACTATGCCGTGCTCGGAAAAAAGAAACGTAGATCACTATCTGTACATAGCTTAACGACCATACAAAGTAATAAAACAAGGGAAAGCGGTAAATATCCATTTATAAAAATCCACGAAATCCGTGGGAACTTACAATGATAACTGTAAAGTTTGAATGTGGTGATTTTTAATACACATAATGTGTGTTATGTAATTACAACTTTAAAACCGTTCGCTTCCATTACTTTTCCTTTCACCGGAGAGTGTCGGAGCGTCGTGGGGTGTTCGGCGCACATCTAGCTTTAGATACGTGCAGCTATTGATATGAATATCTAGCAAATATAACTATGACGCGTCAGATTGAGAACCTCACGTTTTTTTTATCGTTTAATTATATATCTTGCTCGGTCATAAAAGCAGGTAGTTAAAGTGGAATTAGTTACACTGTCGATGCATAGTAAATAAGTTTTATATCGTGTGAATTAGTTGAAGCTTTAAAAAGTAATAATAATATAAAAACGAATCGTACTTTTATTGATTGTCGTCCACTTTGACTAAATATAAACTTTATTCATAACTGATGACGCGTAACTGTTATATCTGTTACAAGTAGGTAATATATAACTTCTATCGCAGAACATTAGCAATGAACTGAGTACAGTAATTTTACACTTATTTGTTTTTATCCCCCTAATTTTACACTTGTTTTCAACTGTTACGGATGCGGGATTGTTATATTTAGTAGACAACCTATAAGAGACTATTAACTACGACTGAATTTTTTAGGATATTTCGCATTACCTGTACGTGAGTATAATGCACCGCTATTAGTGCTAAGCGACTTTCTTATCTATCTGTCTACCGAATTAGTAAGTTGAATTGGTTTGGAGTAGCAATTTACTAGGAGACTACGTCTATCCAAGCGCAGTGTAAGCCGACTTCGTGCCCTCTGGACCGGCGACCTAAAAGACGTAGCAAAAAGCAGCTGGATAAGGAAGGCGGAGGACCGTCAAGGGTGACGCGAACTTGAAAAGGCTTATATCCAGTAGTGGACAAATTCTGGCTGATGAATGGATGGATGACTTTTTTTATCGTTGTCACATCGAACGGTTTTCGTGCGTTTCAAAAGGATTTCCAGCGATTCTAAGCGATTGGAGATGTGCGACAACCGTTAAGACGCTGAGTCAGCGTATGTTAATTATAGATGTTAATGTATGTGATATGTGGGTGAAGGCGAGCCGCCGCGCCGCGCGCTACCATCGGCTCAGCTCGCCGCGCCGCGCCGTGCGAACGATCACAACCGGTTCCCGTGGACGCTGTAACACAATTACTATTTATTGCCAGGTGGGTGTTGTGTCGGCGCATAATGTGCTCTGCGGGACAATTGTGTCTACCACTTAAATATGTGTTGGTTGAGGCACACTATGTGGAAACATGTTATTTTATATCGTTTCCTCGGAGCATTTCGAAACTCTAGTGAATTGAATATCTGATCAAAAATCTAAAATCTTTATCTTCACTCGAACGAATGTTTAATTTCCAGTAATTTTTCTGTACGTAGAAACAAAAATAAACGAACAATATTGTGTTACGTCAACTTTAGGAAAAACCTGTGGGTTCTTAGAGGAAAACCGCAAAGTTTAATTAACAATATCGTATGCAAGTTGCAACTCGCATCCGTCTTTGTATTTCTCTATCTACACTCAGTAAAATGTACCTAACTTAAAAACAAACAGGATTTATACATTTGTATTTTGCATTATATACATGTATATCAGAAGTAATCTTCCAGAACGTATTATAAGCCCAGATGTACACTCACACATATTTGATACTTGTGTGCCTGGATTCATGCGCCATGTGTTTTCACCAAATTGTAACGCGATTGGCGCTCTTGTAATCGTGCCCGACTGTTATACGCCCTGATAAGATAACCTGCTACTCCACCACCACACTTATCTCGTCGCGATAAACTCATTTTGTTCCATATATATTGCTGTTAATGTATGCTGCTCCTACTGTAATGCCTTTACAAAAATTCATCGTGAGTATTCGTGAGTAAGCAATGTATATACAAATTGTGAATTGCCATTCAGAGTAGACTTTGCAAAAGATCACGGTGCGCTCTCGTATCGCCAATTATACAGGCGTTTCAAATAATTTATTTATCAAGCCGGTTTCGATTAATTTTTGTTCGGCACGCGGAACATTGACGCGAACCAAATTAATATAGGATAGATGACATTTGAGTTCAATTTGTTGCGATAGAGTTATAGGGGGTTTCAGTGGACTGCATTAAAATTTGATTATTTGGCAACGTTGAATATAACTCGCCATAGAAAAGAAAAGCGATTTGTTATTGATTTCTAGGTTTTTGTACAGATGAGGTGATGATAAAGTTGAAGACTTAACAACCGAATTGCAATCACATTGTTTATCTATCTCATAGATGTTAAACAGATCATTTTATCGGGTTAGCGATCTGCTTAGTTGTATAAAAAATAAATAAACTATTATTTTATTAAGGGCTTTTGCTTTCTTAACAAAACTTATCATTAGACACCACAAAATGGCTATTTATTTTCTTTTTATGTTGTGTGACCTATTGTAAGCTACTAAAGTGGTGTACTGAGCGCGTGGTGTGGATTTATTGTCGTTCCAGTATCGATCTTACGACATCTCCTTTAATAGATAGAGTTTGGGTTTCACAACAATGGCCTGGTACTTAAGTAATGGCTGTACATAAAATTCATATATTTGTTGAATACATTACATGTTATATTTTTGGAACGAAGTTCCTTACGGCAGGCTTGGAGGGGATAGGGATTTCGCTGCGTGACCGAACTGAAAAAAATGTGATAGTAAAATCGTAAGAAAAATGCGTGGAAAAAATGCGTGGAAAAATTGCGTGGAAAAAATGCGTGGAATAAAAGCGTTAAATGAGACGTGCGCAGGCGCGACAGTCAATGTGTCAATTTTAATGTCAGTAATTTCTATGTAATTTTATGTTGTCAAACAAAAATAAAGAGACATATTTAAAATGAAATTCATTCAGCCAGTTATAATTGAAGTATATAAAAATACTCCTTCGATTTTTAAAAGATTACGCTAGCTCGTTATTATTTACTAGCTTTTGCTCGCGGCTCCGCCCACGTGATCAAAGAAACAAACAAACAATCAAACTCTACAGCTTTATAATATTAGTATAGATTTGGGTTAGCTTAGCAACGGAAGCCTTCAAATAGTATTATTTAGGTAGCTTAGCAACGGAAGCCTTCAAATATGAATAATTTTCGCCGTTTTCGCAACATTTTTCACTGATGCTTCGCTTCTAATGGTCGCAGCGTAATGTTATATAGCCTAAAGCCTTTCTTGATAAATGGACTATCCAACACAAAAATAATTTTTCAAGTCGAACCAGTAGTTCCTGAGATTAGCGCGTTCAAACAAACAAACAAACAAACAATCAAACTCTACAGCTTTATTATATTAGTATAGATAATTACATAAGATGATAAAAAATGCTATACAATAGCTTTACCGCGGCAGTCTCCGAGCGCCACACGTCTTTTTTTTATTTCTATTTTTCTATTCTATTTCTATGTAATTTTATGTTGTCAAACAAAAATAAAGAGACATATTTTGTTATTTTAGTTGATAATTTGAATTTTTTGCAATTTGTGTCGATTGTACATTAGCCGAAGGAACTTCGTTCCTACCTGGTGTCCCACGACACACACCAATTTTTACTTTATGTTACTCTGCCACCTAGTGCGAAAGTCTGTTTCGCTACAGAAGAACGGCGAAAAAACAGCGTCGCCCTCTATCAAAAACTAGTTTACAATATTAGCTAAACAAATATAACTATTATAGCAGTCCAATTTATGTTAATTAAGTAGCAATATTAAATCATATTAGCATATTACTGTGAATACCCTTTGGGTAAATAATATGCTTTTAATTGTTATATTTTAAGTTAATAACATTAATTCGTATGCAGGGCTTCTTTAGATTTTTTTTCTATTCATTTTACCTTTGTACACATAGTGAAAATATCATCAGGACTTCTGTAGCCACTTTGTCGTGCCCAAATAAAATAATATTATGGAGGGTTCTGAGTTTCTGTTGGTGGTTAATAGCAGTTCCATAATCTTGACACTGGGAAAGTCGGAACTTCCAAATGTTTATTCTTTCAAACATAAATTCGAGATTTTAGGTTATAAATTGCCTTTGGGAAGCTCGGAGTAAATTAGAGGTATTAGATATTAAGTGTGGCCGGTTGGCATTTGAAAACTTTATTAGGCGATTTGAAAACATTGTCAGGACTTTATACTAAAATTTACAAATTGTATAATTGCCTCCAAAAACCAATTTTTGCTATCAGGTCACAATGTAGCTTCATTCGCCGAGGGAGAATTTGACTTCAACAAAAAGACGCATCTGTCTTGAGGGTGATACTTTCAGTTAGTGAGAAGCTTTTAGTATGTTCTTGCGAATTTGCATTGTTCATATATTTCGCTCCTTTTTTTACAATAGTTTCTTTGTTAGCTCATTGTGCATGTGTGTAAATATTAACTTTACAAATTAACAAATTTAAAAACCGATTTTAAAAATGGAAAAAGAGGTGTAAATAACGGTTACGGTTCTCGTCAACTGAAATTGTGTATACTCCAAAAATACCTATACTCTACTATCGTTCATGCTTTTGTACCATTTATTTTTGGTCGAAAAACGAGCAATTATGTCGCCTGATGGTATGTGATCTTAACACCCACAATACCAGAAGAATCATAGATTTGTTGTCGACCTTAAAAGAAAAGATCATAAAATTGGGCATTTGAGCCTCCGGGAATTTCAACCACGTAAGGAATTGTTATTTGGGTCTTTTCAGTGTCAATATTTGAAGTCGGTTTTAAGTTTTAATGAAATTTTAACTAAAATGCATTTAAAATAAAACAGCGTAATGCTCCTGTAATACAATTTTTAAACACTATTAGTCTGTTTCTTTGTTGTCAGCATTCACAAAAGTTCTTTAACTTCTTTCAGTGTCTTTTATCAGCAGTTGGCAGTCATAGGCCATTTGGAAACAATGATCATATAAATATGACAGGTTAGACGATCACATAATTCTGCGTTTACCTACATTTGGCCGCTATGTTCATTAGGGAGCGAGGCAGTGAACTACGTAAATCGGTATTGTCAGGCTAAACATCCCGGGAGTGCAGGTCGGCGATCCCGGAAGCAGCCGTCAGCCGTATATAGCGCGATGTGGTTCGTCGCGGCGCCACCGACGCACCCGTGTCTACATATTGATTGGACACTCCAAAAACTATGCATATGACACGAACAAAAACTCAATTATGATGAAAGAATCGTGGTTTATTTACCGATGAGACTGGAGTGAAGTCTCATAGATTTGGATCTCCGGATATCTCAGTCAGTGTACGAAATCAGTAAGCTGCTACTTCACGTCGGTTATGTGTGAGACAGTGGTAACCGGTCGAGCTAACCCATTAATGCCATATCTAGACAAAATTGCACTATGACTAGTAATACAAATATAAATTGAACCCAGTTCTGGCAAAATGTCATCAACGTGATTGTTGTAAATTATTAAAATTATTTGCAGGATTGTGTTACAAAAAAAATTATTAAGTACTAATAATTAGCACACTTTCTGGTTTTTAAATAATACCGGATTATCGTTTATCAAATATTCCAACAACACAAACTACACTAGAACATGTATTTACATTTGAACAGCAACAGTGGGACGGGTTGTGCGTGGTCGTGGTCGCCAGCTTGTCTAACAACGTCCCGTCTGTCCGGTTGTTCACCACAGCTGGTACACGTAGTCCCGATTACGTCACAACATTCGCTCTCTCTAACACTACAGTGCTTGCAGACACGGTATACTGTCGTAAATTAACTGCATGAGTTTCCCTTACAAAGCTGTCAAGAACGTTTTTTTGAATATTTTTTTCCCTTGTTTATAATGTCTTGTTAAAGCCTAGTTTAAGGTACACGACCGAGGCACAGAGACAGCGACGCGTGTCGCTTGTCAGGTGACTACTTTATATGAGATTGTATTGCGTCGCGCTATCATGTCGCGGCAACATACTTCAAACCGTACCTATACAATTGCATACAAAGCGGAAGTGTCGCTGTCGTTGCGTGTCGCAGCCTCTTGTTTCGGTCGCGTACCTCAAAAGAGACCTTTAGCCGTCAGTTGTGTCTGCTACAAATACAGTAACTTTCACGTTGATTATGTAGTACAAGTTTTAGCTCTGTCACTCATAAATCAGTTTTCCGGAGCCACTTTCATGGTGTCATATATTAAGGGTAATGTAGGTATTCGCCAGCAAATTGAACCGTATCTTCGAATTAATAGATTTTCTGAGCTTGAGGTTCTGAATTCAAATCCCGTGTTGGGCTCCATATTTGGGTTTAAATACAGTTTGTATGTGAATTTTCGAACAGAAAAACCACACGAGTTGTTCGAGGTTGGAATTTGTGTCGATAGACTCGCCCTCTATCACATCATGGGACAGAAGTAAGCTCAGCGAATGGTGGGTGCACTGATTAACCTCTACCTACATCTTTGTATATAGGTGTGAGCTTATGTAAATGAATCTTGAAGACATCAATCTATAAATACATCGAACCAATAAACATTTTGCGACCCGTACTTTCCACAACGACACAGTCCCGATAATTTCTCCCCCGATAACCGCATCACTTTGCGCTCGCGTAAATTATCCAGCGTTTGTCACGCGCGCGGCTTTCCTATGTCAGCCTTAATTACTGACCTAAGGCGAAGTATTTATATATATTATTACTAGCAGACTCAGCCATGCGTTGCTGTGGCTAAGGCATATGTTAAATTATATTGTAGTAAACTATTCAATACAGTATGCGCCATCTGTTGGATACTTACTCAGTCCAGCCGATAAATAATCTAACACCGCCATCAGTTAAAATCTTATGAAACTCACAAATAATTATAACTCTTTGTCATATAATAAACAAATAATTTGCAATAACAGAATATTGCAACTATAAATTGATATATAAAGTATCCTATGTCTCAAGTTGGATCAAACTGTACACAGTTTGCAAAATTTGGTTAAAATCGGTCCAGTAGTTTAGGAGTTCATCGCGGACAAACAACGTGATACGAAATTTTTATATATGTATAAAGAAGAAGAAGATAATAAAAAAATCCAACATATAAGGTTTTTGATGTGACTGCGATTTTAAGCTTATTAGAATACAATCTATACTAATAATAAAGCTGTAGAGTTTGATTGTTTGTTTGTTTGAACGCGCTAATCTCAGGAACTACTGGTTCGAATTGAAAAATTCTTTTTGTGTTGGATAGTCCATTTATCGAGGAAGGCTTTAGGATATATAACATTACGCTGCGACCATTAGTGATAATTTGTTATCGGATTTATGTTATTTTACTATAATCATAAATTAAAATACGGAACTGAGCAAAAAACTATATTGGACACAACGGCAAGGCGATTACAACAGACAGATAAAACGTCAAACATTATTAAATGTCAATAGCTGTGACAAGTGAGTTCAGTGTTGCAATTAATTAATTTCAACATCCTCTTCTTAATTGCAAACCCATAGCCACAGAACAGTCATCAGTCTTCTTTTGAGAAATTGGTTTTGTCAGCACGTCGGCAACCATATCCTGAGTCCCAACATAGCTGAGTTCAATTTCCTTTTCAGCAATCTTTCTCGAAGAAAATGATATCTAATATCAATATGTTTGCTGCGAGCACAGTACGAGTCAATCCCTGCAAATTTGATTGCACTTTGATTATCACAATAAATTATGGTAGGCGCAACTGTAACCTTCCAATGTAGTTCTGACTCTAGATGTCTCAGCCACATAGCCTCTTGTGTGGCAGTAGCCAGAGCCATATATTCTGCCTCCATGGTTGATAATGCAACTGTGTTCTGACGTTTAGAACACCATGAGACTGAAGCACCCTGAAACAAAAAAGTGTAGCCAGAGCATGATCTCCGGCTGTTAATGTCTGAAGCCCAATCTGAATCACAGTAGCCAAACACTCTTCTTTCTTCTTTGTTTTGGCTAAATATTAATTTACAATCCTTCGTTCCTTTTATGTATCGCAGCACTCTTTTTACTGCTAGCCAGTGTTGTATTTCTGGTTTGTTATTAAAGCTACTCAATTTATTTACTATAAAACATATATCTGGTCTTGTGCCTTGTGATAGGTAAAGTAAACTCCCAATTGCTTCTTGATAAGGAACATTTCTAACAATATTATTTTGCTCTCCTGTGCTGATCAATTTGGAGCTAAGATCACAGGGTGAATGAACTGGATTACAATCTGACATATTGAATCTTCGTAGAATTTTTTCTATATAGGCAGTCTGATCAATATGAATTTGGTCTCTAGTCACATTTTGACATATTCTCCAACCAATAAAATGATTCACAGGTCCAAGCGTTTTCATATCAAATTTACTTTGGAGTTGTTGCTTTATTTCTGTACCTTTCTCTACATTGTTATAAAAAATTAATAAATCATCAACATATATCAATATAAAAATAATGCTTCCATTATCATTTTTGTAGTATACACATGGATCCACAGATGTACTTTTCAATCCCAAACTTTTTAACACAGAAGTAAGTTTTAAATTCCATTGGTGACTTGCCTGTTTCAAGCCATAAATAGACTTATTTAATCTGCAGACTTCGTGTCCATGTTCATAGCCAGGTGGTTGATTCATATATATTTCAGCATCTATGTCTCCCTGCAAAAATGCTGTAACTGCATCCATTTGTTCTATATATAAGTTTTCTTTCACAGCCATCGCAAACAAATATCTTATTGAGGTATGTCGTACTACCGGAGCAAAAATCTCATTATATTCAGTTCCTTTCCTTTGTATGAAACCTTTTATGACTAATCTTGCTTTGTATCGAACAACTTTACCATTTGTATCAGTTTTCATTTTATAGATCCATTTGCAAGGGATTATTCTTTTGTCTTCGGGTGGAGTTACTAATGTCCATGTATTATTCTGAAGGAGCGATTTATATTCACTGTCCATGGCATCTTTCCACTCTTCTGCTTTCGGGCCTGAAAGAGCTTCTTCCACGGTCTCTGGTTCCTTTAATAATACTTCTGAATCAGTTGGTTTCTCCTCATGACAAAAATATGTATTAGGTTTGGTATTCCTCGGCCTCAGAGTTATATTTCTACATGGCATAGGATTTTCTTCTACAAAGCTCTCCGGTATGTAATCTGGGTCATTATCTGATTCTGACTTTGATAATTCACTGGTGGCGTCAAACAATTGTTCCTCTTCTGAACTTTCATTTACTACAGTATCGGTATCATATTCTTGTTTTGTTGTAGTTTCCTGTTCTTGCAAAGTAGTCAGCGGCATAATAACACAATTATTTTTAACTGTGTGTTCCAAGAATACAACATCTCTACTCTTGTATATTTGTTTTTTACTCTCATCATACAATCTGTAGCCTTTTGTATTATTACAATAACCCACAAATATCATTTTAATAGCTTTTGAATCCCATTTTCGTCTGTTTTCCTTTGGCACATGAACCATTGCATGACAACCAAATATTTTCATGTTATTTAAATTAGGTTTTTTACCTGTCCACATTTCATATGGTGTCTTGTAATCCAAAGCTTTTGTTGGTGAACGATTTATAGTATAAGCTGCTGTTGAAACCGCTTCAGCCCAAAAATGTTTTGGTAATCTGGAATTCAAAATTAAGCATTTAGCTCTCTCTACTAATGTACGATTCATTCGCTCGGCCATGCCGTTTTGTTGAGGCGTATATGGGTTACTTGTTTGATGCTGGATGCCAGATTTACACAGAAACAATTTAAACTCATTATTTATATACTCTCTTCCATTATCTGAGCGCAATATTTTTATTTTTTTATTAGTTTCATTTTCAACTAAATTCTTGAATTCTTTAAACTTTTCTAAAGTCTCAGACTTGTTTTTCATGAAATAGACAGATAACTTTCTACTGTAATCATCTATGAAAGTAACATAATACCTGGCACCTCCTATAGAGCTTGTCTCCATCGGACCACATAAATCAGAGTGAATTAATTGGAGCAATTCAGTAGCTCTGGTACCAGTATTTTTGAATGGTTGTCTACTCATTTTTCCTTCTAAGCAAGTTGTACATACTTGATTACCTTTTTTTAATAATTCTACCCCTTCTGCACTTTCTGTTATTTTCTGTAAGTCTGTGAAATTGAGATGGCCCATCCTTTGATGCCATAAATTTATATCTCGCTCATCTATTGTTGATAGCAATGCCGGTGCTTCAGAAACATTATTTAATATATACATGTTATTGCGATGCAAAGCTGTCAATATTAATTTATTATTTTGATATATCTGACAACCATCTCTCTCGAATTTCACTTCACAACCATTATTTACCATTTGGCTTACAGAAAGTAAATTTACTGTTAGTGTGGGTACAAATAAAACATCTCTGACCTGTATTGTCCGTAATATGCCATCTGAATTTCTTATCTGAAGATCCACCTTACCGCTGCCATTTACTGCTACTGTCTTATTGTCTGCGACTTTAATGTTGTTAATTGAAGATGGAGAAACATCATACATCCAATTCCTATTATTGCACATATGCACTGACGCTCCGGAATCAACATACCAGCAGTTTCTATCCAACTCGGCAGCAACTGGAAAAGCAGCATAATAACCATTATTTTTTGAATTAGCATTATTTGAGGAACCCTTCTTTTTGTCTTTAAAATAACAATCCCTACTTATGTGCCCATACTTGTTACATACAAAGCACCGTGGGCCTTTGGGTTGCCTTTTTTCTTGTGATTGGTTATGTGGATTTTTTTGTGTTAACTTTGACATATTATTTTTATTATATGACTTGGCATAGTAAGCGACAGAATCTGATACCTTTACCTCTTGTAACAACTTAGTTTTTACATAATCAGCAGTAATATTCACACCAGAGCTCTCTAAAGCCATTATCATCGGTTTGTAGTAATCAGGGAGGCCAGCGAGCAGCAATGTACCAAGCCACTCGTCTCCTACTACAAAATTGATATTCCGCAACTTGTGAGCTGTTGTCATTACTTTGTTAATGTATTCCTCGACGCTTGCGCAATTATCCAAATTGGTGGTAATAAGATCTCTTAAAAGACCTACCTTTCTACTGAGCCCTGAGTCATCAAATACTTGTGCAAGTTTTGTCCATACCTGTTTCGCTGTTGTCGCCTCCTGAACATGCACATAGTTTACCGGGTCTATTAAAAGTATTATTTTTGATTTTGCTTTCGTATTTTTCTTGTTGTCCGATACATAGCTTAAGTCTGGTTCAATCTCCTGCCACAATTCCTCATGTTCGAGGTAGTTTTTAACCGCAAATTTCCAGCTTTGATAATTTTCTCTTCCAATTAACTTCTCAATAGTGCCCATCGATATGTGTGAAGTCATTTTTCAATGAATATATCATCAATAGTATGCTGAAAGAAAAGTACGACCACGCCGGTAATGGCCGCTTGCGAGGTTTTGTAATTTTTAATCTGATTGAATCGCGGCACTTTCGTATCGAATTATTATTCTTTATATTATCGGACATACACAGCCCATAACCTGATAATTTGTTATCGGATTTATGTTATTTTACTATAATCATAAATTAAAATACGGAACTGAGCAAAAAACTATATTGGACACAACGGCAAGGCGATTACAACAGACAGATAAAACGTCAAACATTATTAAATGTCAATAGCTGTGACAAGTGAGTTCAGTGTTGCAATTAATTAATTTCAACAATTAGAAGCGAAGCATCAGTGAAAAATGTTGCAAAAACGGGGAAAATTATTCATATATGAAGGCTTCCGTTGCTAAGCTACCCAAATAATATTATTTGAAGGCTTCCGTTGCTAAGCTACCCAAATCTATACTAATATTATAAAGCTGTAGAGTTTGATTGTTTGTTTGTTTGATCACGTGGGCGGAGCCGCGAGCAAAAGCTAGTGATAATATAAAATGCCAATTTCCCTGAATTGTGTCAAGTAAGCACTACGATTACATAACTATTTAGCAACAACAATCAACACAAACAAATGTTAACAAATTAACAATTTGTTTTGAAACTCACGAACATTTGTTTCTCGGTTGAATCCCTACATATTTAAACACTTGCGTAATAAACCTGTTAATTAATTTGAAATTTAAATGCGATTATTGTATTCGTTAGTCTTACTTAATCATTAAGTCTACTAATTTGATGAGTTCTTGTTTCGCCACATATTAATAGTAAATTCAGGTAAATGTTGAAAATAACTTGTTGAGAAATTCTGATTTTTTTGGAGTGCACTTATGTCCGTGGGATTACGCTTCGATATCTCCTAAGGTATGGTTCCGAACTCGGCGGTGGACCGCAGACCGCAGCGAAAGTGTCAGCCAATTGCAGTGGCACTACTGGTTTCTACATATTTAGGCAGGCGACACTGTAAGCCACGTTTAATAGTAAATCCATTGAAATACATACAATTTAGCAGTGTCGTTGCGGGTAAGCCTTACCACTGGCCTTACGGTTCGGTGACATTGTCGCTGCGCTTTACGCATTGCCGCCAAGCTCGATCTCATACCTTAACTGCCCACTTTTAAACTCACTAACAAATAAGCTGCATTCACCGCCTTAATTGAATATCCCGACACAGCGCGCCCTTAATCACGTAGCCGTCGGCATCGCCACCTTCTCTAATGTCATCTCACATCCATTGAGGATCGGCTATCTGTATTGAGCTTCAATCCACGTTTAATGCTGCTTTCTAATAAGATAGTTTGTTGAGTAAATAGCGACCCCAAGCCATAGAATTAGCACAGGTTGAATGGAAAATGAGATTATGAATGGAATCCGTTAAAAAGAACAAGCATACGTTGGCGAATACCGCTTTGTCACAAGTAACGTCAGATTGTTTGCTTATGTGTGATCGTTTTGTTGATAAGACAGACCGATATATTGACGTAGACGTTTTTGGGCGGTAGAGCCATGCTGTAGACAGTTTTGTCTAGTGCATGAATGAGCCGGCTCGACTGCGTTGTTAGCACTGTCTTACAGAAAACCGACGTAAAGTAGCGGCTTGCTGCTGTATTTCGTACTGTGAGTGAGATATCCGCAGGCCCAAATCCCCTTCCCAATCCCTTAATTATCCTTTTCTTTTAAGGTCAACATCGCACCCACAATTCTTCCGGTATTGTGGGCGTACATGGGTAGTGTAAATCACTTACGATTAGGTGACCTACCTGCTGGATTGTTGGCCTTAGAAAAAAAGAAACGACGTCGTCGTGACGTAGGTTATTTCCCAAAATGATCTTACAACGTGGTCTTAAGACTTGTATGAAGTTGTAAACAACTTACTACGAAGGAGTATTATTGTTGCCAAGGGCACAGAATTAACTCGTATATATGTATAACATATTTTGTACCTTTCCCATGACGTGGGAAATCGTGCCGATTGGACAATAAGTACGAGTAAACCAGTCTTATGATGAATGAAATGACTGATCGTGACGTTATGGTGGAAGTAATACAGTACGAAAAGGAATGGAGAAGGGTTAATGTATGTAAACCATAGTTATTTCCTGTCGGAAATTACGGTCATTATTTTATCATTAGCTTTTGAATTAACAATTTCTCTACAATTTTCTTTAATAAACCAGGCAAAAAATTTCCGGTCTTTCTACCGTTTATTTCAGTCAGAAGAAAACTCGTTTTAATTTCAACACCAGAAATGTAATATTAACGTGATAATGTATCATAATATGTTCCATTTATTTACATACATACACCCTTGGTTAATAGCTTACGAGAAACATTGTAAAATAAAAATGAATAAAAATACAGTCAACCTGGGTAATTTTGGCTCACTTTAGAGGTAATTTATAGTAGTACGGATTTACTTTTATTGTTATTTGTTATAAATGAGTGTTTCTAGTGGGATATTGGCCTTTATAATCTAAATTCCTGTGTTATTTATCAAAACGATAAATAAAAGACCCTTAAATTACCAAAAATTTGGTGAGCCAAAGTTACACTGACATTTGGGTAACATTAATAAGTATGAGGAGTTGATGAAGAAAATCTCTAATTGATGTAGTTTTTTTTTACTCCTCGGTAAGATTAGCTTGTCATATTGATAAAAAAAATACATTTCGTTTATATCACTATCTTCTTTTTAGTGGCAACGTAGGGTTGCCATATTAATACAATATTAAACTGCCTGGTTTATCGAAATCAACTTCTATTTTATGGACCTCTTAAATCAAGTTATTATTGTATTAATCAGGTTTTGATGTACTTATAATCATTGAGCAATGCCTAAAATAATAAAAAATAATAAAACAAACTCAATCACATATAAAAAAGAAACATAATATCGGCTCTCAATTCCCCAATACCATGTATAGAAATTGATCATCAATCGCATAAGAATCGCCTCGTTTTGTGATTTGAGATCGTCCAAATCGACTAACTATATTTCGGGGGTGACAATTAAATATGTCAAGCTTTGATGGCCACTTCCACCCTTCAAAACTTTTTTGCATAATTGAAACTTTCACGCATTGTCTGTCCTCGCCCCGAGCTAATGTTACCCCAAATGGGCTGAAAATGAAACGGATCGAAGATAAATTAAAGATTTTTTAAAAAATCTGTCAATATCGCGGGATATTTCAGTGTTATTACATAAAAAACATATGATTCTTCAACATAAAACTGAACTCGCCTTCTGTAGTAACTGCTATACACAACTTTTTAGCAAGTTTATTTTTAACTCTATTTACCGCCAAAATTTTGAATGATGAGAAATAAATATATATTTGACAAATGTCAAATGTCACTGCAGGTTTCGTTTAAAAACACTTTTTACTTTCATAAATTAAACAACTTATTATTATACAGTGATTCAGTAAGAAGAGAAAAAAATAAACGTTCAAATACAAGTTAGTGAGTCAATGTTATATTGAAAGCTTAAGTTACCCAGGTTGACTGTACTACTAATAAACGTTTGTCCTACCCACCTAAAGGGCTCTCGTTTTTTAACTGTAATAAGTATAGCTGATATCAGGATTATTATTAAGGACATAGTAACGAATAAGGAAATATACAAAAAGTAAAAAAAATAGGAGAATAGTCTGAAACCGTTGGTGCGAAAGGCTGAATCGCAACTAGCCAATTTTTATCATAACTGTATTGCAGTTGCTTGCATTGCGTTACCTCAACCATGCGAGCATAAAAAAGTATAGGTCAAATTGAGTCAAGCGCGAGTAGTCCATAGCGCCAAAGAGTGTTGTATGGTATGTAAGCCAAAAAAAAAATCAAGTCTGCGACTTGATCTCCAGCTCTCGTAGCGTACATATCCTTTTATGGTACTTATTAAGATACGTATGAGGCCAGTTGCACTCCCTGATAAGTAAACGATTAGCGAGTTAAGCAACTCTTGGCGCTTTTAGCCGATTACTTAGGTTTATTAGTCGATTACTATTGTTAGTGATCACTTAGGGCGTTCCCTATATTTTATATTATACATACAGATAGATTTGCTTATTATGAATAGTATTTACCAGATCTCCCATAAAAAATGTGTCGTAAATTTACTGCCAGTAGGGAAATCTGTCCGTAAATAGAATATCGAGAATAGCCATTAGTGGTATTTCAACTGATTGTCTCAGTACTTCGGAGGTCACGTTAAAGAGTTGGTCCCGGCTGTTATCAACTGACAGCAGCCGTTAAACCAAGTCGAAGGTCTTTGGGCGGCTTGAAAACTTTGACACTAGGTTGGGAACTAAACATTCGATAGACAATCTGTATTATCTAATAACGGCGATAGCCTAGCGTTTAGTGGATCAGAATGCCGAGATAGAAGGCGTCAGTTTGATCCCAGCCCACACACACATCTGCCCTCACGCCCAAGCACACATCTTACATTACATTGTTATTATTGTATTTCTTATTAATCGCTGGCATAGATGAAGTAGGAAACATTATGAGGAAACCTGTATTTATAGTATTCAGCATAATTTCGAAGGTATGTGAAGTCTGTCAACTCGCATTGTGCAAACGTGATGGACAATGACCTAACAACCCCTCTCATAAAAGAGACCTATGCCCAGGGACGGTATAAAGGGCTAATATTTTTATATAACCAACTGATATCTGAAAATAATTGCAGATTTATAATATAAGCAAACAGATCCAAATTCTCATATAGACATGGAACTCTAATACTGCCGAAATGTTACGATATGCACTGGTGGACACTTGTTTGCGAATTCTGACGTAATGTGCACTAAATGTATGTGCCGCGCTGTTGAGAACGAAATGAGCGCAACGAGGCCAAGGTTAATACGAACACCAATTTAAATATTAAGTTTGACCGAGTTCTTAGGCGTTGTATATGACCTTACCTGGCAAAGATGTGGATAAAAACTAAATAAAAGTGTTTATTTTGCAGACAGGCTACCCTAATGTATCTTAAACAATCAAACAAACAATGACATTACACAATGCGAAATATTAATTACCGAAACTTAAATAAAAAATAAATACTACCTAAAATGGGAAATTGGTCCGGAGATGTGGCGGAGGTTCAGAAATATTATGCTAACCATAAATATTATGAAAACGGCATTACGAATTTTTATTAAGAAGATTCCCATAAAGTTGCGATCGAATCGCTTCATAGATTTTTTGAGCTATAGATACCAAGACCTTACCAGGATATAATGCAGTCACTTTGTAGAGCTACTACACATTAAATAAAACATTATAATAAAAATGCGTTTACTTTGTATCCACATTTAGTAACAAGAACACTTAAAGCACCTAATAGGTCGCGTCTTCCAGAATATTGTATTTTTTTTTGCACTACCAAAAATGACCACTCATATAAATCTTTATTTGAGGTCAGGTTTATGTGAAAAAATAATAAGATCTTATTCCCTCACTTGTTAAAGGAGTATTCATAAAGTAGAGTGTTTGTTGGATTTCAGTGACAGTGGACTCGTATACTGTAATCTTTGTGTGCTCCCGGTACTTTCATTGTGCAAATAAAGACGGGACTGGTAATGGGATAGTATACTTTAAGTCTTTATATCAAGATAGTTTATGTCGTAATGATTTCTTATGTTTACGCGAATATTACTCATTGAAATAAAACTAATTTAAACGGATTTTATCGCGGTTTTTTATTAATTTTGATCCCGACGACTTACGTCGACGTAGTTTATGTCGGTTGTTTTCGGGACTTCCTCATTAGCAAAGCATAATAATTTCACTAAGGCTTGACTAAAAGAGAAATCGCAATGAGTCCAGCAATGTAATGCCTTAGGGTATTTCTTTAGATGGATAAGTATTTAACAGAAATACCTTATGTACCATCATTCTCACCATAGATAATAAATATAGGCAAATAAAGTTTTGAACTTTAGACTTCAAATTTCTACATTTATTAGGCAGTTTGCTCATGTAGTAGTCGGCTTTGAATCGCAAGACCGTAGGTTCGTGTGTAATCTATATTTCGCGTCTGGGTAATGAGGGACCGTATGCCGCCGTAACTAGCGATACAGGTTAACCTAGTATGAGGTCTTTGAGGTCTTGGTCTTGTCACAGTCCAGATATGCGTGTGACTGTTGTGTAGTGTTTATTTATTATTTTATGTAGTGGTGACTAGAAAAACATGAAGAGCCGAGAATTTTGTAATTGATCATGTTGCGGCGCGGCGGTAGAACAAGATATTATACGGTGCAATACATAATACAAGTAGTTTCCTACACGTCCAGGCGTGGCCCTAACAGGACTGGTGTGCAGTGGATGGACCACTTTCTCGAAATGGTTGATAGTTTGTTACATAAGTACGTGTAATATACACAATTACTAACGATCTTGGTGACAGCTTCCGAGGTGCAATAGTCGAGTAGCCAGTCGGCTGTGAAGCAGGAGGCCGCGGGTTCGATTCCGGCGTTGAGACAAATAGTTGGGTAGGTCACACAGGCGACCGGTAATAAATACAACTCAAATGTTTCTGTAACATGTGTTAAAAACATATTGCGCCGATCCCACAGCCAGTGGGATAAGGGCAAGTGGAACAAGAAGACTACCGCTCTTATGTGTATATTTCTCCATGTATCATTGCATGGTTTAACCATAATTGGCGTACTTTGTTCGGTTACAAGATTAATAAATAAATACACTCTACAGTCACAGACATAGTCCTGACCGCAACTTAGGTTAAACCTGTATCCTGGGTATCATGAACTACGAGGAACTTGCGGTCCCACAACACCCAGCCCTGAAACACGTATTTGGGGATCACACAAACAATTGTCTCGGTGCGGAAATCGAACCCACGGCCTCTTGTTTCACAGCCGGCTACTCGCCTTTATGTATGGATGTGTGCGCATAGTGTGTAGATAGGTAAATACAACAGTTTTTCTCTACATAGAGCCAATTTATACTATTCAATTATGAACCTTTTTGCTCATTATAATATAAAGTGGCAATATTGTTCCCGTGAGTTATTGGTGTTGTCGTCCCTCAGTGTGATTGACTCGTCTCAGCGGCGCCTCCACGCCTCACTGATTACTCACAATAAGCACTTTTTACAACGTTACCACTATTGTTCTAAAGTCTTTCGATTTTCTTCTCAGTATATGTTTTGTACAGTTTATTTAGAATTCATTCAATACTATAAATATTGCTCTTACAGCTATAATATACAGCACATATAATAATCAAATTATTATGTACTTGTGTTAATTAAATTATTTCTTTATCAAATCGGCCAGAACAGGAAATGGTATTATTTTCCTTTTGGTCAGTGTGCGGTCACGTTACAATTAGTGGTGCGGTCGGCGCGCTGTACCAGTCGACAGTATTATATGTATCTGTAACCGGAATCCAAAATCGTTAATGCATGACTTATTATCGGAACCTTGCGAAATGCATAGCTACCGCGGTCCGTTACGTGAGGTCAAAGTCGTTCCTGAAAATTCTTTCCCACGGCGGCTTGGCAAGCATCGGACTCGGCTCACTGACCATCGCATCTCTACTTAAATTTTCGAAAGCGGCCTTTTTTGTCAGCGTTTATCGCGACAATACCGTGTTTGGTCATGGATCGGATCGGCGGAGTCGCATTGATTAAATTTAATGTCGCGGTCATTCTTTCGAGACGGCTTGGCTTTCAACTTTAGCTTTTTATCCACTCGCTACTATGATGTGGTTCAAGTTTCAAGTAAGCACTATAGGGGTGTGGGAGGGTCTTTGCTTTCATCATCATCATTATCATCAGCCACAAGACGTCCACTGCTGAACATAGGCCTCCCCCAAAGATTTCCAGACCGACCTGTTGGAAGCGGTCTTTGCTTTGCTTATTTTTAATGACAGTGGGGTCTAGATGGTAATTACAACAGCACTAGTTATTTACTTTTTTTACACATACAAGGCAACCCGCACATTGTCTATGTTTGAAAACTTAAAGCATTTTTGGGGTTTCCCACAAATAATGTATACATTTAGATACTCACTTAGAAACGAGTAAGGGAATTACCGCGCGCTTTTCTTCTTTCTAGAATTGTAACTGCTGCTCATGGATCAATAAAAAAAACAGAATTCATTATAAGAAAAATGCATATAACAATGTTTACGTAAGCATTTGGGTAAAAGCTTTGCTTACTTTTGCTGACAAGGGAGATGGGGCGGTAAATAATTGTAATAAATCTGCTTACGTAATACTTAACAGCCCCTATCTTATTTTATACAAAACGTTGCTATAGCTCCGATTCCTCGTATTTTGAATCAATGCTGCTGAACCGACAGAACAGACTTTTAAAACCACGACAAAATAACCTTGGTGCACATTCACCGATGAAGGTGGCCGACCTTGGCATCGAAAATACGGCTAGTAGTAAACACGATGGAACTAATTCAAGCATTAATCATAATTGATAGTGCTTTGTCACCAGTCGCGAAAAGCTTTCACGGGTTCAACGGTCATAAATCGTCATGATTCCTTGTAGTATAGGAAGTGAAGTTTTATTTATAGAGGCGCGTCGGCATCGAAGGCGCGGGCACGTTGCGGGTACGGTGCGTGGTGCGCGCGCGCTCGCAGCGGCATGCGGTGTACGCTTGGCGCTGATCGCCGACCGACGCGACGGCCGACCGCCGACGAGTATTCAGTACCTTCTGAGCCATAGTGACGGTCGGTATCGTGCGCGCCCGCATACTCTCCCGATCTTCGTATCATCGTGCTCTGTAGTTTTGAAATAATTCAAGAGTGCCAGTGATAATTCAGATACTGATTCGCCAATCGCGAGCGCCGGTCGACGCTTACGTGCGCGATAACCGCCGGTATACCGCACCGTCGATCTGTGCCGAATTGGAATTTTTCACGCTGACGAAACGTCGAGATAAATTCGACGCGAGTGCATTTACACGGGATTCTGTTGCCGTAATTACACTATCCTTGTGTGAGTTGACAGTAGTGTGTGCACCATGAGGCCCAAGGAGGAGGCGGACACCAAAGTCCAGACGGGGACTTTCATCCTGTCCGAAAAGATTGACGACACCAAGTCGAAGAAGAGCGAGAAGGAAATGAAGAAGGAGATGAAACGATTAGAAAAGGAAAAACAGGAGCGTGAGAAGAGAGAAAAGAAGGCGCGAGAAAAGGAGAAGGAGCGTGAAAAGCAAGCTAAGAAAGGTCAGCTACTGAGTACATATTAATCTTGCACGCAATATTATCGTGAATAGATATTATCACATCGATCTTGCTCCAAAGGTTGATCTATCGCCCGCGTCTTACCTAGACCAGTTTGTGAAATGATGTTCAGGAAAGCATTGATCATCATCTATATGGTTTCTGTTATGGTTACATCATAGGCGCGCGCGCCGTGACCTTGACGACACGTTACTTTATCAATCATTTATTTTCTATCGGCCGAGCCCGCTTTACATTTATAATTATCAAATATTGGGCTCTATATATCTTGCCAAGCATTAACTCTGACGATTATCTGCGAGTCATCTTCTATATTTGGCATTCAATAGGCAAATTCAAATTAATCTGCATTACAAATCTGTGAACTTGTTTTGAACAAATAGATAAAACTCGATATACTAGAGTTCATTTTCATCTTATGTTGCAAAATCTTATAAAATCTGTTGTTTTAGTTATAATGAGTTACTTAAATTTACCTTAAACCTGTTGATATGTCCATCAACGTGCCGGTCGGCATGGTGTTTGTGTGTCGTTTACCTTTATATTCTTAGAAACTTAACGTCCCGAAATACTCTGCCATACTTTTTGTATAGCCGGTGCCATTTTGGCAGCGCTCGCACGCTTCAAATGTTCATTAAACGCATTATTTTTGCGTGTTCGAGGAATATGTTGTCCTCGCGTGAATCCATCCGTTTCGCGATAAGCCCGCCCATGGCGAATCTCGATATTAGCGATTGTTCATAATTTCGCCGTCGAATCCACGAATTGTAGCTGGTGGAGCGTGAGATTGGCTTCATTCAGTGATTAAACGCTTGTTATGACTGGTGTTTCAATCTCTCACGTAATCCTGCGGTGGTGCAGTTTCTCTTTCATCCAACTATACATTTATTCATGTATGTGAACAATCACTACAAGCATCAAAATGCGCTCGAAGCTCGCTCACTGGAAAATTCACTTGCCTTTGAGGTTATAAGTCTTTATTGCTTTACGTAGAAGGGCGAATACCAAACCTTTCGTCACGATGCCGCTCGCACTGAAACGAGTTGGTTGTTATCGAAGGAGAAATCCTTCTTGAGCCATACTATTAAATCACACCGGCTGCAGTGCGAAGCGGCGTTTGCTCCGGGGTCCCGTCAGCGCGTATTTGGTAGTACCAGTAAAACGACTTTCTTGTCGCGTGCGGTTTCCTGTGCTTGTAATAGCTACAGTTATCAATTTCCTTAGTTTCGTTTTGCGTTCACATCGTTTTCTCCTGATGTTTTTTTAAATCTCCGAAAGCTACTTCTTGTCTTTTATAGTGTAGTGTAGCTAATGTGGTATAAATAATGAATTCATAAAAGGCCAGATATACAAGAATAAAATATTTATAGTCAATATGTTCGTCTTCTAAACATCAGAACGTTCTCAAGGTTTTCGTGTTTCTATAGTCAAGAATGTCGGTGTATGTTTAAGATTTTTTGTTGAAATTTGTACTTTGCACCACAATTTACATGCGAATTCGTGATTATAATTCGCTTCCGCTAAAGCATCATACTTTAGCATTGGGAGTGTTGCAAGTTTAATATGCTCTAGTCTACTATAGAGATTACAGCCTGCTACATAAGAATTATATTTTACTCAACTACTTAATTATATACATAGCTATGCGAATATTGAGTAAGACAAATAATATCGATTACCCAATGCTTGCACAGTTTGTTTAATAGCAAAATCAATTAACAAAAAATAATATCTCTTGGATTGAAATGATCGTGTAGATAGCAATACTTACGTGCTATTGTAGAACAGTGAGCCTCCTCGGTTTACTTGAATTTGTGCAATGCGGCTTGGTGGTCGAGATTATTTTACTGTAATTGGATTCGAATAATCCAATCCATGCGTAGTAACGTATTAGATCTTCATTTAATTAGAAGTGTTTAATGCGGAAATATCCTGCAGAGTAAATTAATAAAGAATCTTTTGTAAATTCGGTAACAACTTGTTTTTCCTTCAGCAAAACAAAATCTTCAAGTCAGGGTGATGTCATGCTTGGCAGATTACGATTACCCAACGTCCATTGCCAGTCCATATATCAGATGCTTAATGCGCAAAAAAAATACAGCCAAATCGAAATATAAGGGTCATCCCAATGATGAAACTAAGGTCAAATATCATGCGCTACGTAATCGCTGCAACAGGATGTGTAGGGATGCTTATCGCCGCCATATTCATCAATCTGTTGCTGAGGAAGATCCAGCTAAAGTCTGGAAATTCCTCAGGTCTCTGGGAATTGGTATTTCTCATCAAGACTCTATTCCGACAAATCTTAACATAGATCTTCTAAATAATTTTTTCTCATCTTCTTCTCACATTGATGTGTCAAATAAAAACCAGACTATCAACTTTCTTAATTCTGCACCAATTCCCAGTTATTCTCCATTTTTCTTTAATCCATTTACCGTTCGTGATGTTAAAACGAGCATGCTATCCTTTACTTCTAATGCTGTAGGTGTAGACTCTATTAGTCGCAATATGTTAATACCTAATTTAGATTTATTCTTGCCTACTATCTGCCACATTCTTAATTTTTCTATCGAAAGCAGTAGCTTCCCTTCTATATGGAAAGATGCTCTGATTATTCCTTTCCCTAAAAAATCCAATCCTAAATCTTTCTCTGAGTATCGACCTATCTCTATTCTGCCTTTCTTATCTAAAGTTCTTGAGCGTCTTGTACACTCCCAATTAAGTTCTTTTCTTGCCAAACTTAATATCCTTAATCCCTTTCAATCTGGTTTTCGTCCAGGCCATAGTACGGTGACTGCTCTTGTCAATATAGCTGATGACATCCGCTTAGGTATGGAAAAGGGACAGTTAACTGTACTATCGTTACTGGATTTCAGTAATGCTTTTAATACTGTGGACTTCGATATTCTCCTCGCCTTACTCCGCTCGATTAACATATCTCCGACGGTAATCGATTGGTTTCGCAGTTATCTGTTCGGTCGCCGGCAACGGGTTCGCCTAGAAGATAGTTTGTCTTCATGGTGTAACACATCTGCAGGTGTACCGCAAGGTGGTGTATTATCTCCTTTACTTTTCGCAATATTTATTAACACTATATCCCAACATTTGTTTTCTTCCTACCACCTGTATGCAGACGATCTACAACTTTACTGCCAAGCTCCACTCAATGAAATAAATGTCGCCATTGCGGGTATGAACACCGACCTAGCCCGTGTATCTGAGTGGAGCGATCGCTTTGGTCTTAAAGTGAACCCCGTTAAAACTCAAGCAATAATAGTGGGAAGCTCTCGCCAAATTGCAAAAATAGAATGGTCCACGCTTTCCCCTATTATTTTTAGCGGGGTTACCGTTCCGATTAGCGAAACAGTTAGAAACCTAGGAGTGATAATGGATCGAAAAATGTCCTGGAACCCACAACTTGCAGCAATGAGCCGTAGGTTGTTTGCGTCAGCTGCTTCATTGAGAAGGCTCCGTAATTTCTTGCCCACTGCCACTAAGATTGCGCTTGCACAGTCCCTACTTCTCCCTGTGCTCGACTATGCGGACGTCTGCTATCCTGATCTCACTCAAGTTCAACTTGATAAAATTGAGCGTCTCCAAAATTTCTGCATACGATTCATATTTGGTTTGCGCAAATATGATCATATTTCTGAGTTTCGTTCAAAGCTCAAGTGGCTCCCTATTCGTCTTCGCCGGAATGCACATATTCTATTTCTACTATATAATATTTTATTTAACCCCAACTCTCCCCAGTATCTCAAAGAACGTTTTAAATTCCTGTATAGTAGTCAATCTCTTTCTTTAAGGTCGTCAGATAATCTGGCCCTCAAGACTCCATTACACGGTAGTACTTTCTACGACGGTTCCTTTACCGTACAGGCCGTTCGCCTTTGGAATGCACTACCGGTGCCCATAAGACAAGCTCCATCATTGTGCAGCTTCAAGAGGCAGGTGAAACTGTTTTATCTTGCGTCGTAACAATTATGTTATACCTTATACTTTAATATTATTATTTATGTATATATTTATTGTATTTAAAATATGTTTATTATTTATTTATTTTTCTAATCACACTTTTTTTTGATACACCCCCTTCAGGTACCTCTCTTCTGCCAGTGTTCCATCCAAAGGTTGTCTGGAAGAGATCGCTTTTAGCGATAAGACCGCCGATTGTTACACATAATATGTTTGTATTTATTGTCTTTAATATTGTGAATCTTGTGGTGTACAATAAAGAGTTATCAATCAATCAATCAATCAATTGCCAAGTGTACATGTAGAAACTGACATCCGACTTATGCCAGTGCAATTTTTGTATTGTGGACTCGTTTGATATCAACATAACCTATATTTATTTATCGTAAAAGATGATAAATAAAATATAAGTTTGAAACACGATGAAAACATTGTCTACCTAATCACCCCCTAAAACCTTATAAAATAATGAATATCTACATCGAACTTCACATAATATGAACATCGTTAATTTAGGAATATAAAGAACAAACGCAACTAGCGTGCCAGCGTGCGAGGCTCCGCTGCGCCCGAAAACGATTCACTGTTTACACACTGACTTCATAACAAGAGCGGAATTAGCGTGTCACGCAGGAGGCTCGCTTATTTATTGTAATGTTTGATTTCCGCGATCATTATTAAATCTCAATTGGTTATTCATATTTGCATAATCAATACTATTAAACGTGTGGTTAGTTCACTTAAATTGGATTTTTTGACGCCTTCGATCTCATCTGTACAGAATAATACGTAAAATAAGCGTTCTATATTTGAGATGTTTATTTTGTCTGAAACGTTATCTGCCGATGTTTTTGCTTGCACACGAAATGCAATACTTAACCGTGTTGCAAAATAAATTTGTTTTATCGTTCTCGAGTTTATCTTAATTTCTTTCATCTTTACGTTTGTTTGTTTGTTCACATCTTATCTGTATGAAACGATTTGTATCAATCAGTAGTTTAACATAATATTATTTAATGTGGGTTGATTTAGTTTAGAAGGGTATTAATTTTGTTTTTGCTGGTCTCCCAGCGAGCACATCTCTTTGGATGGAGGAGGTAACTTGAGTGCAAACGAACTCGAGTCAAATTTATTTTCACATAAATACAAGTTTAACAAATTCACTCGAAAAAAAACGACTCGAGTCGCATCACTACTAGAGACACCGAAACTATTCAACGCGCGCCGAGTTGACTTGGTAACTCGAGTGCAAACGAACTCGAATCAAATTTGTTTTCACTCGAATACGAGTTTAACAAATTCACTCGAGTAAAAAACTCGAGTTGCATCACTAGAGCCAATGGTCTGAAGAAGAATGCTTAAGATCGGGCGAAGTGGAAGTGTTTAAGTAGGAAGGCAGACCAGAAGGTAGGCGGAACTAAGACGGGACAACGCCAAGAAACCGACGCAAGAAATGGTAGTATCCAGATTATCCTGGCTATCTACTATTTTTTCCTATTTATTAGTTCATTAGGGTTGCCTCACATTGTAGGAATAGATGGTTCACAGTGGGGCAATAGAGTCTCGTGGTTATGCCATGAGTCATGACATTAAAGACGAAGAAGACATTTGTCGCATTGAGTAGTTTAAAAGTTTAATTTGAATACTGCATTATGTATCATGTCACATTGCATAGAATTAGTATTTGCAGGAGAGACAGCGAGTGCGTTGTCAATAACACAACAAGTGCGTCGGGTGTGTCTGCAAGGTGACATTCGCTTTTATGACAGAGTCGTGTGTTATCGACATTGGATACTTAGGTACTTCTCACGAGCTATTTCACCGAGGCTGACGTCAACAGTTGTCTTTACTCTGTGAATGTTGTATAATAAAAATCCAGTCCAGCGCTTTGTTTATAAGTAAATAAGTATGTACACCTAACAGTCGCACACATAGTTCTGAACCTATAGTAGGTTAACATGTATCGTGGAGTAGTGATTCTTAAGAGTGCACAGGTATATCATACTTATAAGGAGATCCCACAAGACCCAGATCCGAAACAAATATTTGTTGATTACACAAACATTTGTACATACATACGCACTCACGCCTGTAATCCCCGAATGGAATAGAGGTGTATGTGGTTACATACACCTTACTGGTTAGTACACCTACATTTCACTAAGCTTATTTCTGTCTCAGTGTCACCCACCGCCTCACGGTTTGCAGCCAGCTACTTGTCCTATGACCACGAAGGCTGTAATGATCTTCGTAAAGATTTTATTGGTTGCTTTTATGACTTGTAACTCAATTACGCAAAAGCACAGACTAAAGTAGAAGTCGCTACAACTTATTTAAACAAATCGTGTGTCATTGTTTGATTTGCGGTTACAGTTTTTAAATACAAAGAGAGCTCGTTTGTCTCTTTGTGAGGCAGTCTAAAACTCTATAAACCGGAAAATACGTAAGGGTTTATTATTTTGATAAAGAATAATATTATGTGGTATATTGGTATACACCTCACAGAACTTTGAATGACAAAGCACTGCATGGTACTGGACTGCGCTCGTCACACTGTGATATAAGATCATAATGTAAATTTCCCTAGCTTCATTGTCCTTCAAACCGAAAAACAACAGTGCTTACACAAATGCTGGGTGGCAGAAACAGACATAGCGGTTGTACCAACCTAGACGGCCTCACACACGCGAGGGCTCAACTACTTTAAGCTTGTGTAAAAATATCCCATTAGACAAAAGAGAAACGCGCATTCCATATAAATCTCGTGTGATATATCTATAAACTCCGCTACTGTATTCAAAGTCACAGTTGTGAATAATCTCGATTAACATGTGTGCTCGCTTTCCATATGGGCGCAGGCGGCTACCTATCGCCTCCGTATATTTTATAAAATTCTCTTTCATTGTACCCTCGAGAATATCGGAACAGATAGGATTGTATTCAGAATAATAATTATCTTAGTGGTATATTTTTCAGCAATCATTTTGATTTTAAGTGTATAATTAGTAACAAAAATAGGACCGGCTCAAAAGAACTGAAAAGCTAGAAATTAAGTTCTAAATACTACTTTAACAAATTTTTAGTAAAGTTGGTTAGACTAGCGACTAATTTTATTTGTCGCTTTTATTTTATTTCATACCGTTAGTTTTATATAAGTTTGTACTGTTCTTTAAGTTTAATCATTTGATAGTAATTTAGCTACAATATGTCTGGAACCGCTCGTATATATTTAACGGTGTCCCTGACGTCTGCGTCACACGCATGCGGAACCACGTTAATAATATAATTGTGCTGAAATTCATAATGACTCATGTCATGACCAATAATAACGTACTCGTGTACTCTTACTGCTCCCAGATTTATCTTTTGAAACACACTATTTTCTAATAGACATTTTACTGCGGAGATATTTACAGTTTTATATGTGATGAATCAACATGTTCTTCCAGACTCTGGGCAGAATAAATTCATTGATATCTCTATAATAGTTTTTTAGTTTACGACCATGGTGTTACGAGATCATGAAAATTAGAAGAAATGTGAGAGCAAATAGTAACTCAAATTTGCAGTCTGGAAGTTACTTCCAGTTATTGGTATTGATAGCATATACTAGCTATGCACATTAGAGTCGTAAGTAGGGTCAAGACTTTCTACGCATTCTTGCGCTCAATGTCTTAGCAAACAAGCTAAGCCATTGAAATTTATATTCGGAAAATTCATTAAGCGTTATTAAAAATTTAAAGCAGTTGCGGAATGGTGAAGCACTAAGTAATTATTCTTTTGTTCTGTCGAAAATGGAAAGGCGTTTATTACTAGGGTCATCTTCGACAGAATTCAACGAGCCGTGCCTTATGGATTTATAACCATACGAAACAAAGAGGCCGCTTTTTTACGCAGTCTTTAAAGATGTCCTAATTACAAAATCAATAGCTAGCTAGCTAGATAGCTAGCTCAGTTGTTATAAAAAAACATTTCATATCTGCATGTGATTCTATTCGTTTTTATGAATATTTTATTGTATAATAGCCCGAGCATCTTACGATGACAAACGACAATACTAATAAAATAAAACAGATTGGTTTTATCATAATATACAACGTGTTATAGAAAGGTGAGGTCAAAATTACACTATGTATAGTAATGCATACTATTTTCTTATTAGACACACTATATATTATATCGCGGCTAGTTTCATGGTTTATAAGAAAACTAGATGACCCGGTGAACTTCGTATCACCTACATAATATATTTGTGTAAAATGTGGTCAAAACTTAATACAAATGTTTTATTTACATTAAATGCAATTAAGTGAGGTACTGCGCCATTGCACGTGAGTTAGCCCGTCGCACATTTAATTGACTTCGACGACCTAAGTCAGGTCGTCTCCCACCTCCCTCCGGTTGGACAGTCCTGTCCCCGTCCCGTCCCCGTCCTGTCCCCGTCCTGTCCGCGTCCTGTCCGCGTCCCGTCCCCGTCCTTTCCCCGTCCCGTCCCCGTCCTGTCCCCGTCTTGTCCTGTCCCTGTCCTGTCCTGTCTCACTGTCCTGTCTCACTGTCCTGTCTCACTGTCCTGTCTCTCTGTCATGTCTCTCTGTCCTGTCTCTCTGTCCTGTCTCACTGTCCTGTCTCACTGTCCTGTCTCACTGTCCTGTCTCACTGTCCTGTCTCACTATCCTGTCTCACTGGCCTGTCTCACTGTCCTGTCTCACTGTCCTGTCTCAATGTCCTGTCTCACTGTCCTGTCTCACTGTCCTGTCTCACTGTCCGGTCTCACTGTCCTGTCTCACTGTCCTCTCACTGTCCTGTCTCACTGTCCTGTCTCACTGTCCTGTCTCACTGTCCTGTCTCACTGTCCTGTCTCACTGTCCTGTCTCACTGTCCTGTCTCACTGTCCTGTCTCACTGTCCTGTCTCACTTTCCTGTCTCACTGTCCTGTCTCACTGTCCTGTCTCACTGTCCTGTCTCACTGTCCTGTCTCACTGTCCTGTCTCTCTGTCATGTCTCTCTGTCCTGTTTCACTGTCCTGTCTCACTGTCCTGTCTCACTGTCCTGTCTCACTGTCCTGTCTCACTGTCCTGTCTCACTGTCCTGTCTCACTGTCCTGTCTCACTGTCCTGTCTCACTTTCCTGTCTCACTGTCCTGTCTCACTGTCCTGTCTCTCTGTCATGTCTCTCTGTCCTGTTTCACTGTCCTGTCTCACTGTCCTGTCTCACTGTCCTGTCTCACTTTCCTGTCTCACTGTCCTGTCTCACTGTCCTGTCCCTGTCCTGTCCCTGTCCAGTCTAGACGCTATACGACCCGTCATCACGGCAAGCTTCGCAACGACAACTCAACAACTACTAATAAATTAAAAATTAATAAAAAAAACATTGTCCAGCGGACAAAATTGTGAATCTAAACCATTCTGAGATCCCCTTGAACACACACAAAAAATTTCATCAAAATCGGTCCAGTCGTTTAAGAGAAGTTCAGGAACATACACACTCACAGAAGAATTATATATATAAAGATAGCCGTGCGTCGTCGGTGCGTACGTGGCTGTACGGAATTATTCTTGAATGATTCATCGCGCTCTATATGAATTGTGGACTCTAATAGCACGAGATCCGGCCGTAGAATCTCTACGTTCATGGCGTAGATGCTCAAGCTCAAATTTCTACATTCATTTTCGAATAGGACAATACATTGATCATAGGGTGCCAGTCAAAAAGTGCCCGCATAATTTTTTTTTTTTTTAAATATAATTACATTTTGGGAAAAAATTTCGTTCATGGTGTAGTTAAATAAAGCATTGTTCCTATTACACAGCTATGTATGTAGAGAATTCAAAAAACCATGGGTGCCGTTGCCTACTCGGCCGCAACTACTTGGCAGCCAGGTGTAAACAGATAATACTTTTTTGTACGGCAACTATGGTTTTTTGAATTCTCTACATACATAGCTGTGTAATAGGAACAATGCTTTATTTAACTACACCATGAACGAAATTTTTTCCCAAAATGTAATTATATTAAAAAAAAAAAAAAAATATGCGGGCACTTTTTAACTGGCACCCTATGATCAATGTATGTCCTATTCGAAAATGAATGTAGAAATTTGAGCTTGAGCATCTACGCCATGAACGTAGAGATTCTACGGCCGGATCTTAGGCTATAACGAATTTGTTGCGTTTCGCTCTATTATAATTATTTCTACAGTAATGACACATCTTGAACAATATTAGAAACAATTTGGAACGTTACTGAATCACCACAGTTTGGTGTACATTGAATCCATTCATGTTTACTTTGTTCAGTTTTAGACTTTTTAACAGCCGTCAAAAAAGGAGGAGGTTCTCAATTTGGGGCGTATTTTTTTGCTTTTTACGAATATCAATTATGGAACGATTTTTGATTTATTTGAAAAAAAAATATTGAATTGAGTTTAGCTGCGCTGTGACTCCAACAATATAAAATTGGTTACGATCTGATGGCGGAGTACGGAGTAAAAAAATTAAACTCCTCTACGGATAATAGCACACTCGTTGTGATTGTGTTTTTGTATTGGAAATAACATTTCAATTTTATATTGGAATTAACATTTCATTGTTGTCTGTACCACTCAAAATTGGAAAATAAAATCAGTTTTAACAAAACTTAAAAACCGACTTAAAAATACACTGAAAAATCCAAAATAACTATTATTTACATCTAAAATATTGTTAACTAATTAATTGGGTATCAAAATACCTAAGGTCAGGTTATTAATACGGACAAATAAGCTCGTTCATTCGGCGCACAGAAAGGCAACTCTACCAAATCGCCGGATGTCCATACATTAGCGGCCTCCCTCCACGCCTTTATGCTCCCCTGGTAAACGTAAATAGAACAGCGGGGTTGCGACATATCTTCCCTTAATTAGTGTACAGTCCCGTTTGTTTGAGGCCGATGACCCGTATCGCAGATGACTTCCAAGAACTGATAACGGATAAGACGTTTAAAAATAAAGCGTTGCGGTAATGGTGTTTACAGATCTTTTAAAGATTGATTAATGATGTGTCAAATGGCGTCAAACGTATCGAGGTTGTGAAGAGGGTGATAGTAACGCCAATAATATTTTAAGCATTGAAAGTACGAGATGGTTTGAAGGAAATGTTACATAGGTACTTACTGTAAGATTTTCTGGTGCACATACAACATTAGGAAGCGATGTTAACAGGTTTAAAAATGGGCGGCTGCAATTACTATACTAATGTAACTTATTTATTTGATAGTTTGGCGCTATTTTAATAACCATGAAAGTATGGTGATGCAGTTTTAAACCCGGGTGGAACCGCGAGCAATTGTTAGTTACAAATAATCGTCATAGACCAAATGTTAAAATGACGTCGTAAATGTATAAATAGCACAGACAAATTCAGTTCATATGGGTGTAGTTATAATTGGGTCGACCATCGGAAGGGCGCGTGCCGCCACCTGGCGAGTCGCGAAGGGAGAGGGATGGCCCGTGCGCGTTTTTATGAGGGACGTTTCTTTTATTCGAAGACGATAATGACATTCCCTTTGAAGATTGAATGGAGTTTTTTGTTAGATCTACGAAAATAGCTGTAAGGGTGTTGTAGGCACATTTAATATTGTTTACACTCCCTATTGATGAATGCAAAGTGTCTTAAGAAAGAACTTATAATCATAGATTCAAGAAATAGTATTGTGAGCATAAACTAACGCCTGAATCTTCGGAGGGTAGGCAACACTGCAGCTAGTACTGCACTCTTATTTATTTATCATGGGTTTAAGACAAAATGCTTTGGAGTGGTGATAAGACCGTATTGTACATTAACGATAGAGTTGCACCTTGTTATTGGCACAAATCAATTCTAAATACACAACTAATAATGCTAAATATGAATGTGTGTGAGGGTCGTGTCGTCAGGTCGGTATATCGTAGAGATAAGGGCCGCTTGAACAGTGGAACAGTAGAGCAGTGTTGCAATCGGTGCAGATAGCGTGCCCCGGTGACATTGGCAAGGCAACACGTCTGTCTTGACTCTTGACATACAATGATCAGGCCACGTGCGCCACTTGGCAGCACCACGCTTTGTATTGAGCTAGGGACTGATTGGTTTGTTATCTCTTATTTGTAGATGGTTTGGAATATTGTCTAGCTCATCTCGTGTTAGCACGTTGATGGGCAACGTTGAATATGCCATGTTTAGATTTGTAAAGATAAACAGAAAATTAATCTATGACGGTATAGTTTTGAACTTCCGATAAAAAAGAGTGATGTATAAGTTTGACCCCTTTTTCTGTCTGTGTGTATGTGTATATCTGTTTATGGCACCGTAACGCCTAAACGATATGACCGATTTGGGTGTGGCTTTTCTTTGTTTAAAAAGTAATTTAATCGAGATAATTATGCTAGCCATGTTTGAAGAAAATTTGTTTAGCCGTTCAAAAGTTACAGATGTTTTTTTGATCAACATCGGGGGTTATTAAAGGTTAGGTTATTGAGGTCGTCTCTAATTTTTCATCTAAAATATAAAATGCATTCAATATGAGCAATGTAGTCTCTTCATCGCGCTATTACAAACACAGTTACGCTACTTATACAAAAAACATCAAATCTTTAGCAGTTAATTATTGTAGTAACTTTAGTACTAAACAAACATATTATGCTCGGCGTCAATTTCACTCTACCTTTGACAGTGGCATGATAACAAACAGCTGCATACACAGTACAAACATGTTACTTGATAGTTGATACTGTTCTGAGAACGCATGCCTTACGACTCACGAGCAATGTGGTCTAATGCCGCTGCAGACGGCTGGACGCCGCGCCGCGCCGTGCCTCGTGCGTTCTGCATTTCACTCACAATTGGGTCATTAAGGGAGTGATAACAATCGTTCGTTCATTCCCCTCATCAATAGTCTTGGTATTTGCTTAAAAGTTATGTATGTCTCGAATGACCTATGGACAGGGAGCCCTCGGGTAGCTGATCCACTTGACTACTATCAAGCTCATTTTCCGTGAGTAGCTTCGTTTCGATGAGACGACCAACTATTCCCTATGCGAAAATTCTCTATTGTGGTAGCTAACAGAGGTAGCAAGGATAGAATATTTCGATTTGATGATACTCAAAAAAATATTATTTTATTTGTAGGACAATATGACAGTTAAATTATATAAATATTAACTAAGTAAATACAAAAAAATCAGCTGGTTAGTAATCATTCTTATGACCTCGCTATCGATACCTATTGGAAGCCCCTCCTACCAATAGGTATGATTACTAACCAGCTGATTTTTTTTGTTTTTACTTAGTTAATATTCATATAATTTAACTGTCATATTGTCCTACAAATAAAATAATAATTTTTTGAGTATCATCAAATCGAAATATTCTATCCTTGCTACCTCTGTTAGCTACCACAATAGAGAATTTTCGCATAGGGAATAGTTGGTCGTCTCATCGAAACGAAGCTTCTCACGGAAAGTGAGCTTGATAGTAGTCAAGTGGATCAGCTACCCGAGGGCTCCCTGTCTACTAGTCATTACTTCAACTGTCTGAATTTTCTTTATTAATTTAAATGATGAGCCGTGCAGGTTGCTCGCCTGATGGTAAGCATCACGCCTGCCCGTATACAGAAGCAACTCCAAACAGAACTTTGATTAACCAAGAAGGTACTGCATGTCACGGTCTGTGCCCCGAGACATAGGTAAGATGTAAAGTCCCATAAAGCCCAGGTAGTTTCATTGGCTTCAATGTCTTTCAAACCGAAAAACAACACCGTTTACACACTGCTGTTGGCGGCAGAAACAAACAAAGTGGTGGTACCAACCTAGCCAGCCACTCGCATACGAGGCACCACAAACTAAAATACTGAACATGATTGTATGTTTACTGGAAAATCTTCTCGTGCTTATTGGCATTGTCGCTCAGAAGCCATAGTTGGGTAAGGCCGTAGTTTTTTCCACTTTTGTAACATAAAGTAAAAAAATAAAAGTAACATAAAAGCAACATAATTTATAATACAGGTACGAACATAACGAAAGATTAAAATTAAGGTACTTTTCCCAAAAATTAAACATAAGTTGTGCTACTGTGACGTAAAAGTTTATGCTACAGGTAACATAAAAGTATCATAAAAGTAACATAAAAGTGTCATAAAAGCGAAATATTTTAGATGTAATTAGCTTATAATTTCAAAACTAAAAAGATTTGCGACATTATAGATGTTTTCTCGATAAATATAAGCTATGTCGCCTAAAAAAATAATACAATGAACATAAACAAGTGTCTACTTACCTTAAAAATATCACAAAACTGTTTCTGAATTTCACTGACGAAACTGCTTGTGCACTGTTTGAAACAATCCATAGGCCACAATATGGCGACTTCTTTTTCTTTTTTTTATTGTTCTGCTTAGGATTGCCCGTCTAATTTTACATATTCTTCGAATACTATTCAAAGACTTCATTTACTTACCAATATTGGTAACATAAAATAGTAACATAAAAGTGTAAAAATTGATGACCTGTTTTAAAACTGGAATAAAAAATAAATAAACGCTCTTTTAAAATAATGAAATATTGGATTTAATTGCTCAAACCTTGTGATTTTACATAAACTAAAAATTATATGGCTTACTTAACAAAATATTCGTAATTTTCTCAATTTACTATCTGATGAAATTTATGTTCATTTTATTTTTGTATCAAAACGTAAATCCTTAATATCGTTAAAATTAAATTATATAAAAACTGTTATAGTTACAGTTAATTCGTAAAAGTTGTTTTTACCCTAAAAACTAATCTACAGGATAAAATTATCAAAGCTGGTAAAAAGTGTTAATTGTTTATGATATTAATATGAACGTGACTGGTAATGAAAAAGTGGAAAAATCTACGGCCTTACCCAGTTATAGATTCTTCGCTTAAATCATTTTCCTCTTTCCATATAAAAGTTCTTACTTTTTATTATTATTATTAAAATATTGGTTTCAGGTCGTCTACTAAACCGTATTTAGGTCACAGATGTTCGGATTGTGTTCACAAATTGCGTATAACGTTTGTGTACCGCTCTCCATTCATGTTTTCACGTGGTTTATATTACAAAGGGCATATTTTTTTCATATTTATTCAGCCAGAATGATCCTAAATAATATTATAAATGCGAAAGTGAGAGTGCAAACTTACAATACTTTAAGAATTGTTTAGACCTTTATGCTGAGTGTTTAACTTAGCTACTCAGAACTGTGTTCATCCGAACACGCTCAATGTACAGCAAATAAAAGTAACTCCAACAATATACTTATATTACTTACTTATATTTGTACAAACCGAGAAGTCACAATAATAAAAGTTAAAAAGCTAAATTTAAACCTTGAGTCAGAGTTTGTTGTCGAGCGCGTTATTGCAGTTTTTACATGCTCGTCGTGTTTTTAAAACCTTTATGACTTTTTTGACATTGACCACAGTACTTCGTAGCCCGGCGTCGTGAGGTCAGGGACTTTCGGTCTCTGTCTTTTAATATTCATTGCTCTTTTCTAGAAATAGGCTGCCAGCTTTATATTAAATCTAAAATTATTGGTGAAAAGAACTTTAAGGGCCTTATTCTAAAACGTATTCTTAGTTTAAAATAGGTATCTAACAATTACTAACTATGGTAACCCATAAAAAACTAGCCAATATAAACCTAGTTTCAAACTAGAATACGTTTTGTAATATGGCCCTGTATGTTTTCTCTTAGGATCATGCTATATCTACTTGGACTGTATATACAGTCAAATTTTCCAAAATTTATGTGTCAGAAATTCATCTTTTTATTGGTCGTCGTCGTTTTTAGTAGACTTCAAAAAAAGAGGAGGTCCCCTTGAAAAAGTTGAACATCATTTAGATTTTATGATCTTATATTGTTATAACGTGATATTTTTTTCTATTTGTAACAAAGTATTTCAATGTTATCGTAACTTCAATTGCAATGATTGCATCAGAAGCGTATCATTTGGGCATTTCCAACCATCAAGATGTCAGTCTAATCATGTACTGTGATCAATTCAGGCCTCAGGGTTATTTTCATTTTGTTTCTTGTTGTTATTGATAAAGGTTAACCATAATGGTGTTGTCTAGTTATTATAAAGTAACTGTTTCCACAGGAAAAAAATATATGTAGTTTTTTGTAATACTATCAATGTAAACACATTGTGAGTGAGTATTTTTAAAAAGTTTAATTTATTATATAGAGTGTCTCTAATGAGACATCTGATTCGATTATTTTGTAACAAGGTGAATGACATGAAAATTCAAAGGTAATAAATAATAGAATGTGCAACATTATTATCAATTTGGACAATTCCTTAATTCACGTTGGATTTAAATCCACGCACTCGTACAAAATGTGAATGCTCATCCACCGGAGTGCCCTTTAACGACGCGACCGACGCGACGTACACTCATAATAAATTTAAGATTTCAATAATTTATACTGTTTTATTTTAAATCCAACTTGACGGTTTCCCAGATGTCAAGGTCAAGGTTAACGGCATTATGGCGGGTAAATACTTGTAAAGAAAAAAGTAAAAGAGGAAGCTTGAATTAAGTTGTCATTATCCTGTATCAAAGTGGGTATAGATATTATAATTATATTTCCTTTACTGTAGTATCCTGTTTGAATTTGACCTTGACATCTTTTTTCTTTGACCTTAACACCATATACAGTAAATATGTATACTTTGTATACAAATTTAGGGCAGGTTATATGTAAAGTACAAAGATTGTTTAGTGGACGTCTGAATAAGGTGACCTTGCACTGGACACTACGTCCTCATGACAAACGGCTGCTTTCCAGTCGCTAGCTGTGTACGTCGGCGACGTTCATTTTACTTTTATATTTTTGTGTTTATATTCGTTTAAATATTTCATCAGCGTCCGCCTCGTGTACAGCACCTGAATTGGATATCTCGATATATGATTTTGATATCTTATATCTACCAGATTATGTTTAGTTATCGGCAGACGGTGCTTTTGGAATGCGCAATATTCAAGCAGGATATGCTTTCCATTCTGTAAATACCTTACATGAAGCTGGATTTGGCTATCAAAAACTCCAGACATAAAGTTCTCCGACGAACGCCTTGCAACCGGATGGTAGTCTAACATCAGAATTGAAATAAATTACATACAAGTCTCGGCAATCTACAGTGTCAGTACTAAATAATAGGCCAGTTGTCCTATTTTTTATTGTTTAAATCAATATCCTAAAATATATTGCAGAAATAATTTTATTAATCCGTTCAAAAATAAATAAGTTCTAAGCCATTCGAATCTCATAGAAGGGATACATTTTTTATAACCTAGGCCGGCAAACGAGCAAGTGTGTAACCTGATGGTAAGTGATCTACACCGTCCATGAAACCCACAACTCCAGGAGAATCATAGATGCGTTGAATAGGGATAATTAATGAATTGAGAAGGAGAGAGCGATTTGGTTTGGGTACTTGTCAAATGACAGAGGACGTAATCTTGACGTCACCGTGCAAAATGACCATTACGGTGTAAGCGTACGAGCAAGATAGAGAGATATGTCTTCAGTACGAGCCCACCTTTGCTCATACTAACGTTGAAAACCATAATTGCCGGTTTATTATTAAACTAATTTTGATTTGTTTTTACAAATCGTATTATTTTCTGTTGCGAATAGTATTATGCATAAAATTCATCATAGGAAATTAACCTATTTCGAATGAATAATGATTGACATTTAAATTCCGAAATGTCGACCTATTTTATGAAATTGTTTCTTAAGCTTGTGGAGAACTGACTGTAGGACAAACAGATCGGGAGTACTTGCCGCGCCGAATGATTCAAACATGATTGGTTCAAAGCGTACGCCGAGTACAAGTGGTCAAGCAACATTGTTAAAAAGCAATTTGAAATCATACACAACATTTGAAGATTATCGTATAGAGTGTTTACAATTTATCGACATTACAACAGTTATGAGTATTGCATGTTAATGGAGTGTTGCAGTAATACGAAGCGTATAATGTGTACATTGCAGCTATGACGTGGACGGGTTTTACAATGCAAAGCAACCTCTAAAGTTAATCCATCATGAACATAAGCACCTGCTAGCGCCGTAATGGCATTTGAGAACCGAGGATGCACTGCATAATATGAATAAAGAATACCTAGTGCGAATTATAGTGCCTTTATCCAACAACAACTTTTTCCAATTGGTAAGAAAAAGACGTTTTACTACTGGTATTTTATCTGAATATAGATGGTAAAAAAGTTTTTTTTTCCACATTAACAGCAGTTTTTGGTATAAAATTTAATATTTTGTAGCCATGTATGTCAATATTTCTACGAGTATCTACTTCAATGAATTTGTATCGCTTTGTGCTCGATGTTAATAAAACATGTTCGCTTGAAAAGCTACTATAGTTAAGCATAATATAAGTTTTGTTTTCATTGCACTGACGACCGTCCTACATCGCCACTCATGGGGCATGGCGTAGGCTCGCTTGCAAGTACGTATGTAAGAATAATTTATGACTGAGCGGACCGATGGAGGACTTATTTAGGTTTCTTAAAATGTAGGCTTCCATATAGGCGTTACAGTTACCTATATGTATGTGTGTCTGAACAATGCTATGAATGATGAATAAAAGTAGTAAAACACTATACAGTGTTGCTTTTCCTCAATAATAGATCATTCATCAGCTCGCTGGGATCATCTGTGCTTTGAGCAGCGCGTACATTTTGACGCTGTTCTAAGCTGACGAGAGACCAATAATGCTTATTTGTAACTAACTTATCATCGTCAAACTAAACGCTTTGTCGAAATTCTCACAAATGACTTCATTGAATAACTATTATATGCGTTAAAGATTAATGCAAGTTAAAAACTAGCTCGCACCAAGACTTACATATTGAATACTACGTATGATAATTCTGCTTGAGACGTGTAGAAACTAATGATGTGATTTCCGAACAGTTGTTTGCGCGAACTAAAGGTGGGTGTTGCACCGCACCGTGCGCTCGGAATAGCAAAGTTGATGGCCAGCGGATGTTTTGTTTTAAATAATAAACCCGGATTGGTTGCTAATGGACGTTGCATTTCGGAGGAGCTGTTGCCCCGGTCGAACGAGATGTATCAATTGCGTCCGTTCTATTTTTCGTTTCAGCAACGTGTTTCCGATCAACTCGTGTTATTTAGACGTTCGTGAGGTGAGGCGCATGTCGACATGTACTCGGGTCAAATGATGGCAAGTCTCGCGCTTGTCTCGTTAGTGGTAATTAATTTGAAATATTTGGGTCAACGAGCTCCGGACGCAACGACTCTTACCATAGTTTATGACGGTCTAAATGTCACATGTACTAAGTATACAGATACTTCAGTTGCAGAGATGTTTCGTATAATATGTAGACTACAATAAATAATGGTTTGGTTTTCTGAAGTCTTAATTCGTTTGAGGTAAACAGGTTTCTTATGAAATAGATAGGATCGGATCGAATTAAAGTACGTACCTACCGTTCATTACGGTCACTATAATGTCCAGGGTTCGAAAATATCCGATATTTATTATAAATATCAAAATATCGGATATTTATGATATATATCCGATATATATCAAGTTTGATATATATCCATTTTGTATGAAAGCCATATTATTATTTTATTGTATTATTTATGAATACTGTTTGCATATGTGTTACATACACATACTAAAATTATAAAATAAAAAACTCGATTTTGGATAAGGCAAAATCAACTAAAAACCATAAACTTTTCTTTTAGGGCAGAAGTGTTGCCATTTATGGATTAGAACTTACCATTAGGGAGTATGTTTTAACACTACTCCCACGCCATCTATATTTGGGAAGTAGAAATACAGGAACAAACTCTAAAAATTACTTAATAACATTAATTTCTTAAACCATTTTTGTATTGCTATATATTATAAAAAAAAATATTGATATATATCGTCAAACTCAGCTTGATATATATCGGATATATATCTTGATATATATCCATTGATATATATCCTCGAACCCTGATAATTTCATAGCATAAATTATAGCTGCGACTTATTGACGACTATCATAATGTATATTGATTTAACGACCATCGACAATTACATATCCCTATAGGCTATAATGTCATAGCATTAACTACAGCTTGCTGACTCTCACAGAGCATGTTGATTACACGACCATTGACAATTACTTATCCCTAGCCGCCAATATATTACTGATGTAGCATCTGGCACTCGCTTTGATTGAAGTGTTTTTAGCGTGCACACGAGGATGTTGTGATCACGTGCACCGAACTCGCTGGATGTAATCAAACGTAATCGCGGCGCGGCCTTGTTCGCGAATTGCTTTGTCTCGGCCGCAGCGCGCAGGAAGCACTCCCGGCTGAGGTCCCCCTCTGGCCTCTCTTCTCGACCGCGCCCTATCTTCTGACAGAACTGGGTCATTTGTCTGGCGGACGATAGCTTTGATGTGTTGCCAATAAATCTTGTATGGTTGTTTTCATGACGTGCATATTCTTGGATGATAAATAAAAATAGTTTGCTTACATTATTTTTTGTCATCCGGTGGTACTGAGCTGTAATCATTTTATGTTATCTTGCAGTTAATGGTCTTATCTTATCGGGTTATCAACTGAGGCATAAGTAAAGGTATGTGGACGACTTGAGGAAATTACATACATACAGCACTCCCGGATTATTACATGTTGTATGTATCGATCGTTTTTATACAGCAGAGGACGGCAAACGAGCGAGTGGGTCACCTCATGTTACGGTATGTGATATCCACCGCCCATAAACAACCATAGAACTAGACGAATTACTACCATTGCTCTACCATTCGTTTATCCAAAATTTCCGTGCGTGCCAAGTTGTATCTTCGATTAGAATATATGATCGATGTGTGTATTGGCCTATGCCATATGCAAACATCTATTGTATTGTGTTGGCCGTGGAAATATTTAATTGAGGTCTCGCCGCGCCTTCCACGCCCGGATGACTTTTTGCTCTCGTCTCTTAGCTATTAATGTTCTGTCGTGGGAAATGATCGCGTCTCACAATGTGTTGTTAAAATAATACCATGTTAATGTTTCACATCGCAACGTGGCGAGTTCATTTAGCTCTAGCTTTAATACAATTCACAACTTTATTTTATAATCGTTAAACAGGTAAAATAACGTTGACGTATTGATTTACTTGTTTACTAGGTTTACCTTACTTTTCGTCTGTTACAATAGAAATTTTACTGCCATCTTTAAGAAAATGTGTACGCTTTCTACCGTCGATAATTAAAAAAAATAATATTACGAGTATGTATTTGTGAGTTGAATGGACACAGAGTGTCTAATGGAACTAAACGAAAAAAATCACCGTTTAGTATTATACATGATTGCGCTCGAATTTTAAGTTAAACGAAACTTTGTTTTAATAATGCAACATAAGACTGGAAAATAATAACTTGTAGTATCCAAGTTGTAATAACTAATCTATAGAATCTTATCAGGTGTTTACGTTATCACTTTCTGTAAACACAATTAAGACAGACCCTGACGCGATGGTGTCTGGCGCTACTCACTCGTCGCTGCGTCTGTGCACCATCAAGCCCTCCGACTATTTGTTACAAGTGTTCTATAACGATTTAGTATGTATATGTTTCTGATGATACCGTACCAAGGAAGTACTTGAAGCGGTGCCTCAATTCTACGGTCTGATGTTTGTGTTGACGCGTGTATCTGCTATGCTTTTTGACTTATGAGTCAGATAGTCCCTATATATGTAGCCCACATAACTTTGTAATTTTTTTTTTGTAAAAGCAAAGACTTAGCAAAAACTAGTTTATCTACGGTTTACTGTTCCCTATTATGGGATAGGTCTTCGGTCATGTAGGATGGCATCGGCACAAACCCAATCCCGAGCAAACTTCGTGTGTGTTTTACTACAGATGAGACTAAACACCTCATGTCTCGGGGTGACTAGTGCTGTCCAATGCAATGCACTGCTTTGTAGCCTCAAATTCAAAAACTCATTTTGTATTTAGAATATTTTTTTTCTGGGCTGTGGACATTAATTCTCCTGTAGTGAATGTTTTTGTTATAGAGAAAATGTAGAGCGAACGCTACCTTTCACCAGCGAAGTATTAAAATAAGACCATTACTATTTACAGTTCAGTTGCATTTAATTTCTTTTTAATCTCATCCTTATTGTGCCGCAATGCCATTGCATTGTAGCGTTGATAGATTTTGAATTAGTTGGACTTAAATGTATTTTATTTTCTTTTTTATGCAAATCGTGGCAAATTATTTATATTTACGCGGTAATAGCATAATTTGTTTAAAAAAAATAATTATCTGTAGTAGAATTAGAAGAGTTGTTTAAACGAAATACCAGCTATAAGAATGTATGATTTTTTAATTTTATTGTACGTTTTACAATGATACAAAACGCCATGATAAGCAGAAGATCTCAGCCAATTGGTATTCTATATCTAATGGTTTGTAGCCAACATAGTATCAATGTTTACAAGCCGATCAAAGGCTTCAGACTTGGCTTAACGACTACTATCAGTTAATAACAGTCGGGACCGACTTTTTACGTGCCGTCCGAAGCACGGCGGCGCGGCGCTCAGTTAAAGACCACTAAGCGGAAATTCTCTATTGTGGTAGCTAACAGAGGTAGCAAGGATAGAATATTTCGATTTGATGATACTCAAAAATTTATTATTTTATTTGTAGGACAATATGACTGTTAAATTATATGAATATTAACTAAGTAAAAACAAAAAAATCAGCTGGTTAGTAATCATACCTATTGGAAAGAGGGGCTTCCAATAGGTATCGATAACGAGGTCATAAAAAATGATTTTAATGAGCTGATTTTTTTGTTTTTACTTAGTTAATATTCATATAATTTAATAGTCATATTGTCCTACAAATAAAATAATAAATTTTTGAGTATCATCAAATCGAAATATTCTATCCTTGCTACCCCTGTTAGCTACCACAATAGAGAATTTTCGCATAGGGAATTGTTGGGCGTCTCATCGAAACGAAGCTACTCACGGAATATTAGCTTGATAGTAATCAAGTGGATCAGCTGGCCGAGGGACTCCGGACCATAAACTTAGAAAGCGACTTCAAATGCATTTGCTGTAATTCGTTGAGGACTTTCCAATTTTCCCCTCTTACTCTATTAGATCTTAACGATAGCACCGACTGAAAATTTCTTAGATAAGATTTAAGACGAAGGTTTTTTCTGCTTTTCAGGTTTTTTAAGTCGGTCCTATTTTTGTTAAAAAGTTTTTATTTTATTCGCTTTATTGTTAGTATCATCAAAATCGGTGTTGGAATGCTGAACTTTTAGTATGTGATCTCCGTTTTCAGACCTTAAGGGTGGAATCGCGTCTTTAAGTTTTAATGTGGCTGACATTGAAGTATATCGTATATCGAATACATAAGAAAGGATAGGTAGAGGTGTAACCCGTACACCCACATTTCGCCAAGCTTAGTTCCGTCCCATGGTGTGATAGGGGCCGAGCCTACAAACATGTGTCTGGAATGTTAATTAAAGTAAACAAGCAAATGTTGGTGTAGCACTCAGATTGAGCGTTATCTATTTATAATAGTGTGGAGTGCGTGATGCGGAGTTATCGCCGATATTAGTGTGGTTATCGGATATCGACGCGTGAAGGACGCGCACACGTAGCTTGTAAAGCTGCGATGTCGTTAACATTGCGCAACCCTTGTCGAATATACGCCTACGTACATAGCGATACGTAAGTGTAACAATTCAGTCATACGAACCTAAATATTTCACTGATTACTTATTATTTTTGTATGACTGCTGTGCTGAGGTCTCGGGTTCGCTCCGTGGGTCAGGTAGAAGTGCTCTGTGCTGTATCACGAAATTTTTAGTATCAGTCCGGAGTCTGGAATTGTTTTGGCGGTATTTCATTTGCCCGGCACTGACTCTAAATTATTATAAAATTATCTTTTTATCTTTTAACCGACTTAAGGGTGGTTCTGTATTCGACCCATATGTAGACAAGTGAATAAATTTTGATGGTTGTTCGATCACAATCTGCATACACTCAGGAAGGATTTATTGTATAGTATATGGTAATTGCATGACATATTGTACAGTATCTTTCATACGTATTAAGTTATACGCATAACTGGACACCTATTTTGTAAAATTTTCTTCGCGCCTCCAGCATTTCATAACAGATTTTAATGATTAAATTTTTACGATAAAGTATTTTTTTTCTTGTGCTTCAAAGTAATCCCCGGTAATTTTGAATCAAAAATTAGTTTTAAATGTGTAAAATTACAATTTTTAACAAAAATATCCGACATAAGAATTACTCATAAAAAGTCTCAACAATATTAATTTTGAGTCAGTCAATTCAAACAATAATTGATACACTAAAATAGAACTGTCAATTGTCACTGGCGACGCGGCCACATTCACAAATTATTAATGGCTGCATTGTGTCGCAACGGCTCCAATTATAATTACCTAACTATTGTAACTGGCTTATTGGACTTTATCTGCCCTGTCACGAGTCCGTTGGTTTATATTGTTTCATTTTTACACGCTTTTTATTAACTTCACCTGTATGTTTGTTTGTATGTTTGTTTGTATGTTTGTTTGTATGTTTGTTTGTATATTTGTTTGTATGTTTGTAACCGACTCCTTTGGGCGCGATTTTGACCCACTTTAAACGGCCAGATTTCGTTCAAACTTTGTAGACTTATCAAGGACCGATAACAATACACTAATTTAATAAATAAATTAATAATAATAAAATAATAATAATAATTTAATTTAATTAATTATTGATATTCGGGTTGGGAATTAAAATTGTACTCTCTGGATCTTCGTTAATTATAGGGAATATCGTAGTATCTAAGAGCGTCAATAGATGGCGCTTTTTTGATTTTCGGGTTTAAAATTAAAATTATACTCTCTGCTACGATATATTTTTATTTTAACTAAAAAATTAAAAATAAATAATAGTTTAAAAAAACTAAAAACACGCTTTTATAAAAAGTCTAACAAAAAAATAGAAAATAAGTTTGAAGAAAACAATGTATTTTATTGTAAAAAAAAAGCGTGGGGTGCTTTTTAAGACACTATCTAAATAATAATCCTTCTACTCATATCTGTCAATACAATAAAATATATTAACTATTGACACCATGCACCCCACGCGTTTTTTACAATAAAATACATTGTTTTCTTCAAACTTATTTTCTATTTTTTTAGTTAGACTTTCTATAAAAGCGTGTTTTTAGTTTTTTTAAACTATTATTTATTATTATTATGAGGGTCTGTTTCACAATTTATTGTGTTTGTATTTTGATTTCTTATGTTACGCGAATATTACTCATTGAAATATAACTAATTTAAACGAATTTTATCGCGGTTTTATTAATAATTTTGATCCCGACGTTTCGAAGACTTTTAAGCCTTCATAGTCCCCGGATGGACTCCGTCCAAATATGTATATTGGTATGATGTACTTTAAATTGTGTTAACTGTTTTATATTATTCATTATTAATGATAATAAATCACATTTGATAAAATATATCAAATATCGAGTATTTGCGAGTAAAGGTCGCCAATTTGTTCCTTCGACATTTTAACTTTTATCTTCTTGTGACTTGCGATTATTGTGTATTCTAAGGTGTGTTTACTTAACATTAGTCGCATATTTACCGCTATTTATATTGTTACGTAGAGAACGCCCGAAACTCCACTCCGTAGTTAATGTTATTAACAATGTTGTAAATTCGGTAGCGCGGACCCGCCGGGCTCGCCTCACACCCGCTTCCGTTACATAACTTTGTTCCCTACATATGTTTTGTTAAGCCTAGTTTGTTCCTCCCAAAGAGTATTATGGTTCCGACATTTGGGCTTGTTCCAGATATTAGCTTGGGAATTACGCCTGGAAGGCGTATGAGAATAAAATGCAATATGAATAGTTGAGCTGTTGGGAAGTTGGCGTCACAAATGTAATAAGGTTCTCCAGTTCTTGACTGGACATAGGTCACATGATAAGATTGATTTAAATTAACCAACATTTGAACATTTAAGGATTTGTAGATTTTTAGGGCATGTCAAATTTTCGCATTTCATGATGACATAAACACTTCAATTTCCGAATATCTGGCTATCGTGTTGTTGATATTCCTAATTACAAAGTACCATGATAGTACTAGATTTGCTTTACAATATACACACACTATGTGCTGCGACTCTGAGCGAACACGTCTGTGAAATACAAAAATTATACCCCTCATCTATGTAGACCTGTGGGTCGACCGCCTATCTGTCTAGCTTTGAGCATTGTTATAGTTTATGACGTCACACGGCCATTTCGCACCGCCGATGGAGCTGTCTAGCTTTCAAAGCTATAAGCAATCGTGAAAGCAATGACCGAATGATTTATCCATACATTTGACAGTAAATTGCGACCGCCTAACTTTTCAAAATGGCGGCTATAGCTGTCAGTAAAGCAATCGCAAATGTCATCAAAGCAGTAACAACTGTCTTACGGTTTTGTATACGATCCAATTATATTTTATATTTTTTGCTTTTAATATAGTTAAAATCATTGATATTTATAAGTACTTGTGTTTACCGAGTTTATCTAAGTTGTGTGTACTGCTTGTGGTGTTTTTTTCTTGTGTTTTAAGTGAAAAATGGCGCGAATTCTGTTGCTGGCGGAAGCTGAGGAAGAAATGATGAAGAAGATGCTTATACTCCGGAGGAGGCAACTACGGGACGAGAGCCAACCAATGCTTCTGCCAGAGCGAACATTCATCAACACGTTTCGTCTTAGTAAGGCGAATTTCTTGACTCTTTGCGAGGACTTAGCACCTTTACTGAGTCCCTCGCAAAGATTGACAGCTATAAAGCCAGAGATTAAGGTATATCGCATTTTTTTAAACCAATAAAGTATAACAACCACGACCTACAATATTATTCAATGCCTTTGCACTTTTCTTGCAGATCCTGGCTTCATTGCAATATTATGCAAGTGGGTCGTACCAAAAAAGCGTTGGGAACGATTTTAATCTCGGCCTTTCACAGACATCTGTATCTGATTGTCTAGAGGAAGTCACTGCAGCACTGAACCATCCCCAGATTATTAGGAAATACATCCACTTTCCAAACACGGCTGATGAACGCAACGCTGTCGCCAGGAGGTATTGTTTTTGTATAGTACTGTGCTCTTATCTTAATTGGTGATAAAAAAAAGTAACCTAGAGTGTTGTTGCAGATTCAATGACCAATTCGGATTTCCTGGTGTTTTAGGGTGCATTGATGGCACTCATATAGCCATAATACGACCGAAAGAATATGAGGAAGCATACTTCAACAGAAAGATGTACCACTCCCTAAATGCTATGATGGTATTTCAACCAAATGTTTATTGTATGACATAAATAGATTTATCTATTCTTGATAAAAAAAAAATATTTTTCATGTTTTCAGATATGTGATGCAGATTTACACATACTGCATGTGGATGCATCATTTGGGGGTGCAAGCCATGATTCCCACATATGGAATCTTAGTTCTGTGAAAACAGGAATGGAGAGGCTCCATGAGATGGGACAACCCTTTTGGTTCTTAGGTAAGTGGGTACATCAAGCAGGCTATCACAAATACAATAAAGCACCAATTTAATCTATTATCTATCTTAAACTTCTTTCTTACCAATATCTTATTAGGTAGTGTGGGTGCAGCATGTCTTTCTCTTCTGCACAACCAATCATATCAAAATTCTGTCCTAAACTATTGAAATATATATCATTGTCTGTCATAACAGGTGATTCTGGGTATGCTCAACGACCATGGATGATGACACCAATACTCAATACACAATCAGGCAGTCCGGAGGAGCATTACACCAACATACATGTGCGAACAAGGAATGTAGTGGAGAGATGCTTTGGTGTCTTGAAAACACGGTTCCGCTGTCTGTTGGCTCATCGGACAATGCACTACACACCGGAGAAGGCTGGCAAAATTGTGAATGCATGTGTTGTGCTGCACAACTTGATTAAAGACACCAACATCGACGTCGACGAGGAAGCAGTGCTCCAGGATCGCGCGCTTCAGCCGTCGCATAATATAGGGTTACAACCGCAAGCATCTGCTGGACATGGAATGTGCCTCATCAGGCAATCTGTTGTGGACAGATTGCAGAATTGATCAATGAGCGGCGAGACAGCAGCTGTAGCAGCTGGTTGGCGAGATTTCTCTAGGTACCATAAGTTTAGTGTAAATTTATTTTTGTACTATTTTTTAAGTGTGTGTGTTTGTTTTTATTCTACTATTTTCCCTTGTAATATATCTAGTCCTATAGTACTTACATTTTGATTTTGTATAAATCTAAGTTTGAATAGTATTTGTGACCATCAGGCAAGTTAATTTAATTTTCAGTTGTTCTGTCTTGTAATGTGTCTAGAGCTATAGAACATATTGAGTTTGTATAATGGTGGTAGTATTCTATTTAAGGCCTTCAGTTATGTTATGTTTTCTGTTGTTACTTGTCTTATTGTATTTCCATTACATATTGAGTTTGTGTAATCAGTAACAGTATTAAATTCCGTAGTAAAAATTCAATTTTTATGAGACCAGTCAAGGTAGTTTCATTCCTATGTTATTATGTATCCTATATTTCTAGTGCTGTAGTACATAATATTGATTTTGTATAATGAGAACAGTATTCTTTCTATATAAGACCTTCAGTCAAGCTATTTCGTTTTTCTAGTGTAAGTTATTTGTCTTGTAGTATTTCCAGTATTGTAAATACTATTAATTATTATATAATAATTTATATTATTATTTAATAATTAATATTATTAATTATAATTTTTTTATTCACATACTGAGTTTGTAATGCTAACAGTATTTAAGTGTGTGTTTGTTTTTATTTTACTATTTTCCCTTGTAATATATATATATATAGTGTACTTACATTTTGTTTTTGTATAAATCTAAGTCTTGAATAGTATTCGTGACAATCAGGCAAGCTAATTTAATTTTCAGTTCTGTCTTGTAATGTGCCTAGAGCTATAGAACATATTGAGTTTGTATAATGGTAGTAGTATTCTATTTAAGACTTTTAGTACAAGTTGTATTATGTTTTCTGTTGTTACTTGTTAATATAGCACATTTTGTATTATCATTGAAAAAAAATCAGAATCGGTGGTAGTTTCTTGAATTAAATAACTTGATAAAAATAAAAATAGTTTTTTTATTTATGACTAAAATCAAAACAATACAAATGTCCTATTAATTTATACATGTTACATACTGTAGAAGGTGGGTTGGCAGCAATGAAGACACGGTTGATGTATTCTCACTTATATTTCGCTATACGGTTACAATCAGGAATGAATCTTAATACCCTAAAAGGCCGGTATTTATACCAAACATCTTGACATAATTTCATACTAAATTCACAAACATAATAGATTATGTTTAACATTGTTTATCAAAATTATTCTAATTATTATTTACGTACAATTATTATTTAATAATACAGCAATAAGTGACTTTAAAGATTTGTTAAGTCGGAAGCTGACAAGAAGTGACGTCAGTAGAAATTACACATAATAGTAAATGATGAATCTGATAGCTTAAAAATTATATTGTACATAGTAAAACAAAATAATTATAGTGTTGATTAGTCGACATAGTCTAAGAAAGTACAGCGGTCAATAACAGTAGGTATGCACTATTTATTAATCGCGCCGGAAGCTGACAAGCGGAAGGCGCCAAGATAATAAACTGTTTTAAGTGTAAAAAAAGAAAAATGTATAAATCAACTATATACTCGCCTATAATAAAATTACTAATTTATGAAACTAAGTTATGTAACAATCAATGTTTATTAATTACATAATCATTAAGATGCACCTGAACTAGCCGTATATGTGAAGCCGGGCGTGTTGCTTGATAACAATACTTATTATAAAGAATTAATACTAGTTATCTATAAAACTATAAATACTATGAAAGAGGTGTTCCATGTGTAGGGTTCATATGAGAATTTTATACAAACATTACAAATATAATGATTATTCATCCCCTAATTTACCTATTAAATCTCAGGGTTCGAATATTTGAATTTAATTCGGATACTTGACCTAATAAAATTCAGGGTTTGAATCAGGTGTATTTAGTTTTAAATTGCAAAAACTATGAACTAGTTATATTTAGGTAATTTGTGTTGGCCTTTACCCTAATAGGGTGATTTACCTCAGGATGTCACATGCTACTCGTATTACCAAAATAGGCTAACATTGAAAGGGCTGAATGGATTTTGACAACAATCAGGTACAGCTAGCGATTTGTTGGGAGGGTGGCAAGAGCTTGTGCTCGCCACACCTCATTTGACGCGAACTCGCGCTCCGCTAACGCCAGCCGACGCTCCTCCAAAGTCAGCTGCCGCTCCATCAGCTCCCGCTTTTTTTCTTCCTCGTCTATTCGACGATTTTCGAGGTCCAACGCCCAACGTGGTGGACCTGCTATAACAAATCAATAACATACATATATTAGTAGAACTACATATTAAATTCAAGGTTTTGTTCAAATATCTGCTTTAATTTCTTTCTTAACAATGTTTAATCCATACAAGTCATTGGTTAATCAATGGTAAAATGGGTTAAATAGTAAAATAAGTTTTAACATACAATACATAATGATAAAAATGATGAGGTTTACTTGGACAAGAATGATATATACTTTCACTAACGAGGGCCTGAAGACTGTGACTTTTTATTTTATTGTGGGGCTCTATGCCCCACTCTCGTCCCTCTGATATTATTTTTCAGAGATGTTACCCAGCTCGAAAAATTCTCAACATCTTTTAATATAAAAACCCCGTGAAGACTGTGACTTGGACTGGGTTGACTTATAATGATGTATATTTTCACTTACGAGGGTCTGAAGACTGTGGTACTGGTGGACATACAGCAGGTGGCGTAGTGGGTTCAGCTGGCTGAGGTTGTGAGGTTGCTTCTGCCTCAGTAGACAGCATGTATTATATTACATTATATTGCTGCTTGCCCTGTGGTGTTTATATTATATTGTTTACATTATATTGCTGTTTGCCCTACTGGACCCGCTATAACAAATCAATAACATATATTAGTAGAGCTAAATATTAAATTCAAGGTTTTGTTCAAATATCTGCTTTAATTTCTTTCTTAACAATGTTTAATCCACACAAGTCATTGGTTAATCAATGGTAAAATGGGTTCAATAGTAAAATAAGTTTTAACATACAATACATAATGATAAAAATGATGAGGTTTACTTGGACAGAGTTAACTGATAAGAATGATATAAACTTTCACTTACGAGGGTCTGAAGGCTGTGGTGCTGGTGGACATACAGCAGGTGGCGTAGTGGGTTCAGCTGGCTGAGGTTGTGAGGTTGCTTCTGCCTCAGTAGACAGCATGTATTATATTACATTACATTGCAGTTTACCCTGTGGTGTTTGGGCTAACGTGCCTCGGGCTTGCAGTGGGTGGGACTCTATCCACCCCAACAACATCTGCTGTTGGTGATTCGATATTGTTCGTGACGGTGGCATACTGAAACACAAGTTAAGAATACGTTACTATTTAGAGGGATAGATTCACCTTTGATGATAATTATATGCACACAGCTGAACTCCAGGGGTATCTGACTGTCTGTGTATCATTCGGAAGAGAAAAACACCCAAAAATAAAATAGTATTACCATTAATCTGTGAGTATCACAAAGGTCTGGCGGGAAATCGGCAGCATGACACAATATATCTCGGAATCGTAACGAATTTTGAACCTACGACTTTCGACAATTAATTTAAATGGTACTTACAGTCTATTTATCAAAAATTCACAGTAGGCCACTTTTCTTCAGCTCGATTCCACTTTTATTTTCAAGTTTTGTTTTTTCACTGACAGCTGAGAGCGTTTTGTTTATGCGTTTTGTTCTAAGGAATTTTTCTTTCGCAATGTTATTAAATTGTGAAAATATGTATATATAATGTGACTCGTGTGATATATTAAAGCAAATATCACACAAATACAATAAATATAATATATATATATAATTTTATATGTGTTATAAAAAAAATATATTTTTATATGCGTTATAAAAAAATATACACTAAGCATTATCAAAACGCAAGTTTTCTTCTCAAATCGTTCATTCTCGGATAACTATAGCACAACTATAGTCAAAGCGATGCCACTGCGTTTTTACGCGGTACCAAATTTTTGATGACAATGCATTGTTATCGCAATCGCGCATTGCTTTGGCACTCGCTATCGCTTTCGATAGGCGGTCGGGGGGCTGGCGCCTATGAGCCATCTTTAGTATGTACGATACCATAGCAAACTGTTCAACATGTATATTTTGGAATCGCTACATCGCCGCTTCATCTACACCGCCGGGTACGTCAATAAGTTTCCCCAGATTTATCGACAGTTTGAACTCATGTAACCTACCGCGCGTCCGACCTCGTCCACCTCGTCTATTTCGGCGGGTGATGGCGGCCAGAATAGCTCCGCAACAATAACAAACAGAGGCCGGTACCAGCACACGGACGCGCATACACCGGGTAACAACCATAACATGTACCCTTGTCGGCTCGACCGTAATGGTTACCGGGTGACGTAAGTAACTGGTATGGTGTATGAGAGAAGTCTCGTAGATTTTAGTTATAGAAGCCAAAAACTCAGTCAGCATTTTGAGTTCACTTGCCAGATAAATACGTATCTTTTACGTACACGAATAAGACTGGGTCAAACGAGCCCATTAAATTACGTTGTTCTGGTGCCGAAATTTAATGTTGTGTAATCTGTTGAAACCCAAGAGCCGAAACATAAGATTTAATGTCACAATAGAATTAGAGACAAAACACATTATTGTAATGTGTGACCAATTATGTAGGTGGAATGACGAGTTTTTTAAACGATTCTGTATTTAGTGCGTGCGTGTTTTTTAATTACTTATTACTGAATCTCTCGCCGTAGTTCATAATCTCTTTGTTTCCACAATCATATTATTCATGTTTTAAAAACAAAGTTCCCTATTAAAGGTAGTGTTTAATATTTGACCGCAACAATTATTACGCTCTAAAAATACAGGGTTATTTTTAAAACACCAGCAACCTCGCAGGGGTAGATACCTAAGGTTATAAGCTACTACTTTTGTTCTACGACTTTTGATAATTTGTTAGATTTTATTTTCATACAAAAATAAGTATTCATTTAATTTCCGTCTTGAATGTTACCTACACGCATCGCAGATTACGTAAGCAAACACGCGAAGCGTGGGGAACCGAGCTAGCGTTGAAGGTCATCGCCCGAGCCAGCTGAGCGGCTTCTTTGAGTCGCGCGCGCACGCCGAACGCTACGAAGAAAAATACGACACAACGAAAACTTGTAAAATCATTTTTTTTTAAATATATTGAGTTATATACAAACTCGTAGAACAAAAGTTGTTCCGTATGGGGTCAGCTATCTGGTCCTGCGAGGTTGCTGGTGTTTTAAAATTAACCCTGTATATTGTTTATCATAGTATGACCTTATGACTGGATACTTAGGGTTTCGCCCGGACAGTGGTCGAAATATTTTCAATTTAATTTTGTGTAATATTGCATGTATTTCATGATGACAATAAACCTTTCTTTCTTTAATTTTTTATATGCACTCATACCTGTAATCCCCGAAGGGATAGGCAGAAGTGTAACCAGTACACCCACATTTCACTGAGTGTATTTCATGTCATATACTGTGATAGATGGCGAGCCTATCGCCATACCGGGCGTAATTCCAGACTCCGGGCTGATGCTGAGCATTTCGTGATAGAAAAACCCAATATCACTTTACCCGACTCGGGGATTGAACTTGAGACCTTAGCAGAGCAGTCGTACTCCCTATACGCTACCGAGGCAGTCGGTTTTGTCATTCATTCTGAATAGAATCGCGCAGATGTCACCCCTATAAACTGTATGTACTCCAATTTTGAGTTGAAGTTTACCCACTGAGTCACAACATAGCATCACCAGTGTCTACAGTACCTACTTGTTTCGTATTCGTGTGTGAACGATGATCAATATTTATCGCTATTTCACAGTCCCAGTCCCAGTTATTACTCATTGGGTACGAACACGCATGTTTTGAATTGAAATTGTGACTGATTCGAAAACAACATGTATTGTAGGGTTATGAGTACATGGTTAATAACACTGTTTTTATATTAACTCTCTGCCTGCTTAGCATGAGCTCACGAGATATCTCGCGCGTGAGTAAGAAGACTCCATCTCATTTGTGCCTTGTTTTTTGTTGTAAGTAGTAGTCACGGTCTAGACACTTTTATAAACAGCACAAATGAGCCGGCTCGACTGGGCTATTAACCAGAAGACCGAAGAAGCTAGCTAGTAGGTAACATGCTATTGTGTTTCGGTACAATGAGTGATGTTCCCAGAGGCCTAAAACCTATTCCACTTTACAATTCTCGACACCTTTTCTTGAAGGTCGGTAAAGCATCCAAGATTCTTCTAGTATTGTGGGTGTTTCATGAGTAGTGGAGAGTCATATTGCGAATACCTGACGGATAAGTTAGACTCGATGCCATCTAGAGATAGCACGAAAAAATAATCGACAAATTTTCTTCGCGGTGCGGCGTTATGGTAAGCGTGCTGGAATCCACATTATCTGTACGATTTACGGCGTTTAACATTTATCGATTCAGTAGTCGTAGTGCAAGTTTGTTCCATAGCTGTCACGTCATTCGTTTGAACACGTCTCATTATTAATTTATTACGTTTTTAAAAGATCCGCTAGAGGCACTGTACCGATTTGGATACAATTACAACGTGCTACGGAAACACCATTACAAAACACCATTTTATAATAATACTCGTTATTAGTAGTTTTCATCGATATAATAATATAATATGTCAAAGATATGAGCTACAATTTTCAAAAAGCAAAACAAAATTCTCGGGCTAGTGCTCACGTTCCACCTCAAGGAAACTTAGTAAATACCTATCTATTACAATCATCTTTAAAGTTTGTGTGTATTCATTTGGCCAAAAGTGTTAAGTATCTTGTTATATAAAATTCTGGACAAGCCCGCTACAGACACTTGGTCCACCAGTATTCATTGCCCTTGGTGAGTGTGTATGTAACGGGACTAACATATTGTTGTTGGGACGTGAGCGCGTGCGCTGGGATGTAATGAGCGACGTCAGTCGCGCTAACGCGCCAAACTCTATGTCACTACTTATACAGAATACGGATATCGTCAAAAAAGTTTATACAAATACATTATTGTTAATTCACCCATTAGTTTTCGTATAGGTATGTGTATTATTCTGTTATTTTATATCTTGTACAGCTTTAAGAATAATGCGATACCAAAAGCTGTATTAGAATCTGTGTACCTTACACACTACACCCTCATAAACACTTATGCTGATTAACGTATTTCCAACGAGCTTTACGCAAGTTTAAGCTAGATACAGTTTATATGATGCTGATATACAGAGTTAGGTTACCAAGAACCTCTTAATACACCTACAGTAGAAATTTCAGCTGTAAATACGTTAATACTTTGTTTTTTAAACAGCATTTGTGCTTCTTGGTTGGTTACCTAGTTTTTTATCTTCGGATTTGTGTTGCAGTGAATTAATTCGATATCTGTCGCCTTATTTTACTCTTAACTACTTGACTGGCTAGTAACAAAAATTGTATAAAACTAATTTTGAATCGCATTTCTTTTTAAAGAATGTTTGTGTTCCTAGAAAAATCCAGCAATTTTGATCACTGAGTTATTATATATCTAGAACAATATACTCTTTGAAGTCGGCTCGTCCCAGATTCTTTTTTGTGTTCATTTTTTAAATATTATTTTATAAAACGGTTTATTTACATTACAAAGATTCTAATACACTATTATTTACTATAAAAATGAGCATAAAACTCGTCTAAAAAGTTTCGGAGAACGTGCGTTGGCCCATTGAATAGAGGCGGGTTAATTGATGCGGTGATCTGGAAAGCGGCGCGTGATCTTACGTAACTAGGATAGGACTCGTTATTAGCCGATGTGGGACGTGGGATCCGCCGATGTGCCTCGAGATCGGCCCACGACTCCCGGTGCGTCATGTCCAGCAATTGGGAACATTATGTAACTTGTAATATTCCATACAATGACACTGTGTCAGAACATATTATAAGTGCCAAACATCACCTAGTGTGTGGTGTAGTTGGAATTCACATTTTCATAGTATTGTTTGTAATAACTTATCGCCGTATTCATAAGATACGACACTACGAGGTCTTATATATAATATGTGCGCGAATGCATATTGTCGATTTACGTCATTTGCTAGTTTTTGGCGCTAAAATAATCATGTACACAGAAATCGACCCTCAGCAAAAAGCTCAATTCGGTGTTAATTGTGAATTAAGATTTCTCAGTATAATTAGACTACCAATTTTTATCTTATGTGTGCCCAGGCCGCATGTAGTGTCAGACAAGGAATTCGATGAGTGTGGCGCGGTACTGTGCGGGCCCGTCTAGGTCGTACGGTGCGGATGTAAATTCACCTTTAATCTACTATATACAAAACTAGCGACTAAATATTATCTATCATCTCGGCCGGCCGGGGGACATTTACTGAGCGCGGGTTCAAATATACACATTCACGTTGCGACAGGACGTTGTTATAAAATGCTCTACATTTGCAAACTTGCATAACTTGTTGCGAAATAAAAAAGGCAGACATGTAGTTGACCGCTTATTTCGAGTGGCATACATTTATAAATTGGTCTGTTTTAACTTGCCAGTCCAATACACTTGATAAATTCTACTTGAGTGTATTTACTGATTTATATGGGAAGACGTGTTATTATATCGAGGCGTTAACACTCCTAACAGTGATTGATTTCACGCCCATATCATTTTATCATTGTAATTCAATATAACGTGACTATCGAGCCGTTGTTTGCTGTGCTGAAATTACATGCGCACCAGTTTTATCGTGAAATTCTTTATTTATAAAATGTCTCGGTGGCGCAGTTGTAATGCGTACGCGGTACAACTGCTGAGGTCTTGGGTTCGATCCCCGGGTCCGGTAAAAGTTATATTGGGTGTGACTATCACGAGATGCTTATGACTAGCCCGGAGTCTGAAGTTATGCCCGGTATGGCGATAGGCTCGCCCCTTGTCACATCATGTGATAGAAATAAGTCCGGCGTGAAATGTGAGTGTACAGGTTTTACCTATACTTACCGTTTCGGGGATTACAGGCGTAAGTGCGTATATAAGCTTAACAATATTTGTCACTATTTCCGAAAGTTTGGTTCATTTTGGGCATTATTATACGCGTGTTGTGCAAATTGGTAATTGTGATGGGATTTCAACGTATGTATGGTTGCTATCAGTTTACAAGTACTCTATACTGAGTACCATGTTACCTACTAATATATGCGGCGTTAGATGTTTAGGAATTTACATTGGGTCTACCTACAAAGTTCGTATCAATCTTTCTCTTACATTATATCTGACTATAAACGGCTATCCAGTATGGAATTTTCGTATTTCCATTGGAATGTTACTCAGTCGTTCGGCACAGTATTGGCGCGTGTGGTCAGCGGTCAGCAACGGGTGCCGGGCGCCAGTATTCGTGACCAGAGTGTTTCCACCGACATTGTTGAAACGGTGCGGCGCGGCTAGTTGAATTGTCCGGCTCCCTGCCGCGCACCCTTGTTTCGCTAACACGCCGCTGCCTGCCCCATTGATTGTGTAACAGTTTATTATGATTGCTTGTTATCTCGACTTACACAATATAACATAATTCGAACTATACTCGCCATTAAATTATAAACTGTTATGTGTTTTTCTGAGGAAATGATTGTTCTATGCTACATTCGTTTGTGCTATAAAGCACTAATTGGGTTTTACCAGATTCAATAGTAAATTATAGAAACTATAATTATTTAAGCCTTTACAGAATACGTAATTTCATTACAGGTAATTAATTATACTTAGAACGGAACTAATAATATCTATAATGTTTCCTTTATGCATCGATTTGATATTAAAAGAGACAAAAGTTGCTTATTTCCGTCTAATTTGAATGACACTCTGAAAAACAACCAGCTCTTCCTGATATCACGTATCTACTATACGCAAAGTACCTCGTGCAAAAATGTTATTGACTTTTCATCGAACGTATTGAGAGCGCGCAATGTTCACATTAATCGGAGTAGTCGACTCGACGCGACGGGTGGTGTTCTCAAGAAATGCTTTTGACAAACTGATCCCATCTGTCACATCGCGGTTTTCTGAGAAATCGATCCGATCAATCAGATTTGAACACGGGTCGGCAGCACCGTTACATTGCGCGAGTTTGCGCGACTCGAAACTACGGAGTACGGATGCTGTCGATTGAGATTAGATTGAAAATGACAGGACACTAAAATGACCGTATTGTGGAAAGACAAAAAAATATGGTCTTTTTACGATGATTACATTAGTATTAGCGACAAAAAGATAAACAAACATCTTTCTATTAGATTAGATTATTGTGTTGTAGTAGGAGTGCGATGCGTCCAATATGACAATTTGAAATTTAAACGTCATAGATTAATGACTTAAGTACTTACTGTTTTATCATGAGTACATACAATACTTGTGTGGTTAGAATGTATTATTAATCATGAATATGATTCAATTCTTAATAGATTCTGGGAATGTGAAGTAACAGATTATGTACATAATCAGATTAGGTGTTTTTATCAAAATAATTCATATAAACAAGATTAGTAATATGAAAATCAATTATTGATCGGAAAGTACAGTAATTATTTAAGAAATAAAATAATGTGATTAATAAAATAATGACATTCATAGTGTTAGGTGTGGTTTATCGTCGATGTGAACTCGAATCTAAATAAATGTATGTAATTGTACCAGTAATGAACATCATGAATGCATTAACACGTGCAGCGTGTGTTCATAAATGGTAATTAGACAGACACGCAAGTGTTGCGTCGGCTCCTGCGACTGATCGTCTGGAAGAGATACAGTGTGGGAGGCAAGTCACGGAGCACGCTTCATCGCCTCAATATCGTGAGGAATACGCACATATCGGTAGAATTTTGGTAACGCATAAATATGTTATGCCTTTTTTTCTTTTCAAACATTTGTCTCGGTGCGGGGATCGAACCCGCGGCCTCTCGCTTCACAGCCGGCTACTCGCCCACTGCGCCACGGAGGCTGTCAATTTAAATGGTAAATTAATATTTTCTTGATGGAAAATATGCGGGCATTGAGTAGCGGAAGAACGCGCAGTTAAAAAAATGAAATTAGTTTACATATATTAGTTAACTGAATGTATAATTGAAATACACATTTTTTTGTCTACTTCTTGGAGTTAAAAGTGATTCATCATAGGAGATGTATTGGATCGATATGATCGTAGGCCAACGACCCCGTTCACCATGAGTTGCTTCGTACTAACTACTGTACAGTGTGTACACACAAAAGTCATCTTAGCGATTGAGTAAATTTTGAATAGGTACATACAAATCACAGTGCAGTCCAATATCTATAGAAAAAGTGTAATTTCCTTATCACCGGGTTTCGGACTTTCAGTAAGCTGGAGAAGTGGATGTTTTCTTAGGTCTTGAATTTAGATAATCTGGGGTCGCCGCCCCCGACACACAAAAGGACTAATGGGCACATAACGGCTATGAGTCACGGTGTTGTGGTAAAACGCGGTTATGCAATATCTGAACTACCATTACATACATGACTGGCAGTGGATTTGGAGTGACTCAGAGCGTTACGCAATACCGAACCAAGAATTGTATGCGGGACGCGATCCTCTACACACTATTGTCATCTGATTTGGTATGCTCATTAGTTTTGTACAGACAGTAATTAATCCACTTATGGTCGTAATACTGTCTTGCCGCGTCTAAATAATACGTGTGACTTCATTCATGACCAAAGCGCTTTGAAATACCGAGCCTGAACAGAATGTTATCTTCTGTATCGATATGTTCAAAGTGGTATTATTGAGTAGTAGTAGTATTACATTTAGTTTCACGTGATTAGAATAGTGGAGACTAGAGGATATATTATGTGGTACTGTAAGAACATTGTAGGTAAGCAACGATTTTAATGCAAAAGGAGAGTTATTTTAGAGCGGGCTATCGTTCCAAATCATAATATACTTAGTAAGAATTCTATTAAGCTAGAATAACCTTGTAGCGACCCCGAGTTGAACTTATAAAGTACATTGTACCTTAGCCAACCGACTTCAAAAAGGAGGTTCTCAATTCGTTTGTTTTGCTTTTTTATGTATGTACATATACTTCTGTGCCAATTATTGTGGACCGATTTTGTTGGGCAAAACTTTCATTTGATAGAGTTTTTGAAGTGAAACTTCTTTATCGGCGTTAGAAAAATAAAATCGTCACATTTTTCCGTTACGCGGCACGCGTCACGTTTTTGACTTTGACTGGATTTTGACCAGACTTTCACTGGACTTGATAGGACTTTCATCGGACTTCGACCGGATTTTGAACGGACGTTGACCCGACTTTGACCGGATTTTGACCGGACTTTGACCCAAATTTGACCGGACATATACCGGACAAAGACCGGACACAGACCGGACACAGACCGGATATAGACCGGACACAGACCGGGCTTTAACTGGACTTTAACCGGGCTTTGACCGGACTTTGACCCGACTTTGACCGGGCTTTGACCAGACTCTGACCGGACTTTAACCGTGCTGACCGGACTTTGACCGGACGTTGACCCGACGTTGACCCGACTTTGACCGGGCTTTAACCGGATTTTAACCTGGCTTTGACCTAACTTTGACCGGACTTTAACCGGGCTGACCGGACTTTGACTGGACGTTGACCCGACTTTGACTGGACGTTGCCCCGACTTTGACCGGATATAGACCGGACTTTGACCAGATTTTGACAAGATTTTGGACCGGTCTATGACCAGGCTTTGACCGGACTTTGACCCGACTTTGACCGGGCTTTGACCAGACTCTGACCGGACTTGAACCGTGCTGACCGGACTTTGACCGGACGTTGACCCGACTTTGACCGGACTTTAACCGGACTTTAACCGGGCTTTGACCGGATTTTGACCGGGATTTAACCGGACTTTAACCGGGCTTTGACCTAACTTTGACCAGGCTTTGACCAGACTGACCGGACTTTAACCGGGCTGACTGGACTTTGACCGGACGTTGACCCGACTTTGACCGGACATAGACCGGGCTTTGACCGGATTTTGACCGGACTTTGATCGGACTTTGACCCGGTTTTGACCGGACTTTGACCGGGCTTTGACCAGACTCTGACCGGACTTTAACCGGGCTGACCGGACTTTAACCGGACGTTAACCCGTCTTTGACCGGACTTGACTGGATTTTGACCGGACCTCGCCAGGACTTTGACCGGACTCTGACCGGGCTTTGACCGGACTTTGACCGGGCTTTGACCGGGCTTTGACCAGACTCTGACCGGGCTTTGACCAGACTCTGACCGGACTTTAACCGGGCTGATCGGACTTTGACCGGACGTTGACCCAATTTTGACCCCGACTTTGACCGGATATAGACCGGACTTTGACCGGATTTTGACCGGATTCTGGCCGGACTTTGACTGGACTTTGACCCGACTTTGACCCGACCTTGACCTAACTTTGACCGGACATAGACCGGACACAGACCGGACTTTGACTCGACTTTGACCGGACTTTGACCGAACTTTGACCGGGCTTTGACCGGACTTTGACGGACTTTGACAGGACTTTGACCCGACGTTGCCCCGACTTTGACCGGGTATAGACCGGACTTTGACCCGACTTTAACCCAACTTTGACCGGACATAAACCGGACACAGACCGGACTTTGACCAGATTTTGACCGGACTTAGACCGGACTTTAACCCGGCTTTGACCACACTCTGACCGGGCTTTAACCGTGCTGACCCGACTTTGACCGGGCTTTAACCAGACTCTGACCGGACTTTAACCGTGCTGACCTGACTTTGACCGGACGTTGACCCGACTTTGACCGGGCTTTGACCAGACTCTGACCGGACTTTAACCGGGCTGATCGGACTTTGACCGGACGTTGACCCAATTTTGACCGGACTTTAACCGGGCTGACCGGACTTTGACCGGACGTTGCCCCGACTTTGACCGGATATAGACCGGACTTTGACCGGATTTTGACCCGACTTTGACCTAACTTTAACCGGACATAGACCGGACACAGACCGGACTTTGACCCGACTTTGACCGGACTTTGACAGAACTTTGACCGGGCTTTGACCGGACTTTGGCGGACTTTGACCAGACTCTGACCGGACTTTAATCGGGCGGACCGGACTTTGACCGGACGTTGCCCCGACTTTGACCGGATATAGACCGGACTTTGACCCGACTTTAACCCAACTTTGACCGGACACAGACCGGACTTTGACCGGACTTTGACCGGACTTTGACCGAACTTTGACCGGGCTTTGACCGGACTTTGACCGGACTTTGACCGAACTTTGACCGGACTTTGACAGGACTTTGACCGGACTTTGATCGGACTTCGACCGGATTTTGACCAGACTTCTTCTGTCGAGCGTCCCGAGACGCACACTTTTTTTTGTATTCATGTCTATGATAATAAAAGCCTTTTGTTTAAACTTTATCTAATTTAACTTTATTAGACCAATTTCTGTAAAGTTGCATAATATAGTAGATAATTTTTTGAAAAATAATGTCATAAAGAAGTTTCACTTCCTACGTGTGTACACTAGTACACGCACACATTTTTTTATTAGCGTTATTGACGAGACCAGCAGGTCTTTCTTCTGATGATAAGTGTCACGCCTGCCCATAAAAAGAGGCAACACCACTCGGTACATCGAGATATATAAAGTAAAGAGTAAAGTAAATAAAGTATAAGTTATAAAATGTAAAGCACTGGACTGCGCTCTACACACCAACACATAAGATATCTTAAGTCGCGTAATGACCCGTAATCCTACTTATATGAATGTCTTTAAATTGGAATACAACAGTGCTTACACAGCGCTGCTTGACGGCAGGAAAAAGCAAAGTCGGTGCAGTTTCATATGTCCGGCAGCGGCATTAGCATCGACTCCAAGAAACCTCTAGAAATTGTTATTATTGACTTTTCAGTGGTATTGTTTTTATTTGGTAAAACTTATTTTATATATTTTCCGACTAGCTTTTGCTCGCGGCTCCGTCGATGTGAATGACTTTTTCCGATATAAATAGTATCATAATATATATCATGGTCTAGCTGTGTACCAAATTTCATTCCAATCCGTTCAGCCTTTAAGGTGTGAATCCGCATGATCTCTTGATTAACAAGCATCCAATTTCACAAATTTTAAAACTGAAAAACATCCAAACTGAAACTTTGCCTGCAATGGCACCGGCACGGCGCAGCGCGGCGTCGCGTCGCGTCGGTTGTTCACCCGGCTAATCGGTTGGCAGCGCCCTATACTGCACATGTTAGAACAATCGTGTGTGCGACGCTGTTTCATTGTTTATTGGAACGTAGTTCCTTATCGCGCGTTGCGAAAGGGGGCTAGACGGAAAAAATTGGTACGAAAAGTTGGCACGAAAAATTTGTCACGACATAATTTTTTTTAACTTAATTTGATATCTAGCACACAAAGTTAAAGTCGAAATTCCGTTAATAAAACAGATGGTTGTGAAACTTATGACATTTGGAAATGTAGACGCGGTTTGAAATTTGAATTTTTGATTATAGAACACGGCCGTCCGTTATTTTTAAGTTGATAAAAAATGCTATACAATAGCTTTACCGCGGCAGTCTCCGAGTGCCACACGTCTTTTTTTTATTTCTATTTTTCTATCTATTTCTATGTAATTTTATGTTGTCAAACAAAAATAAAGAGACCTATTTTGTTATTTCAGTTGATAATTTGAATTTTTTGCAATTTGTGTCGATTCTACATTAGCCGAAGGAACTTCGTTCCTACCTGGTGTCCCACGACACACACCAATTTTTTTTATACGCTGACGTTTTAAGAAGCGGTCACGAACACAAAACTGCAGTGGTGATCTTTGGTCAGCTTTGAATGATAAGATGTGCCTTACAAGCTGTTCTGTCAGTTCTTGTATTTATTTGTACATAAGCTTTGCAAACTTTTCGTCATAATATACACAGTAAAATGGTATTACAAATGAAACGAATAAAGTTAGTCACTCACATTCAGTCCAAAGAAATCCATCACCAGATGCAAAAAAATCCTCAATGACAATTTTTTTATCGCTTACTACTCTACTATAGCAATAGCGAGTTCAAATAATTCTATATTAGCAGATCGACTGCCTTGAATCAACCAAAGCTGTATTTCTTGATCAATTCGATTGAAAGCATGTTCAGACAGTTCGAATAGAATGCGTTTCATCAGTTAATCGAGTAAAATCGAACTGTGTTAACCCGCTTTTGCTTCCTTTTGTGGAATTTTCTGCACTACGGTCTCTAGTGTGGTGTTTCTTAACTACTTTCATTCGTAACAGCTGATCTATTGAAGGTTTTGGACGCACAGCTCATTGCATTCGTATGACAGTCGGTATTTCACGAGGAAGTGTGTGTTTGTAATTCAGCCGTGGTGTCGTCGAGGAAGTACGTTTTATACATCCGCCCACGACGTACTTACGACGACCTGTCAGACAGCCGAAATATGCGAACGTCATGTCTAGATCGTATAGACTATGTCATTAAAACGGGATGATGATTGTGAGATATACTGTTTAAAGTTGTACCTATTGATTACAGAACTTAGTACATCTCGTCATCTGGAGTTGTACAATAGCCACACATTTTCAAGATACTACATGATCTATGTGCCTTCTAAGCTTTTAATTAATGAATAATTTAAATGTCCCATTAAGAGAACAATAAATTGAAAGTAAGCTCCTATTAAAGTGAATGTAATTGATATCGGTGAAGATAAGTCCTAACATAAATAACAGATGATTGCTTTTGCTTAAATGCACATTAATTGTATGTGGGATTTATCTCGCGACCACTTCGTCCGGTCCCGACGCCGCGCCGGCGGCGCGTCCGACTAGGACGGGTTGCAAATAAGAGTCTAGTTTTTTGCTCACACCTTACGAACTTGTTCTAATGAGCTTCATCATGTGTAATAATCATGTTGAGCACTTAGCACACCTTGTCAATGACATAAGGTGGATTTGAATTGCATACAATATCTGTCCAGACATAATACACAAATCAATATTGGTTAATGTACCATAATTCTGATAGAACTGAATTTAGTATAGGTTTTTCGTAGGTACACTATTACAAATAAAATATGAAAAGTCCCTACCGATTCTACGTTTGCTAAAAAAAATATTCAGGCTCAAATGAAAAAGCATCGCTTGTTGGCATTTCCTCGTAAACGGTAAATGTTATCCTAAAAATAGATCAGGCAAAAGTTGATATCATGTAAATGTCTACGAACATGTTCTTATAGTTTTTTCTATAATTAGCATTAAGAAATTTAAATTCAATTATTATCGTTCTAGAAACATTTTATTGATGGTTTTGAACTATACCAAAATGGTTTCTTGATTATATTGCCTATATTGTTGGTCCTGGGAAGCACCAATACTGTGTATTCCGTGACGTCTCCGGGGCGGCGTCGTGTCTTGTGTCGTATCGTGTCGTCCCGTAGGTCGACGACCGCGTAGTCCCCACCCAGGTCCATCAGCTGATGTCTGCATCGGTTTAGTTTTATTTCCACCACGACGCCGTTCGTCACGTTAACTTGCACATTAATTGTGTTAATGTGATCAAGAAAGTAATAGTTGCGGCGCACGTGCAGGTGTGATGCCGCTTTAAAGATAGTATTATTACGGACACCATAGGATATATTGTAAGCGTAATATATAGCGGCACAACGATGATTAAGCTTAAATAGTTTAAATTTGCTAGACCAGCAGTGATTGCTCAATAATATTTCCGTTCTGATGTTTCTGTAAAAGTCATTAATTTGGAGAAATGCAATGTCTGGGCATTGTGTGGCCATAAGTTCTTCGTAGTTGCTGACACTTGTCAACCTAGTATGGGTTCAGAATTATGTGCGAGACCGTTGGATGTATTTATTTACTATCATTATAGGGTATTTGACAATGTTTAATTTTCTACATTATTTTATATACTCTCGACAATAATACAAAAATAAACTATTTTATTTTAACTGCGGAAACAAAACTAAAATTGGGTAAAATGTGCATTATCCACATATTGGTACTGTATTCTAATGTTATTATTCTTTTTCTTTCAGGTAATTATCATGTGCAAGTTTGACTGGGGCTGGAGCAATGTGCGTATTTCTGAATTAAGAAACTTAGATGTACGAGAATCGGTTTACACGAGTTCCGTTATTTGTGTCTTGGTTGACAAATTTTTCTTTTTAATATTAGTTACAATATCCGTCGAAATAACATGTATTACATGTAAAAGTTTCAGACGGCTACCTATCACGGTTCATAAGATAGAGCCCTTTAAATGTAGGACAGAAAGACAGAGCGTCAGACGGCGGAGGCTCTGTAGTAGGGTTCTGTCGTTACCCTTTGGGTACATAACCGTAATAAATGAATGTCGTACCAAGCATATATCCGTTCCGGGTGTTGTGTTTTGTATTGCGTTATTAAAGTCCTTCGTAGTTTCTGATACTTGCGACACGTGGAAGGTTAACGTGGGACTGATTTTAAATTACTAAAGATTGTTACTTGATCCAATGCCTAGTAGAGACCGCTGCTCTAAAAGACACCAAGGTCGGTGTTGCAGTGTACATATGCGGTGTTTATAATATCATTTAACAAACCTTACTTGGTTTGCGAACTCTAATATTCCAAAATCAGTGTTTTTTTTTCGGAGATTACACAAACGGTTTTATGGGACTTTTGATATGCCTATAAACAGATTTAAATACCGCTTCGTTTTATTCAAATTTTGGCTTAAGTCATAGATAGAATTTGTTTAATCGTTCAACCTACACAATAATAAACCGTAATCCTAAAACTTGATAATGCAATAAATAACAGTTTTCGAAAAGTATCGAGCTGTGTCAGTATGTTGCAGTCGTGACTTTAGGCACAGTCCGCAAGACCATTGCTGATAGATCGTGACTTACTTCGCCCCGATAGCGCGACAAATATACATACATACTCGACAATAATGTATATTCTATATGTTTTATGTTCATAGAATACAAGGATACTGAGTACAATACCCATACAGCACGCGCTAGACGTTATTAAAATCTGTGTCTGTACTACTGAAAAATACTCTACCATGACCTTTGTCATTGGAAACAAATATTCTTATGGAACCCGTAAGTATTAAAATTCGCATCTTTGACATCGATAGGAATATGAGTGTAAGTTGTCTACTGAACAGGCATAGTGATACAAAACTTTAACAAAAAAATTAACCATAAAGGTGTTTTAGACTTCTTTTCATTCCCGGTTTTACCTTCTTATAGGTGGAATTATTTCTTCAAATTTAAATGGATCCACCACTACAATAAATCCTATCGAATACAAAAATAACTATCGAAATTGGTTCGCATTGGCGGAGTTATGCGTACGTCCATACATAATAAATATATACCTTTATACAAACGAATTGAGAAACTTCGTTTTTGTGTCAGTTAAAACACGAATTTATATCAAAAATGTTTGGTAGTATTACGAAAAATATTGAGTAGGACAACGCCCCGAGCGTTGATAAGCGATCATTGGCGTCAATGTACCTATACATATAGGCTTAGTTTATGCTGCAAAAGTCAAACATTAAAAATATTGTCAGAATAGCACTTTGTATATTATACCTATGCAATGATGGTCAGGGACGATGACCAGTGGCAAAATAATCTGCAAATAAAATAAATCAATCGCCTCTTTTGCCTTCATAAGGATTATAGACATATTTTAAGTGATTGTCATGATTTTCCTATTCGTCTACGCGACAGCGAGTATTGTAGTGTCGAGCTCAGGCGAGAGTCGATGACGTGATTGCCCTTGGCATTATTAGCGAGCGCCGCACGCTATCAGCCGCGGTGACATCATCGCGCACACATTCATACTCCGCACCTATCACCACACACACACACACACAGATATGACACTAGTAACACCAGCTCTGAATTTAAACAAAAAGTGTCGATTACAATATGAACATTGATACACCCCGATACAGATAGCGAACAGTCATTTCTATTCTTATGTGCTGGGCGTATCTTATCGGTAGTGGAATAAATGCGACCTTGCTGCATGCTTCATTTGCCGGTGAACAATCTGTGAATACAGTTGTGTTACATTATGTTCTCTGAATAGTATTTGTTTAGATTTTCATTTATCAATTAAACCATGTTGATTGTTGGAAAAAGTCTATCCCAGCGGCACTCTATTCGGCCATGCCTTTAGTGAGCTACGCTCAAATTTTACCAGATCATCGGTTCACTTCTGTTGATTCAAATATTTAAATAATTTCTTTTTTCCTACATAATAATCAAAGTAAAACCACTCACTGCTTATAAAACGTATCTTTACATATACCCTGATCTAGTAATCATTTTAATTGGAATTTCATCTATATTACCATTGTTTAATCGTTAAACCAGCGTCCAAAGACCCCTAATCCATTGTAAACACAATGTTATAATATGATTTATTTTAATAATGACTCACGGGTCATGGTTTATTTGAATGTTACATATTTTGCTTTAGTACGCACTAATTAACAACACTCGGCAAATGCCATTCATAAAACACACTCTTACCTCGCCGCTGTTGGGTAACTTCCGAAACACTGTACTGAAACATTATATTTTATTAGACTGTAACAAAATTAAATATTAAACAATTTGAAGTCTGTGTTATGTTGTTTATACACGTTATTGATATACCTAATATGATCGGAAGAAGTACAGTCAAGACAAGTTACATACTACCATTTCAAATCTTGTACAATCATACCAAAGCTTTTAGAGCCAGCACTGGTAAGAATAACATAATAAAAATACGACATGCTAAGATTAGTTTCTGAATTACAATAGCTAGGCATCATACTTAATGTAGGTTAAGATCTTTCATACAATGTTAATAGTTGCTCGTATATATGTATGTATACACAACAATATTTACAATACAACACATACAAGGCAAAGCAACAATTTGATGTGATCACAAGTTATGACTTGTTACCATGTCGAAGATTTCACTATGACCCGTGAGGCGCGACCTCCGCCGGATTTCTTTGAAACATTATTTGTGCCACAAACGTTGAGTTTCTCTGAAGTTAGCTTTGCATACTAAGTCAACGATAAAGGAAAATATTTCAAGGAAATACAACGCTTATCGAAAATTATAATGTTATTTTATGATGTGGTTGGTTTAGGTATTCGTGCGGGTCTTCTTTGAATGTGGGTTGGCGACTTACTGGTGCCTCTCGCTCTATGTTTGTGGGCTTTTAAAGAATTATAAAATCATTAATTGCCCCAATTAGTCGCCTCTTACAATAGAGGTCTGTCTGTCGTAAGGGGCCACTAGTTGCTGACTTTAGGATTGCGGTACCACAGCTGGTATATGCGGTTTTTCTACATTTTCCTGGTGCTATTCCGCAACGGACAGCAGTGCGAAAACCTCGAGTCTCCGCAGACGAGGGCATCTCGACCGAAAAGGAGACGGGCTACAAAGGCAGCGCGTATGGACGGTTTCCGCAGAAATTCAGGTATTCCAACATGCCCGGAACCGTCCCTCTTGCGCCGAAGGAGGCCACTGCAGTGTTTTTTTAGTCTAAACGTTGGTTAATCGTTAGGACCCCGATCCAGTCACTCGGATGTGAACTTGATTGGAAGACCAGTGACACCGAACATAACCCCTTAACACCCGAATCGCATTTTTTTTTATAGCATAGGCCGGCAAACTAGCAAGTGGGTCACCTGATGGTAAGTGATCTCCACCGCCCATGTACGCCCACCACCAGAAGAGTCATGGGCGCGTTGCCGACCTTAAAGGAAAGGGATAATTAGGTATTGGGAAAGGGAGGGGATTTGGGCTTCTGGTTATCTCACTCACCGTACGAAACGCAGCAGCAAGCCACTACTTTACGTATCCGTAAAATGATTTTCCCCGCGTCAGCAAAGTTATTTTTGTGAATGGAGCTTTGTTCTTGGCGTCTATTGGTTTTTACTGCTGCAAGGGATTACTAGTAAAGAAAATAAAGAAAGAAAACGATTCACATTTGAGGACCAATTCCGTTTTCATAAAATATTCTTTGCCTATGAGTAAATTGACCACTGTCCAATGTATTTGTGAGTCACATTTGTGATTGCGAGATAGGCCAGTAATATCCCATTACTTCGTAGGTTGATGTGGTAATTGTCTTTGATCAACGTTATTTCTTCGTGGACTGTGCTGAACTCATCGCCAAATTTAGTGCAGGCGTATTGCCAACACAAAGTAGAAAACAAACAATCAATCGAAAAATCAGTTTTTCATCAGACGACTATGCAAAACTACCTTTCCACTCGCGACGCCGCGCTACCCGTGTTACGTACAGGCTTCTATCTCTTTCACTTCTTGTTGAGTTGTGAAAAGCGCCGAAATAACATTAATTAATTGTACCCAAGAGCATAAATACCAAGTTTCAATTAAATTAGGACGGAAAACAATTATTATCCATACAAATTCCACTCCTGTTCTCCTCTACGCTACAGAGTTTTGTCGGGTTGTTAAAAATAAAAGAAGTATTATTTGACCTTTGCTTGAAAGAGAATAATATAAAATAGAGAGAAAATTAAAAAAACTAAAAACACGCTTTTATAAAAAGTCTAACTAAAAAAATTGAAAATAATTTTTAGGAAAATAATGTATGTTATTGTAAAAAAAGCGTGGGGTGCATGGTGTCAATAGTAATATTTATTGTATTGACAGATATGAGTAGAAAGATTATCATTTAGATAGTATCTTAAAAAACACCCCACGCTTTTTTTTACAATAACATACATTATTTTCCTCAAAATTATTTTCAATTTTTTTAGTTAGACTTTCTATAAAAGCGTGTTTTTAGTTTTTTTAAACTATTATTTATTTTTCATTTTTTAGTTAAAATAAAAATATATTGTAGCAAAGAGTATAATTTTAAACCCGAATATCAAAAAAGCGCCATCTATTGACGCTCTTAGATACTACGATATCCCTATAATTAACGAAGATCCAGAAAGTACAAGTTTAATTCCGAACCCGAATATCAATAATTAATTAAATTAAATTATTATTATTTTATTATTATTAATTTTTTTTTTTTTTTATCAAATTAGTGTATTGTCATCGGTCCTCGATAAATCTACAAAGTTTGAACGAAATCTGGCCGTTTAAAGTGGGTCAAAATCGCGCCCAAAGGAGTCGGTTACAAACATACAAACAAACATACAAACATACAGGTGAAGTTAATAAAAAGCGTGTAAAAAATAAAACAAAAGTTACACATAAAGATTACTAGTTTACCACTGTCGCACAGAAGGCTGATGTAAAGTAACAGCTTGTTGTTGCAATCCCCTCCTCCCACTTGCTCGGGGTCTTCTATAAAAGAAATGACCCCTTTCACCCCTTTAGGCATGCAATTTAAAAAGACGATTGTTTCCTCTGTTCGGCGTATGCCTTAAGGAAAGTTCGTTGGGACTTACCGTGAAGACGTGCATTGATATTCTGATTCACAGTGCTGACCCTGCTTGACTTTCAATGTTAAGCAATCGCTAACATACAATATGTTTACAGATGTCGGGATTCCCAGTACAATATCAAACAATTAATAACGAGGCATAATGCCAGTGCTACCACGGGATGTGAATCACTGACCTGTTATCAGGGGTTTTTTACATAGTGAAATGTAGAATACTTTCAAGGAAAATAATACTACAGTTAACGGCAGTGAAATACCTGTGTACTTGTGCTATGTTTTATTTGATTTCATTACAATTTTTATGTGTATAAGACCGGAGGAAGTTGTCAATTAGTCGTATACTATATATTTTTATGTATAATCATGTACAACTCCGCCAAATGGGGCCCAATTTGAACGATTCTTTTCGTATTCGATAGGGTTTAGGTAGTACTCCCAGTGTGGTTTCATTTAAATTTAAAGGAAATGAAATCGGGGATGAAAGACTTCAATTTCGACATTTATGTACCGATTTTCATGATTTAATAATTAAAATGTCAATCATTGACTATTAAACTGCAACAGTACAGACTCAAACTTGCATAATTTTATTTTCAGTTCTTTTTTGAGTCAATTTTAATACTCGTTAATTCTAGTGCAGGAGTGTTTACAGTATGTACGTGTTGTAGGATATGCCATGCTGCATTACTTATCTTTCCCTTCAGATGCAGATGAGACATTTTTGACCTGTTGTTCTAAGATACTGGTGACTGTCTTAAACCCACTCTACCTTATCTAAACCCAGAATCCACATATATTGCACTGTAAGAAACGGTGATCTCAGCACACCTTTACAATCGTTTCTCCGATCTGTGAGCTAATTTGCACAGATATTAGAACTGACCTTGAACAAGCTACTTCATTGCGATATTTTACGTACAAACTGAATGTGCATTGCGTTGTCAGGGTTCGATATTGGACCAAGAGTCGCCGCAACCTGTTGTTTTTGTTTAAAATCCCTGACAGTTGTATCGAAGATATTGATATATCAAACGTTCCGTAGCGTCTTGCTACTGACGTCTTGCTACAACTGCTGTGAAAAGTTAAGTAATACAAGCAAGTAGTCAAGAATTAAAGTTTTTTAATAGTTCAATGCCTGTGTCCTGCCAGAACGTGAGCGGTGCACTACAATGTACTGTCAATATATTTGTGTGTAATGGTTGGACCGCACTCCGCTAATGGCCCGTGAAACACATCTAACCACGGTCCCCTACCAAATAAACGCTACGTTCCGTGAAATTGCACTGTTTAGTTCAAGTTCAATGTACGGATATACTGAGCGAATTGTGAATTGAATAAGAATTCTTAGAGTAATTCTGTATCGTGAAAAAGATATCTTTTTAAAATTAGTAGAGCGTTCCGTTATTTTCCAGGAATTTTGTATTCAACTGGGTTAAAATTTACGGAATTTGCAATACTTTTTTTAAGTAAGTGTAACACGCTAAGATAAATTTCAACCGATTTTGAAATATAGGAGATTTTTATATTCACGCATGATTCCGACGTAAATATAGATAGATAGATAGAAACACACATTTACATTTTACAGAAAGATTTGGCTTGTAGTTTTCATGACCGGCTGCCTGCCTGACGTCAATTTATCTGGGGAGAAACAGCGCCACACTCTCCCACTGCGCCACGAAAACTGCCCTGATATTATATAGTATACCGGAAAAAAAAATCTAAGTATTTTCAAAAACTGTCTTATAAGTTAATTGGTCGTTAAATCTTATTCCAACATTGTGCAATAGGTTTTAAGTCACTGTATATAATTTTATTATAAACTTATGTATGTGCCGATCCATAGTTTGTTTTGCAAAATTCTTCTCACGAACATCATTTGCATACGTATGCATGTACCAAGTCGATGTTGACTTGTCTTAGTGTTTGCACATTCTGACTCGTGCCTTCTGAGAATCTGAGAAATGGGAGAGTTGAGCTTTATTTATGCTCCCTCATACATAAACCTACTTGTACATTATAATTCAGCGTGTACTCTGCGTGGACATCAATTTGTTTGGAAAATTAATATTTACTTTTGTGAGCGACGGTAAATAATAGCGGGTGCACGAGTAAATAACTGCTAAATCGTATACGATTTGAAACGTCTGATCAGACTTTTAATAAAATTGATCAACAAAAACTAAAGAGCTTTTGTTGATTCCATTCAGTTGATCAAGCAAAATCGAATCAGCTATAGGACTGATGGCATGACCAGCCTGCTCGTTGTTAAATTTAGCTCCCCACTCACAAGTGAGTGGTGGTTTCGACGTTGACTCAATGCGGATTCCTGCCATGAACAAACGTCCCTAATGTTGGTTTTGTCAGTAACATGTAATGAGACAACAAGCGTGTGATTGTTTGCTTCCGCCGATGTATGTCCACGGTACGCGTTGATATTTCACAGCGGCTGTTCAAACGTAAATGATGAATTATTCGTCTTCTCATCATATAGAAAAACTACTGACTTTTTGTAATTAATAACACTTTTTCTGCGAATTTGTAATATGTGTTGTATGTAATACGGTTACGCATTCAATATCGGTAGTGAACCGATAAATATTACACCCTCATGTGTGGTCATCATGGGACGGAAATAAGATCCGGGGATACAGACATGACCTTGTGTATGTAAAAATATAACAACGAAATACTGACAGTAACTTACACAAATAAATGCAGATGATGAATTACGATACCAACCAGTGACCTAATTCCAGCGGAAACTAATTAGGTAACAAGCCATTGTGGATGTTCATCGTAATAGCAATAACAATATGTCATCGCGGATCAGACGGGGCCATCGCAGTACCGTTATCTTCGTCCATCAGTGACTCGATGCTATGAATGAACACTGAACAGTACGGTACCGGTGCTGTAGTAAGGTGGTGACGCGTGACATCACCGTAACGTTGTTTGGCAACAAACGCCGTGTGGTGACATCACCTGTGTACTCGCCAAACAGTGCTGGTGTTGATGTAACGCAGACCATGCTCTGGTGATTGTTATTGTTAGTTCAATATGAGACAATGCTGCGGTGGATGGAGAATATTTTAACCAAGTAACTAGGTACAGAATTAGATATTTAGAAAAACCCACTCTATTTAGTCAATGCGATCTTAATCTTAGGAATTTGAGATTTTTTATAGCAGAGTCCGGCAAACGAGTAAGTGTGTCAGTGGGGAGTGATGTGATGGAAAGGGTAAGGTACCTGAGGAATCATGGAAGTAATGTTGATTTTAAATGAAAGGAATGATTAAGGCATTAGGAAGTGGAAGGGGGTTTGAGGGTTAGGTATCTCACACACCGTAAAAATTAACCGGTTCCAGTGCTGGCCACGAATCTCCTCTACGAAAGAGAGGGGTTACACTATAGCGGACCTACTGGAGTAGAGGGGTTATACTCAATTACTGACCTAATGCGGATTGGCGGACTTTACATTACCTTCGTAATTCTTGTGGAGAATCCTCAGGTATGCAGGTTTCCTCACGATGATTATCGTTATTTACTAGATTATGTAAATAACAACGGCAAACAACCTGCGGCATAGAAATATATTAAATTCGGCAATTATGGACGCTGTAACACAGAATATTTTTGTAGTTGGCCGTGTTCGCTGATGGTGTAAACTCTGTGTCATCTGACACAGTGTATTAATTGTCAATGGAAAATAACTTTTTGTCAGATGACAGCTTGTTATCAGAAATTAATATTTTTATGGCGCGATAAAAGAATATCTCCGTGGCATAAACAAAGAGATAAACTTAAATAACTGTTTAATGTGAATATTATACATAATGGGCCATCATCTGATATTAAATGTCGATTTAAGGATATTTGCTGGAGTTTCTTTGTATGTCGCTAATGTATCGGCGCGCGTTTGAATTTCCATTGCCTACACTATGAATGTGGTCCAAGTTTTGGTATGGGTAGAAAAGTAATAACAATACTGGATTATACATATATGTTACTAGCTTTTGCTCGCGGCTCCGCCCGCGTGATCTGTTTTTTTCCCGGGATAAAAAGTAGCATATGTCTTATTCTGATGTATAACCTATATTATTGTAAAGTTTCATTAAAATCCATTCAGTAGTTTTTACGTGAAAGAGTAACAAACATACATCCATCCGTACTTACAAACTTTCGCGTTTATAATATTAGTAGGATAGCTGCCTTCATACTAATCATTTGCACTGCATCCAAGAAACAAATCGGCTACGCGCTTACAGTTATTGTAATTATTGTGAATCGGCTAATATCCCCCAATGTAATTAGGTCAAGATACACCCATTTCAAATTATATTCCTATTACGTGATAGAGGTGTCGAGTTCATGTTACTTGTTAAAAGGTTGCCCTACACTTAATGGACACAATAAAACACATTTTCTGTAACACTTCAATTAGCTTGGTTAAAAGAGTTCCCGCGTGTTTTATCAGATCGTCGTTTCAATTAGAGGAGGGCTATCTGTTACTATACTACTTTCCTTGCACATTCGATTCGATATATCAAATAATGTTCAAGAGATCAGAAATACAGTTATAATTTGATTGTTTCAAATTAGATCACTTAAATTACAAGTTCGAGTTCAAGGATTCTACGAACTTAATTCGAAGGTGTAAAACTGTAGCAATGGGACAGGTAGATGAACTCCAGTAGTGATTTTCATCGTCGGTTTGATACGTCTAACGTGTTGTAGCCGTGCGACAATATGTCGAGTGGTATTTCCGGTGACATCGCTTGTTTACAGTTTTTACGTCCCATAGTACAGTTGTAACAGTACACTTAACAACTTTATTGTGTCCCTCCGCCCTCCACTACATTTTTAATGTCATGTTGACCGCATCCAAATTGGGTTGTAGGACAGAGGCTACCAATATAACTAGACCCTATAGTTGATGTTGCGTCGATTTGTGTATAGAAAAGAGAAGTGTAATACAACTTGATTTCGGCATGATTATAATTATTGTTCAATATCACCAAGCTAGATTAGAAACATCAACTGATATGTTGCCTATAACTAAACCGAACCTAACGGAATATCTGACTTATCAGTAGGCTAATTATGATCGTTTTTGACATGTGAATGGTAGTAGCTGTCCAGGCGAATAGAACTTACACGAAGCACGATCATGATATTATTATTGACTACTTGTTGATTATATCGATTATCATTAAACCGGCCGTCAACAACACGCAGCATAATAATAATATCTGTAATCTTGTGGACGTGGTGCGGTGATGCGTCATCAATCGACATTCGCCTTGAACTTGTTGCCGGCGCGTCATTATGCAACATCCGCACTCTTGCTCATATGCTAATGTGTTTTAATTAAGTTTTTTATGCCGCCACTTCGATCGACAACGGCAGTCGGCACTCGCGCAGCTCCAGAACTAAACGTCATCACTTTACAACTACGCATTTTGTTTGTGGCAGTTGAAATTTCACTTCTTCGTAGTTATGACCGTGTTCTTTAAATTATATTTCTGTTGAGAATGAAGTCTCAATAATAAAACCAATTAACAAACCGTCATTTCCTGATCCACACTAGGATTACAACGAAGTACACACCGTACAAACTAAACCAAATAATTTCTCATCATGGAAATGACCTCGTATATTTCGATTCTTATTCTTCTTTGAGTACCATCTCCTATGGAGGTCGGTAATCATACAGGCTATCTAGATCTTGGTAGCTGCTGCTCGGAACAATGATTATTCCGATATGGTAATAGAATTCGCGAACTCTCATTTCTCAGCTAGTTATTCGTAGAATTATCTACCAGATTCAATCGCTTCTAATTAAAATTGAAATTGGTCATTGTGATTGAAGAAACTACCCAGTCTCGAGCAATGTTGTTATTGTTTACATGTTTTAGAAGACAAATGTGACCAAGAGAGTACACTACAATGTGAATCGCTTCTGTATAGTTTACTAAATTCACAACATCACGTCTCCACTTGCTGTTTATACCAGAGCTTATGTCATCATGTTTACATTTCTGTGTACCTGTGTGGTAATTGTTTACACAGCGTCGCATGAGTCATGCTCGAGTTTTTACATTGCCAAGATATTTATTGAGTGTTTTGTCTGTTTCAGGTAAGGAAAGGGTTTTCGCAAGCCTTTCTATAACAACCACGGACATAAGTATATGATTATAATCGGAGATAAACCTTCGCAGGTGATTTCTTAAAGTTTATTTGATTTTAATACATTGTGGAGTGTAGTAAGAATTATGATCATGGTCCAACTCTGTATTTATTATACTGCTGTAATACATATAGTTTAAAGTCATGCCTGCTGTATCACATATATTCTTTATATACTTACATATATATTTTTTGATAAATAGTGTTTTTATAGACTTAATTGTAAAACATTTTTTATCGAAAAACAATACAATGCCAATTCACTTTCTATGGCAGAAACTATTACTTTATAACTGGTTCGTGAATGTATTTTTGTTCAGTCACGATTATTTTATAATTAATATTAAGGTGTATACGTAGAGAAAATATTGAATGGGTTTCACACGCAATGCGTGAGCTTTCTTTCTTTTAATCTGGAGAATTCATAGACTTTAAATAGTAGTTATAAGTTATACGCACTAAGTTGTAAATGAAACTTATCCCATCGCACTAACATAATTAAATAAACCTTATAATCTATGAAATTGATTTTTTTATGTATAAAAATATGAATCTTATTAACATAATATGCTTATATGTTAGTAAGTAAAATTAATATTTAAGTTATTTCGTGGTATGCAACGCTGGTTGATTTTGTCCAGTTACCTTCAGTCGCATTCCGTTAGTCGTTGTCGTATCTGACCAAGTAGTATCATAAGATCGCATTGCAATAATCAAGTCAAATCTATCCTACACTTCTTCTGCTGTCATGCCGAGTACCGACCCGCGACGTTCAACGTTATGTAGTGTCGATCGTTAGCTTTTTCCTCGAGATTGCGGCTCATACTGTATTAATCATACAGCGCAAGCTGCAAAAACCAACACAATCGAGAGCGATGCGATAGCGCCGGTGATGGTGTCGGACCAGTCACTCCCCCCTCCTCCCCTTCTCAGGTGTTCCTGCAGCCTCCGTTGCGGTATAATGAACCGTTCTGATGGACGGTGCAGCGGCTCTGCTTTGCACTTGTGTTCCCGTTTCTGTGCCGACACAACGGTTGTTGCAATTGTAACAACTGGATATAAAAGCGAAGTATCATAAAATGATCACTTACTCTATTAACACGCTTTTTTTTTGATTGATAATCTAGTTGACTCACGCTTTTCGATTATACGATATGGCATTCATTATAATAAATTAGATTATATATGTACATATTATGTTTATTTTATTTTATTATTTATCAAATATCCCGTATGATGTGACTGAGAGTTAAATGCTGCCAATCCAATAAAATATAAATGGTAATTAGCAGACACATTTTCAGGCTTTCAATTATAACATGTATAGCAAAATGCAATTCTAATAGTTTTGGTTTACTAGATTGGTGCATGACGCACTTTCCAACATCCAAGCAAATAGTAATGAAATGCGGTTACAATTAAAACTCATCAACTTCCTTCGTCACAGTTCAAATGGTGCACGCGTTGCTTTCTATCGGCGCATTAATTCGGCGTTTCATGATGTGACAGTTTACAAATGATCTGCGAAGGGGAAAGTTTTGCGCTGGTAATTAGTCGGTGTAATTGCAGCAGAGGTGTAGTGAAAGGCCGTAGGGTGGCACATCTTGCATCTAACACGTGCTGGCATGTGGCTTTCTATTTTTTGCGCGTGTTGTCGACGGCTAATTTGAGAGCCTGGAGCCATGATGCACTGCCAGTGTTGATGACATGGAAAGGAACATACTTAGGGTGGTCAAATAAATACGATGGGTCACCATCAATACCAACCAATAGTTAAGTCATTGACTATTCGTCCAATTTCCCAACGTGAAGTAGGTTGTGGTAGGCAGCGGCTTGGCTGTGCCCTTGGCATTGCCGATGTCCATGAGCGGCGGTGACCGCTTACCATCAGGCGGGCCGCTTGTTCGTCTGCCTATCAAGGCAATAAAAAAAAAAGGTACCTAACTCACTGTTTAGACCGATCTATGATAAAGACTCCTTTTCATTCAATAAATTAATTCCGTTTTCATAATTGTTAATGTTTGCACATTGATTTATTATGCTATCTTTTAATCTGAATTAGCAGATCAGTGCTAAAATGTGTTCAGTATAAAGTTTGACTGACCCCGTCTACAGAACTAATTACTTTTATAGGCTTATTTGAGATGTTCAACTGGAGATTTCGATTGAGGTCGTCTATTTTTTGTAAATATAATAAATTTGGTAATTTAAAAGGCAATTTCTTTGAAAAACCTTAGGTTGGGTCATTATTAGCCGCGCTATAGACAGTTTTGTGTCAGCATTAATGGTCTGACTCGACAGGGTTGTTACCACTGTCTTACAGAAAGCCGGTGTAAAGTAGCGACTTGCTGCTGCATTTCGTACGGTGAGTGAGATATCCAAAGGCCCAAATACCCTCTCCTTCCCAGTCCTTAATTAACCCTTTCCGTTAAGGTCGTTAACGTGTTCATGAGCCTTCTACATCACATTGGGGTCTGATTTTGCGGAACTATCTTGGATACACGCCCGAAGATAAAGCTTTAGAAAGCTAGCTCAGTTGTAATGTAATTAGTTGCAGCGCGGGAGTGAGGAGGCGCGAGCGTGGGGAGCGCGTCGGTACTCACATAAGCACTCAATACATATCACTGGATCTTGATTCGTATAGACGTCTCAGCCGATATTTATTCATTGGTTACAATAATTAAGAATATTGCTGTATTTAGACATTTTCGAAATACGAAGAACTTTGGATTTTGTCATGTGAATTTTGTATCTCTGATTATTTTTGTAGCAGCTACCTATCATAAATATGCAATTGATTTTAAACAATATATTGGCTAATTTACCAAAGATGTACTAGTTTACGACAGGACTTATACCGGAATGTTTAAATCTTTCTGATGTAAACGATTCTATAAAATTATGCTGGTTTCCATCTATCTAAATATATCTATGACGGATTCGTACACTATTGAGAATTTTCTTTATACCGATAAATCTTAACAGTTACGTATCCAAACAAACATAAACATACATAATTGATTTTTAACAGTTATTGCTACTCATCAAACAGCGTCATTCAATTTAATTTGTTGTATAATGTTTATATCATGTTTGAGAATGTTCGAGCAAATACCGATGGATGTTATGAAAGTGTGATAAATTGCTGAATAACGATGCAGATAAACGATGCGTTTTAGCGCGAGCCAATACATAGACGAAGTACAACTCGTGTACATAATAATAAATATACCCAACAGTCACATACATAGTCCTGACCCCACAGTAAGATGCAAGTCTTGTGTCGTGGGTATCAGGAACTACAAGAGACTTTTGGTCTCACAACACCCAGACCCCGAAACAAATATTTATGGATCACACAAACATTTGTCTCGGTGCGGGGATCGAACCCACGGCCTCTCGCTTTACAGCCCGCTACTCGCCTACTGCGCCACGGAGGCTGTACATGACACGGCACTGCGTTTAGGCAAGTGGGTTACCTTGTGATATGTTGTCACCACCTCCCATGAACACCCACAATACCAGACGAATCATGGACGCGTTGTCGACTATAAGGGGATTGAATAATTAAGGGTTGGGGAAGGGATATTTGGGCCTCCGGATATCTTACTGGCCGTGCGAAACGCAACAAGATGTTACTTCACGTCAGTTTTCTGTGAAAAATCGATAATAGCCCGGTCTAGCTGGTTAATTTATGTTGTAAACAAAGCTGACTACAGGGAGGCTTTACCACTTATAAACTTGTGACTTATCAAAGCTTTGGTACTTTCGGAGACACATCGCGTCGTGTCGTAGTGTACACAAATACGTTGTGCCCAGTCCGCGTCCGTGGCTCGGCTTGCGGCAATGTGCGTCGTTTGACTGCACCATAATTGTGCGATGTTTTGTTACATAAAGTTGAATAGTTACCGTGAATATAAGTTTACGAGCACAATTTGTAGCCGCCGTGCTCGATATGCAAGTTTTCTAATGTTACGGATCGAATGTTATTTATTGATCAATATGATTTTTTTATATTGCAAGGAAAAAGAAGAAGACTGTGAAGGCCTTTATTAATGAAAGTGATATAAAAACGTTATCAAGGTATAAATACACGTTGGAGTAAATGATTTCTAATAGAGTGAACAATGCATCTCGAAAAATATAGTTTAATGTGTATATCAAATTGCATCGGACTAAGGTCTATTATGCTGATCATAATCAAATTTTAATCTTTGTAAATGGTAGTCACTTGTGATTCACATTGAGCATAACATTAATAGCTTTCTACCAATTATGCACGGACATTCAGTATCAATTTGCGACCTACCACCTTTATAGGGTCATCTGTCTGTCTGGTGTCCATCAACTTTGTTTGCTTATCTCGTAAAACGTCAAAAGTATGATGATATTAGAGAGATCATCTCCAATTTAGTTCGGTCAAATTGTACCTACATCAAAAGTCTTGGAGTGCTTTCTACGCAATTGAAAGAAAGAAAGAATTTTAATTAGACTTAAGACCAGCTACAGAAAACAAAGGAAAAGTTACAAAAAAAAATGATTAGGTAGGTGGTACCGATGGTGGCAGGTGAAAGCTGTGTGGTTAACCACCATCTATTGCATAACTATATGATATGAGATGGTAGTGCTGATGAGTCTTCGGATTGTGGATGGTCATTTCACCATATATGGGAACGAATTCATTAAATATAATTAACGTGATTTAAGTTCTGTGGTCAGCTCTCGCGGTTTTATAATTGCTCAGTAGTAGCACACAATACTTAATATGATAGTAGTTTGTTTTATACATGTAATTGAAGGTGTATTTGTAGGTTTAGAGATGGCAGCCTCGAGTGCATTGTGCTTACATATTAACAACCTTTCTATTTTGTGTTTGAAACTATTTTAATGTAATCGAAATTGCTGAGTTTGAACAGTGACGTAACTTTCCAACTTCGCCAATTAAAGGCAGTATATTCGGTACATAAGGCCAGATAATCATATTGCTATTTGCTATGTTCTGTCAGTTATGCTATAATATTTATTTAAACGGTTTTTTTTTATAACGGGTCGAGCATGTTGCGTGCCTGATAGTAAGCGCCACGCCTGCCCATAACCAGAAGCACACAGTACTTTGAATTATAAGACACTGCATGTCACTGAACTGCGCTCGTAACCCCGAGACATAAGATGTTATGGCTCAAAATGCCCAGTAATTTCACTGGGTCTTAATCGCATTGTATTTGAAGGTGTAAATACTTATGATTTATTTCTTTCCCGACGTTTCTACCGACTTACATCAGCCATGGTCACGTGTTGACTGAGTGCGAGCTAGTATGTATACAACACTATAGTACCTATACAAAACGCGAAAGCCTTAAATCATTTTCTTTCAATTATGTTTGCGTGTCTTAAATAACAATCAAACATACACGATATATTAAACAATGACGAAACGAAGGAATTGGCCGTTGATTGTCGTGTGACGTAACATTTAATGAAACGTTACACGGACCAAGTATGTACGTAACATTCACGGGAAGGAAGTTACCACTTATTGTGATAGTAAAACTATTAAATGTGATGCAAATACTACTACCATTGCTTACATCCATTAGGTGAATTTATAGCGGAACTTCATAAATAGTTAAGACCTTATTATATTATCAAAAATCTCACAAATAAAGATTGCCATTAATGTAGATGAAAGAGAATGCTCCTCTATAATATGAGTACTCTCATAGAATCTTTGCATTTTTCGAGATGGATTGCCACCATTATCTGCCAAAGGTGATGTAGAATCGGTGTTTAAAATAGATTTTATTTGTTATACTGCAATCCCCTGACTTTGAGTTTTGGTTTCATCAATATGTTAATACACTGGCTTTACGTGACAAAGATTTCGACCACTGATAATGCAATCATTAAATATTTGCACCCGTGTATAGTCCTGACGCTGTTAAAAGTTCAGCTGCCGTTTAACATCACTAAGGAGCAAGAGACAAAAACAAAACGACGGTTTAAAGTGTTAGCGATCGTGTCGGGCGACTATTGGCTGCATGGAATATGTATTTTCATGACGATGCGTCTTTGTATCGGCTGTATGCCGCCTGCATAATGCGTATGAATAAATTGCAAAAATGTCTCCTCTCAATATATTCACAGACACGATCTCATTCACTCTGTGTATGAGCATTTTGTGATGAGTGTGTCCTTAATTTAATGCAGGCGTTAAATAAAACATATGCGCTGGCTAAAAATACAATCAATGGTTAAAAGTCGGTACGTTCATAGCAATTCGATGAATCGTTCTCTAATCTCGATATAGTATGAAAACTGTGCCGTCTAACGCCTTACGCCTATATCAATATAGCCCGAGGCGGAACCGGGGCGGGCGGCGTGTGGCGCTGTATTAAGCGCCACGTTGGTTCACCCGGCGCCTTACGGAATGTTCTATTTTGGCCGCTTCGCTTGCGCCTGAATTCCGACGGCAGCCGGCAATCGCCACCGCGGCACGCGTCGCTACCGTACTTAGAATACTGAATTCTTATTAATCAATACAACTCTCTGGATAAAGCGACACATACAACCATAGATCTAAATTGCAAGTGTAGCTACTTGCCGAGATGTATGAGATCGTGCGCATATGGAATCTGATTCATCGCTCGGTGTTACAACAGTAAAACGTATGCCAATTAAACGAAAAATGTCATGGCATCGTAATTAAATGTTATAAAACTCGTCGAAAATGTTAACACTGTTTCTCGTCACTTGTTCAATTCACTTTGCTTCAATTGCTCTTGTGACGTTATAGCAGTTACTATAAATATAACATTCTTGGTTACATATAGATTGAAATACTTGCGTTGTCTATGATTGTAAGTAATTTTATATATTCCTATTCATTAACTGCTTATAATTTCATACTATACCAGTGCAATTAATAAAATTGTTCATCGATTGGGCAACTTGTCGATTTATAGATGATGTCGAGATAGTCCGATGCCTTAACTGCCAACAATTCGGACATGTGCATAAATTCTGCACAATTAAGACACCAACATGTGCCATCTGCGCCGAGGCACACGAGACTAGGGCTTGTCCTCATAAGGCAATCTCGGATTTTAAGCCGGTATGCGCGTCATGTAAGCGTTTTAAAAAACCCCACGATCATCGGTGCGGGTCTCAAGAGTGTCCTTCTTATAAACATAAGTTGGAACTTCTCATTCTCTCGACTCATTATTAATATTTTATAATGGATAATAGCCTTACAATCGGTCAGTTGAATCTCCATAATGATAGAATAGCGACGTCGGAATTAGAAATATTAACTCAGGATTATAAACTCGATATAGTACTCGTCCAAGAGCAATACCAACACGCGCGATTACGTAATAGGGTAGTGCAGCTAGATAATAGTTCACGAGCAGGTATTTATGTATCCGACTCAAGTTTTACTATCACATCAGTGCGTAATCTTATGACGTCACACTGTGCTGTCGCAGAAGTTTCAACACCGGTTTATAAAGTTTACATCGTGAGCTGTTATTTTCAATATTCGGACCCCGTGGGTCCCCACATACACCATCTCCGTCATGTATTGCGGTCGCTTGTAGGTCAGAAAGTTATTATAGGTGCCGACGTCAATGCGTCGTCTATCCTTTGGTATGGCAAATATCGTTCCACTGATACCGAAAGACGTTGTGCCGTTGAAGACTTCATCGCAGAGATGAATCTAGTCATACACAATACCCCTGATGCACCACCTACGTATTGCAGCCCTACGGGCGAATCTTCTATTGACGTCACACTTTCTAGTGGAGACGTTCGCCTTGATAGGTGGCGCGTTCTTCCAGACGCGTCGTGTAGTGACCATCGCCTGATAGTGTACGAGTTCGTTCCTGGTTTGACGCAGGGTCCTCATTATAATAACTTTAACTTTAGATATAAGTCTAAAGGAGCTAATTGGGATCTATTTAGCTCTCTATTTGCTCATCATGCTGGGGACTTTACTCGCAACGACCTCTCCGCTGAAACGTGCGCCGAAATTATGACGGATACATTTACTTACTGTGCGGACATTGCTATCGGCCGGGGCGTAATCACTAGTACCCGTAGATGTGACTGGTGGAACAACTATCTAGTCTATCTTCGTCGGACGTTTCGTAGGGCACGTAGGACGTTTAACCGACTTAAAAAACGTGGTGTAACAGGAGAAGCGTTTACAGCTGCTTTTAATGCACTCAGGGTTGCCAGATCGCATTATAGGGCCGCGGTTAAAAAATCTAAAGGCGATTTATTACGTAAAATTGTAACACGGTTAGAAAAGGAGGGCCCGTGGTCTCCTCTATATCACGAGTTTAAAGCAAATAGGTCAATTAATTTGGCCTATGTACAAAATATAAAAATCAATGACACCTATACAACTGGTATTGAGGAGACAACGGAAGCTCTGCTCAACTCGTTGATACCCGATGATGCGGTAGCGTGTGATAACGAGTATCATAAACAAATACGGATGTGGGCTGCGGTACCACCGAATACTCCTTCCTCGGACTTACCATCTTTCGAGCAGTTTATTGATATTGTTAATTCATTGCCATTAAACAAAGCCTCCGGTGAGGATAAAATATCTAATAAAATGATTAAAGAAGCGTGCAAATCAGCGGCTGAATCTATATTAATAGTCTTTAATCGATGTATTGCGGAAGGCATTTTTCCCCGAATTTGGCGTAGCGGTTTTATTCGGATAATACCCAAAAGCGGCGATAAGCCCTCCGAAGACCCAAAATCTTATCGACCAATAACATTGTTACCATCTTTAGGTAAAATGCTTGAACGTCTGATTGTACCTCGACTGGAGCCGGGCGGTCCAAAATTTCATGACAAACAGTTCGGTTTTTCTATAGGAAAATCTACTATAGACGCAGCAATATCAGTTAGAAGGACGGTTAGCAATTCGGTGCATAAATATGTTTTAGGGATCTTTCTGGATATCTCTGGTGCCTTCGATAATGCTTGGTGGCCAATGATACTACTCAAGTTAAAGATCCGAGGTTGCCCTAAAAATATATATTCACTTATATATTCATATTTTTCCTTAGGCATAACCAAGTTAAAACTTGGTCACCATGAAGTGTCGAAGGCACTGACGATGGGTTGTCCTCAAGGCTCTGTACTCGGACCGTATTTGTGGAATTTAGGCTTCGACGACTTTTTTGCTCTACCTCTTCCCCAAGGATGTACGTTAACGGGTTATGCCGACGACGGACTCTTACTTATACAGTCAAATAGTAGGTCGGGACTAGAAAGTTTAGCCAGCACGTGCTTAAGCTTGATTTCCACCTGGGGTGAGAGAAATCGTCTAGCGTTTGCCCCACAAAAAACATACCAATTACTTTTAAAGGGCATTCTAAAAACACCGCCGCGAATAAAATTTAACAACGTTTTCGTTAAAAGAAAAGAATCGGTTTGCTACCTTGGGCTAGTTTTAGAACGAAATTTTTCATTTTTGGAGCATATTAAAAACGTGGGCGAAAAGTCTAAACGAAACTTTTATGCCTTGACAAGGATATCGACTTCGACGTGGGGTCTATCATTTAGCACATTAAAAGTCATCTACGGAGCTACTTACTTGGGATGTATATGTTATGGATCACCTGTATGGGCTGATAGGGCTACTATCGGTGCCGTGCGAAGAAAAATGCTCCAAAGCCAACGCCTGGCGTTGATATTCTTGTGTAAGGCGTATAGAACAGTTAGTACCGAAGCTTTGCCTGTCCTTGCGGGTGTACTTCCAGTCGATCTGGAGGTACAGCGTCGCGCCGCTATGTATTACTCAACGAAAGAAAATATAGACAAAAGTTTTGTTACGTCGCGGGAGCTATTAAGAATCGATCGACTATTCAAATCGTGCTCCGAAAATTATAACGATCTACTAAACGAATGGCAATGGCGATGGGATAATTCTACTAAGGGACGGCATCTATATCAGTACTTTCCGTCGGTTCGCGATCGCCTAACAAAAACTTGGCTAGAAGTTGATCATTGTGTTTCCCAATTTCTCACGGGTCATGGCAACTTTAAGTTCAAACTGTTTTCATTTAGGTTGGTTGATTCGCCTGCGTGCCCATGCTCTACACTAAACTGTCGGTACGAACAATCCGCACATCATATTCTTTGGGAGTGTAGTCTCTGGCATCATGAGCGTAACATTATGTTAGACAGTATGCAAATAACATCAGGAGTTGTATACTATATGGATCTTGTGGAGACTAGAAAGAATTTCCGTGCTTTCCGGCGATTTTGCCATACCTATTATTGGAATCAAGTGTAACAGCTCGCGTGATAGGACCCACTTAAAGACATCCGTGGTGCTTTACATCTGGCTTCTCCAGTTGTAACTGTCTTTACACTTGAGGTTAATACCTCCTCAATTCATTATTTTGTCTCCCGCTTTGCTATGGAGGGAAGTGGACAATTAATATTTCCAACTCCTCCCTAACCTTCTATCTGATTAATTTCGTTGCGGGACAAAGACATTTAGGCATTCCCAGAGACTCGCCGAGCTTCACTGCTCGGTGTCAACAAAATGCGTGCCACTGTTGATCCTGGTTCACAGGAGTTACAGTGGCGGGTGTGTGGGCGGGATAGTCTCTATACCAGTGCAATTTACTTGACACAAACTAGAAATTGTGGACACACCCCAAAGCAATGGCACTTCCTAGTTCCTATTGCCCATACAGATTTATTATGTATAACGACCATACTATTTCTTGCTTTTTACATAGGATCTATATGAGAATCATGAAAGCCATGGCTTTAGCTGCTATTATCGATAGCAAAAAGCGTAGTCATGTACTAAGAATGTAAACAATCAACATTTATGCGTCTACGATACATAGTCTACGTAAAAAAATCCTAATGATGCTAGGCTGCTGCTTAAACTAGCTTATTTCAATAAATGACGTAGTCCATGTTATCGCCATTTCTCCGTTGCTATAATTCAATGTGAAACGGTAACTTGATACACGTCGCTGTATTCCTGCAACTATGTAGGTAATATTCAATCTAATACTAAGTAGTTTATTTCAGACTGACCTTAAAAGAACAAACGGTAGTCTGATTGTATAACTGAAGACCAAATTGTGTGACTAATCCACTGGAGCTCATTTAGAGTCGAAATTAAAGAACAAATAAAGGTAACAAGTAACAAAGAGTGTCGACGCGTCTCTACAATCAGTCTGCCCGCCAATCTATTGTGCGTCCGTGAAATGAGTGTGACGTACACGCTTTCTCCATCAGATCGACGTACACAAATAAGACCGAGCTTTCTTCATTAATCTTCACGCTGAATTGGGAGCGCGAACGCGGCTCTTGATTTCAGCATATTGCTACTGTTTTACCACTTTCATTAAGTTATTCATTCACTGCCATCCACAAGCAAAAACGATGTTTCTCTGTTTTATTTCGTTTTTTATCACCTACATTTCACAGATGTTTTGTGCTGTTGTTTTACATTATTTTAGAAATGGAAATCGTGTTAAATTGTCGATTCATTCGTCGTCCTTCTCGCTTTGTTTTAGAAATTTGATTTTTCTTTATGCCAGGGTCTCGTGAGAAAACATATATCACCGAAGAAGACTTGCTTACTCCTAATCTTTATTTACATATTTTAGTTTCGTCTTATCAAACTCCATATGTTCAGATATGTTTAATTCATGTTCAACTACTCGACTTAACTAGATTTTCTTTCCTTATCAATAATTTTAAAAAATTTTAACAATAGGATATGTTAATTCATATAGATGTTAAAATAAAATATCGGTGTGAATTGTCATACAACAAATCAATTGCATATCTTGTTAAAAGTGCCAATAGTCTCATAATGGTCACACCGCGGTTATGATGTCACACTATGATTAGCTTAATAGCGCCGGCTAAAACGTATGATAATCGTTGATGTATTTTATTATTCAATAATAATTAATAGAAATATAATAATTAATGGAAACTTTTTTACCGCAAATGTCACAAGTACCAGCAGTACTAGACACAACACGGTTATGACGTAACAATATGATTATAAAGCTTAATTTATATCGACGTTTAGATATCATAGCCTCTGATTTATGTTGTTATGTAATTATAATTATTATAAACATTATTAAGACTGTTTGAACATGTTTAATATTTATACAACCACTAATTTGAAACATTTGTGGAAAGGTGGAAATAATTATTGTTAGTAGTTAGTAGGTTCGTAAACGCAATATAAAAATATGTAACTCTGCCTAAATAAAAACAGAGGATCGAGTACATGGTGCTTCAATTCTTCTACTATGTTACAATCGTTTCTGAAGTCATTGAGGTAGGGTCGGCAGGTCGTTTACAAGCCGGCTGTTCCGCTGTGCAGTGGCCAGTAAAGCGCGCGCCACAAATTGCGCTGTCAATCAAACCGCTTTCTTCGGCCGGTGGCCGGACGTGGCATCGCCGCGGCTCGTTTGTTTGGCCCTTAATAGACTATGAGCCTGTTGAGTTGATAGGAATCTCTGGGTCGCTTCAGCCTAAAAAAATGCGACGTTGCATTATAAAGAATACTGTATGACTCTACATTATGTATAGTGCATTTCATAAAGATGCGCGGCCTCCGAATTCCGAGTGTTTTTCCTGTTGTAGTTATGTAGGTACTATAATACTATCAAATACTGGTAGCCTCCGTGACGCAGTGAACGAGTAGCCAGCTGCGAAGCTAGAAGACGTGGGTTCGATTCGCGCAACTAGACAATGTTTGTGCGATACACAAATATTTATTTCGGGCCTGTGTTGTGGGAACGCAAGTCCCCATCCCTACAGTACAGGTTACCCTATCGCGGGGTCAGGGCTGTGTGTGTTGAAAAAAAAATTACTGGTAGCTATGTAGTACATGGAATACAATAAACATGCGCTTAGAAAACACAAGTGTCACTTGTTCAATTTACGGTACGCATTTTCTTTGAATACTTTGTGTATACATCCCTGTGTTGGGTTAGCTACTGGCAACTGGCAGGCATGAGGCAACGCTCCAGTAAACTTACTGCTATGGCGCCAGCCATGGCCATCTGGTGAAATGCTTTTAGCTTATAGAGAGAATATAAATGGTTGAAAGATATTTAGATTTGCTCACGATAATGGATCGAAGATGTAAAGATACTTGTTTATACCCTATATTAAACATTTCATTGAAGCAGTTCAAGTGTATACGGTTCATAGCGATCGTGTGTAAACGTGAAATTGTATTATTAACGCTTGGTATGTACACGTCGCGGATTACAAGCCATGGCGTAAACCTGTCCATGGATGTAATTGAAACTCATAATATCTTACACATTGATGCTAGTTTTTCATCATAACATATGCGGAGGCTCAAATACCCCTCCCCTTCCCAATCCCTAATTCTCCCTTTCCTTTAAGGTCGGCAACGCGCCCATAATTCTTCTGATATTGTGGGCATACATGGGCGGTGGAGATCACTTACCATCGGGTGACCCACTTGCTCGTTCGCCGATCTATGCAATAAAAAAAAAAACTTAAAATTACTATTATCGCAGTCATTGTTCGCCGCGTTGAATCATCGGAAATTGTGTATTCATGAACAAAACCCGTCGCTCCAGACGCGCTAATGTATGTAATTATGTCAACCGACGAACTCGGCGCGTACAAACCCAAGGTCACGTGGGCGCCCCACACCTATAATAATTAAACACCACTTTACATGCAATGTTATCTTTATTACTAATTAAAACAGCCTACGAGCTCTAACCTGGTTAATTATTAATGACATAATATGAGTACATTCATCTAGCTTCGTATCTTGAACATGTTGCAGGGAGCCTAATCTGGGAGTCTTCGCGCTGTGCTCTTATAAATAACTCGGTATTTATCGTTAAAGCTGTTATTCCAATAAAGCTATTACTACTAAACATTTAGTTATAATTCTTATGAACCACCAAAAGCTAGCAAGTGTGATACAAAATTTACACCATTTGCAGCGACTCCTTATTTTTCCATAAGTATCAAAACCTTTATGAATAGAATATCGAATGTAAAACGAAATGCTGACGAGAAAGTATGCACAATCGATGTGATTATGCTGGCAGTGCTTATAGTCCACTACGCCGAAATATTTCGTTCTGAACGTATTACAACTGTTGACCGAGCGCCTCTTGCATATCACGCACTGTCGCCAATCTCCTGAATGAGCACTACAATTTCTTTACGTTTTTGCTTATGTGTATTTTAGTTAGGCTCTTCTTCCAGCGAAGTGTTGTAAACTTTACCTCCTCGATATTTGTCATTAGTTCTTGAGCAACTAAAGACTTCCCTTAGTTCCTACTATTCTAATTTGACCTATAAAAGATACTAAATATGTACAAATATTATTCATATTGTATGAGGATTGAAAATTAGTTCTTAAATAGAGGTTTAATATGTGTGTGGTCTCCGCGGTGTTACAGCAAATATTACAAGTCCTTGTGCTGTTTTCAAAGCACGACACGGTGTGGACACACGTGGGCGGCCGATTGTTAAACCTCAGCGACACGATGCAACCGCCAGTCACACGGGGATTGCGATTGTTGCTCACTCAAACCACCACGGGGACCACACACGTATCTCTCACGATTTACATTCCCAAAGCTATTGCTTCGTCCTTCGATAATCGTTGGCCATGTTCTACATGCCCATAGAATAGCCAAATGCCAAATTAAGTGAGGCTTTAGGTTGTAAACTACTAATCATATTGTTAGTACTTAAAGGGTGTTTCGTGGAAAAATGTTATTTTTGACAGGTTTTATGATTTTTTGTAAAACCCCTGAAAATTCTTTTTTTTGCGGCTAGGTAAATTGTACACACTATTGTCAACAAAATAATATAAAGGGCCCATAAAACTTTCTTTTATTTTACGAGATAATCTAATCGAAAGAATTTGACATGTTGAGGATAATGACGTACACCTCCGATGAATGATAATTTTGGTGATGATAATGACTTTATGTTACACAGAATGAGAAAAAGATCAAAATCGACCCAAAAAATGAACATTAATTAAAAACTTACATTTTTGGCATTATCATAATCACAATACAATTAGAAAATAACAAAATAAGTATTTTGTCTCCCGATTTTAGGTTAATTATTATTATTAGTGTAACGCGACGCCCGCGCGCCGGGCCGAAAGGGTCGTGTTCAGCTCCGTATTCTCGGGTCCCGCCAACCCTGCCTCCCCAGCACCGCGCCGTGAGGATCACGCCACCGTTCGCCAGTCGCGCGAGAGCATTAGAAAGTGCGTCCACGCACATCAATCCGCCGATCTCGCGACTCGCGCTCTTTTGCCTACTACGGTCGTCAAATATATAAGTTGAGCCTTAATATCAATGTAATTTTTATAATAAAAACATTTTGTACGTGACGTGAGTTTTGTTTAGTAACCGCCCCGTAGTGGACAGTTATAGTGGCGCCCAACGTGGGGCGCGGGTCGCGGTCGCGGAATCGGCGAATTGATGTGCGTGGACACACTTTCTAATGCTTTCGCTCGACCGGCGAGCGGTGGCGTGATCCTCCCGGCGCGGCCTTGCGGCGGAAGGGTTGGCGGGACGCGGAAATTAACTTAGGATCTGGACACGAGCCTTTCGGTCCGGTGCGCGTACGTCGCGTTACATTAGCTAGTTTTTTTACTATACATTTTCATTTCGAAATCAACTACAAAATACTAACAGTACACTTTGCCACAACTTTGCCTATATGCCCAATATTGTCCATTCCGTTTTTTCTTTAATTAAACAATTAATATGCTGACCTAATCAGACCGAGCAGCTCCATACAGTGATGATATACATTGTTATTGAATTTTCAGAAAACTTAAATAATCAAACGCACCATGCAAAACGATTACGACTCAAAATTACATCGTATCTGTTACAATTTTAAAAATTAAAACTATCTTTCGTCCTCAGAAACGTCAATTAAGCTTAAGTATTTATTAGTAATATTTTAAAATTCAGTTATTTCTCAGAGACGTCAATTATGATTATTTGTATACTCAGTGGCTGGTAAAGCAGTAACTGTCTCTGAGTGTAGAAATAATCGTAATCTAAGAAATTACTTGACAATCAACGTTAATTCACGTTTGTGAGTGGTAGTTGCTCTTATAAAAGATTGTGTGTTTTTAAGAAGGGGTGTTCGGTATAAGACAAAGTATTACGCCTAACGCCATTTTTGAAGTGTTGATGAAGTAATCAGATAGGTGACATTGATATCAGATAGAATTTTGACCTTTGGATTAACCTGACTAGTAAGAAGCACTATTTCTGGATATTTTTTTCTTTTTTTGAATCTGGTATGTTAATTATCGACCCAAGATGCTTTCCATGTACACATATTTCAAAAAAGTCACACAGAAAGCTACTCATACTTCTCAAAATCGTCCTGTTCACAAATTTATCCTATAAAACCTGATAAACAGACAAGGTGCCTTTGAATGGTTTTAAATTAAACGGGATCAGTTTTTCTTTGCTTAAAATATCCTTTTCTTCAACATTTTTTACTATTATGTTTACTTAGTTTTAAATCTATTCATAAAATTGTTTGAACGACCCGACATCCCAACCAAAGTTAACCATTTCATCGGCTGTCCTTTTGACAGTAGCACCTACACCACCAGGGGCACCTTTGCCGTGGCCTGCTTCTGAATAGTTCCACCTGATTCTGCTAAGTTCGTGGTTAAACCCTAATTGGCTAATTACGTAAAACATACTTTTATTCCTATATTGTAACGAAGGTGAATCTGATAAACAATGCATTGTATCTATGAAAGGATTCAATGCCTTAACTTCGTCTATGAGTGGATCTAAATGTGCCCAAATAGCAGGAACATCATAGCGAAGACATTTACTAACTGTAAAAAACGACGTTGGAGACACGCTTCCAGTTGAAAAAATATGAGTATAAATAACAATGATGGATACCTGCTGGCGATTTGCACCAAAATGCATCGATTGCACTTTTGAAAATTTCAGAGAGTAATTTTCTGAAAAATTTACATGAATCAGTGCTTCAATTACATTTAAATTCTCTTTGAGTTTTTGGATTACCTGGTATTGGTGCACAATCTTATAAATCAAACATATACAAAACAAATACAAAATCGTCTAGAAAGAAAAAGAAAAATTACAAAAATAATTTCTATTTACCATAATTATGGCTCAATCGTTAACCATTATACTAAGAACGGATATAAGAGGGCATGCCAGCGTGCAATAAATACGAGTCCTGTACCATTTTTAAATTGTGAATAAACAATCTTTCAAATTCTTCAAATCTTTCAAAACGTAATTTTTTTTTAAATTATAATGGTACAAATTTGTAATAAAAATCATTTAAATGATTATTTTTGTTGTTTACTTCACCTCAATAAGGATCTCACAAACGGTTATTAAAATATGTGTCTATGAAAATAATTATTTCTTTACGTACAGTCATTTTGTTCAACATGGGTCATTAGGAGTAACAACAATTTTGCCACAAATGACGTAGCGAATAATGACGGATTTTACTTAGAATTGTTGAGACATGTTTATAAAACGAGATTGCAAGTAAAGATTTTCGCGTAAAGACTTAATCATGATAGTATAATAAAATAATTTCTTATTGAACAACAGTGCATTACACATAATCTAGATAAGTTTGATGAAACAAATGACAAATTTTGTGACAAATTTCGGAGAACTGAAAATGTTGGCTAAATTTTGGCAAAAATAACGCGTGTATCTCCTTCGGCGTATCGGTCACGGGTACCGTATGAATCACGGGAGGGGTGGGTTGCGTCACATATAAATTTCATGTTTAACTTTGATAAATACCCTATTCGACAACTTGGATGCGATTAATGACGTTTTGCTTGTGACAAAATTTTAGGCAATAAAAAAACATAGTTTTATTTAATAAATTTCACATTATTATTTTATTTTAAGAAGATATGTTATTCAATGGTTTAAAAATATCGTTATATATTTTTTATTCAGTCGCTTGTATAAATCACGACACTGAAACTGTTACTGATATATGTTTGGAAACGGAGGTGAATGACGATTTACGTGCTATTTTGATAAAAATCTTTGTTTATGACTTATTTAAGGACTAAATTAAATATTGCGACTTCAAGTTCGGTTCATGAGTATTAATTAGCAACACGCTTTTAGTGTGTAAGTGTTTTTAGCAAAATGCAATACCGCCGGAAAAAGGTTTTTCGCCAAAACGGAGAAACACCCTAAAGCATAGAAGGTACTATGTAGTTCTTTCACACGTTGTATGTTGCCAAATTAGCAACAAGCTCGTCGTCTTTAGTTATGACTATTGTTGCTTCTGTAATCGACCTGTGTATAGTGCAGAACCAAGAACCAGTGTTATAAGAAATAGAAGCTTCATTAGCGAAATGCCTCGTTGGTTTAGTGGATATGTACTAAAACGAAGAACCGTGAAGTCTTGGGCTCAATTCCTAGTTCGGGCAATCACAATTACTGTTGAAATGATCGATAAAACAAATACCTATGGGTTGTTCGGGATTTTTGAGTCTAGTATTGCGATATGTTCGCCCTTTATCACATCATGCACCACGCCTACTCATCAAGGGATAAGCGTGAGCTTATATTTTTATGTTATGTACGCATAAGCTTCACAAAGATGCTAAATGGAGCAAAAGCAGATGAAATGGTAGTACACTCGCCACATTTTGTAAGTGAATTAACAAATGAGTGAATCATGAATCGTATTATATATCAAATAATAAATACAGCCAACAGTCACACATATAGTCCGGACAACATACAAGAATACTGTGTACCGTGAGTCTTAGGAACTATGATGTACAAACAAACGTACAACTTCCAGGCACGAAATGCGTAACACAGACATTTGCCTCGGTGCGAGGATCAAATCCGCGGGCTCTCATTTTACAGCCGGATGCTCCAAAAGGGTGTCAATTATAAACTGTCCATTTGTTTGCGCTAAAAGTCACATATTATATTTAAAAGGGCGATAATCTATAAAAACTTTAAAACGTATATAGAATGGCAATAAAATGCATGACTATAAATATAAGTGAGAGCTGCGGCACACATTAAAAATAATGGACACGTTTTTTACACAAGTTAATGTGTCGCTTTAAATGGTTCTTTAAGCCCGATCAGGAAAACAAGATGAAACGCGGCAAAAGTATACTCGTAATGATCCGCATTTAGTATTACATCCTTTTACCGGAATTTGATTATTATTAAGTTATCGTCCTGTCTCCAATCTCTTTCAACATTGAGACATCCAATCATTTGGAAAAGCTATCTATTGTAATGAATTCACTGATGTACAACAGTACTATAATTAGTAGTAGTTAGAAATGGAGCTGTTCATTGATGAATACACGTGACGTGGCGGCATGTCGCACCACCCGTGCCGCCCACGCTGGACGCCTGTGGACGCCGTCGTGGGTGGACAACGGGATAAATGCTCATTCAGAGGCGTCTCTAGCCCATGCAGCGCCCGTGTGCAATCATTACCCTAGCTCGATCTTTTAAACAGAACATACAAGACCAGCGTGTGAGTGGAGCTCGGCCGGCACCCCCTAGCACGCTGCGCCCGTGTGCACCGCACACACACCACACCCGGTAAAGACGCCTCTGTGCTCATTTATACATGATAATCAATTCCATAATACCATATTGTCCACCTCATAATAATACATGTATCTGGAGATTATTGTATACAAATTCGATTATTTGTCGAATTCCTTCCACATGGGGGCTGTGCTCCAGCAATGTACTCGGTTTTCGTCATAATTATTTCAAGACCGCCGTTTTCAAGCGTCCCCTTCCATAATATATTCACCCTTTGCTCTAGGCGATGTTTATCATCGGCATACATGTGCACCCATGGTGGTTGCTCTTCTATATCCGTTGTCGTGACATCACGTACAACTCTAAATAGAAGAGGACTCAGCACCGAGCCTTGGATACCAACGGTAACCGGGATCAATCGAAGACAATCGTCTATATGCTGCGTACTGTGTACTGGACTGTATATATAAAATATAAAAAAAAAAAATCGAATGGCAATTTGTGAATGTCGAAGTGTATGTCAATGCATTAAGTAATTTGTAATACTTGTTTGTGCTAATGTGTGCTCGCAATAAAAAAAATGATTTCCTAAGTTCTAAATCACCCCAAATTTATTTGATCATAATCTATACATTCTACAAAATAGCTTGCATAACAAACCATTATATGGTTTGAAACAAACAACTAAATTGTCTTCATAAATATAGGAGGAATCCCAGTGACCACGCTATAAATGATAGGCGCATTCCGCATAGCGATGTGGATCAAACCGCATGCGGAAGCTCCTGTCCTGTGTGAATGTGGTAGCATAGTGGCAATGTGCCAGACGGTATAATTAGCATGCGCCATGCCGGAATGATGATACATGGACACGGGGCTCAAACTTCTAAATGGAGTATAAAATATTAGGACATTTGTTTCTTACTTGCAATACGCTTGGATATGGTTTTAGTTTTAAGAGGTTAGATAATAATTAAGTAGACAGGAAAATGGAGTGTACGTAATAAGATAAAGAACAAAATCAGTGAATGATCCAAAATTATTTAAAATTTAACTTTTCCAAACAGATCAAACAGCTTTACTCTGAAATACTGACGTTCATCACAATTTTGTGTTAACTTGTGTATGTGGATCGAAGTATGTTATTGGAACGAAGTTCCTTACGGCAGGCTTGGAGGGGATAGGGATTTTGCTGCGTGACCGAACTGAAAAAAATGTGATAGTAAAACCGTAAGAAAAATGCGTGGAATAAAAACCGTTAAATGAGACTTTTTTTAACTTAATTTGATATCTAGCACACAAAGTTAAAGTCGAAATTCCGTTAATAAAACAGATGGTTGTGAAACTTATGACATTTGGAAATGTAGACGCGGTTTGAAATTTGAATTTGAATTTTTGATTATAGAACACGGCCGTCCGGTATTTTTAAGTTGATAAAAAATGCTATACAATAGCTTTACCACGGCAGTCTCCGAGTGCCACACGTCTTTTTTTTATTTCTATTTTTCTATTCTATTTCTATGTAATTTTATGTTGTCAAACAAAAATAAAGAGACCTATTTTGTTATTTCAGTTGATAATTTGAATTTTTTGCAATTTGTGTCGATTCTACATTAGCCGAAGGAACTTCGTTCCTACCTGGTGTCCCACGACACACACCAATTTTTCATATCTATTCGTTGTTATTAGATAATGATTGATTAGCATAAATTGAGATTACTCCTGTTTTCCCTTTAGAAGAATTATTTTCCAACTAAATATATCCCTTACATAAATAGACGTTTATTTGTTCGATGTAAAGCTTTGTGTTGGAAGAAAACAAACTGTTATACGATACGGTTGATGTTGCCACCTTACTCAGATTCAACCAGATATAGAGTTTCGTGAACATTGTTTACGACTTACTTGCTTGATGGATTTTACGCGAGTATTTTTAGCGGTGTGCTTTTAGTACAAGTAAGTAAATTATTACTTCGGTGAATTCACTTTTCTTATTGCTAAATAAACAAAGGTCATAAAATATTGAGTAAGAGTTATCGTCTTACACATTGGCTGTGACAGTTACACCCTGGGTTCGATGCGATTTCCAAGTCGAGTACCTATATCTTACATGAGTTTCCCATACGGAAAACGTGATATGGTTTAGTGTTTGCTTGATATTGCTAATGGTAGGATATTCATATCCGCCCGCTTAGCGACCACCGGACACATGGTGTTAAAACCTGCCATAGTGATCCACACGCCTTGTGTGGATCGCGTTCCAGGATCAGCCAGTGTATATCCGGTTCTCCCGAGGGGCTTGCGACATGACTTGATGGTTGATTTGAGCGGGTATAGGAATATATCCTTGTATTAATGTGCCTGCATTGGTCATCCGCCTGTCGTGTCCCTCTCCGAAGAGGGAAGAAGCATTTATACAGGCCGGCATGACTCTGGTGACCACCGATAAACTCATTGTTTGGCGGTGGTGGTTGGTTTTTTTTAGACTTTTTTATTTTGATTTCCACCAGTCTCTCCTGATGTTATAATGGAATACTGGTCTGAACCTTTGGCATGGAGGCGTGGCAATATATAGTACTGTGTCAATAAATATGATTAATATGGAAAATATGTTATCAACATCGTCAAAGTTAGCCAGTTAGCGCATATTACGAAATAAACCCATTGAAAAGTGTTATTGTATCGGTGACCTACATTCAGTATCAAAACATTACACCATACTGATTACGATCGCAACATGTGCGGCACGCTAGCGGAAGTGACGTGCTGCCGGGTTCCCCCCACCTCTAAGCGTGGAAATAACGTAACGCAACATGTGCAAGCAGCTGGTTAGCTAATAATTACTTTAATTACAACGATTAACTATATTTAAATCTTAAGAGCTTAAAGATATGGCTTGGTGAACCGTAGCATGAAGATTCCCTTCATGTTAAGTCCTAGTTTATCAAGTATATGTAGTTGGTGGCTAGAATGGTGGATTTATTAGATTCTCGAGGTATGGGTAAAACAATCGTTCATACGGTTCTGCGTGAGGAGCGTGAGGTCGATAAACTATTTTTCTATCTAAGTATATTTATCCATTGTCGATTTTAAGCTTATATAAGCTTCTTTGATATTTTGATATTTTATTTAAATAATTATAATCTTGCTAATTATTTCAAAAGAATATCACTGCATTTTGGCGGGCATAAGTATTGTCCTTAGTCCTCCGGCTTAGTCAATTTTCTAGTATAAAGAAAATGTTATGTAGTGTATGTAGGTCAGACGAGGTGTGGTGTATAGGGGACGAGTGGCAGCAACTAGTGAAGGATCTCTCGGTGACACTCTACGAGGTCACTTGTTGCTCTAACGAGACTGACGAGCGACATCGCGCCTCTAATGAAATGTTGTTCATGTCGAATGCTTTAGTTGGTATGTTTTCTCATAAATATAATGTTGTGGCCATGACGATCATAGTATCTATTTGTGAAGTTGTATCCTTATGTGTTGATTCTAAGAATTCTCTTGAAGGATCAATCAACGTATATTTGGTATTTATTTCAAGAGTTGCATAGTGATTACTTCAGAATAAATATAACTACGGCACGTGAGCCAGATGCAATGAAATATAGGACGTACGTAATATTCATTAGGATAAACAGAAACACAATAATCAGATGTGTGTGCGCGCGAGCGGCTTAACGCAATGCACGTGCCCTGCAGAACAAACGCCATACAGAGATTCATTAACAAATTACATTAATGAAGAGTCCATCCGTCTAACACGATTACTGCATTATGCATTCGCTGTAAGGCCGATAGAACTGGATTGTTGATAGTTTATTGGTTTCAGATAAGGCATACCCACTAATTTAGTCTAACTTTTAGATAATAATAATACACTAATTTCTGGTAGAGCCACACTGTATACAATTGTCTATACAGTGTAACAGAGTTGGCAGCTTGCTTGCTTGCTTGTTGCGGATCTTATGGTAGGATATCCGGTGGTCCAAATACCTTTCTCAATCCCTTATTTACACCTTTCTTTTAAGAAAAAAAACAGATACGCATTCATCATTCGTCGGGTATAGTGGATGTGCATAGGCAGTGGAGATCACTTCAGGTGACCACTTCAGGTCACCCTTCAGGTGACCTACTTGCTCGTTTGCCAGGTTCTACTGTTATAAACCTAAATTATTGCGGAATAGACGTGTTCAAATACCTTTATACCTTACCTTTCAACCTTACCTTCGACTGCGGCTCTCTTTGGCACCAACTTTGATACGTCATGTAGACATGATTACATAGAACGTTAATTGGTATAGACCTCTTGAATACATTAGCGATAATTGCTAAAGTAGTCATAACTATTGTGTTTCTAACATTATTGCCCCTACGATACTTTTGTTTAAATTATTTGATCCAGTGCCGCGCCGGTTATTGTGGTTTGGGAGACCTTGATCCGACGGTTCCAACGCTGTCGGTAGTTCGGTACGTTGCCGCGTTGTATGGATTCATCGTTGTTCCACATAGCACGTGGTGACATCACGAATGCCGCCGCCTCCCACGCACTATTCATCTTGTTGAACATCGTCGCGCCGGTGATTGCTTCCCAATTGCTTTTTCTATCTGCAATCGGAATCGCCGGTGCGATAACACCCGCACAATGCGAATTGAATCTCGTTAACTGTTACCATTTGTTCTTTTAATGAGCTATTCATCTGTGTAATGTTCAGATAATTGGCGGTATTGTGCTACCGTGAGAACGGCTGATGGTGATATGAGTGCAGGGAGAAGAGCGGATTTTTAAAGTTGCTTTAAGTACCAGGTGGTAGGCACTTCTTACGTTATGGGCCGTACCATCAGGGGAGGAAGCTGCTTGTCAAGAGTTGAAACAAGTAAAATACTGATTGAAAATAAAACTCTTGTTTATATAATGGTTTATAGAATTATAAAATGATGTTTACGCGAATATTACACATTGAAATAAAACTAATTGAAACGGATTTTATCGCGGTTTATTTTTACGACGAACTGTGACCACAAAGGCTGCAATACTTTTGAAACGTCGGGACCAAAAGTAAAAATAAATCGCCATAAAATCCGTTGATATTAATTTTATTTTAAAACCATTGTTCTTTAGTCATAAGATATGGGAATGTTGAAATCGTCAATTTAAAGTTAATGGTATATCCGTAAAATTAGTATGGTTTTATATTTTCTTTTTTTTAATAGATTATTTATTGGAACGAAGTTCCTTACGGCAGGCTTGGAGGGGATAGGGATTTCGCTGCGTGACCGAACTGAAAAAAATGTGATAGTAAAACCGTAAGAAATATGCGTGGAAAAAATGCGTGGAAAAAATGCGTGGAATAAAACCGTTAAATGAGACTTTTTTTAAACTTAATTTGATATCTAGCACACAAAGTTAAAGTCGAAATTCCGTTAATAAAACAGATAGATAACTTATGACATTTGGAAATGTAGACGCGGTTTGAAATTTGAATTTGAATTTTTGATTATAGAACACGGCCGTCCACCGTTTAGTAGCCAGTCTAAGTCTAAATTAATAAGTTTTTATTTATAATTACATAAGTTGATAAAAAATGCTATACAATAGCTTTACCACGGCAGTCTCCGAGTGCTACACGTCTTTTTTTTATTTCTATTTTTCTATTCTATTTCTATGTAATTTTATGTTGTCAAACAAAAATAAAGAGACATATTTTGTTATTTTAGTTGATAATTTGTATTTTTTACAATTTGTGTCGATTCTACATTAGCCGAAGGAACTTCGTTCCTACCTGGTGTCCCACGACACACACCAATTTTTTATTTATAACTTTATTGTACACCACACAAAAAGTATTGAAAATACACAGCAGACAACTAAAAAAAAAAATAGAAGTACAATTGGCGGCCTTATCGCTAACGGCAATTCCTTCCAGGCAAACTTTGGGTGGACTGGATTGATAGGTAAATGACTAGACTAGGAGGTCGCTCGTCTGATGGTAAGCGCTACGCCCACTCATAAACAATCAACACTCTGCAGAACTTTGAATTAAAAAGTACTACATGGTACTGGACATAAAGTCTCGTAATGCCTAGTAACTTCACTGGCTTCAATGTACATCAAACCGAAACGTAGTATTAAGAAGGTTGCAGTGGTCCTAAACTAAAACGTGAAACTATAATTTGAGTGGAGTTATAAAACACGTTTACCGAGTTTTTGTATGATGTAGCTGACAAAATTATAGTCTATATTTAGAATGTTGGTCATTAGGATTTCCGTCAGGTTCACCCACGCGCGGTGCCTCACCGGCCCAAAATCATCAGCACAGTGTAGTACGCGGTACGACGGTGCTGTGCTGAGTTCTTTGGTTCGATCCCTGGGTCGGATAAAAGTGATATTGAGTTTTTCTATCACGAAATGCTCAGTATAAGCTCAGAGACTGGAATTGTGCCCGGTATGGCGATAGGCTCGCCCCCTGTTACAACATGGGACGGAGATACACTCAACTGAAACTAGAAAAACCCAACATCAGTTTTACCCGACCCGGGGATCGAACCCGAGACCTCAGCAAAGTAGTCATACTTCGTGCGCAATACAACTGCGCCACCGAGGCTAATCCAAAAAACTTTTACGAGGTTAACAATGACGAGGCTCTGCCCTTGTCGAGAGGTTACTTATATGCCGAGAGGTTTATAGTCCTAATTTATTTAAATTATTTCCGGCACTGTTATTTAAAAATGTTTAAAGGATTATGATTAAAAGATGTGTAAGGTTCTTGCTGTGAAAAGCCAAGAGGCTTACGGTCTAGTGTCATCTGTTTTGTGTGGTTAGGTGTGGTCACGTAACCCGTGGTGCAGTGCGGCCGGGGGTGGCGTGACCCCACGTGACCCCCGACCCAGCCACCTGACCCCGTTACGTGACACCCAGCGCGCCCCCGGGCTTACATTCTAATGTATCCTCTTTACACGCATCATCTGATTACATAATCATGCTAAATGTTGGAGGAGATGCGATACGTATGACTTTTAGTTTCGTAGTAGGATGTAGAGGACCTAAACTGTTCCGGCAGGTGGCTGATTTTCGATGATTTTCTAAAATATTCTAAATAATAAGTGTAGAACAATGTGCCGTTTGTATTGCTTAGAAAATAATACGAAAGTATCGACTAAAAGTATGTACTACTATGTCGTTTGAATTACAAAGTACTGCATGGTACTGGGCATAAAGTCTCGTAATGCCCAGTAATTTCACTGGCATCAATGTACATCAAACCGAAACGTAGTAGTAAGAAGGTTGCAGTGGTCCTAAACTAAAACTTGAAACTATAATTCGAGTGGAGTTATAAAACACGTTTACCGAGTTGTTGTATGATATAGCTGACAAAATAATAAGTGTAGAACAATGTGCCGTTTGTATTGCTTAGAAAATAATACGAAAGTATCGACTAAAAGTATGTACTACGTGTGTTATTTCATGTTAGTCTTCGTGGTTTACCTAATGTACGGAAAATATAACCAGATTTATCGGACTCATTTTGAAACGCCTTTATAAAATTATTATACTCGTATCTAAAATTTACTCGCTGAAATAAATATTGCCTTCGTATTTTGTCCTTCGTCACGGTCTGTGTTTGCGTGAATCTAATTAGTAAACATGAAAATTCATTGTTCGACACGCAGACGGTTCAGGGGTGAACGACTGAAAACTAGGTACAGGTTCATTTACCTACACGTTGAATTAAACAACTCACAATACAACGTTTATAAATAACAAACATACCTACTATTTATGTGTGTATTTATGGGCAATAACTCGGATTGGATACCATGAGGAATAAGGAAACTTGTATATTTTCCGATTATCTTTATTTATAATCAGCTTACATACTATCGTAGTATCGGTAATTATTCAAGTTGGTAGTTTTAGTTCTATTTTTATCAGCTACGGCTTTCGTTACTTTCTGCATTTACAACGTATGGGGGGATGCAGTACATAATTTTACGTCTAGGTTAAATTTAAAAAAATGTGTAATGCCTCTACATTATGTATTATGTAATCTTTAAAATACCAGCAGCTGTAACTGCGGCGCTGTAAGCTGTTATAATCCTCTAGAGGTATCTAAATCCTATAAAACTATAGCCCGTAGGCCCACTGCCCGCGCTGCCCTCTCTTGACCCCACCTATTAATTATAATTTATTACAATGGATTTTTTATTAACCGCTATTGGGGACGACCGAAGCGTTTATTGGTGTCGGAAATGTCGCCTAATAGCTGTCACCGATTCATTTGTTACTTATAGGGGAATTAAATAGTCGACTATATGCCATGACAATTGTTTTTAATTAAAACCTTGACAGCTTTGATATGTATTGTCCTGTGCCAAGGATTCAATGTCCCAACTGACCCAGACATTAATCGTTACTACAACTTGCAGAATAATAATATTATTCACACCGTGTCAATGCTAAATGCATTTTTGTATAAATAAATCCGCATTGCTTGTGACTCACTAGTGTATTTTACCTTACCTATTACACAAGTTAATTACATAATACAAGATGGTAAGTCCCTGGTATGCGAGAGGCCGTCTGGGTTGATACCACCGCTTTGTCTATTTCTGCCGCCAAGCAACAGTGTGTAAGCACTAATGTGTTTCGGTTTGAAGAGCATTGAAGCTTTTTGAAGGGCATTGAAGCTTATGTCTCGGAGTGACGAGCGCAGTTCAGTGCCATGTAGTGTTTTATTATTCAAAGTTCTGTGTGCTGTTACTTCAGCTTATGGGCAGGCGTGGCGCTTACCATCAAGCAAGCGCCTTGCTCGTCTAGTTATTCAATTAAATAAAAAATAAAAAACATAAAGTACATAAATTAATTATATAAAGTATAATTCCTTATCGATAGTGAAATTATCACATTTGTTATTTAAATCGATATGTAAATTGATTTCCATTGCACCTGGGATCTTCATTATAAATAATTAACACCTAAACATATCTCGCGACTAATGTCTAATTTAAACTGTGATAGTCTCGATATACTGCGCTATTATAAACAGTGTAATTGATTGATGTCACATTATGTTTACAGGCAAAGTGGTGTGCGCTGCGTGCGGCGGCAAGTGCAGCGGCGAGGTGCTGCGCGTGTCCGACAAGTACTTCCACACGGCGTGCTTCACTTGTCGCACGTGCTCGGCGTCGCTCGCGCGCGGCGGCTTCTTCTGCAAGGACGGCCACTATTACTGCCCGCAGGATTACCAGCGAGCGTTCGGCACGCGATGCGCCGCCTGCCGCCAGTACGTCGAGGGCGAGGTCGTCTCCGCCCTCGGTAACACCTACCATCAGAAATGCTTCACGTGCGCCAGATGCAAGTAAGTGACAATTTAACCTTCTGTCTGTCTTCACAACAAATACGCTGCATTGTACTATATTTAATTATGCGCTTAGAAATGCGTGTCATCATATAATTTAAACATTTTACTATCTCGACACGTAGAGTGAGTATTTTACTATCTCAACACGTAAACGTATTGTAATAGAGTATTGTTATCACTGAGAATTTACAACTCCCAAGAATGCAACCGAAATTGACGCCCTCCATTAACCGTTACTTACCGACGAGTTTTAATTACTCAATCTACTACTAGTACCCAGTAGGTCTTGTTCCCTTTAGGATGATCAAAACGAATGGGTGAAGTCTATCTTATCTGTATTTTGTATAAACCCTGAAATACTATTTAAATGACGTAGACATACGGAATATTTGCATTATTTTCTCGACTGAACCGCTATAATCCACAAGAAAGACGAGATAGTAGAGTAGTGTGTCTTAGGCATGCAGTTTTTGCTTAAAGGATTTGACTAGATAGTTTTGTCTACAACATGAATAGGCCGGCTCGACCACGTCGTTACCACTGTTTGTCATAAAATCGACCTAAAGTACCGTCTTGCTGTTGCGTTTCGTACGCTAAGGGAAATGATATATCCGGAAGGGCCAAATCTCCCTACCCTTTCCAATCCCTTATTCATCGCCTTCCATTAAGGTTAGCAACGCCCATGATTCTTCTGGTATTGTGGGCGAACATAGGCGGCGGAGATCACTTCTTTGTTTGCTGGCCTGTATAAAAAGCCGCAGTTGCGAGTTTGATACGAGTCCTTCCCTTTTAACTCAGTGTACAGTATATGGGGGGGAAATGTAACGCAACATCATTATATGGTTGCAGACGCGCGTTCCCCTCTGGTGAGAAAGTGACATACACGGGCGCCGAAGTCGTCTGCTCCGCTTGCGTGTCTGCCCCGCAACGACAGACAGCGCGGACGGCCGCGCCCGCTGCCGCGCCTGCATCCGCGCCAGTAGCTCCCATCACCCCCGTCGCTCCTGTCACCGCCACGCCGCTCGGCTCACCGCCGCGCGACCACCCTACCGACAACGACCGCCAGCCCGACCAGAATGGTCAGTGCACGCCCAGATATGGTCCGTGTACATCTCACTTCATTCTATTAACCTTGCATGCAATTCATTATGCTTTAAATTGAATAGCAACGCGATGATGATAAGTCATAGCTAAAGTGTCTACGTAAATCATTGTTGTTTTAGGGTACAAATAAACTTGCAAATTATTACAATAATGCATGATTATTTTATTCAGCAAAACTGTCGTAACTATAACCTGCAATAAAAGTGATGGGGAACGTAGCTCTTAAAAATGTGCCACAGCCGTGGGAACACAGCCAGGTGGGACAGTTAAAGTCCCGTGGACGACCGACGCATGTTACATAGTACCGTAAGAACTCCGTCGGCACGCAACACGCTTCCGTCCTATATCATACATGCACCAATCGACACTATTCATATGCTTATATATGTGTTTAGACAACAATGAAAAACTAATTGTAAAACTAACATGGGGACATCTATGGGACATTGATGGGAAAATACGAGTTCATCGTACCTGAATACTGTCGAAGAGAGGCATTAATTTTGTTTATGTTTAATTTTGCAGAATGCGCAGGCTGCGGTCAAGAGTTGTCAGAGGGACAGGCTCTTGTGGCGCTGGATAGGTAAGACTTAGTATACTTCAGTAAATAGAAAACCGGACAGTTAGTTCAAATTCTCACGACGCCTTCTTATTGGTGAAGAGAGACTGTGAACTAATGCATCAGACGTTTAACTAGCTGAGCTTTGTCGAATATGAATGAAAACTCTTTTATTTAGCAGAAGACTAAAGTGCCTTGAAAGAATTTTATAGGTATGTAATGTCTACCAACCGGTATTAAGCTAGCGTGGTGCCCAGCAGTGGGAGAGAGTGAGAGAGTGTAATACAAGATTCATTTTATTATAGGCTGCTGATGATGATTGATGGATTGAAATAAATAATACTACTTTGTCGCCAATAAGCAATGTCCTTTGTTAGTAGATTAATGTAAGTACTAAACTTATCATGCGTGCTATTTGGCGTGCGAATATAAAACAAATGTTGTGCGTTTTACAGACAGTGGCACACATGGTGCTTCGCATGCGGTGAGTGCGGCGCGGTGCTGCAGGGCGAGTACATGGGACGCGAGGGCGTGCCCTACTGCGAGCGCGACTACCAGCGGCTGTACGGCGTGCGGTGCGCATACTGCCAGCGCTACATCTCCGGGAAGGTGTTGCAGGCGGGCGACAACCACCACTTCCATCCGACGTGTGCGCGTTGCTCCAAATGCGGCGATCCCTTCGGCGACGGCGAGGAGATGTTCCTACAGGGCGCGGCCATCTGGCACCCGCGCTGCGGACCCGCGCCGCACGATCCGCACGATCACACTGACGCGTCAGAGCACGACGCGCTCACTCATGACCGCGCCTCCGCTGAGCTGCAGGTACGCACACACGTTAATACACAGACAATACAAACCACACCGCTCTTATAGCAGCACTTCACTTGTACCACCTACAACAAGTGAATTGCCACTAAATGAAAAAAATGTTAAAGTAAAATCAATTTGAATTGATGTAGCATCAAGCTCCCATTTCTTACCACATCGATCAAAAAAAAATTAATTAAGATGGAGTAAAAGAGAGCACGAAAACCAGGACACTATTTTCATGAACATACAATTAAAACCATCGATATTGTCAAGTGTGCCTTTCTTGTATAACTTCTGTAGCGTATGTCGTATCTAAATATTGCACACGCGTTGTCAGTAGTATACATTTGAATGATTGTTGAGCTGGATGTTGTAGCGTACAACGCATATTTGAATCCTGATTGTCGTGCTTTCGACCCGGATGTCAACGCCGACGATAGACCCGTCTCTGTATTTGTCGGTATCAGTGAAAGAGACGGAGATATAAAGGCAAGTGACAGCTGAGTCGAGTGCGTGAGAATTGGGGGCTTGCATTTGATGTTAGTTACACTATGAATGTGTTGTCTTGTAGCGTAGCAATCCCCTGTTGTGTACTTTTACACGCAGTAGAAAAAGTTGTCATATGTATAGCAGTCATGCGTAAGTGTAGTTTAGAACTTCAAAAAACAGTATGTATCTTTGTCGGCAATTAAATTGACTAATTATCAGCCTCCTGATCGCGAATTTTCAATCTCACTTTACTATTACAAAATAGATAAAGTGGATAATCCTTAAAGCTGGTGGTATCTTTGTTATCTTTATATTTTATTTTCTTTTATTAATTTGCTCTTCATTATTATTTTTTTATTTTTCGACGAAGATGCACCGTAATAATTATTGCTCTGAATAGACATTAATAAATTCCTTTTCGATAGTGTCCCAAACACAAAAAAATTTAATCAAACCAAGTGAACAGGAAAATAATGTTATCGATAAGTTTTGGAATTAATCGATAAAGCCAATTATACAACATTGTTTGAAATCTAAAGCTACAAAGACTTGAAGTAGTTTAATATTGTGTAATGGCAAATGCATAAAAAAATGTGAACAAAATTATTATTATTGGTATTTAGATAATAAAAATTGAGTTTTAAACTGGATTGAGGGCGGTACCGTTGTCTCCATGTGGTGGCGATGAGTGGTAACATCACTTGTGATACGGTTTTGTTGCGCAGTTCTCGCTGCGGTCGCGCACGCCCAGCGTCAACGGTTCCTACTGCAGCCCCTACAGTAGCCTCACCAGGAAGGTCCGGCTCGGTTAATCCGACCCTTTTTTATTTTATTTTTTCTTTTAAGTTCCTATGTGCCTGTGGACGGTGGCTGTTTATCACGCCAGTATATTTCAGTACAAATAACAGTAACTTACGATTTAATAATCGATTAATAAATATTTGTATAAAAATATCGATAAAATATTATCGATGTTGGTGGCAGTTTCCATCCAAAGGCATATATTTTTAGTTGACACATTTACTTTCAGTTGTATTTAGTTTGTTTTTATTTGTCCCTCTATTGGCTATTTGTGTTGTAAGAACTCTTGATATGTGCACACTGTGGCATGTGGATGTGTTAACTAACACTAGCTTTTTACTGTTCGTTAATTTAATTTATCATTTAGGTTTCCCAAACAATTATTTTATCATAAATATGATTTGATTTATATTGTCTTCAATAATGCCGTGTTTTTTCACAAAATATGCATAGTATAAAATGTTTTAAGAAACGTGGAAAAGGATGTGGAACGGGATACGTGGAAATAAAGACTTAGCCTTCGTGGCGCAATGGGCGATTAGCCGGCTGCGAGGTGAGAGGCCGCGGGTTCGATTCCCACATTGATACAAATGTTTGTGCGATCCCCAAGTATTTGTTTCAGGTATGAGTATTGAGGGATGGCAAGTCCTCGTAGTTTCTGATACCCATGATACAGGATAACCTGGTGTGGGATCAGGACTATGTTTGTGACTGTTGGATATATGTATTTATTTGGTCATACATAAATGCATATTAAAATTCAATTCAAACTGCTTAATAATTCTCTCACATGGTAAATGTTCTTGAAATTAATCGTATACATTGATTGATTAAATTTTATCACGAAGGTCAATGCATTTTCCAAAAGATAAAGTCGCCCATATTAAATACGTATTAATTGTGTCAGTATTGTGAACTTCATCGAAAATTTCGTAATAATATGAAAATGTTCCACATTTGGAAATACTTAAGTAAGGTGGAATGGATTTGACTAAAATACGTGAATTTTATGAGTACCTATTTCCAATTTAAAATGTTACGTTATTGAATAGCCTCGAATCCTATACAGTGTCGTCATACTCCACAAACTGTTTTTCAGCAGAACTTATTTTTTTTAGAATAATCTGACAGAATATTTTTTTTTTGTATTTGTTTGAATGACGGTACGAGCAAATCGCTCGCCTGATGGTAAGCGCTACGCCTGCTCATAAACAGAAGTAACACCACGCAGAACTTTGAATTATAAATCACTGAACTGCGCTCGTCACCCCAATACATAAGATGTTAAGTCTCATAATGCCCAGTAATATCACTGGCTTCAATGTCCTTCAAACCGAAACACAACAGTACTTATACACTGTTGGCTGGCGGCAGAAATAGACAAAGCGGTGATACCAACCCAGACGGCCTCTCGCATACCAGGGACCTACCTACCTTGTCATGATGTGAGCCAAGTCTCCGTTTTTAAGTTAATAAAATTAGTATGTATTATTATATATAGTAAATTATTAAATTAGTATTATTATTTATTAGCCGCTTCCAACAGGTCGGTCTGGAAATTTTTGGGAGAGGCCTATGTTCAGCAGTGGACGTCTTGTGGCAGATGATGATGATGATGAAAATTAGTATGTTAAAATTTGAGATGTGATTACTTGTGTGTAAAGCATGCATGTCCTTTGCCAACATATCGCATGTGTTTGCAGTACGGGTACCGCGCGGTGTCGCCCGGCCTGGTGCTGCGCGAGTACCGCGAGGCGGGCGCGGTCAGTCCGCACCGCATCACCACGTACTCGTACCTGACCACCGAGCCCGCGTACCTGCGCCGGCCGCTGCAGCCGTACGACCGACCGCCCACTTCGCCGCACTTCCATCGCCCGCCGTGTAAGAATCGTATGCTTTTGTTTTTAGAGTTCGGTACCAAAAGGGGGACAACGGAACTCTATTGTAGAGTCTACGCTGCCTGTTCTGTTCTGTCTTTAAAAGGCTATATCTTCTGAACTGTACTTGTTTGTTAGCGAATATCCTTACAAAAATAACAAAACGTAAACATTTAAAGGTATGGCTTACACCATGGGTAAATTAGTAAGTGGGTCAACTGATTGTAGTGCTCTCCACCCATGAATACACATTATCATTTTAATCATGGACTCGTTACCGATCTTATCGACAAGAAGTATTAAGGGATTAGGAAGGGGAGCAGGGAAATGGTCCTTCGGATATTTTATTGAAAATTTAGCTGTCCCTCGCGGCTCCACCCGCGTGATCTGTTTTTCCGGGATAAAAGAAGCCAGACAGTGGCGCCATCTGTCGAAAATTGGTCGTACCAACTCAGAAACCTTCGTGGACTCATGCACAATAACTTTGCTAAAGATCATCACGTGATCAAATGCATAGTTTACGATTCTATAAAGGACATACAGACAAACATTCATTCTTATATATATAGATTGTTGTTGTATGTGTTGCAGCATCAGCGAGCACGCGCGCGTCGTCCCGCGCGGGCAGCAAGGCGTCCTCGCGGCCCGGCATGCGCGCGCTCGTCGACTCGATACGCAGCGAGACGCCGCGACCCAAGTCGCCGCACATGAACAACGAGGTGACCCACATCACCGACGCACACGCACAAGTACTTACATACACTACACCGCACCGCGTCACTGACGAATGGTTGAGGGAAACTGACGCTTGTTCCCTAATTAAATCATAAAATTAATCAGTAGGCCCTTTATAAACTTTATTCGTACTAATCAAACGCTTTAGTGATAATGGTTTAGAGAAAATAGCGTCGACTTCCTTTTATCCTTCGCTGCACTACATATATACGCCTATGTACACTTTTTACAGCTTAGTTCAGATCAATTATTGATAAATTGACGAGAGCAGGTGGGGAGAATATAATACTTCAGTTTTACTAGGAAGGGTCTTGGGGGAAGGGGGGTAAAGATTGCGATAATAGAACCTTGCTCTTAGATTTGCGAATAACACTTGAGCTAAACACATAAACCTCCATAATATTTGTACATTTGCATTTCACATCATCATCTTCCTACGCTCATACAATTAACTATCGGGTCTACGTACCTAACCAATTTTAGTGTTATACTTCCTATAACTTTGGATTGCGATTTACGGATTTGCTGGACGCCTTTCTACTACTCTATGGTGTATATTAAATTATTTTCCACATACGTACACTAACAATCACTTGATCAATCTTCTTCTTTAAGTGCCATCTCCTATCGGAGGTCGGCGATCATACAGGCTATTTTAACTTTGGAAGCTGCTGCTCGGAACAATGATTTTGTACTCATGTTGAACCATTGGCGAAGATTTTTAAGCCATGATATCCTCCTACGACCGGGCCTCCTCCTGCCCTTTATTTTCCCTTGAATGATTAGTTGGAGGAGTTCATATTTTACTTGATCAATGATGAAATAAATTTTCACTACATACGTCACGCTTCTTTTTAACGATACCCTGCTGCTTGCTTCAACCTTAACACTAAAATTGTACACAGATGAATATATACAATAACGGGATATAAATTGTGTATGTATCCTCAGGAACCTATCGAGCTATCTCACTACCCGTCCGCGTACAAACCGCCGCCCGGCACCAAACCGAAGATCGAGCGCGACGACTTCCCCGCACCGCCATACCCCTACACTGACCCAGGTAATGTACCGCAATACTTACGTTTCAACCGGTCATTACATTTTTTTATTACCTTAATCCATGTGTTACGTTAACCAAAATCTATAATCGATACGTAGAAAATCCCCCGTTACCTCTGCCTAAAATCAATTTATTTTCCTTATACTATAAAAATACATGCAACATAATGGCATATGGACCAAGAATATACACAGATGCCATATAATACGCACTAAGACAATTTCAATGCACGTAGTATACCTGTATCATTTTTATTTAGACTAATTATTCTGGCAATATAGGCCTCCCCTAAAGATTTCCAGACCGACCTGTTGGAAGCCTGCATCCAGCGACATCTTGCGACCTTTATCAGGTCGTCTATCCACCTTGAAGGCGGACGTCCAATGTATTTGGGGGAGGCCTATGTTCAGCAGTGGACGTCCTGTGGCTGATGATGATGATACTAGCAACATTTATTTAGAGTCGATATATGAGCATGACAGATTGATGTAAATGTATGTTATTGCAGAACGCAGGCGGCGCTGGTCGGACACGTACAAGGGCGTGCAGGATAGCGACGATGAACATGACGGAAAAGTGAACGGCGCCGTCAATGGAAATGGTAACATCGACCCCAAGCTGCGTCGCGAGGAGCAGGAACTCGCCAAGATCGAGACGGGAATTGCACAGGTATGTATTTCTTTTTTATTCGAGCACGGCAAAGTTACTCATTACGCCTGATGGTAAGCGTAGTGCTATCCAAAAAATCAGCGATCACCAACAAACAATGAGTTTATCGGTAGCCATCAGAGTCATGCCGACCTGTTTAAATGTTTCTTCCTTCTACGGAAAGAAAGTATCAGTATAGAAAGTCTGATTATGCAGGCAATGACGGAAAGTATATTTTTATTTAAAATCATCAACACAGATTCAGTAATTTTATCTAATTGATACTATTATTCAATACATTTCAGGTATTCCTCAAAGAAGTGAAAGAACGAGAGAAGCTACAACAGTGGAAGAAACAGAATTTGGATCCTAGAAACGCGAGCAGGTACGTAATGTTGATATTCAGATCAGTAATATGCGAGCACATGGTTGGTTTGGTGGCAGCGGTCTGAAGAACGGTTGAGGGGTGAAATCTCAGCTTTGGCAGTGACAATTTGATTTTAAGTATTTCGATCTGAGTAAATTACACATCAGTTGCCCGAAATTGAAATTGCTAAACTATATATATGGTGATAAGCTCGGTTGCCTCCTCTTTCGTAAAAAAGTTCGCTCCTACAACGTCATGACATGAATGGTCAGTAGTAATACACTATTAGTATTGCTGAAATATTGAAGTGCATGACTGAGATTGGAGTACTGTGTATATTATGGTGTATCAAATGAAGTAAATTATGTTGACGCCAACCTTTGTATCTCGGCCTACTCCACCGGTGATATAAGCGTAATGGTGCTGCCATACCGGTGTTATAAAATGTTTACAAACATTTTCTAACATTAAACATTTACTAACATTGTGATAAAATGTATCAAATGTTTGTTAACAAATGTTTAATAATGTTTTGTAAACATTTTATAACACCGGTGTGGCAGCACCATAAGGTAACGCATGTGTGTGGTGTGTGTGTAGGACGCCGTCGGCGGCGCGCGAGGCGATGCCGCGGCTGCGCTACTCGTCGCCGGTGGGCGCGTCGCCGTCGCGCACGCTGGACCGCGCGCGCCTCGCCAGCGACGGCGCCGCGCCCGCGCACCCCGCGCACCCCGCGCACGCCTCGCACTCCCACATACCTACGTACAACGGTAAACTATACACACCCCACCTTCACTACTCTCACACTTACAATAGAACGGGTGCTCATTGGACCCGCTTTCTAGTTGCTCTAATGGTCTCGTCAAACAACAGACGGGGCGGGACGACAACGCGACGCTGACGGGACTGTGTATAGATAATAGAGCGTTGCGTCCCGTCGAGCGCGACGGTTCTGTGTGACATTTTCTATATTAACTAATGCATTACAACTGCTGCATGTTCCGTCAGCGTCGCGTTGCCGTCCCGCCCCGTCCGCTGTCTGGCGAAACCATAAGAGAGACCGGTACGATGGTGCAACAATAGAATGGCTCATTGTGCCAAACACAGATCGCCATGTTGCAAAAAAAAAAAAAACTACTGTTATTTATTACTCGCACGAGTCGCGGACACTGCAAACTACACACATAACGAACATCGATTGACGAACCAATCACAGGCGCGTGAGCGCAACGCGCTATTCTATCAAAGAGACCTATAAATGTATTATTCCACGGGTAAAGTTCGTGTTCACGACTCCTGTCGATACTTGTATTGTTACAAATTAATATACTGATATGCCTATATATCAATGATATACATCAATATCGAGGTTTAGTGTCTTGATTTACACCTGAATTAAAAAATATTAAAAACATGCTGATGTAAAATTTCATTTCACATCAATATATCGACTCTTTGTTTAATTTATTTTTATGATGTTATCAATTGTTTAATTATATTATTTAAATTTATATTGATCTAGAATAGAAATGAATAAAAGTTTACATGGACACAATTGGTAATAATGGTCAAGAGAATTTATAAAAAATATATCAACCTATACCGACTAATATTGACACAATCAAACTGAATTACTTACTACTATGGGTACAAAAATTATTTTGTATTATGTCAATGAAATTAGACGGTGTAAGTTTACCGTCACAACATCATTTACCCATATATGTAACTCATCAAACTTAAATAAATCAAACTACTAATGTACTAATCCGCACACACCCTTATTGTCGACTACTCCCCCTCGACCCACCTTTCTCATAGTTCATAAGAGTGAATGTCAAACAGTATGGCAATAGAGCCTTACTGATCGGCTGCCATGTAACAATTTAATATAATGGTCTAGTTTTGATAGAGTTTTATAAGTAATAAGAGGTACGTTATTAAGGAATTCATAAATACAAAGTCATACTTTATTTTATCGATATTTCTTACAACCAAATGCAAGAGAATAATCTTATTTGAAAATTTTAAAACTCTATCATGAAAAATTTTCGATGAAGACAGAGCGCAGATAACAACTTCCAAATATTCATCGGATTACAACATATTATATCTTATTACAGTACAAGTATATTACACGCACGATGGTGAGTTACTAAGCGCATAGTTCTATAGTAGTTAATCGTTACCTCTTTCCTATTACTATAAGTGACGTTGGTTCTAACGCAACATTTTATCTAATCGAAGAGGTATTTTTCATTCTATATGTCTCCGCTTTGTCATTCAGCGCATATCATGTTGGATATTGTTCTGTTTTCTTTACGAATAACAATTCACATAGCACAAACCTTCCGAAAAATACAAAATTAATGAAATGCAATTTTACTTTCGATGGTATCGATACTTAAGCACGAATAAAACTAGAATTCGATGAACTTTTATGCTATGTCGAGTGTGTGGTGGTGTAAGGAAGTGAACAGACCACGCCGATCCAGGTGAGAAGACTAAACTTAACTTCTAATATGAATGTAGGTCCGCTGCATCCTGCGACGTCGCCAATACTGCCTATTTAGACTTGATTTTTCTTCTTTGAAAACATAGTGTTATTTAAATTAGTAATAAAGGCACCATAGAACATGAATTTATAAGCAAGACAGCAAAATTTGTGTTCATTATTTTATTTCTAGATTGTTTGCACTTTTCATCTCTTTACTGTCACTGAGCGGGAAAGTGCCAAACAAAAGAAATAATAATTAAATTTGGTACCTTAATTTCAAAGCTATAAATCTGAGCATTAGACACAAAATACCTGTCCCCTGCAAGGCGGCGTCGCATCAGCTTTGTTCGTGTGTTTTGTCGCTTTTGATAGAAAAACATCATATCATGAAACAAATTATTACTGTAACGTTTAGTAATGCCATTGCACGTATAGAATATAATAAACTTTATCGAAAAAGTCTGATCATATACTAGTAGTACTATACTACAGACAAAAAATAGTGAAGGCGAAATATTATGGCACTCAATCGCGTTATATATGTCTGTGGTCATATTTTTCAGTGTTGCATGCCTGACTTAGTTAGTACACCTTTTCACTACATCTGACTAACTAACTCTTATACGCATGCGTTTATACATCAATCATCTTACAATATATAAGTACGTTATACGTTATATAATATACGCTTTATAAGTCGAATCATTTTCTTAATATAATCATATTGAGTTAAGTTAAGTCTGATTTTATATGTATAAATATAGTTTGTGTATATGTATGTTGTCGGTATATTTATATTGAAATACCTACGTCTTTTTATGTTGCTGGTATTTTTGTGTCCTGCACAGGCTTGTCGTTTTCATGAATATTCTAGTTATCATAAGGAATATTAGTTCAAAACGATAAGTCTGCGTGTTGAGCTTTATAGGGGCAAAACAATATGAATAGTAGTATAACTACGTATAATAATAATCACTGTCTCAAGGTGTGTTTAAATAGATTATTTGACTCGATTTATTTTTATTGTATTGATAACCAGTACGTCATTCAAAGTCTTTTATCGAAATAACTTTATAAATTCGCCCTAGCAATAAATAAAAAGCCATTCAAATATGGCGGAAAGGGTATTAGTCAAATGACAAAAAAATGATGCACGTCTAGCAATGTGACGTCACCGCTATTACAGTGCAGCGCGCGAGTAAGGTGTTCTCCCTACGCACCCACATTTGGTCGTATTAATAATTAATATATTAATTAAGGCCTTTAATCAATTTTAATTCCGTTTTGCAGAGGATTCTTCCTATTATTTTCTGTTCCGTTTAAAATAATTTATAAAATGCAACATAGGAAACTGCCCCATACCATAAATATTAACTAGCTGTTGGGATGTTGAAAGCTGTTTTAGAAGTGCTATATATTGTTTTGCGTCTTCCTGCTTTGATTATCGTTTGCTATCTATTTAAGCGCTGGTTGGACAACATTGGCAATAACCCAGTAGATTAATGTTTTTGGTTTGGGTTTGAAATATGGACGTAGATACTAATTTTAAATTCGAATTGAAAGTTCTTTCTCGGTAATGTAAAGTGTGTTAGTATATGACAACCTGTGAAGTATCCTTACTAAGGATTAGCCGAATCATTAGAACAAATAAGTAAATGTAGTGTATATTGTTCGTAATGTCCAATCAGCGTTTGTATATGTGTATGTATATGTGTGTTGTAGCGTTGTAGTATGTTGTGTGTATGCGTAGTGATGCACGGTGCGCCGCGGCCCGGGTACGGCCTGCGCTCGAGCACGCTGCCCGCCGCCGCGCGTCGCGCCGCCTACGTCAGTACCCACTGCTCGCACGCAGGTGACGGGGACGGACACCAGGGGGATCGGCTTTCACACAACAACAGAAACTCTATGCCCGTACCGTCCGCCCCGGTATACAATACATTACCTTTTAAACACATTTACTCTTAACAATCAACAGTGTTTATGGGACGAAATGTTTGTTTCAATTAATATTTCAAAACAAAATCTTGAGACTTTTATTGACCATAAACATTGTTTCGTGAGCGTTTATAAGTGGCAGAACGTGATTTCCATTATAATTTCTCAGACTTGTAACAGAATAGTAACGTCTGCCTCTTAAGCGCTCGTAGGTTAATTACGCGGTAAGGTGGGGCAAGGTAGGTAGTAGTCGAATAGGGTGGTGTGCACGTGCACGTGTACTGTGGGTACAAGGGCGAGTGTTGCAGTGGTGTCGTCGCTGCGCAGCGCGCCGCGGCCCGGGTACGGACTCGCCGCCAGGTCGCACACCTTCTCCTCCAGCACTGCAGTGAGTATCACACACACGCGCGGACCACTGGGACGGATTTTCTGAAAGGAGTTAACACCAAAACATCGACAAGACCTTGAAATCGACCGCACCCGTGTTTCATCGTTCTTGAGAATAAATTATACTTGACACTGGCTAAATGCATAATACTGCGAAAGCCATAAATAAAAAAAGAAGAAGAGACGGATTTTAAATTCAAATGCACCAATAAATAAAAAACAATCCGAACTTAGTAACTTGGTGGGGTGATCAAACTATACTGCAATTGTTTCATTTGCCGGATTTGGAAATTTAGATTACGATTTTACATTCCGATCGTTAACGTCTCGGATTAATGTAATGTAAAGCTTCTCACACGTCGATAAATATATGTTAATCACAACTCATGCCTAGTATAACTTTATGCTTAATGTTGTTAGTACTGACATAATGCTACAGCAAGTCCTCGGTATGCGTTTCAGGGAGACTTTACGTTCAGCGGCATGGGTGACAAGACGCATAGCACTGATTTCAGCAGCGGCAAATCTGACAGTGAGTATTACCTACCATATCGAGAGAATGTTGTTACGGTGTGATACTCCTTATGCAATTATAGTAATGACATCATTAGCAAAACAGTTCGTTTGTTTTTGTAGTGATATGTATATCCGTATATAACACAATCTAGCGATCAGGCAACTTGCTTATCGATTAGTCGACAGACTTTATGATCGATGGGATAACAAATACAATACTAAGTGGTAGATCCTTTTTTATACGAGTCAGTGTGGCCTATCCACCCCTACTGCATTGTCTATTACCGCCAAGCAGCAGGGTGTAAGTAGTAAACACTGTTATATTCAAATTTGAAGAACATCAAAGCCAATAAAATCACTGTGCATTTTGAAATATCACATCTTATATCTTGGGATAACGAGTGCAGTACAGTGCCATCAAGTACTTTGTAATTCAAACTTCTGAGTGATGTTGTTGTTTATGGGCAAGCGTGGTGCTAACTATTAGCATAGCAACCTATTCGTTTCATCATTCAGTTTAATTAAATGGGAAACAAAAAGCATATTACACAAATTTTAACTACCACTACATAAGCAAATGACTTGATGAGTTTCATTACTATTTATCTAAAACCACAATATACACCAAATTGACACTTACACTTTATAAGTAATAATATGTTTATATCTATAGCCAGTTGATATTATAAGCTAGACTTTATTAGGTACGTATAATATTTATATAGTTGGTAATATAACTCACACAATGATTATTTTGATTTTTAAAATCTATACGTTCAAAATTAGTTTTCTATTCTCTATATATGAACAACAAAGCCAGTTATTTGTAATATTACCTAAAAAAACATTAATGCTAGATTTATATTAAGCCAATGATCTCGTCTTCCTCGCAATTTGATATGATAATATAATATAAATTCAAATTTTAATATTAAATATATATTATATTGTACAGTCAATCAGGGTAACTTTGACAGATCAAAACTATATTTTATAGCTAAATTTTGCTCATGGTAAATATGAGACAAAAGAGTTAGCATAATTAGTGCTCTCAGGTTGGTTTTCATACTCTCAAATTATTTATGGCCTATAAAAATAGTAAATTATATTAAAAACTTGCAATTTTGTTGTGTGTCAAAGTTACAACCCCTATATGGGTAACTTTGATACAGATGTTAATTATCACAGGAATCATAAATTTTAAACATTTTATGGCTTCAGGGTAGCATTGTTTTATATTTATAACAAATGTCAAATGCAATGGAGTCATAGTTAAGCCAATAAAACCATAAAGTTGTAGTTCTATCTTTATTTAAAGATAGCAGCACGATTCACGAGTTATCTGAAAGTTTTCCACTACAAAAATACAACAGTTGAGCGCAGTAACTTTTCGAAAGGTTTTTACATTAACTTCGTTTAAGAGCTTCGTTTTTTTTCGAAGAGTTCATTTACGAAGTTTGTTGTGTACACACATTGCATAAATTCAATGTTATTGCACTTAACGTTGTCAACGTAAAAATTAAAAAGTAGTTGGCGATTTGACTGTCAAAGTTACCATTGTTAATCAAAGTTACCCCGATTGACTGTATTGCGAGTGTTCTAGCGTATGTGATTTGTTGGAACAATGCTATACTCTATAGTACTTGTATTATGAGGTTGTTTGTGTGCGCATGCGTGTACTAACTAAGCGGCGTGATTGTTTTGTGCGCGCGCAGTGCGGACGGACCTCTGCAGTAAGTACGAGTGCGCTCGCTCGCGACGAACGCGCACGCGCACACGCGGTCGCACGCGCACGTCGACCGACGGCGGTACGTCACACATGTGATAACAGTGACTCGAAACTGTTCCGCCTAGAATATTTTTCAGTTAGTGCCATATCTCTATTCTAGTACACCTGTAGTTCCTTCATACTCATCCAACAATATATAGTATGAAAGTAGCACATGTACTGTTTTAAATAATTATAATTCATAATCTGTAGGAACAGCGCGTGCGAGTGTGCGCGTGTGCCGTTTCCGCTCTCAGCTAACAGCTTCTCACAATTATATAATTATCCCGTTTATGTTTATAAAGCACGGCGTATTTGTTCCATACTTGAAGTTCATTGAGTACGTTGAAAACACTAGCGCTGCTCCGCTACCCCAACTAGGGTTGTGCCTACAGGCGCAATAATCCAAACCGCTTGTAGCTAACTTCACAATGCGTACATACACACACTTCGCATCATAAATAAAAGCTCTTAAACCGCGTACCATACAATATTGTCTTTTTCAACTCGCTTATTTCCATTAATACTACCTTATTACATTATACAACGATTTGTAATTTGATTATCATTTGCAATATGTATGTATAAATCGTGTTGAGTAGTGGCGTGTCTGCTTCCACATGAATAGGTGACACGTCAATATAAGGTTCATAATATGTAAGAGTATTACGTTCCTGTCTTCCTCTTAGTGACAATTGTGTTTAACAGTCTTTGTGAACATCTGTTTCAGTATCTGCCGGCTCCATAACTGATGTGGACAGGAGTGCTGTGGTAAGTTCTCCTATTTATATATCACGGGTGTTTATTTTTTACAGAGACCGGAAAATGAGCAAATTCAGCAAATATCTCAGTAGATGTTAGGTGACCTCTTGAACATCTAATTATGCATGACTTGCTAACCTTAAAGGTATGCGATTGAGAAGGAGCACAATTAGAATTTGAGCTTTCGGAATTCTCCATCTCCGTGCGAAACGCAACAATAAGCTGCCACTTCACTTCGTTAGTATTTGTAACTGTAGTATCGCCGCGTTCGAGCCGGCCTATTCATGATGTATACAAAATGATCTAGTACGAGGCTCTCTTCTTAGAACAATTTAAAATCTTATGTAACTTATTCAAAATGACTTTCTTCTTTGGCTTGAAGGACTCATTTAAACATCTAGTATTTATTTACAGCGGGGATACTGCAACCGCCTCTTGTATGGTTCACAGATGGTGTATATTAAATCGTGACTTTCAATATGTCAGTAAAAGTATGCTGTTGTGAGTAATATTAATATAGTATGTATTGTCGTGCAGACGACGGACGGTGCAGGTCGCGGCGTGGGCGGGTCGGTGCTGACGCGCGGCGTCGGCGGCGGCGGGTCCGCGCCGGCCGCGGGCAGCGTGCGCCGCTCGCTGCCCAACATGGCCACCTCCGCGCTGCTCAACGAGCCCGCCAAACTATACCCCTACCATCTACTGCTCATCACCAACTACCGTCTGCCGCCTGACGTCGACCGGCTCAATCTCGAGGTAAGCCGTCTCGCCGACCACGCCAGAACTCTTCTTCTCTTTATTTATGGCTTTCGCAGTATTATGCATTTAGCCAGTGTCAAGTATAAATTATTATCAAGTTATTTTTACAAGAACGATGAAACACGGGTGCGGTCGATTTCAAGGTCTTGTCGGAGTTTTGGTGTTAACTCCTTTCAGTACGATGCTTCATTCACTTATTTCAATGTTTCCATACACTGTTCATCACCGTCAATGTTTATTGAAGAAATCCACACCACTTTTATACAACAAACACAACTCTAAACAAGTTTATGAAATAAATTAAAATAAGCGATGAACTGCACTGTCAGAATTCCCGCCAAAACTCCACGCCAGAACTCACTTCGAGTCCAACCAGCCTCCGTGGCGCAGCGGGCGAGTAGCCGGCTGTGAAGCGTGAGGCCGCGGGTGCGATCCCCGCACCGAGACAAATGTTTGTGTGATCCACAATTAATATTTGTTTCGGGGTCTGGGTGTTGTGAGACCGAAAGTCTCTCGTAGTTCCTGATACCCACGACACAAGACTCGTATCTTACTGTGGGGTCAGTACTATGTATGTGACTGTTTTGACGGGAATTCCGACAGTGCGGTTCATCGCTTATTTTAATTTATTTCAAAAAGTAGTTTAAAGTTGTGTTTCATGTATACAAGTGGTGTGGATTTGAGCAATAGACATTTACGGTGATGAACAGTGTCTGGAAACATTGAAATAAGTGAATTAAGCAACGTACTGGAAGGAATTCACACCAAAACTCCAACAAGACCTTGAAGATGTCCACACCGATATTTTATCGTTCTTGTGAAGAGTTCAGAATAAATTAATTTGTCATTGGCGAAATGCATAATAATGCGAAGCCATAAATTAAAAAAAGAAGAGTCCGACCGTCTAATCTTACTATGTGCTGTACGTTTGTTTTGTTACAGCGCCACTTGTCGGATGCCGAGTTCGAGGCGATTTTGCAGATCTGCCGACAGGACTTCTACAGGCTGCCACAGTGGCGCCGCAACGAGCTCAAACGCCGCGCGCGCCTGTTCTAAGCGGTCCCGACCCGACCACCGCCCTTGCTGATACAAACGTTTCCTCCTCCGGCAGTTCTCAATACGAGGAGTTATTAGTGTCGTGGCCAACCCTCAGCGGTGGGTAGTCGCGTCGGGATGCGGCTCGCGAGTTTCAATTTGGTTATAGCCAATTCTGAGTGATTATATTATTTGTAAAGAGAAATTTATTTATTGATCATTCGAGAGGTACTGATGATGATTGCGCGAGGAAGCGAACGCGTCCCGCCGTGTGCCACGCGTGCGAGACACTTGGCATAATTTTATATTTTACCAATACGACTTCGTTGTTATTATTTTTACGGTGTTTTTATTATAAAATATTTTATCGACACGTTCCGACGCAGCGCTCGCGTATGTTTTATTGGAATAGAAATAATGAATAATGACCCCTCAGGACATATTGAGATTTTTGTTATTCGGTCAGCAAGCGCGCACATAAAAGCTTCCATATTATCTTATCTATATAATCACGCTGAACACCGTCTGTTCGTGCGAGAGCGCTGTTGCGGAACTATTTGTAACTTTTATAGCCGTATTATCCGCGAGATATGCACGTCACTTACCATACTAGTGAGTGTGACGCGCCGCGTCGACTCCTGACGCCTGCACATACCGCGGCCGATGCGACGTTAGAATAGGGGCGTAACTACACGCCATAGAGCAACTAACTTACTTTGTGTACTCGACCTCTTACATCCGATAGTGACGATATCGTAATAACTTCACATAATAATATATTAAATACATATAATATAATTATACTATTGTGCGGTGTGATTTGTCTGATGCGACAGTTCCAAGAACAGTCGCGAGAGAATGCGTCCAGTCGCCGCGCCGTGCGTCCTGTCGAGGGACGTATTCTGATCTGCCCTATTTCAATCAATATCAATAAAAAAACATTCATTAGAAACACATTATCGGTGGGTTGATTGAGAAGTTCGCGACGGCGCACTGACCAATGACCCGCGCGTTCCTCTATTGGTTTATTTCGTTAGAAGCAGTCACAGCGTGTTCTTGCCCGCTGTGACTGGCGTCGCGCTGATTGATGCCTTGTTTTATATACATATAAAATATTCTTATATATGTGAGCGTGTGTAACGTTTAATTTAGTGAGAACCAAATATAATATGTGTAAGATACGATATACTATTTCGTTAGCGTTTAAGTTGGGACATACCTAGTGCATTGTTTCGATAGCTATAAGAGTAGCTTATGTTAGTGTGCGTGCAGATTGGCGCAGACCGGTGTGTGTGTGTGTGTGTGTGTGTATGCGTATGCGTGTGTTGTGTGTGACGGTAGGTGCTAAGAGTCCGCGAAATTTCAAAGGAAAATTAAGGTTTTCAAACGTCGCTGATTGTTTCGCGGCCGTCGTTCGTGCTTATATGTACACAGTGTGTACATTTATTAAGTTTGTTAAATAAATATAATAATCATAACTAAACAGTTTGCAGTGGAGGATGGTCCATATTACATATTTAGTATTATTTTCAATATTGAACACATACACAGACCGTTTATTTATTTAATGCCTTACTTGTTTCACTGTGTTGTGTATATCTATGATATTTTTTTTCTAGTTTATGATGCCAAGTTCAATAATTGACGCATGACGATGGCCGTGAAACATATTTATACATAATTATCGACGTCCGGACCTTCCTAAGCCGCTACTAAACGTATGTGTGCAAGTATTTTCGTGTGTGTGTGAGTGCGTGTGTGTATCATGCGATATCTCCATGTCAACGTTATTATCATTAACAAAATATCACGATTAGGAAACTAACTTTGCCATTCATGACTTAAATTTCATTGGTAACGTTATACAATCTTGTATCACTGATAGAGTAACGTTGATATCGAAGTATTCGTGTATACATCATAATGATGACATCATTGTTTTTAATTTTATTCTAGGCAGATATTATTTTTGGTTGCAATACATATAATTAATTTATATATATGAAAAATATTAAAAATATAATAATATTATATTATAAAAATATTTTTTCATTCGCATTTTGGTGGCTTAGTCGATAGTTTGTAAGGAGATGATTAGCGCATCTGCGTTTGTGGTTAAAGCGCAAAAGTTTTTGTCGAAGAGGGAATTATTTACCTATTTCTGGAAAGGGAAGTGGGGGAGTGGATTTTATGGTGAGACATTGTGACACGAGCCTTGCCACATGTTATAGTTTAAATCAATGATAAAATCTAATACACAGGTGCAGATTTAATCGCCCAAATCATTAATAAGTGAATCAACGTACGATCACCCAACTTATTGCTAATTGCAATTTTTTACGTAATTTTTCTTCAGTTTTCTATCTGTAATACAATCCAAATAACATCCCGTGGTTGATTGAGTTATGCGTAGATTACGTACATTACGTTTTGAATAATATTTGTAGTATTGAAGTTAAAGCCGGACCAAATAGAGAGTAAAGGCGATTAAATTCAAGTCCTGTGTAAGATTCTACTACAAACCCAATACAAGTTGTAAGTGTAGACTATTTGTGTGGAGTGTATGAAGGTTACACTTGATGGTTGCTATATCTGGTGCATATCTTGCTCGTCGTAGCCGACAGAGCGCGCTGGACGTCTTGGAACATTGTTTTACTGTAGCTAACTTCGCGCCTATTTTATACACCACTGAGATATAGATATGTATTCGGTCATATCTTTTAATTTTATTTGATTAGTCTAAATATATACGAGAAATGTATATGTAAAACGAACCTATTAAATTATAATATGTACACACAACTAAATGCTTTCATTTTATGTAAGCGTCGAGCGTGCGAGAGTGAGCTAAATTATTTAATTATATTTAGATGTGTATATATAGAGTTTATTATGTAATATCGCTTGTGTGTTTCGTCCCGAGTCCGCGCCAGTGGCGTCCCGCTCGTGTCCACTCTATACAACTGTACCTGTAGGTACCTGTACATCTGGTCTCTAATAACCAACAACACAACGTCGGCACACTCGGGACGAAATATTATTTATAATTTTAAAAAATATCTATCATACACAAGCGCAAGACCGATGCGCGATAGAGCCAAGCGCGAGAATTCATGTTTAGTTTTCCAAGCGAGGGGCTATGCTTTTGAAGTAATAAACTTGCATTTCCAAATTGTCTGTGTTTATTTATTTAAACCTTAAGGGTCCGCTGTACTTTGCCGGATCGGGGCTTCAACGATTCTCCATTTTTTATTATATTTGTAATTGAATTTTTAACTGGATGACCAGTGGAATACTGTTTCGTTCCGTCATAGTATAGCTGGACCCTAAACGACCCCTTAATTTTATAATTTGTCGTAATCCAGGAGCCATCATAATTGTTTTTATTATATGAAAATACATAAACCAAGTGAAAAGCCGTGGTGTGTTCATAACTTCAAGCCAACGAGACGCACACGACGACATGTTATGTGTAATTCTCGTGCCATTTGTTTTGACACACTGCCTCGAATAGAGTAAACTCGTAATACGTCAGGAACGCTGCGAAATAAACAAAATTTTGATTAATATGCATTTTAAGTTTCATGTGTTTATACACATAGTCAAACTCATTTGTACGCGAGGTGCTTGCATGTGTGCATAAATAAAAATAAATACAGCCAACAGTCACACACATAGTCCTGACCGACAGTAAGATACGATTCTTGTGTCGTGGGTATCAGAAACTACGAGTGATTTTCGGTCTCACAACACCCAGACCCCGAACAAATATTTGTGGATCACACAAACGTTTGTCTCGGTGCGGGGATCGAACCCGTGGTTCTCGCCCGCTGCGCCACGAGTACTACTATTACTAGTTACGGAATGCTTTTATATTGTTATGGTGCATTTGTGATTGCAAGTTGCACTTTTGCCTACCCTTTTGAAAATAGAGGTGGCTACTTATTTTGAAACATTATCGAACCCACTAAAAACTAACACACCACATCAAACGTTTGCGATTTTGACCATTATGAAACTCGAAATTCTTATTCTCCAGTAGGTACACTAATTCGATGCAAATATGCAATAACATGTCAACCCATTAATTAAAAATTGAGATGTGGATTTTATTTTACTAAATTTATTGGTTTTAAGTAGGTTAAAATTCGTAATTTACAAAAAAAAAACAAAAATTAAACATTTCCCACATACAATCACACCAAATAGAACTTTAAATTATTAAGTTATTGAATTTAGCAAAATAAAATAGTCATCTAAATTTTTACTTGATGTGGGTTGAAATGTTATTGCATAAGTGCATCCAATTAAGAAAGCAATGAAACAATAGACTTACTGTCGAAGTCTCCGAGTACATCCTGGCAGTATTGTCTGCTCAAACCGCAGACCGTCTCGTAATACTTATCGTGCGAGCAGACCACGTCGCCCCTGGCGACACCAATATTATTGTAGTTAAATTTTCCTCGGCTCTAGCCGACCAAAACGTATCTAAAGCGACTATAATAACTTACAGAGTATTTCAACATAGTCGGTAACATGCAATTATTATAACAATAGAGCTAGAGTACCTACCATGAATTCTGTAAAAAAATGGAGAGCCGCTATCTTTAGCGGTTGAAGGATCTAGGTATTACCTATTTAAAGTACCCCTAAGCTTCCGTAATGACTAATAAGCCATCCCAAGAAATGTTAAACGTATGAGTGGTACGTACGATGAGTGGTAGAGCCACGCTGTAGACACTTTTGTCTACAGCATGATTGGGCCGGCTCAACCGGGTCATTACCACTGTCTCACAGAAAACCGACCTAAAGTAGCGGCTTGCTGCTGCGTTTCGTACGGTGAGTGAGTGGAGGCCCAAATATCCCTCCCCTTCCCAATCCCTAATTATCCCTTTCCTTTAAGATCGGCAACGCGCCCATAATACTTCTGATATTGTGGGCATACATGGGCGGTGGAGATCACTTACCATCAGGTGACCCACTTGCTCGTTTGCCGATCTATTCCATAAAAAAAAAAAGTGTGCCTCTCGGGACGCTCGACAGAAGTGATAACTTAAACTAATGTGGGTTAAAGTGAGAGCGGAGGAGCCTGCCTGATACTGCCGTATGCGTGAGAGAAAAGGAAGCCAGAGTGGCGCCGTAACGCGTTACGTTACGAAGTCCGGTCAAAGTCATGTCAAAGCCCTGTCAAACTTCTGTCTAAGTCCGGTCAAGGTCCTGACAAAGTTTGTCAAAGCCCTACAAAGTCCTGTCGAAGTCCGGTTAAAGTCCGGTCAAATACCGGTCAAAGTCCTGTCAAAATCCGGTCAAAGTCCGCTCGAAGTCCGGTCAAAGTCCGGTCAAATACCAGTCAAAGTCCTGTCAAAATCCGGTTAAAGTCCAGTCAATGTCCGGTCAAATACCGGTCAAAGTCCTGCCAAAACCCGGTTAAAGTCCAGTGAAAGTAATGTCAGTCTTGTCAAAATCCGGTCAAAGTCCTATCAAAGTCCGGTCGAAGTCCGGTTAAAGTCCAGTCGAAATCCGGTCAAATACCGGTCAAAGTCCGGTCAAAGTCCGGTCAAATACCGCTCAAAGTCCTGCCAAAATCCGGTTAAAGTCCAGTCAAAGTCAGTCTTGCCAAATTCCGGTCGAAGTCCGGTCAAATACCGGTCAAAGTCCTGTTAAAGCCCGGTCAAAGTCCTGTCAAAGTCCGGTCAAAGCCCGGTCAAAGTCCTATCAAAGTCCGGTTGAAGTCCAGTCGAAATCCGGTCAAATACCGGTTACAAACCTGTCAAAATCCGGTCAAAGTCCTGTCAAAGTTTGTCAAAATCCGGTCAAACGCCTATCAAAGTCCGGTCGAAGTCCGGTCAAAATCCGTTCGAAGTCCAGTCAAATACCGTTCAAAGTCCTGTCAAAGCCCGGTCAAAGTCCTGTCGAAATCCGGTTAAAGTCCTGTCGAAATCCGGTCAATTACCGGTCAAAGTCCTGCCAAAATCCGGTTAAAGTCCAGTCAAAGTAATGTCAGTCTTGTCAAAATCCGGTCAAAGCCCGGTCAAAGTCCTATCAAAGTCCGGTCGAAGTCCAGTTAAAGTCCCGTCGAAATCCGGTCAAATACCTGTCAAAGTCCGGTCAAAGTGCTGCCAAAATCCGGTTAAAGCCCAGTCAAAGTAAAGTCAGTCTTGTCAAAATCCGGTCAAAGCCCGGTCAAAGTCCGGTTAAAGCCCAGTCGAAATCCGGTGAAATACCGGTTAAAAAACTGTCAAAATCCGGTCAAAGTCCTGTCAAAGTTTGTCAAAATCCGGTCAATCCCCTATCAAAGTCCGGTCGAAGTCCGGTCAAAATCCGGTCAAATACCGGTCAAGGTTCTGTCAAAGCCCGGTCAAAGTCCTGTCAAAGTCCGGTCAAAGTCCTATCAAAGTCTGGTTAAAGTCCATTCGAAATCCGGTCAAATACCGGTTAAAAACCTGTCAAAATCCGGTCAAAGTCCTGTCAAAGTTTGTCAAAATTCGGTCAAACCCCTATCGAAGTCCGGTCGAAGTCCGGTCAAAATCCGGTCGAAGTCCGGTCAAATACCGGTCAAAGACCTGTCAAAGCCCGGTCAAAGTCCTGTCGAAGTCCGGTCGAAGTCCGGTTAAAGTCCTGTCGAAATCCGGTCAAATACCGGTCAAAGTCCTGCCAAAATCCGGTTAAAGCCCAGTCAAAGTAATGTCAGTCTTGTCAAAATCCGGTGAAAGCCCGGTCAAAGTCCTATCAAAGTCCGGTGGAAGTCCGGTTAAAGTCCAGTCGAAATCCGGTCAAATACCTGTCAAAGTCCGGTCAAATACCGGTCAAAGTGCTGCCAAAATCCGGTTAAAGTCCAGTCAAAGTAAAGTCAGTCTTGTCAAAATCCGGTCAAAACCCGGTCAAAGTCCGGTTAAAGTCCAGTCGAAATCCGGTCAAATACCGGTTAAAAACCTGTCGAAATCCGGTCAAAGTCCTGTCAAAGTTTGTCAAAATCCGGTCAAACCCCTATCAAAGTCCGGTCGAAGTCCGGTTAAAGTCCGGTCAAAATCCGGATGAAGTCCGGTCAAATACCGGTCAAAGTCCTGTCAAAGCCCGGTCAAAGTCCTGTCAAAGTCCGGTCGAAGTCCGGTTAAAGTCCTGTCGAAGTCCTGTCGAAGTTTGTCATAATCCGGTCAAAGCCCTATCAAAGTCCTATCAAAGTCTGGTTAAAGTCCATTCGAAATCCGGTCAAATACCGGTTAAAAACCTGTCAAAATCCGGTCAAAGCCCTGTCAAAGTTTGTCAAAATCCGGTCAAACCCCTATCAAAGTCCGGTCGAAGTCCGGTCAAAATCCGGTCGAAGTCCGGTCAAATACCGGTCAAAGACCTGTCAAAGCCCGGTCAAAGTCCTGTCAAAGTCCGGTCGAAGTCCGGTTAAAGTCCTGTCGAAACCCGGTCAAATACCGGTCAAAGTCCTGCCAAAATCCGGTTAAAGCCCAGTCAAAGTAATGTCAGTCTTGTCAAAATCCGGTCAAAACCCGGTCAAAGTCCGGTTAAAGTCCAGTCGAAACCCGGTCAAATTCCGGTTAAAAACCTGTCAAAATCCGGTCAAACCCCTATCAAAGTCCGGTCGAAGTCCGGTTAAAGTCCGGTTAAAATCCGGTTGAAGTCCGGTCAAATACCGGTCAAAGTCCTGTCAAAGCCCGGTCAAAGTCCTGTCAAAACCCGGTCAAAGTCCGGTTAAAGTCCAGTCGAAACCCGGTCAAATTCCGGTTAAAAACCTGTCAAAATCCGGTCAAACCCCTATCAAAGTCCGGTCGAAGTCCGGTTAAAGTCCGGTTAAAATCCGGTTGAAGTCCGGTCAAATACCGGTCAAAGTCCTGTCAAAGCCCGGTCAAAGTCCTGTCAAAGTCCGGTCGAAGTCCGGTTAAAGTCCTGTCGAAGTCCGGTGAAATACCGGTTAAAAAACTGTCAAAATCCGGTCAAAGTCCTGTCAAAGTTTGTCAAAATCCGGTCAATCCCCTATCAAAGTCCGGTCGAAGTCCGGTCAAAATCCGGTCAAATACCGGTCAAGGTTCTGTCAAAGCCCGGTCAAAGTCCTGTCAAAGTCCGGTCAAAGTCCTATCAAAGTCTGGTTAAAGTCCATTCGAAATCCGGTCAAATACCGGTTAAAAACCTGTCAAAATCCGGTCAAAGTCCTGTCAAAGTTTGTCAAAATTCGGTCAAACCCCTATCGAAGTCCGGTCAAAGTCCTGTCAAAGTCCGGTCGAAGTCCGGTTAAAGTCCTGTCGAAATCCGGTCAAATACCGGTCAAAGTCCTGCCAAAATCCGGTTAAAGCCCAGTCAAAGTAATGTCAGTCTTGTCAAAATCCGGTGAAAGCCCGGTCAAAGTCCTATCAAAGTCCGGTCGAAGTCCGGTTAAAGTCCAGTCGAAATCCGGTCAAATACCTGTCAAAGTCCGGTCAAATACCGGTCAAAGTGCTGCCAAAATCCGGTTAAAGTCAAGTCAAAGTAAAGTCAGTCTTGTCAAAATCCGGTCAAAACCCGGTCAAAGTCCGGTTAAAGTCCAGTCGAAACCCGGTCAAATTCCGGTTAAAAACCTGTCAAAATCCGGTCAAACCCCTATCAAAGTCCGGTCGAAGTCCGGTTAAAGTCCGGTTAAAATCCGGTTGAAGTCCGGTCAAATACCGGTCAAAGTCCTGTCAAAGCCCGGTCAAAGTCCTGTCAAAACCCGGTCAAAGTCCGGTTAAAGTCCAGTCGAAACCCGGTCAAATTCCGGTTAAAAACCTGTCAAAATCCGGTCAAACCCCTATCAAAGTCCGGTCGAAGTCCAGTTAAAGTCCGGTTAAAATCCGGTTGAAGTCCGGTCAAATACCGGTCAAAGTCCTGTCAAAGCCCGGTCAAAGTCCTGTCAAAGTCCGGTCGAAGTCCGGTTAAAGTCCTGTCGAAGTCCTGTCGAAGTTTGTCATAATCCGGTCAAAGCCCTATCAAAGTCCTATCAAAGTCTGGTCAAAGTCCGGTCGAAGTCCGGTCAAAGTCCGGTCTAAGTCCGGCCAAAGACCTGTCAAAGTCCGGTCAAACTCCGGTCGTAGCCCGGTCAAAGTCCGGTTAAAGTCCGGTTGAAGTCCGGTCAAAGCCCGGTTGAAGTCCGGTCAAAGTCAGGTTGAAGTCCGGTCAAAGTCCGGTCCAAGCTGACTGGTCACTGTGTGACGCCACCTGGGACTTCGACGACTTTAGAGGTAATTTATAGCAGTACGGATTTACTTTTATTGTTATTTGTCCTAAATGAGTGTTTCTAGTGGGATATTGGCCTCTATAATCTAAATTCCTGTGTTATTTATCAAAACGATAAATAAAAGACCCTTAAATTACCAAAAATTTGGTGAGCCAAAGTTACACTGACATTTGGGTAACATTAATAAGTATGAGGAGTTGATGAAGAAAATCTCTAATTTATGTAGTTTTTTTTACTCCTCGGTAAGATTAGCTTGTCATATTGATAAAAAAAATACATTTCGTTTATATCACTATCTCCTTTTTAGTGGCAACGTAGGGTTGCCATATTAATACAATATTAAACTGCCTGGTTTATCGAAATCAACTTCTATTTTATGGACCTCTTAAATCAAGTTATTATTGTATTAATCAGGTTTTGATGTACTTATAATTATTGAGCAATGCCTAAAATAATAAAAAATAATAAAACAAACTAAATCACATATAAAAAAGAAACATAATATCGGCTCTCAATTCCCCCATACCATGTATAGAAATTGATCATCAATCGCATAAGAATCGAGATCCTCCAAATCGACTAACTATATTTCGGGGGTGACAATTAAATATGTCAAGCTTTGATGGCCACTTCCACCCTTCAAAACTTTTTTGCATAATTGAAATTTTCACGCATTGTCTGTCCTCGCCCCGAGCTAATGTTACCCCAAATGGTCTGAAAATGAAACGGCTCGAAGATTAATTAAAGATTTTTTAAAAAATCTATCAATATCGCGGGATATTTCAGTGTTATTACATAAAAAACATATGATTCTTCAACATAAAACTGAACTCGCCTTCTGTAGTTCTTCTGTAGTAATTGCTATACACAACTTTTTAGCAAGTATATTTCTAACTCTGTTTACCGCCCAAATTTTGAATGGTGAGAAAAAAAAAACCCGTGTGTGTGTACTTATGTACGCACGTACGAAGTTATACTTCTTATTACAAAACAAAATTAACTCCAAAAATTTCATCCCGCATACCAGTACTCTACGTTTGTAATAATAAGTATTTAACATTAATAATTTAATAATATTTAGTGTTAATTATATTAAATAAAAGTATTTTAATTTATATCAATAAATAATACATACGGATAGTTAACCTCAATTATATTGGAGCACTTGAAAAAGTATATAAGCACAATTTTTTTCACTAATATTCACAAATAGTAAGTAATATCAATCAAAATATTCAATTTAAATCACTACTGAATATAATTTATTAGCACATATATAATTCGCACTTGTATGAAACTCAAACACGTGTTGTGAATGTATAAACTAGAGACATGTTGATAAATATTATAAATATGAAAACAGTGATCAGAGGTGACGAGCGTACCAACATGCGCGACTAATATCGAGGTTCAATTCCTATTTTGTTGGTAGCTTTTTTTTCGAGACTTAATGAGCGGTTAAGCAGACGGCTTCATACTGTTAATTTTGTGTCACAGGTGCGCGCGCATCTTAAAATTTCACTCTCATCATTTTTTCATAACGCGCCTAAAGAAGTATAACTTCAAAAATATATAATTGATAAATATCAATTGTCACTGCAGGTTTCGTTTAAAAACACTTTTTACTTTCATAAATTAAACTACTTATTATTATACAGTGTATCAGTAAGAAGAGAAAAAATTAAACGTTCAAATAGAAGTTAGTGAGTCAATGTTACATTGAAAGCTAAAGTTACCCAGGTTGACTGTATTGAAATGATTAAAATTTAGCATGCCCCACCTGACAAGCTCCCAACAGTTTATAAGGTCGGTTAGGCAGCTAGACATGTTAAAGCTGCCGCGGTTTACCCAGTCCAATGTGATGGGCTGATAAGACTGTAACGGATCTTCAAAGTGCTGACCTTTAATGACGCGACACAGTGCTGAAATCCACATATTGTATGAGTTAGTTTTTTTTTTCATAGCAGAGCTCCGCAAACCGGCAAGTGTGTTACCTCATGGGAACTGCCCAACGTCCATAAAACACAATATCGGAAGAATCATGGATGTGTTACCGACCTTAAAGGAAAGGAATGAGGACTGGGAAGGGGAGAGCGGATTCGGACCTCCGTTAATCTCATTCACCACAAAACGTAATAGAGAACTACCATTTCGCACTGATTGAGCCGGACCATTAGTATTGAAGACAAAAATGTCCATAGCGTGGCACTACTACAAAAAATAAACAAATATTTATTGCTTCGTCTAACAATATCTACAATAAGAGATATTTTTCTTTATCCTCAACGTTAAATTAACTCGTCTACGGAAAATACGTACGGTTTATGAAATAAATTACACCAACAATATAAACATAGAAAATTTGCTTCATTATAAATACAAGAATATATTCCACACACACTGTAAAGTCTGTAATAACTATGAACTTTGTACATATATATGACATTGATACTAGGTAGCAATTAACAGATATTACAGTAAGAGTCACGTTCATTAAACCTAAACAAGATCCCATAAGCTATTTTGATATGTGTACGCTTTTCTAATTATGAACTTCTAATGAAAAACCATCAAAGCCACGCTGGCCCAACGCAGTAAAATAGATAAACTTTGAATACCATAGCAATTATTATGGAGATTTCTCAGGAGACAGGTATCCAGGTTTCTTCAGGACGTTTCCCTTCATCAATACACCTAATTAGCAATGTATTCAATATATGTAGCTTCAATATAGAAAGCACCGCGAACTAAAATACCTAATGTTAGATATATCACCACTATAAGCGAGGCTAGCTTTAAAGCCTCCACACACCTAAGGACGTCCTCTGTATCTCAATTTAAACAGCGAGGCCGACCAACTGCGCTACCGTCCATTTCGGGGCCGCACGATGTACACCTCAAAGGGCGGTAAAACAGCACCCCGCTGCTCGCTCACAACCCCGAGTAATTGACTCTTACGACAGGCAGAGGATACTGTTAACTGTGATAGAATTCTCCAAACGCCCCCGACCTAATAGAGCGGGAGAGGTCGCGTCAATCCAACTTCCTATATAAGTAACTAACAGACTCGGCCACGCGTTGCTGTGGCTAAGGTAAATGTTGAATTATATTGTAGTAAACTATTCAATACATTATGCGCCATCTATTTGATACTTACTCAATACAGCTGATAAATTGCCTTACACCGCCATCTGTTAGAATATTATGGAACTCACAGATAATTATAACTCTTTGCCATATAATAAACAAATAGTTTGCAATAAAAAAATATTTCGAACTTATTCAATCCAGCCGATAAATTACCAGGTATTGCCTTGACGAGACCCATTTGCTCGTTTGCAGACTATTAAGATGTTTTTACTTTAAAAAACCTGATCCTAGGGGCGCCACTTTTGCACAGACTACTTAGAGAACTGACGTCACTTTTGGCTGTTCTCATGCCCTGTTTTCCAATTACAGCACTAGAGCGCATTATGCGGCATAATGCTCAACGTTGAATGTTTCAATTACAGCAACGCTACGCACAATCAAGCACTCTCAAAAGTACTGCTTTCGGGTGATACATGCAATCGATACCAACTCAGTAACAGAAAATTAACAAGTGTTTTTTCTTTAAGTTGGCATTGATCGAAATTTTATTTATATTATCGTTAGTAATTAATATTGTTTATTGTTGAGAGTTTTTTTAAGCTTTCGTCTTATCGTAGTGTTTTCGAAATATTCAAAAGTTAATTCAGACCCTGTTAAAAAGTAAATGTAAGGATGGATGAAGGTATAAACATTGACTATTTATTTTTTTATTCTCAATACTGAATTTAGCGCACTCTGCTGGTGCACTAGAAAACTAATTCACGTTCCAATTAGCAATGAGCACATTTCGGCATTGTGCGCCACTGAGTCGCATTATGCTCTGTAATTGGAAAACAGGGATGATTTACCGCCATATGGCGGGGATTTTTATTTTTCTGGTCAGGTTATGGGTTTGCTTAAAAAGGTACATTAGATTCTATATTCACTTTTGAAGTGGTTAATAAGAGCCAATAAATGACTCAATACAAATAAAAACAATAGACAGACAATCAGTCTTTCTGCGTAGCGTTATCTTGGCTTAATGCCGAATTCCTTATTGTGCTTAAATGCTTTGCTCCATTATGATTGGACGGTGGATTTAATATTATGTGGGTTGACCTATCGTCTGACCCCCACAACTCACAAGTCGCAACGAAAACAAAGTTTCGTCAATGCCTCTTCCGATAATTAGCAGGGTGCACTACGTTCAGGCGAGGTTGGCTTTAATCCTAAAAATGTTGCAGACTCATTATCAATCAAAAAACACAGATGAGAGACCATACGAGTCTTCACAAGAGACGATAAAAGGAAAAGTGTATTGATTTGAAGAGAGAGAGAGTGAGATATTGTGGACATTATAAAACGAAATATGTATATTGTGTTATTTGAAGACAACTTTTTTCCCCAATAATTTCTCGAAGGATTTTGTTTCCCCAAGAAAAAATATTTCCCCCCCAATTATAGATGTGTGCTGCCATCAAAATAAGAAGTCCCTTAAGTTAGAGTAATTTCAGAAATTTTTAGAAGTAATTCCAATCCAAAAACTTTTTTTCAACTGTTTTAAATTTTAATGAAGTAGAAATAAGCAATACTTTACAACAAAATACAACTATCCAGTCACAAATCAAAACCATAAAAAATATTTCAATTAACCATATACGCTGGCGCCATCTATTAAATCAGTACGTTCTGAACATTGCATCAATACATATCCCATTTGTGAAGAACCTCAACCGACTACAATATATATTTATATTTTTTTTACAAAATGACAATTAAATAGTAGTTTGAAAAATCTAAAAAACACGCTTTTATAGAAAATCTAACTAAAAAATTGAAGATAAATAAAAAGGCCCATAAAGTGAAAAGGCCCAAAACAGAAAGGCCCATAACCAAAAAGGCCCTTAACACAAAAGGCCCAAAACTGAAAGGCCCATAACCGAAAAGGCCCAAAGCTGGAAGGCCCATAACCGAAAAAGCCCTAAACTGAAAAACAACGGGTTGCACTCGGGAGTGCCGGCAGAAGTGAAAACTTGAATATTAACGTTGTGCATTTAAATTTTAAAATATTTTAATTTAAAATATTTTAATTTTAATGGTTAGGGAATAATTTCGCACGAATTGCTTTATTTCAGTATAAAAGTACTATCATTTATGTGGTTAAATACAATATACATTTATTGCGCTATCGTATACAAAAATAACAATTTATATTACATAAAAATAATAACACTCCGTTTCACGAATTTTCGATTAGGTCCCGTGTCCTAACGCGAGTTTAACATTTTATACCCATCCCAAGAAAAGTGCTCAACTTCGCTAAAGAAGTTTCACTTCTTTTGAATTTCTTTTGTTTGTTTTTACTAAACTTACTAAAAACACGAGTGGCCGAACCAAGGACCTATTTTTTCTATCAAAATCAAGGATTCAATCGGGACTTTTGAATTTTATATCTGGTATACTTGGCACAGACTTTGCCAGTGTTAGATAAATTGACATTGAATCATCGAAAAAACACTTGGAATATCCAATTCAGTTCATGTAGTATTATGGTAATAAATTTAACCCAGTAAGTCTATAACGTTTTATGAATTGTTTGTCAAAGGTAGAGACAAATAAGTCAAAGGGAATATATCCATATTGTTTGTATAAATATCAGAGCTGCCAGATTGTAAAATTGGTTACAATAGTTGTATAAATTGGTTGTTTATTGTCTTTGTCGTTTTTTTGTAATTTATAACAATGTAAGACTGAATAGTTATGCAAAACCCAAAACGAAAGGAAGTTTAGATGGTAAATAAAAAAAAAACATTGTTGTAAAATTTTCAATTTATTAAGACGGTTTTTTATTACTTTTGTTTTGATAACCAAAAATCGATCACTACTAATCCGAGCTTTGAATAATCGAATTTCATGAATTCAAATTTTTCCAAACTTTTTTTATCAATATAAACAAGAGTTTAAAACAATAAAAAGTACAATATATGGAAATTAAAATAAATTTTGCACAGGATTGGTCATAATCATATTGAAATCCAACATAACATCTCCTGTAATTAAAGATATGTTAAGGAAACAAGATTTTGAATTGACAATATCCTGTTATAATATTCACTTTCTCAAAATTAGAAACACTAATTACAAATGAGGAGGCACTCCAAATTTAGTTTAGTATCTGCATCAATAATGCCTTCTGTCGGCCTCATTAATGTGTTTTAAAAATTCAATAAATTAATCATGTCAGAGTCTTTGTTGATAATCTATATAATATGATTATGTGGTAAATTATTTCATTTATTTCGCATGACATCACTATTGGACAACAGAGAACGAATATCAAAGTAGAATTGACAGGAACTGACACTTGACAGTAGTGATGTTCATGTACAAAAAATATCGATATTTTTTCCGATATAATATATCGAAATATTGTATCGATATTTAGCGATATATCGGTCAAAAATATCGATATTTTCGATATATCGCATTGTAGGAAGGAAAAGACTTTATTAGAAAATGATTAACAAAAATAAAATCGAATAGCTAAAAAAAAAAAACATCCAATACTCATTCTGGTATTTGATGTTGTTTTTTTTTAGCTCACAGAGCTGTAATGATGATTTTTCCTAAATATTCTACGATATCATTATTTCGATATATCGGATAAAATATATCGATATTATATATCGACGTCAATGATTTGATAATATCGCATTGATTCGATATATCGAATACATGTATCGATATTTAATCACATATCGATACGTATCGAGCACTCCTACTCAGCGTTGCCATTTTAGCGATTTTATCACTAGATTTAGTGACTTTTTGGGGTATGACAGTGACTTTTTGAAAAAAAAATCGCTAAAACAATATTTAGTGATTTGTAGTGATATTTGGCGATTCTCGAAAAATTGAGAAGTTAAACGAATTATTCTTTATAAACCAAATAAATCTAATGAAACAAATGAATCTTGGCCTTCTATACACGAATGTAGCTAAAAAAAAAAAAAAAAACAACATCAAATACCAGAATAAGTATTGGATGTTGTTTTTTTTTTTTTTTTAGCTAATTGGTATAATTTTTGTAAATTATTTTCGCAATTACATTATTTTGTTACACTTATCGTGTTATTTCCTTTTAAATTATTTAGTGATTTCTAGCGATTTTTTTTAGTTCCAAATAACCCGGTATCTAGTGACTTTTGAGACCAAATCTAGTGATTTTTTTTTCGGCGAGTTGGCATCACTGCTCCTACTTGACAGTTAATTTATTAAAATAATCTGTGGCACCGCAAAAGTCGCGCGTGCTTGTGAAGTACATAGAGTAATAATTTGGATTGTTAAAAATTTTGTATGACTCGTGACGAAAATAGTTAATAAAAATGATATTGTTAATTCGGTAAAACAAAATTACAACCTATATAATTTGACTCAAATATATGTTTATTTTGTGCTAAGTGTCAGTATTCAGTGAGTATTATGAACTTTGAGGACTATGAAACCCTTCCGACCCAGAACTTCACCATACACATGACTGCCGGAGCGATAGCGGGCGTCATGGAGCATTGCATAATGTACCCGCTGGACTCCGTAAAGGTAAGCAGCGGCTGAGAGCCGCCGTTTTCTCCCGCTACATACATATTTTCTGTAATGCGTTTCGCCAACTTAACCTAATCGCGACAGTGACAGCTCCTCGGCCTGTTACGCCACCGATTCGCCACTTGGGGTTATGTAAAAAGTAATTCTACAGTACAGAGCATTGATTGGAGGTCTGCCGACTGTGCTGGCGTTTTCGTCAACTCCGTTGCAATAATTTCACGACATCAGCCGATTTCTCGCCCCAACTTTGCAACATTAACTTTACGCAACAATTTGTTTATTTTTAGTATAAATTTAATACCAGAACTAGTTTATAGATATTCCAAAATTATCATTCAGCATGGACTCATGCTGTTTGCTTTAAAATAGGGTGATTTTAAAGTTATTACAATTACACTACATATGTGATATGTCAATGTTGTATTTCTGTGATGACAGGTGTCTTGGTCATATTTCTGCACAGCTGTTAACTGCTGTGGAGACTAGAGAGGACTTCTCATGTTAGGTAAAGTGAGAAGTTTTGTCATGTACAGAAAACAACATAACCTTGAATTGGAATACTGTCATGTTGGATTACAATTATTAAATTGAATTGTTAAAGACCATAATCATTTAATTTATTACTATGTATGTATTTAATGTTACTGTTAATATGTCTCATTAAACAATACTGAATAACAATATTATATTTTGTAGACAAACATCACAGGTATTACTAACTGTATTATTTGAACTATGATATCTATAATAAGACTGCATTATTTTAATGCAATGAACAATGTAATTCTTAAATGACTCCCATTATGTAGTGGTAAGGTAATAAAACATTTTTAATTGAAGCATTATACATAATACTTATTAATGTCACAGTATTATGAAATTTGTGAATACAACTAATTATCATCCTAATGACAAACCTTATTCAAATATTGTGATAATTCTCAAACATCACAATTAATTTTTGTTTAAAAGTTTTTCTTGCTGTTACGGAAAGTACACTCTTATGAAGTGAAAAATTGTGACCAAATCTCTGTTCCTAGATCATGAAGCTTTGCACTGTCATTTGCAGATAATTATTGGAACAAATATTGATTTTGCAATAATACTTTTTGTTCTAACAACTTATAGCAAAAACACAAATACAATTAATATATTTGTAAAAGAGCATTACTAATTATTCAGTTTTCCATTCAGAAATGACACACTGATTTCACTTTTGATTGTTAATCATAACTTATCAAATAATGTTCCCAATTGTATTATACTTACCTCATTATGAACTGTACTTTATACTGATTTAAAACCTAGTCTTATAATTAAGGCAAAAGTAAATGTACTACAACATAGTGAAAGTAAATCTTTTCTAAGTAACAATTAGCCCTACAAAAAATAAGAAACATTTATACCCAAATTATGTACAGTTAATTTTGTTACAGTCAATTACTTTATAAAAAGAAATGTAAAAGGAGAACACATATTATTCCATGGAACACATAATATTGTATGACTTTGGAAATTTTATTTGTAAAGAGAAGATAATATAAAAATTTTACCTTCCAATAAAATTTGTATTATGTTTCCTAAGACGTCTGAAGTCCATATTATGAGAGTACATCGCTTCCTTCCGTCGGTTTTCGGCTAGGTGTCGCTACTTTCCGTACGCTTCCGGCCTAAGCGCCCTCTGCTGGCCCTAGGTGTAAACTAATTTACACGAGACAAGCCACAATTTTGTTTCGTCATTGTTGGGCTCATAATGCATTGATGGATGTAATATTCACCAGGAAGACATCACTTGGACTTCAGACGTCTTAGGAAACATAATACAAATTTTATTGGAAGGTAAAATTTTTATATTATGTGTTCCGTTTGACGTCTGAAGTCCATATTATGAGAGATCTGTTTGTTATCTCCTGGTTGGCTTGTATGTAAAGACGCAATAATGTGATATACTGTAGTGTACATTTAAATGAAGCTATTATGGAATTACCAATAATTTACTTTGATGTGCATTACATAAATGTACTGCATTTAACAAAAAATAGTTTTGTTAATCAGCAAAACAATATACTTAAACCTTAACTAAGAATCAAGGTACAGAAACATATTGAGATAGCGATTTCTCCGAATTATTTGGAATATTAGAATCAAGTATATGCCTTTGGTAATATTTTCGGAACGTTGAACGTTCGTGCATCCAATTCGATTTAGCAAATATTTCATTGATAGGATAGTTTTTAATCCAATTCAAAGAAGATACAGCTGCTCGAAAGCTGCCCGGTGAGGCTTCTATTCCTGCTTCCGACAGAAGTCGTTTCACCCAGTCACCAATTATAGTGGGTGAGGCAGGTTTGTAAGGTGCTTTGGTTGTAAGAAACAAATTCAATACAGAGTCCCTGATGTCTCGAGTCAAGTTTAAAAGCCTCTTTAGCCAATAGACAGGGTCAATATTTCGATCTGGCTATACTGGTTACTGTTTTACTATATCAGGGCAGTCCTGGATTTGTTAATAGGCCGTATAGGCCGCGGCCTATGGGTGGCAGTCTCATAGGGGCGGCAGATTTCAGAGGACGCTCACTCGATTTAAGTATAAAAGTACTAATTATCTTTAAATAATTAATAATTTTATAAATAACTTTCTAACTCATTCGTTTATTTAACTTTAGTGCCTTCCCTAATATTTGTATTATGGAAGGAAATGGAAAATTATTAAGTATTTTAGAACCTACATACACACATATATAAACTGTTTACATGGGGCGGCGGAAATAAAGTGGCAAACTCAACTCAAAAAATATAAATCCGGCACTGTGTCAGGGGGAGCTATTTCATGGGAGAGTAGAAAGCAGAGGACAGTACTCTCTCCAGCATGAAGCATGGAGGCCGAGTACATGTCTATGGCAGATGCTTGCAAAGAAGCAATCTCAAAGCTCTGCAATATGAAATTACTAATCACATGTACCCCATAGTGTTATATAATGATTGTCAGAGTGCACCAAAAGCTAGTAGATAATTGTTCTTTACATAAAAGAAGTAAACATATTGATTTCCATTATTTTTTAAAAGATGCTGTTAAAGAAAAAAAAAATATTATTATAAAGTATTTGCAAACTGATGACCTGCCGGCTGATGTACTTACTGAAGCTCTCAGTCCCAGAAAGCATCATAACTGTGTTAAAAGCTTAGGACTTGTAAAAAAAATAACTTTATGGTTGCATATTGTGCAATTATAGTTTCATTTGATGTGGATGAGATTATTAAAAAGTTACAATACATCAAGGACACGAACGCCATCTATTACCTATATTATGTACTAAGTTTACAAGTAATTGCCACTGTCTATGATCCCAGATCTGAATTGTCTTTTTATATGTAATAAAGTCAGTTGTTCGCCGCAATTGCAGCCATGTGTTTAAATAATATCCAAACGAGATCGTAATGCCAACCCCTGCTGAACGCGTCGTGAAAGCAAGCGTTCGAGTCTGACAAGTTTCGAGAAACAAATGGGAACGACATGAGCGTTCTGCGAGGCAAACAGTTCTATAACCGGAGTTCCCCAATGTTTGTAGATTTCTTCGGTTGGCTCGCTTACCAAGTACCATTCTGCGATGCTTAGATCTCTCGACAAGTGGTCTGCCTCTGTATTGTACACTCCTGGTAGGTGGTGAGGTTGTGATGTGATCGTCCACCAGTGTCAGTAGTTTCATGGTCAAGTCCAATAGTTTTTTGTGATCTGGTCCTGGTTCTTTATATAGGCCACCACAGTCTTGTTGTCGCTCTGTAATAAGACTTCCGAGTCTTTTAGAGCTGTGGCTTTGGCTGATAAAGCCGCACACACAGCGTACATCTACTTTAAGTTGCAATGCCAGTTTATTTGATGGTGTCCCCAGGTACCTTGAATTCTCTGGTTGTTCAGCACAGCACCCCATTCGTATGTCCGAGGCATCCGTGATCAAATAGTTTGTTGGTCTTGGACTTGGGTGAATCTCTGTTCCCAGGGAGATATTGTCTATCCACCATTGTATCTCGCGCCGCACTTCCATCGAAAATGGTTTGCTGGCGCGAGGAAACTTGCGAAGTTGACTGCTGTGTCTCTGCAGCGTGCGGCAATGCAACCTTCCCCGGTGGGTGATGAAGGTCGCAGAGTTGACATACCCTAAGAGGCGTTGCGCCTGCTTGAGGGTCCAACTGCCGGCTGTGAGACGATCCACTAAATACTGGCAGACCTTATTTAATTTGTCTAACGGCAGGGACTTTGTATTTGTTTGTGTGTCCTCTAGAACGCCTAGAAATTCGACCGTCCTTGTTGGAGTGATGCTGTGTCTCTGCAGCGTGCGGCAATGCAACCTTCCCCAGTGGGTGATGAAGGTCGGAAAGTTGACATACCCTAAGAGGCGTTGCGCCTGCTTTAGGGTCCAACTGCCGGCTGTGAGACGATCCACTAAATACTGGCAAACGTTGTTTACTTTGTCTAACGGCAGGGACTTTGTATTTGTTTGTGTGTCCCCTAGAATGCCTAGAAATTCGACCGTCCTTGTTGGAGTGATGCTGTCTCTGCAGCGTGCGGCAATGCAACCTTCCCCGGTGGGTGATGAAGGTCGCAAAGTTAACATACCCTAAGAGACGTTGCGCATGCTTGAGGGCCCAACTGGCGGCTGCGAGACGATCCAATAATGATGACGGATTTTTCTAGATTGACGCACCAACCCAAAGTTTCTAGTAGGTGAAGTGCTAAGGTTATTTGGGTGGCGAGAGCGCTCTGTGATTGGTGAGCAATCAAAAAATCGTCGAGGTATACTACGACACGTAGAGCCTTGGATCGTAAAACCTCTGCTATCCAGTTTGTCACTGTTGTGAACCTCTTTGGAGCTGTTGCCAAACCGAAAGGAAGGCATCTGCAGCAGCTGGCCCATGTAATTGAATCGGAGAAAGCGCCTGTGCTCCGGTTTTATGGGCAGATGATAATAAGCTTGGGAATATCGAACTATTTATCTCTACGGTTAGTTCTACTACCCGACTTTTCCTTTCGCCCACCCTTTCTTTTTGAAATGGTATTTTCGAAAATTTTAGACATAGATGGCTCTGGAGAATTAGCTTTAGGCCGTCCAGAATTGGTTTGCTTTGCAATTCCAACGACCCCACCAATCTTTTGAATAAATGAGCCTAGCCATCAGGATTGAACATATATTCTACCGAAGGGGGAATTCTAGCCAAGTCTTCTTATATAAACTTATCTTTTACAGCTTTTAACAAGGACCGAAGACGTTGTCCTGAGATATAAATTTATAATCTGAGCAATTACCGACCAAATCTTTATTGGAAATTGCAGATGAATTTATAGCAGTATCCGACTTTGCTGACCAATCAATAAAAGTTTGCAAAGCAATATTAACCAATTCGTTTTGAGCCAAAAAAGCATTTGAAAGCGTTGCCAAACTACGTTACATTTGAAACCAACGCAGTGGGGCGAAAGGATCTTCGAACCGTCTCAATTCTTCATTTACTCTTAACTCAGTAAATGTTGGAAATGCCACGTACTTTTTCTGGGTATCTGAGTAACGTACTGCATTCCATTACGGCGAGTCAAATCGTTGTATGGAAGAAATTTAAGCTATAAGGTCAGGAATCGCTTTAGAGACCGCTGGGTCTTTAATAGTAACATCTAAATTAGCAATATAATCAAACGTATTAGTATCTGAGGGTAGACGCAAATTCTCCTCATTTTGAATTTGAGAAGAAGCTGATGGCTCCACACTCATAGTATTAGAATGAAAATGTCTAGAAGCCGATGACTGAGCCCTCGTATTGAATTAATTTGACAATAAAATTCGCACACAAAATATTATTTACATGACTCACCAGCTGTTGAAAAAGAATTTCAAACCTCCTTTCCAAGCTACGTTCCCGCTGTTATACTTACGAGCCGGAGGGCTATGTCACTGCTTGATGACAATGATGAACCGCTATGCTCCTCGGATGCTCCATCCAAATCCGTAGGTGGTGGTGAGGCCGGCCGTTTTCTTGAAGAACCCGAACACGCGATACTTTTTTTCACCCTTATCACTATTTTTATCCATATTGGAATAAATGCGTACGGAAAACCAAAATATTCAAAAATCTTATCGAAATTTCTACTTTATTCTCGAAATATCGAAGATTTAATTATTCTTAATATTTAAGATCACCTAACCGTCACGACTGTTTGAAAAACGACGCAACAATGACGAAACAAAATTGTGGCTTGTCTCGTGTAAATTAGTTTACAGCTAGGGCCAGCAGAGGGCGCTTAGGCCGGAAGCGTACGGAAAGTAGCGACACCTAGCCGAAAACCGACGGAAGGAAGCGATGTACTCTCATAATATGGACTTCAGACGTCAAACGGAACACATAATATTCTATTTTCAAAGGAATTATAAACAAACTTTTTGCCTTGTGGAGATTTTTGGAAAGTAATTCCTTTCCTTTAAATTCTTAGATTAGATGGAAGCAAATATTTTCAAAAAAGATGGAAATGGCTGCAACTATTTTAATAACAATAAATAATAATTACCATTGACCAAAAATCACAATTTCAATCAAATCAAGTTGTAGTAAAGTACAAAAAAATATGAAAATATTTCATGAATTACCAACATTGCCAATTTACCATTGTTTTGTCTGTAACTATTTTATCATTTAAAGGAGATTGATCACCTTAATTTTATAAGTATTTAAAACTATAACTATATATACATATACTAACTATAACTAAATGTAACTGTAACTTTGTATAGTGGGGTGCTTTTTAAGATACTATCTAAATGATAATCCTTCTACTCATATCTGTCAATAAAATATTTATAACTATTGACACCATGCACCCCACACTTTTTTTTACAATAAAATACATTGTTATCTTCAAATTTATTTTCTTAATTTTAGTTAGACTTTCAATAAAAGCAACAAACAAACAAAAAAAATATGGCCAAATCAGTCCAGCCGTTATCGTTATAAAATGATGCCATTACCAACAAACAGCATTTGATTTTATTTATCTATATACATATAGTTATATAACAAGATACTGTACTGTGGTTAAGAATCATGATGACAATTCATTATTGAGCAATGATTCACATATAGACTTTATCTTGTGTTTGATCAAAATTATTGTCCAGAATGTTTTACTATTTTTTTTTTATTTGCCTGTATGACAAAACGAGTAGGTGGCTCGCCTAATAGCCTGATGGTAAGCACCATGCCCACGCCTGACCTTAAACAGAAGTATCACCACACAGACCTTTGCATTACAAAGCACTGCATGGCATTGGACTATGTTTGCCACCCCAAGACGTAAATTGTGAATAATATTCTTTTCCACTGGCTTCAATGTCCTTCAAATGGGAAAATAATAATGCCTACACACTGCAGCATGGCGGCAGAAATAGACAAAACGGTGGTACTTACATGGACAGCCCTCGCATACGAGGGACCTACCACCTAGTAGGTAATTACAATTATATGCGCATATATAAGGGGTAGGCAGAGGTGTAACCATTACCCTCACATTTCGCTCGAGCGAATCTCCATCCCATGATGTGATGGGGGTGCAAGCCTTTACTTAATTTTATGACTTAATTTGATTGTCTACTTTATTTACGTATCCCTTCCCAATACTACTTCACAGTCCACTATTCGTTCCATGCGTTATTGAGGCCAAAATAAAATATATAAAGTGTGTTGTTTTATATACAAATTTAAATAATAGTTCTGCATACACACTCTAGTCGCAGTTTAATGTGGCGAGTACATCAATGGAATGGCATTTTGCACACCTCGCTTCAGTACACAATTATTTATGCTTAGTTTTGTTTCACATTTCCACAATAAGTACTTAGAACTGTGTAATATGTTTCATTCATGACTAATTAAAACATTAGATCAGTACATTATTTGTTTTGTTAGGTTTATTAAAGTTTTTATTTACAAATTGATACATTGTTTTGCGCATTGCTAGACTAATGAAATTAGGTATCAATTAAAAGTGTAAACAAGGCAAAATAAAACTGCATAATCCACACAAATATTTTATTATAGTAATAATTCATGTATTACAACAGATTTTGTGGTGCTGAAAATACACGTTGTTGCTAGCTAGAGTTATGTTAATGGTGTCCATTGACCACAAGTAAAAATAAATAATTACAGTGAATTCACTATATATAATCCAGAAATGTTAACAAATATCTACCCACTTTTCAGTTATCTCTATTGTATTTGGTGTATTGTTTTGTGGTATTGGTGTTTTGTGTGACAGATCCCAACAAAGGAATTATTTTTTAAAGTGGGTAGATATTTATTTACATTTCTGGAATAAGTTTAGTGAATAGACTACATAATTAATGAAATATATGTGAATGGAAGTGATGTTAACTTCTACATATTCAAATGTAAAATAGTTAGTCTATATTGTCGTGATAATAGGTAATTAGCGTATCTATAAAATGTTTATATTACTTAGTTACTGACATCTTACAGTGGCACAGTTTTTGCACTTGGACAAATGACATAACTTTCTTGACAATTGAAACGGTTTTGAGGAAAATTTTATGCTCGAACGCTTTTGTGAACGATGATTCTTGGAAATCATTTATTGTACTACTTAGATGTTCAAGTATTGATAATAAACAGGGATTATTGGTGAAATGGTTTCACTATCATGAGCTGGTCACTTGTCTATACAACTTACAGATGTCCCCACCATAAATACAAATACAATATATATTGATAACGGTGGAAATAGAAAATTAAATAAGTATTTTACATATCAGACTTATGTGTAGGTATCCTATTATAAATGCAAGTTCATGACATTATGATCGTGATATTTGTATATATCATAAATAATTAATTAGTTAATAATATATTAACAATTATAATTCTTACTACTTGATTCCTCTATTTTATAGTATGTATTACAATTATTTTTTTACATATGTAATTAACAGTAATTACACATAAAATGTTTTCTTATTTAGAAAATTAAGGGAATAGTAACAACAGTTGAAATAATACTGTAAAGTGGAGGTTTTCCGATCGACGGTTTTATATGAAAATGTAATCGGCTTTGTTAGCGGACTGCCAGCATACCTGCGTGAGATAGGCGGTTTCGCAGTCATCGGCGCCCTTCTGTGTGTCACACTTGCGCAGCGAGTCTTCGTTCCTCGCCTTGACGTCTTCGGGGAGGAGTCCGAGGACGGCTTCCACTTCCACAATGCCGTCCGACATCATGCCTGCTGTCTCCATGGTGCATTTTAAGTAGCACTTGAACTTAGGGTCAGGCATGAGGTCGGCGCCGCCGTCCACCTTTGCCAACAGCGCCTCGTCGACGTCGGTCTCGCCGACGCAGTTCTCGCGCACCATGCGCGCCAGCTCCGCCATTTCTTCGTCCAAGGCGAATGTGCCCGCCACCAGCAGCGTCACTACATGCACCAACGATGAGCTCATGTCAGTTGGTGTCGTGGCTGCGTGTCAGTAATGACCGTTGCGAGGACAAACTCCTTATATTGTCAACATTTTCAATGTCATTGCAACTGATCACATGTGTTAACAGTTCCGATGTACAAATTACCAGCTGACACTGCTGTGATTAAAAAAAATCTTGTTTGCGCTGCCGTGTGTGTTTTATTAGCCGCTCACACTGTCATTTGTTTGTGGTGAACGTTCATTTGAACAAATTATACACCACTTAAACATTGGATGATAGAGTTGTTGTACTAACGTGGTTTATAAAAAAATTGCTGGTTTTTGGTACTTATCGCCAGATTGCAAAATGCTGTATTTTAAGGCGTCATCCCAGATAAACGCATAATAACAATAACCTATAATAACTCATTAACGACTGGCGTTACTAGCAGAGGTGCAGAAATGATGAATGAACTTTTTCACTATTCATCAATAGAATTTGTAGGCAGTCCAAAAATTTACTGATCAGATATTTCTGTGAATTACTTACTTACGTAGATTTAAAACTTTGTATTATAAATATGCAATTCAGCATAAAAGGAATCTATGCAGAACCTAATAAAGAATAAAAGAAACCTAACTAAGAAAGACCATATAAATTAGAAGTACCAGAATAACTATAGTATGTTTAAATCAATTTGTCCAGATAAGAGGGGACACTGTCAATGTCATTATTTGATATAATGACGTAGTTTATTAAGTATGTGATGTAAGCAGTTAGCAGATTATAATGTTTGATTATGGTTGCAGACGCGGATGCAGTCGCTGCGGACGGCGCACAACAGCACCATCCGCGAGACGTTCCGCTACATGGTACAGCGCGAAGGGCTGCTCAGGTAACCAATAACAGTATTATCCACCTCTGTTATAGACCCGAACTATCCTTGAATCATTTTATCTTCAAAGCGCTCATAACCAGTTCTACTGACTGATCAGTAAAGGATTAGTTAACCTCGGGCAGTCTAAGGACGGGTGACCAATTAAGTGGTATTTCAACTAAGCGTCTCCGTGTTTAGGAGGACACGTTAAAAGTCGGTCCCTGATGTTTTCAACTTACAGCAGTCATTAAGCCAAGTCAGACACCTTAGGGCGGCTTGAAAAACTCATACTAGATTCACCACCAACCACTCGACATAAAATAGAATCTTCAATGTGATCAAGACAGTGTCATCATATGTCCCTAAAATAATTTGTACTCCTTAAGTCTCAGGAGCTCAGTAGTCTACCGCGGTGTGACAACTACATACATATTATAGGTATGGTAGGAATGCGTGGTAAATAGATTTACTATATGTAATTTATGTATGTCTGTCGCACTTTACAGCACGTGATATTGTGGCGTGATCAGCAATTCATAAATTCGTTCTGTATAAGCTACACGTATTTTCCTGGTAGTTGTGCAGGTGACAAGCGCGACGGCACGCTGCAGCTGGCGCACTGCCACGGACAGGCGCACAGTCTGAATCACGCGCCGCGCCTTTCCATAGCTTTCTCGCTGGTCGCATATCATCGTTTATTTGATGACGTCCTTGACTAGCGCGTTATTAATAGTTTTAATTTTTTCCTTATATACCGAGATACAACATCGTTGACTGCACTGAGAAGCGGCCGGCCTCTCTTAATTTATGATATTTATGAATGAGTAATATGCTCGCTACAATTGTCAGTCCACACACGCGTGCCTGCTATACTCCGGGCCACGTGCACATAAGTAGCGCAATGGCATGTGGTCAGTGTGTACACTGTAAACCTGTGACATGTTTTTATTCTGTTAGAGCGAATGTAAATTTAAAAATAAATCAATCCAATGTCGCAGCCACTTATCGAGCATGAGGCATCGCATCTATTTACTCGATTGGTGCTGGTGCGCTCATGCTTAACGAATGCGCCGAAGACTAGTGTGTCTATTAGCTATGATATCGGAAGCGTGCAATTTCCTGCCCGAATTGCGATCAACGTGACGTGACAATCACATGTGGCCGTGGTGGTGTGCCGGCAGTGTACACACTGCCGCCTCTGCCACTTGACTCATTGAACGTCTATGAAATAATGACTGCTGCGTGTCTCCGGATGTTCTTGCTTGATTGCTCTCCATATGCCATTTAAAAAACCATATACATAATTAAAACAGCATCACTGTGTGAACTACTTTTCCTCTCCCAAACCTTATAGTAAATTCTAAGCGCCGCGCCGCAACGTAATTTGTATTTCTTTCTCTGAGGCATGACTATAAACATCATCCAATGGATAGCCCTAGATAAGTTAAGAGTGTCCGCTCCGTTCATGTGATACTGGCTTGTTTGTAGGACTTATTTAATATGGATATTTGGACATATATCGCCGACTTTATCTGGGCAGTTTCCGATCTACATTGTAGATGGTATGCTGCCCATATAAAATAAATGTTGAAAAATATTTTAAATTATTTACGTTTAATAAAGGTCTTTTTCGACTTCTCGATCGAGATAAGTGGTGGACGCACGCATTTTTTTATAGCATAGACCGGCAAACGAACAAGTGGGTCACCTGATGGTAACTGATCTCCACCGCCCATGTACACTCAGAATACTAGAAGAATCATAGGCGCATTGCCGACCCTAAAGGAAAGGGATAATTAAGGGATTGGGAAAGAGATGGGGATTTGGTCTACAGCTTGAATGGGCCGGCTTGACCAGACACCATGGTGACACCATTGTCTGAACGAAGCTGCCACATCACACAGTTGAAGTAGCACGTTGCTTCTGCTCTTAGTACAGTGAGTGGGATTTCCGAAGACTCAAATTGCACAAGCATCCATCATTCCTCTGGTATCGTGTATATTACTTAAAATTAGCTGACCTTGATTGATTGTTTACCGACCTCTGCAATAAAAAAGATATCGAGGGTCTATTATGCTTTTTATGACCCACCGGAAATTTATGTATTTACTGTCTGTGAGTCGTTACCCACCAGCATTAACATGGGAATATATAGCGTTGTTTATTATTATCGGAAGGTATATTAGATACAACACATGTATTTGTTTACGGGGCTGCTGCTCTGTGCAGGAGTTGTGACGGAAGTGTACAATAACAGGAGCACCGCGTTCAAAGCAAGCGGATGTACGCCAACCTTGTTTGCTAAAACACAGCGCTTAGCAGTTTGTATACTAAACATGTGCAGCCGGAAAACGCCGGATCTATATGTTATCTACCGGAGCAGCTAGATCTCCTTGCCCAACAAAATTATCATACGTATTTGCCACAAAAAGATTAAGATTTATTATAAAAGTTAATATCAGAAAGTACTGCCAAAGTTTAATAGTAAAGATTTCGTGGATAACCCAAAAAGCGCTGGCTTGACGTTTTAGACGAAGCCACGAGAGCTAAGAATTTTGAATGAAGTGTACCAACCTGTATTAGATTTATTACCAGCGATTTGCGATTCAGATTTGCGAGTTGATCAGATTGCGAGTTCAGATTACCAGCGTGGTGGATTAGACTGACCTCTCTTGTTGGTAGAGAAGGCCCGTGCTCAGCTAGTGGCACGTTTTTTTTATTCGATTGAATGACGAGACGAGCCTGATGACAAGCGCCACGCCTTCCCATAAACAGAAGCAAGACGGCACAGAACGTTGAATTACAAAGCACTGCATGGCATTGATCTACGCTCCTCACCCCTGATAGACATTGGATGTTAAGTCTCATAATGCCCAGTAATTTCACTGGCTCCATTGTCCTTCAAACCGAAACACAACAGTGCTTACACACTGTTGCTTGGCGGCAGAAATAGACAAAGTGGTGGACGGCCTCTCGCATACGAGGGACCTACCACCTTGTAAGAGCGTGCGTGTGTATATAATATAGAGCTGGCACGATTATGAGGCAATAATTGTCTTATTAGAGGATGTTTAAAACCGGGTGAACATAAAGTGTCTTCAGTTTAAACGCGGACTATGGCACCAATGGTGCTGCCACACCGCTGTTATAAAATGTTTACAAAACATTATTAAACATTTGTTAACAAAAATTTGATACATTTTATCACAATGTTAGATAATGTTAGTAAATGTTTAATGTTAGAAAATGTTTGTAAACATTTCATAACACCGGTGTGGCAGCACCATAAGCCGAGATAACGCCAAACAGAAAAAGGAAGTAGCAATGTTTAATAGCCTTGTTCATCAAATATCATTAATATTCGTACTGCTTGTATTTTCGTCATAAAGGCAGCACCTGTCCTCACTTTATTTAGTTATGCATCAAGGTTGCCTTTTCTTTTTTTTTTCTTTATTCAGTTTGTGAAGTCTTTATGATAGACACAATTGCTTTGTATTACAGATCGATCGAACATTTCTCGACATTTTCAACTACAATTTTTACATGAACACTATCCTATTTGAATGTTGTGATCTATCTACAGAAAGAATTCCCATTTGCTTCTAAAGGCTTTTAAATTTTAGCGTTATTATTATTATTTATTATACTTGCAGCGCTGGCTCAGCGGGGAGTGTTACGGACTGTTGAGACGAGTCGCAGGTTCAAAACCAGACCTAAGAGCATACACCTCTGACTTTTCGAAGTTACGTGTATATTCATTGTTAATTATCGCTTGCTTTAACGATGAAGGAAACATAGAGAGGAATCCTGCATACCTGAGAAGTTCCCCATAAGAATTTCGAAGATATGTGAAGTCTGCCTACCCGAATTAGGCCAGCATGGTGAACTAATGCATCTAACCCTTCTCATTCAGTAGAGGAGGCCCGTCCCCAGCATTGGGACGTGTTTAGTGTTATTGTTATTATATCACACTACTACCTTCTTTTATATATGTACATAATAATCGCTCTTCATCGGTATGGTGGCTACCTTTAATGATATTTTAATGTGCCGCCTTCAGTTGTTGCTAAAGCTCTATACCCTTTATATAGAGGAATGTAGTTCGTAGTCCGTGCCTAGATAGGCTAGGTACTCGATAGGTTAGGTATCATGTCCGTGGAATTGCTATAAGATTTTTTAAGACCTGTATACTAATTGCAGTTTTTATGGTGTCTCTCGATGTTCTTCTCACAATCTATTCTAACAATGTTTATGTAAATCGCCACGGAGGATAACGTTCAAGTTTGAATCATGGAAAACATACAGTAGTGATGCATAAATTACCCGTGTAATGAAAAGTTACCGGCCCCCAATCCACCCGATACGTATGCAAATTAATTGTTGGTTATATCCAACTGGGTGTGTATTTTAGTAAAAAATCTTACACGAGGCATGCCGCATAGTTACTAATCTAAATTTAAAAATAATTGGTGCTATTTTTTGTGCCGTTGCCCATGACATTTCGCGAGTATTATTACATTATGATAATAACAAGTAAATAAATAAACGAATAAATTACAACTTATTATTACATATAAAATATATTTTTTTGTCTACGATTATCATCATATTTGCAAGCTAATTGGATAGGTATTTATTTCTCTATTTTTGTAGCAGAGGCCGGCAAACAAACAAGTGGTTACTTGATGGTAAGTGATCTCCAATGCCGATCCACAATACAGACCCATCATAATCAGTTGCCGACCTTAATGCAAAAGGCATAATTAAGGGATTGGGTAGAGGAAGAGGATTTGGGCCCTCGGATATCTCACTCACCGTACGAAACGCAACAGCACGCTGCTACTTCACGTCTATTTTCTGTGAGACAGTGGTAACAACCCGGTCGAGTCGGCCCATTCATGCTGTAGACAAAAGTGTCTACGACTTTATATAACTATTTTATATATCTTTATTTTTTTTTATATCTTAGGCATTGTTGTGGTTCAAAATTAAATAGCGGTAATTATAGATTTTTTAACCAAAACCGAAACATTAACAGAAAATAATATACATAATTATAGCACAAAAAATTGGTAGGTACTTGTTGATAGTTTAACTATGCAGCCGTGGAATCGATTATTACGGTTGTGAAGATGAGTAACAATATTTGTGCCTATAGGCGACATGTCTGCCGCGCGGTAGTCAGAAGTCATGACATTAAAATACACATTAGACACCTACGATATCGTCTGTGGTAGTCAACTGTAGTCATTAGCTGCGGTTTCACACTATTGTTATTAGGAAATAACAATAATAATAAATAACACCCAACAGTCACACACATAGCCCTGACCCCACAGTAAGATACGAGTCTTGTGTCGTGGGTATCAGAAACTACGGAGAGACTTTCGGTCTCACAACACCCAGACCCGAAACAAATATTTATGGATCAGACAAATATTTGCTCGGTGCGGGAATCGAACTCACGGCATCACGTTTCACAGTCAGCTACTCGCCCACTGCGCCACGGAGGCTGTCAAAACCATATCATATAATCATACCTATATCCTTTGACAAGATGTTATATTATGGTGTGCCCCCGCACGTCCCGCCGCGGTCGCGTCCCGCGGTTGTGCTGTCTGCGCACCATCACACTTTGCATGCACAACAAGTGCGAAACGATGCCATGCGCGCCTTATTTTCCTCAAACGTTAAGGTGAATACATCCCAACAAATATATCGCCTGGTTAATTTAGTGATAAAGTGTTTTTTTTATGGCATAGGCCGCCGTCAAACGAGCAAGTGGGTCACCTGATGGTAAGTGATCTCCACCGCCCATGTACGCCCACCACCAAAGAATCATGGGCGCGTTGCCGACCATATAAAGACCCTGCGGTATCTTATCCCAGGGCCAAGGGAAAGGGGAAGGAAAAAGGGATGGGAAAAGGGTTAGGATCAGGGGGCAAGCCCCCTGGGGAGAACCGGATGTGCAACATGGAATGTTCGATTACAAAACAAGAGGTAATCTCACCTATGCCTTCGTCATTAGTAGACTTTTACCACGCCGTAGAATGTAAACATCAACAAGTCGAAGAGTGTATGATAAACCAATGGCTTTGCAATACAAGCGTTATGGTGGTTACCTTTTGCTAATTGCTAGATTTCGCTCTGCGACAATTCAATTTCTTGCATTATTTCATACCAATTACTGACATCTATTTTTAATATGCTCCGAGATCATGTTGGATGAGTAAGTATTTGTTGTTGTGACCTACTCGTGCCGCCTACATATATAATATAACATAATTGATTATACCTAGTGGCATGTTAAATTGTACCTATCAATATAATAAACAATATTAAAAGTGCCGCCTTTTGTCACACGCTGTGTAGGTTACCTACTAATTAAAATATAAAGGCGAAAGTGAGATTTGTTGGTTTTTCCTTGTTTCACACATAGAAATGATTTATATGGACACTCCACTAATGATTTATGGTACATTTAATTTCGGAAATGAATCTATTCCTCGTAGTTAAAGCTATATAATAAGTTCATATGTAACGTTTATAGAGATCTCAATATTTTTATATTCACTAAAAGGCACTGAAGTGCGTATGGTCTATAAAATAACAATAAACCTGAAATCTCGAAAATAAAAACTGGAGGGTTTATATCTAAGATATTTTATTAACTTCGAAGGATGCAATGTTAACATTGAAACTCGCTATGGTTTCAAAGCAAATGCAACGATTTTCCATGTTTACGCGAATATTACACATTGTAAGCAAACTTTTTTTATTTAGCATAGACCGGCAAACGAGCAACTGGGTCACGTGATGGTAAGTGGTATTCACCGCCCATGTCCGCCCGCAATACTATAACTTGCCGACCTTAAAGGGAATGGATAATTAAGGGATTGGGAAGTGGATGGGGATTAGAGCCTCTGGAGATCTCAGTCACCGTACGAAACGCAGCAGCGGTTAATATTTTAGTTTTAGTCCCGATGTTTCGAAAGCTTTTAACCTTCGTGGTCCGTCCACCCCGTGACCCTGATAATTAAAATATAAACCGCGTTAAAATCCGTCTATCTTAGTTTTATTTCAAATGTAACGACGCGACGTGAGCAAATCCTTAAACTGCATTATTTACAACATAACGCAACCAGCATAATGGCTATGCTATTAACCAACGGGTTAATGTTGGTGTGCTGACAATGCCGATGAATTTGATAGTCTACTATAACGCATACAAGAAACCTATATAAGGTTAGGTTGGGTTGAAACTGCAGATTAATGAAGCTAGAAACAAACTGGTTTACAAAATAAATCTCTAATCTGACATCATGATGATTTCAACATATAGGTATTATCATTCAGTATAAAACTATTGCCAAGCCACACGGACAGTTAATGCCTAAGGTCACACTTTTCAATATTAAATCTGATAGCGAGCACTAGAAATATAATGAAAATAGCTAACAATTATTATTATACTCTGTATGCGTTGAGATAACCGTTTGCACAGGTCGTGCTAGTGTTGTCTACTTGTTGACATACTTGTGTGACGCGAGGGCTATCCACACATGTCCCGATAATCATGAAAGTTCCAATGAAATTTTGGAACATAATTATTAAGCGCCCGACCCGAACTGGCTTGGGAGTGAAACATGTCCTGCCCAATAACCAGGGACGGCGAATCATCTCAAATCGAAGGTCGCATTTAGGGCTCGCGAATCCCCGATACTGGTTGTCCCGGGAATTCTCGATATTCTCCTTAATTATCTAGTACGGATACTGATTACTCAATTCCCGGGTATTTCGGTATCTTGGGGTATATAATTTATTTTTATTTTTTTTTATTTTTATTAGCCCTATGTATTATATTCGTCCCACTGCTGGGACTCCTACTGAAGCTGGGACTCCTACTGGGACTGGTTCTACTGAATGAGAGGGATATAATAAACAGTAAATATTATTTTTAAATATTTGGGCCGTTTGAGTTTTCGTTTAAACCATTCATTATTATCTGAGGTGTCTAAAGGAGCAACAACGGACGGTAATCGCTAGTACGGTTTCCGTCACGGTTATTCAGCTAGTGATCTTTTTACCTTACATACAGCTGGGCAGAAGCTTTATGGGTGAGGCTATGACCGTCGGCTATGACATCGCAAAATTTCGATCCTACAAAGACACAAGTTTCACTGATAAAAAGGACCCACTTGGCGTGGCGCCACAGTTCCAAAGAGTCTCTTTCCAATTTTTACGAGTGTTTTGCGGACTGCTTGTTCGTCTGCCTATCCAAGCATTAGAACAAAGAATCTGCAATAGCGCGTTATAATCTGTTGTAAGCGAGAGTTGACCATTATGTCATCGCAAAGGCAACTTAGCGGAAACGCGAGGTGCAGTGGCAGGCGCAGACTGTGGCGGCATTATTATATGTACATGCACTTACAGGCACATATACGTACAGCACTTTAATAGGTAGCGACTTCCCGAATTTTTCTGGTATTGCCGATATTGGTCTCGTTCTGGGACTGAAAATTTCGTAGTTTTCCAAAGTCCCAGTATTTTCGTAGCGTTGTGTCCTACGTCACGCCGCCTCGGCCGGATGCGTCACCGTCCGCCGAGCTGCTGATCTACGCTTGCTATTCGTTCACTCTCACAATTATCTAATAACCTGCACGGATAGAGATCTGCACTCTTCGTACGGCGGTATCCGTTTCCGTTTTCGCATTCCCTTTTGTTTCATCTCAAGTCGGTATTTGTGTCCATGCGAATCCAGTTCTGGGCTACCGGTGTGGGTGTGCTGCTTCCGCGCGACCTTCACATTTGGCGAGCGTCGTCTCAGGAACGGCTGCATGCCGCACGAATTATTTCACTATATTTTTTTATCATTTACTGTTAATGCTGGCGTCTGGCGCCTTTTCACTAGATAACTGATGACCTCACTTTAAACCTATATGTGCAGGAATTGGCATTTCATATTTATTGTTTTACACAGTGCGATAGTCGTGTTTGCTTCATTAATATTATTTGGTGGATAACACACTTATTTGTCAATTATTATACACCCAACAGTCACACACATATCACATAACAAACATCATATCCTTGTCACACATATATCGTTGGTAGCCATATCTATTTGGTGGGCGTGTACTCCACCTTACCATCAGTGCTCCAGTATTTCGTTCTACATTGAACGGTTACGTCAGCGGGCATTCCCCTGCGCGACCACGAAGTTTTCCTCTTACGCCGCGATCTCTGCCAAGATACTCAATGAATAGAATTACACGCGCTTGATCACTTATCACACATACACGCTCAAGGAACACATACACTCACCTGTGTGCGTGTCTGTCTTATTGCGTCCCCGTCCACCACTTAACGATTGCAATGATTCCAATATAATTACTGGGTAAGGCACCGTCCTCTGTAGCTGTCACGCGTTCGCACATCTCTTTATTTGATAACCACGCCATGCTGCCATTTTATTCTTTCTTTGTTCAATGTATATGGGCATATTTGTAAAATTGAAGAATTTTTCAAAACGCGCTCTTTCTCTCTCTGTGTCTAATTACGTATTATCAACGGGTTATAATACTGGCAAACAAAACCAAGCTCCCACGTTAAGGAGTAATGCACAGCGAATTGCAGCGACTGTACAAGGAAAATAAATACATATTTCATACAATTAATATCTCTTGGAAGTGTTAATAATAACTCATAACGCACTCGCGAATCAAGTACACGAGTCGTTTGCATTTGCGCGATTTATTTAATATTAGTATAATGACACTCATGCGCACCATCATTGTAACTCATTTTTTTTTATAGCAAAGGCCGGCATACGAGCAGGTGACCCACCTGATAGTTAGTGATCTCCACCGCCCATGTACGCCCACCACCAGAAGAATCATGGGCGCGTTGCCTACCTTAAAGGAAAGAGATAATTAGGGATTGGGAAGGGGAGGGGATTTGGGCTTCCGGATATCTCACTAACCGTACGAAACGCAGCAGCAAGGCGCTACTTTACGTCGGTTTTCTGTGAGACAGTGGTAACGATCCGGACGAGCCAGCCCATTTATGCTGTAGACAAATCTGTCTACAGCGTGGCTCTGCCACTCAACTCTTTTACGGACTTGAAAACATCATTGGTTGAAATAGTTAAGCTATAATAATTCTATTAAATATTTCGGCTTGTGGTATCATTACTGGTGTCCAAGGAAATCCAAAATAAGATTGTATAACTTCGTAGACATATTAATTTGTCGTACTGTATCAACTGATACTAGGTAGGTATATAGGTGATAATTGGGTGGGATCGGCAGTGATAAGCGGCGACCTTGACTCAGTTCCAGCGTTTTCGGTTCACTGCACGGTGGTGGTGCGACACCGTGTGCGTATATGACGTCACCGGCCGTACATATAAATCATGGCGACATGTGCACATGTCAAAATCCCACTTATCACGTTATCAGTGTACGTGAGAGTTTGCCAAACGTGCCGCCGCTGGTTTATTGACAACTCCGCGAGCTGTGTATACATCGTCACCCGTTGTGTACATTACAGTTATTCTTACACGCTTACACGTGGCGCCAATGATAACAGTTTTTTGCAACTTTTTCTTAAGGTCTCATAAATATCCATAAGTGGTAGTTCTGAATACCCAAGAATTTCCATTCCTAACATGATTATCAGTACGGTATTATATAAACGTTACACACAAAAAATACTATATCAACCATGTACAATCATCCATCAGTAAGATGAAGAATGGTCAAGTCCTGCGATTGACGACTGTTGCGAGTCCATGCAGCATATGTAGCCTCGTCCTTCAAAATTGATAACAGACGCGCTTTTGTCACAACGCGAACGATAAGCCATGTGTTTGCAATACTTACAACGTGGACAAATACTCAGATATAGATATCAGAATAATTTGCTCACAAACAAATATTGCTATCTATTTTATAAGATTTGCAACTATTAATAACGATCCTAAAGAGACTGAGTATTTCGTTAAATATTAAAAAAAACAATGAAATTTCTCAAATCATAATCGAAGTTCAAACTTTTATTTTGTAAGTACGCCACAAAAGGCTCTTTTACACGTCAATAATAGATAAATTTCATTGAAATGTCTCTACCGGTGCTTCGGAAATGCCCACTGGTCTGAGAAGAAGCACCAAGAAACTCAGCCGTAGGTCTTTTGCATAACATTGAATTTTTTGTAGAGATAACATAATATAATTAATCCTTTCCTGGTCGCATTTACAGATCCAAGGCTGGTTCACAGCGTATAATAATTATGCTAGGTTATGTATCTTAGATCGGTAACGTAGACAAACATATTAGAAGTTGACCAATTGCATCCATTTGCATATTAACGCGACTGACAACTCTGTTGTTTTTGATAATGCGGATAAAAAAAATTGGCGAGACAAACATCTCGTTCGTAAAGGTGTACTTTATGCGCTACGTTACGGCAGGTCTATCTTGCGAAGCTGTCATCAGCGATATTGGCCATAGACAATAAAGTCTCGGTCGCACCAGGTGAATAATAGGTACTTAAATTGACTTGAGCATTGGCACCACATGTACAGTACAGCACTCAGTATGACACTTACGCAGTTTCCAGGGTTTCGCTACCCTTCGACTTATGTATGCAAGGCTAATAGCAAACAACGAACAAGATTAGATTTTTAGTATATTGTGAATAAACTTCTTCAAGCACAAAATATTGTCAGAACTGCTTCGTTGGCGTTAAGGCATTTCTAAATATTAGTAGGAATAGCAATTGAGGTAAACTTCGGAAGAAGTTCAGCTAGCAAACAAGCCAATTCATCGTTGTCTGGTAATGTCGATGTAGTAATTGAATTCGAGCTGAATGGTTTTTTGCGCAAGTGACAAAATGGCCGGCTTGTCGCGGCTCTAGATAAGTATCGCGTATTAGTTAGTGTGCTCCTCATTTACTTGTGCTGCGTTACGTTATCATGACAAAAGTAACGCTTGTTAAGTAATCGCACACGCACCATCGGTAGTGGGTGCGTCTCACTCAATAATCACCGCGATTTGTTAAATAATCGGCTGCCGAAACTGTTATCATTATCTGGTTTGATATATTGTTCACGGTTTTGATAACCTTTTATGAAAGACTGATTGTTATTGGACCTATGTTCCCATTCTGATTTTCGCACGCACCATTCATAATAACTGACATATTATAACTAATATTTTCCTCAAATTTTGTATAGAATATGAAATGGTTATAGGCATTTTAAGGCATTCCCACATCCATTATTTTAGTTGACAACAAATTACAACAGAGTATTATGGAAAATACAATGTCTAACATAAAACCGACGTAAACTAATATCTAGCTGTTGCATTTCGCAGGTTACTAAGATTTTCGTAGGCCCTTGTCCCCCCCTCCATTCCTATGCCCCATTCCTTTCCTTAGAGGTACGGAACGCATCTATGATTCTGTTGTCGATGTATAGAGGCAGTAGAGATCATTTACCATCGGGTGCCTCATTTGCTTGTTTGCTGGCTGGCTGATGCTGTAAAAAAAGAAAGTATACGTGAAACAACTTTTATAACTCATCTATTGTTGAAAAGTGTTTTTTTTTATCCTAATATAGTTTATATATTACTCTCTTGAAGAAGGGAAATACAATATTCAGTGATCAATTATTATACTGATAAGATACACAAGTATTAGGACAATTAACGATAATGTGATTTGATTTTGGCGTTTTGATGAAAGGCTACATACGAAAATTATAATTTATCATGTAAATACCTAATGGACGGGTCACAAGTGGGCGGTCCAAGGAGTACCTACGAATATTAAATTTTAATATCTCCGAAAAGGCAAGTTCCGAGTACCACCACCTACCTTCTCTTAACTATAAAAATCTATAAATGTGGAAGAGGTAAAAGAAATCTCAGATGCTTTGTAGCAATATTCGGAGCTTGTAGCAATATCTGCCAAGTCCCATGCAGTACAGGTGTGTATGTGAAACGCATCGTCAAGAGGTATTTTGCAGGTATACAGGGTTATTTTTAAAACACCAGCAACCTCGCAGGGGTAGATAGCTGTCCCCATACGGAACAACTTTTGTTCTACGAGTTTGGAACTCAATATATTTAAAAAAAAAAATGATTTTACAAGTTTTTGTTGTGTCGTATTTTTCTTCGTAGTATGCGGCGCGGCGCGGCGTGCGCGCGCGTTTCAAAGTTGACCTTCAAAGGAGCTAGCCCGGTTCCCCACGCTTCGCGTATTTGTTTACGTAAACTGCGATGCGCGTTGTAACAATCAAGACGGAAATTAAATGAATCCTTATTTTTGTATGAAAATAAAATCTAACAAATTATCAAAAGTCGTAGAACAAAAGTAGTAGCTTATAACCTTAGGAATCTACCCCTGCGAGGTTGCTGGTGTTTTAAAAATAACCCTGTATATTTGGGGCTAGCTTTGTCTTAATCTAGATTAGTCTATGTGTATGCCAAATTTCAGCCAAACCCGTTCAGCTGTTAAGACGTGATTGTCATTAACATAATCCACATTCACAAATTGATAAACAATCCAACATATGGTAATATTAGTAGGATAGATTCCGAACTTAGGAATCAATATATCTGTTAGAGGTTAGTGGATGTTAAATAAATTCACCTTGCGGCAGATTGGCTTACAATAGTTCCGCTGGTTGTTGCAAATAATAGTCGGTGAAACTTGACTAATGATGCGTGTGTTTGAAAAACATTGCATGTTAACATTTTTCACGCCTACCACTTTTGGAGCAATGTAACTAGATTCGGTCTTATCGAGGGGCCTGCGACAGGACAGGTGGATGGCCGATGCAGGCACAGTGGTACAAGGATGTACCCTTATACCCGCCGCAATCAATCATCAAGTCATGTCGCACGCCTCTCGGGAGAACCGGATATACACTGGCTGATCCTGGAACGCCATAGTGATCCACACGCCATAGTGATCCACACAAGGCGTGTGGATCACTATGGCAAGTTTTAACACCGTGTGTACGGTCGTCGCTATACGGGCGGATATGAAAATCCTACCACCAGCAGATATATTTTGTATCTGATGCAATTAACATGGTGAACGTATAAACGTATAACCCTTCTTTTCGTCGGGGGTTATAAATGTGAACTAGGTATATATTTTGAAATAAAACTAATTTAAACGGATTTTATCGCGGTTTTTTATCAATTTTGATCTCTACGTTTCGAAAGCTTTTCAGCCTTCGTGGTCACGGGGTGGACTGTTCAAGTTAGTGGCGTTTAAATTAGTTTTATTTTAATGTGTAATATTTACGTAAACATAAGAAATCATGAGTTATATATTGTAAATAGTAATCAGAACAGAACAATCTGCGCATATTGGCAACATCGTGTAGGACATTCACTGTTGATAACGATGTTGTGATTGTGCAGTTCCGTTCTATCTATATGTGGAAAATAGAACGAGTATATGTACTTACTGTTGTTCTTTCTGTAAGTCAACTTGTGGAGTCAACTTTTTATATATATCCATAATATATACTTACTAGCACCATATTTGATAGTGTACAATATAATAAGTAATAATACTTTTTTTACGTACCGTGTATTCACTCATTCACGTCCCACTACTGGACATAGGCCTGCTCTACTAAATGAGGGGTTAGGCCTTAGTCCACCACGCTGGCGTAATGCAGGTTGGCAGAAAAGTCGGGCAACCTGCATTGAGCCTGCGTGGTGCTATGGAAAGACATTCCTTCGAAATAATTATGTAGAAGTTCTCAGGTATGCAGTTTTCCTCACTAAGCCCTTACTAACTTCACCGTTAAAGCAAGCAATAGTTAACAAATAATACACGCGGTTTGGACGAGTTTTTTTTTATTTTGGCACGGCAATGAGACTACACCGGACCTGATACAGTGCAGTTCAAACATAATCTCGACGGTTAAGAGACAATATAGGTTTTACTTACAAACATAAGCATTAATTAGTTTTAATACTTTCTAAACATTATTTTGTCTTTCCCTGTCAACGCGATTTATAAACTGGCTAGAAAGAGACGAAAATTGTGTTTAACTAGGCAGTGCTTTAAGAAGTTTATATGTAGCCTTATGGACGAGTGCCTCGACGCTCGGCAGAATTATAGTGGCTTGAAGTTACTTGTTATACACTGGCTGAACCCGGAACGTGACTCGCTTCACCATGTGTACGGTGGTCGCTATACAGTTGGGTACAAGAATATCAGGTACCCTCCCACCATCAGAACTGGACATTGGTGTAAATATTTCATCCAATTATACAGTATCCGAAGTCAATCCGCGTTGAGTCGGTTTTTCTTACTCAACATCTTACACAGTCATGAAAGTGGAAAGGCTGAAAGAGCGACAGTTATTGAAGCTGATGTATGATGAATTCCTTAAGCCATTCAAATTTGAATCTAAGCTTAGGGACGCAAAGCCAAAGCTCACGAGCCAACGTAGATACGTAATTGATGTTGCATCGGCTATCACACAATACAGGGATAGATCTTAAATGCAAGAAAAGGATTAAACATATTTTACAGAGACAACACTCGGCGTACCTTCAGAACCAATGAAAGAAGACCGCGTTTTATAAACCATTCACTTTACAGGAAATGTAATGAAAGAAAACTTGTGTTTACCGAATATACATCTGTAAGACATAATACGTTACAGTATGCAAATTAGAAGTCGAAAACAAGAGAGCGCGTCGAGCGGTGGCAGAAATGGTTCGTGTTTGTACAGCGACCGACATGTGCTCAAACAATGTGAGCCACTACACGCGTTGACTTTCTTCGGCCTTGGCTTCCTATTTTCTGCGAAATTATTTGCAATATCGGCAGCCAATCCAGCTTTGTCGCCGTGGCCACGTGAGGATGTCGCGTGGCCCCGGATGGGTGTAGCTCTATTTGGCTGTCTATACTCGCTGACCTTTTACACTGCCCAAATTATACAACAAACCGGCACAACAAACACATGAATATTAATGTTGTAAACCGACATCATACGATATGCGCAGAACTAGCTTCGGCTCGAGATCAGTCACCTAGCGTGATCCTTCTTACGTTAATAATTAAGTCCGCATATGGAATGCTACATTACACTTACAGTTACAGTGTGTAATAGTTTGGCTATGATAGATTCTGTAACAACACTTTCTCTTTTGCCAGTGTTCCATCCCAAGGTTGTCTGGAAGAGATCGCTTTTAGCGATAAGACCGCCGATTGTTACACATTGTTTGTATTTATTTTCTTTCCTATTGTGAATCTTGCTGTTGTTGTCAATCAAACACTTCCCAGACGTCTAATCAAGTCGAATATATTCTCGATAAGTAGGCGGTCAAAAGTCCCCCTTAAGTGACGTACATGTAAGAAGAATGTAATGAGAGTAAATAAGGCCTAAATCGAAAATATTGCCTAACCCTATGAGAAACTGGCGTGAATCTATAAATAAAGAATAACAATAAAATTGTTTATTGATCACGTGAGCAATTAAAATAGCGCTTATGACAAGTCAATACAAAAATAAAACTACGATAATTATGTTATACAGTAGAATCCCGATTATCCGGATCAATTAAAACCAGGGGTATTCCGGATAATCGAAAATCCGGATAATCGATTTCAACCTCAAATACATAAAACAATAATCAATTTTTTATAATTTTTTTGTTATAGAAAGGGAAGAAGAGGGAAGAAGCATTATACAGGCCGGTCTGATTCTGGTGACCACCGATAAACTCATTGTTTGTCTTTGCCGTGCTCGGATAAAAAAAAATACGCTTCAGTTGTAATAACTGTATGGGATCCAATTTGTCCTGTCTTTCAAACCATTTAAAAGCGCTAGAGCTCCAATAGCTTCACATACATCACCAGTTTCAGTCTCTTCTTCATCTTCTTTATCGTTACTTTTCAAATTATTGTTAATGAGTTCTTCATCAGTTAAAATGTGGAATTCAGGGCAGTCATTGAGAGATAACATTACTCTTTTTCGCTTAGACATTGTAGATTTCTAACGCAAAACGTAAACAGAAATGTAAAAAAATACAACCTATTAGTTGGATGCTATCAATTAAAATGAAATAATAGCAAACACTATCGCGCACACAAATGAGAGCAGCACTACACTTCAGAGGAAGGAAAAAAACTCGTCGTATAATGTCTCGTTGCGCTGTCAAATCATTTTTACGGCGGAAATTAGAGCCGTGAAGAATGAGTCCGGATAATCGGATATCCGGATAATCGAGGTCCGGATAATCGGGATTCTACTGTACATAGCCGTGTCAACTATACACTAGACAATTATACTAAATCGTTTTATTTTTATATATTTTAAAAAGTGTTTATTATGCAACAAGTCCAATATTGTTATGATTTTTAAGGGAAATGTTACTAAATTCACATGAGCCACTAATCAAGTCACCACACGGCTCACAGTTAGTTGTACAAAACTTGCAATGAGAGATGAAAAAGGCCTAAGGTTGTCTAAAAGAGATCGCTATTAGCGATACGACCGCCCATTGTAACACATTGTTGAATTGAACATTTTCCCATATTTTGTTTTGTACGTGATATCTACTGAATTATTCGTGGTCACGGGGTGGACTGAACCACTGAAAAGCTTTCGAAACGTGGGGACGAAAATTATAATAAAAAACCCCGATAGAATCCGTTTAAATTAGTTTCATTTCAATGTGTAACATTCGCGTAAACGTAAGAGATCATTAGATAAAATAAATGTTAGGATAGGGTTATTATAAATAGGTATATTAAAACTGTCAATGAATAATTCAGTAGATATCAGACTCACACTTCAAAAACCTGATTTCGGCTAGATATCACAGAATATTGTGACGTTATCTAGTTCGTTTTGAACATAGAAGTCGTAGATTGTTTTTGTAACATGACGTTGCAATTTGATAGTAGTACATACCGGGTTCACTCGTTACAAATAACGAATCTCGTGTCGACGTAATAAAGTACTATTTACATTGTCCGTTGATTCGACAATATTTTTTTCAATACAATAACACCGTCATGCACGCGGAAGCTAGAATGTACTAAATCACTATTTACTACGCGCGAAAACTTCTTTTTGGCTAACCGTGTCCCCGTCAACTGAAAGCACGCCATGTAGGAAATTGTATGTGTGGTAGGATTACCCGTATTTTAACAACGTTTATTAAGTAACATGACACAGGTCTCGTCTCTTTAATAGTACATTGGTACATTAGTAGGTAGTAGTAGTAGGGTACATTAGTAGCGCGTCGTGTATACTAGGACGTGGAAATTCTATTGCAACTTGTAACTCTAGTATGTACCCTCGCATACAACAGATGTGTCAGCTGTCCTCAAATTGTAATAATATTGTCTAATTTATGCGGTCACCCATCACCGTTATATTACAATAAATACAGGCAATGAATCCTACAAATTGATTGCACATATTAAGCCGGACTCGGGCACGTGTTTATAACTTCTCATTTGGACTAGTTGAGTCGCTAGCAGTAGATAGAGCACGCGAGTAGCGGCACTATCGTACTATTTTGTAAGATATTGTTTTTTATATACTATCCAAACGTCTCTCGCCTTAATCGTTTTGCGTAAACTGCTTTTCAAGTATAATTCAGTGATGATTTTTACATGCACCTTTTAACATGCAAATTCTTATTTTCATACGCTCGTGTTACCTATTGTTGCGATTATAGACTATTTACAGAACAGAGAATTTCAGTGACAGGGTGAACTATTTAAGAAAAATACTCTTCATATCAAAGATAAGAGACAAACTCTCGTTGAAGAATTAGTGTTACAAAGAACAGGAACTGTTTAAAAATGTTACGGAAATTTAATGCTGCCTCGTCGTCTTTGTTTTCCCATTACAAATTTCTTCGAGTCCGTAATCGTCTAAGACCATGATGAATTTGTATTGATTTTCGTGGTGTACTAATATAAATTACGGCACGCGATTCGTTGGTAGGCGGTCGCCCTTCACTGCCAAGGGCGCGCGACCTCTATAGTACGCTATCGAGGCTAGTTCACGACTACGGATCCATTCTTCTAACAATGACGCGGACGTCAATGGATTATGTATACAACAGTTTCGACTTAATGCCAGTAACATGTAGCGTCCGCCGAATCGTCAGTGACTGTTTGATTGTTTGTTTTGTCTCGACTAAAAGCGAAGTTTCAATCGTGCTAAAAGTATCAGACTTGGGGCTACTGTATAAATAATATACTCATAATTCTCCATTCCACATCGCCCAGAACCGCCACCCTGGCACTTATCTATGTCGCGCCGGTACCCCATCACGCACCACGCAATTTGACGCAGTAGACCACCTTTCGATTTGTACCGCTGCTCTATAATATGATCTGGCAACTAGCTGTCATTTAGAGTAGAATTCGTAATGACGGCGCATTTGCTGTTGTCGGTTGAAGAGTTTTACATTTATTTATTCTCGCCTCCGTCATCAGATCTTTAACTAAATAGGTGATGTATTGTGTATGACTACATTAATCTCTGCGATGAAATCTTCGACGGCGCAACGTCTTTCGGTATCAGTTGAAGTATTTGCCATACAAAAGGATAGACGCCGCCTCACGTCGGCACCTATAATAATTTTCTGAGTTCTGACCTACAAGCGACTATAAAAAATCGTAAAGATGGTATATATGGGGACGAACGTATTTTAAGTTAAGCAGCATTTAATTAAGATATTTAAAATTCATCAAACGTTTCAATGCATAAAATGTGAAATGTCCGGTGATTAGTTAATAACATAACTACAATGAGGTGGGTTTGTTCGTTTAAATTCCACATCTACAGGGTTAATTTTAAAACATCAGCAACCTCGCAGGACCAGATAGCTGACCCCATACGGAACAACTTTTGTTCTACGAGTTTGTATATAACTCAATATATTTAAAAAAAATGATTTTACAAGTTTTTGTTGTGTCGTATTTTTCTTCGTAGCGTTCGGCGTGCGCGCGCGACTCAAAGAAGCCGCTCAGCTGGCTCGGGCGATGACCTTCAACGCTAGCCCCGTTCCCCACGCTTCGCGTGTTTGCTTACGTAATCTGCGATGCGTGTAGGTAACATTCAAGACGGAAATTAAATGAATACTTATTTTTGTATGAAAATAAAATCTAACAAATTATCAAAAGTCGTAGAACAAAAGTAGTAGCTTATAACCATAGGTATCTACCCCTGCGAGGTTGCTGGTGTTTTAAAAATAACCCTGTATATGATTACTTAGACTTTAAACAGTTATTACGCCAATGATGTAAAAAAACATGTTGAACGCATCCGTCTTCGAGCGGGGATTCCATTCGCAGTGATGCGTAGTTCGGCGAGTCTCAAGGTTTCTGATTGAAATTACAACTTCTTGTACAACCAGTGTATAATCAGTATTAGTTGTATAAAAAGCAGCCTTGATTGACTTTAATGGTCGAAATTATCGCCCTGACTGTTAACGATATAAATTTGAAATTATTAGAGGGAATTGATTGTATGTTGTAGGCATTGTTTTAGAAGGGATTTGTCGAATTTCAACCCCTGAGAAGAGAAAACGGGTAGGAAATTATTTCTTATTTTTACGCCAATAAAACTAATTTAAATGGATTTTATAGCGGATTATTTTCAACTATTCCCGGCAGGGCGCGGTTTCGAAAGCTTTTCAGCCATAGGGTCACGGAGTGGACTCAAAAATAAACCACGATAAAATCTGTATATAAGTAGTTTTATTTCAAGGACTAGAAAAGTTTTGGTCAGGGATCCCTGAGCCATTTTTCCACTTGATTACTATCAAGCAAATTTTTCGTGAGTAGCTCCGTTTCGATGTGACGCCCAACAATTCCCTATGCGAAAATTCTCTATTGTGGTAACTAGGTGGTAAAAACAAAAAAATCAGCTGGTTAGTAATCATACCTATTGAAAGGATTCATACCTTCCAATAGGTATCGATAACGAGGTCATAAAAAATGATTAAAAATTAGCTTGATAGTAATCAAGTGGAAAAATGGCCCAGGGAACCTTGACTATTTGTATCTAACATTCGTTTGTATCTAACAACTCCCTGCGAACGGATTAATTAGCAGTTTGACATTGTACAAGTGTCATGGTTTATTATAGTGAGGGCAATACACCAATAAATATTTTAACATTACTTATTTAAAACAGAGCGATAAGAATATAAAAAAACAACTTCATAATTATACATGTTACATGTAATTTTATTGGTTGTTTATAAACCTTCGGTGGGTTATCGGATGTGCTAAATATTCGCGGTTCGATCTTGCTGTATCGCTCTTATGGTGTCGTCATCATGTTGATATTATATTACACCATGTTGAGACTGAGGTCAGTAGCATGTATAGTTGAGTTCTTTTTTTTTCATCTGTACATTTTCGTCTTGAAGTCGACTTTTACGATAGCCCTTATATAATGCTCAGAATATTATTAGGCCTTGGTCGATTTTATAACATACGTCATCTATAAGAGGAGCATTGACAATCAGAAGGAATAATATTTTCGCTGTATATTATAGTGTTGTTTGCAGGTCGCGCAATCGCTGAGATGCGAAAACTTTCTCATTGAGATAATTATTATCCTCCACTGGTTGACCGGCCTTGATAACTAATTATGCATTAAAACCTTCTTCATTAAACGCTATGTACCTATCAAAGAGTTAAATTAATCAATAATTGCCGACCAATCTGGACCAACAGACAAAAGGTGACATTGTTACTTAGTAATATCGTGTAAATGTAAAAAAAAACATCTTACAATGTACGTGTTACGTAAACGTTGACATGTTAATTTGTTCATGAATAAACATGTTACGTAATCACCACACATTACTCAGTTATCTATACATAATAATATAATAAAAATGTAACGGGTCGCTGTCTGTACATGGAAGATATATGAGATTTTTTTTTATAAGGGACCTTTATCAACGCAATAGCACCCCATACAATGATTTTTAAAATTTTTGTCTGTCTTCTTGTCTGTGCGTTTGTGCACGATGATCACAGAAACGGCTTAACCGATTTAGACGTAGTTTTCACTAATATATTTAACATTTAGCGTTTGTTTGATGTCAATCGGTTCATAAATAAAAAAATTATGCCAATATAAAGATATCGGTAATATAACGGTGCAGAACTTCACGCGGGCGGAGCCGCGAGCGAATGCTGGTCTATAATATATACGGTAATTTATTGTTAATAAGACTATACATACAAAAAGCACATGTTTGTATAACTGCGAAGCTCTCACAGCAACTTGGTTCGCCATTTTTTTCCACCTATTTAATGTTATGTACATAATAATATTTGTCGGCTAGCAAATGTGCCACGTGAGTCTGTCCCGTCACTTCTTATTAAATATTTAAGCATCTATTTTTGTCTTTACTATTTTATTATCGAATGTGTTGTGGACTATGAAATTAAAACTTTTTAAGATTATCGTCTGGTCGTTTGAACACAAAAACTCCTGAAACTATTGACGGGTCTTTCGCTGTTTAAGTAACTTTCATGCTTATTTCCATTTAAAAAAAAATACATCCACGATATCGCTGTATGCCTTATGTCAGCAATGTTTGTTTTGGAGCACAGCGTGCAATTCCTTACAGGGTTTGTAAAGTTAACGCCAAGGATGCTGCTCTATTGCTGGGTGGTAAATCCCTAAAGCGGAAATTATTATAAATAACATGTTGCATCGGAGGATATTGTATTAATATGTGTATTTGTGTGGATATTGCAGGCCCGTGCGCGGTTTGTCTGCGGTCGTGGTGGGCGCTGGCCCTGCGCACGCGTGCTTCTTCGCCACCTACGAGCACTGCAAGATGACGCTCTCGCACCTAACGCGACATCGGCACGACCACATTACACACGGTAATACACACGTTTTATATAATACTATTTTTAACAGACTTTAAAATAGTAGCATGTTGTCAATACGACACGTTTTTTGCTCTTTTTCTGTATTTTATTTTACTAGCCCTGTATTATATACGTCCCACTGCTGGGCACGGGCCTCCTCTACTGAATGAGAGGGGATAGGCCTTAGTCCACCACGCTGGCCTAATGCGGATTGGCAGACTTCACATACCTTCGAAAAATCTTATCGAGTTCTCAGGTATGCAGGTTTCCTCACGATGTATCCTTCACCGTTAAAGCAAGCGATAATTAACAATTAATTTACACGTAACTTAGAAACGTCATTGGTGTATGCTCTTGGGGCTGGATTCGAACCTGCGACTTTCGTCTCGACAGTCCATACCACTCCCCGCTGAGCTATCGCTGCTGTTTTTTTGTAATGAAGATTCTTAATCTATGCTCACCTGCAGAGTAATAGAAGGAAGTTGTCCGATTTGTATAAGTACTATGGTGATTTTTCATCGTCTATGGAAGAGATTTCCAAATGATAAATTAAATCGCTATATTGGTACTAGCTACGAGCACAATTTTCTTTTTTTAACTTGCACGGCAAAATGACTACATTGAAATTGATGTTAAGAGAAGTTAAGATATGCAGAACAATCCTATTATAATGGCAAGACACATTGCGTCCCTGGAGGCTCGGCTAAGTAATGTTTTTGACATTATTTTTATTATTTCAATCAATAGTAAAAATAATGAAAAATAATCAGGTGTAGTGCAGTCACTTTGCCGTGTTCGGATAAAAAAAATGAAGTTACCCAAAATGTATTATAGAAAAAAAATATATAAATTACCAAAAATAAATAATTTAGAAACTATTTAAATCTGTTGAAAGGTATCGCTGTTAAATGAAGGAAAAAGGATGCACGACATGTCGTGGTACGTCACAATACAGGTCACATCGTTACGGTGCACGCGTGCGAGGGAGATAGTGGGAGATCCTCACTACGCGCCCACCTTGCTCATACTAATATTTAAAAATAGGAACTGCGGCCTCTTTTTTGACGCAATTTTAATTCGGTTTTCGCAAAACAATTTCTTTTTTGTATTACTGCATATAAAATAATTAACACCCTACCCTATTATGCCGGCTTAAAGTTACTTAGCACGTCACTCTGTTGACATCTAAGGTAATCTTGTATTCGAGTCTGTAGAGGTGATGATGTCTTTATAGCCGCCCTGAAGTTAGTCACAGTTCGGAGTTCTGTATCTGATGACATATTGTCACATGTGTAATCAATGCGTACGCATCTATTCCAGGTTTGTCAGGGTGCTTGGCGTCGCTCGTGCATGACGCTGTCTCCAATCCAGCTGAAGGTGAGCTAACAAATATGTATAGGCTACTTAACATTATATCTATTAAAATACTAGCTTTTGCTAGGGACGAATATATTTTTGTACTATACCAAACGGGAACGTAATACCATGATAATGGGTATATAGCATACTCCTGGTCAGGATCTACGGATGTCATGTAGGCCAAATATGATCCAAATCTGTACAGTCGATAAAATGAGACTGATTTAGTTTTAAATTAAAAACACACTTCGTCCTGATCCTACTTTGTATTTTGGGACTACAAGATTTACAGACTCACAATAGCCAAATATTTATACGTAAATTTAAGATAGTTAATTAATCAAACAATTCGTAATTTCAACACATTTCCGGTAGTTAATATTACCTTGTAACATAGCAGTATAAACAGGTAAAAAATATGAAAACATATGAAAAAATATGAAATATGTTGATAAATTGCCAAATAATTTGAAATGATTACTGAAATTGCTTTAATTACAAAATTGAATCAACATCAATACTTCCGGCTATAACAAAATATGTTTATTTGACATCAATACAGGACGGTATGACAGTGCGCCCATAGATACATATAGTATTGCACATATTTCAAGTAGGGTAAATTTTAATAATTGTCAAAAATAGTATCCATATCCACTTTGCGGTAATGTACAAATGATAACAATCAAATGCGAACAGTAAAATATGGCATGGCTAATAGTAATCATTAAACATCCAAAGGAAATTAATTTACACTATTCATTATTGACAAATGATTATCAACAAGACTGCCTTATGAAAACGCATTGTAATGCCGACTAGACATTATTGCGACGGGGTCGAGGCAGGCGGTGAGGGCAGAGAGGGTTCGCTTAACGCCTTGTAGCAACATGGCATATTGGTGGCTAAAGTGGCACGTTACATAATGTCTAACGCGTCCCGCCACCAGCCACTACAGCATCCCCCGTCCCGGGGACGTTTGTGTATATACGAAATGACTGCTTCCCTTTACTTCAATTTGCATAAGAGACGTTATAGCTCGTGCCATCTTTGAAAGTGTAAAAGACTTTTTAGACAGGGAGCCCTCGGGTAGCTGATCCACTTGACTACTATCAAGCTCATTTTCCGTGTGTAGCTTCGTTTCGATGAGATTAAGATGAAATTATTATTTTATTTGTAGGACAATATGACAGTTAACTTATATAAATATTCACTAAGTAAATACAAAAAAATCAGCTGGTTAGTAATCTAGCTTGATAGTACTCTTGATAGTACTTGATAGTAAGTGGATCAGCTACCCGAGGGCTCCCTGTCCATTTATGTAGAGTGCGGCGATCATAATATTATGTTGGGTAGTGGAACTAATTGAATAAAATTAGCTGTCACAATGGCATCGGTCAATGAGCGTTTGACAACAGCGCCAATCATCTCGTCAACTTATAGTTGTCGCACTGAAAGTTGACTGGTAGTAAATATGAATTTCCCAGGAAGTCGGATATTGAGTCGTATAAAAGAAGAAAGACAAATAGTCATCTCCACGACCTATTTTATCGAGTTGTAATGAACAATGATAACCAGAACTACTTATTTGAAGAACAAGAAATAAAACAAAAGCTAAAAAGAGAAATTAAAATTGTTGAGTCGGTGCTATTGCAATTTAATTAACAGTCAGTTTGATACCACTGACTCAAAATAAAAAATTGGTATTAATGCTCTTCGCACGAATAATAAAGGATCTATTTTATTGAAGGACGTGCTTTTTATCTTAGATTATTTTTTAGATCATTTAAAGAGGAATAATTCTTTCATACATATTTTTTGGGTAGCTTGAACCGTGTACGGCAGCGCACGCAACGGAAGCCTTCAAATATGAATAATTTTCCCCGTTTTTGCAACATTTTTCACTGATGCTTCGCTCCTAATTTAGCACGTTTATTAGCGTGTTCAAACAAACATACAAACAAACTTTACAGCTTTATAATATTAGTATAGAAAACACTGAGGGCAGCGAGGGGGGTGTCACGAGTAAAAGCTAGTGTACGATATTTTTTTATATCTTAATCTGATTAATTGCTCAATAATTGTTGTTGTGTTTATACCACACTGCTAGACGCCTTATCATGCTCATTACGATTAAAGATTCTTACATATTTAAGACTAGCTTTTACTCGCGGATCCGCCCGCGTGTTCTGCTTTTTCCGGAATAAAAAGTAGCCTATGTTCATCAGGGATAGTGTAGGATTCTAATGGTGAAAGAATTTTTCTAATCGGTCCAGGAGTTTTTAAGTTTATTCGTTATATACAATACTAATCTTTCCTCTTTATAATATTACTGTAGATTGTTGAAGTTATACTTCTTTAGGCGCGTTATGAAAAAATGATGAGAGTGAAATTTTAAGATGCGCGCGCACCTGTGACACAAAAAATTAACAGTATGAAGTTAGGCGCGTTAGGAAAAAATGAACAGTATGAAGTTAGGCGCGTTATGAAAAAATGATGAGAGTGAAATAAAAAAATAAATAAATAAATATAAATAAATAAATATAAATATATATATATATATATATATATATATAATTATATATAGATGCGGTTTTTATTTTATAATTTGGAACATGGTGCCGTAAAAAAAGTACCAGGCTCGCATAAACGCGAAGAGAGCAGAATGTCCATTTTTCATGGCGAGTAGCCGTAATTAATAAACAAATGACGATTTGGACAAAGAAAAACTCTTTAGGTTTTTTCTTATTCGGAACATGTTGCCGTAAAAAGTACCAGGCTCGCATAAACGCGAAGAGAGTAGAATGTACTTCTATCATGTCGAGTGGATATGTTGATATAAATTAAAATATTTTTATTTAATATAATTAACACTAAATATTATTATGTATAGTTAAAAAAATATATCATACCTATATTTGCCCTTTACTCTAGTTCTATAATTGGGTGATAACGTATCATTAATCGTTAAGTAGTTACAAATTAGGTATTTTACATAAATGTTCTGTATTTCCGGGATTGTGATAATTTTTAATCGGAGTTTTGGGATTACAGAAAAGCTAGGATAATAAAACCACTAGTAAAAAGAGTGGAGCACCGGTACGGTAACAAATGCTATTAAAAAAAAACTGAACTTTAAAATATTAATTATTTCACTATCATTCTTTTTTAAATGTGAGTGCCATGTGTGTCAGGTATACTATGGCTGGCTATTAATTAAAAAGCCCATCCAAGAATTTCTGTACTTTATACTCGCAAAATTCTGCAATCAATGTTTGGACATTAAAGAGGTAATAACGGACAATAAAGGACAACAACCCATAAGTTTGTTTCGGCATTTGTTCTCATGGCTAGCTACGAAATGCCGTCTTAAACATAATTTAGTTTATAAAGTCATTGACATGTAAAAGTGATACCTATTTACGATCCAATTTACAAAATAAATGAAGAAGAAAAAAAAGAAACAACACGCTCGAGATAGTTTAGGAAAACAGTTGCTGTAGTGCGAGTGTTTCGATAGCCGTCTCATCATTCGAGTACGAGAAATAACAATAAAGCTAGTACGTTTCTAATACAATACGCTAGAGGCGCTGTACCGGTTCTGCATACATATTTTCGTAGATACGGTTGATGTGACAGCTATCGACTACGGACACAAACTGGTCTGTCTATTTACATTGTAGTTTAATACCCCACTTGAGGAATATCCGTCTGTTATCTCACAAGTTGCGAGCGGTTTTCCTGTTAGGTAACAATAGTTAGTTGGTAGGCATCCGGCAGCGGAGCGCATGCGCCGCTGACTCACTCACAGGTTCCGCGCAACAATGCACTATTAATCTCAATGAGGACTTTCCCCATATACAATAATATTAACAACAAAACACTGTTAGAACCTTACATGTTTCCCTATATTTGCACGTGTTGTAATAAGCAGCCAAACCATGGCGTACAGCATTCTATTGTTGCTTAGTTTCACAATAAGGAGACCACGAAGATTTTTTTGTACCACACGTAACTTTCTGTAACTCATCAGAATAAATCAAGGCTTCATTCTTCTAATATGCCTCCTACATAATGCGTAAAGTTGAGGTCTGAAGAATCAATCGAAACGTGCTCTGCATTTGACATAGCTGTTGTGGAAATGTTACTGTATATGTATACGCTAACAGTATTTACGGAAAGAAGTGCAAGTGTAGCCACGCTGGCATCCTTATCACAGTCAGTGTGGCGTCACGTGGTGTGTCGGCCGTCGTTTGTTGAATGATGCACACGGCGCTCTTACCACATAATGTTATCAGATAACTCTGCGGCGGGAACCCATAGACGGTTCGATGTCGATGGTTATCATGTAATACCACATTATTTGATTTACTAAGCGCCACGTTTACTCAATACAATCATGGTCGTTTTTTCCGCAATCATCATGTGATTACCCGATGTGCTATGACACCTGACCATATTGCTTCTAACCCATCACATTATTATTTACTTGTATGTACTGTAATTTTGAAATAAACTCGGTTTTTCTTTTTTGAAGTGATAACTTCTTATGGGAGGGTGAATCGAAACGTTCCGTAACGCGAGCGGTCCATCGACCAGCCAGCGTTAGCCGACCTCCCTGGAACATCGATTATTTCGAAGTTCCAGGTGGCGTCACACAGTGACCAGTCAGCTTGGACCGGACTTTAACCGGGCTATGACCGGAGTTTGACCGGACTTTGACAGTTCTTTGGCCGGACTTAGACCAGACTTTGACCGGACTTAGACCGGTATTTGACCGGACTTCGACCGGACTTTGACAAGACTGACGTTACTTTGACTGGACTTTAACCGGATTTTGGCAGGACTTTGACCGGGCTTTGACCGGTATTTGACCGGATTTCGACTGGACTTTAACCGGACTTTGATAGGGCTTTGACCGGGCTTTGACCGGATTTTGACAAGACTGATATTACTTTGACTGGGCTTTAACCGGATTTTGGCAGGACTTTGACCGGTATTTGGCCGGACTTTGACAGGGCTTTGACTGGACTTGGACCGGATTTTGAAAGGACTTGACTGGTATTTGACCGGACTTTGACCGGATTTTGACAGTACTTTGACCGGTATTTGACCGGACTTTAACCGGATTTTGGCAAGACTTTGACCGGTATTTGACCGGATTTCGACTGGACTTTAACCGGACTTCGACCGGACTTTGATAAGACTTTGACCGGATTTTGACAAGACTGACATTACTTTGACTGGGCTTTAACCGGATTTTGGCTGGACTTTGACCGGTATTTGGCCGGACTTTGACAGGGCTTTGACTGGACTTTGACCGGATTTTGACAGTACTTTGACCGGACTTTAACCGGATTTTGGCAGGACTTTGGCCGGTATTTGACCGGGCTTTGACCGGTATTTGACCGGACGTTAACCGGATTTTGGCAGGACTTTGACCGGTATTTGACCGGGCTTTGACCGGTATTTGACCGGATTTCGACTGGACTTTAACCGGACTTCAACCGGACTTTGATAGGACTTTGACCGGGCTTTGACCGGATTTTGACAAGACTGACATTACTTTGACTGGGCTTTAACCGGATTTTGGCAGGAATTGGCCGGTATTTGGCCGGACTTTGACACAACTGACATTTCTTTGACTGGACTTTATCCGGATTTTGGCAGGACTTTGACCGGTATTTGACCGGGCTTTGGCCGGTATTTGACCGGATTTCGACTGGACTTTAACCGGACTTCGACCGGACTTTAACAGGACTTTGACCGGGCTTTGACCGGATTTTGACAAGACTGACATTACTTTGACTGGGCTTTAACTGGATTTTGGCAGGACTTTGACCGGTATTTGGCCGGACGTTGACAGGGCTTTGACTGGACTTTGAACGGCTTTTGACAGGACTTGACTGGTATTTGACCGGACTTCGACCGGACTTTGACCGGATTTTGACCGGACATTGGCAGGACTTTGACCGGTATTTGACTGGGCTTTAACCGGTATTTGACCGGATTTCGACTGGACTTTAACCGGACTTCGACCGGACTTTGATAGGGCTTTGACCGGGCTTTGGCCGGATTTTGAAAAGACTGACATTACTCTGACTGGGCTTTAACCGGATTTTGGCAGGACTTTGACCGGTATTTGACCGGGCTTTGGCCGGTATTTGACCGGATTTCGACTGGACTTTAACCGGACTTTGATAGGGCTTTGACCGGGCTTTGACCGGATTTTGACAAGACTGACATTACTCTGACTGGGCTTTAACCGGATTTTGGCAGGACTTTGACCGGTATTTGACCGGGCTTTGGCCGGTATTTGACCGGATTTCGACTGGACTTTAACCGGACTTTGATAGGACTTTGACTGGGCTTTGACCGGATTTTGACAAACTTTGACTGGTATTTGACCGGACTTTGACATGACTTTGACCGGACTTCGTAACGTAACGCGTTACGGCGCCACTGTGGCTTCCCTTTCTCTCACGCATACGGCAGTGGTAGGCAGGCTCCTCCGCTCTCACTTAAACCCACATTAGTTTAAGTTATCACTTCTGTCGAGCGTCCCGAGACGCACACTTTTTTTTTTGTCTATTGCATAGGCCGGCAAACGAGCAAGTGGGTCACCTGATGGTAAGTGATCTCCACCGCCCATCTACGTCCACCACCAGAAGAATCATGGTCGGCAACGACCTTAAAGGAAAGGGATAATTAGGGATTGGGAAGGGGAGGGGATTTGGGCTTCCGGTTATCTCATTCACCGTACGAAACGCAGCAGCAAGCCGCTACTTTACGTCGGTTTTCTGTGAGACAGTGGTAACGACCCGGTCGAGCCAGCCCATTCATGCTATAGACAAAACTGTCTACAGCGTGGCTCTACCACTCACAAACGTGGCTTTGTGACTCACTTTTATTTTTGATTGTCTAATTTCACAAATCTTCTTGTATGGTACATTTTACTATTGTCGTTTAATGTTAAAGAACATAAAGCTTTAACAATAGCATTTGTGTTCATAACATAAAACTACAGCATTAATAGATATCGTGATGGTAGTATCGTTTATTGCGCGCGTGAAGTACGCACCACTCGTGCACGCCATATGCATATTTTCCCGCAATAGATAGCTCATAAAATCAGTATCCACAAGTGTTATAGGTGGCTAATATCATTAAATGTTAATAAGTTATATGCATCGAATAAATTACAATACACGCTATTTAAATTAGCCGGCCCGAAGTTGTCACGTAATAAGCGTGCCTTATTGTGCCTGACCATAGCGGGGGATGAAGTGATTCACTTCAGCCCGGTCAACTTAAATTGCGCGTATCGTAATACCTTATAGGTACATATTGATTTGTATTCCTTCAATAAGTGATTTTTTCGTTAGCTTTCGGAATCTCTTTAGGCTGTGTTAGTTTTTATAAAATAGTGCTTAATTTCTATACATATAATATTAGTATATTTTTTTTTGTACTGGAATTACAATAAAGTCTTAAAATTAATATGGTACATGTTTTATGCCCGCAGTGGTAAAGCAGAGGCTACAGATGCTGAACTCACCTTACCGCGGCGTGTGGGAGTGTGCGCGGCACGTGTACCGCACGGAGGGAGCGCGCGCCTTCTACCGCTCGTATGGCACGCAAATCGCCATGAATGTGCCATTCCAGGCGCTGCACTTCGTCACCTACGAGTGGTGTCAGTCCATTCTCAATCCGGCGCGCAAATACGACCCGCGAGCGCACGCACTCAGCGGAGCGGCGGCCGGCGCACTCGCCGCCGCCGCCACCACTCCGCTCGACGTGTGCAAGACTGTGCTCAACACGCAGGAGGCGGCGCGTGCGGAGGGACTCGCGCAGGCCGCCGCACAGGTGCTGCGCGCCACTGGACCGCTCGGCTTCCTAAAGGGCGTGCGTCCGCGTGTGCTCTACCAAATGCCCGCCGCCGCCATCTGCTGGCTCACTTACGAAACCTTCAAACACATGCTGGTGAGTGTAAACACCGCATTGCCACGCTCACGCACATCATACTTCACACATTCTTCTTTAACGGTCCACTCACTTTACGTTTTCTGTTTTACAGGGTGATGGTGGCGAGGAGCAGAGCTCTGCGCCGACGACAACAGCGACGGCGTCAGGCAGCGCTGGTGCAGCGCCTGGCAGCGCGTCCACTCCCTCGACAGCTGCCACACCGCTAGCGTGTGCTGCGCTGCGACTGGCGGCCGCCGCACCCGAGGTGCCTGCCGCCAGTTCACTCACACGCACCTAGAGCGCACGACACACGACACACGACACACGCCACTGCGCGCTGTCTCCGGTCCGACACCGGAGCGAGCGCGCCGCCGTTCTTCATCAGTATCTACCCTCGACGCCACCGTCAGGAGATCTCGGACGACCGATCTCTGGGACTGCGTCCTTTCAATATGAGTGAAAATTTGCGCACGCTTCCCAGTGAAGTCGAGACGCCTGTTGGTTACCGTGCGGGAATCAGGGAAATAAAATAGTCGCGTCGAAGTCGAAGATGTGCGCGCGGTCTGTGAATGTGTGATGTTTGGTGGATTGGATTTCTGTGATTTTTGTAATAAATTAAGTGTTTTTATTCTAAATTTGTGCTCGCAATGATAAAGATGCGGCCGCACGCGTACCGCATACCGCTCGCCGCCGAGCCGGGCCTCGGAGCCGCACTGACAGTTCGGCAATCTAACGATTACGTATTCATTATATATATTACCTTGCCCTGACTGCGTACCCGTTTAGAAAAATCATGTGTTTACAATCAGACTACATCACTGTTGCGATTTTGCATATTATTGAAATTCGTTTTATTGGTGCGGTGTATTAATTTAATTGTAAATCTGTATTTGTAGAGTTTATTAGCCGAACAAATCATATGTTGGATGTTATATTTTTGTTATGGAGTGGTTTGGATCTATCGGCCAAGCAATCAGTGTTTTTGGGCGGCCTGGGCAGGCGAGCGGCGAGCAGCGAGCGGTGACAGCGATCCTCGCACGCGACTACTTCACATTCGCTGCCTACAGTCACGCCTCCTGCGCACTTGCAGACCTCCCGTTGTACTATACTGTTGATAATATGTTATTTTTTTATATGTCTAAATTTTAAAATATTTGAATTATGTGGAATCACTGTGGAGCAGCAGCGGGGGATAGTCGAGGTGGAGGCGCTGCGGGGGTGTGGCGCGAGTGCGAGCGGCCAAGTGCTCCGGCCGCGCGCTCACAGTGGCCACGCCACTATAATCGTTAATGTATTCATGTCTAAAAGACGATGGATCGAAACAGCCGTCACGTTGCGCGTGTGTCGGCGTGCTTGTTGACAGTTACCGCGTTATTATTGCGTGACGAACGTCAGCTTTATGTCCAGTACTATGTTCGTAGCTTTTATTCGTTTATACTAGCGGCGGTAGTGATGTTCCAAATTATTGCGCTGTAAATATCGATTCGAATATGTTCGTCGCGCCGGTGGTGGTTACGATACGTGCTCCCTGGGCGTACACAGTGAGATGCTGTTTCGACTCTAGTGAGATTAGACTTAGTGTACGTGTATCGTTATTTTTTTATTCACAGTTTTTATACGCACATGCACAAGCATATACGTTATAATTTATACGATTATTCCTTTGTTATATATTAATTTGATCAGTTTGAATTCGAAACGAGTATTTCCGAACGCAGTTGTTGTACCTAATGTGGTGTAAGTGTGTATAGTGCGAGGTGCGTCACTAGTCAGACGCGACGCTTGCGCACACGTATCACGTACCCGGACTGTCCAGTCCACTCTTCAATTTATTTATGATTCCCAAATATAGAACTCTTAAAGATTACTCTGTAAATGCTCAACCAGTCTTATTTTGCAATTGTTCTTTGTAACTAAATCTGCACAACCGGCAAGTCCTGGGTTATGGTGTGACCACACACTGTGTGTAGTAACGTTGAATGAAGATACACATGATGTATACAGGGTTATGTGTAAAATGAATGTTTCAAGAAACAGTGAACGTCATCTGAACAAAGATTGAAACGGGAAGTGATGGATTTTTATATAATAATAATATTTAGTAATTTATATGTACTATAGACACACATGTGTATAACTATATTGTGTCCAATTCACGTCACGTGACTTATTCATAGAACTCGTAACAACAGAGCACTCTTATGTGTTGATGCAATATTTAATAAGTACAGTTATTGTGCATTTTGATTCACATTAAGTTGAAAAGGTTTTTTAGCAGTGTACGACTGCGCTTGTGTGTATACTGTATGTTATTTAATGTTATCGATTAAATTGATCACAAATATCAGATCACATCCTCGCGGATGAAAAATATGTTGGCGGTGCTATGTGTCGCGAGGTAGGGTGGCCACCCTTACCCATGTTATTGTTTGTGTACATTTATTATGCATTGTATTTGTTATATTTATGTGTTTTACTGTATAGAACGAAAATACCGTATAAATAAATTAAGAGTTTTAAAGTTATTTGTATAGAAATAGAAAATAAGGCGGCGAGGCCGCATCGCACGCGAGTGCATACATATAAAAAATCTATGATGTGCAAAGTAAAAATAGTGAATAAACAGTTGGACAATATGATGTATTTTAATTTTGTGGTTTGTTTTATTGGTTTTGGTGAGTAAATAGGCAAAGCTCGTCTTCGACCGATCGCAGTAGTGTTCTATACTAAAGGATAAAGAAAAAAACTTGGAACTCATGGCGTGTAGCTATCTACTATCAGACACCTCGGGAGAGTAAAAGGCTCAGTAACAATATCAAAAGATTCGATAGAATTCAGATTTTCAACGTTCAAGATTCTCATACCACATTTTGTGCCGATTGTTACGATTATACGTCACGGATCAATAACTACTGAATACTCATCGCAAAGATAGGTTAATTAGAAAGAGAAAGGACAATCAATAATATTGAGTGTTTATAGTTAATCCGTATAATATTGAGGTTAGGTAGAACTTCACCTATTCGCACTGCACGCGCCGCGTCGTCGATAAAGTATGACTACGATGCGGCTCGAGCATAATTCGAATTATACGAGCTGTCCCTTGCGTTTTTACCGCTGGTATGTTACTGCCCAGTGCCCAGCTCTCAAGGATCATCGCGTGATATACATATAAACTTTCAGAAAATTAATTCCTTCTAAAAATTATTCTAATTGATAGAGAAAACCGCTTTAAATCCGTTGCATGTTTTAGGAGGTAGCGGATAAACAGCCAGTCGCGGGAACCTACTTTGTACTATGTATTATGTAGATATGATAAATTTCATAATTTGTTGTCTATGGCGACGTATGTTTAGTGCGGTACGAATGGTGTACGTTGTTTGCTTTTACTCTCTTCTTGCAATTTATGCTAGCAGAGTAGTTTGTGTCTCGTACCGATCAAAATTAGTTAGGTTAGTAGCGTTAAGGGACAACCTCCTTGCAATATGAACATACAATTTTACATTTCAATTTTCCAATTCGTCATATCCTTAGCGTGTTTCATAGGTATTATAGAAATATTGTCTTGCTAGCCCTAAGATTCGAGGTCTACAGGAATTAGTGAAAATTTTTCAACAAGCTTTATTTTCACTGCAACACTTCTACTTTATGGAATTTGAGATAATAGGATAGTTTAAGATTATTGGATTGTAATGAGTAAAATGAAACCATGTTGGTTTTTATTATTTAATTTGAATTTTATTAATATAATTTACAATAGTATAAAATTGTATAAATTGTAAATATTATGCACCGTTTTTCGACATAGGAATATAATTGTACAATAGTAGTTATCAGCTTTAGTTCCGTTGAGGCTGTATGATGAGTGATCAGTGGTCAGACGGAGACGAGTCCATGTAGCGCGGCGAGTGCGAGCAGCGGCGCGGCGGTGGGCGGCGCCGGCAGCGAGCCCGCGCTGGCCGCCACGTCCAGGTGCGTGAAGGGCACGGCGCCCGCGTCCAGCCCGGCCGCCAGCAGCAGGAAGGCGGCGGGCGCCTGGTGCCCGCGCGGCGCGGCGACCGACGGCCGCGAGTCCGCCTGGTGTATGGCGTCGCCGTGCACGCGGCCGCGGTGAGCCGCCAGGTCCTCGCGACGCACGCGTGACACCTCCACCTGCGCATGTACATCACATTCTATCATCTCCTCATATAAAGGGTCTATCATTTATAAGAATATTCGATTCCTAATGGAAATTCAAAATTTTACCTTATTTAACAAATTGTATTTACTGCTCGTGTACATACATACAGCGCGCATATCACAACTATTGAATGCAACGTCAACCATCCTGAATCGCGCTAGTAAAATTTGCGCGACGATTAATACATATGGGGCATTTCACGTCAAGCGGACAACGAAAAAAAAGTGAGGTCGTGAATTTTGTTTATACTCTGGTCAGTTATAGTTCTAGTAGACATGGATGTGTACACACAATTTTTTTTTCGTATGAAGCTTTATTGCTGAGTTATGAGCTTTTAAAAATTTACTAAGTATGAAGTCATGAATTTTTGGATGCTTATTATCTGTACCAATTAATTAGTAAAAAAAACTACAAAGTATTGTTTCTTATAGTTCAAAAGTTGAAGATTTTAATTTTTTTGTCGAATTCTAAATTTAAATTGTTTTACGTATAGTAAACCGGAAGTGAAAATTTCAAATCGATATTTGAGTAACTTCAACCGGTTTTTTTTTTAATATTTTAACCTTGAATTAAAGCCTTAAATGTACTAATTCTTCACCAAAAAAATTATAATGGGACAGCCAATAGTTTAAGACTTAGAGCATATAGAGTACATACACATAGCTATGAGCTCTTTCTAAGCAATCGCGTTTATGCTCAAATACTGCGCTATTAATATTTTATTCCTTTATTCTAACATGCAAAAATATAAAAATAAACGATTTCTTTAATTCTTCATAAAAAAAATTAAAACGTGATCACAAAAAAAAAACTAAGACTAAGAACGATTTAATTTATTGAGATTGAAACAGTATTAATTAAAATAGATAGATTTGTATTGTAATTTTTACAATTTTACTATTTGCACTAGTATTAATTGTCTTTACACATAAGCCCTCGTTGGTTGGAAGAAAAGCATGCAGTTTTTTAGTTCCTGGAACAGTGATAGCGTAAGCAAAACAGACTCGTAGAAAATCTCACTTTTGTTCAATACTTTCCTTCGAGCAGTAGTAAATAGAAGTCTCAGTTAATGATGACTTGGCCCATTCATATAATCTTATAGGTGTCTGGTGTAGTTGGGCTCCCCAACATTTTAAGAATAGGTTAAATTTAGTGAAACTGTACTACAACAAACAAGATTTTAAGAAAGAAGCACAGTTACACTTCCATGCCACCGCTCATAGAAGACGGCCATGTGATGGTCTTGGGGGAAACCTCAAAACTTTGGTAACCCGTGCAAGTGTACGGTCTGCGAATAATGCTATGACTACACCAGACACCTATAAGATTATATGAATGGGCCAAGTCATCATTAACTGAGACTTCTATTTACTACTGCTCGAAGGAAGGTATTGAACAAGAGTGAGATTTTCTACGAGTCTGTTTTGCTTACGCTATCACTGTTCCAGGAACTAAAAAACTGCATGCTTTTCTTCCAACCAACGAGGGCTTATGTGTAAAGACAATTAATACTAGTGCAAATAGTAAAATTGTAAAAATTACAATACAAATCTATCTATTTTAATTAATACTGTTTCAATCTCAATAAATTAAATCGTTCTTAGTATTAATTTTTTTTTTGTGATCACGTTTTAATTTTTTTTATGAAGAATTAAAGAAATCGTTTATTTTTATATTTTTGCATGTTAGAATAAAGGAATAAAATATTAATAGCGCAGTATTTGAGCATAAACGCGATTGCTTAGAAAGAGCTCATAGCTATGTGTATGTACTCTATATGCTCTAAGTCTTAAACTATTGGCTGTCCCATTATAATTTTTTTGGTGAAGAATTAGTACATTTAAGGCTTTAATTCAAGGTTAAAATATTAAAAAAAAAACCGGTCGAAGTTACTCAAATATCGATTTGAAATTTTCACTTCCGGTTTACTATACGTAAAACAATTTAAATTTAGAATTCGACAAAAAATTAAAATCTTCAACTTTTGAACTATAAGAAACAATACTTTGTAGTTTTTTTTACTAATTAATTGGTACAGATAATAAGCATCCAAAAATTCATGACTTCATACTTAGTAAATTTTTAAAAGCTCATAACTCAGCAATAAAGCTTCATACGAAAAAAAAATTGTGTGTACACATCCATGTCTACTAGAACTATAACTGACCAGAGTATAAACAAAATTCACGACCTCACTTTTTTTTCGTTGTCCGCTTGACGTGAAATGCCCCATATACAAGTTCCGAACATGGACCATCGGAGGAACCGCGGCCGTTCAGGTATAACATCCATCTGACTGGAGATCTCTTCTTTCACCAGAGGGACACGTACACCCGTTCCTCTACATTCATATTCTAAGTTACGTAACTGCTAGTCCATTTCTACAGTATGCAAACAAGGGGGTAGTATGCAGGAGAAGCGACGCATGCGTCTTTTCAATGGCTTATTCTCGGCGCGCATAGAATAATAGCAGCAATATAGTGCAGTACGTGATGATAGGTTGTATCGAGCATACCATATCCCCGAGTAGTTCTCCGGCTGCGCGCAGTTTCTCTGCGTGCAGCGTAGCGGCATGGTTGTCGAGCGCGGCGGTGTACCCGTCCCCGTAGGCGCGGTGCGCATGTCCCGTCAGCGTCGCCACAGTATACACGTGCGGGTTACGCTCAGACTCGGCGCGGTCGCGCATCTGTATAACAATGTTTTTTTTATTAACAGTGATAATATTAGTCACATAGGCTCACGCTTGTATCTCCGAAGGGGTAGACAGAGCCACAAAATTTAATCGCGTTTTTTTTTGTGCGACATGGGATTTCAACCCACGACGTCACGTTTTCTTAGTCTAATTACACTGCCACCAAACAAATGAGGCGATTGATGAAGCAAAAAGTTTTTCAACTTTCCATCCGAGTTATTTTTACGCGAATATAGTAAGTACATTGAAATAAAACTAATCTATGAAAAAAACTCGAACTGACCTCAGCGAGCAGGTCGGCCATGACCATGCGTCCTTCGGCGTCCGTGTTGCCGACACGGACGGGCGCGCCGCGGCGGGACCGGATCAGCTCGTCTGCCACGTACGCGCGCGAACCCACCGAGTTGCGAACCACGCCCAGCGACGCCACCACCTTCAACGACGGCCGCAGCAACTCACACGCCTGACGAACACAATCAAAAATTGCACACGCATATTGATAACGCTCTTGTATCGATTCTAAAATATTGATAATCGTCATCGCAGCCAGATGGTGAGTTCATAAAATGTAATAACAGCCATATGCGAAAAGATTTGACTCATTCTCAATTGCTAGTGTCTGTCACCACTCCATTCACCCACATGGAGTCCTAAAATCTTTTGAAAACTACTGCAATCACCTTGAGGAATCCAACAATGGCAGCAGCGCCGCACTTGTCGCGGGACATGCCGGCCATTGCCCCACCAGCCTTGATGTCACAGCCGCCAGTGTCGTATGTGACACCCTTGCCGACGAGCAGCAGCGTGTCGTTGTACTTGTCGGGCGTGTACTCGAGGTGGAGCACGCGCGCGCAGTGGTGCGGCACGGCCCGCGCCCCGCGGTCGACTGCCGCCAGCAGCGGGTACTCGCGCCGCAGCGTCTCCTCGTCAGCGACTTCGCGCACGCGCACTACGCTGCCCGCGAACGCTTCTTGTACGGCACGCGCGAACCTCTCCGGCGCCATGCGCTCCGGGTCGCCGCCGCCGAGGTCGCGGCATAGACCCCTGAAAATAACGAATATAAATATAATATGTACGACTGATGTAATGATACAAAGGCATCAAGGGGATGGTAGGTCCCTCGTATGCGAGAGGCCGTCTGGGTTGGTATCAACGCGCCGTCTATTTCTGCCAAAGCAAGCAACAATGTGTAAGCACTGTTGTGTTTCGGTTTGAAGGACATTGAAGCCAGTGAAATTACTGGGCATTATGAAACTTAATATGTTATGTCTCAGAGTGACGAGCGCAGTTCGGTGCTATGCAGTGCTTTGTAATTCAAAGTTCTGTGTGGTGTTGCTACTTTTTATGTGCAGTCGTAGCGCTTATCATCAGGCGAGCGCCTTGCTCGTCGATCGGTCGTAAGGTCCTTTTTAATGCGTCTACTTACCTGGCGGTTTCTAGGGCCACCGCATCACGAAGCAGCTCATCCAGCGGCGTGGGTATGCCCTCCGCATACACGCCGAACGCGCGCACCGAGTGAGCTCGCTGCGGCCACGTCTCTCGGATCTGCAGCGGCTGTGGTGAGATAAACTGTTGTTAGAAGTGATTACAGCACATGAGTTGAGAGGGGAAGGCACTGAAACCCTTGTACACTCATTAATCACTTGCACTAACAAACTTTAACAGGATTTACATTTTACATTGGATGTACTAAAATTAAATGATGCCTTGACAAGGCAGTAAAGTCCCTGAACTGTACTATCTTAAATTCAAATAGCTACCATAGTTGGTTCAGACAGAATATCTATCACCTCAAAGGGATAGGGTAGAGTAGCAGTGAATAGATAAAATTCCATAAAAGGCTGGAATGAATATAACGAAAACACTGAGGTGCTCAAAATATGTGTGAAACACCACAGGAGTTGGGTTTTTATTTTATCGAATACTAGCAGACCCGGCCACGCGTTGCTGTGGCTAAGGTATATGTTAAATTATATTGTACTAAACTATTCAATACAGTATACGCCATCTGTTGGATACTTATTCAATCATTCAATATTGCGACTATAAATTGAGATATAAACTATACATTAACCCAAGTTGGACCAAACTGCACACAGTTTGCTAAATTTGATTAAAATCGGTTCAGTAGTTTAGGAGTCCATTGCGGACAAACAACGTGACACGTAATTTTTATATATAAAGATAGTCTCTGCCTGTGACGTCGGTGCTGACCATAACATTACGTACCTCATAGAAAGCCTCTAGCGCGGCGAGCAGTGCGACTAGATCGGCGCGGGGCCATCGGTCGTGAGGGCGCAGCGCTATAGCGGGGCGTGTGGCGCCCGCCGCCACCGCGCGCCGCACGCCCGCCCGCGCCGCCTCCTCCACACTGCGCACGTCGTCGTACGGCGTCAGCGGGCCCGTCGGCGACAACACCAGTCGACCGCCAGACACAAGCGGACACTTCAGCACCGCCGCCGTCTATGTCAAATAAATAGATAACACCCAACAGTCACACACATAGCCCTGACCCCACAGTAAGATATGAGTCTTGTGTCGTGGGTATCAGGAACAACGAGAGACTTTTGGTCTCACAACACCCAGACCCCGAAACAAATATTTGTCGATCAGACAAATATTTGCTCGGTGCGGGAATCGAACCCACGGCGTCACGTTTCACAGTCGGCTACTCGCCCACTGCACCACGGAGGCTGTCTATATATGTATACACAAATATTTCGAAAACTTGTTAGTTAACATTGCTGTTGTTTCAAAATAACTTATTGTTATTTCTCACATCATAGTATCTTATGTTCCAGTTCTCCATCTTAATAAGACGGACTTCATTGTATGAAATTTAATGTTAGAAAAATTTGGATGGACCGCCATCCACAACCCCACCATTTAGAATTTCGGATTTGTAATCCCTCCCCCCCTTCCAATTCTAGCGGGGTCTAGTAAATGTTATTTCATAATGCTCAGTAATTTTACTGGTTTCAATGTCATTCAAACCGAAAAACCATTGCTTTCTCACTTTTGCTTAGCGCCAGAAATAGACTAAGCGGTGGTACCAACCCAGACTGCCTCTCGCATACGCGGACCTACCTACTATTTAGTAAATTATTTTTGCCACCTTTCTTCTTTAAATGTGTTGTAATTCATAAAAAAATAACGATTTTTCACAAATATTTTTATACATACGTACTTAATACACCATAAAAATATTACCGCAAAACCGGCATTACAAGTGTTTTAATCAGAAGATGACAAGTCACACGATTAGATGCGTACTTTCATAATACTGTTCCATTTTCAACGATGATATGTTATCTATGTCATTGGATTTTCAACTGGTCATGATACAATTTGTCCATGGTACCTTGACGAGCGCCGCGTCGAGCTGCAGTGCGGATGCGATGAAGTCTTGCAATGCCTGTGGCGGTGTTATTCCTTCGCCAATGACGACTACCAGTGCATCGTAGTCAGCGCTGTTCAACTCGTCGAGAGGCGCCACCGCCACGCCATGCACTACACGTCCCTCGCCGGACATCTCGTCTTACGTTTAGTCCCTATGCAATTAAATAAATATACACCCAACAGTCACATACATAGTCCTGACCCCACAGTAAGATACGAGTCTTGTGTCGTGGGTATCAGGAACTACGAGAGACTTTCGGTCTCACAACACGCAGACCCCGAAACCAATATTTGTGGATCACACAAACATTTGTCTCGGTGCGGGGATCGAACCCGCGGCCTCTCGCTTCACAGCCGGCTACTCGCCCGCTGTGCCACGGAGGCTGTCAAGATTAAGATAGATAAGACATTTTGGCGGGAGTAAGTGTGCTCTATCACTTAACAGATTATTTAGAGTGTTGTTTGTTGTATACAATATGTTATACTGAACAATATTAAAACATAATACAACAAAACCACCCCTTTATCCCTAAAAGGGTTGATGTACATTTGCGTTCACCATTCGTTGACGGGACAAATTGGAGTCCTTGGCTACTTGTTTGTCAAAAAAAAAAACACAAATTTCAATATTAAAATGATATTTGGGGAATTTATAATAACAGCATTAACTGTCTTTGTATTCCTAACAGCACGCGGCCGCCCCGTCTTTTATGGTTTTCAATACAGGAAGTGTTGGTATTCTATCGATAGTACGATAAAATGTGTGAAATGGCGGGAAATGGAAAGAATTTTTACCAATAAACATGTTTCAAATTCAATATAATTAAAAAGTTGAAAAAAAGAAAAGTTTATATGTATTTGTTTGTTTTTGTGTATATATGTAACAGTATTTATAAATATAACTGAGCAGGACTACTTTAAGTTAAGTTTGGAACAATACAACATTACTTATTATAGAATAATGGCACATTAGCAATGCTGTATTAGTAATTATTTCTTCACATGGTCATTTATTTTTATTGTTACTAGTTAGCACTAACTATAGACTGGTTTATAATGCCATTAAAATCTGAACAAAGAAATTATAACGTTGTTGTTCAGTGGAGTGTGATTCATCTCCCTTATCAACATGACATGTAGATTATTTTAAAAACATATTGTGCACTGTGACAATATCTCATGTGTTTTGTAGTATACTTTTTACAATGTAATCAGCAATATCGCTACAATGTATAAATAATTTAATGTAACTGGAATCTACTTAAGATTTACGGCTACTATTTATAAGGTTATTAGGCTGGTATGATTAAAATGTATTACATTTTGCCAAAGAAAATAATATAGATTATTTATTACTTTATGTAGTTTTCTAAACAATAAATAAATAATATGGTCCAATTTTAATGTTTTATTACTTGATAGGGTTTACAGCTAAAAGAGATTTACAATTATAAAATTAAAGAAAACATTCCTACCCTAAAGGATGCATAAACAGGTGAAAGTAGATATGACAGATTAAAACTTCTATTTATATTTATACACCAAATTCATCATATTTTCACTAAAACTTATAAAAAAATCAAATAATATTATTTGGATTAAATTGCAACCTTCTTTCACAATCCTTGTGTGTTGTATATCCAATTTTGCATTGGTGTTATCAATCATTGACTTAATAAAATGGCAAGTGTGTAATGTATACTATGCATGCTATGGTTACTAGTTCATGGTACTAAATTAGGTAAATTATTTTAAATATAATATTTATTTTAAATGTTATATTTATATCTAGTTATTAATTATTGAGAACTCAGTCAATAATCTAAAGTATGAAATAAAATAAAGTGATGTTTGTCGGTAATGGTATTTGGCTATTTTTTATTGATCATAATGTATAATCTGAATAAGGATTTAATGAAAAAAAAATGGAAAAGCTGCCCTGAAAAGTTTAAAATTTGTGGAAAACAAAGTGCTTATTCTATGGAATTTTTGTATGCACTCCTCATGATCTGAATGATAGACATAGGTTATTCTTTTTTGTTTTGTTTGTAATGTTTTGTATTTATTGTATGGTTCTGGAAACTTCAGAACCATATAATAAATTCAGACCAATCATAAAATTTAAATGAACTTGATTGAGGTCATACAGCAAAATATATTAATTGTTTTATCAAGACATTGGTTCATAGCTATATTATGTATATCATGCTATGACCCATAGGAGTGGAGCAGTAGGATGCAAGCAGATGAAACCGCAAGGGAAAGCTAGTCCTTAAATAAACTAAAAAATTAAATAGTCAACATAAAATCGAATTAAATCAGGGCCTTATACTTATTTTTTTTTGCTTTTAGTCTTTCTGTGTCAATTTTGTTAATGTTAAATTGTTCTCTATATTCAGCAAGTTTTCATTGTTGCTATGCATGCAAATATATAAATGCCTAATCCACAGGTAGGTACATACAATTTGTTACCAATTGACATCAATTATGACATCTGAGTGTTAACTGATAAGGGGATATATGGGTATTAGAACCAATAAAGATAGCAGCATTGCGTCGTCGAGTTCTGGACTAAGACCATAGGATACATTCCCTGAAGATAATTGATAGTAATAAAATACGATTGATAGTAATAAAAAGACGCGCTGTAGCGAATGACGCCACAAGAGGACATTATAGCGCACCCAGTTCCAAGTTGCGGACTTTCACCACAACCTGAGCCCTTTCTTTCTTCTATTACCAATATATATTTCTTACACTTTAATCCGTGAAGGGAGTACCTAATATTATTCTATTTATTAATTTACAACCAGCCTTGCACTCATCTTTATTCTGTAAAATTCAACTGTTATATTTTATCTACATAAAATATAACAGTTGCCTTTGCCGCGCTGTTTTGCAATTATTTAAAAATATTTTCCTGTTTAGCGTTCTATGGCTTTATCAAACCAATACAGAAAAATATATTACAACAGTGGTATAGACAGAACGGACGTATCATTTTAATTTTACAGTTTACCTTAATAATATATTAGTATTCCTGTGTGACGAAACGATGTCTACTGATTACGGGATTCCGCAAGTCGCACCAAATACTTGATGTACCGACCAACAAAACACACAGAAAATATCAAACAGACAGATCACCGACAAATAAACTTCTAACGAAGACCGTGCAAGTCACCAGTGTTACCAGAATATTTTTTTCTCGAATCGCCTCGCCAGAGCGCTCGTGTAGCCCCGAGATAGCTCCATCATGGCGCATAGGTAGTTAAGGCGGGAAAGTTTAAATACCCACATTAGTAGTGACGCCACTAGTACTCGGATTTGACATAAAATTATGTACCTATATATATATATTTTGCGAGACAGTTAACGTTTTAAAATCCATGCTATAACATACTATACATAAAAACTATTAAAACTGATTGTTGGTGTAAAGTTTTTTTTTTCTGCATAAAAATGATTTTTTAATTAAATATTTCTGAGAAAAAAAATATAGCCAAATCGGCTACCTGTAGCCAGCGGATAAAATAATATCGCCGCTCGGTAAGGGAGATAGCCCGATTGGCGCTAAATAGCCCCATCTGGCAACACTGCAAGTCACGTCAAAATGAGAGATTCAACATCCTAGGGATGTAGAAACATATCGCTTTATCGATATATTTTGGCAATACATCGATATTTTTGGTGATATATTTTGATGCCTCGGTGGTGCAGTCGTACCTACAATGCCATGGTCTCGGTTCGATCGCGGGTCGGACAGTATCGGGTCGGAAGTAATATTGGGTTTTTCTATCATGAAATGCTCAGTAACAGCCCGGAGTCTGGAATTGTGGCCGGTATGGCAATAGACTCGTCCCATATCACATCAATGGACAGAGATACGCTTGGCGAAATATGGGTGTACTGGTTACACCACTGTCTATTACTTCGGAGTTTACAGGCGTGAGTAGAAATTATGATCAGTTACATTTATATATCGATATTTTTATTAGTTAGCATCGAAACCATATCTACGTGAGTATTTTTTTTTATTGGATGCCATCAAATGTGGACCAGATACCAAAATCAGGTAATTTTTTTCTCGATATATCAAAATCGATACGATATAAATCAATACTTTTTGCACTTTCTACATACCTAGAACATCCGTTGTGAAATGACAATGTGACATATTTCTTTTTTTTTTAATTAATTTTCTCCTTTTATTAGGAAGGCAAAGGGGTCAAGCCCATACAGCCTTGTCATATGTGAAAGATATTTCAAGAACGATGAAACACGAGTGTGATGGATTTTAAGGTCGTACTGGAGTTTTGGTTTCTTACGATACTTCTTAGACGACTTTCTTTAAGCGAAATGAACGCATGAGATCCAGCAATACGCTTTATCAAAAGTCACCTAAATTGACTTATTTCAATGCTTCCATACACTGCTCATATCCGACAATGTTTATTGCACATATTAACAACACTTTTTTACAATAAACACGTCAACAACAACATCTGAAGAAGTACATACAAATATACACGATAAGATGTATTTTTAACTTAAATTGTTCTCCATTTCAAAGTTGTATCTAACGACAGAAACACCGAAAAAAGAGTCTAAAGAGAGTATATATCTTGTACCGTGGTAGTTTTTCCTTTTTGGGACACATACAATCTAGGCCGGTGATTATCCGGTTGAAAATGGTAAAAATAGAAACAAATTTATAGTAGAATCAAACCCATTGTAAAAGGAAGAGAATACAACAAAATTGATAGGAAAAATAAATTAACGGCGATCTGAGGTCGGGAAGTGGGAAGGGGGGGGGGCTTTTAAGGGTAAAAAACGGTTTATCTCGATTTCCGGAAAAACTACAAGTCCTATGGAAAAAAGTTAAATCGCAAAGTTGTAGGTAATAAAAAGATCTACAACTTTTGTATACACACTCTCTTCACATAACCCCAAAATATATGTGAAAAATTCAAATAACCAAGTTTTTTGTTTTTATTTTTATCTATTATAATAAATCATTTTTTTTCACGAAATTTGGTGAAAACTTACCTTTTTGTATCCCAAATACACTGTAATTTTTTTGATTTAAAATATTTATTTATGCACCTTATTTTGACTTAATATCGAAAAAGCAGCCTAATTTTCAAACGAAAATTCTCACGTCAAAATATGAGCTTTTTTAAAAAATTCTGTTGGTTTCTTGTTCATTGAATTCTCTACTTTCTGATGGTGTAAAAAATATATACATTACTATGGTAAATGTGCTCAGAAAATGTAAAGTTATAAGTTAATATTTAATAAGACATATCTACAATATTTTGAGAAAGTTGTAGAATCTTCTTTAAATTATATGCGTAGATGCCTCTTTATTGTTATTTTAATATAACTTATATACCTGAGTGATCTACGGAAAATTTTAGCCCATCATAAAGAAGTGGGGAAGGGGCTAGGTGGGTCTGGGCCTTACTACCTGTTATTTAGTAGTTCGTTTCTTTGCATTTTCTGAGCACATTTACCATAGTAATGTATATATTTTTTTACACCATCAGAAAGTATAGAATTCAATGAACAAGAAACCAACAGACTTTTTTAGAAAAGCTCATATTTTGACGTGAGAATTTTCGTTTGAAAATTAGGCTGCTTTTTCGATATTAAGTCAAAATAAGGTGCAAAAATAAATATTTTAAATCAAAAAAATTACAGTGTATTTGGGATACAAAAAGGTAAGTTTTCACCAAATTTCGTGAAAAAAAATGATTTATTATAATAGATAAAAATAAAAACAAAAAACTTGGTTATTTGAATTTTTCACATATATTTTGGGGTTATGTGAAGAGAGTGTATACAAAAGTTGTAGATCTTTTTATTACCTACAACTTTGCGATTTAACTTTTTTCCATAGGACTTGTAGTTTTTCCGGAAATCGAGATAAACCGTTTTTTACCCTTAAAAGCCCCCCCCTTCCCATTTCCCGACCTCAGATCGCCGTTAATTTATTTTTCCTATCAATTTTGTTGTATTCTCTTCCTTTTACAATGGGTTTGATTCTACTATAATTTATTTATGTTTCAAATTGGAAAATCACCAGTCTAATCGTATTATATGAATTTAAAGATTGCAATGAGTCATATTTTTTTTAAAGAACAATTTAAATAAATACCAACTAATTTGTATGTATGATATCAACAGTCTCCGTGGCGCAGTGGGCGTGTAGCAGCCTGTGAAGCGAGACGTTGCGGGTTCAATTCCTACACTGGGACAAATGTTTGAGTGATTCATTATTATTTGTTTTAGGTTTTGGTGTTCACGGACCCTCATTCCTGATACCCACGATACAGATTAAACTAGTGTGAGGTGATTGTACGTGTGACTGTTGAGGGTATTTATTTATCATTTATAACCTATTCATAAAACTTTGTCAAGGATAAGAGAGAATCATAAAATTTATTCTGTAAAGTTACATCATGCATATTTCGGTGCAAATCATTGATCACCCACGCTTGTAAACTCGCTTCGCTGACCAGCGATAGCCGATAAGCGGTTAACAAGTGCAATATTTAAATTCTGCGAACAATACATATACCTAATTACTATGATAGTTTCTGTGGTACAGAAAGCGAGTAGCCGACTTCAAAACTAGAATTAGCAGTTTCGGTCGATCGAAATAAACGTTTTTGGGGTCAAACAGGTTAAATACTATTTTGTTTTAGGGTAGGACTGCATCGCAGCTAAGCTCAATCGAACATTTATTTTAGAAATTCGGTAAAAAAATGAATTTTGAACTTAAACGGACTTAAAAAACAGTGTAAAAGTAAGCAGTATCAATTTCTAGTGGTTTTTTGGAGTATGTACAATTTCATTTGACCGGCGGTGGCACCGGGACCATATCGCTGCTAAGCCACATTGAATGAATATGTCATTTCTTATTAGTTTTATTAAACTAGGTCCACAGTTGACGGATAAATCGATTTTTATGCAATAAACTAAAAAACGGGATGTATTGAGAACCTCCTCATTTTCTTGAAGTCGGTAAAATCAATATTCGAATATTAGTCACCTCCTCCTTTTTGAAATAGGTTAAAAATATTAAAAATACCATTTTAAGTTTTTCATTCTTAGGGTGAGACCCAAATCCGCCCCGGGTGCCGCCCGTGCTAGCTACACCACTCATTATACCATTAGATATTTTGAGATACATCTTGCTTCATAATTTGTATTTAATATCATGACCAAACCACGATGCATAAAATGTAGCGCTTGAATCCTCAGCTAAGGACGTTTCCTTGGATGTTGTTCCAGGATTACGATGTTGCTAGATCGCAGGGTGATCATAGTAGAATGCCATACAATACTTGGCTAATTTGTAATATAAATTTTTAAAAGTGTTGCTTCTGTTTATGGGCAGGCTAGGCGTTGTGCTTACTATCAAGCGAGCGACCTGACTGTTTTGTCATTCAGACGAATGAAAATACCTTCACGGGTCAAACCTTATTAGCATTGCGAGGTCCATTTTCCATATGGCGGGACAAGAACGAAAAAATAACGGAACAAGGATAAAAAAGTCGGGACACAAAAAATGCGCATGTATAACACATTTTTAAATGGTTTTGAAAATTTTAAAACTTAACGAATAAACAGCAAATAAGCAGCGCGACTTGGAGATTATACACAATAGCTTTGCGTAACATTAAATCTTCTAAAATAACATATAGTTTCACATTCGGTCGGTGGAGGATTGAGAAATCTCCATTTTCCATCCAATAGCCTTATTGGTCCCATGGAGCATAGTTCAGAATATTTTTTTATAGTCTGTGAGACAGTGGTAACGACTCGGTCGAGCCAACCCATTAATGCTGTAGACAAAACTGTCTACAGCGTGGCTCTACCACTCAAGAAGGTACAATTTACTATGATTTATATAATGAACTTTAATTTTATGTCTGAAATTTCATGTATTTTTTACGTGTACGTTACACGTAGATACTGTAAAACAAATGACATTGACATTGGGAATATGATAATTTCCATTCGATACTGAGAGTTTTAATAAGTTTTAAATATTTATGAATATCGGCTGGCAGTTTTTCATTATGGAGATTGTGTAATTCGCTCTTTTTAAATTAGTAGTGTTCGCTGACACGTCGCTGCGCATTATGCCCTGCTCATGAACAGAGAAATATAATATTATTTCCTTTAATAAAGGTCCCGCCACACTATGACGGAATTGAAACGTATGGGATTTCAGCGATGCCTGTTTTGTTGTATCTAAGGAGTAAGTTTGTATATAACGTGATTATGGGACGACGGGATTTTGCACAAAGAAACTCAGGTACAGTCACTAGCGGTACCTAAGGATGGTCTTGATGTGTCAAATTGGATTTATTAGAGGTTCATGTAGAATTCTCCAATGTTGATGTGAAATCAAAATATTTCGCAACCTACAATTATTAATATGTTTGTAAAAATATCTGAATGTTACGGAGATTTGACTCATCGTCTATTTCATACAGCTTAGAGGTAAATATTATAGCAAAAGTATGTGGCCGGATGTGCCGTGGGCTTCACTAGATTAAGTATCAATATCTGACTAAATCATAAGCTCTTTCCTATGCTATTTGTATACCTATTGCGTATTGACAGGCAACAATATTTTTCTGTAAAACACACCGCACAACGTATATGAATGACACGGTTTTAACAATTTAAAATATTACAGGCGTTATTATAATTATATGTATATATAAGGAAAATATATGGGTAGTATCATAGTCTGAAAATTGAATCCAAGAACCCTTGGTCAACAGCTATCTGTACGTACTATGCCTGAATCAATGAACCGTTACAGCGTAAGCGTTAAATAGTTAACACACGCAAGTTTTACGTAAACTGAGATACTGTCAATTTAAGGGTATGAAAACATTGTTTTTATTATATTCTGGTCCATAAGAAATGATCTGTGACAACTATTTTTACTTGATACGGGAATAGAAAACAGATAATTTCTCATCTTATGAACTCGTATGTTTAATTTTTTTAAACCATCACGATTATTCATACATTGTCATCAGTCCTGAACAAATTATTAGTCTTGAATATTAAGAGTCAAGACATAGCAGTCATATAATCTGGAAATCGTGGTAGTGTTGTAGGGCGGCGTGGTGTGGGCGCCGCTGGGTTCGCTATAAAAGCTCGCATCGCGGCGGGCGGCGCGAGTCACTGAGGCGCCGCGACGCCGACAACGCATCACGCGACACCTGCTGCTGACGACGCTTGCACAGGTACCATTAATGTATTTGGCACTTATATAAAGCTCCTCGTCTTTTATTTTATTGTCGATAAACTTATCAATTATAATAATTAACTAATTATATTTATTTTACGTTAAGGTTATTAAACGGAAATAATTAAGTTCAGCTTATTATAAGCCAGACAGTGGTATTTTAAAGTTCACTGTTAAGACACTGTGAAACAATAAAAAAATACTAATTTAAAATAAAAAAAAATTAAAACAATAGCTCTAAGAGCGCGTTGATGTCTTTTGTACTCAATAGGTAAATTGATGCGGCTACTGTTCTTTACGCAGTCACCATGTATAAATTCCTAAGTTCATATAAATAAGTACTTATTAGATTATAAACACGTTATTTGTGATCTTTGTACATACACATTATTTAAAGGTGTTCCTTACTATTGCAAATGCACAATGTTATTTTTACAACATCCATGTTTACCACGACTCAATTATTAAATTTCTTATAGGTCTTAATCTTAGCAACAATAAAAAACACTAAATAGTAGCACTCTTCCACAATGTTACATGTCTGCCGCTGCAGGGCGGCACGTACTCAAGCGGGTGGCTCTTCATTAAACGCTCGCGTGTCGGAGGCTATTTGTACTATAGGCATGCCGGACACTTTCCATCCATAGGTCGTGGCAACATCAATATTTTCATTATTAAACTGTGACAATCTTACCGTACTATAATTACCGGTGAGAGCGGTAGTCCGGCGCCGCGGACCGCATCCGGAGCAGGGATATTGTAAGCTTCCGTCCGCGTCCGGCGTGTCGGCTGTTGGTTGTAAGAAAAATAATGTTGGACGGTGCATTGCGGAATCTAAGATCTTATAGATTAACTGGTATTAATAGATTTAGTTAAAATGAAAATAAAACTGAATTGAAAATTAAGGCAAAATAAAAAAAATACTATAGTATTATAATTTCCAGAAATTATAATTTCTAGAGGTTTTTGGTGACGGTGCCGATCAACTCAAATTACCCGAATTAAAAAATAGGGATAATTTTTGAAACGGTTTAAGGCGGAAAATCGAAATACTTACTTACATCTATACTAATAATAAAGCTGTAGAGTTTGATTGTTTGTTTGTTTGTTTGTTTGTTTGTTTGAACGCGCTAATCTCAGGAACTACTGGTTCGAATTGAAAAATTCTTTTTGTGTTGGATAGTCCATTTATCGAGGAAGGCTTTAGGATATATAACATTACGCTGCGACCATTAGAAGCGAAGCATCAGTGAAAAATGTTGCAAAAACGGGGAAAATTATTCATATTTGAAGGCTTCCGTTGCTAAGCTACCGAAATAATATTATTTGAAGGCTTCCGTTGAAGTTGTTAACACTGTCACCACCTACCCAAATCTATACTAATATTATAAAGCTGTAGAGTTTGATTGTTTGTTTGTTTGTTTGATCACGTGGGCGGAGCCGCGAGCAAAAGCTAGTATTTAATAAAGGAAATGGATGATTAAAAAATACACGGTATTGCAAAACTCCTCTTTTTGAAACCGTCTAATAAAAATCATTAATGGTCATGTAGACATGAAAAAAGGCGCTTGTGGAATGTTCATGAAAAAGCTAAGGCAGTTACTTAATAAAATAATGTATTTTTAGCATTTGATCTAAATTAAATTGTTACTATATATAAAACTTCTTAAATTCAAATCATTTATTCTGTAAATTGGATCATAAATATCACTTTCACATGTCAATAATTTTATACCTACTAGATTACATTTATTTATATATTTATCTTTTATTGACATTTTGTGGCTAGCCATGAGAAGAAATGCCGAAACAAAGTCATGGGTTATGGCTAGGGATTGCAATCCGGCGTCATTTTCAATCCGGCCGGATCCGTCCGGATTCCCACTGATCTTGCCGGATCCGGTCGGATCCGGCCGGATTGATCAAGTCAGGATGATTTTCGCTTTTCGGTTCAAAATGAACTGTTAGTAAGTTAATCAAGTGTTATTGTGCTTAATATAGGTAATTTATAAAAAATAAAACATATAAAATCTAATATAATTAACCTTACGTAATTTACTGAGATGAGATCACAATAATTATTAAAGTACTAGCTGTCCCTCGCGGCTCCGCCCGCGTGATCTGCTTTTTTCGGGATAAAAGTGCACCGACGCCAGATTTTCGTTGCTATAAACCTCACGGAGCCCGAGACCTTTCCAACGAATGCAAAACCGTGGAAATCGGTTCGTGCGTTCTGGAGTTATATCGTCAGGAAGGAAAACCCGACTTATTTTTATATAATAGATTTGAGAATGCAACTGTTGCTAATAAACAAGTCTTATATTTATGACAGACACCATCATGATTTGATGAATCTTTGTAATGAATGGCACAATTATCACAATAATGACTTTGTCTTATAATTACAACTTTTTAGTTTAATCAACTTACGGAAAATAATTATTTTAATAAGAATTTTAAGTAGTAATTGTCTTAGTATTCATTATATATTATAACAAAATCAATGTTGATTTTGAAAAAAGGATCATAGAAAACAAATAATGTTAATTGTGTCATCTGCTAGTCAACTTTTAATAGAGCTGCAAATATAGCCTGCGGCCAAAAAGGCCCTTGCAGTTTCCACACTTGTCGGCTTTATTGTCAGCAAATAATCATTTCTTTCTTTCTTTCTAATAGCAGACAAGTACTCTCTTCGAACTCTGTGAAAACTCAGTCCTTTTACATGTAGTCATTTACTTTTTTAGTACTTTATCGAAATCTTTCTCTTTTTTAGTATCTAAGCATCTTTCTTTACTGATGGTGAATCTAAGTTCTTTTCTACTATTTCTTCCAATTTTTCTTTAGAGTAATCATCTTGAATAACTCTTTCCAAGATTTTTGTCATTTCTGATCGTATGACTTTTTCTTTGGCATAGTAAAGTACCTAAACATGCAACCGCTCTATTTAAATAGCTAAAAGTTGTAGCACCGGATCCGGTTGCCGGATCCGGTATATTGGTACCGGATCCGATGGACGTATAATGATGCCGGATCCGCCGGATTACCGGATCCGGTTTTCCGGATTGCAATCCCTAGTTATGGCCTCTTATAATGTCCAGACATTGATTTTCTAGAATTGTGCGAGTATAATGTACAGGAATTCCTGGATAGACTTTTTAGGAAATAGCCCTGAGTATACCCGACTTACATGGCACTCGCACTCACAAATAAAAAATAACTTATTTATACTTAAGTGGCTGAACATCTATCTAATAAGGACGGTACTAATTACACCATACATATAGGTCGAGAGCTGGTCACTTGTACACCGGACAGAACATTGACAGCTGGACGACGCAGGGCTAGTGCTAGAGGCTGTTAGACGTGGCGAAGTGCTGAGTGACTGATTGGCCAGGATGCAAGCGAGCGGGTTCGTGACGGTTCTGGCGCTGGCGTTAACGACAGTGCTGCTGAGCATGGTCTGCGCTGACAAGCGCGCTGAGAGTTAGTACTGTATTATTACTTCTAGGTACTATGCAAAAAGGATTAAGAGTGCTTTAACCACCTGTATGGAAAATATCGGGGATTTTGTATTCTAATCGCCCCATTTGTCTGATAGCCTAATCAGGTTGAGAAACTGTGAGGACCTACATTATATATGAGTTTGCCCGGGGTTGGGATTTATGGAATATGATCGCTATATTAACTTCGGCGAGACGTGGATGCTGCAGTAATTCCAGCATTTTTTATCGCAGAGCCCCGCAATCGAGCAAATAGGTCACCTGATGGTAAGTGATATTCACCGCCCAGGAGTATTCACAATACCTGAAGAATTATGGACGCTTTGCCCAGCTTAAAAGAAAGGGATGGTTATGGGATTGGGAAGGGTAGGGGAATTTAGGCCTCCGGATAACTCACTCACCGGAAGAAACGCAACAACTAGCTTCACATCGGTGCTCCGTGACAGAATGGCAACAACCCCGCCTGTTCATTTTGTCGACAAAACTGTCTGTATTGTGAATCTACCACCACTTACCCCTTCGGCGATACAGGTCTAGCTTATGTTATGTATTTTCATTCACTGTACAAAACGCTTTCATATCAAACAGTGGCCTCGCTTCAGTTGTCAATTTAGTATGTAAACAAAACAGGCTACAGGCTTGTCTATCTCTCATAAGATAACGTGTTATGTGTAGTGTCGCCGGCGCCATTCGTGATGGGCTCGCGCTATGGACGCTCACCACATCGACTCGTCGCACCCAGGAATGACAGGTGAACTCCAGGTACACCAGTGTTTCCCAACGTGGGGCCCACGCCCCACACGGGGGCAATTTGATAGTTAAGGGGCAATTTAAAAATGGACTCGACACGGCTTTAACCTTTTCGCTTTGGGTTATTTAAGTGCAATGCTCGATATCGGTGACAAATTTATCAAAAAAAAATTTAAGGTGGGGCATGGCCTAAAAAAGGTTGAGAAACACTGAGTTACACCCTTCAGCCTCATCGTCTACTGGGAATATGCTATTCAACGTTTCATATTATATAGGTTCTTCATGGGCAGTCGCTACGGCAAGCGGTCACAGGGGCCAGATCCGGCAAGCAGCTTAGCGGGGTGGAGCGGCTCAAGCGAGCTGGTGTGCGAGTACACAGGCGTGTTCCCACTGTATCGATGCTCACGCCGTGACCATTCGCGCATCGAACGAAGGTGAGTGTTTTTTTACAATGTGGTAGGTCCCTCGTATGCGAGAGGCTGTCTGGGTTGGTACCACCGCTATGTCTATTTCTGCCGCCAAGTGCTAAGCACTATTGTGTTTCGGTTTGAAGGACATTGAAGCCAGTGAAATTACTGGGCATTATGAGACTTAATATCCTATGTCTCGGGGTGACGAGTGCAGTTCAGTGCCATGCACTGTTTTGTAATTCAAAGTTCTGTGTGGTGTTGCTTCTGTTTATGGGCAGGCGTGGCGCTTACCGTCAGGCAAGCGCATTGCTCGTCTCGTCATTCAATCATAAAAAACTAAAAGGTGAGATCGACTTTAAGTCACGATACAGAAGCAGTGTAGTGATTTGTCAAGTTTTCAATCTATTGGAAGTTCAACAGTATTAAAACTACCTCATGTATACAAGTGTGTAACATATATCCAAATTAAGAGTTCTTACTGGCAAAAGGGAATAGACAGACAAATCTGAGTGTTGTGATTGTTACAGGAGTAGTGGCGAAGAGTTTGTACCCGGCGACAGCGACTAGACGCGCTTGCACTCGGTGCTCCTTGCGACGACTTCTGCTCCGCCATCGACTGCCCCCTCCCGAAGTGACGTCACGCCTCCTCCACCACAGCACATTGAACACAGCGCCATGTTGTCAGCTTAATCCCATCTTACTCGAGATCAGTGTTTCCCAACCTTTTTAGGCCATGCTCCACCTTAACATTTTTTTGTTAAATTTGTCACCGATATCTAGCATTGCATTTAAATAACCCAACGAGAAAGGGTTACAGTCGTGTCGAGTCCATTTTTAAATTGCCCCTCTTAACTATCAAATTGCCCCCCCGTGGGGCCTGGAGCCCACGTTGGGAAACACCGCTCGAGATTGAATAAGTACGCGCTTGACACGCGGCGTGCTATGGCTGGGACTCGCCACGTGACCTGCACGCACTTACACAAACACTCACGTACAAATATACAGTGTCATTTTGACACCCTATACTTAAATGAAACCATGTGTAGTGTTCGTTAATACAAGTACTTTGAGCTAAGACACTTTCTTATTAAAGGCAAAATAAAAAAATAATATTTCCTAACAAATTAAATGCCGTTAACATTAGATTAATTTTAAACAGTCTGTATACGCGCGCACACACATATAAAACTCAACATACACACCCGTCATCGAATGAATGAGACACACACACACATACATTACCATTAAGCCTGGAATACATGTCGGACGAGCTTAGGCCAACACGAGTGTAGGTAAATTAATACAAGGCAAGCGCTAGTGCCTAGACGTTCGGCAAGTTTATCGAAAACCAATCGAGTAGCCGGCTGTGAAGCGAAAGGCCGCGGGTTCGATCCCTGGACCGAGACAAATGTTTATGTGAACCACAAATATTTGTTTCCCGAAACAAACCCAGACCCCGGGCTGGGTGTTGTGAGACCAAAAGTCTCTCGTAGTTGCTGATACCCACGATACTATCCTGATACCCAAAAATACTATCTATACGTTGGTGTTAGTCATCACTCGGCAGCATGTATTGCGGGCTTTATACCGTCAAGGTTAATGTGCCCGTTTTATAAAAACGCCAAGCGCACAGAAGGCAAACGGCGCAAAATAGTAATTTAGGAATTGAAATAAATATTAGATTACCCTATGAAATGTAATAAAATCCTAAGTAAAATCGAATCTTGTAACTTTTATAATGATTATTTGTTTTAAGTCAAATTTGTGTTACCTATTTATAGATATGTGCATTTCCCAAACACATTTTTTTTACGTTTTGTCATTATCAATGAACTAAGTAATACTGTCGCAACTTTTTCAGTGAATGTGTCGAGAGCGTCTTTGTGAGTCTGAGACGTATTTTCATATGTATGAAGTTGCCCTTCTTAAGCGTTTGTGTTTTATAATAGCATCGTCAGCTGTGACATTTTATTTAATAGAGTTAAGTGCAAAAACCGTACAGCGTGATTTAAAAGGCTCAAAACTTAAATCACGTTTTTTGGCAAAACTACTACAAGCTCAAGCCTCATGTTTGGTACAAGGTAAGCAGAGGCGATGACGAATATGTGGTTTCATTTAGTAACAGGGTGTCAAAATAACACTGTATACTATTTTAATACGTTCTCTTCTTTGCTCAAGACGCTCGTCTACTTTTCCTCTGTTCATTTAATTTTCTCAAAGGCAGTGTACCCACGATTCTCATGGTATTGTTAATGTTCACTTACCATCATGTGACCTGAAAGTTTATTTTCGTCATCCTTTTTTTTTTGTGGCTTTGCCTTTTTGGATAATTATGCCAAAAAAAAAACAAATAATATTTTTCGTCATCCTTAAAAGAATCATTAATCACTCACACTATTCTGACTAGTCATAGACAACACAGTGCTGTTTGGGGTTGAGGTCTTGACGCCTCCGTCTATTGAATAATGTATAGTTATGTTGTTAGTGCAATATGATGTAAAGTATAAGGACATTAAAATTATTGTGGTTGTCGCTCTTGTGGTCTGACCACGTGATATATTTAAATAAAACCAGACCAATGAGTTCCGAACACCGTGTTTTATTAGAACCTCCCAACCTTTAATATTTACGGTAGTCTGTACCTACTAAGGTAAGTACGTAAACGTAGGAGTAGCTGATACTATACAAGAAACCGTATTACTGAAAATGGATATTTGTGTAAATATTAAATAATAATGATAAATAACAACCAAGAGCATACACCATTAACTTTTCTGCAAGTTACGTGTATATTAATTGTTAATTATCGCTTGCTTTAACGGTGAAGGAAACATCGTGAGGAAACCTGCATACCTGAGTACTCGATAAGATTTTTCGAAGGTATGTGAAGTCTGCCAACCCGCATTAGGCCAGCGTGGTGGACTAAGGCCTAATACAGGGCTAGTAAAAAAAAAAAAACAACCAACAGTCACACATTTAACCTTGACCCTACAGTAAGATACGATTATCTTGTGTCGTGGATATCAGGAACTACGAGAGACTTTTGATTTCGTAACACCCAAACAAATATTTGTGCATCAGATAACTACTAGGTGGGAGATACCTGAGGTACCATACGTTGTACGCGAGGTTTTCTCGGTTGGTACCACCGCTTTGTCTTTTTCTGCCACCAAGCAGTGTGTAAGCACTGTTGTGTTTCGGATTGAGACATTGAAGCCAATGAAATCACTAATAATCACGAAATGACTTCGGCGATCGAGTGCCATGCGGTGCTTTGTAATATAAAGTTCTGTGCGGTGTTGCTTCTGTTTAAGAAAGTGGTGCTAAGGAAAAAACACTTGTCCAACCGTTGATATTATTATGAGCTTCTGGTTGCAAAAAAATAGTGTGTTTATTTTTCATAAAGATGAAAAAAAAGTAGGTTTTACATCTATTTGTCAAATATTTCATGTTATATCTACCCAATGGTTGATAAGAGGTGTCAGGTACGTAAATCTCAAATACTAGTGCAAAGCGACACTATTATATCTATATCATATAAGCTATCACACCTCCATCCCCGAAGGGGTAGGCAGCGAATATCCGATAGTAGCACCTTTGGCATCACCAACTTCACTATCATACCCGTCAAAAAATTAGGTTTTTATTTGCACCTTCTGAGAAATAATATGTTTAATATCTTCTATTTTTAAGTTTAAACTTCTATTAGTGTATGATCACAATGTTTTTCTATACTAATTTTAACACGCTTTTTTATAGAGTATTGCCATCGTTATTGGAGCCAATGGATGTCATAATTTCATATTCAGTTACTAGATACCAAATGAAAATGTTGCCTATTAGCTACCACAGACATAATAACAGAGACAGAGCGAGAGTTAACATCCAACACCTTTAAAGATAATTGAAAGTAGTGATCAGATTTATAGCAAAGACGAATTCTTCACACAGTAGTTAATTCTTCGTTTTAGTTTAATTATTATAAACTTCTCAAGATGTAAGTACTTACCGTAAAACGGAGTGAATAGGAATGGACAGGTGAATCGGTACAGAACTTACGTTCAGATTATTCGATCGATGCATAAAACAAGATGTTATCTCAAGCTTAAATTTTATCAAAATGTATAGAAGTTATTTATTTTTTTAGTTAATTACAGCTTATCCTATTATATGTGTAAATAAACTAAACCAGTTTTATTACTATTCACCTTTGCATTCCAATTCACTCCGTTTTACATTACTAATATATTGAATCATATTATTTTATATAGGTACGTATTAACTTACATATAATTATCTTCCTTTATATTGACAAAACTTCATAGAAAAAAATATACATAAAGACTGCGCAATTGATTATAATTAACTACGGTGGGATTTCCGCTTTAATACATTTATTTTATTTAAGCCATGACAATTCATACTGTTTGGTAGTCGACATGGTTTTAGCTCTTCATAGAGCTATGCAGGTATTTTGATTATATAAGTAAATAAGTAAATAGCGTTGGATGTCCGCCTACAAGTTGGACAGACCACCTGATAAAGGTCACAGGTAGTCGCTGGATGCAGACCGCTTCCAACAAGTCGATCTTGAAATCTTTGGGGGAGGCCTATGTTCAGCGGTGGACGTCCTGTGGCTGACGATGATGATGATGATGAAATAAATAAATACACCCAACAGTCACACACATAGCTCTGACCCCCACACTAGGTTAAACCTGTGTAGTGGTATCAATATTTGTGTGATCCACAGGTATTCAATAAATATCTGTGGATCACACAAATATTTGTCTCGGTGCGGGAATCGAACCCACAGCCTCACGCTTCGGATTCGGCTACTCGCCCACAGCACCTCGGAAGCTGTCAAATCTATGTTTATTTCCGGTATCAATATGGACAACTCTTGTTACATCCGCATACTGTCGTGTCTCGTGTAAACCAACGCAGAAACGTTTTTTTACGTGATATAATTTGAGCACTTCGCGGCTTCACCTCGAATGCACCGCGTTCTGGCTAATGAGGGCCACTCAATGAGATAGCAATTTAATTTCTGCCAACCTTGCTAATGAGATGTAATTCTGGAAACTTCCTTTGAAGAGTGCAATTATGAGTTGAAGCCAGTGTAGTGCAATTAATAAAGCATTGCTGGCCTTGATAGGGAATTAGCGACATTATTGCAGTACGGGGAATTGATCAGCAACCTGCAGGCTCTATGCTTTTTATGCAGTGTATAGAGCAAGGGAGTTTTTTTTAAACAATGTAATGAATTTCGCTTCGATAACCGACCTGACGGATATGTATTTTTTTTTTACTATCTTGGTAATACATCTTAGTATTAAAAATAGCACAGCGATCAGGTGGTGAAGGAGGCATGTGGCTCATGCTGGGGGGTTTTGTGCGGGGTGCGGGGATGTGCGGGGTTGTCTCGTTGCCGGCGGCTCGCTCGAGACGTCCGCAAACAGCCCCCAGCTAGAGCTCTGTGCAAATAATAGAGATAAGGGTTTGTCTATTTTATGAACGGCTGCGTGTTACACCGACAATAAATTATTAATAAGGCTGAAGAAACAATTTTGCACAGTAAAAATATTGGTAGTTTAAAACAAAAATGAAGCTTCAGAAATGTATTAGTTATACCTACTATCTACATTCTACAGCTGCACGCTTCCATGTTCCATAATGACAAAAGTGAAGGGAGGATTTTGTAAGCCTTGCTATTTTTTGTCCGATAGTGTTTAGGGATGTTACTAGGTGGTAGTTCCCTCCTATGCGTCGGGGTTGGTACCATCGCTTGTTTATTTCTGCCGCAAAGCTGCAGTGTATGAGCACGATTGTGTTTCGGTTTGAAGGATATTTAAATTACCGGGCATTATGAGACTAAATATCCTATATCTGTGGTAAAGAGCGCAGTCCAATGCCATGCAATGTTCTTTCAGTTTTGTAATTTAAGATTATGTAAGGTTATGATCAGGCGTAGCGCTTGCAACTAGACGAGCGACATGCTCGACACTACCGGTAATGAGGCTTGGTAGTGCGATGTATCAGAAGGTAAATGTACCAATCGGTTCTAGCTGAAAGTGTAGGTAGCTCTGCGCGGTGTGCAAGGCGGTGGTCCGTCGCGGGCCGCGGTGCTATATTGTCGCGTAAAACAATAATTGTCCAATTGAGGGGGCGGCGATTTGATGTCTATTTGATGTTTGCACAGGACTAATTACACGGAAGTTAATTTTTTATTATTTTTATATAACGCTACGCTGACTACGCCACCCACGGATTGCTACGACTTGTAGCGCGGTTACGGTGCTACGGTGTATTTCAATTGCTACAGTTGTAGATGGTTATGAGTGTTGTGACGAATCTTGTCTACGAGTATAATAAACGATGGCACGAATCTTGCTGAAAATTTGAGGGAGAGAATAAAACCTAGGAGAAGTCGTTGACACCGAATACTCAGATCGTCACAGCGTACATCAGGGTGAGCCTCTGTCCCTACGGAAAGAGAAGTTCGAAAGAAATTATTTGCAAAAATTTTCAAGACTATCAAATTGTAAATTCGAGAAGAATATCCACTAGAGAGAAAGTTCATTATTTGATTTAAAATTTTGATAAACCTTTCTAGAATTATAGGCAAAGACAAATTGATTGAATGAAAAGTAAACCGACAGATTTCAACTATAGGGCCCTAGTGATTCCTAACTAGATAGGAGGGGGAGGCCTTCCCTGTCGCGCTCTCATGTGCTAATTAGCGTCCGCGCCATGTCGCGATACAGTATCTCGCGATAGTTCCATGACAGCGAGCCGAACGCGGGCGCCACCGAAACACTTCACCACTTCATTGCTGATACCTACTGATAAAGGCGCCGTGATTTGAGCGGCCCACGCGTCGGAATGCTCCCAACTAATAACTAATTGTATCTGCACAAGACTTTCGTGATAACCGGCAGTATATTGTTACATGATGAAATATGTGGGTTAAGACAAAGCCTTAGGTGTGACTATAGTACAAAATAATGTATTGCATACCTAAGGCATTAATACTAGGGTCGGCAGGCTAAAGCACACAAGTCCTAGTCACTTGTATCTGTGTAGGTAAGTAGCGTAATTTTGCGACGTTGTGATTCACATTTATGTTGCGACGTTTTAAACGGCAAACGGTAAAAAGTTACGTAATAGAGAGCATTTGACTCTCGCGCACTTTATAGATCTATGCATAATGTGAATTATATTATGGAGAATATTAAGTGAGTCTATTATCATAGCGTGCTATCGCTAGGGTGGGAAATAAAAAAAAAATACTTATTTTCTACAAAAAATTGCAGTGTATTGATTTGGGTCACCAACTAATGCTGTTTGCTCTGACCATTTAAAAGTGAGTACCTATAGCTGTCGTGATTACATTTTTAATTAATGTTTTATAATTATTATGGATCCTCATTGCGGCAAGGAAATTGGTGATTTGGCGAGAATAAACATTACCTGTCTTTTTCGTTGTTTTGTGTCTATTTGAGAGAGAGAACGATAGAATGAGAAACAAACAGACAGTCATACAACGTGGTCAAACTTATAACACCCATCTTTTGTCAGTAGTTAAAAATACGCTTGTAATAATTTAATTGTTCCTATATTGCATATCTAAATCTTTCATGCCTTAATTTTCTGAACATATCCAATATGCATTAACAGATTACAGGAATTAGCAGGGCTCGGTCGATAATTTAGAATGTTCTTTATATTTGTGCGTGAATTATAATCACTCCTTTTCTTGTACAGTGCATAATAGGTACAGAGTTCGACACTCCTATACATAAAATCATAAATCTAGGGTGTATACAATTTTAACTGAAATTTAAAGTTCACAATATTTACCGCAAGCATTTTTCGCGGTTTTCTAGCAATACTCTGAAATGCAATTTTCCCGACGTGTGCCACGCTGCGCTGATAACATTCTAACACAGTTTAGTTTAGCTTTGTGCCCGACTCAAAGACACGGGAGACTCGATGAATAAATTGGCAAAATATACCTTAACTTAAACAAGAGCCGATACACCGCTGTCTCGAAACTCAGTCAAATTACATTTTTACCTCTCTTTTATAGGACATTAGGAGAATAGTAAAGGCAATTATTTCATTTTGTCTCTACTAAAGGCAGATTGTACACAGAGAGCGTTAACAGTCGAAAATTCGAAACTGACTACAAAAAGTGACTTGCATTAAAGATTTTACAAAGAATTTTATCATATGGAAGTACTTTATCGCACAAAAACCATGCTATCAACGATACATTGTGAAATTGTATAAAGCAGACGCGATCATGCAGTCTTCAAGCAATGGTAATTCATTAATGATCTCAAAAGTGTATTTTGTAATTCCCCTGAGAGATAATTTATCTTTGGATCTAGTGGATAACAATAGTTTAACAACAAACAGTTCAAACCATTCGTGTAAACCTGTCTTTAAATGATTTTTCCCTCGCCAAACAATAACATTAACGATAAAATGCAGATTGGACTTTTTATGTAAACTTTAAAGTAATTACACAATAATATTTGGTTCTATGTTTTTATTTGAATTATCGGCTATTTCAATCATAGATGACGCATTGGTGCGATAGGAGAAATATTTTAGTTTATATATCTGTACTGGGGTCGATGTGGTAGAGGTTTCGATAATCTTTTTGGCCGCACAGAAGTAGGTACATTTTACCCGCGCCCTTTACCTTGTTATATATTAGTCTGTTGTAATCATTGCTAATTTCAGATCGGTCACAAAAATTGACGAGACTTCTACGAGTAAGGAAAGATAGATCACGCGTCGCAGTGTAGCGGTGTTGACGAGCGACGCCTAAACATAGTTCGGACAAGTCGGTATATCTGGATGAGTGATGCAGCGTCCTCGCTCCATCGCTCAACAATTATCATTACCTAGAGTTCGTTAACTTTGTGTTTACATTAGTGTCATGCATTTCTAGGATTAGCTGGTCTATTCTAAGAATTTCGACTAATAACATGGTCTATGCCAGGGCATGTTGCTTATTAATTATACATAAGTAATGTCACGCTTACAATCCCCAAAGGGGAAGGCAAAGGTGCAACAAGTACACCACCGGTTTGCCCAGATTATTTTCATCCTATTATGTGATAAGTGGCGATCCTATTGTGATTAAGATATAAATTCAAACTCCGTGTAATTCAGGTGTTATTTAGATTCAAAATCTGAAATTCCAATGATTACCTGATCTGAATTTGAACTCACGGTGTTATTAGGCCAATGAGGCGATTATAAGGACGTAAGTAGTACAATTTTATATTTTTGTTATCTTTTCCCATTTAACCTGTGGAAGCCTGTGTTATCACAATGTTGGGAACTTCAAAAGTTTGTGTTTGCGTAGGTCAATCACGTTAATTTTGTGTTGCGCATCAATAACCCACAACAAATAACATGTGCGGGGATCATATTCAAATAATAACATTGTCGGCCTACAAAATCTCTAAAACTACGTAAAACATTATAATCAAGTTATAGTTAATCGACCGATTTTACGAGTAAATTTAGAATTTCAGATATTATTTTTAATTTCGATCAATAATTATAGATTTAGCAGAATGTGTTTGTTATTCTGATAAGTTTTGATGTACCTAATATCGATAGGAATATAATATTCTGAAGCGACGTGAATTCCACGATGGACGATTGGCATCCGAGCACTATCCTGAGCAAAAGCTATTATTATCTATAGTGAGGAAGAGTTTCGCTTTCGAGCCCTATCGGATCGTTTCGTGCGTAATGCAGCTGAACGAACTTAGGAATCGAGTTCACGGTCCCAGAATTTCTCGGTTATTTAAATGTCGATGTACGGTAGGTAAGTACCACTAGACAGACTCATAAGCATAACAGTATTTTTCAGTTCAGTTTCAGTTTGTTTTTTCAGGACGACAAAATGAATATTGTGCTTGCGTATTTTATTGTATTCTAAACACAAATTACTGGATTGATATGGATATGATATTGATCCTTTTTTTTCTAGTACCTGTAGATTTTTGTACTAGACTAGATAGCCACTACCGTGCATATAGTGAAAACCCTATAACCATAGCGGAACGTTTTGGGAGCCGCGTTCAGCCTTCAGCCGGCATAAGCCAGGTTAAAAAAAAACATTATGTGATAGCCGAGATAAGCATTTACTACATGCTCTTGGCCGTTCTCTAAGTAGCTAGTGTTAGGCATTCATACCCACCTGAGTCCTAGCTGTCCTTTCGGACTTTAGCATTTATCGAGTGTGACAATTATCAACTTAAACGAAAACTAGTGTTTGGCATAATTATTTCTGTGAGTGTCTTCGAGTATATTCCTATAAGCAATGCCAAGACTATCTCGAGAATATTATTAGATTTCCATCTAAACTTATTGTTAATCAATTAAAATTGGTGCGCGTGTCGGACTGCAAAACACTTCCAACCCCTCCAGATAATACAATTGTAGATATTATACCCATATGTGTAACAATTCAGGTCATTTTGTTCTTCAAAGGGTTCAAAGCAAAGTTATGTTCGAAATTCGCATACTTCATTAAAGAAGTTCAATAGTATGGATACGAACTTGATTAACCACTATGTATTCTATACATACCTTAGTATATAAAAAAGCAGACGATCCTGTCTCCTTATTATTAGTTTGCGTATCAAGTAAAACGGCTGAAATTTCGATGCAAGTCTCACTCTTATGTTATTCGACTCTTGGTCCAGTCATTTAAGCTTAAATTAGGTAAGAATCTCGGAATTCGAGATACCCAGCTGTAAGTCTGTAAATACTTGTATATTGACACCCTAAAAGTTGTCTCAAAACCTACATATAGTAGGGTGTGCGCAACTATTAAATTTCAAGGTCAAAGGTCACAAAAATCGTTTTTTGCGCTTTTTTTATAAATATCTCATTTCCTATGGGTTTTTTCTATTTGTATCTATTATCAATATTGTAGAATACAAAATTCTCTACAAAATTTGTTTAAACCTTTTTTTCATACGGTGAACCGTTTTCGAGATAGAGGGCTGGGGGCGCGCTGTCACAGGATCACTTCAGGTCAACCGGTGCCTCCGGTCGAAAACGCGCCATATATAGTTGATGAACTATCGATAAATCAATGATTATAAATATTTGTCAATTTTTATTAAATATTATATTATATTTTATCATTTTTTAACCTATCCACTTTTTATTCAGTATTAATTTATTTAACAACACTTACCTGCCCATGTAATTGCAGAATAGTTAATGAAAATATAGGAATTATATTTGAATTTTAACCTAATTAATATTAATAACATCTTACATGATGAAAGAAAAAACAAATAAATTATGAATTAATCTTTTTATTAAAAAATATCATTCAATACATTTATTTTTATTAAAAGTAAAAAAATGGAATAAAGGGTACAAAAACTACAATTTATAATTTTAATCATCTTCTTCCTCTTCATTGTCGTCTTCCGGTTGCTGGTAAATTTCAAACTGGTCTTCATTATCGTCTTCAACGACATTTGTCTCAAGTTCTTTCATGATTTCGGGGTCAAAGGGTCCATCTTCGTTAATGTCGCTCTGATATGGTAGAGCATTGACACAAGCTTGCCCATTACATTGGCCACAAGCTAAAGAGCATTGCAAGCCCGCTTTCCTGCATCCGCATCGCGAACCACAACCACTCTTGCAGTTGCAGAAAATTGTATTTAGCAAATCTTCTGGAGCAGGTGTTAAAATTGTCATGATAGGCTCCAGAAAATCGTTTCGCATTGCCCAACCCCATACCTGGGGTTCCAAATCATGCCCTAAGCAAGTTTGAACTTGATAATATACACTGAAATAAACTTAATTTAAACGGATTTTGATTTAAAAACCGCGATAAAATCCGTTTAAATTAGGTTTATTTCAATGAGTAACATTCGCGTAAACGTAAGAAATCATTATTGATAATATACACGTTTGTAATGTTGATGAGCAGAGCTGCACTTCTGATTTAAGTTTTCCCTTAATTATTTTTTAATTTTAGGAAACGGTTATCAGTATTATTGAATAGATATAGATTCAATGCATGAAGAAAATGATAAAATATAATATAATAGTTAATAAAAATTGACAAATATTTATAATCATTGATTTATCGATAGTTCATCAACTATGTATGGCGCGTTTTCGACCGGAGGCACCGGTTGACCTGAAGTGATCCTGTGACCGCGCGCTCTCCGCTCTCTATCTCGAAAACGGTTCACCGTATGAAAAAAAGGTTGAAACAAAATTTGTAGAGAATTTTGTATTCTACAATATTGATAATAAATACAAATAGCAAAAAACCCATAGGAAATGAGATATTTACAAAAAAAGCGATTTTTGTGACCTTTGGCCTTGAAATTTAATAGTTGCGCACACCCTACCATATGTAGGTTTTGAGACAACTTTTAGGGTGTCAATATATAAGTATTTACAGACTTAACAGCTGGGTATCTCGGATTCCGAGGTGAACTTACTAAAATGACTGGACTATCTCCAGTAAACAAGTAGGATGTAAAACTCCACATAATCCCAGACCAAGACTCACTTTGGCGGATCCGTGAGTGATGGCTATTTATCGTTTCATACTCTTTTTTTGGTTGAGGAAAGAACGAAGTTAATAAAAAAATATATTCATTTGTATACTTTAATAAAATGTCATTTACATTCACACACTTATTCTTATTTACATTCACGTACTTACTTCATACAAGAAGTTCAATCAGTACACGAACATTATCTATACTAATTAGATTATAGTACACGTAATCTAAATATTGTTAGACTATCATGACTGGACCCCGTCACACACTTATTGTAATCTATGGTTCAGTTTAGAGAACGTGCAATGTTCAAACTTACAAAATTGAAGATAAAACTTATAAACTAATATAATCTACTCAAGATGCTCAGTAAGTGTAGGTAATTTACAAAATGTCGAGGGTTTTATTGGTGTCCGTTAAAGAAGTTGGGAATCGAGTTAAAATCAAGTAGCGTAATTCTTAAAACAGTGCCCACTGTAAACTGCTACAAGGTGGCAGGTCCCTCGTATGCGCGGCCGTGTGGGTTGGTACCACCGCTTTGTCTATTTCTGCCGCCAAGCAAAAGTGTGTAAGCAATGTTGTTTCGGTTTGAAGGACATTGAAGCCAGTGAAATTATTGGGAATTATGAGACGTAACATCTTATGTCTCGGGGTTACGAGCGCAGTTCAGTGCCATGCAGTGCTTTATTACTGGGCATTATGAGACTTAACTTCTTATGTCTTGGAGTGACGAGCCCAGTCCAGTGCCATGCAGTGTTTTGTAATTCAAAGTTCTGTGTGGTGTTGCTTCTGTTTATGGGCAGGCGTGGCGCTTACCATCAGGCGAGCGCCGTGCTCGTCTCGTCATTCAATTAAATAAAAAAAAATGTTCTTCAGCTGCGTGATTTGTCATTTGTATAAACGTAAACAATCAATGAATTTGTCATACCTCTATACTATAATGTTTATATGTACATTATTCTACACTCCTTCTCCATATAAACTTTAACTATGCCAAATATCACACTCTTCCGTGAGCGAAATATGCTTAAAAATGGGTAGTTTTTTTTCGAGCAAGTGGGTCACCTGATGGTAAGTGATCTCCACTGCCCATGTACGCCCACCACCAGAAGAATCATGGGCGCGTTGCCGACCTTAAATGAAAGGGATAATTAGGGATTGGGAAGGGGAGGGGATTTGGGCTTCCAGTTATCTCAGTCACCGTACGAAACGCAGCAGCGAGCCGCTACTTTACGTCGGTTTCCTGTGAAGCAGTGGTAACGATCCGGTCGAGCCAGCCCATTCATGCTGTAGACAAAACGCTGTCTACAGCGTGGCTCTACCACTCATAGATCCCATCTTTCTCATCACGTATTAACATATTTTGTAAATTACATTACTATTTCTTAACCTCGACAAATTGTAGTTTTTAAGCGTATACTATAAATACTTAACGTTAATCTAAACATAACATGACTAAAACGTTAAAATCCCCAGCAACTGTGAGTAGAAAAACATGTTTAAAATAAATAATAATAATGAATACACCCAACACACACACACACTAGTCCTGAACCCACATTAGGTTAACCTGTATCGTGGGTATCAGGAACTACAAGGGACTTGCGGTCGCACAACACCCTAACCCGAAATGAATTGTTTGTGGTTCACATAAACAATTTTTATTATACTCGTATGAACGTACCAACAGTCTCGATATAATAAAAAAACTACATTCTAGTACTAATTGCTGATGGTTAAAAATGACGCCACACTGCGCCAATATAAGTGCACACAATAGCACTATTGCATTGAACCAACATAGAATCTACTAGTGCTGCGCTCCACCATTGTATTAAATGCGGAAAATATTTTGGAAAATTGGTTTATTTTTGGCTTTGAGTTTTTTCGTTTGAGTTGCGTAGTAGGTTTATAGTTTATACGTGGTACTTATGTCGAAATCTTTTATAAATATTAACAAATTACAGTTTTGTTAAATAATCAGAGTTCTAAATTACTTTTTAAAATATCTTATATACAATTACACAATGTTGCGATGTGACACAAATTATGTCTGTTAGTGTCATACCTATTGTCTTGTCATTTGAGGCACTATCTGCTTTATTTCTTAAATATGAGTTGCTATTAGATATATTTTTATTACTTAGGGGGTCTAGATAAAAACACTTTCTCGATAGCTTTAACTTCTGTGGAACGATCATATTTGTACGAAAATGACAATTGCTTGAGAAAAGTCACATGGCTCCTACAGGTCATGGTAGCCACGTCGACTTTGGCGTCGACTTTATTGGGACAACTACAATGCATTAATATTAGTATTTTTTTTTCCATAATAACTAGTGTTAGAACTTTACATTCTTTACAATTATTTCTCGCCGACTTTATTATATTATTTAACTATTTAATCAATGGTTAGTTACTGCTTATGATTGACTAACTCGAGCAAAATGTTCCACGTACTAGCAATTACAAAACTTACAATAAAGTTTTCTACCCATTTAAGGTAGTGAACACGGTCAATAGTGAATAAACAACAAAACTTTAAAAAAAGATTTTACACACATAAACATAATTTTTAATATATAGTTTGGTCCTGGGTCCACCCTGCATTCCTTTCCATCCCGTTTAAGACTATACGCATGAAAGATATTTACTTACGAAGAACAGAGCTTGGATTAAAAATATAACGATTTGATTGATGATTGCCCGGACTCAAACTCGATGTTATGAAATAAAACAAAGTACCATTTATTACATTCACTCTCAAGTTTTATTCATTTTTTATTAATAAAATTATAAATACCAGTCCTGTATTATTGAAGTTATACTTCTTTAGGCGCGTTATGAAAAAATGATGAGAGTGAAATTTTAAGATGCGCGCGCACCTGTGACACAAAAAATTAACAGTATGAAGTTAGGCGCGTTATGAAAAAATGATGAGAGCAGTATGAAGTTAGGCGCGTTATGAAAAAATGATGAGAGTGAAATAAAAAAATAAATAAATAAATATAAATATATATATATATATATATATATATATATATATATATATATATATATATATATATATATATATATATAGAGATAGCCACACGCACTTTGTTGATCAACCGTGCCATATAGTCAGTTTTTTGTTGATCCAAAAACGTAAGTTGATCCGGGTCATGATTTGTTGATCCATTACAATATCCCCATGCACATGTGTATCCGTTTGGAGCCACAAGTGTCACGGCCAGAAATAATAATAATTACGCCATTTTTATACAAATCCACCTTTTTGGCATGTTAGCAGTTGTTGATCTGATTCAAATGGGCCAATCACAGCTTGTCATCGTCTGTGATTGGACTAAAGAGAGAGTTGGAAAGAGTGGGACCGAGACGAAGCGAATAGATGCGTAGTAAATAGATAAAATATAATAATATTGGTCGGTTCATCAAATATGTATTTTTTAACGCCCGTTAAAATACTTTAACAAGCTCATTAATTAGGTATGTGGAAAATTTGAAATAAAAAAAAAGTTTGCGTCTCGGGACACTCGACAAAAGTGATAACTTAAACTAATGGGGGTTAAAGTGAGAGAGGAGGAGCCTGCCTACTGCTGCCGTATGCGTGAGAGAAAGGAAAGCCAGACTGAGTGGCGCCGTAACGCATTACGGTACGAAGCGGTTTACCCTCCCATAAGAAGTTATCACTTCATTGGATTGCTCTGCACTGCACTGCACTCCAGTCAAGTAAAAGTCCTGTCAAAGTCTGGTCAAAGTCCGGTCAAAGTCCTGACAAAGTCTGGTCAAAGTCCGGTCAAAGTCCTTTCAAAGTACGGTCAAAGTCAGGTCTAAGTCCAGTCAAAGTCCAGTCAAAGTCCTGTCAAAGTCCGGTCACTGTCTGGTCACAGTCTGGTCAAAGTCCGGTCAAAGCCCGGTCAAAGTCCGGTCACAGTCCGGTCAAAGTCCGGTTAAAGTCCGGTCAAAGTACAGTTAAAGTCTTGTCAAAGTCCGGTAGAAGTCCGGTCAAAGTCCTGTCAAAGTCGGGACAAAGTTCTGTCAAATTCCGGTCAAAGTCCTGTCAAAGTCCGGTCTAAGTCCGGTCAAAGTCCGATCAAAGTCCTGTCGAAGTCCGGTCAAAGTCTTAACAAAGTAGGTCAAAGCCAACTGGTTGCTGTGTGACGCCACCTGGGACTTCGAAAATTCTCAAAGTTCTAGGGTGGTCGGCTAACGCTGGCTGGTCAACTGGCCCGCGTGACGTGTCACGGAAGGTGCTAGAATATTCTCGAACCTTCCGTTGATCGATGGAGCGCTCGCGTTACGGAACGCATCGGTTCACCCTCCCATAAGAAGTTATTACATCAAAAATAATTTTCGAAATCATCCCAGGCGTAGTCAAATAATCGGGGAATATACACGAAAAACAGATACCGACTTATTGTCAGTTTATTATTTTTTTATATAACGCATATATTAGTCAGGGATCCCGGATCCATTTTGCCACTTGATTACTATCAAGCTGATTTTCCGTGAGTAGCTTCGTTTCGATGAGACGCCCAACAATTCCCTATGCGAAAATTCTCGATTGTGGTAGCTAACAGAGGTAGCAAGGATAAAATATGTCGATTTGATGATACTCAAAAAATTATTACTAACTGGTTATTTGTTTGTTAAATCTCAAGATAATTATCTAAATTATTAGAAAAAATATTTGTCCTGCAAAATGTATGGTTTGATCAAAGAGTCCCCTCCTTCCAACATGTATCGATAACGAGATCATCAAAAATGATTAGTAAACCAGCTGATTTTTTTATTTTTACTTAGTTAATATTTACATAATTTAACAGTCATATTGTCCTACAAATTGCGTGATACGTTATCCCGGTCCTACGCTCAAAAGTAGTAGTATAGATCCTTGATGTAAAAATAATTACTATCAAGCTGAATCTTCGTGAATAGCTTGGTTTCGATGAGACGCCGAACAATTTCCTACGCGAAAATTCTCGATTGTGGTACCTAACAGAGGTAGCAAGGATAAAATATGTCGATTTTGATGATACCTACTCAAAAAATTATTACTAACAGGTTTTTTTTTGTTAAATCTCAAGATAATTTAAATCTAAATTATTTGAAACAATATTTTTCCTACAAAATGTATGGTTTCATCAAAGAGTCCCCCCTTCCAATATTTATCGATTTGAAAAAGAGTGTAAGTCAAAAAATGAAAATTAAGAAATTTTAATACAAAAAATCGTAGGATATGATCAGTTTGCCACCAACAAAACAAGAATTGTTGCAACAAATTAAAAGAGGAAGACTCAAGCGGGTGGGGGGTAACGAGTGTCCGTTCTATACGTAGTATTATTATAATATCTTCTTTGGTAATACGTAGCCGATGAAAATGGCGGCAAAATTTAAATCTTTGATGTTCGGAGCCTACAAAAACTCCACAACGCATATGGAATATATCCGCTACTGTGTATATGTCGGATCAACATTAGTTCAAAATTTGATAGTATAAATGGAATCACCAATGCATTGTAGTTGAACAGAGATCAACATAATACTCCGGCTTTAATATATAAAACGGATCCAATAAGTACGTAGGCGTATCAGAAATTTTACCGTTGCGGAGTTGATTGAGTTCAAAATTATTGGAAAAAAACTTGCAAGTATATCGCTTTCTCATAGAATATGTACCTCCGTCTCGATCAGTTGAAGGCGACGTTGCCACTCCGAGCAGAGTACGCGCAATCGGAGTAGAGTTATTCTAGGGAAAAGGTGGACTCAGTAATGTACGGGGGCCCGGCTGGATCAACATAATGCCCAGGTTGGTATTTATATATATATAATTATATATAGATGCGGTTTTTATTTTATAATTTGGAACATGGTGCCGTAAAAAAAGTACCAGGTTCGCATAAACGCGAAGAGAGTAGAATGTCCATTTTTCATGGCGAGTAGCCGTAATTAATAAACAAATGACGATTTGGACAAAGAAAAACTCTTTAGGTTTTTTCTTATTCGGAACATGTTGCCGTAAAAAGTACCAGGCTCGCATAAACGCGAAGAGAGTAGAATGTACTTCTATCATGTCGAGTGGATATGTTGATTGATATAAATCAAAATACTTTTATTTAATATAATTAACACTAAATATTATTAAATTATTAATGTTAAATACTTATAATTGGTTATTTAATGATTCCAAAGAAGTATAACTTCTCACGCGCGTACATAAGTACACGCACCCATAATTTTTTGTGTGTAAGCACTGTTGTGTTTCGGTTTGAAGGACATTGAAGCCAATCAAATTATTGGGAATTATGAGACTTAACATCTTTGTCTCGGGGTTACGAGCGCAGTTCAGTGCCATGCATTGTTTTATTACTGGGCATTATGAGATTTAACATCCTATGTCTCGGGATGACGAGCGCAGTTCAGTGCCATGCAGTGCTTTGTAAATCAAAGTTGTGTGGTGTTGCTTCTGTTTATGGGCAGGCGTGGCGCTTATCAGGCGAGCGCCTTGCTCGTCTCGTCATTCAATCAAATAAAAAAATATATATATACCGCTCATACCCACGTGTTAAGTTTGTACTCAACAACACGGAGTTGTTAAATTAATCATGGAAATATCTACTGTACTAATACTCGTCTTACATGCTGAAATTACATTTACATTGCAATTGTAATACAAACAAACAAAAATGTCGCGACAACTCTAATCTAAATATCACCCTTATGGTGCTGCCACACCGCGGTTATAAAATGTTTACAAACATTATTAAACATTTGTTAACAAACATTTGCTAACATTTTATCACAATGTTAGTAAATGTTTAATGTTAGAAAATGTTTGTAAACATTTTATAACACCGGTGTGGCAGCACCATTATAAAGCAGATTTTAATGTATACTACTAAACGGGCTATCTATAATTAAATTTGTGTCACATAACGCGGGATATTGAGTTGCGGTCAATTGACCGTAACTTAGTAGCTCAATTTCTATGCTCCGCGCAAATACTGCATACATTGAAGTCATTGTTCTAACGTGATCAATCCAGGTACCGCATTGATTTCGTGCAAAAGGCTGTTTGGACGTGTCATTTGGACGTGTCATTTTAATTTTTATGAACTCTACAACTATTTTTAAGAATACCATTTCCTACATCAATACTATTGGATATATCGGATAGATTACGCTATTAAAAACATAAATTAATACTTAAGGACTAAAAAATCGGGTATCAATCGTAATGGTGCTGCCACACCGATGTTATAAAATGTTTACAAACATTTTCTAACATTAAAATTGTTACATTCTGTTAGGAATTGTTAGATGTTTTAAGTGCTCCCACACCGACGGAAAATGTTTGCAAACATTTTCTAACATTTTATAACATTTGAAAACATGACATCGGCCCTTCTTCTTTGACGGCGCCGCTCTCAAAAGTACCGCCGCCCGCGGTTAAAAAATGTTACAAATTGTTAAGAAATGTTTACTAAATGGTGCTGCCACACCGCTGTTATAACATTTTCTAACATTTTATCACAATGTTAGATGTTAGTAAATGTTTAATGTTAGAAAATGTTATATAACATTTTATAACACCGGTGTGGCAGCACCATAAATAATATTACATCCTTATCATTCGTCAGCTTATAATAATTTAATCTAAATTTAAAACAAACTTAAATGAGAATGAAAATAGAATCCCTATTTTTTCTAGTTTAATAATAAAATATAGTTAAAATTTGGTTTAATAAGCTGAAAAATCAGGCATGTCCATAACTTAAAAGTACCTTATATTTATTAATGAGAATTTAATTGATACTAAACACATAAAAATCTGTGATCTTTTAATGAATCGTTATGTACACTTCGCGTCACCGTTTAGTATCTTTAAATAAGCACATCGTTGTATCTAGAATTTAGTCGAAAAGTAATCGGATTTTGATGTGCATTCCGTTCTTCTTCGTATTACTCGTTGTATTTTAGTCATCTATTACTATTTCTTCGATTACATCTGTAAAAGAACACATATTATAGATGTAAGTTAAGTTAACGCATACATGATTGTAACCTGTTTTGCAGGCCAGCATGATCGTGCCGACCAACGATAGACACACTGTTTGTCTTTGGTCGACACTATTCCTGGATTGCGCTACACTTACCATCAGGTGTGGCGTAGTCATTTTGCCGAGCCAGGATAAAAAAAAAACAAAATAATAAACAAAAGGCACCAACCTTTGCGGCACATGTTCAGTATCTGCGTGTGGTTGTGCAGCGGCGCGAGGTTGCGCTTGCGCGCGCTGTACACGAGCACCGCGCGGCCGCGCCGCATGATGCGCCGCGCGTGCTGCACGCTGCGCACCGCGTACAGCACCTGCGCGTACGAGTGCTCGATATGTATCGATATGTGATCAAATATCGATACATTTATTTGATATATCGAATCAATGCGATATTATCGGATCATTGAAGTCGATATATAATATCGATATTTTTGACCGATATATCGCTAATTATCGATACAATATTTCGATATATTATATCGATATTTTTTGTACATGAACATTACTGCCATTACCTGCGCGTACCGCAGCGGCGTGCTGCTCAGCTTGCGGTACACCTTGCCCTGCACGCTCATCCACGTGGGCGCCGGGCCCGGGTGCCCCGGCACCGACGCCTGCCACCGATCGAACATGATCCGCTTGATCTCGTCGGGAGGCGCCACTGTGTAGTACGACGCGCGGCGCAACATCTGCACAACATATTTATTCAACTGAAAACTAATTTAGCGTTAACTCTTTTTAGTAGGGGGTAATCTTGTGGTATCGCGTCGGCGACATGCTAATGTTAATTCAGACTATACACGTATAACACATTGTATATACCTGACCGTGAGATGTGCGCGTTAGACGCGTTTTGGATGGGTTAAATCTTGTGAGCTCTGAGTATCTGTAACTATACTATCAGTCGGTCAGTCCGACTTGAGAGTGAGTACTACATAAATATACTTACGTTATAAGCCGATAAAAGATAAAAATAAAACTAATCTAGTATAAAGAATGTTGACATGTAAAAGTGATATTTATGATCCAAATTGCAGAATAAATGATTTGAATTTGAATAAGTTTTCACTTCTATCGGCAGTCCCTATGACTGCCAATTTTTTTTTTGTTTACTTACATTGGACCTAGTGTTAAATACAGTGCCGTCCAAATATAATGTGGACCGTCCATTTTTTTGTATGACGCATCCTTAGGTACGTCAATAGATGGCGCTAAACTAAATTTTACACACATAACAATTATTTATAATAATAATAATTTTTACAATACGTTTATATATTTTTTTAATAATATTGCGTTGTCATCGGTCCTTAATAAGTATGCCAAATTTCGGTTTAATCCGACGTTTTGAAGGGGGTCAAAATCATGTTCAAAGATTCCGTTACATACAAACATACTAACATACGTCTGAAGCTAATAAAAGCGTGAAAAAAACATGAGCAAAACATGGTTACCGCGTGGCAAGGTTCCTCCGTGAGCAAGAGGTACTCGCCGGCGACGATCCAGAACGGCTCCTCGCGCTCTTTGCAGATCACCTTCAGACGCGATCCATCTTCACCCTTGATGTAGTGGGAGGCGAGCACAGTGCCAGCTACGAACGGCAAACAAACTTCTATACAACACATGGCATTTTTATTAGCTCAACGACACGCACTCGCCTGATGAGATGTGTGAAGCCCACATAATGCCCACTTTTACTGGTTTCAATGTCTGTCAAACCGAAACACAACAGTGCTTACACTGGTTCTTAGGCCCAGAAATTGACAAAGTGGTGGTACGAACCCAAACGGCGTCTCGCATAGAAGAGAGTGACAAATACTCTTAGAATTAAACGAATTATCGTGGTGAAACGTAATGTAATCAATATGAGAAAAAATACCACTTACAGTTTCCGAATACCCCAGAACAAGACGTAACGCGGATGCTGGGTGCCGACGGAACTGGTGGATGAACGGGCGGAGTTTCAGTACTAGCAATTGTCACTAAGGCACCTTTACTACTTTTTGACATATTCTCTATTGCTTTCGACTTGTCCTGCTCGCTGTTACCTGGTGATTGCGTAACAGTACTGTCTCCAACGTTGTTTTCAACGGCTTTGCGGATCTCGGCTAACTCTGACGGTAACGCCACAATTTGCACCGGTACAAGCACACCGCTGTTCGATACCATGTTGGTGATCCAGGGAGCGTTGTTTATCACCAGCTGCGACATTGACCCCGATGGCAATTCAGATGTTGAGGGTGTGTTCGGTATAGTATTTGGCCCGTACGGCACCTGCATTGTTGGGAGATTTGGGATGATACGGATAACAGCCGACGGCGGTTGGGCAGACGTCCCCGGTCCGGCTGTGGGATCTTTAGGAGTTAGGGCGGTATCTATTTCGGGATATTGTGGCTGTTGTGAAATGGGAGTCTCTGTGGGATGGGAGGGATGAATGGGAGTCTCTGTGGGATGGGAGGGATGAACGGGAGTCTCTGTGGGATGGGAAGGATGAATGGGAGTCTCTGTGGGATGGGAGGGAGGAATGGGAGTCTGTATGGTGGGGCTAAAGGTTGTTGGGATGGGCGCGGACTCTTTGTCCAATGAAGTGGCGCGTGCTCTATGCTCGAGGTCGGTTTCGTTGCCGACATTAGCCGGGTTTGAGCGCCTGCGTTTGTTAACATCTTTGGCAAGACCGAGAGAGAAGTACCGCGTGGTCAAGTTGCGCTGGCGAATCCATTCGCTCATGTCGTCCTCTAACTTTTCATCCGGTTCCTCTGGTGATTTCCGAGATTTTTTATGTCGCTTCCGCGGCTGTTCCACCGACTGTTCTCGCTTCCGCGACTGTTCCATCGACTGTTCTGGTGGTCGCTGTTGCTTTTTTTTCATCTTCAATCTAGCTGCAATCAATAAATATAGCAGAGCTGAATATAAATCACGGAAAACAAAGACAAGGACCACTAATCTATTTTAATATAAAAACCAGTATTGCCAAAATGACACATATGAAAATGCAATCAATGCATAATCTTTTATATTACGATATTAATTTTAATGGCTGTGGATTTTATATTATAAATTAACAAAATTCATATAATACTTTCACACTGCTTTACTGTAAAATTTTCTGTTGTTATTTATGTGGCTAAGCCGTCGAAATGGCAAGTTACTTATGGGGTGTATGTATCGAGAGTTGAGGCTCTTGAGTACATATTAGAGTGGAGACTGACCTCTAGCGGCGGCTTGTTTTTCTCTTAGCTGCTTCCGCCTGGCAGCTGCTGCGGCGTCCAGCTCGCGCTTGTACATGCCCTCGCCGTACCGTAGCCGCGTCGACTGCACACCACACACATAATAAGGATCTCGCTATATGGTACAAACCCACCACCTCCCATGGCCCAACCAACCTCCCGGTTATATGGGGCCTAATCTCGGGAAGACTCTCGCGCAGATATTGCGTCTGCAAGCAGTTTGCACTCCACTGCGCGAGCTCTTCGGTCTCCCTACAAGTTATAAATCAGTTCCTTGTCCCTGAAGCAAAGTCGCTGTCGCTATAAGGTACAGTCAACACCAATAATCGATGAACACATTCAAACTAAAACCTATATACATCGTGAGATATATAGAATTCGCTCAACAAAATAAGCGCCAAATTGGATGAATATCAGAAAAGGATCAAATTAGCTTAACACCAGATAGTCAAAAGTAGCTGAACGTTAAGGTTGAGAGCAAGAGTTACAGTAGTTACAGTAACAACTATAGTTTATGTTTTAGATAATACAGTTTTTGCAATTTTGCAATGCAATACGATAGAAGATACTTTTGACAGATTGGCGTTCACCTAATTTTGACATTTTTCAATTTGTCACTAATCTTGTTAAGCGACTTAAGTAACCTACGAGGTATATTAGGTTTTTTGTAAATCTGCCTGTGTTCAACGACTTCTGGTCTTGGCCGTACTAACAATTCTTTATCGTGTCGCAAAGTAGTGCAATCCCTCTGAAAGTTGTTTATGGGCATTTTATATCAATACTAAAATTACTCCTATGACGTGTGACGTCAAGGACTTACGAGGTCTAACGATCTTAATCTGTATCTATAGATCGATCCCGGATTTAAAATAATGAAAGTAAGTAATTTGTGCGTGTCGTACTCAATTTTTATTCTTATTGGCTCATTCGCGGGGCCAATATCGGGAAATTGAAATCGATTTATAGTATATATAGGTCGGCAAACGAGTAAGTGAAGTGAAGATCCATAATAAATAAATAAATATCAGAGGAATTTTGGACGCATTATCGGACATAAAAGGAAGGGATGAATAACGGATTGAGAATGGGATTTGGATTTTGGGCCTTCGGATATTGTCTATTGAAATTGAAAGTGTAGAAGTATGTCTGTGGTGACCATTGATCTCACCTTCAAGCCCAAGGGGTCGAATTCCCTCACCGCCACCACCACGCGCGGCGTCCCTGTACAAAACAAGCCTTGAGTTATGATTATTTGCGAATCACACAAACAATTATCTCAGTGAGGGGATCGAACTTGTGGCCCCTCGTTTCATAGTCGACTGCGCCACTGAGGCTGTGGATATATATATATATATATATATATATATCTTTTAGTTGGGCCTTAGTTATAAATGTTACTTAATCATTAATTAGTTAAACACCCTATTTTCTGTCTCTGACAACGCCATTTCTAAAGTGGGTAGAAAGAGACGATCACAGTGTTTTAACTAAACAGGGCTTAGTTAAAACGATGTTGACAACCACCCTAAAGTGGCTTCGTGTACGATAAATGTGAATTCTTGAATCTCAAATCCTGCGGCCGTGTTCTTAATGCTAATTCCTTATTTTGAGGCTGGTAAGGCATCTTTGACTTTTTTGATAATAAGAGCGTTCAGGGCGGTGGAGATCACTTACCATCACAAGACGCACTTGCACCTTTGTCAGCTTTTTTTTATTTTTATTATTGCATAGATCGGCTAACGAGCAAGTGGGTCACCCGATGGTAAGTGATCTCCACCGCTCATGTATGCCCACAATATCAGAAGTATTATGGGCGCGTTGCCGACCTTAAAGGAAAGGGAGAATTAGGGAATTAGGGCTTTCTGCTAAAAAAAGTTATTCAATACAGATCCAAACTTACCGGTGTCTGGGTCTGTATCACCAAGCGGTGGGACGATCTGGTTCTCTCGGATACCGCTTACCTGCCAAACACAGTACCAGAGAATAACATAATGATACACTGTGTAGAAGATTCACTTTGTCTTTTAAATAGTATGATCAGCAGTTCTTTTTTATTTTGCATGTGCCTCATTGGTCTAGTGGCGTTTAAAATATAAGTCAAATAATAAATATAGGTCGGGCAATCACAGTTAGAGCTTGAGTTTCTGATTTGAAAAATTACAAATGAGTTATCTGGGTTTCGAATTTGTGTCGGTCATGTTAATAGTCTCCTCCTTAGCCCTCTATCACAACATGCGATACAATTAAGCTTGGCCAACCTTTGTGGGTACAATAATAGTTCTAGATGTATTTACTCTCTCGGGGATACAGGCGTACATTATGCCATGTAATTGAAATTATTTTATTAGAAATTCACATTAATATATCTGATTATCAATATTTATTTGAATTGCTTGTTATGGTACGTATTGGGCACTGATTTTATACTAATATATATATATTTTTTTTATCTTGGGTCGGCAAAGTGACTACCCTATACCTGATGGTAAGTGTAGCGCAATCCAGGAATAGTGTCGACCAACGATAAACAATATTGTTCATCGTAGGTCGGCAAGATCATGCCGGCCTGCCAAAGGGCCAAGGGGGAGGGGAAGGAAAAGGGATGGGAAAAGGGTTAGGATCAGGGGGCAAGCCCCTTGGGTAGAACCGGATATAAACTGGCTGACCCTGGAACGCGATCCACACAAGGTGGGCCACTATGGCAGGTTTTAGCACCAGTGTACGGTGGTCGCTATCCGGTCGGATACAAGTATCCTTCCTCCAGCAATTGTACCAATGCTTTTCTAATATCTCGGGATTTCCAGACCCAAATTTTCCGGGAATGGGAACCTGAGAAAATTCCCTAATAAGTATTCGTAGTGCATTACCTGCGTCAGTAGTGTTGTAGCGGGTGTGGTGGGTGCAGCGGGTGAGGGCGTGACGGGCGCGACCTGCGCCGTGAGCTTGCGTAGTGCGTCCCGCCGCACCTCGTCGATGTCCCGCAGCGTGACAGGACGCAGCGCCTCCTCAGCGCGACCGTCGTGCGTCTCCTCACCGCTGGACTCCAACTCCAACTCCGACTCTCCGCTCGGCATCCACACGTCACCGCTGTCACGGGAACTGTCCTGCTCCTCATCGAAGCTAATCATACATCTAGTTGACTTAGTGGCTGTCTTCCACCTGTCTTTGTAGTTTTGTAAGTCTAGCCTCTCAACGAGCACCTTTATTTCCATCAGAAGCTTTGGGTCTGTAAACGGTAGTGTTAATGGTTGTCTTAATATAATTACAGCAGAGCAAAAGCAAATCAAGGGAACTTAAAATGGCGCGGACACACGTTAGCACACTCGGGCGAATCAACTCAATCTCATGAACAATCATGGGAATAAAAATATTTATTATTTATTTTTTGTGAAATAACAATACTTAATAAACGCTAAAGTCTTAGATGCAGGTATTTGTACGGCGGCTGGGACTTTTATAATTATTCTGACCATGTTTTATTTATTTATTTATTTACACAATCTATAACATCAATTACAGTTGCCACCAATGCGATGTTATAAGTAATATATTATGGTTAGCTATTTTCTACGCACTTATATGCAGCTTCAGTGAATGTTAATGACAAAGAAAAAATTCTATCTAATCAGCTGACTTCACTGAACATTTCATACATCTGAGTGTACTAGGCATTAGATCTCGTGCCGATGATAGGTGATCGACATACATGGAGCATGTTGCGTACATTCGAATACTATTACTCCAATTAATCAAGTCAGTGGTCGTCGACATATTTCGAATACCTGTCATAATAAAATTATTATGATACATTTTGCCAGTGGGAGCATACCTAATAATTTTTGTACCCGACTGGATAGTGACCACCGTATACATGATGAAAATCCAGTGATATTGGCTCGTTCAGACGATTCGCGTTCCGAAGTCAGCTATATATAACTTAAAGACGGCATAATTCTAATGACCATTGTATTTCAACGGTCGATATCATATTTCGATTACATTGGACTTAACATCAGGTCCAGTGCAACCACTGTGCCGTGCCAGGAAAGAAAAGAAATAAAGGATATTACAGTTTGTCAATGACTCACCAATCTCTCCTTTGACCACTTGATTTAATGGTGGAACCGCCTCGAGTGTGGGTGGCATGACTTTTAACTCTATTTCTGGATAGAAACTTAATGTTTCTGAATGGACTGTTTCAACTTTCACAATCTCCAAAGGTATCTCCTCCGGTTCTGGCTTCACTATGTCAGGTAGTGGACACGTGGTCTCAAGAGCGTGGGAGACATCTTCAATCAACTTCAACTTTGCATCGAGTATTGTCGTTGTTTCACATTCGATTTCCTCCTTCTCCACCTTCACGACGATATTCGCCGGTTCCGTCTCCATAGCATCAGTGAGAGGACTGGTAACCTGCGGAACATCTTCGGTAGTCGCGAGGTCAGGAATGTCTTCGTCATCAGACTCGAACATAAGAAACGAGCTGATGCGACCGGCCTTGACTGGTAGCCCGCAGTTTGTCTGCGGCGGCACTGACGTCTCGGTGTTCTGTTCCTCGACCTCGATGGGTTCCTGCTTCACCGTCACACAGTCTTTCACATCGGGATCGTGTTTCACCTCCATTGTCTTCTCAGCAGTCTTCTTATCAGATGTAACGCTTTTATTCACTGTAATGAAAAGCGCATGTCATACTAAAAAAGAAGTGTGTGTGTGTGTGAGTGTTTTGATTTGAAACATACCAATCATAGAGACGCCTGTTGCGCAGTCGACTTTCCACTCAGGAGTCGCACCTATTATTTCGCTTTCTACCGCTTCCTGCCGTAGATAATATTTTTATTAATTGACGTTAAGCGAAAGGAAAGAAACGCGATGCTCGGTAAGTTCCTGATTCCATGTGTTCTAAAAGTTTTAGTTTTACATGTTATGTGAAGACTACTTTCATTATTTCTTTACTAGCTGACCCGGCGAGCTTTGTATCGTCTAACTGTCAATGAATGTCGTGTTATGAATGAATTGTTAATGTTACATTATCTACAATCATCAGTTATAAGCCATTCAAATCTGATGGAAGGAGTACTTGCCAAATGACAGTTGACGCAAACTCTCTCAAATAACATTACGCAAAATGGCCACTACGGTACACGTGTGCGAGCGACATAGTAAGATGTCTGCATTACGTTTCCACATCTGCTGATACCGATAATTAAAATCATAATTGCGCATTCAGTTTCGAACTATGTTTTATAAAAGGGTTTCATTTTCGTATTATTCTATGTTGCTTAAAAATGTAACAAATTAAACATAGGAAACTATACCGTATTGTAAGTCGGCACAGCATCGTTTCGTGCAGCAGCGCGTGGAAGTGGATCATAGAGAGCACTGACCTGGTGTGTGAAGAGCATCCCGCCGCTGACGAGGTCGCGCCAGGAGTGGGGCGCGTTGCGGGCGGCTCGGGCGCACTCCTCGACGCGCGCCAGCAGCCCGCACTCGCGCCGCTCACATAGAGAGCACTGACCTGGTGTGTGAAGAGCATCCCGCCGCTGACGAGGTCGCGCCAGGAGTGGGGCGCGTTGCGGGCGGCTCGGGCGCACTCCTCGACGCGCGCCAGCAGCCCGCACTCGCGCCGCTCACATAGAGAGCACTGACCTGGTGTGTGAAGAGCATCCCGCCGCTGACGAGGTCGCGCCAGGAGTGGGGCGCGTTGCGGGCGGCTCGGGCGCACTCCTCGACGCGCGCCAGCAGCCCGCACTCGCGCCGCTCACATAGAGAGCACTGACCTGGTGTGTGAAGAGCATCCCGCCGCTGACGAGGTCGCGCCAGGAGTGGGGCGCGTTGCGGGCGGCTCGGGCGCACTCCTCGACGCGCGCCAGCAGCCCGCACTCGCGCCGCTCACATAGAGAGCACTGACCTGGTGTGTGAAGAGCATCCCGCCGCTGACGAGGTCGCGCCAGGAGTGGGGCGCGTTGCGGGCGGCTCGGGCGCACTCCTCGACGCGCGCCAGCAGCCCGCACTCGCGCCGCTCACATAGAGAGCACTGACCTGGTGTGTGAAGAGCATCCCGCCGCTGACGAGGTCGCGCCAGGAGTGGGGCGCGTTGCGGGCGGCTCGGGCGCACTCCTCGACGCGCGCCAGCAGCCCGCACTCGCGCCGCTCACATAGAGAGCACTGACCTGGTGTGTGAAGAGCATCCCGCCGCTGACGAGGTCGCGCCAGGAGTGGGGCGCGTTGCGGGCGGCTCGGGCGCACTCCTCGACGCGCGCCAGCAGCCCGCACTCGCGCCGCTCACATAGAGAGCACTGACCTGGTGTGTGAAGAGCATCCCGCCGCTGACGAGGTCGCGCCAGGAGTGGGGCGCGTTGCGGGCGGCTCGGGCGCACTCCTCGACGCGCGCCAGCAGCCCGCACTCGCGCCGCTCACATAGAGAGCACTGACCTGGTGTGTGAAGAGCATCCCGCCGCTGACGAGGTCGCGCCAGGAGTGGGGCGCGTTGCGGGCGGCTCGGGCGCACTCCTCGACGCGCGCCAGCAGCCCGCACTCGCGCCGCTCACATAGAGAGCACTGACCTGGTGTGTGAAGAGCATCCCGCCGCTGACGAGGTCGCGCCAGGAGTGGGGCGCGTTGCGGGCGGCTCGGGCGCACTCCTCGACGCGCGCCAGCAGCCCGCACTCGCGCCGCTCACATAGAGAGCACTGACCTGGTGTGTGAAGAGCATCCCGCCGCTGACGAGGTCGCGCCAGGAGTGGGGCGCGTTGCGGGCGGCTCGGGCGCACTCCTCGACGCGCGCCAGCAGCCCGCACTCGCGCCGCTCACATAGAGAGCACTGACCTGGTGTGTGAAGAGCATCCCGCCGCTGACGAGGTCGCGCCAGGAGTGGGGCGCGTTGCGGGCGGCTCGGGCGCACTCCTCGACGCGCGCCAGCAGCCCGCACTCGCGCCGCTCACATAGAGAGCACTGACCTGGTGTGTGAAGAGCATCCCGCCGCTGACGAGGTCGCGCCAGGAGTGGGGCGCGTTGCGGGCGGCTCGGGCGCACTCCTCGACGCGCGCCAGCAGCCCGCACTCGCGCCGCTCACATAGAGAGCACTGACCTGGTGTGTGAAGAGCATCCCGCCGCTGACGAGGTCGCGCCAGGAGTGGGGCGCGTTGCGGGCGGCTCGGGCGCACTCCTCGACGCGCGCCAGCAGCCCGCACTCGCGCCGCTCACATAGAGAGCACTGACCTGGTGTGTGAAGAGCATCCCGCCGCTGACGAGGTCGCGCCAGGAGTGGGGCGCGTTGCGGGCGGCTCGGGCGCACTCCTCGACGCGCGCCAGCAGCCCGCACTCGCGCCGCTCACATAGAGAGCACTGACCTGGTGTGTGAAGAGCATCCCGCCGCTGACGAGGTCGCGCCAGGAGTGGGGCGCGTTGCGGGCGGCTCGGGCGCACTCCTCGACGCGCGCCAGCAGCCCGCACTCGCGCCGCTCACATAGAGAGCACTGACCTGGTGTGTGAAGAGCATCCCGCCGCTGACGAGGTCGCGCCAGGAGTGGGGCGCGTTGCGGGCGGCTCGGGCGCACTCCTCGACGCGCGCCAGCAGCCCGCACTCGCGCCGCTCACATAGAGAGCACTGACCTGGTGTGTGAAGAGCATCCCGCCGCTGACGAGGTCGCGCCAGGAGTGGGGCGCGTTGCGGGCGGCTCGGGCGCACTCCTCGACGCGCGCCAGCAGCCCGCACTCGCGCCGCTCACATAGAGAGCACTGACCTGGTGTGTGAAGAGCATCCCGCCGCTGACGAGGTCGCGCCAGGAGTGGGGCGCGTTGCGGGCGGCTCGGGCGCACTCCTCGACGCGCGCCAGCAGCCCGCACTCGCGCCGCTCACGCGAGCCCTCGTGCCGCGTCACCGCGCGCCGCCGCAGCTCGTACCACCGGCGCTGCAGCAGCACCAGCGACGAGTGAAACCCTCTGCACACAACACACACCGCACACCACGGCACACCTTACAACAACCATTCACAAACTCACTGCCGCGGAAACGAACGGTTCTCTTTGAAGTGATAACTTCTTATGGGAGGGTAAACCGCTTCGTAACGTAACGCGTTACTGCGCCACTCTGTGTGGCTTCCCTTTCTCTCACTCATACGGCAGCAGTAGGCAGGCTCCTCTACTATCACTTTTACCCACATTAAGTTATCACTTCTGTCAAGCGTCCCGAGGAGCACACGTTTTTGTTTCATCCTGCCACGATAAACTGAATACACTAGATGTTAAATACGGTGCAGTCCAAATATAATGCCGACCATGACGGTCGGTGATGATTACGGTGACGGATGTGATTGATTAGACGCACTTAAGAGTAAACATTTCCACAATTATACATTTCTAGTTCTAGTGGTCTTGCTTTAGGGAGTTATACCAAACAAGTAACTTGATCGGCCCGAATTACTCGTTAGCAATATCGCCGCTATAATATGGAGAGCCGTAGTAAGCGGGTGAAGTAATTAGATTAACCAGTTTGTATAACGCAAGTAACACTACTTGCGTCAACATACGTCGGCCGCAAAAACCTTTATCAGGAACACAATCCCAAGGACGGCCCAAAAAGCGCTGAATTGATGTATTAAAGGGACATATGAGAATGATCTCACTACGGGAGCTGCTCAATATCAGACAAAGTATGGACTCTGATTAGTAACGCAAACCAAAAAGAAATTAGTGAAGGATTTATAGAGCTACTCATTTTTAATACTTGTAAAAAGGAGGAAGCTCTTAAGGTTCTTTAGTAATACATAAATATTGTTTCCCTTTTTAATTACACAAATTAAATTAGTTAATAAAAATAAATTCTTACTTTTCTATGTATCTGTGGTAGGCTCGACCCCACCGTCGCGCGAGTTCCGTCCTGCTTGCGCCATCGTCGAGGCGATGCTCACGCGCCAGTTCGTATATCGCCACCAACGCCATCCTCTGTGTGGCTTCTTTCAAACTCTCCTGTAGGTGATGACAACGTGCATCAATTATAGGAGAAATTACACGATTAAAACTTTTTCTAACTTAGCGAAAAGTTTAACTACAAAAAATGCCAGAAAAGGGTGCAAGACGCACGGCGTGACGTCATCACCATTATAGTACGGTTGTGCGAGTGAGATAACTCCACTTCCCACAAACACACTCTTCAATCTCAACCAATATTTGAAATATACATACAAACAGTGTTGGGCAAAATGTAATCTAACTACTGATTACTAACTACGATTACATAAAGTAGTTAGTAATCATAACTAATAACTACATAAAAAAATCAAAAATGTAGTTAAAAATTTTGATTACTAACTACTAATTGTAGTTGCAATCATGATTACTTGATTACTTTTTATAACTACATATTTAAAATGATTTTGCGTCATTAAAAAAGAAAACAACGCGCGATAGTCGTTCATGTAAATACATTAAATTAATTAAATTAAATCTATATATAAAAAATGAATCGCTGTGCGTGGAAAAAATAAAAATCGTCTAATTTTTCGGTTACGTCAGATTTTTCGGTTATGCGTCAGATTTTTCTGTTACGCGTCAAAATACACTGGACTTGATTGATTGAATTTGATTTTAACTGGACTTTGACTGGATTTTGTCAAGACTTTGACCGGACTTTACAGGACTTTGACTGGAATTTGACCAGACTTTGACCCGACTTTGACAGGACCTTGACAGGACTTTGAAGGGACTTTGACAGGACTTTGACGGACTTTGAACGGACTTTGACCGGACTTTGATGGACTTTGATCGGACTTTGACAGGACTTTGAGAAGGCTTTAACCGGACTTTGACGGACTTTGACAGGACTTTGACAGGATTTTGACGGACTTTGATGGACTTTGATGGACTTTGACCGGACTTTGAGAAGGCTTTAACCGGACTTTGAGAGGACTTTGACAGGACTTTGACGGACTTTGACAGGACTTTGACGGACTTTGACAGGACTTTGACAGGATTTTGACGGACTTTGATGGCCTTTGACCGGACTTTGACAGGACTTTGAGAAGGCTTTAACCGGACTTTGACAGGACTTTGACGGACTTTGACGGACTTTGACCGGACTTTGACGGACTTTGATGGACTTTGACCGGACTTTGAGAAGGCTTTAACCGGACTTTGACAGGACTTTGAGAAGGCTTTAACCGGACTTTGACAGGACTTTGACGGACTTTGACGGACTTTGATGGACCTTGACCGGACTTTGAGAAGGCTTTAACCGGACTTTGACAGGACTTTGACGGACTTTGACAGGATTTTGACGGACTTTGACAGGATTTTGACCGGACTTTGACAGGACTTTGAGAAGGCTTTAACCGGACTTTGACAGGACTTTGAGAGGACTTTGACAGGACTTTGACGGACTTTGACCGGACTTTGCCGGACTTTGATGGACTTTGACCGGACTTTGAGAAGGCTTAAACCGGACTTTGACAGGACTTTGACGGACTTTGACAGGACTTTGATAGGACTTTGACAGGACTTTGACGGACTTTGACAGGACTTTGACAGGATTTTGACGGACTTTGATGGACTTTGACCGGACTTTGACAGGACTTTGAGAAGGCTTTAACCGGACTTTGACAGGGCTTTGACCGGACTTTGACGGACTTTGATGGACTTTGATGGACTTTGACGGACTTTGACAGGATTTTGACGGACTTTGACCGGACTTTGACAGGACTTTGAGAAGGCTTTAACCGGACTTTGACAGGACTTTGACGGACTTTGATGGACTTTGACAGGACTTTGAGAAGGCTTTAACCGGACTTTGACAGGATTTTGACGGACTTTGACGGACTTTGACGGACTTTGATGGACTTTGAGAGGACTTTGACGGACTTTGACAGGACTTTGACAGGATTTTGACGGACTTTGATGGACTTTGACCGGACTTTGACGGACTTTGACCGGACTTTGAGAAGGCTTTAACCGGACTTTGACAGGACTTTGACGGACTTTGACGGACTTTGACCGGACTTTGACGGACTTTGATGGACTTTGACCGGACTTTGACAGGACTTTGAGAAGGCTTTAACCGGACTTTGACAGGACTTTGAGAGGACTTTGACAGGACTTTGAGAAGGCTTTAACCGGACTTTGACAGGACTTTGACGGACTTTGACAGGACTTTGATAGGACTTTGACAGGACTTTGACGGACTTTGACAGGACTTTGACAGGATTTTGACGGACTTTGATGGACTTTGACCGGACTTTGACAGGACTTTGATAGGACTTTGACAGGACTTTGACGGACTTTGACAGGACTTTGACAGGATTTTGACGGACTTTGATGGACTTTGACCGGACTTTGACAGGACTTTGAGAAGGCTTTAACCGGACTTTGACAGGACTTTGAGAGGACTTTGACAGGACTTTGAGAAGGCTTTAACCGGACTTTGATGGACTTTGATGGACTTTGACGGACTTTGACGGACTTTGACAGGATTTTGACGGACTTTGACAGGACTTTGAGAAGGCTTTAACCGGACTTTCACAGGACTTTGACGGACTTTGACCGGACTTTGAGAAGGCTTTAACCGGACTTTGACAGGACTTTGACGGACTTTGACGGACTTTGACCGGACTTTGACAGGACTTTGAGAAGGCTTTAACCGGACTTTGACAGGACTTTGACGGACTTTGACCGGACTTTGACGGACTTTGATGGACTTTGACCGGACTTTGAGAAGGCTTTAACCGGACTTTGACAGGACTTTGAGAAGGCTTTAACCGGACTTTGACAGGACTTTGACGGACTTTGACAGGACTTTGACAGGACTTTGAGAAGGCTTTAACCGGACTTTACAGGACTTTGACGGATTTTGACAGGACTTTGACCGGACTTTGACAGGATTTTGACGGACTTTGATGGACTTTGACAGGATTTTGACGAACTTTGATGGACTTAGAACGGACTTTGACAGGACTTTGAGAAGGCTTTAACCGGACTTTGACAGGACTTTGACGGACTTTGACCGGACTTTGACGGACTTTGATGGACTTTGACCGAACTTTGAGAAGGCTTTAACCGGACTTTGACGGACTTTGACAGGACTTTGACAGGACTTTGACGGACTTTGACAGGACTTTGACAGGACTTTGACGGACTTTGACAGGATTTTGACGGTGTTTGATGGACTTTGACCGGACTTTTACAGGACTTTGACAGGATTTTGACGGACTTTGATGGACTTTGACAGGACTTTGAGAAGGCTTTAACCGGACTTTGACGGACTTTGACCGGACTTTGACCGGACTTTGGCAGGACTTTGAGAAGGCTTTAACTGGACTTTGACAGGATTTCGACAGGACTTTGACGGACTTTGACAGGACTTTGACAGGACTTTGACCGCACTTTGACAGGACTTTGACGGACTTTGACCGGACTTTGACGGACTTTGATGGGCTTTGACCGGACTTTGACAGGACTTTGAGAAGGCTTTAGACTTTGACAGGATTTTGACGGACTTTGATGGACTTTGACGGACTTTGATGGACTTTGACCGGACTTTGAGAAGGCTTTAACCGGACTTTACAGGACTTTGACGGATTTTGACAGGACTTTGACAGGACTTTGACCGGACTTTGACAGGATTTTGACGGACTTTGATGGACTTTGACCGGTCTTTGACAGGACTTTGAGAAGGCTTTAACCGGACTTTGACAGGATTTTGACGGACTTTGATGGACTTTGACGGACTTTGACCGGACTTTGACAGGACTTTGAGAAGGCTTTAACCGGACTTTACAGGACTTTGACGGATTTTGACAGGACTTTGACCGGACTTTGATGGACTTTGACCGGACTTTGACAGGACTTTGAGAAGGCTTTAACCGGACTTTACAGGGACTTTGACGGATTTTGACAGGACTTTGACAGGACTTTGACCGGACTTTGACAGGATTTTGACGGACTTTGATGGACTTTGACCGGACTTTGACAGGACTTTGAGAGGGCTTTAACCGGACTTTGACAGGACTTTGAGAGGACTTTGACGGACTTTGACAGGACTTTGACCGGACTTTGACGGACTTTGAGAGGCATGTGCAATAAACTGATTTTTTTAAGCAGCCATATACCAAAACATATGTTACTACACTTTACGTGTTTATTTAATTGCAAAATATAAGTTCATAAAACTTAAATAATCAGTAGTTATAACTACTAGATTGCAGCAATCAAATTAATAACTACTTCATGTAGTTTGATTACTGTAGTTAAGTTACATGTAATCATAACTACATGTAGTTAACTACTTTTAATCGAAATTAGTAATCAGATTACAAAATGTAGTTAACTACGCCCTACACTGCATACAAATAGAAACCTAGGAATCTATCTACCATTTAAAAATGTGACGAAGGAGCCTATTATAATAAAAATGTTGATATGGACATTATTTAAAAAAGCAGCTAAATGCGCGTCGGACCATGCACGTTACATGTACATGTTAAAAATTCAAAGTTCATGGAAATTTATAAGCAGTAGTCAGGTGAGGGTGAAGTATACTCGATCAAGGTTGTCGTTGCACTCACATTGGTGACGACTGGATGCTGGTTCTCGTCGGAATAGAGTAGGACGAGGTCGACGACGCGCCACTCTATGTCGGTAAGGACCACATTGTCATTCGGCCGATCTCCCAACTTCAGGAGTAAGTTCAGCTTCGTCATCGGGGTCCGACATACACCTTCCCTGTGAAAAGCGCGGGATGATAAATGGATGTATGGCGGGATACGAAAAAGTTTCCTAAGGCACACTACATGGAACATAAAATGTGGAAGTATCTTTATGCTCCCCATGTCATCATAAATATATATAACTCTGTAATTCATAAAGTCGATAAATTCGATAATAACAATAGAGGAATCTGCAGGCCGGCATGATCGTGCCGACCAACGATAGACACACTGTTTGTCTTTAGTCGACACTATTCCTGGATTGCGCTACACTTACCATCAGGTGTGGCGTAGTCATTTTGCCGAGCCAGGATAAAAAAAAGAGGACTTTATCACTTTATTGTTTATTTAAGGTACCCGTCTGGAAGGCCTTTTAGTCGTGGACGGGTACCCGTAATTTACAGTAAACATTACCATATGAAAACAGAGTACAAGGGAAAATGGGATTGTACTAGTAGATACCTATTTTCATATAATAGCAAACGCATCGCGATTTTTAAACCTGTCCCACAATTCCTGCCAGACACGGTTTTGGTGTAAAATACATTATTTTTATTATGAAAAGTAATGTATTTTACAACAAAACCGTATACATTATTCGTTACATAATAATAAACTCCTTTGCAAAAAAAACGGGCACCTTACACACACACTTTACCTTAGCTTTTCTATGGGTAAATATTATTATATTTTTAGTATGTCATTAGCTTGGATGACTAGAAATTTCTTATTATCAATGAGAATCTAGTTTTTTAACACTTTTATCCTGGTATCGGTGTTTTAGTCAATGTAAACAGAGAGCCGTGTTAAAATGGACATTTTTATGGGTATAATGAAATTAAGACTACGAGTATTTTTATGGTATTTTAATAAAAGAGACATTAAAAAATAAAAATTAATAACGAGTATGACCTCCTCTTGCAGCGATTACGGCATGTAATCGTCTTGGCATGCTTCCCACCAGGCTTTTGATGGTGTCCTGTGGAATGTGTTCCCACTCAGTCGAGATTACACGTTTAAGCTCTCTGATGTTTTGTGGAGGTGGTTGGACAGATCGTACTCGCCTTTTTAGGAGGTCCCAAACGTGCTCAATGGGGTTAAGGTCGGGGCTCCGCGCTGGCCAATCCAAACGACGAATACCGACCTCTTGCATATAAGCATCTACGTCGCCAGAACGGTGGGCCCGAGCATTATCGTCCATGTAAATGGCATCTTCACCAATTACAGTCAGTGCGGGTTGTGCATTTTGAGAAAGGATTTCTGTTATGTACCTATGCGCATTTAGTGAGCCATTTTCTATGAATACTATCTCGGTACGATAGTTGGAAGTTACGCCCGCCCAAAACATAACGGACCCTCCACCATAAGGGGTGATTTCTTCAAAACACACATCGGCATAGCGTTCCCCTGGTCTTCGTAACACTCGCCGACGTCGGTCCTCACCATGCAGACAAATTCGAGCCTCATCGGAGAAGAGTACGCTACTCCAGTTACCTGGTGTCCAAGATAGGCAATTTCTAGCGAACCTCAACCGCGCAATCCGGTGCTCACGGAGTAACTTGGGGGCCCGCGCTGGTCGTCGACTACGTATATCAGCAGCTAAAAGTCTTCTCCTCACAGTCCATAGGCTAACTTGTGCTCCTCGTACCTCTTCAAGGTTTCTTTTGAGGTCTATGTAACTGCATTTGCGGTTCCTCAGCGCCTGAGTCACTAAAAAGCGATCGTCTCGCGGCTGTGTGCAACGTTTTCTCCCAGAACCTTGCCTTCTCTGAACGGAACCTGTCTCTTGGTATCGAGTCCAGGTTCTTTGTACGGTTGAACGACTCACGTTTAACCGCTGTGAGACGTAACATTGGCTACACCCCTCTTCCAGCAGCGCTATAATTTTACTAGCTCTCATTGCTTTTTCTGCCATTACGATAGACACAAAGATATCTGTTTTAAGTCACAATAAGGCAGAATTATGCGATAAACATAAATTGTTGTACTAAAAATAACGAAAAGTTACTTTTAGTTGCTTGATAACCTTTTAACCGCAAACCCGCGAAAAGTGTCACAAAATGAAAAAGGGATTAATAATTTAAAAAACAAAAGTTTTGAATTTGGAATGAACTTTTTTTCATACCCAGACTCTTTATTAAGTGCCAGTAACATAGTTTGGCTATTAAAACCTCTGAAGAACTAAATTATTACCAATAATGTTAAAAAATCAAACCCGCCCGTTTTTTTTGCAAAGGAGTGTATATAATAATATTCGTATATAATACATTATTTTTATTATGAAAAATAATGGATTTTACACCAAAATCGCATCCAACAAAAATTGTGGGTTACACCACTTTTGCGCTGATAGCCTCAATTATTGTGTGCACTTACCAGACTAGCTTCAGCACTTCGTCTTGTAGGTTCATGCGGGTGTCTTGCACGCGTCTCAGCAGCGCCCTAGCGGCACATGCGCTTAGCATCAACTTGTCAGCAGCTCCTTGCGACAGTTGCTCGGTGGGTCGCAGGTGTAGGTGTGCGGCGGCACGGCATAACCACTCCGGAGCCTCTTTAAGCCACTTCTCTTCACTTGTGTATGGACGCGCCTGCATAAACCATTTAATAGAGAACTTGCACGACAAAGGAACAAACGAAGAAGGAAACAGTACTCGATAGGGTTAATATACTATTCATAATATAGGAGTGATAAATAACATATTATTTGATTAAAATGTATTATTGCATATCTGGATGCTGCAACATTCTAAAGTACAATAGACATGAATCAAATAATGTAAAACTCTATTACTTAGAAATTACAAAAATACACTTTAAAATAAACATCAAGACGATTACAAACAATAGGTCTATAAGCTTTGTCCTCTTCATGTTAGCCCAACATTAAGGTCTAGCACTCAGTGATAAGACAGAACGACAGAGTAGTTTCTTTTAATATCAATTATTTTCATGTAAAAATTTAATCTTCCATAACACTGTTCCATGCCATCATATACAGTGTGTGAGTGATGTTTTAAATGTCCTCAGCTACTGTTACAAGTATATCAATCATATAACTGTTTGGTGAGAGAAGTTACCTTGTCATAGATGATACGACGCACCCACCGCAAGATCTCGTTCATGTCGTCTCCAGAAGCCATGACGTTCAACAGAGACGCGATAACACCTAGCAGGTTCCGGTGGTCCTTAGACTGCACAGTAACATATTACGATTTAAGATGTTTAGTTTCTCAAGAAAAAATAATATAAGTTTTTAAGTAAAAATTAATAAATGTAAGTGTAAATAGGCTCATATGATTGTGATTGGGTTGATAAATTACAGCACTGTAGGTTAATAGGCTAGTTCATTAGACTTTTCAATTATTTGAATAAATATGTGGTTACTCAGAACCTATTAGGAAAAAAATAAGTTGAAAGGTATTTAAAGTTTTTATGGTGGAAGGGTTGACTGAAATTACATGATAGCATGAAGATGATTTTCATTTTTACACGCTTTTTATTAACTTCACCTGTATGTTTGTTTGTATGTTTGTTTGTATATTTGTTTGTATGTTTGTAACCGACTCCTTTGGGCGCGATTTTGAGCCACTTTAAACGACCAGATTTCGTTCAAACTTTGTAGATTTATCGAGGACCGATGACAATACACTAATTTAATAATAAAAATAATAATAATAAAATAATAATAATAATAATTTAATTTAATTAATTATTGATATTCGAGTTAGGAATTAAAATTGTACACTCTGGATCTTCGTTAATTATAGGGAATATCGTAGTATCTTAGAGCGTCAATAGATGGCGCTTTTTTGATATTCGGGTTTAAAATTAAAATTATACTCTCTGCTACAATATATTTTTATTTTAACTAAAAAATAAATTATAGTTTTAATAAAACTAAAAAACACGCTTTTAAAGAAAGTCTAACTAAAAAATAGAAAATAAATTTGAAGAAAACAATGTATTTTATTGTAAAAAAAGCGTGGGGTGCATGGTGCCTATAGTTATAAATATTGTATTGACAGATGTGAGTAGAAGGATTATCATTTAGATAGTATCTTAAAAAGCACCCCACGCTTATTTTACAATAAAATACATTGTTTTCTTCAAATTTATTTTCTATTTTTTAGTTAGACTTTCTTTAAAAGCGTGTTTTTTAGTTTTATTAAAACTATAATTTATTATTATTGACTGTTGCATAAATAAAAGAAAACATGGGAAGTTATTTAATATCTGTGTTTAAAATCAAGTAGTTAGGATCCTTGGCGCTCATGGCAAGTTATCGGAATTGCGCCATTTGAAGGTCAGGGGTTCTAAAAAACAAAACAAAAATGGGTGGTTGTGGCCTTCTATAGTTTGGCACCTCTGCTACCTGTTCTTAGCTATGTTGCTGATAGGAATATATATATATATATATATACATTTACCATTGGCTCATTACTGAAGCTTGGCTGCAGGACATTATATTTGATGCACAGCAGTGTTAACCTTTCCACAAACTCATCATCAAGCCTCACTTGGGTGTTGGTACTCAGCACTAGAGTTTTGTATTCTTCCATATTTGACTAGACCTGTCAAATGTCATTTTATTGAGCATCAGAGTGATAATAATTGTCATATAAATTGAGTCAAAGGCATTAAATTTTAGGGTAAATAAAGTGCAGTGCAACTAACTCATTTACATTGCATACATACATTACACATACAATTTTATTATTTTATAAGAATGTAAATTACCACAGACATGAAATAGGTAATTTTTTACCAGTAATTGTAAAATTGAAAAGTAGCTACTTTTCTCCTGTATATAAGAATTCCCCTTTGTAACACTTTAATATACTTTAAATCTCTACACAGGGACCAAAAGGCTCTACCTGGTACTTTTGTTTACCATCCCAACTCATAATAATTAGTAATGTAGGGTTTTACTATGTAAACCATATAACAGCCTGGATTACCAATTTCCAAAAGGATTCAAATTATTTATAGTAATACGCCTTCGAATGTAGTGACGAGTTTCAAGACCCTTTGCTTCATTTCAAGTGGCATATAATACTGACTCAGTACAAGAGAAAGCTACTCTCTTTTATACATCGTATTCTACTCAACTCTACTCAGTTCTCTCATACATCACGTTGTAAATAAATAAAGTTTAAAATACATACCAGTTCTAATCACAGATTGTAAGCTTCCAATAACATGCCTCTTTTTAAAACATTTAACACACTATAGAGATATTTTCCTAACACACATCAAAATCAATTCATGTGGTGTAAACATAAGCATTATTAACTCCAAGTAAATCTTAAATTGATTACAAAATATCATTTAGAAATCGAGCGATCATATTCCATACCAGAGTTCCATACGTCAACTACAAATAGAGATGTTGCAAAATTATTGATATATCCATGTGTCTATATTTTTTCTGGGATAAATCGATATTTTGGAGATATATTATTAATTATTATCCAATTAATCGATACGATTTATTAAATGTCGCAATCATATCTAAATCGATATATTTTTTAAATATAATACCATGAAAAGTGTTCCAAAATTTTTTTTGACAAAGCCAAAAAGCCGATATATCGATAAAACGGTAATCTTTTCTCGATATTGTTTCTTATAATTTCGATACGATATAAATTAATACTTTTTTGCACTGTCGACAAGCCTATATCAAATAAAAACTGTAATTCGGATCTCTATAGTGTTGTAAGTAATCCCTAATTACATAGGCGTCTCTAGCCCATGTAGCGCCCGTGTGCAATCATTACCCTAGCGCGATCTTTTAAACAGAACATATTATAACGGGCGCAAGTGCATTTGAAAATGCCCGGCCAGCGTGTGAGTGGAGCTCGGCCGGCACCCCCTATAAAGCTGCGCCCGTGTGCACCGCACACCCTGCACACCCGGTAAAGACGCCTCTGCCTACTTAGTACTTAATGGTCCAGTCATTTTAGTAAGTTCACCTCGGAATCCGAGATACCCAGCTGTTAAGTCTGTAAATACTTGTATATTGACACCCTAAAAGTTGTCTCAAAACCTACATATGGTAGGGTGTGCGCAACTATTAAATTTCAAGGTCAAAGGTCACAAAAATCGCTTTTTTTGTAAATATCTCATTTCCTATGGGTTTTTTGCTAATTGTATCCATTATCAATATTGTAGAATACAAAATTCTCTACAAATTTTGTTTAAAACTTTTTTTCATACGGTGAACCGTTTTCGAGATAGAGGGCGGAGAGCGCGCGGTCTCAAGTCCGTCATTTTGAAAGTTACATGAACGAAATTTTGTATTTCGGCTATTAACGTAAAATAAATAAACACGTGTTTCAGGAATTTTGGAAATTTTATTTAATAAGGGATGAAAAAGGGGGTGAAAGTAAATGCGAAACTGAGTTTGTTTGTTACGCTTTCACGCCTAAATCACTGAACCGATTTTGATGAATTTATCTACAGAGACAGATGGAGCCCTGCAGACGGTTACAGGCTACTTTTATCCCGGAAAATGCTGTTCACGCGGGCGGAGCCGCGAGCAAAAGCTAGTATAACATAATAGTTAATAAAAATTGACAAATATTTATAATCATTGATTTATCGATAGTTCATCAACTATATATGGCGCGTTTTCGACCGGAGGCACCGTTTGACCTGAAGTGATCCTGTGACCGCGCGCTCTCCGCCCTCTATCTCGAAAACGGTTCACCGTATGAAAAAAAGTTTTAAACAAAATTTGTAGAGAATTTTATATTCTACAATATTGATAATAGATACGAATAGCAAAAAACCCATAGGAAATAAGATATTTACAAAAAAAGCGCAAAAAAACGATTTATGTGACCTTTGACCTTGAAATTTAATAGTTGCGCACACCCTACCATATGTAGGTTTTGAGACAACTTTTAGGGTGTCAATATACAAGTATTTACAGACTTACAGCTGGGTATCTCGAATTCCGAGATTCTTACCTAATTTAAGCTAAAATGACTGGACCATAAGCCACCGAAAAGTTTGTAAAGGAAGTAGTTGTATTGACCGATGAGCAGCCGGAAGGAGGTGCGGATGTGGAGCGAAGTACAGTGGCGGGGCGAGGTGCGCGTGCAGTGGAGAGGAGAGGAGAGGAGAGGGGAGCTATGTTATAAAAGCGGTGTGATGAAATTATATTGGACTATTTTGTATCAGTTGGATAATAAAAGTGATTTCTATTATACTTCAAATAAAACAATTCATTTATAATCCTGTCTTCGTTATAGTCAGAAGTGGGATATTTAGCCCAAAATGAAGAGATTCCGAGGAAGATCAGAATATCCGCACCAGCCAAAAAGAAGCCGAGCATCTCATACAAAACAATCAAGTAGCAACTCGCCTCCAGTATCGGTAAGAGAACTAATCAATAAAAAAGTAGATGAAGTTATTAAAAAGTGTTTGAATAATGATAATGAGACATTACAAACCAGATTAACTAGGCTACAAAATACTGAAAAATTAATTCCTGATTTCGACCCCGAAAACCGTGATTTAAACATAAAAAGTTGGATTAAGAAAATTGAGCAACTAGGTGTGATTTACCGTTGGAATGATGAAGCAAAGTCTTTTATCTTACAATCAAAATTGCAAGGTCAAGCGAGACAGTGGTTTAATAGATTAGAGTCCTATGAACATTCTTGGGAACAATGGAAATCAATGCTAGTTAGAGCCTTTCCACGTCATCACGATTATGCCTTTTTATTAGATGAACTTGTGGGTAGAAAGAAACTTTCATCAGAATCGATGACCAAGTATTTTCAGGAGAAGTTAGCCATGTGTTATAGATGTCAACTAAGCGATCAAGCTTCAGTGTCCTGCATCATACGAGGGTTGCCGTATGAGCTCCGAGCGAATGCACAAGCCTTCCAGTGTTCTTCTCCAGACGAGCTGTATGAAGGTTTCCTTTCTGCTTTTGATTCTTATCAAACAAATCCTGTGAAATCCCAAAACCCATCTGCTAAGGTAAGCGGACTGCCGAGAAGTATTGAGGGATCTACCAGTCAACAGAAGGATTTCCCGGCAAGACAACCACCAGTTTGTTATCGCTGTAAAGAGGTAGGACACGTAGCGACATCTTGTAAGCTACCCGACAATCGGAAGTGTTATAGATGTGGCCAATTAGGTCATGTAGCAAGTAATTGCACAGCAGCAAATAACCAAGCAGACGTCAAGAAAATCCAAATTTTATCACACCTGAACGATGCATACAAAAAGCGGGTAAAAGTAAATAATGTATGTATGGAGGCCTACTTAGATACGGGAAGTGAGCTAAATATAATATTCATAGGTGCATCAGACGCTCTCAAACTCAAAATGAAACCTGCTAACACTGTTTTAAAGGGCTTCAATGGTTGCACCGTTCGTACTTTAGGAGAGGTTCAATTTGATTTGCTTGTAGACGACGTCCAAATCAAAACCACAGCCGTCGTTACTGATGTGGATTTGGGTGATGTTGTCTTAATTATTGGACAGTCTGTCATAAACCGGGAGGACATAATGTTACGTGTGTCCAAACAAGGAGTCAGTTTATCAAAAGTTCAGCACACTCCTAATGACTTGGTGAACATAGACATGTGTAATGAAGCGATTCGTTTCAGAGTTACGCTCGTTGAAGATACAATTATACCTGTTGGAGACAATTTGATTCGAGTATCTGTTCATGGAGCTGGTCCAGGAGACTACTGGACGAGACCGCGGCAATACAGCATGGGTAGCGTTGTATACGCTGTGGCTAGTGCAGTTCTTCGGAATGGCAACGGATATCTACGAGTCTGCAACATTGGGTCCGATCCCATTACATGGAAGAAAGGGACGACCGTTACTCGAGCTGAGAGGTGCACGTCGGATACAGAGGTGAGTTCAAACTATTTATCATTGAGGAGAGATGAGTGTATTGATAATTTTAATTTCGAGTTAGCAAATATCAATGTAGGTGATATAGAACCACATTCGTCTGATAACTTGATTCAGTTGCTAAAATTATACAGGGATTGCTTTGCCAGTTCAATTAATGAAATCGGCTGCACAAATTTGGGTGAAATGACTATAGAACTAAATACAAATAAACCCATAGTTCGTAAGCCGTATAGATTAGCTCATACAGAGAGACAGATAGTTACAAAGTTAGTTGATGACTTGATAAGCGGCGGCATTGTAAGGGAATCAAATTCCGAATACGCATCTCCAATTATATTAGTACGTAAAAAGAACGGTGATTATAGGTTATGTGTCGATTATAGGGATTTGAACGCAGTAACTGTTAAAGATAGATTTCCTATGCCGCACATAGATGACCAATTATCTAGATTAGCAGGCAAAAATTATTTTACAAGTTTAGATTTGTTTTCTGGTTACCATCATTTGAAAATAAATTCAGATTCTATTAACAAGACTGCTTTTGTCACGCCGGATGGCTTGTATGAATATCTGCGGGTACCATTTGGGTTGGCCAACGCGCCTTCCGTATTTATGAGAGTTATTCAAAAATTATTAAAATTAGTCGGTAGTCATGAAATTGTTACATTTATGGATGATATGTTATTATCAACGTCTTCGGTATCGGCGGGCTTAGAATTATTAGAAAAGGTGTTAGTACAGTTGCGTAAATCAGATTTAAAATTAAATTTGAAAAAGTGTGCATTTCTCAAATCGGAAGTATTGTTTCTCGGTCATGAAATTAGTGCGGATGGCATCAGACCAGGTAATCAAAAGATAGCAGCAGTATATAATTTCCCTAAGCCAAATAATTTGCATCAATTACGTCAGTTTTTAGGGTTATGCAGTTATTTTAGGAAATATATAAATAAATTCGCCCTCATAGCAAAACCGTTAACCGATTTAACAAAAAAGTGTTCGGAATGGTTATGGAGTGATAAGCATAATGCATGTTTCAGTGAGTTAAAACAAAAATTATGTACCCGACCGGTTCTTGCTTTGTATGATCCTTCGTTACAATGTGAAATTCATACGGACGCGAGTAAAATAGGTATAGCGGGTATTTTATTCCAGTTGCAAAACGAACGTGAACTTAAACCCGTGTTTTATTTTAGTAGAGTAACTTCACGTGAGGAGTCAATTTATCATAGTTATGAGCTTGAAACGTTAGCAGTTGTTGATTCTTTAAAACATTTTCGGGTTTATGTGTATGGACGTCCAGTTAAGGTAGTCACTGATTGTTCTGCCGTTCGGTACACTTTATTAAAAAAAGATTTGGTTCCTCGCATAGCACGTTGGTGGCTTGCTATTCAGGAGTATGACATTCAAATTGAATATAGACCAGGTGTTAGTATGAAACATGTCGACGCTCTGAGTCGCAACCCATCAACGAGTGAAACAGTACCTATTGATATTTTACAATCCTTTGATCATTGTGTAAATGTTAACATGATATCTAGTGACGATTGGTATTTGACTATACAGCTGCAAGATGATAAGTTGAATAATATAATTAAACAGTTATCGGAGGGCAATGCATGTCAGGATATTAAAAATAATTATATAATTAAGAACGATCGATTATATAGAAAAACTTTACATGGTGACAGGTTAGTTGTACCCGCATTTGCTAGATGGAAATTTATGCAGAAATTTCACGATCAAATAGGTCATATAGGAACTAGACGATGTATAGAATTGATCAAGTCTGATTATTGGTTTCCTAAGATGACTCGATTTATAAAAAAATATGTTAATAGCTGTTTGGAGTGTGCCTATGCTAAAGGTAATCATGGGAAACCGAGTGGTGAATTGCACCCTATACCTAAGCCTTCTATTCCAATGGAAGTCGTTCACATCGATCACCTTGGCCCTTTTTGTAAAACTAGAAAAGGTCATCAGTATATTCTCATGGTTGTAGACGCTTACTCAAAGTTTTTGTTAGCCCGTCCAACCAGAACAATTAATTCAACAGAAACAGTATCTGTCCTCAAAGATATGTTTAGTTTATTCGGTTTTCCTAAGAAGGTAATATCGGATAGAAATCTAGCGTTTACTAGTAGAGTTTTCAAAGAGTTTTCAACAAATTATAACTTTCATCATACACTTAACGCTATTGCATGTCCGCGTGCTAATGGGCAAGTCGAGCGTTATAATCGTACTTTGTTAGATGCTATGCGTACTCGTAATGTAGATCCTAACATGTGGACTGAGTGCATACCAGATACAGTTTGGGGTATAAATAATACGGTGAACGGAAGTCTAGGGTACCATCCATATGAAATTATGTTTGGTCATAAAGGTAGACTGATGCCGAACTTAGCAGTTAGTGAAGAGTCTGTAGCGGTGGGCGAAAAACGTAAAAATGCTTCTAGGCGATTAGAGCGACAGGCAGAAATCATGAAGCGAAATTATGATAAACGTCATAAACCTGAGAAGGTATTCAAAAAGGGGGACTTGGTACTCTGGAAGCAAGCACCATCTGGGGGTGAAGTTAAGAGCGTGAATAATAAATTACAAGTCTTGTACTCTGGTCCTTATATTGTCCAAAAGGTCCTTACTAATGATCGTTACGAAATTAAGAGTGTAAAGGGAATGCGCGGGTACAAAAAGTTTACAGGCATAGTGGCTGCAGATTCTCTTCGGATCTATCGAAGCGCCCCTGATTGTAGTGGGACTAGTAGTGATGAAGACGTAGTTACTAGGGACGATCTAATTGATTTACTGGAAAGCTAATAATTGTGTGTCATTGCGCCAATTGCGGTGCAATTGTTTCAGGATGGCCGACTGTAAAGGAAGTAGTTGTATTGACCGATGAGCAGCCGGAAGGAGGTGCGGATGTGGAGCGAAGTACAGTGGCGGGGCGAGGTGCGCGTGCAGTGGAGAGGAGAGGAGAGGAGAGGGGAGCTATGTTATAAAAGCGGTGTGATGAAATTATATTGGACTATTTTGTATCAGTTGGATAATAAAAGTGATTTCTATTATACTTCAAATAAAACAATTCATTTATAATCCTGTCTTCGTTATAAGTTACTATACATATTAGCCAAAAAAGTACGGTATTCCTATCGCGTGAATGAGGCGCTAAAGGCGGATACCTAGTTAATATTATGCAAAGCAATTATATTTTCAAAATAATTAAGAATGAAGATATTAAAAGATAATGTATATAACAAAATAAATAAGAATTACGTCAAGTAATTCCTGTCACGAAAATCACCAAACTCCACCTTGTAGACTGAGATTCCGGATTTGCCAAATTTATCAAATGTTTGTAAACTACCTAGTATTCAAAGTACGCCACACTATTGATTGTTAATTTGAACTTGGAATTAATCTTATGTTGGTTGGGTGAGGTCAGATTATTAAACGAAACACAAAAAAGATGCTGGTAAGATATTTGGTGAACCTATGCTCGGGGTGGTGTTATCCACGACAGCTTCTTAAGATCATGCGCGACAATTACTGCAAATGTGTATTGTCACCAATATAAATTGCAAGCGATAATGGAAAAGCATTCAATATCCGAGATTAGTCAAATACTCTAGCTCACTGCTCTTTCAAGACAACGCTTAACCACACACTATACAAAAACGATCTACAAATAAGAGGAGCTGCGACTGTAAACTTTCCGTCACCCACTATACTCTCAATAACTAGCCCCATTTCATTTCTACTTGTTTTGGAATTGGGACAACTTCTTGTTACGGAAAAAAAACAATTCTTAGGAGGTAGTAAATTAAAATAAATATTTACAGGTATTTGTTTCGGGTCAGGTGTGGTGAGACCGAGTGTATCGTAGTTCCTGGTACCCACGACACAAGACTCTCATCTCACTGTGGGGTTAGGGCTATGTGTGTGACTCTTGAGTGTATTTATTTATTTAAAAATATTTTTCCGGCCAAGGTACACTTGGTTCAGGAACAACTGATCCTTTAATTTTTGCTTTTCTGGTGCGGAACACTAAAATATGTATAAAAAATAAAATACAAATATTCAGCTGACATACAACAACAATCACATCGTATAAGGTCGTATTGTCAATTTTGAATATAAAATAAAAATATAATTTAAAGATATTAAATTGAATATCACCCACCCTCCAATGGTGAGGCCTGGGACCCAAGCTATCGGTGATTATATCTTCCTCGCAATGCGTGCAGTGTCGTAAAATACCGTCTTCTGAATCTGGCTACTAACCAACCAATTGAGAACTTCTGGAAGTGTTGGTTGAGGTTCTTTGGTATCAACCCATTAGCAGTAACGACTATCGGGACAGTGATTGTCGAGTCCACATCCCACATGTCAGTAACCTCGTGAACCAGATCCAAATATTTGGACATTTGTCTTTTTCGGCTTTAGGTAATGAGGTTTTCGTCATGTGGAATGGGGACATCCACAAATATTGCCCGACGCTCTAATTGATCTACTCTATAATATCAGGCTTATGGACAACAATAGTCCTGTCTGTAGTGATAGGTCAATTCCAATACAGAGATGTACGTCTATTTTCGGGTACCGGTTGGGGGGTATATTGGTAATATGGTATCTCAGTGGACTCAAGGGAATATCAAAGCGCAAGTTGCTGGTGTATGATGATCTTGGCTCCTAGCTCATGTATATGCAAATATTCGCCATTAGCAAGATACGAATAACTCGAAATAACATCCCTGATTAATTCTTCAGGACAGTGGCATACCCGACAGATGTTGGCCGTACTATCCTTCAAGATTAATTTTCTGTAGTCGTTAACTTCGTCCATAATTGCAAAGACAAAACCCTCAGATTCCCCGAAAAGATCACAGAAATGTAGCCAAGCTACAGGAGTAAGTTGTTCCACAACGATGATCGGGCCTATTTAGACCTCGATAGAATCGCCAGTATAGTTCCTTGCTCCTCCATACTTCCCTGTCTTCCCCCGAACTCAGTAGCGCAGGAAGTCCCCAGTAATTTGAATTTGGGTTTATTATTACAATTAACTATATCCGAGTTATTAAGCAACTATAGTCCTTTTTATGAGATTATTGTGGCAAAAAAGGAAAATTTAAGATATTAAAAAAATAATACAACAAGACAATGTTACAAGTATATTGTAGTTGTACAGAGCGAGTCTACGACGCATGTGTGTATGCGTGATGCAGCGTTACGTCACGCCACATGCATGCGCTGCTTGCTAAACAATACGGTACACTGGTACTTACAAAATTATACAAAATTTGGAATAACTTATAAAAGCAGTCTCTTTGTGGTGGGAACACAACTTATACGCGCAATGACGTAACGGAAGACACATAAGCTTAAGGGTTTTCTGTGGTCAATATTAATTACACTGGTCTACAGTAGTTTTGTTGCCCTAGATATGAAAATGATTTTGGGTCTATTTATGCACACAATTCATGAAACCATCAATGATTTTGTAAGATTTGCTCTGTTTTTTTTTTTAATCTTTATTTTCATTTTACGTTATAAAAATCAAAAACCAGAAACAAATTAACAGATATATTTATATTGTTTTGAGAAATTAGGATACATCGAAGTAAATAAAGAGGAAAATGTCGAAAATATATTTTATATTTCCATAAAATGCCTTTTATGAGCTTTTCTATTACAATTTTTCAGGGGACAATGACTTTTCAAAGATGAGCAGTAATCTGCCATCATGTGACAATCCCATCGACCCTGATACCTTTCTCCATCACTTTTAGATCTTAGTGGACCCGCTCTCCCTGTTCCTCACTATAATTTCCTAAATTATCCGAAAATTTATCTAGATGATTGCGGAGATAGTTAATACCCATATTTGCTCCTAATGTACGAAAGTTTGTCAGCATATTTTGCACAATTTCTCATAATTTGCTGCTTTATGGTTACCTAGGAAATAAACCTTACCTAGGAAAAAAACACAAAACTTTTCCGAGCTTTATTTTCCGGAACAGTCATAACTTTGATAAAATCTGAGTCTTTCATTAATTGCCGTATTTGAGGACCATAAAATATTCCACCTTTAAATTTTTCCATACTAAGCTTCGGAAATTTGGAAGGGGTCTGAGAGTGGGGATCACGTGATGTTTGTATGCGCGAAAAAGTTGCGCAGAAGCCTAATCAGAACTGGAAAATTAAATTTTATTTTTAACAAGCCGATAATTGTTCAAAATATAAGGTATGCAAAAATCATGAAAATACGAGCACATTGAGAACTTTCATGAATATATTCGTAATCTGGGCACTTGAAAACGTAAAAATTTGCGATCACATCCAGGGCAACAAAAAAAAAGTTTTGTTTTGTAGAGCTGTGTTATCATCGTAATGTTTATCATATCGATCAGTATTAACAATCGAATCGAATTCACATATGAGATTTTTAGCCAATTTATAAAATAATAGTCCATCCGCTGCGAAATGCGCGAGTCGTGTACACCGAAACTCAAAACAAATCAGTCTAAACGTTCCTCTTAAATTAACTAATACTAAACTCGGGCAATGAATGCAGCACGCCAAATCACCCGATGGAGATAGACGCTGAGACCGCACTTTATGTGGTGTCCGTTCTGTAAGCGGGTAGCGAGAGCAAGTGCAAGAACTTACTACACACACTTTGATAGATTTAAGTTTCATTGTAATACGTCGGTCGGGAGAACGTATTTTCGTATTTTGTATGTATGAAGTTGGAAACAAATCTCTTTGGTTGAACTATTGGAACCTTGCTGGTTATATGCAAACAAATAAAATAAAAAACTGTTTCCCGCCATTTTCAATTGCTTTTCTATCCAAGAAAATGAGTGAATCTAACGAATAAATTGGATAGATTTTAATGTTTTAATAACCATTAATTAAATGTAAAAAAGGCATAATACGTGTTGAAAATACGAAGTAACTTTTGCCCGACCTCAATGGCATTAAGACAGATTGACTTTTATATACATACATAAACTCACGCTCATACACAGACTGCCCTTTGCTATTCATTACTTCATTGGAAACACATAGCAATGTAATATAACATAATAAAATATTATTTAATCATGTATAAATACTCATATTTTATGTGCTCTCAATCACTTTTGTAAAAATATTTTATTATAATATGTTTTGCCGACTCTCGCAAATAGGGTTAATCAGTAATGATTACCTTTAAAGAGCATTAAGTACACTTATTCTAGAAATGTAAACAAGTATCTACCCACTTTTCAGTTATCCCTACTGTTTTTGGTATATGGACAGATCCAAACAAAGAAAGTATTTTGAAAGTGGCTAGATATTTATTAACATTACTGGAGTAGGCTTGTAATAGTAATAAACTATAGTTTCAACTCAAATAAATCATGTGTAAAAGTGGGTATAATTCCAGACACATAATAGGTAATGTTTTTTCGTTCACCTGCGAGACCCGTTCCTCGCTCACAGCACGACCATATCATACCGGCTACAATGTGCAAGTCAATTTAGTGATTGTACGTAGCTTAACTCTATTTATTTTATAATATAATATATTTAAATGGGACTTATTTACAGGGACACCAATTAAATACAAACGTTAGGGTAGAGACGAAATACAAAATTTATACAAAACAACACAACGTCTGCTCAGGGAAATTAACCCAAAACGGCAGCCATTGGTGATTGAAGCTATATACATAAAACTCTCCGTCTTCTCATCATACTTTTCTAAACACTGCCATCCAATGGTACGACAGCGAATATTTTGGTTTATTTATTGTGTAGACGAAGTAAATCGAAATTTGCGATGCGTTTATTTATTTGTAAAATAATGAGCAAATATCTATTCATTACATTAGGTGTACATTTTTATAAATTCAAATAGAAGTTATATCGAATTAATTTCTCCAAGCAGCAGCCGTCGATAGGATTATAATAAGTTAGTAAAAACTCTATCTTAAGCCGAATGACACGTTAAAGTGAGATATGACACAATGTACAAAATATATTATCTTTACAGTAGCGCGTGCTTTGGCACCGCGTTAGAAGACCACAAGTACCTTGTCGTGACGTGGTATGTAAGAGCAACGATATCGGATTATGTTCTACCAGCTTATTAAAAGGTTTTAAAAGGTATAGGTAATCTTTGAAATGATTGAGATTATGTATTATTGGATCTAATATTTCTCAACACGATATTAAAAATCAGTTGCACTATAACAAGATTGTCCTCGGCTCATACGTCACCACGTTTCGATACAAAAAACTTTTTGCAACTGGTCTTTTGATACAAAACACTACTAAAAGTATTACAGTAAAACAATTTGGCTTAGTGTACAAATACGAATTACGCTATTACAGTGAGCAATATAAAAAATGATACTGTTAAACTATTCACTATTCACTTGTGGTCGTAAATATTTCAAAATCCTAACTATGTATACAGGGACTATATGACTAGCTTTACATAGAAAAATGTTACAGCACGACATAATACATTATATTATAAAGTTGTATGGTTCTACAGTGCAGTGTTGGCCGTCGACCTCTCTCATCAGAACATGTGTTTGAGCAACTCGTAGGCCATTGTCATCGGTTATTTAAGCTTGTTTACGGTTATCAATAAAACTCGCACTCACGGTACTGGTTCGGGCTAAGCCAGCGATTTAGGACGACCTGTACGATGAATCTTGATCATATTTAACCACTGAACATGTCGGTATAAAAATGTCAAATTTTTATACAATTTGACTTTTTTAAAGATGTTTAGTGGTTAAATACGATTTAACGATGGTTGTGCAAGTCAATCTTAATCAAACAGAAAAAATTGGTAGTGCGGTAAAACGTTGATGATCTTTTCACTTCTAGATAAATAGAACCACGAAGTACATTATAAAATTTCCGTGTTATAAGAAATTGATGTGCATAAGAAGAATCTCTGTGACTATGACCTAACAAATTATGATGTTGGATTTGAATTATTCACAACTAGCTATATTTTGTACCTTAATCATTATCATACCAATAGAGGCAAGTTAGGTCCTTCATAAAACTACTTTTTATAAACAAAAAGTATCTTAAACATTATAATAATTGTGGTATAGATTTATGCATAATTTTGTGCTATTACATATTAACATAGGGTGTATCAATACAAGAAAAAAAAACTTTAATCAAGTGGAAATAGTTTGGCTGTAAATGTAACTCCAAAATATCTAGTTCACTAAAAATGTGCTACAAATATGGTAAGGTAGACTTCCGATAGTCGCGTCAAGCGTCAGACGTGCGTGTCATTAATAGCGGGTTCAGACAGTACGATCTTAGATTTCTTTTAAGCGAGCACGACAAAGTGACTGCACTACACCTGATGATAAGCGTAGTGCAGTCCAAAAAGATCAAATGACTTGAACCAACAAAAATGTTGCTTATTTCGATTGAATGTCTGTTCAGACGGGCCAATCCGCATGCAATTTGGCGGTCCATTAACTAAAATCGTACTGTGTGAACCCACTGTAACGCAACCGCATCGGTGCTGCTGCGTCTGTGTTTGTACTGTGCATTAAATAAATAAATGGGAGACAATTCGACTAGATCGACAAACGATGGCGACAATAACGTTCGCGTCTGACGCTAAATGCGATATTTGGAAGTTTGCCTTTAAGTTGGTCTTGTTTTGCAATTAAACAGAATGTTTGCTATGAAGCTATAAAATGTAGTTTTTTATTGGCCTGAATAACGAGATTAGCAGGTCACTCGCCTGATGTCAAGCGCCACGTCTGCTCATAAAAAGAAGCAACATATACAGAACTTTGAATGAGCAAGCCTGCTTGGCATTGTACTGCGCTCGTCACCCCAAGACATAAGATGTGTATTCGTTATCTTCTCTATTTAAGATAAACTCTAGAAATAAACATTTATACTAGTACAAAATCAACGACTCCCGAAATATGTTAACTTCCATAAATAAAATATATATTTTCATTTCAAATAAAACAAATTTTATAAGTGATTGAGATATTTTGAGAATCTTTCTTTTAAATTAGGTTCGTAGGAAGAAAAGAAATTTCCTATTTTGTCCACATAGTGTAAATTGCACACAAGCTTAAATTCATCATTATTTAATATCATTGTGGCCACAACTAATGGCATGTATGTATCACGTATCAAGCTCTTACCAATGAAAAGGCCGCGTCACGTGATCAACACACTGACCAATCACACAGCAGCTCCGTTGAGCACGTTAAAGTTCTAAGGTTTTACATGTGCGCGTAAACGATACATGTTACACTCATTCACTAAATACACTACACTCACACAAGTTCTTTAGACAGTGTAGTGATGTTCACGTCGTTATTCCATAGTCATATTTGTGCCCGTCACTTCGATTCAAATAGTTATCGTCACTCGAATATATCAGCACTGCTGGTTTAAACTATTAGCTGCTATAACTGTATTCTATTTTTAAAATGGATTATTATGTCTGTTTCGTTATTTTTTTGTATAAAGTTTTTTTGTTATGTCGTAACCACCCGTACGGCCGTGTCTAATCGTGACAATGGCACGCGTGGCAGTAGGGAGGTGGTGGCGGTGGTGGGGGCGGTGGTGTCGGTGACCAGCAGTGGCAGTGGTAGCGCGGGCGGGCGCGGCACTAGCAATGGAACTGGTGCTGCGTGATGGCAGAAAGGTCCTTCATCAGACCCTCGAGGTTCTGCATCTCGCGGTTGAGGCGCTCGGTGGAACGCGACGGGGTCAGAGGCTCCAGTTCCTCCGCGCAGTGAGACACGTTACCGCCTAAAACAGACCGATAACAGATAACAAATAGTATAATAATTGTCTTAAAATACCTGTAATCGGTTGAGAACTTAGGTATAAACTTAACAATTTAAATATGGGTGTGAGGACGGTTGGTAGTGTAGTGGGAAATAGCGCTATATGAGTCGCACGCCCGCGCTTAAGCACGGTTACGTCACACCCTGTATCGTACACCCTTTTCCTGTCTATTCATAACTTAATTCCCTTCCATGGAATTTAAAAATACTTTATTTTTGAACAGATATATCAAATTTATTTTACTTTCCGATTTTAGGTAACTTAATTTAATGTTGGAATTTAAAAAAATAAAGTCATCTACTCAAAATTTGTAGTCAAACAATTGAATAATCCGTTGCCGGATTATGAGGGTTTGATTAGCGTCTATTGTTGTTGAAGGACATTATATTTATCCTTTTTTATCCGTTCCATGGTTACAACAAAGAGAATAATAATAGTCTATATTGATAAGGTCGACGGTTAAGTATGTTTGTTGTGAAAGTAATACTCGTACTTATACACTACTATTTTTTAATTATAGAAGAAAAAAAAACAGGGGTATCAGTGTCATTTACCTTACCCAAATATCAAATAAAAAAATTAAACAAAAAATCGGTTGTCTGTAAAGTCGGTTTACTGACGATAGTTGAACGTGATAACGTCTTAAGAAAATACTGATGGAATGGTAGCATTTTTCAAAAGAAAATTTTAATTTCATTTGTTTAATATTTGATAGTATTTATTGGCCTAATTATAACCTCAAAATCCGAAAGTATTTTATTTATTTTTCGGAATTCTCAAGTGTCCGTAGTTTTAATATAGTTTCAATCAAATATATACATTATATATATAAAACCCAAAAAGTAAATTCACCTACCTTTTGGTTCTTAGGCCAACTATGTATGGACGACGAACAATGTCCTTTTCGTAAATCTAGTTTTTAAAAAGCCCGCCTCAATGTGTTTGATATAGGAGAAAATGTTCCCTTTGACGGATGGCTGGTCTAACCTGTCATTTCAGACACGTTGTTGTGATATGTGGAAGATTTAATATTTATGTTTTAATTTTTTTAAATCTCGAACGCTGCCGAACGCAAAGGCCGATTGTGCTTCTTTGTCGCTCGTTCCGCGCTCTCGCTTGCACTTCAAGCCTTAAATGGAACGTGACAGATCGAGGTAACGACGCATGAGTCATGTTTTTTCGTGCGTGCAGCCGGCTCTATCGAATTATAAGACGTTATCACGTCAAAAATATCAAAAATTTTAGAACAAAAAACATTAAATTATTGTTACAACTTTCCGTATAGTAACTTGTTAGGTACGATAGAAGAGCGCGGGGGCAGGGGTGCGAGGAGGGCGGCGCGCGCGACGCTGTTGCCACGGCGACGGCGACAGCGTTACAGTACAATAAAGTAGCCATCATATTTTGCACAAATTGGATAAACTAGGACTGCCTATAACTTTTTTGTCTTATGTACAATTTAAAAAATAAATTCACCAAGACATTAGTGACATTCGCGGCAATCAGCTCATTTTTTTTCTTTGGTATTTAAAAAATAGTGGTGTATATTACTTTCTGGAACACATGTTTTGGGTTATAATTATTGTTCATCAAATGTATCTCATATTGTAAATTTATTATTATTTATACATGATTGTAACTTGTTTTGTGTTTAATAATAAAAAAAAATACAAAAAAAGCTTACCGAGTTGAAGGCGATTAGGCACGTGTCCGGGTGAGGAGCTCGCGCTCTTCTTGTAGGGCGACGTCTCACGAACGCTCCCTACAACAAGATATATTTTATCATGCAGATGATCCTTAGCAGCGGTTAGCAACCAAAAGCATCAGCATGGGTTACCTTGATGAATGTGATAATGCGGTGTTGCTGAGTAAGGTAAATGGCAGACGCAGTTGACATTTTATCAACATATCAAATTTAAATATATATAAGCCATTTGAAATGAAGTAGTTTATGATTCATGTAGACAATTAAAATAGCGCATATGTACGATTATATTATAACGATTCATCTTGAGACGACAAGAAACAAACTCCGTGGGCTTATTTCTCCACAGAACTCTACGCGGTGCGACTCAGCCCATGAGATCCAACTAGTCAAACTCAGTGGGCTTGTCATTGGCCCGGTTTTTCAGGGAAATAGTTCAAGTTATTTAGGGAAATACAAAGTCCTTTATTTAGGATTTTAATAGAGATTGATACGGATCATGTGTATCTCCGAATTAATGTTTTAAAACTACAACCAGATGCAAGCGTGACCTTGCCTGGGAAGACCCGGCGAAACAAACACATTGGGCTTTTTTTTTTGGTCCGTTCACTCTCGAAAGAATAGAATGACTTGTTAATAAAGAAATGTCAATTCTGCGTTTTATTTTAATAAGCAAGAATTTTAACTTGCGCGAACATTGAATTGTTTATTTCTTATTCGTTACAGCTCGATTTAACGGCGGAGGAAAGTATTATGAGAAAACCGGCATACTTGAGAGTTCGCCACATGAGTTGCAAAGTTATATGATGTCTATCAATAGGCGTTATGCCAGCAATTGGACTAAGGCCTAACCAGTTTCTTACTACAGAAAGCTTATGCCTAGGAGGAAGACAGTATATTATAAAGGGGATGATATTATTCTTATAAATGCCGGCAGAAAAATGTAAATATTTTTAATTGAAATAAAGCCAACTTAAACAAATTTTATTTTAAAGTTTTACCCACCACGGGGTCCACCCCGTGACCACGAAGGCTGAAAAGTCTTCGATACGTCGGGATCAAAATTAGTAAAAAACCGCGAAAAAATCGGTTTATGTTAGATTTATTTTAATGAGTAATATTCGCGTAAACATAAGAAATCATTACCTATGTAAATATTTTACCTCTAGAGTGTGGATGGTGTCCGGGCGAGGATCGGTCAGATCCGCTGTCCGCGAGCGCGAAGCTGTGTAGCGCGCCGCACGCCGCCGCGCGCCGCCCCAGTGAGCCACCCCCCGCGCCCGCGCCCGCACCCGCCCCGCCCGGGCCCGCTGGCACGCCCACACCGCCCTCACTGCTCAGCGAGTCGCGACTGTAAGACAATAAACATATTATAGTATTAATATTCGATTTGTTCACTCAAGAGGGTAAAGTGACGTTTAGATTTTCCACGTAAAATATTCTGTGAAGGAATCTATACGTCATATATAATTTTTGAGCAACATTATATCAGGTAACAATCAAAGCTCTGCGATATAACCTATATTGCCAAAATCTGTTACTCCCCGAAAATTTAATAGTATTTTATTGTGAGCGGACAATAGAAATTGAGATTCAGATTTCTGTTAATAAAAGTGAATGTATCCAAAAAAAAAACCTAATACAAAAAACATACTAGGATAATGTCAAAGTTCAAGGGAGGAGCAGAAAACAGCGAAAAATAAAATGAGTAACACCTCATAATATCATCATGATGTAGTAAGATGCAGTGTCTCTCGGCAGTTGATATTATACTGGGACTGCACCATACTGTCTACCAGGTGCAGTGTAATCACTTTACCGTGGCAATATAACAAAAAATGAAGAACATAATCTGTCATAAAAATACACATATTTTAAATAATATACTGACTGCGTGTAGTGTCCGAGCGGTTCGTACGCGACGTAATGTCCGCGCTCGCGTGCGGCCGCGGCCGATGCGTACACGTCACCGCCCACCGACACCACGCCGGGGGCGGAACACGCCGCGCCTAACGGACACGTACCCGACCCACCTGTACACACAACGCAATATCACAATACCCAGTACCCAATAACAACACAAATGCCCAGCTGCTGCCGGCGGTCTTTCCGAACCGTTGCGATATGGGAACCTTCAAGAAGAGAGCATATTCTTTCCCCCTTTTTCTCATAAAAAAAAGTTTTAAAAATCTTCCACTTGTCTCAACTCTACCCGAGCTCTACAAACTACCAACCTACATACGTCTATCACGTACTGATGATGTGCTTGCTAGCACTATGGTTAAATTAGGAGATTCCACGCTCCACAGTCCCTGCTTTGGAAAAGGAGACAGCGGCTGATGAGCCCTTCAGCCGACGTAGACTTTTGAGGCTATCTACGCAGCTCGAAACAACTGGGCCGTCAGACGGCACGGGTCTCTGACCTTCCAGCTAGTGCAGATCATCTCGGGCACACTTGCATTGGGAGACACTTATACCACATAGCCACAAGCGACAAACCATTATCACAACTGTAACTGCGACGGTGATAGCGCAGCTCACACTCTAGAGAAGTGTATCGGGTGGGCAGAGCAGCGTCACGAACTTGTCGCAGAATAAGAGGACGACCTCTTATTATCGGCTGTGGTTAAAGCCATAGACAAGAGCGAGAAGTTATGGCACGTGATCACCGCCTTCTACAAGTCAGCCATGTCGCAGAAGGAGGCGGTAAGACGTAAGCAGTAAACCACATCCCCGCTTGCCATCCGAGTATCCGATTGAGGTATTGCTATCCCCCTTGCTAGGCCTGGGTGGCAGATATATGGAAGTCCTTTGTCTGATAGTTGAGGCTTACAAGGAGGCGGCGGTGGGTGCGGGTGCAGCGGCGCCAGTGACGCCAGCGACGACTGCGGCGAGCCCAGCGGCGCCACGCCCGCCAGCAGCGGCGTGCTCTGCGGAAACACATGTACACGTTACATACGCACACAACACAAACGAATATTATACCTAATTTAGATACGAGTAAATCAGGACTACGGATCAAGTATCTAAATAGGCGTATTAACCGGTATCGTGGGCAACGTGCCAATGCGCACTATACTTGGTTTGTCCATGTTGAAATAAAGTACCTACAGCATAATTCATTTATATGCTTGGTCCGTCGTCGAAACCTTGATCTAAAGATTTGAATATTTACAACAAAAATAGTGGACATAAACATAATAAATGAACGAAATAAATAAACGAAATAATTAACGAAAAGATAAATAAGATAAATAAACGAAAAGACTATGTAGTGGCTGTAGACTATTGTATCACCTGGTCAGGATGAGGTCCGCGATGTTGTCTCCGGTCGCAGGTAGAGGTGCAGCTCACACCACCCATGCCGACGCCGACGCCCACGCCCATACCGGTCATCGCTACACCACATGTCATTAGATATTAGGACAAAACCAAGACAAATGGAATTACTGTTGTCAGAAAGAGCTAAGCATCCTTGCAGATGACGTCACATGATGCAAGTACGTTGCCACTGGTAGTACAATGCCAGTGCGATAGACAGAGGCAGTGCATGCATCTCAGTGAGGTCTGCAATATCCAGTGGACTGTACGTATCAACGTTGTTTTTAATAAATATCCATTTGACTAGGAAATTGTATAATATGACAGTTCACAATATACATTATGTATCTTATTAACAATATTAGAAATTTTAAATGCAAGCAAAACTCAAAAATAAAAAGCGGATGATTTTGGTGAGGATGGATGAATCGAAATTTTCATATAGTTATATCGTGATAGAGGTCTACGATAGTGGAAAATGGAGGTGTCAGAAGGGACGAATCCGCCTAATGGGACAAGCTGGAGAGAAAGGAGTGCGCGGAAATTGGCGGAAGTAGTGAAGTGGGTGGGAAGGCCAGGCTTACGCGCGCAACAGTCGCAGTTGTCGGTCCGCCGCCAGCTGCACAGCGACGCGGGAGAGCCGCGGGACGCGTCCTCCGCGGGCGAGCTGCGGTCTGTGTGACGTCACATCGAGCGGACCAGTCAGCGGGCCGATGAGCGGATGAGCAACATAAACGTGAACACAACTATTACGTACCGTAATCCGGGGGTAACTTTGTAACATTTGGGGTTACATTGTGACAAGTCACAGCCAATATTTTTATATACAACAGGTCAACAGATGTAGGTACGTTTATGTGAAAATGTATTTATTCAAAATAGTAAATACGAAATTAATTCAGCTCATAATCATATCAAATACAAGATGTGTCATAAAGTAGCCCCCAGTTACGCAGCACAATTAGGCGCGAGCAAACAACTATACATAACGACAGATCATGCTAAATTAACTTTGGCTCGATAAAATAATGCATTTATGGTAGATGATACAAAAATATATAAGCAAATAATAGTATAAATGAGATGAGGATACCAATAATATATTACTATATCAACTGATTAAAGCAAGCCTTGTGAATTTCGTAACTATTCTACCACAGTAAAGTTCGCGTCAGACGTTGACGTCGTAATGAGCATCAACGACGTGCATTTTCATATGGAAAAAAAAAAAAAATGGGTGCGTGTACTTATGTACGCGCGTGAGAAGTTATACTTCTTTGTTATTTATTCAATTTAATAGCAAATATTAAAAATTAATATTATTATTTGATGTTCAATTTTAATTTTTATCACAAACTTTTTATTAAATGTTTTATTAAATTTATTTCTTTATTTTGTGAATATTAAATAACCAATAATAAGTATTTAACATTAATAATTTAATAATATTTAGTGTTAATTATATTAAATAAAAGTATTTTAATTTATATCAGTAAATAATACATACGGATAGTTAACCTCAATTATATTGGAGCACTTGAAAAAGTATATAAGCACAATTTTTTTCACTAATATTCACAAATAGTAAGTAATATCAATCAAAATATTCAATTTAAATCACTACTGAATATAATAATACATACGGATAGTTAACCTCAATTATATTGGAGCACTTGAAAAAGTATATAAGCACAATTTTTTTCACTAATATTCACAAATAGTAAGTAATATCAATCAAAATATTCAATTTAAATCACTACTGAATATAATTTATTAGCACATATATAAATTATAAAGGACATTGTCAAAAATGGCCTATGAATCAACACGCATGAAACATTTACTATAATAATAATTATAATGTACATTATAAATAATAATTATTATTTATAATGTACATTATAATTATTGTACATTATAAATAATAATAATTATTATTTATAATGTACATTATAATTATTATTATAGTAAATGTTTCATGCGTGTTGATTCATAGGCCATTTTTGACAATGTCCTTTATAATTTATATATGTGCTAATAAATTATATTCAGTAGTGATTTAAATTGAATATTTTGATTGATATTACTTACTATTTGTGAATATTAGTGAAAAAAATTGTGCTTATATACTTTTTCAAGTGCTCCAATATAATTGAGGTTAACTATCCGTATGTATTATTATATTCAGTAGTGATTTAAATTGAATATTTTGATTGATATTACTTACTATTTGTGAATATTAGTGAAAAAAATTGTGCTTATATACTTTTTCAAGTGCTCCAATATAATTGAGGTTAACTATCCGTATGTATTATTTACTGATATAAATTAAAATACTTTTATTTAATATAATTAACACTAAATATTATTAAATTATTAATGTTAAATACTTATTATTGGTTATTTAATATTCACAAAATAAAGAAATAAATTTAATAAAACATTTAATAAAAAGTTTGTGATAAAAATTAAAATTGAACATCAAATAATAATATTAATTTTTAATATTTGCTATTAAATTGAATAAATAACAAAGAAGTATAGTAGTACATTATAAATAATAATTATTATTATTTATAATGTACATTATAATTATTATTATAGTAAATGTTTCATGCGTGTTGATTCATAGTTTCAATAGAACGGACACTTATTAATTTCGAAAACAATTTAAAAAGTATTCACTTCCGTCATAGTCCTCGGTATTATAATTTTTGGTTCAAATTCGGGTTTTTAATAGGCAAAGGTATTGTAGCTCATACAGCCAAGTCTTTGTAACAACACTCTTAAGCTTCGCATTGTTATGCATTTCGCCAAAGACAAGTGTAATTTATTCTCAAGTCTTCACAACAACGATGAAATATCGTAACATTAATAATTTAATAATATTTAGTGTTAATTATATTAAATAAAAGTATTTTAATTTATATCAACATATCCACTCGACATGATAGAAGTACATTCTACTCTCTTCGCGTTTATGCGAGCCTGGTACTTTTTACGGCAACATGTTCCGAATAAGAAAAAACCTAAAGAGTTTTTCTTTGTCCAAATCGTCATTTGTTTATTAATTACGGCTACTTTCACTCTCATCATTTTTTCTTAACGCGCCTAACTTCATACTGTTAATTTTTTGTGTCACAGGTGCGCGCGCATCTTAAAATTTCACTCTCATCATTTTTTCATAACGCGCCTAAAGAAGTATAACTTCAAAAATTTAATAATGTCGGCTCCGAATACGACGTAGTCTAGCTTACTGACCGACATATGTGGGCACGTAGTGTCGCCTGTCGAGCGAGGCGGGCGGCGGCGGCTGATGTCTCGCCGGCTCGTACTCGACTGCGGGGTGTGACTGGTGCGCGGGGTGCGAGGGGTGGGAGGGGTGCGGCGGCGGCGCGGGGGGCGCGGGCGCCGCCGACCGACCCAGCGTCAGCGTCGACGACATCAGCGCACCGTCCGTGCTGCCCGCAGATACTGCGCACGCACCACAACAATCTAGCGAACTTCTATCGGTTGTATGGAAACATTAAAATACGACATTTTGAAGTGATCCCGTCATTTAAGGATACCCTCCCTTTTCCCATGCTTGTTGGTATGCCTTTTCCTGCCAGCCTATAGCGCGGCGGTTATTCCAAAGTTCCCTTAATTTTTAATTTTAAGTTAGTCTTATTAATGACAAATGTTCTGTACTTGACCTGTCATAAGCACTTTCTTAGCCTACATGATTAATAAAGATTTTGATTTTGATAACTTCTCATGGGAGGGTAACCGCTTCGTAACGTAACGCGTTACGGCGCCACTCTGGCTTCCCTTTCTCTCACGCATACGGTAGTAGTAGGCAGGCTCCTCCTGTCTCACTTTAACCCTCATTAGTCTAAGTTATCACTTCTGTCGAGCGTCCCGAGACACACACGTTTTTTATTATTAGCGTTAATGAGCAGACGAGCATATCGCTCGCCTGATGATAAGCGTCACGCAATGCAAGGCGAATAACACACGAGGGGGTGGGGACGTACTTACTGGCGTTCTTACTGGCGGAGCTGTGCAGGCCCTTGTCCATGTGCTTGAGTTCCATCTGGTCGTGGTGGATCCACAGGTCTGGAGGCTTGATGCCCGCCGATGCCGACGACTTCTGGTATGTACTGTAATGGATGTGCAAATTACAAATTTAAAATACGATGCGATTTAAGATAATGATTACAATTTTAAAATGCGGTAAATATACAATTTGCAAAACATGGAAAATGAAAATAGGTTTTGTTTTCTTAAAATAACACGATTAAGTTAAATAATTCGTAAAATAAAATATATCGTTATTGAAATATGTTTAATATGTTTAGGATTAAGACCGACTTACACGATGATTCTTAAATCGTATTCAGTCACTAAAGGTGTTTAAGAAATGTCAAATTTTATGAAAATTTGGCATTATTAAACACGTTTAGCGGTTAAATACAGTGAAGGATTGTCGTGCAAGTCGGCCTAAGTATTACTTACACTACAAAGTCATTAATACCAAAAGATAATGAATAACAGAGTAAGTATATATGTAGGTGACCATATCCACAATAACCTTTTGATTGGACACAAGAACTAAAATGATACCAGTGTATCTGTTTAATAATGTATAGAAAAGACACAATCTAACAGCGAGATGGTTGGTGATAGTGACCTGGTGTCAGGCGACAGCGGCGACAGTGGCGGGCGGCTCCGGCGACAGCAGAGCGAGAGCGCGAGCGCGGCCGCCAGCGCCAGCACCGCGCACGCGCCGCCCGCGCTCGCCCACAGCCACGCGGACGTCGCGCCCGCCAGCCCGCCGCCCTCGCCCGTCTCTGTCGGACAACAACAACATCGCTACTCAACTTTTTTTTTATTTGATTGAATGACGAGACGTGCAAGGCGCTCGCCTGATGGTAAGCGCCACGCCTACCCATAAACAGAAGCAACACCACACAGAACTTTGAATTACAAAGCACTGCGTGGCACTGAACTGCGCTCGACACCCCGAGACTTAACGAGAGACGGCTTCTCGCATACGAGGAACCTACCACCTTGTAAACTGCTACTAACATTACCCAATAACTAGGTATACTAGGTAGGTAATACTGTTCCAAAATGCAAATTATGCATCGACATTATCGATTTATTCGTTTATACTCTCTGAGGCTTCTGACATAGATACATACACATACACAGATAGAGACAAACAAAGGCGTCAAATATAATCGTTAAGAACGGGATGAATAAAACCAAAGTGGTTAAAACTCAAATTCTAATTCCTACACAGAAAAACTGAGTATTTTTTTAAGCCTTTATTGCTGATAATTAAACATATAAAGAATTTAATACAAATTATGCTTATAAACTAACACATCTGGTTTTCCGGTTCAGTGATCAGCGTGTCATGACATAGGCCTCTTCCAGCTGCTTCCATTCTTTTCTGTCTCTAGTTTTTCTCATCCATGTAACGTCTCCAATTTTCCTGATTTCGTCTCCATCCATCTTTTGCCTGTTTGCCTCTTTTTCTTTTACCATTGCGTGGTTGCCATTCTGTTATGTGTTGTCCATTTTGTTTTACGATCTCTTATCATGATAAGAGAAAAACTGAGTCAATTGTATTTGAAATATTTTTCTTTCCATTTTATTAAATTTTGGATTTGTACAGCTGTGCCATGATCTCAATTAACTTATATTTTTTATTCCCCGGGAATTTTATTCACCTCGCTTCAGAGTCTAATTCAAACAAGGAAAGTTTATCGTAAGAATATAATAGAAAACTCTAGTTTACGTGGCCGCATCATGCGATTTTCACATTCAAACAATTGCGGGACGCGGCCTCTTTGAACTACTTCCGCCTCTATCTCGAGAAACTCCCTTTAATCAGGCATTATTGTAGAATAAAATTATTATTCAAAATTCACAAAGCAATTCACAAATATTTGTTTCGGGGTATAGGTGTTGTGAGACTGAAAGTCCCTCGGAGTTCCTGATACCCACGACACAAGACTCGTATCTTACTGTGGGGTCAGGACTATGTATTTGATTATTGAGTGTATTTTTGAGTGATAGAGCCACGCTGTAGACAGTTTTGTCTACAGCATGAATGGGCTGGCTCGACCGGGTCGTTACCACTGTCTCACAGAAAACCGACGTAAAGTAGCGGCTTGCTGCTGCGTTTCGTACGGTGAGTGAGATATCCGGAAGCCCAAACCGCCCTCCCCTTCCCAATCCCTAATTATCCCTTTCCTTTAAGGTCGGCAACATGCCCATGATTCTTCTGGTGGTGTGCGACCCACTTACTCGTTTGCCAGCCTATGCCATAAAAATATTTATAAAAAATGATGTTTCATACCCATAGCAGTGGTATAGGTTATCGGCTGGCTGAACGGTCCGAGCCCCTTGCTGTTCCTGGCCTGCACCTTGAAGCTGTACGTAGTGCGCGGGCGCAGTCTGTCGACTCTCGCACGCGTCCGTTCCCCGACCACCGCGACCGCCGTCCACTCCTCTGCTGCGCCCGCACGTTGTGTCGCGTACATTATCACGTAGCCTGCAGGGAATATAGACAATATGGAACTGGGTTTTGTGAATGTGACGTCAGAGGACATTGTTAGTGTGAGTATATATTATGTATTCTTGTGTATTCAATTTTACTTTACAAACAAATATATTACAATAAAACTCACTACTCAGTATTTTAATTTTAATAATCAAGTACAAAATCAACCACAAACTATCAATTAAAAGAATTAACATGTAAACAGGAAAAATGTCTACCAAACAAATATACCGATACGCAAAAATAGAAGACATGTTGTCTCGGCGGCTGGCGGCGAAGTAAAAAGGGCGGCAACCGGCGTGCGCCGTCTTTTATACCATTCGTGGAAAAAAAAAGCCAATGTAATCTCCAATAGTATATATTTTAGTGTATTTTATTTTGTTTATTATGAGTGGTAGAGCCACGCTGTAGACAGTTTTGTCTACAGCATGAATGGGCTGGCTCGACCGGATCGTTACCACTGTCTCACAGAAAACCGACGTAAAGTAGCGGCTTGCTGCTGCGTTTCGTACGGTGAGTGAGATATCCGGAAGCCTAAATTCCCTCCCCTTCCCAATCCCTAATTATCCCTTTCCTTTAAGGTCGGCAACGCACCCATGATTCTTCTGGTGATGGGCGTACATGGGCGGTGGAGATCACTTACCATCAGGTGACCCACTTGCTCGTTTGCCGGCCTGTGCTATAAAAAAAAAATGATAAGTGTACCGGTGATGAGCCCGTTCGGTTTGAGCGGTGCGAGCCACACGAGGTCGACCGCTCTTGCGGCGGGCGCGGCGGGCGAGGCGCGCACGTCGCGCGGCGCGGACGCGGGCGTCGCCTCCAGGCTCGTGTTGCTCACCAGCATCGACCACGCGGACTCGCGACCACCTGAACATACACAACTATTAATATGACTGGTAGAAACACGCTGTAGACAGCATGTTTTGTCTACAGCATGATTGGGCCGGCTCAACCGGGTCATTACCACTGTCTCACAGAAAACCGACGTAAAGTAGCGGCTTGCTGCTGCGTTTCGTACGGTGAGTGAGATATCCGGAGGCCCAAATACCCCTCCCCTTCCCAATCCCTAATTATCCCTTTCCTTTAAGGTCGGCAACGCGCCCATAATTCTTCTGATATTGTGGGCATACATGGGCGGTGGAGATCACTTACCAACTGGTGACCCACTTGCTCGTATGCCGATCTATGCCATAAAAAAAAGTTGGGAGGGAGGTACGCCCAAAGACACTTACTGGTGGAACGGTACCTGATCATTTTTATAAACGACTAGCGACGCGATAGCGACCACCGTGTATATGGTGGAAAATCCGCTCAACCTATTTGTCTATTTTGAAAGGCCAGTAATGCCAAAATCAAAATGTGCTCAGATTCGATAATAATCTATTAATAAATAAATAATTTATACATTAAGTAACCTATTGATTTTTTACTCCGTCCATAATAAAGAGTATATCGTACGTCGAATAAGCGATAGTCTGTGGTCGATACATACCTTTGATGAGTTTGACTGCGAACTCGTATCTCGTGTATGGCCTCAAGTCATCGAGCATGCAGTTGAGATCGGTCGCGTTGAAGGTCCGAGCTCGGCCACCGTTCGCGGACCATCGCACCACATACCGTCGCCCGTCCGTCGCCGTCTAATAAAATGCCTTTTTTATCAGACTCTTAACCAGAAAGGAGTTAACGGTAGTATATTATTAAACCTACGCCGCTTGACTTTCTGCCTGTTTAAAGAACTCTATCTTTTGAACTGTAATGGTAGCTGGCTGAAAATTTCCCAGAATATGTTTTGTTTTGGCGAATATCCAGACAAACAAATAAAAATAAGGTATGATGGTATGGAACTCTCGGCGCGCAATATCCGTTTTGCACTTGGCATTATTTTATTTATTTCAAACGTACAGATATACATATCACCATCCTCGACGATATAAATAATCTATAAACTTTAAAGCAGAAATTGCATGTGGTATGCACAATAAGATTCAGCTACAACATATGAAAAACCGTCTCGTACTGACAGTTACCGATACAATAGATCAGTACCTGTCCCTTCGGCAGCGAGGGGTCGGTCCAGTATACAACAGCCGTGGAGCCGCTCAGCATAATGACCTGCAACACGGACGAACCATTAACAAATATTGTCGATACTCCTGCATTAAAGGTATCGATACCGAGAGACACGTTACTTCAAATCCAGCCCTTGAGTCATTGTGACCTTTTGGGGTGGCCCTCGCGTGACCATTTAATTAACTCCATCAACAATTAGTAGCCTATTCTGTTTTGATCAATTTTGTCACCGACATCCCATGTCTGAACTAACGATAGTCCCTCATCCAACTTCAACTTCTATAAACAGTTCCGAATCTGACATTCACCGGCATGATGCATATATAGTATAGGTATATCATGCTTATGCATTTTATATCTAAACTTAGACTATAGTCTACTTAGACTATAGTCTAAGTTTAGATACAATTGAGAACAGTTTCGTTGCATCTAACCTTGAGCTTCTATTGAACAGTTCCGCATCTAACCTTGAGTCCGACGGGCGGTATGAGCGGCGGCGGCTCGTCCTCGTCCCGCTCCTGCTCCTCGTCATCCTCATCGTCGAGTTCGTCACCCTCCGCAGCGGGCTTGGTTCGTACCGTAGCGTACACCGGAGGACCCAGCCCTAAAGAGTTACTCGCGCGGAGGGATATCACGTACTCGGAGTTCGATTCTGTGGTACATTAAAAGGAATAAGTAATATATTGCGGTTGAATGCAAATTATACTTTTTTTAATAGCATAGGTCGACAAACGAGCAAGTGGGTCGCCTGTTGGTAAGTGATCTCCCCTGCCTTTGTACGCTCACAATACCAAAAGGATAATGGGTGCGGTGCCGACCTTAACAGAAAGGGATAATTAAGGGATCGGAAAGGAGAGGAAGATTTGGATTTGGCCTCCGGATATCTTACTCAACGTACGGAGCAGCATGCCGCTACTTTAAGTTGATAACAAGGCGATCAGGCCGGCCCATTCATGCTGTAGACCAAGCAGCCTAGCGTGGCTCTACTACTCACAAATAATGATACGATTTAATAGTTAGCGAAGATAAAAATCCCATGCAAAACAATTAATACTAAGGGACCCTTGTGAAACTCCGGACAAGCATAAACTACCTTCGAATCTTGTAGTTGGACGCATTAATATACTTAAATGTATTTTCTTTCATTTAATTTCCCAAAATATACAGTATTACTAGTTAGAGAATTAAGTTACGACTATGTATAAATTAGTGTAGTTACTACCGTTCAGCTGCATGACCTTACAGTCGTTGTTGCGCGTCGACGTGTGATGCAAAACTGACCTATCATCTGTGACACAGGTTCATCCCTAGTACAGGGCAGTGCAGGGGCGTGTTGCACTGTACGATGACGGGGTGTCGACTGACCCGTCTTCACCAGCCGCGCGGTTACTTATTTAACTTCTGCTTATCTACTTAATAACTGTTGTTACACAATTGGTTGTTTATGTAATAAAAGAATTTGAATTCGAATTTTAATTATGAAATTGCAGTCTGGAGCAAGAGCGTACTCACAGCCGTCCTCAAATGTAACTGCCACCCGCAATATAATTTTCGGTATCTTTATCATTAGAATCTACTAAAGTAAAAATTGCAACGTCGACTCACGTAAGTTCCGTATGACATGCGAGTGTAGATGTGCGGGCAGTTCCCGCGACGCTTCGTCAGGCACGCCGAGCCCCCAGCCCAGCACATATCCACGCACCACCACGCCTTCTCCACCCGCGCCCTCCTCCGACCACCACACTGAGATCCAATCTCGACCCGCACGAGCTGCAACCAACATTACACTGAACATCCTGCTCGAAGGACCAATATCATTTATCGATATTTTTGAATAATCTGTTAGTGGGTCGTGCTAGTTATACTCATTCACTCGTTACCAGTTTTTATGGTTAGGAAATATTTTTTATCCTTTGTTGACCTGTCAATTACGTCAAATACATAGATACTTGAAAAGCGAGTAGACGATCACACTTTATACTGTAGCCAATAGTAATTATAGGGCTGTCCCAATGTCACCAATTAGATACATTTTACTGCTCTGATCTGTGTAGTAATATGTAATTTATAAATTGTTTATTAAGACTTATAGAACCAATCGAAATACATAAGTGACAGTTGTAACTCACTGGTAAGCGGCGGCGGTTGTGGCGGTACGCGGCTCTCGTCACGTTGTTGTTGGTGCGTGGTTGCCGTCACCCACTCGCTAAACGGTCCAGAACCATTCGCATTGATGGCACACACGCGGATCTGAAATACATGAACTCATTATTTGCTGTTTCTATCTAGGTACTTGTGTCATTTTTATCGTGGATTCGTCGGAAGTAATTGGTGTTATGTCGGTAGTCGCCTAATGGAAATACATAAATAATAATTAATATACAAAACAGTCCTGACACTAAAGAATTGTGAGCATTATGATTATATAAAAATTTGTATCGGAACATGATTCCAGCATAAAATATCAGCACATGTACTGACTAATATGAACGTATCGTATCGAAAAATAGTATGAGTCTAATGACAACCTATCTTGTCGTAGGTATCAAGAACTTACAAATATTTATGGTTTTAAAACACCAACATCTCCGTAAATAGAATCGATAATCACCTGGTAGGTTGTAGCTGTGTCGAGGTCCCTGAGTTCTGCGCGGCGCGTGTCGGCAGGCGTGGTTATCGAGTCGGCACGGCGACGCGTGGACGCCGAGGCGGAGGGCGTGGCGGACAGGGCGCGGTACCGCACCTTGTAGCCGGTGAGCGCGCCGCGGTGCGTGCGCGACGGTGGCGCCTCCCACCGCACCAGGATCGACTGCGCAACAACTTATTACTGCTATGTATGCTACAACGGGCAAAACCCCGTAAATTCTCGTGTTTAATTACGTACTGTTTTATATGCAACAGAGAATAGAAGCGGCTTTGCGAAAACAGAAGTATAGTTATAAAATAGAGAAACCAGTAATTTTATTTTAATACACTTTAAACAGTTCATTGATCAAACACCAAATTATGTGTATGTGGTCACGAGGTGTACGGACCATCCAGTGACCATGAAGGCTGAAAAGCTTTCGAAACGTTTAAACCAAAATTAATATAAAAAACTGAGATAAAATCCGTTTACATTAGTTTTATTTCAGTGTGTAACATTCGTGTAAACGTAAGAAATCATTACACGAAATTATGTTTTCAATACTTTGTTTTGAGGCGCGGCGGTGTTTCTTTTTTTTCTCCTGTGTTTTGTCTTATTGTTAGTATGAGAAGTCGCTGTTTAATGTTGTGCGTGTTAGTGGGGGGTGAGCTCGTCATTTAATATGATAGACGGGCGAGGTGGTGTTAGTGTTAGTTTTAAAAGTGTACTAACAATAATAATTACTATGACAGTGCGTAGTGCGGATACGTACATCGGCCCCGGTGGGCGTGGCGGTGAGGTTGGCTGGCGGCGCGGCGGGCGCGTCGCTGGGCGTGCGGAGCCGCACGGACGGCGCCGGCGCCCCGCCCGCCGCCGACACGCGCACCACGTACGCGGTGGCCGCGCGCAGGCCAGACAGCGTCGCCGACGTCAGCCCCTCCACCACTTGCAGCTGCTCGCGACCACTCTCCACCTATAATGATGATGAGTGGTAGAGCCACGCTGTATACAGTTTTGTCTACAACATAATTGTGCCGGCTCAACCGGGTTATTACCACTCTCTCACAGAAAACCGACGTAAAGTAGCGGCTTGCTGCTGCGTTTCGTTCGGTGAGTGAGATATCCGGAGGCCCAAATACCCCTCCCCTTCCCAATCCCTAATTCTCCCTTTCCTTTAAGGTCAGCGACGCGCCCATAATTCTTCTGATATTGTGGACATACACGGGCGGTGGAGATCACTTACCATCGGGTGACCCACTTGCTCGTTTGCCGATCTATGCAAAAAAAAATATTTTTATTTTATTTTATTCGGAAAACTTACAGCTAGCATAAATACAATATTACAGAAATGTGAATAGGTATGAAGACCATTTAAAAGTTTTCACAGATGGAAAAGAAATTATCCGAGAAACAATAAATACCGTGCAGGATTTAATTGTTGACTAAATGATGAACGCGAGATCAATATAACCATGATATACTACTAGCTATAATCTATATCTACAAATATAGATATGAGTTAGTCAACATTAATCCAAAATGGAGAGGAGTTTAAAAAGCAGGAGGTTCTTGTCTTACAATAAGAAGTAAAAGCTTTGAGATTTCTATGTTAATAAAGTTTTCGATGAATATACCAGCATTGTAAACCATTTCGTCATCGAGACACCTTTGATCTCACAACCGTCAATATGTCTATTCTAGCTAAGTTCGATTAATTTTTAAATTTCGTAGACACAATTTTGTTATAGAAGTTTAGATACCGCAATCTTTTAACTCACTTCTGAATACAGAACAGTATATCGATCAGGCACTGCGCCTTGTGGGGACTCCCAGGTTACCCTCGCCGTGTGAGGTCCCAATGGCTCAGCCTTCACTGACTGTGGCGGACCGTGAGACAGTTCCTCCTCAGGCGTGTGCACTTCTATCGCGTCGGTGGCGGGAGACACCGCAGTGCTGCTGTACGCTAGCACTGAGAACTGGTACGTTGTGTTCGGTTGGAGAGAGGCGACGTTCATCTCGTGACGTTGTGGACCGCCGCGGGATACTCGCTCCCTGTTATTAACATTCATTGTCATTGTTCGCCGCGAATTTGTTATGTAATACGTTTGCATTAAAATTCACACAAAAAATATGAGAACGAAAGAAATGGTTTAGCAAATAATACAAATTTCAGTTTCATGTCTATATAATTAGTCGATATGTCATGTTATTTAGAATCGACTGAAGTTTAATTCTGCTCGAAGGACAAAAAAAGATTTTACGTTTATACGATTCAACAAATTCAATTCGTACATAATTATTATGGTGTATAAGAAACCTATTAAATACCTCTCACTTCCCTTGACCTTGTATATGACGGCGTATCCCGTGACGTCGGCGGCGCCGTGCTCCGGTTCCTGCCAGCTGAGAGTGACGAAGCGGTGCTTGACGATGACTGCGCGCAGTGCACGCGGCGCACCTACCGAGCTCGCATTCGCGCTGCTGCCGCGCAACGCGTCCAGATCCAAACCTGGTGTTCATGGAACATCGAATTGTAGTGTTAGACAATGCCAACTTTTGTCAGTTTATAGGGATAAATATAAACAATGGTGGTTAGATAACCACCATAACTCTATACAGATGTAAAGAGTTATGATAAGTATTGGTACATACATCGCATGCCAAAGCTGTGAGGTAAGTTTTTGGTACTTAAAAGATTTAATTCTTAGAACTGGAATCAGTATTCAATTCAATCAAAATATTCCGTTCTAGTTATCAACTACATGATCGAATAATGGTAAACTAGGCATGTTGGAAAATATCGATATTAATTTCGATACCTGGATATTTATAAAGCATATCAAGAGCGATATTTTCATAGGTTGTTAAAAATAGCCTCTCCAAATGTCAAGTCGATAAATTGATATTTTTATAGGATGCAAAAAAGGCTGACCAAATGTTAAGCCGATGTATAGAAAAAATATCGATACAATATATACCAGTACTTTTTTGCACTATCGAAATATAATTAACATATTTTCTTCGTTTGAATAACGAGATGAGCACGATGCTATTCTTCTTAATTTTCCTATCACAGTCCCACTACTAATGTGAAAATAAGAAACAACCTATTTCCAATAATGGTCCCACCACCAATCAATTAGAATTCCAAACTACCGTCTTCATCTAGTTCTTCATCATCGTACTCCAGTTGCGGACCCGAGGTATATGCAGACGAGGTCTCGCCAAGAAAGTCCAAATCCTCGTCTTCGGGCGCGTACAAGCTGGTGTTACTATGTGCAGGCTCGTTGACGGACACCAGCCCTGTCGAGCGGAATTAGTAGCAAAAATGCAAACAAAAAATAATGCCACGAAAAACATAAAATAGGCGAGAAAAAATAAAATAAGTAAAAGCAAAAACTAAAAGTAAAAGTAGAACGTTAAGGAAGATGGAGAGGTTTGTAGGTAGTACCATCGTCAGGTGGTAGGACGAGCAGGCGTACGGCGGAGGTGGCAGTGCCGGCGGGCGACGACGCGAAGCATTGGAACATGCCCGCGTCCACACGCAACACACCCTGGATACGCAGCGACGTCCTGACAGATAGAACATTTATTGTTACTTCTATTTGAAATATTTAAGTAGTTTACCACACCTATACCTCGTCTAGTAACATCCTACGGAAAGCGTCAGTGGCGCCGTGCCTTAGCTAACGCTACTGTTGTAATGGCTTGCTATGACTTTACAGTATAGACACGCAGACTCAACAGTATTTGACATGACTCTGGTCAAGGTCCGTAGGAACGTGGGTTAGCCAGTGTCTATCCAGTAACTTTAGGTCGGCATAATTCTGCCGACCGTCCACAGATCTGCCGATTCTCCCGTTCGATAATATATTTGACCTGACCTCTACTGTACTTACCATTGGGTCCATTGTAGTTACTTTGCTAGACCAATATAATAAAGAAGTTTGCCTTTAATTCGCCAAAACATTATTGCGTACCACTGCATATGTAGTACACAACAATGGTAACAATATGTAGTAGGCAGAATAAGTCCTACGGTGTGAAGTGCTTGCGTTTTCATGAAACACACAAACTATGACTGGTTGTCGTGTACTCACCCGTCGAGCAGTGCGATGTCGTGATGGTTCGGTGTGAGCGGGTCGCCGTCCTTCAGCCAGCTGACGGCGGGCGGTGGACGAGCACGCGCCTCGCACCGCAGTGTGACGTCACCGCGGGCGCGCGCCACCGCCACTGCACCACTGCGCTCACTGCCGCCACCACCAGCGCCATCACCCCCGCCAACACTCACGCGTGGTACCGTCTGAATACAGAATATTCGTTGTAGGCGTGTCGAAGGTACAAAAAAATATCGATTTATATCGTATCGGTATTTTTAAAAAGTATCTATCGATTTTGATCTATCGAGATAAAATATCGATATATTAACATATCGGCTTCACATTTGGATGTCCTAATTTAGGCATCTTATAAAAAATATCGTCTTTAGGTTTAGCTCCCGGCGGCTTTAAAAAATAACGGGGATATGTTACCCTCTCAATAGCAAGATGGGTAAACCTATCGACGTACTAACTCATAAGTTAGGCTTGACAGTTATCATGAGTTGTGTGACAGCAGTCAAATCGTTATGTAAGGCGAATTCCACAGTCGATAAAAAATAAAAACGATACTAACAAGTACATGCAGATGCACGGTGTGGTCGACTGCATCGAGCGGTGAGTGCGCGCGGCACGTGTACGCGCCCGCGTCCAGCGCACGCGCACCTTGTACGCGCAGGGAACCCGAGCCAGACAGGTAGAACCGGGAGTCTAGGTCGCTACACAAATACATGCAGGTTAAATTGGTACCGGTAAACATACTATATCGTCGATGAAGTAGCAATACCTCCTAACTGACAATTTAGTCCAAAATTACTTTTTTATTACAATTGACGTAAACATAAACCACATCCCTTAGTAACTAATAAAAAGGTAATGTATTGGAAACTATTTACTATCAATAGTTGATCAAAATAAATAAAACCTTATTTTAAACAGTTTTTGTAAAATAAAACCTTATTTTAAACAGTCTGGTGTAAAATAATTAGATTCTCAACACTTAGGAGGTATTGATACTTCATCGACGATATACTATGATGATAGGACTTACAAACACGTAGTGTCAGTACGTACTAATTGTCAAAACAAATTATATTTGGGGTATTAAATTATCGAGGATTAACAATACAATGTACACACAGAGTACCCGAAAAACGAGTTAGATAGACTTAGGATAAAATCTGTATAAAGGAATTCTTTTTAGGACTTTATGAAATAATTGAAACTCAACCTCATATTCTTAACCACACGACTGATATTTCCTCTAAACAAATTTATTTTTGCTAATATTCTGTTCGTTTTCGCAGACGCTAAATATAGAAACAAGCGGTTTAATTATGATGAGTAATTGGATATTATGTAAAATTATTTGATTGGTTGGTAAGCCAAATGTTAAAATGAGGGATTAGATTACCTGAGATCTATGGCAACTCCGTTATTGAGCCACGTGATCTGCGGCTTGGGGTTCCCGATGGCGGCGCAGTCGAACGTCACCGATGCGCCTGCGCACATACATTAGTTTTAACACACTAAGCACAGCACTATACACTAGATATAATTATATACACTTCGAGTTATTTAACTTGGCCAGGCTGCTTAGTTTTTTTTCAGGGAGTAAAAGGAGACGACGCGCAGGGGTAGGTGAAGCGACTGACTTCAGACTAGTCAAGTTATTATTGTGTAAGTCAGTGTTTCCCAACCTTTTTTTAGGCCATGCCCCACCTTACCATTGTTAAATTTGTTACCGATTTCTAGGATTGCATGTAAATAACCCAAAGCGAAAGGGTTAAAATCATGTCGAGTCTATTTTTAAATTCCCCCCCTTCAGTATCAAATTGCCCCCATGTGGGGCGTGGGCCCTACGTTGGGAAACACTGGTGTAAGCAGTAAAAGGGTAGTGAGTACCTTCGACGACGGTTTGCGGCTGCGGTGTGGCGACGAACCGAGGCGGGAACTCAGCGGCTGGAGGCTCCGCAGCCACGCGAAGTTCCACTTCCTCGCTCATTCTGAACAATAAAATCGACCTTCAACCCACAGACTAAAGTTAAGTGCTTTTCAACATATTTTTGCCACGGTGGCCATCATTATTTATGTAATATTTCGGAGTATTTTTCAATACAGCACATAATAAACGCAGAGCACAATTAAACACATCCGTTCGATAATACAATTTATAAGAGAGAGGGAGAGCAACCTGCGAATATTGCAATATCACTTATAACTAGCGTACTTATATACATTACTTTAAAATGTTTATTGTATGTACGTACATATTCAAAACAATATTTAAATAAATCTATTCTATTCGAATTTTAAATTATGGCTTCATACATTTTTGCCAATGTCGAGTACTGTGTGTCGGCTTGTGTCACCTATGTTTCCTGGAAGTTCCCTGTTGTGGTATATTCTTTAATAGTATTCTATCAAAGAATATTATACCTTGATAACTATCAAAGTTAAACATAAATTACTTTCGGTTTCGACCATTAGGCGACCACTAATGTATACACCAATGAGACTCAAATTCAAGAAACCAATCTACCACAGATATATACTAATAGATCAAACATAAGTCCTCACTACAGGGATCGATTATTAGAAATGACTGTGGTCAAAATACATTATTTAATTGAGAACAAAACAGCGCTGCAGCAGCTGCATGTATTGTTTGTATAATTTACTTGTATCGTTCTCGGCGATGATAGAGCGCGACTCGGCAGCGGTATACAGCTGCGTCGTGGTGCCGCAGCGGTTCGATCTCGAGCGCACCGCTCGCGGTGACGGCGACGCGAGCGCTCTCCAGACGAACTGGCGAGCCGTTCTTTAACCAGGTCACCTACAAACATACAATTAGGTTATCATCATCATCATCATCAGCCACAAGACGTCCACTGCTGAACATAGGCCTCCCCCAAAAATTTCCAGACCGACCTGTTGGAAGCGGCCTGCATCCAGCGATATCCTGCGACCTTTATCAGGTCTTTACCTTAATTAGGTTATAATTAAAGTAAAATGACATGGAAGGTGACTCTATAGTTTGTGGTAAAGAAGATGAACTTGTACAAGTTTTATGTTAGCTTTAAATTAGAGAGGAATATATTATGTGAGCAATCAAAAATAAATAAATAAATCAGGCCCATATCCCCGAATATATAGGCTACGTTGCATCTATTACAACCATAGTTTACCAAGGTTATCACATGATGTGACAGGGGTCGAGTCCATTGGGCACAAAGTGCAATCCCGGGCAACATACGTATGTTTATTTCGAAACTAAAAACCCAGCCTAAATAAATAAGTAGGTACGCTGCCAATGCAAGTGAGGCGATGACCACACTTTAAAAAAGTCGATACTATAGCAATAGCAAATTAATGTGCATTGGTGCAAATCTAACGTGATGGATGCTTCGCACATACCTACCGCCCTTTTCATCATACATAGGTACTTCATACATTAACATTTTAATTAAAGAGACAGGCTGAGTGTCATCTTTGTAACCACATCCAGCTAGCCAAGCTTTCATCGAGTCGAAGTTTACTCGCTATGAGCAACTATTTTAATTATAATATTACCCCCAACAGTGACAGTAATAGTACTGACTCCACACTAGGTTAACCCGTATCGTGATCAAGAACTACGAGGGACTTATGGTCCCACAACATCTAGACGCCTAACATCTACAGCATACAAACAAATATTTGTAGATCACGCAACCATTTGTCGTGGTGCGGGAATCGCGGAGTATCATTTCACAGCCGGCTACCCACCCGCTACGCCACGAGTCTGTCACAATGTCTCTCCGACGGTACTTACGTTAAGTTTGAGCACTGGCGGCGCGTAGTGTAGTTTGGTTGCACCGTAGACACGTCTCTCTGGCGCGGGTGCGGCGGCGAACCTCGGCGCGAGTGGCGGGGGCGCTCGCACCGCACACGGCAGGAGAGCCACGCCGCCCGACACGGACGACACCGACCGCGTCGGCACCCACACCTCCGGTACCTCTGTAACACGACCGTTAGGATAAGCGGTAAAGCAATGCTATTGTCTGCAACATTAATGGGTTGTCTCGAGCGGAATTTCTTTTATAGCATAAGCATATGATCAAGTGGGAAACCTGGTGGTAAGTGACCTGCACTCCCAGTGTATCCACAATGCTAGAAAAATCATGGCGCGTTGCCGACCTTACCACTATCTCACAATAAGCTGACGTGAAGTGGCATTTCTATTGCATTTAGTACTGTCAGCTAGATTTCCGGAGGCTCAAATTCCTTCGCCTTCCCAATCCCCATCCCTTCGTTTAAGGTCGGCAACGCACACAAGATTCTTCAGATATTTTGGGTGATCATGGGCAGTGGAGACTAGAAATCACTTACCATTAGGTGACATACTTGCTCGTTCTCTGTTGTTGTCATATGCTATAAATACTTATAATACGAACAAAATAACAAAGCTGAGCTGAACTTAGCCACTTCATACACTTTAAACTTTAGTCTCCGAAAACAATATCAACAACGCCAGTCATAACTGAGTTTCGGCTGACTAAGTTACTTTGCCCGTAATGTTCGAAAATAAAGAAAAAAACTAAAACTGTATTCTAAAAATATGATTAATTGATGGGCTTACCGGCGAGAAAGACAGTGGCGGTACGTGAGACGATAGTGCCGACACCGTCAACGCTGGCCACGCACTGGTAGTGTCCAGCGAGTGCTGCTGACATACCCTCGATCGACAGCGACCCGTTTAGCAGCTGTTTCCTGGAACGAAAACCAACTACCATAAACCTCTGTTGGCAATACTGATCACCTCAATTATCCGCTTGGTTTAAATTCAGTCGTATTACGTCTTGTTACAATATCCCTAGATAATGTACTGAGATTTCAGATTTTACTTAACGACTGCGACCATACTATTACCATTTGCTGTAATGTATACATGGGCGTATTATCAATGGAGCAAGGTGGGGCGCTTGCCTGGATATAGTTGTGAGTTAGCGAAAATTACTATTTTTTAAAAATTATCATTTCCAATTTGAAATATTGGTGCGTGGTGTGCGAAGTCGTACAGCGTAACTTTCTACTTCACAACTGATGACACTTCTTTTTTTGCTTGGCGTGGAGTTCCGGCGTCCCTTGTAGTAAATCACGCCCCACCCTGAAGTAAATCCTGGTTACGGTCTTGAATGTATATTAAATTCCATGGCATCAATCAAGCATACGAAACACAGTAATCCTGTAATGTTTTAGCAAGTGCTGAAAAACCAGAATCGAGGGTCAAAATAATATCGTTATGATACATTTGTTTGAGGGTTCGATGCTTCGATCAACAATTCGAAGGTTCGATGTGGTACCTGTACTTATCCGCGGCGGATATGGCATGGTCCCTTGTCGGAATGGCGAGTGCACTGTGTCGCCACGAGAGGCGGAGCGGACGTGTTCCAGTGCCAGCGGTTGCGGCACAAGGCAGTATGACACCCTCGCCTTCCACCACCACCGCGTCGTTCGGCTCCGTCGTGAACCGCACGCCTGCCTCGTGTTCCTCGCCACCTGCGAATAAATAAACAAAAATGTTATATTATCACATACTTACAGGTTATTCCATTCTAGTGTTACGAGTTAGAGATGAATATAATTAATAAAAAATCCCGTCAAGTGCGAGTCGGACTCGTATACTGAGGGTGTCGAACCCGGACACTTAAATTTTTATTTTTTAAGTTTTTTTTTTATAAGAAATCTGCAACAATAACACACTTTCGGTGAACATTTTTGCCGGCTGTCTATTACGGTTCAAAAGGTAGAGCTATTTGAAAGACAGACAGACAGACATGTAGACAGCCTGTGTAGACTCTGTAATAGGGTTGCTTTGGTATCCCTTGGGAACGGAATGCTAAAAAGCTGCTAAGAAAATTATATAATACAGGTAACAGTCACACGGGACATGTATAGCTCTATATATAGCGGACATGTAGGACATGTAGTCGCGTCGTGGGTATCAGAAACAACGAGGCTTTGTAATCCAACAGCAAACAGCCCTGATATAAATACTCATAGTAGCTGATAACGAAAAATATTTACTAAACCATTAGTCAGTTAAGTTGCCCGAATAGCCACTGCAAAGCGCAGCGTCGCATCACCTTTTGATTGCCGTCGTTATTATTTTCCCATAAATTATATTCAAAATAATTTGTAAAGCACAAAATTAAAGCAAACATAATTTAATGCTTCGTTAAGCTACCACTCTTGAGTAAGCGAGAACTCTTCATTAAAATTAAAATCGAACTAAGTTTATGTTTTTTTAAATATTTACTGAATGCGGTTTATTGTGCGTTGATGTGGGTGGTGCGGTGGGGTGGGTTTTGAGACGCGCTCCTTTGTAATGTACAAGCACAAGGTCAATTTTGTATGAGATCTCAAAATGTTTTTTACTTTATTTTATTAAAGCGAGTACTTCGTTCAACATTATAATACTCGAGGGACGAATAAATTGAGGATCCAGTGTTTTAATATTAATAAGAAATTTCAGATAGGCCAAGTTTCGATGTGAAAAAAATGTTTAGAAATGAAAAATGAATAATATCTTGGAAGGAATGAGACTGATTCTAGTGAGTAATTTTTCTGACCTTCATACTCTCTAATTATAAGTATCCGTACTCACTACATGGTACTTAAAAATGCGTTTCCGCTTGTGACATTTCGCCGGACCGAGAGGCGTGTCTGTGACAATCTCAAGTGTGGACTGTTATTAAATGTTACGACGTGTTAATGTCACTGAGCGATCTGCTCTGAGATCCCGTAACATTTGGCCGTGACATATAATTTACGGTTTTATTATAATTTGTTTTATGTCACAGTAAAAGGACCTGCCGGTGCGACACGCGTACACGTTATCGTAATAAGTATGGTCTGTACGTGTGGCCACACATCTCGGTGCGACAAAATATCACGGAAGTGTGGACGCACTTAACATATGTGCAATAAGCAGGAAAATGTATATCTTGTAAATATATATTTGTTAAATGTGTATTGTATATGTGTAAAATTATTCGTTGAGGCTGATTAGAAACGCACGAGTCTTCCCCTTAAGGGGCGGACGTAATATGACGTAATGGACCCTACATTATTCCATCTAATCCCGATATCGCCATAGTTCATTTCGATATGGCATAAAGCACAGTCAAAACGTTCATAAATATAACTAGTAAACGATATCCGACGTCCCGCATGTATGAGACAGGCACACACACTAAAGCACTACAGTGAAAGGCATGGCGGCACAAATGGACCGCAATTGGAGGTCGACAGATGTTCTGAGAACAATTTCACATGACATCCTATACCGGAACATGGCTTGTGACGCATCCGAATGAGACTCGAGTATTGTAACTTATATTGTGGTATCGAATTAACTGTTCCGTGGGGTGACAGTTGGAAACCATAATTTATTTAAAACACCCTCTCCTGATAGTGCTTATACAAGCGGTGCTGTATGGCACGCCCATCTGCTTCGTAGGAACATGCCACCACTTGTGTAGATACAAAGCACGAAAGCAAACAAGCGTGGTATATAACTTGTATATCAATGTATATAACACATTTCGCTGTTGGCAAGTTGGTATCAAGGCACTCAAATTATACCATCGGGCATGATGTATTCGAGAAATCAAAAAACCAAAATTTCAGTATGTGCAAGAACTTACTACATAAGAGATGTATGACCGTGGTAAAGGTCCCGACGTTCTATGCGATATGAATGATGCTGATTGCTGACTGGCGACTCAAACATTCTAATTCTGCACCTCGTAAAGTGAGACTAGCCACTACCTCGGCTCTTCGGCGTTTTAAACCGTGCTGTAACAGCGATACGAGCAAGCTTTACCGGCTAATCTAAAATCCATATTTACACGCTAATCGCTTAGCGCCTAGGCTTTACCGGCTAGTCCGAAAACTACGATTGACGAGCCTAATGAAATTTATGTGAGAATCTACTTCTATTTAGCTGCAAGGGTATTTATTATTTATTATGTAATACATATGTACAATGTATTGTTTTATGAAAGGTTGATGGTATCGTACAGTAGTTTTCCTACAAATCGCTCACCACATACCCGTATCTCGGAGCACAGACGTGGCGCTCTTGGATACATTAGCAGTTGACCTAATTGCCGCATCTGCTGAATCACTCCCCTTCTACACTGGCAAACGCATTTTAATCGGTACTGTTTTTTACTTTGGCTCTTCTAATTAATAAGCAATATAATTAAATTGGTACACAATGGTTAATTACTGTAACTGAGTCGTCACCACAATGTGTATTCGTAATATCTGTTTATGCAAGCGTATTCAGTAAAGAGAGTAGTATAATTTCCACATATTTTATTTTGTTTCTTGATTTATATTCTTTATACAAATTTTATAAAGGAGGGCTTAATGGGCATTCTCTCTGTCACCTTAAAGTGATGGCGAGATCAATAAGGTAAGTGTATAATGCATATTCTATCATGTTTCATTTTGTATCATCTAAAACACAGCCCATGTAGGGCAAATTTTTAGTTTTCTTACAGTTTTATTCTGCTTGTTTAATAACAGCACCTAATTGAGTACGATTGCTTACTACAGGATGCATACACCGTCCCCGATGTAGAAGTGTTCATTTGTTAACCGAAGAAGAAAAAAACGGCAGAGGTTCTCATATCGACACGTGTTATTAATGTAAGTATAACCACGCATAACTCCGCTAACTACGGAGATATTTAGATGATTCATTTTTCTTAAGCCCTTTCCACATATTGGTCGATACCTCTCCCCGAATGTCTACTAGCCAATACTCGTTTTTGGCTACGATTAGTTATTATGACGAATATATGAAAGAGATCGCGAAGTGAGAATAAACAGTCTTCTACACTCCCATTTGGCAAATTTCTCGCCCAAAGAGCGGGCTTAAAGTGTGCCTATACTTTCTTGGTCATCGGCTTGAAGGTATGATGACTAAAGAATTTTTCGAATACATGATTTTCCACAAGAAAATGTACAAATACAATCTGCTGCGCTGGTTGATGGTTATGAGACATCTGTATCTGATTTTTTTTGTCCAATAAATTATTATTATTATTTTTTTATTATATTGTTAAAATAAATTATATTTATTATTATTGTTAAATAATAGAGGTCGGAATTTGTATCTGGCACGACTGGTAGTTATAAGCAGAAGCGTTGCTATAATAGTCAGTAACAGCGACTTATTAGGTTAAAATTTTTATCATAGAAAACAACACAATTTTGTCATAAACATTTTAGATAATACAGGAGCAAAAATAGTTGAAAACTCTAAATATTAATCTAATTTGCAAATATATTTGCACGCTAAACTTAACGTAATAAAAGTTTTATTTGTAAAGAAAAGGAGCTTTATAGGAATGTAAAACTTGAACCAAAGTAATACTTAATTTTGTGGTTACGCTTTTTATACAACTTTTATTTATTAATTTCTACTCCTATTGTAAGAGTCAAAAGAAAGCAAAAACTATGCCGACTAAAGAATGGCTAATCCCCCACCTTCAACTGGGATTCATAGTACACAAACCTAGTTCCAATATCTGTGTCACCGAACCACCAGCGCTTACAAAAGCGACGAGCGTCCGTACGTCGATTGTGATTGTAGAAAAGAAGTGAAAAAAGCGCCCGCCGCTTAGCTTCGAACGGCCGGCGCGGCGCGGCGTTGCGTTGGCCGGAGAGATGATTGGAAAATGGCGGCCGTTGTATTTGGAGCATGACGGTGATAATGAACGACGGATTGCAGATGAAAGTGGAAAGGCTTCGGTTATATTTCCTTTGTGTTCTATGAATAGAACAATATTTTGTAGGAGTCAGGCAAAATTTTGATGAACAGTTTTTTTAACATTCTTATAAAATTACAAACAATATTTCATTTTCAGGGATTTCTAATATTTTCATCAAGCTTAGAGATAGATGTATTCTTTATAGTTGTACGAGTATGTAATATTACTGCAAATGGGACCTACTTAAGAAAACCGACACTAATCCACAGCAAGTTCAAATGGAGATACTGATTTCGTTTTGCTAAATTCATTAAGTTAAATAAAATACAGGATAAAAAAATAAATTTAACTTAATGAATTTGCTGTTGATTAGTGTCTGTTTGCGTAAGTAGGTCCAAATGTGACGTAGGTTGTGAATTCAGATCAAAAAATTAATGTTTCACGCAAGTCATAGGGGATCCTTTAGCTGAGTCATCGAAATTACTTAGAGTTATAAATATTATAAGTCTCTGTTCCATACTACACACACACACATAGTATTAATCTAATCACCAATTATACAATAGAGTATGATTAGATGGTGCTCGAACGTCGCACTAACATCGTTTACAGTAACCAAGAGACAAACTGTATACACGTCATGTCACGACACTAGTTAGCTGTAATATAAACACAGGCAAGTTGCTTAACCTAACAGAAAAGGTAAATACAATTTAAAACAAAATAATAGAAGATTAAAAATGGTTATTATTATTATCACTATGTGTTAGGCCCTTGGTATACGAAACAAAATAACAGAAGATTAAAAATGGTTTGTACTAAGTGGAGCAGTATATAAGCACAGTTGTGCTTCGATTTGAAGAACATTGAAACCAGTGAAATTGCTGGGCATTATGAGACTTAGCAACTTGTATCTCAGAGCAACGAATGCAATCCATTGACGTTTTATCAGTCAAGCTAAAAAAATTGCTTTAATAAAAAAGATATCGAGAAAACGGGAAACTCTTTACGCACGGGTCCCTTAGAGCTGGTTCCCACTTGTCGGGTGTCGGATCCGAATATTAATCGGACGTCGGCGCCTTTGTTCACACTTCGGTTAATAATCGGATGTCGGCCGCGGCCGAAGCTAGGGCCAAATTTAAGCACTATACGCGAGGTGACTGTGCACGATGGACGTCGACGAAGATCTTGTTGTTATGTATTATTATTTAAGGAGAAAACAAAGAAAGAGAGCGAAGGAAAGAAAATATTGGGTGCACCCAATCCTGAGGGAACGATTTAGTTTGGGAACATTCCAGAACTTAATAACAGAATTGAGGAGTGACGAAATTAAGTTTTTCAATTATTTTAGGATGTCAATATCTACATTCAACGATCTACTGGCTCAAATATTAGTGAACATAAACTACAAAACGGCCCCGACACCCGACAAAGTGTGAACAGCGCTATTCTTACTTAAAGGCGAGCGAGATCCGACACGATTTTTTTCCGGGCGTAGAGGGCTGGCAAAACACCCGACATTTTCTGTCGGCGCCGACACAAAATCGGTTTCCGACAAGTGTGAATAGCTTCATATAAAATGCTGTGCTACTACAACCTCCGATTAATATTCGGATCCGACATCCGACAAGTGGGAACCAGCTCTTACAGTCATAATTAAATTAATTTATTAAGAGACTTTGAAATCAACGCCAGTATTGGGAACCCAGGTAAGCAAAGTAGACCAATCAGCGGAACGTCGTCTTATTATTAACCGATTAATAAAACGGAAGTGGTTTTCAATTCGACGCGTTTTTATTCATATGTATAACCACGTATAACTCCGCATAATGTGGACCGATTCGGATGATTCTTTCTTCATTCGTACAAGGGTAACTCAAACTTGATCCCATTTTAATTTTAAGAAAATAGGAGATTAAAACGGATAGAAAACAGTATATTATGAGGTTACCAAGTGTTACCAAAGCGTTGCTAGCATGGGATCGGACACTTTTGATCATCGATATAATATAATATACATACATATCTAACAATCTAAAAAATTAAACCATTTATTTACACCATACGATTTACGAGAAACACATTAACCAAACAAACACTCAAGCTCTATACAAACAATAACTTGAACAATCTTGTAAAGTATAAGGTTATTTAAACAATTCCATTAAGTGTACATTAATGTGGAAGTATCATCGTACTGCGGGACAAGTTTTGATCGATTACTGCGTCAACAATTAAATAAACACGCAGAGCTTACGCGACGCTACGACGCTCGCAAGTGATAGTGCTACAGTTTTATCTATAGTGTGATTGGGTCAACTCATCCGGGGTTCCACCACTGTCTTACAAGTAGAGACGGAAAGTGGTAGGTTAGTGTTGATTTTCGGAAGATGAATGATATTTCCGAGTCCAACCTCCATCTTCCTAAACGCCATTTCTTTTCATATACCTAGAGCCGGCAATGCACTTCATTATTATCAGCCTGTGTTAGTCCACTGCTGGACATATGCCTCTCTTAAAGCACGCCATTGAGCCCGATCCTTGCGGGCAATGCACTTACAATTTTTCATTTTGGGTCATTAGTTTAATTTTTCATTTTAGGTGGCTTTGCTATACTGTGTAAACTGTAAGGCAAATGCTATATAGCAGGTAACATGCTTAGTGGCATGAGCTTAAAGATCGCTTGAAGGACTCATCTTTGTACACACTCTTTTTTCACACACAGTACTGGAACGGGCAACACCGCTGACTTGGTGGGACGCTTATGGACTTCTTGCCACTAAGCGTGCCACCTGCGGTGTAGCAAAACATTTCTGATAATCTTCTTCCACCTAGGAACGGAGCAGTATGCTTTTTTTAACACAAATGTTACAGAAAGACTTGACTTGTAGATATACTTTATGCTACTCGCCTACGGTGCCATATTGGCTGTCCGAATACAATTTGAATATTATAATGTCGATAGTCATAATGCGAGATGTCACGAACAGACCGTTTCGAACTCCCTAACTATTTGTTGGGAAACAACTTGCTTTCAGCTCAGTGCAGTAGGATCGTCAAAATTTTCAACTCAGACTACCAGAGTTTCCGACAGCTAGAAGGCGCCTACAATTAGTTAACATTAGCGACTGAACGAATACGTCAACTTAAGACTCTTAGGTTCTGTAAGCCATCATAGCATAAAATTTAAAATGTCTTTTTTTCCATTTTTAAATATTAGTTACAAATAAAAAAATCAAAAAAATGAGGTATATAAAAAACATTACGCTCCGATGGCAACGCTTAGGACCCACCGGCGGTTAGGACCCCAGAGAGAGAAACCTCTTCACAATGCGTGCCGTGTCCAATAATACCGCTTTTTGTATCTGGCTCCTGACCTAACGAGCCTCTGAAGATGTTGGTCGAGACTCTTCGGTATCAACCCATAGGCAGAGACAACTATCGGGACAATAATTGTTGAGTCCACATCCCACACGTCGGTAACCTCGTGTGCCAGATCTAAATATTTGGTCATTTTAACCTTTTTTTTTGGCTTTTACGAGGTTCTCGTCATGCGGAATGGCGACGTCAACAAGCATTGCCTGGCGAACCAATCGATCTATTAAGACAATATCAGGCTTATTGGCAACAATAGTCCTGTCCGTAATAACAGATCGATCCCAGTAGAGAAATATAAATGGTATATTTAGTTATTTATTTTCATAATAGTACATTTTAAATTATTAAGCCACTAAAAAGGGATGTTCTCAATTCAACGCTTATATTTATTTCTCTTTGGTAAATTTAATATTGGGGTTTGATGGATATTTGGGACGCTAACAATCTCAACATTAGTGTCCTATTATCTTACAAACTAATTTGTGAATCCCTCTTCCCGCTTATAATAATATATGGACCTTACTAATACTTTTTCTTAAATGTGCTCGGCACGGAAAGATAATTCTCACAAATCATAACAATGGCTAGGCGGGATCAAAGCGCTAGTCGGCTGTATGTGGCGTGTGCGGTGACGCGGCGGCGCCGCTAGCTCAGCGCAACGTTATCGCATTACGGAACGCGCCACGCACGCTTCTATCCCCTATTAGGCAAGACTTTTAGGGGACTTTAGGTATGACTTTCATGGATGATAATAAAATTGCTAGTAAGTTATGTCAGTGGTAGTAGAGCTACGTTGAAGGCTCTTTTGTCTACAGCAGAGGTTCCCAGACTTTTTTTCTCATAGACCACATTCAAAATTTAACAGGTTCTGGTGGACCCCTTGAAGCTACATTTCTACCTTATTCCACCCCATTTACCATGAGCCCCCGTTTTTTTGTCACGCCTACGTAGACCCCCGCCGAGTCTCCCCTGGACCCCTGGGGGTACACCTGGACCACTTTGGGAACTAATGGTCTACAGCATAAATGGGCCGGTACGACCGGGTCAGTATGTACCACTGTCTCGCAGAAAACCGACATGAAATGAAAGCTTGTTTTGATGTTGTGTGTAGTGAGTGATATTTCCAGAGGCCCAAATCTAGGAAGGATTTACAATCCCCATTGCTTTCTTTGAAGGTCGGTAACGTATCCGTAATTTTTCTGGTATTGCGGGTGTTTATGAGCACTGGAAATCGTTTATCATACGAAGGTATCTCACTTGCTCGTTTGCCAGCTTCTATAAAAAACAACAGTTGCAGCGGGATCTAACGCGTAAACTATCTGTTACCTAAAGGGAAAGAACGTCGAGATCCTTTGTGGTGTAACTTCGCACGGTCGCAATACTTAAGCGTGTTTGCCTGCCAATGTAGAGGTATAAAAAGTATAAACTTTATGCGTATAACGGAGAATATAAAGCACTCATAAACTGCAAATATCTCGACATATTCTACAGAACTTTAATATAACTAGTCAAAACGTAGCGCGTAGAATAAGATTTACCCTGTCTCTGTGTCATATCTAAACAATATGAGCTATAACAAAAAAAATAGGAAGGCATTAAATTTTTCCTACGAGAGTGAAGAGCGCGGAGAGATAGTGGCCGCCAACATTTGCCAAATATTGTGATCCAATATGCATACATTAGTGAAAATATGGCGGCGTGGAATCTCATAACTGTGGAGCTCAGGGGATGTTTTATGTGTCACATGCCACAACAGAATAATCGCTCGCAACAGCTCGATAATACGAGAATCACGTTGTCGTTTAATTGCCGTTTAATTTTTAGACATTCCAAACTCAGTTCATAGCTGAGTTTACGCAGGTTTACTCTAAGCAATGTTGTGCAATAAAATCTGAATGGCACATGTACAGAAATAAGATTAATAGTATGCACGTGGGCAACCCTCAGATAGATGGATATGTGATTATGATGCCTTAATACAAACCTGTTACATCATTAGATTATGTAGGTACTTATTTTTGTCTTGGCTCTTGAGTGACTGACCGCACCTGGATGACAGGCCATCCATTGCATACTCGTATTAATTCTTAAAAAACGATCATTTCCTAAGCGCTTAATTTAAATCGTAGATAGTAGATACCCACTGTTACTAGGTGATACACACTAAACAATATAAGAGCAATCTACTTTAATAAGATCTCCCTCGAGGCCCGCCCTGCAGATGTCCCGTAACACGATTACCGATCGTCTGGCACGGACATGGCAGCCCAACAAGCTGGCAGGTAAGTAAGGTATCTCCCCGTTAACCCACCCCCTTACCGGCACTGATAATCATGACTCATTAAAATACATCACTGATCCATGGAGATAGTGTGTTAATGCTCTGTGTGTATACATCATAATAGGATCGTAGGGTTCACAAGAGACAAGAAAGATAAAAAAAAATTGGTGTGTGTCGTGGGACACCAGATAGGAACGAAGTTCCTTCGGCTAATGTAGAATCGACACAAATTGTAAAAAATACAAATTATCAACTAAAATAACAAAATATGTCTCTTTATTTTTGTTTGACAACATAAAATTACATAGAAATAGAATCGAAAAATAGAAATAAAAAAAAGACGTGTAGCACTCGGAGACTGCCGCGGTAAAGCTATTGTATAGCATTTTTTATCAACTTATGTAATTATAAATAAAAACTTATTAATTTAGACTTAGACTGGCTACTAAACGGTGGACGGCCGTGTTCTATAATCAAAAATTCAAATTCAATTTTCAAACCGCGTCTACATTTCCAAATGTCATAAGTTATCTATCTGTTTTATTAACGGAATTTCGACTTTAACTTTGTGTGCTAGATATCAAATTAAGTTTAAAAAAAGTCTCATTTAACGGTTTTATTCCACGCATTTTTTCCACGCATTTTTCTTACGGTTTTACTATCACATTTTTTTCAGTTCGGTCACGCAGCGAAATCCCTATCCCCTCCAAGCCTGCCGTAAGGAACTTCGTTCCAATAAACAACAGCCTCATTTAATGTGTGTTATTCCTATTGTATTTGTGTGTGCTTGCTATATAAAACCAATATATAGTACGTATATTAACCCACACTGGCATGAGGCATCTCTAAACCTATAGTCACGACAACACCTACAACCACCTTATCGTAATACACACATTTGTCCTCGTACCTGAATCAAACCCGCACCTAGACATCTAAACAGCTACTCGACAATGCATAACTTTTAAATTGAATCTTACAAAGATAAAGTTGCAATATCATGGTACTGAAAAAACAACATTTAAAAATGCTAAAATTTCTGCTCTGGAGTGTCATTTAAAGCTTGAGTAAAGAGAGTAAAGCTTAAGCTTCCGTGATGTACAGTACCATAGGAAATGTATACATTAAAAAAATATTTCTTATAATACTCTATGCGTAGGTACATTGGCTTCATTTTGAATCGATACTAAACATTGGTTGGATTGTCATAAAAGAAACAAACCAACTCTATTAATCCTCTGTTTCATGCGTCAGTTGGTCAATGAGTCACAAGCGCATCATATCCATAACATATTGTAATATTTTCTAAACACTACGTCACATGCGGTCATTCAGCGGGTGGGTACAATCTGTCGCGGCCAGTGTCCCGAACCGCAGCTCTCAAGCGACGGAAACGAGCATGCTAGCGCAGGAAATTGTCCGCTCCACACGACCGACACACCCTTAGACCCCTTCCCCTACACAGCTGCCCACCATTTACCTCCATTTCACCCCGCGACGACCCGCCACCGTTGACCCATTTAGATCGAAGACAACTTTTATTATAAAGTGGAAGTCGGTCCTGCGACTAACTTAGATGCGATAAATTTTTTGGGAAGAGATTCGGTCATGAAAGAAAAAAGTGGCATTGTTATTTTTTTCTTTTTAATAAATAAATACTAGGGATTTACTAATATAGAAGCACTGCTTAGTTATTAGTTAAATAATGTTGTGTCTCTTTCTAGCAACTTTATAAATGGTATTGACACAGAAAGACAAACAGTGTTTAACTAATCGGTGCTTGAATAACATTTATCAGTAAGATCCTGTAGAATACTAATGGCCACCCACATTTATTTCATGGTGGGCCGCACGCTCGTCTGTTTAGCAATAAAAAAATGTTACGATTATACCCTGATATGCATATGACCATAAGGTACACAAATAAAATCCTAAAAAAAACACTTGCAAGGATTGTGAGGCATTTTTAGGAGCTATTTATGCTATAGATACGAATTGACGACATTTGTCAGAAATTTATGACTGAATAATAAGCGATAATTTCATAAGCGTCAACTTGAGTTAATAAGATTCTAATTGGTCCATGACTGAAATCTTCAAAATAGACTAACCGTCGCGTTAAAGACAATATTAGTTTAACACCAATAGCTCGACAGCAATTAATACACTCTTAATTGAAAAAGAAAACCGCCGTAGTATCAGAATCGTGAATCCTTCATAATTCAATTATCAAAATAGCTGAAAACTTAATATTTTAAATGGATACGATCTTTACTAAGTACCGTCTGGACGCAAGACATGTTTAATCTAACCACGAAGCTTGTGGTCTTCCAAGGTTGTATTTAAATGCAATCAAATTACACAGTAAACTGAACTGACGATTATTTTTAACAACTATGAATTCGTTATTCCATTTTGCATACACTAGTACCTACAGCGTAACTTTTTCATTGTTCAGTTTCAAGCTAACATCATTTAAAAACTATCCTGAAGTCTGTACACAAATAAGAACAGATAATATACTCAATTGCTTACAGAATAAAAAACGTATCCAATTTGGATTTATAAATGTGTCCTACTTTCCTTAGAAATATTTTATAACCAAGGAAAAAAATAAAGACATTGCGAAATATAAACAAGTCAATAATTTAAAGTATCACCCACACAACGCAAATTTCTGTATTCTTAAAAATTCGCCACAAATGGCTAAACAACCGTTGAGCATTGCATTGTAACATGAATCTTGCAATTTAATGACAATTCAAAAAAAAACAAAAACTGTGTGTAAACACAAAAACAGAAACACAGGAAACCTAAAATGACAATATAAAATATAATTACGTTTTAACTTGGTAGAACAACCTTATTCAAGTATGAATTAACAGAAAAGTTTAAATTATCTAGGGTGCTTTAGTCATGCTACGTGGGCCAAAAGTCGTCAACTGTAATCGGTAGACCTTGAAGGTAAAGTTCAAAACTTTTGCGCTGAAATTTCCAACTCACTCCAAAAGTTGTCGGGTGACGGAGTTACGCTCGGAAGAGTAGTTTCAAACATGTGCCACTATTGTCATACTATAGTATGACATTTGAGCCAAAATTAAACTGGAAAAAGGGATTTTTTTAGGAAATAGAGCAAGCGGCAAAGGTTTTGCGGCATAATAGTCACGTCACATATCCTGTCGTAAAATATTGTATGGACGGTATTTACGGCAAAATAACAGTGCACGTTATATTACATTCCTTTTAATAATGTTTTAGTAACACACAGCACAAAAACCTATCTCATTCAGTAGAACAGTCCCGGGCCTAGCAATAGAATAATATAGGCGTAGTAGATACTAATAATATTAAAACAAAAAAGGTCATAATATAGCTGTGCTAAAATTTCACGTCCCAAAGTTAGTCAACCTGAACTTCTTTTAGTGTCCCAAATGTATCACAATCAGTCGTCACGGTAATCGTCTCAGTCAATCGTTTAATCCCGCGGCTGCCTCACAGACGCATGCCACCGATCAATCGTATCGCACTGATTCGGGCGGGATATCCTTGTTAGCGAGGTATTAAAACTACAAGGAACGTAAAGGTAGAAAGCACCGCACCGTTAAGACGTAAGTTTCAAAAGAGAAGTTTTTAATAATAGTTTATTGCATAATAAAGTGATATAATTAACATAATGATTTAACGCCAGGTTTCATTTCCTTTCTTTATCCTTCTTATGATTGAATGTTTACTTCGCCATAGACCACAGTAGCAAAGTGAAAAAATCTCAAAAGGGAAGCTGACGCTATAATTGACGATTGCGGAATATTTTTAATTCTTTGTTACGTATTGGTATCAATATTATCAATTAAGATAATTATTTTTCGCTTTATTATGTTGATACTACGAATAAAATTATAGGATGCTGTAATTCATAGGTAGTCCTTGGTTTCCGAGAAGTTTGTAAAGAGAAGCCGGAAAAAATAATGTGGTTTGTATCCTTTACCACTTCACGAAAGAGCCCTAGAATTAGGTTATAAGGAATTATATGCCTTCAACAGCGAAACATTATAAATAAAACTATGGTTATGATTAATAATATGGTAATATTACGCTCGATATAATCGCTTCATAATATTTATTTAAACGGGTCTTAATCGCGTAGTATTTGACGGTATAAATAAGACCTGTTTTAAGAAATATTGTAATATTTATACAAATCGCGAGCAAAAACAATCTCAAAAATTCTCCTTGCAACTTAAGATATTACCTTCAGACCGGCTTAAATCTTCTGGGCGCAATGTTACAACGGTCGGTAGACTACCTCCTTACCATCAGATGTAGTGTTAATTACACTTCGCCGTTCCATTATGAAAAAAACTGCTAAAAATACCAATGCAAATATGTGCACAGTCAATAAAGTGCAGTATACATTAAATATGTTTCATATAACCCACTCGTTTCTTATAACTTGACAAGCCCGGGATCACTGAGACGGCACCCGGTAACGGCATCAATCAACCGGTCCCGCTCTGTCGTCTCGCAACACCATCACATTTGTCACCGTATCTCGATTTATTTCATTGCGAAGTGTTATTGTTACGTCTCTATTTCGCTGATAGATTCTTAGACTCGTATTTATTTCCTCATCTATAATGTTCATTCAATCAAATGTAGAATCGCCAGATCATTCAGAACAATCAGTGAAGAGATGTCAAGAGTCACATCTGTGACTAAACTTTGAGGTCAGTCGTCGATTTACTACTTAGTACTAGTATTGCTTAGTACAAGTACTAAGTAGTCTATGATTACGTTTGGAATATTTGGAGGGCGTATTAAGCATACTAAAGCTATCTACGAAAATTGAGGATTATATGAATGCTTTTGAATTGTTACCCTTAATTCTAGATTTGACAAGTATTTTTTTTATAATTCTGTTCTAAGAAAGCGGATTGATAGTCGTGTGAATTTTTTGGACAAATAGTTATCCACACATTCGTATTTTGCAAACTAAGAAATACACAAAGTATTCACTAATCGAATTAAATATATTGAACTACACGAACTATCCTAAACTCAAACAGATAGCTTACAACTCTGCTTCCATTACATCGGCCTAACTACCTCGCCTTCTCTACGGCCGCGCCTTTACTGCATCAATCACACGGACGCGTTCCGACTGACATAAGGGTGACATTTGACATTTGTCAATGTGTCGCCACTCGCCGGCACTTGTGACGTGGTGTAGCGACGCGACGTGCCCGGGTCGAGACCACACTTGACTCCGTTTACACATTATTATCTGTTGAGGCAATTGATTCGGAAACACTTCACTTAGCAGCCAATCATGTGTGACGACCTCATATAATGGAGGTTACCAATTTGTTGCCAATTTCACACGATTAGTATACAATTTGAAGGGTTTACAGGTCGGTTAACAGAAAGGGCGTGCGAATTTTGTTTTAGAACGATGAAGGTACAATAGATATTCCGGTACGGAACGACTGTCTTTAATTATTCTAATTTTCAGTACTACGTAGTCAACCCAGGTATACATACAGCTTCTTAAAAGATAGAGCCCGCATTCAATCTAGCTTCGTCGATTTTGTTTAAAGATAAAGGACGTTTGAATACTGGGTACATTCTGCTATTTTACAAAAAGAACGATGGTACCTGAAGTAAATATATCAGTATTAATGGACCCATATTAGAAAATAATCTGTTTACAGTTTGAAAACAATATAGGATTTATAAAGCACCTCTTTAGATCGTCAAACGCAAAACACATAACAATACTGCAAGCTCTTACGTGAAGTCCTCATTTACGTGTACGTTACGATCTTCACGTGACGTGAACGTTTTCAATTCACACAGCCACCACGTAAATATGAATGGCGCTCGGTTGCACCTGCCGACCGCGCTGTAATAGTGAGAACGAATGTTTAAACGTCGCCCACCGACGTCTAGACGGACTACAGGGGGGTGGGATGGTATACCCGGGAATAACAGAGGGGGGTTACTACTGTTGCCAACCGCAATGAATGGTGCTACGAGTTTTATTTTCTGGGGGCATATTTCCACACGACATTATCGGAAAAGTCTGTACCGAAATCACGACTTATCGATATATTTTGAGTTAAGATAACGAACAATGTATACCCTGGATTAGCATAGAAATAACTTTCTAACAAACGAATTTTTTTAAAGTAACCGATCTTATATAAACCTACAATGTATTATGGATTATACAAAAGTAAAGAATAAGAAACTCTGTTGAGGTCTTCGAGCATTGTACTCAGGTCTTCCAGCGATTCTGCAAGGACCACGATACCGTCGGCAAAGCGGAGGTGAGTCATGTACTCGCCATTTATATTGATGCCGAATCCTTTCCAGTTCAAGAGCTTGAAGGCATCTTCCAGCGCGGCAGTGAAGAGTTTAGGAGAAATAACATCTCCCTGTCTCACGCCTCTCTGTAGTGGAATAGCCTTCGTACTCAAAAATCAAATCTTCGTGATCAAATCAGAAATGAGGAGATCCGTAGAAGAACAAAAGTCACCGACATAGCCCAGCGGATTAGCAGGCTGAAGTGGCAGTGGGCAGGCCACATAGTTCGCAGAACCGATAACCGATGGGGCAGAAAGGTTCTGGAATGGAGGCCACGTACTGGCAAGCGCAGCGTTGGACGTCCACCTACAAGGTGGACAGACGACCTGATAAAGGTCGCAGGATGTCGCTGGATGCAGGCCGCTTCCAACAGGTCGGTCTGGAAATCTTTGGGGGAGGCCTATGTTCAGCAGTGGACGTCTTGTGGCTGATGATGATGATGATGATGAAAGAATAAGGGGCTCATAGTCGTAATACAATAAAATAAACATCCAAAATGGATACTAATATGTAGAACGATAAAATCATTTTTTAAATATGAACAAAATTAATTTCATTAATAATCCGTGCTTCCAACATCCAATAGGAAGCATACTGTCCCGGAAAATGGCAGTAATACTGGCCACACCGCGGGCGACACTTCGCGACTAATTGCACAAGAGATTTAAAGCGATGTTGTGCGAGTGTTGTTGGTTGCTTTTCTTCACTATGGGAGGATTGGCAAAGGATTGTAACGCAGTAAGCTTGCGCCCGACGGCTGTTTTGTTTGGTATTCAAGCGCAAGTAGCAATAAGAACTTCTGTTGCGCCAGGATACGTACTAGGGAAATGAAATTCAAATCGGACGTTAGGAGCAGTTTATAGAATAGTCTATACATAGATATACTTACGCACTCACGACTGTAATAAATCTGCATGGGTATACTGGTTACAACCAGTATACCCATGCATGTATCTCCGTCCCATGTTGTGATATGAGGCGAGCCTATCGCCATACCTGGCACAATTCCAAACTTCGGGCTGATACTGAGCATTTTAGAAAAAACCCAATATCACTTATACCCGACTCAGGGATCCAATCCCAGACCTCAGCATAGAAGTTGTACCGCGTGCGCAAGACACCTGCGCCATCGAGGCAGTTTATAATTTATCCAGCATACAATTACGTACAAATAAGTGTGTGGAGCTTACATTTCTAAGCTCCACACACAATTGTATTTATTGAAATTAGAACGGAGAACCACTGTCCCCTAAGATACGAGTATTTTACTCAGTTTAGGAGGCAATGGTACTATCACTTGATGTCACTGTACAACCATGTTATCTATTAACTACTTAGAGTAATCTTGATGTTCTTTAAACATATGTATTTACCTAATTATTTGTAACTGTTGTATCTTTACGGAAATAAAGATTATTATTTTATTATTATTATGTAATTGTGGTGTTTGAAATTAGAGATATTAACTTAATTTATTAATTAAATTTTAAGTTAGATAGATTGGCATTTTGTTTACAACATGAATGAATCGGCTAGAACGAATTATTACCACTGTCTCAATGAATACTAACATGAATCGGCAGTTAGCTTAAATACTCTATGAACTTAAAAATTGGTGTGTGTCGTGGGACACCAGGTAGGAACGAAGTTCCTTCGGCTAATGTACAATCGACACAAATTGCAAAAAATTCAAATTATCAACTAAAATAACAAAATATGTCTCTTTATTTTTGTTTGACAACATAAAATTACATAGAAATAGAATAGAAAAATAGAAATAAAAAAAAGACGTGTGGCGCTCGGAGACTGCCGCGGTAAAGCTATTGTATAGCATTTTTTATCAACTTATGTAATTATAAATAATAACGAGCTAGCGTAATCTTTTAAAAATCGAAGGAGTATTTTTATATACTTCAATTATAACTGGCTGAATGAATTTCATTTTAAATATGTCTCTTTATTTTTGTTTGACAACATAAAATTACATAGAAATGACTGACATTAAAATTGACACATTGACTGTCGCGCCTGCGCACGTCTCATTTAACGCTTTTATTCCACGCATTTTTTCCACGCATTTTTCTTACGGTTTTACTATCACATTTTTTTCAGTTCGGTCACGCAGAGAAATCCCTATCCCCTCCAAGCCTGCCGTAAGGAACTTCGTTCCAATACTTGATATTTTAGCTTCCATTGCTTACTATCATCCAATCAATGAATAGCATGTACTCTTGTATGTATAAAGCTTTTATGGAAATTACGAATGATGCCAGTACTAATCTAAATAAAAGTATCTCACATCATTCTTCGTCGACGTATTTTGCGCAAAAAACATCGAGCCAATCTAAAATGGGAATGGAAAATTACTAACCTTATCAATTTCATCAGACTTAACACAAACTCGTATGCTAAAGGGATCGCAGTTCTCAGCTGCACTGGAAAATTAAACGTATTTCTCTGTATAAACAAAATTGCAAATATAAAACTCGCTAAACAAAATTGCAACATATTCTATTAGTCAAAGGCAAAGCACGCTTAAAACTAGATTCATTTAGTATTTGTATTGGTAGCAAGGAGTCAAAGGAAAACTGCTCTTATTTTCGAGGCAATAAGATCTACACAACACATAAAGTGCAGGCTAAACCGTATGCTAATCAACGACGCAGCTGCAAAAAGTGTCGTTTAATTAGTGTTACCATGTTTGCAAATTAGCTGAAATATTATGGGATTTTTTTTCACAACACATTTTAAGAGATAATGTATAGTCTTTAGGTACTATTTGTTTGATTAAAAACTGCTGTTGTGCTATATAGACCCGGTTTACTTTTTTGGAAGGCAACGAGATATTCTAACACGTAATGATTCAATTAATAAAATCATACGGGTTATTGGGTTGCAAAATATACTAGAATCTTATGAAAATAACGTTATAGTCGAAAAACATTCACCATTAACGGTAATTAAAATCCTAGCACTGCAAAAGTCAAGGTATTTCTTTAGTTACTGTGTGCCCAGATAATTATTATTCAAGTTTAATGTAACATTTATCATACACAATTATTTTTTATTCATCTTTTAATTTAAAATTTAGGATAAGAAAATATTGACACTCTATTTTTCAATTTGTATTTTTTACCTAATTCTAGTTACTTAACTTATTTCTTAATTACCTCTGCAAACAAGTTAGAGTGATGGTATATTTGACGCGCCTTATAATCTATTACAAAAAACACCTTATTAGAATAAACATATTTTTCGGTCGAGCACGCAGTCGATCAATCTTCACCAACTAATCAATTACTTTGGATATCAATAAATTGATGAACTCAGAGTTTGAACACGGGTGAAAAAATAAGTTTAAGATTGATGAAGAATTTGGTTAATGTCAAAATTTTTGTAGGGTTTCAAAAATAACGACTTAAAAATCATGACAATAAATAAGAGATGAATGATACTTATAATATCAGCCCTGTAATATACTGCCCCAATGCTGAGCCTCCTCCGTTACTGAGTGACATTAGGCCGTAGTCTAGCACCTTGATCTAATATAGGGTGGCGTACTTTATACTGCTTAGCAATTCTGCCGACAGCCGAGGAACGCAATGTCTGGACGGTCGACACTATGCATATGTCTGACTGCACTGTACTTAACATTAAGATCAGGCCCAGTGTAGTCACGTTGCCGTGCCAGGATACAAAAACACTAGAGATGTGCCGACTAGTCGGCGACTATTCGGTAAAGCCGACTATCCGGTCACTATTGTAGTCGACGACTAGTCGGCGACTATTCGGCAAAGAGCGCCGACTATCCAACTTCTTACACTTCTTAAAAAATCCATACACGAGACTTTCTTTTTACTATGATAAAATTTTAATTGAGCTCTTTCACTTTAATAAACAATACCGGTATTATCTTTACACAAAAATATTTTTTTACACAATAACACCGCTCTGACCATACAGAAGCAAAAATCAAGAAACAATGCGACGTAAACAAAATAGGTTCCGACACGCTCGCAGGCGGCGGCGGTTGCAACTTGCGCGAGGATCAGCTATAAACGAAACGTCACGGATATCCCCGAAACGGTGATCGGCTCGGCCGACTAGTCGGCCTCTTTACAACCGACTAATCGGCTAGTCGGCTATTCGGCCAAAGTCATAATCGGCACATCTCTAAAAAACACTTATTAAGAACGAGTGTTCTTATGATGTCTTTATACCTGTGTAGGTATGTAGGTTTCGCCACGGTATTTGCCTTCACCTTTAAAGCGAGCGATAATAAAAAAAAATACAAACGTAACGTCCATAAATCAGAAGTGTGCGCCCTGGGGGCTGGGTTAGAACCCACGACATCTGCCTCGACAGACCGTTCCACTCTCCGCTGGGCTGTCACCGTGAACGAGAAGCCCACACCATAGTTGGATGCAAATATGCAATAATATTTCAACCCATATCAAGTAAAAATTGAGATAATGATTTTATCTCACCAAACTGGCTTACAAAATAGATGAACTTTGACTGAATTGTTGAAAGCTGTATTATGAGAGGGCACTATGACTCCTTAAGTACTTTTACCTGATATCTTTATTCAGCAACATTTTAGAAAACGGCTTGGCCGGTGAGCTAGTTCAAAGAAAAAGGAACAAACAAAAGTAAATTCCAGTGTAAATTATTATTATCATTGATAGAAATATTACGATCTGGGCAACTGTAAAGGCCATACGTAACGAGCGGGATATGCCTCGGCAAAAGCAAAATCCAATTTGATTTTTGTCGTAGTTAATCCTTTTAAAAGTTTACACAGCATTCGTTGTTTTATGTAAACGTTTTAATGCGATATGCTTCATCCTTCTAGTGACCGCACTCATGATATGTAAACCAGCGTCATCTTAAGGTTGGTTCTCAGGTTGGGAAATATATTTTATTAGCATGTTTGACGAGACGAGTGGCTTTATTCAATATGATCGCACAAACTCGTAACGCGCTCGCGTTACGTCAACTGTCAGAGATCAGAGGGTTTATTCCCTATGAACGCATAAATTCTTAACGCGACCGCGTTACGCCAATACTAAAGCATTAACTAACGGTCCATCTACAGGCTACATTACGAGTACACATCGGAGGGAAGCTTATCATAAAAAAATACCAGGACATAAAAATCCACTTAAATGAAAACAATCTATACAAGTGCACTACCTGTCCCTACATAATATGTCTATCTCCCATATTTTATCAGTACAACACGGAGGGTCGTTGACCGATTAGACGCCCTACGAGTCCTACGACCTACCATTACGTCTACCGCGTTGCCAGGTATTTACGGGGTGGGACGTAATAAAATAAAAGGTTTTGCAAGTAAAAGAAAATATGAGTACAGAAATTACAATTTCATTTTACAACCATAGACTTGTTAGTGGACTTTATTCAATCACGTTTGTGAGTTTATTTTAGTTTACCAATAGAAATAAATTTGTAACGAATCCAGAATGAGCATGGTTTAGCGTACAGCACTCAGGATAAATTGATTCTACTTTGAATCTGAATCTTGAATAAGATAAATCTTGCCTGATATTCTTTGTGAAATGAAATATAAAAATAAACAACTTTCACTCGAATAATATGATCACATTTTTCATAAATTCACCCAACATAATAAAACTGATTAGATTTTAGATAATGTCTGCATTTTTAAGTTCACATCTGGCAACATTACAAAGGTCTCTGCACCGGCTCGCGACAACAGACAAAATGTCAACCATTTATAATGGACTGCAGCATGCATTGTATTGTAGCGTCTGTATCATGAGATGGACTTTAAAACATTTAAACAGGGGGGCAATTAAGCCAATGTATATACACATGGCATACTATGGAATATAAAGAACACACATTGACATACAGAAATACAAACTATGCTCTTGTAACGTTATATTAAGCCCCTACAATCGCGGCATTGACATGATACTTGTGTATCAAACATAATGTTCAAACATATCGCCGCATCTTTATCATTTAATGAGTTTTTCTGCACTATCAGGTGACCCATACTCAACTGAGCACATAAGTCATGTATAGTCGATACAAGGTGGTAGGTCCCTCGTATGCGAGTCTGACTGGATTGGTACTACTGCTTTGTCTATTTCTGGAGCTAAGCAACAGTGTGTAAGCACTGTTGTGTTTCAGATTGAAGGACATTGAAGCCAGTTAAATTACTGGACATTATGAGACTTAACATGTTATGTCTCGGGGTGATGAGCGCAGTGCAGTGCCATGCAATGCAATTGCTGCAATGGTTTGCAATTCAAAGTTCTGTGTGGTGTTGCTTCTTTTTATGGTCAGGTGTGGCGCTTACCATCAGTCGAACACCATGTTCGTCTCGTCATTATATCAAATAAAAAAAGTCACCCGATGGTAAGTGACAATCACCGCCCAAGTACACCCACGTTGTCAGACGATATCTAGGTGCGTTTCGGACTTTTATGAACAAGAATAAGGATTACGGGCATTTATGGGACATCATGCAATATCAAATTATCAAATGACATATACAATATCATAACTGCCACTTTACCCCGTTTTCTGTGAGACAGCGGTACCACCTCGGCCGAGCCAGCCCATTCAATGTGTAAACAAAACTGACCACAACATTGCTCTACCACTTATATTACTACATATTATGGCTGGTAATATTACTCTGCGACAGGAAAATGCCGAACTTAAATGTTGAGGTGGTCAACAAACGTGGAGACGACGCGACACGACGGGTTTATGTGGCGTCGTATTACGTTTGCGGATATCTTTTTATTTTTGCGTGGGTGTTTCTCATCCTTTGAGAAGATCAATGAACTAAATATATATTTTTGTATGTCTATAATAATACTACTCAATATAAAATAAAACGAGAGACCTATACCCAGTGGTAATAAAGAGGCTGTGAATTATGATGATGATGATTATGAATTACATAATATACTAATATACCAAACCTAAAGCATTTTTTTTTGAGACCCACCATTCAACCAATCGTTACTACGGTTTTCGCCAAGTCTATTCTCGTAACTGAACAGATTATCCTATGGTAAATTTATACCAAGTTTGCCCAAATGTATTAAAAAGTATTGGCCCGCCACTGTTCTGATGCAGCAGCCACAGTAAAGACACAAATAAAGGGTTCCGCGTTATAAAACTTTACGCGAGCTCGTAAACTGGCCAAAATACTAGCGTACGTAGCTACTGGAGTTGCCAGCGCGCTATAAAAAAATATACAAAGCGCTTGAGTGTTAAATAAAATATTTTTTGATATTTACGCTGTTTTATAGTAGACCAACTTCAGTTTGCCTGCATTGTAGTGTCGAAATACATATATTTCCTAATCCAAACAATCTCTGCCATTGTATAATGGCCCATGGGACAGTTACGAGCTAATCAAGTGTGGATAGATCTAGAATCATAATATTGAAGTTGTGACAACAGTAAACATAATTATAGGAACTATGCCCACTATCGCATCATTGATCACATAACTAGATCGTGACTTCGTGTTCGAACCTTTGACTTCCGGCACAGTAACTCAACCTCTTCCCGTAACTAGGCTATAATAGTGTATGTATAAAATAGAAATCCTCGTAGATACAACAAACACTCCTGTTACAAAGTATAATAAATAACCGTCAGCATCCACCACCCGAACATCCCTTAGGCGCCACGTACAGTACAATGTGCGCTCTTAACTTAATTGTCCGACAAACTGATTGTTCCACTATGTCCACCCGCATTAGATTTGGCTCGTTTGATTATGAATCTTATTACTTTTGATATAAAGCTAGAATTGAAATTTGTTACATAAAAAGATTGTGCTCTGGGTCACTAGGCAAAATAAATATAAGAGATGTTTCTGTAATTTCCTATTATAGTCTTTATTATATCTGTAACAAAGTTCAAAGCGATGCTGCGTCACTGGCTAAACTTAGCGCCAGTTACTATTAAATCAGCAAGTCAGTAATATTCGTTATTATCACGGGTATCATAATATGAACTTTATTGCAGGCTATTTGCAGCTATATAAAGTTCAAAACATTAAATTGCCGTTACTGGCCGTACACCGAGTCAGTACACAAGCAAGATTAGAAGAGGCAATGAAATTGTTATATCAAACTAGCTGTCCCGCGCGGCTCCGCCCGCGTGATCTGTATTTTCCGGGATAAAAGTAGCCTAACAGTGGCGCCATCTGTCAGCAATGTGTCACGCACCGACGCCATCTACTTAAAATATTGGTTTGTAGTACATGCTATGTATCAGAGATGGCGCTGTATTTAAAAAATGATTTTCCCTATTTTCCCGCTTTTCTATTGAAATTTTTCCTAGATTTTCGTTGCTATAAACCTCACGGAGCCCGAGACCTTTCCAACGAATGCAAAACCGTGGAAATCGGTTCGTGCGTTCTGGAGTTATATCGTCAGGAAGGAAAACCCGACTTATTTTTATATAATAGATTATTCAATATAACACTTTATTGCAGTGACATAACATTTAAAGTTAGGTATAATGTAAAATCTTAACCAGCAACCAGCAAGCTGTACAGAGCGCAATAAGGGAGAGTGATGTTCTAATAATTGTGCTCTACGGATTACGACTATCAACCTTAATGTTAGTATTTAGTCCAATTTAATAATAATAACTGACTACCTGTATATAATAATTCAGTTTATTGGACGTGAGAGGAAGAGCAGACGGAACATAGAACTCGAAACTGCGATCAACGCCGCCGTTTGATCACCCATGTCCTGTCACACCATGCAGGTCAAAGGGAATCAGTGTAATGGACAATCATGGTTAAAACTTCTTGTTGCCCTATTGCAATGACCACTTTACATTAGTAGTAGAACACAGGTTAGCGACAATTCTTTAAGCAAGTCTTTCAGTTCTAAATATAACGTGGTAGATTCTATTGAGGGACAAAGAATATTTGATAACATACGTAATCATTATATTAACACGTGATCATCAAAAATTGTTCTTAAACCCTCTAAGAATCGCATTAAATTATAACTATCATATCAATATCTTATTAGGTTGGAAACGCACCGCAGAATTAAAATAAAAATAACCGATTCGACAAATCACCATAACTGTGAGACATACCCCTATAGCATCGACAACCAAATTTAATGCCTAAGTCAATACTTATAACGTTTATTTTATAGTAGCATCTCGTCGCCACTTTGAGGTGAACAGCCATGTTACAGGTTAATGGAAATTGAGTATAATGCCAATTGAAACAAGGTTTAAATTTGTATACTTCGTCTTTTAATGGGGAAGCTAAGGACGCACACCCAAGGGAAATAGTTCCCGATAATGGTGTACAAATATTGGACAAGCGCTTTGTATGGTTTGCGTAGCAGTGTATTAAGTAATTGTTGTTTGTGTGCGTGTACCAGAGCGGGTATAGTGGGTTCATCAGGGAGACCGGACCCCCAACGCTATAATTCAGGGATTTTTTCCATCCTCTTGATTTGTGAAGTGGCTATGGTTGTAGAGCAATCCATAAACAATGTATGCCCCTCTAATGTCTTTGTGAAAAGACTTGATAGATCTTATCGCAGAATTAAGAGTATGGACGTGGCTTTTTATGTTTATTTATTTACTGTAACTCCTTAAATCCTTTAAAATAACTTACTTAATGGATGGTAAGTAGTATGTGTTATAACTAAGCTATCGGTATCTATCGATAGATCGACGATTACATCTAGTCTCCAATTGATTCTTAAGCTTATAATTATATCTAAGTTAGTTTTATTGTTACTGTATTTTTACTTTTATAATGTTACAACCATATGAATTGTACATTTTTAATACAAGCAATAATGCCATCGAATATCTAATTTGTTTTTATTTCCTAGTATTATATCGATGATTTTGTTAAAACCCAAGATGAACCTAACTTTCATACAAAAATAGGCAGTCTACTTTGTTAAAAAGTTTATATTGCACATTAGTATGATATGAATATGTTACCCCCCATATACGATTAAGGGCCGTATCAAGGTGTGTGTGGTTTTAGTGCATTACATGTTGTTAAGCTAAGTGGACGGTGAGTGGACGGACTGTGAGCTCAGTAGAATCGTTATAAGTTGCAACGAAGAAAATAAAACCAAGTAATTTTTAAGGCACCTAAAACTATAGAACCATTTGTTTGAGGATAACAAAAGCTACACATAACAATTGTCGTTAAACGGAATAACAAACCCATTCTTTTAGGCTATGTCCTGTCGTGTCTATTTAAAACTTAAGAAATAAAATTTCATATAATCCGGATCTGTTATGAATTTATTGTATTGCAATAAAGAATATAATCATTACAAGCCAGGATGAAATAACTTTTTAATAAATCAGCGTCGCTATAAAGTTATCTTTGGTTGCGTGCTCTTCGTGACATGATTGTCGCCACGCGACGCCACGTTGTATGCGCCGGAGCGCGCCGACACGCGACTGTAAACTTTGCATAAGCGAAAATGGTATCACGTGCAAAGGCAGATCACTTCAATTTTCCAGTTTTATGAATTGTCTATGACTTCAACCATTGATGATTGACTATACCCCAACAATTAACTATACTAAACTTTAGTCCGGCGGAATCCATAAACGATGTTGACCATAGGAAAACTAACCCATTCTGGACACCGGCAATCGTTATGCGGGCCTACATAGTAATAAGATTTATATAAAGCTGAGCCTGATAGGTCAGACACTGAAGCACTATAAAAAATACTAATTATTTACTAGAGATAGCAATGCAAATGCATAAACGATAATGTTCATCTATTTGTGTTTACAAGTACTTGGGAGACAATCCCACGTTGGGTGCCATTACAGAGGTTTAATTAAATCTTAACATCGCGCACCGAATTATTTGGACTTCACGGCATGTCTTTTATCTGGATGATGTAATTTGATGCGGAATTATATATAATCCCCGGCTTTCATATTGAAAGCGATACTACGCTAAGAGTAATCACATGCTGATCTTGTTCAAGGCTCCGAGTCTCAAGCCCCATTCGAGGATTATATCCTATATAACACACCCGAAAATAAATATCAGTTTGACGTGGACTCGAATCCGAGATACTTTGTTTTACAGGTTTTGATGGTAGAGTGGTTCACAACTTAGCATAATATGATTGGCTATACTTAATTTATTTTTTTAATTCGACCCCTGCGTTTTGCCCATATTTAGATTTGTTCTCAACATAATTATAATTTCGCCTTCATCATACCATATAACAGATTTCTGTTGAACCTTGGCAAACTACTGTTGCACTAGTTTTCTTCATAATGATTTCTTAGTTAGTTTTCTTCAACTTGATTATTGTAGTCATGCCTGTTCAATCGTTCTTTTGATTGCCAGACGTACCCGCTAGTAGACAGACAATATATCGCATCAAAAGCTATGTAAGAATAGATCGCATATAATGTTTGCACAAAGGGCGTGGAGTTTGTCCACCACGGTGGGCGCCACGTGCAGCCCTCGCATTGAACTTTTTGTTTGCTCGGCGTACGTTAGCAAAATATTTGCGTATATATTTAAATACAAGTCAAAATATTAATTTTAGTTTTAAAATGGACTTGTTTCTCGCATTGGAACAATGTTTGTATTATAGTTAATTGTATTTTTAGTATGTAACTTTTTGATAACTTCAGGTGTAAAATAATATTTATCATTTCAGACATTCAACCTCATCTCAACATTTTGTATATCTAGTGGTATAGTAACCAACAAACTAGCAAATTTTACAGCGCTACATAAAACAAGTGTATAAAACAAACTACTTTGCTCGGCAGAAAGAAGTATTGGCCATTGTGTTAGTTTTATCGTCAAATATTTGCGCAGCTCTCATCCTGGGGGGGTCAGGGTCTCCAGGGAGTAATGCTACCAGTGAGCCACGTCTGCACGGGGGCGATATTGCTCTTAACGTCGTGTAATGCACGACGAATTACGGACCGTTTTATGGAGTGACGGTATTGGACATTTAGGTTTTGCAATTGCATTAAAATTATGTTTTAGTCAAGTTCCCCAGCGATGCTTGTGCGGAAGACATTAAATAGGCATTTACTTTTGTGAAATAATTTTATTAATTAAATTGTTATCTATTTCCTGTTTTATTAGATAAGTTGGACATAAACTATAATACTAAACGACAATTATGTTAAAATAAGGTGATACAATTTGTATATTAATTAAGGATATTGTACATACAACATATTAACTGCGACTTCTAGACTCCAAACTGACATTAGACATAGCATCTGCGTCGCTTTGTGTGAAATGCTTTTCCAAATGCTGAAATATGGAATAATGAGGCGAACAGTTATTTCATCTTACAGAAAAAAACTTTGCCGAATTGGACATTAAAAGAGAAAGAATATTGATTATAACGAAAATGTTAAAACACTGTATTACCTTTTATTATAATAATTCAGATAATCTTATAAGATTTTGAACATTTTAAATAAAAAGTATACAAATAACCACAATAATTTTAAAACAACTTCATAAATAACTTAATCTAAGACGCGCAATTCTGGACTAGCACAACTTTATCCTTTTGTTTAGACCTTTAACTTAGAACGTAATTTGTCCACATTGTAAAAACTTTACCCTTTGCCCTCTGCCCTTTCTAAATACTAGCTTCTTCACAATTTCCCCTAGCTGAGTGTCCTACTACTCCGAACAGAAATAAAATCAGCCGCCCACCAATTCACCGAAACAATGAAAAGAGTGTCTTTCATAATATATTCGTATACAACGCTTGTAGTGTACTGCGACTTTTGGCATTGGAACGTGTTTGTACGCATGTACGCAGCGATTGAATTTATGATACAACAGTCAAATACAATGAGTCCTTCGCATTGTCAGCTTACATCGTCTGTCCAACAGCTTGCGGTCGAATAAACTAAGACGAACTTGCGCAGCAATTAAACGAGGGATATAGTTTATGATAGTCAGGTAAAAACAAACAAATGTAACTCTATCGTATGACCCGCATACATTGCGCGTTATGAACTGCTCGATATGATACTAGAACTTATAAGCCAGTACGTACGGCGCAACGGATCTTGTATACGAGAGTAAACTGAATAATAGAACGGTCTCCATCTTGGTGAGTTTAGATGATTTATTCAATTCGAGATGGTACCTCGTTTTATTGGTTTACTGAGGTAGAATGGAGTGTGTGCCATTTCCGGTTGTACGGTTGCGGAAGTGTCCGTGTACGTCATTTGGGTCCGATGGGACAATGAAAAAGTTATATTGTTATCTTTTGGGTTATTCATTAATAATATACTTTTTATGTAATAAAGGAATATATATTTTAGAGAATAACACGGCAAGAAAAACATTAAACGAATGACAACAACAAGGATATAAAACAGAGAACTAGTGTTTCCATATTTAAAAGTATTCAAACTATTAAACTACTTTGTGGCCAGCATTAAATATTTCTACAAAGTTTATTTTATTTCAATATTATGAATACCTAAAAACTTCGGCTATTGGGTAGAAATTGCTCACACAAAAAGTAAAAATTTCCTGATTAAACTTAACTAAGAGGAAAAATAACTGTAGTGTCATTACCTGGTAATAGCAATGGTAAACCAAAATGCTATACAAATCCATAAAACCTCATAAGAGCATTTATAGTTCAAAAATCAATAAAATAGAACGATTACCGTATCGTGGTTGGCTGAAGTAACGCAAGATCCCTGAATTACGTAAAGTTAAATATTTTTATTCTAATTTGCTAACTGTTTTACACCGCTTTCAAGTCTGAAATATAGTATCAAATATAAGATAATAATATAGTATCAAATGTAATAGAAGCAGCAAGCTTAAAATAAACTATTTTCAAATTCTCAAAATTCTCAAAACCTTTTTTTGCAGAGAAACCAACAGAGCTGTCAACTAAGTCCCCATGGACACGGAAGTTAACAGCCTTCTTTCGTCTATCTTCTCTACTCACCTCCCATATCGACATTCGTAAATGTTGTAATAAAAAAGAATCAATAACTCAGTACGTGTGCAGCGTTAATGTGTCCCCTGGGGTCTGGGACCCACCGTCGGCGCCTTGTTTATGGGCCCCTCGGCCGCCTATACTAGGGGTCGGAATGTGGGCAAAATTTTGTTTATCCACTCAGTTCGTCGGCCTCGTGGGGGTTATGAAAGAAAATTACGCAACGTTATTGGCGTAGGTCGCCCCACCTTGTCTTCCAATAGCTTTAAAATCTTTAGTTACTGAACTGCCTTTGAAGCGAAATTAATTTTGTTTGTTCAATAGGGTGTTGTTGGGCCTAAAAAGTTGTATCACCTTGATGGAATTCCTTAATGGAATAAAAATTTACTTACACCCAATAAATTAAAATGTAGATAAAGTCACCGATTATTTAGTAATCAAGAAATATTCAAATATTCCTTGAAACCACACACTTTCTTATAATCAGTTTCTTTCTTTAATTCAAAATATTCAGACCGTACAAGAAGATCTAGACATTTTTACAGACGTGGAATTCCATTATTCATACATTATGATTATAATCAATTACTGCAGGACATAAGCCTCCTCGCCTATGTGAGATTCTCTAATAATCGGCTGAGCCATTCTCATGCTAGCTTTTCTACATTATTAACACATAAATCTATCTATCACCTTTCCGGCAACGATTTACTTCACCCACTGTCGCAGGGTCTTGCGAAAGGCACTTCCCATCGCAACTTTCGTGTAATAATATTTTTCTTATGGGGAAGACTGCTCAAAAGTAAGATACTGTATCTAAAATATAATTATCAAATTTACATTCACACTGTACAGGACGCTCCCTGTAAACTAGTTCGTAATACCTACGACATAAAGAATGGCGCCGGTCGATTAATATTAACTCGTTAAGTATTGCGCCAGTTCGGTTTTCCCCAATGTTAGTTTCGCGTGACGACCGCCCTCTCCGACAGCTTTCAGATAATTTATAGACTGTACGATTATTATCATCAACGATGATTTATTTAAAAAAAGCAGCAAGAGAGGTGTACCCTGCCTAGATCTATTTTGTACGTATCCATTTTTTACCGTTTTTTTCTGCCTATTTATACACCTTGACCTAATTACTTTCGGGTGTACCTACTCGTATATAAAAATGTTTAAAAAGTATTGTGATATTTTTAGCTGAATCTATCTGAATTGAGTTTCACTAACTGCCAACAATGTTGGTGCACATATGCTCGGACCATCAGAGTTACAAAAACTAGACAAAACAGAGGCGCGCTGAAAGTGATTGATGACCCATACGACCGACAGGTCCTGCAAATGATCCAATCAAAATGTCAGCAGTGCGAACGCCAAATTTAAATGGAGTTATCAACAAATATACATAGAGTAATAGAAAAAAACTTGTCTTCCATATAAAAAATCTGTCGTAGGGTAATGAAGAATAGGACGCGTATTTTAGAATCATAGTTTTGCATAACTAGCTCAATATTCATTTGCTTTAGCTTATGCATTACGAAGCCCGGCACCCAATGCATTATTATTATTTAATTTCCGCCCAAATAAAACTTGCACTCGAGCGAAGCCGCTAGAAAAAGCTAGTACTGTTTTAAAGTTAGTTAAATCCGTAATCATAGTCGCTATTGTTTCAGTATTAGTTAGTTTAATTTAGTCCATAAGACAGTGGAATAGTAAAATACTAAGCTTCGCTGTGTCGTTAGTAGCAGTTTTCTAGTTGTTACTCAACCGGTGCGCCAAAGGTTATCAAAGTTGGACGAAAACTTTCCAGACAAATGGCGCGCAACTTCGGAAACTCTTCTGAATGTTGTATTGTGCGTGTAAGTACGAAACAAGCTAATTATTTTCTTTATTTACCACGTTTGAGTAAAGGAGCGTTATTTTGAGTTTGCCTCACTTAGTACTTACATTTGTTGAAAATAAACGACATCTAGACGTAAACTATGTTTGCAATAAGTTTAAGTTGTCTAGTCAAAAATATAGCTATGTTTGTTTCAAATTTCGCTAAAGCTCGCGATATTTGTTGACACTACTCATCAACGAATAATAATGTGCGATCCCATTAGTTAAGTGCTGCACTAGGCCGATTGAATGTACCTATAGGTGACACAAAGGAAAAAGTAGGGTTTATGTTAAACACATTCGTGGTATCCAGTTTTTGTGTACCTAACTGTGCCATGTATTGCAGTTTTTGTGTGCATTTATTTCGGATAACTGTTTTTGTTTGGTCGTTGTGAGTGTGATGTTCAGTTTTATGGCAGTTTGTACCGAAGTACATAGTCGGTTATCACTATATGATTAGCTAATACTACACATTAATTATAGTGCGTTTTAAAGAAAGCCTTTTAAACTATAGGACTTAATAATGACTACAGCAGAAAAGTGATGAAGGATCAAGGGCGGCACGTGGCAGTAAAACGTTTACAGGGTTAATAGTCCTATACCTTTAACCTATACCTTTCAACCACAACTTAGGTTATGCACAGTGTTTTAGACTGCATATTAAATTGCATCAAACAAATTAATAAATAGCAGCAGCATTTTAGTGGCGCCCAACGTGGTATATCATCCTTCACTGTCAATCTAAACCACGTGGCACTGTGCGCTTCTGTTCACTAAAATTACTCTGAAATATTACGTGTTAATAAATAATAGGTACAGCAGTTTAAGAAGCAGTAACACACAAAACTCCTGTTGAAAACTGTGTAAGCTTTACTGCCACAACATCTACACAAACATTTGTCACGCTGTTCCAATTGAACTGGCAAACTAAAGTTTGAAGCGAGCTACTTGGCCACCGATCAACGTGTTTTATATATACAACTTACGATACACACTAGGACGATCTTTAAAATATGTAGTACTAAGTATTTTCAATACATATCATAAACGATTGCTATACAACTCAGTAACATAAGCTGCTCTTAAATGGAATTTAACGATTGGTGGTATTCGTTGTGTTGTGTAATTGTAGTTCCGTGGTAGTATTGACATTTCCGGGGTACGGCGCGCCCCAGGCAGCTCTCAGTGAAACATGTAGCCTTTACGCTTACTAGTATGTGGCTTAAACTACTATTAATATATTTTGTATTATATGATTAGGTATACTAGAAATAAAAAAGTTATTTAAACCCTGCTCCTTGTTATGTATTATGCTAGTGCAGTATATTAATAAGTATATTAATTTTAAAAACTATCTTATGTTTAAAACACCCAAAATATTTTCCCAATTATCTGTAAAATACAAAATAAAAAGCATATTTGTCTTCGTTGCTCACGTGACTGCAAAACGCTCTACTAATGATCAAGTGTTTTTGAGTTGATCAAGCGATCTAAGATTTTCTACCAAACTTTACATGTCAATTCTATCAATAGCAGCAACATCAATTTATGCTTGAATCCCATCTCTATATGTAACTGTGAAATCATTTTGAAATCCGACAGTACAATCCTTCCCAAAGTCGACGCATGGTTGGATATTTTTATTAAACATAATATGTTTAATTAAAATATCCAACCATGCGTCGACTTTGGGACTGAAAGCTATTGTTTTGCTATCATTTATTATAATTTATTTCATTATTTGAACATTGTGGTGTACAACACACCATTCATACATTTTCTTTAACTAAATGCTGATGGATATTTAACTCGACAGTATCATTCATCAATTTCGTATACAGTTTGACATTTTATTTTGTGATGTCACTGAAGCCAAGATTTGAATTTTATGTCGATTTTCAATAAGAAATACTAAAAACTATAAAGATTAAAACACGATATTGCTATATTATGACACTAGCTTTTGCTCGCGGCTCCGCCCGCGTGATCAAACAAACAATCAAACTCTACAGCTTTATAATATTAGTATAGATTTGGGTAGCTTAGCAACGGAAGCCTTCAAATAATATTATTTGGGTAGCTTAGCAACGGAAGCCTTCAAATATGAATAATTTTCCCCGTTTTTGCAACATTTTTCACTGATGCTTCGCTTCTAATGGTCGCAGCGTAATGCTATATAGCCTAAAGCCTTCCTCGATAAATGGACTTCTTCTTAGTCGTTACACTCTTGGCAGAGTGGTCGTGGTCGTCACGTCAGGGTTTGTGGCTCGCTTGACAATCCTGCGCCACTCTTCTCTGATGGCTGCTTTCCTGGTGCACTTATATAGTGAACCATCTAATACTGATTTGACCTGGTCTGTCCACCGCATCTGTGTTCTCCCTCGCGGCCGTGTGCCCTCAACTTTCCCTTGCACCACAAGGCGTTCGATGGACATTTCTCCACGCCACGAAATGGATGGCGATAAATGGACTATCCAACACAAAAAGAATTTTTCAATTCGAACCAGTAGTTCCTGAGATTAGCGCGTTCAAACAAACAAACAAACAATCAAACTCTACAGCTTTATTATATTAGTATAGATTATAGACAATTTAACATAGTTTTCTAAAGTCACTCAAATACCCTGTAGTCTTTAAAATACTATTAGGATTCCAACCAAAAATCTCTCATTGCATAATATATGTATACCCTACTAATATACCGACACATTAGCTGACACTCAAAGTAACCAAAATCATGAAAAAAAACACTCATAGAATCCACCGTTACTCATGGAAATAGTCACACGTCTTGCCTATAAGTAGAACCAGGAGTCCCTCATCAGCGTCACAACGAAGAGTTAAGATTCACGATACGGATAAGTGTCGAGCGAGACGAGGCCGTCACCGTGGCACATTCAATATTCAATCATGAATATTGAACGCTGTGAGGCACACTCGAACTGCAACTATACTCTATCTAATGCTGCAAGATATAAACAGACAATAAACAGTGTTTTTTTAAAAATGCATACAAACAACCTAAGATATGTTTGGGACAACAGAATTCAATACAAAAAAGAATTAAAAAAAAAACTAACAAAAGCATGGTTCACAGTAATCTATATTATTTTTTTTACTACAGGTAACATGGACCTTTGGATTGAATTTTTTTCTTTTAGGTATTTCTACATGAGAAATGCTACATTATTGAAAAAAATCATAGGTTTACCGCAAACGCAAGTCTTATCTAATATTCGAAATCATCACATCAATGTAGAACAAGCTATTGGTAAAAGATAACGGAGCTTGATCCGGAAATAAAGGCATCTGGCAACACTGTGACATAAACGAAGCAGATAGGGTTTTCACTTGGCACAGAGATTTGCATACTTTTCAAACTAGGACTTAAAGAGTATCTTGAATCTGCTTAATGCGTTAGTGGTATTATTATTGTTCGTGTCAATAAAGGCAAATTCAATATTATTACCGTAACTATTATCAGTGTGCCTAGTGATGTGATGTTCTACATTTTTTGATACTTGTCGTGACCGTATTTAAGACATATTTACGAAGTTAATATCTTTTCAGTGTAATCCGCTACAGGCACTATACGGATTCGCATATATATTTTCCTAATACGGACAATATGACAGGTATCACAAAAACACTAAGTACCCTGTATTTTAATCCTGACAACGGTCCAGTGTTGGCATTTAAGATTAGCTAATTGCTTATTATTATTCTTATAATACATTTGTCACCCCATTTTGTCGAAAGTCTATATTAAGTAGATCATAATAAAGGTAAGAATTTAATATCATCGTGCTCGCCCCATATCAAATCATGGGACGGACATTAGCTCGGCGAAATGTGAGTAGTACGCATTACAACTCTGCCTATCGCTTCAGGGATTACATGCGTGAGTGCGTATGTATATTTAATATCAACATCACATAAGCCAATTATGTTCGAATCCTATACAGAGTCAAACGCCACGTGCACGCGTAATTAGGAGTCAAACCTACGACCCTACGTCACAATGCGACGAGGGTGGCAGGCCATCAATTACTATTGGAGTACTGCGTTGACATTTCATAAATCGAAAAACCACCATTCGTTTTTGATGAAAGCATTGCAGTCATGAAATATTTTCGCTAATAAAACTTTGATTTTTCGAAGGTATGTGAAGTCTGCCAACCCGCATTAGGCCAGCGTGGTGGACTAAGGCCTAATCCCTCTCATTCGGTAGAGGAGGCCCGTGCCCAGCAGTGGGATGTATATAATACACGGCTAGCAAAAAAAAAACTGAGATTTACTACTTATTATATGTTACTAGCCATCTTTCGCAGTTTCTCCCCAGGCATGTTACTGCCCTGCTTCTATGGGTCACAGCGTTATACCAGACGCAGATAGCGACTGCTTTACTATTGATGATAAATATAATATGAAACGAAGAAGGGGAATTTCGATCGCTGCTACAGTAATTAAGATTACATCTACAGAAACAAATGTAGAGGCCGTCATTAACTTACACATCGGTATTGTGTGAAGTATGGCATTGTGTCATAGGGTCGGGGACCTGGCTACTCGTAATGTGCAAGCGCAACGAGCATTGTGTGGGGTGCCAGAGGGTTGAGTAATGAGATAAATAAATGTGGAACACTATGATATTTGATAGTTTGACATGTATTTATTGTTATTAATTAATTATTTACGATATTTTCTTCACAAATCTAGTCGCGTCGTACTTCACTTTGAGAGCTTTGAGTTTGTATTTTTTATAAAAACATCTACTTCGCAAACTCTTTATAAGGCACTTATAAAATCGCCCATGACGCATTGTTTTATCGTTTTAGAGATGGGTAAATAATCATTGGTTAGGTGAGGATAGATAAAAAAAGCGCCAAAACAGTAAGCGCCAGGAGCAATAGCTGAAGGGTTTAAAGAAACCGCAACACGTTATAAGCTACATATACATTTTTTTCGGGGAATAATAACTTAAAGTAGTCTGAACAGTTATAATGTCGGCGCATAAGATAAGTTTTCTTTGTATATTATTATGTGTTGAATTAGTGTAAACAACCGTTGGTGAACCTTAATAAATCAATAAATAACTGCCAATATCCCGTATAGCTAATATAGCAAATGTTATTTAAGCTATAAGAATTCATAGCATATATACGATTATATACGCTTTGAAGGCAGTCTCTCACTTCCTATTTTATTTAACAAACATGTTGCAAACACATTTAGCCGACGAGCCCGCGCCACGAGATTAGCGGCTGAAACTAGCTCCTACAGTGGCACACGTTAATTTATAAATGACCTGTCAGGTGGAAATGGGTCGCGCATCTCCTATGTATGGCAGCATAAATAACCTACCTCTACTAATTTCTATTCGATTAGAAGATTAACGCCAGTCTGAACTAAACTTTGACAACGCTTGAGGCTCTGTGAGGCATCTAACTTTAAGGTTAAACGGGGCTAGATTAAACTAGACCATCGAGCTTCAAGGATCAACATTTCACAAGTGATACTAAACTACATTGTATACAGACAGCCTCCGAGGCGTAGCGGGCGAGTAGCCGGCTGTGAAGTGAGATGCCGCGGGTTCGATCCCCGCACCGAGACAAATGTTTGTGTGATCCACAAATATCTGTTTCGGGGTCTGGGTGTTGTGAGACTGAAAGTTTCCCGTAGTTCTTGATATCCATGACACAAGATTCGTATCATACTGTGGGGTCAGGACTACGTATGTGACTGTTGGTGTATTTATTATTTTAACACATAAAATATACGAGTCGAATTGAGAACTTCTCCCATTTCTTCGTCGGTTAACAAAACCGTCGATGCTGTGCAGCCTCCACGATAATAAGTCTATAACATTAATATTGCTTGTTCGTATACTGTAACTTATAAATGAGTTTGGTGGAAGTGGGTCGCGCTCGCGCATCACCTATGCATGGTGGCAGCATACATATACAATGTCGCAGTACGTTGGAATAATACATGTCGAGTACATCCAGCGAAGCCAGATATAGATAAAGAAAATGTTGAACAAAAGTACCAGACTTTTGTTTCTATCTGGCCCTAAGGATCAAAAGTTACCGCGATGATGTGTTTTTTTTATTTTTTATTATTTGATTGAATGACGAGACCAGCCAAGCGCTCGTCTGATGGTAAGCACCACGCTTGCCCATAAACAGAAGCAACACCACACAGAACTTTGAATTACAAAGCACTGCATGGCACTGGACTGCGCTCGTCACCCCGAGACATAAGATGTTAAGTCTCATAAAGCCCAGTAATTTTCCTAGCTTCAATATCCTTCAAACCGAAACACAAAAGTTCTTACATACTGTTTCTTGGTGGCAGAAATAATGTGGTCTAAATTTTCATTGTGTAGAACGCCAATATAAATATTGGCGCAGGGCGGCGACGGCCAATAGGAAGGTTCAGTCAGCATTTGAAATAGGTTTTGTTATTTCACAAAGGATTGGTAACTAGTGAGAGAAACGACAACACAATGCACACCAGGTTGTGAAAAACAACAAAAACTGTATTGTATTTCTTTCATGAAACGAAATAGTGCAGACGTTTCCATAAAAACCAGTTAGCTGCGATTCAGGATCGCATACCAAGGATTCTGTACCACACCCTTAATTATGGCGTTGACTTAAGTATGACGATTTGTCTATTTCTGCCGCTAAGCAGAATCATGTAAGTGCTGTTGTGTTTCGGTTTGAAAGAAATTTAAGCCAGTGAAATTTGTGGGTATTATGAGCCTTAACATCTTATGTCTCGGGGTGATGAACGCATTCCAGTGCCATGTAGTGTTTTGTAATTCAAAGTTCTGTATGGTGTCGTGCCTGTTTATGGGCAGGCGTGACGTTTACGACCAGGCAAGTACTCTTTTCGACATTCAAGCAAAAAATAAATCATACAAAGTTCAACAATAAAAAAAAATTAATAGTACAGACATACTGCCTTTTCAGTTTTAATATAATGTAGATAATAAATACCTTAGAGCTTGCATTATTGCAAGTAAGATGACAATAATTGTAGCTTAATTTGACTGTACCTGTAACAAAAAAACATATAAAATACATGTCTGCTTTTGCTTCTTAGCCATTGGCTGCGCGCCAACCAGTCAGTTGGCGGCAAGACGTTGCCGCGGCAGGACGTGTTTTTATTATCGCTTGTGTTACAAACGAGAAACACAACGTCAGATTTCAGAATATCTTTAGCGTTTATCATAACTGCACTTTAATGCATTCCTGACTGAAAATGTTGCGCTTTAATATGCCGTTACGACGTGTGTCTTTATGAGGATTTTGCTCATTTTCAACGTTTTAAAGCCTGAATATGTTAAAACTTTGTTAAAGTATGCAGATTTGTGCACTAAGCGACACGGATAATTGTGGTAAAATCACTCTTATAAACACACCACAAGGAATGCAATTTGCACCTGCCTTACCTCTTACCTCACCGTACGGGAGACATACGATTATCGCCGTAACTGTACTTTTATGGCAGTGTGATATTAGCACAATAATACGTAAAATAAGTTTAAAATCCATTTTATGACTTCATTAAAGATAACTAGTTTTGATCATCGTGTGCAAGCCCATATTCAGTTGTCTTTTATGATTCAGAAATAAAGCTGTATAACTAATTTCTTTCTTCTTCCGAATTACGCAGTTTCCTAGCACAAACAACTGTAGTATAGCAACATAAACATTTCAGTTGTTTTTAATGCTAAGCATTAATCTGAGATGTTAACAAAAAGATTATAAATTTCTAAATTATGCTTCTTTATTGCCTTGTTGCTGTTCATACCTAAATACCTAGAATACACATATTTACTACATGGTAGGTCTTCTATGCGTGAGTTTGTCTGGGTAGGTTATACCTTTGTTTTTGACGCCAAGAAGCAGTCTTTAAGCACTGTTGTGATGTTAAAATTACTGGGCATTATAAGCCTAAACATCTTATGTCCCGGGATGACGGGCGTAGTTCAGCGCCATGCAGTGCTTTGTAATTACTTATCATCAGGCGAGCGAACCTACTCGTCGCGTCATTCAAGCAAATAAAAAATGTACACACAAGAACCACCCCATGCAAATCAGTCACATACGCAAACTACATCATATCATATCAGATATGACTATGTGCGACATTGAATCACAGCAGTTACCACGGTCATACTCATACGCTAATGCATCTGTGATGTGAAACGATTGCATTTGGCTATTTCCAGCATCACACATGTGGCGCCCGTCCGTAACTCTATAGCAGTTGTATTGACTTCGGAAATAAAATTAGCCACTGGGTTCAAACATAAAATTGCGTTCAACTTCAACGTTAATATCTATTTTGTTTCAGAATACAAAAAAAAATCATTGGTAAAATTGAAATTGAAGTAGACTCCAATCAAATTTCCAACTGGTGAATTGGAAATTTGATTGTTGTCTACTTCTCTTCTTGTTAATTGTTTCCATACTACGGTTGTCTGCAAGAGATTGATTCTAGCAATAAGACCGCCCATTGTCCTCCATAGGTTTAGCACCAGCTTTTTAGTTTTAGTTACTTGCATTGTAAATGGTTTTCAATAAAGAGTTTTGTATTGTATTGTATTGGTAGAACGTTTAGCAGCTGAAATCTCGAGTACTGATTGTTGCCATATAACTTGTTTAAATAAGACAGCGTAAGGCAGATGATTACTGCAACGTCGACGCTGCGCCGCCCTAACAAAGCAACGAGTCCTCGCATTAATAACGTTACAGAAGTATTTTCTCAGATCAGGAAAAGAGTTTTATATACCACGACACTAAGTGACGTATGTACGATCTACGCGACTGTATTTTTTTTAACAGTAACACACGACCCCAGAGTGAGATACGAGTATTGTGTCGTGAGTATCAGGAATTACGAAAAACTTTCGGTCTTACAACAGCCAGACCCGAAACAAATATTTGTGGATCACATAAACATTTGTCTCGGTGCAGGGATCGATCCCGCGGTCTCTCGTTTCTCAGGCGGCTACTCGCCCGCTACGCTACGGAGGCTGTCAAAGGCTAGATATGAGCCGATTCATAAATATAAACATAATATAATATAGTGTACTAAACAGATATTAGATGACGCACAATAGTGGTGCTTACGTTATAATCTGTATAGTGTAGGCAAAAAAACATAATAATCGAATGTAATATTCATTAACATACAACAATTATTAAACCAGTTGGAGAGGATGAAGAAGTCCAATCTACTTCTAAATAACCTAATAAAATTACAGTATCTGAAAAACCTTCAATGAAAATTTTATTCATTTTTTTATTAACACATTTACCGTGTCTGTGGAGTGAGAAAGTTTCTTAACTCCTGTTAATCGTTTTTAGTTTAAATGCTTATATTACTTAGCCGTAATATTTTTGTAAAGCTATTATAAGAAAATATTTAGCCAAAACTAAACATCCCATACATCACCAAGATAATCTGGGGGCCAATAAATCGCGTTTCCGTCCAATAGCCGCAACCAAGATGTTAGCGTTGCGACACTATTTCCGCAGGCCTAGTTGGTATTTAAACTAAACTAACCGATCGGACATCCCATATCGAATTAGTTGCGGACGGCGGGTCGACATAGATCATAGTGATAAGTAATGATTCATTGTGATGATTAAGGAACGTTACACATACCAATAAATAAATACACCCAACAGTCACATACATAGTCCTGACCCCACACTAAGATACGAGTCTTGTGTCGTGGGTATCAGGAACTACGAGAGACTTTCGGTCTCACAACACCCAGGCTCTCATAATTAAGAAATAGCCACGTAGATCATATCGTACATATCTGGAACATAGTGTTGACTTCAAGAAGTAGATAGAATGTTATAGATGTTTGACGATAGCTATCTATTTTGAACGGTATTATAAGTATTGGAAACAACCATAAGGCGCTAAGCTATATTAATAAATCAATCAGTAGCGGATCGGAGGAGGGCCAGACACGTGTGTTACATGTTCGAAAATCGATGGACCAAAATCGCTACAGAATATGTCCCAAACGGACATCGACCACGCTGTAGGCTAAGACGGAGCTGGCGAGATGGTTTGGACACCTATATATAAAGAGTTGGTCCCAAAAGTCTCTGAAAGGAGAGGACTGAAAAGAATGGATTGCACTGCAGTAACTGCAGCAAGTAAATAAACGAACATATTTGTTTTGAAATAAGAACTTTTTGGACTAGTTTATCTCGACGAAGTCGATAATTACAATCCAGAATACTGAACTATCAAATGCTCGGTATGGTGGGAAAGTACGTTTATAATACAATAGAAATCATTTGGACTCTCTTCCGCATTAACATTTCTATCACAAAATAGTATTACAGTTGCATTGTAAACCGGTAGAGATATTGCACCTATCGACAATTTACTTAGTCTTTTTAATGGGGGTAAACGTGCAGGAGAATCGCTCACTAAAATGTTAGTGATCAATGTCTACGAACACCGCAAAGACCACTTCTGTTAGATTAATTCCGAGTAAGTAATAAACGACCTCCTCAATATGAAGTCTAAGTCCGCACCATCACAGTACCGAGAGCCCTTTCACACCGGCCCGCCCACACCGCGCCGCAGCCGATGCTCTGCGCTATCCCCGACCGATCGTTGCACACTCGCTCTCTATTTTGACACCATACATCATTCGAATTCGATTTTGCACGTGAATCTATTGATGTTAAACCCACGTACACTAGTACTATTTCCAAACGGTGAAATGGTATCAATCGATGTGATAAAGGACTGCTCATAAATTACGTTACTCCTCAGGTTGGCACTATGGTATGAATTTATATAAAACAAAATCAGGTGCAACTTTATTTCTTGCGTTTATCGAAAATCTGTTACTAAATATTATAATCATTGAATCTATAACAGATGATTTGGGTCCCGTCTTTTGCGGCATCGATCATCGATATTTTACCTTGTGCTGGCGTTGTGTTGTACTGTTGTGTCGTGAAATTTATTTAATTCTTTTTTGTTGGCTGGTAGCCGATTGTAGTGAATATATTCTTACTAATTAGTAATCTTTGTGTAACATACTTCTATAGCAAGCAACAACAGAACACCACACCCAAGTCACTATTATTCTTTTACCCGCAGTATACCAAAAACGTCGTACAGTATCGATAACAATGAGGCATAGCGGAGACTATACACTGGGTCATCGTCCCGCGCGAGACAGTAAGCTCGTTTATTGTGATGCAGATCGGGCGGGAGTGGCGCGCGTGCCAAAATCGATGCGCGCCAAACGCCTTCGCACAGCTGCGGTATTTCGCTCCATGTGTAGCGGGAGCTTTATTTCTATGGATTAAAAAAATATTATAAAGGTTCTATGATATTTTGAAGTAGGCGAAACTTCATACTGGGAAAGATCGTGTGACGAAAATTTGAGATTTATTATTCGAAATGTACTCGCTTTTGTAGTCGTACACCTCCATACTAGAAATTTCCGCACGGTAGTTTAAATACACGCAATGAAAGAAAATCAATTTTAAACATAAGTCTTGTTTTAACCAGAATTCTATCTTAGAATTCTGTGAGCAAACTAATTTATATGTAGATATTTATTAACATCTCTACTGTTAATGAATATCTGTCTACAAATTAGGTTGTCTTCGTTTCGGTCTGAGCAACATCTGTGTCTGTCTGTCTACAATACAAGTAGCTTAACAAAAGAATGACATGCAATATGATACTTTTACTTTGTTAATACACATTATAACAAGAAACACTAAAATATCGTTGACTTTAATGCCTATAAAGACGTTTTATACTTTTAACATAAAAGCTGAACGGGAACCACGAAGTCTCAGATGTAAGTATGATCCGTTCTCATAATTTAGGATAATGAAACACAAACAAAAATATTTATTTAATACTAGCTTTTGCTCGCGGCTCCGCCCGCGTGATCTGCTTTTTCCGGGATAAAAAGTAGCCTATGTCCTATTCTGATGTATAAGCTATATTATTGTAAAGTTTCATTAAAATCCATCCAGTAGTTTTTACGTGAAAGAGTTACAAACATACATCCATAATTACAAACTTTCTCGTTTATAATATTAGTAGGATAGGATAGTAGGATTTTAATATTCCGCATACCCGTATAGACTTAACTAATTCTTTTGGATGCGTAAAAGCTCTGACACGTTTTAATCACAGTAATAGTTTTTTCATCTTCCTCAGCGGAAGTGGCTATATTTACCGATAGACATCGGTAAACAGTGTCGCGACAAGCAACTCACCCTCGGCGCCACCGACAAATGGATATGTTCATCCCTATCGCAAAGTCGCATTATATCAAGATTGACGTTAGCGCTTAACTACTTTCATAATATTATGAGAAATTTGCTCGCGGCTCCGCCCGCGTGATTTGCTTTTCCCGGGATAAAAAGTAGCCTATGTCTTATTCTGATGTGTAAGCTATATTATTGTAAAATTTAATTAAAATCCATTCAGTAGTTTTTACGTGAAAATGTAACAAACATACATCCATCCATACTTACAAACTTTCGCGTTTATAATATTAGTAGGATATGCAAATGTCACAAAACTGTAAAGTAGAATTTGACATTATGAAAATTACGTAGTGTACAAAATAATAGGTGCCCTAAAATAGTAAAACCGACCGACTCTAGCCAAAAATATTCTTGTCACTTAGAAGATAAATAGTACATACATCTATCCGCAACGCCCGAACCGCATAATTTCATACAACGAATTCTAAAATTCGATTACTGTGCGGATTGTACGTTGCAATATGTGTCCATTGACTTTGACAGTGACATTAATTTGTTTAAATTTTACATCCCAAATGATGTATCAGATCATCTAATAGTGAACATAACGCCCGTATTCAAGAACACCCCTGAAGTGAGCTCTTAGTTGAGTATAGAATGGATTGGCCCAATTTTGTCAAGTATAGAGCAATCGCCGCTATACGTTTACGGACACTGTGAGATATAATAACGTTTAGAAGAACATGAGTTATGACACCTCTAGTGATGCGGAGCTCCCTAGGAGTTAATGTGACATGATTATCAGTGCCTCAGTGGACCTGTACATAATAACGACAGCCGCTGACACAATGGCCGAGGGACAGATGGTGGTACAATAGCTGTTTGTGCCGAGTGCGGACGCCCGCGCACCTGGACCGCACGTGCACGCTGTTATGACACTGCATTCCCATGCTGGTCGTAGATTTTGTTATGAGAATTTACTAGTACGAGTTGAACACAATAGGAGACAGATGCGATGTTGTGATAACTTATACGTAAATCAAACAAAATAACGCTAAAATATAATGTAGGTGTTTAAGTATTATGATGAATAAGCAAAAAAAAAACCTTAGACTCGCGCTCCGAGGGTTTCGTACCACCCCACTATTTTTTTTTTTTACTTTTTCTTTGTTAGGTTATCCGGCTTATTAACACATACATATTTGTAAATTTCATCCTGCCGCCTAATAATGGTCAACAAGATATAGCTCTTTAAAGGTATCTATGTAATATGGTTATGTGGGCCTAATACAAGTTTTGATATTTTTCTAAAACGATGACTGTTTTCTTTTTTCTTTCTCTCGATACATCGAGTAGCCACTAGCAGGAACTATGACTAATTAAAATTGATATTATGGTTAAATTTATATTTTACTAGCTGTCCCGCGCGGTTTCACCCGCAACATGTAATTAAAAGTTTTGCAGCGCCACCTACCGGGTCCAAACCAATCTGAATCTAAACTGAATGAATCTAAACCATCCCGGGGCCCACTCAAACACACACAAAATAAACATCGAAATAGTTTAGGAGTTTTTGCGAGACTAACGAACGGCAATTGATTTTATATACAAAAGAAGAATAGTCGAATACGAAATTGGTTTTCGATACTCTTGTGAATTACTAGTTTGACAATTCGACAACAGTAATTTTATATGAATTCGAAAACTATGATCGTATTTGTAATTTGTACTAGACCCACTGATAGTATACTTTAAACCCCAAAGATTCGAATTTCAATTGGACTTTGGTGTTTTGATAAGTTTGTTAGTTTGATTAACAATTTGATACATTGCAGTCATGTGCAACTAAATCGCTAGTCATATAGATAATAATAGAAACTAGACTTTTAATAGGGTACTTAATAGTACTTATGGGTGATTTAGCGCTTCGCATAAATTGTATTATGTATCTTATGTGTACATTAACAATAACCAAGTCAGTATACAGTAAATAAAGATACTTCGTTTCCGAATAAAAAACCTAAAGCACCGATGTGGTTCTGTGACAACAGAGCCCGTGCTAAGTGCCAAAGGAACAAGTTCACCAACTTATAATGTTCGTATAGATAACGTGTCAGCGCTCGGCTCATCTCGGTCACTGTCGGTGTCATCGTCCCTCGAGGTCGACGGGCTGAATATTCGGCGGCATTCGGCGGCGTGCGACGCGCGACGGGCCGCGGCGCCGAGCGTATTTGCATATGGATAATAAACTCCGCTACACACCGGGAGACGAGATCGTAGGACCATATAGCAGTCTAGGTAGGTCCTGTGAGATATAGTCAAGTTTGGACTAGTACGTCTATACAGGAGATTGCATCCTTAAATATGTTGCATTGTTATAGTAATAATATTTATAATTGTAAAAATATGTACAATGCGGCAGTGATTTATTAAATAAATTAATGTTATGGATAACTAAATAAAAAACTACACCCGACAATCAAACACATAGTCTAAGTTAAACTGTATCTTGGGTATCATGAACTATGAGGGATTTAAAGTGCCACAAAACCAGGATCCGTAACAAACGTTTGTGATTCACACAAACATTTGTCTAGGTGCGGGAATCGAACCCGAGGCCTCACGTTTCACAGCCGTTTCGCAGCTACTCGCCCGCTGCGCCACGGAGGCTGTCATAAATCTAATATCAATTAGAATTTATTATTAAATGAAATTCTGGATTCCCCAACCGCTTAGCAGCTTCGGGATCGTGAGTTATTAAATTATTGATCTCCTATTAGTGCTTTATTATCTCTGTCAAATAAAACACCTTACCCAGTATTAATCCCGAAGTGTACAAAGACTACTTTATATACGGGTTCAAGCTTAGCATGCTTAGCTTACCAAGCTAATCTGACATCTAAGATGTGATGTGTTCAAAACTGATAACTTTGAAATATGCTTATATTTGGTTTTAAATAAATGCGACTATAAAAAGAATTATTACAAAACCTTCATTAATTTCAAGATTAATTTGTCGGCAATTTAAATGCACCGGAATAAAAAGAAGCAGAATTTTTAGGTCAAGCGTCTAATTGATACAGCTTTAATCGGCCACTTAGACCATAAACAACATTAAATCGATTAAATTGCAATTTTAATTAATACGATTTATAAAACTTTATATTTACTTGTAATTATATAATCGTGATTTCATCAGTAGCGATTTGTAAAGCCCAGTTGCGAGTCATAACAATTATTAAAATTGATTTCAAGTCAATTATTGTCAATATAAGTTTTACATTACGACCTTTGTTTATGGACAACTGACAAATAACCGGCCAAGACACGAGTGGACGCGAGTTTATTTATCTCGTCTTTGGAGAAAATACTTGCAAATATTTTAAGGTTCGTTATAGAAAAGTAAAACCGAGTCAAGTGTGAATCGCGCACCGATCATTCCATACCCAGACATTTATTTTTTATTATATTAAGATAATCGCCATGATAACTCATTCTGTGTACAACTTATCTCCGATTACCTACTACACTTCAAAAGATAGAAATAGGTTGGACTGACATACCAACAGGCAAACAGACGGCGTACGCATCATAATAGTATCTTTTTAGTACTGAACCCAACAAGTTGGGGTATTGTAATAACAATAAAACACCCAACAGTCACACATAGTCCTGGTCCCAGAATAAGTTGACCTATAATATAGGTATCAGGCAATACGAGGGACATGCGGTCCCACAACACCCAAACCCGACACGTAATATGTTCCGGATCTAAACTACAGGTTGCAACACTGAGACAAAATATAGGTGATAAACATATTTTGTCTCAGCGCGGGAATCGAGCCTTCAACCTCTCGTTTCGCAGCCAGTTACTCGCCCACTGCGCCACGGAGGCTGTAAGATGTAACGAGCAGTAACTGGATATATTATGTTAATAGTTAGGAAACGCAGCTTGAATCAGTCAATATATGATAATATTAATTGTTTGGTAATGTTTGACGACAACAAAAAGAAATTGTCATCATGTCAGAAATACGAATATCTACAAACAAAAATTTAAATTCAATTTTTATCACATCTGAGCGGTAGAGTCACGACGAAGACATTTTTGTTTATATTAATTATCCCTTTCCCTTACGTAGGCGGTGGAGATCACTCACCATCAAGTGACCCACTTGCTCGTCGCCTACGAGCATGCCATGAAAATAAAACATTCACACGATATTAAAACTGTAAAATGGCGTGATTTGTGCATGAGAAATATTTTTACAAGCCACGAATTATTAATTATCTATACTATTTTCTCGGCTGTTTGCAATTTGATATGCGTCGAATCAAGTGATTGAGACGTTATATATCGGCTGAAGCCTTGGTACTTTAATAAACATTTTATAGATTATTGGTCCAGAATCTCTTTCTGAGAAGTCTTTGTCTGTCTTTTGATGAGAGCCATGAAAATCATATGAAAGTTTTAGCTTAACATTTCTGATTGTATCTCGGCCCTTAGCGACTGCTCGCACGTCGTTCCATCTAAAACACTACGCCACAATATGTTATATTAATTTCGTTTATACCGCAACACTATACGCAGAGCCGCAGCCCTGCGCAATATGGGCTGTCCCATCTCGCTAGCATTTTATATTATCTCATCAAAATTGCAAAACCGCAGCTGATGTCGTAGTACGTGTCGCACTGAAAACAAAGACAAAAAGCTAAAAGTATGACACACTTTATTTACTACGATAACGTACTATGACGACTGATGATTTACTACACGCGTTTACAAACTAAATAATATTACTTTGACGAGGTAGGTATATTATTGGAACGAAGTTCCTTACGGCAGGCTTGGAGGGGATAGGGATTTTGCTGCGTGACCGAACTGAAAAAAATGTGATAGTAAAACCGTAAGAAAAATGCGTGGAATAAAAACCGTTAAATGAGACTTTTTTTAACTTAATTTGATATCTAGCACACAAAGTTAAAGTCGAAATTCCGTTAATAAAACAGATGGTTGTGAAACTTATGACATTTGGAAATGTAGACGCGGTTTGAAATTTGAATTTGAATTTTTGATTATAGAACACGGCCGTCCGTTATTTTTAAGTTGATAAAAAATGCTATACAATAGCTTTACCGCGGCAGTCTCCGAGTGCCACACGTCTTTTTTTTTATTTCTATTTTTCTATTCTATTTCTATGTAATTTTATGTTGTCAAACAAAAATAAAGAGACCTATTTTGTTATTTCAGTTGATAATTTGAATTTTTTGCAATTTGTGTCGATTCTACATTAGCCGAAGGAACTTCGTTGCTACCTGGTGTCCCACGACACACACCAATTTTTTTTTTATTTGATTGAATGACGAGACGAACAAGGCGCTCGCCTGATGCTAAGTGCCACGCCTGCCCATAAACAGAAGCAATAACACACAGAACTTTGAATTACAAAACACTGCATGGCACTGAACTGCGGTCGTCACCCCGAGACATAGGATGTTGTGTCATAATGCCCAGTAATTTCACTGGCCTCAATGTCCTTCAAACCGAAACGCAACAGTGCTTACACACTGTTGCTTGGCGGCAGAAATAGACAAAGCGGTGGTACCAACCCAGACGGCCTCTCTCATACGGGAGACCTTCCTTGTAATATTACTAAATTAATCCCTTTTTGTTACATTACAAACATCTGCCACCGCAATACAATAACGTAACATATTCCCACTTTATCTAGGCAATAGTATGAGTCTCGACCCTCTGAAATTGGGTCACATTCTCTAAAGGGCCTCTCGGACACATCACACAAACTGATGACTCTTCACACGTAACTTATGATTATATTGTGACGTGAGAAGAAAAAGATGTACTCGCGCGTGAAAACCTTTGTAGAAAAATGGTACACATAATTCTTTTTTACGGATTACTTTATACATTTTTAGTTAGTGAATATGAACACTATCACAATACATTATTATTCATAGTAACAGATCTAAGTTATAGTAGCTTTATTACAAATTTTACAATATACATAGATGATAAACATAACAGAGTAAGTAAAGTAAAGATTTTGAGGTACGCCTCCGTGACAGGAAACTGTGACGCGAAACGCGCATCGTACAACCTACCTATACAATTGTATAGAAACCAGACGTAAGCAACTTTATTAGGTGATAGGTCACTCGTATGCGAGGCAGTGTGGTTTTGCACCACCGCTTTGTCTATATCTGTCGCCAAATAGCAGTGTGTAAGCATTGTTATGTTTCGAATCGAAGGGCACTGAAGCCAGGGAAATAACTGGCCATTATAAGACTTACGCTCCGGGGCCGGGGTGACGGGGTCAGTTCAGTACCAGTCAGTGCTTTATAATTGAAAGTTCTGTGTGGTATTGCTTCTGGTTATAGACAAGCTTACAATCTTGCGAGCGACCTTCTAGTAAAAAAAAACATGTTGTTATGCGTCATAGTCACCTATCTCGCATACTTCTACTACTACTTACTACTTTACGGTTATCATCGGATACAAATCCATCCGAATAGCATATGTTTTTACTTTTTCCATTAAAAAAGCTCTATAATACTACCCCGATATGAGCTCACGGTTTACGGTTCACAGAAACTAGACTAATAAAACTAATTGGTACTGTTTCAATAATCAGTTGAATGTTAACAATCTTAATGTACCGTCCAAGTTTAGGTAACTTTGTGTGAATATAATGAGGTGTAAATCACGTGAGGTAGCGAATGGCGTGCGTTAATGAACGCTTCGTAAGCAGATTTATTGAGCGTCACGCTGTTTATAACACAATTAATGTGATCTGAAAGAATTCACGCGGCATTAAAGGTTTGTGTTAATAGTCGCAATAAATTGTTGCGCATAGTATTGTAATAATAACGAAAATGTTGAATACCATACAACTTTAGGAACAAATTTTTGCATTACCCTACATTTTTGAATATTATACCAAAGGTTATAAAAACACTTGCAACAAGATTATCTCGCTACCCGCAGAGATTCATAATTTTAACAACCGTACAGTATACTCAAAACTATACGAGATTCAAACGTCGTCTCACCAGGCTGCATATCCAGAAAATTGTTTAGATCATTAGAATTAGAATGATTTTAACTTCCTTAACTTTTAACATGGCGTATTCATTGTCATAAAATATCAACTCAAATTATCCTGCAAAAAGCTGCGGCACATCATGTGCCCTACGCGTGGGACTAACTTTATATGACAGCGCTGATGACGACAAAAAATACAAATTTTTTCCTTAATATTAATAAACTTTTAAATTAACGTAAGCCTGTGGGGTATCTCCATATCCGGATTGCTCTTATTCCTTTATAGATAAGGTTGCAAGTTAAATTAAAATCAAGCCGGTATATTTTTATACACCAACTGATTTTGAACCTTATTCTTATAAAATCAACTTTCATATTTATTAAGCAAGTCATAACTGTATTATGCACGATAACAGCCAGCAGCAGCTGATGGTACAAAAGAATAAACTGTATTAAAAGAAACATAAGTTCCAAATTTCTGTGTGTGTATCCAAGCGTGGGACTTGACCCGAAGTCATTTCACAGATATATGTAAATTGGCGAAACAAAACTTTGGACAAACTCGTTGTTCGAGGGCGATCGAACCTCTTCGTATTAACTGATATTTCATATTTAAGGTAATAAAGAGATTGCGGTCCGCATTATCACTGCCAGCTATCTGTCGTATTCAAGTTAGGTATAGGAGGCATTTCAAATTAATAGTAGAGTACGGCTTTGAAATTTGACCAAGCTCGTAATCATAAGTTTATCAATGATTAATATAACTGACTTAGTAATCATACCTATTGGAAGGATCTTCCAATAGGTATCGATAACGAGGTCATAAAAAATGATTTGAATGAGCTGATTTTTTTGTTTTTACTTAGTTAATATTCATATAATTTAACAGTCATATTGTCCTACAAATAAAATAATAAATTTTTGAGTATCATCAAATCGAGTTATTCTATCCTTGCTACCTCTGTTAGCTACCACAATAGAGAATTTTCGCATAGGGAATTGTTGGGCGTCTCATCGAAACGAAGCTACTCACGGAAAATGAGCTTGATAGTAATCAAGTGGATCAGCTGGCCCAGGGACTCCGGACCATAATTCCTGATTTCGAATCCGTCATAAGCTAGTCAACACACAGCGTAGTTTGCGTCTTGTAATCGAACAAGCAATATGACTAATGTAAAAATAATCTCTAATTTACTTTGGAAGTTGTATCTCGTACCTTCTAAAACGACATAATATTATCGTATGTTTGAAAGTATCAAAAGCAAAGTATCAAAGTAAAAGCTCTTTCAAAGTCAATATATATGTTAATCTCGAGGTGTGGTAACGATGATTTGTGTCATGATATCTGTGTGTATTGTGACCCGTGCGTGTCCACATGTAGCCATCATGTAATTAACTCGCCTGTGGACAATGACTTCGCATTAACACCTGACGCGAGGCGAAACAGACAGCGTCCATCATAATAAATGACATTACCGTCACCTCATTGATAAACATAGCTAGCATTTTCACGCCGATTTGTCTATTTTAAAAGTTTCGAATGAAATATATAAATAACAATAATACTATCTATCAGGTCGTCTGTCCACCTTGTAGGTGGACGTCCAACGCTGCGCTTGCCAGTAAAAAAAAGAAAATAAAAATCGCAAATAATTAATTTATCGATCTTGATAAAGATCGCAGGAAGTCGCTGGATGCAGGCCGCTTCCAACAGGTCGGTCTGGAAATCTTTGTCTTGTGGCTGATGATGATGATGATGATGAATACTATCTATGTATTATACACGTCACACTGCTGGTTACTGGCTCAATTGAATGAGAGGGGTTAGTCAAATATTTTATCGGCCGCCATTTTGGATTTAGCATGATATCAAATACTTTACCTTTTTTAATTCATCCATCCACTTCATTTGATATAATATTAATGGGGAGATGTAAAAAAAGACGTATCGCCGTCGCGAGGCGGCGGCCATTTTGCAAAAATTACATAACTTATACATTGTTTTGCAGCACCAAAAGTATGTGCAAAATTTCAGCTCAATAGGAAGAGCGGCGTAACTGTATTAAAATTTTATTAGCAAAATTTGATCCACACATACTTACAGTTACGAGTTAAAAGAAATGTTGTAAAAATAAAAATATAGGCGTTCACTTTCTATTACTCAGATTAAGTACTTAGTGTACTTACAAACAATAAGATTTATTCATTGCGAACCTTAGTATGAAAACGCTAGTATATATTTGCATTGTAGACATAAACAAGCCATAGCCTCATTGGTTTGGTGTCAGCATACTGATAAAACTGAGAACCGTGAGGTCCTGGGTTCAATTCTCATGTCGAGCGATCACAATTTATTTGGATTGTTGTTTCGAAAAATTACATATGAATTGCCTGGGATTGGAATTTGTGCCAGGTATAGGGATAAGCTCACTTCCACATCACAGAGCCAAGATATACTTGGCAAAACGTGAGTGCACTAGTTGAACCTCTGCCTACCCCATCGGGGTTACTGGCGTGAGCTTATACAAATACAACAATACATCGCCAATATTCAGACCAACAACCATATTGTAAACTTTTTAATCTTTATAAAACTGCGGTTAACCTTTTTTTATAATGGCTTAGCATTTTCGGTAGTGAAGATAAATTTTAGGAAACCAAACATTCTCAAATTAAATATTATAAATCGAAAACTTATTCCATGAAAGTGTTTAGTAATAGTAAAACTTGTAAACATGCGGCAAGTAGTTTCACCCACATGACGTAGTAAGAGTTGTCGGAACACCTACAGACACGTGCTAGCTTAACCTGTGCCTGAAGCTCTCGAAATGCGATGTCTCCGTTTATGTGTATGATGATCTATATTTATAAAATAACATGTCCTGACTGACTGACTGATTCATCATCGTCGAGCGCAAATTATCAAGGCTACAAGCATGAAATTCGGACTGTATATTCATTTTGTTATGTAGGCACCCACTAAGAAAGGATTTTAGAAAATTTCACCCTAAAGGGGTCAAAATAGGGGATGATAATATGTATGGAAGTCCGTCATTTTGAAACTTATATAAACAAAATTTTGTATTTCGGTTATTGACGTAAAAAAAAAATACATGTTTCAGGAATTTTAGACATTTTAGTTAATAAGGTATAAAATAGGGGGTGAAAGTAATTGCGAAAGTGAGTTTGTTTGTTACGCTTTCATGCCTAAATCACTGAACCGATTTTGATGAATTTATCTACAGAGACAGATGGGACCCTAGAGACGGTTACAGGCTACTTTTATCCCGGAAAATGCTGTTCACGCGGGCGGAGCCGCGGGCAAAAGCTAGTTCTTTATAAAGCCATGTGTGAAGTATTGACACATAGTTTATTCAAATTCAAATTGACATATTTGTTGTAAGTTGCTGAAGAAATAAACATTATTATGTATACCCAAAGAACGTTCAAATGACGTCATTCAGCGTTATAATTTACTACCAAACTCCATTTGGCTCACACATGTATTTATGGCACAAACCTACATATATAGTACTACGCCAATCCAAAACCATGTATACAATATATTAGGTCGAACTAAAATGTAAGCTTTACTTATTTTCACAGTACGGCTAGCAGCTAACATTTTAATTTTATATTTCAAACGTGACTTTCATTTACTTAATTACGCGGATTTTTAAAACATACCCAATATACAGACACGGTACTTTAATACCATTCCACATAAATAAGTAAAATTTGCTACGCGACCTATAACGGCCCTACAAAAAATATAAACTATTCAAAGAAAGCATTAACCGTACGCGACGTGAATCGTAGCGCCGTAGTAATGACGGCGTAGCGACGTAGCTGTACGTGACTACGGCGTAGCCATTAATGTAGCACGTTGCGTAGTCTCACTCATGTTGTTTTATAAAAGCTTTGCAATTGTTTCAGTAACTTATTACTTAAATTTTGTGATAAAAATTTACAATAATACTATTTAGCTATTATTAATACTATTAGTTATTAATAATACTATTTTGGTGGTGGGAGGATACTTGTATCCGACCGGATAGCGACCACCGTACACTGGTGCTAAAACCTGCCATAGTGGCCCACCTTGTGTGGGTCGCATTCCAGGGTCAGCCAGTGTATATCCGGTTCTCCCCAGAGGGCTTGCCCCCTGATCCTAACCCTTTTTCCATCCCTTTTTCGTTCCCCTCCCCCTTGGTCCTTTGGCAGGCCGGCATGATCTTGCCGACCTACGATGGACACATTGTTTATCGTTGGTCGACACTATTCTTGGATTGCGCTACACTTACCATCAGGTTTAGCGTAGTCACTTTGCCGAGCCAGGATAAAAAAAAAATGAGGTATTAGAATTTAATACTTTTATATCTATGATATTATTACCATAGTAATGGATAATGCGCTATAGTTTATACCGCGCAAATTAACCTCAGTAATAACCAATCCAGTTTCACCACAGTTTATTTTTCTATGTAAATAAAGAAATTGGTTATTAACATTTAAGACATTTCAAATCTTGGTACCACTGTGTTTTAATTATTTAACGTCATATTTTTTTTTATTTGATTGAATGACGAGACGAGCAAGGCGCTCGCCTGACGCTAAGTGCCACGCCTGACCATAAACAGAAACAACACCACATTACTTTGAATTATAAAGCACTGCATGACACTGAACTGCGCTCGTTCCCCGAAACATAAGATGTTAAGTTTCATAATGTCCAGTAATTTCACGAGCTTCAATGTCCTTAAAACCTTAACATAACAGTGCTTATACACTGTTGCTTGGCGGCAGTAATAGACAAAGCAGTTGTACCAACCCAGACGGCCTCTCGCATACGAGGGACATACCACCTTGAAAATATGTAAAATATATACTGTCATGTGTTCTAAAAAAGATTATACGATATTAATTCACGTTCGAATGTTTATACGGCAAATTCTTACAAAAATTGGAATGCTATCGAACAACTAAGTACTGGATACTACATCAAACCATGTTATCATTTGCCTAACGTAGCCAAAATGCATTTATTTAACTTCGGCATTCATAGTACCGAGCAAGTCATGTTTGTTCCCGATATCGGCTAATCCCACAAAGCGCGGCGTCACGGCTCAGCCACAGCCGCCTGTACAGACGCACAGCGGTGCAAAACCGCACACATTAGGGAAGCACCCTCGCCCCTGTTACTGTGTTCGTAGGTTTTATAGTACATGAAGTTTTAGCGCCTTGTATATTGAATTGAGTATTTACAAAAGTAATATAGGCAGGCCTTCACAATCAAATAGTACTTCGTCGTTTATTCCCTTTTTTCTAGGAGCTTTGATGGCCGTCGAGCAACATGACATTAGTGGTACAATTCCTGTATCCCTTGCTTAACCGCACAAATATTATATGCTCACGTATACACAAACTTTATACCAAAATCCTCCGCAGCGATGGGGCAAAGAAATCAATCTCGACCAGATAGTCCGCCGGAAAATTGAAAAAAAAAAAAAAATTCGTCACACACGTATCTCTCGCACGTATAACACCGAGTGGCTCAGCAGAAATATGTAATTCCCTCAGGACGCCTCCCCCGACCGCTACACACGTACATTGACGACCGTATAGATCAAAATAGGGATTTCTGTGGAAGCCAAAATCAGTGCAATCACTTTTTGTAGTATCGTACATAGTTGTGAGTAGATGCCATCTGCCAGGATCCCATTACACGGGGTAGCTTGTATGATAGTATGATATTATTATTGGTCCGAGTAGCCACCTTGCAGATTTCAGATTTTTGACGAAAGTAAGGCTAAGAGAGAGCTATAAAATTAGCTAAAATCCTTCTCTAAACACGGGTAAATAGCATCTCAGTTATTAATAGCATCACGTACAAAGTGGTATAGCCACGCTGAAGAGAGCATGGAACTGTTTCACAGAATACCGACGTGAGGCCGCAGCTTGCTGTTACATTTCGTACGTTGAGATTTTCAGGGGACCATATCCACACAACCCCTACCTAATCCTCATACCTTTAAGGTCGACAACGCTCTATTGATATTTTTGGTATTGTGGATGCTTATTGGCGGTGAGATCACTTACCATCAGTTAATACACATGCCTATTAACCGGCCTCTGCTATAAAACGAACGTACGTCAAATATTGAGGTCACGTCTACCTTGTACTTTCCGACTCACTTTCTGATTGTACCTAGTAGACGGCGAATTTAACAGTCTTCCTGCCCACGTCCCAGCGTTCCGTCGCACCAGTGGACGTAACTAAGTTATGAAGTGTCGATAAGGCGACGCACCGATAATGGCGCCATAGCACGCGATCAACAGCTTGCGACGTGCGGCCTTGTGACAGCGGGGAATCATGGGACTATGAGCGACAGCGGGAGCGATAATAAAATACAATATTACGACTAAATGTAGATACAATTAACTTACCTAACTTATAGATGTCTTTAAAATTTAAGGGTGTTAGTTACTGCCAACTCATTGTAGGCATTTTAAACCATATTCGAGTGTGTCAAAGCTGGAGTCACGATGATGGCTACAAATGTGGCTTCATCGTAAATGTGAAAAGAGAATATATATAAACCTGAATGCAAAAATGCAGAATCTGCAACTCAAAGTGCTATATTATACACCTTATACCTTTATTGTTTGATAATTTAAATGCGTAGATTTCACTCGCGCTCAATGTTACCAAACCTTTATTCCTTTTATCGGTAAGCATTACGAAAGAATAATTATTTAGTTAGCTAATACACTTCGTAATCTCATTGCCTCAGCACCGTAGGGCTTATTATAATACTTGCAAAGCTCATTTTACTTTGCCAAGTACTTCCTGCTTTATATTTGTGACAATGGTTCCCAAACCGTGTAGCGACGGCCAAAGAATATCAACTGGCCCTTCTTACTTACTCCAAAGAAATCTTGAGAGAGTAATTTAGTGCTTGCAGACGTCTATCTGATGATTGGTGGTCACATAGTTGTATGAAACTCTTAGTGATTTTTCTACAGATCATAGAGAAAAAAGTTGTACCTATTCAATAAACCCACTAGCTACAAGTATCTTCATAATTATCATTTAGGGTCCCGTACCAAAAGGGTACCAATAGAACTCTTATACAAAGGCTACGTCATCTGTCTGTCCTTCCAAAGAGAACAATTTAAGGCGAGTGGCACGGAACCATCGATGCGCGAACCCGACTCGCACTTGGTCGGCTTTAGTATTTGCCCAAATGATGAAACGAGGTCGTTTGCTTGATGGTAAGCGACATGCCCAACAGAAGCAACACCACTCTGTACTTGGAATTACAAAGATGTCAACAATAGCTCAGGATCACCAAAAAACATTTCGACTTTTGCACTAAATCTGAGTTGGATCAACAATGCCACATAAATACGGTTAACATGGGCTTATTTTACTATATTTGAGAACCAACATTTATAGAACGCCTCTCGCTATGCGCGGTACAAGTCATTTAGTTTACACTAATGGAGGCACAAAACTTGTTCATTCATTTATTATTTGCCTTTATATTGTTTCTATTTTCCACTAATATATTAATAGTAAACTTCTGATTATCATTACTACTTGCCTGTATTTTAATCGTTTTAATATGATAATGCATTTTAATTACGAAACCGTTCAGACTTGAAATGTCTATCAGTAAGTAAGACAGATTTTATTTAAATGTGTAAATTAGTGAAATAACTTTAATTTTATCACATATTTCATTGTCGCTTCCTTAATTACATTAAATAGACATGATCAATAAAATATGTTTTATTTCAATATACAGGAATTAATGCAGAAAAATAATACGTTTCTCTACCATAAATAGTGAAGTCCGCACGAGTATCCATGGAATCCTGATAAACGTTGTAATTACCAATTTTATTTCAGTACGAGTACTGACAAGTTACCAAAAAAATCAAAAGGTATTTTTCTGCTTTGAAAAGCCCTAATCAGCGTTCCCCTCGTAGAATTTCCAAAACACATTCAATGCACTGTAATCAGTTTTTAATGAGCATATAACGATTTGAACAGGAAACGAGGGGGAAAATGACTACCGAATCGGTATTTTTAGCTTGAGATTTTCTACAGACGAATAATGTGTGTTTTTGTCCGACGCTAGATTTTTCGGAGTAGTAGCGTTTCTACATAACTTGCTATTTCGCCTGAATGCGATGCGGAAGACATATACGCATAGGCTACTCTATCTTATCTACCACATTTAAAACCGAAATTATTCAAGCAACTTAATTCAAATCTAAATATTGTGGGGTCGGTCCGGATATTTCTAAAATGTAAAAAAATTCGACCGCATACCAGCAAAAAAACATATTATCAATCATTCGTTTGATATCACACCAACAAAGCAACATTTATATAGTCTTCACGTCAACGCGTGTCATGACGTGTCAGAACATGTCGAGTCGTCACGTCCATTATCCCAGTATAACGAGCTGAAACATTTGTCATGCCGTAACGACATGAAGCCTGCGAATGTCCACGTGTAACACATAATGGACTATATAGACCTAAATGGTCCGTGTCTTTTGGTTTAAACTACTTTTTACAGGCAGTTTTGGCATTATAAAGTCGTCTCTAATTGTGACATTTCGCACCACGCCTTAGAGTGCTTTGTCTGTGACAAACACGTGTGACAAACTATCAAGGTGGGAAGGCTACATAGTTGACAAATATTACGATCTAATGTCAAGGAGGGCTCCCTCTGAAACCCTGTAACATTTAGTTGTGACATGTAATTTCAGATTTTGTAATATTTTGCTTTACGTCCTGGCAAAGCTACACATTGTATGTTACGACACCCATACACATTAGCGTAACAAGTACGAGTGACAGCCATGCCTCTCGGTCTGACAAAATGTCACGGAAGTGTGGACGCACCTTCAATTCAGTGCCTTAAAACAAATGGTACAATATGATGGTGTTGTCTGCGTTGTCATTATTATTGTCTTCGTAATTACAATATTCGATTGTTTTAACGTTACTAACCTATGTATATAGTGGCACTACATTTAGGCTAATAGGGGTGGAACTTGGGCATTGGACACTGTTGGCGTCAACTTTCTACAAGGGGAGATCCTTAACCGGTCTCTTTTACTAATTTTAATTTAATTCAAGGCTACAACTAATATACGAGACTACATTGGCAAAATGCGCCGTATATTCTTTTATTTGCCAGTATGACGAGACGAGCAGATTGCTCCTCTGATGGCACAAGACAGACCTAGCAAGTAAGTGTGTAATATTAAACACATTTAAACTTATAATGCAAGCACATTAGTAAACTCTTTCGTTTCAGCGTTAATCTAGCTTTTACACGGTATGGCACTAAAGTAGCACTGAAAATGTAAAGCTCTTTGAAGTCTCCTGCCCTACGAGAGAAGCTTTAATTTCACCCCACACGAACAAACTTCAGTCGATATTCTACCCTCTAGCGGCTTTACTGAGGGTTGAAATTTTAGTAAACGTCAATTATTACTTCACGTCATAATTTTCAATCTTACACCATTGGGATAAAGAGCAAATTTATATAATGTTACTTTGTGTTTTCATAAGATTAATTACAATTAGATAATGGCGTGGTAGTTACGATTTATATGGAAATCATGAAATTACACTAAAAATATAAAAACTTTTCAAAGCCAGTTTTTTAAGGGAAAAAAGACTTAAAACAACTACACTATAGTAATCAATAGGTAGGCTATTAAAAGGTAATTAATATACTAGCCCGCTCTATTACTAACTACTCAACTTTCAACCAGTTAGTTACACGCAGCCTGTATTGTCTCCATTTATATGGAAGCAATAGTAACGAGTAGTTTTTTTATAACGCAGTAGGAGAATTGAAACATCATACACTTGAACATCTCTTTATTTTGGCAGTCACATTTTATATTTCCCTTTACCGACCGACTGACTGCAGACAATAATTATTCTATAATACTTATACCTTTCTACAAAAGTTTTAAATTAGTAATCGTTTTAATATTGAACCTGTTCAAATATTCTTAATAATGTTCCCTACCCAAAGAGTACAGCATGCACTATCTGCCTATCTGTCTGTTTCTCCTACCTTTAAAGGACGCTGCCTTTTGATCCGTGATAGGTAAAAAATATAATACTAGCTCAGTATCGTACACGTCCCACGGCTGGGCACGGGCCTCCTCTACTTAATGAGAGGGGTTAGGCCTTAGTCCACCACACTGGCCTAATGCGGTTTGGCAGACTTTACATATCTTCGAAGGTTTTATAGAGAACTTCTCAGGTATGCAGATTACCTCACGATGTTTCTTTCATCGTTAAAGCAAGCGATATTAAACCTATAACTTAGAAAAGTCAGAGGTGCGTGCTTTGAGGCGCGTTTTGATCCTGTGACTTTTATCGCAACAGTCCGTACCACGTCTGCAACTGCACTCTGCAGTTATAGATAACCGGTTGAAAATTCACAGAATACGTGTTATTGTGGCAAAACTAAAAGTAATTAAAGGGTGTGGGTATGGAACGCTTGCTGTGCAAATCCGACTCTCTTGAACGGTGTTTTATACATTTAGCTATTATGTTTTAATGGCTTCCCTAAAACTTGTTTCTTTATAGCCTACATTACGAAGTTATAGGATGCACATGACAATAAGTATAAACTTACACCCCATGTAGATTTAATTGCCCAGTAACACAATATAGTTCGGCAGTAAAGTGGGCACACATGCGCTGCCGCCTCATCGTAAAAACAACATCAAAACGTATTAACTTTATGATATGTGCTTGTACTAGTATTACTTATATGTGTAGTGTGGGAGTGAGTTTCAGTGTATGTATATTCATTAACATTGGAGGGTAGGTGTACCTATTGTATAAACCGCTACACAAATGTATATGAAAACCTTATTTGAGGTGGCACTCCAATACCCTCCATACACGTAACTGAGAGATGATTTTTTTTCTACTGGACACAGGCATGGATGGTATCATTGAACAGGTCCTTAAAATGATATAAAGGTTTCTAAATTACTTTTTTTATATATGAGATGTATATATGTGTGTATGTATAAGTTTTTGCAGGATATACATATCCAGTTGTGAAAATCGTGCCCCTATACTAACTTTTAAACTCCGTGGTGGAAAATTCTGAATAATAATTCAGGGTAGTATAACTTAAAAGGCAATTCCAGTGAAAATTTGTTTCAATAAGCAAGGTAGATTAATTTTTGTGGTAAAGGATACGTGTGTAAGTCTATCAAACATAATCGATTTTCAGTAGTAAGTTTTGATTCATAATCGAAGCTCCCATCACTGAACTCTTAAGTTCTTTAAGACTAATAGCTAGACTAATAGTAGACCACATAGTTTTTTATAGCTATTACTTAACAAAAATACGAGCACATTCACATCCACAAGTCCTTGTTTATCAAGTTGTAGTTACAAAGGAGCACACGTTGTTTTTACACAACACAATCGCCGCCCATTACGCTCCATTGTGGAGGATAACTTTTGTCGGCGGAGCGCCTCGTTTGTGCCCAGAGTTTACTATAAATATTTATACTAGTTCCCACGGTACCCACGTTACACATGAAGATATTCTATACATAAAGCCGTTTAACACGAGGACAATGCTAGTCTATTTGCGCTTATGACATATACATAGTATATAGAGTTATAAGAGTGAGCCGCCTCAACCGGGTATCACTGTAGCACAGAAAATCGATGTGAAATGGCAACTTTTTATTTTGTTTCGCATGGTAAGTGAGGTTGCCTAAAATCCTCCTCTTCCCTTCCCGATCCTTATTCCTTTGCTAAAACCACCAACACATCCATGATTCTTTTGGTTTCTAATGTTTCACGTGGGATGGAGATCACTAACCATCAGGTCACCCATTTGCTCAGACTCTTTTTTTTTCTCATTTTATTTAGGGGTTTTTATTAATGTCAACCCCATTGTACCTTAGTAGTGTAGTGTAAGTAGGCACTCTGCTAATTAACGGGACGAGGCAATGGCGAAACCCTGGTTCTTATTGCGGGTTGTGTGGGTCGGTGGATCGCCCCAAATTCAAATCCAACGTCAAATTATGGTGGAGGAAGGTGGACCCTGGCAATAAAACCCGGTTATTACCAGGCAAAAAAACTATTGTTATTTTGAAATACAAAACAACCTAATTCCATTATATTCTCCACTGATTGCATATCGTAGCGTTTATACAACAATAATACGTTAAAGATTGATTGGAAGAGTCTATGTAACTTATGGTACATGTATAAAGTGCGCGATTATCTATTTTGGGCACTCCTCAGACGTCCCACCTTGTTTTGCTCCATTGACCACGTGCCGGCTAATTTTAGATCACTACTTACGAAAGATTTATCGTTTGAACTATTTATTTTGTAATCGTAAATCAATGGTGATTGTACAGACACGCAACATTCATAAACATAGATATAATTAAAGACTCATTCAGATGGAGAGTTTATCGTACGACATATTATATGAGAACATAACAGTAAACGGCCATTAACGAAGCAACATCATAATAATATGATTATTTTTTGATGGGCTGCATGATAGGCTTCATTATGTCAGTGCGCGAGTAGCCAGCTGAGAAGCGAGAGACCGCGGATTCGATTCCCGCAATGTTTGTGTGATTCTAATGGGTATTTGTTTCGATTCTAAGAGTGTTTTCTCCCCAGAGGGGTTGACGTCAGGCAGGCGCGCGCGCGTAAAAACTAAAAGCCAATTTTTCTGTAACATGGGATAAAACGCATAATGCGGCGACCCCACTGCAAGTGGGATAAGGGCCGGTAGAAGAATTATTTAAAATATTTTCCATATGAATTCTTTTAAATTATATTTCCGTGATATAATCGCCTCTGTCATGCGATAAACTCAGTCTATTTAAATTGAGCTTTAGTGTATCGTGGCTGTAATTTAAAACAACATAGGACTTAAACACCGACATTTAAAACATTTTATTATTATTGATAAATAAACATGTCCCAATGTCCATAAGTCCCATAAGTTCTTTCAACATCGTCAAGATTGAAAAATATATATAAATACTTAAAGTAATGACTATTTACGTAGTTTACCGTCGAAATCGTACCTGAACTCAATAAATTTAACTGAATCCGGGCACTCAACACGGCAATGCATCACCCAGGTGCACTATTCTCATAAATAAAGCGCGGTCGCCCATCCCGATGTGGGTACGGCCGCACGGCATGATGCATGGAGCGCGTAAAACATATTCCGACTGGCATACATCATTGTATTGAAAGGAGATTATGTGGTCGGGTGCGGTGCGTGTGGTAGAGGATGGCGAGAGTTAACTTTATATAGATTATCTATATAATGAATGATTAATATATTTTTAAAATTCGAATCGCTTCTTTGGTCTGGTAGCAGTGTATTTAGACTAAGAAACCGATGAAGTCCTGGGTTACCAAGTAAAGCAATCAAAATTAGTGTTAATTGAATTTTGCCATTCGAAAAAATCCCACATGGGTTATTCGAGATTGGAATATGTGCTCGATATTATGGGGATTAGCTCACTAACATCATTTTAGGTATTCACCTAATGCAATGTGTAATAGGAGCATTTACCTAGTTTTCGCTAGGTAAATGCACCTATTACACATTTGCCAAGTACCTAGTGTAGTTAAAATTTGCAACTACTCTTTCAACGAAAATTCGTTTCAACTCAAGTTACCACGTAAGATTTTCTAATAAATTCCTACGTAGATTATAGTCACTGATCGCAACTCGATCGAGCTATAGTTATTCAACTTTCTTAATTTGAATTTGCATACAGCAATGGTTCAAATCCAAAAGGAAATTTAAAATTGACTTTTGCTAAATGTCCGTTGAACCTACATTAATTAAGGGGCATCATTGACCCCATCAGAAATATTTGCCACGGGCCACGTAGGTGCAAGTTATGCCACTGTCGACGGCCGACTTGCATGACGATCCTCAATTGTATTTAGATACTAAACGTGTTTAAGAAACGTCTAATGTAATATAACTAAACTTATTTAGTGGCTAAATTAAATTAAGGATTGTTGTGCAAGGCAGACTAAGTTACATTCATTCATTTGAGTATCCGCTATAGCTTATAAATTATTTCATACAGAAATCCCCGCTAACAGAACAACCACATCCGTGCACTATTTTCGTACGCGCTTCAGCAGACACGTGCGTAGCTAACTCGCCTTATTTAAAATTAACTTAAATCTTTTCGTATCAAATGGTAAAGTTACTTATCAGGTTGAAAAAATCTTATTACTGAATGTACGTTTGGCAAACGTATTCTTACATTTAACAGCCATTTTCAGGAAGTTTACTTGACGCAACATCTGTTGCCAATTTCCATTTAAATATCTACTAGAGGTGACGAATATAATATAATAATAATCTAACCGAGATCGCATCGGTTTTCGAACAGACTATGCTTATTTATTATTGTACCCATATATGTAGTTATTAAATATATAAGACATACTTGTTGGCTATAACAAGCATACGTTTTTGGAACCGTATGTGTATACTGTATAACTCAGCGCCACGGGAAGTAGCGCACGTGTATTTCGCAATATAGTAAACAAAAAATCTTTATGTTTATATATTTAGGCGTACACGTAACACAAAAGAATACCGTGTGAATATATATTGCTGACGTTTGTAAATATTTACTTAATGTCTGTTTAAACATAAGTTTATAGTGGGTGGCACTTCGCAATTATAAAAAAATAATTGCTAGAAGCTTCGCCCACGTAACATTTAAACTTTTCTAAGTCATTTCTACTGTTGGGGATTATTTTTTTAAAAACGCCGGCTACATTTCGAAATAGGGCTTCACAGCCATGATTCTTCTGGTATTATGGGTGTTCATAGACGGTGGAGACCACTTTCGCTCAAGTTTTCCTCGTTTTGCTCGTTTTCCGCCCCTGGAATTAAAAAAAAGCAACCCTACTAATACTTTATTATAAAGGGTGTAAGCGAAACGTTGCCGTAAATTAAAACAGGTGATAGTGCTTGTGATTACGAACATGATACCACTAAAAAAAATCATAAAATAAAACAAATATGTTGCAGTACAGGGACACGTTTAAAAGTCCGACGATTCGATTAATTTTCACCTTCCGTGTTTTTAATGGAAAGCGCAAAATCCCACGACGACACATGTAAATAAAAAAAAAACTGTTCTTGCCAAACCGCACCGTACAAGTCAACAGTGCAAATTATCGTTCAATTAGCAGCATAAAAATGTAAACAGCGACCGTAGCACGATGTGGGAGGTTTGTGAGTCGGTGTTGATGGGCTTGGTCCGTAACACTTTTGTATGTACCAAGATAGGTGCTATATTTTATGAGTATATATATTTTTTGTGAGGTAGAGCCACGCTGTAAACAGTTTTGTCTACAGCATGAATGGGCTGGCTCGACCGGGTCGTTACCACTGTCTCACAGAAAACCGATGTAAAGTAGCGGCTTGATGCTGCGTTTCGTGCGGTGATTGAGATATCCGGAAGCGCATATCCCATCCCCTTCCCAATCCCTATCCTTTTTTATCCCTTTCCTTTAAGGTCGGTAACGCGCCCATAATTCTTCTGGTGGTGGGCGTACATGGGCGGTGGAGATCACTTACCATCAGGTGACCCACTTGCTCGTTTGCCGGCCTGTGCTATAAAAAACACCTATATGTATATGACTCTGGAACCGTAATGGTAGACTGATTTTTTTACAAAATTGTGTTATTATGGAGGATGATACCTTAACAAATCATAAATAAACTAAAAGTATAAACTTAACGGTGTAAGTACGCAACGCTCGGTACGGAAATTCGACTCGCAATAGTGCGGTTTTTTAACCCTCGACAAAACAGAGAGGTGTTAAAAGTTTGGCCCCTTTGGCCTTGTGGGTGTGCGTTTTTGTGACCCCACCGTATTATCCATAGATTTATTTCATAAGACACAATACAAACGACAGCTTTATTTACGCTTGGCGCCATCATCTGGCGTCTGCCTTTACTTTTCATAACACATATCAACCATTGTTAATAACGGACCACCCAGGCCTTGCTCAGAACATTACATTATTCTCTTTGAAAAAAATAAATTGGCGTCAATTTAAAGATAAAACGAAACATAACAGAAATAAACGACACTTCATCCTTAATTCGTATTTCACAAAAGGCACAATCCGAAACATAAAACAAATAAGTTTTAATTTTTCGTCGACAATGATTCATCTCCCCTCGCCGCGGCAGCGCTAACAACGAAACTCGTTTAAAATCATCAAACAATTTATATATAACCGCGATTTAAAGAGAACGCGGCTAAAGCGAGATGGTCCCCCTTTTAAAGAGACTACAGTGGATAACATCTCGTGAGATCAAACTGAAGATATAATTATCTTTGCCTGGATTTAAACAAAGGCCAAAACGTACGAGACATGCCTAAACTATACGGCAATAGAATAGAGGATGAAGGATCTGTTCATTAGAAATGATGTAGGTATTATAACCTTTTTTTTTTTTTTTTTATAGCATAGGCCGGCAAACGAGCAAGTGGGTCACCTGATGGTAAGTGATCTCCACCGCCCATGTACGCCCACCACCAGAAGAATCATGGGCGCGTTGCCGACCTTAAAGGAAAGGGATAATTAGGGATTGGGAAGGGGAGGGGATTTGGGCTTCCGGATATCTCACTCACCGTACGAAACGCAGCAGCAAGCCGCTACTTTACGTCGGTTTAGTTACGGACCATTTAGTGTTTTACTACCTATACTAACCTAATGTATATAATACAATCGTGTGAACATCTGTATTGTTTCAAACAATAGAGATGTTTGATGATGAGATTTGAGATGATGATACAAACAATTTGTTTGTTCGTAGCTCGTCACGTTACGTGTACTACGGTTAGTAGTAGTAGTTAGGGGGTCCTAATGCTTATAATAATAATAATACACCTAACTGTCACCAAATAGTCCTGACCACACACTAGGTTAATCTGTGTCGTGGGTATCAGCAACTACGATAGACTTGCAGTCCCACAACACCCAGACCCAAAAGCATTATTCGTGGATCATACAAACATTCGTATCAGTGCGGAGATCAAATCCACGGCCTCTCACTTCCTAGCCGGCTACTTGCCCACTGTGCCACGGAGGTTGTCAAAGGGGTAAATGTGGACAATGTATATTTGAATACAATTCTAATCCGTCTCATGCGTAGAGGAGGCCCATTCCCAGCAGTGGGACTGTATAATACAGGGCACATATTATATTATTTTTAAATAAAAAGTATATTTTACAAAATATGGGCAATACGTACAAAGCTACTGTATGTGATTTAATCTACCGAAAACCTAAAACGATTTATGGCAAAGAATGAAAAGTGTAGTCAAATTCCCTAGGGGTAGAGATCCTGTTGACATTTAAATGGGACTAACTTACTACCCTATATATAACCCTTTCGAGCAAAAAAGAATCATCGAAAAATCGGATCAGTGAATGGTTATACATGGAAAAACAAATATACGCCTTTAATATTTATATATTTATACCCTTTTTCGTATTTTTCGTCGGTTAAAAAGACTTCTCTCCAGCAAATTGAATGGGACAACACAGTACACACAGGCGGAAGGCCATCTAAAAAAAATAAGACCCCTATCCTTGAATTGGTGGCACACATGGCGGTCATTACTGTTTGGAGCTCTCCTATAGATGGTGTTAATGACAGCGATGAAATATCGACTCAATTAGCAGTGCCACTGCTTTGTTATTTGACCAGATTTGTGAACGATTTATACAAAGACATGTCATTAATTACATTTTTTATAGCCTAGGCCGGCAAACGAGCAAATGGATCACCTGATGGTACGTGATCTCTACCGTCCATGTACGCCCACAATATTAGAGGAATCACGGGCGCGTTGCCGACCTTAAAGGAAAGTGATAATTAGGGATTAGGAAGGAGAGGAGGATTTGGGCCTCCGGATATCTCACTCTCCGTACGAAACGCAGCAGCAAGCCGCTACTTTACATCGGTTTTCTGTGAGACTATGGTAATGATCCAGTCGAGTCGGCCTATTCATGCTGTAGACAAAACTATCTACAGCGTGGTTCTACCACTTAAATATAAAACTTTTTCTCCAGTTAGGAAACATTGTGTAGTTTGTACTTTGTGTGCAGTATGCAATAGGGTATGGATACTACGTACCCACATACGAAGCTTTTGCAATGATTATTTAAAGAATGTTTATATTTATAGCGTTAAAGCAGGTTATGGCATTACGGGCCCACAATGCCTGAGATAAAATATGTGTATCACACAAATATATTATTCACCTCAATGCCCCTGATTGGATAAAAATAAAAGACGTAATAAATTTAATTAACTATTCCCTAACATCCGGACAGTACAAAAATCTAAAAATACTTCTTCTACATCCCCGAACCCCACCAAACGCGTTCGGATAATCGATCTCCCTAAATAGACACTATATATAAATAACATCACGTCCGTTTTGTTTGTCCTCTCATGCGACCGTCTTCTTGCATACTGGAATAAAAGTCTGTAATGAATAATGATTCACACATTCTGGTTGTATCATGAATTGACAGATTAGAATAAGACGTGATGTATATAGTACTCCCGTATAACAAAAATGACAAATTCGCGGGAAAATTACCATGTGTGCTATGGTAAAATTTTACAAACAACAATACTAGGTTTCTACTCAATTACGCTTAACCTATGAAACACCAGAGCTGTAAACCCCACCTCATCAGTGCCGTATATCAATTAAACGTTTCCGTTAAAGCTTAATAAAAGCAAACATCCTTTTATCCAACATCACACACCAATTACATTTCCCCATAACAAAATGAAATACTTTCGTTTGCACAAACGATTTGGCCCGTACAAAAATCCACGGCTAACGAGTGTGTCCGGGCAAAATGTTTAAAGCCTCGAAGCGGCGCGGCGCGGCGCGGCGGCGAACGCTCCTGGGCTCGTGCTAATTAACAACATCAAATTGTGTTTGTTGAGCGGAGGCGGGAGCGTAGGCGGTAGCGGGAGCGGAGCGGGTGGGGGTTCCGCAATAATAGCTTTCTTGGCAATTAACTAGTATTGTCTAAGACATTATTGAATAACGTGGCGCTTTGAATTTAAACAAGAAGATAATTTCGAATATATACCATTGTATATCACAAATACAAACAAACAATACCAAAATATTTTAAAAGAATTAAAAACATTTAGCACGCTCAAAACAAAACTGGGGTTAATAGTTTTGCATTGTTTTACTACACTAAATAATAAATTGACAATGTTAATTTCAGTAAATCCTTATATTAATTTCGTAATTTTAACCATATTTACCCATCACAAACACGTCGAGGCAATTAGCCAGCGGAACAAACTGATTCACTGATGCATCGCAGGAACGGCAGCGGAGGCAGCGTGACTAAGTATCAAACTAATAAGGGATGAGGCAACTATAATTATCCAAAGGACGCGATATGCCATCTTATAAGTGATAATCACAGTTCGCATATCACATCATTCGACGCAAATACTATTAACGATATTGGGTGCTATCGTTATATCTTTACTAGTTTTGCTCGCGGCTCCGCCCGCGTGATCTGCTTTTTCCGGGATAAAAAGTAGCCTATGTCTTATTCTGATGTATAAGCTATAATATTGTAAAATTTCATTAAAATCCATTCAGTAGTTTTTACGTGAAAGAGTAACAAACATACATCCATCCATCCATCCATACTTACAAACTTTCACGTTTATAATATTAGTAGGACTTTACTTTTATTGAAACACAGACATTAATATTTACAATATCGATTTGGATTTTAAAGAGCAATTCATTTACCCGTATTTAGCATGATACTCTCTTTGGCACAAACCATTTGCTCCATGCATCATGCATGGTAACCGCGCAAAATGTTTTAAGCTTCAGTGCGGACGACCCCGGGCTGTATTAATTAAGAATATCAAACGATCGTGCTCGTGCCGATATATTGGCTCGGAACGGAATATTAAGATAGGGGGAGCGGAGTACGGACTTGGTGATATTACTTTTTTTTTTATGGCATAGGCCGGCAAACGAGCAAGTGGGTCACCTGATGGTAAGTGATCTCCACTGCACATGTACGCCCACCACCAGAAGAATAATGGGCGCGTTGCCGACGTTAAAGGAAAGGAATTAGGGATTGGGAAGGGGAGGGGATTTGGGCTTCCGGATATCTCACTCACCGTACGAAACGCAGCAGCAAGCCGCTACTTTATGTCGGTTTTCTGTGAGACAGTGGTAACGACCCGGTCGAGCCAGCCCATTCAAGCTGTAGACAACACTGTCTACAGCATGATTACTGATTACTATATCTCATACATGGTTCCTAATGTACCAGATGGTAATCGCAGTTGTAACATAATGTTTCAGTGCAAAATTCCAGCCAGCAGCATCATATATCACAAACAACCACTGCGCCACGGAGATTAATTTTTTATTTTGTTTTACCATTTCTGTGTACTATGTACTGGTACCGAGTAGTCTGCCAACATACATTAGGCTAGTGTGGTGGACCAAGGCCAACTGCTCTCGTTAGTAGAGGATACCCGTGCCCAGCATTGAAATAGTATAATACTGGGCTGATTTTATACTGTCTACTCGTGTTATTACTATAGCATAGATTCGGTGCTTGAATCACGATCAAAAAGAATATTTAGTACCAATATACTCCGTATCGCCAAATTTATCCATCCTTTCATAACACAATTTCTCTTCCCAATACATACTCACATCAAAGATTATCTCGTCTTATTTCTGGACACTTTGATCTTATGCAGTAGTTTTCGTGGAACAAATTGCTACCATGTGCCAACAACTCAATCATAGTTGCCGATACAATATATAGAATAATATGTTTTATTTAATATATACATAATTGTTCAGAGTATGTACACTACACAAGAACTTTCCCGCCTGTTGCCGCATCAACTTGGGCTGGCGGGAAACGAATGTTTCGAAGATTGACTTATCGACCAATTGATGTCTTTTAGCTATATAAGAACGTGACTTACACTCATAAATAGTGTAGAAGGTATCTGCTTGTTTGCTTCTGTCAACTCGCGGCAGGCAGGACGCTTACTATAAGGCGAGCGACCTGCTCGACTCGTCAAGCAAATATAAAAAAAAACTATAACAACAACATAATAAAATAACTAACAAAGCAATATTTTCATAGCGTCCTTAAAGTATGTAGTCTCTAAAAAAACTGTTACCCAATTGAACATCCTTAACCACTGCCACCGATAAATCAATCCCGCGACGTTCTGCATAATTCAAGTCAGCTTACCTCGGGCCCAAAGTGGCGCAATTTGGCCGACAACCCCCGACTAAATAATTAAAACGCGCATCTCTTCCACCTGTGTTGCTACATCAAGTAAAAATAAAGTATAACCGTTATAATTTGTAATTTCTCTGGTACTTCAACAATTGCGAAATTACCCGTAAACTGTCAATAATTATTATGTGTTATTATATTTATAATAAAATAATAATTTACAATCAAGTAATATGTACTACAATTATTGAAAAACATAACGTTTTTAACAAAATCTTTTGCTATTAAAGGAAAACTAGCAATTTTCGGTTTCGCTTTCCAGATCCGATAAAGGGAATTTTGTAAAATAAAAAATCCGATATATCTCCGTGACATTAGCAGTTGGCAACCCTTTCAGAAACCACGTCCTTTGTCGCCCTCACACGCCTCAATAGTCATAACCCTCCTTGGAGTCACAGAGAGGAAACAAAGAGGTTCATTTACTTTGTATTTTGTAACTCTGTTATGTTTAAAGGTAATGTGATAACTCATATTTGGTATATAGGAGACTTAGAATTAAAACGCATGAAGTTTTGTGGAAAGTCACACAGATAGTCTTGACCCCACACAGGATAAGAGTCTTTTGTCGAGGTCGTCTTCCTGATACCCACGATACAGGTTGACACCTAGTGTGGGGTCATCACTGTGTATGTGACTGTTGTTGTATTTATATATTTATATTTACCACCATCCATATTATCCAGCAAATGTTGTCAAGCTTAATTTTTGTCCAAAATGTTTAGAAGTATTATTTTTAGTTAATTTAAGTTTATCTCATTTTTTATGTGCTTAATAGCTAAAACAGTTTTATCCATATTCATCCCTTTCTTTTCTTACTGCTTGGAGCTATACCCGCCTTATCACAAGGTACTACTTCCCATCCTGATATGATGGTGGATTTGATATAATGTAGGCCGACCCGTCGTCTAATCCCTACAATTCGCAATGAGAACCCAATTTCGCCATTGCCTTGTCCATTCATCAGCAGAGTGTACCACGTGCAGGTGAAGTTGGCTTTGGGCATCAAATGTTGGTGGCCAACGTACACTTCATTCCTATTCACCCCCATCTACTGCAATTTAAGATAATGTATCCTAATTATCCCTGTGTTACTGTACGAGTATCCTGAATAAAACATTACTGCGGAGTCCTGTTATTGAATATTGATACAATACATCACAATAAAAATGAAAGTAAACGAAACTGAATTCCTAAACAATCCACTCCACCTAATCTAACAGACAATTCTGTAGTCACAGAGTGGCGACTTAAATGGAATTACTAGATAAGAGCAGGGTTGCCAGAAGTACACCTTTAGTCGGAAACATTTTAGATTTTTAAATACAGTTTACACATTTATGAGTTTTATCTCGTAAAAATCTGTCGTAAGTTTTAAGTAAGTAATCTCATTGTGGCCATCGAAAGTTAAGATAATACTTAAACATTTGTCTTAGGTCAATGACACCTACAAGGTGTCATCCCTCGTAAAAATCCCTCGTATGCGAGAGACCGTCTGGGCCAGCACCACCACTTTGTCTATTTCTGCCGCCAATCAACAGTGTGTAAGCACTGTTGTGTTTCGGTTCGAAGGTCATTGAAGCCAGTGAATTATTGGGCTTTATGAGACTTAACACCTTATGTATTGAGTTGCTGAGCGCTGTTCAATTCTATATAGTGCTTTGCAATTCAAAGTTCTGTGTGGTGTTGCTTCTGTTTATGGTCAGGCGTGGCGCTTATCATTAGGCGAGCGCATATCATAATTCAATAAAAAAAAACCCACTTGAAAACAGCTTTATCCAATGAGACTTATCCAACATTTCAAACGCAAACAGTATACCAACTTTGTTGATAGAACTGTACGACGATACGGACCAATTACTTACCGCGGTGATAACCACCACTCCTGCTGAAACAGTAGCGATACCACTCGGAATCTTAAATTACAAATTACAGTATGGCAATGCATCGCTCTCATCATCCCTACACGTCAGTCTCATAATGTGTACAATTTTACGAAAAAGCTTATATTTATGAAATAGCCTCTCAACTTATTCATCTGGCAACCCTATGCGGAGGTCCGTAACACGTCCTCTCGGAGGGCACGTTTTTTATTAAAAGGGAGGCACCTACGTGAGTCACAGTAGTGGGTAGCCTCTCGACGGTGGAGTGAGAAGCCTCCTTTGAAGAATTCGTTAAAATATATTTTTATTTTGGACTGAAGTACACGTTTGATTGGCTCAATTGTAGTTTTTTAGCTACTATTATATGTTCATGTTATATGTTCATAATTTAAAGATTTTTTTTTGCTAGCCCTGTATTATACATATCCCACTGCTGGGCACGAGCCTCCTCTACTGAATGAGAGGGGTTAGGCCTTACTCCACCACGCTGGCCTAATGCGGGTTGGCGGACGTCACATACCTTCGAAAAATCTTATCGAGTTCTCAGGTATGCAGATTTCCTCACGATGTTTCATTCACCGTTAAAGCAAGCGATAATTAATATACACGTAACTTAGAAAAGTCAGAGGTGTATGCTCTTGGGGCTGATTTCAAACCTGCGACTTTCGTCTCGACAGTCCGTACCACTTCCCGCTGAGCTATCGCTGCTAAGTTGCTGCTAAGTATTTAAAGGTTGCCTGGACGAAATTACCGTTAGCAATAAGGCCGCCAATTTTACTACTTTTTATTATTTTTAGATGTCTATTGTGTATTTTCAATACTTTTTGTGTGATGTACAATAAAGTTATAAATAAATTCATATTTTTTTGAAAACAAGAAATGGCTCGAAGTTATAGTTATTTATGCCATCAATATTTCCTATTAACCAGGTGACGAGTGAATTAATTTTAAGTGGCCACATGACTGAGGCATACAACTTATTGCGCAGTTAAAGGAAGTAGGGCGGACGCTACCTATCAGTCGGGTTTCCCAACTGGATGCCGACGATACCGATGGACAAATCCAACCGGGTTTTGGAGAGCTGCATTCAAGTCTATTAGCCTAGTTTAAATGTTAAGTGCTCAAGTTATACCACTAATGTAAATGCATTAGATGAATGGTAAAGATTGTAGATTTCTAATTTAAATTCTAAATTAATAATGCCCAATGTAGAGGCTGCTGGCCTCTACTTGTTCACACAATTTCTTCTAATATAGACCTACGACGGCAGATATTAAGATAACAAACAGAAAAAAATACGTAAATACGTCCGAGAAACTAAAAATATAACCCAACCCAACTTAATTAGTAGGATGCCAACTTTCCACACATGATCCCTTAGCAACAAGCTCTTGGTTGAAGGTACCCCGCCCCCGTCTTCCGTTATAAACATAGTAAAGTATTTTTCCTAACAGCCCTTCCCAGTAGTCTACCCCGCGTTATGTCTTCTCTAGATGCCCTCAAGCTAGCTGCATCCGTTTTCCGGTATGAATGTACCGTAATACTCTGTATAGGTTGTATTGTTCGCATTGCTTTTAGGTTGTAGAGCCACGCTGTAGACAGTTTTGCCTACAGCATGAATGGGTCGACTTGACCGGGTTGTTACAATACAATACAATACAAAACTCTTTATTGAAAACCATTTACAATGTAACTAAAACTCAAAAGCTGGTGCTAAACCTATGGATGACAATGGGCGGTCTTATTGCTAGAAGCAATCTCTTCCAGACAACCGTAATATGGAAACAATTAATAAGAAGAGAAGTAGACAGTTGTTACCACTGTCTCATAGAAAACCGACGTGAAATAATACCTTACTGTTACGTTTCGTACAGTGAGTGATATATTCAAAGGCAAAATCCCCTGTCTCACAGAAAACCGACGTAAAGTAGCGGCTTGCTGCTGCGTTTCGTACGGTGAGTGAGATATCCGGAAGCCCAAATCCCCTCCCCCTCGTTTAACACGGACAAAAAATATTAACTACAGAAGGCCGAATTACATGTATTTCCTTAAACACTATTTAACCACTACTCAACACACACTAATATCACACCATGTATAAGAAACGTCAGATCGTATGATAATTTGACATTACTAAAAATGTTTAGCGGTTAAATACGATTATAAGTATCGTCGTGCAAGGCGGCCTAAATGTTTAAAGTACCATAAAAGAGTTCAAGTACGGTTACTCTTATATTTAAATAGCCTATAATCTACAAGTCAACGACATGTCAACTGGAAAGCCATTACTTCAATAATATTGCGGTTGAAGTGTAAAAAGTACGTGCAGAAATGATCTAGAACTAGTAGCATTCCGAAGGTTGTTTACGTGGACGCACTCAGGTATTTACATTGGGAGACATACTCGTAGCTGGTTAAGACCTTCCATGGACAATAATACCTAAACACCACCACCTAGACACTCTAAACTAACCTTAAAATTTCTTTTCTTTCTTTTTTATATTCATTTCCAAATACTGTAGAGAACAAAGACATATTATTATGTATCATTTTTTTTAGAGCTAAATACCATTTAGCTCTAAAAACCCATAACCCATAACCCATTCCATAAACTAATAATCCATTTTACCTATACAATCAATATTTATAAAGATAAGATGAATAATTACGCTTTTAAGACAATCTTTTAAATAAAGTACTTAGTAGATTTTTGGTTGAAGAGGCTATTTGCAATTCACGTCCACTACCTACTTCAAAACAACAGCAGGGAGGTGCCAAACCTGTGTATATCTAAATACGTTCCTGTATATACAGGTATGTATGCCGTAAAAACCGTGCAGGTAATTAAGTGACTTGCAAGGAGTCGTCCAACGTGCTGCGTCCGAGCAAGTAGCAACTAATGAGACGTCGACGGACCGCCTCGCCACTTGCTCTGTCCTGCACGCCCCTTATATATCTACTAATAATATCAGAATGTAATAAATCAAAGAGTCTGTTTGTTACTTGTCACATCACAAATAAGCTACTGAAGCTGTGGACGATATTTTGCGTGACCGATTAAAGCATTCGTTTTTATCACGCCAATATAAAATGACACGCACGAAACTACTTGTGAACACACCTTTAACACCACCAAACGTGTTTGAATTACCGTAAAAAGACTACGTAGGTAATGTGCTAATTTATGTACCTAATTTAGGTTAGATTATATCTAGGACTAATAAATATTGTAGGTGTATGTAATTTTATTTAAATAATTGTATTTAATTAGCAGACATTTGTGAACGATACAACACTTATGAATGCTACGCCGAAGATGGTAATTAGGTACCATCGGCCTATTGTGAATTATTATACATCTAATATGTTAAATATTTAATTAATTTGGTTCCCGTTGCAGCTTGTGGGGTCTGTGACAGGTCCATATGTAATACAACATACCGTCTAAGTCACAAGAAAGCGGATCCTGGTATTAAGCTGGAATAACTGGCAGGCAGAAAGAAAGAAAGAGAAACAATTAACAACACATGATCAACAAATACATCCTGTGTTCCACGTATATACTTCACTCCCACATACGTAAGCACGAGTAATCACAAATCTCACCAACGGATCGCGGTCCTGGGAATAGCAATTAACACATTATTATTCTTCGATTAGCTGGAAAGATAGCGTTCGCAAATAGAGACGAACACCTCCGTATATGGCCACTTGTCTAAGCGTGTCACGTCTCCGTGCCTATCATTAACAGATGAATATTCATAAATTTTATAAATAACCCATCTTTGACTGCTTCGCGGATCTGTTGGTAACACTCTTAATGGCAGTTTTATAATACTTTAATGGCGTTTTTACAGTTCTGTACGTGCTGGCTGTACGAGAGTAGGTGGGCTGTGGATTTAAAGAATATTCATGTTCTAATAACTGTTATCTTCCGGAGTTCAAGCTTAGACACTTTTGAAAAATATGTACTAGTGACTTTGTTGTTATATGTTGAAAACAAGGCCTACTGTACGGGATTCCAAATCAACCAACCCGCCACTTTTTATTATAGCAAAAATCGAATAAATAAGTAATCGAACAAATGGATTTATGTGATGGTAAGTGATTTCCACCGCTCATGAACACGCACAGTACCAAAAGAATCACGGATGCCTTGCCAACCTTAAAGGGAAGGAAATAGAGATTGGATTTAAGAGTGGTCGGAGGATTTGGGCTTCTGAAAATTTTACTCACCGTACAAACTAGTGTTGCCCAAATTCAGTCTTGGTCTTGCAGTCTTGGTCTTGTTCTTGCGTTTTTGCAAGACCAAGACCAAGAACAAGACCGCGTATTTTTAGCAAGACCAAGACCAAGACTGACCGTGCAAGACTTGAGCAAGAACAAGACATAGCCTGCAAGACTCTTGCGTCTTGCAGCTAGGACTTAGCGCTATTTCACTGAGTAGTTAGGTGTAACAGTTCGGTGTATAGGTAGGTACGCTTAGAAATTCTATGAGACGCAAAAAACTGTATCAAAGAATAGGTATGAAAAACTGGACCTATCTATTAAAATCAAACTGAGTGCATGCATAGTTATGTTTTAACCATCGGCACTTTGATAATGCGGCTTCAAAGGTTTTGTACTTACTTCTCAAAGAAATTTGCCGCTTTTCGGAAGTACATGGTTACGATACACGCGCCGGCGGCTTCTTTTGAAATCTAAAACAATCGTTGCCGCCACGCCGAAATCATAACATTTGACACTATTTGATTGCCGCCATAGGGCGTAGGCGTAGGTATACTCGTGCAAAATAATTTCGAATTTTAAGAGTACCTACAGGTGTTCCAAAGAATAAATAAGTTTCAGAGTGCTTAGAATGAAAATGAATACATTATACTGATCACGCAAGTAGTATTATGATTGGGATAAAATGGTAAGGATAGGTAGTAGATGTCAAATTAATTCATTCTAGTAAGTATATATTATAATATTGATTACTTATATGGTTTTAAACTAATTACTTAGGTACTATTATTGTACATTTAGTCATTATATTTCTTAAGTTTTTACAAGAAAAAATAGCAAAAAAGTGTTCAAATATCACCCCGCACCCGTTTAATAAATATTGTAGCCACTTTTAAATATACTTGAAACGTGTAAAAAAATTCTACAAAACTAATAAAATAATATAAAAAGCGTAGGTACTTACCTACTAATAAAATAAAAAGCCTGCGATAAGAGTTTTGTATTACTTACCAGCCCGAATATCTCTGAGAGAGATGATGAGAGTAAGTATTTACTAGCTGTGCCCGCGACTTCGTCCACGAGGAATAGTAACTTTGGAGGTATAGTGACGTTCAGGACTTATTTATTTATTTTAAAACTTCTGTCATCAAACATACAAACGAACTCTTCAGCTTTATAATATTAGTATAGATGTACGCCAAAACATTCACTTATATGTAAAGAATAGTGATTTTCACTAATTCTTTATATATATTTTATTCACGCGTCGCGTCTGTACAAGTAGGTAATATTTAGTGTGTGTTTGTACGCCGCACGCGGCATTATTTGATTTGCGGCGGCATCCTTTTCATAGAGCCGGCACGTGGCGAGGCGGCGCGGTAGAAAGCAAGGAAACGTACTATAAATAAAGGAATTATTTTAATTCCAGTCATTTCCAATTGAGCTGTGCTTCGAGTCTAACTTAATAATTGTTTTTACTAATTCTTGTTGTTTTCTAAAAACGTATCACGTGTACAATTTAATATGAGTGACGAAGATTCAAATTATTCGAGTCCGAGTAACGAGAGTTTGAGTCACAGATCTAAAAGACCCAAAAGCAAATTTGAAGAGTTTTTCGAAATAATTCATGCATCCCAAACTGCCTTCTGTAAATTGTGCCAACATAAAAAGATTGAAATAAAAATGAAAAACAGAAACACTTCAGGCTTAAGGAAACATCTAATATCTTTCCACAAAAAGGAATCAGAAATATTTCTTCCTGTTAAACCAAAATTAAGTGGAGATATCACAAGCTTTTTAGTAACCGCTGGAAGAAGTGGACAGGTAAGAATATTTTTTTAACTCTGCATAGCTATTCATGCGATACTTTCAAAAACGCCATTAACTTACGTAAGTATTTTTGAGTTAGTGGTGTTTTCATCTAGGGGTGCGACATATTAAGTATGTAATTATCGTCTTAAATATTTTTTATAAACACCCATATTTTCATTTAATCGGCCAGTAACAACTAAGTACTTTATTTTGGTAAATTACAGTACAGTGCAACCTTAATATAACAAATATCAATTTAACGATTTTCTCGATTTAACAACAACATACCTCCTCCTCTTATATGCTCAAACCTTGTATGTTTTAAATAATAACACAAGATTTATTGTTTTGTTTCAGTCGGAAAACAGCAGTGACAACATCACGACAGCTACAGTTGATTGGGTGGTGAAAAAATATCTTCCCTTCTCATTTTTCGATGACGAAGCTACACAAGTATATTTTCGACGTATTTGCCCTAATATGGTGTTTCCTAAAAGGTCTACACTTAGAAGGAAAGTCAAAGAGCGATTTGAAGAGCTCCAATTGAATCTCAAGGAACGACTTCAACAATTATCATCTAAAATGTCTTTTACCATTGATGGGTGGACGTCAATTGCTGGTAGGAGTTACTACGGGGTTACTATTCATTATATAGACAACGAATGGAAGTATCAATCTGTAGTTCTTGATTTTATACCATCACGCGGTCGACATACTGGGGAAGATATTGCAACGATTTTCCATGAATGTTTATTGGAATATGGCAAAATTGATAAAATACAAGGTATCACGGTCGACAACGCAACTGCAAATACCAAATTTATGTATGAACTGGGCAAACAGCTGCCGCCACACTTTGATTCAGACAATCAACATTTCCGGTGCTTTGCTCACATTTTAAACCTTGGTGTACAAGATTTATTAAAGACCTTAGCATTACACTGTGAGTCTGACACTAACGCGCAAGATCAGCAGTACGAAGACTATGCAGACGAAACTGAGGATGAGGAAGATGAAGAATCTGCACCAAATATTGCTGACTCGCGTACATCTGTAACAAAGTTACGCAGTGTTTCCAGTAAAATAAAAAGAAGTGAGATAGTGAAGAAGAAGTTTCAGTCTGCTTGTGAAGCAGCTGGCGTGCCATCAAATCTAAATGCCATTCTTGACTGTCCAACGAGATGGAATTCCACACATGATATGATTGGATTTGGTTTAAAAGTGAGAGCGGGCATTGACATATTGTGCAGTTCTGTCACCGAATTAAATGATTTTCAAATCACAGCTAATGAATGGCAGGTACTCGAAAAATTACATAAATTTCTAATAAACTTTAAACTTTTAAGTACAAAACTTGGTGGAGACAAATATGTTACATTACCGCTAGTCATTGTATCATTCAATCTTTTGCTAGATAAAATTGAATCTATGGTAAAACAGTTAGATGAGAAACCTAATCGATCTGAAGTGGATGAAAGGCTCATTCTAGCTTTCCAAGCAGCTCGAGACAAAATGCTTAAACATTACAAAAAGAGCAACTGGATTTATTGTACTTCTTTAATTTTAGACCCAAGGCATAAGGCTCAGACTTTTGACCTGACAATGTGGGGGAAGCAACTTAAAACAGAAAGTCTGCGCAAGTTCAATGAACTTTATGAAGAATATAAAAATCTACACTCACTGAACAAATCTCTGGAATTACCAGAAAAAGAAAATAAAGTATGTGATGAAGATGAAGACGTAATAGACTTTGATAAACTCTATGAATGTCCCTCGACGTCATCTGGATCTTGTCTTCAAGGCTTAGTGATAGACGAGTTGGAGGAGTACCTGAGAAAACCAAGAACTGCCAGCTCGGAAGACATTTTAGATTGGTGGAGGACGCATGAGACAGAGTATCCGATTTTATCGAAAATGGCCCGTGATTTTCTCTCAATACCTGCAACTTCAGTACCTGCTGAGAGGTTATTTTCTAAAGCATCATTAGTAATTAGAAAACATAGAAATAGGTTAAATGATGAGTCAGCCAGATGGTTACTTTGTATTAATTGTTGGTCAAAAAAATTGATATAAAGTATCATAACCTAATGATAAAGCTGTTGATTAGTGTTGTATTTTATTTTTTGTTCAAATAAATGATAAATCGTAAAACTCTTTTATTAAATTTCTTATAAGTTGAGGGTTCAATCTCTTTTTAGACAGATAAGTATTGTTCTTTAAAATACAGTCAAGTTATTGTAATTAATTTGTTTTTTTACATGTTTTAGCAAATGTAAGCTTATAAATCATAAATGTTTATTAAGAAACAGTTACTTCCATGGAAAACGACATATAGGTCAGTTAATTTTTCGAATTTCTTATTAAATCTTCAGTTATTTGTTAATCTGCTTGATCTTTACTATGGCTATGTTAATTCAAGCTCACAATGTTCCAATTCTAATACGTTTTTTTAAGATTTAAAGTAAACTTTAATAAATAGTAATAGACTAATAGGTAATTGCAAGACTTGCAAGACTCTTGCTGCAAGACCAAGACCAAGACCAAGACTGGGAGCGCAAGACCAAGACCAAGACCAGGTGTATTGGCGCAAGACCAAGACCAAGACTGGCTAAGTCTCGTCTTGTTCTTGCATTTGGGCAACACTAGTACAAACCCAATAGCAACTTTGACAGCTTGTTTGACTTCGTTTCCCTAAGAATCCGTGGTGCCACTCCAGTGGAGCGAACCCATTCATTCTATAGATAAAACCATTTTACAGAGTGACTCCACCACTGTACGTTACTTTACCGTTTCGTAAACGTCCTCATAGCAAAAAAAGGCATTTAGTCATTCAGTCGTTTACATACGATTATACGAGTATATCCATCTTTCCTCCCTGTCCTTCACCAGCTCAGCAATTATTACCGGAGATGCCATAACGCACGTCCGACAGAACGAATACGTGGGCTGAAACACACCACAACCACGGGGAATTTATGTTATGGGTACTCTTATTTACTTTTTATTTGTACGGCACGCGCGGAAATACGGCGTGTTGGCTTGTGATTTTATTCCTTTGAATAAGCCGTATTTATTCGACACGCTAGTCGGAACTCGATGTCTTCATCATTTAAGTAATTCATAGTCAAGTTTTAATGTAAATGTAGTGATCTATGTATTCGCTGGGTGCGTAAGGCATAGTGGGGGACACAAAAGTGATGTCAGCGCTCGCTGCGGACAATACAGAACTACGGGTGGCTCTTTATTATCTATGACCATAACAATAACACGTGTGTCAGTTTAATTAAATAAATAAAATAAAATGGGTCATCAAAGTTGTTGTGTAGTCGATTGCAAAAATACTAGTAGGAATAGTAATTGTAAATTTTATAAGTTTCCGGTTGCCAAGTGGAAATTAAATCAGCGAAAAAAATGGATAACTGCTGTTAAAAGGCAAAAGTAAGTATTACTATAACCTACAACCGTATTCTATAGAATAATGTCATATACATGTGTATGTCGTGTAAGAAAACGGAGTAATAATTTAATTAATATTTTTTTGTAAAGTATTGATGGATCGTTATGGTCTCCAAAACCTATGGATGTTATATGCAGTGAACACTTCATTGGTGGTGAAAAATCAGATGTTGAATCAATTACGCTCCAACTATTTTTCCATCAGTTTATAGAAGACGTAAAGTCAACGAATTCACAGTTTTGAGTAGGTACGTAAAAAAATTAAGTTTTGATTAAAATATTTAGATTAATAGAAATAATCGACTAAAAAATGTAGACATATTATTTGATATAGTTAATGATTTAGCAATACCTGTTTTATTTAATTTAATTTTTATTTATATTATCGTAATTTATTTATTTAGACACAAACGCTTCATGGACAGGAGAATAATAAAAAAGTCAACGGCTGAGATAGATCCGGTGATGAATATTACAGAACCGTCTGAAATAACTGATCAACCTAATACATCCATGAATCAAACGATGGATCAAGCCTGTGAAGCGAATATATATTTTACCTCCAATGTATCATCAAAAACATTTATTTGTAATCGTTATGTAAGCAGTAACAAAGGTTAAATAGAGCTATTTGTTATTTTATATATTATTTTAGATTTTTTTTAAATATTAATAATGATTTTTTATTCTATATTAATTTACAATAAACATCTTGACAGATGTCTTAACCTAATTCACTTATTGAGACTTGTTTTAGTTGTTGTATTTATTTTACTTACTGTTTTTAGCTGACCCACGGAATTTTTTTTAATTTAATATTCACTCTGTGTAATATATCACATTTCACATTGAAAATAATTTTTTTTCAATTTGATTTTATTTTTTCAATAACTATTTGACATCCAATACATGTTTATTTTCTCAAAAGAGCCACCGTAAGTTGTATCGTTAGATGGCGCTGGAGTCACGCACCCAGCGAATATCCGATGTTCTTTTTTTAATCGTGTTCAATTACTGTTATTTTTTTTATGGAAGAGGCTGCCAAACGAGCAAGTGATGGCCAACAACGGTCGAAAGGTGTGATCTCCACCGCGTATCCACAATACCAAATGAAACGTGGATACGTTTCACACTATCATGTTTTCTCTCAATAATGTGGGCAATTACAAAAATGAAGAGGCCGCACACACCATTTTGTATCGCCTAGGTATCATCTAATTGGTGACTCGTACTCGAATGCGAATAAATTCTTACTCAGTTTCACACGGATCTTGTTACAAACTTGATGAGAAAGATTCAAGGAAGACGCTGATCAAATTGCTAATATCAGATGTCAATACAGTTACATACACGGTGAGAAAATTATAGAATATCAATTTAATGCATGTATAAATCAATCTACATACCTACTTATATGTTGTTTTCTTATCCCGCCACGGCAAAGTGACGACACTGGACCTAATGATAAGTTTGTACAGAGTAGTGATTTCTTATGTTTACGTGAATATTACACATTGAAATAAAACTAATTTAAACGGATTTCACCGTGGTTTTTTATTAATTTTGATCCCGACGTTTCGAAAGCTTTCCAGCCTTCGTGGTTACGGAGTGGACATCACCGGGGTTCAAAAAAACCGCGATATAATCCGTTTAAACTAGTTTTATTTCAATTTGTACAGTGTAGTTCAAAAATAGAGTCGACCGTCGAGAGACGAGAGAGCCCATGAACATCCACAATACCTGTGTATCCTGAATGCGTTGTTGCCGACCCTAGATGGAAGGGAGCAACCTGCTACTTCACGTCGATTTTCTGTGAGTCATTGGTAACAATCCGGTCGAGTCGACCCGTTCATGCCGTAGACAAAACCTTCTACAGCGTGGCTCTGCCACTTCTAAGTTACACGTCAAGCTTAAAAGTAGCTAGGTGCCTAGGTAAGTAGACACAGGGCAAATTTATACACACTGTTGCTTGGCGGCAGAAATAGACGGCGCGGTGGTACCAACCCAGACGGCCTCTCGCATACGAGGGACCTACCACCTTGTTAAGTTTAAAATTATGAACATATTTGTAACTCGTACGAGACCTACTGTACGCCCACATAAACTACGTCACAATGTTTGCTTAGGTACTAAAAGTTGTTAAAAAATCTCACAGAGTAAAAGCGACTCGTAAAAAATATATTAATTAACTAATTTTAAATTGTCTGACTTAGCAGTAGATAAATACCTCTAGGGAATTAAATGTCTTAACTAGAAGGCGAGTAATTAAAAATAATTTACAATCTCTTATTCTACTCGCATATTGTATTTTTTTTGTCCTAATTAAATTATCCCGGTTATTTATTAACAGAATTTCAAACGAGTCATTGTCGAGTTTCTTGTTAGATCTCAGTAATATTTTTTTAAACGGAAGCCGCCGAACGAGTAAGGTCATTTTGTAAGCCATTATTTTCAACTACAGTTTTAATTCAGTATTCCGTACTTGAAAGTTATCGGTTCAGGATGAGAATATAATCTGTCTGCTACAATCTCATCGATATTCATCGATCCTCGAGGATTATAATCAGATATATTGCGAACAGATTGATCAAATTGTCATAGCTTGATCGTGGAATAATATTACCTCCCAAAAAGAGTACATAAAAACACTGACTGCCACATCTCACACACTGACAGCGCCCTATCAGCCCTTCCACAGATAATTTGAAGGCGGTGCGTCACGTCCGCCCGTACTGTGTGTTTAGGCTCAGTGCCCTGTTAAATATTGAACGCGCTTCCGATTTGCGTAAAAGCGCGATTTACCACTTTAAACTGCGCATAAGAAATTCAAAAGACTAACCGGGCTTCCACTAGTTTATCGCTGCAGGATTTTATCTTTAAGAGATTAGATGACTAGAACGTTGGGTAACGTTTCTCGGAGACCTGTCTTAGAAAAAACATCTGTTTTTTACGCAACTAAATACAGTGCATATATTCTACATGAACCTGTTTTTTCTGTTCCTCAGTTCACAGTGGATAGATTTTATAATAAACAAAATTAATATTCATATGCATAAAGTCTCTTTGGAAACACGGTCTACTCTATCATATTTTTTTAGGACATAGCTTTCGCAAAACGAAATATTTAAAACAATGTTTTATCGTGGTGTTAGAATAGCGGCCATTCGAATGCTAACTAAAATTATAGTCTATATCAAATTAAAACATCAAAACTGGCTAAATCAATAAATCCCTACGCTTCACGCCGTATATACAACGCAATCGAAAACAAACAAAAAGCACGCGCGTTGCAGCTATTCAATCAGCTCGCCAAGCTCGTGGTGCATTCACACAGTCACGATTATACCGTAAATCAGTGCTGTGGAACGGTTCACACCACACGACCAACTTAACAGACATATTATACAGTAGCCGGGCGAAGTAATATTGGAAATGGATGCTCTCAGACTCGTTGGATGTACGAGCTATGAACTTAAATAGAAATCACTTAGAGAAACACGGAGTTCATCAGATGGCAAATGTTCACTAGTACACGACTTGCTAATGTAAAATTGGATTAAGGCGAGGCGGGCCGAGAACTTTAGGTATTTTGGGCTGCCTCCGCCGCCCCTGGGTGAGCGCGCCACGTCCGCATTTACGCGATCGGCAGGCCGCGCGCCACTTGACTTTGCATGACAGCGTTCGAAATCTTTGTGCCACAGTTTAGAAAATCAAGCAATAGATAATTATATACTTACTAACTTCAGGTAGGTAATATTGATATGATGGTTACCAGTATTCTTATTACTTAATATTATAAAACTAGCCGTCCCTCGCGGCGCCGCCCGCGTGATCTGCTTTGTCCGGGATAAAAGTAGCCTAACAGTGGCGCCATGTGTCGAAAATTGATCGTACCCTCTCAGAAAACTTCGTGGGCTCATGCACAACAACTTTGCTAAAGATCATCACATGATCAAATGCATAGTTTTGTCGGGAAAGATTTGATCGTTTTGGTCGTAGTTTAGAGTTGTGTTTATTGTATAAAAGTGGTGTGGATTTGTTCAATAAACATTGACGGTGAAGAACAGTGTATGGACTCCGGCAAGACCTTGAAATCGACCGCACCCGTGTTTCATCGTTCTTGTAAAAGTAACTTGAGAATAAATAATACTTGACACTGGCAAAATGCATAATAATGCGAAAGCCATAAATAAAAAAAAATGTGTGCGTGTACTAGTGTACACACGTAGGAAGTGAAACTTCTTTATGACCTTATTTTTCGAAAAATGGTCAAACTCCGGTCGAAGTCTGGTCAAAATCCAGTCAAAGTCCTGTTCCAGTCAAGGTCGGGTCAAAGTCGGGTCAAAGTTGGGTCAAAGTCGGGTCAAAGTCGGGTCAAAGTCCGGTCAAAGTCCGGTCGAAGTCTGGTCAAAATCCAGTCAAAGTTCGGTCAAAGTCGAGTCAAAGTCTTTTGTCAAGTATTTTGGGCTGCCTCCGCCGCCCCTGGGTGAGCGCGCCACGTCCGCATTTACGCGATCGGCAGGCCGCGCGCCACTTGACTTTGCATGACAGCGTTCGAAATCTTTGTGCCACAGTTTAGAAAATCAAGCAATAGATAATTATATACTTACTAACTTCAGGTAGGTAATATTGATATGATGGTTACCAGTATTCTTATTACTTAATATTATAAAACTAGCCGTCCCTCGCGGCGCCGCCCGCGTGATCTGCTTTGTCCGGGATAAAAGTAGCCTAACAGTGGCGCCATGTGTCGAAAATTGATCGTACCCTCTCAGAAAACTTCGTGGGCTCATGCACAACAACTTTGCTAAAGATCATCACATGATCAAATGCATAGTTTTGTCGGGAAAGATTTGATCGTTTTGGTCGTAGTTTAGAGTTGTGTTTATTGTATAAAAGTGGTGTGGATTTGTTCAATAAACATTGACGGTGAAGAACAGTGTATGGACTCCGGCAAGACCTTGAAATCGACCGCACCCGTGTTTCATCGTTCTTGTAAAAGTAACTTGAGAATAAATAATACTTGACACTGGCAAAATGCATAATAATGCGAAAGCCATAAATAAAAAAAAATGTGTGCGTGTACTAGTGTACACACGTAGGAAGTGAAACTTCTTTATGACCTTATTTTTCGAAAAATGGTCAAACTCCGGTCGAAGTCTGGTCAAAATCCAGTCAAAGTCCTGTTCCAGTCAAGGTCGGGTCAAAGTCGGGTCAAAGTTGGGTCAAAGTCGGGTCAAAGTCGGGTCAAAGTCCGGTCAAAGTCCGGTCGAAGTCTGGTCAAAATCCAGTCAAAGTTCGGTCAAAGTCGAGTCAAAGTCGGGTCAAAGTCAGGTCAAAGTCAGTTGAAAGTCTGGTCAAAATTCAGTTAAAGTCAAAAATGTGACGCGTGCCGCGTAACGGATAAATGTGACGATTTTATTTTTCTAACGCCGATAAAGATGTCAAAGTCCGGTCGAAGTCCGGTCAAAGTCGGTACAAAGTCGGATTAAAGTCGGGTCAAAGTCGGGTCAAAGTCCGGTCAAAGCCCGGTTAAAATCCGATGAAAGTCCAGTCAAAGTCTGGTCAAAATCCAGTCAAAGTCAAAAATGTGACGCGTGCCGCGTAACGGAAAAATGTGACGATTTTATTTTTCTAACGCCGATAAAGAAGTTTCACTTCAAAAAGAAGAGGAATCCTAACTTGACATTGGCAAAATGTTTAAATACAATTGCCATTCCAAAAAACAAAACACAATGTTTGGAACTTTACGGCATCGTAGAAAATCGGCATTATAGTAAATAGGTATTCCTTCATTACATACTATGTGGGAACACCCAAATACTCCGAAATATTTTATTCCGAATTTCGATGTTCCGATGTTCAAAAGTCCGAATTTCATAATACCTAAAAATTATAATGTCTATTATTCAAATTTATGAAAATTATTTTACCGAAAGTTGTAAATACGATCTGTTTGTTTTCCGAATTTTATATGTTCGACGAGTCAAATGCTCGATGGGTTCTCGGTCCGAAAAACGACATTCCGATTTTCAATATTCCGAATAAATTGATAAAATCAGGATTTTGATTCAGTTATAATCATTACATACATTTGGGTTAGGTTAGGTTAGAACTGTGACCATTAAAGCGCGAAGGCGAGCGAGCGCAGCGAGCGTGCCGCGGCAGCGGCCGCCGAGCGCCAGGTCCTCTCTATTGTTTGTGAATCATTTGGGTTAGGTTAGGTTAGAACTGTGACCATTAAGCGCGAAGGCCAGCGAGCGCAGCGAGCGTGCCGCGGCAGCGGCCGCCTAGCGCCAGATCCTCTCTATTGTTGATGAATCATTTGGGTTAGGTTAGAATTGTGACCAGCAAAAAAATATTTTTATTGGAAAGAAAATATTTTTAAAACGCATTTGACATTAGTTTTTTTAATTCTACCTCCTCATACTATTATATTTCTCTTTGACAAGAAATTATGTGTTGATTTTTCTTTCTATTCAGTTGTACAAGGCGTTTTTATTTCGGAATTTTAATTAATAGGTATTTTAATAATCGGAATTCGTATTTTTGATGTTTCGAATTATCATTAATTCGGACTTTTTGTTATTCGATCTATTGAAACTCGGTATTTTGAGAATCGTAATTGTATACGTTAGGAATATTGAAATTTCGGAATTATAAAAATAGGATAAATGATACATCGGAGTTGTTAAATTCGGAATTTTGAACCATTCGGAATTATGAAAATCGGTATTTTGAAATTCGTATTTGTGACTATCGGAATAAAGTTTGTCGTATTATTGTAGTGTACCCATACTATGTAGGTCTATATAAGTGAGTATGTAGGTACAAATAAACTATTATTTGTACAAAGTATAACATTAACAGTAGATATCTACATCCCAACAATCAGATAAAATAATGAGAAATATCTACTATGCCATAACATTTTTGGAATAACAATAATTTTCTTTGTGTCGGTTTTTTATTGTAACGGTTTATCATATAAGCCTAAATATATACTATGTATAATATCACTAAACAATATAATTTGTAACAAAAACAAATACAAAAATAATTTTATAAACATAAATGTAAAGAAAATAATAATTAAGAAGCAAAGTCAGGCCACATTATATGTTTAGCAAATGACGACACGCATTTATTACCCATTTTATTAATCTGTACCAATGTAAACGCGGGGGAATTTTCGGGAGACAAACGGCGTGCGTCCTACCTCGAAGACGCCTCGACGGGCTCTGGCGGCTGGCGCGAGCGCTTCAACGGCTAGATTTTGGTAGTTTTTCTTCACAGAGATTAACAATAAAGATATTTTTGATTATTTTTCTTACAATTCGCTAGTAAATAAAAAGCCCTATCTTTTGATATAACTTTGACATGATTTCAAGAAGAAATGGCTTATTGCCACTCACATGAAATATCGATTTAGTGTCATCTTTATGATTTTTTTTTATCGAGAAAATTATGAGTATTCATGTTTCCATCTTTACAAAGCCTTAGAGAATATGTTCAATTTTAATAATAAAAAACACATCGTGTTACTTTTACATATCAGTGGAGATACACAGGACCAAAAAAGCAAAAGTATGGGATAACGTCGCCTTAAAATGTATGATTCCATCATATCATTTAGAAGTCTACTTGAGGATGAAAACAAAATTATTTACCAGGATTTTTGCCACGCCAAACACCAAAGCAAAACTCTCGAATACTCGTAAAACAATATTAATTTTACATTGATCTCAAGCACATTTATGTCCGTTCCGATATTCTGTTTACCAACAGATCTGCTTACTCGAAGCAAATTTTTGACACATATTGTATGAAAGGTCTGCCCAAACCTTATTGATAGTAAGCAAATCTACCTGAAAATAAAATATAGGGAACGGCCACTAGTATATTTTGTCTGAAGATACTAAACTTATTATATCGAAACTCAACAAAAAAAACACAATAACAGTTCGTTTCGTTAACAAAATCCTCAAATATTTGAGCTTTTCAACGGGCGAGCAGTCCGCGCCGCGTTCATAGTCACGTGCACGTCGTAAATCATACTCGTATGCATCGATCCGATTCACACATCACGTCTGTACTGCCAGCTAACGTAATGGACATTTTATAACCACTACAGCGACGTATTGGTGTAATGATTGCATATGCTCTTTAGGTCATTGCGGTAAATACGGATATTTTTTTATAAACTTTACATATTATTATATGGTATCTAAGTGGTAGAGCCACGCTGTAGATTTGGTCTACAGCAAGAATGGGCCGGCTCGACGGGGTTGTTAACACTGTCTCACAGAAAATCAACGTAAAGTAGCAGCTTTCTGCTGCGCTTCGTATGTGGAATGAGATATCCGGAGGCCCAAATCCCCTCCCTTACTTAATCACTCTTTCCTTTAAGGCCGATAACGCATCCATGATTCATTGGTTATTGTGGATGTTTATGGGCAGTGGAGATCACTTACCATCAGGTGACCCACTTACTCGTTTGCCGGCCTCTGTTATAAAAAAGTACCTATAAAGTTGCAAAAAAGATGACTTGGTCCGTGAGATAATCCTTTAGGGTGTTATATGTGCAGTCTATTGTACTTCTACAATTCTCTGATGGCCGCAAGCCAAAGAATTTGTATAAATGGCTGTAAAACCTCATGTAATTATTCCACTCAGAGAATTATACAACTTCTAAAGTTAAATACACCAAATGATCTTTATAAAGAAGAAAAAGACACAAGTTATGTATTTATTTGTCGATCGTCTTTCCAGCTATTAAAAAGCAAAAATTCGATCATTTTGATACATCAAACACCATACCTGTAGAAAATAAATGCTAATGAATATCGTATTTTTATCCTAAAAGTTTTTTTAAAAAATATCATGGATTGGTACATTTAATTCCGTTGTGCTAATACGCTACACAAATACTAATATTAATAATGAAACATTTTGTAAACAGAAGAGCTAGGTAATGAAACACCATTTAAATACAATATGCAGTGGTAATGAAGAAAGAACAAAGGCATAAAGGCAAAAAAATAGAGAGTTGCAAATGTTACCGCCATAATCTATTGTTCCGTTTCAATTTTAAAATCGGTATAATGCTGACCTATGTTACCAGTTAATGAAATGTCTGACTCTTAGTAATGTTTTTAAAAATAGAAATAAATCTGGGTTGACCTGGTAATAAAAGGAAACTGACCTATTGTGAAGTCCAGCCAATATATATCTCTTATAGATTATAGTATATATTTGCTAATTACAATTCACGTAAGATAGGCAAAAGCCTAGAGAATACTCTATTTTAGGATTCAGTAGCGATCATTTAAGACTTAAAGCATATTAAGTGACTATCTAAAAGTTTTAACTTGTAAAATACCTTTGGAACCCCTTGTATATGGATATATATATATACTAGATGACCCGGTGAACTTCGTATCACCTACATATATTTGTGTAAAATGTGGTCTAAACTTAATACAAATGTTTTATTTACATTAAATGCAACACAGTTATGCACTTAATGTAAATAAAAAAAAAGTGTGCGTTTCGGGACGCTCGACAGAAGTGATAACTTAAACTAATGTGGGTTAAAGTGAGAGCGGAGGAGCCTGCCTGCTGCTGCCGTATGCGTGAGAGAAAGGGAAGCCAGAGTGGCGACGTACCGCGTTACGTTACGAAGTTCGGTCAAAGTCATGTCAAAGCCCTGTCAAACTTCTGTCAAAGTCCTGTCAAAGTCCTGTGAAAGTCCGGTCAAAATCCGGTCAAAGTCCGGTCGAAGTTCGGTCAAAGTCCTGTAAAAGTCCGGTCAAAGTCCAGTCAAAGTCCAGTCAAAGTTCTGTCAAAGTCCGGTCAAGGTCCTGTCAAAGTCCGGTCAAAGTCCGGCCAAAGACCTGTCAAAGTCCTGTAAAAGTCCGGTCAAACCCCGGCCAAAGTCCGGTTGAAGTCCGGTCAAAGTCCAGTCGAAGTCTGGTTAAAGTCCGGTCAAAGTACGGTCGAAGTCCGGTCAAATACCGGTCAAAGTCCTGTCAAAATCCGGTTAAAGTCCTGTCAAAGTTTGTCAAAATCCGGTCAAAGCCCTATCAAAGTCCTGTCAAAGTCCGGTTAAAGTCCGGTCAAAGTCCGATCAAAGTCCGTTTAAAGTCCGGTCAGAGTTTTGCCAAAATCCGGTTAAAGTCCAGTCAAAGTCCGGTCAAAGTCCGGTCGAAGTCCGGTCAGAGTCCTGCCAAAATCCGGTCAAAGTCCAGTCAAAGTCCTGTCAAAGTCTTGTCAAAATCCGGTCAAAGCCTGGTCAAAGTCCTATCAAAGTCCTGTCAAAATCCGGTCTAAGTCCGGTTAAAGCCCTTCCAAAGTTTGTCAAAATCCGGTCAAAGCCCTATCAAAGTCTGGTCGAAGTCCGGTTAAAGTCCGGTCAAAGTCCGGTTAAAGTCCGGTCAAAGTCCGGTCGAAGTCTGGTCAAATACCGGTCAAAGTCCAGTCTAAGTCCGGCCAAAGACCTGTCAAAGACCTGTCAAAGTCCAGTCAAACTCCGGTCATAGATCGGTCAAAGTCCGGTCAAAGTCCGGTTGAAGTCCGGTGAAAGTCCGGTTGAAGTCCGTACAAAGTCCGGTCCAAGCTGACTGGTCGCCACCTGGGAAATCGAAATTATCGATGTTCCAGGGAGGTCGGCTAACGCCGGCTGGTCGATGGACCGCTCGCGTTACGGAACGTTTCGGTTCACCCTCCCATAAGAAGTTATCACTTCAAAAAAAAAATTAAGTGAGGTACTGCACCATTGCATGTGAGGTAGTCCGTCGCACAATTAATTGACTTCGACGACCTAAGGCAGGTCGTCTTCTCCTTCGGTGTGCGGGGGCATCTGAGCCCCCCTACATTTGGAGACGGGCCGCAAGGCGGCACCGCGCAGGGGCGGTTCCTGCTGAAGCCGGGGCACTTCTCGCCTCGGGAACCCGGGGCCGAATATGGCCACTGCGGGGCTTTTAGTTGATATTTGCCGTGCATAGGGTGTACATAGTGTTACAGACTCGGCCCAGCGGTCGCCCGGATGTTTTCCATCTCTCCCGGGTGGCTCAACGCTGGGTCGTAAGCCCAGTAGAGCCCAACATAACCGTTCCACCTCCCCCGGTGGGACGGTAACGACAAAACGCTTTTCCCCGCGACAAAAAAATTAAATAAAAGAAGTGTGGTTCTCGAGACGCTCGACAGAAGTGATAACTTAAACTAATGTGGGTTAAAGTGAGAGAGAAGCCTGCCTACTGCTGCCGTATGCGTGAGAGAAAGGGAAGCCAGACAGAGTGGCGCCGTAACGCGTTACGTTACGAAGCGGTTTACCCTCCCATAAGAAGTTATCACTTCATTGGATTGCTCTGTACTGCACTGCACTCCAGTCCGGGCAAAGTTCTGTAAAAGTCCTTCAAAAGTCCGATCAAAGTCCGGTCACAGCGCGGTCACAGTCCAGTCAAAGTCTTGTCAAAGTCCTGTCAAAGTCCGGTCAAAGTCCGGTCAAAGTCCGGTTAAAGTCGGTCAAAGTCCGGTCAAAGCCCGGTTAAAGACCTGTCAAAGTCCGGTGAAAGTCCGGTGAAAGTCCTATCAAAATCCGGTCACAGTTCGGTCAAAGTCTTGTCAAAGTCCGGTCAGTCCTATCAAAGTCCAGTCAAAGGCGGTAAGAGTCCGGTCGAAGTCCGGTCAAAACCCGGTTAAAGACCTGTCACAGTCCGGTCAAAGTCCTGTCAAAGGCCGGTCAAAGCCCTGTCAAAGTACTGTCAAAGTCCGGTGAAAGTCCTTTCAAAGTCCGGTCAACGTCCTGTCAAAGTCCTAACAAAGTTCGATCAAAGTCGGTGACAGTCCGGTCAGTCAGTGAAAGTCCGGTCAAAGTCGGTCAAAGTCCTGTCAAAGTCTGGTCCAGGCAGGTCCAGTCCGGCCCAGTCCGGTCCAGTCCAGTCAAAGTCCGGTCCAGTTCGGTCCAGTCGGGTCCAGTCCGGTCCAGTCCGGTCAAAGCCCGTACCGTAAATAAAGTTCTCGGGCACTGACAAACTGATGATGAAAAAAAAAAAACTGACAAATTGTCTTGAAATTTATTTATTTATTTTCTTTTTTCGTCAGCCAACTGATACTTTTACACTTTTTTTATTTCTGAAACAAAACTGTATTGTATTCCAACAAAACAGACCAAAGAGATCGGACCTCATACCATATATATATCCATATTAGCTATGAAACAGACAAATTTCTGAACGCACCTATAAATATTTGACAACCAAGTGTCAATTTATTTCTAAAATGACAAAAGACATCAAATTTTTCATACCTAGGAACGGTTTGTATTGGAAAATTGAATTGTCGTTTTTGGTATTTTCCTTTACTTATTATTTATTTTTCTCACCGGGTAAACCTTCCCTGAACTTCCACAAATATTTCAAGATCAGAATTAGCCAAATCGGTACAGCCAGTCTCGAGTTTTTGCGAGACACACGCACAGCGATTCATTTTTATATATATAGATATATATATATATATATATATATATATATATATATATATATACTAGATGACCCGGTGAACTTCGTATCACCTACATAATATATTTGTGTAAAATGTGGTCAAAACTTAATACAAATGTTTTATTTACATTAAATGCAATTAAGTGAGGTACTGCGCCATTGCACGTGAGGTAGCCCGTCGCACATTTAATTGACTTCGACGACCTAAGTCAGGTCGTCTCCCACCTCCCTCCGGTTGGACAGTCCTGTCCCCGTCCCGTCCCCGTCCTGTCCCCGTCCTGTCCGCGTCCTGTCCGCGTCCTTTCCCCGTCCCGTCCCGTCCCCGTCCCGTCCCCGTCCTGTCCCCGTCTTGTCCTGTCCCTGTCCTGTCCTGTCTCACTGTCCTGTCTCACTGTCCTGTCTCACTGTCCTGTCTCTCTGTCATGTCTCTCTGTCCTGTCTCTCTGTCCTGTCTCACTGTCCTGTCTCACTGTCCTGTCTCACTGTCCTGTCTCACTGTCCTGTCTCACTATCCTGTCTCACTATCCTGTCTCACTGGCCTGTCTCACTGTCCTGTCTCACTGTCCTGTCTCAATGTCCTGTCTCACTGTCCTGTCTCACTGTCCTGTCTCACTGTCCGGTCTCACTGTCCTGTCTCACTGTCCTCTCACTGTCCTGTCTCACTGTCCTGTCTCACTGTCCTGTCTCACTGTCCTGTCTCACTGTCCTGTCTCACTGTTCTGTCTCACTGTCCTGTCTCACTTTCCTGTCTCACTGTCCTGTCTCACTGTCCTGTCTCACTGTCCTGTCTCTCTGTCATGTCTCTCTGTCCTGTTTCACTGTCCTGTCTCACTGTCCTGTCTCACTGTCCTGTCTCACTGTCCTGTCTCACTGTCCTGTCTCACTGTCCTGTCTCACTGTCCTGTCTCACTGTCCTGTCTCACTGTCCTGTCTCACTTTCCTGTCTCACTGTCCTGTCTCACTGTCCTGTCTCTCTGTCATGTCTCTCTGTCCTGTTTCACTGTCCTGTCTCACTGTCCTGTCTCACTGTCCTGTCTCACTTTCCTGTCTCACTGTCCTGTCTCACTTTCCTGTCTCACTGTCCTGTCTCACTGTCCTGTCCCTGTCCTGGCCCTGTCCAGTCTAGACGCTATACGACCCGTCATCACGGCAAGCTTCGCAACGACAACCATCCGGTTTATACCTGCGCTTATAGTACCCAGGAACAGTTTGTACTGGAAAATGAACATTCCAAAATCAACAACTACTAATAAATTAAAAATTAATTAAAAAAACATTGTCCAGCGGACAAAATTGTGAATCTAAACCATTCTCAGATCCCCTTGAACACACACAAAAAATTTCATCAAAATCGGTCCAGTCGTTTAAGAGAAGTTCAGGAACATACACACTCACAGAAGAATTATATATATAAAGATATATATATATATATTTTTTTATACTATGGGTTTTACCAAAACCACTTCCAATTAAAATTCTAAAACTGATTTACGGTCCAAAAAAGGATTCAATAACACTCTATTACTCAAAGAAAAGAAAACAACACAGTAATTATGTCTAAAATCCTTTTGGCACCGACCAAAGTTATCTCGAGAGCGCATTTTCTCTACAAGTATACTTGAGCTTGTGACAATATTTACTCTGACTGCAAAACAGCCCCCAGATCTCAATGGGTGTGTAAAATCCATCAGATGTTAACAGCAAGGACGAACGTAAATACCGCACTTGAGTTGGGCACTGCGAAATACAATTATTATTTTGGCTAGGACTCTAAAACTGGCCGACTTGTCCGACGAACCTGTGAATGCTCTCTGAAGCGAAAAAGGATTCATTGCAAAAAAAAAACCACGAAGCGATAGTACAGCCGATTAGTTTTGTAGCATCCCAGGAGCACAGCACGGCAGTTAGTAAAACTTCAAAGGTCAGCGCACGTGACAAGTTGATGACACACCCGCTGAATAACAGAACACTGTCGGCAAAGTTATACGAGATGGAGGAGATGCTTCGACGACAGAACTCCGAGTGTCAAGCCCCGGGGAATGTTCGCCTATGAATTAGTTAACCGGTATTACCAAGTTTCGGGATGGATGTCATTTATAATTTTTATCGATAGCTGTTGCCGCTTTCCTGTTAGGAAACTCGACGTTGAAAACTTTTCATTTTGGCGTAGAAGCGCAAAGTTTTGTAGAGATTCGATGATTGATTGATTGCAAAGTTAAAAGGAAACAAACAGCCAGTGGTAATGTGGTATTCACTGTCTTGATTGATTATGCTACTCTTAGTCATTCATTCGGCATCAAACCGACGCTAATCCAATATACTGGTACTACAATATGTGCTATCTGCATCATCTGCGTCTTCAAAAATATTAATTGCCTTTTACGTAAAGTTCCACCACGACGTTGTACGATAAGTATAATAATATACAATAGTATTTATTAATATAGCACAGTTACTGCAAAGTAGTAAAATGCGTCAAGTTAAAACCTGCTAGTGGTGCGACTGTTCACTTGTCGCAGCTTTCTAACTACGCGAATGCCGCGGCCGTCTGCCTACGATTGCTTCTGTGAACCTTTTGTTATAACTTATAAGTCGGTTATGGTCTATTTACTTAATTTTAAAACGTTTATCACAGCACTCTATCGTACAATACTGTTTATCAGTTCTTTAATTGACACAAACAACTTGTGTAGTCGTTTTTATAATGATATTAACAAACATAAATGAATACGTTTCGATAACCCTGTCTGATCTTAGTAATTTGCGTCATAAATTATTATTATCTCGACAGTTGAAACACGTGCAGTCACTCTATGTGTCCATTGTTTCTTTTTCCAGAGTTGACATAGGTACTCGTATAATTACAACACGGCTCATTCAAATTAACGATTATTTAACTTTATTTTAACCTAATTCATATGGGAACTCTATCGAATAATAAAATAATAATAATAAAAATGTATCGATATATGGCAGAGATATCGCGTATCGTACATTAAAAATACAGTTGAATTTAGAGTTCCTCCTTTTCTGAATACATACATACGCACTCATGCCTATAATATCCGAAGTGGTAGGCATCGATGTAACTAGTACACCCATGTTTCATCGAGGTTATTTCCGTCCTATAATTATGCAAGGCATTCACCATAACGGGCACAATTCCAGATTCTGGGCTATCAGCCAAATCACTATCATCATTTCGTGTTAGAAAAAATGTAATATCACTCTTACCCGGCCTGGGGATCGAACCAGAGACATCAGCACAGCAGTCGCTCATCCCATAATGTGGTAGGGGGCGAGCCTGTCACCATAACAAGCGCCAATTCCAATCCAGTGCAACTCATGTTTGGTTTTATCGAATTGAAAAACTTAAACACAATTAATACTGCCCGAAGTTGGGCGGGCCAAAGTTTCCTAAATACACATTTATCTGGATACGACATTTTCTTACAACAACACGACATTAAACATTTAGAGGCGGTTTCGAGCTCTAATATGTATATTAGCATGTTTTCCTCGTAAAAGGCGAAGAGATGGGATCTCTAACGGCCATGGTCATGTCATTATGTACGTTATTTATTGTATCGCATCGTGTCGTCTTCATTGCGATCATCGCTACAGCTATGTGCTGCATACTATCGGATAATATTTTGTTATTAGTGGGGTTTTTGTTGATAAGATCGATTAACAAATATGACATATTATTATATCTATGGGTATACAAGTACATATAAATTGGAAAAATACATTAAATATTTAGGCCACGATTACTAATGCAGTATCTAAACATTTTCAGTCACAATTGACAATTTAGCGAAGTCCCCTCTCGGACATGGGAGCTTACCCAATTGGCAATTTATGGCCCCGATACGATTTCATTTCCACTTTCAATATCGATGATATTAAAAAGTTGCAAAGAAGAACAGATGCTTTATCGAAAATATATAAATGGAATCACATCGTATATAGCGGTTGCCACTTGGCCTGGGCTTCTGCTCATTAACAACAAAGCAATAAGCCCCTTGAATACACCACACAAATCTACGACACAAACTTATCAGGAGGAAATAGATATTTAAATAACAAAACATCGCATTAAGGAAACTTACGATCTCGACTCACACTTAACCGCACATAATGAGGCGAGGTTGGAGCCGTTCCAACCGCAGCGGAGGCGGTTTAACACGAAGCGCACATTCGTTTGTTAAGTGGCCATTCATTAGCTTTCTTACGCGGTAATAATGTTATACACAACATTATTGCATAAACATAAGTCCTAGATGGTGAAGATGATAGAAACCCAACGCATTTCTTAAGTTCTTAAAATGTCCTGGCGAGTCGCTGGATGTGTTGTGGTATTATTTTCATCATTAAGGTTCATAAATACAAAATTGTTTTATAAAAATCTCGTAAAGTATGTACCTATGTAGAATCAACAAAAACTAGCAAAATCTCATCAAATATCATTTAAAATGACACGCCAACCTTTTGATTCAATTGTTTTCCATCCTCTTATCTAATCAGTATTAACGTATTTCGGTATTTAGCGGTATGTAGCAAAACAAATGAACATACTCATGAAAATAAATGTAGTTACTATTTAAAACCAGAAAATAACTTGGTAGAGATGAGGAAAGACGCCTTGAAAAGTCGACGTTACTGGCATTGTCATTCAAAAAAGGAATTTCATGTTATCACAAGCTTGAATAGGCTCTTATCGAACGTGAATGACGTTGCAGGATCATAATTATTATTATAACATTGAATACAACTGATTCCGGAGTTTAAACACAAAATGACAATTGACAAGACATAAAACAGTCGTGAGCCAAACAGACTAGGAACGGGGCGGTGGTGTCGGAACAGTCTTTCTTTAATTATCGTCAGTTGGATGGATCTCTTCAAAAATATTTGTACGGCAAAAAACTTCCTTGCCCAATATATTAACATGCTTATTACTTACAAACATGAAGTGTATTTAAACAATTATATCTATTCTATTTGATGTACTGACAGGTCCTAACAAAGGAATTATTTATAGAGTAAGTAGATGTCCACACTGGAAAGGCAAACATATTAAAGCGTTAAATACGTGGACTTTACGGTAGAGCATTTTAAAGTTGTTTTTTACGATAAAATTCATGTATGACCGATATTTACGTACTCTATAAATAATTCCATATACATATATGAATTTTTATCGTAAAAAAACAACTTTAATATACTTTAACGGAAAGATTACGTATTAGGGCCTCAGTTTTTGGCTTTTCCAGTGACGATATTTATTTACATTTCTGAAATACGTTTGGTTAATAGACTATAACTGAGTAAGAATATAATCCTACTTTTCTCCCGGCGGGGATCATTCAATTTACGAATACCTTCCCAACCCTAGAAGAGAAGGGATAGTTATGATGGGCTAGCCGAACTCAGACCATACGACCGCCCAGTGTTCGCGTGGACAAATTTAGGGCAAAGGTGCCGTGTTAAAGCCCTACAGTGGTTTCATACAACACTGGTGGGACGTTCGCTGAAGATCATGAATAAACTCTGCGATTCCTCTGCTGCCTTCCGTTTATAAAAAATCCGTTAAATGAATAATCCTAATTGTCAAAAAGGGGGCAATAATGGACATTATTGCCCCTTTTGTGTCTGGTTTCTTGACCAGTGTAGAAGGCAGTGTGGAACTACGCCCCTGCGCGGCGCCTTTGCGGCCCATCTCCTTACCATAATCTTGCCTATCAGCACAGATTTATGGTAAGAATAATGGTTAGATTATTATACATATACCGGCCTATTAACTAATTAATCAAGTAGTTCAATAACATAAATATGAGGGAGCTAACTCCATAAATTAAAAGTTGGTAAAATAAAAAAGTAAAATAACTGGAAATATTTGGGAGAGGCCTGTGTTCAGCAGTGGACGTCTTGTGGCTGATGATGATGATGATGAAAATAACTGTTTTTCGGCAATAAAAATAAATCGAGACTAAAACTTACCCTTGTAAATGCCTACCTATCTCAGGAGCCGTAAATAATATGGCCAAATGTCTATGGAAGTAAGAATCGTGCCAGATTTCATTAAAATGAACATTATGTATATAAAAATATGTACCTACTACGTTTATATTAGTTTTACAAATAAAATAGCTAATCTAATACCTATGAAGATACAGAATTTATATAAAAGTATTAATTCATTACTGCTTTGGTGCCTGCTGCGGTGGCGTAGTTGAATTGCGTACGCGGTACGACTGCTATGCTGGGGTCTCGGGTTCGATTCTCGGGTCCGGTTAAATGATATTGGGTTTTTCTAACTGGAAATGCTCAATATCAGCCTGGAGTCTAGAATGTGCCCAGTATGGCGATAGGCTCAGCCAGCTAATTATGTATCCCTCCCCCTCCTAGTTTTAGGGGGAACAAGTATTTCTTTTTTCCTTGATGTACGAAATGTGTACTAACATTTTATAAGTCAAATCGAAAGTTTAATTTTTGCACGTAGATCCCTTTGTTTTTCATTCAATTTTAAAGCATTGATTTAAGCAGCAATACAAAGAAACCATCGCAACTAAATATTATGAGCCTCCACTTTAATCCAGTTATTCGATGCATAAAACCATAGGCAAACTGGATCGGCAAACCGGAATAATTTATAAATACGTCGAGACACTCGTCTATTTGCAAATACCCAGTTCGGACAAGAACAGACGCCACCGTGGGCAGAGCCCTAAAACTGGCCGCGGCGCCAACAAAGTCACAAAATTGCACATAGCAGTAACTCGCACAAAAAACGTAAATAAACCAATGAACATTATTGTGCAATTTTTAAATGCAATCTTCACGGCAAAACTTTCCCAGACGTAAAATGCAATTACCATTAAAGTAACAACCTTATTTGAGCTGGACGGATCGATAACAGCAACTATTATTTTACTATGCGTGCCAAATAAGAATAGGATCGCGTTTGCTGCCAACTTCACACGATAACTGTCAAAGTAGTACTGCTAGCAAAAAAAAGTGCAAAAAAGAAATTTCATATATTTTTTATTGTTCATAGATATAGATTTAATTATTGTATAATCATTATATTCATTCAATAAATACTATTTTTGAATTTTATTAATGGATAATTTTGGATAAATTAATTATGGAACTGTAAGGAAAGAGTTTAAAAAATGAACAAATACACAGTTAATGCTACTATCACCCTAATATGACGCAATTTTGTGACGCTATTGAGAAGCTACCATTGTGCCGTTAGTTATGCTTTCGTGTATACGCGCGTGTGTCTTATATCTTTTGCCTACTGGACTTCCTTGTTATTGTAATTTTTATAAATATGCTTTTTCTTTGAAATCCTACTCATTTATAATTAATTTGGCGTGAAATGTATAAGAAATACCAAAAAAACGTACAGTAAACATTTAAACTGAATATAATTTGTTTACTGATTTTTTGGCACACCATACACTTTGGTAATGAAGTTTGCGCGTATTGCTGAACAAAATGGCGTCTTGACAGTCCTATTCTTATTTGGCACGCATAGTACTAGGAGCTTACCTTGAGCGTATGTAAACAAATGTAGCGCCACCAATAAGAAAATCCAGTTTTTCACTACACTAAGCAAAATCCCTGTCCGGAACATAGTGGAAACCACAAAAACAACACTACACTGTAGGTTTTAATTCATCATTATCACATTTTCACATAAAATTCACAAAAATACTTTTAAAAATTTACACAACGTTACATCGGTGCGATACTGCACGATCCGCCATTTTCAAGACCGCTGCGTTCGGAAACAACTCAATATTGAAAGGGCATTGCCCGGGACGAAATGTAGCGGTGCGAAATTAGCTGCGATTACCACAAGTGCTGTCTGAACATAGGAACGAGACTAGTGCTTGGCGCTTGCTACAACGACGTGTAAACTGTTCCTATTCGATTGTCTATAACGTAGTCTCGTAAATCTATCTAACCTTTCCTAGTTATTAAAACAAGTGCATATTGTTTTAATTAATGATTTGCCATGATAATTCCACCATCCATCGACTTTTTCTTATTTTAATGTTACCCATGACACAGTCCACAGATATGACAACATCGCATATAATTAGGGATGACAAATGTCCAATGATTTATTATTTTCTATTCTAATTTTAGATTATGGCCTTATCGATTTTAGACGATTTCGTTTAGTCCAATATTATGTGACAAATTATATTAAAATTAATCTGACATATCTGATAATCCTGTTCCGTTTTGTTGTTATAAAAATGTATCTTTAAAATACTGCTCGTCTCTTTACACATCAACAAAATTATGATTCTATCTTCTTTCAAATTTGACATTGACATATTGCACCTGGAATTGATGAGGCTCGCGGTTGTGTTGATAAAATTGTAGTTGTGAAATTATATTTTGTGTTTAAACAATATTAATGACAAAGTGGAATAGTCAAACAATATGAAACTGATATATTCAATGAGGCGTAAGCCTCTGAAATGTGAGCCGCCACACTTTGAAAGGTACACTAAATTTATAGCTTTGTATAAATTATTTTCGAATCACTAAATGATATTCTGTAACCATAATATTTATCAGTTTATTGGATAATATGTATAAAAATATGATGAATGTATGTGCATGTCCAGTCCCACGGATAATGATGTAGTGCGCCCGATATGCACCATATCTGTGGGGAACATCATAGCATTCTCGTCGCCCACGGAGCTTACAGACGTGGAAGGCGATACTTGGGGCGGGCATGTGTACGTGTGCGATTTGGACACCCCATGGGACAGCCACAAAGTTACCAGCACTGCTTATCCTGTGAGTATTTAATAGTTTTTAAAATGTACAATCAATCTTTATTTAAAGGTAGAAACCACACGCCGGTTAGAATATAAGCCTCATATGTGGTTTTATGCTACGATTAACATACAGTACAATGTGCGCTTTAAAATCTATGAGCACCATAATGACAATGTCAGTCTATGTAGTAAATTCTGGTACACTTGGTTTCTATACAGTTTTATGTATATATATCATGCTCATATACTAAAGTTATAATATACAACACCAATACTTTCCAGGTTTCATCTCTAGAGTGGGATTGTGAGGGCAAACAATTGCTAGTGGCAACCACAGAGGGGGATATATCTGTATTTGGACAAAAGGAGTACCTATTGAATGAATGGAGTTGCCTCTACAGCACTAACATTCCTGGTTTGATTAAATTTTTGTTGCACATCCTGTTCTATAAAAAACTTAACAAATCTTGTTTATTTATGGTTTGTAAATTTTAGGAGAACACATAATAAAATCAGCATTTTTCCACAATGGTCGTAGAATCATTACTGTTGACAAGAAACCAGATGCCCTCATAACTGAAAAAATACAAATGCTCAGATCTACACCCACACTTAAAGGATTTGGGTATGTTCTACTGCTTTAAAATAAAGCTAATTGCTTTGTAAATAAAGTTAATACGAAAAGATAGTGACAACTAATTACTGTACAATATTTTTCACATAGAGGTGTGGCGTGTGAAGGCGCCTGTTCTGTCACAGCAAGCGGTCTGATCTGCGCATTGAGTGGTCCTGCGGGGCCAGGGGCGACGGCAGAGGGGGCTCGCGCTCTATGCACCACAGAGTGTCTGCGACCCACACGTGACCACGTCACTGATGCTGCCATTGCATACAAGAGTGAGTGAGGATAGGTCACTGATACATGATGTCTTAATATTTTTTTAAAATGAATATAAATATAGGGTACTAAATAATAAGGGCAGATGGAAAAGAGTAGAGAATAGAAGAGAAGAAAGTATACCATACACATACATACTATACTCGAATTCAAATCATTTATTCTGCAAATTGGATCATAAGTATCACTTTTAAATGTCAAAAATTCTTTATACTAGATTATTATTTTATTTTTGTCTTTTATCGGCCTTTATATATTTTACTAACATAATGCTATTTTGTATGTTTGTTGTTTAGATGGCAACCTGTTGGTGGCGTGTGCTTGTCGCGGCGCGGGTGGTGCGGGTGCGGGCGCGCGGTGCGTGCGCTGTTACGTGTGCTGCGTGTCCCGCCCGCCCGGCGCCGCGCCCGCGCTCGCACTGCAGCCGCTGCCCGCCATATATCTACCGGATGATGATACCTATACACCCAGTATGTGTCTACACTATATTATACTTATGTTCTATGACTAATACTAGCATTCATTACTGAACATTATGAAACTTAACTAAGAAGTAGTTAAGTTTCATACAACTACATTTGAACTTGGAGTGACGAAAGCAGTACATTGGCGTGCAGTGTCTGTAATTCAAAATTATTTTTGGCATTTTGTCTTTTTATGGTCAGGCATGGCGCTTACTATCGGGCGAGTGACCTGCTAGTTTCGTCATTTATGTTAATAAAATACTACAGTCGATTTGGAGCTGCCGTGATCGACCGGCTTGAATGCAGTGAAGCTAAAATTGCTGCTTTGTTATTGTGTGCAGCGTCTCTAACATGGTGCTTACGAGAGGACACAGACTCGCTGCTGGTGGCGGGCGCGACGTTATCACTGTGGAAGTGCACAGAGCGAGCGCACGCGGTACACAAGCTGCTTGCTAAAGGTAAAAATACACTATAACGGCATTGTAGTATAAACAGCGTGAAAAATACAGTTCGACAACGTCAACTTGCAAGATGTGTGGCGCTGTTAAACACTCGATTGTCGATTTATTTTTTGACATATTGTTTTATACATTTTCAATTAGTTTCATGACTTGCTACCTCCAATTTGTAATACTCGTTCTCAAAATTAACAGATTGGACAACCAGGGCTGCCAGATTGTAACAAAAAACATATATACAAAAACATGTATACAAAACTGTTTAATTGGCCTTATGTTTGTATCCTCTTTTTTATACTGGAATTGGATATATAATGCAAAAGTACAAACAAAATGTCAACTTAAACAGTGAAATTAGTAATTATTATTGTATTTGTAATGATTTTATACCACTATTTATCTATGAAGTGATAAAGAAATATAATACCAATTACCCTTAAATCATGATGGAAAGGCGGACCCTGGCGTTAAGCCGGGATAGCGCCTGGCAGAAAGAAAGAAGAAAAATCTAAGAAGTCCATTTTGTATAATTTCAGAGACCAATGGTATAAAATAAGCTCCCTGGTAGCCCTGGTGATAACTTACAATTGCCTACTAGTTTTATACTGTAATATTTTACAGGTCCTCTACAAGGCAGCACAACACCTGGCGGTGGTCAGAAAACTACATCTGATTGTTTCAATACCGTTGTAAGTTCCGTTATTGATATAATTATGACGTTATTGATATAATGATATTATGCGTCTTGTATCGATTCATTAGTTTTTAAATTAAAAGTGTTTTTTCACGCAGTTATATTTTAAAAATTCTTACTGTAATGTCATTATAATATCTGTATATATACTACAAATGGTGTGATTATTCTTAAGATTTTAAATATACTTTTTTAAATACACAGGTATGGCAAAAAACGTGCATGTGGGCGGTGGAGTGTGGGCCAGCCGTATGCGTTCGTAGCGGACGCCACAGCGCCGCGCCCCCGCACGCAGTACTCGCTACGGCACGACATCTGCGACTGCTGTCCAGAGAGACTCATCATTTTGTACGGTCTAATTTCAACTTTATTTGTATAGAGATAGAGTCGGATTTACAAACTAATTTTGTTTTAGTCAACTTAATTTAGAAAATGGGCCAATTGCGAATTGCTTATTTTATTTATTTGTTAGGATATCTGCCCTAATACTTTAGAAAATTCAAATTCAATAGGATTCCGTTGATACACTTAAAAAAAAAACAGTGCTTTGTAATTCAAAGCTCTATGTTGTTTTTTTCTGTTTATGGGCAAGCGTGGTGGTTACCATCAGGCGAGCGCGTTGCTCATCTCATTATTCAGTTCAATAAAAAAAAATACACTCATAATAATTACTATTTCCTTGGAATTACTTATTTGGCACTTGAAGGGTATATATAATCCTATAATATAATCCTAACTGCCAACTAAGATTCCTCATTTAATACTTAAACCTTGTACGCATGAACAATTCTCTGAAGAAGAATTTTATATAGTCCGACGAGATGTACATATAGAAATACTCGATATGAAGTCGATGATGTATCCCGTTTGTCCCCAGTTAAGCAATAACATCCAAGTGATAAGCCACGGTACGGCGGGGGTGACTGCCGAAGCCGCTCCCGCCGGCGCCGCTACACCGCCCAAGAAGACCAAGTATGGACCCGGACCGCCAACTGTGAGTTCCACAAGTCTATATGTGGTAAATAAATAAATAAATACACCCAACAGTCACATACATAGTCCTGACACCACAGTAAGATACGAGGCTTGTGTCATGGGTATCAGGAACTACGAGAGACTTTCGGTCTCACAACACCCAGACCCCGAAACAAATATTTGTGGATCGCACAAACATTTGTCTTGGTGCGGGGATCGAACCCCTCTCGCTTCACAGCCGGCTATTCGCCCGCTGCGCCACGGAGGCTGTCATATGTGGTAGAGCCACGCTGTAGATAATTTTCTCTACAGCACGAATGGGCCGGCTCGACCGGCTCGTTACCATTGTCTCACAGAAAACCGACATAAAGTAGTAGTTGTTGCTGTGTTTCCGTACGGTGACTGAGATATCCGGAGGCCCAAATGTCCATCCCCTTCCTAATCCCTTAATGATCCCGTGTCATTAAGGTTGGCTACGCGAATTTGATTCTTCCAGTATTAATATGGGCGTACATGGGCGGTGGAGATCACTTACCATCAGTTGACCCACATGCTCGTTTGCCGATCTATGCCATGAAAGAAAAAAGAGACAAAAAGTTGGGTTTTTTATCGTATATTCTGTTACGATTAAAATAGTGGAAAAATTCAAGTGATTGCCCTATTGTGTCTGTAGATGTTCAAGCTTACCTATAATAATGTTTATTGTGATCAGAGTGGCGGCGGTTGCGCATTGGTATCGTGCATTGAGCTGTCCCAGCTGGGCGGCGTGGTGGTAGTGATTGACACGCATGCTCAACTGCATGTGTACCGACTGCCGCAGCCATGGGCCGAAATACGTAAGTAAAATTTAAAAAATATATACAAAATTATTTATGGACTAAGGCCTAATCCCTCTCATTCAGTAGAGGAGGCCCGTACCCAGCAGTGGGACTTATATAATACAGGGCTAGTAAAAAATAAAAAAAAAATCGCGTGTCGTAAATGTGTATTGCTATTGCAAAAGAAGTTGTATTGTAATAAGTAGAAAAAAGCAGCAGTGTGGTCTGATTTAAGACTAAGCCCAATACTGAACTTGTTATTTTATCAAACCAGATTTTTATAATACTCTGTAGAAATTTAATTTTCAATTACAGCCACCCGAATATCGTGACAAGAAAACGTTATTTTAATGTTTTGATTGCGCTAATTTCCTTTAAATTTTTATAGTCTTGATTTTTATACGCTGGCTTATGGAGATCATACAGTCTGTACTATGAAAGAGTAAGCGTTGCTAAGCAAAGGCAAGGGTGGCTTTTCCACCCATTTCAGTATCTTATCTTTATCGTAGAAATATTTATCTACGCCAATATTATTAATCTATGTATTGTTCGAAAACAGCACTACCACTGGCGGTACAACACACAACCACACTATTGGAGTATTCCATGGTGTCAGGATATGACTGCCTCGACGTGCTGATGACGCTCAAACCTAACATCGTAGAACCTGTTTATGAGAGGTAAGGATAGTTGGTAATAATACAGGGCTTTGTTTATAAATTTTCTTAAGCTATGATTAGATAGCACTGTTTTCGTCTCTTTCTATCTACTTTATAAATCGCGTTGACAGACAAATAAAAAAGAGTGTTTGACTAATCAATGCTTAAGTAACGTTTATAATAAGGCCCATAGAGTACACTAATACTGTGAGTATGAGTAATCGATATTATTCCAACTGTCGATAGACGGTTGCTCATCTCACATCTGCAATAGTAGTTATTGCTTTTAGATTGCATTTTACCTGCTATTAAAAGTGCGCTCTAGTCAGTTTATGATCATTATGAGCCGATGATTATTTGATAATTTTCTTCAAATTTTTCACTACAGTTTAAGCTATGTCAAGGTTAATTTATCGATAAAATAATGTCGATAACACTACTATGCCTATTTTTAATAAACTTCGACTGTCCGCAGACTACAACATGGCTTTATTGTTAAATTATTTACTAGTACGTACAAGGATACAAATGGATTAAAAAATTCAAAACCATTTCGCATAATGTACCTATTCCCCAGTTTGTGTGTATTCTTTTCCCAGGTTAACAGAATCATTCCAGCGGCAACCGCAGTCATTCCAACAGTACTACTACCACAGTTGGTTGAAACTCAGGATCGCGTTGTGCAGGCGAGTGGAATTTATATATACTTTAAAATTGAATACAAATATGAATTTGTTGATTTTATCTACACTAATATTATAATGAGGAAATATTGGTATTATTTGGTATGTAGCGAATAAACTTAAAACTACTGGACCAATTCGCGCTGTAAGAGTCAGATAAACGTATCTACATTTTCTCAATTTTACAGGAAAGCAAAAATACTGTGAAAATTCGGCTCTTTCAACTTTACCAGCTTTTTAATACAGATAAAATACTAGTCAAGAAAAAAATATTTTTTTCTATGTATTGCCATACTCTTAGAGCTTTGAAAAAATTAGAAATTATTCATTTATATATGCTTACATAGACGCATTATATATTTTTTTTAAATTCGGTTGACATACGTTAGTGTGGCCCTTAATTATTTTCAAACTTATGTTGTTATCAAACTTAAATACGTCATTTGTGAAGTTCTAAGTTGTTGGAGTTCCATCTGAAAACCCTTTATAAAACCAAAACAACGTATGTATAAGCTTTTACGTTGTTATGGTTTGTATAATATTGCCGAACAAACTATATTCTAAGAATTAAAATATAGTTTTTAGACATACGTTCCTATAGCTCTAAAGAGGTAGGAAGATAATTAGAACTATTTAAACGATATTCATAATAACGTTTTTCTGGTTCCATGGAAAGTGATGCTTCAGCTATTTCGTTTTATTGGATTTTTTTTTTTTTTTTTTTTTTATCCTGGCCTGGCAAAATGACTACGCCACACCTGATGGTAAGTGTAGCGCAATCCAAGAATAGTGTCGACCAACGATAAACAGTGTGTCTATCATTGGTCGGCACGATCAAGCCGGCCTGCAAAGGGTCAAAGGGGAGGGGAAGGAAAAAGGGATGGGAAAAGGGTTAGGATCAGGGAGCAAGCCCCCTGGGGAGAACCGGATATACACTGGCTGACCCTGGAACGCGACCCACACAAGGTGGGCCACTATGGCAGGTTTTAGCACCAGTGTACGGTGGTCGCTATCCGGTCGGATACAAGTATCCTCCCACCAGCTGAAAATATTGATAAATATTGACTTTACCGTTACGTCGTTTTGGCAATTCATAAAGGACTATATTGTGAACCGTTTTATGAAAAAAAACGTTTTTTGATTTTTTTGTAGATACGTTCATCTGGTTCTTATAGCGCGAATTTCAAAAATTCTTTTGCCGTTAGATAGCTACATTATCACTGAGTAACATAGACTACTTTTTGTCCCGAAAAAAGTACATCACGTGGGCGGAGCAGCGAGGAAAAGCTAGTAGTCAATAAATTACATAAAAATCTATGCTTTGATTAGTAATTAATTTCATATTTATAACGGTAAAAAAATATGAAATTTTTTTTTATTAAAAGGCATAGTGAATGTCATGTTCAGTTGATGCACTGATCACATTGTGCTGTAATTGATTAATACACAATAAATGTGCCCTATGACGGTCGATTTACTTCTTAAGGCTCGAATGCTGTTTCATTACTAATTTCTTTGTGCGTAAAGAATTAAGATCAAATACAATTCAGATGTATTTAGTACTAGTTTTTGCTCGCGGCTCTGTCCGCGTGATCTGCTTTTTCCGGGATATAAAGTAGCCTATCACCCAAGTCAGCTCATACCCTGTCTATGTTTCATCAAAATCCGTTCAGTAGTTTCAGCGTGATTGACGGACAAACATCCAAACAAAAACTTTCACATTTATAATATTAGTGTGATTACTTCCAATTGTCTAAAAAAATGTGTCAAAAATGTACGTCCCCACAGAGTGTCACTGGCGTGGCAGAACAGCGGCACGTGGCTGACATGCCTGCAGATGGCGCAGGCGGTGTGGGCGGCCGCGTGCGTCGCGCTGCGCCCCGACGAGCGCCCCGACGCGCGACCCGACCAGCCGCACCACGCGATATACGCGCTCATCGACGACCACCACCACGACCATGACAAGGTGACACTTACAGGCAGGCGATACTTATGGAGGCCATACACGTTACGGTTTGCATGATGGTTATAACTGTGCATGCATAACCGACAGGCATGCCCTAGCGTGTGTGCGATAAAACTGTACAGTTTTCAGTAATATGAAACTCGGTTATGCATGCACAGTTATAACCATCATGCAAACCGTAACGTGTATGGCCTCCATTAAGCGAAGGAGTACAATTGGAGAGACAGTTGTCAAAATGCCATTTTGTTGTGTGATGTATTTTTATAAAGACAATGACAGATCTTGCCAGTTGTATGAGCCTTCGGACGGGCCAAAAAGAGCTGGGTTAATGTCTTGGAAGATATACGAGCCAATGTTTTATTAAGAAGGATGCTTAAGACCGGGTCAGTGGAAATGTCTAAGTAGGAAGACATACCTTGGCAAAAGGCCTGAATATCGTCAAGCACAATAAGAAGAGTTTCCATCATACAAATTAAAACTATGTACATAATATCTAGAAGGTGTCGCACACATATAATAATAATAATACTAGCCCTGTATTATATGCGCCCCACTGCTGGGCACGGGCCTAATCTACTGAATGAGAGGGATTAGGCCTTAGTCCACCACGCTGGCCTAATGCGGGTTGGCAGACTTCACATATATTCGAAAAATCTTATCGAGTTCTCAGGTTTGCAAGTTTCCTCATGATGTTTCTTTCACCGTTAAAGCAAGCGATAATTAACAATAAATATACACGTAACTTTAAAAGTCAGAGGCGTATGCCGTATGCTCTTGTGGCTGGTTGCGAACCAGCGACTCTCGTCGCGACAGTCCCCCGCTGAGCTATCGCACACATAACGCGCAAAAATGAACAGATTGTGTTGTTTCTAGAGCCTGGTTGCGCTGGAAGCAAAGACGGAAGTACTGGCGGAAGCGATGCCGCTGCAGCCGCTGAGACTGGCGCTGCAACGAGCGTGCGATACTGCGCTTACTGCGCTGCTTACCCTCGCTCATCATCACCATCAGCCGCACGGGTATGCACATCACAACACATTTGAATATCTTATAGCCCTTTTTTTAACCAATTTGATTGTTTTTGAAAACGATTCATCGCTAACGCCGGGGAGGCGAGATGGTTATGTTAGACTTATTTATCTTTCGACGCAACATTAATTTGTCCGGGACAGATAGTTAACATCCTGACGATCTCTGTGCAGAGTTTCTATCATTATGTACACTTTATACTGCTCATATAACAATCAATTGCTTCTACTATATGTACTTGTTCTACAATTTCAGTGGTAGACTAAATGATATAGAAATACTCAGAATTTTCACAATTTTCTCGACCGAACCGGTACAATAGACAGGAAAGATGAGATAATAGTGTGGTGTGTCAGTACGTAGTTTTTTCCTGAAGGGTTTAATTGGTAGAGTCACTCTGTAAACAGTTTTGTCCACAATATAATTTTTAATGGACCGGCTCTACCGGAATGTTAGCACAATCTCGCAGAAAATCGACGTGAAGTAGCTTGATGTTGCGTTTCCCACGGTGAGTGAATTATTCAGAAGCCCAAATTCCTCTGCCCTTCTTAATCCCCCTAATTATCACTTTCCTTAAAGGTCGGCAATGCATTCCTTAGATATTGTGGATGTCCATGGGCGGTGAACCACTTGTTCTATTCAAAAAAAATATATGTCAGTGCAAGTTCCAGACGAACCAAATGTATTTGAAACGTTAGAGCAGTGTTTCCCAACCTTTTTTAGGCCTTGCCCCATCTTAACATTTTTTTGTTAAATTTGTCACCGATATCTTCTAGCATTGCATTTGAATAACCCAAATCGAAAGGGTTAAAGTCGTGTCGAGTCCATTTTTAAATTGCCCTCGGTAAATATCAAATTGCCCCTCTGTGGGGCTTGGGCGTTGGGAAACACTGCGTTAGTGTACATGTTTTTTTTTTTGTTTTTTTTTTTTTATGGAAAAAGGGGGCAAACGGGCAGGAGGCTGACCTGATGGAAAGTGATCACCGCCGCCCATGAACACCTGCAACACCGGAGGGCTTGTAAATGCGTTGCCGGCCTTTTAGTAAAGAATATGCCCTCTTCTTGAATGTATGTGGTATGTATAACCAGATACGAGTTGTGCGCGGACCCGTCGGCGGTGGTGTTGCTGCGCAAGCTGGTGGTGCTGGCGCGCGCGTGCGGCCGCGCCCCCGACGCGCTCAGCCGACCGCTGGCGCGCCTCGCCGCCTCCAACACGCCCAAACAGGACCTCATTGGTAACGTACTGCACTACTAGCAAACCAGGACACGCGTTGCTGTGGCTAGGGTATATCATCATCAGCCACAGGACGTCCACTGCTGAACATAGCCTCCCCCAAAGATTTCCAGACCGACCTGTTGGAAGCAGCCTGCATCCAGCGACTTCCTGCGATCTTTATCAGGTCGTCTGTCCACCTTGTAGGCGGACGTCCAACGCTGCGCTTGCCAGTACGTGGCCTCCATTTCAGAACATATAGGGTATACGTTAAATTATATTGTACTAAACTATTCTATACAGTATGCGACGTCTATTGGATACTTCCCAATCCAGCCGAAATTACCATACACCGCCATTTGTTAGAATCTTATGGAACTCGCAGATAATAAGAGATAATAAGTCTTGGTCATATAATAAACAAATAATTTGCAATAAAAAAATAATTGCTACTATAAATTGATATATATGTACACTATCCTATCTCTCAAGTTGCAAAATTTGATTAAAATCGGTTCAGTAGTTTAGAGAGTTCATCGCGGCCAAACAATGTGACATGAAATTTGTATATATTAAGATACCATACACTAAACTATAATGTCTGCAGTTCTATATAGCGGACGGAAAACTATAGGGCAAGTATTTCGCCTGATGGTAGGTTATCGCCACCTTACAATACCATAGGAATCATGGAGGTGCTGAAATGAGGTTTGAGAGGTGGGTGAGGTTATTAGACGTCCAGCCATCATACAAAATTTTGTTAAATGCATTCATAATGAATATTTTGTGTGGTCCATATTTCATGTGTGTATCCATTATTGTATGTCTGTATGGACAGCCTCCATGGAGCTGTGGGCAAATAGCCGCCTATAACCAAATGTTTGCGTGATCCACAAATATTTGTTTCGATCCTAAGTGCGTTTTCTCGCCAAAAGAAAAATGATTCTGTAACATGTGTTAAATATCATGTTGCGACGATCGCACTGCGGTCTGCGAGTGAGACTATAGCAGGTGAAAGAAGATTTATATGATCCGTAGTTAGATTCAAAATTGACTGGTTTGCTTGTACAATGCTTTTTGATAAAAACTACTAAATGAGTAGAACTAGAAAGGTACTGTATTTGCAGAGGAATGCGCGGCTCTTGCTGCCCAGTCGACCGGGCCGCGCGTCTGGGAATCTCTACCGCGGTGCAGCATCTCCGCACCACATGGCAAACCATGGCCGCTATACGTAAGCATCAAACATACAACCTAAAACTTACAGAGTGAATATTACAAATTATAGAATTGAAATCATTAATTTCCTCATAACTGCTTAAAATATTATACAGACAAAGGAGGTAGGTATAAATATAAGTTACATTATTATGGTTTGTATTGCCTTTTTTTAAAGATGATTAATTAAATTTCAAAACGTAGTGATAGTGATGTTACATCATATTTATAATCGATTTATCGCCTAAAATCTACATTAATTCATCGAAATGGATTTTATCGTATTATGTACACATGAAGTATTTTGTGATGTTCCCCGTATTGTCAAAAATATTTCTTGATGAATATTTTAAAGACCTAACCTAACCTTTACTATCGATAAAGTAGTTATTGTGTTGTTATTAACATGTAATGAAATGCTTTTTAGCTGGAATATGGAGTAGAGCCAGAATCATTGAAATTTATACCAGAAGCACCGGCATACGCGCAATGTGAAACTACTCCGTCGTTGGCTATGGACTCTATACGGTATGGAACGAATATAAATAACACATTATAGCAATAATATTTTTATTTCGGCAAACGAGCAAGTGGGTCACCTGATGGTAAGTGATCTCCACCGCCCATATACGCCCACCACCATAACAATCATGGGCGCGTTGCCGACCTTAAAGGAAAGGGATAATTAGGGATTGGGAAGGGGAGGGGATTTGGGCTTCCGTATATCTCACTCACCGTACGAAACGCAGCAGCAAGCCGCTACTTTACGTCGGTTTTCTGTGAGACAGTGGTAACGACCCGGTTGAGCCAGCCCATTCATGCTGTAGACAAACTGTCTACAGCGTGGCTCTACCACTCACAACCATTTAAATCATGTTTATACAGGTACATGTACTTGGGCGGCGGGTTGCGTCCGGCGCGGTGGCGGCAGTGCGCGCGGTGCGGGGCGCGGGCGCTGCCGGCCGCGCAGCCCTCCAGACATCCCCTGCAAAGGGCTTACGATGCGAGATTCTTGTCCAACTGCAGGTATTTTATGGATTCGAATTAACTGAAATATAGATCTGTTTTGTTTCAATACCTTATACATAATCGTGTGCGACAGTAAAAACATTATGACATAATTAACTGTGGTAGAGCCACGCTGTAGACAGTTTTGTCTACAGCATGAATGGGCTGGCTCGACCGGGTCGTTACCACTGTCTCACAGATATAACCGGAAGCCCAAATCCCATGCCCTTCCCAATCCCTAATTATCCCTTTCCTTTATGGTCGGCAACGCGCTCATGATTCTTCTGGTGGTGGGCGGACATGGGTGGTGGAGATCATTTACCATCAGGTGACCCACTTGCTCTTTTTCCAGCCTATGCAATAAAAAAAAACTAACGACCGTAATAATTTTTCTGACCAGTATTTTGTTGAAAAGAATGTGGTTGTAATTGTATTATAACTAGCTGTTGCCCGCGGCTCCGTCCCCGTGAATAACTTTTCTGGTATAAAAGTAACCTATGTTCTAATTCATGTCATGTTCTTTCTGAGTACCAAATTTTATCCAAACCCGTTCAACCGTTAAGTCATGATTGATCTATAAACATTAAATTTTTCACATTAGTAATATGCAAAACTCAAACCCTAAGTGGACTTTTACAAAAAATTAACATGTGTTTAATGATTTGTAACAAGCAACATTAACTGTGCTCAATTACGCAGTCGTATTACGTTCCATAAAAAAATCACACAAAGTCACCCCAACCCTTTTTTACCCCCTAAAATTTACATTTCTAATCAAAGCAAATCATTTATTGAATCAATAAAATGTCAAACATCATTTAGATTCAGTAAAATTTTAACTCTACCGCTAGTTCGGAATGCTGATTCGTTAAAGACGAACAGGCAAGAAACTCTAACGTTGCTCTTTTCTAAACTTATTACAATACATATTAGCACTACATACATGGAAGTATTATTTATTTGAGTTAGAGCAGCTCAATTTATACCAATGTGGAACGTCATAAAGTAAAATAATTAGAATACAATAGTTTTTTGTGCATGATCCTAAAATTCCTTTCTTAGTGGGCCCTAAACTACAAACTAATATCTGTCAAAATTTAATTATTCTAGCTTTAGTAAGTTTTGTGATTAATCAGACATTCGATCGGTCAGTAATTAAGAGTGGTATTTCGCTTTTATTTAAATACATAGATTAGTAAAAAATCATTAATAATTTGTTGTGCATTTTATTTCAGATGTGGAGGCAAATGGACACTATTTTCTAATATTTAAGGAAAGCCTGTTATTAATATTTCTGTATATAATTAAGAATAATAAATTGTAATTAAATATATATGACGTGATTTTTTATCTCCTGTGATATAATACACACTAAATGGTAAGCCTCTGCTATGCTAGAGTACTTGAAATGAATTTTTAACCCTTCTATTTCTTTATGCATCTCATATTACGATACCTCTCGTTTACGAATAATTTTCTATTCGTACTGTAATGCATTATTAAAAGTTCACGTAATAGGCGTATAAAGTAAAATGTGTATAATACGTTGATTATTTAACCAGTATAATGTTTAGATAAAAAGGACAAATATATTTTAACTTGTCCCCATCAGTCCCCATTATTTATTCCCAACAGATTACTAAGGGAAGCTACCGCTTTTATACACATATGCTTCAAAATTACTTTGCGGCCGGATTTGCCATTTTCTGTTATGAATTGTTTACATGGAAGCTGTCAGATCCTGCCATTTTTTGAAAAGACTTCGTTAATATTAAAATATTTTTATTATACAACGAATGAATACACACGCACAAATACGCTACACCAAAATAAATACCTATAAAAAGCTTAGACATCATAGAAAAGTTATCTTTATATTAAATTACAAGTTTTAATACACATTATCGAAATGAATGTTTAGAGTCAGTAATACACCTTGTTTTCCAATTACAGAACATAATGCGACTCAGTGGCGCACAATGCCGAAGTGTGCTAATGATTAATTGGAACGTGAATTAGTTTTCTAGTGCACCAGCAGAGTGCGCTAAGTTCAGTGTTGAGAATAAAAATATAAATAGTCAATGTTTATACCTTCATCCATCCTTACATTTACTTTTTAACAGGGTCTGAATTAACTTTTGAATATTTCGAAAACACTAAGATAAGACGAAAGCTTAAAAAAAATTCTCAACAATAAACAATATTAATTACTAACGATAATATAAATAAAATTTCATTCAATGCCAACATAAAGAAAAAACACTTGTTAATTTTTTGTTACTGAGTTGGTATCGATTGCATGTATCACCCGAAAGCAGTATTTTTTAGAGTGCTTGATTGTGCGTAGCGTTGCTGTAGTTGAAACATTCAACGTTGAGCATTATGCCGCATGATGCGCTCTAGTGCTGTAATTGGAAAACAGGGACAGTTTGCATTTCAATTATGATTTTGTTAATTTATATCAATCAATTTATATTTATCTATAATATATTAAATAGATTACGGGCAGCACTACGCCATATATAATATAAAGTAAGACACGTTTTTCTATGGTTATGCCAAGTAGCCTTATCTAAGATTCTATGGTCATTGCTAAACAAACGTTCACAGTATAATCGGTACATATTTTACGAAGTCGATTAAACTAAACCGCTTGACTATCGATACGCATACGTCGCAACACTATCTGTCGGACGATCACTGAGCAATCACTATTCACTGTGCAATACGGAAGATTCGTTGCGAAGTGTTTGCTGCTACTACGTTCATTTAATATCTCGCGAATATCCCGTTTTGTTCTTGTAACGCATATTTTAGTTGTTGTATTTCAATCCTATAAAAGTAGTTATATAAATGGCAGACAAAAAAGGTATTTATGCAATTATTTCATTATTTTCTTTGTCTTCCTTATGATACAAGTTTGACATGTGTAACGTCATTTTATGGTATAAAAATGCTGGATTAAGCTGACAAATATTCATTACTATTGTTTGTATAGGTAATGAGTTGTTAAACCTCATCGTTTGCGTAAGGATCTGTAATTTAATAGTATTTTTTACACAAATATGGCGCCTTGGATCGATCGGGCAAATCCAAGATGGTCGCTATCCTTGGTCATAAGCGGACAGACAGAATGTGCTAAAATTAGTTTCATTCATCATTAGGACTGATTCAACGGATCCTAGGTCATTGGCTCTATATAAATTCTATGTTAAATAACATTATTCATTCTAAATTAAACATTTCTCAGCACATTGAATTTTGCAAAAGAAACGCATATTTTTTTTAGAATATTTGTAGATCTAGATTCTAAATTATCTTGAAATGGTCTTTCATTTTTATTGCTCACGGATTGCGGAACTTCTTTTTTATCTATTCATTTTGTAAATGGGTCAGTTCGTTATAATTAAAATATTTTGTAATAAAATCTATAATTATTTTTAGTATTACCGACAAAATTTTAAATATTGATCAATTATTTTAATTGTTGAACATTTCTAAAACGTATTTTATTTCCTTCAAAATAATACATTTTATGTCTAAATTAAATCTTCGAGGCATACAAAATAAATACAATTATACAGATTAATAGTACAATGAATTGTACCATAATATTTTATCCTACACCATGTGTTTCTATTCTAGAGGGCTTAATATATGCTGACAACATATCTTCTGTGTGAGAAAGAAAATTATTAACCACAAAATATACACCTTATTTAAGTGTCAACATTTGATAAAATATGTTGTCATGTTAGGGTTCCTAGGCAAAAATCACTGAAAGTCAAAAGGACTATTTTCTCTACCTTTGACATAATGAGTCGAGTATTCTAAGAAACCATGTTAGCTTCAATAGTCTGAGAGATAACTAGGAAACAGTTTTTTCGCAACAAAACTATTCTACAGAATCATCTTATGTTGCATATATAAACACCCACTCCTCCTCCTGCAATTAACTATTAATTAATTATTATGCATTATAGCCTAAATTTCTCTAACAGCTATAATTTTCTGTCAAAGCTGTATATAAGAAACATAAACATTCACTTTATTCTAAATTATATCTCTACAATTTCTGCTATCCAAATGAATAAAAAAACTATGTTTATTGGTAAAGCATTTTTGTAACACTTGATTTTTGTTACAAACACTTAAATAACGTCTACGACTAATGGATGTTTGTATACAAGACTCAATGTCCAATTTAGCATAACACATCAATTAATATTCAACCATGATGCGTTACAAATGTCAAACCGAATATATATTTAACTTTATAGGACGTAATTTATTAATTATGAAGTCTGTTGGGAAATTTGAATTTGGTCATATATGTTTTATAGAATTCTCTTGTGTTGTGTAAGCCAAAATATTGCCAGTAAAACAGTTATTTGTGTCTGCAAATACTGTTGGAAATTTATTTGCATACAGTGAATGTTACATTTTGGCTTACATTAATATGGAGGATACATATTACATACATAGGATAGGTTTCAGATAATGTTATGGCTCATGAATACAGAAATTAATATTTGACTTGTAACTATTTACACATTTGTTTAAATTATGTTTCCATTAGTTTTATATGAAATATACAAATAATGATTATTCTTATTTGGCCAAATTTAAATACATTCCAAATATTCTGTGGCTTAACACCAAGCCATTAATTTAAGGAAATATCTATGAACTTCAGACAATGACCAAAGTCTGTTATTGTCATTTGGACAAGTTTGAGACAGGCTGTGTATATCGGACAAAACTGTTGTATGACTGGGCAATACAATGAGAAATTCTGCTAATTTGAAATATTAAAATAAGCTATTAAATATTATGTCTCAAAAGTATTTAAAGATGTTCTGACTGCTTTTTATTTATCAATGCCAAGTTTTTATTCTTAAGATGCAGCTGTTATATTAGTATTTCTTTTTTTTAAGATATGTTTGGGGTTTTAAAAAGATTTTTTAACAAAGTTGCCAATAAACGAGAAACTATGTTCAATGTTGCTGAGAACATTTTGCGTCTCCCATATGTGCCTAGAAGCCAAATGGTGTTGCATACAGCCCCTGCCCACCTATTAGGGTTTTTTGGACAGTTTTGCCCACCGCAGCCAAGTGAGACAGGATGATAATACAAAGTTACCCACGCCCCGCCCCGCTCCCCGCCGCCGCCCCCTCGACAGGTGCCGCGCCTCGCCGCCGCAGTCCTCGCGCGGCCGTCGACTAATCATGTAATGAATCATATAGAATTTTTTCTTTATTTTTTCTTTTTTTGGAACAAATAGAAGATACAAATATATATATGATATGTGCGTAACGGCGTGTGGACGATCGTATGTGTTATTTGATTGTAACCCAGTATGATGGTTTGATTGCTGATATCTCTAAGTATAAAATTAAAAAAAAATGTTCTGCACAATTATTCTTAGCTTCAAACTTTACTGTTTAAGGCATGAAACGTGAATACACATCCTCATATTCTATTATACAACAAAATATTAAATTTTAAAGTTCAAATTGCATAATTTACAATAATAGGTGATATATCTATACCAGTATAGGTACTTTCTATAATGAATGGGGCTTGTAAAAGTGCCATTATGCTATCACTATAAACTTGATATAATGAAGTATAAATAACAAAGTGGTTGCATCTTGAAGAGATGAAATGTAATTATGTATTGGCAATCAAATCATCATTAAGTTTTTCTGTACAAGTGTGGCAAGTGTGTGTGTTTATAAATAAGTATATTGAAAAAAAAAATTATAACTCGCATCCCACAGGGACTATAATGAGATGGAAGCTAATCTGTTGCCTGTATAGTAGATCATTTTGGCTTGACCACATTGTATAGTGTACAATGTCTTTGTGGGGAGAGAAAGAGATTGTTAACACACATATGTGTCATACTTTTAGTTAACCACTTATAAAAAAATAAGTTGTTCTAAGTAACTCTGAGTTTTGCCTTTTGGCCACCTATTAAAGTAAAAAAGGCAAAACTCATAATACTCTAATAAGTTGATGTTTTATGCTACTATTTTTCATTTGATTTATCTATAAATATTTAGTTTCACAGCTTATTTTTTTATTCGTTTTCATTTTTAACACTTTTTGTTTTTGGTAATGATTACTGGCAAGTAAAGAAAAAAATAAAAATATAATTTGTGTTACCAATCAGTAATTGTTACTTTTTTGCTAGTTATTTATTGCACATTCTTAATGCAATGAGGCAAATTAATAATTTTCGTATTTCAAATAAAAATATTCCATTGCCTCATTGTCTGGGCTACCCTATCATTTTTTCAATAGGGATAGCTGTTGTTTGATTTGTTTTTTCGTACATAGTATAAGCTAATTATTTAGAATAATTAACAGAAAGTAAGTGGCGTGATTAACTATCTGCATATGAAATATAATTGTAAATACTAATTGGTGGTAGTAGATTTTGATATAGCTGGTATTTGTTTTGTAGAATAACATTTAAAAACCAGTATAAAACAATTAACAAAGGAAAAAGATACTAGACAGGGAGCCCTCGGGTAGCTTTTCCACTTGACTACTATCAAGCTCATTTTTTTGTATTTACTTAGTTAATATTTATATAATTTAACTGTCATATTGTCCTACAAATAAAATAATAATTTTTTGAGTATCATCAAATCGAAATATTCTATCCTTGCTACCTCTGTTAGCTACCACAATAGAGAATTTTCGCATAGGGAATAGTTGGTCGTCTCATCGAAACGAAGCTACTCACGGAAAATGAGCTTGATAGTAGTCAAGTGGATCAGCTACCCGAGGGCTCCCTGTCCATACTGTATTGAAGTTGATATTCCAAATTTAAAAAAAATACCAAAGCTGAGGTTTGATCAATTCATCTGCATCAATGTACACTTATATCTTATCAATATTACATTTACTAAAAATGTTTTAAGGATAGACATCACCCATTCAGAAATATAATAAAAACATTTTGTTAGTACAAAATCACACCACTTATTTTTAAAACTGTATGTTTAAATTAATTTTAAATATTCAGTTTGCCCCCACACATTAAGTGTTGACTATGAAGATGCTGCTTTTTGTTCAAGTGATAGTAAAGTGGTATCTTCTAATTGATAAAAAGTGTGTTAAATAACTAACATTATTGCCTAAACGAATCAGACGTAAAAAATAAGTTGCCCACATGTTTTTATGTTAATACTTTATGAAACATGAGGTGTAAATAACATTTTGATTTATGCAAAAACCATAATTTATTTTTTTCTGTGGTTATATATTTTATTTATTTAAACTTCTGGTTCGTAGTTTTTTTATATGTCCACGAGATATTATTTTGAGGACATCTTAATGTAAGGTGAAGGTAAAATTGGCACTAATATGTTAGAAATTTAATTATAAATGAAAAACAAACTTTTCTATTATGTCATTCCGCATTATTGCCAATTTTCTAGTTGTATGTCTATATTACACTCTTAAGTTTAACATTTTGACTCGTGTGTTGCTTTTTACCTGGCACGGGTCAAAAAACGACCTTCAGCGCCTTTCCTTTGAGTTTTATGCACATCAAATACCAATTAACATGTGAAACAAAGGAGAGGCTGCGGCCGTACAAAATATATTTAACAGGAATGACACATTGTTAGTGCGTGTGTGATTATAGTAAGGAGGCGAATACAGATCATTCTTATATAAAATAATTTCAAGAGTTTTTGATATATTAGTGAAAAAAAAAACTAGCATAAAAGTATATGATTATTTTATAATTATGATAATCCGTGTTCGCTAATTTTGTCAATGGTAAAGTTTTATACCATAGGCAAACGCATGCAAAAGTAAGCTTAATTGAAGGACAGGGAAGTATGGCAGATGTGACGTACCTAACATTGTTCCTTATAAATAAATGTTTATTAATACACTACCCCAATATCGAGAACACCACATCCTAGGATTCATATATTCCATCGATTTTCACAAATTCACACCGAATCTTTTCCAGGGATCCTGATTTTTTTAACCATTTGGTGAAATTGAAATGTATTACGCGTATTTCAAAGGGGCTATTGTTGTGTTACTCAATACGACAAAAGTCCTCTGCTTGTTAGATATACATACAAAAATTAAGCTTTAAAATACAATATTTTGTGTTGGTAAGAATACCACGTGGCGTCGAGTTGGTAGTTGTGGAAATAATTTAGTGTTTAAAATGTGTGGCAAAGGTCTACATACCAGGATTTTTTGTGGTTTAATAAGGTTATTAGACTGACATTTAGATTTTGCTGTTTTCAAGCAGCTTATATTTATTTATTTTTATTTAAAGCATGGGTAATTTGTTCCTTCTTTTTGTGTTGTTTTACTTAGTAGCGGCATGTCATGTGATTGTTTTGTTTAGGTCCTAAGTCCACGTTTGCATGCTTCTATGTCCTTCGACGCACTCATCATAGATTTTTATTTTGCTTCACTCGCTATTCTAAACGCTTTTTAGATTAAACGGCAAAGTTTATATGAAAAAAAATATCAACAGCAAAGTTTTGTCGCAACAAAAAATCTTGGCGCACACGTTCTAGTTAGACATTTTGAATAGAACATAAATATATCATTGAAGGAATGTTCACGATATGTATACATGTTTTTGTGGCCGTCGGTTTCATGACGGACACTTACGTTCTTTTGAGTTGGAGATGGACGGATCTAACGAATGGCGGACGATTGGATGCCATGCCAATTAAATGGCTTAATCAAAAATATTTTTTGTGTCCATCGTCCAAGTCAAAAACGTTTATAAATAAAAATCATAATAATATATGTATTTCAAAAAGTTTCATATTGTGTGATTGTCTTATTTAAGGATTTTTTAAAGGAAATTAATGATCACATTACACACTGCACTCAGCTTGACTTACCGATTTTATGAAAAAAATAACAATTTTTTTTCACAAAGTCTTTCAAAATAATGTGATCATGATATGGAATGCATTGTAAATAACTATTGGTGGGCTTTCAGCACTCACTGTGTTGGAAACTTTAATCGACCTACCAAATTATTGTTATTCATTACATGGACATGGAAAAAACGATAAATACTTTATTTTTCCTTTTTTCTCGTCCGAAAGTTTGTCACCACACTAATACGAGTTTTTCCAAACAATATGCTATTTTATCGTAATTGTGTACCACTTTGTTTAGAATAACTCTATGCTGGTGTGAACTTTATTTCTTGATATAAAAAAAATAGTTTTACATGTTATATCATGGCAGCTTGTTAGTTGCGGCTGCATTAAAAAGATATAAGATTATGTTTGCATTAATCTAAAATAGAAATAAAGTTGTCCCAGCAAGTGGTACCGCGTTGTATGGGCATCGCTTGTCGTTAACAATGACGTGACGTTATGGTGCTGCCACACCGATGTTATAAAATGTTTACAAACATTTTCTAACATTAAATCTAACATTTTATAACATTTCTTAACATTTTATAACATTTCTTAACATTTTCTAACATTTCTGAACATTCTTCTTTGACGGCTTCTTTGACGGCGCCGCTCTCAAAAGTACCGCCGCCTGCGGTTATAAAATGTTAAGAAATGTTACAAAATGTTACAAATTGTTAAGAAATGTTTACTAAATGATGCTGCCACACCGGTGTTATAAAATGTTATATAACATTTTCTAACACCGGTGTGGCAGCACCATTACAAACGCGCTGACGAATCTCACATTGGTTGATCATATTTTAATATTTTTTACAAAAGATTTTCTAAAATTTCGTCTGCGCTTCAGCCACACTGCAATCATGTTGTCGTTTCATTAAATACTAACTCATGTTTACATGTGTACATGTGTAAATATGAGATAATTTGTGTTTTTATTTACACATTTTGCTACTAATCGTTGCTATAAGATTTGATAGATGTTGCTAGTATGATCTGTTAATACTTTTTATATTATAATTGTTATATAATAACACATATTTTATGAAACTGGTAAACACCTAGTTTAATATGTACTAGCGCCATCTGTTAATTGACATTTGGAATTACAACAAGCTTGCGTGTGGTGTCGCTGCGTCAAGCGTGAATGCTCGGGCTTGGGTTGAGGCGCGCAAAGGCGCGGGTGTTGCCCCATGTGGGCTGAACGTGCCAGCACACACGTCACCATGACATATATCACTGCTTTTTAAAACTAAAGAAAGGACATCAAACCGAGCCAAGATAAATAATTGCATGTTTTAAAAAGCAGAGATTTATGGATAACCTCGAGGCTCCGACAGTATGTAATAGCATTTTAAAAAGACGAATTAGTTTTTGTAGTAATATTTTATAAATGCCTTTTATATATGGCCGAAATTTTGTAATAGCGGGTTTAGTGGGTTATGTCCCAAGGTAGCTTGCCACATGCACTGTCGGAAGTTCGTGGGGCGTGAGTAGGCGCGGTGTGTTAGGGGGAGACTGAGCACGCGAGTTGTTGCAGTGACGCCACCGCTGGGCGCGTACCCGCAACCACAGCCACCGCAGGGACCGTTCCTGCCAGCGCCGCCGCACCAGGCCGCGCCTCAGTATGGAGGTAAACTACACGATTTTTATTTATTTATTTATTTAAACTTTATATATAAAACATGTATAAAGACGGCCTTAATGCCAGGGGCATTCTCTAACATTCAACCTACGGGTGATTTTACGGGTATTCACGATTTATTATCATTGACAACTTGGGGTAATGTGTTATGTAAAGAAAACATAGTCCTCGGGGATGGGGTGAATTGTTACAACATTGTTGTCGAATAATATCGAACTAAATACACAATCATCACTGACTACTTGGAGTAATCTGTAACGTAAAGATAAAAAAATCTCCATTATGGGGTAAATTATTACACTATGTTGTCGAATGTACCTACATAATTATTATCAAAATATGTAATTTTGTTTGGTATATTAGAGTAGTCCTTTATGAAAATAAATAGAGGTAAGTAAATATCTACAGCGTAGTGTAGCTAAGTTTTGAATAAATCGGGATTTAAAGAGGTATCCTACCAATTTAAATTTGTATTTCAGCATACATGATACAATATTCTTTCGGTTTTTTCGGACCAACACTGATGTTAAGCGCCAACTACTATTGTGAGTGTGTCACTGGCCATAACTATCGACATACAGTAAGCGATAGTCGAAGGAGTGTTAGTTACTAAAGAATTTAATGGCACAGCTAAGATAGTAGTAGTAGCTAGGATACTAAACAATGGTCAAACAATGTCGACACGGTGACATTATTTTGTAGACTCGTCGCGTGGGAATCGCTCGTGGAATTGCACTGTGCTGGTTCATTACACAGGGTGTCTTAGTATGACATGGTAACTGTCTACGGGACTTCTATTTATGTGACATTGTAGTAGACTCTATCTCGCCCACACACCCGCCACTGTAACTCCTGTTCACCAGGATCCACAGTGGCACGCATTTTTGTTGACACCGAGCAGTGAAGCTCGGCGAGTCTCTGGGAATGCCTAAATGTCTTTGTCCCGCAACGAAATTAATCAGATAGAAGGTTAGGGAGGAGTTGGAAATATTAATTGCAGTGACATTGCAGTAGCGGGCGGGTCGCCGTATGGCGTGACCTTCGGAGGAGCCGGCGCCGGTGCGGGCGGAGTGTATGCCCCGCCGCCGTACGAGCAGCTCCAGCACCATCAAGCTATACCGGCACTTGGCCAGCAACTGCCGGTAATGCACGATCTATTTATTTTCTCCAAATATGACGGTGTTATGGTACAAATACACAACGGGTTACTGAAGGGTGTGGACATATTTAAGGCTCGTTAGATACTCCTTACAGTGAGTATTTATGTACCAGAACTTATCAAAATCGAGACATCCAAAAAACAACGTTTATTCTAATAATTAAAATTGATGAGATCGGTCACATCACTATTCATGGACGATGAATTACATTTACGTAGTTCTATGGACATACGTACGCAACTTGTAAGTCAGACACAGTATATAAGTATACCATGTGTTGCATTAATTTGACCACACCATTCTACAATAAAAATTAAGTGTCGTTTAAAAATGTATAAATATGTATACATATATTGTGTATGTCGACAGCCTCCGTGGCGCAGCGGACGAATAGCCGGCTACGAAGCGAGAGGCCGTGGGTTCGATTCCCGCACTGAGATAAATGTGTGTTTGATCCATAAATGTTGGTTTCGGGTCTGGGTGTTGTGGGCCCGCAAGTCCCTCGCAGTTCCCGATACCCAAGATACAAGTTTAACCTAGTGTGGGGTTAGGGCTATATTGACTGGGTGACTGTTGGGTGTATTTCATTTAATTGGTTTTGATACAATGCGAAAATTCATTGCAATAAATTGTACACGTTTGTGTAACAGATGTACAGTCCGACTGCGGCGATGTACGCGGCCGCCGCTGGTTACCCGGGCTACATCGGCTACCCGGTACAATACTACCCGTACTACCCGACCGTGCAGCCCTCGATACAGCCACTGCGGCCTACCATCATGATTCCTGTACGTATTTTAGTAATTGATTATATTAGATTTTAGTATTTGTTGGTGTATTTTTCGAAGACCTTAACTCTTATACGACAATTTATTTGTACTGACTGGTAGTCTGTGTCTGTAAACCAAAAGTTGGAATTTTCTTTTACTAAAATCTACCAATATAAAAAAATGTATATTCTAATGAGCTTAACACAATATAAAGTGTCTGGTGTTCGAAAGCTATTAAATAGAAAATAAGATTTATCAACATATACTATTGAATCATCTTTATTTCATTTCAAAAGGTACAAATTTATTAGAAAATTATTTAAAATATAGTCTACGAAATGTTTTCATTGTATAAACATTCGACTCATTTGTGCGTGGTATTGCTATGCTTGAGTTATGATATGCACACATAGTCATTGTGTGTATGATATGTCAAATCCATGATGATGAGATACCGATGTGTTGCAGAACGGTTTCGAGGCCGGCGGCAGGTTCGAGGGGCTCGCGCAGACTCTGCTGCCGCCCGCGCCGCCCGGCGTGCCCCCCTCGCCCGCACATCTCGCCGCATTACAGCCCCACCAAGTGCTGTACGTATAGTATAACTTTACCTTCCTCTTAACACTATCATTATCATCATAATCAGCCACAGGACGTCCACTGCTGAACATAGGCCTCCCCCGAAGATTTCCAGACCGAACTGTTGGAAGCAGCCTGCATCCAGCGACACACACACACACTATATTCACCGCTTAATGTTCACTTTTTAGCCTAGGCCTTTACTAATCCCCATGTATGGTTTCTAAGTGTTTTTTTATCGGTACGCCTTAACCTCCATAATTCTTCATCAAAGCTTATGATTCAAACACCATTTTAAGGCTTTTATGTTTGCCGTCATTGACGAAAAATTTACAAAGGTTTTAAACCTTTAGGTTTTGCTAAAAAAGTATGAATAAATAACAGTGCTATCAGCTGTTGACACAATAATCAACTAATTTGTTGTATTTATTTCTACTTTATTATATTATGTAACTGACTACTATCAGTACAGGTCAATAAATGATACAACATAGGTAGGGCAGAGTTTGATACATTCTCCAATGTTAATGTTTACTTACATCATTAAAATTTAAACTTTAACTAATACAATACAGAGTTGCGAGCAATATGGTCAGTAATGAGGGCAGTTCAGATTACAATAGACCACGAGCATCGTCAATTATATATTCTATAGAACTTTCTCTAACTTTCAGGTGGCGTTAAGAGGGTCGAATGACCCACTGCCAGGCGACACCGACCACGACTTCAGCTACATAGCGCGGTAACAACATTGTTTATCTGTGCCTTTACAACTTACTATCGCTATCATAGAATATAGCAATAAAGGCAAACCTTTTCATATTAAACTAGCCAGTATCCCATACTGAATGCATTACAAACTTGAAATATTGGTTGCATTCATTTCTATTGTACCAATATGTGACATTGATACCTGCAGTCACAAGTAAACACTAGGCAGGTCGTTTACTAACTAGATGGGCATTATGAGAACAGACTGAGTTTCCTTGTTTGTCTCTGCATTATACTGCAATTAACATCAGGTGGTCAAATCTAAAAATTGGCCAACAATTTATATTTTGCCATTAATATGTTAGTTATCTTCAATATCAGTTCCAAAGAGCCACAATCGAATTGAAGGTAAAAAAAATACATTCGGCACAAATATAAAATTATAATATGAATTTAAATGTAATTAATGTAAATGATTGTAAACAATGTTGAATGAAATGCGTTCATATGTAAGTCGGGATGGTCGGTGTTATATCATCTTAGCCCGTTACGTGTAATTAACTGTGATGTTGAAGGCGTACGCTCTATTGTCCGCCATATTGTTTTTTTGATGATATCTAAATAAAAAGTAATAAAGAGTTACTTTACTAAAACAAAATGCGTACTGGCAGTCTATGATGATTTTTTTATAAATGTGATCTCTTTTTGTAAAGACTGTTGTCTATTAAAATATTTTCGTCCACCAATACAAGAAAAAAACATATTATTGCATTGAGATGTTTTTTGTCCGTAAGTATCTATTTATATTAGTAATATTTGCCAGAATACCAAATGTATAGAAGTTTTTCCGACTGTTTCTATGTGTATGTTTTATTACATTACAACAGTGTCACGTATTTCTATTGTAAAATGGCTAAAAGTTTTGATGGTGTTATTAAAATTGTTATTGCATCGTTAGTTACAACTAAGGTACTCACAAGTCAAATAGCTCTCTATATTAATGTGCTGAGTATAATAATATTGAATATTGAATTTATCACTACAAATAATATATGGTAAATGTCAATGTTTAAAAGAGGTTTAAATCTAAATCGGAACAGATATATTATGGATTCGAATGTTTGAATGTTTGTTTATTTTTGACGCTGGTCATTTGGCAGAATTACAATCTGCTGTGGAGGAAAGAATAATGATTATCATACTGAATGTTCTTTTTACCCTATAAAGAGCATATAATATTCTTAAAATACGACTACCGATTGATAAAACTGACCGGTGGATATGTGATACCCCGCATTTTGAGTAGTTGACATAAACAAGAAAAAATATACTGAATAATAAAGGTGGCACTGTTGAGTGGCGGACGGCAGAGCGTACGCGATCTGCGCCTCGCGGCGTGTATCTCAATGCTATAGTATTATAGTCGGTGGTGTGTGGCCGGAGCCACGTGTAAACACTAGTATAGGATCCGGCGATGGCTTTGACGTGCTGTTAAGTTCAACCTATAAGTTATGAGGGTACTATTTTTTTATAAATAGGCTATGCTTTTTTTTAGACTGGGAACGGGTGTCCAATTTTGCTTCCGACTGTGATCAGACAATCACATCGGATCCACGTCCAGTTTTATTGGCGTTTTATGCAGATAACACTGTCAGACAGTCAGACGCCGTCTCCTAATGTAACGTCCGATCCGACTGTCGGATCGGATGTATTGAATATGCAAGAAAATTTACGACACGAATGATTGTCGCATACGACCATCGGAATAAATCGGACACCTATTCCTTTGTATAATGTATTTTTGTATACTGAACCAATGAAATTTCGAATTTTGATTGGAAAATTTGTATTGATGGAATAGTATTAATCCCTGATTTTGAAACTACCGTCACTTAACACGGAAGATGTGAATGTTGCGTATAAAAAGGATTTAACACCAGTGACATGGAAATATACGAAATTATAACTTCAACGTAATGTATTCTCTATTTTTTGGAAGAACTTTAAGGTGTCGTCAAATTTAAGCAACATGTAGAGTAAGATTGCATTGCATCGCTAGGACATAAAGCAATTCATGTCCATGTAATAAAGCATTTAGTTTTTTATCGAATGAGTAACCTGTTAATATTCGACTAGCAACATTAGACAACACTAAATGATAAACAGCCGATACTAATAAAGCCATTACTAGTCGCGCAAAAGTAATCAAAATAATTTATAGTGATGTGATCGATTTCATCGATCTTAATAATCGAGTGATAGGGGGTCAATCTCCTCGAGGAAGCCAGTCGATGCCAAGCTGGTTTAATTTGGCATAACTCAAGTGTATATCAAGACACTAAACCGATGTAATACAATAATCGAGTGATTCAAATAACCGTGAAATTTTAAAATGTTCAGACTTAATTAAAATCCTTAAAACAACCCTTAAATATGACCACACCTTTTTGTAACATGTATATATTTCAGTGTACGCGAGTACATCACAAGCCATCGTCGATTAGTTATTATTATTAATAAAAAGAAATATATTAAAACATGTGGTTGTGCGTGACACGTGCGTGCGAACGAAATGGGCGTAGTGTGCGAGCGAGAAAGAATGTATTGTTTCTATATGTTATATATGGCTAGTGTCGATACGATACCTTTGAACAGAACGATACGAGGCGCTATCATTAAGAAATATACATAAAAATAATTTATAAAAATTATACCGTTTTACTTCGGTTAACGGGATAAATACCCCGAGTATTTATTCTCAAAGTTGAATAATGTTTTGAGACTATTTTTATTCTAATCATTATTTTAAATTCTGAGTCTTCAAAACATTATAAAGTCCATCAATAATTGTATTAGCTGAGTAAGTGCTGACAAGTTTCACGTACATTTCGTATCATGTAGTACGGCTGCGCCTCGTCTTCGTCTAAATAAACCAAACTGGTGTTGGTTTCTTGAAAATGTAATCATAACTATGGCAGCGCTTATAGCGAAATATTGAACATCACACATTATTTATTTATAAACGTAAAACCTGTTAATGTGGCTTGTTTATTGATTATTGCCCAAATAAGTTATTACCTCTTTATATTTTCTATTAAGATTACTATTATAAGGCTTTAAAAATATTAGGACAAGGATAGATCCTTGCGTCCATAAACGTTACTATGGGGTCCCATAATCTCGCGAACGCACATGAGCGTTTACTTTATCCATGGTTGGTCCGTTTTGGCAATAAACATAAACGGATCAATCACATATACAGAAATCTACGCTTAAAAAGAGTTCACTTAACTCTTATTAAATACGGGCGTTAGTCCCCTCGAATGATATCTAACTAAACATATTAAACTATACATAAGTGTATACTTTTACCCCAATAGTGTGCACTTTTACCCCAATTTAGTTGTCGCATAAGTGCCGCCATATCGAACGAATATTTTTTAACTTAGTTAAGACTATATTCCATTACGTCGTTGAGACATGATTTTTTTATTTCAATTGAAAAGTCTTTCTGTGCGAGGAAGACTGCATCAGAATCTCACTTAGTTATATACAGACCTTTACACATAACGGTAAGTGTTTAGCCAAATTTACGAACCGTACGTGCTGTCTGGTTGAAAAAGTAATAGCTTGGTGTATAGGTATATTCCCCTTCTTACATTGGCTGCGATTTTAATAATATACTGCTGTGGGACATACGAGTAAAAAACGTAATGGCTACAGTGGCTTCATGTTTGTTAGTACAGGAACCGCGGTCAAAATAGGGTGTCATTCTTGCTTTTGTTACAAATACAAATCACCTTGTTCTGTAGACAGTCGAACATTTTATTATTGAAAAATGATTAAGGTATAATTACCGGCATGAATCGAGAACACATGTAAACAATAATGGGAGAGTTGAGAGTCCAATAGGCGACGAGTGTCGACTGACGAGCCAATGGCGTGAAGACTGCCCGCGCTCTTACATTCTGTCAGTCAGACCTATAAATGAACTTGCGCAGGTGCAGGCACTCAAGACTCGTGCCGGTACTTGTACTTGCGACTTATATTAATTTCTTATTCGCAACGAATACAAATCAACTCTTTGAAACATTGAATAAAAAGACAAAGGCAATATTGTAAGAACAAGTCGGATCCGTCGGTCCACCGCTCGTTTAATGTATCAAAAATATAATTCGAGAATATACAATGTTTTACTCGGGATTTGTTGTTACGTTATAGAATATGCGGGGAAGTAACGGGTATTACATATTTCAATATGAACATGTGTTTGTGCGATCAATTTTTGAATGAGATTTAATACTGTACAGTACTACGATTAAAATTATATCTTTTGGAAATTCTTGGTTTCTTTTATCAATTTAACACGAAAATGCAACAATATTCATGAAACAAAGCCTGGTTAGTCACTCACGAAAAAATAAGTACATAATCTAATGTAACGGGTCTGCATTAGATCATTATCTTTTACAAATATACTAAGATTTCAGCTCATAAATATTAATCGTAGTACTATGCATATGAATGAAATGCACGAATATGAAACAATAGATAGTGAGGCGGGATCGTGTCATGCAAAATTGAATAAGTATATGAAAACAAATGTAATAGTTGGCCAGCATTGGGGTAAGTTTATTATTTCTGACAAATCACTGACTGGTATTGTCAACTCGGATGGGTAATTTCGAATAACTAGAAATTAAAGTGATAATCATAAAAACGTTTCTGCTAATTTATAATAGGTATCCACTTCAAAAAGTGGACTTGTTGAATGTTTGGAAGAAATTAAATTAATATTTCAGCACACAATTGTTCGTGTCTAACTGCATCAACGATTGATACATGGTTGTATAAATTATATGTTACCTAAGATAAAGAGTTAATAAATGTCACCGGCATGCAGTTTACCCCAATAATGTAAAATGGTACACCATGTGTGACACTACCGGCCGTCTCGATGGATTGTAGATCTTTTTCTACTAGTTTATATTTTATTCCTTTTTTATTGTATTTGAATGTTTTTTTGTTAATGGAATCATGTTGTTGACTTGGCGGTTTGCATTATAAGGTTATAAATATGAGTCGATGCATTGTGTGCGCGTTCAGTAATAAGAAACATTTTCAAATGGTTCATAATCAAAGAAATATATAGAATAATGTTTAATTAATCTGGCGTTCATTCCATGTTTTTGAGGAATAAAGATTCTTATGGGTCATTGTGTAAATGTCGACTTCGCCAGTAAATAATCTTAGTCTTTCTTACATCTTTATATATTTTTAATATGTTCCGTGAAGGGCTTATTTTAGAACTTTCTTACCGGAATCATTCGTTCGAAAACAATTGACACTGAGCGTTAAAGGAGAATTCCGATATCGCGTCAAACGTCTGAGGCGATTCGGATACGTTGTATCGGTGTCGCCGCGTCTGACGATTATCTGAAATCCACCTTTAGTCTTATAAAGTAATATTTTATAAAATATTATATATTCAATAATCATGTGAAATTGTTTTCGATGAATATTTCTGTCGTACTTGACATTAAGAGCTCTGAATGTTATTATAATTATTATCTGGCGGGTTAACTTTTACCAAATATTTTTCCTTTTTTTATAGTAGAGGCCGGCAAACGAGCAATTGAGTCATCTGGTGATAAGTGGTCTCCACCGCTTGTGAACATTCACAATACCTAAAAATCATCGACGTGTTGCCGACCTTAAAGGGAAGGGATGACTACTTCCGTGGTGTAGTGGGTTGGTAAGCGAGAGGCCGTGGGTTCAATTCCCGCACCGAGACGAATGTAATCCACAAATATTTGTTGCGTTTCTGGAGGCGAGCTGTACAACGATCATTATTCGTATTTAACCGCTAAACATGATTAATATTGTAAACTAAATACTATTTGTTGTATCGTACAATGTTTAGGGCCTAAATATGTTTATACGTTGTTGTGTAAGTAGGTCTAGATGTTGCAAGACTAAAAAAGTCTCATAGTTCCTAATACCCACGGTTAACCTAGTGTGGATTCAGGGCTATGTGTATGTCTGTTGGGTGTATTTATTAATTGGGAAGGGAAAGAGGATTTAGGCCTCCGGATTTCTCACTTACCGGACAAAACGCAACAACAAGCTGTTATTCAAGTCGGTTCTCAACAACCGAGTCGAGTTTTTCTCTCAATTATTAACTCGTCAACCAAAAAGTATTTGAATGTAAGACGACAACCAACATTCCATTGTATGATTCTATTTGTTGTCGTGGATCGTGCACAAAACTACTGTTTTATGGTTGACTCATAATCCGAATGAACACCTGATTAATACAATAATTTCCGACCACTAAACGTAAATAAATAAGTAAAACAACAGTTTATGTAAACATCCGGAGTTTAGACCGTTGTAATGTTGCGTAGGCCTGGGGACGTTTGGTCGCCGGTCGATGGGAATGACGTAATCTCGAGTTTTATTTCAATGACGTGTAAGTTAATATTGGCATCGATTGATGGAAGATCCATTGTAGAAATCTGACACTAAGCTATAATAAACATTTCTATTTCTTTATTTACTATTTTTATACACACAAAAATATCAATCGACAGGGAGAATTTATAATCTTGAATATTCACTGTTGTTTCGCTTACATATGAATCAACTGATAAATTTCTTGAACTATTGAGATGTTCTTACGAACCGCCATTGTTTATGTATATTTCGAAATAACATCAATATTGTAATCAAATACCAAGTTATAACTTACACGCCATGCGAAATCCCACACTGTGCTTGATTTACGCCTTCGCCAGGGTAGTTCCACATGGATGAATTTCTTATATCTATTTCGCCTTTTCTATACATTTGTGTAAAACGTTCATTGCAACTGCCTTGGCGATCAAACGCATTTCTGGATAGTATATTAAATGCGTATGGTACTCTGGCATGGCATAGCTGCCTGATTATCATTATTGAAACATTGTGTCATTTACACCATCGATTAAATAGCATTTTAAATAGCATGGCGCAAAAGAATAACATGTCGCTGTTAGTTGCGATTTATTTCATATTTTCTTAACATCTCGTCCTATTAACATCTCCGTCCGACAAGATGGGTGCGTGTTGTTAGGACAACTCTAATCGAATAGTTGTTTTGTGATAAATCAAGCTTTACGTTATCATGTACTGTCCAGAAAGGCGAAATAGGCGCAAGTAAGCCAGTCAAAGCATTGTAGACTATATTTCAAGTAAATAAAGTCGCAAATGCGATGTACGCGAGTAATGTAAGTGTAAGTGGGTTTTGCTCAAACGCGTGAGTGTGCAGACTTGAGTCACGTGCAATATTATAGCATAATTATTATTTTGTTTCCAATAAAATTGTCAAAACCGACGTTTGTTTTAATTTATTAAATAATATTTATCACTAACGTAAAACAGGGTGAATAGGAATGGAAGTTTGAATCGGGGCGAACCTTATATTGAGATTATTATTACGTAGTGGATCCACCAAAAGGCTTATTTGTCTCCAAAATGTATAGAAATTTATTTAACAACAGTTTTGTTTCTATTTACGTCTACATTCCTATTCACCCCGTTTTAGGATTACTGCCCCTACACACAAGACACGAACACGGCCCAGTCGTGGGCCACAATATCTAAACCCAAATTAGATATTTTCGAATCATAGTTGACATTGGGGGCATTTCACGTCAAGCGGACAACGAAAAAAAAGTGAGGTCGTGAATTTTGTTTATACTCTGGTCAGTTATAGTTCTAGTAGACATGGATGTGTACACACAATTTTTTTTTCGTATGAAGCTTTATTGCTGAGTTATGAGCTTTTAAAAATTTACTAAGTATGAAGTCATGAATTTTTGGATGCTTATTATCTGTACCAATTAATTAGTGAAATAAAACTACAAAGTATTGTTTCTTATAGTTCAAAAGTTGAAGTTTTTAATTTTTTTGTCGAATTCTAAATTTAAATTGTTTTACGTATAGTAAACCGGAAGTGAAAATTTCAAATCGATATTTGAGTAACTTCGACTGGTATTTTTTTTAAATATTTTAACCTTGAATTAAAGCCTTAAATGTACTAATTCTTCACCAAAAAAATTATAATGGGACAGCCAATAGTTTAAGACTTAGAGCATATAGAGTACATACACATAGCTATGAGCTCTTTCTAAGCAATCGCGTTTATGCTCAAATACTGCGCTATTAATGTTTTATTCCTTTATTCTAACATGCAAAAATATAAAAATAAACGATTTCTTTAATTCTTCATAAAAAAAATTAAAACGTGATCACAAAAAAAAAATTAAGACTAAGAACGATTTAATTTATTGAGATTGAAACAGTATTAATTAAAATAGAGAGATTTGTATTGTAATTTTTTCAATTTTACTATTTGCACTAGCATTAATTCTCTTTACACATAAGCCCTCGTTGGTTGGAAGAAAAGCATGCAGTGTTTTAGTTCCTGGAACAGTGATAGCGTAAGCAAAACAGACTCGTAGAAAATCTCACTCTTGTTCAATACCTTCCTTCGAGCAGTAGTAAATAGAAGTCTCAGTTAATGATGACTTGGCCCATTCATATAATCTTATAGGTGTCTGGTGTAGTCATAGCGTTATTCGCAGACCGTACACTTGCACGGGTTACCAAAGTTTTGAGGTTTCCCCCAAGACCATCACATGGCCGTCTTCTATGAGCGGTGGCATGGAAGTGTAACTGTGCTTCTTTCTTAAAATCTTGTTTGTTGTAGTATAGGTTCACTAAATTTAACCTATTCTTAAAATGTTGAGGAGCCCAACTACACCAGACACCTATAAGATTATATGAATGGGCCAAGTCATCATTTACTGAGACTTCTATTTACTACTGCTCGAAGGAAGGTATTGAACAAGAGTGAGATTTTCTACGAGTCTGTTTTGCTTACGCTATCACTGTTCCAGGAACTAAAAAACTGCATGCTTTTCTTCCAACCAACGAGGGCTTATGTGTAAAGAGAATTAATGCTAGAGCAAATAGTAAAATTGTAAAAATTTCAATACAAATCTCTCTATTTTAATTAATACTGTTTCAATCTCAATAAATGAAATCGTTCTTAGTCTTAATTTTTTTTTTGTGATCACGTTTTAATTTTTTTATGAAGAATTAAAGATATCGTTTATTTTTATATTTTTGCATGTTAGAATAAAGGAATAAAATATTAATAGCGCAGTATTTGAGCATAAACGCGATTGCTTAGAAAGAGCTCATAGCTATGTGTATGTACTCTATATGCTCTAAGTCTTAAACTATTGGCTGTCCCATTATAATTTTTTTGGTGAAGAATTAGTACATTTAAGGCTTTAATTCAAGGTTAAAATATTTAAAAAAAAACCGGTCGAAGTTACTCAAATATCGATTTGAAATTTTCACTTCCGGTTTACTATACGTAAAACAATTTAAATTTAGAATTCGACAAAAAAATTAAAAACTTCAACTTTTGAACTATAAGAAACAATACTTTGTAGTTTTTTTTACTAATTAATTGGTACAGATAATAAGCATCCAAAAATTCATGACTTCATACTTAGTACATTTTTAAAAGCTCAGAACTCAGCAATAAAGCTTCATACGAAAAAAAAATTGTGTGTACACATCCATGCCTACTAGAACTATAACTGACCAGAGTATAAACAAAATTCACGACCTCACTTTTTTTTCGTTGTCCGCTTGACGTGAAATGCCCCATTGACATTCGTTCCCATGAAAATTTGAATTCGCGGCCTTTCTTGTTCCCTAGTAGTCGCGGTCCGTACCACGGCTGGACTGCACGATGGTGAAAAAAATCTACAAAATATGACAAATGAATTGTCGTGGAAACATCATAGATATTTTTTTTATTTGGAGTCCGTTCAGGAAGAGAATATGTAGGAATTGTTCTTTAAAGTGAACAGCTGACAACGGTACCCCCAACAGTATTTAATGAAGCCATATCCCTGTCGGCGGAGCTACGTTATGGCCATAGCAAGCAAACCTAGGCGATAAGCGTTTAAATAACTTACTCATGATTTAACTTAGAAAAGCCGGGAGAGAGCTCCTAATAATCGGTGAACGTATCCGATATATTTTTATAGATAACGCTTTCCATAACTGCCATTTTCTAGGCTATTGCTCAGACATCAATTATAATTATTTCTCTAATCAGCAACGAAGTATAAAACGTTTTCAATATTCAGTAACGGAGTTGTAGGATTAACTAGCTCTGAGTGTGGAAATAATCATCAAATTGCCTAATGACATCTCTGATTGTGGTAACCTAGTAGTAGTACTACTTAAAGTAGGTTTCCCAATATGATGTATTTTCTGCCACAGTGTGCTCTGCAATTGATTTTGTTTTGCTAACTTCCAAGGAGCGACAATATAACATGGAGATATTGGATTATTATAATAAAATTAAACGCATACAAACTAACAACAATACCATTTATTTGGTTATACACTTTCTTACATATAGCAACAATTATACGATTCGTTTTAGCTACATTTTCATTCTCACATTACAAGTGATCAAAAAATCGAACAGTAAGTATATATTGCTTCTAAACACTAAACATTCTCCAAATTCTTTAAAGATAGATAATAGATATTATATTTGATATACATACATTAATTATATGAACGTAACACACAGGAAGACATATTGGAAGACTTATTGTTTGACATTGAAAATATATCTTCTATTATCATCTACGCACAATGGAAGCACTAATACAACATTAATTTCATATATTGCAGAAAGTCGATACTTCCGCGAATATTCCTTATATCTATTCTACTGTATTGTGCATTAACGTGTAGCTGTTTAATTTTAATTCTAATTAGATACCGCATTTCTAAAATGCAAATCAACACTGCTTTGAGCATAAAATATTTTAATTTGGCAAGATATACAATTCCATTATAGGTCGGATGTAAAACATTTTCAGAAATCACACTATTCCTTTGTATAACATGCACATTCACGTGCTACTTATTTACAAATACCTACTTTATAATTTGACCGATAGTTTTAATTTTCCAAATAGTTACGCTCCTTTTGATGTATTTCGAAAAAATCATAATATGTCTATCCGCCGCTAGAGGACGTTAAACGTGGTAGCTTAAAATAATTACATTGCCTCACGATATTGAATTTAACCTATATTTTTCCGAAGAAACACAACACACCCTCATATTACTCTAAATCTACGATTACTATTGTCATTGTCACATATTTTTCTTTATTATATTTACAACCCTTATATTAAGCTAGGTAAAAATATTTAAATAAAATGATTTTTGATGAAACGCATCTGAAATTTATGAAACAGATGTCAAAAATGCTTATTCTAGGGATTGAAAATATTTAGCTTATGTTCAAGGTTAGTCGGAAAATGTGAACCACACCGACAGGACATAAAATTACCCGTAATTGTAAACAAACTTTTGTACTTGCAACGTTTTCAATAAATCCAATAATTTCCGATATTGCAGTTTAAAGTTTTTTTAAAAAACGACGCACATTATTTAATTACGTGTACTGAAACGCGTAATTGTATAACCCTATATCTATAGTATAGTATAGTATAGCTGTATTTTCGTGGAGTTGGCACAACGCGATGCGACGGTGCCATTTTTGTTTTGCCTCAAAGTCGTAAGAAGAAGAAGCTTAACAACGCAAAGCTTAAGCTTAAGCAGGTAGGGCTGTAAGTTTTTAAGATAAAAAACAATTTATGCTTTTGTGTGCATCTATACTTTTAGGAGATGAGATGTATATGGTAGAAACCCGAACAGTGATACTTTAAGTTGGTCACGGCTTGGTACACCCTTTTATTAGTTTTGTATAACGAATTTTTAGTTATGGAATATATTAGTACGTATATAGATAAGTTTGTCTTTGGAAATCAACCGAATATAACTTCTTATTCTATATTATGGAGAATTGGTCCTAGAACTTAGGGAAGTTCTAGTAGCGGTGATGTTCCGAGATGATATTGTTAATTATTTTCGCTTGTATGTATGAAAATATTCAGCGTATAATTTTGATGTTCAATTATGGGACAAAAATAGGAGATATAATTGTTTATAATACCTATGTTTACATAATTATAATACTTAAACCTACATGCGAGTGTGAGCGAACATGATTGTATGTACCTAATATTAAATTACTGCTTAATTTAACTACGCTTTATAACATATTAGTGATGGTATTATGATTTTTAATTTAATATTATATGTTATTAAATATAACATAGCTGAAAGACCAACCGACAATCTAAAAAGTCAATACCTACTTACTAAATGTTATAAATAATAATTTGATAAAAATGCTCATTAACAGGCAATCATGAATAAGAAACTAAACTGGTTAAAGAATAACATAACGTAAGTAAATATACAGTTTTTAATATAGTAGATACGCTCTGGTTTTTTAAAAAATTGCCTTTAGTTTTTATTTTATTAATACCATACCCCTTAGAAACAACTGTAACTATATATTTTACTTAACGAAATAATACCTTATAACAAATTATACTTACTTTTTTCTATTTGTGTCCAGGACCTAACAAAAGCGCCTTCGCCTTTTTTCAGCAAAGTAAACATATTTGAATTTGATTTTCGTGTATACCAATAAAAGCACCGACAAGCTGCTACTGCCTCCATAACTTATTATGAAATATAAATACAATTGTTTTAATTGGCAAAACGGGAGATATGTATCATATATTGTTAACTTTTTGTTATAATATGTCTACATTCGCTAAGAGGGAATGACATTGATTTTATTACATACATTGACGAATTTAATACATTTACAACATTACAAAATACTAAACGCTTTAGTCTACACAGGATGTACACTATTATTTTATTACAATGTAAACATAATAATATGATAATACCAGATTTTTTCAATCTTAATGTCATTCACTCTTCAACGCAAACCACTATATTTCTAATATTACGTTATGTATTCCACAATTATATTAACTATAATTATAAACTATCTTTAGACATATATTTTGTTTGCAAATATAATATAACAGATACATATAATATTCTTCTTCTACTTGTCTTTATCCCATTCGCAGTGGGGTCGGCGCATCATGCTTTATAACACATGTTACAGAAAGATTTAACTGTTTTTACGACCGGCCTACCTGACGTGAACCCCTCTGGGCAGATATAATAACATATATAAAACATATATAATATATGAAAAATCAGCGAGGTAGATATGGCCGCTATCTTCAGCAAAACGATAAAAAAATATTATTTTTATAAAAAACTTTAAATATTGTTGTATTAATAATGTTAATTAAAATATAGTAAAACCCAAAGAAGCTATACATATAAAACAAATACACTAAGTCATAATTTTTATATCCTATTAATATCAAGTACAATCTGGAAGACATTTGACGAGAGTAATTATATCTATTACATTGACATTTATTCCTACACCTTAGCCTTTTAGCGACATTCTTTTTGCATTCAAATATTGGCGACATTAAAAGTTTAATCTTTCTCCTCATTATTTTCCACGCCTTGAAAATGGGTTTTGAAAATTCCTAGATCAAAGAAGTCAAATTAATTTGCTGGAATTATTGTATTGTTAGTGCATTTCTCGTTGTAGCGTTTAAATAAGATTGCTCAATATTAGACATACGCATATTTGGGTCTAAAACGCACAACCATAAGTAATCGCAAAGTGTGTAAGAGCATCTACTTATGGTAATTGGTGATATAATACTAGTACTGCTGCGAGACCACATAGGGCGTACAACACTATAATTTTATACTCTGTCGTACTGTGTGGAATGTCGAATATCTAAATGCAGCGAGGTTCGGTTTCAACCAGCCTGCTAGTACATATAAGTACGTGGACGAGCCTCCACAATACAATAAGCGTAAAGATCAGTGGCGAGTCAGAAAAAATCAAAGCGGAAACAGGAAACCCACGCTAGTTTGACTTCTATTTACTATTACTGTATATTGTAGAGCGTATTTATTATTGGACAAGTTTACAAAGATAAGCCAGTAGGAATCGCATTATATGGACTCTTCGCCACTGGTAGAGTTGACAATAATCGTTTCGGAAATATTATTGGTGCTGATTGCTCAAAAATACTATACATACGTACATACACTCAGGCACAAACACACACACACACACACACCCACACACACACACACACTAACATCAGAAACAACAGTAAAAGCCTTTTAACACAGTTAACACCTAAGAGTAAACATTTTTCTAACACTTATATATCTAGAAGAAAATATATTTTCAGTGTCATTGATTAGATTTACAACATACAATAGATATAAAACTCTTTATATAAGCCGTTTTATACATATTTTGAGCGACATTGCCATAATAGGAGAAAAGAAAAGCTAATAGTTTTGTTAAATCAAGTTTTTCATTCATATATGGTGAAGTGACGGACAAAGTACTTTTCAGTAAATAATTACGTTAAATATTTTGAAAATATATTTTCATAAATTTTATCATTACATAAATCGTTAATTTTCAAATAATAATCGTTGTATATTTACTTATAAAGAATCAATCAAATTAATATTTAATTATAAAATTCCATACACACCATGAAAGATAGATATAAATATCAACTAAGGATCGCCTTATTCAAAACCGACTTGTACTGTGTGATATTAAATTTAAAAAGACACACACGGCCAGTCTACTGTTTAAATATCAAGTTAGTTAACATGTTAAAGATGCCAATTTTTCAAAATAGTATTTCTATGATTTTTTTAATCACAAAGAGATGGCCTTTGTGTTCGCTATAAGAGATAAAGAAAACACCATACATACTTTCCCACGCGCGACTAATGAAATGTGTAGACATTGATAAGAAATATACGTATATAGATGTGCATGAATATAATTCCTAATATGATTACGCGGTTGAAACTAGCTCTCCTCAGTCCATAAATCATTTAGTTTAACCTACTCGTCGCTAGATGTCACTAAAAGAATTACTATAGATGCTAATATATTCACACACTGTATCACAAACCGCAAGGAAAGCGCGTCTCCACCGCTGTTGTGGACTTGATGAACATTAAAATAGTTTAGTCGACAACTATATCCTGGCCAAGGCGGTCCATCTCCGACAGGAGGAAGTCCACGTCTTTCTCCGTGACGGCAGCAGAAGAAATGATGTTCCTAAAAAGAATTTATTTAATTGAAATATATAATAAATAAATAAATAAATACACCCAACAGTCACACACATAGTTCTGACCCCACAGTAAGATACGAGTCTTGTGTCGTGTCGTATCAGGGACTACGAGAGACTTTCGGTCTCACAACACCCAGACCCCGAAACGAATATTTGTGGATCACATAAACATTTGTGTAGGTGCGGGGATCGAACCCGCGGATATTTAATTTAAAACAAAATATAAGTTAACGGCTGTGTCCTACAAGGGGCAGGCAGATTTACAACTGTGTCAACTTCGGTTTGCCGAGTTTATTTCTGCCGTTATGATGTACTAGGTATCAATCGCGTTCCAGGATCAGCCCGTGTATATCCGGTTCGTCCGAGGGGCTTGCACCCTTTTCCTAGAATATCTTTCCCTTCCCTAAATCCCTCGCTTTCCAAATCCCTCAACCCTGGGATAAGATACTGCAGGAGTCACCAGTATCCCATTAGCAGGGACCCCTGTAGTTCATCCCAAAGGGTTAAACAAAAATCCTATCGCCACTCAGGCACTAACTTGAATCCCAGAAAACTCAAACACAAATTGTGATACCTGGGATTTGAACCTAGGACCTCACCGATTTCTTAGTCTAAGTAGGTACAAACTTTAGTGATTAGTACTTTAGTGAGAATTAAAAAGAGTAAAATAAATTAAATTCTATAATAGTAACACAGAGGAAAAACCTGAAAACCGTCAATAAATAATTTCGTAATTGTACTTTCTTTATTTTTGTCTGGCATCAGCCTGGACTATTACTAAAGCCCGTCTTCCTATTTTAATTACAATACTTCTACTTCGCAAATTACTATTGACTATTAAAATAAAAAAAATAAAGCCACACTAACCTGAAAAAGTTGGGACGACGGTCGTCAGGTTGGTATCCCACCATGATGGTGCCAGCTTGCATCATCTTACCCTTCAGCTTGGCACACACCTGTTCATGAACGATATCAACGAGCGTTAGGTACTTGCTTGTATATTAATTCGATAATTAACTGGTTACACGAGTAAAAAATTTGTTCTTCAGAATTCGTCACTAATGACGGCCTTAACTTAAAATAGCCTTAGGGCTAAATCGTAAAAATTACGTTGGCTTCAAGAAAATTCCGAGAAATCAGCTGATTCTACCGCTGTATTTTCTCTAGTTCGGTATAGTTCGGTAATTAATTCTTAACAAAACTTCCTACTACAACGCTGAACATGCTACGACTATCACGTAACAGTGTAACGGCTACGAGTGCTACGACAGTCTCATTACAAAACGTAGAATTTTATACCCGCATTTAGATTATCATACTTTAATTGACTAATAATAATTCATTTCTTAGAACTCGATGATATTTCAGAGACGTCAATTAAGATTTTTCTGTACTCGGAAATGGAGACTAAATCATCTCCTGTATTCTATAACGCAACATAAGGCAATAAATGGCTGTGAGTGTAGAAATAAATAATCGTATTCTAAGATATGACTTATCTACAATTAAAGTAATTTGACGTATCTGAGTGCGGCAGTAAGTCTAATTTTATAACAACTAGTTGAATTAGTTACTACGCGCATAGTAACTAGTTGGATTAAATTCAGTATTAAAGTTAATAAGGCTGTAGATGTTTTGAAACTTGGCTATGTGTCATACCTTTCCAAGCTGCAGCTCTTTGTTGGCATCATGCGGGATGCCTCTCAGCTGCTTCGGCAAGTACCAGAAGGAGACGTTCACCATCTCCGGCTCTAAGATGAGATGGAACTTGTCAGGCTGCTCCTTGATGCGGCGCACCATGTACTCCGACAGCTCCATCAGACGGTCCATGAGGCGCTCGAAACCAGAAGTACCCTGGGTGTGAAAAGTTAATAGTGGGAATGTCAGCATATTTATTCCTACTGAAAAAAATACTAATAAAATACTAATCCGCCACAAATAACAGTGATACTCAAAGTATGACGTAAAAATACTACGCATGACATTTATTTTTATTTTTATATATAGCATAGGCCAGCAAACGAGCAAGTGGGTCACCTGATGGTAAGTGATCTCCACTGCCCATGTACGCCCACAATACCAGAAAAATCATGGGTGCGTTGCCGACCTTAAAGGAAAGGGATGATTAGGGATTGGGAAGGGGAGGGGGATTTGGGCCTCCGGATATCTCACTCACCGTACGAAACGCAGCAGCAAGCCGCTACTTTACGTCGGTTTCCTGTGAGACAGTGGTAACGACCCGGTCGAGCCGGGAATTATTTAAGCATGCGTATTTCACCTCACAGACGAATTAAAGTACCTAAGATGTAAACTCTACTAGATATGGAGTACTGACCTTCCCACGCCACTGCAGCCACAGCTTGAAGATGTCGTTATGTCGGCCGCACTGAATCACCTTGTCACCGGTATCGTACCGCGGGTCATAGATCTTATCCGTCATGAAGAGGTACTCAGCAGACATCGCGTTACAGCTGAGTAGGATGCCCTAGGATATAATATTTACCCTTATTAAAAAAAAAGTGGCTGTCGGGCTAACTTGTAAGGAGGAACAGTTTTCTCTGTCTCCTGAATACATATAAAATATCTAATATTGTCGGTAGAAATACATTTATTAGTAAATTATACCGGCTCGTCACATTAGGCGAAACCTGTCGAGAGTAGCACACGAAAGGGTGGAAGACAGTTTTGTCTCGCCTCGTGCAGTTTTGTAGGTATATATTTTGACGTCATAATATATTGCAGCGACTTTATGAAGCGGGTATTGATTTTGCCTACTCGACGATAATAAATCTATCGATTAATCTAGAAAATAATTTATTTTCGAATTTATTTTAAGAACTAAAATCAACACATTTTTTCCTCTTCAGATTACCACCGCGGCTTTTGAGTTGTTTATTGGATTATGTAAATGTTCGCCGGGAAACCACTATCTGTCCAAAGCAGATGTTTGCTAATATCTATGCTAAATAGTGTGTGTGTTCATTGTAGTTTTAAAACATACCAATGAAGTTTGTTGATAAAACAATGGTATTTATTTGATTAAAACGCGCGGGGGCTTAGATCTGATTTTCTTGAATATGCGTGATCCTGCTTTCGCATATAATATTCATTTTACATAGAATGTTGTAAGAAGAAATCCTTACCTACTTTCTGCCAAAAGCGGCTAATTTTATAACTATGAATTAAATCTTATATCAGCACTATGTTTACCTACTGCAACCAACCTGAATCCGACACATAAGTACCTACCCGGGATTTGGATCCCTCATATAAATAGTATTACGGCTAATTCGGACCAAGATTTTTTAGATACAAATCAAATTTGAATCGAAGTGAGTGTAGCATATTTGTAAATATTATAATAACGCCCCAAATTAATATCCTGACAGTAAGATTTTTACATAAATGTGATATGATCCCAAAAACAATTATGTCATATATCAGCGCCTAAGAAAATGTAAGTACCTATAATTCTCCCCAATTCCTCCACTGTCAAAGCCCGCATAGCAAAATAAATATTCCTTTCCTTTCCTTGTAGCCCGTAAGTATTACTACATTCCTGAACGTTTCTGAATATTTTCAATAAAGCTTAAAGTTGTCTGCCACATAATGTAGTTAAGCGATTTTAAACCTTGTTCATAAGTGATAAGGGACACTGTGCTTGGTAGTGTAATTAATAGGATTAGTGGCTGTAAACGTCAGTACAATATGGTGAATGATAAGTGGCAAGCACGCCCTTTCGGAAAAATCGAAGATGCGATGAGACATGACATAGTTATCGACATCGATAAACCATTTTTTACAAAAACAAATACGGGCGTGGTTGTGTGAACAGTTTTTATGTATTACAGTGCCGTAATTTACAGGGCCTATCTTAAGCTCACGCCTTTATCCCCGAAGGGGTGGGCAGAGGTGCTATTAGTGCACCCACGTTTCGTCGCGCTTATTTTTGTCCCATGATGAGAGAGGGCGAGCTTATCACCATACCGGGCATAAATTTCAATCCCATGAAAATACGTGTGATTTTTCGAATCGAAAATTCACATATGAATTGGCGGTTGCATGGCGTGGGAATTGAATCCAGGCCCTTACAGTTCTCAGCCTTAGTACGGAGCCACTATGTAAATGAGGTGATTAATTTATACCATTAGGCTACAATTATTTTTATCATTGACACAGGTTAAAGTTACGTTTTTATTTCAGCAATCAATCTTACACAGCAAAGTATGGTATCTTTGTTCAACTAGTATATCGACAAAATTGTAGCAATATAAGAATAGCACAACACTAAAGCCATCTGTTGACGTGCTGCGCATTTAATTAAATTCCACTTTGCCGGCACGTTGCAACAAAGTTGCCAGTCGTAGCTACAAAAAACTCCGTACAACAACTATATTATAATGCGCAAATATTAAATATTGTTTGTGCTTTACTTTTCTGAAAAGATTTTAATATTAATTTTGACAATGCACTGCTCTACAATTTAATAACAAATGTGTCCATATTATGTACATGTTACAATACACAGCTTATTTCACCACTTCTCAATAAATTCTACATAGCAATTAAAATATGCCACGATTAAATACACAAACATAATATAATTATAGCGAAACAAATTTGTAATAGGTACTTCCAAAAATAGCTGTCTAATACTTTGAATTAGTGATAAAATCTAAACTCGAACATTGTGAAATAAGCCCGAATATATTTCTTAATAAATAGGCCAAATCATTACCGACTATTCAAAACTTATCGAATGAAGTTTATGGCTTTTCATAACAATAGAAGTTGTAAATAATACTTAATTATAAAGACTCAAGAGTTTTATAATAGAATACGTAAGTTTCAGGTCATAAATCTCTAAATCATCAATTTGTCCTCACAAACACTTAAAAACAAAATGCAGTGCAGAAGCAATAACTTGCAGATGCTGCAAGTGGTATGTGTTTGACGGCTCTCCCCTTATTTAATTAATATCTGCTATTTATCCACGACTGCTTGCGAGTGTCGTCATAGATTCAGTTTAGATTTCTATTTAAAAAATAACTACAGGCAATTTATTTGTACAAAAAATAAGCGCTACAAATTAATAATTATTTTAAAGTGTCTTATTGGACTGCAAATCTCAGCGTCTTAACTATCTCAATAAGTCCATAAAATTATTTAGTATTTTCGCTTCGGAATAAAAGTTGTCGGAATCAATTACTTATATTAAAAAATTGTATGGTACCGAAATATCTCGTAAAATATGATACACGTGACAATGTGTCGTGGTGTCGAACGTACTGGTAATGTATACTGACCTCATACTTGAAGTGAACTGTTGAACACTGCAGCAAGGTACCCATCAGCTTATGCGGGTTCCACGTCACAGAATCGGCCCTGGTAAGAAACAAAATGCTTTAGATTATTAACTGGCGTGATGGTTTTTGGTTACTCCAAAATCCTTCCGAAAACATAACTTTACAAGCTTATGACTGTATCCTCAAAGGGTTAAGTATTAAACCACGTTACCCTAAAAATGCATTAGCTACCTTAGCCTCAACGGTAGGTACCATAAAACTACACTATAACTGAGTGCGACTAGCCAAGAATACTAAAAAGACTAAGTTTAACTTGGTAAGTTGCACTTCATAAAGTTCGTTAATATTCCCAGTGACTAAAATTACAATTACAGCATACATTAGGCAATAAAGATTAACAGTGAACGTTAAAGTTAAACACGGTGTTATCTGCTATTGGTACAGTTGCAAGCTCCCGCGCTTTTAGCTAAGCCCTTCGCGTCTGTCGGGGCTCAAACGCTATGGCGGGCACTCACACCGAACTACTCTGTGTTACATTAAGTTTTAATGTTGATATGCATGTACTTAATTACCACAAAAAAAAAATTGTCTGTCAGAAATTACTTCTAGAAAATAATAAAACCGACCATTGTATATAGGTGGACCAGTTTCTAATATTTAATAGCTGTTTCAATTAAATGGTTTGCAATAAACAATATTTATAATATATAATCTTGGATAAAAGTTAGGTTAGGATTTTTTTTATCTAAGCACGGCAAAGTGACTGCACTACACCCGATGGTAAGCATGGTGCAGTCCAAGCAAACCAGCGACAACTGACAAACAATGAATCTATAGATGGTCACCGTATAGGGGTAAGACCGATGTAGGCACAGGGTTACAAGGATATACCCCTATACTTGCCCCAACCAACCATCGAGTCATGTCGCAAGCCTGGGAGAACCGGATATACACTGGCTGATCTAAGAACGCGATCCACTCATGGTGCGTGGGTGACTATAGCAGGTTTTAACATCATATGGACGGCAGTCCCTATCCGGGCGGATACGAATATCCTTCCCTATAAATTCCCTATCCATCAGCGATGAATACAGGCGTCAGCTTATATTAGGTAGATTTTTACCTTTTTTAATTTTTTATTTGATTAAATGACGAGACGAGCAAGCGCTCGCCTGATGGTAAGCGCCACGCCTGCCCATAAATAAAAGCAACACGACACAGAAATTTGAATTACAAAGCACTGCATGGCACTGAACTGCGCTTGTCTCCCGACATAAGATGTTAAGTCTCATAATGGCCAGTAATTTCACTGGCTTCAATGTCCTTCGAACCGAAACACAACAGTGCTTACACACTGTTGCTCGGCGGCAGATAAACAAGCGGTGGTACCAATCCAGACGATAATGTTTTTAATGTTTTGTAGTAAAAATTATTGACAGTGTGATAGGAGTTGTTCATGTTAGAAACTCTTGATAAATGAGCGTTGCGTCACTCCCTGAGTGCGGAGGTATGTCGCGTTTTTTATCCGCAGGGGTTGGAGGACGGAGGGACCGAGGGCGGAGGAGGGCTAATTAATTGTGCACCATGCGGGTTCAGCGAGAGGACATGATTGTTTTTTAACTTTAAGCTTCGGGGGTGTGAAAAATGTTTGTGGAAATACTTTGTGGATCGAATGGCTAAAACTTGGCAAATGTTTAAATAATATAAAACTTGATTATATTATGACATTCGGACTATTATTTTCCTATAATAATATATGATGTCTTAAAATTTGATTTTTGAAGTGAAAACTTCTTTAGCGGCGTTGAGCACTTTTCTTGGGATGGGTGTAAAATGTTAAACTCGCGTCAGGACTCATGACCTGATCGAAAATTCGTAAGACGGAGGGAGTGTAGACCGCCGGCGCGGCGTAGGACAGGAAGTCGGTAATATAAATTGACATTTTTGTGTACGATAGCGCAATAAATGAATATTGTATTTAACCACATAAATGATAGTACTTTTATACTGATAAATAAAGCAATTCGTGCGAAATTATTCCTTAACCATTCCAAAATATTCAAAAATGCACAACGTTAATGTTCATGTTTTCCCTTCTGCCGGCACTCCCGGAGTGCAAGCCGTTGTGTGTTCATGGTATTGGTGTTTATGGTATTTTTATAATCTGTGTCTAGCAAAGGGCAATGTTTTATTAAAATAATGTGATTTCTTACAAAGAATACGATATTAATCAACAGGATCAAGACATACCTTTTAGGGAAATCGCTAAAATTTTGGCCCATATTTGTTCTATCGGCTTATTCTTGACGTGTGAACTCTCGTATTGCTACGATGTAGCCCGCTACGGATCACGTAGCCCGTCTACGGGTAGGGTTGCTACGAGTTTTTATAGACGAAATGAATTTGTATAAATATTGTTTTACTTTTACACACAAAACAATAATATTTTTACAGATTATTTAAACGCATACGTATGGGACATAATTTTTATTTACGTACATTTTTATGTTTAGTTTTGTGCGTTTAGGCAATAACACCGATTCAAACTTATTTAATTTTTAGCTTTATAATTATTTTTGAGTCGGCTTTATTTTTGTTAAAACCAGTTTTTAGAGCTTTTCAGCCTTTGTGGTCACAGGGTGGACTGAGGTGTAAGTTGTCCAGAAAAATTAAATAAAAAACCGCGATAAAATCCGTTAAAATTAGTATTATTTCAATGTGTAATATTCGCGTAAACAGAAGAAATCATTATGAAAACCAGATTTTATTTTACAATATTTAGTGAAAGAATTATCGGTGCAAAATGGCTGAAATTTTATTTTCACTTCCAATTTGACCACCTAAGCTATGATCCTACTAATATTATAAAGGCGAAAGTTTGTAAGTATGGATGTATGTTTGTTACTCATTCACGTAAAAACTACTGGATAGATTTTAATGAAACTTTACAATAATATAGCTTATATATCAGAATAGGACATAGGCTACTTTTTTATCCCGGATTTAAAGCAGATAACGCGGGCGGAGCCGCGAGCAAAAGCTAGTATGTTATAAATTGCAAATTAAAATGAAACCAATAAACTTATACCCTATCGAATAATTAAAAAAACAATAATCAAAGTCGGGACACTCTTATATGAATGGTTGTATATACAGAAACAAACAAGGTTAAAAAGCTAAATATTTTTAGCAACATCAATACTTATTTTATTTATTAAGGCATAACCAATTACTAATATATATTACACAAAAGATACTTATATGATAAAAGGCCAAAATAGTGCTCTAAGTGAATATTGACAGCCCTACATCGGATGTCGCATGGTCCAATGCGCCCGATCTTGTCGGATTGTGCGCGGCGTGAGTCGAGAAGAGCGGGGCGGGACGCGGGGTGCGAGGTGCGGGGAGTGGGAACAGCCATCATGATTGATGGACACTAATGGCGTGCCGAAGGATTAATTCCAACTCTATAATGTTTACTGTGTGTTTTAGAGGAACTTGTATTGGGGGTTGGAGATGTAGGAAAATAAAGGAATTATCGTAGCAGCACTTTGAAATTAGGATGGTTTTTCTTGTGAATTCAAGCGTGGTTACATCATTTATATCCTTAGTAAATTAACAATGTCCTGACACATTAGACAAGTAGTTCATTAACCTATATATTATGTTTTTTGGTGACATCAATTGTAGCTGTAGCGTCAGTATTATGTGATAAATTTAAAATTTCGGGAACATTTCTAAATGGTAAAGACACGCTGTAGACAGTTTTAAACAGTATGAATGGGCCGACTTGGCCGGGTTGTTACCACTGTGTTATAGAAAATCAACGTGGCTTGTTATTGCGTTTAATACGAGTTGAATGAGATGTTATGTCCCATGATGTGATAGGATATCGCATACCATTCCAGACTCCGGGCTGATTCTGAGCACTTCGTGAAAGAAAAACCCGATATAAACTTTTCACGACCCGGGATCGAACCCGAAATCTCAGCACAGCAGTACAATACAACAGTACAATATAGTACAGTACAGACGCATTACTACTGCACCGCCGAAGCAGTCGTTGTATGACGGCATGTCATAAAAATTACCTATATTATACAAACCGTAGTACACACTAACCTCTCGATGCCGGTGAGTCGTGGATGACGGTATTTCTTCGAGAACAGGAGACCACCTCCCCAGGCAGCCTGTGTACAAAGCATTAGCACTCCATTTAACATTAAAATTGTATAATAATAAAAAATAGGAACTTTAAAAAAGTGAGAGCCTATTTATTATAAAAAAATGTTTTTCAAATACTGATATACAACTCCCGATTTTTTATAACCGATCAGAAAAAGGCTTTATTTCAATCAATAAAAGGTACCCGATACAATATCTATGTGTTTTCAAATTAAGGATAGCGGAGTCTTGAGTAAAATAATGTTTATTGAAAAATAATGAACTATCATTAAAAACGTTACTTTAGTAATATATCATTGTTTTGCAAAACTTTATATCACTCATGATTGATATCTTTAAACTTTGATTTTGAGTGCTAATAACTGTCTCAGAGGGTCTTATTTGAAGTATGCATGTCCGAGTTACTGGCCTGAATGGTAACTAGTGACATGGTTAGCCGTGGCATGTAAAATACTTACGTCAACATGCATCCACATGTCGTACTTTTGGCAGATATCGGCTATCTCCATCAGGGGATCGAAAGCGCCCAGCACAGTTGTGCCTGACGTGGCGTTCACGAAGAATGGTACCTAAAAGATAAACGTTAGTAAGTTCTCTATCTATATCTATACTAATATTATAAAGAGGAAAGATTTGTATTTTTGTATGTAACGAATAAACTTAAAAACTACAGGACCAATTTCAAAACTTCTTTTGCCATTAGAAAGCTACATTATCACTGAGCAACATAGGCTACTTTTTATCCCGGACAAAGTAGATCACGCGGGCGGAGCCGTGAGGAAAAGCTAGTATATAGTAAAATGGTGTGACAAAATTATTACCACAGTCGACAACTTACTGCATAAGTGACTTGGGTATACGCCACCATAAGCGAACTTATTCATGGTAGCAACAGAAATGACTAGTTTATAAATATCTTCCATAAGGTATGTACCAACTATCAACTTATATTGGGTAGTTGATAAAGCTATCATCGGTAAAATTCAATTCTCGATGTCTTACGGACCAATAACTCAATGCCTTAAGATTTGCCTAGACATAATCCAAAACAAGAGCCACTGCCCACACTTGTCCTTATGTTGCAACAATTATTAAGGTCTACTTACATTGCCCTTATCCTTATGGTATCGGACCAGTCGCTCCAGCTGGGTGGGGATCATGCGGCCCCGTTCATCAGACGGCACACACACGCAGTAGTCAGTGCCGAGGCCGCACACCGATGCGCACGACTTCACCGAGTAGTGGCACTGATAGAAAGATTCATCGTTATACTCTCTGTCATTCGTCTCATTATCGTCATTATTCTCCTCAGAGTCAACAACGTAATAGGTGACTGCGGGTCTCTAGTATAAAGCATACCATTGTACTTCTTCGATTCTACTTATTAGCCATTTTTATAGAGATTCCAATTGAGATTTTGGTATTGATTGGTATTATATTATGTACTCTACCATTCTGGACTAGTTGAGAAATCTATTAACAGAAATGAAACTTGGTTCATCCAGAGAGTCATATTATGATGTTGGCATCATTGAGTTATATTAAAGGGGATAAAAATACTTTCTAGCAAATCTGTAGAAACTCACCTGATCTGACGTAAACATGACAAGTTGTCCAGGGATGCTGGAGAGTCCTTTCTCCTTGTACTGCGGAAACTTGCGATGGCGAGCCGCCAGGAATGCGTACAAGTTCGATACCGAACCACCTAGTAGTAGAATTGGTTAATTATTTGACAAATTGCAGTGCAGTTGAAATTAATCGTGATTGTGTGTTTTACACTAGTGTAAGTAATAATAAACTAATGAAAAATGCAAGAGACACGTACTATCCATAATCAGGCTTACTTCCTAAATTACAAAGTATTATCTATTTAGGATGGATGCCGCTTCCAACAGGTCGGTCTGGAAATCTTTGGGAGAGGCCTATGTTCAGCAGTGGACGTCTTGTGGCTGATGATGATGATCTATTCTTAGCTTTAAGGCAACTTTCGTGGCGGAATAGGTAAGTAATGTGAAATGAGGCCACATATTAGATCCACGCGCATAGACAAATGTTTGTATGGTCCAAAAAAATATTGAATCGGTCTGACAGACGAGGCCATATTTTTATTTTTTTACGAAAGAGCCGTAGACCCCTTTATCAACTCATTAAGTAAAAAAAAACAAGTAATCTTTGCGACATTACCTGGTGCTAAGATAGAGTCACCGGTTTTCCATCCGATCATGCTCCTCATTTTCTCCAAAACAATATTCTCCATTAGTATGAACACAGGTGCTATCTCGTAAGTAAACATATTGGTGTTGGCAGCCGCGGTCAGCCACTCTCCTGCTAAGGAGATGATGTCCAGCCCGCAGGACAGCTGGTTGAAGAAGTGCGGGTGACCTAAGAAATAGGAAGTAAATTAGGAGGTAAGTTTGTCAGCAAGGATTTTTCTTCATTGTTCTTTAAGATAACAGCTAGAAAAAACACGTGAATTGGACTTGTACACCGAGAGTTCAGTAACCACACCCATAAACTTCTGGCATTTATTATTTTATTATGTGTCAAGATATTAACTACAAATACGCATTTTCAGTGACAATTTCACGAATCAAGGTGATCTTTAGAGGTAGAAGCAGCAAACTCACATTTTTAATGCATAGGTCGGCAAACGAGCAAATGTGTTATCTGATGGTGAGTGATTTCACCGCTCAAGAACGTGTACAATACCAGAACCTTACAAGGTGATAGGTCCCTCGTATGCGAGTTGTGGAGGTTAGACGGCGGGTTGCCCCAAACAAAATCAGGCGTCAAAGAGTACCATATATATAATAAGGCGGAACCTGGCATGCCGAGATTACGCCAGGCAGAAAGAAATAAAGGCTGCGTCCGATCTAAAATCTCAGTTCAAGACTCCCGATAACGATATTTTGAAGCAACAACTATACCGTGTTCCCTTCAAACGCGGCATAGAATACAATAATCCACGCGAGGATGTAATAGCACGCTCCATCAAACCGGTCGATTGTTTCCGGCTATCCTGTGGGCTATCCCGACGGATATTACCATTTCAATCAAGATGTATAACTTGTTACAAAAATATTTTTGTAATATTTAATGGTATTTTCAAAGATACGTGTGGCTTGACATAAATAGATAACACGTTAGCATTATTATAAGAATGTTTTGTTATGAAAACAATAAAGAAATTGAGAGAATTGCAATTAGATCTGGGTGTTGTGGGACCACTACTACCTCATAGTTCCTGATACCTACGACATAAGTTAAATCTAGAGTAGGGTCAAAACTATGTGACTATTGTGTGTAATTCAATATAATGATATTTTAATAGATTTATCGCCGTTTTTTTTAGTTTATGTGAGGCAACGAGCAGATTGCTCAGCTGATGGTAAGCGCAAGGCTTGCTCATAAACAGAAGCAACACCACACTGAACTATAAATTACTAGCTTTTGCTGCCGGCTCCGCCCGCGTGATCTGCTTTTCCCGGGATAAAAAGTAGCCTATGTCTTTATTCTGATGTATAAGCTATATTATTGTAAAGTTTCATGAAAATCCATTCAGTAGTTTTTACGTGAAAGAGTAACAAACATCATCCATCCATCCATCCATACTTACAAACTTTCGCGTTTATAATATTAGTAGGACTAGGCTCTGCATGGCACTGGAATGTGTTCGTCACCCCGAGACATGAGATGTTAAGTCTCATAATGCCCAGTATTCTCACTTGCTTCAATGCCCTTCAAGCGAAACACAACAATGCTTACATACTGTTAGTCGGCAGCAGAAATACACAAAGTGGTGGTACCAATCCAAACATCCTCTCGCATGCGAGGGACCTACCACCTAGAATCCAAAAGCCATCAATATAAGAAAATCCTTTGATTTATATACGTAGTTCCGATTTTATAGAGTCCGAAAAGATTCTATAACACCCAATGAACATATAAATATTTTTTTCCCAACCCTCCAGACCCGCCGATAAAGACTCCCAGAGGACGAGAGGGAACGCTATCTCAGGCCGTTTGTATTTTTATAAAAAACACATTCAGCAACACCCTCAGTGATAAGCTGTTCACACTGGTTTTATTATTTGCCAGTTTTTCACTTGACATTGGCCGGTAAAGTTTCTTCATCATGGGAATAAGTAGTGCTCTATAATAATGTGACTGAGATATTCATATTTATCTAAATTGACTGGACTTTAATTCAAATTTAAGATGCCGTGTACCTATCACATTGGATAGAACTTCTTTAATCTTTTTAAAATACCGTTACCAAAGGATGCTAAACCCAAGCTATTATTATAATAATCTTACACCGCGCGCCGTCTTTTTGTTTGTACGTCTGTCTCTCTGCCCTGCCTTTAAAGGAGTCTATATTTTATCTTGAGCCGTAACAGGTATCAGGCTGTTATTACACATTTATGTTATTATGTATCCTATCATAATCTACACTAATATTATAAAGAGGAAAGATTTGTATTTATGTAAGGAATAAACTTAAAACTACTGGACCTATTTGAAAAATTATTTCACCATTAGAATCCTACATTATCCCTGATGAACATAGGCTACTTTATATCCCGGAAAAAGCAGACCACGAGGGCGGAGCCGTGAGAAAAAGCTATAAATAATAAAATAACAATTAAGAGTAGTAATGTTAGTACAAATGGTCGAATTTTATAAATTCACACTTTGCCAGTTTTTATTGACCGTGTTGGCCGACTGACCCCACTGATTGTCATCAGAGAAATGTACCATTGAACTATATTGGTTGTGCTTATAAGTTATACCACAATCGGTTCAAATAAGATTAATAAATAGTTGGAAGACTACATTATCCGTATCACCAAAATATTAATATTTTCTCCATTTCCCTCGTATGCGAGAGGCCATCTGGGTTGGTACCACCGCTTTGTCTATTTCTGCCGCCAATCAACATTGTGTAAGCATTGTTGGGTTTCGGTTAGAAGGACATTGAAGCCAGTGAAATTACTGGGCATTATGAGACTTAACATCTCATGTCTCGGGGTGACGAGCGCAGCTCAGTGCCATGCAGTGCTTTGTAATTCAAAGTTCTGCGTGGTGTTGCTTCTGTTTATGGGCAGGCGTGGCGCTTACCATCAGGCGAGCGCCTTGCTCGTCTCGTCATTTAAGGGGTTATATACAGTTAGAAGGCCGAAAAAAAGCGAATTTTCCAGATTTTTTTCTGAGAAAACTTTTAAACTTATTGATCTAAAAATTTGTACACATATTATGGTATCTTTTAACTGTATTTTAAGACTTAGTATTAATAAAAATATTTATTTGGAAAGGAGCTACAGCTGATCTCTGGGAGCTCTTCTCAAAAAAGACGTTTTGCGGTGACCACTATATCTCTGAACTGGATTCTTTAAAATTAAAAAACCAAACAGATTTCGTTAAAGTAATGTTAAATCTAGTAATTAATCGAAGGAATAAGAATAATATTTTTTTTTGGCAAAATGGCGGCTTCTCAAAGAAAAATATCGATTTTTGACCAAAATTTCGACCTTAAATTGCTTATAAAAAAATATATATTTACCGGTGAGAAAAAATCTTCGATTAATTACTAGAAAATATATTTAAGAAGCTCGTGTTAAAATTTGAGACTAATCGGTTAAGCCGTTTTCGAGTAATGTTGGTCACCGACTTTGAAAACACCATTTTGAGAAAAACGCGTTTAAAGTTTGAATAGCACTAAATATTTTCCAGTTTGGGGAGATTAAAATAAAAATTTACCTTCCAGGTATAAAAAAAAACAATAACACACTGTTGGTTTACGCATCTAAATACATTAGAAGAGAGCATTTACAATAGGCAGGTGCATAAAAGCAACTTTGAAGCTTTGGTAAGCTTTCAAGCACTTTGAAACGCCTTTTCAAATTTGCGTGTAACTTCGAAAATATTCACCGGAATGCTATGAAATTTTCTGTGTGTATTCTTAAATATATGTACATTAAGAAAATAAAATAAAATAAAAATCGATTTTTTGAAAATTCTAACTGTATATAACCCCTTAAATAAAAAAAATAAAGAAGAAATATTCCATGAACGGTTTCTATAAATCCCACACGTTTATTTAGGAGTCCGAACCACAATTTCAGATCATCACTTGTTGACAATAACTAATTTATATTCCTCGTCTGTATTTGATTTAATTATGTTTACCCCCAACCCCTAAATGGCGGCTAAACATCTGTGGAGTGCGATAAACCGCCCCCGGGGTGTCGGAACACTTCTACCCTTGGGATCTGGATTACCCTATTCGAGGTGAATCAATTGACGGGTTTAGATATTTGAATATTTTTGATCAGGAATATTTGTAGAATGGACACAGGCTATAGAATCATTTTTATTTTTAAAAAGAGAGAGATTTATAAAGAGTGGTTCAAAATATGTACTTTACATTAAGGATGTGTTGAATTTATATAAAAACATAATCCTTCCCTTACCTTAGTATGAACTGCGTGAATTTACTGTTGTTTGAAGCAGGTAGGTTTTAAATCTTATTTTTTGGCTGAATAACGAAACGATAAGGTCGCTCGCCTGGTGACAAACGCCACACCTGCCAATAAACAGGCAACACCACACAGAACCTTGACAATGCAATGTACTGCACGGCATTAACCTGCGCTCGTCACCCAGAGACAAAAGATGTTAAGTCTTATAGTGCCGAATAATGTCAATTCCTTCAAACCGAAATAAAACGGGACTTACACATTGCTGCTTGGCGGCAGAAATAGACAAATCTCAGACGGAATATGAGAGACCTACCATCTAGTAAAATATATTAAAACTAGAAAAATTACAGAAAAATTTATATCGACTTAATGTCATTTGCAACCTTGATATCGTCTTTGTCAAACCTCGTTTGAGACCGCAATAAGCCGCGTGGCCACAACACCACACCCTACCCATCAGTATCCCGGCACCCGTCAAAAACCTATACAAAAAGATAAGATACTAAATCTGGCTCTCCAAGTCAATTCAACATGTTTTGTAGACCACTCACAGGCACTAGAGACCCTTGGGAAAACACCCTTGCGGCTAAACCCGTAAATATCTGTCATAAACATTTCCTGTATCTTGTTACCAAAAATAAAAAGTGGTATGGGCAGAGATAACAGACATTATTTTTAATGTTTGGTGTAAGGATAGGCCGTATGATATCTTGCGAATAAATAAAATAAAAGATAATTCTTATTATGTAACATAGGTAGCAAAAGTAATATTACGTCAATCCTTAATAAAAAGATATTTTAAAATTTTTGAGGTTATAATTACTTAAAATACATTTTCCCGTGCTCGTAACGCGCTATCAATTTGATTGTCAGCAATCAGGAGCTATTGTTTAAATCATTTCTTTTCATGTTTTGATTTATTTTGTATTCATCTTTACTTATTATAACCAATTTCTTACTAAACTACGCCAAACTAACATGACCATTATTCCTTTTCTAATCAATAATAATAATATAACATTAATTCACAATAATTTATCTCCATTGCATTATTTCCCCGCGTGACTTCACAGTATAAAATAATACGTCAAAAGGAATTTAATATTAATCCGTAGTTTTAGACCCGCAGATGCTCCCTCGTAGTGCGTACGGGTCAGGTGCTTCCATTATTTAGGGGCTCTGCTATTGCACAGTGGAGCGGGATTAGATTTTTAATTACTTGTTTTTGTTGTTTTTTTTTATGCTGCGACCTGCGACATACTTCGTTCTGAACCTGTTGTGTCTACAGTTTCTTCAGTTGTCGCTTCTCGACATGAATGTAATGGACTCTTACGTAATCTTGTCTGTAGAAGTTATTAATATGTGGTGGAGCCTTTTCTCGAATCAGAAATCAACACAGCTCATGTTCTGAATTTGAATATCAATACTGTGGCAACACTTGATTCAATTTGTGTGTACGTGTAGCCACCAATGAACTATTCATGTGGACTCCCAGTATAACTGAGTTACGAAGTTATATCACTCATTTGTAGCGGCATTCATCGAGCTGCGGCGCATTTAATTAGATATTTGCAGTATTGGTTGGTGGAAAATTACGTCTTATTTTTACCGTGCAATATTACCGTAACATGTATATGAAAGCCGCGTAAGCACATATGCTACCATAATCCCGTATGTTTCAAGTAATGCACAAGTAAAGAGTTATTATTTAACAACAACCTTATTTAATGTGTAGTGATAATAGATAGTAGAGTCCTCCGATGTCCGAGGTTAGTTTGTGTATAGGACAAAAATATACGATTAAAGTAGACTAGATTAGAAGTAGATAATATTTCGTCAGAAAAATACCTTGACTAGGTATTATACACAGGCAATAAACTCTTTATCAAAGGCGAGCTGTAGGTAATCAGCCACGCTGTAGTCAGTTATGTCTACTGCGTGAATGGACCGGCTCGACTGGAGCGATAGTATTGTCCCACAGAAAACTGGCGTAAAGCTGCAGCTTACTGTTGCGTCGTATAGTGAGTGTGTTTCCAGAGGCCCAAATCCTTATCAATCTCCGTTCCGTTCTTTCAAAGTCGGCAACCCTTCCCTGATACTTCTATAATTGTGGGTGTTCTTGGGTAGTAAAGATCACTTACCAACTGATGACCCACTTGCTCATTTGCTGGCCTCTGCAATAGCAGTACCTTTTCTTTTAGTACATAATAAGGTACTAAAAGAACTACCTAATTACTTTTCGCAATATCTGATACTGCTATGATGCAAATGCTGTTTTACGCAATTGAATTTTAGAAATATTCTGTATAACGTCATATAATACAGACCATTATACCATAAAACCAACATACCTATCCCTTAAAATAAGATACAAAAATTCAATCTTATCACAAAGCCGGGGAGTCCATAAAATCAATCCAAATAAGTATGGAATGCTAATGTTAGGGGGGATGATCCATCAAACCGCGATAATACGGGATTCTATAAGAATGGGAGGGGAAACTAAGTAGGGAGTCTATGACAATAGAGGATGGTAGATATATTGTGGGCTTTTCTGATATAGATACGATAGTAGAAACAGTTTTCGGGTTTATCTGAAAAAAAACAGTTTTAGTGCCTGTTTCCTAAAGTCTGCGACAAAGTATGTCTGTGTTTTAATACTGTTATAAGTTTGACCACTTTGTTTGTCCGTAAGTGTGTGTAACGTGTATGCGTGCATTTATCTGTGGCACCGTAACATGTAAAAAATGGACGAATTTCTATGCGTTTTTTGTTTGTTTAAAAGCTGGTTTGAAATTTGAAATGAAATGTTCAGACGATACAAACGTTTTTCTATAATTAATGTCGTGGCATTTTAATGATTAAGTTAATAAACTAGCTGCAACTCTATGCTCTAAATATGTGTATTAAATAAAAGAGATTTCCCTATACTGAACAGTGTTGCCACCCTATGTTATTGCGGCTTAATCCAATGATTTGCGTGGTTTTAAAACGGCTCGGCCCCACTCGCTGTAAATCAATGAGGATTTTATAATGCCACTCACTACCCACTTATTGTTTTATGGTTATTGAAGGATTAAGGACTGACGCAAAATTCCTATAGTAGGGGACTGATCACTGAATAAAGATTGGAATTTTTAAGCGAACCGTAATGTAAGATATTTAAATGACATAGCATCTAAGTATATTTAAAAAATGTTAGTTGCATTCTTGTTTTACAATCATTGATGACATCACCAACAATTCCGAAATAATCTGATGGTCCAGTTAAACGACACATCCGAGCGCGAGGTGGGCCACGGACGATGCGCAACCAATTCGTGATCACGAATGATGGTTTCACTACACACGGTTTTAAAACTTCAATATTTTGGCGACGCGCGTCGTCATTTGTCGGCTCGCGCTATCACGCGTCATTTATGTAAATGCAACATTGAACGTCACTATTTTTCGCAAAAATACAATTGAGAGATTCCAGCTACTTCCAAGGTCAAGTGCCTAGCCAGACAGAGCCAGACTTACCACCTGGTAAGTCTCTCCTATGCCAGAGTCTATTTGAGTAGGTACCATCGTTTTGTTTATTTCTACCGCCAAGGAGTTTTATGTAAGCACTGGTGTGTTCCAGTTTCAAAGCTATAGAATTCAGTGAAATTACTAGGTATTATTAGACTTATCATCTTATATCTAATGGTGGCGAGCGTAGTGCAGTACTATGGAATACTTTCTATATGAAAGTTCTGGGCAACCGTGGTGACAGCATATCATGAGATAAGCAACCTACTCATCTCATCATAAAAAAACTAAACAAGTTGCCTTACACTAGTTGCTCAGATTCATTCTGAGCAAATTTTATGAAGATTTTTTTTGCTTCCTATTAGCACATAAAAGTTCAAAGTTTAATCAAAGGCAGTCGATAACACATGCACGTAATGACGAAGGCCGGGGTACAGAGCGCGGAGGGCGAACAATTTTCCAGAGTATTTCCCTTGCTCGTGCTCGGCGAGCCGTGAGAATCGTTTGTTTGGACGCTGTGACGCTGGCAGGGGATTGTAGGGCCGCGAGTTCAATGCGGGTATTCAGAGAATATCATATAAGGTGTCAATGACAAGAAATTTGATGTTTAGGATTTAAAAACTGAATACACGTGTAATTTATTTATATCCAAAATTACCTATATTAGCATAATGGCACATTTCGTTTTTATATAACAGTAATATATCAAAGTGTTTATGGGATACTTATATTTTTAAATTCTATAGCTGTGCAAAAATTATGTTATCATCACTATCTACTTTTGAGAAAATTTGCTTTACGATCTACGGTCAATATTCACTTCATGTGGGTTGAAATGTTATTGCGTATTTGCATACAATATATGACAATGCACAATATAGGACTTTCATCTATACTAATAATAAAGGTATAGAGTTTGATTGTTTGTTTGTTTGTTTGAACGCGCTAATCTCAGGAACTACTGGTTCGAATTGAAAAATTCTTTTTGTGGTGGATAGTCCATTTATCGAGGAAGGCTTTAGGATATATAACATTACGCTGTGATCATTAGAAGCGAAGCATCAGTGAAAAATGTTGCAAAAACGGGGAAAATTATTCATATTTGAAGGCTTCCGTTGCTAAGCTACCCAAATAATATTATTTGAAGGCTTCTGTTGCTAAGCTACCCAAATCTATACTAATATTATAAAGCTGTAGAGTTTGATTGTTTGGTTGTTTTCGAGCCCAACAAAATTCCCCACTCGCATAGGGAGTTACAAAAGCAATTACAGCAGTATTCTGTTCGCGCAAGTGTAAGTAACGGAGCCATCATCGCGGCCCATTTGGCCACATAATTGAATTGTTTGCTGCCACGATATACCATCTGAAATCGGAAGCCATCGGAAATGTTCGGAGATCTTCGGTGTGTTGGAAAGTGCTTTGAGTAAGTATTGTTTTGTCTTCAAAATTCTAAACAAGGTAAATTATATCAACTAGGTCTTTATTTAGGACAAAATAATTAAACTGCGTTTAAGTAAATATTGCAAAAGTTAGTGGTAATGAGGTGTAGCCACGCTAAGATAGTTTTGTCTACAGCATGACTAGGACTTCTCGACGGAGGAAGTATCATTCTATTACAGAAAATCGACGTGAAGTGGCAGTTTGCTGTTGCGTTTCTCATTATGAGTGAGATTTCCGGAGGACCAAATCCCCTTTCCAAACCCCATCTCTTTGCTTCAAGTTTAGCAACGCATGCATGATTCTTCTGGTATTGTGGGTATTCCTGATCGGTCACTCACCATGTGGTAACCCATTTACCCGTTTCCCGGTCTCTGCTATGAAAAGAACTTCTGGTCGCATTAAAACTCTAACCCTAGACGTGTCATTTAAGTTTCATCCATGTACGAACCAGCATTCGACAGTGTCCATTTTGATCCAGCAAGCGAAATTACTATATTGAGTCATTGTAGCTTGCCTAGAGAAATCTTTTTATTGGAAGAATAATTCTGTAAAATAGAACAATAAAGGTAACTCACCAGTTTTCACTTGGTACTTGAGCGCGATCTTGCAGTCCTCAAGCAACTGCTTTAGAGGCAGCGGCTCATCATGGAGCTGCAGGTCCAGGATCTTTAACATTTCTTCCGGCATCTTGAACTCCAAGATCTGTGCCAAATGAGATTTCATTAAATGTTTGTCTTTATGACTAGTTTTTCCTCGCGGCTCCGCTCGCGTGATCTGCTTTTTTCAGGATAAAAAGTAGCCTATGTTCATGAGGTATAAGGTAGGATACTAATGGTGAAAGAATTTCTGAAATCGGTTCAGAAGTTTTTAAGTTTATTCGGTAAATATTAGTTTTGATTGTATGATTACTAATCAGCATATTATTTTTTACAGACATTACTCCTATCACGAATCAATAAATGACTACAAAGCCACTTCGTCGAAGCCAGTAGCTAGGTTTGGTTCATCATAGACAAATAAATAACTTATGGTCACGCCAATATCTCCGAAGGCATAGGCAGAGGTGCAACTAGTGTTGTACCCACGGTTCGCCGATTTTATTATCATTCCATGATGTAACAGCTATTAAACATTTTACTATCATAACAAGTCCGGTACGTTCATCCTATACTTAAGATATCTGTCAGATTCCAAAGTTATAATTTCAGAGCCAGTATTAGAAGTATCATCTATTTAGCGTCATTTTATATCAATCTATAAGCACACATACCTTCTCGTTCCGATCATTGACTTTCTGCACAAAGTCGAGAAGCACGTCGACGACGCGCGCCAAGAACTCCCGGGTTTGGACGTTGGCATCTTCACGGTATGGAAGGATGGCTGCAAGAAAAAACACAGCATACATATACATAAGCAGTTATCATAAATATACAGCACTGGAGGAGTAGCCGGTTGTGAAGCGAGAGGTGATGGGTTCGATTTCCGCACCAAGTCAAATGTTTGTATTATCCACAAATAATCTGGTCTGAGTGTGATTTCTCCCCAAAGAGCTTGACGTCAGGCAGGCGACCAGTCGTCACAACTACTTACAAGCCAAATCTTTCTGTGACATGTGTTAGAAAGCATGTTGCACCAACCTCACTGTGAGTGGAATAAGGCCAAGAGGAAGAAGAAGGAAGAACTATTCTTTAGTTCTCCCTAGGCGACGGTTCAAGTGACGAAGAGGACTTTTAAGCCAGTTGTACTTTTTAACTCTGACTTAAGTCATCTTCGAAAGAGAAACTGCTGGTAATTTGGTTAGCTTAAAGGAAAATTGCCCATAAATAGAAATAGCACCAACCAGAAATATTTATGCAAATGCAGTGCATGGCATTCCGCTACGCTTGTCACTCCGAGATGTAATATGTTAAGTCTGATATTGGCCAGTATTTCTAGAATAAAAATGCTTCACAACAGCCCATATTATATGGCAGTCAAATTATTCAATAAATTACCAATAGATATTAAAAATAATCAAAAATTAACTGTTTTTACCAAAAAATTAAAAGACTATCTCATAAAATGCTACTACACAATAGAGGAATATTTTGAAGAATAAAAAAATCCTACTTCAACTACACATTTTGAGTGAAATATCGTTTTTATCTTTGAATATTAACTGTTAAAAGTAAATGTATGGATGGATATGTAAATGTATTTATATGTATTTTAATATTAAGATTAGCGCCTTCAGATTTGCAATGCCTGACAAAGGCTACTAAGTTAAAGCACATACTTTGTATTATTTAAGACATTGTTCACTTGGTATGCAAATAAAATTATGATTATGATTATGAAAATTTCAATGATTTCAATATCCTTGAAATAGGACCATAACGGCAGTTACACAATGTTGCTTAGCAGTGAAATAGCCAAAGCTGTGGTACCCAAACGATCTCTTTAGTAGGCGACAACTACCACCTATATTATATTATTAATAATATAACTATGTTATATTATTGTATATGCCATTTAAAATTGTATATCGATTATTCTTACACCTCCTACTCTTATTTCTTCTGAACACAGCTCGTGAGCTCGTGAGAAGTTGATAGTCTAACTTGGAAGAAAGTTACAAGTCCAAATTGAAAGGGATGAACACCCTCATGCGCGCAGAGGGGTAGGTGCCCGCTGATTAAAAAGTCACCGATGTTTAATAGAAAACCAACCCCCGCGAGCCATGTCCAGGAATGTGTGAGACTAGGGTGCACATATTATTTTAGTACATATTTTGGATAATTGCGGTTTTATTATAGGATTTCAATTTTTATTCAATAAAAATGTTAAGGTATTAATACGTAATGTCATCATTTGTCGTTTATTGCGCTTTATGTGGCTACTGAGTCGATAAAACGCATACTTCGATAAAAATATCACACAAAAGTTAATTTAGTCTGACCAATTATGAAAAATTATGCGGTAATCACGTTTATTGCTCATCTTAGTAGTAATAATATATAGTTAGTAATATTTAAATAATAATAATATTATTTTGCATTATTTTAAAAGTTGCATGTTTTTCTTCATGATGACTATAAACCTTTCTTTCTTTCTGTAATAAGTAAACAATAACTTTATTGAAGACAAACCGACATTGAAAGATAATTTGAAATAAAACTACTTTAGTAAAGTTAATTTGTCTCAAACCGCACGATATGTACCTACGTTTCGTTTTTCAGTAGTAGCATCCAATATGCGTTGATTAAACAGACAAAATAATAAATTATAAATACGTTGTGGTCACAGCAATATACTCGACATTTTACAATACCTTCCGAGCACAGATGTCTTTGATTCATTCTTCGCATAACAATAGGAAAACCCTACTTAAGCAAAATCTTAAAATTGAATCTTATTGCACTTATTATAGAAATCAAAATTGTAAAAGCTAGGGATCGGCAAAATATGTTCAACAACACATGCTTTTCATTTTCAGTATTATGAACAACAAAATTGTTTATGCGGGTAGATGTACAATCTTCATTCGATTTTATTCTTAAACATTATAAAATTAAGGTTCAATTTTGAATTATAATATGAATAAACATAACTTTGCGCGTATTGCATTGTCAGAAAAATCTTTTGTCTGCTGATTCGTCTTTTTGTTTGGGTGAATGTTTGTTTGACCTTTTAATCAAAATCTGTGTTGTTATCATTCCTCCCTACGATCCACGTAAGTATCATGTACTGTCGGGTAAAATATATGCACAAAGCTCGAATTTGCTAGAGAGATCTATACTTAGCAGCAGAATACGGTTCCTATAGGTATTAGGTATTACTTTGTTAGGTTGAATATTTGTTACTCAATGTTTTGCCAAAAATATATTTGTTTATATGGCTTCATTTACGGAATAAATTAGGTAAAACGTAACATATAATATATAATGTGACCATCAGAAGGAGTAGGTATCCATTTATAATTTACTTCTCTTTTTTCTTAACCGTGAGAACGTTCCATTTGTCAATACAGCAGAATCCACTTTGGCAGACAACCCGCGCACGCGGCGCGGCGTCGCGGCGGCCGGGCCAGTCCTACCGATCCGCGTCATAATCCGCGCGCCTCGCTTCATTCTATCAATGCGATGTCAGATGCATACGTCTGCTCGCAACTACAGACATTGAGATTAATAGATGGGATTGTTGAAAAAATATAAATTACAATACGAAATGCTTGCGAATTGAAATAATATTGCAATGCTATGATTTAGGTTTGAATTTTATTTATGTGAAGGAAATTTGGAGGTCATTTTTGCTTTATGTGTGTTACGTCATCGATCTCAATTCATATATAACAATCGTCCATCTGTCAATGAAATTGAAATTAATCTTGAATGGATACAATTCAAGTTATTAATTACCCACTACCCCACATTGGGAGAATGCAAATACAAAGAGATATAAAAATCACAAATTGCAAAAATTAGACACATCCAGTACAAATTCTCTCTTAAACGTCATCCCATTGAAATAATGACCTTGTCTCTGTGACATAGGAAAGCTTTTGCCTTGCAAACTCTAAAAGCAAATACTCCGACCCTCGCAATAGTATTTACTAGTCAAGCATTACATCACATTCCAGATGTTGCATAGAACCACATTATTCTGAATGCAGTGCTACACTATTTTCTATCTTATGCTATGGCGAAAAGGTTAACATCAGATGTTGACGTAAAGTGGTGGTGGGGAAGATTTGTGTGAACTCATGTTCTCGCAGTAAGCCGATTGTCAATGAAATGAACATTTTAGGACGTTAGAGGATAAAATGTGTTTGGTGAGGAATATTTCTACATTTTGCCAGGTTTAACTTGTCATTATTTGTAGAAGATATATTTTGTTGTTTTAATACATGTAGGTACTCATCAGGTTTAATAAATACCCAAGTACTATGGTTAGGCATAATTCTTTTCTCATATTATAGGTGAAAATTAAAACGTACCTTTAGTTTGTTGGGATGATTATTATTTTGTCTGGTGACTTATTATAGGCTTAATTGTTTTAATTTTCGTTGCAGATTTGTAATTTCGGAGCTCACGGGCTCAATTTTTGGAACGAAGTTCCTTACGGCAGGCTTGGAGGGGATAGGGATTTCGCTGCGTGACCGAACTGAAAAAAATGTGCTAGTAAAACCGTAAGAAATATGCGTGGAAAAAATGCGTGGAAAAAATGCGTGGAATAAAACCGTTAAATGAGACTTTTTTTAAACTTAATTTGATATCTAGCACACAAAGTTAAAGTCGAAATTCCGTTAATAAAACAGATAGATAACTTATGACATTTGGAAATGTAGACGCGGTTTGAAATTTGAATTTGAATTTTTGATTATAGAACACGGCCGTCCACCGTTTAGTAGCCAGTCTAAGTCTAAATTAATAAGTTTTTATTTATAATTACATAAGTTGATAAAAAATGCTATACAATAGCTTTACCGCGGCAGTCTCCGAGTGCTACACGTCTTTTTTTTATTTCTATTTTTCTATTCTATTTCTATGTAATTTTATGTTGTCAAACAAAAATAAAGAGACATATTTTGTTATTTTAGTTGATAATTTGTATTTTTTACAATTTGTGTCGATTCTACATTAGCCGAAGGAACTTCGTTCCTACCTGGTGTCCCACGACACACACCAATTTTAATAATTTATAAACTTCCCCTAAACCAACCAAAATACAAACATACAAGTCAACTTTTTTATTAAATCCCTCTCGCTATCGGTCTATTGTACCCTACGTAGCTCTGGAATTTCACTTAACCATCCCCTCGATTTGTAACAGCGCGCGTGTCCTGCGCATTGTGCATGCCAATAAACAAACAGACCCAGCTGCAGTTTAGGGTTAGATTTGGCGGGATTTTAATTAAAAATTCCTTGGGTTTGTTCCGCTGCGGATGGGGTTTTTCCGATGTGTGTAGCAACATAAATCGTTGGTTGAAAATTTTCAAATATTTTAAGGGTTTGTTACACATACAATGTAAATTGTTACAGCCCGATAGCGTATTACACAGGCAATTACGATACGATATAAAGTTCGATTTTGATATCCTATATTGATAGCTTGATCATTTTGTATTTTGCTGCCTTATGTTTTACTTAACGGTGAAGGAAACATCGTAAGGAAACCTAACCACCTGAGAACTCGATAAGATTTTTCGAAGGTATGTGAAGTCTGTCAACCCTCATTAGGCCAGAGCGTGGTGGACTAAGGCCTAATCCCTCTCATTCAGTAGAGGAGGCCTTGCCCAGCAGTGGGACGTATATAATACTGGGCTAGTAAAAAAAAAAAATTACTTGGCAAATAACGTTTCATTGAATGTTGTCAAACAAGGACTTATATGTATTGTCAGCCTGGACAGAAATAATGATAGGAATAAAATACAACTTGATTTATTTAGAATGACTGAATGGCGAAACGAGCCGGTCTCTCGACTAATAATAAGTTTTTTGTTCATTAAAAAAAAATCAATTAGAAAAATGGTAAGTAAGCGTTGCCCTGCCCATAAACAGAAGCAGCGCCACACAGAAGCTTGAATTACAAAGCACTGCATGACATTGGACGGCGTTGGCCATCCCGTAACATAGGATGTTAAGTCTTATAATGCCTAACAATTGGGCTGTCTTCAATGTTCTTCAAACCCACTTACAACAGTAGTTACACTGCTACTTGGCGGCAAAAATAGAGACCTTTTTTAACACCAGCTTTTTTTGTTCCATACCATGTATAGATTAGTTTTGAGTAGGAGAACCTGCAATAATATTCGTGGTAATAAATTATTTGCGCCTTGTATTTTGTTGTTGGACTGATTCCCGTTTAAAATTCATTCAAATAATCTTGTCAATGGATATCTTGAATAAAACACTCTCTTAACCACTGCGTATCAAAACAAAGCCATCTCATATTTTAAAGTATGCAATTACATGCCAAATCTACCCGAATATGCGAAGGGCGCGTTCATTTTTCCTAAGGCATTAAAAGCTCGTCCATCCATCCTGGCTCGGCAGAAACACTCCCGATTGATAGAGTAGGGGATTTAGAGGGATTTACTTGAGGAAATAGAATACTTTTTATCATTTTATATCCTTTCTAGGAGTGTGGAGCTGGACTTGTGCAAAATTGTGCTGGTCATCTCTTAGTTAATTTTTTACTGATAGTAAAAGGATTTTTTTATATTGTTGACAGCATCATATTGTTATAATACCGACCCAAGAAATTACACATACATATAGTAACAAAATTATTTAAGTATTTCCTTGAACTGACATTGACTAAAATTAATTTTTGTTGTAATTAATTTGGCCTGATATTCGAAATTAAATAGAAAAACCTTCTCCACTCGTCCATCTATCTACAAATGAGGGATTGTTCCAAAGCCGAATCATTACCGCCCGGGCGCGGCGGCTCAACGTGTCCCGTTGTATGGGTATTTATGACCGACGCGAGCACTGGAGGGTTGTACGACCGCGGCTGTTCTTAACCCACCTAATTGATAAACTTACACATGAATCTTACAATGATTAAGGGTAAATTGTAAATGTGATTTTGGGGACAAATATTTTTGCATCTTTTGGCGCTGCTTGACGTTATCGCGAATAAAGAAATCTACTCTTTCTAGATCCCTTGTATCCGAGGGGCCGTTTGGATCGCTATCACCGGATTGTCTATTTCTGCGGCGGAATCTCTTCATGAATAAGGGTTGCCTGTCTTTAAAATCCGTAAGATTTTCATAGGCAACCCTGTATTACTGAATTCGCAATGAGATTTCCTTCATTTTAATATACTTTTTAGGCGGAAAGCAGATGAGCGCAATTACCACATTTTAGTTACCTGTTTGCACACGGCAACCCGGTAGTAGTGACCAGAAAAAGGTAGGCAACCCAGCTTTTTCAGGTAGTATACATTGTACACTTTTCATTGAAGGTTCATTTTTTTGGTAAACAGATAATATATTTTTTTCAAATTTTAATTATTCATATCCTTGACCATATTCTTTTAGGCAACCCTATTGGTATGTGATCAGCAACACATTTTATACCCTAAAATATATTTTTCATCCGGTAAACAGATGGGTGAAGGTCGATGTGACGCGGGATCTTAGACCAAATAGTGTATACGCATTATTATGCTTTGGTTTGAAGGACATTGAAATAAGTGCACTTCCTGGACCTTATGGGAGATGAGATTTAACAACTTATGTCGCGGGGTGGTAAACGCAATCCAGTGCCATGTAGTACTTTGTAATTCAACGTTCTGTGTGTTGTGCCTGAGAACAAACGTACCCCTTACCATGAGGTGATAACCCGCTCGATTCGTCATTCAGGCAAATAAAAAAAACTCTAAGCAGATTTCCGATGGTCGCGTCAAGAAATAGACCCGAGCGTCCTAGTGACGCTGCGTTTAGTGCCACCGCATTTGCGCATTTCACTGACGCCATCCATATCGTCGATGAAGTACCAATACCTCCTAAGAGTTGAGAATCTAATTTTACACCAGACTGTTTAAAATAAGGTTTTATTTTACAAAAACTGTTTAAAATAAGGTTTTATTTATTTTGATCAACTATTTATAGTAAATAGTTTCCAATACATTACCTTTTTATTAGTTACTAAGGGATGTGGTTTATGTTTACGTCAATTGTAATAAAAAAGTAATTTTGGACTAAATTGTCAGTTAGGAGGTATTGCTACTTCATCGACGATATAATTATTACGACATTGACTGTTGATTTACGATGACGTCAGTGATGCTCATGTTTAACGCTTGACGTTTTCATTGGGAGTCTGCTTTTAGGAGAGGCTTTGTTGTAGCTTGGACAATAGCTAAGAATATCTTAATGAAGTTATATTTCTAACAAAATAACGCATTCAAATCTGACCATTCGTTTAGGCTCTGCGTTGACACAAACGCACCCGCAGCCATACAAAGCGGCCAAAAAGACCTTTTTTTTGTCGAGGGTTAAAAAAGGAATATTAATTATCGCAGTTTCTGCGTCATAATCCGCTTCCAGGCCCTTAATGTGAGGTTGTAAAACTGATCAATTAACTAAAACACGACAGTTCACTCCGACCTACTAATCCCTCCCTCCCTAGGAGGATTAAAAGATTCATTAGGGCCTTTGAGATCCGTCAATTCAATGGGTAACGTAGTATTGTATTTTGCAATGAAAGTTTCGTTAATGTCCGAAAACGTAGTTCCGACTAATTGTATAAATATTGCTCAATGTATTTAATAAATTGAAATAAAACTAATTTAAACGGATTTTATAGCGTTTTTTCATTCATTTGAATCCCAACGTTTCGAAAGCTGGTGGACTGTACGCGTTAACATAAGAAATCATTATATTTACGACATTTAAGTTCCTGTCTGTTCCTGCGGTTATTTTTTTGTCAGTAAGTTAGTAGTTTGTACTATGACCCACACATTACGTCAATTCATTGGTTTCAATATTGTTATTTTGCCACATCATTACAATATCTTTTTTCTTCCACCTGCCCTAATCCGTAACATGCTTAAAAGACCAATAATATCATCAATGTAGAAGACAATCTGTATACCTATATTTTCTCAAAGGTGTTTTTTTGTCGGAACGCCATAACTTCCATTCTTCATTAAATTTAATGATTCCAGCTTATGTTTGCTGCTATTGACGAAAAATAGATATGTAAATGTGTAAATTTATAGACTTTGCCAAAAAAAAAGAAGAAATTGTACCAATGCCATTGACAGTATAATCAACAAATTTGTTGTATGTAAATTTAGGACTATTTAATTATATTACGTAACTGACCACTATCGGTTCGAAGCATTCGCATGGGTCACCTAGTAATATTTTGTAAATTAAAGAAACTTCAAAAGACAAATGACGGTAACTTTGACATTTTCCATCGTACTCCGTCAAATATCGCTAAAACCAGATATGACTACCACCACTAGCTTTTTATTTCCTCTCATCAAACTGACACTCAAAATTGATAACGCCACGCGCACGTTATTTCCGGGAGGAAACTTTGCCCCCGCGACGGAAATCACTGATAAGGCGCGCGTGCGCCGCCCCGTTTAATAACACTTACTTATCTTGTAAACTAGCCTAAAGATTTATAAGTCTGATGTAGTTGTTATAGAAAATATGATCTCTATATTACTTTTTCAGCCTCCGTGGCGCAGCGGGCGAGTAGCCAGCTGTGAAGCGAAAGGCCGCGGGTTCGATTCCCGCACCGAGACAAATGTTTGTGTAATCCACATATATTTGTTTCGGGGTCTGGATGTTGTGAGACCAAAAGTCTCTCGTAGTTCCTGATACCCATGACGCAAGATTCGTATCTTAGGGTGGGCTCAGAACTATGTATGTGACTGTTGGGTGTATTTATTATCATTATTATTTTGAGTTCTCGTGGAGAAAAGTGTCGTTACTCATTTTAAGAAATAAGGCGGAATATTATTGAAACGCGATGCAAGTAGATGAAACATGACACGTGTTGAAACAAATACAATCATACTTTTTTGTATGATCACAATCATATTACAAACACGACACACTTAATTAATATTAGTGAACGCTTGAAGCTATCTGCCACTAGTTTGACCTACATTATTAAGGCGTGCTGCTTTTCCTCTGAACTGCACTGATCTTACATCAATTTAGTACATACTTCGCTATGCTATTGTAAAGGTAACTATGAAATAAATTGCAAATACTTACAGTCGTAGTAAAGATTTCCAACCGCTGAGGTCAGTTTCGGAGTGCCTTGGCCGGAGATGGACGCCATTCTTTCACCCTGGACAAAATAATTAAGAACTAAATAATATATTCTATGCGTACAACCCTATCATCACTTTCAGCAAAGAAAGGATTGAAGCATATTGGAGGATGAAGAAATACAAAGCCTGCCGTCGCCTAATTGACGATTATATTTTATCTCTATTAAGGTAGAATTTGAAGTGCGCGATATAGACATGAGGCCTTACCGCATGACGATAGTGACAAGTGTTATAAGCCATTGTATGCTTTTGCGGCTGAGACAAGAAGAGTCAACGGCATGCGACAGTTTACATAACGATAATTGCACACAAACAGTAGTGTCGCACGTCGCGGTATTCTGCTCGATCACGCATGTCAAAGTCTACCTTTATAATGTATGGAATCCGTTGGACGTCTATCGACGCATCGTAGTATTATTAAGCAGGAATTTAACTGCTAATTTTGATTCGACTATAAAAGGACAGTATATTAATTCATGGAATAATAGAAAGCGGGTAAAAAGGAATCATAAAAAATAATATGAGCTCTGTATAATTCACTGTCACAGCAAGGCCTCCTCTAATTAGTTAGACGTTAGTTGATCCTTATGTACTTATCAACTAATCCGTCTTGTTCGAGGCTTTGTCTTCTTGGCTCTATTGCACAAAAAACGGAGGCCCTGTCGCCTCTCCCGGTTGCTATTACGGATATGTCGACAACATGGTGGAACAAAGCCGCATTTGCAATATCACTATTTTTTAGTATAGAGCATCATAGGTGTGTCTTAATCACAATATGATTAAAAACGTTTACTCCAATTATTATTGGAATAGTCTACTTAAAAAGTAGATATTTGGTAAACACGATTGATTGTGTGTTCCTATAATGACTTAGATTTAATGATAAAATGTTTCTTTTTAGAGTGTATGGTCTAATATTCCCATAACTGTTATAGTAACAAGGTGGTAGGTCTCTCGTATACGAGAGGCCTCGAGAGTGGGTACCACCGCTATTTCTGCCACGAAGTAGCTGCGTAATAAGAATTGTTGTGTTTCGGTTTGAAGAACATCAAATCCAGCGAAATTATTGGGCATTATAAGACAACAACTTTAGTCGCGGCGTGAAGAATGAATGGTACTTTTCATCAAGCGACCTGTTCGTTTCGCCAATTTGATAAAACTAAATAAATATTTTAGCATATATGGGGTAATTAATACCGTTTTGAATATTTTCCACTACCTTATCGTTAACTATTTTCAACATTAATTTAAATTTTTAACACAATCTAGATTTTAGTACACACTAATAATAGATATTAAGCATGTTATTATATATTTAAAACAACAATTTATCTATTTAATAATATAGAATGTTTTAAAGGCCAATAATAAATACTTTTTTTTATTTCATATTATCAGCTATGAACTGATTTATGGAATTTTATTTTTCTGAATATTGTCGAAATTTAGATGTATATAATTTTGATGTGTTCACAATTTTACATAATTTTTATTTAAACCAACATTAAAAGCTTTCGAGTATGAACTAAATTATACAAAAATGCATTAGTACCTACTCTATAGGTCTATAACTGAATTAACTAAATTATGTGGGTCGCACTGAAAATGGTCTGAAGTTCTGAGCTAGGAATTTTGTATCCTGTGTTCAAAGCAATTTATGCGAAACCAAGGAGCTTTACACATAAAGCTGGTTGACTGCGGCGGTCAGAACGAGGAATCGGTAAGCAAGTAAAAGTCCACAGAACTCATAAACTGGCTAGGCGGTTGCTGGCGCCCAAATCAAGAGTTTTATTTTTGTTAAGACTAAAAATTATTTTTGTATTTTATTTATAATTTTATTTGTCAGGCGTATGTACTTAATTGCTTAAAAATATTGTTTTTTTATTTGAAATATTTTAAATTATGATCATATATTGAGTACATATTGAGTTAATATAAACCAAACCAATAAGTGCATGCATAAATCTAGAAATTAAAAAGGAAACAAAGAAAATATCCATGCAGAGAACAAAGGGCAGTTAAATCAAGATGGCGCCGAAGCGGCAAAATCAATATGGCCGACAAAATGGCGGATAATGTAATGAACGAACCAACTGGATATGTTCAGCTATTTGCTTGCAGTAGGAAAAAAAGCCGTCCAGAGTTAGCTTTGACATACTCTAGTCTAGCTAACTTAGGTATTAGTCTGGAAAGAGAAAAATATACATTAATTTTTCTGACATTTTTTAGTCAGATGTAAGAACGGCTGATACAAATATTTTGATGTATATTGACTTTAAATACAAAGATATTTAATAATAAATTAAAATGAGTTTCGTTTCGCAAAAACTGAGATATAAAAAATAAGTATGTAATACAAAATAATGAATTCAAATGTACCTATCTGCTTGGACATTTAAGACATAGTAAAAACAATAAAAATAATGAAACATTAAACTAAATCTAAAATCTACTTACTAATAAGATTATACGAACCTTTCAGAAGATTTCGTGTATCGATTTTTCGTGGACACTACTTATAGCATATATTTTTGGTAGAGAAACAAATGACTATGTATCTTACTGGGTCGCAAATTAACTTGTATGTAATATCGCGTAATATTGTATGTACGCTCATAAAGGTGATAGAAATTTCTAGATTTTATTATAGTATCAGCTGTACGTAGCTGTTTTGCCTAGGGTTGGTGGTGGACTGAAAATTTCAGGCGGGTTTTCAGGGACCTGTTTCAGCGCAGGCGCGTTACAAAGGTCGTAAGGGCGGTGGTCAATACCGATCCAGGTCATCCCCATCCAATGGGGTGGTTTGAGCTGAGTGCCAAGTTATGATTAAAATCTCATCTTGAACCGATTATTTGAAGATAGTTTTTGATTTTAGGTGAAGGAAATATCCAATGTAATTCTCGTACATCTAGATAAGCGTCGTGCATCCGTTCCAAGATCAATAATTACAATTTTTATGTGAAGCTCATATAGTTTTAATTCAGAGAACTATCGTTTTTTTTTCTACTGGTTTCCTGTCTTATATTTGACTAAGTAAACCTACATCAAATCAGCTTTGCCAATTAAAATTAATGTTTTGCGTCATTATATTTTGCGTAATTAGTGTTTTCTGTGTTAATGTTTTGTTGTAATAAGGCGTAATTTATTAATCTCCTAAACGATAACTAGTACTTAAATTATTGTATATTGTATTGTATGTATATCTATACTGTTTTGAAATTTGTCGAAACGCAAATTTTGTAGTCACATAATCACCATACGATATGTACTTAATACCAGATAAATAAATAAATACACCCAACAACCACACACATAGTCCTTGACCTCACACTAGATTAACACGTTCACTGCGGCGGCGCTAGATTAAAACTTACTTCCAGTTCTGTACAAGTCACATACTTCCCGTATCAAGAATGCCTGATATGCGATACGACCTCAATTTTCCCGTACGTAGTCCTGACCTCAACCCTCCACAGAGACATGGAAAGGCCATTTTTGCTTGTACGAATACTTGAAAAAATCACCTCCGCACGGAGTGGAAAACTAGGATAACTAGCTGCCGCACAGAGCAGAACTCAATTACAACCAAATACTTCCCGTAACGCAGTGAATGTGTTAACCTGTATTATGGGTATCAGAAACTACGAGGAACTTGCGGTCCCTTAAAATACCCAGACACGAACATATTTGTGTCGGTGTGGGAATCAAACCCACGGTGTCTCGATTCGCAGCAGGGAATGAATTTTATCATCGTTTCGTAACAAAAACATACATAGTTTTCTTTGATGTATACACACAATTTAAAGACTGGCATATTCAGTTATTTTGAAGTGCTGATTCCAAAAAGCATACTTTAGACGTGATTGTATTTTGAGACCTTTCCGGTTGGAAAGGTTAAAGGTGAGCTGCCCACGCCCACGCCCACGAGTGGCGTAGCCGCCCCCGCCATTCTACTGACGTCATATTTTGTGTGGATAACAAAGACATTCGGCACCAATATTAGTATTGTCAACGTCTGTCTTAATTTGCGTTGTAGGCTTAGTTTGCGTTTCGGCACAAATGATGATGTAATAACTAATATATAAAAGATATGTTTTAGTAAAATATAAGTTATACTGAAAATTATTCAGTAGGTAAATTTATCGTAATAATCAACTTTAAAACGCTCTATCGTAAAGTTCACGTATTGACGCTTTAGTAGTTCTGCCTTTCCAATGACGACGTAGAAATAAAAATCAATTGCCGAGCGTTACTCTCATAAAAAACTCGAAAATGGCTACCGATTATTTATTTTTTCTGTTTTGTTCGCCTTGATACTGGGATGGTTTAGGTTAGGTTAAAAAAAAGATAAAATGAAATAGCCGATAAATCGAAAAAAATAAAATATAATTTCAAACCAGTTTAATTTAATAACCAAACGAACTCAAACCTTAGGTACATAATGCAGTCAATATTATCGATCTCAATGATTGTAGTTGGAAGGTTGATTAGGATTTATATTATCGCTTATGAAGAGCTACAATCAAATAAATTTCAGGTGGTATAAAGTTCACCGACTCATCTACTTTTATATAAGGTAATGTAATAATTTATGTCCTCGACGGCGATACGTGACTAGTCGCATCTCTGCCTGCCTCTTCAAAAATACAGGGACGAGCTTATATACGTATTGTAAATTACGGAGAGAATAAACATCTTATAAGTTACAATACGCACAAAAACTCAGCTGGATTTAATTTATTATTTCATTCGCCTTTCAAGCTTGCCGCCTGAGTTCACTCTCTGAAGAAATTAGCTGCGAAATCGCTCGTAATTAAATTCAGGCCGCGGTCTTTGGGTTACGAGCGCAATACAGTGCCAAGCAGTACTTTGTAATCCAAAGTGTTGTTTATAGGCAGGCAGGGTACTTACCATCACGTGATCTGCTCGTCTCATCGTTCAGTTGAATAGAAATTAAATTTATATTTCAACACACGCTCTCACGCCTGTAATCCCCTAAAGGGTAGGCGGACGTATAACCAGTACACCTAAATTTCGCCGAGCGTATTTTCGTCCCATGATGTGATAGGGGACGAGACTATCCCTATACCGGGCACATTTTCAGACTTCGCGCTAATACTGAGCATTTCGTTATAGAAAAATATTACTTTACTCGACCCGGGGATCGAATCCGAGACCTCAGCACAGCAGTCAATGCGCTGTATTTCTTCTACTTCATACTTATACCAATAAATATAGTATCGGAAAATGTTAGTTGCTTATGGAAAATAACTATACAAGAATTTTCTTTGTCGAAATAAAATCTAGATTAAAAAGTTCACCGGTTTGCAAAGCGGGGTATTGGAGTTTCGCCCCCACCTTAGTGAACCACCCCCAACCCCCGACGGTGGGGCGTGAAGGAGCGAGACACGCCCACTGGGGGGATCACACCATCTCTGGAATTCCACCATACAAGCTATACCCGTAGCTATGTTCGCGTTCTAACCAAATTAATAAACTGCTCTGCTAATTAAGATGAATTCTATTTAGTCACGTACAAACGTATGAAAAGACAAACTCCGTCAACTAAAAGGGGTTTAGATTACAAATACTATCAAATCAATTTTGTCTATAATACGAATAGAAGAAAATAAAACGAATCTAAAAATATATTTATAGCATAGGCCGGCAAATGAGCGAGTGGTGGATGGCATGTGATCTCCACCGCCACTGTACCTCCACAATACCAAAAGAATCATGGACGCGTTGCCGAACTTAAAGGAAAGGCACAATTAAGGGATTGCGAATGGGAAGGGATTTGGGCCTCCAGATATCTCACTCACCGTATGAAACCCAGCAGAAAGCCGCTACTTTAAGTCGGTTCTCTATGCGTCAGTGATAACGACCCGGTCGAGCCGGCTCATTTATGCTGTAGACAAAACTGTCTACAGCGGGACTCTACCACTCAAGATATTGTAATTTATACTGTCAGACTTAGGCAGTCTGTTACTAGGCCGTACTAGGTCAGAATTTATTTTGTTTTCTAATAGATGTTTAATGTATTAGGTCCCTCGTGCGCGAGAGTCTGTCTAGGTCCGAGTAGGCACCATTTTCTCTACCGCTGCAGTCATGCACAGGGAAGTCAAATTAGTAAGCATTATGAAACACCAACTCGGAGTGACGAACGCAGTACATACAGTACTTTGTAATTCAAGATTTGAGTGATGTTGCTAACATATATGAGCGGACATAACGTTTGCATCAGTTGCGCAACCTGGCTCATCTCGTCATTCTATAATGACATTTCTGAAAGAACGACACAGCTTCACATTCTCTTCATAAAAGTTTTCCTCCTTAAAGTATTTTTTTAAATCTACGCAAATGATAATGGATTGTTGCATCATATTTTATTATCGGGCGAAAGCTTTTTGCGAGAGAGCTTTGCTCAGATAAGCAATCTTATCGCTTTTCATTTAAGTGTACATAGGGTAATTTCGAATACAGAGTTATCATAAGTATACATTAAAATTAGATTTGAAATTAAAAAAAAGTATCCAATTCGGTCCGCTTTTATGAACAATGTATTATTTTTGGCCTTTATGTTACATACACATAGATTCAGCATTAAAGGCTCGGCTCGAGTGAGTCAATACCACTGTCTCACAAAAAAGCGATATAAAGTAGCGGCTTGCTGCTATGTTTCATACGGTGAGTGAGATATTTAAAGGCCCAAATCCCGCTCCACTTCCCAGTCCCTTAATTATCCCTTGCCGTTAAGGTCGCCAACGCGCCCACAATTCTTCTGGTATTGCAGGCAGATGATGCAAGCAGCTGGTACATATCACATATTGGGTGAACGGAGTCCACCGTGATGGTCCTGACAAAGTGGTCTCTTAGGATCAAAATGGCTAGGCTATCAATGGGCGGCTACTCTGGGCAGCAGTGCAGCTCTCAAAGGCGCACATTTGGAAGAACGCCATGATGCCCCAAAGCCTTGTCTGAGCTGCAGTCGAAACCCCAACGTTGTAGACTACCTCTAAGAGGGTTGCAGGTAAATCAAGCCGATCCAGAGGTGGAGAGGGAGTGCCACCCAAATTGCGATTATGGCTGAAACAGTTTACACTATTAGTACAACACTTACTCGCATAAAACTACATTTTTAAATAAGTAAATTAATTTCAACAATATGTTACATCGATGGTTTCATTCGATGGTGAATAGAGTTCGGCTGCAAAACCGAAATTGTATTGGATGGACCATGATGGGAATTCAGATCCATAACAGTTTTATTGATATTTGTTAAAAAAAAACTCGTAGTACTAAATGCCAGCATTTGGTTGCTGCCATCGTCAACTGACATGACCGGCATTTCACAGTGATTTATTCAGACGAACCAACCGGCAACCATCAATCTCAGGTTTCGTATCTCATACCGGATATCGATTCTTAATGAATAATCTATACTAATATTATAAAGCTGAAGAGTTTGATTGTTTGTTTGAACGCGCTAATCTCAGGAACTACTGGTTCGAATTGAAAAATTCTTTTTGTGTTGGATAGTCCATTTATCGAGGAAGGCTTTAGGCTATATAACATTACGCTGCGACCATTAGGAGCGAAGCATGAGTGAAAAATGTTGCAAAAACGGGGAAAATTATTTATATTTGAAGGCTGCCGTTGCTATGGTAATCAAATTTGGTCGGAATTAATGCATTATTGTCAATTATTTTCCAAAGTGTTATCAACATAATATTATTCCTTATCCAAATAAATGTATTGTTGATTAAGAGTATTTCATTGTAAACAATAATTTATAAAGAGGAAATATTTGTATTTTTGTATGTAACGAATTAACTTAAAAACTACCGGACTGATTTGAAAAATTCTTCCGCCATTAGAATCCTACATTATCCCTGATAAACATAGGCTACTTTTTATGCCGGAAAAAGCAGATCACGCGTGCGGAGCCGCGAGGAAAAGCTAGTATTATATAAAGATTGCGGAATCTCTGCTCAAAGTTGATCTACACAAAAGCGAATAAGTGATGATACGCAATGACCATAGCAAAATGTGCAGAAAGCTGCTGGGCGTGGCAGCGAGCATGGCTTCGTCTAAATACGTCACACATGTGAGTTTTTACCTTTTATCATCTACACTAATATTATAAAGAGGAAAGATTTGTATTTTTGCATGTAACGAAATAAACTTAAAAACTACTGGAGATATTCCAAAAAATATTTTGCCCATAGACAGCTGAGTAACGTAAGCTACGTGTTATTCCGGAAAAAGCATACCACGCGGGCAGTGCCGCGAGGTAAAGCTAATAAAAAAGACTTGTTCACTAGTAATTTAAATTGGTGAAAAGAATAAAAATACAGGTATTTACTAGCCTAAACGGCACAGCTTTAGACAGAAGTTTGAATTACAGAGCACTGGGCTGCATTCATCACCACCATATATACGTTATTAAGTATCGTAATACGCAGTGTTTTCACTGGCTTCAATATACATTAACTTGTATTTGACTTCAATTTAAAAGTTAGGGATTAAGTACAAAAATCTGTTTCATAATATTCCTAAATGCGTGCTAAAGAGCGTCGACAATATATTGGTTTATGCCATGAATAAAGTAAACAATATTAAAGTATAATTTAGTATAATAAAACATTGTTCTGAGCAAGCCTTCCCGTCGCTTTATTCAATTAAAGGTGTACTTAAAAAAAATACGGTTCGAGTAGTCGTTTCGAGAGTAATTAGTCTACTTCGTGTATCAAGATGTCGTGTAAAGCATTATTTAACCTCAGCCAAAAACGAAAAGTTTGGCAGATATTAGGTAATCTCTTTCTCTTTCTCATCATCATTATCATCATCATCGCATCTCATTCACCACATTAAATAAAATAGCAAGCGACTACTTCACGTCGATTTTCTGTGTAACAATGACAACAATCCGACCGAGCCGGCTCACTCATGCCGTGGACAAAACTGTCTACAGCGTGGCTCTACTACTTACTCCATTTATAAATTTTACGTGACTTACTCGAGTACGTCACATCGCACATAAAATCTCTCGCTCGTTTTATTGGTCTAGTGGCAACGTACGAGGCGTCTGAGAACCGTGGGGTACTGAGTTCAATACCCAGGTCTGACGATCATAATCGGTGTTTGAGTTTTCGTTTAGAAAAATCACACACGAATTGATTGTGGAATTTGTGCCTGGTATGGCGTAGGCTCCCCTTAACATCATGAGCCGAAGATAAGCTCGATGGGACATGGGTACACTAGTTACACTTTTCTTTACCTTCCTTCAGGGATAAATATTTGGGTCATTAATTTTATTCTCCTTGTCGAATACAAAGAAACAGGCAGATTAAGCCACAGGGCAAGGCTAATATAATATTCCTATAATATTCCGGTTTTATACAGAAACTAAACAGCAAATATGTATAATGATATCGGAAACATTTATATATTTCCCCAAAGGATTTCAACTTCGCCATGTAATATCGATGAGGGAACTATTCAAACGATAATACATACTTATACCGAGGTTTAGTGATGAGATATAAAATACAACATTTGGTAATCGAGTCAATTTTAAATATGTTTGAGTAAATGTTACTATAACCGTTAGAAACACCAGAAATCAAATAGAAAAAAAAACTATAATTTCTATATAGCTCAAAAGAATTTCTTCATACACACTGAAGAACCATATCGATTAAACCAGCTTTCAAATAAAAAAACACATTCAAATAGGTTTTTTCGTTTAGATGTTACGATGCCATCTGAGTGAGATGTCACTGTACTATATGAAACTTACGTTTCATATAGTACAGTGACATCTCACTACTAAGTGGCTATTTCACATCGTTTAGTACTACTACGTATGTGGCTATGTATAAATAATTGTATTGTAAGAAATATTATTTTTTTATTAATAACAACAAAAGACACTTGAATACCCGAATATCGAAACCATGCCTCATCACTAGCTAGGTATATAGCACATAGCTGTTACATAACCCGGGCGTTCGCTCACCCGGATCAATATCGGATGCTTTGTCTCTGTCACATTTATACCCATCCCTTTCTGTAACATTCTTGGTTGTATCTACGTCAAATGGAACGTAAATTGTACGTATATCTAGCTATAAAGCTTAATTGTATATACGTAATACCTCGGTGGCGCTAAATTGCGTACGCGGTACGAACGTTGTGCCGAGGTCTCGAGTTCGATCTTCGGGTCGGGTTAAAGTGATTTTATTTTTATTTAATTAAATGACGTGGCCAACAAGGCGCTCGCCTGATGGTAAGCGCCACGCCTGCCCATAAACATAAGTAACACCACACAAAAAACAACAAAAACACTACACAAAACTTTGAATTACAAAGCACTGCGTGGCACTGAACTGCGCTCGTCACCCCGTGACATAAGATGTTAAGTCTCATAATGCCCAGTAATTTCACTGGCTTAAATGTCCTTCAAACCGAAACACAACAGTGCTTACACACTGTTGTTTGGCGGCAGAAATAGACAAAACGGTGGTGCCAACCCAGACGGCCTCTCGCATACGAGAGACCACCTTGTATGATATTGAGTATTTCTATTACAAATCGCTCAATACAGCCCGGATACTAGAATTTTGCCCAGTTTGGCGATACACTCGCACCAATTACATTATGGGACGGAAGTAGGCACAGCTAAATGAGGGTTACTGTTTAAACTTAATATCAAGTCATGACTTTTTAATATATTCAAATTTCCATTATTAATTGATTCTACACCTGATTAATTTCAATCCGAACTGGGAACTACTGAGACAGGTGGAGCTAACATAAGTAATTAACATAATTCAATTTATTACTTTTACGGTACGATACTTAGATACATACAATGGTGAGTTAATAGACATAAGAGCCTCCTTTACAATAAATATATATACTCATAGCACTTGAACGTGAGAGGCTCACATCTCTGTTAGACATTATCTGCCTTACCCAACAACTCTTAAAATGCACCAAAACCTTCTAAAGGGCCCCATACATGGTAAGATTCATCTGTACGATCCGTCGCGTCAAACCGATCGAAACGACGAATCGATGGTGTATGTCAAGATCGTTAACGATTTACTTGATCGAAGACGATGTCGGAAATCGCAACAAAAACTCATGCAATCATGAATATCGTAACGATGAATCGACAGTGTATGGCTCTTTACGATCAACGATTCGATTTTGTATTTTTTTTTATTTTTTGATTTCTTAACCCACATTTTTCTAGGCTTTCTTTTTTTCTTTTGTTTCCGAATCAACGATACCGCCACATAGGTAAGGAAAAGAAGTTAATTTCCCATTTTATAGGGCACGTATTTAATTATTTGAACACGTCCTTATCCTTCAGCTTCAAGCAAGTAAATGATCGATCGTTACGACCAATCGTTTCGTGTATGAGCGACATTTTTGATGCGATCAATCGTCACGATTTTCATCAGATCGATCGGATAGACGAATCGTACCGTATATGGGGCCCTTTAGAGTATATAGACAATTATTGACATAGAAGTTCTGTATTAAACTGACAATTAAGCACCCGGAATAACTTTATAATATTCAAAAATCTTGATATCTTGCTGTTGGTAGGATATTGATATCGGCCGAGATAGCGACCACCGTATACATAGTGTTAAAACCTGTCATAGTGACCCACACACCTTGTGTGAATCGCGTTCCAGAATCAGCCAGTGTATATCCGGTTTTTTTTATTGTTATTACTATTATTTTATTTGGACTGCACTATGCTTACCATCAGGTGTAGTGCAGTCACTTTGCTGTCCTCGGATAAAAGAAAAAGAAAAGATCATCTGAGCTTGGTGGTAGAGTTCTTACGACGTAATTGGAGACCCACGTTAACTTAATAACGGTGATCACAAACTAATACTTCTACTAATGTGACTCACTTGAACGTGTGTCTGTATAAATATACATAATACACCCAACAGTCACACACATACATTTGACAAGGTGGTAGGCCTCTCGTATTTCTCGTAGGCCGTCTGGGTTGGTACGACCGCTTTGTCTATTTCTGCCGGCAAGCAACAGTGTATAAGCACTGTTGTGTTTCGGTTTGAAGAACACTGAAGCCAGTGAAATTACTGGGCATTATGAGGCTTAACATCTATGTCTCAGGGTGACGAGCGCAGTTCAGTGCCATGCAGTGCTTTGTAATTCAAAGTTCTGTGTAGTGTTGCTTCCGTATATTGGCGTGGCACTTACTATCAGGCGAGCGCCTTGCTCGTCTCGTCAACGATCAAATGAAAAAAATAAAAAAAACATACCCCTGATCCCACAATAAGATACGAGTCTTGTGTCTTCGGTATCAGGAACTAGAGACTTTAGAACATATTGAAATTTCTTTGCGTTCCCTATTATCGGTATTTGCTACTTTTTAATATACCGTAGCCCGTCGATGTAGGATTATACCTGCATATACAATGTGTTGTGGTTTGCTGGTGGGAGGGTACCAGACGTTTTTGTACCCGAATAGATAGCGACCATCATACACTTAGTGAAAAACCCACCGTAGTGGCTTGTTCAGGCGAGTCGCTATCCAGGATCAGCCAAGGTGTATGCAGTTACTTCAGGCCGGCATAATTTTGCTGACCGTCGAGGAACGCAATGCCTCTTGACAGCCGAAAAAATTGCATAAGTAACGGCTTGCCGCTGCGTTTCGTACTGCGCGTAAGATATTTAGATACCCAGATCTCCGTCCCCCTGCCAATACCTTAATTACCCCTTTCCTTTAAGGTCGGTAACGCGCTCATGATTCTGCTGGTATAGTGGACGTACATGGGCGGTGGAGATCATTACCATCAGGCGAGCGCTTGTTCTTTCGCCGGCCTATGTTACAAAAATTATCATTTTAATTAACATAAACAATCATCGTATTTGAGCAACATTTCTTACATTTACCTATATGATGCGAGATTAATACCTTCTGATAATAAGAATAAATTAATATCTTATCGTAATATCTACTTAAGCTCTATATTTTTTTTATTTGGTGATAGGAAACTCTTTAAAGAACTACTCAAAACAACCTAATTAAAAAAACCTAAGGATTTTAACTCACTACCTCTACTCTATTTCACATTTTGACTTTACAAAATGTCACTGTTAATATGTAATATAAATTATATTTATGTAATCATTTTAGATATACCTACTTAAAACCCCCATTCAAATTTCTCCTGAAATGAAATACGTCAATAATCATTTTATTTTACAGATGCCGAGAATGAAAATAATCGCCCTCCTAATAGGCGTATTGAGGGTGGCACCGCATGCCGCAGCCACCGACCAATCAAAAATGTTCCTCCCCAATGAAGAGCCAATCGCATCGCAGGAAACTGACGTGGGACAAAGACGGGTAGCAACCCCCGAGGTCGTTTTACAACTGAAATACGATAGAGGAGGGCTGAATAAGATATATCTGGCACAATTCAGACAGGAGTCGAATGCTTGGAACCCGTCAGTGCCGGCGCGAACGAATCTCTGCGCGGACTTGTGTCACGCAGGTTTTTAAGCAGTCTGCTTTGTTTTTTTTTTCGTTCTGTTTTTAAAAGTATTGCAATGGTGATTTTTTAAATCTGTGTGAAGTTTTTTAATCGCTTTGTGATTGTGTTTTATTTTTGGTGAGTATTCGTAATTATTAATGTATTCAGAATAATATTTCTCCTGTTTATTGTTTTTCCAATGTATTTTTAAGATTCATATTGTAGCTGTTTGATCAGTATATCAACAGGGATTTAATTTTAATATATTACTGAATTAACACTAATTGGATTAGTATTGGGAAAGGGAGGAAATTTTATGCCTCCGGATATCTCACACCGTACAAAATGCCGCAGCAAGCCACTACTTTACGTTGATTTTTTATTTAGACAGTAGTAATAACTCAGTCAACTCAGACAAAACTGTGTACCTACACTATTACTCTACCACTTGAAACAATTAATCACCTTTAAAATTGCCTATAACCTAAAATAAGAATAAAAAAAGGTCTTAGAATACCTTGTTCAGCAATAATATATAAAAAAAATACAATTCTCAATATATTTTCACCATTGTTTCGAAAAACAAACCTTGACGTTTCCCGTTCTAGTTAAATCACATCTAATAATATAATATCTCAAGGTCTTGGCGGTGAAGCGTGCGGCTCCTCCTGCACTCAAATGATACCCGTCGGCCTGCAGAAAGCACTGCAGGAGACTAACCACACAGATGTGTCGTATGGACAACCAAGGTACTCCGTGTGCCCAGCCCTTTGTGGCAACTATCTTGGTACGTATTGTCATTTTATAAGGAGGTTAAGAAGTGTATTTTAACTTAAAATGTCAAGGGCTGCTCATTTTCGACGCATGTTTATATCTGCATATATGGTTTAAACAGTTTAGAAACGTATTTTGATTTTTTATTTTATTTTATGGAATAAAACAACGTTTTTAGTAGACTGCCTCGGTGGTGCAGTTGTATTGTCTACGCATTACGACTGCTGCGTTGAGGTCTCGGGTTCGATCCCCGGGTCGGGTCAAATGATATTGGGTTTTTTTTATCACGAAATGGTCAGTATCAGCCCGGAGCCAGGAATAATGCCCGGTGTGGCGATAGGCTCGACCCTATCACATCATGGGACGGAATTACGCTCGGCGAATGTGTCGGTTACACTTCTGCCTACCCTTTCGAGGATTACAGACATAAGTGCGTATTTATTTATAACTTTTAGCTCTATAAAATGTTTTGTTCTCTATTTATGTCCTGGTACTATGTGAAAGTTAGATTTTCTTGGATTTGGATGTTTGTTAGTCAATCACGGCTTTGAACAGTTTTGAAAGAAATTTTGCACACAGATGGACTATGGCCTGAGTTAGGACATTTTTAATAGAAAGGAGGCCGTTAACGTGGGTAGAGCTGCGAGCAAAAACTAGTGTATATTAAAAGAAAGATGACAGGCATTCCGAATGACTTATATTGGTGTACATAGAGGAGTCTCCTTTTTTCATACTACTTAATGATGAGATGTTTAGATCACTCGCTTGATGGTAAGCACCATACTGGTCCATAAACAGTACAATTATGCTATCGAGTCTACAATTGTAGAGTTTCATTTAAATCATCTATATCATATTTCAACTTAGCAGAGTATCAATCATCAGGTATATCTATCTTTGACTAACTGTTAGTAAAACCTAATCAGGTAAACCTCTTTGCAACTGCGAGGTAAGCCAGGACGAAGAAGAACATGGCGTGGACTGGACGGCGGTCTGTTCAGCTTTCTGTGTGGACGGGTATACACTTGGAGGTGAGATTCAACTATATTTGCGATCCCCGCACCGAGACAAATGTTTGTGTGATCCACATTGATTTGTTTCGGGGTCTGGGTGTTGTGAGACCGAAAGTCTCTCTTAGTTCCTGATACCCACGACACAAGACTCGTATCTTACTGTGGGGTCAGGACTATGTATGTATGTGACTGTTGGGTGTATTTATTTATTTCAAGTATCCTATTTCCAGAAAAAGTAGCCAATAACGGAATCGGACTCTGGAACTATGAATTTCGAGTTACAACACCCATTCCTTTGTATTTTTTAAATCATTTTAAGGATATCCACCATAATAGGACATTCTATGAAAATTTAAGCCGGATACATGTTATCGTCTAAAGAGTCCTTTAATGTTTTTTTGATATTATTATTTGATTGAATGACGAGACGCGCCAAGCGCTCGCCTGATGGTAAGCGCCACGCCTCCCCATAAACAGAAACAACACCACACAGAAGTGTGAATTACAAATCACTGTATGGCACTGAACTGCGCTCGTCACCCCGAGACGTAAGATGTTAAATCTCATAATGCCCAGAAATTTCACCGGGTTCAATGTCCTTCAAACCGAAATACAACAGTGCTTACACACTGTTGCTTGACAAAGCGGTGGTACCAACCCAGACGGCCTCTCGCATACGAGGGACCTACCACCTTGTAAGACCAGACCGAAGTATCAAGGTCTGAGTACCAACTACCAACCGCATTTAACATTGTCCAACTGCGTAGCATACAATGCGTATTGCCACCTCACCCGCAAGTCATTTTTTGTCATCAGGTTGCCCGTCATGCAACACCCCGACGCCCGTGGTACCCGTTCCGTTCAACCAACTGTCCAGGGTCCTCAACACATCTGAAGGTTGGCACGCATGGTGCAATGTGCAGTGCCGTCAGGGACAAGGCGGGGCTGCTTGCAACTGTGACAGGACACCGTTCAGCGCATAAAATACAGAGTACCATATTTACGTTTCAAATGCATAACGACTTTAAATTAAAAAAAAAAATTTACGCAAAAAATTAAATTTACCGTTATCAGATAGATTTCGTTTTTAAAGACCCTATGTTATGTTTTAAACACGTTAAACACGTTATAAATTCCGTCAGCTTTCATTTTATCGGGGATTAAATTGTTCGATTTTTTAATGATTTAAAATATCGTAAAAAATATATATCTTGTTTTAGTACCTACATATTATTTTTAGATCACAAAATTACTTACAAATTATCTAACACATTAACATTATGAAATGAATTAACTTACCAATAGTAGTAATATGTACATAAACATGTGGTCATCAAATCTGTTTTTGTAAGTTTATTAAATCAACTTCTATCTAAAATATTTAAATATTAGATTAATATTATGTAACCACTTACATATAATTCGGTTAAATGAATCAAATTCATTTGCAGTTAGGTATTAAAAAGTAAAGAAAGTTAAAATACATGGCTTAGTAATAGATAAATAATTATAAAATAAATATAGTTAATAATTATTTTTCAGTATAATTTACTTTAAGTGAGTATAATATTTATCACAATTATATTATGTGAAATTAAAATAGTGTATAGCAAATAATATATAAGTACTTACATAATACCAAAATTAAACTTTAACGCCGCAAATAATCGCACATACATCATATAGAAAAACTCTATAATTTTATTAGATATTTGAAAAAAATACTATCCTTTCATAATTATTTATACAGTCTTTATAATATACTCGTAGCAGACGCCTAATGGCTGTTCCCTATATGATGTAAACAGATATATTTGATTATTATCTACACTGTTTCGGCAAATGTTCCATACGAAATAAAAATGTAATGCTATGATTTTCATAAAAATGTTTCAAAAATTGCAGCAAGTAAGCAAATCTGTCGATGACAGAATATGGAAACCTCCATAAATGAATAAGGGGATTGGCTAAAACATTTACAGATAAATTATAACATGTAATCTCTTTAATTCACAAGTAAAGAAACAAAACAGTGATTAGTCAAATAAAACACTAATATTTTATTTAATAATGTCTATAAAAGTAAGAGTTGAATAATTTAATCATATTTCTTAATCTATCGGTATAATATTTGTTTTAATATTAATATTATATCTTATTAATAACCAATAATAATAATAATAGTAAAGTATATAATTAGAAGCACGACGTAATTAACGTATTTAAATTCATGATAAGATTAACCTGTACAAATAATTAAAAAGAACTGTGTGTATGACAATATTTACTGTAATTACATGTAACGGTGGCCGACACTGTCCATTTAAATCGATTTACAATTAATTTTACTACACAAAATATTCATTTATAAAATTTAAAACGTGAAAACACTTTGCTTTATTAAATTTTATGTTCATTTAATTTGATTCTGTTGTTTTATTTTTATTTTACCTATTCTGTTGGAACCTACCAGTCAATTATTAATTTCGACTCCCTAAATTTTTCAATTTGGATAATTCGTATGATTAAATGTTAACAGAACGGTAGTATCGTTGTGTAGTCGATGACACGTAGGAATTAAGCGTGTGTAGTGTAAATATCTGAAAATAATTTCATTTTGAGAAATCTGTATCTACTGAAATAAATCATGGCGATAGAAATGTACTATAATTTAGCTCTGCAAATTTTATTGTTGTCCTAGATAATTAATCCACACCAGTATTCTAAAGTGGAACTGAAATATATTTTCAGATATTTGAAATATTATTTTTGACATTATTTACGTATGCACAGGGAGCCCTCGGGTAGCTGATCCACTTGACTACTATCAAGCTCATTTTCCGTGAGTAGCTTCGTTTCGATGAGACGACCAACTATTCCCTATGCGAAAATTCTCTATTGTGGTAGCTAACAGAGGTAGCAAGGATAGAATATTTCGATTTGATGATACTCAAAAAATTATTATTTTATTTGTAGGACAATATGACAGTTAAATTATATAAATATTAACTAAGTAAATACAAAAAAATCAGCTGGTTAGTAATCATACCTATTGGAAGGAGGGGCTTCCAATAGGTATCGATAACTAGGTCATAAGGATGATTACTAACCAGCTGATTTTTTTGTTTTTACGTAGTTAATATTTATATAATTTAACTGTCATATTGTCCTACAAATAAAATAATAATTTTTTAAGTATCATCAAATCGAAATATTCTATCCTTGCTACCTCTGTTAGCTACCACAATAGAGAATTTTCGCATAGGGAATAGTTGGTCGTCTCATCGAAACGAAGCTACTCACGGAAAATGAGCTTGATAGTAGTCAAGTGGATCAGCTACCCGAGGGCTCCCTGTCTAGTAAGTGTGTATATATCTATCATAGAAATATTCTTAGACCAGCTTAACTAGCCCTTACTTCGATGTAATTAAGCTCAAATTAGTCTGAGTGTTTATCTTTCCCGCGAAAGTTTGAGTGTGAGATATTGTAAAACAATGTTCATTTCTTTAAATTAATAAACGTTTAGATAGAGAGACGTGGAACACCCTAGTGTACGTTATAAATAGATTAAATAATCTAGAATAAACAAATATTATCTTTACATCATGGCTAATTTCTAAAAATGGAAAAGATGTTTTGTTTTAATAGCAACTAGTTTTTAGTCCAACATTCAAGTAAATCAACAAGGTATTGTCCTTTTCATATTTAATATACCTAGTATCGAGATTCGAATCTTATACCGCTCAAATCTAAAGCTTCCCACGTCTTATTTGTAGAGGAAAGACCGTGCCAGAGTGTATAGGACAAAAGGAAAACGTGTTTCAGGTATTATTACACTATTACAATATATTAGTCTGAATGACGTCAAGCAAGTCTGCGGCTTGGCGTCAGAAATAGACAAGGCGGTTCTACCAACCCAGACAGCTTCTCGCATACGAGGGACCCACCACCTAATAATATAGCACCGTATACATTTTAGAATTTATCGGAATAGCTATTGGCTGGGTGCGTGACTCCAGCGCCATCTAACGATACAACTTACGGTGGCTCTTTTGAGAAAATAAACATGTATTGGATGTCAAATAGTTATTGAAAAAATAAAATCAAATTGAAAAAAAAATATTTTCAATGTGATATATTACACAGAGTGAATATTAAATTAATTTTTTTTCCGTGGGTCAGCTAAAAACAGTAAGTAAAATAAATACAACAACTAAAACAAGTCTCAATAAGTGAATTAGGTTAAGACTTGAAAAATTGAAAAAAAGAACGTGAAACGTGTTGGTTATTTGAGTTTCTTGGTCAGCAAACGTTCTATGAGGTGTACCACACTCCTTGTTAACTAATTTTTTATTGGTAATGATATTTGACGTCGACGATTCTAGAATATCTGTTTGTGTCTCAGCATCACATTTGTTACTGCTTACATAACGATTACAAATAAATGTTTTTGATGATACATTGGAGGTAAAATATATATTCGCTTCACAGGCTTGATCCATCGTTTGATTCATGGATGTATTAGGTTGATCAGTTATTTCAGACGGTTCTGTAATATTCATCACCGGATCTATCTCAGCCGTTGACTTTTTTATTATTCTCCTGTCCATGAAGCGTTTGTGTCTAAATAAATAAATTACGATAATATAAATAAAAATTAAATTAAATAAAACAGGTATTGCTAAATCATTAACTATATCAAATAATATGTCTACATTTTTTAGTCGATTATTTCTATTAATCTAAATATTTTAATCAAAACTTAATTTTTTTACGTACCTACTCAAAACTGTGGATTCGTTGACTTTACGTCTTCTATAAACTGATGGAAAAATAGTTGGAGCGTAATTAGGACTTGATTCAACATCTGATTTTTCACCACCAATGAAGTGTTCACTGCATATAACATCCATAGGTTTTGGAGACCATAACGATCCATCAATACTTTATAAAAAAATATTAATTAAATTATTACTCCGTTTTCTTACACGACATACACACGTATATGACATTATTCTATAGAATACGGTTGTAGGTTATAGTAATACTTACTTTTGCCTTTTAACAGCAGTTATCCATTTTTTTCGCTGATTTAATTTCCACTTGGCAACCGGAATCTTATAAAATTTACAATTACTATTCCTACTAGTATTTTTGCAATCGACTACACAACAACTTTGATGACCCATTTTATTTTATTTATTTAATTAAACTGACACACGTGTTATTGTTATGGTCATAGATAATAAAGAGCCACCCGTAGTTCTGTATTGTCCGCAGCGAGCGCTGACATCACTTTTGTGTCCCCCACTATGCCTTACGCACCCAGCGAATACCAATTTTGATTTCATATTGAATGCTACAGGCCAGTGCCAGGCCTAGCTTATAAAGCGTAGATAAAGTAGATCTATGCACAAAAATAATATATAGATGTAATAAGTACGTAAATTACTAATATGCAAATTATTTTGCTTTGCCAAGAGCATAAGCTATTACCTTGTTTGTAATGCTTCCTGGAGACCTCACACGAATCAAACACAAAATCAAACAAAAATAGTAATCCTCTTTATATAAATCACCAATTATGCGCCTTAAATACTCTGGTGTCATTTGAAGATATAGTAAAGTACAAGATCCGACTTTCGGGATACGTAGTCAAAACGACATCTTTAGTTTAAAATCTACCAATCATGAATCGATGCGAGTTTATGCATGGTGGGAGTTAAGCAGTAATAACCCAGCGAGGAGCGGTACGGACTGTCCAGATCAAAGTCGCAAGTTGCTAAACTAGTTCCAAGAGCGTTCACTTCTGACTATTCTGAGTTACCGTTATGGTGAAGGAAACATCGTCAGGAAACCGGCACACTTGAGAAGTTCTCCCATAAAAATTTCGCAGGTATGTGAAATCTTTTTTTTTTTGCTGTTTGACGTTATGCTGTTAGCCTGACGAGAGTCGGCTTTCTACAGCTTCACCGGACTTTCGGGCGAACGCTTTAGGCGCTCTCAACCCTTAATGTGAAATCTGCCAACTACATTAGGCTATCATATTGCACTCTCCTACAGTAGAGAAGTCCGTGCCCAACAATGGAACGTGTATATTACAGGGCTAATAAAAAAAAGAATTATGCATGATAACTAAATTTAGGCCCTGAGATGAAGACAGTGCTTGCGCCAACCATCCCGGTCTTGGGCAACCCGCATCCATCCGCTACCTGCCATCTTTTTCAAGTCGTCGGTCCACAGAAAATTTTATTTTGCTCTAACCGTTTTCAAGTGATGCCGTTACCAACAAACAGCATGTTTATTTTTATAGATATTGTTGATGCCATGTCTAAACATTCTTTATGCTACGTGTTCTACATTGTATAATTAAACTCACTCATCAACATGACACTCGCCTTACATTGTCCAGCACAAACCGTGCAGATTCATTAGAGCGTTGTATAAATTTTAAATAATCGTCATAATGTTCTATATCGAGTCGCGAGCTCGATGGCATTTCCAATGGGTCTATATCATGTTGACAAATTCAATCCATTCCAAATCTATTTGTTCACTATTTACTTGCTATAGGTTCCTGTTGGAAAAAGAAGTTACGTCAGAGTCAGATGTTCAATAATTTTCTCACCGAAAATTAATGCAATGTACCAATACAAATTAAATAATTATGTAAACAGTGTAACGTCATAAGCAGACACTTAAAAGCCATTTTCAAAATCATCTCATCTCAAATAATACGCGTGGGTATGCGAAGACTAGAAGCAGTGAGGGTTTATATTTATTGGTGGTAGGATATTCATATCCGCCCGCATAGCGACCACCGTACACATAGTGTTAAATCCTGCCATAGTGATCCACACGCCTTTGTGTGGATCGCGTTCCAGGATCAGCTAGTGTATATCCGGTTCTCCCAAGGGGCTTGCAACATGACTTGATGGTTGATTGGGTGGGGTATAGGTATACATCCTTGTATTACTGTGCCTGCATCGGTCATCCGCCTGTCCTGTCGCAGGCCCCTCGATTTGCTTCTTTCCTCTCCGAAGAGGGAAGAAGCATTATACAGGCTGGCATGACTCTGGTTACCACCGATAAACTCATTGTTTGTTGGTGGTCGCTGGTTTTTTGGATTGCACTACGCTTACCATCAGGTGTAGTGCAGTCACTTTGCCGTGCTTGAATAAAAAAAAAAAACAAGAAAAAATATGGGCTAAACAAGCTAATACTTTCGCTAGATGGTAGATTTCTCATATATTATGCGAGAAGCCTTCTGGTTCGGTACCGTCGGACTGTCTATAGTATTCCAGTGACATAGATATGTGATTGAAGCCAGTGAAATTATTGGGCATATTGAAACTCAATATCTTATGTCTCGGGGTGACTAGCGCAGTAGCGCCATGTAATTCTTCATAATTGGAAGTTCTGATTAGTTTCGTTTCTGTTTATGGGCACGAATGACGCTTAGCATCAGACGAGCGTTTAGTTCGTCTCGTCGATAATATTAATAAAAAAACAACCACCATCCTTTCCCAGTTACCCTTAACTTTCCACAAAGTTGCCACGATTCCTCTTGGATATTCAGGCAGAAGAGACCGACTAGCTCGTTTGTAGTTTCTTTCAGTATGATAGGAATCTATGAAAAAGATGAAAGTATTATTGAACGTATGTGATTTGTGGGTTATGCATGTATTTATGAATCTAAGTGTGATGTTCGTAGGATTGTCTTTCCATAACCTCATAAGGGCTGGATTTAAACAGATTTGGATAAACTCTTATGACCAAATAGTTCTCATTTTAGAGGGTCACTACAGACTGATATTTATTTAAAAAAAACAGTAAAAAAATGCTTCCAAACTTAAAAAGCTATGTGTGGAAGTGCAGGAAAAATACTTGAGTAATATGATGTAATATTATGAATGATTGATAAACTCTAAGTGAATGGTTATTGTAAATAAAAGCATGTGTATTATGTGCAATATTAGATGTAATTAATTATATTACAACCAAGAAATATCACGACAAACAATATCACAAAAGTCTTCCATTAGTTAAGGATAGTATACATATTTAAGAAATTTTAGCTTGTAAGTAAATGGTTTGTCGTAATTAAGTAGAGATTTTGTCTCATTCCTTAAGTCATATTAAGTAAGTGAGAAATAATTTTAATATTTCCCCTGCTGATGATAAGCTATCTTAATAAAAATGCAGCTATGTCGACTACAACATATAATCGTTTGTAAAACTACCTTCGAAGTTGTGGACTCCGATTTCAAGTTACTATAGAAGAAAAGGTTTTTCTTAATGATTTACATAATCTGAAACAAAGGTCTAGATGCGTGTCATGCGTTGAGTACCTGCTGTCTGTACGTCTGTCTGTATGTAGAATGTAAGTTGGCCGTAGCTAGTTTTGGAACTAATTGAAAATATATAATAGGATATATTTTTTTTATTTCATTTATTAAACACAAAACAGGTTGCAATCATGTATAAATTTACATTATGAGATACATTTGATGAACAATAATTATAACCAAAAACAATTTGTGAATATTGGAAACAAACGTAAATCAACCAATGAGTTCAACCGTTCGACGATAGCACCGCTCATATCGCCAACTTATAGTTGTCGCACTGTATCAAATTTATGATGATTTAAGAGAAACGTATACGAACGTACGTAACTAGACAGCCTCCATGGCTCCGTAGTGGGCGACTAGCCGGCTGCAAAGCGAGAGGCAGTGGGTTCGATACCCGTACTGAGACAAGTGTTTGTGTGATCCTCAAATATTTGTTTCGGGTCTGGGTGTCGTGGGACCGCAAGCCCATCGTAGTTCCTGATACCCACGATACATGTTAACCTAGTGTGGGGTCAGGACTATGTGTGTGACAGTTGAATCTGGAACTATTGTGGAACTGGCATTTACAGTTCTTCTTTTGTACTTCCTGATACCCACGAAATAAGATAAGTTATTTTAATTAGAATTGAGCACAGATTACGTACTTAATAATATGTTTATTAATGATTTCTTGCGTTTACGCGAATGTTATACATTGAAATAAAACAAATTTAAACGGATTTAATCGCGGTTTTTATTTTAATTTTTAGTCCACTCTGTGATCACGAAGGCTGAAAAGCTTTCGAAACGTCGGAACCAAAATTAAAATAAAACACCACAATAAAATCCGTTTAAGTTAGTTTTATTTCAATATGTTTATTACTTAGTATGGGTTACGACTATGTATGGCTGTTGGGTGTAATTGCCTACCATTTTTGTAAAAAGTAAATTGTGTGTAGTACGTATTGATTTTATTGTTTAATTCATTCAAAATATTTATGTTTGCGTGATATTTGCTAAATTAATTTTATCGTCTCTTTACAGCTTAAAATGTGTATAGCTACTTATATCTGTTTTATTTCGCAATATGTTGTGAATATAATTTAGAGGAAAATGTATGTAACATATTATATTGTTCGGATCTATTGCCAAAAGGCTTAGTTAAATTGTTTAAATATATGAATTGCAATTCACTGTCGCGGTTGTATAGTTTCGTGTATTAACTTATAAAGTGGACATTATTAGATCTTATATATTAAATATTACTTATGAATGTATTAAATAAAGGAGTGAGAATGAAAATAAAAAGTATCTAACAATTTTTAAATCAAATTATCCGCCTCCAGTTTTTTTCAATGTTGTAAAGATCTAATGGATAATTAGGTTACTATTTATTTTTGCGTATAAATAAAAAAAGATACGCACTCACGCTTGTAATCCCCGAAGGGGTAGGCAGAGGTGTAAACTGTACCTACACTTAAAGATACATATTAAATATACTATATAACTGACACTTTTTCTTTATAGTTATTAACCGAATAAGTAATCTAAGCTACTTAGTAAGTGTTTGTCATTTCCATATCAAGCAGGATAGTATCCTACATAACTAATTGTAAGGTAGTGAATTGTAGAATAAGTATTAGGTACCTACATGTTAATGCGTTATTTTTACTGGAACAAAAAACCGGGCGTTACCCGTGGGATGATAGTTCGTAGATAGTAAATCTATGCATACTAATTAGTGCTGAATTTACCTACCTATCTAATTATATTTATAGGTATGCATAGTATGAGCCATCGCATTAGCCTAATGTTTGAAAATTCGTTCTAAATTTATCGTATCTAAACTAACTTACCTACTAATTCCTAACCTTTTAACTTGTTAACACTTTTACCCTTTACTAAGAACCAACACTACATGATTCCGAAAAAGGAATGATATTAAAACATACTCGTAGATATCGTCAATATCATTGCGACCATTTTCGGGATGCTTATCTGGGACCACCCAGCTATGCCCTAGTAACATTACTAAGCCTTCCTGCCGTCTCTTCTCTGTAGAAACATCAATGTCCAGACCACCCTAAGACTTCTTTGATGTCTAAAAGCAATGGGCACAGCTCATTCATATTTTTTTATTTGGTAGTACACTTAGGTGCATATGGCTGTATTCTAAGAAACTAGCTCTGTTGATCTCAGTAATCAGTAGTTGGCCTAGCAAGAATATAGCAGTAGATAATTGAAGGCAACGCGGCTCTCGAAATCCACGGTTATCAGAGATAACATGATGTAACTAACACCTTTTACTGTACACGTTGTCTCACCGGAGCCGACTTACAGAAATAGGTACATATATTCCCTTAAATAATCCTTTAAATAATTACCTTAATTAAATAGAAATGTGGCTTGTAAATATATTTATAAAAGTATAATTTGTAATTTATTTTACACGCGCTTAATATAGGTAGGTACAACTAATCTCAGATAACAGTGGTGGATTTAAGACCTAGTCCGAATTTGATCTAAGCAAGATCTGGGGGTGGCAAATTGATTTTTATTTAATGATATTTCAAAATTGGTGACCGAAAATTGTCCGAAGTGTAATTTCGATGTACTAAAGAACAATTTAATCTTATGCATGTAAAAGTGCCTCATAAATAGTTTGGTCTGCCCCAGACCCCAGTCCAGTGGTATACATTTACCTAGACAAGTTATTATGTAAGCTCTTTAGGGATTAAACGTGGATACAATTTTGGTCTCCTTTCGATATATCGTATATTGTAGATACGATTACAAAAGCTCTGTTTCCACGTAATATTTAATTAAATAAAAATTATTATAATTATTGTCGTATTATGTACTTGTATTATAATTACTTATAGATAACGCTCTTGATGTGTAACAAATAAGTAGGGTATAGTTGAGTTTAGTGTAAAATAGCAAAAAATAATGGTACCTATTTTAATTATTTGCATAATTATGTAAATGCTTGTATATCGGATTGTAACAACATTAAACTAAAATACGATGGCTAATAGTTATTTGAAATTAATTATTAATGAAATAATTATGATGTAATATTACATTATGATAGCCTCCGTGGCGCAGCGGGCGAGTAGCCGGCTGTGAAGCGAGAGGCCGCGGGTTCGATCCCCGCACCGAGACAAATGTTTGTGTGATCCACAAATATTTGTCCGGGGTCTGGGTGTTGTGAGACCGAAAGTCTCTCGTAGTTCCTGATACCCACGACACAAGACTCGTATCTTACTGTGGGGTCAGGACTATGTGTGTGACTGTTGGGTGTTATTTATTATTTATTTATTATTATATGTTCAAAATAATCATTCAAAATAAAAAAAAATAATGTCACCGAAAAACAGCATACTATATCTTCTACTGCTACCTAATACTTTATTCTTTAAACTATCTGCTTTTTATTTTGTAACTACAAATAAAAGAGAATAATAATATTTTTTTACTGAGTCGCATATTTTGTTTTTTTTACTTATTTAGGCACCATGTTGGTAACTCTGATCTCTTTTGATACGTCTAGGTGAATGAGCCAGTCAATGCCCTTAAGGAAGTGATACGTAACTACATGACTACCGAGTAGTTTCAACTTTCAAGTAATGTCATGTCACCACTCGATGTATTTTTTGCATAAACATGTCGATGTTTTACGTGTACTCAACTGTTTAAATAAATTATGTGGTATTTATGCTGTATTTATTTAACCAACATCTTGAATCAGAAATCTCACACTCTACTTAGATTTACCTACTGACCTACGTAATATTGTATACAACAGAACTGTTCTCGGCAGGCCTGTAGCCAGAATAAGAATGGGAGAAGGCCAAGGACATGGGCATAGGTTTTTTTTTGTATAGCCATAGGCCAGCAAAGAAGCACAGGCACCTGATGGTAAGTGATCCCCACTACCCATGTACACCCACAACACCAGAAGAAACATGAACGCGTTGGCAACCTTCTGGGAAAGGGATAATTAAGGAATAGGGGAAGGAGAGGGGGATTTGGGCCTTCTATCTCGGTCACCGTATGAATCGCAGAAGCAAGCCGATAATTTACGTCGGTTTTCTGTGATACAGCCGGCCCATTTATGCTATTCAACAAGATTCTAGGGGGGGAATCACCCAGCTTGCTATATTGATGGGAAGGGTAAATAAGGCTATTTTGATTAATTACAGAACAAGATCCTTTTACGTTGACATTAACCTTTCATAGATATAGGTATAGCAAAAAAAAATTTGAAAAATAAAAAATAACATTTTCTATAGGTCATTTAGAGTCGATGCCTGTATCGGTACCGGTCAAATGAAATTGCACCGACTCGCGTAGAAATTGATATTTTTAACTTTTCAGTTGGCAAGTGCCGAATCATGGTGTCCCACAGATAACCGACGAAGTACATACAGTTGTACACAGTACAGCTTGCTGACGACTTTCACGGTAAAGTGACTACATTGAACCTGATGTTGAGTACAATGCAATTAAAATATGATATCGACCGTCAAGAAACATTGCGTCCCACGACGGTTGACAGAATTATGCCAGCTTTTATTTACACACTGACTAACACGGGAATGTTTCTGTACCGCCATGTGTGCGGTGGTCACTATCCAGGCTGGTGCAAAAATGATCAGGTACCATCCCTTCAGTACAGAATTCGATAGAGTTTAGCTGCGATGTGGTCCCATATAAAAAAAAATACGGGTTGCACTCCGGGAGTGCCGACAGAAGTGAAAACTTACCAAACAACATGCCAGAATACAAAATTACGGCAACATGTCCTCTCGACATGATAAAAGTACATTCTACTCTCTTCGCGTTTATGCGAGCCTGGTACTTTTTACGGCAACATGTTCCAAATAAGAAAAAACCTAAAAAGTTTTTCTTTGTCTAAATCGTCATTTGTTTATTAATTACGGCTACTCGCCATGAAAAATGGACATTCTACTCTCTTCGCGTTTATGCGAACCTGGTACTTGGCACCATGTTCCAAATTATAAAATAAGTAAAATATCGTCATTTTTATATCAATATCAAAAACAAAATTACGGTAACATGTCTATTCGCCATAAAAAAAAAAAGAAGTGTGCGTCTCGGGACGCTCGACAGAAGTGATAACTTAAACTAATGTGGGTTAAAGTAAGAGCGGAGGAGCTTGCCTACTGCTGCCGTATGCGTGAGAGAAAGGGAAGCCAGAGTGGCGCCGTAACACGTTACGTTACGAAGGCCGGTCAAAGTCATGTCAAAGTCCGGTCAAAAGCCAGTCAAAGTCCGTTCGAAGTCCGGTCAAAGTCCTGTAAAAGTCCGGTCAAATACCAGTCAAAGTCCTGTCAAAATCCGGTCAAAGTCCTGTCAAAGCCCTGTCAAAGTCCGGTCAAATACCGGTCAAAGTCCTGCCAAAATCCGGTTAAAGTCCAGTCAAAGTAATGTCAGTCTTGTCAAAATCCGGTCAAAGCCCGGTCAAAGTCCGGTCGAAGTCCGGTTAAAGCCTAGGCGAAATCCGGTCAAATACCGGTCAAAGTCCAGTCAAATACCGGTCAAAGTCCTGCCAAAATCCGGTTAAAGTCCAGTCAAAGTAATGTCAGTCTTGTCAAAATCCGGTCAAAGCCCGGTGAAAGTCCTATCAAAGTACGGTCGAAGTCCGGTTAAAGTCCAGTCGAAATCCGGTCAAATACCGGTCTAAAACCTGTCAAAATCCGGTCAAAGCCCTATCAAAGTCCGGTTAAAGTCCAGTCGAAATCCGATCAAATACCGGTCAAAGTCCGTTCAAATACCGGTCAAAGTCCTGCCAAAATCCGGTTAAAGTCCAGTCAAAATAATGTCAGTATTGTCAAAATCCGGCCAAAGTCCTATCAAAGTCCGGTTAAAGTCCAGTCGAAATCCGGTCAAAAACCTGTCAAAATCCGGTCAAAGTCCTGTCAAAGTTTGTAAAATCCGGTCAAAGCCCTATCAAAGTCCGGTCGAAGTCCGGTTAAAACCCGGTCAAAGTCCGGTCAAATACCGGTCAAAGTCCTGCCAAAATTCGGTTAAAGCCCAGTCAAAATCCGGTCATAGCCCGGTCAAAGTCCGGACAAAGTCCAGTTGAAGTCCGGTCCAAGCTGACTGGTCACTGTGTGACGCCACCTGGGACTTCGAAATAATCGATGTTCCAGGGAGGTCAGCTAACGCTGGCTGGTCGATGGACCGCTCGCGTTACGGAACGTTTCGGTTCACCCTCCCATAAGAAGTTATCACTTCAAAAACGAACACAGTCCGGTAAAAGTCCGGTCAAAGTCCTGTCAAAGTCTTGTGAAAGTCCGGTCAAAGTCCGGTCCAATCCGACTGGTCACTGTGTGACGCCACCTGGGACTTCGAAATTATCGAAGTTCTAGGGAAGTCGGCTAGCGCTGGCTGGTCAACTGGGCCGCGTGACGTCGCACGGAAGGTTCTCGAATATTCTGGAACCTTCCGCTCGCCGCCGCCGCTCGCGTTACGGAACGTTTCGTTTCACCCTCCCATAAGAAGTTATCACTTCAATAAAATAAATATAAATATTGGTTAAGACGTAATGAAGGTGTACGGAGTATTAAAAGGAAACACCTCAACGTATAACATCACACGCGTCGTGATTGTACTATTGTATTTTCTTTTTTAATAGCTCTAGACGAACAGTTGCGCTTCTAAGCAGGCGATCGCCTGATGGCAAGCGTCTCGCCTGCCCATAAACAGAAACACCACCAATTAAAACTTCGAATTACGAAGTACTGGATGGCACTGGACTGCGTTTGTCACGGAAGATGGTTAAGTCTCATAACTGGGCATTATGGCTTCCAATTCCACTGGCTTCAATATCCTTCAAACTGGAACATAACACTGCTGCTTGGCAGCAGAAAAAGATAAAATCGTAGTACCTAATCAATAAATAACAATCATTTCTTGAGGTCTAGTTAGTACAATGTAATTTAGTCGGCAGTGGCCCGGCGCGGCATCTACTCCAAAAAGACCTTTAAAAATGTTTGTTCTTTTTTACTTTTCAGTGTTAATTTAGTCATATTTTTCGTCACTGATTGATTGAACCGACTAAAATTGATTGGTTTGTATTTGAATAAATATTTTTGGTTATTAGTTTTTGTGAGACAATTTTATTTTATGTTTACATGTCCATCCAAAATAATACGTAAATGTCCCCAACTTTTTAGAAGGTCTAAGTTCCCAACAGTCAAACACACTAGGTTAAACTGTATCGTATAATAAAGGCATATAGGTATCAGGACCTACGAAAGTCTTGCGCTCCCACAACACCTAGACCCGAAACAAATATATGTGGATCCCACACACAAAAAAAAAATTGGTGTGTGTTGTGGGACACCAGGTAGGAACGAAGTTCCTTCGGCTAATGTAGAATCGACACAAATTGCAAAAAAATCAAATTATCAACTAAAATAACAAAATGTATCTCTGTATTTTTGTTTGACAACATAAAATTACATAGAAATAGAAATAAAAAAAGACGTGTGGCACTCGGAGACTGCCGCGGTAAAGCTATTGTATAGCATTTTTTATCAACTTATGTAATTATAAATAATAACGAGCTAGCGTAATCTTTTAAAAATCGAAGGAGTATTTTTATATACTTCAACTTTAACTGGCTGAATGAATTTCATTTTAAAAAAGGAACTAACGCTGGCTGGTTATGCGACTGTCGCGCCTGCGCACTTCTCATTTAACGCTTTTATTCCACGCATTTTTTCCACGCATTTTTCTTACGGTTTTACTATCACATTTTTTTCAGTTCGGTCACGCAGCGAAATCCCTATCCCCTCCAAGCCTGCCGTAAGGAACTTCGTTCCAATTAATTTAGAACTTTTAATTAGGCATTGTACAGAGGGTACAGACGTTGTGCAAATGTAGCCAGTTTTAATCTCTGACTTTCGATAACTAGCAATCATCAAATAGCTGCATAGACTTAGACCATATGTACCTATAACCAAGGTTTATTAAAAACGTTAGGTAATTAAGATAACATTTCTGAAACTATGCAGACAGCAACTCTAGTTGAAAGTTTCGGATAACGACAACTTCTAACTTCGAAATTCAAACTTCGGTTTTGATTGTGTCGATTATTAAGTACTCGATGAGAAAAATTAAAAATATTCTCAATTGACAAATATTTTATTTGGCACATTCATCTATGAGGTTGTGCTTAGATTTAAGACCCGTCAAGTGCAAGTGCGTCCTGTATCTTTACCATAGCTTCGTGACCACATGTTTGAATTCCTTTTCCAAGAATATAAAATGAAATTAAACCTATTTTTTGAAGTGATAACTTCTTATGGGAGGGTGAACCGAAACGTTCCGTAACGCGAGCGGTCCATCGACCAGCCAGCATTAGCCGACCTCCCTGGAACTTATATAATTTCGAAGTCCCAGGTGGCGTCACACAGTGACCAGTCGGCTTGGACAGGGGTTTGACCGGACTTTGACAGGGCTTTGATAGGTCTTTGACCGGACTTTGACATGATTTTGACCGGACTTTAGCAGTAGGCAGGCTCCTCCGCTCTCACTTTAACCCACATTAGTTTAAGTTATCACTTCTCTCGAGCGTCCCGACACGCACACTTTTTTTTCTTCCATTACGATGTAAATGTGTTACTTTTATGATTAAAATATGATTTATTGAACACTCTTAAACCTGTCGGGCACTAGCAACACTAGTCAAGTTTCAAGCCAAGAGAATATCAAAACTCTAACAAGACCCTGAAATCGACCGCCCCCGTGTTTCATCCTTCTTGTAAAATAAAGGAATAGCAAAAAATACCTACAGACAAACTCAAAGACAGGCTGAAAGGACAACATCCAGAGCAGTAAAATAATTTATAAAAGTAAATTATTCTCAACTAGTGATGGTCCTCTATCCTCATAGTTATTTTCAAATAACATACCGAAACTGTTTTACGTTTTCAATGTCTGTTAAAAAATATTAATAATTCATCTTAGATTAATTCATAACCTTCTTATCCATCTATTTCCGCAGCATAAATCCTTCTACCTCACTGCCAAGATAAATCGATTGCTTTTCGTAAACCTTCGTAAAGTTTCGAATTATTTGTGGAAACCCACAATTAATGAATGCGTGTCATCGCATGCCAGGGTTGTAGTCGTTGCAATACAGCAACAATTATTTTTATACTTTTTTGCAGCAACGGTAACGTCCACTGCGGGTGATATGAAGCGTTGCATGGTAGGTACATTGTTTACGTTCAATAGTTGTCAAGTTATCGTTGTTGTACCGAATATAAAGCTACATACATTATCTGTTTGTGTTCTAAAACTGTACCACTCACTACTACTAACTGTCAAATAGTTTTGACAAGTTGTGGTGTATAGAATTTGTAGAACTGAAATTGCTCTCTGAAAATGAAACATTTTGTGTTTTAATAAAATCTTTAATCAACACAAAAATAATGTAAACAGTAAATACGCACTTTGAACATTATGGATAACTTATATTGCCGATTTTGTGCTGAACCTAAAAGCTCAGAAAAGTTGTTCAATCTCCAATCAGACGAGCGAAAACACGACGAAGTGTTACTGAAACTTGCGTTTTTAAATGCTGTTTATGTAAATGTTTCCAATGATGATATACTTCCTAAAACCGTATGTTTCGTATGCTATGACTCTTTAAACAAAGCCTACGACTTCCTTGAAAGCGTTAAAAGAGCACAAGATGTGTTATCTAACTTATATATACCGACCGATCCTAGCAAATGTGACCTTTCTGATGATGATTGTATGTCGAATACTGACGATTTTCTGACTTCAACTGACAATCCTGACGTGAAAATAGAAGACGAAACCACTACTAAAACCTATGGCATTGACGACGTCAGTATTGAGGTCAAAAGGGAGCCAGAAGAAGAAATAGAATCTTTGAATCAAACTATACATGTACAGGATATTTTAGATGCAGCTTTACAAGTGCCATTTACACCTGAAATGACTATATATGCTAAGGAGTTGACAGACATGAGCAAAAGATCCATTAAAAGTTGGAAGTTTTATCCTTGGTTATGTGCATATTGCAGCATAGAGTTTCTAAGCATAGACATGTTGAGATCACATGCTAAAACCGTACATGGAAAATGTTCAGCATTTCTATGTATCGATTGCAAAGTTGGTAGGAAAGGGGACTTTCCATCATTCATAAAACATGTAAGAAAACATCGGAAATGTTTAAGGTAGGATACAAATTTTTACTACATTTTTTGTCTTCAGTCTGTGAATTTGTACCACATGCACAAAATTTCCTGTGATGCTTACTAGTATTTTGTCATCTTGCAATCAGTTAACTCCATGGTATACTGTCCCACTGTTGTGCATGGGTCTCTTCTATGAAACATTAGACTTTAACCCACCAACTTTACCTAATGTGTGTGTGTAACCCTAGAAGGTTTTTTCTACTCGGGTATGTCAGTTTCCTCACATGTTTTCTTTCACTGTAGAAACAAGTGATTATTACAATAAATAGAGACATCACATAAAGTTAAATGGACTGCAGAGACTGGGTTCAAACCTGCAACATCTATCACCGCAGTCCATTCTATTCATCATTACAATGTCATTGCTTTTGCCACCATCTCTATAATACTTACTCAGCCTTAATGCTTAATTGAAAAGAAGTGCAGGAGTTGTTTGGTACAAAGCATTATACAATGTATTTATTTTTCAATTATCATTTGCCATAACGACAATATTGTTGTCTATTTAGACAACATATGTTATACTGTAGTCAGTCTATTTAGACTGACTACAGTATAACATATGTTGTATGTTCTTGCTTCCAGAAATTACTGTTACTACTGTGACAAACAGTTTAATGATCCAGCACACCTCACCTTACACATAAAAGAACACTTTCAAAAATCACAGAATCCATGCCGATTGTGTGGAGAGATTTTGAATGATGATGAGGAACTCAAGATACACCTCCAAGACTATGCGTCTACTAAACCGAAACGAAGGCCTCGTAGAAAACCAGGCACCCCTATAACAATTGAAGAATTAACTTGTACACTCTGTAAAAAAGTGTATAAAAACCCAAATAGTCTACGAGATCATATGAAACTGCACATCATTGACAGAAAGCGGAATTACACTTGTGACCGTTGTGGTAAAACATTCTTCAATAAAGGTACACTTACTTCTCATATAATGTCCCATGATAAAATACGTCCCCATGTCTGCAGGATTTGTAACAAAAGTTTTCTATTCCCAAACATGCTTAGACGACATGTTGAGATGCATTCTGGGATTAAACCTTTCTCTTGTGAACAATGTGGAAGGTGTTTCAGGCTTCAATACCAACTGAATGCTCATAAAATAGTCCACACTGATTCAATGCCACATGTATGCCAGTATTGTAATAAAGCTTTCCGATTCAAACAGATTTTAAAAAACCATGAGAGGCAGCACACGGGTGCAAAACCATATGCCTGTCAGCATTGTGTAATGGAATTTACTAATTGGTCTAATTACAATAAGCACATGAAACGGAGACATGGAACGGATACTTCAAAGAAGAAAATAACACCAGACGGTGTGTTTCCTGTTAATCCAGAAACAGGTCAAATTATTCAGGTACAGGATCCGGCAGGCACTGAAGAGTGGAAGAGTAAGATTATGGTTCCAGCTAAAAGGGGGAAAAAGAAGAAGATTATTAAGCAAGAAAGTATTTCATAACATTGTATTGTGTTGGATGCACTGCACAGTATAATAGGTCACAGAAATAGTACTAATTGGTATGGAAATAAAGTATGCCAGTATTTAATACATAGATTTAACAGTTGCCCATAGATTATAGTATGTATTGATGGGTTGAAGAAAAAGCTGTGCTAAATGTGGGCATGCATGCATACTAGGGTGGGCCAAAAAAGGTTTTTTTTTTTCTAAATTCCAACCTTAAATCGTAAAGGATAAGTTTGACTATTTCTTATCTCACAAAATATCTTTTTACTACTTTTTATTTGAATCGTGCTGAGTGACATGAAATTTTCTTTGCGAATTCATCAAATAAAAACGACGACAATCACAAGAACTGTGATATTTTATATTTTGGAATCATTATTTTGCCCACCCTAATGCATACATATGACTATTATATTTTCAGTGATCCGTGGATGGATATTTGTCTATTAAGGGGTTATATACAGTTAGAGTTTTCAAAAAATCGATTTTTATTTTATTTTATTTTCTTAATGTACGTATATTTAAGAATACACACAGAAAATTTCATATCGTTCCGGTGAATATTTTCGAAGTTACACGCAAATTTGAAAAGGCGTTTCAAAGTGCTTGAAAGCTTACCAAAGCTTCAAAGCGCTTACCTGACCCTTTACACTGTCCCTTTTATGCACCTGCCTATTGTAAATGTTCTCTTCTAATGTATTTAGATGCGTAAAGCAACAGTGTGTTATTGTTTTTTTATACCTGAAAGGTAAATTGTTATTTTTCTCTCCCCAAACTGGAAAATATTTAGTGCTATTCAAACTTTAAACGCGTTTTTCTCAAAATGGTGTTTTCAAAGTCGGTGACCAACATTACTCGAAAACGGCTTAACCGATTAGTCATCATACAGAGATCAGCTGTAGCTCCTTTCCAAATAAGTATTTTTATTAATACTAAGTCTTAAAATACAGTTAAAAGATACCATAATATGTGTACAAATTTTTAGATCAATAAGTTTAAAGGTTTTCTCAGAAAAAAATCTGGAAAATTCGCTTTTTTTCGGCCTTCTAACTGTATATAACCCCTTAACATGACTTGTGTTTTTCAAATAGTTTGTCACTAATTTTAAATTTTCTTATTGGAAAAATTCGAAAACAACTATTTATCTGTAAATAAATGGCTCATCCAGGAACTGCAAATAAGACCCATAGAGTTATATTTTAGTTTTACCTATTAGTATGATTGTAACCATGCTTTAGGCGTTTTTTTTATTACGTTTAAATTATGAATAAGTGGTATTTGAATGCAAAAACAACTTAACCACTCAGAGATCAAAGTAGAAATTTGACTTATATTTTAATTTTCTCTGAAGTTAACCAATCTAAGAAATGCAATGTTTACCAAGTTTGATCCATTTTCAATACAGTTTTAAACTTGAACTAAAAATTAATAAAAATAAATGAGATATATTATTAAGTTGCACAAAAATATGAGAAAAATAAATATAGCGATAATGCGTTAAAGCAATATTATTTTGTTAAATGAATCTTAATAAGTACATAAAGAAATAAAGTATTAAATGTATTTTTTTATTTCACCAACTTTAAGAAACGACCAACCTTTAGAAAAAGGCATTCAATTATTTTAACGGACTTGTACATTACCATGTATGGACATGTATGAGTGCCGTTACGGACGTTTAGGCGGCCTTATACTCTTTCTGTCCTTATATAAATTATTAAAATAAAAAACCTAATGCAAGTTGCTGATATTTATTGTCACACAGTTATAATGTGAGTATAACGAATCCAGTCATGTTATATACAAAACATAAATTGTACTAATTAGTACCTCTAAAAAAATAGCACGTATACTAAGACGAAGTTCTATCAAAAATCAGGTATAGCTTGGCAAAAAAGTGTAGAAACGGAACTAATTCTTTATTTCACCTGGCAACACTATCACGTCGTTGACATTTGTGAATTTTGATTGTAACTCGCGTTGAGTTTTCGTTTTTATTGAATTATTTTCAGTGAGCACGTTTATTTCAAGCCATAAGTGTTACAAACTGAATAAGCCGATTCGAAGTTCCGCAAGGGAAATTATTTATAAAGCTTACCGACGATGTCTTGCAGAAAAAGAAGCAAAAACAATTGTGTCGGACCTCGACAATGTTTACCAAAGAACCGCTGTTATGACTGGTTAGTGGAAGTTTATTTTGTGATATTTAAGTCAGTTTTATATTTTTCTATGGACATAGAATGGTTTTTATGTCTTGTACAACGTATTCTTTCATATTTTGCAACATTATTATCAAGCCTATAGGTTATGTTTACATTCATGTGACAGAATCAGTTTAGAGATTGACTACCCCAATTTTGATACTTGTGTTCATCAATAATTAGTAATATCTTACAACACAAATTTTTGATTTAAAAAGTGGATATTTTTATCATTATGACATAATTCTTTCTTAATCGACCAAAGTGGTAATTTATTCTAGTTTATTCAAAAAGCAGTTTTAAAATTAAAATTTACAATCGACTTTTCACTTACGTAATAATTTTAATATTTTTTCATTCATTAGGATGCAGCTGAGCGTGAATTTTAAGAAATCACAGTAAAGATTGGAAAGACTCACACCAGCACGTAAAAAAATGAAGATGAATATTACGAGAGAAAGAGAGAGCATACTTTGTATGAAAATATTGAAAAGTTAGTTATTAAACTTGCAGGCGAAAGCACTAGTACTTCTGGATTAGATGATGTGGATGATTGTCTACCCAGCATCAGTCATGATAATATGGAAATTGATTTTTCGGATATAGAATACTTGGAAGAGAGTTTCTCAGACTGATAGAAACCCTGACAATTATTTTATCTGAAAATTGTAATGTTAAAATTAAAGTTATAAATAAACAGACAAAATGAATACATTTTGGGTTTTCCTTTTTTTAACAGTAAGTAGTCACATCTATAAAATAAGATGTTTCTCAATCTTAAAACCTGACATCATAATTATTTTTTTGTACAATGGTGACTCACATACATATAGTAATAATTTAATGAAATAATCATTTTAGATACCTTCAGTCTTAAATTACAATCAATAGTCGATTCTGTCTTTACGCTTGTGTAGTTACTCACATAATAAGTAGGTAAGTTCACTTTTTAGTTCATTATCCGCCATTACATAATTACAATACAATAACACTTTATTTCACACCAACGTACAATAATAAACTTAACTATGGATAATTACTAAGTGTCTGGTATTAATGCAACGGGCGGTCTTATCGCTTATAGCGATCTCTACCGGACAACCGTGGGATGGACAGTGACGGAAATAGTGGTAGACGGCGCTACACAATAAAGTAGTAGAAGAAGAGAATAATGCGGAAAACAACTAATATCTATCATACAAATACTTATATACACAAACAAATACATTAATACATATTATAGATATATAACAAAAAAGCGAGTATAGGATATTTAGATAGAGGCTTCTTAATTGGTTTTATAATACTTGTTATTTGATTGCATATTAAATATTATAACAAGTTTTTTATAATTTATAATAACAAGTATCAAAACTAAAAACCGAACTATATCGGGATACCATATAAACGGCTCAGTGGCGCCTCCATTTATTTCTACATTTTTTTGCCAAGCTATACACCCGCTATATTGGCGTCAGAATGGCGGGTGAATTTTGATCGTTCAATATCTACTCATTGGTGATGAAATAATATAAAAAGAAGTACCTAAATAGCACCTTTATTAAAGAAAACACTCTCGACCATGGCGTTTAATTCCTGAAAAATATTTTTTAAAACATATACAGTGTCATTTTGACACCCTATACTTAAATGAAACCATGTGTAGTGTTCGTTAATACAAGTACTTTAAGCTAAGACCCTTTCTTATTAAAGGCAAAATAAAAAAATAATATTTCCTAACAAATTAAATGCCGTTAACATTAGATTAATTTTAAACGGTCTGTATACGCGCGCACACACATATACAAATCAACATACACACCCGTCATCGAATGAATGAGACACACACACATACATTACCATTAAGCCTGCAATACATGTTGGACGAGCTTAGGCCAACACGAGTGTAGGTAAATTAATACAAGGCAAGCGCTAGTGCCTAGACGTTCGGCAAGTTTATCGAAAACCAATCGAGTAGCCGGCTGTGAAGCGAGAAGCCGCGGGTTCGATCCCTGCACCGAGACAAATGTTTATGTGAACCACAAATATTTGTTTCCCGAAACAAACCCAGACCCCGGGCTGGGTGTTGTGAGACCAAAAGTCTCTCGTAGTTGCTGATACCCACGATACTATCCTGATACCCAAAAATACTATCTATACGTTGGTGTTAGTCATCACTCGGCAACACTCGTCCAACATGTATTGCGGGCTTTATACCGTCAAGGTCAATGTGCCCGCTTTATAAAAACGCCAAGCGTACAGAAGGCAAACGGCTCAAAATAGTAATTTAGGAATTGAAATAAATATTAGATTACCCTATGAAATGTAATAAAATCCTAAGTAAAATCGAATCTTGTAACTTTTATAATGATTATTTGTTTTTAGTCAAATTTGTGTTACCTATTTATAGGTATGTGCATTTCCCAAACACATTTTTTTACGTTTTGTCATTATCAATGAACTAAGTAATACTGTCGCAACTTTTTCAGTGAATGTGTCGAGAGCGTCTTTGTGAGTCTGAGACGTATTTTCATATGTATGAAGTTGCCCTTCTTAAGCGTTTGTGTTTTATAATAACATCGTCAGCTGTGACATTTTATTCAATACAGTTAAGTGCAAAAACCGTACAGCGTGATTTAAAAGGCTCAAAACTTAAATCACGTTTTTTGGCAAAACTACTACAAGCTCAAGCCTCATGTTTGGTACAAGGTAAGCAGAGGCGATGACGAATATGTGGTTTCATTTAGTAACAGGGTGTCAAAATAACACTGTATACCGTTTATAATTAAATTTCTCAGGAAGAAGATGGTTTCGTGTGTGTTTTCTTTAATAGTCTAAGGTTTTCTTTAATCGAGATGCTATTTAAGTACATTTTTTGGAATAATATTATTTAATCACCAATGAGTAGATATTGAACAATCAAAATACACCCGCCATTCTGTTGTCGATATGGCGGACATTTGATAGCAGGACAGCCACTTACACTATTATTTTAACTTGTGCGTTTGATTCGCTTGAAATAATTTTCGTTTACGAAGCATCGAACTAAAAATTAAAACTAAGGCCTTGAAAACGGTCACACCCGTTTTCATCGTTCTTGGAAATTATGAAAATAACTTATGACTTGGCAGCATGTTTTCTGACCTTGAGTTCCCGAAAGAACAAATAAAAAAAAGGATGCGAAAACACAAATAGAGGTTATGTAAACTTAATGATTAAAAGTAAATTGTATTATATAATTATTATTTATCTTGTGAGAAAAATGAACTATGTCGGTACCGAATATTGCAGGCTATGCGCTAAACTCAAACCCTTCGGCAAGTTAATAAATTTGCAACAAGACGATGAAAAACGACATGAAATTACCCTAAAACTGACTCGCATTAACACATCTACCAATTTTACCGAAGATATTTTGCCTAAAACCATATGTTTTATTTGTACTGAAAATCTGGATAAGGCTTTTGAGTTCGTAATCAGCGTAGAACAGGCCCAGCAGACTTTAAAAGATATTCTGTTACTGGAAAATATAAAAAAAGAGGAAGTATTTTCCGATAACGAAAATTTTGCGTCTGATTCCAACGATGTCACAAATGCCGATGATGTTGTAAAACTTGAAGATGTCGAAGAAGTAGTCGATGTTAATCCTCCTGCTTTAAACAATAATGACTTATTAAGGGAAAAACCAAATGAAGTACAACCTAAAAAGGAATTCCATAAATCATCAAGTTGGGATGACATTCCTTTATCTCAGTTCAAATTAACATGGAAAGATTACAGTTGGATGTGTGCTTACTGCGGAACACAATTTCTAAATGTAGATGAGCTGAGGATTCATTCAATGCAATACCATGACTGCTGTAATGCATTCCGATGCACTGATTGCAATATTAAAAAATTAAAACTTGATAGTTTTCTGATTCACATCCAAAGGCATCACAAGTTCCTCAAGCTCTCATGTTATAAATGCAACATTAGGTTTTCTGGTATAAATGAGGCAAGACAGCATAGAAACAAACATATATCTTCGCAAAACTCTTGCTCTGGCTGTAACTCTTGTTTTTCTACTAGTGAAGACCTAAAAAAACATGCAGATACTTTTTATAAAGACAAACGGGTGCGGGGTGTTCCAACCATACCACTGATAAACAGTTTATCATGTGTAATATGTAAAAAGAATTTAAAAAGTAACAACAGTCTTAGGAAGCATCTATTAATCCATACAGAAAGAAAACGAGATCATGTCTGTGACATTTGTGGTAAATGTTTCTTACACAAGCACAATCTAAGTGTGCACATGACATTACATAATGATGAAAGACCCCACCAATGTAAAATATGCAAAAGTGCATTTAAGACACCTTTTCGTTTACGTAAACATGTTGCCACTCATGATGGAGAGAAACCCTATTCTTGTGATCAATGTGGTCGATGTTTCAGGCTACAAAAACAACTGAAGTCCCATAGTATCATACATACAGACTCACTACCATATGTTTGTGTATACTGCAATAAAAGTTTCCGCTTCAAAACTATTTTAAATCAACACTTAAGGCAACACACTGGTATAAAACCATATTCCTGTGATATATGCCATAGAGATTTTACAAATTGGCCAAATTTTAACAAACATATGAAAAGACGCCATGGCATGGATATGGCAAAGAAAAAACATACTCCAGAAGGGGTTTATCCTGTAAATCCTACAACAGGCGATGTAATCACATATCCAAAAACAAATGAGGCATTAGATTGGAAAAAAAGCATGATGTTACAACGAAGACCTGGTAGACCAAAGCTATTAAAAGATAAAATAAATAATGTAGAAAATAAAAAATAACTGGGAGGATGATACCTACTTCAGGAGGAAATATTATGAATGATAATGATAAGAGGTGGTTTTGGCATTATGTGGGGCGACCCGCCATTGGACCCCCTTAACTCGCAACGGGAACGGAGTGTAGGTACGGCGTGCAGGCTTTTACCTACGATGTTGGTTGGCCACTTATCCACTTAGTGTATGATCAACAATGCTAGCTAATGTGCCCCCATCGAACACTCGTTAGTGTAACTGTACCTGCCTGTACCCAGCATCAAAGATTAATATACTAGTAGCTAGCTACCCAACAATGGCACAGCATATTATGATAGGGGCCTGATAGTTACATTACTTAAATAATACTGCTATGATACTGTTTTGTTAATTATTTCGACGTCTATTTATTATATTTTTTACTAAATAAGAATAAAACATGTTAATTCATCAATATTTTTATTTATACGCTATAAGAGCTAAACATCTCGGCGAGGTGTTCTCATCGAATATTTTCCTAATTCTACAATTTACCACGCCCTTTTCTTTTAAATATATTATTCTGTCATATAGGACGAAATTTTCAAAAATAGGCTGTAACATATTTTGCAGCTGGATAAAGATTGCCGCTTTTTTGAATGTCACAACCGACATCTGCCGCCATATTGTCAAAAGTTCTGAGAGATCAAATGTAGGTTGAAAGACACTATTGTTTTCAATACAGGGATAATTTTCAATTAAAGTGAAACCACGAGTAGTTGCGTCTTGGATGTAAGATTCAAAATTATTGTGTATAGTTCTCGTGTTGACTGCTTTGCGTTTGTTTCTTTTTAATTTGCAATTATCTGAAAAAAATAAACTGTGATATAATGGCATGTTGGGCGCTCTTTCGTAAAATAAATCATAAATATTTATAAAAATTGACACAGGCTTAGCGCCCGCGCGCGGCGCATGATCTATTGGCTATATGGCTGGGGCGAGTAGCAGACTGTAAAACGTGAGACCGCGGGTTTGGATCCCCGCACCGAGACAAATATTTGTTTCGGGTCTGGACCGAGAGTCTGTCGTAGTTCCTGATACCCACAACACTTGGACTCATATCTTACTGTGGGGTCAGGGCTATGTGTGTGACTATTTATTTATTGTTTCGATGTTTTAATTTGTAATTTGAAAGATGATTACGTTGCCCTCTTAGGTAATTTTAGGTGATCTGGTATCGGGGCGATAACGACGGTGTTAATCTTAAAAATATACTGGTTGCCAAAAAAATTAACAGCATTGTTTAGTGTTGGGCCATAAATATACCTAAGATTCATAAGCCCCTTGAATATGTTTTGTATATTATATTCACCCAATTATGAGGGGTGAACTATTAAAACATGTTCAGGTGTCCCATTGACTTAAAGTTTCTAAAAGCAATTTATACTTACGTCTATATGCGTACAATTGTAATACAGCCCTTGCCAATAAGTAAAAAACTAAATCAGTCATCTTGTCGTTTCTATTAGGCGGTTGAGAGGCTAATCGCAAAAACGGCACGTTCAAGCAATCCAAACCTTCATATTTCACAAAAACATTTTTTAAGCAGTTACTCAACGGAAAATTGTGGAATTTGCCGCTGTTTTGTTGCAATCTGTGGTAGCAACAAGGCATAAGAATTAAAGCTTTTGCCTCTTCCATTTTTAAAAAAACGTTAATCGCGTCGATTGTGAGGTCTGCACATGCGTGCAGTCCCGTTATGCAAAAATTATAACAATCTGAGAATTTGTCTATTAAATACTCTTTTATGTTCAAATCGGATTGTTCTGTTATCCTATGTTTTATATATTTTACATGTTGTATAGAGTTTTCGTGATATTTTCTTTGACGTGTTTTTGCTCCAACGTAATGACTTTCGTTGCATTCCAAACCCAGTACTTTGAAGTTAGTAATTTCATAAACTAGCTGATCCAAATATCCCTGAAAAAGGAAGGGTTCTAATATATATATCTTCACATTTATTTCGTCGAAGGGGTAAACAAGGGTGCAACTAGTAGACGCACATTTCAAGTTTAGCCTTAAAGCAACTTTCAATGTCGAGTTCAATAGTTGTTATTTAGAATTCTATTTATGACCTTTTATTTATTGATTAAATTATACATTTCTTCACGTGCTGTTATAAATAGGTAATAATAGACATGCACCTATATTAAAAATCTTGACTTACCAAACCAGACCCAAAATCCACTACTACACTACAATCGATTTCTTTGCAAATATCCTTGATTTCCCTTGCCAAATATACTATTTCGTGCTTCTTTTTCGCACTTACAGGCACGTTCATTGTGTCTTCTAGAAGTCTATCTTCTTCAATCTCATTATAATTTGGTTTCATATTTTGTACTTCATCAAAAAATTCTTTAATAAAAGCGCCTTTTATGGTCTTAATATCAAAACCTTCTTGAAATACGTCTATGCCTTGTAAATTTTCTACATGTATTTGTTCCAGTGCATTGTTTATCAATATATCCGTATTTGGAAAATTATATAGAAATTGGTATTTGTAGAAGAAATTTACACATTTACTAAAATAGTCTTCTGGTTTGCAGATATGCACTGGGAAGGACATTATTCTGAAAATCATTTTTATGACAACAATAAACTTTGGGTTTCTATACGTAGCGTTATCGGATGCACACACTTTAATTTATACAGGGTTATTTTTAAAACACCAGCAACCTCGCAGGGGTAGATTCCTAAGCTTATAAGCTACTACTTTTGTTCTACGACTTTTGATAATTTGTTAGATTTTATTTTCATACAAAAATAAGTATTCATTTAATTTCCGTCTTGATTGTTACAATGCGCATCGCACTTTACGTAAACAAATACGCGAAGCGTGGGGAACCGGACTAGCTCCTTTGAAGGTCAGCGCGCCGCTCAGCTGAGCGGCGCCTTTGAGTCGCGCGCGCAAGCCGCATACTACGAAGAAAAATACGACACAACAAAAACTTGTAAAATCATTTTTTTTTAAATATATTGAGTTATATCCAAACTCGTAGAACAAAAGTTGTTCCGTATGGGGACAGCTATCTACCCCTGCGAGGTTGCTGGTGTTTTAAAAATAACCCTGTATATTTAGTTAATATATTTTATACTAGCTTTTCCCCACAGCTTGGGTAGCGTGATTAGATTTGGTGATACTTTTGCTCCATACAATAAATTAGTACCCAAAATTTTCCTCCTTAATTTTTTTATCAGCGCGAGAATCGAACCCGCTAGCGGATAAAAGTATCATATTATGTCCTAATTTAGGTATACCTATTGTGGTTTTGTATGAGGAAAGCCTGTATTCTGAAGATAGACATGCGGAGGCGGCTTGTCACGGTTCTAGAGCCGGCCGCTCAGTCCCACATAGGGCAGAGCCAGCCTTTGTATTTACATGCATCAAATCACTTATGGCCGGCGCTCATTGACGGCATGGCACGGCATGGCACGGCAGGTCATGCTGCGGCATCCCGCGGCGTCCCGTGGCATGCCGTGGCTTCCTGCTGAATGCCCAGCCACTCTCTCTCTCTCGCGCACCGTGGCAATCCGTGGAATGAAACGGCATGACACGTCTGGCCGGAGCATCCCGCGGCGCGTCGCGGCATGCCACAGCATCCCGCGGCACGTCGCGGCACTGTGGTATTGAAATAAAGTAACGTGAATTCTAAACTCGTGGCAATAAGATTCAAAATAACTTGATTAGTAATAAAATCCTTTGCCATGCCATGCCGTGCCATGCCGTCTATGAGCGCCGGCCATTATGCGACTCGCGGAAGCATGTCCCGAGACTTATGGTCGTATTTAATCCGACCCTATCACCCCCACCTTTCGTCGGTGTGCAAAAAACTATTGATACTTATTCCCAGAGCCAGCCCTACCATACGACCCGCAAAGCGGTATTCTAAGCGTCAACCCGGGATAGAGTCGCCGCCTTCAAGTGAGAGACGGCTCCGCATATTCATTTCAGAGTTCATGCTTTACATATACCATGGGTAAGGGTAACTATATTTTGATCTCGCTCCTTTGTAAAATTTGTTTCGGTGGTCACCAGTGTCAGCTCATTTGGCGCCCACGGTGAGATTTCGATATTGCGCTTTTTGAAAAGAATAAAATAACTTGGCTGCTTAAGCCCACCCGCGTTTGCGCCCGTGGCATATACCAGTTCCTAGCTACGGTGTTGGCCGTCACTGTTCGTTCTCACAGGACTGTTTAAATACAATGGAAGAACATTATTGGCCATTATTCTTTTAGATTTGTTAATCAATAAAACAATCAAAGCAACTAAAATATATTTATTGACCAGTCTCAACAGTACTATAGCGTTAGGTGTACGAATTCTAAAACGATCATTCCCGCGCTAGGTTTCCAGTATTACACTTCCAACATAAAGATTTGAACTTTTACAACATAACACAAACACTTGTCTTTATTATTATTTACGATTTAAGACATTGAATTCAACTAGACTTGTCTAACCCCTGTTTAGGTCGGAAAATTTAGATCTATATTAGTACTACATTTAGGTTGATTTTTCTACGACTCAGGTTTGCGAACTGCACAAATCTATGATTCGAGCCCCGATTTGACGACCAAGGCTCTAGAAAAAGCTTGAGACTAACATAAATCCACACCCTAAATGCAATCAAATAAATTTTAAAGCCGTATATATACCAATAAACTTACATAATTATCTGACCAGATTCTTTTATCTATGATATTGGTCGATAACAGTTAGTAGGCTATTTTCTTTCTAGGCTTGTTTAGATTTGGTATACCAGACCAATTGTAAGGCCTACAATGATGCTCAAAATTAAAAGCCATTCCAGTAGTTTCTAATATTATAAAGTAGGTTACTGCTGTGGTCCACTTATTCTCTCCCAAACTTCGTCTCCATTCTCAAGCTTTTGAGCAACGCTATCTCCGATCACACACTTCCCGGCCCATTTGTCTTTCGTCAAGTATTTCTGACATACTTCGATTAAATCATCTTTTTTGACCGCAAGGACGCGTTCTCGCTGCGTTTTCCAAATATCATACGATAATCCGTAAAGGAATAAATCGACACCTTTCATATATTCGGCGATTGGTTGATCCATTTGTTGCAAAATCGATAGTTTCGCTTCGAAGATATTTTGGTCATCAACTAAGTTGGTGTTTTGGGACAGCCAGTCGGCTGTTTGATCGAAGACGTCCAGCGTTACTCTGGAATTAGGATCGCGGTACGAATAATAGTTGAATGTTCCGTCAAGCGATAGTGTAGCCCCGCCGCCGTACGCGCCATTCTGTTCACGAACTACAGGATGTAGGTATTTTGACGATACAAATCTTGATAACACACGCAATTTAGCATAATCCGGATGTGTATAAGCCACAGTAGGAACTACTTTAGAGCAGAAATGTACAGGAATATTCATGGCAATGTGCAAACCACGATTCTCCTTGGGCATATTTTTACATTCAGTCCAGTTGATCCTATTCAGTTCCTTGTGCTCATCATCCTTGCACAATTCTTTGCAGAATTTGTCTACTGATTCATGGATATCCTTATTGGTGCTGGAGTAGTGGAATGTAGCTCTGATATTATTACCCTTTAGTATCTGCCTACCAATATCATCTACAATTGTTTGTATTTCTTCAATTTTGTAAGCTTGTTGAATTCCCTGCATGTTAATAACATGATGTAATCCTAACAAGTTCTCCCTGCATTCATCCACTGAACTGATTAAAGACCTGGCTGCCTGCATTGCATAAGTGTGTCCACTGTCAATGACGCCATTAGTGAGAGATGAGCAATAATTATTTAATAGCATGGTCATTCTTTCTGAGTTTTCAAAATTAGGCTTGCTAAATATCTCTGACCAAATGTCAAGCATTTTGGGCAAGTTTTCATCTAAGCAATGACTGCTGACAAGCAGTCCCTGTTCATATTGTCCTTGCTGATCAATATGCTCTGTTACATGGGTGATGACACTTAATCCTGAAGTAGATTTACTTACATACTTGTCAAAGTCTCTGTAATTATATGATTTTGTGTCAAACTTGTTAAGTACATAGTTAAAGAATGGCAACAGCTGCCTGTTTTTGTTAATTAAACAATCTGTGCCCAGAACTCCTTTGAAATAAGTCACTCCATTTGTGTTGGCTTCACATAATTGTAAAGGTATTGTTTCTATTACTGTATGTTTTAGTGGTGGAGCTGTTTTGTTCAAGGTGACCTCTTCAATTTTTAAACATGGCAAGACATCTAAGTTCTGCACGTCTTGCTGTGCTTTGGATAGTTCCAAGCCTTCTCGATGTATATCTTCTCTTTGCTTGGGAGTTAGAGAACTAATTTTGCTTTTCAACAACTTGGTCTCTGCTTCATTAAATACATCATCAAATTTAGCATCGGGACGCATTGTCATAATTAGTTTATGACTATTTTCAATGAAGTATTTTTCTATGACTTCTCTTACATATTCTGGTCTCATCAAGTTTGTCTTTAGCTGTTCTAATAATTGATTAACCATCAAAGCATTTAAGATTGGTCCATTATGATTCCATAAAGGCATGAGATTGAACAGTAAATTCAAACCAAATTTTGGTGATTGGTGTTTAATGGATAACTCAAATCCATGCAAAACACTCTCAATGTGTTCTTTCTCAAATCCTTTTTCGAAGATTTCTTGGAGAGTTTGATTGACTATTTTCTCAACAGTTTCAAACTTTGATATCTCAACATCTTTCAAGCCTATTACAAACAATGTATCTCTGATTTGATTATCATATCCTGTTAATGAGTTGTAGCCTCCAGATATATTTTTTTCAATAAGACTTTTGTAGAAAGCTGAATTTGGACCAATAATCATCAATTCAGCTAAAGCCAGCATCATGAAAGTCTCATATATGTTGGTTATGTCTGACATTACATAACCTATAGCTATTTGATTCTGTTTGTCAATTGGACCGCCATATTGGTCAACTCTACATTGAATTTCAGACCTTTTTGGGGCTTTCCATCTATCTTGTGCTTTGACTATTGATTCTTTGGGGTCCAAGTAATCATATCTGTTCAAATATGCTTCATTGACAAATTTCAAGTTGGCTTCTAATGGGAAATTACCATAAGAGTATATTCTAGCATTGCTTGGATGATAAAATGTGGAATGAAATTTCTTCAAGTGTTCATGGGTTAAATTAGGTATGTGTAATGGATCACCCCCAGATACATACCCATAAGTACCTTGAGGCAAAATAGTATTAATAAACTTTTGTCCAAACAGAGAACTTGTTTCGGAGAATGCTCCCTTCATTTCATTATAAACCACACCTTTAAATACTAAATCCGAGTTTCTGTCTTCTAATTTGGAGTGTTCCAGCCGCCAGCCTTCTTGAAGAAAGTCTAACCTTGACAAGTTGGGTTTGAAGACAGCATCTAAATAAACTTTTTGTAAATTACGGTAATCAACTTCATTCTGTGAAGAATATGGGTAAAATGTGTAATCAGGTCCTGTCAGTGCATTCATGAAAGTAGCTAAAGAACGATTCAGCATTTTGAAAAAGGGATCTCGGACTGGATACTTCTCTGATCCACACAATACTGTATGCTCTAAAATGTGTGGTGTGCCCATAGAGTCTAAAGGTGTGGTACGGAAACCAACAGAAAAAACATTGTTTGGGTCATCTCTCTCTAAATGTAAGTACTCAGTTTTAGTTTTTTCATGTGTAAGTAAGTAAGCTGTCATGTTGTACTCTTTAATGTGTTCCACTTCACAACATACAAATCCATGAATCAATTTGCCTGGCTGAATATATTTTGACACAGTCTCTTTCTTTTTGAGAATGCCATTGCTATAGGATCTATGGGTCGCCAGACGGTAGTGGTTTCCATTGCGTAAACAGAGTCTTGAATACATTTTTTCGAATATCCTGTAAAACACATGTAACACTCACTATTTTTATTACAAGATTATTCATGAATGTTTAGCTTCAAAAATTTTGAACCAATTTAGGTTGGTTAGAGTAACAACTGTAAAGATCATATAAGTAGTGGATCACCCAAGCTTCACACAACGCAACGAAACGCGAGTATCTGCTGAGACACCATCTCTATACCGTGCCGGCCTATTTTACTACTTTAAAACACTACAAATATTCTCATAGCATCTTATTAAATTTAGTAGTAAAATTATGTATATCGAAAAACAAATGAATTATGATGCAATAATTTTAAATGTACTTACTCAAATATATAAATTCTATTTCAACACGTTTCACTGTGTTTCAAGATCAGTCGTTTTGAAACTTTGAACTTCAATTCAGCATTACTTCAATCATCTGAAAAAACGATTTTCTACGCTAAGTCATAACCTCAAAATCGGCTTAGCCCAACAAAAATTATGACACCTTATGACATTTATCTAAATAATTGCCAAGTAGGCGTTTATATTTCATACAGTTAGGATAGGATTTCATCGCAAAAGGTTACCTCCAAGTTTAAATGACTCACGTAGAAAAATACTAGTCGTAAAATAAAGCTCAAAAAAACAAAATAAAAGTTTTAATAGTTTAATTAAAAATCATTATATTTTTTTTCTTCATGGCAATTTTAAGTATGTAATCATTCTATTCCTATGCCTAGCCGCATTATTATCTACATATCATTTAACTTTTGTACTTTAGTTTTGGCTACAAAAGCCTTGGAATTAAAGTTGGTTCGACGGGGACGCACGTCAGAGTAATATTGTTCAGTACTTTTGAGAGTGCTTGATTGTGCGTAGCGTTGCTGTAGTTGAAACATTCAACGTTGAGCATTATGCCGCATAATGCGCTTTAGTGCTGTAATTGGAAAACAGGGATTATGACTTATAGCTATCTATACCCTAATTTTTTTACGAAGAGCGCTGACAGTCGACAATTCTAAGAATAATAGATATGGGAAGTAGTAATCGATGGAAAGTTTAACCGATTTTTATGCAGAATCGATATTATTTTGAACAAAATTAGTTCGATTTTATTTTGTCAATTGAATTAAATAAAAATTGCATATGAATGCTGAATTTACAGATAAATGTACAATTGTGTTGATTATATGTATTGAGAAAATATTGACAAAATAATTATGTTCGTAGAGAATAGAAAAAAAATTGGCAGTCATACTGCTGATAGAAGTGAAAACTTATAACCTTTGCCCATTAAATAAATGTGTAAAAAAAATTGCGACTATAAATTTAGATATAAACTATCCTATCTCTCAAGTTGGATCAAACACACAGTGTGCAAACTTTTATTAAAATCGGTTGTTGTTTAGGAGTTCATCGCGGACTAAGAATGTGACACGAAATTTTGATATATTAAAATTATAAGCTTTAATATAAATTATTGAAATAATTGGAACGAAGTCCCTTTTTGCGCGTTGTGAAAGGGGGCTAGACAGAAATTAAGACCGGCACTAACGACACTTTTTTTAAAGTGATAACTTAATTTGATATCTAGCACACAGAGTTAAAGTCGAAATTCCGTTAATACAAGTAAAAGGACTTAATCCCACCCAGACGGGTGCGAAACTTATGACATTTGTTTAAATAATTTGATATCTAATACACAAAGTTAAAGTCGAAATTCCGTTAATAGTAAAAGGAATTAATCCCATCCAGATGTGTGTGAAACTTATGACATTTGGAAATGTAGACGCGGTTTGAAATTTGAATTTGAATTTTTGAATGTTCATGAACACGGCGGTCCACCGTTTAGTAGCCAGTCACCAAATTACCTATCATAAAATATTTGAATGTTGGCTGCTTCCAGATTATACAGTGTCTAATATATAGTCTACGGGATGACTGTTTAATATTACGACTCACATCGAATGTTCTGGAACTATCTAGAAAGTTCGGTGTGACGTCACGTAGACTGCAAGACCGGTCGGTGCTCGCCGATTTACGTGCTGGGCGACGTAGCAGCCGGGGCCCACCCCTTGATCGAGACCACTTTAGTCAAGCCCGACAGGTGGTCAAGCGCAAGCGGTCCAACGATCAACGGAAGGTTCGAGAGAAATCGAGAACCTTCCGGATGACGTCACGCGGGCCGATTGACCAGCCAACGCTAACTGACCTCCCTGCAGCTTCGAGAATTATCGAAGTACCAGGTGACGTCACATAGTAACCAGTTGGCCCCTCAACCAACCAGCCACCAGCCAACCTGTCCAAAATGTTTTTAATGTCTCTGTGCTCTTTATAGCCGTATTAATGCAGACAAACACTATAATGTGTGCTTTTCTTTTATTTTTTTGTTACTTATGTATTTTGTATATACTTTTTTACTCTTGCATTATTACGGGGTTTTTATAATAAAAAATGTTGAGAATTTACAGATGGGTAAAAACTCTGAAAAATAATATCAGAATATCAGAGGGACGAGAATGGGGCATAGAGCCCCACAAAAAAATAAAAAAATCGGTTGTCTGTAAAGTCGGTTTACTGACGATAGTTGAACGTGATAACGTCTTAAGAAAATACTGATGGAATGGTAGCATTTTTCAAAAGAAAATTTTAATTTCATTTGTTTAATATTTGATAGTATTTATTGGCCTAATTATAACCTCAAAATCCGAAAGTATTTTATTTACTTTTCGGAATTCTCAAGTGTCCGTAGTTTTAATATAGTTTCAATCAAATATATACATTATCTAAAACCCAAAAAGTAAATTCACCTACCTTTTGGTTCTTAGGCCAACTATGTATGGACGACGAACAATGTCCTTTTCGTAAATCTAGTGTTTAAAAAGCCCGCCTCAATGTGTTTGATATAGGAGAAAATGTTCCCTTTGACGGATGGCTGGTCTAACCTGTCATTTCAGACACGTTGTTGTGATATGTGGAAGATTTAATATTTATGTATTAATTTTTTTAAATCTCGAACGCTGCCGAACGCAAAGGCCGATTGTGCTTCTTTGTCGCTCGTTCCGCGCTCTCGCTTGCACTTCAAGCCTTAAATGGAACGTGACAGAGCGAGGTAACGACGCATGAGTCATGTTTTTTCGTGCGTGCAGCCGGCTCTATCGAATTATAAGACGTTATCACGTCAAAAATAAAAACCAACCAGCCAGTGTCTCGTGACCCCCCCCCCCCCGCCAAAACTTAAAACTTGAACTTCATTCCATCCGGGTGTCCCTTGACACCTCTACATTTTTTTTTAACTCAGTAATTCCGTTTGCATATCAATTATTATTGTATAAATTTAGATCAATCAATTTATATTTATCAATTTTATCGCATATCAATAAATATATCAAATAGGTTACGGGCAGCACTACGCCAAGCCGCCATATATAGTTATAAGTAATATACGTTTTCACATGGTTATGCCGAGTCCTTATATAAACGTCAATGGTCTAGACGTAGGGATGCCACAACAGTCCTTTTAGTTTCACATACCAGTCTAAGTACATTGGCAATACTGCAGTGAAGCGATAAGTAGAAGGTTTATTAACAAAATGTATCGAAATATTTTCTTGTTCGAATGATTTCATTAATCGATTTCTTAATTGACTTCCGGCCACCACTAATATTTCTTTTTAAACACGTGTTTACGTGATGTGCTCGTACCGAGCTGAATTTTGCTTAAAAATAAACATAAAATAATACAAAATGAGTTTGTACAACTTTAAGAAGATTGCCGTAGTCCCTACGGCCAAGGTAAATTTATAGATCTTATTAAAAATTCGTATATGATAAGCCTTGCTTTATAACCTTATATGTCGTGTATTTTGATTACATTTTCAGGACTTTATAGACATTATATTGTCTAAAACACAAAGAAAAACACCTACGGTAGTACATAAGCACTACAAAATATCTAGAATACGTGCGTTTTATATGAGAAAGGTAAAATATACACAACAGAACTTTCACGACAGATTGTCAAGGATTATACAGGTAATAACTTAAAAATAAATAGTATTGTCTTGGAATTGAATAGTTACTATTACTAATTACTCGACAGTGGCGACATTATCGAAAATCGATGGAGCCATATTATAAAATTAGAATACATTAGAATAAAATTAAATATAATACACATTAGCAAAAGACCTGGTGTTTGATGAAACACTAACTGAATAATAACTTCATTTATATTTTCATCTAGTTTTATAAAGTTGAAGGAAATAAGTTAATATTGTGTAATATATTCCCAACCCTAAAATTTGAAAAACTAGGATTTGATGTTGGACAAACAAGGACAATGCAGTTTATATACAAGATGCAGTTTTAGAGTAGCGACAGTTAATATGCATTGAAGTAGGTTAAATTAAGTTTTTGTAATAATTATATTTTGAATAAAAGTGTTTGAATAAAATTATATGAATTAAAATGAGTTATTAAAATATAAACAAACACTTTTGATGTAATGTGTTTGTAAAACATATAATTTAATTATTAAAAAAGTGGGGTGTGAATTCTAAAACACAGGAACTTATCAGGGCACTTTAAAACCCTTGATGCTCCTTAAAACTATCCAGCACACTCTAAAAACCAGGTCACATCCTGGGAAAATGGTGTGACATAAATCATTTGTCATAGATACAGCCTCATCAGAAAATTACAGGCAAATATAATTTTAACTTAATACTCTACTAGTTTTAAACACTTTTACTATTGTAAATTATCTTGGGAAACACAAATCCACAATGATGATAATCCTTAATAGAAGAGTATACATTAGTTTATGAACTTATTTTCCTCAGTGTGTCTAACAACCATACATTACTTATATTGTTGAAAAGTATAACTATAGCCTTTAAGCACTCTTGTTTATGCATCAGAAATAAGTGTAATTTTGGAAATAAAATATGGCTATATTTTTTCAGGAGTTTCCAAAGCTGGATGATGTACATCCGTTTTATGCTGATTTGATGAATGTTTTGTATGACAAAGATCATTACAAGCTTGGTTTAGGACAACTGAATACAGCCAGACATCTTATAGACAAGTGAGTTGTTATTCAATTAATTATTCATATAATTTATATAAGAAATATTTATATTTAAATATAAATTGGGGTGATACATTTAGGAATTAGAGCAAAGTAACATAAAAAGATGTTTTAATATCACAATGATAATATTAAAGGCTTCATTGTCTCTATGCATGTCATTTTATTTTGGCAGTCCCCTATGGCATGGTGGGTGAGTAGTCGGCTGTGAAGCTGGCTATGGGTTTGATTCCTGCACTGAGACTAACTTTGTGTGATTTTAGTTTTTATACATAAATATTATATTTGTTTCGGATCTGGGTGTTGTGGGACCGTAAGTCCCTCATAGTTCCTGCAACCCATGTTACAGGTTAAACCTTGTGTGGGGTCAAAACTATGTGTGTGACTGTTGGATGTATTTATTTATATTATATTGGACTGCCTGTTGCCAAAGGCATTCTTAATTCTGGTCTCGTCAGAGACCAGACCAGTTAGTAACCATACTAACTCCTTGATGATCCTGTGATCTGTCTGTCTTCATTGTGTCAATGCGTGGAACTTCACATCTGATGATGGCCACACTTTCACGATAACTTGAATCACTCGGCGATCCTTATTTGTGTATTCAACTCTAACTGATATTTTTTTTTCAAAACATCAAAAGTAACAAGATATATTCTTATCAATTAATATACTGTTTAAAAAAATGGAATAAACCATGCTTTTTCAATATTACAGTGTAGCAAAAGACTATGTACGCTTGCTGAAATACGGTGACTCCCTGTACCGATGCAAGCAGCTGAAACGTGCTGCACTCGGTCGCATGGCAACAATTATGAAGAGACAGTCAGCCAATCTAACATATTTGGAACAGGTATAGATTATTGGTATCTTCAATAAGCTCGTATTATACAGTCTCGTACATATTTGGATCCAACTAGACAGTAACTACTGTGACAAGGTGAAAAATGTAGTGACGCCATAGTGACCCGCTCAGGGGAGTCGTGTTGCGGTGTCAGCCAGTGTATATCCAGTAACTTCAAGCTGGCATAATTCTGGTTTCCGTCGAAGTACGTAATGCATCTCGACAGTCGACATATTTGGGTTACTGTACTATACTGTACTGATAATTAAATGCAGTGTAATCACTTTGCTGTGTTAGGTAAAAAATATGTGTTTTACAAATAGACAAGTACTTTACACTTGGTAGTACATATCTCTTATATGTGTACTGCCGACTAGGTATGGCCGTTTTGTCTATTTCTGCCTCGAAATGCAGTGTGTAAACACCTTTGAGGAGGGCATTGAATCCAGTGAAATGGGCATTATGAGACAGCATTCTATGTCTTAGGTTGATGAACATCCAATAATTTGTAATTCAAGGTTTCTACTGCTTATGGACAGGCTCGGCGCTTACCATCATTCAAAAGACGTCTCGCCATTAAAACAAAAAAGGAACAACAGTTTATGTGATCCAGTTTTGAGACAGATGTTATTTTTATGCTAGATTTGTTATAATTTATTTATTTGTAAACAGGTTCGCCAGCATTTAGCCCGTCTGCCGTCAATAGACCCGTACACACGCACCATCATCATCTGCGGATTCCCTAATGTTGGCAAATCCAGTTTCATCAACAAGGTTAGTTCTACATTCATGACATGCATGTTGAACCAGGTTGAGAAAAAGGCTAGTAATTTGGTAAACGCTAGGTTCACTGAGTGTGGTGATTTGCCACCAAACTATGTGTTGGGAACAATAAATGGGCAAAAAATTAAGTTTATATGTCAGTGACACTACTGATATAGAAGGGATGATTTGTCGTGTTTCATTGAATGTCAGCCTCAACAGCTCAGTGGGTGAGCTGCCGACTATGAAACAAGAGGCCGCGGTTCGATCCCCACACTGATACAGGTGTTTTTGAAGTTCTTCATAGTTCCACGATACTGGTTAACTTAGTAAGAGATCGGGTACAGTGTGTGTAACCATTCAGTGTATTTTAATTAAGATCACTTTGGTAACGAAGTGAAATAATTAGAAAACGTTAATTACAGTTTCGTAAAAAATCATTTGACGATGGTAAATTATTGTTTCCTAAAAATTTATAAAAAATAAATATTGTATATTGTCAAAATATGAAGCATTGCAGCCAATAGCACCATGCCCTTTACTAGTTGTTTCCATTATCGCATTGTCGATCGATAATAAAAATAGAATTAGAATCGCTTTGAAGCGATAGCCACTTGTTTAGGCCGCCTTACGATATATTTGTTACGGCGCGGTGCGGTGTAATGAGATATTGTATATGCTTATATTATGTCGTTACAGATAACGCGGGCCGATGTGGAAGTACAGCCTTACGCGTTCACAACAAAGAGTTTGTATGTCGGACACACTGACTACAAATATCTTAGATGGCAGGTAAGTTATAGATTCTTTGATATTGACCAAAAGTGGGACGATCGATACGATCAGGTCATCCATATTAACTAAGTATCATATTATTCATCAAAAGTCGACTATACCGACGCCATAAAGAACAGACTGTATGTTTTTTTTTTATTTGATTGACTGACGAGACGAGCAAGGTCGCCTGATGGTAAGCGCCACGCCAGCCCATAAACAGAAGCAACACCACACATAACTTTGAATTACAATACACTGCATGGCTCTGAACTGCGCTCGTCACCCCGAGACATAAGATGTTAAGTCTCATAATGCTCAGTAATTTCACTGGCTTGAATTTCCTTCAAACAGAAACACAACAGTACTTACACACTGTTGCTTAGCGGCAGTAATAGACAATGCGGCGGTACCAACCCATACGGCCTCTCGCATACGAAGAACCTACGACCTTGTAGTTGTTTTGTATTCTTTAGTCTGTGGTAAAAATGTAGTGTAGTGTTCAGTGTTGAGTCAATTACACCTCTTCAATTCATAAAACTTATGGGATTAATTTTTAAATTATAATTATTAATTATAATAATTAATAAATTTTTTTTGTTACTTCACTAGGTAATAGACACGCCTGGTATCCTGGACCACCCATTAGAAGAGCGCAATGTGATTGAAATGCAGGCCGTCACCGCCCTGGCACATCTCCGCGCCGCCGTACTCTACTTCATAGACCCCTCCGAACAGTGTGGTCACAGCATAGAGGAACAGGTACGTGTACATATCGATACGACACTATTAAAGACAGATTGTTTACAATGCAGATTTTATTTTAATTATAATCAGCCCGCTTAGCATGAGCTAACGAGATATATCGTGCGTTTGTGACTAGTGTCTCATTTGTACAGCCACATGCACCTCTCGATGTAGAGATAGTGGTGGAGATATAGGGTGCGAGAAAAGAGGTAGCAATTTCTCATGGCGTGAATACTGCACAGGCATTTTAGCTTCCACAGACATGTAGAGTTATCAAAAGCAAATCGAAAAATCAAATCGAAGCGAAAAAAAAAATCGAAATATCAAATCGAAGCGAAAAAAAAATTCTCAAGGTGCTGAACTTGCAGACAATGTAAATAAACGTACCTGCGAATCTTAGTAATCACCTAGATTTTGCGTATAATTTATAATACTGTTAAAAAATTGAAGTCCACATGAATTAAATCTATTTTGAAGACCTATGAGACCTTGGGGTGAAATACTGGGTAAAATGATTGGTTTACAGTGTCAATATCAATTAAAAATACTCTAGATCTGTTGCCTTCTTAAGATTATCTGGAAATTATAGTAAACGATTTATACATTCTTAGAACAAAGCAATAGTGTATAAAAAAAATAATAGCCTAACTATTTTATAATCATTTTTTTTAAATTGCAAATGACACACTGTAATTGATGTCTGTTATAAGCAGCAGTTACGATTTATTATAATGTAGATCGATTAATAATGATAATGTAACATGATTTTAACATGTTAATCCTTCTTTCAGATATCCTTGTTTGAGAGCATAAAGCCACTCTTCACCAATAAGCCTCTGATCGTAGTCCTGAACAAGATTGATGTGATTAAACCTGAGGAGCTGATTCCCGATAAGAGACAACTCCTTGAGAAATTGGTGGAAGTCTGTTCCAAGGGCAACCTTGTGAGGTCAGTTGAAATGTATCTCAATTTTTAAATTTTAACGGACATTCTTAATTTGGTGTAATTGTAGTGACTTCACTGCAATACTAATGCTACTGTGACACTGAATTAGCATGAGCATCTTTCGTTAATCAACATCATTGCCTTTGCCATGCAAGGGTAAAACAAAAAAATATTTGAACTATTCAAGCACTGTTAGAGGTTTTATAATATCATTATTTTGTTATTGACTTTGGAAGTGTGTTGTGGTTTGCAGAATAAGTACTTGCAAAATACACTTTTTGATTTTGATGGTTTTATGATATTAAAATATATACATTATACATACAATGTTTTTATGCTTATTTTAAAGTGCGGATACAAATTCAGACCTGTCAGTGGTGCCTGTGATGAGAATGTCGACAGTGACGGAGGAGGGCGTGCAGGAGGTCAAGATAGAGGCCTGCGAACGATTGCTCGGACATAGGGTCACTGAGAAAATGAGGACCAAGAAGGTATATACAGCACTGTTCATCCAATAGAGTTGAAATATTGTACAGTTTGATTTTGATACTTACATGAAGGTCTCCGACATAGAGAAATAAACGAATGCATGTAGTTATTTATTTTGTAGAGTATATCCCCAAAAATACCGATTGCCCTTATCAGTTATCACACAATCAGAGTTGTGTGCAAGTTACCGAAATAAAATTAACTCATTGGATTTATGATTGATGGTTGCCATATTCCAACCTAGAAAATAATTGTGTAAAACAAATATTGGCGGAAATCAGGTGACCCGCTTACTCGTTTGCTATAAAATCCGTTTACATTAGTTTTATTTCAATATGTAATATTCGCGTAAACATAAGAAATAATAAGTATTTAACATTAATAATTTAATAATATTTAGTGTTAATTATATTAAATAAAAGTATTTTAATTTATATCAACATATCCACTCCACATGATAGAAGTACATTCTACTCTCTTCACGTTTATGCGAGCCTGGTACTTGTTCCGAATAAGAAAAAAACCTAAAGAGTTTTTCTTTGTCCAAATCGTCATTTGTTTATTAATTACGGCTACTCGCCATGAAAAATGGACATTCTACTCTCTTCGCGTTTATGCGAACCTGGTACTTTTTTTACGGCACCATGTTCCAAATTATAAAATAAAAACCGCATCTATATATAATTATATATATATATATATATTTATATTTATTTATTTATATTTATTTATTTATTTTTTTATTTCACTCATCATTTTTTCATAACGCGCCTAACTTCATACTGCTGGCATAATGTATAACAGATGCCATTAAAAAAAAAAAAAAAAAAAAAAAAAAACTTCATACTGCTCTCACGCGCCTAACTTCATACTGTTAATTTTTTCTGTTAATTTTTTGTGTCACAGGTGCGCGCGCATCTTAAAATTTCACTCTCATCATTTTTTCATAACGCGCCTAAAGAAGTATAACTTCAATAAAAAAAAAAAAAATGGGTGCGTGTACTTATGTACGCGCGTGAGAAGTTATACTTCTTTGGAATCATTAAATAACCAATAATAAGTATTTAACATTAATAATTTAATAATATTTAGTGTTAATTATATTAAATAAAAGTATTTTAATTTATATCAACATATCCACTCCACATGATAGAAGTACATTCTACTCTCTTCACGTTTATGCGAGCCTGGTACTTGTTCCGAATAAGAAAAAAAAAAATGGGTGCGTGTACTTATGTACGCGCGTGAGAAGTTATACTTCTTTGGCATCATTAAAAAATAGTTTTTAATTGCATGCAAATAATTGATTACAATAATAATAAGTATTTAACATTATTTAATAATATTTAGTGTTAATTATATTAAATAAAAGTATTTTAATTTATATCAATAAATAATACATACGGATAGTTAACCTCAATTATATTGGAGCACTTGAAAAAGTATATAAGCACAATTTTTTTCACTAATATTCACAAATAGTAAGTAATATCAATCAAAATATTCAATTTAAATCACTACTGAATATAATTTATTAGCACATATATAAATTATAAAGGACATTGTCAAAAATGGCCTATGAATCAACACGCATGAAACATTTACTATAATAATAATTATTATTTATAATGTACATTATAATTATTATTATAGTAAATGTTTCATGCGTGTTGATTCATAGTTTCAATAGAACGGACACTTATTAATTTCGAAAACAATTTAAAAAGCATTCACTTCCGTCATAGTCCTCGGTATTATAATTTTTGGTTCAAATTCGGGTTTTTAATAGGCAAAGGTATTGTAGCTCATACAGCCAAGTCTTTGTAACTAACGCGCCTAACTTCATACTGCTGGCATAATGTATAACAGATGCCATTAAAAAAAAAAAAAAAAAAAAAAAAAAACTTCATACTGCTCTCACGCGCCTAACTTCATACTGTTAATTTTTTCTGTTAATTTTTTGTGTCACAGGTGCGCGCGCATCTTAAAATTTCACTCTCATCATTTTTTCATAACGCGCCTAAAGAAGTATAACTTCAAAAATAATTGTCAGGTGGACGGAATCCTCAACCGTCTACACGTGGCGCTGCCATCACCGCGCGACAACAAGGACCGCCCGCCCGTCATACCCGCCTCCGTCGCCGCCAAGAAACAACAACAAGCGGACAGGGAGTCTCGGAAGAGAAAACTGGAGAGAGATATCGAGGTTGAACAGGGAGATGACTATGTTCTCGGTGAGTGTTATTTAATTCATTCATTTGTTTATGAGTTCATTGAGTGTGCCTGAGGCAAATAAAAATAAGGGCTATTAGTGACTACATTGGTTTTTTTTTTATCCTGGCTCGGCAAAGTGACTACGCTACACCTGATGGTAAGTGTAGCGCAATCCAAGAATAGTGTCGACCAACGATAAACAATGTGTCCATCGTAGGTCGGCAAGATCATGCCGGCCTGCCAAAGGGCCAAGGGGGAGGGGAAAAAGGGTGAGGATCAGGGGGCAAACCCCATGGGGAGAACCACAGGTTTGTGTACAGTGCAGTCTATATAATACACTGATTGACTCTGGAACACGACTCGCCTGAACGAGCCACCATAACGGGTTTATCACCAAGTGTAAGATTGCTATCCATTTACGTACAGAGGTGATAAGGTACCCTCCCACCAGTGAAGTTTTAACATTACTCATATCAGGGTGTTATGTTTGCAGATCTGAAGAAGAACTACGACATACCGGAGGAGGAACGACACGATGTAATCCCGGAGATGTGGGAGGGACACAACATCGCGGATTATATCGACCCGGAGATATTCGACGTCAGTATTGTCATACACATACAAATACTACTACGCGCGTCCAAATCGGTTTAAAACAATTGACACGAGTTTGTGTAATATCAGCAATTTTTTTTATTTGATTAAATGACGAGACGAGCAAGGCGCTCGCCTGATGATAAGCGCCATGCCTGCCCATAAACAGAAACAACACCTCACAGAATGTTGACTTACAAAGCACTGCATGGCACTGAACTGCGCTCGTCACACTGAGACATAAGATGTTAAGTCTTATAATGCCCAGTAATTTCACTGGCTTCAATGTCCTTCAAACCGAAACACAACAGTGCTTGTACGCTGTTATTTGCTATTTTTTTTAAAACTAAGTATCAGTTTTCATCTTGTACAGACTGTAGATGAATTTAACCTAATAGATGTGTATGTTGTAGAAATTGGCGGACTTGGAGAAGGAGGAAGAGCTGAGGATTGCTGGAGGCATGTACGCCGTGCCCAAGATAGAACTCGACGAGACCATGCGGGAGATACGAGACCTGGCGAGACAGATACGGTGAGACATATTACTTCACAACCAAAAGGGGAAAAAGTTACAAAGAAAACTAAGAAAGAAAATTGATTACAGCGCTGAATTCACAACAGTTCACATTTTATTTGATTTTTAAGTAAATTACGCGACATTTGACAACTATAGACCGCTTTGGTTAATTATTTTTGTATAGCTACTAGGTATAGCATAACACTTCATTCACATTGACCTCAGTTGTAAATAAATATGCCTATATAAATAAATATGTATATAAATGTATACTGCCTTGGTAGCGCAGTTGTATTTCTACGACTACTGAGCTGAGGTCTCGGGTTCGATCTCCGGGTTGTATAAAGTGACTAGCTTTTGCTCGCGGCTCCGCCCGCGAGAAGAGCATTTTCCGGGATAAAAGTAGCCTGTAACCGTCTCCAGGGTCCCTATCTATCTCTTTAGATAAATTCATCAAAATCGGTTCAGTGATTTAGGCGTGAAAGCGTAACAAACAAACTCACTTTCGCACTAACTTTCGCCCCCCTTTTCATCTCTTATTAACTAAAATTTCCAAAATTCCTGAAACACGTGTTTATTTGTTTTACGTCAATAACCGAAATACAAAATGTTGTTTATGTAACTTTCAAAATGACGGACTTTCATACATATTATCATCCCCTATTTTGACCCTATTGGGGTGGAATTTTCTAAAATCCTTTCTTAGTGGGTGCCTACATAACAAAATGAATATACAGACCGAATTTCATGCTTGTAGCCTTGATAGTTTGCGCTTGGCGATGATGAATCAGTCAGTCAGTCAGGACATGTTATTTTATAAATACAGATAATGAGTCTCTATCACGACATTCTCAGTACCAGCCCGGAGTCTGGAATTGTGCCCACAATGGCCTATCACATGATGGGACGGAAACACGCTCGGCGAAATGTGGGAGTACTGGTTACACCTCTGCCTACCCGTTCGTGTATTACAGGCGTGAGTGCGGAGTGTTTGCGGGAATTCTAACAGTGCGGTTCATCGCTTATTTTAATTTATTTCAAAAACTAGTTTAAAGTTATGTTTATTGTATAAAGGTGGTGTGGATTTGTGCAATAAACATTGACGGTGATGAACAGTGTATGGAGATATTGAAATAAGTGAATTAAGCATCGTACTGGAAGGAATTCACACCAAAACTCAAATAAGACCTTGAAAACTTCCACACCGATATTTCATCGTTCTTGTGAAGACTTGAGAAATAAATTATACTCCTCATTGGCGAAATGTATAATAATGCGAAGCTATCAATAAAAAAGGAGAGGCGTGAGTGCGTAGCTATTTATGTGAATAAATATGGAATGGTTTTGGACAGCCTCCGTGGCGGAGCGGGCGAGTAGCCGGTTGTGAAACGAGAGGCCGCGGGTTCGATCCCCGCACCGAGACAAACATTTGTGTGATCCACAAATATTGGTTCCGGGGTCTGGGTGTTGTGAGAGGGAAAGTCTCTCGTAGTTCCTGATACCCACGACACAAGACTCGTATCTTACTGTGGGATCAGGACTATGTATGTGACTGTTGGGTGTATTTATTTATTTATTTCAGCAACAAGAAGGCGATCCTGAAGGACGAGTCCCGCCTGGTGAAGCAGTCCACCAAGCCGGTGATGCCGCGCACCAGCCGCGCCAGAGCTCGCGACCGATCCACCACCAAACTCAGGGACGAAATGGAGAAACTGGGTGTGTACACATACATCACTCACTATTTTTATAGCATAGATTGGCAAACGAGCAAATGGATGACCTGATGGTAAGTGATCTCCACCGTCTATGTATGCCCACAATATAACTATTTATATATTTGCCTTTTTGTTTTATATGAAAGTCAAATATGGGTTCAGTGTTAATTTAATTCTAATTGATTTACATTCACAAGTGATTATTTTGTGATTTTTATGAAGTGTGTCATAAAGGTGTGGTACTTAATACCGGCAGGAGTCATGTATGTATGGACATACAGTAACAGATTGTCTGCTAGTATATTATACTTAACATGACATCATTTTTCTAAGCACACTATAGACATTTTTGTCTTCAGCATGAATGAGCCGGCTCGATCGGGTCGTTACCACTTTCTCGCAGAAACCCGACGGAAAGTAGTGGCTTCCTGCTGCGTTTTGTACAAGGAGTGAGAAATCCGGAGGCCTAAATCCATTTCCCCTCCTTAGCCCCTTAATTATGCCTTTCCTTTAAGCTCGACAACGCGCCCACTATTCTTTTGGTACACGAGTGGATATTTACCATCAGGTGACCCACTTGCTCGTTTTCTGGCCTGTGCTATAAATAAAAACAAAAGATGAACATTTTTATTACACATTGTATATGTACCTTAAATGTTACTGGGCCCTATCGAAGCTCTCCAAAATTGTTATATTTTGTGTGGAGTCAAAACGTGGCCGAAAATAAATTGTTTGACGTTATGGTCGCATGATAATGTTTATTTATTGTTGTGCATTACCCACGTCAAATACAATCACAGTTTTACTAAGATGTTACATGAATGTAACATAGTATATAGTGAACCACCATCATCTAATATTGTATCTACTTCTAATTGCCCTTATCCCACTCGCAGTGAGATAAGGGCAATTAGAAGCATAAGATGCTTTTTAATACATTTCATAGAAAGATTTCGCGTATAGTTTTTAAGATTGGCCCTCTGACGTCAATTGCTCTGGGGAGATATAATGTAATAAAGTATATCTTATAAGTCGTGATCAAATGACTGTTTAAATTTGAAAGTGTTTCTTTTTATTATTATTAATTAGTTACGTCTTCAGAAGATGGATAATCGGAATGGTTTCACTACAGAGTGACTTCTTAAAAAACAACTTAAAAACATAACACTGAAAAGTCAAAAATAACAATTTCTTTAGGTCTCTTTGGAGTTGATGCCTGTGTGTTCGTAAACTGTGACTTTTTTTAGAAGTAGGTTTTTAAGTTTTGTTAAAACATAATTTATTTTTCAGTATTAAGTACAACTATAGTATGTAAAAAAAGAACAACGCCAAAATCATAACCTCCTTTTTTTGTAGTCGGTTAAAAATATTAATGAGTTAATAATTTCCCAGGTGTGGACATGTCGGGCACACAGAAGGCGCACTTCACTCAGTCGCAGCCGCGCGCTCGCTCCCGCTCCGCGTCCGTGTCCGCGTCCGCGCCGCCCGCCAAGCGCGCGCGCTCCGCCTCGGCCGTGTCGCGGGGACGCTCCGTCTCGCAGAAACCCAGGGACGAACAGGGCGTCAAGGATGTTGCCGTGAGTTACCTGTCTTTCCTGTCTGACAACCTGCGTGGCGAGAAGCCGCGGGTTCCTGATACCCACGACACAAGACTTGTATCTTACTGTGGGGTCAGGACTGTGTGTGTGACTGTTGGGTGTATTTATTTATTATTTCCTATCTGACAACCTCCGTGGCGAGAGGCCGCGGGTTCGATCCCCGCACTGAGACAAATGTTTGTGTCATGCACTAATATTTGTTTCGGGGTCTGAGTGTTGTGAGAAAAGAAGTGAAGTGTTGACAGAAAGTCTCTCGTAGTTCCTAATACCCACGACACAAGACTTGTATCTTACTGTGGGGTCAGGACTGTGTGTGTGACTGTTGGGTGTATTTATTTATTATTTCCTATCTGACAACCTCCGTGGCGAGAGGCCGCGGATTCGATCCCCACACTGAGACAATGTTTGTGTGATACACAAATATTTGTTTCGGGGTCAAAGTTTGGTTGAGGCCGTAAGTCTCTCGTAGTTCCTAATACCCACGACACAAGACTCGTATCTTATTGTGGGGTCAAGACAATTTGTGTGACTGTTGGTGTATTTATTTTTATTTATTTATTATTTCCTATTTGACAACCTCCGTGGCGAGGCCGCGGGCTCGATCCCCGCACCGAGACAATGTTTGTGTGATATTTGTTTCGGGGTCAAAGTGTGATGAGATCATAAGTCTCTCGTAGTTCCTAATACCCAGGACGCAAGACTCGTATATTACTGTGGCGTCAGGACTATGTGTGTGACTGTTGGGTGTATTATTTACTTATTTTACTAGCCTCTATGACGGAAACGAGCAGGTCGCTCGACTGAAGGTGAGCGCCATGACTACACTTGAATAAAAGTAACACCACACAGACCGTTAAATTACAAAACATTGTATGATATTGGACTGCGCTCGTCAACCTTAGACATAAGATCTTAATTCTCATAATGCCCAGTAATTTCACTGATTTCAATGTCCGTCAAATCAGAACACATTAGTGCAATTTGCAAATTTTAGATAAACTTGGCTCATCACGCGTCATAATTTTAAAAGAAATTTATTTAAGTACTAGCTTTTGTTCGCGGCTCCGCCTTCTTGAACGGCCTTTTCCTGAATAAAAAGTAGCCTTTATCTTAGTCCAGGTCATATTGCGTCCATGCGTGCCGGATTTCATACATTACCGTTACCACCGTACCGTACCGTAGCCATGAAGGCGTTCACAAACATCCAAACTTTCACAATTTTATTTTTACAGATGGCAAGGAAAGGCAAGCAAATGGCCCATTTCGCCATCGCGAAGAAGACGAAAAAAATGGGTCTCAAGGGAGAAGCGGATCGGTTCATCGGCACCAAGAAACCGAAACATCTGTTCGCGGGCAAACGAGGCGTCGGCAAGACGGACAGACGATAAAACTAATTTATATTCTTATATGGGGTCTAAAGGCGGAGGAAAACAAGTGTTTAATTTCTGGTCTGTCAAAATGGCCACAAATATTACATCAATTTTTTTATTATTATTCATATTGCCAAATATATTTTCCTCTGGTCGTCCATCGCACATTGATTTTTGTCATCAAGCCAACGCATTCTCCATGACACAAATGGTGCGGTCGTTTTGTAGAACCATTGTTTTAAACACTTTGTTTTGGTTAATCTACATAGTCGATTTACTACTTGTCGTGCCGTGTTGAAACAAGCTATAAATATACAAACAGCAAAATAAACATCAAAACATATACTTATTGTTTTTTTATTTACCTAAAAAAAATATCAAAATGCATGTGGCGAGTGGCGCCAAAAAAGTTAAAAGCCCTTTTTTGAAAGATTATTGAAATTCTGAATGCATAATAAATCAATGTACATATTATTATATAATAATCAAAATGTATAATAAAAAAAATATAATATAAAATATGACACCATACTCGCCCAACACAAAGGTTGCTGGTGGGAGGATACTTGTATCCGACCGGATAGCGACCACCTTCCCCCCTCCTTGGCCCTTTGACAGGCCGGCATGATCTTGTCGACCAACGATGGACACATTGTTTATCGTTGGTCGACAATATTCTTGGATTGCGCTACACTTACCATCAGGTGTAGCGTAGTCACTGCCGAGCCAGGATAAAAAAAAAAAAAAAAAAAAAACCTTTATGATCCGAAACAACCCCGATAGCGAAGAAATGACAGTGTGTGAAAGTTACTTGATACACAGCATGCGGTTATTCCCCGCAAATGGCGTAACGACCAATGAAATTCATCGGTCGGGATTATGGCATTCGGGCTGCGGGAGCCGGAAACCAGTGTTACCAAATCAGCTTTTTATTTAGCTCAACCTTATGATTCCTTATGCAAGGATGTGATATAGCAAAATGAAAATTCCATTCATCGCTCATCTAGCGGCCAGAGATAATTGGTCCTTGGTATGCGGTCGGTAAATTTAACTTTGAAATGGGGAACAATTCACGCCAAACGTTACATCATTTATCGTTTAGGTGTGGTATACACAACTACAATAACAAAAACTACAATGCAATTTTATTTTATAATTCATATTTTTCTGTAAACGTTACACCCAAAACCTCAACATCGTCTCGCATGCGGACCCCTTGAGAATACCAATCTGATCGAATCGAATTAAAATTGAGCTATTAGTGAGGTATACATTAAGGGCCTTCCGTGAGCAAACGAATTTGACTGACTCGCGCCATACTAAATCGTGTACTTGTGTGAGTTTTCGTGCAGAATATGCACGTATTTAGCGAATAACTGATTTAAAAAATCAGGTTTTGGTCTTTTCGAAAATTTAAAACGGGCAAAATATTCGTTATTAAATAGCCTATATAGTGATGTTAATCTCATTTGAAAACATTCTGTACTTTAAAAGGAGACGCACGGAATCTTTGCATTTTTCTCATTTTTATGGTTTATTTATAACGACAATTTAAAAATATATATCAGCATTAACATGAATTTGAATCGAACAAAGTAAAGCTGACAGATTGTAGAAATATATTGTATATTTTTTTAATCAATATTTATTTTAAGTAATGACTAGATAGCCTCTAAAAACATCGATCGCGCGGCGTTTTGCTGGGGGCATGGCCTTAAAGTTTTTGGTTTAACTGCCGCACTTAGAGTCGTCACTACACTCTTATTAGTAAATAAGTCATTTCTTAGAGTTCGAATATTTCCACACTCACTGCCATTGCTATATGTATATTCCGTTACTGAATACAGAAACCTAGTTCTACTATTTGGATTTTTTCTTTACAGAGTAAAGAAAAAAAATAATTGACGTCTCTGAAAAATAATAGAGTTCTAAGAAATGAGTTAATGATAATGAAAGTTTAGTGACGGCCCCCAGTTATTAGTGGTTGAACTCGGCAAATTGGTAATTGTTTGATGTCATTATAAATTTATTTAGTTGTACCTACGTTATAAAACGATTGTTACATTTTTATAGTACCTACTTAAGTGTTTCTGTTAGGAGATAATTGTTCCCCTCCCAAATGGCATGTGGCAATGATATGTTATTAAAGTATGTGGCATAAAAGTACGCCTAGTTTAGACAACCAAATAGGTTTAACTACAAAATACCTTAATATTGTCTTACTTCGACCCAAATACCCAATCCGAGATTTAATCTTTGAAACAGGGCCATAACAAATATTTGTAGATCACACAAATATTAGTCTCGGTTCGGGAATCGAACCCGCGGCTTCCAGCTTCACGGCCAGCTAAATTAAAATTCTCAAAATTTTAACTATACATAGGACAGTTTTTCACGATTTCACAAGTTCTGGTTACCTACTTGAATGTTAATTGTAATTCAACTTTTTAGAAATAGTGGAAAATATATTTTTGTAATATATTACAGTTTTACCTAATGCTGTGTAGAACTGCAGCGCTACCCAGAGGAACAAAAATAAAACACACACGTAGCAAAATGAATGGCACATTTATATTTAATTAATATTATTCATTTTATAATTAGACCTTTCTTGTAATTATATCATTTTAATCTATGCATTTGAACAGTAAAGGAAAAAATTATCAAATGCTCTATGGTACAGTGTTGGGCTGCTAGTTTTGCCATCGACAATAAACAAAAAAATACATACATACTATAACAAATAAGCCTCATATTGTACAAACCTCCAGGATTATGCAACGGCGAACTGTAAGTGCCATAAATTTTTCAAAATACCATTCATAAAAAAATCTGAGCATCAAATATTGCAAAATAAATTACAGTTTTTACGCGTACGTTACAAAGAGAATCTTAAAAAATACTAAATACCGAGTACGCATAGACAACAAGTTATAGATATAGATAATAATTAAAAAAAACTTAATTAACACCTAAAATGGAAGAGAAAGTCAACTAAGCTAAACTAAAAGGTTTGGATAGTGCTTACAACTATGATAGAATACTAAAAAAATATTTTGAACTTTTATTTATGATTGTCATCCGCGCCCGACACGGACTGATGTAACCGTTGAATAGAATATAATATACTCCAATTTTGATGGCGTTACCTATATACTTCATTCTGACCTTCAATGAAATTCATAATGGAATTGATTCTATAATTTCCGCGCCGTACTACGAGAAGAACTATTTTAAGAGATTATTTGGGATCTATTCGTTTGCAGGTGGCGCTCTGATCGACTGTATCTTACTTTGTGTTGTGTTTGTGATTTTTTTACCATTTCGGTGCATAAAAATATACAATGCACACATTACAATATTAAACTTAAAAATTTGTTCATAGAGGAAATGCGTCAAATGGCGGTACTAAGGCTGCTCTTATTTTACCAGGGCATAATAAGTTTTAAGTTTTACTTATCAACAATTTACGTAAAATCCATACAATTTTATTTCAACAAGTTGGTATGTTAAATCAATATATAATCGACCATGCACCATCTATCGTGATATAAAGTTAGTCTTATCCTTATTTCCTATATGAATGCGGGTATTTTAGAAACATTATTGTAATCGATAATGATTCGATAATTTATAGATATTTACTGTTATAAATCTCAATGCATTTTGAAGTTATTTTGACGCTACCTGAACTACTGACATTTGGTAGTTTTTAACAAATATTGTTATTAACATTAAATTAAAATATATACGTGAAGCCAACAATATCGGATTTAATTTCACATTCGTAAAGGTAAATTCAAACATATTGCTTTAAAAAAAAATCGAAATTTACAGCAAAATATTGCATTGTGCAGATCTGTCGGAACCACTCAGCTGTCGTATGTATGTCTTATAAACTAAAATAATAGCATACGTGCCGCGTGCGGTCAGAGATAGTGGCGCCCTGGCAATCGACATGCGATTCACATTTCTTAATCGTAATTGTACTAGATTCGATACAGCGAAGCATTTTTGACAGATCACAAGGAGGAACGTGAGTTTACCGCGCTATTTCAAGAAATATTAATCGTTAACAATAAATATGAGTCAATAAATAACACTGGTCCCAAAATAATTTTATTATAACGTTAATATCGTCTAATTAATACGCAGGGCACTATCAGAAAAAAACGCATATATCACTGAGAAGTTAGTAATTTTATTTAACCAAAGATTGTCAAATCACATCTGTCAAAAACGCCACGCTTGCTTGGATGATTTAAGTCGAGACATACTGTCATCGATTAACAGTGGCTCAATTAGTTTGTAGAAAGGGGAGTGGGAGGAATAAATCAATCTTACCTATATATTACAGTGTAACTAAAAATTTAACTAAAGCTAAACCCCTCCGTGTCCCGCGAAATTACCAAACACCTGTCCCGATTTTTAGGAGTTTGAAAATTCCGCGACACTTCCTTCTCATCCACTTGGTTACTGTGTATTGTATTTTCACATATCTGCTGGATTTGTTTTCTCTGCGAAACAACTGCCGTGTTTGTACTCTCGTTATGCGTGACAACTGATACAGTACAAATTGCAATGGTTTCAGATTAGAAAATAAAGGCATATAAAAATAATACAGATTAAATGTCATGAATCGATACGAGAACACTGAAGTATCGTTTTATGAAAAATTGGACGAAATATTAAAAGAATTGTTTAAACTAAAACATGATAATTCCATAGGGTTTATATACGTTATTGTTTTAGTATTTATATTTTGTTACTAATAATATGTGATGCCTAAAAAAGTGTTTCAATAAAACAACTTATTTACAATTCGTGGTTTGAAATGTTTAGTTCGCTATAGTATTGTAAAATTTCGTCCAATTTTTCAAACAACCTTCCTACTAGCGAACAATTAGATACAAGCAAATATAAATAATCCGTCAGGCAATGCGGACTTACTGTGGTACAATTGAGCTTACAATTTCATATTTACATCAATCAAAATAAAACATTATGCGCGTTGATTTTTTTATACATGATTCAATTATTATGTCTTCATTGACTGTTTATATTCATTCACCATTTATCCCTGCACTTATCAAGGCATGGTGTAAAATGCCACGTTCTCCATTTTTGATGTAATTTCCCATTACATGAATAATATTACTGTATTAATTATTGAGTACATCTAGATGGCTTTTTTATTACTACTTAATACGATCAATAGTGAATGATTATAAAACTATTAAATTCATAAGTACTTCAAAATTTAACGTCGATGTTAGCTACCGAATTAAACTAAACAAAAAAAAAACATTCATTAATAAATACTATAACGCGTTTGAGGGATGTCGCTGATGTTTGTGTTGACATATTTTCTATGCACATGCTCATAATGACTCCGTTTTGAACTATTATGTGCAGATCTCTATTCATTAAGTAAAATATCATCGCGATAGACGGACTCTGGCACTAACTGGGATAACGCCAGGTAGAAAGAAGGAATGAAACAAATATGAACGCTAACGTTTCGATAGAGATAAACCCGGCAGTCAACTTACACCCCGAACCGCGTTTAGTGTTTTAGTTCTTTATAAATAATTCTTGTAACTTGCAATAAACATGTTTACTACTAAATAATATATTTTGAAACTTATGTCTTTAGCACAAGTATAAAAACGGTCTGACGCATTAATGTCAAAAGTGACATCGGCGACACCCCTGAGACAGCAAAGATCTCCCGAACAGAACACGAAATATATTCAAGGTATATTGTCATCACACTTACATTAGAACGTATTTATTCACTGGAGTTTTGGTACGGACAGGACAAAAAAAACAAGTAAAATAACATCTTAAGTACTCACTTAAGTTAGCAGCCATTTTATTTTTGTTATTTTGGTAAATGCAAAAAGCAATGCATGTAAAAAATACAAAATTTACTTTATTTTGTCACCATAGTCGCTGCCTCTATCAGTTGGATTATAATGATTTGAAAATGATTTTTTTCTCAAAAATAATTGTCACAACTTACACGTAAACAATTAATATGAAATGCATATTAAAAGAACTTGGCTATATTATTTTGCATTTACAAAAATAACATTTATTCATAAAAAATAAACATATATTTTTCAAAATTAAAACCGCATAGATTTCCTTAAATATTTTGCTATGTCCGTATTTAAATAAAATTCATTGTCGCTTAATTTTGGATCCAAATAAAAAGTTTTTGGTTCCAAACAGCACGCGAAAAGCGACCTCGACTCTATTACGAGACAAATAGGCAGACATGTCATTAAATTGTTAAATTAGTGCAAAATCTAACATTAGGTAACAAAATTATGGACAGTTACAAAAGATTGTTAGACGTAAACTAGTGCGGGTAGAAATTAATGAAAATTGCTATTGTGAAGTGATGACGTTTAAACAATGGTCCCCATTAGGCGGATGACCATGGACAAGTGTGAAAATCTTAAATAGACATGCCCATTCCTTTTTTTCATCTCGAATAGAGTAAAAGCCGTAGTTTAACAGTCATAGATGCATATGCAACAGAGATCGAATTATACGAACATTTTTTTTAAATGTTACATAATTCATTTTTTACGAGTTTTCTCTTACACCCTATTCGACTCGTTTTGTAAGGAAACACTAAAAAAAGGTTTAAAATTAAAATTTAATCGCATAACACGATCTCTATAAACAAACATGTCGGCACAGAACAGCGATTCACGGACGAAAGCTCCAACACTTATTCTACACTTATGGCAGCCGAAAAAAAATAATAAGATTGTTTTATTAAAATCGTAATTAAAAATATCATTTTCTCATAGATTTAATATAACCACTATATACTTATACAGATGTATAACTACGCTAGTATATTACAAAAACCTTTTTTTATCTCCTTGTCGTTTCAATCTCACCTTGTCAAAGTGTCTTTGGGGTAAGACGTGGCTTGCGCATCTCATTTGCGTACTTCTGCATGTATTGTATATAAAACTATATGCTATGTAACTAATATTATACACACTTATACTATGAAGTCCGAAATTTAAGTCACTACGCACTGCTTACGGTTTTTTTTGTCTTCGCGATATTCTTTGGGACAATGTACCGGGGTATTTCTTTTTAGAAATTTATTACACACTTGGATATTTTAAAGCGGTCTGCATAAAAAGAATATAGCACTATTGCGTCACTGAGTTTTATCTTTAAATCATTTTAAAGAATCTAATTAAAAATCATCATATAAGTAAGAATGAAAATGCGTAATAAGAAATAAAGATTCGTGTTTTAGTGTAATACCATAAGTACCTATACAGTTCCTTCATTCTAAGATCACCACTCAAAAATATCCAAGCGTATTGTACACTGGGAATAAAAAAATCACAATCTCGTAGTATATACAATGTGGTGCTAGCTGCACGTGTATTGCATAAAACAAATGATACCAGCACAAAAAAAGAAAACAAAATAAAAGTAAAATACACAATGTATTTTAAACAGTACATGTGTCTCATTCTCCCGATCAACAGGAAATTCAGCTCATATTTAAAAAAATATAACTGGCAACACTAAAATATTGCCAGGTAGAAAATAAATACCATAACTTCCCACATAAAAAAAAATGCTGTAAATGACATACATTGGCGCTTTTTTGTAAGGCAAAGCGTTCACGGTTGCCCTCTGTTTTTTTTTTAGTAGTGATCCGTATGTGCGCCAATGTTAAGGGTTGTGTGTAGTGGGAGGTATGCGATGCGGTCGGCAGCTAGCGCGTGATGTCACGTGTATGTTGAATGCTATGGCAGCGCGTGGTGAGGCGCGGGTCGCGCCGTGCTTCGCTATTGCTGCGGGGGACCCGTGGGCGGCTGACCTGGTAGCTGGCCCATGCCCTGGGAACAAATCACTCGTTTTCACACTTCTATAATGGAGGTTCTTAATTCAACGCGTATTATATTTTAATGCGTGTTACGCGATATTTCTGCTTAATGTGGATCGATGTTGATGAATCTTTTTCGATGTCGATAAAGATACCCCAAGGGGGTGCCATACTAATTTGAACAAGATCTGTTCTGACGACCTAGTCCTTCTACGGGTCTAATGAGATTTTGTCGGGCCTTTTGCACACCGCTGTTCTTTCTAAGGGACTTCTAAAAATGTACTTCTGTACATTAAAATGTCAGTATCGATATATGTGTCGATACTTATACCTCAATTTTACTAGTAAAGAATTGGTAATGGCTAACTCACCTGCATGGGCTGGTAATGGTGCAGCGGCGCGGCGAGCAGTTTGGGCGCCTCCTCCGCCTTCTCCTCCTCGCGCCGCTTCAGGCACGCCGCCTTCGGGTTCAAGTTACGTTCTGGAACAAACCTCAGGAGTCAGTAATCATGTCTAATATTATCGCATCATGTATCGATACTGATCACTCATTCTATAACGACTCGATATATCGAAACTAAAAACTATGCATTTTGCATTGAAAACAAACGCCAATAATTTTGTAGTTATTTAGTAATAAAAATCCTGTCAACCGCAACACTAGTCTGTCCTACAACAGTCCAAGATTCTTGGTATTAAAATTTATCTTAAAATTTAAACTCGTATCGATATATCGATACGAGTTATATACTCATTCGACTATTGGGGCACAAAATCTTACGTCTTGTGTTTTTCTCGGGTTAACGTAGAAGTTATTACCTCTGACTTGCTGTTCGAGCGTCATGATGACCTCGACCGCCATGTTGAGGATGCCGAGCTTAGTCTGCGGCTTGTCACTCTTCAGGTGCGTCATGCACATGCGCCCCAGCTCCTTCAACGCTTCGTTTATGTCTCTTATCCTTATTCTGCACATACAAGAAACTGGTTATCGCATCGAAGTGGCTGGTGATTAGAAAAAAAAAATTATGGCGGATTTTTGTAGATTAAAATTATGATATATTATTCATTTGAAAGTTTTTTTTAAAGTAAAAAGCATACAATAATTACTGCGTTAGGTAATATATAAGTTGAGTTTACGAGGTATTGTTATTATCTAAAATCATAAAAACACTTCAAATGGACAACGATATATTACATCGAATTTGCGCGCTTAACATAAAGCCCTGAGATAATTTTGTTAACGCATTTACTCGTGCTATCTCTACATGTCAATCGAAGGTAACAAACACATGCTGGCCTGATATCATTGTCACAAGAAAATATTCTCGCCTCGTTTTATCGGTCCAACACACTCTATGTTGTGGGGTGCACGTTACAGTACTCTTAACGATATCAACAACAAAGTACTCTCTTTCGCGCGCCAGATAGCTCATGGATTTATGCTAAGCGGGCTAGACGCAATAAGGGTTTAATTAAATGGCATATTAATAATCACAATCTGTTATATTATGCCTTGAAATCATAATGCCATCCAACTTTTATAACAATAAATCAATGGTCACAGTGTGTGCTATAAATATTTTCCTATTTTTCATTCCTATAATATTCAAAAAAAGCAGCGACAGCTCAGCGGTGAGCGATACGGACTGTCGAGACGTAAGTCACAGTTTTAACACCAGCCCCAAGAATATGCACCTCTGACTTTTTTAAGTTACGTGTGTATTCATCATTAATTAATAGCTTGCTATAACGATGAAGGAAACATCGTGAAGCCTGTATACCTGAGAAGTGTTCGATAAGAATTCCGAAGATTTTTAAAATCTGCCAACCCACTAGTGGGTTCCCTAGGGACCCCTCTTCCATTCATTAAAGGCACGTGCCCAGCAGTGGGACGTTTATAATACAGGACTAGTATTCATAGCTAGTATTCTCATTAAAAAGTGACGGATTAAGAGATAGCTGGCAACACAATACAATAACATAGTAATTTCTAGACACCGTAAAAGCGATGCTTTTTAACACATGTTACAGAAAGATATGGCTTGTGGTTTTTACGATCGGCTGCCTGCCAGACGTCAACCCCTCTGGGAAGTTAATTATTTGAATTTAAATAAATAAAATACTTATGCATTGCGAATAAAGAAGTCTAATATGCTTTATGTACATATCTGTTCCCATATTACATACAGGGTGCCAGCGCCTAGCTTTCATAGGCATTTTCCACCACGATGTTACCAGGTTTGATCAGTACTTACTTCACTACGCACTTGGTTATCATTTTAAGTTACCAATTAGAGATTTAATACAAGTATAAATACAAACTCTATAACAAACATTACTTATATTAGCACTTGTTATTGCCCTCTTAACAGTGATCAGTCAGAGGATATATCGAACATGTCTTTTTGAACAAAGATGCATACGAATTTTAATTTACACTAACTATTAATATTTTAATTTACATTTAAGGTTGCCTGGAAGAAATTGCCGTTAGCGATAATAAGGTTGCGTTATTTTTGTTTCAAGTGTTTCTTTAATATGTGGGATTAATCGCTAATTTTCTATTCGGGCGCAGTAACCACTCACCTTTCCCTAGCGTTGTTTGCCTGCCGCCTCTCTTTTTCCCGTAACGCCTTCGCCTGGGGGTCCGCTTCGTCGTCACCTTCATCCGCCGACGAACAACTGGTATCCAAATAACACCCTTAGCACGAAACGATTGCGGGCAGGCAGAGAGCAGAAACTTTATTTGCCATTAGTATAAGCTACTTTTAGAGATATCGACTTGTTAATAAATCCTGTGGTCGTGAAACTGATTTCAATGGTTACGTTATGTTACCCCTAGCGCGGTAAAATCCAAATGGATGCTATACATCCAAATGCCGATGCCAATGCCGGTTTAGAGTTATCGAAACTGAACTGTTTTGCAGCTGGAGGGCCGGCACACATTGCGGTAGGCTGAAGCCGGTATGATCTTTTAATGTACATTTAATTCAGTAATGAAAAATATAGACATCATTCATTTATCACTAAATCTAAGGACTTATATTTTTAAACTTGAAATTTGGTAGGTAGACGTCCGGCAAGTAAGCATTTTATGATAATCCGTACCTAAAGAGGTCATCAGGAGTTATATGCGGACGTAGCTACAAAAAAAAATACAAATGATGAACATGTTACCTATGTTTAATTAAGCATAATAGTAATTTCAAAATGTAAATTCTTTTCCGGTTACATTTTTACAGTCACATAAAGACTTTGAAATTGAAATAAAATCCTGGTTCACTAGTGATTTATAAATCGATTAGACCATAAAGACGATATTATATGTAGAGAAATAACAGACAAATTATATTTCTTTTTTCTGTTGTATACTGACGCGATTATTTATTGCATGTCAAAGGTGGGACCCAGCTTATTAATTATGCTTGGATTTATCGTCGATATTCTAAAAAAATAAGATACAACTATATAACTTGCTACATATTTTTAAAGTTTCGTTATCTCTGTCTACCCCGCTACGGACGCGGGCGTGAAAGGTAGAAAAAAATCTTACCACAGCACACGGCAGCGGCGCACGAGAGAGACACCTTTTGACCACCTATTCTACCATAAAAAGATTTTTTTTTTGAGAGTTGCCAAAGTTAAATTGAAGAGCGCGGCGTCTTTGTTTTCAGTCTATGAAAATATGATAAAAATATTGATTGCAATATGTTAGATCATGAAACAGTAAATTATTATTCACTGTGGCAACTTCCAAAGTGTAAATAACAAACCTTATGTACCATTGTTAGATGCGCTGGCATGACATTTTTGGTATATTTATAACTACATAATCTTCGAGATAGAGATCTCTTTAGTGCAAAATTTCGCATTCAAAGGTTAATTTATAGAATAATTAAGAATGCCAATATTTCATAGAATAGTTATAGGTAACTATGTCAAGTGAGATTATTGAAAGTTTAGTGAAAACAGAGAATTGAGGTTATAAACACAGGCTATTGTAACCAAAAATTGAACATAATGTCAAAAGTTCTTAAAAGATGTCGCTAAACTAAGACTGAGTTATAGGTCAACTTGTTCGAGAAATTAGTCTTAGATGTCTTCTTATAAAACATAGCAACCTCTACCAGTGTTTAACTGGACATTATAGTAACTGCTTACATAGTATCAAATATATGATGAATTTCAAAAATGTCACGCAATGTAGGCATTAGTACAAAGAGAAGCAGGAGCGAGTACCTTGATGTGTGGGTAGGAGTTATTCAATATCATGATTCAGTATAATATACACATTCAGTGATTAAATTATATCAGTTTATAAGGTGGTTTCATGGTTTTGTCAGGTCCAATAATTATTATAACAAAATTTCAATTCAAATCATCTTATTTGTATGTAATACTGAATCATATTTTATACTGCGGTTATACCTGTTAAAATGTGTTACACTCGTTTGCAAAAAAACAACGGGCAGTTTTAAATTCTGTCCCTGTCTGTAAAAATTACAACATGAAAAAGTATTTTATCACTTTAGTATATGGATTTTAATTTTATTTAATTACCTACACTCTACGGACTCAATCCGTACTTTTATTTTATTAATTTCCATACGGTACGTTTTTGTGTACATAAAAAAATTTAATTGCTGTGAAGTGGGAATGAATTCTACAAAAAACCATTAAGAATATTATCAGCATGCCCCGGCGATTAAAAGCTGTTATTTTAACGTGAGGGGGTCGACACTCGAAACGAAATTTTAACTTTTTGGTTTCGTTGTATGTATGTTACTAAAATAAATATTTTTTTTAATTAGGTACATTTTTGGTTATTGAGATTTTGACAACATTTTTCATTGATTCAATTTATATGCCCGTTTTTTTGTAAAAGAGTTTAATTAATAATAGCTATATTTTAGATATGTCCTCATCAGTTCAATGGGGTAAAGTTCGTCTTGATTATTTTACCCCATGGAACTTTAATTCAAAATCATAAATGCATAGAATCAATCATCAATGCATAGAATTGTATACGATAAAAAGGCACACTACGGGGCCATATCTAAATCGGTTGTTAAGACGATACTGGCTACGGTACGTACGGACGGTACGACGGCATTGGCTTAAGTTTCAATATCCAAGACGAATTTTTCACTTACCTTAATTCTAGTGCCAAAACGTAAAGATAACGCAATCAAAACCGATTACAACAATGAATAAATCAGAAGTTGCTGGTTTCGTTCTGGTTTAATCGAATAGAAAATTCCCCTAAAGGTTGTTTTCGGTTTCGGCTGCAAAAGTTGTACCTATATACAAGTTTAGACGAAAGAAACAACATAAATTATTAAAGGCAAGAAATATGTTTCCCATTAACAACGTGGTACCACCGAATGGGGTATCTATGTATAAATTATTGTAGTCTAAATTTTGTAAAAATTATAAAACAACTATGTAATTCAACTGTTTTCATTTGTCCAATGAATTTAATGAAGGTATTACCAGTTTTATTTGTACAACTTTACCCCAATTGTACAAAATTACCCCATTCGGCAGTAACCTAATATGTGTATTGTATAAGATAGTCGACACACTGTGACCCGCTTGATATTATTGTTGGAAAGCTGCAATGAACACAATTGTTAGTATATGTACAATATTTATATAGTTTATATCCATGATGATTTACAACGCTAAACGATTAAACTTATGTGCTTCGGCTAATTCACAAAATGAAACAATAATTATGTACGTATTTTTTTCTACGAATGATCCAGGTTTGGATGGTCGGAAATTAATAAATTGTCGAAGCGCATAACTCAAATTGCAGTACAACTGTACTGTACGTAATTAGATGTAACGATCTGGTTAGATTAAGTTGCATAATAAATATTTTGATCTGGAACAATCCAGGCTATAATCGTTCGTTCGATCAGACGAACAAACTGCAACGACTTTTAGTTAAATTAATTTTAATTTAATGACACAATCAGTAAAACAAAAAGTTTAAAAACATATTATCAAAATAATCTGAACAGATCTTTTTATTCATCATAGATATCAAGAATGCACGGAAATATCCCTTACATATGTTTCATTATTCATTTATTTCGAAGCGACAATTAAAAGCCCTAAAAGATACACGATTTTCATTTAATAGAAAATAGTGAGTACGCCTGTGTAAGACGATAATGCGAGCGGATCATTTACTGTACCGCTTTCTAGCAATTATGCTTTGTAATACATTCATTATCCATTAAAAGCAAATAGTAAACTTATTATAAAGTACTATCGCACTATAAGGAATATAACGACGCATCATCTTATGATAAAACATATGTATGGAGTTAATAATAAATAAACACAAAAGGTCAGATCGTCCCTAAACCGCTGTGCATGCAGTGAAGGGGCGACACCGAAAGCTGTCTATAAATAAACATAAACAAAAAAATTACTAACTGGCTCTTGTCAAAAAATGTCGTATTGTCAATTGACTTACAATGTTACAAGTAAGTTTTATTCTTAGTAAGTATTTTGAGGTAGGTACAAACGGTAAAGGCTTTGAACCACGGCGGTCGCTGGGGATGTGAAACAATAAGTATTACATCGAATCGCCTTCGATCAAAGTACTTCCCATATGTACCCAGTTTTAAACCATGATATCCACGTCGTCATTTTAATCCACTATTCATTGCTCCCACAATGTAAAAGGTTGTAACTAAACAAAACTAATTTTTAAGATCCGCATTCAACATGATGGGGAAAGTCTTTTTTTGACAATAGCCTGTTAGCCCCCGTCCGTTCCCCGCGACCGACCTCTCTCTAACATTGTTGGCCTGGCGACGCTCTCTCTCGCGCGCCGCTTTCGTATCCGGGTCTACGTCATCCTCGTCCGCCGATGAACAACTATCGCACAACACAACATCACATATACACGTCCCATGGACATGTTGGGGTAATGGGGTAATGTGTAAAATAACTGGAAAATATTTTTTATTTACCCCAAAGTCGCTGCTGTATATGTAGGTAGTACTGACATAAATTATGACTGATAATGAAATAATATATCAGAAATAAGCTTCTAAAATGTTTGTTTGAACTAGAAATATATCCTCAAGAGTATTAAGTTGTATGAAAATATTTTCCAATTATTTTACGCAAAACTTATTCGCAAAACAAAACGTATGATTCCAAGGTGCTAAATTATACAATAATTATAACCTAAGAATCAGATTTATGACACTTTATGGATACAATAAGAGTAAATAAAACTGTACGGTCTTTCTAAGTGTGTATGTATTTGCTTTGTGTTGTAATTAAAACACAGATAACTACATTTTTAAAATGTAAAAGTTAGAAGATTGTTTGAAACTGTAGCACTCATAGACAAAAATCTTTGTATGATTTTTTCACAAATGTGAAAAAACTTAAAAATTTTATGATATCGATAATCATAAGGCTCAATAGTTAAACAACTATTGAGGGCTTTTGTGGATCAAGTTTGCTTATTGGAATTTAGTTTATGTAAATTGTACAACAAATAAGATTAATTGTATGTGGTTTTTGTTGCGTGTGTTAAAATAGTGCATTGATGTGAGTACGTACTATCTGCGCGATCGTTTGGAGAGCGGTTGTTTGGGGAGTGCGAGCGCGTCCGCTGACCCGGACGATGACGGCTTCGAGTCCAGCCCGGAGTCCGGCGGCTCTTTACGTTTCTCTGCAGTCATAACACACAAACATCAGTTTATTCACGAAAGTTTGTTTGATAGCAGTTTGCCGATGTTATGTGATCTCAACTGCCATTGAACGGTTTATATTGGCCAGTTTGTATGGGTTACCATAGTTACTAGTTGTTGGAAACCTAATTTAAATGTAGATAACGTTTAGTAATAAGACGTTACGGTTTTACCACAAAATGTAATCAACTTTAAACAAGATTTATATCAACGAATACTGTAGGCTACGATAGTAACCAGTAGATATTAACCCAGTTTAAAGGTAAAGTACATTATGTAGTAAGGCCGTTAGCTTTTAATTGGACATTTTTTTTTATTTGATTGAATGACGAGACGGGCAAGGCGCTCGCCTGATGGTAAGCGCCATGCCTGCCCATAAACAGATGCAACACCATACTGAACTTTGAATTACAAAGCATTGCATAGCACTGAACTGAGCTCATCACCCCGAGACATAAGATGTTAAGTCTCATAATGCCCAGTAATTTAATTGGCTTCAAATGTCCTTCAAACCGAAACACAACAGTGCTTACACACTCGTTGTTTGGCGACAGAAATAGATGGCGTGGTGTTACCAACCCAGACGGCCTCTCGCATACGAGGGACCTACCACCTTGTAAATTATTGAAGACAGCACACAACAGTACTAACTGGTGTTGGGTAGGACATGTCGCTCCATCTTGACGGGCGGCTCGGAGTGCAAGTGTGGCAACGCGCCGCCCACACCCAGCCGCGATACTGCAACACAACGAGGGGATCACGTTTTAATACAAAACACCTTTACACTAATGACAGCCCCCGTGGCGCAGTGGGCGAGTAGCCGGCTGTGAAACGAGAGGCCGCGGGTTCGATCCCTGCACCGAGACAAACATATCTGTTTCTAACAGATGTCATTAACACATTCTTTTCGAGAAACGAGTAGACTCGTTATACCCTTGCGCGGGAGACGAGTTTACTCGTTCTGTTGCGCGAAGTGGTAAGGCGCAGGAAACTTGTAAACAAGGGGCTTTAAACGGGAGGGGGGGTCGTGCGTTATCTGTTGACGACGAGTCTAATTTTGGCGAAAATTTGAAAAAAACACCCGCGTTACGCCGCGATTTGGCGGGAAAATGCCCGCCTACATAGTAATACATCATGCAAAATACTATTTATAAATGTAATAAATACATAATAAATAAATACACCCAACAGACACACACGTAGTCCTAACCCTAAAATAGGTTCATCTGTATCGTGGCTATCAGGAATAAAGAGGGACTTGCCGACCCACAACACCCAGACCAGAAACAAATATTTGTTGTCACACATATATTTGTCTCCGTGCGGGAATCGAACCCACGGCCACTGGCTACGCAGCCGACTACTCGCCCACTGCGCCACGGAGTCTGTCTACTTTAATAACTTAGTCATGGCGGTATCTTATATTTTCCAAGTTAAAAAACACGGTTATTTTAAGGGAAAAGTAGCGCTTTGAAATATATCGATAATAATATCATTTTACAACACGACATACACATAGTCATCCAAAGGTTTTAGATACTATAAATTGTTAATACAATATACAATTATATTGTTATAATATTGGTAGTTGGTTCCCCTAACTAATAAATTAATATCGATATTTTTTCTCGATACATCGAATCGACGTTTTAAATATTGTAATGTTCATATAGTGATATGAGACATAAATACTTTTTGGTACTACCGACATCTTTATGGCAAAGAAATCTCTTCTGCCACTAAACTGTTTACCCACACACAAACTAGTGAGACAAAAATCCAAACATCTTTGTATTTCACTTGTGCCTGATTAAGGTCATTATTATTGGTCATTATTGGTCAGAGAGGTGAATCTTCCAAAGGCTCATCGAGTCTTATGTTCCCAGAAGCCTACTACAACGGCCACTATGGATGTTACTTGAGAGCGAGATAGAAACACCCAGTGTGCCAATTACAGGTGTCAAAGCGAGATGGTGTATTACCTGCGGGCGGTTGATGGTGTAGCTCGTGCGGGTAAAGTTCCGGTGCCTCGGCGTGGTTCCGCAGTACGTTGATCGCGTCGTCTAACCGCTCTTCCATGCGCGCGCCCTACATCATAAACACGTAGGTATGTAGTATTGCCACAAGGCATAAAACCTGCTACCTACATAAATACTGTGAATAGAGATGACTCGGAATGAGATTGACTCGGTAACTCGAGTGCAAACGAACTTTTGTCACAATTTGTTTTCACTCGAGTACGAGTTTATCAGATTCACTCGAGTCGCATCACTAACTATGAATGATAACCTGTATAAATTAGATTTTTTTAAAGATCCTACGGCTTTTTGTATTCAGTTGTTCGTTACTTTGGATGCTATTAACATGGACTGTCACATGTGTATTATTTGCCTAGCCTTCAGTTTTGTATAAAGCCTGTTCAATTTGTTTTTTTTTTAACAGTTAATTTATGAATATTAATTTAGTTTGTAACCACCTGATTAAAAATAAACGTTAAATACGATTTATTAGCATAAGAAAACAAAATCACAAACAACAGACAGCAAAATAAATATAACACGTAAGCTTCACATAAGATCATGCCAGATAATCCAGGCTAAAATAGTGATAATACACATTACATATATAAAAATAATTAAAATATAGAAGCGAGGTAACTGAAAAAATCTCGCAATAGGCGGATAATGAGTTTCCCCCAAACAATGTCTGAGGAAACAACAAAAAAATCTTATCGCTTTTTAAAACAATTGTTAAACGGATGCAAAGATGCAATAACATTTCAACACGCATGAAGTAAAAATTGAGATACTCATTTTAAATTTATTAACTTAAATCAATAATTTAAAGTTCTATACTGCATAATAGTACATGGGAAATGTTTCATTTAGGATTATTTTTATAGTTTACGGAATTTAATCTTCTTAAATCTAATCAATTTATCAAAATAAAATCATTATCTTAATTTTTACCTCCCCTTATTGCGTATTTACATCCAATTTTACATAACATACGCACAAACTCTCGATTTATCTTAAAATCCATACAAAAATTGCAAGAGTGGGACACGTTTTTCAGTCACCCCGTTGATATCGACAAATATACTTACAACGACATCGGAGTGCTCTCTCAAGAACACCATTGCTTCGTCGAGATGCCGCTGTTCCGCCGGCGCGCCCTATTGTTCACACCAACGTTACGTACACGCAACGAACAGTGGGAGCTATCCGCCCTCGTTTCAATGTTTGTTTGTATGTACAGGCAATTCCGCGGTTATAGTAAACATCGATTAGCCGACTAGAGTCGGAATGTAGAATGTCAGCATTGTTATGACCTTAATGTACCTGTGACGTTGCACGTTTTGCGAATCACACCGAGTTGGGGGAGGACTGGTAAGAAGAACCGGAGGCAAAATTTAACTATCTTAAAATAACGTTGAACTGGAAGTATTTCGTACCGCGTCGCGCGGTAAAATTGTGAAATTGTTGCATACAATAAGTATATTCGATGAATAAAATTGTTAGGAAGTAGAATTGCAAAACGAGTACAAAATGCCCTTTTTTATTTAACAAAACTCATTTTCGTATGAATGAGACATTGGTTTTGTATAATTTGCTTTCAAATATATAAATAAAAGAGGAACGCGCGGTCTAGTGTAAAACATGGAAAATAAATGGTCGAAATGCAAAAAGTAACAACTCTATATAGTTCTATAAATCTATTTACATCTAACTACGAATTCAAAACTGCTATTTTATATAAAACTACTATAATGGGAAATTTAAAAAAAATATAGAGATATAAGGCAGCAAGCTCCACACTGTCGCTCGATTAAACACAAAAAAAGAAACAACAGAAAAACAATTACAACAGTGTGGTTGAGGAGAAAATTGCATTTTTAACTGTTTAAGACGTGTATGTCCGTCGATTAATGAGCAGGTTTGACCGATTAATAAATTGTTTAGATTAGCATTTTTCTCTTCAACCAAGTATCGATAAGTTTTTACAACAAAAATAATATTAAAAAAAACAAAGAAAATTAATGATCAATTGAAATTAGAAATACATTATTAACAAATTAGTTACACTCATGCATGTAATGCCATGCTCCAATATTTAAAACAGAAAATACCCGGGGCCAATTGAACAATCGTTAACACCATTCAATATGAGAATCAGTAAACATTGCTAGTTCACTTCTAGATGTAGGCTAATTAAGAATGAAAGGAACGTAACAAAGAGAAGGTAAGGTAATAAGGAGATTCTTATGAAGTTCAAGTTAATAGTTGTTAATACAGACAGATGGAGGAGAGGATGGTGTAGGCTGTTGATAGTGGATGGTGGATGGTGGGTGGTGGATGGTGGATGGCGGATGGCGGATGGTGGATGGTGGATGTTGGATGGTGGATGATGACTGACCATGACCGGTGGCGGGAAGACGGCGACGTGCTGATGGTGTCCATTCGGCAGCGAGGCGGGCGGCGCCGGCGCCAGCCCGTGCGGCGTGGCCGCGCTCGGCGGGGACGACACACCCGTGCCCGCCCAACTTGACTGCTGCCGAACGTTAAATAACATGTTCAAAATGTATATAATATAAAATTAAATTCATATTTTCATATTTAACATGAAATCTGAACAGCACTTTAGTTCATTTAAGACTAAAATATAAAAACATCTCGATAATCGATATCTATAAAGAGTTTGATAATGTAAAATCTTGATCGATAGTAATACATTTTACATTATGTGAAGTGTACGGAAGTTCAAAGACAACACCGACTGTTGAAGGTTATTATCTGTTGACAAATGGTTGATTGATGACCAATTTGTACATAAGACGTCTTTAAGATCGGATTTTATATGAGAAAAACTGGAAACAAAGATAACTTATATCTTGAATCAAATCTAAGATCAAAATTGAAACAAGAAATGTGACCATCATCAGGTGACAGAGCATGTGTGCAAAACATTTTATCAGACTACATTATTTTTATAAAGACAATATTTTTATGTATTATGTAACTTGGAGTACTTGTTACTTACTAATTTATCAACGAATATTATATGTATAAAAGTGTTATTAAAGATAAATGAAAAATACAATGAATTTGACTTTTTACATTTATTATCGATAAATTACATCGCGTTATTTATAACATTAAGAGCCCGATCCCGAGGAACGCGTACATTGTACGCTTGTAGACATTATTCAATATGATTTTGCAAAGGTCGCTTTTTGACAGGAGACATAATATCGCGCTCGGACGGCCCTCTGGAGGTCAGGGATCTGGCTGAAGCCTCATTTGTCAAATTATAATTTTTACACATAAAACGATATTAACAACTTGCAATATAGCACACACACAATGAAGAATACACCAGTTCGATATAGCGCGATTTGCTGTAAATTGTTGTGGTATCATCAGTCACTTTGTTAACTTGAGAGGTTTACAATGTTTATTAAGTTGGTATCATTCTCGAGCAGGGAAAACTCACTATAAGAAGCATCACTACATTGAAACAGTATAATATCTGTTCGTAACCGATTCTATGAGAATTAGTTAAGAGGTCGTATTTAAAACAAAATATGGTTTTAATTCCGAGATTGTGATAGACACACGTTGCCCACAATTATTATTAAACGAGTAATTAAATTTCCTTCTTAGTGAAGTGTAATTAATTTGCGTTGGTAATTGTAATGTAAAGTTTGAAAAGAGCAACGCCAGGGTTTTTTGTCTGTCCTTCCCTGACGAAACAGCATTTCGAATGGGCGGTACCTTAATAAACGATGAAGTGATAAGCTTGAAATATCATTTATCACAACGAGGGACGGCCTATACTGACTGACTAGCATTTCTGATCCCGACATACATATAACAAAAATAAATACGAACATGACAACTAAAGCGTAATTTTAAAATATTTTGTATCATAACTTAGCTTCAAAGGAATTTAAGTCAATTTTTTTGTGAAATACTATTTAGAAAATATGTTTATGTGCTATTATCTTTGTTGACATTTTTGATCTTTTTGACCAGGAATTAGTCGGAAATTTAGTGAACGATTCGGGCTAAAACTGACAGTCGTTGAAAAGAGTGGAGTCTTAGGCTTACTACAATCACCGCAAGAGGTTATAAAAGTGGAAGCGCCACATAATAGACACTTTTGTCTATAGCATGAATTGCCCGGTTTAACCGGCGTAGTATCACCGTCTTACAAATAACCGACGTGAATAATAGCTTACAATTAAAACAGTAAAATAAATTAAATAATAAACAATAGCATAGTAAACAGCTTATATTATAGATAGCTGGTGGTAGGATTCATATCCGCCCGGATAGCGACCACCGTACACATGGTGTTAGAACCTGCCATAGTGTATACGCCTTGTGTGGATCGCGTTCCAGGATCAGCCAGTGTATATCCGGTTCTCCCGAGGAGCTTGCGATATGACTTGATGGTTGATTGGGGCGGATATAGGAGTACATCCTTGTATCCCTGTGCCTGCTTCGGTCATCCGCCCGTCCTGTCATAGGCCTCTCGATTTGCATAATATATTATTATACAGGCCGGCATGATTCTGGTGAACTAATTGTTTGTCGATGGTCGCCTGTTTTTTGGACTGCACTACGCTTACCATCAGGTGTAGTGCAGTCACTTTGCCGTGGTCGTTCGGTGTCTTCGTCAGTTGTTTATTTGATGAATACCATTTATTCATACATTGGTGATGTATAGCATTGAAGAGTCGCGTTATGATACATTGTTCAGTGGTAGGCAGCGGCTTGGCTGTGCCCCTGGCATTGCCGAAGTCCATGAGCGGCGGGGCAATAAAAAAAAATAAAAAAAAATTGGTTATATACCTGATTGGCGTGGTGCAGGTGGTCGTGTTTGTGTGAGTAGAGCCGTGTGGGCGCGTGCAGCGGCGGCGGGGAGTGCACCGGCGTCGACGGTGACGAGTACGAGGAGACGCTCCCCTCGGCGCCCACCACCGTCGGCGTGCTCGCACCACCGCCGTACATCTGCACACGTACACGACAATATAACAGTCAACACATAGTCCTGAGACTCTCATAGTAAAGCCCCATTTCGTTGGAGTACATTTATGGTAAGACATAGACGAGACGATTTCGTTGGAGTACATTTATCGTGCGACATAGACGAGAATTCGACACAAACTCTTGTTTCGACACAAACACGACTTCATAAATGACTGTTGCCTGTTGTTTTTTTTTAGCTTGAATCAGAAGACGAGCAGGTCCCTCGCCTGATGGCAGTCGTCACGTCTGCCCATAAACACCATACATAACTTTGATGTACAAAGCACTGTATGGCATTGGCCTGCGCTCGTCACCCAGAGACAAATGTTAAGTCTCTTATGTAACAGTAATTTTACTGACTTCAATATTTTTTTGCAAACCGAAACACAACAGTGCTTACACACTGCTATCTGGCGGCAGAAATGGCAAAGCGGTGGTACCAACCCAGACGATTTCTCGCATACGAAGGAGATACTACCTAGTATCTCCTTGCCTAAGAGAAACTTATTTAAGGGCTTAAAATTCCATTTATAAAACAAAGTCGCTTTCCGCCTGTCTGTCTGTATATCCGCTAACTCCTAAACTCTCGACACTAGGTTGGCCACTAACCATATGATTTAGACAGATAGATAGTGGAAATAACCATAAATTAATTACAGAAGTGGTAGGGCAATTCTAAATTAGTACTCCCATCATTAAAAACCTGCCTCCCATACGAGTTTTGTCCTTTTTATATAAGAACAGAACTAGTCACTGTTAATAGGGGAGAGTATGGTATGATTGCTCACAGGCTGCAGCGGCGGTTTGGCTACGAGCATAGGGTCGGTGGGCGAGTGGTGTGGTGCTGCTGCGCGAAACGAGGACATCGGCGGCAGAGGTAACTCCGCGCCACCGCCCGCCGCCTCGCCCACCACTCCCACGGAGCCGCCCACCGCGCCGCCCACAGCACCGCCCGCTATGCCTGCAACATCAAACATACTGAGATAAAAAAAACGTACTAGATGGGTTAGAAATAGAACTTGTAGATTAGCTTTAAAATTCAAGTGACACTATATGAAACACTAGCTTTTGCTCGCGGCTCCGCCCGCGTAAACGTTTAAAATTGACAAAGTTTCATACAAACTTTCATCCCCTATTTTATCCCCTTGGGGGTAGAATTTATCAAAATCCTTTCTTAGCGGATGCCTACGTCATAACATCTACCTGCATGACAAATTTCAGCCCGATCCCTCCAGTGGTTTGGGCTGGCTGTGCGTTGATAGATCACTATGTCAGTCAGTCACCTTTGAGTTTTATATATTTAGATATAGCTTTCTAGACTGATGCCAAGTATTACCAAGTTGTATGTTCTTAAAGCGTGGACCAGCGTATTCAGTAACTTTCCTCGCGGTTTTCCTTTCCGTAATATTATGACACCTTTATCGTATTCTTTGTCATGTCCAAATTTCATCCACCTTTGTTCAGCCTTTGTTATTATATTAAGAGAATAGCTTCTTGAAATATATAATTTCTTTTCACTAGAAGTGTTCATTATTCAAAAATTCTGACATTTACTAATTCCGACCGGCAGAGGCGTCTCTAGCCCATGTAGCGCCCGTGTGCAATCATTACCCTAGCGCTTATAACATTACCGTGCTAGCTCCCTCTAGTAAGTGCACGATCAAAATGAAATAGACCTAAAATACTCGGCCAGCGCCCCCTAGAATGCTGCGCCCGTGTGCACCGCACACCCTGCACACCCGGTAAAGACGCCTCTGCCGACCGGAAGCCTAACAAGTGCTAACAATCCAGACAAGGCAGGACAGACCCTGTCGTCTGGTAGCTAAAACCGACGTAAAGTAGCGGCTTGCTGCTGCGTTTCGTACGGTGAGTGAGATATCCGGAAGCCCACATCCCCTCCCCTTCCCAATCCATAATTATTATCCCTTTCCTTTAAGGTCGGCAACGCGCCCATGATTCTTCTGGTGGTGGGCGTACATGGGCGGTAGAGATCACTTACCATCAGGTGACCCACTTGCTCGTTTGCCGGCCTATGCTATAAAAAAAAAAAAAAAACTCTATTTGTGGTGCATACCTGGCGACGTGGCATACGGGTCGTGCTGGTAAGGCGGCGGCGGCTGGTAGTAGCCGGCTGCCCACTCGCCGCCCGTGTAGTACGGCTCTTGGTACGACGCACCCGCGCCCGCGCCCTTCGGCGACGCGTACCGACTTGGCGAGTCGTGGCCGAATTCATCGCTGCCATACTGGAAAAGGAGATAGGTATATGTTAATCAATGGACATCATATTATTTATGATTCATTTGATAAACTTAGTTGGAATAAGTTATATTATTGAGTAATTCTTTGATTTAGATTTTCTCCAGAGCTGTAATAATAAATTAATTATTATTATTTGCCAAACGAAAGACGAAGCATTTTCCAACCTTATCAAAGCTCTGACAAATACAACTAATAAAACTGTTCAATTAAAAGAAATTAGCCGATCGTTTTTGCATTTGTCAATGAAGCGCGTAATCTGAATTTCGGCCTCCTTTCTACTTGCGTTTTGTTCCTATTGTTATTAATTACTAAGTACTGTTACTTATGAATAGCAATAGGATGAGCATACAAGTTGCATCCCGCACGTATGCTCTGGAAGCGGTGCGGTTCGGGGCTTATTCGAAAAATGAACAAACTATACATTAATTTATCCGCTTCGACAATCTGCGTCTATTTTCGAAATTAGAGCACGTCATGGTAACCCAATACAGCCATGTTAACACATTAGATGCTTAGTATTTTCTTAAGTGACTAAATAGGCTTGGCTGGCCGGATATTGATGGCATATTTGTAAAACACAAAAATTAGCGAAGAGCATAATTTGAATTGTAGCACTGTGCCTAAATATTAAATAAACGAGTTATCATAAACCGTAGCACATTCATTGTGACTACATAGCATAGTGAGTGAGTAACATCAATTGATATTGGACTGCTCATACAAGTATCGTTCTCAGAAAAGATAATTTATAACACGCAGTTATGTGAATAACGCGAACAAGCAAGCACAATTTTTCACGACCAATCTTTTTTTCATAAGCAACTTAGTTTCGATGTTCCTTATTTAATATTTTCGTCAACTTGATTCAAGAACGATCTAGAAAAAGAAACACTGACATCAGTAACAATTGTTATCAACCTACCAAATTAACAGATATACAGTGATAGATCTCAAGATGGGATTGAATATTATGTTTTTGTTATGTATCATGCCTACGGTATCGGTTACAAGACACGTAAAATTGTCCTACAACCACGTACAGTAAATGTAAGTATACTTAGAACATACTCCTCAATCCTAAAGTTACAATCCTTCTTTGTATAAAGATGAAACTGTCATATTTAGATTGGCAGAAACGGATTTGGCCGAAGATAGTAATCATTAGGGGGCTCCAGAAGGATCACACATAGAGACCTATAATTATGACTAAACATTACGTAAGACATATATAGTTACAAGGAAAATTATAAAAGAAATAAATAAATTAATCATAAAACTGGCAAATAAGCACTCTCAGCCCGCAGCAGCCGTGATCGGTGAGTAATGAATTCTAAGAATGCTCAAAATAGGAGTTACAATGCGGCGACCTCGTACCCGCCGCGCCGTGGACCGGCCGTTTCACAACCAGCTTTGTACCATAAGAGACTAGTGCCTGCGTACGACTTATGGCACCATCTAGAACATAATTCATAGTTATCCACCATTCGTGAAAATATACCTATGATGAAAATATAGAATTTGAAATGTCTGAGAGCTGGACCTTACAGTAACCAAAGTTAATTCGCAGGCAAGGCATACCCCTTGCAATTTGCAAATGATGCATTTTGCTAATTTAAATATCAAGTACATTGTGACCGTTTAGTACTTTTTAAGTGAAAACCAAACCATGATCGTAGTTGCGATAATTTATTCTGGTGCAGTAATCGAATCGTTTATCTCAAATATCTATCTCCGAGCCTCAAACCGTCATCAATATGCTGTGCACTTATTTCTTAACCTCCGAGTAAACATTACTTAGCAAATAAAATGTAAGACTGCGTCATCAAACAAGATATGCTGTGCGTTTATATCTTAACCTACAAGTAAACGTTACCTATCAAATAAAATGGAAGACTGCGAAATGCAACATTATGAAACCGTATGCAAATTGGCATTCCCTTAATTGGCTCTTTAATTAATTATTTGGCGGATAAAATGAAAGGGACATGGTGAAAAGGGCGATTATCGACATATAATTATTATTATAAACTACAACAACCGATCGTACGTTCCTTGTCTATAGCCGCGCAACACACAACTCAAGTGTTTCGATTCCGACCATATTGGTGAGTTGCGCCACGCGACAGACGAAAGCTCGCGCGTAATTGAGCTCATTGTTAGCTTTCGTACACTTACTGCCGTGGTGATGTGGTACGCACATCGAATATTTTTTTTTCATTAGTCAGTTCCGCTATTGTCTTCACGTATACAATCATATGAATAATTATGTACACACTCTTTTTTTGCGTTAATAAAGAGACGTTCAGGTGGCTTGCCTGATAGTAGGCGTCAACCTGTATGTTTTGTCCACGCTCTTTTTCTGGAAATAAGAATATGTATTTTCGATATGGAAAGAAGAGTGTTTGTTTCGGGAGTTAAGATAATAAACAAATTAAGTGCCAAGACAAATCATATAAACTGCGGGTAACATCTGATAAAAACGGCGCAAGAGATAAGTAAAAAAAAAACCCATATCAATAGATGGTCTTGAAAAAGTAAATCTCATCTAAAATATTCAACACTATTATCACTTTTATTTAACAAATTTATAATCAAACCACGTTTTTGGGTAATCCCATAAAATTGAGCACCATTATATCTGTATAGATATATTATTAGTAAGTATCTAATGAAATTATAACTTGGAAAAAAAATAGGCACACGACCTTTATTCTTTTTTTATTACCCTGAGACGTAAGATGTTTAAATCTTTAATGCCCTCACTATCGTCCATTTCCTTTAACCCGAAACACAACAGTGGCTTACAAACCGCTGCTTGGCGACAGATTCGAAGGCCGTACCACTTAGTAAAACGAATACTATAATATGGTTCGTAAGTGCTTTATTTAAGGACGATTTCCTTTGTTTTATTTTCTGGCACCCTTTTCCTTGTTTTAATTTTTGGATACTACATAACATAGTATGTATACAATATTATAAATAAGAATGTCTGTTTGCGCTATTAAATCGGAATGAATTGTAATGGACAATATCGGAACAGTGAGTTAACATGTGCGTACAAGCACATAAGTTGTTTTATCGTACCGGAAAGTGCTTGGATTCTTTAAAATAAACGGAGGATAAGACAGAGGCTTAAGTAGTATTTAAATATTATTGTATTTGCGAAATTATTTATAATAATGAATATAGTACATCTTATAAAGCTGGTGAATGTGCACCTATGCGCTCCTCACCACGCGACGCGACCCGCACGCGCCGCTGTTGCTGAATATTATAATTTACTAGATGACCCGGTGAACTTCGTATCACCTACATATATTTGTGTAAAATGTGTCCTGTTCTTGTCTTGTCCCCGTCCCGGTCTCCGTCCCGGTCCCCGTCCCTGTCCCCGTCCCTGTCCTTGTCCCTATCCCTGTCCTGTCCTGTCCTGTCCCTGTCCCTGTCCTGTCCCTGTCCCTGTCCCTGTCCCTGTCCCTGTCCCTGTCCCTGTCCCTGTCCCTGTCCCTGTCCCTGTCCCTGTCCCTGTCCCTGTCCCTGTCCCTGTCCCTGTCCTGCCCCTGTCCTGTCCCTGTCCTGTCCCTGTCCTGTCCCTGTCCTGGCTTGTCCCTGTCCTGTCCCTGTCCTGTCTAGCGTGGCGACCCGTCATCACGGCAAGCTTCGCAACACCAACAAACCGGTTTATACCTGCGCTTATAGATGTTTCACATCAAAAAGACATCAAGTGTTTCATACCCAGGAACAGCAAAATCAACAACTACTAATAAATTAAAAATTAATTAAAAAAACATTGTCCACCGGACAAAATTGTGAATCTAAACCATTCTCAGATCCCCTTGAACACACACAAAAAATTTCATCAAAATCGGTCCAGTCGTTTAAGAGAAGTTCAGTGACATACACACTCACAGAAGAATTATATATATAAAGATTGTATGAAATTACATGCACCTATGCGACCTATCGACGTCGGACGATGCCGATCGTCCGAGGTTACATGTAATTTCGTATTTTAAATTTGATGACATTGGCGCGTGCGGGTCGATCATCATTGCGGATAGTAGACCGGTGATTATCCGGTTGAAAATGGTAAAAATAGAAACAAATTTATAGTAGAATCAAACCCATTGTAAAAGGAAGAGAATACAACAAAATTGATAGGAAAAATAAATTACGGGCGATCTGAGGTCGGGAAGTGGGAAGGGGGGGGGGCTTTTAAGGGTAAAAAAGCGGATTATCTCGATTTCCGGAAAAACTACAAGTCCTATGGAAAAAAGTTAAATCGCAAAGTTGTAGGTAATAAAAAGATCTACAACTTTTGTATACACACTTTCTTCACATAACCTCAAAATATATGTGAAAAATTCAAATAACCATGTTTTTTGGTTTTATTTTTATCTATTATAATAAATCATTTTTTTTCACGAAATTTGGTGAAAACTTACCTTTTTGTATCCCAAATACACTGTAATTTTTTTTATATAAAATATTTATTTTTGCACCTTATTTTGACTTAATATCGAAAAAGCAGCCTAATTTTCAAACGAAAATTCTCACGTCAAAATATGAGCTTTTTTAAAAAAGTCTGTTGGTTTCTTGTTCATTGAATTCTCTACTTTCTGATGGTGTAAAAATATATATACATTACTATGGTAAATGGGCTCAGAAAATGTAAAGTTATAAGTTAATATTTAATAAGACATATCTACAATATTTTGAGAAAGTTGTAGAATCTTCTTTAAATTATATGCGTAGATGCCTCTTTATTGTTATTTTAATATAACTTAAATACCTGAGTGATCTACGGAAAATTTTAGCCCATCATAAAGAAGTGGGGAAGGGGCTAGGTGGGTCTGGGCCTTACTACCTGTTATTTAGTAGTTCGTTTCTTTGCATTTTCTGAGCACATTTGCCATAGTCATGTATATCTTTTTTTACACCATCAGAAAGTAGAGAATTCAATGAACAAGAAACCAACAGACTTTTTTAAAAAAGCTCATATTTTGACGTGAGAATTTTCGTTTGAAAATTAGGCTGCTTTTTCGATATTAAGTCAAAATAATGTGCAAAAATAAATATTTTAAATAAAAAAAATTACAGTGTATTTGGGATACAAAAAGGTAAGTTTTCACCAAATTTCGTGAAAAAAAATGATTTATTATAATAGATAAAAATAAAACCAAAAAACATGGTTATTTGAATTTTTCACATATATTTTGAGGTTATGTGAAGAAAGTGTGTATACAAAAGTTGTAGATCTTTTTATTACCTACAACTTTGCGATTTAATTTTTTTCCATAGGACTTGTAGTTTTTCCGGAAATCGAGATAAACCGTTTTTTACCCTTAAAAGCCCCCCCCCCCTTCCCACTTCCCGACCTCAGATCGCCCGTAATTTATTTTTCCTATCAATTTTGTTGTATTCTCTTCCTTTTACAATGGGTTTCATTCTACTATAATTTATTTATGTTTCAAAATGGATAATCACCGGTCTATAGGTGAACGTTCATTTTAAAATTGGTTTTATCAATTATTTAATTTTTAAATTCTGATATATATCGCGCTGTTCTATTGGCACACAGTGTACGCCACTATTCGATTAGTGGCTAGTTTCGTGTTTGCTTGTACCATTGTTATCTGCATAAGGCAGGTCCGAGCATAAACATACGGATAAAAAAGGACAGTTTCGAAACATTGCCTTCGGAAACTGTTGATATGCCGATGTGAGACATAAAGCGAGCAATGCGTGTATTGCCTATATGGATTATTATTATCATTATCAGATGTAACATATGTACAGTATTTTTAAGAGAAATATAGATATTGAATCATATGACAACAAATTCATAAATTATACAAAAATAGGCATACAAATTGTAACTATGCTTATACTTATGATGGCACGTGTCTACTAATATCCAGAGTTAATTTTATAATTAATGTTATTAATGTTTTGGGTTATAATTATTGTTCATCAAATGTATCTCATAATGTATATTTTTACATGATTGTAACCTGTTTTGTGTTTAATTAATAAAATAAAAAAAATAAAATAATGTTATTAAAAACGACACACCATGTATTAAAATAATTAATATACGCACAAATGTTACAAAAAAATATCTGAAATATAAAATAGTTCGAGTTTGTAAAGTTAATAAACCCATATATTATTTTCATAGACAGTTAAAGAGACCATTATTTATTTTGTTACCCAATAATATAAAAGAACACACTAGATGTAACTACAACTAAGAAGAACTCAAAGAACGTTAGTTATGATCTTCTATACCAATTCTGAACCCCCATCCAATCAGCGGGAGGACAGCGAGCGGCACAGGAAATTCCACGATGCCGCGCTTCATTCCCTATCTTTGTTACAGCTTTTAACGCTAAATCATGATTAAATGCTCTCGAGTTAAGAAAAAAACAAAGCAATTATAAAATCCCGTTGGAGACGGTGCAAGTTATGATCGATGAGCGACCGACCTGTATTTCTGGGAAACTGAACAGCTGTTTAAGAAACATTAAACTGGAGTTGCATTGTTTGGTAATTTTTGGAATGTCAATTGTTTTGTTGAATGAATGGCTGTTTTCTATCTGTAGTAACAAGTTATATTCATGAATGATTTTACAATGCCACTTTAATGACGCCTGGTAATAGATATCCTCTGCCTGACCAAGTATTTATAACTGGAACCCCGTCGATTGCATTTAATATATCACTGATACATACAGTCTAGTCCATTTTTGTTTTTTTTTTTACAAATTATTACGTCTCCAGCCATTCGAGCCTACTCAGTTATTTACGATAAATATAAGTATTAATCGTCTAATTTTGTAACAGGTCTGTTTTAGGCAATCATGATCGTGTTCGTATTTCCGAAATTAAATAAGTTAACGAAGTGCATTAATTTAGTCGTAGTTCCATACGTTTGCGAAGGTTTTCAGAGTAGTTGGAAAGCCAAGTATCAATGGCTAATCAAGCTAATGATTTTTAAAAACATTTAAATACTAATTAATATAGCTTAAGACACTGTGATTTCATAAGCAATCGAATATTTTAATGTTTTTTTTTCAAAACAGCGACAAATATCGTAAGCGGATCGTTTCGCTAATCGCCATCGCCAGCGCTCTCAACTCATTCCAAACCTATCCCGGTACTACAACAGGAAGCGAGCGCCTGAGACGGTACGTCAGGAGCGCGGGTGTGGCGCGGGGTGGCGGGCTGGTCATGAGATCCTGCTGGATCGTATGACTCACCACGCCAATCGGTATGCCATTCACGAGCTTATATGTGAGAAACCTGACAAAGGCGTATTATGCGCCGTGTCGTGATTCAATAAGCCAATCATATCGTAGATTACTTGATAGATTTCATAGTAGATTTCATGTAAGCTTTCGATGAACAATCGGAAAAAAGATGCACTATATCCGTATACAGGTTCTTCATATTCCGAAAATATAACCAAAAAATAATAAGAAAACAATATTAATAATAGTAAGTTATTACATTCACTATCTTGTTAACTTATTAAGCATTTTACACTATTTTGAGATTGTGCTAAGCTTAAAACCATTAACACCGATAAAGGTACAAGAGATATAGAGTAAGTATTTTACAAAATATAGAAATGTTATATTATATTTAAAAATATATAGTGATAGTGATGAGAATGTATCCCGCATTTCAACCATTAACTATGGGATAGAAAAATTAGTTCCTGTAAAGAGACAAATACTTATAATATAAATTAGTAATTAAAAATGTATGCGTTCATACACCGCCCCGCGGCGCCGCCCACGCGAGCTCGATGACAACACTTGAATAATTATGCGTGTAATAATAAACTATGTGCTTGCTAAATATAACACATACAACGATGCGTGTTCCAAAACAATAAGTCTTACTATTTGCGCGTCTACAAGTTGGATCGCATGGCCATGTACTCGCTGGCGGACACCGACATCTGAACATCATACAATATTAACTATACATTAACTATATACCTGTAGTATATAGTTTCCCCTAATATGTAGGTTTCAATTTAATTCAGGATGAGACCTAATAAAAGTAGTAATCCGAAGCTCGGAATGAGTATTATAGAGTGATTACAATTCCTTCGATGTCGTTTCGATCGATATTTTCTACATTTTTGAGTGGAGGTGGATTTTACATTAAACGGTTAAGGCCTGTTTTGAGGTGCGCGACAGAGACAAGAGACCGCGAGATACGACGATAGCGACACGTCTGCTATATATGAAATCGTTTAGGTACAATTTGAGATATAGACAGACAGGGCACACCGACGCAAAACGTTTTCTACACAATTTCATACAAACGGAACTTTTTTTTTATAGCATAGACCGGCAAACGAGCAAGTGGGTCACCTGATGGTAAGTGATCTCCACCACCCATGTACGCCCACCACCAAAATAATCATGGGCGCGTTGCCGACCTTAAAGAAAAGGGATAATTAGGGATTGGGAAGGGGAGGGGATTTGGGCTTCCGGATATCTCACTCACCGTACGAAACGCAGCAGCAAGCCGCTACTTTACGTCGGTTTTCTGTGAGACAGTGGTAACGACCCGGTTGAGCCAGCCCATTCATGCTGTAGACAAAACTGTCTACAGCGTGGCTCTACCACTTAGCAAACTTATCGCTATCGCCTGAGTCTGACTAAAGAAATTTCGTACACTTTACGAGTTGAGCCGTTGAGTAGTCGTTAGTGCGAAGAAGTAAAACTCACCCCACTCTCTTGACTTGTCACCGCTGGAGTAGGAATTCCATGCTCCTCGTTGTATCTTCTTCTGGCCCTGTGCCGTAGCAGAGCGGACGCATCAGGCTGCCCAAACTGAAAGATCTGTTCATCCTTGGCACTCAAAAACACTTTGTCCGCCTCACTAGGACCAAAATCGTCCCTGTACACCTTAGTAAAGTCTGTGCTTATGAACTCAGACCGAACACCGTCGAGGATCTCCGAAGACAACCTAAGTGAGTCCGAAGTCTGTCGAAGGTTGATATCCGTGTCCGAACGGTAGTTTTCGCATATCTGGTTAAAAGTGTTGAAATATTCCGTGGCCAGGTCTGTCTTCGGTTGGTAATCCAGCCCCGTGATTGGCGGAGGATCGGCTGTGAGAAACGTGGAGTCCATGTTAGAAACGTCATGCCGCACTGCCATTTTCTTTCACCGCTTGAATTTAAATTTTTTGCACTTGATGGGAGGCATCACTTACTTTTAATTTTTGTATTTCACTTTTATATGTCACTTTTGTTGCTTGTATGATCTGTGTTTACGTTGCCGTTTCATTTTACTATTTTCTTGATAGATTCAAACACAGAGTTCCTAGGGTAGCCATTGCATATTAAGTATCGGTTAAAAACTATTTTTACAATTAAGCATAATTGTTGATTTAGAGAGATGACAATGCATTTTTATCGACTAGTTAAGTTATTATAAAAATCGTTCTAACTCATACTTCTGCACTTCATAGTGAATCCGGCTGCAGTATATTGCCTCGACAGAAATCTTATACAGTAAGTGTTTAACCGACTTCAAAAATAGTCTTAATTCGTCTTTATTTTTTGTTTTTAAATATGCTTTCGGGTTTAGAAGTCAGACCGAAGGAAATTACTTTGTCTAATACAAAGTTGATTATCATGCCCGATTCGCCGTATACAATAAATAAAAATTGCAAATACCTTGGTGTACATAAAAAGATTTTTTTCACCGCCGTAGACAAAGACCTTATCAATTTAGAAACATCTTTCACGGCTTACTATACCTCAAACGTTCTACCTGCCTGCTCGAAAGATCACAGAGCAAGTTTGCAAGAAAAAAAATCAAAAGCTTTCAACATTTCTTTTGGAACCGGCAATATGTTACATTTTTTGTTTGTTCAATAATAGTTGATTTTGAATGCACAATACTGGCACATTTTCCATAAATTATTACACTTTGGCAAATGTAGAAAGGTCTTTGCTATATAGGGGATGACCCGGTAATAATATTTGGAATGGCGGCAATAATACAGGATCAAGTCTAGTGAACATTTGAAAGACTTATAACTAGTACCACTACAGTAATTGCAGATTTTTTTAGAAAAACAAATTGTTCGAAGCGGACAGACTAGAAAGGTATATCTGCATATTTATCCATAAAAATACATTTAACAGCAGTATTAAGATTAGATTATATAGCCTATACCTGTATCATGTTGCTGCCAAGTGAATATTGCGTGGTTTCCAATAAGAATTTCTATCACCATTTAGTTAAGAAATACATTGTTCGGAGTAAATTTAAAAACCTATTCCATAACAACTTGTAATAAGAAATTTCAGTAAATGGAACATAAGAAGCAAAGTGCCTTCTTCAATGCTTTTATCATCAATAAACAAACTTTTTACAACGTTTAGAATCTCACAAAATCTGTCGTCAGCCAAATGGGATATTGAATATCTCAAATTTTTCTCATGCATGGCATTTAAACGGCTTCTTGTGAGAACTTTTGGGAAGTCTCATATTTATTACTGTGTAAACTGAATCAACATAACTTGTGGGATTTACTAACACGACAATACAAACGATGTTAAAAAATAAAAATGTGTAGTATTTCTTTTTAGTCATACAAAAACGAAGGCCAAGTCAATATTAAATTATAAACAATAAGATAGTATGACATAATATATGAAAATTTACTTGGAATAGCATATACCACATGTGATTGTATAATTTCCGATATAATTAGCGAGTTGGTTACATTAGTCAAGCTATTTTCCAAAAATGGCATTTCGTTTAACTTTTCAAATCATTCGTGACCATCAGAACATAACAAATCCCAAACATCAACACAAGGTACCGCGACGATACACAAAGGAACAAGACATTTTTTTATCACATCTAAACTACCAGATTATCTCGGTCTTCCGGTTTAAAATTCCGGTACAACTCCGGAAACATATAATCAGTGGTGCGTTCGAAAACGTACTGCGGGAAATCTGCGAGGAGAGTGCAGAGGGGCACGGGGAGGACCCTACGAAGGAGCTGCACTCAGCTAACTCGCCAATTCAGCGGTGTCAGGTTGCATCTCTGTTGGTGGCCGGACCACCAACGCGCGTGGGACATTCGTGTGGCTCACAAAGATGAACGAGTGAGTATGGTTAACAAAAATGGGAAGCCTTTTAAAAAGTAATTCTAGTATGTTTTAATAATGTAATTTTGCCGATTTTAAAAGTGAATTACAATAACATTTAATTCTATGTCTTAGCTTCCTACGAGCTAATTTTAAAGCTAGCTACTTTAGTTTAGCTACTTTTAAAATTGCACCGACTCCCAAGAGACCAGAAATTGTTATTTTTGACTCTTCTTTTTGAAGTCGTTTTTTAAGTTTTGTTATAACTTTTTTATTTTCAATTGTCATTATATTCTAAAGTTTTAAACTGACATTCAACTAATTCTCGTCCAATTATAATAAGTTAAGCCTTGGGTGAATGGCTAAAAAATGTGCAAAAATAAAATACTTTCATATTGTGGGTAGTAGAATTTTCGGAAAAATAAACCCATCTGCACTGTGAAACACAGGTGGACGAACATTAGTAGAATCACAAATGTGTTGCGTCGGGGAATCGAACCGACGTCCTTGACCCCCGCGCCCATCTGCTCGCTGTGACTGCCACCTGACATATGGCCAGCGACACCTTATCGATGTTTATAAACATAGATTCTGATTTTTTGTGTCTATTTTTGTTAGCAAAGAGCTAAAGGAGTTACAACAAGATTCCTTGTAGTTTACAGCCGGTCCCGTGTTTTTAAAGAATCCTTTGGTAATCACCTGTAATCGCTTTTGCATCTTCAACGCTTACCGCGATGGCAAGTCTTTGAGTAAAATAATACTCAAATGCATCAAACGGCAGGACAAAAGATTTGAAGCTGGGACAAGAGAAGTAGAAAACAGAGATCGTGATGCGATGAATCCATTGGAACTAACTTTTATAAAATTTCTGTAGTCGTTAACATAGTTAGAAATAGGCCGTAACATGTTTATATTTTTTTTATTTATTAAAATGGTGCGGGAGTCGTGACTAACTTATTACTTATTATATTAATTTGGTGCGATTGGCCTCAATACATGGGAAAATTACGGATCCAGAGTGTGAAGAGATTGCTATAGACTCACTAGTTTACCGAGACTAGATCGGGGCCCTACCCAATTTATTTACCTACACTAACATACCGACTAAAAACCCAGTGGTCTGCTTTCGCGAGTTAGACAACTAAAACATGGCTTTAGACTCCACAATTCAATTCAATTGCCGCCAAGCAACAGTGAGTAAGCACTGTTTTGTTTCCGTTTGAAGGACATTGAAGCCAGCGAATCTACTGGGCATTATGAGACTTAACATCTTATGTCTCGGGGTGACGAGCGCAGGTCAGTGCCATGTAGTGCTTTGTAATTAAAAGTTCTATGCGGTGTTGCTTCTGTTTATGGGCAGGCGTTGCGCTTACCATCAGACGAGCGCCTTGCTCGTCTCGTCATTGAATCAAATAAAAAAAACTCTCGATTCAATTATGGTGCAATTTAACGTCAAAAAATCTTTGGAAATACTATTTTTAAGGCTTTTCTTTCTGTCTGGCGTTATCCCGTCTTAATGGCAGCATCAGCTTTCCTGTCATGATTTATCGATTAATTTTGTATTATGTGCGGCGACCCGCCGCCTGACCCCTTCGACCCGTAACGGGTACCAAGTTTCGCCATTGGCTCGTCCGTTAATCCGCAGAGTGTACCACGTACGGGAGGTTGGCATCTGGCCTAAGATGTTGGTGGCCCCCACTTACATTCCAATATAAAATAAGTAGGTATTTTAAAAAAGCTATTTTTAAGTCGTCTAAAAGTTGACTAATATTAAGTAATGATTTCTTATGTTTACGCGAATATTACACATTGAAATAAAACTAATTTAAACGGATTTTATCGCAGTTTTTTATTGAGGTTGATCCCGTTTTGAAAGCTTTTCAGACAAAGAAAAGCTTTAATCAAAATTAATAAAATACCGCGATAAAATCAGTTTAAATTAGATTCAATATTAATTGTAATGTTCTTTATGATGAAAGACGTAGATGACAAAATACATCGCAATATATCATAATTAATCCGTGATTCATTTACGAAGCTGAGTATACACCGAGTTATTATACTCATAAACATTGATAGCCTGGCGCAGCGAACGGGTAGCCGGCTGCGAAGTGAGAGGCCGTGGGTTGGATTCCCGCATCGAGACAAATATCTGGGTGGTGTGGGACCGCAAGTCCTTAGTAGTTCCGGATACTCATGACACAGGTTAATCTACTGTGAGGTCAGGACTATGTGTGTCTGGTGGGTGTAAATAAAAGTGAAAACTTTTTGCTTATTTATTTTGTATTATTGCAAGGATTTGTTTGGATGTTTTCACGAGGTATATTTACCAGTAATATGTTCGTGGACCTTATAAACAATCCGTGTAAATCATAGCGGCGCAAAAATCCGAAAATCCGAACCTATTATACTAATAGGCAAGTTATACCACCAAAACTATAAAACGCGTTTTAGAAATGGTGAAAAATCCAGGTCAACGTTGTAGAGCGGCGAGATGAGGGGGGGGGGGGGTCACTGGTGGCGCGCGCGTTACCGGGGATTCGAACCGGTCGCGCAGCTGTCCGAGACAGGTGAGCGCGCGGCACCCAGACAACCACACTATACGTGTAACCGAGTTTGAAGTACACGGACTTAATATACTCGTATCGTAATTATTTTGACTTCTAATGAAGTCATTCGTTTATTTTGATCTGAAATCGGTACTACTACGTCAGTTTTTCGACACATTAACTCAAGGAGTAGTGGCCTGTATTTGGAACGTATTGTGGAAGCATATACAATACAAAATACACAATACGTGACATAGTGCCGGAAGATCGAGGGATAGACATATACAAGCGTCAATATACATGTAAAGTTGCTGTTCCACCATGCGACAGTTACATCATGACAACATAATAATATGTGCTGCTAACATGACTTGCTTATACAGAAAATTGAAACTTTTACATGGAGTGAGACTCTTTCAGGCAAAAGTTGATAATAATTGTATTGCTAACACGAAGGACAAAATTGGTAACTTTTCCGATACAGCAGCTCCTTTAAAGACTGACGAGCTCAAAATGGCTGGTAATTTAAAGAATTTATGTATTAATTATTTAAATAAAGACAAATATTTGTCCCCCTTTTTTGTTCTGTAGACCTGTACACGGAGAATTGTGGGAATTGGCATAGTTACAGTTTGCATGGAGGAGTATAGAAAGCTACTATTTATATATAATCGGTCTTACTTATAAACTTTCTTGGCACTGCTTTGTTAAAACAGTATTTTCGTCTCTTTCTGTCCACTTTTAAATCGCGTTGACAGAGAAACACAAAAGATTATTTAACTAAGCAATGCTTAAATAACGTTATAAGTAAGGCCCTATATGTGTAACAAATACATTAAATTAAATTAATTAATATTAAATGTTTACGTTTATACTGTCAATGTTTGAATGTCAAATGGCGCAGCTGACGTTATAGAACCAAAAGTATATGATTTATGAGGTCGATACCATTTATTTCAACTACTACGCGACCCCTAGTGTCACTAAATACCCGAAATTTATTGTAGTTTACGTGTACACAACTAAGCTAAAAGTTCTTAATCCATATATAAACTTAAACTGGTGATAAACTTAACTTAGCAACAAAATAACCTTAATCATTTATCATTTTTTCAAACGTCACAAAACTTTTAATAGATAATTATTGCAAAATAGCACCAGTGACCTTGTGATAATTACGAATAATCCTACTCTTATCAAAGTTTTTATAATGATAAACAGTAATAGGATGTAAAATGAAGAGTAAATATACGTAAATAAAATTCCAGTTTATCGATACTTCGGTACATATAATTATCAGTCGTACCAAACCACTCGTAACTCGTTTATACACAGAGACTATCCGGCCCATACATCCCCCACTGTTACACCTGTAAGCCAGGATCGAAATTATTACGCACATTGCGACACCAAACAATCAAGCTCGACGAGTCTTTGGGAATGAGAATCTGTCCTGCAATAAATAAAAGATAGGGAGTAGTAGAGGAGGAGGAGGAGGAGGAGGAGTAGGGAGTAGTTACGAGTGGTAGAGCCACGCTGTAGACAGTTTTGTCTACAGCGTGAATGGGCTGGCTCGACCGGATCGTTACCACTGTCTCACAGAAAACCGACGTAAAGTAGCGGCTTGCTGCTGCGTTTCGTACGGTGAGTGAGATATCCGGAAGCCCAAATCCTCTCCCCCTCCCAATCCCTAATTATCCCATTCCTTTAAGGTCGGCAACGCGTCCATGATTTTTCTGATGGTGGGCGTACATGTGCGGTGGAGATCACTTACCATCAGCTGACCCACTTGCTCGTTTGCCGGCCTATGCTATTAAAAATATATACATAATTATATACATTTTTCTACTTCCCTTCTGAGTAACCCATGATTTAATACACCTAATTTCAACAATAAAATCGCTATAAAAACGTAATCTTACAAAATTTCGTCTCGTCGATCCGAGTACAAATAAACATATGACACGCACGTTTCGTTCGATACTCTATATATTAATAGGTAGGTAGCAATAATTTATGTACATACAAATAATATATGTATATGTTTGTGAGTGTAAAACAAGAACATTCTTAGCGAGCCGCTGACATCCGGCACAGTGCGTCAACGGCGCGGCGACCTGCCGTCTGTCCCAGCTACTACTACTGTATGTCGCCGTCGATACCACGAGGTGAGACTTTATCAGAACAAACTGGAAGAGTCCCTGGCTCGGCAAAGTGACTACGCTACACCTGATGGTAAGTGTATATACGTTACGAAGTTAATTACAAGCTTAAGTGTCATAGATTTTTTATTTCAACTTAATGACGAGACGAGCAGGTTGTTCGCTTGGTGTTAAACGACGTACAAACAACCCATAAGTTTTAATTACGATTTATTACATTGTACTCATCACTACGAGAGACTTAACATGTTAAATGTTAATATTATTGCACAATAATTTATCTGGCTGCTTACACACTGCTGCGTCGCGGGAGAAATAGACAAAGGGCCAGACGGCCTCGTGATCATTTGTATTTAATCAAATTCACTTGAAATGAACACTCAATATAAGAAAACACTAACTTTGGACTGAAGCAAAATAAATACGTCTATCAACATATCATACAAGTAAATCACTACTCAGACATATTCCTACTACATACCATACAATGCAACAACTATAAGTTGGCGAGATTTCGATTTTCTATTTTGACAAATTATTCTATAAGTTTTCAATGAACTCCAAAACTCTCCACCGCCAACTTCTACTTGTCGCACTATAGTGTCACAGTATACCTTTTCTTTTTTTGAGCTGCGCGGCCACAAACCAAAGGCGTGTCACAAAACGTCTAATTTTCGTTTGTGGTCGCAACGAGCTCAATAACATCTCATTAACATGCAATCAGGGTCCGAGAATGCGTACGTACGCATACATAAACGGATGCGTTAACAAGACACGCACACATATGTAACTAACTTATCTCGAATAGTTATTCGGAATTGACTTGTTGAGCACCGGTAGCTATCGAACGAACTGGTCTAACAGGAAAATAAATCTATGACCTATTTATTCATATTGACAGCCTGTTACGGTTTTCACTATAACCCATAGGTTGGATGTATGGTACATTGCTCAGGTCCATGAGCGAAGATACCTTATCATCAGGTGGAACGTCAGCTCGTTTCTATTTACAATAAATAAAGCTTCATGTAATTTTTGCGTATCTTATTCATAATTTTCTAACGCACTCAAACCCTAGAATGCGACTTTAATATCATGTTACGGATTTAAAGTTCTTAAAATGAGCGGCTCCGCTAAGATTCCACGACGTTAGACTTTTTTACATCATTCAGTGCCAGACTGAAAGTAGTCCTCGGAATTGTATCCCATTTATAGAGGCAATGTATCGAAACAACTTTTAACTCCACCACAATTGGAATAAACACCAACCACTAAAGTATCTTGGGAAACAAAATGTGGCTACAGAGAATAATAACCAAATTATTCTCATTGAAATAAAACTAATTTAAACAGATTCTATCGCGGTTATTTATTTTAATTTGTTCCCGACTTGTTGTTGCTTTTCAGCCTTCGTGGTCACGGGGTGGACTGAGGTGTAGGTTGTCCCAAAATGTTAATGTTACATTATCTCTATCAAATTATTCTCTATTGCCAATCAATGCAAGCAGGGCTGAGGGCAAAAGCTAGTACTTAATATTTTGTCCCCAGGGACGTCATTGGTACGTATCATGACGCAGTGCAGTTTACGTCAGTCCGATGTCGCGGCACCGCCCCCATGTCTAAAAACCGGTATTTTGATGTGTCTCAAACAGTGATTAAATAGGCAAATTGCTAAGTTGGCCCGCCAATTGGCTCCCTTACTGCGATGATAGATGTACGTATTCGGATCTAAACCAGGGTTGGATAATATGAATTCTTATGTTTACGCGAATGTTACACACAGTGCGGGGTGGTCAGTCCACCCCGTGACCACGAAGGCTTAAAGGTTTCTAAACGTCGGGACCAACATTAAAATAAAAAACCGCGATTAAATACGTTTTAATTAGTTTTATTTCAAAGGTTTGGATGTTACACTCGACGGTCTATGTGTTTTATTGTAGTTTTAAATAAATAATCACTATCTTAATAACAATAAAAAAAAGAAAATTATTTAAATGTTTAAAAAAATACAATTTAACTCACTTTCCCATAAGCTCCGCGAAACTTGGGTGCACTAGTTGCGACCCGGCGATTTCGACGATAAAAAACTAAAATGGCGATCATTTTTTAAAACAAAGAATAAAAAATGACGACCGCTTTTTTTCGATTCTAGTTAAATATTTAAAGCTAGACAGGTTGACAATTCGAATTACACACACATCATTCGACAACATGTAACTACATGTTAACATGTTATAAATAACAGGACACACAATGATTGATGTCGAAACGCCACTTAATTTTCAATATATGTACATTTCAAATCGGCTATCCTGAATAAGATATTATGACAAAATTCCGAGTCTAGATTTAGGCACATGTCTTCATTGTGTTACAGCTACATTGAGATGTCAGGCGCATTCAGATGACGCCACGTGTCCCCGAAACATCTATATACAATGCTAATTTCCTAGTCCACCGGTGGAAATGTCTAAAAAACTATATTATTCAGGCATTAGAGGCACAAAATCGAGTTTAGTTTCGTGCCTAACACGAACAAACATATGGTCAGATTTAAATGCCGGTCTGTCAAACAATTTTACACCTTAGTAGAATTTTACATCTGGAAATACAATCTGGAAATAGAGTGCTGTTCTATTGTTAATAAGAATAATGTGATTTAGATGTTTTTGAATCATTCGCCTTATCTCGCGATAGTTTATATTTTATTTGCAATAAATATTGAGTAGTGATTGCATATTCACACTATTTAGCAACCATCTTTACGTTAAGTGTTTTCCTGAGAATTTTACCTAAAAAGCGTCCCCTAGCACTTAACGCTATCATCTCGATAAACAGGCGAGGGCGGTTTCATGAGCACTTAGCGCGCGGTGTCGGGTTCGATTCCCGGTAACATTAACCAACCTCGCCAGCACCCGCGCCCGTGGCCGCGGCGAGGAGACTTCCGTTCGATTTTACATCCGCTTATAATTATGTACGTTATTTTGAATGGCGGCTTGTGTGGGAAGGCCCTAATTCAAAACATAAAAAGTTGATTTTGATTATCTTCATACTTCAATTTAATAAGGTAAATTGTTACAGTTAAGTTCTACTTTTATAAAATAGATGAAAAATATTCAGGTTCAGCCTGACCAACTTCTTTTTAAAACTTGCAAGTACCGATTGTAATTTTTGTGTGAGTACATCTTTTAAAAGATAAACGCCAAAGACCGAACGATTCAGATTTTACATTTAAAGTACGCTACCTTAACAATCAGGTTATTTAGTAAGCCATTGATTAGCAGTCATGTCATACAGTCATTAGTTCTTATGAGGACGAAGACGACGCGTGATCGGCATTAATTCAACTTAACAATACATTAACATTATGATTTATATCGTATAATTTAAAGTGCCTCACGACGGAGTCGCGATGGTATGGTAACCTATTGTCAAGATACGTATTAACAGATTTGGACAGCCATCCCAGAAAATATACAGAGGCCTCTTTCTGTAGTCTTCAATCAAAATATTATCTTTAGAATCATCACTGAATTATCATTATCGATAGAAATCAAATGGATTAAGGGGATTGTTGTCAATTTAATTATTTACTGCACTGCGCATTGGCAAACGTTCTCTCTCACTCATATATCTTTCATCATTCAAGACTATAACATTATTAATAAGGCTGAGACAGACCGTGTAGCGAATATAGGCCGATAATATCAGACTAGTTGTCACCACTCCGCAATAGATGAAAGCTAATGATAGTCACATTGACACTAATAGAGAAACCGTGCATCTAATAAATATACTGAAGGAACTCGAAGACGCATGGCATGTCACTATTAAAGCTGAGATGCCGCTCCGAGATTGCTGAAGTGGCTTTGTTTCAAATTCAATATGCCAATATATTAATCTTCTTCAAAGACCGCATAGCAAACTTTATTTTAATAATTTTACACGCACAAACGCGACAGTATGTTTTAAGACAGTTTATGGTAATTATTATCCGTAATAAAACCGCGTCTAGATTCATAATTCAGATACCAATAACATCACCGGCAACAACCGCATGATGATCATGCAAATTTCATAATTTCTAATCAATCGATAGAGTAATTCGCTATTATTAAATATTCACGGAGCACCGTATCGTCGTAGTACTGACGTGGCGCGTCGCGACGCCTCCGGCGCGGTGGGCGGCGTCGTTTTATTGATACGCCTCGAATGTGGACATGACACGTCATCATCTGCCCAGCCTTGGTCACTGTGTGGGATTGGTACAAGAGTTTGTTGTTTCACGGCATTCAGCCGAACTGTAAGCCTTTGTTTGGTACACTTTTTAGAGGATCGCCTTCATGAGACACTGAGTTGGCCAGCAACTTTAGTGCTCGCGCTATAGAGAAAATATAAATTAATTCGTACTAACAATTACATTCCATACAACACTGAAACCTAAACTAAAAAGTTTAACGACATTAACTCAATACAGCGGTTATATGGAAACTAAAAAAGCAGTTTAAATATCTAACTTTAAATAATACTCCTTCCTTTACAAAGTGTAGATAATTTGTATACGTAAATATTTATCTTAACTAAATTCTGATACATCACATGTACATTAAATTTGACTGGTACAAATAGATGGCATCATACATATAAAGATTTTTCTGTAACAAATACTGAACACTGAAGTTTGTAAAACAAAACTTATTTGTTCAATAATGTAACAGATTTCCAAGAACCAAGTCTATAAAACTCGAAAGTGGAAGTAAGTTTATCGGACACATAAAAAGTGTAGAAGTAAAATCGAAAACGATGTTTTACAAAAAACACTTGTCTGAGATTCTCACGATTCAGGTGAATAAATCATCCGCGGATACATAATTCAAAGTTCCATATTGCCAACAAAGCCTTGTGAAGGAACCACAATTCATAATATCGCAAATAAAATAGTTTCTTACAAAAATCTTTAACATAAATATCCTCTAGTACAAAGTACTTCAAAGTATGTTCTCTCTAATTTATTGTCAATATACCGCAAACCTTCATATTGACATCAACCATACATTCCAGTGTTCCTGTATCGAATTAATTAGAACTGATTCATTAATCCAATCATACACAAAATATCAGTTGCCGTGCTTCGTAATGCAAGGTAAAGAATGCAAGACTGGAACACTGCCGAGGAAGTTCAAGATTAAGAAGAAGAAAATTTGATTTCAATCTGAACGTTTTTTATAGTGTATATAAACCGTAAACAATGCTCACAAACCATCTGTTGGCAGTTATGACTTACCAACGATTTGTATGGAGTTCTAGTATTTAACATTATCCGGAGCGAAAACAATACCAGTTAATTAAATGACAAGTTGAGATACTTTAATGGTCACTGCTTTTATCTATATCTGCCCTAAAAAGGTAAGAAATAATGTCTCGACGACAAAAGAGTACTTTTTTACTGTCCACTTATGATATTATAAATCCTATTACTTATAATCATAGAACCAATGCTCGTTTGACGGTGAAGCACGTCATGAGAATTAATACAATTGAATATTTTTTTTTAGTATATGGAAATAAAGTAAAAAAAAAATATTCAAATAACTATAAATTCCAACAACAGGTCGATCTGGAAATCTTTGGGGGAGGCCTATGTTCAGCAGTGGACGTCCTGTGGCTGATGATGATGATATTGAAATCATAAGTAACGCACAAAATAACTAACAAAATGCATAGTTTCATACTACATTTGATAATTTAATTGATCCCCATGATGAAATATATTGTAATCATTACTACTATGATTGGAAATCAGTCGTAAATAACATAGTTATTACTTCGATAAAATCATTATGAAGCGTATATTAATCAACAAAGTAACCTAGATAGTGATGAAACATGATGTATCAATACAAATTATTACAAACTTTGCTTGTGATAAGCTATTACATCATGGGACGAAAATGTAAGCTTCGGAGAACTGTGGGTGCAAGCACTAGTTGCTCCTCTACACTCACCTTACAGGTGTGAACTTATACTTTCAACGATGAGATTTGGGAGTTCCTTATGTATGCGGGAGAATATCTTTGCCAATTTGTCTCTCTGAGCGTCACCCTTGTTTTCTGAAGCATTAATGTAGCCGATATCTCCATATATTAATACATATTTTAACTATATATAACTGTACCTATTTTAACACAATTATAAAAGTACATTATCCGAGTCTATTGCAAGTAAATATTTCAAAGGAGCATGTGTTCGATACATCCGTTTATTTCGTACATTTGAATGTTTCAATTATTCTGAATGTTTGTATGGACTTGCTTGATATTTCAACGTCAAATCCCAAGCGATGTTCATTAATAACGCTTGCTTGGCTTTTTAGACTTTTATCCTTCTATTTATTGTGTTATGTTAGTATCGAAGGAGTCTTGGTAATATGTTTTTATTGGCTTTCGAAGGCACACGAGCTGACCGGCTTACTTGATGGCAAGTGGTTTTTGATGCCGATGGATAGTAGCAATCCCAGAGACAAAGCGATGCCGTTGCACATTGTAAAATATACTCTTCTCTCCTACAGATAGAGAGACGTCTACTACAACATCTACTACGGAACTACGAGGGACTTGCAGTGCTACAACGCCTAGACCCGAAACAAAGATTTGTAGATCTCACAAACATTTGTCTCTATGCGAGAACCGAACCGAGGCTGTCAATTTGTTTTTTATAGTAACATGATTTCTTAAAATAACACTTTTTTGCGCTTTAGTTGCATTATTAAATTTAGGACACAGTTTCCCAACATGACGATTAACGACGGGCACTGAAATCATTAAACATGCAACCCAAGAATATAAATTCACTACTTTATATAATATTTATGAACAGTAAGTAAGCTAGATATTTTATGTGAAAAAAAATCTTTTATTATCACTGGCCATACAACGATACACATAAATTCGGCAAAACATTTTTAAAATGGAACTCTGAGTTTAGAACGCTCGTCGGGGCGCATGGCGAACGATAAAAATGAATTTTATCGCGCGAATCGCTTACCGTACGCGAAACAATCGTCTAACGGAACGTAAACACAGCGAGACAATGCTCTTATTAACGTCAACACCACGTCTGCAGATAACACTTGGACACAGGCACTTTGTTACATCACTAAAACTTTATACGTACGCGCGGCGAGGGCGCGCAGCGATACGTCTCGCCCGCGCTCGTTTCACTACTGGCTGGCCAACCATGGCCGATTGCCGCTCACTCGGCGCGTGTGTTGCTATAGGTGAGACAAAATTTCCCCATTATCAGGATATTTGACCCTCAAAACTCCTTAAAATTTTAATCGGTCATAATTAATAACATGCATTAACATAGGCTAAAAATATTATTTATTGTATTAAAAATTTAATTTGTTTACCGGCACTGTCTGTATTATTAAACACAAATAAAATTATTTTCTTAATTTTAATTAAGAACTTTATTGTTTATGAACTTAAAATAAAAGCAAAGAAAACAAATTCTTATATTATGTCGCCTAGCCGTGCTCTATAAAATTACCCTAAAAACAAGCTTAGAAAGCTCTCGCACACGGTAACCCCGTACAAAAAGCGACGTTGCCAATTCACCGCCGAGCGGGGAGCGTTAGCGTAACGTAATGAGGTTAAAGTTTCCGAACACAACTTTGTCGAATAATTTTTTTTTTAATTTTTCAGCCTGGACTCGGGTACTGAATGATTACAAACATAGACTGAATTAAATGTAAGTTTTTTGACCTAATTGAAGAGCGATTTGACTTGAAGTTATTTAACCGTATTTTAAAAGAAAGTTTTATTGTCTTATCATATCTCTGACTAGATATCAGCATCGACTATTAAATAGATAGACAGTGATATCGGATAATATCGGTGCTCCTGTTTATTTTCGAGAAATAGAACATAACATCTTTTGTCTTTAAATCTAGGCCCACATGTTTTATGCACGTAAATATCATAAAATGTCACAGATTTGGATTAGAATAATAATTTAAGCAGTGAATATTCTTCATACTTCTTTATTTATCTAAATTACCATTGAGTTTGATTAGGGTCTTTCGCTACCTGTAGATTTTGAAAGGCACTTGTAGTCCTTATCTCACATATACACTTCAGATATAGGGTTTATAAGGTCATTGTAACCAGTCCCACTAAATAACCAACACAATTCTTTACCTTATAAATTTGGAACGCACTGATCCTTCCTCTGATAGCTTTCATAACTGGTGATGGTTATGAGAGCGATTTGCTCGTAACTTCAGCTATTGAACAGAACATACGGTGTCACCTGACTGTTATAACAACAAATTTACACATAGCACACGAAACTTAACATGGAATATACTAATCAAGATTCAACGAGAGCATATCTCTGTCTGTACCCTAATTTTGTACGGTTACCTCACAAAACTATCGCTACAAAACGAAGAACCCGCGACCGCACATTCTGCATCATCTCCACTGAACTGGAGTGACATAACAGTGATGTTATAATAATACATATAACAATGGTACCTCTCCGTGCGACAACAGTGTTATGTCATAGATTTGCGCTGCACGTGGGACGAGGCGCTGTTATTGACAACCGCCGTAACAGCTCGATGCTCGGGGACACATCTTTGAAATGGGTAATGTGGGATTCGATTATGTATATGAAAACATTTAAGACATTTTGCACTAAGGACTTGATACTATGTTGGAATTTATTAAAGTCAGGCTGGCGACTCTACATGAAAAACATTGGCTTCTCTCTATGGCCATGAACAAAGGCAATCAAAATATGCAGCTACCGAATAGATTAGACGCACATATTTATAAACCGTTACTAAATTATAAACTCTGACTTACAAGGATAGAGCCCGATACTCTTCGAGTACTAAGTGTAAAGTCCAAAGAAAAGCTTCGTAAAATGTAGAGTTTGGTCACTGCAAAGCTGAGTCTTTGAGAAAGCCAAGATCTCGGAAAGGCTTGTGGGTCCATATTAAGCGGTATTATATTAATTATGTGCAATTTCGGTAGACCTCATATCACACTATCGTATTCACGAGGGGTAGTATTCGGTAAATCACAAAAAGTACAGTCCATAATTACTTTTGTTGTGGGTCAAATATTATATTATAGTTTCTGATATCCTCATTTGGCATCCAAAGACTATGCACGTGTCTATTACAAATTAACCAGAGATGGACTAGCGGGGACTCGTACAGACTGTCAATACGGATGTTGCGGGTTCAAAACCATTCCCTAGTGTAGACACCTCTGCCTTCCTAAGTTACATTTGTATTCCTAATCGCCACTTGCTTTAAATCGCCACTTTTTTTGAGTGGTAGAGCCACGCTGTAGACAGTATTGTCTACAGCATGAATGGGCTGGCTCGACCGGGTCATTACCACTGTGTCACAGAAAACCAACGTAAAGTAGCGGCTCGCTGCTGCGTTTCGTACGGTGAGTGAGATATCCGGAAGCCCAAATCCCCTCCCCTTCCCAATCCCTAATTATCCCTTTCCTTTAAGGTCGGCAACGCGCCCATGATTCTTCTGGTATTGTGGGCGTACATGGGCGGTGGAGATCACTTACCATCAGGTGACCCACTTGCTCGTTTGCCGGCCTATGCCATAAAAAAAAAAAAACTTGCTTTAAATATGAAGGAAGGATTCTGAGTACCCGAGAATTCTCCACAAGAATTTCGAAGGTATTTGAAGACGTACCAACTAGGTTACATTAGGCCAGCGTAGTAAAGCCTAACCCTCTTAGTATAGACCCACGACCAGAACAACAGTATAACACAGGGCTAATATTAACAATGAATTGATAACACATTTTTTTATGACAATATCATAAAACAATGTTGCACAATTATATGCTCCTCGTAAGCCGATTACAATTTATCGTCAAATATTATTTTTACAAACGATTATCACTAACAGTTAATATGTTTATCGTTGGTATGACGCGACGAATGGATTTGTGTTATCATTGACACAAGCATTAACCGTGGGGAGCAAACGCTAAAATGATTTCACCATTACATTTTTTTTTCTTTTCTATATGTTGTCGCTGCGTCAGTAATATAGTTCATCTTCCTATTTAAAGTCATTTGGATTTGTGATTTATACGAATTTAGAATTGCATTTGATATACTCGCAAAACACCTAGCCAGCATATAATTGTTAACTGTTTATAAATCTTCATTAACAATTTGTGACATATTTATTTTATCACTGTAAAAAATATTTTCATGCACCTCGTCTCTGTGAGCCATTTCAATATCAATATTTCTTTGCATACTTCTACACAATACTTCAACTTTAAGAAGCGTTTTTTAATAATCACACACATCGCTCTGACCCCACACTAGGTTAAACCTGTATCGTGGGTATCAGGAACTACGAGCGACTTGCAGCCCCACAACACCCAGACCCGAAATACGTATTTGTAGGTCACACAAACATTTGTTTCGGTGCGGGAATTGAACCTGCGGCCTCTCGCTTCACAGCCGACTACTCGCCCACTACGCCATGGAGACTGTCGCCGATAAGTTGCACTGAGCTGCCAAAATTGTCTTAGGTAGAGTGCCTAATTCTACATAGAGTAAATTAAGCTAATAGCGCTAGATCAAAAGCGCCAAAACTATAAAGACTACGTCTCTATGACAAACTTATAAAGAATGCAGATACTGAAAAACATGAAAAAAAAAACTCCTCAGTTTCATGGCTCGTAACTCCAAGTGTTTACAATAACACATCATATTTTCGTAAAGTGGTTTTTAGCCTACATTATTATCTTTGCATTGTCTATAAAAGTATAATCCGACCAAACATCAAACGCACATGTAAATCACACATTTTGTTACTCCACACACGACTTCTTAATTTGTCGATATTAAACTGATTGTTTATAAGATTCTAACCCGACCGGTTTTACACACCACTTTATACCGCCTACATAATTATTTCATGTACTACTTCTCAATTTGTTTGGGTAATCTTGATTCGAGTGATTCGAGAGGCGGCGTTGCCAGCTCCGTCACCCTCCACGATAGAAGGACACGACTATACAAACCGAGCGAGACGCAGATATAAAAGGGAGTAGAGCTTTGTGCTTTTACATTAGATGAACACAAAAAGACTGTCAATGAAAATAAACTTGCTAGTACTTATACATATGATCACATCACTCACATGTGAGTGTATATGATCATAATATGACAGATATGACGCTAGAGGACCATTCGATTTTCAAAAAGAAAACATAAATAATTTATATCTGAATTGACGTTTACTAATTAAATAAATAAATCACCTATGCGGCTCGAAATCAACAATCGAGTTACAAAATAAAGAAATTACTTACTTAATTTAAAATTCCTGAAAGTAATATATGTCAACGACCAAATCGGTTGACAGAAAACTAATGGGTATATTATATTTGGGAATTAAAATCGCTTTCGGACTACAGTCAGAATATACATATCCTATTCAACTTTTCCAGGTACGTGCTGGAGTTTTACCCGCCTGCGACTATCTGCGTGCCGTACTAGGTTACCTAAACGAGTAATATAAATCTAGTGCATGATGACAGGTACAAAAACAAACATTTGAAATGTTATATTGTTGCATTGGTATGTAATTATTGTCAATTTGTTGTGACACATTCACATTAATTAAATATTCACTGTTTTTAAACGGGTGGTGGTGGCTTCTGCCGACCTGCATTAGGCCGGAGTTGTGGATTACAGTCTGACACCTCTCATTCAGTAGAGGAGCCCAGCAGTGGGATGCGTATAATATAAGGCTAGTATTATTATTAAATGGATGGTAACAGACTGTTTAACACACACATAATACTGATAACTTTGTACCAAGGTTGTACATTTTTTTATTGCTGGTGGTAGGATAATCATATCCGCCCGGATAGCGACCACCGTACACAAAATACACATAAATAAATACAAATAAATAAATGTTAAGATTTAATCACAAACACTTAAACAGAGTAAAAGTATTAAAATCTAGAAAATGGAACCATATTTTTCTCGTCATGTACAATTGAACCTCAAAGCCGCCCCGATTAACGGCAAAGCGAGGCTTTTATAAAAAATTCACACATCAATGCATAGGCTTTCTGTACTTTCAAACTTTAGCGTTTAGAACTTCATAATAGGCGTGCCTGTCGCCAATATGTATCAGCATAGCCATCAGCTTCAATAGCAATAGTAACTGTTCATCTGTCCGACTGTGATGTCAGAAATTCCTTGGTTGGCTCGAAAAATATATCAATATCTACATATGCATCGTTTATATGACTTATTATTTAAAAATCAACTATTTATACTTATAATACCGAATAATTAATATTCACTTCCATTATAATCCAAATAGGTTTTTAAACACAACTTTAATGATACAAATGGCTGTCTTACAAATGTAATATTTATTTAGTTAAATTATCCTCGAATTAATTGTCTCTTTAATAATTTCGTCAAAAGTTTTTCTTGGTTACAGAATAAATTTATGTCATGTCATCATTTGGCACTCATACAATGTTATTACATAACGTAAAAAACTGGTGAAATAACTCATTCGTTACTGTAACTAAAGTCTATTCACCAAACTTATTCCAGATATGTAAACAAATATCTACCCACTTTACAAATAATTTCTTTGTTTCAACCTGTCAGTACACCAAATACAATACAAAGTGGGTAAAGTGGGTGGTAAGTGGGTGATGGAATACACTATATACCCAGTAATAAAATGAGTTTACTTTTGGTAATTTGGTCGATAATGTCTATAGAGAAGCAACCAAATGTCTATTGCACTTTATACGTATTATATTCCCTCGATATAACTTACAACAGTTCGTAAAATCGATTCTAAAACGCCCTCGCTAAGTGTTCCCTACGCGCTCTCTTCATAACTTACACTGGGGTAATTTTTATTCTTCCACTTTAAAACTAGGTCTCATATGTTTCCCTTTTTTTATTTGCCTGAATGTCGCAAGGAGCAAGTCGCTTGCCTGGTGGTAATCGTCACGCCTACCCATAAACAAAAGCCACGCCATACAGAGCTTCGATAAAAAAGTTACTGCATGGCGTAGGCTGCGATAATGCCCAGTAATCTCCTTGGCGTTTTTTATGGAATACGGGGCAATTGAGCAAGTGGGTCACCTGATGGTAAGTAATTAGTGTTATAAGTGCATTGCGGCAATAAATGACAATGCGGGAATACCTACCCAGGCGGCCCCTCGCATACGAGAGACTGAGCACCTAGTAAAACTTTCCTTCACGCCAAGCGATTGTGATCATGTAGCTATTTAAAATATCAAGAAAATCCATCCATCCAAAATCTAGCTTTCATACCTTAGGAACAAAAGGAGTCTTAGAGCTCAACATACTATTATGTATTTCAAAACCAGCATTCATTAAGACGTGTCATAAGCTCATTCCACTTTGGTCGCCTGAGAATCATGTGAGCTAATTCTATTTCCTTTCACGTGAATTCTATGTACACTGCAAAGCTTTTATCTAAATTCTCTAAAAATACCATTTGAGGTTAAATGACAAATCAATTAAACCAATTAATAGTGGATTTGGGAATCGAACGGAATCCCACGGTCACTAAGCAAATGAGAAGATAGTGGATTTGTTATGCATTAAGTTACAAGTTATAACTTTTTTATCGTGTCACGGCAAAGTGACTACATGTATCTAATGGTAAACGTAGTGCCATCCAGAAATTATGTCGACCGTCGAGATAATGGGTTAATCGACAGTCCCCAGCATTATGCCGGCCTGTAGATATAAGAAATATACTGGCTGACCCCGGAACACGATGCACCGCTATAAGTCACTATAGACTTCTATATTGTTTGCGGTGGTCGCTGTCCAGTCGATATCATTTAAATATAATAGTTTGATGTGTGAATTTAAATTGTAGCACCTATGCACAATAATGTGGTAGGTCGCGAAGCGAGTCCCGATTACGGCCGCAAGAAAAGGAGAGTAATGTGTTTCGGGCGGATTTGTGAGCGCGCGTAAAATTGGAAATCTCTTTATGTATAAGGCTTCGATCGGTGATCACAATGGACGAGATCCGGCTGATGTTTGTATTCTAATTCCGTGTAACAATGAGGCTGCATATTACTGTTAATCACTTTTCTCCTTTGATTGAATTTGATGAACTATTTCAGAATTTTATGTATATCAAATTTATAATACATTTTATTGTGAAACTCGCTCAAAATTTGTGTAATTTTAAAAGCAATAAACCTGAAGCTACGAAGCCTTTGGAACGATAAGATTCGGGTTTTCTTCAAGAGGCAGGCTACGTCAACACACTTTGGAAATGGATCCTAAAATACGAACCTGAGACTGATGCTACTGATCCATGCATTTAGGTAACTACATCCTCGATTCCTGACCACCCGTTTCATCGCTTAACAGTTGAGCAGTGGTACCAATCCAGACTTCCTCTTGCAGACGAGGGAGCTAAGGTTGTTTGGAAAAAATTGCTGGTTGTGATAAGACTCCCATTGTATCACCCTTACTGTATAATCCTTGCTTTTAAGTTACTTTATTTGGTGTCATAAAGAATATTCTATCTATCTATCTACAACCTTGTAAGTACAGACTACTTCTATATAAAACCCAGAAACTTTTATAACCAAAGTACAACGACCGTAGATGCACATGCGATCTTAAAAGTCATAATTATTGTCTTAAATAAACCCATTTCGTTCACAAATATCTTAACCGTATAGTTGAGTACTGTTCCCAATAAAAATCAAACCAAACAAACAGAAATGGAACACGCTAAGTCGAATCAAATGCCAACCGCTTCAATATTCATTGATGGCCGATCAAATGTCTTGTAATTACTACGGCCGGAACATTAGCCCCTTTGATTGGTTTCTTGAATGTTTTAGTATTTGATCAGTTACAAGATTTCCGGATTTCAGATGGCATGCGATACTTTGTTAGTGGTAGAGCCACGTTGAAGACAGTATACCATCAATGTGCGACTCGACTGGGTTGTTACCACTGTCTTACATAAATCCAACGTGAAGCAACAGCTTGCTGCTATTTCGTACGATAAGTGAGATATCCGGAGGCCCAAATCCCCTGCTCGTTCTCAGTCTCTTAATCATCCTTTTTTTAAGGTCGACGACGCGTTCATAATTCTTCAGGTATAATGGATTTTCATGGGCGTTGGTGATCTCTTAACCTCAAGTGATCCACAAGCTTGTTTAGCGTCCTCTGCTTTAAAAAAACGCTCCAACATTAAATAGTACTTATTTATCTTCTTCTTTCTTTCTGTCTGGTGCTATCCCCAGTGCCAAGGACCAATTTGGTTAATATACGATTCCATTTTATTGTCTTAGTTATTTATTGTATTTGGAGTATAAATCTAAACATAACATTGTTACATAACATGTAACATTGTAAGTATTGAATCTTTTATATACTATTATAGTGTATTAGGGAATTCTTAACGTTCACCATTAAATAATTGATCTCATTTAAAGAATAGTTACAGTTTTATATATCAAATTAAAAAGATTTTCTCATAAGACAATTCGTCGGACTAGATGAATAAATATTATTTCATTGTAAGAAAGCTAATATTAACACAATGTATTAATTATTGACGTTTACGCGTCTTTCAACGAAAGGTTGGAAGGTGAAACAAATCCATCACCAATTTCTTTATAAATTTTGGCACTCATTTTTGGATGTCATCCATAGCACATAACCCACTGTGACTAATACTTCAAACAAACCACTTTTAAAACTTTTATGGTTTCGCCAGACAGCGGACGGGGCGGGACGGCAACGCGACGCTGACGGGACATGCAGCAGTTGTATTGCATTAGTCGATATAGACAATGTCACACAGAACCGTCACGCTCGACGGGACGCGACGCTCGATTATCTATACACAGTCCCGTCAGCGTCGCGTTGGCGTCCCGCCCCGTCCGCTGTTTGACGAGACCATTACTGTGTAAATTGTAGGTGTTATGATTAGTACAATATTTAATCATAAGTACCTGGGCGACCGAGCTTTGCTCGGGTGAAAAAAAAAATAAGTAGTATTATTATTCGCCAATAGATGTCAGGAATTAAGTCTAACCTCAAAGCAAACACTCATTGACTTAATTAATTAATTACTAATCTTAATCTAGATGACCCGGTGAACTTCGTATCACCTACATATATTTGTGTAAAATGTGGTCAAAACTTAATACAAATATTTCACCTAACCTAACCTAAGTCAGGTCGTCTTTCACCTCCCCCCGGTGGGACAGTCCTGTCGCTGTCGCTGTCCCTGTCCCTGTCCTGTCCTGTCCTGTCCTGTCCCTGTCCTGTCCTGTCCTGTCCTGTCCTGTCCTGTCCCGTCCCTGTCCTGTCCCTGTCCTGTCCTGTCCTGTCCTGTCCCTGTCCCTGCCAACAACGCCAACAATCCCGTTTATACCTGTGCTTATACATGTTTCACATCAAAAAGACATCAAGTGTTTGATACCCAGGAACAGTTTGTATTGGAAAATTAAGTTTTTAGTGTTTTCCTTTACTTATTATTTATGTTACTCATTTTTTCTCACCGGGTAAACCTTCCCTGAACTTCCACAAATATTTCAAGATCAGAATTAGCCAAATCGGTACAGCCAGTCTCGAGTTTTGGCGAGATACACGCTCAGCGATTCATTTTTCAGTTTTAATTGGGACTACTTTAAGTTGGTAAAACACGAATAAAATGACATTTTCTAAAAATGATTTCTAGCTAGATCGATTTATCACCCCCGAAACCCCCTATATACTAAATTTCATGAAAATCGTTGGAGCCGATTCCGAGATTCCAATTATATATATATATACAAGAATTGCTCATTTAAAGATATAAGATAAATCTTAATGTATTCAAGGTGTCTCGTCCACACCTTGTATCCAAAATTTCTATCAAGAAATTAACTACAGTGTGCTTTAGGCATTATTTCTTCTGAATGCCGTTAGCATAATATCCTTTATCAAAAATGTACTACCAACCTAAACCCCCGCTGTCCATTATCATAGTCCTGATACGCTTTAAAGCAAAAATTCAAGGAACTACAGAAATAATATAATGATTCAAAGCAACAGCAGTTTTAAAAGACGGCGATACATATAAACATTTAAAATGAAGGGAATTGATTTAGTATCGAGCGGCTCTAGATTACAGGCTGTTGCAAATTGTTAAACTATAGGCTAGTGCCGTCCCACACGCGCGTGCCACCCCTACCTCTCCACTTTAGAGACGCGACACGCGCGTATATTGCGCCTATTTTTTTTTATTTATTGTGTGTAAGGATCGTAACGGACTTCCGTTGTCTCTGCCTACTCCTATGGGAAAAAGGCATGAGTCTATGTATGTATGTATTTTTTTTATCCAACACTATGGTTGAACAAAGTCACATTGCAAAGCCGCTCCTTATTTGTAGAGCATTTCCAAGATATTAAATGGTTGACAATTTTTTTATATAAATAAGCATTTTAAATAAAAGTTGATTATATAATATATTATATTATTGGCCGCTTCCAACAGGTCGGTCTGGAAATCTTTGGGGGAGGCCTATGTTCAGCAGTGGACGTCTTGTGGCTGATGATGATGATGATGATGATATATATTAGGTACCTAATTGTAACCTAATTAAAGTGACATCATACGTATGGAAAAAATGGAATAAATAAATGACAAAAATCTCCACTGAAAGGTAGAGAATTCGCAAATTCAACTTTATACAATGGTGCGGAATGTAATGAACGGTGAATCTTTCACCATTGAATAAATACGGCGTAGTGATAAGGTTCACTGCTCATTTCAAGCAAAATGTTCAATTAGTAGTTTTTTTTTTATTGAATTACGAGACGAAGAAGGCGCTCGCTTGATGGTAAGCGCCACGCCTGCCCATAAACAGAAGCAACACCACACAGAACTTTGAATAACAAAGCACTGCATGGCACTGAACTGCACTCGTCACACTGATACATAAGATGTTAAGTCTCATAATGTCCAGTAATTTTACTGACTTCAATGTCCTTCCAACCGAAACACAACATTGCTTAAACACAATTGCTTGGCGGAGAAATAGACAAAGCGGTGGTACCAACCCAGACGGCCTCTCACATACGCGGGACCTACCACCTTGTGATACTAGTTTTTGAGTAGAGTTTCTGATACTAGTTTCACACAATAACTACGACCAAACCTGATACTAAGTCGGAAACGCCTGTGAACCCCACAATTGCCATGGTATCCTGGGTGCGATACCGACTTGTGCTATGCTGCCGATTTATGTTATCCGAAAATAAAAACATATTCAATAAATTATTTAGTCACCCATAAATCCGCAACTATCGAGTTCACATCTCTATTCAGTAATATCCGTGCATAATGGTTGTATTCTGTTGCGGCATATATTTACCGGTAACAGGAAAGAACCAGGGCGTTATTGTTGAAGTAAACAGCTTAAAAGCTTAGACTTAATACCAGCTTTAAGGTCATACTAAAATCTTTGGAGTTCCTTCAGAAAATGTTATAGTTACACACTTCTAATAGATATTGTATAGACAGTCTCCAGGGCGCAGTGGCCGAATAGGCGGCTGTAAAACGAGACGCCGGGGGTTCGAATCCACCACCGAGTCAAATGTTTGTGTGACACACAAATATTTCTTTCTAGTCTGGGAGTTGTGGGACTGTAAGTTCCTCGTAGTTCCTAATACCCACGATGTAGGTTTAACATAGTGTGGGGTCAGGACTATGTGGTTAACTGTGGGATAAAACTAGTTATGGTACTAACACTCGCTAAGTTTGATTATGTATTCCCTTCTATTTAACATTATGTCGACAATAATATAACTCCGAGCCCAATGGAACATTTACATATCGTAAAACACAACAACCAACGATAGAGTCAAAAGTTTCTTTAATCAAAACTGCATCGTGTAATGGATATATATCCATTGAGTGACCTCGCAATTCGCAGATACACTCACTTTGATCTTTTTAACCGATATGTGGAACATTCAAAGGGTCCGTTTGGAGCCACAAAAACCTCCAATAGCGAACCTTCCCGAGGTGGTCCGAAGTCGTCCGAACACAAACATCTGTCGGGGCCGAGCGGCGCGTGCGCATATTATTATCGATGGATGAGTGTGTGAGCACGTGTGCGTGTGTATGTGTGTATGATATAAAGATTTGTACAGGTGGCCGCGGGGTGAATAAAAATCTAGAGGGTAGATATGTACTGGAATGTTATTTTTTATTTGTTGTGTCGATGACCCTGCGCATGCTAGCGAGTTAAAAGTAACTTTAGCCAACACATATTAACACAACCTATATTAACATTTAAACGTACAACTATATTATTATAACTATATTTCATAAGGGTTATAAAAAGTTGATCCGATGATACCAAGTGATAATAATATAGACTAATAAAGGCACTTGAACCCGCTTTGAGCAGAATCTCTGTCACGTTGACCAGCCCATTTAGAGATGTCCATAAACCATACGTCATTTTACAAGAATACGCACTCACGTCTGTAATACCCGAAGGGATAGGCCGTGATGTACCCAGTAAACCTACAGTTCGCTGAGCTTATTGCCGTCCCATGATATGATAGGGGGCGAACTTATAGCCATACCGGGTACAATGGCAGACTCCGGGCTTATACTGAGCATATCGTGACAGAAAACACTATTACTTTTACCCGACCCGGAGATCGAACCCGATATCTCGGCACAGCAGTTGTACCGCGTACGCATTACAACTGCGCCACCGAGGTAGTTATTATACTTTTATTTATCAGTTATAGTTGAAAAGGAAATTACAATCAAATTCAACGTTATCCTTCATCTACTTTTTTATTTATTTTTTAATAAATACACCCAACAGTCATATAAATAGTCCTGACCCCACTGTAAGATACGAGTCTTGTTTCGTTGGTATCAGGAACTACGAGAGACTTTCGGTCTCACAACACCCAGACCCCATTAAATATTTAGAAACATCACAGTATTTCGTACCATACAACAAGGTTCAGTCCCCACTTGTATTACCTCGATATCCTTGATGTTCACGCGTGGTACATGTCCCGAATTTGCCACTGTCCCAGACCCTCGCGTTAAACGCGCTATTGGAACGGGTCGTTCAACTTGTACGATCATGTCATTTTAGGGGTCCACTAGGTTTTGATTGTCATGCACGATGTCAAAAAGCGTACAAATCAACGTCACAAAGATTATTTTTTAAAGCAGAGGACGGCAAGCTAGCAAGTGGGCCACGTGATGGAAAGTGATCTCCACCGCCCGTGAACATCTACAATAATATTAGAGAATTTTGGATGAGGACTGGGCGGGCATGACTTTTCATCGTATACTACTTATAGAGACGATAGATTTAATATTAAAGAAAATGCTTTTTATATGAGAAGCTATTCGTAATACCGATAAACCACTTTATGAGTCCCATTTGACAAAAACAAGGACTTACCGATTAACAAAGACGACAGCGTTTGCGACCTTATGAAACGAATTATCTACAGAACCCTTCACTTAAGTTATATTTATCAACGCTTCGTCCATTTTTAATGACACTTAAGACCTTTGTGCACCACGAAGTTCATTTCAAAGGGTGGATGGATTTTATGGTTGACATAAACTGTATAAGTTAACGCAATTAAATTTTAAATATAAACCATATTGACATCGGTGTAGAGTTCATTTTATGTCCGTCAGCATAAAGTTATTATATGAACAGGGGGGGAATTGCTTGGCAAATATAAAAACGAAGTTGAATTAAAAGTTAGGGGACTTTAATCAAGGTTTGAGATTATCTATCATGAAGTGATTATTTCTAGTAGCGTGTGGCTAGACGTGAAGTTGTGATGTATAAGTATACGATATTAGTGAGGAAGATTTTTATAAATATTCATTAATAATAATAGTTTCGTTAACATTGGCACGTTATGTAGTTTTACTGATATTACTAATACATTTATGATTTAAAATCTTTCCGGAAGCCAAAGGTTTACAGTGTGTTTGACATTATAATGTATGGCCAAGCTACCCAGAGCTAGGTTGGTCCAACCTCTTCCCAAATTTTACCCCATCCGAGAATGTACACATACTACACATTTGTTACCAACCTCAGACGATGGTCAAATTAACACACCACGTCCGTCTTTAAGATGAATTAGGTAAGGCCGTATTCACATGCCACCGCCCACTACTCCAAGTCTTGTCAAATTAAATGGGTAAGGCCGTAGATTTTTCCACTTTTTCATTACCAGTCACGTTCATATTAATATCATAAACAATTAACACTTTTTACCAGCTTTGATAATTTTATCCTGTAGATTAGTTTTTAGGGTAAAAACAACTTTTACAAATTAGCCGTAACTATAACAGTTTTTTTATAATTTAATTTTAACGATATTAAGGATTTACGTTTTCATACAAAAATAATATGAACATAAATTTCATCAGATAGTAAATTGATAAAATTACGAATATTTTGTTAAGTAAGCCATATTATTTTTGGTTTATGTAAAATTACAAGGTTTGAGCAATTAAATCCAATATTTCATTATTTTAAAAGAGCGTTTATTTATTTTTTATTCCAGTTCTAAAACAGGACATCAATTTTTACACTTTTATGTTACTATTTTATGTTACCAATATTGGTAAGTAAATGAAGTCTTTGAATAGTATTCGAAGAATATGTAAAATTAGACGGGCAATCCTAAGCAGAACAATAAAAAAAAGAAAAAGAAGTCGCCATATTGTGGCCTATGGATTGTTTCAAACAGTGCACAAGCAATTTCGTCAGTGAAATTCAGAAACAGTTTTGTGATATTTTTAAGGTAAGTAGACACTTGTTTATGTTCATTGTATTATTTTTTTAGGCGACATAGCTTATATTTATCGAGAAAACATCTATAATGTCGCAAATCTTTTTAGTTTTGAAATTATAAGCTAATTACATCAAAAATATTTCGCTTTTATGATACTTTTACGTTACTTTTATGATACTTTTATGTTACCTGTAGCATAAACTTTTACGTCACAGTAGCACAACTTATGTTTAATTTTTGGGAAAAGTACCTTAATCTTAATCTTTCGTTATGTTCGTACCTGTATTATAAATTATGTTGCTTTTATGTTACTTTTATTTTTTTACTTTATGTTACAAAAGTGGAAAAAACTACGGCCTTACCCAAATAGAGAATTCCTCTGCTGGAACATTTAGATATAACCCTCTCATACGTAGCACGTAATTCATAGGATACGTACGTATCCGGGATCAAAACGAGGGTGAAATCGTAACGTAAACACAGAATATAATAATAACTCCTGAGACCCAAATCCTCCTCCCCTTTCCCATCCCTTAATTATTCCTTTCCTTTAAAATCAGCAACGCGCCCATGATTCTTCTGGGATTGTGGACGTACATGGGCAGTGGAGATCGCTTATCATCAGGTGACTCACTTGTTCGTTTGCCTGCCTATGCTATAAAAAAAACATATTGGAAGCGCGGACCGCGCATTCCCGCGGGCGGATCCCAGCAGGTGCGTCGCGGAATCCAGTTCTGTACTAACGAAACCCGCACTCATTGGACATTGTGCCGCACTTGTTGCTCGTTATCCGATTAATATATTCACCATAGATAAGGATATTAGGTAATACCCTGAATTTCCATTACTGACCGAAGGTTGAGTAGTAATAACTTCTTGCATACTAAGATGCTCTGCTATCGCTTTTCCATGTAACAAGCTCTTTAAATTTGAATTTACAATGTACTTAAGTCAAAGGAGATAAGAAGACAAGAAATAAAGAGTATATTAAGATAACAAAAATGTCATGGATTGATTGTGTAATAAGCAAAAATAAAAGGAAAATGGTGATTGCGACGACGATTCATTAGAAGGAAATCCTTGAGTTGTGATAGAGCAAAATCCTTCATCATTAATGTACAACAACACAGGTAACCCTACCATGGATTATGAAAATGTGTGGGACCGTTAGAGCTTAGATGTAAGTATTTATTTATTGGTTTGAAACTATCACAGAAGTCCTCTTTATTCACGTGACAGCCTACTAAGGCTGAGAGACCCTGTAGTCGCGAATTCAAATCCCAAGTCGGCCAAACACGAATGAAAAATCCCACATAAATTCCACAGGATTGATAATTGTACCCTGTATAGGCTCGCCCCCTATCACTCATGGAATGAAAATAAGCTCGGAAAACCATGGGACATGGTCTAGCTCCATATCTGCCTATCCCACCGAGGATACAGGCATGGGCCTATGTACGTACTATGTAATGAGAATTAAAAAACCCAAACCATCTCTCCCGTCTTGCTTGCCTTATGCTCAATCCATATGAAGGCGAATTTACATTATTCCATCTGTAAGGTTCATAATCAAGCACTAACCACGTTTTTCTAGATGCGGTTATTTTAATCAGATATCAATTAACCCATAACTGCGCGCCGCTGACAGATGTGGCCACAGCAACCGAACAGGTTGCTGATTGAGATGTCCCACCGACAACCGGTAGACGGTACCAATTAATATTTCACTGTTATTAATGTAATGTACAAGATCTTCTATTGCTCTTAGGTATTTCAGCTTTTTTATGTAGACTCAACATAATAAGTAAAGGTAACCGGATATCGAGTACAAAATAGATTGCATAACGACAAGCATTGAGAGCATGCATGCATGTATGTGCATTTGTAATTGTTAAGTTTTGCATGACAATACCCCTAAGCTTAGGATTTTCCAGAATAAAAAAATCGCGTTTGAGATCCAATTATGTCCAGTATAATAGCTTATTTCTGGGTAATAAACCTTTCGTAGATACAGGCCGATAAGCAGTACCTCATAGCACTTGGAATTTGGAATGTATATCTTCACCAATGGAGAACTAACATTAACTCATTTTCCCCGTGAATACCAAAAGGGGTAGTAGAATTTCCTTTGGAACGAAGTGGGGATCATTTTTTCGGACAGAATCTCGAGTCTGGTGAATTGTGTCCGGACAGTGAGAGTTATTATATTATTTCATCGGCACCGCCAGGTTCGTGACCACGTGACTAAAAACAGATACAATTACGACTAGTTCTGGGGCCTCGGCTGGGGTCAGTCAAAGTCAATAATCGCGCACCTGGCCGACGAATTAGCATACTGTTCGTGCGATACCGTTGTACCGTCACACTGTCACCTGCTGAATTACTATCGATATATCAGGAGAAATCTCGACTGAGGTGACATTGACGTAAAAAAAAACTACAAACTCAAAATACTTGTAATCGTGGAGGCATTCGCATCGCTATGTTTTAACGCGGTTGAAAAATACAAGCAAGGCATCAACTGCAAGTAAACTAGTTGTTGTGAGTTACAGACAGTTATAGAGCTCTCTGTACTGGCTTTATTAATACAGATCTGCCGTCCCGTTTGCGAAACATAAGAGAGTGAACGGCCATCGTGAGAGTTGCAGAGCTTTTCCTCTTCGCGAGAGATAAAATCAGATATTACAAACTGACGCTCAATTTTCGCCAATTGGAGTTACACAAAAAGGAAAACCTGCCATCTAAAGAACACTAAACGAATCTTACAGGTCACAATCACACTCTAGATCCGACTGTAGGTCACGGAGACTTATAACCTACGCTAAATAAGAAATCCTAGGATGGAAGAATCAAACTTGTAAAAGTTTAATGTGGGAACTCTTCACAGGCCATCACAGCAAAATGACTTATTCTAGAGTGGCAGGTGAGCAGGCTGAACCAAAAGCTGCTAAGCGGGATGCAGCTTTAACCCCTGGTGTTGATATTCATTTATTACAGAATACTGTGGCTTTGGCAGCTATTAATGAATCAGTGAATTATTTAGTGATGCAGTAGATACTCGACTCTCAACTCGATATGTCTAGATACTTCGAGAACACCTAGTAACTCAACATTTATTGTACATATTCATAATTTATGCGGCTATCATTTTAATATGACCATTTGTATGCTCGTCTCAATATAGAAGTGTCGCGTTACAGTCACGATGAGGCTTTGGTTCAGTCCGCTGGAATTGTTAATTAAAAATATATTAAAACAATAATTATGTCCAGCTCTTCAAATGTTTAAGTTGAAGGTCACTGTATGACCTCTGCATGTACACCTGGCAGGTGGATGTGAAAAAATGTCTTTTTTATCCAGCCTATTATTTAATAAACGTAGGCTAGTTTAAAAAAAAAACTAATTTTTGAATAGGCATTGTAACACTATCCACTATCTTAAGCATCATTGCTTAGCTATGGTTTAGCTTTACAAAATTATGAATAGCAAAAGGAATAAGCGATATTTTACTAGGAATGCGTAATATCAGGCGATTGCCGATGAATGGACATTATGTGATAATGATCAGCAATGATCTGCGAGGTATAAAAATAACCATTGTCGTTAATAACCTGTTCATATACATATATGGTACTGCATCTAGCAGTCCACAAAATATATTTATTAAAAATACACTACAGAAGAATTGAAATTTAATTAAAAATAACGCAGACAAAGATCGTCAAACGAGCAAGTAAGGTCACTTGATGTTAAGTGATCTCCACGCCCCATGAACACCCACAATAACAGAAGAATCGTGGATACATTGCGGACCTTAAATGGGAAGGACAAGGATTGTTAGGGAACGGGGGATTTGAGCCTCCGGATATATCATTCACCGCATGAAAAGCAACGCCAAGCTACTACAACTACGTCAGTTTTCTCGGTGGTTTACTCAAAAATCCATTTCCTTGAATAACACGATTAATCGATATTTTTCACGAGCCACGTGCCGTGTGCACACTTTAAAGGCAAACATACGAATGTAAACAGATAAAAAAAACATACAAATACGTGTTTAAGAGGTACGTGCGACAAACAGCGCAATCGGTTAATCGTGAGTCAGTTTCTATGTTTGCGTTGCGATAAGATATTATGTGTTTAACTTCGATAAATTCGTCATTTGTACATTAAGTATAGAAGTTCATAAAATAATTTGTATTAAGTGGTAGAGCTACGCTGTAGACAGTTTTGTCTACACCGTGAAGGGGCCGGTTCGACCCCGTTGTTACCATTGCCTTACAGAAAACCGACGTGAAGTAGCAGCTTGCTATTGAATTTCGTATGGTTAGTGAGATACCCGAAAACCCAAATCCCCAGCCCTTTTTTTTTTAAATTAAAAATGGGTTTGCTCTTGACCTCAATCTAGCCGCATGGACTAAGATGAGATCGACGATGGAGCGAGCTTATCCAGAAGGTGCCAATTCACACTAGTCTTGAAGACACTCGGATTGTACGCACTCGGAAAAACAGACACAGGCAGGGAAAACGATCCTTTGCAATCCGTAAACGATCCTTTTCGTTTAAGGTCGGCAACGTGTCCATATGACTCTTTTAGTAATTGTGGCTGTTCATGGGCGGTGGAAATCACTTATCGTGAAGCACTGGCTAGATTTTGCTAGGTGGTAGGTGCTTTGTATGCGAAAGGCCGTCTAGGTTGTTACCACCGCTTTGCTGTACACACTGTGTGTAATCACTTATGCGTTTCATAGAAGCCAGAGAAATTACTGGGCAATATTAGAAAATCTATATTTATAAAAACTCTATTTTATATGAATAAATTTGATTAGCATAAATTCACGTCGCCATCTTTGTCTGTCTATCCGCTTATTTCTACTAAACTATGCAACAGATTTATTTATTATATGATTTATTTTTTCTGTGAGACAGTGGTAACGACCCGGTGGAGCCAGCCTATTCATGCTGTAGACAAAACTGTCTACAGCGTGGCTCTACCACTCAACAATTCAACAATTTTGTTTTGGCTCAAAACAAAATATGTATGTTCATAAATTCATTCAAGGAAGCTGTACAAGCCATATGGAGTTCGAAGGTTCGTACCTATTCATAAAAGCTAACTGATCAGCTCCCATAAGAATATATTAAACACACGCACACGCGCGGGCGTACGTATAGCTTGCGAATTTTTTGTTGCGTTCAGGTTCTTGACCGAGCTATTTCCGACAAAGGAATCGAACCGGCGGTTTATCGCCGCGAGGGACGATACAATACAATAGCGACGCGTGACACGAGCGTCAAGCGTTTTGGACAAACATACTATATTGTAAGAGATCCTTAGATATAGAAAGTTTCATAAGTATGGTTATAAGAAAAAATATGATTACTCATTTTGGAACACATCAACACGTAATTGTAATATAATAATTTAAACAACTATTGTAAAATCTAAACAAATACTTCATTTACGAAAAAGATTGACCTACCTATGCGTTTAAGTCTAATAAATCCCATTTTCATCAAATTATTATAAATAAAATAAATATTATGTTATAATCTACAAAAAAAGAAACAATTCCAAATAAATTAAAACCCAGAACAAATCCCCTAAGAGGCCATCTTCTAAGAGGCCACACGAACAAAACACACTTCATGTGCCCGTCATATGTAAACCAGGGTTCGAGGATATATATCAATGGATATATATCAAGATATATATCCGATATATATCCGATATATATCAAGCTGGTTTCGACGATATATATCTATTTTTTTTTATAATATATTTCCATACAAAAATGGTTTAAAAAATTAATGTTATTAAGTATTTTTTAGAGTTTGTTACTGTATTTCACTTCCCAAAAATAGATGGCGTGGGAGTAGAGTTAAAACATACTCCCTAATAGTAAGTTCTAATCCATAAATGGCAACACTTCTGCCCTAAAAGAAGAGTTTATGGTTTTTAGTTGATTTTGCCTTATCCAAAAACTAGTTTTTTTGTAAATATAATTTTAGTATGTGTATGTAACACATATGCAAACAGTATTCATAAATAATACAATAAAATAATAACATGGCTTTCATACAAAATTGATATATATCAAACTTGATATATATCGGATATATATCATAAATATCCGATATTTTGATATTTATAATAAATATCGGATATTTTCGAACCCTGATGTAAACCGCTCACCTCTCGTGGGCGCCGCACACCGGATGCGTTAACAGTAACCGTTGGTCGCACGAGATCGATTTGCATACAGCATCACACAATTACCTTCATCGAGATCATCGAGCAGGATGCTCCACTTACCTGGAAATGAGACAAAAAAACATTATTGAGACACGGGTCGTGTGCGACGGAAATGCGGCACAAATCCATTCTTATCAATCATATAATCATGATCATGAAACCAGGAAAAGGAAGGATTTTGTGAGCGGATGGTGTCAGGTCCTATGTCCGAATAATATAGTATAATATGTCATGTTCAGAGTTGAATTAAGTAAACATTCCTAACTGGAACGCTAGAAGGCTGATCACTGCTACTTAAGCACATACAATATTGGTCAAATTAAATGTAATTCCATTTAATACAAATACATACTATAAAAAAAATAACAAATCACAAACCGCAGTTATTAATATTATACTTCAAAAATTAAATTACTGGATTGATAACTGGTTCAGGTGAATTCAAAACACGTGTCAAAGCAGTGCGAGGATTAAAAACTGACATCAGCACTCTGTTTATGGAACTTGTTGAACATGCTCTTCTCGCAGCATGGAGGCTCGAAGACTTAAGCTACTTACTATAGATGATTTCTAACCATTAAGTAGAGTAATAGAAGTATTAGAACGTGCCTAATTCGACCACACACAGAGGTGGCACCTTACTCACGAGTAACATGTTACCAGTATAGGCTTAGAAGCTTACACATGTATTATACTCAAAACCAATACACATTCTGGGACAATTGGTCGTCAAATAAAAATCTAAAACTAAAATAATCAAGTTCCTAAATCCTAGAGGATGCGATGCATTAAAATAATTCGCTGTTCGAACAACAACCAACACTTCGGAAACGGAACCCGGCGCAATGCGTGCGCGCACACAATTTCAGATTTTTTGCTCCTTCCACGGGGAACTTTGCCATTATCGTCATCTCTTTCAAATGTATACAACACTCGTATGGCTGTCCTTCTCTCGGGGGTGGTAAGCAAAGGGGGTGTACAACGCCAGATGTTTGGAGAATTGTCGGCGTTTTTTTTGCTCGTTCACGGTTCGAATCGAGGCAAGAATCGAACAATGGACGCGAGCTTCAAAGATTTTTCGATTGGAAGACATATGGCGCGGGCGCAGGTACATATTGATTTTTGGATTTTGGGAGAATCTAAGATGGAATAAATATTTATGACCAGAGCAAAATTGGCTATATTTTAGGAACACAAATTATACAATATCCATCAACCAGGAACGAACCCCGGAAGAACATCCAGATGATGGCTCGGACAATACGTTGTTACTAGCTTCGGTTTATATTCAAAAACAAGGATTATTCTTGAATATTAAAGCAAAATCTGAAAATTCTAATAGCATTAGACGAAAATATTATCTACTAAATAGCCCTCCAAACTGAGTGGACGTCTAAGACGTAAGGATACATAACATAAATGTAACCTATTAATGGATTACATATCTACCCATTATTGATATTATTATTATTCTTAATTATTATCGGTTCATATAATCGCAAGAGAACTATGTCGGCCTTTCGACTCACAATCCCGATCAATTCACATATTTACTGTGTGTTATTGTTGATTTCCAACAAAGGAGATAACTAATAAATCAGTCGAAGTTAACACTCCCAATAAGGAAAAATAGTTCTATGGAATTAAATATACACATTTTTATATGTAAAAACTAAGAGCGGAATTACTTTTAAATTATAAATATATAGAGCAATCAATAATTGTAAAAATTCCCCGTGTTATGTCAAAAAACTAATACAGTGTTTGCTCCCAACCTGTTAAAACTTTATATTGTCACCAAAACCCTGCAGTAAAACTTTAAACATTCAACTCTTCTCATTCACCAGTTTTTGACAATAATTTTAGGATTTACCACGACCCTATTAGGCCATAAAGTGAGCGATAATTAAGGTAAACAAAAGCGTCTTGGCCGACATCTGTCTCATTGTTTGCAAGTGCAAAAAGCAAACATTGATGGTGTAAAATGCCTCGCTGCGGTGTCATCGCTTTTTGAACTATCTACCCGATTCCCACGAGCGCCAGGAAGCGGGTGGAATAGACCGTAAGGACCCGCCGCCCTGAGAGCGGAAAGCGATTATCGATTACGCTGATACGGACACGTGTATTATTGTTAGAATATTTTTAACAATTATTATGACATCCATAAATTGTAAAAAACAGGTGAGCCATTTTGTGGTTTTCTCTCTTTTCTAAAACACTTCATTTTGTTGTTTTTATAATAATGCGTAAACACATAAGCTCTCATACAGCTAATTACCAAAGGGGAACAGGGTTGCAACTAGTACACCCACATTTCAGCGAGCTTATTTGTTTTCGTCCCATGATGTGATTAGGGGTGAGCCTATCCCATACCGGGCACATTTCCAAACTCCAGGCTAATACTGAACATTACGTGATAGAAAAATCCAATATTACTTTTACCTGATCGAACCCGAGACCTCAGCCCAATCCGTACCGCGTACAATGCATACGCTACGATATCGAAACAGTTAGTGGAGGCAGTGTTATTATAATATTATTAAAAATATAAGCAGTGCCGTATATTGTTTATGAATTGATGATATAAACATTTCTAAAAATTTTATTCTTCTCAACCAATATTCTTACTCGTATATCAAAGTTTCATTAAAACACTCAATTCAAAATCGCTCCAAAATTCCCGCTCTAATCACCCGGACCTCGCTGTCATACCGACCGCGTCCCGGCGCGTTTACGTTAAAAAAAACCCACCCGCATATAAAGGCGCCACTTTCTGAACATCTGTCCCGTCGGTCCGACCTTGCATCCCTCTTACACTTACGCATTATTCCATACGACCGACGCGCTTTCATGCACCGTGGTGCTAGCAGGTAGAACTTGTATTTAGACATGACCTGAGTTTTGCAAGTGCGGTTCGAACAAAGCGATAAATGATTATTTATGCAGTCCCACAGTTGGGATATCGGAGGAAAGACTCGACCTCGTCGCGTCAATGAAGAGAAGTATAAAAAAAAATCAATTATGAATATCATTTTCCTTATTTATTAAACGGAAATTGTTGGGGGTTAGCGTAAGATCCTCTGCTCAGCATATTGCAAAAGAGTATTTGATTATCTTCAATTATACCAACAATTCGAGCTAGGTACGAATTTCATTAAGGACACCAGAGCCATGCAGGACAGGCTCTTAACTACTTGTCTAAGAACCATCACAAATTTTACCAAAAAAGAACTAATACAAAAAGGGACTGTCGAGGCGGTTTCATTATAGTATTCGTTGATTATTTAGACAAGCAAGTTTGGATACGACCGGAAGTTATCACGTTAGTTGTAGTTAATAGATTTCCATCTCACAATCAGATTCTGTGTATTAATTTCATTGAGTCAATAAAAACATAATCTAAATAGAATGAGTATTGAGCGGATATAACTGATTCAACTGACGGACCCCTTCCCGAGAGGTGGCAGTGCAATACGTCACGCTAACCCCACGACAACGCAACCCTACAGGTCGACGAGAGGAGGGTGCGCGGGCGCGCCCCACGGTGCTACGTTTGTCGTCTCACTCTCGCATGCTTTAGTGTTGCTGTTCTCTCTTCATCTTACATAGAGTTTTACATGTTGATATTAAATTGATGACATTGAAACATGTATTGGATTTAGGTAGGACCACTAAAACCAACATACGCAACTAAAATATGCCCAACTATAAGTTCTTTTAGCTTTGTAAGGACTGCGTCGTGTTAAATGGAACTTTGCTGTTAAATTTACAGGCCCTTGCGTAATGAGAAACATATGAAATCATAGTGTAACACTATGAACAATAAAGATCTTGTATACAATAATAAACTACGGGACGGTCACCAGTATACCAATAGCAGGAACCCCCTGGAATATTATTATTTGAAATGCTTAATGAACCACTATATTTACACAAAATATAACCTAGTTATTTTCCTGGCAATGACAAATTACTACAATGCAGCACTGGACCTGATGTTAAGTATAGTGCAGTCCAAATATAATGTCAATAGTAAAGAGACATTGCGTCACTCGTCGGTCGGCAGAATTATGCCGGCCTGTAGTTACTGGAAGTACACTGGCTGACCCCACAACACGACATACCGGAAGAAGCTATGGCGGATTTTACACCATGTGTATGGTGGTCGCTATCCAGTCGGGTACAAAAATATTAGGTCCCCTGCCACCAGCAAGAAGTAACTAACTCCTTACACTATTCGGACATATCTATTAAGATCAAGGGATTCACCGGTGCTGTGAGATGAGATTCACCTCTGGGATAGAAACTTAATATATTCACTCTTCATTCCGGGCGCATGTTTTCTTTACCCACTGAATTAAGAAATAAATACTTATCACTGTTTTTTTCAAGTATCTAATTGATATTTCAACAGTGATGTCTTTGTTATAAAAAAGTAAAGCCACTTAAAAACCATCGAACTACCAATTTAATGTCGCATATAAAGTGAACTTCCGCATTTAAATTGAAAAATTCTTCAATAAGCAATAACAGAAACTGGTCCAAATTTCTCGTTAATTAGAACGTACGTACCTGTAATATTGTTAATGAACACAAACATGAAAGCACGCGGTGCAATCAGGTCACCCACCCGAGATATGGTCAAAGACCCAAACAGCTGTTTGGAACAGTTACCCGCAGCGCGACCAAAAACGACCAAGTATACGCGCCGCGTCCCGTCGCAACGCAACAGGTCTCGAGATATTCCACTAAAGTAAATTGGAAAACTTTGTTTGTTCTTTATTGGTTAACGCTAAATAACTAATAACATCCTTTTACATACAGTGAACACTAATAATTGTAAATGGGCATGGAAGTATAGTCTTCATACTGGTGTCATTGATGGGAGCAAGTATTAAGATGTGGACCAGCAAGGGCTTGGATCTTGATGTCATAAGAAATAGAAAGCGGACTCTTAAAAGTCTACCACACTCAGTTTTGTTAAGGGTTAAAGTATAGAAATAAGGGTAGGATCCCATCTCTCTCGAAAATAAAATAAAAATATTAGATATTGGCAAAACAGCGCCAAAAACAATAAGCTCAATAAAGCTATGTGTTTATCATCTAACTGCATCTATAAAAACGGCCCTCCGAATTACTCGAAGGCCAAATAGCCATAAACCACATCACACATACCAACTTATATGCCGCACCTAAAGTCAAACCTGCACAAAACCCGTACGTTTGTAAAACTTTCTAATATTTCGTATGTATCCCGCGGGTGCGCGTGCGCACCGCATGCTATTGGCGGACCGTGCGCCAGGTGCGAGGGACCCTTGACACGTCCCCCACCGCCCGCCACACACCCGCAACCATGTGAAATGGGGGATTTCACGAAAGCTTTACGTTGTGAAGGACGTCGACGTACGTTATCGATATCGATTTTGAAAGACCATATTAGTCATACGGTTAATTTATTAAAAATCAAGAGTATATAAGCAGTTGAAATCCTTGATACGTATAAGTTAGCCCTATTAAAAATTATGGTACTCCTATAATACCTAAATCAACGACTTACAGTCACCTAATTTATTCCGTCTTTTTTAATTTTAGTTTAACTAAGGGGATGTTTTTACAACTCTAAATATCATAGAAAATAAGCAAGAACGTTCGAAATTCTAATAACAACCATTATAATAAAGTGATTGGATCAAATCCTCACAACGATTTTCATGGACACTTATAATAATATCTACTCTTAAATGCATTTGGCAAATGATGAACATACGTACGTTAGCGCATAATAAAAGTAATTTAACTAATTATGTATCCTTCCATAAGTAGCTTTTAATCTACCATTGCCGTGTTACAGTTAATTTAAAAATATCTTGAACTATTCAAATAATTGAGGAATATAATCTGGTTTAAAATTGCTTAGTCGTTACAAAGTCGATACAGTGGTAGAGCCGTATTCAGTCGTTTCGTCTACAGCTTGAATGGGTCACCTTGATCGAACGATACCATATACTATTGTCTCAGAAATCAACGAGAAATGTGAACTTTCCCCGTTATCGCCACGTTATCTACGTCAGTGAGATTCCCTCGTATCTCCTCCGTGGAGATGGTGTTATAGACAGGATTTGAGGAGCCCCTTGCTTATATGCTGCCGTACCTTAAGAAGATTATAATTCTGAAATGCTTACAACGAAAATGCAATTTTACGCAAAAATTGTTTTCATGGTAAGGTATATTTATCGATATCAACACATATTTTTATCGACAAACGGCCATAACTACGACATAAAAAAATGGTACGTGCCCTTCTCAGCAGGTATAAATGACACGAAAACGATGTCGATCTCGAATTTATTTTATTTCACATTAGATGTTACCTAACTTTGTTAGATGGATATATCTAAGGAGCTGGATTTGCTGAGACAGATTACACTGCCCAGTGAATAGAGGAAATGAAATTGTGATATTACAATTTGTTCATCCACATTAGTGCTTATCATTAGGGGGCCTAAGCCTGCCTTCAGGCTGAGAGGGTTTTCATTCATAAACCTTGCTGAGTAGAAATAAAAACGGTTCCTCCTCGTATAAAAAGTATTGTTTTTGTTTAATTGCAATTAAAGAGAGCCAAAAGAAAACTATTGTTTTCCGTTATTCAGCGTAGACTAAATGTAGGCATACAAGCGCACTTCATTTTCAAAATTGTTTTGTGGCAGAGCCGTTCAAGGTGCCAAAGAGTCACGGCTCGCGAGTTTGTTCACCGTTGGGCTAGACGGAGAAAAAGAATCCATAGAGATGTCAAGTCACGTGTCTGTTATCACACGTGTCTCGCAGCCGGCTCATAAGCGGTTTGCGAAATATCCTCACGATAACACCGCTAATAATGAATTGACCGTTTGATCACGTCTCGGGACCTCTTTTGGAGCGTTTTATCACAATATTTGACAAAGTCGACAATGGGTCTGTTCTACCTGTAATTACATACGGAACCGGAACGACAACTATAGTTTCTATTTCCAGAATGCGAATTTACGGTACGATTAATAATTTAGCGTAATAAGAAGTGAGCTCGGTTTTAGTTGATGAAAACCAATTGAAAAAAATATACCTGACTAAAGACGCTTTACGACTCTGCCGCTTATAGGATGGTATCTTCCATATTTTTATACCCGAATGGATATGATGTATACCCGGTGGTAATTACCATACACGCAGTGAAAGTCTACCGTAGTAGCTCATTCGGACAGTCGCATTCCGGTGTCAGCCATTCATTTCAGACCGGCATAATTCTGCCGACCGTCAAGAGATGCAATATCTCAAGGTCAATATTATATTGGAATTGCCCTATACTTAAAATTAGGTCCGATTCCGTCGCTTTGTCGTGAAAAGACAAACAAGTAGTTTTATTGATTTCACTGAAATCAATCAAAGGAGACAGTTATAATGCTAAGACACTACAAACATTATCACAGACCACACACTCAACTACGGCCTATTAAAGAAAAAATGAAAGACCAATGGTCTGAAATCTGAATGGTGCAAGTGCATATGCTGTGAAACCCTCTTAATAGTTGTTGAGACCGTTGCGCAGAAGTGAGATAGATAAATAAAAAATAATATCAAAAGACTGATATCATTTAATGAAGGTAAAGGAGGCCAAAGAGATGTGCAAGGATCGTAGCCAGTGGAAATCCGTTGTCTCTGCCTACCCCCATGGGAAACAGGCTCACATCATCTGTGTATGTATGTATGATATAATTTTTTACTAACGAGGCCACGCGATTTCACCGCTGGCATGTTACTGCCCTGCTACCATTGGTCATCGTGATATACATGTACACATAATCGGAAGAAATAATCGGACAAACAGACGCAGCTCACGCTATGAGTATGACCCATGAATCACTCTATTGCTGAAAACTGCATTAAAATTCGTTGAGTAGTTTAAATGATCTAAGCAAACAGACAGCGAAAGCGTCTTCATTTTATACTATACAGTAAAGATATTGGCAGCGAACGGTTCGACGCCTATCACACCACGTAGCGCGGCGAACTGTGGAGCATTGGTTGTACCTCTACCTACCTTTGGAAATATCGACGTGGGCTTACATATTATCTAATATATATGAAAGTCTTAACATTCTGAGTAATGTTCTTCAGTATTTTATAATAATAGTTACTAACTGCACACTAAATCCCTCACATCTTAGCTCCAACTCTACAGAACCTATATATGTACATAATAATGAATCAAGAACATAACTCACAACGCAAAGAATACTTCGAGCTGTGTTTATGCCAATATGTGGAGATAAAACACGTCTGCGTTTTGATATATCATCTACTAACAGAAGACTCTAGCTACCGCTCTATTATTATAAACTATTCATACAAAATTTTACGAATGTATTGTTTGTACGTTATAAATTATAATTTATTTCTTCCCCTTTTTCTATGCCGTGTTGGTATTCTATGTTCCAGTAAAGTATTTACAACCAGTCGCTTCAATTTTTTTTTAATTAAGATGGATATATCCAGTTTTTTTTTTTATAGCATAGGCCGGCAAACGAGCAAGTGGGTCACCTGATGGTAAGTGATCTCCACCGCCCATGTACGCCCACCACCAGTAGAATGATGGGCACGTTGCCGACCTTAAAAGAAAGGGATAATTAGGGATTGGGAAGGGGAGGGGATTTGTGCTTCCGGATATCTCACTCATCGTACGAAACGCAGCAGTAAGCCGCTACTTTACGTCGGTTTTCTGTGAGACAGTGGTAACGACCCGGTCGAGCCAGCCCATTCACGCTGTAGACAAATCTGTCTACAGCGTGGCTCTACCACTCAAAATAATAAAGCCTCCTGAATAAAGCAGTGAATGGCACGTAAGTGGCTAAATCGACTGAAAAACGGGATGTTGCGGGTTCCATTTCCATACATGTCAATCCCGTTTTGAGAAGAATTCTGAGTGGTAACAAATGGAAATTTTAGTTTAAATGCAGGATATTGGAAATTAATAAATTGGGTTCCCTACATTTCAATGGTTTAAAAAGTCAGAATCTCTTTAATGAGGTGCAATATAATAATTTTGCTGAGGCAGGAATAAAAACTAATTGATATGAAATGTCTGTAACGTGTGAGTATGGAACAACTATAACAACAGAATACCGCGTGAAATAATTAGCAACCTATTGAATAACCGATGTCTTAGTAATGATTCAACGGTTATGTCACAAAGTTCAATATTGCAAAAGTCTTCATTGTAATGATTCAACTATTATTATGTGAGATAAAGGAATTTAACTACAAATAAATCTAATATTGAACAACTTCAAGAGCGAAACGCTGTTTCTTGTGGTGTTTTAGATCTTCTCTCGATGACACGTATTCGGTGATGTTTTTCAGAGTTAGGATGTTAAAAGTGGGACAAAATGTATAGGATAAATAGTGTGAAGGTACAAGTATGAAAATTATTACAACATTTTTAAAGACAGAAGAACAAACATTAAAATATATGCAGGTTTAAAAAAGTACTAGTTAAAATTGTATAAGAAAGCTAAACAGTGATATCAAATAGTGTGCAAAAAAATAATTTCCCTTTAAACAGAAATAGAAACATTGCTTCTATTACAAAAGATGAATCAATAAAACAATTAGGCAAACCAAAAAAATACACGAATTGCGTCAAAAAGCCAATAAGTACGAACACAAGTGATCTCGCATCTACTACACAACACAAAAAGTGCAACAACAACACAAAACACGTGACGACAACACAAAATGAAATCAAAACAACAACACAACACAACACAGGACAACATCGCGTCTCACCCATTGCGGCGGCACATCTGCGTGCTGATGGTGCTGGTGGTGCAGATGCCGCCGGTCCGGCTGGTGGTGACCGTTGGACGCGGCGCACGACGTCGCCGCCACGCCGTACTACCGTGCACAACACAAATATTATGTGGACGTGTTTTACACTTGAACATCAATTTACAAATGGATTAGTGTGAATTAAGCGTCTGATTAGTTTCGCAGTGTATGTAACTTTACCATTTTATCATCATCATCATCATCAGCCACAAGACGTCCACTGCTGAACATAGGCCTCCCCCAAAGATTTCCAGACCGACCTGTTGGAAGCGGCCTGCATCCAGCGACATCCTGCGACCTTTATCAGGTCGTCTGTCCACCTTGTAGGTGGACGTCCAACGCTGCGCTTGCCAGTACGTGGCCTCCATTCCAGAACCTTTCTGCCCCATCGGTTAGGCAGGTCCAACTTCGAGAGAGAGGTCAATCGTCGAATCCAGCTCGGCTGGGCAGCGTTCGGGAAACTTGGCAAGGTCTTCTCGTCCAAAATACCTCAGTGCCTGAAGACCAAAGTCTTCGACCAATGTGTGTTACCAATGATGACATACGGCACTGAGACGTGGCCTCTGAATATGGGCCGTATAAGACGGCTCACAGTCACTCAGCGAGCTACCATTTTATAATAAACGATAATTTTTTAAACCACCTATAGTGCCTAGCTGCTGGATAATTGACTCTTTCAGGTAGTCAAGGAAAACGCAAAATGTTTTAAAAGCTGTGCTAGAAAACAATTAACCATATTAACCCCTTAATTTTTGGAAGCATTAGTGCAGAACATTTCACTAACTCACACGACACTAGTCGCTTACTTTTTATGTGTGTGTGATAGTAATGGAGTCCGAATACAGGGTGGTCACTCGAGCGAAATAGCGCTCGAATAAAAAGGGACTCACAGTTGACCTGGCTAACTACGTTAACTCTCACGAGATAGGTTAACTCGCGTCTACGTGTGTGTGCAGTCACGTAGATTATCCCGTAAAGCATCTTCTCAACTATGATATGTCATCAAAGTGCAACAAGGTAGGGTAAGTTTAAGGATAAGTTTATGTTTTATGTGCATAAAAAGAAGTTCCGTCACAAGCAGGTCTAGCCCACGGGTATTATTAAGGGTTTTTTATCAGATATTGACTTACATTTTATTGATAGGTTTTACTTAACTTCCCAGGGGGAATCATTGATATGTGTATGACAAATTCCCCAAATTATGTTTAAGACGAAACATGGAACTAACTTTTGAGGACACTTAGCACTTCGCTTTCAAGGTTTCCAAATTCCTACATTGCCAGCAGGGATCGAAAGATTGGTATGAAGAAAGGTCTAATAAAAATGTAAGCAATTTTCTTAAAACTCAATTTGATGTCAACTTGCCCGTATGTACACACCCTGATGGTGCTCGCTAAACGGCGTCGGACGTAAGAGGCGCGGGGCAGAGCAAGGGGGTCGAGGGAGGGGGTTGTAACACGCGTTACCCACTCGGCTGAGTTCTCCCCAAGTCTTCAGTTTTATGGCCATCCGACTGTCTTTACGTATGTAACATTATGGACAAAAGTGATAGGAAAAATAAATAACTTAAACCGAAAAAAAATATCATTATTTCCATATTTACTACCTATTATATTTTCTGTCGGTACCTAATTCAACCCATACTATATTTATACGGGTAAACTTGCTTTAAAGCTAATTATGGATTCCGGGCGCAACACAAGTAACACGTTTCAAAATATTATAATTCGATGTTAAAGATTTTATTGCGGGCCAGCTTAATGTCGTTTTTAATTTGACTTAACGATTTTTTATATTTCTGATGATGATCACTAATATATCCTTGGGTAAAGTGGGTTTTGAGAACTGATGCCCTAAATTCTGTCAAAAATCTGTATAAGACTCCAATATCTTTCAAGTATCCTATTAAATAAAATGGCCAACACTTTTCTCGCTGATTATACTGTTGTACATCTAAGAGGCAACAAAGGAAATGCCGCGAATTAAAAGCAAGTTATTACCTCGCATCCCGCGCCCCTCCCGCCTCCCGAACCACCTTCACATCTCAACACACCCCCAAAATCCATCCCTTCCAACGCCGTTCAGCTTTACAACCTTACATGTATGTTGTGAATAGTCTCAAGTTTTAAAAGTACAATAATGACACCGAAATTTTCGATGCATATTCATTTCAACGTATTCGAGCAAAGAAGGTTCGAATACCGAATGATGGGTGGAACTATTTTCTAGGCCACAACGAAAGAGAGTTCCAAATCAGTTCCAATACATATAATAATAATAATTCTTATCAATTGATCTAAATATATAATTTCTCATTTAATTATTTAAATATTTATTCGGAACCTATTTCTCGTACTTAGTCTTTTCTTCAATAAGTTACTATAACAATATTATGGCTATAAATTATAGAACTAACATTTTGAAGTCTTCCTTGTTTCAGGGCCGATATACTGTGTATATGGGTGTTTCGTGGAAAAATGTTATTTTTGACAGGTTTTATGATTTTTTGTAAAACCCCTGAAAATTCTTTTTTTTTGCGGCTAGGTAAATTGTACACACTATTGTCAACAAAATAATATAAAGGGCACATAAAACTTTCTTTTATTTTACGAGATAATCTAATCGAAAGAAATTGACATGTTGAGGATAATGACGTACACCTCCGATGAATGATAATTTTGGTGATGATAATGACTTTATGTTACACAGAATGAGAAAAAGATCAAAATCGACCCAAAAAAATGAACATTAATTAAAAACTTAAATTTTTGGCATTATCACAATTATATATAATCACAATACAATTACAGAAAATAACAAAATAAGTATTTTGTCTCCCGATTTTAGGTTAATTATTATTATTAGTGTAACGCGACGCCCGCGCGCCGGGCCGAAAGGGTCGTGTCCAGCTCCGTATTCCCGGGTCCCGCCAACACTCCCTCCCCAGTACCGCGCCGGGAGGATCACGCCACCGTTCGCCAGTCGCGCGAGAGCATTAGAAAGTGCGTCCACGCACATCAATCCGCCGATCTCGCGACTCGCGCTCTTTTGCCTACTACGGTCGTCAAATATATAAGTTGAGCCTTAATATCAATGTATTTTTATAATAAAAACATTTTGTACGTAACGTGAGTTTTGTTTAGTAACCGCCCCGTAGTGGACAGTTATAGTGGCGCCCAACGTGGGGCGCGGGTCGCGGTCGCGGAATCGGCGAATTGATGTGCGTGGACACACTTTCTAATGCTTTCGCTCGACCGGCGAGCGGTGGCGTGATCCTCCCGGCGCGGCCTTGCGGCGGAAGGGTTGGCGGGACGCGGAAATTAACTTAGGATCTGGACACGAGCCTTTCGGCCCGGTGCGCATACGTCACGTTACATTAGCAAGTTTCTTTACTATACATTTTCATTTCGAAATCAACTACAAAATACTAACAGTACACTTTGCCACAACTTTGCCTATATGCCCAATATTGTCCATTCCGTTTTTTCTTTAATTAAACAATTAATATGCTGACCTAATCAGACCGAGCAGCTCCATACAGTGATGATATACATTGTTATTGAATTTTCAGAAAACTTAAATAATCAAACGCACCATGCAAAACGATTACGACTCAAAATTACATCGTATCTGTTACAATTTTAAAAATTAAAACTATCTTTCGTCCTCAGAAACGTCAATTAAGCTTAAGTATTTATTAGTAATATTTTAAAATTCAGTTATTTCTCAGAGACGTCAATTATGATTATTTGTATACTCAGTGGCTGGTAAAGCAGTAACTGTCTCTGAGTGTAGAAATAATCGTAATCTAAGAAATTACTTGACAATCAACGTTAATTCACGTTTGTGAGTGTGGTAGTTGCTCTTATAAAAGATTGTGTGTTTTTAAGAAGGGGTGTTCGGTATAAGACAAGGTATTACGCCTAACGCCATTTTTGGAGTGTTGATGAAGTAATCAGATAGGTGACATTGATATCAGGTAGAATTTTGACCTTTGGATTAACCTGACTAGTAAGAAGCACTATTTCTGGATGTTTTTTTTCTTTTTTTGAATCTGGTATGTTAATTATCGACCCAAGATGCTTTCCATGTACACATATTTCAAAAAATTCACACAGAAAGCTACTCATACTTCTCAAAATCGTCCTGTTCACAAATTTATCCTATAAAACCTGATAAACAGACAAGGTGCCTTTGAATGGTTTTAAATTAAACGGGATCAGTTTTTCTTTGTTTAAAATATCCTTTTCTTCAACATTTTTTACTATTATGTTTACTTAGTTTTCAATCTATTCATAAAATTGTTTGAACGACCCGACATCTCAACCAAAGTTAACCACTTGATCGGCTGTCCTTTTGACAGTCGCACCTACACCACCAGGGGCACCTTTTGCCGTGGCCTGCTTCTGAATAGTTCCACGTGATTCTGCTAAGCTCGTGGTTAAACCCTAATTGGCTAATTACGTAAAACATACTTTTGCTCCTATATTGTAACGAAGGTGAATCTGATAAACAATGCATTGTATCTATGAAAGGATTCAATGCCTTAACTTCTTCTATGAGTGGATCTAAATGTGCCCAAATAGCAGGAACATCATAGCGAAGACATTTACTAACTGTAAAAAACGACGTTGGAGACACGCTTCCAGTTGAAAAAATATGAGTATAAATAACAATGATGGATACCTGCCGGCGATTTGCACCAAAATGCATCGATTGCACTTTTGAAAATTTCAGAGAGTAATTTTCTGAAAAATCTACATGAATCAGTGCTTCAATTACATTTAAATTCTCTTTGAGTTTTTGGATTACCTGGTATTGGTGCACAATCTTATAAATCAAACATATACAAAACAAATACAAAATCGTCTAGAAAGAAAAAGAAAAATTACAAAAATAATTTCTATTTACCATAATTATGGCTCAATCGTTAACCATTATACTAAGAACGGATATAAGAGGGCATGCCAGCATGCAATAAATACGAGTCCTGTACCATTTTTAAATTGTGAATAAATAATCTTTCAAATTCTTCAAATCTTTCAAAACGTAATTTTTTTTAAATTATAATGGTACAAATTTGTAATAAAAATCATTTAAATGATTATTTTTGTTGTTCACTTCACCTCAATAAGGATCTCACAAACGGTTATTAAAATATGTGTCTATGAAAATAATTATTTCTTTACGTACAGTCATTTTGTTCAACATGGGTCATTAGGAGTAACAACAATTTTGCCACAAATGACGTAGCGAATAATGACGGATTTTACATAGAATTGTTGAGACATGTTTATAAAACGAGATTGCAAGTAAAGATTTTCGCGTAAAAACTTAATCATGATAGTATAATAAAATAATTTCTTATTGAACAACAGTGCATTACACATTATGTAGATAAGTTTGATGAAACAAATGACAAATTTTGTGACAAATTTCGGAGAACTGAAAATGTTGGCTAAATTTTGGCAAAAATAACGCGTGTATCTCCTTCGGCGTATCGGTCACGGGTACCGTATGCATCACGGGAAGGGTGGGTTGCGTCACATATAAATTTCATGTTTAACTTTGATAAATACCCTATTCGACAACTTGGATGCGATTAATGACGTTTTGCTTGTGACAAAATTTTAGGCAAGAAAAAAAACAGTTTTATTTAATAAATTTCACATTATTATTTTATTTTAAGAAGATATGTTATTCAATGGTTTAAAAATATCGTTATATATTTTTTATTCAGTCGCTTGTATAAATCACGACACTGAAACTGTTACTGATATATGTTTGGAAACGGAGGTGAATGACGATTTACGTGCTATTTTGATAAAAATCTTTGTTTATGACTTGTTTAAGCACTAAATTAAATGTTGCGACTTCAAGTTCGGTTCATGAGTATTAATTAGCAACACGCTTTTAGTGTGTAAGCGTTTTTAGCAAAATGCAATACCGCCGGAAAAAGGTTTTTAGCCAAAACGGAGAAACACCCATATGCTTATTTTTTGCTATGTGCGGTCATTTCCCAGATGCATACAAAAATTATTTGAAATAGGCTTCGATTATTGCAATGAAGTACCTAGTCACACTATATGAACTACGATACCAAAGCACAGATAACACTAAATTGCCCATGATCAGGTAAAAAATTCTCTCACGGCATTTACATATCCCTTAATATCATTCGAGTACGAGGCACGAGTATGATTCGAGAGAGCATGGGAAATAGATACTCTTACAATAATATATAGCATGTTCTGCTCCTAACTGCGTACATAATTTAAAAATGCATCATTTTGAATTGCGTCACTATAATCGTGGGAAGCTATGATATTGGGAATATTTTATGGCTATGATATCAGACATGCTCGATTTCCTCGATAAAATCGAAGGAAATAGTCAGCAAAGTACAAAATAACATACAACTAATATTGATGTTTTCTATAAACCTGCATATTGCTTTGTCCTTAGCTGCAAAGTTTTTTTGGATTTTTTCATAGGGCTGAAGGAGATTAAACAAGGAATATGAATAATAACAGTATTCGTTACAGGTATAATTTATACAGATATTATTTGTAATCAATAAATACCAGTTGAACTCGGATTATCTAGATATGTCATGAGAATTAGATACGAATGTATTAAAATGTAAGCTATAAATGAGCAACTAACCATAATAATATTTTAGTAAACCTGGCATAATTACATTTTTAATCGATTAGAGGTTTTATGTAATCGATTTTAATATATCGACATCGTTCACCCCTAGGAGCGCATTTCGTTGCACAAACACAGTGGCCGGTCGGTTTAGGAGAGCCGTCCATCCGTCCTCACGCGGAATGCCGTCCGACGGGCAGATGTGTTCTTCGGGCAGCCCGTTTCGTTTATCAGTATTTAACAAGTGTAAATTGCTCTCGATATCAACTGATGACGGTTTTTGACTGATTGGCTTACGGGTGTCGTAAGTATGCGTTGTAAAACACTATACAATGTGACTGATGTGTTATGGATATTTACTGTAATGTAGTCCGTGATAGGGTGTGGACAGTTTTATCTAGAGTTTCGTAGGGAGATTCGTGATTATGTAAGTTCAGATGATATACTGCAAAGCAGGGTTCGAAAATATCCGATATTTATTATAAATATCAAAATATCGGATATTTATGATATATATCCGATATATATCAAGTTGGATATATATCCATTTTGTATGAAAGCCATATTATTATTTTATTGTATTATTTATGAATACTGTTTGCATATTGCAAAATCTACTTTTAGATAAGACATAATCAACTAAAAAACATAAAATCTTCTTTTAGGACAGAAGTGTTGCCATTAATGGATTAGAGCTTACCATTAGGGAGTATGTTTTAACTCTACTCCCACGCCATCTACATTTGGGAAGTAGAAATACAGTAACAAATGCTAAAAATTACTTAATATCAATTTATTTAACCATTTTTGTATTGCAATATATTAAAAAACATCTGATATATATATTCATTGATATATATCATGAAACTCAGTCTGATATATATCGGATATATATCCGATATATATCTTGATATATATCCATTGATATATATCCTCGAACCCTGCTGCAAAGTATAGAATCTAAGATTAAAATAAATATTCGACTACTTCGTTATTCCAGCAACGTTTTAGACCGGCGATGCCGCTTAATTTTAAAAGTCATAAAATTAAACGAAAACCCAATGCACTGTAGATTCCTGCAACATTTTCCTACAAATTCAGATTCACTAGTTGTTTACGAATAGCGATAGAAGCGACTATTTCATTTTCTAAACTCGTATTAATTTCAACTTATTCTATCTTGTTTAATTATTACAAGTATATTCAACTATATTTACTATTTTTAATAAACAAAATACAATTTACGCTCACCACACTGGTCAAAGGCTACGGCTAAATTGACTGACAGCAATAACTAATAGTAATTTCTCAATGCTAACAATTGAAATTGTAAAAAGCATGTTTTAAGGGAATGTGTATTCCAGACTATTTTTTCCAGATAAGTACAGAAATCAAAAATACAAGAGGTGTCTATGAACTGTCATACGAAACACCCACAAGTTAACATCGGAAAGTTAACAAAAATCGAACAGCACATAGTTTATAACGCGCATAACAAGTTCGTCAAGTGTGTATAGGTGAGTGACACGGACGGACAGGTGGCAACCGTTTTATATGTATAGAGAATTAATTACCATTGGATATACACCAGGGACGCGTGGTAAAGCATACTTTAAAATAAATGATTACGTTGACAACACCAATAGTGATAACTGAATGATTTAATCATCGACTCGACTCTTCCATGCAACTGTGTATTACGGTTGGTAGAAGGTGTTAACGCTTAGTGGCATCTCTTTAAAATAGGAATAAAATAGAAAGCTAACATTGAGTGTTAGAGAACCACGGTTTGTAGAGATAATCTTAGGACTATTATAAATGTGGAAGACTTATGTTTGTGAGTTTGTGTTTGGATGCTTGTGTGTCAATCACGCCTTAACGGCTAAACGGTTTTGGTTGAATTTGGCACATAGGTAGACCATGAGCTGGATTAGAACATAGGCTACTTTTTTTCCCGCAAAAGACCGCTCAAGCGGTCAGAGCTACGAGCAAAAGCTAGTCTGATATAAATAAAAATTGAATGGGTAAACGCATCAAATTTTCTATGAAACGGCGTATTTGGAATAAGAGCGGTAGCATTTGGATCCGGGACCAACCGCTAACCGATACCCATACGGTATGGTAGCATACCTTTATAAACTAGATTTTAGTGTCGATTATTTTTAATAATCATTTACAAAATATATAAGTGTGTTAAGAGCTACTTAAGAAACTGGTAGTATAACATTGTGGAACAGACCCTAAAATGATTTATCCATCATAGAAACACATAAATATCAGCAAACTCGCGCGTTTTTCCTTTACAAAAAAAAACTACAAACTTTTTCCCAACAAACGCTCACACCGGATCTTTTACATTTCATATTCAGAGATACACGCGGGCCGGTGAGGTCAGGTTTTTACTCGACCCCGAACAATAACAGCTGACTGGGCGCAAAATATCGTATCTAGTATTCATTCCTGTTGAGCTTTGCTCTTCACAACGGGTTTTGTATTGTAATATTTTTTCTAAACTATCTTTGCGTCGTTTTTCGTTGAGGGAACTGAATCTTTAATTATTGTAAATACAAAATGAAAGTGGTACGTAATTTTGGTAAAAGATTACCTTGGCTTTATGGTTTCAGTTTGAACGAAACTCTCGAAAATACAATAATAATATACTATTTTTTTTTAATGTATATTCATGTAATAAATAATCCATGAACAACATCTAATTTAGTTACATTAGTTGACAATACATTAGAAAACAAAATAAACAAAAGTATATAGCAAGAAATTAAAATAACATTGGTGGCACAGCGGGCGAGTAGCCGGCTAAAAACTAGAGCCCACGGGTTCAAGCCGCACCGATACTTAACTTTTGTGATCCACGAATATTTGCTACGGGTCTGTGTGTTGTGGAACCGAAAGCTCTACACAGTTCCTGATATCCAAGGTACAGTTTAACAAGTGAGGAGTCAGGACTATGTGTGTGTCTATTTATATGTATATTTAAAAGAGAGTAAATAGTAAACACTCACCATTCCATTGTCCATCCCTCCATATGGTGACTGGTAGCCTGCCTTTTCTGTGACTGCAAGTGAAACCGAACATTTAACAAATTATCACTTTTATTTATTATAAAATAATTCAGTCGTTTGCACTGTCTTCGCATTCCCCGAACTTTTATGCTTCGAAAACTCCAAAATGTCAATGTTATGCCATTTCCGTATTATTAACTAACTTAACCTTTATATTTTATAAACAGAGGCCGGCAATCGTGTAAGGGCCCCCTTATATTAAGAGATGATGATGATGACGCCTATGAACTCGTACGAAATCTGAATAATGGTGTGTGAGTTACCTCAAAAAACAATAGGGATTAGGAAGTGGCCGGGATTTGGGCCTCCGAAAATTTCACGTCCGTATCGAAACAGCACACTGCCACTTCACGCCGGTTTTTCTATGATACAGTGGTGCTATTCAAGCCGAACCGATTCATGCAGTAGATAAAACTGTCTATAACGTGGCCCTACCATTAGAAATTGCATTTACATTTATATCTCTTTAATAACGAAGCGTTAGATAAAGCTAATTAAAAGAAAGTGGGAAACTTTTAAATTATCATTCACCAATGACAAAACTAAATTTTTAACCGTTTTTGTTTTGTATTAGGTGTTCTAATTTAAATAATGAAATTAATATATGACAACCATGAAACCAATTAATGTGCTTTATATAATTTGTGCTTATTTTATGTTTAAATAAATAGGCATAATTATTTGAATAATAAAATCTATACACAAATAATAACTTTTAGCGCCCAACGCGTGGCATTCAAATTTAATTATACGTAAAATCTATACAAATTATAAACCAAAATCTACACGATACAGCCGCAACAAACGGCTTATTAAAATAACAATGACAATAAAAAACTGCGCGACCCCTTCCGCTAGTCCATCAAAGTGGATTAAACAGTACGGTTTAAATAGGTACATAAGCTCACGCTTGTATCGTCTGTGTCGCCGAGCGTATTTACGTCCCATGATGTGATAGGGGGCAAGCCCATCTTATACCAGGCATAAATTCTAATCCCGTGTACTAATATTACGGATCCAAAACTCGAAACAAAATTTGTAATTAGCACTTACCATCAGGCTAGCGGATTGCTAGTTTTATAATTTAGGCTAATATCAAATACATGTTATTTATTTGATTGAATGTCGAGACGCAAGGCGCTCGCCTGATGGTAAACGCCACGCCTGCCCATAAACAGACGCAACACCACACAGAACTTTCAATTACAAAGCAGTGCATGGCACTGGACTGCGGTCGGCGGCGACCTACCACCTTAACCTTTTAACCCAATACCACACGGTTTCTATGAATATGTATGCTGCCACTATACCAATGATACGAACTACTAAACCAAGTTGAAAGATTTTAATGCTTGCTTAGGAAATTCTGTACGACGCAGAAATTAATTAAATGATGATGCAGAAAGGTGAATAACATCGAGTGGAAATATAGACCCTGGTCCCAAACCGAATTAAGGTATGATAAAATTAAAAGGATGAACCAGAAAGGTGGATAAGACTGAGTGTAGAGTCCATCCCTGGCAAAGCCGAGTTAAGGCATGGCAAAACCAAAAGGATGAGCTAGAAAGGTGGATAAAATTGAGTAGCAAAACGGATTCTGACACCATGTCGAGTTAAGGCATGAAAAAATGTGAATGAGCCTGGAAAATTATGGAGTATACACTTGTTTATATTTGCAACAAAAGGTATCATCGTTTCAGAGACCCCACTAATACTTCTGAACGATGGATGTCGAGACATGATTCAACTTATTAGTTGAATACAGCGCACTCCATCCAAATTAACCCATAATTTTCCATCTTTACAGATCGACAGCGACATCATTAGCTTTAATAAAACCCGCTAAACAACTGACAGTAAGACTGAAGCCCAGCTAAGAGCGGGAGCGGGCCGTGATAGTGGTCCGCGTGTAGAACAAAAGTTTGATAAATATGAGAAATTGGAAAGATGCGCGGGCCGCCTCATCTTGTCGGTAGCCTAAAAATTAACGATTTATCATCATCATCAGCCACAGGACGTCCAGTGCTGAACATAGGCCAATTAATGATTATTGTACCGATATTGGTATCAAGTACCGATGTAGAGTACTGATGCATATTACTGAAATTACCAGTACTGCCATGCGTTACGATAAAATTGCGCCAAATTGAGCCACGGAAATTGAGACATTCCATGCTACGATGAAATGTCATGTATGGACCCACTTTAAAGTGGTAACTTGCTTGCTACACTGGTGCCAGACTGGATAGCGACCATTTAAAACCAGCCATAGTATCTCGTACCGAGGCCAGCCTGTGTAGATCCAGAAAGAAATAGAATAAAGAAGAAGAGTTTCATAGGCTTAAATCTACTTCCCCCAACTTTCCCCCGCTGTCCGATTAGGTCACCTTTGTTAAGACGCATCCGCTCTTAGCTGGGCGTCAGCTTAAATTCCACTGCTCGAAAGGGCGGAATTATCGCCGCACAATTATAAGATAAATTTTGACAATTAGCTCGCACCGTACCGCCTCCCTCGCCGCCAATAAGTCAGATTAACGTCGTCGAAGGGATGAATCCGCCCGAGGCGGCGGTTTTCATTGTTTCCCTTAATGTGTACACTGTACATTGAGAAATATTCTATTTTACCTTCATCGTTGATACATCAGTCAACCATAATTGAATGCAAATATGCAATAACATTTCAACCCACATCAAGTAAAAATTTAGATGTTCATTTTATATCTAAATTTATTAGATAGAAATAGATAGAAGGTTAAAGGGCTATAGAAGTAGGTTAAATTCCGCAATTTACAAAAAAACGTAAATTAAATATACCGTAAACATACCGTGTAGAGTGTATACCGAAACAGGAACAGACCTAGCGTAAGTGAGTGTAGTGTGTAGTTTTTTCACGCGTGTGCGGTGTCACTTCAAAACGGGTGACACCTGGGGCGGACCGACAACTTTTCCAGCATAAAATCGTGATATGATCTGACCTTTTGAGTTTGTCTAATTATGGATCTACCCAAAGTCCTTAAATTTATCTATTTTCTTATAAAATATAACATAAGCTAACGCCTGTATACCTGAAGGACTAGACAAAGTTACAACTAGTGTTGTATCCACGGTTCACCGAACTTATGGCCATGGCGGGCATAAATTCCAATCCCGGACCGACCTGGTATTTAAACACAGGATATCATTGTTAATCAGCCACTAGACCAATGAGGCGATCTTCGATTTAATGAATTTTCTATTTAGACCCACCCTAATATGGAATCAAGTATATATTTATGAATATAATACAGCTACATACTTTATGATTATTTCTGTTTTAAAGTATTAAAAAACCTAATACATTCCAAAGTTAAGTTAAAGACGTCCTTTTACAAGTTACTTAAGGCCTATCACAAACAGAGGCGGTGGCGGTGTTATCATCCAACATTATTATATATCTCAACAAATTTTATAATGGAACACCGAGCGACTTGTAGCTTAATACATTTAATATGTAAGTTGTGTGATTCCGGCGAGGTTTTGAATTAGACATGTACGTTTACAATCATAACATCTCGAAGCAATTCATGCTCAATGCAAAGCATGTAGTCCCGGACACAGCATTACTATAGCAACAGTTATTACACCACTGAGATACTTAAATAATTTGCAATTTTGATTACAGTCTAGCTATAATCTGGACGAAAATAATGTTAGATAGCATCGATATTAAGATAGCCATCTCGTCACCGCGACCGTTTCTGTCTATGATCGACTCTGTGAGCCACATAAAAAACTTGGAGACACGGCAAAAGGAAGCATAAGTTACGATGTTGTCACATAAAAATACATAATGTAAGCGAACGTGGCATAATGGGGTGCTTTCAGAACTCGCGGGACGGGGGCACCTTCATTTTTGGACATAGGGGCTTTTTCGTATCCCTGTCGATTAAATTTAATCATAATGTTGTAAAATCGCGACCTTTAAAAAAAAGATTAAAATCTGTAATATAATCCAAGTGTTTCCTTCAAAGTGAACTATGCATTCAAATTTTTTGGATTTTCTAAATTAACGGAATATAATTTCCAGTTTATAAAAAAATATTCAATTCGAAATTAACTCAAAACATTTATTGAACAATATTGAACTTATCCAGAATGTCTCAAATACATGGACGACACAAAGTGGTCCACTATCTCACTAAAAACCGGCTTAAAAAAGCAGCTTGTTGCTTTCTTATGGTAGGTGAGATTTCTAGAGGCCCAAATCACCCTATCCTTCCCAATCCCTTTCATGGACGGTGTATATCACTTAATACCAGGTGACCCACTAGCTCGTTTGCCAGACTCTGCTATAAAAAATAATAATATTTTAAAAGGTAATTCAATAGATATTCCAGAATCAATTATCCATTTTATTACGAGTACGTACATCTCGTGACTTAACTTGTTTGCTGAGAATTGTTCTGCAGCAGCAGCTGAAATCGCTAACAGATAACTGGGCATCCTCGGGGTTTCCCATATTTTTATTTCATATAGCAACAACGCGTCATACTGACACAATTGGTGTATCACGGATACATAGTTGGATATATCGCAATCACACACTATACGCATGGTGGAAAACCCAACATTATGGCTCGTTCCGGCGAGTCGCGTTCAGGGATCAGCCGTTCTGTATTTAGTGGTGGGCGGGTACCTTATATATATTTATTAATATACCCGACAGGTTAGCGATCTCCGTACATATGGAAATAAAATCTGTAGTGGCTGGTTCCGAGGTCGACCGGTATATATCCATTTACAGGTCGGCATAATTCTAGTAACCGTCGAGGGATGCGACGTCTCTCGACGCCCGTCATTATGTTTAGAGTGTACTGGGCTAACCGTCAAGTGCACTACAATTATATTGACGTGTCAGGATAAAGATCCGGGAGAAGCATGTAGCGTTTTTAGGAGATTCTACAATAAGAAAATTTAAGTTACAATTTCTTTGATAAGCCTAGCATTAAAATCATCATCCGTTCAATAAGCAATCGTGCACCATCTTTAACTGACAAAAACAAAACGGAGTAGGTTCTCAATCCGTCGCGTATTCTTTTATTTTTTATGAATAACCACGCATCATTTGTCGCAGAGTGATCGGACCACTCTTCATCATTCGGATTTTGATGATTCTTCTATTTATTTGTAAGCTCAAAGCCCACTTAAATTTAAAGAAACTCTACTCCTAAAGGTATAAAATCAAAGATGAAAAATTAAAACTCTTTCTTTCAAAATTCTAAAAATAAAAGGAACACATTTTAAGTCTATGCTTTCAATCATTAAATTGTAATAGCACTGACTCAATATTAGTTATTTTTAGCTATCATTCGAATACTCCTGCTAGGGATATCAGGATAAGCTAAGTCCAGCGGTAACACCGGCATTGACTATTTCAAATATCGGTTTATATATAAACCAGACGATGAGCCATATAACAATTTTCTGCACACATTTATAAAGGCTTGCTTTTTTTCTAGGTAAATAATAATAATAACAGGGCATCGGTCATAAAGTGAATGCTTAATCCAAAGTATACAACAGCGCACGGAACGACTACGCTAGGGTCGCTAATGGTGCCTCTCCATTTGTGTCGCTTTATTGTTATGTAAAAAATATTGTTTTTTTTGTGTCGACATTAAATATTTAAAGTAATATATTTAAATAAATAGTTTTAAGGTTTTAGTTTTGAGGTGTTTTAGCAAAGCGACACTAGATCATGGTAAGTATTTTTTTTATTTGATTGAATGACGAGACGCGCATGTCGCTTGCTAATGGTGACGGCCACGCCTGCCTATAAACAGAATCAACACCACATAAAACTTTGAATTACAAGGCACTGCACGGCTCTAGACTGCGCTCGTCACTCCAATACATAAGTTACTAAGTGTTGTAATGTCCAGTAATTGCACTGGCTTCGATGTCCTTTCAACCAAAACACAACAATGCTTACACATTGCTGCTTGGTGGTAGAAAATAAACAAAGCGGGGGTGCTATACTCAGACGTTCTTTAGGATATAAACGACCTACATCCTAGTTCATAGCACAGAGCTAAGTGTAGTCAATGTTTGTAATAATAATCTGCGGACAATAATATACAAGCGTAATTAACAGTTATTTAAAGCTGATTCATTTATGCAGTTATATGATCCATTATTTTGAGGAGAGGAGAGCTTGTGACCTGACCGCTTTTTTTTCAACTTTTTCGACCAATACGAGGCATCCAATTTCATAAAGTCAATAGCGGTTTTGTTGTGCGTCGAAGAGGCTAAGTTGCAACTATTATTATGAGCATTGAATGTTAGAGCCGATAGCGCGTAGACAGCCTCTATGGCAGTAGCATAAAGCGAGTAATGTTAAACACCCGGCAGATTATTTTTTCTAAATGTGGAAATAACATGTTACCATAATAGGTATCTTAGGTCGGACGTTTGAGTGGTTATTCTATTTGTATACATATTTACTCAATGAACAGCTACAGTACTAAAGAAAACGAAAGTACGTAACAAAAATAAAAATCACCATCTTTATCAATTAAATCAGCGAGGGGCATTATAAACTACATGAGTATACGATCCCCGTGCATCATGACACGATACCCTACAAAGCCACCCCTTCCTACGGTATTGTCGCGCGTAATCCTAATTATACGCTACCACTCCACTACCAATAGGGTGGAGTTTTCCATTGGTGTCGACACAAAAATATTTCACAGCAGATTGATATTAAAAAAAAGACTTCACTATGCCGTATTGCAAAATTTTTCTGAACATAATATGTTAAAAAGTACGTTGCGCCAACCCCACTGCGAGTGGGATAAGGGTAGGCGGAAAAAGAAGATACGTATCTATAGAATGAATCTTATTAATATATCGAAAATAAGCAAAATAATATATGTAGAACACTTATTTAACGTTTCCTATAAGAATTTCCTACTAATAGCTAGGCAGAATAAAAAAATGCCATGTTACAAAACCCAAGTATGCAGCCATTTATCAATTACCATTTTTATTTGTGTCACTGCAATGAAATCATATAGCTTGATAATAACTCGATATAATAGCCGACGTTGTAAGTTATGAGATTTTAGTTGACGGGAGGGTTTCTGATACATATTAGTACTCGATAGCGAATGTACACAAATGGTGAAAAGCCAACCATAGTGTCTCGTTCAGGAGAGTTACATCTTTAAGGCCGCCGTAATACTGCCGACGTGACGTATCTTGACGGTCGCCATTATATTTGGACTACACAGCCCTCAACATCTGGTGGTGTGTAGTCATTTTGCTATGCCAGTGTGAAAAATGAGCTTAAGGCGTCAACAGACAACCAATGACGATCGCTATAAATATTGAAGCAGTTATGGCTGCTTCTTCAGGTATGCTCGACCCGATGACAACACTACGTCAATGATTCCAATGAAAGATCATTTTATTAATAACATTAATTTTTTAAACCATTTTTGTATTGCAATATATTATAAAAAAAATATTGATATATATCGTCAAACCCAGCTTGATATATATCAGATATATATCTTGATATATATCCATTGATATATATCCTCGAGCCCTGTATCGACAGCAGTATTAAAATGTTATTGTTAAGCAGTAGTAGCAGTACTAGTTATCAACTAATTAAGAATATCTTCTCAGGTGCATGGTTTGAAGGATCATACCACGCACAACTGATGACCACGAACATCCACGCACTTCACACAGGCTCTTTTTACGGTGCGTGATTCTAAATTATCTTTCACGACTTAACATCATTCGAAAATGGCAAGTGAAAGGAAATATTGAACAAGAGCGATATAGTCCACACATCGAACCTTTGAAGTTATTAACTAGCGACGCAAACGGGGACACCGCTGCGGACGCGTCTGCGTTACCACGGACGATTCAGTCCCCACATTGCGCCAGAGCAAGCTCATCCACACTAATCTGCAATAGCACACACCACAGTAGTAGTATTTTACATTACAAAACAAGGTAGACACGACGGAAACGGACACATACATATTATGACCGGTACAAAATTTTAACCCACTGCGCAGTGGGTTAAAATGATTGATCGTGGTTAACCAGCCAGTAAACCAACATTTTCAAACCGCTATAAGCTTATAAATCGGGGTACCACAAATAAAAATCGATTCAAAATTACATCCTAGTAAAAGAAAATGCATTGTAACTTAAAATGATAACTAGCTGTTAGTCATTGCTTAGTAATTCTATTCGCAAACAGCTGGTTTGCCGATTTATTAAATAAAGAGCGGTGAGCGGATTTTTTTTAAGGAATGAAAAGCATGTGGAAATTCTTAGTACATAATCAAATGTATTACACATCGCTTGTGTTTATATCATCATCATCATCTCAGCTTATTGCCGTCCACTGTTGGACGTAAACCTCCCCAAGTGAGCGCATTGTATTTATACAGGGTTATTTTTAAAACACTGACAACCTCGCAGGGCCATATAGCTGACCCCATAAGGAACAACTTTTGTTCTACGAGTTTGGACATAACTCAATACATAAGAAAAAAAATTATTTTACAAGTTTTTGTTATGTAGTGTTTGTGTTCGTACGTCTACGTGTAGGTATTATCGATCGAGACGGATCGGCCGGTCATTGAACTGACGTGCGCGCCCGCGTGTATTACGTAATCTGCGCGTAGGTAAAATTCAAGACGGAAATTAAATTCATAATTATTTTTGTATGAGAATAAAATCTAACAAATTATGAAAAGTCGTAGAACAAAAGTAGTAGCAAATGACCTTAGGAATCTACTCCTGCGAGGTTGTCAGTGTTTTAAAAATAACCCTGTATAAGGTCTGAAAAAGTTTCTTCGTAATTTACATGCAAATTCAAGTTTTTTTTAAGTAGCATATATGGAGCATGCATTGAAACTTCTTAGCCTCTCTTAATGTTTGCTGAGTGGCTAAATGTGTGTGGTCTGGCGTTGTCATGACGAAAGCCTACACCTTTTTTGTTTATCAATTCCCACTGATTTTCTCAATTTTAGGCTCCTATTTTGTTCTGATCCCGGAACGCAACTCGCCTTAACGAGCCACATTGGCGATGTTTTCACCATTTGTGTACGGTGGTCGCAGTCGGGTACACATATATCAGGTACCAGCAAGCAATCCCTCTCCCACGCTATATCTATTTGTCTATGTATTAAGTAGGAAACTGAGATAGTAAAGCAGATCTTTAGCGGATCTTTGCCATCAAGTCCCTGAGAGCTCGAAGCAGACTTTTTGACAAATGTACTTCTTCAATTGACTCTACTTTTTATTTCTATATCAAACAAATCCCGAATCTCCGTCACCCAAAATGTTAAACGGAGCGCGATGGCAACAGTTGTCGTCGGCCACTCGTGATGCCGCGTGGCACGCCACGTGCCGCCGTGTGTTTAGCTTGTACTTATTTAGTGGGACGCCACTTATTTCACACGACCGTTTAATGCGGGCTAAGCTTGTTTAATTTGTTAATGTTATTTGTTGAACAAACTGAATAAGAGTAATCCATACTTGTGCCGCAATATGTCCCGTTATGGTCGAGTAAGAGATATTTTTATTAATATAATAGTTGTGATCCGCGACTCCGTCCACGATGATGGCAGATTGATTTTTGAATTCTATACGGTGAAATTCCAGAGGCTCAAACTTCTTCGCCATTGCCATTCCTCTCCTTTAAAGTCGGCAACGGCTACATAATTCGTCTTGTATTGTGGTGGTGGTAATGGACGGTGAAGATCACTTACACAAACCCAATTGCTCGTTTGTCTGTCTTTGATATAAAAAAAGTCCTTTTAATTCACACTGCCCTATAATGAAAAATATCTACGCTAGAGCATTTTTTAATGTGATAGAAGGAAATATATTAGACATTACGCCTAGATAAGATTTCTCCTTGAAAAGCAAGCAACGCCACGGTCGAATGCTAGTTACATCTCTCATCACCTCCCTCGTCCACATTATAGCCACTATATAATAATATGCTTATCCACCGTGAAACGATTGTCGTGAATTATTAGCTTCAATACGATGCGGACGGTATCTTTTCAACGGATCGCCGAGGGATGAGTCGGTTGGGGGTTGATTTTACGCACATATAGGTATGACATATTGTGCGTCATTTTTAATTGTACGCTTTTTTGAATTGATTTAATGGGTCTTTGGTCTATTTGTTATTAATTATTGGGTATTATGGGACTAACATCTTATGTTTCGGAGAGACGAGCGTACTGTAGTAGCATACAGTACTTCGTAATTCAAAGTTTGTAGTGGCGACAGGCATGACACTGATGGTGAGCGAAAACCCGTCTCGTCAAGAGATTAAAAATAAAAAATCTTTCTTTTTCTCTGCCTGGCATTACCACGGCTAAGCGCCAGGGTCTAACCTTTCTTACCTAAACGCTCCCACTTTGCCTATTCTCGAACATCCTTTATGGTGAGACCATTAGCTCTCATATCTCCCTCCAATACGTCAAGTCAATTTTTTTTGGGTTGTCCGCGGGATCGTACCCCTGCTATAAAAAAAATAATATGACACAAAAATATAACTTAACATTTACGATAAGCCGACACAGCAAAATTCTGTCCACCGTATAACAATAATAATTGACGATGACTGTGATAAAATAATAACTGTTACTCCTTACAAGCCAAATAATAGTTAATTACACGCGTGCGAGAGCTTTTCAACTCAACGCCGTTCATCGTCCCGCTCCCACTTAATACTTTGAGAGGAGGGTGCGAAAGAGACGACACGACTCGACTTGGCGACTGACGACCGAATGGATTTGTCGTTACGAATATTGTCGACCGTGAAGTGATTACTGGGGGATTCGTGACGCGAATTCATAGTCGCGACATTCAAATAAAAATTCTAAAATAATTACAGACATTAACACGGACTTCAGAATGGATCTCCAAAACTAAAATAAATACTGGCTGGCGTATAGTTTTACAATAACCTAATAATTATTCAACTGGTGGAAAAAGGAGGACATTCTGAATTTGACACGGAGGTATATATTATTATTTGTTCCTTTACTATGTACTTTTATTGTATCTATTTACAGATGTGAGTTTGAGCCTAATTGACAGCCTCCATGGCGCAGAGTCAGTAACCGGCTTTTAAATGAGAGGACACGGGTTCAATTCCCGCATCGAGACAAATATTTGTGTGATCCACAAATGTTTGTTTCGGGTCCGGGTGTTGTGAGACCGAAAGACTCTCGTAGTTCCTAATACTCACGACACAAGACTCGTACCTTAATGTGTAGTGAGATTTATATTTGTTACGGTATTTCTTTATAATATACTATTTGATAGGCTATTGCTATTTAAATCTTGAGGACAAAATCCAAGCCTGATGAGGTGAAATCAGGGTTGGGCATTTATGCACCAATTGTTTATTTTTCAACTAAAAGTTATTAAATTAAACATTTTAAAAGAGGTGTAAACGAAATTGTAGAAAAAATAATTTTATGTTTCATTTTGAACCAGTTTTAATATTATTCAAAAGTTTTATATTTAATTAACATCTAGAGCTTTCTTTTCTTCCTGTCTGGCGTTATCCCACCTAAACGGCTAGGTCCGCTTTCCTATCATGATTTGACGGTGACCATGGTATTATATGGGGCGACTCACCGTCAGAACCCCCACCATTCGCAACCGGAACCAAGTTACGCTACTGCCTCGTGCGTTAACTAGCAAAGTGTAACACATGCAGCAGGTGAGGTGGGCTTTGGGCATAAGATTAACATGCTAAAACAAATTATAATTTGTAATATATTACGGTACCGTAAATACATTACGGTATAAATATATAAATACATTACGGTCCCGATTCTCCATAGTTCGTCATTTACAGCCTATTAGGGTTTTTACCGGATTGCCGATCCCGGAAAATTTAAAGAATTTCGCCCAGGGACTTTGAATTCGAAAAAAGAACTTTATATACAAAAAATAAAGCACCCAGGACCGCGGAATACTCGGAAACATATTTTTTCCCCGAGTCTGAGGAATAAGCAATTAATGCCGGAAAAATAAAAAGTGTAAATCCTCTCCGTAATATCTTACTAATATTATAAACGCGAAAGTTTGTAAGTATGGATGGATGGACGTATGTTTGTTACTCTTTCACGTAAAAACTACTGAATGGATTTTAATGAAACATTACAATAATATAGCTTATACATCAGAATAAGACATAGGCTACTTTTTATGCCGGAAAAAGCCGATCACGCGGGCGGAGCCGCGAGCAAAAGCTAGTCCAAAATAATATCATTATATCTATGAATACAACTCGTCCGGTAGAAGGGCGGTTCAGTCACGCGTCTATTTTGATTAATCACATGGCGAATTTAACGCCACTACGCGGGGCAATATAATATATTGCACACATTAATCGCTTGTTGCACTTTTATGTATCTATAGTATACATACAGACCTTGAAAATATATTTTTCTAAATATATTAATATATCTTTGAATTATTTATCTATGTTACGATGTTGTATGCCCGTTATTTGTAACTACATAATTTTTATTAAAATTGTTTCGCAGTTTTGACACGATGTAGGCTGAAAAAACGTCAATCATATGAAATTATTACATACTAACATGTTTAGCGGTTAAATACAATTAAAGATTGTCGTGCAAGTCCGCCTTAGTGAGATGGACCGATTTGAATGCGATTTTTATGTTTGAAGAAAATATATCTGCCATTCTAAAATTAATTCCAATCGAATTATTCAAATAGATTTCGAGGCTTTGAAAAGTTAGTTTGTTAGAGGGATATAAGTATCTAACTAAACTAAATTCATGTCTTAGAAATCGTGAAGGCGAAACATGAGTTTCATATCACGGCACATGTTTTAAATCGGTACACATCCACTCAATAAATATATTTAAACGTCCACTAAAAATATTAATATGTTTGAGCCAAACAAAAAGCCAACCCTCCAATTAAAACAGCACTGGGGGTGTAAACACAAGCCAACCCTAAAAAAGCAACCGCGCCACGCGTTTGTTCGGAGCAAACATCTCTAGTGGTCACCGCGACCCCGGACTTTATGTACCTATCTGTTGTTACTGAGTAAATAAAGGGCTGACGTAGACTTTTTAACCGACTTAAAAAGAGAAAGATTTCCCTATGGGACTGTATTTTTTTTATGTATGATACGCCATATCTTCGCCAAACGTGGAGTGAAGATCGATGATACTTTTTGTATTCAATATGATTTATCCTGAAGGTATTCCATCTTTTACTTAGAGTTCGGCAGCGCATACCTAATAAAAAGTTAATTCAAGCAGAACAGTGACTGCATTTTTTAGATTAAGACTAAATGGGTAGAAAACGGCTAGTAATGTAAACAAAACAAAAAAAACTCGCAAATAATTGCGTCACAACGATCATTACGAGGTGTGAAATATTCTATGGAATAGTTTTAATTAAATATATCCGCTAATAATCATCAATCTTGTGTCGTACTGTATATGGTGTGTAGGTCAGTTCACATCCGGCGAGCGAGTGGCTTTTTACTATAGTAAAGACGTGGTAAGGTTCGTTCACCAATATATTAAATAAATAAATATTCCACCCCTAAGGATATGAAATCAAGGCTTTGGCTAGAACTTTGGTATTTATACACCAATATTGATGACTCTTTCACCAAAATGTTGTAAAGTATAATGGTTTTAACAAAATAAAACAGACTCAAAAAACTGTAGTTATTTTTTTCTATTAATCTAAATGACCAAACGGGCAGGTCGCTCGCCTGATGGTAAGTGCCACGCTTACCCATAATCAGAAACAACCCCACACAGAACTTTGATTGACAAATAAGTCTTATAAAGCCCAATAATTTCACTAGCTTTAATGTCCTTCAAACCGAAACACAATGCTTACACACTGCAGCTTGACGACAGAAAATAATAATACGTCGATCGCAAAGCAAAAAACAATATCGTATCGGAATCGTTACGTTGCGTGAAAATATGTTTCTTTAATTCTTTTAGTTAATTTGTTACCCACATATAAGGTTAATCTCCAACCAAGTTAATTGTATGTGCGAAGAGGTTTAATTACTGCGAACGCGTCCCATTTGGCTCGACTTATAGAAATCTCGACACCAATAAAATTCTTCATATGGCAACACTGACCGTTTTAATTTTTTTCCTCAGATTAAAGCCAATGAATTAATGTCTAGACACCAATTATATACAGGAGAGAGTGATAGTAGCCTATTTAGTGTCTAGAGTTGTGCGGCCATTGAGTCTGGTTAAATCTCAATTGGAATGCTACCATGCTCTATTCGAAGGATTTTGACACCTCGGTCATTATTAAGTCTCAATTATAAAAAAATTGCAACTGCAAAAATTTACAACATGCAGTGATTTAAGTATCTCTATGGCTATAGCTAAATGAAAAGCTGCATTTCCCTTGCTTGTCTAACGCATGTTAACGTGATGACCAAGTTATCGAGATGAATATGCCCCATGACATTAAAAAATCCCCTTAATCAAAGAGGAAAGTTAATGTAAATTAATATAAAGAATAAAATATCATCCTAAACCTCCTTCTGAATTAATTATATAGGGCAGTGGTTCTCAAACTTTTTTGGTGACGGAACCCTTTTGGGAAGCTAAATACTTGATGGAACCCTACAAGAAAACAATAGTTTTTAAAAGTGTATTCTTTATTTATAAGCATAATAAAAGTACAATGTAACAGTTACTAATTATTACTTACTTTACCACATGGCAAGTACAATAATAGAAGATATTAAAAAAGAAAAAATCTAACTAATGGGAGGTATGAAATTGTTTTTTATTTTTCATCAATTGGTTGATATCAGGTTTGATAGAAGACAGTTGAAGTCTCATATCAGGTTCGGCGTCCCGTCTATAATTGCGATATTTTGTTTTCGTGGCTGCATAGGTTGAGAATGCTGTTTCGCACAAATATGTTGTTGGGAACGGGAGATGAATATTCAGAGCCATTTTGCCAAGCATTGGATATTCATCACGGATTCTGCACCAAAAATCGTTGAGAGGCGTCGTTTTGAACAGTGACTTCATACTTGTGTCTGATGACATTTCTAAAAGAGATTCATATATCTCGTTTGACATACTTTCGGGCTTTTCCAAGTTGGGTAAAAAAGGATTATGAATCCATGAATTCAGTTTCATTTTTGTATTCTGTTCTTTGGGAAAATACTTTTCAAAAGATGCGCGCATCGAACTGAGATATTGGACCAATTCTTCAAACACATCATCTTGAAACATTGAAACATAAAAATTGCGTTGTACACAATCTCGACTTTATTTTTTGAAGTTAAGAGTCGAAAGTCGCTTGTGACAACTATAGCGTCTAATTCAGAGGCGGCTTTTATCAAAGGGACTGCGCGCTCACAAGTATACTAGTATACATGTTGATACCAAACTTATGAGATATTGTACCAGCTATTGTAACACATGTTTATACAAATACAAATAAATAAATAAATATATCTACGCGCGGCCGCGGAGCCAAAACGTTCGACCAGAGAGAGGTAATTTGATTTTTTTTCTAAATTCTTGAGGAACCCCTACAGAGGTATCGCGGAACCCTAGGGTTCCGCGGAACACACTTAGAGTATAGCTGATATAGGGGATAATGTAAAAAAAATATCAACCAAACTATAAAATATATTCCTTTTTATCAATTCTAAGAACCCTACTCCAAAATTCATATTTAACAATCGAACCTCAGCATTAAAGTAAGACCTTCTTAGTTAGACCAGAGCCCAGGAATTCCTAGTGTAGCACAGGAATTTTATCATAATTCAAAACCCCTGACATCAATTAGAAAAAAAACTAAACGTTTCAAATTTTTTTTTTCAAAGAACCATTTTGATTTAACCTACAACATCAAACAAACAAAAAAAACGAGTTCTAATCGACCCATACATACGATCCAGCGCTACGATGCCAGACATATAGACACACACGCACACAATTGTATACATAGAAAAAGGGGTAAATCTTTTAACACCCACTTTTTCGTGGATTAAAATAACCGAGAAGAAGAAATAATAAAGCAAATCGAGAGGCCTGCGACAGGACAGGCGGATGACCGATGCAGGAACAGGGATACAAGGATGTACGCCTATACCCGCCCCAACAAACCATCCAGTCATGTTGCAAGCCCCTCGGGAGAACCATATATACACTGGCTGATCCTGAAACACGGACCACACATGGTGTGTGGGTAACTATGGCAGGTTTGAACACAATGTGTACGGTGGTCGCTATCCGAGCGGATATTAATATCCTACCACCAGCTATATGCTTTACTATTACGATTGTTATTTAAAGCGAAATAATACACCCTCATATAAATAATTAGAACAGATAATAAACAGTTCAATGACGAATCGTAATCCGAGACACATAATAAATTATATTATTCGTGTCCGAATCACTGGGCGTCCCCCCTAACTGATAAACGTGTTTGTTTTGACCGCATTAAATTATCGGGTTACTATGGATATTAATGTGAAACTACTCAAGAGGTCGTGTTTGTATAAAAACATAAGGTATATATGGATGCAAATATGCAATAACATTTCAACCCACATCAAGAAAAAAATGTTATTTTGCTAAATCCATTAACTTAAATCATTAATTTAAAGTTCTATTGTGCATAATCGTACATGGGAAATGTTCCATCTATGTTTTTTATTAGGTACGAATTTTAATCTATTTTAATCCAATGAATTTAGCAAAATAAAATCAATATCCCAATTTTTACTTGATGTGGGTTGAAATATTATATCATCTATATACAGCCTCCGTGACGTAGCAGGCAAGTAGTCGGCTACGAAGCGAGAGTTCGTGGGTTCGATTTCCGCACCGAGACAAATGTTTACGTGATCCACAAATGTTGGTCTCGGGTCTACGTGTTGTGGGACCGCAAGTCCCTCGTAGTTCCTGATACCCACGATACATGTTTAACCTAGTGTGTGTGACTGTTGGGTGTATTTATTTATTATTTTATATTTCGTATCCATAAGTCTATCCTGTCAGGATCACTCTGTTATAAAGCAGTACATATATATTCAGTTTAATAAGTATATAAACGTCCAAATTAGTGTTGCTTTGTCGCCATTTTATAGACATCGCGTCATATGGTTGTCGTGTTAAAGGTATATGGTTCTGATATTAAATATTACAATTTCGTGGGCAGAATATATTATATACAATTAATTAAACAATTTATACGAAAAATTCAAAATCAGGAATTTGAATACCCCACGGCCACTACACTGGCCAATAGCAACGAGGCTCATGCGCACCTGCGCAAATAGCTCCATACACCAATAGTTATTAATTGGCCCGTGAAGCTTACACTAGTTTATCAAATTGGTTATATAGGTTCTATCACTACATATTAACATGACGTCATTTACTTTTTGTAAACATTTCATTTTTACACTCTTATGCCTAGTAATATTAAAGGAGTGGACTGGAGGCAATTAGATCTTTTATGTGATCTGATATTAGAACTTTTATCGAAATAAAACATGATTGTACCACTCATTTTTATATGAAAGAGGAAGAGATTGAGTTCATTGAACCAAACTTTAATATTTTCCCCTTTTTGTATTCCATAATCTACACGGTTCTACCAACGAAAACCCCGCGGTGTTCCGCTCTTTCTTCTTGCCACAGGGCGCAGGATACACATCACATATTATATACATTCAGCCTTAGCATGCCGATATACCGACTTTCAAGTCTAAGCACATATGAACCATACAACCATAATATAGTTTATAGCCTCGAAAGGAAGCAGCAGTTTTTTTTTTATCCTGGAACGGCAAAATGAATACATCGCACCTTATAGTAAATATAGGGCAGGCCAAATAATTGGAGGAGTGTCCTGCGTGGGCAGAGTAAGTCGGGAAATCGTCGCACAATTGAGGGACGATTCTACGTTATGTTCATTCGAGAGCGAAAGGTCGTGGAACGCGATGACCGTCTTCTGCGAATCAGTCATGTCGCGGAAGGAGGCGGCGGAACGCGAGCGGGAATTCACATACCACCTCGCCATCCACCACTGAAGAGTCACGGGAGGCACTCCTACCCAGATAGAGGCCTGGGCGGCGGACACATGGAGAGTCCGTCCGACAGTTGTGGCCTCGAGGAGATGCGCGCGGGTGCCGAACCTCGTTTTCAGCAGAGTAAAGAGATGGGTGGTTAACTCCCTCGTCACCCACCGACCGGAGAGGCCCTGTACATGGCTCGGCATCGCCGCAGCCGTGAAAGAGTACAAAAGCGTACCCGCACCCCGACCGAACAAGCACACCCGGAGGAACATCGTTGGGTTTTAGGCCATGGCTATCATTATGTATAATATGTATTTACGCCGTACAATATTCTATCAAGGTCAAGATGCTAGTACTTGATAATAGTATTAGCTAAAAATATTAAGCAAAAGCTAAAAGACGTAGTCATTGTTCTGGGATGAAATACTGATACAGCTACCATAGTACTGTAGATTATGAACAACTTTGTAGCCACCTTTGTCTATAACACAGGATGTATTCAGCTGAAAGATTTGCTCGCGTCGGAACATCAAAAAGTCATGTAAGTTACGATTGTGGCCAGTAGATAACCCGAGGTTACTGCGCGTATCTGTGACGAGACGGTCGGTGCGTGCGCTATCAGGTCGAATGTCGAGCACTATCGCTCCGACACGCGTAAAACAACTATTAATTACTATTATAACGATGTTATTTACATGCGAATTTTAATTTAATGTGTAATGTTATTGTTTTGGACGGCAGCCTGATATGGCGACATCTAGCGGTACAATCTTCAAACGCAGTAGAACTTGCGTTTCAGGACAACATGACAAGACTACACTGCTTCGGATTTATGTAACGTTTGGTCTATAATTTAAAGAGGCAGAATTCGTTGTCAATTTAAAGATATTTCGGTGGCAGAATTTTATTTTTCCGGCAAACTAACCACAACTCAGTCCAAATACATGTTTGATCTGCTACGATATCTTAGGTGTAGCGAATGGATACTAGCCAGTCACGAGTCTTGCATTCGATGAGAGGTCTCAGCTAATGTATGGAGCGGGCCTATATAACTTGGCCCGACCACCTGATAAGGTCATCACCCAAAGTTGATAACGACCCCCTGTGTGTTAGTATCGCATTTTTCGACACATAATAACCGGAGGTCAGATGTCGGTCGTAAACGCGGCGATAATAAGTTCGAGTCTCGCCTGATAAATAATACTAGTTAATGATAGTAATTGTCTAAAATTGAATTGTTATCGATATTCATTAGTGCCTATGATAAATGATATATTTGAGTATTATGGCATTATAATCTGACATTGACGATACTGTTGAAAGACAGTGCTTATGTGACAGGTTTCCAATGCAAGCCTGAGATAATAACTGATTTAGGTTATCGATATATGAGGCTGCTAGAACCAGAGTGGCCTAACTGCATTTTGATGACTTTTGACCTATTTGTATTTTCGTTATTCAAAAATGTTAATCTACAAGACCAGACCGGCCTAAAATTTAAAAAATCATCTTGACATAGATGGCAGTACAAGTCCATTTCGGCCGTGGTTTAAATTGACGAAAATACAAATAGGTCAAAAGTCATCAAAATGCAGTTAAGCCACTCTGGTTCTAGCACCCTCATAATATATACATAACGTGTTAAAGAAAGGTGTGGTCATATTTTAGGGTCGTTGAATACACCTCAGAGTGAGTGTCTATGTACCAAATGTTATCAGAATCTAGACATCTGTTATTTCACGCTAATTTTAATCACACATTTGTTACGATGGATAAGATAGATCTTATTACTATAAATTGTTCGCATGACCTAAACTTAAATATAAATCAACATATAAACTGTTCATTTAGCGTTTAAAAGTTTCTAGTCAAATATTGACATGAGCTTTATTTATGTTCTAGTAATGCAATCGAATTTTGTACTACGGAGGGATGAAATACTTGTCTTGCTCACTTCACGTTGCTTTAATTTCACTACACCTTTCTGTAACAAATTGTATATTGCCCCAAATGGTTGTTGTTTCACTCCTATAATACACCAGTACATACTAGCATTGTATACTGTATCGCGTGTTTTTTTAACAGACTTTAAAAACGAGGGGTTCTCAATTCGACGCGTATCTCTTTTTCTATCCGTATCCGTCTTTTTTAATAATACATTGATTTCTGCACCAAGTGTGAACCGTTTTTGATGTTTTTAAATGATTAATTGACAAATAATTGAAATGCATAAAATATTATAATTATAGGGATTTGCTTCACTAAATCGACACTTTCGACTTACGAGATAACACAAGAATTAATGTCCATACACCTACTGGAAAAGCCTATTGTCTAAATTAATTAACCAGAAAAATTAAAAACTGCATACAAATCATCATACACAACCTCACGTTTTGTGAAAGTTCAAATGATGAGTTGTGACAACCAGCCGGTTATGGTTTATACGCGATGTGTAACATTGGCCGTGCCGTACGTGTGCCACCTTATTTGGCACTATTATATTATATACATGGTGCTGCATTAGTGATATTAGAAAAAAATAAAATGATACTAATTTAATATGTAGGACACAATCCACAAGCGTCTAGAGCTAAAGGTATCAATCAATAAACCTAATCACAGAAGCAGATCTTGGACTAAGCTATTATATTTTTTTTTATTTTATGTGCGCAAATATATTTTTATACAGCTTAAGTACCAACAACAAACAAACAATGTAGGTACACTAGGGCCCTATGTTAGATGTAGATATATAGACAATTTCTTCATAGCATGTATCGGTTATGTTTATACCACATATCTGATACGAACGTAACATTATTATTGAAATACAGTAGGTAATGAGAGAAAAGTTAAAAAGCAATATAAAATGAATTGTGTTGAAATAGGCATCATACCATAAAGGGCTTAAGAAAGTGGATGGGTTATTAATTATTCAAGATCAGGCAATGTTTATCAATTTATGGGTTATTATTATTTAAGAAGATAAAGTAAACTTTGTTGCGCAGTATTACCATCATACATTTTTTTGGCACAGGCCAGAAACCAGCAAGTGGGTCACCTGATGGCAAGTGATCTCCACCGCCCATAAACACTCACAACACCTAAGGAATCATACATGCGTTACCTACCTTAAAGGAGAGGGATAATTAAAGGATTGAGAATTGGAGCGGCATTGGGCCTACGGATATTTCACTCATCGTATGAAATGCGAGCAAGCTACAACTTTACGTCCATTTTCTGTGAGACAGTCTGTGTGTCAAGTTATTTTGACAGTCTCCGCGGTACAGTAGGGTGTACCGGCCGTAAAACGAAAGGCCGTGGGTTTGATTCCTACACCGAGATAAATGTTTTGTGATCCACATATTTTGTTTCGGGGTCAGGTTTACCTACTCAGGACTATTCAGATTCTGAATCCTTGAAATAATTAGTAAAACGGATCTAGTCTAAACATAGGTTATTCATTACATCCTCTACAAATACCTCTGCATACCCTATTAGGGTCAAAATATGATAACCGCTGACTAAATATAATTAACAATAATCAGGACTCGTGAAATCAACTTTCAAAATAAAAATTAAGTCAACAACTTTCAGATGAAAACAATGATTGTCATGCAGCTAAAATCACGATAACACGCGCCTTGACCGAGTGGCCGCAGGAGTGAACCACCCAGATATAAAGGCGTCGAAAATTTCGCAAATGGGACGTGACTCAACAGATAAGAACACTGGAGACGAAGTTAAACTCGACAACAACTTTAAAAGTAGTTATATCTATACAAATTAATAAAATTGGAGTGTCTGTTTGTCATATAAAAATAACCGATTTTTACTGAGTGCATTTGGATGCATGTATACATGGTACATATACCAAAACAACATTTTTTACAATTTTTGTCTGTCAGTATGTTTCGGCTAATCTCTGAAATGGCTGGACCGATTTTGCCGGGACTTTTACTGGCAGATAGCTGATGAAACAAGTAGTAATGTAGGCTACTTATATTTAAAAAATATATAGATTTAGAAAAAAAATAGGATCGCACGAAAAAAAAAACTTAAAAAGTAAACTCGGCGAACTGAACAATAACCACGTGGATGAAGTCGCGGGTAACACAGCTAGTATTAAATATGAATTTTTATTGTATGGATGACCGAGAATTTTAGAAGATTAAGTCTGTATTTTTCTTTATCAACTATAATACTGCAATTATTAAAATAATACGTTTCACTAATCTTCGATTCTTTACAAATTAGGACGAATATGCAATATTTTTTTTCAAGTAGTTCTTTCTGTATACACTTATTTTTTTTATTTATAGCCTTTTTTTTCTTACAGTCATTGAACAGAATTAGTAATTTTTTAGGGTTGACATAGGTGTGTACATCTGTCATAAATATAAACATTAGAGATCGTTTTGTGTTATAAACATTAATTGTTTCGGTTTCGGAAAAATAGTTTCAGTCAACCGCGCCCGATCACGTCACTTAGGAGAAAAATAACAATCTAATGAATGTCGTAACAGGTTTGAATCATCGAAGTTCATCATTCGTTGAAGATCATCTTCATTACATAATTGTATTTTTTGTTTTATTTAATTGAATAATAAGACGAGCAAGTCGCTCGCTTGATGGTAATCTTAGGTATTTTCTATCTAATTTATTTAATTTGGTATCTACTTCGTACTTAATTTTTAAGCGAAATATGTGCATTTATTACGCAACCTGTATACGGTTTTGAGAGTAACAAATCAGCAATGAAACCCAACATTAAATTCATACAGGTTCAGAATGTGTCACAAACCATTGTAAAATATGGAAGCGGTGCAATTTACAAGTGTCGAGCGTTAACATCTGGTTATTATGACTGCCTCGGCAGAACAGTTGTATACGTACGCGGTTCGACTGCTGTGCGGGTTCGATCCCCTGGTCGGGTAAAAGTGATATTGTTTTTTTTTCAAAAACATCATCATTATTTACAAGGTGGTGGGCCCCTCGTATGCGAGAATCCGTCTGGGTTGGTACCACCACTTTGCCTATTTCTGCCGCCAAGCAACAGTATGTAAGCACTGCCGTGTTTCGGTTTGAAGGACATCTTATGTCTCGGGGTGACGAGTGCAGTTCAGTGCCATGCAGTGCTTTGTAATTCAAAGTTCTGTGTGGTGTTGCTTCTCTTTATGGGCAGGCGTGGCACTTACTATTAGGCGAGCGCCTTGCTCGTCTCGTCGTTCAATCAAATAATAAAAAAATAATGTTTGTGTGATCCATAAATATTTGTTTCGGGGTCTGGGTGTTGTGAGAGGGAAAGTCTCTCGTAGTTCCTGATACCCACGACACAAGACTCGTATCTTACTGTGGGGTCAGGACTATGTATGTGACTGTTGGGTGTATTTATTTAATAAAAAAATAACCTCACTCTTCGCTCCGCTCACGTCACCGCTACCTCTCATCCCTCACGTCGTCCCCGAATCTCACGACCACAGCTCCATACATGGTGCACGAGATTGTCCAATGTCAGCTATTGTCAATGTAACGTTATGATTGATGGCGACGCGGCAAATGAAATTTTTGTGTCAACTAATAATGCTACATGATACTTGGACAGCTAGCTTTTTTTGCACATTGTTGAATTCAGTTCATTTGCAGAATGCCCTAGTAGTATATACATTCGTGGTATGATGCAGTGTGGCGGGCGGTGATTAATAAAATAACGGGACTTAAGTGAATTTTGGATATGCTATATATGTTTAAGCCAACCTTTAGATGATAGCATAATGATAACTACGGGTTATTTAATAAACATTCTTATCAAATATCTAAATATATAAAACTCATAGGTGACTGACTGACATAGTGATCTATCAACGCACAGCCCAAACCACTGGAGGGATCGGTCTGAAATTTGGCATGCAGGTAGATGTTATGACGTAAGCATGCGCTAGGAAAGGATTTTGATAAATTCTACCCCCAAGGGGATAAAATAGGGGATGAAAGTGCTGTTCCCGCGGGCGGAGCCGCGAGCAAAAGCTTGTCACTTATAAGACTGTATCAAGATATAGCCGGCTCTATTTTACACTGTAGTTAATAATTGCCAAAACTATCCATTGTAATCAGTTTTCACAAACCTTAGGCATTTCACAAAGCACATTGATTATGAATTAAAACCGCAACGTACCACACAATAGCACTAAAACTATAAACCTATCAAAAAGTCAGAAGATCTATAGGTGTATAAATGAGTCAAATTCACACCGGCGGCCCACGGATCCCCGAAAATAGCCGGGTTCCGTAGTCTGCCGGTAGTAAATCATGTTTACGCGCGCTCAGTGTGTAAAAATCGACTTTAGAATACATATTATTCAATAGTGTATCGGGATATTTCCACTGATGACGTGGTATGCTGAGAATTCGCCAAGTAATTCGATAATTAGATTCTATAAGTACTATCATCATGCCGTCGATACTAAATGTGTTCATCTTATAGTAGCAAATTAGCTTTGATTTTACGAGCGGACGCCTGGTCCACAATTCTTGTGTATCTTAACAGTCGATAGAAGGCACTTTGAAGGAGCACAGTGCAACTGCAATATCCCACAGATCACATTAAATACATTGTTGCTTTTATTTTTGAAATTTTGACTACAGTAGCACATGGACATCAGGCTTAAAAAATATTGTAGAGACTATCCCGCCCACACACCCGCCACTGTAACTCCTGTGCACCAGGATCAACGGTGGCACGCATTTTTGTTGACACCGAGCAGTGAAGCTCGGCGAGTCTCTGAGCATGCCTAAATGTCTTTGTCCCGCAACGAAATTAATCAGATAGAAGGTTAGGGAGGAGTTGGGAATATTTAAAAAATATTGAGTAATATTTCATTTATAATTTATTATAATTGATGAACTAATTAAATAAGTACCTGATCAATATTATAATAGAAAAACAATCTGACCACTCACCTCATTACACAAAAAATAGTTCTACTTATTGATATCAGTTAGAGCCTTAGTTTCCAAAGTGGTCTGGGTAACCAGCTAAATGTTGCAAGTGGTATTAGTTTCTGACTTAGAGAATAGAGCGAGTTATGAAAATTTACGACCAGCCTACGAGGAAAACGAAACAAGAATTAAACCTTGAACTGGCTATCTACATGGCTGTACATGACACCAATAAATCACCACGTATTTAATTCAGATACAACTTCTCGTACTCATAAATAATTCCTACATTAACACATAATACCTTCGATTTAAGTACACACGCGCAAGTGTCATTATCAATTGGTTCGTAAAGCATACGACAACTTAAGTGAGTTGTAAACACTAATCTGGAACAGTCCCGATTAGAAGCAAAACCATTAGGTCATCAGTTTCGGATTTGGTAGATAACTTTATTAATTTATAATCAACATGGTCCCTCGCATCATGGGTTACAGCTTCTTTGAGCGACTATTAGAGCCATGGAGGCTCGTCCTCTGTATACTATAGTACTTTAAAACATTGTGCGACCTCGAGAAGGCAAGTAGCGCGGATGGTTGGCGCTGTTCGTTAGGCATCAAGTCCTTTGCGGCGCGGGCCTCAGAAAAGCTTCCACCAAGGCGGAGACGGGCCGCAAGGTGGGTCGCGTAGAGACCGGTTAGCAAGTGTCAAGCCGCTTTCCACCTCGTGAACCAGTAGCCGTAGTTAATGCTCGAACACAGGCCACCACGTTTAAGAGCTCAGTCCATCGGTCGAAGAATTGATGAACTCCTCACGGGAATGAAGGGATAGCGAAAATCTAGGCTCGCGAATATGAAAAAGGGTTACAGCGTCTGGCCCATCACATTCAATAGAATACTGGAAACTGCATCGCTACTTACTTTGAATTTTTACGGTATTACGTAACCCATTAATATAGTGAAAAACTTTTAAACTAAGCCAGGATGAGCAGTACCATATACAAATATTCGCCTTGTCGACATAAACATAAATTGTTATTACATAATAGCCGTGTGATACGCATTATTAAAATACGGATGAATCATGTTCTAAATTAAAATATAATATATGCAATAATAAAGATCGTCTTATAACGTGAGGCAAGTTGCTTGTTTTATCTTATTCGTGATTAAATACAATTAATATTCCTTTGTATTAATTATGACATATGATATGTTAAAATCCTTTGAATCGAGAGAATTCTACTGTCTTTCTGCTGACCTCTAAACTACAAAGAGAATATTATAAAATTATTTCCAGCATATCGGATGTGGCATAAGGTCGACGTTGGTCGATTCTTTTCTATAATGTGGAGCTTAAACATGTCACTAGTATGATGTAATAATGCGAATATGTACTGTATTATTTAGTAGCTCCTCAATCTACCATATATGACCAACAAAGAAGTAGTTTTCATTCGCCATAACTGCATAGTTGGGGGTTTTAAATCTTCCTAAAACATACCGCGGGACATAAACAAACGGAAATATTATCTTCCTGTATAAAATATTCCCGTGGGAATAAATACAGTGACGAGTAAATCCGCAATATTATATTAAGTGTACATTAACGATTTTAGGTCAGACGAAGAGACAGTTTTTATGGGTTTATGACCCACCATATCTATAACAGAATAATAAAGTGGTCGGACATTTTAGTTGGTAAGAAAACGTTATTTGTCGAGCTACTGTATAAATAAATAGGTAGATAAAACAGGTTTAGAAATAGGTATTGCAGCTCGCAAACTCTTTTCGAGTAACAAATATTGCCAGACGACGGATTGAAGTAATGAGATGGTATCAGATACACAATTATTGCCATAAAATCGCAAATACACACCAGATTTAACCTTTAACTAGTGACATGAAGGTTCACAGGCGTCGTGAATTTTGCGAATTCTTAGAATTGGTCAAAGTGTTAACTTTATCGTTTTCCTCGCATAAAGTCGATTAAAAAGTAGAATAAGGATCTCATACCAATTAAGGTCGAAAAATACCACTAAGTGTTAAAACGCATTTTTTAATATTTTATAAACAAAGTTGGTTTAATATAGTGATGAGTTTTTCATTACATACCGATAGTTGAATAACATTACAATTTTGGAACATGCTAGTAGATTTTCCCAACAAAAATGAATTTAAAAGTAGTAGCCTGTGAGACGTCATGTCCTCTATAGTGTTATAAATTTTTCATTTCACCAGTTAAGGGTTAAGTCAATAGTTTTTATAACATGCTCATGGCGATTGCCAGCATCATGGCAATCCTACCCCATTGTTGAGGTTAGGTCTATTTTTGTTATAGTGTTTAAGAGGAGGCTCCCTAAATTGTACGTTAGTTTCGATGACCATACTGCGTCAATTATATATCCAAGGAATATAAAACTTTAATATATGATTTTTCAGTCCTATTTCTTTCCGTTAATAAGACAGTTACACAATTGTGTTATTTTCCCTCGATACATTTTTATTCCGAAAACGATGTATTTTTGGTAGAATTTTTGCTGTTTTTAATAAATGGCTTGAGTTATATGTCTAAAATAAATATTCACAGTTAGTAAATATTGTTTATTATCCACTGCTAAGATATAAATTACCTAGATCAATTAAAACTCATAATATAAATTATAATAGATTTGCGACTTACGTCATTTACTTCTGTGCATTGATAAACGTCCGACGATGTGCGCAATATTCAACCTTATGTCATTTCTCATAGTGTGTTGAGTAGTGCACGGTAACTAATAATTAAAGCTATTTATCGTTAGTACAGCGCCGTGCTTCAAGGAAAGACTACGTGTTTTATGCCGCGCGAACGCTCTGCCCGAGTGTTGAATCAGTTTATTATATTTGACAAACTATGCGAAACAGACAATAAATAATTTGTGCAAAAAAGAAAGAAAGTGAATCGTTTCAAAAACTTTGCAATGATTTGAGAGAAGCAAAAGCGTAAGTATTTTGTTAGAATGTTATTTGTACATTTTGAAATTAAAAGTATTATTATATATAATATAACATATTTTAATAATATTATTTCTAAAATAGAATTTAACTATTTACATTATTACATACATAATAATGCCTCGGTCGCGTAGTTATATTTCGTACGCGGTATTGCTATGCTGAGGTCTCGGGTTCGATCCCCGGGTCGGGTCAAATGATATTGGGTTTTTCTATCATGAAATGCTCAGTATCGGTCCGGAGTTTGATCCCGAATTGTGCCCGGTATGGCGATAGGATCGCCCGCTGTCACATCTTGGGATGGAAATACACTTTGCGAAATGTGGGTGCACTAGTTACATCTCTGCCTATCCCTTCGGGGATTACAGTCGTGAGTATGTATAAACAATCATTATAATGACTTATATACCCTATCTTTTTTAGAAAAAGAAATAAAGAAAATCGAATGATGGTTATCCGGAACAAAGAGTCAGTGGAGTCGCCTCGGCAATTATTTGATTTAGTTTCTACTTTTGTGATGCATGAAGAGTGAGTTACTCTAACATTATATTATACTATACTAATAATAAGATTATAAGCAAGTATGCATCTAATCGTCATGTATAATTACTAACTTGATATTGTAAGTAATATTTACTTTATCTTCTTCTTCACTAGGTGGTCGGTCCCTCGTATGCGAGAGACCAACTAGGTTGGTACCACCGCTTCGTTTATTTGTCCTACCATGTAGCAGTGTGTAAGTACTGTTGTGTTTCGGTTTGAAGCTAGTGACATTACTGAGCATTATGAGACTGCAAAATTTGTGTCTCGGAGTAAATATCGCAATCCAATATCACACAGTGCGTTGTAATCTAAAGTTCTGTGTAATATTGTCTGTTTATGGTCAGATGTGGCGCTTACCATCAGGCTAGCAAAACGTTATTCATGCTAATAAAACAAACTATTACATATTTTATTGGCATTATTATATGATAATGGGTAATAACTACTAACTATGTATGTAATTATTTACATTAAATCTAATCTATGTTCTTTTTATTATCATGGAGAAACAAAATGACGATTATTTTGCTATGTAAAGAACCATGCTGTAGACACTTTTGTGATTTATCTACAATCTGAATAAGCCGGCTCGACTGTTATTCATACTTAAGTGATCTCCACTCATTGATGATTTATTTACATAATTACCTAAATCATTGTTACATTATTATTTAATCTATTTACATAAATCACCAATGAGTGGAGATCACTTACCATCAGCTTACCTACTTTTTGTCCTAGCACGGCAAAATGACTGCGCTATACCTGATGGTAAGCGCAGTGTAGACCAAAAACTCCAGCGACCATCGATGAACAACGAGATTATCGGTGGTCACCAGAATCATGCCGGCCTAAAATAATGCTTCTTCACACTCTGGAAGAGGAAAGAGGCAAATCGAAGAGCCTGCGACAGGATAGGCGGATGGCTGATGAAGGCACAGGGATACAAGGATGTATCCCTATACCCGTCTCAACCAACCATCGAGTCATGTCGCAAACTCCTCGGGAGAACCAATTATACACTGGCTGATCCTGGAATGCGATCCACACAAGGTGTGTGGGATCATTATGACGGGTTCTTACACCGTGTGTATGGTTGTCGCTATCCGAGCGGTTAGGAATATCCTACCAATAGCCAATTCCTCAATTGATTACATAAATGGGTAAGGATGAAAATGATGATGATCCTGAGCTCTAACTTCTAGTGATGTTAAAAAATATGATTTGATTATATGATGATGATTGTTGATGATGTTTTTGCAGACTAAACTTGATAAACCTTGAATCTAGCGAGAACACTGAAAACAGCTATTCATCGTGCATATATTTCGCCACCATCAACTCTCGGGGACAAACCTCCCATACGATGTCAAAGAGAACATTTCTCATAATATTTGTTCCATGAAAGCAAATATGACAATATATAGCCCTTACTTGATGCAACTGACATTGTATGGAACGTACTGTTATGTTGTTTAATTTACGATATTTTTTTTTTATATAACAAAATGTATATTATTATGATGTCTTTCAGATTGATGTTCATCATGAAAAAATCCTTACGAGGTACAAAAGATAAGGTGAAGATGTAAGATTTTGTTGTTTTATTTCGACCTTAAACCATTCTATAGACACATGAGTATCATCCTAATAAATAAATACACAGTATTTATTCCTTCTTTTTTGCACTTTTCGTTATTTCCTTTTGAATACACGTTCTAATGGGTAGACGTATCATCGACGTACAGTCATTTTTTGAAAAACAAAAGAAAATTAAACTATAGTCTATTTTAAAGAAAATTCATTTATTTTTTGTTTTATATACACATGGTCTGGGTTCCCTGGGCCATTTTTCCACTTGATTACTATCAAGCTAATTTTCCGTGAGTAGCTTCGTTTCGATGAGACGCCCAATAATTCCCTATGCGAAAATTCTCTATTGTGATAGCTAACAGAGGTAGCAAGGATAGAATATTTCGATTTGATGATACCTAAAAATTTATAATTTTATTTGTAGGACAATATGACTGTTAAATTATATAAATATTAACTAAGTAAAAACAAAAAAAATCAGCTGGTTAGTAATCATACCTATTGGAAGGAGGGGCTTCCAATAGGTATCGCAAACGAGGTCATAAAAAATTATTACTAACCAGCTGATTTTTTTGTTTTTACTTAGTTCATATTTATATAATTTAACAGTCATATTGTCCTACAAATAAAATAAAAAAAATTTGAGTATCATCAAATCGAAATATTCTATCCTTGCTACCTCTGTTAGCTACCACAATAGAGAATTTTCGCATAGGGAATTGTTGGGCGTCTCATCGAAACGAAGCTACTCACGGAAAATTAGCTTGATAGTAATCAAGTGGATCAGCTGGCCCACGGAACCCGGACCATGTGTATATAAAACAAAAAATAAATGAATTTTCTTTAAAATAGCACCAACACATTTGTTCAAACGAAAATATATTTCATTTAAATTTTGAAGAAGAAAAAAAGAAAAAACACTCAAAAGGCGCAAATAACATTAATTTCTTTCATGAAACTACTAGAGTATGTTTTTGTAACCAGTCTACATTTAGCGGCATTATGCGTGAACATATAATAAACAAATATATTGTACTTTTTTTTTTATAGCATAGGCCGGCAAACGATCAAGTGTGTCACCTAAAGGTAAGTGATCTCCACCGCCCAAGTACGCCCACCACCAGAAGAATGAATCATGGGCGCGTTGCCGACCTGAAAGGTAAGGGATAATTAGGGATAGGGAAGGGGAGGGGATTTGGGCTTCCGGATATCTCACTCACCGTACGAAACGCAGCAGCAAGCCCCTACTTTACGTCGGTTTTCTGTGAGACAGTGGTAACGACCCGGTCGAGCCAGCCCATTCATGCTGTAGACAAAACTGTCTTCAGCGTGGCTCTACCACTCAAAATGTAATGTAAATGTATGTTCGCAATTCGTCTGTATATATATACACCTCCTCTGTTTTTCCATTGGTTAAAAAATGTGAAAAAAGCATCAAAGATTCTAAGTTTGGAAATATGCATACAAACTGCGATAATCCTGTTCATATTTCCATTCAGTGGGTTTTCGTGTACAATACACGCACAAACATACAGACAAGATAATTAAAAATATATATTTCTGTAATCGAATATGTTTATCATTACTTTTTAAACATATCAAATGTACAGACACAGCTCTAATACAATTTTGTTATATTATATCAACAAAACATTTGTCTTTCAAAACAAAATATATTATTAAAAAAATATTTATGTACAGAAGTCTCCGTGTATTTATGCCCACTACTATAACGTCAAGCGACGCGCGAAACGACGCGTTGCGTACAAGTGCAGAGGGTAGCGGGGTGGATGGGCGGAGCTAACGCACGAAATATTTTAGGCAGCATGCTCTTAATACAAATCCATAAACTAGTAACGCTAATAATTTGACATGCAACATTACGCCACGTTTGGCAACACACGTAAAACGCGGGCAGCCCACGAGACACTTGTTGCACGCAGTTGACGCCTATTCATGTCGATTCAAATTGTTTGTGTATCCAACACGCGAAATCAAAATATTATTATGTTGCCGATTCTATAGCAGGTAATTCGGATATAAATGTATGATAAGAAGAAAATTTGATAAGACCAAATCAGCTGCTTACTTTTCGGCTACCTTTAACTTAAAACTGACAGAAGTATGTATATAAGCCCACATTACTATTGCTATATTTTCGTTTAGACATTTTTAAGACGATTTCATGGCCTACGATATAAACTAATATAAAGAATCGTGTCATGTGAAAGGGCCTCATAGTTTAGTTTATAACACATGCGCGCGAACGTGTGATCGAATAAACTGGAGGTGATCAAGATTATTGGCAAAAAAAACTTTAAATAAATACATCAGTCTTCAGTTTATATTCTTGTTAAAACTAGTGTCGTTAACGTCGGTTAAGGGGGTACCTATAAAGAATCAAAGGGGATACCATTCCTTTGAACGTCAGAAGCACACAAAAATTTAGAGCTCGTATTCTTAGTAATTCTGTCGGATTAATGTCTTAATCAACTACTGAATTCCCTTCCTCTGAGAATATCGGTAAAGTATAATACCATTTTGAGCTTGTCCCTCTGGCAGCTTAAAGCGACGATAGTCACGGGGAGTGGAACAGATAGTCGAGACAGACGTCGTGGGTTCAATACCAGACCTCACGACACACACCTTCGGTGTTTCGATGTTATGTGTGATTATTAATTACCGCTTGTTTTATCGGTGAAGAAAAACCTTGTGTGGAAACTTACATATTTGGGAATTCTACACGTGTGAGTCTACGAGCCCATGTAAGGCCAGAATGGTAGACTAAAGCCCTAACTCTTCTCATTAGTAGAGGAGGCTCGTGCCCAGCAATGAAACGGTGTATAATAAATGCAATGCTGATAAAAAAAACCCTGCAGATGCTCCCGTCGTTGGGACGAGTATTATTAAATACGCTGTCACATTTGACTTTTATATTCCCACTACCAGCATTTTCCTCCCCTACAGAGAATCTGAGGTACGTACACACACTTTTGCCTCAGCCTTTACCGAAGCCGGCCCTTTTCCCAGTAGTCTTCGCGATCTATCAATCTGTTGACCTAATCCTTAATGCGACACCGTACCGTAATATTGTGGATTAAGCCCTTCTCTGGATAGAAAAGTTCAGTAGACGTCAAATTAGTAAATGTAATCCATCTTTTATAATAAATGACATTTCTCTTAAAAAAATATAATCTCTACGATATAATCGTAGAGATTATTATATTATGGAAAATATTTATTATTTATTATACTATGGAAACTTCACCTTAATTATTACATTTATTCGTACATTACATTTAGTTATAGACAACACTTTTGGATATAGTATCATAGATCAGTTATGTGAATACATCCGCGGCAGTCTTGGTATCCTCAACGTGGCAAATAAACTCCAGAATTTTCGCGTAACGCATCACGTTTTGAAGAAATCACAGAAGTGCATCGGTCGCAAATGTCTGTGCTGCTTGTGATGTATTAAGAGCCATGAGAGCCAACGGTCTCTCTACGGAGGATGCTCAAGAGTGAGCGAAGAGAAGGCGACTTAGCAGGAAGGCGGACCCTGGCACTAGCCGGCATAGTGCCAAGCAGAAAGATGAATCACTATTATAAATCCCGACTTGTTTTTTCCTTCATTTATTTTCTCTACCTACTTTAATTCTACCAACAGTTTTTGTGCAACCAGTATGCTTAGCAAAAAGCGAATGAAACGGGGTTGATCCAACAAATACATACTTTATTATAGTTTTAATATTATGTAGTTTCTCCATGTTTTCCACGCTAGTGACGATCCCGTCCGTACTCTGTACATAGCCCGCGATGTTTACATTGCGCGATATTTGCACAAGTGCTCGCGACGGCTAATGTTCCCTCCACAAAATCTACAATGATTTAGTCATGCTGAGCTGTCGCGACGTTTGTTTGTCCTATATTTCTTATGTATGGCCACACATTGGAAATTAAAGTGGTAAATAATTAAAAGATACATACACTGGTTGCTGGGCCATGATTGCCTGTAAGAGGTTGCCTTGAGGGATAAAGCCGCTAATTGTATGTACTATGTATAAATGTACATTTCTATTTTCTCTGTCTTGAATTTATGTTATGAAAAATAAAGCATTATAAATAAAACTAGCTTTTCCTCGCGCCTCCGCCCGTGTGATCCGCTTTTTCCGGGATAAAAAGTAACCTATGTTACTCACTGATAACCTAGCTTTCTATCGGCAAAGAGTTTTCGAAATGGGTCCAGTAGTTTTAAGTTTATTCGTTACAAACAAAAATACAAATCTTTCCTCTTTCTAATATTAATGTAGATATGTTCATTACTAAGATTTTGATTTGAAATGTCACGTTAACTAACCTCATCTTACGGGAAGGAGTTGCAGTGCCAACTCGAGATTGATGCGCGTTGCCTATGGTTTAGCACATACTTGGTTAAAAAGGTCTGAACTCAGAACATGTAAAGGTGAATCCGACATGAATGCCATTTATCGCCAAGCAGCATATTAAGCTATATATCGTTATAGTAGTTGTATACGTCAAACCGTGTTTCTCACATAGGAATACCGACCTAGCCCAATGCCTTTTTTTATAATCTTGACTGACAAGACAAGGAGGTCGCTCGCATGATGATAAGCGCCACGCCTCCGGATAAACAATAGTAACACAACTTAGGACTTTGCATTTCACATCGTATTACACATGGCGCTGCCCTACGCTCGTCACGTCGAGACACAGGTTAAGTCTAATGATTCTTGCACAAGATGACCTACACTGGCAGTCTTGGAGGTGAGCAAAACCATTTTTCGCCCTTTGAACTTCCGTATTTGTACAATCCCTGCGTACGAAACTGCAAGCAGAATTCCAAGAATGACAATCTTAAACGGTCGATATGTTTTCCTCAATAACAATACATGATCACGGAGATCACGACGCAATGGCAATCAATCAATAACATCCAGTTATGTCCAATCACACTGCGGCCTTGCTCCTAATGTGCCACATAAAATCATCAATAACCATGCATGTCAAGACGTTTTAGCAAGTGTGTACATAAATAGGGTCATTTTGTCTATAGGAAGATCAACAAAATAATGTTTAGGCGAAGTGGTATCTCCGCATGGTCTGGGACACTGGTTGTTGTAATGGAAACAAATGTAGGATATAACCAAATACACACTGTAGTTCCTTTACTTGACATGTGAACATCAGGACAACTTATTGTGCAACACATCAATACAACTAGATGGTGTGTAGCAGTAATAACATAAATGTATGTAGTAAAAATCAGTGTTATAATCTTGTAAATATTTACTGAAATAAAATATCTGCAATCTCTGACTACAAACTTTAATCAACTTAAAACCAGTCATATTACAACTTGTCAGATGATGCTATATTGCCAAAAGACTAGAGCTGGGATACACAAAGCGTTATCCCCAACAATCTCAATATTAGTTGAATCTACATACAAATGTGTCAAAACCTTGAACATATCATGATATGGAATAAAAAGGAAATAACTTCATATTTATCTTGAAAACAATTTTACGCTATTGGACTACTGCCATCCCTTTCAACAGTTAATAAAAATGGTTGACATACATTTATTACCAGTGGTTTCGTTACTTATTATAACAAAGTAATGATCCAATAGTTGTAGTTTATCAAATTGGACATTAAATGATGAAAATCCTTAATAGTATTTAACTACAATATGTTTAGTAATGTAAAGTTTTAATATGATTTAACATTTCCTAATCACATTTAGTGGGTAAATATGTCTTGAGGATTGTGCAAGTGGACCTAAATTGGTATGATAGATAACAAAATTGATTTGCATTAATTTCTATAGCTTATTGTCCTAGACAGATGTCCTCCTTCATTCCTCTTTATTTCCTAACTATGTTTTGAATAAAAAAAATATCAGTAGCTACAATAATAATTTCAGCTACCATTCAAATAACAAAAAGCTGAAAAAGAGCAGATCCTAAGTTTTTTCTTCCCTCAGAAAAGAGACAAATAGCAAAAATCATACAATATCTTGGAATTTACTATACATACTTTATAATGATATTCATTTGAACTTCAAACCATTGCCATGGCTCGGCAATGACTACTATTGAACAATAACATTTGTGGTCTTCTCTTAATACATCATTAACATTATGGATGATGTTTATGTTAATATTAAAAAAAGTAATCCTGATAGTGTCTGTTCAACTGGTGCGTCACTAGTTATAAAAAAGGCAGGTAATATTAAACTGCATGTATGTTATAGTTTTCTAATGGATAACATAATATGTCCACACCATCATACAAGCAATTTGCAATGAGTTATCTATAACTCTATTATTGTTGTTGGTTTATGCTTGTTGTGTGTTGTGTTTATGGTTGTTTAGTGAAGCCAAGAAGAATTGCTTCTCCATTATTTTGTTACCATTATGCATATTTTATATAACAAACCTGGAACAAGACTATATAATTTTATTATAAACAATAAACAATCTGTTTGATTCTCCACATTGATTCTGGAAATCCACCAATAAAACTATGTTATTTCTACCTGTGACTTTTAAACTGTATCCTTATTGGCTCATTCGTGGGATTGATCGGACAACTCAATGTAAGATTGTTTATTGATATTGGTTAGTTATTTGATTTGACTAATAGGTTATGTTTTTTTGCTGCCTTCAAGGCAACAAACGCCACAAATTATATGAGAAGAAGAATGGTAAAAAGTTGAATCATTAGAATGTTTGTTTTGATAATGTTGTGATTGGAAAATTTCAATGATATTTCTATAGCCCACTGCCAATGCCATCAATCACCAAAATTATAGGGTTTTTTTTAGCATATATCACATATAGAAGAGACGTATGAAACAAGTGCAATATGAAACGATGTTTTGTATATAATATCCAATGTTTATATATTGTGGGTGATAAATATACCAACACATACACGAGTAACTACACGCCTCGCAAACAAAGTAAATAAACATATTCGTGTAAACACGAGCGGTAATGCAATACTGCACATAAGATGTATAACGATTATATATCTCCATTTTCACAAATATCCCAAAATCTCACATACAGTTGCGTCCATTGACAGAAAATATGCAGTCGAAAAAAACAAACTAGGTAGGTAAGTTTAAGACAATTGAAAAAAATAATGTTTTACAAAATCCTAATTATTTTACCTTACAATATCGTGGACGAAGACGATAAATCCAGTAAAACAATACTGTTTCGCACGGAATTCACACAAGCACAATGGTGTAGCCACATTTGCTACAACGCGATCAAAACATAGCCTTTGTATGCTTTTTACGGCATTTGGGTGCGTCATGTGCAATTAAAACGGCTGTGTTTGTTATCATAGAAGGGAATTAAGCCGTTTCCAAACTTCTAAACCTCTCTATTTTAATGTATTTTGAAAAATGCTGCTGCTATTCAACACAGACATGGCATAACACGCAAACACTTTGGTCGTTTTTCACAATGAAACACTTCACTTCAACACGACAGTCTGTTCGAGGAATGCGAAGCGGGCCACGGTATGCATTTTCTAACTCACCTTGTTGTTTATTCGCTATTTTATTAAAACAGTTTTGAAAAACTTCATATAAATGCATAGGCTCGTCATCGCTCGTCGCCATTTTGGAATTTACTGTCCAAATAAAACATAGACGAGGTAGAGTAAATGTTAAACGAGGAAACATTCAAAAACTTCCCCACGAAATGTTAATGCGCATTGTAGTTCTGAATTTAAAAAATTAGTACATAGCCGTTTAGGAGTTAATTTTATTGAAATATTTATGAAACATATGAAATGAGTAAATTTATGTATCAAACGTAAACATATTTTTGTTATAATAATTTACACAAATAAATATAAATATTGATTCAAGGCAGATAAATTGATTCATACTATAGACAATTTAAAAGTTCAATGCCCATTTTATAGTGATGTGATATTTAGTTGACTACTAATCGATTATATATAATGGTCTAAAATTATAAATGTTAAATCATCATTGATGTTTAATCAAAACCTGCACATTATCTTGGTCAGTCTCAACATAGTCATAAGCGATCGAATCTACTTAACTGTTTTTAGACACTAACGAAAGTTTGAACGCGTAGAGGATAATGACTATGAAAATAAAATGATTATTTTACTATATGCCATATTTTTGAAATATGTGATGATTTTAGAGATAGTAAACCTCTATGTGTGTAATTATATTTGCTCTGTTTCTCTAGAGTCTAGAAGATTTCCATTTCTTATAGGTTTTCGTGTGTGTTGTCAATTGTAGTTTCTTCTTCGCACTGCTCTATATTAAATTAAAGGTCAGTACAGTCCGGAGTCTGGAATTGTCCCCGATATGATAATTGATATCCCATTATGAGACGAAGATGGGCTCGACGAAGTGTGACTGTATTGGTTACAAGATTAAACTTATTTTATTTCATATCTAAACTAAATATTAGTTTGGGAGTTAATGTAACATCACTACTGTTATATTTTTTTGCTGCGATAATCAAGTTTGACGTAGGAGCCTACAAAATTTTCGAGTGCACTTGGATAAACTGAAAACATACAAATATCTTCATGTAATTATGTTCTCATTGAATTCTATTAACACTCAAAATCAGGTAAATTCTTAATTTTATGTACAATATGATGTATCAATTATAATTTCTATAAAAATAACAATTTCGTCATGCATCATAACCTTTTGTCATTGCAGATTTTAGTTAGTTTTAGCCAAATATCGAGCCGCTACTCGAGTGTATTTAAACAAAGAAAACAAAATGGTGTAAAAAATAAAAATGTTAAGGGCAAAGAAGGCTCCAGCGCGGCGTGTGATGTGACAATCTGCCGTGAAAGTTTCCAAGAGTGTTTGAAGAATTTGGACAAAAATGCCTTAGCAGAAATGCGCTCGGTGGACGTCCGGTCGGTTGTTTCGTTGGTCGGTCTGTCCAGGAAACCGTTGAGTCAATTGGGTGGCTTATCGTCATGTAGGAAAATATCATATGTGTCTACAGACTCCTTCGAGAAAAATAAGAACGGTTGGTCGGAACCGCCAACGATGACCGTAGACTTGCGCGGGAATAGCACCAGGTAACTACAAACTTACATAATTGAACCTCTTAAAGTATAAAAGTAATAGTGGAATCTTTAAATGTTATCTAGAACTTGTCATTATGAAAAAAATAAAAATTCTATTTTGTTGTTGATAACATAAACATATGAAGTATATAACATTGATTGCCTTTCCACCTCTACAAAATGCGTGCCAAATTGTTACATATCAGATGAACATGCCTAATATTAACTTTACATACTATATTTGTCACAAACTTGGCCTAAATAAAAGAGTTTGGTAGTATTTATCTACATTATTATATGTAAACAATTGTAAACCTTTATATATGACAACATAAGGGTTCAGTGCACAGCCAAAGCTAATTTTAGTATGGAGCAAGATCTAGATATGTAGCCTTTTGCACATGGTTTGTTATATGTAATCTGAACTCAGAAAATAGTCAGGCATATGTACCTGGGGTCTATGCTTGGAGTGTCTGCTCCTCTAATATGTGATTGAGAACATTCAAGCTAAGGGCCCAATTATGACTTTTATGATCCATAAAATATAATCATTATTCAATGAATCTTCATCATTCCCAGATTCAGGTTATCAGACAACTTTGTTAGCGTACTTTCACGCAGCTTACAACACAACACATTCAACTACAACATCCAAGTGCGAGGGTTCAAGACTGAGCGCAGCATTCATGCAGACCTCAAACGCAACCCGAACCTTGTAAACAGACTACGTAAGTTCTTCGGTCAGTATTTGTGTTTAGGTTTTATGTTGCTTTTATTTTCTTTATAACAGGGTTGGGCAACCCTTAGATCATGGAAGAAGGCGACAAGGCTAAACATCTTAATACCACATGCATTCTTCAGTGGATAATATTTAAAAGACTTTAATGTGGTTGAGTAGGTATATTATGTCACTCTAAATTTAAAGGTATACAGGCTAAGTATGAATGGTCTTAAAATGTAAATTAAATTTATATGTATAACCTGTTTAAAAAAAAACTCATTCTAAATATACGATTTCACATTACCATGCATGTGTGGAAGGACAACTTTTTTTTTGGTAATTGCCTAAGCATTTAGCAGTAGATTGTATGAAGTTACCCATCCTTATTTTCTTATATAGCATGCAGAGGTATTGAGGGCTTAAGTATATGTTATTATCTTAACACAAATTATTCTGATTGTGCTATTGCTTGTATGTTTTTATAATTTTCAACTTTTCTTGATTCTGAACAAATATTAACAGTTCTTGTTAACAAACAAGTTCTAGTGTGAACTACTACTACTAAACTACAATATGTGTATTTGTATGCACTATATCCTACTAATCCCTCTCATTCCAAAATGATGAAGACTACCTTTCAGAGGACTACTGCTTAATCAGGCTGATCTACAGTAAGAGTTTTATGAGTGGTAGAGCCACGCTGTAGATAGTTTTGTCTACAGCATGAATGGGCTGGCTCAACCGGTTCGTTACCACTGTCTCACAATGTTGTATGTACGTATTTATTATTTAGGGCCTCTAGGCTTCTGTTAAACCTGCATCCAAAAGCTTGTATATTGTAAATGTTTTGTTTCACGAATGTGGGTATAACACATAAATGTCTAAAACTGCATTTCACAAAGAAAATCGTCCACAGGACTTAACGCAACAGAATCGCCGGACAAACAGTCTGTAAATTTAGCGGCAGATGCTGCGCCGCGGCTAGAAAAGTTACTGAACGATGACAACTCACATCTCACACACCAACAGAAAGATAAGATCAAGATTGCCTTTGCTGAGGGCTACCTGGCTGGTATGTGTTATGTAGTATTTTTTTGGACTGTGGCAGTATTGTGAATTACATTTGAAAATTTCATACATTGAATGTAGTAACTTTTCTGACTGTCAATAAGCATAAATGTTTTGTGGACTCGTTTTAAACTGATTATTTTGTTCAATTAATTGTATAGAGCTATAAAAGTAGGTCATTAAGAAATGTCCTAAGAATGCAGATAATAATAATATTTACAACAAGTTGATGCTAACAAATACTCTTACCACAATTCTAAAAAATAAAACTACTACATAACTTAAATTTGTTAGAGTATATGACGTATACTATATGACGTAATTGATGTCCCAGGCTCGCACCCAGACAACTTGCGCGACAAGAAGCCATACAAGTACCTGAAGCTTGTGCAGCAACTGTTGACCATCGTTCTGTTCCTCGCCATTTTCGTCAGTCTCATGGCGTCAGTCAGCGGGACTGTCTTCCGGTAACTATATACATATTGAAACTTACATTTTTTTTTATCATGGCTCGGCAAAGTGACTACGCTACACCTGATGGTAAGTGTAGCGCAATCCAAGAATAGTGTCGACCAACGATAAACAATGTGTCCATCGTAGGTCGGCAAGATCATGCCGGCCTGCCAAAGGGCCAAGGGGGAGGGGAAGGAAAAAGGGATGGGAATAGGGTTAGGATCAGGGGGCAAGCCCCCTGGGGAGAACCGGAATACACTGGCTGACCCTGGAACGCGACCCACACAAGGTGGGCCACTATAGCAGGTTTTAGCACCAGTGTACGGTGGTCGCCATCCGGTGGGATACAAGTATCCTCCCACCAGCAATTGACACCATTCTGTTGCTAAGGGCATGTCTGTGATACTTCACTTGAAAATACGTTTAATCACGTAATCGCCTAGAATTTCCCTACAAGGCGCTCTACCCGTTGAACACGGTTGGTGCAAAAGAAATTCGCGCATAGTCATCCCGTATATTTTAGATTACGCGCGTATAGTATTGTTTCTTTATTTTTAATTTTAATTCAAAACTTATCCATTTAAATATTACTTTATTGCTTTGACGATAAGGTCGCAATTTGTTTGCCAGTCTTTATGCAGTCATTGCTTATTTGAAGACACAATAAAAGTGATGAGATGATTTGAATCTATTACTTTCTTTAATCCTAGTCATAACACCACAAAATTTTAGATAGTAACTTCTGGAAACCAATCTTAATATCTGCCTACTCATAGTTTTCGTCACAATCCGTAGTTCCCTATAATCAGTGAAATAAACATGCGCAGGATCCAACTCGGCAATCAAGTGGAGGTAGACCCGGAGGATATCTCTGTCACCTTTGATGACGTCAAGGGTGCCGATGAAGCCAAACAGGAACTTCAGGATGTTGTGAGTAAATCAATAATCAAGATTTTAATATGGTTTGGGTTGGTTAGTAGTGTGTAGTATTTTATAATTTGATGTTTTGAGTTGTGTTGCTGCAGTTTATGGGCAGGCGTGGTGTTTGCTAATAGGCTGTTTTCTCGTTTTATCATTGAGTTGAATAAAAAAAACCATAGTCGAAAAACATTTTCACTTTAATATGATAATATTGATCATAATGTTTTTTTTGTATCACGAAACCATATTGATTAGTCTTAGAGCCAATTAGATTGAATTATATTGTCACAATATAAAATTAGATTTTTACATTATTCTTTTTCTAAGTTGTGGGTGTGTTTGTGTTGTTTAGGTGGAATTCCTGAGGAACCCCGAGAAGTTCTCCACGCTGGGCGGCAAGTTGCCCAAAGGCGTGTTGCTGGTGGGTCCGCCGGGCACTGGCAAGACGTTGCTGGCGCGCGCGGTGGCGGGCGAGGCTCGCGTGCCGTTCTTCCACGCCGCCGGCCCCGAGTTCGACGAGGTGCTGGTGGGGCAGGGCGCCAGGCGCGTGCGGGACCTCTTCAGTAGGTGATATCACTCCTGTATACGCACGCACACACACACATATAGGAGCGCGAACGTAAAAAACGCACGTGCACGCTCGCACGCACACGCATGCTTTCGCGCTCACACACGAGAACTCACACATACACATTAATTATTAATTAAATACTAAAATGGGTTTTCATCACACACACACATACAGGAGCGCGCGCGACCGTATACACGCACGTACACGCGCGCACGCACACGCATGCTTTCGCGCTCACACACGAGCACTCAGACATATACATGAGGAATTAATTGAATACTAAAATATGTTTACAGAATTATTTTACATATAAGTTGTTATCTTATTAATGAGTAATAATTGAACCACGCAAAAAATAAATTCAATAATTAAGTATTAGTATAAATAATGCAGTATTTGATAAAAAAATACTGAATGTAAAAAATATTTAAATACATTGTTTCCAAGTAGCGTCAAATGACGTGTCCATTGCTACAGAGGCGGCAAAAGAACGAGCTCCGTGTGTGATCTTCATCGACGAGATAGACTCGGTCGGTGCCAAGAGAACTAACAGCGTGTTACATCCGTACGCAAATCAGGTATTGTAATACCAACTGTTATTTTTTTTTATTTCATTGAATGACGAGACGAGCCGAGCGCTCGTCTGATGGTAAGCGCCACGCCTGCCCATAAACAGAAGCAACACCGCACAGACTTGAATTACAAAGCGCTGCATGGCTCTGAACTGCGCTTGTCATCACGAGAGGAGATGTTAAGTCTCATAATGCTCAGTAGTTTCACTGGCTTCAATGTCCTTCAAACCGAAACACAACAGTGCTTACAAACTGTATGTAATGTATTGCCATCACGAAAACATGCAATAATAAATGTGATATAATACATTAAGCATATTTTCCTTATAAATTACTATCATAAATAATTATATTATTACATACATTCGCACTCATGGTTGTAATTGCGTTCCTCGTAATTCTGGTAGGCAGAGGTGTAAACAGTACTCACATTTCACCGATTTTATTTCCCTCAATACCAGGCACAATTCAGACTGGAGTCTAATACAGAGCATTCGTGAAATTATTTTTCGAAAATTCGATATTACTTTTACCCATCCTGGGCACCGAAACCGAGAACTCAGCAAAGCCGCGTACGCATTACAACTGCGTCATGGATCTAATAATTGTAATGTTTAACCATATTGTTGTGCAGACAATAAACCAGCTGCTGTCGGAGATGGACGGCTTCCATCAGAACGAGGGTGTGATAGTGTTGGGCGCCACCAACCGTCGCGACGATCTCGACCAGGCGTTATTGCGACCGGGACGATTTGATGTGGAGGTAATTTTTTTTTAATCTTTATTTATTTAGGGTTTCCATCCAAAAGGATATGTCAACCTCCATCGTACCTATTACAGCTTAAACAAAACTTATATAAGCACTTTTGAAATATTAAAATAACATAAATTTGTGTATAAAAAAAGTAGGGGAGGTAATAAATTAATAAATACACCCAACAGTCGCACATATAGTCCTGAACCCACAGTAAGATACGAGTCTTGTGTCGTAGGTATCAGGAACTATGAGATACTTTCGGTGTCACGACACCCAGACCCTGAAACAAATATTTGTGGATCTATAATATGGGGTCGTTTAAACGGAGTGTGAAGAAGTAGTTAGGCAGGCCGGCATGATCTTGCCGACCAACGATGGACATAGTGTTTGTCGTTGGTCGACACTGTTTCTAGATTGCGCTAGACTTTCCATCATGTGTAGCGTAGTCACTTTGCCGAGCCAGTATAAAAAAAAACACAAACGTTTGTGTGCGGGGATCGGACCCGCGGCCTCCCGCTTCACAGCCACGGAGGCTGTCCTGTGTATCTATAATATAAATGAGGCTGCTAGAATCAGAGCGGCCTAACTGTATTTTGATGACTTTTGACCTATTTGTATTTTCGTAATTTAAAAATGTCAATCTACAAGACCAGACCGGCCTAAAATTGGTAACATCATCTTGACATAGATGGCAGTACAAGTTAATTTCGGCCGTGGTTTAAATTGTCGAAAATACAAATAGGTTAAAAGTCATCAAAATTCAGTTATGTTGCTGCCACACAACATGTTATAAAATGTTTACAAAACATTATTAAACATTTGTTAACAAAAATTTGATACATTTTATCACAATGTTAGATAATGTTAGTAAATGTTTAATGTTATAAAATGTTTGTTAACATTTTATAACACCGGTGTGGCAGCACCATTAGGCCACTCTGGTTCTAGGAGCCTCAAATATGTATGACGTGTAAGTTGTTCGCGTGCGTTGCAGGTGTCTGTGCCGACGCCGGACGTGTGGGGTCGGCGCGAGATCCTGCAGCTGTACCTGGCGCGGGTGCGTGCGGCGCTGGACGTGGACGCGGAGGCACTGGCCCGCCACACCACCGGCTTCACCGGCGCCGACCTCGAGAACATGGTCAACCAGGCGGCGCTCAAGTATTACTACATTTGTTTTATCTTTTTATTAAAAACTACCAGACCCGGCCACGCGTTGCTGTGGCTAAGGTATAAGTTAAATTATATTGTAGTAAACTATTCAATACAGTATGCGCCATCTATTGGATACTTTGTCAATTCAGCCGATAAATTACCTTACACCGCCATCTGTGTAACCGCCATCTCTTTTTTCATATAATAAACAAATAATTTGCAAAAAAAAAAATTGTTGGCAGTCATAGGGACTTGCCGATAGAAGGGAAAACTAAAGTATATTTATTGAATACTCACTCTCAACTCAACTCTACTAGATTGCATTGCAGTCTAGTACAGTCCGAATCATTTATAAGTCGATAATTAAAGCCGTGAAGAATGAGTTCGCATAATCGGATATCCAGATAATCGATGTTCGGATAATCGGGATTCTATTGTATATCACGTGATCTTTCCACAGAGCGGCGATAGACGGTGCTAAGACGGTAACGATGAAATATCTAGAGGACGCGCGGGACAAGGTGCTGATGGGGCCGGAGAGGAAATCCCGTCTGCCTGATGAAGAGGCTAACATCATCACGGCGTACCACGAGGGAGGGCATGCTATCGTCGCCTATTACACAAAGGTGGGGAGCAGCAACACATGGTGACTGGGTCTATTGACTAATGGACCCAGGGAAGGGTGGATTAAGGCCGGGTTCCCCTGCAAGCCCCTACAAGCAGCCGCGACAGGTCCATATTAGGTGTCGGGGTATGGCAGGGTATTTTGTCTACAGCATGAATGGGTCGGTTTGATCGGATTATTCTTACTTTCACACAGAAAACCAATGTAAAGTAGTTGCTGCTGCGTTTCGTTTAAGAGTGAGATCTCACGACGACACATGTCCCAAATCTTCCTCCCCTTTTCAATTTGTTAAGCGTTCATTGGCGGTGGACATAATTTACCATCAGGTGACCCACTTGTTCGTTTGCCGGCCAACACTATGAAAAAGATTCAGTTCAGTGGAAGCAACAACTTTCTCAGCTAACAACTATTTTGAACTTACCTTTTACAGGACGCTCATCCATTACACAAAGTGACAATCATGCCACGAGGCTCATCGTTGGGCCACACAGCTTACATCCCAGCCAAAGAAAGGTCAGTTATCATAGGGTTAAAAACGCATAACCGTGTTTGTACATTATGGGTTCCAGATTTAGTCAGGGTTGTTAAAACATGGGGTTTTGATAGCCTACCTGATGCAGCGGGCGGGTAGCCGGCTTTGAAACGAGAGGCCGCGAGTTCGATTCCCGCACCTGAACTAATGTTTGTGTAATCCACAATTATTTAATATTACTGTGAGGTCAAGATTATGTGTGTATGTTGAGTGTATTTATTATTGCTTATATCACGGATATATGACCCTATATACGTCGCTTGTACGAACCAAGCGTGTCAATTTTTACTATGTAGACTGAACTTGACCAAGGTGCTCATTGCTATTGTGGGTTGGCGCGTTGCCATTGTAACTAATTGTGATCCGTGAGTGAATTACTTAGTACTTCATATTTATACGAATTCCATGGGTAGGTATCATCTACAAAAAAATATAATTTATCGTTTAAAACTCAAATAGCTCGTTCAAGCCTTGTAGCTGATTATTTTATTAAGTCGTTACAGGTGTACGTACATACATATTGATGTTAGGTGGTGGGTCCCTTGTATGCGAGATGCTGTTTGGGTTGGTACCACCAGTTTTTATATTTCTATGGCCAAGCAAGCAATGTGTAATCAGTGTTGTGTTTCGGTGTGAAGGACATTGAAGCCAGTAAATTTTCTGGACGTTATATGACTTATGACATTATGTCACCAGGTTACCAGCGCAGTCCAGTGGCATGCAGTCCTTTTTAATTCAAAATGTTGTGTGGAGTTGATTTTGTTTACCATCAGGCGAGTGACCTACTCGTCTCGTCATTTATGCATTTTTTTTTCGTAGGTATCACGTGACTAAACAACAGTTGCTAGCTATGATGGACACGATGATGGGCGGACGCGCCGCCGAAGAGCTTATCTTCGGCCCTGACAAGATCACATCAGGTAATTCAGTTGTATTATTACCCATTTTTTATGTCAAACTCCTCAGCGGAGTGTATAGTGTGTCAACCAGGATCTAGTGATAGTACAATATCTTTTTTTTAGTAACACGCTCTTGTTAGCTTCATACGTATGTTAGTATGTTTGTATGTAACGGAAACTTTGAACATGATTTTGACCTCCTTCAAAACGTCGGGTTAAATCGAAATTACTTATGAAGTACTGTTGACAAAACAATATTTAAAAAAAATTGAAGAAAAAAAATATTTTATTGTAAAAAAAACGTGGGGTGCATGGTGTCAATAGATATAAATATTTTATTGGCAGATATGAGTAGAAGTATTATAATTTTGATAATATTTTAAAAAACCGCTTTTTTACAATAAAATATATTTTTATCTTCAAATTTATTAAAATTGTTTTTCTATTTTTTTGTTGGATTTTCTATAAAAGCGTGTTTTTTAGTTTTTTTTATTGATTTTATAAACATGAGCGGCCCGCCTGATGGTAAGCGGTCACGGCCGCAGAACGACATCAAACAAACAAAACCAGTTTTTTTTCGACTTTACTGAAAAGTTAGTCTTGAGCGGTATCGCAGCTATTCGAGTCTGAAGGGTGGTGGGAGTAGGGTTAGGGCATTTTAGGCACTTGTCAAGATACCGGCCGGACTTTGAAAATGTCAGAATTTTGAATAATGAACGATTTACAACATAGTAAGCCAAGAGCTTTCCATTAACATAGCATTTCGATCGTAGGTGCATCATCGGATTTGAAGCAGGCGACATCGATCGCGTGCCACATGGTGCGCGAGTGGGGCATGAGCGAGAAGGTGGGGCTGCGCGCCGTCGAGCCGCCGAGGAACACGCTCTCGCAGCAGGAACAACTGGGACCCTGCACCAACGAACTGGTCAGTATACTGGCCACGGTGCATTGTAACAATTATTGTTTATTATATTATTTGATTGAACGATGAGACGAGCAAGGCTCTACGCCTGCCCATAAACAGAAGCAACACCATACAGAACTTTGAATTACAAAGCACTGCAAGGCACTGAACTGCGCTCGTCACCCCGAGACATAAGATGTGAAGTCTCATAATGTCCAGTAATTTCACTGGCTTCAATGTCCTTCAAACCGAAACACAACAGTGCTTAAGCATAAACACTGTTGCTTGGCGGCAGAAATAGAAAATGCGGTGGTAACAACTCAGACGGCCTCGCGCATACGAGGAACCTTGTATTTACCGTCACTTGTGTCTTTTATTTATCGTGGCGCATGTCGATGATCGGAATTTGTGTGTAAGCACTGTTGTGTTTCGGTTTAAAGGACATTGAAGCCAGTAAAATTACTGGGCATTATGAGACATGTTATGTCGGGGGTGGCAGTTCAGAGCTATGCAGTGCTTTGTGATTCGAAGTTCTTTGTGGTGTTGCTTTTGCTTATGGGCAGGCGTGGTTCTTACCATCAGGCGAGCGCCTTGCACGTCTCGATATTCAATCAAATAAAAAAAATAAAAAATATATACTACATAATCTCTCGACTCAAATTTACCAAGTCTACGTATCCTCAGATGGATGGAGAGATCAAGCGGTTGCTGTCGGATAGTTACGAGCGAGCCAAAACCATCCTGCGGGCGCACGCAAAGGAACATCGCGCTCTCGCTGATGCGCTACTCAAGTTAGTATATCCTCAATCAAACATATATCCAGTCACTCACCCACTCTGTCATACACTTTCACACACACAATCACTTATTCACTCAGAAATACTCATGCGCCTAATCACTTGTTTGCTCTCTAAATATTCATGCATCCATTTATTTGGTCACAAACACTGATGCATCCGATGACTTATTTACTCACAAATACTCACGCACACAATCACTTATTCACTCGCACACTCACTTACATTAATTTATTACCAAGGATACTTTCTCCTCGCTTATTCAATCACACATGCATATTATATTTTAATTAATCTAAAATCACCACACTTCCTAATTTGGTGTGTAGTAAAATTCTAAATTGACTGCGCTTCGTATATATTCTTATAACTTTTTTACTCACTCACTTTACAAATACTCACGCAAATCAATGAAACGGGTTAATATGGATAAATATTGTCAATATTAAATGACTCTTGGGTGTTTTTAACACGCTTTTAGTAGCTTCAGACGTATGTTAGTATGTAACGGTATCTTTGAACATGATTTTGACCTCCTTCAAAACGTCGGATTAAATCGAAATTTGGCATACTTATCAAGGACGTCTTTTATACAATAAAATACTTTTTTTTAATTTTATTATGTATCTGTAGGTACGAGACGTTGGACGCGGACGACATCAAGGCCATAATGAACGGCGACAAGTTGAAGTTGGAGCGCACCCGCACGAGCAAGGAGCCGTCGGGTGCGGGCACGGGTGCGGGCACGGGTACGGGCGCGGGACAGCCGGGCGGTACGAGCGCCGCGCCGCTGTTACCGCCGCGGCCGGCGCCTGCGTAGCACACGGTACACTATACACATACGTGTTGGATAAAATTAATTAATTATTATTAAACCTATAACTACTTGCACGTCCAAGGATACTTTTGTAGCCAAAAAAAAAGGTGGGTTGTACGTCCAAGGATACGTTTGTAGCCATAACGACATATTTTATATAACCGTCGTTATTAACAAATTGCAGGTAGTTTATGCGTGTTTAATTTGTTTATTAGATAGCGGACGAATTAGTTTACAACAACAATCACGAGACGGTAGTGTAAGAAGCCTCGAAGAATCGTTTCTTAGGTCGGACGTACAAGTGGATAAGTAAACCTATTATATGCTGGTGGGAGGATACTTGTATCCGACCGGATAGCAACCACCGTACACTGGTGCTAAAACCTGCCATAGTGGCCCGCCTTGTGTGGGTCGCGTTCCAGGGTCAGCCAGTGTATATCCGGTTCTCCCCAGGGGGCTTGCCCCCTGATCCTCACCCTTTTCCCATCCCTTTTTCCTTCCCCTCCCCCTTGGCCCTTTGGCAGGCCGGCATGATCTTGCCGACCAACGATGGACACATTGTTTATCGTTGGTCGACAATATTCTTGGATTGCGCTACACTTACCATCAGGTGTAGCGTAGTCACTATGCCGAGCCAGGATAAAAAAAATAAAATAAAAAAATATAACCTTTAATTATGTGTGTTACCAGTGATGACATACGGCACTGAGACGTGGCCTCTGAATATGGGCCGTATAAGACGGCTCACAGTCACTCAGCGAGCTATGGAGAGAGCTATGCTTGGTGTTTCTATACGTGATCAAATCAGAAATGAGGAGATCCGTAGAAGAACGAAAGTCACCGACATAGCCCAACAGATTAGCAAGCTAAAGTGGCAGTGGGCAGGCCACATAGCTCGCAGGACCGATAACCGATGGGGCAGAAAGGTTCTGGAAAGGACGCCACGTACTGGCAAGCGCAGCGTTGGTCGTCCACCTACAAGGTGGACGCGCAGGAAGTCGCTGGATGCAGGCCGCTTCCAATAGGTCGGTCTGGAAATCTTTGGGGGAGGCCTATGTTCAGCAGTGGACGTCTTGTGGTTGATGATAATGATGATGATGATGATGAAACCTATAAGCACCAGGGAGCGAAATACTAAAATACGCCACAGTGGCCTTCACTGTTCAGCCATAGCGTGGCGTAATATGCGTATATGTTTTGAGAATCGCTGTTCCTGCCACTCTCATATTAATTACGAATATTTTGTTTCAGTTCACGTAAAAACGGTCATGGTGCGCCGAACAATGCCCCCAAACATATACAGTCTATCAGCAAGTGTATCTGAAAATTTTGCAGGATGTCCTTATGTTGCTATAAATATAATAAAAATAAGTAAAAAAAACACGTTAAACATTATGTTTATTTGTAGTTAGGCTCAGTTAGATTTAAAAATAAATAAGTATGTGAAGAGACGGTTGTTTTTCAAAGTTTGCAACTATTGGCATCTGATTTGACATAGTCTTATAACACTAGGGTATATTATCCCTTCCAATTGTTATTACGATAGGACCGTTTGGAACTGCGTTACGGGGCAGTGGCTACGTGTAGTGTCAGAAAAATAGTTTGGCGTGAATTTGTATCAGTCATACGCTCAAAATCATACTATCTCATATTCAAAATGTTCTAAAGACATCTTTTTTCAAGAAATTGGCGCGTTACCCATATGGTGGGTGACCGCTTAGTGGTATTTCAATTGATAGCAGTCATTGGAAACTTTCGGACGGCTCGGATTTTTTAGACTAGTTTGGTCACTAACCATTCGATCTAGATTAGAATTGTTATCAAATTACTAGGGGTAGGTCTCTCGTATGCGAGTACCATATGGGTACCATTGCTTTGACCCTTGCCGTATCAAAATGTACAAACTCCAAATTAGTATAGTTTTAACTGTACCCTAGTAAATCTCCTAATTGGGTATATATAATTCAGTTCATTTGTGCAGGTTTTTCTATGTGTGCATAGTATGTTTGTATAGTTACGACAAAGTGTGTCGATAACTATAGGATGAAGGCTTACATTGCACTGCCATACAAATCAAAATTACATATTTAAAAGCCCACACACACAAGCATAGCAAGAAGTGCACAAATGAACCGAATTATCAATATTATAGGTACTTAGGTAGTACTAAGATTTTAAATAATAGACAATTCGATATTGCAATACAGAAAAATATTTCTTAAGCCTTGTTAGAAACAAAACAAATCTATATTTTACTAAAATGTAAATTAAATAAAAGCAATAACATATGGGAACAGGCTGAGAAACGGCGGGTTCGATTCCTGCATAGAGACTAATTTTGTGTGAACCGTAAATGTTTTATTTCGGCTTAGTTGTGTTGGGACCGCAAATCCTTCTTAGTTTTTCGGACTTTATTATAAAAAAAAACCTCAATATGAACTACTAGACACACGCATAAAAATGTAACAAAGCCCATTTTTTGTATATAAATACCACAAAAGCTGTGAGATATGGTGTGAATTTCATTGATCACCAGCTGTGTTAAATTCTTATCGACTAGCGGCCCAACATGTTAGAAGCGGAATGTAGAAATATATTTGAACCGAATATAGAACCTTTATTGTAAAATAGCGTTAAATATAATGTTGAATTAATAATTCGTTTTATTTTCGATACCCCTTTGATTTCTAATTAACTTTAAAAGAGAAGGATCCTTTATGTATGTACATCGATATCTCTATCAAATATTAATTAGTTCGGATAACGGTTACCTTCCATTTCATACCATCGTAATATTTGATTACGATCTAAAGTCGGAAAACAGAGTAATAGAAAATAAAACTATTCATCGAATAACAGTACGCACACACATCACATAAGTTACAATTTATATATGCATTAGTAGCCCTAACACCAACAAATGAATACATAGTGAAATAAATTTATTTATACTCAAAAAAGACTGAATTGCGTGTTTCTGTTTAGCGTGGCCACTTGACCCGAGTTGAATCAGAGCGACTAATCTGGTAGTTTAATAATGTACTAGGGGTGCTCTATATGTATCGATATGTGATAAAATATCGATACATTTATTTGATATATCGAATCAATGCGATATTATCGAATCATTGAAGTCGATATATAATATCGATATATTTTATCCGATATATCGAATCAATGCGATATTATCGAATCATTGAAGTCGATATATAATATCGATATATTTTATCCGATATAGGATATCGTAGAATATTTAGGAAAAATCTATCGGATGTAGCTAAAAAAAAAAATCAACATCAAATACCAGAATAAGTATTGAATGTTGTTTTCTTTTTTTTTTGGCTATTCGATATTATTTTTGTTAATCATTTTCTAATAAAGTCTTTTCCTTCCTACAGTTCGATATATCGAAAATATCGATATTGTTTACCGATATATCGCTAAATATCGATACAATATTTCGATATATTATATCGGAAAAAATATCGATATTTTTTGTACATGAACATCACTATAATGTACCTTCCGAATTACCATACACCGGAATCTACTCTGGAAAAACCATTTTCTTAATTTATGAAGTCTGTTTCGAGCATTACTGTAGTAGGACAACCATGACATAATGTAGCATAATCTAAGGCACAACGATCACAAACTCTGTTTAAAAAACGTCAAATCGTCTGAAACTCTGACTTAACTAAACATGTTTAGTGGTAAATCCCGCTTTAGGGTTGTCATGCAAGTAGGCTTTAAAGTCGAAATGAAAGTCTATTGTCGAGGATATGTATTATTTTATTACAAAACCCAGCATAAACGGTACAAAGTACTATGTATTATAAAATTCTAACATCGTTAAAATTACTTAAGCGTATTTATTAGCCAAACGTCACGACAGACAGCAGCGGACAACAAACATACAACATGGAATGTTTTTATTTTTGTGTTTTATAATTTCAGTTATAGGGCGTTTTAATATTTCGTTACTTTTCTTAGCAATTTTTCTAAAACTGAGGATAGATGCGGCGCAATGACGTATATTGATATACAAAAAAGTTGTTACACAATGTGTTCTACTATTTGATCTTCTAAATGTACAGCACATAATAAACAAGAACATTTTAATTACCTACCCACATCTTGAAAATTAGACAAATTTCTCGATCAAATACCAATGTAAGGGAATAACCCTGATACTAGATTATTATATTAAACATCGAGCAAGCAATGTCCATCCATGTATATCCGAGCCCATAAAAAGTGATAATTTATTTAATGAACCATAGACCATGAATGATTAGTTAAAATAATATACTTGTATCAAACCAAATTTCTAATACAAAATATTTAAAACCGCCGTCATTCACTCTCGCTACAAATCTCGATATATACACAGGTGTTTCAATAATAGTATAAAATATTACACTCTTCGAATACTAAAGTTGACTTCAATGTTAAAAAATATATTATATACCACAAGGTCTATTCGCGAACCCATCAATGAAATCACAGATAATACTATAGGTACTAGTATGTAGATTTTTTCTGAAGGAATTTATTTCGATAATCTCTAAATTTCTTCATAAATAGTTTAGATTCTGTGTGGGTCATTAATATTTTACACTATTATGCAACAACTATAGATTATAATTACACATATCATGTGTGTATAATTCACATATTTCTGCTATTTTACGCAACGTTTATTATTATATTAAGGCATGTTTATAACAATTTGGGCATACAACTACTATTTCAGCAGAGTTTATTTATCGTTAAAATGTTAAGAGTAATATGAACACGCTGTTCAACTACCGAGTGTAAGGAAATCGTTTCGGTGGCCTAAAGTAATAATAAAATACTATCTTAACACAAAGGCAAAACGCTATGCCTTTGTTACTTATTTGCCATTTTGGAACGCAAGCCCGCAATGTAAAGCGTACTAACTAATGCTAAAGTTGGGATCAATGACCACGCGGAATTATTGCGCTCAGTAGTGACATCGCGCGGTGTATAGCACCGCGCAACTGATTCCGCATATCAGCAGATTTTTTAATAACCGTACATTACGTTATTATGAAAATGCGATTTTAATTAGTTCAATGAAACGTCATTGTATTCATTGATCCAATTAACGCACTGCGTAAAAAAGTTAAAAAACTTCCAACGCATTTCACGATTTTTTAGTGGTATCAAGTTTGCAATCACCAGCACTACCAACTGTTTTCGTTTTCGGAAGCGGTCCCCTTACACCCGGTATATATAATAAAACTATGAACTGTAGATTTTGTAATAAAATGAATTATTTATCATAATACAGTAAATTCTGGTCAAATATGTCTGAATCGTCTTAATAAAAGGTTATACAAGCTGGTTGTATTTGTTAATTATTCCAAAGACAATTATTATAATAAACAATAAACCATTTCCAGTTGTAACTATTTTAATAATTGAGATATCTTGAACATTTATATTATCCATTTAGCTTCGTAACATTGATAATTTTTTCATAATCAGTCCCAATAATTGCCGAGTTTACTCATTATATTTAATCAAACTCACTCTCAATATTTATACATAGTTTAGTGTTTACTTGAAACGTTTTGAAGACCCAACGCACACTAGGATTGACCGTAATAAAGCGCGTGTGCTGGGTTAACATGTTTCGCATTATCTTACCCCTTATTAAATACAGCATAGTAAAGTTTCCATGTACTACATCTTTTATTTTATGTATTTCAATATCCTGATATGAGTCTTATGTTTATTTAGATCATCTTTGCTAAATTTTATAATGCGTTCACACATTATTTGTTGGATCTGGCATAAATGGCAAAAAATTATTGATTTAAAATCACCAAACTTATGTTACCAGGTATGATAAATTGGAACTAACAAAATTGGAAATAGACTAACGAACACCCTTCAACATTGGCAACTAATGCTTATTGATTTGTATCATTCATACCATATGACATTATAAAAACAACAACTGTATATACTTATAATATTTGGATATTATTTAAAGGCAGTTTTTATGGATTATTTGGATATGCAACATCTAACTTCATTTGATGTTAAACGATTCATGAAGGCTATGTCCACACATGAGCATTTCTTACCATAGAGGCCATTTTGATTTATACACTATTAAAACATTATTTATACATAAAACATTTTCTTTTTGGTTTGGCTTTGAGAAGAGTAGTCCAATTTCCTATTATTATCTACTTTTGGAAACTATATAATGATTTCTTAGGTTTACGCGAATGTTACACATTGAAATAAATTTAATAAAATCAATTTTGGAAACTATGAAAATATTTTTGTATGTGTATGTTTAGTAGTAAAATGAGATGCATGATACTATGTTGGAACAAAAAGTTGACACGCATGCGTCCAAAGACGCAAGTTGTTTGTTGAACAACAGTTAATTCTGCAATCGATCACTAATTCGAGACATATGCGTCATAGGAAGACGCAAGTTGAAAGCACACATAGCAATGACTAATGACCGATTTCCATAAACAATTTGTTTGATTATCCAGATAGACTCTGGAAATCAAAGAATCACATTAAGTAATCCTACAAACAGTATTATGATTCGCATATTGTGGAATCTATCTTGAGACTAAGATCATTTATTGACATCAGGTGTAAGAGGCTATAGCCAATCTTAGATAAGGAGAATTAACTTGTTTGTTATTTAACATACACAGATACTATTTTAACCAAACAAATAGTGTTATTATGTATATCGAAATATTCTACTCCATTAAACCTGAATTGTTGCAGTACTAGTAATTTTAGCTTGCATAAATAATAACAGCAAACCTGACACTCAAAATTTATTTTCAACATATTATTTGGACTGTGACAATCAAACAAGTCAGATATGGAGACAGACACAAAAAAAAATTGGAGTCAAAATATTTTAGGCCATCCAACATGAAAAAATAGGAATATATTTTTGGATTCAGAGGCCCATTTCTAGAAACTAAAAGCCCAGTCCCTGTCAGAAGACCTAGGGTACGATATTTCAAATACTCTAAACATTTGATAGTGACAGGCTTTCAGTCTCCAGCGGTTGCAATGACATCCAACAATGGGAACTTATTTTGTATGTTACTTTTAATGTGTGTTTTTATTGGTTTTGTTTTCACTGTACTATATGCAAATGACACATATGCATGTCATCAACTGTTGTTGTAAGTACACAAGTCACTGTGCCGCGACACTGTCTCACCACATACGCAGCTGTTCAATACAACCTAAACACGCCGCATCTGGGCGGAGAGTTCCAGGCAGAGTGAGAATATTTACGCGATGTATACTCTTGTAACGCCATCGGAGTGGTCCGGTAGCGCGGATGTTGAGGTCCGCTCACAGCCAGCACAGCAGGCCGAGCCAGGCGCCGGCGGGGCGGTACAGCCGGCGTGATCACTGCGGCTCTTCGTCCGGCACATCCGGGGGCTCCGGCGCCTCTTCCTCGCGGGCGCGGCTCGGCTCCAACTCGATGGCGGGATCGGCGGTTGCCTCGGCCAGGTTCGTCACAGACTTCGACTTGAAGCATTGGAAGTCGACGTGCCGGCTCTTCGCCTCCTCCTTCTCCCAGGACATGTGAATGAACGGCCGCTGTACGTAGTTGTAGATCACCTCGGCGCGCCCGCCCGGTCGTTTGCGAACTTTCTCTTTGTATGTAGGGTAGCCCTCTACCCCAAGGCGGATCTTCTTCAGACCGCGCTCCTTCATCACTTGTTTGGCCACATCCCTGGGGAAGTTAGTTATTGTTACATTCTCACTCAAATGAATAACCTAGTGCCAACTAGCTCTAAAATCTTAATGTCAAATTGTTGAGCCTGAAGAATATAAACTTTTGACTATAACATTTTGTCTACATTTGAAACGAATCTACCTCAGTATGCGTGTTATAGTCCCTCTATATTTCAATAGGATCTATCCTAGACTTAGGTCACCCTTAGAAAGGCAGTTAAAAAAATGTTAATAAAATTAAGCACATGCTCACCTATTTTCGATATATTTGAAGAACCGATACAATGGCGTGGAGAGCACCGTTTGGCTGTACTCGTCTCCCATCTGCGGCGGGTACTGTTCGTCCCACTCGACGGCATCGTCGTCAAGAAGCACGACCACGTGACATTCGCGGTCGCCACGCTGCGCCGATTCCACCATCAGCGGCAGGATGAGACGCTCCAGGAACGACTCGAACTGACGGCGCGCTCCCTCGTTCGACAACTCATGTAAAAGGCCCCGCAGGTTCTAAATAAACAGTAGAAAATTATCGTTTTTCATGCAAACTAAGTCTTGGTACTAATTACAGTGAATTTTGCTTACACATCAAACGGATCTAAGATTGCATGTTGCTTTGTGGTATAATCTGAAGGATGTCTATAGATAGGTGCCTTAGAAAATGCTGAAAATAAACAACTGAATATAGAATCCAAAATTCATCTCATTAAGTGAGGATGCACCAAGGCATACTTTTCTGATCTAACTACCTTAATAGCAATGCGCATGTGTAATGTCTCTGAATTACCTGGCAGCGTACAGTGTTGGCGTCAAACGGAACGAGTAAGTAGTCGCAAGCCTCACGGAGCTCTTGTACGGAAACTGTTGGTGGGCAGCGGATGGTGCCTCCCCTGTAGTACTCCAGAATGGCGCGGAATACTGTTGCTGATATACCCTCCGCGACTTCGTACTCTCCACGCTCATTGGGGTGTGTAAATTCCAGACCTGAAAATATAATATAATACCGCGTCAATTATTTTGGCAAATTAGATGTTACATTTATGTTTCCCAAATGACAGCTTACACAAAAATACAGACATTTACAAGCTTCAAGCAATTAACAATACTGACAACCATAGTAATTTTATTTGTAAATTAGCTAAACTGTGTTAAAAGGTAAAAGTTATAAATGTAATCCAACGCAAAGGGTTTGTTTTGTTGTCGGTTTTCTAGTATATTAGTTACAGTATTAAAAATTTTCAGGCTTAGAATCTACCCAATTATAGATAAATAGACAGGACTGATAATTAAATAGAATTAAGCAAGTAGTACACTTGTAGCAGCCATGGGGCACTCCTCCATCTAATATTTAGGGCCTAATAAAAAATAATAAACTAAATGTGAAAACATCAATGGTGATTTCCAAACAATATAACCAATTTATAACACAAAGACAGGGATAAAATAAACTAATAGTGATAAAACAAGAATAAAAATCACCACACCAATAAAAATAAACAGGTGATACTGAATATTGTATTGCAATATAAATAATATTTTTAAATTATGGCACCATTGATTACACAGGCCAACTGACGTTGTTTTTTCAGAACGTTGTTTTTATATGAGTGTTAAATATCGCTAATTTTAAGTGTTCTGAACACGGAAACACCACTGATTTTTTTCTATCACATCAGGTTTTTTTTTAAAAGGTTAAAATTTTTTAAGAAAACATCGATTATTATGTTACAAATAAGTATATTTCGACGTTTATAAATGAAATGTTAATTACAATAATTGCAATATGATTATTTAGAGGGACTTCTTTTTCGTTTTCCTATAAAATTACGCCTGGCTGTGACTTTTTGTGAATATTATCACTTGTGTGAATTGCTGTGGCTGATTAGAAAACGGTTTGAAAATTACCATTGACTCTTGACGCTGTATATTTGGTTCTGACGATGTTGATCTAAGATCAGAAGTTTAATTTGGAAGTACAGGGTATCATCCCTAGTACAGGGTAGTGCAGGAGCGTGTTGCATCGTGCGATGACGGGGTGACGACTGACCCGTCTTCACCAGCTGCGTAGTTACCCATTTAATTTCTACTCTGTTACACTTAGTGGATTTTTTGTGTAATAAAGTATCTTAAAATTTGAATTGAATTAATTTGGAAGTGGTATTGGAATTTCTGGACCGTGTGGGATTGGACGAGTAACTAAGCTAACATTTGGATAGGATATTTTATTTTTATTCTTCGCACTAATACCTTTCACATTCGTACAGCATAAATAGCAATCATTGATATGGTTAGTTGGCTCTCCCCATATAATAAGCATACGAACAGGTAACAATTTTTTTACGATTTGTCCATTGCCTTAATTGCTCGACACAAATCGAACACATAAACTCCGGAGTTCACAATTTCAGTTGTATTTTGAAGCCAAAATAAGCATTATATGCATTTTGCACAAAATCATTAATATTTTGTTTTTTCTTCGATGTTATAAAATTGCCACAAACGTAACAAAAGGTATTTACATTATTTTCACACTGTCTTGGAGCCATTTTGTTATAAAAATGTTGTTCAACCACAAATCATTGATAAGATTCAATAAAATCAAAAGTAAAATTCTAACACTTTTTTTTTTATTATATACTCTAATTTTAGTATAAATTTTATAAATAACGTTACTGTAACAGCTTATTTTCAAGTAGCGCCTTGTCACTGGGTATGTCGCTGTTACAACTGTTAAGTTTTCTCACGAGAAGTCGCACATTTTCAAAAATGAGCGCCAAAACTAAAAAAATCAATTCACTTTTACTAAGAACAAAAAAGTTTCTGAAAAATTATTTATTTTTTAATTTTGATGTGATATGATAAAATGAGGTTCGGTCTCGCCATCAGTACTATAAAACTGATAAAAAAAATCAATAATATTTGAAACAATGAAAATCATGTCGGCCAGTGTTATTAATGATTTCACCAATGTGGACTATTAAACAGCAATTACTAAAAACGAAGATCAAAGAGTAATAACTGTTTTGTATTCTGTTCATGAACCTAGGAGAAAAAAAGAAATAGGAATATACAGTAAAAGTACCAAATTAGACTAAAACAACATAAAAATGAACAGGCAGCACAGCTGCAGGGTTTTGTTAACCTATGATTCTCTTAATTAAATAGTATGTACCTGACCTATTTAAGATTCACAGAGAAATACTGAGAGACATCACTGACTTGCACATATATAAGAAATACATGTTACTGGTGAATGTCAACTGACATCAAATAAGATTATTATAATTGTATAAAAAGATGGCTAAGTAGCAGGAAAGATAATGAGAAGAAAGCTAACTTTATTTTACCATCAAATTGACAAGCCAATGGCAAAATTACTTCAGGATATTCACCATAATAGACAATATGATGAAAATATGCCATAATGAGTCAACACTTAACAGTGTGAATCAAACTCACAACCAGCCTTTGTATAACCAGTTACTTATTAAGCAATCAGAGTGAATGTTTCATTACTGCCAGCCACACTCAGTGATACCAATTAAGGTAAAATGTAAATTAGTTAGTTCTTTCTATGGACAGAATGTCTTATACTGCATTACTGAGCACAGAGAATGCTTTATGATACATTCTAAGAAATTGATAATTGAGCATTTAAGTTAATTGACATCCATGGGCCTTACTTATAACCTTTCATAAGTAAGGCTGTATGTGTTTTGTTTAGATGAGTGATGGTATTTCTTTTACTTTCACTATTTTTTGACTCACAAACTTACAATTAGTCATTTTGGTACTATAAACAAAGATGTTGTTACTCTGGCCAGTTATTTGTTTGCATTACTTTGTTATTCATTCTATGTATCACCTTAAGCACTAAAAATGTCATCATACTTCTAAATGGTATGTACACAATCAAATAGTTATGCACTAATATTAAATGTAATTAGGTATGTCTATCAATACACAAATAAATTGCACATCACACACCTTTAAAGGCAACTGTAAATACTTCTTGATATTGCATTAAGTAATTCACATATAAAATATGTTTAGTATGTTCCAAAAACATCAAGATATTAAGTAAATCTTTTATTCATGGCATCTCTGTTGGTCTACACAATGCAAAAATCAATGTAACTGAAATTTTTAACTTACCAGAACTGAACATCCTTCCCAGCATTGTGTTAGGGTGTGCTGTGAACTGCGCGGGGTCCACCACGAACCTCGTGTTGTCCACCACGAGCGTGATCCTGTCGTCGCACAGCTGGTTCTGACTTTTGGGACCGTTCTTAGGCGGCTCCTGCGCCGTGGACGTCGAAGGCGTGGGGTTGGTCGAGCTAAGGTTCTTAGGCGGCATTGTAGGTAATCGCGAACGTATATTCAACCCTGTACGCTTAGACAAACGCTTACGCCGTTCCTCGTTGTCCCTTCTGTATTCTTCGGTGTCACTACTACTCTCTGGGTAGAAAAACGAACGTCTGTCATTCATGGCCTCTTGGCCTATCGCTTGGGAGTCTGACATAGGCGTGCGCTCGTCCCCGCGAGCCCTCACATCACGGTCGATGCTCCTTTGCCTCCGTGTTGGCAATTTTAACGGTCCCTTTGTTGATTTCGTTCTGGAAAAATTTTGTTTTTTTTTCTCAGTATTGAATAAAGATACGTCACCTTCGAGACTGACAAAATTTGACAATAGGATTAGGGATGTAGGCCTTGGACCATTTTTGATGCAAAGATATCGATGTATTTTTAAAATCAATGCATTCTTATATTGTTATTTTATACAAGATTATTAATATTTTTTACCCAATGGGTGACTCCTAGAGATTCTTGATCCAGAACCACCTGAACTTAAGCTAAAAATATCTTATAGCTGCGGGCTGGCTCGGGCTCTGACTTGTCATTTAGTGTGCTGTCAAGCACATTTATATAGTACTTCTGTTAGGAAATAAAGATCATATATTGCTTACATCTCAACGTATCAACGACCAGTACATATATTGAATGGCAATCATTCGCCTAGTTAAGATTTTTCCCTTGGGGCGGCAAGGAGATTTTCGGATGAGCAGTGTCTACATTTGCCCCTATTTAGCTACACCCATGATAGAAATACTGAGCTGTTCTGCTTTAAGGCTCAAGACCTTAGAATATAAAATACCATTTATAATATAATTTCCGCATAATATTAGTATGCACAAAATACTTTCTGCCAAATGACTATTCTCCCAATTAGATTAGATATAGACTCTGCCAAAAAGTAACTAATACATCATTAGTATAGATATTGAAAATACAATATATCGATAATATACAGTTAGACGCACTAGCATCTCTACGTAAATTAAAGAGTATAAAAAAAGTTTAATCTATTCACTATTTTTAAAAGGGAAACATCGCATCATTCAATATCCTAACAATTATTAATTTTCTTCTAATTTGATAATAAAGTCGTTAATAAAAATAAGAAATCTAAAGAAAAATGACACAAATAAAAAAAATATGTTTAAATTTTATCTTAAAAACGTAGCTTGTTCCCAAGCGAAAGGAACGCATTCTGCCTTCGGAAAAGTTGTATGAATGAATCGGCTGACGGCTGTTGACCTTTCCACTGTCAGATACGGAAATTGGTTAATTTTGTAATTGTTTCGTAAAGAAAACACCTGAAGAAACGTACCCACCCAACGAAGCTGTGAATAATTTGTGATAAAAGTACCGTAGTTGAAAATTTGTTATGTAGATAATAAGTGAAAAGTGCATAAAAGAAATTGTGATCAGTTTTAACGAGTCGGTCTGGGCGGGACTGGTTTTTAACTGTAAAAACCTTCGAAAATGGACAACAAAGAGGAATATCATGACCCCGACTACCCGGAGATACCTGTCTGCGTGAAAGAAGAGCCGCCGACAGAGTCCGAGGAGGAAAAAGTGGAGAAAATCAAAGAAATCATCAGGCGGGAATTTTCGAATGAACTTGAAATAAGAGAAAATGAAGTTATGCTTTTAGATCAAAGGTAAATGTTGTTTTTTGTTCACAAATAAGTAGTTTAACATTACTCATAAATGGTAATACTGTTATATGTAGCAAAATTAGTCTGGTGCTTACCATGTGGTGTTTTCCTTATAGAAAAGTAAGCTTGAAGGTTATTATTGTTTGTTTGTGTTTTTCGGTCTCGAGAATGTTTTGCTGTGTGGTTAATGCTGTGGCCCATATTAAATGACGTCATCGTCTTATATCTGTACATATTTCCATAACATTTAATGCATTATTTAAAGATTTATGTAATATTTATGGAATAAATAAATAAGCAAAAGTATCACATATAGTCCAGATCCTACAGTAAGATAAGTCTTTTGTTTTGGGTACCAGGCACTATGAGAGACTTTCGGTCGCACCACAACCAGACCTGAAACAAACATTTGTGTATCACACAAACATTTGTCTTGGTGTAGGAATCAAACCCTTGGCCTCTTGTTTCACTGCTGCCTCATGAAGGCTAATAACATATTTCTATTTGTAATTTAAATTTGTACCTATATACTATTGCGTTCATAAATCATGTGATGGAAATGAGCTTGGTAAACAGTGGTTCCATTAGTTATATATCTGCTTGCCTTTTGAGCATAGTGAGGTGTGATCTTATTTACAGTATATTGTTAATGCAATGATCACATGTCTACTGAAAAAAGTTAAACTTTCATAAAATAATAAGGATAAATAAATAATAATTAAAGTATCTAGGTTCTGTTGCAATTTTATGATACCAGTTACAGCTGCCTGTTTACATATTCACTTACAATTGTCATTGCTTAAGTCTATCATCACTGAAATTCCTTATTTTGGACAAATGTGTGACAAAACAAAAATATGTTTCCCTGGACACATTTTTTTTATGTATTTAGGGATTTGAAACAAGATAAATCTAAAGTGTAGTTTGGAATAACTGAACCTAAAAATGTTAAAGATACTTGCAGGGCCACCCTTCTATGTAGTTAATGGAGCATATCCATTCTTTAAGTTTATGTATTACTCATGCCCAAGCAATCTCATTGCCCATGAATACTCATAATGCTGATGCATACCATTACAGTGGGTGCATTTATGTTCATTTGAAGGAATTAAAGGGAGAAAGCCAATGCTTAGAGATATTGTATTTTTAAGTAAAAAAATATATTTTGATTTTATTATATGAAAGTAAATATGACATGTTATTAAAAGTCTTAGATCTAAAGTTGAACATTACGATGCAAAGAAGTTACCATTAATATGTTTGTGGTATTTTCAAATGAACCCTATCTATTTTTATAGGATGACTGCATCACGTCGTCTGCTCCACCGTTTGCGCTACGCTATAGTAAATATGTACTATAATGAACTCAAACTGCAGATGACAAACGGACAGATACATGATGAGATTGCTGCCCAGAGAGATCCCAGGGCTAAAGCCGAGGTCTGTATTATTGTGATCCTTGTAATATACTGTACATATCACAATTACTTCTATCTGTAGTAATTATATACTTCAATCTATATCACGTGTACTATTTTTTGAATATGCATTAAACCTAGGGAACACTTTATTACCAATTTCACAGTACTTAAAAACAAAAGACATTTGGTGTGTGTTAGGCTAGATTAAATCAGATTACGAGTGCACACGGTCTGGTACAATGATTCAGTACTAGAAGTAGATACACTTTCAATGTCTATCATGATATTTATTTAGTGTATTTATCATGCAAGAACCAATCCAATAATATTTTCTCATATAATCCTTGCTGGGATTATAATAACAACATTGATGAAAATGCAATAATAAAAATTAGAATTGCTGACATATAGTTATTATCATTGTAAAATAATAAGAGCTGCCAAGGATGTAGGCATAGGCACACATTTGTCTAGTGTCTAGGTGCATGCTGCCAACCTATGGCCTAAATTTTGAAATTTACAAATGTATAATTAGATCTCGACGCTACTGAGGGAAGGACAGCGAGATATACACCCCTCAGTGAGGAAACTCTTAGGAAAGAAGACCGTGGATCTATCCGAGATATTCAAGACCAGAGCACCCAGGAACAAAGTCAGGAAGGATTACTCAGTGAGTTTGTACCATTTGTTTGAGTGTGTTATAAGTTATTAATTTGGAGCAACTAATATCTAATATTCTCGCTCACAGAAAAATTTTACTCTTTTCGCTCGTATCAACACGTATCCGCCGAGTGACATTATGAGACCGATATTAATCGGTCGATATAGATATACAGTCAGTATGGAATATTAGTATATCACATTTAATCGGATTACTGATACATTAATTGAATATTACTAATATTGACAAATACTAATATATCGGTTTCGCCCTTATTTATGATAGATCGCGAGTCGCGACGGACTTTGCAGTGAAACGACTCATGTTTTCGACCATTCCTTGCCGCTTGTAGCGGTCACACTAATAGGCACATGTAATTAGCAGCGAAATATCTAAACGACGCTTTTAAATGCGACAATAGTTCGCTGTTCGTAGGTCCTGCACTCCCACTGGCGCTGGCACCAGCCAGTTCACTTAGGCCACGCTCATAAACCTTTCCACTTCTCCCCAATATGCCTTTCCAACAAACTACAAAAGTTACAAAAAAAATCCACATAAATTGTTCATTTACCACCTAAAGCCTGCGAATAAACGCTTTCTTTCTTTCAACAATTCCTTTCTTCTTCGCGTTTATGAACGGCGATGTACACTTACCGTCAGGAAATTACGATATGAAAAATGTTTTTCCAGGCTATGCTCCAGAAACGCAACTATACAATACCAGCAGACGCAACGAAGACTCTCAGGCCCGATAAGAAGATGGAGGACGAGCCTGAACCGTCCAGCAGCCAGCCTAAGAAGATACCTCGTCATCTCGAACCAAAGTGCACCAATGTGGTCACTTTAGACGAGATCACAAGAAACCAGATGAAACACCGCTACAGGATTATTATAGGTATTTGTACTACATATATACTGACCCATGAATAGAACAGTGGCAGCGTATTTAGCCTGAAGAGCAGTGAGGTTATGGATTCAAATCCCAGGTTGCGAAATGACTATGTGTTGTGTTTACGATTAGAAAAATCGTATATGAGTTACTCGGGATTGAAACTTGTGTCCAGTATGGGGATAGGTTCGCCATATCTCATCACAAGACGGAAATTAAATCGGTGCACAGGATGCACCTCTGCATACCCTTTCGGAGATACATGCGTGAGAGTTTATATATATTGGATAAGAACCCTGAATATGGCATTGATCAGATTATGGAATATATTATCACTTGCTCGTTTGTAGTAATATTTTTATAAATAAATAAATAAATAATAAATACACCCAACAGTCACACACATAGTCCTGACCCCACAGTAAGATACGAGTCTTGTGTCGTGGGTATCGGGAACCACGAGAGACTTTCGGTCTCACAACACCCAGACTCCGAGACAAATAAATGTGGATCACACAAACATTTGTCTCGGTGCGGGGATCGAACCCGCGGCCTCTCGCTTCACAGCCGGCTACTCGCCCGCTGCGCCACGGAGGCTGTCAAATTTTAATGTTTGTATTTACGAATGGAGCTTTATCCCGTTGCAGGTAACACGTCGAAGTATGCGCCGGCGGCGTCGTCGGCCGACCGCTCCACCCACAAGTGGTTGTTGTACGTGCGCGGCCCCCCCCGCGCGCCCGACCTCTCCCCGCTGGTGTCCGCCGTCACCGTGCGGCTGCACCACTCGTACGCGCCGCACCACACCGTGCATCTCACGTCAGTCTCACAACTAATTAAGTATTTATTTAAGCTTCAACAAAAAGGAGCTTAACGGAGAGTGGTATGGATTGTCAAGACGAAACTACCAGGTTCGCAACCAGCCTAAGAGTATGCACTTCAGATTTTTTTAAGATATGTTTATTAGTTGTTGATTGTTTGTTTTAACGTTGCTTAAAGTTTAAAGTTCCTTCACAAGAATTTCGGAGGTATGTGAAGTCACCAACCCGGATCAGGCCAGTGTGGTGGACCTTAGTCCTTAGCCTAAACCAGCTCATTCGGTAGAGTAGACCCATGCCCAGTAGTAGGACGTGTATAATACAGGGCTAGTATTATTTTAATCTATAAATAAATTGTAATCACAACACAAAAGCAAACCCTTTGCCAGGCGCGCTACTGTTTACATGATTGGTCAATTTTTATTTAGCTTCAAAAACTAACTAGTAACGTCATTGGTTCGTAAATCGTCGCTATGTATTCGCGCTCACTATTCGCGCTCACTATGAGGCTTCATAGTCTCCTAATACCTAGTAATTCACCACCTTGAATATCCTTTAAATTAAATCATCAACAATGTTGCCAGGTGGCAAAATAGATAAAGCCGTAATAATTGTCCAGACAGACTCTCGCATACAAGGGATCTTTCATATAGTAAAATATATGAATACCCCACCACATAACTATGGTCACTCCTTACAATTTACAGGATAAAAAATTAAACATCAGTTCTCGCTGATGTTCAAGCAGCGTATTTTTGTCTGTTCAGTAAACCCCCATTCCACATAACACGGCGTGGTTGGGGTGAGTTCCCCGCGCGTGTGGAGTTGCACTTCACGTTGCCGCACCGGAACCGACCCGCGCTAGTGCACCACACTATCAAGCTGGACACCGGCTGCACTGGAGTGCAGACCTTGGGTAAGTACACTTCTCTTTCAGCCTCTTAAAAGTTTTTTTATTTGATTGAATGACGAGACAAGCAAGACGCTCGCCTGATGGTAAACGCCACGCCTACCCATAAACAAAAGCAACACCACACAGAACTTTGAATTATAAAGTACTGCATAGCACTAAACTGCACTCGTCAGCCCGAGACGTAAGATGTTACGTCTCATTATGCCCAGTAATTTCATTGGCAGAAATTGGCATCGGCAGAAATAGACAAAGCGGTGGTACCAACCCAGACGGCCTCTCACATACGAGGGACCTACCACCTTATAATCTTAGAAAAGATCCAGAATTGTGTTACAAAAATAAAACTATATAGGTACTTTATGATTTCAGGGGCTGAAACCTTAGTCGATGTTTGGTTGTACAGCACCCCAGAAATGTTGCAGTACGAGTACAAAGAGGAATCAGAAACGCTCCCACAAACAAACGCTACGACAGACGCGACAACAAACCCACAAACACACTTGCCTACAAATACACCTGAAGAAATCCAACCGAAGATTGAACCAGCGGAGCGAGAGTCATTCGATGATAGCTGCGACGGCCAATCGTACAGTCAGACAGACGACTGGATGGACTTCTTCAGTAAAGAACCCAAGGAACTTGACGTGGATGAAATGATTATCAAACCGAACAAGAAAATAGAAGAAAAACAAGACTTGGAAAGTCTTATAGAAGGTAGTGTTATATCTAAAAGCGGTGGAGAGTGCCCCGTCAAGACTGAACCAGAATGGTTGCAGAACTATGAAGATGCCATCAATGAGGATGTACCAAAAGAGATTCTCAACCAACCGACATTACCCAAAAAAAGAATAGTGAAGTACATTGAACCCACAACAGGCAAAATATACTATTTAGAAATGGATCGAAATTTAGACCTCAGTAAGGTCCAAGAAATAGTTATAAACAACACCACCGCTAAAATAAGTCCGATCAAAGCGAATGGAATGAAAAATCAAAAGAAAAGAAAGACTGGTGTGTCTCTACTCAAACCGGAAGTTAAAAGTTTGTTGAAAAGTGAAAATGCGGTGAAGAATGAGGTTCGACATTCAAATTTAGCTCATATAGAAAATGACCATTGTTATCTAGCAACACCAGTGAGGGAGACCGAGAGTGTTGCCAGTGTGGAAGTAAAAAAGGAGAAGTCGTTATATGAGTACTTGTGTTCCCTGATTTACAGATTTCAATGTATTAGGGCAGCTGTTAATTTTCTTCTCAAAAAGATTCCTCTCATTAGCGACCAGGCGCGAGATCCAGACTTTCTGAAAAATTTCCCTTTTGTAGTCGAAAGCTATGAAAAGTATTGGAAAATGGATTTCGCGAAAAGAAGAAACATTGAGGTGAGTGGTTTACAGACATTTCACAAATGGCTTGTTAGTTTTTATTATATAACTAGCGGACACGGCCACGCGTTGCTGTGCCTGTGTATATGTTAAATTATATTGTAGTAAACCATTCAATACAGTATACGCCATCTATTGGATACTTACACAATTCAGCCGATAAATTACCTTACACCGCCATCTTTTTGAATTTTATGGAACTGACAGATAATTATAACTATTTTTTCATATAACAAATAATATGCAATAAAAAAATTGGCAGTCATAGGGACTGCCGATAGAAGTGAAAAGTTAAGTATATGTATTGAGTACTCGCTCTCAACTCAACTCTACTACATTGCACTGCACTCCAGTCCAGTCCAATCCCCAGTTCAGTCGGGCCCCCAGTTTTGTCCGGTCCCCAGTCCAGTCCGGTGCCCAGTCCGGTCCCCAGTTTTGTCCGGTCCCCAGTCCAGTCCGGTCCCCAGTCCAGTCCGGTGCCCAGTCCGGTTCCCAGTCCAGTCCGGTTCCCAGTCCAGTCCGGTTCCCAGTCCAGTCCGGTCCCCAGTCCTGTCCGGTCCCCAGTCCTGTCCGGTCCCCAGTCCATTCTCCAGTCCGGTATCCAGTCCAGTCCGATCCCTAGTTCAGTCCGGCTCCAATTCGGTCCCCAGTCCAGTCCGGTCCCCAGACCAGTCCGGTCCCCAGTCCAGTCCGGTCCCCAGTCCTGTCAGGTCCCCAGTCCTGTCAGGTCCCCAGTCCTGTCAGGTCCCCAGTCCAGTCAGGTCCCCAGTCCAGTCAAGTCCCCAGTCTAGTCAGGTCCCCAGTCCAGTCAAGTCCCCAGTCTAGTCTGGTCCCCAGTCCAGTCAGACCCCAGTCCAGTCCGGTCCCCAGTCCTGTCAGGTCCCCAGTCCTGTCAGGTCCCCAGTCCAGTCAGGTCCCCAGTCCAGTCAGGTCCCCAGTCCAGTCAGGTCCCCAGTCCAGTCAAGTCCCCAGTCTAGTCCGATCCCCAGTCCAGTCAGACCCCAGTCCAGTCCGGTCCCCAGTCCAGTCAGACCCCAGTCCAGTCAGGTCCCCAGTCCTGTCAGGTCTCCAGTCCAGTCCGGTCCTCAGTTCAGTCATGTCCCCAGTCCAGTCAGGCAGTCGAACAGGAACATACTCAATCCAGCCAATCAATTACCTTACATTGCCATCTGTTAGAATAACTATAGAAAAAACTAATTATTTGCAAAAAAAAAATATTGCGACTATAAATTGAGATATAAACTATCCATTAACCCGAGTTGGACCAAACTGCACACAGATTGCAAAATTTGATTAATATCGGTTCAGTAGTTTAGGAGCCTATCGCGGACTAACAACGTGACACGTTATTTTACATATATAAAGATTATGATTCTACTGTCCTTTCTGGGCCTTGGCTGTTCAAATGGAGCCATAAAGCCAAATTAGCAAGACTCCAAGTCTTTATAAACACAACTGTCCTGGTAGTAGAGTCACGGGATAATAGAACACTATTGGAAGTGGCAAGCCTCCTGGGGGATGAACTCATTTATCTAGTTTTTTTTTCTTTTTCAGTGGTCCAGAGCCAAATTAATAAACCGAATACTGTCACAACACCACACACAAGCCAACAGCGTATGGAGAACGAAACAAATCTTGGTCTACTCGCGTCTCCACGGCCATCATCCGATCAGGAACGAATGTATATCCCAAAGAACAGACAACAATGACTGGTCATCATGGAACGAAGTCGTCAACATCCGCCAAAGCGAGACGAATATCAAACAGTTGTATCCGAGCGCGTCGGATATCACCACACTGTCGGTCTTTCGGCCAGAAGACTATGAGATGTCGGAGCTGCTTAGTCTTTCGGATTCTGATGACGAGGTCGATGTGGTGGGGTGTAGGTCACCGCCAAAAGTAAAGAAGGAGGTGGCGAATGAAGAGGGTCTGGCGGTGCTGCCTGTGGAAGACGAAGATGATAGACTCAGGTTCCTGTACGTGGAGAAGAAGTGTGCGGATATCGGTGTAGATTTGAGGTGCGAGGACGTTGGCAATGGATATTTTTATAGGTGAGTTGATAAGCTTGTTTTGAAGACCATTTCAAAGATAATCCACTGTCGATTGGCCAACCAACTTAGTGTCAATAATATGATGTAATGATGGGTTTCCATTTAAGTTTTTGATGAATCATGTTATATTATAATAGAAGACAGTAGTGATATTTTTATAAGAGATCTCTTTCCTTTGAGGTCGGCGACGCGACCATAATTCGTATGGTATTGTGGGTGTACATGGGCGATGGAGATCACTTACCATCAAGTGATCCACTTGCTCGATTCCGGTCTATGCTATAAAAAAATAAAAACCAATTCGTACGATCATAATATTCTAGATTCTAGTGATCTTCAGAAGTCATAGTTCTGTATTATATTTATTTTGATAATATGGACAACAATATTATGCTTGTTCTAGTGCTGTGCACGCGGTGTTGCTGTCCTCGATGAAGTGCTTCGCGGAAGAGCTTCTGAGAAGCGCACTGGCCGCGAAGTTGACGCACGACGCGAGGGAACACGCCGTACCTGCGGTATGGGCGGGGTGAGTTATTGTTCTTTAATATACGAGTACGAAATGCCTATAAACATGTTTTTACTGACTGTTTTATTTCAGTATTCTTTTTATTTGATTGATTGACGAGATATGCAAGGCGCTCGCCTGCCCATAAACAGAAGCATTACCACACGGAACCTTGAATTACAAAGCACTGCACGGTACTGACCTGCGCTCATCTCCCCGAGACATAAGATGTTAAGTCTCATAATGCCCAGTAATTTCAATAGCTTCAATGTCCTTTAAACGGAAACACAACACTGTTGCTTGGCGGCAGAAATAGACAAAGCGGTGGTACCAACCCAGACGGCCTCTCGCATACGAGGGACCTACCACACCTTTAAACTAATACACCCGCGGTTCGTGAGCTAACCCAAAATGCGATTGATGACATATTTTTATTCATGTAAGGACATAATCATATAAAACATATTCCTTAATTAGCAATTTCTTGTTTCGAAACCACGCAGATTCAAATAAATTGGGACGTAAATTCGGATGTGGGTAGTATTCCGAAAAAAAATCTCCATGTAACCTTTGTGGGCACATGTAGTGCTTGATAATTTGAACACTTCTGCACTTACGATTTACTTAAGGTTAAGCTCCTCAAGGTTATACGGATAATTCTTTCCGAGGATGACCCTTGTAAGGATGGATGAACCCACGAATAATTGCGTGTATTTGGTCGGCAGGTCGTCGTCTTCCCGCACGGTGGTGAGTCTGGAGCATGTGTACGGCGCGCTACACAACCCGCGGCTACACTCGCTGGCCGCCAAGGACCTCGGCACCACCAAGAAAAACACCCACTCACTATAATATACCGCCTACAACACCACGCGTGTTTTATTGATGCTGCCCCTTGTTTATGTGAAAGTAATTATTCTGCAAGTTTATGGTTCAGAGCTGGCACTCCAGGTGCTGATATGGTGGGAGACGCCTCTCCGTATGCGCTCACAGAGTTTTAGCTTTCCCCATATCACACTATAGTGATGCATGGGGTGCTATATTTAGATATGGGCCGGATATCCTAAATAATAAAAATAATATAAAAAATTAAAAATGTGTATTCACAGCAATTAGCATACTTGTGGTGGCGGTACGTAAGGATTCAGAACCATAACAATGAATCGAGAAACTAATCATAACAACATATCGTCGTTGCGCTTGCCAAAACCGCTATGTGTTTTTTGTCAAGTTTTCAGGGGAGATAAAAAACTACTTTATTAAACGATGGATGCACTTATCAATAAATTAAAAATGTAGTATGGTGGCAAAAAAAAAATGTTATAACTGATATACAAGTGAAATTGATTACATGTACTGATGATTCACAGTAATTTTTTTTTGTCATTTTGATGCACATATCAGAATTGTTTGCCGAGAATTTTGCCAAACCATTTCTTACAAGTGAAAATGTTCATATATCAGATTTTTAAGGAACTGAACTGGATAAATTAATTCTGTTATGTGAATAATAGAACTGCTGGTGCTAAATTAAAAATATGTATTCACTCAATCTGAGTTCAGTTTGAGGTCGTGGGTTCGATTCCCACCTAGGGCAAATATTTGTGTGATGAGCACGAGTACTTGTTCTGTGACTGGGTGTAATTTATCTATAATTTATGTATGTATTTAGAAATATATTATTATATTTATCTGGTGTACATAGTACAAGCTCTGCTTAGTTTGGCACTAGATAATCGTGTGTGAATTGTCTAGGAATATTTTTATATTTCAAATGATATTATTGAGAGCCTCTTCTTCAATGGGTTGTGAATTTAACATTTCCTCCAAGTCTTCCTACATATTTTTGAGTGGTAGAGCCACGCTGTAGACAGTTTTGTCTACAGCATGAATGGGCTGGCTCGACCGGATTGTTCCACTGTCTCACAGAAAACCGACGTTAAGTAGCGGCTTGCTGCTGCGTTTCGTACGGTGAGTGAGATAACCGGAAGCCCAAAACCCCTCCCCTTCCCAATCCCTAATTATCCCTTTCCTTTAAGGTCGGCAACGCGCCCATGACTCTTCTGGTAGTGGGCGTACATGGGCGGTGGAGATCACTTACCATCAGGTGACCCACTTGCTCGTATGCCGCTATGCTATAAAAAAAAATAAAAATGGAATACTTTTTAGCAATTTGTATGTACCTATGTACCGTTTAGATCAGCGAATACAGAAATCTTTAGCCGCGAATATAGGAATTGGGTCGCATTTTTTTAATACGCGAATAGTGAAAACGCGACTGAAGGAAACGAATAAAGAGCTTTTTCTGTAATTTAATCTTAATCTAATGTAGGAACATGTTACTTCTGGAGCTTATTATAATTCAAAGTATGCTTAAAGTTAATTTGGAAACATCTACTTCAACCATCAAGGTGGGCAACCTTGACAATGAACAAATTATATAAATAAACAAATAAATAAAGATATAAAATCACACCAACTACTAAAATTTCTTTTCTGTTAATAATAATAAAATATTATGAATCAAACAACATTTAGAATAGTATTACACTTAATATAGGTATCTATAGGTATCTATTTAGGAATCAGTCTTCAGATTTAATGCATGAGGCTGTCGTAGAAGATGTGGTTAGCCTCGGTGCATGTAATTTTTTATGATTGTAAGCTCTCGTATTTGGTCTTCTCTATTTTTCTTGGTGTGTTGTTTACAACACTTTTAGCACTTTAGTGCTGTGAGGTTTGGGTTTGTTCGCATTCTTCTTTGAGGCAGTATTTGCCATTTCTCTGGATGCCGCAGTTTGAAAAAAATGATTCCCTTTTATACAGCAAGCCTCTGATGTCTGAAACTACAGGATCCCCAGCCTTTTTCCCTGGTCGTATCGAATCCAGCTGACATGTACGATCATAGTTTTTGAAAAACTTGTAGTAGTAGTGTTATATTAATACGAAAATATCCTTGACCATATTTTTTTAGGCAACCTTATTAGTATGTGTTCAGCAACACATTTTATACCCTAAAATATATTTTTCATTCGGTAAAGAGATGGGTGAAGGTCGATGTTACTCGGGATCTCAGACCATGTGCAACAGATCATAAAAAAACTTTCGATTTGAACACATAACGACTTTTGCATTGCCAGAAATTAAAATAAAGAACACATATGTATAGGATTTGTTAAATCGACTCCTAGACGGAAAAAACACATAATTCTTTTTGTATTCAATGTGGAAATCGATTTCAAGGCCGATAAACGAAAAAAAAAATTTTCAAAAAAATGCACATAACGAGTTTGGCAAGCGCAACGACGATATAGTAAAAGTTGTAATTAAAAAAAAACAAATTAAAACATAAATAGAAACAGTTATAGCAAGTCAAAGAGTGCTCTTTGACATCCAAGTGGTTGTCAATTACCGCTCATATAAAATGACAGCAAAAGGTCGCACCATGTTCGGCCCGAGTAGTGGATGTGCTTGAAAATGCACTATACCATAACTGCTGGGCTCTACGGGAAATACATCCGTTTTTAACCAAAAAATAAAAAAAGTAACAGACCAATTAGATTCTAATATATCCAATGTCGGGTCAGTGCCATTGCAGTTTTATACGATCGAAAAAATCATTACAATCGGAGCACCGCCGAATTGAGAATCCTCCTCAGCTCTCCTATACACTATCTCATGTCTTTTTGGAGTCATTTTGATGCCGAAAACTCGCAAATGAAAAAAAATAATAACAGAAAAAGATACTTGTAACATGACTGGACTTTATTTTAAAACTTGTGAGTATACTAACCAATAAAATATACCACTTAAGAAATAAACTCAACACACTTAACATACTATGTCTAAAAATATTAACAAATTCACTTAAATACAAAATCAGTTGTGATTGGACAAGCATAGATTTTTAATTTTTTGGTCCTTCGAACCGGATCGAAGATTATCGGCACCCGTCGTTTGTTTAAATAATCAATTCACATCAGAAATAGCATGCAATGAAAACACTCTTTGTATACCTCGTCAATAAAACCCGATGTGTATGAAGTACATCCGATCTAAAAGTTTGATAGTCGTAATAAAATTGGAGATCTATTCCTAACGAAGTCGTCTTGCTCGTGACTCATCAATCATCGCCTGAGCTCTAGTTGTAGACTGTTTAGTAGGCCAGTCGATGAGCACTACAAATTGAGAGAAAAACCGTAGTATTATAGATCATCCGTTTTAAGCAGGCAATTAGTACAATCGAAGTTCAAGGTTATGAGGTATTTAAAAAACACCCTTTTTTGAACAATGTAGTTTAGTTTTTTAGTCGTAAATGAAGCATTCAAGAATCAAAGTCAACCGGAGGCAGTGGAGGTGGCAAATTCCTTGCTTTCCACATGTCAAACTTCGTCTCTTGAGAATCTGTAATAAAGAATATTGTTATAAATTGCAAATCCGTACCTATCTATAATATAATCGAAATTGGCATTCTTTTCCTGTGGACATACGGCCTAAGACTGTAGTCTGTTGTTGTATATACTGTTACTGTATGTTGCAGGGCGACTAAGGAACATTTGAAAATTATGCCAAGTGGGTGCAATTATTTGTATCTTTAGGAATTTTATTGTGTTAGGTTTCTAAAAATATATTAAATTATCGACTTTGTCTTACTATAGCTTGCTTTTAAATAGGTTTGTTACGTCTTTATAAAAGAGTGTACCTGTAGCAATCGTCGATGCCAATGACGGTTTGAAAAATCTGGCTAAAACGATGCGAGAGGATCGATTGTGGTCTGAGTTTATCCGGCGCTCCATTTTTGTAGGGAGTTTGGATGCTGAAAATTGTTTACGGACGTGAAAATGGCATATACCGTTTTAAAAATAGTCATATTGTGTGGGTCAAATGTGTACATTGTTTACAATTGTTAACAAGGTGGTAGGTCCCTCGTATGCGAGAGGGCGTCTGGGTTGGTACCACCGCTTTGTCTATTTCTGCCGCCAAGGAACTGAACACTGCATTGTGCTCAGGCTGATGAGCACAATGCAGTGCTTTGTAATTCAACGTTCTGTGTGGTGTTGCTTCTATTTAGGAAAGTCTTCTATAAAAAAATGCATATAAATAACAGATTGATATAATGGAACATGCAGTTGGGAGCAGCGAATTAATTAGCAGCCTTCCCTCAGACAAAAGTCCGTTTTACTTAAGTTCGTAGAAATTTCTACTTACAATCTTTGGCGTTGTGGGCATCGGTGGTGCCGCAGCTGCATGACGTCACTTGTATAAGCAACGCAAGCGCCACGCACACGCCACAGCTACACAGAGCGACCACTGCTGCCACACTGTACCCACATGGTGGACAGATCCACCACTGAAATAATGTCATATTTTGCGTAGATTTCTACAAGACGCGTAAATAATATGGCCGGGCTGAACTAGTCACTTTACCCACCCTCTATGCCTTCCTTCACCTGTTAGTATCTGAATAAATAAATAACATAGACCAGACGTCGTAGATGACTAGCTCAGGCCAGCTAAGGTCTTTGTGCGTATTGTGAGCCATTTAACAATAGTAAAGGCTGAAGTGCCCTCCGCAGTGCTCTAAGCGCCATATAGGGGCACAGTATCTATCCGTAACAACAGAATGGTGATTATTTATGAGTATACTGAAACGCGAAAGCTTCGCACGATTAATTCGTTAATCATCATTGATGCTCGTCGTGTGTGGACTATCAATTACTCCGCTACTGTCGGTCTGTGCTCATGACTTAAGCTCATAACACTATAGCTTTGGCATAAATCCTAATCTGCAGTATGTAAGCAGTGGGAAGGAGAGGCGAGCGAGGTAATGGCGTTAACCGGCCGGCCCGCCCCTACTCGCTATACGCGTGCTCAGCAGGAGGTCCGATTTAATAGAGTACATATACTTAATGAATTTAAAACAACTGTACGTACGTCGTACCTCCGTGACCTGCTCTTCGTGCGGTAACATCTATTGGCACCGGGTGTGGAACGCGAACCACGAGGGCACACCAAACATGCGTTGTCTCCCTCCCTCGCATATGTGTTTACAGGACAAGATGCTGTTGAATGAGGTAGTTAGGTACATTGCAAAGGCAGCATGTTTAAAATTTATTTGATGTGCGATTCTATATTTTATAAGCATATTAAATATACTATGTTAATTACTTACCACAAACTTTCAGATGTGATAATAATCGATATCCAGCTGGACAAGACTCGACCAAATGCACACTTCCAGGCGCGATCTCTGATGGATTTTGGCGATCACGATGATTGGTAAAATCTGCTTTCGAATTATTATACATATTAACATTTTTGAAGTGATTTGTAATACCTTCATGTAAACTATACTGGGTTTATTATTCTTACCTCTTAGACTTCTTGTCACGACCGATCTTCGATTGTATTTCGACGGTCTCCACGTACTGTTAACGCCATCTTTCAATAACACCACTGCAATAAAAAAAAACACCATTCTGTTATGTTACGGTAGGTATAATTATTCTCCCGACTTGGTAAGTACAATTGGGCAGTAGTGAAGGCAGTTGAATTCAATTATTATAGATCAATTTCGCCTTGTGGTCACTATTCGTGTCAGTACTTGTACACATTTGCAAGTTGATGATTGCTTCTGTTGACATTGTTACTCACGCAATTTATAATTTTAATCTTACGAAGCCACTATCCAATTTGTTGATTCGCTCAGCTCGATCTTCAGTGGCGATTCTTCTCATACCTAAATGTTTCGACAGCAAAAGACGCAATAGCAAAGCATGTTTACCTTCAATGGAAGCAAGTGCTGGTATATTTTCAGCGCACATTGAAGTTAAGGAGGCTTGCAAGTCCCTTCTACATGATACACTGCAGTCTACTGCAGGGCGTCGGCAATTCACTGTCCCTAATGCTCGGACTTTAGTTTCGCCATCCGTCTGGATAAAATATAATCATTTTTAGGAGCTGGTCGATATTTTTGCAAAATATTTGATCCGAGATTTTCAAGAATATTATAAGAAAATACATGTTTATCGTATAGTAGGTACTTACTTTGTCTTCTAAGCATACAGAATTATCAATATTAACATAGCTTTGCCCCTGGAAAACTTCTTTGGATATTTCAGGTCCCAACAATTGGAATCTTTTTAAATCCTGTAGTGATTATATTATTATTATTAGAATATACAGACATTCTATAACTTTAGATAATGTACAGATTTTTCTGTTAGATGACTTAAATTACAAAATTAAATCTTACTAATTCGTGCTTATTAGCAAACAAGACAAAGAATTCCGAGGCACCTAAATTAGATGTAGTACTGTTGTATGTGTAAGGATGCGAGGAACTCAGTAGATAAGGCAGGAACATGATGCATCACACTTCGAATGTTGGTAGGATCAAAGCAAGGTAAATTCTTCACTAAAAAAAGTTTGCTTTATGGGACCAGTATATTTCGTTTATATTCCATCAACATTGTCAGATTAGAATGAAATAACATAATTACGTACATCATGTGTACATTTAGTATCCTTTGTATATAGCAAAGTTGTCAGCAAAAGTAATTTAGGAAGCGTCATTACTGCTAATTTGATCTTTCTCTTCAATAAACCGCTCTTCTGAAATATAATAGAATTTGCAATAATAATATGAACTTTCTTTTGTTATAACAGTATTTTTATCAATATCGCGGAATACAACATTTAACTAATATTAGAGATTCTATCTAGATTTGTTTTCATAGATATATGAATCTAGATTTGTTTTAATTTTATGTTTTTTTTTCAGTTTATGAATGCAGGCATACCTGTTATTTGTGTGCATGTTAAACCTAAATATCTACATAATGATTTCTTACATATCAAAATTAATAAAAAACCGCGATAAAATCCGTTTAAATTAGTTTTATTTCAATGACTAAATATCTACAATTTGACATATGTACAATAAATAAATAAATATTATTTGTGAAAGTTTGAATGTTTGTGATTCTGGATGTTTGTTAATCACTCACGCTTTAATGACTGAACAGATTTAGATGAAAATTGGTACACAGGCAGACTTTAACCTGGATTAGGGATGTGTTAATTTTTATCCCGAAAGAAATTTACACACCCGCTTAGGCATGAGCAAAACCTAGTATAAAATATTGTTATAGAACTGAGCATTTTAGTAGTTTGTTTGACGTTGTTAATGGTTGTAGTATGTTAATATACACAGAACTGAATCGCAACCATGTAGTGAGACGCGATCTTGAAGATACTCTTAATTTTGATTTCCTTCATAATATAAATTATCACCAACCTTGCATATATAATAACCATCATTCTTCGGCTGTATATCAACAATGTTAACTGTATCACCGTTAACTATTACGTTACTATAATCCAACATGTTATCTCTCTGTGTCTCCCACGCACAATTGTCGGTAGATAGATCTTTAATTAACTGTTTTGACTCATCGAAATAAGTGATGTTAACCGTGTCTCCAGCTAAAGCGTGTATTAAATTCTGAAAGAATTTTTAGCCAGATATAGGTGGTAAAACAATTCGCACCAACCATATTATGAGTATTCCATAGGCAATGGTGATCACTTATCATAAGGTATTCACTTGCTAACTGGCAAGCCTTTTCTCATAAAAACATAAAAGACGCGTTATTTGAGGTGATATCAACATGGTCTTGGCTGTTTCCAATATTTTGTTTACCGACAGATTTGGTTACTGACAGTAAATTTTTGAAAATTAAGAGTCAGCAAATCTATCCATAAATACAATATAGGGAACGGCCATTAGGCAATGTAAACCTACCTCACTGTCATGGAGTCGAGGCAAATCTTTCAATTTACCGAAAAAATCTGCGCACCTCTTCTTCCTCAGATTTTGTTTATAAATACCGTGTTCTCCTCTATAAAATACTTCAAATTCTGAACTGAGTAATCGCATTATTCTTCTTGTATTAACTTTAGGTTTTGTCTTGGACCGAAAGGTAGATCTTCTGTCACGAATCCAACTCCACTTTCTCATGTTCCTGTGACCTTCATTTCTCGTTTTCCCCACTAATATTGCCTTTGGTACCGGCACGTATTTTTGGCAAGTAACATTGACAACATAATCCTCGAAATCTTTAACTGGCATTTCTTTTCGAATGTTTAGAATGTGCTGCCTCGTAGCTTTTATGTCACATATGCGCGGTTCCGCTGTTGAATCATCGGCCTCTTGAAACAAATGATTTGTGTTAGTTTAATCACCTCCTTTTGCAAATGTATTCTACTATTTTTAGTCAGTTTTCCTTTTCACTTATTGTTATACTGTATAAGTACGTTATATACGTTCTTTAGAAAGATATTCAAGTTGGATACAAAATTGTGTATAGGATATTATGCCCTAAATTTGTCTTCGATGATACGAAAATATTTACTTCATTTTACCTCTGTCTACAGAACTAGTTCGAGACTGCGTTATCATTTTCTTTGTTGATAATTTCTTGCTCGCTTTGGTATTTTTTTGTTCAGCTATCTTTGAAAGGAAAACGTTAATAGATAATTATATTATTATACATTCAATTAATAGAATTTGGCATTTATCTCTCATCCTTATTTTCTAATGGTAACTCGTTATAAAAAATACTTCATTGAATCTACGCTATAGATTCCATAAAGATTAATGATTACCAACTTATTCCGAAGTCATGAGAGGCACGAGTGACTACCATCAAACATCGGTGCAAAGCTTTGATTAGTAATATGTCTTATTCATCAAAGGTGCAAAGCTATATGATCAATCGGAGGAAAATATGACCAGCCAGATTAGTTTTTAAATAAAGCTTATCAATTTCATTCTGTTTGGAAAACTACTTTTGTAGTATAAAATATAATAATAATGATATTTTGTTATGTACTTACTTCATTATTAATAATTTTTATTTTAAATTTACTGCCAATTTTGTCTAATAGAGCAGAGATAGATTTAGTTGTTTCTATTTCGCTTACTGACTCCAGATCGTATGGAACGTTATAGTTTATCGTACTGTCTATGTCCTTCATTGATACTTTAAGTTTTTTAGTTGACCTTTAAAAAATAAGTTTTGTGTAGACGAAATTAAATCTATGTAAAAAATCATTATGGTCTAAGATCCCGCGGAACATTGACCTTCACCCATCTGTTTACCGGATGAAAATAATATTTTAGGGTATAAAAGGTGTTGCTCAACACATACAAATAGGGTTGCCTAAAAAAATATGGTCAAGGATAGGTATAACGAATTTAAAAAAAAAAGAAGATATTATTAAACTAACTTGCTCACCAAATAAATGAACCTTCAATGAAAACCTACAATGTATACTACCTGTAAAAGCTAGGAGCTAGATGAGTGCAATTACCACTTTTTAGTTACCTGTTTGCACACGGCAACCAGGTAGTAGTGGCCAGAAAAAGGTAGGCAACCTATTTTTTGCAGATAGTATACATTGGACACTTTTCATTGAAGATTAAATTTTTTTGGTAAGCAAGTCAGGGAAATTATAAAAAAAATATATTTTTTTTAAATGTTAATTAATCAAAGCCTTGACCATATTTTTTTAGGCAACCCTAGTGGTATGTGTTCAGCAACACATTTTATACCCTAAAATGTTATTTTGATCCGGTAAACAGATGGGTGAAGGTCAATGTTCCCCGGGATCTTGTACTATTATATGAATAAACCAAATCTAAGGGCTATCTATCTAATATCTACGCGCCTAGCGCGGTGGCGACGGCGGTAGCGAAATATCAAATATATGAAACCACCACTTGCTGTCTTTCTGAAGTGGTACCGAAGACTGGTGTGGGCGCGGCGGGCCTTACAGCGTAGCGCGCGATATTTTTAAACATTCCTATCTGCCTGTTGCAATCACACATCATAGTAAACAAGCCGATGTATTGAGCGGAGCGGCGTGAGATTTATGAGGCATCTAAACGCCACAATAGCGCGCTGAAACCAAAAATCCCCGCTTCCGCCGTCGCCCTAGCACTCGCCCCTCGTTCCTTATGGCCACGCACTAAATTTAAAAATTCTTACTTATGTTCATTTCTTCGTTTTGTTTCTATTTTATCCAATTTAATATTAGCAAACTTCATCCATTCCTTATTAAGTTTGTCACTTTCATAATCTATTATTGACAGGAGCAGATCTTTACATCTGTTGCTTTTTAGTTCATCAGTGTCATCAATGATTATTATATTTGGATTGCTTTCAGTGGTCATGTTTGATATTACATGTACATCATTTTGAGAGATTTTCGTACTAGCAGTGTTATATTTGGCAGTGCATTCGGAAGACGTAGCACTTAAATTATGTTCTCGTTTTATTGGGAATGTATCTAATGAAAAATTAATATTGCCTACTTTTTTATTTTTTTTCAGTATATTCGCTTTTGCAACCGTACTCATTTCGGTTGTCGTCTTCCTAGTGGTTTTGAATAGCGACTTAATCCTATATATACCTAAAGTATTAGTAACCCTTATATTTTTTGTGGTGGCTTCAATTTTCCTTTTGTATTCAAGGTCAGTAAAATTGTTAGGTATTTTAGCAATTTTGGTTTTTATATTTTTGTGAACTTTACTTATTATTTTTTTGTATTTGATTTTCTTCGTTTTATTTTTATGCGTTGTTTTTTTGTGCGGTGGTGGATTTTCCTTATATTCTGTTATATGTCGTGCATCTACATTACCAAATAGTTTGAGAAATTGATTAATATTGCTAACAAATTCTTCGCTCTGAGAAGAGTTGCCGTTCAATGCGATTGTTGAATATACCTCAGTTGTAGATAAAGTATTGTTCTCTAGTTCTTTTTTTGTATTTTCTATATTTGCGTTTTCCTTTTTGGGAACCGCTATATAGTTATGTTTCGTGTGAACTTTAGACTTTCTTGCAAATCGAGGTTCACTTGAAGACTTTTTTATATAGTCATGCCAGAATGTACCTCCACTGTCTGAAATCAACGGCGATTCTATTTGATTTTCCTTAGCTTCTCTTTTATAAAATGACTTTTTTGTTTGTTTAAAATATCCGGAGAATGTTTTATCTTTTTTCTTTTTTCTAAAATGTGACAAAAGTCTTTTAAATCCTTTTGGTTTATGTTCGTTGTAATCAGTATCGATCCATAGTTTTTGTTCTGGATTGAGCGGTTTCATTGATGTAATGTAAGGGAACGTCGATTCGGTGTTGCAAATTATGTTAACGTTTATTTTATCGAGTGAATAAACATTTTTGACATCTTTATCTTCTGTGTAATGCAAATGCGATCTTTTATTATGAGCCTTTATGAGTATGCAGTTATTTATGACATATTTTAATTTTTGCACTTCTTCCTCCAAGTTTTCTTTGAAGCATGTTATAGTTTTCGTAGCTTTCTCAATGTCTTTTGCTATTGTTTCTAGGTCTTTCATAAAATTGTGGCCAGCATCTTTACTTCGCTTTTGATTTCTATGAAATTGCCTTTCATCAATGAAAGTAGCAAAGGTTTTGCATGTACGTCCTTGACATTTACCTTTTACTCTTTTGTAATAATCGCGTAAGCTTTGATCTATTTTATGAACTAAGTCTTTGAGCCTTTTCCCACCACTAGGGTTCATCCAGAAGTATGTCTGAATTTCTGTGCAATGGTCAGTCATGTATTTAGATAAGTTTTCAAACTCAAAAATTAGTTCGGACATAACAGCGTCACTTGCAGCACATGCACTACATAAGGTTTTGTTAACTTTACATTTACAATGGCAAACTCTATCGTGCCCAAAGATTTTATTTATTACGTCCCAATTTATACTCCTCTTAATTTTATCCCTTTTAGTGACTTCGATAACATCACGTTTATCTATATTCAAATTTGTCAGGTTATAGAGTAATATTAACTGTTTTTTTAACGCAGACATAAAATCTTTACTCAGAGTTACTTTTGCAAGATTCTTCGTTGAAATAGTAGATGTAATTTTTTTTGTTGAAGGTGTTGCTTGTCTTAGTTTCATAGGTTTTAGAGCTACACCTTCAGGAAAATACGTTTTATCTACAAGCAGATAAAACCCTGGTGACAATCCTTCCATATCGTCTAAATCGTTCTTTGTAGTAGGCGGTTCTTCAATAGAATGCACTTGGTATTCTATATCTACTGGTGTAGATAACTTAGCTGTGAAAACTTTCCTCAATTTAACTGACTCCAGAGATCTTTTCTTACTATTTTCAATATCGTAAGGTACAGCTATATGGACTTGTATAGAGTTTGTAATAGCATTTAATGTATCGCTGACTTGAGGTTTATTATTTCTGTTAGTAGTGGAGTGTCGATTATTCTCATCGTATTTTAGTGGATTCTTCATCATGTCTACAATTACTTCAAGAGCAGCTACATTTTTGGCTGTATGTGTCCCTGAGTCTTGAATTTCTCTTTTATTGATGTATTCTTTGTTGTTTGCGTCTGTTACATTATAGGTGTGAGGTTCTATTCTTATCGCCGTATCTATGGCACTAAAATCCGTAGGCATCTGAAAGCCATATAAAAAATAAATATATTTGCTTAAAAAATATTCTATTTTTTTTTAAACACTTATACGTGATAGCCTAGCAGGGAGTGGTACAGACTGCCGAGACGGAAGTCAAAAGTCCGAAACCAGCCCCCAGGTACTACGCACTTCTGAAGCATTTAATTATTCCCTCGCTTTATTGGTGAAGAAAAACATCGTGAGGAAACTTGCTTAGCTGAGAAATTTCGTATAAGAATTTCGAAGGTAACTAACAGATCCACAACAGATTGATTTCCGTCGTAGTATTAGTAGAATCTAGAAAAGACTTCTTAAAATTAGCTGTTTTTTTTTTAATTTTAAACTCCTCGCAAGTATTCTCATTTCTTTCGTATTAGCTTTTGCCATTCAAGAAGAACCTGGTATGAATGTGGTTGCTACTTGTAATTAAGTGCTTACGATTACAATGGACGACACCGAGAACCATGGACCATGCCGCGATTAAGCGCAACATTCAGTGCAACATGCCAACGCGCTGTTTTATTAATTATGTCATAAAGACTAACCATTTTTATTTGTTTCATTTCTGAGTTACCGCTGTGATTCATAAACTTCGTAACAGCTGTTTCAGCACGCGCTATTTCCAATTTAGTTCTTTGGACATTCGCTTTCATGTTCGATTTTGCTGTAACATTTTGTGTCATAGTTATAATACATACAAAGGTCAGTAAGGTAAGCAAATTTTCATTTAAAGTGAGTAATAAAACTGTTTTGCATTCCAACAAAACAGATATTATGTGTTGAATAAAACACACAGCGTAATAAGTGAAGAAGCTATCTATGGTTTTGCTTTGACTATGGTATACATACTTGTTTTCTTTGTGATTTCCGGTTAGTTTACTCTTTTTTCTCACCAGAGGCGCCACCGTCCTAGTCGACGTTTTGACGAAGTGAGCGTTATTCAAGTCATAGGAGTCTTCACTCACCTGCAAGGCTCTTGCTCCAACGCTGTGTGTTTTATTCAACACATAATATCTGTTTTGTTGGAATGCAAAACAGTTTTATTATGTGCCTTTATAAAACACACAGCGTAATAAGTGAAGACCTGTTTGGTATCTGCTGGTGAGAAGGAATGAAATGCACAAACGCTATGTGATATAAATGTACTGTACACATTTAAAAATATCAATGTAAGTATCTGAAATGGATATGGAATTTAATAAAAAGATAACTGAAGTTATACAAAATATATGTTCAACGGTTTACAATTTCTTAACAATTATAATCATACATATTATATAGAATTAAAATCTTTTATATAATGTGTAACTTGGAAACAGAAATAATCCAAGGTTCAATATAACTCATAATTAAATTAGGGGTTCAAAATCGAGTGACTATTAAACATTCTTATTATACTCAGATCAGATAATATAAAAATCAGCATATTTGCTTAATGGTTAGATTTTCTTAGATAATTGAAAAAGTTGTCTGCAATAAATCTTCGGAATGATCAACTTGGCGTCGTACGGGGCGGCAGTAATGATTAGTAAAAGTAGACATACTTTTCCAATTCCCTCTGTCCAATATCTCTTGAACTGGTCTATTTTCCACCCAGCTTCTAGAAGCTACTGCAGATCGAATGCTGCCTGGAGGTGCAGCTATATTAACCTCCTTAAAAATGGATCTGATCCATCCAGCAATCATTGTTCTAGAAGCTGGTCTACTATCTCCAGTAATAGAAATAAAGAGATTCGTTATATTACCACCGGCAGTTCGGCGGTTCTCCGATATTTCTATAAGTTTAGTTACATGCCTAACTGGGCAAATATTAGCCACTTCGTGCTGTAACAGTAACCAGCCAGACTGCTGATGCGATCCTGTATCAGTCTTTGAACCAAATTTAGGCCATAATATAATTCTGTCACTCTGGATGCAAAGACTCTCCTTAGTGACTTCTAATAAAGTTAGGTCATGTATTCTGCGGCCTGACGCCAGCAGCAATATCAAGGCCGTACGCCTTGCAAGATCAAAGTGGGTCTCAGAACTGGGTGTATTTATAAGCCAGTCAAATAGCAATTTAGTATCCCAAATTGGGGCTTTCCTAGTTTGTGGCCTAGCCTGAGATATGGCCTTTAATATTTGTTGTATGAAAAAGTTCTTATTATAATTTTCTTTTGTTGGTCTGCAATAAGTGACTATTGCAGACTTATGTAGTAATATTGTGTTATATGCCAAACGTTCTTTAAGAAAAAGGTTTGCCAAAAATCGGGCAATGTTATCGCCATTAGGAGATTTATCGTTTACCTCATTAGATCTACACCATATTTTCCACCGTCTAATAGGAGCCTTATAGGTAGATAGGGTTGAGGAGCGCCAGCTACTATTTAATAAATGTTGTTCGCTTGGACTCCAGTGAGAAACCTGTTGCGACCACCCCCAACCTTCCAAGCTTGGAGACGTAATTTGTTCACCTGAGTGGGAGGTTGACCCGTGGTCTGATCTATGAGGACCTCCTGCAGGTCCACTATTTGTATTGGTTGTGCCAGGGCTCGAGTCTGCAGGTCCGGCAACCAAAAGCATTGGGTCCAATGGGGTGCTATCACTATGTAAATTCCCCTCGCGGTGTTGAGGTGTGTCAGTACCCTGGGAATTAGATTGGGTGGTGGGAACACCCAAGCCAGATTGTAATCCCACTCGCGACTGAATGCGTCGCAATATCTGGCCAATCCATCGCCTGAATCCAGCGTTACGTAGCTGGAAACGACGGCGGTCTCTTTGGACGCGAACAGATCTATATCTGGGATACCCCATTGTTGGAATATGACCTCCGTGGCCTGGGGTAGTAAGTGCCATTCGGGTACTGGCCGACCCCTCGATAGGCGGTCGGCAATGCCGTTTAACCTCCCCGGGAGGTAACATGCCGACAGCGTTATGTTTAGCTGCTCGGTTAGCTCTAAAAGCCTGCTCGTAAGGTCTAGCAGCGCAATGGAGCGAGTCCCACCCTGATTTCTTATATACGCCACTAGTGTGAGGTTGTCTGACTGCACTAGGATATGCGCATTTAATAGGGTTGTCTGCTGATCTTTTATGGCTGCCAACACAGCGTATAGTTCTTTTATATTGGAATGCCAATTCCTTTGGTGCGGTCTCCACTTTCCGGCCAAAAGGACACCGTTTAATTGACCACCCCAGCCTGCATCCGCTGCATCTGTGGTGAGGAAGTGCGTGACTTCCTTCCTTTGGAGTGAGACCGTGCTGTGCTCTATCTCCTTTAGCCACCAATTCAGATCTTGTATCACAGGAGGGATTATTAACCTCCTCTCCCGTGCTCTGTGCTGTCGGAACTTTCTGAGAAAGATCTGAAACTTGCGGCAGTGTAACCGGCCCCTGGAGACCGTATGATTGGCAAAGTTTAGCTGGCCTAATAAGCTCTGAGCCTGCCTCATGGTGCAGCTCTTTTGCTTTATGATCTTTGTAATCACATTCTTTATTGACTCTACCTTTTGAACAGGTAATTTTACCACGTTGGCCAGAGTGTCCCACGTTAAACCCAGATACTCCAGCTGCTGGGTAGGGACTAGTATCGACTTTTGGTAATTTATGTGCCAGCCTAAAGACTCCAAGAGTCTCACGGTTTCCGCAACCTGTTTTGTAAGGCTTAGAGGATTTTGGTGGGCCAAAAGATAATCGTCCAAATAAACGATGACCCTGATTCCTCGACCCCGAAGTATTTCCGCAATCCAGTTTGATAGAGCTGCGAAAATCTGAGGGGCTGAACATAGGCCGAAAGGCAAGGCTGTTAATTGCAAAATCTCTTGTTTGTAGATGATGCGTAAAAAGCGCCTGTGTGTCTCCGCTATAGGCAGATGAAAATAAGCCTGTTGGAGATCTATTTTTACTAGCCAATCTTGACCCTGGAGGAAGTTCATGACATCCGCCTGAGAAATTAGCTGAAATCTCTTTGTTGCCACATAACTGTTGAGATTTCGTAGGTCGAAAATGGGGCGTATACCCCCATCTGGTTTCTGGATGAGAAACATCTTTGAAAAGAAACCTGAAGTTATCACTGGTGGCTTTTCTAAAACTTTCTGTGACTTTAAGTCCTCTATTACTTTTGACATTTGATCCGTCACCTTGGTTGCCAAGGCTTTTCGGATCTGACTGTAAGGGTACTGTAAAGGAGGTTTGTGTTTGAAAGGAATACGGCAATAAGTTACAATTTTCTGAATAAATTGGCCGGCCCCAAGTCTCCTCCAAGTCTCTACATGACTCCTTAAACACCCCCCTTCGAAATTCTGGTCACTTTTGAGATGTCTTTGGGTTGTGGTTATATTCTGAACCACCCTTGCGTTGACGAAAGGGCTGGTTCTTTTTGAACTCAGTTTTATTTTTCTGAGTACGATGAGTCTTACTATCGTATTTAAAAATTTTCCTACCGTCCTTCTTATGAGAAAAACGATTGGAATGAGAAGATGTAGAAGGTTTATCCTCCTTTAAGTAATTTGGTGTATTTAACCAAATCTGTGTACCACCCAATGATTGGATAATAGGCAATAATTTTTCACGGCTAAATAAATACTCAGAGCTTGGTGGAATTCGTTGTAATGTCGCTCTTAAATTAGGGTTACCTATTTCCTTTAAAATCCTATCTCGCCTAGTCTCTATACACTCACTCCTTTTACCACAAATAACCTGCATTATTGTTTCCCATCTCTTATTATTTTCAGAATAAGGACCAAATATACCAGTCAACTTTTGTACTAGTGTATTAGAATTAAGTTCTTGAGGGTTAGCGGCCGCCCAATCTACCAGGTTCTGTAAACCTACTTGCAATGATTGTCGTTGTTCTAGAACAGCATTAGACAAACCAGCTAATAAATGTTCTGTAGAATGCAAATAATCCTTTTGTTTGTTAAAATGGCAGAGTTCTTCGTTAACTTTTAGTGCAATAAAACCTGGACTAGCGACACACGACTGTAAGGCTTTTTTATATCGAATGGATTTCCATGCGGGTGTTTCAAACTTCTGCAACTGTTCTAAATCCCTAAGGCGATCCTTATCGGCCTCAGGAGTCACCATCTTACTATCGAAATCAACCTGAATTTCACCCAATGAAACATTCGTTTGGTTAGGGTTACTTAGAAAGGGTGTTCGTGAAGTTGACGGAATTACTATGGCGTCTGACGATAGATTAGAAGTACATAAATTATTAGGTAAATGTGTAAGGTAATCGGATATACAAGCCACCTGATTTATTAAAGCGTCTATTCGTGGATCACTGAGGGTAGTAGAATAACGCCTATGATCACGTTTCGAGCGCTTGTTAGGAGGTGGGCTAGCGAACCCCTCCTCGTCTTCCGAAGATGAGGAGGAAGAAGAAACATTTTCCCTCTCTTCGCCTGAGCCCGAAGCCTCATTTTGTTCTCCCTCCGGAGCAGCAAAATTAGGCTCAGGATGGTCGCAATCACGATTAACACTCATTTCTTAAACAAAATATTACTGTGCCAAAACAACTTACCGAATCGTTGTGTAAAATGCACAAAAGTTTTCACTGTCTCTATAAGTTACCACTTTATCAATAATTAAAGCTCAAAACTTTCACTATTCTCACTCTTCCGAGAGGTCCGTACCGGAGCAAAACCACAAACGCTATGACTTGAATAACGCTCACTTCGTCAAAACGTCGACTAGGACGGTGGCGCCTCTGGTGAGAAAAAATAGTAAACTAACCGGAAATCACAAAGAAAACAAGTATGTATACCATAGTCAAAGCAAAACCATAGATAGCTTCTTCACTTATTACGCTGTGTGTTTTATAAAGGCGCATAATATTTGGATTTGTGTTCAAGATATTACAAAATTTTAATGCGCGTACCAGATGAGCTGGGCAATATGACAGTTGACGGTTTCTGAAGGAAGTTCGATAAACTGCTCGAGTTTTTAGTAAACATCTTCAATTTGTCTTGTATCACTGCAACATAAAAAAGGATTACGCTAGTCACATAATAATAGTTTACGCACGTCATTGGATAGAGAATTAAAAAAAGCATTATTTTATACTTGATTAGAGACACTAGGAACGAGTGCTGCTATTGTTTTTGTAAAGATAAAATACATTTAACAGTTACGTAATACAGAGAAAAAACGTATTTTTTATTCCTGAAAAGTCTTAGTCTTTACAAGGTGGTAGGTTCCTTGTATGCAAGAAGCCGTCTGGGTTGGTTCCACCGCGTCGTCTATTTCTGCCGCCAAGCAACAGTGTGAAACCACTGTTGTGTTTCGGTTTGAAGGAATTTTCTTTGAAGCCAGTGAAATTACTGGACATTATGAGACTTAACATCTTATGTGTCGGGGTGATGAGCGCAGTTCAGTGCCATGCAGTCCTTTGTAATTCAAAGTTCTATGTGGTGTTGCTTATGTTTATGAGCAGGCGTGGCGCTTACCATCAGGTGAGTGCCTATCTCGTCACGTCATTCAAATAAAAAAAAATATAAAAACATTTTTTATTAATTATGCGGTGTCAAACTTAACGACAATTTGCCAAATTGTAAAAATTGCAATAAAATATATACCTGGAAATAACCTCTTCAATTTATGACGACGTGTATGCTTTTTTGAGTTTCGCCGCAAAGTGGAATTTGCTGAGTCTTGGATTTCTTTATTCGACTTTACACTTGATGTTTTTACTGCAATGTATCGAATAATGTTTATTTAAAGGCATCCACATATATTCCTCTTAAACCTACACCCACGTAAGATAACAGATTAATTAGTATAATGGAACCGTTAAAAACCCTGGAACTCATTCAGAATAACGTCTTCTTCTTGTCGCCACCTTCCTACTCCATCATCAGACCTTGATCGCCATCTGGAAGCCAACTATTCATCGTAACCTATTAAATGAGTCCAAACACGAACATGCGTTGCTGTGGCCACCTTCCTACTCCATATCAGACCCTTGTCACCCAGGTCAGTATCAGGATATCCACTTTTCATAGAAAGCTATTCAATGAGCCCAAATAGTATATAACTGATAATAATAACCGAAGAGCTGGAGACGGCTCAATCGCAACATCAGGTCAGTGTTACCTATGCTAAAAACACTCTCGACTACATAACTAAGTAATAAATAAAGACCTTTCAAATAAAAACATAGCCGCATCCAAAATTCCAAATTGACCTATTCGTTTAGGCGCTACGATATCACAGATACACACACACACACACAAAGGGGTCAAACTTCTAACACGCCTCTTTTTTGTCGGGGGTTAAAAATGTGTTAGACCGAAAACACTCGATATATGGTAACCGAATTTTTAGTTTGCCTGAATTTGTAGACAAAAATAAAATCTGTGTTCTGTCATGGTGTTATTTTCATTGTTTAGGGACTCCAAGAGGGACTTGACGAAAGGCAGAGACAAAGTTACCTATAATTTACGAAATACTTAAAACAAGTCGATTTCCTTGGAATGGGGACACGCAAAGTCAATGTGATAAATAACTAGCTTTTGCTCGCGGCTCCGCCCGCGTGTTCTGCTTTTTCCGGGATAAAAAGTAGCCTATGTCCTATTCTGATGTATAAGCTATATTATTGTAAAGTTTCATTAAAATCCATCCAGTAGTTTTTACGTGAAAGAGTAACAAACATACATCCATACTTACAAACTTTCGCGTTAATAATATTAGTAGGATGGGATAGGATAGGTAAACAAAAATCTCACCTTTACGAACGATTCTCGACTTGCCGCTGTCACCTCGAGCCACATCTGATTCTCCTGCGCCACCGAAGCTAAAAACTTTACTATAGTTAAAATCATGTAATTTATAAAAGAAAACTATTTAAAGCGCGATTTTAGGAATCAAAGTGCAAAACTGTATTTTAAAGTTATAAGTATATAATTTTGTCATGTACAAAGATGAAATCAACCGACACCTAGTGTAATTAGTTAGAAACTATGCAGCCTGTCAATTTTTGTTAATTCTTCAACCATTTCCCCATATTACAAAATTATAGCTATAATGACCTAACGGATAAAATCACAAACAGTTTTTTTTGTCAAAGGTACAAGTACAAGATAATATTATTAATATCCTGGTCACATATACGTATGCATATCGTATTGTACAACATATATTGGTCATAATATAAGACACTAGTAATATTGCTAGCAATAATAACAACTTACTCACTGTCGTATGACGAAAACATCTCCTTCGGTGTGGCAATTTCAGTCGTCGTAATGTAGAATGGAAGGTCTAGTAAAAAAAATAATCATGATCTACGAAGCAATAAGAATGAAAATAAAATTTTAAATCCTAATAATTTCATTCAATTTAACTTACGAGTATCACGATCTTTGTTTATTTTCTCCGGATGATGGTAAATAATGTCATATTTGTAACTATGACCGCTTATACGGACACGCTTTGGCTCATGGTCAGTTTTTATTGGCATTTTCTTCAATACAGCTTCATGAAAAGCTAAAGGCGGTGTTGGCACGGTTGATTCATCTATTTTTATTATTTCACTTGCTTTTGTCGCTGTTCCTTCACTTTTTGAATATGCGTGATTATAGAAAAGGTCATTATGAAGTTTATGCAGAAATTCAGAGTCTTTCGAATCTTTTTCTATCAAATCAACTCTTAACGGGATTTTTTCTTTGTTTTTAATGGTAGTTTCAGTAACTTCCGTTACGTCTTTAGATGTAGTTTCAGTCCTAATCGGAGCATATTCATCTGTCAGCTTGTTTATATCGCCGAAGTTTATTATTGTTATTTCAAAATCTTTCACACTTTCCGTCGCCTCTGGGATTTCATTACCATTAAGATCACTCTCTATGTTTTTGAAGGGTATCTTATTGGTCATTTTATGTTTTTCCATTTCTTTGTTTGGTTTATTCCATTGTTTTCTATCTGTGTTGATATTCGTAACATAGCTATCGTAATTTAAGTCGTTGTATCTTTTAAATCTTTCTTTTCCCTCAGAATTATAATAATCTTTGAACATATTCCATTTAAGATCATCCAAATAATCAAATTGATTATCCAGATCCATTTCTTTGTTTTCATTTGTAATAGAAAATGGTATTTTTCTTGTATCGTGTAACTCGTGTGCTTTAATTTTGGTAGTTTTGGCCTTATTCATTTTTTGTATTTTCTTTGTAATTGGAGTGGTTTGTATTTTTTTTATAGACGATGTTTTCGAATATTCCTTTAAATTATATGAATTGATTGTGGGTAGATCGACGATCGGGGACGTCACAGATTCTACATCTATGCTATTAGCTTTTAAAAACTCTTCAAAATCAGTCATCTTCATTGGTAACGGTGTAGCGAAATATTGCAAGGGCTGTTTATTACTTTTTGCTTTTATGGGCTAAAAATTTAAAGTTATTTATTATATTTTTCACATCCTATTTAATTTATTTTTAATGTTGAAAACTTACCGGAGCAACTTTGTTGTCTAAATTTGCGATTTTGAGAGCATTTTTAGCTGAAAATATTAAACAATTACAATGATGCAAGGGTGCATAATTTTTTTTCTGGGGTAGCCCACATCTTAATTATAGTTCCCGGTTATAAAAAATACAGAGAAAATCTGGAAGACCTTCGTGGGATTCTAGGTTGGTTCAGCAAGATCTTAGGAGATGTGGTTCGTCTATGATGTTCAATAGGCCTTAGAAATAAATACTATTTGAAAATTATAAACTTGTTTTGCATAGTATGAAAGTTCGACAGTACAAATTTTATATAGTACTAGCTTTTGCTCGCGGCTCCGCCCGCGTGAATAGCATTTTCCGGGATAAAAGTAGCCTGTAACCGTCTCCAGGGTCCCATCTGTCTCTGTAGATAAATTCATCAAAATCGGTTCTGTGATTTAGGCGTGAAAGCGTAACAAACAAACTCACTTTCGCATTTATTTTCACCCCCTTTTTCATCCCTTATTAAATAAAATTTCCAAAATTCCTGAAACACGTATTTATTTGTTTTACGTCAATATTCAAAATGACGGACTTTCATACATATTATCATCCCCTATTTTGACCCCTTTGGGGTGGAATTTTCTAAAATCCTTTCTTAGTGGATACCTACATAACAAAATGAATATACAGTTCGAATTTCATGCTTGTAGCCTTGATAGTTTTTGCTCGGCGATGATGAATCAGTCAGTCAGTCAGGACATGTTATTTTATAAGTATAGATTTTTTATTCTAGCATATAACCAACAGTTGCCTACTTAACAATCTGACTTTAATTTTGGCTTTACGATCTGTTTAGTGTTAATAAAAGTTATAATGATTTATATAAATTGCGCCGTTTTAAGCGCTTTATTTATGTAGAACGTAAGGTAAATATGAATGAATGAATATAAATATGAAATGAATGTAATGGAATATAAAATAACAATAGAACTAAATCTCGTGATACAGTAGTATCACCTGATCTAACCAGCTCGATCATGAGGTAGATAAAACTGACCACAGCGTGGCTGTACCACTTAATGTCTAACAAAACGATTATTCTACAGAATTTAAATTAAGTGGTACTACTAAATAAATGAATTCTACTCACATAATTCTCTTGGTGTTAGAGTGGAGATATAGTTGACATCGTCATCGTAGGCCAGAAGTGTTGTATCTACTAGAATTACGGATTGGTCTTTATTTTCTGAAACAAGTTTTGTTGATCTTTATTTCATAGTTCTTATTAAGTATTTAAACGTTATTAACAACTGCGTAGTAATAAAATATATACCAAAGTAGTGCTCTGGTGTATTATGTAATTTGTCCAAGTTATGTTTAGTATAATTCGAATAAGTTTTAGCAAATTTGTTTAACTCATTCACAAAATCAGTTGCTTTTAAATGTTTATCTGTTAACTTTGGATCAAATTTTACAAATCTCTTCTCCTGTTCCATAAAAATACTTTTGCCGATCGGCGGTTGTTCTAAAATCATACTTTGTCGGCAATTACTGATTCCTTTGTGGTTATATGTGGATATTGGTGGTTCTTTAAAATCTTTGACATGTGGATTTAAACCATCACTATTTTTTATGAGTTCCTGTTGGATATTATTATCACTCATATCAGGAGTAGAATATTCAAGTTCATGATTCATATTTCTGAGTATATCAAGCCAAGGAGTTGGCACTCTATCGGAATTAAGTATATCTTTGTTCCACATGAGTAAGTCACTAAAGTAATCTGGGTATGGCTTGTATTTCCACTTTTCATCATTATTTATCGAGCGACTTAGGGATAACAAACTTCCTGCTGGAATTAGCGTTGCAATAGGAGTTTGTGTGGTCATTAATCCGTTAATATTTAATCCAGATATAGGTGTTTTAAAATAAATGTTATCTTCTACAAATTCGGAATTCTGTTCTAAGTCTAAAATGGTATGTTTTTCTGAATTCGGATTTATTTTCGAATTGTCTTTAGAATAGATATTATCTTTTGATATTTTGGTGAAAAAGGGATCGAAGTTAGATTTTAGTGTAACTTTGTCGATAGGCATTTTTGTGTTTATTAAATTGATCGAATTAGTTATGCCTTCAGTAGAGTATATTTTGTTATTATCATCCGCATTCATTTTGATTATTATGTTCTCCACTTGGTCTTTGATATCATTTAAAGACATATGTTGTGGGAACTTTGTAATTTTTTTGGAGGGCCCGTAAGTCGATTTTGTGTCATCGTTTACTTTGAGTAATTCTTCTATATTTAGCATTTTGCTTTTCTTCGTCGATTTAGTTGTTGGGTGCCTTTTCCGCTCCTCAACTAGATGTGGTGAGTTTGTGGCTATAAACAGATTTATTGTTACTTTACGAACACCACAATATCAGTGTATGTATGCAGTAAACGATATACTTCAAAAAAATTATAAGGAGTAGTAGTCAAATGAGACACGGTCATATTGTAATATTTAGACTTTGGCCTTACCAATAGGTTGGTTTGATGAAATACAGAATAATCATTGCTTTCATTTCAATATGAAAATATGTGGTAGGCAGCGGCTTGGCTGTGCCCCTGGCATTGCCGATGTCCATGAGCGGCGGTGACCGCTTACCATCAGGCGGGCCGCTTGCTCGTCTGCCTATCAAGGCAATAAAAAAAAAATGTTATTATAAAGCACATCATTTATAAGCAAAATTGACAGATTACTCACCAGGAGTCATAACCAAAGTACTCTTCAAAGTTGTATTCGTAAGCACTGCAAAATCTGTAAAACCCTTCTCAGTCATTGGCAAATTCCATGAAACCTCATTATCTGAAAACTTTGGTGAAGCGCTGGCAACTAGATCACCAGTTATATTTGGTATCTGTTTTTTCATCTCTTCAATGTTCAAAAGTTTATCAAATTTCATTAGTTTAAATGTGTCTATGTGTGATGACATAATATCATAGTCTGATAGATGAGAACCAGCTTTTAAAACTTTGCTTTTGGGCGTTGACTTAAATATGTTTTTCAATTTTTGAAAAGGATTTGAACGTTGTTTTCTTGTATGGATTGTATTACGATAATCACGTTTTATTTTATTTTTATTAGATTTTATGTGCAATTTCTGCATCAGTTTCTTTAATTTGCCCTCTTTACGTTTAGTTCCTTTTAGTTTAACTATTGATGTTGGTGGTACCACTACGTCAATATGAACACAGCCGGGCTTTGCGTTATCAGTTTTTTTCTTTGTTTTAGTCACATTTATAAGTTTTGCACTCTTTTTAGTTTGAAATATAAGTTTTTCACCAAACGTAGTTGACTTTTCTTTAGAGTTTTTAGTATTTCTTTTCTTCCTATTTATTTCATCCGTGAATAAAAAATTTACATCTCTATTATTTGTAGACTTTAAATATTTTGCTTCTAAATTGTTATAATTTAAATCAGGACAATTTGATTCGACACATGCTATATCAAGAGTCTTACGATCTTTACCAAACACTTTATCGATGATGTGAGGAGTCAATGATTTAAAAATATGACCATGACGTTTGCCAGTATTTTTTGAGATAGAATCTTTTATGACGTTTTCTGTAAAAAAATATATTAATGTATGTGTATGTGTCAGAAGTATAAGAATATGAATATTAAGCTATAACTTAAAAAAAAAAAAAATGGGTAAATATACCTTGTACGGGCAATAATACAGGGGAGGCTCTATGATCTTCTAAGACTTGTGATAGTTTGTCAAGATTGATGTCGACAGCATTGTCTTCAGTTTGTGAGGATACTTTTAGTTTATCCTCAAACTCAGATCTCTCCAAATCTTGCGTTTTATGTACTGATGTGTCGTATGCATCGGGAGTTGGAGATTTTAATGATACTGTCTGAGAAGTGTGATATTTTTTAGGGGTACCATTATCGATAAACATATAGAAATGCTTTTTGAACCACGATTCCTCACTCTTCGTTGTTGAGTCGTGATCATCTTCATACTCGAAGAACCTCTTATCTCTTGATGGTAGTTGAGGAATCTTATTCAATATATATTTACCTATGTCATCTACATTGTGATGTCTATGTGCTTGGTATCTGACTAGGTTAGAAAAATGTTCATTTCCTTGTTCTTTTTGGAAATTCAAGTAGTGCTTATATCCATTGACGAATTCATTATAAGAGATTTTACTTGTGAGACTTTCATAGCTGTTATCATCGCAAGGAGTCATTCCTGTGCTCATCATGCTCTCATCTTCGTCGATCTCATTTTTTGTTTTGGCTAAACTCTTTGTAGTATGCGAGTAATCTGATTCCGTTACAGTTTCTGCTGTTGATATCTCTGGAACATTGACATCGAAAGTATATTCAAGTTCATCTGGCATATCTTCTCTATCCTCATACAGTTTCTTGACATCTTCTTTTAAGTGTTGGTCAAATAATGTCTCCAAATTACGTTTAGAAACCAATTGCTTATTCCTTTTTTGCCTTATTAATCTGTCTGAAGATGTTACCATATTCATGATATTGTTTTGACAAGTTTTTGACAACATTTGCTCGTATATAGTGAGAAGAGCATAATCATCTGCAGTTGGAGTTGTTGTTATTTGTTCCTTTGTCACCGTAGTATATTTATCAGATTTTCTATCACCGCGACTATGTATTAATTGCGTGTTGTTTGTAGTTTTTTTACTTGTTTCTATTGCAGGTTTAGTAGTGGTTGGTTGCTTGGCAGAAGGATTTTTACTACATACTTTCTTATTTTGTGGTTTGAGTGTGGTTTTAACTTTGTCAACTTCTTTACAGAAGTCACCAGAGACTTTGTTTTTGACCTTCTTGTAAATATTTTTTAATCCTTTTTGCAGTATATCTTCGATGCTCTGTGCTGCCTTCATAGCCTCTTCTGCGACTGATCTTCCTTCTCTGTTATTATTTGTAGACATTTCTACATTAATTGTACTTTTTTCATCATATTGCTTAGAAATGTATGCATTTCTCTTGCCGAAATCACTGTTTAAAGTAATAAAATTGTAAAGAGAATACGTCGGACTATTAATTTCTAAATGTGTAAGTAAAGGATCTGCTTCAAAAGTAGCTTCAGTAACTGAATTGGTTATGAGGTCATTGAAAGCTGGATTCTGTTCTACAATTAAATGTAACGCTTTTTCTTTTATGTCATTCAGTAAAGCTTCTAGTTGTGCAGTACCCGGTATATCCAGCTCTTCTTTAGTAGTTGGAGTAGCATGATCTATAGTAGGCTTAGTTATGTTTAAAATTTTATGAGTAGAAGTGTAACTCGGCTTATAGTGTTCTAATCCATACAGTTGTTTTAATTCAGTCACTTTTGTTGTCATAGTGGTAACCATTCTTTTTAATTCTTCGTCGTTTGATATAGTTTTCACATGTGTTTTTGCTTTGACACTATTTGTAAAATTTTCGTAGGGCGCTATATTTACTTCTATGTTCTTTAGAGCCTTGTCTTCTTTTTGTTTGTTTAATCCATTCCTTATTTTGTTGATGACTTCTCTTTTCTTCTTTTTATAAGGTAACGTGTACGTATTTTTCCTTCTTTTGGTTACAAGTATTTTATCTTTCCTTTTATATTCATCGTTATAAAGTGGTCTTTTGTATTCGTAGTTTACATTTTCAAATCGATGTTTCAGTCTTTTCTCTCGTTCCAGGGCTTTATCATCTTTTATTTTGAACTTTCTCCAAAATCCTCCAATTCTCCTTTTTGTAGATTTATGTAGTTTTATATGTTGAGGTCTAAGAGTGGTTTTCGTAGACTTGGTTTCGTTTGTAGTCACACTAATGGTGATCTTGCTTGCGGGTGTATTGACGCCTGATTTAACCCTTTTATGTTTGTGAAGGAATTTGTCATGTTTTGCCTTGTGCCGTGTGGTATACTCGAAATCATGCAAACTGTCCACTTTTTCATCAAAATATGAGTCGTCAATATTTCTAGATACAGTAAGTCCGTTGACGAGTAACATCAGATATAGTAAACTGGAAAGAAATTAAGATACTGTAACTTCATACCTACTTGAATTTGAATTAAAGAAAATAGTATTGCAGTTATTGCCTTGCACAAAGTGGGTATGAAGCCGTCGGTTATATTCAAGACACTTCAAAAGCTTTGTATCAGCTGTACGTTCGTATATAGTACTATCGACAGATATACCAAGACTTTCTCTGATAAAGACCATAAAACATCGGGGCGGTCGCATGCTGTTGGAGCCACAAAGGCTGTGAATGCTGTTTAATTCGCTGAAACCTCATTAGGGAACTAAAAATCTTTTCGCAAGAAATGAAGATTCCTGCTACGACTCTATGGCGTATAATAAAACAAAACCTCTCTCGGCGCTTATCTTCGATATACAGAACATGCCCTAAATCAATCCCTACAGTTAAAGATAGTGGATCAATTAAAACTCCTTCTGTACCGCAGGTGAAAGGTGCAGAAATATCCTTTATACTGATGAAAAAAAAATCATGATTAAAGAGAACTACAACAAGCAAAATGACAAAGTGTACGCTCGCAGTTCTAAAGTTCAGTGATCGGAAAGGTACAACGTGGTCACCATCCTGCGTCAGTAATGCGTCGGTGGGAGGTATTGAAATCACAAAGCTATATTTTTGTGAAGAAGTATGAAGAGACTGTCTTGGATAGTGTTGTGAAACCTCTCAGCAATACACTTTTCAAAATGTACCGTGGACTTTCCAGGTGCAGACTCTGCACCTGGTCACATGGTACAAACTACCCAAGACTGGTTCGAAACCAACGTTCCGGACTTTATAAGAGCTGAAGACTGGCCCTCATCTAGCCCAGATCTGAACCCCTTAGATTATAATTTACTTAGTTTTAGAGGACAAGACATGTTCTAAACGACACGCCGACATTGTGTCTCTTAAGAAATCTCTGGAGGAAGCAGTGGAAAAGAGCAGAAAATTTCCCATGGAAATAGTGTGTAAGTAGATTTGTGGCTAGACAGATTAAAGGCCTGTATAAAAGCCAAAGGTGGCCATTTCGATTAGAATTATTTTTTTATTTTTTGCTGAGACTTGAATAAATATGTTCATAATTTTTTTATTAAGATTACATTACTTCATAAAAAAATAAATGATTTTCATTTGTAACAGAACTTATGGCCGGACTAGGTATTCCACTGAATGAGTACTATCATAACATCCACAAAGTAGTTCCTTGTCTCATAACAGGGCACGCTATAAGCATTGAAGAATAAGATATTACCCCGACATAGAGTATTGCCACGTTCAGTTATATTCAGTTATATGCAAAAGGGTTTCCCTTCATTATGAACTACATCCACGGCAGGATACCGAGCGATATTATACAAAAACGGGGGTTTACAGTATAACGAAAGTGACATTTATGAAATCAATGACTTACCATAAAAAATTGACAAATAACATTGGCTTCTAATTAACTCATTCAAAACTCGCATGTTACCATAAAATAATCTTCTATAAATTAATGTACAATCATAATAAACTTGCGCTGAATTGTTTGAGACGCGATTTGAGCTTGTTTCTCTCCGCTGTCATTGTCATTTTGAATTTTGACTATTTTGATATTCTTCTTCCACAGTTCTCCCAAGGAGTCAATAAATCGAATAGCCATAAATAAAAAGGTGTACATATTTTAATGATGGTAATACAAAATATGCTAAAACTATAGTTGTATAAGGCTAAAACCATTAAAGGTGGAAGGCTGCTATGTGATCCATAAACTTTTCTTTCGGATTTGGGATCTGAGTGTAGTAGAATCAAAGTAATGAGACAAGATTTGTGCAACAAACATGTTATATGTTTGTGTGCTGTTATATATTTATTATTATGACCACATCTTCGTTATCGACGTATTGTTATTTATGCTCGATACGTAAACTAAGGGCTTGACCATATCGTCACGGTGTAGCACCTTATGATGGTGTAGTCCCAAGCTGTGAAGGACAACATTGATAATAGTTTAACCAGTATTGTCCGGCATCGTAGTTTTCAGTTTCTTTGTAGAGTAATGTGTGGCGATATGAGGCCGTACCGTTTCACTGCGCGGCGCGGCGTCGCGATGTGACGATGTAGCCAAGCTCTTAGCGTGAACACACGTACTATGCTTGCCAAATAAGAATAGGACTGTCAAGACGCCATTTTGTTCAGCAATACGCGCACACTTCATTACCAAAGTGTATGGTGTGCAAAAACAATATATTCAGTTTAAATGTTTAATGTACGCTTTTTTTTGGTATTTCTAATACATGTCACGCCATATTAATTATAAATGAGTAGGATTTCAAAGAAAAAGCATATTTATAAAAATAACAATAACAAGGAAGTCCAGTAGGCAACATACATAGGACACACGCGCGTATACACGAAAGCGTAGCTAACGGCACATTGGTAGCTTCTCAATAGCGTCACAAAATTGCGTCATATTAGGGTGACCAGTAGCATTAACTGTGTATTTGTTCATTTTTTAAACTGTTTCCTTACAGTTCCATAATTAATTTATCCAAAATTATCCATTAATAAAATTCAAGAATAGTATTTATTAAATGAATATAATGGTTATACAATTATTAAATCTATATCTATTAACAATAAAAAATATATGAAATTTCTTTTTTTGCACTTTTTTTGCTAGCAGTACTACTTTGACAGTTATCGTGTGAAGTTGGCAGCAAACGCGATCCTATTCTTATTTGGCACGCATAGTATATAATCGCGCTCTAAGAGCCGTACGCACCCAACGTAGATTACGACTCTAGCAGCACAGTAGGTGTGCGTTTACTTTAAGTTTGCTTCAAGCAGTATCCACCAATAAGGTGGTAATACAAAGTTCATCCAGTCGTGTTAGCTGCGTGATTGTTATGTCCATGTGTTTTAATTTTAATGAACTGCATTATTATAGATCGTTATTAATAAAGGAATACGGTTCTGCATATCAACATGTGCATTTCAGTTAATAAATAGATAGACGTAGAAATACTGCGGGTGTACCGCATAACTAAGTAGGTGTTGACATGTCAACGTGTACCTATACCTATCTATATTATTCATCACGTGTGTAGCGCGACAGTGCTGTAACGTCATATAGATGCAAATACATAATAAAATTTCAGCCCAGATCAAGGGAAAATCAAGAAAATTGAGATATTAATTTTATTTTACTAATTATTTAAGTAGGCTAAATTCTGTAATTTACCTAAAAATCATAAATGAAGAATTATACAAAATAGTAATAATTGATTGAATTAAGTTAATGAATTTAGGAAAATAAAATATCTCAATTTTTACTTGATGTGGGTTGAAATTACATCCATATATTATTCATTATCACCCGTCCCGCACCGTTCCACTACCGCAGGAACCTACTCAGTTATATATTACCCCTGAGCTTTAAACTTTATTTATTTATATTATTCTTATGTTTATTATTGATATTATATATTATGTATAGATATATACATTTTTATAATCAAATATATCTTGCGTTTATTTTCTTCGTCACCGTTACACCTGCCATGTACATCTCTGCATCACCCTAAGGTTGACTGGGAGATAATGCTTATAGCATTAAGTCCGCCTTTATACTCCACGTATATAAAGTGTAAATAAATAAATAAAGAAAGAAACATTTAACGAATCTTTAAACAGATATCAAATTCTCGATAGTTGTAAAACAGTATTAAAATAAACTCTCATCTCAAGAATATAATTTATTTACACATAATCCTCGCTAACATAGACTGCTATATTATAGCCCAGCCCGCGGCCGCGTTCGCTTTTCAGTCGAAGGTTTGCGTACGAGTAGCCCACACCTCCGGCCGTAATGTTAATGGAGGCCTTGCTTTGGAGAGTGTCCAGCGCTTGGATGCCCTGGAAATAATGAAAATTAACATAAATAATAATCTTTGCACGCGGTTTCGGAAGCGTTCAAGGCTGTCTCTTCATATTTCGGGATAAAAAGTATTCGGAATTACTCTCTGAAATCTACATATGGAAGTCCCGTCAAATTCTGTTATCGAGATTAGCTCAAAAATGTGTGTTTGGGTTTTGGTTACCGTGTAAATAACTAAAACTTAAAAGCTTTAGTTAATTAGTTTAGTTTAGTTGTGTGTGATTGCATGTGATTTCGAAATTTATTTCGAAATCACACACATTCAATTTTATTTATATGTACACATATTGACATTTGTCCTATTGGTTTTGCGGTGGTGAACTTTCGAGGTCCAATGCTTGATTCTCAATTCGAATAAACATTTATTTTCATGATTGTCATATTACTGTAAGGAGCAGCTACATACTTTCATTAAATGTTATAGAAATTGCGATAAATTAAAGGTAAGATTCCGATCGATATGGTGTCAGATCGCCGTGTCTGTGTCGCCCAACCGTATCAATTATACCTACTACTGAGTTGTATCATGTACAATATGTAAGATGTGTGTATGTATGCATGTGCACATGAGTGTATATGTTAATATTAGTTGATATATATGTAATACATATATTAATATGAGACACATTAAAATATTGTTCATTTAAATGTATGATTGTATTTATGTTTTTTTAGAGGTAATAATGTAATAACTACTGGTTGTCCAAATAAATAAATAAATCATGTGTGTGTTTAAATTCCGATTTACTTCCCGAACTCGAACATGGCGACAGTGGTATCTGCCTTAGTACATCGAAACCAGCAAACAGGATACAACAACTATGTTGATTAACCAGTAGTGCATGTTGCAGCAGTGAGGAAACACTGTCGCTGTTGTATGTGGTCTGCTGCCGAGCTTGAACTCACACCAGTTGATTATTTCCATCAGAATAGAATCCTTGTAAATAATATGTAGGTATATTTATACCTACTTACAATCAACACATACATAAAATCAGATTTTCTACGAAGCCACCAATTGCGTAGTGGTTTGTTTAACAAGTTGATAGGTATGTATTTAGGGATATAATTCCAACATGACTGTCGACCAACCAAATACCACAGAAGGCACAAATACATTATTTTATAACCACATACCTGAATTTTCTGATTGCCTGGCAAAGATATGAAAAAGTATTTCACTCGTTTTATAAAAGGGTAAGCATTATATTCCACGAGCGTTTCGTTCGCCACTTTTACTCTGTTGCTGACGTTACCTACCACCATGTGGTACGAGTTCACCACCGAAATGGTGGCGACCACCAAAAGCAACACTAACAGCTTCATGTTTTGAAGACAATAAATACATCGAGTGACACGATTGCGACTGACGATGATATGAAAAGGGTCACCTAGGTTATCGTAATATGGTTGGGATGGATTCCAACGTGCATCTAGGGAGGTCACGTCCACCGATGGTTTTATAATGTGGAATGTTGTTTAAACGATGTTACATTTAATAAATATAAGCTGGTGGTAGTATATTCATACCCACCCGGATAGCGACCACGGTATACATGGTGCTAAATCCTGCCATACGCCTTGCGTGGATCGCGTTCCAGGTTCAGCCAGTGTATATCCGGTTCTTCCGAGGGGCTTGCGACATGACTTGATGGTTGATTGGGCACATCTTTGTATTACTGTGCCTGCATCGGTCATCCGCTTGTCCTGTCGCAGGCCCTTCGACTTCTTCCCTCTCCGAAGAAGAAAGAGGCATTTATACAGCATCATAGCTTTGTTGGACCTTTCTAAATTAATCTCGGGTACAGGCGTGTTGGTGGTGATTTTATTGAATTGTCACAGATTTAACCCACGGATCAAGTAGTATGAGCGGTGGAGTTCTCCACAGGGGGTATCTGGGTAGACAGATATAATAAGAGCATGATTGTTGAGTAGAGGTTAATCTCATTTTTAATATAAGGAAACATAACCTACTAAATTTGCTTTTACTTCCATCATTACAATAGAACCAGAAACGTATGATGTCGGGGAAAACAATGGTGGCAGCAGATATATTTTAATTTCTGCCACAGGTTCTATGTACCAACGATAGGCCGTGACACATAAAAACTATAAGACCCCTAATTATAGCGTCTGAGTACACCCATGTTATTATGTTTATTTTTTGTAGGATTTTCCCTCTTTATTTCTAAGGAATTTATAATGATTATATGGTACTAGCGACCCGCGCCGGCTTCGCACGGGTAAAATATGTTTACGACATTACATTACAAATCTTTGAATTTTTCGGCTTTTCTGTACTATAATATGAATTTATTATATGTACATGTAAACCATCCTCATGAATCACTCTATCCATTGCTGAAAACTGCATTAAAATCCGTTGAATAGTTTAAAAGATCTAAGCGAACAAACAGCGGAAGCGACTTCATTTTATACTATGTGAAGATGACGATGACGCTATATGATAATGACGACGAAATAATAATGGCGACGCATATAGCGTTGTATTATAAAATGAATAAACTCGTGGTTTTTTTATTGTCTCTGTTTCCGACCCGAGCGGAATGCTCGTCTCGTCATTAAAGCTAATAAAAAAGGGATACATTGGCACTTGAAAATAGATAATTTAATATGCGATGTACTGACCATGCCAAGATCTCGATGAAGGGCGCCCTCTATAGCACAGAAAAGAAGCAGTTTGCGAAGGAATGATGAAGTGTAGAGACTATACCGCACACACACCCGCCACTGTAACTCCTGTGCACCAGGATTATCAGTGGCCGCATTTTTGTTGACACCGAGCAGTGAAGCTCGGCGAGTCTCTGGGAATGCCTAAATGTATTTGTCCCGCAACGAAATTAATCAGACAGGTTAGGGAGGAGTTGGAAATATTAATTGTCCACTTCCCTCCATAGCAAAGCGGGAGACAAAATAGTGGTGAAGTGTAGTAAGACATGCCTCCAACCCAGAACCGACTCTGAACCCACTCTGTCTTGAGAGTAACGACTAAGAATGCATTGTAAGTAGCAGACCTGTCACTGACACGTTTGTCTACAGCGTGATGGGCCAGCTCGACCGGGTTATTATCACTGTCTCACAGGAAACCGAAGTTGCAGCTACCTGTTGCTTTTCATATAATAATAATACTAGCCCTCTATTATACACGTCCCACTGCTGGGCATGGGTCTCTTCTACTGCATGAAAGGGGTAAGACCTTAGTCCACCACCCTGGCTTAATGTGGGTTGGCAGACTTCACATTTCGACGTTTTGTATGATGAGATTCCGGAGGTCCAAATCTCCCTACACCTTTTCATATAAGTCGATAAAGGTTCCATGATTCTTCTGTAATCGTCGATGTTCATGGGCCGTGGAGATTACTTACCATCAAGTGGTATACTTGCGCGTTTGCCCGTCTCTGCTGTAAAAAAGAAGATTATAAAAAAATTCGTCACCCCATCCCCTCATCCATGATCAGGATTTCCTGATCCTGACTTGATGATAGGTATTTACCTAGAAATCTTGATCTAGCAGTTTGGAATACTCTCTCTCCAAGGCCTTCAACGCACCGTCCGTCGATAGAATGACGTTCTGTTTCTTCAAGTTGTTTATAAGAGCCGTCTGCTTGTTCACGTGTGTTTGAAGAACCTTGATCTGTTCTTCTAGGCGGCTGATGATGGTCTGGTGCGAAGCAGAGAGGGAGCGTGTGGAGTCACGGAACTCCTGGGCAACAAAAATAGAATAATTGAGTCATTTATAATACCACACCACAGTTCCGTCTTAGGTTGTGCTGGAGCTCTTGGGCACCCACAGGTTGGGGCGTTTTGACTAGTGCAAAAGAAACGAAGAGGTTATATTATGACTCTCATTTTCTTACAGAACTATACCCACCTTCTCCGCTTTTCTGGCCGCCTCCAGCTGTTGTTTCATAGTGTCCAAGGTTTCCTCCTGAGAGGCACATCTGGCGTCGAAACCAGCAGATTTAGACCTCAACTTCTTAACTTCCGAAGACAACTTGTCTGCCTCGCTTCTCTTCTCTTTGAATAGTTTGTCTTTTTCCTAAAAAGGGGATAAGATCAATTCGAAAATAAAAGTCTGATACAAAATGTTGGTTTTTCAAAATTATAATAATAGAACTCCTATTATTCATTCATTTATTTATTCTAGTAGTGACGTAGTTAGTCTGAGTTTCTAGGTTCAAGTTCCAAGTTGGACAACCACAAATTGTGGTTAAGTTTTTGATGCAAAAAATTACGTTACGTATAAGTAATCCGGGTTTGGGATTTGTACCCGATATGGCGATAGGCGCGCCACCTATCGCATCATGGGACGGAATTCAGTTCAACAAACCTTGGGTGTACTAGTTACACCGTTGCCTATCTCTTTAGGGATACACGCCTGAGCATGTGACATTGTGTATTGACATCAGATGTCTCAGGGTGACGAGCGCAGTTCAGTGCCATGCAGTGCTCTGTAATTTGTTTATGGGCAGACGTTGCGCTTACCAACAGTCGAGCCACTTGCTCGTCTAGTCATTACTCATTATAAAATAAAATAAAAAAATGTGTGGATTACCTCAAGTCTAGTCTGCAATGCCAGATATTTAGCTCTCATCTCAACTGTGGTTGCTTTCATGTTGTTGGTTGTGTTAACCAATCCCAACTTTTGACTCTCCAACTCAGCAAGCTGTGTTAGGTGCATTTCACACTGGGATGCCTGGAATAAATATGTATAGTTTATTTTATGACTTGTTTAACAAAATAAGATAGAACAAAAAAATAAAACTTTATTTGTACAATTTATAACATGCATATACCATAATTTGGCATAAAGCTATACACATAAAACTTAATTTGGACTCAAATTTGCTCAGCGTATGTGGGCTTTTTATTCTTCGTGTTGTACTTTGTGTGCACCGGACCATTCGAACGAGAAATGATATAGCCATAATTGCCCAAAAACGGGTCTTCACTCGTCCCACAAATTAGTTTTATTTCAATGAAATCATTATATTATTATTATTAAACCACAAAAGCTCTCACCTTTTTTTCTATAGTGTTCTGTAATTTATCAATTTGCTCCTGGATTAGTTTTACTTTTGATGCCAGGAACTTGCAAACATTCTCCACTGTAACGCCATCTGGGATTTCAAACAATTAATAAATTATTAGTTAAACCATAACATGCACATAGTGTAAAGCACCATAGTGGCTGACTCAGGCAAGTAGCATTCTGGGGTCACCTTAAATAAAAGAATATAAAAAAGCATATTAACGTTACCTTTTAAAAATGATTGTGGTAATACTTGATCCTTGACATTAACAGAAACAAATGCATACAAAAATTCCATGTCATCAGTATTGTTTTTTCGTGCACAACAGTCACATGCTATGCATACATCAACACATTTATGATCACCATTATCAATATTATGTGAACTATTTTCATATTCTTTGCGTGTTTCCCTTTTTTGTTCCAACATTATTTTTTTTGTGCCACTTTGTGTGTTCTTTTTTGCAGTTTTGCATGACTTGTGCATATTTGGTTGTGGTGTTGGTGCATTTTGTGTATTACAAAAGTGTTTTTTTGCATTAGAATTATAATTAATATTTGTTGTGAGCTCAGAAAACATGTCTTGTTTTTGCTGTGGAATGGTTGTTCTTAAATTAAAAATTATCTTAAATGAGATTTTCTTAAATGAAATTTGAGGCCCTCATAGCCAGATACACTAACTAATGGATAAACAATTAGCGAGTTTCGAAACCATTAGGGGTCCCGCTTAGATGTAGGTACTACAGCAGAGTATTATCATGTTTCAGTGTGCATATAGAAAGTTGGTCCCAACAGTTTTTAAGCCAAGACAAAGGCCTTTTGACTTTAAAATATTAATATCTAGGTTGGCCACTAACCATCAATATAGAATAGATTGAATCGTAACTATTTTCCTTACTAGATGTCTACAGGTTAGTAAGACCATGACTTGTTTTACAATGTGAGTTTAAATTTTATTCACCAAATAGTACATTAGACAGCCTATTTAGCAAATATAATTGTGACTAATTATGATTTTATAATGTTGTATTTTGTCGTAAGTTTTAATTTATAAGTTACACTTGGACATTGTGAAAAATATCCTAAATAAATAAATTTTGTGTAGCACTTAAGGGAATATGAGACATATTGTTATAAGCAATGTTTTCTAGAATCTAGTCAGTGTGCACTGTGGAAGATCATTGTAAGTTTATAGGTGAAAATAACTGCAAAAATCATACCATTACATTCTCTATTTCCTTCATTAAGCTTTCCGTTTTCTTTTCCAGTTGCTTGTTAAGCTTTTTGAATTCATCTTCACGCGCCAATAAATCCAGGCTATCCATAATGTTAATATATTGTCAATCTTATTCTCTTTCCTTAGAAAATTTTAATACTGTTTGTTTTGATGTCAACACACAACTCGATACACTACTAAGTAAAAAATTAGGAAGTGCTGGGCTAAAAAGGGTTTTTAGGTCAGAAGAGAGACTTTTTAATTTGATAGCATAAATGTGTCAGAAAGCTAAACTCAGTTGTCATAGTAACCTGTATAATTCGATCAAATAACCAATTGTATCCTTCAAAATAGTCAATTCGCATCTTTTATACATAATAAATTAGTTAGTTATAACAGTTTAGTTATAAATATCATATTATACATAGTAAAATATTATGAAAATAATATAAAATATAATATTACCTATGTACATTTCATATTTATGCTGATGTTAATGAGAGTGTGCTACCATCTATGGGCCATTTGTATAAGCAGGTATATAAAAATGGCGCTGTTATGAAACAGCTGTGCAGCGGCCAATCATGGCGCATTTACAATTTGTCAATATGATGTTTTCTTTGTTTCCCACGCACACATAGAAACATGTTGACACATTGCTTTGTTTTCCATATGATTCGATTTGGAAAGATTGTCAACTTTATTAACATAAAACTTATTTCATATCATCATCTATTACCAAAAACTAATTAAACATGTGAAATTATCGTTTAATAATGTGCGAATAATAAGGAATTCAAATCAAGGTCGTTAAACTTAGAGTGAAAGATTCGATGTATGAAAGAGAGGACAAATAAAATTAGTGTGTGCATCAGAGATTTTCAATCGATAGACCAATGAGAGCATTCTTCGGCCAGCTGACGGCCAGTCGAGAACTAAGCGAGCGAACTGAACGCTCGCTTACATTACGTCCATTAAAAATTGAATAAAATATCAAATTTTGGACAGCATTTCGCGTCCGGACTATCATTAACAGTGTAATAATGTATTTTAAGAGAAAAAGAAACTATCACCGAAGTGTTATATTATAGCCCAGGTGTTTTATAGTGGAGTTGACGATTTTAGTTTGCTGTTGAAATAAGGTAAGTACCATCGGACATATGTTTAGATTTGCTCACGAAACGCCTTTTAGTGCCGTGATGTGGTATTTGTTTCATATACAAACACTTTTAAACATCGCATAAATGTAGAGTGCATCAAGACGTATAATTACAGTGAAATTCACACGTAATTATTAGAAAGTAGAATGCTATTTGTAAGTGGTGATAATTTAGAATTGCTAATCAGCTGTTTGTCCATCAATGCCTTTGCGATTTTACAAAGCAACAAAGGCGAAGGACCTCGTTGGCTGTCGGTCGATTTTTTTTCCTCTTTTGTTGTTAATAACGGGTCCGAAGCAGGTACATACGTGCAGGGACAGGTCCGGCTAGTGTTGCACTCTTGTCGGTTTTCTTATCGATGTACAACACCGGTTTTGTCGATAGTTTTTTTACTTTTACTCTGCAATGTTCATTGTGATTCCTGATATGGTCGGTCCGCTATAACGGAGAGAGACGTTGGTAACTCGTTCTTTTGGCTTTTCCGAACTACCGTGTCATCATCGAGGAAACTTCGTATCAAGCCCAGCTTCAAAAAATAATGCAGCGACCAGCGAGAACTGTAAATACTGTGATATCTGCGGTAATAAAACATAATGTTAATTGATTTGCTTACATTGTATTATGTTTATTTACCGACATAAATATTTAATTTAAAATAGGAAAAATGTTAATAGGGTCATTACAAAATTACATTTAATTTGTTGGCGTAACAATTATTGTTTTAACGATAATTGCAATTCATATTATGCATTTTTGTCACGCGATTGTTTTAAGTTTGAAAACAGGAAACAGTTGTTGGTATTGGAACGCTTTTCATAGAAGTTTTTGTACCTACTTAGTTTCCATCACACATAAAGGATGTGTATTGGCTTATACATTTCTGGGACAGTCATCCTTTTTGTAGCTATGCCAATGGTAATGGAACATAATGATTCATGCCAAATTTTAAATTAAGCATGTCAGTTTTCTAAAAGGGAAAAAATAACGGCCTATTGTCTACCTACCTACTTATCAAACCAGTTATTATGAGGGTAGCAAATACGCACAAAATAACTTGGCCTTCCTGAAGTTAGTTACGAATGGCATCGCGACTATTGTTGTCAGAGACAAATGAAGGCCACGTGAAGTGACTTTTATTGAAGCATAGGCTTGCAAACGAGCAAGTGATCACCCGTTGGTAAGTGGTCTCCACTGCCCATGTACGGCCACAAAACCAAAAGAATCGTGGGCGCGTTTCCAACCTTAATAGATTAAAGGATAGGGAAGGCGGGTTGGGCCTCCGGATATCTCAAACACTGTACCTACGAAACGCAGCAAGCCGCTACGTTTCGTCGGTTTTCTGTGAGATAATGGTAACAACCCGGTCTAGGCGGCCCATTAATGCTGTAGACAAAACTGTCACAGCGTGGCCTTACCACTCAAAAAAAATATCTCTAAATAATCTCAAAAGTATTGGCGTCAATAAAGATTGACGACACCTATTTTAAAGAACTTTGAGATTTTCTAAATTGTCGCGAAGTGGTGCATCTACCCTAGTAGTTGGCTAATGAACTTTTTAATGAACGTATGTTTTGAAGCCACGTAATGACCCGGTAACATACCTATCTGCACTAATGATAAGTAGGAACCTATCTACTAATTGTTCTTTGTAGTTTTGTTCGTTAATGTGTTCAGATATTGTAACAATCGAAGCCTTCACCCTGTAAGACAACGGACTTAGTCGTTAAAAAAAAATAGAGAATTGATTGGAGTGCCGTAAAAGTAAACTGAAAAAATTTTACTAAATAAAAAAAAAAAGAAGTACCTATTTAGGCTACCATTAATAATTCAGCTTGGTGGAGAATTTGCACTCGCGTAGACAATTCGTCATATTGTTATATTGTATTGGTTTGAAGGACATTGAAGCCAGTGAAATTACTGGGCATTTGTGAGACTTAACATCTTATGTCGCGGGGTGACGAGCGCAGTTCAGTGCCATGCAGTGCTTTGTAATTCAAAGTTCTGTGTGGTGTTGCTTCTGTTTATGGGCAGGCGTGGCGCTTACCATCAGGCGAGCGCCTTGCTCGTCTTATCATTCAATAAAAATAAATGAGGGTTGGCAATTGCAAATGCGTCGCCCTTGTCAGCGTAGCGTGCAGCTTGCTTGTTTAATATTTGCAATGTGTAATGCGGAATGTAATGGAGGTCGTCAAGGCTTAAAGTATTACGTGACCTTACTAACTAATTAATTGTTACCAAAACTGAGACCAAATATTATCACCAGTATTAATACCTTTGTTAATACCAACAACGTGATTGTTTTTGTCTAAAGAGTCAAGCCATCGTCTTGTACCCTTATCCCATTATTTTTTTTGTTATTGACCATGTTAATGGCCTTAAAATGGCTGTTCAAGCATTGATTTAAACATTGGTTAAACAAACACTGAATCCATTTTGGTGAATCGATGTGGAACAAAAGTTAAATGCCGACCAGCTGAACAGGTTTGGTAATCATTTTTGCCGACTTAAAAAAGGAGGCTTTGGATTACGTTAAAAAATCTGTCTAATGGCTGTAGTAAGGAGCTTTATACAAGTAAATAGTGAGATGAGCGCTTAATGGTAAGCGCCATAAAGACAAGCAACACCACCTAGTATAGAACTTTGTATTACAGAGGACTGCCTACCCCCGCACTGCGCTCGTTACCCCGACACAGATGTTTAGTCTTATAATGCCCAGTAATTTCACTGGCATCAATGTCCTTAAAACCCGAATAGAACACTGTGTCCACATTACTGCCTGGCGACAGAAATAATCAAAACAGTGCTGCATACCCAGACGACCCCTCGCATTACGCATACGACGGTTCTACCACGTAATGGAATTTTCTGAGTTTTTCATAATCAGCCAGCATCATCAACTCCACAGTTTAAAAGAGCCTTATTTGCTTGTTTTTAGGGTTATGTAGCCAGAATGGAACCCTTATCATTTCGTCATGTCCGTCTGTCCGTCTGTATATCACAGACATTTTGCTCGGAGACTATTATTAGATACTTATTTTATGGACGTTTGATTGGTAGGGGCTCCCCATACATGTAACTTAGGGATGATTTTTTCCATTGCGCTTATGCATGTGTGGTATTATTAGATAGGTCCTTAAAAATGATATAGAGACTGAATAACTTTTTTATAAGTCTTTAGTCTGCGATATATGCGTGTCCAAAGTGGTTAAAAATATGATCCCGCCTTCTAACTTTTAAACTACGTAGGTAAAAGCATTCACCGTAGTATAACCTAAAAGGTATTTTCAACGAAAATTAGCTGTATAGTTCTTGTATCTAAAGAAATTTTCGGTTACACTACAGAACCCTTCACTGTGCGTAGTATGACACACACTTGGCTGTTTTTTTTTATTTTTTTATTGAATGGGCCGGCAAACGAGCAAGTGGGTCACCTGATGGTAAGTGATCTCCACCGCCCATGTACGCCCACCACCAGAAGAGTCATGGTCGCGTTGCCGACCTTAAAGGAAAGGGATAATTAGGGATTGGAAAGGGGAGGGGATTTGGGCTTCCGGTTATCTCACTCACTGTACGAAACGCAGCAGCAAGCCACTACTTTACGTCGGTTTTCTGTGAGACAGTGGTAACGATCCGGTCGAGCCAGCCCATTCATGCTGTAGACAAAACTGTCTACAGCGTGGCTCTACCACTCACAGATTTGTTTCTACATTTTTAACTAATGGTGTCCATATTAAAATTTACAAATTTTATATGGACTTAATGATTTCTTACGTTTACGCGAATATTACTCATTGATATAAAACTAATTCAAACGGATTTTGTCGCGGTTATTTATTTTAATTTGTTCCCGACGTTTATATGGACTTGCTTAAACAACTATGATTTAACTTAATGCTCAGGAGAATTCACAGAGCAACGGAAGAGTCAGAATGAAGAACAAAGAACGGGTGATGTCTTATCTTTCGCAATCGCCATATTGACCCACAAAGTAACTGGTTGTGTGCGCCTGGTTCCGCGACTGACGGGAAAGTCAGACTGTGTGTTTTTTTATCATTCATTTACGGTGGTCCCAGTGTCAGCGCAATGCTATTCATTACTTCGTAATTTAAAGTTCTAAGTGTTGTTACTATTGCTTATGGGCAGCAAGGCATCAAGCAAGCGATCTTCTCGTCTCGTCACTCACGCGATTCTTCATCTACCTGCCTTTATTCTACTCGGAATAGGGTCGGCGCGACATGTTTTTTGAAACATTTCACAGAAAGTGTAGTTGTAGTTTTTACGGCCGAACGCCTGCCTGATGTCTACCCTTTTGGGGAGAAAACACCCACACCCGAAACAAATGTTTGCGGCTCACAAACATATCCGGGAATCGAACCCGCGACCTCACAGCCGGCTCCACGCCCATAGCGCCACGGAGGCTGTTATCACCTACGCTATTAAAAAAACCTAGTCTCCTTCGTAGGTGACTTTATTTCAGAGTCGTCTCTGAACTTAAGTGTTATAATAGTTTGGTAACAAGACAACCACATCATACAGCCAAAACAAAAGATGCTTAACATTATTTGTAGGAATACACGAGACAGTACGGAAGACAACGTTTTTAGGATTCTTTGCTTTCACCACCAATCTTGGAGTAGACTTTCCTAGGCATATTAGCGGTTTGATAGAATTTAGCATTGCTTTGTGTGCATATATTACTTTCACACGCAACGGTATGCTCGCGTCGACTCGACTGTACTCCGCATTTTCTATTTACGGAGCATTTATTTTCAATGTGGGTCATCAACCCCGTGTCCGCGGGGGTTGCACGGGGTTTTAATTAGACGCTAATGATACGGAATCTTTATAACCTGTTGGACGCAAGTAGAATATGTCGTCTTAATTAATTTTTAAATTCATCTTCACTTTCATCTTAATACTTCATCACCATGAAAAATATAATCGTTAAATACCTCACAACGTTAATTAAAGAGGCAACTCATATTTCTTCGAATAGCTAACTCGATTAAATCATCTTTCATACAAAAAACCGCATTAAAATTGGTGCCTTTGTTTAGGTACTACTATGCCTCAGACATACACACACACCCACTCACACAAACAAGAACGGACCCACATATACACACATGCACATATGCAGACGCACACACACGTCCACTAATAGGAATGACAAAGATGTTAAGATTACAACAGCCCTATTTTTTGCCGGGAGTTAACATACATACATTGATGTTATACATTATAATGTATATAACAGTTCTGTGTATATCATCAGGCGATCATATTTCCGAAATAAACGAAGATTTCTGAATCGCATCACTACTTGCAGTACTGCACGCATTAGTGTTGCCTACATCCATCCCTATACCTTATTAGTGTTAAGTTTGTTACATGTAACCTTAGCATGTGTTACAAATACATAAGTCACTAATCATCTCCCGTGAATTTACATTAGTAACCAGGATGTGACTCATGGTGGAATCAACTAACGTTTGATGACGAACGCCCTTTACACATTGCAAACCCTTTGGTTTCCGCTTGGTGCTACATAACGGTAATTATTTAAATTTCCTGTTGCCTATTAGTGTTTGACAGGTTTTAATTTCTCCAAATTAATAATTGAACACATCGATTGAGTTTCATGCCTATTAGGATAATCATTTATCATGAAATGTTTTTAGGCTGTGTAAGAAACGACACATTCATCAAGAAATGTTACACTGACTCAATAGTTTCGTGTTTTGCTAAAGTACATTTAGACATACGTATACACGATTATACTTGTTTATAATTAGGCCTTTGTTACGGGTAATTTTAGAAGAACGGGTTTACATAGGTTTGCCTGGGTCATGCTAGGATTACCCAAGATCTTCAGATAAAGCTCAAAGGCCGGTTAATGTTCGTGGTTGCGTTATTTTTGTTGACATTTTAGAAATAATAATAATGATATATAATCAATTTATTGGTAAAGGACATAAACTTTTCACAATCATCATCATCCATATTCGGCTCTATATTTTATTAATAATACTCATACTTGAAAATATATCTTATGAAATTATAAATTAATTATTTATGTGTATAAAATTGTTTATTGAACATAATATTGGTAGGAGCTTCCAATATATTATGGTCACAGACAGTAGACACTATAGGTTAGGTCAGAAATGGCAAAATCAATGGTAATCCGAAGTCAACTTGGTTTTTAGGGCAATAACCATACTGACATCACCCAGGTAGTAGTAAACCTAGGCTTAACCGATTCTGTCTAAGCAGTGTTCGAGATTTAAACCTTATTCTGATATTACCTAAGGCAAGTCCCTTAATCCTACAAACACTAGGTAAAGCTAGATTTATCCCTTCTATATAACTCGTAACATAATTATACGTGAAGTAGTTTGTCCCACAAACGGAAATATTCTTAGTCTGTTATGGTGCTGCCACACCGATGTTATAAAATGTTAACAAACATTTTCTAACATTAAAATTGTTACATTTTGTTAAGAGTTGTTAGATGTTTTAAGTGCTCCCACACCGACGGAAAATGTTTGCAAACATTTTCTAACATTTTCTAACATTTTTTAACATTTTTTAACATTTTATAACATTTGAAAACATGACATCGGCCCTTCTTCTTTGACGGCTTCTTTGACGGCGCCGCTCTCAAAAGTACCGCCGCCCGCGGTTAAAAAATGTTCAAAAATGTTACGAAATGTTACAAATTGTTAAGAAATGTTTACTAAATGGTGCTGCCACACCGATGTTATAAAATGTTATACAACATTTGTTAACAAACATTTTCTAACATTTTATCACAATGTTAGATAATGTTAATAAATGTTTAATGTTAGAAAATGTTATATAACATTTTATAACACCGGTGTGGCAGCACCATTATACATTTCAGTAGATTTTTTTGTTGATGATAACGCTTCTTAGTAATGTCTGTCGTAAAATGACGCAATGGAATGCTTCGACAATGCGTATATTTGTAAACATAGTGAGCGAAAACAGACGTATATACAAACAGGCCTCAGAATAACAATCGCTGCACTTCCTTTCATTTCTCTTTCTGTTTCTTACATAATGTGAGATATTTTAAACTACATAATTTTGTATCCTAGCACGGCAGTGACTGCACTGCACATATCCTGATTCGTATATAGCCGTTTATAATACAGTATTTTCATTATTATTATTGATGATAATCATTATTAATAATGGGTGGGTACCTGGTAACTTTTGGACCCGAGAGAATAGCGACCATCGTACACATGATGAAAAACCCGCGGTAGTGTGTCGTTTATGCGAGTCTCGTTTCGAGCTCAGCCATCCAGTAACTTTAGACCACAATAAGCGCAAAGGGACGCAGTGTCACTTTACGGTCGACATTTTTTGTTTTGAACTACAGTGTACTTATAATGATTACGCAAAAGTGATTTTCAACTGACTTAAAAAAGAGGTTCTTATTTCTTCTGTATGACGTAATCGTCAGGTTCCGCGGAGACCGCCAAATGTGGTCAGATTTGGATGATCCTTTATGTAAATTATAGAGTTTACTCCGAGTGTAATTAAATATAAATTTGCTTAAGATAATTATTGTTGCTTAAGATCATTATGACTGCCTCCGCGGCGCAGTGGGCGAGTAGCCAGTAACTGGGCTGCGAAGCGTGAGGCCGCGGGTTCGATGTTGCGGGTCTGGGTGTTGTGAGACCAGAAGTATCTCGTAGTTCCTGATACCCACAACACACAACATAACATAACCGTATCTCACTATGTCGAGGCTATGTGTGTGACTGTTGCGTGGTATTTATATATTAAGGGGGATATCGGAAACTCTTCAACGGTAAATGGTAAGGCGAGGTGGGTTTTGATCGAATTGAAATTTTAAAGTTTATAACTTACTAGCTTTTGCTCGCGGCTCCGCCCGCGTGATCTGCTTTTTCCGGGATAAAAAGTAGCCTATGTCCTATTCTGATGTATAAGCTATATTATTGTAAAGTTTCATTAAAATCCATCCAGTAGTTTTTACGTGAAAGAGTAACAAACATACATCCATTCTTACAAACTTTCGCGTTTATAATATTTTATAACTTATATGGGCCTTGTTACAAAAGGTATTCAACTTTAAACTAGGTTTATATCGGTCCTGTTTGTGTGGGTAACTATACTTACTAGTTAGAAACCTAGTTTAAATATAGAATACGTTTTATAATAGGGCCATAGGTCTTTACGGATCCATTAAATATCTATATTCGGTCTAATTTAGTTATTATATCCGCCTGTATAGCGTTTCAACGACAAAACACAGGAATAAGGTATTCAACTGTTGAGTTTCACCTCCGGACCAATTAATCGGTAGTCATTCTATGCTATTTCCCTGAAACATGTCTACCGGTGTCTAGATCAATTATACTTGGCGAAAACAAAGCTTCCTGGCCTTAGTTCCTGGCATTCATGGTTCGATGGCTCAGCCACGAGGTCGTGTACCTGTTGTAATGTATATTCATAGTATACGTAGCACTAGCTTTTTGCTCGCGTCTCCGTCCGCGTTATTGTCTTATTCGGTGATAAAAAGCCAATGTCCTAATCTAGGTCACAATCTTTTAAACTGTGTGCCAAAATTTATACAAATCCGTTCAGCCGTTGAGGCGTGACTGAATCAAACATCCAAATTCACAAACTTAACAAACACCCAAGCTCACAAACATCCCACAACGGTCCCACACACGTAGACGTAAAACAAATATTTGTAGATCACACATACATTTGTCTCAGTGTGGGAAGATGGAACATACCACCGCTATGTATATTCCTGCCGCCAAGCAGCTGTGTGTAAATACTATTGTTTCGGTTTGAAGGACGTTGTAACCAGTGAAATTACTGTGCATTATGAGAGTTGACATCTTATGTCTTGGGATCGAGTTCATTGCCATGCAGTGCGTTAAATTTAATATGACAGACATTGTGCTATTATTTTAGGTCCATGACCTATCCCAGTTCGCTAATGCATCTATTTAATGCTCATTAAAATTAATGATTTATTTATTGTCTAGTATCACTTGAGTTCAGTGTTTTTTAATGGTGTCACCTTAAGATGGCCCGACAATCAAACCATCACGCTCGGCTGCGCGGAAAAAACATAACGTCTATTGATCTTTATTATTTTGTTTTGTTACGTGGCGAAGTCTTTGCCTACGAACGTAATTTAGGCTTTAGTGCTACTATATTCATGGTTGTGGTAAAGTTTCTCTTGTTAGTGTGTCGAGACGAGCAGAGCGCTCGTATGGTGGTAACCGTCACGCCTGCCTATAAATAGTAATATTATGAGTCCACTTGCAAGGAAGTCTACACCACCGAATGTAAGGTGTTGTGTTTCATAATACCTAGTAATTTCAGCGTGCTTACACACTGTTGCTTGTTGGCCGAAACAGACGGCCTCTCGCAAACGAGGGACCTACCACCTTGTAGGTGTAGTTGATTCAAATCAGTTGATCAACTAGAATCGAACCGTGTGAAACAGGTGTTATACACGTCAGCTTGTTTCTAATGGAAACGCATTAGAGAATGGTGTGTTGCGTAAAATGTGGATTTACATAATGTGATTACGTTTAACTACCGTCCGCACCGGTATGGTTTCCTCTGATATAATTTTCTTCGTGCACAACTCTCGCAATGTTGCTGTTTTTAATCGACCTAAAGGTTCTATATTCGACCCGTATCTATATGTATGTAAATTTGTTCGCAAGTTTCTCAACGAATGAATCGATTTTGATGAGTAATTACATACAAACATAATTAGATGTTTTAATCGTGAAAGAGGCCCTTAGCTCAAGTATAGGTTCAGAACCAATATAGTATTAATAATGACCGATTGATTCGACTGATTGATTTACGAATGTTTTTGGTCTAGTTGATAACATAACTACATTAATTAACCTAATCATTTCAAATAAAAAATAAAATAAAGTGTAGTTTGAATCAAATAACTTGCACCCGTATGTGCAAGACCTGGAAATTGATATTGCTGTTGATACACTGCTACTAAGCCAATGAGACGATATAGGAGTAACAATGAGAAGCCAGGCTTAGGGTTGCCAAGTTTTTGTAATAGAATTAAACTATGTATTAAGATCGGTATAAGAAAATGAACTGTAGTACATATGGCTGACTGCGCCTCGGCTAGTTATTAATTTAGTGTCTTTTTTAAAGCTGTAAGTTTTCCCACACTATTCCGTGCAGCATCCTGAAGTTTCATTATCAAGTACTAGCTTTTCCTCGTGGCTCCGCCCGCGTGATCTGCTGTTTCCGGGATAAAAAGCCTAGTAGCCTATGTTACTCAGTGATAATGTAGCTTTGAGTTATGTTAGCAATGCTTTCGGCAAAAGAATTTTTGAAATCGGTCCAGATAAGTTTCTTCGTTACATACAAAAATACAAATCTTTCCTCTTTATAGTATTCGTGTAGATTAAATGGCATTGGGAAACAATAATTATGTAAACAGTATTTTATACTATTCATTTTTATTGTTCAATATTATAGATCGAAATAAATTATAATGCTGCTTTTAATACTGATTGGCAAATGGCAACCCTAGCGAGGTCTTACTCTTCTTATCACTAGAAGAGCTGTCTGCCTAGCAGTGATACACTATATTATAGTACAGATTATAGGACTTTCACTTGCTTCTCGTAAATACGTCATCATAATTGTCACTGTTTGTTATGTCCAGTAACTTTGTAGATCGGGGTGAAAGTTGCTTTTAAAACAGTCAATTTGTTAATGGTCATTGCATTTAGATGGCACTGAATCTATCACGCTTGGTTGTACCCAGTTAATTTTGTTGACGCAGGATTTAAAATTGGAATCGTGTGTTCAATTTACCCAGTTCATTGGTAATCTGCCGCTTCTCAATAAGGCTATTATAAAAAATTCAGTCCAAAATCTGCGGTACATCGACACTTGAGTGCAACGTACCCCTTTCAACGTAAACACGACGTCGTGTCGCGTCGGTCCGTTCACACGACGCGATAACGCGTCGGCGACCGGGTCAAGGGCATATTTTTATTTATAATTCACTCGGATGCAATTTGCTTATTTTCCTGGTTTAGCATAAGTTCTAAAAACAATATGTTAAATGTGTTTAGTTATGATCGGCTAGAATAGTCATTCATAGAATAGTCAGTCATGTTAATCTACGTAAATGTTGTAAATTGTATTGTGATCACGATTACTGATTACATCTAAACATATAATATAATCAGTGTGCGTACAATGTTATCTGTCTACGTGATTAAGTTGCTATCAGTGTCTAAAGCACACTTAAAAGTTTTACATATTTATTATGAAATATCTTGTGCAGCATTTATTGAAAAGTATAGAGGCTGATGTCACGGGTTTAAAATATGGATTACATATTTTATTTAATGTATGAAGGCAAAATTTACAGGACTGCCAGAATTTGGTATTTGAGAAGTTCACTTGTTCGTTTTGTCTGTTGAAAATAAGGACAATATCGACTTAAAGGCATCTATATACTTCTGCCGACTGCATGTTTTACTTTTGCGTTCCGAAGTGAAACGAAGATATGTAGTTACATAACATCTTCATGTTATACAGAAACATTTAAACATAATATTGTACTCTTATTGACGTGTAACTATTTATAACAGATTTATCTTTAATTTTTTTTGTCTTTGCATTTGCCAAGCTGTATTGCCACCGTGACGCGACGCGACGTGTCCGTCACGTATGGTTCAAACGAGCCATCACGTTTCCTGTCTTTGTATGTCGGTTTATTGCACTCTCGATTCGGGCACCGTTCGCTCGTCTCACTGACTCATTGTGTTACCTTTACTGAATGTCGGTCAGGTTTGCACCGCACACACGGCCTCAGTGTTCTGTATAATAATATTTAACAGTTTCCGCATGAGAAATATAAACACTTCGATCTTATTACGAAACGTAGTCTATCTTTAAACTGGGTTTATATACGGGTTGCTACGGTAACTTGTAAATTTGTTGTTATGAACCCAATTTAAAGTTAGACTACGTTTTGTAACAAGAGCGTGAGTTATTGGTGGAAATTCCTGTTTGATTATATATTTTGATAGATTGATTCGGTAATTTCTTTTCCATCTTAAAGAATGTCGAGCAATATTTACCGATTTGATTTGATGTTTTCGATTTATTTGATGAACAAAATACTGTTCCCATTGGTGCTTTATCTGATGGAACCAGGGCTATCTCATTTCCAATTCGTTCTCATTTCCCAAACCACATATTATGGTACTTTTTGCTATACCTATATTTATTTCTGGCATAACATCCTCATTACGTTTGTCTTTAATGGCAAAATAAATTAGTTTTTCAATATTAATTGCCCTTGATTACCATCATAATTACCATTGCTCAAATCACCAATCTGTTAGTTTGTTATAAAATGTTAGCAAATATTAATCATCGTGTTAGTTTTGCAGGCTGCAAGGTCATAGCAACTGATTGTGGCACAGTAGTTGGTCAATTCACTAATCTGTTATAAAATTTTAGCAAACGTTGTTAGTGGTAGAGCCACGCTGTAGACAGTTTTGTCTACAGCATGAATGGGCTGGCTCGACCGGATCGTTACCACTGTCTCACAGAAAACCGACGTAAAGTAGTGGCTTGCTGCTGTGTTTCGCACGGTGAGTGAGATAACCGGAAGCCTAATCCCCTCCCCTTCCCAATCCCTAATTATCCATTTCCTTTAAGGTCGGCAACGCGCCCATGACTTTTTTGGTGGTGGGCGTACATGGGCGGTGGAGATCACTTACCATCAGGTGACCCACTTGCTCGTTTGCGGCCTATGCTATAAAAAAAAAAAAAGTTTTAGCAATTGTTTGTCATAAAATTTTAGCAAACGTTTTTAGCAAGAGTAATTGTTTGGATGTTGCAATTGGCAATACAACAGCAATCACGATATCAACTGACGGTGCTAATTGACAGTCGTGTCGTACTTATTACATTAAAGCACAACTAAAATAATTGCCTATGTTTAACTCGAAACATGTGAGTTATTATTTTCTACGTAATTGAAAAAAAAAACTTATTCCTTATTACTTCTTGGGATCACGACGTTTTTGTTCGTGTGTTCCGTGTAATTAAAAAGGAAAATCGTTTTAGTGCGTGGGCGTTCGTTTGGCCAAGTATGAGATTGGCGTTGAAGGTAAAAAAATATCGCAAAAACGTTCACTTTAATAGATTTACGACCTTGGCAAGTGCGACGCACTGTTAACCGCTTACGACGTCGAAAGGAGGGTTGTGTCTTTAATTTTTTAATGCTGGGTCCGATTCGTTTGACGGCTTCATGAGAATATGTCCAGTCGTCTTTCATTATGCCGTAAATGTTTTAAATGTAAACTTCGATTTAAAGAGTATAATTCCTAATTGCCAAATAAACTATTCGAATTTAACAATAGTTTCAGCAAATTCAGAGCATCAGCGATTCATAGCAGGGAGGGGTACAGACTGCCGAGACGAAAGTCGCAGGGTCGTAACCAGGCCCGAGGACACTCTGAAAATGCACCTCTAACTTTTTTAAGATACGTGTGTTTTCTATTTTTAATATATTACTAAGTAATGGGATTAAAACGACACAAACGTAGAGACGGAGTCATGTATTGGTGTTTTTTTTTGTACGTAAAGAGAACCTCATTTCTTATTTTAAAACCATCTGGTGACTCATCGAATAAAACCTATACTTAGAACTCGGCGAATTGTTGTATTTATAAGGAAATTTTCAATGAGTCACTGCAAGATATAATCGCAAGGGTCAATAAGTTTAACTTTGGGTCAGGATGTGAAACCCGTTGTTATGAGCTAAAAAACAATCTCTTCGTGATAATGATACATATGTATGTTTATGTAAACCTCTGTCAAAAGTTTCCAGTCGTTAACTCATATCCAGTGGATGGTATTATTCATAATATACTCAGGCCCATGTTCACAAACAACACTTATGTTAACTCTTTGCTAAGTGTCTATTTCTGTGTACATAATGGATCTGCTTTTATTAAGAGCCAAAAAATAACCAAATACGCCCTGTATTTCTTTCTTTTCATAACCTAGATTCTAGTCCCTAGACCTGTTTAGTGTTCGCGTTTTGATCAAGTTTCACACATCGCCTTTGCTTATAAACAAAGCGGCCATTTAGAATGAGCTATGTATTGATCAAGTCACAGTTATAATGGCGGATCTCGTATCAAGCGTGCGTACTAAGTATTGGGACCGTTTCAGTATGCATTGGATCTTTATAATTAATTTTAAGAAATATTTATTTAATCAAGTAATTTTTAATTTTGTAATACCGAGTTTTCAATTTATAAATAGCTGTCTCCACAGTTCTATATTATTGTTATATTATTGAGTCAATAAAAATCAAATGCATCTTTTACTTTTGAAGGGCTCAACCACCCCACACCCCGTCTAGACGAGATGTAGGTAGTTATAAAGTTTTCGACCTGTTGCGCTAGAGACTCATGTCAGTCTGCGTCGAGACCTCGCGCGACGCGGACCTCTTCTGCGCGAAGTCTTGCATAATATATTAAAATTTTCTTTTGTATTAATTTTTATACAGTGCTTTATTATAGTTATTAAGTATACGTTAAAATCTGTGATATTCATAATAATGTTTTGTTTATTTGGCGTCAGTAAGTATTTGAACGCGTTGGTTTTTGATAATTGAAATTTATTTAAAATATCCCCTTATTAATCAAATGGTTGCAAGGGTCATCTGAGAAATGTGAGATTTTGGGTTCGTGCCTTATAATATGAACTCCTTTGTTAGAGTTATTTGTTTAGAAAAACGTGCTTCAACTTTAAATCGATGTGAAAATTGTTGCAACCTAGTGTTTAATCTTTAATCCAACAGTATACAGAATTATAAGCCAGTTATTTTTATTATATTTATGTATAATTCTTAATTCTTCTTTGCTTATCATTAACGGGTGTCTAAAATTTAAGCTTAATTTAAAGAACAAGAAGATAAACTGGCACAACACCGCATGGTAGAGGGTACCGATCATGTCGACGACATGTAGACGACAGCGACCATGGTCACAATGGGTTGTCAATTGAAACCACATTTTTGTCCGGTCATGCATTTAAAATGTGTGTACACGACGTAGTAACGCAGTAAGGTCAACATTTGTGATTCAAATGGACCAAAAAAATATAACCAGTTGATGTTTATGTGTTTAATATGTATGTAAACCGGAAAATTGATTCGCTGTTGTATACATCGAACAGAATGTATAAGAATACGCATTAATAAGTTCTTTCAATGATAGTATTAGTAACATCCTTATTGATGATTATGCCTATCCCTAACGTTGTAGATTGAAGTGGTATATTCGTATCATCATGAGGAAGCAAGTATATTAAAATTTCGGGCACAACGCCAATTCCGGGACATATTTCGAGTATAAATAGGTACTTACTTAAAATAACCTTACTTGGAAACTAAACTCGACGCTACTTTTAGAAGAAAGGTGATATTTACACACAAAAGAAATTTATGAGACATAATTAATTAATGCGAACTAAACAACAATAGTTTTTCGACTATGTTGATCTCAATAATTAAATTCGGTCGAAATTGATTAACTAGAGGCGTGGTCATTTCCAGTCGAGCTCATCGAGCCCTATAATTTAATTAAAGGTCCTGATAATAACAGTGAGCATGTGACCTGCCAGTCCTCTGCGGTTTTAATAAAAGCGTACGATAAAGGTACCAATGTATTTCTAGTTCGAGATAGCAAATGTAATTTGATGGATAACACGTGGTTGCGTTTTGTAAAGTGTACACTGCGCTTAATATATTGAATTTTCTGTGTGTTAGGCATGATGCTTAACATCAGGCAAGCGCCTAGTCATTTAGGCGAATAAATTAAAAGATGTAAATAGAAGAATTCAAGTTCATAACAAAGTTGGTGTGACCTCTACTCCTATGTACCTAAATTTACAATTCTCACAAAGCATTAAATTGTCTGATAATTTTACTAACACGTTGCCCTCTTGCACGTCGAACCTAAAATCTAAGGGTGGAGAGGGGGGAGTTCTAGTCTAGACTCGGGCTAGTCTGTTCCCAGACTCAGGTCAATGTACAGACGACAAAGGGTTTCGGGTTTTTCACGTAGGTCGAGGTGGATGCAGTTATTGTTCACCAATACCCAAATAACACGGCCTTGTCTTGTGCTGTTTTCATTCAGTGCGGTCCTGTATAGGCAAAGAAAGTATTCAATTAACACGTGATGGTTAGCCAATTTTTACTTTTTTTTCAGTATAGTAAAAGCAAAATAAAATACAATTAAAATAAATAAATTTCATTAAGATCTGATGACGGGGAACGAGGGAAAAAGGAAAAAGCTCCTCAACAAAATATAACACCAAAATACATATAACAAAATATGCACCCCGTTTCTGGGTTTGAAATAATATTAGATGGGTTAGGTTAGGTTATTGAGTATTTTTAGATGGGTCTGTCGATTAATATATAATTCGAATCAAAAGTAGAACAAGAGTGTCCAACGTGGGTATTGATTTATTAAACACAGGGCCTCGTCGTTTCATTGTCGACAGATTTAGCCATTAAGCCAGGTATAACATGATCGTTTACTACTATAATACTATAACCAAGGTCTTTATATCAATTGAAATAATGCCAACTAAGGGCAACGGGATGAGTGGGTGAACTAAGGAAGTAATCAACAGATGTCTGTATTGTTTCATCATTCGATTTGTTCCAATTGTCATGGGCCTCACCAAGGGCGTGACGCCGTGCCCTATATTAGGCTTGCCGAGTGTAGTTCTTTGTGTGGCTAATGTCAGAAATAACAAATTGGCTTGTCTTGGTTCAAATATTGCTGTTATTTGGCAACAGCTAACAGTGACGTTTAAAACTTTGTAAAAATTTTAATTAAATTTTTTGTTGAGTAAACTGGCCGGCGCCATGTTTGTTACTTGTTTCTGAAACGATTTATTAGTTTGTTAATCCTCTCCATAAATCTGGGCTGCTATGATGGAAATCGAAACGAAACGACGAAGTTCGACATTATATATGAAGTTATGAAAACGCCATTACAAAAAAGTGTATTTATAGAAATTACTGGTATTAAACAAAGCTACCTAAAAGGGTATATAAAAGGTAATGGTCATTAATTTATAATTTAAAATATGGTTGTATAAAAATTATATGTAAAACAGAAAAAATCCACCACCTGCAAGGCCGCAATAATAATATATATTTTTTTTATATTCTTATATGATTACGTTTATAAATACTAATTTTAATGTGGCAAATTTTATGTACAAATGGTTTTACAACCTTATTTATACATAATTTTAAATGTATCTTTGTATTAGTCATTAGTCATAGTAATATTCAATTAGGGCCTATTTCACAATGCTCGATTAAGATTTACTCCCCAATTTGGTATTTAAAACATTATAAAGGATAATATTCTATATTATGCTACGTTTATGTTTTCGAATTTCGTTTCGTATTACATCATAGGAAGAATAGCATCCATCGTTAATCTATCCGTCTTAACTTCTCTCTTGCCTTAGCAAAAGTGTGTTTGAAAAAGCAACCTACTATGTCGTACTTACCTATATATTGAATATGTATTTGTATGAATATGTATTTATGGTGAAAACAAGAATTCGCATAAATTAATATAGTTTTTTTTGTTTCAGGTGAGTGTTATGAATTGCTAGAATCGTGCAGTTTTGAAAATGCAGTGGATACCGTAAGTAAGCCAGTTTACGAGGTACAAGAGATACGTAGAGCTGAACTGTAGACAATTGTGTCTCTAGCATGAATGGGTGCATGGTTGATTAAGGCCGGTAAAACTTTCTCACGGGACCCTCTTGCAGATACAGCTTGGTTTATATCTACCACCAAGCAGCAGTGAGGCACTGTTGTGTTTCGGTATGAGGGACATTGAAGTCAGTAAAATTACTGGGCGTTAAAAGACTGAACATTTTATGTATCAGGATGATGAACGCAGTCCAGTGCCATGTAGTGCTTTGTGATTCAAAGTTCTGAGTGGTGTTGTATCTGTTTATGGGCAAGCGTGACTCACCGTACAAAAAGCAACAGCAAGCTGCTAATTCGTGGCAGTTCTCTGTGAGACAGTGGTAACAAATCGAGCTGGCCCATTCTGGCCGTAGAGAAAACAGTGTGGCTTTACCACTTTCAAAAATAAGGTGTGTAAGTATTGTTGTGTTCCAAGCATTAAATCCAGTAAAATACTCATTGTTTTAAATGTTATTTATGCATTTATAAATATTTAAAAAAATAAATCATTTGAAAATATTACATAAAAGCCTATTATCCTCAAATGGCGTGGCCTAGGACCCAAGCTGCTGGCGGTTGGGACGTGAGGAACCTCCTCACAATGCGTGCCGTATCTAGTAACACCGCCTTCTGAATCTGGCTCCTGACCCAACGACCAATTGAGAGTCTCTGGAGGTGTTGGTCGAAGCTCTTTGGTATCAACCATTAGCAGTAACTACTATCGGGACAATAATGGTCAAGTCCACATCCCACATTATTATTATTAGGCGAGCGACCTACCCGTCTCAGATGAATAAATAATTGAACTCTATAAGGTCTGTGCTTCAGCGACACTTTCGTAGGAGTTATGAATGATCATTGATCGGTTCCTATCATATGCCACTTCTCGTTTGCCCCACATTGAAAAAAAAACACACACAAATCAAAGGAAGCTGTAGGCGTTGTTCTAAGAAAATAACGTTTACAAGTGAATTTGTTATACTAGTTTAGTGTTTAGGTCAGTTGCCTCAATTAGAGTATATGTTAATTATATTGTATAAACTATTCAATACAGTATTCGCCATCTATTGGATACTTACTCAATCCAGCCGATAAATTACACCGCCTTCTGTTAGAATCTTATGGAACTCATAGATAATTAATAAACAAATAATTTGCAATAAATAAATATTGCGACTATAAATTGAGATATAAACTATCCTGTCTCTCAAGTTGGATCAAACTGCACACATGTTGCAATTTTTTTTAATCGGTTCAGTAGTTTACGAGTTCATCGCGGACAAACAACGTGACTCGTAATTTTTATATATAAAGATATTATTTACTCATGTGTGGATTTTCTCAAATCGAATAACTTAAATACACTATTATTTTGGTACTGATAAAGTACAATTTAGTAAAAATAGTTTCAGTGTCGTATTTTGTTTTGTTTGTAATTAAAATAGCGTTATGTGGTTGATGAGGCCAGAAAATGTATGTCAGTGTGACGTTGTTATTTGTTCGTCCTTCCGTCACGCGTGTACTACTGAACTAATTCGGACACTTTCTACAATGCATAACAGCTACTTATTTTTTTTTGTCTTCGCACAAAAATAATGCTGCACAGAATTGTATCAGTTCAGTTCGATTTATAGCCAGTAATAAGAATAATCTGGAGTGTAAGAGTCAATGGCGAAACTTGGTCCCCGTTGCGGGTTGTGGGGATCGGAAGTCGGGTTGCCCCTTATAATGCCAAACCCACCATTAAATTATGATGGGAAGGAGGACCCTGGTATTAAGCCGAGATAACGCCAGGCAGACAGAAATAAAAAAGAAAGATAAAAAGAAAATGGAATTGTGTTTTTCAAACGCTACGTCATGCCATGCTCATCATATATAATAAGTAGCTTAAAAAGATCTGTAGCTTTATATAATGGCTGAATAGATTTTCTTTAAACATAGCTTAGAACCATCTGGATTAAATCAGCTCTCAAATAAAAAAAATCGCGTTCAAAATAGACGAAAAGTAACGAAACTTATGACATGCCTCCTTTTGACGATAGTTAAAAATAAACGATATGTTTAAAAACACTCTTTACAGTCCATCGATTCTTTTGGATAAGTTGTTACCGTACCGTTAGGTAACAAGAAAATTTATTCGAGAGGCTTTAAGAAACATTTATTCAATAATAACGCGCTCATGGGTCATGTACTTATGTGAACGTCTGCTCTCATGACGAGAATGCAAACAGTTCATCGGGCATTGTACTAACTAGGTTGGCAGAGAGCCTTTTTATAGTGAAAGTGGTCGCGCGAATTTATAGACGTTGCCAGTGACATGGATTCGTAGAGGGGATGGTGTTACGACAATACATTTATTAGCTACTAGCTGTCCCTCGCGGTTTCACCTGCATTTTACTGCCCTGCTCGCATGGGTCATAGAGTGATATACATATAAACCTTCCTCATGAATCACTTTATCTATAGCTGAAAACTGCATTAAAATCCGTTGAATAGTTTAAAAGGTCTAAGCGAACAGACACTGACAGCGACTTCTATGTAAAGATGCGTATACTGTCCCATAATAATGAGTAGGGTTAGGCCTTAGTCCACCACCCTGGCCTAATGAAGGTTGTTAGACTTCACATAATAGGTATATATGTATGTATAGTCATAATTCTTTTGGAGATATCTCAAATGTACAGTTTTGTTCACGATGTCTTCCGTCATTGTAAAAGCAAACAATAAATTAAGATGTTCTACAAGGACGTCCCTCTGGCGCAGCCTACCTAACAAAAACAATTTTGCTATAAATCTAGATTACTTAGAAGAAATGGCTGCTCTAAGTCCCTCGTACGCGAAAGGCTGTCTGGGTTGGTACCACCTCTTTGTCGATTTCTGACGCCAAGCAGAAATGTTTAAGGACATTGAAGCCAGTGAAATAACTGGCTATTAAGAGAATTTAACAACTTATTTCTCGGAATGACGAACGCAGCTCAGTGCCATGCAGACTGCAGTACTTTGTAACTCAAAGTCTCTGCGGTGTAGTTTCTGTAGTCGTGGTGCTTAACGCTAATCATCACGCAAATGACCTGCTCGTTTCGTCTTTCAAGCTATTAAAGAAAATAGAAGTGTGAAGCTGTGAAGGGTTGGCTGAAAAATTATAAAGTTTTGAAAATATCAGTCTTATTTTTCCATTTATTATTCTAATTTGATCCAATTTGATAAGGCATTTATAGTATTGTTGATTTTGCGTAACGCTAGTTGCTATGTTACAACACCTAGAATCATTAGTAATGCTTGCTGGTACATGACGCTACGTGATGACTTTCCATCCGGAATTGGTTGATTCGAAATTCTAGTGTGCTCTTACATCTTATTACCAGTTGTGCTAAGAGGCCTCTCTAAGATGCACATTAAATGATGATGTAATCTCTCATCACAAAAGACTTTTATGCAACGTTCGACGGTGACCATTCACCGTCAGCTCATCGGCAGCGAAAATAGCAAGTCACACTAACTTGGCCACTATATAAGTGTCTTTCGGAAACTGGGTCAAAACGAGAATTTGGGTCGGCCGCTCTACCTCGATCTAGATGCTGTTTCATTCTATCATTTGTTCATTCCAATCCTTCAGTCACAGAGTGGTAATTAATATTACATTGTCAACGAGGTGAAAGTGTATTGACTGGAAATAAGTTAAATTATTGACTGAATGACGGTTAAAGGACAGTGAATAACTGAATATGCATTGGGTTGTTTAATAGTTTTATTCAAATAAAGTAGCTTTTTTATCGCCTGAATGACGAGTAGGGCAGGTCGCTTGTTTGATCGTAAACGTCACATCTGCCTATACACAAAAGCAATACCACTTTGATTTAATTAATAGCTTCAATATGCTTCAAACCAGAACCCAACAGTGCTTAGCTCTGTTGCTAAGCACTGTTGGGTTGTTGTGTTTCAGATTGTATGACCTCACTAGAATGCTGCTTGGAGGCAATAAGCGATGGACCGGTTGTAATTGGAATCTATCCAGAGCTACGAAAGCTACCACCTAGTGAAACTGTTCCGAGATACTTACTGGTACCTTAAAATTTAAATACAAACAACTCATCAAATACCTGCCTTTGTGTAGGTTACATCAGTATAATTGTAATTAAATTATTGGATGAGTCAGTTATTACTTAGCCCATATGTATGCAATATTATTTACCTGGTATTATCAGGACAAAATATAAATTTAATTCTATGTACCCTATCTAAAATGCAATCGTGGTGTCGATGGCAACAAATAAAAAGGTACAATCGCATAAAAATAGTGGCGTCATTGGATTGAACAGAAAATGATTGTGGGATGTATCAAAATTAACAGACACGGAAATGTGTACCTTTGTCCCGGGGTAAAGTAAGACAAAGTTTGAGACCGAGACTGCTTTGTGCGACAAGTCCATTTTTGTATACTATTGTATATGTACAGATTGAGTTACATATGCGACCCAAACAGAAGACCGCGACGCGCGACAGCTTCCATACGTGTTGGACGTGTCATTCTCACCTGACTCGCGTCGCACGTCGCGGCTTCATATCTCTGGATGTGCCATTTTTGCCTGAATCACTGCGCGTGTCGCGGCTTCCTGTCTCTGGATGTGCCATTTTGGCCTGACTCGCGGCGCGGTCCGCGGCTTCCTGTCTCTAGACATGCCATTTTCGCTCGACTCGTGGTGCGCGTCGCGGCTTCCTGTCTCTGGACTACCATTATTGCCTGACTCGTGGCGCGCACAAGTTATACCTTTACTCCAAAAAATCCTTGTCATATAAATTGTGCATTTTATGAACAGTCGCATTGATTGCAATTCATTGCATCGAATATTAATGTTATTCAAGCACTCAGTGAATCTATTATTCTGTCTTGCAACTTATTTAAACTTCTTACTCTACCTATCTTTCTACTTAGTTACGACATTTGTTTTGTAGTCAAATATTTTTTTATTTGATATTTCCTCGTTTTTAATTAGGTCCTAAATTTTATAATTATGTATTGTTTGTTATCACAAACAAATAAAATCTAAGTATTATTGTATATGGTGCGTTAATTTTCAAGTAGGTACACATCGATATTCCATCAAACGCAGATAAACCCGTCGAGGGTCCTGCATTGTTGTTTGTTAATTGAATTGTTGGGTTTACAATAGCTAAGCGTTATCAGATACTATAGTAACTATAGATTGATGACAGGGGGCGATAGGCTCGCCCCCTGTCATCATGGAACGGAAACGCTGCTTAGATACTGCAAAGGGTGGATAGGATATCGATCTAGGGATTATCTATTAACTATCAAGGCCTGTTAATGATGTCTATTGCAAATATTATCATAGCATTGTTTAATGTTTCCTGAAGTGGAAACTTTTACAGGAATAACAGAAAGATGTTCACGTCAACGTTCGATTTTTTTTATTTTATTGCTCATGTATCGAGCAGGCGGCTCACTTGATGGTAAGCGATTACCGCTGCCCATGGATTTCAGCAATGCCCGACCACAGCCAAGCCGCTGCCTACCATTTATTAACTAAACAAAAAAAATACATTGCTCATACAAAAGTATTCTAACAGGTCGTCATAAATACATAGAAGTGCGTAATAACATTGAACTTACGTCAGGGCTATGCCCAGCAGAGGGTGTGTATATACTGCCGATGACTATAATCGGTGTAATAATGTTATGTGGTGCTTAAAGATGTAATAACTACAGCCTACATACAAATATGTACATTTACATATTTTATACTCGTGCGCTTCAAACCTGCAAGTTGCGTCTTGAGATTTTGTATGCCTGTAGCGTTATGAGTGCTATGACGCTTGCATTCACCCACACGTCGAAATAATAATTTAATTGAACGATAGTTGCCAACTCACTTCGCATGCATATAATCATGTGGATCACAAAGGTATACGTTAAAGTAAGTCGCAACTGGTAGATTGAAAGCGGTCTAGAGCCTATCTCGCCTACGCACCCGCCACTGTAACTCCTGAAAGCCAGGATCGACAGTGGCATGCATATTATGACACTGAGCAATGAAGCTCGGCGAGTCTCTGGGAATGCGAGTCTTTATACCGCAACGAAATTAATCAAATAGAAAAATAGGGAGGAGTTGGTAATTAAATACATATTTCTACTTGAAAGCGGACTAGTGTATACAACGTCTTAAGTTCCACGCAGTGTCATTGCAGTACACATCCACCATTACCTTGATATTGTGTTAATTTTAATTCAAATCTAATCTAGGTTTAGAATCTAAAATGAATAGATTAATCAGCGTGTTTGTCTATACAATGGTTAATTATAATCACAAACGAGAATGTTTAGTATTTAAATGACTTATCCCCACTTTATTAAAATATTTTTAATATATAGTCAGTCAGTTTTAGTTTGCTTCTCCAGTATTTACTATACCTACTGACGCGAATTGCAGGAGCTTATAAATAATAAATACACCCAACAGTCAGACACATAGTCCTGACCCCACAGTAAGATACGATATTGTGTCGTGGGTATCAGGTACCACGAGAGACTTTCGGTCTCACAACACCCAGACACATAATTGTGGATCACACAAACATTTGTCCTGGTGGGGGATCGAACCCGCGGCCTCTCAATTCACAGCCGACTACTCGCCCGCCACGGAGCTTATACGTTTTTATGCTTAAAAATATAATTGTACCCTCGGGCAGGCTCAGCGTCCATGTCCTAGTTACGCTGTACCGCCTATATTCCGGCCTGTAGGCACTACATTGGTAGTTTACTCCACAGTACGGTCAAGTTATGACCGCATAATGGTCGTATAATATATTGTCGCTCGTGTCATTGATAAGCGGTATCGGTGACCACAATCGATTACTGGCACAGTGTGAATATAAATAGAATGTGTCGCGGTTTTAGTTACCTTGTGTTTTACATCGCTATAACCACCCTGTTGCAATTGCTGAACACAACATCCAGTAGAATTTCTAACGGATACCCTAATACCAGACCCTGATCCCAGATTCATTATCTGGTATTAGGGTACTCCTGTACTTGTATTTTTGTAACGAAAGAATGTATTTTGGCTACGCATGCCACCATGTTGAGTGACTAATAAAACACTATCATTCACTGTGTTGGTTTTCACACTAGGCTAGCATAACCGTTAAGTGATGATGTCATGTGCCCTAATTAAATATCTTTTGAGTTTCGATTTTAGAATATTGTAAGAAATTATAAAATCGTGGTTTATTTTTAATTTTGCCGATGTAGCAACAGTCGTAACGTGCCGGAGGCTTGAAAAACGTGATCGGCAAAGCAAAATCCATGCCAAGGTTTTATTCATTGCGTCAAATCTTCTAAACGTACACAAAACCTGTCTAGACCACACGACGCCTCTCTAAAAAAGACATGTCTTGCTGCAAGCGCTTTCAAATTCACATTCACTGAACAGCCAACGATGTAAAGCGCATTCAGCTGCCCGTGTTATTTTCCGCTTGACGACAGCTACTGATCTAGGTCAGAAGGGCTCGGGGAGAGGTCGAGTGACGTCAGGTTGCATTCGAACACGGTTCTAAATTTCAAAAACGTAATATAAGCAATCGGACAGTTAATAATGCATACTGTATTCATCAGATGAGGGTTCAAAATGTATTATTCTATTTCAACGAATTACCTTGCCGTTGCCAATATCCAAAACGTCTTAATTGGCGTTAATTTAGTTTGATTCGTAGCGCTAACGATATAAAGATTAGATTATATTTATTATCGTGTTGTAAATTTACATTGGCGTGTTGTGAAGGTTACCCGATTAGAATACAAAAGTGCTCTTGTGACTTTATGTTCGCTTGGTACTTTGGTTGCTGTGGTACACAATGCAAAGTTGACCAACACGACGCGACGCGACGTAGCAGTTTCTTCTGCTTGCAATACAATATTGTTGTTAAAATAATAATAATAAAATGTGAACAAGAAAACCTAAGAAAACAGAATGATGGTTTAAAACAATTATGCTTTCAACTTTCAATGTATAAACATCATCAGATCATTCAGATCATAAGATTTGAAGTCATTTCCTATTTGAAACGTGTCTTTTTACGCGTTAAAATAGTATGTGTGTGTGTGTAAGTTATAGGATAATTTTAACTCGATGTTCGTGAACTCATGTGTTGTGGTTATTGTTTTATGCTTATAAAATGACTTTGATCGAAGTCAATGTCAGCTGGTATGTTATCTACATAAATAAAAATGAAATGCTGTTCGTTTGTAACGGTATCACTGAGGAAGCGCGGGATCGATTTTCTTTTTTTTGTATAATCTGTTTTCATAGTCCGAATAAGGAACTTTACGAAACAAAAAAAATAATAGTTGCGCTGAAAAATGTAAATTCGTAAAAAAATAATGCATTTTTCTATGGGATTTTTGTATGAACTTACTTACTTACCATACTCCACTACGAACGATGGACATGCGTAGTCCTTTTTTATTTTGTGCGATATAGTATTGGAACAGGTTCCAGGTAAAATAAACTCTGAACAATCACAACAATCACAATTCATTTCAATTACGATATAACCAATTGGAAACTTTTGAACGCCTACAACGATTGTCAGATTCACACCAAATATTTGTTTAGTCGATACGTTGGTTCATATCTATATAACATTATGCTATGACCGATGGGAGAGAAGCAGTAGCATGCAAGCGGGATATGCCAGTTTGATAGCGCATACTGCACCAAGAGTTGCTTTTATCAAATCTTCCGATAGCGCGTTGATCATGCGATTTTCTGAACAAATTTTCAATCGAAGTCATCAACAAAAACCAAACAGCTTTTGTTGATACAAAGCATATTTTGAAAATCTTGCCCCTGACATGACGTCAGAGATTGTGCTGCTGTATTTTAAAATGTCAACTTTCAAAAACAGCATTTAAATACGTAATATTATACCTATCAGTGTTGTACGTAATTTCGTTCATGGCTCGTGGTATTGTAGAGTTTCTTTCGGTATTTTGCCGACTGTACCTAAAGAACAGATAAGCTCAAAATGTACGTTGCCTAAATATTAATTACGCGTCCCACATACAAGGGATATTGACCTCAAGTAAGTTCATTATGAATCACTAAATTTCTTACGACTTACGGTGACCTCTTAATTTAATGTCGGGCAAGTGAGACAATTGAGATTAAACGCGGCACTAAGTTTTCCAATTGATAATGGATATTTTTTTTTTTTGCATGGACTTATTAGCGCCGTTGTCAAGGGTAGCTAAATTCAAAAGCTAAGAGCCGACAGTAGTTAATAATATAAAATTACTCAACATTGTAAAATTATTATTTCTCGCCTAATTATAACTGTCTTTAGTTTTTTAAAATTGCAGTCTAAAATAAAAACAAAGAAAGACTGCATCACACGTAGTCACTATCCAATAAATTAGACATATATCTAAGGGTGGTCCCGAACTTAAAATTGCAGAAACGCCTAGGAAAGTTTTTTTTACTATAATAGTGGTGACGCGCCATTCATGCATATAAGCCTATCGTAATGTTAAGGAAAATTGCATCAGCATAAATATTGTGGAACCTGTTTATCCTGGCATGACAAAATAACACTGTAACTGATGGCAAGTAAGAGACATTACGTCCCTCTACGATCGCCAGTATAGGGTATTTGACTCGATTGTTTATATTGTGTTCTTCAAAATGGATTATCGAAAGAATTATATAAATCAAATAAAAAATAAATAAGTTAGAAGCGATTTAAAATATGTCAAAAGGGGTAGCGTTCAAATGACGGAAAAAGGATGTAGGACATGTTGTGTTACGTCATAAGACAGGTTACGCCATTACAGTGCACGCGTACGAAAGAGATAGTAAAATATCCGCATTATGCGCCCACCTTTGCTTATACCAATATTTAAAATATAAACTGCGGTTTCACTTTTTACACAATTTTAATTTTATTTACGCAAAACAATTTATTTTTCGGATTATTGTCGATTGCATATAAAATAATATATATAAAATGAGACATCGTTAAATACCCTATTACGGTCTGATGTTACTGAACCCCTTGGAACGCGATTCGCCGGAACGAGCTAGTGGACTATTCATTATTGTGAACGGTGATCCAATCTGGTACATATATGTATCTAGTGCCACCAGCAAAACGAAATCTATTTTGTTTTGAGTTTTCATGGGAGTAAATCTAAGATATGTCTACAACTTAATAGGTAATTAATACTATTCTGTCAACGTTAAGACGCCATGATACCTGTAGGTTCAATTTTTTTCTTTTCCCTTGACACCGAGTCAAAAATCAGGATATTTTTTTATTTTGTTGACATTTTTTTATATATTTTATTGTTTTTACATTTTCTGTATTTTTTTAAAAAAATTACATAAATTCCCAATTGCGATAAAGAATGTCTGAGTGACTGTGCATGCCCGCACGCAACAAAGTGATTTACCCAAAAGGATTTCTCCTTAAGGTGGAAATATTGCGAATATTTGCCTGAAATCATCTCATGAGTCATTTTCTTTGTTCTTTGTTAGATTCTACCGCGTCATTCTACGATCTTCGCTTTAATATTACTACGGTACGATCCACGCTCCATTGTAACTAGCAAACAACGCAATTATATTATGTCATTGCGCAATATAAGTTTTATTTTTTCGCAATTTTGACAAAGACAAAAACATGTTGTATGTACTATATTAAATGATACTATCAGAGTTTTGTTTTCAATGGTGATAGAAAAAAGAAAATTATCTATGTACATCAGAGTACTTACAGAAGAGTAATTTTGTTTTTTTTTTCATTGAAAAAATAGTGTAATAAGAGATTAAACCCGTTAACGTGTTTACGCGTTCTAATTTTAAACTTTTTATCGCGTAAAAATACGCTGTTCGGTGCTCGCCACATTCGTTGGATATTATAGAGTTCGATGAGTTTCCAGGAAGCGATGCGCGCGAAAGAAAAAAAGAAAAAAAGCTGCAAGTGATTGTTTACCGTATTATAAACGTCGCCTGTTAGTAAACTTTATTTACTCGTGCACTGAATAGGCCTAACAACTATATTGTTGTAATTAATCATATCTTATCTAAATTCAACACGCGGAAGATTACCTACACAGTTCTAAATTTAAATTGCGGCTACAATATTGACAAACAATCGTTCGTGTAGCTCGCACTCGCGCTATGTTCTCTATCCGTCCTTTTCACACATATACAAAATAATATGGCGGCACGCGGCGTCTCTACATATGATTTTTATTAGCATAGCGACGTAATTTAACAAGTTTGCAAAGTAAATGTTTTACTGTTGTTACACTAGAAACTGTGCCGTTACGTGTGGAAGAGGCGGCATGGCGCAACCGTTCAGCGATTCAGAGCGGCGCCGCAAGAGTAAGTGAATCGTGATCGGAAATCGAATATTGCCGAGAAAATATTGCTAAATGTTAACGAATCAGTACTTAATGTATTTTAGTCCGACGCAAAATGTATTTTGAAATAAAGAAATACGTAAACTGCCCTCAAATTCGGTAAGGTATAATCGCCAGCCTTGAAAATAGGTACTTACTAGGAATATAAACAGACATCTAGGTATCCATTTTTCAATTAGGTATCTCTAATATTGGGCGTAATTGACAAATCCTAGCCCCTAACAAAGCTGTATTTGAAAAAGTGAGTAAATATTGTTATATAGGCCTCGTGGTTACCTAGATTACAGATTCTGGCACGCTCTAGGGCTGCCAAAACCAGTAAAAAATAATTGTAATAATTTCGTCACTAATAACACGTACAATTTTAAATGGAAATGTTTCAATGACATAATATATAATTATGTATAAGTGAGCAAAATAATATATAAACTTTGGTTTCCTCGACACCGCCCAAATTACAACATATCGAGCAAACAAGGTATTTACTACATAATATTATTCATATGTGGTTCACCGCAGTATCGCCATTCGACATAATATCCCCTAATTATAAGGTCTTATAATAATTATACATTTTGACGATCCTAAGTAATGGCAGCTGTCGTGTAGTAGTGGGCTAGTTGTAGTCGGCTGTGAAGCGCGGTCTCTTGCTCGGGTTTGATTCCCGCACCGAGACAAATGTATGTGATCCACAAATATTTCCTTGTAGATCATACACAGGCGGCCGGTTGTAAGAACTACAATCCCAATATTCCTGTACCATGTGTTGCGCAGACCGCAATGTGCGTGGTATTAGGACAGAAGAAGATAGACAAGAAGACGATCCTACTCATTAAAGGGAGGATTTCAAGTATACGATACATATTATATTGTTATTAAAAAGTAAGTTACATACTAATCTAATCGTATGTACGTGTATATAGAATTCTAGACGGCATAATCTTTGTACTCTAGCTATAATGCTTATTTGAGATAAGGTCTAATGATAATAAATGTTTGCATCGTGCGAAAATTATATAACACCACAACGATTTAATAAGTTTTTAGAGCATATAAATATTAATAAAAATAATAACTACGTGTTGGCTTAGCCCTACGCACGCTTACCAAAGGTCCGGGACTCTATAGTCCCGATATATGTTAAGATAATAATAATATGGGAGAGGTTAGGCTTTAGTCCACCACGCTGGCCTAATGCAGGTTGGCTGACTTCACATACCTTCGGAATTCTTGTGGAGAACTTCTTAGATATGCAGGTTCCCTCAAGATGTTTCTTTCGCCATTAAAGTAAGCGATAGTTAAGGTTGAATTAGATAAATTGTATAAATATTGTGCAATTGATAATAATGGAAAATAATATCGTTACAGTTTATCTTTGCTTAGGAATAGGGGAAGTCCGAAGTATAGGAATTTTAATATGACGCGTAATGATCAGACGATCCAGTGTTGGCTTAGGCGCTTTTTACATAGCTGCAGGTAAACAGACGAATGGGGTCACCTGATGGCAAGTGATCACCATCGCCTATAAACATACTCATGTCAGAGAATAATTTCATGCGTTGCTTGGTTTGGGAAGTGGACGACAGCGGATTTAACTGCCAGAAATCTCATTCGCATTACGAAACACAAATCAAACAACACTTTACATTAGTTTTCTGTAAGACAGCATTGTAACCTAGTCCAGCTGGCCCATTTATACTGTAGACACTGTCTGCAGCGACTATAACAAAATTTTGATTGATATTATCATTTCATAGGTTTGTTTTTAATAACAAAGCTTTATATAATGGCAATATTTAATACATTGATAACAATGATAATGCCCTTGCGATAACATCCTCGCATTTGAAACGTGATAAAGCTGATAAATGCTATCGCACCCGTATTTGGGTATTTGGGTTACTGGCAGACGGCATAAAAATTAGCGAATTATCGGGGGGTGTCCCGCTTTTTGGATTTAGATACTGATAGGGTGGTAGAGGTTTTGAATTATGACAGACAGGCTCCGTGGCACAGCGGGCGAGTAGCCGGCTGTGAAGTGAGAGGCCGCGGGTTCGATCCCCGCACTGAGTCAAATGTTTGTGTGATCCACAATTATTTGTTTCGGGGTCTGGGTGTTGTGGTACCGAAAGTCTCTCGTAGTTCCTGATAATGGGCAGAGCAAAAGCTACCGATATTGTTCTTCGTAACGTGCAGAGATCATGAAAGATTCTCGTTCCGGTGTCGACCACAGTATATACGTATACTATAGTACCTTCAAGCCGATATAATTCTAGATTTTTTGACTGCACTGTACGTAGTTACTATGGTACTTGTCACTTTGTCAAAGCAGATTAAAAAAATCGACCGAAATAAAAGACCGACTCATTCACAGTATATACACTCTCACGTGATAAACCGTAAAATTACATAAATCCGTAACTAAAAGGACATGGAGCGTTATCACTTATCGCAATGCAAGCCGATAAGATTCTAAACAACACGAGGTTATTGAAAACTTGCACGCACATCCTTGAAATTGTGTTTGAACCGGCGAGCAGAAATGATGGCAGTCGAAACAACAAAGCCATCTTAAAGTTGACTGCAACCCAATAAAATGATGGAGCCTTATACCTGACAGAAGAGTATTGAAGCTCTTAATAAGTTGTGAAGGACAGTTTCTTTTGCTGTAGCCTGTCCTGTCACTTGACTGTCAAAATAGCAAGACGAGGTCTACGATTGAAGGTTTTAAATTTTAGATTAAACAATAGAATAAGGTTCATATGGCATAGCATCTGCGAGTTGACGGTGGGGATTCTGGATCGGATTTATCAAATAAAACATTTATTACATATTTTTATAATCAATTTGGTAACATTTTTGTTAAATGCTATATTTATCAAATTCTGATGAAATGTAGTGTTACCATTCAAACGCTGTTTCGACGCTACTGCTCATTTATGAGGGGTAATTTGGGATTTTGTATGGAAAACTAAACTCCTTTTAAAAACTCTATTCGGTTCACGTTTTGCTTCAAATCTTCTTCTATACGCTTTGTGTCACTAAAAGTTAATTCGTCTTGTCACGCTCGGGAGTTCAAAAATAGCATTCTTTCTTGGATTTGAGATGCGACCTCGCTTTAATTTAATTAATAAAATGTCATACAATAATTAGATTCAATTTTACTCAATCGCTCTAATATCGATAGAGGAGAACGGCAAGATACTAAGGTTACTCTTTTTTAAAACTGCTTTATTACGAGTATTTAATATTTTTCGACTATTTGTTGATAAAGACCACCGTATCTGCCTTATTTGTTAACGAAACTGCAAAATAACTAGTCGTTAAAACATATTATTTTTATTGATACGGATAACCCTATAGATTTTTTTTTATAACATAGACTGGTAAACGAGCAAGTGGGTCACCTTATGGTAAGTGATCTCCACCGGCCATGTACACCCACAATAATAGAAGAATACAATAATAATTCTTTGTTTTGTGAGACAGTGATAACGATTTCCCATTCATACTGTAGATAAAACTGTCTACAGCGTGGCTCTACCACTCATTGTCTACATCATGGCTCTATCACTCATTGTCTACATCGTGGCTCTATCACTCATTGTCTACATCGTGGCTCTACCACTCATTGTCTACATCGTGGCTCTACCACTCATATAAAGTTAATGATGTCTAATGAAGTGTCTCATTTTGGGGACCAAGAGTCCATGACACAGTATGAGTTAGTGCCAAAGTAGTAAGTAGACGAGTACAGACAATTGACCTATATAATTGAGTTCAGTGTAAGCACTCATAGTCTCCATAAATCTGGTAAATATCCACCCATCATCATCACAAATATATTTTCTCGCCATTCAACATTACTATATTCAGTTTTCACGTTGAATTGGACGCGTTCCAACAACGTGCTCTCTACGCATCCGACACGACTTCACGTGTTTATTTACGTACACTGGCCGGAAGAACTATGAAATTTCGTTTTATCACTTATTCAAGTGTAGCGGGGCGTTTGATGATTTTTTTTTTGTTGCATTAGGTCGCGATACTGTGTCACACAACATATTTGATTTTTTATTCCACCTATTTTTGCAGTATATAAAATTCCCGCAATTTTTTTTTTGTATCATCATCATCATCATCTTCAGCCACAAGACGTCCACTGCTGAACATAGGCCTCTCCCAAAGATTTCCAGACCGACCTGTTGGAAGCGGCCTCCATCCAGCGACTTCCTGCTATCTTTATCAGGTCGTCTGTCCACCTTGTAGGTGGACGTCCAACGCTGCGCTTGCCAGTACGTGGCCTCCATTCCAGAACCTTTCTGTCCCATCGGTTATCGGTTCTTTTGTATGATCCATAAATATTTGCTACTGGTCTGGGACCTGGGTGTGTTTTCTCCCCAGACTGGTTGACGTCAGGTAGGCAGCCGGTCGTAAAAACTATAAGCCAAATCTTTCGGCAACGTGTGTTACAATAAAAAGTATGTTGCGCCGACCCCCACTGCGAGCGCCATCAGGGCAGGTGGAAGAAGAAGAATGACATTAATATAATATTCTCGTCGTCGAAGTCTATTCAGGTATAGGTCCTTAATTCGGTAGCAGTACTATTATAGTTGTAGGTATTAACCATTGTTATGAAAGCGACGACTATCAACCCGTTCCTTCTATCGACCGTTTGGGGGCGAGTGACCAATTCCCAGAGAGGATTGATGTCACATAATACTAAATTAATTAACACTCGAGTAGCTTTTAATGAGTTTTATGTTTTGTGTGTAATAAGTCTACGTGGAACTCCTCTGTAAGGGGTGAGAAATAGATAATTATTGTTTATGTATAGCTTTATAACTCGTAAACAAAGAATACATCGTGTAGTCAGTTACCGAACCTACAATGTTGCACAGGATATAAAAGGATCTTTGAAATAAAACTAATTTAAACGGATTTTATCGCGGTTTTTTTATTTTAATTTTGGTCCCAACCTTTCGAGAGCTATCCAGCCTTCGTGGTCACGGGGATTGAGGTTTTCCCGAAATGTTAATGTCACATTATATACCTTCAGTTTAAAATTATTAAGGTTTGTTGATGGTCCGATGGTCCGAAAATAAAATAATAAAAAGCATGTAAAAAAAGCGTGTGCGTCTCGGGACGCTCGACAGAACTGATAACTTAAACTAATGTGGGTTAAAGTGCGAGAGGAGGAGCCTGCCTACGACTGTCGTATGCGTGAGAGAAAGGGAAGCCAGATAGAGTGGCGCCGTAACGCATTACGTTACGAAGCGTTTTACACTCCCATATGAAGTTATCGATAAACTCCGTTTAAATTAGTTTTATTTCAACGTGTAACATTCGCGTAAACGTAAGAAATCAATAGGGTCTTTGTTTAAAATCGATCTTTGCTCAATAACTTTTCGATATGATTGAATATAAATATATATAAATAAATAAAACTGTGTACATAATATAATAAGTTAGAATAATATAGATTAAAAACCAATTAAAACTAAAAAAAAACAACAACAATATTACCACATGCTGCTTTTCATCGCGAGAGCTTTAGTCCATTGAAATGTTACATTTTTTAGGCCTCACCTTGCGTTTCTTAGAGGAGTCAATTTTATTTTTTTGATGTGTAGTGTAAAGCTAAAATCAAGTTTGTGGGGTCGCCACCCTTGTCCCACGGCCGCCATCTTGAAAATAGGGGTTGAAACGGTTTTTACGATATATCTCTTAAACTATTTATCTGATAAAAAAAATTGTTAACGTTTTTTGTTGCTAATTAAATTCTCTATAACTTTGGTCCAGTAACTTTTTGTCGTAAAACTATAAATAAAAAAGTTATAAGTGAAAATGTAATAAAGAAAAAAATAAAGATGATAATTCTCTTGACAGCCTAAGATACAAACAATTCGCCAAGGCAGTGACAAAAAGTACTTCCTCCAACACAAGGCACAGAACACAGTTCTCCAGAACAATGGAAGCACACTGCGGAACATTTTAGCCCTGCTTTTCGACATCCACACATCGCTCCACAGTTTCCTTTGCATTTACAAAAGATCAATTTAAGAAGCTCAGGGGGTGCTGGAGGTTTAGAGCTCTGCACTGGCATCAATAATTTTCCACATTTTTTCCAGCCCCAGTCTTCAGGATCATTATTATTACCAAGCCACGACTGGACCTGATGGTAGACTCGGAAAGTATGAAAGCGAGCTGTGTCTTGTGTTGGAGGAAGTGAAGATAAATTAAATGTACTTTTTGTCACTGCCTTGGCGAATTGTTTGTATCTTAGGCTGTCAAGAGAATTATCATCTTTATTTTTTTCTTTATTACATTTTCACTTATAACTTTTTTATTTATAGTTTTACGACAAAAAGTTACTGGACCAAAGTTATAGAGAATTTAATTAGCAACAAAAAACGTTAACAATTTTTTTTTATCAGATAAATAGTTTAAGAGATATATCGTAAAAACCGTTTCAACCCCTATTTTCAAGATGGCGGCCGTGGGACAAGGGTGGCGACCCCACAAACTTGATTTTAGCTTTACACTTACCCCCCCTACACATCAAAAAAATAAAATTGACTCCTCTAAGAAACGCAACCCCAAATGTAACTTTTCAATGGACTACTTTTGTATCCGTAAAAAGAGATATTTCAATTAAGGTGTGTGTTGTGTACATTTTGCAACACCCGCGTAACAAGTATCAAGTTGGCGGTCGTGGCGCAACCGTAGGACGTGTTTTAATATTCATAATATTATCGTAATTAGGTCAGACGTGACAATTTCCTTTTATAAATGTGTGGTAATTAATGATTTCTTATGTTTACGCGAATATTACTCATCATCACATAGGCCTCCCCCAAAGATTTCCAGACCGACCTGTTGGAAGCGGCCTGCATCCAGCGACTTCCTGCGACCTTTGTCAGGTTGTCTGTCCACCTTGTAGGTTTGTATAAGACGGCTCACAATCACTCAGCGAGCTATGGAGAGAGCTATGCTCGGTGTTCCTCTACGTGATCAAATCAGAAATGAGGAATATTACATACTCATTGAAATAAATCTAATTTAAACGGATCACGAACGAACAGTCCAGCCCGTGACCACGGAAGGCTGAAAAGTTTTCGAAACGTCGGGATCAAAATAAATAAAAAACCGCGATTAAATCCGTTTAAATTAGTTTTATTTTAATGTGTGGTAATTGTTAAGTAGTGTGTCAAAGTGGTAGAGCCATTGTGTGGACAGTTTTGTCTACAACACCAATGGGCCTGTCCACCGGGTTGTTATCATTGTCTTACAGAAAACTGGTCGACGTGAAATAGGAACTTGCTTTTGCGTTTTGTACGGTCAGTCGGATATCAGTAGGCTCAAACCCCCTCTCCCATTCCTAATCCCTTAATTATACCTTTCCTTTAAGATAGGTAACGCAGCGATGATACTGTGGATGTTCATGGGCGGTGGTGATAATTTACAATCAGGTGACGCAGTTGCTCGTTTGCCGCCCTTTGCTTTAAAAAATAAGTCATTTGAATCCTAAATATAGTCATGGTGTAGAAACTTCTCTACAGCATAAAAGGGCTGGACCGAGTAGTACCATTGTCTCATGGCATATCGACGCGAAGTGGCAGCTTGCTGTTGCGTATGGTGAGTTAGATTTCCGGAGGCCCAATCCCCGTATTTATAATTCCCTGTCCATTTAGGTCGGCAACGTATTTTTTTTATTTCGTATAGTAGGTACTGTGTTCATGTGAGGTGGAGATCACTTGCCATCAGGTGTCCCACTTGCCTGCTACTCAGCCTTTGCTAAAAACAAAAAAAGAAAGTAAATGTCATAAAACATGTTCAAGTCTCAGATCAGTTAAACCTGATCTGAGCTTCAGGTAAAAGTAAATAGTATGTGGAAATTAAAGACATGAAAGTGCGTATATTAGACATCATATACATAGATACTCGACATCTTTAATCAAAAAAAAATTGGAGTGCAAAATTAAAATATTTGTACGTTGTTCAGACACGCTGTAAATAGGTTTTTCTTATGGAATAAAATTTTCGCACTCTGAAGTTTGTAATATTCGTCCTTGATTTATTTATCATCTGAACATTTACAGACTTATTTTATCAATAGATGATGATTTTGACTATCCTTATTACAAATCTTAAGCAAGTAAATGAACGGACTTTATCTATTTTTTCGGTTGTCGTTTCATTAGTGATGAAGAGATTTTTCGGTCACAAATATTGCATAACCGGCAGACAAGAAATTATTTTAATCAACATTTACATAGGTATATTTAAATATCAAATGACGTGCAAACTTTCTCCATTCGACCACTACCTCATGGTGTCACAATTGGTGTCCTCAAAGTGTCATATCGCATTCTATATTTAAAAATTCCATAGCAACAATTTTAAAACCCGAAGTGCATATCGCAACGTCGGGTCGGGCGTGGCTGACGGCCCTTGACCTCGTTTCCAACACCCTCGGCCCCCGCGACCCGGTCACCGCAGATTTCTAGGTCGCCCCCGTTGTGGAAACCTGCGAAAACTGATGCACATGCACAAAGGGATGCGAACTCCCCTTTTAAGGCGATACATCTCACATGACAGTTTGAGAAATCTTGCTTTCGGACTTCGCTATAATTGATAATAGTAGCAATGCTCTTGTCTCCTAACTTAACTAAACCTAAATAAAAATAGTTTATTCCTGTCAAATTTCTGTTAAATTTGATGCTTCCTTAGTTATATTCACATACGTATTTGTAAATTATATTATTTGGCTTGCTCTTCATATTGGATTTAATAAAAAATAATTCTAATTTTAATGTTCAGTGTATTGAATTTAATAAACGTGTACGTAGTTGTGACGGTTTTTATTCCAGTTGTTAAAAAGTTTGTCTTTGGTCTTCAGTCGGCTGACAATAGAATTGATGTTATAGTGACGAATCATACACTTTATGGTGTTATTAGTCATATATGTGTGGTTTTGTTTATGATGAAATACGCCGTGTACATCCGTCAACCGATTTGAAGCGTCCTATCACACTGTAAATACATTTACGCCATAATTGACAAACTTATTAAGCAATCCAACACTGACTATAACTTTAAGTCCAAGGTTCTGGGCGTAAATTTATTCGAGTAAAAATTACCGGAAGTGACTACTTACGTAATGTTTGCAAAGCGAAGTCGCTTGGCTAAATTAGATCCTGCCTATTTAAATGGCAGTGGTTGCACAAAGGTGTTACGTATACTATTTATCCACAGTAGAGTAATATGTAATGAGCTACATAAAGAGCTCGTGATAGAACGTATGTAAATACGTAGTGCACGAAGAGCAAAGTTCAGGATTACGAGCGTTCTTGTTGCTTTGTTTGTCCACACGGTATGCATTGTTCCAAAAGGGTATTTAACTCGATTATTTCAATCAATAAATTACTTAGCTCAAAACCTATTACTGGAAGTAAATCTGGTCAAAAATAAGTTGTAAGTTAGAAACCATTTAAGTCGGCTGCAAGGGGTAGCTGTCAAATGAGTGAAAAAGGATGCATGACATGTTGTATTACGTCACAATACATATCACGCCATGGCCCATGACAGTGTACGCGTGCCAGGGAGATAGTGAGATTTCCCACACTACGCAGTATTTATTACCCAATTTTAATTATGTTTTCGGAAAACCTTTTTTTTTTTCATATTATTATCGATTGCATATAAAATAATGTAATAAATTAGACAAATATTCAACTCGAATCAGTCAAACACCCTAATCTAGAATTGGTGTAAATGTTTAGTAGATTTCACTCTTCAAAAAAGGTTGAATAAAAAACTAATTGGAGTTCTCGTTTCAGATGCACAGTTGCGAGACGGCGCCCGCGCCGGTGGCGACGGGCCCGACGCTGCTGCTGCAGCTGGGCCGGCTCATCATCCGAGCGCGTAGCACCAGCCCCGCCTCCCGCGCACCACTCACTACCCATCCGCACGTACAACATCCTCAACACGACCGCCTGCTGCACGCGAAGCTGCTGGCCTCCAAACCCTCTACCAGTCAACAGGTGAGAAACGTCACTGGGACCTCATAGATTTTTGATACGTTGAGTTTTATAGCACAGCGTGTGTGTTGCTGGCTAAAGAAAGACAAGATCGTTAGGTGGGATTTTGTAAAGTACAGCAAAGGTGTTAATAATACAACCAAGCAAGTTATTTGCTCATGATACTCCAATTTCAAACTTCAAATTATTCAAAATAACACTACAAAACTCCAATCGTACAGCAGCCGCGGTCATGTCATTGAGCAACTGTTCATACAGTGACTTGAAGATGTTACTTATTTGTAGGGATACTCAACCTTATCTATTGTTCTAGGTCCAAACGCAGCCAAAAGCTGAAAATGAGGAGCCTAAGCCTGGAGTGGAGGCGCAGCTGAACGATCATGTACAGGCCCTGTGGACAGAACATTTGCCCGTCTGTATTGAGGTAAGCCTTCATGACAGCCTGGTACATAAGAAGCTTCAATAGGAGTTTGCCAAGTATAATATGCGATTTCAGCTAGTTTACTCGCGAAGAAAACGTGGTGGTATGATCGTATCCTCGACCGGGTGTATGGTAAGTGTCACAAGTTTCTGGTCAATGTCAAGTGTAAGCTGCAGTCTCCAAGACAATTCATGGACATTAAGGGTAACTTTCATAGTGTATTTTAATTTTATTCGTTCACCTATCTAACTTATTCCACGTGTTTATAAAGACAACCCCCCAGTTTCGAATGTTAGTTTTGAAGGCCGATTATATCATCTCAGACAGTGCATACTATTCTAACCTCTAGTGACAGTCTGTTGTCGGTCCATCAACAATAAATATTGTCAGTTCAGTGGCCAGGATTATAACATGCTGTTAAGAAAATATGACTACTATCACAGCCAAATGCTGTCGTTTCCAGGTACTCCTGGCCCCTGACTGCCCGCAGTGCTACAATCCGCTGAGCGGGGAGTCGTCCCCATACGAACAGTTGCACGCCCAGCGTGGATTGCTGCTTGAGCGGTGGACCATGCAGCCGCTTGTCACCAAGTCAGTACTTCAAATAGCACACAACGAAACAGACTGACACACATACATACATCCTCTCTTCAGTCTACTATTGCGTTAATACTGAAGAAGACAAAATACTTTTTCATTAGTATTATAGAACTGTCACAATCCAAATATACAATATAAAATATATGCTTCGAAAAATAACTCTGACCCGTTATGAATCCCTCTAGAATATCAGAATCTTTCGAAAATAAATTAAAGATAGACAAATTGTAAATGACTCATTCAGCAAAACAAAACAAATTCAATATAGTCTGTTCCTCGGTTTCAGAAGTCACGAGTCGCCGACATTCACGTCGTCGCAGTGGCTGTTGAACGCGGTCAGATCTCAGCTGCATTTCTCGCAGCTGGCGGCGTGGCTAGCTAGACTCAAGGAGACCAAGCCGGAAGAAAACCCCACGGAGAGGAGGTAATGATTCTAGATTCAGAGTGTAAGAGATAAGAACGAATATATTATTTTAACGGTTTTTTTATAGTAGAGGCCAACAAACGAGTAAGTGGAATTGATGGTACTGATGGTAATTGGTGTCGACCGCCCATGAACATCCACAATAGCTGATGAATTATGGACGCGGTGCCGACCTTAAAGGTATGATTAAAGGATTGGATAGGGGAAGGCGATTTGAGCCTCGGAATGTTGCTCACTTTAGGAAACGCAACTATAAGCTACTACTTCACGTCGGTTTTTTGTTAGATAGTAGTAACAAAGTGGTCGAGCCGGCCCATTCATGTTGTTGACAAAACTGTCTATAGAGTGGCTCTATTTACAAAATCCTCCATCTATCCATCGCCCATGAACACTCACAATACCAAAAAGGTCGTGGATGCATTGGCGATCCTAAAGGAAGGGAATGGGGATTAGGAAGGGGGAAGCTTAGTTTTAGGTATAGACAATTAATACTAAAATTTTAATTTTGATTTTGAAAAAAACTTGAATTATCTTCCAAATAATTTGTGCCTATGTATGTTAACTGATGCTTTATTCTACGTTGTTTTTCCAGGAGAAAACTGAGCCGTGAAAAGTGCAATTATAAAAAACTCGAAGCGAATTGCGACGAAACAGAACTGCCAAATGAACAGCGCAAACTAAATGTCGTCTACTCCGTCAAAATGCCGGGCGAAACCTACAAAATGGCGGAGTTCACAAAGCCTCCGAACGACCACCAGTTCCCGATGACCGCGATTGGCGACAACGTTTACTTGAAGGTGATATTGCAGAGTCTACCACGACTTGATGACATACCGACCCTCAAGTGCGGCTGTCAAAAACGGAGGCCCAGCAAGGAACTACCGGTCAGTCAACATGAAGAGCTGGTGGGCAAACTCAATGATCTCACAATAGGGTCTAGCAGCCCCAATACCTCCACTCAGCGGTTGCTCGATGATAGAATGATGACGCCATGCAGCGAGAACGGCAAGCACAAGTGCAGTTGTGACGATGAGTCTGATGGTAAGGAGAAGACGAAGAGAATCGATGAGAGGAGACTCAAAGAGATAGCTAAGTGTAAAAGACGGATGAGGAAGGAGAGCAAACTAAAGAAGTTGAATGATAGTACGTCGTCGGAGAGCGAACAGAGAATTAAGGAGACACACACGTCCATTCCGATACTTCAAGCAGCTAGATTTGATCGCTTACGAGCTATAGGATGCTATAGGAACCAAACGTACCTGACTTTACCCGCAAGCCGCCTAGAAACAAGATCTCCATTTACAGAAACTGAGTACAAACCTGACGGGTTTAAGAAAACCAATACAGTTGGAACTCAGACAGAAGACGTGTCGTGTCAGTGCGGAGCTCCGCTTACGATCTCATGTGAAAGTTGTGATAGAGGTATGGTCAGGTCGGACGGCAATTACGACCTGGCCTCCATAGACAACGGTGCGCGTAGGAAATGCGAGGACGACTTTAAACAATACAAAAAGCACAAATGTGATATACAGAGCAACATATGTGATAGTAGCTTGATAAAAAGACCGAAATTGCGTCGCTTCTTTCCAATAGTCGACCGGATAGATCGGGTCGTTTCAGATAGACAGAAAAAGGATATGGAGGAGTTGCACCTGAAGACCGACGATACGGTCTTCTCGGGACCGAAAGAGACGAAACGCCAGAAGACCTTCTCGATTAGTGATGATGATTACGTTTTATATGAGAAGTGTGACTATGGGACGTTTGATAAGTATGAAGTGGAGTCGCCTGGTGATGAGACCAACGGTTTCAAGTTTCCGGATGCGAAAGACCAGGCTAGGGACCAAGTGCCGTCTCCGTCCGAGGTGGATAGGTTTAGGTGGCGGTTCGACTCGGCGGCGTCCATGGTCTTCCATTCGAAGACCGGTCTACCGCTGACCTCGAGCCCGGCTCCTTTGCGACGTGGCAATAATTGTTTCGACTTCGATGACTCTATAAACGGCATCTCTGGTATTAAAAGGTGAGATTTCATTTTGCGCTGCTTCCATTTTTGATACTACAGGACGACTAAAAATTTTTCTCGAGTGATCTTCAGTGACCTTTCTTCTTATGTATTTCCTACTGTTTTGCACGGATCTTCTCCACAAATGAGAGAGGTTAGGCCTTAGTCCACCATTCTGGCCTACTGCAGGCTGGCGGCAGACTTCACATACCTTCGAAATTCTTGTGGAGATTATCGCATGCAGGTTTTCCTCACGATGTTGTCTTCACCGGTATTGCAAGCGATAATTAAGAATAGACACGTAAAGTAGAAAAGTCAGTGGTGTGTATACTCTTGAGCATAGTTTCTAACCTGCGACTTTTGTCTCGGCAGTACCTTCCACTCCCTATTGAGCTATAACTGCAAGTTATAAAATCTGAATAAGAAGTATTAAAAGGAAATTCGATGGCCCGGACACCTCAGTGCATGACTCGCACTGGGCCAGTTATGTTTATTTGTGAAATTATCTGAACCGATTATAAAAGTATGTGTTGTATGTTCCAGTGCGCTGTTCCACCCGATCTCCCCACCGTCGCCGGCGCCCCCCGCGTCCCCGGCGTCCCCCGCGTCCCCCGCCCCCGCGCCACGCACCTCTACACCACCGCAGCCCAAGAAGGACGACGCGCCCAAGAAACTGAAGATGGGACCAAGCACTGGCCTTCTAGGTAACAAAACATCTTCATCAGTCGCTTGCTGTGCCGTATTATGTACTGTGGTTACAATTGAGGCTTGTAGAACCAGAGTGACCTAACTGCATTTTTGACCTATTTCAATTTTCGTAATTTAAAAATGTTAATCTACAAGACCAGACCGGCCTAAAATTGGTAACATCATCTAGACATAGATGGCGGTACAAGTCCATTTCGGCCGTGGTTTAAACTGACGAAAATACAAATAGGTCAAAAGTCATCAAAATGCAGTTAGGCCACTCTGGTTCTAGCAGCCTCAATTGTGAATATGAATTTAATGAACATCGCGTAACTCTTTGCCAAAACATATAAGAGGTGGCAGACGGAACATAAATTGTAACAATTCTTAGAATATAATCCTATATAGAATGGTTAGTTTCACAATTAATACATGATATGTATATTTGGTTTCTTTCCCTACATAAAAAAGAATAATTATTCTTATCTTGGATTTCGTTGTCCAAAATAGAATAATTATTCTTGAAGAAGCAAATAAAGGGTCCTACAACAGAACAGGCGGATGACCAATGCAATCACAGGTATACAAGGGTGTATCCCTATACCTACCCCTTACCAACCATTAAGTCCTGTCGCAAGCCCCTCGGGAGAACCGGATATACACTGGGTTGATGCTGGAACGCGATCCACACAAAAGGTGTGATTCACTATGTCAGGTTTTAACATCACGTGTACGGTGGTCGCTATCCGGGCGGATATAAATATCCTACCACCATAATGATTTCTTATGTTTACGCGAATACTCATTGAAATAAAACTGCCCCACCGTGATCACGAAGGCTGAAAAGCTTTCGGTGAAAAGGTGTGATTGATGAATATCAAGATTCCTGTTTTATCCCAAGGGAGCATTTAATCGGGATAAAAAGTATCCTATCACCCAAGTCAGCTCATACCCTGTCTGTATACCAAATTTCATCAAAATCCGTTCAGTAGTTTCAGCGTGATTGACGGACAAACATCCAAACAAACAAACTTTCACATTTATAATATTAGTTTGATAATGAACGGATTGCAGGTAGTTTCGAGGAGTCGGCGCTGAAGGGTCGGCTGGAGCCGGTGGCGACGGTGCACGGTTTCTCGGCGGAGCTGGGCGCGTCGGGTGCCTTCTGTCCACCCCACAAGCGTCTGCCGGTCACCGTGTTCTTCTATGCACCGGGTGGCACCAACGCGCCTTACATGGTATGCATAGTATATACAAGTATATAGTGTGTTACAGTGTGTAAGCACTGTTGTTTCGGTTTGAAGGACATTGAAGCCAGTGAAATTACTGGACATTGAGACTTAGTCTGGGGTGACGAGCGCAGTTGACTGCCATGCTTGCCATGTTTTTTTATTTGATTGAATGACGAGATGAGCAAGGCGCTCGCCTGATAGTAAGCGCCAAGCCTGCCCATAAACAGAAGCAACTCCACACAGGACTTTGAATTACAAAGCACTTCATGGCCTTGAACTACGCTCGTCACCACGAGACATAAGATATTAAGTCTCATAATGCCTAGTAATTTCATTGACTTCAATGTCCTTCAAACCGAAACACAACAGTGCTTACACACTGTTGCTTGGCGGGAGAAATAGGCAAAGCGGTGGTACCAACCCAGACGGCCTTTCGCATACGAGGTACCTACCACCTTGTAAAATAATAACCATATAAAATAATGCATAATTTGTCAATGCTGTTGTCTGGGTGCGGTTATCGAAACCATCGCTACTCGTTTCACAGCCGGGTTATCCGCCTACTGCGGCACAAAAGCCAGTATAAACACTAAACGCACTGCATCCATGTCCACCAGGGTCACATAAACCTGGGCGCGGACGGTTACCGGGTGTCCAGGTCGGGCACGGTGCAGGTGTCTCTGTTCAACCCGCACGGCACGCTGGTCAAGATGTTCGTGGTGCTGTACGACCTGCGGGGTATGCCGCCGCTGGCGAGGACCTTCCTGCGGCAGCGCACCCTGTACCTGCCCCCGGGCGCTGCGCCCCCACCCCCGCAGACCAGGCATAAGTGGCTGCGATACCTTATACACCTTAGGTATGTGTCTGCATGCATCTTGTATTATGCATCGTATGAGTGGTAGAGCCAGTTGACAGTTTTGTCTACAGCATGAACGGGCTGGCTCGACCGGGTCGTTACCACTGTCTCACAGAAAATCGACGTAAAGTAGCGGCTTGCTGCTGCGTTTCGTATGGTGAGTGAGATATCCGGAAGCCCAAATCCCCTCCCCTTCCCTGTCCCTAATTATCCCTTTCCTTTATGGTCGGCAACGCGCCCATGATTCTTCTGGAGGTGGGCGTACATGGGCGGTGGAGATCACTTACAATCAGGTGACCCACTTGCTCGTTTGCCGGCCTATGCAGTAAAAAAAAAAAACTTTTCACGCTTCTAACCTCGATTCTAGGTTCGGGCTCAATGGCGTGCTTTAAGAGAGCCCTATGTCCAGCAGTGGACTAACACAGGCTGATAATGATGATGATGATTCTCGGTAGGTGTAGCTAGTGCGTTGCGGTTTCTTCTGATACGTTAGCTCATTTCCGTCCCATGATATGATAGGGAGTGAGCCTCGACATGCCGTCCGCAAATTGCGACTCGGGTGTGATTTTTCGAAATTTTGATTGATCGACCTGAATATTTCAACTCAAAACCTCACGGATTTCCAGCCTCAGGTGCCACTAGACTAGCATGGATTCTACAAACAATTATGATACCCATACGTCACACGCGAATAGCTGTTTGACTGTACCCTTTGCTCTCCTTCAACCACACCCATGGATACTCTACCTATAAATCAACAAAAGCTGACCGATTAACCTTACTCCACAGATTCATGACATCAAAATCCGGCAAACTGTATCTGCACACGGACATACGAATCTTGGTGTCGCGCAAGGCCGACCTGGACACCGCCACAGCACATTCCGCCATATTCCGACCTCTAGCGAGCACAGCCGAAGCCGAGTCGAAATCACCCGAAGCCGAGTCGAAAACACCCGAGGAGGAGCCGAAGGTGCGGTCGCCGTGGCGTGTGTTCGGCGGCTGCGGGCCCGGCGAGGCGTTGGGCGGCGCGTACGAGCTGCGCAGCTTCACCGACGCGCCAGACAACCCGCGCTATTCGCCGTGCTAGTCGTGCTAGACGCGTTGGACGCGTCAGACGTGTTGACGCGCTAGTTCCGCTCGACCCGTTAGACACACTCACCGCCTAACCACCAGATCAATATATTTTTTGGTTTTATATGTGCTCGTTTTATTTGTACCTCAAATTGAAAGTTGTGATTTATGGCTATGCATTGTTCGTAATGGTAGATATATCTTAATATTTATACCGGACCGTTTTCTGTCGACACTCTAAGGCCGCGGACTCGAAGTCAGCGGGAGCGGGGCGGCGGCGGCGGCGGCGCGGGTGCGGCGGAGACCCGGTCTCGAAGTCAGCGGGCAGATCGCGCGGCGCTAGAGCGGCGTAGTGTTGTGCTATGAGATATTAGTGTCTGTTCGCGAACGAAATTGATGTGAATATTATGTTCCATATAAAAAATCATTGAAATAATTTGCTCCACCACGTCGGCGGGCATTTTTGAAAATACACAGCATTATGTCAATGCAGACGCGCAGTTGCCGCTCGATTGGCGCGCGCCGCTCGTACGCCGCTCCTCGCGCCCGCGCCGCGCCGCTGCTTTCGAGACCGGGTCCATTTAAATCTATGCATTTCAACGCGCCGCACCCGCGCCGCACCCGCGCCGCCGCCGCTTGCCGCTGACTTCGAGTCCGCGGCCTAAATGGCAGGGACGGGGGTGGTACAGAAGTTGGCATTGTGGCTATAGTTGATTAATTATTTCATTTTAATTTGTTGCGATGAGGTTTGGCGATCCACGCCGCAATGAACAGCGATTTGAAGTGGGGGCAATAAGATCCCAGTCGCCACCCGGTGGCAACTGGGATTTTTTTTTTCCCAATTGCCACCTGGGGGCAATCCATGTGGGGGCGACTGGGACTATGCCATCAAAACTACATATTTACATGCTTACGTACAAAGACGTGCACAAATAAGCCATTCTTTCATTTAATGACCACATTTCTTTTTTAGAATTGAATGCTCTACAAAAGTGTAACAACCTATACCGTACTGTACTGGCTTGCGTTACCACAGCTTCGTGGTCTCCTCCATCTCGGCTCGAACTAAAAAGTTTGCGAAATCTAACTTCTGCCGGACCATTAAGCTGTGGAATAATTTGCCCGCACACGTGTTCCCTCCTTCCTAATATAGGGTCCTTTAAACGGAGTGTGAAGAAGCAGTTAGGCAGGCCGGCACATGATCTTGCCGACCTACGATGGATATATTGTTTGTCGTTGGTCGACACTATTCTTGGATTGCGCTACACTTACCATGAGGTGTAGCGTAGTTACTTTGCCGAGCCAGGATAAAAAAGAAAACAAAAAAACAGTCGAATTGAGAACCTCCTCCTTTTTTTAAGTCGGTTAAAAAACGGAGTCCTTTTTAAAATATTTTCACATATTTCAATTGCCAATAATTGTACCGATGCCTGGATAGATATTTTTCATTACATATGGTAGAAATAAAATAATGTTTATATAATTAAATAATTTAATAAATAAATGATTAAAAATCATACATACGCACTTAAATACACGCACACTATGGCCACACAATTTACAATTGCAATAAATTAACTTATAACTCTAATATTCTTAGGTAAAGATCAAAACTGCAACTCAAGATAAATCGATTTGAAGAAACCTATCATTCAAATAATATAAATCGGTAAACTTCAAATAAGGTCCTTCACCAATACGTGTTTCTTTTTGACGCAATTACATGCGTGGCGACGTACATTTTACAAGTTGGAACATCTTAGGTTTCCTAGTAAGTTAGATAAGTAAACCTACTACTCTTTTAAAATCCCACACAACACATTTCAATATTTAATAAATTGATCATTCGATAGCGATTCCCGCACCGAGACAAATGTTTGTGTGGTCTACAATTATTTGTTACGGGTCTGGGTGTTTTCCCCAGGGGGGTTGACGTCAGGCAGGCGGCCGGTCGTAAAAACTACAAGCTAATATATTATAATATAACATGTGTTAGAAGGCATGTTGCGCCGACCCCACTACGAGTGGGCTATGGGCGGGTGGAAGAAGTATGATTATAATATATTGATAATTCCTACATTTTATCTAGACGAGAAGTCTTTTCGGCCAGATAAAATGCTTGTTAAGATCGACGGAACGTGAACTGTTAACGGTTACTGTGTTACTGTTCACTGTTATTAAAATCAATTTATGATATAGCTGCCTTTAAAAAATCGGTGAGTTATACAAAGATTACGATTTGCTGGTGTTAAATTTTGAATCCAACTGGACAGCGACCACCATATGGTTAAAAAATGTATACTCAGTAACTATAGGCCGGCATAATTCTGCTGAACTATGAATGTCCCAACCAAACCAATGTCTCTTGACGGTCAACATTATATTTGGACTGCAATGTACTTAACATTAGAGCCACGATAAAAAAATTGAGCATAAATTATTAAGCTCAAGCAACTCCCAAGTTCGGCCTAGTCTAACTTAGTTCTAAATGACTGGCTTGTGATCTACAATTTGGTTATCATCGGGCTGAGCTGCGCGTTCCTCGCGTACGCTCTGTATGGGGCGTTCTTCAGATCTACGTCCACTGAAACATCAGCTTCCTGCAACATGAAGAAGTGAACATAGTTTCAATGACCTGTACTTGTTACTTGTATATAAAATTGTAGCTAGTTGGGTAGGTAAAAAATATTGTTTATTTCAAGAACGGGTATCATACTTTATATTGTGTCAATTGCACTAATTGTCAGAAGACCTTTTAAGATCTTTTCAAGATCGAAAGTAAAGTTTTTCTAACAAGCGATGGATGCCGTCAGATTTGTCATTTGGATAGTACTGAAAACCAATAAATAACGTGGCCCGTTTTTTTGTTATAATACAATAAATAAAACGTTAACTGACAGGTGGAGCAACACTTAGAACGAGGTAAAACGGACATAGCAATTACAACCTTGGACACAATAGCAAAATGTTTTTGAGTGGTAGAGCCACGCTGTAGACAGTTTTGTCTACAGCATGAATGGGCTGGCTCAACCGGGTCATCACCACTGTCTCACAGAAAACCGACGTAAAGTAGCGGCTTGCTGCTGCGTTTCGTACGGTGAGTGAGATATCCGAAAGCCCAAATCCCCTCCCCTTCCCAATTCCTAATTATCCCTTTCCTTTAAGGTCGGCAACGCGCCCATGATTCTTGTGGTAGTGGGCGTACATGAGCGGTGGAGATCACTTACCTTCAGGTGACCCACTTGCTCGTTTGCCGGCCTATGCTATAAAAAAAAAAAAATTGTCTGGTTACCTCAGGCTCCATACTCCTAGACCAGGGTCCCCAGCCATGCTCGTGTTCATCTTCATGGTCGTAGTGATGCTGATGCTGCGCGTGCTCGTAATATATCACCTGCAAATTACATGGTGATTATGAGAATGTATTAGGCTATAGAACGGTGGGGAATTTGATCTGGATTCCTGGAATTTAAAAGATAATATTATTTTGTTCATATTTCTCTAGTCCATAATCTGAGGCTACCACACAATTCTGAGTGGTAGAGCCAAGCTGTACACAGTTTGGTCTACAGCATGAATGGGCCGGCTCGACCAGGTCGTTACCACTGTCTTACATAAAACTGACGTAAAGTAGAGGCTTGCTGCTGCATTTAGTATACAGTGAGTAGGATATCCGGAGGCCCAAATTCCCCTCTTTGCAATCCCTAAATTATCCCTTTCCTTTAAGATCGGCAATGCGTCGATGTTTCTCCTGGCATTGCGGGCGTACACTGGCGGTGGAGATCACTTATCATCAAGTGTCCCACTTACTCATTTGCCGGCTTACTATAAAAATACTCGTATAATCCGTAGTAGAAAAAGATAATAGAAATTAACATTCAACAAAACAGCACACAATAATTACTCTTTCCAAAAATCGCAATTGTCCCACGTTTTCTCCCACAACAATTTTATATCGTGATCATTATATCGACTTTCATAATTCGATCCGTGTTTTCTAATGGACTCTGGCTCGCGCATCGTGGCCTGCAGGTCGACAGGCGAAAGTTGACAGACTGGTTCATGTTCCGGCCTCTGTGCTCACATACAGTACTAATTTGATTTACTAAGTGTTTTGGATGCAATCTTTTATCGGCCTTACGCATCGTCCGGGTTGCGTAATATGAATAATTGATATCTATGCCGCGTAGCATCTTTAATCCTGAGCACATCCTTAGTGGTGCATCCTTATGCACTAGCATAAAACATTTGGTTCCTTTTTTCAATCCAAATAAAATATTATTCACTTGTATATTATTTATCGTCTGTAACCCGTAAGTATTGAAGAAAAGAAAATAGACTATGCGTTTCAACTTTTTTCATCTACATCTCAGATATTATTTATATTCATATCTGCGTAACATTTATTACAAAAAGTACTAGGGTGTGTTTGTGGTATCACTATATTCAGTTAAAATCTATGTCTGTGATTTAATGGGTATTGTAGACGCCAATATTTGTACCAATCTTTTTAAAATCACAAATATTCAAACATAATATGTGCCCCATGAATTCTCGAGCTAGTTGAACATGACACAATTATTCCTCTCTCCAGCATAAAGACTTACCTTTTGAGGTTGTTGATTATGTTTATTCTTGATATCGATCCAGAGGCGGGCTATGTTGACAGCTAGACCAAGCAGCGCTATTATGAAGAATTTCACCTGAAAACGACAAATATTAATGTTAATGAATTATATTTTACAATTCGTCATAAGCTATATAATTGATTGTGAATAACTGCGATCTATTTTTAAACTATGACAAAAAAAAATCTATAGACTCCGGTGACTTATTTCCTAAATAATCCTGTATAAACAACCAATAAACGATGGGTAATAATGTTGTCGAATATTTTTTTATCATAACGTATATAACGTACCTATGCTCACCCTTGTATCTCTGAAGGAATAGCTAGAGGATGTAACTAGTGCATTCGCGGTTTGTCGAGCTTATTTCTGTCGCTTGATGGGTTAGGGGACAAGCCTATCGCTATAAAGGTACGAATTCCAATTCGGGGCAATTCATGTGTGAATTTTTGCTTCGACAACTCAAATTGTGATTGCCCTATTTGGTTTTTTTTTGTTTGATTGAATGACAAGACGAGCAAGGTGCTCGCCTGATGGTAAGCGCCACGCCTGTTCATAAATAGAAACGACACCACACAGAACTTTGAATTACAAAGCACTGCATGGCACTGAATTGAGCTCGTCACCCCGATTATAGATAGAAGATATTAAGTCTCATAATGCCCAGTAATTTCACTGGCTTCAATGTCCTTCAAACCGAAACACAACAGTGCTTACACACTGTTGCTTGGCGGCAGAAATAGACAAAGCGTCGGTACCAACCCAGACGGCCTCACGCATACGAGGGACCTACCACCTTGTAAAACCTTGTAAAACGAAGATTTTAACGTAGAACCTCACTAGACTAGATCACTAAATCAACCAGTCGACCCGGTAATGATGATGAATAATCTATAGCATAATAATTTATACCAACTCTACAGTATGGGATAGCAAATTTGAAACGAGTACCTAATATAGATATTATACGTACTTGCAATTTGAAAGAGAGAATCTGTAACAGTGTGCCGATCTTGGCCTTCAGCACTGCTCCAAGGATGAGCAGCTTCAGGATGGCCTTCTTTTTCTTCTTCTTCTTGCCTCTTTGTTCTAGAAATTCATGACATAACGTTCTAGTGAAGAATACGTAATAACAAACCCGTTAATTTAATTTTTATTCAGCTTATGATTTGAAAATTGTTTGAACAAAACATCCATGGAAATGTACTACTTTGGTCCAATTATTTAAGGTTGTCGACTAAGGCATAACAAATGTCAGGATTATATTTCTATCTATTTATTTACCATGCTCATGCTTATGCTTACTACAAAGAAGCCTCGACAATGATTTTGTGTACTAAACTCGATATTTCAATCGAATTTAATTAATTATCAAAAGAATTGTGGCAGTACTTGTAAAGCATTTTTTGGTAACATGATTTTATCAGAACTTAACATTCTTTCTTTTATGAATGAACTTTCTTTTTTTATTGTTACAACAACAATCGTGTTTTCGTGCTACGGCAAATTATAACGGACGCATTAAAAGAACCACGTGAGATTAAAAAAGATATAGAATAAGAAATGGAAGCATGATTATAACTGCAGGACCAAAAAATGGTATATTGATGAATGGTCCTTCTGTGATTCAAAGGTAGGCTAATCTTTTCAGCCTTCGTGGTCAGGGGGCGGACTCTACGAAGGCTGAAAAGCTTACAAAACGTCGGGACCATAAGTAAAAATAAACCGCGATAAAATCCGTATATCATAATGTAATATTCGCGTAACCATAAGAAATCAATCTAATCTAATTAGAAGAGTTTGACCTTTCCCCCATAAGAAACTGGTGGATGGATCGATGCTTATTACCATTTTTACCTTGGGGACATTCGCGAGAAACGGGGACAATCCCACCTGTCATGCTTAAACTACATACTTTTCACACACTAATATTTCATTCTAAATTTAAAATCCATGCTACATGCTGTTCAAAAATGCTGTAGGTAATCAAAGAGTTAATAAATGAAATTATACCAGTTCTGTTTTCCTTTATAATGACATTGAGTGTCAAACTACTGTAAAAAACAATAATTTAATTAAATATTTATTCATCTGTTCTATGTCCTTGCATTGTTACTCTCATAAGTATGTCATAATTATTATTCCTATGGTTTAGGTAAGAATTCAGCTGATATTTAATGAGTTATTATATATTATATTGTGGACTTCTTCGGAATAGAAATAAAATGGAAATTTAATAACATTTCAACCCACATCAAGTTAAAATTGGGATATTGATTTTATTTTGCTAAATTCCATAGCTTAAAACGATAATTTATGGTTCTGTTTTGAATAATTGTACAAGGGAATGTTTAATTTATTAATTTTAAAATAGTTACATAATTTAACCTACTTGAATCTAGCAAAATAAAAAAAATAAATCAATATCTCAATTTTAACTTGATATGGATAGAAATGTTATTGCGTATATACCTAATTCTTACTACATAAAAATTGCATCTTTTTATGTCTTCATATGACTGTCTTTAAATCGACATTTATTCTATATTATTTGTATTGATGATTTCAACTAACAATAACAAATATTAAAAAGACTCGAATTACTAACAATTATACATGCAACCACCACCAACCTGACAAGGAACTTTTATCAGCTACGCCATTGTCCAAATTTTCGGTTTCAACCGCGTGCTCCGCTACAGCATCCAATGCCTTCTGACCAAAAGACCACAGGTCCGTCATGATACCCCTCCCCCTCCTAACACCGGGTATGGTCTCGGTCGAGTCTCGGACGGTCGAGTCATTGGTCCCAGTCGAGTCTGTGTCGTCAAAACTTTTTTCACCAATAACCCAACTTTGAACCCTGCTTTCGCGACCTTTCTCCTGCTTCTTCTGCATTTTGAGCATGACTGGATGCAAGAGATGTATTTTGGGTGGTTTTGGCTTCTTCTTCTTCATTTTCTTTTTGTCGCTGCCTGTTGAGATGGTGATGCTGTCGATGCCTCCGCTTTCGTGCTTCTTCCTCTCCAAAGCTCTGTAGGTAAGATAAATAACTAAATTATACATAAATGTTAAGTTAATAAATGTTAAGTTTTTATTTTTTATTTCTATTCTATTTCTATGTAATTTTATGTTGTCAAACAAAAATAAAGAGACATATTTTGTTATTTTAGTTGATAATTTGAATTTTTTGCAATTTGTGTCGATTCTACATTAGCCGAAGGAACTTCGTTCCTACCTGGTGTCCCACGACACACACCAATTTTTTTATTTATATCAGATTTTGAAGATTTGAAATATCGGCCAACAGTTTCGTCGTAATAGCTGTTTTAAAACCTGTTCAAGAATTAACAAGAAATTGAGCATATTGATAGATAAGTAATTAGTTAGTTCAATTTAAGGACCTTTAATATTCTCCAACCGAGAATATTTGTTTTAAGAACAATATAATTGTAAGCCGATAGCAAAGAAATCATGACAATATTATAATATTAGTGTTTAAGTTAGAAATAAAAATTATCGCAGCCGGTAGGATTCGAACCTACGCTCCCAGAGGGAATCTGATTTCGAGTCAGACGCCTTAACCACTCGGCCACGACTGCTGTGGATTACTAGTTAAAACAGACCACCAGGTCACGTATGTAGTAAGTTAAAGGGTCCGACAAGGCAGTAGCCAGGTTGTAGTGTTCTATAGCAAAAGCTCTAGTGACTGTCATGCTAAGAGCGTTTGTACCTATAGTAAAGATTGCCAAATTTAAGTACATCTCTATGTCATATCACAATATGTCCTTTCAACTTGTAAATTTCAAGTTTTATGTCACATGCGCGTTTAATAACGCATGTATCAAAAGTGTGGTTAACTTATATATTTATAAAAACGCATACGTAAATACACTTATACATATACATACTTAATACATAAGGATAATATATTAATACATATTTTTCATACAAATTAAATAAAAAATATTTACATATTAATGACGGACCAGAAAGGTTAACGTCAGCCGGCCGTAAAAACTACAAGCTTAATCTTTTTGTAACATGTTGTGTTAAAGAGCATGTTACGACGAACCCGAGTGAGATAAGGGCAGGTGGAAAATGACGGACCGAACACAGGTCCGTAGCTTAAGTGAAATTTAAGATGAGAAATGAGCAGGTTGCTCGTCTGATGGAAAGCGCCATGGCTGCCCATAAAGCAACAACACACAGCAACACCACACAGAACCTTGAATTACAAAGCATTGAATGGTACTACAAGGTGTTCAGACGACCTGATAAAGGTCGCAGGAAGTCGTTGGATGCAGGCCGCTTCCAACAGGTCGGTCTGAAAATCTTTGGGGAATGCCTATGTTCTGCAATGGACGTCCTGTGGCTGATGATGATGATGATGAATGACAATATTTACTTATTTGACTCTTCGACAAATAACTCAAGTCTTCATGAGTAAAAACCGCCACCTTTATCAAGACGTGTAGTGATCATATAAATAATTTCCACACATATTTTTTGAGTGGTAGAGCCACGCTGTAGACAGGTTTGTCTACAGCATGAATGGGCTGGCTCGACCGGGTCATTACCACTGTCTCACAGAAAATCGACGTAAAGTAGCGGCTTGCTGCTGCGTTTCGTACGGTGAGTGAGATATCCGGAAGCCGAAATCCCATCCCCTTCCCAATCCCTAATTATCCCTTTCCTGTAAGGTCGGCAACGCGCCCATCATTCTTCTGGTGGTGAGCGTACATGGGCGGTGGAGATCACTTACCATCAGGTGACCCACTTGCTCGTTTGCCGGCCTATGCTATAAAAAAAAAAACATATGTCATTTTGTTTTGCCCAATTACACGATAGGGATTGTTTTAAACACGAACAATGTAGATTAAAGTTAGTGAAAGTGATAGTTCAGTACATTAATTCAACTAGATTTGCCTCTGCAACTCTGCAGTCTCTAGACTCGACCACATTTATTTTGTAAGAGATTATCCATATTTTTTAATTTGAAGAGTCATTGAATATGTAGGTTGGTATTTAACTTTAGCGAGAATACAAACGAAGTTTCTAGTCACTGCTAACCTTAACTTTTTGTTCAGGTCGTCAAGATTTACTTTTATAGAAAGAAAACGATGTAAAATACAATTATTTCTATTGCCATTCGTGTTTGTAGCAATAATAAAGACGATTTGCACGCTCTTTTGAAATATAGTGAATGTTGTCGATAGTAGGATGAACAAAAAATTAAATGAAAATTTTGTTCATATTTTTCGAATTACCTAAAAAGTTAAATTATAATTATATTTATATCGCTTTCAATTTACCAACAACCATTTACCTATTGGTACTATTATAAAAATATGTAAAAATTTCAAGAATAGTAGCTTAATATATGTATTTTTTCTCTACCAAAATCAAAGCTATTAGAACCTAAATGTAACTTTTTTTAAACAATAATGTACAGAACCCTCTGCATTTTAGTCGCACTCGTGCAGTGTTTATTAATACGGCTAAGTACAAATTTATGAGCACTTTACCGCATTTGTAAGTAGAAACAAGTGTGCAAGATAATAAAAATGTAAATAAATTTAATGGCTGCCGAATAATAAGCATAATGTATAAACATGTTGTAAATTGTATAAAAAGTGATGATTAAAATTTAGAATGCTTATAATTGAGGTTGGCGAAGCCTGTGATGAAGCGGGGATCACGCCAGGTAGTGAGAAAAAAGTTATAATTAAGTTGAATACAAGTAGGTACCGTAAAGTTTCTCTAACTCTACGAAAAGGGAGTTCATAAATATGTATATATTAGTATTTATTAGTATATGTATATATTATATTATAGTATATATATTAGTGTATATATTAGTATATATTTTTAGTAAATTTAGAATAATTCTCCTTGGCGTATTACCGCGACATAAGTAATAAATTAAATATGTTGGGCGTTGGATTTTATTTCAATTTCCAAGTTCGGTTACCTAAAAGAATTTACATCCTACATCTTGTACAGACGACAATAAATATTACATTTCTTAAAAATGACGTTTTCGATTAGGTTTTCGGATATATTCCTTGAAAATAAGTTTAGGCCGGAATGATCTTGCCGACCTACGATAAACACGTCGTCTGTCGATGGTCGACACTATTCTTGGATTGCGCTACACTTACCATCAGGTGAGGCGTAGTCACTTTGCCGACGCATCATAACTCTCCAGGAGTCCCTGTATTCTGAAGGAATAATACCTAGCACCCTGCATTCTACTCGATTTGATAATAATCTAATGTAATTTTGGTTTTATGTAAAATATGGAAAGCATCACGCTCATAAATTATATGCTTACAGTTTGAGAGCAAGGCCATATTTATTTGTATTGTATTTTGCCATTATGGACAGGGAGCCCTCGGGTAGCTGATCCACTTGACTACTATCAAGCTCATTTTCCGTGAGTAGCTTCGTTTCGATGAGACGACCAACTATTCCCTATGCGAAAATTCTCTATTGTGGTAGCTAACAGAGGTAGCAAGGATAGAATATTTCGATTTGATGATACTCAAAAAATTATTATTTTATTTGTAGGACAATATGACAGTTAAATTATATAAATATTAACTAAGTAAATACAAAAAAATCAGCTGGTTAGTAATCATTCTTATGACCTCGTTATCGATACCTATTGGAAGCCCCTCCTTCCAATAGGTATGATTACTAACCAGCTGATTTTTTTGTTTTTACTTAGTTAATATTTATATAATTTAACTGTCATATTGTCCTACAAATAAAATAATAATTTTTTGAGTATCATCAAATCGAAATATTCTATCCTTGCTACCTCTGTTAGCTACCGCAATAGAGAATTTTCGCATAGGGAATAGTTGGTCGTTTCATCGAAACGAAGCTACTCACGGAAAATGAGCTTGATAGTAGTCAAGTGGATCAGCTACCCGAGGGCTCCCTGTCTATTATGTGTCATTGCTACAGATGATATTGTCACAAAAACAGAAATATTTTATTTGGTTATGGCAAAATAAGAATTCTTAAATAAATATTAATTAAAACCAATAGTTATACACATATGACATAGTATTGAGTTATGACTCCATATTAAGATACGAGTCTTGTGTCGTATCAGGAGCTACGAAAAACTTGCGATTATACGCCCAGACTAGAAATAAATATTTATGGATCAAACAAACATTCGTCGCGGTGCGGGACCGAACTGTCGTTTCACAGCAGTATTCTTTTTTTTTTTTTTTTTTATTGCCTTGATAGGCAGACGAGCAAGCGGCCCGCCTGATGGTAAGCGGTCACCGCCGCTCATGGACATCGGCAATGCCAGGGGCACAGCCAAGCCGCTGCCTACCACTGAAGAGATACTCTTTTTAAACCTCGTTTGAAGAAGGACATGTCATAGCGCTCGGGAAACACCGAGGCAGGGAGTTCATTCCAGAGCTTACACGTGCGTGGAAAAAATGAACGCTGGAAACGTACGGTACTAGACCGTATTGTTTCCAGGTGGTATGGATAAACTCTACTGCGGTGTCGGGTGGTGCGATGGTAGAATGGTGACGTTGGCACCATCTTAAACAGTTCCTCAGAGCACTCCCCATGGAACAGCCGATAGAACACGCAGAGAGAACCAAAGTCTCTCCGCAGTCCTAACGGTTCCAGGCTATCCGTGAGATCAGGATCATCGACGATTCGAACAGCTCGTCTTTGCAAGGAGTCAAGTGGGTTGAGCAGGTATTTGGGGGCTCCTGCCCAGAGGTGGGAGCAGTACTCCACGTGGGGCCGGACATGAGCTTTATCGAGCATCAATCTGTGGCCCGGCGTGAAGTATCGCCCCGCTCTGTTCAGGATACCCAGCTTTTTACTAGCCAATTTGGCTTTGTCCTCCAAATGACTCCTGAACTGGACTGTGCTCGAGATTTCGACGCCGAGAATCCCAATACTCTCGGAAACCTGGAGAGATACTCCTTGGAACTGAGGCGCTATGACAAATGGGTCCTTCTTCGCAGTGAACGCGCAAACTTGTGTCTTCGTGGGGTTGAACTGAACTAAGTTCATTTCACCCAATTTGGAGGCCCGCCCCAGAGAGCTCTCGATTTCAGACACAAGTTAAGACCGTCTTTCCTCTACGGTGCACCGAGGAACATTCTGGTGGCCGATGTATCGCGCATCACTCGTGCTGTCATCTGCATAGCAATGCATGCTGTCAATAGACAGCATGTCATTGATATGCAAAATGAAGAGTGTCGGCGACAACACCGAGCCTTTACTTCTCACCCATTGCGTCACGAAGGCTGTACAATATACAATGAGAATCCTACTAATATTATAAACGTAAAAGTTTGTAAGTATGGATGGATGGATGGATGGATGTATGTTTGTTACTCTTTCGCGTAAAAACTACTGAATTGATTTTAATTAAACTTTACAATAATATAGCTTATACATCAGAATAAGACATAGGCTACTTTTTATCCCGGGAAAAGCAGATCACGCGGCGGAGCCGCGAGCAAAAGCTAGTGAACAATAAACAAGCGAATGCTTGAAACAAAAAGAATTCACTGCGTGTATTTATAATTAATCAACTTACTTAACTAATGAGTTTCCAAAATATTTTACTTTTACCTATTTAAGGAAGTTGAAACCACATGCGGTCGCAAGTAAATTATAATTTTAGTTTAAAAATTCACCGCGTCAAGTGGGTCACATGTGAAAGTGAATGCGTTTCGATGCTCGGTCGTGACGCATTTCGAATGTTTGATTTTCAATATAAATAAGTATTGCGTTTTGTCATCTAATTCAACAATACAACGTCAAAGAAAGGTATTTTCTAACTATTACGAAACAAAAGCTGAAGAACTGAGGGAGGATGGGAGTCTATGTGGGTAATATGACGCGACGTGGCCTGAAATTTAATTAAGTTGTATTCGTGTAGCGTTTACGATATAATAGGTCAGATTTAACATTTAATAGAATACTCTATGTAGGGAAGGGAACTAAAAACGGTGGCTACAAAAATCGGTTCTTGAGACATATCGATTTTTAATATTGAGAGTTTGTTAAATTGGTAAGTTGAAACTCGGTGTCCCTAGGGGAGGCCGCGTCATAGATAATAAGACGTGGGGGTAGAATTTTATGGTTCAGAATGCGACTCGGGAGAAAAAGGCGTGATTCAAAGTGTGGCAAGTTACCAACTCTCCTAAAATCCAGCTGCGTACCAAACGACCAAAATTGCCGCCAAGCTAGCTATAGCTAAACTTTATAGTTTATAATTTATGTCCACGCTTAACTGATTTGGATGATTGTTTTTGCACTAGATGATAGGTCTCTCGTCGGTCTCTCGAGAAGCCGCCTAGATTGGCACTACCGCTTTGTCTATTTCTGCCGCCAAGCAACAGTGCGTAAGCACAGTGTTTCGGTTTGAAGGACGTAGAAGCCAATGAAACTACTGGGCATTATGAGATTTAACTTTATATCTCGGGGCGACAAGCGCAGCTCAGTGCCATGCAGTGCCTTGTAATACAAAATTCTATGCGGTATTGCTTCTGTTTATGGACAGGCGTTACACTTACCATCACGCGAGCGACCTGTTCGTTTCGTCATTCAGGGTAATAAAAAAAGGAAGAAAAAATATTAGACAACCAAATACTTAACATTTCACTTCTTGACTTTGTTATTCTAGTCAATAAATTGGTGTTATATTCGTATATTTAATGAAAGCAGACTGTTCAAACATATCACCGTCATGTGCAAGTCCAACTTTCTAGTTCTTCATTGCACACAATATGCTCAGGCTACGGACATAGCATATCGATTACTGATTAGCATTTCGATAGCATTACGTCGATTTTATAAGGAATGATAACGGTAATAATGTGCAGGTGGCTAGTGTAGAGCGACTACGTATGTGGTGTAGTGTGCGTGTTCGAGAGAGGAATGAAACCAGCGAGTCTCGACTGACGACTAACAAATGACTTAATTATTTAAACACAAATACATTACACTGTGACGTGTGTATTTCATATATCATGTCCCCACAATATTCCCCCCCTTTTTTTTAACAATAGCAATTTTTTGTGCCGAATTCGTTAGTTTCCCCATTGCCTCGTCCGTTTGTCAGTAGAGTGTACTACGTGCAGGTGGGGTTGTCTTTGGGCAATAGAGTGATCTATTTTAATAGCAAAACTGGCCTTTATATCCAAGCATAGATCATTTCTGGAATGGAGGCCACGTACTGGCAAACGCATCGTTGGACGTCCGCCTACTAGGTAGACAGACGACCTGATAAATGTCGCAGGAAGTCACTGGATGCAGGGCGCTACCAACATGTCAGTCTGGAAGTCTTTGAGGCCTATGTTCAGCTGTGGACGTCCTGTGGCTGATGATGATGATGATGATAATAGATCATTTTTAGGGTGCAATGCCAAAGGGTAATAACATAACCCTGTTATAGAGCATACATGGCTCTATCCTTTGAGTATTGTCTGGTTGAAAATTTCAAAGAACGTGTATTATTATGGCACACTAGCTTTTGCTCGCGGCTCCGCCCGCGTTATTTTCATAAAAACTTTCATCCCCTATTTTATCCCCTTGGGGGTAGAATTTATCAAAATCCTTTCTTAGTGGATGCCTACGTCATAACATCTACCTGCATGCCAAATTTCAGCCCGATCCCTCCAGTGATTTGGGCTGTGCGTTGATAGATCACTATGTCAGTCAGTGACCTTTGAGTTTTACATATTTAGATTAATAATGTTTCAATTAATTCATTTACACTAACGGCATTATGGTATGGTGGTTGAGTTAATGCTAATTACATATTATAGATAATTAAATCGTTCTAAATGTCAAGGTCCTCTTAAACTAATTCGAGGTAAGACGTTTCCCGAGGTCTCTCATCAATCTATTTTGTTAGAGGTCACCCATATTACTGCTTACAAGACATTTCTGTAGAACTTGGAGTCTGTAATCTACTTTTTTTTTATTAGGAACTTGAAAACTAATAAATATAATAATGATTAATTATATTTTAACCACAAATTAACGTATAAGACAATTATTCGTGACAGTACCTAATTTACACTGTGTTGTGAGGCCGAAAATCTCTCGTAGATCCTGATATCTACGACACAAGAGTCGTATCTTAATGGTGCGTCAAGACTATAGGTGTGACGATGGGTCTATTTATTAAACAAAAGAAAGATATATTTCTTTCGCTATATAATGTCAGATTATGACGTTTGTATTTGAACAAATTTTTTATCATTTATTCAGAAATACATATAGAAACTATGGGTTTGCGAGAATTTGGTGTCCCTTATCTTACTTCACTATTGGAAAACTTGAATAGGAATTTGCTTATGATGATATTACCTTGACATCCTGTAATTGAGGAACTCGGCTAAAGAATTTAGTGTGTCTTCTACTTCAACGCCAAGTTGTGAAGGCATCTCTCCAATGGATCGCCCTGATGATACTATTTCGGCATCCGCGGCAGCTGAAATCGAAGTACTATTGTTTAATAAACATAAAATGTCTTAGAATCACTCCCTTCTTGTCTTTTATATGCTAAACATGTAAAAGGTACGTGTATGCAATTGAGTTGTACGTGCATTTTAATATCGACGAAACTGTAAGTATTTGTACTACACAAAGTTTGAAAAAACTATACCTAATAGATAATATTACGCTACAATAATAGACAGCACTTTACATTTTTTTAGCTTAATAACGAAACGAGCAAGTCGCCCGCCTGATTGTAAGCGCCACGCCTGCCCATAACAGAAGCAACACCACACAGAACTTTAAATTATAAAGCACTAGTATTAAACTGCGCTCTTGACCCCGAGACATAAGATTTTAAGTCTCATAATGGCCAGTAATTTCACTGGTTTCAATGTTCTTCAAACCGAAACACAGCAGTGCTGTTGCTTGGCGGCAGAAATAGACAAAGTGGTGGTACCAACCCAGACGGCCTCTCGCACACGAGAGACCTAACCTTGTGTAAATATAAAAAAAAGGAAAACATGTACTATTCGGCGCATACCCCAAGAGCCTACACATCTGACTTTTCTATGTTACGTGTATTCATTGTTAATCATCGCTTGCTATACCGATGAACGAAACATCGCGGGAAAACCTGTACATCTGAGAAGTTCTCCATAAGATTTCGAAGTTATGTGAAGTCTGACTACCCGCATTATGCTAAGGTTAAGGCCTGTTGGCCTAAGGTTTTTTTTTTGTATAGGTCGGCAAACGAGCAAGTGGGTCACCTGATGGTAAGTGTTCTCCACCGCCCATGTACGCCCACTACCGGAAGAATCATGGGCGCGTTGCCGACCTTAAAGGAAAGGGATAATTAGGGATTGGGAAGGGGAGGGAATTTGGGCTTCCGGATATCTCACTCACCGTACGAAACGCAGCAGCAAGCCGGTACTTTACGTCGGTTTTCTGTGAGACAGTGGTAACGACCCGGTCGAGCCAGCCCATTCATGCTGTAGACAAAACTGTCTACAGCGTGGCTCTACCACTCAAAGGTGAACATCTCATTCAGTAGAGCACGCTCGTGCCCTAATAACGTGTGCAATACAGATCCAATCCTATCCTACTAATATTATAAACGCGAAAGTTTGTAAGTATGGATGGATGGATGTATGTTTGTTACTCTTTCACGTAAAAACTACTGAATGGATTTTAATGAAACTTTACAAAAATATAGCTTATACATCAGAATAGGACATAGGCTACTTTTTATCCCGGAAAAAGCACATCACGCGGGCGGAGCCGCGAGCAAAAGCTAGTGTTGTATATATTCACATGCGCTCACAAAGAAACATGCAATTTCGATTATATAATACAGTGCGATCTTAAAACTCACAAGATATGTAGCAAATGGCTTTCACTACAAAAACGTAAGACGGGTTTTCTTACACGCATCCGCGGCCGTGCCACTGACCTCTCCCTTGACTCATTTATGTTTTCCAAAATTTCTCCTCACCATATATCATATAAGTAAAAATTACAAGTTCATTGTATTCAGTAACCTCGAGTTTGGGCGCGACAAACTGGTTTAAGAAAGTTAATTTCTGTCCAAAAACGTCGAGCAATTTTCCGAGTTGGTAACTAGTGGTCATTTGTTCCTAAAGTACGTTGTTTCCTTCTTACTTAGCTGGGTTGTCTAACTATTATTGTGGGCCGTATGTAGGGGATAACTATGATATGACTATTGACGGCACTGGACTCCGCTCGTCACCCGTATAGATAATGCTCAGTTATTGAAACTACTATAATATTATCATAATTAAGAATTACAGTTGTACTCAGAGATGTTAATTAAGTTTAAATATTTTTTAGCCGTTTCTTTGAATTTGAGTATTTCCTCGGTGATATTAAGCATAAATTTCAAATTTATTTTGTACTCAATATCGGAGCATAAAACACTAGCTCTGAAAGAAGAAACAATTTTAAGAAATTACTAAGTAGAAATTAAAGATAATTGAGGTTTTTGAATGTGATAATTAGACACGTAATAATAAACGACTGACACGTGACTGACACATTACATATTAAAGAGAAAATGATGCGTAAGTAGAGTCCAGTCGCGTTTAAAGTTTGAGCACCGCCGACCGCAGTGAAACCAATGTGAATGAATTCATTTTCACTTTTACTCGAACACTGTTTCGCAGTGTCGTGTGAACAAATGTTTTGTATTATCATTAACGATACTTCGTTGAGATAAATGCGAGAAGAGCTAATAGAAACTTATTACAAACCTGTAGATAACTTCTCATATACCTAGCTACTAATTTAGTGATACGTTTGTAACGTGTGGGAATAAAGTATATTGTTATATTAATATATTGTAGATCGGGTGATTAATTATTGTTTTTTTATTATGATAATCTCGTCTCGCAGAAGTGATAGCCGATGGGGCAGAAAGGTGTCGGAATAGAGGCCACGTACCGACAAGCGCAGCGTTAGACGTCCACCTACAAGGTGGACAGACGACCTGATAAAGGTCGCAGGAAGTCGCTGGTTGCAAACCGCTTCCAACAGGTCGGTCTGGAAATCTTGGGGGAGGCCTATGTTCAGTAGTGGACGTCCTGTGGCTGGTGATGATGAGGATGAGGTTAACTTCAGACCGGCCATATTATTTTGCGCGTGTTATAAGTTCCTAATAGTTATAGTGTTTTCTTTTTTACTAGCTTTAATAACAGATTTAATAATAGATTTTATTAATAATAGATTTTCGTCTGATGGTAAGCGTTAAGCCTGCCCATAGATAGAAGCAACACCAATCAGAACATAGAATTATGAAGTACCTACTTCATGGCTTTGGACGGCACTCGTCATCCCAAACATAAAATGTTTTATTCTCATAATGCTTAGTGCCCAGTAGCTTCACTGGCTTTATTATCCAAATCGGAACATAATAGTGTTAGTAGTTATACACTGCTGCTTGACGGCAGAAGTGGACTAATCGGTGGTACCTATCCATACGGTGTCTCACATACAAGGAACCTACAATCAAATAATAGTCGTGCTTAAATGGCCTCAAAAGCATACAGTTACATTTAATTGAACTAAATTATAAATTATAAAGTCAAATTCACGGCCGACTCGTGCAAATGATCATTATAGCCTACTGATATACAAACACACATGCCCACATTCATGAGAGAGCGTTCTGTTCCACATTACTTCACCGCAGTTTCCTAGTCACGGTGGAATAAAATACCCTCAGGAATTTTATTATTGTATATCGGATTAAAATTTTACATAATTTGAAAAAAAAATATGACTATACTGAAGTCTAGTACACGATACAAATACGTTCACAGCTATTGAATTCGTATAAAATTATTATTGACGATATTTCAAAGTAGTAATTCATACTTTAAAAAAAGAAAAGAACCGCTCTATATGTAACTACTTAATTTCATATATAATATTAATGATATAAAATTTATGACGCTAGCTTTTATTTCTTTCTCTTTCCCACTAGTGGCTACTGCTACTTGATGTATCGAGAGTAAACAAAAACAATCATTATTTTAAAAAACTTGTACTTGGTCTACTGATTGTTTTTGTCAAGTAAATAAATAAGTACACCCAACAATCACATACATGACTCATCCATCAGCCTGACTACACTCAGATACGAGTCTTGTGTCGTAGGTATCAGGAACTACAACACTCTTACAATACCCAGACCAGAAATATTTGTGGATCAAGTCTATCCATTATTGGCATCATGTTAATAGAGACAATATAGTTAGAACTGGCGTAATGGATTGTCTCAATATATGTCCTGTTGTAAAGAGTTAATTATGGGCGACAGTCATTGCAACCGCACAGGATTACAAACACTACAAAACTGATTATGTAGAAATCATTGACACACGGCCACAACAATCAAAGGAACATGAATATAAAATAAAATATCGATTAATTAGACCCCGTCTCAATACCCATGCCTTTCCAATGAAATGAATGGGTATTCCTTCATTGCCGATGGTAGGCAAGACATCAATTATTCTTCATCTTCATCAATTATTGGGCAGTGGATATCATTTATCATTAGTTGGTCCACTTTTTAGTTAGCATTAAAAAATGTGATTAAATTATTCGTATTCATAAAAATTTGACATATTAACGGTGTGTAGACCGTTATATACTCATTTTAATAACAGAAAAATCGTTAATTGTACTTTCAAAATAAAAATTTTATTCACATAGGTATGTAGCGCTGATTTAAGAATCGAACTTAAGTGAAAGTAATGGATTACGAATATCGTAAAAAAAATCTTATGTATGTTATGTTTTCAAATCGATTTTATATTCAAATTCTCTATGGATAATATTAAATGGATAGAAAGTTATATTTTCTAACGTTTTATTAGCGTCGGCTTTAATAAACTTTTTGACAGACACATTGTTCTGTTGACTGTGATCCTTAATTATCCATTGAGTTGCAATGTCGTTCGTCTCACATTCAGTTTGAAAAAAGAAACGGTTTTTGGCGGCCTTGTTAATGACAGTTTTCTGTTTTGGCCTTGCCTAGGTTCTATGAGAAATTGTCCTTAGTCTATGTGACTTTACGATAATAAATCATTGGCTAATATTTCCAGTCCATTAATATCTATCTTAGACAGTATGAAATATAGATTAAATAACAGAGCACACAATGGAAAAAAGCTGACTGTAAGCCCAGTCTTTTCAAACTATACCAGTATGGCTGGCTGGTGGGAGATCCTTATATCCGACCGGATAGCGACCATCGTACACTGGTGGCCCACCGTAAAACCTGCCATAGTGGCCCACCTTGTGTGGGTCGCGTTCCAGGGTCAGCTAGTATATATCCGGTTATCCCCAGGGGGCTTGCCCCCTGATCCTAACCCTTTTCCCATCCCTTTTTCCTTCCCCTCCCCCTTGGCCCTGGGATGAGATACTGCGGGGTCGCCAGTATTCCGTTAGCAGAGACCCCGTAGTTCATCCTAGGTTCTTTAGCAGGCCGGCATGTTCTTTCCGACCTCCGATGGACACATTGTTTATCGTTGGTCGACACTATTCTTGGCTTGCGCTACACTTACCATCAGGTGTAGCGTAGTCATTTTGCCGAGCCAGGATAAAAAAAAAGTATTCAAAAGGTTCTGAAACGTGTCGCTTATACAGAACATGGTGCATGATCCTAATGTTACACAAAGGTGACATCAAGATATCAGTATGAGATATGTAAGTTCGAACTCTTGACTCTACTAAACATTGAGTCTAATGTAGTCACTTTGCCGTGCCAGGATATAAAATCAGAGTGCGACCAAGAAGAAGAGGTTAGGTGTAAACGAAAGGTCCTAACAAAGGAATGATTTCGACAAATGGATAGGTATTTGTTTAGATTTCTGCAACAGTATGGCGATTACACTACTCCACTCACGTTTGAGAGTAAGGTTAAAAGTTTTAACAGTAAACGCGGTTAGCTTCACATGGCGTTAAATTACTGCAGTGCTGTGTTGTGGCTAGAAAATAAGAAAATCTATTAACTATGATTGTCGCCTCGATGGGATAAACGTCGTGGAGTATCATGATCTATTCTTCGACACATTATATTTTAGATATCAAGTAATATGTTAATGAAAACGCATTTAATAACTAAAAAAAAACAAATTTAAACGGATTTTTTATTTATTTTGGTCTCGAATAAAATAAAAAACAATAATATAAAAAAAAATGGGACTAAAATAAAATAAAAAGCCGCGATAAAATCCGTTTAAATTGCTTTTATTTCAATGTGTAACATTCGCGTCAACGTAAGAAATCATTATGCATTTAATAACTTCAATTTCAAGAAATATGAATTTCTCTGTAGGCGAGTAGTGGGTTGTGAAACATGCGGCAGATTCTCGCACCGGGACAAATGTTTGTGTGATACACAAATATTCCGCCAATCCCTCGTAGTTCCCGATACCAATCTTGTCAAGTGTAAACACACGTCTAACATAATGGGGTATAATTATGAGCCACGAATCAAGATAATAAGTGTTATGTGAAAGTGCTAACACGCCGTGAAACATCGGCACTCGCAGATAGAGATCATATCAGATTATGTGTGATAATCGAGTAACCGACGGGAGCTTGTGATTTTTTTTTAGTATCTTTGTAATTATGTTTGCCATTTTTGTCATTAGGCTTTGTTTTTTTTTTATTATAGCCTATTGGCGCGACGAACAGGTCGCTCGCCATTTTATAAACAGAAGCAACACCACACAGAAGCTTAGTTGTTTTTTTTTGAAAACTTAAATTATTAAGCACCGCATAGTTCATTGCGCTCGTCACTAATTTCTTAATCACGCCCACTAATTTCACTTGCTTCAATGTCCCTCATAACGAAATACAACAGTTCTTTCACACTGATGTTTGGTGGCAGAAAGAGATAAAGCGATGATACCAATCCAGACCACCTCCCGTATATAAGGGGCCTACCACATAGTCTAATGCACTCAAATATAATCGGGAAAGGATTAGCGAGTTATGCAACTCTTGGCGGAGCCGGTAAATAGATGTGTGACCACTTATTAGATTTTATTTCATTTATTTTAAGAATTGTTTCGCTGAAGCGAATATGTCGCTCCATATGGTAATCTTAAATAACATATGTACCTTAATCTACTTATCGTCTAATTTAAGGGCGAAATTCACTAGGTCAAGTATCTTTTTGGCCTTCTCTGTGACCTATTATTATATGGTGTTTTAAGGGCCTTCCGTGAGCAAACGACCTTGACTGACTCGCACCATACTAAATCCTGTACTTGGTGTGTGAGTTTACGTGCAGAATATGCACGTATTTAGCGAATAATTGATTTAAAAAATCAGGTTTTGGTCTTTTCGAAAATTTAAAACGGGCAAAATATTCGTTATTAAATAGCCTATCTAGTGATGTTAATCTCATTTGAAAACATTCTGTACTTTAAAAGGAGACGTACGGAATCTTAGCATTTTTCTCATTTTTATAGTTCATTTATAACGAAAATTTAAAAATATATATCAGCATTAACATGAATTTGAATCAAACAAAGTAAAGCTGACAGATTGTAGAAATATATATTGTATATTTTTTTAATCAATATTTATTTTAAGTAATGATAGTCGATAGATCGATCGCGCGGCGTTTTGCTGGGGGCATGGCCTTAAATAAGCGTCTCCGTGCTGTAGCAGGCACGTACAAAGTCGGTCCCTGTTGTTGTCAACTGACAGTATCATTAAGACAAGTCGGAGGCCCTCGGGCGACTTGGAATCTTTGACACTAGGTTAGCCACAAATTACTCGATGTAAATAGATTTTTGTTGTCATACTTTTGTGTGGGGAAATTCGCATATAGCCTTGTCGTTTGTAAGCGAACACTACTATGTGTATTTTTTTATAGCACAGATCGGCAAACTAGCAAGTGGGTCACCTGATAGTGAGTGATCTCCACCCCCCATGTGCCCCTCAATGCCAGAAGAATCATGAGCGTCTTGATGACCTTAATGGAACGGGATAGATAAGGGATTAGGAAGGGGACGGGGCTTTGGGGGGGATTTGGGCCTCCGGATATCCCACTCACGCAACGCAATAGCAAGCCGCTATTTTACGTCGGGTTTCCGTGAGACAGTGTTAATGATCCGGTCGAACCGGATATCGAACCGTGCTGAATACAAAACTGTCTATAACGTGACTACAAACACTCTAATATAAACATTATTACTTGCAGGTGCGCATCTGGAGAGACACAAACTTAGAGAGGGCTTCATCACTCTCTAAGTTTGTTTTTGGTAAATTTTTACTATCTTAAAATTTTACTAATCGTTTTGAGATAAAAAAATAAACGTTTGTTTTACCACCTCTGAGCAAATATAGTATGACACGGCCAAATACAAAAGTCACACTTTGACAGTAAGAAAGACATCTAGTAAGTACTTTCAAAAGTAGCTATCTTACACAACATTTGGTGGTTTAATGTTACTTAAATATTGTAACAAAGGCCGTTTTATATTCCGTTTATACTTTACAATAATAGCATTTACATATTTTTTTTATTTTACATTTATAGCTTTTATATCCAACAAAATTAAATAAACCTTGTGTTTATCACATACACAGTGTTATAACTCGTTAAATAAATAGATATCCGTTGCGTCCATATTCATATTCAAATTGAGGAAATCCGATATATATATAATTTAGTTAATAATTTCCTATTATAATTCATGTACGTAATTTATATAACATGACATACTCAATCAAGGTAAAAGGAATAAACATTATAAACAGATCGGATGTTTCGTGAATAGCCAGAGTTTTGTGTAAATATATGATAAATGTGCAAATAGATATAAGACCATGATAGTTGACGGTGAATTAATATAACTGCCATGTATTGAAAAATACTACAGTCAATTAATTCATGAAACAAACATTATCATTAAGATAATCTGATGTTTAAATTATTTCAAAGCAAGTTTAACCAACCACAAAACGTTATGTTTTATTTCACTCTAACTGTAGCGAAATCTAGATAAAGGTAATACATAATAGTGTTTTGTTTGTTGTGCAAGAAAGATCCTGGTAGTCTGATAATATTTACATAACAAAATTCAACTGTGTAGATACAATCAAAGTCGAAAAAAGTGCTGAGTGACCTAAATTTCTTTTCGAAGCAATTAATTTCTCTCAAAAGGAACAAGTTGTTAGAACATTTACTGTATAACAAGTTCCAATCATCATATTTTTACATCCAAAGAGGCTATTCAAAACTTACCTTGCCACAAACTCCTTTGGTGGTTGATGGCTCGGTCCCACCCATCCAGAATGCTCCCGATCCGCCCCTTAGCACAACCCCACGCATCCTGCTGCCCCACACAATCCCAAATAGAAATTAGACTTGGAGCTATATTCTTTCCGAACCCCATGACGTACTCATAAGGTTTATCAAAGAAACTGGCACATTGTACATTATGGGCTAGGGCGTAAAAGAGGAGGAGTAAAGTCAATTTTCGACACATTTTCGCGAATCACACTGGGTCCGAGGTCGCGAATGTACTGGGAGCCCGTTTGAATGATACCCCTTTTATAAGCTGCGACGCGACTTTCTTTTTGCCGGTTTGCGTTCTACGTCATTTGCGGCGTGGGCAGGTGAGATATTGTAATGCGTGTAAATCTTAATTCTAAATACACCATATCATATACATATCTGCTTTTCCACCTGCCCTTATCCCCTTCACAGTAGGGTCGGCGCAACATGTTTTTAACACATGTTACAGAAAAAATTGGTTTGCAGTTTCTGAGAACGGCCGCCTGCCTGACGTCGAACTGTTTGAGAGAAACACACCCAGACTCGAAACAAATATTTGTGCCCTATATGCTTTGGCTTCTTCAACTATCATTCCTCAAGTACGCTCGTCGGTTCCAGTTCTTCCATGAAATGGGTCAGCAATTTTTATAGACAATTCATTGCATGAAGCCTTATTTGGATGGCGAGCAATCGCGTGCCAGAGGCAAACTTCAACAAGAAACAAACATAAAAAATACGCAATCGTTAGTTTTTTGAGACGGTTTTAATATTTTGTTTTAGTTTTATTTTACTATTTTTACTGAAGGAATATCAAAATCCGTGCATAAAAGTGGTGTTAGTTTTTTTTATCCCCTATGCTTTAGGCGTGACATTATTCCTTCAATTGAATTTAAATGGGACCTAATATTAAATTAGATAACAATCGCAGCAAACCCTATCGAATACAAAAAAAAAATCCAAATCCAGAGTTATGTGTGATCATACCTTTGTTTTTTCTTATTTTTTTTACGTCGTATGATTCTTTTTTTAAAACTGTATAATGCGGCCTCGTAAACAAAGATGACTCTTTGTTAAGGAGAGCTCCGTACTTTATATGTGGCTTTCGTCTAGGATGTTCTCGACTGACATTGTCGCTCACTATTACACAAACAATACTTAAAAATTAATATTCTAGGTAATAATTTACTAGGCGGTAAGTAGCAAGTCTCTCCTATGCGAGTGTAAGCACTGTTGTGTCCCGGTTTAAAGGACATTAAAGTCAGTGAAAATACTGGGTATTTGGACACTCAGGCCGCCTTACACGACGATCCTAAACCAAGTTAACCACTAAGCATGTTTACTTATATCTAATTTTCATATGGTTTTTTTAAACAGTTTTAGTGGTTAATCACGATTTAGAAATTTGCACATCTTAAGTTTCTAGGTGACAATGCCTTGCTGTACTTTATAGTTCAAAGGTCTATGTGGTATTGTTTCTCTAACCGACTTCCAAAAAGGAGGAGGTTCTTAATTCGCAGATTTGTTTTTCCTTTTTTTATTTTTTTTATTTTTTTTTTATAGCATACGCCGGCAAACGAGCAATTGGGTCACCTGATGGTAAGTGATCACCACCGCCCATGTACGCCCACCACCAGAAGAATCATGGGCGCGTTGCCGTCATTAAAGGAAAGGGATAATTAGGGATTGGGAAGGGGAGGGGATTTGGGCTTCCGGTTATCTCACTCACCGTACGAAACGCAGCAGCAAGCCACTACTTTACGTCGGTTATCTGTGAGACAGTGGTAACGATCCGGTCGAGCCAGCCCATTCATGCTGTAGACAGAACTGTCTACAGCGTGGCTCTACCACTCTAATATGTATGTAAGGAAAGAAACCTGCATACCTGAGAATTCGATAAGATTTTTCGAAGGTATGTGAAGTCTGCCAACCCGCAATAGGCCAGCGTGGTCGACTAAGGCCTAACTCCTCTCATTCAGTAGAGGAGGCTAGTGCCCAGCAGTGGGACGAATATAATATATAGGGCTAATAAAAAATAAAATTAAAAAATGTATGTAAGTATCACAATTTCTTCGCCAATTGTGGACAAATTTTATCGGAAATAAATCATTCGATAGAGTTTACCCGCGATGTGGTCCCATATAAATTTGGTTAAAATCTGATGATGGAATACGCAGTAAAAAATAACAAAAATAATAACAGCTCAGTCGTCGCGATATTGACCTGTGAGTACTTAACGCTGAAGATTTAAAAATAAAACAAATTTTAACAAAGCTTAGACACCGAATTCAAAAAAATAACACTGAACAGTCATAAATATCAATTTCTATATGTCCCTATGGAGTCGGTGCCTGTGCTGCTGCCGGTCAACTGTAACTGTATTTTATTATAGGCAGCCATGACGCTCATAAATAGGCGAATAAAAATAATAAATACGCTCATATGTGGTCGTATCATCATTCAGGCTATTAAAACAAGCAACTGACTTGTTAGTTTGACCTCTCCACTGTAATAAAAGATTTATAATACGTGGTGTTGAAGTACATCTTGCTTACACTACATCTATAATCTCACGTCTATATTCCCGAAGGAGTAGGCGATGGTGAAGTGCTGCACCGACGCGAGGGTTTGCCCAGCTTATTTCTGTCCTACTATGTAATTGAGGGCGAATCTATAGCTGTAATGGACACGAATTTCAATGCGAGGCAACTCATTTATAGTAAAGCGGCAGCCTATTGCAGCTGAGAAATTGTAAGGTATTGGATTCAAATCCCAAGTCGGACAATCAAATTTTTTTTGGGTTTTCGATTCAACTTTTTTTAAACATTTTATTATGTAGTATACATGCAACTTAACAAAACTGCAGAATCAAAATACATATTAGTATAATGCTTTACCAATAGTGCATTCGCATATTAATTATGAGTAGGGATTGCAATCCGGCGTCATTTTCAATCCGGCCGGATTGATCAAGTCAGGGTGATTTTCGCTTTTCGGTTCAAAATGAACTGTTAGTAAGTTAATCAAGTATTATTGTGCTTAATATAGGTAGTTTATAAAAAATAAAACATATAAAACATTTATTTCCAATCTAATGTTAAGATTAGACAACGAGCAAACAAATAAAATTTAGTAGCGTAGGTAAGTAGTAAAATTTTAACGATGAAACAAGTAGCTCAGTCTTCATAGATTTCACTTTCACATATAGATCAATTATTTTAGTAAGTAAAATTATAAAATCGAATATAATTAACCTTACGTAATTTATTGAGATGAGATCACAATAATTAATAAAGTATTTGAGAATGCTAACTATTGCAACAAACAAGTCTTATTTATGACAGACACCATCATGATTTGACGAATCTTTGTAATGAATGGCACAATTATCACAATAATGAGTTTGTCTTATAATATCAACTTTTTAGTTTAATCAACTTACGAAAAATAATTATTTTCAGTAGAATTTTAAGTAATAATTGTCTTATGTTAGTATTCATTATACATAGAAAATCAATGTTGATTTTGAAAAAAGGATCGTAGAAAACAAATATTGTTAATTGTGTCATCTGCTAGTCGACTTTTAATAGAGCTGCAAATATAGCCTGCGGCCAAAAAGGCCCTTTCAGTTTCTACACTTGTCGGCTTTATTGTCAGCAAATAGTCATAAATAGCAGACAAGTATTCTCTTCGAACTCCGTAAAAACTTCGTCCTTTGAAATGTAGTCATTTACTTTTTTAGTACTTTATGAAAATCTTTCTCTTGTTTAGTATGTAAGCTATAACACATGGTTTCTTGCTGGATTTGTAATTGTAATTCTTCCTGTAATGTCAAATATTTATTTAGTGAGGGTGAATCTAAGTTCTCTTCTACTATTTCTTCTAAATTTTTCTTTAGAGTTATCATCTTGAACAACTCTTTTCAAGATTTTTGTCATTTCTGATCGTATGCCTTTTTTCTTTGGCATAGTAAAGTACCTAATAATGCAACAACTCTATTTAAATATCTAAAAATTATAGCACCGGATCCGGTCGCCGGATCCGGTATATTGGTACCGGATCCGGTGGACGTTTAATGATGCCGGATCCGCCGGATTACCGGATCCGGTTTTCCGGATTGCAATCCCTAATTATGAGCTACTTAATTTATTTAAAACTGAAACAGTTATGAAAGTTGTCAAGCATATTATTAATATAAGTTGAATAGTTTTTAATCGACTCTTATAAAGTAGAAAAGTTATCTATTTGATGATTTTGATGGTAGTTTTTTATTCAATAGTATTCACCCTAAGGTTGGTCCCATATTTGTGTGGTTAACATTTGATAACGGAAAAATGGGGAACTTTTCAAGAGATTCCAAATTAAAGTGTTTAATGAGTTTTTGACCTATGGCAGTGTACGTACATGACTCCTGGTTCGATCCCCATGACTATCAACCAAAACATGTGAGTTTCGTTCCGATTCAAGTTCCCTGGGATTGACAGAAATACGCTCGACGTAGGTTGTGTACCGTAGTTGCAACTTTGTATGCCTCATGAGGTCATAGGTATATAGAAACGAGCTTATGACATGTGTGTGGGTTACTAGACGGAACTCTGGGTATTGTATTTTAATTTTCTACCGTTTAGCGTTGTTGTCCACCCTACATATGCCCAAGTGAAATCTTATAGAAAACTAATAGTAGTGTAATTATTCAAAACAAGTAAAACCCGTATCCGCTAGGCTCGTCAGATCGTGATTCTGTAAATTGTAATTAACTGCTTTGTGATTCTTTTTTAATAGCCTCGCTAAACGAGCAAGTCCCTCGCCTGGTGGTAAGCGCCACGCCTGCCCATAAAGAGAAACACCGCAAAAGATCTTGGGATTACATAGCACTGCATGGCACTGGGCTCCGATCGATATCCCGAGAAATAACATCCTTTGACGCGGGATGGTGAGCGCAGTGTAGTTCCATGCAGTAGGTACTTTGTAATTCAGTTCTGGGTGGAGTTGTTACTGCTTATGCACAAACATGGCACTTATCATCAGATAAACGCCTAACTCATCTTGTCACTCTGGTGAAGAAAAGAAATACCAAGTGACTTGCTTGTTTCGCTGTAATAAAAGTTATGTACACTTAAGTTTTTTCAAACGTCAACAACTTATTTTGTATTACACACACAACCTTTTTTTTCTGATAATCTCCGTGGCGCTGTGCGCAGACGCAGGCTGCGTAGCGTGCCGTTGGTTCGATTCCCGCGGCGCGACAAAAGTTTGTGTGAACCACGAATTTTTGTTTCACGTCTTGATGTAGTGGTGCTGAAACTCCGTAATAGTTCCTACGAAACAGGTTTCACCCATTGTGGGGTCAGGACATACTAAGACTATAGAGTACATTTTATTTCTTATTCTTCATCTTGGTTAATGGTGACGAGCCCACAACAACTTAACACAAAAATGCAACATACAAACACATTTTATGTTCATTTGCATAGTCATCTTCTACCTGTATTAAAACTGTACTAATGAAAGTTTACAAGCAAAATGTTGTATAATAAAAGTGAACAGTTTTTTACAACGGCAAAGAAACCAAAACACACACTCAGTTTTGTCTTCGACATGAATGGGCTCGACCGGGTCGTTACCACTATCTCACAGAAAACCGATGTAAAATAGCGGCTTGCTGCTACACTTCCAAATTTCCTTCCCCTTCCCAATCTCTTAATTACCCCTTTCTTTTAAGATCGGCTATGCGCCTAAATTCTTCTGGTACGTCCACAATACCCGAGGAAGCGGCGGTGGAGTTTACTTACCATCAAGTGACACACTTGTCCATTTGAGGGTGTATGCTATAAAAAAATCTCATTCAGTTGTTTAAATACTGTTGAGCCAGTTCTTGGGTTGGGCTGGTAACGTGGTAGGTAAAAGTAGCCACGCCTGTTGCAACTTGCAATTGTGATGTGCTAATCACGAATGATAAAGAGACATCGCCTCTTTGGTCCAATGGGAGCGTACAAAGGTTGAGCACCGTGAGGTCCTGTGTTAAATTCCCAGGTCGGGCAATCACGATTTGTATTTAAGTTTACGATTCGAAATATCACACATGAAATGTCCGGGACTGGAATTTGTCCAAACTGTGGCGATAACCGGTGGGGCAGGAAGGTTCTGGAATGGAGGCCACGTACTGGCAAGCGCAGCGTTGGACGTCCGCCTACAAGGTGGACAGACGACCTGAAAATGGTCGCAGGAAGTCGCTGGATGCAGGCTGCTTCCAACAGGTCGGTCTGGAAATCTTTGGGGGAGACCTATGTTCAGCAGTGAACGTCCAGTGACTGATGATGATGATGATGATAGCGATAGGCTTGCACTATCAGATCGTGGGACGGAAATAAGCTCGGGGAAACGTAGGTGCAACACTAGTTGTAATTCTGCCTATCTATTTGGGTTCAAAGGTATGAGCTTAAGTTTTAACAGTTAACACTATAGTTTACGCTACATTAGAAATCGTATGCGTAGAAAGTATGAATGAATAAGAATTTGCAAAGTTGAGAATCAAGTAATGTTGTCGACTTATTTAGTTCAAAATTTTTGTTTGTATGATAAGACCCGGTTGGAATCCTGTTTATGGAAACCTGCACTCATTTAGTAGAAGACGGTCGTGCCCAGCAGTGGGATGTGTGTAATACAGAGCTTGTTTTATAATAATATATTATTACTTTATGTTAATCTAACACACATAAACAATTAGCTGTTAGCTATTATACCTATCTAATAATCAAAATTATAAAAACTTCTAGGTACATACTCTTTTTTTAATAGCATTAGCCGGCAAACGAGTAAGTGGGTCACTTGATGGTAAGTGATCTCCACCGCCCATGTACGCCCACGACTGCTATGCTGAGGTCTTGGGTTCGATCTCCGGGTCGGGCCAAATGATGGGTTTTTATCACGAAATACTCAGTATCGGCCTGGAGTCTGAAATTGTCCCGGTATGGTGTTAGGCTTGCCCCCTATCACATCATGGGACGGAATAACGCTCGGCGAAATATGGGTGTACTGATTATACCTCTACTTACCCCTTCGAGGATTACAGGCGTGAGTGCATATGTATGTATGTATTTTGGTTATGTCTATGCTATCGCTCATTTTATGGACATACATATTGTTCTACAGGGCTTGTTTATAGCTACTGGACTGAATTAAATTGTTTATTGATGAATTATAATAAAATCTATTTAAAATACATTTGAAACGGTAATTTTCCTTTTAGGTACGGAAACATTGATTTTAAAACTGTGTTGTAAAATGTACAGTACCAATCTACAATGCTACACTAATATTAAATAGGGAAGATTTGTATTTTTTTTAATCCTGGCTCGGCAAAGTGACTACGCTAAACGTGATGGTAAGTGTAGCGCAATCCAAGAATAGTGTCGACCAACGATAAACAATGTGTCCATCGTAGGTCGGCAAGATCATGCCGGCCTGCCATAGGGCCAAGGGGGAGGGGAAGGAAAAGGGATGGGAAAAGGGTTAGGAACAGGGGGCAAGCCCCCTGGGGGGAACCGGATATACACTGGCTGACCCTGAAACGCGAGCCACACAAGGTGGGCCACTATGGCAGGTTTTAGCACCAGTGTACGGTGGTCGCTATCCGGTCGGATACAAGTATCCTCCCACCAGCAAACTTGTATTTTTGTATGAAACGAAAAACTTAAAAACTACTGGATCGATTTAAAAAATTCTTAAGCCGTTAGAAAGCTACATTATCTCTGAGTAACATAGGTTATTTTTTATCCCGGAAAAAGGAGGTAACGCGGGCGGGGCCGCGAGGAAAAGCTAGTCAAAAATAAAATAACAATTTCATTAAAATTATGCGCTTCGCAATCCTCGTATATTTTGAAAATACCATCACACGATGATGACGATCTAATACGGAATTAAATGATGTACTTATTTTTCTGAGTAACACGTGCCATGGCTTGTAGTCGAACTCATAAATAAGCAAAACCAACTGTGTGTCTGATGCAATTAAGTCGAAGCTATAATTGTTGCTAATAGGATCAATTTAATGCTAATTACGTGTTTTCCTGCAGAATGTATCATAACTAATCATTGTCACGTTATTTACAACCTTGAATGTCATTACTCATAATAATTATTGTATGAAGATCAAGAAACTACACATGTTTCAAAATAGCGACATCTAGTATCATCCTTATGAACTATTTATGACAGAACTAAACTAAATAGCGTTGTGTAAATAAAACATTTTTATTTTACTATGATGTCAGTGATGTTTTGTGGGTTTCGAGCATTTTTTTTATAGCAGAGGTTGGGAAACAAGCAAGTAGGTCCTGGATGGTAAGTTATCTCCACCATATCCATGAACACCCTTATTACTAGGGAAGGATCATGGACGCGGTGTCAACCTTAAAGAAAAGGTAATGGGCATTAGGGTGGGACATCACCCTAATTTAGAGATTGATTTGGGATGGGTACGAAGGCCTTTCTCTATACCTATACCCAAATGTGTGGCGCTGCCACGCAGAAAACTCTTACTAGCTGGCTCTGGCTAGCTGGTAGGTCCCTCTTATGCGAGAAGCTGGCTTGGTCGCACCCCTTTGTTTATGTTTACAGCCAAGCAGAAGTGTGTAAGCACTGTTGTGTTTCGGTTTGAAGGACATCGAAGCCAGTTATTACTGGGTATTATAACATTTAACACATTACGTCTCGGAGTGATGAGTGCAGTAATACAATTACATATAGATTACTTTGAACTTCAAGGTTATATTATGTGAAGTTGTTTTTGTATAAAGGCATGCGCTTACAGTCAGCGGAGCGACCTGCTCATTCGTCATTGGGTTTAATAAAAATAAATACTTACCTGTCTCAAAAAAAGAAATATTAATTACATTATGTGAACCTAAGCAAGTAATTATTTTTTTACATTGAGTAAACATGCATTTTGAATTAAAAAGCGACATCTTGTGTTTTATTTATATAGATACGAAGGAACATTGAGAACAGGTTTTGCAAATGACATAGAAATTCCAGTTTTTTTTGTAGCGTTATTAATGTAGCGACATTTATACCTACGCATTATTAACATTACTACTTATTAACATAACATTTATTTCTTCTTGGGGTTCCATATATTATACTTTATTAGTAGTAGATAGGAATAAATCCACATTTTAAGTAAAAATGAATGTCTAGTCTATAAGTCTGCGCATACCATTCATACGATTGCGATGAAGGTTTGGTAAGTTAGCCATTGACTGTTTTAGCCCGATCAAGTTATTTGCCGCGCATTGTACTTACGTAAACATAAATATTGCAATTGATTATGTATAAAATTCTTTGTTAAATGTATAAAATTCTTTGTTAATGACCTTCGTTTCGTCATAGTAGTACTTGAAAACCTTTGTGAAGTAGTAGCTTGCTGTTGCGTTTCGTACGGTGAGTGGATACCCGGAGGCCCAAATCCACTGCCCATTCCAAATTTCTTAATTATACCTTTTCTTTAAGGTCGTTAAGGCTTCTATGATTCTTCTGGTATTGTGAATTTTTATGGTGAGTGTTCTATGCTTGTGACTTGGCTCAACCTCTTGTCCCAGTCCAATCGCTCACCACTGTTTTTTTTTTTTTTTTTTTTTTTTTTTTTGTGTTGACGCTTGCTGTAAGCCTGACGAGAGTCGGCTGTATACAGCTTCACCGGACTTTCGGGCGAGCGCTTTCAGGCGCTCTCAGCCCTTGACTAGGTGACCACCGCTGAGGGCACCCCCTTTGGGGTACGAACCTCGGCTCAGGACGGTCACCGGAGAGGGCAGAGACATCTGCGATTGGGGTTTAGGGGACTATAATTTTAGGACTCTACTTGATGATTATCAATCATCATTAACATCGGCTCGCGGGCCGGTACTAGGGTCGGGGGCGTTGCGGGGAACGCGGCGCGGTCCTCGGCGGCGAGGACGGTATGTCGGTTGTGTAAAGTGTTTTTTGATGAATTCCTCTCTCCTTCGGATGGCCAGAGTGATCGCATCGTCAGGGTCAGTGAGGACGCTACGCGGACGTCTCCACTTTGCACGGTCAAAGGGAGTATATATTGAGGCTCGTCGGACGAGCGGATTCGGATGGTGGGCGGCGCGATCGAAATAGCGCTTGCTGTTCATTTTCATGAACTGCCGGATGGTCGGCAAACCCGTGTCCACGTGGGTATTGAGATTCCTCACATACCACGGGACTCCAGTGATTTTACGCAGAAAGCGATTCTGCAGGGTTTGCAAGCGGCTAAGTCGTGATTCGGGTATATGCGCAAACGCAGGCGATGCGTAAGTCATGATCGGCCTAATACATGTCGTGTAAATCCTAATCTTGTTGCGGATCGAGAGTTTGCTTTTATGGTTCAACAGCCAGAAGAGCTGGTTTAACGCGAATGCTGCTCGCGCGCGTGCCGCTTGTATGTGGGGAATGAAGGTAAGCTTCTGGTCAAGGGTCACTCCTAGATATTTGACTGTCTTGTTCCAGGGAATGGGCATGTTAGACATGGTCACATTCCGGACTGGAGCAAGACGGGCAGGGTTTCGATAAAAGAGGATCGCGGCGCTTTTGGACGGGTTGATGGTGATTCGCCATTTGCGGAACCACTGACCGAGTTCGTCGGCAGCGGCTTGCAAAGTGCGGACCACCTCAACCGGATTTTTGCGCGATGTATAGATCGCGGTATCATCAGCAAAGAGCGCCAGATGGGCACCCTTTGGTTTGGGAATATCGCTTGTATACAGCGAGAAAAGGAAGGGAGAGAGAGCGGAGCCTTGCGGGACTCCAGCCGAAATGGTGTGTCGGGAAGAGAGGCTTCCCTCCACGCGATATCTGAAACCGCGATTCGACAAGAACGCTCGTATGATGTGCACGAGCTGAGTGGGCACGTTCATGGAATATAGCTTGTGAAGCAAGCCATTGTGCCACACCTTGTCGAATGCTTTTTCGACATCGAAAAATATGGCTCCGGTGGGCATCTTTTTAAGACTTTGATCGTGAATGTACTCCGTGATGCGGAGCACCTGGTGCAAACAACTATGGCGGGCTCGGAACCCAAACTGCTCCTCGGGGAGCAGATTGTGGTTCGCTGCTACTACTTTTAAGCGATCGAGGACGATACGCTCGTACACCTTACCCAAAGCGCTCAAGAGACTAATGGGGCGGTAAGATGTCGGACTAGTTTTGGGTTTACCCGGTTTGGGAATTCCTATGACAATTGCTTCCTTCCACTCTTGTGGAAAGAGGCAATTGCGGAAAGCTGCGTGTAAAATCGCAGTGAGGATTTCCAGCAGATGGCTGGGGAGCATCTTAAGGACGCGGGTGGAGATACCGTCGCCCCCGGGGGCTTTACGTCTTTTGAGTTTCCTGACCAGATTGCTTACTTCATCGAATGTCACCGGTGACAGAGGGTTAAAAGGCTCATCGACATCCGGGTCGACGGCGGAGGTGGTGGCGATGGGGAGAGGGATCGGTTGCGTCGGCGGCGGGAACGCGTTCCTACTTTCGACAAACTCATTGACCGCAACAAGATGGGCCTGTTCTGATATGGGGATTTCGCCGAGAGAACATTGAGCTTCCAGGCTGTCGGCAAGGTATTCCGCTTTTTCGTCGTCATCAAACGCTGGGCGTTGATTCGGACGATCAAGCGGGGGCATGGTCGATACGTCTCGTCTTTTGAAGGAACGACAGAGTTGCCAAAACGCAGTATGGGTCGGGCGAATGTCGCTGAGATGACCGTCCCATCTCGAATCGACTACCCCCTTCATGCGACGTTTCGTTTCCCTTTGGAAGTAACGCGCAGGGGCCAGTCGAGTCGGATGGGGGGTGTTCGCGTTCGCTCACCACACTTGTGAACACTATTTATACATACACGGATACGATTGGATAAATCCGCTCTCTGTAGTGTCGGTATAATAAGGCTGCTCTACACAATGGCATATCAATGGTCCATCAAATGGCGGGTGCGGTGGTCGCGACGCATCTAAACGATGGCCCATGTGGACGCGTACCGCCGTCATTGAACCATGATCCTTTGATGTGGTGCCGAAAGCCGACACTGGAGTAATCACAAGGCCATCGCACGCGCGATAAGACTATAGACACAACTACGGTCTCTATATGATGGCCAGAGCAGGCCATTGGGATAGGCCATCGTATAGAGGAACCTTAGGGTGCCATCTGTCGTAGATGTCATCCTTTTTTATATTCCGTCCCTACCAAGTTTACTATACTGGATACGGTAGTATGTATAAACCCTCTCTTGCTATACAGTACACGTGAATGGTGGAGATCAATTACCAACAGGTGACCCGTTTGTTTGTTTGTCAGCCTTTACTATAAAACCCGATTTGGCAATGATTATAATAGAATGTCAATGAGAACAATTATGCACATATCTTAGTACAGGAAAAAAACTGGATTTACCTCATTAACAAATTGTTGCACAGACCGAACGCGAATATAGTCATTACTTGAATTAAAAATCAGTTCAACGACAATGAAAATAAAGTATGTATTCAAATAAAAATGTGGGTGGATTTATTTATTGGTACTACTGAACTCTATAAAGTTATTCTGAAGCCACAATAATTGTTTGTTTCCAACGCAGCGGACGCAAAATGTGCGAAGTCGTTATAAACGTGCCAAATGAAATATGCGAAAAATCCCGGACTTTATTATACATAAGACTGTTATTTCACCTTCTATGTGAGATAGTGTTCATTTTTGTGTCGCTCTATGGTGTGTACATGGTGTTTTGTTTTACCGAAGAGATGTTAAAAGATCCATTCCTGCGGGATGTGCGGAATTTGGCGCCGTTGTTTTTGACAAATTGGAATTTTGTGAGTACTATTTTGTTTTAATTAGTTTGCATTCCTTGTTATTTACAAAGTTCTGAGACAATTTTTTGCTAAGTAACTGTAGGTAATACCGAAGGTCTTAAAGCCGGTATTTGGTGAAAAGGGATGGAGTCTCGAGGGTTAATTTATGGGAGTCAATTGTAAAACCAGCAAGCCAAAACTTTAATTCATATATCCCCATGTATCATACTGCTCAATGTTACCTACATGATATGACGTTATGGTAAAACTATTTATGGCCTCCGGGAAGTTGTCTTTAAAATAAAATTGCCATAAATGTTGAAAACTTGACAGGGACATTTGAAACAAATAGAGCTCGAATACAGAATTTCCTGTTTTAAGTCGGTTAAAGATAAAATACATTATGATAGCTAGTTAAAACTTATATTACTATAAACACTTACATCGACAAACTAAACTGAATCAGACTCTTTGCTAGGTCTGAGGAAGTAACACATTACTTTTGGTAAACAGTAATACATATTAAAATGAATATGATATAAAAATCAATGATATGTTTGTATAAAAAATGAACATCCTAATAGTTAATAGGCTTACTACTCCTTTTCAGTGCCACTTATGTGTACATGTAGCTCCTTTTCACTTTTAATATAATTATACTACACTATAGTACTATTTTAGATACAGGCCGCTTCCAACAGGTCGGTCTGAAAATCTTTGGGGGAGGCCTATCAGCAGTGGACGTTCTGTAGCTGATGATGATGATAGTATTTTTGCATAATAAATATTTTTCAACAGAATAAAGTACGGAAACCTGATATATAAACAATACCATGTAATATTTTTACCAACTATATTTGGAGTTTCAACACGGGACAACTGATTTACTGGGGACAAAGGGATATTTCGAGACAAACTGTGACATGTCCCGGTGTACCGGGATGTATGACAGCCCTACTTTGAGAACACAGTATATTCTGTACTAGGAAGAGGAAAGTCCTTCAAAGTAATCTACACTCATATTATAAAGAGGAAAGATTTGTATTTTTGTATGTAACGAATCAACTTAAAAATTACTGGACCGATTTCAAAAATTATTTTCTCGTTAGAAAGCCAAATTATCACTGAGTAACAAAGGCTACTTTTTATCCTAGAAAAAAGATCACGCGGGAGCCGCGATGAAAAGCTAGTATTAATATAAACAAAGTTCTTTGTTATAAAATATATAGTAACTGAATGGTAGCATGTAGTTACAATTGTACTTACATGCCGATGTGGACGTTAGATACTCGTTAGGTCTATATATGAAATACAATGCATTTTTATAGCATAGGTTGGACAACAAGTCACCTTATTTTAAGTGATCTCTATCGCAAATGAAAATCTACAATACTAAAAGATTAATGTTTGCTTTGTAGTCCTCAAAGGACAGGTAAATTTAAGGTATTGGGAAGGGGGAGAATTTGGGTTCCGGGATGTCTCATTCACCGTACGGAATGCAACAGCAAGCTGCTACTTTATTTCTGTGAGACTGTGGTAATCACTCGGTCAAGTCAGCCCGGCTTTATTCACGCTAAAAGTGTCTACAACGTGGCTCTACCACATAAATGAGTAAATACATTCAATAGTAACACACATAGCCCTGACTCCACATTAGGTTAACTTGAATTTTGTGGTATCAACCCATACGGCCTCTCGCATACGACGGACCTACCTTGTAAAACTGCTGCTATCTATTATTATATCTAAAACCAAAACATAAAACTGATATTTTACATTTCAGTTACAAAACTCTTGATACATTTCCCATAATGGCAAAGGATTAAGTTCAAAACATTATTGGATTTGTAATATTGATTCAGACTAGAATTTTCAAGTCACTACTAAGGTTTCTGACACAGTTCACCGATAGTGACGTGACAACCATTGATGGATATGGAAACCGGGAATTCAGTTGGTTGCATTTTTAAGCTGTCCTTAAAAATAACTTAATTAATGATTTCTTACGTTTACGCGAATGTTACTCATTGAAATAAAACTAATTTAAACGGATTCGGATGGTCACGGTGTGGTGGAGTCCACCCTGTGACCACGAAGGCTGAAAAGCTTTCGAAACGTCGGGACCAAAATTAAATTAAAAAGCCATGATAAAATCCGTTTAAATTAGTTTTATTTCAATGATAACTTAATTCTTTGTTCATAAGTAAAAACTTTAATTACGGACTTCGAACCCAGAACCGCGGTGCTTCTGCATTCTGGTGAGGATTCCTCGTACTTAGATCTTATTCAAATTTATATGGGACCACCATTAGAGTTAGTCCTATCAAATTATCATCAAAATCCGTACACATTTGGCGGAGATAGGCGTAGCTCTGCTCTGAGTTGTAAACATACCTTTGAAATTCGTACGGGGAATTGGCAGATTTCCTAATGATACTATTTTATACATGTTTATTCAATTATCTTTTTGTATATGGTCAAGTTCAGTGATGAAAAACAAGGCGTTAGAATTGCTGGTGCCCAGCAGAGCGGAATAGATCCTCTGTATTTTTTTCAAGGCGACTATAATTAATCATCAACAACGTACATACGGTCACACATATATCCGGGCGGGGGTACCCTTCTTTGTACTTCTGTACAACTATACTATACCGCCCACACACCCGCCGCTGTAAATCCTGTAAACCAGGGCTGACAGCTGCCATGAGAGGCATGAGGTACAGCTTAACGATCTCCAAATTTGTCGAACTTATTTCGGTCCCGTCATGTAATGGCGAACTCATCACCATGCCTATTGTGAATTTAAATGCCAAATCAAAAAACTTAAGCACCAATTGTGATTTGCCAGACCTGGGATTTTAAGTCGAGGAACAAACGAATACAAGGAACCTGTGGTAGGTTCCTTGTATGCGAGAAATAAATTATGGCCCAGGTGATGGAACGCAGATGAGGTCATTTCCCCTACTGACGCTATTTTGATTACAAGGCCAACATAGCGTTTCCTATGTTTAATATACATTAATTTGTTTTAAACGGAGTGATTTAACCTCTAACATATAATTCGTAGTTACTTAAAAAAAAAATATGAAAAATAATTATAAAAAAATAAGTTCACCGAATTTAGGAATTACAAATCTTTTTCTAATAAAGCTGAAGTAAAATAGTTTTAAAGATAATTTTATCCACCGGTGACGAACATTACGCGAGCTTCCCTGACAAATCCAATCATGATTATTACTTACTTCCAGAAAAAATCCCATAATCTAAATAAAAAATAAATTAATATAAATCTTTAGGCATCAAACCCAACATGTCGCGTCGGCTTATAAGCCTAAACGGCTACGATGACTTTAGAGTGGTCAGCGGAGGGACTGCCCGAGATCCAAGGGCATTATTGTATAAAAAAAACAAAACTAAATCATGTTTCAAGTTGATTATTATATTATCAGCAGACTTTGACGTTCCAGGCGTTACTTTTGTGAACCAATTTGTTGACCTTCTTGAAAAGAGCTAAATAAGTTCGTAAGTGATGAGACTGGTGACAGTGGAAGAAGCAAAAGAGGTATGTTTGGACAGTAACAATTGGCATTCCATAGACTCTGTCTGCCCCAATGGGAGACGGTCGTGAGGATACGTATGTATAGCATGAGTACCTACCTAACTCGGGAAAATTAACACGAAAAATACGTACATTCTTAACCTAAACCCAGAATATAAATGTACTACGTAACCTAGCTAAATTTTTCAAGGAACTATTAGAAAAGGACAAGATACGTGTTTTTTTTATCCTCGGATCAAAGTCATTGTATAAATACGTACGGAATGGCTATCGAAACCAGTTTGCAAATGTGTTTCTCGATTAAATTGTTGTATAACAAGATTTTATGTTTTTACTGCGAAAAATATGAAGAATTCTCAATGTGATGAGTATAATTGTTTTTTTATAACAATTCACAGGTGAGGCAAATCATGATGATTCTTTTTTCATTTCAAAATATGTAACTTAACGTTGGTGCTATTCAAAGAACAAATTCTACATCTTTGAAGATAAAGTCGGGGATAACAGATTGAAACTTTGTTATTTATTTTGATCCTTGTTTCACAGATAAATAGTTTTTCTTTTGTTAGCCTGAATGGCGAAAAACGCAAATCAATCACCTGATGGTAAGCACCACGCCTACCCGTAAACCGAAATAACACTACATCGAACTTGGAATTATAGCACACCTGCATGTAGACAGTTTGTCTACAACATGAATGGGCCGGCTCGACCGGGTTGTTACCACTGTCTCACATAAACCCGACGTAAAGTAGCTGCTTGCTGCTGCGTTTCGTACAGTGAGTGAGATATCCTACGCCCAAATTCCCCTCTCCTTCCCAATCCCTTAATTATCTCTTCCCTTTAAGGACGGCAACGCGCCTATGATTCTTCTAATATTGTTGGCGTATATGGGCGTTCGAGATCACTTACCATTGCAACCCAATTGCTCGTTTGCTGAACTATGCTATAAAAAAAAATACGAAGGTCTTTCATCCCATTATTAATAAACATAATTTATTATTTATACATATTTGCCAAACAATCTGCGACCTCTCGTCGACCATCGTCGTATTTGTCCTAAAAATTACCTTCAGTGTAAAAATGTATAACATTATAATCGGTTTTATACATCTTTTAAGACACCAGATATTAACTTGACCATGAATTTAATGTTTTAGTTAATTATGCCTACTTCTGGAAGGATTTTTAATATCTAAATAAAATTGTCTATTCTTGGTCTATTGCTACTGCAAAAATTGTGACTCTACAAGATTCTCTATGCGAATACTTATTGCCACAATGTTTCCGAGATGGGATTTTAACCTGCGTTAGCGCTTCATCTATCAAATCAGGACCAATAATATGGCTAATTTTGCAGGTTTAAGGAAACGTTAAAATTTTATTAGTATGTACTGCTATTAATATAATACTAGTAACAAATACACCCAATAGTCACTTACATAGCCCTGACGATATAAGATACGAGTCTTGTGTCGTGGGTGTCAGGAACTACGAGACTTTCGATCTCACAACACCCAGACTCGAAACAAATATTTGTGGTCTAGGTGCGATTGAACCGGCAACATCTAGTATTACAGACCGTTACTTGTCCGCTACGCCGCTCTCAAATCATAAGGAAATATTATTAGAAGTTAAGCAGTGAGTACATCTATGTATGGCCATCTAACCAAAATGCTATTTTATTAACTCGTTTACCGTCGCCTCGTTGGCCTCAACTTACCTTGGAAATGCTACTACTAAATACGGAAGCAGAAACACACACAAACATAGATAATGTGATATCACATATTTTTGGGTTACCCGATGAAACATTTAATAGTGCTGGCAAAAATGCTGATTTCTATAAATAAGTTCCTGTAGCAAATGCCATAAACGCGGTCGCCTTTCTACAACATGCATTGTTTTCTTGCTCATAGGTCGTTTTGACATTATTTAGTCAAAAAGTGCATTAAGTGGCAGGGCTAAGGGGTTAATGTCAGACAAGCGGCCGATCATAAAATCTAGTAAGCAAGATTTTTTGTAGCGTATGTTAAACAAGAATGTATCGTTGACCCCGTTTGCAGTACTTTGTAATTCAATATTTTGTGTGTTTTGTTTGTGGGCAGGAATGGCGCTTCCCATCAAGTGAACAACCTTATCATTTGTCTCATCATTGACGCTATTATAAAAGTTAATTTTTATCTCAAAGATAGTTCCTTCAAATACTTTTATTAAATATTTACATTACGTGTTCATTATTCAATAATCCCGACATATAAGGATAAATCCGGACGTCTGGTAACACTAATGTGATACAATAAACGAGTTTTAACCACTCTGTCATAGATGTCGTTGCAAGTATATAATAAAAAAAAAACTCGGCGAGGTTGTCTAATGCTAAGGACGATGAAATCTAAATATGATATCAATCGTCAAGAACATGGCGGACTTTGACGGTCGGCAGATTTATGACGCCCTGGAAGTAACTGGATACATTAGTTGACCCGAGCACGCGACTCGCCTGAACGAGGAATTATAGTTATTTCCAATAGCAAATCACAGCAGCAATTGAACTTCAGACAGTTAATACGAATATTTTGTACAATTATATTTATTCTGCTGTTACCAATAAAACTAAACCTTATTAAATTATACGTGACTTGTGGACGAACGTGGTTGTGTTAAGTAGTTTTTAGTTAGTACCTAGTAGTTTAGTTTTTTTTTATCCTGGCTCGGCAAAATGACTACGCCACACCTGATGGTAAGTGTAGCGCAATCCAGGAATAGTGTCGACCAAAGACAAACAGTGTGTCTATCGTTGGTCGGCACAATCATGCCGGCCTAAGTAACTACTTAGATACCGAATATAATGTTTAAATATTTTTAAATGCTTAAAATATATAAGGATTTATTTCATAATGTGCATGTTTATTCGTTAAGTAATGTTGTGAAAGAAACGCATATGCTTACTTTTTGGTATAAATTGGGCATAACGTGTACTTTTACTATATTGCGACAACTTGCAGAAGGAATTTATTGAGAGTACCTGTATGTTTATTAAATTAAACAGTGTGGCACACGAACGGTGGGCCCAAAATCGATAAAATAGAACAATATTTATGGATTTAACTACCATTTATTTTTCCCAATACGTGATTTTTTTTCTTTATATTTATCATTTTAAACTTACAATACAAAAAACTTAGGACAAGTAGTATATAAAAACCACAAAGATTTGTCTTGAACTACTAGGAATTTACACAAATAAGGTACAAATTTGAACAAATTTAGTTTGAAGAAGTTATACCACTAAGACATTTAAGTAACTCTACATTTTTATAGCTAACCTAGGTAGATACATAGATTTGGTTAATACGCAGGTTAATTCTGACTTACGAAATATTTTTTCATAAGAATTAACAAAATTATGAAGTATTGCTTATTTTTTTTATTTAAAAAATAACTTGACATTTTTTAAGTTTCAGAGTAGATACTTAATATGTAAGGCATTTAATTTTAATTTAAAAGGTTCGTATATGAAATGTCAATGAACATCGACTAATAAGTTTACGTTTGTGATTTTTCTCTGATAGCATAGTGTAGCACTGGTTCTTTCGAAAGAGCATTCCACTACGAGTAATTACTTTCGAAATACGTACAAAAGAGATTTTTTTATAAAGAATTACATACATTGTAGTTTTCTGCGAGCTTTAGAGCACTAGACTGCTGTTTTCACCGTTATTAGAGATTCGTAGTCAAATGGGCCAAACGGAACACTTATAATTTCATCGGGCCTGTCTGTATATTATAGCCATTTTATTCGTGACTGTTAGCACTATATGGATGAAATTGGGATGGTATTCTATGAAGTGCTACACAGTTGTAGTGAAACAAAGAAAATATAATTTGGATGGCTCGCGAGGGATGATTAGTGTTTAACGTGTAGTATTAATAAATTATTTATATATTGTGCTTGTGAGATATCCGTCCAAAGTCGTGAAAAATGTGCCGCTCCTCCTAAGTTTTTTTCCAACCACCTATTTTAGAAAGCTTGCATTCATGGAGATTAAGCCCTTCAAATTTCATTAGACCAGTAACGGGGCTATATATTGTTATTTTTATAACTCTTTAGCATCAAGCAAAACTGATGAAACTCTTCAAGAAATAAAAGAAAATATGCATCATGATTTGGATACTGGGGATTACATGTAATAACTGTTCCTAGCGCAAGAAATTCTAAAATAATCCATGTGCCACCCGATCGTCCTTTGTCGAATATTTTAAATAAAAAAGTGGGACTTTTAGCGTGGTCTGTGTTGCCGTGATGTCCCGAAAAAAGGAGACATCTTGCACCACTAGACGGAACCGTCCCAGCACTTTGCAGCTTGTCTCCAAATAGCTCATGCGCCTTCCTCAAATGGCTAACTTAGTGCTACTTACTCTACAACTCCGTGCACTCCAAAATACAAGTAACATAATTTTTATTATCAGTTGATCCTTTATTTAGTGTTTGAAGTCAGTAAAATTTAAATAACGACTAAAGTATTTAAATAATGTAATAAAATTGACTAAGGAAACTGGAATGGAACGGAAATTGTCTTTTTATGAGGTAATAATATTTTCAATTGTTGCATTGTATACGATAGTTAAGTTAATGTTACCTCCTATTTTGTATGGCGTGTGATGGGAGTAAGGGGGATGTTTCCCAAGCCAAAAGGAAAAAAAAACTATAATAACATAAACGGGAAACGTTATTTTTCTAATATCTAATACGAAATCTGATAAAATATTAGATTATGTACTTCTATAAGTAGACTTGTGACTGACTTGCGTTCATTGCATATTCGTAGTTCTTTCACCTGCTCTTATTCCAGTCGCAATGGGGTTGGCGACACATGCATGGAATTGTACCCGGTATAGCCTCGCCTCTTATGACTTAATGGGACGAAAATACCGTATATAAGGTGTGCGCATTTGATGTTACTTGTTTTCAGGGCGTTTACAATCAAAACACAGGGTTCGAAACATAAACACTTATAATCAATACAACGGGGCGTTGGTACATAGAAACTCGGGATGACGATTATTTACAAGGCGCGTGCGCACGTCCGGGACTCGAGTGTTAGGTCACGTATCGCAGCTGGTGGGGTTCGCAGCTTTAGATTCCGTCTAGTGTCTACGGCAGCGTCGCGTTGGAGGGAAATGGGACGGGAGATGTCGGTGCATCTCGGATGGAGCATCATCGATGCGTTCATAATATAATAGAAGCCTGGTGCCGGTTTGCCGTGGATACGTTTGCGTTACAATACTAATTTATTTACTTATTTACGAATACATTTGTATGCACCGTTGTACGTTGAAGAAACCGAGTCGGCAAAAAATGAAATTCATAAAACTTCTTAAAATATCTAGAACTACGTTTCCTGTTCAATATTATACTGAACATATTAAATGAAAATTTTGTTTTAGACTACAATTAATACAAGTATACAATTACATGTCTCTAACACACAAGTAACACACGTTGTACGCATGACCTTCAAACTATAATCTGATTGGCACATTTGTCCTTACTATCACAAGAACAAGTTCTCGTGTTCACTGCCAAGAGCAACCCATTTATCATGACACTATAGTTGCAAGATTCCATCCAAGGATTTCTGCGATATTTGGGCTCCTCGGTGTTGGCATTGCCAGTAGTCATTGTAGAAGTTACTTGGAAAGTACAGCAAGAATGGCTAACTGAAAACTGAGTGTTCTAAACAGAACGAAATTTACTCACAGATTAGTGCTATACAAGGTACAAAACGGCAATAATATCAAAATAAAACGTTTAATTTGCGAGTAGGTCGCAAAGGGCTATTTCGCCAATCTACACTATCTACATCGACACTAATATTATAAAGAGGAAAGATTTGTATTTTTGTATGTAACGAATAAACCGATTTCAAATTGCCGTTAGAAAGCTACATTATCACTGAGTAACATAGGCTACTTTTATCTCGGAAAAAGCAGATCACGCGAGCGGAGCGCAAGGAAAAGCTAGTAATAAAATAAATTACATTGGAATAACGTCCCTTCCGGTGCTTCGAAAATGCCCACTAGTCTGAGAAGCACTGATAAACTCAGCCGTAGGTTGTTTGAGTATATAATTTCATTGTATATAGTTTCTCCTTTTCTTTTCTTTTGTTAATTAGTTCTTTTGATAATGATGCATAATTATTATATAAAATTAAATCAGTTTTTTTTATGGCATGTTCCGGCAAACGAGCAAGTGGGTCACCTGATGGTAAGTGATCTCCACTGCTCATGTACGCCCACCACCAGAAGAATCATGGGCGCGTTGCCGACCATAAAGGAAAGGGATAATTAAGGATAGGGAAGGGGGAGGGGATTTGGGCTTCCGGATATCTCACTCACCGTACGAAACGCAGCAGCAAGTCGCTACTTTACGTCGGTTTTCTGTGAGACCGTGCTCATGATCCGGTTGAGCCAGCCCATTCATGCTGTAGACAAAACTGTCTACAGCGTTACTCTACCACTCAAAAAGTTGAGATTTCAAATACTAAATATTTTGAACCACTTGCTTCTTTGGCGCCACCTTAATTTCCTTCCTTTTAGCGGACACTTTTTAATATACTGAGTTGGTACTCCTTACTACCACCCTCCATACTGTCAACTTAGAACCATGAAGCTGGCCACTGAGAGTTTTGGCGGGAATTCTGACAGTGCCGGTCATCGCTTATTTTAATTTATTTCGTTACGTCACGCCTGCCCATTAACAGAAGCAACACCACATAGAACTTTGAATTACAAAGCACTGCATGGCACTGAACTGCGCTCGTCACTCCGAGACATAAGTCTCATAATGCCCAGTAATTTCACTGGTTTCAATGTCGTTCAAACCGATACACAATAGTGCTTACACACTGTTGCTTGGCGGCAGAAATAGACAAAGCGATGGTACCAACCCAGACGGCCTCTCGCATATGAGGGACCTACTGCCTTGTAAATACTTAATGAACTTCTCGTCATTGGCTACCTTAAGGATGGCGGAGGGACTTTGGGCATCTCGATGTATTTAAAGCACGGGCAATATTTATAAAGAATTTAAATAATAAGTAAAGTAAGACTTGAGTAAGTTTATAATTAAGGTTAACCAATTCTCATATAAAATTGAAGAATTACAAACCCGACTGCAAAAGGACAATTTAAAAGTAATGCACTCAGAAGACCGAAACAAGATTGAAAATATAAAACAAAATTAAAATAAACTAGAGTTAATATGTCGAGCTTATAGCGTTTTAATGTCTACATGCGTATTATATTAGTGTTTTATAAATTTAAAAGCGTCCTTAATGTCATTATAATGTGATATCCGGAAGCCCAAATCCCCTCCCCTTCCCAATCCCTAATTATCCCTTTCCTTTAAGGACGGCAATGCGTCCATGATTCTTCTGGTGGTGGGCGTACATGGGCGGTGGAGATCACTTACCATCAGGTGACCCACTTGCTCGTTTGCTGGCCTATGCTATAAAAAAAAAGAAAAAAATGTATTTTTTTTATCTGATACAGGACTGCCTTATTGAATTATAGGTTCAAGTGTTCACGATGCGAAGCCTTTCTAATTGGCCGTTGTTTTTAATACAAAGATTAAGAAGTACAACAAAACTTTTGTATAAAGCAAATAAAGCATTGTGTAGACAAAATCTACCACATTTATTTTTTATTTTTAAATAAATAATAAATAAATAAATTCACCCAACAGTCACATACATAGTCCTGACCCCACACTAAGATACGAGTCTTGTGTCGTGGGTATCAGGAACTACGAGAGACTTTCGGTCTCACAACACTCAGACCCCGAGACAAATATCTGTGTATCACACAAATGTTTAATGTAGTCAATAAAATAATAATTAAAAAATATTTAAATGTATATCCAGTAAATCATAGAGTAGGCTCGTATAGGATAATAATTACCAGCCGGAGTCGCGAGCACAGATGGATATTAATGGGGGTAATCGAGAGTTCGACAATCGACGAGAATCGAATGAGGAAGCAATCGCGTGAAGTGTTTGTGTCCCGCACCTCTTCACTCTGTTTTTTTTAATACGTTATGCTGACGACGCTCTGCCCAGGCTCTGACTATTAACTACAATGGTTTGACAAAAAATATATATTATGTAACTGGCAGAACACTGAATGACAATGAAAAAAATATAAAATTATTTGTATTTTATTCTTACAATGGAAGTCGTTTTAAGTATGTATACATTATACTATTATAATATTAAGGTTCAAAACGCGGTTTTCAATTGTTATTTTTGGTCTGTTACTCCAAAGAGTATTTGCGTTATTTCGTCACCTCGTTTTCTTTCAGAGACTTTTAGACTCAAAGACAGACTGCTCAGAGGGTTAATGAATTTTTGCAGTTGCTTTTAATTTTTGATGGATCGCAATGATCAAATGATCATGTTGGCATGAATTATGAACTAGTAGTTAGATAAATTATCAATGTCGATCATTAAATAGAAACAAGGGGAACCAACTAGTCTAGAGCCTCTGTCATTCTAGTTTATTCTAGTTTTTCTTATTATATTGATGATAATTATACAGAACCATTGTGAAATTGCCATTTTTGCAGCATTCATAAAACAACAAGTACTTGCGAAATATCAAGCTCACAGAATATTCAGTCGCTAGAGTGTTCAAACATGTATTTAGTGAAAATTAAATTGTCATATAAATATCTAACTAAAAATTTAGTTAAAGCCAAAAGCACTAGGTTTTATATAAGGTTTATTCACCATTTAGTGTTTACTTTGGCCTTTTATTTCACCGTCGCGTGGGGTTTGAAGATAAGATTAAGCTTTACTGAAGAGCAAACATACGATCCAGTTATTTACCTCATTGTCAATTTTTCTGAATGTTACCTCACTAACTGGAATTTGGTAAGTCTTACATTTTAGTTAAGGTGGTTGGTGAACCAGTAAAGCGTTATATAGATGAACAGATTTTACTGCACGACCGAGGCAAGATTTGAAACAGAAAATTTTCATACACGAGGCCGCGTCATGCAATTCGAATATAAGGGGCTTATGACACATCCTCGTAATGACAGTTTTCTGTGATATTTTCGCCTATGTCATACGACTAAACCTCTTCATATATATGGGGATGATTTTTAGTGTTCCGTACCCAAAGAGTACCGTGGCACCCTATCGGATTAATACGATTTTATTATACTTTGTATTACATTTTTAGGGTTACCTCTAAAAGTGTAAGTTCGTTTTTTGTGTCGGAGTTTTAATATAGTTAAGTTTTGAATCAAGCTTTTTAACTTTTGTCCGTGAACTACTTGCCGAGACCAATCTAACGAGTCCAAACTCGGTAGGTCTGCGCAGACGCTGAAATGAGAGAAAAGAACAGCAAGGTTGACTCGATACTTTCAAAACTGCGGTCTTTCGTAATTGACAGGAAAAATGATTTTATATGCTTTAAAATAATAAGTTTATTTACCAGTCTTACTGGTGGGAGGATATTTGTATCCGACCGGATAGCGACCACCGTACACTGGTGCTAAAACCTGCCATAATCGCACACCTTGTATGGGTCGCGTTCCAGGGTCAGCCAGTGTATATCTGGTTCTTCCCATCCCTTTTTCCTTCCCTCCCCCTTGGCCCTGGGATGAGATACTGCGCGGTTGCCAGTATTCCGTTAGCATCCCCGTAGTTCATCCCAGGAACTTTGGCAGGCCGGCATTATCTTGCCGACCTACGATGGACACATTGTTTATCGTTGGTCGACACTATTCTTGGATTGCGCTACACTTACCATCAGGTGTAGCGTAGTCACTTTGCCGAGCCAGGAATAAAAAAAAATTTACATTGTCTTGTTAGTAGTTATACAAATGTACAGTTTCAAATTTAGTTTACTTGAGCTGTTCGGTTAGCTACGATCTTCAAACTAAGTGAAGCTTGTATCCTGAGAATAATAAATACACCTAACAGCCACACATAGTCAACCCACACTAGGATAACCTGTGTCGTGGGTATCAGGATCTACGAGCGAGCTCCCGTCACGTAACACTCAAACCCAAAACTAATAAAGAAATAAATAAATACACCCAACAGTCGCATACATAGTCCTGACCCTACAATAAGATACGAGTCTTGTGTCGTGGGTATCAGGAACTACGAGAGACTTTCGGTCTCTCAACACCCAGACCCCAAAACAAATATTTGTGGATAACACAAACATTTCTCTGGGTGTGGGTATCGAAAACGCGGCCTCTCGCTTCACAGACGGCTACTCGACCGCTACGCCACGGAGGCTGGCAATACTAGACTCTTTGTGGGTTTTACCACACTTAAACACTTAGTATCCAAATATCACTAAAGGCAGAAATTTATTATCAAATACGGTCTGCAGTGCGAAACTGGTAAAAAATATTTGGTCTATCTAGTCGTTTATCATAAACTTGCTAAATATGTACTAAAAATGCGTCTTCGTTGGCCTTGTATTTTTTATTCATTATAACACGTGAGTAAATTTTATTGTTACAGCGTTTTATGTGAAGCGAGAGGCCGCAGGTTCGATTCCTGCAACGAGTTGTTACGGGACTGAAAGTCCTCCGTAGATTCGGATATATAATTTAGCGTGGGTTCAGAACTATGCGTGTGGGACTGTTGGCTGTTTATATATCAAAATCTCAAAAATACTTCTCTTGACTATACATACGAAACAAATATTTATGGATCACACAAGCATTTGTCTCGGTGCGGGGATCGAACCCGCGGCCTCTCGCTTCACAGCCGGCTACTTGCCCGCTGCGCCACGGACGCTGTCAATTATTAATTAATCACTTTTTTTTTCAAATTTGTACGCATTCTATAATTTGGTAAGTAGTATCTAGTAAGAGGTGAAATAGGGCCTCAGATGGGAAGATTTACTCGTACGACACAGGCGAGAATATCACAGAAAACTGTCAACTACGAAGACGTGTCAAAAAATCTTATCTTCTAAGTGCATGGCGCTAGACATGCGCAAAACAGTACTCTACGCAGTAGGTAATGCCTTATGGCATGACATTTCGTACCGTGTAATATGTCATTATAGCATTACTCTAGGCATGACCTGAGATGACACGCTATGTGAACAGCCCACTATTACTTGCACTGGATGTTCAGTCAGGACTCAGGTGTAATGTAATAGTAATAGATAGATAGGCCTTTTAGACCTCGATCGCACAATTTCTCAAAGTTTTACGATTGTGCGCCCCGCTTCACCGAGCCGCGCGTGTGTGTTATGGCTGTGTGCACATCATGTTTAATGTCATGTGTCATGCAACATTTTGCCGGGTAACAGGCACTGTTACAGTACGCGGTTGTGTTATATTACGCGTCATTCATTACTCACAGTACTTACACATCTCTACATGGCGCGGCTTCATAAATCATTTCTCTTTCTGAATGAGGCTTTAAACTGTGTTTTTATTTGAAACACAAAGTACAATATGGGATTTTTTCATGTTAACGCCAATGTTAACCTCCGTATTAATAAACGTTACGATGAGGCCTTATAGTGAGCGCGAACACGCTTGACGATTTCTCTAAACGTCATTGGTTAGTTTTTGGCGTTAATTACACCTGAATTCGACATTTAACAAAGAGATTACTGAAGTGTTATTTGTGAATACGGCCATAACATTATTATTATAGAAAGATTTAACCATAAATTAACGTGAGCCGTTTTTTTTAGATGACCTAGACACGTTTACTGTGACCTACGTCGCAGACATCTTTCCTCATGTTTATGTACATAATATGTTTATGTAAATTCACGCATAACTATGACACAATAACGCACGAGCCACGCTGTAGACAGTTTTGTCTACAGCATGATTGGGCCGGCTCAACCGGGTCATTACCACTGTCTCACAGAAAACCGACGTAAAGTAGCAGTTTGCTGCTGCGTTTCTTACGGTGAGTGAGATATCCGGAGGCCCAAATCCCCCTCCCCTTCCCAATCCCTAATTATCCCTTTCCATTAAGGTCGGCAACGCGCCCATAATTCTTCTGATATCGTGGGCATACATGGGCGGTGGAGATCACTTACCATCAGGTGACCCACTTGCTCGTATGCCGATCTATGCTATTAAAAAAAAAAACGATTATATTTGTTTTCGACATAGTCATGAGCGCCGCCAGGATTACTTTCAGGGAGGTCCATCTGTATCTACACATTATATTATGAATTAATCTATACTAATATAATAAAACTGTAGAGTTTGATTGTTTGTTTGTTTGTTTGAACGCGCTAATCTCAGGAACTACTGGTGCGAATTGAAAAATTCTTTTTGTGTTGGATAGTCCATTTATCGAGGAAGGCTATATAACATTACGCTGCGACCATTAGGAGCGAAGCATCAGTGAAAAATGTTGCAAAAACGGGGAAAATTATTCATATTTGAAGGCTTCCGTTGCTAAGCTACCCAATTAATATTATTTGAAGGCTTCCGTTGCTAAGCTACCCAAATCTATACTAATATTATAAAGCTGTAGAGTTTGATTGTTTGTTTGTTTGATCACGTGGGCGGAGCCGCGAGCAAAAGCTAGTATAAAATATGCATGTATATTGTGTAATGTCAAATTCAAATCGCTCGGGTATTTGATTGAATTTGTTTCGCTAATCGAAAGCATACTTAATCTCTGTAATCGATGGTTGGCGTTATTGCTCGGGGAATCCCCGCTGCCCGCTGACAAGGGGTGCAAGTGCACCCCATTGCACCCTTGCGCCCATGGACATAGTATTGGTTAGGATCCGATGATGGAGTATGAGAGAAAATTGTAAAATCCCACAATCTAACAATGAGTTTATCGGTGGTCACTAGAGTCATGCCGGCCTGTATAAATGCTTCTGCCTTCTTCGGAGACGAAACACGCGCTTAGTATAGAAAAAAAAAAATATTACAAAATAACATCTAGCTTAGTCTTTATGAGTGGTAGAGCTACACTGTAGAAACTTTTGTCTACAGCATGAATTACTAGTGACACTTCGACAATAGTTATATACGAACGTTAATTAGTAGTTTTATACGAATTCTAAAACCGTAAACTTACATTACGTTACGTATTTATAACTCGCACTAGACCAACGCGCCCATGCTTCTTTTGATGTTGTGGGCGTACATGGGCGGCGGAGATCACTTATCACTAGGCGACCCACTTGCTCGTCCACCGGCTTATGGAATAAAAAAGGAAAAAGAATCCCACACACCAATCCTGAACCCAACAGAAAATTATATGATTTATAAATTATATTATTGTAACTTTGACTTGTTTATTTTACCACACGGTGGTAGGTCCCTCGTATGCGAGAGGCCGTCTGGGTTGGTACCACCGCTTTGTTTATTTCTGCCAAGCAACAGTGTTTAAGCATTGTTGTGTTTCGGTTTGAAGGACATTGAAGCCATTGAAATTACTGGGCGTTATGAGCCTTAACATCTAATCTCGGGGTGACGAGCGCAGTTTAGTGCCATGCAGTGCTTTGTAATTCAAAGTTCTGTGTGGTGATGCTTCTGCTTATGGGCAGGCGTGGCGCTTACCATCAGGCGAGCGCCTTGCTCGTCTCGTCATTCAATCAAACAAAAATATTGTGTATACCTGGTAAAAAAGATAAAACTTATATTAATTCACGTATTTTCCTACTGCAGTAGTTATTTCAACGAGATTATTATTAAACCTGACTTGTTAACAGGTTTGTTAGGTTATTAATTTTGAACCAGGCGTGTAATCAGAAGGCCGTCTATATATGCGGTGACTAATTAGAATATTTTCTTCAAGAAGTCGAAACAAAGGTAAACTCTCCCTTTTCTTTATCGAATAGAGACCCTTGCCCCAAAATGACTTTCTAGGTCTATAAATATAGCGTTGCTCGTAGTGCAAGTTTTTTCGAGTTATACAACCATCCGTACTACTTATAATAAAAAAATAGAATGTCTCAAAAATAAACTAAACATATAGCTTAAACTAATATATTTTGATTGGGAGCTGCTGCATTTTAATGGTTAATGATTAATATTTGCCCTGTTCGATTCCTTATCATGTTTTGTTGAAAACATTTTATTTTTCCTATTTTTAGTGCAATAATTTTCAAAAACGGTGTTACATAAGTATCGAAGTAATAATCTTTCATCCTCGATTTCACCTACTGAGGGGTGAAATATTTACATCAAATTTATTTAAGACCAACTTCCATCAATAATCCATCTAATTAAGTAGAGTTATCGTTATACATATAGAATAAACTAGATGACCCGGTGAACTTCGTATCACCTACATATATTTGTGTAAAATGTGGTCAAAACTTAATACAAATGTTTCATTTACGTTAAATGCAATTAAGTAGGGTACTGCACCATTGCACGTGAGGTAGCCCGTCGCATATTTAATTGACTTCGACGACCTAAGTCAGGTCGTCTTCCACCTCCCCCCGGTGGGACAGTCCTGTCCCTGTCCTGTCCCTATCCTGCCCCAGTCCTGCCCCTGTCCTCTCCCGTCCCCGTCCCCGTCCCCGTCCCCGTCCCCGTCCCCGTCCCCGTCCCCGTCCCCGTCCCCGTCCCCGTCCCCGTCCCCGTCCCCGTCCCCGTCCCCGTCCCCGTCCCCGTCCCCGTCCCCGTCCCCGTCCCCGTCCCCGTCCCCGTCCCCGTCCCCGTCCCCGTCCCCGTCCCCGTCCCCGTCCCCGTCCCCGTCCCCGTCCCCGTCCCCGTCCCCGTCCCCGTCCCCGTCCCCGTCCCCGTCCCCGTCCCCGTCCCCGTCCCCGTCCCCGTCCCCGTCCCCGTCCCCGTCCCCGTCCCTGTCCCTGTCCCTGTCCTGTCTAGTATAACGTGGCGACCCGTCATCACGGCAAGCTTCGCAACGCCAACAATCCGGTTTATACCTGCGCTTATAGATGTTTCACATCAAAAAGACATCAAGTGTTTCATACCCAGGAACAGTTTGTAATAAATTAAAAATTAATTAAAAAAACATTGTCCAGCGGACAAAATTGTGAATCTAAACCATTCTCAGATCCCCTTGAACACACACAAAAAATTTCATCAAAATCGGTCCAGTCGTTTAAGAGAAGTTCAGGAACATACACACTCACAGAAGAATTATATATATAAAGATATATATACGTGTCGAATCCAGAACATTTCCCGTTTTTAACACGCTTTTATTAGCTTCAGACGTATGTATGTTGGTATGTTGGTATGTTTGTCTGTAACTTGGTTTTGAACGTGATTTTGACCTACTTCAAAACGTCGGATAAAATCTTGACAGCGCGATGTAAATGTGCCAGTGGCGCCATCTCATGATTTTTTCTTGTCAACTTGTAGCTTAAATGCAATAAAGGTGGCGCTGGTTGTATTGTTGTGTTATTTTGATACGAGTTTAGAACAAAATAAATAAATATTGTAAAAATTAAAACGTCCTTAAATATTTCATTGAATAATTGTTATAAATTACAAATTTATTACCTATAACTGTTATTGAAATTACTTCAGTAGTAAGGGATGTTCGCAAAACACTTTTTTTAACACGCTTTTTTATATTATTTACAATTAGTGGCAGCAATATAATAGAACATTGGATTATAGTCTACATGACATATTAAAATAAAACAAGAAAAAAATTAAGAGATGGCGCCACTGGCACATCTACATCGCGATGTCAAGATTCTCCAGCGAATCATTACCTCCGACGCTTTGTATGAACTATGGGTGTTGTCCGATTGATCGGGTACAGTTTTACAAATGGCTTGTTAAACAAGCCATTCGTAAAACTTGTTTCTTTCCTGCCTTCTTCGTGACATTTTAACGTTTCAGCGAATTTTCCAATCACAAAGATTCGAAAGAAGTTTCACTTCAAAAAATGGTAAAAAAAATTAAAATACACCTTTTTATAGAAAATCAAACTAAAAAATTAAAAATAAATAATAGTTTAAAAAAACTAAAAAACACGCTTTTACATAAAATCCAACTAAAAAATAAAAAATAAATTTTAATGAATTCGAATTAGGAATAGTGTACAAAATTTAAAAATATATATAAATTAAGAATAGTGTAAATAAGAAAAAATATGTATTTTATTGTAAAAAAAGCGTGGGGTGCATGGTGTCAATAGTTATAAAAATATTTTATTGATAGATATGAGTAGAAGGATCATCATTTTGATAATGTCTTAAAAAGCACCCCACGTTTTTTTACAATAAAATACATATTTATTCTTATTTACACTATTCTTAATTTATATATATATTTAAATTTTGTACACTATTCCTAATTCGAATTCATTAAAATTTATTTTTTATTTTTTAGTTGGATTTTATGTAAAAGCGTGTTTTTTAGTTTTTATAAACTATTATTTTTAATCTCAAAATATGTGTGAAGATCCGTACAGCGCCTCTAGTGGGCTGTATTCGAAACTTTTTTATTAACTTAAATGACGAAGCGAACATGTCGCTCGCAAGCCTGCCAATAAACAGAGGCAACATTACCCAGAACTTTGAATTACAAAGCACTAGATGGCACTGGCCTACGATCGTCAACTCGAGGCAGTTGTTAAGTCTCAAATGCCAAATTTCACTGTTGTTCAAACCGAAACACAACACTTCCTCTATAAGTAATTGATCTATGTAAGTAATAAATTTTATCTATGCACAGTGTTAACACAGTGCTGCTTGACGGCGGAAACAGACACAGTGGTGAAATCAAATTCAAATATTTATTGAATCTTTAAAATGTCAAACATCATTTAGATTCAGTCAAAATTTATCTCTACCGCTAGTTCGGAATGCTGTTTCGTTATAGAAGAACGGGCAAGAAACTCTAACGTTGCTCTTTTCTAAACTGATTTAAAATATTTGCACTACATTGAAATATTATTTATTTGAATTAGGGATTAGTTTTTAGAGTTGGTGGTTTAGGTCGTGCGCATACAAGGGACCTAACGCATAATAAAAATTATAAGCTTTTCGGTATTATTAGGAGACACACCCTGCCTATAATTATTTGATACCTACTTTGTCTAAAATGTGATCTTGTATATTTTATTTGCCTTTTTTGTTCTTCGTTTATGATACTTGCTTGTTATGTCACTAGATTGTATTTTTTTTTCTTCAAATTTGTCCAAGGTCTGTGTTCTTATATGCGCCGAATAAATTCTTTATTTTATGAGCTTCATATTATACTACTAGCTTTTGCTCGCGGCTCCGCCCACGTGATCAAACAAACAAACAAACAATCAAACTCTACAGCTTTATAATATTAGTATAGATTTGGGTAGCTTAGCAACGGAAGCCTTCAAATAATATTATTTAGGTAGCTTAGCAACGGAAGCCTTCAAATATGAATAATTTTCCCCGTTTTTGCAACATTTTTCACTGATGCTTCGCTCCTAATGGTCGCAGCGTAATGTTATATAGCCTAAAGCCTTCCTCGATAAATGGACTATCCAACACAAAAATATTTTTTCAATTCGAACCAGTAGTTCCTGAGATTAGCCCGTTCAAACAAACAAACAAACAAACAATCAAACTCTACAGCTTTATTATATTAGTATAGATATCGCGTATACGTACGAATGACGTGACAGCTATTGAACGCTCGTAGACTCGCACTATCGCTACGGAGTTCAATAAACGTTAGGTTCGGTGCACTTTAGTGTTTAGAGAAACAATTAATTTACCGTAATTATTGAAATGAGACAACTTCCATGAGAATTCTAGAAACAATTATAATTCCGGAGTTTGACGAGTTTTCACAATCCAGTCGTTTTAGGGTTCTGTACAGGCACACAGAATACCCCGGCGCAAACCCTTATAATAAATTTACATACGGAACGCGAAAAAGTCAGTGCCTAATAAACTGACGCCAGTGAACTTGGTTTCGCGTAGCCGGTAGTAAGTACCTGATAAATAGCAGACTATAAGCGAAAGGTTACAGATCGGCCTTGGCATCTGAAACTATATTGCGAGACGAAGATGCTTAAAAATGTACTAGAATCGTTTGTGGTTGGAAATCGTCCATTTGATGTGAAGTACCTTTCGAGTAATATAAGTTTTATTTCTCTGTTTTTATAATTAACTAGCGTCCCGCCCCGGCTTCGCACGGTTTTTTGTACTATAATATGTATGTATTATACATATAAACCTAACTCATTAATCACTCTATTGCTGAAATCTGCATTAAATCCGTTGAAGAGTTTAAAAGATCTAAATGAACAGACAGTGGAAGCGACTTCATTTTATACCATGTAGAGAAGAAGATAATAATAAAACTTACCAGCCGACTTAGAAACACATCCAGAAAGGCAGAGACAACAATTTTTGGGATCTTTTTGGAGTCGGTGTAATTTCAGTTGACTATCAGCGGCACAGGGATCGACTCCAAAAAGAACTCTCAAAATTGCTATTTTTTTACTTTTCGGTGTTTTTTTAATCGGTATAAAGGGATCACAATTTTGATAGTTCACTTCTATGGTCTAGTGCCAGCCTTCTTGGGCTTGTGAAACCGGAGAGGTTACATTACTGAGTACGATCTCTAGATTAGGCCATCTTTCCTTAGGCCATCTACCTTACACATCGCTCCTTTTTATCTTCACATCTTGGGTCGGAAATACGCTCAGCGAACCATATAAGTCCCAGTGTCCCAGGTAGACCATGATTAGCTACCCAAGCTACTTTTTAACCTGGAAAAGGCCGTTCACACGGGCAGAGCCGCAAGCAAAATCTAGCATCATTATATTATTATCTTCAACGCAGCCTTCGCGTACCTACATAAAACAACGTTCTAACTACTAAAGTAGGTAGGTCTATTTAAATTTTTATTATTTAAATAGCAAAATTTAATGTTAATTCATGCGATTTTTTCCTTCCTGTTTTAAGAACTACATAATGTATATAAATATTATGATATATAAATATTAACTATCAAGACAGGTTTGAACCAATCCTGATCACATAATATACCTATTTCATATTGTTTTGAGATCCGTGACCGACGAAGGACGTTTCCATATCATATAGCAAAAATACAAAAAAAAAATATTTTAGTGTACCTATTTTGCTTTAATTATGTAATATTAAGTATTAATAATTAATAAATAATGGAAAACATTGAAAGTGGCTATGTGCAAAAACAAAAAACCTTGCTTTTTAAATGTGTATTCATTTTAAGATTTTTAATACATATTTTTTTTTGTGTACAATTCTATGTTGTCGTTTGTTATGCCGTATATATTTTAATAAACAATTACGACAATGAAAATGATTTACTGAGGATTTTGTGCGTTCATTCATATGCATTTGGAACCAACTGGAATGTTGTAAGTAAATATTTGTATCTTATTATAGCTTAGTAATATATACATACATAATAACAACGATATTTATTTAATTTTCAAATAAGATTAAAATAATTTGTGCTAAAAGAAACTGTGCAAAACTGACAACTACAACAATAGGTACCTTCTAGTTATCACTCAATTTATTTGTGAGGCGTGATCGCGGAATAATATAACTAGATGAAATCTATAAATATTACAGGAAATTAGGTCCAAAATTCAGTATACAAAACATTCAGTGGTGTCTCCGGGTCTAAAATAATTGAGTCATGTTTTTTTTATTCTGGCTCGGCAAAGTAACTATGCTACACTTGATGATAAGTGTAGCGCAATCCAGGAATAGTGTCGACCAACGACAAACAATGTGTCCATCGTACTTGTTTATTGAATATTCGTTAGTGTATATTTTTATGGGTATGCAACGTTGCATTCCTGGATCAAGCATTTACCCACTAATGGTTCAAAGCGGTTTGATAATCATCAGACAATTAGATCTGAATTGCGCTAGACTTCTACATTACTGTGTATTACATACAAAACATTACATACAAAAATATACAATACAAAAATTACAAAAATATGGATACAAAACAATACAAAAACAAAATGCATATGAAATCAAGAAACATGTTTTAGCTAATTATTATTTAGAGGTCAACATTCTAATACTCAATACCGACTAGGCACTTCCCTATTAGGCATTTCCGCATTAAAATTTGATTTTTCATATAAAGCATTAATCGGAAATATTTCGACTCCATTACAAGGACCTGTTGGAGTAAAAATTATGAAACAAGAACAATAAATAAATATTTTGCACTCCATTTTGCACTAGAATATGTACCATTAATTATTTTATACTAAGTACTTACATTTTAAGGAGCTGTTTGTTTTTGTATTTTTTTTATGAGAAAGGGCCTTAAAAGGAAATAGCCGAATACATTTTACGGTTCCTTAGGTAAATGGCTAAAACGGACGTAGTCTATCTACCCTATTTCGTAGCTTTTTTTATCCGATCACGCCAAAGTGACTGCACTACAGCTGATGGTAAGCGTAGTGCAATCTAAAGAACTAGCGACCACAGACACACAACAAGTTTATCGGTGGTCACCAAAATCATGCCGGCGACAGGACAGGCGGATGACTGATGCAGGCACACGGATACAAGGATATACCCCTATACCGCCCAACCAACCATCAAGTCATGTCGCAAGCCTCTTGGGAGAACCGGATATACACTGGCTGATCCTGGAACACGATCCATACAAGGTGTGTGGTCAATATGGCAGGTTTTAACACCACTAGCATTTGCTCGCGGCTCCGCCCGCGTGGAAGTCTTTCCTGTAACCTAAACTAATAGCAGCGCCAAATAAATTCATTGTGACGTAATTGCTATTCACTTCAAAAAGTGCATCATTGCAGATTACATTATTGATTTAATGGATTTTATCGCGGTTTTTTATGGAACCCGTGACCACGAAGGCTGAAAAGTCTTCGAAACGTCGGGTTCAAAATTAATAAAAAACCGCGATAAAATCTGTTTAAATTAGTTTTATTTCAATGAGTAATATTCGCGGAAACATAAGAAATCATTATATTATTCTCGTACTCTGATGCCATAAACTATTTCCATATTCTTTAATGTGTCGCCTGTAGGGCACAGTACCATAGGGCCCAGGGTAGTTTAACACTTAAGTGAAGCTGCGGGCACAAGCTAGTAAATAATAAACAAAGTTATCATACGATTAAGACTTCCTTGTAGACTGGAATACAAGTTTTATTTATAATTTTAGTCGTTGGAAACCGCAAATAATTGTGTAGGTATATGTTACGCATACAACTTGTTAAGGTTGTCATTTTTAACTCTCCGATGAGGGAAGAAGCATTTATACAAGCCGGCATGCCTCTGGTGACCACCGATAAACTCATTGTTTTTCGGTGGTCGCTGGTTTCTTGGACTGCACTACGCCTACCATCAGGTTTAGTGCAGTTACTTTGCCGTATTCGGATAAAAAAAAATAGAGGGTCTTTATAAGAATTGCCCCTTTGTTTGTTTATCTGTGTGTGGCATCGTGGTGCCTATTCTATTCGAATGGATCAATTTAAATACGCGTTTTTTTTGGAAATCTGATTTAATCGAGATGGTTCCTAGTGTGAAGAAAAGCTGTTTGGCTATTTAAAGTTAATGGTGGTTTTTATATCATGATTTTTAATAAATTAATAATAATTAATACCCCCAACAGTCAGAAATTTAGTTCTAACTCCACGACGCTACACTAGATTAACGTGTATCTTAGGAATCAACTACAAGTGACTTGCGGTCCCACAACACTAAGACCGGAAAAAAATATTTGTGGATCACACAAACATTTGTCTCAGTGCGGGAATCAAACCCACAGCCACTTGCTTCGCAGCTGGCTACTCGCCCACTGCGCTGCACATTTATAGGCGTAACTTCAAGAGTTAATTGGAATAAATATATGTTTCGTTTTTATATTTTTAAACTCGTTTAACATGTTTTAAAGCAACCAACCATGAAACTACATATTTCATTGTATATTTAAACCACTCTTGTAAAAAAAAAATTAAAAGTAATGGTCCGGGTTCCCTGGGCCAGCTGATCCACTTGATTACTATCAAGCTAATTTTCCGTGAGTAGCTTCGTTTCGATGAGACGCCCAACAATTCCCTATGCGAAAATTCTCTATTGTGGTAGCTAACAGAGGTAGCAAGGATAGAATATTTCGATTTGATGATACTCAAAAATTTATTATTTTATTTGTAGGACAATATAACTGTTAAATTATATAAATATTAACTAAGTAAAAACAAAAAACATCAGCTGGTGAATAGCTTAAAAGATCTAAGCGAACAGACAGCGGAAGCGACTCCATTTTATACTATGTAAAGATAAATGTGGTGGAATTTTTCACGCACCACTTTAGTGCTTTAGTTTCCGGCATGATCGTGCCGATCAACGATAGACACACTGTTTGTCTTTGGTCGACACTATTCCTGGATTGCGCTACACTTACCATCAGGTGTGGCGTAGTCATTTTGCCGAGCCAGGATAAAAAAAAAAAAAAAGGTTTAATACAAAACCTCATGGTGTCCATACTGCCGTCTACAGAACACTAGCGTTGGCTTATGATATGTAAACAAAGTAATTTTCTTCAAAGCAAATAACAATTAAAACGTTGATTCCATGGGACTAGTATTAATAGCCAAGAATAAAATTATCTGTAGTTAGTGATTAAACATAGATAATTGTGGCCACATCCTGACTTAACCTAATAATTAAACTATAATATGCTATTGTAACAGAAACAAGGTGATCACTAGAATCTTGGATCACACCTAAGGTTAATACATCATGTATTGATAGATGCATTAGGTACTAGAAATAGAAGCTAGAATAGAAATAGAAAGATGGACGACAATATATGACTAAGCTCAATTTAGATAAAATAAGTAAAATGAATTTGTCAAATTAAACAGCGCAAATACCTAAAGAAGGAACCTCAAATTTACGAGGTCGGATTATGCAGAATGAAATAAAAATCGCATTGCCACGTAAATGATGGATTTCTGTTATATTCTCGCCTGAGTCATGGAAAAAACTTTATGCAAATATTTCCATATAATTGGGGTTTAATTAAGATTAATTCATAAGATTCAAATTTTAAGAATAATAAAGCAAGGCAAAGGGCGCACCAGTAGAATCCATCTTTATGTATAAAATGTTTGTAGTTCCCACCAACATTAATTTGGGGGTATTGACCGTAACCTGCCAGTTTTCAGCCGGGTGATCCGCCGTACCGCGTATGTCGTTAATATGTAATCTTTTTAACAAAAAATAAAACTGCCTCAAATAACCTAAAAAGCTAAAAATAAAACTAAACGATTTCGAGTCGGTAGTATCAATAACTAACTATTAGACATTGGGTCCCTTGACGGACGGCAAAATTATGGGGGCCTGAAGTAACAGGATATATCGGCAGAACCCGGAATGCGATTCGCCGGAACGAGCGATTATGGCAGGATTTTCACAATGTTTACGGTGGTCGCTATCCACTCGAGTACAAATACAATTCCGATACCCTCTCACCAGCTAGCAGCTAGCTTTTAGTAGTCAAATTTGACATGGAAATGACAAAACCGCGACTGAAAAGTCAATGACACTGGTCAAAGGGCATTGAAGTCGAAAACATGGTGCGGTCAAGTTCAATGATATGAAGCGTGAAAATAACAAAAAAATACGAGACAATACTATTAGTATTTGTTTGTTATTGATAAGACAATGACTTCTATACCGAGGGGTGTAGTTCGCGTGCTAGCGAGTAGCGAATCAATTTGAAATAGTGTTATCTTTACATAGTATAAAATGAAGTCGCTTTCGCTTTCGCTTCTTTCATAGCGTGATATACATATAAACCTTCCTCATGAATCACTCTATCTATTGCTGAAAACTGCATCAAAATCCGTTGAATAGTTTAAGAGATCTCAGCGAACAGACAGCGGAATCGACTTCTATACTATGCGATTTTGTACTATGTAAAAATACTCTATTAAACTACTGGGCATGGGCCTTCGTGGGTTGGTAGTCTTCATATACCTTCGAAATTTATTTGTGCCGAATTCACAGGTTTCATTATGTTTGTTTCCTCCATTCACATGATCGATAATTAACAATGAATAAATGAATAAATTCCATTCCTCGCTAGGCTATTGCCGTTTGTCTTAGTATGCTAATATTGCCTTCCCCTTCCAGTGTTTCCACACGGTGTTCCTGACTCTCTCGCTCACTTATGACGTGCTGGAATGGCTGGATAGAAACGGAACGGAATTCGCCAGGAAGCTGAAATACTACAGAGACGTGCTATTCTGCGGTTTGGTGGTGCCGATGACTTTGGTAAGATATACTTAAAACTTTTTGAAAACCGTACTTTGAGTTGGCAGTTTTACAGCCGGCTCGGAACTGATTATTAATATTTTAAACAATGATTTCTTATGTTTACGCAAATATTACTCATTGAAATAAAACTATTTTAAACGGATTTTATCGTTTTTTTTATTAATTTGATCCCGACGTTTCGACATTTCGTTTGTCACGAAATGTCTGGATCAAAATTAATAAAAAACAGCGATAAAATCCGTTTAAATTAGTTTTATTTCAATAATATTTGAAATTAACAACTTGGATGTTTGTCAATCAATCGCGCCTTAACGGCTGAACGTATTTGGATGATTTGGCACAAACGTAGACAATAACCTGGCTAAGATAATGAGATACTTTTTAACCAGGAGAAAGATATTCGTGCGAGCGGAGCCGCGAGCAAAATGTAGCAAATTACAATACTATTCTCTAGTCACAGTCCGCGGATACTGATAAAGTCACGTAAAAAGGAATTCCGTAGTCGGTGGGATTTTAACCTACGATCCCAGGGGAAATTTTATATCGAGTCAGATGCTTTAACTCGGCCACGACTGCTGTTGAACTGCCAAATAGGTTGATAAGTTTGTGAATTTGGGATTTAATACAATACCAGTAAAGTTGTAAGTGGCAACTGATGAGTATATAAAGAATAAACAATAACCAAATGTGCAACTGCCAGCCAAATACTTATATAACTGTTGTATAACGCATGTCCTTTATTGATGACGCAATTATTTAGATTATGTTCAGATTTATCCATAATATACTTTGCCCTTTTATAAATTACTTATTTATCATACCAATCAACAGCTTCACTCGCGCAGCTAAATTAAGTGGCGGACCGGTTTTATAAAAACTAGTCTGGCACTACAAAGTAAAACATGAGCCTGTTTGGCGGGTACACTATTTGCAGCGCAAGTTTTTTTGATACAAAAAAACCTAGTAAATATATAAAATAGCAAAGTAAGAGTCGACTGCACCGAGGGCCCCGTACAATACACCGGTGCGAGCTCGACTTACACTTAAGATAGGATTTCCGCCATAATAATACAATATATTTTATCAATATTTAGGCCGTCTACTTGTAACGGTTCAAAAGATAACAATAATTATGTCATTGCTGTTTTTTTTTATCCGAGTACGGCAACGTGATTGCACTACACCTGGTGGTAAGCGTATTGCAGCCCAAAAAAACCAACGACTGACCAAATATGAGTTTATCGCTGGCCACAATCATACCAGCTTATATAAATGCTTCTTCACACTCTAAAGAGGGAAGAAGCAAATTGAGGGGCCTGCAACAGGAGAGGCGGATGATCGATACAGGTACAGGTATACAAAGATGCACGATATACCCGCCTCAAACAACCCTCAAGTCATGTCGCAAGCCCCTCGGGAGAACCGGATATATATTCGCTGATTCTGGAACGTGATCCACACTAGATGTGTGGATCGCTATGGCAGGTTATAATAATACTACACTATGTGTACGGTGGTCGCTATCCGGGCGGATATGAATATCCTACCACTAGCAATATACCGGCTGCCGGGTCTCCGAGACTCCTATACTGTATGTGCATGGTTGGATCCTAGTCCACCACGCTGGTGACTTCAAATCCCTTCGAAATTCTTTTTGGAGAGCTTCTCATGTGTGTACATTTCATCACGATGTTTAAGGGAACAACGGTGAAAGCACCGTTAAAGCAAGCGATAATTAACAATTAAAATACACTTAAGTTAGAAAAGTCAGAGGTGTCAGCTTTTGGGGCTGGTTTCGAACGTGCAAATATCATCGCGACAGTCCGTACCACTCTCCGCTGACCTATCGCTGCTTTTGAATTCTCACTTAAAAGAACAAATAATAAAAAAAAAACTTAAAAATATTTCTTTCTATTCCAGTTCATCTCATCAATGTTCTGGATCGTGTTCCTGATCGATAGGGAACTGGTTTTCCCTAAGGTGTACGACGAAATCGTGCCCTGGTGGTTCAACCATTGCGTCCACACCAACATAACCATTGTGATTCTTCTGGAAACCCTAATTCAGGCCAGACGGCATCCCACTGACCTGAAGGTAGAAGTGATTATGAACGGGACCGTTGGAGTGCTGTATGCTGTTGTGTAAGTTTCTTTTTAAAAAACTCAATAACAAGACGAGCAGATCGATCGCTCGCTAAAACAAGACCACTCAGAACATTAAAATAGAAGACACTGTATGACACTGAACTGTTCTTAACATTCCGATACATAAGTTGTTAAGGCTCATGGTCCAGAAATTGCACTGGCTTTAATGTACTCCAAACCTAAACACAACAGTACTTACAAACTGTTGCTAGGCGAAAGAGATAGAGCGACCAACTTAGACAGTTTCTCGCATACGATAGACCTACCACCTATTCCCGGTGCCCCTGGTATTGCTGATGTTCATGAACTGCCGCTTACCATCAGGCCGACCGCTCGCTCTTCTGCCTGTCTTGGCAATAAAAAAAAATACTACTCTGAACCTGATGGTAAGTAGTAAGTCCAAAAGTAATGTCGACAGTCGCGTCGCAAACATTGAGTCCCTCGACGGACGCCAGAATTATGCCGGCTTGAAATTGTTGGATATACAACGGCTGGTCCAGCGACTCGACTGAACGAACCACTATGGTGGGCTTTTCATCGTGTATACAGTGTTTATTAAATTGGGTACAAAAATGAATCAAGTACTATTTTAGGAGTATTTTGGTGTTGCCACTATATCCCCCCCCCCCCCCCAAAACCACGATCTTATTATCTACGTATCTTATTATCTAGTTTTTGGGCTTTATGTATATCGGTATTTGTTAACCATCAAGGAATACATCTTCTCGTTTACCGGCCTTGTACTATAAAAAAACAATACTATTGTTTTGTATTTCCGGGCCTATAGCAACCACCTTACTTACATAAGAGGTCAAAAATAATAAATTCACAAAGACCAAAGTATAGCGCGTGTCAAAGTATTATATTAATATGCCAGTATATTTTATTTCATTTATATGCCTTCTGAGTTTCATAATGTAATGCTATATATGTAATTCGTAGTTTTGTATATAGTAGTAATAGTGAAGTATAAATGGGCCACCATCAAAAGTGTAAGTGGGCCACCAACATTTTAAGCCTAAAGCCAATCTCACCTGCACGTGACATACTTTGCTGACTAACGGACGGGGCTATGGCGAAATTCCTTTTGGGGGTTATGGAAGGCAGACGGCGGTTCGCCCCATATAATTCCAAATTCGCCGCTAAATCGCGATGGGGAGGCGGATCCTGGCATTGAGCTGGGATAATGCTAGGTAGAAATAGTAGTAATTATACATAGGTAATTGTGTCATGCGCCCTTTTTTCCATCATTTGGCAAATACCCTTTCCAGCAGTTTTAAATAGCTTCTAACTTTTTTTTATTTTTAACCTATTTTGTATAATTCTTTCAATAATAGATTTTGGGGAACGTAACATATTGATTAAAATAATAGTAATAAAAAATACGAGTCAAATACCCTATCGAAAATGTATAATAAATCATAATGCTTAAACTGAAAATCGGCCAACGACCGTTTAACAACAGCGCCAATCATCTCACCAAATTATAGTTGTCGCACTTTGCATAAATAATGTGAGGTAAACTAAAATAGCGTTAAACATCTTTACTTACCTTATCTTACTTACTTTATCTGATCTTTATTCTTTTCAGATACTACTCGATCTACTTCTTCGCACACAGATGGCTCTACGGTGTCTTCGGGGTAATGACTTGGTGGCAAGTCTGTCTATACCAGATCCTCATTTGGGGCTCGTGTTTTGTTTTCTACTTCATCCAGTTCCCTATAAATAGGATTTTCCATAAAGAAGATGAGTCTTCAAGTCAAGAACAAAAGAACTGTGTACCAGAACTAAAGACTGTCATTCCTGAAATGAAATTCAATGGCGAAGAGAAACCACCCAATCCTGAGGTGAAAGAGCCATCTCTTTCAAACAAACCTTGGAGTCTTAAATATAGGTCTACTAAAAACCAATTTGAGAATTCAAGTCTGTGATATTAACACTGTTATGCAGTTATAAGTTAGAAAATATTTCGGGCCGATGGTTTTTTGACCTTTTTCGAGAGTACTTTTCGGCTGATACGTCCTAATTATCAATATTTGATAACCTTCGGTGGGTTGTTTTAATCATCATTCTTAAACTAATGTAAGAAGAAATGTTTCACGTAATTTACAAATAGTTGTTTCACTTGATTTAAACTCCGACTAAACATCCCGCATCGCCCTAATGAATACTGATATTTTTGTAAGTTATCTGGATTAGTCAATATGGTTATTATGTTTTCTGAGAATCTGTTGAGTCTGTGCCACTCTTTTTAATGGTTCGGTTGTTGTACACATATACTATGTTATATATTATATACTATATAAAATATTGTTTCGTAAACATTTCTTCTTATTTGAAATGGACGAGACGCAGCCCATTGTGTAACACATGCGACGCTTCATGCTTCACACTGTTTATTGGTAGTAACACGGTTCTTCTGGAACTTCCGTTCTTTTGAAAACGCGTCGCCTGTTTTGAGTTTCGGCTCGCGCAATCACGCGTCGTTTAACTACACCATTACGGGTCTTTTTAGAAGTATGGATGATGTAAAATAACCCACACCTACTACGGCAGCATGTGTTTAACTTTTGTGATAAAATATTCATGGTCTTATACAAAACGTGGTCTAACTTTAAACTAGGGTTATATTGGCCTGTTTGTATGGGTTATCATATCATAATCAGCCACAAGACGTCCACTGCTGAACATGGGCCTCCTCCAAAGATTTCCAGACCGACCTCTTGGAAGCGGCCTGCATTCAGCGACTTCCTGCGATCTTTATCACGTCGTCTGTCCACCTTGTAGGTGGACGTCCAACGCTGCGCTTGCCAGTACGTGGCCTCCATTTCAGAACCTTTCTGTCATATCATAGTTACTAGTTATTAGAAACCTCGTTTAAAATTAGAATACGTTTTGTAATAAGGCAGTTAGAGTTTGAAGGGAGAGCTGAGCAATCGTTATGTTATATTATTGTGTGCTTATTGGGTTTCAGTGGCAAAGCTAAGGGGAAGCCGGAGCTACGACTAATTGTTCTGAATCAAAGTATCTTTCAAAGGTTTTATTAATACGTTACATAAGTGGCGGTATACTTATGCTAAGAGAAAATGATCCTCGGCTTAAATTCAAGGTCGGGCACTCACAATATATGTTTAAGTTTTCGATTCGAAATAACCATAAAAACCATTAGACGTATGTGTCCGGGATTTGATGTGCCAGGTATGTCGAGGGTATCGCCCCGTATCTCATCATGGGACGGAAATACGCTCGGCGATCAGTCGGTGAATTTGTTGCACCAGTATTTGCATGCAACTTCAATAAATAATTGCAGTGATTTTATTGGCTCTGTATATTGAATGTTCAGCATTCCAGATTTAGGAATATATACCATAATAAGTAATGTATTAAATTAATACACCTCATAGTCGTCACAAGCTAGGATTCTGTTAAGTATATTTATCCGTTAGAACAATTGATTCAAGACATTAGAAATTTACATTTAAACGTAAAATATAATACTATATGACTAGCGATATAGTATTCTAATTGTATTCAAAATTCTAGAATTATGTCCAATAAGTATATAGAATTTCCATATCAGATATCACGAATTTCAATACAGGATCTAGTAACATTTAATACTAATGTAAGAAAGATGTAAATAAGGGTTATGTTATGTATATAGTAATTTGTTATAAGATTGAATTAAAATAAAATATATTTAAATAACATTTTTGTTTTTTTTCATCTTGATTATTAGCATTTTATACATTAGTAAATAAGTCTGTTTCTAATTTGTGTAAATATAAAAGATATATACATTGACTTAAACTTAGCTCGCAGGAAGTCGTTGGATGCAGGCCGCTTCCAACAGGTCGGTCTGGAGTCTCTTTGGGGGAGGCCTATGTTTAGCAGTGGACGTCTTGTGGCTGATGATGATGATGATGATGACTTATAACTAGATATCGGATTATATGCATTTGCATGTTTGCATATGCAAATGCATATAACTCTATATGTATAGTTTTATTGCATAATTTAATACTTTCTGGGCCATCGTGCATAATTCGATAGGTAGCGGGGTTCACAGGCGTATATCATTATCAACAGTGACGAATTTCAGGTTGCCGCCAAATTATTCTGCCCAGTGAACTCTGTCTCGGTTGATGTGGAGATGGCGTTATCAGCGTACAGACTATTAATATTAACTGACTAACGTCGTAAGCTCTAGAATGCATATTTAGTTCATATTTGACCTTTTTATTAGAGAATATTGAATACATATGTTGCCCTTTTTTTGATGAATATAATCCCATGTCTACTTATAACACACTTTTGGAACCTTTCAACTAATGGTCTAAGTAACACAAGGATGTTTATGTTAGCCCGGCGAATCCTGTACTATATTTGTAAAATAGAGTTACTTATTATTCTTGGTAAGCTGGAGAGTAAGAGTTGAAATGAGCACACAGAATAATTTTTATTTTATATTTTTACATTTATTTTCTTAATATTACAAATGTTTACATACAAAGTTATATGCTTATGTTATTTTTACATTCGAGTGTTCATGCATAGGCGAAAAAAATTCTGATAGTTTTAAAATGAAGGATTAACGTACCATCAACTATCTTTTAAGATTTTTATTACTCTGGTACTAAATGTTGTAAGATTACGTGAAAATTAACGATGCACTGACGTGCTTTCAGAATATGTTGTTACCTAACAATTATTTTATACTAGCTATTCCTCGCGGTTTCACCTGCTTTTATGCTACGTTTCCGTGGGTCATAGCATGTTATATGCTATGCTGCATGTAATTAACCAACATCTCGACAAAACAAATATTTGGTGTGAATATATGACCTTAATCCTCCTAGGCGTTCAAAAGTTTCCAGTTGGTTACATAAAGATGATTTTTTTTCAAGTTATTTATTTTCAGTTGAATTGTGACTCTCCTGAATTATTTTTATCTAGGAACTTTTCCAGAACCTTATCGAACAAAACAAGAAAAGAATTACGCACATCTATTATTCGAATCGCGAGTTATGGTCTTAAATACAAATAGTAAATCTCTAAGAAAAACCACATTCAGTTTTTCACAAATTTAATCATTTTGAGGGAAACTTTTAGATTTTTTTCTTTCATACAAACCTCACTCGGATTATTATGAATAATTAAAATAAATAGTCAAATCGGCCCAGCCCTTATTAAGTGATGTTACCAACGAACAGTATTTAATTTTTATTTACATAGAATATATGCAACTTCAGAATACAGTATTGACTTCATACTTTGTCACTATGGGTCAAAGAACCTCCTTTTTATGTTGGCTGAATTTGACTAAAACCCATATTGCCTATTTAAACATAGGAGGTACAATATCACGATATTTGTTTCTATTTATCTTTCCAAATTTTATAAAACTATGAAAATTTCTTTAGCATATACATCTGGTGGTAACCTCTGAAAAAAGGTTCTTATCCATAAGGTAACTAAATTCATAAAAAACCTTACGATAATATTTTAAATTACATTGGCAGTGAGTAATAATTTAGTTTAATATTTACCCTTTTATATACTGATCAAGCCTATTGTGAATTTGCCAAGATTGGCCAGACATTTTATTTCATGAAACAGTGTCAAGAAAAAATACGTATTTCGTGAAAATTCGTACAAATAATAATAAATTTTAATAACCCGGTTTTAGTGTAGCACAAAAGAGTAATGAAAATATTTAAATCTAACAGTTTTTTACGGTTGGTTCGACACTGAATTAAATCTTCTGTCATTTTGAATGATCAGGGTAAGCAGTAAACAAATTTTTATTTTTTACGAAAACCTATGGATTATATAGGTATCAACTGTGACTGCGAATATTTTGGTAAAAAAGAATTCAATAAATAAATATTGTTGTTTCATTTTGCCAAAATTGTTTTGAGAAGAATAAGTTATCAATAATTTTTAAGCTTTGCCTATTCCTTGTTGAAATATAGAAAAACGTATAATATATAAATCACAGAAACAGTTGCAATATAATCTACAGGCTTTCACTAATTCTTTCAAAGGTTACCTTAAAATCACATTTAATAAAAATCACCTAAAAATTGCCTGTATAGTTGCCTAGGAAATCTAGTCAGAACATCGTCTTGATAGACCAGTCTTTGCGGTTGTATATAGTAGGAAGATGGCGTCCTAATATTTACATGGGGACGTTTTCTAACCTGATAGGCACTAACATCTGACGCCGCATATTGCGGGTCGGCATTCTGGTAGTTACCCCGAAATCTAGCGAACGTGTAATCTCGATCAGCTGACACAAAACCGCTCGGAACTCTATTTATTGGTAAATTCGGAGCCAATGCTTCGTTGTATCTGTCGTCGAAATCGTTTTCCACAGAATCAGCAAGATTTTGCCTTATTGATATATTTTCTGGAATTACAGGTTTGCCCGTTGGGCCATAGGGCTTCGATACTTCAACTTTTATTTTTGGTTTGTATGAATCTTTTGCAGAATTAATAAAGGGAATAGATGTTGCTAAGTACGGCTTAATATAGTCGCCAGGAGACAACGTTGATTCAAGCTTGTCTCTAATTGCTTCGTAATTGTCATTGTACACTCGCAGAACTTTTGTTGCCAATTGTTTTGCCTTTTGATCCTGAGCTGCTACCTGTACAGTTGTTGTTTCTGGTTTGAATGTAGTTTCTAATGTTGTCGTTGTGTGAACTAGAGCGGTTGTCGATTCTTTCTTATTTTTGTCATAGTCTATGTCTTCTTCGTCATAATATTCGTATTCGTCTTCAAGTGCTCTTAATTCTTGCGTTGTAGTAGGTTTTTTAGTTGTGAATGTTGTTGTTGGTTTTGTTGTCGTCGTTGTGGTTGTGGTGGTTATTGTTGTAGTTGGTGTTGTTGTTGTTCGGGTTGTTGTTGGTCTAGTTGTTGTGGTACGAGTCGTCGTGGTACGGGAAGTAGTAGTAGGTTTTGGGGTTGTCGTAGTCGTCGTGCTTGTGGAAGTGGTGGTGGGTTTAGGGGTGGTGTTTAAGGGAGCTGTGAGATCTCTGCCGGCGACTGGTTGCAGCCCGCGCGGCAGGTACGGGCTACCACCCCTAGACGGTAAAAAAGGACGTTTTATCACTTTGACTGCAGGCCTTACTTGTTTGACCCTCTCTTCTACTTCTTCTCTCTGTATTCTATCTTTCTGATCCTTCTTTTCATCGTAATCATAGTAATAATCATCAGTGGGTTTCGGTGTGCGTTCTTCTTTATTTCTTTGGTTTGAATATTTCTGACCCCTTCCAGTAGGAGGAGGGTTGTAATATTCATCTTCATAATCTATCGGTCTTTTTGTCTTCCGCCCTTTGCCATCAGGACTACTAATAAGTGGTCTTGAAGGCTTAAACTTTTCCTTTTCTACAGGCTCGGCTTTGGGTCTTTGCTGCACTATTGTGGCCTTTGCAGAAGGCAATGGCTTACTATTGTCGTCATCTACGTAGTCATAGTAATCATCGTCTTCTGCCTTAGGGGGTGCTTTTGTTGTGGCAACTGTCACGTAGTTATATTTTCCCCTTTCATTCACTGGAACCGGTCTCTTAACTTTTGGGGGCATTCTAGGTTGACTAAAGAGACCATGACCAGCTGGCTTAACTAGACCTTCTGGTGCTGATGGTGGATCCTTTTTATCTTCTTGAACTCTGTCATCACTTTCGTAGTTTTTTTCAGGTTTTGAATACGGCCTTTCATCTCTATTTCTATACGGGCGTTCTTCTCTGTATCTCCTGCCTTCGTTTTGGTAACGGTCTTCTCTAGGTCTAGAAGGTTTTTCCGCTATATCATCTCTGGGTGGACGTCTCTCATCTCTAGGTCTTATTTCATCACGAGGCCTGATGCTATCACGAGGTCGAATTTCATCTCTTGGCCTTACTTCATCTCTAGATCTTGTATCTTCATCTCGCGGTCTTTTCTCATCTCTTGGCCTTATTTCATCACGTGGCCTCACTTCATCTCTAGGTCTGATATCGTCTTTTGGCCTGATAACTTCTTCATCCCTAGGTCTATATTCATCTTTGGGCCTTTTGTCTCGTGGTCTTATATCATCTCTAGCACCATCTCGTTTTCCGCCTCTTGGTCTGTCGTCGTCGTTAGGACTGTATCGCTCAGTCTCATCTTCCCTTGGTCTGGGACGTCTACCAGGTCTGAAGTTTTGTCTCCTATCGCCTTCTTCATCATAAGGCCTTCGTTTTCCGGGTCGTCTATCGTAAGGCCTTCTGTCTTGAAACTCTTCTTCAGGTACTTCATCTCTAGGTCTTGGACGTCGATCGTACCTGAAATAAATAAGGAAGTGAGTGATAAAAATTATTATTTAGTTATTTTATTTAAATCAAAAATATTGTACGTAATCTTTCTATTATCTCCGATGTTTCATTATCGGAACATGCAGTAAATATTATTTTAGATTATTATTATTACCTGTCATCTTCATAATCGTCTACTGGCCGCTTTTTCTGTCCTGGTCTTCCACCAGGCCGAGGCCTTGGTCTTCTCCTGAAAAATTGAGGGACTGTTAGTAATTGTATAAATAGAGTTTATATATAATTATAAGTACCTATTGGAAGGAGGGGCTTCCAATAGGTATCGATAACGAGGTCATAAGAATGATTACTAACCAGCTGATTTTTTTGTATTTACTTAGTTAATATTTATATAATTTAACTGTCATATTGTCCTACAAATAAAAAAATTGGTGTGTGTCGTGGGACACCAGGTAGGAACGAAGTTCCTTCGGCTAATGTAGAATCGAAACAAATTGCAAAAAATTCAAATTATCAACTAAAATAACAAAATATGTCTCTTTATTTTTGTTTGACAACATAAAATTACATAGAAATATAATAGAAAAATAGAAATAAAAAAAAGACGTGTGGCACTCGGAGACTGCCGCGGTAAAGCTATTGTATGGCATTTTTTATCAACTTATGTAATTATTATAAATAATAACGAGCTAGCGTAATCTTTTAAAAATCGAAGGAGTATTTTTATATACTTCAATTATAACTGGCTGAATGAATTTCATTTTAAAAAAGGAACTAACGCTGGCTGTTTATGCGACTGTCGCGCCTGCGCACTTCTCATTTAACGCTTTTATTCCACGCATTTTTTCCACGCATTTTTCTTACGGTTTTACTATGACATTTTTTTCAGTTCGGTCACGCAGCGAAATCCCTATCCCCTCCAAGCCTGCCGTAAGGAACTTCGTTCCAATAATAATTTTTTGAGTATCTCAAATTGAAATATTCTATCCTTGCTACCTCTGTTAGCTACCACAATAGAGAATTTTCGCATAGGGAATAGTTGGTCGTCTCATCGAAACGAAGCTACTCACGGAAAATGAGCTTGATAGTAGTCAAGTGGATCAGCTACCCGAGGGCTCCCTGTCCATATAATACAAGGCGTGCATAAATAAGTTTTACTATCTATAATATCAGGTCAGTTTTATACTGTTCCACTGTTGGGGACGGGTCTACTGTACGAATAAGAGGCGTTAGGCTTTAGTCCACCATGCTGACCTAATGCGTGTTGGCAGACTTCAAAATTGAAGAATTCTCAGGTATGCAGCTTTCCACACGTTTAGCAAATACATACGTAACTTACAAAAGCCAGAGGTGCATGTTTTTGAAGTTGCGACTTTCGTCTCGGCAGCCCGTATCCCATAGGTATCACCGAGGGAACAAACTGTTTAACTCACCTATCTTCGTAGTCGTAATCATCTCTATAGTAATAGTCGTCATCATAGTAGTCATATCTGTAGTGAGGCCGTCTTCTGGCTGGCCGAGGTGGCCGCTCTGTGGTAGTCGTAGTTGTCGTGGTGGTAGGTGGTGGCGGCGGTGGATCTGTCGAGGCCGACTTGTAGAGAGCTTCGTTTCTAGAAAATTGGAAAAAATAATTAAATAAATACTCCCAACAGACAGTCACACGCATAAATAGTCCTAACCGCACAATAAGTTACTAGTCTTGTGTCGTAGATATCAGGAACTATGAGAGACTTTCGGCGTCACCCACACCTGAAACAAATGTTTGTGGATCACACAAACATTTGCATTGAACCTGTGTAGAGCTCACAGGTTCAGTTCACGTTCTAGTTTTCGATTAAGTATGTTTCAGTAAAAGTAGGTAGTAGTATTTTCAAAACAGAATTCAAATAAGTAAAAAAGGAAAGGTGAAAGCTAAATCACAGACTGCATTTCATAAATTCTGTATTCAAGACAAGCCAAAATTAAACTTCGCTTTGCTGCATAGTTTGACAACGTGCTTAAGAACAAATCTAAAATAAGAAATTTCATGAAGTTGATATTATTTCAAAGGACTCAGATTACCGCCTCCTCCGATTAACCCCTTACCTCGCAAGCACAATTTTTTATCAACGTAATAATTTAGTCATCTTGTATTGCGCATGTAAAGTATTAATTACCTGCTGAAGTAGTTAGGTGAATTTTTACAATCGACTTCGGAGACAAAGTGGCAGATGAAAGTCTTCTGGTCGAAGGCGGTGTAATTGGCGCAGAGGAAATCATACCTGGTGCCGTAGAGGCAATGGTGATACACCTGGAAGAAAGTTTAATATTTCATTAAAAACAAGGATATAAATAGGGTGTATTTCTCAATTCTTTCTTATAATTATTTCTCAATCCTTGATAACAAGTAATGTTATATGATTAATATTATTTCGGGAGTTTTCATTCATGAGGTATTATTGGCTCACTCAAATGACCAGCTGTCTGCGTTAGATGAAGGATTATATATTGACTAATCCTGCCATAGGGGTTCGATCAAGCGAGTCGCGTTCCGGCGTCAGCGAGTGTATGTTTAGTAATATCGGACTAACTGTTGATGTACGCAATGCAAGAGGCATTATATTTGAACTGTATTGTACTAACTTTCAGATCCAGAGTACTAAGATGTTGTCGTGTCAGGATATAATACTCGAAAACGTAATTAATGTCAGTTTTAATAAAATTCGCAAAAAGTCGTAGATGCGCTATACAAAATATTGTCATATTTATTAAAATTTGGGCCCATACACTTTGTTTTATCAAGCTAGTTAGTAAATACTTCAGGGTTTTTGTGTGACATGCAGTAGCATCTGTCTTAATATGGAATGACCTTGAATGTGACATAAAGCATTACATTTCAATGTTTACGACAAAAAGTTACATCATTCGTGACCCAAAATGAAATAAAACAATAATGACAACCTACACTGACTCTATGTTTGGAAAATTGACTATAACTGCACAACACATTTTACTACACTTTATATTGATAGCCCTGACATCGGCAGTAACCTGCTTGATAATAAAGTTGTTAGTTGATATTATTATACCAGCCTACACAATGAAGTGGAGATCAGACTAAGTAGTTTGGATGATAGGCGTAATTTATTGTAGAGACCAGACACAAGTTGAATTAATTTTCATGCATATTTAAGGTATTTTGTTATTTTCATTTATAAGACGTAAACCATGGTATATACAAGCAATATGCGTAGGTATTTTTTCTTGTGATGGGTGGACGAAATGAAAAGTCTCTTTGATAGACAATAAAAACATAGGGCGTACTTATAACGAGGCCCATAATTTTGAAGAAAGGTTTAGATGAAGCATATTACAAGCAATTCCAGATAGTGATGTTATTATACAAAAAGTAACTAACGACTTACCTCTATTCACTAACAAACCTATCACTGATGATAATGATATTAACAAAAGAAAAACTAACCTGGCATTTATGAGGGACGGAAGCATAGAACCCATCATGGAGTCCGTCGCATTTGAAGTCCATGGTTTCTGGAGGAGGTACAGCTTCGTAAAAGGGATACTCGGAGAGGTTGTATCCGTTAAGTTCCCGGGGAAGATTGGGGTCGTGGATATAGTCAATCTGCGGGATGCCTGTCAATTTGCTCGTTGAATTGGATGCTTCGCCATCCTCAGCTGTAGCCTCCGTCTGAAAGAAATGTTTTTTAAGTGAGACCAACGAAATAAATCAATATAAATATCTTCGAAAAATCTCGACTTTTTTAATGTTCTCCATTATATGTTTAAATCTAAATAAAATAATATGTAATTTAAAGCTTATTTTTATTATTGAGATTTGTGTCGACGCAATGTGAACTCCCAGATTAGATATTTCTTCACAAATTATATTTTGTTTACATACAAATATTTTTTTCTCTGACTTCTGTTACTATGAACATTTTATGTCTAGTAGATGAGATCTTTACTATTATCACAAAATTGTTAAGCGATGGTTGTTAAAATATCGCAAAGAGTTAGTTATATTTTCTGTGTTAGCTCAACTAAATTATCAAAATCTAAGACTTATCACTATATTCAGAAAAATAATTCTAGAATTGAAATTATCATCTTCTAGAATTTATTTAAAGCCTCATAATATACCCTGTTAACCTTTAGTTGCGAAACCATAAATCTGTTTGGACAGTATAAACATATTGTGCAAACGTCCCCGCGAGGTGTGGCTCGACAGTTGATGAAGCCTCAAGGTGATTTACTCGTTTCCTCATTCTGCATAGTAAACATTTTACTAGGGACTATGACGACAAGCGTATCAACAACTTACGATATTAAATCCAATTTTCAATGGTGAATAGTCTTCCCCTGCTTGTTCATTAATAACTCACTGAGCAAAAATAAATTTCAATACTGTTGAGTATTTATTATGGATATACCTATAGGTCGATTCAATGTAACACCTAATGATGAACATGATGATAACACCTAATTAACATCTTGATGAGAATGAAATGAAGACAAACTCATTTAAAGGGTATTTTAAGACTACCATGTTCGTTACTCTCAGAGGGTTTCTCACTAAGCTTTATGTTGTAAATTGTAAACAATTAATATGATTCCAGGCATAAGGAGACTCAAAATTTTTGGCACATAATCTGTTTTTCCAACCAAAATTAGAACTTACCTATATTATACCTTCAGGCTGCGGTTAGACGACGCGTGGTTGGAGCGTTGCGAAGAATTAAACATTATGGCTTAGTCAATAGAGTTTACATTAGTTTTTCGAGTGATTCGAGCGAGGCGGCCGCGCGCCCGCCGCGCGGCCGCAACGCGGTGGGATTCCTTGTCATATAAATACGCCCTAAATCGTTATATACAGACGTATTGTAATTTATATCTAGACAAACTATTTATAAAATAATCAAGTTATGAGCCACAAACCATCGGTAATGGTACACATTGTAATAATTTTCCAATAACCCCCGCTAGATGTCACCACGCTACCATATTTTAAACGTATGAGGAAAGTTGGAAACGAAAGTCGTGTGAATGAACTTCCTACATCATCATAATGATGCAGGGGTGCGGAGACATAATAAACAATAACCTGATATAAAAATGGGATTGCCTGTATATTAAGGTTGTCTGGAAAAGATTGCTATTCTAGCAATAAGACCTAGAATTTTCTGCCGCCAAGCAACAGTGTGTAAGCACTGTTGTGTTTTGGTTTGAAGGAAATTGAAGCCAGTGAAATTACTGGGCATTATGCGACTTAACATCTTATGTCTCGGGTGACGAGCGCAGTTCAGTGCCATGCAGTGCTTTGTAATTCAAAGATCCTTGCTGGTCTCGTCAAAAGGAAAAATAAGACCACCCATTGTCTTCGATAGCTTTAGCATTAGTTTTTTTAGTTTTAGTTACTTTCATTGTAAATGGTTTGCCATAAAGCGTTTTGCGTCTCATAAAATCTGTCGTTAAGGAGCGTTTCGTATGGTGAATGAGATACCCGGAGGCCCAAATCCCCCTTTCCGTCGGTCGGTGACGACACAATAATTTTTATGGTATTGTGAGAGTTCATGGACGGTGGAGCCCACTTACCATCAGGTGACTCATTAGGTCCTAAGCCATAAAAAAATATTCTAGTCTAATAATCTTCTAATCTAATAGTCTTCTTCTAGTCAAATAGTCTTTTAGCAGACTTCACATATCTTCGAATTTCTTGATGGAGAATTCTCAGGTATGCACAGACGTAACTTGATTACCTGGGGTCCATCTTCTGACACCTCCTCGGGTGCGGCTGTGGTAGTGGTGGTGGTCTTCGCGAAGATCAGGGAAGTGGCCCGCGCAGCTGACGTGGTGGGCAGCTCCGTGGCCAGGACTGTGAGGACTATACCTGAAAGATATTCGTTTATCGAGTCTTTTATTGTAAATCATATTATACGTATACTTGCTTATTGTTTATTCAAGGAAATGAGACAAAACATAATATGTTAAGGATCTTGAAACCTTATCAAAAACACAATTTTCAAATATTCAATTTTGTTTGGTTTGGATCTTGAATTAAATAAAATTAATTTTATTTGCAAATAACTAATTCAACAAATATTTATTCAGTTCATGTTATGGACGGACTGATCGCACGTCAACACCGTTTTTTACTTTGACCCATCGTGAATATTTACACGAAACACACTGCGAATGCTTTTTCCTGTTACAACATATTTTTTATTAGCAACATGATTATTCTTAGAATTCTTACAAATTAGTATAAAAACTGTATATTATAAGAAGTATGTATTCATCAAACACAATATTAAATTAACTGACCAATGACAGATCAACGAAGAATATATAAAGAAGGAGTTTAGTTAAACGAGCTTTGGTTATTCATGTCAAAAAATACACCCCACTACTTCATAAAATATTCTTTTGCCACCATTCCATGCTAAGATTGTCTGGAAGGGGTATCTCTATTTCTATTAATCGAATCGAAATCGATAAACCCGCTTATTGTAACATATTATTATATTTTACTTTGTTATTATTTGTCAGCGATAGCATAGTGAAAAGTGGTATGGACTGTCGAGACGAAAGTCGCAGGTTCGAAACCAGCCCCAAGAGCATGCACCTCGGACTTTTCTAAGTTACGTGTGTATTCATTGCTAATTATCGCTTGCTTTAACGGTAAAAAAAATATCGTCTGGAAACGTGTCCTCCATATGAATTTTGAAGGTATGTGAAGTCTGCCAAACCGCATTAGGCCAACGTGGTGAACTAAGACTTCTCAGTAGTAGAGGCCCGTGGTTATCAGTGGGACGTGTATTACACAGGACGTGTATTATTGTTTTTAATTATTTGTACAAATGGTGTACAAAAGTTGTCAATCAATTATTAAATTAGTCCTGTGTTGTTCAGGTAGTATGTACAATGATGACCTCATTCGTCTACTAGCAGCATACATAAGTTGAGAAAACGGGGAAGTCCAGGTCAAACCCTAGGGCAGACAAACAATACGTGTAAGAGTTTCGATTCGAAAAACTACATATGATTTAGTATTGGATTTTGTGCTCGGTGTGGTGATAGGCTTGCCACGTACAACATGGGAGAGAAAAAAGCTCGGCCAACAAATTACACGTCTGCATACCCTTTCGGGGATAATAGCGTGAGTTAATTTATGTATGTATTGACATTGATGTTTATACTCGCTTTGTCTTTATTTGTGTACTTTGCCGTTCAATAAATGCCAATCTATGTACATAATCTTCACAAAGCAATTAACCTTAGGCTAAGAGCTATAAAGCGAACTATCACTTAGTCTAACTGCAGTACTTTTAAAGATGTCGATTAAATGTAAGTATTTTTGTTTTATTTACGTTTATTCTCAATTGATATTGAAAATATTTTTTTTGTTTAATATGAGCTACCTTTTTGGCAAATAAAATAGCAACGCATAAAAATTATTATGATGATAGATAATTTTAAGTTAACTTTGAAGAGGTCAACTTAAGGTTAACGTCGGGGCTATAGATCTAAGCCTGAGATCCTTTAGGAGACGGGGTTTAGACTCAATCGAGATCCCAATGTTCTAACACTTTTTAGCGATATAAAATAAGAGCGTGGGTTGCTTGTTTCTTAGAGCAGAGTTTTGTGTTACGAACTGATTGGCTCGACTGGGTGATGCCAATTCAATTAGTTGTTTTTTTTCTATTCAACAATAGACAAATTCTATGCCATCATCATATACCAAATCTTGTTAAACAACATGCTAAACAGTTTCAGCTTCTTTTTGGTCAATTAATGGCGACGAGATTAGTATGAAGCTATTTATCACGTGGAGGGTGAACGAAGGAGATTGGTATGATTGACAGTGACGAATGGTGGTTCTCCTATTTCGAACCGTACTATAAATATTTTTTCTCGGTAAGTGTTTTTTTTAAACTTAAGGTAGGTAATCCGGCACGAGTCATGACCACATATTTGTACAATAAATACAGTATACAGTAGCCGAATGACACGAGAGAGTCCAATAGAGGACGAGTATCGACTCAGATGATTAGATAGAAGATACAAAATGTAAGCAGCGATAGCTCAGCGGGGAGTGGTATAGAGACGAAAGTCGCAGGTTCGAAACCAGCCCCAAGAGGATACACCACTGACTTTTCTAAGTTACGTGTATATTAATTGTTAATTATCGCTTGCTTTAACGGTGAAGGAAACATCGTGAGGAAACCTGCATACCTGAAAACTCGATAAGATTTTCGAAGGTATGTGAAGTCTGCCAACCCGCATTAGGCCAGCGTGGTGGACTAAGGCCTAATCCCTCTCATTTAGTAGAGGAGGCCCGTGCCCAGCAGTGAGACGTATACAGGGCTAGTAAAAGAAAAAAAAATACAAAATGTACTACTCTTTCTACCGACTAATGAGTTTGTCTTGTGAAGCATCGGCACCCAACGCTCCTTCATTCTGCCAATTCCTCCTTTATGCTCACAACTTGTGCCGGTACCTATATAATTATAGCGCGAACGGAATATTATCCCATGAAGGATACGGATGATGTAATGAATTGACATTATAAAATAGCTAAAATTTAAATGTTAGTAGTGAACAAAACCTTGACTTTTGGATTAAATGCCTTGATCGAAGTAAGAGGCGCCTCACGCAGAATTCTGACAAATTATGCGATGTATTCAGTTTATATGGAAAAGTTTAATATGTATCAGATTCTTGCATATTTATGCATCATTAAAACCTAATATGTATAGAACTCAGTTGGCTACAGTAACGGACATTTAAAACATAAAATCTAATATGGTTTGTCAGTTAGTCTACTACTAATTAAGTAGTTGAATTAAAATTGGAATCCCAGTCATAAATAAAAACAATCTTTTTCATCAGCCTCTTTTATGATCTATACCTATTTGGCATATCCAAAGTGACTAATATGGACCTTAATATACATATTTCGGCTAATTTTTGTATTCTGAACATGGACACATGGTTTTTAACACAATATGTTACAGAAACATTTGACTCATAGTTTTTATGACTCCGAGTGTTTTGATGACTTATCATGGTCGTTAATACAACGTCTTAATACAATATATAACTTATATTAACTAACACAGTTAGAACCAAAGCTGCAACATTTTTTTGTATGTTTTGTCTTATTTATTTCTTATGAAATACAATATATATAATCATAGCCATAGTCCATAGTAGGTATTAATAATATAACGAACGCGTCGGTCAGCGGCCAGACTGATCGTTTTTTTTATCCACACGATTGCGATAATTTCAAGAGTTTTAAAATAACCGGATTTTTCTCGAATGCCCTTGACCAAGTGACTCTAAACCGATTAGATTTTTTAAATTTTATGACTAGAAACACAACAATTCTGAATACTAAATGAAATTAATGCTAAATCGTTTTTATACATAAATAAGCATCAATAAGAATACATAGCCGGTCTAACATATATTTAGTTGGTCAGGTTTACGTGGTTGTCTGACATGGCTATCCGGGTTTAAACTACATTCCACTTGCATACTTGGAGAGGTCAGAGGGGTAGGTATCAATAGTTCCAATCCTTTCTCCACGAACCATGTGTTCTGCCTTTTGTACCTAAAACATCCAGTGTGGGATTTTATGCTACCATAATATTTATTCTTCTTAGCTTGTAGGAATAGTAGGGTCCTTGCATCTGAGTAGGCACTGAAATTCCGTTTGTAATACTGATGAGTATCATCTACCATCCAAGTTGTGGTGATGCTGGCGGATACTAGTGTCGTGTCGTGTAGTCATGCCTCAAACGTTTGGACAAAGTAGTGTGTTCCTCGTTGTACAAAATATGTAGTATGAGACAAGTTAACTTGTCTCTGAAAACATACAGCTTCGCTATAGTTTCGCGGAAGTTCTAATGCGCGATTTTGCCTTTAAATGGTAAGACAACGCATACCTATATATCGAAGACTGTTTGAGGATTGCGAACAAGAGTTAGGTATTTAATGTGTTGAGGCTACCGCATGTTTCGACTATGCTAAACTTCTAATTTCGGAGCATTTTTGTCAACATGTTATATATGGAAATTTTATCTCTCTAAGACTCCGCAAGGTTTTATCCTAATGCAGAGTAAATGCGTCACTCTGCATATTTTAGGATTTAAGATATCTTTAACATTCGAGACTGTATTTGGCACAGAATATAGCGAGTAGTAAACGGTTCTTGAATAATCAATACAAGGCCATCAGGAAGGATTTAGCTTTTTTTTTTGTTTATCCTGGCTCGGCAAAGTGACTACGCTACACCTGATGGTAAGTGTGGCGCAATCCAAGAATAGTGTCGACCAACGATGAACAATGTGTCCATCGTAGGCTGGCAAGATCATGCCGGCCTGCCAAAGGGCCAAGGGGGAGGGGAAGGAAAAAGGAATGGGAAAAGGGTTAGGATCAGAGGGCCAGCTCCCTGGAGAGAACCGGATATACACTGGCTGACCCTGGAACGCGACCCACACAAGGTGGGCCACTATGGCAGGTTTTAGCACCAGTGTACGGTGGTCGCTATCCGGTCGGATACAAGTATCCTCCCACCAGCGCGTATGCGTATGTTGATGGCAAAGTCAGAAATCCGTAATTGCAACTTTGCCTTGATGAGCCAAAAATTTACCACAATATTTAATACAAGCAAAATTGGCTGACTGGCATGACGTTAGACACATGCTTTCTACGCGGGAATTATTCAATATAGGGCTCGTATATAAATCTTTCACTATACGTTGAAGTAAAATTCATTACAAGTTTTACGACCGTGGGTCTGGCACGCAATTTAACGGAACGGAGTATATTTATTTATTTTATTTATTTATTTATTAAACTTTGTACACATGGTATACAGGCGGACTTTAATGCCTTATTTAGTAGAGGAGGTGGTAATGTGACCCCCACAGATATTATGGCCCCCTTCGATATTTCTAGCTTAGAATCACGTCATCAAGCTAAATTTTTTTTTACGGGGAGTATCAATGACAATTTCGATTTTAAGCACAAAAAAATATGAGAGGTCAGCACATGCGTTTATTATTCGAGCCAGTTTGAACTTGCACTCGCAAAAACTTTGTTTGTTCTGGAAATACCGAGTTTACGCATCTGAGATTTGGATATTGTGTTCGATTAACGTTTTCCTATTAGATTTTGAAGGTACGTACGTAAAATATTTGATGTTACATATTTTTAGAGGTTGATTTGTAGATTCCACAATATTGGTAATTTGGCCCCCTCATAACATACATGAGTGATATTTATTTTTTTATTTACTTATAGATGCCGTGACAAAGTGTAGTGTCTCCAGCTTCTAAGAATGTGATATGCACAAGGCATAAGCCTCTTGGTAGAAAACTAATACTACAGCAGCAAAGGTGCTCACATCGTCACCTCAGAAAAACCAATTGTATGAATCTTTTCGCTCAGCAGATATTCCGGCGGTTTTAATTGGCAACAAAGAGACGTAACATCTAGCAGTAGTTCCGATAATGAAGAAATAGTTGAAAGCGACTCATCGGGATGTGATGGAAATGTCTCTCCATAGTAGTAGTCAGTAGGGTGCCATATTACCCTCACTTGATCTCAAATTGCAAAATTTCCATTTTTTTTTAATAAATATATTTCAGATTTATCCGTTGCATTTCTCTTTATTCCGTATTATGTAGTGTATTGGCAAGTAAATAAGGAAAGTAATGATGTATTCATTACATATGTTTTCCTTTTATTTTTCACATGAGACCTCAAAAACAAAGTGGGGGGCCACATTACCACCTTCTCCTCTATCTGAACTCGCAACCAACTTATCATTTTTTATTTTGTATTATAATTATAACCATTAAGTAGTCCTATGTTATTTTTTTGTGATTATTGGTTATACAATAAAGGTTTTTTGTATGGTATATATTTAAGAATTTACATTATTCTGGTTATTTACACTATAAATAAACCCTCCAATTCTTAAGCGGGAAACCAATACAACATAATATGGTCATAAACATAACAAAAGGTTATAAAATAAGTATGTTAATATAATATTTTTTTGCAGGAAGTCTTCGAGCAAGTATTTTTCGATATAAGCTTATAGTTATGTCGCATTTAAATAGGCTTACTTATCGTGTTACCGTATAAAGGTGTTTGCACTTTAAAATTAACAAACAAGTTTCTCTTTTCGTGTAATAATAATATATTCGTATATATAATACGGTATTAAATTATTTAATTGTGTAGTCAATGTAAATTTTAATTGTACCTTATTGATCAATTTGAAGTGCTGCTTATTTGATGTAAGAATAATTCTCGGATGTAGAGATAGCAGTTTAATTCTAAAATTTAGCTAACATAATGAACTCTGACTCCTTTACTCCGCGCAGTTACAACCACGAGGCAATCCTACTAATACCCGCCACTGCAACTCTTGTAAGTCAGGATCGACAATGGAAGAGGACCGACCTTAAAGGAAAGAGATGATTAAGGAATTGGGAAAGGGTAGAGGATTTCGGCCTCTGGATATCGCACTACAATAGCAAGCTGATACTTCCCATCAGTTTTCTATGCGATAGTTGTAATCCGGTCGAGTCGACCCATTCATTCTTTAGACAAAACTGTCGTGGCGAATGTTACTTTATCTTTATTCCGCAACGAAATTAATCAACATAAACGATAGGGAGTAATCGGAATTGTGTTTGCCTAACCTGAGATTTGAACCCATTTCAAATTCTAGATTGTGGAAATTCGTTTTAGAACTATTTATTCATATTTAGATTTATTCATATCTTTCTCGAGGATCATGCACATGATTGACTTCTAGCCAAGTTTTTGTTAGACGATCGCAAACCGACGGAAAGTACTGATATAGATGCCGTCCCTTAGTAGAATTATCTCATCGCCATTGCCATTCCTTTAGTAGATCATTGTAATTAATAAATAATACAATAGTAATTAGCATTAGAAAAGTTAATTCTAAGTGAATTCTACGATGTTAACTAAACGAAAGAATTCTATATTCTTACATAGATAAGAGAGTGATACTTACAGAATATGGCGATGGACAGCCATCTGTGCCGAGACCGCTTCATTGTGCCAGACCGATCTGTTGACAAACAAAGTATACATTAAAAAAGGGCATTTTAATAAAAATAAAAATAAAATTTTATTTAATCGAATGACGAGACGAGTAAACGACACGCCCATAAACAGAAGCAACACCAGACAGAACTTTGAATTATAAGCACTGCATGGCGCTAAACTCGTTCGTCACTCTGAGACAAGATCTTAAGTCTCATAAGGCCCAGTAATTTCAATGTCCTTCAAACCGAGACACAACAGTGCTTACACACTGTTGCTTGGCGGCAGAAATAGACAAAGCGGTGGTACCAACCCAGACGGCCTCTCGCATACGAGGGACCTACCACCTTGTGAACCGCGTACCGTTGTTGTAAATTGTACAGCGTAGGCATTACAACTGTGCCACCGAGGTTCAAAATAATGATACTCAGCCCTGGCAATAACATAATGCATATTCAACAGTTAAGCGATGCACACAATATTTGGAATGCAGAATTTCTTTGTTATTTGTGGCCGGGACAGTTACTTTCCTTTAAAGGATCCCGCTGTGCGGTATTGCATGACCGTTTTAACTGAGAAACTCCCAACAAGAATAACTGTTAAGTTTTTCTTGATGTACAACGCACGAAAACGACATTCCAATGAATCTGATCGTTTCTGAACGTAGCATTTTTTTATCGCCTGAATAACAAGAAGGTCGCTCGCCTGATTGTAAGCCTGTTCATAAATACCCATACGTACCCATGAGTTTGTTTCTCATGGCTAGCCACGAAATGCTAATAAAAGAAAAAATAAAAGTAGTCTAGTATAAAGAATGTCAACATGTAAATAGTCCATTGAATTTTTACAATTTTAGGATTTAATATTGCATTTGTTAGAGGACGCAATTTTATTTTTGGGACATGTGTGGGGGGCACGTAAAAATTTATAAGAACATATTTGTAGGCAAAGCGATTTGCTACAAATTATGTCTTTACCAATTGTTTGTAGGACGCATAGTTTCCGAGATATCGCGAAAAAGGTGTTTTCCAAGATGGCGGCCGGGGGACAAGGGCGGCAACCCCACAAACTTGGGGTTAAGCTTCTATTGACCCCCCACACATGTCACAAAAATAAAATTGCATCCTACAACAAATGTAAGGCGCATGTAAAATTTCAATGGACTAAAAAGTGATATTTATGATCCAATTTGCAGAATAATATTCGAATTCGAATTTTGAATTTGAAGTAGCAACACCACTAAGAACTTAGGATAATAAAATTTAGGTACTGTATGGGCTATTACACTATACTGCGCTCGTCACCCCGAGACATAAGTTGTTAAGTATCATAATGCCCAGTAGATACACTGGCTCCAATATCCTTCACCTTGCTGGTAGTAGGATCCGCCCGGATGGCGATCATCATACACATGTTGTTAAAATCTACCATAGTGATCCACACACCTTGGGTGATCCGCATACTAGGATCAGCCAGTGTATATCCGGTACTGTCGAGGAGCTTGTGATATAACTTGATGGTTGGTCGGGGCGTATAGGGCTCGAGTAAAGGGGTACATCCGTATATCCCTGTGCCTGCATCGGCCCTATCGCAGACCCCTCGAATACCTTCTGCCCTCTTCGGAGTGTGGCCGAGCATGTGTAGGCCGGCATGATTCTAGTGACCATCAATGAACTCATTGTTTATCAGGTGTAGTACAGTCACTTTGCTGTGCTCGAATAAAATACACACAGCAGTGCTTACACACTGATTCTTAGCGCCAGAAGTAGACAGTAGTACTTATTTAAGCGAATTCTGGTACTACCTAGCAATTATGGCGTGTTTTGAATTATGAGATTGAAAAGATGGTTAATTTAACACGAATATTTTACGTTCACCCATTATGGAACAAAATAAGACCTTGCTTTGTTCCTAGATATGCCGCTCCAATCGTGACTGGAAACTTCTTGTTAGTCGTTACTACCTAATAACTAAATATTGAAACACTAAAATTACCATATTAAGTTTTACTTTCGAAATACAACAATGTATGGAATAAATCACTTCTTAGAAAGCAGACTGGAGTATAATAGCAGTAAGGAACATATTAGGAGAGAACTTGATGATCAACCAAATAATCTAAAACTCTTAAGTAAACTGTGAAGCGAGAGGCCGCTGGTTCGATTCCCGCACCGAGACAAATGTTTGTGTGATCCACAAATATTTGTTTCGGGGTCTAGATGTTGTGAGACCGAAAGTCTCTCATAGTTCCTGATACCCACGACACAAGACTCGTATCTTACTGTGGGGTCAGGACTATGTGTGAGACTCTTGGATGTATTATTAAGTTCTCAATTCATGGCCAACTTGCCGCGTCAGGTAGGTAGTTTTTAAGCTGTACAAACAAAGAGATGTAAACTATAAGTACTATATCGTATTATATAGTAATGGAGGGCGTTAAACCAGCGGCGCTCCCCGGTGGCGCGGCGTCCTTGCGACCTGTTACTTTTACTGCAACCTGATTACTTATGCGCCACATAGATGGCGCCACATGATGACAAGTCGATAACATGGAAATAAAAATGAAGGCTACCAATCTCAATATGCACAATTATTATGAAATATATATATACATATCTCGACGGAAATATATTATAGCTAAATACACAATTCTGTGATTTTAATGAAACTACATGCTTCACAAAAGCTTGTTATAGTACTTACCTTCAGAACTACATATTATAGAAAGGACGTAAGCTATTTATACAAATTGCATCCGAATCCTAACTGTAATTTATTTGTTTCATTGAGCATCATGCACTGCACAGATGCACTGTAAACTACGCATAACCTATATTCCAACTGCTATAATCTATCCATGTTAAAGGTAGTGTACTTTGCGTATATAAAGCATATACTTATAGTGTATATAAAGCTATTTCTGGACGCTTTCAACTAGTATTTGCAATCAGTTCATCAATTATTGAACGGATTCAAAATACAGTTCCTCTACACAAATTACGTTCATTAACATTTACAATACTTTGTACTACAATGTGTATAAAATTATTAAATTGGCACGAATAGAAATCTGATTTAGTCCCAAGGTCAAGAGCCAGCTCTAGTCAACGCGGTCACTGTGTAACCTACTCGGCAAAAAAGGAGAGTAACTCGTTATTCCATTTACAGGATACTTATACAAACGTGCTAGGAATACTATGAACTTAACTAGACGTTAGTTAGCATAACCTGGTATTTGTCAGAAATAAATATAACGTATAAAATTTGCATTCTACGTGATGAGGAGAAATTAGTAGCTATATTCGGTTTTTGAATTTATGTAGGCTTGTTTGTAACGCAGTTCAATTTCTGCCTAATTGGTTTAGTGGCAGTTTACTAAGATAACTGTGAGGTTCAGTTCCCAGCTCGGGCAATTACAATTTGGGTTTGAGTTCAGAAGGTAGGTTTTGCGAAAGAAGAACTGACAAGAAACTCGTATCAAAGCTCTTTTTCATAACTCAAGAAATTTCAATTTCTTTCTTTCTTTTCTTCAATTTGCCTTTTAAAACATTAAAATTGAAACACAATTATTTGAATTAGAGCAGCTCAATTTCTATCGAAGAGCGATATTATTTTATAAAAATAATTGGATCAATAAAAATTACTTCCATTTATATGTAACTCTAACAGCCCTATTAAATAAATGTTATTATATATTCTCATCAGTACTGTACAAAAATTTATCGTTTCTTTAAATAACTTAATAGGAGAAGTAATAAAATAACTACATTATTATACAGTACAATTGACCTTTAGTTCGTCATGTAGATGGCCTTCGGTAGGTAAAATTGATAATTATTCCACTTAATACAGGGTGTGGCAAATATTTATGTTCTCCTTAATCAGGTTTCACCCAGTATGGTTTCACTTTTTAATAATCCTATTATGCCGAATAATATGCAAAATTGGCTTATTTTAATAACGGCATATTAGATCTGCGTTACCGTTGACAAATTAAATGGTTTTTTATGTGTTTTGATGATATAATTTTACAATCCCGCGTTTTAATCGCTTCATTTTGAGATTATAATTGATTGAGATCAGTTTAATATTGCATGATTTAAAAGTGGTGTGTGCTTTAGTATTGTAGTATTGTATAGAAGCTTAAAAATATTATAACCGACTAAGAGATACATTTTTAGTTTCAATCTCTCCTAAAATATTCGGAATGTAAGGATTAAGAAAAATTGGTGGGTATCCAGGTTAATGAGAAGTCACCGCTCTATTTGTAATGCTGGCTGAAAAAGGCCGTCAAGATTGAATTAAAATCTCATTTTCGTATATCATTTTATAATTCGAGCGCGGCAGGCGCTAGTCGATGGCCACTAGACGCTAGTCCAAGGTTTTGAATAAAGAAAGTGCGGCCTTTTCTGCCTCTAAGAGTCCTAAATTTGTTTATTTTAATTTCATCCAGTTGCCGTGATTTACTTTTTGGAAAAGCACAAGTGAATTGAAATTATAAGTTCAAATTAAATCAATAGCTATAGTTTAAACAGTCCCTTTATGGTAATAATAATACTAGGACTATGTTATACACATACTTATACTTATACTTCCGACTGGTGTCGGCGTTTTTCTATTGCGTGACAGAAGAACAATGTCAGAATTTCAACGAATGGTGATTCTATAACATAGACAATATATTTATGTCACGTCACAGTACAGTTATGCAACGTGACAGACCGACCGACGTGCTCTGGTTATTGTACGTGAGACCTACATTTGTCACGCCAGCCCTTGTGGGGAGGGCAGAGACGTTATTTTGAAATGAACAGCTTTACCGGTCTTTGTTGACATTAATAAAAATAAAACAGATCCAAAAACTAGAAAACTAACTATGAATAGGCAATAGAGTTGGTGCTTATTTCAATTTAATGGTTAATTAATGGTAGTAGAGCATCGACTCAAAATTAGCCAAATTTTAGCTTACCTTCAAATTTTACCTCAGTATTTGTTATTACTTAAAATCAACGATATGATTTAAACCGACACAGAAACATATACCGCCAAATGTGAAGCAATTTGGATAATTCTTTTTGTTTTCGATAGAGTTTATTGGATGGTGGTCAGATTTAAATTTGATAAAATAATTCCAGAAATCAGGGGCGAAACACTAAAATACCGTTATGCGCTTTATGCACCAATGTTGATGATTCTTTCACTGAATAATAATAAAACAAAAGATAATAAAAAAATGAAATAATAGGCTAAAAATACCAATCAACAGTAAAATACAAATTACAATTAAACTATAGTCACGCGGCTCCAAAATTAAAATCCAAAATTATTTAGTTTAATGTTTTGCTTTTTCAGCATTAATTTTATTGTGATTACCAGACCTAGGATTTAAACCCAGGTCTTCACTTAGCCTAACTACGCTGCTACCAATACACGGCGATGACCACAGCGCTTTTTAAATCACTATAAAACACACCGTAGTCTACATTTGCAATAAATCAAAACGTTGCTAGAATATCAAATATATACATCAACCTATTTTTATATTTACAGGTAAATATAAAATGTTATTTGCTTTGTCTTTTTATTCAAATGGAATGTTTATGTTCGTTTATATTACTTGCAAATCCGCAATGTGGTTAACAGTTGACACAGCATGAGGAAAATTGTGATTCCTTTCAAATGACCTTAGATAGTATCGTATAAGCGTGATCTTAAGCGATCTAAGTGTGTGGAATATGATATGAGATCTTACTGGCAATACAGTTTTGTTGTAAAAAAACTCGCAGAATTGAAAACCTCTTTTGTTTTTGAAGTCGGTTAAAAAGTTTGAGAAATATTAACGCGTGATGACAATGATGTTATAAAGATCATGTATGTACTTATTTTTATTTTTGTAGCATAAAGCGGCAATCGTGCAAGTAGGGACACCAGATGGTAAGTAATCTCCTTGGCCCATGAACGTATAGAATACCAGAAGAATCTAAGATGCGTTGCCAGCCATAAGGGCAAGGAAGATAATTAAGGGATTAAGAAGGGGAGGGAAATTTGGTCTTCCGAATAAATCACTCATCGTACCTATTCCATTAAAATGTGGTCTATAGATATGGATGTAGGGCAATGTTTATTGTGGGTTCACACGGTTCGATTTTAGTTGATTGATTGACTTGAATTAACAAAAACTATGTGGTTTTTGTTGATCAATTCGATTCAAAGTCTGTTCAGACGTGCAAACTGCATGCAATTTACAGATCATTAACTAAATCGAACTATATGTGAACTTGATTTGAATAATTATAAAAATAAAACTAATATAAACGGATTTTATCGCGGTTTTTTATTTTAATTTTGGCCCCGACGTTTCGTAAGCTTTTCAGCCTTCGTGGTCACGGGGTGGACTGATAGTTTTATTTCAATGTGTAACATTCTCGTAAACGTAAAATATTATTAGATGGTTACCATATTTATAACGCTTACTCGAATTAGAACACTATAAAGGAAATGATGGTTGGCATGCAGAAACAGCTTAATTGCGTCAGCTTTCCGCAGATCAGTATTTATTTTATTTGTAGATATACCGCGCGGTTTCACTCGCGTGCTTATCCGCTCCGCTGCCGTGGGTCGTGGTGTGATTATTTAAAGCTATGAACAATTATCTCCACAAACCAAATATAATAAATTAACTCAAAATATTTATTAAATTCATAAAATGTTTTATTAAATCTGTCACGGCAAAATGACTTCACTAGAGCTGATGGTAAGTACAGTTCAGTTTAAATATAATGTTGACCGTCTAAATATATTTTGACCTTGACGGTTAGCAGAGTTATGTTAGTCTGAATTTATTAGACATACATTGGCAGATCCCGAAATAAGCCTCTATGTCGGGTTTTTCACGAAGTGTATGATGGTTTCTGTTGTCAAGATCAAATCTAGATGCACGACAAACCTTCGCCAGGTCCTCGGATATGAACGAAGCCGCGTGCAATCCTATATTAGGGTATAATGCAATAGAAACGCACACATATCAATGCAAGCGTTCCGCGCGGCTGCTCACTTTCACTCAACGCGCATCGGAATAGATATATACACGCTAACTCATGTGGTTGGTAGATAGCATAGTTTCGCGTTTCTCACATTTTATGGCACCACACCTAACATTATGTAGAGGTACTAAGTAGACTAAGAGGCAAGGCTGAACCCACCGTATACCGATTGGAGCAGCTGCTCCAGACTAGAGGGAGTCTGTTTCTCAGAGTTCCGGCTTTCCCCATACCAAGCACAATAAATATATACGAGGCATAGAGCGCCATACATAGTTCTCATAATAAAATTAACTATGTAATTTGTCGTTCAACTCCTAAGCACACAGGCCTTAGTCCATCATTTTTAGATCTTGCTCCATCCAATGATTAGCCTTATGCTAGCACTGCTAAGAGGTTTCGGAAGATTATTTGATGGATTAATTTATGTGGAAATAGTGTCGGGACCTAATAATGATGTAGACTACTCAGAAGTTTATAGTATTAGTAGTATATTTATAGTAGGACTAATTAATTCATATATGACTGTCGCTAATCTGGCAGATAATTTATAAAAAAGTATTTATGCATAAATTGAAGTCCTTTGACTACTATAGTCTTAATGCAAGTCTTTTCAATAGCTATTAGTTACCCGAATAGAGTAATATCTATGAAGCTAATATACTTCCTATAGAATCCACTAAGGGAGCTGTACGGATCTGCATGCATATTTTGGTAAATATAAGCAACAGCTATCGAAATACTTGCAAAAATTTGCACTACCGACACAATTTATTCGTGAAAAAATATTTGTCACTATTGTCAACGTTGTAGTCTCTAGTCATTACGACGGCAAGCGATGTATTTTTGAATTCTTGGCCATCGGTCTCTGAACAAAGGTTCAATAAAGACATTTTATCAATCCAATGTATAGATATTTAATATTCGAAGCACGTCTTATACCTTTCGATGTTCTGTGGAACAAAGAATTCTTGGAACAATCACACACTGTATCAAATGAATATATATTTGTTTTATTTAGTAATAAATGTGGCCGCCATGGGTTGCAATGCCCTTTATCGTTTGAATGTACGGACACATATACAGAGCAAGAGAATAGCTTTTTATACAGCTTATTCCGTTCAATAAGATCGATCACATCCCTATAAATTAAACGAAGTGCTAGAATAACGATGCGGGAGTGAGACAATAGCTGTATGTGTAATGTAGGGTCAACTCCGAGGATGGTCCCATACAAATCCAATTAAGATCTGATGACGAAAACACAAAGGAAAATGGGCAACATCTCAACGGATAACACCAAACGCACCGTGATTTGGGATTTAGAATTAGTTCTATAAGTTTTTAAGTCTATTCCGTGATGTAAAACAGTGAAATAAAACGAAATATAGAAAAATCTATTCGATCAATGTTTTATGACAATAGAATTAGGTATCCGGTACAGAATAGCTCTAAATGAAATCAAGTTTTGCCTTTTTAAGACCAATTGGACAAAACTTATCACGACTATAATTGGTACTTTTTATATCATTTTTTGGTCTATTTCGGCGACACAATAGTCATTCTGTTCTGATAAATTTAGTTTCATAAGCCCATTACAAAACGCCGAAATGTGTTACAACGGTATTCAGACGAGACGACTATACTTTTTGTTTAATTAAAACTTGAAACGGTTTATGACATTTGAGTTGGTTTAGTAAGATTCTAATCTAGCGTCTCTGTTTATATCCATTGTTAGGGATGATACGTTTTTAAGACAATTGTAGAATTACTTTGATAAATGTTCAACGTAACTGAATCGGAATCAGTAATTTCGGTAGTATAGTTTTTAAAGCAGATGCTGGCCAAAGAGCAAAATGGGTTATTTTACCGCGTTTTTCTTTTATTTAGGCTGGCAAACGAGTAAGCGTGTAAGCTGATGTGAAGTAATCCTCGCCACCCCACAATACCAGAGGAATCGTGGGTACCTTACTGACTTTTAAGGATAGGATTAGAATAGGGGAAGTCTTCCCTCGGTAATTTCATTTATCGTACGAAAGGCAACAAATACGATGTCACACATGTTTCTTGAGAGAGTGGTACCACAGCCTATACAAGCCGGCCTAATAATACGGTAAAGAAAAAAGACAACAGCGACACTGCAAGGTGGTAGGCCCCTAGTATGCGAGAGGCCGTCTGGGTTGGTACCACCGCTTTGTCTATTTCTGCCGCCAAGCATCAGTGTGTAAGCACTGTTGTGTTTCGGTTTGAAGGACATTGAAGCCAGTGAAATTACTGGGCATAATGAGACTTAGCAACTTATGTCTCGGGGTCACGAGCACAGTTCATTGCCATGCAGTGCTTTGTAATTCAAAGATCTGTGTGTGCATCTGTTTATGGGCAGGCGTGGCACTTACCATCAGGCGAGCGCCTTACTCGTCTCGTCATTCAATCAAATAAAAAAATACACTCGACCATGTTTCCAAAGGTAAAGTCACGGTAATATTATAGTGGTAAAGTAATTCGCACACAACAAGACCCATCCGATTTTTTGGTTCCTATAATTACATAAAAGAGCTAATAAATCACAATAATAAATGAAAGTGTGACAATGGAAACGCGTTATTTTACGCAACAGTGGAATGGCGTCGCCGCGAACCGGTACGGCGCGAACCGGGCGCGACAACTAGTCGACCTAATGATACCGTTGCAAAAATGCAATTTCATATTGCACTTTAGATTATTAAATTTCGTAATTAATCAACCCAGTTCTGGTGTCTTGAATATATTTCTGATACTAGAAAAAATAATTAGATATTTAATGTTGTGGGGACAATCAAGTTTGAGAAATTCCAAGGGGTAGGTCTCTCTTATGCAAGAGGCCGTCTGGGTTGGTACCACCGCTTTGTCTAGTTCTGCCGCCAAGCAGCGGTGTGTAAGCACTGTTGTGTTTCGGTTTGAAGGACATCGAAGCCAGTGAAATTACTGGGCATTATGAGACTTAACATCTTATGTCTCGGGGTGAAGAGCGCAGTTCAGTGCCATGCGGTGCTTTGTAATTCAAAGTTCTGTGTGGTGTTGCTTCTGTTTACAACAGCGCTTACACACTGTTGATTGGCGACAGAAATAGACGGCGCGTCGGTACCAACCCAGACGGCCTCTCGCATACGACCTATCTTGTGTTTATAATATATTTAAATGTGCTTCAATAATTATCAAACGTCCTCTCATTATGTCATATTCTTATTAAGTGCATCCGGATTCGCATCCCGACCTCGATATCGATGTCAAATCTATTAGATACAAACACACAGGACAGGAAGTAGGTTGTACATTTATCGCTGAAGTGTAAAATGACTGTTACATAAACATATTAACGCGCAAACTTTGTTGTATAACTGGTTTTTTGAGGCTGCACTTTTAATACTCGATTGAATGTCTGCAAAAATGCAATGTTTGTATGAAATGGGTTTGTCAAAATTTAGAAACATAGCTAGGTGTTAGATTCATTTTTTTTTATAGTACAGGCCGGCAAATGCGGAAGTGGGTCAACTTGTGGCAATTCTCCACCGCTCAACACCCACAATACTATAGATGCATTATTAATTGAGATTGGGAATTTACTCACCGAGCAATACCAAATAGCAAGCTGATGTTTTACTTTGTTTCTATGTGATACAATTGGTTACAAGGTGGTAGGTCCCTCGTATGCGAGAGGCCGTCTGGGTTGGTACCACCGCGCCGTTTATTTCTGCCGCCAAGCATCGTGTAAGCACTGTTGTGTTTCGGTTTGAAGGACAATGGAGTCAGTGAAATTACTTGGCATTATGATGCTTAACATCTTATGTCTCGAGGTGACGAGCGCAGTTCAGTGTCATGCAGTGCTTTGTTATTCAAAGTTCTGTGTGATGTTGCTTCTATTTATGGGCAGGCGTGACGCTTACCATCAGGCGAGCGCCTTGTTCGTCTCGTCATTTAATCAAATAAAAAAAACTAATTCGGTCGACAACAACTTCCTCGTTCGCCGATTTCAGCAATAAAAAATTACAATTCAATAAAAAGCATAATGCATTTAATATAATGTGAAAATTTTGCCCCTTATAACATCGAGTGGTAGAGCCAACCTGTAGACTGCTTTGTCTACAGCATGAATGAACCGGTTCGACCGAGTCGTTACCACTGTGTCACAGAAAACCGACGTAAAGTAGCGGCTTGCGTATCGTACTGTGAGTGAGATATCCAGAAACCCAAATACCCCTTCCCCTTCCTAATTACTAATTATCCCTTTTCTTTAAGGTTGGCAACGCACCCATGATTCTTCTGGTATTTCGGGCGTACATGGGCGGTGGAGATTACTTACCATCAGGTGACCCATTTGCTCGTTTGCCGGCATATGCTATAAAAAAACTTGCTTGACGACTGTGGGTGGTTGTTACACCTCTGTCTACCCCCTTCCGAGATATAGGTGTTAGTTTATATGACATTGCAATACAATTAGCGCTTACGTTATGTCAGGTGGAACTAGGTAAAAAGGTCGTCGTTTTTCATGACATAAGAATTCACACGTGAAAATCGTATAGACAAACAAACACATCTGCGACGTGTCGACGTAGTGTGTCAACATTTGTTTTTTTATTAACCAGTATCCATAATTATTATCATACTAGGTATAGGTACATACTAGGTAGGTAGGTCCTTCGTATGCAAGACGCTGTCTGGGTTGGTACCATTGCTTAATATATTTCTACACCCCAGTAGCAGTGTGTAGGCTATTGTGTTTCGGTTTGAATGACATTGAAGCCAGTTTAATTACTGTGCATTATGAGACATAATATATTATGTATCAGGGTGACGAATGCAGTCCAGTGATGGCCTTATTGTGCTTTGTAAATCAAAGTTCTTTGTGATGCTGCTTTTGTCTTTGGGCGGGAGTGGCACTTACCATCAAGCAAACAACCTGCTCGTATCCTCATACAAGATAATAAAAAGAAAAACGGATGATGAAAATTTCATTCTTTATCTCTACTTTAACTTTTAGAAGTTTAGTGTGTATTTAATTGTTATCGTCATCCTATAAAGAAAAAAATCAGGAAACATGCATATCAGGTGCAGTATAATCACTGAGTTGACCCAAAATAAACATAATGTTATGTTAAACATATTTGGATGTTTATAACTGGCTATAAACACATAACATCCTGGGACCCGCTTGCTTGTGGTACCCCTCACTTCTATATAAAAAACTTAAAAGGTTATCAGTAAAGGTCATTCCGCTCTGAGCACCGGTTCGGGACGGACGTATGGTTTTATGGTCGTAGCACCTGCTCGGCCATAAAGCTGTTATTCTGACCCGAGTCGCTGGTCAATCTACCTGAGCCCCTGCGCTCGGTCCTTTTTACGATCGGTGCAGCGTCCTTTTCAGGACAGGGTACCGCTCAATCTTCCGTGTTTTTACACGATTTTGGCCCCTTCAGGGCGTAAGCTCGGTGGTTAACCTACCGGTGCAAACAAGCCGAGCTTGCGGGGACCCGGCCCGCGTTTTTAGCCCCTTCAGGGCTAAAGCGAAGCCGGACGGGTGCGGATCAGGAGGCACGTGGAGTGACCCCACGGTCTCCCCCGCACATCGCCCTCCCAACCTTACCCATCCCCAACATCCATCCCGTGTTCCGGTTGAGCGTGCGGTCTCCGGACCAATATCGCTTACGGTTCACGGACTGTTAGGAACCCTCTCGCACATTAAGATTGGCAGAGGGAGACAAGCTTAGGGCACGCCCTAGTTTTAAGTACATCCCCCCTCGCCTATCCCCGGCGAGGAGGGTCATTCACCTACTCACCCCCGGGCGCACCTACCCGGGGATTAGGTTCTCCGTCTAAACCGCGACCGCGCCCCGCCGCGTAACTAAGTGCGATAGCCCCCGGTTTTCTTGTGGGTTCTTTCCCGGGGGAACGCACCGCTTCCCGAACCCACTCGCGGTAATTTTCACTCAAGTTAGGTGGGCTTGGCCCCAGCCAATAAGATGGCTGAAGCCAAGCCTAGCGTTGAGTCGTCAATCGACGACGACACCATTATGGAGATAATCTCCAAACGTCCCCACCTCCGCAACAAAATTCTCGCCTCCGCCGAGGAAGTCACCATCTCAACATCCACTCCGAAGAAGCGGCCGGGCTCAGCCCTGAGCTCGCCCGCTTCCGAGGAAGCCTCTAACGAGGAGAATGCGTCTTCAGAGGGAGAGTCCACGGACGGGGCCTCTTCTTCCTCAACTTTTACAACGGTCAAGAGCCGTAAAAAGAGGAGGAAGAAGAAGGCTAAGTTCGTGGATTATTCCATGGTCTCGCAGACTCCAGAGTCCTCTGCCCAAAACTCTCCCGCACCCGCATCCGCTCCCGCCTCTAACGCCGCATCCGACTCAGAGATGCAAGTAGATAGGCCCGCGACTCCTCCCCGGGCTCCTGCCCAGGCCTCCCAGGCCCCCGCCCAGGCTCCTGCCCAGGCCGCCTCAACTTCAGCCAAGGCTCCCGCCGCGGCTAAAAAGCCCTCTGCCCCAGTTATCGGGGTCCACATAGTTGCTCCCCTGACCATACCGCAGGTTCTCCGCTGCATTGGTCCCGGTCTTATTAATAATACCTCGTGGAATCTTCCACGTAGCAAATTACTCATTTTCCCAGTCAATTCAAATGCCCACCGAGAGATCACCAAGACTCTCGATAATAATAATTATCAATATTATACCCATTCTCTCCCTGAGGAACGTAACTATCGTTACGTTATCAGGGGCGTCCCTTTATGTATGCCCACTCAGGACGTCAAAGACGGCCTCATAGAGCAGGGCATCGAATGCCTAGAGGTGCACCGAATGCACGCTTCCACCCGTAAGCCCGACTGTCCTCGTAAAGGACTTTACGAGATGGTGCTTGTAGTCCTTAAGTCGCGTAAGGACTGCGACGCCATTTTTAATATTAAATCCGTTGCCGGCCTGGGAGGCATCCACGTTGAGCTTCCCTTCAGGAAGAACCTTATAGGGCAGTGCCACAACTGCCAGATGTATGGTCACGCAGCCCGTGGCTGTAGGTTAGCCCCTCGTTGTGTGAAGTGCCTCGGAGAGCACTCCACACACGACTGTCCCCGTCCCAAAGACATTTCTCAATGCACGGAGCCGCCTTCGTGCGTCAACTGCGGGCAGTCTGGCCACCCGACCAACTACCGCGGTTGTTCCAAAGCTCCCAAGCCCCGCAAGCCCCTTCAGGGCAGGCAATCCCACCACACTAGGGCCCCTCAGGCCAAACCCCAAGGGCAATTTAGGCTCGCTCCGCCTCCACTAATAAACCCTTGGTTCCCACCTTTTAAACAGGTGGTCCCGGTCCCTACCCAACCTATCATCCCTCCGGCGAACGTTGCCCCTAAAAAGGCAGCGCCCGCCGCTCCTTCCAAGCCAGTGGCGGCTTCCTCGGCGGCACCCGCTCCCGCTCCCGCGACCGCGACCGCGACCGCGACCGCGCCCGCGCCCGCGCCCGCACCCATAGTCGCCCCTCAGGCGAATAATCCCTCTCCCCAATCGGCGGGAGTTAGGTCCTTCCTCCCGGAGGAGGACCTATATCTGGCCACAGAGCCTATCTCGGCCCAAGCGTGGGACCGAGTTAGAGCCCTGACCTCCGCGGGTAACGACTTCGTCACCCGCATCGCAGTTCGCGTCCAACGTGTCATGCGTTTGGGCGACTGCGACCAGACTCGTTCCCTTCTGGACGAGATATCTGTCCTGCAGACCCAGCAGAGACAATACATGTTGCAAACCATTCTCGGTTCCTGATGGCTGCGAATGTTTTGCAACGCCCCTCGCGGACTAAACCCTGCTCCCTCAGAGTGGGGTTTTTCAACATAAACGGCATCAAGGATGACCGTTTAGAGCTCTCTCATTTTGTCCGCGACAACGACTTAGACGTTTTCCTCATCCAGGAAACGTTTCTCAAGCCTCCAAGGCGTAGTCCAAATCTTCCCAACTACCGACTCGTGCGCAACGACCGCGTTACGGGTCCATTAGGCGGCACTCTCATATATTATAAAAGGTCCCTGCACTGCATACCTCTTGATCCCCCGGTAGGGCTGAGGAACATTGAGGTCTCGGTCTGTAGGTTAGCCATGACAGGCCATCAGCCTATCTCCATCTTGTCAGCCTACCTCTCTCCCCGTAAGGAGCTTCTCTCCACAGATTTAGATATCCTATTCGCATTGGATGATTCCGTCCTAGTGGCGGGAGACTTCAATGCCAAGAATACCCTCTGGAGCTGTCATCGCACTAATGCGAGTGGCATCACTCTGGAGGCTAATCTTGAAAGAATAGGCATAGACATCCTTGTACCCAACGAACCGACTCACTACGGACATGCAGGACAAAGGCCTGAGATACTCGACATAGCGCTTGTAAAGAACGTATGCTTACGCATGCGTTCTATACAGGTGCTACAAGAGCTAGACTCGGACCACAGACCTGTGATCTTAGATTTTGTTCCCCATAGAGGCCCCGATGACACAGGTCTTAACAAACCGACGAGGATTCGGACAGATTGGCGCCTCGTAGGCGACAAGCTGGCCGACACCTCGTCCAGTGCTCTTGCCGCGATCCCTGACCGTATCGAAACTCCCGAGGAAACGACAGTGGCGGTACGTTGTTTCACCACTCACCTGCAAAACGCCGTGAGCGAAAGCTCCAGGGAGGAACATGTGGCTGTTCCCAGTCACATGTTGCTCCCTAACGACGTGCGGGCTGTGGTGAGAAAACGGAACGCAGCCTTAAAACGCAACGCGAACACCCCCCATCCGACTCGACTCGCCCCTGCGCGTTACTTCCAGAGGGAAGCTAAACGTCGCATGAAGGGGCTAGTCGAGTCGAAATGGGACGGGTTTCTCGGCGATATCCGCCCGACCCATCAGGCGTTTTGGCATCTCTGTCGTTCCTTCGAGAAACGAGACGTATCGACCATGCCCCCGCTTGATCGTCCGAATCAACGCCCCGCGTTTGATGACGACGAGAAAGCGGAATTCCTTGCCGACAGTCTGGAAACTCAATGTTCTCTCAGCGAAGTCCCCATATCAGAGCAGGCCCATCTTGTTGCGGTCAATGAGTTTGTCGAAAGTAGGAACGCGTTCCCGCCGCCGACGCAACCGATCCCTCTCCCCACCGCCACCACCTCCGCCGTCGACCCGGATGTCGATGAGCCTTTTAATCCACTGTCACCGGTGACATTCGATGAAGTAAGCAATCTGGTCAGGAAACTCAAAAGACGCAAAGCCCCCGGGGGCGACGGTATCTCCACCCGCGTCCTTAAGATGCTCCCCAGCCATCTGCTGGAAATCCTTACTGCGATTTTAGACGCAGCCTTCCGCAATTGCCTCTTTCCACAAGAGTGGAAGGAAGCAATTGTCATAGGAATACCCAAACCGGGTAAACCCAAAAATAATCCGACATCTTACCGCCCCATTAGTCTCTTGAGCTCTTTGGGTAAGGTGTACGAGCGACTCGTCCTCGGTCGCTTGAGAGTAGTAGCAGCGAATCACAATCTGCTCCCCGAGGAGCAGTTTGGGTTCCGAGCCCGCCATAGTTGTTTGCACCAGGTGCTCCGCATCACGGAGCACATTCATGAGCAAAATTTCAAAAAGATCCCCACCGGAGCCATATTTTTCGATGTCGAAAAAGCATTCGACAAGGTGTGGCACAATGGCTTGCTTCACAAGCTATATTCCATGAACGTGCCCACTCAGCTCGTGCACATCATACGAGCGTTCTTGTCGAATCGCGGTTTCAGATATCGCGTGGAGGGAAGCCTCTCTTCCCGACACACCATTTCGGCTGGAGTCCCGCAAGGCTCAGCTCTCTCTCCCTTCCTTTTCTCGCTGTATACAAGCGATATTCCCAAACCAAAGGGCGCCCATCTGGCGCTCTTTGCTGATGATACCGCGATCTATACATCGCGCAAAAATCCGGTTGAGGTGGTCCGCGTTTTGCAAGCCGCTGCCGACGAACTCGGTCAGTGGTTCCGCAAATGGCGAATCACCATCAACCCGTCCAAAAGCGCCGCGATCCTCTTTTATCGAAACCCTAACCATCTTGCTCCAGTCCGGAATGTGACCATGTCCAACATGCCCATTCCCTGGACCAAGACAGTCAAATATCTAGGAGTGACCCTTGACCAGAAGCTTACCTTCATTCCCCACTTAGTCGCGGTACGCGCGCGAGCCGCATTCGCGTTAAACCAGCTCTTCTGGCTGTTGAACCATAAAAGCAAACTCTCGATCCGCAACAAGATTAGGATTTACACGACATGTATTAGGCCGATCATGACTTACGCATCGCCCGCGTTTGCGCATGTACCCGAATCCCGATATAGACGCTTGCAAGCCCTGCAGAATCGCTTTCTGCGTAAAATCACTGGGGTCCCGTGGTTTGTGAGAAATCACAATACCCACGTGGACACGGGCTTGCCGACCATCCGGCAGTTCATGAAAATGAACAGCAAGCGCTATTTCGATCGCGCCGCCCACCACCCGAATCCGCTCGTCCGACGAGCCTCAATATACACTCCCTTTGACCGTGCAAAGTGGAGACGTCCGCGTAGCGTCCTCACTGACCCCGACGATGCGACCACTAGGGCCATCCGAAGGAGAGAGGAATTCATGAAAAAACACTTTACACCACAACCGACATACCATCCTCGCCGCCGAGGACCGCGCCGCGTTCCCCGCAACGCCCCCGACCCTAGTACCGGCCCGCGAGCCGATGTTAATGATGATTGAAAATCATCACCAATAGAGTCCTAAAATATAGTCCCCTAAACCCCAATCGCAGATGTCTCTGCCCTCTCCGGTGACCGTCCTGAGCCGAGGTTCGTACCCCAAAGGGGGTGCCCTCAGCGGTGGTCACCTAGTCAAGGGCTGAGAGCGCCTGAAAGCGCTCGCCCGAAAGTCCGGTGAAGCTGTATACAGCCGACTCGAGTCAGGCTTACAGCAAGCGTCAACACAAAAAAAAAAAAAAAAAAAAAAAAAAAAATCAGTAAAGGTCAAGCAAAAAGAGCTCAAATTATACAGATCTGTTTGCTAGATATCGTCTAAATGCTTTTGTAAGAATCTTTATGTGTGACCGAAATTTTTATGATTTCCTACAACATGATTATAAAAACATATCTTTAAAGTTTTGTCTGTTTATGGTATGAAACAAAATCCATATATCCGCATCAGTTTACGGACCTCGAAAACACTTGATTTAAATTCTAGATAGACCTTTATGGGTAAAAAAGTTGTTATTACTGTTATTAACGCTAAAATCTGATTATAAGAAATGTTAATCACTCTATTAATTTTCTTTTTTATGTCAAATCTCAATGCTCTTGTTTCATAAATTCAGCCAAATTGTGCCAGATATATTTTTATAAAATGCAGTGCTCCTTACTTGACAAACAGTATTTTGTGGGTGACGTTCTAAAAGTGGGAAGTAACTGTGTTAACGCAGATAAGCTAAAAAAATATTTTTCGTAAAGATATATTTGTGTAATTATCATCATCATCATCAGCCACAGAACGTCCACTGCTGAATATAGGCCTCCCCCAAAGATTTCCAGACCGACCTGATGGAAGATCCATCCATCCATGTTTGTGTAAACTAAAACAGATTTAAGGTACAAGTTGGAAGCGGACGACATGACGCAGCAGCAGACGACGTGTAGTCGCTTCATGTCGCAACGACACGTCGTTACGACCTGTCGCTGCAGTCATGATTTCGAACCCGACTGCAGACGGCAACAGCAGATGGAATCCAGTTGGTACCGAGTGTTCCGTGAAACAAGATGCATTTTTTTATATCTTTTATTAGAAGAGGAAGAAGACGATGATGACTTGTTTTGGTTGTACTTGTACAGAAAAAGACGAGAAGCCATACGCCCTATGCTTAAATGCAGAACAAGTGAGGGAACCTATTCAATTTTCAATTCCGCTCGACGACGCGTCGCTAGCTTCGTGTCGCTGACTATGGATGTAATTTCATAGAAATACATAGAAACCAGTAGTGTCGCTGCGACACGTCGTCTGCTGCTGCGTCATGTCGTCCGCTTCCAACTTGTACCTTAAGTTTGCACAACCTAAATTTTACTAAACTCTATCTCTCATCTAATGATCCTCTTTCATTTTCCTTTGGTTATAAGTTTTATTTTAGCTTGTTTATTAGCTGAGATATCGAAACAAGCAAGTCGCTCGTCTGATGATAAGCGCTACGCCTGTCTATAAACAGAAGTAACACCACACAGAACTTTGAATTACAAAGCGCTGCATGGCATTGGAGTGCGTTCATTAACCCGAGACCTAAGATGTTAAGTTTCATAATACCCAGTAATTTCACTGGCTTCAACGTGCAGCTTGACGGCAGAAAAAGACTAACCGCTGGTACCAACCCAGACCGCCTCTCATATACGAGGGACCTCCACTTAGTAAAGGTTTAGTTGCATTTACAGGCTGTTTTTCTTTTCTCCCTATAAAGTATGTTTTTTTTTTACTATCGCACTCTTAAAACTTAACAGACTTGCAAACCCTAATACGATAACACACAGTCATTAAAAAAAATCTATCAATCTCACATGAGAATAAAACCTAGAACCCCATAGCTAATGTGTAATATGTTGCCACAAGATAAAATAGGCGATGTTATAACATTACAGTCGTCGGTTAAATATCTAATATGACAGCAGTCAGTCAACCGTATTAGAAACACTATGGGTGGTCCTTACATTACACTAGCCAGTAGTTCAGAAAATCACCATATCATTAAATAACTTCAACCAGGATAATATTACATAATATGTTTGACAGGCTGTCTGCAGGCTTCCGATCACAGATGCGGGCTTCAGTGCCACCGCGTCTGCGCATTTGTACTGTGCAGAATGTAAATCTATGGAAGATTATTTGGTGGTAGCAACACTAACGTATACATTTGCGCCTCCTGTATGGCATGGACCGGGGCGACGCGACAACACTGACGATCAGGGTCGAACGTTTGACAAGACTTTTTTTGTTTGATTGAATGACGAGACGGGCAAGATGCTCGCCTGATGGTAAGCCCCACGCCTGCTCATAAACAGAAGCAACACCACACAGAACTTTGAATTACAAAGCGCTGCATGGCATTGGAGTGCGTTCATTAACCCGAGACATAAGATGTTTAGTTTAATAATGCCCAGTAATTTCACTGGCTTCAATGTCCTTCAAACCGAAACGCAACAGTGGTTACACATTGTTGTTTTGGCGGCAGAAATAGACAAAGCGGTGGTACCAACCCAGACGGTCTCTCGCATACGAAGTACCACCTTGTATTGCTTATCTTGATGTTTTTCATAATCGTTGTAACAATCTTAGACCTATATTAAATTGTCTATCTACTTTACATCATTAAGTTCTGACAACATAATGTGAGTCAGTAGGCCAAATAAAGAGCAAGTAAAAGTTTTACCAACGGAAATAAAGCTGCCTATTAATCCGAAACGCAATTCCCATGACATGTTACGTGATAAAGTTGGCCTGTGAATGGCAGCCTTTATATCTAATACAATGAGCATTTGTAAGTTTCTCGCTGATACATGCTTGTGTCTGTTTGCGGTAGTATATAAATGTTTTTTAATAATTCATTCTATGTCTATCAAATAGCAGCAATAGATCAGCGGGGAGTGGTACGGACTGCCAAGAAGTCAGTCCGGGTTCGAAACCATCCGCAAGTGACCTCTGACTTTTCTAACGGATACTGAAACGCTACTTAATTGTGACAGCTAACGGCTAATTATTTTCATACATTTTGAAAGCTAAGAGGACCTCAGCATGTTTAAAATTATCGTAAATGCTTGAATAGCGTTTCAGTATTTAGCGGTTATCTAAATATTAATTGTTAATATTGCTTGCTTTAACGGTCAAAAAACATCTTGAGGAATTTTCGGGGTTATCTATATATATTAGTTCTTGATTATCGCTCGCTGTAACGGTGAAAGAAACATCGTCAAAAAATCTGCATACCTGAGAAGCTCTTATGTATTTCGAAGGTATGTGAAGTGCCAACCCGCATTAAGCCAGCGTGGTGGATTAAGGCTTAACCCTCTCATTCAGTAGAGAAAGCTTTTATATTTTATTTTTTATAATTCATTCTTAAAATTGAAATTATTAGAAAACAGACACTAAAGCCCTGACATCAATTTGGAAAAAGATCTGTAATTTCCAAATAAATATTACTTGAAACATAGTTTAGAATCTCAATGTCACTAGACTTTAATTAAAGGGGAATGCCCATAAAATGCCTGGAAATGGACAGACACTTCAAATAGTCATATAATCTATTTAGATTAAAATAAGAATAGTTGTATTATTCTCAAGTTTTACACACTAGGGGGAAAGTATTATAATTATTATTATAGTATTTCATTTGATTGTCGTAAATGTACATGAATGTCGAATTTGACATTAGTAAATACAAATCGTATTTGACAGATAGTTTTTCTGTTTAAGTTATTCGTAAGTACCAAACTTTTTACTTCCGATTCGACGTCCGCTCCAATATAATACCTCATTATTTTATCTATGAATTATTATGATGTATCCTTAACCTATTTAAATTACCGATATTTGCACTTGTCAGATCCCAATTTCAACACGTAAAATATATTTTTGGCAAAATGTTTTTAACCAGCTTCCTCCAAGTTTTTGGATAGACATTTTAATTGTAATAGATTTACTTTGATTTTAACTACAAATTGGTGTATAATTCATTTTTGTTCATCTTAGGCATTTTTTTGTATGGGAGATGGGCATTCCCCTTTCACTATGTTTAGTGAATCCTTTTTACTGAAAACTCATTTTAATCGCAACGAAAAATAGTCTTTAGTATTTGTAAATTATTATTATTATTTGATTGAACGCGACGAGCAAGGTGCTCGCCTGATGGTAAGCCACACGCCTGTCCATAAACAGAAGCAACGCCACACAGAACTTTGAATTACAAAGCACTGCATGACATTGAACTGCGCTTGTCACCCTGAGACATAAGATAAGATATTAAGTCTCAGAATGTCCAGTAATCTCACTGGCTTCAATGTCCTTCAAACCGAAACACAACAGTGCTTACACACTGTTGCTTGGCGGCAGAAATAGACAAAGCGGTGGTACCAACCCAGACGGCTTCCCGCATACGAGGGACCTACCACCTTCGCACCGTACATCGCACACTGATAGTTTACATTAAATAAAATCATGGTCTATCATACACGAAGGATATTAGGCGGTATTGTATGCATATTATCTGAGATACGTACTGAACATCTCAGTATATAAAGTATTAATTTGAATGTTGTTGTAAGCTACTTATTAATCAACTTTCGACATACAGTTTCTGTGACTAAGATATTTTCAAGGTAAGATAATGCTGTTGTAACTAATTTACGCATTTAAAAAATTCCAATCACGACGTGCATGGACAACTAGTGCGAGATTTTTCGATACCGGTCAAGTCAGTTTTATACAAAAAATATGTGCGAGTTTATTATGGTTCGAATACAATCCGCCAGGGGCGCTGTAGTCGAAGCTGTAACCGGTACACCCACATTTCGCTGAGGTTGTTTCCGCTGTTTTTTTATAGCATAGGCCGGCAAACGAGCAAGTGGGTCACCTGATGGTAAGTGATCTCCATCGCCCATGTACGCCCACCACCAAAAGAATTATGGGCGCGATGCCGACCTTAAAGGAAAGGGATAATTAGGGATTGGGAATGGATTTGGGCTTCCGGATATCTCACTCACCGTACGAAACGCAGCAGCAAACCGCTACTTTACGTCGGTTTTCTGTGAGACAGTGGTAACCGGTCGAGCCAGCCCATTCATGCTATAGACAAAACTATCTACACCGTGGCTCTACCACTGAATTACAACTGCGTCACCGAGGCAGTCTAGGACTGTGATTTTTAATGCCGTCCCGAAGCCCCAAAATATATTCATGTGGGCGGAATCTTCCATGACTTGATGATGGTACTACATCTAGGTCAAGACGTATGCAAAAACTAACTACAAATATGGCCTTTTTACATTACATAAGACGCAATTCTGTCTGCACATGTGGGATGACCTAAAGAATTGCGTAACGCATTGTTGGGTATATTGCATAATTAAATTATTCTCGAGTCATACGCATGTAGTGTATGAATACAAATTATGTATTTTGTGTAAAATTGTATTCTCGTTACGGTAGATTAATTTTTAATGTAAATTTTTCTTCTCTTAATCTTTTTTTTATATTATTTCAAGATGAAAATGTGAATTGAATTTTATATTGTCGATGGGTCTTTGAAGCTATATTTAAATATATAAAACACTAGCTTTTGCTCGCGGCTCCGCCCGCGTGATTTTCATACAAACTTTCATCCCCTATTTTATCCCCTTGGGGGTAGAATTTATCAAAATCCTTTCTTAGCGGATGCCTACATCATAACATCTACCTGCATGGCAAATTTCAGCCCGATCCCTCCAGTAGTTCGGACTATGCGTTGATAGATTACCTACTATGTCAGTCAGTCAGTCAGTCACCTTTGAGTTTTATATATTTAGATTGAGATTTTTTAACATCGTTACATCCAATTACATTATACGTTACATACATTTTTATAGATATGAAAGTGAGTCTGTCTGCCTGCAATATTTTTTGGGTCAAAAGGTTGAAATGATCTCGTTATAATTTGGTATTACTTACATAGCTTATTCTTCAAAGACGGACATAGGGTACATAAAGGCTTTCATGCATGTGGAGTTTCGAAAAAAGATAGTATAATGTATTAGTATTAACTAGTATATACGTGAAGGGAACTCCCGTTATATCTAGTATGTTGTGCCATTTTGCCCGTCTCGTTTAAGATGTTATCCGGTTATATAACCAGTGACCCTTATTTCCCGTTTTTGCAAAGAATTTGCCATCTAGACCACAGACCACAACACTATTTTAATATTACTTAAGTGAGACAAGATCGATTTATTTACCAGTCTGATGTCATAATTTTCAAGTTAAATGGTTTCCGTATTTACATCTAAAAGAAAGATTTGTATTTTTGTATGTAACGAATAAACTTAAAAACTACTGGACTGATTTGAAAAATTCTTTTACCATTAGACTCCTACATTATCTCCGATGAACATAGGATACTTTTTATCACGGAAGAAACAGATCACGCGGGCGTAGCCGCGAGGAAAAGCTGGTCTTTTATAAAACTCTTTGTTGAATAGTTTCTAAATAGTTATCTGTTAACAACCGAGTCCAATTTAATATTGTGGTCTAAGTCTAAATCGAGATTTGCATGTCTACTCGTACGAGGGTCATTAATTATATATATTAAACTACAAAACTGTATTGGTGTCGATCCGGAACAAATGATTTTATATCAGCGATTCTTAAAGTAGTTCCCGTGGAACCCAAGGGTTCCGTGAAAAAGGCACTAAGGTTACAGGAATTTCAGATTGAATTAACAAAATATTTTGACAATGAACTCATACACAGATTAATAAATGCCTTTGATGTGGTTTTATAAAATAAAAGGGATTTGTAGAGAGTTCCATAGCTTTAAAAGTTTGGGAACCGCTATTTTATACTATAAATATTTCTAACCCGGGAATCAAACACGCAGCCTCATGAACATTCTCGTTAACGTTTAACATCAACCACCTTATCTCTAGTGTCCAAACATGAGTGTTATCAAACTAATTGTCAAGCGTAATCAATATGTATTGTTTTTCAAAGTTGACAATGTACTAGGAGCTCTAAAGGCCGGAGAATGTCTGCGTATGCGACCTTACACCAACCGGACACTCGGAGGTCGCCCGCTGTGTAGCGTGTACTAGCGTTGTGTAGACACGATTAAAACTCTGATATTTACACCTCATTCATACGTCTTATTATCTAGTAGTTATAAGTGTACGTAGTATATGTCATTTCTTTATAATACCTGTATAATAACACCTATATATAGCATTAAAACAGGTGTTTATTTCACAGGTTTTTTGGTACCTAATGTAGATTATTTTTACTCGTCCATAAAAATACGAGTAGAGACTGAGCTATTATGTGACATGGTACAAATCATAAATTGCCACATATAAATAAAAGGAAAAGTTACGTCACATTTAATTAATTGATACAAAAGCCTGATTTATTTAAAATATTGTTTCCGTTCACCAAAAGAAACTAGAACGCGTTCTTGCTTTAGACATGGCGAACATTTAAAAGCCATATATCCTAACAAACTATGTAAATTAATAAAATAAAATACATTACTATAATTTCGTCACTCTATATCCTCATACCACTGTCGTGGCCTTTCGAGACAGTACAAGAGTGTAAAAATAGTCGTGAACAAAGGACTTAAAGTATGTAATAACAATTTAATATTTTATATAAACACGAACCTAAAGTTAAATCAATGTCATCAATTGTAGCAATAACAACGATTTGTAAAATTATTATAAATTTAATATATAATGCATTCAATATTAATTAAGGCTAAATTAAAAGGTTTTGACAGCCTCCGTGGCGCAGCGGGCGAGTAGCCGGCTGTGAAGCGAGAGGCCGCGGGTTCGATCCCCGCACCGAGATAAATGTTTGTGTGATCCACAAATATTTGTTTCAGGGTCTGGGTGTTGTGAGACCGAAAGTATTTCGTAGTTCCTGATAGCCACGACACAAAACTCGTATCTTACTGTGGGGTCAGGAATATGTATGTGACTGTTGGGTGTATTTATTTATTTATTGATGAGAAAACATTTTAGATGGCAAAGTACAAATTTAATCTTAATCATTCATCTTAAATGTAAATAAAACGAATTATTTGTTAGTGTATTTGAAATCGCCTGAGATAACACCCACTATTGTCACCCATAGTTTTGATTGTATTCATGATTATTTTGTAACTTATGGCAAACCAATTGAAAAAGTTAAGTTTACCACATACGAGTATCTTTGTACAAAAGTATTGACGACAGAATATTAAAGTCAATAGATTTTTTTGTTTAGAACGTAATGCTGACTACTCACTATACGTTTGATGACAAAAAAAAATTACCAAGCTTGCGGAACGAAAAAGGTAAATATAGCCTTATCCTATGTTATTTAAATGGAAAAACTTTACGGTCCATAGAGAACCTTTTAAAATTAAAATTTTGAGCTGCGTTTTTGAGAGAATGTTTGTTTCGATGTATTCCACGATATTTTCGAGTGAGGGAAAAATATTTGATTTTCTGGGTACACCCCTATTTATATATATATACCTAGTCGGGCCATAAGTTCTGTTACAAATGAAAATTTATTAATTTTTTTATGATACAAATCTGAGACGACATGATGGATCGGTTCGTTTTTGAATTGTTGCATTCTAAAGAGGTAGGCTGTTTAGTGCGTTATCTGACGGATAAAATTTAAGTAAAATCTATTTTATAATCCATGTGATAGGACCCACTTAATGACATCCGTGGTGCTTTACATCTGGCTTCTCTAGTTGTAAATGTCCTTACACTTGAGGTTAATACCTCCACAATTCATTATTTTGTCTCCCGCTCTGCTATGGAGGGAAGTGGACAATTAATATGTCCAACTCCTCCCTAACCTTCTATCTGATTAATATCGTTGCGGGACAAAGACATTTAGGCATTCCCAGAGACTCGCCGAGCTTCACTGCTCGGTGTCGATAAAATGCGTGCCACTGTTGATCCTGGTGCACAGGAGTTACAGTGGCGGGTGTGTGGGCGGGATAGTCTCTAAAAAAAATCCATGTAATACAAAATTATAACTCTAGATAGGCTAAATATCTTTTTAGAATATAGACAATTAAATTATCGAATAACATTTATATAATAAATATGTCAGAAAATATTTACTCGTATATTCAATGTCTTAATGTTTCGGTGAATATGTTTAAAAGGCGAAATAAAAATAATACTATACATTTTAAACACGGTAATATCAAACAGGTTTGTCATCACCATCTAATAGCAAATTTATTAACATATTTTATGTTGAAATATTTTGTTTAATTAATTGATTTACGACTGGGTCCTTGACTACAATATTTTGAATATTTGGTTGCTATTTGCTATCTATGACCCTCGTATGAATTCGTTAGCTGTCACGTCATACTATTTACAAATATTCAGATCCGTATGTACTGTGTAAAATAAAGTTTTTAAATAAAAACTTTGTATTTATTTAAAAACTTTATTTTACACAATATATTCAACATATAACACTTAACATTAAAAACGGAAGTTTGAGTCTCTTATCCTCGATTTTGATCCTGATTTTTGACAGCCTCCGTGGCGCAGCGGGCGAGTAGCCGGCTGTGAAGCGAGAGGCCGCGGGTTCGGTCCCCGCACCGAGACAAATGTTTGTGTGATCCACAAATTCTGTTTCGGGGTCTGGGTGCTGTGAGACCGAAAGTCACGTATCTTACTGTGGGGTCAGGACTATGTATGTGACTGTGATGGGTGTATTTATTTATTTAATTAAAATGAGATCAATTTTAAGATATACTTGTTCAAATAAAAAAATAATCATCCAAATCAGACCACATTTGCAACATATGCGTGGTTATACAATTTATTTTTTAATTTCGTCAGTTAAAAAAGTACAGAATATTGGCAACTTTATGGCTCACATTTACTTGAACACGAATGATATGACAGCTCTTCAAAAACTCATACAAGGGATACACCCAATAACCAGAAGCAGTGTAATGTGTTCCTGATTGTCTCATAATGGACAGTTCTATCCTTAATAAAAATGACAACTGTTCTATGATTGTGCATTAAGCTTTAAATTTGTTGTAAGTAAATATTCAAAGACTCCTTCCTAACTGAACTTTATTATTAGTGATAACTTAGGCTTGCACTGTTTGTCACTGTATCAATCTGTCTTACTTTTATAGGGTTCGATCTCTGGAATATGTTTTTTGTTTGAATGACGAGACGAGCAAAGCACGCCTGATGGTAAGCTCAATGGCTGCCCATAAACAGAAGCAACACCACACAGAACTTTCAATTACAAAGCACTGCATGGCACTGAACTGCGCGACATAAGATGTTCAATCTTATAATGCCCAGTAATTTTACTGGCTTCAATATCCTTCCAACCGAAACACAACGGTGCTTGCACACTGTAGCTTGGCGGCAGAAATAGACAAAGCGGTGGTACCAACCCAGACGGCCTTGTGAAATAGAAAGCTGGCTAAAATTTCCACCTAATAGGTATTATAAAGAAATAGCAAAAAAGTAAATATATTATGGGTACGAAACCTTCAGTGCACGAGTGCGATTCGTGTTTAATCGGTTTTTAATTTAATTTTACGAAATATTTTTAGCTAGCTCTGCAAAGGTCTCATCAAAAATGTATAATAGTGAATCATTTTATACCGTTTCGTCATAATGAGCAAACTTTTCCAAGACAGCAATGAAAATGAAATCGATACAATCGTATCGAATCGATTCAGCTTGTAAGAACTCGAGGTCGGTTACGCAACTGTTTCATATTTAGTGATTTATTACATTTTAAATGTTTGTCGCTCCGATATTAGATAGTGTTAAACTTGGGGTCAATGACAATAGGGATTCAATACGGTTAAGACATGACCGTGTTTTATAATAGTTGATTTAGCGCCTGCTGCCTACTAAGCTTCGGTAAATTTTGTGTTGATTTAATCGACTTGAAAATTTGTAATGGAGCAAAACCATGTGGGTATTGATCGAAGTCATATTTGTCGAGTTAAGCTATAATTATATTTGTAAATCAAGGTTTGAAGCGATAATTGTCATTGATCCGTGATAATTTATTATTAATAATTCAATAATAAATTATCACGTAATAATTTAATAATTTAATTTAGGTTGATAATAATCTTGATAAATATAAAAAAATAATTTTGAATTCCGAATCATCAAATTCGTAGTTAAAATAGTTTTTTTTATCCTGGCTCGGCAAAACGACTACGCCACACCTGATGGTAAGTGTAGCGCAATCCAGGAATAGTTGAGGGAGATAAGAATTAATAATATGCTCCATTAATTCATTTACTTAAATAACACTTTGTTGATTTTCTCAAACTGTGACTAAACCACTTCAAATGATCTTACTAAAGTTTGTCTGCCACGTCCCAGCTAACGTTAAATTTTTAGTTATAAACAAAACTGACTCTATCAGCGTTAACATGAGCTTGTTAAAAACACAGTATTTTTATATTATATTAACGACCCGCGCCGGTTTCGCACAGGTAAAAATATGTTTATTACGACATCACATTAGAAATCTTTGAATTTTTCGGCTTTTCTGTATTATACTGTGTATTATACATATAAGCCTTCCTCATGAATCACTTTATCTATTGCTGAAAACTGCATTAAAATCCGTTGAATAGTTTAAAAGATCTAAACAAACAGACAGGGGAAACGACTTCATTTTATACTATGTAAATATAAACAAAAACGATATAAGGCCCTATGTTATGACTTTTTCAACAACAAAATAACAGCAATCTATGATTATGCATATTACAAATTATCGAGGTAGCCGATTTGCGCCGTCCATACAGTAGGTCATGGCGCGTGGTACTCACGTACCGACAGATCGGTCGGCTACTGAATGACAACAATTATGTGGAAGCCACGCGCAACTATTGTGCAATTTAAAAAGTAATTGCCTTATCGGTTTTAGATACTTTCACGAGTTTTAGAGTTCTATACGTGTGAGGTTTTTTTTTTTTTTTTTTTTTTTTTTTTTTGTGTTGACGCTTGCTGTAAGCCTGACTCGAGTCGGCTGTATACAGCTTCACCGGACTTTCGGGCGAGCGCTTTCAGGCGCTCTCAGCCCTTGACTAGGTGACCACCGCTGAGGGCACCCCCTTTGGGGTACGAACCTCGGCTCAGGACGGTCACCGGAGAGGGCAGAGACATCTGCGATTGGGGTTTAGGGGACTATATTTTAGGACTCTATTGGTGATGATTTTCAATCATCATTAACATCGGCTCGCGGGCCGGTACTAGGGTCGGGGGCGTTGCGGGGAACGCGGCGCGGTCCTCGGCGGCGAGGATGGTATGTCGGTTGTGGTGTAAAGTGTTTTTTCATGAATTCCTCTCTCCTTCGGATGGCCCTAGTGGTCGCATCGTCGGGGTCAGTGAGGACGCTACGCGGACGTCTCCACTTTGCACGGTCAAAGGGAGTGTATATTGAGGCTCGTCGGACGAGCGGATTCGGGTGGTGGGCGGCGCGATCGAAATAGCGCTTGCTGTTCATTTTCATGAACTGCCGGATGGTCGGCAAGCCCGTGTCCACGTGGGTATTGTGATTTCTCACAAACCACGGGACCCCAGTGATTTTACGCAGAAAGCGATTCTGCAGGGCTTGCAAGCGTCTATATCGGGATTCGGGTACATGCGCAAACGCGGGCGATGCGTAAGTCATGATCGGCCTAATACATGTCGTGTAAATCCTAATCTTGTTGCGGATCGAGAGTTTGCTTTTATGGTTCAACAGCCAGAAGAGCTGGTTTAACGCGAATGCGGCTCGCGCGCGTACCGCGACTAAGTGGGGAATGAAGGTAAGCTTCTGGTCAAGGGTCACTCCTAGATATTTGACTGTCTTGGTCCAGGGAATGGGCATGTTGGACATGGTCACATTCCGGACTGGAGCAAGATGGTTAGGGTTTCGATAAAAGAGGATCGCGGCGCTTTTGGACGGGTTGATGGTGATTCGCCATTTGCGGAACCACTGACCGAGTTCGTCGGCAGCGGCTTGCAAAACGCGGACCACCTCAACCGGATTTTTGCGCGATGTATAGATCGCGGTATCATCAGCAAAGAGCGCCAGATGGGCGCCCTTTGGTTTGGGAATATCGCTTGTATACAGCGAGAAAAGGAAGGGAGAGAGAGCTGAGCCTTGCGGGACTCCAGCCGAAATGGTGTGTCGGGAAGAGAGGCTTCCCTCCACGCGATATCTGAAACCGCGATTCGACAAGAACGCTCGTATGATGTGCACGAGCTGAGTGGGCACGTTCATGGAATATAGCTTGTGAAGCAAGCCATTGTGCCACACCTTGTCGAATGCTTTTTCGACATCGAAAAATATGGCTCCGGTGGGGATCTTTTTGAAATTTTGCTCATGAATGTGCTCCGTGATGCGGAGCACCTGGTGCAAACAACTATGGCGGGCTCGGAACCCAAACTGCTCCTCGGGGAGCAGATTGTGATTCGCTGCTACTACTCTCAAGCGACCGAGGACGAGTCGCTCGTACACCTTACCCAAAGAGCTCAAGAGACTAATGGGGCGGTAAGATGTCGGATTATTTTTGGGTTTACCCGGTTTGGGTATTCCTATGACAATTGCTTCCTTCCACTCTTGTGGAAAGAGGCAATTGCGGAAGGCTGCGTCTAAAATCGCAGTAAGGATTTCCAGCAGATGGCTGGGGAGCATCTTAAGGACGCGGGTGGAGATACCGTCGCCCCCGGGGGCTTTGCGTCTTTTGAGTTTCCTGACCAGATTGCTTACTTCATCGAATGTCACCGGTGACAGTGGATTAAAAGGCTCATCGACATCCGGGTCGACGGCGGAGGTGGTGGCGGTGGGGAGAGGGATCGGTTGCGTCGGCGGCGGGAACGCGTTCCTACTTTCGACAAACTCATTGACCGCAACAAGATGGGCCTGCTCTGATATGGGGACTTCGCTGAGAGAACATTGAGTTTCCAGACTGTCGGCAAGGAATTCCGCTTTCTCGTCGTCATCAAACGCGGGGCGTTGATTCGGACGATCAAGCGGGGGCATGGTCGATACGTCTCGTTTCTCGAAGGAACGACAGAGATGCCAAAACGCCTGATGGGTCGGGCGGATATCGCCGAGAAACCCGTCCCATTTCGACTCGACTAGCCCCTTCATGCGACGTTTAGCTTCCCTCTGGAAGTAACGCGCAGGGGCGAGTCGAGTCGGATGGGGGGTGTTCGCGTTGCGTTTTAAGGCTGCGTTCCGTTTTCTCACCACAGCCCGCACGTCGTTAGGGAGCAACATGTGACTGGGAACAGCCACATGTTCCTCCCTGGAGCTTTCGCTCACGGCGTTTTGCAGGTGAGTGGTGAAACAACGTACCGCCACTGTCGTTTCCTCGGGAGTTTCGATACGGTCAGGGATCGCGGCAAGAGCACTGGACGAGGTGTCGGCCAGCTTGTCGCCTACGAGGCGCCAATCTGTCCGAATCCTCGTCGGTTTGTTAAGACCTGTGTCATCGGGGCCTCTATGGGGAACAAAATCTAAGATCACAGGTCTGTGGTCCGAGTCTAGCTCTTGTAGCACCTGTATAGAACGCATGCGTAAGCATACGTTCTTTACAAGCGCTATGTCGAGTATCTCAGGCCTTTGTCCTGCATGTCCGTAGTGAGTCGGTTCGTTGGGTACAAGGATGTCTATGCCTATTCTTTCAAGATTAGCCTCCAGAGTGATGCCACTCGCATTAGTGCGATGACAGCTCCAGAGGGTATTCTTGGCATTGAAGTCTCCCGCCACTAGGACGGAATCATCCAATGCGAATAGGATATCTAAATCTGTGGAGAGAAGCTCCTTACGGGGAGAGAGGTAGGCTGACAAGATGGAGATAGGCTGATGGCCTGTCATGGCTAACCTACAGACCGAGACCTCAATGTTCCTCAGCCCTACCGGGGGATCAAGAGGTATGCAGTGCAGGGACCTTTTATAATATATGAGAGTGCCGCCCAATGGACCCGTAACGCGGTCGTTGCGCACGAGTCGGTAGTTGGGAAGATTTGGACTACGCCTTGGAGGCTTGAGAAACGTTTCCTGGATGAGGAAAACGTCTAAGTCGTTGTCGCGGACAAAATGAGAGAGCTCTAAACGGTCATCCTTGATGCCGTTTATGTTGAAAAACCCCACTCTGAGGGAGCAGGGTTTAGTCCGCGAGGGGCGTTGCAAAACATTCGCAGCCATCAGGAACCGAGAATGGTTTACAACATGTATTGTCTCTGCTGGGTCTGCAGGACAGATATCTCGTCCAGAAGGGAACGAGTCTGGTCGCAGTCGCCCAAACGCATGACACGTTGGACGCGAACTGCGATGCGGGTGACGAAGTCGTTACCCGCGGAGGTCAGGGCTCTAACTCGGTCCCACGCTTGGGCCGAGATAGGCTCTGTGGCCAGATATAGGTCCTCCTCCGGGAGGAAGGACCTAACTCCCGCCGATTGGGGAGAGGGATTATTCGCCTGAGGGGCGACTATGGGTGCGGGCGCGGGCGCGGGCGCGGTCGCGGTCGCGGTCGCGGTCGCGGGAGCGGGAGCGGGTGCCGCCGAGGAAGCCGCCACTGGCTTGGAAGGAGCGGCGGGCGCTGCCTTTTTAGGGGCAACGTTCGCCGGAGGGATGATAGGTTGGGTAGGGACCGGGACCACCTGTTTAAAAGGTGGGAACCAAGGGTTTATTAGTGGAGGCGGAGCGAGCCTAAATTGCTCTTGGGGTTTGGCCTGAGGGGCCCTAGTGTGGTGGGATTGCCTGCCCTGAAGGGGCTTGCGGGGCTTGGGAGCTTTGGAACAACCGCGGTAGTTGGCCGGGTGGCCAGACTGCCCGCAGTTGACGCACGAAGGCGGCTCCGTGCATTGAGAAATGTCTTTGGGACGGGGACAGTCGTGTGTGGAGTGCTCTCCGAGGCACTTCACACAACGAGGGGCTAACCTACAGCCACGGGCTGCGTGACCATACATCTGGCAGTTGTGGCACTGCCCTATAAGGTTCTTCCTGAAGGGAAGCTCAACGTGGATGCCTCCCAGGCCGGCAACGGATTTAATATTAAAAATGGCGTCGCAGTCCTTACGCGACTTAAGGACTACAAGCACCATCTCGTAAAGTCCTTTACGAGGACAGTCGGGCTTACGGGTGGAAGCGTGCATTCGGTGCACCTCTAGGCATTCGATGCCCTGCTCTATGAGGCCGTCTTTGACGTCCTGAGTGGGCATACATAAAGGGACGCCCCTGATAACGTAACGATAGTTACGTTCCTCAGGGAGAGAATGGGTATAATATTGATAATTATTATTATCGAGAGTCTTGGTGATCTCTCGGTGGGCATTTGAATTGACTGGGAAAATGAGTAATTTGCTACGTGGAAGATTCCACGAGGTATTATTAATAAGACCGGGACCAATGCAGCGGAGAACCTGCGGTATGGTCAGGGGAGCAACTATGTGGACCCCGATAACTGGGGCAGAGGGCTTTTTAGCCGCGGCGGGAGCCTTGGCTGAAGTTGAGGCGGCCTGGGCAGGAGCCTGGGCGGGGGCCTGGGAGGCCTGGGCAGGAGCCCGGGGAGGAGTCGCGGGCCTATCTACTTGCATCTCTGAGTCGGATGCGGCGTTAGAGGCGGGAGCGGATGCGGGTGCGGGAGAGTTTTGGGCAGAGGACTCTGGAGTCTGCGAGACCATGGAATAATCCACGAACTTAGCCTTCTTCTTCCTCCTCTTTTTACGGCTCTTGACCGTTGTAAAAGTTGAGGAAGAAGAGGCCCCGTCCGTGGACTCTCCCTCTGAAGACGCATTCTCCTCGTTAGAGGCTTCCTCGGAAGCGGGCGAGCTCAGGGCTGAGCCCGGCCGCTTCTTCGGAGTGGATGTTGAGATGGTGACTTCCTCGGCGGAGGCGAGAATTTTGTTGCGGAGGTGGGGACGTTTGGAGATTATCTCCATAATGGTGTCGTCGTCGATTGACGACTCAACGCTAGGCTTGGCTTCAGCCATCTTATTGGCTGGGGCCAAGCCCACCTAACTTGAGTGAAAATTACCGCGAGTGGGTTCGGGAAGCGGTGCGTTCCCCCGGGAAAGAACCCACAAGAAAACCGGGGGCTATCGCACTTAGTTACGCGGCGGGGCGCGGTCGCGGTTTAGACGGAGAACCTAATCCCCGGGTAGGTGCGCCCGGGGGTGAGTAGGTGAATGACCCTCCTCGCCGGGGATAGGCGAGGGGGGATGTACTTAAAACTAGGGCGTGCCCTAAGCTTGTCTCCCTCTGCCAATCTTAATGTGCGAGAGGGTTCCTAACAGTCCGTGAACCGTAAGCGATATTGGTCCGGAGACCGCACGCTCAACCGGAACACGGGATGGATGTTGGGGATGGGTAAGGTTGGGAGGGCGATGTGCGGGGGAGACCGTGGGGTCACTCCACGTGCCTCCTGATCCGCACCCGTCCGGCTTCGCTTTAGCCCTGAAGGGGCTAAAAACGCGGGCCGGGTCCCCGCAAGCTCGGCTTGTTTGCACCGGTAGGTTAACCACCGAGCTTACGCCCTGAAGGGGCCAAAATCGTGTAAAAACACGGAAGATTGAGCGGTACCCTGTCCTGAAAAGGACGCGGCACCGATCGTAAAAAGGACCGAGCGCAGGGGCTCAGGTAGATTGACCAGCGACTCGGGTCAGAATAACAGCTTTATGGCCGAGCAGGTGCTACGACCATAAAACCATACGTCCGTCCCGAACCGGTGCTCAGAGCGGAATGACGTGTGAGGTAAAAACTTTGGTGTTATAAAGGCGTCCGGTGCAGTGTCTGTCTAACGCAACACACCTAAGGTACATTCACCTAACCTATTTCAGAAATGTAAACACAAATCTACCCACATTAAAAATAATTCCATTGGACCTGTCAATATACTAAATACAAGCTAGCTTTAAAAAATAACGGCATCTATCTGTTGCTCTGCATTATGATTTGTTTTAATATATGTACTTAGTTACTTTTAAAATGCGACAAAAGATTTTATTTAAAACTAGATCCTGCTTGCGGCTTCGTCTTCATAATTATGTTTAGGATAAAATGCAATTTTAAAGCCGATATGTTTAATGGAGTTTCGCTTAAATTTATCAGTGAAACTTGCATCGAAATCCGTTCAATAGTTTTTATGAGATGTGCGTGATTACCAGCCAGACAACTCAGACTAATGTTTATTTATATTTCTAAATGAAATTAAATATACACGAATATTTAATAAATTCTTTGCGATTATTGGTGCACGTTCGAATTCCAAAAATATATCAATATCATATTTAATGCAGTATTTAAACATCCACACGTAGCACCTAATAAATATTTCAAAAAGTCAGTAGCTTACATGTCACTGAAATTTATTTTTAATCATACGGAACTCTCGGCGTATGAATTCTACTCGGGCATGACTGTATTGTTATAACAGCTTGACGATTACTTAATTGTTAGTAATTGCAGTCTAAAAATAACCAAGAGTAATTAGCGATTCTCGCCAGTTACGACCATTTGGTTGAGAGGTTTTTTATAGCCATAGACCGGCAAACGATCAAGTAGGTCATGTGATGGTAAGTGATCTTCACCGCCCATGTACGCTCATAATAGCAGAGGAATCATGGACGGGTAATTAAAAGATTAAGAAGGGGAGGGAATTTTGGTATTATTCGAACCGCAGCTGCAAGTCGATACTTTACTAATACTTCGGTTTTCTGTGAGTATACGTATATTTCGAGTTTATTTCTGTTATTACTATGGTAACTGTCCGGTCGAGCCGGCTTATTCATACTGTAGACAAAACTGACACTCTACATTCTACCCGTTCAAAACGTAGTTTTAGTATTTTATTATGAGTTAATAATATAATAATAAATATTTTAATAAGAAAAAAAAGCCCGATACGGTTACGGCAGGAGAAAGCGTCATCGTCTCCGCCAAGACATTAAAAAAAAACACTAGCTAAATAAATGGCTTCTTCCGTGTCATATATCTTATCTTTATTTTCATATATAAAAGCAATATTTTGTTTCAAAGGGCAACCTTTAGAAGCATTCTTTGCTCTATCAAATTCGATAGTTTAACGTTACATAATCAAAATGTTTATTAAAACCATAAAATTTAAATAATACTAATTTAAACGGATTTTATCGCGGTTTTTTATTTTAATTTTGGTCCCGACATTTGGTCCACCCCGTGACCACGAAGGCTGAAAAGCTTTCGAAACGTATGTGTAATACGGTAGGTTTACGCGAAACCTAAGAAATCATTATGAAAACCATACAATGTTTTTTATCAGTATCATTTGGCAAAGTTCTTCAAATTCAGTGAACCTTTTAAATGTGGGTCCACACTTCCGTGATATTTCGCCACGAGGCGTGGCTGCCTTACGTACCTGTTATTCTAATAACGGGTGTCAGAACATGTACTATGTCATTTTGCCGTGACTTAAAACATAAAATGACAAAACCTTAACTGACATGACACGGTGAAATGTTACAGGTTCTCAGAGCAGATAGCTACGTGACATTTATCGTATTTAACAACCGTCCACATTTGAGTTTGTCACGCGTTGTCACAGTCACACCTCTACGGCGAAATGTTACAAGTGAAGACGCACTCTAAGTGTAAGTAAGTAAATGTATAAAGTGTCCCAATGCCGATGCTAATTATAGGATGAAATGAAAATAAAAATGGCGTCCCTTCAGTACTTGGTAATTCAAAGTTCTGTTGCTAATGTTTACTTCATTACCACTACTAATCATGTAATTCAAGAAAATAAAATTATGTATAATTTCATATGTTGTAGGTATGGACATATAAAGGACCTTAATTCAATTGATCCGGAATTACATTCAAACCGCAAAGGGATTCCCAGTGGAATTACCATTACCTTTAGTTTTTTATTTTTTATTAGCATGGAGTGGTCAAAGTAATTATGTTGTGAATCACGAAATTCTGGGTTATTTCAATTCAAGCTTCTTTTAATTTGGGGTTTAAGAGAACTAAAAATTTTCTGAGTATTCCATATCATTAGGATGTGATGAAAAGATCGCTCCCTGCTGACACGTCTTAATGGAATAAAACTTTTACTAAAGAGTGTGTTTTATAGTTGCATCTTTATCTATCCTTTCGCCACTCCAATGGAGGTTTATTTGTAAATCCCTTATTAAAAAAAAAATTGAGCCACGCTTCAAATTATGAATGCAGAGTTTGATGATATTTTACCATAAAGCCGAATGGGGAGTTCTGATAATGGTTCATCGATTTTATTTAGATACTTATTCCAGTAACACACAGAGAGACAGTCTTCGTGGCGCAGTGGGCGAGTACCCGGCTTTGAAGTGAAGGGGCGTAGGTTCGAAAATATTTTATTATATTTGTGTGATTCACAAATATTCGTTCGGGTCTGAGTGTTTCTCCTCAGCCGGGTTGAGGTCAAGCAGGTGGTACGGCGAAAAAACTAACAACCCAATCTTTCTGTAAAATGTGTTAAAAAACATGTTGCGCTGACCCCAGTGCAAGTGGGATAAAAGCAGGTGGAAGGAATATAATTTGCTTTTTTATTATACATACTACGTGCTTGTAAAAGTAAATAGCACTTATTTTTCATAAATATTTACTCAAGTGCCATTATAAAACAATTACAAATGACCTACTAAAATGCGATCGCATTTAATAATTGCGCAAAGTAAACAAAAATGTGTTTCATAACACAATTTAGAAATTGGCATGTTACAGTATCGACAAAACAATTTAATAAACGTCCTTCATGCAAAAATAAGTAGACCGACAAACATAATATATTAAACGGGATGTATTGAAATCAATTGATATTACAGTATTTATATAATGAAGATTGGACGACGCCTAGTCAGCGTGAACAAAGCACCGCTTAATGTGGTAAACTTTGCCTATTGTCTTTGTATATGTTATGCCTATCTACACTAATATTATAAAGAGCAAAGATTTGTATTTTTGTATGTAACGAATAAACTTAAAACTACTGGACCGATTTGAAATTCTTTCACCATTAGAATCCTACATTATCCCTGATGAACATACGCTACCCATTTTTATCCCGGAAAAAGCAGATCTGTATAATATATATAATAAAACAGAGAAAATATATAAACAGCAGTGTGTAAGCACTGTTACGTCCCGGTTTGAACGACATTGAAGCCAGTGAATTTACTTAGCGTTTGAGACTTATAGACAGGGAGCCCTCGGGTAGCTGATCCACTTGACTACTATCAAGCTCATTTTCCGTGAGTAGCTTCGTTTCGATGAGACGACCAACTATTCCCTATGCGAAAATTCTCTATTGTGGTAGCTAACATAGGTAGCAAGGATAGAATATTTCGATTTGATGATACTCAAAAAAATATTATTTTATTTGTAGGACAATATGACAGTTAAATTATATAAATATTAACTAAGTAAAAACAAAAAAATCAGCTACCTAGCAATCGATACCTATTGGAAGGAGGGGCTTCCAATAGGTATCGATAACGAGGTCATGAGAATGATTACTAACCAGCTGATTTTTTTGTATTTACTTAGTTAATATTTATATAATTTAACTGTCATATTGTCCTACAAATAAAATAATAACTTTTTGAGTATCATCAAATCGAAATATTCTATCCTTGCTACCTCTGTTAGCTACCACAATAAAGAATTTTCGCATAGGGAATAGCTGGTCGTCTCATCGAAACGAAGCTACTCACGGAAAATGAGCTTGATAGTAGTCAAGTGGATCAGCTACCCGAGGGCTCCCTGTCCATTAACATCTTATATCTGTGAGTGACAAGCGCAGCCCAGTGCCATGCAATGCTTTGTAATTTAATTCTGTGTGGTGTTGTTTCTGCCTATGGGTAGGAATAGCGCTTACCATCATGCGAGCAACCTGCTTATCTCCCCATACAAGCTAATAAATATAATAAAAACTAGCCATGTCGATGCGTCAAGCACCTAACCAAAAAATTCAGACAAGGCAAAGTCAGACTTTTCAATACAGACTTCTTGAACTAGTTGCAATAACAAAAGTGGTCACATAGATAGCTTTTGTATTTTTCTTTTTTGAAATGTTGCTTGACCACAAAATTACAACACCTTATTTAAAACAAACCGAATATGGTCATTGTTCGAAATGCATACTGACAATTGTCCGTCTGGGCTATTGGCGGCCATATTACGAAAGATATTCTGACTTTATACTAGGTTTTTAACTATTAACTATAGAAACACGTACTAACTGTCAAGATAAACCTAATTTAAATTTAGATTGTATTTTGTAATAAGGCCCATAGTGTTTAATGTATGGACACGTGTGTGATTGCCTCGGTGGCACAGTTGCATTGCGGACGCGGTACGAGTGCTGAACTGGAGTCGCGGGTTCGATCCCCGAGTCGGGTAAAGTGATATTGGGTTTTTCTATCACGAAATATTCAGTATCAGCCCGGAGTCTGGTATTGTGCACGGTATAGGCTCGCCACCTATCATATCATGAGACGGAAATACGCTCGGCGAAATGTAGGTGTACTGGTACGGGGATTACAAGCGTGATTGCGTATGAAGTGTTTTATCATTTTTGTTAAACTTTGATCTCTTTTTTACTAGCCCTGTATTATACATGTCCCACTGCTGGGCACGGGCCTCCTCTACTGAATGAGAGGGATTAGGCCTTAGTCCACCACGCTGGCCTAATGCGGGTTGGTAGACTTCATATACCTTCGACAAATCTTATCGAGTTCTCAGGTATGCAGGTTTCCTCACGATGTTTCCTTCACCGTTAAAGCAAGCGATAATTAACAATGAATAATTATATTCATTAATTTACTTCTAAAATATTGACTTTGCGTATTATCATATTTGTAAAAGTATGTGTATATTCGAGCAGTGTCAGTATGTTAATCCAGACGAAGACTAAGTTGCAAAACATGTACCGACCGGTCAGTGCAAGATATTTTGCAACTTACCCTTTGACTCTACGTCATTAATAGCGTAAGCAACAATGAACATTACAAAAAAATATTGGTTTTAAATTTATGTATAAAAATTAAGAATATATATACTCACCAAAACTCTTCTTCAGCTTGAACACAAAAAGTCACAGAGTGTTAAAAACTTAATTCATCACACAATCACATCACATTGTCTCTATAAAAAAATCATCCGAAATAATAATCGTAGTAATAAAACAAAACATATATAACTATGGCATACAATGCGAATTTAATGTACAAATAAAAAAAGTCTTGCAGAAATTTTATGAAAATTCGGGCAACACCCTGATTCGGTTCAGGATTTTGCATTTAATATTTTGGTAATTTTCCTGGAAAATATAGGATTTTTTAAAATATGTTTTAACCAGTTCAGGTGTGAATTAAAATTTGTTAAATTATATTTTTTGGCAGAAACAGGTTTTTTTACAATTATAAAGAAATACAAAGTCACGTAAGTACCAAGTTAATAAAACAAAGTAATTTTGGGTTCTTGCTATCTATTGTGAATAAATTTACGAATCATAATTAATTTATTACGGTAAAGTTTAAAAAATCAACTCAGATGTTGTTATAGACATTCTTATAAATTCACAACACGAACGCAACACGTAAAGACATCACAAAAATGCAATTACATAAAGCAGTAATAAGGAATCAACCCCTGTCTCTACCCCTTGCCAGCACAAACTACATAAAAACTACTATTATACCAGCACAAAAAGTGACAAAAATGTAGAAAACTTGAATAAACAATTACATGTAAAAAAAGGTTTCACTTCGCGAACACTTTCATATCGGCTGACGAGCGCAGACTAATGCGCGCGCGCTGGTGGGAGGCACGGCGAAGTGCAGAAAAGCGTAGTGTTGCTAGTTTATAAAAAAAAACTACCATTACAGTGGAATTTTATCACTGACATTGACATTTAATGCTATGTGTGGACTAAATAGCGGTTGCTTTTTGTTGCGTATTGATAAGGTCATTATCTATATATTCGAATATATATTGTGCTATATTATTATGCGGGCATTTTTTCATTGATTTAAATAATCAATATTACTTCTATTTAAAAATAAAGAAAAGTCTCGAAAAATCTCCTATTTTACGTACTGTACTTAAGTATTTTTTCAAATTGACAGATTTTTATGTAAACACACTAATGCGGAATTATTAATTGAGAAAGTATCAAGCACATGAAGACGTGAATTCGTGTCTTTTTTAATTAATTAATCGCAGTATACCCTAATATTATGTCAAATAGGGTCAGCAGGTCGTATTGGATAAAATATCTACAGTAATATGCGAATAAACTAGGGCGGAATAGAACGCAGCGGGCAAGTAGTTAGATTTACGGACCGCGAAAAAAGTTTGTATTATCCACAAATACTACTATATATGCAAATATTAATTTATTTCGAGATTGAGTGTTGTGGGACCGTCAGTTCCTTGTAGTTTCACGACACAGGTAAATCTAGTGAGGGGTGAGGACTATGTGAGTGTGGCGCATTATTGCAATGAGTCTTCTTAACAAAGAAATCTAGAATCGAGTATAACGTAATCAGTGCAAAGATATTTTAGCAGTAAGAATTTACTTAATTAAATAGGTAAGTATATGTTTTTAGTAATATATTAACGTTTTGACTTGGCAACATCACATCGCGTGCAATACGTGTGAGCTCTCATGTTGCGTGAAACCCAACCATTCCTAAGACACTTTTAATAAATATTAAAATTTCGCACCAATGCTTGCAATTCATACTCAAGAATTTTGCAATATCGTATAAATTGTCGAAACTAAGACAGAATTAAATAAACAGTAATATCACAAGTCATGACCAACACATACATAAACAAATATTCTGACAAAAATGTACGAGAATGTTAATAAGCAAATGTGGAAAATTTATCCATAATTGACATTTTGATCAAGTTGTCTTGTAAACAGCAAATGTTGATGCAATATTTTTTATAATTTATAAGTTTCACGGGATCGTACCTCTAGTACGATCATACACAGGCATAAAATCTTTCATTTCGAAAAATAAAGGGATACCAGGCCTTTCGAAAACAAGAACCAACCACAATCTATGCATAGCCTTCATACCCACAGTCATAATCAGTAGATAGCGTACGTACAACAGTAAAATTCAACACCCAATATTATCGGGCGCGCTGTCTTGGCTTCCTCTAACGCTGGGCAAAGGATTTTCCTCCTTATTTTAGCCTCACAATTATTGAATTCGTTTTAATTGTACAATTATTTACAATGTGTGTTAACATACGTTCCAATACACTGCCGTGACTTGAAATCATATTTCCTATCTAATTACAAACAAAAACCGAATAAATAAATGAAGGAAACCGATCGGGAAGGAAGTTGAAGCGAATCGCCAACTAACTCGGTAATATAGTTTTTGTAATGCAGTTTTAATAGGTCACGCGTGCATTATTGTAGTACAGGGAAATAAACTCAGTCACAAAATGGAAATCACAATAATTATAGCTGTGCATTTGGGTGAATAAAGATCCATATATTAAGATTCTTACCTGCAAAGGTAGCAAACTTGACAAATAATAAAAATTCACTATGAATGCACTTATATATTAACTAAATATAAGCTAACGTCGGCTTTCTATTCATATAAAAAATAATGTTCACCACTTGTGTATTCCTAAAACAAGGAATTTTGTATTTGGGTGATGTTGCTTCTGTTTACGGTTTAAAAAATAAAAACCCGCGATAAAATCCTTTTAAACTCGTTTTATTTCAATGAGTAACATTCGCGTAAACGTAAGAAATCATTAAGAAGAATAGACGTTAGGGAAACGCTTAGATGTTTATCAAGCCAAATACTGTCTCCAATCTTAATTTAGGGTGCTAAAAACTTTGCTTTATAACAGTACCAGATTACCAGATAGTACCTACACGTCTGCCTGGTTCATTTTTATATTTAATTATAATTGCATATACTTAGCGACAGTTATGCTGAACGCACTTTCTAGCATTTACAGTCAAGTTTACTGACCTTCGTGATTTTATCGCGTTCATGTATTGTGACGGAAAGTTACACTCCACGATTATTATCATCAAGATTATTATTAATTATCGTACAAAGACTTACAAGTCACCTCATTAGTTCATAGTAGTGATGCGACTCGAGTCGTTTTTTTACTCGAGTGAATTTGTTAAACTCGTATTTGAGTAAAAATAAATTTGACTCGAGTACATAGTAAAATTATTCGAGTAACTCGAGTCACAAATTCCTACTAATGTCGCATCTCTAGTTCATAGTAGCGTAACTATTCGATGTTTTTTTTTTTTTAAAGCCATAAAAAAAAAAAAAAAAAACTATTCGATGTAACCGGCGAGGTCCTGATTCCCAGGTCGAAAAAAACTTGTGAGTTTTCGAGTCAAATAATATGCAATAATTGTCTCATTGATCTAGTGGCAATGTACTAAGTCCTGGGTTAACTTTCCAGGTTTGCCAGATCGGGTTTTTTGAGTGGTACAGCCACGCTGTAGTCGGTTTTGTCTACAGCATGAATGGGCTGGCTCGACCGGGTTGTTACCGCTGTCTCACAGTAAATGACGTAAAGTAGCGGCTTGCTGCTGCGTTTCGTGCGGTGAGTGAGATATCCGAAGCCCTAAATCCCCTTCCTCTCCCAATCCCTTAATTATCCCTTTTCCTTAAAGTCGGCAACGCGCCCATGATTCTTGTGATATTGTGGGCGTACATAGGCAGTGGAGATTACTTACTATCTCTTAACTTGACGCTGGAAATCTGTCCAGATAGACACGAAAAGATCGTGGCTGTGTGTAGAGATAACAGTAGAGATCGCAATCGCGAGTTCGCGGCTGTGCATTGGAGTCTTGAACATTCAGCCTGGCCAAGTTAATTTGCGCGTATTGTAGTACCAGTTCCATCTCTGCCCACCTCTTCAGCCCGTCATGTCAATAACCTATTTCGCACGATAATAAAATAGCAACAATCGCTAGTTGATTTTCGTATACACATAATATCAAGTCATTTAAACACAACCGTGTGTGTAATCTGTATGTAATCCATTACGTGAAGTTTTCTCTTTTTGTTCATTTTCGATTTGGCTAAGCACAGTAACACTACGTTTATGATGTAACTTTATAATTAACGAAATAAAATCTTATGGTTCAGTTGATATGTGGGCAATGAAATCCTTTGGAGTAATTTGGTATTTAAAAATCCGGTTGAGAAGCGACGGCGTTGCATTGTCAATTATGGGAAAAGCAAAGCTAAGGGAAATCTGTAACTAACTGGCTGTAATCTATATAATTGGGACAGTTGTGGGATGCCCCTTGGGAAATATTTGGTTAAAGGTGCCTCGTATGTGAGAGTCCGTCTCATTGAGACTACCGCTTTGTCTATTCTACCTTCAAGCTGTGTATACCAGTTTGAAGGACATTGAAGGCGGGCATTACTTGGCATTATAATACTTGACAACTTATGTCTCAGGGTGATGAGCGCTATCGAGTGTCATGCTGTGCTTTTTAATTCTAAGTACTGTGTGATATTGCTATTTTTATGTGGTGTTTACCACCAGGCGAGCGACCTGCTCGTATTGTTATTAAAGCGAATAAAAAATAACCATCATTATAGTAGAGTCTTTTTGACCTGTCATTTTTGTTAATATAACATTATTTAAACAAATCTGATACCTCTGCAAAGTGATTTAAAAGTAGCCAAACTTTACTGTGACAGGGTGGTGTGACGTCATATTGCGTGATCTATATAGTAAAGTTAACAACTGTTTGAAATTCAAGGAACGAGTGCGTCCGCTATAGTTTTGCGTAACTTTGTGAAAGTGACGCGGCGCGCCGCGAATTTACGCTAAAACACACTTGATCACTTATAGGAATTTAGATTTTAAGTAAATTATTTGAACGATATGGGTTTGATAATAAGTTATATAATATTGTAAGTGGTAGAGCCACGCTTTGGACAGTTTTATGTGCTGTATGAATGGGCCATCTCGACCACGTTGTTATACTTACTTACTTTTACTTACTTACTTACTTGACTTAGTAAGACTATTATATATTATCCGGCTGTGGTAATGGCCGTGGTCGAGAGCGAGAAGTAAGTAAGAAGGAATGCGATGACCGTCTTCATCGAATCAATCATGTCGCAGAAGGTGGCGGCAGGGGAAGCGCGAGTGGAAAATCACAACCCAGCTCGCTATCCGCCGCCAAAGGATGACGCGCAGGATGATACGGGACGCACTTACCCCCCTGACAGAGGACGGGGCGGCGGACACGTGGAAATTCGGCGTCCGACAGTTAAACCTTCGAGGTGAAGCGCGCAGCGTTGCTGCGCAAACATATCTTGAGCGGAGTAAATAGGTGTGTAGAAAACTCGCCCAAACCTACCGGGCGGAGAGGCCTTTAACAAGGGTACGTTACCATATTAAAAATATCACCCTCCAATGGCGAGGCCTAAGGCCCAAACCACTGGTAGTTAGAAACCCAGAGTGAGCAACCACTATTATTATTACTTTCCCCGGCGTAGTCACCCTTCAATAAATTTCTACCCACCCTGAAGCTACTGGTTACGTCTTTGCTTCCATTATTAAAATTAGTTTCTTAGACGACTTTTATACCTTTTACGAGAAAATCTGACATAATTCACAAACGAAAGTCATTAACTTATAAAGCAGGTATAGGGCACTAGATCGACTTTATTATTTTAAGAAATACATGCACAGTCACTCAGTCAATATTATTTTCTAAATATTATAATTATTTCAACCACTTTCGCCATCGAGATGCGCCCGTCATTGGTTCCTATTGGTAATAATCCGTAACTGACGGACGGCACTTTTCATTGTATTCACGCTCCGATTGGCCGGTAAAAGCGTGCAGATCACGCAATTGGCCTATTAATATTTCTGATGATAGAGACAATGTCCCTAATTAATCAGTTGAAATCTATCAGCCGTTATCAGTTAGCGTTGGTCTAATAATATGATCACCCTCTAGGCCTGCCTTTACCCATAGAGCATGCACGTTTAAGCCAATATCCTAATACGCTACAGATACGCTACACTAAAGATTTTTAACCTCCAACAAAAAAGAGAAATGATGTAATTTTGACAACTTTATCTGTCTGTTGGGGTCTGTATATCAGTCTGCAGCATCGAAGTACTGACACAAGTGAATTGACTGATTGAATTTTTTGTTTGGTTTTTGTGTTTCAAAACTAGTTTAATCATAATGGTGAAAATGTTTAGCCGTGCCCTTTAAGGGGTAGGCAGCGTTGCATCTAGCTCTACAAGTTTGGCCGAGCTTATTTCCATATAATAATGTGATAGAAGGTGAGTTTATCGATATACCGGACGCAAATACCAACCCCCTGCATCTCATGTGTGATTTCTCATATCGAGACCTCAAACACAGATTGTTTGTTCCGAATCTGGGATTCGAACCTCACAGCTTCTCAGCCTAAATAGACTGCCACTAAATCAATGAAGAGATATACGGATAGCTGATGGAGCCTCTTATGTAAAATAATGATCTTGCTTTTTTTATAGCATAGGCCGACAAACGAGCAAGCAGGTCACCTGATGATAATTTGTCTCAACTGCCCATGTACACTCACAATATCAGAAAAATCATGGTTGGGTTGCCGATCTTAAAAGGATAATTAAGGAATTTAGAAGCGTAGGGGGATTTGGGCCTCCCGATATCTCATTCACCTCATTCATCCCGGATCAAAATTAATAAAAAACTGCGATAAATTCCGTTGAAATTAGTTTTATTTCAAAGATCTTTAACCTTAAAATAATGAGTCGAAATAAAGTCCATAAATATTCTACGATGAGAAAAAATTAAATCACTAAACTCATTAATTAATCAAGAGTTTCGGAGATTTATTGGTGAACATAGTTTAGACGGTGGCGAAATCAAGGCTAAAAGTCATAAAAGCGCTATGTAACGTTGTGACGTCACTCCATTTCAACCTTTGCCAATTCACATGAAATTGTTATATTTTCCAATTAATTTTACTTTTTATACTAAAACATTTGGTACCAATTCACCAGTTTTAGGAGACCCAGTAATGGGTAATCGTAGTAGGTGCACGGAGGTCAACGCTAACTGGTGTTCTCACACAAACAATTATTTACTTTCACTGAGCTGGAGTGTTGCACAGATCGGTATCACAATTCCATTGCACAATATTGTTTATTAGAGTGAGAAATATATAATTTTCGGTACATTTGTTGTTGAGTGTTTAAATGTGGGTGCGCGTTGATGTCTTTTATAAGTAACACTTGTTGATATGAAATTCTAACTTATTATTTAATTTTCTGTCTATTATACATACTAGTTTTTTTATTTTTATATATATTTCATTATAATACTAGCATGTAAGAGCGTGTAACTACAAATTATGAGGTTTTATAATTATTATTATATTTACTCTGGGCACAATATTTTATTAATTATAATATGTAATACCAGCTTTGAATTAAGCACATTGCTGCGCACGGGCTTCCTCTACGTATATGAGGGATTAGGCCTTAATCCACCACGCAGGCTTTAGGAGGATTGGCAGACTTCACATACCTCCAAAATTCTTATGGAGAAATTATCAGGCATACAGATTTCTTCGCGATGTTTCCTTCACCGTTAAAGCAAGCTATAATTAACAATGAATACACATGTTATTTCAAAGCTGCATGCTCTTAGGGCGTGTTTAGAACCTGCAACTTTCGTCTCGGTAGTCCCTATCACTCCCCGCTGAGGCATCGATGCATATTATTAATTTTTTATTAAAATTATATTTTTATTATTTACAATAAATTCCATCGCATAACTATATCTCGATATGCGGATTATTCTAGATGCGCTAAATGTTTTATGTACACATTGTTCTTCTGGAGAAGTTTCCAATTGACTCGTGCTTGTGTAGAAATCTATTTTATTATTTTCGTGATCTAAACTCCAAACTTGAAAAGCCTTCACTGGATTCGAAGAATTATTTTATTACGTAGATGACCCTCGAATTATATTGTAATAGCAAATCTTGAGGAAAAGTCATATTATTGTTTTAGTATGACAAACAAATAATTACCTAAAGGTGCATCCACAATATTTGAGGACCAAATTTTCGAAACCTGATATTACATGAGGAAATTTCTACAATAATATAATAAGGAAATTTCTTGGCATTATGAGACTTAACAATTTGTGTTTCGGGATGACAAACGCAGTCCAGTGACATACAGTGCTTTCTATGTTAATGTTCTGTGTGGTGTTATGTCTGCTTATGGGCAGGCGTGTTAAGGACCCCGGACCATTAAGCTGTAGGAATAGTTTGCCGGCACACGTGTTCCCTCCTTCCTATAATATGGGGTCCTATAAACGGAGTGTGAAAAAGCAGTTAGGCAGGCCGGCATGATCTTGCCGACCTACGATAGACACATTGTTTGTCGTTGGTCGACACAATTCCTGGATTACACTACACTTACCATTAGGTGTGGCGTAGTCACTTTGCCGAGTCAGGATAAAAAAAAGTGTTAGATGTTAAAAATAAAATAAAGAGTACTGTACATAATAATAATACACCCAACAGTCACACATATAGTCCTGACCGCACGCTAGTTTAACTTGTAAGTAACACCCAGACCCGAAACAAATATTTATGAATCACATATTTGTCACGGAGCGGGAATCGAAACCACGGCCTTTCCCTTCACAGCCGACACGCCCGCTGCGCCACGGAGGCTGTCAAAATTCAAACGTGGCTGGATTCGGACCAAGGACCTCCACCTTGACGTCCGTTCCACTCACCGTTAGGCTATCGCAATGTTCTATTAGAATGCACCGCTAATGTCATTAAATTACAATAATTTATTAATTAATTTATTATTTATTATTATTAATTCATTATCCATATTAACAAAGGTCACAACCATCTGTTATGTGTGAAGAAACAGATCTCGCATGAATTCATGCATTCCAGAGGTCGTTGATCCACCGTGGGGTGCTCACCTCTGCCTCGGAAACTTGTTTACCCAAACGGTATTATAGGTTCTTTAGAACCAACATTGAATATGTCAAAATTGTCTATTATTCTATAACTTTTTTGTATAACATATATCACCAAAGAGCAAGTGGATCACCTGATGGTAAGAGATCTCCACCGCCTATAAACGGCCACAATACATGAAGAATTATGGACGCATTACCGACCTTAAAGGAAAGGGATCATATTACGGGATTGGGAAGGTGTGGGGGAGGTCCTCCAGTTATCTCCCTAACCATCCGAAACACAGCAGCAAGTCGTTACTTTACGTGGAATTTCTAAGAGACAGTGCTAATACCCTGTCGAGCCAGCCTATTCATACTGTAGAAAAAACTGTCCACAGCATGGCTCTACCAGTAATCTATTAGTATTTGCAAGTCAATAAACTTAATTATAGGACCTTGATCTGTCTACATCGAGCATAATTTAATAATAGCTTCTAATAATAGTCTATTAGACAAGTTTTTTCTAGAAGTTTATATTTCTTGTATGGTATATGTCATCGTGATCTGAAAGAGAATTCTATTGTATCTATACAGTATAAAAATAATCGTGATATAAAAGTGAAGTAATAAGTAATAGATCTGAAACAAATAATAATTATAGAAATGAAGCTTATTATTATACCTTTGTATTGCCTTTGACGAGGGATTTGAACTAGCTTTTTGGAGATATATGAACCCAAGGGCAGACCCATATGGTTGCTTCACAGGCATCAGAGTAGTAGTAGTAGTAGTAACCGCGTAGTGCGTTAGTACTGTGTACTATGTAAATCTATGGGATACGATTTGATGGTAGTGCCAATAACGTATGACGCCACTGGCTGACAAGCATTAGTAGGGCAGACGAGAGCGTCAGTTAAGTGTGTTTGACAGACCGACTTCAATCATCCATCTAATGCTACATAGTATTGCACTCTCTCCCTGATGTCAGTAGCAGCATGGTACGCAGATGTATGCCGCAGCCCTCACAGGACTTCGCTGTCAAAGGATTTACCTCTGATGTACTATAGTTGAAGCATGCTTAAAACAATTGAAAGATGCTACCTTATTTACACTGCCAGCAAATTTCATTGAATAAAATACTCTACTAAGAAGATGTAGTCTTTGGAGAAATCGATGTATGATACAATAATAAATGTATCAAGAAGTTATGAAACAAAGATCTCACTTAATTGATAAAGATACTATATATAGACTTATAGTATATGACTATATAAATATCTCAGAATGAAAGGAATTTTCCAAACAATCTCTCAGTGACTTTCGTCACCGTCACGTCAGACCATTTCGGGCCTTGTGGATGTTGTCGTATTAAACATATTATTTTTACCACCTGACAAAAAATAATTTTGTTATAATTGATTATTGTTATTAAGTGTCCCCTATATATGTGTGTTTAAAAGTTACCTAATGTTTTTTAAAAAATCATGGTATTTTAACGGTTAGATTATAATCTATTTTATTTAAGTAATGAACGCACTCTTATAACGGTAATGACGAACTTGTTACATACCCTTTTCAAATACTACAGCATCATAATATACGAGTATATCTTCAAAACCTTAAAGTTAGGTTGAAGGTGATTTATTTGGTTTGATACGCAAAGTCTTAAAAAATAAGTTTAAATGAATATAAAAATATACATCTCCAAAACGACAATATAGATTACTAAAATAATTTGCATACTATAAAAATTGGAAAATATCAAATTGCGTTCAAAACAATTCTAATTTTAAAAATTTTATAAACGAATACTCGTTAAAACTGTTTATCACTACCAACCTGTTGATTTGTAGTTGTAAGCAAAATTGTCACAAACATATCGTGATCAGGTTATGATTAAAAATGTCACTATTAATGACTACAGAGGTTAACCTTGGGAATTCGATTGGCAAGCGTCGGGTGGCAGTCATAAGGAGCGTGTTTCAACACACAGACTTGTAGTTACACAAGCGGTTGCGACGGTAGTTACGTAATCCCACGCGGGCGATTTGACAAGTTTTAAATGCACTAAGTTTCGTATACGAGTCGGCTTGTCGATTTGCGTAATGGCCTATTTACTTTCCGTTCAGCGGTGACTTAGTTATTATCTATACTGGTATTGAATACGGAGTTTGTGAAAAAACATTCTCCACGCTGTCTCACAATTTAAAATATTTTTAACCGACTTATTATAAACGGTGATTTAAAAGATAATGGTTGCTAGTTAAGGGTGTGTTTATATGCTATAATTAAACAATTTCTCCAAATAAACAGGATTCGAAAGACAAAAAAATATTTCATAGAAACAGTAGTCAGCTGATTGAATTGTGTTTGGAATACCGATTTTTTTATATTTTGATCTATGTTTATCGGAGAAAATTCTTCAATTTTATTAAAAGAATATATTCTTAGGTCACGTACGTTGAAATAAAACTAATTTAAACGGATTTTATCGCGGTTTTTTATTTTAATTATGGTCCCGACGTTTCGAAAGCTTTTCAGCCTTCGTGGTCACGGGGTGGACTGAGGTGTAGGTTGTCCAGAAAAGTTAATGTTACAGTGTCTACCTTCAGTTCACAATTATTAATATTATTTAATGTTTGGTCCGATTAATAATTGAATATATAATTGAAATAATATATAATTATATTATTGAAATAATATATAATTGAAATAATATATAATTGAAATAATATATAATATAACTGAAATAATATATAATTGAAATAATATATAATTGAAATAATATATAATATAACTGAAATAATATTAATAATTGTGAACTGAAGGTAGACACTGTAACATTAACTTTTCTGGACAACCTACACCTCAGTCCACCCCGTGACCACGAAGGCTGAAAAGCTTTCGAAACGTCGGGACCATAATTAAAATAAAAAACCGCGATAAAATCCGTTTAAATTAGTTTTATTTCAATGAGTAACAGTCACGTACGTTGTTGAAATAAAACTAATTTAAACGGATTTTATGGTCACGGGGAGGACCACGAAGGCTGAAAAGTCTTCGAAACGTCGGGATCAAAATTAATAAAAAACCGCGATAAAATCCGTTTAAATTAGTTTTATTTCAATGAGTAACATTCGCGTAAACGTAAGAAATCACGTACGTTGTCTTACAAAACACCGTGTCCATGTAAATTGTTTATTTCAACAACGCCATCTGAATATTGCAAATCCTTTTTAGATGATTGGAAACCTTTTAATATAATTGATTGATCTATAACGCTTTCCAATCAATAAAAGCTACAGAATACTCAACAAATACCTTTTATTTATGAAACCTCAAATTAAATGATTGATGATGATTCTCACCAGAGAGGCTGACGTCAAGTAGGCGATCGGTCGTAAAAGCTTAAAGGAAAAAAATAACAACATATGATAAAAAGCATGTGGAAAAAGGGACCCTATAATAAATGAGCAAACAGAAGTATTTAATCTGTGTATAGGTTCATCTTCAATGTGGTCAGATATTTTGTAAATCCCATCAGATATTCCCGCGATTCAATAATAAATGCAACTAATTCGCGGAATCCTAGAGACTTTTCCACGGAATCAACTCTGAGAATCGTTAGTCTATGGCACTATGAAAATATGTTTTAAAACAGAAAAATTCGTATATTTCGTATATTTATATTTCATTTTATTCTTCGTATATTTGACCGGGTCTGTCACTTTGACGAACATTGTGATGAGATAATACGTCTATTATGATGATAGTTCTTTTCACATAAATCCACACCCGTGTCCCCTAAAAATGCAATAGTGCACCCACAGTAGGTCGAGCTTTTTTCTGTCACATGATCGGATAGCGGTCGAGTCTTTCGCCATAATGGGTGCTGACAAATTCAATTCCATCCTAAACTATACTATTTTCACATGTTATTTTTTATGTTAGTAAGAAATAATCGAAACACCACAAAATATGACAAACAAAACCCGTAATTTACAGACTTTACACTTCATTAGATATTCGGCTGAGAAATTAAAAGTTTGCAGTAAGATATTCGCAGAAACAATTATTTTATTTTTTATAGAAGAAATTAGTCTTCAGGGTCACATGAATGGGAAGTTATCCTCACCGCCCATGAATGCATATACATGCATTCATGATGATATATTATAAGATATATATAATATATTGATCATAACGAATGAAACGTCGATTTTCTGTAATACAGTGGTACTGACCCGGGCGAGCCGGCCCATTCATGGTGAAAAGTGTTTACAGCGTCCCTCTACCATTTTTAATTTATTATTTTACCTTAATAAGATAACGGGATAATGACGTCGTGGTGCTGTTTAGTCGTTCCAAACTCGACTATGTGCATTTTAACGACCTCCGTGACGCGGCGAGCGTGTTAATGACTTAGAAAGAAAGATATAAGGTTTGATTTCCGCATCGGGACATGTGTTGTGTCTGCAAATTTGTTCCGCTTTTAGTGTTCAAAACATCCTCATAGAGATATACATACTGGAGTATTATCAAAATTATATTATAATTGTTAATTCTAATGTGAAAAGAAACAACAAGTTAAAAGTATGGGTAAGGATTGTTTACGCAGGTACCCAAGAGGAGACGTGTAAGCCATCCAAGAAAGATGTTACCATCGGGGCAACCGTTATTTAAAACCATTATCGCATATCAAAACTCTGCAATAGCTCTCTTTGGCGCATTCGGGTAGAGCGATTCCTGAGGCAAAAAGCCTTAAGGTTGACTCGGAGAGAATGCTTATAGGATTAAGTCTGCCTTTATACTCCATGTATATAAAGTGTAAATAAATAAATAACGGTTAGGCTTCTACCTGAACCGTCTTTGCGAGATTAGGTCACCATCGCCGAGAATCATATATAATACTAGCGAAATCACCGGTACGCAGCCTTGTTCTAAGGAATTAATAACGTCTATCTCATGACCATCCACAATACTAAACATTGATGCGGTATCAGCCTTAGACGAAAATTTATACCACAGTCGTATAAATTTAGAAGTATATAAGTAACAATTTGCATATTTATAATTATATAGGCGACCCGACAGACCATAAAGTAATAATATTGTAGGAATCTAATAGATTATTGACTGCATAACCTTTAAGTCATAGATTTTTTACCTCGTTTGACCTCTGGCTAATCTGGTGTGACCTACGATAAAGACTAATGACTACAAGCGACTGGAAAATAATATTTTAGATTAGTTAGGTTTAGTAAAGATCGAAATTAAAGTCATAGCCTATATATTAAATCTTAACTAATGTTGTAAATGCGAAAATGACTTTGTTTGTTTGTTACGCTTTCAGGCCTAAATCGCTAAACCGATTTTGATTAACTTTGGTATAGGAATAGATGGGACCTTGAAGACGGTTACAGGCTACTTTTTATCTCGGAAAATACCATAATATATAATAATACCATAATAATAATTTGTGATAAGAGTTATTGGTACTAACACTAGCTGATAAGATTGTTTATGTTACTAACACTCTATGGATTCGATGTCTGAAATAAAGTTTTATTATTATTATTATTATTAAAAAGGTATGCTGAGCTGACTGCCAACCTTCACTACTTGAAGAGACACTACACGAAGAAGAAATGAATGACATCTTTGTTAATATGGAGGTAAAACTTCAAGATTCCCTGTATTTTGGATTTGAAGTTATGAAGATTTCATTTAAAAAAAGTCTATAGCCTAAACCAATATTTTTGTAGCATGGAAACATTATTTGTATTCGTCACTGTATCGTATGCGCCTTGTAAAAACAAAAACAAAAAACAGTAGGTTATGCCCCACAGAGGGCATCCAATCGTAGTACTGTCACTAACGTCGGCGCCTTGAGGATCATCAATTATCATAAGATAATAGCATCAGTATGTATACTAATTATAACCTATTTTAAAAAGAGGTTGTTCTGAGTTCTTCTGTATATTTATTTATTAAAATTTGTACACATGGTATACAGGCGGACTTTAATGCCTTAAGCATTTTTTCCTAGTCGACCTTAGGGTGGTGGAGATCATAACTGAGGCAGGTGCATAATAAAATAAATAAAAATGTTATATATCCCTTAAATAAAATATTAAACATTGTAAATAAAATATTTTATGTGCCTTACGCGATATCTCCGCCAAATATGCCGTGTTTTAAGATTATTGTCGTGTTATTAAATGTTTACTCAAAGAGTGACCCGATAAAAATAGGTTAAAATCTAATGACGAAGTGGGTGAAGAAATAGGACAATTCTCAATGGAAAACAGCAAATGCACTGCCATTCCAATTTGATGTATATTTTTGAAGATTTTAATTCATAGTAATTCATATGTACCTATGTGATTGTTGAGTGTATTTACTACTAAAATGTTATATAGTCACCAGCTTAGATACTATCCAACAATGACATAAAAATTGTATTGTTAAGTAAAAAATAACAATACTTTGCTGTGTTGTTCACGTGAGCGGTGACCTCTTGGAAAGGTTTTTAATTGGTCAATACACAATTCAAATGTTATAACAAAGCAATTTTATTGCTATATCATGGACAGGTGGAACTTTTTTAGTAGCGAAGTGATTTTCAAATATGTGGCTAAATACAAGGTGGTAGGTCCCTCGCATGCGAGAGGCCGTTTGGGTTGGTACCACCGCTTTGTCTATTTCTGCCGCCAAGCAACAGTGTGTAAGCATGGTTGTGTTTCGGTTGGAAGGACAATGAAGCCAGTGAGAATACTGGGCATTATGAGACTTAACATCCTATGTCTCAGGGTGAGGAGCGCAGTTCAGTGCCATGCAGTGCTTTGTAGTTCAAGGTTCTGTGTGGTGTTGCTTCTGTTTATGGGCAGGCGTAGTGCTTACCACCAGGCGAGCGACTTGCTCGTCTCATCATTCAATAAAATAAAATAAAAAAAGTATTACAAAGGGATTGTTATATGCAGTTGCCTTAACCTCCTCAATTCTTTAATTATCTCTTTCATTGAAGGTTGGTAATGCATCCAAGATACCTTTGGTATTGTGGATGTTCATGGGCAGTAGAAAACACTTACCATAGATTACCCACTCGCTCGTTTGCCGGCTTCTAATATAAAAATGACAAAATCGTACCTCAATGGAATATCAAATCGGAATGCAAAACAACCAATAAACATTCCTCTAGATCTGAGTATAGAAAAAAATATTTTTAATTATTGAAGATCTACGTGGCGCAGTGGGGGAGAGCCCATGGGTTTGATCACGTACTGAGACAAATGTTTCCGTGATCTAAAAATATCATTTGGCTGTTGTTAGACCGAATGTATGTGACATCGTAAACTGATTATTATTTATCTAGTTATTAGGTATTGCCAACGGGTTATACTATATGCCTGATGCTCTTATTTTATATTATATCCCCCACGCCGCAATGACTTCAAGCGAAGTTGTCGGAAAGGGTCATAATTGATGATAAGTAGTCCTGAGGAGTGTCTTGGGTTGTGGGAAAAGTTGGTACTGAGAATTTGAATTTCCTTACACAATGCAACATATTTGAGATAGGTTTTAGACTGAAAAAATACTACAATAAGATTTATATGTTGGAGATCGTAAATACGCCTAGTAGTGGCATAATCTAAGGAATTATACCCAAGGATACGTTATAGAATGGTGGAATACCATACTAAGGAAATCACGAACTAGCTAATGAAAATAGTATAATGCTAGCAGTCGGTAGCTTCTAATTAACTAACTAGGTAGACGGTAACCTATTATTATTATTTTAAGGACCTGATCTAAGGAAAAGAAGGGGGGATGGGAAAGACGGGAAGAAAGGAAAGAGGTTAATTCAAACAAAGAATAAGCAGAAATTAGAAAAGATAAAGAAGATCGTGATGAAATAAATCGGCTGCCGATTTCTCAGCTAAGTAACCAGCGCTTTAATAATCCGAACAAAAAGCGACCTGATTACACAAAGTGCAGTTACCGAATGTTACGAAAAAAATTATGTAATTAAAAGTCTGCAGTCTATACCTTGACACAACACTCACAAAACGTTCAAAGACAAACACTTTTAGTTACCATAGAGGTCACTCGCGTTTTTTCTAAAGTTTTGTTTTTTTATAAAAACGAGAGACATGCGGCCACGTCAGTGCTTGGCGGACACTGCTGCCGTTCGCTTATTGCCTCGACACGGTGGATTGTCGAGGCATGTTCTGATTGGTACATAGAAATTAAGCGACTTTTATCGTTTTGATTGATTAACAATATAAAATCTGCTATGGCTAGAAATGCCGTAGGATGGGTCGGTATATGCATGCCTAAGAAGGATGTCGTTGGGTGAAAAAAAAATTAGTACGTCAGGTTTAGCATCTCTTGAATTAAATATGGAAAACAAAACTCGACTCGTTCATAAAATTGTAAAATGAGCAAAATTATAAAAGGTCATTAGCAGCCTTCATCAATCAACTTTTCAGAATTTTATATGATTGTGTGTGTATCAGTGTTGCTATCCACAACACGTGAAATCATTCTGGCTCTAAATATCCATACATTCTAATCCATACATATCAATTCATTTCTTTATTTGTAATTTCAACTTTTCTCCAAATAATTGTATGATGACAAAATACAAAATTATCATGCTGTCAATATAAACGAAGACGCGTATGTGAAATTGACATTTCCCAAATTATAATGGGCTCTATAATGAGTGATTTGGCAGATAAAATTTCGGACATTGGAAAATTGGCTCTAATCTATTAAAAATCGGTTTATACACGTATAAGTATACCACAAAAAATTGCACAAAATTTTTAACTCTGCCATGGACAGCGCCTTACATCTAAGGTACACACGAACACAACCGCGCACATAATACACAGAATGCACTGCCCATACAAAATATTACCAATCGGGCTGTTACTGGATTTGGATGTCGCGTAACGCTGTTTCTGACTTCATATTGTACTTCATTTACCCGTACAAATAATTATCACGTACATTCTTTTATATTAGAGATATAGCTGGATATCGAACACTAGATGGTAGGTTTATCATATGCATATACCGCCTAGGTGGACACCACGCGATGCGCTTTGTCCATTTCATCAGGCGAGCAGCAGCGTGTTAGCACTATTGAGTTCCAGTTTGAAGGGCGTTGGAGACATTGAAAGTACTGAGCCTTATGAGATTTTTTACATGATAGTACCTAACTCTACAGCTAATTAAAACGCTAGACATCAATGTAAAAACAGAAAGACTGTTTTAACCCCCCCACAAAAAGAGGAATGTTATAAGTTTGTCACCTCTCTCTCTCTTTGTCTTAACCGATTTGAATGCGTTTTTTAGGGTTCCGTTGCAATTCCATTCCATTTACACTTTTTGCATCGGTTTTGGATTCCACTTTAGAATTAAAATTTGTCAAATAGAATACAACTCTCATATCAGCTATGTGAAAAGTCGTTAAAAGCTTCGGAGATAAAATCTGACAGATTGGTGTCCGAGATTTGATAAATAAAATTTACATTAATTAATTATTGTCGTGCATAAAAATGGGATCACACGATTCGACTTTAGTTAATCAACTGCTAAATCGCCTCTGATTTGAACCGTTTGAACATACTTTGAACCGAGTCGATCAACAAAATCCCTACACATTTTATTGATTCCAGTGAGTTAATCAAGTGAAATCAAATTGTGTGAGCCCTCTATAAATGTATCAGCCTACAAATAAATTATTTTTAATAGATTGCAATTCAAATATTTATTGAACCCATTAATTATTAAATTTCTAATAGCCTTTTTTAACAACCTCAAAAACTGATTTACATTTTTATGTAAAATAGACACTGATAATTAATTAACAGCTAGATTGTTTTGCTTCCACTCCCTTAAAATATAATTATGCATCATCAACTCAAGTCCATAAATTTTTACTCTTCTACTAATTCGGAAGGCAATGACAATTACAAACACAAGATAGGTTTGCAAAAAAAAGGTTAAGAATTGTAATGGCAAATATAAAACAATGTAAATATAATAAATAAAACAAAAATATTGTAGCTAGTAGTAAAATGATAAAAAAAAACAATTTCGAACTCATTTATTTTACACAATATTTATTTACATCTTACGCAGTAGGAATGGCAAACAGGTGCCGCGCCGTAGTCGTGTCGAATTTCATAAATATCAAAATGAGTGTTAACACAATTAGATAAACCATCGATTAGTATTTAATATACCACCGTTTTGTAATATTAAAAATTCTAACTATTTAATACCCATATTTAAGAATCATAATATTTTAACTCTATGCCAATAAGTGATTTTAATTTCAAAACTATTTTACGTTAGAGCTTTTGGTTAATTTTCGAAAGGGACACTTAAATATGCAATTATTTTTTTTCTCATTTTTTATCAAACTCTATTTTATTAAGGAAGGGTCTTCCAAAAGTTTATTTGTATTGGTTTTTCTTTCGAATACCGTTATAATGTAATATAAAGTAATAGTTTTAATATCATATTAAAAATAAATTACTTTATGCAATATTTACAATGATGTAAGAAAGGTTAAAAACGGCACGTGTAACGTCGTAGTCAATGTGAAGTCAAAAAATTGGTCTTCATCCATCCGCCACATAGTACGGCGTATTAAACCCCGACAATATTCCATTTTCATTTATGGTAAAATTAAACGTTCGGTTCGTAAGTATGGCTGGCACAAATTAATAAATTAATTAACCCTATTTAAATTAAATAAGCCAAATACTTGTTGATTGATTTTCGTATTCTTCGATTTACAAGTTCTGTCAACAACCAGCCTTAGGCTCGCGCCAGACTACGGAGATGTTCCATTTTATTTATTTTTAAATTTCAAATACAACATTTTAAAATTCGAACATCGTCGGTGTATAATATTTTGTAACATAGCGCGTTGACACTGGCATAATGTCTAACAGATGCCCTTAACAAAAAAAAAACATAGCGCGCGCCTTAAGTCAGATTTATGAATAAATCACGAGTTTGTCGCGTCACTGGTCACTGCTGTAACGTTTTGCCTCCTCCTCCTTCTGTCATTTCTATCAATAGTCTCGTACCTTTTCCGTCTGGCAGTCAGTCTGCGCCTGTCATACTCGTGGTATGAATTACCGCTGGAATTATGTCTGAAATTAAATTAAAAATTTTGAACCGACTTCTTAAACATTGATAAGTCACAATAGTTTTTTCTGATAAGTAAATTTGAGATCTTTTTGTAGTGTGTCGGTGCCAGTCAACTGAAATAGCATCGACTTTAAAAAATCCTCTCCACTATACTTGTTCATGTAATGAATAAATGATTTATCCTCTAATTGGCGTAAAGGAACACGTTTTTGGTTCTTAATTAAAATTTTAGGTCGAGCAATCACAATTTTATATTTCAGTTTTCAATTTGAATGGGAAAGATATGGGAATTTGTGTCCGATAGGCTCGCCACCTATCCGATAGGATGGGACGTAAATAAACTAGGTGCAGAAGTACAGTGCAGCCCAAATATAATTTCGACCGTCAAAAGACATTGTGTCGCTCTACAGTCGGCAGAAGCGTGCCGGCATGAAATTGTTGCATATACACTGGCTGATCCTGGAATGGCTAATCCACTGTGTCGGGTTTTTCACCATGTGTACCGTGGTCGCTATCCAGTCAGGCACAAAAATATCAGGTATCCTCTCACCAGCATTTTTCGTACATAGGTACATACATAAGCACACGGCTGTGGCCGAAGGGTTAGACCGCAAGCAATACGTGGTGGTTGACAAGGTGGTAGGTCCCTCGTATATGAGAGGCCGTCTGGGTTGGTACCACCGCTTTGTCTACATCTGCCGCCAAGCAACAGTGTGTAAACACTGTTGTGTTTCGGTTTGAAGGACATTGAAGCCAGTGAAATTATTGGGCATTATGAGACTTAACATCTTATGTTTCGGGGTGTCGAGCGCAGTTCAGTGCCATGGACTGCTTTGTAATTCAGAGTTCTGTGCGGTGTTGCTTCTGTTTATGGGCAGGCGTGGCGCTTACTATCACGCGAGCGCCTTGCTCGTCTCGTCATTCAATCAAATAAAAAAAAGGGGATATACATAACTCAAGATATTCTTGCACATCTTGCTATAAATGTGATGAGTTTATATAAACACAATGAATGTGTGTGCGTCATTCAAAATTAAAGCATCACCGTTGCAGCGTCACTGCCATAGAAACCAGAAGTGAATATTTACATACTCATCGGTCTATAAAAGTAGTGAAATATTTTGTTGATGCTATAGTATACTATTAAATCGTGTAATAGTAATCGGTATTTTAATGTTAGTAAATAGGAACAGTTAAAATAAATGTAATTTATATTTTTATAATTTATAATATTACGTGGGAAAGACTGTATTTAAAATTTACAACAAACGGGGAAAAACCTAAATATTAAAGACGAAATTCTGTGATACAAAAAAGTAGTTCGATTCTATATTATTTCTCTAAACATAATAGAGTCGTATACTCATACAAAAAATAATATAACATTATTCTAAATTTTACAACTAATATTTTTATTAAATCTTCTTATTTAAACTAATTACTTGTACTCTGGTATGGTAACTATGCGTAATATAGCAACATTAATGACTAAATATAAAAACGTTAAACACCGTTTTTTTACTTTCAACGTCAGCGTAATAACTCTTACAATTCATATTAACATTATTTAATGCTATTTGTAGATAAATAAGCGATTTCACTATTACATATTAAATAGAATAATATGTAAGGTTAGTAACTTTCATAATAAAAAATGATTACGTTGTCGATATTATTTCATGGTTTATTTATTAATATGTATACGGTAACTCATTCGAGGACCGATACATTAATAAAATTACTTAGTACTTGAAGTACGATAACATTTTGCGAGATATTCGATAGCCGTCACATTATTTTTTTATAGCATTGGCGAGCAAGTGGTTCACCTGATAGTAAGTGATCTCTACCGCCCATGTACGCCCACAATACCAGAAGAATCATGGGCGCGTAGGAAAAGGATAATTAGGGATACTCTTCACGTATTATTTTAAAGATATATGTATGGAGATCCGCATATCGCCTCTAGCGGATTCTTTTGAAAACATATTAGCGTCACATATATCATACTTCTCGTATTTGAAATACGTGACAGCTATCGAAAAAGATCTTATCTACGACTTCGGAAAAGTATTTTGACATAATAATATGTTCAAATAGCAGAGAAATATTATGCTTCTCGTAGTTACGGTTTTAGACCAGAAAATAGCATTGAATAAGATAACTACTAAGAAGTAAGAACCACTAAGCGAACTACAAAAGCTATCAGCATATCTACTTATAATTACATTACATATAACTAGGCAAGAAATTCTATTTAACTGTGTGTAAGGAAAAGAAATAGCTTTTTTATAGAATATACAAATGTAAGAAAAACAAAAAAGTTGATAAAAAAGTATAAAATAAGGTCGTTATCTCTACCAACTCCTTTGCGACACAAGGAAAGTATGTGCAATCGTAACTATTCTGTTATAACAAACTATAGTTAAGTAAAACATAGTTACGCCTTATTACGGGGTGTAACGAATGGAATTAACAAACTTTAATTTGAGAGAACTAATTATTTGTGAAGTAAAAAGTGTTTATAAAGTATTTATAAGTAAGTAAAGTATTTATTTGTTATTTAATCATCTGTAAATATCATTTAGTTGTGACAAAACTTTTACTTTTTATTTGTATAAAACTAAATTATACTTAGTTTAGTTAATCGTGTAAATCGTGTTTGTATCGAACTAAATTAAAAGTTACTAAATTTGGCTTTGGTTAGTTTAGTTATGTGGTGATAACAGAATAGGTACAAATATTTAGTATAGTATTTGTAGGAAAAAGAACAGTTTGTGAAGTACATTAAAAAGTTGTGAAATGCACAACCTTTTATTTAATACATGCAATAATTAAACCTAAAACTGTCTTAAGCTCCAATCGTTTAAGTTCGGTTTATTATAAATAATATATTTTTTACATAATTTTTGAGTGTTATTGGTTACGAAATTAATCATGTTTTTATACATCTATGTTTGTAACCCAAAAGGTCAATGTGATGAATTATTGTTGAATTATAACATTAAAATTAGAGAATATTTCCAAAAAGTGTACAATATTTTACACTCCATAAAACTTTAGACAGTTTTCAACTCAACGAAAACTACAATTTAAGTTATGCGCTTGGGTGATCTTCATATTTATCAATAAGGACGAATATGCAAACAATATGCGACCATCGGATAGAGAAAAAAATAATACATAATGTTTCAGGTTGTATTACCGTGTGTCTCCATTTGTGACATTTAGCCCAACCGAGTGGCGTGACTGTGACAAACGCGTGACACACTCAAGTGGAGGTTTTCAAATGTTACGACCTAATGTTATGTAGCGAACCGCACAGAGACCCCGTAACATTTCGCAGTGACATATCATAGGTTTTGTCATTTTTTTATGTCACTGAGCATCTTAATACAACCATCCACATTTTGGCGTAACGGTGCCTGTACACTCTCCACCGAGAGCTCTTGTTATGTCTCCCCCGTGACGTTTCGGGCGAGAAATCAGTGTTCGAGTGCGACCATGTATTAACACCGAAACAACCCGAGGCTAGACGAGCGCTAACAGTACTAGCAATATACACAATATACCTGTACGTACACTCTCGCCAAGATACTCAAAGGCAGAGCGAGTGCGAGAGTGTACAGGCACCATTATGTGTGACTCTAGACGCGGCAAAATCTTACGGAAGTGTGGACATAGGTTAGCATCACACGTAATTTTGAAATATTTTCGTCGTATCTATAATAGATAAAGATTTCCATAGCGCATAACTTTAATTTAGCATTGTATAAAAGTGCTTAATGAAATTAAATCGACTACTTTCTGCCACCGATGTAGTTTCCTTCTTCATCTTTGTACAGATCTTCGTTTACCCCGTAGTATGAGGGTGCATTTTGGCAGTCCACCTGAAAATTATTATTAATTCTATTATAGCATTAATGAAACAATAATTTAATAGCAAAAGAGTGTAAGTGGACCACCAACATCTTAGGACCAAAGCCAACTTTATTTTATAGAAAAAGTGAGCCACTCGGCTCACCTGATGGAAAATGATCACCGCCGCCCATGAACACCCGCAACATGACTAATGGACTAGGCAATGGCGAAACTTGGTACCCGTTGTGGATTGTGGGGGTCAGACAAAGGGTCGGCCCATATCATACCAATTACCGTCAAACCATGATGGGTAGTCGGACCCTGGCATTAAGCCGGGCTAACGCCAGACAGAAATTGGGAAAGAATAATGGAAGAGTAATTTGTAGATCATCAGATTATAAAAGGCTCGAAATCTGTTCAGCCTTTTAAAAGTTACAGATGTTTTTTTTTTATTTGACATCAAAGTTTTTTAGCGATTTATTTGTTCTAACTACTTGTATTATGGAAATAACCTCTATACCTTGAAGAAGTAGTCGCAGACCCTCGTCCTTTGGTTGAACACGGTGCCAATGCCGCAGATGAAGGAGTACATCTGATTGCCTCCTATGGACGGCACACACCAGTGCCAAACCTGAAACATAATGTTTTACATTGCAGTAAGTATAAGACAACCTCCGTGGTACAGTGGGCGAGTAGCCGGCTATGAAGCGAGAGGCCGCAGATTCGATTCCCACACCGCGATAATTGTTTGTGTGAAATGTTTTCTTAAATATTTGTTTCGGGTCTGTATGTTTTCTTCCCAGAAGGGTTGACGTCAAGCAAGCGGCCGGTCGTAAAAAATACAAGCCAAATCAAATGCCATGCTTTGTAATTCAATGTTCTGTATCATTTTGATTCTTATTATGGACAGGCGTAGCGCATATAATGCATTAAACAGCCAATTCATCAGAATAATCTACTTGTTTAGAACCTGACCTAACCTTTTTACCTGAATGACGAAACGAGCCAGTTGCGACGCCTGCCCAGAAACAGGAGCAAAACCACTGAGATCTTTGAATTACAATGTAGTGCATTTCTGCGCTCGTAACACCGAGACTTATGAATCAATTAACGTCTAATAATGGCCAATCATTTTCATGACTTTAATGTCTTTCCAACCAGAACACAGCAGCAGAACACATCAAGTGGTGATACCTAACTAGACTAGACTGTCCTCGCATATATAGAATCTACCAACTTTGTAAATAAATGAAATATTTTCAAACAAAATAGCACTATCATAAAGAGAAAATATTGTTATAAAATTATCAGGCGCTTATTCAATACTGTTTTACGTTTTCTCTTCTTCATAGAACATCAAAATACTTTCCGATTTATTCCATATGATTTATTAATTCAACCTTTCGGGGATTTATAAAATGATATAGGTGCGACTTAGTTAACATCTATACAACGATTTTTCAGTCTAGTGTCCAATAAGGGGACATAAGGAAAACGGGTATTACCAGAAGTGTTTTAATACATCTCAACGACAAGACGAGCGGGTCGCTCGCCTAATGGTAAGCACCACGTTTGCCCATAAGCAATAACAAGATCACATCAGATCGACAGCCTCCGTGGCGCAGCGGGCGAGTTGCCGGCTATGAAGCGAGAGGCCGCGGGTTCGATCCCCGCACCGAGACAAATGTTTGTGTGATCCACAAATATTTGTTTCGGGGTCTGGGTGTTGTGAGACCGAAAGTCTCTCGTAGTTCCTGATACCCACGACACAAGACTTGTATCTTACTGTGGGGTTAGGACTATGTATGTGACTGTTGGGTGTTAAAAAAAAAAAGATCATCAGAACTTTGAATAATAAACCACTGCGCTCATCATCCCGATACATACAATTTAACGTATCTCCGAAGAAGATTTAATCCCATCCGATAAGTTTGTGCCTCGGCGGCGCTGTTGTTACGACTGCTATACTGAGGTATTGGGTTCGAACCCCAGGTCGGGTTAAAATGATTTTAAGTTTTTTTATCACGAAATGCTCAATACCAACCAGGAGTGTGGAATTGGGCACGGTATGGCGATTGGCTCGTCTCTTATCACACCATGGAACGGAAATAAGCTCAACGAAATGTGGATGTACTGGATTCACACCTTTTATCCGGGCACGGCAAAATGACTACAGTACTCCTGATGGTAAGCGCAGTGCAGTCCAAAAAACCAGTGACCACTAAAAAACGATGAGTTTGTCGGTGGTCGGTGGAAGGTGTGAAGTACTGTAGTGCTAACCCGTATATTTATATATTTACCTGGCAATTAGTTTCGGGGTCTGCATAGTAGCCTGGTATCTTGTCATCACATGTGAAGGACAGACCCTTGGGCACTTCCGTGTAGGCGGGATAGTCTTCTCCAGGAACGAAGTCGTCTATTGCTTGCTGTTGAAAAGCATACATATCACCTTTGATCTTAAATTAGGATTCTTTACATAGACCATACAAAAAACGAATGTGAAACAAAATTGCAAGTGCCCTTTTGAATCTGCCTTGGGTAATAGAAAAGCAGCATTTCATTGACTGGTAGAGCAACGCTATATAGCAGTGTTTCCCAACCTTTTTAGCCCATGCCCTACCTTAACATTTTTTTGTTAAAGTCACCGATATATACCATTATATTTAAATAAATAACAAAGCGAAAGGGTTAAAGACGTGTCGAGTCCATTTTTAAATTGCCCCCTTAACTATCAAATAGCCCCCCTGTGGGGCATGGGCCCCACGTTGGGAAACACTGCTATAGAGAGTTTTATCTATAGAATGAATGGGCCGGCTCGGACGAGTTCTTACCACTGTATCCGATGACAATAGATAACCGAAGTAGGGGCTTGCTGCAGCGTTTCCTACGTTGCATGATATATCCCGAAAGTCAAATCACATACTCTCGTGTATTTCATGCAATCATTTTTTTTATTGGAGCTTTAAAATGCTACTACAGACAGGAACGCCAATGGTATCATTGCGGGCGATGCTCAAGATCGAACGAAGTGAAAGCGTTTAAATAGTCAATCAGACTCTGACAGTGGGCTGGGATAACAGCAAGCAGAAAAAAAGAAAAAATAATTATACGCGAACTAAGGCCTAACCCCTACCATTCAGTAGAGAAGGCCCGTGACCGGCAGTGGGACATGTATAATACAGGGCTAGTAAAAAAAAAATTATACGCGACTAATTCAGCACCTACTCCTCTTTTAAGTCGGTTAAAAGAACAGATTATATCGAATGGTCTCCCATAGCTGTACATAGCGTGCCTTTAGTCAGGGATATTAAAATTATTGACAATTTAAACATTGTTAAAATGTACAAGGCAAGACGATTTGTAACAATTACAGTCAGCGATAGCGTGATCACGCCGTACGAATAGAATCAATTGTTAAAGTAACATTAAACTTAATTATGCTATTATTAAGTACTAATAGTAATATAAATAATAGAAAAATAGTAGATTCACTCGAATGATGATAAGGCAAAGATGTGGCTGGTTTCCAATCAAATTATTCCACGTGGTTTAGTCCTTATTCTTTGTACAAAATATGATAGAGAAATTATCTGATTAGCGGCTGATTTCAGCAAATTCGCAATATAGCAATCCAAATCTCTACAGCGATCACAGAAATCTACCAATAAAACTAAGTACACAATTTGTACGCCTTACAAATTTCATACAACCTTACAAATAGTATTTTTATTTATTTGGCTCGCCAGTAGGTGTACTTACAAATATGATTGTTATTTTATGACTCATTTATGCGTGCCTCGGTGGCGCTGTTATAATGCGCTCGATCCCCGGGTCTGGTAAAAGTGATATTGAGAAATTTTTCTATCACAAAATACTCAGTATAGTCCGGAGTCTGGAATTCTGTCTGGTATAGCGATAGGCTCGCCCTCTATCACATCATGGGACGGAGATAGACTCGGCGAAATGTGGATATACCGATTCCACCTCTGATTACAGGCGTGAGTGCGGATGTATGTATAATTAGCGGGAATGAGCCGGTTTCGGAGGAGTTTATTGAAATGGGTCGTAAATCGAGTCAGTGTAATCTATATGGGATATAGAAAAAAAATGTCATTTCTATGCTCTTTAAAGTGATAGAGCTATGCTGTAGGCATTTTATCAGTAACATGTATGTATGGATTCGGCTTTGGTAATACCACTGTCTCAGAAAACCGACGTGAAATGGCAGCTAGTTGTTGGATTTCGTACGTTTAGTGAGACTTTCGGAGGTCCAAATCCACCTTTGCGTGCCAATAGGGATTTGGATTTCTCGAGGTCTTTCTTTCTTCAATTCTGTCCTCATCTTTGGTGAAAGGACACAGAAAAGACGTCGAATTCTTTTCAACTCCAACCTATTAAATAACTTTCTAAAATAGAGTATGTTAATTAAAATGTTACTTACACTTAACGTCTTGTGGATTAAGTAAAGGAATATCGTTAAATATCCAATGTAATTTCGGTGCAGGCCACATATCCTTCTTTGACACATCATTATGTATCAACTTCGTACGGACTTCTTTTTATCTGAAAGAATATGTATATTGAAAATTATTGAGAATAATGTAAAAGTATGAAGCAGCGATAGCTCAGCGGGGTAATGGTACGGGCCGAGACGACAGTCGCAGATTCAAAACCTGTGACCAGAGCATGCACATCTGATTTCTCTAAGTTGCATGTGTATTCATTGTTGATTATCGCTTGCTTTAATGGTGGTGATAGTTATATAAAATGGTAGTTCCCTCGTATGCGAAAGGCCGTTTGGGTTGGAACCACCGCTTTTTCTATTTCTGTCGCCAAGCAACAGTGTGTAAGTACTGTAGACGCACAACACACACAACAAAGAAAAAAAACATGAAGGGGAGACGCGAATAAAAGAATATAGTACTAAAATAATATAAAAAGTGACAGAATCGTCATTTGGTGTGAAATGACCAAAAAACCCTACACAAGGCCAGAACAGAACACAATTGTTTTAACAGAGCCAGTGGCGTGCACTTCATATAGGCAAAAAGGCACTGCCTACCCTACCCTAATTTTTTAGCTTATTGATGATACATTCGTAGTTTTCTTATTAAATATACTTATATATGCGAATCACATGAAATAAGGCCTTTTTAAAGGCCGCTTCGGATATCTTACAAGTGACGTGTTCCGTAATTACCCACGAGCAAGATATTTGAGGTGGCCAATTCTTTCTTCAATTTGGCGTCATCGTCAGAATATCGTGTTTTCGACCTTGACACTAATTGATGATCATGAGTACTTAATTTCATATAATAATTTTTTGTGCTAATAAGGCTTATTTAAACGTTTTCTTTTTACGGGAGAGAGATTTTTTACGTGACCATTAGAAGCCTAGGTAAAATCTAGACCCATTCTATGACGTCTTGCAAACATTTTAAAAAGTAGAAATATAACTATGTTGACTGCTGCCTACCCTGTCAAAAAACCCTGTGCACGCCACTGAACAGAGCATTATTTTTACGTCAGAATAAATCAAGCGATATCAGTAAAATTTGTCTCGGACAAATTATCATGCGGTTACCAAACTGTCGTGTCAGTCAAATAACAATACCAGACAAAAAGACAGACAAATGTGTGGAAAATTGAATAAAAAAGTACAATAATTTCCGCATGAGAGAAATATTACAATTAGTATGAACGAACGATTTGATATGAACAATGTACTCATTCGTTGTCTGCCTCGATAGATATACTGTTTAATTCAAAACTATACCCCTTAATCTTAAATGCTTATTAGGAGCGTTTAAGTATTCAATGTTTTATCGCCTACGGTAGAACTTATGGGAATGCGTCGATAGAGATAACCAATTCTAATTGGAAGTTCTGTGTGATGCTGTATGTGTTGATGGGCAGGCGTGGCGCATACTATCAGAAGAGCGACCTGCTCCTTTCGTCATTCAAGCTAATAAAAAAACTAATTTGACTTTATGTTACTGATGATTTATTGATTGACACTCTGTGATATCACTGTTCGATTCGCGGTTGTGATGGGCTATAATTTTTTTTTATCCAGACATGACAAAGAGACTACACAGAATGGAGATGGATGTTGATGACTGATGTTTTAAGAAGTTAATTCCAAATATAATGACGATAGTCAAGAGACATAGGATCTCTTGACGACCGGAAGAATTATTTTTCTGTGGTCGTAGCGCCTAAACGTATGGACCGGTTTAAATAAGTTATTTTTATTTGACAGCAGTTTAATCGAGGTAATTCTTAGCTATATTTGCATAAAATATGTTCAATAAATAAAAAATATAGATGTCTTTAATTAAATACTAGTTAAAAATATGTAGCACTGTCTAATAGAATCACTACAAATATCTCTTCAGAGGCTTAAATCTCCTTCCGTAATGTAAGTGGGGACCTCATTCGCTGGGAATAGAGGTCACTCGCGACTCGTATCGCATCGCCTCTGCAACCGGACTCGCGGGAACTACTGGTTTATAATACCACAATTTTATGATGGATGTTGCAACGGTGTCGAAAAAGGGTCACTCCGAAGACACCGCAACATTGTTGTGTTGTGATTATATCTTTCCCACATAGGTTAAGCAATTTGCGAACATCGAAATATTGTAAGCATTCTGCGAAGCGTTCTATTAATCTCCCATCTTGATTGTAGTGTACCAGTGAGTGAATGAATTTTAGGATTCCGTCTCAGCGATATTTTCTAATATTTGCGGAAAACTAGTCAAATACGGATGTCAAGTTAAAATTACTCATATTTTAAGCACCTTTTCCTTTATTTTTAATGACATAACAATTTTTTATGTATTATATCTCATGGGAATGTACTAAAAAAGTATGTTAATAATCTACACGTGTACTAAATTTCATCCAAATCTGATCAAACATCCAAATTCACAAACTTATCTAGCCACCGCTTTAAAAAAAATCTTACAATAATAAAGTTTCCATGACTTCACATTATTTTTTTATTTTTTTTGGCTTGAAAAAAAAGGAAGCTATCAAGTCGTCTGTACATGTATGTTTTTTTATGATGATTACGATTACTCCCACAAATTTCCACCCATTTTACTGATTCTTTTTTTTTGTTTGAAAGAACAACTCACCCCGATTAGAATTTAGAAGTTGGCTATTGAAGTTTTGAAATATTGATCTATCATCTTTATGCCTTACTCTAGCATAATGTCTCTTGTCGGCTATTTGGCAATGTATAATTTCACTTTTTTCTCACATCCACCATAAACCCGAGCGTGTTAATTATACGTAATTGCTTACGCTACAATACGTGTCCTTTGTTACATTGTCATTGTTTTTGTCACCTTCACACGATTAGCAATATCAGTTTCCTAACATTTTTCGGTAAACCCAAATTCGGCTACACATTTTTTTTTATCCTGGCACGGCAATGTGAGTATACTAGATGTAATAGTAAGAACAGTACAGTCCAAATATCATGTCGATCATCGAGACAGTCAACAGTCAGAATTATGAACTTGAATTTTATTACTGTATAAACACTATAAATTGACACCTTAACGCGTCTCGCCGGAATGAGCTTCTTTGGCGGGTATTTTACCATGTGCAGTAGTCGATATCTATACGTATACAAACATAAATAAATAAATACACCCAACAGTCACATGCATAGTCCTGACTCCACACTAAGATATGAGTCTTGTGTCGTAGGTATCAGGAACTACGAGAGACTCGGTCTCACAACACCCTGACCCCGAAACAAATATCTGTGGATCACACAAATGTTGTCTCGGTGCGGGGATCGAACCCGCAGCCTCTCGTTTCACAGCCAGCTACTCGCCCGCAGCGCCACGGAGGCTGTCACATGTTAAATCATCAGCGGTTACCACGTATAGCAGTTTGAGCCGTTGCCCGGGCTTGTTATCAAGTCCAAAACATTATCGTAACTGACTTTTTTATTATTTAAACCAATAAGTTGTTACCCAAAAACTATAGCAAAAATAATTTTATAAATCCGTCCAAACATAAATGATAGAAACTATTCAAATCTGTTGGAAGGGATACTTGTCAAATGACAGACGACGCAAACCTTGACATCACCGTACAAAATTAGCATTATGGTTGTAAGAAGTGGTTTTCGCGTCATCGGTGGATGAGTTTTCTTTTACATTATACCTCGATCATCCAGTAAACTCTCTTCATTTAGAGGCCTAATATGCTGTGGTGGAACGCACGATAAAACTGTTAAACTCAACGTCTATTATTACATCCGCCTGACTGCAAATCTTCCCATTTATTAGAGGAACACCCACCATCCGTTTCTCTATCAATATCTAAATCAAGAGTGGTAACCAACTATCCTTTGAAAAAAGAAAGGAAATTGTCAGATCAATACCATTGTTCAGAGCAAATGCAAATACCCGATTGCAAGATACTTGATAACATTTCATAACGATTGGTTGCGGTTTGTGACACTAGTTGCAACTCGCGGTTTTGTTCGGGTTATGTATTTCACCGTGGGAACTGTCGTTAATATAAAAATTGTGCTCGTAAGGAACATATCCTTACGGATGTGATTTTTGAAATCATAACCTCAAACACAAATTTTGATTGCAAGACCTGAAATTTGAGCCCAGGACGTGGCCTAAGTACCTAACGTAGACCAATGAAGCGGTCGCAGGGATGGTGCTCTTTATTTTACTGTCCTACTGTACTCATATGATTATTGCCTATTTCTGTCTATAAGACAGTAAGATAGTGTCTAAAATAAAAAACACAATAAACGAAAGAGTATCTACAGAGTGTTTATGAACTGCATATAATCCAACTGGGAGATTTTAATCCGTAATGAAGATTTTCAAGACTTCGTAAATTGAAATTTAGAGGTAATTCAAATCCTCATACAAATACTATGGTTACTTCGGACCGACATTCCTCGGATTGGATCCCGTGCGTTAACACCACGTGTGTCGGTGTAAAATAACTTAACGAATGGTTACTGTGAAATGATCGCTTTTTCAGACGCTATTAAAAAAATGACATTCGACTCACGCTAAAAGAAGGGAACATACACTCTTAAGGTGGACTTCCAATAGGCACATAAAGCGTCAGATGCTGGCGCTAATCATGCTCTTATCTGTCAATAACATAATAATTTCAACTTAACAACCGGTAACGCCCCACCGTGCGTTACTGGTACTACTTTTGAATAGTCTGAGTCTCCCATAGATTTACATAGTGAATAATTGCATTTACAACCCGGCCCCTCAAGCGACCATCCGAAGTCTACATTGACAAGCAAGAACATTTATTTGTGATTTAATTATTTCTACAAACAACCGTGTAATCTCAACTTTTTATGAATTTGTGGATTAATAAAAAGAGTGCCAGAATTGTCTAGCTATAGGGTTTCCTGTTTTAGTATTTTCAATCAATAGCGATGACTTAAACCGTTTCCATCTACAAAAGTACTGAAAATTTCAATCACTAGATTTATATCATATCAACTCAGCTATTCGAATGGTGGTTAAATACCTTCCCAAGATCCTTTCATGAATCGCAACTTGTATTGTTAACCAGTTATTATTTTAACTAGTTCATTCCGCCATCTCTTCATAAGCTGTGTCTGATCTTACAGACATAACTGGCCCAAAGTGCGTCAGGCTCCCTGTTGCCGTAACCAACCCAGGTCAATTTAAGCTTAGCAGCTCTAAGCTATATCAGCAATTTGAGTTTTCATGTATGTTTTCATCCTATATAACACTTTGCTGGCTCATTTCAACTTTATTGCAGCTATTTAAAACTAATCTTCATTTCCCACGAGTTGCAGCAATCCCAACAATGAATGTGTTCGAGCATCAATTTACCTTCGCATTTTGTCGTTGCGATACAACATTTTTGCGACACAAAACTCTTCTGACAATTTATTAACACGTTACGCTCTTGGATCCGATGGACTCACGGTTTAAAACCAGCGAGGTAGATTTGGGACTAGCACTGATAGCCTATAAATATGTTTATGCATTTACTTAATTTTCTCTGTTTGTAATTATGTGTTTTTGTCGCAATAAAGTTTCTTTATTATTATTATTATTATAGTTGGAAGATATATTGTCATAACTAAAGATCATCGATCACCTTGATTTAATATTACAAATTAAATGTACTGACTGTCATTTAGAAATATCAATTAATACTTGCTCTCATTATTATTATTCTCGAGTTCAAAGAAAACCAAAAGATCTTATGTGACCCAAAAATACCCACGCTTATGACTATTAAAGCCTTTTTAGGGCAAACATGATGTTTAATTGCTCTTCATTCGACTTCAAATGGCATACTTGCTTGCCTGGTGTCAATATTTCTGGGGAGAAAATACACTCAGACCAGAAACAACTTTTTGTGGAACACACACATATTTGTCTCAGTGCGGGAATCGAACCCACGACCTCTCTCTTCACAACCGACTATTCGCCCACTGCACCACGAAGGCTGTCACATATTATTAAGCGAGCATAACCATTGCCAATACCTTTTCACTTAATGATGCTAAACCTTTAAAATAAAAGAATACTAGGCCTATATTATTATACACAGCCCACTGCTGGGTACGGGCCTCCTCTATTGAAAGGATAGGGCCTTAGTCCACCACACTGACCTAATGTGTGTTGGCAGACCATCCAAGATGATAATTTTTTAAATTTTAATTTTAAATGTTCTACAATTAGTGAGAAGTGGGAGATTATCAATGTCTAGCCTAGTAATAGATTTCCCGGGTTTAATGGTTTTAACAGATAACAGTATGGAATACATCCCAAGCATGCGTGACGACCTAAAAACTTAATCGGAAAATCAAATGGTTATAAAACAACAGCGTCACGGTAAGTGATTTTTAAGGTCATGTACCATAATATTGTTGGACTTAGGACTAACACCTACAGAGGGTCTTCTATGGTACTAATTATTTTAATGACTACGTTATAGATACAACTTCAACTTACTTAATTAAACGTGAATATTGATTTTAAGTTGCCCTCAGGACCGGAGTTACTAGAATATTCTATACTAATAGAAAATTACCGCCAACAATAAAACGAACATTTAGAAAACATAAACTAAATTAAAGTTGTACGTTAATATTAATTTAAAGACTGACTTTGGGCCAGTAGGTTGGTATAATATACAAAATAAAAAATCGATACTATGTATGTAGTATGCGTACCAAGTAATGTATATTTGAATTACATTTCGAAATCCGTAAAGCACTCCATTTTTAATCGATTTCAATAAAAGAAGATGTTCTCTACTGGGCGCTTGTGTTTTTTTGCTTTTTATTGCGTTGACATCAATATCTTTGCCAATTGCGGATCGATTAATTTTTGCTTAGCTGCAATGTGGTCCTATATAATTTTGGTTAAGGTCTGATGACGGAGTATAAAGCAAAAAAATAAATTCTTCAATGGATAACACACACGTATTAAAGTTGTTTAATTTCCAATCACAGCTATGCATGTTAATTATATTTGTTTATATATATTTCGTGACTTAGTCCAGAAAAATTCTTGATCCATTAAAGTACAATTTTCCAATAAAGTTGAATCATCGCGGATGTTCATAGACACGAAGTAGCGTGTGAATCTTTCTTCCTACACGATCACTTCCTTCATTAGCAACAGTCGATAATGCAAACATACCGAAAAATCCTTACTCTGCCGGAAAATTTATTATTACAAAATTATTGCTTTGATAGATAATTTCTACTTATGTTGCTGTACCAGAAAACTTCAACTCTATCTTTTTCACCCCCGAAAAAAGGGGTGTTATAAGTTAGACTTTTACACTTTGACTATCTATGTTTCCCTCTGATTATCATTCAGTCCGTCTATGTGTGTTATGTGTGTTTTTTTTATCGATATTCATAATATTTTAAACGGTTTAGTACTTACTTATATTTTACCGGATTTGATCTTACAAAATTTTATTTATCCGACAGTGTTATACAGTTGATGAGTTTTTAAAGCGACAGGGTTAATCGGCTCAATAATTTAAAAAAATGTACTAGATTATACTTCTATGTAACATGTGACTTCTGATCACGCGTAATATTAATTAAAAAACAAACATTAGTAATTAAAAAATTAAGTCATTATCGCTATAACATTTGAATGCTAAACGCTATCATTTGTTTTTGCCGCCAAAAAAAATTGGAATCGATTGGGGTTATTTATGCAGGCGGGTAAATTGAGTGTCCATGGCTATCTTTGGATAAGGCAAAATTACCTACTCTTTTGTTTAATTGTAATGAATTTGTTTTTAAATATTTAGCTTAATAGTTTTTTGGATGTCATAATATAATTTGCTTTACACTATATAAAATACATATCAATTACTATCTGTATGTGATAGGAAGTAAAAAAACATTTATGAATAATATTTTAAAGTTATTATTTAAAAATGCTAAAAGAATTAGTTAAATAAACAAAATATTTAATATTTTGTTGTAATATCGATATATTTTTTACATTATTTATATTGGCTTTGTAATAGCTCGTTTTTTCACTTCCTACGTCTTATTATCACATATCACATAAATAAATGTTATACATACCAATTATAAACTAACACTGCATGTGAATAATCACTGTGTAACGACAGAATGTAACTGAAATCGGATAGCACAAACTGTCGCGTTTTATACAGAGCCATAAGAATTGTGTGGACAAGCTTATTATAATGTGCTTGGCTATATAAGTTTTCTGCTTCATACAATGAAAATTTGTTATTATTAGACTTCATCTCAAATGATATCGTACACAATATATTCAAAAACTTATATTGAAATACATAAAAGTATATATATTAAAAATATCGGATATAAATTATACAAACACATCGGTCTATATAATTAGTACATACTAAACATGGTGTTAAAACTTATCATAGTAACTTACATGCCTTGTGTGTAGTATTAGTAATAACGCAATAAAAATTATCATCGTTGAATGGAAAAAAAATCATGTTTAGTGATTTCTCATTATGTTTACATCATATTTATTTCGATAATAGTATTCCTAATTTCTTTAATTGTTTCGTATTTTTATTTTACTATGTTTGAATTTAATTTTGGTAAGAAATTAATATTTCAATTCTAGTATTACGATCTAATTCGATAATTCTTACGATCAGGAAAATGTATTTGATTTTATTCATACGAATTGATATAACTGTCTTTAACTGTTAAACTTATTCAACAGGCTTCAACTTTAATATGTTGTATTTGTAAAACTATGTTTGGCCTACTTTGAAATCATGTAATTGTAACTAGATTTTCGTAATAAAAAATTAATAAATAAACTGACATAAAACAAAAGTGAACAGAAAAACTATAAACAAAACAACCTCCTAGTGTATTAAACACTACAAATACCATCTTTATATTCCTCTGGCAAGCATCCGATTTAGTTTATGTCGTAAAACTTTCTTTGCACGGACAGAATATTATTGTAAGCTATCCATCCTAATTCTATCCATGAGCATTATATTGCTCTGTTTCCGTAGGTCGTAGCGTGATATTATATAGAATATAATCCAACGTCTCAATAAAATAAAAGGTGTGAATATGATCTCAATCGATCAGGTCATTCAAAAGCTACATGATAACACACAGGTGCACTGACGATTATATTTTTAGAGATAATGTTAAAAACAATGACATTTAAAAATCTTATCCATACTCTTACTTAGAACTTCCCACGCTCGCGCCGCCCGGTCACTGCAACAATCCGATTATAATATGCGGCGCAGGCATTTTTGAACGCAGTGTTTTTACATGAGAAAAGACCAATCGAATGGAAAATAACAACTATTAGTTTGGTTTTGGTATCATAAGGCTTAACTGGTTAGGCTCAACAAGCCTCAAAAACCTGCGACTTGTCGTCGGCCGTCGTTACTCCGCCCGCGTGAAAGTCTTTTTCCGAAATAATTGTGACACTCGTGAACCATTATCATTATTAAGCAATATTGGTAGGTACTTAATTTAACAGCCGTATTCCGTTTCATAAAAAATCTTAATACAAAGTTTAAATCCGTTTAAATTAGTTTTATTTCAATGAGTAATATTCGCGTAAACGTAAGAAATCATTACAAAGTTTAACTTTACCTCTCTTAATATAGATTTCCAAAAAATCTTATAAGCAGGGCCATATATACAAACTATAATTTGACCAAATCTCATGAGCTAGCTTTAGTACCTAAAATTTTATATTTCGTGATTAATTAGTTATATTAGTATTTTGCTTTTATGGTATATAACAGCTACGGCCAATTACACTAATTATAAATGTATCTGGTGACGATGGAGATTTCTCTGTAGTTTTGGATGTTCTTGAATCCTGGTCGACTGTGATCAATTCAAGTAACTCAGTTGCTCATTTTCTGTTAAAAATAATACAATTATATACAACTCAATAAACTCAGCTGACCATGACTGGAGCACTAGTTTGCACCTCTGCCTACCCCATCAGGGAAACAGGCCAGAGCTTATGTGAATATGTATAAATCTATGACGATGATAAAGTAACTCGGAAGCTATAAGTTCAGTTAAGGAATTTTCAGGGTAACATTTTAAAATGAGTTCTTGACATTTAAATTTTTATTTAAAACCTAACAAAAAGTTAATTGCTATCCCTGTATACAGGAGTGTATGGATTCAAAACCTATAAACATTACGAAAGATTTCCAAATTGTTCTAATCAGTACGACTGAATGTAGAAGCAAACTCAACCAGGTTTAATCAATCGGAGTACTGGACCGGTAGACTGAGCTACCTTTTTTATAGCAGTTCAGCAAATGGGTCATCTGATGGGAAGAAATTTCCATCGCCCATTTATACCCACAATATCGGAAGAATTCAGTGCCCGTTGCTGACCTTAATGGAAAGGGATAATTAAGGGATTGAGAAAGGGGGTTTTGGGCCTCCAGATATCTTACTCACCGTGCGAAACGCAGAAGTAAGCCGTTACTTTTCGTCGGTTTTCTGCAAGACAGTGATAACGCCCCGGTCGAGTCGACCCATCATGCTGTAAACAGAACTGTCTACAGCGTGTCTCTACCACTCATGAGAAAATTTTTCTCTTCAGTCAGTCACTCAGATGGATTTATTGCATATTTATTTGCACTAATTCGAGAAAACGAGAATTTCCGAAGCGCATAAACTATAATCGTAGGACTGTGTGTGTAACGAAGCGACAAATTCGCTTTAATTTCAATGTCTAAGTCACAAACATAAAATTATATTTGCTAATAGGTAATTGGTGGTAAGTATTTAGTTCTTTTTACTCTTTTTCCTTTATGTGGGTGTCAGATAATATGAATCGTCATTGCAATGCTTTCCCATTTTAAAGAATTTATATTATTTTTCTATAGACATGTATATAATTACCGAAAACTGATTGACACGTACGTCCCTTTTTTGTGTGAATAAAGTGACCTATAATATATAATATTTGTAATTAGGTATAGTAATTGAGTTAATAATAAACACGAAATTTATTTATAAATCAAATGCGAGACTGGTTCGCACACTACGCCCCTTAAATTATCACTTTTTTTGGTAGAATATCCAACATAATACATCTCATGTGAAATCAGCTGATTCATCATCATCATCATCAGCCACAGGACGTCCACTGCTGAACATAGGCCCCAAAGATTTCTAGACCGACCTGTTGGAAGCGGCCTGCATCCAGCGACTTCTTGCGACCTTTATCAGGTCGTCTGTCCACCTTGTAGGTGGACGTCCAACGCTGCGCTTTCCAGTACGTGGCCTCCATTCCAGAACCTTTCTGCCCCATCGGTTATCGGTTCTGCGAGTTATGTGGCCTGCCCACTGCCACTTAAAATAATCACTTAATCAGCTAATTACCTATTAGTATTTAATAAAGGACATTTCTTTGGCATAAACTTATACATTGATACAAATAATTCAAAATCTGTAGCAATGACCTCAGAATAACCTAAAACTGGACCATCCGAAAGTCTCCGCTCACTAACATTTCAACGTGGGAATTGTTCCGAAATTGACCGAGTAATACGATGTAGGCACTAAAATGTCAATTATGAATGGTTTCCAAGGTTGACAGCGCATCGAATATGTGGTCATATGCAGTTATTCTATTTAAATAATGCTTTTCTTCGGTTAAAGAACAGCACACATCATTCCACTGAATAAATATTTTGTAGGGCAACAAAGTATTATGCCCACAAAATCGCGAACAAAGACTTGTTAACAAATTATTAGTATGATCCAATTGTTAACAGAAAGTGGTCGCGAGTGAAGGTCGTGTGGTCGCAACCTTATCTGGTGTTCCCACAATTTGCTGGCAATCTTAACGATGAGCTTGTATCGCGACCGAGGTGTTTTGATACAATTTACTTTGGACATTATTTTAGTTTCTGTAGCCACAGGTTGACTTTCTTCTGCAATACTTTTGGCTATATAAATAAGGCTTCAATGTACTTTGTATGTAGTACACACACCACCCTATATATTAAGCACGTCAAGTGAATGTCTATGTCCGAAATGAAAAGTAGCGTATGTGTTAATGCAGTTTATGGACTACCAGTATCTCTTTCATCTAAATCTGTTCAGCCCTTAAGGCGTAATGGATTAACAATCATCCAAATAGACAAACTCACAAACATCCAAACTCACTCGCTAAGAGTCTTTTAGTGTTTCTTTTCAGACCAGTGAGCATATCCAAATCATATTTAGAGACATTATTGGCTTGTAAAAAATCTTTCGAAACTCGCTAACAAAATAAATGTTTTGATCTAAGGATATTGCACCATCTTCAACGAGTCGAAGATGAGACATAAAAAGAAAATATTATAAAACTTATATTCCAGAAAAATCATCAGCTACCTAACAATTAATCGATAAAAAATAATAAGTAATATAAAATACTCAAGTATCAAGACCTCTGACCATAATGTCCGATATAAAAGCCCAATTACCTAACTTGTAATAACAGGCAATATCTGATGATGGGACGATGTTGCTAAACATGTTCACAAAAACAGTATAATTATTACATAACAAGCTTATTTAATTAATACAAGTCTGGGATAGTTGGTAATAGACAAAGTTAGAACATAAAGTCATTATATGGTTTGAACGGAGGAAAGTACATGGCGAGGATTATAAATAAAAAACTTTTTTTTTTTATTCGCCTGAATGACTCGATGGTCAGCTCGCTCGTCTGACGGTAAGCGCCACGCTTGTCTATAAACAGAAGCGATGACTACGTTTGTCACCCCGAAACATAAAACATTAAGTCTCATAATAATCAGTACATTCTCTTGCTTCAGTGACCTGCAGTGTCCTTCAAACCGCAATGCAACAGTATTCACACATTGTTGCTTGGCGGTAGTAATAAACAAAGCGGTGTATCTAACAAGACGGCCTCTCGCATATGTGGTCACGTGGGTCGTAAACCTAATCGCCTATATTCCATTAATTGTATACATAGATATATCCAATGGCATATAATGTGTGGACCAGTCATATTTTTTTATAGTATAGGTAGATAGGTGATCTCCACGGTCTATGAATGCTCACATTACCAGAAAAATCATGAACGCGTTACCAATATTTGTAAGAAGAGGGGAAGATATGGATCTCTGGATAACTCGCACGCACGCTGCTACTACACTGCTGGTTTACTGTGAGAAAATGGTAAGGACTCGCAGACCCATTCATGCTGTAGAGTGTAGATAAACTTGTCTTCAGCATCCTTATGGTGTGCGAAGTTCTATCGCCTATCTAGTTTCTATTTTTAACATTATTTTATTAAAGGCGTAATGACATTTATCAATTTGAGTGTTCAGCTTGTAACTATAAAAAAGAAAAAAAATATATAAAGAGAAAAGATTTGTATGTTGTATGCAACGAATAAACTTAAAAACTACTGGACCGATTTCAAAAATTCACCATTAGAATCCTAAATCCCTGATGAACATAGACTACTTTTTATCGGTGGAGCGGCGTTTAAAAGCTAGTACTAAATATGAAGGACGAACCAACTATTGATGATAAAGTCGTTCCTTGACAAATTGCTCGTCCAGAATGAAGGCAGTGAATGCTTATAAGTTAAAACCTTCAAACTGGACTTTAAGAACCGAAAGGTAAGCGTAACTGCTGTTTCCCATTGAAGAAGTTTCATTCGAAACAAAAATAAGCATGAATATCGGTCTTTGGCGGAGATATCGCGTAAAATGTATATCAAATAAAATACAGATAAAATAAAAAAAACCTCCTCGTTATAAGTCAACTAAGTTCATTTCAATGTCAACGTATGACGGAACAATGCCAGTGTCCGTGAAGGTGAAACTACAGAACGATGAAAATATAATAATTATACTTTAATAAAGAATAAATACACCTAACAGCCACAAACATAGTCCTGACCCCACACTGGTTAAACGTGTATCATGGGTATCAGGAACTATGAGAGACTTGCGGTCCCACAACACCCAGACCCGAAACACGTATTTGTGGATGACACAAACATTGCGGGAATGGAACCCGCGTCCTCTCGCTGCACAGACGGCTACTCGTTCAATGAGCCACGGAGGCTGTGTAAATATAGATGATTTTTCTGGATGAATTTACTATAGATGATTCACATTAATGGATGTACATATAAATGATGCAATGTAAATACTGCTTAAAGTACCGTTCATATTTCGAGATACGTGCAGATACGCACCGACACAGAATTGACGATTCATACCCAGGAATGTCTTTAATTGGATGGAAATATGCAATAACATGCACATAATGTGATAATTGAGATATTGAGTTTATTTTGTTAAATTCATTCGATTTAAGTAGGTTAAATTCTATATTTTTTCTAAAAAATATAAATAAAACAATCCCCATGTACGATTATGCAGAATATAACTTTAAATTATTGACTTAAGTTAATGAATTCAGCAAAATACAAGTAATATTTCATTTTTTCCTTGATGTGGGTTGAAATGTTATTGCATCCAATTGACATTCGGCGAGGGCCCGCGTCTGTCCGCTAGATGTTAATAAGTTTAGAGATAATGTATGAGAAAATATTTTAATGCCTGTGCTGGAACGTGTCTGCTACGTCAGATGTCTGTAGACATGAATAGAACACGTGTACAGGTAATTAAAACAATAAAAACTGTCACATGCTCAGACACTCGAGACTCGCTGTTTTTCCGAGAAGTTAGCATGTAATACAAAATTAATTTGATTGGTCTTTAATTATTGGAAAGTCACTGAGATTGATCCATTGAAATAGTTGTTATTCTTAGCTATGAGCCATTCGCTAGGTACACTTAGACTTAAAACAAAAACTAATACACTTAGACTTAAAACAATTACAAGGTGGTAGGTCCCTCGTATGCGGTAGGCCGTCTGGGTTGGTACCACCGCTTTGTCTATTTATGTCGCTAAGCAACAGTGTGTAAGCATTGTTGTGTTTCTGTTTGAAGAACATTGAAGCCAGTGAAATTATTTATTTATTTATTTATTAAGCTTTGTACACAAGGTATACAGGCGGACTTTAATGCCTTAGGCATTTTTCCTAGTCGACCTTAGGGTGGTGGAGATCGTAATTGAGGCAAGTACATAATAAAATAAATAAAATTACTGGGCATTATGAGACTTAACAGCTTATATCTCAAGGTGCCGAACGCAGTTCAGTGTCATGCAGTGCTTTGTAATTTAAAGTTCTGTGTGGTGTTGTTTCTGTTTATGGACAGGCATGGCGCTTACCATCAGACGAGCGCCTTGCTCGTCTCGTCATTCAATCAAATAAAAAATATATATATTAGCTGATCGTGCAATTATTTGATTAATTTTATTTTCATTTGCGTTCAGTAGACGCAGATAGTTAATAGGACGGTCAAATCTTCAAACCCTTAATCCGTAGTTGATAGTTTGTGGGAGGATGAAGGACTTTCGCTGCCGGCCGTGGTATCCGCCATGGTCAATATCCAGAGGTCCTGGCGTGCGGTGGCCCACTTCTTCGAGGCCGTAATCTCGCAGAAGGAGAGTGCCGAGAGGGATCGTGAGCACAGCGATCCCTCCCGCCGCCAGAGGAGACGTAGGAGGCGCCGGGGTGACGACTGACCGGCGTCTCCCGCCCTGTGGATCGGGGGCGTTTGGAGAAATCCAAAAAAGAAAAAAGGGTGAAGGACTTGGTTCTCTTTGCGGATTGTAGAACTGTCAAATGACGGGTCATCCCACATAATAACAAATGTAGTCAGAATTATTATTCTACAGTATATAATCATCTTTAAAATCACCTTTATCCCCAAAGGGGTAAGAGTGGAGGAGAGAGGTGCAACTAGTGCTGCACCCACGTTTCGCATTACTATTACTGAGCCGGTCGTATCAGCCGGCGGCGTTTGGCAACCTCTACTAAAAAAAGATAATGTGGCCTATAAAATTCTGTTACGAATTATCACGTAAGACGCCTAATAATAAAGCTTATAGCAATAAAGTAAGTTCAATATATTGCAAATAAATTTCCTTAAATACTTTAAATCTTTTAACATACTATATATACACAGTCTTTATATACCCCTTTTTTTATTAGTTCGAATGACGTAACGAGCAGATCGCTCGCCTGATGGTAAGCATCGCGCCTGTCCATAAACAAAAGCAACACAAAGAATATTTAATTACAAAGCGCTGCACGACATTTGACTGCGCTTGTCTTTCGCGACATAAAATGTTAATTCACATGATTCGAAGTAATTTCACTAGCTAGCTTAAATGTCCTTCAGACCGAAACACAACACACTGCTGCTTGGTGGCAGCAAAACCAGGAGTAACATAAGTAACCTAGACGGCCTCTCGCATACGAGTAACCTGTCACATAGGTGCCACATAGCTCTACCATTTATATAGGCACTTATTGTTGCCCGTTGTCATGAAAAAAAAAACTTGAACATTAACGTTGTGCATTATTGAATGTTTGGAATGGTTAGGGAATAATTTGGCACGAATTGCTTTATTTATCAGTATAAAAGTACTATCATTTATGTGGTCAAATACAATATTCATTTATTACGCTATCGTACACAAAAATGACAATTTACATATACATAAAAAAATAAACACTTGAGAACTATTACAATTATTTTAACGCCGCGCCAGCGGTCTACTCTCCCTCCGTCTTACGAATTTTCGATCAGGTCACGTGACCTGATGCGAGTTTAACATTTTATACCGGCCCCAAGAAAAGTGTTCAACGCCACTAAAGAAGTTTTCATTTCAATAAGTGCCTATATAAGTGGTAGAGCCGCACTGTAAGCAAAAGAGTTTTGTCTACAGTACTGTCTCACAGAAAACTAAAGCGAAGCGACAGCTTGCTGTTGCATTTCATGCGGTGATTGAGATTACCGGAGGTACAAATCGCCCTCACCATCGTGATCGCCATACCTTTCCATAAACTCCGCAATAAATAATAAATAAATACACCCAATAGTCAGAGACATAGTCCTGACCCCACAGTAAGATACGAGTGTTGTGTCGTGGGTATCAGGAACTACGAAAGACTTTCACAAGATCCACATCATCATCATCATCATCATCAGCCACAAGACGTCCACTGCTGAACATAGGCCTCCAACAACATCCACACCTCGAAACAAATATTTATGAATCACACAAATGTTTATCTCGATGCGGGAAACCCGCGGCCCCTCGCTTCACAGCTGGCTACTCTCCCGTTGCGCCACGAAGGCTGTCATGTAATGCATCCATGGTTGTATGTATTGTTGATATTCATGGTGACCCACTTGCTCGCTTGCTGAGCTTTGAAATTATAATATATTTCCTTATAAAAAGATATTTCCTTAATATTATGATCTCTACGTTCATAAAGAGAGGGGGCCTAACTGCATCCTTGGAATTTTATACATTGTTATAAATTAATTTATACGATTTTAGATATTTATTTCTCTAAAGACTACAATTCACTTAGTAGAGAAATACATAATAATTAAGTTAAATTAATTTATTAATAATCAAACAGACATTCTGTCCCCTAAATCGTCATATATAGTATGTAGACAGTGAGTGACCTATCAAATTAGGCAGCCTCATAAAGGGCCGATGGCAGTTGACATTCAAAGGTTATACAGCAATTTTGCTATATAACCTTTGAATGTCCTATTATTATAAGCATCTCAAACTAAGAAACAAAATTACTTTTTTAACAGAAGTAAAAGTCCGTGCCTCAAAATAAGCACGTCGAAGTGGAAGTGAACCGGTTATGTCTGCAGACAGACGGATGGTCGCTGGTGTAGACATGTGCTAGAATGGCGACCACGCTTAGGCAGACGTAGCCGTGCCTTGCTGCACTGCAGTCCGACGCGACGACTTGGAAAGATGGTGAGCAGTGGATGCACGCAGTCTGCCCAAGAGCAGGATGGTTGTCGCTCACTTGGGGATGCCTACGTCCAACAGTGGACGGCAATAGGCTAATATGACGAATCTCAGATTTCGTCATTGCGGGACACTGAAATGAAATGTTATTTTGAAGTGTAATTTTATTTTTCCACAAAATACATTTGTCAAACATAATATGAAGTCCCTGACTTCTGAGCTAAGTTACAAACAACAACAAGCCTGTATTACAAAAGTCATTGTCCTATTCCACTTCAATGTACATAGTACTAATTATAAGGTTTAAACTTTAAAAACCGATTTCAAAACTAGATTGGTGGAGGGTGTAGGACATACTTTAAGGGCTTAAAAGTTGAGCAGTTTCCAGATTAAATAAATACAGGACAATCACAATTCAACTAAAAATAAACAACTAAATAAATATTACGTCACTATGTAACCAATTTAAACTTTTGAGCACCTACAACGATTGAGGTCATATTTACACCAAATATTAGTTTTATCGATACTTGGAACTTTTGAATGATTGAGGTCATATTTATACCAATAATTATTGGTTTCATCGATACGTTGGTTCCTAGTTATATAACATCATACTGTGACCCACGGGGGCGGAACAGTAGCATGCAAACGGGCGAAACCGCGAGGGACATTTAATGCAACATAAACATAGGATGTTTACCTTTTGCAATAAAAATATGTTTCATAGTATTTTCCTGCAATTACGTCGTCCGTTAACATCAAATCCGGCCAAAAGCGAGTTGCATTCACTCAAAAGGGGTTCCGTTCAATAAAATATATTTTGAAGATCTCATTAAACATCTATATATTTAATCTAGATATAAGTGAGCTCTAGGCGATAAAATTACCCGCTTCAGTAATCTACTTCAATTGACGAAAAATATTATGTATAATTTCTTTTCATTCGAAACAAATCCGGAAAACACCTATGACTTTGTTAAACTACCGTGGTTTTTTTTTGTAGCATAGGTCAGCATACCAGTAATGTGGATCACCTAGTGGCAAGTGATTTCCACTGCCCATGAACACTACAATACCACAAGAATCAGACGGCATGAGGGTGTTAGTAGCACCTTAAAGGAAAGGAATCTTGGGAAAGAGGGAGCTTGGTCTTCAGAAATCTGCAACAGAAAACTGTTACTCTAAGGCCCGTATTCACAAACAAGTCAAGTGTCAGCCAGTGTCAAGTTGCCAAATGTCACAAACTGTGTACATGATTTGTCTGTTTTAATCAGCACCATAAACGTTTTAGGAAATCATCAGAATGGTGTAGTATACCAAACGATTATAAATATGAATAAATGTCACAATAACGAAGATTTACCCCCATATTTATGAACGTTACTATGAGGCGTTAGTTGTGACGATCTCCTTTGGTTTATGGTATTAATTATGAATATATCAGTCTGTAACTCAGCTGGCTTTAATTGACATTTCAATAGTGAGCGCGAACGCATAGTTACGATTTCCCTAAACGTCAATGGTCAGTTTTTGGCACGAAATAAACAAACCAATCATGTACACAGTATTTGACACTTGGCATAGAGCTAATTTAAATGTTGTTTGTAAATACAGTCATTATTCCGTTTGTGTGACACTGGTACCACTTCGAGCCGGTGCAGTCGCAGTAGCCTAAACTGCCAAAAGGCTGGCTCTACCACTTGAAAAAATCTGCCAAATGCGAGATGGACTCACTAAAGGATACACCAAGGGTTCGGCATATGATTTGACATGATAACAGCCAATAAAGGATAAACTTTCCAGCACATACTTGCGTGATATGACTACAAATGATAAATTTTCGTTATTTTCCTTTACTTGTGCTTACTATGCATTGTCAAATTTCATGAATCTAGGTCAACACAAAAGTACCTTATAAGTTTTGCAGAATAAGTTTGTGGTTACCAAAATATTTTATTTATTTTATTATTTAAAATATTTATTGCACTACAGAACATATACATTAAATAATAAAATATCTATGTTATATATACGAATATAGATATATGTTAATTGCATTTACTTAAAACTTGAATTTACTATGTACTTTTAATATTTTATATAATATTTAAATATATACTTTTGAGGAACCGTAGACCATAAGACTTGATATTACTTTCAACTTGATATCTCTACCTGTTCCTGAGAAAAGTGTAACTGGGAAAAAGTCTGAATGGAGTCTGAGTATAAATTGACTTACAGACCAACAAGCAGATAGAAACAAACCAACAGACACACTGAAGGACATAAAAACAAAACAATAACATAATATAGACAAAGCAACCCGTAATTAATAAATTTATGAAGTGCGGATTCCCAAAAAGCACCAAATCCGGGCACCGAACTCTTATCCTGCGCGTTTCTAATCACTGAACCGTGCTGTTACGTGAACCCATACGCGCCAAGTCGGTTAAAAGGGGGGTAATGAGTTAGTGGCCTGCCATGCGTGCTATACTACCGGTAGAGCGGAAACGGATAGAAGTATGCTCTTGTTTAATATATTTTTATTATAAAATTCGGGAGGTCCATATCCTCCCTTCCTCTTCTTTTTCCCATTTCTTTTCTTGAAGGACAGCGACGCATCCATGATTCTCTGACATTGTGAGTGTTCAAGGGCGCTGGAGATCACTAAGTAAGAGATGACGCACTTACTCGTTTGCATCTACTATAAAAATAATGCTCCTAACTATGAGTCGTAACTACGACAATATATCCACTATTATATTATTATATCATATTATTTTGATTTTTTTCTTTATTAATATACATAATTTATGATTTTTGGTTAAGGAAAATGGTAACTGTTTTAAAACCAAATAAAGTGACACCGTTTACAGTAACATCGATGATCAACGAAATGTGAAATATTATATAAATATATTTTGCAGTACTACACGAGCTCCTCTCTCTTTTACAATGTATAATAAGATTTTTATAATTAATTAAATTGGATATTTTAAGGCTGTATCAGTATTTGTGTACAGGATATTATACTAAGATCTATTTTAAACTAGCTATTACTACATACTGACTACAATTATTCAACTAAACTTCTAAAAAAAATATTTGAAAAAGAACAATATTATATAAAATAGAGCACACGCTGTGCCGTATCTCCACTATCATAACGATACAACACATATGCTACAGGTGGGCACACACCCAACCACAACTCTCGTGTACAGCATGATGTTTTTATATACGTCACGATATATTACATTCACACGCGGTTCCGCTAGAACAATTCTTGACCTTTAAATTGAAAATGTTTTGTTCCCACGGCGGTATTTAATAGTTAATATAGATGAGTGTTTAGTCACATGTTTGTAAATTAACAATTTTAAGTGTGTTCTAAACGCATCAGACATTATTGTAAATTACATAATACATACATGCGTGTGCTTGTATCCAAAAAGACAGGTACAGATATATCTGCTCATCACTATACCATAGTGCGCTCACACTTCGCTAAGCTTATGTGCGTCAGCCCCGTCAAATGTTCTGATAGGAGGTAAGTCCTGTTACCATATAAAAGATAAGCTAATATTAAACTGTTCAGAACTGTTCTGTCTCATTTAGTACCTACTAGCTTTTCCTCGCGGCTCCGCCCGCGTGATCTACCCTGACTCTATAACAATTTTCAACAAAATCCGTTCAGAATTTTCGGTGTGATTGATTAATATCAAGATTCCTGTTTTATCCCAAGGGAGCTCATACCCTGTCTGTATACCAAATTTCATCAAAATCCGTTCAGTAGTTTCAGCGTGATTGACGGACAAACATCCAAACAAACAAACTTTCACATTTATAATATTAGTGTGATATAGTATGGATTTCGGACTTCGTTATAAATTCTCAGAAGAGAGTTGAAACTTACATTAATAATAAAATAATGTATCATACTGTACATACACCTTATCACTACTCCACCTGAGTACATCAGCTATCTGCATACTTATTCGTGTATGCGAAATAATATAAAATGAACCTAAAGCTATCTGAATAAAGTATTTTTATGAACACCACAACTGTACGTATAACTCGGCAGGAAAGAACATATTAACTAAAATGTCTTGACCTGCCTCGCCCCTCTAAGCGGAACGAATTCAATTGAATAAACGGGGAAAGTATGAAACACGGTAGATCTTTCTATAGTGGTGCTATTCGTGTTCCGATTTTGAAAAACGAATTAGTTATTCACATTTGCGCATCGTACGACGGCGCACGTCGCCATTTTGTTATTTTGTTGTTTTTTTTTTCATTTTACGTTTTGTTATTTGGACCTTTTGTCAGTTTGTGATAGTTTGGAGTGATTTTTTTTGATTATGTGCCCTAAAACACTGGTTATAAAAATTATCTTTTCGAAAACTGTGAGTATCAATAAACATTACGTCATTTTTGATAACAGTACATCAAACGATGGAAAATAATTTTCCTGAAACTTGCCATAATAATTATTTATTACGTTTTATTGTTGCAATATTTCGTAGTACGAATTTTTTCACGCCTTATTTCTTTCTCATAATAATAATTATCGATGTGATTTATATACCTATATTACGTATTGTTACCTTACTTTATTAGATAACAAGATATTAGCGATTATTTGTTTAATAATATATATCAACCGATTTACTTTATACCGTTTTTAAGTAACTGGACGTACCCTCGCGCGTATATCGCCAGAGGGATAGGCATAACTGCAACGACTGTACTCACATAATAATGCGCGTTAGACTTATGTTATCACGAACTTAATTTTTTTTTATTTATTTCGTATTCGTCTAGGAATTATTATTTCCTTTTTTCGTTTTTTTTTTTTATTTTTTCATATGTTTACACAGACACCATAACACCAAGCAGAAAAAATATATGTGTTTTAAAATCATTCCCAGTTCTTGCAGGCAGCAGTCGCGATCTGCTGGGATGATTGAACTTTTTTTAAACTTAATAATGTCATATATTGTACAAATATACTTTAAATGGCATAAAAAGTATGTGAACAGTTGAATCATACGTTTTATCGCTTTAATAATAATCTTTCGATAGCGATCTCGCGAATAAAATCATAGGATAATCTACATTTCTATCTGAAAGTTATTTCTACACCTTGAATACACACGATACCGTTGGAGACACAGACTTTTTGTCTATAGAAATATAGCAACTTATTAATTCATCATACATAAACCTGTTTACGTTTATGTTTACATACGAATACATACACACGCATTCACGCCTGTGATCTCCGAAGGGGTAGACATAGGTGCAACAAGTACACCCCCATTTCGCTTAACTTATTTCCGTCCCATAATGTGGTAAGGGGGCAAGCTTACAGCTTAACAGGCACAAATTTCAGACTCCCGGCTGATACTCAGCATTTCGTGATAGAAAAATCCAATATCACTTTTACCCGACCCGGGATCAAACCCGGGACCTCAGGACAACCTAACGCCTACGCAATACAACTGCACCACCGAGGCAGTTAGTCAACCACTCAATGGTTTGATCAAAAAATGTCCCAATTCTTAAACAATCCAGAACAGATAAATCAATACGGGTGTTTGGGTCACCCATCCAAAATAGACCACAACAATGGATCGTAAACTAAGCGACTCTACTTTCAAACGTTTAGGCTATAACATTTCACTTTCTATGACACACAAAATAAAAAACTTATATGCATATTAATTGCAACTTCGTAATTTGTTGCCAAATAATTTATCGTTTCTCGCTTTTTTTTATACGATGTCTGAAGTATTTTATCGAAAACGTCGACCCAATCGCATAATGTGTATTCTTCTTGTAGTGATACGTTTTATTTTAACACACTTTTTTTTTTATTAACTTCACCTGTATGTTTGTTTGTATGTTGGTTTGTATGTTTGTTTGTATGTTTGCAACCGACTCCTTTGGGCGCGATTTTGACCCACTTTAAACGGCCAGATTTCGTTCAAACTTTGTAGATTTATCAAGGACCGATGCAATTATACTAATTTGATAAAAAAAATATGTAATTTAATTTAATTAATTTTAATTCGAAATAGCTAAATGACCTACGCTACGATTAAACTTGATAGTATACGAAGTTGGTAAAAATCAATAACTACCAAACAATAGACCCCATTCAGTGCCTATTTTCCGAGTATAAAAACTCGGCCGAATTAGTTATCCCGATCTCACGGATAAACTAGAACCTTTAGGACTACTAAGAGACTTCGATTCTCTCTGCGTTTTCTATCGTCTGTCCCACGAGGAATGCTCGAAGGGACTCTTTGTGATGCTTCCAACTTCTCCATTTTCCATCGCTCCACCCGCGGCACCGGCCACAAGCCGCCACGATTCTAGTATTCATTTATACGACGTTAGCTCTGGACTGAACGGCTCGGTGTTCTCCGAGCACTACAATATGTCCTGCTTTAACCGTGGCTTGAAAAGAGTATTCCTGCAATGGAAGGCACCAGTTTGGCTGAAGCCCTGGTATTGCCGATGTACATGAGCAGCAGAGATCCATCATCAGTCATTTATCATCAGTCGGGCCGCAGCGCTGGCTCCTCTGTCTATTAAGGAAATCTTTAAAAATCACAGCTGTATATTAATATGCTACATCAATAATAATATGCTAATGAGGCGTAAATGAAATAGCATAAAATATCTAGACCAATAATTACATAATAAACGAAAATATACAGATGGCCTAATGATCTGAAAAGACAAACGTTACGTTATCTGATCTAGTCTATTGACTGATATATTGTAATAGTTTCGCATTACGGAAATCACCAATAAATAAACGAAAATAGATATGTTAATTTATTCGTAAATTAAAGATCGATTTTTTTTATCTCCAAGTAAGTGTTATCGGACTGATAATTATATCACTTTTAATAAGATTATATACGAAATAATAAGACATAAACACCGACTCAAACTACACTTCTTTCACCTGCCTTTATCCCATATGTAGTGGGGTCGGTGCAACGTGCATTTTAACACATAAATTACAGAAATATTTGGCTTGAAGTTTTTACGACCGAACGCGCCTGCTAGACGTCAACCTCTATGGGAAGAAAACACACCCAGACTCGATGTGGATCACACAAACATTTCTCTCGGTGCCGGAATCGAACCACGGCCTCGCGCTTCACGGCCTCACAGCCTACTACTAGCCCGGTACGCAAACTGAGGCTGTCCGACTCAAAATACTAAATATATAAAAATAAAATAAAACAATTTTAAGTTAGTGTTTTGTCAATGAATGATACCATCAGGCCACCATATTAATTATGGTATATCCACACTAGCCAGGGATATCAAGCTCTAGCTCTTGTTGATTATAAATGTTGTGCCTGTGTTATCAGATTAATTTTGTAGAACCATTTCTTATATAGAGATTGTATCTATCTCTAGTTTATAACTGCATGCATTACGTCATTGTGACGCATTTTATATCTAACAAATGCTCAAACGCATCACACAGTTCACTGGAGCGTGAATGGCGGTCTTTAGATCGTAATTACATCCAACGTTCACAAACTAAGTACTGATTCTATCATACACTATACTTAGTATAAAACGTTGGTTCCAAACCAACTCCTGGAAATGGCACTATTCAGCTAACTTTTGCTCGCAACTCCGCAATGTCAATTGCCGGGATACAAAGTACCTTTTGTCATAGGCTGCCTACGTTTTTAATTGATGGAATTTACGAGACGAGCAAGGCACTCAATATTATTAGATAAGTGATATAAGTTTGGTCTTCTAAAAACGTCTTTTAATAACACGAAACAAGTTTGCTGACGTTTATGTCCTTGTCATTATCAATTAGTTGTTATCAGTTGATAATTTTATCAATTTTCGGCGTCCTCTGGCGGCAGATTCAGTTTTCCCACAAACATAAGATTATGAGTCTTTCTTGCTACTGTAATACAGATAAAATTATAAAGGATTATTGAAAAATTTAATAATCCTCTCATTGGTCTAGATTCTTGTATTAGTCGCCAACTTTTTTAGTTATGGACCAGTAGAGGCAAAGTGGGGTTGCATTTTTTTTATCCTGGCACGGCAAAGTGACTACACTGGACGTGATGTTAGGTCGCAGAAAATTAAATTTTAACAAATATTAATTTTATACACCGATTAAAATGTGATTTTTAGCGCTTGTTTCAACACCTCTGAGTAAATGTTAAGTGCCTAATAAAATATGACACGTTCAAATAGAAATATCACACTTTGACATATACGACAGAATGATGTCTATCAGGTACAAAAATAGCTGTCTTATACATTTAATAATAATAATAAATACACCCAACAGTCACACACATAGTCCTGACCCCACAGTAAGATACGAGTCTTGTGTCGTGGGTATCAGGAACTACGAGAGACTTTCGGCCTCACAACACCCAGACCCCGAGACAAATATTTGTGGATCACACAAATGTTTGTCTTGGTGCGGGAATCGAACCCGCGGCCTCTCGCTTCACAGCCGGCTACTCGCCCGCTGTGCCACTGAGGCTGTCACTTATTAGCGGATACAACTTAAATGGACATTTTGAAATAGACCCTAAACATATATTTTCTTTAATTTTATTATTTTTCTAGGAATGAATATTTAATAGAGAATATAAATAACAGGAACGTTAAACGGAACAATTTCTAACAACTTATATAATAAAACTTATTTGAGTTTTGCAAGTTACACCTACTAGAAAATCACTGTATAATGTTATACTTATATACATCTTGATGACAGGACTAGATGGTCGCTCATGTGATGGTAACGACTACGCCTCTGCATAATCAATATAAATACAATTTTTTTTTTATAGCATAGGCCGGCAAACGAGCAAGTGGGTCACCTGATGGTAAGTGATCTCCACCGCCTATGTACGCCCACCACCAGAAGAATCATGTGCGCGTTACCGACCTTAAAGGAAAGGCATAATTAGGGATTGGGAAGGGGATTTGGGCTTCCGGATATCTCACTCACCGTACGAAACGCAGCAGCAAGCCGCTACTTTACGTCGGTTTTCTGTGAGACAGTGGTAACGACCCGGTCGAGCCAGCCCATTCATGCTGTAGACAAAACTGTCTACAGCGTGGCTCTACCACTCAAATTAGAGAATATAACTTAAATGGACATTTTGAAATAGACCCTAAATATATATTTTCTTTAATTTTATTATTTTTCGAGGAATTAATATTAAATAGAGAATATAAATAACAGGAACGTTAAACGGAGCAATTTCTAACAACTTATATAATAAAACTTATTTGTGTTTTGCAAGTGTAACTTGCAAAACACAAATAAGTTACTAGAACTAGAAAATCACTGTATAATTTTATACTTACATCTCGATGACAGGACTAGATGGTTGCTCATCTGATGGTAACGACTACGCCTCTGCATAATCAATATAAATACCATTTTTTTTATAGCATAGGCCGGCAAACGAGCAAGTGGGTCACCTGATGGTAAGTGATCTCCACTGCTCATGTACGCCCACAATACCAGAGGAATCATGGGCGCGTTGCAGACCTTAAAAGAAAGGGATAATTAGGGATTAGGAAGGGGAGGGGGATTTGGGCCTCCGGATATCTCACTCACCGTACGAAACGCAGCAGCAAGCCACTACTTTACGTCGGTTTTCTGTGAGACAGTGGTAACGACCCGGTCGAGCCGGTCCATTCATGCTATAGACAAAATTGTCTACAGCATGGCTCTACCACTCGTACTCACTCATTTTGAACTACGACCTACTATGGCACCGCGTTGAATGAGAATACACCTCCAAAAAATCTTTGTTCCTAAGAAGAAAGTCCTTGACAGATGAACATACAGCCAGACCGACAGACAAGCAAAGACAGGCAAGCAAATAGACAGACGGTCGGACGGACCACAAACTAATCTTTTAAACGTCCTTTTTTTCTTTTGAAGTACAGAATACTAAAAAATGGCAGACATACTCTGTTTGCGGAAAACACAATTAATTGTAAATTAATGTAATGTTAATTGTGTCATAGACAGTATGATATCATAGGTCAAAACATCGTTAGTTAGTAATTAATACATTTAAGTATAGCCGAATAAATTTATATCTTGTTTATTTTAAAACCGGAATTCTCCGTTAGGTAATAGAATGGGTCAAATGGCACGATACGTCATGATGCATCCTTCTAGTGGGTGAAGGATTTGAACTTTGGAGAAGGTCATCAAGACACTTTACTGGTGGGAGGGTACCTGATACCTATTTGTATAGCATTGGCCTGCAAAAAAGAAGTGGGTCACCTGATAGTAGTAAGTAGGTCACAAGGTGGTAGGTCCCTCGTATGCGAGAGGCCGTCTGAGTTGGTACCACCGCTTTGTCTATTTCTGCCGATAAGCAACAGTGTGTAAGCATTGCAGTGTTTCGATTTGAAGGACATTGAAGCCAGTGAAATTACTGGCCATTGAGAGGCTTAACATATTAAGTCTCGGGGTGACGAGTGCAGTTCAGTGCCATGCAGTGCTTTGTAATTCAAAGTTCTGTGTGGTGTTGCTTCTGTTTATGGGCAGGCGTGGTGCTTGCCATCAGGCGAACGTTTGGCTCGTCTCGTCATTCAATCAAATAAAATAAAAAGTGATCTTCACCGCCCTTGAACGCTCACAATACCAGAAGAATCATGAACATGTTGCCGACCTTAAAGGAAAGGAATAATTAAGGGATTGGGAAGGTTCTGGGCCTCCAGATAACTTACCGTACGAAACGCAACAGCAAGGTATCACGTCGATTTTCTGTGAGACAGTGGTAACAACCCAGTCGAGATAGCCAATTCATGCATTAGACAAAACTGTTTACAGCGTGGCCTACCACTTTTAAGTGGTAATCTTTTAAGGTTTTTGAGTTGTTTTTATTTTTGTTAAAAAGATTTGTTGTCCTGAAATAAACTTAACTAAATTGTAATTTACTCATACATCGAACTAAATGACAAGACTTATAAATTTTAGTTTTATGGAAAAAAAACATGCTTTCTGAAATATGAATTCACTTTATTAAAAAAATCGAATAGAAAATATCTAACTTACTAGGTAAAAGCAAACTATATAACTATATTTATAGTATACTAGCTTTCCCTCGCGGCTCCGCCCCCGTGATCTGCTTTTTCCGGGATAAAAGTAGCGTAACAGTGGCGCCATGTGTCGAAAATTGATCGTACCCTCTCAGAAACCTTCGTGGGCTCATGCACAACAACTTTGCTAAAGATCATCACATGATCAAATGCATAGTTTTGTCGGGAAAGATTTGATCGTCTTGGTCGCGGCATTGTTAATGATGATTCAAAGAGAAAACAAATTACTGATGATATTATCAATTACGGTTAGCTATCATTTTTAAAATTGTGATATTTTGTGCCAAACTTAACCAAAGACAAAATTACGTTTAGCTGTCATTTAAGTTTTGTTATTCCACTGTCATTTGCGTTTTGTGTCATGTCAGATGTGTTTTTGTTATACCACGTTTTATAGTGACTTGACTGAAACGCGGTCGAACGGGATAAAAAGTATCCTATATCCGTCTCCTGGTTCTAAGCTACCTCTCCACCAATTTTCAGCTAAATCCGTTCAGCCGTTCTTGAGTTATAAGTAGTGTAACTAACATCACTTTCTTTTATATACATAGAAAGTAAGATGAGATAAGATTATTATTATTCTTTTAGGCTATTCATAAGAGTAGTATCGAACAAAGATACATCCGTAACCGCGACTTAATTCGTTCAGACATTTTTACAAATCAAATAACCGGTAGTTAAGAGAAACGAGTAGGCTCCGGTACTCACCCTAACCGGTAATTATCCGGTTTTTTAAGAACCGGTGCACAGCACTAAATTTCAGTAGAGGAGGCACGTGCCCAGCAGTGGGATATGTATAATACAGGGCTAGTAAAAAAAATAATAGTAAAAAACGGTTGCACCGTACAGCACACTGTAGACTGACTCAAATAGGGAACTGAGGATTGAATTTTAAACTAAAATTAATCTAAATGAAATATAACTTTATTTTTAGTAAGCAACGATAGCAATGTAATGTAAGGTAATGCATTTATCATGTTACTTGAATGTTACTGTATTATTATTATGTTATAATGTAATTACCACTGATTGTCCCAAAATAAATAAATAATAAATAAATAGCTCAGCGGGGAGTGGTATGGACTGCCAAAACGAAAGTCGTAATGTCTAAACGAGCTCCAAGAGTATGCAAGTCGTCCTACAATGATATCTTATCGAATTATATTAAGAACAAAAACATATTGTTCGTGCGAATATCATATTCCAAGGTCAAAGACAAACAATATAATTTACTCAAGTGTTACGACACGGTAATTAAGTTAACATTACACAACGTTGCCACATCTAGTTATTGTTACGTCTATGTATGAAGATGAAAGATTTAACAAAGGTTCCTCAGAACTAGAAATCATTTTTTTATTCGGTTTACGTAAATACTTTTGAACTAATATAATACATAATTTAACTACGACCTGATGGACTTCGACCCCCTCTAGGAATGCAATATCAATTCATGTAAAAAAAACTACGCTGAACTTGGATACCAGGCCCTAACACAAATATTTCCGAGGATCCTACTAATATTATAAATATGATGGTTTGAATGTTTGTGAATTTATATGTTTGATAATAAATTAAGCCTTAATGGCTGAAACATTTTAGATAAATGTTGGTACATAGATAGACATTAACCTAGATTAAGACATACTTTCATACTGAAAGATATTACCGAAAACGGAGCAGCGACCAAAAGCTAGTATTTTTAAATTAGACAAGTGTAATACGTGTTTATAATAGGAATATTAAAAAACGACCTCCTTTTTTTCGTTATTTACATGTCTTATTTTCGCATTCATACACACATACTTTCAAGTAATTATATTTGTCATTTCACTTCATACTTGTTTTTAAGAAAATATAAGTACCATGAATTGGCTGAGCAACAGTAAATTTCTAAAAATAATAAGAATACATAGTCAGGCCGGTATGGCATAAAAAAGACTATCAGATACGCACATTTGATTCGTTCCCCTCTTTTTAAACGAGGGTCCAAACAAAAGGTAACAGGTGTATCACCTGTTACACAAAACAGATGGCGTCAAAAAAACCTAATTTGTACCGAACTTTAAAAACCATCTGCATGATTCGAGGCACAGTACGTTTGCTGATATCTGTTGAGGATTTCACATTCTTCCCCTTACTTCGTGATTAAATCTTACGTATATGGGCACAATCGTCGAGGTAAACCCTTATCATATACAAAGAAAAATTATCACAATCGGTTTACGTTTGGTCAAGATATGGCGTAACATACAAAAACAATTTTTTTTCTTTATAAAGGCCCATTTAGACGGAGAGAGTTTCTCGTACGTTTTGGTACGAGAAACCATACGCTACTATCGCAAGCAATAATCGCCATAACACAATCGTATCAAAATGTTTACATACAGGCAAGAACTAAAATCTCGCCTACGATTATGTCATACGAGATTCGCATATGACTTATCGCTAGGCGATAATTGCCTATGTTTGTTTACACAACGAAAGTATAGTAAGCAGATTCTTGCTTATGAGAATCTCACCTTGTATAAACACGATCTCGTGTGACATATTTTCAAGTTCATACGAGTATCGTACAAATCAGTTTGAATCGTTTTCAGTGCGAGATTTGTCATTCGAGTTTAGTGATTACTAGTATATTGTTCGTAAAAATGACACAAAAATCTTTTAAATTCGGAACTGCCGACAATATTAAGTTCATAAAACTGAATAGAAGTTACGAGTGTTTTTGGAACACGGAGAATGAAAATTATAAAAACCGTAATTCAAGAAATGCAGCCCTGAACGATTTTGCTAAAGAATTGGGTATTGAGGAATTTGGCCTTAAGGAAATTACTGCAAAAATTTAAAATATGCGAAGTCAATATTTGCAACAACGAAATCCATTTTTTAACCCAAGACCTTTTCTTCTTATTCCGTTTAACCAATTCTTGCCTTAGAAGAGCAGATATAATTAAAACACCCTCGCACACTACACTCATGGTAGCAACTGACATAAAATCTCGAAATACGATTATTGCTTTGAAACTCTGTTTACACGGACACAATAATATTCCATTGCGAGGCAATTATCGCTCAAGGCAACGAGCGAGAAGAGCGAATGTTTAGACGAAAAAAGTTTTTTATATTCCTTCGATAATCGTATCTTCGAGACGAGAAACTCTCTCCGTTTAAATGGCCCATTAGTCTGAATGATGAAACAAGCAAGTCACTCGCTTGATGGGAAGTGCCTATAAACAGAAGCATTAACACATAGAACTTTGAATCACAAAACGATGCATAAATAAGTAAATAAATGACAACCAACAGTCACACACATAGCCCTTGCCCCACAGTGAGATACGACTCTTGTGTAATGGGTATCAGGAACTACAAGAGACGTTCACTCTCACAACACCCAGACCCAAGCAAATATTTGTGGATCAAAAGTGCAGTTCAGTGCCATGCAGTGCTTTGTAATGTATAGTTCTGTGTGGTGTTGCTTCTGTTCATGGGCAGGCGTGGCGCTTACCATTGCTTGTCTCGTCATTCAATCAAATAAAAAAAAATGTGCCTTTATAGAATTCTAAAGTAATTATGTTTTATTTATTACTAATATTATGCTATTTATATTTTACAGATATAAGTTGTGCCTGGAACAGAAGGGTTATGGGTCTAGATATGTGATATTGAAGAACGGCGACAATGTCGGACAGCGAAGGCCCAGTTACAGTGGATGATCTTCCTATATCATTCCAGGTATTTATTTTAATAATTCAATATTCCAAAACAGAGAACAAAAAAAATGGAGACTGAATTAAACTCGGGCGAAATTTCAAAACATTGTAAAAACTTAAATCAAAATGATCAAGTGAAGCAGCTGTTGGCGAATTACGTACATACATAGACTCACGCCTATTTTCCATAGGGGTAGGAAGAGAATTTTGGCGAATAACCATATGAAATAACACTAACAAAATATATTTTTTACATACATATAATTATAACTAGTGCACCCACGTTCCGGCGAGCTTATTTTCGTTCCTGGTGTGATATACTTCCAGCCTATATATTATATGTGATATATTGCCATACCGAGCACATATTTCTATCCTGGGCTATTCATGTGTCATTTTTCTAATTGAAAACTCAAACACAAATTGTGATTAGCCGACCTGGGAATTAAACCTAGGACCAGCCTTAGTACGCTGACACAGTCTTAATGTTTCGAAAATTAAATTAAAATGCTCCGAATCAACGCATAATCCTAGATTTATTGTCTAATACGCCAGTTGGAACTATTCCTTCATTGTTTCCATTAAATTAAATAGTCTATAATCAGTTCACATATTGAATTCTAATAGATTAGTTAACTAACATGCATATTAGATGGATTCGGCTTTTGAATTAAATAAGTCAAATCCTATATTTATCGATCTATATAAAATCTGGGTTGATGAACTTCAATAGTTCCGCCCAATTTAGCCTCAACTTTGAGGTCAATTTATTTAACATTGTTTGAACTTTATTAAATCATGTCCACGAATGTCCAGCTACATGAGCACATTTGCATCTTTGGTATAAAGGTTGCTGGGTTCGATTAGCATGATAGCCAGTATTGTGTTGGATTACAATTATCGATCCCTGAACTGTGACGTGGGTTTCGATTCGAAAAATCACACGTGAGTTGCCTGGGATTGGAATTTCTACTCGATATGATGACATCCCATCGTCTTAGGCCCAAAACCACCCTCACCTGCAGGCTGCACCTCACCTAAGTTAACTTAGCAGCTTTCAAAGGATAGAGTAAAAGTGCTATAGTGCTGTAAACATTTATTTGACTAGTTTATAAATAATATTTAAATAATATTATTACTTTACTTTAAATAATATTTAGTGATATATGCTAAATTTTCGTTAACTAATCTTACACGACTAATCACTGTTTAATTGAATGGTAGAGCCACGCTGCAGGCAGTTTTGTGTACAGCATGAATGGGCCAACTCTGCCGAGTCGTTACCACTAGCTCACAGATAATCCATGTAAAGTAGCCGCTTACTGCTGCGTTTAATACGGTGAATGAGATATCTGGAGACCGAAATCCCCGTCACCTTCCCAATCCCACAATTATAACTTTTCTGTAAGTTTGGCAACGCGCCTATGATTCTCCTGGTTTTATGGGCGTACATGGAGGATGGAGATTACTTATCATCGGGTGACCTACTTGCTTGTTTGCCGCCTTATGCTATAAAAAAACACAGTTCCATTTGGAATCGAAAAACTGAAACACTAACTGAGATTGTCCGACCTGGCATTCGAATCCAAAACATCACCAATTTCTCAGTCCAAGTACGCTGCTACTAAACCAACAGGCTATTAATTAATGTGACAAAATACAAATACGTAAAGTCATGTATCTAGACTTTATTATGTAGGTTAAGCTAGTTTGGAACCGTGAAACAAATTAGAACCAATTAACGGTAGTTAACGCTAACTATTAACTTAGCCCACACAAGGCACACACAGTTTTACTACTTGATATCTTCATATAATCGTTTCTGCAATTGGGTGTACCTAACCGCTTAACTTCAGAAGTACTTCACCGATGGAAGTCATATTCCCACAATATATTATTTCTGTTTGTAGATACGATGGTTTATAGCTATTTATCATCACGCTAGGGAGGGAGGCCATACGTCCCGATACACCGGGACATGTCCCGGTTTGTCCATATGTCAGTCACAGTCAGTTGTCCCGGTTTAAGAATCAAAAATATAGTTGCTAAGTGGGTAAGCGTTAGGGATGCCAACCGTACTATATAATTTAATACTCTAGGTATGTGGATTTTATTGAGCGGTGAAAAAAAAACGGTGGTCCGATGATATAAAAGAAGTTATCGGGTGCAACTCAAGGGATCCATATCCAACATATAAAAAAGCTAACCCAAAAATAAGGAAAAATGTCACTAACACACTTTTTAAATGGTTCATGGTTATGGAAATAAGGATTTTTGTTATTATTTTACTATTATAGTGGGCGGTGGAGATCACTTAACATCAGGTGATCCACTTGCTCCTTCCTCCTCTTCCGGCCACTGCTAAAAAATAATTTTCTACCTTGATGTATTTTATTTATAAACGACTTAAATAGAATATTCTGTATTCGAACGCTATTTATTCCAAATGTCCCAGTCAATGTTCTAACATGGCAGCCCTACAGTAGGGCCATTAGAGCGAAGTATTAATATGCAGGCGGGTGAGACCGCGACGGGCTTCTAGTTTTCATACAAAATGACAATGTGATGTATTATATCTGACCTACCTCTGGGTATATTTTAAATTAAAATTTCATATTTTCCTCACTTATTGATTAAATTTTCAACCCCAAAGAAGAACACTCTCAAGTATAGTTGGATAAAAATCACGTGCCTCGGTAATTTTAGTTTTAGTTTACTATAATACTAGGATCACTACAAACACAGAAGCAGTCATAACTGTTGAATAGCCCGGCATGTACGGGTTAAGTTTGCGAGAAGAGTGTTTAACGCGGTCGGCAGAATTGTGCTGTGGACGTGTCTACAGCGTGGCTCTACTACATAAAGACTGTAATCAATATTTTTAAATTATACTTTAATACACCATCGAGGTTAATGTTTTAATCCCCAAAATAAATGAATATCCTTATCTTAACATTTCTGGCTAATCTTGTGATTAGCCTAATCTTATTATCAAAATTGCTTGAATAAACCACAATAATCGACTCATATGAAAATTACAATAATTTTGTATATATAATACAATTTTATGTAGTGTAGACGAAACGTAAGCGATTATAAGCATTCCAGCGACGTTTTTAAGAAGTCGACGCACATCTTATCTAAAATTGCATTAAAACTAAATAACATTTTCGAATATTATTGTATACTTAAATTATCTCCTAGTAATGCTGCCTAGTGAGACTGCGCTCATCGTTACCAGACAAAAGATTTTAAGTCTCATAATGCCTAGTAATTTCGCTAGCTTCAATGTCCGGTAGAAATAGGCAAAACGGTGGTATCAACCCAGACGGCATCTCGAAAACGAGGGACCTAACACCCAGTCAAGTTCTTCCCTCGACCAAAATATGACTTATTAACATTTTATATTAACTTTAATGTGAAATGTCGATCAACACTGTCAGTTAATGTAATGGCTTCACACTGTTATTTATCGACTTAGCGCACCGTCTGTGAATAGCAAGCCTTTATCTAAAATCATATAAAGTACAATAAACGTGTACCGCGATAACTGGAGCGAGCAGTCGCCATTGCTGCGCCGGATGTTACGTCACCACGAACAATACACATGTGAGGCCCGTTTCCACATAATTATGGCAAATGTGCAAAATTTTTAGGGGAATGGAAATCTTGTATATATATTGATGTCCAGTGCATTCATTATATCTATACCAAAATGTGCACAAACGTCTACTCATTTTTCAGTTCTATTATATGGTATATTGAAAGATCCAAACAAAGGAATTATTTTTAAAGTGAGAGGATGTTTATTTACATTTCATAGGTTTGGTGAATACAAATACCAATACATCAATGCAAGTCGCATTGATGCATTGGTATTTGAAAAATAAGATTTAGAAAATATTATTATAGTCGAGAATAGTGAGAGATCATGGAACTGCCCGCTTAGTATGAGATAACGAGATATCTTGCGTGTTAGTTTTTAGCACTGGGACGTCATCATCACGACATAGACCGTGTAATAGAGATATTGCGAGAAAACGAGACGAAACATTATCTCGTGGCGTGAATATCGCAGCTAACATGCCACAGCTTCGATAAACATGTAGAGATGTCATGAAGAAATGTGTTGACATAATGTTCTTAACTCTCGCAGTGGAAACGAAACCAAAATAGACGACAGCTGATGATCTACGAACCGAGTGAAGTTATACTGAACTGATCTTGGCATTAAAAATAATAGAAGGATACATTCAATTCTTCTTTCTATTTCTATTGACATCTACGTTCACTGGGATAGTTATCGAACTAAATCTAGATTTAGAGTTACCATTGCTGTTACTTTCGGAGAAGAATGTTAGCTGTCAATTCTTAGACGATTATAAGTTTACCAATGCTTTGCTGATTATTGTCTTTTCCTCTTTTGACACAGCGAGAATTTATGGATCCTTATTATTTATTTTCAGGTTAAATATCTTGGCCAGAGCGATGCGAGAGGATTATGGGGCATCAAGCACACAAGAAAACCAGTAGACCTCATGGTGGCGGCAGCTAAAGCACTTCCACCAGGTCAGTCAAGAGTTATTTGCCTCGCAGCTATATTTTTGTCAGCAATATTAAATTCTATCACGCCAGATAAACATTCAATTAATATGACACATGGTACATAAGACATAAAATTAATACATTTTCATGATTATCATTATAACATAGAGCTCACCTATTTTTTTTATACTTACAGGTCAAATACTACCAATAGTAAAGTTAACGATCACAGTAGACGGAGTACATTTAGAGACCCTCAACCACGGGACGAAGAGAGATGAGTTCGAACATATGTCGGTGTTTTTCAACATCGAGTCGATATCATATGGAGTCCAGGACCTGGTGTACACGAGGGTCTTCTCCATGATCATCGTGAAGGACAATGCAGACGTCAAAGGGTTGAACCCTTTCGAATGCCACGCTTTTGTCTGTGAATCTAGGTATGTTTTCTCAATATTGAAATATTGTTTCAGATTTCATATTCAGTAATAATAATAAGCTGCAATTGTCTAATTCTATTACTTATTTGTACTTGAAATAGGTTTACGCCAAAGTATATCTTACAATCAATCGACTGTCGTCAACAACTACTCATGCGCAACTGTTGCACTTTTAAAATAGATTATGATTAGTAACCGGTTAATTATCTAGTAAATATTACTGTTACAGGGCCAAGCCTACAATTATACTGATAATAGAATATAATAAAAACATAACAATTATATTTAATGGTAAAATGTATGTCTATGTATCGAATGGTTCAGACAAGATGCTACACTGTTACGTTGACTAAAGTAGAAGTTGGATATTTAATACTATTGATAAGAACAAATGCACATGCTCTTGTTAAGATAAAATTGATCAACACACCGAGTATCATAAAATACCTTAAAATATAGGTTGGAATTTTATCTCCCTTATCATCGCTACATGTTGCAACACAAGTATAATCAATATATTTCTCAGGTCTCTTCTTACGTTAGAAGAGATATAGATCATGCTAAACAAACTCAGGCTGATAAGCAAATGGTTATACATTATATTTTGTCACTGTACTTGCATAATTTTTATTTTAAGTTCAATCTTATCCGCTTTTAACATTGTCAAAGTCAAGAAAGATTTGATTAAGATTTCAAATATGATAGAAAGAAGATACTGTGCCCACAGTATCGTTGCCTTTTATTAAGTTAAAATATAGTTAGTATGCCGATCTACAAGGCCATGATAAGTCTAAACCACAATGAACAAGCATAGTAATATCATGTGGATCTCCATATCGAAATAAGTACTTTCCCACTAGTCTGACATGATAAATTTTTATTTGCTCGTTTTTAACTTAGAGTTGGACCAAGCATGCATCAATGTAAGCATAGGCAGTAGGTATATTTTCAGTATCAAATTGTGTAAACACTTGGATGACTATTACAAAATCATCTGACATTTATCAGCCACCTGTTTTATCAGTTGGTTTAATATAAAATTATCTTATCTGAGTTAGTAATTTTAAGTCAGCTCATGAGAAATTTCTTGAAATGCTATCATCAGTCGACAACTTACATCGGGTTGAAGGAAACAGCATAGTAACAATAAAATACGCGAAATATATCTTGGCCGGCTGTCGTAACACTTACACGCGAACAATGCTACCCAACTCAAGCATTTAAGACCGTGATGAAACATGTTAAGATGCTCTTATCTGTCAAAATTGTATGAAAACAAGAAGCCGTTAGACAATCGATCGTTGAGTAGTATTTCAATAATCGGGCTTTAGGCTCTGAATGGAGTAGCCACGAAGCCGCGTCACTCTTGATGAACTTCAGGCCAGTCAAGTTATTTTGTACGTATCCTACCTACGGTATTCATTTTTATTTATAACTAGCTTTTCCTCGCGGCTCCGCCCGCGTGATCTACCCTTTCTCTATACCAATTTTCAACAAAATCCGTTCAGAATTTTAGGTGTGATTGAAGAATATCAAGATTTCTGTTTTATCCCAAGGGAGCATTTAATCGGGACAAAAGGTATCCTATCACACAAGTCAGCTCATACCCTGTCTGTATAGCAAATTTCATCAAAATCCGTTCAGTAGTTTCAGCGTGATTGACGGACAAACATCCAAACAAACAAACTTTCCCATTTATAATATTAGTGTGATATAGCGATGGGTCGCAAACTAGCAAGCAGGTCCCCTATTGTTAGGTGATCTCCACAGCCCATGAACATCCACAATATCAGAATCATGGCTGTATTACCATCCTTAAAGAAAAGGGATAATGAAGTAACTGGGAAAGGGAGGGGGATTTGGGCCTCTGGATATACCACTCACCGTACGTAGCAACGTACGTAACGTACGTAGCAAAAAGCTATTTCACGTGGGTTTTCTGTAAGAGAATAGTAGGAACCCAGTCGAGAGGGCCCATTCAAGCTGTAGGTTTATATTTGTGTCGAACAAATATACAAACGTTATTATGAGTGTTTGAAATAACAGCTGTTTTATCCCCATCTTCCTTAAGTCAAGTGGTTCGAGAGTGAAAGAGATAAAACGTGGGTAATGCTAAGATCTAAAGTTTATTAATAGTTATGGTTTATATATTTGTAACTAATCTGCCCATGGCAGAAGATAAACCCAGACAGATTAGTCTAGCTGTGAATTATTATTTTTTGTTTTTTGTTACAGGAATGCAGCAAGGAGACTTACATACTCCCTTGCGGCGGCTTTCCAAGATTATTCTAGAAGGGTGAAAGAAATGCAGGCGCAGCCAGGTGAGATTTACATTTTTATAACTATATATAAAGTCTTTGGTGTGTCTGTTTATTTATTTGTACAGATGGTGACTTGACCAATATAAATCATATTCATATTATAAATTTGTTTTATCGAGACGATGATTTATAGCTCTATAATATCAAGCCAGGAGCAATAACATGCACGCGGGTGAAACCACGAGAGGCAGCTAAATTTATTTTGACCTTGAATTCTTACCTGCATCCTAATTTAAGTAATCTCATATTATTTTCAGAACTAGACGATAGGCCGCCAAGCATGAAAAAGAGGTTCGCCATAGATTTAAGGACTCCTGAAGAAATTGAGGCAGATTTGGAGACAGAAGCATAAAAGTAGCAAAATATGTAGAACAGTGGTTCCTTTATACTAATAATTATGACGATGATGAATCATGTGCGGGAAGAAATCATGCGATATCGCATACGATACCGATAGTGTAAGGCACATTTAAAAAAATACAAACAAAAGTACAATAATTACGAGTGTATAGTAATGTAAATATGCGTCGTGATTGAGTGATGGGAGGGTACCTGATAATTTTGTATCCCACTGGATAACGACCAAGGTAAAATATCCACATTATTAATTAGTTCAGACGAATCGCATTCTGGGGTCAAACCAGTATATATCCATTAAAATCAGACAGGTATAATTCTGCCAACCGTCGAGGAACGAAATGTCTCTTAACGGACAACACTATACATATTTTGACTGCACTGCACGTCCAGTGTCGTGCAGTCAAAATATGTAACCAGTCAGGATAAAAAAGAATATTTTATGGGACAAAATTGTAATAATCACGAATCACACGATATCGCACGAATTGTACTGTAAGTCTGTAAGTACATGAATAAATTAACTTCTCTTCTATTGTATAAGATGAGAAGCAATAAATAATATATTCTGTTAATTTATAGTATAACAATATTTTGTAATATTTTTACCAAAGGTTGTCAGTTTTATACATTTTTAGATTTATTTATTGTATAGAAACGCAAATTGCATTCCCTATTTTTGTTGATAAGCTAATGACTAAGTAGAAGTAAAAACATTTTCTTACACATAGAAAAAAATATAATAATATGTATTAAGTCTATTTTTAAATAAAAAAATTAGTTCTATAGTTTTTCGTTATTTTAATACATACCAAACTTAGGCTATTATTGTAAATCCATAAAGGGTATATACATAGTTAATAAATAACTACAATTTTCTTAAGTATACGTTACTTTTGTTTTGGAATTCAATTCCTCGGGGACGTTGTTATCAGGTAAGAGGCCGGTGGTAAAATCGTAATCTAAACTTTTTCTGAAACTGATATAAAACTTATTATATTTTCATAGCGGAGACTGGCAAACGAGTAAGTGAGTCACCGTATTGTAAATGATATCCACTACCCATGAACACTCATAATACTAGGACGAATCAAGGAATGGAGATTGGGGAATATTTGAGTATTGCACAAAACACTAGAACTGTTTCAATCTATTGAATTTCGCCGGTATAATATCCTCAATAAAGGAGCATTCATGTTTCTAGTTTCTTGTCTACGAGTCTTGTTAGAAATTATTATTTAATGTTTTTTTGTGATTGCCTAGACTTAAAAGTTATAATAAGAATATTATAAAATTAAGATTACCATAATCCACACAATTAGGCTCAACACAAATCTCCAAGCACTTCGCTGATACCCTATATTTGATTTTTAGCTTGTAAATTATTATAAGTTTGTTGAAAATACAGTTTGTTGCGACTATTTTGCTTTTTTATTCGTATTATATTGCAGTTAAACAAAACCTTGCGAAACTCGAAATAAAGAAAGTCATATTGCAGAAGGTACCTTAAATAATTTACAGATATTTAGCGACACTGCATCACGGCTGGCCCATAACAATAAATACAGTAGTATGTACTAGATCTAAGGATTTGTCCATTTTATATACTTCATTAAGGGGAATATTGGCGCGTAATTTATTCAAGATGTTGGTAATTTTGTAATACTGCATAAAACACATGTAGTTTTCCATATATTTAATTTCATCTAACAACCTTAACACAAAAACAAATTCATCAATACTTCTTTCAACTTGTTTCTCATTATTTCGAATATAGCCCACCATGTTCATTTCTACGCCGTTCTTAGCGCTTTCTTCAATGAGACCGAATAGTCGAGTTGCAGTAAGATGCAAAGCTACTTCTAGCAAGTGTTTTTTATCATTCTTCATGTATATTCTCTGAAGATCCTTAAACCACGCTTGATTTGTGTATTTAGTGATTAATGCTATGTGTTTAAGTGCATTGTGAAGCTGAAAAAATACATTGTTTATCGATTACCTAACTGCACTAATTTAGATGTATGTACTTGGGCGTAGACAAGGTTTTGTTTGCTATTGAGCTAATTCTAAAAAGACTTCGTACGTTAAAATTTAATGAATTCCAAAAAATTGTTCAAAACCATAATCTTTATACAAAAAGCTGTAGAAATGTCATACATATACTTACATCAAACAATGCTTCTTGCAAATCACTAAGAAATGTAACAAACTCGTTTAAAACTCCACTTTCTATAATATTTTCCCTTTTAAACAACCAAACTCGGTTGAGTAATCCCTTTTCTTTCAAAAACATTCTTTTTCTCTTTCTATTTCTAGGAAGCATCACACCCATTCTCGATTGATTTATCTCGTCTCGCTCCATCTTCATATATAACATAAGTTTAGATGTTTGAAATAGATATGCAACGTATTTCAAAAGTCCTAAATCTGCTGGATGTATAACTATTTTGTTTTGCACAGCCTCGCTAGAAAATAATAAGTAGTATTTATAGATTATTATAAGTAATGAAAACAAGTGCTAGATGAGACCCTCACAATTCACGGGTTGCGAAACAATATTGAACTCTTTAATTTTGTGAGTAAAAAAAAAATATAAAACTCTACTGACGGAACAAAATTCTAATTCTATAAAATATATTATGAAGTTATATTGGCAAGTGATTTCAAGGCAGTGTAGTGATTTTATTACTTATACAATTAACCTGAGGTAACAGAGTAGTGGCTGCTTAAAACAACTATTCACAGAACTTCGTGTTTTTCACACGTCTGTCTGATTATTGAAACATCCATATTTTCGTAAGACGACTTTGCCATCGATATAACCTGTTGGGAGAACACGCATTGATAGCATTTTCTCTCCAATCCTTCATCAACGTTCTCCTTTTAGGATTGTAATCAGGTATTAGCTAGTTATTCTACTTACGTCATATCCATCAATCTTCTCAATGCTGACTGAATATCTACTGTACTGCCTAACCAATCGTATTGAATAAACGGTTTGATGTCTGTATTTAATAAATCTCCCAGTACTTGCAAATATACCGTCAAATCCTCAGATACATTTCGACTTCTTGTGTACGTTATATTCACACCACGCATTTTTTCCAATGTCGTAAATAGATCTACCTCATTAGTAAGTTTGAATACCTTCTTGATAGTATCGTAATATTCTGAAGATTCGTCATGAGAAAAAATCTTAGTTCTATTCCTTAAAGATTTAACTATTTTTTCAATACTAATTATATCGTCGCGGAAGAAGAGTTGATCGGCAAATTTAATTACGTTGACTTTTTTCATTAATTCTTCGGGTATATCTTTAGTTAGATATAAGTCTTGAGTTTTGCCGTGTTTTATATAGCCTACTTTTGTAACCTTTCTGACATTTTCATATTTATCGTCCACCTTCATACGTCCGAAACTTACTGCTATATTTTTTTCACTGTTTCGTTTCAAATATTTGTAAAGAAGCGCTTGAGCTACTGTCTGAGATTTTTGGGGTGGTGTTATGTCTCTCGCAGAATTATTCACGGGTGGTATGTACCCAAATATTTGGTTTTGAAAAAGTATTTTTCTTACCGATCGAATATGATCTTTAACTGTATCTTCTAGACTAGGATGAGTTTCTTCATCTGAATCTGGTAATTTCTTGGCCTTGTCTTGCCTGCCGTGTCTAAAACGAGTGTTAGTTCTGCCGAAATAATAATCGGTATCCAAATAATCATCTGTATTAATAAGACCTTCTGGGAAGTGCTGTGTTTGTTTGACAGTCGGCATCATTGTTTGTCGTATTTTATGCGTTGGCTTGGAATTCTCTTTGTTACCAAATCTGAATTTTCGATTATCGTCTCTGTCCCTAAGCGCACCGTATTTTTCTTTTCTTAAATACATATCATCCTCTCGGTCCGTTCCATGAAAATCTGTATCGCTATCTTCTTCTTCTTCCAAGACATCATCTACGTTTGGTCCATAGCGATTTTGAGCATTAAAATAGGCATTGTTAGGTGAATAATTATAAATTGGAACATAATGTGGCTGTTCTCGATTTTTGTATTTTCCCATTTTGTGTTTTATTGAAAATGGTTCTTGATTAGTAGCTAGAAATACATTTAGAAGTTATATTATCACATACTCTTTTTTCTTTAGGAGTCATCACGTTCACTGCGTTACGGGAAGTATTTGGTTGTAATTGAGTTCTGCTCTGTGCGGCAGCTAGTTATCCTAGTTTTCCACTCCGTGCGGAGGTGATTTTTTCAAGTATTCGTACAAGCAAAAATGGCCTTTCCATGTCTCTGTGGAGGGTTGAGGTCAGGACTACGTACGGGAAAATAGACGTCGTATCGCATATCAGGCATTCTTGATACGGGAAGTATGTGACTTGTACAGCACTGGAAGTAAGTTTTAATCTAGCGCCGCCGCAGTGAACGTGTTTTCGAACTATTAACCCCCAAAAAAACACCACAATATGATCCAAAACACTGCTCTCTTAATGACACCTTGGTGTCGAATAGCAAATCATTCCTCCAAAGTGAGTCTATTATATCTATATGAGATAGCCTTGTTATTATTTAAAGTATTATGTAACTTAAAGAATATATATTTTTCGAAATTTGGCGATATACTCGCCATCTATCACATGATGGGATGAAAATATGTTCAGTCAACTATAATACCTATAGTTGCAACTTTGCCTACCTTATCGGAGGTACAGACGTAAGCTTATGTATGTATGTATATATGTACGTATAGTTATAAACAACCGGTCAGATTCTAGAAGACATTATATTTTGCATCATTCATAATAAATGAAAGACGATATACGGCTATATACGTATATGGCTAATAAATAAAAGACTTCTTTCTCTACGTTTAAGTTCTAATTATTTAATTAAATAATTAAGTAATAATAATTAAGTAATTCAAATTCTAGATCTTCGGCATGTGTCTTAAGTATATTTGCGAGTATTAAAACGGCTGTATATTTTGATTGCGTAGACCTAGAAGCTTAAATTTTTTTACCTCCAAGAGACCCTATTTCATATTAATTCGAACATAGATTTAAATACCTCTACCCATTACTGAGAAAAGAAGGTCTTAACGGAGGAAAAGACAGAGAACATAGTGATCATTTATAAGGGATCCGGCTTTTCCTTCTGTGATGCGGAACCCTGAAAATGGAGTTAAATTGCCTAATGAGGAATTTTTGTTTAATGAGTTTTTTACTGCCTTGTTGACTCTCGAGGAATAAAGAAATAGTCTTCCTGGCTGAAAAAGTTGGATAAATTGGTGATTATATAATAGCGCTAAATTATATGTACTTACGCAGTTCATAGACTTTATAAATTTGTTTGTTATTATTCACATAATCTTTGTTGTGTTCTGTATTACTTTTTGGTTCAGTTGATTCCAATTCCTCACCATCCTCCAACAAACGATGTCTCAAAGCCTTAACAACATCACCCGCTACCTCAGTCATGGCCGATTCATCATTAGTAACTTCACTTTTTATCGTAGTCGCTCCAAATTTATTCTCTTCCACTTCAGCATTAGATTCATTTTGATTTACATTATTTTCTGGGTTCAGTATGTTTTTTGTTTGCTCAATATTTGTCGTAGTTTCTTCAGTACCTATAGATGTTTCGGAATCTAAAATATGTTTAAATGAATCTGTATTATTTTTTCGGTGTGTAGTAGCTAAAACCACCGTATTATTAATTGTAGTGTCTTTTATTTGGTCTCCGATTTTGGGTTTATAGTCAGTATTTACAGCACTATCCTTAATTAATAATGTATTATTTTTGATAGTATATTTATTTTGTGTGGTATAATCATATCTTTGAGAAGAAGTTTTTTCCACATATTCTTTTGAAATATACATTTCATCACCAGTAATATTGCCTGTCAAAATTTCATGGACACCAGATCTTAAAACTCTCTTAGTATCGTTCACTTCTTGGATATCAGTGCTATTAACAATTGAAGATTCTTTAATGATTGATGCTTTTATAGTAGTTGTTGTAGTGACATCTTCTGTGGTGGATTTATGTTCACTACCATTTTTTGTGATTGGTTCAGTAAATTGTTCAGATGATGTTTCGATTTTTGTGTTCACTACACCCTCTAAAGGCGTTGGCTCTGAAATTTCTATTTTTTCTGAAGCTTGCTTTGCGGTAATAAGTTCTTTTGAAAAATTTTCTACCGATTCAGCATGGAAATCCGTAATTTTAATTAATTGCGAACTGATAGTACTTGTTAAAATTTCATCAGATTTTTTGTTGTCGACATCATGTTTTCTACTGAAATATTTCACTTGTATATCTTCAAAACTTGATTGATCTCTTTTAGTCATTAATTCTTCTGCATTGTCTTCACTTTGAACTTCAGCTAAATTACTACGCTTCCCTCCATTTTCAATAATTTTGTTCTCTTCCGTGCTATATTTAACATCTACATCTATCTTTTCTTCCGTATTTTGCCCCAGAGTAGCGCTAAAGTTATCTTTCCTCTTTTTTCTACGTCCTTGACGTAAAGTTAAATCTACATACCTATTTCCATCGTCAACTCTTTCTTTAGATATTTTGTCTTTTACTAAAGGTTTAACTCTCATGCTATCATCAGAATTTTCCTCCCTTTCTTTTCCATCTCTACTTTGCTTCCTCAAATTAGCAGATTCCTCTCTCAATATCTTATCAACAAAATCAGTATGCTCATTCAACTGATCATCAGTTACTTCTCTGCTTAGCTTGTAACGATCGTCCGTCACTTCTGCTTCTTCAAATATCCTTTTAGCTATCTTCTGTAAGAACTGTTCCTTTTCTTCTTCTGGGAGTAAATCTATATATTTTGACTCGTTACTTTCGTCGCAAAAAATATTTTTTTGAAAAATAAGTATGAAAAAAATGGTTATACGCATTTTTATGTCATTTTGCTTACTGCGTTGGCTTAAAAGTAATCTAAAATTTATGATCTTAAAACCACGTCAATTCAAAACCGTGACATTGAGTAATTAGAAATGATAAGCGAAATTGGTTATTACGATGCAGATTTAACTATTTTAGTACATCAGACTAACATATAAATTATATTATCTTACAATATTTGTGTGTCAAAGTACGTAAATGTATGATGCACGTGGGAGAATATTTAATAAAAAAAAACAGTCAACAGGCTGAAAAGGCACACTGGGGTGAATGGATCATATGACAGAATATTATCTTAGCCGTAATTTTAGTTCAATAATTAAAGTTTGGGTATTCGATTTTTTTGTTAATAACAATTAAGTCAGTTTATACGTGTAAAAAAAAACTAATCCAGTTTTGTTCACCTCTTAATTCTTATTAACCCCAGTTTTGATGGTGCTTTTAAATTATTATATCATTTCAGTATAAAATCGAAAATAAAACACTTTCGACACATACAATGTATTTATTTTATTACATAATATATTTACAATGATCACTGAATATTTTGTGCACAACAGCTGGCACAAAGCAGGAAGCGAAACGGGGGCAAACTCAACATTGTGTATTCGAGATTTACCTCCGTTTTCTTACTTACTTATATATTGTAGGATTTACCATAAAGTTAAAATAATCTTAATACAGCTACGCCTAAACTAAAATTATGGGTAACATATATTTTAAGAGATTTCGCAGCACTTCCTCATTCCTCAAGTGTATTTGCTAACAGCAAATACACTTTATGGCTGCTTATCAAATTTAATTATAAGTTCAGGTCGAAACTAGATTAGAGCATTTTGATGCCTCACATTAAAAAGCATTTTTGAGAATATTTCTAAAACCATATAAGATGAATGGCTTCTTATATGCTTAAGAAAAGTAACAATATCACTTGAGATAAGATGGATTCCCTATCTAATGGCATTTATAATCAAAATATTATGACGATGTTTAAAGAAAAGATATAAAACTTTACATCAAAAGCAAAATCACATAGTCACAACACAAATTTAAACATCAGCTCTAAATCTAAATGATCCTCTACCCACATTCCTCATACTCCTTTCCATAGCTATTCTTCCTTCAACATCGTCATCAGTCATTGGAAATGCTTCTTCAATGTCTTCATACTTAGGTTCATTTTCTACTATCACTTCTTGAATATCTTCCGAGTTCGTCATGGGTAATTCATCCGGTATAACATCTGTATGCTGCTGAGCAAACTCTTGCAACCTTTCCTTTAACTCTTCATTAACCATGTCTTTGATAAGATTTTCTATGATAATATTTTGCTTACGTTTATCTTCTTTCTTATTCGGGCTTGTTGGGATCATTTGTGTCTCTTTATTTTCCGTGGTTTCGGATGCTTTTTCGTCAGTTTTGTTTGGTACTTTTCCGAATTCTTGGTTTAAGTCATAGTACATTGGAGAATCTTCGCAATCAATAGCATCTATTGGTCGGGTACACACCATCACCTCCTGCAAACAAATATTTTGGTTTTTCATTGATAATAATAATATTTTGCATAATCATAACTATCATGATAAATATTTTTAGCCGTTTTTCAACACACTCCCCCGCACGAGTTTGATTTCAAATATAACATGAACTTAGGCTGAGGCTTATCGCTCTGAATCAATTTAAATTGGTAAAGTCCACTTATTCGGACCTTGAATTTCAATATGATCAGAACGATTTATGAGAGCAATTCTTGTTTATTGATAGATTTCATCTACTTGTTTCAATTAGATACTGAGATTGATTTCACGGAAAATTTAGTAAATTGAACAGATTTTTACCTGATTGAACATAGTTTCATTAGGGCATATAAAGCTGTATCGATACATGACGGCTCGTCCTGAAGGCAATTGCGTTGGCAGACAGATGTGGAACACTTGGCATTCGTTGTCAACATCAGCGTAGTAACCGTAAGTCCGATTTTCACAACTAAAATGAAAAGCATTAATAAATAACATGACAATATATATGATCATTAAATATGTATAAATTACTTTACAACCCTTGCTCCACTGCCTTCAACGTAAATAGTGTAAAAGGTACAATTGGGTTGGTATTTCTATGTGGGGAAAAAAACAAAAAACCTGTAATATGTGATGAAAAAAAGCATGTTATAATATGGGCAGGTGGAAGAAGAAAAAGAATTATTGATAGATATTTGGCCCAAGCATAATCCTATTGTTGCCTTTTCACAAATATCAAAATCAATACTTGCCTAAAAGTATCTGTAATATTTTCTCGTATCGAAGATGCATTCGCCGGCAAATTCAGAGTGTCTGCTTTTGTCTGCGTCGCCATGTCCTGGAAATTGAGCATTGTCATTGTTAAAGAAATGTACCTATTAATAACTGATTCATAAGCGAATGCGATTATCTACTTTTCTGCTACTTCACTCCAACTTACATACAAATCAACTCATACTAGGTACAACTGTATAAAGAAATTGTCTTTAGTAAACCCAACGGCAACTTTTACATTTTTTTAAGAACTTGCGCTTGCAAAATCTTACCCGTAATATTTTCAGCATGTTATTGCTTTCGACTTCTAGATCCAACTCATCTATATTCCTAGCGTACGTCCCGCATAGAAATACCAAGAACAATTTGGTCATCAACATTGTCATTTTATCGCAACACTATCTGCAACAAAAGAATACTTGAAAAACTATTTTAAACAAATCAAGGTATCTACACCCGAATACTGTAATGGTACTCCAGTATCTAGATCGTGCAGAATGTTTTGGTGTGTTTTAAGTAAACTTTACAAATAATTGACGAGCTGAGTAGCGTTTCAGTATTCGAGCCTTTTTTATTATATTTAAAATAAATCTTATTCAGTCGCCGCGTGTCATATACTCCATTGATTAAAGTCAAATCTTAAAACATGTTTAAGTTAAAAATAACGTGTATTATCGTTTTGAATGTAATTAGGACTAAAATAAATACTTAGTACAATTATCCATCATAATAGGAAGAAGCAGTATATTTTTGATCCTTCAAGCAATATATGAGCTAACGAACTAAGAATGTTGATGAATGACAGTTTTTTTATCGAAAGCCGAATGTTACACTAAAATCTGTAATATATATTTGATTTTAGAAGCGTATATAATAACATTTAGCAATAACACATCACTTTTAATCGACTTATACATTGAAATTATGACTACAATTTACACGCAATCTTTTTGGCGCGGAATATTTGGCTTTCACCGATAAATCTATTGGGTTGTTCTGCATTAGGTAATCTTTTGGATGATTCTAACGTAATATAGCCTACGGCATATTTTTAAGTATTAAATGAAGATCACATTTAGTTTTATACCAGATTCCCTATGTATTCTACTCTCCTCTAGCTAACCCGTCCTTGTCGTTTGTGTCGTCCTTAGATACAGCACGTGCTTATTATTTTTGAACTTTACTTTAGCGAGTGATTACTTCGCGCTTTCAGATTTTAATTTTGATTTTTTTGAACCTATCAAAACGGTATTTCCAGAACGATACGACTTAGGAACCTTCAAGAAAAGCGTCTACTATTTCCTCAAAGGCCGGCAACGCCCCTCAATTCCTCTGGTATTAATGGCATTCATGAGCAGCGGTGATTACTTACCATCAGATGATCCGCTTGCTCCGTTCCCCACTCTTTCATAAAAAAAAATAAGCGCCTTAATATACGCTTATAATTATTATGCTTTTTTTATTTGATTGAATGACGAGACGAGCAAGGCGTTCGCCTGATGTTAAGCGCCACGCCTGACCATAAACAGAAGCAACACCACACAGAACTTTGAATTACAAATCACTGCATGGCACTGAACTGCGCTCGTCACCCCGAGACATAAGATGTTGAGTCTCATAATGCCAAGTAATTTCACTGGCTTCAATGTCTTTTAAACCGAAACACAACAGTGCTTAAACACTGTTGTTTGGCGGCAGAAATAGACAAAGGGGTGGGATCGACCTAGACTGCCTCTCGCATATGAGGGACCTGCAACCTTGTAAACGACTGTTATTATTTAAGTATCGTCAGGAGCACATTAAGCCGTCGCACATATTCCGGTTGCTGATAGCATGATTCAAATGAAAAGGATTCGCAATTTTAATAAACTGTTACAATTTCCGTGTAGTCCAAACATTACTCCAAACTATGTTGTTAGGTCAATGACATTAACAAATCTGTGATTATTATTTATATAGGTACATAGGTTAATCACGAAATAATAAAATAAAGTTTAGCGCACGTCAATTTCGATGATATTAATTTACCACTTAAATTTTATATAGCGCGTGCAACGATGCACATATGCAATAATTCCATTCTAACTTTTGTAAGTTTTTGTAACGTTGTTAAAGATCACAACAATAACATTTTATATTTAATTTAAATATATGTCATTTGTTTTTTTAATTAAGAACGCGCCAATTATTTTGAAAGTGAGCGTAAAACTATAAAATATGCAACTACAAAATAAAACTATAAATATTTTTTGAATGCGGCAAAAACTATTTGTGAACACTATAATCTATTTTTTTTTACTTGAAGTAATGACGAAATGAACAAGGCGCTCGCCTGATGGTAAGCGCCACGCCTGCCCATAAACAGAAGCAACACCACACAGAACTTAGAAGCACTGAACTGCGCTCATCACCCCGAGACATAAGCTGTTAAGTCTCATAATGCACAGTAATTTCACTGGCTTCAATGTCCTTCAAACAGAAACACATCAGTGCTTACACACTGTTGCTTGGCGGCAGAAATAGACAAAGCGATGGTACTAACCCAGACGGCCTCTCCCATACGAGGGACCTACCACTTCGTAAAACTCTTTGGACACTAGACAATGTTAATCCAATTCGGATATTTTATGAGTGGTAGAGCCACGCTGTAGACAGTTTTATCTACAGCATGATTGGGCCGGCTCAACCGGGTCATTACCACTGTCTCACAGAAAACCGACGTAAAGTAGCGGCTTGCTGTTGCGTTTCGTACGGTGAGTGAGATATCCGGAGGCCTAAATACCCCTCCCCTTCCCTAATCCCTAATTATCCCTTTCCCTTAAGGTCGGCAACGCGCCCATGATTCTTCTGATATTGTGGGCGTGCATGGGCGGTGGAGATCACTTACCATCAGGTGACTCACTTGCTCGTTTGCCGAACTGTGCTATAAAAAAAATACTATAAGTACATACATACATAAACTCGCGGTTTTATCCCCGCAGAGGTGCAACTAATGCTGCACTAACGTTTCACCAAACTTATCTATTTTCTATCCTATGATAAGATGAGCCTATAACCATACCCAATTCCATTCCCCATTTTTCGTATCGTAAACTCAATCACAAACTGTGATTTTCCCAACTGGGAATTGAACCAGGACCGCACGGCTCTCAGCATTCATACGCTGTCACTAGACTAATAATAAGGCGATGTGTTAATGAATTTATGTGTTATTCAAAATTTTTTTTTTTTTTTTTTTTTGTACTTCGCCTGAATAATTATTAATTAATGCCTACATTCAATTCCAGCACGGGTAACCTGATAAGCCAATAAAATAAATAAAGCTTTAAAGTTTATTTATACGAAAATTGCAGACACGGGATAATAACAATGAAAACTATAAATAATTATTATAATTGCTTTAGAGTTAATTAATGCCCGAAATAACTAATTTAAGAAAAAAATAGATTTTTTTACATTTATATACTATATAAAGGCTTTGCTGATAATGATTATTATTATTCAGTAGATAAACAGTGATTACGCAAAGTTTATGTTCATCAATTTATGTCGAGCAATTAAGATAAAATTTACAAAAGAACAAAAGGAATGATTATCGCTGGCTAGTGCTGACGTTCCACCATAGGTAAAAAATATTTTTCTAAAAATTATATCCCATTATTATTTATATAATTTTAGCACACGTAAAAAAATTGTGCTTATATAAAAATAAAATCAATTGTTAGACTACTATGATCCATTTTGTTAGTTGAATTACAAAATACAAATAGAATTGAATTTAATTTATTATTAGTTAAAATTAAGAATTTAATACATAATAAGCATTATATTATATTATTATTATTATACCGCTTCCAACAGGTCAGTCTGGAAATCTTTGGGAGAGGCCTATGTTCAGCAGTGGACGTCTTGTGGCTGAAGATGATGATGATGAAGCATTGTAATTTTAATATTTTAAAATTATCTAGAATCACACCCATACTGTGGATTTATTTAGGTTTATAACAGGAAAACATATTTTAATAAAGGATTCAAAAATGCCAACGGGGATCATCATAAAAATAAAAAAATACTCACCAAAATATTTTTAAAATCACAACCACGTCAAAAATTATTTGTCAAAATTTTCTTTTTTTGACAACGCACTGTCACTCGGCCGCGTTTCGTTTCGCAAATTAAACAGGAATGCGAAAATTTTAATGTTATTTGTGTCTTTTATAAACGTTCGCTGCGTTATGTGGATGTGCTGGGGCATTTGCGATTCTTAATGTACCGACAGCAGAAAAATCGAAACGAGTGCCATTTTTTTTTTATTCAAAAATTACGAAGTTTGTAATATATTAGTGTATACAATATGACAGTCACAAACTTGCAAATTTGAGTTCTTTATTATATTATTGTAGATATATAAATAATTACAATAATATATAGTAGTACTGTACTGAATGTAAATATATAGGATTCACATTCAATACAAAGAATATTAACGCCACATGGACTCCAATTTAGAGTTTGAACCATTGTGCTTCTGCAGTCTCAGCGATTGACGATTACTTATCCTCTGGGACCCGAGTCTACTATTGTCTCACAATGGTCGATCATTTCCTTCGTAATTATTAATTTTGACAGTTTTGTATATAGCGTACAATTCTGAATCCTGATGATATTAACAGAAAAAAATAATGACTGATCCCACTAAAACATTATATTTTAAAAAAGATTAACTATCTTATCTTGCCGACGGTACCAACGTCGGTCTTGGCTCTTTCGCAGTCGATGTGACGTGAAATCGTAAGCAGATAAAAACTTAAACCGATTACAGCCTTGACTTTGAATATAACGTAACATAACGTTTTACTACACGAATTCTATCACGTATGATTAATTCTCCATCAAAATTCCTATCGTGGTTTCCGGCCAGTGTTCCCAAACCAAAAAAACAAATACTCGACGATATGCAATTGAAAAATTCAGAAGAAATCGGTATACTTTACGAAAATTACATCTATAAAACCAAGGTGATTTATTAAAAAAACGCTGTGATATGTCCATTATAATAACATTTGGGCGCAATTTTTGTGTACTCATTATTGTCAGTTTTGTACCATGTAAGAACCCATGGTACAACTTATATAGAAAATGAGGAAATTTGGGTATTTCTGTAGATGGAATGAATAATCAGTAGATCGACCTTAAAATCAGTAGGGTGGAGAACACTGTAGTTGGCATAATAATAAGGCCCATCCTCTCGCGGATGTCATAAAATTTCAAGAGGCAACATTGCAAGATGAAGTGCGAATGTTAAATAGCATTTATAAAAACACCTTTTGATATAGTGATGCAGTGTTTTCCGGTTACAACCCGTGAAATCCTGAGAATAATGCCTTCGTCCTTTATCAGAGCATATACATTTATTAAATAATACAAAAAATCACAAACATAGTCTTGACCCACACTAGGTTTAATCTGTATCGTATTCTATCTGTAGGTTTAATCTGTATCGTATTGTATCGTATTAGGGTCTATGAGTGCCTTCAGGGATCCTACACCACTCAGTCAAATATTTGTGGATCACACAAAGTAAAGAAAGAAAGAAACATTTATTGGCAACCATTGAGTGGTAAAAGTTTAACAATATAAGTATCAAAACAATAGACAAATAAAACAGAAACAAAACAAATGTGTAAGCATTTGTCTCGGTGCGGTCGAACCCGTGACCTCTCGTTCCACAGCCGGCTACTTACTCACTGTGCCGCAGAGGTTTTCAAGAATATATTATAGTATTGATATAATTAGTTTCATATTATTGGTGCAATAGTCCTCGCGCGACCATTTATTGGAAAATGGAGGTCCAAAAATGTGTATAGAGAAACCATATTAATAGTTTACTGGAAACTTCGGATGAGTACTCCTATTATAGTTTGATATATAGCTGATAGTTGATATTTGATTTGATTATATAGTTGATATTTCGAAACTCAACCACTAGGGGGTAAAATGATTTAAAATCAAGCAAGGGTTGTTCCTGATAAAGACAGGTGCTAGCAAAAACTAGTTTTATATAAAACTAGATGACCCGGTGAACTTCGTATCACCTACATAATATATTTGTGTAAAATGTGGTCAAAACTTAATACAAATGTTTTATTTACATTAAATGCAATTAAGTGAGGTACTGCGCCATTGCACGTGAGGTAGCCCGTCGCACATTTAATTGACTTCGACGACCTAAGTCAGGTCGTCTCCCACCTCCCTCCGGTTGGACAGTCCTGTCCCCGTCCCGTCCCCGTCCTGTCCCCGTCCTGTCCGCGTCCCGTCCCCGTCCTGTCCCCGTCCCGTCCCGTCCCGTCCCCGTCCCGTCCCCGTCCTGTCCCCGTCTTGTCATGTCCCTGTCCTGTCCTGTCTCACTGTCCGGTCTCACTGTCCTGTCTCACTGTCCTGTCTCACTGTCCTGTCTCACTGTCCTGTCTCACTGTCCTGTCTCACTGCCCTGTCTCACTGTCCTGTCTCTCTGTCATGTCTCTCTGTCCTGTTTCACTGTCCTGTCTCACTGTCCTGTCTCACTGTCCTGTCTCACTGTCCTGTCTCACTGTCCTGTCTCACTGTCCTGTCTCACTGTCCTGTCTCACTGTCCTGTCTCACTGTCCTGTCTCACTTTCCTGTCTCACTGTCCTGTCTCACTGTCCGGTCTCACTGTCCTGTCTCACTGTCCTCTCACTGTCCTGTCTCACTGTCCTGTCTCACTGTCCTGTCTCACTGTCCTGTCTCACTGTCCTGTCTCACTGTCCTGTCTCACTGTCCTGTCTCACTGTCCTGTTTCACTGTCCTGTCTCTCTGTCATGTCTCTCTGTCCTGTTTCACTGTCCTGTCTCACTGTCCTGTCTCACTGTCTTGTCTCACTGTCCTGTCTCACTGTCCTGTCTCACTGTCCTGTCTCACTGTCCTGTCTCACTGTCCTGTCTCTCTGTCATGTCTCACTGTCCTGTCTCACTGTCCTGTCTCACTGTCCTGTCTCACTGTCCTGTCTCACTGTCCTGTCTCACTGTCCTGTCTCACTGTCCTGTCTCACTGTCCTGTCTCACTGTCCTGTCTCACTGTCCTGTCTCACTGTCCTGTCTCACTGTCCTGTCTCACTGTCCTGTCTCACTTTCCTGTCTCACTGTCCTGTCTCACTGTCCTGTCCCTGTCCAGTCTAGACGCTATACGACCCGTCATCACGGCAAGCTTCGCAACGACAACTCAACAACTACTAATAAATTAAAAATTAATTAAAAAAACATTGTCCAGCGGACAAAATTGTGAATCTAAACCATTCTCAGATCCCCTTGAACACACACAAAAAATTTCATCAAAATCGGTCCAGTCGTTTAAGAGAAGTTCAGGAACATACACACTCACAGAAGAATTATATATATAAAGATTAAAAAAAAAAAGTGTGCGTCCCGGGACTCTCGACAGAAGTGATAACTTAAACTAATATGGGTTAAAGTGAGAGCGGAGGAGCCTGACACATTCGTATCAGAGTCGTGTCGGAATCGTGTAGGAGTCTTGTCGGAGTCGTGTCGGAGAAGTCGTGTCGGAGAAGTCGTGTTGGAGAAGTCGTGTCGGAGTCGTGTCGGAGAAGTCGTGTCGGAGTCGTGTCGGAGAAGTCGTGTTGGAGAAGTCGTGTTGGAGAAGTCGTGTCGGAGTCGTGTCGGAGAAGTCGTGTTGGAGAAGTCGTGTCGGAGAAGTCGTGTCGAAGAAGTCGTGTCGGAGTCGTGTCGAAGAAGTCGTGTCGGAGTCGTGTCGAAGAAATCGTGTCAGAGTCGTGTCGAAGAAGTCGTGTCAGAGTCTTGTGAAAGTCCGGTCCAAGCCGACTGGTCACTGTGTGACGTGATAACTTAAACTAATATGGGTTAAAGTGAGAGCGGAGGAGCCTGACACATTCGTATCAGAGTCGTGTCGGAATCGTGTAGGAGTCTTGTCGGAGTCGTGTCGGAGAAGTCGTGTCGGAGAAGTCGTGTTGGAGAAGTCGTGTCGGAGTCGTGTCGGAGAAGTCGTGTCGGAGTCGTGTCGGAGAAGTCGTGTTGGAGAAGTCGTGTTGGAGAAGTCGTGTCGGAGTCGTGTCGGAGAAGTCGTGTTGGAGAAGTCGTGTCGGAGAAGTCGTGTCGGAGAAGTCGTGTCGGAGAGGTCGTGTCGGAGAAGTCGTGTCGGAGAGGTCGTGTCGGAGAAGTCGTGTCGGAGAAGTCGTGTCGGAGAAGTCATGTCAGAGCTGTGTCGGAGTCGTGTCGAAGAAGTCGTGTCGGAGTCGTGTCGAAGAAGTCGTGTCGGAGTCGTGTCGAAGAAATCGTGTCAGAGTCGTGTCGAAGAAGTCGTGTCAGAGTCTTGTGAAAGTCCGGTCCAAGCCGACTGGTCACTGTGTGACGCAACCTGGGACTTCGAAATTATCGATGTTCCAGGGAGGTCGGCTAACGCTGGCTGGTCGATGGACCGCTCGCGTTACGGAACGTTTCGGTTCACCCTCCCATAAGAAGTTATCACTTCAAAAAACATTGTCCAGCGGACAAAATTGTGAATCTAAACCATTCTCAGATCCCCTTGAACACACACAAAAAATTTCATCAAAATCGGTCCAGTCGTTTAAGAGAAGTTCAGGAACATACACACTCACAGAAGAATTATATATATAACTAGATGACCCGGTGAACTTCGTATCACCTACATAATATATTTGTGTAAAATGTGGTCAAAACTTAATACAAATGTTTTATTTACATTAAATGCAATTAAGTGAGGTACTGCGCCATTGCACGTGAGGTAGCCCGTCGCACATTTAATTGACTTCGACGACCTAAGTCAGGTCGTCTCCCACCTCCCTCCGGTTGGACAGTCCTGTCCCCGTCCCGTCCCCGTCCTGTCCCCGTCCTGTCCGCGTCCCGTCCCCGTCCTGTCCCCGTCCCGCCTCCTGTCCCTGTCCTGTCCTGTCTCACTGTCCTGTCTCACTGTCCTGTCTCTCTGTCATGTCTCTCTGTCCTGTCTCACTGTCCTGTCTCACTGTCCTGTCTCACTGTCCTGTCTCACTGTCCTGTCTCACTGGCCTGTCTCACTGTCCTGTCTCACTATCCTGTCTCACTGGCCTGTCTCACTGTCCTGTCTCACTGTCCTGTCTCAATGTCCTGTCTCACTGTCCTGTCTCACTGTCCTGTCTCACTGTCCTGTCTCACTATCCTGTCTCACTGGCCTGTCTCACTGTCCTGTCTCACTGTCCTGTCTCAATGTCCTGTCTCACTGTCCTGTCTCAATGTCCTGTCTCACTGTCCTGTCTCACTGTCCTGTCTCAATGTCCTGTCTCACTGTCCTGTCCCTGTCCTGTCTCTCTGTCATGTCTCACTGTCCTGTCTCACTGTCCTGTCTCACTGTCCTGTCTCACTATCCTGTCTCACTGGCCTGTCTCACTGTCCTGTCTCACTGTCCTGTCTCACTGTCCTGTCTCACTGTCCGGTCTCACTGGCCTGTCTCACTGTCCTGTCTCAATGTCCTGTCTCACTGTCCTGTCTCTCTGTCCTGTCTCACTGTCCTGTCTCACTGTCCTGTCTCACTGTCCTGTCTCACTGTCCTGTCTCACTGTCCTGTCTCACTGTCCTGTCTCACTGTCCTGTCTCACTGTCCTGTCTCACTGTCCTGTCTCACTGTCCTGTCTCTCTGTCATGTCTTTCTGTCCTGTCTCACTGTCCTGTCTCACTGTCCTGTCTCACTGTCCTGTCTCACTGTCCTGTCTCACTATCCTGTCTCACTGGCCTGTCTCACTGTCCTGTCTCACTGTCCTGTCTCAATGTCCTGTCTCACTGTCCTGTCTCACTGTCCTGTCTCACTGTCCTGTCTCACTGTCCTGTCTCACTGTCCTGTCTCACTATCCTGTCTCACTGGCCTGTCTCACTGTCCTGTCTCACTGTCCTGTCTCAATGTCCTGTCTCACTGTCCTGTCTCTCTGTCATGTCTCACTGTCCTGTCTCACTGTCCTGTCTCACTGTCCTGTCTCACTGTCCTGTCTCACTGTCCTGTCTCACTGTCCTGTCTCACTGTCCTGTCTCACTGTCCTGTCTCACTGTCCTGTCTCACTGTCCTGTCTCACTGTCCTGTCTCACTGTCCTGTCTCACTGTCCTGTCTCACTTTCCTGTCTCACTGTCCTGTCTCACTGTCCTGTCCCTGTCCAGTCTAGACGCTATACGACCCGTCATCACGGCAAGCTTCGCAACGACAACTCAACAACTACTAATAAATTAAAAATTAATTAAAAAAACATTGTCCAGCGGACAAAATTGTGAATCTAAACCATTCTCAGATCCCCTTGAACACACACAAAAAATTTCATCAAAATCGGTCCAGTCGTTTAAGAGAAGTTCAGGAACATACACACTCACAGAAGAATTATATATATAAAGATTAAAAAAAAAAAGTGTGCGTCCCGGGACTCTCGACAGAAGTGATAACTTAAACTAATATGGGTTAAAGTGAGAGCGGAGGAGCCTGACACATTCGTATCAGAGTCGTGTCGGAATCGTGTAGGAGTCTTGTCGGAGTCGTGTCGGAGAAGTCGTGTCGGAGAAGTCGTGTTGGAGAAGTCGTGTCGGAGTCGTGTCGGAGAAGTCGTGTCGGAGTCGTGTCGGAGAAGTCGTGTTGGAGAAGTCGTGTTGGAGAAGTCGTGTCGGAGTCGTGTCGGAGAAGTCGTGTTGGAGAAGTCGTGTCGGAGAAGTCGTGTCGAAGAAGTCGTGTCGGAGTCGTGTCGAAGAAGTCGTGTCGGAGTCGTGTCGAAGAAATCGTGTCAGAGTCGTGTCGAAGAAGTCGTGTCAGAGTCTTGTGAAAGTCCGGTCCAAGCCGACTGGTCACTGTGTGACGCAACCTGGGACTTCGAAATTATCGATGTTCCAGGGAGGTCGGCTAACGCTGGCTGGTCGATGGACCGCTCGCGTTACGGAACGTTTCGGTTCACCCTCCCATAAGAAGTTATCACTTCAAAAAACATTGTCCAGCGGACAAAATTGTGAATCTAAACCATTCTCAGATCCCCTTGAACACACACAAAAAATTTCATCAAAATCGGTCCAGTCGTTTAAGAGAAGTTCAGGAACATACACACTCACAGAAGAATTATATATATAAAGATGATATAGGGTACTACCAAGTTTCGAACACTAAATTAAATTTCATGATCATCATCATCATCAGCCACAGGACGTCCACTGCTCATCATAGGCCTCCCCAAAGATTTCCAGACCGACCTTCCAAAAGCGGCCTGCAGCCAGCGACTTCCTGCGACCTTTATCAGGTCGTCTGTCCGCCTTGTCCACCTTGCGCTCGCCAATCCTGCCAAGCGTGCCGAGTAATGGCAAAACCCCCATATGATAGTACAGACAAATTAAATTTATAATGAAAAAAAGGATTTTTCATGTCATGTTTTTGAAGAAGTAACAACCTCAATCTTTATACAGATTTATAGAATTTTACTACCACGCTAGCCTAACACAGTTCAGCGGTCAACTATTATGGCTCTTAGCAACAAAAATAGTAAAGCAAATGTGACACCATAATATGGTACTTTAAACAAAAGAAATCATCAGTTCTCCGAGATCTTAAAATAACTGTTCTTACATCCATTTATGGTGTGTCTAGGCAATTTATGTACACTAGTTTTAGCCTCTTGTTCTGTCTTTTCTATATTTGTTTTATTTGCCTCGCCATACTGTATCTCAACTATGAGACTAGACTCTATCTATACAATGCCAGAGTCACTATCATTATTAGTTCACTATTAGTTCTAACCGCTGTGCAGGCCTATGACCATATGATAAGCAACTTTTAGGAATAATTCAATACTATACGCATAAGAGTTTTTCCCCTTGCTGGTAGTAGCAACCTCAGAAATTCTATAGATACCATAGAGGGATCATGTCACCTGTCAAAAATCTATTTCCAATTTCCATTTGATCACTGAAATTTGATGATTTCATGATGTTTGATCATCTATGAAACACAACACGCACGTGTTCAAGAACCACACATTATTAAGCTTTGTGCTGTGCGTAGACTTCTTTAAACGTGATTGGTCCGTTTTTATTTACTAGCTAAAACAATAATTAGTCATCTCATATACGGGAATCGACCATGTGTTCACGTGCACTATAAGACTTCATAGTTATGTTAATAAAAATGCTACGCCCATTTTTATACACAGGTTATAAATTTGTCACAATATAGGATAAAGAAATCGGAAAAAAAACATTGTGTAGTGTTGTAGTTACCATTATTTAATAGACGAATAAATTGCATTAAAAGTACCCTAGTCACATAAGGTGAATTAAGAAAAAAATTACATAAAAACCAAAATTATGTTTAAAGCAAAAATATTGCCATCTTGATAAAAAGACAGGACATGTTTAGCATTTTGTTACTTATAAAAATGTCCCATAGTCCTGTAAAACGTCTAGTACAGATAGCAATCTGGTGACATTAAAAAAGTTACTGGCCCCAAGCTATCGCAAAATCTACTGTTTCTTTAATGTGACCGGACTTTTACCAGATTATCCCGATTATTTTTTGGAACGTTTCTGTTTTTTTGCTCTATTTTACCGTTGTAACATATCCTACGTGCGTGAAGATGCACGAAATAGAATGGAAATCTTAGCATATGATTTTGAAATGAGAGGCTGCGGGTTGGATTCCGACACCGAAGAAATAAATGTTTGTGTGATCCACAAATATTTGCTTCAGGTCTGGGTATTTTTTTCTCCCCTTTACTGACTGACTCTGAATTCAGGCAGGCGGCCGATAGTAAAATGTATCGCAGTGCGTTTTCTGTTTTCCCTTCTATTCCGTCATTAGATTTTAACTAAATTTATATGTGATTGCCGGAGAAAAACCTCTATGAAACAAAAAAATAATAATCCTAATATTAGCCTCGGGGCGGCACTGACAACTACAACCATTCGTATTTAATTTTAACTGACTTAAAAAAACTGACTTGAAAAAGGGCATTCTATATAACACGTGTGTATGTAAATTTGTTCATGAATTTCACAAAAATGATTCATTGGTTTTCTACCGTAATTTAAAGAATTTCAGGAAGGTTTTATAAGAATATACATGAGGTATATGCATAAATGTACAGGTATATCGTCTATATATTATTTTGTACATTTTACTCAACAAAAACAGATAAACCGAATAAAAGGCATACTGTTTATTATAAAAATATAACCAAGTTAATAAAAATGAAAAGCATTTAATAAAAATAATACATAATACGGGCACGGGCCCTTTCTGCCCAAAGTGAGGGATTAGGCCTTCGTCCACCACGCTGGTCTATGCGGGTTGGCAGACTTCACATACCTTCAAAATTCTTTTGGAGTACTTTTCAGGTATGTATAAGCATGCACGATGTTTCCTTCGTCATTAGAACAAGCAATAACTAACAATGAATTACACATAACATATAACAGTCAGAGGTGCATGCTTTTGGAGCTGGTTTCGAACCTGTCAATTTCGGCCCAGTAGTCCATACCACTCGCCTAAAAAAAGACTAACCAATTTTGAGTCGGTGTTATCAAACATTTTAAATAAACATACATATAGCACCGACTCAAAAATGGTTCGACATTTTATTTTTTACTTACCATTTTTTTAAGACTTTAATATTTTTGTTAAAGAGGTTTGTTGTTTGACCTGATCTAAACTTACTGTTATAACTCAGCAACAATTTAATCATTGCATCCAACCCATTTGTAATAAAAGTGTATTGAGAAGCCAAGCCCGTTGAACACTTTACGTGACATTTATACGAAAAATACAGTTTAAGTTGTTTTTCAATGTTTATGACTTTATTTGTTACTAGCTTTTCTCTCGGCTCCGACCGCGTGACCTGCTTTTTTCGGGATAAAAGTAGCCTATGTTCATCAGAGATAATGTAGGATTCTATTGAGGCAAGATTTTTTTAAATCGCTCTAGTAGTTTCTAAGTTTATTCGTTACATACAAAAATACAAATCTTTCCTCTTTATAATATTGGTGTAGATAACCCGAACGCATGTAGCGGATTTAACCTTTTTTCTTGTTTTGCGGTGAACAGGGAGATCTTGTATTTTTTCAATCTTCTTCGTCGTATCATGAGTAATGAACTATTACTCATAGTGATTTTAAGGCCTCAGATTTGCGCCAAGAAAACGTGGAAAACGCAAAAAAAAGGTGTTATAAATTTGACCGTTTTGTCTATCCCTATGTCTATCCGTCAACTTTAAGGCTGAGACTAATGCCCGTATACATAAACAACACTTAAAAGTAAACATTCTTTATTTTTATTTGATTGAATGACGAGACGAGCAAGGCGCTCTCCTGATGGTTGGCGCTACGCCCGCCCATAAACAGAAGCAACACCACCACCACATGAACTTTGAATTACAAAGCACTGCATGGCACTGACCTGCGCTTGTCATCCCGAGACATAAGATGTTAAGTCTCATAATGCCCAGTAATTTCGCTGGCGTCAATGTCCTTAAAAGCGAAACACAACAGTGCTTACACACTATTGCTTGGCGGCAGAAATAGACAAAGTGGTGGTACCAACCCAGACCTCTTCTCGCATACGACGGATCCACCACCTTATTAGCAAGCTCTTTTCCAGGTGTCAAATTCTATGTACATGGTTGGTCTGTCTTTAATTAGCGCCAATAACTTACCAATGATGTTTAGAGTAATCGATTCTATGCGATCGCGCTCGCTATGAGGCATCGTAGTACTCTTCCCATAACAACTTAGTCTCACTCAGACACCTCCCTGGCGCAGTGAGCGAGTAGCCGGCTGTGAAACGAGAGGCCGTGGGTTCGATTCCCGCACCGAGATAAATGTATGTGTCATCCACAAGTACGTGTTTCGGGTCGGGGTGTTGTGGAACCGCAATTTCCTCGTAGTTCCTGATAACTACGATACTGGTTTTTACCTAGTGTGGGGTAAAGGATATAAGGCTTATTTTAAATAACAGTAGACTTGAAGATGAAGCCGCGAGCAAAAGTTTGTATGCACATAATCTGCCTCGGTGGCGTAGTTGTAACGTGTACGTTGTACGACTGCTCTGCTAAGGTCTCGAGTTCGATCTCCCAGTCAGGTAAAAGTTTAATAGAGTTATTCTATCACCAAATGCTCAGTATCAGCCTGGAATCTCGCCCCCTATCACATCATAGGACGGAAATAAGCTCAGTGAAATATCTGTGTACTGGTTACATCTCGCACTTTGCGGAATTACTGGCATGAGTTCATATGTATGTAATTTACTACATTTACGACAAATGACTCAAGATTATTCAAAGAACAATGATTTGTATACTTTATGTTAGCATGATAATCATCGTGGTTTTCCCCTAATAAAATAATTTGAAAACATGAATAAGTCACAGCGGCACAGATTTTGTTTAAGATAGCACTGTGTAACAGTTTTTTTTATAATTCAAAATCATGTTATAAAATTCGTTTTAGAAAATGTAAGTAGCACATCAGCATCTGTATTCAAATGGCGTGGATCCAAAATCTGAATAAGGAGAATACATTTTTGGATGCTAAAGCATCAAGCACTGTATGGTAGGTCCCTCGTATGCGAGATGCCGTTTGGGTTAGTACTATCGCTTTGTTTATTCCTGCCGCCAAGCAGCAGTGTGTGAGCTCTGCTATGTTTAGGTTTGAAGGACATTGAAGCCAGTAAAATTACTAGATATTATGAGACGTAACGTCTTAGGTGACCACTGAAATTCATTAATATGTTATGGTACGTGCCATAAAACAGTAGTACGCTGAGTGGTCACTTACCTGTCACAGCTGCGTCACACAATCATAGTTTCTACTGTTAATTGTATAATTGTATGTAGTGGTATTCGTCTACATTAGTGCATATTTGTCGAAATTATAGGTGAATACCGAACATATATAAAACACAGATGTATGGAGAACCTCATTATTTATTAATGGGTTTAAAAAACGCTTTGGTTATAGCCATAAAATAATTGTATCCAAATGCTATCACATCCAAAACGACCCAACAATCCCTACCTTACCGCAATTCGAAGTTCTTGTAGGCATTCTACAAGAACTTGGAATATTAATCCAGAGACATGAGAACATCCGTCCCGCTCCAACAGCAAATATATTCAATAAATTCATCTCTTTCCGTCATTTACAGATGCAATGAATGGAAAAAAGTACTATAAACATAAATTTAACCCACGTACGCATTGTTATGCGTGTCGTGGACGCTGGACGCGATTTTTTTGGGTCACCTCCACTCAAACAGTTACCGACCTTAGTACTGTTAGAATGATTTAACCACAGATATTTGAGATTCCTCTAATGCCTAATTCTAAGTACACAGTGCTAAGCCAAACTATTTTGGCGACTTAAGCCTTTATAGTTCGTAGTGGACTTAAGATACACTTAAGATTTAAATTTATTTAGAAATGTGTAATGTTCATTAGCAAACACAAATTCAGTGGAACGTAGCCTAGTTTCAATTACCGATTTGTTCTATTCTCTTAAAAATGGCCAGTTTTATTTTAATTGTAACAAGGTCATTGAGCTTTGGGCACAACTGAATAGGTAAAAAGATCTTCGACGCAAGGCTGACAAACGCACACACTTGTATACCCGAATAAATAGGTAAAGATGCAATAGTGTATTTAGAATTCGCGGAGCTGATTTCTGTTCCATTGTGTGTTTGGTGACGGGCCTATCACCACATCGGACCCATATCCCAATCTCAGGAAGCTCATATATGTTTTCAGATTAAAAACCACTAATTTTGACTGACTGAACTGCATATCCAACTCAGTATTTTTGGTTATTCTGCCAAAATATGCCATGAAAAACGTCTCGTGACTGACACATTTCTACACGCTATGTTTCGGATTCAGTTCGATACATTAGATTATAGTGATTTGCCATTGCATTTATGTAGTATTTTCGTTTACCGAATGTAAAAAGGAGGACGTGGGAATGTTAATGGTAAAGCTTTGTAATAAATATTGCTGGTGGGAGGATACTTGTATCCGACCGGATAGCGACCACCATACACTGGTGCTAAAACCTTCCATAGGGGCCCACCTTGTGTGAGTCGCGTTCCAGGGTCAGCCAGTGTATATCCGGTTCTCTCCAGGGGGCTTGCCCCTTGATCCTTAACCCTTTTCCCATCCCTTTTTCCTTCCCCTCCCCCTTGGCCCAGGGATGAGATACTGCGGGGTCGCCAGTATTCCGTTAGCGGGGACCCCGTAGTTCGTCCCAGGAACTATGGCAGGCCGGCATGATCTTGCCGACCTACGATGGACACATTGTTTATCGTTGGTCGACACTATTCTTGGATTACGCTACACTTACCATAAGGTGTAGCGTAGTCACTTTGCCGAGCCAGGATAAAAAAAAATATCTTTGAAACTAGTAGCACAATATTGTAGTGGATGACACATTGCACAAGAATACGTCGTATTTAAAATAACGGTACAAATGAACAAAGAACAGTCATTTATAAAACAGGACCATTTAAAAATCCACAATCTTAAACATAGTATCAATATAACTATTTAGATTCATTGTAACATCATCTGAATTACAATTTATCCGTTTGTAGAATACGAATAGCCTTGTGTAGATAAAGCCAATGACCTAGGAAAAATATATTTTACATAACATTCGCTGGACGTGGGAGTTGGTTTCCATTATCCTAGGGATTAGGGCTAGGAAATCATCTCCAATAAAGAACACCTAGTTATGTTTATATTATATATTAAAATTTTAATCCAATATATCTTATAGAAGGATCTCTATTCTTTACTAGGTGTAGGTCCCTCATATGCGAGAGACCGTCTGGTTTATTTTATTATCCACCACTTTATCTATTTCTGCCACCATGCATACTTCCAAGCATATAAGCATATTTCCAACAACGATGATTCTTCGGTCATGGGTTATTTCCCACATTGCGTGTCGCGTGTAAAACAAAAAGAAGTTTTACGATCCTTAAGTAAGTACCTAACAAAAGTTTTTCCTGTTTAACGCCGCCAATTGTATGTACCTTAATAATTGTTAAAAGTCTATTCGTTGATTGATGCTTACAATCCACGAATATGAAATTAATAAAAATTACCATTGATTACTGTTACCATAAAAATCCCATTAGTGTAACACATCCTGGTTGATCGCATGCAGTGGAAACGTACAGACTATTTGGATCCAAGTCATGTGAGTGCAAACATCAGAAAAACATCTGGATATATTTTAAAATAACTCAGATTCTGCGAGATTTATTGGTATTGCCAACAACACGCGTGTGAACTGAGCAGGTTGCAACAGCTGCCTGGAATATGGATAACAGTGTTGAAAATCCAGCCAAATGCACAAAAATAGAACTGAACTACTTGTTTAAGTAAATGACTAAAAATATATACACATTTACTTGACAATTTATTTCAAGACTTTATGTTTAAATTATCAGTTTTGTAAGTACTGTGTTTTCCCAAACAATGTTTCCACGGATATACGTATATTATCCGTGAACTATAACTATATGTAATATAACTATATGTAATACTAAATTATGGCCGACTTTACATATATTATTATAATTATTTAAACATATATTTTTTCGTGCGGTTTAATGTTCATAAACATCTATAGTGGCTAAATATGATCAAGGAGAGTTGCGTAAATCTCTGGCCAAATTGACTCTGTTTTCTATACTAGGTCTAATGTGGATTGATTTATATGATTATTTTTGTACTCAATAGTGTTTACTACGATGGCGATCCCATTAAATTTAAAGTAATAATTCCCCGCCTAAGGAGGTGAAATCGGGGATGAAAAATTAAAACATATTACTTTATGCACTGATTTGTGCACTGATTTTGATGATAAGTCTCAAAAATTTGAAACAGAGCTAATAATATAACTAAACAACAATTTTGGTCGGTCATCATTGACCAATAACCACACTGCAATACCACCGACTCAAAATTGTTGTTTAGTTTAATTTTTAGCTTCTTATTTTTTGAGTTGATTTTATTTTGTTAGTTAAAACTCGGTGACGTCGTATACGAGAGTTTTCCGTTGCAATCTCGTCTGTGTCTTATACGTTTTAGTGTGTATAATTGATCCGAGAATATTTTACGATTTATAATATTAAATAACAATACTAGCCCTGTATTATATATGTCTGACTGCTGGGCACAGGCTTACTCTACTGAGTAAGAGGGATTAGGCTTTAGTCTACCTCGGTGGCCTAATGCGGATTGGAATACTTCACATCCCTTAAAAATTCTTGTAAAGAACTTCTCAGGTATGCATGTTTCCACACGTTCACATCATCAGAAAAATCAGAGGTACGTGTTCTTGGGGATGGTTTTGAATCTTCAAGTTTCGACAATCCGTACCACTCCCCCCTAATCCTACGCTCTTTATTTACGATATACCAGAGACTATATAACTTGTCTCTGCTTTTACCAAAATCATCATCATCAGCCACAAGACGTCCACTGCTGAACATAGGCCTCCCCCAAAGATTTCCAGACCGACCTGTTGGAAGCGGCCTGCATCCAGCGACTTCCTGCGATCTTTATCAGGTCGTCTATCCACCTTGTAGATGAACGTCCAACGCAACACCAAAATACGAATCAATAACTGTGTACAGTATGTTATTAAAACCACTATTGACACGTGTACTATAAGATACTTGGATTAACGAATTAAATTATTTTGGCAGCAATCGGCACAGGTGTTCATCATATGCTTGAGAATCATGGGATTATATCAACTAAAAATGGTCATGCCGCATTTGGAATTCAACCCACGTCCCCGTATCGCTAAACTTGTGTACCAACTGAGCTTCAAGCCCCTTGGCGATCATATTTCATTAAAGTAAGCCGCCACATGGCGCAGAACAGGTGTTGAATTTAAAATGTTAACTAAAATATTTAAGACGCAAAAGTGTTGACATGTCAACATGTATTTTCCGCGACAAAAAGGCCATCAGAAGGCTCAGTGCCTGCACGCAACACTACATGCAAAGTACTCAACAAATATGTTGTTATACAGGGTTATTTTTAAAACACTGACAACCTCGCAGGACTAGATTCCTAAGGTCATTTGCTACTACTTTTGTTCTACGACTTTTCATAATTTGTTAGATTTTATTCTCATACAAAAATAATTATGAATTTAATTTCCGTCTTGAATTTTACCTACGCGCAGATTACATAATACACGCGGCGCGCACGTCAGTTCAATGACCGGCCGCGCCGTGTCGATCGATAATACCTACACGTAGACATACGAACAAAAACACTACATAACAAAAACTTGTAAAATCATTTTTTTCTTATGTATTGAGTTATGTCCAAACTCGTAGAACAAAAGTTGTTCCTTATGGGCTCAGCTATATGGCCCTGCGAGGTTGTCAGTGTTTTAAAAATAACCCTGTATATACACCATAGTAATGTCATTATACAAGGTTGTAGGTCCCTCGTATGGGAGAGGCCGTCTGGGTTGATACCGCTTTGTCTGTTTCTGTCACCAAGCAACAATGTGTAAGCACTGTTGCGTTTGGGTTTGAGGGACATTGAAGCCAATGACATTACTGAGCATTATGAGATTCAACATCTTATGTCTTGGGGCGACGAGCGCAGTTCAGTGCCATGCAGTGCTTTGTAATTGAAAGTTCTGTGTGGTGTTGTTTCTGTTTATGGGCAGGCATGGCGCTTACCATCAGGCGAACGTCTTCCTGGTATCGTCGTTAAATCAACTAAAAAAAACTATATTCGTCACCGGAATGGCAAAAATACTGAAGCGCCAAAGGTGTGGTCCCTGATAAATTTGGTTAAGATATGATGACGGATTACGATGTATAAAATAAAACTCCGCAACGAATAACAGCACACTCGACGCAACTGGGTTATTGTATTAGAATTTACATGCTATTGCTGTACCTACTCCAAAAACTGAAAATTAAATAAATTTTAACTATAATTTATAAACGCAATTCAAGAAATAAACCAAAATAAAAATTTAATTTAATTTAATAAAAAAGACCAAAATACAAATTTCTAAATGTATGTAAGGTCTCTTTGGATTCGGTGCAATTTCCGTTACTCGTATACGACACAGGCACTGACTCTAAAGACCTATAGTAAATAAATATTAAAATCTAAATTGTATTTAGAACTTTCAAGTAGTTTTTTGTGTGTTCGTAACGCGGTCCCAATATAATCAGTCTTTTATCTCAATCGACGAAGAAATGAATAAGAACCGAATGAAGGAATGATATTTGAAATATCAAAATTGAAATTACTAGGAATTAGATGCATATTCGTAAAAGAATGAAGATTGCCAAACGCATAACTTTAATCTTATAAGATAATCGCATTTACTGCGGGATTCATTTTTTTGTTAGCCTGATTAACGAAACGAGCAGGTTGCAAGCAACCTGATGGTAAAGAGCCACGCCTGCCCATAAAGCACTGCATGGCACTAGACATGCACTGGATGTCTCATAATGCGCAGTAATTTTACTGGCTCTGAAACATAACGACAACAGTGCTTCCACGCTGTCACTTGGAGGCAGGAACAGACAAAGCGGTGGTAGAGCCTAGACGGCCTATCGCTTATAAGAGACCCCGTACCTAGTGATTTAAGTAAATATTAATTCAGTTATATTGTAACTGTAAGACCAATTAGCGAATATAGCCTTTGTAATCAAGACATTAAAATAATGTTACATTTACTAATACTAAAGCCATTCACCAGAATTATTGTCAACCATTAAAGACAGATTACAAATATTTTTATTAAATGTTGGATGTTATGTAAGAAAGTATTTCATCGATCAAAAACTTATTATGGATACTGTAAGGTTGAAAAGTAAGCTTTTATAATAAATGTCTAGACTGTGGAACTCGGGACCATTTTCTAAAATTAAGGAACCGTTTGGTCTTACTGATACCGGTTACCGAAAATAGAGCGAAATAAATACATATCGAATGTGATTAGAGGGGTTCTGAGGTGAAAATCACTTTGCTTCGCACATCACACTGCATGGCACTGAACTGTGCTCTTCACCCAGAGACATAAGATGTTAAGTCTCATAATGCCCAGTAATTTCACGGGCTTCAATGCCCTTCAAACCGAAACACAACAGTGCTTGCACACTCTCGCATACCTACCACCATGTGGTACCACCTATCTTTAAAGGAATCCATCTTTTGATCCGTAATACCTAGATGGCTGAAGATTTTACATTAATTGTTATTATGACAAAGTCCATAACCAATAATAAAAGGTATAAATTTGATGGTATGAGTACAGAATACTCGGTACGCGAGACTTCCACTTTACTGGTTGTTTTTAAGTCGATTTAAAATAAAAATGCACCCATCATTTGACATTTTGTAAAATGACCGATTCTACAACAATGTATGTAAACTATTATAATACCTATTCTAGCAGTAATTGATTGTGGTCGATGTTTCATTTATTAATCTGGCCAATTGGCCAACTGCCTATTTATTTTTCAGGGTCCCGTATCACAAAAGAAAAATAGAAGCTATAGAATTACTTTATTTTACTATGTTTGTTTATCTATCCGTCTTTAAACTTTTTCTCAGGATCGGGAAACTAGACGTACTTACTTAATACACATACAACCCAAATGATAAATGATTTACGGTAGGCAGCGGCTTGGCTGTGCCCCTGGCATTGCCGATGTCCGTGAGCGGCGGTGACCGCTTACCATCAGGCGGGCCGCTTGCTCGTCTGCCTATCAAGGCAATAAAAAAAAAAAAAAAAAAAATGAATATGGTTTATTGGTTTGTAGTGAAGATAAAACACAAAATTCATTAATTTAAAATGAATTCAATAGGTACATACAGTTTTTAGAAAACTTTGATTCGACAGCCTCTGTGCCGCAGCGGGCGAGTAGCCAGCGGCCAGCCTTCGATTTCCGCACCAAGACTAATGTTTGTGTGATCCACAAATATGGTATATGTTTCAAGTCTGGATATTGTGGGACCGTATTATTTTCCTCGCAGGACCCGATATCCATACAGATACAGATATAAACTAGTGTAGTCACACAACCATGTGTATGACTGATGGTTGTATTAGCAGATATAAATACGTATTATTAGAGGATTTTCGAATTTTAGTTAGGAAAATATTACGTCCAAATAAATAGTTACCTATTTAATTTAAATCCATTATTGGACCGGGCAGCCGATGTGAAAAAAAGCCCATAAACTCGTTTCTAATATTTAATCTAAATAGGTAACTGGCTCCTACTAATAAAGTCTCAGCAATATCTCAGTAGAGTGCAAGATTTTTTTTTTTGTAAATTAGTAATGTAAACTGTAAAATAATGCGCTTATGATAATAAGTAAAATTGAGATAGTATATCTACTGATATATCACATAAAGTACATAGATCTAATCCTCACAGTTCTCTTTACGTTTGAACAAACGAAGTCGACATATTTTTTTTAGGCATAGCATAATTTAACATTTTTTTTAGACGTTATGCTAGAAATCGAAAAAAAGTATGTTTGTTCATTTTGGATTAATAAAGTGTAGTGATTATATTTATATAATATATATTATTATTTTGTAATATCGTTAATCTGTTTTGCAAGAAAAGAAAAAGTACGTGGTAGCACTGGTAATACAGAACAATTTGGAACTGATGAAGTGGTAACACTAAACGTCAAAATGGTTGCTTATCATTGAAACCGTGATGCTTTTGCATTATTGTAAAATAAATCAATTTTCTGTTCAAATTACATACAAAATCGAAAATGGCAGAAGACGCAGAAACTTATTGCCGACTTTGCGCGGAACCAACTCCAAAAACTCAACTTATATCACCACTTGAAGACGTTGGTATCAATTCCAAGATTGTAACAAAAATGCAGTGGATAAATATTGATGTTTCTTTATCAAATATACTTCCCAGCACAATTTGTTTCGCATGCTTCGATTCTTTGGAGCGTACGTGGATGTTTCTTCATAATGTGAGAACTGCCCAAGTGAAGTTAAATGAGATTTTTGCTAAAAAACTAGGCGACCAAATAGATGAGAAATTAGAGTTAGAGATCACAGATGTCGGGAAACCCGTAAATAGTGACTGGGATCACTTTCAAGGGGCCAAGATGGAGATAAAATCGGAATCCGAACAGTACGATGTCAACATCGATGAGCCTGCAATCATTGATATGGATTTATTAGTGAAAGCTGAGGATCCCAGCTTCGACGAAGATCACAGCGAAGGTTTTAATTCCACAGACAGCGACTTACCTCTACTTATTGGCAAAACAAAGACAAAAAAGAAGAAAAAGTATAAGAGCAATGAGTTTGACAGACCGCTCATATCATTAGCTAGTGCCTCCTGGGATGATTACATGTGTCGTTGCGCGAACTGTGATGCTCAGTGCAAAAACATAATGTCACTGCGTCTACACTCATTACAAATACACTCATGTTGCTGCACATTCAAATGTTCCGATTGTGGTAAAGTTATTCAGAATTTCAAAGCTTTCGTTAACCATGTAAGATTGCATAAAAAACTGCTCCGATTTTGCTGTGAGTTTTGCAACAAATGCTTTAAAATGACCACATGTTTAAAGAAACATAGGAATAAGATGCATAGTGACATTTACCGGACCATGTGTCAGAACTGTGGAGCTACTTTCGACAGTCCTGAACTTCTCCAGGACCATCTCACACTGTTCACTAAAAACTACAAGAAACGTAACTTGAAAGAGAAACTTGATATTGAGTTGAAATGTAACATGTGTAATAAAGAGTTTAAATCACGCAGCAACTTACACCAACATAAACTTGTCCATACCGAAAGGACGAGAGACTTCTCCTGCCATGTATGTGGTAAGATGTTCTTCACGAAAGGCACATTGAGTACGCACATGATGATCCATGATGATTCGAAACCATTTAAATGTGGATTCTGTCCAATGGCTTTCCGAGCCCGTGGCAACCTACAATCACACATAAGCCTTCACTCGGGAGCGAAGCCGTTTGTGTGTGAACAATGTGGCAAAAGTTTTCGTGTGAAAAGACATTTGAAATCACATTCTATTGTACACACAGACCTTATGCCGTATGTTTGTGACTATTGCAATAAGCCATTTAGGTTTAAGACTCGTTTAAATCTCCATTTGAGGCAGCACACTGGTGCTAAACCATACAACTGTGTGCTATGTCAGAGGGACTTTACGAACGGATCAAATTTCAAAAAACATATGAAACGGAGACATGATATTGATACTTCTAAGCGGAAATATCAAAATGTTGGTAATGTAAATGAAGAGCAAGCAACTAATGAGACGGCTGTTTCATGAAGGTTTGTGAAGAGATTTAGCACTATGTCAGTTAATTTATATTTGGAAAACTTGGATGGAAATGGAGATTGTAAATTTGTGTTCTTATTAAGCAATTAAAGTCTGAAACATTAGTATCCAATGGTACATAACAAGTGTAGAACTTTTTATTTATTTTTGTCTATTTTAGAAAACCAACTACATGGCTACAGCAACTGGTCTTTACACAAAATACAAGTTAAAATTTTCTTTTACATCATATCAACCTTTAACCAATATGTAATCTTTTTCATTTAACTCATTTGTTGCAGCACAGGTCCATTATTTTGTAAAAGGTTTGATTGAGTATGCAAGCCTGTTTAATTTTGTTATTAAAAATATAGTAAGTTAATGCCTATTTTCACTTTAAATTACATAATATTATAGCACATAAAAGGCATATCAATTATATGAATCAAAAACTATAAAATACAATGAATGACTATTTTACATGCTATCGAATTGTCCATTTAAGGTTGCAAGTTGTCAACTTTTACGTTACATACAGTATTTTGTATTAGTTGAAAGCAGCATTCATTTTTCACTGAACCTAAGATTAAAAATTTACAAAATAAATATAAATTTATTTAAAACTTAAAATTTGACTTAAAAAAAATTAAGTTTCAGTAAACCCAGCGATTCATAGACTTTTAAACCTACAGAACATTAAATAAATCCTTTTTATTTTATGGAACTCTACATGAGCAAATGTATCAGATCGAATCCACTTTATGGATCGCTGAATTCTACTTATTTTATATGTTTAATATGGTATTTATTTTGTTTTTTATTATTTATTTTTATTCATTATTGTAGCTGATCACGAAATGTTCCAATAATAAAATTTTAATTTAATTTTCGCAACTAAAACCTGAATTCATATTGCTTCTCGACTGACCGACGGCATTTAACTTATTTTCATACAATTTTGACAGTTAAGGGCCGTCCGTGAGCAAAACACCGCGCGATCGTGGTTTTTAGAGGCTATCTAGTCATTAGTTAAAATAAATATTGATTAAAAAAATATACAATATATTTCTACAATCTGTCAGCTTTACTTTGTTCGATTCAAATTCATGTTAATGCTGATATATATTTTTAAATTGTCGTTATAAATGAACCATAAAAATGAGAAAAATGCAAACATTCCGTGCGTCTCCTTTTAAAGTACAGAATGTTATCAAATGAGATTAACATCACTAGATAGGCAATTTAATAACGAATATTTTGCCCGTTTGAAATTTTCGAAAAGACCAAAGCCTGATTTTTTAAATCAATTATTCGCTAAATACGTGCATATTCTGCACACGCTGAGTACACGATTCAGTATGGCGCGAGTCAGTCAAGGTCGTTTGCTCACGGACGGCCCTTAAGTCAATAAATGTATGAAGAGTATTTTATTTAAATGGACATTTGAATTGCGTTTCACTATTCCGGAGTAAACGTTATGAAAAGAAATCGTATGCATAGTTCGACTGCATGCCGCATCGAATCACTAGTTTCTGTTGTATAATAACAAATTGATGTTGGGTGCGGCCCTCCCAGTCACACTTGATTGCATCTTAAACATGCCAAATGCACGAAATGATACTTAGATTGGTTGATTTTAATGTATGTTTTTGGTGAAGAGTTTTCTAGATTTCTAATAAATAGCGCAATTAGCCGTCGTTAGTTCCCGTTATCTATACAAATAAATAAAATTGGAGTGTCTGTAATATTAAAATAACCGATTTTTCTAAGTGCATTTGGATGTATACACGGTACATACATACAAAATAATATTTTTTATAGTTTTTGTCTGCCTGTTCGTTTGTTTCTGCTAATCTCTGAAATGGCTGGACCTATTCTGACGGGACTTTCACTGGCAGATAGCTGATGTAACAAGGAGTAACATAGGCTACTTTTATTTTAGAAAAAAATAATAGGATCTCACGAAAAATATTAACACCAATGAAAAATTTAATAATATTCGATTCAAATAATTTTGTTAAATACCACGTGGACGAAGTCGCGGGTAACAGCTAGATACATATAAATATAGTAGTGGTCAGGCGTGCATCTATGATTTCATTACTGGTGGAATGGGAGTCAAAATTTGTTTGTTCATACGAGCAAAGGCAATTTATATTCATTTTCGTGCGAAAACAATGCTCTAAAATATTATCTATTTTGATTTTTACTTGTGTCAAAACAATTTTTCTCTAGATTCGTTTCTGATGCACAGTATGTAAAAGCCGTAATTAGGCTATAGTAAAACGCAATATTTTTAAATCCGGTAAGGGGCTTGGGATGTTACTACTGCTACTGTTTATGCGCAGAAAATCTATAATAGCTGCTCGATCAAGCCAAAATTGGCTCGTATTATGTTATATTACAGCGATGTTTTAATAGGCTAGATGTCTATTCGTGTTTTTTTTTTATTTACTGGCTTTGGAGTTTACTCAACTATTGAAAAGGAACAGGTCTGTAAATTCTGTCATGAGATTGTAAAATGGTAACTTTTGCCGTTAAGTGTCCCACAAAGATTTATGTAATAAGTATTAGGAATAACTATCCATCCCTGTGTAATAATTGTGATTATGTAATGTAATAAACTATATTTTATGAACTATTTGTTTTTTTTCTTTGTAATCGTGATAATTCCATCCAAAGTCGGTCCTACCTTGTCTTATTTTATTTTTATAAATACTGTCACACACATAGTCCTGACCTCTCAGTAGGTTAGCCTGTACCGTGGGTATCAGAAACTACGAGGAACTTAAAGTCACACGACACCCAGATCCGAAACAAATATTTGTGGATGACACACATTTGTCTCTGTGCGAGAATCGAACCTACGTCCTCTAGATTCGCAGATGTCCTACACATCCACTGCCCTACTGAGGGTATTTTCTCAGGTAATTAATCTATACATATTTAATCACTTGTTCTGACTGACTGATTCATTAACGCAGAGCCTAAAACACTAGGGCTACAATCTTGAAATTTTGGCAGTTGATGCTTTCCATGTTCTGAGCACTAAAGAAAGATTTTTGGAATTTTCACCCCTAAGGAGGTAAAATAAGGGATGAACGTTAGTATGGAAGTATGTCGGTGCAGAATTTCATGGGGCGGAGCCGCGAGCAAATGCTTACTGTGGAAGTATGTCGGAAATATGAGGGTGCGGGTGGCCACGGGGCGGAGCCGCGTGCAAATGCTAACTGTCTAATAAAACTTGTAAATTAGTAAATGACATCAGCGCGTTAGAGATAGGTTATAGGTTATAGTTATAGGTTTCCCGAGACCCGCACTTTACCAGAACCATTAATAAAATACACTATATTACGCGTTTGTAAGTCTAGTCACACCTATCACGGTAATGTTGTTTATGCAGATATCTGGTAATTGGGCAAAAGATTGCAATGGTGCACCACCACCACCAGCAACCTTCCCCCGAGTTCGTCCCTGTATTAATAATAAGTAACCTAGGTACGTTCTCCATTGTAGCCCCAACGAGCCACCAGGCGCCGAGTTACGGCCACCACGTTACGAACAATGTGAAATGTGAATCCTCTAGACACGCTCCGAATGGCATGAGATTCCTACGCTCCGCGGATTATACTCTGCTTACAAAAGTACCTTCATGTATGACAAATAATAATCGGCTACTATCCTCTTCTAAGGATATTAAAGGAACATACAAAATTCACAAATATTAAAACACAGGGCAAAAATATCAGGTTGGGTTATCATGTCATATTTAGGCATAACTCCATACTAAACATGGACGGATCTACCAGGTTCGAATGAAACCGTCCTTTAGTAACACGTTAAGTAGCTAGAATTGCTAAATAATTGTGGAAATGTGCCCGGTATGGCGATAAGCTCGCCCCATCATGGGACGGAAATACGCTCGGCGAAATGTAGGTATACTGGTTACATCTCTGCTTAACCCTTCGGGAATTAAAGGCGCGAGTGTTTATGTATAGGTACCTACTGAAAAGTTTTTTTAACTACCAATCAAAGGCAATTGTATTTACCAACTACCAATAGGTTGTTAAGAAAGATTAGGATAATGGAGACTGAAGATGGACATTTTTAAAGAGATTACAATCTAACCGTGAACTAAACAAAGATTGCCATGCGTTACTGTAAAACGTGATCATACATCTTAAATCACAAGTAATGGCACAGACTTGTTAATAAATCAGATGTCACATTTCGTCTTACTCGTATTGTGCTGGCATATTTAAGCGTGTTTTCGCTACCGCTCCACCAGGGGAACGGTTATGTGGGGCTTTATGGGCCTTACGACCGCGTTGAGCCACCTGGGAGAAAAATGGTAACCATCCGGGCGACCGTCGCGCTGCGCCAAGTCCCTAACACTTTGTACAACTTATGCCGGCAAATACAAACTAAAAACCCTTCGGTGACCATCTCGGCGCATTAGGGACGGCCCCGGGTTCCCGAGGTGAGTAGCGCCCCGGCTTCAGCCGGAGCCGCCAATAGCTCGACTTCCAAATAAACATATATTATGCTAGGATCAATAATGTAAGTACTTATATTATTCTAAGTTATGGAATAATTTTCAATTTTCATTGTTCGAAAAGGTCCTGAAGCAGTGATTTGATGTTATATTAGTATAATAATACCTAATACTTTGCCAAAGATGCTTAAAGAGTATTTAAATTAGATAATAATGATATCGAATTTTTAAAAAAAAATCTTGTCTGAGATTGAATTCTCGGATCTATTCGTTAAGGGATCTATTCGATAACTCTAAGGGCCGGCGCTCATTGACGGCATGGCACGGCAGGTCATGCTGCGGCATCCCGCGGCGTCCCGTGGCATGCCGTGGCATCCTGCTGAATGCCCAGCCACTCTCTCTCTCTCGCGCACCGCGGCAATCCGTGGAATGAAACGGCATGACACGTCTGGCCAGAGCATCCCGCGGCGCGTCGCGTCATGCCATAGCATCCCGCGGCCCGTCGCGGCACTGTGGTATTGAAATAAAGTAACGTGAATTCTAAACTCATGGCAATAAGATTCAAAATAACTTGATTAGTAATAAAATCCTTTGCCATGCCATGCCGTGCCATGCCGTCAATGAGCGCCGGCCCTTAGGGATCATTACCGTAATTCAAGCACGTGATAACTACCCGGATCAGCGTGCATAATATGTATACGCATAACATTCAATTTCATCCTTTTGATATCAGCGCTATTGCATGCGTGAGTGCATACAACAGAAGAAGACAGAACTTGCAAGATGAAAACGCATGAGCTTGGTGTTTGAAACACTGCGTACATGGTGTTTGTCTCATCTGTAACAATATATTCGTTGTACAATATGTCGCAGTGGAGCACGCGATGGATCCGCGCGTGTCCATCGACGCACGCGAGATTGTTTTCTTAACACTCATGACGTTCTGTATATTCAATTTGTTTGAATGCATTATTAAAAAAAAATAAGATTAACAGTGATGTTAGGTATAAATGTATGTAAATTTTCAGAACGCACGCACAATTTTTGTACTTTCAAACCTGTATACCTACCCAAAAATTCTCCATAAGAATCGCGAAGTTATATTAAGTCTACCAATACGCATTAGGCCAGAGTAGATAACTAAAGCTTTAACCGTCTCATTACCTAGTAGAGGAGGCTGGGAGGAGTAGGACAGTAGGTATTTATTTCAGTAGGCCTAATATTATTTCGTTTCTAATATTAGGTATAGCATAATATTATGTATAACACATTGTACCTGAGTATATAATACTACAACTTTGTAAGTGGCAGACCCACACTATAGACTGTTTTGTCTACAGCATGTTAGTCGGCAAAACCGGGGCGATACTACTGTCTTAGATAACCGGCGTTAAGAAAACTTACTGTTGCGTTTCGTACGGTGACATTTTCGGAGACTCAGTCCCCCACTTCTTCCCAAAGCTATTTCTTATACCTTGGGGTTAGCAACGCATCCATCCATCTCCTGGTATAGTAGATATTCATGGGCGGTAGACGGTTGACATTAGGTGCTTGCCACCACCACTTACCACTTGCTCGTTCACCGAAATCTGCTATAAAAACAATCTGTTGTAAAAAATCTTTTCGGTCACGTATTCAGGTGTCTGACCAAAATGGTTTCCATAAAAAGATCCTCCTTAAAACAGCAGAAATTTAATGTAACTGTTGTTCTTAAATAATATATAATAAAAATTAATCTTAATAATCCTAACTTTAAAGGATTCAATATCTATCATTGGTTGCTCATATGTATATAAACGAATCACCTATAAGTACATAAACTTATAGCTATAATTAATCATTGAGGAAACAGGTTATAAGTACATATAGAATATATTGTTTGATTTACTCTATTTTTTATTTCCATTCAACTTTATATTAAGCAGGATAGATCTTAAGAAAAATATATTTTGTCCCGTGCTACTCTCTTGTATACGTGTTCATCAAACCGTGCACAAAACAAAAGCAACGGAAATATTACGCCAGTCGTCGACAAGAAAGTACGCGGGACAGATCTACAAACGCAACTACATACTTCACAATCAAAAACACACATTTTATCAATAGTTAAATATCATAACTTATGACAGATGAAATTAAAATTAAAATAGTTCAATTTACTAAATCATATTAAAACAACACGTAATCCGATCATTAAAATGTAAATTAAATTCCATACATGTTAATACGTTTCTTAAATCAACTGATAAAAGTGCAAATTGACAGTTGGATTTTCCAAAATGGACGCCAATGCCGGCGTAGCATTGTGCCTTTTATTTGCTTTCTGCACACGGTATGTGGACTCACAGAGCTACTTTAGAATGGTAAGTAGTTTATGATATCTCAACAATTATATTTTCTTTTATCATGCTCTTAAATCTACGTGTAACATTTAGTTGAACGTGTCACCTACTAAAGCGATCATCCGGCTTCATGGACATAGAATTTTAAAATAGATAAAAGGATTTCATGCAAAGTGGTATTAAACATGAAACTGGGATTTAAATTAAAACTTATTACGACAGTAGGTCACGTGTTTTTAGTTCCCCCAACATTAACAGAGTTCGTCCCTGTGTCAACGTTCATATAAAATTTTATCACGGATTATGTAATAACGCAAAAAGTGTACTTATTTGGTAAATTATTTTACTTTTAAATTTAACACAATTTATTTTAGTAGCGCTTTTTGCGTTTATCCCGCTCTAATTTCGCCCCAGTGCTTTAACGAATACTACTAATGAAATCGGATTTTCTTTAAGCGAAAGTGAAAATTTAAATCGACCATTGTTCTGCTTTAACAGTTAGCCAAGGAAATACTAACAATGGTTATTTTGCAAAGGATTGACTTACTTTTCCAATTTACTATCGAGTATTTAGGCCCTTCACATTGATGACCTAAATAGGTACCTAATATATATTTTTAAATATGTTGCTGTTTTTAATTAACCTTAGTTCGATTTTATTTAAAAAAAAAACCCATAACTAAACTGGTCACAGGTCTAAACTAGCCAGTCTCCTTTGGATTCGACATTGGATCCCCAAAAATTTTAAATAACTTCATCCAGTACTTTTTGAGTACTTTAATGGAGGAATCTAGAATAACATAATTGTAATGATTATCATTATTACCATGTTATGAATATCAACTATAAAGAGTTAGAGCGTATACGCACTGCAACCCAACCGATTTTGAAATTAAGATATTCGAGACTTCTGAACATAGAAGTAACACGAACGACACGCATCTATTGCGCCACCCCTTAAACAAATAGTGGGTACTTTTGATCGAGATTTCTCGGATTCACCCGGAATCAAACCTAATACAGTACAGTACCTAAAGAATTACGAACACACTAAATAATGACGGTTCCGTTTTTCAACCACGAAACCCTAAAATTACCCAAGACACGAATCTGCAATTTGAGTCGCATCTCCAACCATGAAGGTTATATAGCAAAAAATATGTCGCGCCAGTGACATTTATGTGGTGTATAGCACCGTGGAAATGATTATGTTTATTAAAAAAAACCCATACTCATCATACGTACCATAGATATTAATTGATGTAGCCTTAGGTGATGTCACCTTATGATTCCATGAGATGAAGATAGTTGTAGATTAAATTGATGGCTTACCTATACATGTTACGAATAGCTTCACTAGGTGATAGGTCCCTAATATGAGAAAGGCCGTTGTGTGTAGGTAGCATTGCGTTATCTTACTGCTAAGCAGGAGTGTGTAAGCACTATGTGTTTGAAGGACATTAAAGCCTGTTAAATTACCGGAAATTATGAGGCTTACCTATGCCTCAGGGTGACGAGCGCAGGCCAGTGCCATTCAAAGTTTTGTAATCCAAGTTTTTGTGTAGTATTGCTGCTGTTTGTGGGCAGGCGTGGCACTTATCACCAGACTGCCAATATACATGAGTTGTCATTACGATAACAATACCAATGCCATTGTGACAAAATTCGTAAACTACTAAATTCACAATAGTACATAGAGCAAAGGACTTTTGCCGAAATGATTGTTTAAACACTACCACTTCAATCAAAAGTTCCGTTTATATAAGCGAAGTTTAGTTTCTCGATAGAGTATATGCGTAATGGAATGGTACGCCATCGGAGAACCATAAAGACTCAATTGAATTAGTAGGTTATCAAAATTGTTACAACTAACAATTACGAAGCCAATGATTGACCATTCTGAGACAATTGCAATAGCAGACGCGGGCTCCTGCTCGTGTCATCGTTCAGGTTAATTATTAAAAAAAAAACTATCTAGCAGTTATCTATTTAATCGTGGAAGACAATGGGGATCTTTAAAATGACTATTACTTATCTACACATATATTCATAATTTTGTAATGCAGTTGGTAATCTAATAAGTGGATACAAATATACATCTATTAAATTATATCTTTATATATAGCAGGTATTCAGGTATATATTCGATTTAAGTAGTTTAACTTCATATTTAACAACAATGAAACATAAATTGAACATTTCCCATGTACAATTGTACATGAAATAGAACTTTAAATTATTGATTTAAGTTAATGAATTTTGCAAAATTAAATTTACATCTAAATTTTTACTTTATTTGGGTTGAAATGTTATTGCATATTGGCATCCAAAAATAGGCATATGGCGATATTTAAATGCACGTTCCTGTAGTCTTACAACTGGCAATAACATTGATCTGTCGATATTAATAATCCACATCTTGATAACTTTGAACTCTGACGATGAGTAGGTATTACGGCATATACGGTATAAGCTGCAGACTTAAATCCAGAATCCAGGATTTTGTTAAGGAGAAAAGACAATTAATTTTCAACAAGGCGAGAACAGGGGCAACTTTTAAAACTGAAAAGAACTTCCATACCAGAGAGATCACAATATATTGCATTATGCAAATTATGAAATTAAATTAAATAAAATTAAACAGTAATACTGTTATTGCTAGTCCGTGTTAATTTCACATTTATATTTCGCAGGGCACTAACACCAACGCAGCTGAAGCAATGCAGTTCCTCAGGGAATATGACCGGGAAGCGTCCGGGATGTGCTATCGGTAAGTTTAAATATAGGGCCGCCAAGTCAATAGCAATATCCTAACCTCGACGTCGAAGTTTCAATAATCACTTAATTGGTCTATGCGGATAAAAAACTAAAACATCGGTATTTATAGAACAATTTTGATGACTTCTTTGCCAAAATGATTACTTAAAAAAAAAAAAAAAACACTTTAAACAACAAGCCCCTTAATCCAACCAATTGTATTTGTTGATTTTGTGGTATTGGAAATTGTATTTGTGGTTAAGGATGAAAAACAACAACTTAAAACATAGCTAAGAAACGTCTCGATTAAACCAGCTTTAACACAAATAAAACCCATTCATTTAGGTGTGGGCTCATACACACAGACTTACACAAAAATGGGACAAAATTATAATACCATTCTTTTTTGTCGGCGGTATAATTAATTAGAATAAGAGCTAACCTTATTTTTGTTTTTCGATTTTTTGAGCTCATCTTATATTTTTAGTCTCACAGTAATTAGGTACCAACAGACCGTATAGTAATTTCACCGTCTATAAACAGTTTCTGACACATAATTACGAAAGTAGCATTAGCAAATAAATGTGCAATATTTAAATGATCATTATGTCACAACATTAATTTTGTTATATACATACATATATGTTATTATATACTTGCAGGGTAACAATGTCACAATGGAAATTCGTGACAAACATAACAGAAAACAACAGAAGAAGAATGGTGGAGGAACTCGCCATCAGTTCAAAGTTTGAGAGGTTGTCGTGGAGGAAGGCGGCCGCCTTCGACTCCTCAAGACTGTCGGACCATCAGAGCAGGAGGCAGTTGGCGAAGATAGTGCAGGGTAGTAGGGCTGCTTTGAGCGATGAGAAGTTTACAGAGGTAGGATAACGTTCCTACTTACAACGTCTTTTTGTAATAAACCGTATAGTTGCACTTTTTCTTTTTATTTTCGCGGGGAAAACAGATTTATCGCTACCAGCTTAACCCAAGGGGAAACGCCACTTTATGTTGAGCTCATCGATCTTAAAAAATGGAAAACATCCAGATGTCCGCTGAAGTCCCTATTCACCCTACACCGGTAATACCAACTAAAAGATGTTTAAAATATCATCCAACTATATCTCTCCGAATCAAAAGATAGTAATTTAAGTAACTTTCATGCTTCTTGTGTATTTAGTACCATTTATTTTACATATTTTCAGCTCCAACAAGTTATATCAGAAATGAAAGAAATTTACAACACAGCAAAGATATGTCCATATGGTCAAAAGCCCTACGATCCTCACATCCCCCGGGCACCGTTCCAGGGTAGTAACTTCCAAGACCTGCCTATTCAGGGTTACCAGCTTGCCAATCAACCTTACCAGCATTACCAAGCCTATACGGATTCTCAAGAGTACCCGAACTACTGTGATATGCAACTGGACCCAGAAATCACCAGGATACTGGCACATTCGAGGATCGAGAGCGAGTTGCTCTACGTCTGGAGGAGTTTCAGAGACAAAACTGGTCCCAAATTGAAGAATCGGTTCATGAGATACGTTCAATTGGCGAATCAGGCGGCTGTAGCTACTGGTAATATTTGATTTTTCAAGTCTTTGAGAAGAGGACGAACAAGTATCACTTAAATATTATGATAAGTACATTTAATTATGCTAGACTCGGCTTCTTCCTTTCTAGCTGGTGTTGTCCCAGCTTAATGCCAGAGTCGGCTTTCCCAACATAATTTGAAGGTGGATTTGGTATTATGTTGGGTGACGCGTCACCTGACCCCCACAATCCGCAATGAGTACCAAGTGTCGGCATCATTAATCAGCAGAGTATACTAGAAAGTAATATTCATCAAGCCTTTGAGAAAAGTCTGGTCTAGCCTGTATATATTTAAAATCGGAATATCTAGATCATAATAATAATAATAAATAACAGTTTCCTTAATTACCTAAGTATAAATTATTTAGAAAGTAGAAAGTTAAATAATAATTTTCAAAAATATCAGAAAAAAAATATTACTCGGCAGCGATTATTTTAATCGCTAATTAATTATTTTATCGACTGTATATTCGATCAGGCTACCGAGACGCCGGCGATCAAATGCGTGCGTCGTACGAAGACCAGTCATTCAGAACAAGTGTAGAGGAAATATATAACCAAGTGTCACCTCTCTACAAACAATTATTCACTTACGTTAGAAGAAGACTAGTGCAGCGGTATGGAGAGACCAGCGTAAGAGCCGACGGGCCGATACCTTCACATTTATTAGGTAAGAGATATACTTATTTTTTTACAGTAGTAGGAAGTTACTGTGGGTTTCCTTGAAACATATTTGTACCCGACATGCCAACGACCACTGTACACGTAGTAAAAAGATCCGCTATATTGGATCAGACCAGCAAGTCGCGGTCCAGAGTCAATGTATATCCAGTACCAGACCAGCATAATTCTGCCGAAAATCGAGGATGGCCAAGTTTCTCGATGGTCGACATTATATTTGAACTGCTATGTACTTACCTTCAAGTGTAATGTACTTAATTATCATGTCGAGCTAGGATAAAAAAGTGCATGTGTTCATTCGTCCTAACTCTATTGGACATCAGATAACAGCATCAACTACAAAAACATTTATAATAATTACCACATCGTGAAACATAGCTTTAATCTTTGAGGACATAATGATCCTGGTGAAAGAAATGTAAACGCAATAGATAGACTAGTTATGAATACGTCAGTAACAGCTGTTGGGCGCCAGAATTTGCAGAACCCATATTTTTATTTTTTACGGTGTATGGAAATTCTTAAATTATATTATTAAGTAATATACCTGAATGTGGTGCAGGTAACATGTGGGCCCAAAACTGGAAGTCAATCATGGATTTGGTGATGCCGTTCCCACAAGCTCCTAATGTGGACGTTACGTCTGAGATGCTTCGACAGGGATTCACTCCACTGAGGTGAGAATTTGTAGCTGTATTTCGAATATAAAGCTAAGTTTCGGCAAAGTCGTGATTCTTTTGGTATTGTGGGTGTTCTTGGGTGGTGGACACTCACCATCAGATGACACACTTGCTCGATTGCCGGTATTGCTGAAATAAAAGGATTTACTAAAATTATTCTGGGACCGCAAATAACTACGAGAAACTTACGGTATCAGGAACTTCTGATACCAACGATACATGTTAACCTAGTATGAGGTCAGGACTATGTGTGTCACTATTCAGTGCGTTTATTTATAAGAGAAACTGATAGAGCGTCACATTCTAAATATAGAAATTGTTCAACAATCACCATAACATTTTATCCAGAATGTTCCAAATGGCCGAGGACTTCTACACGTCGATGGGCATGAAACCAGCCCCACCCGAGTTCTGGCGGAGCTCCATGCTGGCTCGGCCTCCTCAGCGCAGCGTTCAGTGTACTGCCAGCGCTTGGGATTTCTGCAATAGGATCGATTACAGGTAATTTTGCATGACGTGAACCCACCGCTGGACTCTAACCTACCTTAGGACTTATTAGGACAATATCAGAAGCTGTTGTTGAAATACTGTATTTTTTCCATGTATCTAAATCTTTTCAGGATCAAACAATGTACTGAAGTGACGATGCAAGACCTAATATCGACTCATCATGAAATGGCGCACATACAGTATTATCTTCAATACGCTGACCAGCCTCAAATGTTTAGAGATGGCGCGAACCCTGGTAAAGTAATATAACATATCGTCGATGAAGTACCAATACCTCCTAACTGACAATTAAGTCCAAAATTACTTTTTTATTACAATAGACATAAAACTCATATTCGCATAGATTGAATTATCTCCTATTCAAATTTTTTTTTACCAATAAGCTTCTTGAGCTATGTGAAAATATCTACTAAAGACAATGACAATGTAAGACAGTGTTTGTGCTATTCTATGTGGAAACGTGTCAATGAAGACGAGATCTGTTGAGTAAATCGTCGAGTTCAACAGCGGGGTTAGATCGAGCAAGTAGAACAAAATGGCACGCACAACAGCTCGTGTGGTGGCGCTCGGCGTGCGCCGTGCGGTGACGTCAACTGGACCCGTGCAGTGCGACGACGACACATTATTATAACATTGTAACTTTATAATTTTAATTATGTTTATCATGTTATATATTAATTTATTATAATTTCGAGTGTTGTAATGGATGTATATTCAGTCTCCAATCTTTTATGTCCACATTGCCCCACGGATAATCTGCGTCGCTTTACAAAGCGTGGGCTATCTATACACATTACTCGGAAACACAGACCGACAGTCACGCCCGCGTTACAACAACCCTCACTGGCTTCACAGCCTTTGCAGGCTGACGACATCGACCCTCAGGTTGTGTTACCAGATCCTTCTCTTCTGGAAAGGTTGGGAAGCTATAGGGCCAATGTGCGTGTCTTAAAACACATCCCGAAAGGCGCGAGAAATCTGGCAGCCGGGAAATTAACCTCTATCATCGAGAAGTGCCTTCGAAGCAATGCTCCTAATGACTGGTATACACTATTGTCTTTTGCATACTCTGCTCTCAGGGTTCCTGAGGGCGGCGGGGGCACCGAGTCGCTGACCAGTAAAGTGAAGAAAAACATTGGTGGCACTCTCAATTATCTTCCGAGCAACAAACCACAAAGATCTCTGTCTATTTACAAAATTATAGAAACCAAAGTGTTTGACGGAGATCTGAGAGGGGCGGTTAGGCTGTTGACCTCAGACTGTACCTTGGCGTCGTCGGATTCCAGCACACTGGATAGCTTGCGGGATAAGCATCCGGCTCCTGTTCGCCCCATTTCTCTTGCACCAGCCTCGGCTGATTGTCTCCAAGCATTAAAACTTACATGCAAAGATGTGCAGGGTGCAATTGCTTCCTTCCACTGTAGCTCAGCAGCGGGTCTGGATGGTTTGCGGCCGCAGCATTTAAAAGAGCTGGTAGCAATCTCTGCTGGAGACAATGGCCCAAGACTGTTGGAGTCTTTGACCAACCTGTGCAATTTTCTCCTTGAGGGAAAATTGTGTTGTGATGTGTGCCCCTTTTTATACGGAGCATCGCTCTGCGCCCTTAAAAAAAAGGACGGTGGCATACGGCCTATTGCGGTAGGCAGTGTGATACGCCGCCTCGTGGCGAAATTAGGTTGTCGTGCAGTACGCGACAAGGCGGCAGAGTTTTTGCAGCCGCATCAGTTAGGGTTCGGCACGCCGCTGGGTTGCGAAGCGGCCATACACGCTACTCGTATTTTTGCGATGGATCCACAGCGCAATGACAACATCATTTTAAAAATTGACATCAAAAATGCCTTTAATAGTGTTGAGAGAGAGGCGATGCTGGTCGAGGCAAGGGATAAAATTCCTCTTTTAAGCCCATTCCTCGACCAGTGTTACCTCTCTCCCAGCAACCTGTATTTTAATGGATACAGAATGTCATCGCAGGTGGGGGCGCAACAGGGAGATCCTCTCGGTCCTCTACTCTTCAGTCTGGCAATTAACCAAATGATATCTGCGTTAGAGGCGCCGCTTAATGTGTGGTACCTTGATGATGGTACAATTGGCGGCGACCCTGACGTTGTTATCAAAGATTTGGAGACTTTGATTCCTAGGCTGAGGGATATTGGGCTCATTATAAATTGTGCTAAATGTGAGCTATATCCCTGTGGATCTGTTTCTGGAGGACGCATGGAGGACATAAAGAAAATACTCCCCGATATAAGGGTCCTTGACAGGCAGTCATTTGAGCTTCTAGGCGCACCAATCTTCCAAGACGGTGTGCCTGAATCGCTCCGAACTAAAAGAGACATGCTGGCATCTGCCCGGCAACATCTCCCGCATTTATCTGCCCACGTGGCTCTCACACTCTATCGCAGTTGCCTCTCTGTCCCCAAACTGATGTACGTTATGAGAACATGTCCAACATGGCTTTTTCCGGAAGAAGTTGGTCTGTTGGATAGCGACATTAAGGACACTTTGGAGAGTATTTTGAATATACATCTCGACGATAAACAATGGCTACAAGCATCCTTACCTGTTCGGCACGGGGGATTGGGTGTTAGACGTGTGGGGGATACCAACGTATCGGCCTTTTTAGCGTCTGCGCACGGGGTTTCGGGACTGATTACTAACTTACTACAAGTTCAGGGTGACAGTACCGCCATCCCGTACGCAGCGGAGGCTTTAAACGCCTGGTCGTTGGTGTGCCCTACCGCTGATCAGCCTGAAAACCCAAGTGTGCAGCGTCAGTGGGACGAGCGGATGTGTGGAGTGAGAGTCGCTGATATGCTTAGTTCAGCGTTGGGAGCTGACGTTGCTCGACTCAAATCGGTTTCTTGCTTGGAGTCTGGGGCTTGGCTTCATGCTATTCCATCACCTCACGTCGGAACCTTACTTGATAATGACTCACTAAGAGTAGCCGTAGCGCTTAGACTTGGCTGTAACATTTGTGAGCCACACGCTTGTGTGTGTGGGGCGCAGGTTGATGCCAGGGGTCACCACGGTTTGAGTTGCTGCAGGTCGGCGGGTCGTTTTCCAAGGCATCACATGCTCAATGACATCATCCGTCGTGCCTTGGTGTCTGCCGGCTTACCCTGCACACTGGAACCGCCTGGTTTGAGTCGCTCTGATGGCAAGCGGCCCGATGGGCTAACTCTAATACCTTGGGAGAAAGGCCTCTGTCTGTTGTGGGACGCGACGTGTGTCAGCACATACGCCGCCTCTCACTTGACGCGTACTGTACATAAAGCTGGTTCTGCCGCTGAATGGGCAGCGGCTCAGAAACACTTAAAATACTCCATGCTCGAACGATCATATTTTTTCGTTCCCTTCGCGGTAGAGGTTAGTGGGGTGTGGTGCGCAGAGGCCAAGGATTTTATCCGAGAACTGGGGCGACGCCTGAGAAGGAATGGTGAGGATTCTCGCGCTGAATCGTACCTGGTGCAACATATATCACTTTCAATACAACGTGGCAATGTTGCAAGTATAATGGGCACTTTTGCACCAGGTACGGTCCGGGGCGGTCTCTTCGATTAATATTTCTTATATTGTTATAAAATTTAATGTATTATTTTATTGCAAGTGTATTCTTATTCAAATAAATGTACATATTTAGTGATAGAATTCATTTTTTCGTATGTATTTTTTCTTCTGGTGTAAAATTAGATTCTCAACACTTAGGAGGTATTGGTACTTCATCGACGATATGTAACACTAATATATTACCGTTGTTCTCGACCCCTAGTTCTTAGTCGACTTTTAAACTATCTATGTAGTCATTCTGCTCATATTTTTCAGCATTCCACGAGGCTGTAGCAAACGCTGCAACTCTCTCCGTCTACAACCTTCCTCATCTGCAACGACTTGGACTCTACCAGAACAAGTAAATAGTTTGTAACTACTACCTACTGTCAACAAGTAGGTTTGCCGATGATCACTCTTCCCTCTTCCGCTGACCGCGTTATGCAAAAGTTAACAGACATTGGACACAACCACTAGTAATGTCAAAAACTACGCGTGACGTCATGACGTCAATAGCAAAACATCAGCGCTCGACTTATAGGTACTACTTAAAGTAAAAAGTAGCCTATGTTATATTCTGATGTATAAGCTATATTTTTGGAAAGTTTCATTAAAATCCATTCAGTAGTTTTACGTGAAAAAGTAACAAACATCCCTCCATACTTACAAACTTTCGCGTTTATTATATTAGTAGGATTACGCAGCTCGTATCATCTGTGTCAATTCAGCCTTATCAATAGTATTATTTAAGAAACTTGTGGTTCCATACTTACATACATACTTAAGTCATTAAAAAACTTTAAAAAGAATACGAGTAAATCTAGTCGTTTAAAAATATAAATTATTTTTTCCAGAACCCACGATCCTTACGAAGTCAGCATGAACTTCCTAATGACAATGGCGCTTGAGAAAGTGGCGTATCTACCATTCGCTTTTATGGTCGATCAGGTGATATTCTGCAGTTCTTAATTTTCCCTGAATCAATATTATTAGTTTTCTAGTGATATATTATACTCCTTTATATTATCTTTATATTATCCAGTGGCGCTGGTCGGTGTTTGAAGACGGAGTTCAGAACATGAACCATCGGTGGTGGCAAATGAAACTACGTTATCAGGTATAACAATTAGTTTATTTTACCAGAATGCAAAAAGAAAATAATGTTTCAGTTAGCCACCACAATGATTAAAAATTAAAACCTTGAAATAAAACGAATTTAAACGGATTTTATCGCGTTTTTTTATTTTATTTTCGTCCCAACGTTTCGAAGACGACATTTAAATTAGTTTTATTTTGTTAGGACTTATGTTGGTTATTGAAACAATTATTATTATACTTGCACAATGTTTCTTTAATTAAATGTTCATGATCACACACTTTTAGTACTTAACTACAGGACGCCATTTTTTACACACGAAGCTCTTAAACACACAAGTCACTGGGGATGCCACACTACACACAAAGTTGCCAACATAAAATATTTATATTGCTACGTTCACACCACCCCTCAATATAATATTTTATATTAACATGACTTCCCCTTAATCAATACACTTGCCCTTAACAATACAATAGTACACACTTTTCATAACAATAGTACTACACACTAACACTAGGATCTGAACACAACTTTTATGTATTTAACAATTAAACAATTTATCCCGTAGCCCTTTAAATAAAGTACCACACAACGCTTTAGTAAAAATATCTGCTACTTGGTCACTGGTACTCACATAATGTAAATTTATAATGTTTTTCTCTAATTTTTCTTTAACAAATGATTGTTTAATTTCTAAATGTTTAACCCTTGAATTACCAGTGGCCATGTGTGCCATCTTGATAGTAGACTGGTTATCTTCATATAAATCTATAATCCCTTCAAACCCAAATGTAATTAGTATATCTCTTAGCCAACAGGCCTCACTTGTCGCTGTACACAATGCAATGAATTCAGCCTCTGTTGAAGACAGTGCAACTGAACTTTGTTTTTTAGTGAACCAAATTACTGAACAGCCAAAAACTTTGAATAAACAACCCGTTGTAGACTTTCGGTCATCAGAACCCCCCCAGTCACTATCAACATAGCCTATAAACTCTTCTTTACACTCTCTACTATAAACCAAACACAAATCAATAGATCCTTTAACATATCTCAAAATATTTAACAAAAGTTTATATAAAAGTAATGATGCACAACTTTGATACCTACTCAAAATATTGACAACTGCACAAATATCAGGCCTAGTCCCCATTGCTGCATACATTAAGCTACCTATTAATCTTCTACATTTATTTTCTATCTCAGTACTTTCTGACTTATCCCGTTTCAATACATGAAAATTAAAGTTTTTATCTATTGGTAATGACAATGGCTTGCAATCATACATATTATATGTTTTTAACAATCTCTCAAGATATCCCTTTTGTGAAATAGTTGTGACCCCTTTCATTAAATCTTGTTTAACATCAATACCCAAGAATTTACTAATTGGCCCCATTTCTTTCATTTTAAAAGTATTACACAAAGTCTCTCTTAACAATGACATCTCATCATTACTATTACTAAAATACAATATATCATCAACATATAACAGTAAATATGTCTTACAATTATTTTCACACTTAGAAAACAAACAATAATCTTTATTTGATTGTTTATAACCCAAAGACAACATAACATTATTAAATGTTTGATTCCAATACTTTGGAGATCTTTTTAAACCATATATTGACTTATTTAGCTTTACACACTTCAATTCAGACCCTTTTGGTAAAGTTAAGTACAACTCTTCATCAAGTTTTGCATTTAGAAACGCCCCACAAACATCCATTTGATTTATTTGTAAATTTAATTTAGTTGCCACAGATACAAAGATACGAAAGGTATTTAGCCTAGCGACCGGTGCATACAAATCATATTCATTATAACAAACTTGTTCAAACCCCCTAGCAACTAGTCTAGCTTTAAAATCATTATCTTTTCTCCTGAAAACCCATTTCGAACTAATTATTTCTTTTCCTTCCGGTATATTTTGTATTACACTCCATGTATCATTTTCTTCAAGCTGTTGTATTTCCTTCTTAATTGCTTCTTTCCATTGCTTAGCCTCTTTAGACTTTATTGCTTCATCATAGCTTTTAGGTTCCTCTTCTAGAGCTAAGAATCCCAAGTCATAGTTTTGTAAATATGCAGGTTTAATAACTTTCCGTCTGCTTCTTGTCTTAATGACTTTTTCTTTTTGCTCTTCACTACTACCTTCTGACTCTTTGTCTCTCTCTCCACTTCTCTGTAATTCTTCTTCATTTCCACTTTCTAATATGTTAGGTACAATTTCCTCTGATATCTCATCTCTGGTTTCATCTTCTGCGTCATGAAATTCATTATCTGTTTGCCGTTCCTTTACTATAGGTATATCTAAGGAAATAATGTTTTCTTTCACAGTTTGTTCCTCTTCTCTATTTTCTCCTTTAGTTGTCGCCTTCTGAGTCAGGAATACAATGTCTCTTCTAGTATGTACCTCCTTCTTATCAGGGTAATATATCCTGTATCCCTTAGAATCCTCATAACCAACAAATAGTCCTTTCTCCCCTTTGATATCCCACTTTAACCGTTTTACTTTAGGTATGTGTACAAATACTTCAGTTCCAAACACTTTGTTTAAATTTCTTATATCAAAATCTTTACCTGTAAATACTTGGTATGGGGTTTTGCCCTCAACTCTGCTACTGCTTGTCCTGTTTAATATATGCACTGTTGTGCTTATAGCTTCTGCCCATAGCTCCTTTGGAAGTTTCTTATTACTCAACATGGATCTCGCTGCCTCTACTAGAGTCCGCATATCCCTCTCAGCCTTCCCGTTTTGCTCGGGTGTGTAAGGCACTGTGGTTTGATGTTCAATACCCATTGCATTAAACATTCCTTGTACCTCTGAGTTCACAAACTCCTTCCCATTATCTGTACGTATACTTTTAATCTTAAATCCTGTTTGTCTCTCTGCCCACTGTATATACTGTTTTATTTTAATACCTGTCTCACTCTTCCTTTTCAGAAAAAAGACTGAACGAAACTTAGAATAATCATCCTTTAACAATAAAAAGTATCTAGAGCCACCGACACTGTCAACCTCCATCGGTCCACACAAATCTCCATGAATCAGTTCTAAAGGTGCCTTAGTGTACTGACCAGCTCGACTGAAAGGCAGTCTATGAATTTTACCTTCTAGACACGATGTACACTGCTCACTGTCACTTTTATATTCTATATTATTACATTTGAGGACTTTCTTTACATACTCCATATTTTGGTGACATAACCTTTTATGCCATTCCGACAATGTTGAAACCATCGCATAGTTCTCAAATTCTGTTTGCAACACATCTAAAATGTAAGAGTTACCATTACGATTTCCTACTGCACACAACAAATTATTTTTAAACACTGAACACTGATCATTAGACATAGTAACTTCATAACCTCGCTTGACCACACTTGTTATAGAGAAAAGGTTTATTTTCATATCTGGCACATACAGCACATTATTTAATGTCGATTTTACATAGTTACTCCCATTATACACATGTAATTGTACTTGTCCCATTCCGAGAACAGACAAGCGCCGACCATCACCAACAATAACAAATTTATTTGACACTGACACATAATTTTTCAACACTGACTTATCACCTGTCATGTGCTCACTAGCTCCACTATCTATCAGCCAATTTTTATTGAAATATTGCCTATGGTCATCACTGATTGTCAAACTACATGTAAATGGCATAGCTATCCCTGTAAACGCACTACCCCCGCTATATGGTGTTAATGATTTGCTCGAGTTACTTACATTTTTGTTACTACTTTTAAATTTACAGTTTCCTTTTAAATGCCCTACTTTGTTACACACAAAACATTTTCTATTGTCTCTATTACTATTACACTGATGAGCAAAATGTCCAACTTTACCACACTTGAAACACTTCTTATCTTCACAAAATTTTTTCTTGTGCCGCATATAAAAAGCTGAATTCTCTGTCTCCTTTTCCCTTGACTTCATTCTGTCTTGTTCAACTAGAAGCCTTGCTACTAGGTCATCATAAGTCTGCTTACTTGCATCAACTGACTCCCATGCCGATATGAAATGTGAAAAACTCTCCGGCAATGACATTAAAATTTTAGTAATCAAAAATTTGTCTGATACCTCTTCACCAGCTGTTTTTAACTGACAAACCATCTCTTGTAATTTAGATAAATATACTGACAAGTCACCATCTTCATACTTGAACTGTAAAAATTTCTGTTGTAACATTAGTGTACTTGTTGATGATTTTGCTTCATACACACTGTGAAGCTTTCTCCACATATCAGCTGCAGTCTCGCATGTCAATACATGAACCATCACTGCTTCGCTTAGTCTGCATACAATTATTGATTGTGCTTTTGCATCTCTTGTAATCCAGTTGGGGTCATTTATATCAGGCTTTTTCTCGGTGCCTATTACCACAGAAAATAACTCCAACCCTTTTAAAATTACTGACACCTGGAATTTCCACACACTCCAGTTTCTCTGGCCTTCAAGTTTTATAGCCGTCACCATTGTGTGAGTATTGTGAGACTCCATTTTGACGCCGCTGTGTACCTGTTTTCCCGTCGCCTGATGCCACACTTAGCCCCGTGCAGCCTCCTCAGACTCGGTTTTCTTCCACAAATGGCCTCCGTGCACCTCCGCACTGCCCTGCCAGCCTCTTCGCCCACGAAAGTCCCACTTTCGCCGACCACGCCGGACCAAAACCCACGCGGTTTTTCGCCCGCCAAAAATGTTGCGTCACCTCGTTTGCTTCACCTAAACAGGATCATGAACCACTGGGCCCATAACCTGTTAGGACTTATGTTGGTTATTGAAACAATTATTATTATACTTGCACAATGTTTCTTTAATTAAATGTTCATGATCACACACTTTTAGTACTTAACTACAGGACGCCATTTTTTACACACGAAGCTCTTAAACACACAAGTCACTGGGGATGCCACACTACACACAAAGTTGCCAACATAAAATATTTATATTGCTACGTTCACATATTTCAATGTGTAACATTCGCGTAAACGTAAGAAATCATTAATTGAAAACCTTGTTATACTGCTTTTCGTCAATGAGAAAATTTCAATACTTACCACGTCGGATACAATAGGTATAAAAACCATTATTTTGCAAAGCAATAAAATCATCATGCTTGCTTGATGGTGGTACCTAATAATGTTTGTATTCAGCTAAATAGCGACCATCGTACCTACACATATTGAATAACCCGCCATAATGGCTCATTCCTTCATTGCGTTCCGGGGTTAGCCAATGCCTTTTGACGAACGATATTAAATTTGGACTGCACTGTACGTAAGGTCCAATGTAGTCACTTTGCAGGGCCACAATAAACAGAACATGTAAGTATAATTTAAAAAAGTTCGTCTAAATACATAAAAATATTTGTACTAGGGCGTCATACCACCGACACCAAGGTCTGAAGCGGACTTCGATCCAGGATCCAAGTATCACGTGATCTCTGACCAAGTAAGTGGTGCTTTGTTTATTTATTATGTCAGAAACATAAGTATTCCAAAGTATAATGTTATAATTCAACAATCTTACATTAAGAATTGTAAAATGAATTTATTTGTATTATATGCAGATAAGTTATCATGGAATGAAATGATGCCGTCTCATTTCTGTAAAATATACTTACATTATTTACCACTGCAAACAACTGTCTGAACGCCGGTCCTGTCGCAGGCCCCTCGATTTGCTTCTTCCCTCTCCGAAGAGAGAAAAAGCATTTATACAGGCCGGCATGATTCTCGTTACCACCGATGAACTCATTGTTTGTCGGTGGTCGCTAGTTTTTTTTGGACTACACTTACCATCAAGTGTAGTGCAGTCACTTTGCCGTGCTCGGATAAAAAAATACTAAAAACCTATGACTTCTACCTACATCGAAATCTCAGCATCACCAAGTGACCCTATTTGTGTCAATAAAAGAGTTATTAATATATTTGAAGGAATACATAAAGTACTTCCTGGCGACGGTGCTGGAGTTCCAAATCTACGAGCAACTTTGCACGGTGTCCGGGCATTTGGGGCAGTTGTATGAGTGTGACATTTACAGAAGCAGAGAAGCTGGGCGGATGCTCAGGTGAGTTTTATATTAGACTAGCTTTTGCTCGCGGCTCCGCCCGCGTGATCTGCTTTTTCCGGGATAAAAAGTAGCCTATGTCCTATTCTTATGTATAAGCTATATTATTGTAAAGTTTCATTAAAATCCATTCAGTAGTTTTTACGTGAAAGAGTAACAAACATACATCCATCCATCCATACCTACTTACAAACTTTCGCGTTTATAATATTAGTAGGATAATAATAAATACTCCCAGTAGTGACACACATAGTCCTAACCCCATACTAGGTTAACCTGTATCGTGGATATCAGAAACTACAAGGGACTTCCGGTCCCACAACACTCATACCCGAAACAAATATTTGTTGGTCACACAAATATTTGTATATGTTAGGGAATCGAATCCACGGGATCTCGCTTTACAGTCGGCTACAAGCCCACTGCGCCACGAGGGTTGTCTATGGATGGCGTTATATTGTGGTGTATTACATTTCAGGAACCGCATTAGTACTGCCAAAACAAAATAAGTACACGAACAACGGTGTTTCGTGTTTTTTTGTTATTGAATGACGATGCAAGCAAGGCGCTCGCCTGATGTTAAGCGCCACGCCTGCCCATAAACAGAAGCAACACCGCATAGAACTTTGAATTACAAAGCACTGACCTGCGCTCGTCACCCCGAGACATAAGATGTTAAGTCTCATAATGCCCACTAATTTCGCTGGCTTCAATATCCTTCAAATCGAAACAGAACAGTGCTTACACACTGTTGCTTAGCGGCATAAATAGTACAAGCGGTGGTACCAACCCAGACGGCCTCTCGCATACGAGGGACCTACCACCTTGTAATTATATTAAACTGAACGTTTGCTCTTTTTCCACAGAATAATATGTTTAATGTTTGTGATTGGATTTATTTTATCGAAGTTAATTTCTATGGCATTTATGTATATTATCAAATTCCCTTTTTATATTTTATGCACATAACTCTAAAAACCTTTCTTTAAAGAGTTATCTTTTTTATAATAGAGATGGCAAACGAGTTTGTTGATTCAACTACAAGTGAAAGTAAGAACTTTTTTGTCCACATTGCAGTGAAATTATGCAGCCGGGGTCGTCCAAATCAGCTTCCGACATCATCAGAACCATGACAAGGGGAAAAACTAACAGAATATCACCAGAAGCTTTGGTTAAGTTAGTACTTATTGATTCTATAATTATATACTTAATTTATCCATGATAGTTCTGGGGATTCTTTTCATTAGGAGAGTAGGAATCAAATTAAAAAGGATAGCGTCTGATTTCTTGTGTTTACGCGAATATTACTCATTGAAATAAAACTAATTTAAACGGATTTCGTGGAGTTTCACTTCGTGGAGTCCACCCCGTGACCACGAAGGCTGAAAAGTCTTCGAAACGTCGCGATCAAAATTATTAAAAAACCGCTATAAAATCCGTTTAAATTAGTTTTATTTCAAGGATAGCGTCTATTGACTAAATTGGTTATCTTCATGCAAGAAAAGCGACTCCAATTCCACCAGATTGTCTGCACAGCTGATTCAGCGTTTCATTCAGAAGCCCTTGAATTTCCTCTAGTAATTAATCGTACTTACGGCAGAGAGCTAGTAAGGACTCGCAGATATTAAATAGGTAGGTAAAAAATATTTTTGTGACGAGTAACACATTACTTTAAGGCACCTATGTACAGCTGTAGGACGCAGACATTGGCTTCATAATCTCGGAGAAGCGCATTGAACATTTAGTACAATATCCCAGATTCACACAACGGTCAAAGCAAAATAAATAAATAAATAAATACACCCAACAGTCACATACATAGTCCTGACCCCACAGTAAGATACGAGTCTTGTGTCGTGGGTATCAGGAACTACGAGAGACTTTCGGTCTCACAACACCCAGACCCCGAAACAAATATTAGTGGATCACACAAATATTTGTCTCGGTGCGTGGATCGAACCGGGGCCTCTCGCTTCACAGCCGGCTACTCGCCCGCTGCGCCACGGAGGCTGTCAAATATAGCTTCTTTTAATTCCCCAGGTACTTCAGACCCCTGGAGCTGTGGCTCCGGGTGCAGAATCGAGACGAGCCGCTCATCGGATGGAGCTCCAACTACCACGATGTCGCTCTATTCTCGCAACAGTCCCACGGGTCCCTCAACAGAGAATGTTCTATAATATTACTATTAATGTCAATTTTTTGTTGTAACATTTTCAAATAAATTTATTTGTACTTTATTGTGTACATCAGTGTCTGTTGGAGACTTTCGCTTTTCGTATTGAGTACAACGACAAACAAACAACAAGCGGGCAACGCTAAGCAAAAAATCTGTAATTAATTCAATAGAAATATCCTTTCGTTGGTTCTAGATCGATATTTAATTGCATTACATAGGAAGCAGCGATAGCTCAGCGGGAAATGGTACGAACTGTCGGGACGAAAGTCGCAGGTTCGAAACCAGCCCCAAGAGCATACCTACACCTCTGACTTTTCTAAGTTATGTGTATATTAATTGTTAATTATAGCTTGCTTTAACGGTGAAGGAAACATCGTGAGGAAACCTGCATACCTGAGAACTCGATAAGATTTTTCGAAGGTATGTGAAGTCCGCCAACCCGCATTAAACCAGCGTGGTGGACTAAGGCCTAATCCCTCTCATTCAGTAGAGGAGGCCCGTGCCCAGCAGTGGGACATGTATAACCCTGGCCGACATGATTTAATTGCATTAATGATCGATTTAAAAAATTACAGATATAGATACTGGACTGCCTAGGTGGCGCAGTTGTACTGCATACGCGGTTCTACTGCTTGGCTAGGGTCTCGGGTTCGATCCCCGGGTCGGTAAAAAGTGATATTAGGTTTTTCTATCACAAAATCCTTAATATATATCAAAATATATCAGCCCGGAGTCTGGAATTGTGCCCAGTTCGGCGAAAGGCTCCTCATTTGTCAAACGACAGACCCGACTGGAGTCGATTGACGAATGGGACGGGCGATACACACAGCCACCACCATATAACAGTCCTTCCCAAGCCCTGGGAAGTCCCAGCTCATCAAATGAATTGGTGTCAAACCGGTGATGACTCAGGTGTTCACGGGGCATGGCGGGTTCTCCGAATACTAGCACCGCTTCAAGTGTAAGGAGAGCCCGTCATGCCTATGTGACCCCGAGTAAAATGAAAGCATCATCATAGTATTAGCAAACAAAGAAAGTAAAAATAAGTTAATTGAAAACTGCACAACAGTAGCAAAAGATGTAATAAATAGAAATAAGTAGAAAATAAGTTACACTAAACATAAAACAATAGGTACAAGTATCTTCAGTAACTTCATCAGGTATCTTTAGTAACTAAGACACATATATAATAATAGGAAGGATAAACCATGTAATAGATATGAGATAGATAAGCTAATATAAGTAAAAAAGATGTAGGTAATGTAATGTATGTAAATAAAGAAAAGTCCAGTTTCATGTTTAGAGTAGGAAATAGAGAGTGCGTAGGAGAATAGAGTTTTTTGAAAACAAAAGAGAACACAGGGGGAACAGACAAGGACCCTAGCTTTAAGCCGTTAGGGGAACGAGAGTGGGGAATAGCGCCCCACAAAATAAATTTAAAAAAAACCTCACCTCAATGCCTTTAATTTCTTGTATTTAAAACCTATTAACATAAAAACAAAATACTTAGTGAAAGTATTTTGTTTTTATAATAATTAATATTACTCTAACAAGTTTATAAAAAATCAATCCGAAACGGAACTCTTTGCACATTTTAATGTGTCACATCCCGTCGATCATCGTAGTTGACTATGCCTTGTAAGGCTTTGAATTGACAATTAATTTAGTTTTGTTTTTGTATTTTTTATCGATTTGTCGGTGGAAATTTCTCTCATAAGTTATAGCATAATTAGATAATGTAAATGCCTACACTGGAATTTATAGTAAAGCAAATTACTACTAATGTAGAACAAGAATCGAGCCGCATGTTATATTCGCAACCAAAACTGGTGTAGATAATTATAAAATCTGACGAACAACCTAAATAACTCTAATGATATTTAGCGGTTTATTATAAAATAATTGCAACAGTTTATTAAAAAGTAAAACCAGGGCACGGCAACCAGTGTAAAAAAAATATCCACATCGTTACAGTTCTGAAATTAAAATAACAACGTTGCGGTGAGACACGTAAAAAACCAACACTGCGCCCGCCCATTCTAAATATACAATAATTTGCGGCACTTTTTGGTGAATAATCGTGTACTTCTTTGTATATTGGCTGAATTGAAATATAATTTAGACATAACTAGGTGTCTACTTCTTGTTATAAGAAATCGAACGTTTTATATAGGGTTCTATGTATTGTGTTGAGATAAAATTGATTTTATAATTTATAATAAGAGAAAGTAAAGCTGTAAGCTTTTTCTCTCGGTATAGGTTAGAAATGCGTGAAACCAGTATAAAAAATGGGTACTATAGAGATAGCCTTTGGGTTAAGAACACAAAGATATGCAAACATAAAAACAGCACTACGATATAATTATTGTTATGTAATTCGAATATATTTGTTTATCTTGGGAAAGACGCTTAGGTGCGATGACGATCTTGCTCCAATAAAGAGCAACTATATACATCTGCACTAATTACATAATTGAACAAGATTATGCACATTGCACATATTATTCCTTTGGGTGACTATCCAGGCATGGATGGCCGAACAATGTTTGCGTATTCCTAAAAATATTATTTAATCATAAACTTCTCAACTCGAATTATTAAAGAATGAAAGTAAAAAATGTCGCAACTCGCAAGTATTTGAAAAAAGAACACCCACACATAGTAAAACAAAATAGTTTTTGAAAAATGATCCGACTGTAATGATCTCAGTGTGAGTGTTAGCTTTCACCGGGTTTCTGAAACGAAATATTACAAAACAAAACGAGCTGATATTATGCACTAATTACGTGACAGATCTAGGGCAAAAGTGAGATGGGATTGATGGGAAATGTAATTTAAAAAGTTATACTTTAGCGTGGATATACAAGCAATCTAATGATTTCTTACTTAGCGTTTACCTACGACTTGATTGATTTGATATAATAATACTATGCGGTCTGTCCCTTGTAAGCGAGAGGCTGTCCGGGTTGGTACCACCGCTTTATCTATTTCTGCCACCAAGCAACAGTGTGTAAGCACTGTTGTGTTTAGTTTGAAGAACATTGAAGCCAGTAAATTACTGGGCATTATGAGACTTAACATCGTATGTCACGGATGACGAGCGCAGCCCAATGCCATGTAAGTATGTAGTAGTGCTTTGCAAGTAAAGATTCTGATGTTGCTTCTGTTTATGGGCAGGCGTGACGCTTACTATCAGGCTAGTAAAAATACATTGTCATTTAGCACATTGCTACTTAGGACCTATGACATATGTTACTACTGTATTTATCCCCCGACAAAAAAGAGGGGAGCCATAAGTGATTTTGTCAGTGTGAGCGTGTGTATTTGTATGTATCATCGTAGCGCCTAAGCGAATGCATAGATTTACATGCGGCTTTTTCATTTCATATGTAATTTAATCAAGATGTTTCTTAGATAACATACATATATAGACTCACGGCTGTTTTCCGTAGGGGTAGTCAGAGACAACAGACTTCCACCTTAGATAAATTTGAAGAAAATCTGGTTAGCCATTTAAAAATTACAAGCCTTTTTCTATTTGATGTCGGAGGTTTTATAGTGTACAAAAAATGCTAAAGAGCAAGAGTTGCGGTAGTTGACAACTCTATAAACGATTATAATCCAATCGTATAAAATGACAGTGAAAAGGCCTAAAAATCCATTGAAAAATGCGTGTCTATACAAGCAAATGACAATTTAATAGTGTTATAACTGCCGTTTGAACGTATTGTTATACATTCACTAGTGTTAAAAAGTTAAACGGGTTGAGTAAACCTTTTTAACCGACGAGAATATAGAGAAGGTTCTCAATTCGACGCGTATGTTGGTTATTTTATACGTATAATTTGCTTAGAGTGATCCAATTAGTTTTATATTCGATAGGGAGATTGGAGCTTAAAAATCAAAATTGGTCCCAACTTTGAAGAAAGTATTCTACTCGAGGAAAGAAAAGCTATTTACACAGGTCGGGGCACCAAGACGCTGGGAGGATGACATCAGACGACACGGAGACCAGGGCCCATAAGCTATAAATCCGTAACGAAGCAACGAAGTTCCAAACATACTTATAGTAAAGTACATAGTTTTAGAATAGCCATAGCAATAATAATATTTTTGATATAAATTAATAATGATATTTAATTTTAATGAATTTGTAAACAAAAGCATATGGACAGTGGACAGAGCAGGCAAAAATACTAAAGCGCCAATACGTGAACTTTACGGTAGAGCATTTTTTGCGTCACTTCATCGGCACGAAGAATACAAATACAATAATAATATTAGGAAATTACGACCATCCCTATTGCTAAAATCTAATGCAATGATGAATCGTTTATAATATAGATGGCATCTATTAGTGAAATAATTAATGCAGTCTAAGCACCCCGAGCCTTTTTAGTGATAAACTGAATGTAAAAAAAATAAAATAGCACATTGCACCGTCCGATACGCTTCAGCGAGACTAGTTCGGAAACGGTTCTGAAAACATTACCTATAATTGGAAGTAGTAGTAGTAGTATTTATTTATTTTCTGGACAAATTAAGTACATAGTGTTTATGACATCACTACTTTCTTACAAGTTGAAAACCAGTTTATTTATTGCCACAATTTTAGAAATAAATGAAGGCTTATCTCTCGTTTGAGTTTAGTCGGGCTATTGGCGAAATCGTGATAGGTATTTCAAAAAAATAGTGAAAATAACGCAAACACCTTTTCAAACCGACTACTGTAACAGTAAATACTTTTAAATCGTATTAGATTAATTAAGCTCTACTTTTTAATATCATCTTACCAATCCCCCTCACCTTCACATACGCAAAGAAAGACGAAGAGATATTTTTACCTCTAAATCGTTCAGTCATTGACCATCAGTACCGAAACACGCACGATGGGCACCAAAATTACTTTTATACTTTTTTTCATTTTACATTTAGCAGTGTGCGAAGATTACTCTTTACAATATTTCTCAAATATAGGTGAAAAGTTTGAGTTGAAATTCTACGATAGCGTGGATTATTTGGCTCGAGTTTTAGAAGGATATAATGATCGGCGATGGGGAACGAGTGAGTTGGGGAAGCTGCTGCATTATAACGACATTAAGCCGAAGATTGAAGAAGGCGGGAGAAGTGAGTGTGATTTTTATATTTAATATTGTAGAATCAAATCTTTTCGTTGAAAACTATCTAAAAAGCAACCGCGCAAAAAAAAGAGTCGTTACATAGATTTAAATTAAGAATAGTGTTGAATATATTCCGTTCCTATCATAAAACATAGACCAACGTACGCACCAAGACAAATGTTTGTGTGATCCACAAATGGATGCAAATATGCAATAACATATCAGCCCACATCGTACACACGTAAAATTTTTGATATTAATTATATTTTGGTAAATTCATTATTTTAAAGCAATAATTTAAAGGTTTATTTTCCTTAATAATTACCTTATAATGGTAAAATTGTATCTTACACAAGTCATTAGTAGGTTCTGTTTAATCACTGTATTTTCTTCCGATTTTTTTTACTAACTTCACAAAATAATTACAAGGAACCAGTGAGAACTATTATTTTTATCAGAGACTACAATAACTACACTTTGCCGGTTTACATTGTCAGTAGGAACTAATACGTGTCGATACACGATAACATATTCATCGGAATCACTGACAAAACCACCAGATCACTATAGGGGTACAAACGTATACCCATATACCCGTCCCAGCCAATTATCAAGTCATGTCTCAAGCCCTTCGAGACAACCGGATAAACACTGGCTGATCCTGAAACGCGATCCACACAAGGTGTGTGGGTCACTGTGGCAGATTTTAACACTGTGTACTGTGGTCGCTATCCGGGCGAATATGAATATCCTACCAGCGTTAAATTTTATAGTTGCGTTACGTGGTTGATAAGAAACATATTTTAACATTGGCTTTTATAAGAACATTTGAGGCCGATTTCTCAAATAGGCGTAACGCGGTCTGCGTTTATACGGTTATGGCACGGTTATGGGAAATACGGCCCCTGATATCATGAAGTTAACGTAAAACACGTAACGCAACAGGGGTCTTGTTATCTAATAAGGCCCATGTTCAATCAAACAATATATTTATTTGTGAACATAAGTATACGAAGGTCCTAAAAAATATACATGTAGGACTATGTTCTACCAATGGAATTGGTGTACATTGTAACGTATTAATTACGTTACAATGGAAATTTTGCGGTTTTCGTGAAACTTTCTACCGGCCACACTGAAAATTATAACTGTCAGTGTTAAAATTTAAAATCCATTTTGGCAACATTGCTATTTGTCACTTTCCTGCCTGTATTGTGAAGCTATCATGGTGCTCTTGTATTAATTCAAGATAATTGAAGCCATCCTGGCTTAATTGAGGTCTCAATGGCCATTTTTAGTTTGAAATGGACGCCCTTTCCCGGCGGGCCGTATATTTTTGGTGAGTGCTTAATTTATTCATATTTTATTTGGAAGCCGTAACCTCGAAATTTTATTTCACAACGTGTTTGGCAAATAGTTTGAAATCGTGGTGTTTGTCTTTGCAGATGATTAAATTGCCAGTCGTCGATATGTGTGGCGACACATAAATTCTTTTTGGACCGGCTGGTGAGTGTGGTGATAATTCTTTGTCCACCATACGTCATTTTGGAGCCGAATAGTAATTAAATTTGTTTGTTCTAGCTCTCGCAGTCGGTTTTATTTCTCTTTTTTTTATTACGTTTTAACGTAATTCTTAATTTCCTTTGGATTTGGACTACACGATTGGAAGATGTACCAGCTTTATTTGCTTACAACCACGGCTTATGCTCCTGCTATGCTGTGACGAAATAATTGGAAGTGAAGTTTGTGTTTATTGGACTTTTACCTTAGTTTATTTATTTAACATGCCGGAATTTAAGGTATGAATTTACATATTACTTAATCTCATCTCGAACAAAGAGTGTGTTTCTCGACCAAGTTTAAATTTTGTCTAAAAAGTAATTTTAAGTTTAAATTTAGAAATTTATGTAATTTTAAACAGATCCAGGGTAATAAATCTAAGTTATTGCAACAAGGGTTTAATTCCACTCTCCCTGTGATTAAAGGTCAGTGCCTCCGCTGTTCTATCTGTGTGCAAAACTTTTTGTTATTTCTTATCGGTGAGCTTACATCCCCTAGGGAAAGCTACCTGGCGCCCGAGCTTATATTTAAATACTTTAAGGGTAGGGATAGGGTGGTTTACACTTTATCCACCCAAATAAAACAATATAAATATCAACAATTTATAATTTTTTATTTTTTTTAATTTTTTTATATTACATTTGGCGCCCGAACAGGGACCTGACTGGATCTATATTATTGCTCTTGTTTTGGTTCGAGAATACACTCTTATTTGTTATATTTGCTTAGCTTTTACAGTAGCGGTTACACTATTCATATTTTGTTTGCATTTTGTTATGAAAGCCTTTCGCTAAACTCATAAACTCATTTTGTTTTCAAAGCATCTCGCTTTAACTTTTGTTGCAAACACCATTCAGTGTTACATTTAATTTAAACTTATTTTGCTATCTTTATGCTTGGCATAAGCTCTTTAAACTCTTTTTTGCTGTTGAATGTGTGGCTTAGACCATAATAATAGTATCATTGTAACTAACAGAATGCAAAGAACTCTTTAACTTTGTTTCACCGAGGATATTTTTGTGTAAATGTGTTTTTCCAATTGAATTGTATCGAATCATAGCTTTAAATAAAAACATCATCTTCGAGTATGCTGTCTTCATAACTTCGGGTCATGTATGTACTTAATATTAATTTAAATATAACTTGTTTATACACTAACTTATAAACTTAGTATTGAAAGTAGTGCTTTAACGTTTTGTATTTAGAATTTACTAAACTATTTAATAATTAGCCACTATTAGGCTACATTTAATTGTGTAATAACTTAAAACAGTGATTAGTTATGATGTATTTTGTGTATTGACTAAATATCACTTGCATTTCTGTGGTTAAAATATTTTGTTCGTGAAACATATTTTTGTTTCACAATAGTAATACAATAATGTTATTTACATTAATTAACATCTTTGTAAGTCGTAAATACACTCTTTAAACATAATTTACCGTACAATTTGTTGAATTTTGTTGCATAAAGTCATATAATTTGACAAACTTAACAAATATTTATCTACCTTCGAAAACTTTTTATAAAAATTAACTTTTTATTTTTTTGGAATAAACATAATTTCACATTGAAGATTCTATTTATAGATCTTGTTGTTTATTGAGGCATAGTTTTTGACATTTATACTTAACTTTTTGGTCATTAGTGAATATACTAGCTTTGTTTTCGGGTTTGCTTGGTTAATTTAAAAGTTTTTGATCATGGATGTCGGAACACAGACTTTAGGTGTTGAGGACATTAGTGAAGAAGTGCCATCTGTTGCACCTGGTGTTTTGAATACTTTACCTGACCTTGAGAGTTTGATAACTTTGTCAAACATTCAAGAACCATTTTCATCGACTATTCCACCGATTAATGAACATTCATACAGACTTAATAATCAGCCTGGTACTTCATCAGCTTTGTTTAATAATAATATTAGAAAGAATAAACCTTGTTTTATAAAATTGCCTGATCTTAAAAAGAGTGGTATATGTTTTGATGGTAAATCTTGTGTGAGAGAATTTATAACTCAAGTTGAGGAATACTTTTTGATTAGAAACTTTGATGAACATGTTTTGTTAGCTTCTTTTACTGAAATTTTATCTGGTACTGCTATTAAATGGTATAGAAGTATTCGTACACAGATTAGTTCTTGGTGTGATTTGAAGGTTGCTTTGTTAAATCGTTTTGATAAATTTGATTTTGACTATTCTTTGGAATTTGAACTTCGTACAAGAAAACAAAAGTTTAATGAATCTTTACCTGACTTTATTACAGACATTTTTGATATGTCTAGTCGTTTGCATAATTCTATTTCGGATGCTACTTTAATAACAATTATTAAGCATAATATGTTACAAATTTATTTACCTTACTTTATAGGGAAGAATATTACTTCCATTGAAACTTTTATTCAATTTGGGAAGGAACTGGAGTCTTGTGTTGATAGGAAACCTGTAAGGGAACCTAAAACTGTTAAATTTGAGAAACCTCAATTTAACGCTGTCACAGTTGATAGCGTTACTTGTTTGAAATGTAAAGTTGTTGGACATACTTATAAGGATTGCTCTACTTATCCGGGAATCATATGTTTTGGTTGTCGTAAGCCTGGAGTCATCACTAAGGATTGTGACGTTTGTAGGTCCAAGAATTCTAAAAGTTTTTCTAATTCAAAAAACTAATTGGTTTCCATCGATCTCGGATTTCTAAGAAATTGCCTAGGGTATCGATGGTTAATAAAAATTATTGTAGTAATGTTAACTCAAAAGTTATTAGGAACACTTCAAATGTGGCTACTAATTCTACGTTTGCACCTGATGACTATACTATTAAAAAAGAATTTTCTGATTGGTTAGATTATTTAAAAATATTCTTTAAAATTCATAGTGCTGCACCTATTCTTTTTACTAAACCTAAAGATTTCAGACCGTTTTTGAGTTTCTTTGTTGATAATGAATGTTATTCTGGACTACTGGATAGTGGATCTAATAGATGCATCCTTGGTTCTAATATGCATTTGCATTTTTTAAAACTTGGTTATAAAATTAAACCTCAGGCAGGTTCTGCTAATACAGTAGATGGTACCTCACGTAATGTGTTGGGAATTTTAGAATTACCTGTTAAATGTGATAATAAAGTTGAGATTATAAAATTTTTGATTATTCCTTCATTTAAGCCTTCTATTATTTTAGGTTTCGATTTTTGGCTTAAATTTGGTTTGGCTAAAGAATTATTTAATAATATAACTCTTTTTCCTGTAGACAGTGATACGGTTTCTTCTGTTACTGCTGCTGAATCTCTTTCTCCTTCTGAGAAACGGGAATTATCTAATATTGTATCTCTTTTTGAAGATATTTCTTATGAGAAGAAAGGATTAGGACTTACTCACCTAGTTGAACATAAAATTAACACAACTGGTGAACCTTTTAAGCAACGATATTGGCCTTTGAGTCCGGCTAAACAAAAAGAACTTTATGATGAAGTGGAAGTACTTTTAAAAGAAAATATTATTCAACCTTCTAAGTCTCCTTGGTGCTCTCCTGTTCTTGCCGTTGAGAAACGCGATGGTGGAATTAGATTATGTTTAGATTCTCGTCGATTAAATTCTATGACTATTAAGGATTCTTATCCATTACCTTATCCTTCTAGAATTTTGGATAGCCTTAAAGGTGCTAAATATATAACTACTATAGATCTTTCCAAAGCTTTTTTACAAATACCGTTAGAGAAATCTTCTTGTGAGAAGACTGCTTTTGTTGTTCCTGGTCGTGGTTTGTTTGAATTTGTGCGAATGTGTTATGGATTAACTAATGCTCCAAGTGAATTACAACGCTTAGTGGACAAACTTTTTGGTCCAGAATTTGATAATGTAGCTTTTTGTTATTTAGATGATTTAATAATAATAAGTTCAGACTTTAAAACTCATATAAAATATTTGAATAAAGTTTATTGTATATTAAAAGATGCTGGTCTTACAGTTAATCTTAAAAAATGTAATTTTTGTAAAGATAGACTACGTTACCTTGGTTATGTAGTAGATAAAGATGGATTACATACTGATCCTTCTAAATTGGATGTTATTAAGGATTTTCCTCGTCCATTAATTGTTAGAGAATTGAGAAGTTTCTTAGGTTTATGTTCTTATTATCGTAGATTTATTTCTAGATTTGCTGATATTGCTTCACCTTTAACTAAACTTACTGAAGGAAGCAAGAATTCTAAAAAAGTTATTGAATGGAATTCTGATGCTGATAATGCATTTACTAATTTAAAATTAGCTTTGATATCTGCTCCAGTCTTAAACTGTCCAGATTTTGAAAAACCATTTTTCTTGCATTGTGATGCTAGTTCTGTAGGAATTGGTAGTGTTTTGACTCAAGAAGATAATAAAGGAGAACAACATCCTATTGCTTATTATTCTAGATCTTTAAATAAATGTGAAAGAAATTATAGTACAACAGAACGTGAACTTTTGTCTATTTTAGATTCAATTGAACATTTTCGCCCTTATATTGAAGGAATGAAATTTACTATTGTTACTGATCACGCTTGTTTGAAATGGCTCTTAAAACTTAATAACCCTTCTGGTAGACTTGCTCGTTGGGCCGCAAGAATTACACAATTTACATTTGATATTATTCATAAAAAAGGATCTCATCATGTAGTTCCTGATTTTCTGTCTCGGATTCAAGTTTCTGCTTTAGATTTTGTAACTCATACTATCATTTATCCTGAGGAAGATATTTATGATCCATGGTATAAAAAAGTATTTATTAACTGTCAGAAATTTCCTAGTAGATTTAAAAACTTTAGAATTGAGAATAATACTTTGTATAGATTTTGTAAAAATAAATATAACCCTAATAGTCGTTTAAATTGGAAAATTGTTATTCCTAAAGAACATATTATGGATACTATTCGTGATAATCATGATAATGTTAATTCTGGTCATTTAGGTATTCACAAAACTTTGTTTAAATTAAAACAACATTATTTTTGGAAGGGAATGTTTGCAGATGTTCAAAGATATATTAATAGTTGTGATATTTGTAAAGCCTATAAATCATCAAATTCACCTCCTCATGGTTTCATGGTTAATCCAAAAAAAGTGGATTCACCAATGGTTTTATTATCAATGGATATAATAGGAATTCTTCCTAAAACTTATTCTGGTCATCGTTACATTTTGTCTATTGTAGATGTTTTTACAAAATATTGTTGGATATTTCCTATGTCTAATGCTACTTCTAAAATAATTTGTAGACTTTTAGAAAAAGAAATCTTTTTGCGTTTTGGAACACCTAAGTTATTTGTACTCGATAATGCTACTCAATTTACCAATAAATATTTTGTGGACTTTTTGAAAAGCTATAATATTACAAAGATATTTTATAACACTTTATATACTCCTCAAAATAATCCTGTTGAAAGATATAATAAAGTAATAGAATTTTGTATTTCTTGCTATGTTTCTACCGATCATAGAACTTGGTCTAAATTTCTCCCACATGTACAACTTGCACTTAATAATAGTATTAATTTGGCTACTGATTTTACACCTAATTTTCTCATGTTTGGACGTGAACTTATTTTTGATGCGTCACTTCACCGTTTTAGTAATCCTATTGAAAACTTGTCACAGCTGGAGTTTGGAAGCCGTGAATCTTTTGCCTTTTCTTTAAATTCACTTAGTGATATTTTTGTTAAAGTTCAAAATAACTTGTTTAAAGCGTATCAACGTAACGCTAATTATTATAATCGCGGGAGGAAAGTCATTTCTCTTTGTGTTGGTGATCTTTGTTGGAAGCGTAGCTTCGTTCAGTCTAATGCCCCTATATATTTTTCAGCTAAACTAGCTCCTAAATTTATTAAATGTGAAGTAGTAGAGAAAGTTTCTGATAATGTTTATGTTTTAAAGGATTTGAGTAGAGGCTCCATTGGTCGCTACCATGTCAAAGATATTGTTAAATATTAAATTTTAAATATTTTGATTTAACCCTTGAATTTAATTCTTGTTTTGTATATCTTGATAGAAACCGGGATATTTGAATGTGGAAGAATGAGATAAGATGTATGACAGTAGATTATCCCATGAGAGTAAAGTATGCAAGGAAACTTTTTATCATTATATGGAATTCAATTATTATTTCTTTCAAAAGCTATTTAGGAGAATTTTGGAATATTAAATAACTATGCTCCAACTGAGATTCGTTTGTTTATTCAATTATCCAACAGGAAGAGATCTTATATATTTTTTTGTTTATTGTTGTACTTGATGATTTTTGTCATCATTGTACTCCTTTTTTTGTAATAGGATATTTATTCCTATTTCTTCTTTTACCTTTCTACATTGCATTTTCCTAATAAGAATGTAATTGTAAGAAACCTTTTTAAAAATAAGCTTTGCTTCTGCATTGTACTATACCTGTATGGTATGCTGTAGTAAGTAGTTATAAGTTTATTTTTGTTTTTAATTATTTTGTTAGCACATCGTGCACATATAGCTTCTTCAGCTTTTGTACACTTTGTGAGATGTTAATCCCGGATTTGATTCTCGGATTTGACTATCGGATTTGACAGACTTGTACGTTCTTCGCGTCAGTCTAACTTTTCTTTGTTCTATACGCACTTGCGTTGAACATTGTACTTTTGTTTTGCGATTTTGTTCTGTACGCATCTGCGTCAGACATTGCGTTTTGTTTTTGCATTGTCATGCAACTTATTAGACTAGTACGTTCTTCGCGTCAGTCTTACCTTTTCTTTGTTCCATACGCACTTGCGTTGAACATTGTACTTTTGTTTTGCAATTTTGTTCTGTACGCACCTGCGTCAGACATTGCATTTTGTTTTTGCATTGTTATGCAACTTTTTCCCTTTGTTAGGTACGAAAAGTCGGAGTGTATCGTCCCTAATAATTGTGGTTTTGTTTTCTGCGAGTTTTATCTCCAGAAATTTTGTTTATTCTTGATTTGAGCTTTCGCCAGGTCAAGAACTTTTATCTATTACGTTCGGAAAGTCGGAGTCGAGGTGTGCCGATCGTAATATGATAACTTTTGTATGCTTTTCGTGTCCAGAAAGTCGGAGTAGGGTTGTGCTGACCACGAATTGTCATGTTTGTTTTCTAGGACTTTATGTTCCTGGGAATTGCTGATTCACATTTGTGATGAAGTGTTTTGTTTGTTAGAAAGCTGTAAGAACCTTTCATGTCTTACTCGCTTTATTTATATTGGAGTTTGGTGATCTTTTTGCCTAACTTTAATTGATGTAGTTGAGGAGTGGAACGCGAGTCGGTGGCTATTTGGCTTAACCGTACTCTATTGTAAAGCTTAAGTTAGCGACTTTTGTCTAGCTAATCTTATGAGTTTGTTGGTTAAGAGTTAGTGACTATTTTGGTTCAACTAATCTCAATGTGGTTTGTTACAGAAAGAACTGAATTAGCGGCTGTTGAAGCTTAGCTTATTTCTAGTTATTGTTGGTTTTGTTTATTTAATTTTCGTTTCTTTTACGGTTTGTTCGAGTTGGTGACTGTTTTGGTCTAACCAATCTCATTTGAGGTTTGATGTAGTAGGTGACAGAATCAGCTGCTATGTTTGGCTAATTCTGGAAGTTATAGTTTGTTTGTTGGATTTGTTTGTTGAAATTGTTTAAATTATTTTGATGTTGATCGTAGTACTTGGTACTATGGTTTGCAAGTGGCATATTGTCTTTTGTTGTTTTGACTTTCATTTTTGGAAGAAATTTATTATTCTCATTTTTTATAACTTTAGATTCTTTTGACCTCTGGATTATTGTTGTTTGGATTTTGGAATTTACCTTTTGGAATTCTATTTCTTTCTTTTGAGTTTCGCTGTAGTAGTTTTTCTGGACTTGTTTCTAAGTTCATAAAAGAACTTCGTTCTTTTATTTTTTGGGTTGGTATGTGATGTAACGTATTAATTACGTTACAATGGAAATTTTGCGGTTTTCGTGAAACTTTCTACCGGCCACACTGAAAATTATAACTGTCAGTGTTAAAATTTAAAATCCATTTTGGCAACATTGCTATTTGTCACTTTCCTGCCTGTATTGTGAAGCTATCATGGTGCTCTTGTATTAATTCAAGATAATTGAAGCCATCCTGGCTTAATTGAGGTCTCAATGGCCATTTTTAGTTTGAAATGGACGCCCTTTCCCGGCGGGCCGTATATTTTTGGTGAGTGCTTAATTTATTCATATTTTATTTGGAAGCCGTAACCTCGAAATTTTATTTCACAACGTGTTTGGCAAATAGTTTGAAATCGTGGTGTTTGTCTTTGCAGATGATTAAATTGCCAGTCGTCGATATGTGTGGCGACACATAAATTCTTTTTGGACCGGCTGGTGAGTGTGGTGATAATTCTTTGTCCACCATACGTCATTTTGGAGCCGAATAGTAATTAAATTTGTTTGTTCTAGCTCTCGCAGTCGGTTTTATTTCTCTTTTTTTTATTACGTTTTAACGTAATTCTTAATTTCCTTTGGATTTGGACTACACGATTGGAAGATGTACCAGCTTTATTTGCTTACAACCACGGCTTATGCTCCTGCTATGCTGTGACGAAATAATTGGAAGTGAAGTTTGTGTTTATTGGACTTTTACCTTAGTTTATTTATTTAACATGCCGGAATTTAAGGTATGAATTTACATATTACTTAATCTCATCTCGAACAAAGAGTGTGTTTCTCGACCAAGTTTAAATTTTGTCTAAAAAGTAATTTTAAGTTTAAATTTAGAAATTTATGTAATTTTAAACAGATCCAGGGTAATAAATCTAAGTTATTGCAACAAGGGTTTAATTCCACTCTCCCTGTGATTAAAGGTCAGTGCCTCCGCTGTTCTATCTGTGTGCAAAACTTTTTGTTATTTCTTATCGGTGAGCTTACATCCCCTAGGGAAAGCTACCTGGCGCCCGAGCTTATATTTAAATACTTTAAGGGTAGGGATAGGGTGGTTTACACTTTATCCACCCAAATAAAACAATATAAATATCAACAATTTATAATTTTTTATTTTTTTTAATTTTTTTATATTACAACATATAGTTTTAATAAAGTATGGAGCTTATACAATAAAAATATAAATTTATTAAATGCAGTAGAAATATTATATACAAGTCACCGTTTATCAATTTTATCATTTAAAAATATCTCAACTGAGCAAAACGTCTTATCTATTAAAAATGAAATCAATTTGCGTTTAAAAATACGGATATCCTGTTCATTTCTTATAATATATAGGTAATTATAATTTTTTAGAGCAATTGCCGGGCTCAGCTACAATAAAATATAGATTAAATAAACACACCCAATAGTCATAATCACACACTAGATTACACTGTATCGTGGGTACAAAGAACTATGAGGAGATGAGACCACAACACCCAGACCCGAAACAAATATATGTGGGTAACACAAACCATTTTATTCGGTGCGGGAACCGAACCCGCAGCCTCTTGTTTCACAACCGGCTTCTCGCCCGATCACCAAAACGACCGACTAGTAACAATTCAACTTCCTAATTTGACACTGGCATAATATCTAACAGATGCCATAAAAAAAAACAATTCAACTTACTGCATCTTGTTTGCAGGTGGTAAAAGCATGAAGAAAATGTCAATGGCGATGATGCCACTGATCTTCCACATCGGAGCCACGTCCACCTGGATGCTACTGACCAGCATCTTGGCCGCTAAGTCAGTCGCTATTGGACTCGCGTTATTGGTGTTCAAGATTGCTGTCAGTTCTGCTAAGGTACTTTTTTTTACTAGCCCTGTATTATATACGTTCCACTGCTGGGTACGGGCCTCCTCTACTGAATGAGAAGGATTAGGACTTAGTCCACCACGCTGGCCTAATGCAAGTTGGCAGACTTCACATACCTTCGAACAATCTTATCGAGTTCTCACGTATGCGGGTTTCCTCACGATGTTTCCTTCACCGTTAAAGCAAGCGATAATTAACAATTAATATACACGTGACTTAGAAAAGGTACTACTGATCATTTAATAGCCTTAGTCGTTCCGTCTTACCATCATGATACCCAGGCCACTTCAAAGACTGTCAATACGGTGACCATATCATACCGTAAGTCCGGCTCACAATTACAAAAGTTGTAATTTTTGAGAAGTTAAATTGTTAGTGCTCCCCAGAGGGTTTGAAGTCAGGCAGGCGGACAGTCGTAAAAAGGACAAACCAAATCTTTCTGTAACATTACGCCGACCCCACTGCGAGTGGGATAAGGGCAGGTGGAAAAATGTAAATATTTGCTCTTATTTATTTCCTTACAAGTAATAGTAATAGGCGAAACCGAAGTCTTAACCACCATCACGACATACTTGTAGCTTATGACAATGAATGACATTGAATGACAATTAAGGAATATCACTTTTACCCGACCCGGGGATCGAACCCGAGACCTCGGAACAGCAGCCGTACCGCATACGCAATACAACTGCGTCACCGAAACAGTCCCCAAGGTAGACCCAAGCTAAGAATATTAAAAATCCTTTCTCATCAGTCTAATCCAATCTTCATTCTGTGTTTATAAGACACAAACTTCCACACACAAGGGAAGCTCAAGCTGCAAAGTACCACCAACCACCAACTACGCATTTCAAAAAGCAATTTACACCGTCCGTCGAGGCTGACGACCTCCAAATCCTCGAACTGAATGTCATTATCTGAAGTCACGCGAACAGATGATTGAGAGTCCGTTAGCGTGTTTTTGCATGAGATCTGATTACTATAACTGCAGATGTACACGCTTAGATTCAAAAAATTGGTTCTAGTATGTGGATGATTTTGCACGCGATTTCACCCTTAGTGTTTCCGCACTACATCCGACCCGAATTAGATTATCTAAACATAGAATATTCGAGATTTCGAGTAACGGATTTTAGTGCGAAACTTCTTATATAAATAATAATAATACATCCAACAATCACACACATAACCCTGTCTCCCACTATGTTCCCACAACTCCTGGATTCGTAACAAATATTTTTGAATCACACAAACATTTGTCTCGGTGCTGGGTCCGAACCCAAATCCTCTCGTTTCACAGCCGGCTATTCGCGGCTAAAAAAACTTTGAAACAAAACCTAAAACCGACTACAAAAAACTGAAAACCTTAAATAAACTTAAAAAATTTGAGTCGGTGCTATTGCACTTAAATGGTCAATGATTGATATCACCGACTCAAAAAAGGATGTAGTTTCCGTTTTTTTTTTCACCCAAATCGGTCCACATTTGGACGAGTTATGCGTACAAAAAATATAATCTCGAATAGAATTTTTTTCTTACATAAATTAATATCTACATATTTTTTTAAGGTGGCATCATTCTTTACGAAGCTGAAGTCAAAACACTCCCACCATGAATGGTCGTCGTGGCCCCCACAAGAATATGGTACGTTATTGTCGCTTGTGAAACATACTGTATAAATTAATATTTTTATTAAGTAGGAAGTAGATAAAAGTACAATTTGCAGAAATTGTAAGTATTAAAGAAAATAACTATTATTTTTGCAGGGCACGACAGAAGTTTTTCTAAATTCGGTAAGACTAAATAAATATTTTTAACACCCCGATATAAGAAAGACACACACGATAAATGGTGTTCTGAAAACTTGAAAGTAATTGTTAACGGATTAACTTCGTATTTGCCCGTATTCTTAAATTCTGTCTGCCTGCTTTACAGTCTGGCTTTACAGGTTTAAATTTGAAATACAATTTTTCGACACAATTGCGAAAATTATTACTGATGTATGCACTGTCAAGACTTTTATTACAAAAAAATACAAAGCTATCGCCATGTGTTTTTATGAATAACACAAAAAAAATACTGCCTTACAACATGACGGTATTATAAACAGGTCTACCACTATCAATCTATACACTCATCATCAAAACATGCAAGAACTATTTGACTAATAATAATTAATATTCTTTTTGAGATATTTTTATTACCTTGTTTATTGGAGCAATTTTTTGTAATTTTTTTTTGGAAATGAATATTTTATGGTAAACTGGCTTGTTAAAATCCAAATATTTTTTCCAGGCTCCGGACACGAAGGATGGGACGCATACAATCCAAAATGGAGTGATAATGTTATAGAACACCCGGAATATAAAAGTATACCTTTATATAGAAATAATGAATTAGATGCCTATGATAAACGAGATAGGAAAATAAATAGAAAATAAATACAAAAAAAACAGCCAAGGTGACTTTATAAAGAAAATTGCATGCCTTGTAATATAGAATTCGGCAGAAATTGTAGGTATCTTAAAAAAATACCTGTTAGGAAATCATATTAGTATGTTCTATTTAATTTTAGGCTTGTATTAAAATACCTACGTATTATAATACGCTAGGTATTTAATGTTATTTGATATCTTATTCTAAAACTAGAGAAATCGCATCAATACGAAAACTTTTGAAATAATATTTTTTTCTTTATCAGTCACAAAAGTTACAACAGCATTAAACCAAACTATACTTTCTGATTTAAATAATTTATATCTGGTTATTAAGTAGCCTCGTATCTCGTACCCATTTTTATTTAGACTTAATTATCATGCATATTATATAGCTATCGAAGCCATTCGTAGCATCCACTTACATCTACAAACTCAAAAAATAGTTATGGCTATGAATTTGTTTAAGTGCATTTATTAGTTATGTAAGTTATTTAATAAATTATTTTCATGTCGTGAACTATTCTTTTTAGTGATGAAATTTTTTACACAAAAATTAAGCAGTGTGTATATTATTTTATCTTAATTAAGAAGAGATTTTATCCAGGAAGATGGATATTATGTCATCCATATTATAACTTGTTTCAATCTATCATAATAATTTCCAAAAATTGAACATAATATGGTATTAAAAACCAGGCGCTATTATTGGATGAAATCTATTAACCGGCAATTTTTTAACATACGAATTTGGATTCCTTAGAATACTTTGGATTAATTCCACAACCATTACATTCAATCTATACTAATAATAAAGCTGTAGAGTTTGATTGTTTGTTTGTTTGTTTGTTTGAACGCGCTAATCTCAGGAACTACTGGTTCGAATTGAAAAATTATTTTTGTGTTGGATAGTCCATTTATCGAGGAAGGCTTTAGGATATATAACATTACGCTGCGACCATTAGAAGCGAAGCATCAGTGAAAAATGTTGCAAAAACGGGGAAAATTATTCATATTTGAAGGCTTCCGTTGCTAAGCTACCCAAATAATATTATTTGAAGGCTTCCGTTGCTAAGCTACCCAAATCTATACTAATATTATAAAGCTGTAGAGTTTGATTGTTTGTTTGTTTGTTTGATCACGTGGGCGGAGCCGCGAGCAAAAGCTAGTTTATTATATTCATTTATATTCATCCCGTAACAGCCCTCTTTATCTTTTAATGTTTTAGGTGTAAAACTTCGCTATTTACGTACTAACGTTAGAATGAATAAAAAAAATTTTCTAGATATAAAATATTTATTCGATATAAAAATATAATCATGGACGGAATATCTATACTGTGGTGTTATAACCAATATAATTATAAAAAATATATAATATAATAAAAAAAAATCTTACATATTATGGAATGTACATTTACTGTGATGATTTATAAACGCAACTATTTATAAGTGTTAAATGTAAATACGCCTGTTTTTTTTACATATTTTCTAAATATTTTATCACCTATACTATTTGTAAATGGTATATTGTATAAGTATATTAAAGCTACAAATCATCTTTGTATATATCACAAGACAAATAAAGCATTATATAAAGTGTATAAAAATGTCATTCCGATTCAACATTATAGTTATAGTCATCACATTGGTCCAACGGTGGCTTATAAGTGTGTCCAGACACGTACGCCTTTAATTTACAAGATATACCGTCCTTTATTGCATGCCTATATCACATGTGTTTAAAGAATTAAATTACAGCACACTGCAAATGCACGGTGATACAAGACACTTAAGTCAAAGGACGCAAGTTAAAAATGATATCGCACGAGTGTATTATTACACACTTAAAGCCTGGATTAAATTTGTAACTTTTACTCACGCAATTACCTAAGCAGATTTACATAGAAATTACTAACGTAGACGCCTTTGTAAGCTGCTTACTGTAAATGTCATTATACAGTTACGTAAGCTGTAAGTGTGAATCTAAAACTTACAAATGTAATCCAGGCCTAGGAATCTATAGATCACAAAACATAAGTAGGTAGGCGACACAGTTTAAGAACTGATTCGAAATTTATAGATTTAAGTATCAAAATTTCAAAACCTACCATAGAGTCTTCGCCAAATCGCCAACTTATGACTATTTTCTATATTGCCTATGTAGATAATGTATTGTTATTACAAACTCTGTCTGAGCACAACCTAAAACATGTCACAATTCTTAATTTTAAATCTTTGTGTGTCATTTTGTCATCTTTGTAACATCACAACCATGAAACTGAATATTGCAAGTATTTGACAAAAATATTTAAATTAGAAAAATAATAAAGTTAATATTATACAAAATTCTCTAAATTGTTTTTTTTTTTGTATCCTGGCTGACATGAACGTCAAAATTCTATAAATAATGTTTCAATAAATGAGATTCCTTTCAGGTACAATATACTTTAACAACATATTTTTAAAATACTCGTGATCCACAATAATTTTTATGACGTATTTTGTCACATATAAACAAGTCCTAAAACAATAAGTTTATCAATATATCTTTTACTTAATTACTGAACATATTTAGGAGACAGCAGTAACTATTCATGACTTAAAAATAAATTGAAATTTTAATAGGTACGTAAAAAGCATTCAAAATGTAGGTATAAGATATATGCAAAATACATTCGTTTTGTGACCCAAAAATGGCAGTGATAATACTAAATCAAAAGAAAGTACTAAAATAAATGTATAAGAACAAAAATAATTTCGAAAAATCAGAGTATTACAATAGTCTCTTTACGTCGCAAAAATCTCGACATTTCTATCTCTACTTCCAAAAAAAAAAACCTTCGAAACTCAATCAGTTGTAGTACAAAAAAAACCTTCGAAACTCAATCAGTTGTAGTACATCTAGGACGCAAAATCACTCATAAGTTTTGTGCCACGTGAAAGACTTATCGACTCCTAGTAAAGAAATCCACAATTTTTTTTTTGTAAAAAATTAAACAACAAAAAATTTACCCACAATGGTAATGCAACTAATTCAAATCTCCAGTCAATTTGAGACAAACACCCAAAAATATACACAGTGTTATCAAAATCGAATCACTTACCAACGCGAGCACGCTGTTCCTATACCTTCGGGATGCCTTCTTCTTTGTCAATCGTCTTTTGTCTATGACCAACTTTTTCGGCCACGACTCAAAGTCCTTTGGCACCTTTTGACATTGGCTTCGGAACCATTTTCTAGGCGAATCTTTGGAGTTCTTCGCTTGGATGCAAAGATCTAGATCGTTCTCGGTGTCCTTTATGGAGGTCTGAAGGTCTTTGTCGACAGGGATGGTGAGGGATCTAAGATTGTAGGCTACATCGTTGGTATAGTACACTTTGAAGGTGTCATCTCTGATGTATACAAGGAAGTCTGCCACATCCGAAGCCGATAGCACGAACCAATGAACGTATATTGATGACTGAGAACTAGATAAAGGAAAAGAGTTTACATAATGATGAAATATAAAAAAAATTAAAAGCCTACTCTTCACTACAATCCAGAAACTTGATCTTATTGTAGATCTTAAAATTTTTAGTACATTCATGTTAAATATGCTGACTAATCTACATCTAAAAATTAAAGCACAAATGACTTGAACTCTGAAGTAAATAGTCAATCATCTAATGCTACTTCATAAAATAAAATCAATAATACTTACTATTGAATGTCTCTGAATGCCAAATCAGGTTCTGTGGAAAAATCAAAGGTGGAGTCTCCTTCAGTGTAGCTAGTCTTCAAAATTTTCGCATTAGTCTCAATGTTACCAGCGCACAAAAGTCTCTCTTCGTCTATGGTCAGAATGTTTTCATTTTCCAAAGCAACAGGGTCAGTGCAAGTTATATTTGAGTACTTCTCATCCTTTCGCAACGTGGACGGACTTATTTTACTCAAATAATGTTTGAGAGGACGTGCGAAACAGTCGCAGTTTAAGTGGTTGCCTAGAAACAAAAACATAAACGACTCATTTTAACGTAGTCTTACCAGTAAACAAGACAATCCTATGCTTTACTTACCTTTAATTCAACATTATATTTGCTGGTGGTAGGATATTCATATTCGCCCGGATAGTGACCACCGTACACATGGTGTTAGAAACTGCCATAGTGATCCACACGCCTTGTGTGGATTGCGTTCCAGGATCAGTCAGTGTATATTCGGTTCTCCCGAGGGGCTTGCGACATGACTTGATGGTTGATTCGGGCGGGTATAGGGGTACATCCTTGTATCACTGTACCTGCATCGGTCAACCCCTCTCCGAAGAGGGAAGAAGCATTTATACAGGCCGGCATGACTCTGGTGACCACCGATAAACTCATTGTTTGTCGGTGGTTTTTTGGACTGCACTACGCTTACCATCAAGTGTAGTGCAGTCACTTTACCGTGCTGGAATAAAAAATATCAACTACTCATATTCTCACCTTCAAAATACACCTGCAAGCCCTCGTTCTTAACTTTATTCACCAGTTCATAGTCGAAGCTGGACAGCTGGTTGTTCCTCACGTCCAAGACTCTTAATCTGGTCGCATTGATGATATTCTCCATAGGCAGACTCTCCAAATGATTGTCCGTTAGGTACAACTCTGTTATATTCTCTGGTAGGTAGAACGGCATTTCAGCTGGAAAATAAAACGTCCTGGATTGAGCCAGTTATAGAACTGGGGCTCTATGGCGGCGCAACCAGATCGATCTGTGAATAAATTTGTTACCTAATCGGATACTATGAGAATTATCTATCACCATTAAGTAGTATTTGAGATTCGGGTGGTCATGATGAGGACTAGCGGTTATGATTACTTCGTAGATAGCTATATTGTTTTGTGTATTGTGGACCACTGCTTCTTAGGAATTCTATTAAAATTATCTACAGTTGAAACAATACACACCCTACGATAAATAATGATTAAAAAGTATCACTCATAAGTACGATAGATACAAAAGGTAAGAGAAAAGAAAAAACAAACCGACAGACGGACGATATACTTGTAACTTAATAATAAGGTTTATTTGGTTAAGCAATTGAAAATATTGAAAAGCAATCATGTATTTATATAGAAATGACTGTTTGTCTGTATGTCCTATATAGAATCGTAAACTATTCATTTTATCATGTGATGATCTTTAGTAAAGTTGTTGTGCATGAGCCCACGAAGGTTTCTGAGTTGGTACGACCAATCTAAATCACTTTTTATCCCAGAAAAAGGCATGGCGGCAAGGCGGGTGGAGCCGCAAAGGATAGCTAGTTTTATATAAAAATGAATACTTACAAGTCCTCGATATCAAACTATTCAGGTTATTTTTGGACAAATCCAAAACTTCCAACGATGTCATGTTACCGAGCACATCTGTAAAAATAAGAAGTATTTATTAGAATATTCACATAGCAACGCAATAAATTAATATTATTACAATTGCACATCTAATCCAAGGATGGTGGGGTGTTGTTTCGAACCTGGTTAACATATGCCATGAGAAAACGAAACAACAATTTCTCTACATTCGATCTACAAATATTTGTTGACCGTAAAGCACTCGTATTTCCTAATACCCACAATACAGTATAACCCTAATGCAGGGCAGGACTATGGCCGAGATCTATAAAGTATACTTCGGCTTAGTCTAAGTTATTTTGAATGAACTTTACTAAGTCTGAATTAAAAAACGGTGAGAATGTGGCCTCGTGAGTACGACGCACAATGACATCAGTATCAATTTATTAGTATTTTTGTACTGGTTACACCTCTGCCTACCCCTTTAGGGATTACAGGCGTGTGTGCGTATGTATTTATTTATATTTTATTTTTTACTTTCATCCCTTCCCTTACAAGTAATATTAATTAAATGGTTATTATCAAATATCGTCGTTTATTGTGAAATAAACTGAATGAAGCAACAGTTTAGAAGACTTTGCAAAACTGACTTTGATGAATTTATTTCAAAATGTAACTACTAAGTACGCAAAGTCAATAATTATAGGAATTAACATCTTAAATATCTCAGGATGACGAGCGCAGTTCAGTACCACGCAGTGCTTTGTACCTAATTCATAGTTATATTCGGTGTTGCAACTGTTCATGAGTAGTCGTGTTGCTCACCACCAGACGAGCGGGTTGCTCGTCTCGTCAGTCGGTAATTTTAAAAAAGACACTTTCTGGAAGACTTTTTCTTTCATTCAATGACGAGACGAGCAAGGTGCTCGCCTACAGATGTCAACCTATGAGACTGTTGTATATAGTTTATACATAGGTCGTTCTTGCATTTAAGTTACCATTGATAATACTCACTGTTTCGTATGTCATTGATGTAATTGCCGGTTAAATATAACTTCTTGATTTTCTTAGTTCCGATAGTGAGATCGTACGTAAGTACTGGTATTTCGTTGTAACTCAGATCAATTTCCAACAGTCTGTAAGGGATCCAGGGGCTCGCTGGGAACATTTTCTTAGTCAAAAATCCTATGTTGTTGTGACTCAGATTTACCTGGAATATAACTAGATCAGTAATTCACGCGTTTCGTCAAAATAATGCCAGCCGTTAAGTTATTTTTTATTTTATTTATTTGGTATTCCAACAGCATTTTACATCTTTAATTTTCACACTAAATTATATCTACTATAGCCAACTACAGGATTACACTATTTTTTTATAATTTAAATTTTAAATTTATATTTATAAAAGAAAATAATTAAAAATTATTTTAATTTTACATTACATAATAATTTTATATACTTCAGTGTAACATAACTTACCATTTCTAATGACAGGCAGTCATCCAGTAATCCATTAGTCTTGTTGTCAATTTTGTCCAAAGAATTGTATGAGAGATCCAATTTCCTAAAACCGTAAGATTTCTATACTACTAAATTATATTTTGTCGAAGAGCCTCTTGTGGGGCACACAACGAGACCCAATGGGCGAGTAGCCAACTGTGACAGGGAAGGCCGCCGCTTTAATTGCCGCACCGAGACAAATGTTTTTGTAGTCCACAAATATTTGTTTCGGAGTCTGGGTGTTATGAGACCGAAAGTATCTCATAGTTCCTGATACTCACAAAACAAGACTCGGTATCTTACTGTGGGGTCAGGACTATGTATGTGAGTGACTGTTGAGTGTACTTATTATTTAATTATCGACACATTTGAGATAACACACTGTTCTCGCAATGAAGCGATTTATACTTCTTTTTCTTTTACTATTAATACATTCTAAATCAGCTTTTTATTTCTAACAAACTTTAAAAATGTAGGCGGTATTCCATTTGACGTGTATTTTTGTATTTTTGTTTACGCGATATCTCCGTCAAATGTGGACAGATTTTGAAAATACTTTTTGTTGTAGACATGGTTTACCTCAAGGGAGGGGTCGATATAAATTTTGTTAAGATCTGATGACGGAGTACGAGAAAATGTTAGGAAACGTCAAAGACAACAAGGTGGTAGGTCCCTCGTATACGAGAGACCGTCTGGGTTGATACCACCGCTTTGTCTATTTCTGCCGCCAAGCAACAGTGTAAGCACTGTTGTGTTTCGGTTTGAAGGACATTGCAGCCAGTGAAATTACTAAGCATTATGAGACTTAACGTCTTATGTCACGGGGTGACGAGCACAGTTCAGTGTCATGCAGTGCTTTGTAATTCAAAGTGCTTCTGTTTATGGGCAGGCGTGGCGCTTACCATCAGGCGCGCGCCTTCGTCTCGTCATTTAATCAAATCAAATAAAAAAGAGACCAAACCTACCTCAAAGCAACGAGCCCTTTAAAGGCCTCATTAGGGATGTGCCTCAAATTGTTCCCGCTAAGAGACAGATGCAATAGTTGTTGCAACCCGGCGAACGACTGTTGCGCTATCGTGTCGATCTGGTTGCCCGACAAATCCATCTGGAACATTGTGGGCAAGTTGCCGAACGCAGACTTGCTCAACGATGTCAGGTTGTTGCCCTGGCGAAGTGAGAATTAATAATCATAAAACATACACAATATTTATCATATTTTATTTCACATGCTTCGTACAAACTAATTAAATAATCAGACTTAATTAAAATCCCATGCAACTAATTTTTCGCATCGAAAACTAGATTTAATTAATAAGTCCTAAATGTTACAGATGAAATGAAAATAATGGGTATAAAATATTCTAAAACTGAGAATTTTAGAATATTCAAAATCTTTACATAGTATAAAATGAAGTCGCTTCCTCTGTCTGTTCGCTTAGATCTTTTAAACTATTCAATGGATTTTAATTCAGCAATAGATAGAGTGATTCATGAGGAAGATTTATATGTATATCACGCTATGACCCATGGGAGCATAGCAGTAACATGCAGGTGAAACCGCGAGAGACAGCTAGAACTTTATAAAAACTCTTACCTATAAAATAATTTGCGATATTTACCTGCATATACAAATACTGCAAACTAGTTAAACTGCTGAGAGCTTCCCACGGTGGGTTGGTGAACCCGTTGTCGGACAAGTCGAGACTTTGCAGAGTCAGCAGGCTTGAGAATGTGTCGCTACCCAACATATCGCCCAACATGTTGGACGACAAGTTGAGACGAAGGAGAGCATTCATAGTCGGCCAGGTATTAGAACGGATCTCTTTTAAATTGTTGTGGGCTACATTGAGTTCACTATAATATAAAAAAAATCGTAATTACATTAAATATTATATTTTGTACGAAATAAGTTCTTATTATGTTATTTATAGGTGACATCCAGCACGCAACTATTGGTCAACATTTTTAGAACATATCGCCCAACAATTTGTATACATTTGTATTACTGAAATGCCTTTCTGTAACATATAAGACTCATCATTACAACATACTCAACATTAACACTCATTTAAACTCACCCCAAACTAATTGGTATCTGGAATATCCTCTCCAACTGGTTATAACTTAAATCGAGCAGTCGACAACTGGCCAACTTGGCCAGACTGCCTCTAGACACGTCCCTCAACTGGTTGTGCGACAAATCCAACTCCAGTATAGTCGGTATCGTGCCGAACGTCGCTGGCTTTATGATTTCCATGGAGTTGTGACTCAAGTTTACAAATCTAAAAAAAAACAAAAAATGCTATTTTAAAAAAATACACATATTAGCCCTGAACCCATTAAGATACTAGATCTTAATGGGTTCTAGGGACTTTCGGTCCCATAACAACCATGCCTGACAGATGTGTAGCTATCCAATAAAGAAATGTAAGTGTAATGTTAATGTGAATGTTATTTGATGTTATGTGATGTAAATGTTATTTTTTGAATTTAAACTCCCCAGTGGGCAAAGGAGATAGCTGCCCCTTCCCTACCTTCTAGAGACTGTTAATCCGGTGATATGAATAACCCCCCAAAACTATTTAAAAATTGTAATCTCAATTTCCACCATCGCACAGTGTGTTATTTGGCCTTACATGTGACACGCTCGTTTTATGTGTTTTTTGGGTAGCTAACAATCAAACAAAACTCTTGTTAAAACTCCGCCGGCTCTAACTACAATAGTTCAATAGAAATAAAAAAAAATGAGAAAATGCCATAGAAACCATAGAAACACAATATTTCATTTTTGGATTGGATTTTCACACTAAATGTTTTAAGGTATGATAGAAAATCGGTATAGGAACCATATTTTATTTTGAAAACTTTAAAAATCTTGCTTAATTAGGTGGGACAACAAAAAAACTATGATTTAGTAATTATTTTTTTTCTGGAGATTCTCTTCATGGTCGTGTTTTTTTTAAATGTCAAAATGGTGTATGCTATAATAACTATCACCACAAAAAAAAACAGATTCAACAAACCCAGGATCTCGGAAATATTGAATTTTAAAGTTGTGAGTTAGGGTTGTCAATTAAACCTGTACGCAACGTAAACTACTTATTTCAAACAAACATTATTCATTGTGATTTATTATTTTTGACTGAGATATTATTTATTAATCGGTTTAACTTATCTCGTGCATAGTTCAAGATTATATGGAAAAATTGTGCTTTATGCACATTTTGTTTGAAGTTTAAATTTTTAAAGTATTGGTTTCTCGAGTTTTCTAAAATCGTCATTCTTGGTCCAAGTGGTATTCCTCTCGTACGAGCTCCCTCGGAATATGAGGCCAGCAACGAGTCGGTTTACTTTTAAGCCTATGGCTGGCGAACACTTAAAGTTTTTAGGCTCGTCTCAAATTTAATGTACTTTGTTGGTTTCTCCTCATTATCTAACTGTTATCTCACATTCTAGTTATATAATTTGTTATATTGTTAGTATTTATGTATTTACTGTTGTTTTTTTAGTTTAGTTCTCTGCATGCAGAAAATGCCCAAGGCTGTAAGTCCGCCTCTGTATAATGTTATGCTTAAGTTTAAATAAAGTAATAAATATAGTCCACTACTTTTATCCTAATCCTACTAATATTATAAATGTGAAAGTTTAGATGGATGGCTGTTTGTTTGTTACTCAATTACGCTAGTAAGATTGAACGTATATGGATGAAATTTGGCACAGAAATAGTTTAGTCTGAAATAACATATAAGGCCGCCTTTTATCAAGGTTCCCGGTTCGAACCCGCTGGCAAAGGCTAGTTTATATCTTCGATGAAGGATATTATGTGGGATTGGGAAGAGGTCCGCCCTCATCAGGCAAATGCTAAAACCCAATTCCTATACATAATATCTGGAGAAGCGGGGGTGGGGTGTCATGGAGCCGTCAAAGACCCATGGCACTGTTTTGCCTCAGCAGGCACTGACCCGTCCTGCTGGGGGATGTCCGTCTGGGCCCCGACCAGAGGACTTAATGCAAGGGGGGCATGAGGGCGCCAACCCTCATGCTGGTCAGCGAGTGGCTATTATTACCGATGACCAAAGCTTGAATGTGGCTCCGATTACGCTTACGAAACTGGACATTTACAATATGTTAGTAGAAAAGGCCCGACTATATGGACCAAAACATAGATCGGGTGACCTGGAAATAAGCGAACGAATTTTTATACTTTTAAATGCATTGTATCCATCGGGCATTCCCTACAATGTTGATGTATATAATAAATATTTTGTATGAAAATAAAATCTAACAAATTATCAAAAGTCGTAGAACAAAAGTAGTAGCTTATAACCTTAGGAATCTACCCCTGCGAGATTGCTGGTGTTTTAAAAATAACCCTGTATATGCGTAACTGCATATTATACTAACTGAATCAGAATCCTAATTCTATAGTTATTCGGGGTATTGAAAATCGGAATGTCGTTTTTCGGACCAAGAACCCATCGAGCGTTTGATTCTTCGAACTTATAATAATCGGAAAACAAAGAAATCGCATTAACGACTTTCGGTAAAATAAATTTCGTAAATTTTAATAATAGACATTATAATTTTAAGGTATTATGAAATTCGGACTTTTGAAAATCGGAACATCGATTTCGAATTCAATTCATTTCGGAATAAAATATTTCGGAGTATTTGGGTCTTGCCGTGTAAGTCATTAAATTGATTGACTTAATCAACTTAAATGTTCAATACTTTGTGACAGCCCTATTTCCATAGAAATTTAGAAAAAAACTTAGAAACACGATATCTCCGAGATCTCGCTAGATACATGTTTGGAATTTTCTCAAGTTGAAGGTACTATACATAAGAATATTATGCAAACAAAAAAAAACACGACCATTAAGTAGTTCATTTTATATTTATTTTTTTCGTTATATAACAAAATAATTATTTACTCTCGTTCTTGAAACGTTAGGGCCTCGCAATTTTTACACATAATATATTTCGAACCAACAATTTATCAGTATTATTACAAAGGGGGACAATTGCTTTATTGAAGAAATAAAGACGAAAAACTGTTTCATGGAGGTCAATGACCTTTCACAAGAATACTTTTATCTCTAAAATTAAGTGAAATATCAAAACGGGCATTCTTTAGAATACTTTATTAAGGTATAACCTATTAAGATAAAAAATAAAACTGGCATGTCCGCAACTAAGGCAAAATAACACATAGTGCATCGGAATCAGCCTCTCTTCTTGTATGTAAGTTTTATATGTATCCTAAAAAAACAATACAGTGGTACGGAACCATCGGTGCACGAGTCATACTCGCACTTGGCTGAAGTGTTGTCATATTGCTTGAAAACCCGTAACTTGTCCTATAGACGCCAACATTTAAAAATAAACGCTAATATAGCAAAAATGTGCCAGATCTGGCGCAGGAGGGGCTAAAATGGCAGCATGGGCATAGGCACTACTTTTTTTATAAAAGTTATCCACATTTACGACTACATTACACAATTATACATACACAAAAAAATACTGTAAACAAGTAAGTCATTATTATATTACAGAATAACACTATTACGTGACGTCATAATTTAAGTTCCTACACACAAATAATACCACTTACCTCAAAGAAAACAGAGTTTGAAAGACAGCATTAAATATTTCACTGATATTATTGTGCGACAAGTCCACAGTGTGAAGCTCGTACAATTTGGGGAATGCCATTTTGGGAATATTCGTGATCTTATTATAGGTCGCGTTTAGTATACGTATTCCAGTCATATTGTGGATTGGTATCTGTAAAATAATGCAACTTTTAGACACCTATGTAAGTACTGCTAATACGTAAATTTGTTTTAGATTGAGAGAAGTCCATTAACATTGTACCATTACACGTAGGGCCCTTTTCATGCGCATCCGAATGCAGTTGTAAAAATAATTCAAAATGGTAGAAACAGATTTCACAATAGTAGAAATTACTCCAAATTGGTAGAAACCTAGAGCTCTGATAAATCTTTATGGCGTCACAGGTGTTATTTTCTAAATAATTAGGGGGCGATTGAAAGCGCAAAGAACGTGAGGGATAAAGGCATAGAGATGACAATATATTCAGAGTGGCCATAATAATTGACGTTACCTCTACATGTAGGGTCAATGTATGTATACAATACAAAAACTCTTTATTGTATACCTTTTTTAAAAATCATACTAAATCAATACATCCAACAGTCACACGCACACACACATCACAACCCTGATTTAATTTTCAATAAATCTTTAGGCCTAAACTAACAGTTGTGGCTGATGACAAGGACTTCATATATAATAAAGTATGTACACCTTTTAACGTATGTTACCACTCACCTGAGCAAAATCCGTAAACTCATTATAAGCCACGGTGAACTCATACGCGTAGCTGTTCTCATCGAAAGCCTTCCTACTGATTTGCGATAGACGGTTATGACTAAAGTCTAGCACGGTCAAGTTATTACAATTTTGGAACGCGTCGGCCTCCACTTTTTCCAATTGATTATGGGATATATTGACGACGGCTTGATATAGATCCGTGAAGGCTTGCGACTCGATAACTGTGATGTTATTTTCTGCTAGGTTTATCATCTAAAAGTAAAATAAAATTTGGTAGTAAAGTAGCTTTTAGCTATGTATAATAGACACATACTCTACTTTGAGGTATATATTCGATATGGATAATTATATTCGTTTGATTTTTTCTCCTTTTCCTTTAATTATATTAATAAATGCTTCATTGAATTAAATGCTATGTAACAGGTCGAAGTTAAAATCCTATGATCTTACAGTATTCTTATATGTTAGTAGCGATCCATGGACTGATTCTACTCAATAGTCAAATTTAACAAAGCTTATACTTTATGTTAAAAAGTAATACTATTTTGAGAATATCACTATGTTTAATAATTCAAAATGGTTGAAAAATATTTCACAATAGTACAAACTTACTTCAGCGTATTTCACTTGCTGGAACATCTGGTAGTCGACTTTGGTAATTTTATTCCTAGCTAAGTCCACGGTACCTATCCTGGTCACTGCTGAGAAGGTGCCTCTACCTACATCTGCTATTTGGTTATCTTGTAAGTATAGGCGTCTGAAAAAATATCAGATCGTGTCATATTCATACTGTAAGTAAACCAATAGAATGGACGACCTGAATCACATTTGTAATTTTTACTCACGGAACCTAATGACGGGCTTAAAAAGAAATTACTAATGTAAACAGTATTATAAGTTATTTCCTGTAAATGTAATTAAATCATATAAACTGTAATTTTGGAAAACACATTACTCTGTGAGACTAGATGTTACAACTTCTAGAAGGGAGATTCCCAGACTTTTTTCATATAGACCACTTTCAAAATGTAGCTAATTCCGGTGGACTCGACAAAAAATGTGAAGATTAGATCTAACTATGGAAATTAGGTGTTAATAAGTGAAGTCAAGCCAACATTTTAGTTCTTCACTATCTAAAGCAGATAAATGTTCGTGGTACCTCGCTTACGAATTGTGAACCGCCATTTTTTTTGTCACGCCAACGTAGACCCCCGTCCAGTCTCCTGTGGACCTTTGGGGGTCCACATGGACCACTTTGGGAACTAAGTTCTAGAAGTTAATCCAATTGTAAACGTCTACCTATACGTTAACAATTGGATTATGGACAATGGATACCTATACGAGACCTATGCCTATGATCAGATGAACCACTTACGCGAGTCGGTAAGTAAAACTTACAAATGCAGTTCAAGCCTTTGGTGACAAAGAAATTATATATTTACCTAAGAAATCTCATTCCTCTGAAGCTGTTTGTGTCCAATTTCTTTATCTTATTGTGGTCTAGATGAAGAACTTTTAACACTGTGTTTCTTGCGAACATGCCCCTGTGAAAAAAAACGTGATGAAATGTAAAGTAACTTTTCTTATTCTGACACTGCAATCATTACACTGCTGATGGTAAGTTTATTGCAGTCCGAATATACTGCCAACTATTGAGAGATGTAGCTCGTAGTGCGTGTGCGTGTGTGAGAAAGAGAGAGGAAGCGACAGAGACATATTGTGTACAAGGAGATGGAAAGTGTTAGTTAGTGGTAGGCAGCGGCTTGGCTGTGCCCCTGGCATTGCCGATGTCCATGAGCGGCGGTGACCGCTTACCATCAGGCGGGCCGCTTGCTCGTCTGCCTATCAAAGCAATAAAAAAAAAACAAAGAGAAGCTATGGTGATAGTTAACATACAATTTGCAATAATGAGAAAGAAAGAGGGAGCGATAGAGACACATTGTTTACAAGGAGATAGAAACAAAGAGAAGCTAAGGTGATGTTTACCATACAATTTGCAATAATGATTTATTTCCATCACATCCAGTACATACCTTGGTATATCGGCTATCTGGTTATGGCTTGCGTTGCACCAGCCGAGTTTTGTCAGATCACCGATGTGACTCCCATCCAATTTCACTATATTGTTATGGCTGAAATTATATAATATTATTATTACTCCTCCAAAAAAATGTGTGACTATGATAATTTATAATGCTCGCCAAGTCGTTGAAAAAATGTATTTACCAATAAATACACTAAGACCGAGGTCTTGCAATTGAAAATTACACAACAAGTATGTGCTAATTTAAATGTACTTTTTACATATTACTTTCGACTTGGACCATTTTACATCTATCTATAGCGATATTAAGCCGTAATCAGTTGTACACTTTTAGGGAGCAGAGCTGGCTGTCGATGCGTATATGTTAGATGTTACCTTTTTTCATCTTTATTTAGTTAAGGGTTTTTATCCAAAAGGATAGGTCGACCCCATCGTACCTGTTACAACTTATACAAAACTTATATAAAAACACTCTTGAAAAAAAATGAATGTTAAAATAAATGTTACCTTATGTCCAAAAATTCGGTATCTCTCAAGCCCTTGAACTGGCTCCTCTTTAGTGTTCCCAGTTTATTACCGTGCAGGTCCAACTTTTTGAGCTTTTTTAAAACCTGTAAAAAATATACTTATACCTATTATCCCTTTCGTTTAAGGCCGGCAATGCGTACACGATTCTTTATGAATTATTGACATTATAAGCTATTCATTAAAATCCAGGGTTCGAAAATATCCGATATTTATTATAAATATCAAAATATCGGATATTTATGATATATATCCGATATATATCAAGTTTGATATATATCAATTTTGTATGAAAGCCATATTATTATTTTATTGTATTATTTATGAATACTGTTTGCATATTGCAAAATCTACTTTTAGATAAGGCGTAATCAACTAAAAACCATATTTTTTGTTTAAATTTCTTTTAGGGCAGAAGTGTTGCCATTTATGGATTAGAACTTACCATCAAGGAGTATGTTTTAACTCTACTCCCACGCCATCTACATTTGGGAAGTAGAAATACAGTAACAAACTCTAAAAAATACTTTAAACGTTAATTTTTAAACCATTTTTGTATTGCAAAATGTTATAAAAAATATATTGATATATATCGTCGAACCCAGCTTGATATATATCGGATATATATCATGATATATATCCATTGATATATATCCTCGAACCCTGTTAAAATCATAAAAAAAAAATATGTATCAAACGAATTATCACAAGCTGGTGGTAGGATATTCTTATCCAACCGGATAGCGACTACCGTACACTGGTATTAAAACTTGCCATAATGACCCACCTTGTGTGAGTCGTGTTCCAGGGTCAGCCAGTGTATATCCGGTTCTCCCGAGGGGCTTGCCCCTTCTTCCTATAACTTTCCCAGCCCTGATTCCTTCCACTCCCAATTTCCTTACCCTGCTGGTGGTAGGATATTCGTATCCGCCCGGATAGCGAGCACCATACACGGTGTTAAGACCCGGCATAGTGACCCATCTTGTGTGGGTCGCGTTCCGGAGTCAGCCAGTGTATATCCGGTTCTCCCCAGGGGGCTTGCCGCCTCTTCCTATACCTTTCCCATTCCTTATTCCATCCCCTTTGGCCCTGGGATAAAATACTGCAGGAGTCGCCAGTATTCTGTTAACAGGGATCCCTGTAGTTCATCCCAAGGGTAAAAAAAACGCAATATCCAGTTCCTTTAAGGCTGGCAATGTGTCCCCGATTATTCCGGTATTGTAAATGTTCGGTGGATCTCCACCTAACATCAGATGACCCTTGTGGTCATTAGCTGACCCCAAATGAGAATAATGGTTCCTTACCTGGAAAGTTTCAGCGGGCATGTCGGATATCAAACCGTTGACGATATGCAGTCTCTCGAGTCTCCCGGCCATCTCGCTGCCAGCGAATATATCCTTCGTCAGTTTGGTCATTTGATGACCGTCGATCGAAAGGGTAGATAGGTTTCCTAAGATCTGTGAAATAAAAAAATACACTGAACAGACACGCACACAGGCCTGACCACAAATTAGGTTTAACTTGGTAGCTTAGCTAGTCTAGGGATATTCTTGCCAGTAAGGTCCACGACACATCTCCTTACCTTTTAAACCCTTACAGATTTATTGTTAATTTACCCTACTCCTTCTTGCCCTTGTCCCGATTTCCATATCCTCCTAGTCCGTGAATCCCTACATTTAAAGATCCCTTCCCTCTTCCCATGCTTGTTTGTGTGCCTTTTCCTGCCAGCCTATAGCGCGGCGATTACTCCAAAATTCCCTTAACTTTAAGTTAGTCTTATTAATGACGAATGTTCTGTACTTGACCTGTCATAAGCGCTTTCTTAGCCTACATGATGAATAAAGTTTTTTATTTGATTTGAACTGTACTATAGGTATCAGGAAATATGAGGGACTAACGATTCCACAGTACCCAGGCCCAAAACAAATATTTGTGAATCACACAAATATTTATTCACGATGCGAGAATAGAACCCGCAGCCTCTCGTTTCACAGCTGGTTTAAACTATGAATCTACTTTGAATATAATATTTTTACCAATAGCAGAAGAGTAAAATTTCCTTTCAACTATAAGGCGGTTTTAAGATATGCTTAACCACATTGGAGATTTATTTAAGTAGTACATAATAATAATAAATACACCCAATAGCTACACTTATTCATAGTAAAAAAACAGATTCCAGATCTAAATGACCAATTAAGACCATCACATCATAAGGTCGTACACAAGGTGGTAAGTCCGTCATATGCGAGAGGCCGTCTGGGTTGGTACCACTGCTTTGTCTATTTTAAAGTTCTGTGTGGTGTTTCTTCTGTTTATGGGCAGGCGTGGCGCTTACCATCAGGCGAGGGCCTTACTCGTCACGTCATTCAATGAAATAAAAAAAAAGTAACATCACTCGAAATTACCTTAAAAGCATCTTTCGGGAACTCCGATATCATAGTATTGACAAAGTACAGCTCCTGCAGAGTCCTGTTGACTCCTGCGAACGCATACTCGTCTATCGTCTCTATTGGAGCGTCGACAATCTCCAGGACCCTTACCGTCGACCTGTGCAGTAATGGCCCGAACAGATGTGCTAGAATAAAAATGAAATAGGTAGAATAGAAAAAAATGATTATTTTCTATGAGAAAGAGACAATTCTTAGTGTAAAGATGGATTCATAATATAGTGTTTTTTTTTTTTAATATTGTGTCGTTTGGTGGTACTTCAAAATGCCCGCGAAGTTATTTCGATAGTGTATATTTTTATGAAGACATGCTAGGACAGAAGTGTAAGTGTGGGTAGTTGAAAACACTACTGAAACAAAAATAGTGCAATCAATCTTGATTAATGCCTACTTGAACGGTAAAGAAAAAAATAAGGAAACCTACATTTTTTTTGATGTCGTCTGAGCCTTCCCCATTAGAATTTCCAAGGTATGTGATATGTATGGTGGACTAAGGCCTAACCCCTTTGATTAGTCCACAAGGCCCGTGCACAAACTTAGGGCAATATAAGGCTGTGGTCGCACTAGTGCATCTGTGGCCACAACCATGAACAAGCAGGATGCATGCGGCCCACTTAATTCAGTTTTTTGTGTATAGTCGTGTTATGCCCATAGTGGTGGCTGCATTAATACGCAAACGGCGTGTTAGAGGCTTAAGACTATAATAGCTAAAAAATACTCACCTATTTTGCACTCCTTTAGCAACAACCTCTCTATAGGCAGCCCCAAGCCAGCTATATTGCCAAGACCGACACTCATGATTGCCAGACCAGTGTTCTCACATTTTATATATAGCCCAGCATCTGTCCCTTTCTCGCAGACGCACGGGTACATCAGCTGGCTGTCGGAGTTTTTCGGACAAGGATATGCTGGCCCTGGAGGTATATATTCCAAAAGCACAGACGGCAAAGATACCAGGAGAATTAATATTGTGGAGACCATTTTCTGAGAGGTTGTTTTGATCTGTAATTAATAAAATACTTCTGTGGTGAGTACAAATGTTATGCTACAATGACCTTAATATAAAAGAAGATTGTGGGTTTTTCACTATTTTTCAATATCACTAGAGACAGTGAGGTTTGTATCATTGGTATTAGGAATATTTATGGTTCATTTTTATTGGCCGATGACTGGGCTGATATACAGTATACGGGTATTCCCCGTAATAATAATAACTAATGAAGTTATAATCACGAACGTGGTCGATAAGTCGGTCGATATACAGCATGCGGGCATTCCAGCGATATGTATGGCATGCGTTAACAAAATATTTTACGCACCCCACACGCGGGCACTATCGTCCAATGAAAATGAGCCATTAGCTTGGCAAGTTATATCACTTTATTCTATCAAGTGCATCGGAGAAACAACTTTTAGAAAAGCATTGTAAAAGTATGTGGCTCCAGATAGAATGGATGAACTATCTTGCATTGACAAGTGGTGTATTGGTTGAAAAGACATGATGAGATTATCTCGAGCAGCTCTTCACAGTGCTCCCCATGGAACAGATGGCAAAGTATGAGAAACATATATCCCTCTGCATGCCCAAGGGTTCCAAACCATCCGTAAGACTATGATTGTCCATAATTCAATATCGAGTCAAAAGGGAGGAGAGTTGAATGGAAATCACCACTACTGACACAAGTTTAGATCAATCCTCCTGCAATGTCCTCTGTGGTGCTCTCTGGGAGCTGATTCAGACCAGAGTTCAACCCCTCCCATGCTAATATAGGTCCAGCAGGGCTCAGCTCTCTTTCCTCATATGCAAGATCATTCGGCCTGTACTCTATAGGTCTCTATAGGTACTGTATAGGTGTGGCTTGTTGACTGCCTATAAGCATCTTGCCACGGATATCTACATGGTGAAGATGCAAATGCTAAAGATAATATGGAGATAAGAAGGATGTTGTGCAATGTTACAGAACTGGTTCACATAATATGTAACAAGTACATCTATAGCAGTCTTGGTGTCTGCAATGTGCCTGAAAATCTCCAGGCATATTGCATAAATAAGGTGGTGTGGTCAAGTTTGTTTAAGTTTTGGGCTACTTAGTTTTTACAAAGACAGTTTTCAAATACATATAATAATACCGAAAATACCGATTTTATCTATCTCAATCCCGATGTTTTGAATTGTTCATTTTGACTCAGAAGTTCAGAAATTTCGAATTCCGGTATCGCGGTTTTCAACGACGAGTAATTCTTGGAAATTAATTAACCATCTTTATTTTATTGTTAATTTAAAAATTAAAGTAAAGTACAAAACAATTTACAATATTGCATAAGCAGGAACACGGAGAAAAACAATATTCAAGGCTGTATGGGCAGGCTACACAACTTTAAAAGTTCTTTGTATGTAGTAAAGGTCAGCAAACCTGTTTTAATTACAAGTGCGACATATTATATATAATTAATAAATAGATGGAACTGATAGAATGCAGTTATTATTGCTTAATGAGCTAATATTAATCAATCTTCTTCAAAACATAACATATCTGGCAAAATGCAATAACTTTCACTCCAACTATTACATGTATAAAAACGTTACCTGTCTTAAATCTTTCATAATTGAATCGATTTACACAAATCTTGCAGCAGGTGGTGTATTTTCGCGTTTTTACATAATATAATGTTTATAACACGTAATAGTAATTCTTAGAAGATCGCTGTAACCTCCTCTCTCATGGTCAACAAGGAACTAACTATAGACAATTGAGCAATATAGATTAATGACAGATTTAAATAAAATATTACCAGTTAAAAAAAATATATGTAATAGACAACATTTTATACAATGCATGTCAAACCATCTGTCAATTGAATCAATTTAATTTTAGGTTTAATTTTCTAAAATAGATAAAAACTAAACAACAAATTCTATTAGGATGCCACCCAAAAAGAAACTGAAAACACCAATCGCTGAAAAATTTAGATGCGATCAAGTCGAAGGAGAACGTTTTCATACACATACCGATGATGTATTTCGTTACAACTGGTGGGAAGTTTTCTGCTTCCCATACATACTTTGTGCAAGATTTTGGGACTGTTTTATTGCATTGTGTGCTGGGACTAACCAATGTTTAGTTTACTGGATGATGATACAATGGTTAGTTTGTAAGATAACTAGACTAACTACTCCAGATCCAATCATTTTTCCATATTATTTTTACATGTTTTGCCAAGTTATATTGCTGACTACACTATTTGTTATGATTTGGATTTGGTTTGGAAAAACTCTATTTATACCATTCTTTAAAACATTTTGGGATGTATTGACGGACCAAGACGAATTACCACACGAGCAAAACGCATCAAGATTGTCTTTTAGAAGATACTGTTTTAGAAAAGGAGAAATATTTGAAAGTTCATTAGATTCCAGCGCCGAGTATTATTCAAACAACTTTAGTAATATTGTCAATATTATTATAAATATTTTTGTAATAAAAATATTTTATTGACATTAAACTTTATTACTCAGATCCGGTCAGATTTTTATTATGATAATGTTATTTCTCAGTCTTCAATGAGAAGTCATGCTAACTATTTATCCTAATAAATGGCAGATAATCTTCACTTTATTAAAATTATTAATATTTATGTGCTTACATTGTACATTTGTACAATTTTTTAATTACTCCAAGGCGGGCACTCAATGAATATAGACTACAGAGGGCACTGTTGATAATGTTAGTCCTTGGGCGCTTTTGAATTTTGGTAGTAATATTCCAAAATAATTTATTCGTAAATTAAGATAATATTAATAAATTGACATCACTAATTTTGACATTTACTGCCACTTGCAGCATTGCCAGATCTACTGTTTTTTTCCCGTAGATCACGGAATTTTGGACTTAATTACGGAAATACGGAAATTATTATTGGCGAATCCACGATATTGGATAAAAAATCAAAATATTGCGTAAAATGAAACTGCAAATAATTTGAAAGAACACGATGGATTGCATTTTGTTACAAACATCATTCTTTCAGCTTGAACTTTATATTCGACACCCAATATGCCTATATAACTATAATAGCTAGATAAAATTACTTGAATAAAATGAAATTCATCTAATAATTATAAATGAAATTGCTGGGCATTATGAGACTTAACATCCTATGTCTCGGGGTGACGAGCGCAGTCTAGAGTCATGCAATGCTTTGTAATTCAAAGTTCTGCGTTGTGTTACTTCTGTTTATGTACAGGCGTGGAGTCGATTCGTCATTCAGGCAATTAAAAAAAATGGCATTCTAGATGTCAAATATCAGTTGTCAACAGTTGGTGTAAAGTGGTTTTATGTATTTTTTATTAGGTTCGTCCTAATTGTTTATTTTGAAATGCAATGTTATCTTTAAATTTATTCCTACAAAAAGTTCAGTTCAACATACCTTCACAGAATAATCTGTCGATCTACGAAATTCTAAGAATTTATGGATGAAAAATATTAATATTGCGTATAATATGATTTATATTATTTTTTCTTTTTGGTAAGAGTACGATAATTTTGGCCTAAGTTACGATAATTTTACACTACTGATACGATAAATGACTCGCTGTAGGTTGTAAACCCTGGTTGTTACTAATGTCACTGTTAGTTAGTCAACCAAAAAATGTCGGGCAGTGTGTTATTTTATAACTCACAATAGAGCATTTATTAATTACGCTAAACTGTATAGCTCATATAACGCAATTCTGTGTGGAGTTAACTTTAATTTTTGGGTACCAATAACGCGGCTCCTAGTAAGTAACAATTACATATTTAATTCTGCAGTGAACGGAAAAGTGAAACCTTCACTCACGTAATAGTCTCAAAATATACGCTATGAATTTAAATAATAAAGAGTTATTCGTACTCTAAACGCGTATGTGATATTTCTGTGTGATTATAATGCTGTGGGTGTGCTATTTGTTGCAATGAATAGAGCTCTATAAAGCAACTTGTCAGCTATGTATTCAAATATTTCTGGGAAGAACAAAAAATTCGCGTGTCTTCTAAAAGGTGCATTCTAAACTATCTAACGTGCCGGATACGCTTGTCTTATCACATACGTTTTTCATACTTTGAAATAGTATGTCTTTTTTGCTTATACTCAAGTTCTGTTTGACCCAAATTAAAAATTCTTGACCTACCTATATCTACTTGGCATACTTTCTAAATTTCTGAGTTACTGCGTTATACGTAACAAAAACCGTAGTATTACATACAAAAATATTTCCTTTACATTGATTAATTTGGATAAAACTAATTTTGTAACTAACACTAGACAATATTTGATATCATTGATACAACTGTGGTTACATTAATATACACATATAAATTAACTAGTAAGATTTGTGATTTATCCAGACAATTTGATTACATATTAGTTATAATATGGAAAGTTTGAAATTATTGAAAAAAAAAATGTCATGTTAATTACCAGCTCATCATAATAATATGTGATGACTATCAGATAAACATGGATCTAATCTGTATCAATAAATCCCAATGTTATTAGAAGCAGTTGATTAGTAATAATATGCACAATTAGGTCTACTTGCACAATAATCCTTGAATTGTATTTAACCACTAAATGAGTTAAGAAAGGTCAAATATGAAAAGTTAACATTACCAAACATGTTTAACACTTAAATATGATTAAGGATCACCATGCAATTTGCCTTTAAAAATTACATTAATCTGATATATCCATTTTTCTCCAAATAATTATACAACATTATTAAACAAAAGTAGGATAGAATCAACAAACTAAGGGCCAGTTAAGCAAACCAATTAATGTAACATCATCCTTATCGTCCTCAGCTGCATTAAGGGGACGGAGATTACATATCTATGATTCAAAATTTATTCTTTTATTTTTATTCAAAATTTTTAAGGGACTTTCAGTCGTACAATGACTACGTCAGCCACATAGAGCTAACTCTTGTAACTACTGCATGCTCTTTGATACATAATATCTAGTTGTTTTTAAGTCATCTGTAGACAGACCGATACAACAGTCTAGCCACATCTGATGTTTGTGTAGCTAGAATGCTTTTTATCCAAATTTTAAAAACACTATTTACATACCTTTATCAGCCAAGATGATATATTATCAATCTATATTCTATCCTATATACGTTATAGATTTTTCCATAATATTCTGAAGCCAGAAATATATTTGGGGAAATGAAATTTAAACAAATATGATACCAATCTATACATTTTGTGTATAGACATTTGTCTCAACTCTCAAAGCATATTTATATATTGACGCAACAATAGTCAAATTTGTTTATTAAAAACAATAATAAAAATTACTAAAATAGATAATAAACTACACAAGTACTGTAAGGCAAAGCTTTAACAGTCTTAATTTTATACTTACAATTAAAAAAAAATAATATCAACACTGCTTGCTCTCTGGGGTCAAAACACATGAAAAATTTGGTGAATATTTTTTTTAGTTTGTTTACCGCATAGTACAATCTATGTAATATACTATGGATGCATAAGTTATACAGTTTTATCAACCGAATAGTTGACAGCCTGGCTGTTTCTCCATTTGTACTTAGCATAGAGAAAAGGAAAGAGGGGCAAATGCTCTTATTGCCCTATATGGATTTGTGCATGAGACCATTGAACTGGCTAATATTGAGATTTTCGCTATCGCTTTGCTGTTGTAAGATACGCAATACTATCGCGGGTCAGCAGACCAACTGACACAATTACGATAAGAATTTTTTTATTTATATCAGCCCATTTTTTGTACTTGACCTAATGTCTTTTTTTGAAATTACAGAGGTTTGTGCAAAGATTTTCCTGTTTCAAATAACCAGCCAGATCGCGACAACAATCTGTTCGTATATGCACTGAATAGTGATGGACAAACACGTCATTATAACGATAATCGATAGATTGCTAAAGATTATTCAACACTTTTTTGTACATCTTCATATGCTTGCTTGATGTGTTTTATTTGGGTTTAGGTCTATGACTGACGTGCCACTGTGACAGATATCAAAACTACTTACTTCAAGCTCACGTACACATAAGATATAAGTTGTTCCTTATGTGAAATTTAATGATGACTAGATGTGCCATTTCTAATAACCCCCTTCAGAGACGAATCCACAAAAAAAAAACTATTCGTTAAGCTCACAGTTATATTAAATAGCAGTCATTAATCTACCCAAACATTGTCAATTGCCCCTCAATTTTCAATAAGTTATATTGCTTCGGAATTCGGTCTTTCTGTATCCTCATTCACATTTATTATAGAGTGGATAGTAAAAATATGGGTCTGGCGCATCACTACACCGAGTCCGTCATCGTTTCCTCTCCGGTTCGCCTTTATTTGTATAACAATACTATGACTGCATAATTATTATACTGTGACGTCAACGTGCTTTATTATTCTGTTTTCACATGCATTGCGACACGAAAAATTAAATCTTATTTGAACAATTTTTTTTTGAAAACATTAAGTAGGCACTTTATATTTTTGATCCAAAATTTCTGTAAGATCCGAAGGATTAGATCTTGCAACAATGTTTATGAAGATTAATTAGATATTTGTCGCCGCAACGATATTGGGGCCGAAAATTACTATAATAGAGACCACGTCTATCCAAGCGCAATGATGTCATATCATATCGTGCCTCCTGGACCTAAGAAATGTAGCGGGGAGATGGCTGTATGACGAAGGCGGAGGACCGTAAAGCATGGCGCGAACTTAGAAATGTCTATGTCCATCAGCGGACGAATTCAGGCCGATCAATGAAATTGTTTTATCAACGCTTAAGAATATCTGACTTCATAACACATATGGCACACCTCGTGATTCTGAAACAGCCCTTCTTAGGTCTGCCCCGCCTAACATAATTGAATACAACTAGGTCCAAAATAGTGCTTGAAAATAGCAATGTGAACAGTTCGATTTTGTTTCGATGCAATAAAGTACTTTGTATTTAGAGTAGTTAATAAGGTACAATGGGGTTGACATTAATAAAAACCCCTAAATAAATTGAGAATTAAAAAAAACAGTTCGATTACCAACGGCACGTCATAATAGTATAATGAGGCGACAATGTAGATATTTTTACGATAAATAACATGCAATAATCTCCACTGTTTAATCAAAAACTTCCCTGCGACAAAAGGTCGCGATACCTGCTCTGAACTGTAATTATCCGTTTATTTTTACCGTTTTCCGGTAACATAAAGTGTAGGTTATATACGATACAAAACCACGTATCAGTGAAACTGGTACTTTTTTGTGCCACGAATAGTTCCACAATGTTTTCGGAATATCCACCTTTGAAGTTGTAATGATTAAAGAATTTATATTCAAGACCACATCCATATAATATGATGTTTTTATACATTTTAGCAGGATGAAAAATTATCAAGATATATGTCTCGATATAAGTTTAATTTACATAATGTTTGCACATATTTATTTTATGTAAACTTTATAATATACAAAACAATGTACCAAGGCGGACCAATGCCAAAGGTAATTTTTAACAATTAACCTACGGGTGATGCAGAAATCTGCAAATATAAATGTCCCTTAATACTGGTATTATTATATTACGGAATTCCGGTTCTTGTGTAAAGCGATAAGTAAAATTGTAAAGATTGAGGTACAATGCGCGGGATATAACTTGGCCGGGTTGAAGTCACCATTTCGTCTCCAACAACAGAGCCGCCAGACCGCGCGCTCTGGCTGACTTCAGACCGGTAAAGTTAGTACGTATTGATTGTATCCTGTTTTTTTAATAGTATTAGCCGGCAAACGAACAAGAATATTCCATCTGATGTAAGTAATATATGTACCGCGCGCGCCTACAAGTCGTCCTGTCCTACAAGGTGGACAGACGACCTAATAAAGGTCGCAGGAAAGTGCTGGATGCAGGCCGCTTCCAACAGGTCAGTCTGGAAATCTTTGGGGGAGGCCTATGTTCAGCAGTGGACGTCTTGTGGCGGATGATGATGATGATGATGTACCGTGCATGTACGCTCACAATACCATAAGAATCACTGGCGCATTGTTGACCTTAAAGGGAAGGGATAATTACGGGATTAGAAAGGGGAAATGGTATTTGGGCCTCCAGATGTCTCACTAACCGTACGAAACAACAAGTTGTTACTTTACGGTGGTTTTCTGTGAGACAGTGGTAACAACTCGGTGGTTATGCCGGTCCATTCATTCTGCAAACAAAATTAACTACACCGTGGCTTTACCACTTAACAGAAAATATACACAATGACAAATATTAAACTTGCTTAATTTTTCAGATGGAATAGGTTTTACGATTTACAAAGAATACTAATTATAGTCACTGGCCTACTCTTTCATTATATAATAAGCTTTGTGATTTTTAAAATTAAATCTGACTAAACACAAGTAAGGTACAAGATCTTTTTTCGCAACTACTAAAGAATTGACATTCAAACGCGCTACAAGGTATTCAACTCTCTCCCTGATGCCTTAGAGTTGAATATCGTGTAGATACATTATATTCCTAACATCACGTGTTTTGACTGTGCTAACAGAATGTATACCAACTGGTGGCCTTGAATACAAAAAAAAATAGGATTACGGTGCGACTTGGAAAATCCAAGATTTCCCAAATGCCTTAAATAGGTCAGCATGTTTACTTCGAGGGTCGAATGATGTATTTTGTGTGGATGATTTTTTTTTGAAGTGATAACTTCTTATGGGAGGGTGAACCGAAACGTTCCGTAACGCGAGCGGTCCATCGACCAGCCAGCGTTAGCCGACCTCCCTGGAACATCGATAATTTCGAAATCCCAGGTGGCGTCACACAGTGACCAGTCGGCTTGGACCGGACTTTCACAAGACTTTGACAGGACTTTAACCGGACTTCGACCGGACTTTGCCACGACTTTGACACGACTTTGATACGACTTTGACACGGCTTTGACACGACTTTGACACGACTTTGACACAGCTTTGACACGGCTTTGACACTGCTTTGACACGACTGACACGATTTTGACACGACTGTGTCAGGCTCCTCCGCTCTCACTTTAACCCACATTAGTTTAAGTTATCACTTCTGTCGAGCGTCCCGGGACGCACACTTTTTTTTTATTGTATGGACGCATGCTTTAAGCCTGACGCTTTAGGCGCTCTTAACCCTTAATTATATGGATGAGGGGTAAACGGAGCAAGAGCTTCACCTGATTATAAAATATCACCGGCGCCCCCTGACCTACCACACCATCCAGAATCCTAGATGTTCACAACGGTCTTATCCTCAATAGGACATTGTCTCTATGTTTGATGTTTATTTTTTTATAATATGTAACTGAATTAATAGCAATATTCTTCATTCTATTTCGTTTTTTGAAAAATAATCAACATTTTTTCAAAAATGAGACCGCAATAAATATTTAAATTATTTACGAGTATGAGCAAAAGTGGGTGCGTAGTGGGGACATGAAATATCGTACTATTTCCCTCCCACGCGTTCCCCTAATGGCGATGACGTCATAGCACTAGTTGTGTATCCTTTTCTGTCATTTGACATTTACCCCTACCACCAGATTTGCCATCCGCTATTCTGTAATCTCATAGTTTTAGCACGGCACGGTACTTTATGCAATAATGCGAGACATAACTTGCACGTGAAAAGCATACCAATGAGGACGTATAAAAATCTTCGGTCCGAATAAAAAAAGCTTCTAGCTTAACCTTTGGGGCTCCACACGGTCTCTTATAATAAAATCGCGCGATTTACATTGCGATTATAAAAGTGTGTGCTAGGTCTAACACTGGCTGTTTGTTTAATCGTATCAATGGTCATAGAAAGTTGGAGACATGCTTTTCTATTTAAGACCTTGAGTATTTCAACGCAAGAACTGTTTTGAGTCAGCAGAACTGGTTTGAAAGCGGTTTAATGGCACGAAAGGACGCGACACATCCGACGCGACGTGTCGTTAGACGTTTCACAATCGTGCCGGTTTGTTGACTTCTTTATGCTAATATTGTCTCAACAGCCATGATTTTAGTAACTGGTTTTTCTTAATTTGTATGAGGATTGAGGTGTACTGTTATATCTATAGGTTTATACATAATTTGAGGCGATCAGTGGGTCAGTAGGTTTCTAACAACGGGAGAAACGTAGCTTTGACACTTATAAGTAGGTTTCTCGCAGTAAGTAAGTAGGTTTTTCTAGGTAGATACCACCGCTTTGTCTATTCGGCCATCAAGCAGCATTGTATAAGCACTACTTTATATCGGTTTAAAGGACATTTTTATTCTGCCGATTTTACTGCCTGCAGGCACTATTGTATTTCAGATTTGAATTACAAAGTTTTGTTTTTCGGCGGGGCTGCCAACATTGTGATTACCTTCACAGTCTTCACATTGAGAACTTCATGATTACCCCAAAGCCGTCGATAGCCTCAGTCATACTTGGATATTCGAAGCTTTAGAGACCCAACAAATCACGTACATTAACTTACTAAAGAATTTGTTGTATGAGATTAAAGAACATTAAAATTGTCTGTACAGACGAAGCAGCGATAGATGTTTTCTACCGGCCTCCTCGTTATTAAAGTTGCAGATTAATTACAGTTTATAAGTTTATGTATAAACCCATCTAATAGCCACTGGATACTATCTTTAACATCACACATTGTCGTTTTTTGTGGTTGGCACCAGTAACTACGCGTACGTATTGGTCCAATGTGTGAATATTTATGCGCGTGTGTGGTAATGTGTATGAATCGTTTGTTTTTTAAATAGATATTTAGACATAGAAAACAATTAAGATATCTTTTTTAATGAGAGAACCATCGTAGAATTTATTTTGTAGTTACTATGACGGTACGGATTGGAGGCAGTCTTTCCGTCAGTAAAGTTTGCCTTCCACATCATTTTAAAACAAGTCAAACAAGAACATAGTCAATTTTACTCAACATCAATATAGTTTTGTCCTAAATATTTTGCCACATTTAGCTCATATGTGAATCTCTTTTAATTCCAGATAGCAGCTGCCAGCTGACAGCAGTGGTGAAAATGAAAGTCTGGGGAGCACACGGTGAATTCTGTGCCCGACACCAATGGGAAGTCATCGTGGCAACGCTGGCCTTATTGGCTTGTGCGGCCAGCGTCGAAAGACACGGCCCTGGCAATAGATCCGAGCACTGCGCCGGCTGGGCCAGAGCCTGCCCTGGCCTAGAGGCTGAATATCAAGCCGCAGACGCAGTCATTATGACTTTCGTGCGATGTGCAGCGTTACTATATGCATATTACCAAATCTCGAATCTACACAAAATAGCCTCGAAATATCTGCTGATAATCGCCGGAGTGTTTTCTACGTTCGCCAGTTTTATTTTCACATCAGCAGTGGCTAGTTTATTTTGGAGCGAACTTGCTAGCATTAAAGACGCTCCATTTTTGTTTTTGTTGGTGGCGGACGTCGCTAGAGGCGCCAGAATGGCAAAAGCTGGCTGGTCTGCGGGTGAGGATCAAGGAAAAAGAGTTGGAAGAGCGTTATCCTTGCTGGGTCCAACCGCGACATTAGATACACTACTAGCAGTATTGTTGGTTGGAGTAGGAGCCTTATCCGGTGTGCCTAGATTAGAACATATGTGTACCTTTGCGTGCCTTGCTTTATTAGTGGACTACTTAGTCTTCGTAACGTTCTACCCTGCTTGTTTATCATTAGTAGCAGATTTTGCGTCTGGAAGAAAAGAAATGTCACCAGACAGCCCATTTTCTGAAGAAGACTTAAAGCCAAACCCAGTTGTGCAAAGAGTGAAAATGATAATGGCAGCTGGTCTTCTCTGCGTTCACTTGACGAGTAGATGGCCTTGGTCATCTGATAGTGGCATTATTGAAGGTCCTACCGATGATATGATATCAGCTCCTGGCGATAATGTGCTGCTCCATTCCTATGTGAAATGGTTCTCTGTCAGTGCTGATTATATAGTCATAGCGACTTTACTATGCGCTCTGATAATCAAATTTATATTTTTCGAAGAACAACGTAACTGGGTCATAGATATGAACGATATGACAGTCAAAGAGTTCGTGCAAAACGATAAGGAGGGTAATTTATCACGGAAACCTAAATTTTCTGTGGGTGATGATTCAAATTCCGAAGTATCTACACAAACCGATGATGCCAATAATATTGAAGATGTTGAATGGCCTCTTCTGTCTCCTAGCTCTTCAGCATCCAAACTTAACGCCAAGAAGCGACCAATGGCTGAATGTCTAGAGTTATATAGGTCTGGAGCTTGCACAGGTTTGAGCGATGAAGAGGTCATAATGTTGGTGGAACAATCGCATATTCCTTTACACCAGCTTGAAAGTATTTTAGGCGATCCTTTAAGAGGAGTAAGACTCCGGAGGCGAGTGGTCGCTTCCCGTTATCACACGGAAGCGGCGATCAAGCAATTGCCGTATCTTAATTACGATTACAGTAGAGTATTGAACGCTTGTTGTGAAAATGTAATAGGATACATTGGTGTTCCTGTAGGTTATGCTGGTCCTTTATATGTGGATGGCAAAGCGTATATGATTCCTATGGCGACCACCGAAGGCGCGTTGGTCGCTTCTACAAATAGAGGAGCTAAAGCGATTGGTACAAGGGGTGTTACAAGTGTAGTAGAAGATGTTGGCATGACAAGAGCTCCGGCAGTTAAGTTGCCAAATGTAGTGCGAGCTCATGAATGTCGCCAATGGATTGACAACAAAGAAAATTACGCCGTTATGAAGGAAGCATTTGATTCCACCTCGCGTTTCGCTAAACTCCAAGAAATTCACGTTGGAGTGGACGGGGCTACTCTATACCTGCGATTTAGAGCAACAACCGGTGATGCCATGGGCATGAACATGGTCTCAAAAGGTGCCGAGAATGCCTTAAAACTCTTAAAAACTTTCTTCCCAGATATGGAAGTTATTAGCCTCTCAGGAAACTATTGTTCTGACAAAAAGGCAGCTGCCATCAATTGGGTTAAAGGAAGAGGAAAAAGAGTCGTCTGCGAGACTGTGATATCAGGTGAAAATTTAAGAAACATTTTCAAAACTGACGCCAAAACTTTAGCTAGATGCAACAAAATTAAGAATCTTTCCGGATCAGCGTTGGCAGGGTCGATCGGTGGGAACAACGCGCATGCAGCTAACATGGTGACTGCTATCTTCATAGCTACAGGGCAGGATCCAGCGCAAAACGTGACCAGTAGCAATTGTTCCACCAATATGGAAGTATATGGGGAGAATTACGAAGATCTATACGTGACTTGCACCATGCCTTCGCTGGAAGTCGGCACTGTTGGTGGAGGAACAGTTTTGACGGGTCAAGGTGCCTGCCTTGAGATCTTAGGCGTCAAGGGGGCGGGAGTCCGTCCCGCAGAAAATTCTGCAAGACTGGCGTCTTTGATTTGCGCAACAGTATTAGCCGGAGAACTCAGCCTGATGGCGGCGTTAGTAAACTCAGATTTGGTGAAATCTCACATGAGGCACAATAGATCGACACTTAATGTTCAAACTGCAAATGTAGAAATAAACTCAGTGGCTTTAAAAGTACCTACGTTATAACATTTGGCTTGTAGGATAGAGATCCGCAGCATCTATTTACTCGTCTGGGTGTCTGTTTCAATGACTATTACAGTATATGGGAACTTGTTATGTATTATGTGTATTTTACGATAGATTTAAAGAGTATAGTATGAGAAATAGCGGCGCAAGAGCAAGAACGATCAATGTGCAAATTTACGTTTCAATGAGTGTGTCAAAAAAGCTACGTAGCAAAATTTTTGCATTGTAGTTTGGTTATATATTTTAACTTTATTTCCAAAGGGAATAAAGTCCATTTTCAAAGGATTTCAGATGGATTAATGCACTAACTCTTTATTGAATTAAATATTGCTTAGACTGTTCCTGCGCTTGTGGCTTGTAAATGTACGTATCTCGTCGTGGTTATATGCCTGTTTAATGATGCTTTGTGGTGCAAGCTACATAGATAATACGTAAGATCGGGTGAGGACGCAGCGCCCCTTCAAAATTATTTTTATACACAATGCAAACAGCAATGCTAGACGGACGGGATACAAACCCGTAACACTTCGTTACCCGAGCTCAGCTCCGCGTCCTCATTCTTGCGTCTTCGTCTTTTCTATGTGGTGTTTGCCTGTAAGATATACACACTGCCCACGTTGTGTATCAATTAAAAACACAGTCCATAATGTGAACATTATCGTCTGTTTTTTTACGAACAAAAAAGATTACATTGGATGAAATGGTTTAGAAAAAGTTGGACATTGCAATGGTCCCTATGGATTATGGCGTATATGGATGCAAATACGCAATAACATTCCACATCCAGTGAAAATTGATATATTGAATTTATTTTGCGAAATTCATTAGATTTAATTAAGTTCAATTTCGTATTTTATAAAAAACATCAATAGAAAATTTTATATGTAAAATTATGCAATCAATTTAGCGAAATAAAATTAATATGTCAATTGTTAATTAATGTAAGTTGATATGTTATTGCGTATTTGCATCCATATGCTCTTTACCAAATTTTTCATTTTTATATGCCTTCAGATGACGATACACTTTTCACTGTTATAAGAAAGATTAAAATTATATTCCGTGCTGCAGCAGATCCCATCCGCAGAGATCGTGATTCTCGGCGACTTTAACGCCCACCACGCCGAATGGCTTAGTTCACGCACCACCGATCATGCGGGGAGATCTGTTCACGATTTCGCCTTGGCATATGATTTGACACAACTGGTCACCTCGCCTACGCGAATCCCAGATGTGGAGAATCATATACCTTCCCTGTTGGACCTTCTGTTGACCTCTCATCCGGACGGCTACCTGGTTTCCGTCGATCCCCCTCTGGGTTCGTCGGACCACTGTCTCGTCCGGAGTATAGTGCCGGTTACGCGCACAATACGGCCTCGCTTTGCGGGCCGCCGCCGCGTATGGCACTATAGGTCAGCGGATTGGGACGGGATGCGATCATTCTTTGCGTCCTACCCATGGGGGCAGATTTGCTTCTCACCGGATGATCCAGATGTCGTTGCTGATTCTGTCACCGATGTGGTGCTTCAGGGTATGGAACTTTTTATTCCGTCCTCTGCAGTGCCCATCGGAGGCAAATCCCAGCCTTGGTTTGGTCGCGCCTGCAAGACGGCATCACGCCGAAAGCGGGAATGCTACCAGGCCTGGGCTGACGCTTCGGCATCTAGTGATGTAAATACCAGTGCATTTAAAAAGGAGTATAACTCTGCCTCTAGGTCCTTCAAAAGTGTTATTGCCAAGGCGAAGTCGGAGCACATCGGCAGAATTGGCGAGAGACTGGCGCGTCTCCCGTCGGGAACACGTGCGTTTTGGTCTCTCGCCAAGGCTGTCTTAGGGAATTTCTGTCAGCCTTCTTTTCCACCCCTGCACACGGAGGATGACTCGCTGGCCCATGCCGCGAAGGAGAAAGCCGATCTTCTGGGCTCCCTCTTCGCGTCCAACTCGACTCTGGATGACCAAGGAAATTCACCACCGATAGTCCCGCGGTGCAATCCTACGATGCCGGAGGTTAAGTTCCGGCAAAGTGCAGTTCGCAAAGCACTTCTTTCCTTGGACATTCATAAGTCGAGTGGGCCCGATTGCATCCCTCCGATCGTGTTGCAGATATGTGCTCCAGAGTTGGCACCGGTTTTAACGCGTCTTTTCCGGCACTCCTATACATTAGGCGTAGTCCCGAAATCATGGAAGGCCGCTTTAGTGCACCCGATCCCTAAAAAAGGCAACCGCTCGGATCCGTCCAACTACAGGCCCATAGCCATCACCTCCTTGTTCTCCAAGGTAATGGAGTCTATCATCAACTCCCAGCTCCTGCGGTACCTAGAGGACCACCGGTTGATAAGCGACCGCCAGTACGGCTTTCGTCGGGGTCGCTCAGCCGGTGACCTTCTAGTTTACCTGACTCATAGATGGGCAGAAGCGGTTGAGACCAAGGGGGAGGCGCTTGCAGCCAGTCTGGACGTAGCGAAGGCCTTTGATCGGGTATGGCACAAAGCGCTTCTTTCGAAGCTACCTTCCTACGGGCTTCCCGAGAAATTATGCAACTGGATCACCAGCTTTTTGGCAGATCGGAGCATCAAGGTCGTTGTCGACGGTGCATGCTCTGATCCTAAATTTGTCAATGCTGGTGTTCCACAAGGCTGTGTACTGTCTCCAACTCTGTTTCTTCTGCATATCAATGACATGCTGCAAATCAGCAACATTCATTGCTATGCAGACGATAGCACTGTGGATGTACTGTACACTGGCCGTGCTAATATTTCTCGGGAATACGTTGACGAGAGCCGGAACAAACTTGTGTCGGAAGTCGAGTCTTTGTTAACCAAAGTCTCCGACTGGGGTCGACTAAACTTAGTCCAATTTAACCCCAAAAAGACACAAGTTTGCGCGTTAACCGCTAAAAAGTCACCATTTGTCGTAACTCCTCATTTTGAGAATACTCCCCTTTCTGTCAAAGCCAGTATCGGAATACTTGGCGTCGATATTTCGAGCAACGTCCAGTTTCGCGGTCAATTGGAAGGTAAGGCCAAATTGGCCTCAAAGAAGCTTGGTGTGCTCAGCAGCGTTTGAACCTGTATAAGGCGCAAATTCGGCCCCACATGGAGTACTGTTCTCACCTCTGGGCGGGAGCCCCCCAGTACCAGCTACTTCCATTTGACCGCATTCAACGTAGGGCGGCTCGGATTATCGACGATCACGCTATTTCCGATCGGCTTGATCCTTTGGCTCTGCGTAGAGATGTTGGGTCACTCTGCATCTTCTACCGCATTTACCACGGGGAGTGTTCTGAGGAATTGTTTGGATTGATCCCGGCCGCTGAATTTCACCATCGGACATCGCGCCAAAATATAAAATTCCACCCTCACCACCTTGATGTCCAGCGTTCCACAACAGCGCGATTTGTTAGGCATTTCCTACCTCGCACCACCACCCTGTGGAACCAGCTGTCGCCGGCGGTCTTTCCGAACCGTTACGACTTGGGAACCTTCAAGAAGAGAGCGTATTCTTTCCTTAAAGGCCGGCAACGCATTTGCAAGCCCCCCGGTGTTGCAGATGTTCATGGGCGGCGGTGATCACTTTCCATCAGGTGAGCCTCCTGCCCGTTTGCCCCTTATTCCATAAAAAAAAAAAAAAAAAAAAATATGAAAACCAGCTGAATATTCAGGTGCAACAGCTAAAATTTCATACAATTCTCATCGTCGCGTCGTCTTAAACTTTCCAATTTATCTTCTGTTTAAATTCCTTTTTTCACTTACGGCATATGAAATTATACGTTGGGAACGTCGTCTGGTAGAGCCATTCGCAAGGATCATATTTGTATGAATAGAAAAACATCCCCAAACATTTTTATAATGACTGTTTCAACGAATTATTTGACTCTTCATAATCGTAATTCCTTCAAATGTATGACTTTTAGTACTGCAGGATCTGACTAGTCTTTGATATATATACCGTAAAGTGGGGCTAATTGGTAGAAAAAGTCACATAAAATGGCTGTAATGTTATCAACTTTTGTATTAAGTCACCATTTTTATCAACTGGTTATAATATTGCATGTACTAATACAGAATATTAAGGATTGTGTGATGACAAGCAATGAATTTAGGTTTTTTTTAAACAATATACGACTTTCCAAATAACCCTTAAGGTGGGGCTAATTGGAATCAACTGGATTTATGCTGGAAAATAGGTACATAGTCTTGAAATTACTATTTAAACTGTGTCGTGCTTTGATTTCTTTCCTTTTCCTTTCCCTTTTTCATTCAATACAATGAATATTTTTTTTCCTTTTCAGAGATGTCATCTTTTCTTTCATAATCTTCTATGCCAATACTTTTTCCAGGTGACACATTAACCTTCTTTTTGCGTTTTTTAATGCTTTCTGCTTGCTTTGGTTCGTAAGTCACTCAACATATCAATGACACATGTAGAAACATTCTTATCAACTGTTACAGCATCCTGTGGCTTATTCGGCAATTTTTCAATAGGCCTTCACCGATCGATTGGATACAGCCCACATTTATTAAAACCATTAATTATGTTTTATTTGCCTGCATTATTGGCTGTTAGCTTTTGATACAATAATGAAAACAACCGTGGAAAACCTTTTTTTGTCATCGATTTTACCTGTCGATTTTGTTTTTGTTTATAATAATGCCAATATTTTTTTAAGGGTGCATAAAAAGCAACGTCTAGAGGTTGCCTTATATGGGTAGCCTTTGCAGGCAGACAGACAAATTTGACGTTATAGGTCTGACATAATTCCAAAACTTCTGACGAAAAATGCAATGATAAGTTGTCTCCTATCAAGTAACCTTAACTCCTTCTTATTTCTTTCCTTCTAGTCTCATTATTGGGTAATAACCAAATAGCCCCATTTTGCGTTCCAATTAGCCCCATCTTCAATAATACATCATAGCACAAAAACTATTGTTGCTAATTAAAATGTTATTCCTGATTAATAAAGGTGAAAAAATGAATAACATTTTATAAACTAACCAAAACAATCGAATGTACGAAAAATTTTACACCTCTAAAAGTTTGCAGCTCTCGATTTCGCACCAAAATACTTCTTTTTGCCAAAAACCGTTTACTACTTGTCATAACACCGGAAGAACTTTTCTGGTTGGTTGATTTAAAATCAACAATAGCGCTGTGACTAAATCCCGAAAGCTCGCTATGGTTGACTTCAGTTTTAGTAAAAAAAATAAAGATGCAATCTTGTTTTTATTTTTTTTCAAATAGCCCCTTGTTTCTCAAATAACCCCATTTTACGGTAGGTTTGCATTTTTGCACGTCTTTGATATGTGTGCGTGAGCTTGTATTTATGTAGTTTTGACTTTCTTAACATACTAAACCTTCATCCTATACATATAAATTGATAGTAGCAAACACACATAGTCATTGTATCTATACAAACACACGTGTTAAAAAGTGCAAGAATGAGTTGAACTTGAACTTGTTGAATAAGAGGCCATCCATAAATTACGTCACACGTTAAGGGGACGGGAGGGGGTCGGCGAAGTATGACATTATGTGACAAGGGATGGGGAGGGGTCCCAAATTTTTTGACATCACATTTTTCAAACTATAATATGTTGATTTTATTGAAAAAGAATTTAAATGGAAATAAAAATAATACCGAAACACTGCTGTTTTAATTTCATAAATTTCTGAAAGTAAAATTGCAAAATATGTGACATCGCACTAGGTAGGGGGGGGTCTCACAAATGTGACCAGCTGTGACACGGGCGGGGGAGGGGTCAAAAAATCATGAAATACGTGTGACGTAATTTATGGATGGCCCCTAACTATATGTAAATACGAGAAACGTATTACAAACATCGTAGCTAAGTCGCCTTGCCTCGAAGAATTGTCAAACGCTAGTTGAAGCATTTTGGATGAATGTTGTTCTTGACTAATATATCATTTACTCATTTCCGTACCAAACTAATGAGACCAATTGGGTAATGACAATCACTACGATACCTAAACTGACGTATTATTTAAAGTTGTATAGTACTACGATTTTAAATTATCCGCTTTAGCAATCTGTGTTAATGTTTAGACACGAAGGCGTGACTATGATACACTAAAGAGTTTAGGTCAAACCGCGGCCCGGATCGAAGATTTATGCGGCCCACGGACTTAAGTCGTAGAACTAACCACATGACAGTGAAGACCTGCATGTGCAGTGCAGTGGCTCATAGACCTAGTGATTACATACTCCATGGTATCTCAAATCAATCGAAAATGGATTCTGTATTTACCAAAACCGTCATGTAGCATGAGATGCTACCCTACTTAAGTATTTTTGTCTTCGCTGGGAGCACAAGTGGGATAATCTACCGCTTTGCTCTTTCCCACCGTGCACCCATTCAAAAGTGTGCTTGTAACATAAATGTATAATATATGAAATAGTACCTAAAATTATGAACAATATTGTTAATTGCATATGTGCTTACTTTGTATCGCTTACAAGTATTATACGTAAACTAGATGACCCGGTGAACTTCGTATCACCTACATATATTTGTGTAAAATATGGTCAAAACTTTATACAAATGTTTCATTTACATTAAATGCAATTAAGTAAGGTACTGCACCATTGCACGTGAGGTAGCCCGTCGCACATTTAATCGTCTTCCACCTCCCCCCGGTGGGACAGTCCGGTCCCTGTCCCTGTCCGTGTCCCTGTCCGTGTCCTGTCCGTGTCCTGTCCGTGTCCTGTCCGTGTCCTGTCCGTGTCCCGTCCCGTCCCGTCCCATCCCGTCCCGTGCCGTGCCGTTACTCATTTTTTCTCACCGGGTAAACCATCCCTGAACTTCCACAAATATTTCAAGATCAGAATTAGCCAAATCGGTACAGCCATTCTCGAGTTTTTGCGAGACACACGTATACAGTGTCATTTTGACACCCTATACTTAAATGAAACCATGTGTAGTGTTCGTTAATACAAGTACTTTGAGCTAAGACACTTTCTTATTAAAGGCAAAATAAAAAAATAATATTTCCTAACAAATTAAATGCCGTTAACATTAGATTAATTTTAAACAGTCTGTATACGCGCGCACACACATATAAAAATCAACATACACACCCGTCATCGAATGAACGAGACACACACACATACATTACCATTAAGCTAGCAATACATGTTGGACGAGATAAGGCCAACACGAGTGTAGGTAAATTAATACAAGGCAAGCGCTAGTGCCTAGACGTTCGGCAAGTTTATCGAAAACCAATCGAGTAGCCGGCTGTGAAGCGAGAGGCCGCGGGTTCGATCCCTGCACCGAGACAAATGTTTATGTGAACCACAAATATTTGTTTCCCGAAACAAACCCAGACCCCGGGCTGGGTGTTGTGAGACCAAAAGTCTCTCGTAGTTGCTGATACCCACGATACTATCCTGATACCCAAAAATACTATCTATACGTTGGTGTTAGTCATCACTCGGCAACACACGTCCAACATGTATTGCGGGCTTTATACCGTCGAGGTCAATGTGTCCGCTTTATAAAAACGACAAGCGGACAGAAGGCAAACGGCTCAAAATAGTAATTTAGGAATTGAAATAAATATTAGATTACCCTATGAAATGTAATAAAATCCTAAGTAAAATCGAATCTTGTAACTTTTATAATGATTATTTGTTTTTAGTCAAATTTGTGTTACCTATTTATAGGTATGTGCATTTCCCAAACACATTTTTTTTACGTTTTGTCATTATCAATGAACTAAGTAATACTGTCGCAACTTTTTCAGTGAATCTGTCGAGAGCGTTTTTGTGAATCTGAGACGTATTTTCATATGTATGAAGTTGCCCTTCTTAAGCGTTTGTGTTTTATAATTACATCGTCAGCTGTGACATTTTATTCAATAGAGTTAAGTGCAAAAACCGTACAGCGTGATTTAAAAGGCTCAAAACTTAAATGACGTTTTTTGGCAAAACTACTACAAGCTCAAGCCTCATGTTTGGTACAGGGTAAGCAGAGGCGATGACGAATATGTGGTTTCATTTAGTAACAGGGTGTCAAAATAACACTGTATAGATAAATTAAAAATTAATTAAAAAAACATTGTCCAGCGGACAAAATTGTGAATCTAAACCATTCTCAGATCCCCTTGAACACACACAAAAAATTTCATCAAAATCGGTCCAGTCGTTTAAGAGAAGTTCAGTGACATACACACTCACAGAAGAATTATATATATAAAGATTTAACGAAATAACTATATTACCAAGTGGTACAGACATGCTGAAGTCAGATTTGACTAGCATGGGCGGGCTCGACCGGGTTGGCAACTAGAAAATCAAAGCAAAGTAACATCTTTTTGTGTGATCAGAGAGATTGCCACAGAGCCACAAAAATCTTTTTCTTTTCTCAAAAGTTTACAACGCACCCAGGGGTCTCATAATAAGTAACAAGACTGCTGTATTTTTAAATGCGCGATGTATATGCCATAAGCACACGCCATGCGTGTGTGACTGAAATCTTTACATATATAGCGACTGACGCACGCTAGGCGTATATAAGGAAAATCTATCCTTATAGATTAGCGTGTAGCACACACGCTTCAGGCGTGGCTGCCGCATCCTTATGCGGCACGTGACGCGTTTTCGCCGATGCCACGCACACTCCCCGGGGTGTGTTAGGCCGCATGCTTGTAGATCCAATTCTATAGGCCTGGATATAATCCATTATTATAGCGCCACAGTCAAACTACACTAAATGATGGCGTTTGCTCGTTTGTGACCAAAAAAAATATGTGTACGTGTACTAGTGTACACACGTAGAAAGTGAAACTTCTTTATGGTCAAAGTCCGGTCAAAGCCCGGTTAAAGTCCGATGAAAGTCCAGTCAAAGTCTGGTCAAAATCCAGTCAAAGTAAAAAATGTGACGCGTGCCGCGTAACGGAAAAATGTGACGATTTTATTTTTCTAACCCCGATAAAGAAGTTTCACTTCAAAAATAATTCGTCTCATATAGGAACAAATAACTCATCTATGCAGGCTGGGCTCTATAGTTTCATATGAATGCAACGATAATTATATTATGACTGCTTTCGTTACTTTGGATAAGTGACCTTCATTACTGCCATGACCATAACAAGTTGTTGAAAATTTCATTTATATGCCCGCCTTAACATGATGATGAAATAACCAATAAACAATATTAAACCTTTGAATAAAATGTAATATAATATTGACATGTTAATATATATAATGTATTTTGTGTAATGATTGAGATCGTTAAAAGAAAAAGCTAGTTGAGTGCGACAATTATAAGTTGGCGGTAACTGGGATTAGAACTAATCGAAATATATAGATCAATCTATCAAAATAGAAAATTGACCATTGAGCGTTTAACAATACCGCCACTCATCACGCCAACATAAAGTTGTCGCACTGTATTGTGTAGACTCGAATAAATTGAGGCTTTTATCTTGACAGTACTAGTTATTTGATAGTTCGATACATGTTTCTTGTGTTTGTAAGTAAAAAATTGTGTTTTTTATAATAAAATTTGTTGTATTTAATTTTCTTTTATTTCATATTTGTCTTTTAAGCAGGTAGGTATAGGTAGGTAGGTATACCTAGGTGGGCATTGCGCAATGATGAAGTTTAAATACCGAATGATTGGCCATGATAGGGCGATTAAAGTAATCGCCTTTCATTGTGAATTGCGCACAAGGCCCAAAATAATATTTTAAGCCTCGACAAAAACTGGGTTTGGGGACAACCTACACCTCAGTCCTCCCCGTGACCACGAAGGCTGAAAAGTCTTCGAAACGTCGGGATCAAAATTAATAAAAAACCGCGATAAAATCCGTTTAAATTAGTTTTATTTCAATGAGTAACATTCGCGTAAACGTAAGAAATCATTATGGGTTTTTATAAGTTATGTCAAAGTTTAGGTCTGTGAGAAGTTTAAATGTTTTATACCGAATAATAATGTGCACGACCGTACTTAAACGAAGATGGTAACGGAACTGTATGTCGAGCGTGTGAGCGTGTGTGTTCGTAAGGGTGCACAATCGTGGGTGCTAGGATTGTTTGAGCGCAAGAAAACCAGTAATGTTCAGAAACAGTAGGAATATTTTAATCGTCGTATATAGCCATAAACAGTAACTGTTTTTCGACGTCTTAGTGACGGCGCAACGTAGCGGCAGTCGTAGGAATGTGGCACGACTGATATCGCTGACGCAAGCTTGGTTCTCGTGATGACTTGCTTCCGAGCTCCCAGACTATTTTCTTGCCTGCGGTAATTTTGCCGGTGGGAGGATACTTGTATCCGACCGGATAGCGACCACCGTACACTGGTGCTAAAACCTGCCATAGTAGCCCACCTTGTGTGGGTCGCGTTCCAGGGTCAGCCAATGTATATCCGGTTCTCCCCAGGGGGCTTGCCCCCTGATCCTAACCCTTTTCCCATCCCTTTTCCTTCTTCTCCCCCTTGGCCCTTTGGCAGGCCGGCATGATCTTGCCGACCTACGATAGACACATTGTTTATCGTTGGTCGACAGTATTCTTGGATTGCGCTACACTTACCATCAGGTGTAGCGTAATCATTGTGCCTAGCCCGGATAAAAATTGAATTTAAAAAAATCCTGCTTGAGACTTCCGAGCCGAACTGATTTAGCCAGGTTTATTTTTCATTGGACGCTATGCTGATAGCCGGACTTCAACTGACTTTCGGGTGCGCGTTTTAGGCGCTCTCAACCCTTATATTTAAGCGACCTGAGGGCCTTCCCGCTAAAACCACCAAGATTTTCAGATATGAAACGAAAACGTATAGCAGCGATAGCTCAGCGGGGTGTGATACGGACTGTCGAGACGAAAGTCGCAGGTTCGAAACCAGCCCTAAACGCATACACCTCTGACTTTTCTCAAGTTACGTGTATATTCATTGTTAAATTTCTGAGAACTCGATAAGATTTTTCGAAGGTATGTGAAGTCTGCCAACCCGCATTAGGCCAGCGTGGTGGACTAAGGCCTAACCCCTCTCATTCAGTAGAGGAGGCCCGTGCCCAGCAGTGGGACATGTATAATACAGGGCTAGTAAAAAAAAATCGAATAAGTGGAGTTTTTTATTTTATTTATTTGGAGCAAAAAACAGTTACACGTAGTATAATATTGGTCACAAGGAAAATCATATCGGCCTGTGTAATATGCAGGCGTGTGTACGCCCTATAATAATATATAATTATACTATAATTGTGTATAGAATATTATTTATTTCAGCGGAAGTCGGAGCGGATAAGGCTATCGCCACTTTATTAGCGTTTATCGCTTTATGAATTATTTTTATTTATTATATTATATGTAATTTTAGACAGACTCCTGTTTATCCTGTGAAGTCCATCATAAATACTTGATGAATCTGAGAATATCGTAAATCGGAATTCATAATTATTCCGTTGTCTCTGCCTACCCCTATGGGAAACAGGCGTGAGTCTATGTATGTATAAATAAATAAAAATAAAATAAAAAAGCCTTTTATTTCTTGCTTCTACAAAGTTATAGTACATATAAAAAACAAATGCAAATGTTTACCCAGATTTTTATGTGAATATTATATTCCAGTTAAAATTATGTTGTTTTATAGATTAAAAAACGTATAATTAGGTTTAATTAGTAAACTAAGAATGAGTAAAAAAACTATAACTAAATAAGGGAGTAATTTTTTACATGGTTTTTAATCAGCAAGAACCCTACCTATTAGCTACCTATTAGCTACTATTTAATAGCTTTGTTGAATTATTTATTTTTACATTCACCATTCGTCTACATTCCAGTTAGTAAAATTATTAACTTTCTTCTAAACGTCTAAATAAATAATCAATGGATTTTCTATATGAATGCTTTATAATGCGAGTACCTATAATATTTTAATTTATTTACGACCTCAGGAAATAGCAGCTTACTTAGTTCATTTTACACGATTATTAAACATTATAAATCCCATTGCCTAAGGTGGTAGGTATTTAATGTTTAAAGCTGTTCTGTCACTATAAAACATTTTTGGCTCATATTTTTTTTATTTTTTGTCCTAAAAATCTAGAAAAAATATATGTTTAGGTACTAAATTGTTGTATAGGCGAAATTAAATTTCGGAGCCTTTTCGTGGTGTTTCTAAATGTGGGTGGTCATTCAGACATCAGAATGACTGGCCATTTTTCAAATTAATTTTCTTAGTTATTAATTAGGTACGAAATATCCCAACAAAGGTATTAAATAGTAGCTAATAGGTACTGAGGTATGAGGAGATCCGTAGAAGAACGAAAGTCACCGACATAGCTCAGCGGATTAGCAAGCTCAAGTGGCAGTGGGCAGGCCACATAGCTCGCAGAACCGATAACCGATGGGACAGAAAGGTTCTGGAATGGAGACCACGTACTGGCAAGCGCAGCGTTGGACGTCCACCTACAAGGTGGACAGACGACCTGATAAAGATAGCAGGAAGTCGCTGGATGGAGGCCGCTTCCAACAGGTCAGTCTGGAAATCTTTGGGAGAGGCCTATGTTCAGCAGTGGACGTCTTGTGGCTGAAGATGATGATGAATAGGTACTGAATGTTAGTAATATTTTAAAGCTGATCTGTCATTTTGGCCAGTCATTCTGATGTTCACGAATTGTTGGGCGTCTCATCGAAACGAAGCTACTCACGGAAAATTAGCTTGATAGTAATCAAGTGGAAAAATGGCTCAGGGATCCCTAACTATATGGACCCATTAGTGATTAAATATTATTATTCCAAAACATGTACCTAAATAGTTCCTCAAATAAAGAAAACACACTCGACCATGGTTTTTATTTCCTGAGAAATATTTTAAGAAATATATCTATAAAATTTGAGTTCAGTGAGGATTATACTGGGTTATTTTTTAAACACTGACAACCTCGCAGGAGTAGATTCCTAAGGTCATTTGCTACTACTTTTGTTCTACGACTTTTCATAATTTGTTAGATTTTATTCTCATACAAAAATAATTATGTATTTAATTTCCGTCTTGAAAGTTACCTACGCTCTGCGCTTATCGCAGATTACGTAATACACGCAGCGCGCGGGTCAGTTCAATGACCGGCCGCGGCGTATCGATCGATAATACCTACACCCAGCCGTCAGCTGATTTCACTATTGCACGCGCGCGAGCGCGCGTCGGGTCGTTCGTTTATGACTGAAACGTAGAGTGTAGACGTACGAACACAAACACTACACAACAAAAACTTGTAAAATCATTTTTTTTCTTATGTATTGAGTTATGTCCAAACTCGTAGAACAAAAGTTGTTCCTTATGGGGTCAGCTATATGGCCTTGCGGTTCAGTGTTTTAAAAATAACCCTGTATATCGTATATATGTACTTACAAAATGGCAATTAAGCGCCACCTTTGCTCATACACATATTTAAAATTATCAATCAATCTATTGCAGGCTCATTATCGACTCATTTTATTTGTATTTCAACGAAATGGTTTCTTTTCCTATAATGACATATTTTACCACAAATTTGAATATCAGGAACTATAATGATGATATAGTTTGCCCCTAAATACATATTACCCGCGATTATCCTATGTCCAGTACGTAGGTTTTCAGTGTATTAAAAAAAACTGCAATGCTATTATAAATATAATAATATTTATTCTCAAGTAATTTCTGTTTAGAAATTAACAATATCGAGTACTCGGCTATGCTAACGATCACCGCCGCTCTAATATTTACACGTGATGTACTAGACATCTGAGAGATCTGCTTGCATTTCGCCGCGCGCTGCACACTGCATTTCCACGTGGACTCATCAGCGATCCTATATTCTGGGTGTGTACAACGGTGTTCGGTCCAGAGAGAAGTGCGTCGAGGTGGTGTGCGTCGGTGCGTCGGCGCGTCTTGGTGTCGCCACCGCCGCTAGAACGCGGCGCGGCGTCCGGCCGGGTCCCGTCGCGGCGGCGCGCGACACTAGGCCGGCGCCCGCCGCCTCCGCAGCCACGCGCGGAAACGATCTCGCCGCGCCGCCGCCAGTCGCTGGTGAGTGTTGCGCGCTGCCGCGAGACACCCAGGTTGGTACAGCGCGAACGGACGGCAAGCTACGGCGCGCCACCGCAGACTCGGCGCTAACGTGCACTCTGCGGCGTCGTGCAGTCTCGGCGGTTTGCGTCGTGCGTGTCTCGGCGGTGGCGTGCCGCCGGGCGCGGAAGCGCTAGTGGCGCCGCCCACGTGTCCGCCGGCGCGCGCGCGTGCGTTTCGTGCTAAGAAGACGGGTTTGCTGCGGCCGTGTTGCTGCGGGGCGGCGGCGGGTGCATCGGGCCGCGCATACCTCTCCGCGTAGAGCGACCATGCGGCGACGCGCGCCACTGCCGAGGCGGCCGCCGCGGGTGCAGGCGGTGCCGGCTGACGCGGTTGTCCGGCCGGCGACAGTCGTGACCCGTCGTTGTGATGGGGTGATGTACGTCCTTCGCCTGCGCCGTCGAGTAGCTCGAAAGTGACGCGACATTCATCGCCGCCATAAACGCGGACGAGAAAAGCGGCATGACGATCCCGTAGCACGCCGGCGGCGCGACGCACGTAGGCGGCCGAGCCTCTCATTCCGCGCGCCGCCAACTCCGCCGCGTGGACAGACCACGGCTCTGCGGCGCAGTGTTGGAGTTGCCGCACGGCGATGGATACCAATTTGTCGAGTGTATACGCGGGGTACGCTTTAATCCCAAGCATTTCGCGCGCGGCATCTTCGTATGCGGACGGCTCCACATTACCATCCAGCACACCCTTTACCAGCTCGAGCAGTACATTGTAGTACTCGGAAGGCGAGGACACGTCGGCGGGCAAATCTATAAACAAATACAAATAGTTTTTTTAGTATAGATTGCTTAATTTAATCAATGGCAGGCAACATACTTATGCTGTGACATTCAAATTCTTTGTCAGGTGTATTGTTAACAAAAACTAGACAAGTTACCCAGAATTGGAATTTGTAACCGATATGGCGATGTGTGCGCTACCTATCATATGATGGGGAGGAAATCTCAGCGAATTGTGGCCGTATTAGTCGGGTCTCCTAACCTAACCTACCCCTTCGTCGATGCAGACGAGATAAGGTGAAAGAGCAGCAGAATAGTGTGTGGAGTGTGCTTGCAACAATAACAATGCACAAGTATTGTATTGGAGAGTTTTGGCGGGAATTCTGACAATGCAGTTCATCGCTTATTTTAATTTTTTTCATAAACTAGTTAAGAGTTGTGTTTGTTGTATAAAACTGGTATGGATTTGTTCAATAAACATTGACGGTGATGAACAGTGTTTGGAAACATTGAAATAAGTGTGAATTAAGCATCCAGCAAGACCTTGAAATGGACCGCACCTGTGTTTCATCGTTCTTGTAAAAATAACTTGAGAATACAATATACGTCTTGACATTGGCAAAATGCATAATATTGCGAAGCCATAAATAAAAAAGAAAAAGTATAGTATTGAGTACTGACTGTTAGGTTTGAGTCGGAGCGCGGAGGCGGCGGTGGGCGGCTGCCGGGCCGCGTCCGCCGCGAGCGTGGTGGCCACGCGCCGCGCCGCCGCCAGCCGCTGGCACAGCGCGCCGTGCACGCGCAGGAACAGGTACCACGACGACGTGCACACGAACCGCGCCTCCTGATCACATCACCATTCACACATCAACATTTATTTACAAACACACACACAAATAGAAATGCTACAGTATTACGGTAAACAATCTTTGTACACCATATCTGGGTCCCAAAGTAGGCAACGCCCGTATCTTGGGCACCCATCCTTGAATAATAACTGCCAATGTAAACATAGAAAAAACAACGGATAAAATAGACAACAGTAACAAAACAATAAAAATTAAATTAAATGAAATTTTAACACCATTAAGTAAGTTAGCAAATAGTTTTGACATAAAAGTAAGAGTAATAATTATAACAGAAAATAATAAAATTAAATTGTAATGGTGCTGCCACACTGGTGTTATAAAATGTTTACAAACATTTTATAACATTAAACATTTACAAACATTATCTAACATTGTAAGAAAATGTATCAAATTTTTGTTAACAAATGTTTAATAATGTTTTGTAAACATTTTATAACAGCGGTGTGGCAGCACCACAATATTTTATATTTTTTAGTGGTAGAGCCACGCTGTAGATAGTTTTGTCTACAGCATGAATGGGCTGGCTCGACCGGGTCGTTACCACTGTCTCACAGAAAACCTATGTAAAGTAGCGGCTTGCTGCTGCGTTTCGTACAGTGAGTGAGATATCTAGAAGCCCAAATCCCCTACCCTTCCTAAACCCTAATTATCCCTTTCTTTTAAGGTCGGCAACAAGCCCATGATTCTTCTGGTGGTGGGCGTACATGGGCGGTGAAGATCACTTACCATCAGGTGACCCACTTGCTCGTTTGCCGGCCTATGCTATAAAAAAAATACAATATTACACACTAAGCATATCATTATTACATTAATACTCACATTAGGCGGGTAATCTCTGAAGTCATCTTCCATGTCTTGTGGTTCACATTTGATGTCCGCTTTCAGTGACGCCGCCTCTTCGTTGCTACTGCTACTGCTGCGTTTCACGCTGTTCGCAGATTGATTCGTGTCTATAACACCACAATTAACTACATGTTACTATTATTTTTTTTATCATGAAGTGGTAAAAAGGATGACTAGACATGCAGGAGGTTGATCGGGTCGCAACTTATATAGAAATTATTATCTACTACACATATGAATCAATTGATTGAGTTGGTTGTGGTATTCAATAGTAATCTTTTGAGTGTATTCAGTTTAGCCGATAACTGTTAACCAGACTTGTCCGTATTCACCCCTGCATGGCTATTAATACCATTTGACCATATTAGAACTTTAATAAAAGGAGACATCAGTAGGAAGGCAGCATGCATTTATCACCACAGTGATTCTGTCTTAGGCACATCGCATGTATTTCATCATTGTCTCTTGTGATGTGAACTACCTAGTTGTTTTCTTGCATATACAATTAAAATAAAAAAAAACTGACAGGCCTGAGTACTGCACAGCTAGCAGTAAATAACTTCGACAAATAATGCAGTCAATATTATTATTCAAATTTATCGTTTTTTCTAGTACCAATGTTCACAATTAATGTTAGAGCATCCCCGCATCTGGTCATAATGTTGTAATTATCATCACCGAAATTCATCCGAAATTGACTAACATTACTGAAGTGCATAACTCGAAAGATAATACTGTACGCATGTTTGTAAAGGTAATACAAATATAGTCTTCTCCGAACTGTTCTTTTTAACTTTTAATTTACTGAGCCATGACATTTAAATATAATTATGCTACTGCATAATGTCATCAAGTATAAGTTAATAAACCAATATAGAATATAATACACGTGGTCGTGTAATGGTCGAAATTCGACCTATATAATCATAAAGATAAAAACAATGACAGCCTTACTTATAAACTTTTTAAGTAACGATTATAATTTAGGTCATGAATGTTTTATTTATTAACTTTAACTTTCTGCACTCCTCCATCTTACACTCTCTCCGTGTGCGCAAAATATTTCAAAACTTTACTAGTAATTTGATTTTGTTGGTAACAGTACAGTAATACGATTATTTCACTGATGCAATTATCTTCTCCTTTGAATCAAACGGTAATAATTAAATTTTTCTTCAATCACAATTCTTTATAATACACGGGCAAGTTAGTATATAAAAAAATATATAATTGGCGGCCTATCGCTCAGGGTTACAATCAAGTAACAATTATAATTCATAATGGTAATTATTATAATGATTATTATTACCTTTACTATCAGTATTGTTATTGTTTTTCGGCTTGTTCTCCTTGTTGTTTTTGTTGTTTTTGCCGCTCTTATCCGACGCGTTGTCAGACTCTGATGACTGCCCATGGACAAAACAAATATAAAAATTATTACATACAAAAAAACAATGTATAAATAATTTCATTGTTTGTAGGTGGTATACTTGAGAAAATTTAAAAACCAAGCTACATGAGAATATTCTTCTCAAACCGCTTGCTTGCTGCCTGGCTTTGTCTGCCTGCATACTCTCCCACCCCCCGGCGGCAACCCCCCCTTTAGGATGCAAGATCGCCAGCCTTTCCTTGGCTATTCGTGGTAGCCCATATACCCATATACCCGCCCCAACCAACCATCAAGTCATGTCGCAAGCCCCTCGGGAGAACCGGACATGCACTGGCTGATCCTAGAACACGATCCACCCAAGGTGTTTGGTTCACTATATGACAGGTTTAAATGCCATGTGTAAGGTGGACGCTATAATAATAATCACCCAACAGTCACATACATAGTCCTGACCCCACAGTAAGATACAAGTCTTGTGTCGTATCAGGAACTACGAGAGACTTTCCCTCTCACAATATCCACACCCCGAAACAAATATTTGTGGATCACACAAACGTTTGTCTCGGTGCGGGGATCGGACCCGCGGCCTCTCGCTTCACAGCCGGCTACTCGCCCGCTGCGCCACGGAGGCTGTGTGTGCAGTTTTGAACATCCTCAAGTGACTCACCTCCTGTTTGATCTCCGGTTTAACATTGCCGCCGGTTTTGTCGTTTTCGTGCGCGACTTGATCTGTACTGGCGCTGTCCGGACTCGGCGGCTCCTCCTTGTCTTCTGACGACAATCTTACATTAATGCACTTGCTAACCGACACAAAAACTTACTGAACTATTTTCTTTTAACAACTTACTCATAAGCGTTGTATGACCATTTGGGGTCGATTTTTATTATTGTTATCTGATTGAAATATTTACTTGGGGATTGAAATATATCTAATAATAATAAATATATCTAAAATTGTTACTTTGAGTCACATTTTACATCAGAAAAACTGAACAAAAAACATTGGGGAACTATTTTTAGGTGAAAACAACGCTTATAAGTAACATTTACAATGTTGTTGAGAGACATCAGTAGGAAGGCAGCATGCGTTTATCACCACAGTGCGTCTGTCCAAAGCACATCGCATGGTATTCATCATAGTCTCGAAGTGTTCTTTCGCATTTCACTATTTTCTTTAACTACTAACCGAGAATGTAAATAATATGTCGAAAACGTGGCCACAACCTTCAGCGACGGCAATAACAAACTCACAGGCCCAGACTGTCGCCAAGTCGTGGCAAGGTCGTAGTATCAAGGGTGGAATCGATATCGTGTCAATTTCAATTTCTTTACTGTAGTTGAATGCAGTGGCGGATTTACCAGCAGGCTGAGTAGGCTGGAGGCGGCAAATTTAGTTCATACATTTTTTATTTCGGTTTACAAATAAAAAAAAAAATATTATACACACATAATACGAATTTCGAAAATTGGAGAGAAATTAAAATATTTAACAAAAATCTACCGATCTAACACGGTACCATAGTTCTCAATAAAATAACTATATGGGAAAAGTTGATGTAACGAGGATGATGGAGCACAAATTGTAAAGTTGGAATTTTATTGATAGAAAATTGATATGATTGTGTACTAAGATATCAAAATTTAGAGGCGGCAAATATTGAATAGCCTACGGGCGGCAAATCTATAAATCCGCCACTGGTTGAATGCTAGAGTTATTGGTCCATTATGGTAAACATATTTTATTCTACTATATCGCTATATGCGCAATGTTTCATATAACATTTATAGTAGGTGTGTTAATCCAACCTCAATTCATATTCCCAGTTTTATTTGTCTTAATGCTATCTTACAAAAGCCAAACTATAATATTTGTAAAACAGTAGGTACATAATTTCATAAAATCCCATTTCTTTCCCTTTTCTTTTATCAGAAACAAATATAAAAGGCCTATTATTCAAATAATGATTAATATACCTTCATCTCTCTCATCGTCCGAGAGCGGTTGTCGTGGATGCGAGAACAGATCGGGTAAGAACTGCCTGAGCAACTGCTTGATTCGCCTCTTCTCCGCCTTTTGTATTGCCGTCTGCCGTCGCGCGTGATGTATGAGGAGCTCGGCCGTGTCGCGTACGATCTTGATGGCTGAGGACAACTTCAACGTTCAGTGCGGGGTTTCTACCGGAGGCGCGGCGTGTGGACGAAGTGATACACTCAGTAGGAAGGCAGCATGCTTGTATCAACACTTTGGTTCTGATATTGCACATCGCATGATTTTTCATCATACACAATTTTAATAATATAATAGGTATATAGCTAATTCGCATGTAGGTGTCGTCCAATTAATTAACCACTCAAATAATATTCTGTGGCATAATATTATGCAATCAATGCTAGGTATCAGATATCACTTCTAATTTAAGTAATTGAATATAAGACTTTTATAGACTTAAACAACGAAATTTCGGTTGTCATAGATACAAACAGTCCTTTACAGGGTCTTATCATGATGTGGAGTAATTTAGAAACCATTTGCTGTTATTTGTAGTCACTTGCGAAAGTCGTAAGTTCGACACCAGCCCCAAGAGGATGCACTTATTTGTGTATTAATAATTAAATTTATTTGAAGTCTCCCAACCCACATTAGGCCAGCGTGGTTGACTAAGGCCAAACCCCTATCATTCAGTAGTGAAGGCCAAGCAGTGGGACGCGTATAATACAAGGCTTGAATTAATATTATAGTTTCTTGCAAACGCAGTCATCAATTCTTAACCAAATTTATATAAGACTAGCTTCGAAGTGAACTCTATTGATTACAAAAATAATCTCCAAACATGGTGGTAGCACTTAACATATTTTATATGACATATATAGTTGGATAAAAATAGGTCGCGAGGGGCTTGCGACATGACTTGATGGTTGGTTGGGGCGGGTACAGGGATACATTCTTGTATTATTGTGCCTGCATCAGTCATCCGCCTGTCCTGTCGCAGGCCCCTCGATTTGCTTCTTCCCTCTCCGAAGAGGGAAGAAGCATTTATACAGGCCGGCATGATTCTGGCAACCACCGATAAACTCATTATTTATCGGTGGTTGCTGGTTTTTTTGGACTGCACTACGCTTACCATCAAGTGTAGTGCAGTCAATTTGCCGTGCTCGGATAAAAAAAAAAAAAAGATTAGTTATAGTTTGTTACCTTCCTGCCGGCTCTGCATGTTGTAATCGAGCACGAGATGCGGTCCGGGCCGTCGCGCCGCGTACGCGCTCTCCACCTCGTTGAACAGAGTCTTCGAACGCATCGCTTTCAGATCGTTCTGTTTGAAATTAATGCCCTGGTGGTCCAACGATTTCAGGTAATATTTCTCGTTCAGTTCCCGCCACTGCTTGTTGAAACCCTGAAACACATTCCACTTGATTTGAATTTGTCCAACTAATAAGCTTATACTGTACGAAGCAACTAATCATCCGATTTTTTATACCAATGGTATAACGAATACCATAGAAAAGAATAAAGATTGGAGAGTATTGGTTGCATATTTGATAAGTATCAGTAGTGCTCATGTAAACTATATGACTACATAGAGGTCTCTTCGATAATTTGAAATGGCCATAAGGGTCATTGAAAGCCTTGCTGCTTTTGTAGATTATATTACTGACCTTACACACTAACTTTTGTTTACAATCATTTGTTAGCACATCTTTAATCGTGAATATATTTATTACCTTCTGCGCTTCTCTCCACTCTTCTTCTTTAGCTTTTAACCGCCTCAAAACAACAGGCACGGCCACTACAGGATTCTTCTTCAAGCCGGCAATTATATCCACTGCCTGCAACAAATAATAAAAATAATTGATTTTTGTCATATAGGCACACCTTTCTTAGATGTACTTAAAAGTTTCAGTGAGAATATTACGACGTCTGATATGCAAGAAAATTACAAATTCTATGCTGGCCCGAGGTCCAACACGTTGACTGGCGTATACATTTGTCGTTTTTTTGTGCGTCGTATATGCGGCGGCACACTCCAGGCATATTGCAATATTCGCGAGTGTCCAAGCACGCCTACATTCACTATACATAATGTTATGTATAGTAGTGCCGCAATACTGGATTATCTATTATTAATAATCCATTAAGTATATCTAACAAATAGTTAATCAACATAGTTTTATGTTTCATAAAAAATAAGATTAAGAATTTTATATATTATCCTTTCTTACAAGAATGTTACTGACACCATAAATTAGTATTAAAAAGAAGAAGAATTTATATTGTATTTCATTTATAGCTGAAACTACTTTTCTACATTTTTATTATGTCAATTTTAGACACATCGAAACTGAACATAAATGCAATTATTAAATCTTATACTGATGTCTTTAAAATTGAGATTATTGCCATAAATGTATGTTTTATGGGCTTATTCCACCCTACCATAATTATTTATGATAGAATTCATCTATGTAACTTCTACTTTACAAAAAAAAAACAATATTCTGATATTAAACAAAATACAATAGAAAAAGCTCAGTCTCATAGGCAATGTATATACTATAATCATAAGCCAATATCATTATACCTTGATTCAAATGAATTTGATAGCTTTTATAAATTATCTATGGATAGCATTTTCGGCCTGCAATAAAAGTTGATAATAGCTATTGAATTCAAATGAATCAATGTTTACTTATTACTTACTATATTTATAAGCATCAATAATAAAAGGACTCTCAAGACATGGCATGCAATGCTGTATAATGTATGTGTATTAAGTGTAACTAATTGAACTACTACAAAATATTAAAATAAAGTCTTAAATAGGATAAAAATATAAAATAAAATGTGCACATTTACACGACAATATTTGAGAATTTATAGCCTACGCAACTAGCTACCATTACTGTAATGTTGCAAACTTATGCTATTCTAAGCATTGCCAATTGTATAAACAAAATGGACTATGAAATTATGTTGTTAGTTTGAATTCTTTGACATAATTGTAGTCTTAATTTTTCCTGTAGGAGGATATATTATACTTTGTTACCTCACAATAAAATTATAAAGAAAAATACCTAATAATAAAAGGTCCCTTACTGGCCACTTATTGCATAAATGTTTTGAGTTGAAACTAGGTTTTCTTTTACACTGATTCCACTGTCCCTCGAATTGGAACAACAGTGTCTAAACACTACTGTCTAGCTCCAGAGAAGTAAGCGACAGCGGTAGCGACAATCTGGTATAAATAATTAGATTCACAAGAATAGTATTAGCTTTTCCATCCCCTTGCAACTAGGCATAGGCAGACTGACTGATATTTTTAATGGATATATATTTAATTTTCATATTTTTATAAAGTATTGCGATCACACCAAAAACCATATTTTTACAGATAGCCAAAAAAGGTGATCCCAATATGTCGACATATTTATAAAAAACAAAAAACATTTATACGAATCGATATATCAAAGTCGATATCGATACACTCTATATACATCCGCCATGTCTAATCACATCTACTAAGCTACTGAATTATATAAACAACATAAGAGTGCAACATTACAGTGAGAGCAATACTACATGATACAGGCACGGCATGCGTACAGGTCGAGCCCGATCGTACCACCTTATCACCGTATATGCGGCGCAGCGCCCTCTGGTGTATGGTCGGCGAGTGTCCGCCGAGACAGTCGTCCAGTCGATACTTGGCTGCGTCCTCGGGAGTCATCCGCGACAGTTTCTTCTGCACCCCTTCTAGCACACGTATCGTCGACGCGTTCGTCTCGATCACCACGTCCAACTACAAACAAAAATATATTTGTATATGACAGTGCTGTTGTCAAAATCATACGCTTTGGCCATAGTTAGTAATGTGCAATTTGCGACGTCCATGCACGATCACTTACTCAAGAGAAGAAATAGTACATAATCGAGAGGAACACCTACATTAGATCATAATTACCACTTTTTCCAATATGCACACACAATTCTTTCAACTAAAATGAAATTGTGTGTATTAAAAACTATAAGGAATTATCAATCACACAATAGCCAGTTCTGAAGAAATATTTTTGAATCAATTCAAGGATCTAACCCATAATCTCTCAATTAAATATTGTAGACACTTCTTCAGAATTTGTAAAATTATAAGTAAGAAGTCATGTTTATGTATATCTACAAATTATCCACATTTTAAATTTTGAAGTTATCTATCTATATGCTTGCTGACAATTTGAAAAAGAAAAATATTTTTAAATATTTTCCAAAACCCAACACTTTCACATCTTATTTATTGCGAATAAGATTAAGTAGTTCTCACCTCAAACCGTTCATCTTCACATCTGTAGATGTACTCTTCATACTGTGTCTTCCGTGACGTCACGAACGTAGAATCCTCACTCCACGACGGGAACGACACCCAAGTGTCGTTTAACACCTAAACAACAATTGAAGTTTACTAAGACAATTACATCCTGATTTGGTGGGTCTAGAAACACATCATTCCTATCAGACATAAATGAAAATCAACTTTCAAACATAATGAATCATGCCACAGCAGCCATATACAAATTGCTCAAGCAGTCACAACCGCATCGAGGCGCAAAAATCGACAGGAGTAAGTGACGTTGGAGCACTGAACAATAACTGCTCAAGTAGCCCATTCAATAATAAAAAATTAACTATTCAATCAATCTTTGTTGCTGTTTGAAAACTTGCCTAGTAACAAATAACGATAAATTCCAAAGAACTTACCTCTTTACAAAGCGGCGTTCGTCCGGAACATCGACGCGCTGCTGCGTCTCGAGGCAACGCGCAGTATGATGTCCCTAACCGCTTACATGTAGACAGATCTGTGTACAATGACAAATAAATATCTTTGAAAAAGTGGCTAATAAGACCGAATATATATTCGGTCTTATTACAAAACGTTGTCTAACTTGTAAACTAGGGTTATTATCAACAAATTACTATAGGTTCACATAGTAACCTGTATTGATATAAACCCTGTTTAAAGTTAGACAAGATTTTGTAATAAAGCCTGTAATGTTTAAATTTCTGAATCACAGATATGGGGAATATACTATCTAGGTTGATATAATGTCCACTCGCGCGTTTTCACCTTAAATCTGAGTCTTCCTTTGACGCATGGGTTTTATTGGAACATGCATTTTCGCTCGCTTACTATCCCTCAATTTTATAGGTTTGTCTCTTACGCTATAGTGGCATATACACGCAGAGTAATACGCAAATTGCATTAAAGCGTAAAATTACTGACATGAATTGTTAGCACTGATTAGTAGTAGTAGAATGGGGGCAGTGAAAGTCCAACAGACGATTATTATCCGCCGATACACCCGCCACTGTAACACATGTAAGCCAGGAACGACAGTGGCATGCATATTTTGACACCGAGCAATGGAAATCCCTGGGAAAGCGATTCTGTTTTTATCCCGCAAATAAATTAATCAAATGGGCAGACAGAAATGGAAATGTCGAGTTTTCTACTTCTCCGTCGCAGCATCGTCTGACGAACTATTTTTGTGCAAAGTCGGCACTTGGCGATACTTTATACCCTCCTTGAGACCTATACATGAAGTACTGTGTTCGTGAAGTATATCGTCGATGAAGTACCAATACCTCCTAACTGACAATTTAGTCCAAAATTACTTTTTTATTTCAATAGACAAACATAAACCACATCGCTTAGTAACTAATAAAAAGGTAATGTATTGGAAACTATTTTACTATCAATATATCAAAATGAATAAAACCTTATTTTAAACAGTTTTTTTAAATTAAAACCTTATTTTAAACAGTCTGGTGTAAAATTAGATTCTCAACACTTAGGGAGGTATTGGTACTTCATCGACGATATGGTCTCGTCTCGTGCCAGTACCTGTGTACCAGTGGAGACAACTCCTGGGAGTGTACGTACCTATATCCATGGCGATGTCAGGTTGTGCTCGCTCGTGTCGATGTTGAGCGCCGAGCGTGCCGACCGGCTCGTACCGTGCACCGCCGCCCGCCCAGCTGTAGCCTGCCATATACAGATACGGTTTTAATTCACGGTGAACAATAGTACACATACATAAGTATCTCGCCAGTGGAAAGCTACTTGATAAACAACTACCGGCCTGTTTATAAAAAGCACGAGATATCTCGAACGCGAGAAAAATAACTTTACTGGTATCGACTACCTTTTCGTTTGGGGTACAAACGATACAGAGGGTAATAGAAATAATACGAATATACACTCCTTTGCAAAAAAAACGGGCGGGTTTGATTTTTTAACATTATTGGTAATAATTTAGTTCTTCAGAGGTTTTAATAGCCAAACTATGTTACTGGCACTTAATAAAGAGTCTGGGTATGAAAAAAAGTTCATTCCAAATTCAAAACTTTTGTTTTTTAAATTATTAATCCCTTTTTCATTTTGTGACACTTTTCGCGGGTTTGCGGTTAAAAGGTTATCAAGCAACTAAAAGTAACTTTTCGTTATTTTTAGTACAACAATTTATGTTTATCGCATAATTCTGCCTTATTGTGACTTAAAACAGATATCTTTGTGTCTATCGTAATGGCAGAAAAAGCAATGAGAGCTAGTAAAATTATAGCGCTGCTGGAAGAGGGGTGTAGCCAATGTTACGTCTCACAGCGGTTAAACGTGAGTCGTTCAACCGTACAAAGAACCTGGACTCGATACCAAGAGACAGGTTCCGTTCAGAGAAGGCAAGGTTCTGGGAGAAAACGTTGCACACAGCCGCGAGACGATCGCTTTTTAGTGACTCAGGCGCTGAGGAACCGCAAATGCAGTTACATAGACCTCAAAAAAAACCTTGAAGAGGTACGAGGAGCACAAGTTAGCCTATGGACTGTGAGGAGAAGACTTTTAGCTGCTGATATACGTAGTCGACGACCAGCGCGGGCCCCCAAGTTACTCCGTGAGCACCGGATTGCGCGGTTGAGGTTCGCTAGAAATTGCCTATCTTGGACACCAGGTAACTGGAGTAGCGTACTCTTCTCCGATGAGGCTCGAATTTGTCTGCATGGTGAGGACCGACGTCGGCGAGTGTTACGAAGACCAGGGGAACGCTATGCCGATGTGTGTTTTGAAGAAATCACCCCTTATGGTGGAGGGTCCGTTATGTTTTGGGCGGGCGTAACTTCCAACTATCGTACCGAGATAGTATTCATAGAAAATGGCTCACTAAATGCGCATAGGTACATAACAGAAATCCTTTCTCAAAATGCACAACCCGCACTGACTGTAATTGGTGAAGATGCCATTTACATGGACGATAATGCTCGGGCCCACCGTTCTGGCGACGTAGATGCTTATATGCAAGAGGTCGGTATTCGTCGTTTGGATTGGCCAGCGCGGAGCCCCGACCTTAACCCCATTGAGCACGTTTGGGACCTCCTAAAAAGGCGAGTACGATCTGTCCAACCACCTCCACAAAACATCAGAGAGCTTAAACGTGTAATCTCGACTGAGTGGGAACACATTCCACAGGACACCATCAAAAGCCTGGTGGGAAGCATGCCAAGACGATTACATGCCGTAATCGCTGCAAGAGGAGGTCATACTCGTTATTAATTTTTATTTTTTAATGTCTCTTTTATTAAAATACCATAAAAATACTCGTAGTCTTAATTTCATTATACCCATAAAAATGTCCATTTTAACACGGCTCTCTGTTTACATTGACTAAAACACCGATACCAGGATAAAAGTGTTAAAAAACTAGATTCTCATTGATAATAAGAAATTTCTAGTCATCCAAGCTAATGACATACTAAAAATATAATAATATTTACCCATAGAAAAGCTAAGGTAAAGTGTGTGTGTAAGGTGCCCGTTTTTTTTGCAAAGGAGTTTAGAATCAAAATCTCGAAGCGTTATGATGGAGAACAAGAAATATGTATGTGCTAAATGCTAAATACAAACTATTTTACCAGTGTGGACAGTGTTGGTAGGCGTGTGCGGTGGCGATGGCGGTCCAACAAAGTCCTGCAGCCATTTCTGAAGATCAGGATGCCGGCACAGGAACGGAGCGGTCACGCTTAACAACTCCGACGACGATATAATCTCATTGGTGAACAGGAGAAGGCACCTATAATGGAATAATATTAATTTAACAAATCATAATTAATATATAGCACTTACTATGATTTAAATAATGCGCCTTCGCTTTCTTCATTTGTCTTGGGAAACATGAAAGATCTTAGAAGACAGAAGATCTTATCTTATAAGATCTTAGAATCTAATATAAAGCAGGAATCACATAAGTTCATGTACTTTTTCCTATTTGAATATTCTTATGATGATTTACATGAAGAATTAAGTTCGACAAAGGGCATAATCTAAATGGAAGTACTGTAAAATATTTTGAGTAAAGTCTGATAACATTTGTAATTTGTTTTCATAGGTTAGATCTAGAAGTATGTCCAGGTGGAGAAAATATGTTACAGAAAGTGGTCATATTTAAGCATGATTAATATACCTGACAGTGAGTTTATATGAACCAGGTCTTTGTCAAGGTTTTGATAAGATAAGGTTTCGATAAATTTGATCAAAGCCCTATGAATTAAATGTAACAATAGAATGAGAATAACAATACTGGAATGAGACAAAAACTCAGCGTTTTATTATTTAGTCTTATGCAAAGTGGCAAGTCCAATATCGACAAGCTAGTTATTCAACTAAAAAGAAAATTATTTATGTTCCAGCAATGCAATTGGATTTGGTGCTATGGGGGCTAAAATACTTATATTGTACACTACATACTGCTTAAATTTGACCACTGTAACATGTTGTATAAGTCATTGCCACAAGCCCTTACATGAACTCATAAGTAAAACTTACAAACGTTATTCAGGCCTAAAAATAAGTTCAATCAAATCAATAAATTATACTACCAATATACAATTTCAGCTTCGATCAATTATTGTAATCAGAGAATTATAGTAATCATCAAACCACCATTTCCACATTCACAACGGACATAACATATTTCGGAATATGTCACTGAGACCAACCTTGTAAAACAAGAGAGAGAAAGAGCAGCGTAAAGTTGTGTAGTGACTTGAGGAACAGGTTATGCCGTCCACACACCAGCAGCTGCAATTCCTGTAAGCCAGGAGGCACGATTTGATATGACACCAAGCACCGAGGCCTGGCTAGTCTATGAGAAGCCCAATTTGTCTTTATAATTTGACAAGTAAATGGCGCTATGTCACACTGATCGAAATTTATCGTGATTATTTTTTTAATCTGGAACTGTTTTACCAACTGAAATTTTTTTTTGCATGGTCTAATTTATGCAACTATTACTACTACTCATTGAATGTTGGGACAAATAGGTTATTTGCCTGATGGTAAGCTCGAAGTCCGTTTATAGTAATAGTTCAATACTACTTCGAAATTTGAATTCAAAAGTACTACATGGCACTGCACTACGCGCTCATGATTTTGATACGTACGCACTCATACCTGTAATCGCCAAAGGTGTAACCCACATTTCCGTGTGATTATTTCGATAAATAAATATTCAAGTCAAATGTCAAGTCTCATAATTGGCTCTAATATACTTCAAACGGAAACAGCACTGGTCACACACAGTTTGTTTGAAGGAACTATTATACTTTGGCACACACTGACCTTAGGAAGTTGTCGTAGACATGCTGCGAGCGGAGCGCCTTCCTGGCTCTATCGAAGAAGCTGTAGTCGTGGTGCGTGGCGAGCTTGGCCGCGTCCGCGTACGAGACGTCCCGTACTATGGCGCCGGTGAGGCCGGACGTGCAGCGCGGTTTCTTGGCAGGCGGTGCACCCGACACGCTGGGCGCGCCCGCACCGGCACTACCCGTACCGACCACACCGCACCCTCCGCCAGACACGCTCGCCACCACGCCCGTTGAACCAGCTGCCAGAAAACACATGCAATACATGTACAAAATACAACAATCTACTACAATATTTATCACTACATATCTATCATTGCGCTTCTTAATTCTATTGCTGGTGGGAGGATACTTGTATCCGACCGGATAGCAACCAACGTACACTGGTGCTAAAACCTGCCATAGTGGCCCACCTTGTGTGGGTCGCGTTCCAGGGTCAGCCAGTGTATATCCGGTTCTCCCCAGGGGGCCTGCCCCCTGATCCTAACCCTTTTCCCATCCCTTTTTCCTTCCCCTCCCCCTTGGCCATTTGGCAGGCCGGCATGATCTTGCCGACCTACAATGGACACATTGTTTATCGTTGGTCGACACTATTCTTGGATTACGCTACACTTACCATCAGGTGTAGCGTAATCACTTTGCCGAGCCAGGATTTAAAAAAAAAAACAAAAAAAAATTACATACATAAGGTCATTAATTTTGTCTGAACAAAGAACTATGAGAATAACAAAAAAAAAATTGCCAATTAGAGCTCTTGGCTCTGAATTCTGAATATATGATTCAGAATTATCACAATAATAAGTGTACTTATTTATATTGTTAATATGAAGCTAAATAATTAACACTTAGCATTATCTTATCATCACTCAGGATATAACTTGATTGCATGCAGTAATACATAATAACTTCTTACATCAAAAAAGCTATCATTGAAATAATTTTCACATAATCGTATTCTCAGTTCAATAACCGGCTATGTCAACATCACACTGATATAAACAAAACAATAATTCAACATTTTACTTCTTGTGATAAGAGACATTGTCGTTGACATTGATTGATCATAACATTTTATAACATAAACAATTTTTTTTTTGCAGCATGTGGCAAGCAAGTAGGTCACCTGATCGTAAGTGGTTACCACCTGTCATCACAATCACAATATCTGTAAATTCATGGACGCTTAACAACCTTTAAGAAGGATTATGGGATTGAGTAGGGGAAGGGGGTTTAGGCATCTGGATACCTCATTCACTGTGCAAAACAAACTGATACTTCACATTGGTTTTCTGTGAGAGTGGTAACAAGCCAGCCGAGCAGCATGAATATCATCGATACAGCATGGACTCCTCTACTTCATAGAGGTTGTCTTACGATATCGAGGGCGTTAATTTAAATTTTAATCGATTTAGAATAATTAGGTTCTATATTTAACTTTACATTCCGCACTGATAATCAGGACTATGTATACGAATTTGTATTATAGAATCAAACAAGCAGCAACTTACGTGGTCCGGACGATGTAAAACTCGGCGATCGTTTGAGATGATGGTGCTGAGTCGTGGGCGCCACGCTGGGTGTAGCGTTTGTGTGTTTTGGAATCTGAACAAATAAATATCGTATTATCGTATATCCTAGACATTACGTCTCAAAGTCCCTTCCTATATGGATATTTTATCTGTGATCTATATGATCAATTCAATGTACAATTTGAATAAAAAGTTGAAATCCCACCTTTCGTAGTACATACATAACATAATTAATACAATAACTGAGTAAAATAGGTAGAGTTGTTGTGGTACCTGTGTATGGTGTAGTGGTGCGAGATGGTGCGGCGGCGACGGCGGTGGCACGGTCGGTAAGCGTTCCAAGTCACTGGTCTCCATTCGCTGCTGATGTTACACAACATTGTTTTATTACATTTGTGTCTAAATACACAATAGAGTGAATAAGAAAGCAGCAGATGTCATATTTATTTATTAATATAATATAGTTGTCAGTGATACAGTGTTTCCCAACGTGGGGCCCACGCCCCACAGGCAGGCAATTTGATAGTTAAGGGGGGTAATTTAAAAATGGACTCGACACGAATTTAACCGTTTCGCTTTGGGTTATTTAAATGCAATGCTAAATATCGGTGATAAATTTAACAAAAAAATGTTAAGGTGGGGCCTAAAAAAGGTTGGAAAACACTGGACTATCAGGGTTACAGGAGGTGCGAAGTCAAAATAAATATACACAACAGTCACCCAGACTGGACCCCACAATAAGTTAACATGTATCGTAGGAATCAGAAACTACGAGGGCCTTGTGTATCTATAACACCCAAGCCCGAAACAAGTATTTGTGGATCAAACAATAACTTGCAGCTGGCTGCGCCACACAGGCTGTCACGCAACGAAGATAATAAATATTTAACGTGTATTATTCCGATTGTTCTTTCTATGAACGCAAACCACATACATACTAGTTTTACTAATTGACATAATATGGAATTTTATGAAGTGTGTTTGTACCTGCATAGGCGGTGTAGGCGGTCTGTCTGGCGGCTTGGTCACCGCTTTAGCATCCGGCAGAAACTGACCGAACTCCGCCAGCAAGTCTTCCTGGTTCTCAAATAACTTGGCCACCTTAAAACAAATATATTAATTAAACAATATGAAACTTCGAGTAGAAAGCTTTGGATACATAATGATGATGGTAAGCGCCACGCCTGCCCACTAACAGAAGCAACAGCACACAGCACTTTGAATTATAAAGCACTGCATAACACTGAACTGTGCTCGTCACTCCGAGACATACGATGTTAAGTCTCATAATGCCCAGTGATTTCACTGGCTTCAATGTACTCTGTCGTCATTTTAGAAGTTGAAGATAGCGAACAAGCGTTTCACCTGATTGTAATCGATGACTGTTGCATAGGAAGACAGAGAACTCTACCTAATTATATTTCATAGATCATGAAAGTTATGATAACAATCGATTTACATAGAAACCAAGCATGCCAATTTTTACTACATCAATTGGACGTCATCGCGTATATACATTTAAAAGTACACATTTCGAGTCACGTAGAATGATATGCTAGAACGCGGTGCGCGAAAGGAATACACCTACAAAGTCCATTATTATCCATAGTTATATCCAATACATTGCTGGTTTTTTGCCATTCAGAAAATGTCAAGAAACTCACCTGCGAGTAAACTTCTTGCTCAGTTTGCTGCTTTGCTTGTGGCTCTTTCAGATCTCTATGTCCGCGTTGGTATGCATGCAGAATCTCCAGGAATCGCTTGTATTTGTCCGGTTGGCGGGAAAACCGCGACTGCGTAACAAACAAATAAAATGATCCAACTGTTTATAATTTGCTATTACAGTAACTGTACTTGGATTGACTAACAGTGTCACACTGTAGTTTCGACACATTATAAGCTCCAGCAATAAATAAGGACATTAACAAATGTGTCACAATGTTATCTCGTAATGGTGCTGCCTGGACACGTTCAGGCAGGGTGTCCCGACAAAAAGCAGATATCTGGCAACACAACCACTACCTAGTTTTTTTTTTATAACATAGGCTGGCAAACGAGCAGGTGGGTCACCTGATTGTAAGTTATCTTCACCACCCATGTACGCCCACCACCATAAGAATCATGGGCGCGTTGCCGACCTTAAAGGAAAGGGATAATTAGGGATTTGGAAGGGGAGGGGATTTGGGCTTCCGGACATCTTATTCACCGTACGAAACGCAGCAGCAACCCGCTACTTTACGTCGGTTTCCTGTGAGACAATAGGGTATTTGACTATGTTTAATTTTATACATTATTTTGTATTTATTGGATAATAATATCAATTATAAACTATTTTGCGAAAACAGAATTGAAATTGGTTAAAAAATGAGGTTGTTGTTCATGTTTTAAATATTGGTATGAGCAAAAGTGGGCGTGTAGTGGAAAAATCTCACTATCTCCCTCGCACGCGTGCATCGTAATGGCGAGACCTTGCTTGTGACGTAACATGCTATGTCGTGTATCCCTTTTCCGTCATGCGATAACTAACCCTTCCAGCAAATTGAAATGGATTGTAACTTATTTATTTTTTACTTAATTTATATAATTCTTTCATTAATAGATTTCGGGAAACGTAACTTATTGGTTAAAATAATAAAAAAAATCTAGTCAAATACCCTATTGTAACGACCCGGTCGATCCAGCCCATTCATGCTGTAGACAAAACTGTCTACAGCGTGGCTCTACCACTCAAACCTAGAATGCGTTACATTTATAAAATAAATAAAGAAATACACCAAACAGTCACACACATAGTCCTGACCCCACAGTAAGAAACTAGTCTTGTGTCGTAGGTATCAGGAACTACGAGAGACTTTCGGTCTCAACACCAACAGACCCCGAGACAAACATTTGTGGATCACACAAACATTTGTCTCGGTGCAGGGATCGAACCCTCTCGCTTCACAGCCGGCTGCTCGCCCACTGCGCCACGGAGGCTGTCAAATATAAATACATACTATCAATGTTAGTCACAAAGACATTTAGGCATTCCCAGAGACTCGCCGAGCTTCAGTGCTCGGTGTCAACAAAAATGCGTGCCACTGTTGATCCTGGTGCACACGAGTTACAGTGGCCGGTGTGTGGGCGGGATAGTCTCTATCAATGTTAGTCACGGAGTTTTGGCGGGAATTCTGACAGTGCAGTTCATCGCTTATTTTAATTTATTTCATAAACTAGTTTAGAGTTGTGTTTGTTGTATAAAAGTGGTATGGATTTGTTCAATAAACATTGACGGTGATGAACAGTGTATGGAAACATTGAAATAAGTGAATTAAGAATCGTACTGAAAGGAGTTAACACCAAAACTCCGACAAGACCTTGAAATCGACCGCACCTGTGATTCATCGTTCTTGTAAAAATTACTTGAGAATGAATTGTACTTGACACTGGCTAAATGCATATTACTGCAAGAGCCATAAATAAAATAAAAAAATGTTAGTCACCTTTATCTTGTTGACGTACTCGATGGCGTGGTTGAACTCGACAGGCTGTCCCGGCGGTGCGGGCGCGCTCGCACTCACGCCCGCAGCTCCGCCCCCTGAGAACATCACTATGGTTATTGCGTATTCATAGACATTGGATTGTATAAACCATCAGTATTATTATTATCAGAACTCTAAAAGAGCAGCCGCTTGTTATTCTCATGTGATATCAATCGGTAATTAATTTCATCATTTTGAATTTTTTGTTTCGACAAGAAAGAAAATATATTAGTTGGACGACTTTTTTTTCTATCAGTGGCATTGAAGCGCCTTAACAAATTGAATGAGCGAATACGACTTTTTTTATTTGAAAGTTCGTTTAATCGAGGTGTCCTTAACTATGTTTGAACAAAAGCTATTCAGCTACTAAATATTACAGTTCGATTTTTTATGGGTTTCGGGGATTTCTAACGGTTTATCATAACAAATCTATGAAAACAATCATGTGACTTTCAAGTCCATTAACATCACGACAGTCGTCCAATCGTCATGTTGAAGCGTTTGACACGCATCCATCAACACCGTATCGAAACGTCATCAACTCGTGAGTCATTGGCGTTGTTCAGTAGTGTGTTGAGAGACATCGCGTATCTCGTTTGACACGATGATCGTAAATCTATCTTTAGACTGGGGAATTGAGGTTTTGCTTCTACAGGAGACTAATCGGTCTGGTAAGAAACTGGTGGCATACAATTGTTCGAATAAAATATGCCAAACCGGCCACGGCATCAAAATGTCTAAAAGTGCACTCTGCACAATATCTATAAAATTGGGATATGCATGGATTGAATCCGATCCAATATCAGTTTGACATGTTATGTTATGTGATTGTTACATTAGTTGATACTGATTTTTATATATACGTGTTTATTTTTGTACTGACTTGTCATAAGTGCTATTTCAATTGCCTACATGATTAATAAACTATTTCATTTCATGATTGATCAGGTAATCAAAATCGAACATTTATTCCCTTCATTAGACACTCAATTTATTACAACGATGGGTCTAAACTGAACAGTGTTTACATACCAGGCGCGTGATGCACGGCGGCCTCAATCTGTTGGTGCGCGTGCGAGATGTGGTGCAGCGTGTTGGCGGGTCCCGTGGGTCCCGCGGGTCCGACGGGTCCGACGGGTCCGGGGGGGCAGGGCGCGGGGGGCGCGGGCGGCGGGGCCGCACTCACGCCCACACCGCCCGGCGCCGATACGGACAGGTTGTGCACGATCGCGCTGTTCACTGACCTGTTACCACAATAAATAAACAAATACACCCAACAGTCACATACATAGTCCTGACCCCACAGTAAGATACAAGTCTTGTGTCGTGGGTATCAGGAACTACGAGAGACTTTCCCTCTCACAACACCCACACCCTGAGACAAATATCTGTAGATCACACATATGTTTGTCTCGGTGCGGGAATCGAACCCGTAGCCTCTCATTTCACAGCCGGCTACTCGCCCGCTGCGCTACGGAGGCTGTCAGACATAATTCTAGGTGACTGAAAACATAATTCTAGGTGGAAGGTCTTGAGGGCCCGTCTGAATGGGTATTTCAGGTTTGTCGTAATTCTACTATAAAGCAGCAGTGTGTAATAAAGCTATACGAGTTCTGACACTAAAAGTCTCACGAGTAAAATAGCTGTGACATACGGACTGACAGACATGACGAAGTCATAAGGGATACGGTTTTGCAATTTGACTATGCACACTAAAAAGGGGCTGACTTTGACGACAAGCGTGCCAGTTTATATAATAGGTATTGTATTAATTGTGTTAAGTATTATTTAGCAAATTAAAGTTGCTTTTGCCACAAAGAAGAGAATAATTGCTTCAATAATTATATATTTTTCATAACAGGTGTCAGCCGGAATCCCGACAAGTGCTTAAATCCTAACATGATCAGGTGCCCGACTAGCACAGATAAAAAATGTTCGACCATTATCTCCTCGCACCACTGTCGCCATTGACGCTGTCTCCATACAAACTGTTCATATTATAAGCTAAAATAATTGCGATACTCACTGCGCCACGGGCAACAGATGGACGAGCTGCGGCTGTTGCGGTGCGTGATGCAACGTGCTGAGTAACACGCCACCGCCCAGTCCCGTCGGCGACGGCATAGACACAGAAACCTAACAAACAATAATAATTACATATATGTAGTCCCCTTCATTTTTTTTTCCTGGCTCGGCAAAGTGACGACGCTACACCTGATAGTAAGTGTAGCGCAATCCAAGAATAGTGTCGACCAACGATAAACAGTGTGTCCCTCGTAGGTCGACAAGATCATGCCGGCCTGCCAAAGGGCCAAGGGGGAGGGGAAGGAAAAAGGGATGGGAAAAGGGTTAGGATCAGGGGGCAAGCCCCTGGGGAGAACCGGATATACACTGGCTGACCCTGGAACGCGACCCACACAAGGTGGGCCACTATGGCAGGTTTTAGCACCAGTGTACGGTGGTCGCTATCTGGTCGGATACAAGTATCCTCCCACCAGCAAAAGATCATACAGTAGAAGACCTTAAAAGCCTGGATTTCAATTTATTCTGTCTTGAATTCATTTGTTCACACAAAACGGGTAGTAAATCATAAAGTTTTCAGTTCTACAATATAAGTAAGTATTACAAAATAATATAATGTCTATTTTAGGGTTACACTAATCCAGTAAATGAGAAAAAGGAAAATAAAGCTATTTATTTAGTGCAAAAGGTGAGGTTCGTAAGAGAACATAGGCAATAGGCATGTTTGTTTTTATCGAGGTTTTTCCCTGATAACTCATTTCCCAGATACGTATTCGTACAGATGTATCAATCAAAAATATCTATCTGCTTTACTAGTAACTGTATTTGATTTATTGTTTGTAGCCTTAGAATCGCACATAGTGCGCCGGATCTCATCGGGTCAAGTCACAGCGCAAAAATTCACTCGAATATTAAGATGGGGCGTAATTATTGTACGACGGATGTCTAACCGCGCAATGATATCTTCGCCCGCTGCGGCTAGACATTATGTGCTCTTCTTACATTTATGGAGTACATGGACGTTATTATAAAATCTATAATATTAATATATGCCGTAATATAATATAAACATATGCCGTAAGACGACTAAATAAGTAGTAGCGCCTACTTATCAGTTATAAGTATGACATTACGCTAGGCGTCAGGTTCATTAACACACAATACACCGTCGTAATAATTATTCACGATTGGAACGCGCATTGACAGTACAGGTTTTAAGAACGTCAATTTGTTTCGTACGATAATAAGTTCGAGTTACAGTAAACATGCTGATGCAAAATTTGTATAGTCTCGTAATATGCAGTAATGAAGTATACGACAAAGTGCTCAAATAAATGTAATAACGCTATTGGAACTTTATAATATAATAATGAGGAAAATTGAATTTACAATTTCTGTTGGTAGACTTTTTCCTTATTCGATAAAAAACCTAATGTATGAGAATTTTTATATTTTGCCAACATTTAAGCATCAATGGCCTCATTGTTAGTATACGTTTTTTAATAAGACTGAACACGACCGTGTTTTAAAGTGCTTTTGTTATTCAATTTTCAAATATCAAACCCAGACTTGTCATAAGCGCTCTTTTAATTACCTACATGATTAATAAACTACTTCATTACATTTCATTTTAAAAAATGAATTCATTTTTTCCCTTACCTGCCCATTACTTTGAACTTCAATCTTATAACCAGGTGGCAGAAATGTGTTGAATCCGACTATCAACTCCGGATGGCCTTTGAATAGGTTCGACACCCGAGTGATGACCCCGGGCGTGTCGATTCTGAAAAATAAGGTCGAGGTGAAACGACTATCGAAAGAGAGCTATAGTCTTATGGTAGTGAGGAAACAATCAGAGAAATATTTACAGCCATAGGTTTTCTTTCACTTGATAATTCAACCATCAAACGGTAATTAGTATCATCATGTACGATTTTTCAAATTAAAACACGCAAACGTAAATTGTGATTGCCCAACCTGGTTTTTGATCCCGGGACCTCACCAGTTCTTTAGAGCAAGTATGCTGCCAATAGACTATTACGATGAAATCACCTTATAAACATATGTCCATACTAGATTCCTATTGAAGTGTTATAGAAATTTAATTTGTGAAATGTCACTTACGTCTGACTCTTGAACTCTTTCATGATGTCCAGGAAGTCATTGTACACCTGGGGCTGCGTGTTGAACTTGTATTTGACCTGGTCGAGGTAAGACAGTGCGTCCTCCACTTTGAGACGTTGAAATTGCGCCTGCGGACCGGGCGATTGCCGCCCGCCACCCGGAACCACGCCTGGTTGTTGCTGATCACAAAAAACAACATCTTAGTATTCTAATGTTATTTAATTGGGTATAAAAACGGATTTTATGGTAATAATTATCTTATACTAGTTTTTCCTCGCGGCTCCACACGCGTGATCTGCTTTTTCCGGGATAAAAAGTATCCTATGTCTTATTTAAAATCCATTCAGTAGTTATTACGTGAAAGAGTAACAAACATCCTTCCATCCACACTTACAAACTTTCGCGTTTATTATATTAGTAGGATTCTACATACTAATAAAACATTACGAATACAGATTGGTGGTTGACTGCAAACATTTTCTTTTCGTATTTTATTTAATTTTTGCTAGTTATTTAATACACATATTATAACAAAGAACTGTAGGCGACTTGTAGTCAAAAAAGATAAGCAATATTCCGAGGACCCGGGAATTCCGGCACCGCGATGTTTTCCCGGGTTCTAGGAACGCGAAAGATGCGAGAAAATAAAATAATGTAAATTATGTACTTTTTGCAAACTCTAAATGGCGAACTCTCGTAGAATAGCACTGAGAATTTCAATTGGTGTTTTAGTGCATAGTAATTCAAAAACGTGTATTTTATTTCAATGATTTTTTTTTATGGCATAGGCCGATAAACGAGCAAGTGGATCACCTGATGGTAAGTGAAATAAAATGGTTAATCTCCGCCGCCCATGTACGCCCACAATAACAGAAGGATCATGGGCGCGTTGCCGACCTTAAAGGAAAGGGAAAATTACAGTGGTAACGACCCAGTTGTGCCGGCCCATTCATGCCGTAGACGAAACTGTCTACAGCGTGGCTCTACCACTCTTAATATATGAAATGTACATGTAATGCCAACCTTAATCCTGGGCGGTACTTGCGGCAGCGGTTGTTTGGTGGGCGCGTACTGCACCGGCTGTGGCTTCATGTAGTTGATGACGGGCGGCGCCGCACCCGCGCGGCCCGCGCCGCGACCGAACCCACCGCCCACCGACAGCATCGCGCTCGTCCCTGACAATCCAGCATGCACCAACGTCAATTACTCTGCGTATTGCTCGATCCTTCTCTTGGTATGCATTAGTTGCTAGGCATTATGTGTTATGAACCCCAGTTTTGTAACATGCTGTTTTTATTTGATGAAAGGACAGTAATTATCAATGTAAGTACTAGAGTAAAACTCCGGCATCGATACATATACGGATTATTTATAAAAAATGTCAAAGTTGTTGTTTGTGTTTTGACAATATTTTGGCGTTCGATCGCGGAAAATTCAAAAATGTTATCTTATTCCACTTGTCGAAAAATACTAAGCTTCCAGACTTTTAGCGTTACTTGACGCGTTTTATAAGGAAATTATCATGTAACTAACTGTGTGCATAAAAATAATAGACAAACTGCCATAACTAAGCAATTTTTTCGCTTTGTCAAATACATAGAAGCGTAACAAGAACTGTTATTGAGACATTTTTCTACTCGTGTTCATTTATTTTTGCTTAGTTTATGTAATAATATTCTTAGCTAACCAAGGAAACTTTATGCTTTACTCATTGAAAACTTATACGTAGGTAATAAATATCGGTGAAAAAGTATTTTAATTATGAATAAAGACACCCAAGAGCTCTTCTTACGCAAGTTTCAAATAAATATTCGATGACCAAACGTTTAAATTACCTATCTACAACTAAAGAAGAATATTGTGAATAAAAAGACCGGTATAAACCACCGACAAAAAGAGGTATTCTATAAATTGGCCCCATTATCTGTCTGTGGTCTAACCTGAACGATTGGACTATTTGAATTATGGTTTTTTGTTTGAAAACTAGTTTAATCATTTTAGAAAAATCTCTGTCCATCAATTTAGACACAATTTAGTACAGATCTTTTTCTGGTGATGTACATTTTAAGGGTTATGTGAAGATTGCTATCATAAATAATTTAATAAATATTGGTTTTCGAAATAATACGTAGTTTCATGCTTACTTAACAAAATATGTTTGTTTAAATATACCCAAGGACAAAAGCGGTATGGGTCGGTACAGGCCTAAATATACCGAAATTAACTTGTTTGTCCACCTTGCCGCAAATACAACGTACAAATTGTCGTTTAAAACCTCGTTGTAGTGCGTGTTCACGAGTGTTGAGCATGACATTACATACATCAACTGAATATTATTTAGACGACTATTGAATAAAGCGTTATTAAAACGAAAAGTTCATGTATTTGTATAATTCTGAAGTGTGATTGATGTTTTATATTATAAAAGCTAAGTTGAAGAATTTATCTGTAAGTCTTACATTTGCATACACAACTGGCTAGGCTGGAACTAAAATGGTCTATATAATTTTTTTACGACATTCCTCTATAAGCATTTTTGAACTTAAGGCAATAAATATTTAATAGCAATAGTGGTGTCTATCTGCAATTTCTTTTTATCTACAAAAAAAATGACAACTTGCACATATTGGACTTCATTATGAATTTCATCCGTTTTCTGAACATTATAATAAATGGATCACAGCCATTTTATCAGATTATAGCATTATATACATAAGTAGTATTTATTTCAAAAAACAGTTTCCCGATGATAAAAAATATTATGGAGGTATAATATACAAAAACAAGACAATTAACTACTCACCTAGGATCTGCGATTGTGTTGGCTGCGGCAATGTGTGCATTGTGCTAGTACCTGGCTGCTGTATCTGTAACAAACGAAACATACTGTAAATTACAAAATTGTTAGGCTCTTACGCTTTTATTCAACAAGTTAGCTCTTGGCTATACGTATTTTTGTAGATGTAGTACAAATTGAATGGTAACAGTGAGTGTAATGTATCGAAATAAAGTAAATATTATTTATGAGTATGGTTTGTAATCCTAGCCAGTTTGCAGCAGTTTGCCACTAACTACATGTAGTTGACGTAGCGTCGACGTTCAGCAAGATGGCCATAAAACATAACTTCATTACGTAACAAAACCTTTATCGATCCAACACAACAGAGATTAGTGGAAGCCGCATTTGGCTTATTAGGTACCTATACAATACAAGCGATAAACATTCGCTAAAGCACGTGTATCTCGGCTCAAGGCCAAAAATCTTTGTAAAAAGTAAACTCGCGGCAAACGAAAACCTATTTTAGCGTGGCGCGGCGCAGCGTGGTCGGAGTAAAAATATCATCACTGATTCAGCGCACTGTGGAGCACCCGCGCATTGTATCTTCAACGTGTTTATTAGCAAAAAACATGTTATGGCAGCAATTTATAAAAATATAAATCAAGGTGTGGCAAAATAACAGGTGGTTCACTTGATTTAAAACATATATTTTATGGCTAAAACAACGGGGATTGCATAGACGTTTTACAAAAATGTGTGGCCAAATTGAAGCAATGTATATTGTACGATATATGACATGTAACGCAAGTACCAAATGCGATTGCGTTACTATGAAATAAATAAAACATTTTATTTTTTACCGAATGAGTAACGTGTTGATATTCGGCTTGCAATTTTGGATAGAACTAATAAACAGCTAAGCTTTTGTCTCACTCCAACATTGTTATTATCGCTCACGCGTTTACTTAAGGGGGTATTCTAGTCTAGAGGCCCGAATTTCGAGCATTTTTTGACGGTGAATAAAAAAAAAGCTATTGATATTTTTACTATACATTTTTTTATAATTTATTTATTTGTATATTAAGAGCACACAAAATGAATTTAAAAAAATAAAAATAAAAAATTCATGGAATTATGCGTCCTTGAAGTGGAAGGGGAAATCAAAAGGCAGTGTCCTCGTCGTCACGATTTCTACCCTTGTGGTCATCTGAAAAAAAAAAGATGACAAATTCTTAATTAATATGAATGTCATTATCGCATGACGCAGGAAAAAGGGGAAACAATTTTTTTTCATAAAATGGCGGCTACTCAAAAATGGAGGTCGATTTTTCCCTAATTTTTAAGCTTTTTCGAATTGTTTACACATATTAAAAAATTGAAATTTCCAGTTTTTCGTGCGTCATGCGATAGAGATATATTTAAAGAATATTCATGATAAACTTCAAGCAAATCGGTTCATTAGAACTTGAGATATCGTGCCGACCGTATCGAAAGAAGTAGTTTCGAGAAAAACACGTTTAAAGTTTTACGTTAAAGTTTCTGGCAGCGTAACTGATAGAATAGTACATATAACTTACATTCTGTTAATCTGCTATCCCAGCTCCATACATTGGACCTTCCTCTACTTCATATTGAATGTTTTCAGCAGTTCTCTCCTCATAACGAGCAGTTCTTCCTTCTTTTAACATCCGCACCGTTTAATTGGAATAACTAATCTTTATTTGTCAATAAACAAATAAAATTTATTTAAAAAGCAAATTAGCTAACTTCAAATATATTATTTGTTATTATAAATAAAAATAGGTCTGTTCAACAATTTTCACCCGCTAGAGAGAATGGTTTAAGAAAATGAACTCGAAGACGGATGATTGTAGATACTTATTTCGATAATAGAATGAATTATTTAAGATGTATTAAAATATGTACATTGTTTATTATGTAGTTTATTTAATAACCTGAGCTTTAGCCCAGCGAAGCGGGCTGGGTTCGCTAGTATCATTTATAAGAAAAAGGGAGAGTTATTCATACTCAGGTAGCCCGAGCGTGCACCAGCCTATTGTTACAGTCGTCCGCTCAAACCAGTCTAGCTGTCGCGTCACTAAAATAGTTGTAACTTCGAAAATAATTCGAATTTTGAAAAATCCTTTTAGGGAGATATTTTTGAATAATTAAACTATCGAATTTTGAACAATAAAAAATTTCGATTTTTTTAAATTTCTAGACTAGAATACCCCCTTAATTAATAAAGATGTTATCGATCTAATCGCGGTCGTAATAACAATGTAATAAAAATGAGCGTGATATTTTTAAGATGTCTAGATTTTGATAAGATCCAGTAAGTACATAAACACTCGCCGTCGAGTATATGTAATGTATGGAATGAATTATATTTTTACTAAAGTTTGGTGACAAATTGACACGGTTGTTCAGTTTTCACTTATGACGTTGCCAAGTACAATTTTATGCCTTATGTCACAGGTTTATTTATTCGCCTGAGTGACACGACCGAGCGGGTCGTTCACCTGACGATAAGCGCCACGCCTGCCCATACACAAAAATTACACCACTTAGAACTTTGAATTACAAGACATTGAATAGCATTGCACTGCGTTCGTCACTCGGAGACAATTTCACTGACTCCAATGTCCTTCAAACCGTAACAACTGCTTTGTCAATACTTATACTCACTTGAAACGTAGGCGAAACATGAGCCACATGCGACAGTAATTAAATTCTACTAACAATTATTGCCTATTACTAAACCTATATCTAATATGAAAACTCTGTGTAATAAGTATTCGACAATCAGCGCTCGGTCTTGCCACCGAGTAGCGCTACCTATCGGTCCGGTCTTGCAACTCCTTTGATGTAATACTAAGGGGGAGGGGGGGTGTTGTATACAACACTAGGTCACTGACACGTACTATGCAGCTCGGACTCGAAATCAATAACAGCTTACATGTCGGCAGATACCTCTCGCTCTAGTAAATTAGCGTTTTATTGGCATAGAGACAAATTTGTAAGCGCGTATGTGAAATAATAGCATGTTTATCCACCAATTAAAAAAGGGGGGCTGAAATTTGACCTCTGTCTGTGGGTGTGTGTGTATGTCTGTCCCTGTGGCATCCTAGCGCCTAAACGAAGGACCAATTTTAATGCGTTTTTTGTTTGAAAGCTGGTTTAATCAAGGCGGTTTTTAGGAAAAATGTGTTTGGAAAGTTACGGATCTTTTCCTAATTGATGTCTTTTTTTAATCTAAATAATATTATTGAGACAAAACCACTACAGAGATACACAAATCTTGACAACATTTCATTTTTTTAACATACCTCTATTAACAGATTAAATTGAACAATTTGACTTTATTTTATAGAGGTCTATAGAAGTTTAAAGTATTTCTACTGAAATTAGGCAAATTTTTCAATTTCCACTTTACCTTCGCTTATCCGTTTAATTTCCGGCTTTAAAAAACCCTTCCTTCATTCCAGCGGTATGAGCCGGTACTTTTATTGTTGTAATTTTACCACGACAACTGAATCGTACGAGTGAACATTTATGACTTACACAGGAAATGAGTAAATGGGACTAACTGATATATTGTATCCTTGAGATTCTACACTTTTTTTTCAGTGTATATACAGCTGTGTTGGTAATATCAGACTAGTGGATAATTGATGGTGGGAACGGGTTATAAGCAAATGCACCAGTTAGTCGTCAAGCCGCGAAGAATGTTACTGACCGTTACAAATGACGTCGCCTCCGAATGAATTAACTATAGGGAGATTTGATGCTTAACACATGTTTAATTAACACGAATTAATATACAAAACCAGAAATTCCAAGGTACCATATTAGTTAGTAGTTTAGTTTTTTCACTTTAAAACTTCCACGCCCAGCCGCGAAAAATCCTTTTAGCACATTTTATATCGGATCGCGCGAGATCTTACTTCAACTGTATGATCTGTTTTAGAATATATTCATACATTGAATAAAGTATTCATTACATAAATCCATGTGGAATTTAGGTAATTCATGTTAATAATACGAAAATATAATTTGTAAACCACATTTCATTAAAACCTTACCATTTAAAACCCCCGACGTCTATCAGAAAAACATTTGTAACTATTAAACAGATGAAGAATTTATTTTCAAACATAGCTTATTAAGCAACAACCATCTCCATGTTTAGGCGAGGCACACACACACACTAAGACACACGGAGTAGTCAAACTTATAAACCTCCATGTTTAAACAAAGCATACGCACTAAGACAGGAGGAATCAAACTTATAAGACTCAAATTTTCCGCCGGAGGTTAAAAACAAGATAAATCGTCGGGGATAGTGCAAATCCGCGTATCTAGCATTGGATAATTCCGCGTATCTGACAAATGTAGCCAATTTTGAATTTTGCGGGCAATTCACATTTATTTAATTAATTTAACGGATAATCTACATTAAGAATACATAGAACCCATCAATTATTACTCTCTATGTAAAAATGAGTCCAATTGCCCTTAAAATAAGAAAATATAAAAAATTTTAACCTTCCCATGTAACATTTGATCTAATGCAGATACGCGGAATTATCCAATGCTAGATACGCGGATTTGCACTATCCCCGACGAAATACAATGTTTACAACCGAATAAAGATAAAATAAGCTACATACGTATATTTTTAGAAGAACACGAAAATCTCGGCTTGAACCGGTTTCCTTCAACCGGTTTCAAAGTTAGGGAGAGTACAATAAAATACTTATTTAATAGAAACATACCGAAGTATAAAAACCAGCTAGGTATTATTAAATCATAATATAAAAACGAGATATACTTTGAAATCATTACTTTAAAGGAAGTTAAGAGCTTTATTCACATAAATACACCCTACAGTTACACATAGTCCTGACCTCACAGTAAGATACAGAGTCTTGTGTCAAGGGTAACAAGAACTCCAGAGACTTTTGGTCTCACAATACCCAGACCCGAAACAAAAATTTGTGAATCACCTAACATTTGGCTCAGTGCGGGAGGCGAACCCGCGGCCTCTCGTTTCACAGTCGGCTACTCGCCTGCTGCGCCACGAATACTGTCCGGTCATGGCTATACATATGAATGTCTAATTACTAAAAGGGCACATGTCACATTTCTAAGCAAAAATTTTTTATATTCTTTATCGCTTGGCAATACCTAATTACACCGTTTTTTGTCAGAATGTCTCAAATCCGATCTTTACCCATGGAGTTACAAACCTACAAAAATACTGTTTAGTTTTAAACGGGCACTTGTCCATGGACATGAGCCCTTTTAACAAATAATTTTTGAACGCACCCTACAAAATGTCAATGTCATTTAGAGTGGTAGAGCCTCGCTGTAGACAGTTTTGTCTACAGCATGAATGGGCTGGCTCGACGGGGTCGTTACCACTGTCCCACAGGAAACCGACGTAAAGTAGCGGCCTATGCTATTAAAAAAAAAAGTGTGCGTCCCGGGACGCTCGACAGAAGTGATAACTTAAACTAATGCGGGTTAAAGTGAGAGCGGAGGAGCCTGCCTACTGCTACCGTATGCGTGAGAGAAAGGGAAGCCAGACAGAGTGGCGCCGTAAAGCGTTACGTTACGGCTCCACTCTGTCTGGCTTCCCTTAACGCGTTACGTTACGAAGTCCGGTCAAAGCCCTGTCAAAGTCGTATCAAAGTCGTGTCGAAGTCGTGTCAAAGTCGTATCAAAGTCGTATCAAAGTCGTGTCAAAGTCGTGTCGAAGTCGTGCCAAAGTCGTATCAAAGTCGTGTCGAAGTCGTGTCAAAGTCGTATCAAAGTCGTGTCGAAGTCGTGTCAAAGTCGTGTCGAAGTCGTGTCAAAGTCCGGTCCAAGCCGACTGGTCACTGTGTGGCGCCACCTGGGACTTCGAAATTATCGATGTTCCAGGGAGGTCGGCTAACAGTGGCTGGTCGATGGAGCGCTCGCGTTACGGAACGTTTCGGTTCACCCTCCCATAAGAAGTTATCACTTCAAAAATGTAGTTTACACGCCACAACAAGATATTGTCTACAACTTTCAGTGCAGAAGCTCCGCACTGTGTGGTAGCCAAAGAATTTATTGATGGCTTTAGGCCAGCAACATTTGAATTGCGAAAAACAAACATAAGACCTATTACTCTACCTATCCAAAAAAAGTATACAGGTCCAGTTCCTATGGCTAAGAAAAAAATGACAGATTTAAAAACGTTGAAAGAATATATCCCTGCTGAGCATATTCACTACTGGGAAACCATTTACAGTCGGCCTGTGGAGTAAATTTATTATTTTAAGTGATAAAGAAAAGTAATACATGCAATTTATTTCTTTTATTTTTTAAGTCTTGTTCACATTAGGTACTAAAGGGGCACATGTCCACTTGAAATATGATTAAGTACTAAAAGGGAACATGTCCATGGTTTTTTTAATGTTATTTCTCTTAATATATTGAAAAATATAACAATATTTTGTGTTGAAATACCTTGTTACCTAATTAAGAAACATAAAATAATTAAATCAATATATATTTCCATTCCATTATACAAATATTTAGTTTTTTCTGTCTCCTGTAAAATTTTTATTTTTCAAATATAGAGGACTTGTGCCCTTTTAGTAATTAGATATTCATATATTCAGCAATAATCTAATGCCGGATAGGTATAATCAACTTTATTACACTTATTTAAGTCAATAAATACCTAGTATGAAACAAAATGGTATTTTTTGAACACGATCATGACATCTTAAATGGTTTATAATTAGTTTCTTTTGAAGTAAAGCTGCGTAGGTATATGTACTCACAATTAATTAACATGCAACACTATGCGATATTAACTTTTTAACCGAACAGAAAACGTATTAGACAGCCCAATTAGGAAGTAGAAATTTAAATGAATTATAATTTTTGGTTTCATACATTTTATGTAGTAAATAGCGTTCATTTTTGACGTTATCAGAAACTGTTATGTCACAAATATATTATTATGTAACATAAAGCAAATACACTTGTATTAACATTTTCGGCACGCCAAAATACACATTGTTTTGTGACGCTTCCAATGATAACTTTCATATTCCCCCTTGTACGCAGTTTGCTAATCTACTGAGATAAGCAACGGGAAGAGGGGGATTTTTATATGATAGTGAACAAATCCTTAAAAATAATATAACGTAAGTGAAGAAAAAATTAAGGTCTCCAATAAGAAACTAGTAACTTTTCAACTCCCGACAAATAAAAGGGTGTGTTAAACATAGCTTATAATGGCAAAGTGGCGCCTAAACGAGGGACCGATTTTAATGCGTTTTTTTTTCGTTTCGTTTCGTTTGAAAGCCCTATTAAAAAGTTTAAGCTGATTCGATTGTTTGTTTATTGATTAATATTAGATAAAAAAAATTGTTTTAGATTATTGCATAGGGGCTCGGGTAGAAGGGCGAACGTGTCTCAAACCTCAATATCCACCCTTAGCGAATCCCACAATTGACAATAATATTGAATGAATGAATCCCGTCGTCACCGAACCGTATAGTGATCACAATTGTTACTAATCAGTCATTCTACAGGACTTGATGAATCATATATAAAAGCGTTGAAGGCTTGGTATTAGTTTTACGACCAATTACTATGCATGGGAGACCTTTATGTTGAATATCATTAATCATGGGCGAAATATATATTATTTATCTTCATTTCTGACACTATATTGAGATATCGGTACACTTACATTACTAACGACCCGGTCGAGCCGGCCTATTCAAACTGTAGACAAAACTATCTACAGCGTAGCTTTACCACTCAGTACATTGATATACAAAAAAACCTAGATGCACGGTCCCGTAGAAAACTAACTCTCGAAACTGTCCCCAAACACTCAACAATTATACCTATATAACACATGTGTGTATGTTAACATATGTTATTGCAAATTCAACCTTACGCACTTTGTTTTAAACTTGGTTTACAAAGCAGTGTACGAAAAGCAATAAAATTTTACGACCGACGGGTGGTCGGTAGGACAAGGCATGGAGTGGAGACGAAAATATTTTTTTTTTATAAGCTATTGCTTAAATTTTGTGTTTTGAAATTAATATTTATACTTTTATCTAAGCGTAAATAGATTTTTGGTAAGACATGGGTAAATGAGTGAAACAAATATTAACTGTTAAAATGGTATGTTTAAAACTCAAAGTTAAAGTGATTTATTCTGCACATACATAGGTTATGAAAACTCTTTTATAGGTATGTAGTGTTTAGGGCTAGATTGGAGCCAGTATTTCGAAGTGACATACATATCTTTGTCCAAAAAATGCTCAGACCAAACGACGCTTGATTTATTTGGCTTAATAAAAATTCAGGCCTTTGTTGACTGACGATTGATATCCATTCTGCACATCGTATCAGATCACAAGGAAAACTAAAATAAAAAAGAAGTTTTTTTAGACGTGTTGCGCCAAAGTGACATTCACAGACTACGCGACACTTCTGTCATTACATTATATAATCATATTTTAGCATGCCGCATGTCGCGAACCATAAGTTGGTCCATAATTAATCAATATACATTATATATTAATATTTAAGCACATTAAAAAATACAACAAATTGACTACTTCTTCTCTTATATCATATTATATAACGCAAACATATTTGTCAATAACTAAATACATAAAAGTTTAAAAGTACATGAATTTATTAATAAATAAAATATAAACACAATAAAAAAAATCGACTCCATTAAAAACAGAACAGAGTCTTATTACTATGTGACTAAAATAAAAAGATGGCTGTAATTAACGCTCATAAACTATAAAAGCGGCCATTGAAATTTACCGTATTATACTTCGACTGCTGAGAGTAATTTTTAGACAAATTAAATCAAAATCACATATTGCTTCCTATATTCAGTCATAAAAACAACATAAACTAATCAATAAACTTTTCTACTTACCGAAAATACGATATCCCATCTTTTTTTAACCTTATTGACGTGATATTTCTACAATTTCTCAAAGAGCACTTTGGCATTTTTGACGTGTGTGTCTAGACGAGAGCGACGCGAGACTATTTGAAATGAGCGCACATTTTAGAATTGTGCGCTCATTTTTTGCGGACGTTTTTCAGACACTGATTGTGCATCTAGGGATTTTTTGTATATCAATGACTCAGTAACGTTACGTGTGTCTTCTTTGTTAAATTATCGTTTGCTATACCGGTGAAGGAAACATTGTGCGGAAATCTGTTTACATGAGTTCTTCACAAGAATTTGTTAGATGGTGTGTGCACACTGCCAATTCGCATTAGGCCAGGTCGTCAACTAAGGCATAACCTGTTCTTTCGTAGAGGAGGCCCACGCCCAACGGTGGTACAGGGCAGATAAGCTCTATTTATGCCGACAAGTAACAGTGTGTAAGCACTGTTGAGTTCCAGTTTGAAGGACATTGAAGCCAGTTAAATGTAAAAGCAATAATAGACTTAACATCTAATGTCGCGTGACAAATGCAGTACAGTGCCCTTTAGTACTTTATTCTTCTTCGCTCTGGATGGTGTTACTGTTTATGGGTGTGGTACATACCATTATAGCGGGTTCACACGTTTCGTTTTGAGTTGATTAACTTTTAAGTACACTATTTGTAATTGGAATCGCTCAACAAAAACCATACACGTTTTGGTTGATTCAAGTCGGATGATCAAATAAAATCGAAAACCTAGCGACTCCCTATTGGACGAACGAGCAAATTATCTAGTCATTAAGACGAATAAAAAAAATAGTAGAAGAGTATTCCTTCAGCGGTAGGCAGCGGCTTGAACGTTGAACATTGCCGATGTCCATGAACGGCGCTAATCGTTTACCATCAGGCGGGACCGCATGCTCGTCTGCCTGTCAAGGCAATAAAAAAATAAAACCGTTTTCTATTAAAATCACGGCTTCCATAACTAGAGAGCTATCTGACGTTAACCCTCCTTGGAGTCTTTAATTGTATCTGCTCCCAAATGGTTGATAAAAGAGCACAATGGGCAGCAGTACCTCCGACCGCAGTTTGTAGACCTTGCATTTATGTACGTATCGTGGTGTATGCGTAAGGTAATCCAATAAGAATTTTAATTAATCTAAACTGTCGCATTCATATGTCGAATGTCGATGGCGTTACATTTGGAGTATAAGTCAACACAATATTTAAGATTACAATGTTATTACGATGCACCAAGCACTTTGAACTCAATTGAACTAAACAGTAGTATGTTATTTTTTTATATAGTGCAATGGCGTGTTTTACTTTCTCTTATTAAACGGAAACAAAGTCCTTTTAAAATATAAGTATTCTTATAGATGTAGCCCTTTTTTTCTATGATGGAACACTATCAAGTTGACGTAGGATTTTTCATATTCATATATCATGCGCTTTTGTCACAATATGTATTGTATTGTGTGTTAATTTTACATACGATACACGCATGCTTTTTTAATAAAATATTGTCAATACCCCACACTAGAAGAATCTTTATCGTGAATATTAGGAAGTTAGGCTCCACAACACCCAGACCGGTAAATAATATTTGTGGAACACACAAACGTCATTTTACAGGAATCAAACCCGCGACCTCACGTTCCACAGCTGGTTACTCACCCACTGTGCTACGAAAGCGTTCAATAATCTTTACACAATGCATTTTGTCGTACCATTTACAGTGTAATGTCTAATCGTATAAGATAGCGACGTAAATGAGCTCGAAGATATAGATGACGGGGGTGGAGATTTGACCGCTCTGCTTCGATGTAGAACTCTTCAGCGGCCAGGATAATGAGAATCATGCTCATGGTGACTGTCTCAGGGATTTGCGTTTCGCCATCAGATAATGTATGATACATACACGTTGCAGACAGGTACACCGATATTTTTTAATTATGCAGAACTTACCATCAGGTTTGCTGTAGTCGTTTGGTCGAGCCACTACAAAAAGAAAGAAAAACAAAATAGTCCTCAGAGTATTTTCACATTTAAACTTAAAAATAAATAATTAAATTTTGCAAAGCTCAGTAAAATATGCCTCAAAATTAAGACGTTTTCATAAATGTAAAATATAGCAGATACTCATAGATTATCATCGTAGTTAATGAAAAGAAGAGTAACTTGATTGCAACTCATTGACCGATTAAATAGTCATCAGATTATGCAATCCAGAAAATAACAATGCTTTGTTGCATAATTTGTCTATGACTAATCATAATGAATGCAGTCTTAATCAATGACCGTGAGGTGGAAAAAAAAACTAAATACTAGGGGGCTTTCCATTAATTTAATTCAATACACCAAATATAAGGCTGCACGTAGGCGGTGAAGGTCGTATAACTCCTTAATACGTGGAAATTACAAATCTATTGAAGATTGACCGCATTTTTATGGAGGCAAATATTTTTATATTAATTCACGTTTTCCAAATAGCATTACGGCATTGAACTTTACGAAATTAGGTATAAGAAATGCCTATGCCTGGTGCAACATTTTGCGATTTGTATTTACAAATGGGCGTAAAACGTGACTGACCCAAAGTTAGTCACTTCACCGCCCAATGAATGATGGAATGAGTCCGTTCGCCTGACGGCAAGCTCCACGCCTGCCCATAAACGTTGTTAAGTGTCATAATGCCCAATAATTTCACTGGCCTCAATGTCCTTCAAACCGACACACAAGAGTGCTCACAGACTGACATGACGTCAAAAACAGATAAAGCGGTGGTACCAACCCAGACGATCTACCGTATACGATGGACCTATCAACGATTAAGTTTTAATCTAGCGCATCTTATGAAACACAATAGACACTAGATTAACTGCGATAATTAATGCACGAGCAGATCGAGTGGAGCGAGACCGGCGAGCCCCAGAATATTAATGTTCAAAATATTACAATGAAGACTCATCAAGGCGTAATATTGATTTATTGTATTCTCACGGTTCTTGTATGATGTCTCAATAATATATATCGTCGATGAAGTACCAATACCTCCTAAGTGTTGAGAATCTAATTTTACACCAGACTGTTTAAAATAAGGTTTTATTGTACAAAAACTGTTTAAAATACGGTTTTATTTATTTTGATCAACTATTGATAGTAAATAGTTTCCAATACATTACCTTTTTATTAGTTACTAAGGGATGTGGTTTATGTTTATAGACAGGGAGCCCTCGGGTAGCTGATCCACTTGACTACTATCAAGCTCATTTTCTGTGAGTAGCTTCGTTTCGATGAGACGACCAACTATTCCCTATGCGAAAATTCTCTATTGTGGTAGCTAACAGAGGTAGCAAGGATAGAATATTTCGATTTGATACTCAAAAAATTATTATTTTATTTGTAGGACAATATGACAGTTAAATTATATAAATATTAACTAAGTAAATACAAAAAAAACAGCTGGTTAGTAATCATTCTTATGACCTCGTTATCGATACCTATTGGAAGCTCCTCCTTCCAATAGGTGTGATTACTAACCAGCTGATTTTTTTGTATTTACTTAGTTAATATTTATATAATTTAACTGTCATATTGTCCTACAAATAAAATAATAATTTTTTGAGTATCAAATCGAAATATTCTATCCTTGCTACCTCTGTTAGCTACCACAATAGAGAATTTTCGCATAGGGAATAGTTGGTCGTCTCATCTAAACGAAGCTACTCACGGAAAATGAGCTTGATAGTAGTCAAGTGGATCAGCTACCCGAGGGCTCCCTGTCCATTACGTCTATTGTAATAAAAAAGTAATTTTGGACTAAATTGTCAGTTAGGAGGTATTGGTACTTCATCGACGATATGTGAAATTAGGCTATATGTATAAATAACGGTGTGGTATATCACCTGTGTAGGCTGCTGAGGCGTCATGGACGCGGGTTCATCTGGCCCGAGCCGCGGAACTCCTGTGCGCTTCATCATTCTGCTGCACGCCCTGAGCCCATCACACGATCACCTGGAAACCGCAACAACTTCATTAGCAAACAGTAAATATTGAACATCATATTGGCGAGCCTATAGTAGATTTCAATAAACAAATTTATTATGTATCTGTATAAGTTGGTTTGGTATCAAATTTAATTCTTGATATGTTGGAAGATGAAATCTATTCGATCAAGAAACTTTATTCAACAACAATATTTGTACCAAAACTGATGCCAATTATGTTTGCTTTACTGTTCCCAGTGTTTTTTGCTAGTAACAATACAAAGTGTTATCCCTGATCATATTATGTCCACAGTAAACTTCGGACCAATACACAACTTCCCAATTCCAAGTAATATAATTTTTAATAGAACTTGTGGACAAATTCAATACACATTTTACTTCATACTGCACATCCATTACATTACATTTGCATTGGTTTCATATTTCTTACATGTGGATTTAAGATACAATTGATTTAAAATTTATATTAACATTTTCGGCACACCACAGTACATCAAGATTTTGTGATGCTTCCAATGCTAACTTTGATATTCCCTCTTGTACGCAGTTTACATATCTATTGAGATATGCAACGGGATTAGAGGGATATGTTATGGCCAGGGTCACATTTAGATATATGGTATGTAACTTTAGTGGTACAGCCATTCTGTAGACAGTTTTGTCCACAGCATAAATGGGCTAGGGCAACTGGGTTGTTACCACTGTCTCACAGAAATCACATAGATCAGTGGCTTGCTGCTGCATATACTCACTACAATGAGTGAAATATTGAGAGGCACAAATCACCTCCTCTACCCAAGCTCGTAGTTATCCCTTTTCTGTAAGTTTGGCAGTGCGTCTTTGAGTTATCTGGCACTGTGGTTGTTTATGGGTAGTGGTGATCACTTATCATCAGGTGAGCACATGCCAGGTTAACACCCTATGCTGTAAAAATGTATGTGCCCATTTTGGCTCAGCAGTTGGCGTGTAAGCGGCATTATTATATTTTGCTTAATTAATTCAAAATGAGCATTTGATGTAAACATCAAATTGTATGAAAAGTTGACATTAAATAACATGTTTAGAAGACATAATATGGATTGTTGTGCAAGTCAGTCTAAATATCCCAAATAGACTTTCACATATATGTGTAACCACGAATCAAAGCAAATTATTATTTAAAGGTAGTTTGTCCAAGTGTAGCTCATACTTTGACTCAACATTACGTAATAATTCTGTGCAATAAAACAAATATTGTTATAGTAAAAAAGGGGAATAAGAAATAACTGAAAAAGCTTTTAAATGGCACAACCAGGCACAACTTACAGCTATTGATAAATCCCTATAATGTAATTTATAATACTCGCAACTTTACTGCCACGTTTTTACGTTACTGTAAGTCTTTTGGCGCCGTGTTGTTTGGAGATGCCTAATTACAACAGCAAATTACAGTTTACATTCACAATTCTCTGGTTTACTTACACTTTACACCGAAGAGAATCTAACCCTATTTTACACATTTTTATTAACGATAATGCACAAGGCACAAGCACGCAAGTAATGACGTCACATCCTGCCGTCAAGTCACGTTTTGTTCCTACCTTGGTCATGCCTGCTGCTAACATATTTCGTGTTTAATTTCTACATTTATTTACTCGTTTAATAATCTCACCAAATTTATGTAATTTTGTGTTAAGTGACCGACGCTACGTTGAGTCCTATAAATAAGCAACCAAGAATCTATAATGACGCTACGTATATGAACAAAACGCAGACTGAATCAAAAATAATGCTCGCGCACGGGTCTCGTTCAGGAACCGGTCTGGATGACTGGATAACAGAAACTAGTTTTTTTTTTAATATAGCATTAAAAATTAAACGTACATAAATTGTTAATACCCGACCATAGTACCCGACTAGAACCTAACATGCACATCAAACCGGCGCGGCGCGACGCGAAATAATGTCTGTAGTAGATTTTAATCCCAATAACTAAGTATACAGGTACGGGTGTTTGATTATTACGTTATGCAGTCATATATTATACGAAAATGTTATTATTATTTCCACAATGAATCATAAGCAAGCGGATCTCCTTAGAAGAAAAAGTTTAAAACGTTATAGGACAATCATCTCTCGGTACTGTGCAGTAGAGATTGGTTCGCGGTGCCGCGAGGAAAACGAGGACAGCGCGGCGGTATTCGTCACCGATGTAGAAAATGGCGACTAAATACCAACAATTACAGCGCGGACCGCAATCAATGTTATTCGAAGGAGAATAATATCAACCTACTTTACGTTAGCACGAGATGCGATCACTATTTATCTGTGCACTGGAGATAACGATTGGCCTCGGTCGGCGCCTATCTCGAAACGTACCTTAGAAGAAGAATCAGATGTCCACAAAACGGTAGAGGATCTTCACCCGGCCGCACGGTACGATTTTTTACAATACAAGAAACTGTTGTTACACAAGGAACAAATATAAAGTAGCGTCGCGACGAGCTCTGAACGAGCACATTCGTGCGCCCCCAAATAGCGCAACGGCGCAACTTTTTCGAGTGCGGCATCAACACGGTCAGGTGGGCGAGGTTGCGACACTGCCATCATGTTGTCTCTTTCACGTGATCGTTTATCTCTATTGCACACGCGGCGTAGCTCAACGAGGCGCAGCCGGGGCGGGGGCGAGGCGAGCGGAGCCCTCCTTGAACGAACGTCGCGGACCGAGCTGCGCGGCCAACTGACTGTTTCCAGAGCCCCAACCGATCAAGTAATCGAGCTCGCGACCCGTGTCAGAGCGGCAACGTCGCTCACGAAATAGCCGAGCGAAACGGCCGGCCATGCGCCGATACGAAATGCCACGAACCACAGCGGGCCTGAGTGGTGGACCAAAACAAATTTCCTTTCTCTAAAATTATACAACATTCGCTATTGAGAGCAGATACGGTAGCTTCGTGTTTCCCGCCTTTTTATGTGTGACCATAAAAATAATAATATAACCTCAAAATAAAGGATGTAACTAAAGTAAAATTAAGCACAAATAATTATATTAGTTGCATAATATTTTCAATGTAGATTTAAACCCACAGGGAGCGCCAAAAGCATCGAGCATGATATCAATAATATTCAGAATAGTTTTTCTATTTAATTCATCTCTTTCATTCCACTTGACGCGCGCAACTAGTAAGATTGTACTTCTTTCTTTACATTAGTAAATAATAATCAAATTGTTTCCTAACATCATTTAAAGTGTGTGCCGTGTTATTGATCAACTAATGTGCGTATACGCACGAATTCACGTCTTCTAACGGCCAGTTTACTGTGTACGTGGTCGGCGCATTCATTTACACCTATGTCATGACTTAGTTGAGATAGAGTTCAATATGCTTTGTGATTAGGTCTGCATAGTAAATACGTTTGATCGTCAAGCATTGTTGCAGTGTGAGCTGCCGATCTGACAGCGGACACCAAAGCCCGTGATAGAAAATATATGCCTGCAGGTGGCCTACCAGATGCAGGCAAGCGGAAAAAACATGTAAAAATCAGGTCAAGTGCGAGTAGACCTCTCCTCCTTAAAAGTCACCCACTGGGTAATCCTAGTAAACCGTTTTCGTGCCCTTCAAGATGGTAAGTCACCGATTACAGTCCTTATAGGTTTTGATAATAATAACCACTCAGTTGAATTTATCTTTTGACGTGTAGTATTTTCTTAATGTGCGTAAACACTGTGTAAGTACATCGTTTTAGAGCAATGTGTGGTTGAACCCTTATTATTGTCTAAAAAATTGAACCTAATACCTCGAGTTCGTTTGGAGAAAAAGGACAGACGCAAAATAAAATGATCCTATGAGAGATTTCCATTGCATGGTTTAGAATGAGAAAAACACGATCTAGTGCCATAACCTCTAAAGAGGCAGCACTACTGCATCGTGACAGGGTCAAGAAAGCAAGTGACAAATAAGAAAAATTGTAACTTGTAAAATGGACGCAAGGTACCGACCGACTTTATTATAGAGCAACAGATTTTACCAACCAAGCAAACTTGAATGCCAAATCGCACTTTGTACAGAATTATCAAACTAATAAAGAATGTAAATGTTAGTGACTTTCTTTCGGGTAATGTAATATTATGACTTACAAAAAATATACAAAATGGAAATAATGAAAATACGTTGTTTTATATTACAGTTTTTATTATCATTATCTAATATTATGTGGCAATAGTTTAATTCTGTTAAACTACAAGAAAAGCAACTAGACTACAAAATACATTATACAGAAAACCCTAAAGGTGTTATTACTGAACGTTTTCTAACTTTAAACTAGATTTCTAACAACGAGTAACTATGGTAACCCATACAAACTAGATACCAATAACTACAATATAAACCTAGTTTAAAGTTAGAATACGTTTTGTAATAAGGTGTTGTCGGTGTTACAACAAAAGGTTGACTAACTTTAAACCAGGTTTATGTCAACAAACTACTATAGGTTACCAAAGCAATCTGTAGATATAAGGCCTTATTCGCGATACAGGCCCTGAACCTAATGCAAAGATCGAAACCATGTCAATTGCCGTACAATTATGTAAATTGAAGTAGGTTAATATATTTAATATAAAAATGTTGTACATGTACAGTACTCTTTATTTCAAAAGACTTCTTTACATTTTTAAGAAATTAAATATTCAAAAATATATCACCCTCCAATGGATAGGCCCACCCACGCAACCGGTGGTTAGGACCCCAGAGCCAGGAACCTCCTTACACTGCGTGCCGTGTCTTGTAACACCACTTTCTGAATCTGCCTCTTTACCCAACCACCAATCTAAACCTTACTTTCTCAACCAGCATGCTTTATCTAAAATAATATACCATAATTTTTTTGAGGGGAATTTATAATCGTATCATGATTTTAGATTCTTATAAAACGATGATTTAAGAAGAATACATACATAAATGAACCCACTTCTGTCTCTCAAAAGGGTAGGCAGACTAGAGCGCCAGTGCTACGGTAAAATCACACCGACTTTGAAACTTTCACTATCATTAGTCTTCTCATGAATGCTAACTCCATAACGTTCCTTAACCTTTTTCAGCAGTTTGTCAATTTGTCAATAAAGGTACGTCAGACGTCCTCAACCGAAATCATTCACTTTTCACTTTCGTAATATAGATTTCTTTCGTTCATCCATCCTTTTCCAAACCACAGAAGCGGTCTAATTATTCCTCAATCAATCTTTTTAAACACGTCTTCTTTCAAACCACATTTTTATCTTATCACACAATTTCTCAATATCACTTTACTTTACACCACACTTTCCTGTTCTCTTTCTTCTTTCCCAACTCTCTTATCCAACGTATTAAACAAATTAACATGCTTTCTCTGCCATACCCAATATTCACCTCCGTAGGTTAGTGTTAGCACCAGGTATCCTTGGTAAATAACTAAACAATGCTACTCAGATTTTTTTTGTTAGCCATAGTCGATTAGGATATGGCGCCTTTTCGGTTTGGTCGATAAGACGACCTTGACACTATTGTCCATCTTTACCATTCTTTCAATTACTTCTTCACAAGATATTGAAAGAACAGGAAACATCTTTACTCCACTTGTTCTTCTCTTACTTATATGTTAAACTCGGTTCTCAATTCATCCCTCTGCAATATGTGTTTGTTGAATAGTCAACAAATACATATTTATTTATTGACAGCCTCCGTGGCGCAGTGGGAAAGCAGCCAGCCTGTGTGACTGTTGGGTGTATTAAGGCCATAGTTCATTAGACCAACCCGGCACCCGACCAGCACCGCCTCGCCTCGAGCGGTTAGTATTTTTTATATGAATTTCTATGAATACGCGCTTATTTCATCAACTCCGCATAGTCACCAGATTGCCTCGATCGCAAGGTGGCCACGCGCGGACGGCGGGTGGACCACTCGGTGACAACTCGCTGCTCGCACGCTTTCCTTGCGTGGACCACGCGCTGCCCGCGAATGATTCACGCGAGGACGACGCGTCTTTCATTCTCTTCTTTATCAAGCTTGACAGTTATGAGAGCCATTTCACGGTTTGTAAAATAATTCGAGGACCAAGCGATGTCCACTCGTTGACCACCTGTCGACGAGTTGACGCCGAACGACAAGGCGGTGCTGGTCGGGAGCCGGGTGGCTCTAATGAGCTATGACCTTTATTGATTACGCTTCAAGACAATTTTCTCAGTTGCGACATATTAAGTAAGTAATTTAATACACCTACTCATTATTTTTCCAAAATAAAGGGTTTTGTGCAAGTAGGTACGAAACTGATGTGAATAAACTTATTCGATTGTATATGACTAAATTAGCACGCATCTTTGCTTACGTTGTTGTTAAGCGAGATACATTTCAAGTCTCGACACAAGTTTGTTTGTGTGTGTCGAGGTGAATGTGAGTACAAGCATATATACGCATAGTTAAATACAAAGTACAAATACACAAATACAAAGTTAACCCCATTCTAACTTTGAAGTTTTTGCTATAATAATTATAGATCACGCACTAACTTATTAACAAATAATATTATGACCATTGTTGTGAACGTAAAACGTTCAGCCTTGAACATTCTTATCGTAAACTAAAAGCGACGTTGCAAGTCGACGCGCGTTACTGCGTCTTAATTTTTACTGGCCGCCATCTTGTATTGCTTCTAACTCATGCAACTGACCACACATTTCGATCTAAGAATACGCCTTATTTCAAAATTCAAGCTGATATGTAATAAGTGTACCTATCTGTATTCTTTAGGAGTTATAAATTCAAGGTTTCAAAGTACATATTACGTAATTATTAAAGTGAGAGTACCTATGTTGTAACTTGTATTCCAGTTTCACGTTTATCGTTTTGCTTCGACTCGCATTCAATCACACCCCGATAGTTATCCGATATCCATGTCTTGGAGATGCCTAGATCATCGAGATAGTAAGCGCATCCTAGCTATATCTGCCTATGTACCTACTTATGTATAGGAGCAGTGTCGGCGCAATATGGTTGAAATACGTACACTGAGCGGGCCGCCAGCTGGGGCCGGGTGCGGAGCGCACGCACCGAGGTTCCAGGGTAACACTCGGGCCGACCCACAACCAGATACATCACTAATTCGGACATTTTCAACGCAAATTCCACGGTATCGATCACGCACAGACGCCATTTTGAACCGACACTGAGCTGTGAGCGTAGACGGGCGCGCGACGTTGCCACGTCGCACGTTTCCAATCCGCACTTCTATTTCTGGCTCCCCCTCCGCCCCTACCGCCACCACCCCGCCTCATACCGCTGTGACGCCGCAGGTCGGCAAACACGACTCGACAAAACATTCATAATACAAACTCAACCATACGACACTGTGTATTATTAATTTGAAAACATAACATGGAACCTAATGGGTGCAGGGCGCCATTCTGGACGAGAAAAGAAGGCATTGTAGAACGCAACAGCATGCAATAAATGATTTAAAGTATAGCCGCCAACTTCTGTACATAAATTGTATTATATCAGGCGAGTGCCCGGCTTTCACCGAGGCGCGGCCGCGCAGGACCGTGCCGACATGTGCCATTGGCCACCGCGGAGATCGATAGACAAACACCGACGAGGACGGGCGCGGCCCATGCTATTCTCGACTTTGCTACATCGAGAATAGAGCCTATATGGCCACAGTTTACACTATAAACAAACTACACTGGCAGCACACAAACGTCCTACACGTACATAAGCACACACACTGCGCCTGTAAAACGACGCGGAGGAGCGACGGAGCGCGGCCGACCTAGCGATGTTGGAGTAGTACGTTTGTTGTAGCGCTTTTCTAGAGTTGAAATTCCTTTGGAACGGTGCGTCAAGCGCTCCCTACCGAAGGACAAAGGGACGATTTCACACGGAAAACAAAAGAAATTGCCGGTCAGAATACAACATGATTATTAAACATATTGTGCATTTTAAAATGACTAAACTTAAAATCCATCGGGTTGCCAGACTGGCAGTCATTGTGAAATTGGGATATTATTATAATTGCTCACGTCGCAGATAAGTGATAACAACACTTCTTTTAATGCTTAATAGGTGGCATCGCGCCTGTGATAGCGGCCAGTATGACCTGAAACAGGTGCGAACAGGTCTATGAGGGCGCTAGCGGTGTGCATCATTGTTGCATTTAAATTTTCAATGTAAATATATAAGGAAAACGATCTTAACACCACAAAATATATGCATTGAAACCTACAATGAGAAAAGACGCAATCTGTCAGCTTCCACTCACCTGAATGTTTTATCGAAACGCGCGTATTTCTTCGCAAAATTCACTGGAACGTCACTTCTTGACGTGAAAATAATGATTCTTAAGGTATTTTGTAGATTTTAAACAATTTCATATGCATAAAAAAAATATACATTACGTTGAGCAAACGTCCCACGCGCACAGAGACCGAATGCGAACTGTCGGTCGGATTCTAGTCGGCGGTCGGTAGGAGGTGGGGAGGCGCGGCGCGACGGGCGGAAAACCGGAGAACGGGCGATTCGAGGCAATCAGAAAGGGCAAAATTTTATATTCTCAAAACACCACGCTAACAGTTTTCTGGCGGTGATCTATTTCAAAATTAATATGATGAATTTATATAAAACTTAAATGGTTTTAAAACAGTATTTTCTACGATATTTGCTAACTTATTGTGGTTTTTGTAATGACTAAAGTTATATTCTCTTTGGTTATGAAATCTTTGTATTTCTCGTAGGCAAATTTAGGCTAATACACCCACACAAAAATATAAGTATGGTTAATTCTATATTTTATGTAATAATCTTTGGTAATAAGTAGATTTGTTTAAACAGCCGAGTAGGTATTTAATTTATTTTTATGGGTGTCTTCAGTGTGTTTACAAAATATGTCAGGTATTCAAGGCTATTCATTGTACCTACATACTAATTTTACGATGCTTTATCTTAATACTAAATACAGGTGGTAAACATTGATTTATGAATGAGAAATTGTATATATTAGAAGAGGTAAGTAGGTAGGTACTTATTCTTATTCCATGCAATGGGGTAGGCGTAACATGCTAAAAACATAGAAAAATTTGGCTTGTAATTTTTACGACCGGCCGCCATAACGCCAATCGCCACTCTTGCTCTGACGAGGGCGCCACTGACTTTAGTTAGTACCTACTTAGTACGAAACATTTTATGAAACTAAAGAAAATGACGCGTGTGATCACGTGACATGCGGCAGACTACATGCATAAAATGGCGTCGGATCCGCCGCCTTACAATATTCTTCTTTTTTATTTATGGCTTTCCCATTATTATGCATTTTGCCAGTGTTAAGTATTTTTTATTCTCAAGTTATTTTTACAAGAACGATGAAACACGGGTGCGGTCGATTTCAAGGTCTTGCCGGAGTTTTGGTGTTAACTCCTTTCAGTATGATTCTTAATTCACTTATTTCAATGTTTCCATACACTGTTCTTCACTGTCAATGTTTATTGAACAAATCCACATCACTTTTATACAATAAACACAACTCTAAACTAGTTTATGAAATAAATTAAAATAAGCGATGAACTGCACTGTCAGAATTCCCGCCAAAACTCCCTTACAATATTCTTCTTCTTCTCTTTAATGTATGGCTTCGCATTATTATATATTTCGCCAATGACAAGTATAATTTATTCTCAAGTCTTCGATGAACAGGAACGATGAAATAACGGTGTGGACGTTTTCAAAGTCTTGTTGGAGTTTTGGTGTGAATTCCTTCCAATAAGATGCTTAATTCACTTATTTTAATCTTTCCATACACTGTTCATCAGTTGTGTTTGTTGTATAAAAATGGTGTGGATTTGTGTAAAAAACATTGACGATGATGAACAGTGTATGGAAAGATTAAAATAAGTGAATATCAACTATTAAAGTTGTGTTTGTTGTATAAAAATGGTGTGAATTTGTGTAATAAACATTGACGATGATGGTCAATGTATTATATAAAACTAGTGTTATTGAAATAAATTAAAATAAGCGATGAACTGCACTGTCAGAATTCCCGGAAAACTCCCTTTACAATATTGACTAATACTGACAACTTTATATCGACATCGATGAATCAGAAATGGGATAAAGACACCTTTAGATTATCAATTGTTTAATAATATTTACATTATAACTAGCAAAAAGCTGAGCTTTGTGAGGGCTCGCGTAGTTTTTCTAACGGATAACAATTTTTAAGACAGTTTTTACAGCCATTTAATGTGTGTTTTCGCGGCATTTTAGTGTAATATTTTTTCTCTTTGTTTCGATGTAACAATAAAATTAATATACTTAGTTAACATTTTTGACTGGTTTTCACAAAGTTATCGTTCACGTTTGGATAACATTTCTCTATTATTGAAGTGATAACTTCTTATGGGAGGGTAAACCGATTCATAACGTAACGCGAACAGTAGGCAGGCTCCTCCTCTCTCACTTTAACCCACATTAGCTTAAGTTATTATGTAAAGTGGGTGATAGACGTATGAACTTAAAGTACGCGGTTTTTAAGATCGCGAACTTACTCGGCTCGACGTTAGTGACTCACGTGAAGCTTACTAATTCTGTATTGTGATGTCGTCGACAGAAGAAGCTTTGTGTTATTTAGGAAATATATCGTATTACATTTTAAAAACCCAAAAAATATAGACGAAGTCGAAAAGTGTGGGTAAAGAACTAGCTTACGAAAAGAGAGCGTTTATTCCATGTGAATTTAGTAAGAGTTACATGAAGAGAAGGAAGATTTCCATAATTATTTCAGAATGCCTGAGGCGGTGTATGAATTTCTGAATCAAAATTAACAAAAATTGCAATAATCTAAACACGACAAGCTTGCGCGTCCACGAACTGACGAAACAAAATGGTGGCTAGCGGCTCGCAGTGCTGCTACACGTACGAGCCAAGACGAGCTACGAGCAAGATTTCCAACCGGTTGGATCGAAGACGATTTTGCGCGGCGGTTTTAAAGTACGCGTACTTACGGTGACACACAAGCGAAAAAGGTTGTCGAGCCATAAGTACGCGTACTTGCTCGTACGTCTGTCACCCTCTTAATGTAAATTGTCATTTTTTGTGTACAATAGTGTGTACTTTGACCGAACTTTGACCGGACTATGACCGGACTTTGACCGGACTTTGATCAGACTGTAACCGGACTTTGACCGGACTATGAACGGACTTTGACCGGGCTTTGATTGACCGTACTTTGATTGACCGGACTTTGACAGGACTTTGACCAGACTTTCATTCACCTGACACCTGACAAAATATTCAAAAATGCACAACGTTAATGTTCAAGTTTTCACTTCTGCCGGCACTCCCGGAGTGCAACCTGTTATTTTTTTGTAGGTACTCACCTAATATTCACTTCAAAACATGTTAAATCTCGTAATTACTCCAATAAAATAGTATTTCTGTTTCACGGCCGAAATAAACACGAAATGAATTGAACTTGTTCTAAAAAAAAGGATTGATTTGAAATTGAATTGTTGATTCTAGTGGTGTCATCTAGTATTAGTAGTAGATTAATTACGATGTATATTCTGTTGTAACGATGTTGTCTTTGGTTTGTAACAAATAGCGTTAGGTCAATAATTGACAGCCTCCGTGGCGCATTGGGCGAGTAGCTGACTGTGAAACGTGAGGCCGTGGGTTCGATTCCCGCACCGAGCAAATATTTGCCTGATTCACAAATATTTGTTTCGGGTCTGGGTGTTGTGAGACCGAAAGTCTCTCTGTAGTTCCTGATACCCACGACACAAGACTCGTATCTTACTGTGGGGTCAGGGCTATGTGTGTGACTGTTGGGTGTTATTTATTTAATAACACCAATGAATACTAAATTGTTAATGTTATTTTTTTGAAGTGATAACTTCTTATGGGAGGGTGAACCGAAACGTTCCGTAACGCGAGCGCTCCATCGACCAGCCAGCGTTAGCCGACCTCCCTGGAACATCGATAATTTCGAAGTCTCAGGTGGCGTCACATAGTGACCAGTCGGCTTGGACCGAGCTTTGACCGGACTTCAACCAGACTTTGACCGTACTTCAACCGGGCTTTTGACCGGGGTTTAACCGGACTTTGACCGGGCTATGACCGGAGTTTGACCGGACTTTGACAGGTCTTTGGCCGGACTTGGACCGGACTTTGACCGGACTTCAACCGGTATTTGACCGGACTTTGACCGGGCTTTAACCGGACTTCGACCGGACTTTGACAGGACTTTGATAGGGCTTTGACCGGATTTTGACAAACTTTGACAGGACTTTAACCGGGCTTTAACCGGACTTCGACCGGACTTTGACAGGACTTTGATAGGACTTTGACTGGGCTTTGACCGGATTTTGACAAGACTTTGACAGGACTTTGCCTGGACTTTGACTGGACTTTAACCGGATTTTGGCAGGACTTTGACGGGTATTTGAGACGGGCTTTGACCGGATTTTGACAGGACTTTAACCGGTATTTGACCGAACTTCCACCGGACTTTGACCGGGCTCTAACCGGACTTCGACCGGACATTGACAGGACTTTGATAGGGCTTTGACCGGATTTTGACAAACTTTAACAGGACTTTAACCGGGCTCTAACCGGACTTCGACCGGACTTTGATAGACTTTGACCGGGCTTTGACCGGATTTTGACAAGACTTTGACAGGACTTTGACTGGACTTTAACCGGATTGTGGCAGGACTTTGACCGGTATTTGACCGGATTTTGACAGGACTTTGAACGGACTTTGACAGGACTTTAAGCGGACTTCGACCGGACTTTGACCGGGCTTTCACCGGATTTTGACAAGACTTTGACAGGACTTTGACTGGTCTTCAACCGGATTTTGGCAGGACTTTGACCGGTATTTGACCGGACTTTGACCGGATTTTGACAGGACTTTGACCGGTATTTGACCGGACTTCGACCGGACTTTGACCGGACTTTAACCGGACTTTAACCGGACTTCGACCGGACTTTAACCGGGATTTGACAGGTCTTTGGCCGGACTTTGACCGGACTACGACTGAACTTTGACAGGAGTTTGACCGGACTTTGACCGGATGTTGACCTGACTTTGACAGAAGTTTGACAGGGCTTTGACATGACTTTGACCGGACTTCGTAACGTAACGCGTTACGGCGCCACTCTGGCTTACCTTTCTCTCACGCATACGGCAGCAGTAGGCAGGCTCCTCCGCTCTCACTTTAACCCACATTAGTTTAAGTTGTCACTTCTGTCGAGCGTCCCGAGACGCACACTTTTTTTATGGTTATAAAATTATATTATTTTGTTAACATATTGTACATCTAGATATGAGGTTAAATTACTATGTTAAAGCACAAATAATAATAGGCGTGATAGTTTTTCAGTAAAGTGTATAACAAAACTACTCAGATTTTGGGATAGTGATAGAGCTCGCTTCGCTTGTCTTAATTACTCCAAGACTGTGACTTACTATACTGTTTGTATGTCTGACTCGACAAGTATAATATTTTAAGAGGAATTAAAAACAAAAACATTTTCAATTGAATAAATGCACACTAATGACTTGTTACAAGTGTTTCTTTTAGGCTTTAGGGTCTAGTTAAATGAAGAGTGAATTACCGAAGATGCTATTTCGACGTAACTTACAATGAAGTAAATTTACTTATGGCTTGGCAGCATGGTCTCTGATCTTAGCCGGTTCCCGGTGTAACGAACAAAAAAAAAATGGTATTGAAGCAACCAATCAGAACCAAGATCGTGTATGTTGACAGAAAAAAGATAAACTTTAGAACACGTCGAAGCAGTTTATGGCATTTACTATTATTTTCTCGAAATAAACATACATTCACTTTAAACATTCATCTAGAATTAGTAAAAAAATGAGAGCTAATATTTATTTCGTACTATTGACGTTCTTTTTTTCTTTAGTCTCGGCAAGGATAGATCCAAAAAATTTGAAATGTTTAGGTGTGTAATATGTTGTACCTCTTTTCGGTATAATTGTTAATGATTTCTGAATATATTTAACATTATGTAATTATTTCAGTTTGTCGCACGACCTTCGACGAGCTGCACCAGGTGATAAAAAAAATTGATAAGTGGAAAAAAGTCGATGTAAGTTTCTGTAATTTATACTTCATAAAACTTTGTTTTTGTTCGTATGTCCACTATTCATTAGTGTGTCATAATTATATATTGCGGTATATGATTTGAATGTTCTTTAATCATATTAATCAATGAAATATTTTTTTATACATTGTATAGTTTATCTTATGCTTGTAATCCCTGAAGGGGTAGGCATAATTGCAAATAATACATCCCTGGTCCGCCGAGCTTATTTTTGTCCTTTGATGTGATGGGGTGTAAACCTATTGCCATATTGACCACAAGCTAAATACCTCATATTTTTTGAAAACATAAAATAATCAATTTATCCAACTTGGAATTTGAATCCACAACTTTTTGAACAAAGTAATTGCCGGTAATGAAACCACCTACGCTAACATTTACATTGATAATTTGTATTATCATCCTACTAATTCATGTGTATCTCATAATCTAAGCTCCTCTGATAAGCAATGATTTATCACAGCATGTAATATGTGTAATATTAATTTGTAAATGTGGCGTTTCATTTTCGTGCGTGGTGTTTCATTTTCTTTCTTCTTGGCATTATCGCGGCTTAATGCGATTGTCCGCCTTGTTGCCTTAGTATTGATGGTGTATTTGGTATCACGTGGGGCGAACCGTCATCAGACCCCGAAACCCGCAATGTGAACTAAGTTGCGCCATTGTCTTGACCGTTAATCAACAGTACCGTGTCCAGGTGACTTACACTTGAGGGTCTATATAGCCCCAATTTTTGTACATATTATTTTAAATCTAGGCTAATATTTGATGACCTTCGTTATCTTGGAAAACATGAATGGCAATAATGTTCACATATAGTGCAATTATTATACTATTAGATTATGTACTTAGGTTCTTTTTATTTCCCCAAGTGCCTAATAAGGCGCAAAAACACACCCATAGGTTGTACAGTTGTACTAAAACATAAAAAAACTAAGAGTGGTGTGTCCTTCATATGCTAGAGGCGGGTCGGTACCACCCTTTTGTATATTTCTGTCACCAAGTAGTGTGTAAGCATTGTAGTGTTTCAGTTTAAAGATATTGAAGCCAATGAAATTACTGGGTAATTATGAGACTTAGAACCTTATGTCTCGTGGCATTTCATGGTTACGAGCGCAATCCAGTGCCATGCAGTGCTTCGTAATTCAAAGTTTTGTGTGGTGTGGCTTCTGATTATAGGCAGGCGTGGCGTTTACATTAAGCGCACGACATCGTGTCTTTCATTGAATAAAAAGATAACAATTCCTATATGGTATTTGATAACATCTCTTGTTAATAAATAATTAACTACTATAACTATTATAATATGATAAGAACAAATAGATCGGCAATTAAAAAAATTAAATTAATTAATATAACATTTAGTTAGGTATTCAAAACCGGTTAATCACTATCTGTCTATATACAAAATCTGACAAGATTGATTGGGAACTCTCAATAAAAAAAATAAGTGTGGGTTGCACCATCCATCGATTAAAATTATTTTAATGAGCTGTGGTACACATTATTTAAATGTTGTATCATTTGTTTTCAGTACTATCAAAATTTCTAAATGTTGTAGATGTCTGCAACCATTCCTTCTTACAATAACTTTTACTGATGCTTGGTGAAATCCATTATTTATGTATGTGTGCATAGACAGGTGATCAGGCTCACAGTAGTGGATCCATTTCACCCTGTTGCAATCCATATTAAAATCTAGTTTATGTCAATGGATAGATGAGGTCCCTTACAGTACTACAATATAACCTATAACTAAGGATATCCATAAGGCACTGAAGATTTTCATAATCAAATGCTATAGGTAACTGCTCTATATTGGGATCATCATCATGCTTCGTTTTTGCCAAGATAAATTAACATTGCCAAAGGAGATAATTCAAAATTAAATCGTAGTATGTACTGTATGTCTTTTTTGAAGTGATAACTTCTTATGGGAGGGTGAACCGAAACGTTCCGTAACGCGAGCGGTCCATCGACCAGCCAGCGTTAGCCGACCTCCCTGGAACATCGATAATTTCGAAGTCCCAGGTGGCGCCACACAGTGACCAGTCGGCTTGGACCGGACTTTGACACGACTTTGACGCGACTTTGACGCGACTTTGACGCGACTTTGACGCGACTTTGACACGACTTTGACATGACTTTGACAGGGCTTTGACCGGACTTCGTAACGTAACGCGTTAAAGGAAGCCAGACAGAGTGGCGCCGTAACTTAACGCTTTACGGCGCCACTCTGTCTGGCTTCCCTTTCTCTCACGCATACGGTAGCAGTAGGCAGGCTCCTCCGCTCTCACTTTAACCCACATTAGTTTAAGTTATCACTTCTGTCGAGCGTCCCGGGACGCACACTTTTTTTTTTAAGTACAAAACAGACCACTAACTGCATTATTAATGTCTTAAATTCTGCCAATTATAAACAAATATTTTGTTTGTTATTTATTATTGGTTTACATAATAATATTCTACAAAATGTATGTGTTTAACCTCTCATTCACATTATAAATAGGATACAAAGATAATCTAATAAGGGTATGTTAATTATCTCTGTGTTCAAAAATAACTCTTATGACTTAAGGGACTCTGCCAAGTAGATTTCTGTATATAATGTGATTGGTCTGTTTTTGTTTAGCACCAATAACGGACCAATCACGTAAGTATACAGAAAACGTCACTATGCGGTCCCGCGCATCATGAACTTATTGAATGGTCCTCAAAATATTTTATATTTTAATAATAGACTTATCCTAAAACAATAACACTAATGTGCCAAATTATAGTAGTAATACATTCAACATGAAGATTAATAATAAACAAAAAATACTTAAATTTTTTAGGTTGGCAACTTTAGGATGGACAAAGATGGCAACACAATGCAACAAAAGGTGCCGGCTCACAGATCTGCGGTCTACATATCCGAGTTGATTGATGAGATTTGTATGTAATATTAATATTCCTATTAATGATTTACGACCTCATTAGTTTAGTTGAGGTCCTTATAATTTGTTTTTGAGATTTCGATTATACAAATCACGAAATGTGTGTGGTATAATGAATTTGTGCCTGATATGAAGGTAGTTGTCTACAAGGTGGACAGACGACTTGATAAAGGTCGCAGGAAGTTGCTGGATGCAGGCCGCTTCCAACAGGTCGGTCTGGAAATCTTTGGGGGAGGCCTATTTTCAGCAGTGGACGTCTTGTGACTGATGATGATGAAGGCAGTTTCATATGGGATAGTTGTTTTTACAATATAGAAATCTTCATTTACATGTGTGATATTTTAACTGTGCCATCGGTGTGGTTTGCAGGCAAAAAGATGGACGACTACGTGCGCGTGTACTACAAGTCGACCGGCAAGCTGGCCATCATGGAGTTGATGACCAAGGACGGTGGCATGAACCCCGACTTCTCAAAGACCAAGTTTGTCACAGACGACGATCTGAACAAAAGTCTTGAATACTATGTGAGTTTGGATTTTGTATCTATTTAAATAATATTACTATGTGCATAAACTCACGTTTTTATCCCCGAAAGGGTAGGCAGAGGTGTAACTAGTGCTTTACTCTAGTGAAAATATTTTCGCCTCATGATGTGACATGCGAGGCTATTGCTAAATCAGGTACAAATTCTAACCCTGGGCAATCTGCGTGTGATTTTTGGAATAGAAAACACATAACAAAAATTATGATTACCCAGCCTGGGACCTGAACGTAGGACCTTACGGTACTCAGACTTAGTTTGCTGCCCTCAAAATAACGAGGCGATATAATAATACTAGGTCTGTATTATATACGACCCACTGCTGGGCACGCGCCTCCCTCACTAATGAGAGAAATTAGGCCTTAGTCCACCACGCTCGCCTAATGCCGGTTGATGGACCGGCAATGTCAATGCTGTGCTGGGGTTCATTCCCTGGGTCGGGTTAAAGTGATATTGGTTTTTTCTATCACGACATACCCACTATCAGCCCGGAGTCTAGAATTGTGCCTGGTATGGCGATAGACTAATCTCCAATCATCATGGGGTGAAGGTAAGCACGGCGAAATATAGGTGTACTGGTTACATCTCTGCCTACTCCGTCGGGGATTACAGGTGTGAGTACATATTATGTATGTATGTATGCAATTTAAAACATATTTTCAGTGCGAGCGTATGTTCGAAGATAACGAAGAGGAGATTACCAAACTGTACGTGAACAGGCCTGAGGATGACGTCATGCCGGACGCAGAGAGAGAGGTAAGCTACTTTGAGTGTAGGCTTTATTATTTGGGTGTAGGCTTTATAATTTGAGTGTAGGTTTTATAAATTGGGTGTAAGCATTATAATTTTTGTGTAGGCTTTATAATTTGGGTGTAGGGTTTATAGTTTTTGTGTAGGCTTTATAATTTGGGTGTAGACGAAATTGGGTGTAGGCTTTATAATTTTTGTGTAGGCTTTATAATTTGGGTGTAGACATTATAAATTTGGGTGTAGGCTTTATAATTTGAGTGTAGGCTTTATAATTCAAATGTGTAGGCTTTATAATTTGAGTGTAGGCTTTATAATTTGGGTGTAGGCTTTATAATTTGGGAGTAGGCTTTCTAATTTGGGTGTAGGCTTTCTACAATACAAGCTTGTCTATTAGGTGGTAAGTGAGATGTCTCCAATCACCGCCCAGCTTTGCTCATATGTACCAACAATTAAAATTTATGGGCTCATTTTTGAACGAATTAATATAAACTAATGTATAAAATTCAACAAATTAAAGTACTCCATTGAAAAACTTAATTCATGAATTTTCTAGATTTGCTTCAACCACGCCCAATATTGTGAGGAGTGGATGTTGCCGAATGAGAAAGACACTACATGGACCCCCGAAATGGAGGCGGAGTATGTCAAGGTATGATTTTAATATATAAAACATTTGAATTTCATCATGTTCCCAGAGAGGTTTATCCTCCCACCACTTTTGCTGGTGGGAGGATACTTGTATACGAGAGCGAGCGGCCCATCGATCCCCGGAACTTCGAGAATTTTCGAAGTCCCAGGTGACGACACCAACCAACCGGCCAGTAAACCGTTATATTTTAATTGGTTACAAAATTTAATTGTTTCCAGATTCACGGACCGGACCCTTACGGGTTCGGCGGTCTTCCACCACAAGCCGAGTCGATGCCCGACGTGTCCGAAGATTACGACGACACCGAGGAGAACTCCGACGACTTCGAAATACCGGCTGAATCGGACAAGGACGAGTTATAATTGCACACATGATGCACCATGCCTTGTTATAAAATTAATTTTATGTTACACGGGCAGCGCATAGCTTGATTAAGTGGTTCTACGGTAGTGTATATAGTATTTATGTTGATATTTATCACCATTTTGGTCTAGTGGCTGCGTACTTAGGCTGATAACATTGAGGTCAGGGTTTGATTCCCTGTTTGGGTAATCGTAACTTGTTTGAGATTTCGTAAAATCACACATGTATTGTCCGGCATGCCAATGCCAAATTCCAATTTGTGCCCAGTATGGGTTGGAAAAAGCTTGGCGAAACGTGGGTACAGCAATAGTTATACATCTGCCTACTCCTCCGGGGATAAAAGCTAGCCTATGTATTTATATTTATTTGTAGCCTATTTATCACGTGTGTAGCGCGACAATGCTGTTAAGTTATATTTTATTCACCCCTCCCGCACCGCTCCACTACCGCAGGACCACCTTCTCAGTTATGCGCTACCTCTATAGAATTTATCGGTTGTTTGATGTGGGATATCCATAGTAACTAGTTGATAATGAACCTAGTTTAAAGATATTCCGGTAGTATGTTTATTTTTAAACTATGGTTCTTTTAAATGTGCAGTATTTTTTAATAATTGTGTTGTGATAAATGGTTATCGTTCAGCATTTCGGTGTATTTGTGTAAAAAATACAATTCAATGTGTCATTTTAATGCTATTGTATGTGAATTTTTTATTAGACTTATTTCTTTGGTCAGTTTAGTATGTGATGTGTGTTAATCACAGACCTCGGATAGTATAATACATCAAGTAGGTACTACAATTTGTATGGAAACCAAGCGTGCCAATTTTACTATGCGTACTGTTGCGCATAGATTTAATGGTGCTGCGTTGCGCAAGAAGTTTCGCTAAATGTCGGTACTTATTGTGGTATTACATACGACATTTATTATATTATAGGTTATCTGTGGTTATTAGATTCTGCTTATGGGTAATCTATAAGTATTGCACAAAATTTAATTTTATAAAGTGTCTACAATGTCACAAGCCTAAAATTGTAGGTGTATATAAGTTTTCTTACAAGTTACTTACACAGGGTACTAAAAACTTGCAATAAAGTTATAAAAAAATCATTGCATTCCACAGATATGCAGTCTCATAGGAGAAAGCATAGCGTCGATGAAGTACCAATACCTCCTAACTGACAATTTAGTCCAAAATTACTTTTTTATTTCAATAGACGTAAACATAAACCACATCCCTTAGTAACTAATAAAAAGGTAATGTATTGGAAGCTATATACTATCAATAGTTGATCAAAATAAATAAAACCTTATTTTAAACAGTTTTTGTAAAATAAAACCTTATTTTAAACAGTGCGGTGTAAAATTTGATTCTCAACACTTACGAGGTATTGGTACTTCATCGACGATAGAAAATCGTCATCACTGCCATTTATAATCCGTCTTCCTTATTGAAGTGCCTTATATTGAAAAACATGACATTTATTCCTTAAATTGTTTATATTTATTTACCATTTAATGTGTTTAGTTAATATGTGGACCGTTTATTTTGAAAGTGGTGTAAGTCCATTTTCTGTTGTTTCGAGAAAATTAAAGTTTCTATTGTTTTATCAACATTTAATTTGTTTATATAAATTTGTTTTTGGCTAATTAGACTACGATAACACATATTTATGTGCTGTAAATGGACTTACACCACTTTCAAAATTAGATAATTGTAAAAATTGTTTAATTTCAATTTTGAAAAATCAAATATCGCTTAAAATATACTTCATTTTAATATAATTTTGTTTACAAATACGCATAACAAAACATAAAATTTTATTTTAGACGGCAATTACATTGTCATTACAAGATACTGATTACAAGAATTTACTTATTCTCTGCATGTGGTAGTGTTTCAAAATATGCATGATGCACCGGAGGTATACAGGGTTATTTTTAAAACACCAGCAACCTCGCAGGGGTAGATAGCTGTCCCCATACGGAAAAACTTTTGTTCTACGAGTTTGGATATAACAATATATTTAAAAAAAAATGATTTCACAAGTTTTTGTTGTGTCGTATTTTTCTTCGTAGTATGCGGCGCGTTGACCTCAAAGGCGGCGACTCAAAGGCGCCGCTCAGCTGAGCGGCGCGTTGACCTTCAAAGGAGCTAGTCCGGTTCCCCACGCTTCGCGTATTTGTTTACGTAAAGTGCGATGCGCGTTGTAACAATCAAGACGGAAATTAAATGAATACTTATTTTTGTATGAAAATAAAATCTAACAAATTATCAAAAGTCGTAGAACAAAAGTAGTAGCTTATAACCTTAGGAATCTACCCCTGCGAGGTTGCTGGTGTTTTAAAAATAACCCTGCATAGAGTAGTAGGTGATTCATGTCTTTATATTTTTCGTACGTAATAGGTCTGGCATTTTGGTACAAAGGCTCCAGGGCGATTTTTTCAAATTTTATCGGTCTTCCAGGACGTAGAGGTAATAAATTGATAATTCTAAATTCTGCGTCCGTCATCGTTGTTTTATAAAAAATGGTATATGGTACAATTTTGAGGAACCTCAACCAACATATTTGCAACCAATTGACCTGTTCCCCATTAGTGTTTTAATTCGCCAAAATACGGGCAAAGATACGGAGTCATACAGCCTTGTCGTATTTATTTTCTTCTCACAGGTTATGCGCTGTACATTTTCTAATACATTTCTCTAATTTTTTAATATCTATCTTTTAACTTACGAGTAGTGGAAACACGGAGGGGAAACAATGCAAATCGTCCGCGGGTGAAACCACGGGACACAGTTAGTATAAAATAAATGAAAAATAACAAAACACTGATCGGCATCCATTTGACCTATCTCTGTCAACTTGTGGACTTACACCACTTTCACAATCGATGATTATGCAATTTCATTTACCGACCGATTTTAAGTTGTACAAAACATGGGATTTTTTTGAGAAATTAAACACGGACTAGTTATATATAAAAAAATTACATTACATTAAGCATGAATTACGTGATAGCTCATTTTTCTCAAAAATGGACTTACACCACTTTCAAAATAAACGGTCCATGTATTGGTTATTTTTGAGAATTGATATTCAACGATAAGTGGCGCTGTTGTTAAACGCTCATTGATCGATTTCAAGTTTGACAGATTGCATTATCAATCTATCAGGGTATCGTTGACTGTATTTGTTTGGGTTAAGTTTCGTTTACATTAAATTGTTTGTGAGGTATAATTAAATAAGCCACAAAATGTGAACTGTGTGATATTGGATGATGTTAATATATACTTTGTTAAAATGAATTTGTTTTATTATCTACTTTTTAAATTAAATTATAATCTAATTTTTGAGATTTTCTATTAAATTGACAAAAAAAAAACATTTAAAAATATAAAAATATACTACTCTTCAATAGCGAGGCCTAAGACCCTAGCCACCGGTAGTTAAGACCCCAGAGTGAGGAACCTCCTAACAATATACGTGTCTAATAAAACCGCCTTCTGAATCTGGATCCTAACCAGACGACCAATTGAGAGCCTCTGGAGGTGTTAGTCGAAGCTTTTTGGTATCAACCCATGAGCAGTAACGACTATCGGGATAATAATTGTCGAGTCCACATTCCACATGTCTGCAACCTCGTGTCTAAATATATTTTGGTCATTTTATAATATTAATCTTATTTTTTTTTATATCATTTTATTTATTTTTATATTATTCGGGATTTGAAAAATAAAACTCAAAAATAATATGTAAAAAATATTTAATGTAAATATCACATTACTTAACATTGATAAATTCGTTACATTCATTAATCAATATTTAAAACATAACGGAATGTACAATGTGAATGATTTACGATTGACCGTCCATCCAAACGATTGTCCAACCTAACAAAACGCAAGATAATTTGTGAGTAAGAGATTTAGCCGCAGCCTTTTCAAATATACAAAAATAGAAACTATTTTTGATACGAATGCTCTTTATTATACAATACTAATTTTCTTAACATATAAAGTTTAAATTGGATGGTTGGACGGTCGTCTAACGGCCGATTTAAATAATCAATCTCAATCCGAATCTGCACATTTCTTCCACAAATGAGCCAACAATAAAGAAGTTTAAATGCAACGTCTATAAATGATGTAGTTTGCTCAATTGGGGTCGTTTTTTGAAATACAGTTACATATTTAAAAAAAAAATGAAAATATATCAATCAATATTTTGTTAAGTCACTTTTTTTACATTAAATTGTCTAAAATAACAAAACACTGATCAAAATGTAAAGGGTACATATTAATGTACTTGCATTTTTTATAAATGCAAGAGAACAGGAAGCCCACTTATTCTCTTAATTTAATTACATAATGAGCAAAATGTTTCTACAATATGGTCCCGGTTATTAACACATTTAAATATAACATTATCTACATAATTATTATGAGTTGTTAATATAATTATTAGCAGGTAATTATGTAAAATATTCATACATTGTTATACTAATGAACACTTAGCAATACTTTTTAAGTTAATGCTATTTAGTAAGTGTTTATACGTGAACCACACACTAAGGACTGGACTGATTTTTCAATCTACAAACTAAATGTTAGTCAAATAATTGATCACGCTGTCAATATAATATACGCAGAAGCGTAAAAAATATTTCACATTGTGGATCACACAAACATTTGTCTCAGTGAGGGAATCGAACACATGGCCTCTTGCTTCAATTTCACAATTGGATGAAAATATGCATTAACATTTCAACCTAAATCAAGTTCAAATGGAAATGTTGATATTGTTTTGGACAATTTATTACGTTTAAGTAGGTTAAATTCACTGTTTTATAAAAAAAAAAAATTTAGTGGTGTCGTGGGACACCAGGTAGGAACGAAGTTCCTTCGGCTAATGTAGAATCGACACAAATTGCAAAAAAAGTCGTGCTCAATTTTATGTAGGTTTTCTTGATTTTTCTCTTAAATTTTGATGATTAGTTTTTATTTAAGTACAAGAAAGTATTTCGGAAATTCAGTATTTTAGGAAATAATAAATTACTTAAAATAAAAAAACATCGTAATTCAAATTATCAACTAAAATAACAAAATATGTCTCTTTATTTTTGTTTGACAACATAAAATTACATAGAAATAGAAAAATAGAAATAAAAGACTGTCGCGCCTGCGCACGTCTCATTTAACGGTTTTATTCCACGCATGTTTCTTACGGTTTTACTATCACATTTTTTTCAGTTCGGTCACGCAGCGAAATCCCTATCCCCTCCAAGCCTGCCGTAAGGAACTTCGTTTCAATATATAAATGAAATATTTCATGTGTACGAATATGCAAAATAGAACTAAGTTAATGCATTTAGCAAAATAAAATTAATATCTAAATTTTTACTTAAAGTGAGTTGAAATGTTATTGTATATTTTCATCCAATTGTAATAAAGTTCTGATTAGCGGAATGAACAACCGTAGAGAGGCCACGTTTCATGCGATTGTTATGTCGATGCTCTTCGTCTATTACACAGCCCCCATTTACTGTCTGTGCTTATATTATAATACGCGCAAAATGACTTGGTCGGTCTGAAGTTGGTCACGAGCGGGGTTACAGTTATTGCTTTCGTAGATGAAAGGCTGAATACATGGGCGCCGCCAGGATTACTTTCAGGGAGGTGCATCTGCATCTACACATACTATTCACAAATATAAAATATAGTATTATACATGCATATTATGTAAATACAGGGTTATTTTTAAAACACCAGCAACCTCGCAGGGGTAGATACCTAAGGTTATAAACTACTACTTTTGTTCTACGACTTTTGATAATTTGTTAGATTTTATTTTCATACAAAAATAAGTATTCATTTAATTTCCGTCTTGTATGTTACCTACACGCATCGCAGATTACGTAAGCAAACACGCGAAGCGTGGGGAACGGGGCTAGCGTTGAAGGTCATCGCCCGAGCCAGCTGAGCGGCTTCTTTGAGTCGCGCTCGCACGCCGAACGCTAGGAAGAAAAATACGACACAACAAAAACTTGTAAAATCATTTTTTTTTAAATATATTGAGTTATATACAAACTCGTAGAACAAAAGTTGTTCCGTATGGGGTCAGCTATCTGGTCCTGCGAGGTTGCTGGTGTTTTAAAATTAACCCTGTATATGTAATATCAAATTCAAATCGCGCGGGTATTTGACTGAATAATATGTTTCGCTAATCGAAAGCATACTTAATATCTGTAGTCGTTGGCGTTATTGCTCGGGGAATCCCCCCTGCCCGCTGACATGGGGGTGCAATTGCACCCATTGCACCCTGCTGCCGGCGCCCGTGGCAGAATAGAGGAGTAAAGAGCGGATGAAGTACTAACTTCGACCAGGCCAAGTTATTATGCACGTAAGGTAATTTATTTTCTACCACGGTATATGTCTCGTACGTCAATTACTTAGAATACATGTAATACTTAACATATGATATTATTATGAAAATTGAGTATACAATAGAAATATAATACAGTTTATACAAAAATCATTAAGTTATGACATTTCACTACGTATAGGAAATGGAAGAGAGATAAAATGGCAAGAATCATTCATAATTAATTGATCACGAATTGTGACCAATTTTTGTGACTGTTAACAGTTTCTCGACATTGGATACAACTCGTTTACACAGAATTTTCTTACAAAGCCGTCTTTAATGTAACCTTTTTTATTTCCGTGGTGTTTTCTTTTTATTAGCCTGAATGACGAGACGAGCAGGTCTGATGGTAAGCGTCCACACGCACAATACTTAACAGAATTGTGAATTTTCAAGCACTCTATGACTTTTTTTTAAATATAAATAAATACACCCAATAGTCACATACATACCTAGTCCTGACCCCATAGTAAGATACGAGTCTTGTGTCTTGGTTATCAGGAACTACGAGAGACTTTTTGTCTCACAATACCCACACCCCGAGACAAATATCTGTGGAACACACAAATGTTTGTCTCGGTGCGGGGATCGAACCCACGGTCTCTCGTTTCACAGCCGGCTACTCGCCCGCTGCGACACGGAGGCTGTCGGACAGCGCTCGTCATCTCGAGCCATGTAGCAGTATTAAGCACTGATATGTCTGCATAGCTTTGTGTGTTCACGGTTCTGTGTGGTGTTGCTTCTGTTTATTGGGGCTTACCATCGAGCGAACGACCTGTGCCTCGATATTTAGGTTAATAAACAAAAAAACACGGTCTGTTATTTTCGATCTGGTTCGGTAGTCGATACTGATGACAGAACCGATAGTTTTTTTTATACGTGCACGGCAAAGTGTCTGCACTACACCTGATGGCAAGCGTAGTGCAATCCTAAAAAACCTGCGACCACCAACAAACAATGAGTTTATTGGTGGTCACCAGAGTCATGCCGGCCTGTATAAATGCTTCTTCCCTCTTCGTGTTGTGTGAACATGTCATCAAGTAGCGGCGGGTCCGATAAAACGGTACCATAAATACCGATCTACTGTGTGAACGGACTGTTAGTCAATTTCTGGACTACACAAAAGATATCATTAGATTTTTTTTACAAATATTGCAGAGTCATGTGTATATACAAAATATCACAGACACAGATATGAATAGACGCGGCAAGACTTTAATCTGTATGAAAACTAAGCGTGCCACATTTTTAGTGCCCGCTCTATAGCGGGACTGTGACTCACAAGAGCAAATTACTGTTGGAGAAACACAGTTTTACAACTTTAGAATTTTATTCACAAAACTTTAACGGTGCTATAATTCATGTGTTCAGCTGACATTTTATTATATTATATCATTATATTATATTTATATCAAGAGCAGACTAAATTAGACAATTTTTTTAAGAGTGCTTCCGGCGTCTATTTACACTTATGTCTGTGTTATGGAAGCATGAAATACGATTTCATACAGATTGGAGTGCTTGCGACGTCTATTTAAATCTACGTTTATGGGCCCCACATAGAGTGGGGTGGGAGTAGAATTTAATCGTTAACAGCACATGCTTTTTTGCATCTCCCCGTGTGCTATGCTGTCTATACGCCACGCTGGAAGTTCCACTTTACCCGTGTGAGTCGCGTCTTCTTCAGAAGGTTTACCTGCTCCAGAAAATAAATAAAATTGAAACAAATAAATAGATAAATACACCCAACAGTCACATACATAGTCCTGACCCCACAGTAAGATACGTCTTGTGTTGTGGGTATCAGGAACTACGAGTGACTTTCGGTCTCACAACACCCAGACCCCGACACAAATATTTGTGGAACGAACCCGCGGCCTCTCGCTTCACAGCCGGCTACTCGCCCGCTGCGCTACGGAGGCTTTTATGTATTTATTTTCTCTTGTTCGCAACTCCACTCGTGTGAATGGACTATTCTGGGATAAAACGTAGCCTTATGTCCTAATCCAGGTCATGGTATACATGAATAACAAATTTCATCCAAAACTGTTCAGCCGTTAAGAGGTGTCTAACTAACAGCGACAAACATCCAAATATCCAGTTCACATGAAGGTTAGCAACCAGAAGGTTGCTAATATTCGTTTTCTTCATATGATCAATGTTTTATTTTTTTAATTTGTTTTTTATTTGTGACCACTTTTGTGAACTTAATGAATGAAAAAGAAAACACAAACTCACAAACATCCAAACACTCATATGTACAATAGTAGTAGTATAAATATCTTTATAACCAGTCTAAGTATCTCACTGTTGAGCGAATGCTTCCTCTCGTGTTAGGGCACACACACTGTGCGGTTTCCCGTAAGTGATAGTCACATTATACAAATTTATAAATAAATAACTAAGTTACAAATTGAAAACTTTAAAACATCGACTTCAAATCTCGAATCACGGAGCATCTGTCCAGGTTTGACGGAGACCCGGTGCATCATGAGCGAAACGTGAATACATTAGTTGCATTTCTGCCTAACCATCCGGTGATAAAGGCATGAGCTAATGTTATCTGGTGGAAACACGTACCTGTAGGGATCCTCTCATCACCGTCCGCCGTGTCGTACGATCTGAGCGAAGACACCATGTTACAGCTGGACAACTTGAGCAGGGAGCTCGCCGTGTTCAGGAATACCTGGTCTATACCCTGGAAATTGTGAAAGTGTATCATTACAACCAGCGATAGCCCAGTGGGGAGTGGTACGGACTGTCGAGACGAAAGTCGCAGGTTCGAACCCGGCCCCAAGAGGCCCTCTGTTCTAAGTCCCGTGTATATCAATTGTTAATTATCGCTTGCTTTAACGGTGAAGGAAACATCGTTAGGAAACCTTCATACCTGAGAACTCGATAACATTTTTCGAAGTTATGTGAAATCTGCCAACCCGCATTAGGCAAGCGTGGTCGACTTAAGGCCTAACCCCTGTCATTCAATAGAGGTGGCCCGTGCCCAGCAGTGGGACGTATATAATACAGGTCTAGTATTATTATATGTCGTCGCAGTCATCTCGGACGCGAGATATGTTTTTTTCTCGGAAACCTGATGTGTGGCATATGTCAAGTTCCCTAGATGAAAGCTGAAAGTACCCTAAACGTATATACATGAATAATATGAATGAGCCCAAAGAGGTGTGCCAATGATCGCAGCAAGTTGATGTCCGTTGTCTCTGCCTATCCCTATGGGGAACTTGGTAGTAGGTCTGACAGAGTAGGTTGCTTTATTTATTTCTCTTGCCAAGCAAGGGTGTATTTTTCAGAATCATTTATTAATTTCATTTATTTGTATACGGTATTGTTATTGTTTATGGGCAGGCGTGGCGCTTACAATCAAGCGAGCGACTTGCTCGCTTCGTCATTAATTCATGGGTCTGATTCTTTCTAGTATTGTGGGTAGTGAAGATCACTTAACATAAGGTGCTTATCTAGTTTAGCGGCCGTTGTTATATAAAATACTAGCTTTTCCTTGCGGCTCCGCCCGCGTGATCTGCTTTTATCGCGATAAAAATTAACCTATTTTACTCAGTGATAATGTAGCTTTTTAACGGCAAACAAAAACAATTTTTGAAAACGGTCCAGTAGATTTAAGTTTATCCGTTACATACAAGAGTACAAATCTTTCCTCTTTATAATATTAGTGGTAGATGTTGTTATTTGCAGTGACCTGATCGTGCAGTGCCGATGTCTCGCAGTATGCGGCGCCGATGGTCGCGGCGTACTGAGCCGCCTCGCTGTATGACACCGCGCGAAGAGACTCTAGGTCGCTCTTATTGCCCACCACAGACAACACCATCGCTTCGGGCACGTTGCTATAACCAAATAATTCAAATCTCTATATTTAACATGTGAAATTAGGCATTTATAATATCGCCGATATATCGTATCGATATGTTATAGAGTGATATCGTCTCCGATATATACATATATAGAGCTAAAAATATATCGAAATATCCGGCTTGACAATTGGTCCATGTTTTATGGCACCCTATAAAAATATCGTTTTGAATATTATTTCGATGATTAGTTGATATAAATATTGATATATTGAAATAAAATATTCATATATCGACGAAAAAATATCGATATTTTATCAACATACCTATAAAACACCACTCAGTCACGAAATCCTAGTACCTCTCTATGTTACAAAGCCAAAATTGGACAGCTTTTTAAATACTTTACATATATTTGCTGGTGGTAGGAACCTCCGAAGAGGGAAGAAGCATTTATACAAGCCGGCATGACTATGGTGACCATCGATAAACTCATTGTTTGTTGGTGGTCGCTGGTTTTTTGGATTGCACTACGCTTACCATCAGGTGTAGTGTAGTCACTATGCCGTGCTCGGATAAAAAAGAAATAAAAATATTACATACCTTTGCAACTCTTTGACCCATCCTTTAATCGCTGTGAAACTGCTAGCGCTCGTGATGTCGTATACAAGGAGCGCCGCGTTCGCATTCCTGTAGTACATGGGCGCCATCGATCTGAACCGCTCCTGACCAGCCGTGTCCCATACCTGCCCACAAATAACTTAATTTTTTCGGGGATAAAAAGAATCGGTAAAGTGCGAGTCGGCCTTGTCCACTAAGAGCTCCGTACACATCCTTAAATATTTATTGAAATAAAACTAATTTAAACGGATTTTATTATAAAATCTGTTTAAATTAGTTTTATTTCAATGAGTAATATACGCTTAAATATTTACCTTTAAGTTTCAGCCAGATACATATTAAGGTTCAAAATATACAGCCCTTTAAAGGTAGGACAGATAGACGGTGAAGGCTTTTGCAATAAAAAGCACTAAATTGGTACCTTTTGAATATGGAAATACCCTAAAAAATCAAAATTCAGTACAAGATTAGAGAAACACAACCAACCTGCAACTTCACTCTGGCATTCTCCAAATTGATATTGCATGTGAAGAAGGAAGCTCCGATCGTCGGTGATATGTGTTTAGAAAACATTTTGCCGATATAGCGTACCACTAGGCTTGTCTTACCAACACCTGAAAAAGAAAAAAGAGGTTAAGGATCCTCCTTTGTCAAGGTTTGAGAGTTTTTAAGTCGGTTTTTCACGTTTTCAACTTATAAATAACATAACACAAAATTTTATGCTGCAGTCTTCCACGGTCCATGACAACGATTGCCAATTATTTGTTTAAGAAATGAAACGTATTAAAGTCGGGGAAGAAAAAATAAACAATACGTTGCTATAACATAACCTATCCATTGAAGACTTGCGACGCACATTAGAAGAATATCTGTGAATTTCTAAATGGCTGAATAGATGTTCTTCAAATATTGCTAGGAGTCATCTCGATGAAACGAGCTTTGAAATAAAAAAAACCGCAACACAAGGTGTCTACTCGTTTAGGCGCTACGCTGCCACAGATAGATGGACGGACATACGGACAAAGGGGGGCAACTTATAACACTTAATTAACTTCTTGTCGGAGTTTACAAATAAACATTTTTAATACATATTCCTTAGTTGACCCTTTCGTCTCTCTAACCCTCTGCGCGCGTGTAGCGTGTGTATGTACATGTGCATGTATAGGTTGTTTTATTGTAACACCAAAACGAATGGACCGATTAGCAATAGATGAATAGAAATTAAAAAATAAAATAACATCGCGTAACAATGGTTCTAAACATTTTTGTAGCAAAACACACACACAAAACAATAAGCTTTCTTTTCTGAGATTACTCCAAATAGATATATTCTAAAATAAGGTTTTGTTAATGCGCCAAAATTACCTTAGTACTAAACAGGTTTAGGCGGTCCGGTCATGCTGCCGGCGAGAAGAGTTAGGAAAAGGCTTAAAAGCGGGATTTCCCTCCGAAAGAGGAATTTCATGTCCAAGTTGCCAGTACGCGTTACAAGAAAGTACACGTGAAGGTATAATTGTGTTGTTATTATTTAATCTTATCTGTGGATTGTCATTCAAAATCTAGGGATTACGTGCGATAACATTTCAACTGGTGCAACAGTAGCGCGGTAGATAGAAGTGCTTATACTCAGATCAGATAAACTTTTAGCGGCAAGTTAGCTAATCATATTAGATTCTTTATATTTGGACATTATGAGGCTTCTTGGGATGCTGAGCGATGATCACAGCGCCACGAAGTAATTTGTAATTGAACGTTCTGAATGTTATTTATAAAACCGGCCAAGTGGCCCGTTTTACAAGGTGGTAGGTCCCTTGTATGCGTGAGGCCGTCTGGGTTGGTACCATTGCTTTGTCTATTTCTGCCGCCAAGCAACACGGTGTAAGCGCTGTTGTGTTTCGGTTTGAAGGGCATTGAAGCCAGTGAAATTACTAGACATTATTAGACTTAACATCTTATGTGTCAGGATGAGGAGCACAGTTCAATGCCATGCAGTGCTTTGTAATTCAAAGTTCTGTGTGCTATTTATGGACAGGCGTGGCGCTAATCATCAGGCGAGCGACTTGCTCGTCTCGTTATTCGATTAAATTAAAAAAATCTTTGCAGGACATATCAATTTTGCATCTGGTCTTAGTCCCGTACAACTCATGAGTGATTTCTCGAATTGAATACTCTCACAAATTGTGAATAGCTGATCTGGGATTTGAATCCACGATCGTACTGATTGTCAAAGAACATACGCGCCGATAATTAGTATTAGTTACGCGAAAAAGATATGAAGCAATAGCCTCGACTAGCGGATCATTTTTTGCTGAAGTAGGATTTACAGAAAATATTTTCCACTTGATAGCGTTATCTTATATTTTACTTATTTGAACTAACATAATGGCCTAACTAAGGCAAAAATCTTTATAGTAAAATTTATAACAAAGTACTGCCTCGATCACCACGTGAGTTTGACTCACAATGATGTTTATAAATATTTGTCATTTTTTATTTGATTGAATGACGAGACGAGCAATGATTGATGATTCATGGGCGGTGGAGATCACTTACCATCATACCCGCTTGCTTGCATGTCGCCCTGTACTATAATAAATAGAGTAGGTAACCATTAAATATAGTCATAAGTATGGAAATAATAGATGTGTAATTTTAAATAAACAGCGAGAAGGCTGACTGCACTAACCAGTAAGTAAATAATAAGTAAAGTCGTATTCTAGGTTCCAGGGGCTGAGCATTAGTGTTCAGTTTCAACCTTGCCACCGATTCGGTCGAGTGGCCAAATAACTTGATGCCATTTGTTTTAATAACCGTTCATATGATTATGGAAATCACGGAGGATATAAGCCGATTATGAAACGGTCGGTGTTTTAGTTTGCAATGTTTAACAATAAAACTAATTATGGCTAAACTTTTAGCCTTTTCATTGGTCTATTGTCAGCGCACATAAATAAGCTGAAATACCGTTGAGGGCCTGGGTTCCAATCCTATGCCATGCAAACAAATGATAGTTATTTTTTATATTGGAAAAATCAGACAGCACTTTCCGGAAGTGGAATTAGTGCCCTCTGTAGGGTGATAGGCTCGCCAGTCGCCACCTATTACATCATAGAATGGTAGAGAAGGTGGTAATCTGACCCCCACAGATATTATGGCCCCCTTCGATATTTCTAGTTTAGAATCACGTCATCAAGCTAATTTTTTTTTTATAACGGGTAGTATCAATGACAATTTCGATTTTATGCACAAAAAAATATGAGAGGTCGGCACATGCGTTTATTATTCGAGCCAGTTTGAACTTGCACTCGCAAAAACTTTGTTATTGTTTTGCATTTATTGCATATTTCTGGAAATGCCGAGTTTACGCATCTGAGATTTGGATATTGTGTTCGATTAACGTTTTCCTATTGGATTTTGAAGGTACGTACGTAAAATACATATTTGATGTTACATATTTTTAGAGGTTGGTTTGTAGATTCCACAGTACTGGTAATTTGGCCCCCTCATATTGGTTGTATTATGGTCCCATATAACATACATGAGTGATATTTATTTTTTTATTTACTTATAGATGCCGTGACAAAGCGTAGTGTCTCCAGCTTCTAAGAATGTGATATGCACAAGGCATAAGCCTCTTGGTAGAAAACCAATACTTCAGCAGCAAAGGTGCTCACATAGTCACCTTAGAAAAACCAATTGTATGAATCTTTGCGCTCAGCAGATATTCCGGCGGTTTTAATTGGCAACGAAGAGACGTAACATCCAGCAGTAGCTCCGATAATGAAGAAATAGTAGAAAGCGACTCATCAGGATTTAATGGAAATGTCTCTCCATAGTAGTAGTCAGTTGTAGGTACCTGAAGACTCAGATACGAATTGTATATTTTGTGACAATAATTACTGTAGCGACAGACGTGGTGAGGAGTGGATTCAGTGCAACTTATGGGCCCATAATTATTGCGCGGGCCCTGAAGGCGAATATTAAATATGCGAAATTTGTCGTTGAGTATAATACATTTAATTTGGCCCCCTGGGTGCCATATAACCCTCGCTTGATATCAAATTGTAAAATTTCCATTTTTTTTTAATAAATATATTTCAGATTTATCTGTTGCATTTCTATTTATTCCGTATTATGTAGTGTATTGGCAAGTAAATAAGGAAACGAATGATGTATTCAATACATATGTTTTCCTTTTATTTTTCAAATAAGACCTCAAAAACAAAGTGGGGGGCCACATTACCACCTTCTCCTCTAATAAGCACACGTTAGTGCACTAATAACTATGCCTAATTTTATACCATTATATTATATGCATCCGACAATAATACGAAAAAGAAATTATTTTACGAAATTAAATGTGGGTAAAATAAGGGGGGTCCCCAGTTCATATTTGAAATATTGGTATGAGCAAACGTGAGCACATAGTGGGTAAATCTCATTATCTCCCTCGCACACGTGCGCTGTAATGGCGTGACCTATTTTATTTATCTTATGCCGTAATACATGTCGAGCATCCTTTTTTCGCCATTTGACAACTGCCTCTTGCAGCAGATTCAAATGGCTTCCAACTCATTTGTTTTTGACTTAATTTATATAATTACTAGCTGTCCCTCGCGGCTCCGCCCGCGTGATCTGGGTTTTCCGGGATAAAAGTAGCCTAAATGAAAAATGATTGAATTACTAAAATGGTTATTAAAAAATTGGGATTGGTGATAAAAGGGTAAAAATTTAAGGTTGTATGTATTTTTTAATGCTGTATCATAAAAAAATAAAATTTATCTAAGAACTAAAAAAAATTAATTTAGGGGTGGACTACCCTTAACATTTAGGGGGATGAAAAATAGATGTTGTCCGATTCTCAGACATACCCAATATGCACACAAAATTTCATGAGAATCGGTCAAGCCGTTTCGGAGGAGTTTAACTACAAACACCACGACACGAGAATTTTATATATTAGATAGGTATCGAGATTGTGGTCAACGTAATTAATTAATTGAAATAATAAAAATAATCGAGTCAAATACCCTATTGTGCCGTTGCCAATTTTTTTTTCTGACCCTATGGGATAAACTGCAGGGGCTCCTGCTAATGGGATACTGTCGACCCCTGCAGTATCTACCAGGGTCAAGGGATTTGGGGAGGGTATTAGGGAGGAGGGGTGGTGTAGGGAAAGAAAGGAAGATAAGAATTGCCTACCCAATAGGAGGTACAGGCGTGAACTTCTTTTATATTGATATGGTGAAGGTAGATTATGGTTTTACCACCAGTGATCACAGCCTGAGGTCAATGCTACATAATTAACAGACAGTTTACAAAAGGATAAAATAGTTGCATAATGACAATACATTCTAATGTATCCGCTATGAGAATAATCATGATTTTATCATAACAAAGAAACTGCAGTTTAATTGTATATGACTCAACTAACCTGTAAAAACGAATTGAATCTAATAAATACATCAGTATGCTTAGTTGTATTTTAGTTATGTGGGATCAAATGTGTAACAGAATGATAGGTAGCTAACACGATTGAGTGTATTTTGTATGAATAGGAATGAACGAGGGACTGAGTGGAAGTATGTGAATTAACGGCAGAAGAAAAAAGTATGGCTGTTGAACTGTGGAGTGCATACGTGTCTGAAAAATGATTGGTAAAACATTTTGTAATCAGTGTCCAAATACAGTATAGAGTACCTATTAAACCTGTATTTTTATCTACAAACCCTACAGTTATTGAATTGTATTTTATAATAATTATACTTTTATGTAGAAAATTGGTATATCATGGGTGCAATTATTGTGATGAGAAGTTTTGATGTTATACAATATGTCCATCACTACACATGTTAAATTGCTGCATGAAGTTGTTTTTATAAGTTACAAATCAGTATAAGACTACAAGAACTATGAATAATATGCATGCAGTCCAATTATTGCAACAATTTCACTATTATAGTATTTTTATTCCATTCTTTCAGTCTTTTTCATTTTTTCTTCCTCCTTGTGAGAGCTGGAGGCTTTTAGGGGACTGGTAAAGGGTCTAGAAGAAATTGGGGGCCGATTAAGTGATTTGGAGATGGGGAGGGCAATGTAAAGATTAGGTATGTATCCTACTAATATTATAAACGCGAAAGTTTGTAAGAACGGATGGATGGATGTATGTTTGTTACAGTTTCACGTAAAAACTAATGAATGGATTTTAATGAAACTTTAATATAGCTTATACATCAGAATAAGACATAGGCTACTTTTTATCCCGGAAAAACAGATCCCACGGGCGGAGCCGGGGGCAAAATCTAGATTAAAATAAAGTAATTTTGGAGAGTACAGTAATACCTCGACTTACGCTACCTCGACTTACGCGAATTCGGAGATACGCGGTTATTCTTTTTGATGGCCGAGCGCGTCAGCTCTCCTATTTCGCCATGTTAGTGGTCCGTTTACGACAGATTCGAACGTGTTCCGCGTTGAATTGTTTTACGTACGTTGTGTTTTATTGATAACCTCAAATTATGTCACTCAAAAGTGCATGCAAAGTTGTACCTCGACTTACGCGAATTCGACTTACACAGTTATAGCTCGGTCCCACCTATCGCGTAAGTCCGGGGTATTACTGTACTACAAAATAATTAATTCTCAAAGTGGGCATTAGAAAAAATAAGTTTGAGAACCCGTGCAGTATACGAATTATAGAAGCATGTGTGATAGTTATAGTTTCCCTAATCAAAATCAATTATTTTAATTACACAACTCCTATGTTTTTACCAAATTTGAAATTAATATGGATTTTTTTTTTGTTACTTGACACAGAATGATCTAAACCCCTAATTAAAGATTGGGTATTGGTAAAATGAAGAGATTAACAGATTCTAAGTCAAAGTAAGTAATTAGTAAAAATATTACTGGGGTCAGATAATGACAGAATAGCGCAGGATCACCTACAGTAGGTCAAAGAGGGAGACATTATTTGTTTCAAGCAAGCCACTACTCTAAGTCAGTTTCCTGTAAAACAGTGGTATCAACTCAGTTGAGCCAACCCATTCATACTGTAGACAAAACTCAATAGTGTGGCTCTACCAACTTATGGTTCTCTACTTTAATTTCGTATTTCAAATGCTCGTGTAATACGTATATTTTATTTTTATTCGCTACTTAAAAACACGTCAACAGAGTTAGATATTCAAGGTCATACATAAATATTATGTCATTATCTACAGTTGTTTAAATTTATTATTATGAAATGTGTAGAATTTTGTTTTGCATAAAGAACATTCGTAAAATAATAGTTTACAATTGGAATTACATATCCGGGTCTAATCATTATTTTTTTCATTTCAAAATTATCTTGTAATGACAATACAGGATGAAAAGTTGATAATCTAGCAGCGGGCTTATGAAACTTTGTATCGTGATTAATACTCGTTGTTGCATAAAAAATGCGGTTATCTAAACAAAATTTCTTGTTTGTTACTAGTTGCCGTTACATAAACGTTAAATAATAAGAATTCAGTATAATTTTATGGAGTGAAACTCAGACGTTAAATATATTTACCTTGCGAGCCTAAAACAACTATTTTTGCTTCGATCACCTTCATTATGAAACCACTTATATCACTAAAAAGTATTTGACACACTTAAAATAATAACTTTACATCATTTTTAATGGTTTGATCAAATAAAATTGTAAATAAACATAATCGGTTCATCCAGTAACACCCAGGGCCAGTAGGTACTTTTTTGACTGGTCTTCAGTGTTGCCACTTGCCAGGTTGATTTATCGAAAAAGTACGTTAAACTAAAAAGGAATGTTTGTCAAAAAGTACGATTTTAAATAAATAAATCAGAATTCTCATATTGTTGCGTATAATGCAACTGTAAGTTAGGGTTGGCAAATATTGGAATGGAACTAATTAGAAACGTATAGTGATTGTACATGTATCTGCAAAAATAGAACGTAAATGGTTCAACGAGCGTACGACAAAAGATTTTTTTTAATTTTTTATTTGATTGAATGACGAGACGAGCAAGCCGCTCGCCAGATTTACAGCGGCCGTAACCCATCTTGCCAACTTATAATAATGATCGCACTGTAGGATCTATTTCATATAGAAATTTCGCCGTGTAGGGCGCTGATATTTAAAGTTATTTTCTAGTCAATAGAGATGACGACGACTATACCTTGCAAAGCTCATAAAACCAGTTTAAGAGGCAGGCCAACAAGTAAAAGTGCGTGTCATATCTATTAAAGTACCATTTTGAAACGATTGCGTCCTGAATAATACAGAAAAACGCGCTTAGAAGTACGTTCTGAGAAAACTGTGGGTCTCTCTGGTAAGTACATATTACTAATCTCATAATATTGACTTAAATCTATCCCCAGTTATAATAGTATGGTATTCCAAGCAAAGTTTTTTGGGCATTTAATTTTATGTTCTTTTTTATAAGAATAAACACATAATACGAAGATACGGATAAATACTTAGGTTTGGTAACACTGACTATTAATTGTGCATTTTTTTATTGGTGTGGATACTTATCCTTTGAGCCCGTTTCAGATATTTTTCGTTATTTCCTTAATTTACAAGAACGACAAGGCACGGGCGATTTCAAGGTCTTGATGAACGACGACGAAGAGTTTTGGTGTTAATTCCTTTCAGTACGATGGTTCTTACTATGTTCTTTAAGTGAATCGAATGCACAACGACGATCAAAAACAATATTTCCATCAATGACTCAAAAGGACGATTGGTTTCCATCTTCTTAACGTAGTATAAAATGAAGTCGCTTCCGCTGTCTGTTCGTTTAGATTTAACTATTTAACGGATTTTAATGCAGAGAAAAATCCGCAAGAGAATTCAGCAATAGATAGAGTGATTCATGAGGAAGGTTTATGTATATGTATAATACATGCATATTATAGTACAGAAAAGCCGAAAAATTCAAAGATTTGTAATGTGATGTCGTAACCGATATATTTTTACTATAAAAATATACAAAGTATTGATAACATAAATGTACATTTATGCACATAACTCGATACATAATAAAATGCGTTTATGCAAGCCTAGTACTTTTTTACGGCACCATGTTCCATATTAGAAAATAAGTAAACCGCGCTAAAAGAAGTTTACACTTCAAATATATAGGCAGGGATCCCTGACCCATTTTTCCACTTGATTACTATCAAGCTAATTTTTCGTAAGTAGCTTCGTTTCGATGAGACGCCCAACAATTCCCTATGCGTAAATTCTCTATTGTGGTAGCTAACAGAGTAGCAAGGATAGAATATGTCGATTTGATGAGTCCCAAAAATTTATTACTAACTGGTTTTCTTTTTGTTAAATCTGATGATAATTATCTAAATTATTCGAAAAAATATTTGTCCTACAAAATGTATGGTATGATCAAAGAGTCCTCTGCTTCCAACATGTATCGATAACGAGGTCATCAAAAATGATTACTAACCAGCTGATTTTTTTGTTTTTACTTAGTTAATATTTATATAATTTAACAGTCATATTGTCCTACAAATAATTTTTTTTTTTTGAGTATCATCAAATTGTAATATTTTATCCTTGCTACCTCTGTTAGCTACCACAATAGAGAATTTTCACATAGAGAATTGTTGGGCGTCTCATCGAAACGAAGCTACTCACGGAAAATTAGCTTGATAGTAATCAAGTGGAAAAATGGCTCAGGGATCCCTGACCAATATTATATGTATACTCTTGAAGACGCGGTGCGTCGCGTCGTGTGTATACACGAGTAGGTTGCGCCTCGTCCGTAGATGGCTTGGCGTGCGCTATCATAATATGTTTAACTGCGCCATAACGATTGGACGTTTAATGACATATTATAGAGATTTACGGCGGAATCGGCTTTAGTTTACGATTTATGAGTGCTCTTTTATAGTGATTGCTGTAAGATGGATAGACAATATTGATGTCATAAAAATTACCGCTTAATATCTTTATTATTACGGCGGTTATAATATATTTATTAGGTATGTGGTATCGCTTTTAACATAAAATGTGGCGGTTTTTGGCACAATTTATAGCTATATGTACAGTACGACGGTTAAAGTTATGCGCTTCGGTGATTTTCTTTTTTTCATCATCATCATTATTATCAGCCTGTGTTAGTCCACTGCTGGACATAGGCCTCTCTTAAAACACGTAATTGAGCCCGATCCTCGCCTCTTTATTTCTTTTTTTTACCAAATACTTAATACAAAGATTACCAAAGCGCAACATCACTGAGGTATATTGTCACAGTAGCAGCAGTACCTACATGCAAACTACATACGTATACACTTATTATTATGTCAAAAGGAATGAATTCATTTGTTTTTCTGATAAATGGTGGTCAGTAAAGTTTATACTTACAGCACTTAGGTATTACAACTGTACGACAATATACTTGGTTAATTTTCTTCAAAATGTATTCATACAATCATGTTTCGCTAATGATTTACTTTACAATAATAATAATAATAGTTCGATTTAGTCATTTATGATAAAAACCGTTTAGTAAAGCCTATAATATAATTTGCTAAATTAGTCTAATAACACAGTCGAATACTGCCAAAACGCTTAAATGTGGCGCCGCCATCCACTCGCCAACAACGATTGAGGCGGGAAAGATTATTCCAATATGGCCGAAATTTGCGCGCGATTTTTCGTCAGCGTTAGGACGTTCAAGAAATCATTTACCACAAAAACGATTTTATCTCACTTATTTCTAACGTGATAAGTACGATTTTCCAAAACCTGCTTGAAAAATAACGTTTGCGGACTGAACTGTTTGCCACAAGTCAAGTTGCAAATTGAAAACATTATACAGATTAAATTCTAGCGACATTTATAGAGTTGTTAATAATGTACTTTGGTTCAATAGTTTTTTTTGGTTTTAACTTATTATATAACTTCACGCCTAATGTCGGGGTAAGCTGATTTGTAACTAATGCACATCATACGGATTGCAGAGCTTATTTTTCTTGATTCGTCTCGTGATGTGAAAGGAGGCAGGGCTATTGCGATAGCAGGCATAAATTCCAATTCTGGGCAGTTCATGTGCGTTTTTAAAGGTTTACCCAAATTTTGATTGTTCTACCTGGGTATCGTACCTACCCAACATCTCTTCTTTGTCACAGCTTAGGCACTCTGCTATTATACTATGAGGTGACTCTAAAATAGCCTTCCTAGATCTAAATTATCACGACTTGATTGACTAACATGATAAAATATAAAAGTGATTTGGTGCAACAACTTCATGTGGTATATCCGAACCCACCCCATTATTCACCCTAATACAAATCTCTACATACATAAAAGTGGATCTTTTACATACGAAATATATTGCATTAACATAGCGTAGGTACAAGTCTGTTGTGCCCTGCTTTTGTCGACGGTTTACGATTTTGTAGTCTCTAGTAATAGGGGTAAATAACAATATCTAACTAGAAATTATCTAGATTTATAAATTTTTTCTTTTTATTTTGTTGCTATTTAGTCTAATTATAACAGTCATTTCGCTTAGCAGAAATAATCATACATGGATTTCAGTAATGTATTTACATAGATAGGTAGCGTCCTTTTGGTTTTCTTTTGAACTAGTCGGCAAACCACAAACAATACGCGTAAAATGACTTGCCTGAGATGGTCACTTCACTCGCCGTTTATCCCACGATCGATAAACTTCGACTTAGTCAAGAATTACTGAGAAACAGACAACGCACTTCTAAGTCTTTTTGTACGAAAATTACTTTACTAAATCTGAATTAACAATACGGCGCGGCGCGGTGCCTCGGTCGCCTTGTGAATTCGACGCACAATTATATCAATTTACAAAATATTTGTGTTTTGTTTTTTTTTAGATCAATCTTAATGTTTACTCTTGTTTCTTCCCTATTCTATTCTATATCGAATAGGTTAACCTGGTTTCAAAGTTTTCAAGCCACCCGAAGGCCTCCGATGACTGCTGTCAGTTAATAACAGCCGGGACCGACTTTTTGTTACGGTTTACGTTTTTATTATTTTGTTTGTTTTATATTATATGTATGTTTATGTTATGAGGATACCATGGAATCCAAACTAAAACTTTATAAGAAGAGATATTTTATTTTTACATTATTAATCTTACAACAGCATTACTTATTGCTTATACGTCCGCCATATTGTCGGCGTCACTAGGGATGTGTATTATATTTAGTGATGAGACTAGTGTTTTCTAACTGCAACACCTTCTCTTAATTTTACATTTATCAAGATAAATTAAAATTATCTATTTAAAACAAAACACTAGTTTCATTTACAATTTTAAACTATTTCTTATTTTTAGTTATATGTATTTTACATGTTTTATTTCAATTTAATGTTATTGTTTTACAAGTTTTCCTTATTTATTTTTATTTCACAATAGTTTTAATATTAATACTTTATGAACTGAATATAAATTTTTGCTTCTACACTTTTACATTTATAAAATTATACAATATTGACTTTACACATTTTTACTTAATTATTTTTCCACAATGAAATTCAAACTTATTTTTCATTAATGGTTTAGTAAACATATCTGCAAGTTGTAATTCTGTAGGACAATATTTAATATGAATGTTACCTTTCTTAAAGTTTTCATGAATAAAGTAATATCTAACTTCAATGTGTTTTGATCTTTTAAATGAACCTGTTTTAATTAATTGAATTGAACTTTGATTGTCTACATGTAACACGACCTTAACATCAATCTTAGTTAATTCACTTATTAATGTCTTTAGATATAAACTTTCTTTACAGCAATCTGCAGCTGCAATGTATTCTGCTTCTGTTGATGATAATGCGACAATTGGTTGTCGTTTCGAGCACCAAGATATTGGTCCATCTGATAACATTATAACAAATCCAGTATTACTCCGTCTTGTCAGAGTACAATTTGCATAGTCAGCATCACAATATGCATCTAATTTTGAGATATTTCCTCCTACTTTATACATAATTCCTTTTTTCCTTGTCCCATTCAGGTATTTTAATATTTTCTTTGCTGATATAATGTCTTCTTTTGTAGGATTTTCTATTTTTCTGCTTGCTTCATTTACTGCTTGGCTAATATCAGGTCTTGATCTTGTTGATAAATATAATAATCCTCCTATTAGTTCTCTGTAGGGAAAATTTGGTATGTATTGATTTTCAGATTCTTTTCTTTTATCAGTATTGCATGGTGTACTTGCATATTTAGAATCAGCCATACCAAACTTTTTCAACAGGTTTTCAATATAGTTTTCTTGATGTAATAGTATGCCTTCTTTATTTTTCTCAATTTCAAAACCAATATAATTTGTAGGTTTCTCACAGATTTTAATTTCAAATTCTCTTTTTAAATAATTTAATATCCTCAATAGTGTTTGTTTGTCCTTTGCAATTGCCAGTCCATCATCTACATATATAGCAATTTTGACTGTCTTGTCCTCATTAATGAAAATACATTGATCCGTTTTGGTGGGTTTTAATCCCAGTTTTGACATAGATTCAGTAAATCTTTTGTTCCAAGTTATTGGAGCCTGGTTTAAGCCGTACAAAGCTTTCTTTAAACGACAAACTTTGTTAGGTTGCTTTTCATACCCTTCTGGAATATGCATATATATATCTTCTGTTAATTTTCCATACAAAAATGCAGTTTTTACATCAAATGACATTATCTCATAATTATTTGAAGCAGCGATGGCAAAAAGTAATTTTAATGATGATTGATTTACTACTGGACTATATATTTCACTGTAATCAATTCCATCTTGCTCAAATCCTCTAACAACTAGTCTTGCTTTATAAGTACCATCATCTTTAACACGAAATACCCATTTATTGGTAAGTACTTTCTTTCCTTTTGTTTCTTGTATATCTACTATGTCCCATGTCTCATTTCTATCTAGAGATTCCTTCTCTGAACTTATGGCTTTCTTCCAGTTACTGTTTTCTGTACATGTAATAGCCTCATTATATGTAAGTAATACGTAGTCATGAAGGTATGTTGGTTTTCTTTTTACTCTTGTAGATCTTGGTTGTTCATTATTTTCTTCTTCATTTTCACTTATTTCTACATTATTACTTTCCATGGTTGTGTATATAGAGCTATGACCTTCTTGTTCTTCTGTAGTTATCTCATTTAGTTCTTCTTCAATTTCCTGTTCCTTGTAGTCTGTAGATTCATTTAGTTCATTTACTATAGGTTCCAGTATATCTTCATCTGTATAATGTGATCTTTTCTTTCCTGTAGTTATAGTTACTTCTTCTTCCTTTCTTTCTTTATCCTTTTCTTCACTCTTGAAAATCACATCTCTTGTCTGATTAATAGTATGTTCCTTTTTATTCCACAGCCTATGTACTTTTAAGTTTATTGTAAACTGTCCATTTTCTTTATTTCCCTTTAATACTAATTTTGAGTTTTTATATATTTTTACTTTATCTTTTGTAAACACAACTGTACCATTACTTTCTGTGACAGCATTTACTGATAATAAGTTCTGAGCGAGATCAGGTACAAAAAGTGTATTATTTAGTGTGCATTCTGTACCACTTATTATCCCATTACCTTTAACTTCCATTATGCTATCATTTGCTGTTGATACGCTTGATGTTCTTTCTGAATAGTTACTAAGTATCTGAATATTGTTGGTCATATGTGATGTACAGCCTGAATCCACAATGAATTTAATATTTTCTGTTGTATTACCTTTTACTGTGTTTGTGAAAAAAGCTACATCCTTTTTCTCTTGTTTATTTTTGAAAAAACAATTTTCCTCTGAATTATTTGTTTTCTTGCATATGGAACATTGCTTGGATTTAAATTTGCAGTCGGCTTCTTTATGATTGGTTTTCTTGCATATACCACACATTCTACAGTCCTTCTGTAAATGCCCTTTTTTGTTGCACTTGTAACATTTAATATTATAATTTTTACTTTTCTTTTCTACGGTGAATGCGACCTGCTTATTTCCTTTGTTTTCTGTCATCCTGTTTTCTTCATTTAATAATCTATTTGTTAAATTTGTTAATGTTTTCTTGTCATCTGGTGTTGACTCCCATGCGGTAATAAAATGGTATAATTTATTTGGTAAACATGTAAGGATTTTTGACATTACTATTTCGTCATTTATCTTCTGTCCTAAATTGTTTAGCCGAAGTCTTATGTTTTCAATCTCAGTAATTATTTGTGATAACGGCTTATTGTCATTTTTAAAGTTGAAAAATTCTTGTAACAATGTTGACTTGTTGCGTTCTTCGGAGCCTTCGAATATATTACATAATTTTTCATACATGTCTAATCCTGTTTCACAACTCAATATGTGGCCTTTTAATTTTTTGTCAATCGAGTTCAATATAATTTTCTTCACCTTGGCGTCTTTAACGTCGTGGTCACTGGTCTTAATATCATTTTTAAATTCTTGCGTCATCACAATGTCTAGTCTGGCGGCTTTTATATAAATATTGAATTCGAACTTCCATAATAGAAAACTTTCGCTGTTGGTCAATTTTTCGATTTTTATTTCGTCGTCCGACATTTTGTTCACTTCTTAATGTTTGTTTTAGCACTGGTTTTTTGTATGGTTTTGAATTCCAATTGACCCTTTAACTTGCGGTAGCTTGTATCTGGTCTGGTCCCATAACCTGTTACGGTTTTACGTTTTTATTTTATTTTGTTTGTTTGTGTTTTATATTATATGTATGTTTATTTATATTGTTATGAGGATACCATGGAATCCAAACTAAAACTTTATAAGAAGAGATATTTTATTTTTACATTATTAATTTTACAACAGCATTACTTATTGCTTATACGTCCGCCATATTGTCGGCGTCACTAGGGATGTGTATTATATTTAGTGATGAGACTAGTGTTTTCTAACTGCAACACTTTTTACGTGCCCTGCGAAGCATGGAGGTGCTCAGTTGAAATACCAGTAAGCGGTCAACCATCCATAGACTGACCGTGCCAAAAGTTACATAATCGCTAATCATGTACCTATAAAGGTCGCAGGATGTCGCTGGATGCAGGCCGCTTCCAACAGGTCGGTCTGGAAATCTTTGGGGGAGGCCTATGTTCAGCAGTGGATGTCTTGTGGCTGATCATGATGATGATGATGATGATTGCCTATGAGCGTCTCCGTTACAGGCAGCTATCTAAAAGATCAATGATTCAATATGTTTCAGACGATGAAGTTCTTATGATAATCATTGATATTATTTTGATATATTGGTAACTAAATATACGTCGATGATAATGTTAAAAAAGAAGGTACCTATTAGCGGATAATTTCAATAAACGATTTAGTCTCCTAATTGATCTCACAAATGAGTCAATAAGAATAGTTTGAAAGACGCGGAAACAAATTACGTTTGGTTGGTCGATGTTCGGGATCGATCTGGAGAATCGAACCATATGATGTGTGAGAATCAGCTTGCAGTTTGGAGTAAGATATGTAGGTACCTACTCTCTAGGACCCAGACACCACCAGGACTTAGCCTTCATTTTGATCATTACAATGTGTGCATTAATTACTGCTCTGTGGGTGTGCAATAAGCTAGCGATTCCGCATTCTATTATATTCCATTCCACAAAATATTCGACCACATTGAAAATTAACTCGTACACAAATTAAATGCTTGATATATTTGCTCATTTAATATAGGGTTGATAAAATAAAAAGGTTTGTTGAGTGTTCCATAGCTTTAAAAGTTTGGGAACCGCTGCAATAAACCTCAGTATTTTCTGAATCTTGATAATTTCCGAATATCCATGCATAAGCTGTTTCAATTCAGCGTCAAATAATCAGATTAAAGCGGCTGTATCGCAAGCCGAATAGCAATATGTTTTGCTAAGTGATAAATGCGTCTAATTTAGCTAAAAGCTTGAGAGCAGCGCAAACTGCTCGTTACAATGGAAGTGGCTATAAATCGACAAGAACGCCATCTGAACGACGCGTGTTCATGTTGTATTCATGAAATCCGACACAAGATGGCGGTAGTGGTGATTTAATTCTAAAACACTTTCACGCCTGGATTGGTCGTTGCATTGGATAAGTGGGTATTAGGCGATTATTCTTAGTCGGCGAATGTAGGAGAAAAACTCAGACACAAGAGAATTAGAATAATGTGTTGAATTTATGTTAGGCTTTCGGTGGACCACGTTACATAGGGTTATTTAGTTGCTCTATACTAGCTTTTGCTCGCGGCTCCGTCCTCGTAAAAGTATTGTTTAGTTTTTTTAGCCCAAAAATGTAAAATAGCAGTATGTTAAATAGTAGCATGAACGAAATGCCGAGATGGTTGTCGCGGGTTCGATCCTAATCCTCAGGGCACACGCATCTGATTTTTCTAAGTTACGTGTGCATTCTTAATAATTCCTATCTTTTACCTGCCCTCATCCCATTCGCCGTAGTCTCTCAAGTTGTGTCAATCTGCACACAGTTTGCAAAATTTGATTAAAATCGGTTCAATAGATTAGGAGTTCATCGCGGACAAAAAACGTGACACGAAATGTTTATATATAAAGGTAAGATTAATCTAAGTTATCGAAACGATTTTACGTTTGTGTTTTTCTATGAATTTAATGTTAGTTTTTCTCTTTCAGCATTGGAGACACCCGACATATTGTAGCGCTATAAAACATTCCAAATTTTTACATAACATAAGGACACGTTTATATCCCTGAAAGAGTAGGCACAGGTACAACTAATGCATCAACGTTTCGCCGATGTTATATACGTCCCATAATTTGATACAAGGTTAGCCTATCGCGAAACATTCCAATCCCGAGCAAAAACTTAGTAATTTTTCGTATTGAAAACACAAACCCAAATTGTGAATGCCTGACCTAGGATTTGACACCACGACTTCCAAGCTTCTCGGCCTAAACAGGCTGCAACTAGAGCAATGAGACGATCAGACAACTGATGACTGTGATAAGTTAGTAGTAATTTTTTTATCAGCTTGAATGACGAAATGAGCTGGTCGCTAGCCTAATGGTAAGCGCCATGCCTGCCCCTAAACAGAAGCAACCACACAGAACTTTGAATTACAAAGCATGGCACTTGATGGCACTGGTCTGTGCCACCCCAAAATATTAGATTTTAATTTTCATAATCCCCAGTAATTTCACTGGCTTTAATGTAGGTCAAACCGTTATACAGTGCTTAGGCAGTTTGGTGGTGGAAATAGAAAAAGCGTTGGTACCAACCCAGAGGGTGTCTCGCATACGAGGGACCTAGTGATGTAGTAGTGAAGTGACCGCAGTGTTTATAATACCAAGTATGAATCCGCGGTAGTAGCACAGCGATGAGCCACTTTGCAAGAATTATTGTACTCGCTCCCAATATCGAATGATTCTAGTAGATAAGACAGCAAACAACAAAGAACTTTCGTTATTTGGTAGAAGAAAGCAATGATTTGGACAAAACACGAATCTTTGTTTCAGCATATACAGGTAAAGTAGTAAGTGGATCATCATAGGCGAATCATAGGCGCGTTGCCGGCCTTAAAGAAAGACATAATTTTATAGAATTGGGAAGGTGAGGGAGATTTGGGCCTCCAGATATCTCACTCACCGTACGAAAGGCATACAGTAGGCTGCTAATTTACGCCAGTTTTCTGTCACACAGTACTGACGAGGCGGTCGAGCAGGCCCATTCATAGAGTAGACAAAACTGTCTACAGTGTAGCTCTACCACTTTAGAGAGTGAGTGACTAATAATTGAACAAATAAGGTGGTAGGTCCCTTGCATGCAAGAAGAAGTCTTGGTTCATACCACCGCTTTGGCTATTTTTGTCGCCAAGCAGCAATGTGTAAGCACTGTTGTTTCGGTTTGAAGGACATTGTAGTCAGGACAATTATCGGGCTTTGTCTCCGGGTGAAGAGCGCAGTCCAGTGTCATGCTGTGTTTTGAAATTCAAAGTTCCATGTGATGTTGGCTCTGTATATGTGCAGTAGTGACACTTACCACTTGGCAAGCAACCTGCACACTTCTTTGTTTCAGCTAATAAAAACGAAACACGATATCTTAAGTTAAATTATACGGGCGTGCTTCAGCTCCCAGGCTCGTTAGATTGTAAGGTGGCGGTCTTTTTTAGACTTGTATTAAATTTGAGACAATCTGGTGGTAGACTAAACCATCTAAATAGAAACCCTAAAGTACATCAATAACTTGAAAACCAAGCGCACCAACTTTTTTACTCTGGCGTTGACATTGCCTTGCGCACTAGATCGTATGGTGCGCGTTGCCAAACGAAATGTTCAAGATGGCGGAGAGCAAAGTTGGCGTATTAAGAGTCGGGACAATATGGCATGTAGGAATGCTTGAACGAAAAAAGTATATCTACGCTATAAGTATGTATTAGCTCCTTTATTATGGGAGATCTAGGTGATAGTTACAAAATATCTTTTTTTATTTTGTAGTTGGTGTTTAGCAGTCGACGACGGTACATCTCTTTCTGCCTGGTACTATCTCGGCCTAATGCCAGAGTTCGCCTTCCTATCATGATCTGACCGTGGACTTGTTACTATGTGCGGCGACTCATCGTTGGGCACCCACAAAGCGCAACGGGGACCAAGTTTCGCTATTTCCTCGTCCGTTAATCAACAGAGTGTACCACTTCCAGGTGTGGTTGGTTTTAGGCCTAAAATGTTGGTGATCCACTTACACTCTATTGCAATGTGTTGATGGTAGATAGTATAATTTCCTGAAATATGTTCTAGGCGTTATATTGTCTTTAACTTAGTGTTCTTGCCCTAATATTTTATTAAATAAAACAATAGCCTGATCCATAGTAAGCTAGTCGCACCACAAACGAGCAATCAGCGAGCGATCGCCGACACGACAATGCCCCCGCACCGCCCGCGCTCCTGCCCGCATCTCTCCAGTCTCCCCCTCCATGTTCCCCCCAAACACCGCACCGTACCCCCGCTGTCGCCAATCCTTGATTCCAAATTGAATTTGCACCAATCAACGGGCGCCGTCTTCCCGCCTTCTGCGTTGTTGGGCAGCCGCCGGACGTGACGAATTGCGCGTTCGTGTTGTTTTTTAAATTTCGATCCCTCTTGTGCTTTTTTTATTGGTAATAGACTATGTAGAGGTCTGTTGTGAGTAAAATAAACGCAATATGATGTAGTTTCATTTCGGTTAGGTTTTGATAAATATAACCATTATTCTTACCTTGTTGAAAAGCACAGGCTGTGCCATAACTGTAGCATCAAGAAGAGATTTTTTAAATCTACAATTTTATGGCCCCACTCATAGTCCATACACATACACTGTATTATCACACCATCGGACTCATTGACAAACTTTATTTTTACAAAGAATATCTAATTTTATATTTCAATTGCTTCTCTCCTGTTTTCCTCAGCACAAAAATCTGCTAAGGAAAACAAAGCCATCACAATATAGTTATAAATCGTCAAAATCACTTTCCATTTTTTATAAACTGTGACCAAGGCTCTACGTGCTATCAAATATATCAAATATAAAAACTCAATCTGTGATGGATGGTGCCGAGCGGAGCTATGGATGGCCGCGGGGTTTCGTTACAAAGCCAAATATCAAATATTGATATTCGCTCCTCGATTTTGCATTCTGTTTGAGGTGCGAGATACTATTTGCGTTGTTCCGCTTTAGCGTTTCAGTTTTCGGATAACGTTGTTTGATATTTATGTAAAGTTTGACGAGATACGCGGGAGGGCTGAAGACTTTAGTAACGATTCTGAATGTTCTATACGTTTGTAACATGTCATCGGGGTAGACCTACAGTATGTTTCAGAGTTCTTTACAGTACCTACCACCTTTAGGCTAGTTTTTTTTTCCGTGGACGCTTGTTGTAAGCCTGACGCTTAATGAAGCGAAATCTATATACCTTTTTTATTTTAGTTTTGGGTTAGTTTTTTATTTTAGTCACGGGTGCAAAGTGGCCACCATAGAAGTCTGGCTTAGTGTGGGAATCATGGAAAGTAACAAGGATATGATTGACAATGTTTTCACATGAGCACGGCAAAGTGACTGAACAATACCTGCTGCCACTGAAAAACAATCGGTGGTCACCAGAATCATGCATTTTATTGATGCTTCGTCACACTCCGAAGAGGGAAGAAGCAAATCGAGGGGGCCTGCGACAGGACAAGCAGATGACCGATGCAGGCACAAAAATACAAGGATATACCTCTATACCCGTCCCAACCAACCATCAAATCATGTCGCAGGTCCGGGAGAACAGAATGGAACTCATCTTGGAACATGATCCACACAAGGTGTGTGGGTCACTATGGCAGATTTTAACACCATGTGTACGATAGTCACTATCCGGGCGGATATGGATATCCTACCACCAGCAAATGTTCTTAGTTTGTAAAAATAGTGTAAAGTGTTATACAATTGTTTACATTGTATCAATAAATTATTAAATTGACCCATATCAGTAGAAAGAGAAGGGTGTGTGCATTACCAGATGTCAGATTGCTGATACTGGAGTAAAATCTTCTCCACTGTGTTTTTCAAGTGCAAGATTCTTCTTGCAAGATTCGGTATTTTGTACAAGCCGATATGCCTATACTAGATATACCTGTGCCCTATGCAATTTTGAGCGGATCTGACCACTTGCTATCAGCTCAACCGTTCATTCCCACACCAAGATGCATGTGTGATCTACTATAAATCGCGAATCGCGAAATTGTGAACCGCAAGTCCCTCGTAGTTTCTGAGATCCACAATACAGGTTAACAGAGTGTGGGATCAGAATTATATATGTGACTGTTGGGTGTATTATTTATTATTATCGTTAGTAACTAAAACAATTTTATGGTCCTAATAACTTGCTGTTGTTGCGATAATAGAGGATTGCGACAATGAAGTCTTAAAATTTGTGTCATCTATCAGCAATGTATATAATTTAGAACGTATAGTTAATTAGGATAACGTTGCAACGAGCGAAACGTTGCATTGGAATAGTTCATGTTCATGTACTCATACGTACTACTGGATACCTACTTTTATTAAAATTTGAATCACAGAAATCCGACGTAACTAATAGCTTGCTGTTGCGTTTCGTACGGTGAGTGAGATATTCAGAGCCCCAAACCCCTGCCCTTCTTAGTCCCTTAAGTATCCCTTTTTATGCGGGCAACGCGTCTAGTAGAAATCACTCACCGTTTGGTGACCCACATGCAGGCTTGCCGCCATCTGATAGAAAAATCTCGAAAACGGTACTATCACTGTACTGAACGAAACTGTACTGGTATTGAGTGGTAAAGCCACGATGTAGACAGTTTGTTTACAGCATGAATGGGCTGGCTCGACCGGGTCGTTACCACTGTCTCACAGTAAACCGACGTAAAGTAGCGGCTTGCTGCTGCGTTTTGTACGGTGAGTGAGATATCCGGAAGCCCAAAACTCCTCCCCTTCCCAATCGCTAATTATGCCTTTCCTTTAAGGTCGGCAACGCGCCCATGATTCTTCTGGTGGTGGGCGTACATGGGCGGTGGAGATCACTTATTATCAGGTGACCCACTTGCTCGATTGCCTGCCTATGCTATAAAAAAAAAACTGTCAACTTAAATTTTATTACAAGAATGATGATCGTATGAGCTAAATAAGCAATTTCTATTGTTAATTATCAATGGCATGAATAATAACTGCTTGTGTGTCTGCGGCTGGCGCGGGTGTCTCGGCGGCAAGGCGGCAAGGCGTCGAGGCAGTCGGCGCTCGGTATCGACGCAGCGCAAACAGCCACCAACTCGTTTAAACAAAAGACATCAATCACACCGCGGCACCGCCCCATCCTCGTATCTATAGTCTGTGATTATTTTAATTCCACTACATTCAAAAGTTTTTTTTTTACTTATTTGTGTTTGACAAAGACCTTTCTAACCTCCTTCCATGCATGTATGGCCAAAGCTTTGTGTAGTCCGTCATTTCAGTGCTAGTCTGGCTAGATATATAAAGCTTGTCTTCTAATTTTCAATCTTCTTCTGAGCCTACCAGGTCATCTTGTGGTATTACATGGTTTCCACTTTGTGGTTAATTCTACTAAATGGTAAAAAATAAACAGATATTTTCTCATATTATCTGCCGCCAAGCAGCAATGTGTAAGTATTTTGTGTTTCCGTGTGAAAGACATTGAAGCCAGTTCAGATATTATAAGAATTATCATCTTTGTATCGGGGTGACGAGTGCAGTCCAGTCCAGTCAGTGCTTCATAATTCGATGCTTTGATTGGTCTTGCTTCTTTTTATGGGCAGGCGTGACGCTTATTATCAAGCGAGTGGCCTTCTTGACCTTTCATTACGCTAATAGCAACGCTCTTCCACATATAAAACTGCTGTCCTTTAATCCCAGACTACACATACCGTGGGCCATATAACAGAAGTCGAAGAGCGGGACAGAATGATCCGCCATCACCTTCTAACAAACGAGACATGAATGTGAAATAGGAAACTTTTCCTCGGCTACTTACATTCGAAGGGTGACTGGAATTTATGGGAATTTCCCAGTATGCTACGCTTGTATTGTATGGGAAACGTATTGCTTCTTAAATGGCCTCCGGATGGGAAAATATGTAGTTTAATGTTCAATTAAGTAATGTAAGTTTACGTACTATCTTTCTATTTTATAATTTACACTGTTATTGTTATGTCAATGCTCTATGATGCCGATCTACCTAATTTGTATAATGAAAATGTAGGTTACCTATATTTAATCCAGATAGTAGGGACGAAGCACCCAAGAAACGTAATTAGTCTATAATATATCCAAAATAACGTCCGCCTACAAGGTGGACAGACGACCTGATAAAGGTCGCAGGAAGTCGCTGGATGCAGGCCGCTTCGGTCTGGAAATTTTTGGGGGAGGCCTATGTTCAGCAGTGGACGTCCTGTGGCTGATGATGATGATATCCAAAATATATTTATGCTGTAGAGAAAACCGTCAACAGCGTGACTCTATCACTTACAAAATTTATTTCCATTTAATGATATGATCTTATATGGCTAACCTATCCTAATATGGAGCCTAAATGCCAATTCAGAGTAACATATGTGTATTTTTCGAATCGAAATCTTAAACAATATTTGGTTCGTACCATTAAATGAATAAGACATTTTAAATTAACTCTATATTCTGCCAAGTGTCGACTTGTGTTTTGTGTAAATCATTTACGATCGCCCTAAATATATACGTCCATAGCCTTTACATACATATGACTTCTACGATAAGTTACCTCACTGTCTATTCTTCACGGTTCGTTAGGTGCGGGGAAATAATCCTTCGTAGTTCGGAGGGAATCCTTTCACGTGGTTCAGTTGGTAGCATTGTGCTGGCGCTTGTCCGGGTTGGGACAGGCGCGGATATAAAATTTTGTTGAGTGAGCCAATTTTTGTTCAATATAACTAACTGTGGCTATATCTGGGTAGGCGATCGATTGATGATAAAAGAACAATATAAAAAAAAATAGGCAACATTTAACTACACTCGGTCGCACTTCTCGAATGGTTCACACAGTCTCCGATGCTAAAGGTTGGTAGCTTTAGTAGTATGCGACCCGTGCCCCTATCGCAAGTTTGTCCATGCATCATCCATATTTACGAAAATATGTATGTATGTACAGCGCCCCTAGCGGGTTGTACTGGAATCATATTAACTTCATACGCCTTTCACTTTCACCCGGATTATTCACCCGTTACACCACGAAAGCTTGACGATTTGTGATTTTTTCTTTTTTGTGACTGCCTTCTAACTTCTTACAACGGAACTAAGGTTTACCTGACACGATGTGTCATCATTATTCCATTTTTAAATGTTGGTTTAGGAAAAAATTAAAAATAGAACACTGGCATTTGCTTGACCTAGCATTTGCTTAACTTAGGTTAGCTTCATCTCCATACTAATATAGCGGAATCTAAATAGCCTAGTAACAAATATCTAGTCGTAAGATCTTTCACGGTAAGTCTCTGCTTGTATAGCTTTCCATAAGGTTTCTAAACATACCTTACAACAAAGTTTTAATTCGGTAAAATACTAAAGAGTAGGAGGAAAAGAAAACACAATGTAACGCAATATTTACTAAATTTTTATTCATAATTTTCACATATTTTTTATAACATAAACTATATTATACATTTGACTTGTTCTATACATAGAGTGGCTTTTTCGACACATTCGTCATCTTATGGTGGGCCGATCCACGTGGCATACCCGCTCGTTTCGTCATGTTAGTTAATAAAAAATTAGTCACAATTCCCTGCTTACACAATTTAATGGAGACTATTACCCGTATTCACAAACAACACTCTTTACCAAGTTTCGAATTTTGTGTACATGATTGGTCTGTTATTATTTGGCGCCAAAAACTAACCAATGACGTTAAGAGGAATCATCACTATGCGTTTCCGCTCACTATGAGACCTCGTAATAATGTTTGTGAAGAGTTTTTTGGCGGGAATTCTGACAGTGCAGTTCATCGCTTATTTTAATTTATTTCATAAACTAGTTTAGAGTTGTGTTTGTTGTATAAAAGTGGTGTGGATTTGTTCAATAAACATTAACGGTGATGAAAAGTATATGGAAACATTGAAATAAGTGAATTAAGGATCGTACTGAAAGGAATTAACAAAACTCTGGCAAGACCTTGAAATCGACCGCACCCGTGTTTCATCATTCTTGTAAAAATAACCTGAGAATAAATTATACTTGACACTGGCAAAATGCATAATAATGCGAAAGCCATAAATAAAATAAAAAAATTGTGAATACGGGAGTAAATCTTGTATGTGATAGGAATCGTTATTTTAACATTAATCTATATTTATATTGGTATTTTATATTGGTTTGCCTACGCCACTCTGATGATTTCCCAAAACGACAGGAACTAGATGTTTAAAAACTAAAATATACAGTAACTTTACATAATCAATTACTCATCTTATCTACTAGGTCGAGACGTATACAATAATTTTTACATTTATCCGCTATTTTATACATTGTCTTAACCGAATAATACTTCAGGTAAAATGTCTTTAAAACAAATACATAGTTTTCTTTGCCATATAGAACAAAAAATAACAATATCCAAGTTCATGCTACAAAAACGTATTTAATGGGACAGATTCACTACCGATACTATTATCAAAAACGGCACAAACTCATAACACTCTTTTTTTGACAGGGGTTAAAAATTGATGAACTAAACCCACTGTGCATTACTTATACTAACATTCATACACCATTTCATCATTAAATAAAATAAAATGCGACAATAAGCTCCATATTTGGTACAGGCTCGTAGGTAGGTTTCTTGGAAAGGTACTTAAATAAAATGAGCCTTTGCCCGCGGCTCCTCCCGCGTGAGCGGCTTTTTACAGGATGTAAAATAGCTTATGTCCTAATCCAGGTCATGATCTACCTGTGTACCAAAACTCATCTTTCATCCAAAACCGTTCAGCCGTTAAGGCGTGATTGACTAACAAACATCCAAACTTTCACATTTATAATAGTAGTAAGATCAAATAAGAAAATTTATTTAATATTTTTACTAGCGGCTTGTAGTTTGACTGGAACTGAAAGTTTGTAGTCGTTTAACGTAATATGGTTTAACAAGCTAGGTATATTCGTTACAATACTTTTAATTATAACTACATAATGTATAGTATATTACAATAAAATTAAATCTATACATATAACTAAAGGACTAGTCTCCGTTCATGTACACGAGTTTGTATTTTCAAAACAAAAGTTCATAAATGAAAATCACTGGCATCTAAATTATAAATTATTGGAGAAAGTAGTGATTATCTGACAGTTAAATTACAAAATAAATAAAATAAAACTAGCCCTGTATTATACACATCCCACTACCGGGCACGGCCGTCCTCTACTTAATGAGAGAGGTTAGGCCTTAGTGTACCACACCGGCCTAATACGGGTTGGCCTCCATATACCTCCGAAATACTAATAGAGAATATCTGAGGTATGCAGGTTTCCTAGCGATGTTTCCTTCACCGTTCAAGGAAGTAATAAGTAATAATGAATACACACGTAACTTACTAAGTCAGAGGTACGTGCTTTTGGGGCTGATTTAGGGCCGTACCACTTTCCGCCGAGCTATCACTCTAAATTAAGAAAAGGTATGCTTAAACTTATTTAAACTTTATGTTGAAATAAAAGCTAATCAACCAAATATTGCACACTGAATATAATAGGGGATTTTAATTGTTCAACTGACTTGAGTCAACAAAAGCTGTAAGGTTTTTGTTGATTCGATTGAAAGTCTGTTCAGCTTCAGACAATTCGATTCGATTTAGCAATTGATTTTTCGAACCATGGGAACCTACTTTAGTGTCGCTCTTAAAGCGGGTTCCCATAAGAGCTGGTTTTCAATATCGATAATCGAAAGCTAGTCATTTCTGGGCCTTGTTATCAATTGTTGTACTGACACTCTTCTTTTCAGTATAAGAAATATGTTAATTTTGATAATTATAAGACTGGGGAAGAATCTGAAAACTTTAAGACAATAAATGTATTTTTTGGTAACACTGTCACGCTACCAACCACTGACATCTGTTATTCGAGTACATGAACTACACTTAACCCTACATAGTATACAATGCGTAAAAGTAAAAATAAACAAAATACATCTATTCTCATACCACGTACGGCCTAAACATGTCCATGTTTGGCCTGCCGCCATCTTGCGACATAACAACCAATCCGCGTCTATTGTTTTCCAAATTAGAATTAAAGTTGGCGGCGGCTATCGCTCTTTCTCTTTCTAACGCTATAATTCGGTCCCGATCTAACAAGGGGGGCTGTTTGACAGATGTTAGGTCGGCAGCTAGCTGAGGCTTCTCTGGTTCGGGTGGGGGAAGTTCTTTTGATTTGTGTTTATCATCCTGCGGAGGTTCCTTCTTCGTGTCTTGTTGCGCCTTTTTCGAGCGTTTCCATTTCATTCTTCTGTTTTGAAACCATATTTTTACCTGCGGGCAAGGTATTGGTCATTAATCGTTTAATTTAGAGTATTCTGTGCATCAGAATTCAGGACGATCGTTACTGAGATTAATTGATGTTTTTGTTGCTGTTTTTAAACCTAAAGGTCTCGCCATTTATTTATATTTCGATATAGAAACTACTGATTTTCGGTCAAACGTCAGCAATATTTGCCGGGCAGTTAACCATGATGATATTGATGAATTACTAAAAAAATTCATCATAATAGTATACATATAGTGTTATATGTATAATGTGCATAATATGTCTTGTATAATTTTGTAACTCAACTTATGAGAGTAAATTATTTGAATTATTTTATATCGCGTTAGCCATGGTCAATTTAATTACTAGCATGGAATTTATTAGCTATGCTAACTAGCATAGCTTCCATGTTTAACTAAACACACCTATCACTATCCTAATATAATCTGTCCCAATATGTACAAGCATAAACACACGGCTAACGCTCAAAGTCTATAAAACATTCGACTCAAAAAACAACGTATAACAAAGGTAAGAACCCCCCCATTAATCTTGCTCCCACAATCGTCGCGATAACATTTACGGCTCTAATCTCAGGCCCTTACATCTGTTACTCAAATCCAGCATCGCTCAAACTGACAGCTGCGCACCGCAAGTGTCAACCTTTTTGGTTCACGGACACGATATGTAGAGGGCGCTGTGAAATATTTATGTTTTATCATGCATGTAATTTGTATGTACCCAATGAAAAAATACCGCTTTAATAAATAACGCCACAGCGTATAATTTTAAAATTCTTGTGTTGTAACATCGAACGATATTTTACGTCAGAGAAAGCAGTACAAAACATACTGTAACTATACCAAAGCACAAAGTTTATTAGTATGGCTCTTGGTGTCAATTAATTTAGGTAGACCAATTGAAATAGTGTACAATTGTATAAAGAGGTTACCCGCCTTAGTTGTAGTTCAGTGCGTAAAATTTATTTAATTATTAGCTCTTCCCAAATAATTGCTTGCTTTCATCCTTATGTATTTATTTATACCTCTATATTTAAGTATTTCAGTTCGTTCCCAAAAGCTCTACCAATATACGTTCCTTACTAGTGTTTCAATTAATAACTATTATCTTTATCAAAATAATTGCCTTCCTTACTTGTGTTTCAGTGAGCATCAGACTGGTTGCGACTTCGAACCTCTTCGGCCTGGACAGGTACTTGTTCATCCTGAACTGCTTCTCCAGCTCTAGAAGCTGTTGGGAGGTGAAGGCGGTGCGCGGGCGGCGGGTCTTACCGAGGAGAGCGTGTGGGGCTCCTGTAGGACAAATTGGAATTGAGCCTTTTTATAACTAATGTTTGAAGCGAGAGGCTGCGGGTTCGATTTCCGCACCGAGACAAATATTTGTTTCGTGTGCGGGTGTTGTGGCACTGAAAGTGTCTCGCAGTTCCTGATACCCACGACACAGACTAACTTAGTGTGGAGTCAGGACTGTATGTGACTGTTAGATGGGTGATTAAAAAAGATTCTGTCTTGAGTTCTTAACATGTCAAATACATGTAATTGAGCTAGCTAACTACTTGCAAATTATATAATAAAAAAAAACAAACTTAAATATTTAATAAAATAGTAGAAACTTATAGTATCTATCTGTTAATTTGTTCGCTCATCACGTAATAACTGACGAGAGGTTTCGATGCAGGTTTACCCACATTTCGAATAATTCCTATATTAGGACCTATTAATTACAACAAATACAAAGATAATTAAGAAAAATTATAAATTCCTGGAACAGGTATGGAATTAGTTTTTACTGTTGTGCTTATAATTAGAACCGTAGAACTATAATGTAACGTTACGGCAAATATTTTAATATGGAATGAACTAGTAATACAACAGAATTTATTCCACATATTTTTTTTTGACATAGTCCTGACCCCACAGTAAGATAAGTCTAAATAAATTTAAATTATTTATTAAACAGAACCTTTGCCGAAAAGGTTACTATAATGTTAAAGATTATTTGGAAGACAAAACGGCTTGGAATTGAGCCGCTCATTCCATACTCGCCCGCTGCGCCACGGAGGCTGTCCTCCTCATAATCTGCGTTACTTCCCCAAACGTCATTGTAATTTATAACTTTAGTTCTTTCCCAATCGTGATCTTCCTTATCCTGGCATCGAATAAGATGTTGCTCTACACAACTTCCGATTAATAGTTTTATGCCAAAGGTAAATACCGATCTACGTATGTTACCATAAGTTATTTAAGTGATTTATACTTACGTTGTAGACGTTGTTTTGTCTACAGCATGAAGTTGGCCGGCTCGGCCGGATTGTTATCATTGTATTTCAGAAAACTTTTGCAGTTGTATTTTATTCGGTGAGATATCCGTAAACCTAAATCTCGTCTGTCCTCATCAATCCCTCAAATTCAATTATTCCTTCTCTTTAATTCAATTATTCTTTCTCTCTTTCGGCTACGCATCCATTATTTTTTTGATGTTATGACTGTGTGATGTGTCTGAGTGTTCATGGGTGGCGATCACTTACCATCGATAACCTACTCGCTTGTTTGCCGACCTATGATATAAAAAAAATATTATTTCTAATGTTTACGCGAATAAAACTTAAACGGATTTTATCGCGATTTATTTTTTCTTTTGATCCCAAAGTTTATAAAGGTTTTCAGCCGTCGTGGTCGGCCAAGTAATCCCCACCGAAACTTAAATATACATGACATTTAACAACTACCTATACATATATGATAACGACATAAGTAGTAGTATCAAAGCGGTTTTAGTATCGTTGTCATTAAATTCCATTGAAGTCTGAACTGCTATATAAAAATATTATCGAAAAAATATTACTTTAAAAAAGTAATTCAGTATTACTTATGTGGTAAGTGGAGCAATGCTCGCACCATATCAACCGAAAGGCAAACGGCTTCGCCTGCGGAATACAAGCAGCCGGTAATAGAAATCTTTATATTTATTTATTTATTTATTTATTTACACAAGTAACTTACAGAAACAATTCCAAATCGTTACAAGGTGAGCTAAGGTGGACCAAAAGTAGTGACTTAAAAGTACCAACCTTGTCATAAAATATGTCGAGTTCTGGGTGTTGAGCTAGCATGCGATTAAGAAGTGTTATAACTCTCGCCGCGGGGGCATTGTTTGCGTGAACGGAACGAAGACGCGCAGGCGGCGCTAGTAGGCGATGTCGTCGACGCGGGCCCTGCTCGGCGTCGGCGCCGCGCATGTATTGTGACGGCACACACAGCCGCAGCTCTGCGAGCGCAGTAGGATTGTCGATCTTGTTATGCAAGAGGAGGTAATAATGTACCATGAGGTGCATTTTACGCCTGAGTTCCAGGGTGTACATTCCCACCATCCCTGTGACAAATAATGATGGAAACATGTATGGATAATAACCGTACATTTTTTTATAAATGTACCGTGCGAACTTACGTTGTATTTTTTCCACCATAAGTGTGTATTTTTTTTCATGTGGATCCCAGATCACACTGTTATATTCTAACCTACTTCGCACATAGGCAGTGAAGAGCGCGATCGGGGCGTTAATATTTTTAAAATTGTAGGATGTACGCATAATAAAACCTAACATCTTATAGGCTTGTTTACATATGTCAGTTATGTGGTCTCTAAAGTTAATTTTGTTGTCCATAGTTAGTCCTAAATCTTTTATCGCGTCTACTCTGTCTAGAGTAGTAGCATGAGTTAGCCGGTAGTTGTGCAAAGTAGGTATGGGTGATCTAGTAAAGGTTATAACCTTACACTTGCTGGCGTTAAAATGCAGATGGTTAAGTTCACTCCACGACGAAACGTTATCGATGTCCCTCTGTAGGGCGTTACAACTGTCTTCATCTTCAATGGCAGTAAAAACTTTTAGATCATCAGCAAACAATAGGCACTGGGAGGTGACCACGGATCTTGGTAAGTCGTTCACCATTATAAGAAACAGGGTAGGTCCGAGCGTTGATCCCTGACTTATACCAGACCTCGTGTAATAATTGGGAGAACAAAAACCGGACATTTGAATATATTGCGAACGATTTTTGAGATAACTAGCAATAAGACTAAGGAGTTTAGGATTAAAACCAATAGTGGCACATTTTCCAAGAAGTATGTCGTTATCTACGCGGTCAAATGCTTTTTGAAAATCAAAAAATGCTGCATCGACCTGCAGCCCAGCGTCCATCTTTGTGGTAACGTAGTTAACAAAGTTAACTTGATTGGTAACGGTCGACCGCCCTGACCTAAAGCCGTGCTGACTGTCGGCTAGATGGACACCGATCTGCTGGACAATGCGAGCATTGAGGACTGTTTCAAATAATTTACCAAAGACCGACAAGACCGCTATCGGCCGATAGTTGACGACTTCTGTTCTATCACCTCCCTTGTATATAGGGGTGACTCGTGAGGTTTTCCAGGTGTTAGGATATCGTGAACATTCTAAAGAAAGGTTAAATATGTATAGAAGTGGCTCAGCAAACACGGATATACAATCTCTCACCAAATAGGTAGGAATTCCGTCCGGTCCAGCGGCAGTGCGAGGCTTTAAGGATTTTGCAGCTTGCAGCAATTCTCGTTCAGAGATATTGGATAAAGATATGTTCGCTGTTAGTAAATTACCCTGAGGTGTACACAGTTGTGCATTGTTGACATCTAGCATGGGCTCCTCATTGAGAAACACGGAACTAAAATAACTAGCGAAAGCATCAGCCGCTTCTTGTCCTGCTACAATCTTACCGCGATACTTAAACTGATCACACTCCTGTCGGTCCTTCTTTTGCTGTTTGACATATTGCCAAAACGTTTTAGGGTCATTTGTCAAGTTGATTTCGGTTCGTCTCATGTACGTGTCAAAGGCCTGATCCATTAGCTGTTTTACTAATGTCCGGTAATACTTATACATTTCTAGATTGAACTCTTTCTTTTCTTCTTTAAATCGCTTTAGGTGAAAATACTTAAATTTAATATTGCGTATAATATTGCCTGTAAACCACGCTGGGTATGAATATTTATGACGAGAAGGTGTTATTTTTGTTTTACGTGGAACAAAACAATCGAAACATTCATGTATTTTCTGGTAAAATTTCTGAGTGGCCAAGTTAACGTCATTATTGGAAGTTATAAGATTCCCCCAACTTATATTGGAAAGAGATGCATATAGTCCGCTAAAATCGGCTTTATAAAAATTCCAATTAGCGCGATCTTCACCTTGCATTACCTGGGAAGGGTTAGATTGCGATAAGGAGCGACGGCTGTGTGTGCAGTGCTCATTACGAGTCAGTCTGACCGTGACCTCGAGCGGTGGATGATAGTTGTCTATCGGCACTAATGGCTCGGTTTCACCAAATATGTGTACGCGATCGCGTGGTAGCCCGCTCAACACCAGATCTAGAATACTACCGTGGCTATTACATATGTGATTGTGCTGTTGTAATTTACAAAAATTTAGAAACATAGTGAAATTATCGTGAACAGTGTTACTCTGTGAGTTAAGGTTAAAGTCGCCCAATATTAAGACATCCAATGTGGAATATTTACAAACTGCATTCTCTAATACACATAGAACATCCAAATATTGGTCGTTATTATAGTTAGGTGGTATATAAACCAAACAACATAAAAACTTAGTTTTCTTAAATGTAACTATGGATAAAACTAATTCATGGTGTGATGTGAGCCCGTCGATGTCCGATATTTGCTTGATATGGAATGGATCCCGTACAGCGAGTAGCACACCACCCCAACCAGCGTCATGTTCACGGTCTTTCCTCAGAACAGTATATCCAGGTGGGAATAATTCAGAATTATATATCGAACTATTTAAGAATGTCTCAGTAACTGCGACAATATCGTACTGATTTCCCGTTATAGACTTCTTAAATATGTCAGTTTTGGAACGCAAACCGCGAACATTCTGATATATAATTTGCATAGGCTTATATTAATTATTGTTTGTTATTATCAGTGGTGTCGCGAAAAAGATTTCGCCAAGGCTTAATGCAAATATCTTCTGTCCAGTTATCAACAGATAACACAGTCTCGGATAATTTGGCTGGAATACCTAATTTAAATGAGGTGTAATTTCCTTTTGACTTTAAGGACTCCACGGTACATACATCTGCATTACAGATAGATGTTAAATGTTCACGTATTTTTTGATCCGTCGTGCCCGACTTAACATAATATAAATGATAATATTTCCACCGCTCCGAGGCTTCTAGAATAGTTTTACCTTGGGCGGCAGTACCTTTAATAACGTTCTTGGGAGCCCGCGAACGTTTACGTTGCACAGTCGTCCATTTGTTTTTATCATCGTTGACATCTGATTCGTTAACGTCACTGTTGTCTGTAGGCGTAGGCGTAGGAGTGACGGAGATGGTAGGATGTGATGTCTCCTGCGAGACTGGTATCTCGTTTGCGCCCGCGGTGCTCGCCGAAGGAATAGATAACAGAGGTACTCCTCTAACGTCACGTTTCTTGCGTCCATCTCCGGATATTGCCGACACCGCCCGAATGCTCGCCGCGCGAGCCGGTGGTCGTAGCTTTGCAGCTGTTGACGGCGCCTGAATACTCGGTGCGTCGTGGGTAGTTGTGCCAGTTTTGATGCCGGGAATGGTTTGTGTTAGCTTTGCCAGCAGTTCAGATTGAACTTTTATGGTCTCGTTTTGGCCTCTCAACATGTTCTCCAGCGATTCAATCTTCTGTACAAGTCCCATTACGGTCTGCTGCAAGTCAAGGACCACTTTTTCAACTTTGGACTGCGACATAATTGTCGAAATTTAATTTTAAAAGCAAGAGCAACAAAATAGTGTACTGTCGTTACGGGTTACCCCCACTCCTACTTAACCATTAACCATTAAAACCAAAAATATATAACCATTGTGTCGGTTTGTTTATTGCTTCTATTGATTTAATCACGGCTTTTCCAATTTCCACCCTTGAGAAGGAAGTATGAACAAAAATAAATAAACTACTACTACTAGTACTACTTCCACGGTCAAGCCAGGCTATTAATGCTGTAGAAAAACCTGTGCAACCTGTACAAACGTACAGGGTGGTTCTACTACTTACAGATCTCGTATGCTACTCCTCCTACAAAATTAACTAGTACTATGGTCAGATCGACATTTCTCGGTTTCGAATCGGAAGCAATGCGTCAACACTCTTAGGCTGGAGTACGGGGCCGTCAATATTTAAAGATTATGATTAATCCTGATAGTTGCTAAAGAAAACACTTAAACTTTTAGTAGCTGGTAAAATCCCAATCAGATATCTGTTTAGGTATTACAGATATCAACGGGATAAAAAATTGTAGAGTAAAAACTTAAAGACAAACCCATGGAAAAAATATTAAACCACAATGCGACAATTATTTATCGCTGCCGTTCACATTTAGAATCCTGACTCATTTAAAAACATTTTAAAATTATTTAAAAATGCATTAAGATGCGCGAGCGGTCGCTGGCCAAATAAATCGTGCTCAAGGGCCTGTGTGGTGAATCAACAGCGCTTGTTGACCAGACGTGATGTCGCCGTGGGACCCTAAGGATGTTTGCACTCGTATACCATGGTTGTAATGATGTGTACTCTCTGCTCGGTGCTAGCCAATAGCCATGTTGTGTTATTCAACCCCAGTGTACTATTTATTGTCGGGACCTTAAGCACAAAACGAGAATCTATTTTAAATACACTAGATTCTAAGCATTGAATATTGCTATATTTTTCATCACCCGAATTCTGATTACATAACTTGTCCATCACATCTTGAAACTTCTTCAAAGTCTGGATACGTCCAAAGGTCCGGGGTACATGTTTTTTGTTAAATACGTTAAATCAATTGCCCCACCGATAACGTATATTTTCATTGTTTCCGCGATAGATACTGTCCTGATATCTAGAACACTGCACACATCGTGCCCATTCATAAGAAATGATGTAAGAATGCAACAGAAAATATCGCATCTTATCCATTTTTGATTTCGTAGCGATTATAAGGTGGTTCATAAAACCATATACTCCATCCTATCAAATACCATATCAAAATAACAACACGGCTTTATCGGTCGTTCTAGGAATACCAACCTAGCCGTCTTTCTTGAAGACGTTGACCGTTATATGCTCGGAGAGGGTCAGGTTGACGAGGACAGTACAAATTTCGAAAAAACGTTCGATCGTGCCTCATTCTTTTGTGTAAGCTTCAGGAGTTCGGAATTCACGGTAATCTACTCAGGTGATTCGAGTCTTACATCATGTTTAACTACATTTGAAACGCCGTTCCGGGCTCTATCAAATATTTTATACAGAGGAGCTTTTTCAGATGCTAGTTTGTTTCACAACAGTTGGGATAAGTTATTAGATAAGGATAGTCTATATTATGTTTGTTAGCTCAGAAAGCTCGCTCTGGCGATGGCGAACCTCGTCCCGTAATTGTATTATAGAAAGAAGAAAGAAAGATAATTTATTAGTCACAGATCATAATTAATTTTAAAGAAAAATTGTTGATTGTTTTGGAATTTGCACGTCGTGACTGAGACAGGTAGGTGACCACTCAGCCTACTGCGGTGCTCTGGCGCGTACCACAACACAGCGCTGATTTTCAGTGGTCTCCTTATAAGTCCAACAGTGGGATATTATATATATTAATTTATATTAATTAATGCTTCAATAAAGTTAAATTTTGTGTCAATTTAATCTCATTAGACCTAAGGCAATGGCCAGCTCAATCAACCCATTATACACAACAATGTTAAACAAACCAACAGCGACTGCATTGGGGTGTCGAGCTGTCACGGTGACGTTTCGCGGTGTCAAAAATTGACAGATGTTCGGTGTTGGGCGTTATCGGTTTATGCAAACATTGGCCAAATGTCGCAACTAATAGTGACTATTGATAATTATCGTGATAATTGGATAAGTGGCGCGAGTCGGCGCTTTTTGTTGTTCAGATTGTGTTATTGCGCGATCTGTTATATTGTTTTATCTGACAATTTTGGGACTACACAAATTAGGCAGAGTGCTATTAGTTTCGTTTAATTTTAGTCAGTCAATATTAATTATATAATATGTTGATGCGGAATTGGTCATTATTTATTATAATATCAAGGTACTAATAATATAATATAATAATATAATAATACTCCATGAAATCAACGATAAAAAATTATCGACGAATACGTTGGAAGTGCGTGAAAATGTTCTCAAGAGACACAACTTTGAGTTTGTGAATCGTCAAATAGTTTTAATCGAATTAATAAATAAATAATATCAATTTGATCTTCATGAATTTTATTTTTATCGTAGCCTTGAATGCCTTATAATTGATTGATATTTTTGAGTGGTAGAGCCACGCTGTAGACAGTTGTGTCTACAGCATGATTGCAGCATGGCTCAACCGGGTCATTATCACTGTCTCACAGAAAACCGACGTAAAGTAGCGGCTTGCTGCTGCGTTTCGTACGGTGAGTGAGATATCCGGAGGCCCAAATACCCCTCCCCTTCCCAATCCCTAATTATCCCTTTACTTTAAGGTCGGCAACGCGCCCATAATTATTCTTCTGATATTGTGGGCATACATGGGCGGTGGAGATCACTTACCAACAGGTGACCCACTTGCTCGTTTGCCGAACTATGCCATAAAAAAAAGAAAAAGATATTACTGAAATAAACTTCTATAATAAATGATACTACGCTTTCACATTACTACGTATTATCTTATTTATTAATAGTATTGTATAAAGTTTTGTTTTATTATTGTTATATGTCAATTATTTTAAATTTAAACTAAATATGAACACAAAATATATTTTATAGAATCATTTAGATTTCATATTATATATTTTTTAGATTACAATGATTATGAGCTTTGATGTTACAATATTACAATTAATTTAAATTATAGCAATAAGTAATATTTAAGTAAATGGATAAAAAATATACAGGGCACTTAGACTACTTAGAAACTAAGAAACTTAGACCGACTTACTAAGAAAGACTTTCTGCTTTCTAGCTTGTTTAGTAATATATATTCATCACAGTTGTGTACAAAAATTAAATTGACCATACGTATAGCATTATTTAAACGCGACGTTAAGCTGCGGGTCCCTCAGAGACTCCACCGATATAATGGGATAAGCGCGAAACCAAATTAAGGGACATGCTTAACAAATGTGCCATCAACACCCCTAGTGATCGGGGGATGATTGTACCCCGCCAGACTGTTTGTAGTAATAAAAATAAATTACGTTAATGTGTTATTTAAATGTGCATTTTACGGTATTTATTATGTTGAGTGATTATAGTAATTGGTTTAATTTTTATGACCAAATGAATTTCAGTGCATTTACGGCAGGTCTCAATAAACGGTCGGAGATTGAGTCTCCCGATCGATCCCAAAAATAAGCCAATCAGAATACAGTTTCAAAGTCACGCGTAGAAATTATTTTCCTTGATTGGTCGATTTTCGGGATCAACCGGGAGACTTAATCTAAGATCATTTATCGAGACCAGCCAAGCCGTTAGGCGCTATAATTGGCAATTTCTACTATTTATTTATATATATTCGTACGGTAAAGATATCTGGAGATCCAAATCCATTGCTGAATCTCCATTCCGTTCTCTTACGGATTTTCCTCGGCAATACAACAATTATTTTTCTGGTACTGTTTGTTTCTATTCTCGGCCGTAGAGATTACTCATCTTTGAGTTACCCCTAAACATATATTTAGTTACGTGATCATAGTTATTTCATCCTTTTAAAACTAAAATCGCAATTCAAGATGCAGTTTGACTGCCATAGATAAGAATTCGTTTTAATATAACAAATACATATTTTTACTTAACTTAAAGAGTCCGACTTGCCTCGACTTGTCAAATTCGCACGGTTCGATTTTAGTTGATTAACTGCTAAATGGCATGCAAATTGAACCATCTGAACAGACTTTCAACCGAATTGATCAACAAAAATCATACAGCTTTTATTTATTTAAGTTTTTGTATAAGCGATTTGACTCTTCTGAATCTGTCATAATGCCAACTTTTTATATGATTTAACGTTTGTTAAACATGTTTGATGGCTCAATACAATTTAGAATCATTGAGCAAGTTAGCTTTAGTATATAAAAATTCGACCAAACGAACATTATTCGACGTATAACACCGGTGTCGTTTAGGGGAGGACAGTAAACGAGATTACGCTGATTGTAGACATCTTGCAGCCAACGGAGCGAGTTAACTTCATTGTTACCGTGTATAAATAATGCTATATAACACAAACATATATTAATAGTATGCGATTCACAATATCTATTATCTGCTTTTAGAGGTTTAAAGATTTTGCAAACATTTTATACACTACATTATTCTTTTAATTTGATTGAATGACGAGACGAGCAAGGCGCTCGCCTGATGGTAAGCGTCATGCCTGCTCATAAACAGAACAAGACCATACAGAACGTTGAATTACAAAGCACTGCATGACACTGAACTGTGCTCGTCACCCTGAGACATAAGATGTTAAGTCTCATAATGCCCAGTATTTTCACTAGCTTCAACAATTTATGTATGTATCGACAATTTATGTTCCACATAAATAAATTTATAAATATCGTCACTGGCATGACAGAAATACTAGGGCGCCAATACGTGAATTTTGCGGTAGAGCAGATAAAAGTTGTTTTTTTTACTATAAACATTCATAATTATATTATGAAATAATATATGATTCAATAAAATAAAAGTTTTACTGAAAATTCTTCAAATTTATATACATTTATATTATAAAATATAACGATTTCTTACGTTTACGCGAATGTTACTCATTGAAATAAAACTAATTTAAACGGATTTTATCGCGGTTTTTTATTAATTTTGATATGATTTTGGGATCAAAATTAATAAAAAACCGCGATAAAATCCGTTTAAATTAGTTTTATTTCAATAAAATATAACTTTAAAATGGTCTAATGCCAAGTTCACGCATTGACGTTTTACTATTTTTGTCCTTTTAGTTACAATATAATAAATAACGAAGCCGTGCTATCGACAGATTTAATGTTATAAAGTCTGCAGCGTAGATAGACTATATCCCTTCTTAGCCTGATGTTGGCCCCGAAATGACAAAAGTAATATTGTGTTTACCATAAATCTGTCTTTCGTAGGATCATTCTTTCCAAACGTCTCTACCATTAGCCCAAATCAGGTTGTAGGCAGTCCTTTTTTATAGCAGAGAAATGCAAACAAGCAAGTGGGTCACCTGATGATAAGTGACCTCCGCCGCCCATGAACATCCACAATACTCGGGGAACCATGGATGCGTTGCGGCTTTAAAGAAAAGGGGTTGATTAAGAAATTGGGAAAGGGAGGGGATTTGAGCCATCGGTTATTTCACTCACCTTACAAAAAGCTACAGCAAGTTCTTCACGTCAATTTTCTGCGAGACAGTGGTATCAAACCGATTGAGCCCATTCATACTTTAGCTCTGAATACCCAACGGCCTAGCACAACCTTAGATAGCCCTGCACCGATTATCAAATCTCAAAGTCAGCATTAACGATAAGTTTAAATTGTAACGTTGCTTATTAGGGTGTATTTGTTTACATAAACAAATTAGCGAACAATAAAACTAATTGCCCGTCCCCTCCTAAAATTAAACAATGCCACCCCACTGAACAATGTCAAGGGAAAATCGAACCTAAGTCCATTTATTGACCTTTTCGCTTAACCACCAGCCTTTAGGGTGACAAGTGTAAATGTTGTTAGGGTGTATTTTGAATTTCTTTTATAGATTACTAGCTTTTCCTCTCGGCTTCGCCCGCGTGATCTGCTTTTTTCGGGATAAAAATAGCATAGTAGCCTATGTTCATCTGGGATAATGTAGGATTCTAATGGTGAATGAATTTTTCAAATCGGTCCAGTAGTTTTTAAGTTTAGTCGTTACATACAAATCATTCCTTTTTATAATATTCGAGTAGATTACTATATACTACGTCTACATAGGAAATACTTACCTGTACAGTTTCATTAATATCTACAGGCATACAAGCACTATGAGACCTCATAGTAACGTTTGTGAATACAGTGGTTAGTACCTCTTTTAATGTAACAATACCAATTGTGAGTGGTAGTCAGACAGTTTTGTCTACAGCATAGGCCATTGGCCGGCTCGACCGGGTCGTTAAAACTGTCTCACAGAAAACCGACGTATAGTAACGCCTTGCTGCTGCATTTCGTACGATGAGTGAGATATTCGGAGGCTAAAATCCCAATAATAACATAATAATAATTTTTATTTCAGACCAGAGTCCATAGTGATGTTATTATGTTAGTAACAATTTTTACTTAAAGGCTATATTAGTAATAGGTGAGTATTTTAAACAATTTGAAGTTAACTTAATTTACATCTATATCATGTTAGTAAGTCCAAAATCCAATACCCTGCCCAAACCCTTAAATATCTCTTTCCTTTAAGATCGGAAATGCGCCCATGATTCTTCTGGTATTATGGGCGTACATGGGCGGTGTTGATTACTTACCATTAGGTGAGCCACTTTACTGGTCTATGCTATATAAAAATGATGAGAAATATCTTGAAAACGTGAGTTTTAGCGAAAATTCGGTTGCATATTTTTATTAATTCCATAACTAGTGAGTATGTTATATAAAAGTGGTGTGGATTTGCGAAATAAACATCAATGATTATAGACAGTGTATGTATGGAAACATTAAAATAAGATCTGTAAACACTTGTGTTTCTTGGAAAATAAAGGAATAGCAAAAAAAAAAATCTATAAATGACTTGGCAGTATGGTCTTTGACTGTAGTCCCTGTAGAAAGAATAAAAAAAATTAGAAACAGTGAGAGATTTTTACGGGGTTTTGGCGGGAATTCTGACAGTGCAGTTTATCGCTTATTTTAATTTATTCCATAAACTAGTTTAGAGTTGTGTTTGTTGTATAAAAGTGATGTGGATTTGTTCAATAAACATTGACGGTGATGAACAGTATATGGAAACATTTAAATAAGTGGATTAAGGATCGTACTGAAAGGAGTTAACACCATAACTCCGACAAGACCTTGAAATCGTCCGCACCCGTGTTTCATCGTTCTTGTAAAAATACTTGAGAATATATTATACTTGACACTGGCTAAATGCATAATACTGCGAAAGCCATTAATAAAAAAGAAAGAAAGAGAGATTTTTACACATAAAAGTATTCTTTATTAGGCATCAGCAGGTCAAGTAAAAGTGATAAGTAGGTATTTAAGCTATAGGCACTAATTTACTATCGTCTGCGCATGTGTGAAAAGGCCCCGCCCATAAACGGAGTTTAAAGAAAGGCATACGTACCAGAAACTTTAGACCAATGTAAATATACAATGCACTAAATACCAATACAAATAAATAACTTACCAATAAATAAACCTATAAAAATAAGTAAATACACCCAACAGTCACACACATAGTCCTGACCCCACACTAGGTTAAACCTGTATCGTAGGTATCAGGAACAACGATGTAACTTAAGATCCCACAACACCCAGACCCGAAACATGTATTTGTAGATCACACAAACATTTGTCTCGGTACGGGATTCGAACCCGCGGCCTCTCGCTTCACAGTCGGCTACTCGCCCCCTGCACCACGGAGGCTGTCAATAAGTAATAGGCGTCAGAAAAGGACAAACTGCACATATATAAAATATATATAATTGGAACGCCTGACCCACTTTCTTGTACTGTAGAGGCATAGGTATAACATAATGTGACAATCAATCGAATCAAAACACTAAAATAAATAAACGAGAGTTCGTCTCTACCGAATGGAACTAAATTTTAACCGATTTCAGATTGGGTGAAATTTTAAGTTTGTCTATATTGTGTTAATATCAATATATTATATGTATTTTCAGTGTTGAGATATAACTCGGCTAAATATGAACAGTTTTTCAAAGCAGCGCGTCTGTTTTGCTCTTGATAAACCTTCAAGTAATCATAATGATTTTAGGTTGCGTGTAAATTTTCCCTAATAGGATACATTGGTTTAAAAGGCTCCCGTTTGGCTTTCAACGATCCAACATTAAATAGATTCTTTACTAAAAATCCACTACAGAACGTCCCTTTCCGCCCTTGGCTCGTTTGTTTTAGTGATGTATTAAGACTGTATCGATATCTTGGTTATATAATGTACTAGCTTTTGCTTGCGGTTGAATTGAAAGTCCTTTTCCGGCATAATTGTGAAAATACATGTGTCTCATATCATTAATATGCAATGTTTGTACTTAATGTTACAGCTGTATTCTGTTCTATAAAAAACCATACAAAGTTCAACCAACTCCCCCCGGCTTTTCTCCCCTAAAATGTAAATTTTCAAAAATGATTTCCTAACGAGCCCTTACACAAACAACCGCGACCTGGCCAAATGTTATAAGTTTCATCAAAAAATCTTATTTCCAACACACACATAACTTGGCAACCCCCTTAAGGGTTAAACTTCGATAAAGATTTGAGTGGTAGAACCACGCTTTAGACAGTTTTTGTCTACAGCATGAATGGGCTGGCCGGACCGGGTTGTTACCACTGTCTCACAGAAAATCGATGTAAAGTAGCGGCTTGTTGCTGCGTTTCGTACGGTGAGTGAGATATCCGGAAGCCCAAATCCCCTCTCCTTCCCAATCCCTAATTATCCCTTTCCTTTAAGGTCGGCAACGCGCCCATGATTCTTCTGGTGGTGGGCGTACATGGGCGGTGGAGATCACTTGGTCCGGTGACCCACTTGCTCGTTTGCCGGCCTATGCTATAAAAAATCCCTTATATAAATAATAATATATAATACGACGCCTACAGTTTAAAATTAACACTCCCAAAAATAAAAATTTTATCCATAATGGTTAGCCAATACATTACCTTTTACATAATCTTTATATATATAATTCTTCTGTGAGTGTGTATGTTCCTGAACTTCTCTTAAACGACTGGACCGATTTTGATGAAATTTTTTGTGTGTGTTCAAGGGGATCTGAGAATGGTTTAGATTCACAATTTTGTCCGCTGGACAATGTTTTTTTTATTAATTTTTAATTTATTAGTAGTTGTTGAGTTGTCGTTGCGAAGCTTGCCGTGATGACGGGTCGTATAGCGTCTAGACTGGACAGGGACAGGACAGGGACAGGACAGTGAGACAGGACAGTGAGACAGGAAAGTGAGACAGGACAGTGAGACAGGACAGTGAGACAGGACAGTGAAACAGGACAGAGAGACATGACAGAGAGACAGGACAGTGAGACAGGACAGTGAGACAGGAAAGTGAGACAGGACAGAGAGACATGACAGAGAGACAGGACAGTGAGACAGGACAGTGAGACAGGACAGTGAGACAGGACAGTGAGACAGGTCAGTGAGACAGGAAAGTGAGACAGGACAGTGAGACAGGACAGTGAGACAGGACAGTGAGACAGGACAGTGAGACAGGACAGTGAGACAGGACAGTGAGAGGACAGTGAGACAGGACAGTGAGACCGGACAGTGAGACAGGACAGTGAGACCGGACAGTGAGACAGGACAGTGAGACAGGACAGTGAGACAGGACATTGAGACAGGACAGTGAGACAGGACAGTGAGACAGGCCAGTGAGACAGGATAGTGAGACAGGACAGTGAGACAGGACAGTGAGACAGGACAGTGAGACAGGACAGAGAGACAGGACAGAGAGACATGACAGAGAGACATGACAGAGAGACAGGACAGTGAGACAGGACAGGACAGGGACAGGACAAGACGGGGACAGGACGGGGACGGTACGGGACGGGGACAGGACGGGGACGGGACGCGGACAGGACGGGGACAGGACGGGGACGGGACGGGGACGGGACGGGTACAGGACTGTCCAACCGGAGGGAGGTGGTCTGACTTAGGTCGTCGAAGTCAATTAAATGTGCGACGGGCTACCTCATGTGCAATGGCGCAGTACCTCACTTAATTGCATTTAATGTAAATAAAACATTTGTATTAAGTTTTGACCACATTTTACACAAATATATTATGTAGGTGATACGAAGTTCACCGGGTCATCTAGTATACCTATATAACAATTGAATATACATAGGTGTACATGTAATGTTAAATAATGATACCTAGTATGTATACCCAGGTAAGTATAATAATAATTTCACAAGTTATTTTACTCAAACATGTTTCTTTGGATAAATTTCACTGTACTCCAAAACAAAAACTATCGACAACCCGCTATCGACACGAGTCGCCTCTACAGGCGCGTCCCTACACGTGGATCTAATTTGCTAAGGGCCTCGTAGACCCTTTGTTTGCGAGAACAAATTGCTGCCTGATAATTGGTTTAAATCCCTCACGGGAGCGGCTGTGTGGTGCCACTTGCAGCGGCCGAAATGAATTTGAAAATTGTATTACATTTACCTACATAGCCTATAATTGCTGCAGTGGTAGGCAAACTCATTAGTTAAAGGAGACCAATATCAATCGTTAAAATTTCTTCTAAGAGCCATACTTAATATTATTTTTTTTGCTATTCCACGTCGTTTCATTTTGTCCACACAAGCACATCTTAAACATTAAATTCTAAAATTTGTAATTTATGTTAGAGTCCTATTCAAGAGGGCAAAAAGCTGCATGTGGTTAGCGTGCCACGATTTGCACAAGCTGAGTACTGGCCTATATAATGCTTAAGATAGTTATTAGTTTAGAATTGGCTTTAGTTTTTGAATGAGGTCTTACATTTTAATTATCTACTTCTGGTTGTTGCAGTGGACTAGGGCAAAATAAAGAGGTCATGCTAAAAGTTAAGTTTATTAGAACGACATACAATACACAGTAGAATTTCTTGTATGTTTTTTATGCTGAATATTTTCTACTTCGACCCAGTTAGATAGATAAATTTGTAGCTGTAAACATAAGTATGACGCTTTCTGTATGTAAGTACTGTTGGTGCAGTAAATTATTATTTCTTATTTCTTTTAAGTTTAGTATCCATACGCCAAACGTACGTATAACCTATCATAACTCCCGCCGCCACGTGGCGCTGCTGTGCGTAGCGACACTATATTCCGCTGTAAAACGCATCGCAACTTTATCCGGGTAGAAAATTTAATTACCCCATACGTTTGATTTTTAAATTGAGTTTCAGAGTGTGTTAAGATTCCTTTAGGTACTGATTATGTGAATAGTAAATTACACAATTTTAAAGCAGATTTTTTCGACCTATATACTCGTACATATAGTTAGAGCGAAAAAAGGAGTATTATGAATTTAGCCTCTGTTTCATTATCTCTGAGTGCTAGTTTACCAAATAAATTGACATCTTCAAGTATACCTATCTTTGGATTATGATATTATATCGAAAGAAATATGACTACTAGATATTTACTATCGAAAAATAAGCTGTTATACGTTAAACATAGATATTAATTCTCATTCAAACATTATGAAATAAAGCATAAATACCTATTTTATATATTATTAAGACATGTTTTTCTTTTAATTAGCGCTTGTTTCAGAGTATAAAAAAATATAAGAGAGCAAAATAAAAAAATATTACGCTGTCAAGATCCGTGCGAAGACTGGTCTGTCCTAGGTGCCTATGTCAAATAGGTACTATCTAAATTGGCTGTTTAATGTGTCATCTGGCGGCTAAAAACCCCACATATTTTGAAACAAGCCCTTAGTACTGTTTTATTAATCTTATTAGCAAATCTAATTACTTATCTCAAATAGAGTGTGTAATTCTAAATTTCAATCGAACACCAATATCAATTTGTGACTATTAGGGAAATCACCCGCTCGATTGGGTCGCCCGCGCCACCCCGCCAATAAAAGGGCATATTTATGGTCTGTCAGGTGCCTCTTGACATATGGGAGGATCATAAAATAGACCATTTGCCAACTAACGACCCTGCATTAGCTTTTATGCATACAATCAAAATTTGTCATTTTTGCGAGGGACTTTGCGAGTGTCAACGCTGTGGTTTTTACTAGCTAACTTGTATTTGCTGCTTGCCGCGGAAGTCCGTATGTGTTCAAGAACTGAACTACATTTGTAACTTTTACTTAGGAATATACGTAGGTAGTACGTAAAACTTGCGCAAGTAAATGTGCTGTTATACTTTGGTGGACTTTAATTACCTTACTCCGCACTCAGTCATTAGATCTTAACTAAATTAAAATGGTATGGCATTAGTACTGCAAATAATCAATGTATGTACATTTATAAAAAAGCTAAATAAAAACTTTTCCTTTTTTTAAGTCCGTTAAAAATAGTCCGATATCATATAATTAAATATCTTACCGAGTCTTGTCAAAGCGCGTGTACAGTTGGATTGCTTGGGTTCGTTCTCTAGTCTTTATTGAGGTTGTAGTGTGTTTAAGCTATGGTTATTCAAATGCTATATTCAAATGCTATGCAATAGCTAAAGTTAAGCATAAATTAATCTTTGTGTATAGCTTAATACTATACAGGCTATAGCTTTATATTAACAAAAAACACTAGCATAAACAAAACCAAACCGCTTTTTAGCACCCGACAAAAATAGGGGTGTTAAAAGTTTGACCCCTTTGTGTGTTTTTTATTTGAGAGCCGGTTTAATCGGAATGATTCTTAATTTGATTTGAGCAAAATCTGTTTAGCCATTCAGAAGTGACAGGTCTTTTTAATAAGTCTGGTATTATAACTGTTAGGTTATTAACACTTGTACTAAGTAAATATCTAAGAGGAAATACATTTTTGATGATTAATATATATGATTGATGTTATTTACTGATAAGCGAGACGAGATGGATTTGCCTGACACCTCGTCTCGTTTATCTGAAAAACGTTAAAGATAAGATATCGTTTGAGAAATAATGATTAATTTGAGTTGTTATTTTTCTCAATTCGTTTTTTTATCATGTGTTCAATAAAGTGTATTTAAGATTCGTTTTATCGATGTATTGTTCGTCGTGATATCTGTTCAGTGAACTGAAATTATTCGACAATAAAGGAATTGTGTTGTATTAACAACTCGACTGGTTTTTCCAACGATAATATGTATATATGATATATGTGGCAGTCATTGTGGAATGGTTAACCAAGTATTTACGTATGAATCATTTTATTTGGTGAAAACGTGCTTACATGCGTTAAATTTTATATTAAATTAATTATACTATATTAGTTTTTTTTCCTGGCACGGCAAAGTTACTACATTGGGCGTGATATTAAGTTTAGTATAGTTCAAATATAATATCGACCTCAAGAGACACTGCGTCTCTCAACCGTTAGGACGATTAGTTCGGCCTGACCCCGGATCTCGACTCGCCTGATCGAGCCACTATGGCGAATTTTTCACCATGTGTACGGTGGTCGCTATCTAGTCAAATATATCAGGTACCCTCCCACCAAAAATATTTATACAGGGTTAATTTTAAAACACCAGCAACCTCGCAGGACCAGATAGCTGACCCCATACGGAACAACTTTTGTTCTACGAGTTTGTATACAAAGTGACGGCGAACTTATATCAATAAATCACACAGTAGCATCCACTAGTTACTAAAATAGATCTAAAAATAAAATAAAAAATATTCCAATAAAAATTAAAAAACGCATTTTTCGAACAAAATAAATACCGTAAAAATTGACCTCAAATAAAACACCCCTTTATGAATGTTATGATACAAGTTCACTCACCTGGCGCGGCGGCGGCGAGTTGTCTTTATCAAAGACTCGCGCGCGCGTCTCATGTCGGCTGCGATGAATGAAAGTGAAACCACTACAGCGCGCGCTATCATGTTCCTAGGTATCCACAATGCAGCTCAAGCTATGTATTGTTCAAATCGTTACTAAAGACACTGTTTTAAATTTTTAAATTTTCAAAATGACCGCCACGTTCTCGAATACATAGCTGACACCGTCGTATAATATTATTTTTTAATTTTCTAATCAACTCCCCTTCTGCAGCTAACGTTTTGACTTTATTGAAAGCTAATACGATCCGGTTTTTTAAATCCTCCACGGTGGCTACTTCAGTCGCATAAACTTCATTTTTAATGTATCCCCACAAAAAGAAGTCTAGTGGTGTGAGGTCTGGTGATCTAGCTGGCCACCGGGTAGGTCCGTACCGGCCAATCCACTGCTCTCCGAACATAGCAGTTAGGCACTCTCTAGCAGCCACCACTGAATGAGCAGGTGCTCCGTCGAGCTGGTACCACAACCGCCTATTTGCTGCCACTGAGAGCTGATCAGTGTAATCAGTTACGGGACCATGAAGGAGCTCCACAAACTTAGCACCGTTCAGGGTCCCATCAATAAATAACGGACCGATAATTTCACATCCGTGAATTGCAGCCCAAACATTGACTGCGAACCTGTATTGATGCGCAGATGCCCGGCACAGTCTTGGGTTTTCATGGCTCCAGTATCGCAGGTTCTGGCGATTCCAAATCCCGTTTCGAGTAAAGGTACTCTCATCGGTCCACATTACGTTAGACAAGAATTCATGATCATTAGCTACTTTCTCAAGTAGCCACCGACAGTACGCTTCTCGGACCGGCTTATCTCTATCCAACAGAGCCTGCACCTTTAAGTATTTGAACGGGCGTTGCTTGTTCCGTTTCAATACTTTATGAATGGTTTTGTGATGCACTCGGAAATAGCGAGCCGCTTTACGGAGACTGGCTGTTGGATTACGTGCAAAATAATCCAATATTTGTTGCTCTTGAGCTACTGGCATTCGCGGAATACCTTCACACCGGCGCGGAACCAACGGTTCGTTATCACGCAATCTTTGAACTGCCCGTGTAAATATGCGTGTGTCAGTAGGGCATACGCGACTATTGCCATATCGCTCTCGATAAGTTCTTAACGCCAAAGCTGAGTTTTGAAGACACTCTCCGTAAATGAGAATCATATCCGTGTATTCGGAAGACGTAAAATTAACACGAGGCATAATGAAAATATTAAAAACACTATAGGCGTCTATTTCGCAAAATGTCACCACACTTACAAACAAGATACTTATTTACTATCACTAAAAATAAACACTAAAATAAAGGCGTCCTATTTCGCGAAAAATGTCACACACACACACAGTAATCTTAAACTAAGTACTAAATGAAATTACTTAATAACCATAGAAGTATTATTACTAGCGTATACTTTATCATAACCGACTCGTGACGTGAAGCTTAAAAAGTGACACGTCTACCCGTTAAGAAATCGGTTTGAAACTGGCGAAAAAATCAATATTAATTAATAACATATTTGTTAGGTACCTACTGTACCTAGACTTGCGCAAGAGTTTTAATAGAGATGTGTATTGTGCATCAGTGTTGTATAAGATAATATTTAGCAAGTATGGTTTGTGTCGACTTTTTTAACTACACTAATAGTAACATAAAGTTGCAAGTGTCAAGTAGGTCATGTAGGTACAGCTAATAATAGCCCCCATGCTAGGCAAGCTTCAAGGAGAAGAAAACGTGATTCTAATTACTCACTACCCTTTGACGGAATGCAAATAATGCCTTGTTGCTTGCATTATTTTAGAGAAAGAACTTAAAGAAAGTCAACATTTATTTGACACAAACATGTCACACTCAATCAAATTACAAACTGAACTGTAAAACAACAACTCATTAACAGCAGTTTCTTAATTTTTAAGTAGAAAAAAAAGTATATCATTTTTTATAAGTTGATACTCGATTTGTGAAATAATCAATGCATGGAAAACATCGACCAATGCATCAATAATGTAATAAGGTTTTGATTAGATAAAAAAAAACATCGATATTTTTAACAACGCTGACGTCACTACGATGGTGGCGGCAAAGCGATGAAGCTACTTTCGGCAAATACACAAAGGATGCCGCCTGTCCTACAGCCGCTCTCAGTACGTAAACACGCGATAGGGTACAGTATTTTAATTTCATTTACCTACTTGAGTTTCTTTCTAGTTCTTAACCGACTTAAAAACGGAGGAGGTTCTCAAAACGACTATTTTTTATGTGTTACTTTCTCGCTTTTTTGTAAGTGAGACGATTTTGATAATTATTTTTTAATTTCAAACCTAGCGTTTCTCATGTGATCCAATTTAATTTGATTAAGATCTGACCAGTACGTTTTGAGTTGAAGTTGGTTTTCTTTTAAAATGGAAATTAAATTCGTTCTTAATAAACAGGAACATATTAGGTAAATATTTGTGCTTATTTCAATAAAAATATTTACAAATGGTTAAAACACGTTTTTATTTGAATGAAATTTAATTACATCATCCATAGACTATGATCTCTTTTACAGAACAAAATTTATTTCATATGAATTTCTAAGGACAGTGATCTTTCTTTTTTTTCTGTTTTCACAGTATGATAAAACACCACATTCTTTACTAGATGGCGTTGTTACCACTATTTATAAAAACACTGGCTATGATCCTACTACGCTACTGCTTACAAAACCGAACTACTATGTACCGACTGTAAACAAAACTTGACACGTAGGTAGATTCGTGTTCCAACCGTTTGTATGAAGATAGAATTCTGAATAATAACATTACTGTGACCACTTAGATAGGTAATAATAGGTATGGTCGTCGCCTTTGTTCCGCCGCCTTGGCACGCGCCGCACTTTGTCAAAGCAAAATCAAAGCATGCCGAATTGCCGCCGCATGCGGTGTACACCCACAAGTGGTTTTGGCATTTTGTATTGTATTAAAGTGACGCTGCCGCGCTGCGCCGCATTGTGTGTCGTAGGTGAAAGTGAAGAGTTGTTGTTTTTGTTGATTCTACTCTGATATGTGGAAAAGATATGTAGTTCACGCGATTAAAGAAGAAAATCGTTATTTTAGTATGGATTTATTCTTCATCATAACTGCACATGGCAGGCAATGACTCTGACTCAAGTGATGAAAAATAGTGTCCATTTTCGTTTGTTCACATTTTAAATTAAAATTATCTTTGCTACTTACATTGCGTGCAATTAGTGCGTGCGGGTGTACCGACGGATTTTCAAGTTGTAAATAAATGAACCTGATTCATTGCGTCATAAAATATTTTTTTGCCTCGTTGGTCCAGTAGTAAGCGTGTTCGCATAATAACCGTCAGGCCTCGCGTTCGAATCCCAGGTCGAGCAAAATGACGTTTCTATTGAACTTAAATAAATCTTAATATCAACTTGAAGTTGGGAATAGTGCCCGATGAACGACAATAGTTTCGCCCCCTATTTACTTACGGGACCTAAGCTTAGCCAGTGATGTGTGGGTCATATTCACCTCTGCTTATACCTTCGGGTAATACAGGCGTAAGCGCTATGTTAAGTTAATAATAATAAACTTATTTTGCCGGTTCACCAATTTACAACTAACGCGGTACTGTATTTGTATCAGCTACGAGGCGGCACGCGGCGCGCGGCGGTAGACGCACCGCACGCGCCGCCCGACAAAGGTCATTAACCGTCTAGTACTTCTCAGCTAATATGTTTACGCAGATACAGGTTGATTGCAAAGTAAGAATCCTAAAAAACTGTCTGCAGTCTAAAATATTGGTCTTTCGGCGGTTTCTTTTCGCACAGATTTTTAGAATAGGGTAAAGAATACACAGAATGATTTTTTGACATAAGTCCGGCGCCACTTTGTATAACTCAATATATTTAAAAAAATGATTTTACAAGTTTTTGTTGTGTCGTATTTTTCTTCGTAGCGTTCGGCGTGCGCGCGCGACTCAAAGAAGCCGCTCAGCTGGCTCGGGCGATGACCTTCAACGCTAGCTCGGTTCCCCACGCTTCGCGTGTTTGCTTACGTAATCTGCGATGCGTGTAGGTAACATTCAAGACGGAAATTAAATGAATACTTATTTTTGTATGAAAATAAAATCTAACAAATTATCAAAAGTCGTAGAACAAAAGTAGTAGCTTATAACCTTAGGTATCTACCCCTGCGAGGTTGCTGGTGTTTTAAAAATAACCCTGTATATAATATATACAATACATTTTAAAAATAAATATGTAAAGTGCTATGATTTAAATTCTGCGCGTCAACAATCTTCATTTATCTTGGAAAACGTGAAGAGTGATGATGATGATATGCAATATAAAGCAGTTGTAATATCAGATTATGTGCTTATTTATCTTTTAAGTGCTTGACGAGGCTCGGCAAACCGGACATTGTTTGCATATCAGTGATAAATCGTAAGAAATTGAAATAGGGTATTTGAATATTATGTTTAATTTTATACATTATTTTATATATACTGGAAAATAAAACGAAAAAGAAACAAATTTTCGAAAGAATTAAAATTGGATAAAAAATAAGGCTGCAGTTCATATTTTAATTATTGGTATGACCACAGGTGGGCGTGTAGTGGGAAAATGTTACTATCTACCGCGTGCGAGCACGTGTGCATCGTAATAGCGAGAACTGCCTTATGACGTAACATGCTATGTCGTACATTCTTTTTCGTCCTTTGACAACGACACTTTCCAGCAGATTTAAATGGCTTCCAACATTAAATTTTTGACTTGATTTATACATTTCGATATAATAGATTTAGGGAAACGTTTATTGGTTAAAATAATAAAAAAATACTATCAAATACCCTATTGTTTCCTGCTGCTTTTGGTATGGCGAGTGAGATTCCTTTCCTTGAAGATCGGCAACGCATCCGTGATTAATACGGTATTGTGGGTGTACATGAACAGGCGACAACATTTACTGGGTCATAAAACACTTTTCACACTTTTCTGAACTGGGTCATAAAAATGTTAACAAAGAATGTCGAATAATTAAAAACGTATAGACACACACCTAACAGACACACACATAGTCCTAACCTCCCACTAGATTAACTTGTATCCTGAGTATCAGGAACTGCGAGCGACTTTATAATACTTTTCCTGTATTATACACAAGGGCTGGGCAAGGGTCTCCTCTATTGAATGAGGGGTTAGGCCTCTGACAAATCATAGAATTTGTTGTTCACTCAAATTGAGTTCACGCGAGACAAGTCGCGAGCGAAATCCAATTCATTCAATATTGTTAATTTAGTTTATGTGATCCATGTTAAAATAAAGCAAGAGCTAGTCATTTATGAGAATAAAATCAACCAAAGTAAAAGTTGACATATGCGATAAGCATGATTAGCCGTAACGGGACCCCCTCCCCCAACCCTCGTAAATAAAATAATTCAAGTGGAGGGTGCATGCAACTGAATTAGCCAATTACAATGCACTAGCTTGGCACGCGTCTTCACTAGATATCAACACTAATATTATAAAAAGGAAATATTTTAATTTTTGTATGTAACGAATAAACTTAAAAACTACTGGACCGATTTGAAAAATTCTTTCACCATTATAATCCTACATTATCCCTGATGAACATAGGTTACTTTTGGAACGTAGTTCCTTATCGCGCGTTGCGAAAGGGGGCTAGACGGAAAAAATTGGTACGAAAAGTTGGCACGAAATTTTTGTCACGACATAATTCTCCGACCAAGAATAAATATAATATTAATTTGATATCTAGCACACAAAGTTAAAGTCGAAATTCCGTTAATAAAAGTAAAACTTATGACATATGGAAATGTAGACGTGGTTTGAAATTTGAATTTTTGATTATCGAACACGGCGCGGCGGTCCACCGTTTAGGCTGCGTTTAGACGACGCGAAAAATTTCGTGCGGCCGTTTACACGATCGCGCAGTCGCCGCGTGGTTGGAGCGTTGCGAAGTATTAAACATTATGGCTTAGTCAATAGAGTTTACATTAACGCGGCCACAACGCGGTGGGATTCCTTGTCATATAAATGCGCCCTTAGTAGCCAGTCACCAAATTACCTATCATAAAATATTTGAATGTTGGCTGCTTCCAGATTATACAGTGTCTAATATATAGTCTACGGGATGACTGTTTAATATTACGACTCACATCGAATGTTCTGGAACTCTCTAGAACGTTCGGTGTGACGTCACGTAGACTGTAAGACCGGCCGGTGCTCGCCGATTTACGGGCTGGGCGACGTAGCAGCCGGTGTGCTCCCTTCGGACCCTCCGTCCCCTCCGAGATCGAGATCATTTTAGTCAAGCCCGAGAGGTGGTCAAGCGCGAGCAGTCCATCGGTCAACGGAAGGTTCGAGAGAAATCGAGAACCTTCCGGGTGACGTCACGCGCGCCGATTGACCAGCCAACGCTAGCCGACCTCCCTGGAGCTTCGAGAATTATGGAAGTACCAGGTGTTCAAACCCGTTCCCCCTACCCCCACCCAATTTGTCCTCACCCCCCCTCGGCCTAAATCGGTAATTTTTGAGGCTAGAGGGTCGTGCGACGGCTTGTCGCAATCCGCTTATTGAGCCCGACACTTTGGCCCCAATAAAAATAAATTTCGACCCCCCAGTAAGAAAGATCTGTAAAAATATCTCTAAAAATTCGAATATCTCAGAAACTACAATAGATAGACAAATAAAATTTTATTAAAATTCCTTCACTAATTAATCGAAAGGAACTTCGTTCCATCCGGGTGTCCCTTGACACCTCTCAAGTTTTTTTTTATCTCGGAAAAAGCAAATCACGCGGGTGGAGTCGCGAGGAAAAGCTAGTTAGCTATAAATGTAACAGTCTTTATGGTTAGCTTGTCATTTAGTTGGATTGCAGTAGCCTTTGGGTGGGTTTAAGATACATTTTGAACCCAACTGGATAGCAACCACCGTACGTGACAGTGTGAACAAGCCAGTGTACAGTAACTCGTCATTCTAGTGAGGCAAGCCATGTCATCAGTCAACATTGAAAAATCACCTAAATGATGACCACGACCGCTCTGCCAAGAGCGTCACGAATAAGAAGAAGAAGAACTTTGTCATACAGGAATTTAAAAAAATACGTGAACGAACCCCTTGAGAGGACGTAGGTTTCTAACCTATGTGTTGAGTGGAGCGACTAGTGTTTCAGAGACACCTAGTCAGACTGCACGTCGGGTACGATAAGCCGTCAGTTATTTTGCTTTAAAATGTAGAGCTAGAAGCGTTATATGAATTAAGTTGTGCGACAACAGTCTCGAAAGTGGTAGGAATAAATAAAATGAATAAGCATATATATCCCACTACAAATTGGACCTAGTTACGCAAAAAGTAACCAACCCACAGCAAGTTGAAATGGAGATACTGATTTTGTTTTGCTAAATTCAATAATTTCAACTAATTTTATGTCGTAGTTTTTTTTCGGAAAATCGGGCATGAAATATATTCCAACTAGGTCCAATTGAACATCTCAGCTACATATTTACTACCTTAGCAAGGTAAAGCAAGCAAGTACAGGTTAAAATATTTATCGTTTTTATAAAATATATATCTGTTAATATTTATGGCGTCACCTGATGATAGGTGATCTCCACCGCCCATGAATATCTACAATACATGAAGAATCATGGCTGAATTGCCGACTTTAAAGGAGACGCATAATTAAGATATTGGAAAAGTGAGGGGTGTTTGGGCCTTCGGATATCTCACACATAGTACAAAGCCGCATAGAATAAGATTAAATATTTTAGTTCCTATTTTTAAATATGTATTTCTAATCATTTGGCCTTAGTTATAATTTTTAGTAATTTTTTTAATAATAAACTACTATTGTTTATTATTCTATTAATAATTTACGTAAGAATATTTTTCCTTCGCCTAAAAATGATTTTAGCAGTAAGCGATCAGTGACAAGCCACACGCGGCTCAATAAACTACAGAGTGGATTATTTATTGTTAAGGGTAGGTGCCAAGTGCCGACGAGGGTGCGGCAGGTGATCTTGTTGACACACATTTAGTTCGGGGGTTGATCAATCAAAGGGTTGTTCACGTTTGTAACATGGTTATAGCACTGGTGACACTTTTTGGGACATGGATTTGTAGATAGTTCATGATAGATAAAATCTGTGAGTAAATACCAAAAAGGATGAAGGAGCTAAGAATTTTGTTTCCATCCGGTTATGATAGATGTAACATAATAATGTACATCTCCATAACTAAAGACTCGAGTGTGTTCTGTGTAGATACGTGATTGGTCCGTTTTTAGTACTCGACAAAAAAGGATTAATCAAGAATACAAAAATCTACAATTACCAACGAGTTCACTTGGGTCAAACAATGTCAACTATTATTTGTATACGTATAAAGTACTAACTAAGAACTATTGCTTGAGTGCAGTTGCTTTTGACACGGGCGTAAAGTATGTATTTTCAAATATGGGATTTATATAAACTAAAATTCAATCATTTGTCTAGTTTTGGTATTGTATGCATTTTAAAATTTTATGCTACTAAAAGCATTTCTTCCAAAATATGTAATAAAAACGTGTGTGTGCCTCATTTAATAAAACAGTCGCTTTCATCGATTTATGAATGAAATAAATACACCAAGTGGCTTTGTATAAGTTGATACTATGACGGAGTTGCACATCATTTGTACTCTGTTCATCATCCAGGTAGTTGTACCATCACGTAAATATACTATTACTAACCTAATCCAAATAACAATAAGTTACAAGATGGTAGGTCTCTCGCATGCGACAGGCTGTCGGGGTAGGTACAACCGCTTTATCTATTTCTGCGCCAAGCAGTATGTAAGCACTGTTGTTTCGGTTTGAAGGACAATGAAGTCAGTAAAATTAATTATGAGGCTTAACAACTTATGTATCGGGGTGATGAGTGCAGCCTCGTGAGATTTAACATTTTAGACAAAGGCAGCCTCGCACGTAAATTTCGCGCGGCAAACGTCTGAGGCAGCCTTGCGAGGCTGCTTGGTCAGTCAGTATGCGGCTATTGGTCTGTATTTGAAGCCAAACTTAAATAGGGCAATCAAATATACAGAAATGTACACATAGCAAAGAGCTCACTTGAGTTTTGTTCTTGAATATGAGCGTCAGTTAATTATCGAACTTACCGCCCAACTCTGGTATCCTGTGGTAAAACATGCCGGTCCTCGCCAGCCACTCCAGCTGCATGTGATGCAGGACGCGGTCTCCAGGGTGATGGAAGGCGGACGGCATGGGAGCTCCCGGGGGCACCGACCCTGGCTGCAGCTGAGGGTAGTTGAACAGCGCCGCCGACTGCGCGGCGACTAGCGCTGGGTTTTGTGGCAGGAGACCCGGTTTTGGTATAATTCCTGTGGAGGGAACGAGTTGTAAGCAGATTTTTTTCATGTTGTTTTGTTGCGAGGCTGACTTAAGCGAGAGTTCACGATCAAAACGGACAAAAGTATACACCGTGATTTTAATTGGTTATTCGAAATGCATGTTATGAATAATAATTACAGAGTTCAGAAATCCCTAGATTATAAAAAAATATGTGAAATAATTTAATATGATAAGTTCGGTATTATATAATGTCCTGGTATCTACCCATAAGGCACGGGCCTCCTCTGCTATTTAGTTATACGTGCGCGACCGAGGCAAGAGACAAAGACGTGTGACGACAGCGACACGTGCGCTTTGTATGCAATTATTTATGTAGGTACATTTTGACCTATGTGACTGAAGCAAGCGAGCGCGACGCGCGATCGTTTCAGCAGTGAACTTCTTTTCTTCCTTTCTTAAATTTCGATTGCGTGAATATAAGGGCCTTACTTATAAATGTTTTAAGCATTGCTTAAAACATTGTTTTCGTCTCTTTCTAGCCATTTAAAAAATTCCGTTGACAGAGAAAGTCAAAAGTATGTTTAACTACAAGTAGTCCAACTAGGCAGGTCCAACTTCGAGAGAGAGGTCAATCGTCGAATCCAGCTCGGCTGGGCAGCGTTCGGGAAACTTGGCAAGGTCTTCTCGTCCAAAATACCTCAGTGCCTGAAGACTAAAGTCTTCAACCAATGTGTGTTACCAGTGATGACATACGGGACTGAGACGTGGCCTCTGAATAAGGGCCGTATAAGACGGCTCACAGTTACTCAGCGAGCTATGGAGAGGGCTGAGTGATTCTCATATCACGCTGTAAACGTCTGTTTTCGAAGAAATCGAATTAAAACTACTCATAATTAAAAATAAATCGGAATCATATTGCGTATATATAATAAAGAGAAAGGACAAACAAAGTTGTACTATATTATCTTATGTATTTAAATAAATAATTAGGAAAATACGGTCTCAAAATTCATTCCCCTACCTGTTCCACACCATTTGTATGTAGCATTTGCCTTATATTTCCATTTTTTTGTTAAAATATTTTATTATTAATATTAACATCATACCATAATAATATCCTAGATTAATTAGCCCAAATACTAAAATTCTACTGTAATTACAATAATTATAACGACGGTATAAATTATTGCCACGCTATATTCATCATTCGCCTCGTTTTACTATGATATATATTTTTTTATATGTTCCCGTGTTCCCTCCTCCTTCCACCTTGAGCCCCGCATGCATTCCATAACGGCTCAGTTGCCCACGGGCTGTTATGGTAAAAATGTGTGTAACTTGCCGATAGACGACGTTTTTTCTTGAATCTTGAGAAATAGATCACATTGAACAATCATTCGCCTCTACCCGGGAAAATTGGTAAGTTATGTAATTAAAATTATCTAAAATATTTATTTATGTAGTAGATTCAAGTAGGCGTAGACATGCATCTTCAATTGTTACAATTTCCAAAACATTCTAGTCGAATCTTCTACAAAGTCGTAATAATTCATTCCCTTATAAATCATTCCCCATTTTTTTTTACCTAAGGGAATGAAAACATCTCGAGGGGAATGATATGTTATTGGCGTTTGTTTAAAAAATATATTCATATTTCGTATTCTATTTATAGTTTAAAATGCCTCGGGTTACTAAAAGTAAGGAAGAACTACAGGCAGCTAACCGGCTGTACCAAAGGGAAAGATATAAACGCATAAAAAATAATTCGGAACTATACAAAATACAAAAAGAAAAAGATAGACGTAAATATGAAGAACAGCAAAAAAGGAAAGTCAAAAGAAGTATAGCTGAATTGAACCGTCGTGATCAAGAAGCTCAACGGGCTAAATGGAGAGAAAATACAAAAATATACTTAGATAAGAAAAGAAAGGTTCAACCTGAGCGAGTAGATGTTGATATCAGCAAAGAACCTCTTGAAGTTTCATTTACAGAATCTATTGATCCTCTATTATTAACCAATTTGAATCAGTTAAAATCTACAAATAAAATGAGATACAAAATGAAAAAGGAGAAGAAATTCGCTCAAAAGACAATTAGAATTTTACAAGCGGAAAATAGAAAGTAAAAAAAATATGAAACTAGAACGCGCAAGACGAGTAGAAATTGATAATCCCCCACAAGAAACTGAACAGACGGCCGAATCATTAGAAGTCAAAAATAGCATTATTGAAGTAGAAACAAAGAATGTGACGAAACACTTAAAAAATAACAAAAGCAGCAATGTTGGAATTATTCAAAAGTTTTACGAATCTAATTTAAACAGTTACCCAGCTCCAGGTAAAAAACAATTTATAAAAAGCTTAGGTATACGCAAGCCAAAATAATATCGTGTTGTTGAATTTAATCGATTGTAACCAAAGTTAATAATAAAAAAATAAAAAAAATTCATTACCTTAGCAAAACAAATCATTCCCCAAAATACTCAGAATGTAAATGCGAATAACTTTCTAATTCGACGGCAGATTTAAGTGTGTTTGGCACTAAATGTTATAGTTTTTATTTCAATATTCCCATAAAATGTTCCGCGGTCATAATCTACCGAAAAAATGGGATTCTCAAATTCAGCTTATTTTTCTTGTGAGATGAGAATCGCTCGGCTATGCTCGGTGTTTCTCTACGTGATCAAATCAGAAATGAGGAGATCCGTAGAAGAACGAAAGTCGCCGACATAGCCCAGCGGATTAGCAAGCTGAAATGGCAGTGGGCAGGCCACATAGCTCGCAGAACCGATAACCGATGGGGCAGAAAGGTTCTGGCATGGAGGCCACGTACTAGCAAGCGCAGCGTTGGACGTCCACCTACAAGGTGGACAGACGACCTGATAAAGGTCGCAGGATGTCGCTGGATGCAGGCCGCTTCCAACAGGTTGGTCTGGAAATCTTTGGGGGAGGCCTATGTTCAGCAGTGGACGTCTTGTGGCTGATGATGATGATGATGATGATGTTTAACTAATCAATGCATAAGTAACGTTATAAGTAAAGCCCTAAGTGTGCAACTCTTGCTCATCAATACGCGTAGAATGAGATGTTCCTTTCAACACGACAACTGATATACGAATCGCTGTCGACAAAGAAAGATTGGGATACTACGAGAGCCTCGCCATACTACAACAAACGCTGATGATATTTAATATTCAAATATGTATGTATATAGGTACTCTCATCTTTATAGCCGCTCTGACCTTAGTGACTCACGCTATAGTCTGTTGTAAAACTACTACACCGCTCGTGACCAACTTTAGAGTGGTCATAAATTGTGAACTGTGAATACCTACGATGGGATCTTTGTATAAAATTGACCATATGACATAGGTTTGATGTGACCAACTAATCATCCGTGACCCTAAGACTGTTAGTACAGAGCATACATTACGCAGACGGCGACAATCTTTATGCTCATTTTTTATCAAATACATCTAAAAGTTACACACAGTCCTGACCCCATACTAGGTAAAACTGTATCGTCGGTATCAGGAACTAAGAGAGACTTCCAGTCCCATAAACCCCGTATTTGTAAATCACACAAACATATGTCTCGGTGCGGACATCAAACCTGCAGACTTTTGTTTCATAGCTGGCTATTCGCCGGCTGCGCCACAGAGACTTTCAAACTGAACAACATCCATAAGTTGGATTATTACGTCCAGTAAAGAACATACCTGGTCTATATCCGTCGTAGCCTTCGTTACTGCCTTCAACTCCTGGCGATATTGGCGGGCTGTAGCTCTCCGAACGGTTGCCTTCTTCCGACACTGGACTGCCGCTTCTAGGGCTGCTCTGGCCAGACCTCGGACTACCTTCTAACCTATCGTATTTATTTATAGTGTTCTGCTCAATTTGCGTATCATAGTTCTCCTGATAAGTGTTCATGTAACTCTTATTTTGTATTAAGGATAAATATTTCTCATGCGTTAATTCCTGGTTTGTTTTCGGTTCTAACTGTCTCGAGAGTAATGCGTCAATGCAAAATGATTTCTTCGCTTGATTCAATACGGTTTTGTCTTCGTAGTACTTCATGTTTTTGGGTGAACACGACCGGCTGTGCTCCGGGTTCGAGTCCTGGTCGATCTCGAGAGGTTTGTCTTGGTCATTTGAATCCCTCCTGTACATCGTATGAAGGATTTGCGAGGACATGATTACATTATCTGTAAAAGAAAAATAATAAGTGTATCGTGGTTGGATATAAGTAAATTTATCGGTTTTCTTTGTGTTAAAAATCATACGTTAAGAAAGCATACTAACATATTGAATGAATTTGTACTTATAGGTACCACCTAACGTCATTTTTTGCATTTTATACAGGGTTATTTTTAAAACACCAGCAACCTCGCAGGGGTAGATTCCTAAGGTTATAAGCTACTACTTTTGTTCTACGACTTTTGATAATTTGTTAGATTTTATTTTCATACAAAAATAAGTATTCATTTAATTTCCGTCTTGATTGTTACAACGCGCATCGCACTTTACGTAAACAAATACGCGAAGCGTGGGGAACCGGACTAGCTCCTTTGAAGGTCAACGCGCCGCTCAGCTGAGCGGCGCCTTTGAGTCGCGCGCGCACGCCGCATACTACGAAGAAAAATACGACACAACAAAAACTTGTAAAATATTTTTTTTTAAATATATTGAGTTATATCCAAACTCGTAGAACAAAAGTTGTTCCGTATGGGGACAGCTATCTACCCCTGCGAGGTTGCTGGTGTTTTAAAAATAACCCTGTATATTACTACAGTCTAATATAATATCAGTACTATCGTAATATAATATAATTTGTATAATATCAGTACAGCGATACCACGTCGACATAATCGGACGGAATTCTTTTTCAGAGTTCAAAAGCAAAAAAAATATTTTTGCGTTCGACTATTTCTGTACTTTCGAATAAATTGGTCCGTCTACCTGTATGTTGGTGCGTTGTGGTTGAGACAGGTCTATTAATTCCGTTTGGGAGTCGCAGTTTATCGACGGCGCGTGTCCGCCACGCGTGCGCCTAATTAAATTGATATACGCCCAGTACGCGCTCACTTTTCATATAAATCACGTTTTAGTTGGTTTAGTGTGGATGTGCTTTTACCGGGATTTCGCGGGAAACCGTTGTTTGAAGCAATGTGTAGTTGAATGAGAATTAGTACGGGCCACGGGTGGAGCAGTTCTGAATTGTGGTTACTGCCCTAATTTCTGAATTTCCATACACTGTATTAGCATAGTGAACAGGGTAATGTACCTATTTTTTGGCAAATGTTGATTATCTACTAATATTGTTTTATATAAAAACATCTCGACTAAGTCAGTCAAATATGGTAAGTAGTTCTTTTTTTTAAATATTTTAATCGCCAAGTTATATTACCCAAATCTTTTAATCAAAAATTTTAGAAATCCGATCATTAACAAATAAATTATAAAGTTTTGTAGACTTGTCACATATTTATAGTGACGTCAATATTCGTAATATTCATAACGGTGCACGCTCACGCCCTTTACTCATAGCATTATTTAAAACATGAATCACGGCCTCATTTATGAACTAATTTTGTTTATGTTTTTACAGAAGGGTTTCTTTTGTTATTTTCTGTTGCGTATGAAGTAAGTATATAAATTCAAAACAACCGTATTACCATATATTAGAAAATGCTGTATTTACTATTACTAATAGAGTCCGAATTTTAATATTACTATATTTTATTATTTGATGAAACCAGTACACGATAAGTTAACAAATGATTTCACGAAATTCCTTAAAACCTAGTTGAAGTTGACCCAGAAACCAACGTCTCGTCGCCAGATATCGTATCGATACGAGATATAATGCAGAGCAAATAATCTTATTTTAAAGATGGTAAATCTTGTTAGTGTAAGAGAATAAAATTGAAAACAATAAGTTTACCAGAAAATAAAAAAACAGCACACCTAGACCCGAAACAAATATTTGTGGATCACACAAACATTTGTCTTGTTGTGGAAATCAAACCCACGGCCTTTCGCTTTACAGCCGTCTACTCGTCTTCTGCATCAAGGAGGCTGTCGTGAATAGGTACTCTATTAATAAAATAAATTGTTATTGATTTCTATGTATAAAGCACATAATATAGATAATCGACAAAAATGACATTTACAAAGCGCCATCCTCCTTTCCTCATAGCAGTTTTGGTAAAAACGATAAGTATTTATTGATCTAAGTTTTGAAGGCTGTCTGTCTGGGGGCTCACTGTACATCATGAATAAGTTATTATTATATTTAAATTATCCCTCTATAAGGTAATTAACAATATAGGTAGCTACAATAATGTTGATAATTCGTCGTGTCGTCATATTAATGATATGATTAAAAATTCCGGTTACGGCATTTTCCGGCGTCATATCCACATCGCGCTATTGCCTCTCACTCCATATCAACTGATAAATGCTTATTAATTATAACTTTATTAACTTATTTATTGAATTTCTATTGAATAATGTCTACCAAATTATGTGATAAGTGTGCTGTGTAAATATGAGTTATCGTTGATAATTTTTAACGAGTAATAAAGGTAGGTAAGGTATGTGTTTTTAATTCCTGTTGCTAGGTAGATGGTGTTTTGAATGTAATCAGGCGGGATACAAGTAGAGTTATCCTCGTTCTGTATAGTCAGTCTGAAGTTAGTCACTTCACCCGGTCTCTACCGCTCCATTCATGCTTTAGCTTCTTGCAAATAATACCTGCTACACAGATCTGTATTAAGTACAATATGTATCTACTAAAGTAAAAATACTTGCCTTGCTTGTAATCTAAAAATTAAAACCATTTTGCTCATATTTCAGCAAGGTTTATGGTCGAGTTTACTAAACGACCTTGGTGCGATTCTCCAGATTGATCCCGACATTCGACCAATCAAACTAAGTAATTTGCATTGACTTTTAGTCTTATTGGCTCATTTGTGGGATCGATCAACCTGAGATCATTTATTAAAATCGGCTATTAGGTAATATCAAATCCTTTAAGTGAGGCAAGGATCATGAACAAAAATATTGATTAAATTATTTTTTGTCTAGTGCTTCCATTGTTTTAGAGCAAAAGTGTCGTATATCCAGTTGGCATGAAATATTTGGGCAGAAAAGTTGTCGTAACTTATACTTTTTATATTGGTGTGAAACTCACATTATAAATCTTTATAACTAAAATAATATAGACGTAGGCGTATCTATTTAATTTAAAGGTTATTTACATTTGTTTATAAAATATATTTTTTCGTTGTATCTAATTTTTATTTTATTGCGGGAGAATGGTAGTCAATCCATTAGATGTATCCATACGAGGGACCTACCTACCTATAGTAAATTCAAGCAAATCTAGCTCCGGAATTAGAGATTACGTTTTCGCGAGGTATGACCTCGTAGATCTAGCGGCTGTAAAGTCAACCAAGAGATTCTGAGTTTGATGCCTAGGTCGGCCAACACCTGTATGAATTTTTCTACCCCGATTTGATTCACCGGAGAGGGTTGATATCAGGCAAGCGCCCGGTAGTAAAAAATAGTTCAAATTCTTTCTGCTTATTTGCAATGAGAAGCACCTCTCGGCCCACGAGTCACATCGATCAGGAAGAAAGAACAAAAGCATGGCGTTTGTTTCTAGTTAAAATGTATGTAGGTACAATATAGTGTTTACATGATTATTTGTTTTAGTATTTATACCACCTATTATTTTAATAACTAGCTTTTGCTCGCGGCTCCGCCCGCGTGATCTGCTTTTTCCGGGATAAAAAGTAGCCTATGTCCTATTCTGATGTATAAGCTATATTATTGTAAAGTTTCATTAAAATCCATTCAGTAGTTTTTACGTGAAAGAGTAACAAACATACATCCATCCATCCATACTTACAAACTTTCGTGTTAAACTGGTTAAATTAACTCGCCTCATTGCTCTAGTAATTGTTCTTAGTTGCAGTAGGAATTTGTTCGCGGTACGGCGCGGAGTTAGGTTCGTTGTCTGTGGAACGGATAGAAACTCGGCGAACCATGGGTGCACCAGTTGCTTCTTTGCCTACCCTTTTAGGAGGTATGTGTGGGTGGTTAGTCCCTCCCTGATCGAATATAGGCGTCAGATTGTCTCAAGGAATTAAATTATGATTAATTTGAATCTAGAATTTTTCACGTGCATTTTTCATTTTCAACGTCATCTATTATTTTTTATTTATTTTTTAATTATTGTGTCACTGATTTGGCTTCTGCTCGTCACTTGGACCCCTCATCAAAAACCAGCGCTGTAGGTAAGGCAATACTGCAGTAAGTAGCTGAATGAGGGATCCTGATGTTGAAGCAAGTTAATTTATTTGTAACATTTATCTTTATTGTACCTCAGTATTGCTCCAATAATAAACATATTTTTCTTTCTTTCTTTTAGTCCTGTATGTAGGTACCTATCCAGCATCCACTGTTCATATAATTTATTTTCTTTTTATAAATTTTAAAATGTCATTATTATATTCTCAAGCTTTACTGAAGTAACAAAAAAATATCATAAGCTGTCATTCGGGAATACAATGTTTGTTGAGACGATTTCTCAGTTTCGTCTTATCTGACGAACGTGATGTTTCGGATCTCAGTAATTCTCAATGGATCCCTAATAAAGATGTTTATTTTTTGAACCATAAACAAAATTATTTGCGGTATCTAACTCCAACTATGATTGTTGACTACGAAATCGCAAACAACTCACTTAGTTTTTATATTTGTTTGTTTTTATTTCCTATTGTTATTTTTTATCCGTGTGGACAAACTCACCTAAACAATAATCATTGGCTGAAAACACTCCACTGTCAATCACTCACGTCACTTATTAATCGAAATGTCAAAATTCTAATATTCGAAAATAGAATCGCGCGCGTAACCACCCTAACGGTAGTTTTGTAACTGAATTATTTAAGGCTCGGCTATCACCAATTATCGTCCCATACTGCAATGTGTATGGGACAAAACGACTGGGCGGTACTCGTAAACCAGCTTACTCAGATCTCTCCATTTCTACAGCTTATAAAGTACATGGAGTTCATGTTGTTTTGGATTGTTTCTTGCTCCACCCTAAAGATATTTTGTCTTGCTCTGATATTAGTTGTTTCGTTCGCACATATGGAGATTTATGCGTCACTTGTATTTTCTCTGCCGACCACAATGCTACTCGTGTTTGCACAGTAGTTGCTTATGGCAGGATTTAAATTATTTTTCCATTAAAGGTTAATTTTTTCGTTTTGTTGTAGCGAGGTCCAAATTATATTTTTTTAAGTTCTATGGGTTTGTGCGGTTTGTCTGTACTGCACGGCGACTGGGCACCTTATGTAGCCAAATTATGTAGTCTTGCTTTCATTGCGGAGCTTTACGCTAGGACACAATGTACTGCTTGGTTTCCATCGCATCTCGATGTTAATTTTTACTTGAATTATTTTTTTAAAATTTTTTTTGCGCATATTCTGCTGATTTTTTTTCTTATTAAATTATCCGACTGTTTTCTATTTGTGTTTTCTAAAACGATTTGAAGTTAGTGTATATTGATCATAAGCTTAATGTTATTGAAATATTCTGAAATTAATAAATTTATTGACAGCATCGAGTGCTTAGTCCATTGTAAACCAAAAGGCCGCGGGTTCGATCTCCATATCGAGAGAATTGTTTGTGTGATTCACAAATATTATTTCCGGGTCTGGGTGATTGGGGACTGTAAGTGCCTCATAGTTCCTGATGCCTACGATACAAGCTATCCGACTGTAGGTCAGTGCGTGTGGTATGCTTGTGACTTTAAATGGTATATGCTATGGTATTTAAAATTGTCGTATTCGTGTAGATAGAAGACATATACATCACGTGATGATATAATCAACGGTGCTCATCCTCGTCACCATCATGATCATGTTCATCCAATTTTGAACGCTCGCTATTATCGTTGTTCATTGTCAGTCATCTGGCAATTATATTGCTCTCAAGATACTGGTAGGGCTGTATGAGTTACTGAAGTAGCAAATACATTATTATAAATTTCCCTTGCCATCAGCTCGCAGAGGTTTTCATCATGATTCCATTTAAAACAAAAACTCACATCGAAGTCATCGAGACAAACAGAGCAAAAAAACATTCACGAGGGCGAAAACCTGAATAAGGTCGGAACCATAATGAACTTTGTTGAAAAGTCGTTGACAAGTGTGATACGAAAAAGCAAGAGTAGCGTAGAGCGGTGTAGTTATATCTATCTTATAAAATATAGGTTGTAATTAATGATGAAATAAAAGGAAATGGATGATACTATTATTTAGCAAATAACGTTTTTCCATGTATTTTTTTTACCATTTAATAGTTTAATGTCGATGTACGTTGTCTGCGGAACATAAAGTCTCTACTGTTATGTTTATCTCGCCAAGGCAGACTATTTTCCTAATTTTGCGGTTGATATTTTTACTGCAAAAGATCTATAAAAACGTTTGTCTAGCAGTAGATGTTATATGAAACATTGTGAGGAAACCTGCATACCTGAGAACTCGATAAGATTTTCGAAGGTATATGATGTCTGCCAACCCGCATTAGGCCAGCGTGGTGGACTAAGGCCTAATCCCTTTCATTCAGAAGAGGAGGCCCGTGCCCAGCAGTGGGACGTTTATAATACAGGGCTAGTATTATTATATTTTTACTGCAAAATATCAATAAAAACGTTTGTCCAGCAGTAGATGTCATGAAAAACAAAAACCGTACGAATATAAAAAAAAATCAAAATAGCTTAACTCTGCATTACAATCAATGGAACACGACATAAAAGTATACATAAAACAAATCTCAAGGAAATGGCACGTTATAGACAGAGACGGACGTTTTTTCTACTTACCATTGTTTTACAGGGCGGAGCGACGGCTGTGGGCCAATAGTGGCTTGCGCGAGTGGGACAGCGATAGTACAGTCGTTGACCTGGCCACTTGCCCGCCACACTGTCACCACGCGCGTATACTCGCCCTTAATTACGTATTATGCTATCAAATTAAGACATCTTGAGATTTGTAAGCGTTGTTAGGTTTGCGATGTATCTTATAATTGTTACTTTTGTATCGCAATAACAATATTAATGCGACTTCGTTTTCGTAATCATATAATATGTTAAAATAAATAGAACTTTTTTTATTTCTTGAAATGACTGCCCATAAATAGAAGCAACACTATACAGAACTTTGAATTACAAAGCAGTGCATGGCACTGACTGCGCTCGTCACTCCGAGACATAAGATGTTAACTCTCATAATGCCCAGTAATTTCACTGGCTACAATGATAAATAGAACTAAAAGTATATAATATTTATGTTATAATCCAATTCCCGTGCATATTTAATATGGAATTGAATCGGTTTTGGTTTCTTGCAAATATGACTGAGGCAATTTAAAATCATAATTCATGATTGAAAAGTGCATAGTCATACTAAGTTAATTACTTACTACAACTGGGTACAGTTTGTTCTTGCCGAAGTACTACGTATCAACGAGTTATTATACTGACACCCGCGAAGTTTGTGAGTTTTGTGAAAATTGGAGTCATGAGTGGTAGAGCCAATCTGTGGACAGTTTTGTGTACAGCATGAATGAGCCGGCTCGACTGGGTCGTTACCACTGACTCACAGATAACCGATGTAAAGTAGCGGCTTGCTGCTGCGTTTTGTACGGACAGTGAGATATCCGGAGGCCTAAATTCCCCTCTCTCCCTTCCCAATACCTAATTATCCCTTTCCTATAAGGTCGGCAACGTGCGCATGATTCTTCTGATATTGTGGGTGTACATTATCGGGTGACCCACTTGCTCGTTTGTCAGCCTATGCTATAAAATAACTAAGAAAGAATTTTTTTTTTTTTCGTTTGGTGTACACTTACCTATATCCATTTTAGTACCACCAGAAGTGTAGTTTCGCAATAACTTATCGACATTTGATACCGATAAGTCATCTCGTCACGCCACGTGTGAATCACGCTGTAATTTCCAAATCATTTGGGTACATGTATTCCTCACGTACTCTAAGAGCTGCACACGAGGCGAATAACAGTGTCTTAGATTAAGTTTATGGAAGGAAATGTTAACGGTAAGAAGTGTTTAAATAAATATTTTTATTATTTTTTTGCTTTTTTTTTATCATCGAGGGAGACAGTTGAAAATCAGCGCTAGTCCACCAGCCTAACAAAATGCTGAACTGGTCCCCATTTGGTGCTAACTTGTTGTATAGACGATTACTATTGTATATTGTTGTATTTATTGGACAGACGACCTGATAAAGGTCGCAGGAAGTCGCTGGATGCAGGCCGCTTCCAACAGCTCGGTCTGAAAATCTTTGGGGGAGGCCTATATTCAGCAGTGGACGTCCTGTTGTATATTTTCTTTTGTGGAGGGTACTTAAAAAGGTAAGTAGATATAAATATATTTTCTTCACTTGCCTTTTTAATATTACATTTCTACCTTTCGCTGAGCTTATTTCTATCCTATGAAGTTTTCGGTGGCATACTTATCGCCATATCGGGCATTTTCAATCTCGTAAAATCGATCTCGAATCGAATCGTAAACTCAAACAATGCGATTGCCCGATCTGGATCGAGACCGACAAATGCCACCAGCCATGCTTCTCAGTAGAAAACACGATGTCAAGCTCATAGACCGTCGAAGTCTGAATGGTGTCACCTGTCGAGATAGCGTAGCGTTAAACGTGAATTATTTGCTTTTTAACAACACGCCTGTTTGATTTACACACAAATGTGTTTGCCTATCACACTTTATCACCATGAGAAGATTTCTGCTTGTCGATGTTTGAAATAATTTCTAATGGTAATTTATGATAGTGTCTGAATAAGTAAATATGATAGAGTCGTAGGTATTCGTCCCGATTCTACAGAATGTCTTATGTCTTCATCAGCACGTACAACCGAGTTGAATAATTTATAAACGCAAAATAAATTTCTGTGGACATCTTAAACATAATACCACCTAACTTAGATAAAATAAAAAATTATCTCTAATTTCTCTGTTACTTAATCGCTTCTCATAAATACCCGTATACATAAGTTGGCAACGTTACTATTGCCATATTCTTGTACGTTCCATTAAACACTATTAACTGTCGAAATAAACATAACTAAGAGCCCCTCGCTTCTCTTTTGTAATTCTATTGATGGCATTTATATATATTAATCATTTCCTTTGCCTATTGCATTAAAGTAATTTAAAAAAATCATGCGGCCATTTTGAAATTAGCGCTCGGTCGCGCTAGAATGTTAAAGCTATTAATACTGCCAGTGCGGTTTGTGGCGGTAATTTGTTTGTTTATCTTGTATGTAGATACAGCGGTCGCACGGCCGCGGTCGTTATGCAAATATGCCAATATCGTCTGTCATATACACGATATTTTTGTCCCAACACACAATAATATTGATTTAAAAAAAGTCAATCGTATAAATTAGTAACACTCTACCCACTCTACCTAGATATCACGTAGATATCGAAACGGATAAATGATACGCATTTATGGCTAAACGGCATTCTACGGATTACAATGTTTTATTTGAATTGTATAATATGTCTTACTATTCTGATTTCTAACTTTAACAATACTAGTTACTACAATATCTGACAAGTGAACAGCATACTTAACTGCTCATCTTGTCGAATTATAATAGAGCTTTCTAAGCTTTCAGTTCCGTTATTAATACCTACCTATATGACTAAAATTGTAAGTTATATTCGTTTGATTTATAGTTACCACCTTGTAAAAGGTGGTAGGTCTCGCATACGCGAGAGGCCGTCTGGGTTGGTACCAGCGCTTTGTTTATTTCTGCCGCCAAGAAACAGTGTGTAAGCACTGTTCTGTTTCGGTTTGAAGAACATTGAAGCCAGTGAAGTTACTGGGCATTATGAGACTTAACATCTTATGTCTCGGGGTGACGAGCGCAGTTCAGTGCCATGCAGTGCTTTGTAATTCAAAGTTCTGTGTGGTGTTGCTTCTGTTTATGGGCAGGCGTGGCGCTTACCATCAGGCGAGCGCCTTGCTCGTCTCGTCATACAAAATACAAAAAAAAACAAAAATGTTCGGAACCATTGTTGGACTACAGCTATTGAAATAGTATGTATAGTTCAGGGTGAAATAATGTGAAAACTTTGTGTTTTAATGGGTTGATGATTGTTATTCAATCAAGGCATAACGGATTAATGAATTTGGATATTTGGCCCACAGGTAGCCCATGACCCGACTTAGGACATGGAACAAGCGGAATGGGATTATTTATTCCGGAACTAAGGACAAGGGACGTGGAATTATTTATTTTGGTAGCGAGTTCGATTCTCCCACCGCAGAAATATTTTTTGTTTTGTAGGCAAATGTTGGGAAGGTATACTTTTCCTTGAATAGAGTACAGTCCCTTAGAGAATTTTATTTTTTTTATTTGATTGAATGACGAGACGAGTAAGGCGCTCGCCTGATGCTAAGCGGCACACCTGCCCATAAACAGAAGCCACACCACACAGAACTTTGAATTACAAAGCACAGCATAGCAATGAACTGCGCTCGTCACCCCGAGACATAAGATGTTAAGTCTCATAATGCCCAATAATTTCATTGGCTTCAATGTCCTCCTCTCTCGCATACGAGGGACCTAGCACCTTGTAAATTAATCCACCTTACAATTAACTAATTACGCAAACGGAGCTGCAGACAAAAGCTAGTATTGTATAAGTTTCAGTAACTTTTCCAAAACAATATTCACAGGACGTTTCACATACGACAAGCTCTACTATCTGTTATCAGGCGAGTTATCTACACACGCTAATTGACAGTAAGCGACGTTAAGTGAGTGTAAACAGAGCGGCGCGGCGTCCCAGGTTCAATTCCGTTCGGCAATATGTTATCATTTAATGGACATAGAGTGCTACTGTATCGAACACGATAAATATTGTTTGCCATAATGTTTCTAGATAAGGGTTGAATGGTGGAAAATGTTTTCAGATTTAATGCCATCGAATCATCGTCCCTTTCCATTATTAAATGTGTAAGTGTCACTTAACTCACATGGAAAAATATGCTAGAGATTTTAGTGTTTTTTTAGAAATGTAATAATTTTGATTCTGTAAGGATCTGCAATCGTAAAACGTGCTGTACTGATTACAGGAACTGTCCTCGTCAACTGTGACGATTCAACAATCAATCAAATCAAGATTAAAATACAATACTTCTCTAATATACCATAGATCTTATTGATCCCCCAAAATGGTTCTTTTCTATTGTTACATAGAAAAGTCAGAGGTGCATGCTGCTTGAATTTGAACCTGCGAGTTTCGTCGCGACAGCCTCTACCACTCCCCTCTGAGCAATTACTATTTTTTTATATATTCCTAACTTATAAAGTAATCGAGTTGTATAATTTCAGTAGTACTTACAGACGCATGCGAATATTTTTTCATCTCTGGTTTATAGGTCATACATTACGAAGTTACGATCGTGCCACGAATCTTCATTGTACTTAAAAGTAAAATCAGAATGTATATGCGGCGAGAGTCGAGACTGGGAGTGGCGTGGTGTGATGGCGGCCGGCAGTTACTGCGAGGTACATAACGATAGGTAAAGCGCGATTAAAACAATTAGCTCTGAATGAAACGGGAAGCGTTTGTCTGCGGCCCGAGCGCGGAGAGATCGCGACGACTACGTATGTGGTATGGTATGTATGTCGAGTGGTAATATGCCGTAGGTTTTATTTTATTTGTATTTTTTATGTTCGCGGACAGAAGGCGTAGTATAAGTTTTAACAGTTTTCTAAAACGATGAAAGTTTTCGTTTTCATTAGCCACTAGTGGGAACTATGATGAATTAAAATTATTAGTATGATTAGTGATTTTTCAGTAGTCGGATATGAAATTAGTTCTTTCCTTTTTTACAGTATGAATTAATGGTTAAGACAGTAAAGGTTTGACACATCGGCAATAGTAATTTTATACGAATTCGAAAACTGTGAACTCATTAGTAACTCGTACTAGACATACAAAAGGTATGAAGAATAAAAACCGGCCTACTAAAAACTACTCAGCACAGGTTTTTTCAATTGTTTAATTATTTATACATTCACTTCTGTTGGTGACCTTTTGTCATATTTTTGACCAAGCGTTCAGAATAGTGGCTTAGTAAAGATCACCATACATTTAATTTGAAATTAAAGGTGCTTAGCGGTGTTTACAGGCTTTCCTCAGATATTCAACTTGGTGGTACATTGCCGTCCATGCCATCGTATTGGTGTAGCGAAGTTAGCAAAGCGAAGTTTCGTCTCGGGACAAAGCAGTGAAATGTGATGATTGTAAGGAAAGAAGCGCTTTAACGCTTTATTTTCCTAAAATGTCACGTGGGTTAGTTCCCTCTCCGGAAAATCGTCCACATCAACTCATCGTATCGTTAGAACGATACGATGACATTCGGCAAGAGGTGGGTAGACCCACCTCTTGCCGAATGTCTCCGACTTCCGTATATGTTTTACCGCCACTATACGATGGTTTGGATCCCATCGCTTGATTTACTAAGAAAACAGTAGCTGCCTCAGCTGTATAAATTGAGATACGTACGTTTATTGCACAAAAGCGATCGGAATCTAGATTTAAAAAATTCCCGCTATTGCCGCTACCGCATGTGACTTAGGTCGGTGTGGGGAGGCGCGGGCCGCCCCGCCTGCCAGGCGGCTAATTCGCCGAGTAATAGCTCCCCGGGCATATCTTTAATCTGATCGCTAATTGGATGGGATGCAGGGACAGACTCGGGGCATGACTATAAATACTTTATCCTGTTGACCCTATAAGGAAAAAGGTTATATTTAGAATAAATATATAAATACACCCAACTGTCACACACGTAGTCCTGACCCCACAGTGAGATACGAGTCTTGTGTCGCGGGTATCAGGTAGACGAGAGAGTTTCGGTCTCACAACACCCAGACCCCGAATTAAATATTTGTGGATCACACAAACATTTGTCTCGGTGCGGGGATCGCACCCGCGGCCTCTCGCTTCACAGCCGGCTACTCGGCCGCTCTGCCACGGAGGCTGTCAAAAAATGAAAATAAGCAGTCTGTAACTACCAAACACAAATAGAATGATCGGTGATAGAGTCTTGAGTGGTAGAGCCACGCTGTAGACAGTTTTGTCTACAGCATGACTGGGCTGGCTCGACCGGGTCGTTACCACTGTCTCACAGAAAACCGACGTAAAGTAGTGGCTTGCTGCTGCGTTTCGTACGGTGAGTGAGTTATCCGGAAGCCCAAATCCCCTCCCCTTCCCAATCCCTAATTATCCCTTTCCTTTAAGGTCGGCAACGCGCCCATGATTCTTCTGGTGGTGGGCGTACATGTGCAGTGGAGATCACTTACCATCAGGTGACCCGCTAGCTCGTTTGCCGGCCTATGCTATAAAAAAAAAGTCCCTGAAGTCGATTTTTTGTCTGGTTATTGATAGATGTCTTCTTCGCACATCTTGAAACTCGTCTTATCCATTAGATGTACGAGATTCAAGGCGATTCCACCGTGTGAACAACTTTTTGGGTTATCACATTATTTATTATGATATGGGAATCATCAAGCTGTCATAAGTTAACGATTGTTAAACAGTTTTTGATAGATCACAGATAGTTTAACAGTTATGTAGATATGATCTTGTGCTTAGTTCCTATATGAGTGTAAAAGTATGGGGTTTTCTTTCAGTACTCAGTGACTTGACTGTTGTCATGACTAAACCTAATGATGAATTTGATTAGTTCTTAAAACGATCGCTTTATATCGATGTTGGCCTATAAACAAACGTAATAGCTATGCTGAATTATAAAGCGATTGGCTAACTTGGCAGATTTTGTAGCGCAGTGGACGAGTAGTCTGCTGTGAAACGAGAGCCCGTGGGTTCGATCTCCACACCAAAATAACTGTTAGTGTAATTCACATTTTTTTTCTTGTCTAGGTGCTGTTGTATGTCCCTCGTAGTTCCTGATACCCACAATACAGGCTATCCTAGTGCATGTTAGGCTATCCTAGGACTATTTGGACTGTTCGGTGTATGTATATAATCTTATGAATAATCTTACAGGCACTAGCCAGACGACTTAGCGTTTTTTTATTTGTACAGGATTGAAATGCAAGTATTTTTAAAATTTTACAATCTCTGAGTTCGAATCAGTCCCAAATCCCTCACCACTGGAAAATTAACCATTAACGCACAGTTGTGAGCGCTGTAAGAGCGTATTTTCGTTAATTGTCGCAATTAAGCTATCTCTGTTATATTTAAATGTTGAAATATTGCGCAAGAGGTTTAGGTGCTTCTTAATTCTGCGGGCGTAAGTATTTCTTACGAGCTGTTATACGAGAATTCTTACGACTGTCGACACATTTACAATATTTCATATGTGCCTCCATTACAGTTTATAATTTTCTGTCTTTTTTAGGGTTCTGTCTGCGTCATTTCGGGCGGCCTGCTTACTCGTCTGCCTATCAAGGCAACAAAAAAAGAAGCATTTATACATACCGTCATGATTCTGGTGACTACCGGTTTTTTGAAATGCGTTGCTTACCATCAGAATAAGTGGAGTCACTTTGTTCGAATAAAAAAGCATTTGTTACATAATATGCCTTGGAATAAGAGTCGTAGTATCGCTTTCATCTGACTCCAGACTCCGGTTATATTCTACTCATGAAGTAGAAGTGAAGCTACCGCGATGGCTAAGATAGATATTTTATATAGTGAGTGCGGGAGAGGGACAAAGAAAAACGTTAATCAACTTGTGTTGTCTACTCCGCACCGCGCCCGCGTGGGACGGACTGAGTCTTGTAAAATTTTCTTTTAGGATTGTATTGTTGAAGTGAAAACTTCTTTAGTCGCGTTGAGCAGTTTTTTGTAGGGGATAAATTTTTGATTTCGCGTAACTGACATGCTAATGTTAATGTTAATATTGTATAACACATCGTGTATGTACATCGTGTACCTACACCCTGACCGGGTGCTGTGCGCGTTACACGCTTTTTGAATGGGTGAAATCTTATGAGCTCTGAGTTATCTATAGCTATATAGTAAGTCCGTCAGTCCGAGTCAAGTTGAGTTGAAAGTGAGTACCTACTAAATAAATATACTTAATTGTAATAAAACTAATTTAAACGGATTTTATCGCGGTTTTTTATTAATTTTTATCCCGACGTTTCGAAGACTTTTCAGCCTTCGTGGTCCCCCCCGTGAAATTAGTTTTATTTCAATGAGTAATATCCGCGTAAACGTAAGAAATCATTAAATATACTTAAGTTATAAGTTTTCTCTTCTATCGGCAGTCCCTATAACTGCCATTTTTTTATAATATAGACAGGTCAACAAGCAAGTGGGTCACCTGATGGTAAGTGATCGCCAGCGCCCATGAACGCCCAGGATACTAAAATAATTATGGACGCGTTGCCGACCTTAACGGGAAAGGATAACTAAGGGATTGGGAAGAGAAGGGGGATTTGGGCCCGCGGATATCTCACTTATTGTACGCAGCAGCAAGCCACTTGTATGCATTTTTGTGCTTGTTTTGATTTTATTTCGTTGCTCGTTAGCCTAAGATTCAAATCTTTATATATATAATTCTTCTGTGAGTGTGTATGTTCCTGAACTTCTCTTAAACGACTGGACCGATTTTGATGAAATTTTTTGTGTGTGTTCAAGGGGATCTGAGAATGGTTTAGATTCACAATTTTGTCCGCTGGACAATGTTTTTTTTATTAATTTTTAATTTATTAGTAGTTGTTGATTTTGCTGTTCCTGGGTATGAAACACTTGATGTCTTTTTGATGTGAAACATCTATAAGCGCAGGTATAAACCGGTTTGTTGGTATATATACTAGACAGGACAGGGACAAGCCAGGACAGGGACAGGGACAGGGACAGGGACAGGGACAGGGACAGGGACAGGGACAGGGACAGGGACAGGGACAGGGACAGGGACAGGGACAGGGCAGGGACAGGGCAAGACAGGGACAGGGACAGGGACAGGGACAGGGACAGGGACAGGGACAGGGACAGGGACAGGGACAGGGACAGGGACAGGGACAGGGACAGGGACAGGGACAGGGACAGGGACAGGGACAGGGACAGGGACAGGGACAGGGACAGGGACAGGGACAGGGACAGGACAGGACAGGGACAGGACAAGGACAGGGACGGGGACAAGGACGGGGACAGGGACGGGGACAGGGACGGGGACAGGGACGGGGACCGGGACGGAGACCGGGACGGAGACCGGGACGGGGACAAGACAAGAACAGGACACATTTTACACAAATATAATTTATGTAGGTGATACGAAGTTCACCGGGTCATCTAGTTATCTATATAATACATTTCATCAAGTTAAATTATAATTAGCTAGTCTTTGCTAGGCAAATACTATTGGTTATTATTCATAATTCATCATTACGGACGGTAGGGCATTCATTAAATAGTACTAATACGTAAAAACCGAATACACGTCTACTACGTGACGTGTTACATCAGTTAAAAAACTAATTTAAGATACCTGCCTATTTAGAAAGTAGCGAATATTCGTTTTCTTATAAGATCACTGTTTGTTATTATTCATTTGTGTTAACCTAATAAATGTACAAAAAGTTCTACAAGTAACGAAAGGCTTACGTGGATAAAATAGTGATGGCCAGTTATTGGCAAGTTAGTAGCGACTCTTGATTTTTTTTATTAGGTTGAATAACTAAACGAGCGGAACGCTCGCCTGATGGTAAGGCCATTCACTAGGTGGGCCCCTCATGTGCGAAAGGCCGTCCGAGTTCGTACCACCGCTTTGTCTATTTCTGCCTTCAAGCAGAAATGTGTAAAAACTCTTGTGTACACGATCGCAGGAAGCTGAAGCCAGTAAAATTCATGGGCTTTATGAGACTTATCATCTTATGTCTCGGGGTGACGAACTCAATGCAATGCCATGCAGTGATTTATAAGGTTCTTGTGGTGTTGATTCTAATTATAGGCAGACGCTTACCATGAGGCACCTGCTCGTTTTATTATACAAAATAAAATTGAGAATTCTCTGCTATTTCTACATTTTCCTGCCGGTTATATCGAGACGGCTATCACCGGGAACGAATATAAAAAGGGGTAAAACCGACGGAGGCGTTAAGAGTCGCCATCTATCATTTTTGACCTTCATAGTAGGGAATCTGTATAATAGTACATGAATCAGTTACGTACCTACTTAATTGGTAGCGCCATCTAGAAACGACGGGTAGTAAAATAAGATATATTATAATACATATAGATGGCGCTGTACAACAAATGTAACAACCCTGTGTTAGTGATGTTCATGTACAAAAAATATCGATATTTTCGATATATCGAATTGTAGGAAGGAAAAGACTTGATTAACAAAAATAATATCGAAAAGCTAAAAAAAAGACAACATCCAATACTTATTTGATCTTGTTTTTTTTTTAGCTACATCCGAGATAGAAAAAAGTCTGTCAGATCCCACAGAGCTGTAATGATGATTTTTCCTAAATATTCTATTTATATCCTTATTTCGATATATCGGATAAAATATATCGATATTATATATCGACTTCGATGATTCGATAATATCGCATTAATTCGATATATCAAATAAATGTATTGATATTTTATCACATATCGAGCACCCCTACCCTGTGTAGTATGCAAATTCAGTCTTGAGGTTGCGAGACGAGTGGCACTGTCGTTAAACTCTCATTGGTCGATTTCCAATTCCGATTATTCTAAAAATGCTTATTTGCCACTGCCAACTTATATTTTTTGCAAAAGACTAGACTATTTTGTTGATTAATAACTTGTCCATTGTTTTTCATGGGTTTTTTTTTATCCTGGCTCGGCAAAGTGACTACGCTACATCTGATGGTAAGTGTAGCGCAATCCAAGAATAGATAGTGTCGACCAATGATAAACAACGTGTCCATCGTAGGTCGGCAAGATCATGCCGGCCTGCCAAAGGGCCAAGGGGGAGGGAAAGGAAAAGGGATGGGAAAAGGGTTAGGATCAGGGGGCAAGCCCCCTGGGGAGAACTGGGTATACACTGGCTGACCCTGGAACGCGACCCACACAAGGTAGGCCACTATGGCAGGTTTTAGCACCAGTGTACGATGGTCGCTATCCGGTCGGATACAAGTATCCTCCCACCAGTGTAGTAGGTACTTTATGTATTTACAACATTTATCTAAAATAGTTTGCCTGTTTTTCCACTGCCGACGAAACAAATTCATACGCGTTTGTACAAAAATAAAACACAGTATGTATAGGCTAAAATCTTTAATATTAACAGTGATATACTCTACAGTTACAATAAACTTTTCACATATAAATATCGGTCTACGGGCCGATCGACATTACACTCACAAAAATGTCACATGACACATCTGACACATAGCGTTTGATACTGACAGGTTTTCACATAAACCAAACTTACCTATAACGAATTTTCGAGGTAAAAGGAATTATTTTGTTAGATATGTACGAGTACATAATTTATGGTACATATTTAGACATTCCTCGACAGTTGACATTAAAAAGGCACCTCTAATAAAACTAACTTAATTCATGCCTAACTTTGTAGAAAAGTTTGTAGTTTAAAAACATTGGGGCAACAATATGCAGTTTAAGAGTAGAAATAAGGATTTATAAAGAAATAGTAAAAAGCATAGTGAACACTATCTGCGACTTTTAGTACTAATACATTAGGATATCTTTCAATTGAGGTGTTGTTATTTTCACACGTAAAATTATCTATTTAAAATATGCATCCATGGTTTAAAGCCAAAATCTGTCAGTATCATACAGTTACAGATAGGTTAATTTTCTTGCCGAGAGATGGCGTTTTTCTCAATATTATACATGGTAATATTTGCTTACATACTAATTATCAGAGAAAAATAACTTTAAATGAATCAATTAATGTCGGGAGTGAATGATATGTACCATTAGATAAAGAACGCAAATTAATCAAGTATATAAGGGACAAATATTCACTGTAGAAAATATCTTTAGGTACTCAAGGGATTGGGAGAATCTCGGTTTAAATGATAATTAAATCTGTTTTTTTTTGTTATTCGTGTCTAATTCCTAAAGAGATCAAATAGACAGATATATACACCCTAATAAAAGACGCAAGGAAAGTTTTGACATAATATGCGACATAGAAATTCCGTGGTTGAGGCTTAGGCTTTAACCTTAAGTGGGGATTATGCCCAATCATCCGGGAGACATAATCATTTTTATATATTTCATTCATAGTATAAAGAATTTACATATTCATTAGAGGTAGAAATGCAATTAGACATTTACACGAGACTTTTCTTATTGTAAATGGATGGAAAGCAACATGCGGCTCATCTGATGGTAAACTGGGCTATAATTATCACGCGGGACGCTGCGCTGACCGCTAGTCGTGACTGGACTGTATATGTGTTTTCATACATCGCGGCTCCTGACAAAGCGTTGCAAAGTTACTGTGTAAGACAATGTAGGGTATACAACTACTCAGAGAAATCAGCATCCCGTATGTTTCACTGTGGATGGCCCACATAAATGATCACCGCTTCCTATAAACACCCAAGTCCAGAAGTCCAGTCGTTGGTACAATACCGTCAATGAGTGTGGTTATGCTTCTAGTAATTATACCAAATCTTTTACTAGCCCAACAGGAGGATTTACACATAGTTTGACAAGAAGTCATGTCCATAACGACTCGACCGTGATCCGCCTATGCGTCCATCTTGGAAAGTGTAATCTATTTAATTATGAAAAATTATAATTTATTTATATGTTATCTATGAAGAGAAAAACGCCAAGGCTTTAGTTGAAGTTAAACTTGATTTCACGCATTCTTGGAAAGTAATTTGTCGAGTTGGAAGTTTTATAATATTGACAGCTCCTTTATAAATTCTTTTGACCCCTTCCTTATTATTTCATTTTAGAGAGTCAAGTAATGTTTTGTATAATGAATATCGACCAGAAATGGTAAATTCCTGGGTTATATTTCGAAGCCGGACGATCCCTTGTGTTTTTAACATTCTTAGAATTTACCAAGACTGAATTTTTAAGGCGTGGTGTGAAGTAGGAATTTTTTATCGATATTTATTTTTTATGGAAGAGGGGGTAACCGAGTAAGTGGGTTACCTACAATACCAGCGGAAACGTCAACGCGTTGCCGGCCTTTGAAGAAAGAATAGGTAGGGCCATTATTTCGATGATTCCGTAATCATATCGGTCTGGAAATATCACAAGCGAAACCTTTTTCCACAAGGGTGCAATATGGGTAAGGAAACTCCATGTAAACAGCTAAGTTGAGTAACGTCATCCATCCAGATGATGTGGATGGAATGCCCATACGATAAAAGCGTCCAATTTCTTTGATCAAATCGACATTATTTGTTGATATTTGACTCATATACTAAGCTTGATTTTACGGCACTACTAGTCGATATTCTGTTTAGTAAGTTTGATATATTTTGGAGACTATCTTTCGTATACAACAGGCATTGCCCACTGTTTGTTCACAAGTGGGACACTGCCAACCCGACAAATCACCCATATAGTCTCAATCATTTCGTTTGCTTGTCGTTTTGTTTCGAATTACAAAATAAATATAATTGTATCGATGGGATTTCGCCGTGCGCATTTCTGATTGTAATGTATGCGGCAATGCGCACATCGTAATCCTTAGCAATAATCCCTCAAGACGCCGTTTTAAGTTGTTTTACAGAGGAAATAATTAAACCATTTTAATATAAACCTCAATATGGTTCTTTACAGAAATGGCCCCATTAGAAGAATCTGAATGATTTCGCACGTTTACGCGAATGTTACTTATTGAAATAAAACTAATTTAAACGGATTTTATAGCGGTTTTTTACTGGACTGATCACGTCCACCCCGTGACCACGAAGGCTGAAAAGCTTTAAGGACGTCGGGACCAAAATAAAAATAAAACATCCGCGATAAAATCCGTTTAAATTAGTTTTATTTCAATAGACTAATCTTTATAAGCTTAAGAACTTGTTCACAATGTCCGAGTAAACTTTATTGCATAGATAAATACCAACCATTTGGTCAATACACACTGAGAAACGTGTTATGTTGAATTGGTACTTCCTTAATAGATGTTTAACAATTCATTCAATTCATCATTTGGCGGATATCATATAAACGGATATTGTGACACAGCCCTAATCTGATTGGTTAATTTCGAGATATTTAAATTAAGATAATTTAATAATTTCATCTGCAAATGAACGTTGAAAGATCGAGATCAAAATATTATACAGAATTCATAGATCATCACATACACTATCAGTATTTTTATAGTGAGATCTGTATTATGTGAATTAAATGTTTATTTTTCATTTTCTAATAGTTTTTGATGTTATTTTTGTTTCCTAAGTCTTGTATGTAACGCGTACGTTGAGGGACCAAATGCTTCTTTTTCGTATCGTTAAACTAAGTTCGTATTAAAATAAAACTTACAACATATAAACTTATGGATAAGTAAGTATCACTCTTTAACATTCGGTCATTCACGGAATATAAAAAATTGTGGCGTATTGACACAAGTAAGTACTTTAATTAAAACGATATTAGATCATTAGTATACAGATGATTTGTTAGACGATCGACGTGAGCTAAGGATGTATGTGTTCGTTCCATAAAATTGAACAATTATTTCCAAAAAGACCATGAGCCAGAACATGAAAAAGGGTCTTCCGAAGAAAACAATAATCAGTTATTGTTTATCAATTGATTTTGCTGCGATTGCGACTTGGAGAAGTTGTTCAGTTATATGGGAAGAATATATTTTTTGTGTGACGATTGACGTGAGTTATGTGTGTGCCATTAGCTTATGTCCATCATCGTATTACAATCACCCAATATTGTTTAATTTTCTTTTTTATGTTTCCATTAAACCTTGTGAGAACAGGGCAGATTTTTCCATCTCCAAGTAAACGTAATTTATCAGATGAAATATAAGACGCCCAAATACAAAATTATCACCTTCTCAAAATATACGGAGAAGCGTATATCAAATTTGAATTGACAGTCTAATGCGGTTATTTATTCGAACATTGAAAAAACGGTCCTAATTAAAACCAATGTGAAAAATAGGTGTTGTTAAACAATATAGCGTGTATGATAGCTATAGCAGATGATTCGTAGGAAAAAAAATATTTTAATCTATGGTGTATTTTCTATGTAACTTAGACAATCAATCATACATGTAAAGGAGCCACAATTTTTTATATCAACACCTGACCAAAGTTATCGAAGTCGAGGGAACTCTGCGCTGGCACGCGACGCGTCTAACGCAAAACCTAAACAAAATATTACTTTACAAGCACTGAGAGCGTTTTACATATGGCATTTTATTTTATGTTACACACAACAAAAACTTTTAGTTAACCAAACCGAGTAAGCACTAATGTAATAGGAGGGTATATGGGAGGGCTGGACGGTAGGTCATTAAGCCAGGGCCATACACACTCCATCATGCGGGAATCCGAGGAGGCCACCAGTCGTGGTTGTATTTTCAACCATTGTGGATGACACAGCGTGGAATGAGTTGCTATGCAGGTTAATGTATGAGAAACTTCTCAAACGCGGCGTCCTATGTGGCCAGGTATATACAGTCCAGCATGCGGAACGCTATGCCGGCCGCAAAGTCGTGGCTGGGCTGTGTATGGCTTTACGTTTATTACAGCAGCCGACATAATGGTGCACGAGTTATCGAGTTATGCAAGACCAGGTATGGGCCGGTATGGTTGACCCGCATTTTAGACTGTATATCTTATTCGGCATCGCAAATAATTAGATAATTACGTCATAATCAACCCAAGATTGTCGATGAAGGCCTTACAGACTACTGCTGGGTATAGTCTCTCATATTGTACCATTTGCCACAGTTCTGAGTCAGCCGCATACAGCATCTACCCCGGATTTTAACAATCCGTCAACCCATCACACCACCGTTAAACCAAAACTATTTCTTTACAATTTGGATATCTATTCCTAAAATACCGTACCATAAAACACGTCCAACGCTCAGTATATAAACTAAAAATCTAAACTTTGAATATAAAATACATGCAAATGACTAGTGCGAGTTGGCGGTTGAGATCTTAGCGCGGCAGGCGACAGTTCCCTCGGCTTGTTCACGCCTCGTCTGCTAGACAACTCGTATTGACGATTAAAAACTTAGTTTATAAACAGTTTTATAACGGCCGAAATTAAAGAACGAAATTAATTAATCTACATTGATATAGAAAATTGACCAATCAGAACAAAGTTCACATGAAGAAGTGTTTTTCTCATTGGTTTATTTCATCTATTGATCTGGAGATAGATTTAGATTGTTTATTAGCTTGGATGTAAATAATAAGAAATGATTGTTACAGAGTTTTTTGAAAAGTAAGAATGTACTGTTAAACATTTATGAATAGGGCGAGCAAGTAGATCAGGGTTTCTAAGTAATAATATGGCATACTAATATTATTGCATATTTGCATCCAATTGATTGTTTCAATAAAAATGGCATTATATAAATGGTCCATTACGGTAGATTTAACAATATGAATTATTATTACAAGACTATGTATGACCTTGCAGTTATGTTATACAGATCATATGATTTTGAATGCGTTTGTTAACAATGTTTGAGGTATAATTTTACCCATATTTGTATATCAATTATTTTTCGTGGTCTGTATAGAGTTGTGAGTTCGCTAGCAGACGAGACGCGTTTGTTTACAAATTAACAATATAAATAGTTATAAATAAATATAATAATGTACGTAGATGTGGTGACGTGCCGTGTTCAGCGTCGCGCGCCATTCCGCGTGTCCGCGTGCGGGTGCGGGTGCGGATGCGGTCGTCGCGGATGATTCAACACTGAACACAGTCATATACTTTTATTACTTATAAAATAAATACACCCAACAGTCACATACATAGTCCTGACCCCATAGTAAGATACGAGTCTTGTGTCGTGGGTATCAGGAATTACGAGAGACTTTCCCTCTCACAACACCCAGACCCCGGGATAAATATTTGTGGACCACACAAACAGTTGTCTCGGTAGGGGGTTCGAACCCGCGGCCTCTCGCTTCACAGCCGGCTACTCGCCCGCTGCGCCACGGAGGCTGTCAAATGACAAAATCACACCATGGGACTTAACATATTATGCAACACGAGAAAATATTGTCGACTCGTTTTGTCGTCAAAACCCAGTTTTATTTGATTTGTTTAGCTAAATTAACATATCTGTATAAAAGACTATTTTTTATCCTGGCTCGGCAAAGTGACTACGCCACACCGGAAGGTAAGTGTAGCGCAATCCAGGAACAGTGTCGAGCAACGACAAACAGTGTGTGTATCGTTGGTCGGCACGCTCATGCCGGCCTGCCTAATTGCTTCCTCACAACGGAGTGTGAAGTTAAAGGACCCCATATTATCTTTATATATATAATTCTTCTGTGAGTGTGTATGTTCCTGAACTTCTCTTAAACGACTGGACCGATTTTGATGAAATTTTTTGTGTGTGTTCAAGGGGATCTGAGAATGGTTTAGATTCACAATTTTGTCCGCTGGACAATGTTTTTTTTATTAATTTTTAATTTATTAGTAGTTGTTGAGTTGTCGTTGCGAAGCTTGCCGTGATGACGGGTCGTATAGCGTCTAGATTGGACAGGGACAGGACAGTGAGACAGGACAGTGAGACAGGAAAGTGAGACAGGACAGTGAGACAGGACAGTGAGACAGGACAGTGAGACAGGACAGAGAGACATGACAGAGAGACAGGACAGTGAGACAGGACAGTGAGACAGGAAAGTGAGACAGGACAGTGAGACAGGACAGTGAGACAGGACAGTGAGACAGGACAGTGAGACAGGACAGTGAGACAGGACAGTGAGACAGGACAGTGAAACAGGACAGAGAGACATGACAGAGAGACAGGACAGAGAGACAGGACAGTGAGACAGGACAGTGAGACAGGAAAGTGAGACAGGACAGTGAGACAGGACAGTGAGACAGGACAGTGAGACAGGACAGTGAGACAGGACAGTGAGACAGGACAGTGAAACAGGACAGAGAGACATGACAGAGAGACAGGACAGTGAGACCGGACAGTGAGACAGGACAGTGAGACAGGACAGTGAGACAGGACAGTGAGACAGGAAAGTGAGACAGGACAGTGAGACAGGCCAGTGAGACAGGGTATTGAGACAGGACAGTGAGACAGGACAGTGAGACAGGACAGTGAGACAGGACAGTGAGACAGGACAGTGAGACAGGACAGAGAGACATGACAGAGAGACAGGACAGTGAGACAGGACAGTGAGACAGGACAGGACAGGGACAGGACAAGACGGGGACAGGACGGGGACGGGACGGGACGGGGACAGGACGGGGACAGGACGGGGACGGGACGCGGACAGGACTGTCCAATCGGAGGGAGGTGGGAGACGACCTGACTTAGGTCGTCGAAGTCAATTAAATGTGCGACGGGCTACCTCACGTGCAATGGCGCAGTACCTCACTTAATTGCATTTAATGTAAATAAAACATTTGTATTAAGTTTTGACCACATTTTACACAAATATATTATGTAGGTGATACGAAGTTCACCGGGTCATCTATCTATATATATAAAAATGAATCGCTGTGCGTGTGTCTCGCAAAAACTCGAGACTGGCTGTACCGATTTGGCTAATTCTGATCTTGAAATATTTGTGGAAGTTCAGGGAAGGTTTACCCGGTGAGAAAAAATGAGTAACATAAATAATAAGTAAAGGAAAACACAAAAAACGAGAACTTAATTTTCCAATACAAACTGTTCCTGGGTATGAAACACTTGATGTCTTTTTGATGTGAAACATCTATTACGCGCAGGTATAAACCGGATTGTTGGCGTTGGGAAGCGTTGGCGTTGGACAGTGACAGGACAGGGCAGGACAGTGACAGGACAGTGACAGGACAGGGCAGGACAGTGACAGGACAGTGACAGGACAGTGACAGGACGGTGACAGGACGGTGACAGGACGGTGACAGGACGGTGACAGGACGGTGACAGGACGGTGACAGGACGGAGACAGGACGGTGACAGGACGGTGACAGGACGGTGACAGGACGGTGACAGGACGGTGACAGGACGGTGACAGGACGGTGACAGGACGGTGACAGGACGGTGACAGGACGGTGACAGGACGGTGACAGGACAGTGACAGGACAGTGACAGGGACAGGGACAGGGACAGGACAGGGCAGGACAGGGCAGGACAGTGACAGGACAGTGACAGGGACAGGGGCAGGACAGGGCAGGACAGTGACCGGACAGTGACAGGACAGTGACAGAACAGTGACAGGACAGTGACAGGACAGTGACAGGGCAGGACAGTGGCAGGACAGTGACAGGACAGTGACAGGACAGTGACCGGACAGTGACAGGACAGTGACAGAACAGTGACAGGACAGTGACAGAACAGTGACAGGACAGTGACAGGACAGTGACAGGACAGTGACAGGACAGTGACAGGACAGTGACAGGACAGTGACAGGACAGTGAAAGGACAGTGACAGGACAGTGACAGGACAGTGACAGGACAGTGACAGGACAGTGAAAGGACAGTGACAGGACAGTGACAGGACAGTGACAGGACAGTGGCAGGACAGTGGCAGGACAGTGGCAGGACAGTGGCAGGACAGTGACAGGACAGTGGCAGGACAGTGGCAGGACAGTGGCAGGACAGTGACAGGACAGTGACAGGACAGTGACAGGACAGTGACAGGACAGTGAAAGGACAGTGACAGGACAGTGACAGGACAGTGACAGGACAGTGACAGGACAGTGACAGGACAGTGACAGGACAGTGAAGGGACAGTGACAGGACAGTGACAGGACAGTGACAGGACAGTGACAGGACAGTGACAGGACAGTGACAGGACAGTGACAGGACAGTGACAGGACAGTGACAGGACAGTGACAGGACAGTGACAGGACAGTGACAGGACAGTGACAGGACAGTGACAGGACAGTGACAGGACAGTGACAGGACAGTGACAGGACAGTGACAGGACAGTGACAGGACAGTGACAGGACAGTGACAGGACAGTGACAGGACAGTGACAGGACAGTGACAGGACAGTGACAGGACAGGGAGAGGACAAATTTTACACAAATATAATATGTAGGTGATACGAAGTTCACCGGGTCATCTAGTATTATTATAATACTCGTTATATCAAAAGTAGAGGCAATAGTATTTTCGACCTCTCTGTGGTATTTTGTATACGAACTAACTATATAAAATCTTTGATCGGAAATATATATGGATAAAAAATGCATTTTGTGGTTCTCCATATTTTAAGTTACATTTCTGTTACAGTGTCTTCCTTAAAAAAACCATAATGCATTGATTCATGTCATAGAAACATATAAATAGTTTGTATCCGAATAAAAATAAAACATAGTTTGTATCCGAATAAAAATAAAACATAGTTTGTATCCGAATAAAAATAAAACATAAGCTTACGCATTTACGCCCGAGTGGGAAGGCAGAGATGCAACTAGTATTGCGATCACATTTTGCCAAGCTTATTTCAGTACCATCTCTCAAATCAAAAACTTACAACACAAATTGTGATTGTCTAGGGATTTGAACCCAGCACATCACGATTCTTTAGCCTATGTATATGCAACAATGTGAATATTGTTTGAGTATGATTTACCTGGATGCACTGGTCCGGGAGAGCGCCTGCACCATGTTCCGGGTGACATCTGTACAAACACACATAATGTTCATTACTCTCACGCTTACATATAACCTCAAGAGAATTTTATCGACTCGTATCCTCGAGATATATTATTATGTACATGTATATCAAAGGTAATATGTCGGCCCCTTATTCAGCGTGCGAACTAGTCGATATTTACATCGATAGAAATATCGAGAAAAATATCTGCTAGAGATTTGTGAACATCACTTACGCTGATCGTAAAAAACATAATAAACATTGTTTTTAATATGATTTAAATAATTGAAAAAAGTTGAATATCTCTGTACATATTTAGCATGCATAATAGTTATGCGCGCGTGATAACGCGAGCTGAGCCATGCACGAGTTGTAACCTATTCGTACACAAGAGGCGACACGTCGCACAAATGTACCGAAGTTTTGTTAGGTCACTGCGAATTAACAGTCTGCGGCGTCGTGTATACGAGTAGATTTTGCTTTATCTGTGGCTCGGTTCGCGTTATCACACGTTGTTTACTGGAACATTACCCGTCTCAGTAGCACGAGGTAGTATGCGTATGAGAGACAAACCCTGTTATAGAGTGAATAGTGGTTTTAGTGGTGGTTACCTGTCACAGTAGCGCGGGGCAGGGCTTGCATGTAGTATCGCGGGGTGCTGTCCCCTTCTGAGAGGCACGTACTCGGTTGTTATGTGAATAGTGGTTGTAGTGGTTGTGTTTACCTTTCGTAGTAGCGGTGTGTGTGTCGCGGGGTGATGTCCGCTCTGTGTTGTTGAGAGCGCGCAATGGTGTATGCAGTAGTGTATTGGCGTGCCGTTACCTGTCTCAGTATGGCGGGGCAGGGTGCGCGGATGAGTGGCGCGGAGTGATGATGCGCGCGAGGAGGTCGCTCGGGCCGTTCCGGTCGCGGCCGACGGAACTCACGGCGGACATCACCCTGATCTGCAACACAAACCGAATGTCAATGTAAGGGCCATGCTGCAGGCAGTATTTTCTATAGCATGAGTGGGCCGGCTCGACCGTAGTGGTACCAATTATTGATCTCTAGATTGATTAAATACTCTCATCTGAATTACGGATATTTATCAAGTCTGTTCCTAAAGATATAAATATTTTGAGCTGAAACTATATCCTCAGAGAGCTTGTTTCACTCGCTAAACTTTCTGTTACTTATGAATATAGAAATTGTTATTGAAGCGAATAGTAGTCAATTTAAGATTTGTCATTTAAACATGATTATTTTGTACTAACATGTATTCTTCGCCTGCATGTTTCTTATTGAATTGACAATAACGCGTGCCTCGTTGCTCAGTTGCGACTCGTCGTTCGTGGGTCGGCTAATAGAAAAAATATTTCATTAACAATAATTTAATACACAACAATCTATGACCTCCATAGAGCAAAGGAGACAGCTGCTATCCCATCTCCCTCCCGTACAGACAAAAAATAGTCATGAGATTACTCATTTCGCAAGCCCGTTTAGAAGAGGGGGGCATATGTTACGCGGTCTAGTTAATGTGAATCACCCCTTGAATTCAACGACAACCTCATTTATAACTTATAACAGTTCAGTTTAATTATAACAGTTCTACGTATAGATATACCGACTGGCGATTTGGTGATCACATTAAATGATACAGCGGTTAAAACTAGTTGATATAAGTTTGTTCAAAGAATAAAATAAACATTTATACCAAAACTAAAAATATACAACTTTCAAACAAAATAAATACCTTAAAATTTGCCACGAAATAAATCACCTTGTTAAATAATAGTTCAAAGAACTGTAAAACCGGCGACATCCCAGCGATAGGCACTTTGTCTCATGCATGTCCGCGTCGCATCGCCGCTCGTGGAACCTAGCAGTATTTGTCAGTCCTTACGCATTTACACGATGTTGTCAAATGTTAAATCAGAAAAGTGTCCCTTGACTAAGATATCGTAGGTATTTCATTTATTTTTTGTGTATGCATAAATAATGACATGTAGTACACGTGGTATCATTTAATGTGATAAAAAAAAATGTGTGCGTGTACTAGTGTACACACGTAGGAAGTGAAACTTCTTTATGACCTTATTTTTCAAAAAATGATCTACTATATGCAACTTTACAGAAATTGGTCTAATAAAGTTAAATTAGATAAAGTTTAAACAAAAGGCTTTTATTATCATAGACATGAATACAAAAAAAAGTGTGCGTCTCGGGACGCTCGACAGAAGAAGTCCGGTCAAAATCCGGTCAAAGTCCGATCAAAGTCCGGTCAAAGTCCGTCAAAGTCCGTCAAAGTCCGGTCAAAGTCCGGTCTGTGGCCGGTCTATGTCCGGTCAAAGTCCGGTCTGTGGCCGGTCTATGTCCGGTCAAAGTCCGGTCAAAGTCGGGTCAAAGTCCGGTTTGTGGCCGGTCTATGTCCGGTCAAAGTTGGGTCAAAGTCGGGTCAAAGTCCGGTCAAAGCCCGGTCAAAGTCCGGTCAAAATCCGGTCAAAGTCCGGTCTATATCCGGCCAAAGTCGGGGCCACTTCCGGTCAAAATCCGGTCAGCCCGGTTAAAGTCCGGTCAGAGTCTGGTCAAAGCCCGGTCAAAGTCGGGTCAAAGTCCGGTCAAAGCTCGGTTAAAGTCCGGTTAAAGTCCGGTCAGCCCGGTTAAAGTCCGGTCAGAGCCTGGTCAAAGCCCGGTCAAAGTCCGGTCAAAGTCGGGTCAAAGTCCGGTCAAAGACCGGTCTATGTCCGGTCAAAGTCGGGTCAACGTCCGGTCAAAGTCCGGTCAGCCCGGTTAAAGTCCGGTCAGAGTCTGGTCAAAGTTAGGTCAGAGCCCGGTTAAAGTCCGGTTAAAGCCCGGTCAAAGTCCGGTCAAAGTTATGTCAAAGCCCGGTTAAAGTCCGATCAACGTCCGGTCAAAGTCCGGTCAGAGTCTGGTCAAAGTTAGGTCATAGCCCGGTTAAAGTCCGGTTGAAGCCCGGTCAAAGTCCGGTCAAAGTTATGTCAAAGCCCGGTTAAAGTCCGGTCAACGTCCGGTCAAAGCCCGGTCAAAGTCGGGTCAAAGTCCGGTCAAAGCCCGGTCTATGTCCGGCCAAAGTCGGGTCAACGTCCGGTCAAAGTCCGGTCAGAGTCTGGTCAAAGCCCGGTCGAAGCTAGGTCAAAGCCCGGATAAAGTCCGATTAAATCCCGATCAAAGTCCGGGTAAAGCCCGGTCTGTGTCCGGTCTATGTCCGGTCTGTATCCGGTCTGTGTCCGGTCTATGTCCGGCCAAAGTTGGGTCAAAGTCCGGTCAAAATCCGGTCTATATCCGGTCAAAGTCGGGTCAACGTCCGGTTAAAGTCCGGTCAGAGCCTGGTCAAAGCCCGGTCAAAGATAGGTCAGAGCCCGGTTAAAGTCCGGTTAAAGCCCGGTCAAAGTCCGGTTAAAGTTATGTCAAAGCCTGGTTAAAGTCCGGTCAACGTCCAGTCAAAGTCCGTCAGCACGGTTAAAGTCCGGTCAGAGTCTGGTCAAAGCCCGGTCAAAGTCCGGTCAGCCCGGTTAAAGTCCGGTCAAAGTCCGGTCAGCCCGGTTAAAGTCCGGTCAGAGTCTGGTCAAAGCCCGGTCAAAGCTAGGTCAAAGCCCGGATAAAGTCCGATTAAATCCCGGTCAAAGTCCGGTCAAAGTTATGTCAAAGCCCGGTTAAAGTCCGGTCAAAGTCGGGTCAACGTCCGGTCAAAGTCCGGTCAGCACGGTTAAAGTCCGGTCTGAGTCTGGTCAAAGCCCGGTCAAAGTCGGGTCAAAGTCCGGTCAAAGCCCGGTTAAAGTCTAGTTAAAGTCCGGTTAAAGTCCGGTTAAAGTCCGGTCAGTGTCCGGTCTATATCCGGTCTTTATCCGGTCTGTGTCTGGTCAAAGTTGGGTCAAAGGCCGGTCAAAGTCCGGTCAAAATCCGGTCTATATCCGGTCAAAGTCCGGTCAAAGTCGGGTCAACGTCCGGTCAAAATCCGGTCGAAGTCCGATGAAAGTCCTGTCAAGTCCAGTGAAAGTCTGGTCAAAATCCACTCAAAGTCAAAAATGTGACGCGTGCCGCGTAACGGAAAAATGTGACGATTTTATTTTTCTAACGCCGATAAAGAAGTTTCACTTCAAAAAATCGACCATCAAAATCCCCCATCACTCGGTCGTCATCCCCGGAACAGGGTTAGGTCTGGCTAGCGAGTTGCTCCTAGGGAGTAGGGTTCTCTATTGGTTGATAACTCTCTTGATTATCCTCAGTACCTCGTTACGCTTTCAACTTGCAAGTTGCATTTCGAATACTACAAAATGGAATGAAATGTCAATAAATGTGTTAATATCAAAACTCACCCCATGACCCGTCCACCATAATTATTGCTTGGATAGCTACCCAAGATCCCGTTGCCGCTGTTCCTGCGCTTCCAATCATCTCTTTTCCTGAAATGAATACTACAATACACATTAAAACTGTTTTAAATTATCCCGTTTTCCAAGGCAACAGTAGTTAGCTAGCTGGGTTAGGTTAATACGCTAGCCTAATGCAGGTTGGCAGACTTCATATACCTTCAGAATTCAAATTCAAATTTAAATAGCACTTTATTGCGTTGAACCGAGTGTCGCTATTTGTTAACAGACTATATGGAGCAAACGTTTACATTCTGTGGTAGTCACGCTGTAGAAATTCTTGTCTACATCATGAATAAGCCGCTTGATTACCACCACTATCTCACAGTTAGCCGACGTGAAGTGGCAGCTCGATATTGCATTTCGCAACGCGGACGGAGCTGCGAGCAAAAGCTAGTTCCTCCTCTATTCCTCAATCCCCATTCCTTTAAGATCGGCAACGCGTCCATGATTCTGGTGTAGTGGGTGTTCAGTGACACTGGAGAGCACTTACGATCAGGTGATCCACATGCTCTTTTGCTAGCCTCCACTACAAAAAAATCCGTGGCCGCCTATTAAACTAGATTTTGTTCACGGCTCCGCCCGTGTGAACGACTTTTTCCGGGATGAAAAATAGCCTATGTCCTAATCCAGGTCAACGTTTACCAGTATGCCAAATTCCATATAATTTTACCCGACCCGGGGATCACGCCTGAGACCTCAAGACAACAGTCGTACCGCGTACGCAATACAACAGTGCCACCGAGGCGTTATAATATAATGGTATTATAATTTCCGTATGTACGTACCTAGCGTACGTAGCAGCGATAACTCAGCGGGGAGTGGTATGGACTGTCGAGACGAAAGTCGCAGGTTCGAAACCAGCTCCAAGAGCATACACCACCGACTTTTCTAAGTTACGTGTATATTAATAATTGTTATACCTGAGAACTCGATAAGATTTTTCGAAGGTATGTGAAGTCTGCCAACCCGCATTAGGCCAGCGTGGTGGATTAAGGCCTAATCCGTCTCATTCAGTAGAGGAGGCCCGTGCGCAGCAGTGGGACGTATATAATAAAGGGCTAGTAAAAAAAAAAATGTACGTACCTATCTTTGTCCTTGTCTTTTGTGTTCAGTTGCGCCATCTGTTCTTTCATCTGTTGCAGCTTGTTGGCCATGTCGTCGCGTCGGTGTTCGTAAGGCACATTCCTGTTGTTTTACATAGATGTATGTTTTTTTATTGTTTACATTTTAGTCTTAATTTTACATGTCTCTGTACTTTTTATACCTAGCAATAATAATGCAGACAAGCACAACAGTGTGTGCATTTCTTTTACTCTTTTATTTTATATAATATACTTTTATTCTTGCATTGTTATGGGGTTTTTATTAATAAAAGATGTTGAGAATTTATAGATGGGGAACATTTCTGAATAATAATATCAGAGGGACGAGAGTGGGGCATAGAGCCCCACAAAAAAAAAAAGCAACTTTCCTGTCGTCTGGCGGCGTGTGTAGCGGCGTGTTGCGACACGAGTTCGGTATGGAGTTCTGTTTGTTGTGTCGAGTGACGCTGTTGCGACGCGCCAGCTCGGGTTGTTTCTCCATGGTGGAGTACATCGGCGGGCATACAGGGTACGGTTGGGGCACCATCTGCGGTACGATACATCGGATCACTGTTTAATGGCCATTCAATTTATTTTTTCTAGAAGTTAGGCAAAGACCAAGGATTTCATTTTTGGAAAAAAAGGTATTTAAAGTTATTACGATAAAATTATTTTTCTGAAAAATGTATCATTTCAGCGTGGTTTCTGAGTCTAGTTGGATGGCGGTTAAATATCATCTGATAAACACTTCGGTTCATTCGTGCACATCTTGTTGTGTATTTGTATAAACGCAATGGCTGTGTGTTTACAAATAAAATAACGCGCCCACCTTCGCTCGTACCAAAATTTAATTTTTAATTTAATACATGAACTGCAATCTAATTTTTAACCCAATTTTAATTCTGTTTTCGCCAAACAATCACTGTTTATTATTTTGACGAGCATAGAAAATACTGTTTAAAAGTAGACATAGTCAAAATACCCTATTAAGATTAGTGTTTACCTGCGGGTACATAAAGTTGTACTGGAAGGGCTGCGGGTACTGCAGTACAGGGTACAGGTCGGGTACCATGATCTTAGGCGCGGCGCCGCCTACACTCGACACTCCCGCCCATTGTACCGGCTCCTGGTACTAATAAAAAAATAATGTGCAATGTTTTACAAGAAAAATCCGATGAAAAGTTTCTTCGTGACACATTTTAGTTTAAAAAAGTAGTTATTCAATTAATGAAAGAGCTTGTGTAAAATATGTTAGGTAATGTTAAAAATAGGTTTTCCGCCTAAAGCGAAGTAAATATTGAAGTTTGTACGTCAGTGAAAGTATCGTAATTGTACAGTGGGATGCCGGCTTAACAGCAAAGTATAGAGGACTTGTGTAATGATACAAAAAATATAAGATTGGTTATTTAACCTCTATTCTTATATGCTGTGATCCATAAATATTTGTTTCGAGGTCTGGGTGTTTTGAGACCGAAAGTCTCTCGGAGTTCCTGATATCTTACTGCGGGATCAGGATTATGTGTATGACTGTTGGGTGTATTTATTTATTTTATATATGCAAATATTTGATGTCCAACGTTCTCACCGGGTATGGTTGCAAGTGTGCTTGTGGTAGTAACACGTTGCCGACCGGATACGTAGGTGGTAACACTGCCTGCTGCACGTCCACTTGGTTGTACGGCACGCTGTAACTGTTAACGGTCATGATTTCAATTAATATGACGTCATAGCCTCAAGTTGTCGGATTATTACAGTGCGACATCTATAAATGCATGAGACGTGACGTTGCTGTTAAATGCTGATTGGTCGATTCTGTTTTGGCAATAATTAGCTTTATATTTTTAATTAGTTCCAACCATTCCATTAATTAACATTAGAAAGTCGTTAATTTTTGTATTACAAATTGTATATTATTGAAGTGAAACTTCTTTATCGGCGTTAGAAAAATAAAATCGTCACATTTTTCCGTTACGCGGCACGCGTCACGTTTTTGACTTTGACTGGATTTTGACCAGACTTTCACTGGACTTGACAGGACTTTCATCGGATATAGACCGGATTTTGACCGGACTTTGACCGGACTTTGACCGGACATAGACCGGACACAGACCGGATACAGACCGGATACAGACCGGACACTGACCGGGCTTTGACCGGACTTTGACCCGACTTTGACCCAACTTTTACCAGACTCTGACCGGACTTTAACCGTACTGACCGGACTTTGACCGGATGTTGATCCGACATTGACCGGACTTTATCCGGGCTTTGACCTAGCTTTGACCGGACTTTAACCGGGCTGACCGGACTTTGACCGGGCTTTGACCAGACTCTGACCGGACTTTAACCGTGCTGACCGGACTTTGACCGGACGCTGACCGGACTTTAACCGGGCTGACCGGACTTTAACCGGGCTTTGACCGGACTTTGACCCGACTTTGCCCGGGCTTTGACCAGACTCTGACCGGACTTTTTGTTATAGTATGAAGTGTAGTGCAACAACTATATATTGGCAGATTTTGGAACGAATTGAAAACGCGCTGAATAATCAATGGGATACTTTAAAACGACCGTAAATCAACCAATGAGCGTTTGATGACAGCGCCACTCATCTCACCAACCCATTGATTTTTTTATAGCATAGGCCGGCAAACGAGCAAGTGGGCCTCCTGATGGTAAGTGATCTCCACCGTCCATGTACTCCCACAATACCAGAAGAATCATGGGCGCGTTGCCGACCTTAAAGGAAAGGGATAATTAGGGATCGGGGGGAGAGGAGGGGGATTTGGCCCTCCGGATATCTCACTGTCCATACGAAAACGAAACGAAACCGAAACGCAGCAGCAAGGCGCTACTTTACGTCGGTTTTACAGTGAGACAGTGTTAACGACCTGGTCGAGCTGGCCCATTCATACTGTAGACAAAACTGTCTACAGGGTGGCCTTACCACTCGAAACGAAGTTTCGAAGTTTATCGCATTATAATCTATTTTGGTTCTGTATTAATCTAATTTAGTCAAAAAAAAATTCAACGTCAATATTATTACCTCCTATGTTGATGTTGTAACGCGTTCGTGTCGACGCACGATCCATACGCAGCGGTATAATCCACTGCTGCGTAAGGGTAGCTCGGATCTACAAACATAATGATACACACTACAATACAAACCACAATAGTTCTATCTACGCGTCAAGAAAATATTTGTGATCCACACTTTAGAATCTGGGCGCTGGGAGGCCGAAAACATCTCGTAGTTTCTGGTACTCATGACACAAGAGAAGCGTAGGGTCACGAGATAAATGACGAGACGAGCAAGGCGCTCGCCTGATGGTAAGCGCCACGCCTGCCCATAAACAAAAGCAACACCACACAGAACTTTGAATTACAAAGCGCTGCATGGCACTGAACTGCGCTCATCACCCCGAGACATAAGATTTTAAGTCTCACAATGCCCAGTGATTTCACTGGCTTCAATGTCCTTCAAACCGAAACACAACAGTGCTTACACACTGTTGCTTGGCGGCAAAAAAAGACGGCGCGGTGGGTACTCAGACGGCCTCTCACACACAAGGGACCTACCACCTTGTAAATATGTAAATCATAGAAGTTACTGTACGTAATGATTTCTTACGTTTACACGAATGTTACACATTGAAATAAAACTAATTTAAACGGATTTTATCGCGTAAAACTAATTTAAACGGGATCAAAATTAAAATGAAAAACCGCGATAAAATCCTTTTAAATTAGTTTTATTTCAAAGTCACTGTAAGTGTCGACTGACCGATCCTGAAGGTGGTGTCGTTGTGGTGTGGCGAGGTGGACAGTTGTTTCTGTTCGTCGTGCTGCATCGCTTGCTGATACAACGCATGCTGGATCGGACCGTTCTGAAATAACCGATCATCTTGTTAGGTTGTAAAGGTTGCCTGGAAGAAATTGCCGTTAGCAAAAAGGCCGTCAATTGTACTTCTTTTTTGTTATTTTTAGATATCTATTGTATATTTTCAATACTTTATGTTGTGATGTACAATAAAGTTATATTAAATAAGTTATATTTAATAATTAAATACATCTTTAAAGTGCACTCATACACATACACGCGTAAACACAATTCATATTATGAAGTTCGAAACGAGAACAGTGCTAACATACTGCTGCTTGGCGGTAATAGACAAAGCGGTAGTACCTACTCAGACGGCGAACCTACTAAAATGTACGAATAATAAGTACGTATCTTTTTTTAGTAAATACTCTTTTTTTGTTGGAGGAGAAAAAACTCAAGTACACATAGCAAGATGTGCACAAATGAGCCGATCTATCCATAATATCAATTCGTATTAATATACTGTCACCCGAAACGAAATGATTCCCAGATTTACTACTAATTGCAGACTACACCTATATGAAAACACTTACCATTCTGTGTCCCACGTAGGGATAGCCCGGCGGTATCGGCGTGGGATACACCACGTTCGTAAGCGACATCGGTCCTATAGACATTGATAAAACAATAATTAATTAACCCAACAGTCATACACATAACCGTGACTCACACTAAAATAAGAATCTTGTGTCGTGGGTATCAGGAACTACGAGATACTTTCGGTCTCACAACACCCACACCCGAAATACATATTTATGGATCACACGGTTTCTATGCTGGGAACGAACCCACGGCCTCACATCCCACTACCTGCTACTCGCCTACTCCGCCACGGAGGCTGTCATTACAAATGGCACACACCAAAGCTTGTAAGATTAATGTGATATTAAAATATGTTTATTATTGTTTCTAATATGCTTAGCTTACATTGGGTAGCATGAATGGCATGTTCGACTGACGACTGTCTCACAGAAAACCGGCATTAACAGAACAGCTTGCTGTATCGTACGGTGAGTGAGATATCCGGAGGCCCACAATTCCCCTTTCTTTTCAATCCCTTAATTATTCCGTGGTTTTAAGGTCAGCGACGCGTCAATGATTATTTTGGTATTGCGAGTGTTTATGGGCGGTGGAGATCACTTACCATTACGAGATCTTTACCGGCCAATGCTATAATAAACAGTAGTATCAATTATGATAATCTCTTAATACCCCAGTAGTTCTACTGGGTTTAAGGATGTCTTTTAACTTGGAACACATAATTTATAATACATATAATTTATATGTATTATATGCGTTACACATAATTTATATGCGTTTGGTTGGCGCAAGATACATACATAAACGTTCTCAATCAATCTGAACACTTAAAAATAATATACATACTGAAATTAGCCGATAGATACGGTAGTGGTACCTACACAGACACTCTCTTATACGTAAGACCTACTGAGATTGGCTAATAGATACGATAGTGGTACCTACACAGACAGACTTTCTCATATGTAAGATCTACTGCGACTGGCCTATAGAGTAGTAGTACCTACACAGACAAACTCTCATATGTAAGACTTACTGAGATTGGCCGATAGATAGAGTAGCGGTGCCAACACAAACGGACCCTCACACGTAAGACCTACCGAGACTGGCCGATAGATAGAATAGTGGTACCTACACATACATAATCTCTTATACGTAAGACCTACCGAGACTAGCCGATAGAGTAGTGGTACCCACACAGACAAACTTTCATGCGTAAGACCTACTGAGACAGGCCGATAGATACAATACTGGTACCAACACACAGACAAGACTCTCAAACAAAAGACCTGTTACCTAGTAAATTACAATACATGCTGTACGTACGTATATTAGGGTCGGGCACGTGGAGCGGCGCAACTTTGGCCTGCGCCATCACGGGCGGCATGTTGGTCATGTCCTGCTGCAGGTAAGGATTCGGCTGCGGTGGTGACGCAACCTGGAGGACATTTTTTACTAGCTTGAATGACGAAACGAGCTCGTCAACAGAAAAAGAAGTGACACCACACAGATCCTTAAATTACAAAGTACTGCATGACATTGGAATGCTCTCGACACCTCGGAACCGACTAGATGTGAAAACTGAAACACAATAGTGCTTCCACATTGCGGCTTGGCGGATAACATAGTCAAGTTGGTGGTACCAACCCAGACGGCATGATACATATGAGGGATCTACCCATCTAGTGTAAATAATTCAACCCTAATTTCAGGTTACTATAGCATTTTTCAATAAACTCACCGCTTAAATGCTATTTTTATTATAACACTAGCTTTTGCTCGCGGCTCCGCCCGCGTGGTCTGCTTTTTCCGGGATAAAAAGTTGCCTTTGTCTTATTCTGATGTATAAGCTATATTACTGTAAAGTTTCATTAAAATCCATTCAGTGGTTTTTACGTGAAAGAGTAACAAACATACATCCATCCATCCATACTTACAAACTTTCGCGTTTATAATATTAGTAGGAAGGATAGTAGGATAGGATAATCCCACTTGCTACTGCTATTATAAATGTAAAAATTTGAATGTCTACGATTCATTTGGTGTTGTGTTCATTGGCGGTGGAGATCACTTACCATCAGGTGACCCACTTACTAATTTTATTGACGCTACTATAAAAAAGGTGAAAGTAAAAAGAACCGAGACATTGCTAATTGCTGATGCATAGTGCATTCTGCAGTATGTGTGGTAAGGCGACTACATCGCCGTCACATAGTTCACTAACAAACTATTATTGGAAGTGGGGTAGCAGCACCAATACGGACTAATATATAGACTTCTTATGTTTACATACATATATAAGCATACTATATACCCGAAGGGATAAATGATTGTTTCATTTAATAGGCAAAGGGCCTGCACTCACGTTTCGTGTGATAGAGCTGATAGGGTTCGATACTATTGCCATACGGGGCACAAATGATGAACAAGAAATATTTTTTTTCCTACAGTTTCGAAGTTATGTGAAGTTTTCCAACACGCTTCAGACTAGCGCGGGGCCTAAGGCTTAGTCCCTCTCATTCGATGACAAGGCCTGTGCCCAGCAGCAGGATCAGTATAATACAAGGCTGATATTATATTTACCTCTTCAGTGGCATACGTTTGCTGATACTGCTGCGAGTATACGGGCATGTCTGGACTCTCCTGATTGGTCAGCTTGGCTTGTCTGTTGCTGGCGTCACTGCTCGACCGCTGGTTATTGGTCGATTCTGCAATTGGACACCATGTAGCTAACATCATTTCATTATAATCTTCCTGTCGTTTTCAAACTAAGAAGATTAAAAATCATCGTATTGTATGTTTTCTAGTATAACCAGCAAACGTGTGTCACCCAATGATCTTCACTGCTAAGAACACCAATAATACCGGAAGAATTATGAATGCGTTACCGATTTTAAGGAGAGGGATAATTGAAGAAGTGGGAAGGGCAAGGGCATTTCGCACTCACCATACGAAAAGCAACTTTAAGTAGTAGTACTTGGCGTCAATTTTCAGTGAACCCTGTCGAGCCAGCGCATTCACGCTGTAGCCTAACTGTCGACAACGTGGGTCGACTACAGACAAACACGATTCAACGTTTTTATACCCACAAGAGGAGATTGTCGTTTTGATGGTTAGCGGCACGCCTACTTCATTATTTAGTTCGTTATTGGTCTAGAATTGGACGTTGATGTAAAGATTGTGTCCAATCATAGTCCATATGCCCAACGTATGAACGCATAGCTAGAGCCCATGTTAGACGAATACGTTTTTTATTATTAGCTTGAATGATGAAATATGAAGGCCGATCGCAAAAAAACCTCGCAGAACATTGAATTATAAAGCACGGCGTGCCATTGAATTGCGCTCGCCACTCAGAGACATAAGATATTAAGTCTCACAATACCCAGTAATTACACTGCCTTCAATGTCTTTCAAACCGGAACACAACAGTGCTTACACATGACGGCTTGCTTAGCGTCAGAAATAGACAAAGCGGTGGTACCAACCCAGACGGCCTCTCGCATACTAGAGACGATGCATGTACATGAATGGGGTATTTATTCGACCTCCTTAGATACCTTTCAGCGTTTCAAAACTCCTGCACGCGTCTGCATTGTGATTGGTCTGCGTGTCGTACGCTGTCTGCTGATTGGTCGGCTCGTACTGATGCGGATCGTCGGGCGTGTCCTGTACACCGACATGCTCGTACGTTGTTTTGAGCTCGGCAGTTTCCTCCCTGTGGTTTTGTATCGGCTCGTAACGGGTTTTCGTTGGCGTCAGTGGCTTTGTGTTGGTTTCCTGTAATTACACATTTTTTTTTAATAGCCCTGTATTATACTTGTCCTACAGCTGGGCACGGGCCTCCTCTACTGAATGAGAGAGGTTAGGCCTTACAATTACATATAAGTAATTACATATATTTTATTATTTTATAGCTGCTGTATATGCTATGTATTGCCTCAGTGGCGCAGTTGTATTGCGTACGTATGTATTGCTGTGCTGAGGTCTGGGGTTCGATTCGGGTCGTATTAATACTATTAATCAATACTATTCGCCTATTTTCCACTAACATGAAACACGTAAACACGAACTTTTTTTATGATCTACACCTCGAAATAAACTTGCAATAGGCACATAGACTTGATGATCTGGTTTAAATGCTATTTGCAGTCATTTTCAATAAACGATATTAGTTTGATTCTCCGGATAAATGCTACAAATGACCCAATCGGAATACAGTTTGAAGGTCACACGTACAAATTACCTTGTGGTCGATTTTCGAGACCTAAAATCGTTTATATAGCAGCGATAGCTCAGCGGGGATTGGTACGGACTGTCGAGACGCAAGTCGCAGGTTCGGAACCAGCTCCAAGAGTATATACCTCTGACTTTTCTAAGTCATGTGGATATCAATTGTTAATTATCGTTTGCTTTAACGGTGAAGGAAACATCGTGAGGAAACCTGCATACATGAGAACTCGGTAAGATTTTTCGAAGGTATGTGAAGTCTGCCAACCCGCATTAGGCCAGCGTGGTGGACTAAGGCCTAACCCCTCTCATTCAGTAGAGGAGGCCCGTGCCCAGCAGTGGGACATGTATAATACAGAGCTAGTAAAAAAAGATCGTTTATTAAAAATTGCCGTTAGCAAGTGCGTTTACCTTATCGGAGGTGGTTTTCTGCGGATAGGAGTCGTGACGCCGACACTCTGCACATGTGCTGCGACAATCCTCCGCCGGCTGGCACTCGCATTCTGTTCAAAATCTTATATATTAGTCTCATTCGATTCGCCAAATCCCGAGTTGTCCCGTAATGTAATTTGTGCCTGGTATAGCGTCCCAGCCCTTTGTCACATCATGGGATGAGTTTGATTAACGCACCGTGGCTGAACTAGTTGCATGTCTGCCGACCCCTTCAGCGATACAGGTTAGATTTTGTTATGTTAACTAACTATTGTTTTGGCCTTTTCTACCTTCCGTCACGTAATTTAAGAGTTTGACGCAAGACAATCATAAACTGATCAGTTTAATCCACAGATCGCAGATAACATAATGCATACACCATTAACGTCGATCTGTACGGAAGCCAAGCGTACCAATTGTTTACTCCGTAGACTGGCTTTGTTATCGTGGTGGGCACAGATTTTATGCCGCGCAATGATACGTTGCTTTTAATCGCAGCACGCTAAGGAATCACGCATCAGTGGCGATGAGTAATCTTTATCATTCATAAGGGAAGCTTAAGTTGGTTAAGTGGACGACATTACACATTATTTATATGTATTTTTTTTATCCGAGCACGGCAAAGTGACGGCGCTGCACCTGATGGAAAGCGTAGTGCAGTCCAAAAAACCAGCGACCACTGACAAACAATGACTTTGTCAGTGGTCACCACAGTCATGCCGGCCTGTATAAATATTTCTTCCCACTTCAGAGAGGGAAGAAGCAAATCTAGGGGCCTGCGACAGGATAGATGGATGACCGATGCAGACACAGGATTACATGGATCAACCAATCAACAAGTCCTGTCGCAAGTCTCTCGGCAGAACCGGATATACACTGATTGATCTTGGAACGCGATCAACTCAACTATGTGAGTCACTATGGCAAGTTTTAACACCATGTATACGGTGGTCGCTATCCGGGCGGACATGAATATTCTGACACCAGCAAATTGCATGGTTTACTATTATGATTATTAGTTACATCTTATGAAAAAGCAAATAGGTAGAAATAATTTTTGATCAGATGAACTAGGATCGCCGCGTGGAATCTTGTTGTATGGAGCCTCCACTACTGGTACACATACAAAGTATACTATATTGTTCGAGGTAGGAATGATTTAAAATTATAGGTAAGGGCCTTTATGTGTGGCGAATTATTATCATGTTCGACATAAATATTATCCTTGTGTGAAGCATGACGCAATATAACAATAACAGGAAACTAAATTTGTAAAAATAATTAAATAGTTTATGGATCATGTAGGCAATTATAATAGCGCTTACTACAAGTCAGTAAATACGAAAATAAAAGAAACATAAGTATAGAAATCGTATCAACTTATGTATAATGTATCCATAAATAAATGGTTTTTGTGTGATTGCCGAGTGTATTTTCGATTTCTGTATACATAACATACATAGCATCATCGAAAATACACTCGGCAATCACACAAAAACCATTTATTTATGGATACATTTTACAATAACTTTGTTATGGAAAAGAGTCCAGAACTGTCATATTTGGGGGATCGATATGTACCATAGGCCTTATCGAAACGGCACGACTTTTAAAACTATAAAAAAATACGAGTCAAACACCCAATGCTACATACATTTTGCAGTTATATAATAGACGCATATACGCATGTATTTCAACTTAATGTATTATATGTACCCATATTACATACGTATATTACATACGTTTACTAATAATTTACTTAACGTTATTGTCTTACTTAATGTACTTAATCTTAATGTACTTAATGTACGTTAATGCACTTGGCATTGTCCCGTGCTTCATTTACACCCTTCTCGGAGGAGAAATTTGTTAAATAAAAATAATCCTATATCTTATTATGTAAATAGAAAATGTACCCGTTTTTAAGCATATTATGAAATTTGGCAGTAAAATTTTACATGATGGGGTACAAAAACCTATTTATATATAATAATGCAACAAATATATCAAATTAAATAAAACTTTCATTGTTTTCGTTTATACTGTTAATGTCTGAATTTCAAATCTGGCAGCTGTAGAACAAAAAGTAACTATATGATTATAGAGGTTGTATTTCGTGTATCACATGAACATTTGTCTAGGTGCTGGGGTCGAATATGAGGCCTCTTATTGCAGAACGGGCTATTCGCCTGGGGCGCCGCGAAGGATGTCAAATATTAATAGTGAAAGAGAAGAAATCAAATTATGTTAAAAAAATAAGTTTGACGAAAGATTTCTTAACCAAGTATCCATAACAACATACCGTTATCCATGAACGAGTGTTGTTTCTCCAGCCTCCCTCGCTTTTTCTCCGAATTGTCGACCTGCAACAATAAATAAGGGTTTACACACAAGGGTTTACAGTGTGGTGACTGAACGCATAAGGGTTTGGTATTAGTAATTAATAAATATAATCTATTCCTATTATGGAAAATAGTAGATATAGTTTTTAGCTCCGGAGGTGTTTGAATAAGTTTAACGCCTCTATTTCTCTCTCTCTCTGTCTGTCTCATGTGTGTGCACCGTAGCGCTTACACAGATGAACCTATTTGAATGTGGTTTTGTTTGCTTGAAAGCTGGTGAAATCGAGATGGTTCTTAGACACTCGTATGTAATAAAATAGCTAAATGAAAGATAAAGTATCTGATGAGCCGTTTAAAAGTAAGATGTTTTGCAATTGACATTTTTTGCAATTTCAATTTAATAATACATTTTAATTTTTATTTTCCAATTATACATTATAGCTTCATCGGACATTTGATTAAATAATCAACCACAATACAAAATATGTAACAGTTATTTCCTTTAGTGATACATTACATAGGTACTACAATTTATCAATCATTATAATTTTCCTCATCACATACCATATTTATTTAACAGTGGGCGGTTGCAGTGACTAGTTTAAGAATAAATTTAGAAGCGATATCTCGTATATATTCCAAGTTATTTTCTCAATTAGAACATCGCCGTTGAACTGTGAGTACAGTGCATATTAGTAGTAGATATCTATTTTATTCTGCTAAATTCATTAGATTTAAGAACGTTAAATTCCGTGTTTTTAAAAAATATCATAAATAAAACAATTCTCATATACGATTATGTAAAATAGAACGTTAAGTTATTGATTTAAGTTGATGAATTTAGCAAAAAAAATCGATATATCAATTTTTACTTGCTGTGTGTAATTCAAAAATTCGAAGCAAAGTTTTTTTCTATGAAGAGTGGGCTGCTCAAGTCAACTTGTGGCTGAATTTTGTCTATGACATGTATACTTAATTCCCGCGGAGTATGAGTTTTTAATTCTCAACAGTTAAGACGCTAGAGTCGATTAAAATTCACGAAAAATGACTAAAAACACTCATTTTCAGCATGCTGCTATTATTCAAAAGGATCGTCCGAGCCAATTATCCTCATTTACACTTAAACTAATATCTTTCCCACTGTGAATTCCGTCTTGATCATGCAGATAGCTTCAAACAGAAAAATTTCACAGCAAAAGTTGATAAGGTTTAAAAATATCGATTTTTAAAAGTCTATATTTAAATAGGCGGAAACAAGCGCTTGAAAAATCAAACTCGTGTAAATTTTGTTCTTTGGGACCCTAGAGTAGAGTTTCTCAAAGTTACACCAAAATCTAAAATTAGTCGGGAATTTTGTTTTTTCTTCAGACGATTTTACATGGAATGACCCATAAGGCAAAATCAACTAAAAACCATAAACTCTTCTTTTAGGGCAGAAGTGTTGCCATTTATGGATTAGAACTTACCATTAGGGAGTATGTTTTAACACTACTCTCACGCATCTATATTTGGGAAGTAGAAATACAGTAACAAACTCTAAAAATTACTTAATAACATAATTTTTTTTAAACAATTTTTGTATTGCAATATATTATAAAAAAATATTGATATATATCGTCGAAACCAGCTTGATATATATCGGATATACAGGGTGTCCAGTAATTAATGGATAACCTTGAAATGTCTTATAGCAGAACAAATGGCCGTTCAGAGAAAAATACGAAAAAAAATATAACATAAGTAGTACCTGAGGTACGTATTTTTTTTTAAAAAGTCGTATTTTTTTGGGTTTATTTTACTTTCTTGGACACTACGACCAGAAATGAAGGAAATCAATCGGCTTTTTGTTGTTTTATTATTATACACTAACTATACTAATAGATAGATAGTCAATAGTATGACAATCTGTTGCACTTTTAAAAAAAAATAAACATTCAAAACCATTTCTTTAGAAAAATTTGCAAAATTTTATTTTTAAACAAAGTTTAAACCTCTCGGGTATAAAAAAAATGTATGAATACATGAGTGACCAAAATTTTTTAAATAATGTCGGTTTTAAGTAGATTTTATAATGGTATAATTCATTATTGTATCTACTGTAAATAGCGATTTATTGCTATTAATGTAAGAAAGGAGCTAATTTGACCAAATAACAAAAACAATATAATATGAGATACTTTTTAAAATAAAATTGTACTTGTCTAATGAGGTTTATTAAAACTAAGATTTGATGTTGATAAAAGATAAAAATGGCTTATTTAAACAAATTGAAACCAAATTATCAGAAATAAATTAACTTAAATTTAATACTCATAATGTTTAAAATGGTTATTTCATAAGCGTAAAATGTGTCATATGATCTCCATATCTGCTTCCTGCGCGCACGCCATTCCCCCTGGTTTTTATGTTATGTTAGACAAGTAGGGTCTGAGTTGGCTATGTGCGAGTGAAAGGAACTTAAAGAAAAAAAATCCAACCCTGTCCATCCAACCCAATGGACAACCCAATGGACAAATAATTGGCCCATTTTAATTACCGGGACTCTAACTGGGCAAAATTATTTGGAATTTCTTCAAAATGATCTGCCGACTTTATTAGAGAAGGAGTATCCGAGGAGCTGAAGGAATCGCATTGGTTGCAAAATGACGGCTGCCCTGCGCATTATGCTGTGTCTGTTCGGGAATATTTAAATACAGGGTTGGATTGGTTGGGTTGGTTGGTTGACAGGGTTGGATTTTTTTACTTTTAGTTCCTTTCACTCGCACATAGCCAACTCAGACCCTTCTTGTCTAACATAACACAAAAAACGGGGGGAATGGCGTGCGCGCAGGAAGCAAATATGGAGATCATGTGACACATTTTACGCTTATGAAATAACCATTTTAAACATTATGAGTATTAAATTTAAGTTAATTTATTTCTGATAATTTGGTTTCAATTTGTTTAAATAAGCCATTTTTATCTTTTATCAACATCAAATCTTAGTTTTAATAAACCTCATTAGACAAGTACAATTTTATTTTAAAAAGTATCTCATATTATATTGTTTTTGTTATTTGGTCAAATTAGCTCCTTTCTTACATTAATAGCAATAAATCGCTATTTACAGTAGATACAATAATGAATTATACCATTATAAAATCTACTTAAAACCGACATTATTTAAAAAATTTTGGTCACTCATGTATTCATACATTTTTTTTATACCCAAGAGGTTTAAACATTGTTTAAAAATAAAATTTTGCTAATTTTTCTAAAGAAATGGTTTTGAATGTTAATTTTTTTTTAAAAGTGCAATAGCTTGTCATACTATTGACTATCTATCTATTAGTATAGTTAGTGTATAATAATAAAACAACAAAAAACCGATGGATTTCCTTCATTTCTGGTCGTAGTGTCCAAGAAAGTAAAATAAACCAAAAAAATTAAGACTTTTTAAAAAAAAATACGTACCTCAGGTACTACTTATGTTATATTTTTTTTCGTATTTTTCTCTGAACGGCCATTTGTTCTGCTATAGGACATTTCAAGGTTATCCATTAATTACTGGACACCCTGTATATCCATTGATATATATCCTCGAACCCTGTTTAAAACTAACACCATTCTCCGTGGTTCGTTCACTCATGAGATAATTTCAACAGCTAGTGCGATGGCCATCGGCGTGTTGTGGTGTTTGGCGGTGGTGGTGGTAACCGCTAGGATGGCGGACGCGCAGCCCCCGGTCACGCTGCACGCCACACCCACTCCGAACGAAGCGGCGACAGAAGCCGCCGGCGCACTTCTCGCTATCATAGATCACATCCTGACGCCTGCCATGATGCCAGACGACAATGATTATGGCGATGGAATGTTATCAATAACAAGATGTCCAGTAGGATGTTATAGGTTCGCAGGCAATTGCCAACCCTCACTTCCTTTTAGTAAAGTTAGTTGCAATTAGTCTTATTTATAAAATTCAAAGTCTTAATTATATATAAACAATTTTGTCGAAGTTTTATTTTGTTCTTCCCGCGACTGCAGCTCAATGAGATAACATAACAATTGAGAATTTATTTCATACACAAAACTCTGCAGCGTTACTCATATATATCACAAGATAGTTTTTTATCCTGCCACAGTAAAGTGACCACACTGTACCTTATGGTAAGTTTTTTTTTTGTATCCGAACACTGCATGGTGACTGCACTGCACCTGACAGTGATGGTGCAGTGCAGTCCAAAAAAGCCAGCGATCACCGACAAACAATGAGTTTATCGGTGGTCCCCAGCATCATGCCGGCCTGTATAAATGCTTCTTGACATTCCGAAGAGGGGAAAAGTAAATCGAGGGGCCTGCGAGGTTTCTATAATGTGATGTCGTAAATAAACACATTTTTGCGCTTACATTGCAAACGCTGGCTAAACCCTACGTGATAGATCAAAATAATATACTACAGTATTGTACATCTAAAAAGGTCTACAAAAGTCCGCGATGGTATATGTCTATCTCTTAAGAATAACCCACAATAACCATTTTTTATCCTTTTGCTGGACTCCGTTATAAAGATATATCTTTGATTATACGTACATAATAAAAGTATTTTGTGTTGTTACACACGTGACTTTTCTAAGTTAGGTGTGTATTTATATTAAAAAGAGGAAAGATTTGTATGTTTGTATGTAAGGAATAAACTTAAAAACTACAGGACCGATTTCAAAAATTCTTTTGCCGTTAGAAAGCTGCATTATCCCGGAGTAACATAGGCTACTTTTTATCCCGGAAAAAGCAGATCACGCGGGCGGAGCCGCCAGACAAAGATAGTTAATAAATATAATCTATCTCTACTATAGAAGATTTTTTTTTTAAATTCCGATAATAAGTAGAGCCACGAGTGGTAGAACCACGCTGTAGACAGTTTTGTCTACAGCATGAATGGGCTGGCTCGACCGGGTCGTTACCACTGTCTCACAGAAAACCGACGTAAAGTAGCGGCTTGCTGCTGCGTTTCGTACGGTGAGTGAGATATCTGGAAGCCCAAATCCCCTCCCCTTCGTAATCCTTAATTATCCCTTTCCTTTAAGGTCGGCAACGCGCCCATGATTCTTATGGTGGTGGGCGTACATGGGCGGTGGAGATCACTTACCATCAGGTGACCCACTAGCTCGTTTGCCGGCCTATGCTATAAAAAAAAGGAGGTGTTTGAATAAGTTTAACGTCTCTATTTCTCTCACTCTATATCTGTGTGTGCACCGTAGCGCTTACACAGATGAACCTATTTGAATGTGGGTTTGTTTGCTTGAAAGCTGGTTAAATCGAGATGGTTCTTAGACACTCGTATGTAAGAGAAAGCTTATTGAAAGATAAAGTTTCTGATCAACCGTTTAAAAGTTAGATGTTTTTGTAATTTACGTTTTCTGCAATTTCAATTAAATAATTCATTTAATTATTATTTTCCAATTATACATTATAGCTTCATGGAACATTTGATTAAATAACCAACCACAATACAAATGTAACAGTTATTTCCTTTAGTGATACATTACATACTACTTAAATTAAATTTAGATATTATTATAATTTTCCGCATCACGTACCATACTTATTTAACAGTGGGCGGTTGCAGTCAGTTTAAGAATAAATTTAGAAGCGATATCTCGTATATATTCCAAGTTATTTTCTCAATTAGAACATCGCTGTTGAACTGTGAGTACAGTGCATATTAGTACTAGATATTTATTTTATTCTGCTAAATTCATTATATTTAAGCACGTTAAATTCCGTGTTTTTAAAAAATATCATAAATAAAACAATTCTCATATACGATTATGTAGAATAGAACGTTAAGTTATTGATTTAAGTTAATGAATTTAGCAAAACAAAATCGATATATCAATTTTTACTTGCTGTGGGTTGAAATGATATTGCATATTTGCATACATTTAAAAAATATATATATTCTAATAGCAGAGTACAATAGAATTCTTTTCAAACGTTCCAAGGTGTCGTGGGAGGTTTCTAATGGTAATATATTATATCAGTGGCCCGCCCAGTTCGTGATTAGACCGTACACTACCAGACACAGTTCGCGATCTCGTCAAATTATTATGGTCTAAGATCCCGGGTAACATCGACCTTCACCCATCTGATTCATACCGGATGAAAAAAATATCTTAGGGTATAAAATGTGTTGCTGAACACATGCCAATAGGGTTGCCTAAAAATATGGTCTAATACCCCCTATTTGAGCCTCCGGGTATTTCACTAACTGTACGACACGGAACAGAAAGCTGTTACTCCACGTCGATCTTCCGTGAGACAGTGGTAACAACCCGGTCGAGCTGGCCCATACATGATGTATAGAAAACTGTCAACATCGTGGCTTTACACCATTTAAAACTAACACCATTCTCCGTGGTTCGTTCACTCATGAGATAATTTCAACAGCTAGTGCGATGGCCATCGGCGTGTTGTGGTGTTTGGCGGTGGTGGTGGTAACCGCTAGGATGGCGGACGCGCAGCCCCCGGTCACGCTGCACGCCACACCCACTCCGAACGAAGCGGCGACAGAAGCCGCCGGCGCACTTCTCGCTATCATAGATCACATCCTGACGCCTGCCATGATGCCAGACGACAATGATTATGGCGATGGAATTTTATCAACAACAAGATGTCCAAAAGGATGTTATAGGTTCGCAGACAAATGCCAACCCGTACTTCCTGTTGGTGCAGTTAAATGCACTTAGTCTTAATTATAAAATTCAAAGTCTTAATTATAAATAAACAATTTTGTCGAAGTTTTATTTTGTTCTTCCCGCGACTGCAGCTCAATGAGATAACATAACAATTGAGAATTTATTTCATACACAAAACTCTGCAGCGTTACTCATATATATCACAAGACAGTTTTTTATCCTGTCACAGTAAAGTGACCACACTGTACCTTATGGTAAGTTTTTTTTTTGTATCCGAACACTGCATGGTGACTGCACTGCACCTGATGGTGATGGTGCAGTGCAGTCCAAAAAAAACAGGGATCACCGACAAACAATGAGTTGCTGTATAAATGCTTCTTGACATTCCGAAGAGGGGAAAAGAAGTCATGTCGCAAGTCCCGCGCGAGAGTCCGATCCTGGAACCTGGAACGCGATCTGGATTCCTGGCAGATCCTGGAACGCGATCTACCCAAGGTATGTGGGTCACGTTGGCAGGTTTTCACACCATGTGTCTAGTGACATCAAAATGACGACAAAAGACATTCGATGGCGCGGCGCTATTAGATTTATGACTTACTAGCTTTTCCTCGCGGCTGCGCCCACGTGATTTGCTTTTTCCGGGATAAAAAGTACCCTATGTTCATCAGGGATAATGTAGGATTCTAAAGGTGAAAGAATTTTCGAAATCGGTCCAGTGGTTTCTAAGTTTATTCGTTACATACAAAAATACAAATCTTTCCCCTTTATAATATTATTTGGGTAGCTTAGCAACGGAAGCCTTCAAATATGAATAATTTTCCCCGTTTTTGCAACATTTTTCACTGATGCTTAGCTTCTAATGGTCGCAGCGTAATGTTATATAGCCTAAAGCCTTCCTCGATAAATGGACTATCCAACACAAAAAGAATTTTTCAATTCGAACCAGTAGTTCCTGAGATTAGCGCGTTCAAACAAACAAACAATCAAACTCTACAGCTTTATATTAGTATAGATATATAGATATAAGATATATAGATATACGCTAGCTAACTCCGGATCGAGCCATTATGGTTTTTCACCATGTGTAGTTTTTTTATTTTTATATATTTAATCATTCATACATCTATCAATTACAGGTTTATACCCAATTCGATAGTGTAGTTAATGATATTATAATAAAAAATAAATAATGGTTCCGAACCCAGATGGCAAAACGGATCTCGTTCTATCTATTCAAATCTATTATCCGTTCGTCCGTCCGTATGACACAGTTATTTTCAACTGACTAAAATTTGATTTTTAATTAATCTGTATTCTGTATTTTAATACGTATGTTACGCGATATCTCCACTAATATATTTTCGAGTGGTAGAGCCAGGCTGTAGACAGTTTTGTCTACAGCATGATTGGGCCGGCTTGACCGGGTCGTTACCACTGTCTCACAGAAAACCGACGTAAAGTAGCAGCGGCTTGCTGCTGCGTTTCGTATGGTGAGTGAGATATCCGGAGGTCCAAATCCCCCTCCCCATCCCAATCCCTAATCATCCCTTTCCTTTAAGGTCGGCAACGCACCCTTGATTCTTCTGGTATTATGGGCGGTGGAGATTAGTTACCATCAGGTGACCCACTTGATCGTTTGCCGGCCTATGCTATAAAAAAAACTAAATGAGGGCCTATTTTATGGATCCTTTTCTTCCACTTCCTCTTATCCCATCCGTAGTGGGGACTGCGCAATATGCCATTTTACCACAGACAACTCAATCTAGGTTAAGTTGTCTGTGCATTTTACATAAAGGTTTGGTTTGTAGTTTTTCCGACCGGCCAGGCCAACTGCCTGACGAAACCCTAGTGGGGAGAGGAAGGAGGAGAAGGTGATAACGTAAGTAAGTTAAGAATATTTTGACGAAATTAGTAACTGCTTGCCTTACTATAGACATTTTGTTAGTGACGTATTTATTTTTTAACCTACCCGTGTTTATAAAATATTAATATTATAACAATGTTCATTTTGATACAAAATATGAACACCTTTCGAATAAAGTTGATAAAATATATTAGATTTGATAGCTACATAATAAGCTCGTCGCCATTAACCAAGAAAGAAGACAGAAAGAAGAAGGATATTTGATAAGTGCTGTAAGTAACACCTATACAGCGGGTTCACATGGTTCGATTTTAGTTAATCAACTGAATTGAATCAGCAATAGCAATATTTTTTTTGTTAATCGATTCGATTAAAGAACTGCTAAGACGTTTCGAATCGCATGCGACTTAATAATTGATCAACTGAAATAGAATCATGTGAACTCGTTATTACACAATATGAATATTAAACTGACCTTTGGCTCATCCGGTTTGTAGACGTTTGGATCGTAGAGCACGGGTGGGTTTGCGGGATCGAAGTGGTATATGCTTCCGTCAGGGTTGGTTAGAGGACGCCCCGTCTGAAAATTGTCGAATGTTATAAGGTGGTATAATGTGGTGGTATAGTGTTATAATGTGGTCCCTCGTATGCGAGAGGGCATTTTGGTTGGTACCACCGCTTTGTTCATAATTCAATTTTCTGCCATTTAAGAGTTGTTACCTTTTAACGTTTGATTCCAAAATTGGATTAGACAGTTTTGTCGACGGCAAGATTGGGCCGGCTCGACCGGATTGTTACCACCGTCTAACAGGCAACCGACGTGAAGTAGCTTGCTGTTGAGTTTCATACGATGAGTGACCATCAGGAGTGCTAATTTATACTAAGTTGATGAAAGATTATAGAGACGATGAAAGATTATAATCATTTTTATATAGCACGCGTTAGAGCGTTACACAGTAATGATCACTGGAGGTCCAAATCCCTGCTCCCTTTCATAGTCCAGATTCGTTTAATCTAAGAGGGGTCAAGCATCCATGATTTTTTTAGTGTTATGTGTCCATGGGCGGTGGAAATGTCTACCATAACATTTATTTTATTTAATTGGCCACAACCAGCGATAGCTCAGTGGGGAGTGTTACGGACTTTTGACGAAAGTCACAGGTTTGAAACCAGCCTAAGAGCATACACCTCTGACTTTTCTAAGTTATGTGTATATTAATTGTTAATTATCGTTAGCTTTAACGGTGAAGGCAACATCGTGAGGAAACCTGAGAACTCGATGACATTTTTCGAAGGTATGTGAAGTCTGCCAACCCGCATTAGGCCAGCGTGGTGGACTAAGGCCTAACCCTCTCATTCAGAAGAGATGGCCCGTGCCCAGCAGTGGGACATGTGTAACACAGGGCTAGTAAAAAAAAAAAATACAACTAAGGCCCATCTGGAATGCAATCACAAATTAATTTAGATAATTCACATGACTCATTTTCTCTTACCTCTATTATAAAACAAAAGGTTGCGCAAGATTAAATTAAAGAGTAAATTGATGTTGAGTTGTGTTATTATGTTACATGTTATATTATGATTGTTATTTTGTGTTAGTTCCACCAGTTGAATTGGGTATTAATTCCTGTTATGACTGTGTGTGTTTAAAGAATAAATAAATATATTATTATGTTTGTGACCTGTGGGTGTATGACGATGGCTCCTGGCGGTACAGCGGCCAGGTCGGTGACTGCCCATACCACGCCCTCGCCCACGCCCACCGCACCCACCGCGCCCACCGGCTCGGGGCTCGCACCTCCTGCGTACACACCACACTATACACTATACACTCTACACTGTACACCAGTGTTACCCAACCTTTTTTAGACCATGCCCCACCTTAACATTTCTAAAATTTGTATGCCCCCCATATGTATGAGGGGGGCATGTAATTTAAATAAATAAATATTTTTTTATGGGAATTTGACTTTTTTTGTTAAATTTGTCACCAGTATCTAGCATTGCATTGAAATAACCCAAAGCGAAAGGGTTCAAGTCGTGTCGATTCCATTTTTAAATTGCCCCCTTAACTATCAAATTGCCACCCTGTGGGGTGTAGGCCCCACGTTGGGAAACACTGCTCTACACTATACACCATAATACGCGATACCACAAGGTGACTTTATGGATCCAACGATAATCACACGCCGGTCCATCGGCACCATGGTGCGTGTCCGTCCGTGTCCGTGGCTGCTTTATTATTCCAATATGCTAAATGAAAGAGAACACTGAACAAAAATAACAAAGAAACACAAAATACCTAACAGCGCCCCTTTGAAGTTAACGGCTCGTAACGAATACGGGCACGTCGCTTCGGACATTTATACTTATGCCGGACCATTAAACTGTGGAATAGTTTGCCGGCACACGTGTTCCCTCCTTATATATGGGGTCCTTTAAACGGAGTGTGAAGAAGCAGTTGGGCAGGCCGGCATGATCTTGCCGACCAACGATAAACACACTGTTTGTCGTTAGTCGACACTATTCCTGGATTGCGCTACATTTACCATCAGGTGTAGTGTAGTAACTTTGCCTCGGATAAAAAGAAAAGGCTTTCAGGTCATTATATAGTCTGTTAAACTAAAGTAGAGTTTACTTTGTTTATTGTTTATTTTAATTTTGTGTTCTATTCTCAATCTTGTTTCGGTCTTTTTAGAGCAGTACTTTTAAATTGTCTTTTTTCGTTCGGGTTTTTGTTTTTTTTTTATAAGCCCGACAGTCTCTCATAGTTCCTGACACGACACTAAGATATTGTTGTAAAAGAAATGCATGTAAATGTTGGGTGTTTATTTATTTACCCGTGGGTGAAGGAGTGACGGAGTCGGTGCTTCTCAGGCTGAGGGTCTTGTAGCCTGAACTCGAAGGAGACAGTCGCCAACTGCTGCACGCCAAGTCCCCTGACAACAATAGATGCAATATGCGCTATTAACTTGGCAGACCTGATAGTCCCGAACAGCGTCACAGTTTTGTTTGTATTGGTTAGTGGCCGACCACTACGCTACCACTAGTGTCAAAGTTTAAAAGCCCCTCAAAGGCCTCCTACTTGGAGTAGTAGCCTCTTGTCGCGTTTCGGATGGTGAGTGAGATATCTGGGGGCCCTAGAACCCAGTCCCCTTCCCAATCTCTAATTATCCATTGTACATTATGGGTGTTTATTGGCGGAGGGCTCACCATATTCTCGTTTCTTGGCCTGTGCTATAAAAAAGGAAGCTGTGGTGAAAAAAAGAAGAGTGGTGGTATTGATATTTATTTTTAGTAATTGCTATTTAATACTTGCCATTGTGATTAGTAATAAGTATGCACCGTGTATTAAACTTCTTTTTTTTTAAAAAAACTGTATTCTTATTGGCATACTTATAGTGACTTTTTATTCGTTTTACTGTGTAGTTGTCGGACGAATGATTTATTCAGGACAGTACAGAGACATTGACGAGCACAATATATGTGATTGTTTTACATAGATGTATGTTTTTTTTTATTGTTTACATTTTAGTCTTAATTTTACATGTCTCTGTACTTTTTATACATAGCAATAATAATGTAGACAAGCACAACAGTGTGTGCATTTCTTTTATTTCCTTTATTCTTTTATTTTATATAATATACTTATATTCTTGCATATTATGGGGTTTTTATTAATAAAAGATGTTGAGAATTTATAGATGGGGAACATCTCTGAATAATAATATCAGAGGGACGAGAGTGGGGCATAGAGCCCCACATAAAAAAAAAATACTTGCCATTGGTGAAATTGTCGAAAATCGACGGAGCCATAATGTAAAATTAGAACAGAAAAAAATAGAGTGGTGGTGGTCGTACCCTGCCTGCTGAGCAGCCTGGGCTGGTGGTGGTCTGGTGCGGTGCCGCTGAAGCTGTGACTCTTCGACACGGGACCGCGGCTGCGCCACGACGGGGGCGCAGGACCAGAGCTCTCCAACGACTGTACCTGCGAATATTTTTGGTCATTACATACAGGTCATATAGATAAGATGTATGACGCAGCAGGGAAGCGGCCCATCAAAGTATTGTCATGCCCTGGCATTATTTATTTATTTATTGTAAAAGTAAATATAGCGCCATAAAAGCCGAGGCCAATGCGGGGTTATATTAACATCAGCTGTCATCCAGTACATATCTGAATAAACAGATTTAACAATATATATTTAATTATATAATCGAAATAATTTCGAAACATTTTTGCGCCACTTCTGTGAATTTCGGCATGTCGCAATTGGGTATATCAATATGCTCAGAAATCATGTTGAGTAATCGTATGGCGCGCGATAAAAGGGCACATTTTAAGATGTTTGTCCTCGTTGCGACCACATTAAACATCGGCACACGGCGACGATTACCGACGCGGTTGCTAGGCAATCACACACAGCTGCATTAATCCGAGATAACTACAGGTAGAAAGAAAGACTATACATTGGTACCTTTAATAATTTGTTTCTGCCAGTCTCCGGTGTGAGTAGTTTGACGGGTCCCGATGCCCATGGCCACTGAGGCTCGCCTTGTGTACAGTTGTCCTGTGAACATTTTTTAAACAAATTCAAATCATATGTATACACTCACAGGTAATGGTGGTCCACTAACCCGCATCGGGCCAGCATGGGTAGGCTCAATCAAATCCTCATTAAGGGAGGGGAGGTCTTTGTCCTGCAGCTGGACATCAAGCTTGATTAAGTGATCGAAAAGTCGTGGAGTGATTTTTACTTGCTAATTGCGCCCTTCTATATTGCATACGTGTAGCACAAAATATGCAAAAATGCACTTTGGATGAAAGATCCAAGTTCATGCAGAGAATACCTGGCGATTCAATAGGAAGTTGAAGCACGCGAGTTTAGTGTCTCTCTCCGTGCGTAAGAGCGCGCGCGTTTACGTGCGCGTGCGCGTGTGCGTGTGCATGCGTACGTGAGCGTGTGCGCTTGAGGCGTGTATGCGTACGTGTGAGTGAGTGCATGTGTGTGTATATGTGTGCGTGAGTGTGTGTGTGTGTGTGTGTGTGTGTGTGTGTGTGCGTACGTGTGTGCGTGCGTGCGTACATACCGTGCTGAATATCCTGCGCCTGACGCGTTCGTAGTCGCGCTCGCGCTGCTCGAGCGACTTGCTGCGCGCGCCGCCCAGCGCGCCCGCGCCGCACTCCTCCAGCGACGCGGTCTCGCGCTTCAGGATCGACCTGGAGTTTTGGCGGGAATTCTGACAGCGCAGTTCATCGCTTATTTTAATTTATTTCGTAAACTAGTTTAGAGTTGTGTTTGTTGTATAAATGTGGTGTGGATTTGTTCAATAAACATTGACGGTGATGAACAGTGTATGGAAACATTGAAATAAGTGAATTAAGAATCGTACTGAAAGGAGTTAACACCAAGACTCCGACAAGACCTTGAAATCGACCGCACCCGTGTTTCATCGTTCTTGTAAAAATAACTTGAGAATGAATTATACTTGACACTGGCTAAATGCATAATACTGCGAAAGCCATTAATAAAAAGAAGAAGAAGGATCGACCTGCGCACACCACACGCACCACAACCGATAACAACGATACGCGCTACATATCATCACCGCCATTTTGGAGTGGTAGAGCCACGCTGTAGACAGTTTTGTCTACATCATGAATGGGCTGGCTCAACCGGGTCGTTACCACTGTCTCACAGAAAACCGACGTAAACTAACGGCTTGCTGCTGCGCTTCGTACGGTGGGTGAGATATCCGGAAGCCATTTTGGCCTCCTCCCCTTCCCAATTCCTAATTATCCCTTTCCTTGAAGGTCGGCAATGCGCCCATGATTCTTCTGGTGGTGGGCGTCCATGGGCAGTGGAGATCACTTACCATCAGGTGACCACCCCACTTGCTCGTTTGCCGGTCTATACTATAAAAAAACCACCAGGGGCTATCAGATGATCATCATTTTACTTTTCTTCGTTTCCTAACCTAACCTAAAACAACCGTCACAATCTATACAAATAAAAAAAATTGGAGTCTCTGTTTGTAATATTAAAATAACCGCTTTTTACTAATAACATTTGTTTGGATGTAAATACGGTACATATACCAAAACAACATTTTTTTATAAATTTTTGTCTGTCTATCTGTCTGTTTGTTTTGGCTAATCTTTGAAATGGCTGGACCAATTTTGACGGGATTTTCACTGACAAATAGCTGATGTACCAAGGGGTAACTTAGGCTACTTTTATAGTAGAAAAACAATAGTTTTAGAAAAAAAAATTACGATCTCACGAAAAAACGATTAAAACCGATGAAAAATGTAATAATATTCGATTCAAATAGGGAAGTTGGCTCTAGGTGTTTCTTTACACGAAATACAGAATTAATAAGTTATCGTAAACTCTGCGAACCGAAAAATATATACCACGCGGACGAAGTCGCGGGTAACATCTAGTGTTTAATAAAATTCCATAGACGGACATTGAATAAAAAATCATGATTTACTTGGCGTTGGTGACGTCGGGCTGTTGCCGCTGCGGACTGGGCGGGAAGTTGACCGTACACCACTGACGGAAGTTTGTGCACGGGATGCAACCGCCGCTTGTACCTGACGACATAAAATACACATTGAACCTTTGCGTATAACAGGATACGATAATAGGTATAGGGATCTTTGAAGAAATTTGATGATTTTATAATATATGTTCAAATATTTATGAGTGGTAGAGCCACGCTGTAGACAGCGTTTTGTCTACAGCATGAATGGGCTGGCTCGACGGATCGTTACCACTGTCTCACAGAAAACCGACTTAAAGTAGCGGCTCGCTGCTGCGTTTCGTACGGTGAGTGAGATAACCGGAAGCCCAAATCCCCTCCCCTTCCCAATCCCTAATTATTCCTTTCCTTTAAGGTCGGCAACGCGCCCATAATTCTTCTGGTGGTGGGCGTACATGGGCGGTGGAGATCACTTACCAACCGGTGACCCACTTGCTCGTATGCCGGCCTATGCTATAAAAAAAAAACATTCAAACCATAACGATATGTCAAATCTAACCAAATAAAAGACAAAATATTTGTTAAATGGCTTATGGAAAGCAAAGGACTAAACAGTCACCGTATGAGTACCTGCTTTGTGGATAGACCATTTTGGGCATGTGCAATTATATAATCTACAATAGCCGCATATTACAGCTGCAGCTCCAGCAGGACATACAATTTTTGTGGTTTAAATATGGTCAGCTGTAGATTACAAAACTAAATGCCTGTTTATAGCGTTTCCTTGACTTGTGGGGAGAAAACACTTTTGGTCCTTCGAACTCGATACAGAAATTCTAAGTAATCACAACTTACCACTTTTAGAGACCAACACGGAGTTCTTATTGGACTGGTCTAGATGATGCGACAGTTGGTATAGCGAAGCGCATCGGTGCACCAACATTCTGCCGTATGACGTCATCACCGGAAATCGAACTACACACCTCCTACTAAACATACATACAATAAGTTGAGGTTATTATTGGCACCATTGCTGCGCGTAAAAAAGCCATACGGAATTTTATATTAAGAATTTCTACATCAAAAATTCAACTTGTTTATGGTATGAACAGTATAACATTATATGTTGATGTCAGTAGACAGGATTATAGCCTTCCTACATATCTAAACTAATATTATAAAAAGGAAAGAATTGATAGTTTGCATTGAATAGGCTTTGAAACTACTGGATTTGGACAATAATTTCACCATTAGAATCCTACATTATCCCTGATGAACATAGGCTACTCTTTATCCGGGAAAAGGCAGTAGGTACACGGGGGTTTAGCCGCGAGGAAAAGCTAGTGTCTAATATAATGGCGCTCGTGTACTTATTTGGTGTGGTGCGATGAAGTATGAAGATGGCGCACGCGAGCTTTTTTTCACCCTACCCTCGACTTTATCGCAGCCAGACGTCATTTTTGTGACTTAAAAGCTCTTCAAAATTTTTTTACAACAAAACAAAATTCTGAACGGCTGTAAATATTGAGAAAACATTCATCAAAATGTCTGTACACCCTTACCCATTATCGATGACTAGGTTGGTGAGTTCCTTTTCAATCTTCAACAACGTCATCCGATCCCGCGGGTTCTTGTTCAACGTTTCTTTTATGAAGTTCACCAGCTCCATTCCAGTAGGCTCCGACTTGTCATCTAATGAAAAAATATAGTAGGGTAGCTGACATTTTTATTATTTGACTCGGAATTTACGGCACCTAAAATGTATTTAGTCATATGTTAACTTACGGGAACAAAAAAATGTATAATATAGAATTTTAAAAATCTGTTCAAAAATAAATAAGGTAAATGTAGTTCAACTCTGGTGGAAGGGGTAACTGTCAAATTACAAAAAAGGATAGACAGCGCGGTACGTGACGTCACCGACCGCGATGAGCATTACGTGCATCGATATTATTGATATGTTTCCCACTACAATATCCCATATCAATATTAATAATATTAGTTGCGGCCTAATTTTAACCAATTTCATTTCTGTGGTCGCAATAGGGTAATAGCTAACTTACTAAGGTAGGTGACCATCACGGCATGATGAATAGATCAAGTACAATGACGTCGTTTCGTCGATAAACAGTTTGCGCAACAAATAATTTTATCGTACGTTACCTGAGTCGCTCCTGGTCAGCGACACGTTTTTTGGCTTTTCTTTACGCTCTGGACATCTGAAAGCATAATTCGATTTAATTTAAGGCGAATACACATAGCACCTACCTCTGTGATATTGGGATTGCAAATTCTGAACGGGTGATTTGTCACTAATTTGCATTTTGAGTATTAACATTGGCAATTAACAATGTTTAACATTGTTCCTTCGAGACTTTATCCTTTACCTGCAATAATAGGCCATGTCTTCCGCATCAAGGCTGCCAGATTTCTCCAAAGCATCGTATAGAGCTGAAAATACAAAATCTATATTGTAGAATAGGAAAATAGTAAAGTAACATCTTTCTGTTGCATTTCGTATGCTCAGTTAGATTTCCGGAGGCACAATTTCGCTTTTCCTTCTCTATTGAGAATAATTTCCTATGTTGAGAATTATTCCCTATTGGGAATAATTTCCTATGTTGAATATTATACATTATTTAATATGCAACAGAGTGTAATAAGAAAAAAAAACCCTTTTGTTAAAAAAAATCAAAATCGCTTAAAAAAGGAGCCCGCGATTATGAATTAAAACATTGGTATGAGCAAAGGTTTCGTTTGCTTGTGGGAGGATACTTGTATCCGACCGGATAGCGACCACCGTACACTGGTGCTAAAACCTGCCATAGTGGCCCACCTTGCCAGCCAGCTACCTAGCCAGTGTAACTCCTTTGCACCAGGATCAACAGTGGCACGCATTTTTGTCGACACCGAGCAATGAAGCAACAGTGTGTAAGCACTGTTGTGTTTCGGTTTGAAGGACATTGAAGCCAGTGAAATTACTGGGCATTATGAGACTTATAAACATTTTTTATCTTGGGGCATCGAGCGCAATTGAATGCCATGCAGGGCTTTGTAATTCAAAGTTCTATGTGGTGTTGCATCTGTTTATGGCAGGCGTGCCATCAGCCGCTTACCATCAGGCGAGCGCATTGCTCGTCTCGTCATTAAATCAAATAAAATAAAAGCTCGGCGAGTCTCTGGGAATGCCTAAATGTCTTTGTCCCGCAACGAAATTAATCTGATAGAAGGTTAAGGAGGAGTTGGAAATATGAATTGTCCACTTCCCTCCATAGCACTAGTATAGCGTATTAAAATTTGTGAAGTATACCAGATTGTTCATTGTCCATACAATCCGGACAGTCGTCCGAGCACGCGATACCGGAGTCTTGCTTTATCGGACACGGTTTCCTCCGTCTGCGGCCTCTGTGAACATGACAAATGTAAATAGCTACTGTTGGCAGCCTCTGCCATGCAGATGGCGATTATGGTGTTGTGAAATAGAAGTTCGAGTTCGGGTCTCACGCCGCGCTGAGGCAAATGTTTGTGCAATTTCATGGTCAGAAAAGCATCCCTAAATTTTCAAATCCATCGCCATGCTTTAAGGTCACTTTTGTGAACTTGGGGTCGAATGCTTTATTCGAACTGCGTCGTTCATATAGTTTGTCATCAAAGCAAACTGTGATTATCTTTTTTTTCATCGGAAAAAAAAATATTTCCATTGTCTGACGGACCAGTTTCGTACCTTTTTGCAAATGCAAGCTGGGCTTGCCTAAGGCACCGTTTCAGCATGGATACTTTCGTTGCAACTTTTCGCCATCAAACATTTTCGTATGTGCCGGGATCTGAGGGCTTATTTTCTTTTTTTTTTCTCATTGGACCCTTAAAATGATCTCGTTTTGCTAAGCGAATAATATATCGATCATCTCGATGTGATGTATTTTTGGGCACGCGCGTTATATATGAATTCGTTTGATACTTATTAAAATGTTTCACCACACGGAATACCATCGTTTTCGACCAATGCTGAAATGGTCAGCTATATTTTTGTACTTTATTTTAAAAATAAAAAATGAAGTGTTCAGCGTTCTTAATTATGTGACCAGCAACTAACTGATAACAGGTTCAAATGTTATTAATAAAATTTATCTATTTGTTTTTAATTTAATTATGTGTATAAAATTAATGTACCGATAGTAATGGGAAAACTTTGCAGTACACAGAAAAGAAAAAATATATAAGTACAAGGAAAGAGCAACGGTAGTTTGCTTGAAAATTTCTTGACATAAAATAAACGTTCTTAATTATATGACTACTACTGTATTTTATATTTTTATGCATTTTTACGCATAGCTCCGCCAAATGTGGAGCAATTTTTTGATTATTTTTGTATTCGATAAGGATTCCTCCGATGGTGAGTCCATATTAAGTTGAGTCAAGATTTTATAACAGAGTACGAGGAAAAATGGGAAACCCCATAACGGATAACACCAAACACACCGCTATTAGGGTTTTGATTGTAAAAAATTGATTGAGTGTAAATCCCATCTCAGAATTAGGTAAGTGACCTTAAAACACGTTTAGGGTTTCCCCGATGGTACGCTGGGGGAACGGGCGATGATTCTCTGAAATCCTGACCTGCAATGTGGACAAGCGGCGCAGTAGCCACAGACGCAGTATATACGTGGGCTGTTGGACAACAGGTCGCGCGACGAGTCCGAATTTGTTTTGTGGAAGAGCCAACGCTTGGTGCGCATGCGCTGGTCCATCTGCGACTCCAGGTCCCAACACCCCGGCGCCCCGGGTGTGATCTGTGGACCGAAACATGGTAATGCACTATAGTGGTGGTAGGATACTTGTATCCGACCGGATAGCGATCACCGTACACTGGTGCTAAAACCTGCCATAGTGGCCCACCTTGTGTGGGTCGCGTTCCAGGGTCAGCCAGTGTATATCCGGTTCTCCCCAGGGGGCTTGCCCCCAGATCCTAACCCTTTTCCCATCCCTGTTTCCTTCCCCTCCCCCTTGGCCCTTTGGCAGGCCGGCATAATCTTGCCGACCTACGATGGACACATTGTTTATCGTTGGTCGACACTATTCTTGGATTGCGCTACTCTTACCATCAGGTGTAGCGTAGTCACTTTGCCGAGCCAGGATAAAAAAAAAAAGTGGTGTGCACTGCTCTAGTTGTGATAGACCAATGGAATAAACCAATGGAATCAGTATTGGCGCCGTTGTCGAAATTGGTTGCTGTCTATGCAGTGCCTCTGAATTCCTACGGATAGTATTTTCTACTAACGTTTCATACAGTATTTTACGTAGTAGCCCACGGCTTAGCATTAGCTATACCAATTAAATCAATCTCCTAATCCTTGACCGTTCTTATAAACTTCAAATGCTTAGTCTAATTTATGTTTATTTGCCCGTTTTCAGTTCCTCGGCGGCTGCTAGGTATATGACAACAGCTATATAATACCGGTATCATAATATGTTATAACGCTATCTCACCTGTATCTCGACCGTCTGCTGCTTCTTATTATCACTATCACTCATCACACACGCACCGTCGCGCAATTCGGCTTGACTAGAATTATCCGCGCCATCTAGCGTCCTTTCACTGGTATCTATATAGTTTTTGTCTGTACAGAACTCGGCATCGATTGGTTCGTCATCGCGTTTGTCGGTATTAATGCCGATATCGGAATCTACAGCGGTATTTTTGTCGATGAAGGCAGGGGAGGAGGTGCGCGGGGGCGAGTGGGTTTCCCTTATTGCTTGACTGCGCACCAGTTGTTTGGATTTGAAGCTCTGTAGGAGAATGCAAACACATTAGAATAATCGACAACGCATGTATATGGCTAGTCTGTATTACCTGATGATCCAGGACTTTCGACTTACCCTATTTCTGGTCAACATGCTAGACTCCTCCGAAACCGGGGAAGCCTTTTCCAGATCTGTCTTCTCCATTGCTTATTATACTCTGGAAAAATTTATGTTTTTTTTTATAAAACAAAACAGATTTTGGAATCACTACAACCGAACTTTAATTATAATACGGCGTAATATGTCATGTATAATATGTTCTGTCGGTGATGATTTGTTCATGACATTTCGGCACTCTGGGTACACTTCTATCCGATGTCGTAAAAAGATCAATATTGTTTTATACGTCGACTGTTTAACGAAGTTCATAGTTAATTTGATTACGAACTTGGTATGGGGCTACAGAGCTTAAGTGAATGGGAAGCGATGACATTAATTAGATAGTATCTTGAGTGCCTCCATTTATGCAAGACCACAAAGTAACGAATACAATCTACTAACTAATAAATTGAAAATAAGTATACCAACCTTCACTTATCCACACGGAAAAAAATCACTTCTAAAACACTTCTTAAATTTAATTCACAAGGGGAAAATATACTAATTATTAAATATTAAAGAACAGATTGGACGAACAATCTACTTTAGAAGGCAACTATTTTTTTTTCTTCTAAACAACCTAACCTCCGAAAAATCTATTAAAGCCTCTTTTTATAAAACCGGAAATTAAAAAAACAATCGCACATTGGATTATCGGCAACTGTTCCGAAAACCGGTAACGTATGATTTTTTTAACATTTACATTTGGAACACATGGGAGTGTTAAGCTCGATGTTTTTCTTTTTAATTTTTAAACTTTTCAAAATGTTCCTTTTTGTTCTTTGTGTTCGTGGACGGTCGCTGACGGAGTGCATTTTTCTTTGAGATATTTGTTTAAAACAATTTGGCGGAACACAGTGATGAGGGGGGCTCTGGGATGTTGGTTCGCTGTTTTGGTGTGTCGGACGCCATTAATCTGTAACAACAGATATAAACGGTGACCAAAATAATATCAACTCCAGAAGTTTTGCGAGTCCCGTAATATAGAGGTGACAGTGATAAAAGTCACAAATGAAAATTAGTAAAGTAGAAGGCAAAGTGGCATAGGGCGGAACGGTATCGTATAATGTATGGATGGTATGGTAGTAAAGTAATCGCCTCGCTTTTATCAGGACAATCTGCAAACTGCGTCCGTTGTTTATTACGTCACGATATTAATCTAAAGGAGGAATACATAAGGTGACGGTTGCTTTCTTTGCGATATTTACTACCATCGTACGGAGTAGGACATGCAAGACGCAGCATATTTGTCCCGTACATGACGAAATAATGTAAAAGCGCTTTGAAATTTTACATACATGTGGGAATAGTTCGATATAGGCCGAATAAAAAAAATTATTGCATTTTTGAACTTTGATTTTCTTTCATTTCTTTTTTCTAACAACGTCTTGCCGTCTTGTTTAGTCTAGTTCATTGGCTTTCACTTTCATACATCTTCAGCAATCAATGTCCTGTCTCTTTCCCCCTTAGCCACTTTCATACCTCTTCCCTTTCACTCAATCAAATTCCAAATCTATCATTCGTCCTTACGTTCCATTCCACTCATTTAAACATATTTTAAAACGTTCCGATCCTACATACATTTACATTTTGACAGCCTCCGTGGCGTAGCGGGCGAGTAGCAGGCTGCACAGCGAGACGCCGCGAATTCGATCCCCGCGTCGAGACAAATGTTCGTGTGATCCACAAATATTTTAAAGTGGGGCCTTATTATACTGGGCTATGTTAACAGTCGTTTAAAAATCGTGTCTTACTCAACACTATAGAGCGATATTCATTATATTTAGCTAAAATGACTATATTCTCGGAAATAATAAATATAAATAACAATCGTTTTATTGTCTTTTGTCTTCAGACTCTAGCTTATACAAAGCGAAATTCCTCGGTGTGACCGATCGATGCGACGGTAATTTTTTTTATAAGTAGATAAATGAAATCGTACTCAATGACGAATGGTAGTGGAAACATGCTTTACATTGAGTCTAACCCTGACCCGCTACCCTTGTGTGTAAAGCAAGTTCAAAGCAAGCTCACTCAAAGCCGCAACAACCTATGCAGCTAAGAAAACGATTTATGTCTATATCCATAATCCGTAGGCCCTAATCCTCTATCGCTTTCCCAATTCCTTAATCATACCATTCTTTTAATACCGCCAACGAATTCATGATTTTGCTGGTATTTGCAGCGGAGATTACTGACCATCAGGCGACCCACTCGCACGATTGCCGGCTTCTGGTATTAAAAAAATCATAAACTTTTAGCGTTGATTACCGCCTACCTTTTTGTCCGTGGCAAGCCTTTCCTCCGCAAAAGGTCATCGGGATGACACCGCCTACGACGATAAGACCGCCGTTTGTACCTTCTTTATTGCCACATATCGTGATCGAACTTCGTGCCACTCTTTTCGAGCTGAAGATTAACCTTTTTTTATCCAGCCACGACAAAGTAATACACGGGACCTTTTGTTAAGTATATTACAGTCCAAATATAATTTCGACCGTCAATTTCGTCACTTGACGGTCGCCAGAATTATACCGGCCTGAAGTCACTGGATATACACTGGTGATATACATAGATGTTATTTAAATAAAAATTAATACACCTAAAGGTCTCGCGACACCCAGAATCGCAGCACAAAACGATTTCAAGTCTCGGTCCAGGAATCCAACCCACGGCTTCTCGTTTTACGGCCGGCTCACCCGCTACGGCACGAAGACTGTCGTTTATTTATAAGGTAGATCACTCGCATGCGAGAGTGCGTATGTAAAGAAATAAATTTAATGTAATTAAAATATGTGGATTAATCAAAGCAGCTATTCTATTAAATTTCGTTTCAATATAATCCTCCTCTTCCGTCCTAATTAAATCATGTCCCTAGAACTAGGTCGTGCATCTGTCCCGCTCTAGCGTGCATATGGAAGGGGCTCGATGCATCGGGGTGACCTATATACGGTGGGTCGTCAACCCCTCCCGGGACGGCCCAGGATTCCGCAGGTTAGGATCCCTCTTTGTGACCTACTGAACTAATTTGCTAACTATTGTTAACGATTGATTTTGATGTGCTACGTATTACCACGTATGCTGTGGTAATATCAAAGAGTGACTAAATCTTAGACAAAGATGTTGGAAAAGTTGCATGGGCACTTGTCAAAGATTTTTTCCAATATTGGACAAAGATATTGGACTAGTGGCATATCACCTAAAGACGTTTTAGGGTACCTATATGGTACAACGTTTGCAGTATACGCTGATATAGTGCACCAAGTATATTGTGTAATCACATATTTTCAATACGCACAAGATACTCTCTCTGGCCTGAAGGTAGCAACGAACGGCGTCGCGTCGCGGATATTTTATTTCAGAGGGTCACGGGAAGTTTAGAGGGCGGGTGAAGTATCTAACTTCAGCCCGGCCGAGTCATTTTGTGCATATCGTAGTTTCACCCGTCTTACTATGAAGTTTTATAGTGTCCGAAAATTGATGAGGGCAATTTCTGTGTACATGATTTAATTTGCCGTTAAGCAAAAATGGACCAATCACGTATACAGAAATCTATGCATAGCAAAGACCTAACTTAAGTACTTGAATACGCTCAGTAGGTAATCTTCATTACTCTAAATTCTCCAGAATCCCTTACGTCACGCATATAAAAAAACTGAACATAAAAGTATCATTATACAGTAAACAACGCGCCACCCAAGGCCAAGGCTTTCCTTTATTCAGACCATTATGCAACACAATGTCCTCGAAAGTTACGGCCAAACATTACCACATTAATTTTCTCGAAGCACAAATTGGGGGTAATCAGTAACGGTTCCCATCTGTGGGCAGTCATTATGTACCCCATAAATCCACTTGCCCGCATTGACCTCGGGCCTGCCCTTCACCTTCAAGGTGGCGTATCGTACCATACGGTGCAGTCCACGTGGTAACCCCTTCCTTATCTAATCAGTGGTGTTAATTTATTTTCTACTGGGTAGAATCTACTCCATTACACGACATATTGCCGCACTCAGAGACTTTAATTGTGTTTAATCGTCAATAAGCCATTTCTTAGAATTAGATTGAGTCTTATACTATTTGTATATATTATTTATATTAAATAAACTGACGATATACCTAACATGGTTATTAGGTGTAGTCTAGTGTTATACTGTGCTAGTGTAATGTAACACACGTGCAAACTATAAATACACGATGTGTATGTGTGCATGAGTATGTGCGTGTGCCATCGAACCAGCCGATGTATTCATATCCAGCACAGTGTGTTTGATTTCAACCCAGCAACGGTTCACTTTGTAAAGGTGTATTTATTCATTTAGTTGCATCCATTCTTCTTTCCTTTGCGCTCACCCCGCCCAGAAGTGGGAAAAAATAAGCCTTTTATAAGCACATGGACAACAGATGGATAGTGTGTTTCTAGATTAGAAATATACTAAATTCAAATTTTTTGACTTCATTATTTTATCAGATTACTTTAACACCTTAACTATATTACAATGGCTACTCCACAAAGTAATAAGACAGCAAACGCTACATTGACAGGAAAAACAACATTTAAGAATATTTTCTAACGAATAAGACAACAAAGAAAACTACCCTTTAGGTTCACAATCTTCTTTCAGAAATAAATAGAAACTTGTTTGGTGGGACTTAAAAAAAAAATTGCAACCGGGAAAATCTTGCCGAAAATTTACATATTTATCAAAAGATACGAATCTATGTTAAAGTTGGCGCATTTTTGCAAATATATCGGGTCGCGGGGCGCGTGTGCGGTGCCCCGTTGACCCGGTCACCAGGCGATGGATCTCCGTGTCGGGGCTGCACGAGCGGAGACGGAAATTGACGAAGGCGCTATGATCATTTTTATCATTGCCTAGCAGATACCCCCGCTGGATTTCGGAGGTGGGGTAAATTGGTAATTAAATGCAATCACTTCATTTACTTTACCCATGATACGGAACGACGACACTATCGTAGAATTTGTTTTATAGCAAAATCTCAACTTTTCAGTAGAGCGGTCTAACTATATTTATTTATGATTCTTTCTTTTTATGATGGTTCTTGGGTACCTTAATTAAACACATTAAAATGATCATAGTGAAATAATAAAACTACTTAACACCAAAAAACCAGTAAAATAATTTTGAGGTCTTTGAAACGCTCTACAAAAAATAGCGTTTTCAAAATGAGAATCTTCTACGATATTGTTAAGCTAAGCTGAAAAATGTCTTCATTGGCTCCAACCATAGTACGATGCCACTAGATGCCATCTAGTGGCACTGTAACGTAAGGCTGAGCACCGTGAGATCCTGGGTTTGATTCCCAGGTCAGACAAATTATTATTACAATTTGTGTGTAGAGTCGTCCATTTGAAAAATCACACATGAATTACCCGGGATGAGATTTTTGCCAAGCAAGATAAGCTCTCTTATTAACTCTTCGGGATAAAGGCGTGACCTTATTTTATTTACCAGTTCCAGAATTGTAAACAAATATCCCATTTTTATATCCATTTTCCAATTATCTCTATTGTATTGAGTGTAATGTAAACATGTTTTAACAAAGGGATTGCTTGAATAGTTAATAGATGTTTGTCTCATTTAGAGCATGGGCTATCGGTGGACTTTTATAAAACCGGTATGTAGAATTTCGATTCTACAATTTCAAATACCGTAGGTGGACGTCCAACGCTGCGTTTGCGGGTACATGGCCTTAAGTAAGTAAGTAAACGTATATCTTAAATTAAACCAACAATCTTTGATCAGACAGAAGAACAAAATAAAAGGAGGACCAATTAAAAATATTAACGATATCTCCAAACAAGTAATCAGTCCTCGTTCATTCACCATTAATAAAATCCTCCTTACAATTTTAACGACGAAAATCACGACAGTAAATTATCGTGATTGTTGAAACAATGATAGCAATAAGCAACGTGCTATTCAAACTTAGTCAAAGAGACATTTTAAGGATCTAATCTTGTAACACGTCTAGGACGCGGAGGAAAAATCCCTTTCTGATTCTACACTTGGAGAGTGGTATTAATATTAAAATGGTTTTTAACAGTTTTCTTATACAGTATATTTTGTCCGATATCCCGGATTTTTTTACAATATCGAAACGGGTATGCTCTAGTCTCATTTCTGGAACAGCTATTAAGATCCTACAATCGCAAAGATCTTCGAAGGATGTTATAGCATCGTATAACAGGAACACTATTTATTATAGATATTTTTAAAATTTATTACACAAATTCATACTTCTTGTTCTCTTGTTCGTTGTTCTTGATCATAGACATTACTTACTTGCGGCCTTTAGGGCATGTGTGATGTAGTTGATTTCAATCATGCTTTTCTTCTTTTTTAAATGTAGGTATCCCGCTTAATCCACAGATTATTGTAAGAAATCAAATAATGCCAATAATTGCCACATTACAAACACCATTGATATTGTACACTATGATAACATTTAGCAGTTTTCTTGTATTGTTTTCAATTTAAGCTTTCATATATCTGACGATCAGCTTGTCTTATTAGCTACAGATCGAATGATATAAAATACATTTCACCGACCCTATCTTCGATCCCTCTCATTCATTCAATGACCTATATAGGTACAATTGGTACCCATGACCATTATGCGAAAAAATCTAAAACGCAGGTGCGTCTAAACACACGAGGTGGTGAGCTTTATATAAAATGTGAACGCTTTTATTTTTAGCACAAAAGGGCGTGATTATTACGAGGGTGACCTAACAACGATGTGTGAACACACTTGGAAATTGATTTGGTAATTTGAGCGCAGTCAGTGTGCACACGTAAGGCGTACAGTAGTATATACGATACAAAATAGTCACTCGTGCAAGCTCAGTCAAAGAAGGGCCGATTTCATGTTTTCAAATGTTAGAAAATGTTAGAAAATGTTTTTGTTAACATTTTATAACATCGGTGTGGCAGCACCATTACTGTTTTATACGTGCTGGTTGTCTAGGCAGCCACCGGCTAATTTGTTTTTATACATAAATCATACAAAGATAGTTCGATTGTATAGTATAAACACCGCATCCATTCAATCAACTTTATCTTTACTAGTGGTACGGCTATCGGCACGGCTTAAATCTAGATAGTCAGTTAAACCGGCTGTTAAGATTGAACCGGTTTGATTCAACGGTTAAATTTAGACTAACGGTCACTTTCCACGACATTTCGACGGGTTGACCGACGTCCCGGGTTAAAAATAAAAGCATGTGCCCTTGGAAGCGGAGCGCTGAAAATTGTTTACTGAGAATGCATTTTGCTGATTATATTTCTATCGTAAGGAATTGAAGATTTATCTGCTCAATTAACTATCAGATTGGGAGACGCTTCAGGAGGTATAGTAAAAGTTTTCATGAAAGTAGATGACAGATCCCTCATACTGGACAAGTGCTTGTTATAAAGCATACGCACAGTCACGAAACGCTTGTATTGAGTCTAGAAAACCAAGGGAATTAGAAACTTTATCACCTTTTTATGCCTATTTATGAGTATATAAATAGGCATAAAAAGTATGAGATTTTTGGAATCCCTCTCAACTAAATTTAACCGGCAGGATCTATATTGAACAGTAATAAATCAATAGGTTTGAAGTTTGGGTTTCGGTTTGCAGCTTACAGAATATAGCTTTTTTTCTAACCGAGAGTTAATTTCAGGTTTCAGAACGTTCCAGAATCTGATGCTTTAGCAGATGCCGGAAATCGAGGCCCCTGATGGTAAGTAATCCGCAGGGTCATAGCCCTGACCCCATAGTAAGATTCGAGTCTTGTGTCGTGGGTATCAGGAACTACGAGAGACTTTTGGTCTCACAACACCCAGACCCCGAAACAAATATTTGTGGATCAAACAATCATTTGTCTCGGTGCGGGGATCGAACCCGCGGCCTCTCGCTTCACAGCCGGCTACTCGCCCGTTGCGCCACGGATGAAGATGACGATTCACATCGCAGAGTATAGATGTGGAAGTGTACAGTCATCAAAATGAAATGCCAATACGAGACTGGGAGTTAATGCTCAAGCGGATAATGCGTCTTTTACATGCAACGCATGATCTCCGCCAAAATATACAGGAGCACACAGGAAATACCATCGGACGTGGTTACATAACACACGTGGCGCGAACTGCCCACACTCGCGCGTCACGCCACACGCGGCAACAGTGAATGAAACCGCAGCGCGTAGGTGCGCTCCTAATTCTGCCAATGTTTATTTCACCATACATTTTAAACGGAACCTTTCTATTGAGATTTATGTTATTGTAATACACAACGATGTTGTTAGTTCGCTCGATCTCATCAAATGCTTTTATGTTGGCTCAACAAAATTGTCGGTCTTACGTATGCAGTGCAGTCTTACATTGACCGACTAAAGATGTTGCTTTTTAAACAAACGATCATAGTTAATTCTTCGATTAGATAGCACAGATTAGAAAATCAGAAAATAGTTTGGACGTCACACGTACAAATAACTTATACATAAATAAATAAATTACACCCAACAGTCACACATATAGCCCTCACCCAACTTTTTATCAACTGGTGTTTTTTGGATTCAGCAACTGATGAACATTTTCATCTCATTTTATAATTTATCGTACTCTGGGTATTGGAAACTAAAAGCGGTTTTAGTCACATCACATTCACACTCAAATAAAATAACTTGCAGATTAACATTATTTTTGCTGTCAAATAAACGTGCGACTTCTTCCTCTAGAACCTTAGTTCCTAAAGTGGTCCAGGTGGACCCTCAGGGGTCCACGGGAGACTCGACGAGGTTCACAATTCTTAAACGGATCACGAAAATTACACATTTTTTGTCGAGTTTTGGGAATATGGTAGAAATGCAGGGGTGGTCCACCGGAACCAGCAAAACATTGAAAGTGGTCGATGAGAAAAAAAGTCTGGGAAGCTCATCTCTAGAACAAGTAATCTTGTGGCATAGTATGAATAATATGAATGTATGAATTTGTACTCCTAAATATCGTCGTTGCGCTTGCCAAACTCGTTATGTGCATTTTTTTGAAAAATTTTTTTTTCGTTTATCGGCCTTGAAATCGATTTCCACATTGAATACAAAAACAATTATGTGTTTTTTCCGTCTAGGAGTCGATTTAACAAATCCTATATGTGTTCTTTATTTTAATTTCTGGCAATGCAAAAGTCGTTATGTGTTCAAATCGAAAGTTTTTTTATCATCTGTTGCACATGGTCTGAGATCCCGGGTAACATCGACCTTCACCCATCTCTTAACCGAATAAAAATATATTTTAGGGTATAAAATGTGTTGCTGAACACATACTAATAAGGTTGCCTAAAAAAATATGGTCAATGATATTTAAGTATTAATATAACACTACTACTAAAATTTTTCAAAAACTATGATCGTACATGTCAGCTGGATTCGATACGACCAGGGAAAAAGGCTGGGGATCCTGTAGTTTCAGACATCAGAGGGTTGCTGTATAAAAGGGAAACATTTTTTTCAAACTGCGGCATCCAGAGAAATGGCAAATACTGCCTCAAAGAAGCACCCACAAACCCCACAGCACTAAAGTGCTAAAAGTGTTGTAAACAACACACCAAGAAAAATAGAGAAGACCAAATACGAGAGCTTACAATCATAAAAAATTATATGCACCGAGGCTAACCACATTTTCTACGACAGCCTCATGATTTAAATCTGAAGACTGATTCCTAAATAGATACCTAGACCTTAGTGTAATACTATTCCAAATATTGTTTGATTCATAATATTTTATTATTATTAAGAGAAAAGAAATTTTAGTAGTTGGTGTGATTTTATATCTTTATTTTTTTGTTTATTTATATAATTTGTTGATTGTCAAGGTTGCCCACCTTGATGGTTGAAGTAGATGTTTCCAAATTAACTTTAAGCATACTTTGAATTATAATAAGCTCCAGAAGTAACATGTTCCTACATTAGATTAAGAGTAAATTACATAAAAAGCTCTTTATTCGTTTCCTTCAGTCGCGTTTTCACTATTCGCGGATTAAAACAATGCGACCCAATTCCTATATTCGCGGCTAAAGATTTCTTTATTCGCGGATCTAAACGGTACATAGGTACATACAAATTGCTAAAAAGTATTCCATTTTTTTTTATAGCATAGCGGCATACGAGCAAGTGGGTCACCTGATGGTAAGTGATCTCCACCACCCATGTACGCCCACTACCAGAAGAGTCATGGGCGCGTTACTACCAGAAGAGTCATGGGCGCGTTGCCGACCTTAAAGGAAAGGGATAATTAGGGATTGGGAAGGGGAGGGGATTTGGGCTTCCGGTTATCTCACTCACCGTACGAAACGCAGCAGCAAGCCGCTACTTAACGTCGGTTTTCTGTGAGACAGTGGAACGATCCGGTCGAGCCAGCCCATTAATGCTGTAGACAAAACTGTCTACAGCGTGGCTCTACCACTCAAAAATATGTAGGAAGACTTGGAGGAAATGTTAAATTCACAACCCATTGAAGAAGAGGCTCTCAATAATATCAGTTGAAATATAAAAATAAATAAATAAAAATATTCCTAGACAATTCACACACGATTATCTAGTGCCAAACTAAGCAGAGCTTGTACTATGTACACCAGATAAATATAATAATATATTTCTAAATACATACATAAATTATAGATAAATTACACCCAGTCACAGAACAAGTACTCGTGCTCATCACACAAATATTTGCCCTGGGTGGGAATCGAACCCACGACCTCAAACTGAACTCAGATTGAGTGAATACATATTTTTAATTTAGCACCAGCAGTTCTATTATTCACATAACAGAATTAATTTATCCAGTTCAGTTCCTTAAAAATCTGATATATGAACATTTTCACTTGTAAGAAATGGTTCGGCAAAATTCTCGGCAATCAATTCTGATATGTGCATCAAAATGACAAAAAAAAATACTGTGAATCATCAGTACATGTAATCAATTTCACTTGTATATCAGTTACAACATATTTTTTTTGCCACCATACTACATATTTAATTTATTGATAAGTGCATCCATCGTATATAAAGTAGTTTTTTATCTCCCCTGAAAACTTGACAAAAAACACATAGCGGTTTTGGCAAGCGCAACGACGATATACTGTTTGACATTTTAAATAGGTATCCAAATGCATTTTCTAGTGGAAGGGGCGATATATACGAGTATAATACGGGGATATAACACGGGGAAACCGAAGTTGTTAAAGCTAACTACAATTTGTGGTTAACAAATCATTTAGAAATTCCGGGTATTTGAATGCATAGCATTTTCCTTGATTGTATGAAGTCACTTGTTTTCATTTTTTGATTAATATCTCATCACTGCACAGGAATAGATGCAAACGAATCGAATCGATATATCAACAAAGATAAGTTAACCTACAACTGAATGAGGTTATCGCGACCCATAAATAACTTGGTCTTTCCAATTCTATTCTCATCGTCTCCTCGGTCATGAAAAAAATTATAACAATTAAATTCGATTACACCGAATCTGATAAGCGTAGTGTTCTTAAAAACAATAAACGACGCAATCACTATGCAGAGTTTTAAATAAATGCTGCTACATTTAGTCCATTGAAATGTTACATTTTTTAGGCCTCACCTTGCGTTTCTTAGAGGAGTCAATTTTATTTTTTTGATGTGTTGGGGGGGTAAGTGTAAAGCTAAAATCAAGTTTGTGGGGTCGCCACCCTTGTCCCACGGCCGCCATCTTGAAAATAGGGGTTGAAACGGTTTTTACGATATATCTCTTAAACTATTTATCTGATAAAAAAAATTTGTTAACGTTTTTTGTTGCTAATTAAATTCTCTATAACTTTGGTCCAGTAACTTTTTGTCGTAAAACTATAAATAAAAAAGTTATAAGTGAAAATGTAATAAAGAAAAAAATAAAGATGATAATTCTCTTGACAGCCTAAGATACAAACAATTCGCCAAGGCAGTGACAAAAAGTACTTCCTCCAACACAAGACACAGAACACAGTTCTCCAGAACAATGGAAGCACACTGCGGAACATTTTAGCCCTGCTTTTCGACATCCACACATCGCTCCACAGTTTCCTTTGCATTTACAAAAGATCAATTTAAGAAGCTCAGGGGGTGCTGGAGGTTTAGAGCTCTGCACTGGCATCAATAATTTTCCACATTTTTTCCAGCCCCAGTCTTCAGGATCATTATTATTACCAAGCCACGACTGGACCTGATGGTAGACTCGGAAAGTATGAAAGCGAGCTGTGTCTTGTGTTGGAGGAAGTGAAGATAAATTAAATGTACTTTTTGTCACTGCCTTGGCGAATTGTTTGTATCTTAGGCTGTCAAGAGAATTATCATCTTTATTTTTTTCTTTATTACATTTTCACTTATAACTTTTTTATTTATAGTTTTACGACAAAAAGTTACTGGACCAAAGTTATAGAGAATTTAATTAGCAACAAAAAACGTTAACAAATTTTTTTTATCAGATAAATAGTTTAAGAGATATATCGTAAAAACCGTTTCAACCCCTATTTTCAAGATGGCGGCCGTGGGACAAGGGTGGCGACCCCACAAACTTGATTTTAGCTTTACACTTACCCCCCCCTACACATCAAAAAAATAAAATTGACTCCTCTAAGAAACGCAACCCCAAATGTAACTTTTCAATGGACTAATTGAGTGATACCGAAATGGGTCTCATATGAAAACACTAAAATAATTGCATCCATTCCATCAATTTTGCTGAAGAGATTTAATATCAAGTTCTAAGTAAAGAAAAATATTATTTCCCTTACAAACTTTCCCATGCCTATTTTGTAACTTTTTAGGGTTAGAAATCAAAGACATATTTCTAAGGCTGAGATCTATCTATATGATATTATGCTTTCGCGATTTGCATACATATTATAATATTTATTTATTTAAACCACACGTTAACGCGTTTTAACCGCGTAGTATTTGAAGGTATGAATATCTATTGTTTATTTCTTTCTCGACGTTCCAACCGATTTCCATCGGCCGCGGTCACGGGTTGACTAAAGAAATAAATAATAGGTATTCCATTTTTTTTTTAATTAGCCCTATATATTATATTCGTCCCACTGCTGGGCACGGGCCTCCTCTACTGAATGAGAGGAAGCAGGCCTTAGTCCACCACGCTGGCCTAATGCGGGTTGGCAGACTTCACATACCTTCGAAAAATCTTATCGAATTCTCAGGTATGCAGGTTTCCTCGCGACGTTTCCTTCACCGTTAAAGCAAGCGATAATTAACAATTAATATACACGTAACTTAGAAAAGTCAGTGATGTATGCTCTTGGGGCTGGTTTCGAACCTGCGACTTTCGTCTCGACAATCCATACCACTCCCCGCTGAGCTATCGCTGCTTAGGTTTTCAAATACTACGCGATTAATGCATGTTTAAATAAATAAATATTTTGATATCTATCTATAGTTCTGAGTCAAATTAAAAATTCATCTCAAACGAATATATCTTTCTTCAAAGGCAAATATTATGGGATAAAAATTATTATATATAATTTTATATGTATACTTAATTAGTAGCAGTCCAACCTTGAACATAGACGCCCAAAAGCCCTAGGTTACTTCTTAGAAACCTAGATTAACATCAAATATAAGTATAGGTCACGATATACCAAGAAGTGGTGCACAGAAACGTATCGATCATTACTAACTGCATTATTTTTAGTTAAGCAATTTATAAATTGGCGAAACAAAATCGACCTGTCTAGACGTGATACCGACTAAAATAAAATGTTTCGGTTAGACTGGCCATTTTTAATGTGCTTATATTCATTTTTATTATGTTTGTGCTCTTTAGATTTCCCTGCCCTAAAGGTGCCAACAGAACCCTAATACATTGCATTGTCTGTCTGTCTATTTTTGTTTTACATTTAAAGGATTCTATATTTTGAATATTTTATATTTATTATTATCACGGTTATTATACCAATTAATAAAGAAAGTAGTTTGGTGGTACGAAGCCACGAGGACGGTGCGCGAGTGCGGTTCGCACTTAGTCACTTTACACGATGGCCCAACATGTAGACGGCGTAATGACGTCTAGCGGCCAGTGCGATGGCTTCGGTATCGGTTATCGGCTCCACATCAAAGGATCGTAGGCCAATGACAGCAGTGACACTTCTACACTGGCCATTGTGTAGATGCGTCGCAACCACCGCACACGCCATTTAATGGATCATTGATTTGCCACAGTGTAGAGCAGCCTTTATAGAGATTACCATTCCAAAGTATTCCATATGATAAATATAACAGGTACAAAATAATATCGAGCTCACTACTTATATCCCTTTAATTTATAACTATTCTAATACTTAACATAGTTTGTAGGTCAATAGAGTCCGCACTCTTCATACCCTCTTAATATCTCGGGATGACGAGCGCAGTCCAGTGTCATGCAATGCTTTGTAACATAAAGTTCGGTGTGGTGTTACTTCTGTTAATGGGCAGGCGTAGCGCTATCAGAGCGACCGGCTCGTCTCGTTATTCAAGCAAATAAAAAAACAGTATACTTGTCTGTACATAAAAAGATTGTATACGACCTTGACCTAGGCGCGCGGCGACAACCCGACAACGCATTTATCAAGTCAAATCGTCTGCCCAGCAAAAACATAACATGCATCTCATTTCAATGACGTAAACGTTGTCGACAATCATTCCGCTAGTACGATAATATTTACGCGCCCATTTCGAAATGTCTTTTTATTTACTGTAGTGGCTCAATTACAGAAATATTCTTCAAAATTTAGCTTGAACAATACATAGTATAAAACAAAGTCGCTATCTGCGTCTGTCTGTCTGTTTATCCGCTTAGTTCTTCTAAACCATAGAGTAGATTTTGATTCCGTTTTCACTATCGCTTAGATAATTTCTTCCCGAAGGTTTATTTGTATACTACACTCGAATTGAATTTACAGATAGCAGAGAATAGCAGATATTTTGAAATCAATTCGTCAAAAATAACAATTTTCCGACGCTTTTTTCTCGAAAATATGACGGGAAAGTATAGGGTATTATATCGGTGGTGAACAAAAATATAGGATATTATGAAGAACATCGTGATGGATGCAGGATTCGGTTGAAGGATGAACACTTTAGGAGCATTGGTCACCAGTTTTGTGTCAGAATGGTTAAACTAAATCATTCGAGTAAATGCTCCCATGTTATAATTTACATTCGATTCAGACTCTTGAATCAGTACGATCGAAAACTAAAGGTACAAGTTGGAAGCGGACGACATGACGCAGCAGCAGACGACGTGTAGTCGCTTCATGTCGTCACGACACGTCGTTACGACGTGTCGCTGCAGTCATGATTTCGAACCCGACTGCAGACGGCAACAGCAGATGGAATCCAGTTGGTACCGAGTGTTCCGTGAAACAAGATGCATTTTTTTATATCTTTTATTAGAAGAGGAAGAAGACTATGATGACTTGTTTTTGTTGTACTTGTACAGAAAAAGACGAGAAGCCATACGCCCTATGCTTAAATGCAGAACAAGTGAGGGAACCTATTCAGTATTGATTAAAAACCATTTAGAAAGCGATATTAAAGAATTCAGACAGTATTGTCGTTTGAATCTTGAAATTCATTTTGAAAAGAAACTCTCTGGACGTGTCGTCAGCGGCACTACTGATCCGCGGTCGGACGACACTGGCGTCTGCCGCTCGACGACGCGTCGCTAGCTTCGTGTCGCTGACTACGGAGGTAATTTCATAGAAATACATAGAAACCAGTAGTGTCGCCGCGACACGTCGTCTGCTGCTGCGTCATGTCGTCCGCTTCCAACTTGTACATTAACATTTCGAATAACTGACGTCGACGTTACTCTATTTGAAAGCGAGCTACCAAATCTTATTCAAGTAAATCAGAACATTTCATACTATTCCTGTTCAACAAAATCGAGTTCGCCGATGCACACTAGTGCCACCAGCGAGCGTTTGCGAGACGTCAGGACGCGATGCGTGTTGGCACACACCACTCCGGCATCTTTGAATGGATCACCTGCTATTTTTGAACTAACAGATAGTGTGACGTCACGCGCGCCACTCACCCCGCCCGCCGCGTCCACCCCGCGCGCGCTAACCCATGATATTCTCTAGATAGGTATACAAATTCATGATAAATTGAAGAAAGATTTGATGAACTCTTTTGTGGGGCGGTCGAGTAGAGTAAGTGAGTGAGTGGAGGTGAATAATTATAACACGCAGGTTCTATTGCCACAGTAGAATACATTTAATTGTTAACTATTGTGGAAGCAAATATACTCTTGGTTCTAGAAAGTTGCAGTTCTTGGCTTTGCATGCGAGAGTGTTATTGTCGTTAAGTATTGCAGTAATAAATGATGCGATATGAAGACAGATATTATAAATAATAGTTTAAAAAACTAAAAACACGCTTTTATATAACTAAAAAATAGAAAATAAGTTTGAAGAAAACAATGTATTTTACTGTAAAAAAAGAAAGCGTGGGGTGCATGGTGTCAATAGTTATATTTATTGTATTGACAGATATGAGTAGAAGGATTATTATTTAGATAGTTTCTTAAAAAGCACCCCACGCTTTTTTTTACAGTAAAATACATTGTTTTCTTCAAACTTATTTTCTATTTTTTAGTTATATAAAAGCGTGTTTTTAGTTTTTTAAACTATTATTTATTTTTAATTTTTTAGTTAAAATAAAAATATACTGTAGCAGAAAGTATAATTTTAATTTTAAACCCGAATATCAAAAAAGCGCCATCTATTGACGCTCTTAGATACTACGATATTCCCTATAATTAACGACGGTGCAGAGAATACAATTTAAATTCCTAACCCCAATAACAATAATTAATTAAAATAAATTAAATTATTCTTTTATTATTATTATTAAATTATTATTTTTTTTATCAAATTAGTGTATTGTCATCGGTCCTCGATATATCTACAAAGTTTCAACGAAATCTGGCCGTTTAAAGTGGGTCAAAATCGCGCCCAAAGGAGTCGGTTACAAACATACAAACATACAGGTGAAGTTAATAAAAAGCGTGTAATAAATGAAACGAAGCCATCCACCATCAGGGTAAAATATGCCGAGCATTGTTCGTCTTGCAGTAACGACTATTCTTTCTTTAAGCACATGATTGACCCATGCTACAGGCTGAGAGCCTCCATTCATAAATTGAGAATCATTAAAAACTCGTTTTGCATACGAATATACAGGGTGTCCAGTAATTAATGGATAACCTTGAAATGTCTTATAGCAGAACGAATGGCCGTTCAGGGAAAAATACGAAAAAAAATATAACATAAGTAGTACCTGAGGTACGTATTTTTTTTTAAAAAGTCGTAATTTTTTTGGTTTATTTTACTTTCTTGGACACTACGACCAGAAATGAAGGAAATCCATCGGTTTTTTGTTGTTTTATTATTATACACTAACTATACTAATAGATAGATAGTCAATAGTATGACAAGCTATTCCACTTTAAAAAAAAAATAAACATTAAAAACCATTTCTTTAGAAAAAATAGCAAAATTTTATGTTTAAACAAAGTTTAAACCTCTTGGGTATAAAAAAAATGTATGAATACATGAGTGACCAAAATTTTTTAAATAATGTCGGTTTTATGTAGATTTTATAATGGTATAATTCATTATTCTATCTACTGTAAATAGCGATTTATTGCTATTAATATAAGAAAGGAGCTAATTTGACCAAATAACAAAAACAATATAATATGAGATACTTTTTTAAATAAAATTGTAACTGTCCAATTAGGTTAAATAAAAAAACAATATTTGATAATCTTTATTTCATATTATTTATATTAAATGTTCAAATTGTTGGCCTCCCACTCTTATGCAAGCCCTAAATCTACGGATAAATGACCCTCTGAGCAGCCTTGTGTAACTTCGATACCTTTTTTTGATGCGGCTGCCCTAACACGGCTTCGTACTTCTAAGGACCTTATCGGCTTACGGTATACTTCTTCTTTAAGGCAGCCCCAATAAAAGAAATCCAATGGATTTAGGTCCGGTGAACGAGGAGGACACAAAATTGGCCCTAGACGCCCGATCCATCTGTTCGGGTACATAGTATTTAAATATTCCCGAACAGACACAACATAATGCGCAGGGCAGCCGTCATTTTGCAACCAATGCGATTCCCTCAGCTCCTCGGATACTCCTTCTCTAATAAATTCGGCAGATCATTTTGAAGCAATTCCAAATAACTTTGCCCAGTTAGAGTCCCCGGTAATTCAAATGGGCCAATTATTTGTCCATTGGGTTGGATGGACAGGGTTGGATTTTTTTACTTTAAGTTCCTTTCACTCGCACATAGCCAACGCAGACCCTTCTTGTCTAACATAACACAAAAAACGGGGGGAATGGCGCGCGCGCAGGAAGCAAATATGGAGATCATATGACACACTTTACGCTTATGAAGTAACCATTTTAAACATTATGAGTATTAAATTTAAGTTAATTTATTTCTGATAATTTGGTTTCAATTTGTTTAAATAAGCCATTTTTATCTTTTATCAACATCAAATCTTAGTTTTAATAAACCTCATTAGACAAGTACAGTTAGTTTTATTTAAAAAAGTATCTCATATTATATTGTTTTTGTTATTTGGTCAAATTAGCTCCTTTCTTACATTAATAGCAATAAATCGCTATTTACAGTAGATACAATAATGAATTATACCATTATAAAATTTACTTAAAACCGACATTATTTAAAAAAATTTGGTCACTCATGTATTCATACATTTTTTTTATACCCAAGAGGTTTAAACTTTGTTTAAACATAAAATTCTGCTAATTTTTCTAAAGAAATGGTTTTTAATGTTTATTTTTTTTTAAAAGTGCAATAGCTTGTCATGCTATTGACTATCTATCTATTAGTATAGTTAGTGTATAATAATAAAACAACAAAAAACCGATGGATTTCCTTCATTTCTGGTCGTAGTGTCCAAGAAAGTAAAATAAACCAAAAAAATTACGACTTTTAAAAAAAAAATACGTACCTCAGGTACTACTTATGTTATATTTTTTTTCGTATTTTTCTCTGAACGGCCATTCGTTCTGCTATAAGACATTTCAAGGTTATCCATTAATTACTGGACACCCTGTATATATTTAAACCATAGAGCTTATTCCTCTTTAACATAAAGAGTAAAACAATAAGATTGGAACCTCGTGTCTTTTACAGCTCGTTTGTACACCCATAAAAATATTTGATCTTGAACCAAACAATTAAATCTTTACTATAGTAAATAAATAAATACACCCAACAGTCACCCACGTAGTCCTGACCCTACTATAAGATACGATTCTTGTGTCGTGGGTTGCAGGAACTAATGTTTATGGATCACACAAATATTTGTTTTACTATTATTCTTTGTTTATCTATTTTTTACTACAACATGGAAAGCCATATCGTGAAGAAACAAAGATTAGCATCCATTCGATAACATATAAACTTACTGACCGACACTTTACATGCTCTCCAAGGCACTAAGGAATTCGAAATTATGAAAAACTTGTGTCATCCTATTTAACGCGGGAAGGAACCGTCTGGGTTGGCACCATCGCTTAGTCTTAGATACAAGGTGGTAGGTCCCTCGTATGCGAGAGGTCGTCTGGGTTGGTACCACCGCATTGTCTATTTCTGCCGCCAAGCAACAGTGCGTAAGTACCGTTGTGTTTCGGTTTGAAGGACGGTGAAGGCAGTGAAATTACTGGGCATTATTAGACTTAATATCTTATGTCTCGGGGTAATTTGTGTATCACTCAACGGTGATTCGACTTCCATGTGTTATGTATAATACCTACACTAATCCGGTATTTTACCAGATAGTAGGTCTTGTTTATGGCATGAACCGGTAAACGAACGAAACGAATGAACAAGTGGTTCCTGGTGGTAAGTGATAGGTAGGCGTTACGATTACAATCAAGCGAACGACCTGCTCGTTTCATCATTCAGGGTCTTAAAAACAAGTCAAAAAGTACAAATAGTAGACAATTTAATGCGTTATCTAGCAGATAAAAATTATTCGCAAAATTGCAAAATCGGCCGTGCCATGACTTGAGATTTGATAGTAACGTAAACACAATTAGTGAAACCTTTAAATGTATTCGATTTTTAAAAATTAAATCTCTAGTAGGAGAAAAGGTATACAAAAGTTTGTATTATAACGCCGTCTGCTGAGTCGGAGCGGAAAGCTCGTATTCATATAAACGTATGTCATTTGTAAAATAGCTAAAATATGTTGATATTAAACAAATATTCAGCCTGTTACATGATTTCGTGTGAGGCGAGGGCGTCAGCGGCGGTCAATGTCGAACGATGCGCCGTGACGACTGATATGTTGTCGATAGTTCTATTCAAAAATCGAATTTTTATTTTTTAAAAGAAACAACACGAAAGCATGCGTCACGTTTTGCCAGGTGGTTTATGTATTGTAATGATAGTATGAACATCAGCAATATCATCTCAATAGTATAATAGTAGCGTGCTTAAAACTGAGAAATCGTGAGTCGCTGGGAATAATAAAATTATGATGGTCCTACTTGTGTCTTGTGTTGTTCTCGACTTGTGTGTTGTGTTGTGTGTAAGTTTACAATACGAAAATTTTGCTGGTGGGAGGATACTTGTATCCGACCGGATAGCGAACACCGTACACTGGTGCTAAAACCTGCCATAGTGGCCCACCTTGTGTGGGTCGCGTTCCAGGGTCAGCCAGTGTATATCCGATTCTCCCCAGGGGGCTTGCCCCCTGATCCTAACCCTTTTCCCATCCCTTTTCCTTCCCCATCCCCTTGGCCCTTTGGCAGGCCGGCATGATCTTGCCGACCTACGATGGACATATTGTTTATCGTTGGTCGACACTATTCTTGGATTGCGCTACACTTACCATCAGGTGTAGCGTAGTCACTTTGTTAAGCCAGGATAAAAAAAAAAAAACAAAAAAGAACGCATAGGATTAACATAACGTCAAATGTGTCATCATGCTAATTCTTAATAGCAAATTAATTACGAATTAGGATGTATGTAAGTTATCGGACATTACTTCACAACTAAGGATTCATCCCTGCATACTCTTCTTCTAAAATTCTTTTCAAATCAAATCACCTAATTACTTTTCTTTCAGCCTTACCGATCGTCTGGATCATTAGTACATACTTTGGCTAAGAGTATTTGTGGTGGGCGTGTGGGTGGGATTGACTCTCCCGTTTAGTTGCTGATTAGCTTGTACGAATCTCACCCTTCAGAACCATAAGAATTACACCTTTAATACTGGGGACGGTAGAATATACCCCCATGTTTCCCGAGCGCTATGACATGTCCTTCTTTAAACGAGGTTTAAAAAGAGTATCCCTTCAGTGGTAGGCAGCGGCTTGGCTGTGCCCCTGGCATTGCCGATGTCCATGAGCGGCGGTGACCGCTTACCATCAGGCGGGCCGCTTGCTCGTCTGCCTATCAAGCTAATAAAAAAAAAAATGTAGGGTTGCAAAACTCAGTTACTTTCAACATTTGTTCCTTTCTATAGCCATGATGATATGTAAGAAATATTCAGGGTGTGACATCAGTGTTCGCGCGAGGGCGTCGTCAGCGGTCAATGTCGAACGATGCGCCGTCATGATGGACACGTTGTCGATAGCTATATGTCGATTATAACGACATGAGTATTTGAAATTAAATTGATGTGTTTAGGGTGGAATTCTGTTATCTTACACACATATATCATTACACTATAGACCTCGAACAAATGGATTATTGAGCAGGAAGGCAAACATCTATCAGAATATTTTTTATGAGTTAGGTTTAATAACAGGGCAAAAGCGTCACTCGCTTTCCCATGTGTAAATTGTCATAGAGTTAAAAGGTCCAACAACATCTTTCGAAGCCAGGCAAACCTTACCTATCTATATTATACATGTATATCAACGAGCGATGCTAATAAAGTACTAAATTAAATGTCACTATAATCCACACGCGAATCGCGATGTCACACCTGCTATGTGATTTAATAACGGCGAATGGCCGCGGCCGGCGACATCCACGCCGAGATCATCGTACTCTTAATTAAAACAAATTATCGATACTTCATCCGATATTCGTGGCGCGTCACTAGCCCGTAAACGCCGGAAATAACGCGTAAAACGATGTCCATCGACAGATGCCAGTCAGTCGGCGCATGCAAAAATTTCTCATAAACATTATTAGCGTAGACGTGGTGGAAAATATATTTTGTTTTCACATGACGTTCTTTGTGGCGCGACGGACGAATACCTTTTTTTCTGGTACGGGAAAATCTATTTAACGGATAACTTCCCAACCTCCGGGCTGGGGACGGTTACTCAAGCCTCGCCGACCTTCCGATTCAGTCAAACATCCGAGTGTATATTATACTGGGGCCTTAACCAAATTTTCCTACTGAAGCAATGCGGACATAAAGTTCCGTGGCTCTTGTGGCCCATTGGGTCGCTCCCAGGGGATCCTGAGTAAACTCTTGATTGCTGCCGGAACCACTCTTGCACTGTGTTTTTACGGCCGGTCTCCTTTGAGGTCAGAAGCTCTCCACAATAAGAACGCTATCGGCCTGCACGGTACTATCAGGTTTTCGCGTCCGCATTCATTGTACGTTCGCGCCATGAAAAAGTACAGTATGTGTGCAATGGCCGCATATATGTTTCTCGCTACGGAGTCGCGACCCCCAGAGACCCCAGTTAGTCGCCTCATACGAGGCAGGGGATACAGTGGCGAAATTCTTTAAATAAACGAGCTGGCCGAGGGCCTCAGATTTGAATGATCAACGACACTAGAGAGAAAAATGTTTACTGTAATCGGAAATTATGTAAAGCGATATAGTTCGGTGATCGCTCGCTTGATGGTAAGACTCACACATGTCCATAAACAGGCACCATACAGAATTATGAATTACAAATCACTGCATAGTACTGTACTGCGCTCGTTACCCCGAGTCATAAGATATTAAGTCTCATAATGCCCAATAATTTCACTGCCTACAATATCGAGCAAAAGCGATGGCACCAAATGAGACGGCCTCTCGCGTACGAGGGAATTACCACCTATTCCATTAACCAGGTTGAGAACCGTTGCTCTTGGGTATTATTGATGTTTGTGCGAATTCTATTATTCGCGGCAAACTTATCCCATAAATTATAAAAATGATCTACGCGTATAATACACAGTGAATACTAGTGAATAAACTAAATATAGGTAGTGTACCTTATTGTAGACAAACAGACGCGCAATAAATCTATTCTGGAATTTACTTCGTCTATTTTGTATAGCCTTAGATCATGTCTAAACGGGCCGTAATGTATACGTATGTACACACTGAGTTAAACTTGGCGTATGCTCGATGAGTATTTTTGGATTAATATAATCATCTAGTTTCATATCCAGTTGAGTTCGTGAGTTAAAATCTTTTTTATGGACACATCAATTGACTTTACTACGCCCGCCAGTACTAGAAAGTTCAGCATCTTTCAATAATCGTCAATAATAATCAAATTCCGGAATCCGGATCTTCCCAGGGGGCTTGCCCCCTGATCCTAAACCTTTTCCCATCCCTTTTTCCTTCCCCTCTCCCTTGGCCCTTTGGCAGGCCGGCATGATCTTGCTGACCTACGATGGACACATTTTTTATCGTTGGTCGACACTATTCTTGGATTGGGCTACACTTACCATCACGTGTAGCGTAGTCACTTTGCCGAGACAGGATAAAAAAAAGAAAAATATATCCGGCCTGTTTAATAGCTTGTTAACGCTTCACTGACGATTTTTTACAAACAGTCAGTAACAAATTATCAGATAGACAGCCTCCGCGGCGCGGTAGACGAGTATCTGTGAAACAAGAGACTGCGGATTCGATCCCCGCACCGAGACAAAAGTTTGTGTGATCCACAAATATTTGTTGTGAGTCTGGGTGTTGTGCGACCAAGTTTCTCGTAGTGCCTGATACCAATGACACGATAGTCGTAAATTATAATGAGTATAGGTCTATGTGTGTGACGGTTGGGTATAATTTAATAAATGGGTAAAGTATTCGTAAGAACTTATTAACAACATTGATATACATTCTACTATACTTTTTAACCATTAAGTACTGGCAAATTGCACAACATTTGTACTGAAAGCTGTTCGAAACGTAGAGATCAAAATTAATAAAAAAACTGCGGTAAAATCCGTTTAAATTAGTTTTATTAAAATTTTTGGTACACACCATGAATGGGCCGGCTCGACCGGGTTCTTACCACAGTCTCATAGATAATCGACGCGCTATTGCATTTTGTACGGTGAGTGAGATATCCGGGGCCCCAAATAGCCTCCCCTTTCCAATTCCTTAGTTATCCTTTTCCTTAAGGTCGGCAATGCAACCATGATTCCGTAAGTATTATAGATGTTCATGGGCGGTGGAGATCACTTACCATCAGGTGACCCACTTTCCCGATTGTCAGCATCTGCTTTAAATAAATATACGAAACCCTAGGCGGCTGGAGTTAAACCTTCACTTATTTTTTTTTTGGGTCAAACTAAAAACCAAACAAACATTGAACTCGAAACTTATTACTTTTCTGCTACTATGAGATGTTTCAATACTTTGAGAGGTTTCGTCAAAACAGTTCATTTGAGTTTTTAACAAACTTAAAAACCCTTTAAACATGAAACTAATAAGGATTCGTTTGACGAAATGTAAGTAAAATACAATAAAAACAAACAATGTTTATAGTATATACATACTATAAAAAAAATACTTATTTAATTTGAACTTGGTATTTTGTTGACAAATCTGGCGAACTAGATAATATCGTGTTCATTTTGTGAGCGTACATTTGAAACCCAAAAGATGAGGCAAGTTTCGGTACCCTTCTCGCGTGCGCGAGAGCAAGGCGCTCGCCTGATGGTAAGCGCCACGCCTGCCCATAAACAGAAGCAACACCACACAGAACTTTGAATTACAAAGCACTGCATGGGATTGAACTGCGCCCGTCACCCTGAGACATAGGATGTTAAGTCTCATAATGCACAGTAATTTCATTGGCTTCAATGTTCTTCAAACGGAAACAGTGCTTACAAACTGTAGCTTGGCGGTAGAAATAGACAATGCGGTGGTACCAACCCAGACGGCCTCTCGCATACGTGGGACCTACCACCTTGTTTGTGGTACTGTTTTGCTCGTGCGCCGGTCACTGCTATAAAATAAGTACTCTTCCTTAACGCCTGCAACTACGACATGAACTTAAATTATTCTTCGAATAAATAAACCGGCCGGTCATAATATTTTCGTGTAACCATCCATTATTAAAACGTATGACAGCAACGATCACCATAGGTGGTAACCACCCTGTATCGGGGGTTGCGGCAAACCCCCGTTGAGTCACCTTACTCCGCAACCTTGACCTTTGAGTCATTGTTTGAGCCCTTTAATGGCTATCGCGGTGATGACGGCATAGTTATAGCCTAGATTCCGGTAGCTCGATGACTAAGTATTTACTGCAAAGCTATATTATTTTAGAAATAGGAAAGTGATTTTACCCCCTTAGATTTCAGCTTGTTAAGGTCATTTAAAAAAATATGCATGACATAAGCTCACGCCTTTATCCCCGGAGGGGCAGGCAAAGATGGATCTAGTGCTGCACCATTTCGCCGAGATCATGTCCATCTCATGATGTCACCCCCTAGGTGAGCTTATCGCCACACCAGGCACTATTCTAAACTCTGGGCTGATACTAAGCATTTTGTGGCTTATAATAACAAAGGGGTTAGGCAGCGTTTTCGACAAAAGCTCCCAAGCGGCTTGACTTTTTCCGACACTTCCAATTATCGTTATATTTCAACGAAATACGAATCACTATCTATTGGTGAAGGCCGCATGAAAATCCGTTCAGTAGTTTTTGAGTTTATCGCGAACAGACAGACGCGGCGGTGCACTTTGTTTTATAATATGTGAAGATTAATCATACATAGAGAAAATATAAAATAAGGTTTATAGATAATGCTTGCGCTCCGCGGCCGGGTCGGTCGTTCGGTAAATGAAATGAAATGAAATGAAATCATTTATTAATCATGTAGGCAATTGAAATAGCGCTTATGACAAGTCAGTACAATGGTAAAAGAAACTTATATTACATAGAAATCAGTATCAACTAATGTATACATACATACATAGCATCATCAAAATACACTCGGCAATTACACTAAAACTATTTATAATAATTATTTTTTTATCCATATTTTTATTATGGAATAGTCATCATATATTTTGGGGGGTCGTCTATATGGACCATAGGCATTATCGAAAACGGCACGTGTTTTAAAACTACCACCGGATCCAAAACGACCCACCTTGAGAAGACCCGGCGAAACAAACTCAAGTGGGCTTCCTTTGCCGCTGGATTTAACGCGGCGCGACCCAGCCCTGGGAAGTTCCAGCCAGACAAACTCAGTGGGCTTGTTTTTGGTCCAGTCTTTCAATCCAAATTAATTGTGGAAATACAAAGCATTTTAAATATATAATTAGTTATAAGGCAGATTAATACGGATCATGTGTAATACGGTAATATTGACGTGTCCCGGTGCGAGTGCATGATAGCGTGCATGATACCCACGGCCCACCGCCCCACATAGAGGTATTTGCACAATCTACGCGGCCAAAATTATTTTTTTGCTTAATTGGTATCTAAACGACGTAAATAAAAAAAAACTATGTTTTACAAATATTATTTATATTCTCCAATAAAAAAAAAAAAAAATCTACAATCAAAAACCACATAATAATGTTAAGCTTCATTCTTCGTCGCTCTCTGATGAATTTTCTGATATTATATAGGATTCCGCAGATACCAACATGGACAAAGTTTCAGGTAAAAATGTTTCAGCTTTCCTTTTTCTCATAGTTCGCATGCTACTGAGCAGAGGATCTGAACTGAGCAGAAGGCGATTAAAAATATCCTGATTACAACTTTCCCTGGAAAATTTCCTCGCAAAATCTTGGCGGTAACATCTAAAATGTTTGTTGCGAGGTTCAGCTGCTTCCTCGGAAAGCTGCCCGATTGGTAATAATGCCGTTTCAATTATAACTGCGCCATGTTGGGGTCATAGAGTGCCAGTCATACAGGTCCACATAAAGACGAGCAGTTTCTAAAGAGTATCTTTCATATTTTTTCATATTTTATCAATATGATCAATTTGGAACCCGCTTGAAATTGCTTCCAGTATGACTTTTAGTCTGTAAATCAGCTCATAATTGATGACAGTTATTTCTGAGGCTAATTTTGGGTTCTTAAAAAACCTTCTGCTGGTATTCCCATCATTTGTATTTCCAAAATTGGATTTCGGTGTATCTATTATTAGACCTGATTCAACGCAAAATCTCGTTTGTATTTCTCTTTTGATTTAATCTTCTAGATCTTTGTCCTGTTTTGATTTTCTTTCCCTGTATTTTTTCATTTTAAGTTTGTATGCTTAATGAAGGATACTTTCAAGAATTCTAATTCTGGCGTGTAACACCGATATTCCGAATTCAAGGGCTGCAAAATACACTTCTCTTTTATAGTCCAATTTATTAAATTTGGCCGTTTATGTGAAGTCTTCATAACGGATATTTCAACAGTACATTCTAGCCAAGAACGGTTGTATTTTAAAAAAATATCTTCTTTATAATGAGCTTTGGTCCACCTTTTTTTGATGTCTGATATGAAATGAGCAAAATTACGTTTCTAATAAATAGTTTGATCTTCATTGTAATCTTCACATGACAAAAGTTGATCTTTTAAATAGTTTAATTTGGCATCTAAATTAGGCAAATTTTCTTTATTCATGGAGTCAAACAAGTATTGTCGGGTCACAACCCATACTCCTGATGTACCCTCTGAAAATAAAACAAACATAAACTTTGTTAATAGTCGTTAAAATGTATTTTAAAATTTAAACCAAATTTCGTTTGATAACTTTAATCCGTAAAAACTGTATTCATCCGGACGTTTCCGGAAATGTTTTTGCTAGTAGTTTTAAGAAAAAGGATCAAGTAATAACCTGTAATAAAAATCATAGCCTGATCTACCTCGATACATAAACAAAAACACTAGTAAAGATAAAATTTTGAAGAAAATTACGGAATGAAAACTAGTTTTTTTATTATAAAAAAAATAATGTATTTTGATAATTGACCATAACTTTATTTATGTAGTTTGTAAGTCTCTTACCTTGAGCTTCAGAATCCATCACTTTCAGTTCGTAAGAAGAACTTGATAACATAAAAAATCACTTTGAAAGTTGAATGTTTAGAAAAGCGCCGAGAACAAATACGTACACTAGGTGAAACGGTCAAATTCCGACTGACGCTACGAGTGCAGGGTGTGCAGTAGCAGGTAGATAAAGCATGGGTATTGTTCCCGGATTCGTACTCTGTTCGTAGAACTTAATTTTATGAATGTTATTGTTACTTTGTTTTTGGGACTTTTGGCCGCGTAGATCGTGCAAATACCTCTATGTGCGCCCGTTGAGACGCACCACATCTCAACGATGACGTAGCGCCAACACCATTTTTGGTATTGTACGTCGTTTGAAATGGGGAGAGGTGTGTTGAGAGCAGAGATGTGACGGATTGTTAAAAATGTATATCCGCGGATACGGATACGGATCATCAACACACATCACTAGTTGATAGATTCGGGGAAACAGAAATGGCCATTTTAAGCAGGGTTCGAGGATATATATCAATGGATATATATCAAGATATATATCAAGATATATATCAAGATATATATCCGATATATATCCGATATATATCAGACTGAGTTTCATGATATATATCAATATATATATCAAATGTTTTATAATATATTGCAATACAAAAATGGTTAAATAAATTGATATTAAGTAATTTTTAGCGATTGTTACTGTATTTCTACTTCCCAAATGTAGATGGCGTGGGAGTAGAGTTAAAACATACTCCCTAATGGTAAGTTCTAGTCCGTTAATGGCAATACTTCTGTCCTAAAGGAACATTTCATGTTTTTTAGTTGACTGTGTCTTATCTAAAAGTAGATTTTGCAATATGCAAACAGTATTCATAAATAATACAATAAAATAATAATATGACTTTCATACAAAATGGATATATATCAAACTTGATATATATCGGATATATATCATAAATATCCGATATTTTGATATTTATAATAAATATCGGATATTTTCGAACCCTGATTTTAAGATAGGTACATTTGTAATTTTTGCACGGTTTGTAATTTTTACAGTGTTCATAAGGGACAACTGTCCACAGAATTTATAGATTTTGACGTTAAATGTATTACATGAATTACTGCTTCTTGTAGATGGTTGAAACAAGTCTCACTCTTAGTCACTACCATCTTGTTAATGCTTGACTTGAGAGCTGTTGTTTGTTAATTCGTTGTTATTGGGTTGTTACTCATTATTGAACTCTTAGAGTATTACTTCAAAGTATAAGACTGTTTCCTGATAAATTTTATAGTTACATAGATTCCAAATTTTTTGTAATTGTGTACTTACAAGCTGCCTTGCCTGCATCAGATATTTCATTCAATCTTAATTCAAGTTGAGTTGTCATTATAGGACCTATGTAGCTATATGTATCCTTTGTCTGTATGAATTCTCTTTCAACTTCAGGTATTACAACACCAAAGGTGATGAGCACTTTTTGAAAAATTGGTTTTAAAAAAAAAAAATGTGTTTTCTTAGGTTTGTGAAATAGGAGTTTAGTCCATTAAGTATACGACAACAAAAAACAGTTTTTTTTGATTGATTTGACATATTCCTCAAATTAGAATAGTTTATATTACAGTTGAAAGGATAAAACCACAAAAAGAAGCTGGTGTGATTTAATTACTTCACACTAACAGAAATAGCAACAATATGTAATTATAATAATACGAATATAATAATTTACTAATTTCCTGTTAGTTGGTATTTTTAACCGACAAAAAGAATCACTTCTCAATTCGTTTATATATCTTTTTTTATATTCATGCATGCACTGCACTTCACTTTTTTACATTTTATAGGGTTTACAGTGATGGTGGTGCCATTGCACGGCACTGGCCTATGCTTGTCACCCTGAGAGATAAGATGTTGTCCTTCAAACCAAAACACAATACTGCTTACACACTGCTGCATGGTAGTCGAAATAGACATAGTAGTGATGTAAACCCAGACGTCCACTCTCATGAGAGACCTACCACCTAGTACTGGGTGGTGTTGCTATAATGTTAGGCCATTGTGCGTTTGCTACTGTTGATAGGCTTATTGCCATTGGAGTGACCTGATTGCCTCATCATTCAGGATACTTTTTCCTAAAAGCCATAATAACAAGCAAGTGCTATAAACTCAAAACAATTCATAATTTTTTGCCAACAATGGGAAAATAATATAAATTGTGATAGAAACTACTTAATTTTCTATTTCATGTAACTAATTAGAATTAAATAAAGTATATAAAGAAGCTTCTGAGTTAAGTAAATAAACACTATGTTTTAAACAAGCTTTCAAACCATAATAACATAGAATAAAAGTGGTAAAAATGTATGTCAAGATAATGTTGAGAGATTGGAATGGTGATGGTACACTTTCTTCAGACTTTCAAGTAGATTTTCATTTATTTAGTTAGTTAGAAGGTTTAATGGGCTAAACAATTTAAATATTGAATAGATGGTAGTCCATATTCCCTTTCAATTTTATAATTGGAGTTTTTTGAAGAATTTATTGACATATGTAAGTATGTAATATTGTTTTGTATACATAAATACAATTATTAATTGTACCAAATTATTAACAGTACCAAATTAGCAATCAAATACCAATTTACTGGTACTATTTTGAAATTTGTACAAGGTAATTAGGTAGGTATAGTTTAAAAAAAACTTAAATTTATCAGCATCAGCTCTTTTTGAACACGCAAATATTGGCGCCTAGCGAAATCTTATAGTAAATTTTACGTCTGTATTCTTTGCACCTTGCGTTATATATATATCTTTTTTCGTTCAATAATTTGTCTATCATAAAGATGTTGAACGAATGTATTAGTTAGTTATTTTATTGGAAGGGAAAACCTGGTCTAAATCCCCAAGTATTTGTAAATACCTGGGAATTTGTAATGAAGATATTGTAATAAGACTGGCAGTAGAGGTTACGTTTGATCTAGTTTGCTACGCACATAAATATCGAAATGTTTATATGCAAAGCGGGGACCTACAACATGGTAGTTTGTATTAACTAAAAGATAAAATAAAAACTTTTACTTACGCAATTTCCAAATATATGTCCGTGTGTAATTCATCAAAACAAGATTCTTAATGTTAATTATAGCATGAAATGCAGTCAAAAATAGACATATATTTCATCCAATACCGATGTTATGGTTAAGTCACATTATGTTCAAAGTGTATAACAAAACACGAGATATGCTAGCACACAACACTCTAGTTGGAAACCAAAGGGAAACTGCGAAAAAAGTGTACGAAAATTTTCCTTTAATTTTCAACCAGTGCTAAACACAATGAGTTTTGGTCCATTACACTAATGTCCGATTGGTTTTTAACAACACAATGATCCGCACAAAGAATGGACACATGCCCGATGCAACAACGTACGTGTATTTTCAACAAAATCACCTCGTTTATAAGATATCACAAAATAAAATGATGTTGAATGACATGTAATTTTGACATGCGCACTCAATTGCAAAATTAGTTGTGCCATCTATCGCTCCACTTAGTTAAAAATTTATTGGCGACAAATTTAGGTTAACAAATTATTATGCTACTCGCTAAAAGATGGCGCTTTACCTAAAGTTCCGATTTTTACCTTTTGTTACTTATGTAATTAACGTTATTAGAAATTACCTTTATCCGTATACTATCATACAATGAATGCTATATATATATATATATAATTTAGCTTAATTTGCTTAAAGTATTAACCATTTATCTATTAGATATCCGTGTTGCAACTCAGCCGTGACTCTACATATCACAATGTCGTATGAAATGTCGCGTGTTTGTCCCAAAAATACGAATGATTCAACTATGTGTAGTCGGCATAACTTCGAGCTATGAATTAATAGACGTTGCATATTGAATACTATAATGCAAATGAAGTTTGTAACTCTACCAAAGACATTCTTAAATTATTATTACTGTAATGGTGCTGCCACACCGGTGGTGTTATAAAATGTTTACAAACATTTTCTAACATTAAACATTTACTAACATTATGTAACATTGTGATTAAATGTTACCAAATGTTTAATAATGTTTGTAAACATTTTATAACAGCGGTGTGGCCATTAGTAATCAATCTTAAAATTAAGCTCAAGAAGGCACCTTTTCACGTAAATATACACTTCTTTAAATAATGTGAAGTGCAGGTAAGTACTGCAGGTGTTAATTGAACACACTAATATATTATGCTAATCATCTATCACATATTTTTCTTTCTGCATTATACAAAGTTTGAATGTATCTTTATGAGATGAGAGATGGATTTAAAAAAAATCCTTTTACTTCATCCTTACATAAAATTTCCAGCCTACATAATATAATTCAAGATAAAAATGTTAGAATGCTAAATTCGTAGCTAGTCGTGGTCGGGCATGTCTAACTGAAACCTTCTAGGAATCCGTTTGGCCAGGTACATGTGACGTCAGCGCCCGCATTGCTCGAATGCTAAACACGCCATAAATATTGTCTAACACAGGCCGTGGAAGATCGAGGCTATGAAACTATCGAGGATTTGCGATTAGCTGTGCCAGTGGCGCGGGTGTAGTGACGAAGTGACAGTGCGGCATCCAGGTGGGGGCAGTGGACCCTGTTTTAGAAAACTTAACCGTAGGTATTCAATTCAGCCACAGAGCCACACGACTTTGCGGTTTATTTGATGCGTATAGTGGATTCTACAAATCTAACTCACCACAAAGTCGAAACATATATCGAAGAAATAAAGGTGTTTAATTCGACGCTCGGATTGCTTCATGGTCTTAGTGTCACAAAGTTATAACTACTATGTGCTCTACATGTAATACTAGAGTATCATAGTAAATGATTATATTTTTTTTATTGATTCAAAGAGGCCGAGAGTTCAGTGCTTTTATGCTATGTCCGCAACGAAGTTTAGTAAACATACAGAGTATATTAGGTACAGGATAGGTGATACAATATGTTTTTTAAAAGAAATAACTACTACTAAAATGAATGTTTAAGGAAAATCGTCATAAACTTTTTGTATTTTGTTGTTTCTCATACTTTTTATGTTAAAGCGATAAAAAAAAACAAAAAAGTATTAAATTACTTATAAATTTAAACATACCAAGCTACGTTATTAAAAAAAAAATCCCCTTCTTTAACTCCCACGCTTTAAACCGCGGCAGTAGTTTATTTTCGAAATACCATATTTATGATCGTTTTATAGCATAGGCCCAGATAAAAGAATAATCTACGGACTAATGGGTAAATAATAGATTTAATTTTTGGGTTAGCCCACATACCAGACGTGACCATGAAACAATCAATGTGGTTTTAACCCCCAAATAGCCACTCTAGATGCAGCACTGTAAGAATGTGGCGATTACTTCACATTATTATATCTGGCAGATTATTGTACCAATACGAATGTCTATTGTAAAAGCATTTAAGTTCGAAAATTGATCAGTTTAAATAACTAAGGTTGTGAATTATGAAGCATTGCATTCCAAAATTGTCCAACAAGCGTGGATTCCTCTCAAAAGTTAATCTTAACCTGTTCGAAAAGTAATTATTGCATCGAAACTATAGGTGTAATAATTAAAAGACTTGCTTGATAATCCTTCCTTTTCGGTGTCTTTTATTAAACTACTAAATGACGAGACGAGCAGTTCGCTCGCGTGAACACCAATTAGAACTTTGAATTGCAATGTACTGCATGGCATTAAACTGGGCTTAGTATCCCGATTAATAAGGTGTTCAAATTAATTTCATAATGCCCAATCAATTCACTGGCTTCAGTGTCACTCAGCTTCAGTTTCAAATCGGCACACAACAGTGTTTATACACTGCTTAGCGAAAAAGAAAGTAGTGGCACCTACAGATCAGCTCTTACGAGAGGCTACAGCTAGATACTTAGTGTGTATTAAATAACACTATTATCTGGAGTTTCTCGAGGTACAACAAAATCCGTTAGTAGAACACGAACGTTGAGACGGTGATGTCATCACGCCGGGCGTCGTGGATCCGCTTTTTGTCTACCATCGAGCGAATAACCGTTGCACACGCGATCCACTGTAGATATACAGACAGTCAGACCGTTTATAGTATTTGTTTTAAAAACGAAACGAACGAAGTTCAAATCAGCGATGATCTTCACAAAAGGCTCTCGAAAAAATCTGAATATCTCATTATTAAATTGAAATTTAATTTAAATATTCGTAGATTTTTGCATAAAATACAGTAAAAATGTTAAGTCAAGGTAATATTATAGTTAAATTTATTAATCAATATACATATGTTGGGATATTTTTAGTGCCTGAACTAATATTTAGCTCGAAACACCGGCAGCGAATGCTCATGGCACAGAAGGCGACTTGCTAGAATAACTAACGTTGGTGAATTTCAAACGACTTATTTGGGCGATTCGAAATATCCTATTACAAAGAAAATGATCATTCGTAATACGCGAGTCGATTACTATGAACCATTCATGATATCCTGTCAATCACGGAATTAAGAACTGAGTACAAATAAATACTTCTTAACTTAAAAACTTCTTGGTGTTGCCATGTGTGGTGTTGTGTCTCGAGATCCAATCAAATCAAATAAAAATATTTATCGAGTCTGTAAAATGTTATAAATACGTACATCATTTAGATTTCAGATCCGGTATATTTTTAACTCTACCGCTTGTTCGAAAGGCTGTTTCGTTAGAGTAAAACAGGCAAGAAACGTCGCTCTTTTCAAAACTGAATTACAATATTTTCATTACAATGATATTCATATTTTAAGTTAGAGTTAGAGTAGCTAGATCTAGAATATCCAGGTAATATAATTGAGTATACCATAGTTGAGCTAATTCTGATAGAGTATCACTTCATGTCCTGTACCACTCTTGTGAGACAGATGTTGCAATACTGAGTACATACACTGTAACAAAATTGCTTGGAGTTTGCTGGTCCGCGGTTTACTATAGCGTTTTTGAATCCATTCATAAGAAATAACCTTGAATTTTTAGGGTCCCAAATTTGCGAGCAGTTTAGAAAAACAGTATACGTCATACACTCCACAAAAGGGCTAGGTGTGCATAATTCCCAGGTAATCAAGGCGGACAAAAGGTCCAAAAAGCGAGGTACGCTCATATTTTAGACCTAACTTTTTGCTGGTTTATTTTACTTACCTAAATATTGTTAGCCCATTAAAATGCCACGTTGTTTGAGGTGAAGCAAAAAACTTCGTGGCAAGCCTGTTATATGTGTTTTTATTAAGGTTCTCTAGTTTATCTTTGGTATTCGAAATTAGCAGAGCCATACTAACTCTGAAAAGCATTATTGAGATATCGGTATCTATGCAAACTTAGGTGTCTGCTATGATTGCGCCATCGATACATATGTTACCTCAATAGATTGCGCAATCGTCAGACACGCATGCCAGTGAAGCCGCATCTATGCGTCTTTACTGTGCAGTACCTAGATTTATAAGAGACCATTCATTGTCGGTAGCATGATTGTCGTCTTCAGAACATCGTAGACAGGCGATAGCGTCACTGACGGCCGCGTCTAACATTTGACACTTTTTTTTATAGCATAGGCCGGTAAACGGGCAAGTGGGTCACCTGATATTAAGTCATCTCCACCGCCCATGTACGCCCACAATACCAGAAGAATCATGGACGCGTTGCCGACCTTAAAGGAAAGGAATAATTAGGGATTGGGAAGAGGAGGGGGATTTGGGCCTCCGGATATCTCACTCACCGTACGAAACGCAGCAGCAAGCCCCTACTTTACATCGGTTTTCTGTGAGACAGTGGTAACGACCCGGTCGAGCCGGCCCATTCATGCTGTAGACAAAACTGTCTACAGCGTGGCTCTACCACTCGTTAAACATAACACATAACATATATCTTAAGAATGAAACTTTAATTTCCTATTTTACAGATATTTAACGGCAGCGATGTTTTTAAACAAAATGTTCTGTTCAAAAAAAAGTATTTTAACGAAACGATAAGACTCACAAAGCAGAAAACGCAAATGTTGTTTAGCCTACAGAACTCTAAAAGCCAAAAGTCTCGTCGACATGGCATTCGATCACATCCTGTGGCGACGGCGCGCGGCGCTGCGAGAATTTTGAATATCAACTTGTAACAAATCCGACACGACTTATTATAATATCATTCCGATTATAATTAAATAAGCCGAAGTATCTTCGCCTTATTATCTCCGCTTTGCACTCACACAGTATACATTCTAATGCAGGTATCAAGAATCTCCACCTTACATAGGCTTCAGTCAGAAAACACATTTTAAAGACACTATAACGTATCTACTTGACAATTTACGTACCTAACTAACTAAATAATGGCAGTTCCTATCATACCATTTTTGATATAACTTGGCATGTAGCCACGCCCATGAATTTCCGTTAGTATTGATAAGTGACAACTATGTTTTGAAAACCGAAAAATAGCCATACTTCATTACAGTAGGATCTGCAATAGTTGACATCCGTAGTAAATGAAACTATATTACATAAGGAAACGCAAAGGAATACTGCATGTATACATTATTGTAAATTATACGAAATGACATCGTACCGTGCTGTCAATGCTGCCACTGCCATTTGCCATTTTTGGATGATAATATACATTAGTAAATTGTCATGATCTAGTTTTTCTTAAGTTTATTGATTTCAAGGGCAATTTTTTTTATAGATGGGACTTCTTATTTTATGGGACGAAAGGTAGGATAAACTATAATTGGAAGGTGCAACGATCGAACTCTATAGTTAAACCTAGTTAAACTCTATAGTTTAACAAGGTTTAACTGAGTAAAAAAGAGAACAAAGTTTTGAATATGGTTTTTGTGTATATCGAAACCATAGATATAATAAAAAAAGCGAAACATAGGTTATACATTTTCACGCGGGTCGGTGTCACTCCAAAACGGGTGATACATGCAAATCGCAGACATGAATGAATAGGCCTATAAAGCTCGAGCTCTGTAGCATACCAAAGAGAGGCCTGTCTCCAGCAATGAACCGACATCATGATGATTTGGATAAATTAATTACAAAGACTTATGACGCTAAAAATTGACTCTTCGTTACTTAATGTGTTATTGTAGGCGTTGGAAACTATTTTGGCCAATTTATATTAACTGTACAATATTATTTGTATATAAATAAATTATCCTCAAGTAAAAGATAGATAAAGTATACAAAAAGCAATCCACCTCTGAAAATTAAGATATTCTGAAAATGTCTTTAGAGAATTAATTATTTAATTAGCATCGTATTACTTTGCTAATGAGCCATATGTGGTTATATTTTTAAATTAAACTTTGCAGTACTTTAGATGTACATTGATTTTTTCTATCAGCAAACTCTACTTATTGCAAGTTGGGAACGGGACAGGCAGTTCACAATTAACTAACATTCTTGAATAATATCCATTTATGGAGTATAATGTTAGAAATCGCCGGAGCGCCATATTTGATGTTTTTTTCTTAGCACACGAGGAATGCAAGGTTGAACGAGTCTCGGCGTGTAACACATTCTATAATCCACTATGTATAAAGTATGGGCGTCTGCCTGTACGTCGATATACTTTGCAAAACGTTCAATTTACTTTATTATACCCGATAGTTACATTCGTAGGTGGGCTTATTTTAATGTCCGTACTTTTTTTTAATTTCCGTTTAAAATCCTTCTGATAATGCATAAACCGAAGGTAGCACCAATTTGATATATAAGTATACTACGTTTATTGTTAGCGTTATAATGTTGTAATTTGGTGCCATATAAGATTTTAATTATTGTGCAATGTTTAACGAAGCAGCGATAGATCAATGATATAGACTGTTGAAACGAAAGTCGTAGGTTTGAACCGAACTCCAAGAGCATAAACCTCTGAGTTTTCTAAGTTACGTCTGTATTAATTGTTAATTTTCTGTTGCTTTAACGATGATGGAAATATCGTGAGAAAACCTGAGAAGTCCTCCATAAGAATTTCCAAGGAATTTTAAGTCCACTAACCGCTAACCCACATAAGGCCAAGATGGTGGATTAAGGCCTAACCCTTCTGGGATGTGTATAATACTCCTCCTTGCGTCGTATTCCTCAGTATTGAGGGTCGTGACCTCCCTTCTGCATCACTTTCTCTCGTATGATCTTCCTCCATTTGTTTCTATCTCTGGCGGTGTGGAAGGCGTTGTAAACTGTTGAGTTTAGTGCGGTGCGGATCTGGTCAGACCAACGTATCGGGTTGCGCCCACGAGGCTTTTCCCATAAACTTTGCCGGTCACAATGAGCTTCTCGAGGTTGTCACCGTCTTTCCTTGCAATGTGACCGAAGTATATGAGAATTCTGCGAAGACACTCGGATGATAGCCGCGAGGGGATTTTAAGTTCTCGCAGTATGAATACGTTAGTCCGAAATGCTGTCCAGGGGATTCCGAGCATCTTTCTCCAACACCACATCTCAAAGGCGTCAATGCGTTTGCGGTCTGCACCTTTCAGTGTCCAAGTCTCAGCACCATACGAGAAGATCGAGAAAACTAAAGTCCGTACCAATTTGGTTTTAGTTTTTACGGAAATGTTGCGATCTCTCCAAATTTTTCCAAGCTGAGACATGGCGCTCTTAGCCATGCCAATTCTCCTGCGCAGTTCCTTCTCGCAAGAACCATCGTTACTGATGTTGGACCCCAGATAAATAAAGTTGTCCACTGTTTCTAGGCCCAACGCACCAGTGAGTTCCAACTTTCCAGATCTATCCACCACCATGACCTTGGTTTTGGACCTGTTTATGGAAAGTCCCATCTCCTCACTATATAATACTGTGTATAATACAGAGCTAGTATTATTATTTATTTTTATTACAAGTAACGTTAATGTTAATGGAAGAGTGGTTAATTGCGAAGCGAGGGTCCGTGAGTTCGATTTCCACTCCGAGACAAATGTTTGTATTATCCACGAATGTTTGGCTCAGGTCTGGGTGTTGTGGAACCGAAATTCCCTTGTAGTTTTTTATACTCACGATACAGGTTTAACCTAGTGTGTGGTCAGGATAATGTGTGTGACTTTTGTTTGTGTTTACTATTTATTATTATTTCCACAAGAAATAATTAATCAGACACACCCGCGAACAAGTTACATATACAATAAAATGATAATAAAACCGTCTGTATGTACATTGAATTTGTTAATGTATGGAATCGTTCGTGTTGTGTATGTATTTATAACCTTTATGTAAGACTAGAGGTTACACACGACACTTGGCGCTTAGGTAGGAAGGCAAGCCTATTTATTGAGCTCTCATTAAGATTTAAATAGCTATTAACAACAAATATTATTATTGATAAATCAATTATTATTGTGTAAGTGGTAGAGTATTGCATTGCATATGCTTTTGCCAAACGTATGAAAGGACTAGGTTAGTACCACTTTCTCACAGAGATCCACGTCACCACTTACTGACAAGTGACCAGCTGCGTGTGCCAGGCTATAAAAATAAAGAAAAAAATGTGTTTCTGTTTGAAACTGTTGCGTTTCAAATGTTCAAATATCAGCAGACCACGTGAGCCAGAAACAACTAGATTTTAGTGACTAAAGGTTACTTGACTGTCTAGGTCACTTCGTACGTGGGATGAATGTATCTAATATATGTAATACATTATAATGTCGTCCCGATATGATCAGGCTATTATCCTCCTTGCTCTTATGTTCAAGTTGCCTAGCTTAGTCTCATTGACTAACTGATATTAATACTGCAGCTGGCTTACATGCGTTGCTACATCATCAAACTGGTTGACTAGCAAAGCCGACAAACGAGTAAATGAGGCACAATGGTCATTTTTTTATAGCATAGGCCGGCAAACGAGCAAGTGGGTAACCTGATGGTAAGTGACCTCCCCGCCTATGATAATTCGGGAAGGGGACGGGGATTTGGGCTTCCGGATATCTCACTCACCATATGAAACGCAGCAACAAGCTGCTACTTTACGTCGATTTTCTGTGAGATAGTGGTAACGACCCCGTCGAGCCGGCACATTCATGCTGTAGACAAAACTGTCTACAGCGTGACTATACCACTCACTGGTGAGTGACATCTGACGCCCGTGAACACCTTCAATATCACAGATTATTGATGCATTGTAGTGACTCAGCCTTATTCATTTTAGCTTTATAAATTGGTCAAAAATAAAATATTATAATATAAATTACTGTACCCTATTATTATGATATACATATTATTGACGTAATTAAGTGAAAAAGCAACTATCTTCGTTGATAGTATTGATCGCAATCCTTAACAAAATCTGGAAAAATGTAGTACAATCGCTTGTAATTCCTTTTTTTTTTTTGGATTTCGCTACATGCGTTTTCGAACTTTATGGAAATATTGCGGGATTGGGAAAGGAGGGGTATTAGAGCCATCTGCAATTTCACTTATCGCATAAAACGCAAGTCGAGTTAATACTTCTCGTCGATTTTCTGTCGATAGTAATAACCTGGTCGAGTCGTCCCATTCATATAAACAAAAGGGTCTGTACAGTGTGGCTCTACCACAAACTACGGTATTTCAACTTGCTCTATTCAAAACGAGAGAAAAAAATCTAAGTATCGCTGATATCCAATTATGCTCACCTGTATCTATTCATAGTAATAACCGTTTGACATTTCGTCTGTCATATGTACTTAATAACCTTGAACATTGACATTTTAGAGACGGGATTCGGAGTTGCACGCGCGTGTATGTAAAACCATTCGGATTGTCATTTATCAACTATGTAGAAATAGTCGTTGTGTTTTTTTGGGAACGTATTATTTACTTGTCTCGAAATAGAATTGAGCTGCATTTATTTTACTAAGTAGTAGGAGAACGCTAGAAACCATCTGGGTAGGTAACACCGCTTTATCTATTTCTGCCCCCCAAGCAAAATTTGTGTAAGCATTGTTGTGTTCCAGATTTAAGGGATAATACTGGATATAATGACGCTTAAAATCTTGTCTCTGGGTGAAGAGCCCAGGCTAGGACCATGCAGTACATTCGAAGTCCTGATTGATGTTGCTTCTGTTTACGGGCAGGCGTTACGCTTACCACCCTTACCTTATAATGATAGCTAATAAAATATATAATAGCCACTGAAAAATATATTAGAATGGAAATATTTTTATTTTAATTATAATTTAAAAGCTACAAACACTGACTTCGAAACCTGGATTTGGTGACTTCAAAAGCGTTTGGTGTTATTATAATAGCTGAAGTGATTCTCATTTACCCTGGTCCTTCATCAGATCTTAACCAAATTAATGGAACTACTCTTAGGATAAACCATATCGAAGATAAAAATAATCATAAAAACAGTCCACATTTGGCTGAGATATTGTATAACACATAAAATACAGACATATTAAGAACTTTTTATGAAGTCGGTTGAAAATAAAATTCAATATATTATATATAAATAAATTAATTAATATCTATATTCATAACATTAATCATGTTTTGAAGTAAATATTATTTTGTGATTATAGTCTAATATACTATTGAGCCTACGTGGGGCAGTGGACGAGAAGCCAGCTGTGAAGCGAGAGGCCGCGTGTGATCCTCGCAGTGAGACCAAAATGCTTGTGTGATGCACAAATATTTGTTTCGTGACGTCGCCGGTCGTAACTACAAACCTACTAAACTACAAACTACAGTACCTACTAAAGTACTTTAAAATCAAGCCAAATCTTTATGTAACATGTGTTACAAAGCACTTTGCGACTTCACTGCTAGTGGGATAAGAGCAGGTGGAAGAAGAGTCTATTATATTATCACTGAGACTGATTGCCATGTAAAAACATCTCAGCACAAAGTATAGCACAACCGTGAAGTCATAGTAGTATTTGAGGTGGTTTAAAAGTCCAGAAAAATAAATAATGATAATAAAGTAAATTCGCGCAAAGAATATTTGCGGACAGGTCCTGATATTCGGCTCATTTATAAACTAAATTTTAGGTATATTCCAAGTTTAGGAGGCTGTAAACGTAGACTGACCCAGCAACAATGCGTCTTAAATACAAAAAAATAAGCTAAATGATGGGTGGAAACTGAACAATAGTTGGTTCACAACAGATAAGTTATGGCTCTACTTGAAAAGGGAAACCCACACGATAACACTGATAAGTAAAGTGTATTGGCCCCAATTTTTCACGAAATCTCGAAACCTTTGGTTGTAGAAGTGTGTGCCGATGCAAGAATACTTATAAAGCCTAGGTTAGGCACTACAGAACCCGCCGCCATAACTAAAGTACCAAATCACCATAAGCAAGCAACTGTAGTTTTTTTCGGGCATTTATTTTTAAATCCGCCAACGGACTAAGTCGACGGCGGGCGAGCGCATCCTCTACGGCGCCACGTTTTAATTATTACAACCAGTTTCAAAGATTTTAAACATTTTCCGAGGACATTGTGTTCTGTCACACATTTGCCTCGTGTGTACGTCAGTTTATAGAGTGTGCTAGTGCCCGCAGGACGTGCGCTTGTGATCATTGTTTTGGTAAGTTTTTTGTATCAGTAAAATTACGAAATAAGTGAGGATTAGGGCAAAATGTTTGTTGAGTTTTAAGTGAGATCTGGATATTGATGATGACATGATACATGAAATCTAAAAAAAATTGCTCTATTTAAAAGATTTCAATTGAGATTTATGTAATGTCCTTGACATCACCATTTTTAGATAAATTATAATTGTTTATTTTCTATGTAATAGTAGAAAAAGATTACATAAATATTCTAAATTACTTATGACCATACTTAAGGCTTTATAAAGGTAACCTTCATTGACATTTAAAATTTGAAATGACATTCAAGTTTTGTAACATTTAGTTAAAAAAAAACTCATTTTACGACTTTTAAAAACCTTATAATGGCCATTATTTTTTTATGTAAAATTATTCGCACCTTGACTCTAGCTTTAATGACGTTACGTAGATTTTATAGAGATGTTTTCAATGTAACTTTACATTGCTTACTTTCAAATCTACCAATTATTAATCCATCTATATACATGGCTATCATCATCATGAGTATCAGATTTCAAACATCAATATCCGAATGAGTTTTTTGTAAAAATATTTTGACCTTGACTCAAGAGCTTTGATGACGCTACATAAAGTTTTAGAAAGGTTTCAGCTTACATAAATTGAAGTTAGTATGTCTTAAAAATTATAACTCCATTGTCATAAACACTATAATCAAGAATTCCCGCCATATCTCTTGTTAGTATTAGAAAAATATCTTGGACGCAAGATATAGTCTCAACAAACCTCAATATTTTCATAATGATTTAGAAAGGGACGTATGAGATGGGATCGTCAAATATCTTCTTGATGTACAATCCAAGTTTTAGATGGATTATAGTTTTGGACTGTCGGCTGTCCTCACTGTCAATGATACAGACATCACTTACAGCTGCCAGAGCCGCGTAGGGACATCGCTTCGCTTGTATCACATGAACATTATAAAGAATTATTTGACCTTATCCCATCCTCAACTTTTCTTAACAACTTCTTGGTCTCCTCCACCTTGGCTCCGATCCAATCCGAAGAAGATAGCAAGTTTCGATTGTTCATATAAGGCTGTGCAATAGTTTGCTGTCTCATGTATTCCCTCGTTTCTACAATGTTAGTCCATTTAAGTGAAAGGTAAAGAAGCTACTAGGCAAGCCGACACATATCGAGTGTATGAAAAGATATAACATCTCCTCTTTGTCTACACATTTCCTGGACTCCACTTCACTTGCGTTCAGGTTCTAATCCCTCTATTATATCAACATAAAAAAGGTTGTCGTCTACTAACCTAAATTATTGATTCTGGTAATCTTGTTCGATCTTTAGTCTCGGTATTACTGTAGCTAAATGTATACTTAAGCATTGATATGCTAGTAGGATTTTGGAATCCATGTGTCAAAAGTAAAATGTGAGCTTAATTTGCTCAATAATTTAAACGTGGCCTCAAGATAGGAAGACCGGTTTTCTCGTGAGTAATGTAAAGGTCCAGTAAAGTCAATGTGATTAGCAGGAATTTGCAGCGATTGCCCGGGTGCATAATCTTGTGCCCGTAGAAGATCATATTATGGTGGCATATTCAAACAGAGGTGTAGATTAGGCATGTTGATCTATTTCCCTCGAATTTTCAGAGTTGATCGGAGACGTGAATAGCCTTAAAAAATGAGTAATATAATAATAAATATCATTGTTTAAATCTCTAAGCATTAATTAATCAATTATGTTACTCTAACGGTTAACCCTAAATTCTGTAGATCGATAAAATCAAAGTAAATGGAAGAACCACGCTGTGGACAGTTTCGGCTACAGTACGAATGGGCGGACTCAGCCGAGTGGGTAATATTGTCTCACAGAAAACCTATGTAAAGTTACTGTTAAGTCTCGCACGATGAGTGATATACTCGTATAAAAAATTCTCGTAAAATATCCATCTTCCTATTCCCAATCTCCTTTTTTTAATTGTCGGGATTCTGATGATTTCTGTCGTAGAAAATATTATACAAAAACATTCAGTAAAAACTGAATTCATTCAACTTATTTTGTTTATTGGTACTCGTTATCTAAAAAATGCAATTTAAACATACGTATAGTATGCGCGAAATAATTGGCACGGCTGAATTTGTCGATTGTTTTCAGATACTGTAACGTAGGTTATCTTTAAACTGGGTTTATATCTACAGATTACAATGGTAAACTATAGTAATCTGTTGTGATAAACCTAGTTTAGGTTGGTACGTTGGTAGTTACGTTAGGTAATAATACTTTTAAGGTTTACAGAAGACGTAGAGGACGGGTGAAGGACTACCTTCAACCCGGACGTTATTTTATTGTTGTATTATAGTTACGAGGTTTGATTAACCTTAAACAACGTGGTAGCTAGTCCCTTGTATATGTGAGACCGTCTGAGTTGGAAGCACCGCTTTGTCTATTTCTATTACCAAGCAGCAGTGTCTTTTTTTTCTTTTTTTTATGGTATAGGCCGGCAAACGAGCAAGTGGGTCACCTGATGGTAAGTGATCTCCACCGCCCATGTAGTGTGAAATCCCTGTTAGGGTTTAAAGGGCATTAAAGCCAAGCAGTTATAGGGAAGTATGAAATTTAAAATCTTATGTCTCGGGGTTACGAGCGCTGCCAATGCCATGCATTGCATTGTAATTCAAAGTTCTGTGTGATATTGCTCCTGTTTATGGGCAGGCGTGGCGGTTACCATTAGGCGAGTGAATTGCTCGTCTCGTCATTCAAACAAGTTAAAAACTTTACTTATTTATAAATACGTATTGATATTTACCTTGGTCTATAAGTGAAGTGGTGAAGCTATATATTGCTAAGTTAAACCCGCCATATTGAAATGTCATGGTTGTTCGTAGCTATTAAGCGCAAACATTTAACAAAGATGATTACAAATTTCAATGAATATATTGCCCATGTAAACATTATTTACCCTTTTTATAGCAAAGGCTGGCTAACGAGCAAGTGGGTTAAGCGACGTCCACTGCATTAGCAGTACATTAGTATTACCCACAATACCAGAATCATGGATGCGTTAGCCAACATAAGTGGATGGGATTGGGAAAGGGAGGGAGGATTCACTTACTTATTAATATTGAAATATCATTCTTTCTCCCACCATAAAGGGGTTATATAATATATATTTTTATAAATTATTGGTTTTGCGGCCGGATGTCTGCTTGTCATCTCTACGAGGCGAAACTTGTTAGTTGTCAGTAGTATAATTGCTGTTTCATCCTTGCTCCAGCTTGAACGGGTGTCCTAACATCCACTATCATTTTGCAGTGACTTAAAAACAAAAAAATACAAAACCTTAAATGACATGGCTTTTTTTATATAGCATAGGCCGGCAAACGAGCAAGTGGGTCACCTGATCGTAAGTAATCTCCACCGCCCATGTACGCCTAGAAGAATCATGGGCGCGTTGCCGACCTTAAAGGAAAGGGATAATTAGAGATTGGGAAGGGGAGAGGAATTGGGCTTCCGGAAATCTCACTCACCGAACGAAACGCAGCAGCTAGCCGCTACTTTACGTCAGTTATCTGTGAGACAGTGGTAACGACCCGGTCAAGCCAGCCCATTCGTGCTGTAGACAAAACTGTCTACAGCGTGGCTCTACCACTCATTAAATATTACGGGATCGCAGAGCGGATCGCTCTATGACATTAGGTCGAAACATATGACAATCGTCCACACTTGAGAATTTGTCAGCATATTTGTGACACTCATACCTTTCGGTGCGTCCAATTGTCACAAGTGGAGACGCACTTTTAGAGATTATAGGGCGACAGGTAGTGTAAAAATATTTAATTATCCTAACCATAATGCTACATCTTTGTGTGGAAGTCACGATCCCGCGGAATCGTACGACCTTACAGAATAAGAAGTATCTGAGTATAATTATTAAAATTCGCTGCGCGTGCGCGCGTTCTCCACCTGTGTTGAACACACTCCGTGACACGTTTTGGTTTAAATCTCAGCTTCTTCATTTTCCATTACTGTGAGTTATAAATTATTTTTATGTTACATAATAAAGACCAAACAAAAAATATATTATACAATTTGTTATAGTATTTTTAATAGTGCGCTGAGATGGTAACTAACAATTTCTTAGTATTCGATTATTTCCACACGTAGAGTCGAATAGTGCTTTATGCTTTTATATAATATATACTAGCAGATCCGGCCACACGTTACTGTGGCTAAGGTATATGTTAAATTATATTGTAAAAAACTATTAATTATAGTATGCGTCATCTATTGAATACTTAATCCAGCCGATAAATTACCTTATTCCGCCATCTGTTATAATCTTATGAAACTCACAGATAATTATAACTCTTTGTCATGTAATTAACAAATAACTTGCGCAAAAAAATATTGCGATTATAAATTGAGATATAAACTATTCTATCTCTGAAGTTGGATCAAACTGCACAAAGTTGGCAAAATTTGATTAATTTGATTAAAATCGGTTTAGAAGTTTAGGAGTTCATCGCCGACAAACAACGTGACACGAAATTTTTATATATAAAGATATATGTTTGACGTGTCTGAGATCTAATCAAACTCCAAGAAATTGCAAATGAATACTTAAACTGGTGACGTCTCTGAGTACGTCAGTTAGATACTTAGCGCCTGTCTCACCGTCTCTGAAAATGCTATTTAATGACTTCTTACGTTTAGACGAATGTTACACTTTGAAATAAAACAAATTTAAACGGATTTTATCGCGGTTTTTTTATTTTTATTTTGGTCCCGACGTTTTGAAAGCTTTTCAGCCTTAGTGATCACGGGGTGAACTGAGGTGTTGGTTGTCCCGAAATGTTGATGTTACATTATGTACCTTCAGTTTAAAATTATGTTTGTTGATGCTCCGATCTACGCAGAAGGAGCTCACGGTGTCTTGAGGTCTGGCAGTTGGTCTTTTGGGTTCCGATTTTATTAAGTGTATGATCGGATCCCAGGCTTGTACTAGCTAACAACCATCTTCTCTATTGAAAATATGACACGTTTAGACACGAAAGTCACATTTTAATATTATTCCGACAAAGAGAGATGTTAAGTCTAGGTACTTTCAAATATAGCTGTCTTCTACGCTAATAGTGGTTAAATGTTACTTGACTCTCTGGTAAATTAGGCCCTGAGGGCCTATACATCTATTTATTATATCCTTTGCAATCAATTAATAAATAATCAATCATTAAATCAATTAATCAATCTATATCTAATGAAGGATGGTTGCGCAAGGATTACGCTAACATCGAGATGAGGAATGCGTCTAATTGAAATACAATAGGCATCAAACCAGTTTTCTATGCCTGCTGTATAATATTATAGATTAAAAATCGACACGTTGTAAATGAAAATAAAATAATAATTTGTATTTATAATATGGATATAAATGGTCTAAAATAAATGATTATTATTCAACGCTTAGAATCACGTTATTGATAGTTCTGTCTACAGTATGAATGTATTGGTTCGACCGAGGAGGCATCACTGTAGCTCGCTGTTGCGTTTCGTACGGTGAGTGAGATTTCCGGAAGCCCAAATCCTAAGTATCGTACCAATCCTCATTCTTCTCTTTTAAAGTCTGCGGCGCATCTATGATTCTTCTCATTGCGTGGGTTTCAGGTTCGGTGGAGATAAATTAAGATCCACTTGATCCACAGATGTGAGCCACTTGCTCATTTTCCGCCAGCTGCTATAAAAAAAGAAGTTATATTATGTAATGGATATACAGAGTTCTCGTCATATAGTATGTATCCACGGCCTTAGGCATTACTGCTATTCAAAGTTCTTTCCCTTAAACCCGCATTCAAATTGAGACAATTTATTGTATGAAATAGACTAGAATATTTAAACATAAAACTTTTGCTTATAAAACCGTCTTAAACAGTTTAAAAAATAGTATGACGCGGTCTCGAAAACGACGTATGAGACCGCGTTTACTGGAGCTACAAAAGAACTAGCTAGTTGTAATTTAATATCATTATAAGTCATATAAAAACACATTAAATTTGACCGACATACGTGTCCACGTGTAAAATCTAGTTAAAATCAGGCGTGTCAAGTATAAGGACGTTTACCTCGGCTCAACGCGATGACGTAATGTTATAATTATAGTTGTGAATTAATTACGTACATATAGACACGACAACTCAATATTATTGGAATGGATAAACCTTTGAGCCATCGGTATTTTACTTTTATTTAGTTTTGCATTATGCCTACGGTTTCGTCTGAGTAGATACAGATCCGGGTGAATGTCAATTGTTCTGTTTTCATAATTAAATATAGTTATATTATAATTAATTTGATACTTGTTGCAATAACTTAAATAAATACATACATAAGTACCTCACCTAAAAATTAATGATTCCAAAAGTTTTAATCGTTAGATCGTTTTAAGTTAAACAGCCGTTTTTCAAAATAATTTTACGTACTAATTTTATGTATAATCCTAGAACAAGTTGTTAAAACTACAGTCTTTTATATTTTGTATTTATTTTTGTATGTATTTTTTTGTATTTTGAAAATTCTGACACTGCTTTCCAGGTATATATTATGAAGTTCAACTTAGCACATTTTGCTGTGTGAGAGAGCTTGTAAATATGTAGTTTTTAAAGTGAGGCAATGTCTTGTATCTAACCTTGCGATTGGAAATGTGCAACACTTTCATGATTTCATGATACCATATCAGGTAAGCCGATCTGGTGTCAATCTTTAAAAAAAATCGTACCTAACGTTTAGTTCTTACTTCAAACAGTTAATTCGAATATTATTAAGATACTGAATTTGTCCTCCCAATTTTTAACATCATCTAGAAGAGCATGTGTGGACTACGCAAACGCCTCAAAATAACTTAAATCTATAGAAATATATGGTCATCCGCCGCCCTGAGCGGAATTTCCTTTTAAATCACCTTCCGCCATAATTTAGTTTTTTAGTTTTATTGATGTGTTAATGTTGAAATTTGACCAGTTCGTAAGTCGTGAGACCGCACCTCGACGCCCACAGCATGATCTCATAGTTCTTATATCACTATAGCTTTGTATGCGACTTCATTCGTTGAAGTTTCTAATTTATATTGGGAAACCCCGTGTTAGAAAACTGCGGTGACTTACCACCTTCAACTTTATAATATATGTCACTTGTATTTATAATGTCTTAGTTCAATAACAAGAGCTAAGACGCTTCGGTCGATAAGTCAAGTATGTACTGTTGTTACAGTCCCACGGCCGTCCAGTATTGCAAGATCGGATGTTTACTGGATACTAGATACCGTAAAATGGGCGGATGTATTAGCGAGTTAAAGAAAAAGAATACTTTCGTTCATTATTTTCAAGGTTTTTGAAATCTTAATCAAAAACATGCTGCAAAAAACACTTTTCATATTGAAGTATTTTACTTTCTTGTACAGTTGTGTCCAAGCTGTAGTGTTGTGTCCGAGTCTGTCTACTTGTTTTTCCGAGATTTACATGATACTTACCATCGACCCTAAGGTGACCTCGACTCATCATTGTTTTTGCGTTTGTCATATACTTGATAATTGCACCCTAATGACTCAATACACACGGCTTCGAACACTTAGCTTACAAATCTTTATCCTTTTTTTTATTTGATTGAATGACGAGACGAGCAAGGCGCTCGCCTGATGGTAAGCGCCACGCCTGCACATAAACAGAAGCAACACGACCCCGTACTTTGAATTACAACGCACTGCACACTGAACTGCGCTCGCCACCCCGAGACAAGATGTTAAATCTCACAATGCCCAGTAATTTACTGACTTCAATGTCCTTCAGTACACAGTTAACGAATAGCATTAGAATCCCGTGACGTACTCGCCTTAGATCACCCTCTTTCTAATGGACTCAGGGGGCCATAGCCACTAAAACTGACCGCCACAACCCAGGATAATTGTCACATCACTGGAACGTGGTCACATTGGCACTGCGCGACCAGCTGAATGTAGCCTCACACCTCACTTATAATATTTTAATCAAAAACTCACAGGTATTTCTTGCATATAAAACGGAATATATGTATAGAAGCATATTAAGAATGGAAAATAACACGAGAACCTTGATTCGTCGCTAACTGCCTGGCAAACGGGCAGGACCAGTTAGCGAGACCTCTAACTCGAGCGAAAGTAGTTCCAGCCAAATGTCACGATACACTGGTTATTATTAAAATATGCTAATGCCGACGATTTGAAATCAGACGAGTTGGTATGTTTAAAAAACGTGTTGAGATGCTATTTACGTGTGAGTTTTATACTTTGTATGCGTGTTTCTGAATCGGGACTATTTGCCATATTCTTCTTGTAGACTACCATTCATAACCCAATTTTGATGGTGTTGCTCTCAACTCTCAAGTCACTATTTCTTAATAGTCAAAATAAATATCAGAATATCTCTAATGCAGTAGTCTCCTTATTAGCATATAAAATTGCCGCTGCCAGGAAGCTACGCTCTTCCATATCTTATATCTACATAAACTTGAAAACTGTGTTTTATGCTACAATGTATGGTGCGTGTGACTAAAACAAATGTCCATAGCGCTACCACGACGTTGGTAGTTTCTTGGACATTATTGGCTATTCTTTAATCGTAAATTAGGAAAATAAGTCGCTATGAGGCATTCCGATGTTACACAATTAATGACAAACTTGACGACTGGCTCTGCAAAGAGATGTTGCTTCTCTTTGTATCATTCATCGATTGTACCATAGGAAGTGTTCTAAAGAATTGGTTGGATTAATACCAGCCACCGAGTTACATCACCGCACATCGCGCCAAAAGTTGGGATTTCATCCTTATCATCTGGATTCCACAACAGTGCGTTTTACTCGGAGTTGTCTTCCCGTACAACGCCTTGGTGAAATCTGCTTTCACCTGCGGTATTTCCAGACAGATATTACTTAGGTACCTTCAAGATAAGAGCCTTCTCTTTCTTTAAAGGCAGGTAACGCAGCGATAATTCCTCTGGTGTTTTAGGTGTCAACAGGCGGTGGTGATTACTTACCATCAGGTGACCCACTTGTTCAGTTGCTACAATTGACAGAGTAATGGACAGGTATAGTTATAAAAGCAAAAAAAAATAGAAACATCGCCTTTTTTGAAATCGGTTAAAAATAGTCTTGACAGACGTACGAAGAGCTAAGTGACCCTCTATGGGTTTCAATTTTTTTTTTGATAACAGAACCCTATAACACAAACTATTTCGCTATACAGTTATAATTCTTCAGCTGTTTAAATATCCTATGAAAATATATTTAACCAAAAGGTACGGTTAACGATCTTGACCTGAATTCTATAATTACTTAATACATGTGTTTTGTATTTAATATTGGTTTAGATTTGATCGTGTTGACGAAACTAGTTTGTAATATCATTTTTGACCTTTATGGCTTCGACGAGAGGATTAACCCCAGCCTTTGTGGATATTACCTCATTGGTGTAGTGGCAGTTCTCTCAGGCTAAAAAACTGTAAGGTGCTGAGTTAAAATCTTAGGTCAGGCAATCATAATGTGTGTATGAATTATCAAGGCGATAAATCATACATGTGTAGCATGGGGTGGAAATGTGTGTTTGGTATGGCCTATGGACCTATTATACATAGTAATCGTAATCTCGGATTCGGAAAAGATTCGAATTGGATGCAGTGCGTAAACACTCGGTATTACACTTCACTTACGATAATTGTGATTTGTTGACAATAGAGATGTTTGCTTGGCCTCGTTTAGGTAATGCAGCTCTAGCATACGATTTTAGCACGTTCATACTCAAGCCCTACGCGAGTTAACAATGTGTACCCGATTAATCACGCACGTTTTTAAGCCCTGGCACAAGAAATGTAGTAGTTTTGACCTCTATAACTGTCTGAGTATCTCTGGACCCGTAACGCTTATCTAGTTGACCGATTTTAATGCGGTTTATTTTGTTTAAAACCTGGTATAACTCTAATTTTAAATAATTACAGCTATTTAAAAATTATGGTTATTTTCCAAACTGATGTCGAATCTTATTAATAGTTAGATTATTACAGCATGTTCTCCAATCGGAAGTTAAAACAAAATACATCACTTGATGATGCTTACACACTATTGCTTGGCGGCAGAAATCGACAAAGTCAAATTCTTCCTGCGGTATAAAAGAACATTTGATGGAAACTATAGTTATTATTGTAAAATTATATATATTCGTTCGTATATTTCGATAATTATTACGTTTGAACATGGCTAAATAGTTACTTCACATTATTCTTGCATTCTAATAAACTTAGAACCAAAGAAATTTAATTTCATAATTCAAATAAATTAATATACTACACCATTTAAACAAGATCTACTGTTTAAGGCCCTTCCGTGAGCAAATGACCTTGACTGACTCGCGGCATACTAACTCGTGTACTCTGGCGTGTGAGTTTTCGTGCAGAATATGCACGTATTTACCGAATAATTGATTTAAAAAATCAGGTTTTCGTCTTTTCGAAAATTTAAAACGGGCAAAATATTCGTTATTCAATTTCCTATCTAGTGATGTTAATCTCATATGAAAACAATCTGTACTTTAAAAGGAGACGCACGGAATCTTTGCATTTTTGAGATTTTTATGGTTCATTTATAACGACAATTTAAAAAAATATATCAACATTAACATGAATTTGAATCGAACAAAGTAAAGCTGACAGATTGTAGAAATATATTGTTTATTTTTTAATCAATATTTATTCTAAGTAATGACTAGATAGCCTCTAAATATCACGATCGCGCGGCGTTTTGCTGGGGGTATGGCCTTAAATAGCACTGCTCTCTCTAGTTATTCGGGGTTGTCTTTAGAAAGATTTCAACGCGCATGCACTTTAAGTAGAGCGAGAAAAAACTACAATTTGTTAAGTAGTAAGAACCAACTTTACATACAAGTTATAACAAAAATAAACTATAGATTTTAAGTGAATACATTAATTTATTACTTATTTAGTACCTAGATCAAATCTAATCTTAGTGAAACGTGTCTAGCCAATAATGTTTCGTTCCACTTAGTTTTAAGTAACATTATAATTGTTTAAATATATGTATCATAAAATTACTTTATGGTGTGTAATGAAGACTTGAAGATGACCTTGGCGGTGATGACCTCCGCTGGGATGTTGACCTAGCCTCTCCTTGGCTTTGTCTGTGTCTTAGAGATATTTCAGACATAGCCTGATAGAGGTTACGTTTTATCCCTTTTTATCAACGTTGGATAAGAAGATCATCCGAAGATTTTATATGGTGCATGGTCACAATTTACATCGTATACATGGGAAAATTTCACAGGACTGAGGGCAGTGTTTATTGGCCTAAATTAATTATAAAATCTAGAAAACTTGCACATTGCCTGAGAAAACTCAACTTAACCCTCAGTGAACGTAGTGGTAATATGACCATGGTCAAGGACCATGTTTATAAAAACAACGCACGTAAAAGATTGGAAATCTAGAATTTTTTAAGTCTTTTTATATAAATCTATTATTATTTGTATTATTATATTAACATATCTTTCTAAAAGTAAACGAAACTCAATGAATTTTGTTAAAAAATAATTTAGAAACTCAATTTTTTCCGTAACTTGCTCGCCGACCTTTAATTTTATTGTAGGTATATTCTTAGCATAAAAAAGAACCAGCTGTATAAATGTAAGGTTTATTACATACGTATTTACATAGAGCTAAAAATGTTGTCTGTTCATTAAATATATTTTGATATTCTTTAGAATTAAGTATTTAACGGAATATCTATCTATCTTGTAACTTTTGTACTGTGCTGATTGAATGAGGTAGAATTGACCGTTTGCAATTATAATTTCTAATGTATTTAAATAAATGAATTCTGAACTTACTATCATACATGGCATAATATCATAGCAAAAGCCGCTTAATTCTGCCGATTTTAAACAGCATTCGATTCGCTTGTTATTTATTTATAACTGCACTAAGTATACATTTATTATCTGTCACATCATTCATATTTACGAAAGTATGCAAATCCCGTACAACATTCCAGCGGATTGTGTTGGAAACCTATAAATTTCGTGTATAATTTTGGTATACAGATGTTGTGATAGCATTCGAACGTCCAAAAACACGTGTGCGTCTCGGGACGCTCGACAGAAGTGGTATGTTGTATGTTATGTGGTATGTTAAACTAATGTGGGTTAAAGTGAGAGAGGAGGAGCCAGCCTACTGCTGCCGTATACGTGAGAGATAGGGAAGCTAGACAGATTGGCGCCGTAACGCGTTACGTTACGAAGCGGTTTACCTTCCCATAAGAAGTTATCACTTCAAAAACTTACGAAGCGACGAAGTCCGTAAAAGTAGAACCAATGTAACACAGAATATCCATCACAATAATCATATTTCTAATATAAAATAATAATATAAAATTTACTTCCACCAGTCCACTCGCACTCCCAATCGTAGTGGGGTTGGCGCAACATGCTTTTTAACACATTATATATGTTTTATTATTGCAACGTGTATTTTACAAATTCTTTTTTATTACCTAACCAAAAATATTCTAGACAACAACAATCAATAAGCAAAAATAACCATTTTTCATACAGGTTTTTACATACAAATAAATTTTTATGTTAGTAATTTATGTATATCAAAAATATTATTATTTTAATGGCTATTCTATACCTACTTTACTCCGATATGTATATTCCGAACTTCGTTGCTTTACTCGTTTCGGAATTACAGAATAGGCCATGGGAAATAAAAATTAAAATGTTATACATAAATGTTAGTCTAACGTACTGTCGTCACACTGACCGACATACATCAGCTAGTGCAATATGTTTTCCAATGAATATACTCATTTTTCATGTGGTCTCTGTACATGCGGATAAGCCGAGGGTAAATTAGTCAAAAATAATTTGGTCACGTCTTACGAAACTTACCAAGCTATATACCTATACATATTTGTACCTACTACATATTCTCCCGCATTTTTAAGATTGCTCAATATTATAAGACGATAACAAAAACGGTCTTACAAACAACCGCTGTCATAATAAGCATATTATTACAAATTAAGTAGAATTTTATCTTAAGTCCTTGAACTTAATTATTATAATTAATTACTTAGTTACCTACGCTTAATTGAAATTTTTCACTGCCGCCAAGTAGCAGTATGTACTTTGCCCAAATAACGCTCTACCCAAAAACCAATGCTGTCGTGTAACAACGCCGGTAAACACTATTTAAAAACGATAAAAAAAAACTGTTTATTTTATTTTTCATGTAGAGCTTCGTTCAGTTTATCATAACCTCTGTTTTAGGTTGTACTAGGTTATAATTTAAAGAAAAATTGGTGAAAAATGCCAATAAGTTATTAATTGGTAAAATTCTTCAATTACAACCATCAGCTTTGACACAAAACCTACTGAAGATAATAATATATAAAAGTCATAAAAGTAAAATTTAAGTAAAGAGTAAGTGTAGTGAGTAACGCTTACCTATTCATTTTAGCACTGACTAGCCCTGTAGTGCCTATTTGGAAAAGGCGATAATAGTTTTTAGTGTTTTGTATTGATGGTGAATTTGTAAATATGGTTTGTGAATATTAACTGTAAGCTGTTCTTATCGAAAACGACCTATGTTTTTCCTGTTTTTTTTTTCAAATAATTATTAAGGAAATAACAACTCGTAAACTACATTTCGCTTTTTGCTTTTGAACAAACGCGGTTGATAAGTACCCAATAGAATTTATATGCATAGCCTGATCCAATGAAGTCAGTACACGTACGGGTGGCCAATATTTTATGAAAACTACGGTTTTAGCCTATTTAATTTACTACTGGCTAGCTCTGTAATGTCCACCTTCATTTGCTCGTTCGTTGAAAATAAGATTAGTTACGTCGTGATGTTAGATATACATCCTGGTTGTGGTAAAGGGGAAAGAGTGTTTCAAATACTAAAGACATTTCTACACCACGATATAGAATGGAAGCGTATCGAATTTATACCTAAAACCATACAAAAACTGGCAAACCGTATTTTCTTAACTGAACATATCTTACAGCGATAATTCTTGGGTTTTTTGATCAAGCATTCCTAATCTGAGATTGAAGCGTGCGGTAAACTAAATAGCATTTCCTCTTCAATCAACTTTTGTCGTATCGCATTTTTTTTATAAAACCTAACCCTCTTGTATTCAATGTATGATAAGGCGCGAGCAGAGTCACGGCGCGAATCAGTCAAGTTTAGATCCAAACGTCACAAATCACGACCAGTCGCCCTTGCAGCTCGAGCCGCGCCGCGTCCGACCCGTGTCATTTGTAAGTCAAATCATTCGCCGTCCTTTTTTACCAGCTGTAAGTCTGTGACGGCCGCGCGTGTAAAATCTAATGTCTGTCCTTTAGTTGGACAGAGGTTACTACATTCTTTTTTGTGATTATCCCGTCTACAAAAGCTAAAAATATTCGATTGATAGTTTTGCAATTGTGAGCAATAAAATCATAAACCTAACAGTTATGTGTATATGCTAGCTATAAATCTGATCCTACTCTAACCCATATTGGTGTTAGAGCCTACCGAAAAGTGATATTACTCCTCCAAAAGTCGAAACAAAATAATTATTTCATTTTTGCAAATGGTGTACAACAAAGAGTTAACAATGCATCTATTTGCTATCTGTTCTCGGATAGATACTTATTTGTTAATTTTCTTGGGTAATTCCGATAATCGCATCACACGACACTGAGGCACGCGACAATAGCGCACATAGTATCATGTAATTATACATAATGTAATTTCTTACTAAAAGCGCATATGTCCCTATGTCTATGAATCGTACCGTATGGAGTTGATAGAAGTACGCGTTATGGGAAATGAATATCCCTTGAAGCGATTATCAGAATTTTATTTTTAGCATAAAACAAATGGAACATTCATCGAGCGAGTAGGACACTGATTAAGCTCCTAGACAAGATTGTAAACAATACATGGATTACAACATATATAAGTAGGCTGGCAATTTTTAGAATTCTGAATTTAGCAATCTGTCAAAACTGAAATTCCTTTATTGAGCGTTGATCAACAGCACCAAACATCTCGCCAACACCCTGTACTTTCCAACCCATTTACACATTGACAGCCGCAGGACCGAGTAGCCGGCGCGGCGCGGCGCCCGGCTCTGCAATTAGAGTATCGGATATCCACACCACTAAGGTATATGAAAGTCATGTATAAATGACATGTGAGATGTAGTACTTTTGCTGATGACATTGCACCAATTTCGACGAAATTAATATCTAATAATTCAATTTATTTTGAGGCAACTATTGGCCGATTTAAAATGAAAAGCGAACAATACGAATACCAGAATGAAGTATTTAAACTGCGTATTCAAAATAGTAAAAATTTATTCGCTTTTGAAATAAAATACCTGTGCCTAAATCGAAATGAATTACTCATCTATATTTTAACTTGAAATGTGAGACATGTAGAACTAAAATAAAACATGCTTTTCTGTAAATCATAACCTTTATATATAATATAGTTCTTATTTTAGCTACCTATATATTTTTTCCTACGATAATTGGAGTCTGACCGCCATAGTAACAAGTAACGGACACAAACAAAGTTTTCAAAGTTATATCATATTTTCTAATTTTTACATTGATTTTCCTAGGAAATAATCATTTTAGCAAGAAAGTACAAATGATTTAATAAAGGATTTGAATTTGAATTTATGTTATATATCTACGATCCACTTAGATAACTATTTGAGTATTTATTAGCATTTTTTTTTCTATTCGGGGTGCTATGAGACCCAAATTTTGTCGAAGTTTCTGGTACCCACAACACATGATAATCGTATCTTAATGTGGGGTTACGACTATAAGCATGACAGGGGGCGGGCGGCCAGTGGCAAGTGGGTGATGGTAAGTGATAACTGATGACTGTTATTTATTTAATATTAAAATTTCATGGACCTTCCACGTAGACGAAATCTTAAACACAATTTAATAAATTAAAAATAAATGGAATTCCTTTTACATGAAAAACATGTTCTGTTCAAAAGTCACAATAAATATATAATTTAATATTATAATATTATTCTATTAAGTCGTTAGTCCAGCTTGTTGGCATGCGGCAACAATCGTCATGCCACGTTAATACATAAGATTTCAAACTGGACTGGTTTATTGTTTATCATTAGCACAATAATTACATCATAAAAACTCCAATTTAAACTTTAAAACAACCGTCAAAACTATATATATACTAGTTTTAATACGAGTTCCGAATTTCACTAAGGCAATATTTGTTTTTTATGGCGAGGGAACAGGTAATCTAGATTTAATTTTCGGACGATTTCACTTTCACTTAGCTACAACAAAAAAAGCGTATGTGTGCTCTATAAATCTGTGAAATTGTACCGCCTAAACGGATGGCCCATTCGAATGCAACAGCATGTATGGGATGGCTCGACCGATTTGTTACCACTGTCTGACAGAAAATTTACGTAAAGTAGCAGTATGCTGTTGAGTTTATATGGTGAGTGAGATATCCGGAGATCCAATCCCCTTTAATTTTCTAATCCCTTAATCGTCCCATTCCTTTAAAGCCGATAAAGCGACCCTAATTCTTCAGATATTGTAGATGTTCATGGACATTGGAGATCACTTACTATCTAGGTGATATACTTGCTTAATTGCCTTCCTATGCGTATAATGCGTCGAATCACACGGATCCAGGAACGTAATGAGCATACGCTAGTCAATATTATGATTGTTTTTACTTCATTTGTTGAGTGATGTAAGCAGGCACAAAGTTCTAAAATCATGCTTAGCAAAGACAGAAATACCAAAGGAACAACGGAATTTTGGACGCAGAATAGATGATACAGAAGGGAACAAAAACTAAAGCCTCATTTAGAAATTATATTATACGAAAATATAATAGAAATCTGTTATTTACAGGCTGCGTCATAGTTTAAAAAAAGAATCGCATCATGCGCCTTCGTCAATCACAGTTGCTTGTAATATTCTAGCTTATATCATATTACATCTGTCCATCGCATGTTAGAGCTTGCCCTGGATTAGGTACACCCAAATTCATCAATTCATAGATTTCTTGAAAAATCTAATTAAATCTCGGATAAATTAGAAGGCGATATAAAACGTGTTTACATTATCAACTAAATTCAAGGATATCAAAACTAACAGTCACCTAATTATTCCACGATTCAAGTGCTCTAATGTAATAAACACACATTAATATTAATTTTTATATTTTAGGATGGCCGCGCCAGCCCCATAGCCTTCGCGTTTCGTCACCGCATGAAGTCAGAAGTTCTTAGAATTTTATTATTCACGAAAACCGGATTACGATTATGTAGTCGGAAAAATATTTGACATTTGAACAACGTTGGATTGAAAAGTCATCAATCGTCATATACACCTGACTTCGATTAGGACCCATTTAGTGCCTAACTACCTAACTATGAGTTACTTATTATATAATTGGTACCTTAACTATTAATTAGTATTCTATGATCCTATTGTGTATTTATTTTTTATTATTTCTTTGGTCTTGCCTATTGAGAAATGTAAGCAAAGTGTATGTATCTGCTCCCATCTAGTACTCATTGCAAACCTCTGTGTTTAATACGCTTTTTATCCTCTACTCCTACTTATACTACTTTTAAATAATATAGGACAACGTTCATAACTTTATGAGACAATAATATAAAAGTTAGTACTTCTACCACTGGAGTCTGGTTCAAACATATTGTAATTTTAACAGTATAATCATTCATGTTCGTGTATTTCCATACAAAATTTAGTGGTTGGGCGCATTATATGTGGTTGAGACGAATCATGTCACGATATCTTAAAAACTACTAAAGCTAGGATCATGAAGCTAGGATGATTTGATCATTCGATAGGTTGTGTAAGTAAAAATTTTGAAAGAAAAAAAGCATGAGCTGAGAAAGAATTTTTGAAAATTTACATTTCGAAGCGGAATAGGGGACTTCAAGCGGGAAACAGCTATGTCTTTTATGATAGTTCAGTTATATAATAATGTACTCTATGTATAATAATGTACTCTGTGGATAGTTCCTAAATGGGTTGTGCAATAAAACTACATTCCACATGTCTAGACAGAAATCGCCAAAATATAAGTATGGATTTTCGTTAAAGTCGATGTTCACTCCTTAAACGGATATCGTTTTTTTACATTAAATAAGAAACTAGTTTAAAGGCTATAAAAATAATTCGACGATTGCTTCGCTAAGTTTCTGGTCCGAGACATGGCGCTTCTGAGCTAGAAATAATTATTTTTCTCACTAGTTCATTGAAAGCTCATTTCTAATCATCCTGGTGAAAGTGATAATATTACCAGATCGTAAGATGTTCTGAAGGGTGAATAAAATACTGCAAGAGCTGGAAACTAATACGAACATTTTATTTATTTGTAAGTGTTAGAACCACGGGCCGGCTCGACGGTGTTAGTACTGTCACACGGAAAACCAACGTGAACTAGTAGTTTGCTAATATGTTTCATACGTTCAAGTTTTCCGGAGACTCAAATCTCCCGATCCCAATCCCCGTTCCTTTCCATCAATGTCCGCAATGCATCCATCATTCAGCATTTCGATATTGGGAATGTTTATTGGCGATGAAAATCTCTATCGCTTGCCAGCATGTAACCTACTCTAGTAAGCAACGGTAGCTCAGCGGGGAATGGTAAGGACTGTCGAGACGAAAGTCGCAAGTTCGAAATCAGTCCCAAGACCAATACACACTTTTTTAAATTAAGTGTGTATTTATTGTTATATATCCCTTGCTTTAACGGTGAAAGAAACATCGCGAGGAATCTACATATCTGAGACGTTCTCCAAAAAAATACAAAGGTATGTCAAGTCTGCGAACCTGCACCATTAAGTAGTCCTATCCTAAATTATTTAACATGCTTATTGGTTATACAATAAAGAGTTTTGTATTGTATTGTATTGTTGACAGTGTCTCTAGTTATAAAACCCGAAGTCAGTTATTTTGTAGCACCAATAGCCAACATAATGGTGATATTTTGCACGATTTTCAGAATACCCAGCCGTACTGTGACGCATTTATGAACAACAATGCAGTACTGAACTGTCAGTACTGACTTACCTGACAATCAATTTTAGAACGGGCTAAAAATTTATAAGAGCCTGTTACGCAGTATGCATTTTTTTTCTTTTGTTTTCAGCAGTCTCACACATAGTCCTGATCTCACACTAGGTTCATCTGTATCGAGGGTATCAGGAACTGCGAAGAGCTTATGTATCCACAACACCCAAACCTAAAGCAAATATTTGTGGATCACCAACATATGTCTTGGTGCGGGAGTTGACTCCGCAACGTCTTGTTTCATAGCCGACTACTCGCCCGCTTCGCCACGGGGACTATTAACGGCCAGATAAAGCATAACAAAGGTTCAAGAAGTACCAATTTGATATACTGTATTGACAACAACGACTTCAATGTATGGAGACAGACTGCGTTGTAATAGAATTTGCACCACTAACGCTCGGTTTCTGACTGCCTGACCAACGTAAAAATGAACTAATCATCTGTCAAATCCCATGTCAAGTCGAAATTTAGTTACTTGCTTGGGAAGCGTGGTCAATCCTTTATATTTTACACACCTGTTCGCTAACAAGGTTTTCAAACCAAAAATTAAAATCGTATGTCAAACGCTATTTTGGGCGAAGAATCATAGATAATTATATCGTCAAATGGTGTGCCAATTGCAAAAACGATTGTTCACAAATTAGATCGGAGATTTATATTGGAACGAAGTTCCTTACGGCAGGCTTGGAGGGGATAGGGATTTCGCTGCGTGACCGAACTGAAAAAAATGTGATAGTAAAACCGTAAGAAAAATGCGTGGAAAAAATGCGTGGAAAAAATGCGTGGAATAGAAGCGTTAAATGAGACGTGTTCCTTTTTTAAAATGAAATTCATTCAGCCAGTTATTGAAGTATTTTTATATCTCCTTCGATTTTTAAAAGATTACGCTAGCTCGTTATTATTTATAATTACATAAGTTGATAAAAAATGCTATACAATAGCTTTACCGCGGCAGTCTCCGAGTGCCACACGTCTTTTTTTTATTTATTTCTATTTCTATGTATTTTATGTTGTCAAACAAAAATAAAGAGACATATTTTGTTATTTTAGTTGATAATTTGAATTACGATGTTTCTTTATTTTAAGTAATTTATTATTTCCTAAAATACTGAATTTCCTATATACTTTCTTGTACTTAAATAAAAACTAATCAGCAAAATTTAAGAGAAAAATCAAGAAAACCTACATAAAATTGAGCACGACTTTTTTTGCAATTTGTGTCGATTCTACATTAGCCGAAGGAACTTCGTTCCTACCTGGTGTCCCACGACACTACTAATTTTTTTTTTTTCTATATTATTATATAACGTGTCAGAAACTCGAATTAATGAGACAGCGCTGTCAAAAACAAAGTTCTGTTAGTTTAGTATTGGCTTGATCAACCTTTCGAGACTGAGAAACCGGGTATAAGTTACGATCAAATGGCCGTAACTCAATATTACCATCTCCTCTACTCATCCCAATCCCTCCCTCTCGTCCCTCCTCTCCTGCTTATGCCTCATCACTCTTCCGCAGTTTGTCAAACTTTCGCGTGATGTGATACGTGATTTTAAATCTGTAGAGCCTATTTAGTAGTATTCATTGCAGTCTTTGACGGTATGATAACCTTATATTTAGTTGTCTTATCCTCATGGCCCATACCGATCACCATGGGCCATCATGCAGAAGTTGTAATGACGTCTAGTGCGTTATCGCGCGTGAGATGGTCTTGGATGGCTTCGGTGCCTGTCTTCGACTCCACATTAAAGGAACATAGACAAATGACAGAGGTACGCGTCTACATCGTCATCGTGTGTCATCTGGTCATTGTGTAGAGCAGCCTTTATATTTTATTTGACAAGTGACCTTTACGTAGAGATTGTGAAACGAGAGTTTAACAGTTTTGGGGAAAAATTACAAAATAAAATAATTGTCTGAGTTGATTTAACGAATATTGGAATCGATCGTGTAGCTCGCCATATGCATATACAACAATAAGTAATTTATGACGTCACTATCAAGTTAGCTTCTACCCACGCTCCAACTCAACCTTGTAGTTTATCTACACATTAACGTGGAGGCCGAGGTATACGTAATTTTTTGAAAATTACTAATAAACGATTAAATGTTTTTATTGTTTTATTTCTTTCATTCTCTGACATTTATATAATTTCCATTGCTGGGCACGGACCTCCTTGTTTATTAGCATTAATGGCGAGACGAGGAGGTCGTAACATGTTATTTGAGCACCCCATAAATAACATGTTAAGTCTTATAATGCACAGTCATTTCACTGGCTATAATGTCCTTTAAATTGGAAAACAACAGAGCTTAAACAAAAATATAGTAACCGGTGGTACCTACCTAGAGGGCCCACTCACATACGATAGAGCTACCTTTTAGTGACTGAGGAGCTATGCCTTAGTTCACGCTGTCCTAATGCGGGTTGACATATCTTTTAGAAATTCCTACAGAGATCTTTTCACGTAAGCAGGTTTCCTCACGATGTTTCCTTCATCGTTAAAGCAAGCGATAATTAACAATAACTGCACGCATAACTTGAAAAGCCTTTTTTTCTAAGTTGCGTTAAAATAAGACCAAGGAGAATTACCTACAATTCCGTCGCATTTCCAAGGCATCCATTGACAAATACCTATTAATAATCCCTATTACTGAGTCAACGCTCCGTCCGTCTGTCCAATAAAGGACTATATTTTTTTTATTATATCGCCAGTACCTCGTAATTCCTGATATCCACGATACAAGTTAACCTAGTGTGAGGTCATGACTATGTTTGTGACTGTTGAGATTCATTATTCATTTAAATAACTATATAAATATAATTATGTTTTATGTCGGATGCCCTAATAATTAAAAACCATCACAAAAAAAATGATGAGATGTGGGTACGGAATCCTCTGTGAGTGAGTTTGATTTGACCGTTTTTTTTTGTACTCACAAGTATAGATGATTAAGGAAAATGTAGTATAACCCTTATTATTCTCAATACAGAAGTTCTCTTATTGTTGGCACTACTAGAATTTATATGGACTTTTATCTTTGAACCTTGTGCTTATAAAAAAAAATCTAAACTCAGTCCCGAACGTACCCCTCTATTTATAATCAAAGTTTTATATTTTGCGTTGGTTTAAACTGAAGCCTAACTAACTGTTGCCTAATTTTGACATATCGCTTTATGATAAAAAGTACGGCATTTCAACACAAGATGGCGTAATTCTCAGGAGTTTGTTTTTAAATATAAAATTAAGGTCTCTGAACCGCTAAATAATGGTTAAAACCTTCAACGTTGATGGTAGGTGCTTTGTGAAACAAGGTTTCTTCATCAATCGTATGAATTTGCACCCCGCACCAATGTAAATTTTGTATATGAACGTATCATATTTGGTGAGTAGCAAGCAGGTGGTATAAAAGAGATAATTATTGAAATGTGTTGTATCTACTTTCAGTAACAATACGGGTAGCTATACCTATTGATACTCTTTTCAATTATTCAACAAATTAAGGGGGGTTATGTTAGAGACGATATTATTTGAATTCTAATATAGTGGCCACATAAGCATCTGAATATACAATTTATTACGAATAATGGATAAACCTTGGGTGTTACATTGGTATAAAATAAAACGCATTATATTGTCTTCCCATATCATTTACGACTAACCCTAATTAGTTTAGTAGTAGTTTATACATACACCCATACACCCAACAGTCACATACATAGTCCTGACCCCACAGTAGTCAAGAAACAAATCAAGAAAGATACGAGTCAAGAAAGTCAAGTCAAGACCTCAAGAATATGCGGATATCTCAAACGAAGTAAAATTACTTGTTGATTTTTTTAATTGGTGTAAAATAAAAATGCGTCTAAGAATAATAATTTATTAAATAAATAAACTACATGTACAGGAATTTTACGTGTTCTTATGAATAAAAATAAATAATTCTTAAAACGAAGAGTTCCTAACTAACATAATCGACTATTTTTACAAAATATAAACATCCAGTAACTTGACCCGAAGATAAGTATTAAAAATCCCACGACCCTTGATGCTACCGTTAATAGATGGTGCTATTTACAAGTTTAAACATTGATCCAGGATTTAAATGATACATATTATCCGTACCACTTAAGACACCGTCATCATATCTGTATCGTCGACGAGATAAATAGAGGGTAACTGATCAATCCACATTTAACTAACGGCAATGCAATTAATAATTATCTTCTTCTATTCCGATAAAAACACTATCGTAATGCATTCCACCCAAGCGCACCCTTAGTCCACTTCGTCATTCTATTACGTACGTGTATCACACAAGAGTTCCATGCTGCGGGCAATGGAACTTACAAAAACTGCCTAAGTGGTTTATTATGCTTATTATACACTGTCTCCATTCTCGGTCAGGGAAAACAATTGCTGATAGTAGAATCGTTTCCGTTACAGATATCTTACCAGCGATCATCAAACCCAGCCAGCTGAACGTGCAACTAGCCAACAATGTTGGCAATAATATTAATTAAGCCTAATTATTTGTAGTGTATAAATAACTAAACCTCTAGTTTTGATTGACTATATTAAATCGCAACATACAACAAGTAAAATTGTGCGATATTACACTACAACTCACTTTTTAACGATTTTTTTATCCTGGCTCGGCAAAGTGACTACGCTACACCTGATGGTAAGTGTAGCGCAATCCAAGAATAGTGTCGACCAACAACAAGCAATGTGTCCATCGTAGGTCGGTAATATCATGCCGGCCTGCCTAACTGCTTCTTCATACTCCGTTTAAAGGACCCTATTTATAAGAAGGAGGAAACACGTGTGCCGGCAAACTATTCCACAGCATAATGGTCGGGCAGAAGTAAGATTTCGCGAACTTATAAGTTCGAGCCGAAATGGAGACCACGAAGCTGTAGCTCGTATCATAATTTTGTTATAAAGCCGTGGTTAGGCCGTTAGAAGGTTCAATTTTTACATAATTCCCATATGGAGTGCTTATAGTTTGAGGTCCCGCTGCATAGGGTTCCAGCATAACGTCGATATTGCCTTTTTCCAAAGGGTCCGAAACGCCATCTCTGTTCCACGAACCTGAAACGTTAAATTTTTGTTTTAGCGCCACCTGTTGTTCAGTAGCAATATTTGAGTATTTCCTTAGACAATAATAAAAAATAATGGTTACAAAACAAATAAATTTTTTAAAATCTAAAACAGCGCCATCTAGATAACTACTAACTAAACAAAAAGTGTAGATAATAAAACATAAAATATCTTACTTAAGGAGGGTTCTTCGTGTGTTTCATGATGACCATTATGTATGTGCAGATGTATTTCCTTTTGATGTGGATGAGGGACTTCCCAGTCCCCGCTGTGGTGGCCTTTGTGTCCAAAGAGGGCGCCAAGCTGAAATGGAATTGCTATTTGTTCAAAGATGTCGCTAGGTGTTATTAGTTTTTTTTATAACGGAAGAGACACGGCGCGAAATGATACCGCAAATCACAGTTGCCACTATATTTGGCGTATTTGTGTGAATATTTGCCATATTTAGCAAATTCAAAATATACTTTACGCATTCATCACACAAAGTTGATTTTCATTTGCTAAATGGCGAAAATATTCGCTCAAATACCAATAATAAATAAATAATGAAGATCCATCAGGTTTATCTCTAAAACAATTACATTAATTGGTTTTGCTTTACTAATTCATACTAGAAGGGAAAAAAAATACTTTTATAGTGCAATCCGCATACACCTCATTACCTAAATTATTTCTATATAATAATTGAATCGCCGTGATAAAGTCGATTGAAAAATCAAATCCGCAATCAATCCATGTTATGCGTAAGTATGGATTACAAGCAAAAAACAATCCATCCCGTCATACATTTTCTCTTTTGAACGAAATAGCACTTTCACTTCTTCCAAAAAAAAAATCTAGTATATTCAAAATGTTTAAAAAGCTGTCATGGCTGTATCAGGGCGTAAAGATATTTTATTCTGGCCTCAATCCATCACTCATAGAAACCGATGTTAAAGATAATGAATTTTAATTTTTATATACATTTTAAAATTTAATGCCTACTTTATATACCTGGCGCAACTTATTAACGGGACTGAAACAAGCTTGGCGAATTGTGGATATAAGCACTATTGCATCTATGCATACCATTTCGGGGGTTTATTTTCCACTCCGCTGGATTATTTTATATATAGGGGCGGTTGTCTGTCCGACTCAATTCACAGCCGAGTAATAGCTAGACCAAGTGCCTATCCAATTATCATTTTCCCAGGCTAGCAACACCGAGTCAAAACTGCGCGGTAGCCAGCTTTGGTGCAAGTAGGACGATCAACATTTGAATTTGTTTTTGAAATTTGAAAGTGTTACCATAAAAATATAATTAATGAGATACAATGCTGTAATAGAAACAAGTTTTTTTTATAGCCGTTTCATCAGAAGAATCATACACGGGTCGCCTACGTTAAATGAAAGGGATTGGGACGAAAAGAGGGAATTGAAAACCTCCGGATATCTTACTCACCAAACGAAACCCAACAACAAGCTATTACGTCACATCGGTTTCCTATGAGATAATGGTAAAAAAAACTTTGTCTAGGTACAGCGTGCTACGGTCTACAAGTTTAGCGAAATGTACCTATTTATAACAATGTTTTATGTTACCTTAGCAGCGCCTGCAACCAGCAGTAACTTTAGTATAATAAGGCTGATGACGAGGGTCTTGACGCCAACTAACGCAGCCACCACAGCCCAAGTCGACGCTGCGCCTATTTGAAACGCCAGCGGGATGAGGGCCTGGGCCATCTTCTTAAATGGACGGCCGAAGGTTCTCCCTGGAATATAAAGGAAATTCAATAATGACAAGGTATTGTAACAACTGAACAGGTAATGCAGGCCGCTGCCAACAGGTCGGTCTGGAAATTTGGGGGAGGCCTATGTTCAGCAGTGGACGTCCTGTGGCTGATGATGATGATGATTGTAACAACTCAAAGATTATTGTAACATTTTTTTTTGCAGAAAATTAATGACCTCTCATGGATACGGACACGTGATATTGAGAGCACGAATAGATTACATGCACTCTCTTAAAAAAAAAAGAACTTAAAGTAGAAGAACTCCTACAGAATGCTTATTATTTTAATGCAATAAAGTGCACGTCTGCTAAGTTATTACTAAAAAAATCATTTTGTTTATTTTTACCACCTAAATATAAAAAATAAGTTGAAACGGCAAAATTATGTCGGCCTGAAATTACCGGATTTACATTGGCTCAGTTCGGAATGCGAGTCGCACAATGAGCCACCATTGTTTTTCACCATGTGTATTCATCTATATTCGTAGGAATTAAAATAAAACTAATTTAAACGGATTTTATCGCGGGATTTTTTGTGTCACGGGGTATCCACCCTCATAAAATATCCATAAAATCCGTTTAAATTAGTTTTATTTCAATGAGTAACATTCGCGTAAACGTAAGAAATTATTGTTTCGTACGAAATGTTGTACTCTTCTCGTCTTTGCAAATCAATTACTGTAAGATAGATCAATTGTTTAGCTGACATTATTATCATACTGTACCGCTCCCTTCCACATAATTAAAACCCGAAGCACACGCCACTTTCTCAGCGCGAGAACATTTAGTAATACCAAGATGTCACAGTGTCCGCGCAGGGTTTCAGGATATACCCACCTACTGATATCAGCAAGCATAATGTTCTATTCAAAAAACGATTCAAATGAACATAGAAGAACATCTATTTCTGTTATATGTGTATATGTCTAAACTATAAACTTACATTTAAGTACTAGCGGTGTTTGATCTCTTTTTTTTTTTTTACTAGCCCTGTATTATATATACGTCCCACTGCTGGGCACGGGCCTCCCCTACTGAATGAGAGTTATACTACTCTATCCCCTACTGAATGTTCTAATTATCTAAGCGACATTGAGTAATTTTACGGGAGAGTAATTTAAAGTTCAAATTTTTTGCAAAACGAATCCTATAAAGTTATTTAATTGTCAAATTTCGATGCTTTTAAAACACATAATGTGTATGCCATATACAATTAGCTAAATTTTTATGTTTTTTTCTACAATTTTTAACTTTAAATCACTTTCCTGTAAGGTTTAATTAATGTCGCTTAGATATTTTTGCGTTACAATCGTTGATATTAACATAAATAAGTCTTTGTAACTCGAATAAATAAATAAATATTAATATCAATAATATTTCGCATTTTGAGTTCATAACACATATACATAGCAATGTTTTTGTTCCTTAATGTAACAGCTGTCAGTCAATTACTTACACATAAGAAATTTATTAATCTTTTTCGTTTATATATATGGGTATTATCATAATTTATGACATCTACGTCATTAGGAACCGGTTTTAATAATAAGTCAGAACAGTTACCTCGCTACTTTCTCGCATACCTACACGTAATACCATCCTAGTTTCTATAGAGCGTGCTGGCTTCTGAGCCTCTTCTGTGGAGTCGTCAAATTGCTAATTAGTGTACAGTGTAGATACAGCATGCACTTATAGAAAATGCTTAGTACAATACTAACCCCTATGCTATAAAAGCACACGAAGCATCGAAATTCAGAAATGTAGGAGTAGACTAATAATTAATTTAATAGTAGTAATTTATAAAGAAAATACGTATGTTTTTATTATTGTCATTTGTATCATTTGTAAGTATTTAACATTGTGCATACAGAATGTTAAGTACTTACCTACGTTTTTATCAAGTTAATATAAAATAATGAGAAACAAGAATAAATGACTTTTTATATTATTTTTAAATCCGTACGACTTATATCAATAATATTTATGAAAAATATTACAGCCTCCTTGGCACAGTGGGCGAGTGGCCGATTGAGAAACGAGAGGCCGCGGATTCGATCCCCACACTGAGACATATATTTGTCTGATCCACAAATATTTGTTTCAGGCCTGGTTGTTGGGAGACCGAAAGTCACTCGTTGTTCCTTATACCCACGACACAAGACTCTTATCTTTATTATGTTTGGGACACTTGGGTGTTGGGTGTAAATTATATTAATACCATAATAGCTAGTCTTTACCTACTGTATTCTATATAAGTTACAGAACTTCGTTGCGGATTAAGTATAGCATAATATAGTGGTAGGCAGCGGTTTGACTGTGCCCCCGGCCGCGGCATTGCCGATGTCCAGGAGCGATAGTGATCACTTACCATCAGGCGCGCCGATTTTCGTCTGCCTACCAATGCAAGGAAATAAAAAATGTTACCTGAGTATCTACGTACGTATAAAGGCTCTATGACAAGAATTTGCAGTAATATTGTAGTCGATTCGAATCTTGCCCGAATTTCTGTGTCCAGCACTCGTCCAGTGAACCCATTGATATTCTGAACTCTCTTTAGTATTGCAGACTACCATTAATGTATTTTATAACAAGATCTTGTCTGAAGTCTACAGTGAACTCTTTCGTGCATACAAGTCGACCTAATGACCGATTTAGAACACAGATCATGGATTATAGAATAGATGTAATGCATCTACATCGCGTGCCGAAATTTAATGCAACTTTTTGTGCACGCGATGAAAAGGTCTTATGTATTAAAAAATTACGCTTGGTTACCATATATAAATATAAAGTACTTACATGACCTATTATATTATCTGTAGTCTATGACTAAGATGGTCACCATCGCTCTAGGTTATGTCGTTTATTTGTTTTGAGTAACACCAGATATAAATCTAAATAGATATCGCAAGTACAATGATAGACACACTGTTTGTCGTTGTTCGACACTATTCCTGGATTGCGCTACACTTACCATCAGGTGTGGCGTAGTCACTTTGCCGAGCCAGGATTAAAAAAAGTCTATTTACTTTATATGTCGATACGAAGTTTGAGATCTTGTGCACGCGTAATCTGATTTTGTCTGCGCTTGATGTTATCAGTACCATCGTTAGAAAGTCGAAAACACGAAAAAGGTGTTTTCGTTCCGTAAACTTAATTGTGCCAAGGGTATTTCTCATCTCTTGTTTTGTTTGTCACACTCTATTCTTGTGACGCTACAATAGGTACTAAAATTATGACACCATTGCACTATTGCAATTGCAATTTACGTACTATTTATTTACTTGCAATGTCTATTTCGCTTTAAGTCTGTATTAAGTAACTTATTTAGCGCTTACAATTAAGTTTAAAAATGATTTTTGGTTAGTGCTTACTTGTTTATTTTTATGCAATCGTTGTGTCCGTTCCAAAAAATTGACGCATAAAATCCTTGAGTATTTTGATAATAATTTTCCTGTTGCAATAAATTGGTAATAAAAACGTGTTTTGTAATTAATTTGGCCATACAAGGGATAGAGTGATTGTATCAACTGATTTGAGTCATTATTTTAGGGGACCGAAGCCAAGTGGCTTAAACAGGACACTTATAATTACGTCCTGTCGGTTGGTCCGCCCGTATTTCAGACCGATTTTACTCAGAGAATAATTCCACGTTAAATGTGAAATTTGGAAGGAATTATTTGGTTGATTTTGAACAGTGCAATCTATTCTCTGTACACAGACGTGCTCATTATGAGCGTTCCATTATATCTCAAGACAAGCAGTGTATCAGCCAAGTTAGGAAAACAAAAATTTGCCAAGTTATAAATACAATATCAAAGTATGAAACAAATCTTTTATATCAATGGATAAGCGTTGTACATTCTTATAACATTTGAAGAATTGCAGCCAGAATCTACAGATTGTTACCGTAAACGAGTTAATAACAAATAAAGTTTTTATATCATGAGAATCATGAGAATCGTATGTACAATCCAAGTTGAGACAGGATTTTTTTCAAAGATTTCGTCATGCCTGGTATTTTAAGACTGCGTTAGGACCAAAGGCGTAATATTGGCAGATAAAGTTGGACATTGCGACATTGATTGCGTCCTTGATGACATAAAGAACGCCATGTACAGAATTTTTCGAAATGAAATCACAACACACTGCAAAGTGACTACACCGGACTTATAGTAAATTTTAGGTTGTAGGTCCCTCGAATGCGATTGGCCGTTTGAGTTGGTACCACCGCTTTGTCTATTTCTGCCGCCTATAACAGTGTGTAAGCACTGTTGTGTTTCGGTTTGAACGGCATTGAAGCCAGTGAAATTACTGGGTATCATGAGACTTACCATCTTTGTCTCGGGGTGACGAGCGCAGTTCAGTGCTTTGTAATTCAAAGTTCTGTGTGGTGTTGCTTCTGTTTATGGGCAGGCATGGTGCTTACCATCAGGCGAGCGCCTTGCTCGTCTCGTCATTCAATCAAATAAAAAAAGTCCATCGCAGTCTAAACTGCATTCCTCGACAGTCGCTAGAATTATACCAGCCTGGAGTTATTGTTATTTTCAACACAGGTACTGTGTTCGTTATCCAGTCGGATAAAAATATCACGTACATTTCCATCAGCATTGTATTAAATTATATTATAAAAAATTCCATTATGAGATATTTTTACACTAGCATCATCGTCATCATCGCAACAGTTTAAGTAGCTAACTTAATTTATTTATTTTTTATTTTATTTATTAAACACAAAACAGGTTACAATCATGTAAAAATATACATTATGAGATACATTTGATGAACAATAATTATAACCCAAAACATGTGTTCCAGAAAGTAATATATAAGTACGAGTAGATATTATTAATAATAGCAATTACGTTTGAAAAAATGACAAATAACAAACAGGCATTAATGAGTTACGAATCTTTGAGGATATTGTGAATTTGTCGTTTATATAAATTAAGATTATTGTGGAATATGTCTAGAGAAGGATTGTCGTTGTTTAGTGCATTGTACTGTCTACACATACGTACAATGGGATTTATAGTACGAAGTATTATTACGAAAGATATCAAGGGCAAAAACATTTGGTTTGCGGCATCTAAGATTTATATTAACATTATAAGTTACATTATTAATTACCTTTATAAGTTCCCCAACTTTAATGTTTAAACATTCAAACATTTTATATGTTCATTGATGGAAACTCATTATATTCTTCTTCGGAAAAAAGATAAGAAACACATCAATCATCGTAATAAATATTCATATGAATTAAAAAACGGATGTTGAACTTTGTCTTAACACATTATTTGCATAGCAAATAATTAATATTATAGAACATGACCCGTGTTGCTATTATTTATATTGTATTTACGTGCTTTGCTTACATAATGAAATTATAATTATAATATTATTTTTAAATAATTTTGTATTATTTAAGAAATGGTAGAGCTCGGTTCCGCAGTGTTGTCATCACTGTCTCACAGACGGTAAGTGAGATATCCGGAGGCCCAAATCCCCCTCTTCGAATCCCTTAACTTTAAGGTTTGCAACGCGTCCCTGATTCTGCTGATAATTATTGAATGTGCGAAAGGAGGTTATTTTTATCAGTTACTAATAATGACGTTTTTAGTTTAGTACTGAAGAACTTTATTAACTAGGACCCAAGCGCATAATTCTAAATCTCTTACTAAAAAATCATAAGAAAACCTACAGCTGAGTATTTAAAAATTAAATTTCTGTTATGACCTCTAAGACGTGAGACAACATACAGCACAAATCCATTCCAATCATCCATCCATTAAGACCAGTTTTAAATGATGAGACATTTCTCCTTGGCCTCTCTTTCAGTTATTGCAATATACTCTCTATTCCTTTGCACAAGTGGAGTAAAAACGTTTTATCTTGCTCCCTCAGCGCCCTTAAGGGCCGTCCGTGAGCAAACGACCTTGACTGTCTCGCGCCATACTGAATCGTGTACTCGGCGAGTGCAGAATATGCACGTATTTAGCGAATAATTGATTTAAAAAATCAGGTTTTGGTCTTTTCGAAAATTTAAAACGGGCAAAATATTCGTTATTAAATTGCCTATCTAGTGATGTTAATCTCATTTGATAACATTCTGTACTTTAAAAGGAGACGCACGGAATCTTTGCATTTTTCCCATTTTTATGGTTCATTTATAACGACAATTTAAAAATATATATCAGCATTAACATGAATTTGAATCGAACAAAGTAAAGCTGACAGATTGTAAAAATATATTGTATATTTATTTAATCAATATTTATTTTAAGTAATGACTAGATAGCCTCTAAAAACCTCGATCGCGCGGTGTTTTGCTCACGGACGGCCCTTAATCTTTTCTCATAATCTCGTAGTTGGTCATTATGTAGAAACTGCTAGTCAGCCGTCAACAGAATGACCTTAATCACTTACATTGATTGTCTTCTTATTCTATTTAGTTCTTCACTTTTTTATTAAAGAAATGAATAGTTTTTACTTATATGTTACGGAGGGACGACAGTCTGGTATGGCGTTTTAATTTCTAGTAAACATGATCTAAGCAACTTTCCTGGTATTTTAACTTCTCCAAAAGATTATACAGCACACAGACACCACAACGGCATTTACCTCCTTAGTTGGTTATTTGAGAGCTATAATCGTGATTTATTTCCAATATGGTCTTTGGAATTGACCGCCCCGACAGTATGGTAAATTTTACCCGCGTGTGTATTCTGTTTATGAATAAACCTCATTATTGTCACCACATGTATTACTGTGTTTACTAATGTTACGAAGACGGCCAGTGAGAGATAGAAGCGACAGCGAGTTAGCGATTATTAGACAGGATAGCGAAAATCACGCGATAGTGGCTCGTTCAGGTGACATGCGAGTCGGGTTCCGGGGTCAGCCAGTATATATTCGATAGCTTCAGGTTGGCTCAATTCGGACGACCGTTAAGGGAAATAATATTTCGACTGCATTAAACTTGACATCAGGTACAGTCAACTTCAAATATTTGCCGTGTAAAAATAAAAAAAGACTATCTAACAGGTTTCCCACGTTAGACCATATAAAATTACTTACATTATATAAAATATCTTGAATGTTCTAAGCGTAGTTCAAGAGCAAACAGACAAAAACTAAAACAGGCATTGAGGTTAACGTATACTACGCTAGAATACATATGAGCCATTCTTCCGGAATAAATTTCGTTCACACAGTGATAATTTTTAAAAGAAAAGTGTTTGTGGTCAAACACAATCGCCTGAGGAGTAACATCATTCGCATCTTCACTGTTGAAGTGCGCTTTGTATGTGTGCTCAAATACAACCTGATTAGTAACCACTTCACTTTCCATTTCACGCGGATACACCAATGTCGAATCATTTTCACGGTCTATCGTGTTTATGAGACGATGCTCCAAATCTTCGTAAGTAAATAAATATCCCGCTTTAAAAATGATGTGGTTTCATAAATCTGGATGCTCTCACATTACTTCTTCAAACGACACGATATGTGTTTGGTTTTGAGCGATGGTGGGAAAATCTATAACATTAGAAGAGATAAAATGGTGTAGGTAGAGCTGATTGTAACTGCGGTTCAAAAGGTTACTGATAAAAATTCGTATTACAAAATTTACTAGGTGATAAGTCCCTCGAATGCGAAAGGCTGCCTTAGTTAATACCGTCGCTTATTCTATTTCTGCCGCCAAACAGTGTGTTAGCATTACTGTGTTTCGGTTTGAAAGACATTAAAACCAACAAAATTACTGGGCTTTACAGGTCTTAACATTATCTACGAGTGGTAGAGCCACGCTGTAGACGGTTTAGTCTACAGCATGAATGGGCCGGCTCGACCGGGTCGTTATCACTGTCTCACAGGAAACCGACGTAAAGTAGCGGCTTGCTGCTGCGTTTCGTACGGTGAGTGAGATATCTGGAGGCCCAAATCCCCCTCCCCTTCCCAATCCCTAATTATCCCTTTCCTTTAAGGTCGGCAACGCACCCATGATTCTTCTGGTATTGTGGGCGTACATGGGCAGTGGAGATCACTTACCATCAGGTGACCCACTTGCTCGTTTGTTGGCCTATGCTATAAAAAAAAATATGTCTAGAGAGCCGAGCGTAGTCCAATACCATGCAGAGGGCTGAGGCAGAGTGCTTCGTAATTCAAAGTGCTGTGTGGTGTTGCTTCTGTTTATGGGTAGGAGTTGCGCATACCATCAGGCGAGCACCTCGTTACGTCACTCGTTACGCTAGTTAAGGTAGTATTGGATATTCTATCACATTTCTCGTAAATCTTTATGGTCGATCTAAAGTCACAAGCAGCGTAGCAGTTATATTTTCAAGGGTAACAGGAGACGTAGATGGTGAGTAAAGTGACTAACTACTGACCAGGCAAAAAGATCAAAGAAACCTCTACCAAGTAGCTGAAGCTATAGATATTCACCTTACTCGTCCCGACTTTTCTGATCTGTTTAAATGCTTATTAAAATCATCGCATAGAATAGTAAATACCTATTATTGTATGTCTTTTAAATTGTTTTGCTTTGATATGAAGTGATGAGAGCAGCTACCTAACTAAAGGTGCTAAGTAACAGTATTATCAGAAAAATCTCACGCTAGCGTTATTTATCTCATATCGAGATGTGGTAAATGCTGAATCAAGACCATCAGTATTCAACACCTAACATTTTGCACTATAGAGTCAACACAAAGATGCATCATCGAAAGTATTTTCTTAAAAAATCATGTGCATATCATTATTTGGTTTCGTCTATTATCGCACCTACTTGTGTAACTTTTGATGGTTTCTCCAGGATGTCATGACAATGAGTACAGAAATGTAGAGTCCCAACTCTACATTATATTACGTAAAGCATTCATTTAGTATTTGATTGCTCGGTTCCGGTGTTCATAGTAATCGAATGTTTTTTCTAAGTCGGTAGAACAAAACATTATTTCTTTTAATATTAAGTTGAATTTATATCCCTGAATATTTTCTACTACGATACCACTAAAGAAATTATGCACTTTTGTTTAGCATGCTGCAATAAGTACCTGGTCCGAGCAATTTGTCAACAATTTAATAAAAGCGAAAGGAAAGCGACTAGTTTAAGTTTTTTTTAGATTACCAACAGAAAACTACTTAAGACAATGAAAAAGCAAAAAAAAACACTCACCGAGAGCTCTCCCATCCGCTGTTTTTTCTTTTTCAAAAACTTTCATATCATAATCACTTTGGTTGTTTTTAACTTTATATATTACACTTAAATCTACGTTTTTGGCTTTATTATTGTGTTCACTTCTCACCATAGCACTGTGACTCGCACCAATTTTAAAAAGTAAAATACAAACGAAAAGTAAACGCGAATGTCTCGTTGCTCTTAGCAATATGTGGAAACATGGTATGAACCATTTAATTATCTCCTTTAGGTCCATCATTATTGTTATTTTTAATAAACACTTTTTCGTATTATTGTCTCAGCAACGTTAACTCCCTCTATGCACATCATTTCTCGCCAAACGTGGCGGCGTAACTGACAGTTAGCCGAGCTTGCGCGGGCCATTTCTTCTTTCACTTGTTTGTAGAGATGTAAAGCCTAATCGAGATTTCACGACCAATCTCAGAGATCGATTCAATTTATAATAAGTGATATCATGTTTTAAAGGAAGTATGATAAAATGTTTAATTATGATAACTCTCAAAATTCAATGACACACTTGCATTGTATGCGAATTTAATTATCAATACGTGTTATGCGTTCTCTTCAGGATAAACATTGAATTAAATACTTGTTATTTTGTTGTTAATTCGATACAACACAAAATGCTCCGATCCTCTCGCAAAATAATAATGAAGAATTATTAATTTTTTTGGGGCTTCTATCGATACATAATATATTTTTCTTCTAATTATGTTCTCCAGAAGCCAAGAGTATTAATACTGAGAAGTTAATGCTGATAAGTTCTATCGATTCTAGATTCATATAAGCACATCTCTAATCTTCGGACGTCACGAATTGTATTTTGGTCATAACTTTCGCTCCATCTATCCATATTCACATCCTGGCCGGTTTACCTTGAATATTTTTAAACAAATTAGTTAAAATACTGCGCTTAGCTAATTTGAGAAATAACTATTAGCTGGAGTAAAAGTTAAACAAAACTATGCTCGAAAATGTAAATTCATAAAGTATTGTTTCAGTAAACAATACAAGAAGTCAACCACGAATAAAATTCGGGCATGTCAGGTTCCGTATCACAGCTTATTACATAAATCATACACCGGCGATTACTATAGAGCGAGAGTAGTAGCCGCTTTGGGAACCGGAAAGCATTGGGGCATTGGGGCCGCTATATAAAAGAAATCATCATTTTGTCACATCCGTATTATTGGAGGGGCACAGATGGCAATGACATTGATTCGGCAGGTGATGACCAAAATGGGTTCGAAGAAAATAAAAACTCTACCTCGAAAGTTCGTAGAAATAGCGTCGCATCGTCAATCGATGCTGCATTATAAATTGTTAACACAAACGTTACACAAACGTACATAAAGTGTAGATTTTAATTAATCTGCTTTTATATTTAAGGCAAAGTTTTGAATTATCTTGTCATCCCCCAGCACACACAGGGTTAGGGGAGGGTGTTGATTTTATATTGTACGCATCGTTTAAGAATTTTTTGGAAATCCAACCTATACGGGAAAAATGGACGGATGCAAAGGTTGCTGTAAATAATATTTTGCCTCAAATTTACTTTCAATTTATTACACATGCTCTTCTACGCAATTAGAGTGATATATTTGGCGCTTTTTTTTAATTCGACTCCTCTGGGGAGAAAGGTGATATAAAAAATTTAAAGTAACGCGGTCGGAGAGTTGAGCGTAAAGCTATATTTATAAATAATTAGATATATTGAGTGAGATTGAGTGGCAGAGACACGCTGTAAATAGTTTTGTGATTTGTGCTGTGATTCCAGTGAAAAGCTTGCCAGAAAAAGTACTGCACTTAAACAATTAGGTTAATTATATACATGTACAAGTGCTTGCACTAGGTATTTTAAAATGCTGTATTCACATTTTCAAATGTACAACTTGACAAATAAACCTTTAAAATCATTACATAGTTAAAAGAATAAGTATATTATTATTCCTTTTTACACGCTTTTTATTAACTTCACCTGTATGTTTGTTTGTTTGTATGTTTGTAACCGACTCCTTTGGGCGCGATTTTGACCCACTTTAAACGGCCAGATTTCGTTCAAACTTTGTAGATTTATCGAGGACCGATGACAATACAATAATTTGATAAAAAAAAAAATAATTTAATAATAATAATAATAAAATAATAATTAAATTTAATTAATTATTGATATTCGGGTTAGGAATTAAAATTGTACTCTCTGGATCTTCGTTAATTATAGGGAATATCGTAGTATCTAATAGTGTCAAAATGAAAAATAAATAATAGTTTTAAAAAATCTTAAAAAGCACCCCACGCTTTTTTTACAATAAAATACATTGTTTTCTTCAAATTTATTTTCAATTTTTTAGTTAGACTTTCTATAAAAGCGTGTTTTTTAGTTTTTTTAAAACTATTATTTTATAGCACAAGCCAGTCAATGAGTGAGTTTTTGGTAGAGCCACGGTGTAAATAGTTTTGTTCACAGCATGAATGTCTCAACCGAGCCGTTACCACTGTCTCATAGGAAACTGATGTAGAGTAGCGGTTTGCTGCTACATTCCGTATGGTGAGTGAGATATCCGGTGGCCCAAATTCCTTAATTATCCCTTTCCTTTAAGGTAGGCCACGCGCCTATGATTCTTCTGCTATTGTAGGCGTACTTGGTGTGTACTTGGCGAGTGGTGGCTCGTTTGCTAGCCTGTGCTATAAAAAAGTGGGTCACCTGAGGGTAACTGATCTCCACCACCCATGTACGCCCACAATACCAGAAGAATCATGGATGTGCTGTCGACCTTAAAGGACAGGTATGGAATGTAAACTGTTTTTGAAGTTATACTTCTTTAGGCGCGTTATGAAAAAATTATGGGTGCGTGTACTTATGTACGCGCGTGAGAAGTTATACTTCTTTTGCATCATTAAATAACCAATAATAAGTATTTAACATTAATAATTTAATAATATTTAGTGTTAATTATATTAAATAAAAGTATTTTAATTTACATCAACATATCCACTCGACATGACCGCGTGGCCACAGCTAAGCGCGGCGAGCGGCGTGCGGCGCGGCAAGCGGTGAGCGGCGAAAACAAATAGTGTAGACAACGTGAAGTATGCCATAGCTACGGGCGACGCGCACGCGTCGCCGCCGCCTGCCGCGCCTCGCTCGCCGCGCCGCCACCCGCACCGCTAGAAACTGTGGCCAGGCCCTGATAGAAGTACATTCTACTCTCTTCGCGTTTATGCGAGCCTGGTACTTTTTACGGCAACATGTTCCGAATAAGAAATAAAAACCGCATCTATATATAATTATATATATATATATATATATATATATATATATATATATATATATATATATATATATATATATTTATATTTATTTATTTATATATATTTTTTTTTTTTTATTTCACTCTCATCATTTTTTCATAACGCGCCTAACTTCATACTGCTCTCGCGCCTAACTTCATACTGCTCTCGCGCCTAACTTCATACTGTTAATTTTTTGTGTCACAGGTGCGCGCGCATCTTAAAATTTCACTCTCATCATTTTTTCATAACGCGCCTAAAGAAGTATAACTTCAAAAATGATGAGAGTGAAATTTTAAGATGCGCGCGCACCTGTGACACAAAAAATTAACAGTATGAAGTTAGGCGCGTTAAGAAAAAATGATGAGAGTGAAAGTAGCCGTAATTAATAAACAAATGACGATTTAGACAAAGAAAAACTCTTTAGGTTTTTTCTTATTCGGAACATGTTGCCGTAAAAAGTACCAGGCTCGCATAAACGCGAAGAGAGTAGAATGTACTTCTATCATGTCGAGTGGATATGTTGATATAAATTAAAATACTTTTATTTAATATAATTAACACTAAATATTATTAAATTATTAATGTTACGATATTTCATCGTTGTTGTGAAGACTTGAGAATAAATTACACTTGTCTTTGGCGAAATGCATAACAATGCGAAGCTTAAGAGTGTTGTTACAAAGACTTGGCTGTATGAGCTACAATACCTTTGCCTATTAAAAACCCGAATTTGAACCAAAAATTATAATACCGAGGACTATGACGGAAGTGAATACTTTTTAAATTGTTTTCGAAATTAATAAGTGTCCGTTCTATTGAAACTATGAATCAACACGCATGAAACATTTACTATAATAATAATTATAATGTACATTATAAATAATAATTATTATTATAGTAAATGTTTCATGCGTGTTGATTCATAGGCCATTTTTGACAATGTCCTTTATAATTTATATATGTGCTAATAAATTATATTCAGTAGTGATTTAAATTGAATATTTTGATTGATATTACTTACTATTTGTGAATATTAGTGAAAAAAATTGTGCTTATATACTTTTTCAAGTGCTCCAATATAATTGAGGTTAACTATCCGTATGTATTATTTATTTATTTATATTTTGATTGATATTACTTACTATTTGTGAATATTAGTGAAAAAAATTGTGCTTATATACTTTTTCAAGTGCTCCAATATAATTGAGGTTAACTATCCGTATGTATTATTTATTGATATAAATTAAAATACTTTTATTTAATATAATTAACACTAAATATTATTAAATTATTAATGTTAAATACTTATTATTGGTTATTTAATATTCACAAAATAAAGAAATAAATTTAAAAAACATTTAATAAAAAGTTTGTGATAAAAATTAAAATTGAACATCAAATAATAATATTAATTTTTAATATTTGCTATTAAATTGAATAAATAACAAAGAAGTATAACTTCTCACGCGCGTACATAAGTACACGCACCCATTTTTTTTAATAATATTTTGATAAAATTGTTGATCGTCTGTAAACGATGCTATTGCTAATATGGTTTATTATATTTGTGGGTGGATACCTGGTCATTTATATTACTGACTGGATAGCGACCACAGTACACACGGTGAAAATAACTTGGGCTAAAATTGACGTTACGCACTTCACCTTTCGTCTCTCATCACCCTTTAGTATCTGAAAACAATAACTGCGCGCAACTGGCGACTTAATTCAGGCCGGTCAAGTTATTTTAGACGTATTGTAACCTTGAAAGGTCATAAATGAATATTTTGGCATCGAACGTGACCTTCATCTCGTACCTGGGCAGTGCGTTCCACTTTCACTAGGTAACATCATTGTTATCACAACTTGTCCTCACTTAGCGATGTACTTATAATAATGCCATATAATAGTACTTGTAAATATTTTATTTATAAAAAATGATGTAGATCTTTTTAATAAATGCTCCCAACAGTCACACACATAGTCTTGACGTCCCCACAGTAAGATACGAGTCTTGTGTCGTGGGTATCAGAAACTACGAAAAATTTACGATCACAGAATACCCAGACCCCGAAACAAATAGTTTTTGGATCACATAAATGTTTATCTCGGTGCGGGGATCGAACCTGCGAACTCGCCCGCTCCGTCACGGAGGCTGTGAGTAGTAGTACTATAGTTAATCCTATGTAAAACTATGCTATATACCTATATAACTATGTAAAACTATGTAAAATCCCATGTAAAGTTATATTGTTGTGTGTACTTACTATGGCATTTTATTACAATAAATGTGATTCTGTGACTGTTTTCGATATGCCAACGTGAGGGACAGTTGAAAATCAGCGCTAGCCCATTAGCTTAGCAATATGCTGGTGCAAATTAATAACTTAGTTATTTTAAATCTTTTTGACGCACTGTATACAGGGTTATTTTTAAAACACCAACAACCTCGCAGGACTAGATTCCTAAGGTTATAAGCTACTACTTTTGTTCTACGACTTTTGATAATTTGTTAGATTTTATTTTCATACAAAAATAAGTATTCATTTAATTTCCGTCTTGAATGTTACAACGCGCATCGCAGATTACGTAAACAAACACGCGAAGCGTGGGGAACCGGGCTAGCGTCTTTGACCTTGACTGCCCGAGCAGCTGACCGCCGTCTTTGATATCGTGCGCGCACGCCGCGCCGCGCCGCAGTCTACGAAGAAAAACACTACACAACAAAAACTTGTGATGAAAAATATATATTTTTTTTAAATATATTGAGTTATATCCAAACTCGTAGAACAAAAGTTGTTCCGTATGGGGTCAGCTATCTGGCCCTGCGAGGTTGCTGGTGTTTTAAAATTAACCCTGTATATGGTTCTTTTTCTTCATTTATTCAATTCGCTCGCGGCTGAGTCCCCACGAACATATTTTTCAATATATTATGCAATAATATTCTTATTCAATAATATCTTCGTAAGTATGATCACATTTCCTCCTATCGTACACTATTAAAGTGGCTTCCCATACGTAAGCGCCGTTCTTTGCGAGCACTTACCACTCTTTTCTCTCTACTTACCTCCCCTACCCCTCCTACTTACTTATCTTCAAATTTCCAATATCTTTGTGATAGCCACGATAGAAACCTTCGCTCCTCTAACAATCTTCTTCTGCTGTGTCCCCCTCACAGGTCTAACTTCGCTCATTCTTCTTTTGCTATTCAATCTATTCTTCTTTGGAATTCACTCCCCCTCGAAATCAGATCGTGCACCACTCGGTATGCCTTCAAAATGAGGGTACGTCAGACGCTGACGAATGAAGCAGAAGAGTCACCTTAATTCGTTGTATTATTATATATATGTAAATATGTATATGTATATATTATGTTTATATATTTATGTATATGTTTATACTTTCACTTGTTTGTATGTTATATTTATATGTATTCCGTAATTTTTTTAAATAGTAATTCTAGTTTATACTTGATGCACCTACTTTGTCTATCTCTGCACCATCCTAAGGTTGACTGGTAGAGAATGGCTCTGGCATTAAGTCCGCCTATATACAGATTGTATATGAAGTGCAAATAAATAAATAAAAATAAAATAATATGTCATTTTTATGCCCTATATTATGTATACTACAGAGTCGATTAATAGACCTGCATCGAATCCCGTTCAGCAGTTTTTATGTTGCGTGCGATTAAAATAAGTTTAACTATCAATACATTTCATTAAGGTCGATATTGCTTTACAGCCCGTTCTATTTACTTAATATACTTACAATACATACGAATATGCATTTTCCATTCATAAACTATTTGCTAATGCCGTCAAGAATCAAGGTTATAACGAAAAACGCATTGTCCGTTCTAAATATTGACATAATTTATTATTCAGTGTAATAATACATTGAAGTTACCGAGCCATCGGCAAATTGGCTTCTGACCCCCAAAATAATGCTACTCGTTCATTTCTACCAACAAAGCATATAAAAGTAACATTAAATTAGTCTAGTTCGAAATAAATTAACAATTCTAGCATCGCAATCGTAAAATAGGTAACATAATGACTAAATGGACTAATAAATAAATGGTATTACTACTTTATGTATTTTTGTAAGATCATTATTGTAAATAAACTTTTTTTGGGAGATAAAATAAATTACTAATTATTATCGCTAACATCTTTTTATGATTGTACCAACAATATTTAAATATCGTACGATGTCATTTGAGACAATTTACAATAGTGTTGTAATATATTGTAGTTCCGATATATTATAGCTCCGGCACCACACTATTGGGGTTCCTACAACAATGAACTATGCCAATAGTTCTTTCGTATATAGTTGTTAATGTTTACAGAAATTCATGAGGGTTCATACCTTCCCAGTGCCATCGAACTGCATCACAAGTGTCAGTAGTTGTATAGAGCCTCGGGTACCCTACTGTTATGATGGGAAGCCATGCCACTGATCACTCAGATATTGCATTAAACATACTTTAATTTGTGGTTTTAAGGATGCATCTCGCCTTACAAAATGCCTAGAAAGTGAGAGTCACGCTGTAGACAATTTTAAATACAACATGAATTTATTTAATGCCGGTTATACTTTCTTATAAAAAATAGGGGCAGTTCCACGCTGTGTACAGTTTTGTCTACAGCATGAATGGGCCGTCTCGACCGGGTCGTTACAACTGTATCACAGAAAACTATTCCCACTCAGAAAACTATTCTACTCCCTCCCTTCCTAATCCATTATTATCCCTTTCCTTTAAGGTCGGCAACGCGCCCATGATTCTTCTGGTATTGTAGGCGTACATGGGCGGTGGAGATCACTTACCATCAGGTGACCCACTTACTCGTTTGCCGGCCTATACTATCAAAAGACTATCACATCATTCGTCTCGCCTCGTTTTACAAATTAGGTACCAGTCGGAACTAGTCATTAATCACGTATAAATCATTTTCATTATGACTTCATGCTTAATGAATAGAAGTTTAAGTACTGTTGTGTGGCGTGTGGTTCGAGGTTACACAACACGGTTTCGATTTTCCCCGTTCAATGTTCCGTTATATGATGCAAGCGTGTCTTCATTCTGAAACATCGAAAGTCTGTCTGTACACGCACGTGCTATTTATACGTAGTAAAAGTCGATACTATTTGTAAAATTCTACAAAAACACGAATGTATGTATATCATCATCATCATCATCATCATCATCATCTCAGCTTACTGCCGTCCACTGTTGGACGTAAGCCTCCCCAAGTGAGCGCCAACCATCCCGGTCTTGAGCAACCCATGTATGTATATATATGGATGTATGTAAATAAAATTATATTTAGGTCTTTATTTAGTCAATGTTCAACGCGACTTTATGATATGAAATATTTATCGATATCTTTAAAACGTAATAAGCTAGGACAGGTCTTACTTCATTTTAATAAAATTACTTAATAATACTAGCCCTGTATTATACACGTCCCACTGCTGGGCACGGGCCTCCTCTACTGAATGAGAGGGTTTAGGCCTTAGTCCACCACGCTGGCGGGTAATGCGGGTTGGCAGACTTCACACACCTTCCAAAAATCTTATCGAGTTCTCAGGTATGCAGGTTTCCTCACGAAGTTTGCTTCACCGTTAAAACAAGCGATAATTAACAATTAATATACATGTAACTTAGAAAAATCAGAGGTGTATGCTCTTGGGGCTGGTTTCGAACCTGCGACTTTCGTCTCGACAGTCCGTACCACTCCCTATCGCTCGAACTATCGCTGCTGTAATCTAATTTGTAATCACCAATTAAATTTTAATTGATAGTTAGGATATCAGCCAAAGTATATCCAACTGGTTTACCACTAAACTTGTTTACATAATATGTCAAATTTTCATATGATTTGACGTTTAATAAACAGGCTAGCTAAACCCGATTTAGGATCGTCCTGCAAGTGGGCCTAAATCTTTAGTAAAGTATAAAACAATTTAATTATTAAAAAGTATTTCCTCGTTTTCACGGAACTTATCTACTAAAAAACATTAACACGTTCGCGTAGCTCTTCCTTTTGTTTACTTGCTTTGATTTATTATCCGACTCAATGAAATAAACATTTTTTCACAAAAGTTATGTACTTGGCGATTAATTTCCTTCAAGCCATTACGAAAGAGCAATATGAACTAATTATAATTTATTGTGCTCGACTTCAGAATAAATGTATTTCATGTTATAAATTTGTTATACAAAAGATAGTATTTGCTCGCGGCTCCGGCCGCGTGAGTTTCTGCACCGCCATATTTCTGGCAAATTCTTTATCCTTTTTTGTCTTATGGCTGTGGCTTGCGACCGTCCGAGTCACCTAAAACTGACATTTAGGACCAAAGAAGCAAACAGCATATTATATTACCAAGATTTATATAAATAAAGTTTTTTAACTTACTATAGGTTATAATAGTTTGTTTACTTATAATAAATATAGATCCATGCAACACAAGAGCAAATAAACTTGGCCAAGAAATAGCCTGACTAAGGCCTTGAATATTATTGTTATTACGAGTTATTGCAAAATTTTATTCTCATATAACATTGACATTTCGAGGTAAAATCTCTTGACATTTCGGTGTTCATAATATTCGAGGTTACTTTAAAGGATCGGGTAAATAAAATAAATGGTATGATTTTTAATATAATTTTTTTGTGTGTACGCTCATGTTCATATCTCTTCGGGGAGGTGCAAAGATAAAGATAATGCATTAATGGTTCGCGTCTATGCACTCAATGACAACTGACTCCATTAAACAAAATAACTTGGCCGGGCTGACGTAAGTCAATTTACCCATTCGACCGTCTGGAATAAAAGGGTTCCATCTAACATTTTTTTAATGATATTTTAACGTTTTTACGTTAAAAACGTCATTTATAAATTTTTTTTTAGATGGAACCCTTTGACTCCAAACGGTCGCATTATCTATGATTTCCCGCTGCTCGTTACTAACTTCAGACCAGCCAAGTAATGTTGTGCGTAATTTACTTAACATCTTGTGGACTAAGATTTAATTCAAAACCAGGAACTAGCATAACGTACTGCTACAGTTGAAAATAAAACAACATTATCCGTATTAACAAATATTTATTTCATACATCCCTAATAATTTATATCGTGTATCAAATGTAGATAGTTTATAACTAATCCAGAAAATTTAAATAATACATAGATATCATACTTATGTCACCCTTACACGCATTCTGATAAATGTACTTATATTACTTTAATATTAACCACGCAGTTAAGCTCATTCCAAATACGACTAAACTCCGTTTCAATTAAATTTAATTACCAACTTTATTTGCGATTCTAAAACACGTCACCCATCGCAAAAGCAACAACAGAAATGAATAAAACGATCTTTTTGAGGCGGCGCCACGCTCACAATGCAGACACGGTGCGTTACTACTGAGTGTTTAAAACGTAAATTAATTTGTAATAAATATTCAATTCATATTTTACTTAGAAAACGATAGACAGACATTGTATATGACGCATAAAATAATTTTACCGCTCCGAAATTGGCTGCAAATGGCTGCGTATCAAACTATTGATATATTATAAAAACAGCAATGCGCATGTGCGAATAGCATTGTTTTTACACTCTGTCACTCGTTTGCGTTTGATGCTTGCTTGCGCGCCCAGCTCGCTCAGTGTATATACAGTCCTGTCAAAAAAATACTAAAGGTTCTTTCTTCTTTTACTATAAATTTAAACTAGTTTTTAAAATAAATTAAAATAAGCGATGAACCGCACTCTTGTCATTTATAAAAAATCTAATAATGATTATTCGATACATTATTTAAAAAATATTTTAAATTAATGTCAAATTAATATTTTTTATGGTAAAATGTGTTAAATTTGCGAACGAGTTTTACATTTTTGACACTACCTGTACGGCTGTTCAAAAAATCTGGTTTCAGAACGGCAAATTATTTTACACGTACTTTAATCGTAATGCAATATATGGAATATGCAGCCCACGGTCACTTATTAGATAAAGGTCCCACCTAAAGTATACAGGGTTGTTTTAAATATACTAATAACCTATTACAAAACAATCAAATTATTATTATTATTAGTGGAATGCAAGGCGCAGGCGTGGGAGTCTTAGAGCGGGAAGGGGCTAGGGCCGGTGGCATCTTTGAACTTGACCTATTGTTACTTTTTTAATTAAAAAAAATTACTTAAAATCGTAGAACTAAAGTTGTTCAGTATGATATAAAGAAGTTATTTATAAGAGGTTATTAATCTTTTTAAATTAACCCTGTGTACATTTTATTATATCTAGTAAAAGTTGCGATATAGCAAATAGTAGGAGGCAAATATGACCCACATGCGTGAAAGGATCGGTGACCAGAGACTAAAGACCATCGAATCAATGGTCTGTAACAGAGCAAACCGCATTCACGTAACGGCCGATTACCTGGAAATAATGAAAAAGTTAGATGTATTTACCTAGTTAAAAGCAGTTTTTTTTTACTAAATTACATCTAATTCAAACATTTCCTTATATCACATAAGTATACAACGTGTTAAAGAAAGATGCTATTTTACGATCGTTACATACACCTGACAAGTGAGTGTACAGTATCAGTATACAGTATTATTAAAATCTTGACATCCTAAAATGTGATACTGATTTTAATCACTCGTTTATTATGACCAATAAGATCGATAATCATCATCGTCATCAGCCACAGGACGTCCACTGCTGAACATAGGCCTCCCCCAAAATTTCCAGACCGACCTGATGGAAGCGGCCTGCATCCAGCGACTTCCTGCGACCTTTATCAGGTCGTCTGTCCATCTTGTAGGCGGACGTCCAACGCTGCGCTTGCCAATACGTGGCCTCAAAGATAAGATCGATCACATCACTATAAATTATGTGAAGTGCGTGAGCGAGAATGAAACAGTGAGACATAATCCAATTGTTTATCATTTAATGTTGTCCAAAATAGCAAGTCGAATATTCACATGTTAATCATTCGATTACAAAGAACAATGCTTTATTTATGTCCTAGTACTGTATTCTTATTGGCTCATTTGTGGGATCGCTCGGGAGACTGAATCTAAGATCGTTTATAGAAATCAGCCAATAGTCGTTAAGCTGTGCTAAAATAAAATAATCATGGGTTATTCAAACCGCCGCGCCGGTATTAACAGTGAGAATATGATAATTGAGTTTAATAATTTAAAAGTTATAATTAATAAAAAAAAAAACAAAAACAACACGGTAGTAATTTAATTAAGGTTAAATTATAGGTCAAGTGAAAATTAAAAATGAAAACCAATTATTTCGTTGTAATTTACAAGTCGGTTTATAACCTTTGTGATAGTGTGGTTACAATTATTAATATTCATTATATTATTCACTAGCTTTTCCTCGCGGCTCCGCCTGTGTGATCTGCTTTTTCCGGGATAAAAGTAACCTATGTTCATTAAGGATAATGTAGGATCATAATAGGGAAAGAATTTTTCAAATCCGTCTAGTAGTTTTTTCGTTAAGTTTATTCGTTACATACAAAAATACAAATCTTTCCTCTTTATAATATTAGTGTACTTTCTGTCTTTCACTGACTGCCTCGGTCGCGCAGTTGTATGCTAACGCGGTATGACTGCTGAGCTGAGGTCTCGGGTTCGATCCCCGAGTCGGATAAAGTGATATTGGATTTTTATATCACGAAATGCTAAGTATCAGCCCGGAGTCTGGAATTGTTCCCGGTATGGCGATAGGCTCGCCCCTATCACAACATGGGATACGTGCAGGCAGGCAGGCAGGCAAGCAAGCAGGCAGGCAGGCAGGCAGGCAGCAGTTTATGGGCAGGCGTGACGCTTCCCATCAGGCGAACGACGTGTTTGTTTCGACACTCAAACCATTTAAAAAAAACTTTACTTTGTCGTGCTATTATATTTTTATTGTCAATTCAATCTGAAACAACTTACTTAATTTTGAGACAAGAAATTTATGAGGGCGAAGCCGTGGGTAACAGCTAGTCTATTTATAATGATAAAGTAAAAATACGAAAGTTAATTAAAACATGAATTATTATTTTTATAAACAATATCAATTCCACAAGCATAAACACATAATTATAATGTAAATGTATAAGTATAAAAATTTAAATATTTAATTAACATATTTATGTTTACTCTAACATGTTATATATTTAATTCTGTATATTATAAATTAGTGTTGGCCTATATTTGAGGTTAGAAAGCAGTGTTTGAAAAGCATCAGATAAGAAGGTGCATTTTTTGAAGTGAAACTTCTTTAGAATCGTTGTGATTTAAAAATTTGATGAAACGAAAAAGGCGTCACTAAAGAGGTTGGAAAAGAAACAAGATCTTAAGTGTGTAAATATATGAAATAAAAGTTTTTTAAAAATAGTAAACATTTTAATTATCCTAATACCACTGATACTCTATTTTTATCTCATTCTCTTGTAGGCTACTTTTCTGAAGTTTCACTTCTGCCGTGTGTGAATTGCACACACTTCTTTTTTTTTTAGAAATAAATCAACGAAATTCTAGTATAGGTAAGTAACTGTATTTTTTAAATCATTTAGATTTTTTCTAATATTTGTTTCTTTTTATACGTTACCTAACCTAGTACACATACGCGCGCGAATGAGAAAACCATAGATAAAATAATATCTCATATAAAAGTGTTAATTTTTTATAAAGTTAACTCTTGTTAGGGTACGCAAACCTTAGACCCTATGGCCATAGAGAAGTAAAAATTCCTTTTTTCACAACTATTGACATATGGAGATAATACTTATGAATGTGCAACCATGTTATCCACGATTAACATATAGAGATAAATATAAACAAACGGATTTAGATAGCATAGCCCTGAATTAGGCTACAATTGAGCGAATACTAGTTAGACAAAAGTTACGCGGGAGTGCCAGGAGGTTTTAAGGTTTTTAAATCAAAAATGTAGAGTCCAACTCTTCACGATGAAGATTATCCTTATTTATACTCTTAACTTATTTACAAGGCGTATTCAGTTCTAGGAATTTTGATCATAACAAGGCCACCTTCCAGACACCAGGTCAGCACTTTTATTGTCCACATGTTTTCATTCAGTTCCAAGAACTTTAGTCTAAACAAGAGTATCATATTTCCAATGGATAGAGTTACATAGAGCCCTTACTTTAGTAAATAAGGTCATTTGAATGTTAAGCAAATTTTTGTCATGTTATGAACAGGTGCAGGATGCATAACTAGTTATTATTAATACAAACAAAAATAAAATACCTTATGCAATTTACATCTGTTGCGTGGAGTTTCCGTTCCAGGTGTTGTTGTCATCATCGCCGGCCATGTCTCCCGGCAGCCTGTGTATGTTGCCCCTCCGTCTCACACCGGCAGGCGGGGCGGGAGGGGCGGGCGGAGGGGGCGAGGGGCGGCGCGACCGCTCCCGGGGAGGGGGGGACGGGAACAGGCGCTGCCTCATCCACCCGTACAGCTGCTGCGATGGCTCCAGGATGAGTGACGTGAACAACTGCGTGATGAATGCTGTTGGGGTTCAAAATTTGAGGATTTTAAATGTCTTTATACATCGACAAAACCAATATTATAAAGTCTATTACTTTAATCAAGCGAGCGCCACGCCTGCCCATAAACAAAAGCAACACCACACAGAACTTTAAATTACAAAGCATTGCCTGTTCTGAATTGCGCTCGTCACCCCGAGACATAAGATGTTAAGTCTCATAATGACCAGTAATTTCACTGGCTTCAATGTCCTCCACACCGTAACACAATAGTGTTTACACACTGTTAATGGTACTGGACCTACCACTTTGTACAATGCTACCTTAATGCAATGTATTTTGTCGGCCGACACCTTTTTAAACTGCACTATACTTAACAGCAGATCTTAGGCCGCGGACTCTGCGCCAGGGGGCCCAGGGCAGCGGCGGTGGCGCGGGTGCGGCGGACACCCGTTCTCGAAGCCAGCGGGCAGATCGCGCGGCGCTAGAGCGGCGTAGTGTTGTACTATGAGAAATTAGCGACTGTTCGCGAACGAAATTGATGTGAATATGATGTTCCATATAAAAAAAACATTGATATAATTTGCTCCACCACGTCGGCGGGCATTTTTGAAAATACACAACACTACGTCAATGCAAACGCGCGGGCACCGCTCGACTGACGCGCGCCGCTCGTACGCCGATCCTCGCACCCGCGATGCACCGCTGCCTTCGAAGCTAGGTCCATTTAAATCTATGCATTTAAACGCGCCGCTCCCGCGCCGCCGCCGCTGCCGCCCCGCGCCCGCTGGTTTCGGGTCCGCAGCCTTAGAGGTAGTCCGGGTTAAAAATGACCCAAATGGTGTTAAATGGGAGAATAATGTGAAGTTATATTGCTGTATCGCGGCCCCAGGATTATTGTTCAGGTACTCACTGATGATGTTGGCTATTGCGGAGGGTGTGGCGACGGTGGCGCCGGCGGCGGCGGTATGTCGCGGTAACACCAGCAGCGCGGCGGAGGACGCCAGCTGCAGCGCGCGCAGTCCCTCCTGCGGAGACGACAGCTCGCGCCGGGGTTATTGTTCAGGTACTCACTGATGATGTTGGCTATTGCGGAGGGTGTGGCGACGGTGGCGCCAGCGGCGGCGGTATGTCGCGGTAACACCAGCAGCGCGGCGGAGGGCGCCAGCTGCAGCGCGCGCAGTCCCTCCTGCGGAGACGACAGCTCGCGCCGGGGTTATTGTTCAGGTACTCACTGATGATGTTGGCTATTGCGGAGGGTGTGGCGACGGTGGCGCCGGCGGCGGCGGTATGTCGCGGTAACACCAGCAGCGCGGCGGAGGGCGCCAGCTGCAGCGCGCGCAGTCCCTCCTGCGGAGACGACAGCTCGCGCCGGGGTTATTGTTCAGGTACTCACTGATGATGTTGGCTATTGCGGAGGGTGTGGCGACGGTGGCGCCGGCGGCGGCGGTATGTCGCGGTAACACCAGCAGCGCGGCGGAGGGCGCCAGCTGCAGCGCGCGCAGTCCCTCCTGCGGAGACGACAGCTCGCGCCGGGGTTATTGTTCAGGTACTCACTGATGATGTTGGCTATTGCGGAGGGTGTGGCGACGGTGGCGCCGGCGGCGGCGGTATGTCGCGGTAACACCAGCAGCGCGGCGGAGGGCGCCAGCTGCAGCGCGCGCAGTCCCTCCTGCGGAGACGACAGCTCGCGCCGGGGTTATTGTTCAGGTACTCACTGATGATGTTGGCTATTGCGGAGGGTGTGGCGACGGTGGCGCCGGCGGCGGCGGTATGTCGCGGTAACACCAGCAGCGCGGCGGAGGGCGCCAGCTGCAGCGCGCGCAGTCCCTCCTGCGGAGACGACAGCTCGCGCCGGGGTTATTGTTCAGGTACTCACTGATGATGTTGGCTATTGCGGAGGGTGTGGCGACGGTGGCGCCGGCGGCGGCGGTATGTCGCGGTAACACCAGCAGCGCGGCGGAGGGCGCCAGCTGCAGCGCGCGCAGTCCCTCCTGCGGAGACGACAGCTCGCGCCGGGGTTATTGTTCAGGTACTCACTGATGATGTTGGCTATTGCGGAGGGTGTGGCGACGGTGGCGCCGGCGGCGGCGGTATGTCGCGGTAACACCAGCAGCGCGGCGGAGGGCGCCAGCTGCAGCGCGCGCAGTCCCTCCTGCGGAGACGACAGCTCGCGCCGGGGTTATTGTTCAGGTACTCACTGATGATGTTGGCTATTGCGGAGGGTGTGGCGACGGTGGCGCCGGCGGCGGCGGTATGTCGCGGTAACACCAGCAGCGCGGCGGAGGGCGCCAGCTGCAGCGCGCGCAGGTCCGCCTCGGGCGTGGACAGCTCGCGCCGCGGGAACGCCGTCCACAACGAGAACGACGACGCGGATAACTGCACGCCAATTAATTAATAAATACACACAACACTCACACCCATAATCCTAACCAACAGTAAGATACGAGTTCGGAGTCTGGAAATGTGCCCTGTATGGCCGAACGCCATACAGGGCACATTTCCAGACTCCGAACTGTTACTGAGCATTTCGAAAAACCCAACATCACTTTACCTGACCCGGGGATCGAACCCGAGACCTCAGCACAACAATCATACCACGTACGCAATACACTGCGCGAGCGAGGCAGTCTAGCGTCGAGACAGTTTGTAGTGTTTATTTTTGAAGTGATAACTTCTTATGGGAGGGTGAACCGAAACGTTCCGTAACGCGAGCGGTCCATCGACCAGCCAGCGTTAGCCGACCTCCCTGGAACATCGATAATTTCGAAGTCCCAGGTTGCGGCACACAGTGACCAGTCGGCTTGGACCGGACTTCGACCGGACTTTCACAGGACTTTAACCGGACTTTGACCGAACTTTGACACGACTTTGCCACGACTTTGACACGACTCTGACACGACTCTGACACGATTTTGACACGACTTTGACACGACTCTGACACGATTTTGACACGACTTTGACACGACTTTAACACGACTTTGACACGACTTTGACACGATTTTGACAGAACTTTGCCACGATTTTGACACGACTTTGACACTACTTTGGCACGACTTTGACACGACTTTGCCACGATTTTGACACGACTTTGACACGACATTGACACGACTTTGACACTACTTTGACACGACTTTGATATGACTTTGACACGACTTTGACACGACTTTGACACGATTTTGATACGATTTTGACACGACTTTGACACGACTCTGACACGATTTTGACATGACTTTGACACGATTTTGACACGACTGTGACACGACTGTGACACGACTCTGACACGACTTTGCCACGATTTTGACACGACTTTGACACGATTTTGTCACGACTTTGCCACGACTCTGACACGATTTTGACATGACTTTGACACGATTTTGACACGACTTTGACAAGACTCTGATACGACTTTGACACGACTTTGGCACGATTTTGACACGACTTTGACACGACTTTGACACGACTTTGACACGAAATGACACGAAATGACACGACTGTGACACGATTTACACGACTTTGACAAGACTATGACACGACTCTGACACGATTTTGACATGACTTTGACACGATTTTGACACGACTGACACGATTTTGACATGACTTTGAGACGATTTTGACACGACTTTGCCACGATTTTGACACGACTTTGACACTACTTTGACAAGACCTTGATACGACTTTGACACGACTTTACCACGATTTTGACACGACTTTAATACGATTTTGACACTACTTTGACACGACTCTGACACGATTTTGACATGACTTTGACACGACTTTGACACGACTCTGACACGATTTTGATACGACTTTGACACGACTTTGGCACGATTTTGACACGACTTTGACACGACTTTGACACGACTTTGACACGACTCTGACACGATTTTGACACGATTTACACGACTTTGACAAGACTCTGACACGATTTTGACACGACTTTTACACGACTTTGACACGACTTTGACATAACTTTGACACGAATTTGACACGACTTTGACATGACTCTGACACGATTTTGACACGACTGTGTCAGGCTCCTCCGCTCTCACTTTAACCCACATTAGTTTAAGTTATCACTTCTGTCGAGCGTCGCGGGACGCGCACTTTTTTTTTTTTTGTTAATTAAAACAAATTAAATTAACAAACAATAAACACGACAAAAAAATTAAACCGTTAATTTTGCTTTGATGCTTTTGACCCACTGAGGTTACTTTGAAAGCACTCACCTGCAGGTTATCGGCGACGTATCGCTGCACGTCGCCGAGCGTATCGTTCGCGTCGAAATGCGCCGTGTGCGACGACCCGTCCGGTAACTTGAACTGGATACGAGCACGGGAACTGCCGTCTCCTGACGCTGCACATACAAATAGGATATTTATTAAGACTTGAGTAGCTTAAGCGTGCCAATTAATGACTACTAGATAAGTAAAATTGTTATACATGGTAGGGATTCCAATTTCGGAGCAAAAGGGAGGGTTTTAGCGATGTCTAATTTTATACATTATTTTATATGCAACCGACAATAATACGAAAGAGAAACTGTTTCCCCGAAAACAGAATAAAAATTGGGTAAGAAAATGAGGGCGCGATTTATATTTTAAATATTGGTATGAGCAAAAGGGGCGCATTGTGACATGCCCCACTATCTCCCCCACACGCGTGCAACGTAATGGCGTCACCTGGCTTATGACGTAACATGCCATGCCATGCAAGGTTAATGAATTTAGCGAAATGTGGGTTGAAATGCTATTGCATATTTGCATCCATATGTACACATCGTATTATAATATACTGACTACGACCTATGCCCCGTATCATTCGTCAAGCGTCGATTGACGAGTGGAACGAGCGCTACTTGGCCGGAGGGACAGCTTCAGTGACCAAGCTGTTTTTCCCGGACGCCAAGAAGGCTTACAGCGTAATCCGGAAGATGCCTTTGGACCCGATTCTCACGCAGGTGTTCACGGGCCATGGGGGATTCTCCGAGTACTTGAATCGCTTCAAGTGCAAGTAGAGCCCCTCATGTATCTGTGACCCAGCAGTCATAGAGGATGTCGCACACGTGTTGACCGAGTGCCCAGTATTTCTGTATCAACGTCTGAAAGCTGAGCACGAAATTGATTTTAAAATTTGTAAAGAAAACCTAGGCAGGATACTGGAGACCGGTGCAGTAAGGTGTAAATTTTTAGAATTTTGTAAGGATATAGCATGTAAAGTGTTGTCGAGAAATAAATAGCCGGGGCAACTATACAGCTTAATATAAGATTAAGAGAATTTAGTTGCCAAGGAAAGTGTGTTTTTAGAGAAGGAGACATGCTATATCCTAATAATTGTGTAAAATTTGTATTAGTAACTAGATGACCCGGTGAACTTCGTATCACCTACATATATTTGTGTAAAATGTGGTCAAAACTTAATACAAATGTTTCATTTACATTAAATGCAATTAAGTGAGGTACTGCACCATTGCACGTGAGGTAGCCCGTCGCACATTAAATCGTCTCCCCCCGGTGGGACAGTCCGGTCCCTGTCTCTGTCCTGTCCGTGTCCGTGTCCCTGTCCGTGTCCGTGTCCGTGTCCCTGTCCGTGTCCTGTCCGTGTCCCTGTCCGTGTCCGTGTCCTGTCTGTGTCCCTGTCCGTGTCCGTGTCCTGTCCGTGTCCGTGTCCTGTCCGTATCCGTGTCCTGTCCGTGTCTGTGTCCCTGTCCGTGTCCGTGTCCTGTCCGTGTCCGTGTCCGTGTCCTGTCCGTGTCTGTGTCCGTGTCCTGTCCGTGTCTGTGTCTGTGTCCCTGTCCGTGTCTGTGTCCTGGCCGTGTCCCTGTCCGTGTCCGTGTCCTGTCCGTGTCCGTGTCCGTGTCCTGTCCATGTCCGTGTCCGTGCCCTGTCCGTGTCCCTGTCCGTGTCCGTGTCCCTGTCCGTGTCCGTGTCCTGTCCGTGTCCGTGTCCTGTCCGTGTCCTGTCCGTGTCCTGTCCGTGTCCTGTCCGTGTCTGTGTCCCTGTCCGTGTCCTGTCCGTGTCCCTGTCCGTGTCCTGTCCGTGTCTGTGTCCCTGTCCTGTCCGTGTCCGTGTCCTGTCCGTGTCCGTGTCCGTGTCCGTGTCCTGTCCATGTCTGTGTCCGTGTCCTGTCCGTGTCTGTGTCCCTGTCCGTGTCCGTGTCCTGGCCGTGTCCCTGTCCGTGTCCGTGTCCTGTCCGTGTCCGTGTCCTGTCCATGTCCGTGTCCGTGCCCTGTCCGTGTCCCTGTCCGTGTCCCTGTCCTGTCCGTGTCCGTGTCCTGTCCGTGTCCGTGTCCTGTCCGTGTCCGTGTCCTGTCCGTGTCCGTGTCCCGTCCGTGTCCCTGTCCTGTCTGTGTCCCTGTCCGTGTCCGTGTCCTGTCCGTATCCGTGTCCTGTCCGTGTCTGTGTCCGTGTCCGTGTCCTGTCCGTGTCCTGTCCGTGTCCGTGTCCTGTCCGTGTCCCTGTCCTGTCCGTGTCCTGTCCCTGTCCGTGTCCGTGTCCTGTCCGTGTCTGTGTCTGTGTCCCTGTCCCTGTCCGTGTCCGTGTCCCTGTCCGTGTCCTGTCCGTGTCCGTGTCCCTGTCCGTGTCCTGTCCGTGTCCCTGTCCGTGTCCGTGTCCTGTCTGTGTCCCTGTCCGTGTCCGTGTCCTGTCCGTGTCCGTGTCCTGTCCGTATCCGTGTCCTGTCCGTGTCTGTGTCCCTGTCCGTGTCCTGTCCGTGTCCGTGTCCGTGTCCTGTCCGTGTCTGTGTCCGTGTCCTGTCCGTGTCTGTGTCTGTGTCCCTGTCCGTGTCTGTGTCCTGGCCGTGTCCCTGTCCGTGTCCGTGTCCTGTCCGTGTCCGTGTCCGTGTCCTGTCCATGTCCGTGTCCGTGCCCTGTCCGTGTCCCTGTCCGTGTCCGTGTCCCTGTCCGTGTCCGTGTCCTGTCCGTGTCCGTGTCCTGTCCGTGTCCTGTCCGTGTCCTGTCCGTGTCCTGTCCGTGTCTGTGTCCCTGTCCGTGTCCTGTCCGTGTCCCTGTCCGTGTCCTGTCCGTGTCCTGTCCGTGTCTGTGTCCCTGTCCTGTGCGTGTCCGTGTCCTGTCCGTGTCCGTGTCCGTGTCCGTGTCCTGTCCATGTCTGTGTCCGTGTCCTGTCCGTGTCTGTGTCCCTGTCCGTGTCCGTGTCCTGGCCGTGTCCCTGTCCGTGTCCGTGTCCTGTCCGTGTCCGTGTCCTGTCCATGTCCGTGTCCGTGCCCTGTCCGTGTCCCTGTCCGTGTCCCTGTCCTGTCCGTGTCCGTGTCCTGTCCGTGTCCGTGTCCTGTCCGTGTCCTGTCCGTGTCCGTGTCCCGTCCGTGTCCCTGTCCTGTCTGTGTTTCTGTCCGTGTCCGTGTCCTGTCCGTATCCGTGTCCTGTCCGTGTCTGTGTCCGTGTCCGTGTCCTGTCCGTGTCCTGTCCGTGTCCGTGTCCTGTCCGTGTCCCTGTCCTGTCCGTGTCCTGTCCCTGTCCGTGTCCGTGTCCTGTCCGTGTCTGTGTCTGTGTCTGTGTCCCTGTCCCTGTCCGTGTCCGTGTCCCTGTCCGTGTCCTGTCCGTGTCCGTGTCCTGTCCGTGTCTGTGTCCCTGTCCGTGTCCCTGTCCGTGTCCTGTCCGTGTCCGTGTCCCTGTCCGTCTCCCTGTCTGTGTCCTGTCCGTGTCCCTGTCCGTGTCCCTGTCCGTGTCCCTGTCCGTGTCCTGTCCGTGTCCGTGTCCTGTCCGTGTCTGTGTCCCTGTCCGTGTCCTGACCGTGTCCTGTCCGTGTCTGAGTCCCTGTCCGTGTCCTGTCCGTGTCCCTGTCCGTGTCCTGTCCGTGTCCGTGTCCTGTCCGTGTCCGTGTCCCTGTCCGTGTCCTGTCCGTCTCCCTGTCTGTGTCCTGTCCGTGTCCCTGTCCGTGTCCCTGTCCGTGTCCTGTCCGTGTCTGTGTCCCTGTCCGTGTCCGTGTCCTGTCCGTGTCCGGGTCCCTGTCCGTGTCCTGTCCGTGTCCGTGTCCTGTCCGTGTCGTGTCCGTGTCCTGTCCGTGTCCGTGTCCGTGTCCCTGTCCGTGTCCCTGTCCGTGTCCTGTCCGTGTCCCTGTCCGTGTCCTGTCCGTGTCCCTGTCCGTGTCCTGTCCGTGTCCTGTCCGTGTCCCTGTCCGTGTCCTGTCCGTGTCCGTGTCCTGTCCGTTTCCGTGTCCCTGTCCGTGTCCTGTCCGTCTCCCTGTCCGTGTCCTGTCCGTGTCCCTGTCCGTGTCCCTGTCCGTGTCCGCGTCCGTGTTCTGTCCTGTCATCAAAAAGACATCAAGTGTTTCATACCCAGGAACAGTCTGTACTGGAAAATTAAGTTGTCGTTTTTAGTGTTTTCCTTTACTTATTATCATACCCAGGAACAGTTTGTACTGGAAAATTAAGTTATCGTTTTTAGTGTTTTCATTTACATATTATTTATGTTACTCATTCTTTCTCACCGGGTAAACCTTCCCTGAACTTCCACAAATATTTCAAGATCAGAATTAGCCAAATCGGTACAGCCAGTCTCGAGTTTTGGCGAGACACACGCACAGCGATTCATTTTTATATATATAGATTATCCGTCTTATTCATAAAAAGTTATGAAACACCTAAAGTGTTCTATAAGCTCGCTATAGGAAGATTGGCAAAAAATCGTATTCATAACAGCATTTTAACGCTAAACAGTTCTATAAACCTATCATAAAGTTATAGTGGCCTGGACCCTACTATAACAGTATTATAAGATACAAGATGGCCGAACTCACAACAGCTGATAACTATGAACTGACATTATTTTACAAAATTGAAGTAGGTACACCACAGAGTACATTATTATCCGTACATAGTCAACATTGAAAATTAGTAGTTTGTTTAGAATTTACATTAATTAATATTGCTGATTTTATTTATAAAAAATCATGCAAGCGTTACGCTAGAAGTCATTGAAACGATTCAACAACTTGAAAATAGTACACGTCGAAGAAAAGTGTACCGATAGTACAGTTATGACTATGTACTTACATAAAATACCTCATAAAATTATTCAAAATATATCGAATTTGGTATCTAGTACGTAAATTATGCCAAACCGCCCCCTTTTTCACGTTCGTTTGCGTCCGTGTTTTTATTTTTAATTACGGACACTCTCCTTTATTAACTCTTTCAATATCATCTATTAAATAACTTCGCTCCAAAAGCATAAGCAAGCGTTAGTTTAGGAGGTGTAACAATGTTTCATTACATTGGTCCAATTTTAGGTGTACCAGTACAAACCTTATCTTGCAACAACCAGTTTAAACTTCTCTGCCTTTTAACAATCTTTTGAGATTCCATCATTAAGTAATACTTTACTTCGAAATTCGAATCAAATATTAATAATTGTTGTATGTACAACGTTGATTACATGAAAATTTAAAACGACTTTACGTTCCGTAGACAACAAAATATGGTTTTAAGCTCAGATCAAATATGAACAAGATACGGCCATAGCGTAGCCTGTGGTGAGACAGAGAGACCCAGCGCTTGTGTTGTCAGAATGTAAAAAAAAATCCATAATTATTTTATTTTTTTATTATATTTTAGTGAAGATTCTTAAAAGTAAAATAAAATACTATTAAAGGCTATGTATAGTATATTGCCCTATATCCTTATTTACACATTATTTTATATGCAACATTAATTAAAATATTAAAATAATTAAAAAAATCACGTGTACCCTACGAATAGTGTGAATATCCTATTATTCATAATACCAATTAGTGTTATTAAAATTAATTGATAGTGAATTAAATTTTTTTTTTTTTTTTTATCCTGGCTCGGCAAAGTGACTACGCTACACCTGATGGTAAGTGTAGCGTAATCCAAGAATATTGTCGACCAACGATAAACAATGTGTCCATCGTTGGTCGGCAAGATCATGCCGGCCTGCCAAAGGGCCAAGGGGGAGGGAAAGGAAAAAGGAATGGGAAAAGGGTGAGGATCAGGGGGCAAGCCCCCTGGGAAGAACCGGATATACACTGGCTGACCCTGGAACGCGACCCACGCAAGGTGGGCCACTATGGCAGGTTTTAGCACCAGTGTACGGTGGTCGCTATCCGGTCGGATACAAGTATCCTCCCACCAGCAAATGTTAGGTTTCACTTAATTTTTGTAATAAAAAGATGTGAATGGTTAATTTCTTTATTAACACAAATTATGATACACGGGCTAATAACTTTCTAAGGTGTGGTCAAATTGAAGCAAATATAAGTACTAGTGTATGATATAAGTATTTCAACTGTAGTACCAAATCATGTCAATGCATTGCTAGGACATAAATAGAGCATTTTCTTTTTCCTTTAATGAGTAACATGTCGGCATTAACGTGATATTATATGATGTCTAGTTTTTAATGACATCCGGAAGCGAAGCTCCTGTTATGCTCTATTGCGACCCTCGGTGTTAGAGAGAGTAATAGCGCGTCGTTTTGCTAACACGCCCCTTCATTGACCTTTAAATTTAACTAATTTTGTATGAAAATTTCTGATACGTTCTATCTTTTGCGAAATCATTGGTGACTTGCATACTCCTTGAAAAATGCAGGTAACACATCTTAGCATTTTTAGTTGGTATCCAATTGATTCCACCGGTCGCTTAGATCCACCGATTTCTTTGTGATGGATCTTTAGGAAACCTGCAAATAAGACAAAACGGAAGATAAATTTCACTTCTTTCAGGAAATAAGTATTGAGTATTATATAACATATTATAAAAATGTATTATCTACTTTAATAATGTATCGGCATTTAGCTTTAGTAACCGGCAACACTATTTTTAGGTTATAAAGTTAGATTAATGCATTAAAATAAGATTTTCGTAACAATTTTACCAAAATCTTGTGAAAATACTCGCCAATACAACAATCTGAAACTATTTTAATTCCCAGAAACAGATTCTATAAGGTACTTACATGTGAAATGAGACACCAGGATTTTTTCGCTCGCTACGGCTTTTACACTCAAAAATACTACACCCAACCATCATTAGAATACGATTTGATTACTATTTTAATACAAACACTAATAATAATCGCTATAAACACCTTAAAAACGCCAGGAAGTCCAGAAAACAATCACGCTATGGTTTGTTTGGCAAACTTCGAACCGTGACAAACAAGAAATTATAGGCTACGCTGAAAGTGACAGCAATATTATATAGGCATCTTTGTCTAACACGTTCAATTACTTATATAACTATCTCGTTTTGCAGGGAAATCATTCTGTGATGGTCCTATCTATGGAATAGATAATCTAAGGTTTTAAGACGTAATATTGTCTATGATTAGACGTTTTTGGACACTATTTGGACAAACGATACGTATTATCTGTGGTCGATTCGGTATGTTCGTCAAACTTGTTGGCGAAATTCATAATAATGGCAACATTTTTGCTTATAGACGATTATTAGTTATAGAAGGTTTATAGAACTGTTATGAATAAACAAATTTATCGAACGTTTCATAAGCCTATCGAACGTTTTAACTAATGAACGTTATAAACGTTCCATAAGCATTTTTGAAGTGAAACTTCTTTATCGGCGTTAGAAAAATAAAATCGTCACATTTTTCCGTTACGCGGCACGCGTCACGTTTTTGACTTTGACTGGATTTTGACCAGACTTTCACTGGACTTGACAGGACTTTCATCGAACTTTCACCGGATTTTGACCGGACGTTGACCCGACTTTGACCGGATATAGACCGGATTTTGACCGGACTTTGACCGGACTTTGACCCGACTTTGACCCAACTTTGACCGGACATAGACCGGACATAGACCGGACATAGACAAGACACAGACCGGACATAGACCGGACACAGACCGGACTTTAACCGGACTTTAACCGGGCTTTGACCGGACTTTGACCCGACTTTGACCGGGCTTTGACCAGACTCTGACCGGACTTTAACCGTGCTGACCGGACTTTGACCGGACGTTGACCCGACTTTGACCGGACTTTAACCGGGCTTTGACCTAACTTTGACCTGACTTTGACTGGGCTATGACCGGAGTTTAACCGGGCTTTGACCTAACTTTGACCGGGCTTTGACGAGACTCTGACCGGACTTTAACCGGGCTGACCGGACTTTGACCGGACGTTGACCCGACTTTGACCGGACCTCGACAGGACTTTGACCGGACTCTAACCGGGCTTTGACCGGGCTTTGACCGGACTTTGACCCGACTTTGACCGGGCTTTGTCCGGACTTTGACCGGACTTTGACCCTACTTTGACCGGACTTTAACCGGGCTTTGACCGGACTTTGACACGACTTTGACCGGGCTTTGACCAGACTCTGACCGGACTTTAACCGTGGTGACCAGGCTTTGACCGGACGTTGACCCGACTTTGACCGGACTTTAACCGGACTTTAACCGGGCTTTGACCTAACTTTGACCGGGCTTTGACCAGACTCTGACCGGACTTTAACCGGGCTGACCGAACTTTGACACGACTTTGACCGGGCTTTGACCAGACTCTGACCGGACTTTAACCGTGGTGACCAGGCTTTGACCGGACGTTGACCCGACTTTGACCGGAATTTAACCGGACTTTAACCGGGCTAACCGGACTTTGACCGGACGTTGACCCGACTTTGACCGGACATAGACCGGGCTTTGACCGGATTATGACCGGACGTTGTCCGGACTTTGACCGAACTTGACCCGACTTTGACCGGGCTTAGACCGGACTTTGACCGGGCTTTGACCAGACTCTGACCGGGCTTTGACCAGACTCTGACCGGACTTTAACCGGGCTGATCGGACTTTGACCGGACGTTGACCCGATTTTGACCCGACTTTAACCGGGCTTTGGCCGGACTTTGACCCGACTTTGACCGGGCTTTGACCGGATATAGACCGAACTTTGACCGGGCTGACCGGACTTTGACTGGACGTTGAACCGACTTTGACCGGATATAGACCGAACTTTGACCGGACTTTGATCGGGCTTTGACCGGACTTTGACCCGACTTTGACCCAACTTTGACCAGACTCTGACCGGACTTTAACCGTGGTGACCAGGCTTTGACCGGACGTTGACCCGACTTTGACCGGAATTTAACCGGACTTTAACCGGGCTTTGACCTAACTTTGACCGGACTTTGACCGTGCTTTGACCGGACTTTATCCGGGCTTTGACCTAACTTTGACCGGGCTTTGACCAGACTCTGACCGGACTTTAACCGGGCTGACCGGACTTTGACCGGACGTTGACCGGACATAGACCGGGCTTTGACCGGATTATGACCGGACGTTGTCCGGACTTTGACCGAACTTGACCCGACTTTGACCGGGCTTTGACCGGACTTTGACCGGGCTTTGACCAGACTCTGACCGGGCTTTGACCAGACTCTGACCGGACTTTAACCGGGCTGATCGGACTTTGACCGGACGTTGACCCGATTTTGACCCGACTTTAACCGGGCTTTGGCCGGACTTTGACCCGACTTTGACCGGGCTTTGACCGGATTATGACCGGACGTTGTCCGGACTTTGACCGAACTTAACCCGACTTTGACCGGGCTTTGACCGGACTTTGACCGGGCTTTGACCAGACTCTGACCGGGCTTTGACCAGACTCTGACCGGACTTTAACCGGGCTGATCGGACTTTGACCGGACGTTGACCCGATTTTGACCCGACTTTAACCGGGCTTTGGCCGGACTTTGACCCGACTTTGACCGGACATAGACCGGGCTTTGACCGGATTATGACCGGACATTGTCCGGACTTTGACCGAACTTGACCCGACTTTGACCGGGCTTTGACCGGACTTTGACCGGGCTTTGACCAGACTCTGACCGGGCTTTGACCAGACTCTGACCGGACTTTAACCGGGCTGATCGGACTTTGACCGGACGTTGACCCGATTTTGACCCGACTTTAACCGGGCTTTGGCCGGACTTTGACCCGACTTTGACCGGGCTTTGACCGGATATAGACCGAACTTTGACCGGGCTGACCGGACTTTGACTGGACGTTGACCCGACTTTGACCGGATATAGACCGAACTTTGACCGGACTTTGACCGGGCTTTAACCGGACTTTGACCCGACTTTGACCCAACTTTGACCGGACATAGATCGGACACAGACCGGACTTTGACCCGACTTTGACCGGACTTTGACCAGACTTTGACCGGGCTCTGACCGGACTTTGACGGACTTTCACAGGACTTTGACCGGACTTTGATCGGACTTTGACCGGATTTTGACCGGACTTCTGTCGAGCGTCCCGAGACGTACACTTTTTTTTGTATTCATGTCTATGATAATAAAAGCCTTTTGTTTAAACTTTATCTAATTTAACTTTATTAGACCAATTTCTGTAAAGTTGCATATAGTAGATCATTTTTTGAAAAATAAGGTCATAAAGAAGTTTCACTTCCTACGTGTGTACACTAGTACACGCACATTTTTTATGAATAAGACCGTTAGTCTCTGTACTTTTATTACTTTAATAATGCAGACAAACACTGTAATGTGTGCATTTTATTTATATATATTTATATATTCTTTTTACATTGCATTATTACGGGGTTTTTATATTAAAAAATGTTGAGAATTTTTCTAGCTGGGTAACATCTCTGAAAAAAAAAGTGTGCATCTCGGGACGCCCGACAGAAGTGATAACTTAAACGGTTAAAGTCCAGTCGAAATCCGGTCAAATACCGGTCAAAGTCCGGTCAAAGTCCTGCCAAAATCCGGTTAAAGTCCAGTCAAAGTAATGTCAGTCTTGTCAAAATCCGGACAAAGCCCGGTCAAGGTCCTATCAAAGTCCGGCCGAAATCCGGTTAAAGTCCAGTCGAAATCCGGTCAAATACCAGGTCAAAGTCCGGTCAAATACCGGTCATAGTCCTGCCAAAATCCGGTTAAAGTCCAGTCAAAGTAATGTCAGTCTTGTCAAAATCCGGTCAAAGCCCGGTCAAAGTCCTATCAAAGTCCGGTTAAAGTCCAGTTGAAATCCGGTCAAATACCGGTCAAAGTCCGGTCAAATACCGGTCAAAGTCCTGCCAAAATCCGGTTAAATACCAGTCAAAGTAATGTCAGTCTTGTCAAAATCCGTTCAAAGTCCTATCAAAGTCCGGTTAAAGTCCAGTCGAAATCCGGTCAAATACCGGTCAAAAACCTGTCAAAATCCGGCCAAGTCCTGTCAAAGTTTGTCAAAATCCGGTCAAAGCCCTATCAAAGTCCGGTCGAAATCCGGTTAAAGTCCGGTCAAAATCCGGTCAAATACCGGTCAAAGTCCTGTCATAATCCGGTCAAAGGCCTGCCAAAATCCGGTCAAAGCCCGGTCAAAGTCCGGTCGAAGTCCGGTTAAAGTCCTGTCGAAGTTTGTCATAATCTGGTCAAAGCCCTATCAAAGTCCAGTCGAAATCCGGTCAAATACCGGTCAAAGTCCTGCCAAAATCCGGTTTAAGTCCAGTCAAAGTAATGTCAGTCTTGTCAAAATCCGGACAAAGCCCGGTCAAAGTCCTATCAAAGTCCGGTTAAAGTCCAGTCGAAATCCGGTCAAATACCGGTCAAAGTCCGGTCAAATACCGGTCAAAGTACTGCCAAAATCCGGTTAAAGTCCAGTCAAAGTCTTGTCAAAATCCGGTCAATGCCCGGTCAAAGTCCTATCAAAGTCCGGTTAAAGTCCAGTTGAAATCCGGTCAAATACCGGTCAAATACCGGTCAAAGTCCTGCCAAAATCCGGTTAAATACCAGTCAAAGTAATGTCAGTCTTGTCAAAATCCGTTCAAAGTCCTATCAAAGTCCGGTTAAAGTCCAGTCGAAATCCGGTCAAATACCGGTCAAAAACCTGTCAAAATCCGGCCAAGTCCTGTCAAAGTTTGTCAAAATCCGGTCAAAGCCCTATCAAAGTCCGGTCGAAATCCGGTTAAAGTCCGGTCAAAGTCCGGTCAAATACCGGTCAAAGTCCTGTCATAATCCGGTCAAAGGCCTGCCAAATCCGGTCAAAGCCCGGTCAAAGTCCTGTCAAAGTCCGGTCGAAGTCCGGTTAAAGTCCTGTCGAAGTTTGTCATAATCTGGTCAAAGCCCTATCAAAGTCCAGTCGAAATCCGGTCAAAGTCCGGTCAAATACCGGTCAAAGTCCTGCCAAAATCCGGTTAAAGTCCAGTCAAAGTAATGTCAGTCTTGTCAAAATCCGGACAAAGCCCGGTCAAAGTCCTATCAAAGTCCGGTTAAAGTCCAGTCGAAATCCGGTCAAATACCGGTCAAAGTCCGGTCAAATACCGGTCAAAGTCCTGCCAAAATCCGGTTAAAGTCCAGTCAAAGTCTTGTCAAAATTCGGTCAAAGCCCGGTCAAAGTCCTGTCAAAGTCCGGTCGAAGTCCGTTTAAAGTCCGGTTAAAGTCCTGTCGAAGTTTGTCATAATCCGGTCAAAGCCCTGTCAAAGTCCGGTCGAAGTCCGGTTAAAGTCCGGTCAAAGTCCGGTCTAAGTCCGGTCAAAGTCCGGTCGAAGTCCGGTCAAATACCGGTCGAAGTCCGGTTAAAGTCCGGTCTAAGTCCGGTCAATGTCCGGTCTAAGTCCGGTCAAAGTCAAGTCAAAGTCCGGTCCAAGCTGACTGGTCACTGTGTGACGCCACCTGGGACTTCGAAATAATCGATGTTCCAGGGAGGTCGGCTAACGCTGGCTGGTCGATGGACCGCTCGCGTTACGGAACGTTTCGGTTCACCTTCCCATAAGAAGTTATCACTTCAATAATATCAGAGGGACGAGAGTGGGGCATAGAGCCCCACGATAAAAAAAAAATCGGTTGTCTGTAAAGTCGGTTTACTGACGATAGTTGAACGTGATAACGTCTTAAGAAAATACTGATGGAATGGTAGCATTTTTCAAAAGAAAATTTTAATTTCATTCGTTTAATATTTGATAGTATTTTGTAATGTAATATTACGAAATAAGTAAATAAAATCAAGCTTGTGCGAATATTGCACCATTGCATTGGTATTTGGGACTTCTTAATAATTATGATTAAATATGTCTTCGGTGAATAATTACACAAAACTAGGTTAAAGCAACGTCAGTTTTATAATATGTATAAATAAGTTTTTAGGCAATAAGATGAATCATTCTAATAAAGGACTCAGAACAAACAACATCATGTTTTAATTACAAGTCGCCATTTATTATTACATGGCGACCCTGCCAGCGGTATCCATTATGGGATACCACATGGCCTTATGGCCATGGCCACCACCTACTTTGAAGACCCTGCCATTTAATTAGAGAAAAATCAAATCAAGATCAACATAGAAGAAATAATCAATATCACATCATGGAAAATACAACGCCATCGGAGCAGCTTTCGGCCACAACGCGAAACCATACAGAGCGTTTGGAAATTATCAAGAAAGAAGAAAGAAGGTTTGGAGGAGTCCAGGGTATAGCCCGGCCCAACCACACAACTACAGCATGAATCAGCAGCAGCGATGCCGTACAAGCTCCACATCTGCGCCAGCTCCGCTCGCCCCTAAGCCATCATGCCATCATCAACAGCCATCATCATCGTCAACGCGCTCGTTAACAACAAAGTTTGAAGTAAGGTTTACTAAAAGTATGTAATTTTAAAGAATTTTTTTATGTTCAATATCTATTTAATTCACTTTAATAATTTTGTTAACGATATATTTCGTTAATTTTTTTTTGTGTTTAAGAATATGTCATGTACTGCAAACGGTATCTTAGGAGATATTTTTTTTATGTTATGAAGCAATTATTAATTGTAAGGATAGTTATTGCAACTTAATAAGAATAATTTAAATATTTGCATTAAAATAAGTTATAATGATGAGTACAGACATTCGATACCGCCTCGGTGCGAAGTTATGTAAGGTTTATGTAGGTCATGGAATAACATTGAATGGCATTTTTCATGACGAATGCAAAATTGAGACGCCAGTGTCCAGTGTCACCGAACTCGGATGACGTAAAGCGATACTGCTAATTTCGCTAATTATTATAAACGGTTTATATGTACTTATATGTTAGGAGACGATTTTTTTTTCAATTGCGAACCGACGTTTGTAAATCAGGATTAGGATTTTAGGATTAGACACGATTTTGTCTAATAGTAATTGTCACGTAGTTGCTTATGCGAGCCGTAACTTATCGCCCGCAGAAAATAGACTTAGAATAGATTTAGAAGATTTTTAGAAGATAATAGCAGTAAGGTATTTTAGACCGTATCTGTATGGCAGAAAGTTTAAAAACTTTAGAGATCATAAGCCATTAGTATATTTATTTAGTTTAAAAGATTCTTCCAGTATACTAACTAAGTTTCGACTATACCTTGAAGAATATGATTTTGAGATCGTGCACATTCCGGGTCGGAATAATGCAACTGCAGGCGCACTAAGCCGACTCCCGGTATCAATGACGTGTAATGATTTAAAATCTATTGGAGAACAAGTAGTTTCTGTATTGACGAGAGCACAAACTAAACGTGTGAAATCTCAGATATACATAACTGATAACAATGTTTTGACAGAACAGACTTCTACCAGTAATAGGTCTGATCAACCTGAGACTGTAGACATTCTGGAAAACCGACTGATGTGACAGAATTGACTTTTATTAAAGACAAAGATTTTAAGAATTTGATTTGTCGTAACTCGAATAGAGGATACTGCACGTATGTACCTTCGCGAGGTACTATTTTCCTAAATACTCGATCGTTATCTACCCCGACGGAGTTAGCGAGAGATTTAGGATTGATGTGCGAAAAAGAAAATATTAATGAAATATTGATTATAAAGAATAGGCAAAATGCAACAAATATAAAAGTACTTGCAAGTCATATGAAAAAGTTGCATATAAAGGTACCTAAAATTTTAATTACAACCGATGTTGTAAGAATTAGTGATCACGAGGATAAAATAATCATATTAAATGATTTTCATTTGTTACCCACAAGCGGACACGCAGGGATAAACAGAATGATAAGCAATTTAAAAAAATATTATTACTGGCCAGGTATGACGAATGATGTAATAAACTACGTTAAAAAATGCAAACAATGTCAACATAATAAATTTACTAATCGCATCGTAAAAGAGCCGATGGTAGTAACAAATACTGCAAGCTCAGCGTTTGAACGTGTAGCGTTAGATATTATGGGTCCATTACCGACCGATTGCAACAATAACAAATACATTTTAACATTACAATGTGACTTATCTAAATTCATAGAGGCCTACGCCTTGCAAAGTAAAGATTCAGACTCAGTGGCGAGAGTATTCGTCTCTAATTTCATATTGAGATACGGAGTGCCCAAAGAAATCATTACAGACAAAGGTACAGAGTTTATGTCTAGTATTATAGAAAATGTGTGTAAAATATTAAAAATCGAACATCTAAATTCGACACCTTATCATCATGAAACGATAGGTTCTTTAGAAAATAATCACAAGCATTTAGGATCATATCTTCGAATTCAGTGTGATAGGAATAATATTGATTGGAGTGATTGGTTACCTTTTTGGTCATTTTCTTATAATACTACAGTGCACTCAGAGACGAAATACACACCATTTGAATTAGTATTTGGAAAATGTTGTAAATTGCCCTCAGACTTTGGAATTTCAGTTGAACCTTTGTATAATTATAATGATTATCCAAAAGAAATGAAATATCGTTTACAGCGAGCCCAGTATGATGCCAAGCAGAATTTGTTACAAAGTAAATTAAAACGAAAATTAATGTATGATAAGAAAACTTACTCCGTAACTTATAAAAAGGGTGACCTTATTCTTATAAAAAATCAAACTGGAACTAAACTTGAAAATATCTATAACGGCCCCTACGAAGTTATTGAGGAAGTTTCTCCTAATGTTAAGATTTTAAAGGATAATAAAGAATATGTTATACATAAGAATAATACTAAGAGATATTTTAGTTAATATTAAGTACTTTTATTGTATATTTTATAAATGTTTGGTTATCTTTGTTACTCAAAATATGTGAAGTTAAATTCTAAACTTAGTAACAGTTTGTAATAGTATTGAATTTTTTCTTAATTTTTTCAAAAAAAATTCTCTTTCCTTCAATGGGGAAGGGTAGCAGGCCCTTTTTCGGGGGAGTTGTAATGTAATATTACGAAATAAGTAAATAAAATCAAGCTTGTGCGAATATTGCACCATTGCATTGGTATTTGGGACTTCTTAATAATTATGATTAAATATGTCTTCGGTGAATAATTACACAAAACTAGGTTAAAGCAACGTCAGTTTTATAATATGTATAAATAAGTTTTTAGGCAATAAGATGAATCATTCTAATAAAGGACTCAGAACAAACAACATCATGTTTTAATTACAAGACTCGATCATCAATTATTACAATTTATTGGCCTAATTATAACCTCAAAATCCGAAAGTATTTTATTTATTTTTCGGAATTCTCAAATGTCCGTAGTTTTAATATAGTTTCAATCAAATATATACATTATCTAAAACCCAAAAAGTAAATTCACCTACCTTTTGGTTCTTAGGCCAACTATGTATGGACGACGAACAATGTCCTTTTCGTAAATCTAGTTTTTAAAAAGCCCGCATCAATGTGTTTGATATAGGAGAAAATGTTCCCTTTGACGGATGGCTGGTCTAACCTGTCATTTCAAACACGTTGTTGTGATATGTGGATCTTCCACATTTATGTTTTAATTTTTTTAAATCTCGAACGCTGCCGAACGCAAAGGCCGATTGTGCTTCTTTGTCGCTCGTTCCGCGCTCTCGCTTGCACTTCAAGCCTTAAATGGAACGTGACATCTAGCGAGGTAACGACGCATGAGTCATGTTTTTTCGTGCGTGCAGCCGGCTCTATCGAATTATAAGACGTTATCACGTCAAAAATATATATATATATATATAAATACCAACTTGGGCATTATGTTGATCCAGCCGGGCCCCCGTACATTACTGAGTCCACCTTTTCCCTAGAATAACTCTACTCCAATTGCGCGTATTCTGTTCGGAGTGGCAACGTCGCCTTCAACTGATCGAGACGGAGGTACATATTCTATGAGAAAACGATATACTTGCAACTTTTTTTCCAAAAATTTTGAACTCAATCAACTCCGCAACGGTCAAATTTCTGATACGCCTACGTACTTATTGGATCCGTTTTATATATTAAAGCCGGAGTATTATGTTGATCTCTGTTCAACTACAATGCATTGGTGATTCCATTTATACTATCAAATTTTGAACTAATGTTGATCTCACATATACTTGATGCGGATATATTCCATATGCGTTGTGGAGTTTTTGTTGGCTCCGAACACCAAACATTCAAAATTTGCCGCCATTTTCATCGGCTATCGACTTATTGAAGTGAAACTTCTTTATTGGCGTTAGAAAAATAAAATCGTCACATTTTTCCGTTACGCGTCACGCATCACATTTTTCGGTTCGACAGGACCAAGACCGGACTTTGACTTGACTTTGACTGGATTTTGACCGGACTTTAACAGGACTTTGACCGGACTTTGACAGGACTTTAACTGGATTTTGACCGGACTTTAACAGGACTTTGACCGGACTTTGACAGGACTTTGACCGGACTTTGACCGGGCTTTGACCGGACTTTGGCAGGACTTTGACCGGGCCTCGACAGGACTTTGACCGGATTTTGACCGGACTTTAACACGACTTTGACTGGACTTTGACCGGGCTTTGACCTGACTTTCACCGGGCTTTGACCGGACCTCGACAGGACTTTGACTGGATTTTGACCAGTCTTCGACCGGACTTTGACCGGACTTGACAGGACTTTGACCGAACTTTGACCGGGCTTTGACCGGGCTTTGACCGGACTTTGACCGGGTTTTGACCAGGCTTTGACCGGACTTTAACCAGACTTTGAGCGGATTTTGACCGGACTTCTTCTGTCGAGCGTCCCGAGACGCACACTTTTCTTGTTGCATTCATGTCTACGATAATAAAAGCCTTATGTTTAAACGTTATCTAATTTAACTTTATTTAACTTATTTCTTTAAAGTTGCAGTAGATCATTTAGAATGATCGAACGAAAAATAGGGTCATAAAGAAGTTTCACTTCTTACGTGTGTACACTAGTACACGCACACATTTTTTTATTTTTTACTTTTAATTAGTTTCTGAGTTACGGACACCACGTGCACAGCTAACAACACACTTTTTGGTATTTTACGCGATTAGGTTATCGTAACGATATTGGTAACAGTTGCAGATCGTATAAATGCGTTATACAAAAAAGGAATAAACTGACAATTAGTCGGAATCTGTTTTTCGTGTATATTCCCCGATTATTTAACTACGCCTGGGATGATTTCGAAAATTATTTTTGAAGTGATAACTTCTTATGGGAGGGTGAACCGATGCGTTCCGTAACGCGAGCGCTCCATCGATCAACGGAAGATTCGAGAATATTCTAGAACCTTCCGTGACACGTCACGCGGGCCAGTTGACCAGCCAGCGTTAGCCGACCTCCCTGGAACTTTGAGAATTTTCGAAGTCCCAGGTGGCTTCACACAATAACCAGTCGGCTTTGACCTGACTTCGGCAGGACTTTGACCGGACTTTTATCGGACTTTGACAGGACTTTGACCGAACTTTGACCGGACTTTAACAGGACTTTGACCGGAATTTGACAGGACTTTGACCGGACTTTGACCGGACTGTGACCGGACTTTGATCGGACTTTGACAAGACTTCGACAGGACTTTGACCGAACTTTGAACGGAATTTAACAGGAATTTAATCGGAATTTGACAGGACTTTGACGTGACTACGACCGGACTTTGACAGGACTTTGATTGTACTTTGACCGGACTTTGACAGGACTTTGACCGGACTGTGACCGGACTTTGACCGGACTTTGACAGGACTTTGACAAGACTTCGACAGGACTTTGACCGAACTTTGAACGGAATTTAACAGGAATTTAATCGGAATTTGACAGGACTTTGACGTGACTACGACCGGACTTTGACAGGACTTTGATTGTACTTTGACCGGACTTTGACAGGACTTTGACCGGACTGTGACCGGACTTTGACCGGACTTTGACAGGACTTTGACCGGACTGTGACCAGACAGTGACCGGACTTTGACAGGACATAGACCTGACTTTGACAGGACTTTGAACGTACTTTGAAAGGACTTTGACCGGACTTTGACAGGACTTGACTAGACTTTGACCGGACTTTGAGTGGTAGAGCCACGCTGTGGATAGTTTACAGTATGAATGGGATCGTTACCACTGTCTCACAGAAAACCGACATAAAGTAGCGGCTCGCTGCTGCGTTTCGTACGGTGCGTGAGATAACCGGAAGGCCAAATCCCCTCCCCTTCCCAATCCCTAATTATCCCTTTCCTTTAAGGTCGGCAACGCGCCCATGATTCTTCTGGTGTTGGGCGTACATGGGCGGTGGAGATCACTTACCATCAGGTGACCCACTTGCTCGTTTGCCGGCCTATGCTATAAAAAAAAAAGACTTACACAGGACTTTTACCTGACTGGAGTGCAGTATTATTATATTTTATCTATTTACTACGCATCTATTCGCTCCGTCTCTGTTCCACTCTTTCCATCTCTCTCTTTAGTCCAATCACAAACGATGACAAGCTGTGATTGGCCCATTTGAATCAGATCAACAACTGCTAACATGCCAAAAAGGTGGATTTGTATAAAAATGGCGTAATTATTATTATTTCTGGCCGTGACACTTGTGGCTCCAAACGGATACACATGTGCATGGGGATATTGTAATGGATCAACAAATCATGACCCGGATCAACATACGTTTTTGGATCAACAAAAAACTGACTATATGGCACGGTTGATCAACAAAGTGCGTGTGGCTATCTCTATATATATATATATATACTGACTAGCGGGCACGGGTGCGGAGGTGAGGGGCGGTTGCGACGCTGCGGGCGCGGGCGCGGGCGCGGGCGCGGGCGCGTCCCTCGCTCGTCGCTCCGCTCGGTCCTGTGCGATCTGCTCGAGGATGCGCTGTCGGGCCAGGTTGTTCTCTAACTTCTCACGCTTGCGTTCCTCCTGCAGGACAACAGGTACCACTATATTATTATAATATGCAGGATAATAACAACCATTTGATAGAAAGAAGAAAGAAAGAAAGAAAATTTAATTGCAACAAACACAAAATACACATGTATAAGATAAAAACACAAAAACACTTAAATTATATTTGTTACAAAAAGGCTCCAACTCAGCAATTAGCTGGCAGTATAGCCAGCGCTGGTCTTCCGTTGGGCCTTTTGTGTGTCACGGAAGACAAAAAACCTCCGTATAAAATAAATAAAATGAAATAAAAATAAAATAAAAAAAAATTAACATGTGGGTTAGTTATTTATTGTCACTAGATATTAATAATTGACACTATGTCTACTTAAACTTAGTACCATGCACCATATCACAAGTGGACCATGTCCACTTAATACACCAGAAATAATTAAGTTTGATCTTAGAAAAAAAGGGTGACATTGTTTGGGAGGGTTAGCAATCCATGCCACACTGGAAAACGACCACCATACACATAGTAACAAGTAACGCTACAGGGCGGGGGTCATTTTAACGAGTTACGTTCCAGGGTCTAATATAAAATAATATAGCCTAAGTTCACGCCTTATCCCAGAAGGGGTAGGCAGAGGTGCACCTAATGCTGCACCCACGTTTCACCGAGTTTATTGTACCCATGATATGATAAAGGAACCCAATCGCCACACTGGACACTAATTCCACTTCCATGCATCTCATTTATGATTTTTCGAATTAAAAATTGTCATTGCTCATTTAGGATTTGAATGCAGGAACTATTGAGGCGATAGAAAGATAGGTAATCCTGACCTGTATTTGCTTTAATTCCTGGTCCGCTTGCCATTTCTTCAGTTCCGCAACTCCCTTGCCTGTAGATCGTCTCTCTATCTCTTTCTCTTTCTCAAGCTAAAAAGAATTAGATTATTTCTATACCATAATATAATAATAATGACTACGAAATCCACATTTGACATTCTCCATGGTGCTGTGAGCAGGTAGCAGGCTGTGAAACGAGGGGCCATGGGTTCGATTCACGCACCGGGACAAAATTTTGTGTTATACACAAATATTTGTTTCGGACCTAGGTGTTGTGGGATCGGAAGCCCTCGTAGTTCTTGATATCTATAATACAATTTAACCCAGGACCATCAGGACTATGTGTGTGACTGTTGGGTATATTTATTTATTATTATCAAATTTTAAAATTAATTAATTAAGGGAAAAAAAACTCAAAAGCCAAACTTCCTATAACTAGAAAACAAACCTCCTTTTCTTTCTCAGCTTTCTCCCTACGTCTGGCCTCGATCAGTTCTTTTGCACGTTCCAGTTTGTCTTCCATGTCACGAACACTATCTGTGGGCTCAGCCTGACTTGTGCCAGCTGGTGGGTCATTTGGCTCCACTGTTACTTTAGAACTTGGTACTTCTGGTGCTACCGGAGTTGGTATTGGTGTTGGCTGAGTGTCCATCTGTATATCAAATATTTTAGGGTCAAAAACTGACTGTTAAAAACATCCAACATGAATCAGAATGCCATTGGTAACTTTTAAATAGCTGATCAGATTTATTTCAAATGTAGCCATGAACGATCTTGAGTAAACCAGCTCTCAAACAAACAAAAACCGCTTTTAAAACGTCGTGTATCGTGTACCTCAAAACATGTTTTAACGTATTGTGCCGCATAATTTTTATTTTTATTTTATTTATTTAAGGGAACATACAGTGTTACAGAAAGCAAAACCGAACAAGCAAAAACTATACACTAATTACATGTTTCCACAGATAGGATAATGATAGGATGATGATTTCCACAGATAGATAATGTCGTATGATGCCGCTTGTGGCAACTTCATAGATACCATAAAGTTTGACGAGGCATGGACCATACCTGTACCGGTTCAGTCTGCCTGCTGGTGCCAGGACCGTCAGCCGTCTTGGGTCGTCTGACGCACATGTCACCGTCACAAACCACTTCGTATTCTTCTGCTTTATTGTCTTCCGCTTTATCGGTCTTCGGGATCTTCGAGGCTGGTTCTGACGCTTCTGTAAATAAATAATAATCTCTACTTTCGTTTTCTCTAGTTATTTTCGTATATATATATATATTTTTTTTAGTAAAATGTCACTCAATATAGCGTTTGGTCTACATCTTCAGTTAAATCACAACATTTATTTTGCCATAAAGGTCTATTTTACATGTCAATCACTACACAGTATAAAAAAGTCGCTATTTGCGTCTGCATATCTGTTTATCCGTTTATTTCTCCAAAACGATGTAACGCATTTAGCTGCCATTTTCATTATCATTAGGAGTTTGAAGAACATTAAATCCAGCAAAATTCATAATGTGGACAAATAATGCATCTCAACATCTTTGTCTCGACGCGACGAGCACAATGCAGAGTCCTGACGTTGCTATTATTTATGAACAGGCGTGTCACTACACATAAAAATAAACTATCATTGTCCTTAATGACATTACTTACCAGGTTCCTTAGCTCTTGGCTCTGGTACTTTCACCCTCTCCGGTTTGGCAGGCGCGCTGGATGCAGCCTCCGACTGAAGCAAGTTGACTGTTTGCTCCTTCAGATTTTGAGATGAAGTTGACGGCTGAACTAACGTGGACTTTTCTTTGCCTGGTATATTTGAAGAGTCGAGTATAAATTGTGTACATTACCGTAAAACGGGGTGAATAGGAATGCAGGGGTGAATAGGAATGCAGGGGTGAATAGGAATGCAGGGGTGAATAGGAATGCAGGGGTGAATAGGAATGCAGGGGTGAATAGAGATATAAACTAAGATAAACTGTACTATACTATAAAAGAATAAAACCTACTATAAATTTTGGACAATAATTAAGCCTGAGTTAACGTTTTAATGTATCTATATACATAATATTCTCAATACAAGTTTCGTCCCCATCCATCCTACCATCCCTATTCACCCCGTTTTACTGCACTTGTTTTGTTTTTTCACTTATATGAGCAGTCAATAATTTATTATATAGTCATTCTGCCCACTACTAAGGCTGAATGTTTACATACAATAAAAAAATAAAAATAATGTGTTGTATAAATGTAATAGTATAATTTACTGTATGGACATTTGTACTTATCATTTAATGCATTGCAGCCACTTTGCCATGGCAGGTAATAAAATATATGGATTATTTCAAAGTAATATTTATATGCAAGGACTTACGATGCTCTTCCAGTATTCTGTCAATCCTGGTGGCTAAGTTGCTAGCTTCAACTCCAGCGCAGACCACCTCGAGGGGTGTTCCATTTCGGCCTATGAAAAATAGTGATGGGACAGGGACGAATTGATCTGGGGCTTGAGTTAAGCTGTCATTGAAGTTTTTTTATTCATCTGAATGCTAAAACGAACAGGTCGCTCTACTAATGGTAAACGCCTTGTACATAAGCAGTAGCAACATAGCTTATTTAAATCATAAATGATCACCACATTGGTCTAATGGCCTGTGGCAGCGTAATAAAGCTGATAACCGTGAGATCCTGAGTTTAGTTCCCAGGTAAGGTAATCAAAACTTGTGTTATGACTTTTCAATTCAAAAATTGCCCAGAATAGGAATTTGTGCGGTAGGTTCGTCCCCTATCACATCACGGGATGGAAATAAGTTAGGCGAAAGGTAGATACGGCACTAGTTGCACATCTGCCTACCCCTTCGGAGATAAAGGCGTGAGCTTATGTTATGTTTGAATCATAAAGTATGGCATAGCACGATATTGCGCTAATCACACCGAGGCATAAAGTGGTAAGTCTCATAATGCGCAGTAATTTCACTAACCGCAACAACAACGTTTTACGTGAAATATTTTAATGGTTTAATAACAATAATAAGTCGCATATGCGATAAACCATGGGACAGTCATACGCACTTGCAAATGGGGATAAATATATCCATAAATAATTTCTGCACTTAATGACAACAATATAATTAATTAAAAGGATACATATTTGAGCAAAATGGGTGTAGCTGGTGGATCCGCTCTTCAGTTTGATTGCAAGGAAGTTGGCCTGATTGGACAGGCGAGAGACCACTGCAGTGTTTTCTATGGTTTGAGCCATCTCCGCAGACAAGTCATTGTCCCCTGAAATTACAATAGCAGGTAAAGTGTATAGATGTATAGTTTATACAGATGTGACACCCAATATAAGGCTAAGTTCACATGATCATGCAGTAAACAAAATGTATCATATACATTACCAAAGTTAATATGGTAGTTTAAGTTAATAATGGTACCAACACAGACACCCACTCGATTATGAGGGACCAACCACCTATAATTTTATTATTACTATGTCATGTTCCACTTTAACCGACAATTTCATGAGCTAACAATTGTGTTGCTTAAATTTAAGCATCACTAGATTTTATCTCAGATTTGTTGTAATCCTAGTTAATATTTGCTCTTTGTATGTTGTCAATGGGCCGGTACACTGGGCAGTAGTGGACAATTCTGAAAGGTTCAAATCAGGAAACACACTGTGATACACCAGAGGCTTATCTAAGCTGCTGCTGAAACTCCAACTGGTACCTCTGACTGTAGGTAAATCGGGCTGATCCGAAACAAGAGTAGTAGTGCCACCTTACCTATGATTCAGGGTGACATGGTTGCACCATTGTAAGCTAATCATACATCACTGCAAGTATCAGAAATACCCTATACAAATACAAAAAACAAATGTAGGTGTTGTCACAAGCTTCAGTAGCCAGCTGTGAAGCGAAAGGCCTAAGGTTCAATCCCCATGACAAATGTTTGTGTTCTGAAAGTATTTGTTTGCTGTTTGTGAGACTAAGAGCCTCGTTGTGGTTCTAGATACAGGTATCTACAGGCATTACAGGTAATGCAGGTTATCCTAATGTAGGATTTGTGAACATGTTAATGTTTCTTTAATATACAACTATATAGCATGATAATACATGAATGTCTAATTACTAAAAGGGCACATGTCACATTTCTAAGCAAAAATATTTTATATTCTTTATCGCTTGGCAACACCTAATTACACCGTTTTGTGTCAGAATAGCTCAAGTCCGATCTTTACCCATAGAGTTACAAACCTACAAAAATACTGTTTAGTTTTAAACGGGCACTTGTCCATGGACATGAGCCCTTTTAACAAATAATTTTTGAACGCACCCTACAAAATGTCAATGTCATTTTGAGTGGTAGAGCCACGATGTAGACAGTTTTGTCTACAGCATGAATGGGCTGGCTAGACGGGGTCGTTACCACTGTCTCACAGGAAAACCGACGTAAAGTAGCGGCTTGTTGCTGCGTTTCGTACGGTGAGTGAGATATCCGGAAGCCCAAATCGCCCCCCCCCCCTTCCCAATCCCTAATTATCCCTTTCCTTTAAGGTCGGCAACGCGCCCATGATTCTTCTGGTTGTGGGCGTACATGGGCGGTGGAGATCACTTACCATCAGGTGGCCTATGCTATAAAAAAAAGTGTAGTTTACACGCCACAACAAGATATTGTCTACAACTTTCAGTGCAGAAGCTCCGCACTGTGCTGTAGCCAAAGAATTCATTGATGGCTTTAGGTCAGCAACATTTGAATTGCGAAAAACAAACATAAATCCTATTACTACCTATCCAAAAAAAGTATACAGGTCCAGTTCCTATAGCTAAGAAAAAATTGTCAGATTTAAAAACGTTGAAAGAATATATCACTGATGAGCATATTTACTACTGGGAAACCAGTTACAGTCGGCCTGTGGAGTAAATTTATTATTTTAAGTGATGAAAGAAAAGTAATACATGCAATTTATTTTCTTTTATGTTTGAAGTCTTGTTCACATTAGGTACTAAAGGGGCATATGTCCACTTGAAATATGATTAAGTACTAAAAGGGAACATGTCCATGGTTTTTTTTATGTTATTTCTCTTAATATATTGAAAAATATCAGGGTTCGAAAATATCCGATATTTATTATAAATATCAAAATATCGGATATTTATGATATATATCCGATATATATCAAGTTGGATATATATCCATTTTGTATGAAAGCCATATTATTATTTTATTGTATTATTTATGAATACTGTTTGCATATGTGTTACATACACATACTAAAATTATAAAATAAAAAACTCGTTTTTGGATAAGGCAAAATCAACTAAAAACCATACTCTTCTTTTAGGGCAGAAGTGTTGCCATTTATGGATTAGAACTTACCATTAGGGAGTATGTTTTAACACTACTCCCACGCCATCTATATTTAGGAAGTAGAAATACAGTAACAAACTCTAAAAATTACTTAATAACATTAATTTTTTAAACCATTTTTGTATTGCAATATATTATAAAAAAAATATTGATATATATCGTAAAACCCAGCTTGATATATATCGGATATATATCGGATATATATCTTGATATATATCCATTGATATATATCCTCGAACCCTGAAAAATATAAAAATATTTTGTGTTGAAATACCATGTTACCTAATTAAGAAACATAAAATAATTAAATCAATATATATTTCCATTCCATTATATAAATATTTAGTATTTTCTGTCTCCTGTAAAATTTTTACTTTTCAAATATAGAGGACTTGTGCCCTTTTAGTAATTAGACATTCACATAGGTTCCATAGCACACTTGTATGGAGAAATCAAAACCTAAGTTAGTTCTACAAACTATCACACAAGCTTTTATGAGTTATTCATTTGATCAAAGAAATTGGATGATTTGATTTTCAGACCTTTAGAATTGCACAGACAAATAATCGCGAAATTGCATTTCTGCCTACCCCTTCCGAGATGAAGGTGTGAGCTTATGCATGTATGTCTGTACTGATAGTAATTCATGAAAAAATGCTGAGGTTTCATAGCCAGTCGGCACTGGCTATATGTGAAAAGGTACATAAAGACAGTAAAATAAATCATTTTTGAAATATTGACATTCAAAAATATTATATAATGTGAATATTCTAAGTATCGTGACTGATGGTTATCGAAAGAAAGGTAATAGAGTAGGTCAAGGTTGGTTTTGTCAATTCGAGTAACTAAATTATCGTCTACTTGCCGGGTTTAGTTATGATAGAATAGAAAGACATCTAATTGGATGTTATAATGGTCAAAAAGGATATGTACTGGTTATAGGTCACGTATAAGTAACCAGTCAGCTATCTAAAATGCAATTCAAAAGAGATGACTAACGATCAACATATATCTATTTAAAACGAATTTCATATGTGCAGAAGTGTGTTTTAACAATAACTAAATATTAATTCGTAAATTAACACAGCTTTATGTGTAAATTAACAGTACCTTCAACGAATACGACGAAAATTGCATTTTTTTGTTTGGATAGAGAAACCGCTTCAGCGATGCTACCGCCGTACCAATGCATCCTCACAGTAATGAAGTTAAGTTTTTTTTCTAGATCAGTTACAAACTATCCAGATTTATTTTATTGTATTACGGACAAAACACAATTTTAGTTTTCAACAAAAATATTTCGGCTACATGACACATCAGATTTTGACAGCTGACGTGTTTATTTTCGTTTTTTCTTAATTTGTTCCTTTTGGATAACAAGCCCAGGAACTAAAGTCCATACACCCTGAGTCGTTGCCAATCACTAAGCCTTAATCTGAAATTATAATTACATGTATTTTAGCATTAACTACATATGTACATACATATTTATTTTATAATAAATATTAATGAAAATTATTTTTCAGAATCCCGACAAACATAATTTAAATACAACGTATGAAGACGTATAATAGCCGTTAATTAAGGGGATTATCAAAGAAACACATTCTATTTAATAGTAATTAAATAAGTACATACAAAGAGTTTGTCGTTGTAACAGCAATATATTTATTTATTAACATATTAAACTCCCGCCAATTTTTTTGTTTTAATTTTGAGATCAATTTGTTCAAATACTATATAAAACAATACATTTCCAAATTCCAATTATTTAGATATCCTACTTATATTTTGAAATATATTTTTTATTTTCTAAAAATATAACTTTTAATAAATTATCACTAGTATGTACATACATACATATGTACAGTCAACCTGGGTAATTTTGGCTCACTTTAGAGGTAATTTATAGTAGTACGGATTTACTTTTATTGTTATTTGTCATAAATGAGTGTTTCTAGTGGGATATTGGCCTTTATAATCTAAATTTCTGTGTTATTTATCAAAACGATAAATAAAAGACCCTTAAATTACCAAAAATCTGGTGTCCAAAGTTACACTGACATTTGGGTAACATTAATAAGTATGAGAAGTTGATGAAGAAAATCTCTAATTTATGTAGTTTTTTTTACTCCTCGGTAAGATTAGCTTGTCATATTGATAAAAAAATACATTTCGTTTATATCACTATCTCCTTTTTAGTGGTAACTACGTTGTTGCCATATTAATACAATATTAAACTGCCTGGTTTATCGAAATCAACTTCTATTTAATGGACCTCTTAAATCAAGTTATTATTGTATTAATCAGGTTTTGATGTACTTATAATCATTGAGCAATGCTTAAAATAATAAAAATCACATATAAAAAAAAAAGTGTGCGTCTCGGGACGCTCGATAGAAGTGATAACTTAAACTAATGTGGGTTAAAATGAGAGCGGAGGAGCCTGCCTACTGCTGCCGTATGCGTGAGAGAAAGGGAAGCCAGAGTCGCGCCGTAACGCGTTACGTTACGAAGTCCGGTCAAAGTCATGTCAAACTTCTGTCAAAGTCCTGTCAAGGTCCGGTCATATACCGGTCAAAGCCCGGTCAAAGTCCTATCAAAGTCCTGTCAAAGTCCAGTCGAACTCCGGTAAAGTCCGGTCAAAGTCCAGTCGAAGTCCGGTCAAATACCGGACAAAGTCATGCCAAAATCCGGTCAAAGTCCAGTCAAAGTCCGGTCGAAGTCCGGTTAAAGTCCGGTCAAATACCGGTTGAAGTCTGGTCTAAGTCCGGCCAAAGACCTGTCAAACTCCGGTCATAGCCCGGTCAAAGTCCGGTCCAAGTGCGGTCAAAGCCCGGTCATAGTCCGGTCAAATACCGGTCAAAGTCCTGCCAAAATCCGGTTAAAGTCCAGTCAAAGTCTTGTCAATATCCGGTCAAAGCCCGGTCAAAGTCCTATCAAAGTCCGGTCGAAGTCCGGTTAAAGTCCGGTCAAAGTTCGGTCAAATACCTGTCAAAATCCGGTCAAAGCCCGGTCAAAGTCCGGTCGAAGTCCGGTTAAAGTCCTGTCAAAGTTTGTCAAAATCCGGTCAAAGCCCTATCAAAGTCCTGTCAAAATCCGGTCGAAGTCCGGTTAAAGCCCGGTCAAAGTCCGGTCAAAGTCCGGTCGAAGTCCGGTCAAATACCGGTCGAAGTCCGGTCTAAGTCCGGCCAAAGACCTGTCAAAGTCGGGTCAAACTCCGGTCAAAGTCCGGTCAAATTCCGGTTGAAGCCCGGTCAAAGTCCGGTTGAAGCCCGGTCAAAGTCCGGTCCAAGCCGACTGGTCACTGTGTGAGGCCACCTGGGACTTCGAAATTATCGATGTTCCAGGGAGGTCAGCTAACGCTGGCTGGTCGATGGACCGCTCGCGTTACGGAAAGTTTCGGTTCACCCTCCCATAAGAAGTTATCACTTCAAAAAGAAACATAATATCGGCTCTCAATTCCCCCCATACCATGTATAGAAAATGATCATCAATCGCATAAGAATCGCCTCGTTTTGTGATTTTAGATCCTTCAAATCGACTAACTATATTTCGGGGGTGACAATTACATAATATGTCAAGCTTTGATGGCCACTTCCACCCTTCAAAACTTTTTTGCATAATTGAAATTTTCACGCATTTTCTGTCCTCGCCCCGAGCTAATGTTACCCCAAATGGTCTGAAAATGAAACGGATCGAAGATTAATTAAAGATTTTTTAAAAAATCTATCAATATCGCGGGATATTTCAGTGTTATTACATAAAAAACATATGATTCTTCAACATAAAACTGAACTCGCCTTCTGTAGTAACTGCTATACACAACTTTTTAGCAAGTTTATTTTTAACTCTATTTACCGCCAAAATTTTTAATGATGAGAAATAAATATATATTTGACAAATATCAAATGTCACTGCAGGTTTCGTTCAAAAACACTTATTACCTTCATAGATTAAACAACTTATTATTATACAGTGATTCAGTAAGCAGAGAAAAAATTAAACGTTCAAATACAAGTTAGTGAGTCAATGTTACATTGAAAGCTAAAGTTACCCAGGTTGACTGTATTATACCTATATTACGTAGTACCTACCTAATATGAATTTAAAATAATAATAGTTTCGAACGCACTTTTCTAATGTCATTATTAAGCGGCTAATTGAAACTGACAATGCTTATATTGATTTTCATATATATCAACAATAACAATACAATTTGATATGATTACACAAATGATTTATGTATTTGTCTATGGGTACTTACATGTGACCTTGTAAATTACTACTACACAACAGATGGCGCTGTAAGCATTTCTAATTTTATACAAAGTACTGCTATCAAATACAAGAGGGCCAATATATTAAAATGAATACTGAAATAAAATAGGTAAATATTAATTAATGACCATAAAACAAGGCATATTCATATAAGGCATATTATAATATAACAAATAATATTATTAGAAAACGTAAAAAATACATTTGTTTATTTTGTCGGCTGGTGCTGATGGTGCTACAGTTTGTGAACATTTTATGGGCGAATTTTACGATTTTTAAATGATCAAGCTTTTTCATTGCCTCATTCTTCGATCATAAATCGAGATGAAACTTAGTTACGACGTGATTATTGTCTTTCTGGGTGACATGGTAATGGTTAAACTAGAGAACAGTAAGATAGGTATTTGGAAAGATAGTTTTATTACACCAATATATAAGTAATAAAATTGCTCCCAATATCCTATAAAGTGCTCTTATTACGATTATTTTATTTACATAATAGAAGAGGCCCCGTCGAGCGTATGTTCCTATATATGTATTATAAGTTTAACAAAAGCATAATAACCGACTTCAAAAATAAATCGCGGTGTGTTTATTTATATATATCCAGGAGTTTTCCATTTTTTCTTCCTATCCCGTTCTTAGCCAAAATTTATAAAAAAGATATTTTTTATTGAGAATGTTGCCCTTTTTTAAATTGGGTTAATTTCAGATATTTAGAATACATACATAGGCTTACGCCTCTTTCCCATAATGGTAGACAGAAACAACGGATTTTCGCTTGCTACTATCCTTACTCACCTCCTTGGCTACCTTCACTCTCATTAAATTGCACATGCATGCAAGTCGGTTTAGAATGCTATTTTGAATCGTGGTTTACATATAGAGGATATCATCAAATCTCTACAGCCTCCGTGGCGTAGTGGGCGAGTAGCCGGCTGTGATAAATCTGTCTACAGTGTGGCTCAACCACCACAAAAAATAAAAGTATAGTCAGATACCATACATTATATGTACCATAATTATACTATGTACTTCGATCAATTAAATATTTCTTTTTACAATTATAATGCTAGGTGGGTTAATCAAAGACAACAAGTTGACCAAAGTACCTTTAACAAAATATGTAATTAAAAAATCGAACACGATCGTAACCTGTATGTTAAATCCAATGTGACTTTTGTATAATTAAAACAACTACGTCGACTACTTAAAGCAACTCATATATTGTTTGTAATATACTTAACGATTTAGAGTCGCTACATCAATAACATGCAAAGATTTCTTTTGATATAAAAAATGCAATCTAGCGACTATTTTCCGGTTTAATTATCATATGGTATTCTCTGACTTCCTTGAGAACCCAATACGATTACATAATGTTTTATGCATATTAGTAAACATAATAGCGTGAGATTCGGATCAAAATAGTCACTATGCAAACAAAATAGGCAGCCGAAGCTGCTTATAGATTCTCTTGCTTTTGAATGTTTATTTTCTAGGTTAATTTTTTTGTCTTAATTATATGACTTTGTTTCTTTAAATGTTGTATGTTGATGAATAATGACGATGAAATCATTCGAACAAAGGGAACTGCAACTTTGTATGGAGAACTATGCCTAGAAAACATCTATTATTTATACTCTCTATGTAGAGTGGTTCGTACATATATATTCCAAAAAATATATTTTAACACAATGTGGACATATAGTGTAGCCTTAATATAATAATTGAAGTGTACACTTACTATACTTTAAACATATTCCTGCGCAGTTAAATTATTACCTATACTAATATTAGTTGCAGCCGGCCTGTCTACAACAAATGCTGAGTGCTTAACCGCTCTCCGTTGCCAAACTCAGCGTGTTCTATGCTAAACGGCCGATGATACCATCATTATTGTGAACGCCTCAGACAGTTTCAATTTCAAAATGCAGATCGAGAACAGAACTATAGAGCGGTTATTGTTTTGTAAAATATTTGATGACTTATTACTGTGGACGAAGAACCAAAAAATGAGAATGAAGCGAAATTACTGGGTATTAAAAGACTTAACATCTTATGTCTCGTGGTGACGAGCGCAGTCCAGTACCAGTCTGCCAATGTATATCGATTGATTTTAGACCGGTATAATTCTGACGATCGGTGACGAAAGGGAAGGTGTAGTTCAAAGTTGGTCGATTTAAAATTTTACTCATACGGGGTTGCAATTGGATGAAATCTGGGTGAATACTAATTCACACGCGCTTGTTGTGTGTGTATTTTTTCTGTAATATGTGTTATAAAACATGTTACGCCGATCAATACAGACGATTTATTGCGCTAATCTATATCTATAATTTTCATACAAAAATAAATAAAGCATATTGACCTCACTACGTGTGGAATAAGGACAGGTAGATGAAGAGATTTTTTTGCGTCGGGTAAGTCTTTTTATGTTGGCGCTAAGCCGGTATAACACCAGGCAGTAAGTAAGAGTAATTTTTATCTTTGGTAAAAATAATATCAAAAATGTGGCACCAGGAATAGATTCGGGGACTTCATTCATTCTTTATTCGTGAACAATCAATAAGCGGACATGGCGTCGGTTCCCGCAGCAAATTGGTTCGATGACGAAGCGAAACAACCACTAAATAATGTTATTTACATATTGTTTTGTCACTTTCAGTTGTACTATGTATCCGTAAACAATCTGTGTTGCCTGTTTGTACATACAAGTCTTTAGAACTTTTTAATAAAAGTAAAAGGGACTCATAAAAGGTAAAAATGAAACAAACCAATTTTTATTGCAATTTAATGGTCAACTATTGGTAGAGAACACTCACCAAAGTGTTGTTAATTTTATTTATTAAGGTTTACTTTTACTCATTTGTTAAAATAGTTTTTATTTTACTACTTTTAGTGAAGTAATCACTAAAAACTGATCAATATGTAACAAAAATATACGTGTATAATATACATACAAAAAAGAGACAAAATAATTAAGCCGAATTGAGGACCTCCTTCGTTGTTTTAGTCGGTAAAAAATAATAATCTGTGGCTTTGGTAATGCGGCATATGGGCTATACCGTCGGCTGCTTTGCTATAGTCTACAATCTTACAATGAATCAAAATAATTGCATAAATTATTTTGTAATATTCTAAGATTTTGACAATCCAAAAAAAATTACTAAGAACTCATCAAATAAATATGGTCAAATATTAGCCAACTAAATTAGACAACGATCTTTGACGAGTGGCATGACTTCTACTAAGAAACTAGACAAAACATTAAAGAGAAACGACAGAGTAAGTAAAGTAGAAAAGTAAGAAAACTAGAGTAAGCCAGGATAAAAAGCAAACTGCGAGATGCACGACAAAGGCTAGAGACCGCACGACGACTCAGGTGACAGCTACACTTTATATGCAAATACCTATAAAATTACATACATAGCGAATGTATTGCTATCCTCTCAAGTCACGTTCTCCTGTCTCGACCGCAAACATTAAAATGTACCTTAATAAATAAACACAGGTGAACTAGTATACGCATACTAGTATGTTAATATTGTTTTTTTCAGAGATAATATCGTAACTATGGTGCGTTTGTTTGGAAATTTGGCGATTGTCTATGGAACGTCGGCCATTGTTTTTTTTCCCGCCAAGTCACGCTCAACAGATTGAGAATTCATTCATAGTCAAAATGAATGTGTTCACACTTTATTATTACTAGTTATGGCCATGCTGTAGTTGCGACGCTGTGTTCAAATGTTACAAGAATACAGTCAAATAATTTTTGTTTATGTTTCAAGACATTAGCAGCATTTGGGAATAGGTACATAATTAAGGAATTACCACAATTTCTAATCGAAACTCGTATCTACCTATATTCTCAGTATAATATTACATATTGCATACTTATTTTTATACCAAATAAGTAAAATAAAAAATATATAATAATAATAAAACACCCAACAGACAAGAATCACACACAATCCTAATCTTTCCTTTGTTTTAGCAAACTTTTAAGTGTCCTTCTTTTGTTAATTTTGGCGCAGTATTTATTTATTTATTTCGACAATCAGTAGTTGTTACATTATTACTTCTAAAAAAGAGATAGCGATAGCGACCACCGTACAGATGGTGTTAAAATCTGCCATAGTGACCCACACACCTTGTGTGGATCGCGTTCCAGGATCAGCCAGTGTATATCCGATTCTCCCGAGGGGCTTGCGACATGACTTGATGGTTGTTAGGAGCGGGTATTGGGGTACATCTTTGTATCCCTGTGTCTGTATCGGTCATCCGCCTGTCCTGTCGCAGTCCCCTCGATTTGCTTCTTCTCTCTTCGGAGTGTGAGGAAGCATTTATATTTATATATTTCTGGTGACCACATAAAATATAATACATTTTATAAACTCATCGTTTGTTGGTGGCCACTGGTTTCTTGGACTGCACTGCGCTTACCATCAGGTGTAGTGCAGTCACCTAAGCTCAGCAAAACGTTGGTGCAGTACTGGTTGCACCTCTGCTTACCCCTTTGGGGATGATAATGTGAGCTTTTGTACATGTGCTTACTGCGTCATTCCATGAGTGTAGAACTAACTAATCTTGAGTGGTAGTAATCTTGAGTATTTTTGAGTGGTAGAGCCACGCTGTAGAAAGTTTTGTCTACAGCATGAATGGGCTGGCTCGACCGGGTCGTTACCACTGTCTCACAGAAAAACGACGTAAAGTAGCGGCTTGCTGCTGCGTTTCGTACGGTGAGTGAGATATCCGGAAGCCCAAATCCCCTCCCCTTCCCAATCCCAAATTATCCCTTTCCTTTAAGGTCGGCAACGCGCCCATGATTCTTCTGGTGGTGGGCGTACATGGGCGGTGGAGATCACTTACCATCAGGTGACCCACTTGCTCGTTTGCCGGCCTATGCTATAAAAAAAAAACTATGCATACAATAACATTTATTTTGCATTACCTTGGCCATTAACGGTGATAGTTTGACGGTTGATTTATTACTTCTCAATAATTATAATATAAATGGAAATCACTGAGGAAAATGATATAGAATATGACTTGGTCACGTTCTCATTCTGTTGGTATATGTAGTTGCGCCAGCGGATGTCCTACTTGGTTTAATTGTTATATTATACAATAATTTTAAGCATCCTGGCATATTAAAGGCAACTGCAACTGCAGTGTACAGCAGCCGTAAACTGAAAGAATGTTGTAGGGTAGACCGGGGACAATTGTAGCATATTTTGGTTAGCGTTAAATTTTGAGTTTATTATTAATATTGTGTCAAAAGTGTCAATAACCATTGATACGTAGTTTATTCGGCTATAAGTTCGCATTATCTTTAGACGTGTAGGAATAATACAATCATAGATATTAGGCATTAAAGCGGACTGAGTGAACTGGTACAAATGTCCCCGCCAGTGGGTTAATTGTACCAGCGATGTAATTTAATAAAACTCAGTGTTATCATTACATAAATATACTTCTCTAAATGGTAATATCCCAACAGAATAGCTTGTAATCTAATGACAAACAAAATACAGTAAACTTCGTAAGGTTAATGAATATAAAAATTAAAAACATAAAACAATAGTTTTCTCACCCTAAACAATAATAACTAAATTAAAGATTACAACAAAGTATTCTTATAAGTTCTTATTAAGTATTGACCATCATATTTGTGGTGTCGTATACTTATAATTAGTCAAAAACAACGAAAATCACAAATCAAAATATTGTATGGTAAAGCATTTGGAACGATTGTCCCCGTGGTACAATTGTCCCTTGCATACTTAATTTTATCAATTTTTTTATTATGTATAGCTACTCAGTCCAGCACAATTTTATCCCATCGATGCCAAAGCTCCGGGTGTGGATTTTTCTCTTTTCTTTTTATATCTAATTAGAGAAACATGGCACAACCTAAACATAGACCTAAACATAGCTGTGTGTATAGATTTTCCGGTTTGGATTTCCTAATATGCTTTTTCGTAGAAAAGTATCTTTCGACGTTCTATCAGTCTTTCTTGTTCTATAACGCGGCATCTGTTAAAAAATAAACTTTATGAATAACAATGGAAAGCATAGTTCAGCCATTTTTTTATTTGAGTTTTAACTTGAACAATTCTTAAGACGACATGATACCAATACCCAAACCGAATGCAACCATTTTTCATAAATTCGTCAAAAAATTTCGTCATGAATTCCAAACCACTCCTATGAAAGACACGTAGTCCGATTTGTAAAAAAATAAATAATAGTTAAAAAAACTAAAAAACACGCTTTTATAGAAAGTCTAACTAAAAAATAGAAAATAAATTTGAAGAAAACAATGTATTTTATTGTAAAAAAAGCGTGGGGTGCATGGTGTCAATAGTTATAATTATTGTATTGACAGATATAAGTAGAAGGATTATCATTTAGATAGTATCTTAGAAAGCACCCCACGCTTGTTTTACAATAAAATACATTGTTTTCTTCAAATTTATTTTCTATTTTTTAGTTAGACTTTCTATAAAAGCGTGTTTTTTAGTTTTTTTAACTATTATTTATTTTTATTTTTTTAGTTAAAATATAAATATATTGTAGTCGGTTGAGGTCCGAATATAAAAAAAGCGCCATCTATTGACGCTCTTAGATACTACGACATTCCCTATAATTAGCAAAGGTCCAGAGAGTATAATTTCAATTGACAATCTATTGACGCATTCTTATGCGTCGTGTAGATGGCGCTAAACTAAACTACACAACAATTATTTATAATTATTAATCACAATTTGCAATACTTTTTTTTTTAATATATATAATATTGCATTGTCATCGGTCCTTGATAAGTATGCCAAATTTCAATTTAATCCGACGTTTTAAAGGAGGTCAAAATCACGTTCAAAGACAAGTTACAGACAAACATACCAACATACCAACATACCTACGTCTGAAGCTAATAAAGGCGTGTTAAAAAAAGACTATTATCGCTGAATTGCGTCTCTTAATACTGCAGTTCCCAATTGTTAACAATAAATACAGTTACACATATTTAATCCCAATGATCTTTATCTTCTAAATTCTAACTGCTGGTGTGCCTGTCTCGGTCATCCGCCTGTCCTGTCGCATGCCTTTCGATTTGTTTCTGACCTCTTCGGAGTGTGAAGAAGCATTTCTACAGGCCGGCATGATTTTGATGACCGCCGATAAACTCATTATTGTCGGTTGCCGCTGGTCTTTTTGGAATGCGCTTCACTTACCATTAGGTGCAGCCCAGACACTTTACCGTGCTCGCTAAAAAATATAGTTAATTAAGTTATGAATTAAAGTTATAGTTAAAATAAATATATATTATAAATATATATATTATAAATAAATATATATATAATATGGGGTCAATTTTACCACGGGGACAATTGTACCGTTACAAACGTCCCCGAAATATTGCTACAATTGTCCCCATATACTCATTTCATGGATAATATAAAAAATCTCCTAAATTTAAACTTGAATCTTAATAAATACGTTTACAAATAAGAGATACAATAGTGAGAAATGTTTAAACTTACACTGACTTAAAAATGATGTTTTGATTTCCTGCTATAACCAATGATAATAGATGGAAAAAACTTACTTTGACTGCATCAAAATTTCATCTCGCCGTTATAAGCGTCTGCGTCGAGCCACACGCGCGAGCAGCTGATAGTTAGTCGGCAAACAACCAAGGGGGGCGCCAAGGGGAATGGAATGTGTGTGTGAGGTGTAGTTAAAAAAATATTCCCCTTGGTACTACCGTACCCTGCTACAAATGTACCCGGTCTACCCTATTAATGGTATCTTTATATTTTTATACATAATATTTACTTTATATATAATCTTTCTACATGTATCGTTGGCTGCGGTCGTGGATAGCATAGACAAGGTTTCCTCGGACCTGAGTTCAATTTAAATTTTCATTTTTTATCGCCTCATTGGTGTAGCAGTAGCGTACTAAAGCTGAGAACCGTGAGGTACCCTGCTTTTGAATCCCAGGTCGAGCAAAATTTATATTCGAGTTTTCTATTCAAAAAATTACACATCTATTGTCGGGGATTAGAATTTGTGCCTGGTGTGGCGATAGGCTTTCCCCTATCACATCATGGGACGGAAATGCGAAACGTGGGTGTAGCACTAGTTGCACCTCTGCCTACGCCTTCGGGTAAAAGGCGTGACCTTATGTTATGTTATGGAACCAATCTAGAACCACAATTTTCTCACCAACAAGTACGGACTTTTTGACTGTTTAGCAACGTTTGGACTATCATAGGGATGCAATGCGAACAAGAATTATTATCAAGAATCAGAATTAACGGCGATCACATAAAACCTTCCAATTCTCTAACCTAAAAAGAACGAACCTTAGACTATAAAACAATAAGTCATTCGTTACTCTTCCGTGCATATTTGTTCCACTACGTCATGGTTAGGGAACAATTTAGGTTAGTTATGATTCCATACACGCGCCTGGTCGGAAACTGTCCAAGCTATTACTACTAACCGCTTCTAAACGATATGATGATGAAATTAAAACTTATGAGTCACGTGCTTAATTATCAGGATATGATTTTTAGGAAACAGTTATTAAACCATATAAACATTCTTAATGACTGCTCATGTTTATGATTTTTTAAAAATCTTTGGCTGGCCATTGAATGTGTAAAATTCATTTCTATGATAAAAAGTTAAATTTCCTTCAGCAAATTATGTAAGTTTAAAATTATTCTGAGCAGGATCAATTTATACTTATATCCCATACAATTTTCCAAAACTCTTTCTCGCATTATGGGTGAATTGTAAAAAATATATATGTTACTTTTTTACATCATACATGAAATCTTTATTTTGTGGAAATAAAAATACTATTTGACTTGTTCTTTTTAAGTAATCAAATATTCTTTAATTATATGTATCGTCGTTGAAGTACCAATACCTCCTAACTGACAATTTAGTCCAAAATTACTTTTTTATTACAATAGACGTAAACATAAACCACATCCCTTAGTAACTAATAAAAAGGTAATGTATTGGAAACTATTTACTATCAATAGTTGATCAAAATAAATAAAACCTTATTTTAAACAGTTTTTGTAAAATAAAACCTTATTTTAAACAGTCTGGTGTAAAATTAGATTCTCAACACTTAGGAGGTATTGGTACTTCATCGACGGTATGCTTTATTAGTTTTGTTGCAGATTATAATTGCCTCCGTATTGCAGTGGCCATGGGTAGATGTACCTAGATGCACAAGTGAAGAATGACATGAATATTATGGAAATAATGATTTAACGGTTAAAACTTTATATGGAAAACGTTTCTGAGGTTATTCAAGGTATTATGCAATGGCAAGTCACAGATGACTAAAATACTTCTGGCCTAGTTCCGTTTGAAGTCAAGGGTCCTTTGTCCTAATTAAACATTATAAAATCTATAATAAAAAAAATGATAATGTTTAAAAATAGTAGGCGCCACGCCACAGAATCACTAATTAGAGTCTAGATATTTTTAATAGTGATCGCAGTGTATTGAATGTAACCATATCACGTACCGGAGCTTGTTTCTACCGAATTGATCGTGAATGTATTGCCAGCTTATTGTCATCTGCTAATTAAAATCAGAATGTGACATTCAAGATTTATATTTCGTTTTGTATTTTTAGATCATCGTACTTAGACATGGTGAAAATACCAACATAGTAGTTCGTTTGGGCGAGTCACGTTCCGGGATCAGCCATAACATATCCAGTAACTTTAGGCTGCGCCGGCAATTCTGCTGGGCATCGAAATTATTGTGGTCACTTTGCAGAGCCAGGTTAAAAAAAATATTTCGAAAAGTTTCTGTAGAAATTTTTTGTTAGTTCAATTGTTGCTTACGCAATTTGTTATTATTGTTCGACCGACAAAAGTCTACATATAGTATGCGCACGCTTCATAATTTAATTGTTCATATAATTTATAGACAAAGCTTTTTATACGGATAATTACTACTATTAATTACTACAGCTAATTAATGAATGCTTATATTAAAATCGTTAAAGCCTACGGCTCAATTAAATTAAATTAAGCTCAAGTGGTAGTGGGCGGGCCACATAGCTCGCAGATCCGATAACCGATGGGGCAGGAAGGTTCTGGAATGGAGGCCACGTACTGGCAAGCGCAGCGTTGGACGTCCGCCTACAAGGTGGACAGACGATCTGATAAAGGTCGCAGGAAGTCGCTGGATGCAGGTCGCTTCCAACAGGTCGGTCTGGAAATCTTTGGGGGAGGCCTATGTTCAGCAATGGACGTCCTGTGGCTGATGATGATAATGAAAGCCTGCGGCTAGTTTATAACCAAAAAGTTCAATCGGGAAATAGGAAACTGGGTAGCTATTTTACAATAATAAATACATAAGTGCTGCACACAGTCACAGTGATTCTAAAACACAGCCTACTGTGATGAGTTCTAAAAATGTCCTAAAATCATTTGGACCACGTCGCGACTCGCCTCGCGTGTAAATAGTTGTTCTGGTGGAATGACACAGATGACAGTTAAAAAGATATAGAAAAGAATGTAATTAATTGCGAGCATCTATAACCTGACCTTGTCTGCTGTCTGTAGACGATAACGCCACTTAGATTACCATTTTCCTCAATCATTCTTATTCAAACCCATAAAATCGATTCTTTATAAGTAAGGATCATTTAATTATAATGGGAGACGCAGCATATTTTTTGCTCAGCATCCTGTCAAAGCAGACATTATGGTATTGAATGCAACAAAAAACCAATATCCATAAATCGTAAAATATTTTCTTGAAATCGAACGTTGGTCGTATGCATTCGATTGCACGCAAACGGTTTTCAAAGTTTACCAGCCCTTTGAGATCGATACAGCGCTCCTACCTCCTATTCGATATCTAGATTTTCAGTCAATAAAATACAAACTCGTTACGTGTAATTTCAGGCATGAAGAACACCGTATATGCCATAAACTTCAAGAAGTACACTGTCGTGCGTCTACTTCTTTTACTTTTGTTTCTGGCTTCTGTGCATCCAAAGTTGTCCGACAGAGATCCGCCTTTAGCAATAAGACCACCCTTTGTATAACGTTACAGTTTACCCATACACTAATTTAATATATTTATTGGTTAAATGCAAAAAAGAGATGTTCTATTGTAGAGTTTATCATATACGAAAACTCCACTTCCATAATTTTGTACGCAAAATAACTTTTTAATTTTGCGACTTCGGGATAGACGAAATATATGAGGTTAATGTAATTAACAATAGCCAGCAATCATTCATCTTACGCATAATAATTATAATAACATTTTTAAAAGTTTGGGAGCCTTATAAGCTAATCAATCAACTACAGCACACAATGTTTTGTTTTGCATACAATCGTGCCTCGATTGTATTCGGTGCGCATTCGATTCGTAATTGTTCCGCCATACTGGACAGTTTCGCGCCTTTATTGTCGTTGTCTATGGGCCAATCCGTCATAACAATGGCCATTGATTGCTCAATTAATTTAATATTGATTAGCATTTATACAGTTTTGGATGGTTTGCGTTTATTATTGTTTTGGAGCGGTTCGTCCTGTAGTTAGGTCACCAATATAGACAATTCGTTTTTTAGTGACGCAGGATGTCCTATTCTTGTCTGTGACATAGATTACAAACATGGCTATGAACACTTCTTTTATCAGCTATTAGCTATTCTTGTTGAATTTTAATAGATAAGATAATTTTGACTTTCTATTGATGGTGGGCTCGTAACTGTTAATGATGATGGTGACATAATTCTGATAGTCATCTATTCTTTCCCATGATGTAACACATCATACTAAGCTGCTAGTTGAAAAACCAAAAAGTTTTTTACTTACCACTTCTTGGTTAAACAACTTAACTAACTTTCATCGAGGATACCTGATCCATATTTATAGCTTACTACATAGCAACCACTGTAGACATGGTGAAAAACCAATCATTGTATCTCCTCCTGCGTGTCGCATTCTGGGGTCAGCTGGTGTACATCGGTTTCTTAAGGCTGGCTCGACAACTGTCAACGGACATAACCTATTTCGACAGTCAAAATTATATTTGGACTGCATTACATCAGATGCAGTGTAGTCACTTTACCTTGCCAGTCTAATAATAGATTTGGTACAAATAAAACCCTGAATAAGGGCACCATGTATATTTTATCTGGTAGTATTAGATATGACGCGGCGAGCTCCATGTAGATGTGTCAGAGAGGAGGGTTTTACAACCCTTAGTCTTTACTTGATGTGGTCAAGATGTACGGCGAATGAAAACTCTCAATAATAACGACACAGGGTTATCACTTTATCGTTTATTCACTTTATTCACTTTATATAGAGGGATTTTCACTATCCCTACTTCGAAAGTAGAATTACTTGGTAAACAACACAAACCACCCTCAAATTATCAATATGAGTGGCGGTACCGACAATTGACGTAGAATAACGTTATTTAAATAGGTCAATTCAGTGTCTGTACTCCGACAGATATGTATCACATAAAAGCGAAGTATTGAACAAAAATATAATGAACTAACACGGGGATGATGCCATTGCTGGAACAAATTCCATGTACGAGTGGCTATGTGTTAATAATCAATAATTCTTTTAATTCGAAGTCAATATTTTCCGTTTTGTCCAAAACAATGAACGTGGTTTCTTCGATTAACATAATAAAGAGATTTGTTAACTGTTGGACCGCAGACACCGGACGTTGGCACCCGCTACACTATGTACGGTTAGAAAAATCAATTGTGTTATCATCTAAATATATAAAACTCAAAGATGACTGACTGATCAACGCACAGCCCAAACCACTGGAGGGATCGGGCTGAAATTTGGCATGCAGGTAGATGTTATGACGTAGGCATCCGTTAAGAAAGGATTTTGATGAATTCTACCCTCAAGAGGATAAAATAGGGGATGAAAGTTTGTATGAAACTTTGTCAATTTTAAACGTTCACGCGGGCGGAGCCGCGAGCAAAAGCTAGTATGCAATAAAACTGTTTAAACCACTTTCGACTTGCGGCGCGTAAGTTATCCTTATCGTAAGAGAATCGAATGCCTGACTATGGTTGACTCTGTAACTATCCTGCATTAATTGTGTGTATTTAATGCGTTTTTGACATGCGAAGAGGACATGATGATGACTATGATAAATAAGCATTTTACTTTTACCAAACCTAACATTTTGGTTTTTGAAGAACATATAATTCTACTCGGTCAAACACAAACAATTATGCGGTGTCTCTCTACCTCTGCATTACAACAAACTTACGATCATTTGAATTTTTAATATAAAGTCAACACGTTTTTTGCTGACGTTACCGGCCCGTGAAGGAACGCGACCAACATGGTTTTATAAAATCAATTACGATATAGTGTAGCAATAGGACAATGCGTCGGTTTGTCACCACGGCCGCGGCCAGCGTGCGCAGCCTCTGTGACCACGCACTTTAATGGCTTTTAACGACCAGCACGAGTTGGTGAAGGCGGGGTCTAGCTGGACCAATACGGTTGTGAAGGGTTTAATGAATTTTAATAGAATTATGTCATGACTAGCTTTTGATCGCGGCTCCGCCCGCGTGAACGTTTAAAATTGACAAAGTTTCATACAAACTTTCATCCCCTATTTTATCCCCTTAGGGGTAGAATTTATCAAAATCTTTTCTTAGCGGATGCCTACGTCATAACATCTACCTGCATGCCAAATTTCAGCCCGATCCCTCCAGTGGTTTGGGCTGAGCGTTGATAGATCACTATGTCAGTCAGTCACCTTTGAGTTTTATATATTTAGATAACAAAAATACAATTAGACTGACGAAGAACCAAAGTATTATGAGTATCTTTACATTCATTGATAAGCTCACACCTTTAATACTGGAGATGGTCTGGAAATCTATCTCAGGTTGAAAAAAAGGGAAAAGGAAAATCTAATGGAGAAATGGGTGGATGCAGAAAACCGACAATTATAGCCACGAATTTCATGTTTCATTTTAGGGCTTACTAGGTTTAATTGTGGTTATGTTTTCGGTCTAATAAAAATCTGATGATTTTAAAGCACAGCTTGTGGATAAATGTGATATAAAGAACCTTTAGAAGTCGAAGTTCCGGTCGGATTTCCTCCGCAAGTTTTGGTCCTTTAAGCCACGTGCACCTGCTACCGTCTCTTACCAATTAGTTAAAATTCCAAATGAAACAAAAGAACATAAAACTAAACAGCCTAGATGACACGTGTTTAATGATATTTTAATGTCGCACGTGCAACCGAAATATGTTTTATCTTCGGAACGACAATAAAAAGATAATAAAAATTTCCTTCTATAAATCGGTGTTATAATACCTTGAAAATCGCGTTCTCAAGCATACTAATTGGTTATGATTTGTTTTAGGTCGGAAATACTTAAAAAAGCGTCGTTTACTGTCTAAATCAGCACTTTCTCACCGAATAAGGTTCAGGGTTTGTTTTGATAAATATTTTACATATGTCTCAAAGTTTTAGTAGGTACATACGCAGTACTTTATGGTATTATGTAACTTTAGTCAAAAAAATTAAAACCCGCTAAGTAGGTAGTTGTAAATTTCTACGGAACATGCGCACCATGACCTTATGACAAAATATTATACGTACGCAAACATAAACAATAAAGGGTTTTGAACTGTGACTTGAATAAAAAAAAACTTGGCTTTCACATAACTCTGATCAAGACAATCAAAGAATCCATAATCGAGGATTATTTCCAGTGTACTTACACCTATCCACCTGTACAATAAACAAGTCGACAAACCGAATTTACGATCCACATCCTGAACGCGTAACTTTTCCATTTATTTTTAATTGCGGGCCCTTTAAAGAGCCAAGGCATCGGCATTATGCGGCCCGCGTGCGGCGGTCGCTATGAAAGAGCGCGGCAAATGCGCGGTGCATCCGTAATGCAGCCAGTACGCGCTTTTAATTGATTTGTTAGAGCTACTTATGACGAAAGTTTTCGACTGTTGACGTCATAATATTGTCTATAAAAATAATTAAAAGAATACTCAATGGTGACAAAGAGTGACGTCTATGATTTTTGCCGAAACAATTGATCAATTTACACTGCACTGACATTTTTTTTCTTGTTAGGGTGGTTGGTGATAATTGAGCTCCTATTTGCTTGGTACCTTGTAATTAGAGTTAATATTCTGGGCGCAGGTTCGAGCAGTTGTACATGTTGTTGGCAAGCACACAGCGGATGTTACTGTATTATAACAGGAGACTAATTACAAGATGTTCAGTGAAATCTTTTCATTACCACCACTTCGAAAAACATTATACTGTGAACACAGACACATACAGTATGGTATACTAGACAGTATATATGGGTCCCTCGTATGTGAGAGGCCGTCTGAGCCGGAGGCCGGAACCACGTCTTTGTCTATCCTGCCACCTAAGAGCAGTTATTCTCTGGTCAGCACTGTTATTTTATGGTTTGTAGGATAGTGAACTTAGTGAAATTATTGGGCATTATGAGACTTAATAACTTATGTCTCGGGGTGACGAACACAGTCTGGTGCCATACAGCACTTTGGATTTCAAAGTTCTGTATTCGTTAACGCGAATGTTACTCATTGAAATAAACCTAATTTCAACGGATTTTATCATGGTTTTTTATTTTAGTTTTGGTCCCTACATTTCGTTTTATTAAAATAAAAAACCGCAATAAAATCCGTTTAAATTAGTTTTATTTCAATTGCACTGTATTTGTTTATGGGCAGGCGTGGCGCTTACCACCATACGACTTTGTTTCATCATTCAGACTAATAAAAAAATGACCAAAGCAGTTCAATGCCATACAGATTACAGTGCTTTGTAATTGAAAGTTCTGTATGGTGTTTCTTCTGTTTACCATGAGACGAGCGACGTGCTCGTTTAATCATTCAAGCTAATTTAGTATTATAAGTCACACAGCGCTTCTATCAGACTATGCCGCTTTATGTGTTCATACATTGCTTATTCACACGCTCTTATTATTTAATATGTGAGCAATGGCATACATTAATAAACGTTTTTTATTCTGCTTCCACATATTAGAAAATAAATTAATTTATGTACTGGCTGCACACGTTTTATTTCGAAGGTGCCGAATAAAAAACTCACATTCGTTTCCCAAGCTTTAAATTCACGGAATTTGATAGTATACTTTAAGTATGTCACGCGCAGTGTTGAACTCAGCTTTTTACAAAAAAAAAACATTTTGGCTGTTTAAAAAGTCGCAAATTTATTGTCTAGTTGGTTGACAATACATTTTATTTATTTGTTTATTGGCTTATCAGCGTTTATCAACATACCTCGACTTGTAAACTAACATACATATCATAACAAATTTATGATTTGAAATTTGAATGCCCTATGTATGTTTATATACCAATTTCTTTATTTCTCGAGGTTACAATAATAATAGATTCTAGTATCTATGTAAGTCACCTGACGGCAGGTAATCTCCACTGCCCATATATAAACCATGACATTAAAATAAAAACCAGTCAAGTGCCAGTCGGACTCACGCAACAAGATTTCTGTACCCATACCCTTAACTTTCAATTTTAATAATTTTTATGATATCTCTTTAAATCCGCCATAATACATAATATATAAAACAGAAGGTTGCCTACATGGGATCAACTAATAGAACTCTTTAAAAGTAGGTTAGTCAGAAAGATAGACGGCGTAGATAGGCATAGGCTCTGAGATAGAGTTTCATTGGACCCTTTGAGTATGGAACCAGTCATGGATGCGAACAAATGGAAATCGGTATATCCGCATCCGGCAATCTCACTCGTCGTACCAATCGAAACAGCAAGCTGCCACTTCACGTCGGTGTTGCGTGAAACAGTGGTACAAACTTACCCAGTCGAACCCAGTTGAGCCAGCCTATTCATGCTGCAGACAAAAGTATTTACAGTATAGCTCTATCAGTTTGACTTACGTTTTTATCGGCTTGTCACTTGTCTCCCGTATTAGAATAAAATGTTATCACCCTCTATATCTCATCTCGGCCAACGAGCAATTGAGTAGGTAAGCGATCTCCAATGCCCACCTATTTTACCAGAAAAATCATGGCCTACCACAAGGGAAACGAGAAATGTTCGGGGGATGGGCCTTTAGGTTTTTAGCATATCGGCATCTTCTAAAATAGTTTTAACATATCTGTAACATAAAATATAAGTACTTTGTTATCGTTTTGTCGAAGCGAAACCGCACTTTGTAGTACCGATGGTCACTTCCAATTATTCAATTACCATAAACAAACGCAGTGAGACGTGCTGGTCATTTTTATATAACTACCAGTGTTACTTGAACCCTGTCATAGACAAGTTGTGGCTTGAAAATACGAGTAATATTTCATAGTCTATAGCAATTTAATTTAAGTCATAATTTGTATTTTTCTTCGGAAAGTTTTAGCGGGAATTCTTACAGTGCAGTTCATCGCTTATTTTAATTTATTTCATAAACTAGTTTAGAGTTGTGTTTGTTGTATAAAAGTGGTATGGATTTGTTCAATAAACATTGACGGTGATGAACAGTGTATGGAAACATTGAAATAAGTGAATTAAGAATCGTACTGAAAGGAGTTAACACCAAAACTCCGACAGGACCTTGAAATCGACCGCACCCGTGTTTCATCGTTCTTGTAAAAATCACTTGAGAATGAATTGTACTTGACACTGGCTAAATGCATAGTACTGCAAGAGCCATAAATAAAAAAAAAAAAAAAAAAAAAGTTTCGAGGTTCCTGCATGATTGGGATAGACGACAAAATTGTAAGTATGATTAATTAAGTCCTAAGCAAAAAACCAAACTTTGGTGTAATAACTATCTACAAGATAACCTCTTAAATGAATGATTTATTAGATAAATAATTAAAAACAATACATACAATATAATCAAGTGTATTACAAAATTAAGACTTAAGAATACATATAAGTAACAATGCAGATTTTTTTTTACACTACCACCAATGTTTCATCATGCTTGTGATAACTTGAAATATCTTACAAACTTGACATTGACTCAATGCCCAATAGTACTATGCCACAAGTGGAAAAAATATACAGATATGTCGAGAAATCATACCGAGAATAATAATCATTGGTACTGAGAATCTCAATAACTTTGATACTGGGAGATGCGCAAACCGCAGCATTTGTGACATAGTCAGTAAGATGCTGCCACCCACCTTGCAACTTCATCTTAGTTGTCTATAAATCAGACCGGGATGGGAAGTTCTATCTTTGTTTTAGTACAAAAATGATACTCGTCATTTTTGAGTGGTAGAGCCACGCTGTAGACAGTTTTGTCTACAGCATGACTGGGCTGGCTCGACCGGGTCGTTACCACTATCTCACAGAAAACCGACGTAAAGTAGCGGCTTGCTGCCGCGTTTCGTACGGTGAGTGAGATATCCGGAAGCCCAAATCCCCTCCCCTTCCCAAACCCTAATTATCCCTTTCCTTTAAGGTCGGCAACGCGCCCATGATTCTTCTGGTGGTGGTCGTACATGGGCGGTGGAGATCACTTGCCATCAGGTGACCCACTTGCTCGTTTGCCGGCCTATGCTATATAAAAAAACTCGAGCGTAGAATTTAAATCTTTTGTTTAGCAACACTACGCTTGAAAACTAACATAAAAATTGGTACACACATAAAAATTGTTGAACGTTCGACAATCGAATAGAAAATCGCCGCCATCGCATCACGAACAAATTAATCAATTCAGAGCGATTAAAAATTCACTATGGCAATAAAAGTCCTTTGAGTCGCCGCTCATAGACATGCGCCGCAACGTTCTCTATGGCCCTATTTCTTTTTAATTTCTTTCCGCGCCGCGGTGCTTCGCAGAACCTATCGATGTTTTCAATAAATTTCGATGCGTGCTTGTAATACAAGATAATATTAATTATAATAATGTTGGTTTAAGGCGAATTGTGCATAATTAAATATATGACGTACAGAATGACGCGAACGCAACAGAAATGTGATAAACGATGTCAAATCAAGAAATTGTTGAAATAAAGTCTATTCAAAAATTGAAGTATAAAAGCTGCGATGATTTTAATCGCCATTAAATGTGAATTGTTTTATGATGGTGTGCATATCATGAACTTATTTATTAATAAATAACAAATAAACCACACACATACGTAGTCCTGACCCCATAGTAAGGTATGAGTCTTGCCACTTAAGTGTTGTCGTCTCATAACACCCTGAACCTTCTTCGCTTGAAAACTTCGCCCAAAAAATAATTTGTCGAACGCACATATTGGTCTCGATGCGTGAATCGAAGCCGCGGCTTCTCATTTCGCAGCCAGCTACTCGTCCGCTGCGCCATGTAAGCTGTAAGTATTGTCATACTTCATTTGATAATAAACTTCAATGGCAGTGTTGTAACAGCGATCACTAATAAAATTTGACAGCCTCCGTGGCGCAGCGGGCGAGTAGCCGGCTGTGAAGCGAGAGGCCGCGGATTCGATCCCCGCACCGAGACAAATATTTGTGTGATCCACAAATATTTGTTTCGGGGTCTGGGTGTTGTGAGACCGAAAGTCTCTCGTAGTTCCTGATACCCACGACACAAGACTCGTATCTTACTGTGGGGTCAGGACTATGTATGTGACTGTAGTTTAAAAAAAAATGCAATTATACAATACAATACAATACAAAAACTCTTTATTGTATAACCAATAATCACATAAATTAATTTAGCATAGGACTACTTAATGGTTTTACAATGGGCGGTCTTATCGCTACGAGCGATCTCTGTCAGACAACCTTTGGATGGACAGAAGCTGAAGTAAAAGAAGTCACGGTGGTGTACAATAAAGAGATATAGAAAGAGAGAGTGAGAGACAGGGATATAGTAATAGTAATAAATTAAATTAAATAAATGTATAGTAAACTAAAATACTAATACATATATAAAATATCATATACATATATATACTAATACATATAACTAATATTACAGAAAAACAATGTGTTAACGAAAAGACAAAATAGTATTATTATAGCAGTGTACATAGTGTTACAAATTTGACAGATAGTAGTTTTTAAGCATATGTTTAAATATGGGTAGGGATTTAGCGTGTTTGATCTCCATCGGCAATGCATTCCACAGTCGAATAGCTTGAACAGTGAAGGACATATCATAAAAATGGGAAGTATGAGAAGGAGTCTTAAGTAGAAGAGTTTGAGAGGAGCGAAGTGATTTGGAGTGGGTAAGGTGTAAAAATTCGAAACGTTCTTTTAGATATAAAGGAGTAGCGGGATTAAAGAGAATATTATATAAGAGGGTTAGGATATGCAGATTCCGGCGAAGACGGATTGGTAACCATTTCAGCTTCTTTCGATATTCAGTAATATGATCATATTTACGGAGGCCAAAAATGAATCTAATGCAGAAATTTTGGAGACGTTCAAGTTTATTGAGCTGTTCTTCGGTTAAATCTGTACATGCGGCGTCAGCATAGTCTAAATGCGGAAGTAAAAGGGACTGTGCAAGTGCAATTTTGGTGGAAGTAGGCAGAAAATTCCGTAATCTTCGTAAAGAATAGGCAGAAGCGTACAATTTTCGACTCATTTCTGCTACTTGTGGAATCCAAGTGATCTTCCGGTCAAAAACTACACCAAGATTTTTGACGGTATCACTTATTGATATGCAAGTTCCATCAAAGATTATTTGCGGTAGGTGAAACCAGTCAATCCTGGATATCATTCTCGAACTGCCTATAACAATTGCTTGAGTTTTCATCGGGTTAATACTGAGCCCATATGACTTACTCCAATCGGCAATTCTACTTAAATCCGAGTTAGTAGTTTTGATGGCCTCAGGTAAGTTCTCCAATGAAGATTGAGTATAAATTTGTAAATCGTCAGCATAAAGGTGGTAGGAGGAAGTAAGCTGTCGGGAGATAGAATTAATAAAAATTGAGAAAAGAAGAGGAGATAAAACGCCGCCCTGAGGTACGCCGGCAGTCGTAACACACCACGATGAGTAATTCTCATCAATGCGAACACGCTGACGACGACCATGCAGGTAACTATGAAACCAATTGTTCACTGTTGGAGATATGTTAAGAGAACCCAGAAGCGCTATTAAGACGTCAAAGTCTACGTTATTAAACGCATTACTAAAGTCAAGCAGTGACAGCACCGTTATTTTACCATTATCCATAGCACATCGAATATCGTCTGTGATTTTTACTAATGCTGTGACAGTACTATGGCCAGGACGGAAGCCAGACTGAAAGGGATTAAACAAATCATTACGGATAAGAAAGGTAGTAAATTGATGATGAACAAGGCGTTCAAGAAGTTTTGAGAGAAAGGGAAGAATAGAGATGGGACGATAATCAGTGACTGAAGAAGGATTCGTTTTTTTAGGAAGAGGAGTGATTTGTGCTTCCTTCCAAATTGAAGGAAACATACCACAGGTAATGGAAGTGTTAAGAATATGTTGGAGGGTAGGCATGACTTCGTCGAGTATGAGAATAATCATTTTACGGCTTATACAATCACTGCCGACTGCATTTGACGAGATAGCATCTACATTCTTCTTAACATCACAATCAGTGAATTCGTTAAATACAAATAAGGGATTGTCAGGCTTGGGAATCGATGAAAGATAACGTAAAGTAGCTGCTTTAGCAGGGCCATCAAAATTGGCAGAAGAGGAGAAATGCTGATTTAAGTGATCAATGTTTAAATCTTTAGGGATATTGTCTTGGCGTGATTTCCCAATTCCTAGTGACCTTAGAAACTTCCAAACTTTGGAAGAATCTTCATTTTCAAGAGATTTATGGATATATCGGCGTTGTGCGTCCCTACACACCTTATTGCATTGATTTCTGAGCTTCATATAGGTACTTTTGTTATGCTCATTGGGGCGACATTTATACTTCGCCTTTGCAGAGAGTTTTTTGTTTCTGATCGCCCTAATTTCGGCAGTTAGCCACGGTGCAGGTGTATGCTTCATTTTCACTGGTCTTAATGGAGCATGTACGTCATACAATGTTGTTAATAGGGAGTTAAAAGTGCGTACTTTGTCATCGATTGATAGAGCATTGACAACATCGGACCAGTTTAAACAACTAGCATCCCTACGTAGGGACTCCAAATCAATACCACCAAAATTGCGCTGCAGAAGAATTTTGGGCTTAGCTTTAGGCGGACGAATTTTGTAGGAAAGATATATTAGATCATGAAAAGAGAATGCGTCCGCCGCACACTGACCGTGTTTAGCAACATGAGATAACGACGATACAAGAATTATGTCGAGAAGAGAAGGTGTAGAATTAGGAAAATTATGTGTAGCATTTAGTGGAAGAATGGTCAAGTGGCTAGCCCTAATGATAGATTTAAAAGTGGAAGAACGAGAATCATGTTTAAGTAGACATGTGTTAAAGTCACCCATGATTATGGTGTGAGCATAAGAGGGAGATAAATCTTCTATAAGCTTCTCAAAGGCGGGAAAAAAGTTGATACGAAGAGAGGGGCAGTAATATACACCAAGTAACACTTTGGTGTGAAATAGCTGAATTTCTATAAAAAGATGTTCGCCAGCGTTAGAAGGAGGTGGCTGTGCTGACATACTCACCACAGTGAAAGGAATATGAGAACGGAGGTATATAGCAACACCACCACCACCACTTCCAATACGGTCATTTCGAATCAGTTGAAAACCTGGCAATGAGTACAAGGAAGATTGAAGACTTGGTTTTAACCAAGACTCTGAAACCAGAATAGCATGAAGATTATTATGCTCGAAAGACGCCAACATGTCAGTAAAATGAGCCGGAATGCTTTGAGCATTGATGTGAAGTACATTGAAATTCTTCGGTACATCAACGAGGAAGGAATCAATCATATGTTCAAGGCTTGGAATGCTATGAAAACTATCTACGCTGCTATCAGAGGAACAAACGGAGACAAAATCGTCATGGTCACTATCCATAATGTACTTTGCAACACAATACAATAGATAAAAAGAGTAAGAATATATATGAAATATTATGTTAATAGACAGAAATAATCAAAATAGCTATGTAGTATTAATTATCAAAGTCTTAATAGATAATTGTCCATCCGCCAACTGTGCATGTCTTTATATAATGTTTTAATTTAAATTACTGCAGTCTAAAATTATACTACACAGAGCAAGTTTGGAATAATTAAATTATCCAAGTACAAGTAGCAAAAAAAAGAGAAAAATACCAACGCCAAATGACCGAACGGATATTCAATGCAATTATCTTCGTTTACACTAGAGTTCCAGCAGCTTTCTCATCGTTTTTTCTATTCAAAAGCAAAATTCGTATTCCTTTAACTGGCAAACGCCTTATGTGACATCATTTGAAGTGCGAAGGCTTTTTAAACAAATTCTATGAATTTCCAGTCACGTAAAGGTGGCGCCGAAAATATTCGAGAAACAATACGACTCCCAGCGGAATTTGAAAAAAAATATCAACAATAACGTTTTAATATTAATTCTTAACAAAAAACATATCCAGGCGCCACTTGCGTATAAAAACCTTAACAATGTGAATCCGATTAAATATTGATTTCTTTCATAAACTAATCAGTATTCTTAATGGATAAAAGGTGGCGCTAATTTATTGTCAGAAAGGGTGGAAATCAAAATTACACCTTGGATCCTAAAAAGTGCATAGGTATGAATAAAATAACTTATTTTATAGCACATACGAGCAAGTGGATAACCTGATGAAAAGTGATCTCCATCGCCTATGAACGCCTACAGTACCTAAAGAATCATCTACGCGTTTCCGACGTTAAAGGAAAGAAAAATTAAGGGACGGGGATTTAGGCCTCCGGATATCTCATTCACCGTACGAAACGCAGGAGCAAGTCGCTACTTTACGTCGGTTTTCATTGTGATAGTAGTAACAAACCGGTAGGCGGCCCATTCATGGTGTAGACTCTACTGCCTACAGCGTAGCTCTACCATTCAAAGTATCAAGACAGATATATTATACTCGAGAGATATATTATGATGAGAGATTAATGTTAGTGTGATCCACAGATATTTGTTTCGAGTCAAGGTGTTGTGAGACCGCAAGTTCCTCATAGTTGCTGATACTGACGATACAGGTTAACCTAGTGTGAGGTATGGATTATATGTGTGACTGTTGGTTGTATTTATTCGATTTTTTCGGAGACACGTCAATCATGATTATGTATGAAACTACTCAGTAACGAAGTATAAAGTATTAACTAGTTCTGAGTGTGGAAATAATCGAATTGCAACAAATGACTAATTCACCATTAAAGATTATTGATTTCTCTGGGAATGACAGTTAAGGCCATACCCCCAGCAAAACGCCGCGTGATCGAGATTTTTAGAGGCTATCTAGTCATTACTTACAATAAATAATGATTCAAAAAATATACAATATATTTCTACAATCTGTCAGCTTTACTTTGTTCGATTCAAATTCATGTTAATGTTGATATATTTTTTTAAATTGTCGTTATAAATGAACCATAAAAATGAGAAAAATGCAAAGATTCTGTGCGTCTCCTTTTAAAGTACAGATTGTTATCATATGAGATTAATATCACTAGACAGGCAATTTAATAACGAATATTTTGCCCGTTTTAAAATTTCGAAAAGACCAAAACCTGATTTTTTTAATTAATTATTCGCTAAATACGTGCATATTCTGCACAAAAATTTACACGCCGAGTAGGTACACGAGTCAGTATGGCGCGAGTCAGTCAAGGTCAGTTGCTAACGGAAGGCCCTTAAGCTACTATACTTACCGACCCATCCATTTTTACAATTGTTCAGTTATTGTTGTATTTAAGTATGAACAGATAATAATAATAATGATATCATACAATTTAACATTTTATGGAGCCACGCCATCAACGTTCCACCTCCCGATCTGTCAAGAGGTGTCAATCCTCACTTTCCGACGACTGACGAGACAAACAAATGCGTTAAGGGGAGCTCGAGTTTCAAGTCGCGCGGGACGAGTGCTTGGCGTATGAATTTTATGCACCGATTGCTCTTCTATGTAATTTAGTGAAGGGATAAGTCAATATCGATGATAAAATTTGCGGCTATATTACTAACGGCACTAAGATCGGACTAGCCAGCTGTAAGTTCGATAACATAGTTGCAGTTGATACCGATGGAAGAACGTCAACGAAGAACATCTGCGTATTCATAATGATTTCTTACGTTTACGCGAATATTACTCATTGTCGTACACGGGTGAATACAACCTGTGACCATGAAGGCCGAAAAGCTTTCGAAACGTCGAGACTAAAATTAAAAGAAAAAAGAGCAAAATAGCCGTTTACATTAGTTTTATTTCAATCTACGTATTCATTAACGTATTTTAGCAATACTTGTACTGTAAATGAGGTATTTGAACTCAGATTACAGAACATTTTACGTTATATTGGACACATTGGGCGTGATCGGACTAAAAAAAACTGATTAACTTGTCACTGAGCAGAAAAGTCTTAGCGATTCGTACAGTAATTTTAGTTTGACTGTTGATATAAGGTGTCCTGAACGCAATAGAGTGCGACAATATAGTCGTTTAAAATTGGGCATCAACCAATGAGCAATAATATTCTAATTTAGAATACTTACTCAGAACTTTGATTGCACGACACGTTCGGTAACATTTCCTTAGCTAGCAGACTATTTATGCGAATAATAAATCGATAAATCCTACCACTGATCCCATCACTAGATCACGGAAGCTCTCGGCTGTATAGTTTACAGAACGGTACACCATTAGCATTGCAAATGAAACATGAAAATGGATTTAAAACGACACGCGGCCCAATAATCGTGTTGTGGGGTGGAGCGGCGCGGTATTGTGTTGTTTGCCATTTACATCTGATTTGCGGTGGTTTTATGGCTGATATTTATATCTTAAAAACGAGCTAAGCCCTTAAAAGATAAGGCTTTTGACTAATAGTTTTAAATAACTCGACTTAAACAGAGTCAGACTTGGGCTTAGTTCATCGTAATCTCGATAGATAAGATTTAACGTCGACTTGTCTAATAAATCTTAATCATATAACTATTATACGATAGTTAGTTACTTTTAAGTTACTTTATTTGGTGTGCAATAAAGAATAGTCTATCTATCGATACTCAATAGAACGTGTACTCTATCACAAAGCTAATCGTCGTTGAGAATACTCCACTTTTTAGCTCCACGAATAATAATATTGAAAGACGATAGTGAGTTTTCAATTCGTATTCTTACACAGTTTTACCACCGCTATAATTTTATAATCTTACAGCTGCTTATATTTTTTATATCCCCGTGGACGGCACAATTAAAACTGTAACAAAACAAAGCCCGTCGGGGTGGGCTCGACACATTGTCCCCCGGGGGCGTGGCTCACGTCCCCAGATACAAAATGCGTCACTGAGTTCTCTGAATGAAAATTATTTTTTGTAAAATTAACTACTGGGTGTTAACTCATCGATTTGCTCTTTTGTAATCGTTGTTTATTATTTCACGCATAAAATGACGTTTAATTCTAATGTGATTTATCAAATTATAATTCCGAAGTGATAGAGTTTTTCAGTGTATACACACTGCATCTATTTGTGCAAACACTACACATTGCACTGCTCATTCTCATATGCATTACTCTCTCAAACTATCAGGACAAACGTAGCTTTTCATCTTCTTCTTTTTCCACCTGTCCCTGTCCCACTCGCAGTGGGATCGCAACATGCTTTTTAACACATGTTACGGAGACATTTGGCTTGTAGTTGTTACGATCGACCTCTGGGAAGAAAACGCCCAGAACCGAAACAAATATTTGTGGATCACACAAACATTTGTCTCAGTACGGGAATCGAACACGCAACCTTATGCTTCACAGCCGGCTTTTGGTACACTGCGCCAAGTAGGTCATGGTTTTCGTAAATATCAAAAATCATATTTTTTCTTGCGAAATAAACAGTTATACAAGAATTAACTGTTTGGCGTGAGACTAAACAATGGTACAGAACCCATATCACACCCAAGCTCCCATCAGTCGGCGACGCCCACAGATTAACACCACTATTATACTATTAACTGCACATCTGTCCGTCTGTAGCGATAACTACGGTGACTATGAGACATTATTTGTACACGATAAAATAAGAACAAGTATTGTCCGTGGTCTAAATTCAACTATTTGTGAAATTAAACTTGATTTTTTATGTAATTTAAAAACAGTACAGTATTAAAATCACACTATAGACAGTTTTCTCGATAACAACAAGGCCGTCTGGGTTGGTACGACCGCTTTATCTATTTCTGCCGTCAAGCAACAATATGTAAGCACTGATGTGTTTCGTTTTGAAGGACATTGAAGCCAGTGCAATTACTGGGCATAATGAGACTTAACATCTTATGTCTCGGGGTAACGAGCGCAGTTCTATGGCATGCAGAGCTTTTAATTCAAAGTTCTGTATGGTGTTGCTTCTGTTTATGGGCAGGCGTGGCGCTTACCATCAGGCGAACGCCTTGCTCATCTCGTCATTGAATCAAATAATGAAAAAATAACATAAATTGGCTGGCTCGACCGGGATGTTAACATTCTCTCACAGAAATTCGAGGTGAAGTAGCAGCTTGCTACTGCGTTTCGTCTGGTGAGTGGGTTATCTTATAGCTTAAATCCGCTCTTTCCTTCCCAAGTCCTTTATCCCAATCCCTTAAGGTCGACAACCCGTTCATAATTCTTCTCTTATTGTGCGAATTAAAGGGTGGTGGAGATTATGTACTTACAAGGTGACCCACTAGCCTGTTTGCCGACCTATGCTTCAAAAAGCTCACGGTAATTGAGCCTTCATTCTATTACTAAAAGAATAATATTAATAATAACCCCACGGCAAAGCACAGTCCACCTCAGCTATTGAGAGAGATTAGGATAATTCTAAAATGTATGTCTTCAATTTCTTGAAGAATCAAAGACTTCAATAGATTTACTAGACAGGTTGTTTAGAAGTAAAATCAAATTGCGGCACATAACGTGGGAGTTTGACAGCTAAGGCGGGGAAGCGCGGCAAGAGAGCTACTGCAGTGAATAATCTAATTCTATGAGAATAAGCCATAATATTGAGTTGCGGTTGATTGACCGAATCATAGTGTGCAATTTCTAGGTATTACCCAATTTGCCCAGCCGATTTAGTAATAAATATTGAAGTCTTTGTGGAGAACGCATTCATGTGTGAACTGAACAAATTGTTTGTGTTAGCAGTATCAGTAGTATAAATTAGTTAGTATAGTTAGTTAGTAGTATAAATTAAAGAATTTAATCACCACAGTCGCAGCTCTCATTTGTTTGTTAGATGGTTTCAATTTGTTAGATAAACATGCTTTCTAACAAATTGCAACAATATTATAGACACTTAAGTCTAAATTCCAAACAATAAAATATATTGAAATGAAATGTTGCCAAGCATGACACGTCATTTCCTAAATTGGATTATAATGCCAAATATAGATTATTGGCATTAGAATCCATTATCATCTGCAGTTGTCCGCATTATGTTTCATAAATAAGGAAATCTATATCATTTTTGGACAACAGATACCGCAACAAAAGCAACCATTTCCTCATGTCCAAATTTGTAGTTACCCTATTATAACCTAAAATACCGACTATCATTCATAACCTTTTGTATTTGATGTCAAAGGGCAATCGAATTAATAGTTGTGCTTTTGACAGTGCATTTAGCAACTCAAACTCCCCAACATTATTCTAATATAGACTTTAATTGCTACAATACATGGTCGAAATCCAAAAAAATATTCTGTCTTTTACGATCTAAAGCAAATCTAAACCGTAAGTCATAGCATAAAGGTCTAAAATACAATGAATATCAGTGAGACTAAATTCGGACTGCCATTTGGCAGGCGATCGGCCATGTTGTAAAAGTGATCTTAAATGTCACAAAATAAGGCGGGAAATTGTACCGTAGTTGCATCAAAAAGAAAACATTTGCACGACACGCCCAGCAGAATGGTAGCAGTATTTATAATACAGTGCAAAGTATTAGCACACACGTTGTTTAATCTTCAAGCTTTTATAACATTCACAGTGACTTTGTAGTCAGTAGCGGTTTAGCTAATATGCTTAATAAGAATATTATACAGAAATTAAATACCTATGTACCTACTATAGGCAACTTTAGCTATTGACCTTTTAAGAGAACCTAAATATATTTTTTTTATTAATGACGAGACGAGCTAGGCGCTCGCCTGATGTTGAGCGCCACGCCTGCCCATAAACAGAAGCAACACCACACATAACTTTGAATTACAAAGCACTTCATGGCACTGAACTGCGCTCGTCACCCCGAGATATAAGATATTAAGTCTCGTAATGCCCAGTATTTGAGAAAAGCGGATTTTATTTACCTATTCATGATGATTAAAGACGACACGTGCAAATATAAAAGTCTATTAGGTAATTTCAAATATCATGAAATAGGCTTTTGGTGTCACTGTCAACATTTTATGAAAAAGTAACGGAGGTGAAACTGTTGGGAGGGCAACCGATATAATGAACCCTTTTTTACAGGTTGTATGAGGATTATCAATGTTTTCTACCCGACTGAATAACAACAATCGATGAGCCCGGTGAAGAACTTACCGTGTCCGTTAGCAGTTCATTTTGACGAGTCGCGTTCCAGGACCAGCCGTGTGCATCTAGTTAAAACAAATCATAAAGGTGTCTAGAATGACTCTACTTTACTTTATAACTTTAATAATAGCGTATTCAGATTTTATCAAATAATAATACTAGCGTAGATCGGATAGCATGAGTATTTACTAAGTTAGAGTAATTTATAAAAAACATTTTTAATTGGTAACCAAAATGGTATTACGTACCGTATGTATGGGTAAGTACAGTGTTGTCCGAATGTAGTGGTGATATAATTACATCTTTCGACATCATTATGATTATATATACTCACCTATTTAATAGGTTTTATTATTACAAATTTTGATGCCAAATATCATCATAGTTTTAATTTTCTAAAAGTTTCCTATACTTTTATCTTGATTTTCTTCTATCTTATTTTTCATTGTTTATCAAATAAGATCAAAGTATTCAAGAACGATATATAAACCAAGTTGGGTGGCGCTAATTCAAAAAAAATTAACTTAGTTTCCCGCTCTAATAAATTATATTTTCTTTTCATAAATCAGCTATATCTCTTCATCCTAGCCGATATCGGCCGCGACAACCACTTTTTTTTATACCGAGCACGGCAAAGTATCAGCACTACACCTGATCTACACCAGTCCAAAAAAACCAGCGACCACAGACAAACAATGAGATTATCTGAGGTCTCCAAAATTATGCCGGTCTGTATAAATGCTGCTTCACACTCTGAAGAGGGAAAAAGCAGATCAAGGGCCCTGCAATAGGACAGGCGGATGACCGATGCAGGTACAGGATACAAGGATGTACCGCTATACCCGCCACAACCAACCATCAAGTCATTTAGCCCTACACTAATTTATGGGTACCAGGAACTACGAGGGACTTGCGGACCCACAACAACCCTTCCGAACATCAATAATAATGGATCACACAAACATTTGTCTCGGTGCGAGAATCGAATCTACGGTCTCTCTCATCGCAACCGGCTACTTACCCACTGCGCCACGGTGGTTTTATTATTAGGGCATCGATGTTTTGCCACAAGGGGCTAATATACCTAATAATCACTTTACTTATAAACGTTACCTAAGCATTGATTATTTAAACACTCTTTTGTCTTTCTCCGTCAAAGCTAAAGTGAGTAGAAAAACGGGGAGACGAAAATAGTAGCTTAACTGAGCAGTGCTTCAAAAGTTTATAAGTAAGCCCCGAAATACATAAAACACCACCTCTCATATAGCACATTTACTTCAAAAATAGGAATGGCTTAATCTACCTACTGCTATAAAAGAAAGAGAATACCACTCAATAAACTCACCCCACTAAGCATGACCATCTACTGAAAGAGAGGAGTTAGGGTTTAGTCCACCACGCTGGCCTAATGCGGGTTGGCAGATTTCACATACCTTCGAAATTCTCATGGAGAACTTCTCAGATACTCAGGGTTCCTCACGATGTTCCGTTCACCGTTAAAGCAACTGATAATTAACAATTAGTACGCATGTAACTTAGACTAGTCAGAGGTGTGTGGTGTTGTGGCTGGTTTCGAATTTGCGATGTTCATTTGAACAGTTCGTAGCAGTCCCCGCTGAGCTATCACTGCTTTATAACTATACCGCATCGCTGATCCACCACTCAATAACAAACATAAATTGCAAGAGTCATTAGGCCATTTGATAAGTTTATAATAAAATCGATTCACTCACTAATATTCTGCAAAATTATTTATTGAAATCTAAAACTTAAGCGTTAACATATAGATTTTAGACATATAGAACGATTTTCACACGGCTGGAAGCGTGACCTAAAGTTATGTTATTACTTAAATGAAATATAATATCAATAATGAACATTATATCAAATAGTTAATAACATATAAATATGTAAATCTACGCTGTACGTAGACGGTAATTACCTCAAGTCGAGATCGTAGCAGTAAATTCAATTTATGAGCATTCGAATCAGTTGAAACACATTAAAAAATAAACAAAAATAATTTTCTTATCACACATCGTTTAATAGTTTATATAAATATACATAGTCAGCTGTAAACTTACATTTTACATTATAATATACAATTTATATGAAACCCTTCACACACCAAATTATAGGGTAATTGAAAATTTGTTGACCACGATAACTGTGATTTGAAAGGTACTATGGTTAAACTACATTAACTGCTGAGGAGTTCAAGACTAAATTATAACGATGGTTCAAAATCATAGTTGATTTGACTTGACCTAATATGACACCACGGCCTGACGATGATTTTATACTGATACTGTTTCATAGTTTGATGTAAGAGGGATGTCAAGTTATATTTCCATCATAAAATAATTCAACAAACTTTCATGTTTTTTATACATCTAAAAGTACAAAGTAACAATAATTAGCTCGGCCGGCCATTTTGATTTGGGTATCTCAAGTTGGCTGCTTGGCTTATAGTCGCTAACCTGGCAGACATGCTGGCATCGTACACACCGCGACCCAAAACCGGGTTCATAATCAATGAGTCCTGTCGATTACTCGGTAAGTTCAGCCGGTTATCCGGTAAATTTAACCGGTTTTCTGCAAGTTTTGAAGCACTCAAAAACGCTGAAGTTTGCGACTGAAGTAAACTTCCTGGCAAGGGCTGTGTAGCTCTATCCAATCTGTATTGTAGTCCGTTTTGCTTCTCCATTTGGTGGTGTTGGGTCCTAACAGCAAATCTGTTGACGTGGACCGGAATCGGCACAACGATTTTGGTCCCAGAGTTATTTTTTCCGCTGGAATGACTGCCTGATGCGAGACCAGCTTTGACACGCTTCCATTTAGCCCGGCGATTTTGGAACCATATCTTAACCTATGAACAAATTATCATTGTAAATTTTTTGCTCTGACTAATTAAAATTGATAAATAATACTGTCACAATAATAAAGGAGTACTGGGAGGGTAGATCGTTTACTAAATACAGGTTAGTGGCGGATGACTTTTGAAGCCTAGAGACTGATTTATTATCGAGTTAAATATCATTTTATAGCGAACGGGTGCATAACGTCACAGTTTCTAGTAGGTACAACAAAAAGACTCGAGATTATAAACCATTCTTTCTTAATGAAGAAATGATGCCATTGTTAGTATCCTGTATATTATAAACTGAACTATGAACCATGCCTTTAACATTGTATCTAATCGTGCAAATAATGACAACTACGTTGACAAAAATTCTCAACAAACTGTCAATACCTGAACTTCGCTAAGCTTGAGCGCGGCGGCTATTTGCGACCGTTCTGTAAGGCTGAGGTATTTCTTCGCGTGGAACTCCCTCTCCAGCTCGAGGAGCTGTTCCGAGGTGAACGCGGTGCGTCGCCGCCGGGCCTTGTTCTCTCGTTGTGTGTCTGTGCTTGAGTCTTCTTGATCTGGCTCTGAATCGTTACCTGTGGAACAGGTTATTAATTAGTATTTTCAAAATCCTTTTTCTAGAGAATGTGCCTGGAAGTTATAAATAATAATAAATAAATACACTCAACAGTCACATACATAGTCCTGACCCCACAGTTAGATACGAGTCTTTTGTCGTGGGTATCAGGAACTACGAGAGACTTTCGGTCTCACAACACCCAGACCCCGGAACAAATATTTGTCGATCACACAAATATTTGTCTCGGTGCGGGGATCGAACCCGCGGCCTCTCGCTTCACAACCGGCTACTCGCACACTGCGCAACGGAGGCTGTCATAATCTGAAAAATTTGATAAGCCAGTCGAAGTTGGCGCGATAGAGGTGATGAAGTGATATAGGTGACTTAAAGCCAAACTACACAACCCCAAATCGTAATCGAATTTGGAATTTGTGCCTGATATGGCGATATATTCGCCCATTATCACACCATGGAACGGAAATGAGCTCAGAAAACCGTTGCTGCTCTAGTTAAACTCCTGTAAAGTGGAACACAGTTATTTTCAACCCCTAACAATAACTATATATTTGATTAATTCCGTTCCGACACAATTATTTAGTATTCCTAGAGACTCGCCGAGCTTCAGAGCTTGGTTTCAACAAAATGCGTGCCACGGTCAATGCTTATTTACAATAGTTACAAGAGCGCCTATGTTAGATACATTTAATATAATATTTATAAAAAACATTATACAGTAGTGAGTCTCTACTAAAGATTCACAGACTAAATATTAGGAGTATAATATGCAAATTTTCTGGTGTCTCGTGAAGTGAAGTAACTTATATAGATTATATTATGTGGTACGTAAATGAATATGATATAACATGTTCCTAAGCTACAACAAAGCCTATTACAGAAGGGTAAACTCGAAAATAAGGCCTCGTTTGCTAAAATCCGTAAACACGCAAAAAACCTTATTTTCATTTGATAAAAAGACAAATAGTCGTAGTGATGTGCCTATCGGTCCGTCAATGGTCGATAAAAAACGATGGCTGCCGCGTCAGCGCCACGCCTTGCGGCTGTCCGTGCTCTATATCAACTAATTTAATGATACGTCGTGCAGTTTGAGAGATTCTGTTTGCAGAGGGTCGCCGGAGGACACGAATCATGACGTTGGCTGGAATTATTGTCACTTAACGTTCGTGTGCGGTTTTTTATGATGTACTTTGATTGAGTCAACGTTTTGTTATAGAGATGTGATAAAAACTATTACATTATAGAACTAAATTTCTGTATTGAAGAGGTTCATCAATTGCTTTTGATGTTTATACTGTTCATAATAGTGTTAAGGAACTTCACGTCTCAAATACACCTATCTAAAACATTACCAATACGATGTTAAAAACATTATGGTTGTTGTGTCTGTACTACTATTGAAAGCAATTTTGACAGAATTCATGGCGCAGTAGGCGAGTAGCCAGCTGCGAAGCGAGAGGCCGTGGGTTCGATTTCCGCACGAAACATGTTTGCGTGATCTACAAATATTTGTTTCGGGTCTGGATGTTGTGGGACCGCAAGTGTTCCCTATACCCACGATACAGGTTAACCTAGTGTGGGGTCACGGCTATGTGTATGGCTGTTGGGTGTATTATTGTTATTTTACTTTACTGACAAATTATATCTGCATACACTATCCCTTCAATCTTGATATTACTTTAGTCCAAAATAAGTTAGATATTTAATTATAATTTCTAGACTTTATATCTGAACCTTCAAACAATTTGCCATATATTGCTAATAACATAATAACTAACGAGCTTTTCATTTCCAGTGCCATGGAACAGAAAAAGCACTTTTATAACTTCGTAGATAAGTATTGATGAATAATATCGATAACATATGATGATGGCGATGTGATATTTCTTGCAACTAAAAAAACACAGAACAGTCATATACTCATATATTCTTGTCTCGTAGGTATCAGGAACTAAGAAAGATTTTTTGATCTCACTAGTGACAACACTCATACCCAATGTGTGTGTGATCTTCAATTTTTTTTGTGGTTATGCAGTTTCCGACTCTCGACTTTTCATTTCGCAACAGACTATTCGCAGCTACGCCGCGAAGGCTGTCGATTTTGTATAAAAAACAAGTACTCATTCTACATTAATTCGATTGCTATTCGTTCATTTTATAGAATTTCTTAACTCTGAATCCACTGATTTAAGGGGAAAGAAAGGGGAAAGGGCAAGAAAACCTACGGTTTTATGGTTAATGAGGAATGATCGCTCACGTAGCACTGGTACTCGTTCACCGCATATCATGGAATGGAAATAAACTTAGTGAACTGCAGGTATACTAGTAACACCTCTACTGACTCTTTTGGGGATACAGGCTTGAGGTTATAAGTATAAATAACCTTACGCCATGCGATACTTGACACTATATAATATGTGCGAATACTATGACAATAAACATGAATACGACATATTAGGCATTCAATTCGCATCCTTTTAATACTGTTTTTGCCATACTACATTCAACTCACACTAATGCTTGACTGCCAAATAACTTGAGATGTTTGTTATTTCTTTGAAAGGGAAAGGATGGCAAATTCTATCGATTAATTTTACAAATTGATTACTTGATAAGTGCGAACCTCATCACTTACTTTTATATATCGCATCTTATTTTCATGTGTCAAGCAAATGAAATATGCTTATTAGGTTTTTTATTGATTACTTTTTGTTTACATTGGGGTTTTTCATAACTGCGTGTTCAACTTACATTCGTTGAAGTTTTGTGAGCTTTATTTTTAACCATTCAAGAAATAGAAAAGACCAAAGTCGGAAAACATTTTTTACTGCGTTACTGCTTGCGATATTTATTTATTTTGAATATACACAGAAAGATTTTGATCAACAAATTTTGACGTCAAGTGCTCCTTTAAAACAGCCGTCCATCAGTACACTAGTACTCTGGGATGTGACACATCTTAAATTTTCCGGACACGTATCCATTAGTAAAACACGGAAAAAATTTACACCATTTACATGTGCAAACGTGCATTTTCCAAGAATAAACCATAAAAAGGACCCTTTTAGCAAATAAATATATTTATTTCTTATGGCCGACTCGACAACGATTGACAGTTATCGAGCGCGCCAAATGAATTGTAAAAACATTGCCAACATACTTTATATAAGCGAAAAACAGTAAAAAGTTCTTGTTGTGATTAAAATAAGGTCTCATTTCGGTGCGTACGAGAGGTAAACCCGAACGTGGCGGACGCATAAAGCTCAGTTCCCGCCGTTGCGTCGCGATCTGAATTTTAAATTTCGAATTTGGAACGCACTCGGCCGGCCGAGCGGCGAGTTAAATCGATCGTGAACGTTAAAATGCAATTTCATTAGAAATCGATATCGATGGCCATCGATAAGCGTACAACACTACTCTGGTCACGTAACGGCTCCGTTTAAATGTCCACAGTGGCTTACTGTTGAAAATGTTAAAACGTGAATTCAAACTGTGATGCCCGTGATGGACGTAAGGGTGATGCAATAAAAATGTGTGAAGCATTGTTTTCCTTTTGCATTTTATGTGTTTACCAAAAACTTGGAGTACAAAGACATTACCTACATAAAACTGTGAAAATCATGTTCTTAAGGTTTTCCAGAGACATTCCAAACACTGTACATATATAATATACGAAGGTAATGTTTGATTCGTGTCTTTCTTCTTCTTTCAGAAGACGAGGCATACATCATCAAAATTACCTTTGATGACACGATACAAGAGCTTTCTTTAAGAAGATCCTGAAAATCAAAGAGCTCCATTCGAAAAAATGCGATATTTCATAACACTTTGTAAAAATACAAACGAAAAGGTTAGCCACACCTGATAAGGCAAAGAATATTAAATACTAGCTTTTGCTCGCGGCTCCGCCCGCGTGATCTGGTTTTTTTTTCGGGATAAAAAGTAGCCTATGTCGTATTCTGATGTATAAGCTATATTATTGTAAAGTTTCATTAAAATCCATTCAGTAGTTTTTACGTGAAAGGGTAGCAAACATACATCCATCCATCCATCCATACTTACATACTTTCGCGTTTATAATATTAGTAGGATAGCGCCGGTCTCAGACATTATAATATGTCGTTATTTGACGCCAGGCTAGCTTCCGATAGATAGAACATTATATCAGCTATTTCCACAAACAATGTATCCTTCAATTGCACCATTCGATACAAAGGACATTTAAGAATCCTTATTTCACCACGTTTATTGCTATTTCGTAGTACTACCATGGTTCTATTACATGTCTCATACGCGACTTAAGTCACGTATGACCGGCGCGTAACTTCTAAGGACTACATTACTTGCAGGTGTATATTTAAATATTTTAAAAGTGAGCTTGACGTATAGATATCAATATGGGTTTGAGTCGGCAATTACCTAACGAAATAGAACGATCCATGGTAACAGAGGTCACTGGTTCGAACCCAGCCTTCAAGTCACACCTTTGGCTTTTCATAGTTACGTTTTTTTTTATAGCATAGTCCGGCAAACGAGCAAGTGGATCACCTGATGGTAAGTGATCTCCACCGCCCATGTACGCCCACAATACTAGAAGAATCATGGACGCGTTGCCGACCTTAAAGGAAAGGGATAATTAGGGATTGGGAAGAGGAGGGGGATTTGGGCCTCCGGATATCTCACTTACCATACGAAACGCAGCAGCAAGCCGCTACTTTATGTCGGTTTTCTGTGAGACAGTGGTAACGACCCGGTCGAGCCGGCGCATTCATGCTGTAGACAAATTGTCTACAGCGTGGCTCTACCACTCGTACTCGTTTGTACTAATCGCTAATTATCAGTTTCTTTAACGGTGATCGAAGACGTCGTAAGTTAACCTGGATACCTAAAATTCTAATAAGTATTTTGAAGGTATGTGAAGTCTATCAAACGGTATAAGGTCAGAGTGGTGAACTAAGGCGTAACCCTTTTTATTAGTGGAGGAGACCTGTACCCCGTTGCTATGAGGCAGTGCAATGTGTATACTGGGCTCATAAAAAGGTTTTTTTAATTATCTGGTGAAGAGGTGATGCTGCGAGTATGCTACTTAGACGGATAACTTTGTGCCCTCTTTAAAATATACACTTTAATTTAAATAGAACACTAGTTGGTAGGTCTCTCTTATGCGAGAATTTTTCTGCCGCCCGTTTGTCCATTTTTGCCGCCAAGCTGTAATGTATATTGGTATATTCCGGATTCAATATTAAGTATTATGTGACAACATTTTATGGTATTGAAAAACGTTTAGTGCCATGCAGTGCATTTTAATAATAAAGGCCTAAAAGGTGTTGCTTCTGTTTTTAAACACATGTGATGTGACCATTAAAAGAACTACCTTCTCGTTTTATCATTATTGTTAATAGATAAAATACCTCTATCCACTCGTAATTATACAATTCGGAAACAAAGGTCCTACGTGCAGGATAAAACTACTTATCTCCGCTTTTTGAAGTCGATAGTCATCTTTTCAATGAAGGAAAATTTATTATTTGCTAAAACGTCATTTGATACGTTGTCAAATTGATAAAGGTGTTCACTGCATAGGGTGTGAACACCTTTATTCCGGGCATAACATTATGCTAAATCGGTTAATTAATCAGACAATCTATTAAATAAGTTTAGACGTGAAGATTTAAAGTCCCACGCGCTGTTTGTCTATTTGAGTGATGAACGAGCGAAAGCTATCGAGACCTTGATTTAATGACTACACGTGGTGTGCAGCTTAAACAACCATTGACTCAATCTGATTAAGCAATCGTTTACAGTTGTAAACTAAAGGAACGAGATGCTGAAACTTTAGCAACAAAATGTGGCACCAAAATGAAAACTTATTTCAACTCGAAAATAATTGACATTTCAAAAATAAGCATATGAATAATTTTCATCGAACTTAAATTATTATTCCAAGTAAAACTTGTTTATAAATCATCACTTTTTATTAGCTAATATTTGATATACAATGACTAAAAAAGGAATATAAACATTGCCACCCCTGTGTGGGATATTTACCGTCATCAACGTTACTGAGTACGTCCTTAACAAGGCTAGATGTAGCTAAGTTTTCAAAGGTAGATTTAGTACTTTGGTAGAATTCTCTCATTTGTCCTTTGTACAGACAATCTTAACAGTATTAATCAACACGGCATTACATTAATAGCAAATGTTTCTATAAGTGATAAATATATAAAACTAAGTCCTGACTAATTCATCATCGCCCAGTCCGAACCGTTAAGGAAACAAATTAGAAGAGGGTGTTGAGTTTATACTGTAGATATATTGTTTAAGAATGGCAAAATAGCAAAGTTTATATTGAAAATAATATCTCTCTGATAAAACTTGGTATTTAAATGACGGATATTTGAACGGTTAATATTTCATTTGGTAAGTAACATTTACTCAGAGGTAGTGAAACAGACGGTTAGTATAATCCGGATAGTTACAAATCCGAGCACCCGACCAACCAGCAATCTACACTAATATTATAAAGAGGAAAGTTTTGTATGTAACGAATAAACTTAAAAACTCCCGTACCGATTTCAAAAATTCTTTTGCCGTTAGAAAGCTACATTATCACTGAGTAACATAGGCTACTTTGTATCCCAGAAAAAGCGCATCACACGGGCGGAGCCGCGAGGAATACCAGTCATATATACATTCGAAGATAAATCCGAACTCAATAGTTACTAAATCTGAACCCCTAGACTAACAATGGACTAATGTTGGACTTGTACGAAGTCGGAAGTTCATGGTTTACTATATTTGGCAACTGCTCATTGTTGTCAAAATTATCAAAAGTAGTATCATCTTTAACAAAATGTCGTCTGGAACGAATTGCTTCTCAAATCACAACTGCTAACTTTGGGCCCTTGTCGATGTATCAAGGCAGCTGACAAAGAACTGCGCCACAATTTAACGCGAAATGACAATTTCACGGTACAGATGTGAGTTAGATCGCTACTCCAAATGTCAAGTACGCGAAACTAATCGCTGATTTAGGATGGAAACATTATTCTTGGAAATTTGATGTTGACAGATTTTATAACGCAAAGATTAGTTTTACTGATAATATGTTGCATGCTGTATCGTTGCTTTCTGTAAATATAGGCTTCATGGCTTCACGGCTTCACCTTAAGTTCCCACCAATTTATCCATTTGTAACTTTTACACCTGAAGAATTCAATAAATAAGTTTCTAGCCACATATATTGTAATAACCACACCCGTTTTCTAGGTAGATCAACCGTTTTCCATCGGTCAAAAAAATATCAGATAAACTAAAACCAAAAGACGTTCCAAACTCTAGTAGGGTCCCACTCTACTTAAATGTCCATATTTACACTTACATAACATAACTTTTCAATTGCTTTACAATCGACAGCAATTATTTACTGTGTTATAGGGACTACTGATTGTCTCTCGCGGTTTCACCGCAGGCATGTTACTATCCTGCTCCCATATAAATCAATTATCGAAATGTTAGTGAAAACAGCATCTAATTGCATTGCATAGTTTATGAGAAATAAGCGTACAATGAAACAGACAGACGTAGATAGCGACTTTGTTTTTTTCTATGTAGTGACAACAGAAAACGGTGTTGACCGTTTTCTGAAATTTTTAATAATGGGCCGCTTCATACAATTCTTGCTAACATATTACATTATGCGGCACCACAATCAAAAATCATTGGGTTCCAAAATACAGGATTAACCTAGTTTGGAAACCAGTGACTCAACAAATTGTAACCAAAATGTTTTTAATAAAGATACTTATTATATAAAAAAAACTGCTGTTTTCTCGACTATGTCGTGCGATAAAATCTCTCCGTGTAAATTTGTCTTTAGACTGCGACTACATTATCACGAACAGTGATCGGTAGCTTGTACCCATCATTCTGTCCTGTCTGGACAACCGGCTCATCTATAATACCATTTGAATGTTTACTAAGCTACGTGATCTAAGTATTCACCACGGGTATTTAATTGCTACACGTAACTTAACGCGTGCCAAAGGACTTAATGCACTGATTAATTAGTTGTGGACTCCTTATCGAAATTATTTTATACTACTGTTTGGTAAACAAATAATTGTTTGTATAATAATAAAAAGGTACTCAATTTATTATTGAATTTCTGCCAAAAAATAGGGGTACCTGTTATAAGATTTTATGTAGGTATATGTGTATATTGTTTGTTTGAAAGCTTGTTTAAACGCGATAGCTCTTTACTACCAATGATTGAACAAAAAAAAGAGCCTTTCAAAAAATAGTAGATACAGATGTTTATCTATTTAACGTCGAGGGATTTTTTAACGGTAAGGTTATTAATGTAATTATCGATTGGCTGTTAATACAATTTTCATACATTTATTCTAAGAATAAAGTAAATGTTTTACGGTGATGTCCATACTAGCCTATGCCTGTATTATGGGCATCCAAGCAATTTCGTTAGCAGGGCAAACAATTCTACTTTATTTATATTCATTCATTCATTCATCATCAGCCACAAGACGTCCAATGCTGAACATAGGCCTCCCCCAAAGATTTCCAGACCGACCTGTTGGAAGCGGCCTGCATCCAGCGACTTCCTGCGATCTTTATCAGGTCGTCTGTCCACCTTGTAGGTGGACGTCCAACGCTGCGCTTGCCAGTACGTGGCCTCCATTCCAGAACCTTTCTGTCCCATCGGTTATCGGTTCTGCGAGCTATGTGGCCTGCCCACTGCCACTTGAGCTTGCTAATCCGCTGAACTATGTCGGTGACTTTCGTTCTTCTACGGATCTCCTCATTTCTGATTTGATCACGTAGAGAAACACCGCGCATAGCTCTCTCCATAGCTCACTGAGTGACTGTGAGCCGCCTTATATGGCCCATATTCAGAGGCCACGTTATATTACTATTGCATAAATAAGTTAACAACAATAATACAAAAATAACTTCTAAAATATCGAAAATAACAGCTTATGTATCAATATATTAAAAATCTTTAGACAAAAAACGTACCTATAGAGTATATTAAGGAGAAGCTCTACCGCCAAGTATCATGTATAAGTACTATTATGTTTCGCTTTATAGAACATCGAAGCCAGTGATATTACTAGACACTATGAGGTTTAACATCTTATGTGTCCCTGGTGACGATCGCAGTCCAGTACCATGTAGAGCTTTGTAATTTTTTTTCCGAGCACGGCAAAGTGACTGCACAACACCTGATGGTAAGCGTAGTGCAGTTCAAAAAACCAGCGACCTCCAACAAAAAATGAGTATATTGGTGGTCACCAGAGTCATGCCGGCCTATATAAATGCTTCTTCCCTCTTCGGAAAGGGAGATAGCACTAAAAACGAGATGATAAAATTTTCTCAAGGCCTTTCGTTATGATCTAAATCTATTAAAGCCGGCGCTCAACGAAGCGTTGCCGGTGCGACGGCGCACTTTTACTGACCGATTAACATTTTAACCCTGGTCGCCTATTAATATGGGTGTTAAAAAGTTGAGGCCTTTATTTGTCCGTCCAGGTCTATCTTTGCAATTTCATATATATAGATAGCACCCAACCGGGTAGTGTAGATGAATTTCGGTGTTTTTTGAAGTGAAAATTCTTTAGAATCGTTGTGATTTGAAAATTTGATGAAACGAAAAAGGTTGGTCAATGGTCACTAAAGAGGTTGGAAATTTTAAATATTTTTTTAAACATGGAACACCTGATCAAGTTTTTATTGTGTGCCAGTGTTATTAAGCTAGGTAAAAGTATTATAAAAATAATAAACCTTTTAATTATCCTAATCCCACTGATATTCTATTTTTATCTCATTCTCTTGTAGGCTACTTTTCTGAAGTTTCACTTCTGCCGTGTGTGAATTGCACACACACACTTCTTTTTTTTAATTTCGTATATGTTTGATGTTTAATGGTATATGTTTGAAAAAATCTGTCTAGGCATTTAGAAAATACAGATTTTTACTAATCAGGTTCGGTGGTTTTTTTTATGGGTCAGAGGTGGTTTTTTTTTTATCAGAGATGACTTTGGCAAGCAATAGACATTAATTTTATTACTATAGTAAAGGTGTTCCATCGTAATAGTATAGGCCTCCAAATAGAAAATAGAGCTCTGCAGGTGATCAACTACTAAATCGTATGTGATTCGAACCGTTTGAACAGATTTTCAACCGAATTGACCATCAAAAACCATTAAGCTTTAGTTGATTCAAGTCAGTTGATCAATCAAAATCTAACCGTGCGAACTTGTTAATAGCAAGAAACTATTGTTTAACAATTGCTTTTACACACATGTCAAATATTTACCTCAAATAGGATTCATTATGTTCAAACATTAATTCATGCAAGATTTATTTCAAGAACCAAGCAATTACCAACCTTGTGCATTATCTTCCCCACCGTCGCTTTCTTCACTACCAACACTCACAGGGCTCTCTCGCTTCTCCCTGTTTTCTTCCACATTCTGCCCCGGAGTCCCCAGCATCCGGGACAACCATGGCTCATGGTACCCAAGTAAAAACGGAAAACTAACTCCATTCTGCAAAAACGGTGCATAGTACCGCATACGATTGAGTCCATCCAATTTTTCAGCATCATCGTCGTCCGAATTTCTAGAGTGCTCCGATAAATTATTCTCGATGTCAATCTCAGGCGATTTTCTTTCCGTATTGCCGATTATTGACTCTATAGAAAAGGGTTTAGGTTGCTTCTTTTGTGTTTGCGTCTCGACGATCTCGGAGTCCATTTTAATTATGCGTTTACAATTTGCTATATTGCATCATACACACACTGTTTTGTAAAAATTGTCTCTAAAATATTATAAAAATAGTCATTATTTTCTTATATTGATTAAATATATGTTTATACCTAAATTCACGTAATAAAAATACTTTTACTAAATTCTACACAATTATTCAAAATTGTTAACACGCTCACGGATTAGTACACAATTCTAAATTCAAATTGGATTATGGAACGGGCCACGCGTCCGTCCACCGCGGCAATCACGCTGTACTCACTCGTGCCACAACCGCTTCCCGCCACGCCCACATACGGGGTGTAGTCACAAGATAATTTTGTATTATTTAACCACTGTCGTCGAGGGAATATAAGCTTTATCACCGAAGTCATAACGACACTATCATTATCGATGTATTTTATTCATTAAAAAGCCTACGTCCAAATTCAAGATTAAGAAAATAGTCCTTGCATATAATAAATAAGAATCAGATTTGAAAATATGGGACGATTTAAAGATATAATTTTCTGTGAAACAATTTTACATCTAAATGCCTTAAAAATAGAGTTGACGTTGGTTTGCGTTAACTATTGAATAAGGTTTTTGAGACTCGAGCCTGAAATGATTAAGAAGTCTTTTGTGTGGTGTAAAAGAGACGGCGATAAGTAATTAGTTGTTACTAGATAGAGACAGCACAAGACACATTTGTGGAGGCAGCGTACGCTGGTAATTGGTGGTGATCATAATGTTTTGCCTATGTCAGCGGTCTGTGTAAACTCATCGTATCGTGCCTCGTTTGAAAAGGGCACATTTTTATTTAAATTGTTACTACATTTTGCCTTTTGTAGCTTTTCTCTATTTTCCATATTATTTGTAGCTCTTTCTTAGCATTCAACATTGACTAGTAAAAACTTTTTACTGTTTCGGGATTCGTATAAATTTGTATAAAATGAAAAATATACCCCAACCGCCTCTTAATATTATAGTTCCAAACAAATGTAAAAAATATTTATTTGACTTCACAAAAATAACAACATGGAATACTCCTCAGAAAAAGAATACACTTTTTATTAATTGCTAAATTAATTGTTATACAATTATAAAACAAAACATAAATAATGAAGTCCATAAATACATCCAAAGTAAGTCTGTATGAGATAACAAAATTTTAATATCTGTGGCGTAATGGGCGAGTAGCCGGATGGGGAAGCGAGAGGCCGCGGTTTCAATTCCCGCACCGAGATAAAGTGTTTATGTAATCGGCAAACATTTGTTTTGGGTCTGGGTGTTTCTCCCTAGAGGGGGTGACGTCAGGCAGGCGGCCGGTCGTAAAAACTACAAGCTAAATCTTTCTATAATATGTGCTACAAAAACCATGTTGCGCCGACTCCACTACGAGTGGGATCAGAGCAGGTGGAAAGAAAGTTAGATCCAATCATTATTATAACATTCAGGTAAATAATTCAATTTAAAAAGCCTATGCAAGAACCGTGTAAAGTTAACATCCATTGTCTCCTTCAATAGTCTCTTCCTACCTCTACGAGACACAGGCGTTATAATATGTAATTTATAAATTACCTATAAGTCTATGATTCCAAAGTTATTTCAAGGTAATCCGTTGAATCATAATTTAATCTGTACTTAACGCAATCATTAATGTGGTTATTTTTTCAAAGACAGACGTGACTAGAGATTTCTATTTAATATCGGTCTTTAACCGATTTCATTTTATAAACTATAAGTATTAGCTTGTATAGCTATTAGATATAATATCACTCAACTAATGACACGGCACAATTAATGTTTCCTAATATTTCAGAAGAGAAGTTAATCTACGTCGTTTTTCTTTTAAGTCTCTTTAAACTCTTTATATATACCTAATTGTAATCTGAACTAATTATATTTTATAGCCACTTATTTTCTTATAGGAATTAAATAAACTTGTTATTTTTGACTTTTGAGTGACTGATGAGGCGCGGAAGGCCCCTTTTTACTAAATCGTATAAAACGAAGACCTCTTCACCATATAACATTAATGGTAGCGCTGTTTGTAGGGCTTAATATTAAAGATTAGATAGATAACTGATTGAATGAACTAAATAAATGATTTCTTACTAATATTCGACTAGTTAATATTCCGACGTCAATTCCGTAGTTCCTCGATTCTAAGAAGGAGGTTGGTATTGTAAAAGTTGCTTCTACGAAAAGGTTAGTCATGAATACCGCTTTTACTATTGTTTTATTAGTAACGTGTTGCTGTGGAATTGGAAACGCAGTTGGTAATAATTTGGGTATGCGACTAATAAAAATTATATTGGTACGATTCTTGAATAGCAGACAGCTATGTTAATAGAAAAAAATAATGAGCGAAATAAAGTGTACATAGATTTAGGTAATATTGTTTTAATGTATTAAGACTTTAGGTGCTTTTTTTAATGACGCATTTGATTAATAAAATCTACATAAGTAACAGTCATTTTTATAAGTCTTACATTTCAATAATAGGTTTAAATTATAATATTTTTTATTCCGTAAGAATGACAATTTGACGACAAAATTTTAAATAAAACATTCAAATTTAAACCATTATATCATTACTTTTATGCGTGAAATATAGAGGTTCGTCATTTAAGCTATGGCAGCAAGCTATTCAGTAAGTAAACTAGTGGCTAAACCTAATTGTGGAGCGTTTTCAAAAACGAGATATAACAATCATTGTTTCTAATTGAGTTTGTTTTTTTAGTTTTTATATTATTTGTGAATTGTGACTTTCTATATGCCTACGAATTTTCTGTAAGTTTTCTGTCTTCATAAAGCATTTAAATTTTATTGCAAAGTCGCCATGTTTTTTAAAAGTGATACATCTACGTATAGTCAATACGATAAATATATGTGAAATATTGCAATATTTGATACATATGATATTAACGCTCAGATGTTTTACGAAGATGTGCCAGGGTCATGATTTAATATTTCTCGCTCTTCGCTCCTTAATTTATAAGGCTATTCCTGTATAAATGAAGCTAGAGTTATTAGCTTGGTAATTGACTAGCACTATCGGTCATTACAGCTAGCTACTACCTCAATGTGTAGGTTTGTTATTTATACCTCACGCTGTCGTAAGTAAACGCGGCACGATGGCTAACAGCGGTCATCATTAGAGAGCAATTTGCCCCCTCCGCCACTTAGTCTCCACCCTCTACAAATTGATTGTAGCTATTCCGCTGAAACGATGTCACTGCTAACATCCTTTTGTTAATCGATTGCTAACTCATGAATATATTTAGTATTTTATCATTTTATTTTTATTTTGGTTGTTTTTAGAGTGGTCTTTTTAATTCTTTTAACTAATGTTATAAAAAGAAAAATACAAAGTACGCATAATTTGCAAACGCTATTGCATATTACATGAAATATTTCCCTGGCGCCATTAATTGTAAATTCTCCCAACAGTAGTAGAGCCGTGTCACCGGTTGACACTTGACATTAACAATTGACATTGCGTTTTCGAGTCCAGTCTCGTATACTGTTCCCACAAGATGTCCGCTGAATTAGCTTCCCAAATGTACTTCGCGTACTGAATGTCTATTAATAATACTAACAATAGATCATTATAGAGCACCTCAATGACGGCGTTCAAGTATCTAGGTGATATAACTTTTTTTATATTTCAACAAACATTTATTGTATAAATAACTGACCCAGATCATAAACAAGTTAAAATTTGGTTTCCTAGAAATATAAAGACCCGAGTTTTGATACTTATGACATTTGAAATCATACTGAGACTATGTTCGATTAAAATTTTATTATAAGTACCTGCTATTTTAAATATATAAATCATTCTATTATGTTCAAAACTGTCACATATACGACGTTAATTAATGACACAAAGTAATGATAGGTTAGTAATAATAGAAATTGAGGTTTAAATAGTCTATAAAATTATTGATACTAAAATTTACCATGATAATTCACATTTCATTTCACCCCACAAATTTTAAACCACTCGTCAAACTATTAAAAAACAAACCCCATTAAGCCGACACGTCCTAATCTAATATCCACGTGTAATTTACTCAACAAATCTCATAAGCGGAGATAAATCCACATCGAGCGCCATTACGTCGACCCCCGCATAAATCTGCAGTACATTAATGCAACAATAAAATTAAATATTAAAACACGCTGTGAATGAAACCGTCTAAATTGCGTTCCATAATCAAATTTCCCCTTTCTTTCTCTGAACGTCTTACGTTAGACAGAGATGACTATAGTTTTGAACATGCGTATGGAAGAGAAGTTGAGTAATGAGCGCCATCACGCCCCGCAATCAAGTATCCGGGTTGCGATTGGTGGGTTTAAACGAGGTTCGAAATTTGAAATTACCGTTTTTTGTACGTTCGTTTGTAATTTGGATTCATTAACGCGACGGCGCAACACGCCGCGACGGTGCTTAATTGTGTAATTAGGTTTTAATAGTATGATATTATGCTTTCATTTATTAGCTCTAGTAGGTGATACGGGTCATTAATCAAATAGCGGGATATATCTAGCCTGTTTTGTTTTTCATTTAATTTAAATATAGTTTATCTTAAAATTCTACAATAACAAAGAATATGTACCTATTTTGAGATTGGCAACCATGGATCTCGATCACGACAATGCTAAGAATACCTAATCCCTAAAACATCACAACTTTTTTGGACGACGAAAAAGTTTAAGATATTCATATCATAATACATCTAGTGGTATACAATTTTAACGACTATTTTATGAATACATCACGTAGCAGTGGCGATGGGCACAATAATTCAAAAGGGAAGCCGACGCTATAGTTGATTGAAAATTTATTGATTTTTTTTTAACTTTTGTTAGTGGTAGCAATAAAATCATCAATTAAGAGAAATATATATATCACTTAATTATAGCAATTGTATACAGTATATAATTATTCAAAGAAGTATAGTGCACATATATAGTGCACACAGCAGTGATAGCTTAGCGGGAAGTTGAACGGACTGTCGAGTTAAAAGTCACAAGTTCGAAACCAGGCCCACGAGCATGCATCTCTAACATTTTTAAGTTACGTATATATTACTTAATTGTTGATTATTCATTGTTTTAACGCTGAAGGAATCACCGTGAGGAAACCTGCATACCTGTGAAGTCTGACAACCCGCGTTAGGCCAGCGTAGTTGACTAATGCCTTACCCCTCTCAATCAGTAGAGGAGGCCCGTGCCCAAGAGCGGCACCTGTTTAATATAATGCTAGAGTATTATTTACTAAAATACATTCCACTAAAACCGACGAATGACGTAAATACACGATCATAGTATTCGTATCATTAGTAAAACAATTAACAAAGAGGTAAACAAACTAAAAATATAAAACGAATAAATTACAAAAATAATATTATTCAACGGTAAATATAACTTTGTAATATGAAATTAGTAGCGCGTGTCATTTTAGAGTTTGGCACAATGGTTTCACTTCACACTTTTGTGAGATGACGAGCGGCGCGAATCTGACTGAAATGGCGCGAAATTATCACAATGGCGGATTGACATTATGATAGAAATTTGAACAGTAGTTTTTTTGGAACGAAGTTCCTTACGGCAGGCTTGGAGGGGATAGGGATTTCGCTGCGTGACCGAACTGAAAAAAATGTGATAGTAAAACCGTAAGAAAAATGCGTGGAAAAAATGCGTGGAATAAAAGCGTTAAATGAGAAGTGCGCAGGCACGACAGTCGTATAACCAGCCAGCGTTAGTTCCTTTTTTAAAATGAAATTCATTCAGCCAGTTATAATTGAAGTATATAAAAATACTCCTTCGATTTTTAAAAGATTACGCTAGCTCGTTATTATTTATAATTACATAAGTTGATAAAAAATGCTATACCTACAATAGCTTTACCGCGGCAGTCTCCGAGTGCCACACGTCTTTTCTTTATTTCTATTTTTCTATTCTATTTCTATGTAATTTTATGTTGTCAAACAAAAATAAAGAGACATATTTTGTTATTTTAGTCGATAATTTGAATTTTTTGAAATTTGTGTCGATTCTACATTAGCCGAAGGAACTTCGTTCCTACCTGGTGTCCCACGACACACACCAATTTTTTTTTATTATTTTTTTAGATGTACGAAATGACGTGGGATATAGTAGAAACTAGATTACCTAAACATTTAGTCTGGGCTTTAAACAATTCTATAAAACTATATATACTCTATAGAAATTTATGATAACTATTTGGGACCAATCAATACACATTAATTTCATTATTAAGAATTTTTATCGTAAAAAACAATCTTTTGTTTTTTGCTCTTCGTTTATTTTGTTTGTGTACTGACTTGTCATAAGCGCTATTTTAATTGCCATGCATAGGTCAGCCATGGAAAACTCAGTTTAGTGTAGTCCAAATAGACGACAATTACATATTCTATATGTATCTATAATAGGTAAAGTTTCTATGTAGAATATTAGGCTAAATAAGATTGTCTACTTACCTATCATCTTACAACCTAGCAGAAACTTCTCATTTATTAGCCTCTTAGGCTCGTCGCAGTTTTCTTAATCGCCCAAAGCAACATACGTAATTTTGAAAAAATATTTAATTCAGAAAATAAAACGTTGTCCCCGAGAAACAAGCTAAAAATAGATTTAATAGACCGGCAATTTAAGGACAACCCAATTTAACACAATTTAAAAAGTTCGCGAATTCTTACTTCTGCCGGACCATTAAGCTGTGGAATAGTTTGCCGGCACACGTGTTCCCTCCTTCCTATAATATTGGGTCCTTTAAACGGAGTGTGAAGAAGCAGTTAGGCAGGCCGGCATGATCGTGCCGACCAACGATAGACACACTGTTTGTCTTTGGTCGACACTATTCCTGGATTGCGCTACGCTTACCATCAGGTGTGGCGTAGTCATTTTGCCGAGCCAGAATAAAAAAAAACATAGGAAATTGCAATATATTCTAAGAAAGTTAAGCTAAAATTGTCCGCTAAATAAAATTGTGGATAAATATGATCTCCATGACGTGAGGGGAGAATTTGTGGAAGTTAAGTGGTGTGACGGAAACTAAATAAATCACCGTGTATCCTATGAATACAATGTCAAGAGGGGAAGATGGAAACCACGGCTTATCGAAAGGAAGTTCTTACAATTGTTTTGTACCTAGTCCATTTCTAGAATCGAGTCATAATAAATTTTATTTGACTATGTTTTAAATGGTCAGTTAAATATTGAGGTTTAGTTAAACTATTGTCTTCCTGACCAAGTTATTTTATTTTGCACTAGCTGTACCCGGCATGCATCGCAATGCGATATAAAAGTATTTAGTAAAATTGCATCACAATCGGATGAATGGTTTAGGGACGCATAGAAGACAAAGATACAAAGAAACATTAATTTTTATTTAAATAGATTATTTATAACAGATTTTTCTCGCCAAAACATTATGTAAATGGCGGGCACGGGCCTCTAATGAAAGATAGGGGTTAGGCCTTAGTCAACCACGCTGGCATAATGCGGATTGGCAGACTTCACATTCAGAGATTACATACGCTTCGAAATTCGTATGGAGAACTTTTCAGGTATGCAGGTTTCCCCACGAAATTTTCTTAATTGTTAAAGCAAGCGATAAATAATAACAACTAATATGCACGTGACTTAGAAAAGTGGAAGGTGCATGCTCTCGTGAAGATCACCTACCACCAAGTGACCTTTGCATGTCTGCCAGCATGTACAAATACAAAAAAATCGTTATACATATTAAATCTAACTACGTTGTTTTTAAAACATACATTTATGGACCCTTTTAAAACTTACATTGTTATATTTGGAAGTGGAGACTGCTAATTAACAAGCAACCACTGATTGATTGGTTGTTAGCGTGTATCTACTATAGGCATAATTAGGCAAGTGATGACGCCTTGTCTAAAATAAGCTATTCACGTTAATATGAGCTATCGCCGAAATTAATTATTGTCGGCGTAAATCGAAATAGTAAAACCGCGTTGTATCGAGTACGCGGGTAATTATGATCTGAATAATGAGCTAGTTATTTCAACCGCTGATTCATTTGCAATAGGCATATTTTGTAAGCTAATTGATTAAGGACAAAGTATATTATTATTATTATTTTTATTGCATAGGCCGGCAAACGAGCAAGTGGGTCACCTGATGGTAAGTGATCTACACCACCCATGTACGCCCACCACCAGAAGAATCATGGGCGTGTTGCCGACCTTAAAGGAAAGGGATAATTAGGGATTGGGAAGGGGAGGGGATTTGGGCTTCCGGATATCTCACTCACCGTATGAAACGCAGCAGCAAGCCGCTACTTTACGTCGGTTTTCTGTAAGACAGTGGTAACGACCCAGTCGAGCCAGCCGATTCATGCTGTAGACAAAACTGTCCATAGCGTGGCTCTACCACTCAAATATACTATACTGTTAATTAATACATTCGCTCTCACGCCTGTTATCCCCGTAGTATTCTCTCGCTTTTGCACGTGATTTTATACACTCTGTAATATATTGTAATCGCATACAGCAATTTAAATTGAGTTGTATGTATGTATAATGGTGTGTAATACACGAGTATTCTCATTCATCTATGGTAGCTTACTGTGGTTCAGAAACCGGTGAGTCGCAGGATACAGACCCTGGTCACAATTTGTGTTTGAGTTTTCAATTCGAAAAATGACTCATGACGCCTTGGATTTGAATTTAACCCAATATAGCAATAGGCTCGAACACCTATTATGGGACAGAAAAAGGCTTTGCGAACTTGTGCCTACCCATTCTGGGATACTTTATCGAACCGAGCTGGTTCGAAAAATCACATAGGAGTTGCCCTGAACTGGAACTTGTTCCCGATGTGGAAATTGGCTCGCCACTTATCGCATCATGGGATGGAGATAAGCTCGGAACAATGTGATGGGTGCACTAGTTAGGTACGCCCTGTGCCTGCCCTCCGAAGATATAGGCGTAAGCTTGTAAAATAATTTAAACTCAACATTCACGTAATGTTTAATTTACCTCCAAAGCCAGAACTGATCTTTCCAGGTCCGACATTTGTTCAGTGGTTTAATAATAAAGCGTCCGAGATCTACTTTCCATAAGACATCAAAAACGTTAAATCGGTAAAACCCTTTAAACTGAAGTCTAACAAATGTGGTTTACAGTCGTCCATCCACGACCGCAGCTGTCGTCCATTCTGTGAGTAAAGGCGCGACACCGGCGCGTGTTTCGCGCGCCATTACACTCGTCAAACGCAATTTTCAGTGCCATTTTGAAAGACCATAGTCACAAATAAAAGCAACTGATGCGTTCTCAAAACAAATTGTGTAATTGTTTGAAATACGCGTGTGATTTTACAATGTTAACTTCGACAGATGTTGAAATGCCTGTTGACGGAACACTTCCTTTGCACTTGAGCTATAAATTCATGCACTTATTTATGACATGATACTGTCACAATCATATGCATTGGACATTCCACTGCTAGATTCGGATTTAATTTCGCATTACTGAGTGTTGGAACTCTATTTTGAACAACATTTTCTTTAGGCACACCTGAAAGTACCTAAGGTATAACTTAATGCTTGAGATGACTAAAAAATGGCGGAAACTAGTAAAATACGTAAATATTCGAACATTTTAGGGCCAGGTAGTAACATGGGATATTATGTATTATGTAAGAAATACTCCTGATGATTGCAATGACGACGCAGTTTTAATACGCACACAGTACGAGTGCTTTACTAAGGCCTCAGTTTCGTCTTCTAGGTTGGGTAAAAGTAATATTGGGTTTTTCTATCATGGAATGTACAGTATCAGCCCGGAGTCTGGAATTGTACCTGGTCCATACCAGGCATTAGGCGCGGCCCCTATCGCTTCACGGTGCCCAATAAGATCGGCGAAATGTCGGTGTGCTGTTTACATCTCTGCTTACCCCTTCGAGAATTACAGGCGTGTGTATGTATCTATATATAAAAACAAAACCAAAATTTCAGTAAAATTTCCTTAGGGGGAAAATGACAATGCCAGTACATACTTCACAATAAAATCCGTAAGGTCGTATTTTTGGTCTTTTCTTTTTAATTTGTGTGACCGTAAAGAACACACGTGCACGTGCATAGAAAGTATTATTTCCGATATTGTGAGTGAATATTTTCCAAAACGGATAATAATAAAATCGGATGTAAGAAAACTATTTAATAATAGATTCTGAAAATTCTTTCACGAATAATGTAGCTTAGATTTATCCCTAAGTTCCATAGACTATTTTCATAGTGATAAATGTTTTCAATAAGAAAAGACTTTCATGTGGACGGAACCACAACCGGAAGCAAGTCGGTTAATATACTAACAAGATATTCAGAAGGAATACAGTCAGAACGGCACGTGGTTCGTTGTCATTAATCCACAGAGTACATTATTATGCATTAATCTATGAAGCGTTATTTCTGCGACCCGGCCGAGGTAATCCTAAACAAAATTAACTAAATCGCCCTTAACATAATTAAATGTAATTTCATACATCTACATTCAAAACATTAGTCGGTAATAGTCATTTATATGTCAACATTATAGTCAAAATTATGTAAATTCAAATCATCATCTATGATTGCCGCATAATTTTCAACTATGAACCATTAAATTCATCGTTGTTTCCGCAGTATTTCAAAGTGACAGGTACATTAGTGGCACAGCGTCCATATCGTTAGGCATTGATGATTCTGTTAATTGTCATTTGGCACGAAATGAGATTTTAAAGCATCCAACAACGTCTCGATTGATTGCATACAACACGTCCGTTTAACGCGAGCTATTTTAATACGAATTCCTTGAAGAGTTACCACGTGGTGAGTTCATGTGGGATATTTTTCTAAATGAGCAGTCGTTTACCTAAGGCCGAATTTCGATATTTACATCAAGAAGATGGGGTTTGTGATACCAAGGTTTAGCAACTAACTGTTGCGTTTCTTAAGATGAACGAGATATCTGGAGGCCCAAATCCCCCTCCCGATACTTTAATTAGCCCTTTATTATAAGATCGGCCCCAAATCCATGATATATCTGGTATCTGACGCGCCTGCCTCGACTTTCGCCTAAATGATGTCAACCTGCTCAGTCACCACAAGTTTCATCACGCTTTGATTTACGAAAGAATATTATCTAGATATATAGCTAAGTAGCAGATGGGACAGAAAGGTTCTGGAATGGAGGCCACGTACCGGCAAGCGCAGCGTTGGACGTCCGCCTACAACGTGGACAGACGACCTGATAAAGGTCGCAGGAAGTCGCTGGATGCAGGCCACTTCCAAAAGGTCGGTCTGGAAATGGAAGCCTATGTTTAGTAGCTGTGGCTGATGATGATGATGATGATATAGGAAAACCGTGAATAGCTAGAGCCACTAAGGTACCTGTGCACGCTGTGTTTCGAGTTGCTACAGATTACCACGAAGCAATTGATCTGTATAATGTAATAATATCAGCCTCTTTATTTTATACTGTTCTTTTGCTGGACAGGAGCATTTAATGAGAGGGCTTACGCGATGGTTCGATAAGTGAAATAAAAAAACAATAGTCAAGTTATGTTTTGATTCCTTAAGTGTCGTATCTATCGTTAATATTAAATTACATTTAACATGATTTAATAAAAAGTGATAAATATTTGTCCCCATTTTCTTACTACGACCATGGTTACTCTACTCCAGAGAGCAATGACGGCTATAAGTTTTTGTCTCTGTGTTTTTACTGCAATATTCGTTCTTCCGTGGAGAAAAGTGATTATTCAATCTAATTTAAATTACTGATTCATCTACACTCGTTTTAGCCGCGCTTGTGGCTGCAATAACAAGCTTGCTGTAAATTTGTTGATTTTTAACGTTTCTTTGAAGTACGAAAACTGAGCTGTCAGATATTGATAATAATCTCAATAATCGTTTGTTGTATAAAATCGTATCCGACTTTAATGCGATAACTCTATCTATTAATCAGCTTGTATGAATCCACTGCTAAATATATGCCTTTGCAATATTTCAGTACTTCGGATGTTCGTCCATTGTCTTCGAGCCGCCTCCCGTAAGATCTTTCAGATCGTCCTTCATATATAAAGCAAGGAATTTAATATAATTATGCATCCATAGCAACTGCAACTGCTGACTGTCTGACATCAGTGTAGTATTTTGTGGTATCAATAACTCTGACTGTCAGTGTAGTATTTTGTGGTATCAATAACTCAAATAGTACTTATATAGTCTACAATTCACTCATAAAGTATCGTGTGTCCGCAGCAAAATAGATTAATAAACTTAGGTATAAATAATAGCAGGGTTAGCAATAAATTCGAGGGTTGATTACACCCTAAATGTTTCCCCTATGGTGACGTGAGTGACCCCAAATCGATGCTCGTTCGCGTCTCATAACCTTACATTAGCAAATTATACATTGTGTGAGCACTTGAGTATTGCACTGAGTAGTTACTAAAAATGCACAGATAAGACATTTAGCGCCTATTTCACAATTTGCGAGCAAAATTTAACCGCTATTTATTGTATAAGATAAAGTATTTATTTATTTATTATTTATTTAATTCTTGTACACAAATATATACAGAGAAATAGAACAAAGCAGAAAAGCATAGAAACAAAGAACAAATGGCGATCTTATCGCTCAAGGCAATTTCTTACAGACAACCATGGCATGGAGGCAAGTAAAAGTACTTAGTGGACATCACTAGATTAATAGATGGCAGCTACCTCATATACGAGATGTTGTCTGGTTGATTGGTTCGTGGGTCTTTGTTTGTTTCTGCCGCAAAGCAGCAGTTTGTAACACTGTCACCTAAAACATTTACCAAAAATATTCTAGTTATTTTTATTCTAGCATGGCAAAACACACCGCACCTATAGTTTTAATCTTTGATAAAACACACATTCAAATTGGCATGTACAATAAACAACAAAATAACATGACAATGGTATGTAATTTAGTGCTCACCGACTAACAAATTGAACGTATAATTATACGTATATTGCGTGAATATAAAAATTTGTTTGTATTTCAACAACTCTACACTTTTAAAAGAAGTTTTAGCACCCATGAACATAACAGTTTCAGTGATATCATATAAGTTATCTTACACTACAAATTTAAGGAGAATCAAGCGTTAAAGGCAAGTTTTGAGTGGTAGAGCCACGCTGTAGACAGTTTTGTCTACAGCATGAATGGGCTGGCTCGACCGGGTCGTTACCGTCTTACTGAAAACCGACGTAAAGTAGTGGCTTGCTGCTGCGTTTCGTACGGTGAGTGAGATATCCGGAAGCCCAAATCCCCTCCCCTTCCCAAACCTTAATTATCCCTTTCCTTTAAGGTCGGCAACACGCCCATGATTCTTCTGGTGGTGGGCGTACATGGGCGGTGGAGATCACTTACCATCAGGTGAACCACTTGCCGGCTTATGCTATAAAAAAAATACATAGCCAAACTTTTTCATAGTAGAGCTTAGAGGTTGGCATACGAGCAAGTGAGGTAAGTTACCAACAAAGTATCTACAGCGTGCCTCTACCGCTTAGCAGCAAAGTGTCTACAGCATGGCATTATCACTTACCAGCAAGGTGTCGACGGCGTGGCTCTACCACTTAGCAACAAAGTATCTACAGCGTGGCTTTAACCACTTAGCTACAAAGTGTCTACATCGTGGATTCACCATTTAGCAACAAAGCGTCTACAGTATAGCTCTACGACTTATGATCAAAGTATCTACAGCGTGGCTCTACCACTTAGGCTCAAAGTGTTTACAGCGTGGCTCTACCACTTAGCATCAAAGTGCCTACATCGAGGATTTACCATTTAGCAAAAGTATCTACAGTGTGGTTCGACCATTTAGCAACAAAGTGACTACAGCTTGGCTCTATTACTTGGCAGCAAAGTGTCTACAGTGTGGCTTTACTCTAAGCCAAAATATGTCTGCAACGAGACTGTACCACCTCTTGAGAAAAAACTTTCTTGATACTAATAACTAAATGGATATCCCACTAGATTTGCTATCGACTAAAGGAAGTTAATGCTTAAGTTTATCCTTTTCGCTTTCCACGGCTGTCAACTATCCATAAACTCAAATCAATATTTATTCGATAACTGGTCATAAATTGTTAGTTTGTAACGTATAATTTGTCGGTTTGTTCGTCCATAGTTTGTGTATTGTTCAAATTAGTAGTTACGTCGTAATTTGTGTGCGTATCACGCGATTATTATGTTATTTTTATTTATTATTTTTTGATTCACTTCTTTTTTTAATTGAACAAACGTTATAAAATTAGGTGGAATAATAGAAGAAGAACAAATAAAGATTTTATCCTTGTTTTTATTTTATTTTCTTAGCGGATCAACATGTCTGTACCAAACATGTGATCTGAAAACACATACATACATACGCACTCACGCCTTTAATCACGAAGCGGTAGGCAGAGGTGTAACCAATACACCCAAATTTCGCCGAGCGTATTTCCGTCCCATGATGTGATAGAAAAACCCAATATCACTATACCTGACCCGGGATCGAACCCGAGGGCTCAGCATAGCAGTCGTGCCGCGTACGCAGTACAACTGCGCCACCGAGGCAGTCAATTTTCATTCAACATTTCTTCAGTCTAAAAACTCGAATCGAAGAAATGTAAATGTTGGTATCGGAACCTGTGACATTGAAACAATGAAATAACTTAAATGTTTCCGCACGAAAAAGTCATTTCATAGACTATTTTCCCACGAAATTGCAACTTCTCTCGATAGTCTCAGTCCAAAGTCGTAAATATAAAAATTAACGAGACATGATGTATATTATAATTTAATTTTCACATCCGAGACGAACAAAGTGTGTCGAACGTGGGGGAGGCCAAATAACAGTGGTCTATTTTAATGGATGCGACATCCCATCTCAGCAGCGGTTGCGTTAAGCGGAACGTGTCCGGAAACCACGCCTCTTCCGCCGACTTGTCAACCTGACAGCGCGCCAAATTATCTGCACAGAATCCAGCACTATTAAATTAAAGTATTGAACATATTTCTAAACAGTTTTCTAGTCTAGAAATCCATAGGAAATGGCTAGTTTTCTATAGTTCTTATCGTATGTTATCCTAGTTTTACTGAAATTAAAACACTTCAGACCGTAAATGATTGATGACTTACAACTACATATTCAATATACTCTGTGGCTTAAACCGTGATAGAGAATTTACATAAAACCATTGAAATGTAACTAACAAGTGACTAACCAATAAAGAAATAATGTAGCTGCCAGAGATTATTTTCCAATCTATGCTGAACTTTTACTCTGCAGAAGAGCTTTAAAAAGCTTACATAAACTGAGTCAAAATACCGAATCCACACTAACCGTACCTGTCGTGATATATAAGGTCGACGCTATGGCGATAGAATAAACCGCACTCCACTACTGGCGATTGCATGGGTCGATCATTGGTCCAAGCGAACCAAATCTTCGATGTGATGAATGCCTTTATATCTATCTTCCTATCCTGTAACTGTAGTGGTGTCCATTTTTACTTTAAAAATACCTTATTTTTACAATAAAAGTACAAGATATTGACAACTATAATGTCAAATTCATTAGAAAATCAAAAGTGATTTAACATTTATGTATGTATGTATGTAAACATGGTTGCACTGCCTATCCTTTGGATTATACAGACATGAGATTATTTCCTTCTAAATACTTAAATGTATTGTAATCAGAAATATGTTTTTAATTTTATTCATCAATCTTAGTATTCATAAATAATTGTGATCCAATTATTAATAAAATAGATATATATTATTGTAGGTAATATGCGATGTCGTTTTTTTTTTAGCAAAGGTCGACAAACAAGCAAAACTCAATGTTAAAAACTTTTTAACATAAAATAAAAAAACTCTAAAAGAATATTAGCAATTATTGTTATAGCGCAGATAGCCCATACATATGTTTTTTAAACTGCAATTTTAATCTGCTATCTAACAATGTAACAAGAATTTTTAAAATGAATGTATCGATCTCAATTCGTTTTGTTTTTGTTTGAAAGCTATTTCGAGATGGTTCATATATGTTTAAAAAAAATATACTAAGCCGTTTAAAGGTTGTATTATTGTATAACCCGGATTTAAGTAATATTTATTGGAACGAAGTTCCTTACGGCAGGCTTGGAGGGGATAGGGATTTCGCTGCGTGACCGAACTGAAAAAAATGTGATAGTAAAACCGTAAGAAAAATGCGTGGAATAAAAGCGTTAAATGAGAAGTGCGCAGGCGCGACAGTCGCATAACCAGCCAAAGTTAGTTCCTTTTTTAAAATGAAATTCATTCAGCCAGTTATAGTTGAAGTATTTTTATATCTCCTTCGATTTTTAAAAGATTATTACATAAGTTGATAAAAAATGCTATACAATAGCTTTACCGCGGCAGTCTCCGAGTGCCACACGTCTTTTTTATTTCTATTTTTCTATTCTATTTCTATGTAATTTTATGTTGTCAAACAAAAATAAAGAGACATATTTTGTTATTTTAGTTGATAATTTGAATTTTTTGCAATTTGTGTCGATTCTACATTACTTCGTTCCTACCTGGTGTCCCACGACACACACCAATTTTTTTTTCAGTAACTATCTGGCCCGTGTGGTCACGTTACATTGATATTACGCAATTCGTAAAAAATATTATTAATTTACTATAGTGATATTTAGTAGTATAATACGCCACTAGCACCATCTATTGTCGAATAGCACTAACTAAATCTATTTATAAATTATAACCTTGTCTATGGTCACTTGGCACAAGTACTTGAGTGAAGTAAGAAGTTCAGTTTTGACAGTTGTAATGTAACAGTGGTCATCGTATTTTTTATACCTCCTTGCATTTTGATACCAAAATATTAGTTATTCGCGAAGTGGTATTACGTGAACAAGATGAAAATAAGAGCCCACGCACTTCGGGAAAGGTGGAATGCGACCCGCTAGCATCGGTAAGTGACAATAAAGGACGTATAGCGAACGCTGGTGCCTGTATTTTTAACTGATTAAAAAAAACTGTAGTCAATTGGCTGTTAACCTTTTAACTAAAAGCGGGAGACGCGTAATTTGACGCTATGCCGTGTATAATTTTATTACTATTCGCTCGACGCCGCATACATTAGTCTGAGGATATGAATTCGCCCACAGTTTTGGACGATCTGTATTCTATAAAACACCTAACGTTACTTATCATATAATTGTTTTGTTATCTATATTAGTACAAAATTCACATTTAAACCCTTGATTGGCTCTAAACTGCGTGATAATACACATTAACCGTACATACGGTTATTATCTTTGTAAAAAATATTTTAATCAGTGATTGGGAAGTATTTTAGTTGTGTAACGTTTTCGGCTCTATTTGGGAATGTCGCGGATTTAGTGAGAAAAAAATTAATGGGTATTTTACTGTGAAAAGGTATGTTTCTTTGTTTATTTAGATGCACAGTATTTTTTAATTATCATAGAATATAAAATTCTATATTTCAAACCGTTTATTTTCTTCTACCAACAAAAAAAAATTGCAAATAGACACTATTATTTTTGTTTACTGCAAAGTTCAGGGACATAACATTTTGCTTAATCTGTTTTTTCATGTTTACAAGAAAAATGTTTAAAAGTTAAAGTTATGTACATAATTTTGGACTTCTTATTAGCTAATAAGATAACCTGTTCTGTTAGTGTAGGTACATACTCCAATTAAATTTAATTTGTATTGCAGTTGTAATAGTGGTAATAATTTTTTATCTTACAAATATTTTAAGGAGAATCAAAAGATTGAATCTTGTCCTGACAAAATAATCCAATATAAGTATTGTAAATATTTAATGAAATGATTAGATTATTATTATAAACTAATTGGAATCATGTTGGACACCCTATATATATAAGTAGATGTATTTTAAAAATAAAAACAATGCTTTAACATGTTTTGTAACAATCAACAGTAGGAATATCTAAAGCAGGAGTTCCTCAAGGTATAACGCATCCTCCACTTTACAAAACAAAATTGCTGTCACTGCCTAATTTGTTTACCTACTTTTAAGAAACTTCCCAGTAAGGTATTAACTATTTTAGTGGGACTCCTGAGTTTCCATTTCTCGGACAAACATTTGAAATTGCTCACAACAAATTGGTAGCAATATTTTAATTTCATTTCACAATACCAAAAAGAAGGTGAGATAAGGGTGAAAAATAATAAAGGTAGGCACTACATACTATTTATATAATCTGGAGTGAAGATTGCATTTTTAAGTTTTATTTTATTAATTAAAAATTTATTAATTCAATTTCAAATACTAATATTCCACCCACATGAACAGTTCTGTGTCCCCATTTGTAGGTCTGTGTGCCCTTCCTGGGAGGATCACCTCCACTTTTAAAACTGCTCTTCTAAAGCAAGGATTGAGAGCTTTCTTTTTATAGAAAATTAGGAGGGATGGTGGAGGATGATAGTCAAATATTCTATGACATATTCTGTTGTTATTTATGGTTATATGCTGATGATAAGTTTAATACTTGATTACAAACTGATACTTTGAATAGGGTATGCAGTAAACATAACAACAAATTTAAGGTAATATGGATGAGAGGTGATTAAAAGAAACTTTATATCTAGAAAAAGGTGTGATTTACACATTTATTACTTACAGATTTTATTTCAGCTAAGTAACCTTTCAATCCATCTTTCCCTTTTGCCATACTATTTATAGAAGGCCTTGTATATTTATCAATTATTTATAGTTTTATTTATCATGTTTATAGCTACTAGAATAAAACTGGGGACTTTAATTGATGAATAAATAAAGTAAATGTTCGACTTGATATTTTGAATGTTTGAGCTTGTGAACATGAACTTTGATCACAGAAAGTCTACACAGCCTTGACATTGTGGTTTTATTGGGATAATTAATATGTAGCGCATCCTACACATATCCTTTTTTGTCTTTTCTGTTAACATTGAACACCATTATTTGTTAATTGCTTAGTTAAAGAAAATGGAAATTTTTCTGTTAAACTTTTGGTAAGTGATTGATAATGAGTTTAAAATAAGTAAGAGGTTTTTATACTATGTTATGATGTTTAAACAAGGAATCATCAAAACATGTGAGCTTATGAAATTATAGCAAACCTTTTTTGCTTTGTTGAACTTATATGCTGTTATATAATCATATTCAAATGAGGCATTATGAAATCTTTGCTATAAAGCAAAACTGTTTATATGGATTTTGTTTTTCTTTTGATATCAGTTTTATTCTCCTATTTTATCATGCATTCCATGACAGCCTCCGTCGCGCAGTGGGCAAGTAGGTAGCCGACTGAGTGGCGAGCGGCCGCGGGTTTGATTCCCGCACCAAAACAAATGTTTATGTGATCCACAAATACTAGTATGAGCTCAAGGTGTTGTGAGACCGTAAGGGCCTCGTAGTTCCTAATTACCAACGATACAAATTAACCGAGTGAGGGGTCATGATTATGTGTGTGACTGTTGGGTGTATTTATTTATTCCTCCGTCTCAAACTAAAATCTTGCAGTCCGCTTCATGAATCAACCTATTTACTAATCTGATACCTTGCTCTGCCTGAATCGGCCCATCCCGTACTTATTCTTACGGCCGTAAAAGGTAACCAATGATCGTGCCGAAAACGATGACTTTGCGGACACGCTAAGTGACTGATTCGAGTGCTCCGTATGCACATAAAACTCTAGTATACAGTCATAATATCCTAAGGCGCTAAAAATTCACATGCGTCGTGAATTCGTCGAAAATTCTAGGACATTTTGTCTTGAACCACGCTAGAGAATCAACGTAGAGCAAGAGTCTCTGCGATCCCTCAGTTTTTCTAAATCTCTGGAACTATTGGCAGGTAGATTTTGTGTGCAACCGCAAAGAAAGGATTGAAAAAAAAGAATATCCTTAGATCACTCAAAGGACACTGGGCAAATAGTATGGGAGAAAAACCCACGGCGGACAGAAATGAAATTGTGAGCATATATCGGTAAATGTCTCTAGTTTATCATGGTAAGGGTCGCTTTCTTGTGGGTTATGGGAATATTAAAAAAATAAATAAAAACCAATTCATATTTTTTAACATTATTTATTCGGCGTAATCAATGTCTATTGTGATTTCATCTAAAAATACCGCAGGGGTTTCAAATTGTTATTGGTGCCTAGCCCAGGATAAAAAATAAACGATACTGGCGATGTGCGCGCAACTACCTATGATACGGCGGCCATGTATACACCAGCAGTAATAATCTTCAACACTTTGTCTTCCTTGTCTCGCTGGGTTTATTAAAATATATGTGTAGTATTGACGCGCTCTGACATGTCGCGACTGAATTCGTCCTCTTATCAATATTTTATTGTTTGTAAAATCTTGGTGCCGATAGACCTCTATTAAGTAGATGCCATTTGGTCTCATATGCTCATGGCAATACGACTTGGCCAGTCTTAGATGATAGCTTCCCAATGTGAATAATATCAGGTTTTCCTATGTTAACTGTGGGAAATATCTAAAATCTGGATTATTTCCATCTTCCATGCAACTCTCTGTCTATTCATATTGTTTTCAATCACGTATTGGGCCAGTTCATTCTCTCTATTGATTTTTTCATTAATAATGTTAATAAACTGATCAACGTATGCAATATCTTCATACGGACGTCTAGTGGCGTTGATAATTGCCGCAGCGGTTTTGAAGTCTGTCATCATATTTGGTAAACCTACATTGAAATATGTATGCCGAAATATTTTAAAATATTTTTTAAAACGGCCATTTATGGCCTCGACTACCCAACGACACATTGTTATCAATCGTGACTTATTGGCATCTTGCGTCGTTAATTGTTCTCCTCTTGCTCTGGATGGTGGCGTATGTGGAACATAACCACATTCTTCAATTAAAGGAATTGAATTTCGAAATCCACGATTTAATATAAAAATGTATTTCGTTCTTAAAAACCAATGCCAAGGGGATTCTTCACTTTGTAACAGATGACACAGGATTGAGGCATCTGACGTTGTCGCTGGATATGGTCCCACAACGTCTATTATGTAGCCGTCGGTGCAAACAACCAAGAAAGGCTTTACCAAGTTTCGGAATTTGTGAAGACAGTAGGTTTTTCTTTGAAATAAAAAATTCGCACTTTTTTGGACATATAAGTATGTTCCGTCCATCACAAAAATTCCATTTTCATGTTGGTTACCATGAAATATGGCTTGGGATCAAAAGGTTGGTTACTGGCTACTGCATCATCTCGAGTTATATGATCCAAGCCCAAATACTGCGGCATAAAATCTTCAGTAAAGCATTGTCTTGCTTTGTAGCTTTCTCTCAAATGTCCTTCTAGACATATTGAATTTTGATGCTAAGCGCTCATTTGATTCGCTGATGGCAGATGCATGTACTCGATAGAACCCGTTTTGTAGCTATTTTTAACAGAACGACATTTTATATTACTTAAATAGAGTATTAGATTTTACTTTTTGAATAAATATATTTCTAGTTCTAACTTTGTTCTCCCATGGATTTAAAAAAAAAAAACCATATGCAATGATAAGTGAATTTATGCTCTTTCATTTAATACCAAGTTCGTCAATGTCCGTGACCGGGTCGGAATACGCCCAATGTCCTTTGCACATGAATGGAGCCGTGAGAAAAGCTACGTCCCATTGCGATGGAAATCTTACACTCCTTCGTGCGCGCATGCTACGGGCACAGCCAAGTCGCTGCCTACCGACTGCCTATTGAGTACCTTTTGAGTGGTAGAGCCACGCTGCAGACATTTATGTCTCCAGCATGAATGGGCCGGCTCGACCTGCTAGTTACCACTGCATCACAGAAAACCGACGCAAACTAACGGCTTGCTGCTGCGTTTCATACGTAGAGTGAGATATCAGAAGTCCCTAAGCCTCCTCTTCCCAATCCCATAATTATCCCTTTCCCTTAAGGTAGTCATCGCGCCCATGATTCTTCTGGTACTGTGGGAGTACATAAGCGACCGACTTGCTCGTTTGCCGACCCATGATATTTAAAAAAAATACTAACTGCCGGTGTGCAGATAACGGACAATTCTTTATATGGCTGTTTGTTAAAGTAGCCGGAACAAGAATAACGTTGAATTTATGATAATGGTGACACATAGGCGAAGTAGCTCCCTTCAAAACGGAAATGTCACACGCTCAAGGATGGCAAATGGCTTCAAGGAAGGCAGCATACGTGGCTCATACATTGTTATACATTACAATCATTCGTTACACAGAGCTTTGTCCATCGACCGTCAACATAAGTTACCGAGAGAGTTCATATTTCATCGTAGAATATGAATATTAAAAATATGGTCACACATAATCCACTTCTTCCACCTGCCCTTATCCCACTCGCAGCAACATGCGTTTTAGCACATGATACAGAAAGATTTGGCTTGTAATTTTTACGATTTGCCGCCTGCCTGACGTCTCCCCTCTACAAATACAAACACAAACATCGATGCGGGGATTAAACCCGCGGCAATTTTTTTCACAGCCAGCTACGGAGGCTGTTCATACATAACCCAATAAAATCGTCAACTTGATATCCATGAATTTAAACAGACTATGATTTCAGACAAATCGTGCTGTCTTAATATTAAAATGTGCTTTATTCTAGTAAAATAAAAAATGGCGGAGATCCTCAGTTCGTCTGTATATATTTTAACGTACATAATGTTCATGATATGCACCGATTTGATGATTATTTCACTAAAAGCATTAAAATAAAACTAACAAAAAATAAACAGACTCACAAAAACTATAATGCGAAAAATAATAGTCGTTACTATCAATCATTGACCATTAAACTTCAATAGGACCAATTAAAAATTGTTTAATTAATTTTTAACTTTTTCGTTTTTTGTGTCGGTATTATGCTTTAGGAGAATTAGGTACTTAAGCTTTTTTTTTAAATTCTCGGTCCAATTTAAGAAAGTGCGCACGCTGTGTGTGGCGCCAACTGAGAACCTCCTTTTTTCTAAATGAAAATCTGTCCCACCTTAGAAACATCTTATTCCTACACCCTTACACTCCCTTATAATAAGTAATCCCCCCAAACCACACACAATTTTAATTTAATAACAGCCGCAGTCGTTGGCTCAAGCAAGAGGCTTTTTGAAGTAATAACTTCTTATAGGAGGGTCAACCGTTTCGTAACGTAACGCGTTACAGCGCCACTCTGTCTGGCTTCCCTTTCTGACGCATACGGCAGCAGTAGGCAGGCTCCTCCTCTCTCACTTTAACCCACATTAGTTTAAGTTATCACTTCTGGCGAGCGTCCCGAGGCGCACACGTTTTTTTGAACCTCAGTTAACTTCTCACGCTTAGAAATAACTAGGAGATGATTGGTATTCTTACATTGTTGCCACATCGCACAAATTATATACATTTTTAGCATGCCATAGACACAAGTCGTGTCTGAATTGTCAAATTAATTGTCTGCACACAGTTAGGCATCAAACAATATGGCCATTAGAAAAGTTAAGGACCCACTCCCGCATACCACAAACATACTAGCCACTGGGTATACTTTTACACTAGCATTTCCTGGCGACCGAGTGAGGTAGATTTGACCATCAAAATATTATTTCCAACATAAACTTGGCAATTCCCTTGCGAATTCCGAGGAATCCCTTAATCGATGCTTACCACATAGAATCAACTCCCCATCAAAATTCAAGTTTCCAGTTTTGTATGATCCACAAATATTTGTGTCGGAGTCTGGGTGTTGTGAGACCGAAAGTCTCTCATAATTCCTGATACCCACGACACAAGATTCGTATCTTACTGTGGGGTCAGGACTATGAATGTGACTGTTGGGTGTATTTATTATTTATTCTATCCTTAATAGTTTGGGCTAGACGTGATGTATTTTAAACGGATTTTGTAAGAAAGAATTGTCAGAATTAAATCGATGATAGTAAAATAACAATATGTTCAAATTTACTACCTCGGTGGCGCAGTTGTATCGAGTACTCGGTACGAATACTATGTCTCGGGTTCGATCCCGGGTCGGGTCAAATGATTGGGTTTTTCAATCACGAAATGTTCAGTATTGGCCCGGTGTCTGGAATTGTGCCAGTTATGACGATTGGCTCGCCACTATCATGGCATGGAACAAAAATACACTTGAAAAATGTAGGTGTCCTAGTCACACCTCTGCTCACCCTTCGGGGATTGCATGCGTGAATGCGTATGTATGCATGTATATATGTTGAAAGAAGTCTAAAACGAATATCTATGTTTGAATGCTAACATTTTATTCAATTAGTATTCTCTAGTAGGAAAAAGCATTGTCTAACGCGTGACGTAAATCCAATACTGTGATTAACCACATATTTGGCTCAAGAAACATTAGCTTACTATCGTAGTATTTTGATATCGACGCGTTTATCTATTCCGTAACGTGTTACGTTGCGATTAATCGTGGTATTTACTACACATGTAATGTTAATACACATGTTTTGCACCCGTATTCACTAATTTTACTAAAAAATTCCCATAGTGCGCGAACGCATAGAGGCGGTAAATATAATCCTTACATAGAAAAATTGAGTGTTTTCTCACATTCTCATGTCAAAATATTTTACCAAGTACTCGCTTTTGTTCGCGGTTTTGTTCGCTTGAAATAAATTTGACGAATAATATTTAATTTCCCAAACAAAATTTGCAACCCCCTGTCTCAACTTAGGGGTTGACTTTCGAGAAATCTTAAGGAGGTATTCTAGTCTAGAAATTTGAAAAAATCGTTTTTTTTTTTTTTATATATTTTCAAAGTTTAACTATTCAAGAATATGTCTACCAGAGGATTTTTCAAAATTCGAATTATTTTCGGAGATATAGCTATTTTGCTGACCCGGCGTCCAATTCATTCCGGACCTCAGATAATTGAAATAGCGACATTTATTGCTGTTTGTATTTTTAATGAAGGCTTTATTCCTATTTTAAAAATGATGGAGCTTATGGGAATAAAGATTGGCCCGGAAGCTCATTCATTTGCTGTGAAAAGAAACAACGCCCGGATTGACCGCTCCGAGATACGAGCATCCTTTGCATCAAAAGAGGCCAGAACTGCTCGATTGGAAGAGAGAAATGGTGCTGCCACACCGATGTTATAAAATGTTAACAAACATTTTCTAACATTAAAATTGTTACATTTTGTTAAGAATTGTTAGATGTTTTAAGTGCTCCCACACCGACGGAAAATGTTTGCAAACATTTTCTAACATTGTCTAACATTTTATAACATTTGAAAACATGACATCGGCCCTTCTTCTTTGACGGCTTCTTTGACGGTGCCGCTCTCAAAAGTACCGCCGCCCGCAGTTAAAGAATGTTCAAAAATGTTACAAAATGTTACAAATTGTTAAGAAATGTTTACTAAATGGTGCTGCCACACCGCTGTTATAATATGTTATACAACATTTGTTAACAAACATTTTCTAACATTTTATCACAATGTTAGAAAATGTTAATAAATGTTTAATGTTAGAAAATGTTATATAACATTTTATAACACCGGTGTGGCAGCACCAAAACGCAGAAAATAGTTTTTTTGAAGTAGAAGAAGGTCTGATGTATGAAGCAGGAATGGCAGATTGAATAAAAGTAAGTATAATATATCATTTCATAACTTTGACAGCGAAAAACTTTACGCGAAACTTTAAATGCGTTTTTCTCAGAACAGACTTTTTCAATATATTTGTCACGATTTCTCGAGTTCTACTGGACCGATTCACTTGAAATTTTCAGGGAATCTTCTTTATAGACCTCTCAAGAATTGGAACTAGCCTTATCCCCAAATTTCAATTTTGACTATTTTTAAAAAATTCGAGAAACTCAAAAAAATGGTAAAAAAAATCGTCTTTTTTTCAAACAGTCGCCATTTTGTCAAAAAAATTTTTTTTCACTCATCGCTAGTTCTGATTCTTGCGACATCATTGCAGATAAATAATCTTTTTTATTTTTTCATTTCAGATGACTAGGAGGGTAGAAATCATGTCAAAACTCATCTGCCAATTTTTTGACGCCCCCCACTTCATCGGCTGCCAGTTTTTTAAATTTTTGACTTTTTTTTTTTTTAATTTTTTTCTGTACTCTTGAAACATTAATAAATAACTGATAAAAAAATGGATACTAAAAATATTGATTGCTTTTTTTTTACGACACTTTCAAAATGACCTAAAATTCATGTCTCTACACTAGAATACCCCCTTAAACGATGTAAAATTGATTCCTTTCCAAAATGTAGAATTTCTACCCTCTTATTTTGGACTAGGCGATGTAATGATGAAACAGGGACATTACTTTTTAACCTGCAACAAAAAAGAAGGGTGACCCATGACACCCGCAATACCAGAACAGTCATGAACGCATTTCCGATATTAGTGATCGCCGTGTAAAAATATTTTTTATAGCATAGGTCAGCATACGAGCAAGTGGGTCACCTGATGGTAAGTGATCTGCACCGCACATGCCCACAATAGCAGAATAATCATTGGTGCGTTGTCTTAAAGGAAAAGAATAATTAGGGATTGGGAAGGGGAAGGGGATTTGGGTTTTATGTAAGAAATATGTGGCCTCATTACGAATTTCTATAAAGTGTTCTCGACTAATGTACAAAAAATGTTAAAAAACAGATGATACCGGTTTTTTGTGTTATTTATCTTTAAAAATACTCATACTATTCATGCGTATTCTATATGTACTAAAAGAAATGCTGTGACATCCTACTACGTACTACTATTAGAAATGTGAAAGTTTGAATGTTTGTTAGTCTATCACGGCTTAACGACTGAACGGTTTTGATGATGTTTGGACTCAGGTAGACCATGAATACCTAGAAATACCTTTTTATCCCGAAAAAGGCCATTCACACGGGCAGACCCGAGCAAAAGCTAGTAGAAATAAAATGAGTCTTATTACTTTTCGACATTCCTAATAAAAAACTTACGAAATGGGTGCCGTGGGAGTTGAGATCGAACCCGCGACCGCTCCTCGCTAGGTTATGGCTTGTTTATCTACCGATAAATCTGTTTCATTTGACCCGACCCGGGATCGAACCCGAGACATAGTATTCGTACCGCGTACTCGATACAACTGCGCCACCGAGGCAGTAAATTTGAACATATTGTTATTTTATTATCACTGATTTAATTCTGACAATTCTTTCTTACAAAATCCGTTTAAAATACATCACGCCTAGCCCAAACTATTAAAGATAGAATAAATAAAAAAAAATACACCCTACAATCACACACATAGTCCTGACCCCACACTAGGTTAACCTGTAACGTCGGTAAAAGGAATTACGAGCGACTTGCGATCCCACAACACCCAAACCCGGCACAAATATCTGTAGATCACATAAACATTTGTCTCAGTGCGGGAATCGAACCAGCGGCCTCTCGTTTCGCGGCCGGCTACTCGCCCACTGCGCCAAGGAATAATGGTATCAATAATTAAAAACAATATTTTTTTGGAAATCTATTGTTTATAAATTTTAATATGGGGGAGATTTAAACAGGTTATATAATATCGTAACATTTTTTCAACAACCTAGATCCGCCCGCGTCCCACATTATGAATGCAGTGACCGTATTTGGGTCGGAATTGAAGACTCGAAGTTACAATTCCCGCAATATAATTGGGCCGGCCTGAGAACCGTGAGGTCTTAGCTTCAATTCCCGTTCAATTCATGCAATTATAATTTGTGTTTGAGTTTTCAATCGCTTACGAACTGTGAACCCCCATTTTTTGTCACGCCAACATAGACCCCCGTCGAGTCTCCCGTGGTTCTCTGGGGGTCCACCTGGACCACTTTGGGAACTAAGGATCTACAGCATGAAGGCGCTGGCTCGACCGGGTCGATACCGGCCGGTCTCACATAAAACCAATTTTAAGCAGTGGTTTGCTGCTGCGTTTCGTACGGTGAGTGAGATATTCGGAAGCCCAAATCCCCTTCCCAATCCTTTCTTTTAAATTCGACAACGCGCCCATGATTCTTTTGCTATCGTGAGCGTACAAGAGCGGTGGACATCACTTTTCATCAGGTGACCCGCGTGCTCGTTTGGGATATTATAAAAAACAGAGTAGATCGCCGTTACTCAATCCGTAGTTAATAGCAATCAATATCTGGCTTCCCAGAAATAGGCGTGGCACTGTAAGTAAATAATAATGTAGATAGTAACCCCGCGAGCAATTAAAACGGCCACTTAGTTAATAAAAAAATCTAGTTTAACAAATAATTATCATAATTCGTAACCCAGAGGCACGAAGTCGTTGCGTGAACACTTTTTAAAATAATTTTGGGGGCAATGGCATAGGCTGTTACGGCCGCACGACTTTTAGTCGGACGATTTTTTGTCTAATTCCAAATGGTTCTAGTTAAACTACAACTATATAAATAGCGCCTAATAAAAAACCGAGGTCGCAATGGAGGTCTTTAATAATATCAGTTTTTCTCACGGAAAGTATTTATTTATTTATTATGATCTCGAACTTAATTGCTTAAACTAAATAAATACAACATTATAATCATTGTATTTTAAGGTGGTGTCCGTTTTTACTGAAGTTTGCTCAAGTCAAATTGACCCATATAACCAACTCATCAAAGAGAACGACGTGTCCTAGAACACCAACTTTCTTTCTTTCTTTCTGCCTGGCGTCATCCCGGCTTACGCCCAGGGTCAACCTTCCTCTATCATGATTTGACGCTATGTCGACCCACTTTCTGACCCGCCACAACCTTCACAACCGCAATGACAACCACGTTTCGCCATTGTTTCTTCCGTTATATATCAGCAGAGTGTACCTCGTGCAGGAGAGGTTGGCTTTGTACCTCAAATGTTTGTGGACCACTTACACTCCATCACCAACTTAACAAGGTGGCAGGTCCCTCGAATGCAAGAGGCCGTCAGGGTTGGTACCACCGCTTTGTTTATTTCTGCCTCCAAACAACAGTGTGTAACCACTGTTGTGTTTCGGTTTGAAGGACATTGAAGCCAGTGAAATTACTGGGCATTGTGGGACTTAACATCTTATGTCTCGGGGTGACGAGCGGAGTTCAGTGTCATGCAGTGCTTTGTAATTCAAAGTTCTGTGTAGGTTTGCTTCTGTTTATGGGCAGGCGTGGCGCTTACCATGAGGCGAGCGTCTTGCTCGTCTCGTCATTCAATCAAATAAAAAAAAACTACATAAACTAAATGAATACAACATTATAATCATATGTTTTTTTAAGGTGATGTCTGTTTCTATCGAAAACACCGAAAGCCTTAAAAGGTTCGAGATACTCGCAACGCATAAACAGATAATAAAAAAGTCGTTAATTTATGACAGGAATTTTGAATATCGAAGTGTAAACATGATCAAAATGTCGTTGATGTGCGTCAAGCCTACTTTGATGGTTGCGCCATCTATCGCGTTCGGAACCAAAATAGATTTGTGGCGAAATGTTACTAAGCTAAGCCGGTTATTTTTGGTAAAGGCTTGTTGTTTTTGTTATAAATATTTAGATTTTTGCACCATCGATTTATACTCTAGTCATTCTGTTATTACAAAATGTGTGTTTTATTTTTGCATAGATGAGCCGCCGGGGTCATGTGTGGTACGACTGAGTGAAGACAATATAACAATATTAATAGGCTCTATGGCGCAGTGGGCGAAAAGCCACGTGTTCGATCCGCACATTGAGTGGTAGAGCCACGCTGTAGACAGTTTTGTCTACAGCATGAATGGGCCGGCTCGACTGGGTCGTTACCACTGTCTCACAGAAAACCTACGTAAAGTAGCGGCTTACTGCTGCGTTTCGTACGGATCCGCAGGCTCAAATCCCCCTCTTCTTTCCGATCTAATTATCTCTTTCCTTTAAGGTCGGCAACGCGTCCATGATTCTTCTGGTATTGTGGGCGTACATGGGCGGTGGAGATTACTTACCATCAGATGACCCACTTGCTCGTTTGCCAGGCTATGGTATAAAAAAACAGAACCGAGACAAAATAATGTTTGTTTTTTGTGATGACTGATGACAATACTTCGATTAAAGTTATGCGCTTTATTTTTTACGGATACCCTAGTGAGACAAAATTAACATAATTTCGCTTGAAAGTCGACATTATATATTTGGGCTGCACGGTAATTAACATCAAATTCAGCGTAGTGACGTTGCCGTCAGGATAAAAAAAAAATAACTTGCCCGCGGCTTTTTCCGGAACAAAAATACTTATGTCCTTCCCCTATCTCCTTACCAAATTTCATTAAAATCAGTTCAGCCGTTTATCCGTGAAAATGTAACAGACATTGGTACTTTCGTAATTTTATAATATTAGTATGGGTGGATTGTAGCTTTATATAGTCGGGGGTATGTATGTAAATAATATATGAGATGTTAAGCGATTATTGTGTATGTAATTTGCATTCTTACGAAGAAGATTTAAACTCTTGTCCACATGGGTCGAATTTAATCGGTAGGTACATTAAATAAATATAGGAAAAACAAGTTTGGCGCCATTAATGATCATCGGTATAAACATGGATTGTTAAATAAATTTCCCTTTCATTGCTGCACTGTGGAAAAAATACATTGATATTCAGCTCCTGGCGTATAGTGCTCGTTTCAATAGCGACTACCTAACGTAAATTACAATAGCTAGCCTTGTACCAGAAATAGGTATTTGATTCGTATTTTTTTATTATTTTAATCAATAAGCTACATTTCCCAAAATCTATTGTCGAAAGAATTAAATAAATCAAATCAAGAATATAAAAGTTAGAAGATATTTAAATCTGCTGGAAAGGGTAGTTGCCAATTGTCGGAAAAAGGATGCACGACATAGCACGTTCCGTCACAAGGCAGGTCACGCCTGTTACGGTGCACGCGTGGGAGAGAAATAGCGAGATTTACCCACTACTCGCTCACCTTTGCTTATTCCAATATTTAAAACATGAACTGCAGCCTCATTTTTACCCAATTTTAGTTTTATTTTCGCAAAATAGTTTCTTTTTTGTATTATTGTCGGGTGCATATAGAATTAGACATAATCAAATATTGTCAACAAACGTCTTCTCACTTTTCAAATGAATTCAAATATGCAATAACATTTCAACCCACATCAAGTAAAAATTGAGAAGTTGATTTTATTTTGCTAAATTTATTCGATTTAAGCAAGTTCCGTATTTTACAAATAAATTGAACATTTCCCACGAACAATTAAGCAGAATAGAAAATTAAATTATTGATTTAAGTTATTGAATTTAGCAACACAAATTTGTCATCTAAATGTTTCCTTGATGTGGGTTGAAATGTTATTGCATATTTGCATCCAAATAATCCCTACTAATTAGGTTATAGAGATTGAAAAATAAATAGATATTTGTTTTCATTTGTGGTACAAGGCTGAGAATTAGGAGACAATTAAAATTCATACGTGTTGAATTGAGAATCTCCTCCATTTCTTCGTCGGTTAAAAAGCACATAGTGCCAGTTACACTATAATTTTATCGAAGGTGTAATTTGCAGGTAATTATAAGCAGATCTATTATAACCAAAGACAATTATCCTGTGATTAATGTCTGTTGTTTTTGGACTGTACCTACTAAACTTTTTTAAAAGCTTAGATGTTTAGACGAGTCACTATAAAAAGGACACAAAAACTAGTTGGAGAAATATCATTCGTGTAAAAATAACACAAAACATGTATCGATGTAAATGTTAACAGTAAATCGAAGGCTTCATCATAAGGAGTACAAGTTAGCGAACATAATCAAGTTTTATCATCGACATTATCATTCGATGATTGCGTTAGGGCTGGTACTTGTCTTAATTGAAATAACGGAAATAATTAGAAAAACCGAATACGTATAAATTATCATTTACCTATTTAAATTACGTAGAGATTTAATGGTGCGCAGGCGCCACTTATGTATAACATCCGCAAACTATTATGCGAATGGCTAGCGATATCCATTGCACGTATATATCCACAATAATAGAAGACCCATGGGTGCGTTGGTGACTTTTAAGGAAGGAAGTGGGGATAACAGTAGGTACACATCCCGAATATTTCATACGTCATCAAGCGACGAAATAATCACTGAGAAAATAAAGACATCCGCACAAAACGTGAGATCCACGCGATATTTTTTTTTCTAGATCTCAGTTCATACGTATATATACCTATAATAGTAGACAGCCCTAGTCTCACTGATGGTCTGAAACCCCTAAGGCATGCGGATTAGAATTGGCTCTCTCTGCGTGCTCTACCGTATGTTCCATGGGGAGTGCTCTTAAGGAACTGTTTGAGATGATCCCAACATCTCCTTTATACCACCTCACCACTCGTCACCAAAAGAAAGTTCTAGCATTCCACCTGGAACCACGTACTTCCAGTGCCATGCATTTCCAGAGGTATTTTCCCCCACTCACTTTCAGACTCACCGCGGTGTTTCCTCAGCGTTATGACGTGTTCTTTTTAAAACGAGGCTTAAAAACTTATCTCCACGATAGGCAGCGGCTAACCACTTACCGTCAAGTGAGGTACCAGCTCTTCTGCCTTCGTTGGCCAATAAAGAAAACACAGGAGTTTTAAACGCTCATAACTACGAACTCTACATACCGAATTAAATTACTTTACCATGTTAGAATATTCTGCTTATTGTTATTTTTCACAAAAATTTAACATCCCAATTGCCAGCGTGAGATTTCATACTTCAGAAATTTTAGAGGTGTTTTTATGCCAAAACATAATTATGTCAAAATCTCTAACCTGTGTTCTTCGTCTCCCCAGTTTGATAGAGTAAGTTCCTAATAAGTATTATATGTAGAATATACATTTTGTTCTAATTGGAAAGTCTTTGTAACAAAACTCATTCTTGCACGTTTTGCTGGGTGCGTGATGAGTTTATATAGAGGCAATACTTTGTGTGCCTGTCACTATTTTATTATTATCCGCGTAGCTATATAATTAGCTAGATTATTGTTGAATTCAGCAGATACTACATGAACAGGGTTAGATATAGGTGTCATAGACACTTACTATTATCTTACAGTATAGCGACTACAAGTTGACGTGATGAATGGCGCTGTCTTCAAACGCTCATTGCTTGATTTACGGACGATTTCCACATTTGACAGATTATTCTATACATTTTCCACCACCAACCACTTGTTGCACTAAACGTATATAGATGACAACTGCAGGGTCACACATAACTACATTTTTACAAGCTCACGCACATAATGGCATATCTTTAACATTCAAGATTTTTTTAATCTTTCAAATACTAATCAATATATTACCACCAGCGTCTCTGCTTGTTTAACGGAAGATAGTAATTAATTAAAAAGCTCTCATGTCTGTACCTCGTATCTCTCTGTCAAATTTTCACAAGATCAGTTCTTTAGCTAAGTCTTGTATATAAACAGACAAACTCACTTCCTTGTATATGATATTATTAGTATTGATACGATTCATTATGAATTCATTACAAAAATACTATCTTGTTTTTTATATGTTTTTTTAAACATGAGTTCCGTACTAACAATTTCTTAACTTCTTGTTTAGTGATTTAATTATTTGCGAACTAATATGTATTTCTGGAACGGTTTTAGTGTTCCGTACTTTGAACACTTATGGATTCACCTGTCTATCTTTCCGCTTTTCTATCATCGATTTTTATCAGACTCGCTCACGTCAATAAATAACGACATGAGTGTAAGGATTTTTTATAGGAAATGCAAACGAGTAAGTAGTTCACGTGGTATATGATCTCCACAGCCCATAAACATCAACAATAGCGGAGAAATCATGGATGCGTTGCTGACCATAAAGGGATAGTAAAGGCATCAGGCCTTCCCAATTACGGAGGGGTGGGGATTTCCTTCCCTTTTGCCTTCGAATATGTCACTCACCTAGTCGAATTTCTTTGACACAGTGACAACGACCCGGTCGTGACGATGCATTCATCTTGTATATAAAACTATCTACTTTGGGGCTACTACGCGGGATTTTCTGGGTATTGCCACTTTTCATATAGGTGTTTATTATAATACGTGCTGAACGTACATTGGATTCATTCAGAAGAATTCACGCATGATATACGGGCCAATCACACGTGCATGAATAAATCTGCAGATCACATAACACTAGGCCCTTAACTTAGAATTAAAGGACTAGTTTTTTGGGGCTAAATGGAAAATTTATTTGTCTTTTAATATTATTTTGTACAATATAAATTAAAGGCACTATATATTTTTATTAGACCTTTATTTTGTGCTCTATAATGGTTTTAAATTTTTCTGCATACATGACCATAATTGCTATCATCGCCGTATATTTCGCAAATTCACTTCTAGAAGTTTGTAAACTTAATGTTACCCTTAGAAGTTTAGGCTCTAACAATATTACGACTTGGGAAAATGCAGCACTAAGCCGGTCTACCGCCAGGCAGACAGATTACGACCAGGGAACAATCTAGTTTTTTTTTATAACATAGGCCGACAAACGAGCCAGTGGGTCACCTGATGGTTAGTGATCTCCACCGCCTATGTATGCCCATAATACGAGAAGAATCATGGGCGCGTTGATGACCTTAAAGGAAAGGGATAATTAGGGATTGGGAAGGGATGAGGGATTTGGACTTCCGGATATCTCACTCACCGTACGAAACGCAGCAGCAAGCCGCTACTTTACGTCGGTTTTCTGTAGGATAGTGGTAACGAGACGGCCCTTTCATGCTTTAGCCAAAACTGTCTACAGCATGGTTCTACCACTCAAAAAGTATTTCATCAATGAACATAGAATCCGTGACAAAATGTTAGTCCTACAGCTTCAAAAATTCATTTTTCTGCGGAACTGCCGTACTCAACCTTACACGCTTATATTTGTTACAACACAGTGAATTAATTTAAACAAGCAAATGTTACGCTACTCTAATATTCTAAATGTTTAACGACGCCACGTGTAAACACGACCCCCGATTTGATAACATCTTACATTATAATATCCATACATTTTCTACGCGATTTGTACATCATTAAAGGATTCTCATTGGTCGAGGCCTCTAATGATATAACACCTCTATTCTTTCTTTCTTTCTGCCTTGCGTTATCCCGGCTTAGTGCCAGGGTCCGCCTTCCTACTTAAACGCCTCCACTTCGCCCGATCTTGAGCATCCTCTATAGTGAGACCATTGGCTCTCATGTCTCCCTCCAATACGTCAAGCCAACGCTTTTTGGGCCGTCCACGGGATCGTACCCCTGGTACGATCTGGCTTAGGCACATGCGACCGACGTACTCCTGTGTGTGTGTACTCTATTATTTTATTAAAATCATCAATATGTTTAAAAAAAAAATGCTATTCAATATTTTTGCAATGATCAAAAATGAAACCAGTCTCATTTGCTGTCTACTCAAAAGCTTTCTAAATTTTGATACGATTCAATTACCATAAAAACAAGATTGTGATATTATTAAAAGCTTTTTTAGAATTGGCAGAATGTGTCAAGTATATATACATTAAGAGGCCTTGTTTTAATGACATTGGCGAAACTAAGAATGTGCACGTTCACACGGTATAACGGGGGTTTAAATCATCGCCTCTATATCTATAAATATTTATTTAAATCAGTTTATTTATGCAAGCATATATTGATAATATATCCTATATTTTACAACTAACTCGTTTGTCATATGATTTTAATGTCCAATTTTAGTGTTTATATTTTTAATTATATTTATAAGTCCGAGACATTTGTGTGATCAATAAATATTTGTTTCGGGTCTGGGTGTTCTTTTTATTCCGACTTTTTTTGTCTGGGTGGGTTGTCAGGCAGGCGGCCGGTCGTAAAAATTACAGGATTGTTTTTCTGTAACATGAGTTAAAAAGCATGTCGCTCCGACCCCACTACAAGTGGGATAAGGGCATGTGAAAGATTAGTCCGAGACACGCAGTCGTAATAATTATTTTTTTGCGTTCTAAATAATTCATTAAATCATTTATATTTTCCTGCAATTACATTTTTATTATGTACTAGCTTTTGCTCGCGGCTCCGCCCACGTGATCAAATAAACAAACAAACAATCAAACTCTACAGCTTTATAATATTAGTATAGATTTGATTTTGATTTGACAACGGAAGCCTTCAAATAATATTATTTTGGTAGCTTAGCAACGGAAGCCTTCAAATATGAATAATTTTCCCCGTTTTTGCAACATTTTTCACTGATGCTTCGCTTCTAATGGTCGCAGCGTAATGTTATATATCCTAAAGCCTTCCTCGATAAATGGACTATCCAACACAAAAAGAATTTTTTAATTCGAACCAGTAATTCCTGAGATTAGCGCGTTCAAACAAACAAACAAACAAACAAACAAACAATCAAACTCTACAGCTTTATTATTAGTATAGATTTACGAACCAGAAATAATAAAATACGTGTATTCGTCAGTAGATTATTGTTGGCTTTGATAATTTAAAAAAAGGTTTAACAAAACTTAAAAACCGACATGAAAAAACTGAAAACGTCAAAATAACAATTTCTTCAGTCGTCGTCGTCGTTTTGGAGTCAGTGCCGGTGCCGTCAACTGAAATTGGTATTGGCAGGTACAGCTATGGCAAGTGAATTCCAATAGCGGCGAGTGTGCTGTTATCAGTTGATGAGTTTAATTTTTTACTCCCTTCTCCGTCATCAAATCTTAACCAAATTTGATTTGGTTACGGGTAGGTAGTGGCTTGGCTGTACCCTGGTGTTGTTGAATAAATTATTTTTCAATAAAATCGATCTATTTTTGAAAGAGAAGTCCTATACACCTACCTACATAAAAAAAGCTAAAAACCGCGCTTCATTGAGATCCTTCTCCATTTTAAAGTCGGTTAAAAATTGTGATAATTTGAGGCTCAGTAGCAAATTCTCAGATACGTCAAATGCCAGATTAAACAGTTACTACCATTTTTAAAAAAATGCAAAGTAGCAAGGAAACTTGGCCAGTCCAAAGTTGTTTTTTATAGATAACATTTAGTCCATTGAAAAGTTACATTTGGGGTTGCGTTTCTTAGAGGACGCAATTTTATTTTTTTGATGTGTAGGGGGGGTAAGTGTAAAGCTAAAATCAAGTTTGTGGGGTCGCCACCCTTGTCTCACGGCCGCCATCTTGAAAATAGGGGTTGAAACGGTTTTTACGATATATCTCTTAAACTATTTATCTGATAAAAAAATTTGTTAACGTTTTTTGTTGCTAATTAAATTCTCTATAACTTTGGTCCAGTAACTTTTTGTCGTAAAACTATAAATAAAAAAGTTATAAGTGAAAATGTTCAGAAATTCGAGAAAAAAAATTATATTTTTCGATATAACTTTTTTTTTATCATTTTACGAAAAAACAATATCAGACCATTTTTGTAGATCGTTTTTTAAGGAACAACTTTTATAAGCAACATTTTTTCATTAAGTCAATAGCTAAGGTTTTACAGCGCTCCGAAGTGAGTACTATTTTTCAGTACTCTTAACTATACATATTTTATACATGGGTACTAATAATGTGTCATCAGTTATTTATTTATTTTGTTATTATAATTCTTTTAATTAGTAATTTTGCAATGTTATTAATAATTAATTATTGACTCTTTTCCTCACCACCCACGAGGTAGCGTCTGGAGGCGCGTTTTTTTTTACGTGGTATCCCCAATAGGCCTAATCCACGGTGATTTTATAAATTTGAACTACTCCGTCCTCGGTCTTTTCGATGGACCAGGCTGCAGCTCAGCATCTGATCGGTTTTCTGAATCAAATATCAGTGGGAGAACTGGAGAAGGAAGGGGTGTCAATGTCGGCGGTTCATCATCGAAGTCATTTTCATTTGTTAATTCTGAGAGTTCCATTACGTTACTGCAAGTCTCTCCAGAACAATGGAAGCACACTGCGGAACATTTTAGCCCTGCTTTTCGACATCCACACATCGCTCCACAGTTTCCTTTGCATTCACAAAAGATCAATTTAAGAAGCTCAGGGGGTGCTGGAGGTTTAGAGCTCTGCACTGGCATCAATAATTTTCCACATTTTTTCCAGCCCCAGTCTTCAGGATCATTATTATTACCAAGCCACGACTGGACCTGATGGTAGACTCGGAAAGTATGAAAGCGAGCTGTGTCTTGTGTTGGAGGAAGTGAAGATAAATTAAATGTACTTTTTGTCACTGCCTTGGCGAATTGTTTGTATCTTAGGCTGTCAAGAGAATTATCATCTTTATTTTTTTCTTTAATACATTTTCACTTATAACTTTTTTATTTATAGTTTTACGACAAAAAGTTACTGGACCAAAGTTATAGAGAATTTAATTAGCAACAAAAAACGTTAACAAATTTTTTTATCAGATAAATAGTTTAAGAGATATATCGTAAAAACCGTTTCAACCCCTATTTTCAAGATGGCGGCCGTGGGACAAGGGTGGCGACCCCACAAACTTGATTTTAGCTTTACACTTACCCCTCCTACACATCAAAAAAATAAAATTGCGTCCTCTAAGAAACGCAAGGTGAGGCCTAAAAAATGTAACATTTCAATGGACTAATTGATCAACGCATCGTTTGACATCTGTGTGCCGTCACATACACCTGTACGATAGATCAACATTTATTTACATTTATTTGATATGTCATTCCCTGTACAAAGTCTATCCAATCACACAAAGGAACGCTAGATCTGGAAATAGGGTATATAACTATGTCTAATCTTCTACATTATTTTATATACACCCGATAATGATACGAAAACCTATTTTGCAAAAACAAAACTAAAACTGGGTAAAAAATGAGGTTGCAGTTCATGTTTTAAATATTGGAATAAGCAAGGATGGGCGCGTAGTGGGAAAATCTTGCTCGTGCACCGTAACAGGCGTGACCTGCCTTATGACGTAACATGCCATGTCGTCCATGCTTTTTCCGTAATTGGGCTACTACCCCTTCTAGCAGATTTAAATAGGTTCCAACTTTAATTTTTGACTTGATTTATATAATTCTTTCGATAATATATTTCGGAGAATGTAGCTTATTTGTTTAAATAATAAAAAATATGAGTCAAAATATACCCTATTGAATTCAGGTCCTCACTGTTCATAGTCGTTAACAAGATCGATGAAACAATCTATTAATATAAGCTAACTTGTTGTGTCAATTAAAATATTCTCAACTATAGGAAGAAAAAATAAATACTACTCAGAAAAACCGCGAAGCAAAAAATAAAATTAGCCCAATCTAATATTGAATAGGTATTATTGCAGTTTTATCAAGTCGATTGGAACGATTAGAAACACCGACTCAAAATTGCTTAGGCTAGATTATGGGGCTAAGTTTTTTTTTACATTGACTTATTTGAAAGAAAGAAAGCATCTATTGGCAGGCATTACGTGGCACATGTACAGTTTATGAGTAACATTTTTATAAGTAATAGGTGGGTACATACATACCCGCTCACTGTTGACGGTATTTGTCCCACCACAACCGTCCCAAAAGGATCCAATTCAGCATGCGCCAAACAATAAGCTTAATGTTTGGTGCTGGTTTTCATCTGAACATTGACATTGTTATTTGAAATTTTGAAACTTTCTTTGATGAATATTTGGTGTGTAGTTGTCAAGGATTTAGTCATTAATCTTTTACCTCACAATTTGTGATTTTTTTTTATTTAATGATACGGTCTTTGTATGCCTCGTACCTAGCAGCAAAATAATCATAAGATATGGTTGGTCATACATAAAAGACTACAAAATTATACGAATCGAATTTAGAAACTTTTTGTGTGTCGGTTAAAAAATAGTGGTGCCATACTAAATATAACGACTGGGCAGCTTATGAAATATCATAATACATATTATGTTATTAAACATAAAAATGTATGTACACGTATGACAGCCCTGCAAAATAACTATATAGAATACAGAGATAGCAAATGCTGGCCTCAAAATGTTAGAATAACTGGTTCCGCGGACTCGTGTTATAAAATTTACATTCGATCTTACATATTTAGAGTTAAAAAAAAACTAGATTTCAATCGAGGCAGCTACATAGGTGTTTAACTTTGCGAGTTTCACATAGATTATAATGCATGGACTTTTAAGGCCAGGGACGCACGTGCTCTCTCAATGTTGCTTGTTTGGAACTCGACAGCCTATGTCCACACTAGTGCGTTTTCATGTCCAAGGGGAATGCATCAAAATGTGCGCCCAGCGATATAGGGAATTAGGCTTCCCCTTTAATTTGTTATGCATCTAATGTTTCGTAAGACACATGCACATTGTTATAATCTTCGTTGGTTTTTTAACGGTTGGTTGCATTTTATTTGTTGTCATTTAACTAAGAAACAACAGGGTACAAAAATGCGAGTTACTTTAAAGAATGCGATGGCTATCATATTACTTACTATATATACTTTTGCAGTTCGGTAAAGCCAATGTTTACCTTTTTATATAAAAAGTTAGAGCTCAGCGTACACATAAAAAAATCGTCTACTCACATATATGTCAAAAAATATTTTGAATAACAATTAATATTAAATGGCCATCTTGTGTGCTTAAATCACATATTAAAAACTGGCCAATGTGCGTGTAGAGTGGTCCGAGGCAGTGAAGGGATCCGTTGCGTAACCGAAAATATCCTATATCTCAAAAAGTACGCAACTAAAAAATATTCCACGATTTTGGATATGCTTATTTCTCAAACCAATGACTTATATGCCATTTAGCAACCCCATATCATTTTTAAGGTTATCTAATGATAACCACTGATGTCTATGAAAAAAACTTTCAGTTACATGTATGGAGAGCCATCCTAAATTCCTTCTTTCTGAATTCCACTACACCTTTGTGTAGTGGTTCATATAATATACCTAACATCCAAATTTTATCCATATTGTGCTAATAATCTCTGTGTGAAATAGCCGTGATATACGAACGGACACACGAACATGAAGAAATTTTAAGGTTTCCGTTTTTCCATTTGGTTACGGAACCTTAAAAACGGTTCCCATAGACAACGACCGATAACTTCATGTCACTCTGTATCATTTTCTTTAGCAAATTAGTTTTTTATGTAGGATTAATACAGATACCAAAAATTAACGTGAAATGACAGCGTCCGGTGTTTAATTAGCAACAAGTTTTTGAGGAAGTGTTGAGCACATGTGTGTACACGGCCTTTCTTCTCATAGAGCTTTATTCGCCGCGTTTTTTTTTTCTATGTAAATGTTACCAGCTCATTCTAGTAAATTAAATGTCAACAGGCTGAGAGATTTCGTGTTTTCGAACTGGCACACATTGGAAATGAGGCCGAACGCAGAGGCTCGGCAAGTCTCTGGGAAAACTGTGTTCCGCCGACGGACCAAGGATCCAAAATACAAATGGACGCCGTAAGTACCTCAATGGGTATAACTACTAAGTGTGACAATTTTTAATACGTACACTATGTTGTCATCGGAGTGTCCACTTGGACCGCGTTCGTAAATTAATTAATAGAACTAAAGCTTGTTTTTAGTTGAAAACGGTTTTATTGATTACTCTACTTGTAAATGCCGTTAATTCAATAGTACTAATGGCTAATAAACAGTGATAATTTTCAATATCACCAGACATACTTTTAATAATTTCACTATCCCCATTCGTACTGGAAAGTATGTTAGAACAAAAATCCATACTGCCAGCACTGTCAGATAATTTTGGAACGCGTCCTAGACCTTAGTGCGTGTTGCCTAAGATGTAGCGATTGGCGCGCGATGTAGTAGGCGTCTACTTTGATCCTTGGTCCGTGTTTCGGCCTCATGATATGACAAGACACCGACATAATTATGCCGATGACGGCTGGGGTACGCACGTTAAAAAAATATTGGACTGCACTGTACTTAACATCAGGTCCAGTGACGTCACTTTGTCGTGCCAGGATAAAAAAATAAAACAATAGCCGCGACACCCGCTCGTGCTTAACTTCAGGCCGGCCAAGTTATTTTGTACATTAAAAAGTATTAGCCGGACGTATATGTACCACACCCGAGTTCCTAACATTATGGTGAGTTGCGTGAATAAAATACACGTGCACAAATTCGATTTATTAAACTAGTAGCCAGTCTAGTATTCGTCTTTGAATTCATGTTTTATGTATTTTTTGCGTACATTCTATGTGTGCGTGTTTGTATGCGAAATTATTCAAAAAGCTATAAGCAATCTGAGTCTTATTTTTAGAAACCGCACCTTGCATAATTATTAGAAATATTATTATTTATAAATTAAATGCTAAATTAAGATATTATTACACTCTCCGCCTACACTTATCGATCTTAATATATACAGCTTTGTACTTGACTTATGCGAGTGATCGATGTGTGAGCCATTATATCGTGGTAATAAAGTATGTAGAGAAATATCCACATTTCGGAATCTGTGCAGGCGCCGCGCCGGTCAACTGAAATTACAACGACTTCAAGTGTATCTCTTCTTTGCTTTCATGTGAGAAATTATTATTATGTGACTAGTTTTTGAAGTAGGACTTTTTTTTTATTTTACAGTTTATATTTTCTCCAATAAAAAATCAAAGCGATGCCTTTGTTGTTATTCTTTGATAAGTTTGCAATTTTAGACAGGTTATTAATGAAAACGAACTGAATTTTCGGTGAGTGAATATAAATATATAATGCAATTCAAGAATAAGTGCTGACTTTAGTATTTTTAAAACAAGTATTGGTTAAGTTCATAATGGTTCCGAATTGGACAGGATTAAACTATTTTCAATTAAGTTTAGTTTACATAGTTGTTTAGAACAGTATGGTCACAATTGACAATAAAGAAAGAAAGCGAGCAACCAATCCGTGCGACCTTTATAACGCTATATGAACTTGTGTACACACAAATTTGCAATTATGATAACCGCGGAGGCCTTAGTTAAAATATTTTAATAATACACGTTCGCATTTCGCGAGCTGTTTTGAATAGTTTAACGCCCATTCGGAATGTCGCTTAGTTATACCAAATGATCGAAGTAAAACTGGGCTGTCGCTACTGTTGATTACTTCAACTATAAAGAATTTATATTTAACAATTTTTTTTAACAATTTTTTTGTCTGTGGTTGCAACTGCAAGATCATGTAAATAATTATAAAAAAGAACTTCAAATTTCGAATCGCGGTGCGTTTGCCATTTTCTATTGCCATGTTTGTTTCCATGTTTTCCATGTTTCTATTTTTTCCTCATGAGATCTTAACTCAATTTATATGAAGCAGACAATCCTTCCGTACACAAAAAGAATCATTAGAAATTAGATTTAGAAAATTATTTACATTTTGCGAAGATGATGCAAAACATATATTTTAAGAAATACGAAATACAATGAATTGGTAACATCCTCTTTTAAAAAGTAGGTTCACAAAATAATGTCATCCCAATGATCAATGGTTTCAACACTAACTTTCACCATTCGCCGAAATAAAAGCGAAAATATATTTGTTTGTTTTTTTGTTTTTTATTTATAATAATTAAAAATAGCCATCTATGTACATATGACATATAGGTACGTATGTATGTATGTACGGATAAATAGCAAACGGTTATCGAAGCCGTTAGGGACAGGTTTCGTTCAAGGTCCATTTTCTAGTCTCGTATTCAAATGAACCAAACTTTGATAATTACAAATCATCGCGTTAAGTGAGCGTATTTTTTTTTCATTTAATTAGCACCACTTTGTTTCGAATATACGATATGTTCAAAATAGCTTCGCCGGTCTCAAGTTCGTTAAGTTTACTTAAACTAACCAGTGACTGGAAGCGAGAGAAGTGACTAGCTTCAGCCAGGCCAAGTTATTTTGCAGGTATTATTAATGCAAGTAAATCTCACTGCCTCGGCAGCGCAATTGTTAAGCGTACGCCGTAAGACTGCTGTGCTGAGGTCTCGGATTCGATGTGCAGGTCGGGTACAAGTGATTTTGGGTTCTTCCATCAAGAAATGCTTAGTATCAACTCGGAATCTGGAATGACGTTCGGTATGGCGAAAGGCTTACCCCCTATCACATAATAGGACTGAAATACGCTCGGCGATGTGGGTGTATTGGTTATATTTTCGGGCCGGAGGGCGTATGTATGTCCGTACATGTAGTAAATATGTCCAGAAATATATTATTACTCATATAAACATTAGCATCCCTTTTCACTCAATTAGAGATCGAATATAAACAAAACCGTACGTAGTCTATGTGAAATTTTAAGAATATTACATCAGTTATATCAAGGAATGCGATGTCAAATATCACCTTTGTAGATACAGCGGTTTGGTCCGAGCGTTAATGAATGTTTTTTTTTCATCCTGGCTCGGCAAAGTGACTACGCTACACCTGATGGTAAGTGCAGCGCAATCCAAGAATAGTGTCGACCCACGACAGACAATGTGTCCATCGTAGGTCGGCAAGATCATGCCGGCCTGCCAGAACGTGTATGTTGTATGTGTGAATGTAATTTTATATGTATGGATCATAACGTTGTCGTGTATATTTGAAGCGGTATGTATGTAATTGTTTATATTTCAGAGTGATATGTCAACACGCAGCGGTGCGTCGTCGATCCGCGCCCGCCGCGGTCACAAGGAGCGATCCAAGAACTTCACCGAGCTGGAGAAGCGCACCGTGCTGGAGCTGATCGCGCGCCACCGCGACGTGCTCCGACAGGGGCGCTCCAACAATGCCACCAACCGGAGCAAACAGGTAATGTAGTATTAGTAGTAGTAGTATACTATAACTTGATGTACAATGTGATGATGTGATGTACAGTGGTACAACCATGTTATCTATTCAAGACTACTTACAGTAATCTTGATGTTCTTTTTTGAAGTGATAACTTCTTATGGGAGGGTGAACCGAAACGTTCCGTAACGCGAGCGGTCCATCGACCAGCCAGCGTTAGCTGACCTCCCTGGAACATTGATAATTTCGAAGTCCCAGGTGGCGTCACACAGTGACCAGTCAGCTTGGACCGGACTTTGACCGGACTTCAACCGGACTTTGACCGGACTTTAACCGGGCTATGACCGGGGTTTAACCGGACTTTGACAGGTCTTTGGCCGGACTTTGACCGTACTTCGACCGGTATTTGACCGGACTTTGATAGGGCTTTGACCGGATTATGACAAACTTCGACAGGACTTTAACCGGACTTCGACCGGACTTTGACCGGGCTTTGGCCGGATTTTGACAAGACTATGACTGGACTTTAACCGGATTTTGGCAGGACTTTGAACGGTATTTGACCGGACTACGACCGGATTTTGAACGGACTTTAACCGGACTTTGATAGGGCTTTGACCGGATTTTGAAAAAATTTTAACGGGATTTTGACAGGTTTTTCACCGGATTTCGACTGGACTTTAACCGGACTTTGATAGGACTTTGACCGGTATTTGACCGGATTTCGACTGGACTTTAACCGGACTTCGACCGGACTTTGATAGGACTTGACCGGATTTTGACAAGACTGACATTACTTTAACTGGACTTTAACCGGATTTTGGCAGGACTTTGACTGGTATTTGACCGGGCTTTGACTGGACTTAGACCGGATTTTGACAGGTTTTTGACCAGTATATGACCGGATTTTGGCAGGACTTTGACCGGCATTTGACCGGACTTAGATCGGATTTCGACTGGACTTTAACCGGACTTCGACCGGACTTTGATAGGGCTTTGACCGGATTTTGACAAGATTGACATTACTTTGACTGGACTTTAACCGGATTTTGGCAGGACTTTGACCGGTATTTGACCGGACTTTGACAGGGCTTTTACTGGGCTTTAACCGGATTTTGGCAGGACTTTGACCGGACTTTGACTGGACTTTGACCGGATTTTGACAGGACTTTGACTGGTATTTGACAGGACTGACATTACTTTGACTGGACTTTAACCGGATTTTGGCAGGACTTTGACTGGTTTTTGACCGGACTTTGACTGGACTTTGACCGGATTTTGACAGGACTTTGACTGGTATTTGACCGGACTTTGACTGGACTTTGACCGGATTTTGACAGGTTTTTGACCGGTATATGACCGGATTTCGACTGGACTTTAACCGGACTTCGACCGGACTTTGATAGGGCTTTGACTGGATGTTGACAAGACTGACATTACTTTGACTGGACTTTAACCGGATTTTGGCAGGACTTTGACCGGTATTTGACCGGACTTAGATCGGATTTCGACTGGACTTTAACCGGACTTCGACCGGACTTTGATAGGGCTTTGACCGGATTTTGACAAGATTGACATTACTTTGACTGGACTTTAACCGGATTTTGGCAGGACTTTGACCGGACTTTGACAGGGCTTTTACTGGGCTTTAACCGGATTTTGGCAGGACTTTGACCGGTATTTGACCGGACTTTGACAGGGCTTTGACTGGACTTTGACCGGTATTTGACCGGACTTTGACAGGGCTTTGACTGGACTTTGACCGGATTTTGACAGGACTTTGACTGGTATTTGACCGGACTTTGACTGGACTTTGACCGGATTTTGACAGGACTTTGACTGGTATTGGACCGGACTTTGACTGGACTTTGACTGGTATTTGACCGGACTTTGACTGGACTTTGACCGGATTTTGACAGGTTTTTCACCGGATTTCGACTGGACTTTAACCGGACTTTGATAGGACTTTGACCAGGCTTTGACCGTATTTTGACAGGACTGTGATCGGTATTTGACCGGACTTTGATAGGACTTTAACCGGATTTTGGCAGGACTTTGACCGGTATTTGACCGGACTTTGACAGGGCTTTGACTGGACTTTGACCGGATTTTGACTGGTATTTGACCGGACTTTGACTGGACTTTGACCGGATTTTGACAGGACTTTGACCGGTATTTGACCGGACTTTGACCGGACTTTAACCGGACTTTGACCGGACTTTGATAGGGCTTTGACCGGGCTTTGACCGTATTTTGACAAACTTTGACAGGACCTTGACTGAACTTTGACTGCACTTTGACCGGACTTCGACCGGACTTTGACCGGATTTTGACAGGACTTTGACCGGTATTTGACCGGACTTTGACCGGACTTTAACCGGACTTTGACCGGACTTTGATAGGGCTTTGACCGTATTTTGACAAACTTTGACAGGACCTTGACTGAACTTTGACTGCACTTTGACCGGACTTCGACCGGACTTTGACCGGATTTTGACCGGACTTTGACAGGACTTCGACCGGACTTCGTAACGTAACGCGTTACGGTGTCACTCTGGCTTCCCTTTCTCTCACGCATACGGCAGTAGTAGGCAGGCTCCTCCGCTCTCACTTTAACCCACATTAGTTTAAGTTATCACTTCTGTCGAGCGTCCCGAGACGCACACTTTTTTTTTTTATAGCATAGGCCGGCAAACGAGCAAGTGGGTCACCTAATGGTAAGTGATCTCCACCGCCCACCACCAGAAGAGTCATGGGCGCGTTGCCGACCTTAAAGGAAAGGGATAATTAGGGATTGGGAAGGGGATTTGGGCTTCCGGTTATCTCACTCACCGTACGAAACGTAGCAGCAAGCCGCTACTTTACGTCGGTTTTCTGTGAGACAGTGGTAACGATCCGGTCGAGCCAGCCCATTCATGCTGTAGACAAAACTGTCTAGTAGTATACTATAACTTGATGTCACTGTACAACCTGTACATCTAATAGGTCCGATAAAATTCACAAACTGACAATATTGTCTGAGTTAATACCTGTCAAATCGGACCTATTCGTTTGTCGAGGATACAGGGTTGTTATATCCATAACCAGTTATAACTGGCTCTTGGTCTATTGTATCTAATATGGTTGCACACAAAACTCTTCTCGTTATGTCAAAAGAAGAGATAAAGGTAGAGTTAAAAGTACTTTTACTTCTCTATGTTATTTTGTCTGCGAACCCTAACTTGACGGCGTAATTTTATCGAATGTTGACAGTTTTATCTGATATATTTGTCGTCGCTAGTTTTTTTAATCGCGCGCGAATCATGTTGTCGGCTCATGTTAGCTCCTCAGGAAAAAGTAAAAATGTACCGTAGTTTATTACTAATGTGATGACACTAGATTTCTAATTAGTGTTGGACATATAAGATCTTTTCGTAATTCATAGATACTAGATCATACAACACCCAGATCCAATACAAATATTTGCGTATTTTTCCCAATATTCAATTCAGAAACCAGTTTTATCTGTGCAAACCGATGATCACACTGATGGGCGTAACTTTAGCTTTCACATTGGGAGGTCCATGGGTCCAAAATTGTACTAGATAAACTAGTTTTCGCCAGTAACCTATAATACCCAGTAATGTTACTGTCTTCAATGTCCTTCAAACCGAAACACACACGTGCTTATACACTGCTGCACAAATGTTCTGTTTAGACTTAAACCCTCCCATGTACGCCCATGATCATCATCATCATCATCAGCCACAAGACGTCCACTGCTGAACATAGGCCTCCCCCAAAGATTCCCAGACCGACCTGTCGGAAGCGACCTGCATCCAGCGACTTCCTGCTACCTTTATCAGGTCGTCTGTCCACCTTGTAGGTGGATGTCCAACGCTGCGCTTGCCAGTACGTGGCCTCCATTCCAGAACCGGCCGATGGCGGTATAACCATCGTAGTGTTGGCGTAGCTAAATGCAACAGGCTGATGATGGGCAGCAGCATCTTCAGCGCATGAAGCTACGACTCAGCGCTCGCCAACCCGCCTGCCAAGCGTAGCGAGTAATGGCAAACCTCCCAAATGATAGGACGCCCATAATCACAACGAACAAATTTCTTTAGCGAGATTGGGTTAGCAAACTTTGTGCTCTGCAAGTACTGCTGCTGGCTGACAGGAGGCGAACGTATTTTAGTATTACATGCCTCCATACATAGGCCTCCTTACATAACTCAATGCGGTCAAAACGTCAAGACAGGAATAGGTATGAAAGTCTAATTTCCATCAAATATCGTATGATCAAAATAGTAGAAACTGGAAAAATAAATCGGTAACATGCACACATTCTTTTGAAATGGGACAACTTTCAAATGTTTTGCGATTGGTGTCGCAAGAATGTAGAGCTAATACATAAAGGATAAATAGATTTCTAGCACTGGCAGCATCGTTTTGTAGATTTATTACGCTGTTAGCACTTCTGTCCATCCAATTAAAGAACATTCGTAGTCATACTCAACTAGGTCGCGGGGTGTCGAGTGACATAACAAAATGTACAACGTTACGCGGGAAGGGCTTGAATTTCTACAACGCTGTATGTGACAACAAATTATTTTTGTTGACATCGCATAATGTAGTACCTACTATGTGATTTACGCCATCACGTATGCACTGGCCTAATTGTAATTATTGCGGGTTTATTATAAATTCGCACCTTGAAAACAAAACTGACACTAAATGAGGTTTGTCGATGTTTAATTATGAACGCTATTTTATGAAACATTTAAACTTAATCTCCCATAAACACATTTTTCGTTTAGTGTCACTTTTGTTTTCAACGTGCGAATTGTTTGCATCTTCATGTAACAAACCATCAGCAAGGCGTGGTGTTCACAGCTTTGTAAGATTTGCCGTATCTGTAGTTGTTTTTTTTCTAATAAAAAAATAGTATTAATTACACAGGCCCACAAATTTCAATTTTTGGAACGTTGTTTTCATATGAGTGTTAAATATCGCAAAGGGGAATGCCCATCACCCATACAAAAAAATGCCTAAGATGAACAAAAATGAATTATACACCAATTTGTAGTTGAAATCAAAGTAAATCTATTACAATTAAAATGTCTATCCAAAAACTTGGAGGAAGCTAGTTAAAAACATTTTGCCAAAAATATATTTCACGTGTTGAAATTGGGATCTGACAAGTGCAAATATCGGTAATTTAAATAGGTTAAGGATACATCATCATTCATAGATAAAACAATGAGGTATTTATATTGGAGCGGACGTCGAATCGGAAGCATAAAGTTTGGTACTTACGAATAACTTAAACAGAAAAATTATCTGTCAAATACGATTTGTATTTACGAATGTCAAATTCGACATTCATGTACATTTACGACAATCAAATTAAATACTATAATAATAATTATAATACTTTCCCCCTAGTGTGTAAAAGTTGAGAATAATACAACTATTCTTATTTTAATCTAAATTGATTATATGACTATTTGAAGTTTCTGTCCATTTCCAGGCATTTTATGGGCATTCCCCTTTTAAGTGTTCTGAACACGGAAACACCACAATTTTTTTTCTATCACATCAGGTTTTTTTTTAAACGGGTAAAAGCTTTTATCATAAAATTTTAAGAAAAAAATCGATTATTATGTTACAAATACGTATATTTCGACGTTTATAAATGAAATGTTAATTAAAATTATTATTATAGGGTTATTTAGAGTGACTTCTTTTTCGTTTTCCTATAAAATTACTCCTGGGTGTGACTATTTTGTGAATGTTATACTTCTGTGAATTGCTGTGGCTGATTAGAAAACGGTTTGAAAATTTCCATTGACTCTTGACGCTGTATATTTGGTTCTGACGATGTTGAACTAAGATCAGAAGTTTAATTTGGAAGTACAGGGTATCATCCCTAGTACAGGGTAGTGCAGGGGCGTGTTGCACCATACGATGACGGGGTGATGACTGACCCGTCTTCACCAGCTGCGCAGTTACCTATTTCTAATGTAACTTCTAATGCTGTTACACTAATTGTTTTTTTATATAATAAAGTATTTTGAATTTTGATTTGAATTAATTTGGAAGTGGTATTGGAATTTCTAAACCGTGTGGGATTGGAAAAGTAACTGAGGTAACATTTGCATAGGCTATTTAATTTTTATTCTTCGGACTAAAACCTTTCACATCCGCATAAATAGCAATCGTTGATATGATTAGATGGCTCTCTCCATATAATAGGCACACCAATAGGTAACGATTTTTTTACGATTTGTCCATTGCCTTAATTGCTCGACACAAATCGAACAAACTAACTCCGGAGTGCACAATTTCAGTTGTATTTTGAAGCCACAATAAGCATTATATGCATTTTGCACAAAATCATTAATATTTAGTTTTTTCTACGATGTTATAAAATTGCCACAAACGTAATAAAAGGTATTTACATTATTTTAACACTGTCTTGGAGCCATTTTGTTATAAAAATGTTGTTCAACCACAAATCATTGATAAGATTCAATAAAATCAAAAGTAAAATTCTAACCCTTTTTTTTATTAAATACTCTAATAATTTTAGTATAAATGTTTAAACAAAGTTACTGTAACAGGTCATTTTCAAGTAGCGTCTTGTCAATGGGTGTGTCGCTGTTACATATAATAAGTTTTCTCGCGAGAAGTCGCACAATTTCAAAAATGAGCGCCAAAACTTAATAATTCAATTCACTTTTACTAAAAGCAAAAAAGTTTCTGAAATTTTTATTTATTTTTTAAATTTGATGTGATATGATAAAATGAGGTTCAGTCTCGCCATCAGTACTATAAAACTGTTAAAAAAAAATAATTATATTTGAAACAACGAAAATCATGTCGGCCAGTGTTATTAATGAAATTACACATAAAATGGATTTAATTGCAGTTAGGGATTTCTCGGTTTTCCATTCCCGGAGAACGACGGAAACTTTATAGCAATATATTATGATGTAATATAATATTATGATGAAACCCAAGATAACTTTACCTGCCTATGTTAAATATATAACCTGCAAACATACGATCGATTATTGATCCACCTTCTTCAAGAAGAGACGAGGCATTTATTCCGCAATGCGAAAGAATAGTCTACAAAAAAATATAGAATGAATAATCAACGTATCACACAATTTTTTGTAAAGTAGTGCGCTAGGTCTGCTATACATTAATATTACAAAGGAGGAGTTTGTGACTGAGAGTTTGTTTGTAGAGAATAATATGCGTAAATCTGATCTGATTTGAATCTTGAAAATTTGTTATTCATGAATAGAGATCTACATTATCTCAGAGTGCGCTAGGCTATTTTTCATAATGAGGTTTTTTAATAAGAAAAGCGCGTACGAACCCGTCAGCAAAAGCTAGTCGTAAACAAAACGGATAGTCGACACGAGGCGATGCATGTTCCGTCAGCAATTCTACCAGTGTCGAGTTTCGCATATTTGTGTCGATGAATTCTAAGGATCGGCAGTAGTGACCAATTTTCAGTGGCATCATTTTTGCACGGTGACTGTGATTTCGTTGTCAAATGTTATTTTTATTTGCTTATTATACGTGGATTACATTTGTGTAAATAAGTGATTAGCATTTTATCGGTGTTAAATACAAGACAGAAATTTAAAATTATGTAAATAATTTGACAAGTTTTTGACATAAATGTTTGTGTCCTGACCATAGTACAGCCGCGCGGCCCCAACTTTTTTGTATTAAGAATAAAAAAAACCTGCCTTCTATATTATTTCACTACATTCATTCTAAGGCCGGTATTGTGTCATTTGTCACTTTAAACCAAGTTTAGAATACTCTTGACTCCACAGATATTGAACCACTTCCGAAAGGACGGAGAAACAAAGAGAAGTGGGACTTATTGTGACCTTATTTATAGAAATATAGATCTCTCCCAACAATTTCCCAATCCTTCGGAAACTTCGTCAATACATAAAATAATATAAATTAAAAATTCTTGACACCGTTACATTCTTTAACATTTCCGGTGCACCTGTCAAAAGTTATAAAGATATAAGAGAAAACCAGTTCTATCTTCTATAATCACCCTTATCTTACAATCTGTATGTAGCAATAAATAGTTTTCAACTTATCTCGATAATTAAGAAATATTTAGAAATTAGTATCACATTATAGAACAGAAAATAAACAAATATATTTGATAACATTGCTATAAAATATGGATCCGCAAAGTCAACTTTATAATTATGTAAGTTTATTTTATACATTATCTTTTTTGTTATATATTCATGTTAAATGCATGATATGACATATAACGGGACCTAGGCTTTTTTTTGGCGAGGTCAACGTTGCAGAAATATTCTGAAGGCTATTAGTCGATTACAGACGCAACCGAGGCTCTAGGAATCCGTCGTTGGAGACCTTTATCCAGTCGCAAAGCAGAAATATCTGTGGGTCGTGTATATCTGAATATATTTTATGACTGTATATTTTAATATCTCGAAAAATCGTTATGGGCTAGCCATTACATATCCTAACCTTTTGCGACTGGTTATGTAAAATGTTGGTTATAGACCCACCACACAATTATCTTGGCCCACCGCATAATCCCACTAACCAACTCATGTGTACATCTCTACTCAAGGTAACAGGCCGCAGTAATGTAAGACCTACCCCACCACAGAGAAACCTTTTTTTTTATGGCATAGATTGGCAAACGAGCAAGTGGGGCACCTGATGGTAAGTGATCTCCACTGCCCATGTATGCCCACAATATCGGAAGAATTATGGGCGCGTTGCCGATCTTATAGGAAAGGGATAATTAGGGATTGGGAAGGGGAGGGGTATTTGGGCCTCCGGATATCTCACTCACCGTACGAAACGCAGAAGCGAGCCGCTACTTTACGTCGGTTTTCTGTGGGACAGTGGTAATGACCCGGTTGAGCCGGCCCAATCATGCTGTAGACAAAACTGTCTGCAGCGTGGCTCTACCACTCATAAAACCTATTCCTGTGTCGCTGCTGGTGTTAGGAACCAGCTACTAAAATGCCAACGATTTACTCTTACAAACTGGTACTAATCAATTGACATTTGACATTCTATACGTGCTAGCGGTGGAGTTCCTAAAACAAATGACGAACCACGCCAGGCGCGTTAGTAGGTGTTAAAGGCCGGAGTATTTCAACGACACCCAAACTTATTTTACCGGCGAACTGTAAAATCAAGATTTAACAGTCTGATAGCGCCTTAACAGAATCGAGAAGCTGTCAAGAGTAACTTAGGAACATTCTGTACGAAATTTCGAAAAGAAATTGACGGTTCGATACCAATTTAATTAGACAGCCTCCGTAGCGCAGTGGGCGAGTAGCCGACTGTGAAACGTGAGGCCGTGGGTTCGATTCCCGCACCGAGCAAATATTTGTCTGATCCACAAATATTTGTTTCGGGGTCTGGGTGTTGTGAGACCGAAGTCTCTCGTAGTTCCTGACACCCACGACACAAGACTCGTATCTTACTGTGGGGTCAGGACTATGTGTCACTGTTGGGTGTTATTTATTTATTAATTTTATTATCACAAGTTGTTCCTGCCAGAAGAGGGAGATTCAGTCCAGTGTCCAGAACATGTTTTTGCGCTAAATCTTTTAACATTGAAATGTCTGTCTGGTGCAGCTTGTGTGGTCGACGATATGCGAGGAGGTGAACAAGCGGTGCGGCGGCGAGAGACCGCGCACTCCCGCGCAGGTCAAGATGTGGTACGAGAACTACAAGAAGAAATGCAAGATGCGCGCCCACGATACCACACTCACACACCCGGTATGTCGATAAAATAAATCATATATAAGTATAGAGCAAGCTGAAATGGCAGTGGGCAGGCCACATAGTTCGCAGAACCGATAACCGATGGGGCAGAAAGGTTCTGGAATGGAGGCCACGTACTGGCAAGCGCAGCGTTGGACGTCCACCTACAAGGTGGACAGACGACCTGATAAAGGTCGCAGGAAGTCGCTGGATGGAGGCCGCTTCCAACAGGTCGGTCTGGAAATCTTTGGGAGAGGCCTATGTTCAGCAGTGGACGTCTTGTGGCTGATGATGATGATGATGATGAAGTATAGAAGATAAATCCCAAATCCCCTCCCCTTCCCTAATTATCCCTTTCCTTTATGGATGGCAACGCGCCCATGATTCTTCTAGTGGTGAGCGTACATGGGCGGTGGAGATCACTTATCATCAGGTGACCCACTTGCTAGTTTGCCGGCCTATGCTATAAAAAAAAAACTAAGTATAGCATACTGTCCTACAGCCTTCGTGGCGCAGCGGGCCAGTAGTCGGCTGTGAAGCGAGAGGCCGCGGGTTCGATCCCCGCACCGAGACAAATGTTTGTGTGATCCACAAATGTTTGTTTCGGGGTCTGGGTGTTGTGACACCGAAAGTCTCTCGTAGTTCCTAGTACCCACGACACAAGACTCGTATCTTACTGTGGGGTCAGGACTATGTATGTGACTGTTGGGTGTATTTATTTATTTATTTACTGGTGGGCCCGGGACTCCATTAAAAATTGGATGCAAATATGCAATAACATTTCAACCCACATCAAGTAAAAATTTAGATATTAATTTTATTTTGCTAAATTCATTAACTTAAATCAATAATTTAATGTTATATTTTGCGTAATTAAATAATTTTCTATGTACATAGAAAATGTTCCATTCATGTTATTTATTTTTTTTATGAAATACGGAGTGTTACCTACTTTAATCGAATGAATTTAGTGAAATAAAAACTATATCTCAAATTTTACTTCATATGGTTGGAAATGTTATTGCGTATTTGCATCCAATTAGGGTTTACGGCTTAGTCCACCACGTTAGACTAATGTAGGCTTGTACACTCCATAATATATACCAGGGGTTCCCAGACTTTTTTCTCATAGACCACTTTAAAAAATTAGCTGGTTCCGATAGACCCCTTGCAAGTCTCAACACGTTGTACTGAATATGGAATATGCAAGTTTTTACAAGTAACAGTCGCTGAGCTTCTTAAAATATTATCTGCCTATTTATAGGTGAAGTCAAGCAAACATTTTAGTTCTTCACTATCGAAAGCAGATCCATTTTCGTGCTTAAGAATTGTGAACTCCCATTTTTTGTCATGCCAACATAGACCCCCGTCGAGTCTCCCGTGGACTCCTGTACTGTGTATGACCCCTGAACCACTTTGGGAACTAAGGAATTTCATTTCAAATACATCCGAAATTTATGTGGAGTATTCTCTTCTATACATATATATCCGGTTCTCCCCAGGGGGCTTGCCCCCTCATCCTAACCCTTTTCCCATCCCTTTCCCTTCCCCTCCCCCTTGGCCCTTTGGCAGGCCGGCATGATCTTGCCGACCTACGATGGACACATTGTTTATCGTTGGTCGACACTATTCTTGGATTGCGCTACGCTTACCATCAGGTGTAGCGTAGTCACTTTGCCAAGCCAGGATAAAAAAAATACAATATCTAAATAGTACTTATTTAGGTATTGTATCAGCTCATGCCTGTATCCCCGAAGGGATAGGCAGATGCAACTAGTTCTCCCACGATTCGCCGAACTTACTTCGGTCCTATGATGTGAACATATCGCCATACTGGACACAAATTCCAACCCCGGGCAACTCAAGTGTGATTTTACGAATCGAATAACTCGAAACACGAATTGTAATTGCCAGACCTAGGATTCGAACCTAGTATCTAATGGTCTTAAGATCCCGGGTAACATCGACCTTCACCCATCTGTTTACCGGATGAAAAATATATTTTAGGGTATAAAATGTATTGCTGAACACATACCAATAGGGTTGCCTAAAAAAATATAAATAAATCAAAATTAATAAAAAAACCGCAATAAAATCCGTTTAAATTAGTTTCGCTCATATGTTAAGTTTTCAACTAGTTTTAGTACAAATGACAGTTACATTGACACTGAGATGGTCAATGACCTACAAAGTTACAATGACCCACAATTCGTAATTCAACTACTATAATAAGCATGTGACAGTGGCTATCGAATCTTAATACGCGCATGAATTCGTACTCGTCATGCGTGACGACTCGTCATGTTAAGTTGGTCTTATCCTGAATAATATGCCCCTATTTCAAGATAACATCTTAGATAGCTTTCAGATTTCAGTACACATATTATTTTATTGCCTCAGCGGTGTAGTTGTATTGCGTATGCGTTACAACTGCTATGCTAAGGTCTCGGGTTCGATCCCCGGGTCGGGTCAAATGATATTGGGTTTTTCTATAACGAAATAATTAGTATCGGCCTGGAGTCTGGAATTGTGCATCGCCTCCTATCATGTCATGGTATGAAAATACGCTCGGCGAAATGTGGGTGTACTGCAATGGTTATACCTCTGCCAACCCCTTCGGGGATTATAGGAGTGCGTGCGTATATTTTTAACAGTGGTAGACCTAAGCTGAAGACACTTGTCTAGTTATAGGCCGAATCATCCGGCTTACTACCTCTGTTACACACAATATTTGTTTCGGATGTGGGTGTTGTGAGACCGAAAGTCTCTCGTAGTTCCTAGTATCCACGACACAAGACTCGTATCTTACTGTGGGGTCGGGCTATATGTGTGACTGTTAGGTGTTATTTATTTATTTATTTGTTAAAATGTTGTAATTGTTGCAGCAAGCGCAATCTGACCCGCCCGGCCTGCTGGACGGAATGCTCTGGCAGAGTATACATCCTCTAGACGTTAAAGGTAACATACTACATAATACATAAACATACCAGATAATGCATAAACTAACCCTAAAAACTGCTCGGGATTTTTGTAAATTACCTAAATGGTGTTTATGATAAATGTGTTCCAAGTAAATAGCTTATATTGTTATTGTTTGTGATATTCAGAGGAGGAGGGCGAGGCGACGACCAGCGTGGAAGGCACCCACAGCGCTAAGGATGACGACTGTATACCAGTCAACGTGAGTTAGCCACTTAATATATTAATTAATTTATTTATTTTTTGTAGCATGGGCCGGCAAACGAGCAAGTGGGTCAGCTGATGGTAAGTGATCTGCACCGCCCTTGTACGCCCACCACTAGAAGAATCATGAGCGCGTCGCCGACCTTAAAGGAAAGGGATAATTAGGGATTGGGAATGGGAGGGGATTTGGGCTTACGGATATCTCACTCACCGTTCGAAACTCAGCAGCAAGCCGCTACTTTACGTCGGTTTTCTGTGAGACAGTGGTAACGACCCGGTCGAGCCAGCCCATTCTTGCTGTAGACAAAACTGTCTACAGCGTGGCTCTTCCACTCAAAAAATATCAACCCTGTAATACTCTCACATGGGCCTCTTCAAACGTTACAACAAAATTATTTGAATTGTACTTATTTACTAATATGTGTCAGCAGATGTCGAACGGCCGACTGTCCAGCACGAACGACAGCGACGATACGATCAACGTACTCGAGCCCCACGTCCAGATCATACCCCAATCCTCACCCACACCGCCCCCGCACAAACCGATGCCACCCATCAACCCACTAATCCCCAATCTGCCATTACTAACCAACCCCCTCCAGGCAATAGAACAAGCAAGGATACAGCAGAACTTCTTGCAGAAACTAAACGAATTGTCGAATACGCCGTTAAATTTGAGCAATCTAGACGACGCGCGTAAAAACGGACACGATAAGAACGAAAAGAGCGATGATAATAAACACGACTGCGGCAACGCGACCGACGAAGAGAGATTGTACTTCTCGGCGAAGAGGCAGCACGCGATATGGGAGCATGAGGCGAAAATGAAGATATTGAATATGGAACTGAGACAGAAGGAGGAGATATTTTCGCTGCAAAAACAACTTTTTCTCATCGAGTTGAGGTTGAAAATGGACTTTTTGGAGAAGGCAAGCGCTAAATGAACTGATTGGTGAGTGGTTTTTTTTTTGTTTCCAAATTTGAACAATAATAATTATAACTAGTAGCATTTTCAAACGTAGATACATCAAATATTTTCTCAACGATTTTACCTTAATTCGTATTGATCAATAATCGATATCGATATTTTATTCACGTATATCGAATAATGGTGCTAATGGACCCGATTAAAATTTTCCCCACATCCAGTAGAAGACTGTGAGATGCAAAACTTTTATCGATTTGGTTTATCGAGTCTAAATGGACCCAAAAATCCCCATTAAGAATTAATATGATTGCAATTCGATGACGTATATTAATAATCACTAAATGTGGCAACACTAATTGTTACAAAGAGAATAAGATTACAAAGAAGAAATTTCTAAATAAACTTTTTTCCATCAGAGCGCTGCAGTCCCGAAGGATCGCCCGCAGTCTATAAATTCCCGTGACGTCATACGTTGGCCAGTTTTGAACTGTGCGACGTGGAGTAAAGAGCCAAACGGCTTGTTATCTAGTTCAAGAAGTGCCATCTAAGTAGTTACCGAATCAAAATATATCCCGTATTTTTCTTTATAATTCTTTTCCAATTTGTGTAGTCAAACTACGGAAACGCAAATGTGAGATTAGTTACGACAGGCGACCGATATAGAATCGATATGATTATAGTTAACGAGTTAACCAGGCTGCTGTATTTTATTAACTATTTTTGTTGTATTTTTTTTAATGCTGCGAACATAAGAATCAAACAGATGTTTCGAATCGATTGTATTATATTCGTATTATTATGATAAATTTATAACAATTGTACAACAATTTTATGTTATTTGTCGAAACATCTATAATTTTCTTATGTTATCGATAATCAACCAATTGATAATCGTGCAATCCGATTTTACGATAAAAAAAAACTTGAAACCATTCCCTGTTTTATACTCAACCATGGCAAAGCCAAGAGAATGGTTTGTAGTGAATTTGGGAAAACTTATATAAAAATATCAAATCAGGTGCATGTAATATCTCGGTCGCCTGTCCACACACTGTCTTTAATTTACGCCTTTTTTCATTATAATAAATAAAATATGTGATGATAAAATATAATAATTGTAATAACGAAAATATATTATTTTTGTATGATTATTTTACGCGTTAAATTGTATAGATTTATTTTATATTTTTTTTGTAACATAAGTGTTAACGTGCTTAAGTTTCAATAGTGGAGGGCGCAGTTTTTTTTTTCTATTATTTTAGTATTATTTTTTCGGCAGCTGATGATTGTTTTAAATATTATAAATCGCCGTGGACTTTGTTAAATGTGTATTAAAAACACAAGTAATACAAATGTAAATACTGTAATAAGTACCTATATTTATATATTTTTTTTGTTAAAAATGGGTTTGCTCTTGACCTCAATGAAAAGTTAAAAAAAGTTATTTAAGTTCTAGACATGTCTTTGCATGTGAATATATATAATACGTCAATATATAGCGCCAAGATTTTAGACTGTGCCATTTTTGATAAAGTCCACGCGACATAGACTGCCAAATAACATAAAGATATATTGTTAAATTAATCTTGGTTGGGCGCCAAATATCATGGGGTCATCTACGATTCAATTATAATTGAAACAATGAATAGTATTCACGTGGTTTCTAAAACACGAACATAATATACTTTTTTTTATTCCTTTTTGACGTTATGCGCCTAAACCATGATTAAAGTTTTTTTTTTCTAATTTAGTACTTAGTCCCTGAGTCCGTGAAAGGTTTTCAACGCACGACCGCTTTTTGAAATACTCTATAATTTTTTAATACACAATAGTTCTAATGCATAAAAGACCCCAAATTATGATCACCAATGGCAATTCTACTGCATAATAATTAAAATATGGAGTTTTTACAGGTGGTCGAATTTGTTCTATATAAAAATGAGTGTGTTAAAACTGTTGCTGTAATAGTGTTTGGAGTCACGCTAATTCAACAATTTTGGTTTCTGTTTTTTTATCTGGACATCATTTCAAAAAAGGAGATTTCTCTGTGATACGAATATGAGCCAAAAATTATGAATGATTTTAAGAAATATTTACTTCATAATGTGATTCATCCAAAATACACTAAATGGAATTGTTGAATTAGCGTGATTAGAGTTCGTTTAGTTCAGCAGCTGAGCCTGTCATTCAATTAATTATTATTACCAACTTTGTTGCTGAGATCCCATAATTTCGCGATGGAATGGCCGGCTGCATCTAGATGTTAATGCACCCGCATTTTCCTTGGGGTCTACGTTGTTTGATCGTGTCGATTTTCAACAAAAAATAATCCCACCTTTCTGATGAAAATCGTTTTAAAAGATATTTAAATTATATATTGATATTGGAAATGATGTACTTGGCTGTTTTTGAGAAGTAATCATTTTTATGAGAAGAGTGGGATATCGTAACCTAGTCTTAAAGTATAATGCGTATCTTTTGACGTAGTTGCTAGGGAATTTGGTCCGGAAACACCCAAGCTAACTGTTAATCTATTGTCCTGACATATATCTAAATCAAATTCAAATACTTGTCAACATTGAATATAACTATTTCTACCACCACTCGATTTCTAATAACATATTTACTTATCATATTTAATTGCTTTTACTATCCTACACCGACTGCGTGAATATTATTTACGATGTGTGTCCCATCCTATGCAAAAATGTTTGTTCATACGTCCACTGTTCTATCACCTTCGGTTGAGAAGTCACTCACTAAAACTCTAGCCAAAAATAGAGTAACCTTCAACAATGGACTGCGCCAACTTATTACTTTAGGAACTGCATCAAAAACGGTCCAGCAAATTGTTTTGTTATTATTTGCGTTTGATTTATATATCTTCGTGATATAGATATTTTAACGCTATATGGACTTGATGTTTTGCTTCATTTTTGTTGTCTAACTCTGGAAGGGCAAAGTAATTACGTCTTCGTAACAATAGTCTACAGGGAATACTGAAAAATACTGGCCAAAGTGGCCAAAACATTTTGTTACTAGAAAGAAGATGATTGTACAATAATAAAAAAAAAATCGAAATATCTACTCGACTGCTAAGTTTTATGAGATCTAATTTGAATTCTCTTGAGACTACGTCAAACGATAGCATTTAGAGTCAGTGACGTGCCAACAAACGAAAACCATTGTTAATTATATATAAACCAACAAAAGTATATATACATATACTAGTTATTACATATATAAGATGTAGTACTGTTATAATAGTTTTATAATTTATAGATGAGATACGTACGTTAGACCTCACGGTTTGGCTCACATTTGTCGGGTCGTTTTTGGCCGGGTATTGGTATCAATGATATTGACAATAATATAGTTTTATATGGGGGTCTATATGGCCCAAGTATTTTTTTCTTTACTGGCAGCTCCAAAGACCTATCGTATCTTCTTTTAAATGAACTTATCGCGTGGATAATTCTGAGAGGTAATAAAAATTGGCTCGACAAATGTGCACTAAACTTAAACATGAACACAGTATGATATTATTAATGTAATATTTTCTAGTTGTAAAAAAGATAATTTTTCTAGAGCAGAAAGTAATAAATTTAACAGTACAAAGGTTTTTTCATAGGTAAAAAACCATTTACCTCAGTAAAACAGTGTATTGTAAATAAAATAGGTTATAGATGTAAAAATAAAAGATTTTAGAGCGATTTTTTATATAATGGAGGCGGCTTACACCTTCGATTTTTAATTTGTTTTTTCGGACCGGGTTGCCGGGTTAACGGGACAAATGCCAAATTTTTTTGCTCAAATGTTGGCAACCCACAATTTTTGCCCGACGTGGGAAAGGTGTAATAACTTTTAATATGGCAATACATTAATTAATAGCAATTTTACATTGTGATGTATTTCTACGATCTCAATAACAGGTTAAAAGATATTTTTACCCCAACAAGCTGTTATTTGGTTTTGAAATGTCATTTTTTTAAGCAGCGTTGCGTTAATCTGATCAAATTGGATATTGAAATTATAAAATAAAGAATTTATTTTCTGTTCCGATTTGTTTTATTGAAAGTTTATTATATTAAACAACAATTTCACAACACCAACCAAAGCAGTCTTTCTCAGCGGTTTGAAAGCGTTAACAACTCTTCTAGCAACTCAATGTTGACTTGACATGAGATTTAACAGATTCGTTTATTTTTCCATTGATTAGCCTTTCACAAACGGCGTTAGAGAGCTGCTTGACGTGTATTTAGAAGAATGGAACTATTTTCATTGAAAAATGTCAAAAATTTATTAACATATAAATTTAATTAAATTCAATAACTGCAGCACGTGCAGTTCTTGAAACATGTTTTAGGTAGAATAATTTTTTTAAGCGAACACTATAGTAAACATCTCAACACTTGGGAGTTCGGGATTTTCTTCTGAACTAGCGACAGATCTAGTAAATAATTTCATTGAAGTAAGCTAAATAATACAATTAAGAGAACTGGGGCAAATTACGACATTTATTGGGGATCCTAATTTTATGTATTCGATAGTAGGCTTGGTAAATATTCTTTATAAATAATACATAGTCTTAAATCAGTAAAATAAAGTAATCTTTATTTCCATGATTATACATACATTAAAATGAAAGACAAACACACAAACACATTCCAATTCATTCTTACAATACAAGAAATGGATATTTCACTTGATTTGTATTAATAAATAATTTTACTTAATCTAAATAATAATACCAGCCCGCTATTATAAATAATGTAAGGAAAACGCTTCCAGAAACAGACACATGATAGTGCTGGTGATTACTAACATGATACCACTAAAATATTCGCGAAACAAAACTTCTCTTCTTATTTTTCATACAAATATAACGATTATTCCTATCAAATCGTTAAGATAATCATTTAAATTTATTTATCAAATAGAGCAATGTACGCTAGTAAAAAAAACAGATTACGCTCTGGTTAACGGCCATTACATATGCACGAGCAGCGTGTGCGTGTGGTCGTAAAAAGGATGTACAGTTTTATTTCGTGATTATTTTAGTGTTATGTCGGTAATCGAGCACGACTTTCTTAGTTTTCCTTACACACAGTATACAGTTCACAGGCTCTTAAAGCATTTATTAACAATCAATAGTCGCGAATTTTCATCATGAGAAAGCTCAGGGAGCCATCATAACAGCTCAGTGCGATAATCTCCACAATCATGGACCTCGAACTTCATTAACCCTAGTTCAGTGCGTGGGCTCACAATGTACATTCAACATTAAGTCCTGACTCATTTCCTGGCGCATGTCCTGGCGTATGTCCTGTCGCAGTCCTGACGTGGTCCCGTGCACACGGCCATGCGCCTTCAAGCCCGACGCCTTGCGGAAACTCTGGCCACAAAGCGTACACACGAACGGACGCTCGCCAGTATGACAGCGAATGTGGGAGATGAGATCGTTGCGCTAGAAAATCAAATTAGGAATTTGGAGTATTACAAATATGGGATGGGTGCGTCGATTGGGTGAAACCTAGCCACCTCTTGCAATATAATATTTATACAACCTTTATAAAAACTCATGCAATGTGTATTATACTTTATTTTTGTAGTTGATAGCACAAAATCTATGCAGTTAAAAATAGTGAATATAATATTTGTTAATACCTGCACAAAAGCTTTCTCACAGTATGAACACTGGTAAGGCCTCTCTCCTGTGTGAGTCCTGCGATGGTTCTTCAATGTCCCCGAGGCTGTGAAGCGCATTGGGCACAAGTCACAGATGTAAGGACGCTCTCCTGCAATGTAAACAACTGGTATACATCCTTAAAGTGCATAATTTTATAATTTATGGACAAATGATCTAGACACTATAAATATTTGTTAATATGCATTATAAAAAAATATATAAAAAAAAGCAGCGATAGATCAGCGGGGAGTAGTACGGACTGTCGAGACGAAAGTCGCAGGTTCGAAACCAGCCCCAAGAGCATAATACACCTCTGACTTGTCTAAGTTAAGTGTATATTAATTTTTAATTACCGCTTGATTTAATGGTGAAGGAAACATCGTGAGGAAACCTGCACCTGCATACCTGAGAACGCGATAAGATATTTCGAAGGTATGTGAAGTCTGCCAATCCGCATTAGCCCAGCGTGGTGGACTTAGGCCTAATCCCTTTCATTCAGTGGAGGAGGGCTGTGCCCAGTAGTGGGACGTATATAATACAGGGCTAGTATTTTAGTATTGTTGTATGCATTATGAGATAAAATATTGCTTTAGGATATTTAGCAGTGATTTCAGTGGGCGCAACATGCACAAAGCATGAATCATAGTTGTGATTTGGTGTTAATTGGGCAGGAGTAAGTAGTTTAAAATGGAAAAGAATAATATTAATACCAGTGTGTATCCTCCGATGCTTGACCAGAGAGCTTGATGTAGTAAAGCCATTGCCACACTCGTCACATACGAACGGGTGAGCGCCGCTGTGAGTGCGCGCGTGCGCCTCCAACTCGCCTTTAGACACAAATCTGAAATGTATACATTTTTCATATGATTGTAGTCTACTTGTGAGAATTTCCAGACATTAAACGAGTGGTAGAGCCACGTTGTAGACAGTTTTCAGGGCCGGCTCGACCAGGTCGTTACCACTGTCTCACAAAAAACCGACGTAAAGCAACGGCTTGCTGCTGCGTTTCGTATGGTGAGTGAGATATCCGGAGGCCTAAATCCTTTCCTTTAAGGTCGGAAACGCGTCCACGATTCTTCTGGTATTGTGGGTGTACATGGGCGGTGGAGATCACTTACCATCAGGTGACCCACTTGCTCGTTTGCCGGCCTATGCTTTTATCTCTTAGAACAATAGCTGCAACACAGCTAATGACTACCACCAAGTTGGCCAAGTTATTTTGGAGTTCAATATATGTTTTTTTTATGCCATAAAAAAAAATATTATTATTCATGGATTTATAAATGCATAGACTTTGAATTTTCATCCCAAATGATAATACAAATTAAACAACTAATACAATTCAATACAATAATCACCGTTTATCACAATTTTCACACTTAAATGGTTTCAACCCTTGATGTCTCCGCATATGCTGTGCCAAGTTAGTCTTCTGACTAAAACCCTTACCACACACTGAACATAAGAATGGCTTTTCACCTGTGTGAGTCCTCATGTGATCTTTTAATGTACATAACATATAAAATGTTTTTTTGCAAATCTCACATTGATGTTTCTTGTCTGTTTTATGCTTGTCTCTATGAACCTCCAAGCTGTCCTTATCATTGAAACTCTGCATACAATAATCACATGTAAATCCGTTTTGAGAATGTACTGAAATTATATGATTCTCTAAATGAGCTTTATACTTAAACTCTCTTTTACACTTATCACAGTGAAATTTGACAGTATTTGGTTCATTATGCTGCCTCATATGTCTGACTAAAGTCTTGCGGTGCTTAAACTTACTTAAACAAATGGCACATTGAAATGGTTGTACAGTTTTCTCGTCTCTGTGGACATGTTGGTGTGCATTCCATGCTGAAACTGTGCTGAATTGACCATTACACTTCTGGCATGCTATTTGATTTTTTATTCGTATGCCATTGGAATCAGTAATTTTCTTAAATAATTTGTTGAATTTGTTACAGTTGAACACTTTGAGATGCACTTTATATTTCTCTTTATTCATAAAGTTCAGTCCACAGCGACATGAGTATTTGTCTTCCGATTTAGACTTGCTGTACTCTATGGGTAAGACAGTTAATGATGGTGGCTCATTCGTAACGCTATTGTCATCATTATGTTGATATTCTTCCCTAGCTTCTTCTTTAACATTATTTTCTATTTGTAACACTTCATCGCAGTCCATAGCTTTGTCAAAACTCTCATCATAATCATCACTACAACTTACATCTGGTAAATTAGGTATTTTAATATCTATATATTCACTAGTGTTACCATTTAAGGGATTCGATGGCATGTCTAGTAAACTTTTCAATATACTGTCATTCTTTTCAACTTTTATCAGTATTTTTTTATCGTCTTCCTCGCTTGCAAAGTTCGAGTCAGATTCCCTAGTTACGTTTTTTAATATGGTCTCAGATTGAAGGCATCGACGTTTGAAAGCGTCAGCCTTGCACATGATTACCTCGCACTCGTTGCAAACCAGTTTCGGTAGTTTATCATCACTTTTAATATTCACATTAGTTATGTTTCTTAGAATGTCCAAAAGATTCCGATCTTCGCCGTCTATGTTCATAAACAATGATTTCATATTCGAAGATTCGCTGAGGCAGGCGCGACATATCTTTCCAAATATATCGACTGTTATTTCCATGATTTAAAAGTCCGTAAAATAATAATATAAACACGATTCATATGCAGAATGGAATTAAAATAATAAGCGTCAATAACATAATTTGACAATTGTCAAATGTCAAGTGATGTCAAGTAAAACTAACCTAAACCAACAGGCACAGATTACTAAGGGATGCTACCGCTTGGCATGATCATGCGAGTAAACACAAACACTCGATACTTTCCTTCGATACCAAGTACTTTCGGTATCGATGTTTTGGAATCGGGTACACCAAGCAGGTATGGTTCAAAATTACTCGTATCGGTACTCAGTACGCAATGATTACTGGTCAGAAGAACATTCAAATTTTATTAAATAGGTTTGCTGGTGGGAGGATACTTGTATCCGACCGGATAGCGACCACCGTACACTGGTGCTAAAACCTGCCATAGTGGCCCACCTTGCGTGGGTCGCGTTCCAGGGTCAGCCAGTGTATATCCGGTTCTCCCCAGGGGCTTGCCCCCTGATCCTCACCCTTTTCCCATCCCTTTTTCCTTCCCCCCCTCCTTGGCCCTTTGACAGGCCGGCATGATCTTGCCGATCAACGATGGACACATTGTTTATCGTTGGTCGACAATATTCTTGGATTGCGCTACACTTACCATCAGGTGTAGCGTAGTCACTTTGCCGAGCCAGGATAAAAAAAACATATGAGTATTCATCCTAGATGAAATATGTCGATGATATGTACCATTTTATTTTACACTTTATTCCATCTGAATAAATAATTAATAAATGTAAACAAGACTCATGGGTTATATAGCCATAGATATTCAATTGCATTTCTTCATAATCATTATTCACTGCACTGACCTACAACTTCAACAAAAAATCATTTCAACATTTATTAACTCATGGTATGTACAAATTCGCATATTTTAAAGCGTTTAAAATAACATAATATGAAAACATTACAACATTTTTAATTTTTTAGTAAAAATAAAAATATATTGTGTCGGTTGAGGTTCTTCACAAATAAGACTGGTGGAATTGGTGCAATGCTCAGAACGCAAAGATGATGTTATGAGAAACACGCTGACAATACGAAGTTCGGTATAAATCTTAGATACTACGATATTTCCTATAATTAGCGAAGATCCAGAGAGTATAATTTTAATTCCTAACCCGAATACCAAAAAGCACCATCTATTGACGCTCTTAGATACTACGATATTCCCTATAATTAACGAAGATCCAGAGTACAATTTTAATTCCTAACCCGAATATCAAAAAAGCGCCATCTATTGGCATTCTTATGCGTCATGTAGATGGCGCTAAGCTAAACTTTACACACAACACAATTATTTATAATGATTATCACAATTTGCAATACTTTTTTTTTTTTTATATAATATTGCTTTGTCATCGGTCCTTGATAGGTATGCCAAATTTATTTAATCCGACGTTTTGAAGGAGGTCAAAATCACGTTCAAAGATTCCGTTACAATCATACCAACATACATACGTATGAAGCTAACATAAGCGTGTTAAAAACCAGAAGCACAGACAGCACTTTGGTCATGTCAGGTCAACTTTGGTCATTCAGTATGTAGTGTATCTACGTAATTCTGTGGCGAGTGCACAAAATATAACAATAACGTACCTAGTATATAATCCTGCTGTGTCTACCTAAGGTAAGCTGGTAAAGTAATATAATTATGTATTATTGTTCTGTGGGTTATACAGGCACAAAATTTCATTCATAGAAATTACTAGGCATTATGAGACTTAACAACTTGTCCCGAAGTGACAAACGCTGTCCAGAGCCATGCAGTGATTTGTTATTGGACGAAATTTTGAAATTGAAAAATTGAATAATTTATACTTCTTTTTATTTTTAAGTTTCTCTTTTTCTTGCGTAGGAGTTTAGAAATAAAAAATATTTTAAAGTGAATAAATAATTTATTTTCCTGTCTGCAGCGCGGCTAGTCGTTTCTTCAGATCGAGCAGTGTGTTCACCTCGGGCTGCCACACCGCCTTGTCTTTGGTCGATGCCTTTAACTTCCTCACTTTGTCTCCCTACAAAAATATTTGATATTATGTACTTTCTAAAATTATTTATATATTTTTTAAAGCTACAAACAGAATTAAAAACTTACAAAAAGGTATTAATAAACAACCATACTTTACCTGTTCCGCTATAGCTTTTTCTAAACTAGCAGCACTTTCGGCCGACGCTGTGGTGCCAACCTGCGCCTGCGCAGCGGCAAATTGCTTCTTCAAACTCAACAGCTTGTCCACTTCCGGCTGCCATACAGTCTTGTCTTTTGTTGAGGATTTAAGTTGCCGCACTTTATCGCCCTGTAATAAATTAGAAAATTTAGTTTTACCTAATTAATGAAAACTTTTATAGCTTCTGGTAAATCACGGTTTCTCACCCGAAACACGGATAATAATATATAGACTTCATATATGTACTTCGTTCGCGTGCCGCCATTAAGCGCAGCATTCAGCGCAAAGCACCATCGCGTTCTATAAAATCTATGCGTACCGCGATGACGTCATCTACACAGCAAAAGTTGGCACGCTACGTTTCTATACAGAACGACGAATATCTACTACATATGTACTACGGGTAATATCGCTTATCTATGGTGTCAATAATATTATGTTACTTTGTTTCAATAAAAATGTTTAAAAACGACTTTACTCCATATCCATTAATAACCCGGGAGGTTAACACAGAATCAGTTGCAATAAACAAAGTTTATCACAATTGACGCTAGATTTGAACGGTTTCAAATATTTAAAAAAAAACTGTTGTTTTAGTTTGAAACCAACAATTATTCCAGCCCACTGTTAGGCACGAGGCTCCTCGACTGATTTAGAGGGGTTAGACCTTAGTCCACCAGGCTGGACTAATGCCGGTCAGTAGACTTCACGTATCTTCAGAAATCTTATAAAGAACCTCTGAAGACTGCAGTTATAGTTTTTGACTTACAACCAATCTAACATAATAATAATGCTTTATTGAACACTTGAACACTACTATTACAAATCAGATAATATACATATACCCAGGCTTTCAAACTAGTAAGGATTTACTGTGCTATGAAATTTATATTAAATCACCCCGAAACACCCACCACGTTTTATGGAAACAACTAGCGGTTAAACTGGGAATAACTTCTATCTGTGAAAACTATTAAACGGCCTTCTCACATTTCTGTAACATTGTATTTATGCTAGCTGTAAGTTTTCCGAATAAAATAAAATAAAATAACGGTCCGCTTTAAAGTAACAGGTAGGTAAGGTAATCCTTCGTCTAAATTACCTGTTCAGCGATCGCCTTTTCCAAGCTGGCAACATCGCCTGCGCCGTTGACTTGCGCCGGTGCCGTTTGTGGTCGGCTCTGCGCTGCTGCGAGCTGTTTCTTTAGTTCCAACAGTTTGGTCACTTCCGGTTGCCACACGGCCTTGTCTTTAGTCGAAGCTTTTAGCTGCCGCACTTTCTCACCCTGGGAATACCAATGATAACATACATTGCAAGTGGTTGAGCCACGCTTTGAGTTTTTTTTTTTATATCGATAAATTCTGATCTCGAGAAAGTACTGTTTTTAAAATCGAAAATTCAAACATAAATTGTGTTTTGTAACCAGGAGCTCATAGAGATATCATAACACATTAAACCAGTGTTTCTCAACCTTTTTTAGGCCATGCCCCACCTTGACATTTTTTGTTAAATTTGTCACCAATACATATTGCACTTAAATAACCTAAAGCGAAAGGGTTAAAGTCGTGTCGAGTCCATTTCTATATTGCCCCCCCCCCTTAACTATCAAATTTCCCCCCTGTGGGGCGTGGGCCCCACGTTGGGAAACACTGCATTAAACAGTCAATGTAGGAAGTACCTGTCTAACACACGTTTGTATAATATTATATTTTGCTATCTTATATACTATTTGATAAGTTATGTTTACTTGAATAATACAAAACACGTGTTAAATATTGAAAAATAAAGATAAATAACGGACTTATATTTAATAATTGTATGTATACGGTACCTGTGCCGCGACTGCCTTTTCCAGATCAGTTACTGAATTTGAACTAGCTTGAGCGGTCTTATTTTCCTATTAACAAAAATGAAAACAAAACATATACATTTAATTTGGTTCGGTCTCTTATATATAAGCCGTAAGATTGTAGTACGCAACCCTTCATAAATTCACTCACGCCTGCATCCCCGACGGGGTAGGTAGAAATGTTACTAGTGCTGCACCCACGTGTCGCCGAGCTTATTTCCGTCCCATGAAGTGAATGGGTGAGCCTATCGCCATACCGGGCATTAATTCCAATCCGGTCAATACATGATTTTTTAAATATAAAAGTCAAACATAATTTGTGATTACTCGACCTGGGAATTGAACCTACAAACTCACGGTTTCAAACTTAGTACGCTGCCACTGACTGAATGAGGCGATTTCCTTATTAAATCCTACTAATATTATAAACGCGAAAGTGTGTAAGTATGGATGGATGGATAGATGTATGTTTGTTACTCTTTCACGTAAAAACTACTGAATGGATTTTAATGAAACTTTACAATAATGTAGCTTATACATCAGAATAAGACATAGGCTACTTTTTATCCCGGAAAAGCAGATCACGCGGGCGAAGCCGCGAGCAAAAGCTAAGCTAGAAATTAGTATATTTATATTATAGTGGTGAAGCCACGCTGTAGACAGTTTTGTCTACAGCATGAATGACCGAGTCGTTGCCACTGTCTCGCAGAACACCGACATAAATTAGCGTTTTGCTGCTGTTTTTCGTACGTTGAGTGAGATATCGAAGGCTCAAATACCCCTCCCCTTCCCAATCCCTTAAATATCCCTTGACTTCGGCAACGCGTCCGTAATTCTGTTGGTGGAGATACCGGCTATGCCATAAAAGTAGGGACTGTCGATAGAAGTGATAACTTGTAAGTATAAGTATATTTATTTAATACTCACGACAGAACTCAACTCAACCTATTCAACTGACTCAACTGACTGACTGACTGACGACTAACTGATACAGAGCTCACAAGATTTCACCCATCCAAAAAGCGTGTAACGCGCACAGCACATAGTTAGATATATAGATGTGTTATACGTGTATAGTCTGAATTAACATTATCATGTCGCTGACGCGAAACTACAAATTTACTCCCTACCAAAAATTGTTCAACGCGGCTAAAGAAGTTTTAACTTCAAATAAAATCGTAGTATAAAAAACGAAATTAATGTAGGTATTTTGAGTGGTAGAGCCACGCTGTAGACAGTTTTGTTTGAGTGGTAGAGCCACGCTGTAGACAGTTTTGTCTACAGCATGAATGGGCTGACTCGCCCGGGTCATTACCACTGTCTCATAGAAAACCGACGTAAAGTAGCGGCTTGCTGCTGCGTTTCGTACGGTGAGTGAGATATCCGGAAGCCCAAATCCCCTCCCCTTCCCAATCCCTAATTATCCCTTTCCTGTAAGGTCGGCAACGCGCCCATGATTCTTCTGGTGGTGGGCATGTACATGGGCGGTGGAGATCACTTACCATCAGGTGACCCACTTGCTCGTTTGCCGGCCTATGCTATAAAAAAAAAAATTACAAAATGGCCATACCTTAGTCGCCCGCTCGCTCTGCGTGCCCGCGTACTTGGTCCGCAGCTTGTCCAGCAGCTCTTGTTCAATCTTAGCGAACAGCGGCTCCGGTTTGCCGATCACGTGACCGGACGGCAAGTACTGGATCAGCGATGGATTTCTGCAACACATCACCGAACCGATAAAGACAATCAATCGGAATAATATCTATAATTTTAAATGGTAAAATGGATTTCGTTCAAATTCAAATAGTCGAAATTCAGGTAGTCGCTGGATGCAGACCGCTTCCAACAGGTCGGTCTGGAAATCTTTGGGGGAGGAGTGTTCAGCAGTGGACGTCCTGTGGCTGATGATGATGATGATGATAGTTTTCAGATTAAAAAATCGCATTCAAATCCGCTCACTCAATTAGGTGCTACTATGCTACAGACAGAATAAAGGGTCAAATTTATAACACTCACTATTTGTCATGGGTTAAACTGAACAAATAAATATGCATTGTATTTAGCTATTTCAAGAGCCTGAAGTTTTATTTATAACTAGATGACCCGGTGAACTTCGTATCACCTACATATTTGTGTAAAATGTGGTCAAAACTTAATACAAATGTTTCATTTACATTAAATGCAATTAAGTGAGGTACTGCGCCATTGCACGTGAGGTAGCCCGTCGCCGATTTAATTGACTTCGACGAAGTGACTAAGTCAGGTCGTCTTCCACCTCCCCCCGGTGGGACAGTCCCTGTCCCTGTCCCTGTCCCTGTCCCTGTCCCTGTCCCTGTCCCTGTCCCTGTCCCTGTCCCTGTCCCTGTCCCTGCCCCTGTCCTGTCCTCTCCCTGTCCTGTCCTGCCCCTGTCCTGTCCCTGTCCTGTCTATTATAGCGTGGCGACCCGTCATCACGGCAAGCTTCGCAACGCCAACAATCCGGTTTATACCTGCGCTTATAGATGTTTCACATCATAAAGACTTCACGTGTTTCATACCCAGGAACAGTTTGTACTGGAAAATTAAGTTGTCGTTTTTAGTATTTTCCTTCACTTATTATTTATGTTACTCATTTTTTCTGACCGGGTAAACCTTCCCTGAACTTCCACAAATATTTCAAGATCAGAATTAGCCAAATCGGTACAGCCAGTCTCGAGTTTTAGCGAGACACACGCACAGCGATTCATTTTTATATAAACTCCTTTGCAAAAAAAACGGGCACCTTACACACACACTTTACCTTAGCTTTTCTATGGGTAAATATTATTATATTTTTAGTATGTCATTAGCTTGGATGACTAGAAATTTCTTATTATCAATGAGAATCTAGTTTTTTAACACTTTTATCCTGGTATCGGTGTTTTAGTCAATGTAAACAGAGAGCCGTGTTAAAATGGACATTTTTATGGGTATAATGAAATTAAGACTACGAGTATTTTTATGGTATTTTAATAAAAGAGACATTAAAAAATAAAAATTAATAACGAGTATGACCTCCTCTTGCAGCGATTACGGCATGTAATCGTCTTGGCATGCTTCCCACCAGGCTTTTGATGGTGTCCTGTGGAATGTGTTCCCACTCAGTCGAGATTACACGTTTAAGCTCTCTGATGTTTTGTGGAGGTGGTTGGACAGATCGTACTCGCCTTTTTAGGAGGTCCTAAACGTGCTCAATGGGGTTAAGGTCGGGGCTCCGCGCTGGCCAATCCAAACGACGAATACCGACCTCTTGCATATAAGCATCTACGTCGCCAGAACGGTGGGCCCGAGCATTATCGTCCATGTAAATGGCATCTTCACCAATTACAGTCAGTGCGGGTTGTGCATTTTGAGAAAGGATTTCTGTTATGTACCTATGCGCATTTAGTGAGCCATTTTCTATGAATACTATCTCGGTACGATAGTTGGAAGTTACGCCCGCCCAAAACATAACGGACCCTCCACCATAAGGGGTGATTTCTTCAAAACACACATCGGCATAGCGTTCCCCTGGTCTTCGTAACACTCGCCGACGTCGGTCCTCACCATGCAGACAAATTCGAGCCTCATCGGAGAAGAGTACGCTACTCCAGTTACCTGGTGTCCAAGATAGGCAATTTCTAGCGAACCTCAACCGCGCAATCCGGTGCTCACGGAGTAACTTGGGGGCCCGCGCTGGTCGTCGACTACGTATATCAGCAGCTAAAAGTCTTCTCCTCACAGTCCATAGGCTAACTTGTGCTCCTCGTACCTCTTCAAGGTTTCTTTTGAGGTCTATGTAACTGCATTTGCGGTTCCTCAGCGCCTGAGTCACTAAAAAGCGATCGTCTCGCGGCTGTGTGCAACGTTTTCTCCCAGAACCTTGCCTTCTCTGAACGGAACCTGTCTCTTGGTATCGAGTCCAGGTTCTTTGTACGGTTGAACGACTCACGTTTAACCGCTGTGAGACGTAACATTGGCTACACCCCTCTTCCAGCAGCGCTATAATTTTACTAGCTCTCATTGCTTTTTCTGCCATTACGATAGACACAAAGATATCTGTTTTAAGTCACAATAAGGCAGAATTATGCGATAAACATAAATTGTTGTACTAAAAATAACGAAAAGTTACTTTTAGTTGCTTGATAACCTTTTAACCGCAAACCCGCGAAAAGTGTCACAAAATGAAAAAGGGATTAATAATTTAAAAAACAAAAGTTTTGAATTTGGAATGAACTTTTTTTCATACCCAGACTCTTTATTAAGTGCCAGTAACATAGTTTGGCTATTAAAACCTCTGAAGAACTAAATTATTACCAATAATGTTAAAAAATCAAACCCGCCCGTTTTTTTTGCAAAGGAGTGTATATAGATATATATCACTAGATTACAGAAACTGGGAAAATCAAATGAAAATCGTTTATGAAACCGGCAATTTGTCTGATAAAAAAAAAATCATTTTATACATGTCACATTGGAGAAAATCTAATGCGCTAATGTTTGATGGAGTAAATAGGCCGATGATTCCTAAACATTTACGGTCTTATTACAAAACGTTGTCCAACTTTAAACTAGATTAATATACTGGCTCCTATGGTAACTTATATTACTAGCAGACCCGACCACGCGTTGCTGTGGCTAAGGTATATCGTCGGGGATAGTGCAAATCCGCGTATCTAGCATTGGATAATTCCGCGTATCTGCATTAGATCAAATGTTACAGGGGAAGGTTAAAACTTTATAATTTTCTTATTTTAAGGGCAATTTAGGACTCATTTTTACATAGAGAGTAATAATTGATGGGTTCTATGTATTCTTAATGTAGATTATCCGTTAAATTAATTAAATAAATGTGAATTGCCCGCAAAATTCAAAATTGGCTACATTTGTCAGATACGCGGAATTATCCAATGCTAGATACGCGGATTTGCACTATCCCCGACGATATGTTAAATTATATTGTAGTAAACTATTCAATAGATATAAACTATTCTATCTTTCTAAAATCGGTTTAGTAATTTAGGAGTTCATCGCGGACAAACAACGTGACACGACGTTTTTACATATAAAGATAAGACAACTTTTTGTAATTTATTTATTTAACAATTCATATACAGGGATTATAAAGGCGGACTTAATGCTATAAACATTATCTCCCACTCAACCTTAGGGTGATGCAGAGATGTACACGGCACGTGTAAAAGTGACGAAGAAAAATAAACATAGATATAATAATAGAGATATATTTGAATATAAAAATGAATATATACATACACATAATACATAATATATATAATAAATACCTAAAGAATATAAATAAATAAGTAATAGCACACTTAGTTTATTAACATAATGTATACTGACTTGGGGTTGATCCTCAGCGCCGTGACGTCGAGGTTGAGTTGTTCCCTGACGCGACGCGCCGCGTCAGGAATGTAGGGCGTCAATAACGCGCCCAACAACGCCACCAGCTGACAACACAGACCGATGGCTGTAGCGCCGCGCACCCTGCAAATACAAATAGGTACATTTAACAATTACTATACTAGCATTTATTAGCCTGATACTTTTACAGGCTAAGTGCGGGAAAAGGAGCTCACAACCAATACCAATACCAATACCAATACAAGATGGTAGGTCCCTCGTATGCGAGAGAACGTCTGGGTTGGTACCACCACTTTGTCTATTTCTGCCGCCAACCAACAACTGTTTCGGTTTGAAAGACATTGAAGCCAGTGAAATTACTGGGCATTGTGACACTTAACATCTTATGTCTCGGGGTGACGAGCGCAATTCAGTGTCATGCAGTGTTTTGTAATTCAAACTTCTGTGCGGTGTTGTTTCTGTTTGTGGGCAGCCGTTACCATCAGACAAGCGCCTTGCTCGTCACGTCGTTCAGTTAAATAAAAAAATAAAATAAAATAAAACTCACTTGTCGTCATCGGATCCTTTGAGCAACACCCACGGTTGTTCGGCCTGCATGTGTTGGTTGCCGAGCTTCGATATCGCGAGCACGTGGCGTAGAGCATCTCGCAGACGACCCTTCTCCATGTGCTGTACGTACGCTAGAAAACAATTATATATCTATGGCATTAGTTCATTAAGTCTGCCAACCCGCATTAGAAGTCTGCCAGCCCGCATTAGGTCAGCGTGATGGACTAAGGCCTAATCCCTCTCATTCAGTAGAGGAAGCCCGTTTCCAGCAGTGGGACGTATATAATAGGGCTAGTAAAAAAAAACCGCGTCAAATTGAGAACCTCCTCCTTTTTTCGTCGGTTATTGAGATTTGTATTTTTTTTCTGTCGGAATGACGAAATCAACAAGTCGCTTGCCTGAAGGCAAGCCTGCCCATAAACAGAAGCAACATACCACACAGAACTTTGAATTACATAGCAATGAATGGCATTGGACTGCGTTTCTCACGCAGAGGCATAAGATTTTAAGTAAGTAATGCTCAGTAATTTCACAGGCTTCAATGTTCTATATACTGGAACACAACAGTGCTTACACACTGTTACTTGGGCCCTCCTATACCGCTCGCATAGCCCTCCTACGACTTAGTAAAATTATATATGTCGCGGTGTACTCCATGGAGATGTGTCAGAGAGGAGGATTTTACAACCCTTGACTCTTCATTTGATGTAATCAGGATGTAAGGCGTACGAGAGGTCCCAATAATTACGCAGGGTTATCACATTATTGTTTATTCACTCTTTTAAGCTACCACCGGCTCGGAAAACAATCATAGGTGGTAAAAAGAGCCGGCGACAGAAAAATCCACCTTTACAATGCTTAAGAATTTACAAACATTATAACCCGACACACTTCGTGGTTATAAATCACAATATTTACAGGCAATTAGTTATTAACATTTAACACTGTACTTAAATGACCCTAGTTTGCCATAGTTTTAGCAATTTCCTATTGTTACGACTCGCGGACGGAACTAGACTTGACTTGGCTTTAATAAACTAATAATTATATAATAATGTACTCTGTGCTAATAATCTCCCTTTTAAATGGCAAGACGCCGTCATTTATATAGCCCCGTCATTTGATTCTCCCTACTACGGAAATGGAATTAGTCAAGTCAAATCAGTAACACATTAAATTGGATGTAAAGTCAAATTAGCAACTTAATTATTAACATTACACAAAATGGTAAAACATTCTAATTCATTAAACGATGGTCAAATTAGTGTCTTATTTTAATCACTAGAATATCGTTATTTAAATAGGTCAATCCAGTGTCCGTACTCTTCATGCTCCGACATATATTAATTATACATAAATATTCACGATTCGCAAAGTTTCGGTTAACACACCATTCATAATAGGGTAGATTCCTATTCGCTGGGTGCGTAAGGCATAGTGGGGGACACAAAAGTGATGTCAGCGCTCGCTGCGTACAATACAGAACTACGGGTGGCTCTTTATTATCTATGACCATAACAATAACACGTGTGTCAGTTTAATTAAATAAATAAAATAAAATGGGTCATCAAAGTTGTTGTGTAGTCGATTGCAAAAATACTAGTAGGAATAGTAATTGTAAATTTTATAAGTTTCCGGTTGCCAAGTGGAAATTTAATCAGCGAAAAAAATGGATAACTGCTGTTAAAAGGCAAAAGTAAATATTACTATAACCTACAACCGTATTCTATAGAATAATGTCATATACATGTGTATGTCGTGTAAGAAAACGGAGTAATAATTTAATTAATATTTTTTTGTAAAGTATTGATGGATCGTTATGGTCTCCAAAACCTATGGATGTTATATGCAGTGAACACTTCATTGGTGGTGAAAAATCAGATGTTGAATCAAGTCCTAATTACGTTCCAACTATTTTTCCATCAGTTTATAGAAGACGTAAAGTCAACGAATCCACAGTTTTGGGTAGGTACGTAAAAAAATTAAGTTTTGATTAAAATATTTAGATTAATAGAAATAATCGACTAAAAAATGTAGACATATTATTTGATATAGTTAATGATTTAGCAATACCTGTTTTATTTAATTTAATTTTTATTTATATTATCGTAATTTATTTATTTAGACACAAACGCTTCATGGACAGGAGAATAATAAAAAAGTCAACGGCTGAGATAGATCCGGTGATGAATATTACAGAACCGTCTGAAATAACTGATCAACCTAATACATCCATGAATCAAACGATGGATCAAGCCTGTGAAGCGAATATATATTTTACCTCCAATGTATCATCAAAAACATTTATTTGTAATCGTTATGTAAGCAGTAACAAATGTGATGCTGAGACACAAACAGATATTCTAGAATCGTCGACGTCAAATATCATTACAAATAAAAAATTAGTTAACAAGGAGTGTGGTACACCTCATAGAACGTTTGCTGACCAAGAAACTCAAATAACCAACACGTTTCAAGGATTTTCATCAGTTCAAAAAAAAGAGCAACTCATTGATCTTGGTTGAAAAATAATATTATGTGTGATAGATTGAAAACCCGTTCTTAACACCAATTCCATTTTTTATCTGCAAAATTAAATAAAAAAAATTAAAATTTAAGATACATTCGTAAAAATATAATTAGGTTAAATAGAGCTATTTGTTATTTTATATATTATTTTAGATTTTTTTTAAATATTAATAATGATTTTTTATTCTATATTAATTTACAATAAACATCTTGACAGATGTCTTAACCTAATTCACTTATTGAGACTTGTTTTAGTTGTTGTATTTATTTTACTTACTGTTTTTAGCTGACCCACGGATTTTTTTTTAATTTAATATTCACTCTGTGTAATATATCACATTTCACATTGAAAATATTTTTTTTTCAATTTGATTTTATTTTTTCAATAACTATTTGACATCCAATACATGTTTATTTTCTCAAAAGAGCCACCGTAAGTTGTATCGTTAGATGGCGCTGGAGTCACGCACCCAGAGAATACTGAACTTTATACATACATCCGTGTATCTCTGTGCGTGCATCGGTCATCCGCCTGTCCTGTCGCAGGCCCCTCGATTTCCTTCTTCCCTCTCCGCAGAGGGAAGAAGCATTTATATTTGCCGGCATGATTCTGGTAACCACCGATGAACTCATTGTTTGTCGGTGGTGTCATCAGGTGTGGTGCAGTCACTTTGTCGCGCTCCGATAATAAATAAAAGCCGTTCGATAATTCCGACCCAGTAACTATAGCCGTTCAGTAACTCCATCCACTATAGCCGTTCAGTAACTGACCGCGACATATGTACTCACCGATAATCTCTCTATTGACAAGCGCTATCAGTTCATAGTCTGCGTGCGTGAGGTTGACATCAGGCACGCGGCCCTTGAACGTGTTCGCGCAGAAACTCAGCGACCGGTGACAGAAGTTGCCCAAGTTGTTCAGTAACTCGGAGTTGTTTCTGAAAAAGAAGTAAAATTTTTTACATGAGAATCCTACTAATATTAGAAAATTAGAAATTGATTATTTGGTAACCAATCACGACTGAACGGATTTCGATGAAATTTGACAAACTGGTAGTCCGTGACCATGATTAGGACATAGGCTACTTGTTATCTTGGAAAGAGACAATCACACTAGCGGAGCCGCGAGCAAAACCTAGTTACAATTAATAACGTCACCCGTTGAGCAACAATTTTTTTTTTATATAGTAAATCTATCTTTGTATTATGGCGATTTCTGTATGCATGATTAATCCATTTCAATCAAACTGAATAAATAGCTCATTTAGATTGTTCTTGAATATGGGCGTTAAAATAAAATCATGTTTGAATAAGTTACAATTTCGAATTTTCCAATAATACGTCTTTTCGAATCTTTCGAATTTTACATTGACAACCTCCGTGGAGTGGACGAGTAGTCGACTGTGAAACGTGAGGCCGCGGGTACGATCCCTGCACGAGACAAAGATTTGTCTTATCCACAAATATTTGTTTCGGGTCTGGGTGTTGGGAGACCGAAAGTCTCTCGTAGTTCCTGATACCCAGAACAGAATACTCGTATCTTACTGTGGGGTCAGGGCTATGTGTGTAACTGTTAGCAGTTATTTATTTACTTCTTGAGTCGTGTCGATGGCATGCAGTTTTAATGTAATATGAAAAAAAAATTGTATGTACAATTGAAAACAATGAAAAATTACCGCGTTCCAAGCTCCGTCCAACTGAAGCTAGAGTCTGACGTCTCAGGCCTTATACTAGCCAAGTAGAACCGCCACACGTCTGATGGAATGCCAGTTTCCTGAATAAAAAAACATAAGTATATATTTATAATATGGATAGATCTAACCTAACTACCTAATAAGCATATCCATTTAACATTTATATATCATCCCTGACAATTATTTATCTGTCAAGCCTGACTGTTGATCTATCAGCGTGGTACAAGCTAAAGTACCAATAACTGTTGATGGTTATTGAACCAATGAAAAAAAAATACACAAAAGTGTGTTGCATATTGATGCAACACACTTTTGTGTATTTTTTTTTATTTATGTATCACAATTTAAGTTGCATATATTGTCGTTGTCGCGTAATAAATACTAAAGAATCTGTTACTAACTTGTGCATCATTTCCGAACACGCCAACTCCTCTTGATTTGGAAAACTTGCCTTCTTCATAATTTAAATATTCTATAAAAAAATATATATATTTTATTACATTACATATTATATTACATTTACCATCAAGTGACTCATTTAGTCGCTTTTGGTCCATTATATAATAAAAAATAAAGAATAATCTAGAAATAAATACCTGTGGCATACAGATGTTTGACTAGTACATGCCCTTCGTTAACGCCCAGTAATGTCGCAGGGAACATCACCACATGGAACGGCACATTGTCTTTCGCCATAAACTGGTACAACGTTACCTGCGAACGTAGAAAATAGAAAAATCTAGATGAGTTAGGACGCGCGCTCAGTGAAGAAAGAGGATGACTGTAGTATACTAAATATTATCATATCTAATAGACTTATGCCCGTATACACAAACAATACTCGAGTGAGCTCTTTGCTAAGTATCGATTTCTGTACACGTGATTGGTCCGTAAAGACCAATAAATAAAAAAAGAGAAAAATTATAACAAATAATAAAGGTCGCAGAAAGTCGCTGGATGCAAGCCGCTTCCAACAGGTCGGTCTGGAAATCTTTGGGGGAGGCCTATGTTCAGCAGTGGACGTCATGTGGCTGATGATGATTGGTCCGTTTGTGTGAAGAGCCAAAAATGGACCAAAAAGAAATGCATCGCCTGATTGACGAAACAAACAGTTCGCTCGCCTGACGGTAAGCATGCCCTTAAACAGAAGTAACACAGGCCTTTAAATTACATAGCACTGCATTGGACTGCGCTCGACACCCCGATAAGATGTTAAGGGCGATTTCACTACGATCCTTAATCATATTAAACATTTTTAGAAATGTCACTATTTCATTTCGTTTCATAAACAAGTTTAGTAGCTAAATACGATTTAACGATCGGTGTGCAAGTTGACCTAGGTCTCATAATGCATAAAAATCCTGGTAATGTATTAGGGAAATACAAGAAAACAATCAGTTGATACTCATGTAATATATTATTATGGTACACTTACGTCATAATCCTTGTCCGGTTTCCACCATGTTTCATACTGTTTAGTAGCGCATTGACTTATACTCAAGTAACCTATGGGCGCGTCGAACCATACGTAAAACACCTGAAAACACAATTTGGGTCTTAATGACAGTTTCCGTGGCGCAGTGGGCAAGTAGCCGACTGTGAGAGACCGTGGGTTCGATTCCCGCACTGAGAATTGTTTGTAATCCACAAATAATTGTTTCTGGTCTGGGTGTTGTGGGACCGTAAGTACCTCGCAGTTGCTGATTCCCACGATATAGGTTTACCGAGTGTGGGGTTAAGACTATATTGGTGTGACTGTTGGATTCTTTTTTTTGACATATAAAAGTCATAAGTCGTCGCAAGTAACTAAAAAATATTCATAAACAAGGTTTAAAGGTCGTTATATACATATGTATGCAACGACCCATAAATAAGACACAACATTGTCATATGACAGTGAATGTTTATGTACCAGATGTTATCAACATCTAGACATCCTAAAATTTCAAATTAAATTTAATCACTCGTTTATTTCGATCGATCGGATCGATCACATCCCTATAAATTAAGTGAAGTGCGTCACCGAGAATAATAAGGCTGGAGTGAGACTAGAGCTGAGCTGTCCAAAGTTGAAAGTTAAATATGAACATGTTACTCATTCGATAAAAAAAGAAAATGCTTTATTTATGTCCCAGCAATGCAGTCGATGCTTATAGTTTTTTTTTATTTGATTGAATAACGAGACGAGCAAGGCGCTCGCCTGATGGTAAGCGCTACGCCTGTCCATAAACAAAAGCAACATCGTACAGAACATTGAATTACAAAGCATTGCATGGCACTGAACTGCGCTCGTCACCCCGAGACATAAGATGTTAAGTCTCATAATGCCCAGTAATTTCACTGGCTTCAATGACCTTCAAACCTGTCCTTTAAATTTGACAACACCTTTCTGTAACACATTGTATATCACATAATGAATCAAAAACTATATCCCACCTTATTACTATATTGCTCTATAGGCACCGGCACCCCCCACTTGAGGTCCCTAGTGACGGCCCTGGCCCGCAGCGGTTCCCGCAGCCACGCCCTGGTGACGGCTCTGGCCGGCGGTGACCATCCCTTTTCTACTGTTGAGATCCAACTCCTTATCGATGGCTCCAGCTAAAAGTTCAGTTCATTATTTGTCGACACATGTGGTATAGACGATGACCATTGATACTATTCCAACAGGGCGGTCTGGAAATGTTTGGGGGAGGCCTATGTTCAGCAATGGACGTCCTGTGGCTGATGATGATGATGATGATTGATACTATTTGTGATCCACGTATCCACTGTTCAATTATATGGTTACCGTCAAAAGGCATTGCGACCCTCAACGGTTGGAGGCCTAAATTTACTGGATATATCGCTCGGTCGATCGTTTTCGACGGATGGCCGTATAGATAGTTCTACTCGTTTTTACGCGCCTTGCTAAGTATGCGTTATGTATTTGTATAGACACAATGAATGTGTGCCTGTCACTATTAACTTAATTGCAAAAATGTAAACGCATTAGCAAGCCCTCCGGTGTTGCAGGTGTTCATGGGCGGCGGTGGTCACTTTCCATCAGGTGAGCCTCCTGCCTGTTTGGCCCCTTTTTCCATAAAAAAACTTAAGTGTTTAATACGATGGATGCCACGTCACTGTAAAACAATTTATATCAATAATTAACTTAGCAAGGGGTGCACAAATGAGTCGAACTACCTATACGATTATTATAACAGAATAAGTCTCAATAAGAATCATGGATTCGATGTCAAACTTAAAGACAATTGGCTTAAAAGTTTGGGCCTCCAGCGTCTCACTATAACAGCTAGTTGCCATCTTACATCCCTTTTATCGACACAATAATACTACCCCGGTCGAGCCGGGTCACTTTGTGGACAACACTATATCCATCGAAGTGTTAAGGTCATAGCTCATTAGAGCCACCCGGCACCCGACCAGCACCGCCTCGTCGTTCGGCGTCAACTCGTTGTCGACAGGTGGTCCACGGGTGGACGACGCGTTGTTACTTGTGAACGTTACGAGATCAACCAGTGAACCTCGCGTGGCCAACGAGTGAACGTCGCGTGGTCAACGAATAGACATCGCTTGGTCCACGAATTTTCGAGTAGTCTGTTACCATTAGCACTAGGTCTACACGTGTTTTTCGTAATGTCTTATTTTACAAACCGTGAATTCGGACTTATAGGCGGTGGTGGTTGGGTGCCGGGTGGCTCTAATGAGCTATGACATAACTACTGGTACGTAAATTTCGCAAATAAAAAAATCGTGATTTCGCATTTAAAAAAGCTCAAAATAGAAAATTTCGCATTTATTTCGCAAAAACAAAATACAGTGTTAAAAACTCAATAAAAGGCTAGCATTGTTGTAATTTCTACATTTTCATCTTTCATTGTTTGCCTGCGATCAGTTACGACAATGTTGTAGATACTAAAGAACCTCTCGGCATCAACACTATTGACAGGGCAATTGAGACATTGAATAGCTGCTTTTGCAAACCTAGGGTAGCATGATTTTGATACTTACCTAAAACTTTGAACGTAACGTAAAAAGGTGCGAAAGTATTGAATTTTCAAATTTCGCTTTTATCGCAAATAAAATGCAGATTTCGCTTTTATCGCATCTATTTCGTAAAAACGAAATTTACGTACCCCTAGCTATGGCCCTTTCTTTTTTTTTTTTTATCTATGGCTTTCGCAGTATTAAGCATTTAGCCAGTGTCAAGTATCATTTATTCTCAAGTATTTATACAAGAACGATGAAACACGGGTGCGGTCGATTTCAAGGTCTTGTCGGAGTTTTGGTGTTAACTCCTTTCAGTACGATTCTTAATTCACTTATTTCAATGTTTCCATACACTGTTCATCACCGTCAATGTTTATTGAACAAATCCAGACCACTTTTATGCAACAAACACAACTCTAAACTAGTTTATGAAATAAATTAAAATAAGCGATGAACTGCACTGTCAGAATTCCCGCCAAAAACCCCGCTATGGCCCTTACTCACCTGCCCCAGCTCTATGAACAGCTGCTCGCTCGGTCTGACGGTGGGCGCGTGCCCGCACACCTTACACTTGGGCTGCAGCAACTCTATGGCGTTGATGAGTTTCCCGCACGCGTCGCACTGGTCACCGCGCGCGTTATCGTACCCGCAGCCAGGGTGCGGGCATATACCCTCTACAAACCTGGCGAATTGACAACATTTCATTTTTTCAACATACCTCTATTAGTAGATTAAATAAAATTAGATCCAAATTAAAGAGACCCATTTCTTTCCTTTTTTCCGAAATCGTTTGTTTTCATTCATGAATTCTCTTTTGAATTGTGTTTCATTCGAAACAGATGTAAACGCCAAATGACGTCATATATACGGCATGACGGTATTTATACCTTTAATTTACCTTTAAACAAAACTGTTAGTTGACACTATTGGACTTTTTGGGTGTGTTTAAAAATGACATTTGTGACATTATCAAGAAATATTAATGTTGTTTTATTTTTCACTTATGGAAAAAGGACAAACGTCATTCAACCGTATATGTGACGTCATCACACGTTTTTTTGTTTTTATTTTTTTACTCCGAAACTAACTAATAAAAAAAAATTAAAAATATAGTCGAACTTAGGATAGCAAAATAAAGAAACGGTATTTTTGTTTTAGGCATGTTTGGTTTTTGAAATGTTGTCAATTCAATTAATTAATTCCTGTACATTATACTCGCACAATTCTAATAAATCAATGTCTGGACATTAAAAGAGGCCATAACCCATGAGTTTGTTTCGGTATTTCTTCTCATGGCTAGCCACGAAATACCGATAAAAGATAAATAAATGTATTCTAGTATAAAATTATTGACATGTAAATGTGATATTTATGATCCAATTTACAGAATAGATGATTTGAATTTGAATTACATTTTTTTTATTATACCCAGAACATTTTGGAAGGTAGGTCCCTCGTATGCGAGAGGCCGTCTGGGTTTGTCTATTTATGCCGCTAAACAACAGTGTGTATGCACTGTTGTGTTTGAAGGACATTGAAGTCAGTGAAATTACTGGACATCTAAACTATAAAACTCAAAGGTGACTGACTGACATAGTGATCTATCAACGCACAGCCCAAACCACTGGAGGGATCGGGCTGAAATTTGGCATGCAGGTAGATGTTATGACGTAGGCATCCGCTAAGAAAGGATTTTGATAAATTCTACCCCCAAGGGGATAAAATAGGGGATGAAAGTTTCTATGAAACTTTGTCAATTTTAAACGTTCACGCGGGCGGAGCCGCGAGCAAAAGCAAGTAATAAATAAATACTCCCAACAGTCAGACATAGCCCTGACCTCACAGTAAAATACGAGTCCTGTGTCGTGGGTATCACGAACTACGTGAGACTTTCGGTCTCACAACATCCACACCCCGAGACAAATATGTGGATCACAAAAATGTTTGTCTCGGTACGGGGATCGAACCCGCGGCTTCTCTACTTGAACTTTAACCTAATGCTTAACTTTTTTTTCTAATTATCGTTCTTACCTATCAGCTAAAAACCTATCACAGTTTTCACAAAGAAGTTGGTCGAGTGACTGCGAGCTCACGAACCCGTTGTCTTTCAACTTGAGGAACATCTTCTGTGATATCCTGTAAAATAAAATAAAAATACATCAAAACAGACCTCAGACCCATATAAAAACCAGTTTCGGATCGAAATAACTATGCAGTAGAGTTTTGGCGGGAATTCCGACAGTGTGGTTTATCGCTTATTTTAATTTATTTCAAGTTGTGTTTGTTGTATAAAAGTGGTATGGATTTATTCAATAAACATTGACGGTGATGTACGGTATATGGAAACATTGAAATAAGTGAATTAAGCATCATACTGGAAGGAATTCACACCAAAACTCCAACAAGACCTTGAAAATGTCCACACCGATATTTCATCGTTCTTGTGAAGACTTGAGAATAAATTATACTTGTCATTTGGCGAAATGCATATTAATGCGAAGCCATAAATTAAAAAAGAGAAAGAAACTATGCAGTATAATCCTCACTACAAAATCAGCATACAAATCGGTGCTTCTGGTTACGTACTACACATGATTGTACACACACGCACGCACGCACATAGTCATAGACACGCACGCACACACACACACACACACACACACACACACACGCACACGGACATGGACAAGCATGCACCCACTATTGCGACTACAATACTCGGATATGACTACAATACTCGGATATGACTACAATACTCGGATATGACTACTCACTGCGTCTGCTCGTCGGTGCTTGTGCGTCCGAAGTAATCGAAACCAATGTTGAACCACCGGTACACTGAGTTGTGGATGTCGAAGTACTTGTCGCAGATCTGACGCGGCGTCAGGCCTTCCTCCAACGCCTGAAATCACGATTCATTACTATTAGTGGAGAGACGTAAAGAGGGAAAGAGAATGAGGAAAAGCAAGAGAGCCATACCAATACAAAACAGCCAGCTCTCTCACTCTCTCTCTCACAAACACGTATATACGTGTCTGAAAAAGACAGAGGGATAGAGAAAAAGAGAGAGAGAGAAAGAGAGAGAGATATTATCTACCATATACCACCTAGTATTTGAGGTTTAAAGAATATTGTAGTCTATTTACGTCGACAATTATTTAAAAAAAAATTGAAAATAAAATGAGCTTACCTTAGTTTCCGTAGCAGTTCCGTATTCGTCGGTACCACAAATGTATAAAGTGTTGTAGTCACATAATCGACAATACCTGAAAATTCAAAGACAAATTCATACTTTAGATTAAATTTCCATTTAAAGCTATTTTATTTCAGGAAAGCTATATAATAAACTATTACTCGTTGAAAGTTATAAAGAATGAAATAAAGTAAATTATGAAGTAATGGACGATTGAGTACCTTGCAAATATATCAGCAGACAGCACACATCCGATAATGTTGCCGAGATGAGGAACATTATTCACGTAAGGAAGGGCCGACGTTATTAACACGTTCTTACGACCTTTCACTGGTAATCTGTTAAACAAAAATAAATATAAATAATATCTATTATGCTTTGCCACTGCTAGGCACGGACTTCCTTAACGAATGAGAGGGGTTAGACCTTAGTCCACCACGCAGGCTTAATGTAGGTTTGCAGACTTCACATATCTGCGAAATTCTTATGGTGAACTCTCCAGGATTAGCTTTGATACGATTTCCTCACGAAACATACCATAGCTAATTATGAATTAATATTAAGTGTATAAAGTGATAAATAAATATAATGAATAATAAATAAAATAATTCAAAATATGTGAGGGTAGATATCATTGTATCACTTATATTGATTTCAATAAACATATTATATTATCGATATTTCGAATCAACGGACCTGTGATGATCTAATATAGATATGTTACTAATGTTGTTATGATTATGTACTTGTTTTTCTCGATCCAACCCGTATAATCATTGCATATTCGTAGTCATACTAAATCGTAAAAACCGAACATTGCCGAGACGCATAAATTTTGTCGTCATACTGTTTGTAGACTGCCTAATTAACAAGTCACTCGGCATATCGAAGTCGATAGTAACACTAGATAATCGGTTAAGCTACTGGCTATACAGACACTTTTTGATAAATATTCAAGTCAAGTACGGAATTATTGGTGTATTATAATGAATGACTCACATTATCTTTTCTTGTTTGAGCGGTTCCTGGAGGTTTTTGAGTCCGTTGAGCCAGTTCTCTTTGGCCGCTTCGATTTCATCCGGCGTAGGGCCCGCCTCAGCCGCGGCGCCATCGTCGGGAGACCTAGTCATTAACTTAGTACTATGATTGATACAATATACATTTTAGTGCTTGTGGCCGAGATGATTTTGAAATTATATACTTCGTCGACAAACACATCTAACCGATTTGCTTTCTGAAAGAATTGTATCATTTTAACAGCTGGTGGGAGGATACTTGTATCCGACCGGATAGCGACCACCGTACACTGGTGTTAAAACCTGCCATAGTGGCCCGCCTTGTGTGGGTCGCGTTCCAGGGTCAGCCAGTGTATACCGGTTCTCCCCAGGGGGCTTGCCCTCTGATCCTAACCCTTTTCCCAACCCTTTTCATTACCCTCCCCATTGGCCCTTTGTCAGGCCGGCATGATCTTGCCGACCTACGATGGACATATTGTTTATCGTTGGTCGACACTATTCTTGGATTGCGCTACACTTACCATCAGGTGTAACGTAGTCACTTTGCCGAGCCAGGATTAAAAAAAAAAACAACCAACGATCAACATAGCTTCAGATTTGTAAGGTTTTGACCTCGAACTTAGATTATATATTATATAGACTACTCATGTGTACTTCATTCATGTGTCGCGATTAAGCGCGACATTTAGCACAACGCGCATTTTAATAACCATATAAATACAAGTTTTTTTTTATTTCTTTGAATGACGCGACGAGCAATGCGCTCGCCTGATGGTAAGCGCCACGCCTACCCATAAACAGAAGCAACATCTCACAGCACTTTGAATTACAAAGCACTGCATGGCACAGAACTGCGCTCGTCACTCAGAGACATAAGATGTTAAGTCTCATAATTCCCAGTAATTTCACTGGCTTCAATGTCCTTCAAACCGAAACACAATATTGCTTACACACTGTTGCTTGATAGTACAAGTAATAAAAATTCTCACGCTTAGGTCATTACAGATCACTTTTTTATCACATTATAGTTACAATATCACATTATCCATGTTCTTTAGTACTGACCCACACATACCTTAGTAATTACACATTCTACAAGCTATTATGAATGTCGTTTTTAAATCATGGTGATTAAATAAACCTCAATAGAATCCTACCTAAATTTACAAATTATTTGGCAACTCACCCGATTGGCGAGGCCAGGCTAGCCACTTGTGGTATACCGAGGGCTGATGACGGTCCAAACGGACCCTCGGGAGATCCGCCCCACTGCTTCACTGCTTCCTGAAGACAAGGCGACAATCAAGAAGAGAGTATTATGAAGCTTTAACTCTTGGCATAGGTTTATTCAAAATATTGTGGACTCTAATAAATACAAATCCAGCAAAAATAATGTAGCGATATCTCTAATCACGATAAACATTAAATTATAGGGTTTTCGTGATTAAACCAACCTGTATACGGTAAGTGCCGCCTTAATTTATTTTATAGCGATAACAATAACATCAGAAAATACCGTTCTGCAAAAACAGCAACAAATTGGTTGTACTATGAAGTAGCAATGGATATGTTAAATGTGTGTGGGCGCAATGACAACATCTCGCTGTCTCCCTCGCACGTCACACCACAATACGGTAGCGACCTCGAGGGCATACTATGTGCTTCTTTTTTCTGTCATTTGACAATTGCAATCGCTTCAACAAGTTTTGAAATCTAACTTATTAATTTTTTAGAGGAATTTTAGAAATAATTTTAGTTAACATTTGGGTTAAGTAATTTTTAATATACGTAATAATAAGATAACTATTGTATTTTATGGCAGCAAAATTAGCATTTGATAATATCATTTGGGTATGATTATAAAAGAATCTAATCTGTTAGTTCTCACTTACCTGTACGGCCTTAGCACCTGCGAGCTCTTGGCCCCACCGCGCTAGGTTGCCGAAATCGTTCATATACTGTTGTTTGAGATCATTGTTATGCTGCAGCGGATACAATGTACTCCATATTGCTATGTCGGCGGCTGACAGCTTCTCCTGATTATAAACCAGGGTTCGAAATTATTAAAAAATACGTCTCGTGCTAATTATCACATAATTATGATATAATAAAAGTCAATTCAGTAAATTTATCAATGGAACATCATTCTCGTCCATCTCAGGTAAATTTAGCTTTTGTTGGGGATTATGTATCTGATGATTCTAAATTCAATATTTATATTTAATCAAGATAGGAAATGTTTTAAATTTAAGTTTATAGTTTATTGGCGTCTCTAGGTTCAGCAGTAAGGGAATCAATATTTAAATTGTGCATATAAAATAATCTAGATCTTAAAAAATCACCCAATTTCAAACCGTAGAACATGATTAGCACAATCCCTTATAAATTGAAATAAAACTAATTTAAACGGATTTTATCGCGGTTTTTTATTAATTTTGCTCCCGACGTTTCGGATACTTTTCAGCCTTCGTGGTCACGGGTTGGACTGAATAAAAAACCGCGATAAAATCCGTTTAAGTTAGTTTTATTTCAATGAGTAATATTCGCGTAAACATAAAACATCATTATCTCATATAAAATTAGAGACACACTACTTCATTATACTTACACCGAGCAAATACTTGTTTTTGTGTAACAACGTGTTTACGGTTTGTAAACACGATTGAAGGGCTTGTTTGAGATCCGAGGGCACTGTCTTGGACGAAACAACGGCAGCTATGGCTGGCTGCAGACGTGTTGCTTCCCATTCTTGCAATTGTTGGCTGAAAATGCACTCGTAAATCGTACAAAATATACCATGGAGAAAAGGAAAAAAATGTAATCAAAACCAAGGACTTAAAAAAGATTGTTCAGTTCTGCTCAGGCATCGAGAGGCCGGGGGTTCCATCCGCACTGAGATTTTTTGTGATCCTCAAATACGACCCCAGCGCAAATGGGATAAGAACAGGTGAAAGTAGAAGAACATTGAATATTAACATTTACTAAAAAATTAATAATGTTACTTTATAGGCATTTGATTTTGTTTTAAGTGTATTACTTGTTCGTGTAGTATAAAATATGTGTTGTGAGCTTTTAGAAGGTGTAACACTCACCACTGCCCATCCTCTGATAAGTCCAATATCGGGAAGAGATATTGTGTTGCCGCATTACTTGAGAAGAATGTTAGCTCTGGGTCCACCTCGAGGAGCGGCAGCTGACGCGGCCCTGTGAATACATCTGCAATCACCACAGCCTCAATATAACGCGCAACCACCATGCCAAAGATACAGAGACAATAATTATGTAAACAGATAACAAAAGTAGCATATTTGTTTCGGGGTGTGGGTGTTGTGAGACCAAAAGTCTTTCGTAGTTCCTGATACCCACGACACAAGACTCGTATCTTACTGTGGGGTCAGGACTACGTATGTGACTGTTGGGTGAAAAAAAAAAAAAAGGTTCAGTTTGGTTCAGTTCTTGTTTATATGCAAGCGTTTGGGATGTTGCCAATTAACAATTCTGCCAATGTCACGTAAGTGCTATTTAATTGTCAAAGTAAGAATATAAAAAAAGAAGAAAACTATTAAATTAAAATTTGCAAGTTAACTGGATTAATAATCAAATGTTAAATTAATTAATGAAAAGCAGGCATAAAGGTTTTTTGGTGGTAACATTTCATCTGTGGACTATAATAGGTAATGGTACAATAATATAAAATGCAAAATTCATATAAACACATACTCATTCATGCCTGTAATCCCCTAAGGGATAGGTGTTACCAGTAAACCCACATTTGCCCAAGTGTATCTGCGCTCCATAATGTGATATAGAGCGAGCTTTCATGGTCACAGGGGGGACTAGTTAAATAAAAAACCGCGATAAAATTAGTTTAAAACAGTTTTATTTCAATACTTCATAATTCACCTGAATTTGAGTATATTCTTTCATGAACTTTTGCAATCCTTTTCACTGGTTGTTAATTTCGATTATTACTTATTAATAGCCTTATTGATCTAGTGGCAGTGTGCTTAGACTGAGAAAATTAATCTCCATATCTATTCATGAATGCCTCAGTTTTCACTGTAGTTACAATTCATTTATTCGGTTCATACATAGTAGACACATACAAAATATGTGTAAAATAACTGTGCCAGCCTGAAGTTACACACAAGCAGAGTCGTGGCTGTTGTTATCAGAGACTAAATAGTGACGAGACATAGATGGCAGACTTAGTAACTAAGTAATAAATAATAAATACACCCAATTTAGTCACAAACATAGTCCTGACCCTACAGTAAGATACGAGTCTTGTGTTGTGGGTATCAGGAACTATGAGAGATTATTGGTTTCATAACACCCAGACCCTGAAACAAATATTTATGGATCACACAAATATTTGTCTCGGTATAGGGATTGAATGCGCAGCCTGTTTCTTCACAGCTGGCTAATCGCCCGCTGCACCATGGAGGCTGTCAAACTACAGTCTAACTAGCTATAAATGTTACGAAATGAGTGGAGGCACAATACATATAAATTTGTATGCATGTGTACATGGTAAAATTATAACACAAGGGGAATTATTATGTTTCAAATATAATTAAATCGATTATATTAATTTAATTTCTATCAATAGTAAACTTAAGTATCAATATGTTATGAACTGTGTCAACTATTTATTTATTTTATTTTTTTCACATGTAGGTATAGGAAACTTTTGTCTGATGAAACAAATTATTTATTTATGGCCAAAACAGTATTTAGTGTAATAAGAAAACAGAGGAAATTTCCAATAAGAGTGGTTATTATTGGACAATAAAATAGGACGACTATGTTTCGTTGAAAAGCATATTGAAAACCTACCTTCAAAACTGGCCTCTTCCACAGTAACTTTCTTTCCGGCTAAATTTGCCGCTATCAATAACTTCAGGGTTGAAGTATTGTTTTTGTTTGTATAAATCTTCATTTTTAAATACCTTTAATAGAGGTTCAATACAATTTTCCACTTCCCATAACCTAAAAACTACTCAGCTGGCACTTGGCACTTGGCAGTGACCTGTTCCAAAGTTAAAATGTGCAATACAAATTACAATTGCAGTTATTTTTTCCATGTAAAACAAGGACAAAACAGTATGCATGCTGAACTTCTTGAATTACTTAGCGGAATATATTTAGATTGGATTTGACATTTATCTCAGTGTTGCAAATCTCAATTTTCAAAAATCCGGCGGTGAGAATCTGAAAAATCTGTAGAATTCCGTAATTTACCTCTAGATAAACCTGTAGATCGGCGGACTATTTATATGACTATTTTACTGGACTGGGCTTGGACAACTTGGGCAACATCCTGATCCTGGAACGCGATCCACACAAGGCGCCTGGATTACTATGGCAGGTTTTAACACCATGAGTACGGTGGTCGCTATCCGGGCGGATATGAATATCCTACCACCAGCAAAAAAATACAATTTTCATACTTCGAAACTTATTTCAATGCTTTTAAAAAACAATACTATGTTCTTAAGTCTAAGAGAAAAACATAGTTGCGTAAAATTCTGTAAAAAAAAACAGTTTTAATTGATATCTAAAGACGTTATCATTATATCGAGTATATTTCATTGTCAATAGTGCATCGCTTGAATTCGAAGCATCTTTTCTAAACAATTATTACTTATTAATAAAAGATATACATTGATGTACGATATATATCGCTTATTCCTTACTACCGCGATTTATCTATCGTTTATACCGATAAAAACTTTATATGTCCCTACGTACCTACTCAATAATTATTATCCATCGACTTATAAAAAAAGGGGGACACCACGTCCCATACATCGAAAGTGAAGTGACCGATAGTGTGCCAGAATGCTGTACGTATACGGGTCTCACGCACACACTCTCATCATAGTACACCAGTTTCCGCCATTACGCGACACGACCGCCTTGTGTAACGTTCACTCCAACTTGGATTAAAAAATATATAATAATGCCGACAAGAGTCATAAAACATTGTAAAAACAATTCGACATCGAAAAAGAAATATCAAGGAACTACTTATCTCAGTTAACATATGAATTTATAATCACTTTTATAATGTTTTTGGTAAAATTATTTACGTAATATTCGGAACACAAAACGTCAACTACACGTGCATGTGTTGCCAGAAAATGAATGAGATATTTTCCCCAAAGTGTGGGTATTCCGTTGTGATTAAGAACATTAGTTCAAACATTATTAACCGACTTTAAAACGGGAGGAGGTTGCCAATTAAGCGTATCTTTTATTTTTAATATATGGACATAAATTTCCCCATCAAATATGGACCGATTTTGTTGAAATATGTTGATGTTCGATAAAGTTCAGGCGGATTTGATTTGGCTGTCACCCTAAGAATGAAAACTTTAAAATTATATTTTTAATGTATTTTAACCGATTTCAAAAAAGGAGGATAGAGAAGAGGATTTCCCAATTTTTTAATATTATTTCGGGTTATATCAGTTCGAGTGTCTTCCCAAAATCGGTGACAACCGGGGTGGAGTGCCCCCTCTCCAATCTTAGCTACGCTACTGCATATGTATATTGTTAAAATCTGATAACGGGATATGGAGTAAAGATATTAAACTCCTCAAACAAACAAATAAATTAAAAAATAACTCGCCGAATTGAGAACCTCCGTTTTGAAGCCTATCCGGCTTCATATCATCATGATTACCAAAACATAAAATTTATCTTCAGAAATTAATTGATAAGTAAATAATAACATTATTTTCTAGACGGATTTTTGGATTCGGTAAAATTTTTGTTGCGCGGTAGCGGCACAAGCCATGACGTTTTTATTTTTCAGTGCGTTTTTTATTAACTAATGAGAGGCATTATTTTGTAATAATTAATAAGCTAATTAATAAGCTTGAAATCCAGAGGGCCTACATTTGCGAAATGCTAGTCAGTAGGCTTATAAAAGCCTTTTCATTAGATATTATAAAAAAAAAATATATCTAATGAAAAACTACATTCGTACATATTATTTAAAATATTGGATTCTTTTATAGCGAATAATAATATTTTTTTCAATTTGGAATTAAAACACACTCTGGCAGGCGCCGAAAATAAGATTAATCTAATTAAATGCATTTTAGAAAAATATTTGAGCATTCGATTTTACCATATTTCCAAATTGGAAGGTATTGAACGGTCCGTGCAAAGAAAAAGGCATGTTTATACAAAAAAAATCATTTTAAAGGATTTTAATTTATTTTTTTAGTTTTCATATACTTACCCCACAATTACACGAAATTAACGAAATTAATTTTTGAACTAAGTACTTAATTACTATCTACATACTTTATTCAATACACACGGGCCGAATATAAAAAGTAAAACCTTAGGAGTCGGTTAAAACTGGGGAAAATTTTCATTTATCTGGTATCCCTCAACTTTCGCACACATATATCAAAAACCTGCATCACTGACGATGTTAGTAGCGTTCTATCCTCCTTTTTTATAAATCGATGTTATTATCTAGTAATTAGTACCTACTTCATTACCGTAACACCCATACGATACCTACCTTTTAAATTATTTTATGGCCGTTTCCTTTATTTTATTTACACATAGATTTGCTTACTTCTTCTTCGTCGTTTCGCTCTTGACAGAGCGGTCGTGATCATGATTCGCGTCCAAACGACGATGTTGCTCGCCGTACGATCTCCACCTGTTTCTATTAGATGACAATCGGGTGAATTCATATACAGGGCCTCCCACTGCTGTTTTTATTTGGTCAGTCTACCTCATTGGTGACCTACCACGTGGTATATTTCCGTCTACTCTGTCCTGAACGCTTGGTCGCTCTATGGTGTCATTTTTTCGCCACGAGACATGACCGAAGAATTTGAGTATACGGAACTATACTAACTAGGATAGACGCTGTTTGATGCAGAGTTCTTGCAGTATGGAATGGTTTGTGCGGAATTCAGTCCATGATACCCCAAGCATTCCTCTTCAGCGCTCTCCTTGGGAATTTATCCCACTCCCCGCTTACACGAAACGAAAATATTGTCAATCTAGAAATTGTCTGTGTTTATAAAATAAACCTATTTTAATGACCAAGGTATAAAAATAAACAATAGATGACTATTTCATAAATTTTTATTTGTAAAATTAAATAATTATCTTCTTATCGATATCTAACCTATGTTTAAATTACATAGAATCGAGTCTGGAATAAAACTTAACAATGTACTGTAAAATGCAAATGAGTAAAAACAACATTACGTCCAGGTACATGACCACGCGTTAATGTCAAGAAACCACACTACCATCATTTACTTTCAATGTGAACGCATTTGAGAAATCGATACAATGAAACAAAAAAACTTCGCCATGGGTTTCAGTAGATAGAAAACGGTGAAAACGATAATGGTGTTATTCATATTCATATCGATTTGTGCAGTTCTAAGTATTTTATTTGCTTGTGCATAAGACAAAAATGATACCACTGTAAAACAAAAAGCTGTGCCCACAAAATAGCATTTCTTTAACTAACACACATTCACATTAAAACCTTTCGAGATACCAATATTTGTGGTAATTTAAAACAAGCCGTACAGCCAATTATGCTACTTATCTACCTTTATTAAGAAGCTTGTACAAAAATATCTTGTAGCAATAATATTGTTGTGGTCTTATTCTAAATTTTCTTATTTTATTGAAAGATTCGGAAATATCCTTAAATTTATTTTAGGAACATATATGCAATATTTCTATCAGTCTGGATATTTAAGGGTCTCGCTAGTCACTGTCAGACTGCTCTGTTAATACCGGTTTGAACGGCTACATTGCCACCGTGCTGGCAGCTGGCAACGTGTGACGTCATCTCACAGCTCTAAGAATATTTCCGACCGTATAATTTTTTATATTTCTAACGACCTAATTAATATGACTATACAGCTATTCACATTATACTAAACACGAAATGACGAAACTGCATTCTATTTACGAAATGAAAATAATTTTACTAGGTAGTAGTAGGTCCCTCATGTGCGAGATGCCATCTGGGTTGGTACCACAGCTTTGTCTTTTTCTACCGCCAAGCAGCAGAGTGTAAGGTTTTATGTGTTTCAGTTTGAAAGACAATTAAACCAGTCAAATTAGTCGGCATTATGAGACTTGTGCCAAAGCCATGTGCTGCTTTTTAATTTAAAGTTCTGTGTGGTATTGTATCATTTTATGGGCAGGCGTGGCACTTATCATCAGGTGGAGACTTCCTCATTTCGTGAAGAAAATACTCATTTACATACATATATGAATTTACAACGTATACGAATATTTATGAAGAATTATTTTGAATAGTCCAAATCGTTTGATATGACTGCATCACTATACTCACTAAGTAATTTTCGTATTTTGTATGCAGGTTATAGAAGTAATTGGTCTATGAACAGCATAGTGAATTTCTAGTTTCTTAAGCCTTATTCCTCAAATGCTTATTCACAAAAATATTTCATGACAAGCTTCTCTAACATAGATGAAGTCTATTTATTTCTTTTTGTTCTAAATTACAGATAAACTCGTTACATGACAAATGTTTATAAAAGAAAATGTAACTTATGCTTATACAGGGTTATTTTTAAAACACCAGCAACCTCGCAGGGGTAGATACCTAAGGTTATAAGCTACTACTTTTGTTCTACGACTTTTGATAATTTGTTAGATTTTATTTTCATACAAAAATAAGTATTCATTTAATTTCCGTCTTGTATGTTACCTACACGCATCGCAGATTACGTAAGCAAACACGCGAAGCGTGGGGAACGGGGCTAGCGTTGAAGGTCATCGCCCGAGCCAGCTGAGCGGCTTCTTTGAGTCGCGCTCGCACGCCGAACGCTAGGAAGAAAAATACGACACAACAAAAACTTGTAAAATCATTTTTTTTTAAATATATTGAGTTATATACAAACTCGTAGAACAAAAGTTGTTCCGTATGGGGTCAGCTATCTGGTCCTGCGAGGTTGCTGGTGTTTTAAAATTAACCCTGTATATAATGATATTATAAATTAAGTTACACAATTTTAGAGATCACATAATATATGAAAATACATTTTACCGGGCAAATAGTTTTACCACTGTCGAAACTTAATGTATTTTCAAAAATCGTTTTAAAGAACTCAGAAAGCATACATAAACGGTTAGATACCCCTCTCTTTCCCACTCATCTTAATATGTCCACATATAGCTGTATTCTGACTTATAAGTTGACATTCTTTCGTGTAGTTCATAATTATGAAACTATGACGTCGCTATTATATGACTTAAATGACATTATTAAAAAAATATATTGACTTGGTTGTGGGTGCGCCTGCATCATATTATTTCAGAGATATCTTTATCCATGGTCTCAAGAAATTGGGTTTAGTTTAGATAGCTTTTCACTCAACCCTCCGTAGAATAGGTAGTATCTAAACGTCTATATTTATGCCAGAGAGCGCCTGAATCTTAGATAAACTGTCATTGTACTTTGCTCGCGAATGTACCACATTACGACCGCATAATGTGCAAAATGAGACATTACAATGTTTGTGTTAACAGAAATGGTTACCCCATTTCTGTCAACAATCTTAGTTCACACAGTTCAAATTCACAGTAACTAAAAATCGGCATTTATTGAATGGATTATTGAATAACTGACATTAATCTAATGATATAAATCTTGTGCAGATATCTCATACACAATACACACATAGGTTGAGTTCATCAATTTTTATACAAGGATGTTTACTAGTGCCGTTGCAACGGATATACATAAAACTCTGTCTGATATATAGATGTCATGAACTGGATTATAATTAAATATGTATACTAGACATCATTGCAGTATATCTACATAAATTCAAATATAAGTAACACAATAAACGGTCAAGTACATTAAATTGTATCACATTTCTGGGAATAAGAAACATGAATCTCTTATTAAAATAATATCATTTTTTCTGACCCTATCTATTGCAGCAAATAATATTATAATATCCATTTATTAGCTCTATATGCCGCTTCTAATAATATATCTATAGGGTTTCCTTATTTTTCTACTTTTTATTTACAAAAATTCAACCTTACCAACAGTCACACTGCATTTTTTATCTATCAACTATGATATTTTATTAGAATAATTTTAATATATTTTCCGCAGGTACGACATGTTTGAAATAAACCCGCTAAGTCGAGATAGCGCGTGTTGACATCGCGTTCGAAAATTCATTACATCAATGTAAAAAATGCCATCTTAAAAAAAGGAGATATAAATAATAAGAGCCTTATATCTATATCAGATGGTCACAAACAAAATCTGTAATAACTAATTTACCGGTTTAATACCTTTACTTTCAGTATTTTTCTTTGGATAATTTTATGATATTTATTTTGAGTCTCAAATTTTTTCTTTGGATCATTTTCGGGATTATTGAGCCTCAAAATTAATTTTTAGAGATTTTTGCACACTTTACAGACTCTTATCACGCTATAAAATTTTATATTGACCCTATAAACTTCATAGCGAATTCTAGCTAACACTTACTTTGCTGTAAATTAATGTAAGGCAATATTTTATCGAAACCACTTTGCTTTTAGCCTGAATTTTACTACAACGTTAGCACTTTATTACTGAGCCGCTAAGACTACCAACTACATGTTAAAACCAAATATTTTAACACATTTAATTTAAAAAAAAACATCTCATTGTGCCAAAATGAAAGAATTGCTAATAAAAAGTGTTTGTAAGTATGGCGCTGTAGGCTCTTATTATCCTCCGCACCTAAATTTGGACAGATTAAAGCCGTTGAGTCGTCCTAAACAGCACTATTTAAAGCCGTTAGAAGTGAGTATCATCAGCTTTCACTCTATCAGCAATGCACCAAGAAGGTGCATCTGAGTCCCAAGTAAACCGCGCTAACTTGCGACCGCAGTCCCGTATATAACGTGCTAACTTCCAACTATCAAGGAGTGAGTGCTCACTCCTCTGGCTCGCACTATAGACTGTGTGAGAGTGGTGGGGAGAGGGGGGATACTTTCTCCCGTCTGCACTGGCTGGTGTTGTTGATCGGGCCGGACCAGTCCGCGAGCTGCGATGACGGTTTGTAAAACTTCGATGATGTTCTGTTGAACACCGGTAACCATTCGTTCGCTTCGTTTGTTAGTGCCTGCAAGAACAATTTCGTAATTATAAAATTCAGTTTATATTGTTTGGTTTTGATACATATTAAATATTATTAAATACTTGAGTATTCGCTTAGGCTAGAATCGGCCAAAAAAGGAGTTAGTATAAGAAATATACTAAGACTAAGAGGCTTTATCTTAGTCTGTAGGAAAAACTAATGTAACCAAAACGAAAAAAGTTCCACCTCATTAAAAAATTCATTCTCCTTATGGAGAATTCTTATTGGCTTATGCCGACGAGAATGTAGATGAACTTGAATTGTCTATTACTCATTCCTTAATTGATTATTTCTACACTCAGAGCAAATTAATGATAAGAAAAAATATCTAATTGATGTCTCTGACTGCGGCTCTACGTGAATGTGTAACAAGTCACGATGTACCACTAAATCCATTACATTACGTGAGTTATGATAAATTAAATATAAACGCAATTCATTGCAAGACATAAGCCGTATTAGCCCGATAAGCTGTTAAAAATAATATGGTTGTAAAGTTTTATTCGCAAAATAAACATTTTAATTGGCATGATAAGAAATCATGACACATGTGGAGAATTTTTGCGTGATAGATGTAGTGATAGGTGCCTGATAAATAATTCTGACTATCTACCGGTCGCTAGGTCGATGTCACATTATCCTAATTTTTGTCACACTTCAAAGTTAGCTGCTTTTATACCGGATACGATTTAATAATAGTCAGGTTCAAAATATTTTAACTTATAACGAATCTTCGCAATTTTTTGGCATCTAGCGTTAGACGCACACAATGTAATGAGTAAGTTTATGTTGTAGAGGATCAGTAATGGTGCTGCCACACCGGTGTTATAAAATGTTTACAAACATTTTCTAACATTAAACATTTACTAACATGATCTAACATTGTGATAAAATGTTAGCAAATGTTTGTTAACAAATGTTAGAAAATGTTTGTAAACATTTTATAACATCGGTGTGGCAGCACCATAAGTCGTAGATTACCGTATTAATCAGCTGTTATAAGCCCTGTATTAATGCTAGTTTTTGGTTTTGTTTTGTATATAAAATAAGCCGAAGAACTTTGTCCTTACCTTAAGATATATGACAGCATCAGTGCCGTACCCTTCACAGGACATGAGCACCAGGTCGCCGTGGAAATACCGCGCGTACAGCCGAGATATAGGCAGACCGTATCCGTAGCCTGGAAATGTTTGATGACTTAAATATTTTACGACAATGTATGACAAATTTTGCACTCGATTAAATTTCATGGGTTTTTATTCAGCGCGATCGTTTTTTTTTTATCCTGGCTCGGCAAAGTGACTACGCTACACCTGATGGTAAGTGTAGCGCAATCCAAGAATAGTGGCGATCAACGATACACAATGTGTCCATCGTAGGTCGGCAAGATCATGCCGCCCTGCCAAAGGGCCAAAGGGGAGGGGAAGGAAAAAGGGATGAGAAAAGTGTTAGGATCAGGGCAAGCCCCCTGGGGAGATCCGGGTATACACTGGCTGACCCTGGAACGCGACCCACACAAGGTGGGCCACTATGGCAGGTTTTAGCACCAGTGTACGGTGGTCGCTATCCGGTCGGATACAAGTATCCTCCCACCAGCAAGTGAGTCGGTTATGGACTAGAAACGATGGATTATCATCGATTGATAATATGCCGACGAGAAAACAGTCGGAGGAGCTTCCCAATACGACGCGTTTTTGAACTATGACCTTTACAAGGTGGTAGGTCCCTCGTATGTGAGAGGCCGTCTGGGTTGGTACCACCGCTTTGTCTATATCCGCCGCCAAGCAACAGTGTGTAAGCACATCTTGGAATATAAACTACAAAGCGTCCAGTATCTTCAACGCCTATCTAAAGTTGTCCTTACCAGCCAGCGGCACGGTGTGAGAATCAGACTTAGACGGCTGTGGCGCGGTACTGTACATGTACTTGAATAGGAGATCCGTCACGCTGCGAGGAATGCCGCCTCCTCTATCCGATATCTATAACAGAAAACAATAATCGTGACACGAGTATCCACTGTATACATGTTGAAAAACACGTCAAAGTGGCTCGTTTTTTTTTTATTATAGCATAGGCCGGCAAACGAGCAAGTGGGTCACCTGATGGTAAGTAATCTCCACCGCCCACGTACGCCCACCACCAGAAGAATCATGGACGCGTTGCCGACCTTAAAGGAAAGCGATAATTAGGGATTGGGAAGGGGAGGGAATTTGGGCTTCCGGATATCTCACTCACCGTACGAAACGCAGCAGCAAGCCGCTACTTTACGTCGGTTTTCTGTGAGACAGTGGTAATGACCCGGTCGAGCCAGCGCATTCATGTTGTAGACAAAACTGTCTACAGCGTGGCTTTACCACTCGAGAATTGGCTCGTTTCGAGAACAGACAGTATACCTATACCCAGTGACTCGAGGTCGGCATAATTCTAGCGACCGTTGATGGATGGACCCTGTAATGATTTCTTACGTTTACGCGAATGTTACTTATTGGAATAAATTAAAGTAAAAAATAAATAAATAAAAACCGCGATAAAATCCGTTTAAATTAGTTTTATTTCAATCTGGATGGGCCCTGTCTTTACCATCAGGTGCAGTGTGGTAATTTTAATGTGCCAAGATTAACTAAAATCTTTTCGTATTGTAGGTGTTCCATGGTAATGGAGATCACTTACAATGAAGTGATCCATTTGATAGAGTACAAGCGTTCTGCTATAAAAAATCAACAGGACGACAAATTAATGTGGTAGGCAGCGGCTTGGCTGTGCCCCTGGCATTGCCGATGTCCATGAGCGGCGGTGACCGCTTACCATCAGCCGGGCCGCTTGCTCGTCAAGACAATAAAAAAAAAAAAATTATCACGCAGTCATACCTTAACAGAGACATCTTCTTTTCCTAGCACGAGGTTGACTTGTATCGGTGGCGGTGATCCCTCGTGGTTCTCCATGACAGCTCTCATGGCGTTCTTGAACAGTTCGAACAGCATGTGGTACAGGTGAGATGGTACGTACACTATCGGCATGGGTCGTTCGCTAGGCACTGTGACAAATAATGGAATGTAACTGTAAATATGGAACTATTATACACCCAGACACCCACATATTCCTAAACCCACACTAGGTACAAGGTGGTAGGTCCCTCGTATGCGGAGAGGCCGTCTGGGTTGGTACCACCGCTTTGTCTATTTCTGCCGCCAAGCAAAAGTGTGTAAGCACTGTTTCGGTTTGAAGGACATTGAAGCAGGTGAAATTACTCGCCATTATGAGACTTACATCTTATGTCTCAGGGTGCCACAGTGATGCACACGCCTTGTGGATCACGTTCCAGGATTAGCCAGTGTATATCCGGCTCTCCCAAAGGGCTTGCGACATGACTTGATGGTTGGTTGGTGCCGGTAAAGTGGTACATCCTTGTATTACTGTGCCTGCATCGGTCATCCGCCTGTCCTGTCGCAGGCCCTTCGATTTGCGTCTTCCCTCTCCGAAGAGGAAAGAAGCATTTATACAGGCCGACATGACTCTAGTGACCACCGATAAATTTATTATTTGTCGGTGGTCGCTGGTTTTTTGTACTGCACTACGCTTACCATCAGGTGTAGTGTGCTGTAACGTTGCCGTGCTAGATTAAAAAAAAAACTGAACAAATGATCATATAACTCACCTCCATTTTGCAAGAGCGTCAGCTCGGGCGAGGCCAGATAGTATCTGTCACACAGGAACCGTGCATTTTCATACGCGTCTCTGACAACACCGGCTACGTCACACGCCGGGTCTATGGAGCCTATGTGACGACCGCCGTTGCCTATCCCATTCACCGATGCCTGCTTGGCGCCCATTTGTTCGCCGAAAAGCAGCGCTATGACAGAAATATAGTACTTCAAAATACGTTTCGGTCGGGTAAAGTAGGACAGTCAAGTCAATACTAAATGTAGGTTAGCCTAAGTTACGTTTTAAATGCGGCAAAAGCAGTGAGAGGACATCGTGGGGTTAAATCGGTTGTGTGGTTTCGATTTTATGTCAGGGCCATTGGAGTTCCAAATATTCTTTGTAGTAGGAGAGCTGTTAAACTATTTCGAGTAGGTATATCAGACACCGTGTTTTTTTACCTATAAAATTAACATTAACATTATTTTGTAGTTTAAAATTTCTAAGTAATAATCTGGCTGTATGATATTAGGGCATAACTATTTAATTTTCAAATTGTATTAGCAAAATAAATATTGGAGCATTTTGAAAATATCATATCTAAGTACGCGGTGAGGCGGTGGTACTCATAAAGAGATTCCTAATATAAAAAAATGGTGTTTATTAATAGAAAACAAATATGTCAACATTTTTACTAGGAAAATAAATTATAAACCCAACTACGACGGAAATGAAGACGGACGAACGGACGTCTAGAATATGCGTCGTAAATATTTTGGGATAGTGCAATTCCGTTTCAGTTCCAAACTGGAGGACTCGGGGTCAGACAACGTCACTCTATTTGCGTCAATCCATAAATCACTGTCCGTTTTATATTGTTCTAGAGTGCACTGTCCATTCACAGCCTCCGTGGCGCAGCAGGCGAGTAGCCGGCTATGAAGCGAGAGGCCGCGGGTTCGATCCCCGTACCGAGACTAATATTTGTGTGATCCACAAATATTTGTTTCAGGGTCTGGGTGTTGTGAGACCGAAAGTCTCTCGTAGTTCCTGATACCCACGACACAAGACTTGTATCTTACTGTGGGGTCAGGACTATGTATGTGACTGTTGGGTGTATTTATTATTTATTCATAGTCAATGTACTTTACGATGTTGTTGCAAATGTTCTCGATGGAACTGATGGTATTTTTAAGGACGGGTTGAGGTTTAAAGCCGGTGAGCTTAACATAAGGCCTCGAGATAATTTTTCCACACGTATCCTCGTGCTATCTATATACAGCTGTCTCTATGTAGTGGGGTGCACGTTGCGGTACATAGGATTTTTTGATACCCATAAATCTGAATCAGTAAATTTTGGTATACATGGTGAAGTACGTTATACGGGTAAAACAAGTAGAGATCTCGTCAATTGTTATGACCGGTCTGGTTCTCGACAATCTTTATGACCTGCCTGTAGTTTGTCAATTCACCCACCTTGTAAGGATCATGTCAGGATCACCCACCTTGTAAGCATCATGTCAGGGTCCGGTCCTTTAGTACCGATTTCAATAAACTATCTTTGATTGATTCACGGGATAGATCCCACAAATGAGCCAATATGTCGTTTGAGGGTCACGCGTACAATTAATTTATTATATTTATTTGATTACTCTTTGGCTGTGCCGCGGTACATAACTCATTTCAGAGCACTCATGATTGACGAGACCATTACGTAATGCTTTTAACTATAGAATAATAAATAGATACGATATAGTATGATTTGTTTAATTAATATAGCATTTACATTACATTATGAGAACATTTTATAGATAAAGCAAGTGTAACCAATAAAATATCATCAGAAAAAGTATACCCGTACTCACTGTGTTGGTTGATCAACATCCTGATAGATATCCGGCTCATGTAGAACCTGTCTAGGAAATACTGGATGGAGTTCTCTATGCCAGGATCTACTTCGTGCGATTCCTTCAGCTCCAAGACTCCTTGAGCCATGGTCTGCACTACGTCGGCGTGACGGTTGCGAATGTGGACTAGACGCTCGCAGAACCTAGTAAAGAGGTATTATTATTGAGATTTATAGTTACCTATTGCAATATTTAAATTAAACAATAATTAAAATATTTAAAACGTATCTAGTTCTACAATATTATTATAGCCGTATTGAGAATATCCATCCACACATCAAAATCCCTTCTAATTTTGTATACTCTAGAATTTCCTAAAAGAGAATCTTAAAACATTTTCGACATCAGGTTTTCCCATATTGTATTTTAATCGCGTATTATGTAATTAGCAACCTATTTATTTTGAGCAGTAAAAATATGATACTGAAATCGATATTTTACTAATATTATTCGATAAACGATAGCAACAGTAGTTACATGATCCAGGCTTTGGATTACGGTTGAATATCACCACAGCGTTAATTCATAATTACTACTTTAAATATTTTACACTATAATATATTATCTGAAACACCATATACATGTAATATAAATATTAATGGTTATCTTACTGGCTCAGTATTGGCGGTTCTGGCTCCATCTGCTCAAACTGTATGATCTCCTTGAAGGAGCGCTCGTACCACTGGTTCACCATGCCCACGGACGGCATTCGCAGCAGGTTTTCCGGCAGTAGTGCTATCTCTTTCATTATGTTTGCTAGCCTGTAAGAGAGAAAGAGACGTGTAACAGCAATTTCAAGTAAACTAGAAGACTGAAAAGTTTTGGTATATGAAGATGGACCCTTTAATTTGTTTAGTTTTTAAGATAATTTGTATTCGCATAATCGCAGGTCCATTCTGAGACATAGAAGTTTCTAAAGGGTAATTATCACAAACAACTAACCATAACATTACGATAAATTGTATTCAACATTACATAAGAATTTATTAGCAAATATATTATATTTCTTATTTTATTCTGTTATATATTTATTTGTACCAACGCCAACCACGTTGTTCGTGGCGATAGCGTAAACAGAACATTGCACGGGGTTTTGCAGTTTCGAGCTTCCGGACAGACCAATCAGCACGCACGCAGGAATGTAAAGTTCTTCGTAGTAGGGGAAAGGTGTACGAGATGATTCCCTTAACGGAAAACGCTCGTAATATCAAAGATATTTAACATAATTATGATCTGAAAGCGTTTACTACTAGCATATTTATCTGTCTTACTTTGGGCGTATGTTAAATCATTTAATTAATTAAAATTGAAATAAAAAAAAATCGTTTTTTAAAACCTTGCGAAAGGATCATCTTGTACACCCCGGTGTTCAAGATGATCCCTACGATATGGACAAGATGATCCTCGGACCATCATCAATAAACAACATACTTATTACATAATTTAAGTATTCTATAGTCATTTTTAAATCACATAATATAATTTGTGAAATCAAAAATCATACATTACATAGTTACGGGCTGATTCTTCAATCAAAATTCACGACAGTTATTCTTTTGATAGGCGATTGAAAAATCATTCCTAAGTAGAACAATTAGAATAGATTAGAATCTTCTTGACAATAATTAACACTGTTAGTCAAAATCAACAATATAAAAGCTTCGTAACGTGGTATACTTTTTTTGAGTGGTAGAGCCACGCTGTAGACAGTTTTGTCTACAGCATGAATGGGCTGGCTCGACCGGATCGTTACCACTGTCTCACAGAAAGCCGACGTAAAGTAGCGGCTTGCTGCTGCGTTTCGTACTGTGAGTGAGATAACCGGAAGCCCAAATCCCCTCCCCTTCCCAATCCCTAATTATCCCTTTCCTTTAAGGTCGGCAACGCGCCCATGACTCTTCTGGTGGTGGGCGTACATGAGCGGTGGAGATCACTTACCATCAGGTGACCCACTTGCTCGTTTGCCGGCCTATGCTATAAAAAAAAAAAAAAAAACGTACGAATTAAAAAAAGTCAATAAACTGACTTAATCTGTTTTTAGAATTCTAAACGCTTTTTAGCCGGCGACATGATACACATATCACAAATAAATTCATCGGGATCATCACTACCTATCCCTGCACAAGCTTCATGTTCCCATTTTTGGCATTCAGAACATTTTATCCATCCTTCACCCATCTTATCTTTGGAAAATGTTTCCGTGCAGAAAAGGCATTCTGTATTATTGTCAGATGATTCGGACTCTGAGACATGCGAAGTTTTTTTCTTTTTATTTGATACTCCTTTTCCTACTCCCTTCCCTTTCTGTTTATTGGAACGTAGTTCCTTATCGCGCGTTGCGAAAGGGGGCTAGACGGAAAAAATTGGTACGAAAAGTTGGCACGACATAATTCTCCGGCCAAGAATAAATATAATATTAATTTGATATCTAGCACACAAAGTTAAAGTCGAAATTCCGTTAATAAAAGTAAAACTTATGACATATGGAAATGTAGACGTGGTTTGAAATTTGAATTTTTGATTATCGAACACGGCGCGGCGGTCCACCGTTTAGGCTGCGTTTAGACGACGCGAAAAATTTCGTGCGGCCGTTTACACGATCGCGCAGTCGCCGCGTGGTTGGAGCGTTGCGAAGTATTAAACATTATGGCTTAGTCAATAGAGTTTACATTAGTTTTTCGAGTGATTCGAGCGCGGCGGCCGCGCGGCCGCCGCGCGGCCACAACGCGGTGGGATTCCTTGTCATATAAATGCGCCCTTAGTAGCCAGTCACCAAATTACCTATCATAAAATATTTGAATGTTGGCTGCTTCCAGATTATACAGTGTCTAATATATAGTCTACGGGATGACTGTTTAATATTACGACTCACATCGAATGTTCTGGAACTCTCTAGAACGTTCGGTGTGACGTCACGTAGACTGTAAGACCGGCCGGTGCTCGCCGATTTACGGGCTGGGCGACGTAGCAGCCGGTGTGCTCCCTTCGGACCCTCCGTCCCCCCCGAGATCGAGATCATTTTAGTCAAGCCCGAGAGGTGGTCAAGCGCGAGCAGTCCATCGATCAACGGAAGGTTCGAGAGAAATCGAGAACCTTCCGGGTGACGTCACGCGCGCCGATTGACCAGCCAACGCTAGCCGACCTCCCTGGAGCTTCGAGAATTATGGAAGTACCAGGTGTTCAAACCCGTTCCCCCTACCCCCACCCAATTTGTCCTCACCCCCCCTCGGCCTAAATCGGTAATTTTTGAGGCTAGAGGGTCGTGCGACGGCTTGTCGCAATCGGCTTATTGAGCCCGACACTTTGGCCCCAATAAAAATAAATTTCGACCCCCCAGTAAGAAAGATCTGTAAAAATATCTCTAAAAATTCAAATATCTCAGAAACTACAATAGATAGACAAATAAAATTTTATTAAAATTCCTTCACTAATTAATCGAAAGGAACTTCGTTCCATCCGGGTGTCCCTTGACACCTCTCAAGTTTTTTTTTTTAGTTATATATATTTTTTGACTGTGTGCTCTTTTCGTAACTTCCTATTTTCTTTTCCAGTTTTTTGCTTGTTTCTTCTTCTAAGTATTTGTTGTATGGAGTGCTGGTTAAAATTGACGTATCCACCTTTTTTCTCTTTATGTTGCTCCTTTTGCCTACAATTTTTGGGTAAGGTTTTATCTTGGCCGGTGAAACAACAAAATTTACAAAATTACTTTTGTCAAGGAGTGACGGTGAATCATTTCGGTTCAACGCATAACTTGTAGATGGCAACGATGACAAAGGAATTCGAATAGAAAGCGATTCTTCTAGATGATCCCTAGGGACCATCTTGTACACTTAAAAGGTGATCATCTTGCCCCAACCTTAAGTTTTTCATTTATTACTCTGTAACATAACCTCTATGTATTCTACTGTTACCATACTATCAAAAAAACTAAATTGATCATATTAGGAAGCTACAAGCACAACAATGACTGTAACTGACAGTATACAATAAGACTTACATGAGTTTAAAGTCAGCGTTACCTTAGATCAACAGCACACAATTTTAATATTTTCCCATCAAAACAAGTGCGTCGGTCGCTTCGCCATCACGAATTGACTAACGCGGGGGATGGCCGGGGGCCACACATTTTCGAAGAATATGACTAGATAGCATTTACACTTTAGTCGCAATTGAAAGTGATCATCTTACCTTAAGGGATCATCTTGTACACCTTTCCCCTACCTGATACCCACAACACAAGACTCGTAACTAGGTCTAGGGTCAGAAGTCATAAATATGTGTGTGATTGTCGGATGTGTTTATCTAGTTCAGTCGATGATGAAGGGATTTATAGCTTAGCTGTATCATGCATGCTATGAGTCTTGAATTACATGTATGTAAGTTCTATCTTCTATCCCCGCGTTAGAGCCAGTTTACCGTGTTGATATTTCGTGCCTTGAAGCAGTCAATCTTCATTATAATAATAAATCTCCCACCCGCCACATGTTAGAGAAAATATGGCTTGTAATCTTTACAACTGGCGGCCTGCCTGTTGTCAAACCCTCTGAGGTGAAAACACACCTAGACCCGAAACGAATATTTGTGCATCTAACAAACATTTGTCTAGATGCAGGAATCGAGCCCGCAGCCGCAGCGGCAAATATAAAAACAAGCGTTGCGGCCGCGAGGCTCGAGCCGACGCGACGTTGACGTAGTTCTATTGTATGATCGGACAGAGCTCAAAACCGTCCGTCACTAACGTATAGAACACCCTTAATAGGTACTTGATCACGGCCATCTTAGGCCGTGTAGGGGGCCCCTGAGTACAGCCCTTTTTAGAAAGTAAAACGATTTTTTTTTTATTTTAATATAATGCCATCACCGAAATTACTGTTAACTCTCTGTATTTCTTTTTTATTTTAGCCATTTGTGTCCCATTGACTGAGGTAAAGTTACTCATGGGCCTATTCAATCTTCACTCCCGCAATTTCTACGCACAATTGCGAGCTGTTGACGTGATATTAATTTAAAGAATATACTTGCGAGATTTTGGTATTTGAGGACAAATAAGGCCAGCGTCCGAGATGTGCCGACAGACGAAATAAATTCGGTATTAACTTTAACTTGACCCTATTATTGAAGGATAAAACTGAATATTATAATAATTTTTTTCCCCAAGCGGACATAATTTATGTTTACGCGATATGATCCGACAGTATAATTTGCGCATGCGCGTGTAACAATATCCTTATCACACATCAGGATGTATTAATTATGCCCGTTTGTTTGCATTTAATCCATTGTTCGTGTAATTAAGTCATTATGTTGTTTATGAATCATTACACCGGTTGAAGAATGTTATGTAATATAAGTACTTGTGTTATTTGAAACAACTTACAAATGTTGTAACCCACTATCATCATCATCATCATCATCAGCCACAAGACGACCACTGCTGAACATAGGCCTCCCCCAAAGATTGATAGACGACCTGATAAAGATCGCAGGAAGTCGCTGGATTCAGGCCGCTTCCAACAGGTCGGTCTGAACCCACTATAGTTTCGATATAATATAGCTCCAGCAGTATTTTGTTACCACAGTTCTTAAAACGTAAAAAGTTGTACATTTTGTGATATTATTTAAACCAAAAAAAGAAAACATTTCTTGTGATGAATAAATGTTACTTTCTTTCATTGCTTTTTACGATTACACGTTAAACTTACAGATGGTCAAAACAACGCTTTACACAGCCTACGACTATGCAAATAGAAGCGCGTGTTATTGTGGCGAAATCTTCACCATAGCGTGTGTACCTACCAGCCCTACTGCTTTAACTAGTGAGGTCCATCCATAAATTACGTCACTCGGGACTACTCATCTCACAGGTGTCTGGACTCCTGAGGGGCAAGGGTTCTCAAAGAGAGATAGGTAATTTTTATAAAAAATTATACACGAATATTGCTTTTATTTTAGTTACTAACTTAGTTTGGAACTAAATTAGTTTCAACAAGTGCCGTTAGAGGTCGTTATTGAAAGATACAAAGAACCGTTAAACTTAAATCTATTATATCTTCAATATCACTGGTTCGGAAAGTATTTTCAAATCCTTTGCCATCAAAATAGCTAATATGGAATCATAAGATCAGTATGTTGTATTTAAAAGATGGCGACATAAGATATTGTCCTACAATCACATGTAAATCCCGCGGTGTGACCAAGCGATACGTAAATAATATCAGGTGATTGAATTTCATACGCGACCACATTTCACAACACCTCCATCAACTATAATAGATCCTTTCGACTTGCGGTTTAGTGGTTTATGTTGTGGATCAAATAAGAAAGGCTTTATGGGCCGATCTCAATAAACGGTTTGATTATCCCAATAATCTAGATATCAACCAATCAAACTAAGTCATTTGTACTCGTGACTTTTAAAATGTATCGTGATTTTTCGTGATTGGCTCATTTTGTATGATCTATCTAGAGAATTAAACTATAGTAAGTATTTTATGTAATCATTGATTACACAATAAAGAGTTTTTGTATTGTATTGTAAGTAGCTTATTGAAATTGGTTGTATTTTCGTAAATATGTGCAGGTATCTAAATATGTTCATCATTGTTTCTCTACCATTACTCTGCTGCTAAGAATAGACTATATCACGCGCGCCATAGTGATTATTATTCTAATAATAAGAAATTATACTTATCTCCCCAGGTTGACGTCAGGAGGCCGGTCGTTAAAACTACAAGCCAAATAAGCTACACTAAACTACATCTACAGCACTAAATTGAGCTAAACTACAAGAGGGATAAAGGCAATTAAAAGAAAAATAAAAAAATATACTTAGAGCCTGTTTTACCACTCTTAAGGAAATCTACTAACCATATAACATTTGACATATTTAGATACAAAAGTCACGCATGACTTTTACACCGGCAGTAAAATGACTATTTTAGTGCTGTCAAAACTAGCTGTTATGTACGTTAATTGGTGGTTAAATATTACTGGAATATTATGAAACAAGCAAGGGCTTGTTTATATGTGACATATATGACTAAGGAGTCAGTGGGGGCCTAAAGTATAATAGTGAAAATCTTGCCAAACAGAAATTGTAATCGTATTTATATAGACAAAAAGTTTTGAAAGCTTTGCAGTAATTATAAGTGCGAGTATAAGTAGGTACTAGTATATTTCTCGGACGTCATCATTAGAAAATCTAAATTCATTCTAGACGCAGTTCAGGTGAATAATAAATATGTAGCCAAGTGCAAAACACGTGTAATTGTTTTTATAACACCACTTCAAATGTGCGGAAACAATAATAACTTCAATGTTTCTGTTTACGCGCCCATTTGCCGTTTTTAAAACAGAATGTTATAACACGATAAAAAGCTGAAGACATCCGCCGGTTTGAGGCAAACGTTTAAACACTTTATGACACATTTAAATATTAAGGGCTTTACTAATAAATGTTGTATACGAGTGTCATACTTATACAGTGTTTTGTCTCGCTTCTTCTTATAATAAATGTCACTCAACATAGCAAGACAAAGCATTGTATAACTATTACCAACATATACAATGTTTATTAGTAAGGGCTTAAGAGTATTTATTTATACAAAAGATACACCTGGGACTTGTTTAACAATGAATTTTTAAATAGTTTTCTTCAGATAACGCATTAAAAAGCCAATTAATGAAGTACCAGTTTGACATACGCATCTCCGTGTGTATTGACAGCGTAATAATGTTGTACTTTGGTGTGTTTAAATTATTTATACAGGGTTATTTTTAAAACACCAGCAACCTCGCAGGGGTAGATAGCTGTCCCCATACTGAACAACTTTTGTTCTACGAGTTTGGATATAACTCAATATATTTAAAAAAAAATGATTTTACAAGTTTTTGTTGTGTCGTATTTTTCTTCGTAGTATGCGGCGCGGCGCGGCGTGCGCGCGCGACTCAAAGGCGCCGCTCAGCTGAGCGGCGCGTTGACCTTCAAAGGAGCTAGCCCGGTTCCCCACGCTTCGCGTATTTGTTTACGTAATCTGCGATGCGCGTTGTAACAATCAAGACGGAAATTAAATGAACACTTATTTTTGTATGAAAATAAAATCTAACAAATTATCAAAAGTCGTAAAACAAAAGTAGTAGCTTATAACCTTAGGAATCTACCCCTGCGAGGTTGCTGGTGTTTTAAAAATAACCCTGTATATTAAATAACATAATATACTGGAAACTGTGTAACAGGTCATATGCCTAATAGTTATGTTAACAGATAATCCGGTCTTTTTAGCTGGCTAAGCATTTATGTGTTATTTAGGTCGCCTTGTTCCCACGGGCCGAGGTGGCCATTTTGATGATTATGTAGGTATGTTAGTAGTTTAAGATTAATGTATTTAGCAATAATTCAATTGCAATTTCAATTGAAAAAAATTTCAATTCAAAAACAAATTCAATTCAATATGCATTGAACACACGATATTAAAATTAATTCAATTAATTTTGTTATTTTTTAAAATATAGCCATGACTATTCCCAGTTTGACTACCTAATAACCTGTTTACATTTAAACCGGCATTATGAAGAATCACATATAGCGACACATGAACGCTGTGAATAAAATAAACCAATAGAAACGTGACTGAGCTAAGCCACTAGCTCTACGTGTGAGTACCGAGTGTCGGGAAACAGTAGTCATAAATTATCAAGTGTGTAAAGGTAAACGCCATAAATTGGTGATACGTAGTTTGACGTAGCCTTGGCCTACCCTTACCCCAGTCGACGCGACTGTTCGAGACAAGTGACTAATTTTCGCCCACCTGCACGCGCTAACTCCGGAATATTACTCCGCGCTGCGCTCTGTTTGCGGACGGAAATGTACTGTTTGTTTAGTGTTAGGTTTTTTTCGTAGAATTGTGTACTAAGTGAGGAAACGTGGGTGGCCTAAATGGATGTATGTATGTAGAATAGACTAAAACTATTTAACACTATGCAATCGGGTAGGGGCTTTAGTCCAAATTCAACCATTATTCATTATGGTAAAAACTACGTGCGTAACTTATGATACATGAAACAAAGATAAATATTTTCGGGCTTATCGTTCGGTGTAAAAATAAACTTGCAACTAATTCATGAAAACATCACAGTTATGAGGCTTGTTACTCATTGTTAGCATATTCATGAAAACATCATAATTGTGGCTTGAATCATTGACGAAAATTAACAGAGACTTCATTGTTATTACATGTAACTCTATGGCTGGATTGCAACATAATAGCAGTTATGGTTAAGGTTTATATCAAATTTGATGATAACAGTAACGCTGACTTTAACATTGACTGCAAATTGTGTTGCACCATCGTATTCCGATACTACTAGATTTATTCTAATAGCAGGGACATGACATTATTTTGGAGCACAAACGCTTTAGGAGATATATCGGTTTGGAGGTTATAATTGAAGCATCTGACACCTATATGACTTAAACAATAACTTAACCTTTTATCTTCAATATTTTAAGAACTTGCCCTCCATGTGGCATGCGTGTGCCCTGTACATAACAATAAAAAAACGGCAACATGGCGTCATGACTAACCAGTACAAAACAATAATAATCGTGGGCACATATGCGTCGTTGTTCGTCCTCGACACCGGGTAAACAATATGTCACTTGCACTCGCATTGCCTTGCGACTTGCGGTGTAAAAACGGAAGCGCCTTGACATAATAACATTATATTTATAGGACAACTTTGTTGCCGTAAAAAAGACCACGATTATTAAAACCATTTATTAAAATGAGTCAAAATTGAAAAGGGATCCACAATGAGGTTTTTATTGTTGTTCAACGAAAGTTGTTGAAGCTAAATTATTTTATAGTAACAAAAATATATTATACCATACACGCTTTGTACTGCCTTATATTGTAGTTATCTTTGATAGAATATTATGTCCTAACGCTTTTTATTCATTCAGAATATTATTTATTATTCGTTTTTTATTAATTCTAATCATCGCGTCGTACACATTGGTCATTCGTCGCACTTGTAAACTACATACATTCTTTTATAAAGATTCAAACTTATTTTGTTCTTAAAACAAATTATAGATGTCGCTACTTCAACAACGGAAACCAGTTAACGCATCAATATTTTATTATTCGTAGCATGTGGGTTTTATTGCGTCATTACTGATTAAAACTTTACATATACATACACTGTTAAATTGTAACTGTAAGTAGTGTTTTGTATTCTTTTTATACCGCGACCAAAAAGTGATATGTTTTTCTGTGATATGCATAAACATTTTCATTTTTGGCATTTTCTAAGTGGTAAAGCCATGCTGAAGACAGCTTTGTATACAGCATGAATGGTTCGGCTCGACCGATTCGTTACCATTATGTCACAGATAAACAACGTGAAATAGCTTGCTGTTACGTTTCGTACTGTGAATGAAATATCCGGAGGCCCAAATCCTCCTCTCCCAAAGCCTTACCTTTTAGGTCGGCAACGTGTATATGATTCCTCAGGTATTATATATGTTCATGTTCGGTGGTGATCACTTTCCATCAAGTGACCGACTTGCTCGTTTGCCGGCCTCTGCTATATATAAAATACTTAACTCAGGAATGAACTTGGAATTCCAGTTTACGTACGCGGTAGTCAGTATAGTTTAAATCTGTCAACAAATCAATGTATACTTATTTACATATCAGTACAGACCTTTAAGGAAACTTGGACGTTAAATTTATCAAAATTATTCTTATCATGACACCAATTGTCGTCGAATTATATCTGAGGATAATACGACCATTCAAACAGTTCTGACAAGACGTCTCACTATTTGAACTGTTTATATGCCTCATACGATACAGGATAAAATTAGTAAATTATACGCACAATAACTTGTCAGGCTGAAGTTAGTCACGACTAGTGTTGCCAGCTCCATTTTTCCAAATAGAGAGCCATCAATGAAAAAAGCGGAACAAGGACAAAAAAGGCAGGATACTCAAAAATACGCGTATGAAACTTCCTTCAACGGTCTTCCTCCGGGTGCGCTTGTTCGGTCGGGGCTGCGGATACGCTTTTGTACTCTTCCACGGCCCCAACGATGTCAACCTTTGTAAAGAACCTCTCCGGTCGGTGGGTGATGGCGGAGTTATCCACCCACCTGTTTTCACCGCTTGAGGGGTTTGCGCGGGAACGTCGCGCGCGTCTCCTCGAAACCTTAACTTTCGGGTAACCGACTTCCACGTGTCCGCCGCCCAAGCCTCTGTCAGGGGGGTAGGACTGCCTGCGACACCCTCCTGCGCGTGATCCTTCGGTGGCCGATAGCGAGCTGGGATGTGATTTCCCGCTCGCGCTCCGCCACCTCCTTCCACGACATTTACATCGACATCGACACTGTTTCGCAGAAGCGATCATCGTGTTCCACGACCTCTCGTGCATAGGAAATGGGTACTACTTACTTACTCACTACATTAGTTTCCCCAGCAGAAGAGCGCGAAGAAGACTAGAATAACAGAGGTAGGCAGTGCTGCAACGTTTGCGTTCTTTACAAGTCATCACAGGCTCACTACAGTTTTCCCGATTCATGGCAGTTCCTAGCATAAACTGAATCCGAGCTTTACTAACCTTTATCGTGCTATTGCCCTGATGTATACAAAAAGTAGGATAACAAATTAAGAAAAATATGTGGCAAAATGACGAATGCAGTTTACTTAAAAACATTCAATATAATATCTTTTGTTTGAAATGTATATCATGACATTTCAAAAGCCTCACAGGTCTGAAGCCGCTAAGTCCATTAGGGGCGATAATAAATGCTATGATACCACCCGCTATATAATTCAATAGTATTTATTCCAATAATTTAAGACTTATTTTACAATGTATTCTACAACAACAAAATTGTTTCGATAAGTAATTTTGATCATGATAGATCGTTGATAAAAAATGTTCAATATTTGATGGCCTACTTCAACAGCCGATTTTGTTGACGAACTGATATAAATGTATCCACGAAGATACAAATCGAATAATATCTTTTGAGATAGGTACCAGTCCATCCAAAGGTTGCCTGGAAGAAATTGCCGTTAGCGATAAGGCCGCCAATTGTGCTTCTATTTGTTATCTTAAATAGTCTGTTGTGTATTTTCAATACGTTTTTGTGATGTACAATAAAGTTATAAATAAATAATAAATTAATAAATACCAGAACATAGATAAGTACCGCAATCATCTAAAAGTTGGTTCGATTTAAATTGATGAAATGCTTCTATCGAACTGATCGACAATGACCATTTTGCTTTTGCAGATTAATGGCCATTCCTTATATTATATTTACAGATAGATTTGCTTCCTATTAATAGTGTTTTGACAGATCTCAATACCAAATGTGTCAAAAATTTACTGCCTGTAAGCAAATCTATCGATAAACAGATTATCAACATGAGTCATTCGTCGAAGATATTATATATAACTTTCAATAATATATGCAAAAAATAAAATGAAAGTAAAAATATGCCGTATTATTTTCCATATATTATTAGGTATAACCCTTCGAATTATTTAGGAATAGAATATAAAAAAACCTTCCCCAGTGATGATATGATATAAAAAAGAATACTCTGTTAATATTTCAGCTTTTTAATTCCAGTAGTTTAGACTAGGCGTTAATAAGTCAGTCATGTCATTTTCTATGTCTGTATTACATATTGAGAAAGGTATTTTATAATAATCTTAATGAGAAATGAAACAGCTCATGGAAGAACAAAGAACAGGATAATACGTTACTGTGATAGAAAAAAGTATGTACGCGATAAGGCAAGTTTGAGTTGTATTAGCATTATTTTTGTATACAGTAGAATCCCGATTATCCGGACCTCGATTATCCGGATATCCGATTATCCGGACTCATTCTTCACAGCTCTAATTACCGCCGTAAAAATGATTTGTCAGCGCAACGAGACATTTTACGACGAGTTTTTTTCCTTCCTCTGAAGTGTAGTGCTGCTCTCATATGTGTGCGCGATAGTGTTTGCTATTATTTCATTTTAATTGATAGGCTCATCCAACTAATAGGTTGTATTTACATTTCTGTTTACGTTTTGCGTTAGAAATCTACAATGTCTAAGCGAAAAAGAGTAATGTTATCTCTCAATGACTGCCCTGAATTCCACATTTTAACTGATGAAGAACTTATTAACAATAATTTGAAAAGTAACGATAAAGAAGATGAAGAAGACACTGAAACTGGTGATGTATGTGAAGCTATTGGAGCTCTAGCGCTTTTAAATGGTTTGAAAAACAAGACAAATTGGATCCCATACAGTTATTACAACTGAAGCGTATTTTTTTTTTATCCGAGCACGGCAAAGTGACTGCACTACACCTGATGGTAAGCGTAGTGCAGTCTAAAAAACCAGCGACCACCGAAAAACAATGAGATTATCGGTGGTCACCAGAATAATACCGGCCTGTATAATGCTTCTTCCCTCTTCGGAGGGAAGAAGCAAATCGAGAGGCCTACGACAGGACAGGCGGATGACCGATGGCAGGCACAATAATACAAGAATGTACCACTATACCCGCCCCAACCAACCATCAAGTCATGTCGCAAGCCCCTCGGCAGAACAGGATATACACTGGCTGACCCTGGAACGCGACCCACACAAGGTGGGCCACTATGGCAGGTTTTAACATCACTGTACGGTGGTCGCTATACGGTCGGGTACGAATATCCTCCCACCAGCAAAGTATCAGGGACTTGGCCGCAATGAAAAGATTTTTTTTATTTGATTGAATGACGAGACGAGCAAGGCGCTCGCCTGATGGTAAGAGCCACGTCTACCTATAAGCAGAAGCAACACCACACAGAACTTTGAATTACAAAGCACTGGATGGTGCTGAACTGCGCTCGTCACCCCAAGACATAAGATGTTGAGTTTCATAATGCCCAGTAATTTCTTTGGCTTCAATATCCTTTAAACCGAAACACAACAGTGCTTACACACTGTTGCTTGGCGGCAGGAATAGACAAAGCGGTAGTACCAACCCAGATGGCCTCTCGCATACGAGGGATCTACCACCTTGTAAAATGTGATTCATTACGTCAAAGATTAATCACAAATTATTTCCAACCAACATTTTAAATTACATAAGCTACTCGATTTTTTATATGTATGTCCCTTTCTATAACAAAAAAGTTATTAAAAATTGATTATTGTTTTATTTGACTTTGAAATCGATTATCCGGATTTTCGATTATCCGGAATACCCCTGGTTTTAATTGATCCGGATAATCGGGATTCTACTGTACTTACAATCACAAAAAAAGACAGGGACTAGGACTGCATTATTCTCAAGACGAGTCTAACAAGAAAGACTTGATTCTACTAGGTGTATTATCGTCTAGACACATGGTCTAAGTTTCATCATCATCATCAGCCACAAGACGTCCACTGCTGAACATAGGCCTCTCCCAAAGATTTCCAGACCGACCTGTTGGAAGCGGCCTCCATCCAGCGACTTCCTGCGATCTTTATCAGGTCGTCTAAGTTTAGTGGCTAGTAAAATTGCGAGTATTCGCCACAAATTCCAGTCCCGGGCAACTCGAAAAGTCACGCAAGAGCTTCATTCACATTTTAGCTGATGAAAACACCCGTATCTAATCACAGAACCCCAATACAATAACAAGAATTATTAATATATATTATCCGTAAACAGTGACGTTAGATAACCTTGTAAATCGTATGATATTTTAAATATTAAATAACAAGCAATATTTTTAATTTATCCATATATGCGATAAAGACCCAAGCCGCACAAATCGTGCGAAACATATTTCGAATATTTGTTGTGTAATGTGTTATGTTTATTTAATGTGTGTACTAGCTTTTCCTGCAGCTCCGCTCGCGTTGATAACGTACGGGACTATCCCCTATACAATAAATAATTATACCAACATTTTATTATATATTTACACTAGCTGTTGTCTGCGGCTCCGCCCGCGTGAATGTTTTTTTTCTGGGGTAAAGAGTAGCCTATGTTCATCAGGCATAATGTAGGGTTCTAAGGGTGAAAGAATTTTTCAAATCGGTCCAGTAGTTTCAGAGCCTATTCAATACAATCAAATCTTTCCTCTTTATAATATTAGTTTAAGATATAATTGCAAGAAATATATTGGTCTCGGTGCGAGAATCGAACCCGCTACCGGGATAAAAAAAATACCAATTGAAATTTATATATGTACCTACATAATTTATGTTTATCTAAGGTTGTGTGGAGTGACATTTACCTTACTGGCAGCTCCTTTCGAAGAAAGAGAAAGGATTTCCTTTCGCACGCATTCAAACCTGTGAACAATACATAAAAAATAAATTATTATACAGATTTTTGTCAGTTTATACACGCTAATATCCACAAGGGCTGAAACAATTTATATGTGGTTTTCAGTGATGGATTGACAAAAGCTTGCGTTAACTTTCGATGTTTCATTCATTTTAATGAATGAAAATATATGCCAGTTTTAATATACTTCTTTTGCGACTCCTGATTAGTGAATACCGTTTCGAAAGACATCGTTGCCAGTGAAATACCGCACATTATAAGACATCAATTAACATCTTATGTCTCAGGGTGACGAGCGCAGAGCGAGGCATGGAGTAGTGCATTGTAAATCAAAGTCCTAAATGTCCATCTACTATTTATGGTCAGACTCAGGAATGCAGTTTATTAGGCAAGCGACCTGCTTATCTCGTCATTCGCGCTAATCAAAAAAGTCGAATCCCCATAACCCAAGCTAAGTCGGACGTCTTCCCAAACCTTGAACGAATCGCAGCTGTTCAATAAGCCTTCAATAACCTACAACGCGTAATATCCAATCCAGTGGTTTGGAAAACAAGGCTCAGCTGTACGAAATTGGATCAACGGTAGCCGATATCGAACTTGAGCTAGCTTACGATTTAAGTCCCTGCTAGATAATATATTTTCAGGGTTGCTATAAAACTGAATAAAATCACAACATACCATCCGCAAACTGTACCGTGTAGTGAGTGATAAGGCTGGTGTGTATTAAAATTCGTACCACGTATTACAACCCTGAGTTTAATTATTCTCATGCACTACCTACCTGTGGACCTACGCTGCATGTATTTGGACTGTATTGTACATTAACATCTGGACTAGTGTAGTCACTATGCCGTGCCGGGAGATACAAAAAACTTATAAAGGACATTGTTCGTCGTCCATACATAGTTGGCCTAAGAACCAACAGGGAGGTGAATTTACTTTTTGGGTTTTAGATTATGTATATATTTGATTGAAACTAAATTAAAACTACGGACACTTGAGAATTCCGAAAAATAAATAAAATACTTTCGGATTTTGAGGTTATAATTAAGTATTTATTATACTATCAAATGTCAAATGTTGTCATCTGTTAATTCATTTTGACGGAGTTTTGGCGGGAATTCTGACACTGCGGTTCATCGCTGATTTTAATTTATTTCAAAAACTAGTTTAATGTTGTATAAAAGTGGTGTGGATTTGTGCAATAAACATTTACGGCGATGAACAGTGTATGGAAATATTGAAATAAGTGAATTAAGTATCGTACTGGAAAGAATGCACACCAAAACTCCAACAAGTCATTGAAAACTTCCACACCGATATTTCATCGTTGTTGTGAAGACTTGAGAATAAATTACACTTGTTATTGGCGAAATGCATAACAATGCGAAGCCATAAATAAATAAAAAAAAATCATTTTGACAAGCCGTATTATGGTTCCGCGACATCATATCGGACTGTTTGTGACTAAAAACCATAATCATGGTTAATAAAATAATGGTTTTTAATTACACAGACAAGCGTCAGTATTCTCAACACTTGAGTTTTGAGAATACTGACGTTTGTCTGTGTCAAACTCTTATTAAGAGTGTTGTTACAAAGACTTGGCTGTATGAGCTGCAATACCTTTGCCTATTAAAAACCCGAATTTGAACCAAAAATTATAATACCGAGGACTATGACGGAAGTGAATACTTTTTAAGTTGTTTTCGAAATTAATAAGTGTCCGTTCTATTGAAATAATTATAATGTACATTATAAATAATAATAATAATTATAGTAAATGTTTCATGCGTGTTGATTCATAGGCCATTTTTGACAATGTCCTTTATGTGTATGGTATAATGAGGATAGTAAATAACCAAGTGTTACCAATTAAGTATCTTAATGAGTTCTTATGTTTACGCGAATGTTACAAATTGAAATAAAACGAATTTAAACGGATTTTATCCCAGTTTTTTATTTTATTATTACTTAATTATTATTAATTAAGTACTTATCTTTGTTAGTTAAATTACTATTTATAAAACTGTGTACCCGTAGGTATTCCAAAAGATTTTGCTCTGACCTCTGTTATTGCGTTTTTATAAACTTGATATACCCTATTATTACTTGAAATACGTCAAGTAGGCATTATATTTTTGATTACATTGTTACGGCCTAATAACGAATACGAAACTGCACGCATATGGCAACTATTTAAGGCCCTACATTGAAACAAATGGGACATTTCTATCTCGTGAATATAATTGTGTACGTGGAATAGAGATTTAATATTTTGGTATACGTTTTTTGACTTTCTGCTCTAGGATTGTTCAAAAGGAATACACGATTCAATGAAATTTTCTCGATAGAAAAAAATCGCAAAGTTGTATCTATTTTTTTACGTTTTTGGCTGCCGAAGCGTAACCCTCATGAATAAGACAATTAAATTTACTTTAAAACATGGAGAATTATCGTATGAAAGTTTGGTCAAAGCAGTTTTAGATTTAATAATGAGTTTTATTAGAAAACAAGAAAAATCGTTTTGGCACATACGTTGTTTTATTCTGAAAGTACACTCAATATAGCCATCTCTTATTTTGCATTTCAAAAGTAATTGCGTCACTTTCATTCCCTCAATAGATCAGTCGGCGGGAGCGCCTTATCGTGGACGGACCTATGCCGTTTTTTTGCAGATCGGATTTTCGTGATTTCATGCATTAATATGATTTATTTACCCTCAAAGTCAATTTACATTTAATAATGCAAATAGTTATAGGATGTACGCATATATTATATTATTTTCACTTGTTAGATCTCATAATATCTTCAACCAAGCCACTTCCATCAATAGACTCATTTAACATAAATGAGTATCCATAGATAAGTAAGTACATAATAAATATTTTTTCGTCCTAATATGCGTATATTTCTGTACCCTCTGTGAAAAGTGATACAAGTCTGAAAACCGAATTTTGAGAAAAAACTATTTAATGATATGATGCTATTTTAAAAATTCGCCAACTTTTTTTTACTCTATTCTATTCTCAGGATGTTTTAACTTTGATGGATTGGGATTACTTGCTATTAACATAAATGTACTATGATTTTTGTTTATAGTAACAATAATAATATGAGATCATAAAAAGAAACTAAATTTATATCATTAGCCATATGTTATAGTAGTTAATATGTGTATAATGATAAATGCATGTGTTAAATGGCACAAGTTTTTTTAAAACTTCTATCTGATAGGGTTGGAGTTAAAATAATTAAAATGCTGGAAGTAAGTCTGTTTAGAAAATATTAAGATTTGATGGATATTATGTATTTTGGATGAGTTAAAAAAATCTAACTTGTATCAATTAACACCCATTAATTCACTCAGTGTTAATGGATTCATATTTAGTTATATTACATAAAATAGAAATATTTCCAGGTTTAAAGTAATATAAGTTTTAGTCAGGGATCCCGGGTCCATTTTTGCACTTGATTACTATCAAGCTAATTTTCCGTGAGTAGCTTCGTTTCAATGAGACGCCCAACAATTTCCTGTGCGAAAATTCTTGATTGTGGTAGCTAACGGAGGTATCAAGGATAAAATATGTCGATTTGATGATTCTAAAAAAATTGTGTATTTGCATATTAAAAAAAAATAATTTTCATCAGATTCATCTGATAAATCTTCATTATCTACGCTTTTAACATAGCTGTCATCTTCATCTATTTCATTTTCCTCATTCGTCATATCTGACTTTGTAATAACATGAAAAAATTAAGTAAACTATATAATAATGAATACATGGTTAATTTTAAAACACCAGCAACCTCGCAGGACCAGATAGCTGACCCCATACGGAACAACTTTTGTTTTACGAGTTTGGATATAACTCAATATATTTAAAAAAAATGATTTTACAAGTTTTTGTTGTGTTGTGTTTTTCTTCGTAGACTGCGGCGCGGCGCGGCTTGCGCGCACGATATCAAAGGCGCCGGTCAGCTGCTCGGGAGTTCAAGGTCAAATGCGCTAGCCCGGTTCCCCACGCTTCGCGTGTTTGTTTACGTAATCTGCGATGCGCGTTGTAACATTCAAGACAGAAATTAAATGAATACTTATTTTTGTATGAAAATAAAATCTAACAAATTATCAAAAGTTGTAGAACAAAAGTAGTAGCTTATAACCTTAGGAATCTACCCCTGCGAGGTTGCTGGTGTTTTAAAAATAACCCTGTATAATCAATCAATAAATAACAATATTTTTAATAGGGTACCTTGTATGTCAGAAGATAATTATTCAAAACATGGACTTAGGGGGCCATCAAACCAATAATATATGAATATTATATTTGTCATCAATTATTGTCTATCTGAAATTTTCTGGCAATTTTTCCGTGGGGCATGTGTACATTACACCATACATTACAAATGAATGCAGTTCTTTTAATTTGTTGCTACAATTCTTGTTTTGTTGGTGGCAAACTAATTTTCATTTTTGAAGTGATAACATCTTATGGGAGGGTGAACCGATGCGTTCCGTAACACCAGCGGTCCATCGATCAACGGAAGGTTCGAGAATATTCGAGAACATTCCATGAGACGTCACGCAGGCCAGTTGACCAGCCAGCGTTAGCCGATCTCCCTGGATCTTTGAGAATTTTCGAAGTCTAAGGTGGTGTCACACGGTGACCAGTCTGCTTTGACCGGACTGTGACTGGACTTTGACCGGACTTTGACAGAACTATGACAGGACTTTGAACGGAATTCGACCGGACTTTAACAGGAGTTGACCGGACTTTGACCGGACTGTGACTGGACTTTGACAAGACTGACAGGACATTGACAGGACTCTGACAGGACTTTGACCAGAATTTGACCAGACTGTGACCGGACTTCAACTGGTTTTGACCAGACTGTGGCAGGACTTTGATCGGACTGTGACCGGACTTAACTGGATTTGACCGGGCTTTGACCGGACTATGACCGGACTTTGACCGGATTTTGAAAGGACTTTGACCGAACTTTGACACAACTTTGACCGGTCTTTGACAAGACATTGACAGGACTCTGACCGGACTTTGACACGACTTTGACCGGACTTCGACCGATCTTTGACCGCACTTTGACAGGATTTTATCAGGACTTTGACAGGACTTTGACTGGACTTTGACAGGACTTTGACCGGACTTTGACCGGACTTTGACAAGACTATGAGCGAACTGTGACCGGACTTTGAACAGTGTTGTGACCGGTCTGTGACCGGACTTAGAGTGGACTTTGACAGGACTTTGACCGAACTTTAACAGGACTTTGACCGGAATGTGACCGGATTGTGACCGGACTTTGACTGGACTTTGACTGGGCTTTGACCGGACTTTGACCGGACTTTGACAGGACTTTGACCGAACATTGACAGACCTATGACCGGACTTTGACAGGACTTTGACCGGACTGCAATCCAATGAAGTGATAACTTATTATGGGAGGGTAAACCGCTTTGTAACAACGCGTTACGGACCCACTCTGTCTGGCTTGCCTTTCTCTCACGCATACGGCAGCAGTAAGCAGGCTTCTCCTCTCTAAATTCAACCCACATTAGTTTAAGTTATCACTTCTGTCGTGCGTCCCGAGACGCACACTTTTTTTTATTTATTCCCTTATTCAAATCTATAAATCCTGGAACGGTCCTTATCAAACCATACATTTTGTAGGAAAATTTTTTTTTCAAATAATTTAGATAATTATCTTGAAATGTAACAAAAAAACCAGTTAGTATTAATTTTTTGAGTATCATCAAATCGACATATATTTATCCTTGCTACCTCTGTTACCACAATAAGTACCACAATCGAGAATTTTCGCACAGGAAATTGTTATGCGTCTCATCAAAACGAAGCTACTCACGGAAAATTAGCTTGATAGTAATCAAGTGCAGAAATAGACCCGGATACCTGACTATTTCATTTTCATTTCAAATGTATGAAAATGACAAAATTTTGTCTGTCATTCCATTATCCTTCAAAACCGACGAAGTGTGTGTTTTACTTACACATGACAAACTTAGGATTCCATAGTAAAGAATAAAATCTAAACAAAAGTGGAAAGTATTATGCTGGTGGTAGGATATCCATATCCGCCCGGATAGCCACCACCGTACACGCAGTGTTAAAACCTGCCATAGCGGCTCACATCTTGTGTGGATCGCGTTCCAGGATCAGCCAGTGTATATCCAGTTCTACCGAGGGGCTTGCGACACGAGTTGATAGTTGTTTGGGGTGCGTATAAGGGTCCAACATTGTATCCCTGTGCCTGCATTGGTCATCCGCCTGTCCTGTCGCTGGGTCCTCGATTTGATTGTTCCCTCTTCAGAGTATGAAGAAGCATTACCACCGGTAAACTTATTGTTTGTCGATGGTCGCTGGTTTTTTGGACTGGACTGCGCTTTCCATCAGATGTAGTGTAGTCACTTTGCCGTGATCGGCTAAAAAAATATATCTTATGAACACATTTTGTTCGATTAATATTACACTTTTTATACCTTTGAAAGCGATTATCTCACCATCTATTAACAAAAAAATTAATAGATGGTGATTGATTTTTGAACATCTATCCGAAACGTGAGGGATACACGCTTCTATCACGATTTTTTAAATGTTAGTGATCCAGTTGCATAATTTCTCTGGAAGCCCAAAGGAAGGTAGCTTTAAAGAAGTGCTTGCCATACCCGATAAAAGGTCTTCGCTATGCCCCAATTGGCTGCAAGCGCCTCCCCCTTGGTCTCAGTTGCTTCTGTCCATCTATATGGCAGGTAAATTAGAAGATTACCAGCGAGCGACTCCGGCGAAAGACGTACTGGCGGTCGCTAATCAATCGGTACTCCTCTAGGTACAGCAGGAGCTGACAGTTGATAATTCCATTATCGTAGAGAACAAGGAGGCGATGGTTATAAGCTTGTAATTGGACGGATCTTAGCGGTTGCCTTTTTTAGGATCGGGTGCACTAAACCGGCCTTCCAGGATTTCGGGACTACCCCTAATGCATAGGAGTGCCGGAAAAGACACGTTAAAACCGGTGCCAACTCAGGAGCACATGTCTGTAACACAATCGGAGGGATGCCATCGGGCCCACTTGACTTATGAGTAAACGGTGAATCTGTAGTAGGGATCTGGGAATCTGGGGAGGCTTGAAAATGGCGGATAGAAATGTGGTGGAAACCAAATTTATGGCCTACGGGAGTACGTGTCCAGGTAAACTCCAGTAATGTCGCTTAAGGTAATATTTTTACGTTTTAGAGAATCACAAAAGTACGTGGGTCACAAACACCCATGCTAAATCGTACCAAAGGTACGATGTGTTGGTATACTAGAGGAAGCTATTGACAGAGTCAATTGTCTTTATAAAAAGGATATTTAAGATACGGTGAAGTGGAAACATTCGTAAGTACTAGTCTAAGATAAACCCAGGCAGGACTGCTGGTGTCACTGGTGAGAGGGTAACCGATACATTTGGGTATCGATTGAATTGCGAAAACCGTACACATGGCGAAAAACTCACCATAGTGGTCTAATCAGACATGTCACACTTCAGGACTAGCCACTGTATATCCAGTAACTTCGGGCCCACATAATGCCGATGAGTAACAAAGTTAATCTTGTTGGTCGCAAATATATTTGAACTGGACTGTACTTAATACCAAGCCACTTTACTGTGTCAAGATAAAAAAAACTTCAATATCACCATTTTGCTTTGCTTTAATTGTGTTATTGCGAACAAATCTGGCGTAATTAATTGTAAGTGTGTCTTATGTTACAAATTGTGATATAACAAATTAAACATATTTGCTTTAAAATAAGGCCTCAGTTCAATTTAATATTCCTAAAGTAATATCAGCATACACAATTTTTTTATCGAAATTGTCCAAAGGTGGTTATATCATTGCGAACGAATTTTATTTTCCGTTTTATATCAGATACAGGAATACCGACTAGACCGAAAAAAATAAGCTTTTAGACTTATATCACTTTGCACAGAGTGTACAGCTTTGTAATACGAGTCGATTCGCCTGACGACAAACGAGCGCGGCTCGTCGCCCGAGCGCGTGCGATGCCTTCGCAGCTCCCCGCGAGCGGCTGCAAGCCACGCCCACCAAACTACGGATTATTTTCGCTGTAGCCTCTTAATAGGGGGATTCTTGGATGGGGTGCCTTCTATGGTATTGGAACCCTTTGAAATTATGGGGCTTTGTGGCCACCTGGTCAGCTGGATAGTATATGACAATGTGATCAGGGGTTCATGATACATGAATGTACATAATTAGTATGCTGTAGCAATTCGGTCACTGTGGATCGTATTCAAGAACAACATTTACGTAAGCTCTTTAACATGCGTCAATCTCTGCATACTTGATTGGTATATTTAAGTCTAAACGAAAAAGAACCAATTAAGATATAGAAAATCTCAGTTTTCTTATAGCCAACGCCGGCAGGTGTTTTGGTGGTAAGTGATCTCCACCGCCCACGAAAGTCCACGATTCCAAAAGAATCAAGGACGCGTTGCCGACCTTCAAAAGGTATATAATTCAATGACTGTGAAATAAAGGGTGGATTGGGGCCTCCGGATATCTAGCTCACCTTACGAAACGCATATATTTTTACTTAATAATTTTTCTAAATAGTATAGGCCAGAAAAAAAATGTTTTGTACATACATAAACCTATCATCACATACATAAAGTCTTGCCTTTATCTCCGAAGGGTAAGCAGAGGTGCAATTAGTGATGCGCCTACGTTTCGCTGAGTTTATTTCCGTCCCATGATTTGACAGGGGCGATTGTATCGTTATAACGGGCACAAATAATTCAAGTGTAATTTGCCTACCCGACCTGGGAAAAGAACCCAGAACCTCAAGGTGTTTATGCTTGATTTGGTACGCAGCCAATGAGGTGATTTTGAGTAAGTATCGATAAGTTTAATCCAAATTGATACCGATCGAGTTGTGTTAATTGCACACCATTGCGCAATCGAATTTGGTTCGCTAATTTTAATTCGAAATTTAAATAAAATTGTGCTGAACGGAATAAAAGATACATAAGTTTTCATGAAAAGTCCAGTTAAGCAAGATGACAATTTTTATCGCGATAAATATAACATTTAACCATATATGAGTATCCTTTATACACGAGTATTTAAGTTGTAAAATAAAACAATCATACAAAAATATTAATAAAACATCACCTACCTTTCATACAAATTGTGCCCTTAATCCTCTCTAAACGGAACCTAAATTAATCTAGTCTTTTATGAAAAATGCTGATATAGATAATACTACACTACTACGTGTCGGCTCAAGGCGATCCAGTGTTTGTGAATGAAGCGTAGTTGCAAATTATGTAACAGTGCGGAGCCTGCATCGCCGCGCTGTGTAAGAAATGGTGCTGCCACACCGGTGTTATAAAATGTTAACAAACATTTTATAACATTAAACATTTACTAACATTATCTAACATTGTGATAAAATGTATCAAATTTTTGTTAACAAATGTTTAATAATGTTTTGTAAACATTTTATAACACCGGTGTGGCAGCACCATAAAAAACCCAGTCATGGTTACCTAAATTCACTGATAACTATCTAGACACAAACATTGTTCTACTAGTAACTTTTGCTGGTGGCTCCGTCCGGGTTCGTGTCTTTATAACAACAAGTTTCGAGTTGACCGCAAAAATATAATTTTCCATTCAAACTTTTATGACCTCGTTATCGATACCTATTGGAAGCCCCTCCTTCCAATAGGTATGATTACTAACCAGCTGATTTTTTTGTTTTTACTTAGTTAATATTTATATAATTTAACAGTCATATTGTCCTACAAATAAAATAATAAATTTTTGAGTATCATCAAATCGAAATATTCTATCCTTGCTACCTCTGTTAGCTACCACAATAGAGAATTTTCGCATAGGGAGTTGTTGGGCGTCTCATCGAAACGAAGCTACTCACGGAAAATTAGCTTGATAGTAATCAAGTGGATCAGCTGGCCCAGGGAACCCGGACCATTAGAGATTGAATTTCAAGAAATCCCTTCTTAAACGTGACCTTAAAATCAACACACTTAATATGTCTTAAACGTTTTGGACTGAGCGATGACGAGTCAGTCAGGATATTGTCGTTTATATAGTACCAATATATGATACTATTATAACATACATAAGTAGACAAAAGATCCTCGAAGATCCAGTTCGATTCTTCAACACTACGAATTGATAGTATTTTTGTACATAATTTCAGTGTATCTTTAACGAAACGGTGTTTTAAAAACAAAGTACCTTATCAGTAAATGTTTATGTAACACAAAGTTTTTACAACGTAATCACCATACGTGGTTGATTAATTTCCCCAAATACATATTGTATGCTAATTAACAAAAATGTGTAGTGTATTTAAATTTCCTTTATAAAAGTAAAACTATTTCCATAGATATAAATAATTATGCATTTACTTACACATGTGTTAAATTTATTTACGTTTTGTGCGATAAAATTCTATGGTGAAACTACTACTAAAACCTACTCTTGACAGCATATTACTTTGCAATCAGCAATAAACATTCACTAAAACCATATTAAATTGGACCTTGGAGAATCCTTTTCTGCCCCATCGCGACTGTATCAATCGCCGGGGAAATGCAGAAGATATTAGATGTATCATGTACAGTAGCATCTATTTCAATAGAACGAACGCGTGACTATGATCTTATGCAGACTTGTTAAAGCATTAGACTATGAACCTACTTATTTTTCTTTAAAGCCTGGAGTCTATGCTATAATCAGATAGGATGTGACGAAGTTAGACGAACGACGAAGACGAAGAAAAATATTCTACAAAACAACAATAAATAGAGAATCAATAATTCTTCATACATGTTTATACTTTGTGGTAGTAATTGATATCAAAACGAATATTGTAATTTTACACCTAATTTACTCTATGTATGTCCCGAACTTAATTGCTTCGTTTCGCAATTATGTAAATAGAATAGGGGTCCTGCACAGCCACGGGTGGCGTGCGCATTTGTACCAGTTCGTGATAATATTCGTGATAAACGAAGTGTTCCGTTTTCCGAAGTGCATAATTTCAATCGTGGTACTTTTTTTTTTTATCTGGCTCGGCAAAGTGACTACGCTACACCTGATGGTAAGTGTAGCGCAATCCAAGAATAGTGTCGACCAACGATAAACAATGTGTCCATCGTAGGTCGGCAAGATCATGCCGGCCTACCAAAGAGCCAAGGGGGAGGGGAAGGAAAAAGGGATGGGAAAAGGGTTAGGATCAAGGGGCAAGCCCCCTGGGGAATACCGGATATACACTGGCTGACCCTTGAACGCGACCCACACAAGGTGGACCACTATGGCAGGTTTTAGCACCAGTGTACGGTGGTTGCTATCCGGTCGGATACAAGTATCCTTCCACCAGCACCTATACTTACTTGCGTTACATTTTGTAGAATGATTTTGTATTTGTTATCCCAGTTAGAACATGATGTAGTTTAATGTACGATAATGTCATAAAAACCGGTCTTGAACTGTATAATAATATGTTTGTATTAATTAAAAACAGGTTATTCAATGCTAAATGTACTGTTTATTTTGCATTATGCTGTATTACCGTTATTATCGTTTAATTTATTTTTTTCGTATCTTTCAAGACCATTATGTTGGCAACAAATGTAAATACAGATAATAATAACTACTTCACGCTCGTTATCTGTGAACAGTGGTAACCACTTGGTCGGGCCGGCCCATTCATGCTATATACAAAACTACAATGACAAAAACACTCGAGCATAGTCTTAATATTGTTTAATGACTTTTCATATTGACATAACCTCAAAACATATAAATGTTAATTATCTTTTGTTGTGACCTAAACTAAAAAACTTGCTAATTATTTTTAAGTCATGAAGCCCAAAAAATATAACATTTTCACTTAAGAGACGCTTCAAATCGATATCAAGTATTTTGATGTATGGGCACTTGCCATTGTACTTTAGTAACTCGACATATCGATTCAAATTATTCTTTAGTAAACGAATAATCATTGCCATCGAATAAATAGATACACTTATAGCCGATTATGACAGCCTCCGTGGCGTTGTGGGCGAGTAGCCGACTGCGAAACGTGAGGCCGTGGGTTCGATTCCCGCACCGAGCAAATATTTGTCTGATCCACAAATATTTGTTTCGGGTCTGGGTGTTGTGAGACCAAAAAGTCTCTCGTAGTTCCTGATACCCACGACACAAGACTTGTATCTTACTGTGGGGTCAGGACTATGTATGTGACTGTTGGGTGTTATTTATTTATTTATTATGATCCTCTATTGGTCGAAATGAAAATAAAAAAACGCGACATAATTATAATATTAACAATGTTCTAAATAAACAAAAAAATTAAAATAACAAACAAAAACAATTCAAAACGCTACTGCTGTACTGCATTTCGGTCGCGTTAAAGCTCCATTCCGGTAGATTTTTGTATGGCGAAGATCGTCAAGGTCATTAGCGCGAGGCACAAACTTAAATAGTATTTCTATAACGCAATTATACTTCATCGCAATTGCCTGAATTACAAGTTCATTGCACTTTGCACTAATGATATTCGAATTAATTTTACACACGAATGCACCGGCACAGGTTAGTAAATGTAGTACATGGACTACGACTTTCTTGTAACTATGCACGAGGCGGTCAAAGTCCACGACCGCAAAATTTTGGCTTCAGAAATCGAGGTAAAGCTATGTTGTGTTTATCATTTTAAAGCAATAAATCATTAATTCATTAGTTCTTACAGAGTGTGAGAGTTTGAGTGAGTGAGAGGATAATTCGGCCACTATGAATGACAGATGTTCCCGGTCGCACTATATGTGTACATACATAAAGGGGTCAAGCTTATAAAACTCATTTTTTGTCGGGGATTAAAAAACCAAGCTTGCCGAAGCGTATAACTTATATATTGGTTCTACATTTCAAACCCGAAAGTCTTTAATCACAACTTACAAGAAGCAACGACATAGACAGACCCAAAAGTACATCGCACTTTGCACTTGCTTCAGTATTTATAAACAGTTTTGTCCTTGGATACAAAGCGCACTCACACGATATCGTGCGCACGCGACGTTCAAAGTTCAAACACCGAAAGTTTGGCTGCTGTGCAGGAATTTCTAAATATTTATACCTAGTTAAGATATTGTTACAAAAATACATAAACTAATTTTAAGTTTCACGTGTTGCATTCGATTACCTAATAACCATTTTATGCAAATCGGTAAATATTATTTTATCGTTAGAAAAACATTTTTAGTAGATTCCAATGATATAACACACTTTTTTATATCAGCCGTTCACATCATACAAATCTAATAAAGGCATTACTATGTTAATTGCTATACGACACGCGATTCTCTACATTTGTATGAATGAACATTATTTACTGGTCAGTATTTTACCTATTGACTCTTAAGATTTTCTCAATCATTATACAGATCATTTTGTAACATAGGTCTTAAATTATTAGATATAGGATATTAAAAGATAAACATTAGAACAACGTCAGAAATTGCGGGCGAATGCATAGGGGCCATTTATGTTTAGTGCAAAAGCGGACCAATTACGTATCTAGGTAGGTACAGAAATCTAGGCACAGCAAAGTGCTAATTTTTGTTCTAGCTCGACAAAATAATTAAAATAAGGTAAAGTGTATAATCAGCTCTTTCTACATATAAATGACTATTAAATTGCAATAGCATCAACTCAACAATTGTTATTATCATTTGTAGCTTTATAGTTTTATTGAGACAGTAAAATTACACAAATACTACGTGACTGTGTGTGTGGTTGATCTGTCTCGCCGTGTTACCAATTGAGTAACGATCGTATAATTTTATATATCCAGTGCACTATCACCGCTCGGCCTTGTTATAAGCTATCAAAATATTTATCTTTACCTCACTGTTCATATTTGATGTGCGATCTACAGGGTTATTTTTAAAACACCAGCAATCTCGCAGGGGTAGATTCCTAAGGTTATAAGCTACTACTTTTGTTCTACGACTTTTGATAATTTGTTAGATTTTATTTTCATACAAAAATAAGTATTCATTTAATTTCCGTCTTGAATGTTACAACACGCATCGCAGATTACGTAAACAAACACGCGAAGCGTGGGGAACCGGGCTAGCCCCTTTGAAGGTCAACACCCGAGCAGCTGAGCGCCGCTTTGATGTCGTGCGCTCACGCCGCGCCGCGCCGCATGCTACGAAGAAAAATACGACACAACAAAAACTTGTAAAATCATTTTTTTTTAAATATATTGAGTTATATCCAAACTCGTAGAACAAAAGTTGTTCCGTATGGGGTCAGCTATCTGGTCCTGCGAGATTGCTGGTGTTTTAAAATTAACCCTGTATAAATATTTATTTTAGGTCTCATTGTTGTGGGGGCAAAGTATTTCATAATTCAGTCATAGACACTCCTAGTTTTTAGTCCGTTAAAACCGCGCTAAAAGCCATAATAACGTCTGAATTGAGGCCTACCTCTTTCATTACCAAAAGTCCGTGCCCAGAAGTGGAAAAGTGTACTTTTATTATGGAGCATTTATTGTTATTATTATAGTCACCACACGACTCACGCTCTTTGGACAAGGCATGTTTTGTTAGAGTATTTACAAAACATCGAAGTAACTCTAAACAAAGCTCCAATCCATGAGACGAACCTACTACATGTATCAGTATCGGCCACATCACATAAATGTGTGTTCACACTAATAACTAAATTAAACAAGTTTTATTTTTAAATCCTCAAAGTCACACACATAGTCCAGACCCCACACTGGGTCAGCCTGTACCGTGGCCCGTAGGTATCAGGATACTACATTGTCAATTTCGTATGACTATAGACCAGACAAAGTTCAGAATTTACAAATCTAATTGCTATTCGATTTGTATAGTGTAACAAACAGTAGTGGCTGACGTCTTTAAATAGCTATGAAGGGAAGTGCACAGTTTATATTTCCAACTCCTACCTATATTTTTATTTGATTAATATAGTTGCGGGATGAAGACAATTTAGCATTCCTAGAGACTCCCTGAGCTTCCTAGCTCGGTGTCAATAAAATGCGTGGCAAAGTTCATTTTGATTTACAGGAGGCACAGTGGCGGGTATGGTGGGATAGTCCGACTTCTCCAAGGCATTAAACATATCGTCGATGAAGTACCAATACCTCCTAACTGACAATTTAGTCCAAAATTACTTTTTTATTACAATAGACGTAAACATAAACCACATCCCTTAGTAACTAATAAAAAGGTAATGTATTGGAAACTATTTTACTACAATAGTTGATCAAAATAAATAAAACCTTATTTTAAAATAAATTCTTATTTTAAACAGTCTGGTGTAAAATTAGATTCTCAACACTTAGGAGGTATTGGTACTTCATCGACGATATGTTTCTTTCGATCTGGAACTCTAATATCACAATGATCACTCCTGTGCGCATAAGGGTTTCCACTACTCTTACGCGTTACCAATGAAATGCTAAAAAAAAGTTACCAGCTGAGCATAGATGTATAATAATAATCACTATGTAACGGAACTATTTTTATAAAATGCTCAATGGCTAACGATCTGTTCACACAGCGGCACCGTTTATACAAGACAGTTTAAGCGGTCGATCAGTATATTACTGAACCAAACCGAAAATTATGTAAAGTACATTTACATTGAAAATTGACGAGAAAATCCCCGGAAATGAATATTACAATTTAATAAATCCACAACACATGACGTACTATGAACGAGCAACTTCAATGGAATATAGACATTCCAAACTACCAGTGTGAAAAAATAACAAAATTGTGAATATTTTTTAATGTGTTGATTGTCGTTATGTTACTTACTTAATACGATGTTTTGCGTCATTACTTCTCATACATATTATACACATTTCGATTACAGATCCATAATGCAATGTTTTAAAATATTGTAAGTATAGATATTAGTATTTTATGGTTTTTTAACCCAAATATTGGAAATAAATATTTATTGTGGTTGATACATTGCTGTAGTCAGTATACATTGAGCATTTTATATATACCCGGGAAAGTGATTATTTCATTTCCGGGTTCCGGAAATACACAAATCCGGGAAGTCCCGGAAATCTTAGTAAGCATCCATACTTCTTATTAAGTCTTTAGGTGCGTTCGTGTTTTGTTTTATGTTGTTATCACATCCAGTTTTTATTGACGAAACGGATTTATCGGACCGGTATATTTCACTGGAACTGTCTAGACTAGACTGTCCTGTGATCTCGCTCACACTACTACATACGCCACTACGGAAATAACAACCTATACGCTAAAAACGGTGGAGTAAACTATTTCTGTGTGAACGAGCTGTAACAGTGTGTGACGTCGCTTGATTGCGGTGGAAAATTTTGTTTTTATTTTGCTTTACGTAGATTCTAGATTCTACGACGTAAATAAATACAATATCAAGAAAACAGAAGGCATGTTTTGTCATACTGTGAAAATGCTGTACTTATGCACATATTGAATAATTATCAGGAATATGCTGAAGCGCAACAAGCGAGCCCGTGCGTGATTTGCAGAGCTTATTTCCATCCCATGATGTGATACGTGGCTAGTGTTTTGCCATTTATAGGACCCAAATTGCAGTCTTTGATTTTTAAAATCGAAAACTATCACAAAAAAATAGTGGTTGCCCTGGGAGTAAAATCCAAGGCTTCTCCAGTCCTAAGTACGCCGCCATTAGGCAAATCCCGTATATTTCTCAATAAATATTTGCAACCGTCCTTCAAATGCGCAAGTCTTAAAATATCTAATAAGCGAGCTATTAGATAATCTAAACTGCAACCTTAGATGTCAATAATTGTTACTCAATATAGTCAAGGATTACTCAATAAAAAACAGATAAGCAGTGCTCTCCATCTCGACGTTTATCAGACATTTAAAATAATTAAATTTGCGCAAAGGGCATTGAAAATGCGAATTAACTGTGGATTGAGGTGAAGAGCCTTTAAATTACGAGCGACCTTAAATTAATTAAACTTAATATAGATTCTTTGTTACTAAATTATCCAGAAATACAAATGCGAGGTTATCGGTTTTCCCGTGTTTAAATTTGAAAGATAACTCATACCCGGGAGTTTCGCAACCAATCCATAATCGGTAGGTACTCCAAGACTGACTGACCGAGCATGGCAATTGCGCCCTATGAGAGCCATGCTTTTTTATTCTTCCATGGCAAGGCAAGTTGTTGCAATTTTGAGCGTATAAATAAAAATTCCATACAGAATTATAAACTTATGGTAAGTAGTCATGCATATAGGTATCTCATATTGGAAACCCTACAAGGAAGTATCACGTACCTACGTAAGTATTTATTGTTCACAAACAAACATTATACTCGTAATGTATGCAGAGTGCAGACAGTGGCCAAACAATAAAGATAATATAAATATTCCAGCGAATTATACGTACGACCAATGTCATTTATGTTGTTGTTTAAAGTAGAGATTATAAACGTCTAGATATGCAGTCTAAAGTTCCTAAAAAATAACAGCACAACACATTTATTATTTTTTATTTAAACTCTACATTTTAGAGAATCAAACGAGCGAGTAGCGGGCTGTGAAGCGAAATACTTTCGCAATTTGTATCCAAGTATAGTATTTATTTACATGGTTCTTAATTTCAATCAAGAGGATGCATACCGTTTGTCAATAACGTGGAATCCAGTCATCAGTAAGTGCAAAATGCAGCATAAAGTTGCATACTTATTATTTTATTTTTATACGTCAATACTGTACAAGGAATTGTTTCTTTATAGTTACTTAAATACGTCATTTACTACGATTAAAAACACGTATCGAATGGATTCAGATGCGCTTGCAAAACAAAATACTGCACGTGCACACGCAAACGTTTAACTTAAATGTAAATAACCTAGCCATTGCAATGTATCGACGTCAATCGGAAAAAAAATCTGTAACTTTTAAACAACTACTATATCCTTGTATGCATGCATTCGTGCCTACATCGGTCATCTGCCTGTCCTGTCGCAGGCCCCTCGATTTGCTTCTTCCCTCTCCGAAGAGGGAAGAAACATTTATACAGGCCGGCATGACTCTGGTGACCACCGATAAACTCATTGTTTGTGCACTGCACTATGCTTACCATCAGGTGTAATGCAGTCACTTTGTCGTGCGCGGATTAAAAAACCAACTGATCAGGACTGATCAGATCTTCGTCATCCTGATTAAACCAGCTTTCAAACTAAAATCCACATTCAAATTCATTCCTTTGATTTAGGCGCTACTTTGCCACATACATGACTCGTGGCCGACACGAGTACAGTTGCGTCCTATATCCAAATGAATCTACGAAGGCCAATAGCCACAACCACCTTAGAACAAAGAGGATCACCAAACTTATAAACATAATTCTTCGCAGAAATCGAGTCGTGACTGCCAAAAAGTAACATATCTAGTTGGCTTCATAATAAATGAAAAAATATTCCTTCCGTCCATTTCATTATGCAGGGTGCAGTCTCCAGATGCCCGTATTTGAGATGCTAATTGAAACTTGGCACATTCATTCAGTTTGGTACACAAATGTTATTTCAAAGGTTTGAATACACGTTGGCTACAAGCCAGCTTGTACATGTACAACAGTAGTGGAATTTTTAACAGAAGCCTTTAATACGATTTCGAACGGTACTTGCATTGTAAAAAATCGCAACTTGTCAGAATATAATTCTATTCTACGAGTACCCGAATCGAACAAACAAACCTTAATAGCAGAATGTATGTATTTTAACGAAAATAATTTTAAGTTCCATCAGGCGGGGTTAAATTACGAAGAGAACGAAAATTCAATTCATACTAAGAACGTCAGCGGCCGAGCCCTTGGAAACAAGGTTGAAGAATTTTATTACATTTCTTCGAATCAATAAGATTCGAATATGTATTCATTTCAATGTATAACGTACCTACTTATGTACAAGTATACAAAAAATATAATGGATAACTGAAGTGCAAACATTTTGTTTAATTTTTTTCTTAAAGAATTTGTCAGCAACACAGTCGTGACAGAACTCAGTTCTTTGATGCCTTTTTGTCTTGTCTTTTGTTGTTGGTATTGGTATTGGTTGGCCATGTGTTTATTGCCATATCATCGACATACCATGTTTCAGAAATGTAAACAAATAACTACACACCTTTCAATTATCTCTAGTGTAGTAGATCCTAACAAATTAATTATTTAACACTTTGCATTTCTGTATGGCAATAAAAATCAACACATATGCTGACAAAGCGGGAAAAAGGGGACTTTGGTTGGTGTAATATCAGAGTTTCGTCAGAATATTCCACGAACATTGTCAAAGCGCCAATTTTTCGGCGTATAAGTTGTTGATATTTGCGTCATTCACCTCTGCTTAATAAAATCAGTTACCATGTCATTTTCCGACAGCTTTAATACCACGATGTTACGGATATATTAACCCGAAAAATTTCCCTGTTGGCAAAGATTTTATCTCTGTAGGTTTTATTTTTCGTGGCGTAGAAACAAGTGACTGGGTTATTTGAAGGTTGCTATGATCCACATTTATTATATAAATTTTGATATTGGATCAAATTATAATTACCCCTAACCTACCCAAATTACCTTCTAAGGGACCTACCTATCTACCTTTAGGTAGTCAATGAAAGAAAGAAAGACAATTCATTAGTCACAGATCACAATTAAATTAATACTACAGTATTACATTGATGGTTTTGACATTTGGGCGTCGTGACTGTGACAGGTAGGTGACCACTCAACGTACTGTTGTGCTGTGGCGGGTACCACAACACAGCGCTGATTTTCAGTGGTCATCTTAATTATAAGTGAAAATATTGTTTTCCAGTCCGCATACCTTTTGTTTGCGATACTACTTGATGTTTTGATTGTAAAACATTGTTTTTGTCACGTTCTTACTATGTAGAAACATATCGTACTATGACAATATTATTAAAGAGTTTACATACGAAGTGACAAAACACCTGAATCATTATAAATACAAAAAATAGTTAGGAGTGTACATAGACAGTACTACGATTTACATTATACGCTTCGGCAATATTGGCATATATGGGAACTATCACGTGATGACATATTTGTTACATACAACATTAGATTATGTACCTAATTATTTCTCTTTTGAGTGACTGATTAGAACTTGGCAATTATTATATTATTATATATTGTATATTCGTACTTTTTCTTAAAATCCAAAGAATACCGAAGGGCATAATTATACTAAAGTAGCTGAAGTGTTAGAAATATTAGTAGTTTAGCAATAAACACTTGTGGGTTACACATTTATTAATTGTTTTGATTATTAAAACGAATTGTGTATCTGATTGTTGTCTCATGTTTATAAATAAATAAAATTATTAAACGCTGTAATATATCGGTAAACTCGGTATGTTACTAAGCCAGAAGTAGAAAATGTTTACCAACATTATGCGTCCAAGATTATTCAATTACCACACACGTACTAAAAGCAATAATAGGTATCGTCAGTGTTCATATCGTCATTCTATCAACATGAGTGTGTAAAATAAATAAATAAATATGTACATTACATATAGTAATTGTTTTTAACGCATTTGCGAAAACAGAATCACGTAGTCGATATTCGATTCAGCACTATGAATAAAGTCATGCTTCTGCTATCGATACTTTTTTCAGAAATACGTACCAATGACGGTCATGATCTTATACAAGCCTGTTACGACATAAGATTGTGTACTTATTTTCGACTTTAGTGATTGATTGAAACCAGAAGGCCGGACATTCGTACTAATTTGTAAAAACTAATATTTTCGAAGCGCATAACTTTAACTGCAGCTCACTGTCCATAGTTTTGTAACAACGTGAGTCAAACGGTAACCCACTTCTCCACTATCTTAATGCGATGCGACTAAACCCGTGCGTGATAAAACACGTGAACTAACACACATGCACAGACAGACGACACTCGTTAATGATCATTAGAATCAATTAATCAAATTAGTTTTGTAATAAAGCTATCTTACAATGTAGTGTACATGACTGTGATAAGTTCTAAGCATTGCTATAACATTTCTCGCGGTAAGTGAAATATCCGCAAACCCAAATCCCCGTTCGCATCCCAATCCCTTAATTATGTCTTCCCTTTGTAGTCGGCAATGCGTCTATTATTCTTCATGTATTGGGAATGTTCATGAGCGGTGGAGATCACTTATCATCAGGTGACTCACATGCACGTGTGCTATAAAAATAACATATCAGCTGCCACTCGGTTACGAACTGATAAAATTGTTAACGCTCAACGATTGCTTCTAATTGGCAATTATCAGGATTGAAGTGTAAAAGTGATTATTTAAGGGTGGTATTGTATCACATTATATTCTATAGCTACGATCCCGTTGAAAAAACATTAATCTTTAACGAGGTAAATACTAATTCAACTATTGACACGTTGACTAGGGACAAACAAAGCCAAGTTACACCAAGTCGAACTGAACGTTGTGTTTTATCTCGCAAGTCACGTGGAGTTTAAACCGACTTGGTAATTTAGTTGAGATCATGATCCGGTCCAAAGTTTGCATTAGTAATATAATAATCTAGGCACGGTTAGTGGTATTTGTTTTAATATCAATGCATATGTTTACTAAAGCGCGTTGATCCCTGGCGGATAAATTCATTTCGTCGCTTACTCGAGATTACGCTAAATTATTCATAGTAGTTATTCGAGTTAATTTTATTTTCTAATGCAAGAAGATATTCTCGTGTAAACTCGGACAAAAAAATTAAATTGAGTGCCTTCAGTATACTGTGGTCTTTTACTGCCATTCAAGGTAGTGATATTTTTCTCACACGAGTTTACTAAAAACCTGTTTCTGAAATGCATCATGTTTCAGAAATTTCAAAGATTATTCGCTTCCACACCACCCTATATGCAGATATTAAATATTTGCAGATTACACAAAACATCGTGGACATCGAACCCACAATTGTTTGCTTCTCAATTCGACAACAGTAGATGTAATTCATATCACATCCATTCTGTTATGACAAACACAAACTAAACACTGTATATAAAGGATACGCCTCCGAGCCAGGAATAGACCTTGTTTATGTACATTATGCGTTCGAGATTGTTCCATTACCACGTGTACTATATATGTACTAATACTGAGTGTACTAAGTATCATCAGAGTACGTAATCTAATTAACACGTAACGTAACTGAAATGACTCGAATTCAAAATCACTGTTAACGTTTAGTGAATTTATAAGCAATTTATTAACTGTGTAATGTGAGATGTTTATCCAGGTGGGCATGAAGTGCACCAGCCAATTGAGCACAGGGTTATTGAATTTCTTAACCATATATTCTGAACAGTGCACGTGAAATCGAAAAAGAATCGAGATAAATAATAGTTTAAAAAAACTAAAAAACACGCTTTTATAGAAAGTCTAACTAAAAAATTGAAAATAAATTTGAAGAAAACAATGTATTTTATTGTAAAAAAAAGCGTGCGGTGCATGGTGTCAATAGTAATCAATATTACATTGACACATATGAGTAGAAGGGTTATCATTTAGATAGTATCTTAAAAAGCACCCCACGCTTTTTTTACAATAAAATACATTGTTTTCTTCAAATTTATTTTCAATTTTTTAGTTAGACTTTCTATAAAAGCGTGTTTTTTAGTTTTTTTTAAACTATTATTTATTTTTCATTTTTTAGTTAAAATATAAATATATTGTAGCAGAGAGTATAATTTTAATTTTAAACCCGAACATCAAAAAAGCGCCATCTATTGACACTATTAGATACTACGATATTCCCTATAATTAACGAAGATCCAGAGAGTACAATTTTAATTCCTAACCCGAATATCAATAATTAATTAAATTAAATTATTATTTTATTATTATTAAATTATTATTATTTTTTTTATCAAATTATTGTATTGTCATCGGTCCTCGATAAATCTACAAAGTTTGAACGAAATCGGGCTGTTTAAAGTGGGTCAAAATCGCGCCCAAAGGAGTCGGTTACAAACATACAAACAAACATACAGGTGAAGTTAATAAAAAGCGTGTAAAAATGGGAAAAACCATCGTGGTATGGTCTGAAGTGACTGATCCCTGTGTCAAACATGATATTGCATTGTAATATTACAATGGCGTCAACGCTTTTTATAGAGATGGTTGGATACATATTAGGGTCGATTTCTCTCTATAGCACAACAACCGTGACAACATAGAACAATGACGGTATTCGTCTACCTTTTAGATTTATTCCTTAAATAAAGCCAAGTTTCCACCTCCAGCATTTTGCACCTTAGAACATATGTACAGGCTCAATTGTGGGCTGATTTTAAAAACAAATAAGAATGTCCATGCACAGTACACACCACTTCACCTTGAGTACAAGTATGACGTACAAAGATAATTCCCTTGGATAAACAGTACCGATACAAACAACATAATATTTATCGATGTACGGCCTTATAGAAATTTCTAGATTTCTATCACAGCAATGGCGTGTTAAAGTGTGTGCCTGTGAATACACTGATAAGTCGCTGCTGTCAATTACAAGAGCCTTGAAGCTGTGAATACGAAGATCAATGTTTATACAAAATTAAAGCCCAAAAACTTCGCATTTTGTACATTTCATAAACGCCGGTAAACCAGATAAATTATATTTAAAATTTCAAATCCACTATGATTCTGTGACTTTATAATAAGGAATTCGTCGAGGTTTGTTGCAAGAATATTCAGAGCCAGTTTTTTTTTCTAGCCATTTCTAGTCTCACTGCCGGGCAAAAGAATCTCGTCCCTTTTTCAATACTCTTCACTTCAATATTATTCGGGCCAATGCAATGTTTCCAAAAACGATCGCCAGTATACTTAACACTAAACAATAAGTTTTCATTCATTGAATTGTACTAGTATTTCTTAGTCTCTTTTGCCAGAAACACACCGACTCACAACGACTCTATCTTGTATGCAGAGATTTTCAATCTAGATATTAAAAAAGCAGCAGGTGCTAACTGCTAAGCAGTTTTGACAATTAAGAAGTTCAGACAACTTGACTAGTATAAAGAGTAGATTAATTTGTGATATTGGGAGAAGACCTACATCCTGGAAACCATTATCTAGTCATTTCATATATGTACATGATATGATAAAATAGTTCTAGAATCATTAGCTATTAATATTTTATTGTTATTGCATTAATGCATGTATTCACGTTGTGTGGAGTACATCATGACACAATGACGCCTGATGTGGATAAGCATCGCCATAATGGATGCATTAAGTATGCACCAGTGTGGAATAGCAAAACACTTTTAAGCACAGAGTCTCTGTTGTTCAAAGTCTATTTTATGGGCCATGGCTAAAATGTAGAATAACATAATATAAAATTATAACTGCAATATTTGTATATACTTATAAGTTCTTATTAAATGGAAAAATTACCCAGTGCAGCGAGTAAATAAAACTATTAAGCAAGTTAAAAATAAATTGTCTTTGTCGATAAACGAAAACCAAATATTTTATTATTCTGAAGGTGTAGAGCCCCAGCAGAGTTTGAACATGTGAGTCAATAGCCGTCAGTGACTCCTCGGCAAATTTATTTTTACTTATCAAGACTTATTTTAATACCAAAAAAGTCTCACACAAATATTTCTATTGACTTTGTTCATTGAGACTTATTAAGATTGTGACCGTTTGTTTGTGTACTAAGAAGTAAAGTAGTATTGTTACCTACTGTTTGTTTTTGTACTACTGATAAGATGTCAAGGTTATTTTTTTGTACAATAGTGACTTGGTTTGGTACATTTGGGAGACAGCAGAAATCGCGAAAAATATCACATTGCGTATTGTATTACATGAGATCGATTGTGATCATAAAAAATAGTTTACACGCAAAAATTTTCTACAGCTTGAGTAGCTTGTTAACCGGCAAACAAGCACGCAGGACAACTTATTATTTTTATTATTTACTAGCTTTTGCTCGCGGCTACGCCCGCGTGATCTGCTTTTTCCGAGATAAAAATTAGCCTATGTGTTATTCTGATTTATAAGCTATATTATTGTAAAGTTTCATCAAAATCCATCCAGTAGTTTTTACCTGAAAGAGGAACAAACATACATCCATCCATCCATACTTACAAACTTTCGCGTTTATAATATCAGTAGGAAGTAGGATAATCAAAAATCACTGTGAGCCTCCCGTGCCGTGGTTTGATAATACTAGGTTAAGTCGCACATACATTAAAACAGCTGTACGACTTCGGTCCGGATACTAGGTATCCAACAGCAAAGTTTGAATTTCTGATGAATAAGTAGATTCAGACAAATGCATGGTCTGCAATAAAATTGAGGATGTACAATATGTGCTGTTGGATTGTGTCAAAAACAAAATTGAGCGAGAATCACTGGTGAAAGAATTTAAATTGAACTTTTTTGACATTGGACTAATACAAAGCATTTTGTCAAAACCAAAAGCGGAGATAGCATTTAAATTGTGTTCACTTGCCACAAATATCCGCCAGTGATTTTCGTTATAGTAATGTACTATGTATTTAGATTAGATAATAAGGTATAATGGGGTTGACATTGATAAAAACCTCTAAATAAATTGAGAAAAAAAAATCAAAGAGTATGAAAATATTTGTCGACGTATTTTTCCGTTATCACGCCATTAACAAATATTTACTAGAAACGACCTCGGCACCACTTGCCTTCGGAGAGAACATTGTAGAAATTATTATGTAAATCCACCGTGTTACAAATAAACAAGCTTTAGTCTTATTATGATTATCATCACGTAAAATATGCATAACTATATCAGCCGGCATATACCCAATATGCAGGCTGATAAAAGCTTGATTTTAAAAAGGTTCTTTTATAATTTATCATTAGGAGCAATTTTGACTTTCACGATTCAAACTTCAACTTCTTTTTCGAAACGGCTTCTTACCAGTTAATAAATAAAACAATGAACCGACTTTTTTATCAAGAATATAGTTCGGTGCCACGCCTCCACATGCTAATTCGCTCCGTGAGTAATAATTTTATTTCGTCACGAGTAACCAGATGTGTCGTCATATGATCGGCCACAGCCGTATGCACGATTGGCCTTCAGTTTATACACTAGGTATCACTTACGACTGCGTTTATATATTGTTATATTCAAAATCCAGATTATGGGCCTTACTTATAAAAGATGCAAAAACTACCAGTACACACTCAATTTTGACTGCACATGCACCGATGACAATGTTATAGTTAAAATATAAAGGAGAGAAAGAAACAAAAATCTTATTCATCGATCAGATAGGAAGTTTTAAATGAAATAAAAAGCGACCAAGTGCAAGTAGAACTCGCGCGTTAAATGACATCAATGACGACAAAGTACTAAACACTAGTTGGAATTATATTGCACTAGCCTTTGTTTTTTACGAAATCTATTTCATTACAAAACACCATTGAAAAAGCATAACACAATAAAGGTTTGCCACGTTTGAACAAAATCACATTGACCTTCTGTCAAATTTCGATACATAGTTGGTAGGGATTTTATTGCGTAAATCGTACGTAGGTATTATTGGATTAGTTGATGTGTTACGTATTTACATTACGTGAATACTGGTGATGACCTTGGCTAGATATTTCGAACATTTTAAGTCAATTTTTATGTACAACCATAAAGAAGAGTTTTATTATCATGTATGCCTTGACTATAAACTCGTTAATCAAAGTTGGTTATTTTTTTTAAATTTGCATGCACAAATGGAGAAAGCCAATACAAAACCAATGCTTGTAACTCCAATTTGTATTAGAAGCCGAACACACGTACTGGACTGGACTATATCGCTTTGTTTCAGTAAGGGTATTTCAGTCCTCGCCAATAAATTACCATCTTTAACACCCCTATTGCTATTGCTTATTATACTATACGATGACGTTTTGCTAATTGGTACAATTGCCAATTTGGACTTGTATTAAGTTTGATAATATTATGATCATATGTGAAGTACGATCGCAAGAAACCTTTACTGTAATGTAATGAATAACGGCACCCAACTAAATACTGTATGTAGAATGCTGTCAGCTACCTTGATGCCTTAGTCAAATTATACGATAATACGAAGCGAGAACAAATTGGTCTGTTAGCAGACTCGTCACCTGTACTGACTACAAAGGCCTAAGACAAGGTTTTTATTACACCACCCCTGAACCCTAACAAAGTATTCCGGACACAGTTTCCTTCCGACCTTACTCAGGGCCAACAAGTGTCTTGCATTCAACCTCTGCAACGCAATTAAGTATAACGTTTATTTATAAACGCGAAGAAAGCTGGCGAAGCTTTCGATGTTGAGATCAGAATAGTTCGAGGTATTCTAGTATTATTATCTGCACTAATGTGCTAAAACAAATTATGAGATTAACTATACTCGTAAGTACGTTCTATTGATCATTCGTAATGAGACAAGTCTAATAATTTACGCGCGTAATAAAAAAAACGCTCAAGCGAGTTGTATTATGTGTAAGACAGGAAATAATACGTGACTTTTTACATAATACGTCTCTAAATTACGTGATTTAATAGCTGTCACACGATCAATCTAATGAGGCAGAGGAAACCAGTTAGCCAATAATTAGTAGTAGCAGATATAGGATAGCCTGCATCTGCTAATACGTCATTTAAAATTATATCTAAATTCGAAGTCCGAACATTGAGTCTTTGCGAGCGGTCCGATTGTTGATAGCGGCCTTGCATTATGGATAAGTATGATAGTGTTACAAACTGATAATGTATTAATAATTTTATCAAAAACATTCGTAGGGTTGACAAACTTTCCGGCCTAGTTGCCGAGATTTGTTTATATACCGGAATTCAACGTGTTTTTAAATACTAGTCTAGATACATGTTCATGTTCCCTTTTATTTCCGCCTGACGTTATCCCGGCTTAGTGTCAGGATCCGCGTTCCTACTTAAAGGCTTTCATATCGCCCGATGTTAAGCATCCTCCGTAGTGATTCGTGTTCCCTATTTTTTTTTCTTGGAACGGTAAAGTGACTACACTGCATCTGATGGTAAATACAGTGCAGTTCAAATAAAATGTCGACAATTAGGAATTATTACGTCCCTCGACGCGACGGCCGGCAGAATCATGTTGGCTTGTAGTAACTGCATATACACAGGGATATACACCCGGAACGTTCCTCGTCGCGCCCTTTTGTTTTTGTGGACGCTATGCTGTTAGCCTGATGCGAGTTGGCTGTTTATAGCTTCACCGGACTTTCGGGTGAGCGCTTTAGGCGCTCTCAACCGGGATGAGCTATTGAGTATATCTGTGATTTTCCCCCATGTGTACGGTGGCCGCTATTGAGTCGGGTAATAAACATGTATCAGGTACCCCCACTATCATTATCTGTTATTGTATATTTTGCTTCTGCTGCGGATTATTATCATATGTTACAACATGTTATTCAATATTGTTACACTGTAACGTAACAACAATAATGGGCGCAGGGTCTAATAAATGTTTTATTAATTAATACTTGAGGTGAGATAACAGTAATATGAATAAATTGATCAAATCGTTATTAATTACAATCGATATTAGTAGTAGATAGGGAATTTAAAGATAAATTAAAGAACATTTTGACGTCTTTTTATTTTCTTTGGATGTTATTCATATATCTATATATCTATACTAATAATAAAGCTGTAGAGTTTGATTGTTTGTTTGTTTGAACGCGCTAATCTCAGGAACTACTGGTTCGAATTGAAAAATTCTTTTTGTGTTGGATAGTCCATTTATCGAGGAAGGCTTTAGGATATATAACATTACGCTGCGACCATTAGAAGCGAAGCATCAGTGAAAAATGTTGCAAAAACGGGGAAAATTATTCATATTTGAAGGCTTCCGTTGCTAAGCTACCCAAATCTATACTAATATTATAAAGCTGTAGAGTTTGATTGTTTGTTTGTTTGTTTGATCACGTGGGCGGAGCCGCGAGCAAAAGCTAGTTATGTATATAGTTATTCTGATTACATTATAACATCCGCAAGGAATACAAATAAAAAATTACGTCTAATAAATGATAATAAAACTTTGTTCCTGAACCTACCGATTTTTCAATAGATCTATCGATTTTCCTTCCCACCAACCGAAATATCCTTGTTTTCTATCGATTTTGATACAATATTTTAACACTCGATTCCCTAACAATATATGAAATTTAAACCCGTGATGTTAAACTGACGATTATATTAGGTAGTCCAAAGGTCACCTGAAAGGTGAACTGAATTATTTGCGTTTTTGAAAAAAATGTCATACAGAAGTTTAAGAATGTTTAACATTCAATGCTACCACTGTATTCTCCCGATTTTTCGGCCGTTGTTTTATCGATTATTATTTTTTTTGTTCGGGAACACTGTAATTAATATATTTTTGGAACGAAGTTCCTTACGGCAGGTTTGGAGGGGATAGGGATTTCGCTGCGTGACCGAACTGAAAAAAATGTGATAGTAAAACCGTAAGAAAAATGCGTGGAAAAAATGCGTGGATTAAAACCGTTAAATGAGACGTGCGCAGGCGCGACAGTCGCATAACCAGTTTGATATCTAGCACACAAAGTTAAAGTCGAAATTCCGTTAATAAAACAGATGGATGTGAAACTTATGACATTTGGAAATGTAGACGCGGTTTGAAATTTGAATTTGAATTTTTGATTATAGAACACGGCCGTCCACCGTTTATTTTTATTTATTTATTTATTTAAACTTAATATACAAACATGTATAAAGGCGGACTTAATGCCAGAAGCATTCTCTAACAGTCAACCTACGGGTGATGCAGAGACGAGACAATGTGGGTGTATAAAAGTTATTAAGAAAGTTAATACGATATCAGATTTTAATATATAAATGAATCTACAGATACATATATACGTCAATACTCATATAATATATAAACTACAAATATAGATAAATACATAACATATAAATACATGGTATATAAATAAATATATATATACATATATACATGTGATACATATTAAGCGATGAATCTGCTAAAGTTGTGATCATCCTTTATCATCAGCCATGAGCATCCGAACTTTTCTTTTAAATGTGAACTTATTGGTGCACGTCCTAATTTCGAGGGGGAGCGCATTCCAAAGAAGTGTAGATTGGATAGTGAAGGAGGAGTGGATGAAATCAGAATTGTGAGGGAGGCAATGAAGAAGAAGACTGCCTGTTTAGTAGCCAGTCTAAGTCTAAATTAATAAGTTTTTATTTCTATTTTTCTATTCTATCTCTATGTAATTTTATGTTGTCAAACAAAAATAAAGAGACATATTTTGTTATTTTAGTTGATAATTTGAGTTTTTTGCAATTTGTGTCGATTCTACATTAGCCGAAGGAACTTCGTTCCTACCTGGTGTCCCACGACACACACCAATTTTTTTGCTTAAATACCCGCCTTAGTATGAGTTGCTCTTTAGTACGTCGCGTCTGCGTCGTGATAATGAATTACTCATCACAATAACTAGTAGCTATAAAAACTATTCCTAAACAAGATAATTACAAAAGTCATATAAAATGTAGCGACGTTAAAATTGTTTTTCACGATTTTCGGGACATGCCGATAAATCACGATACCACCAACCCTGAGAGCCTACACTACCAAGATAACACAATCATGGTCACAATGTTTACATAGATTTAGAGACGTCTTCAAGGTAATATATTTTATTCTATTATCTACGTCTGCGTATCATTTTAGTTTAACACGAGAACTTTCTTATTAACCACCGAAAAAAGAGGGGGTGTTATAAGTTGGACCGCGTGTGAGCGTATGTGTATATGTGTCTGTGGCATCGTAGCGCCTAAACGAATGAACCAATTTGGATGCGGTTTTCTTTACCTACTTAAAAAGTGATTTAGTCGGGAATGTTATTAGACAGGCAACACTGACCTGATGGTGCAACTAAGCTGTCCGTAGCTATCAACTCTTCGATAAACAGCTGATATATGGAAAATTGGGCTCAGTAAATAGGTTTCGATGAGTAGTTGGCTTCCCGATGGTAATGAGGGTCTGATGATGGAGTCGGAAGGTCGGGTAAGGTTTTCGACTTTATTAGGCGCAGGCCTACCTAGTTTGATTTCTACGAGAAGTTAATAAACAAAGCTTAAAAGCTTTGAAATAAAACTTAAATCAGAAATTTAAAAAAAAACTACATAATACGAACTTCTAATTACTAATAACCTAATGAACTAGTAAACATCATCGGAAATGTAATAAAAACGAATAATACAAGTCTTATAATAACGTGTTTACAAGTCATTTATTTTTTCACAGTTCTTAGGTGTGTCATTTGATTGGTGTTTACGTTGTTGTTGTAGATTACGCAGAACAGCTTCGTTCTTATTTTTTTCTCGCCAATATAATTAGATAAAAAACAAACAATAGGTGTCAACGTCGCGATACTGTAATCCGGCTGCAAAGTAAACCTGAACAAAGACGTGACACTAATGGACACAAAAAATACCAGACGAGATCACTTCCCGTTTGCCGGTGCAAACGAGGGGCTTAAAGTTTTTTGTCACCACAATATTATTATACAAATAGGTATCATCCCATTGAACTAGTAGCAGTGTACTAAGGCTGAGGACTGTGAGCCTGACCCTTGATCTCACTGCTAATGGGATAAGGGCAGGTGGAAGAAGATATATTAGTTTGTAAAGTATTGAATATGGGCCATAGTAGCTTGATAGTAAAACATATTTGATACATTTATTTCGAATTCTACTCACCAGAGAAATGTTATACACTGCTCGCTCTATAGGATGCTGAGCGACATAGAACTTGTGTAGTCCGCTAGCCATTGTCATTACGGCTAGGACGCAATAGTTAAAAACTCACGTTTTTAAGCACTGAGGAATTACCAACTCGAAAATGTTAAGTATGCCCGAATGCGGCCCAGCCCAGCAGAATTGTTCAACCGGATTTGGTTCGACCCACATCAATCATATCGTGGGACGGAAGTAAGCGATAGCGATATTTGGGTATACTGGCTATACCTCTGCCTACCCCTATGGGGATAAAAGGAATAAGTGCGTATGTATGTACTAGATATAAGAATGATTCTTCCAAGTTCCGCAGAAATGAAATGTATCCACATAGTTACGCGAAAGAATTCGAGGTGAACAACCAGCATTTTATAACAACCCCAATACAAGTACAAAACTATTGATTAGTTACCAAAGTCAGGATGCACTACGAAACCTTATTCCCTAGACAAGCGGCCGTTTTCAGAATATTAACATGTTGTTTGTAAATAGTAAGCACTGAGTGGAAACTTCCTGTTTGCGGAGGTCAGATTGTACTACTACTTGATAATTATATTGTACTTGTAGATGGTCTTTTTTATACAATATGCCTTATTTCCCGACCATTTTTACATAATGTATAGTATAAATAAGTACATAAAACTAATCTCTGTCTACAATTCCTTGTGCGAATATAAAAGAAAAATCTGACAAGTGCGTGTCAGACCACACAGTGGAGGGTTCCGTAGTGTAACCGAAAATATCCCATATTCCAAAAAATTTATAATCTAGCTTATTAAAACCAATTATCGTTAGAAGTACCTTTTAAGGTTTTAATGTATTTTTTTCAGACATTTCCAATACGTAGATTAAAAGTTAGTGAGGGACAAATTTTTTCACGACTGGACACGCATAATACTATCTTCTAATAATATCTCACAAACTAATAAATGACATAAAAAAGAAACTTAGCAATCTTTACTATATATTAAGGAATTTAATGTGAGATGAATAATAAAAATAATAGGACACAAATAACATGATCACTTTAAACCAATTTATTCTATTCACAGAGAACAAACCCGTGTCAGGAGTAACCAATTGTAGGCTTTACTTTAAATGCACTTATATACTCACACTTAGTGTGATTAACTACGACAGAATTACCACGACTGTAACGGTCAACCAAGCAAAAGGCTTGACTACGATAATAACGACCACGACGGTCCTTACTACGCGACGTCTGAATGCGAACTGTCCCTGTCGAGTCGTGCGCCCCTCTTTTATACAATTTTAGGCGTATATACCCGACGACAATTTTATAAACACCGTTCGCAAATATTAATAAAAATTAAAATAAAACTTAACACCTAACTCGGCCTCTCCTGACGCGTGCGCGTCCCGAGCACATTAGGTATTTACAGAACAGACAGTGAGTTTTAGAAGAATACAATGCAAATGATTCGTTTCTAGACGGAGCCGGCTCTTAATACCACTCCGTACGACCCACGCTGTGGTGTATTCTTCAAAAACCCCTGGGTTGCTGCTCAGTCGTTGCACTTCACAGCTTCCATCTGCCTGCATGACACACCCGACGAGCATCTCGCACCTCCTAGGTAACAAAAATACACGGCAGAATCACATAGCTCATAGTCACACAATAAAACAGTTGTCTTGGGTGCGGGAATCGAACCCGCAGCCTGTCCGCTACGTTGCGGAGGTCGGCTGTCACCCGATACCATTGGTATAATCACATTTTACCCTAGGTGCGGGAATCGAACCCGCAGCCTGATGCCTGTCCGCTGTGTTGCGGAGGCCGGCTCTTATCCGATACGATGGCTATACCCATGTGACATTTTCTTATATTACAAAATTTCAGGAACATATTAGTTGTGTTATACACCGCTTCGACCAATCCTGACTAATTTAAACAGTCACTGCTGGGATAGCCTTTGTGAACGTTTCAAGTTAAAAAGCTTAATATGAATCCTAGCTTGGGATTCGACATTAATTTTACTTTTAGAAATAAAACAAACGAGAATTGGTTCACCATGGATACACATCAGTCCTTAGATGTCTTCAGCATGGTGTGCAGCGGGCTACTGCTCGACGCTGGCAGACGGCTGCTGCCCGTCACAGGCAGACGGCTGCTGCGCGTTGCCAGCAGATGGTTTCTGCGCGTCGCGATAACCGGCGCCCAGCACCAGATGTACAAGGCGAGCTCCTCAAGCCGGCCTTAAACCTCGTATTTCTGCACATCGAGTGGTGAACAGTAGCTGTAAGAAAACCAGCACAGCGGCTACCCGGAGGCAAGCGCACATCGCCTTAAAACACTACCTCATGGACACCTTTAGCCTGCGCCGCCAGTACAGAAGGTATCTTCAAGGGGAAGGCATTCGCCTGTCACCCACATACCTTAGGACCAGCTCACATGACCCAAGAACTAAGAGTGTACATCGATGGTGCGACAAACGCTAGGCGACACACGCCGGGTGCGACAAACGCTAGGCGACACACGCCGGGTGCGACAAACGCTAGGCGACACACGCCGGGTGCGACATACGCTAGGCGACAGACGCCAGTGGTGCGACATACGCTAGGCGACAGACGCCGGTGGTGCGACATACGCTAGGCGACAGACGCCGGGTGAAGCAGCAAACGCTGGCAGGCGGCTGCTGCACGTCGCTGGCAGGCGGCTGCTGCCCGACGCTGGCAGATGGCTCCGCCACACGCGTCTCGACAAGCGGCGCCCAGCACCACTCGTCACCACTGCTTCTGAAAACAATCACCAAAACGAGAAAGCAGGCGAAAATAAGTTTTATAAAATTCTCCCACACTAAAGTGTGCCAGACAGAAGCCTGATACGTATTGGGAAAGTCCGCCAGGCCAGGGGCCCGAAAGGCATTTCGTTAAAAGGTTGAATTGTTTCGAGTTCAGCAGTTCCGCATAATATGATCATGTCTGACATATCCTACAACAGAATATGTCCACAGGGTATACGCCCCCAGTAAGTCCGCAAAACAATCATGGTCAGAATCCAATTTTCTAGGACATCAGGCAGCATTGCAGCCAGTGTCCAACGTCTTACGGTTACAATAACTTGCAGCAAACGTCATTTAAAATACGTTCAAATAGTTCACGTCTACAAAATAGTAAATCCCTTTCATTAGGCATTTAGCGCACGATGGGTACACAGCATTGCTCCATAGAGAAATCCGTGTCGCCCCGTCATCAAAACAATTTTATAAAACCGTAGGTACTGCAAATTACTTTTATGCCAGAATTACATAAACTGGAACGGACTCACCAAATTCTTGTTATACTCAACACTCGTAAATATATCCGATCACAGTCGTCTCTCCCGCAAAGCGGCTGTGTAAGCCGTACGGGTGAACCATCACACCGTGGGCACGGCGTTATGCTCCAACGATTGGGAACTCTTGCGCACCAATATCTTGCACTCCATACCAGCGCCGGTGCCACATCCGTAGAACTCATCCATTATAGTCCATGGATAAATTCAAACCGCTCGTAGATAGTCGTAGTTCATCGCGTAGACTTAGACATGTCGCGTAGTTACCGACACAAGTGCATTTAAAGTTCTAGCATTAGTTATTAAGTAATGCCTTGAAAATTTAACTGTCAAGAAGATGATGATGGGCTGCGGAGCCCATCCCACTTCTGAATTAAGGAATTTAATGTGAGATGAATAATAAAAATAATAGGACACAAATAACATGATCACTTTAAACCAATTTATTCTATTCACAGAGAACAAACCCGTGTCAGGAGTAACCAATTGTAGGCTTTACTTTAAATGCACTTATATACTCACACTTAGTGTGATTAACTACGACAGAATTACCACGACTGTAACGGTCAACCAAGCAAAAGGCTTGACTACGATAATAACGACCACGACGGTCCTTACTACGCGACGTCTGAATGCGAACTGTCCCTGTCGAGTCGTGCGCCCCTCTTTTATACAATTTTAGGCGTATATACCCGACGACAATTTTATAAACACCGTTCGCAAATATTAATAAAAATTAAAATAAAACTTAACACCTAACTATATCTATAACTTTTAAGGACCTATCCAATGATACTACAAATGTATGGAGAGCCACCATATTTTTCCTTGATTTCACTATACCTTTGTGTAGTGAGTCATAATATATTACACCTGACATCTAAATTTCATCCATATAGTGCTAATAGTCTCCGTTTAAAATGGCTGACATACGGACAGGCAGACGGACATGACGAAGTTATAAGGATTCAATTTTTGCCATTTGGCTACTGAACCCTATAAACGACATTGGATTTTCACGTCTCGCAATGCACAAAAAGTACACTGCACAATTTTTTATTTATTATGTAATGTGTTCTACAGAAAATATTTGTGTATGAAAATTTTTCTCCTTGGTCTTTTCACGTTCGAAAATTGGAATAAAAAAATATTAAAATATTTTTTTTTTATTTCTCGCTTACAAATGCTGATTTGGTCTATGAGTTGTTCATGAAAATATTAGTAATCTTATTATCTTAAACATTTAAACAGTGTTGCTTTTAGGATACAATTATTCAGCAAATTTTAACTAGAAACCAATCAAAAATGTACAGTTGATAAAGTCTGCACTCATCCCATTGGTAGACAGTTGTTCTGTTATAGACTTGTCTTAGTCAATAAAGGGTTCATTGGTCGATGTCACTAAGTCAACATTGCACAGACAAATATGAATCTCCTTACCAACAAAGGAAAACAACATACGCCGCGCCGCGTCGCATATCGTACTTTTTTCTTTGTAATACCATCATTCAATTGCAATCGTTTTGTTTCAACAGAGACCTGGTTACGTTAAGGTTTTGGAGCGTCGCCAGTTATTCACAGACTGTTTACAAACACGTAGAATTCGTAAGCATTTTCAGTGAATATCTTTGTTTCTATCCCTCATTCAACTGGATAGATACAAATGAGACTACCTATATTAAGCACAATCTTTGTTTGAAAATTAAAGTGTATTTTAAAGTGCGATTACGGTTCACTTTTCGTTAATTTTAATTTAGTTTTTTGTTTTTACTAATAGTAATCTTTTCAGAATCTGAACAGATAGTGAAAAAGTGTCGAACTTAATGAATGAGAGTTCTTTGAAATAACCTTTTTTTTTCTCGAGAGTAATCACGCTTTTAGCAACTTTGTGATGCGCTGTACGTACCTTACCTATAAAGGGTCTACCATAAAATAAATCCCCAAACTAACAGAATTAAAATATAGAATGACTCAAATGTGAATGGTGGATAGTAGGTAGGTATTTTGGTTTTACTAAATAATAGACGACTTTATATTCCGTTAGTATAAAAACAAACATAACAACTGACGGATATAACGACCTTTCTTCAAATATTTTGACTCAGCAACTGCCGCAATCCGGAAAATCACGGTGCCGTGCCAACCCTAATCACATTAAATCAAGATAGCACAAAGTGTGTTTTCTTCGACTTTGGATCTTTGTTGTTCTTAAGATAAACATAATGTAAAATGTAAGACAATTTCCGTTATGACATGACAATAGGTTCTTCATCAAGATATTTTAAAATAAAATGTATTTTGAAATAAAAATAATTTAAACGGATTTTATCGCGGTATTTTACTTTAATTTTGGTCCCGACGTTTAGAAACGTCCAAACCAACGACCAAATTAAATTAGTTTTAGTTAAATGTGTAATATTCGCGTAAACATAGTTATTATTTAAAAATGCTTTGTTCATGTACCTAACATTTTTTTGTAAGTATAGGTGCTTAATTACAATAAAGCGATTAACGTTTGAACATGTAAATTGTCGTTGGTGGCATAATCTATTGTAAACTTTAACTCAGTCATAATTTTAAAACTTTAACAAGTGTGTTATAATTATTACACTAAGGCTTAAGACGGTAATGATTATAGTTCCTTACTTGAATAACGAGCGTGCTCTAACCTAATATTTTTAAAACTGTCACTATAAGACTGTCCAAAACCGGGCACCGGTTTCCACTGGAGTGCCTTGGCCAACAAGTCTCTAAAGTGAAAGTGAACATAAAGAAAAAATGCATTATGTATATTGAATATTACAATCCTCTATAACCATGGATATAGGTCACATGAGGTGGGACTCCATTTGAACTTGTAGGTTTGTTCCTATTTGCGTTAAGTAGGTCCAATTAGCACCTAGACAGTTTACGACTTATCAGATTTGCTTACGCTTCCATACTCGGAATACAAGCACATAATATTATGGTATACAATTACGTGCAACCAAACATGTATTTACATGAGTCATATAGTCGAAACGCAGTGTCCGAAACAGCACTTTTTACGCAATAAAGCCACTTGATCTGAGTCACGTAGCGTTGAATACGCAGCAGAGGAGACTTCTACTGAGCGATCTTCATATAGTCATGTGACTGCAATCGTTTGTAGCTTCATTGAATGAGAAACAGACCTTATTCTGTTTCACATGAGCTCAAAGAATAAGACTTATAGTAGAGAACAATCAGAAATCATTGTATTATGGCTTTGTGGGAGCTTCGAGAAATGGTTTTAATGCAATAATGTAGATAAGTACAATAAAATCGCTAAGTCTGCCAACCCGTCTGCCAAGGCCCACAGGGTGAACTAGGCCTAACGCCTCTCATTCGTAGAAGAGAATCGTGGCCAGTAGTGGAACATTATAATACAGGGCTTATATATGTATAGTTAGTGTAACTGTATTATTAAAAAGTATTTATTCACACTTCGCCATTTGCGATGTCCGGTTATGCCATGTCAAGGAAAATGTATGCTGAAGACAACATTCTAATCAAATTTAATAATATACTATCCGACATAAACAATGCAGCGGCGTATCTAAATATATAAAACTCAAAGGTGACTGCTTGACATAGTGATCTATCAACGCACAGCCCAAACCACTGGAGGGATCGGGCTGAAATTTGGCATGCAGGTAGATGTTATGATTTTGATAAATTCTACCCCCAAGGGGATAAAATAGGGGATGAAAGTTTGTATGAAACTTTGTCAATTTTAAACGTTCACGCGGGCGGAGCTGCGAGCAAAAGCTAGTAATAGTATAAACCTCGTCACCCAAATTCAAATCATTTGTCGATTGAAAACAGGGTCGTATCTAAACAAATGGGGACCCGAAGGCAATGGAGGAGCAGATTTATTAGATTAATTTATTTTATTATCCAAAAAAAAACACCTCATTCAAGCGAGATCTTTGTGTGGGCGCTGAATAATTGTTCCATTTGCCCTTCCATAAATCCGGCCCTAGCTAAAGATTATTTTTATTTTTCCTCAAAACAAATTACTGGTTCCAAGAATCACAAACAAATATGTTTTCTACCTGTGACAATTTACGGGTAAGATCATTATGATGCGTGAGTCGCCTGTTATCAAGAAACAAAACATACTATAAGTACGTAAGCACATGCATCTCTCCACTGACCCGTCCGCGTTGTAACAAGATCAGCCGCATAGGAAGCGATCTATATAAGAGTACTAAGCTTTAACATTGACCTAGAGATTAACGTGGCAACGCGCCAGACGCTACGCAGCGCGCTAACGTTCAATAATATAATAAATATGTACGTCACTTAGGAAAATGCCTAATCATCAATCAAACGTGAGACTATTTCACCTATCTACGGACATTTTCACTCAGATTGCTGATGCAGATGCTAAGATTTGCGTCAGTTCCGTCGTAATATGGCGAGGCCTGAAGTACTATCTTTTGTTAGTGTAAAGTTGTGTGTATAGGTTCCTGAGGCCTGTAAGTACTATCTTTTGTTAGTATAGAGTTGTATGTATAGGTTCCCGTTTCAGAAAACGAGATAAATATCTGCCTACCCTCATTTCAAATAACCCCTTGTTGGGACCCGGCAATTATACCAAAATTACATTACACTATTGCAAAGGCAAGAGGCCTCTGCCAGTGTGTGGAGACTTTACATAACTTAGTATAATTATTTGTTGAAATATTTTGGTAAGATCCTCATATTCGAGAAGCCGTTAATACTAGGCATTATGAGACTTAGCATGTTATGTACCATGCAGTACTTTATAGCCTTTAGAAGTTCTGATGGAGACCCGTGACGTTTACCGATCGTCTGATCATTAACGCATTTCAAGGTATTTTTTATTAATATACATACAATAATTAAAGTAAAATAATACATTTATGTACATGTGGATTTCAGACCATGAAATTATGGAGTAAATTCCATCCATTCAATCCATTATAATGATTAAGAAAATGAATTTAATGTACGTAACGAATGACATGATAACATAGAATTAAATTATAATACCTCTACCAACGCGCCGCCTTGCCAAAGCCAAGCCACCACGTTGCACCATCAATGTTATATTGAATGATTGTTACAAACACCTCAGTGGTTGAAATTTCCTTTTTGCCATGCTATAGAGCATGAGCCAAGCCAAGCCATTTTTGTATTCAATAACATTCATGATCATTCGTTTTTTTATTTCATTGAATGAGTTGACGAGCAAGGCGTTCGTCTGATGGTCAGCGCCACGCCTGCCCATAAACAGAAGCAACACCACACAGAACGTTGAATTAAAAAGCACTTCATGGCACGGAACTGCGCTCGTCACCCTGAGACATAGGATGTAAAGTCTCATAATGCACAGTAATTTAACTGGCTTCAATGTCCTTCAAACTGAAACACAACAGTACTTACTACTACACTTTTGCTTGACAGCAGAAATAGACAAAGCGGTGGCACCAACCCACACGGCCTCTCGCATACGAGGGACCTACCACCTTGTTAGTCATTAAAATGTCATCCAGACACTACTTTGTCCGATTTTATTCCCCCTGTTTTATTATTTTATTAAAGAATTTATTACTTGAAAGAGAACTGATAATGACAAAATACCGTTATCGGTCAAAAACAACGCTGTTTATTCGCCACGATAATGAATAGGCTTTGTTACGTATGTTTTATCTAACACAATAGAAGCATTTATCTGTTTGTGTGCAAGTGTATGAAACGGGGACACTATGATATCACTGTGCACATGTGTTTCGATACTACTGAGGGCTGTTGCGAAACGCACACACCATTTGTGTTATTTTACTGGCAACGTGTCAGCAGATTTTGAAAATAAACTATCACCATACTACAGCAGTAACTATATGGTTTATGACTATGAAGTGTCTGCGACTCTATTAATCGTCATGAAGATACCTTTTGAGTCTATGCGTAAGTATAGCATGAACTGTGAATCTGATATTATTTATTTTAATTCTGATGGTAAGCCTAGGCCATAAACAATAGCACCACGAAGAACATTGATTACGAAATTCTGAATACCAGTGTGCTGCGCGTATCCCGAATTACATTTATTTGACAAGTTTCTGTTCCATTAGATTTTAATGGCATAGAATATTTTTTTTATGGAATATGGATGGAATAATGAAATTCTCCAATTGGTTTTGAGTAACGTAAATTATTGATGTAAATAATTAAAAAAAACAAGTCAACTACCCTATTAAAGTAGGTACATCTTAAAAAAAAAGCGATAACGCATTATTTTTCTAAGGCGATAACAGTGATCTGTCATAATTATTTCAGGTGCCAACTTTACAATTTTAACAATCAGATCTACTGTGTTTGGTTGACTTTGCTGTGCTGAGTGGAATTGTGACTTCGGTTGCAATAGCTATGTCGTAACGTAGCTATGTTGTAACTGAATATAACACAGCTGATTAACAATGAGTCACTGACCTATATAAACGAGAAATATTTCGGTTGTACCATCATTCAAACAACATCCTTGGGTATTTATAGGGTTTCATACACAGTATTATTTTTGTTTTTTTTTATGAGCGTTAATGACGAGGAGAGCAGGTCGCTCGCCTGGTAATAAACGACGCGCCAGAATGAACCAATCAACATTGGAATTATGAAGTACTGCTGATATTCATGGTACTGGGCTGCATTGTTCAACCCCTGATGATACCCTTACATAATATGATGTTGTCTCAATGCACACAATTTCACTGGCTTTAATTTCCATCGGACCGGAACATATACATGCTTACACACTTTGCTTGGCGACAGAAATAGACAAAGCGGCGGTACCTAAACAGATGGCCGTTCGCATACGAAAGACCTACCAGGCAGTGTTTATTCCAGCTATTTTGTAGCCCTTTCTACTTAATGAGGCAAAACCTCATTAGTTTTGGGGGAACTCACTCAATGAGGATTCAAGATGCAATTACAAGGTCACAGTGTAGGGCAAATATAGTGGCAATTGTCATAAAATATTGCATCTCTTGTCATTCAGCAGTATTATACTGGCTTGACATTATGGGATACACACTCACTGACCCCCAGAACACATAAAACAAAGAAGGCACTATGGCAGGTTTTTAGCCATGTGTAAGTTGGATGCATATTTATCCACCTAACACCTATTGTTATATCAGTAGAATAATTGTTTTGTAGACATAATGATAGTTGAAAGGCATGTTGTATTTACACTTTATGTCACCTTTAAACAAACTTGTGAATCATGTCTTTGTAGGGTATAACTTAAACCCAGATTTATTTATTTTTGAAACAATGAAAGCAGATAAGTTGATTGATGTGAAGTAGCAGCTTGCTGATGAGTTTTATATGGTGAATGAGATATCCAGACACTAATATTCTCCTCTCCTTCCCAATCCCTTAATTATCCATTTCCTTTAAGGTCAAATCATCCATTGTTCTATAGGTATTATGAATGTTCATGATTGTGGATTAACTTTATAAAAAATATAGAAACAACTGAAATGTCAAAAAAGACTAAAATAAAATCTTTCTTTGTCTAATTTTGAATGGGTGTTATGGTTTTTGCTTTGGCTTTTTTTTAGTCAAGGTTTCATAATACCTGTTAATAATAACAAAACTTTGATATTATTTTTCTAATAAACTAAACCATTTTACAAAACTTTTATATTTTCTCAAGGATAGTAATTATGGAGACAGAGCCAAGGATAGAAATTTAACAGTTTTATATGTTGTCAAAAACAAATTAGAAAATAATACACCAAAACAATGGATATTTTTAAAATGAAGCCTTAATGTAATTTAATGGACACTTCACACAATAACACAACAAAACCATTTTATTTTAGATTTGGTTTTATTTGGACTGCATGATCATTACATGCCATTAACAAACAAAAATAGAGTATTAAAGTTCATGCCTGTTTTTGTTGCTTAACCACAGGCATAGCATACCTTTATATAATCTGATTTACTATGCCCTTCTTGATTTATTTATTATGTGGAAAGTCTTTCAGAAAAATGACAATTATAACACAGTATAGCCACTTGTACGTCCGACCTAAGAAACTATTATTCGAGGCTTCTTACACTACCATCTTGTGATTGTTGTTGTAAACTAATTCGTCAGCTATCTAATAAACAAATGAAACACGCAAAAACTACCTGCAATTTGTTAATAACGACAGTTATATAAAATATGTCGCTATGGCTCCAAAAGTATCCTTGGACGTACAAGCCACCTTTTTTTTTGGCTAGAAAAGTATCCTTGGACGTGCAAGTGGATAGATTAATTTATGGTTTTTAAATATGGATGGTTAAACATTAATATAATGTACCTCACATACAATACCTATAGGAATTGTTTAAAATCGAAGGTGGCTATCGATCATCGACTTTGATTCTATTCTCTCTCAGATAACCTTAGGGTGATGCGGAAATGTACATTACAAGTGTAAAGATGATGAAGAAAAGGAAACATAAAAACATATTTGTGAATATAAAAATAAACATATCTTTAACATCAAATATAATATTTTTATATAAATTATAAATTCAAGTATAAAACTCTTATTAAATATTTGAAAAAGTTGTTTATCGTTTGTGGGCAGATAAGTCCGACACGAAAATAAGATTTTTTTAAAAGTATAACGCTATAAATTACTACAGTAGGAAATTCGGAAAAACTAAACAATTTGGATTAGACTTTTTGTGCATTGAGCTTTTAATTTCATAATAAAATAAGGGCAATATGACCTTGACACGAAGTCATTGACAAGATTACGAAATTAAAAAAATAACATATGAATACTAAAAACTTACCAAAGTCTATGAATTGCTTTATAGACAGCGGTGAAGGATTGAATTGCGAATAAAAATCAAGCATTTTCGTTACATTTGTGAATATTGCTCCCGCTAACCTCATTTTGAATAATTTTCACTGATAATTGCTCTTATAATAAATGTTATTACACTCGTAACAAAGTTCACAGTCACAAATTATTGGTACACATCGATTAATTTCTCAAAATAAAAAAATATATATTCATAACATCGTTCTTAAATTTTCTGTGAAAACAACTCATTAAATCACCATTCACCGAAATTTCCGACTGAACTAGTGTTGCGACCGCGACTCAGTTTTTATAGAGGTAAGGAGGGATGTGATGCACAGGCCACAGACACAACAATTTTAACTCTGGCGAGGACTGATACGTCATTCAGTGTCACATTGTAAAGCTTACTATACGATTGCGATAACTTCGAGAATCATAGGCATATCGATTTAAATCAATTAACCACAATATTTATTATTTATGGTACGAAAAAATATTTTTATATCTAGTTAATTTAGCGGAATTTATTTAAAATCTCTAAATAATTTATAGGTAAGTATAAGAGAAAGAGTTCAAAGTTGAACTCTCCGCGAACTATTATCATCATCATTTTCAGCTATAATTGTTCCTAACTAGAATGAGCGTTAATTCCTTATCAGATAAAGAAGAAATAGTCACCAAATTTAACCTTTTTTCTTAGTTAAAAACGTATGAATACAAAACTCCTTTTGATAATTAAACTATTTTATGTCTACATAAGCTAGTAGCAGTTTTACGTATCGATAGTATCGATACGATCGGGTATAGATACTATCAATAGTATTGTAAAATTTCAATAGTATCGATAGGGCTATCGATATTCTGAATATTTTTCGAGGTCACGATAGTATTGCCAACCTATCGATAGGCAATCGATAGTAAGGCAACACTAGTCAGTGCAGTCAGCGCCTTAGATTATCTATACCATATTTGATCTGAGGTCAGCGCTATTATTTATTATCTACGTGACACTTGCAGAATTGTCGTAGGGCAACACCTCAAAGTATAGTGATCTGTGCCTCAAAGGCCATACAAATAAGAACAGCTGATTGATTATTTATTTCACTTTGCATTTACATTATTTTATTTACTCATGAGCAAGGAATATCATACTCTCTACTGAGAGCTCATTGCCTCATAGTTATTTATTATTACAGTATATTATACTACATTTAAATTCTTAATTATTTTTTCCGTATCTGGTTTATGCACTTGATATTTACACAGTACCATAAATCAGATCAGCTCATTCATATAAAATTCTACAGTTTATCTTTACATGACAATGGTGCATAAATGCATAATTTTCTGATATCTTATTTAGCTCCAATACGATATTGTTTCGTCTTTCGAAATGTAAGTAATATTTGTACTTTTTTCTTGAGTCTATCGATAACTTTATATTAATTTTACACCAATAAATGAACTTTATACATGATAACGCTAACTGAACATTTTAAATATTTTTCAGATGGCTCACAAAGTATTTGTTTATGGAACATTAAAAAGAAATGAACCAAATCACCACTGGCTGACTGACCCCAATAATGGTATGGGTAGATTTGTAACTGAAGGAACTACAAAGACCAAATATCCACTTATAATAGCTACTAAATACAACATTCCTTTCTTGTTGTACAGTCCTGGAAATGGTTATTATATTAAAGGTATGATAGTATAATGAGCGTACATAGTTTTTTTTTTTTGCACTCAAATTATTGCATTTATCTGTTTTGTTGTCACTACTACTATTGATAACTAATTTTCGTTTTCTAGGACAAAATTAGACTTGAGAATTTAAGATAGACATATTTTAGTTATATTCCATGTGTTAAAAAACTAAAACTGGACAATACCAAAAATTACAAATTGATTTTAATTCTAACAGAAGATGAGAACAGCAACCTACAATGTTCGAAAAACATCATTAACAGGCACTGTTATCAAAAACATATGACAAAATTGTATTTAATACTTTGTCTGTTTCAGGTGAAGTATATGAAGTAGATGACATTATGCTTAGTAAGCTGGATATATTGGAGGATCACCCAAACTTCTATATCAGGGAAATTGACGATATACTTGTTAAAAAGTTTGTATCACCTCAAATATTCTCTCTTGTGTATAACTTATTTCACATGTTTAAATAGTCACACACATAGTCTCAGCCCCACACTAGGTTCATTTGAATCATCTGTATCAGGTACTACATACAAGTATTTGTGTATCACTCAAACATTTGTTTTGGTGTAAGAATGAAATCTGTAGCCTCTTGTTTTAGAGCTGGCTACTCTCCTGCTGTCCCACAGAGGGTGTTGCTGCATGCTAAATGTACAATTAGCAATAATTGTTATTTCTATACTTCTTGTTATTAGTAATTTCCATTGTCCATCAAAGCTGCCAGTAGGTTTATTATTTTTTTTATCGATGCACGACATTGGACTGCACGATACGTGATGGTAACCGTAGTGCAGTCCAAAAAAACTAGTGATTATCGACAAACAGGAGATTTATCGGTGGTCACTAAAGTCATGCCCGCCTATATAAATGCTTCACACTTCGCAGAGGGAAGAAGCTAATCCAGGAGCCTGCTACATGACAGTACAGGCAGAGAACCAATGCAGGCACAGGGATACAAATATGTACACCTATACCCGCCCCAAACAACCATCAAGTCATGCCGTGATCCCCTTGGGAAAACCGAATATACACTGGCTGGAATGCGAATCACACAAGATGTGTGGGGCCACTATGGCAGGTTTTAAAATTTTAACATCATGTGTATGATGGTCGCTATCCCGGCGGATATGAATATCCTACCACAGGCCAGCAAGGTTAGAATGTGACGTAAAGAAACGACACGAACGTTCGTGTTGTTTGATTGTGATTGGTCAAAAGATCAACATTGTCGTTTTCCTATACAAATCTGAGACGACCCAATGGAACATATAGTTTTGAATTGTTGAGTTTTAAGGGGGTTGGTCCTTTTGGTTGCTGTGTTCTGTGAATGAATGAAAATTGTAAATTAAATGAAAATTTAAATAAAATTAGTGCATTTAAACATTGTTACAGAGAAAACGAAACTATAATTCTTAAATGCTGGATATATTTCCTAAAGAGTTTTAAGCCAGATTTACTGCAGCGGCCCACTATGGACAACTACTTATCTAGAGGAGATCATGGACTGCCATACACGGAAAGGTCTAAACGAGATCCTAACTACAATCATAAGGCTGAGTTGATCGAATGATGGTTTGTGACTGTTGCTATTTGTGGAGATTTCTTCGTAATTTTAGCAACGGAACAATATAACGTAATAGCCAGATCTAGCCAAAAATGCCTTAGAACTAGGCAGATTGTCTATTTGGATACCTTTTTTTTAATGACATAAAATACTCTAAACTTTCTGTATTATATTTAATTCTGAAACATAGGTACTGTAAGAGCCGAAAGAATTACCAATCCTTACTAAAACGGCAGTTACGGGCTTAATGACAGTTCCTGATTGGGTGGATAATGAACAGATCGCACGAATACATATATCGCCGCTGTATGTGGAGATCGCGGGCTTAGATCGCGATCGCGAAATCGCGGCTGTGCGTTGGAGACTTATACTATGAAATAGATAAAAGTAATCCAAAGATTTTGTTTTTTTTTTCAGCAATAATGAATCCACCATAGAAGACCTGGATGATTAATTATTATGGTCATTATTCCTACCCACGTGGTGATAAATTATAATTCTAATAGCCATTCCTGTATTCTTTTATACACATTACACATAAGTATAACCCGTCGGAAATATCTGTGCACCTAGCTGGAATGCGGTTCCCCCCGCGCTCTCCGCACCTCGCCCCGTGTTCGCGTACGTAGTACCGGTAGCAGCGCCTTTTTCAGAATAATTAAATAAGTAGTTTAAGTTATTGGTATCATGTAATTAATCATAATTAGTTCTGGAATTGCGTTTTTTGTGTTCCCCTATCCATTGTGTTTTTTTACACTGTAATATTTTGAGATGGATGCTAAATCTTATTTTTATTTTGAGTTTTTTTTAGGAAGAAGTAAATTTGGACACCTATATTTATTTTTTAACCTATATTTTGAATTTGTTTGCTGACCCTCTAGTTCCTATGACGTCATTTAGTCAGGTGCACAGATATTTCCGACGGGTTGTACCTACTTTATACATTCGTTATTAAATCTTACAGAGATATTTAAATTAATGTTGTTTTATTTACTACACGCGAGAAAGATTCGTCATGTGTGGGTTTCGGACTCAAAAGTCCTCCATTAAATCATTGTTTATTGGTATTCAGATCCCAATTATTTTTGAATTGACGAATTCAGTGTACCTACTCAGTAATTTTTCCCCAATTTTATTAAAAAGTATAAATACTAACGACCCAACCGGACATTGCTCGGACAATAATTATTTTTTTCAGTAGGTAATAAATGTGTTAAAGAAATATCAATATTATCTTGTTTGGATCGTAACGAAGCTGACGATTTATTTTGAATTACCAAATTAACAAAATATTTCGAAAATTTCGACTCGGAGTTCGAACAGACAACAGCATCCGATCCGGGTCAACGTAGTGAATAACATACAACTCGATGAACGACAGTGAGTGACATAAAACTAGACAATATTTTGTTAATTCGAAATACGCTCGGTAGTAATATCCATAGTAAGCGAAAGCCCACCCTAATATGGGATCTATGGTGCAAGTGAACTATAACAACTGAACTAAAACATCACTATTACAATGAATAATATGGCAACATTATTAAAATTTTACAATGTGACATTAGCCACAGAGTACATTTGACATTAGCACTGATTAGCACCTGTCAGTTTACTTCAGTGGATTCTATTTGCCAATAATTAAATACTATTTATATATAGATCTTTGCACTTTAGTGGCTGGTTCACTGTTTAGATTAAAATTTGTATATTGCGAAATGTCGTATCACGTGTCGTATGACGTTTTTAATTTTTAGGTTATGTTGGTGTTCATACTTTGTCTTCGCTGGAGTACAGTTTTACCGTGTACGTAGCGTGCCTCGGTAGAGTAAAATTCATCTGGTGTAAAATTTCATAGAATACCCGAAACACTGTGCAGAATTTTAATTTGAGGTAAAACTTTAGTATATTAGGGCACGATATGGGAGTTGGCAGGGGGTGGGGGGGGGGGAGGGGGAGGGTGTCCCATGTCCCCTGGTACCACTCCCATGAAAAGGTGACGCACCATTCCCGAGAAAAACCAATTAATGTAACCTAACCTCAAAACACTTGTTGTCAAAACAAATTTACTTCTGCAATATCTCCGGCGCTGCGGGAAGTGCAGCCCCTTCGCCCTTGCGTAACAAAGGATAGGCACCCATGCTCACCTTCGCAGCTTCGGCTTGCTGGTCCACCAGCCTCAGCCGCTACGGCTCGCACGGTTGTCTATCCTTTGTTACAGCGGGCGGGGGCTGCTCTCCCTTCGCGCCTCCGGCTTTTAAAAAACACTCTAGGGGTGGTAACCAAAAGTCTACGTGAAGTCGGGGTGCCCTAAGTCGGTTTTGGGACAAAGTCGCAAATTCACGCAACTCGGGGGGAAACGGAATAAAGTATGAACCAACAAGTGACACTGACATATAATCGGAATTTTTACGTTCCGTTTCATCATTTTTTAAAATCACAGACTATATATTTGACATATTAATAACGATTTCTTTGTCAGTCGCCCATAATAACGTTCCGTTTTACCTAATATGTGATTTGAGGTTAGAAAATATTTTCGTTAATTTCTCGAAAACTATCCATCACCTTTTAATGAGAGTGGTATTGTTGTATTCAGGGACTCAATCCCTACCACCTGTGATCACTTTCGCCGCTCTCTTCGTGCCCTAATAAACTAAAGTCCAGCCTAATTTGATTGTATTGATATACAGTCTTCAAATACCTACGTAGGTACAGTAATCCAAATGGTAATCTCAAATAGCTGATGAAATGAATTTTGCTAGAAAACAATTAGAAAAATACGGATGGTCTGAAGGTAAGCCCTGATGTATTTGTACAATTAACGCATGAATATTGAAACGAAAAGTTGGCGTCGTCTGTTGACAAGTGCACCCTCAATGAGATTTGAATGACTTCTAATTTCTTTTTTGGATGATTATTGAATTCTTTCTGCAATAAGTTTTGAGTAACGTAACTTATTGATTAAAATAATTAAAAAAAATCAAGTTAACCACCTTATTGTCAAAATTGAATGAGATTATGTAGCTGTTAGACAATCTGTTATTGAGTGGTGTTTCAGTATTCCGGTGTTAATAGGACCAAAGGTGCTGAATGATTTATGGGTAATTTATGATTTTAAAATCAAAGGAGGTACCATTGGTTCAGTAACTAATCAAATCCTGCCACTTATTTACGAGTACAAATGTCTTTTTAATGGCTAAATTGTAACACAGGTGGAATAACAGTATTTACAGCTAAAATTAATCTTCATTTTTTTATCTGTCAAGTTGTAAGTAATTATCTTGTAAAGGTTATAAGTATGACCCCTTTGTCTCCCTTTGGGGGTGTGTTTGTGTATCTGTCTATGGTGTGGGCAGATTTTAATGTCATATTTTTATTTGAACGAATAATTAAACAAAAAGGTCCTAAGCTATGTTAGATGCAAATCTGACCATTTGTTTAATATTTATTTGATGTGGGGAGATTTTAATTAGGTTATATAAAACAATATTCACTTAATATCAATCATGTTGCAGGCAAAGGACTAGGAAAACATGAGAATGGCATATCTCAACCACTCAAAGCTAAGATCAAGAGGAGTGTGACTGGTATAGGTCATGATCCAGCATCAGAGTTCAATGAGCACTGGTGGAGTGCACTGTATGATAAGGCAGGTGGGAATGTTGAAGTTAGTAATTATTAGGCATTTTCATGTGTTTGTTTGGTTATAAAGATTTGGTATTGGTGCTGCTTGGGCTAAGTGGTGGGAGGTTAAAGGCATTACTTGCAACCTAAAGAAGTGAATGAGAATTAAAAGACCATCATTCAGCCTGTGCTCCAGTAAGGGTGTGGGTTGTGGCAAGCTCAAGCTCCCATGATAAACAGTACCATGTCACAGAAATAAAGATGCTGCAGTGGATGTTCAATGTTACACACTAAAAGCATTTACAACATTTTGGAGTGAGACATATTATAATAAATATTACATTTATTATATGATGTTATTATCACAGTATTTACTATTCTAATTTTATCAATGCCATTAGTCTTACTTCATAGGCCTTATATTGTGAACATATTTTTGAAACATTTTTTATTTGTTTTCTCTTGTAAAATTGTACATAAGATTCATTATTTTGATGTTCCCAATTCATTAAACAATATTTAATTCCATCCATACAGAATTTCTTATTAAAAAAAATATCATTCTTCATAAACCCCTACATAAAAATAATATTTTACAGGTACAAGAAAACAATGGTAAAACAAAAAAGATAGAAACAAAAGGTGACTTGACAATAACAACCAACACCTGGCAAATAAGCAAAAGATCCAAACAAGAGGCAAAGCAACAGTACTCAGAATTCTTTGTACGCACAGCTGTACTTACTAATGGTGGTAACAATGTGGAGAAAGTAAGAGAGAGTGATTCTGAAGACTCAGAAGTAGAGAAGAAGGATGTCTTAAAGATGACTGATGAAGAATTATTTGCTGCATGTAAAGGCAGAACTGCACATAAGTAAGTGCCCATTACTAGCAATAGAATTATTTATGATGTTTTTAATTTGTTAAATGAATGAGTAAGAGCTGTTACCAGATTTACATAAAGTGAAACATTTACACAGTTTCACTTCTTTATATCCATATTCCAGTTTAACTTTTAAAATACTGATGTTTATGTTTAGTTAATACAAGTATGGTTCTAAAATCATACCAGATACAAATAATATGCTACAAGTTTTAGAAAATTTAAAATCTTGACACATTGGCTGAGTAAACATTTTTCTAAATAAGTTTGCAAAGTTGTATAATAGTTTTCTTTTGCAGAGGAGCTCGCCACGGATTGAAAGCAACTGGAAAACTAGCTAGGATAGCACATCAAGAAGCAATGTTGTTATCACAGTCTAAATACAATGGCTATTCGCACGCTAATAAGAGTAAAGAACCTATAGAAGACGCAAAATTAAGCCCTGATGTGATAACAGATCGTAAGAAGAAGAAAAAAACACGGAAAAGGTGTTTTAGCAGGGAACATGTCGTTCAAAATTGCGAAACAGATTGCCTATCCCCTTTGGCTAAAGAAATTAGGAATGATACCAGTACTATAACTATAGGCGATAATGGTAGAAAAAAGAAATCTAAAAAAAGTAAAACAGATAAGATTGATGAAGATAACGATGATTTAGTAAAACCAAAGAAAAAACTCAAAAGAAAGGTACAGGGGGAAGAGTCATCGACTATGGAAACATATGGAGTGGAAACTGAAGATGAAAATGTTAGTAAAAAGAAAAAGAAAATTAAAGACCATAAAAAATGTAAATAAGTAATTAAATTTATAAGAGAGTTTTGTTCCTTTTTTTCTTTACATCAAAAATATGGTGGTATTTTCAGTCGGGTAGCAGAAAAATGTATTTTTGACTATAATCTTCCATAGGAATGAGCATCAAAAAATTATTGGTGAATGTTGAGAAAACCCTCTTTAAAATAAATGAAACTGCGAATTAGATTTAATTATAAGTGTTGTAACAAATTAGTTTCGATATATCATATTTTCAGAAGAAATCACGTGTTTCTTGCAACAATGAAGTACCTACGGCATTTTTTATGCTGTAGGTAGATAAATGTTACGCGGGAGCGCCATGAGGTTTTTAAATCAAAAATGTAGAGTCCAACTCTTCACGATGAAGATTTATTTGAGACTAAATTAAAATTAACAATAATCCTTATTTATACTCTTAACTTATTTACAAGGCGTATTCAGTTCTAGGAATTTTGATCATAACAAGGCCACCGGCCAGGCGGTGCAATCTTCAATCAAATATCCAAGCACACGTTATGATCCATCCTATTAAAATCAGAAGTAATACAAAGCCAAAGAAAGTGTTTAATTGATGGGACTTTTTAAATCGTAGGGTTATTAATATACTAATGCTTTGGTGAGCCGACAGAGGCCACATCGTATTATTGAAATAATATATATTAATAAAATATAATTTTGGTTAAAGGAAATAGTAGTCATTTAAGTTAAACCCAAAATAATAATTAGAAAACAATATTTAGATTTTGTCAAGTTTGGTACAATTTAATGGTTAATGCTGGTATACAATATGTGTGACATGACATAGGTTGTCATGACAACCTAGTTTATTTGTCTCTGATAGAGGTGTTATATTAGAATCGTTTATTCGTATTCCTATTACCGAATATAACGCTTAGCCAATATTATGTTATCTATCCTGTTACTGGGTAATAGTCAAATAATAGTGAAAACTGAGAACTTATCATATTATTCGTTCATAAAAGACGCGCAATATAACCGTTATTGGTTAAAGTATTATGTGAAATAGTTGAGAAATCGCTCACGTTATTGATATAATTAGGTATACCTTATAGTGATTTACTTTACCTTCATACTTTAACAGGCTTAGGACAGTCAACGAAATAGTTGGCGTATTTACAAAGTCAATCACGATATTTCATTTACAATGATTTATAAGTTGTATTTACAGTATAAATGTAGATTAAATGGTATTTGCCGTAATTGTGAGCTCGCGGGAGTAACGCCGATATGCTTGCTTTGTATGTGTTTCTATTAATGAAACACATACATATTATATTTTTATTATTCTTTATTTGACTATTAATGAATAACCTATTACGACAAAATTTATATTACCTAATATTCAATTCTGTCTTGTACCTGTTACATATACCTAACACGAATATATTAGTCACACCTCTAGTCTCTGGACAACTGAAAATTATAAAAATGGCGGTTACTTGAAAGTTTGTATTTGTTTTATCCAGGCAAAAGCTATTTCATTATAAAAAAAGTAGGATACACTCAGGTAAATGCATTCATTTCATTTGCATGTGGTTTAGTTGGTTAAATTATATGAATACAAACCAAATGTGTATGTGCATTTTTACAGATTCACACTATGTTGCATCCATTTCGAAATACTAAAAAGAATCGAGAACTATTTAGATCTTGGATTAAAACTATAGGAGGTGATATTCTGGGCCTGGTTAACCAGTATATATAGACTTCGAAGACTATCATGCTCACTTTGAGCAAAAATATTGCACTCGTTTCAATGGAATTAGTAAAATAGCAGTACCAACAATTAATATAACTGGTGAGTCTAAATTTTATTGTCATAAATTAAATATCCTGGGCAATGTGGTAGCTAGCACTGGTAGCACCCGGGGTGGATTTCAGTGTCAAGAATGTAAACTTTAAAATACCTAATTTTTAATGTTTCTAACCGATTTTAAAAAGAAGGAGGTTCTCAACTTTCGAGTATTTATTTTAAACTGATTTCAAAAAAAGAAGTATGTTCTCAATTCGGCACTGATAAAAATAAATTGCACCTACTGTCTCCAAAATAATTGGTAATTATAGCAGGGGTAAGAGGAGCAATAATGGGGATCGAATGGTACAAATGGCCCTTGAACACAAATTAAAGTTCATGAACAGCTGCTTTAAAAAGAAACCATCAAAAAAATGGACCTGGATCTCACCAGATGGCCTACACCGAAACGAAATAGACCACATCCTAAGTAACCGGCCAAATTTAATACATGACATACATGTGATTGGTCAGTTAAACTTCAATACTAACCACCGCATGGTAAGAGCAAAACTGTACTGCGCCAACCAAAAGAGATGTAGGAAACACTACAGGCATCAAATCCATCACCAGCTCACGCAACAAGAACCATCGAAATTCACTCACGGAACAGCACAGAGCAATAAGAGAATCCAAGAAATATATAACAATGTAATCAACTATTCATATAAAACAAAAAAAATAGAGAAGGAAAAATCAAAATTGCTCAGCCAAACTACCAAGGATTTAATCCAAAGAAGAAAGACTATGTTCAAAAATAAAAAAGACAAGAAAGTATTAAAAGAGATCACCAAGATAAGCAAAGAAATAAGCAAACAAATCAAGAAAGACAGAGCCAGAAAAAGAATGACATGTATAATACAGCACATAACTAAAACAGGAGGAATAAAAAAAGCCCTTAAGGAACTACGCGAGTCAAAACTATGGATTCCAAAACTCAAGAATAAAACGAGACAACCTGAAACGAAAAGAAAAAACATACTGGACACTGCAACAAATTTTTATAGGGAACTGTATTCAACTAAATGTATAGAAAGAAATGATATAATTCTAGAAGAAGAAAACGAGGACACTATTCCCCCTATTTTAGTTAACGAAGTAGCTCATGCTGTGGGAACACAGAGAAATGATAAATCACCCGGTCAGGACTACATTACGAACGAGATGATGAAAGCTACACTGACAGAGAACTTAAATACATTAACCAATCTTTATAACATCATTCTGGAATCCGAGTACATCCCTGTTCAGTGGACAAGCAGTACAATCATCCTGATACACAAAAAAGGTGACAAAGACGACATAGGTAACTATCGGCCTATCAGCCTTCTCTCAAATGTTTACAAGGTGTTTTCTAAAATTATCTTAAACCGTATCTCCAAAACCTTAGACTTCCACCAGTCAAGGGAACAAGCAGGATTCAGAACTGGATACTCAACCACAGATCACATGCACAGCCTGAAACAAGTTATAGAGAAATACCAAGAATTTGGATACAGCCTATACTTGGCTTTTATAGACTACAACAAGGCCTTCGATTGTTTAGAACACCAATGCATTTGGAAAGCCTTAAAAAACCAAGGTGTTGAACCCAAATATATAAGGCTAATACGGAACGTGTACCAAAATAGTTCATCACAGGTAAAACTAGAAAGTCTTGGTGAAAGTTTCCCAATTCAAAGAGAGGTAAGACAGGGCGATCCTCTCTCACCGAAACTATTCGCCGCTGTTCTGGAAGAAATCATAAGAACTTTGAAATGGGACAATCACGGAATTAATATTGACGGCCGCAAACTCAATCACCTCAGATTTGCAGATGATCTGGTATTAATAACCGATAATCCTGAAACACTACAAACAATGTTACAAGATCTTGCCACAAAAAGCAAAGAGGTTGGGCTTACGATTAACAAATCCAAAACCAAGGCTATGACTAATAGAACAGAAATAACCATACAGGTAGACGGCGAAAACATAGAGTACGTGAAGACCTACATTTATCTCGGTCAATTGATATCATTTCAAGACCAAATGTCACTAGAGTTACAGAGAAGAATAACAAACGCATGGAAAAGATTTTGGTCTCTGAAAGACATATTAAAAAACAAGAAATACACAATAAAAACCAAGCGAAGACTATTTAACTCATGTATCTTACCAATCCTGATCTATGGCTGCCAGACATGGGCTCTGACAAAAAAACTCCACCACAAGCTGAGAACTTGCCAGAGGAGCATGGAGAGGAGTATCCTGGGCTGCAAAGTGAGTGACAGGAGAAGAGCAGCAGACCTAAGAAAAATAACAGGGTTTGAAGATGTTACCCGTAAAGCTCAGCAGCTCAAGTGGCGCTGGTCAGGACACATGCTGAGAGAGACAACGAGTAAGTGGACGAAGGACCTCACAGAATGGATTCCGAGGTATAACACCAAGAGAAGAAGAGTAATATGTACTCACGGAACTCACGTAAATTGATCCACTTTGGTCAGGAGGCCATTTCCAACTGCTTTTTATTATCTACCCTCATTTAGTACATAACATGCCTTCCCCTTGAGATAGTTCTACACTTCTAATTTCATTTAACTATTTTAACACTAACACTAACACTAAGCAAAGTCCACTTTTCTATTTAATGTCTTTGTTTTTATTATTGTGAATTATATTAAAGGATTTGATTGTGTTATTTACATGACTTTGATGCTTATGTGTTGTCTATTCTGTATCCAACTCAGAATCTTCATCTTCTATGCTAGATTCTGAGTTATAATGACTTTCAGGCTTTATTTTCTTTGAGTGTTTTGGTGGTGAGACTGATAGTGCCCGCTTGTATGTATTTCGTGTCCGATCTCCAGAGTTGTCCGGCAGCACAATATCCTGCGGCCCCGATACTCCAATAATGTCGGCCCATTTCTTCGGCGAAGGGATGACCATGCGATGGTCATCATCGCTGTCACTTAACATCGGGTCCATCTCTACTAACCTTTCTTCTGGTTTCTGTTTAGATGTCATCCCACTGCTATGCATCTGGTTAATGTGTCTCAGCAGCAGCTTTCCATTCCACCGCACCAAGTATCTGCACACCCCTATTCTCTTTTCTACTACTCCTGGTAGCCATAGAGGCCCTTTGCCATAATTCCGTATGTATACTGACTGGCCAACACTAAAAGTTCGCACCTTCAACTTCTCATTTTTCTCTTCCGCACTCAATTTTTCCTTACCCTTAAAAGACAGAGGGTTCAGATAGTCAAACTTAGTTCTAAAACGGCGGTGATTCAAGAGTTCAGCTGGTGTCTTTTCATTCACACTATTAGGTGTAGCTCGTAGCCAGTACAGTATATTAGGCAACCTTACATGCCACGGTTCTGATGTTATCTTTTTTAACTTCCTCTTCACCGTCTGAACGGTGCGTTCAGCCTGTCCGTTTGATGCTGGATGGTAAGGAGCTATTAATACTTGTCTTATCCCACAACTTTCCAGATATTTCTTAAACTCTTGTGATATAAAACTTTTTCCATTGTCACTTACAATGGTGTCGGGTAACCCTTGCTCTGCAAAAATATCTCTTAATGTTCTGATCAAAGTGTTACTACTCAGGTCCTTGACTATCTTTACTTCTGGCCATTTAGAGTAGGCATCGATGAGTATAAAAAAATATTTCCCTTGAAATGGACCAGCATAATCCATATGCAACCTAGACCATGGTTTATTGGTGTGTATCCATTGATGAGTTACCGGGGTTGGCATGTTCCTATTCTCTGAACATATATTACAATTCTTTACAATTCCTTCAATTTGTTTATCCATTGAAGGCCACCAAAAATAGCTCCTTGCTAATGCCTTTGTAATGACTATACCATCATGATTTCTGTGCAATTCTTCCAGGATCTGTGCTCGCATTTTTTCAGGTATGACAACCCTATTACCCCATAATATGCAATTACTATATTCTGATAGTTCATCTCTCCGCTGCCAGAACATTTTGTAGGCTTCTTCCACTTTTTTGGGCCATCCATTTCTTACCCAGTACAATACTTTATTAAGCACTTTATCTTTTTTTGTAAATTTTGTCACTTCTTTTGCAGTGAATTCTAATTCTAGAGGGGTCTCTTCTATTAAAAGCACTCCTGAATACTCTTCTTTGATAGTTGTTTCGACCGCTGGCCATCTACTTAAGGCGTCTGCATTTCCCAATTTCTTACCTTCTACATACTGAATCTCATAATCGTATGAGTTCAGTAATAGTGCCCATCTCAACATTCTTGGCGATATTATGTTGGGTATTGGTTTACCTGGTCCAAAGATACCCAATAGTGGTCTATGATCTGTCTTGATGATTACTTTTCGACCACTAATATACTGGTGGAATTTTTTCAACCCAAAGACTATCGCAGCTGCTTCTTTGTCTATTTGAGCATAGTTCCGCTCATGAATATTCATCGTTCTTGATGCGAACATGATTGGTCTCCTCGTTCCGTCATCCATTTCATGTTCTAGAACCGCTCCAAGTCCAAATTGAGAGGCATCACACGACATTATTAATTTCCTCTTGCTATCATAATGAACCAATGTATCATCACTGGACAGCATTGATCTTAAAGTTTTAAAGGCAGTATGGTGTTCTTTGTTCCATTTCCACTTAGAGTTTTTTTCTAATAGCCTGTATAAAGGTTCAGCTATGTTTGCTTTATGGGGTAAGAATCTATCATAAAAATTAAGAAGTCCTAGAAATGCCTGTAATTCCTTGATATTCTTTGGTGCCTGTGTCTTCTCGATGGAGTTAATTTTATCTTTACATGGATGTATTCCAAACTCATCTACCACATATCCCAGAAAGGTCACTTTTGGTACCATAAACATACACTTTTCTCGGTTCACTCTAAGACCAGCATCCTTTAATCTCTGCAGTACTATTTCTAGCCTTTCATTATGTTGATTTACGTCCTTCCCACAAATAACTATATCATCTAACAAAATTGCTATCCCTTTGATGCCAGCCAGCAAAGAGGTCATTAACCTTTGAAATATTCCAGGACAAGCCTTCACACCAAATGCCAAGCGTTTCATTTTATAAAGTCCTTTGGGAGTATTCAGTGTCAAAAGCATAGCTGTTTGATCATCAACAGCCACCTGTGTATATGCTTGTTCTAAATCAATCTTTGAGAATGTCACCCCCCCTTGCAGTTCCGCAAAAGCTTCACTTAGTGTCGGTAGTGGGTAGGTATCAGTGTTTGTAACTGCATTAACTGTTGACCGATAATCCCCGCATAGACGGACTCCACCATTGGATTTTAGTACTGGAACTATTGGGGTTGCCCATTCAGAATGTGATACAGGTTCAAGCACCTCTTCTTTTACCAACCTATCAATTTCCTTGAACACTCTTTCCCTTATTGCAAATGGTATGGGTCTACATTTAATAAATTTTGGTACTGATCCTTCAACTGGGGTTATATTCACCACTGGTCCAGTATATCTACCTAGACCCTGCTCAAACACCTGCTTATATTTATTTAATAATGATATAGTCTGGGCCTTCTCACTTGAGCTTAACTTTACATTGTTTAGTCCATTAATAACAATTCCTAAATCTGCAAACCAATTTCTACCAATAAGGCTTGAACCATTACCTTTTGTTATCAGTATTTTCATATTTTTTCTCTTGTCCTTATATTGAACAGCTACTGTGGTCTCTCCAAGTAACACCAACTTACCCTCTGTATAAGATTTTAACCCAATATCTGTCATTTCTAATCTTGGTAATCTTCCTTTCCATATGAGTCTGGCCGTGTCCTCGTTAATAATGGTGTACGGGCAGCCTGAATCCACTTCCATTTGAAGTTCTATACCATTTAATACAGTTTTAATGACAAATGGATCCACTTTATCTTGCCTAATACTATTAATGCCCACCTCATACAACCCATTACATTCAGAATTGTGCTTATTTGTTTGTTTAGATTTCACCAAACAGGCCGCTTCTATGTGCCCTATTTTACCACAATGATGACATTTGCTCCAGCGAAACTTACACTGTCCTTTATGAGGCTTCGCACAACGAAAACAATTCGATTTATCTTTGTAGGAAGGAGCTTCCTTACTAACCACCTTATTTATTTCCATAGGTTCCCCCATATCATGGGTCGGGCTGCTTGAGCTTATTGTAGATTGTATGATGGTGCTTGCATCAATATTTGCAGTTTCATGTGATAGCGCAATGTCACAAGCTTGTTAATTGACTTTGTTGTAACATTTTTTTCTGAATATCTTTATCCAATATACCACACACCAACCTATCTCTCAAAGTACGATTCAAATCCAAAAAATTGCAATTTATACTTAATTTCCGTAACTGAGCAATATAATTCCTCATTTTTTCACCTTCGCCTTGATTTCTGGAGTGAAATTTATAAGATTCTACTATTTCATTAGGTTTCGGATGAAAATGGCCGTTTAAAATTTCGACAATGACAGCAAAAGTAACCTCACTTACTTTCTTTGGAGATATCAAAGAAATTATTAAATCATACAAGTCAGGGCCACAAACCGCCAGTAAATTCGCCTTTTTCTTTGCATCTACTTCAATTTCACCAGCTTCAAGACAAAAGCAAAATCTTTCAATGTAATTTTGCCAACACCCATGTGCCAAGTCAAACTCGTTAAACTTTATACCCATAGTCGTATTTTAATTTTAAGTTTAAATTTCACTATATATTAGCCTATATAAGCACTTAATTTTCACTTTTTATCAGTTTTTCTCGTCGCCACTAATATGTACTCACGGAACTCACGTAAATTGATCCACTTTGGTCAGGAGGCCATTTACAACTGCTTTTTATTATCTACCCTCATTTAGTACATAACAAAGAGGAAGACAGCTGAACAGGTGGTCTGATGACATGAAAAAAGTTGCAGGACCCCTTTGGCTAAGAGTTGCGAGAGATAGGGAGAAGTGGAAATGGTTAGAGGAGGCCTATGTGTCTGCAGGACACACTGATTTGCAACCGGACCAATGTGCACAACTATAATTTATGTAACACTCAAATTAGTAATAAAGGCTTTGAATTTGAATTTGAATTTGAACTGTCTCCAAAAAGATCTCTAGAAATTATTATTGCTGCCTTTGTCATTGTTTCTTTTTAAATATCTGTTAAAGTTTTGTTAAAATTTACTTTGTAACCGAATTTGTAAAAAAAAAATCTATAAAGTTTAGATAGAGCTGCGACGTAGTCCTTCACACTACTAATAATAAAATATCTGTTACCCACGATACAGTTTCGTATCTTACTGTGTATTTATTGATTTATTTTTGTGTAGTATGTTATGCCGAGATACTAACAGTACACTTGGTCAACCTGCTAGCCTTTTTTCGCGCAAGTTGGTTGTCATCCAACAGGAAATGGGTGACACCCGGGCGGACCAGGTCCCCGTCCCCTAGCTACGCTACTGATCCTGGTTTAAAAACATGAACTGTGATTCAAATGAAAATATTATGTCTTAATTCAAGATTTAAGTAGCATATTATAGTACCTATTTTACTTAATCTTTCATTCAACATCCTATGCTACAAATGTCTTATTTCTACAGTCTATGTCACATACCAGTAGTTAATTAACCCAATATTTTTATTTACAGGGCCATTGGCAATTCCTGCATTGAACATTGTTGATCGTAGAACATTACGAATTACAAAAACAAAATGTACTGGTTAATATATCATAATGTTCTAAAGGTAAAAATATGTTATTTATTAAAAACCAAGATGTTATTCAATTCAGCTCCATAAATAATAAGAATAATGGCATTCATAATGATAAATTGATATACACTCCAATAGCGTCAAGTGCGAACCTAGAATATTAGCGCCACTGATGTTTGTAAGTGGCTATTTCATAAAAATCTCGAAACAAAACATTTGGAAGCGATGCGAAGTATGCAACAATTCATTAATTAGTACGCTGCAAAAGGAATATATCATGTGCAGAGAATATGCAGGTCGAAATTAGCCTCACAATCCCAATGATTTATTAATAAAAACACTCTCAGAAAGGCAGGACATATGCGATGACGTAATTAAAAAGTATACTAATAAACCACAATATATGTGAAGATGATAGTCACTTGCCTTACGTATTTAAATTATATTAATTATCCTGCACATAAGCTACGAGAATATATAATTAATAAAATAATTAAGTTTTTTATCATCGGGTATTGTAAACACATAAATAAAATTATATTTGGGAGACGGAGCATGGATAACAACAATGATAGCGTACAAATAATGGCTAAAAAATACTTTTCTAAATATTCAAACATTAAAAAATAAAAATACATATAAACAATCATAGTTTTATTTATGATTTTCCTAAAATCATCTAGTTTTGCACCGAATTAACATTGGTAGTTAATCTATTGTTAAAAATCAATTGATTAACTACCAATGTTAATTCGGTGCAGAACATGTATGAGTAATTTTATGAGCGGAGGAAGACTTCAATGAAAAGGTACTATGTAGAGAATATAGATGTCGCTTTATAGGCATATGCGGTGCCTGTTTTGAGTACTGAGTTGGGCCTCTATTTCAGTTATATAATAATGTACTCTGTGCCACCGGCTAGACACCAGGTCAGCACTTTTATTGTCAACATGTTTTCATTTAGTTGCAAGAACTTTAGTCTAAACAAGAGTATCATATTTCCAATGGATAGAGCCCTTACTTTAGTAAATAAGGTCATTTGAATGTCAAGTAAGTTGGTACTATGTTATGAACTGGTGCAGGGTACATAACTAGGTACTTGGATTATGATAAAAACAATTATTGATGAAAATGGAAATATATTTTCACCCTCAGAGCTTGCAACCCAGTAAAAAGAGTCGTCACAGTGGCGTTTTGGCGGGAATTCTGACTGTAGTTCATCTATTAGTTTAATTAAAATGGTGTAGATATATGCAATTAAATATTAACAGTGTATGGAAAGATTTAAATAGGTATATTTAATTAATTTTTAATCAAGGTTATTCATCGTTCTTATGCGTTCAATTCGCTTCAAGAATGTCGTTTATGAATTAACCCCAAAAATAAATAAAAAAAAGGAATACTTTGAAATCGACCGTAAATACCCTTCCCTGTTTTCCAATTACAGCACTAAAGCGCATTATGCGGCATAATGCTCAACGTTGAATGTTTCAACTACAGTAACGCTACGCACAATCAAGCACTTTCAAAAGTACTGCTTTCGGGTGATACATGCAATCGATACCAACTCACTAACAGAAAATTAACAAGTGTTTTTTTCTTTAAGTTGGCATTGATCGAAATTTTATTTATATTATCGTTAGTAATTAATATTGTTTATTGTTGAGATTTTTTTTAAGCTTTCGTCTTATCGTAGTGTTTTCGAAATATTCAAAAGTTAATTCAGACCCTGTTAAAAAGTAAATGTAAGGATGGATGAAGGTATAAACATTGATAAACATTGACTATTTATATTTTTATTCTCACACTGAACTTAGCGCACTCTGCTGGTGCACTAGAAAACTAATTCGCGTTCCAATTAGCATTAAGCACTCTTCGGCATTGTGCGCCACTGAGTCGCATTATGCTCTGTAATTGGAAAACAGGGATTGACTATTTATATTTTTATTCTCAACACTGAACTTAGCGCACTCTGCTGGTGCACTAGAAAACTACTTCACGTTCCAATTAATCATTAGCACACTTCGGCATTGTGCGCCACTGAGTCGCATTATGCTCTGTAATTGGAAAACAAGGCTTGTTTCAGTTTTTTTTAAATAAATGTTATGGTACCAAAAATAACTAAGACAAGAGGTCAAAGAATAAAGAGCCTTAAGATAATGTATTTAAAAAGTGGTCAAAGTATTTGTCAAAGCATGTCATAAGTTTTTTTGGCAACTTAAAAAAAAATTTGGTGATTACGATTCTTAATATGAAGTATCGTTATATCGAACCGATGTATCGCATACAAAACATTGGTACATCCATATATCAATATTTTGCCTAGTGTTGCTGTTTAGTAAAAACAATCGATTCATTGATATTTAATCGATAGTTTTCGAGATTTTTATAAGTATATAAAATGAAACACAACTTATTATATCTTTGTATTAACAATTGAACATATTTAATTAATTTTAAAACATATTTCAATTTTGATTGATAAAAATTATTATATTCAAGCTATTTTCCTTCAGCCGGCCTCATTTTTCATTCATAATGAGCCCTGCTTTGGAAAATATTCGTTCTGAAGGAACAAATGTCGCTGCACAGCACAAATATTTTTTTGCCATAATACACAACACAGTTGATTTTTCCCAATATTTAAAAGACAAGCATGTTTATCAATCGTTGGTTTTTCTAAATATTGACGAACATCAATTATCGAATCAACGACTGGTGTTGTATGACGTACCTGATTGGGCAAAAAAAGCAAATCATAGGATTTGGAATTGGTCTCTGTAGCAGATGTACTTGGTATTTCTGTTGGTATGGATGCAATTAGTACCGCATATTTACTTTGGAGAGGTTGTGTCCGCTTCCCACACATTTCACTATCGGTTTGAATATATTCGTATATTTCGGAATTCCCTACAACTTGGCAACACTGCCTTTAGTACTACTTTACACCGGGTCACCGGGATTTCCCCCAGTAGAAAAATCAATTTGTTCTAAAAAAATGCTAGGGACGATAAAAAAGAAAATAAACGATATATCGATACCTTTCTCAGACAATCGATTGTCTTGATGGTTAAAATACTATCGATTTATTCATTAACTATCTATTTTTAAGCAACACTAATTTTTCCAACAGCCCTATTAATTTGTCAAAGTGACATTGTTTTCTACGAAAATAGAGAAGTTTTGTTGAAAATGTCTGTAACAAAATTTATAGGCTTAGATAAATTGGCCAATTTATTCAACATAATCAAACAGAATGGAGGCATACGCGCTTCCCTGTATAAACTTTACAGGTTAGTAGAAAAATCATAGAATTATGTAATAATATAGAGGTTATGTTTGGACAAATTACTAATATTCCAGTTTCCTTTTACCAAGACATATTTCTTTGTATAGAATGTGGGATATTGCAATGAATAAATAGTTGTGTATATGATGAACAATTAAGAATGACACACGATTTTGATGTAAACAAATTATGATAAAACTTTTTACATTTGAAATGTAGTCCATACAGCATCAGTATCTTCTACTAGGGCTCTATATCTACTACCATGTAGGTAAGTTCCATGTGTGCCAGAGGTCGTCTGGGTTTGTACCACCGCTTTCACAATTTCTGCAACCAAGCACTAGTTTGTAAACACAATTGTGTTTCGGTTTGAAGGAAATTGAAGCCAGTGAAATTAGTGGGCACTTTGCGACTTAATAATTTATGTCTTGGAGTGATGGACGTAGTGCACTGCCATACATTTTTGGATTGGATTGGGAAGGGGTAGATATCTCACTTACAGTAGATAAAATAAATCACTCCTTGAACCCATTGAAAAAAATCCTTGAAATTTGTCAATATTTTGGTATCACATACTTTAGAACCATTATTATCTTCTGGCACCTTTAACATTATCTTGGTGATATGGTAAAAAAAAGTAAAATGTAGCATACTTGATTTTTGTACAGATTTAACTACTTGCATAGATTATCTAGGTTTTAAAATATGTAATTTTACTAATAATTAAAATATTAATGTTCCCAGACAGGAAGAACTGAAAGATGGTGTATTGGTTGGCGAGGACAAGTATGGTAACAAATACTATGAAAACCCACGGTACTTCTACAGCAGGAACAGATGGGTGGAGTACTCTGATAAGGTCTACCTGAACTATGATGCCAGTCAGGTGTGTATATATTATTGGACCTTTTAATTTATAGTACATACAAATGACTTGCCCAGGATAAAGTGAGTAATTTCACCTGACACCGAGCTGTTTGCTATGCTTTCAGTCATACTTTAGTCTCTGAAAATATTGGCTGCGACACCACCATGGCACTCGTGGCTATGGTTTTTTTTAATAATAATATGAATTTATTTAGGTAATTTGTTTTTGTATCGTACATTAAATATGAAAAAAATATTTTAAATGGTACATTAATAGTCAGTCTGTAGAGACTGCCTTGGTGGTGCAGTTGTATTGTGTATGCAGTATGACTGCTGTCCTGGGGTACAGCTTGGAAACAAATTGATTTATGATTACCATAGTAATCATAATATTTGAATATAGATCGATGTTTAATAACACTTACATTGATAAACTTTTAGTCCTTTTGAATAAAAAAGATTTATTTGCTTTAATAGAATTTATAGTAATCATAACATTGGTTGTTGGGTCAAAAGCCAGATATAGAAAGCTGTACATATTATTAGATATGGCATGCATTATGACCAGGTTCATTTCTCTGGAGTAACTACCAGTGGCTTGGGTACTAGGATCACAGCACTTGGAGGGTGATAGTGTTTATATTTTTAAATGTTTTTTTTTAATGATTAAAAACATAAAAATAGCCTTTGAAAATAAAGATTATTCCTATAACAATGAATAAAAATATTTCTGTGAATTTAAATTTATTATTGAAATATACATTTAATTCTTAATTTTTCAGGTCCCTGCCGAGTGGTATGGATGGCTGCATTATAAAACTGACCTCCCACCTCACCAGGTATTTATGTATTTTAAATATAGCATCAAATCAGTATGTAAGTGATTTCAAGGAATGTTGCATTCCAGATATTTTATTTGCTTTAATGACATGTGAGCAAGCCACTGGCCTGATGAATGATGCCTATACCATACACTATCATCCGTATTAGGAATGGTATTAAGGAGTAGACATGCGCAAAACAGTACGCTATGAAGTAATGCCATATGGCATGTCATTTCGTACGGCGTAATATGGCACTATAGCATGGCATGGCATGGCATGGCATTACTCTAGGCATGACCTGACATGACATGCTATGTGAAGTAATGTGTACGGCCCACTATTACTAATATGGCACTATAGCATTACTCTAGGCATGACCTGACATGACACGCTATGTGAAGTAATGTGTACGGCCCACCATTACTTGTACTGTTGTGTACTGTATGTTCAATCAGGACTCAGGTGTAATGTAATAGCAATATTAGAGAGATAGACCTTTTATATTTTTTTTGAAGTGTTAACTTCTTATGGACTTTGACACGTCTTTGACACGATTTTGTCACGACTTCGACACGACTTTGACACGATTTCGACACGACTTTGACACGACTTCGACACGACTTCGACACGACTTCGACACGACTTCGACACGACTTCGACACGACTTCGACACAACTTCGACACGACTTCGACACGACTTCGACACGACTTCGACACGACTTCGACACGACTTCGACACGACTTCGACACGACTTCGACACGACTTCGACACGACTTCGACACGACTTCGACACGACTTCGACACGACTTCGTCACGACTTTGACACGACTTCGACACGACTTCGACACGACTTCGACACGACTTTGACACGACTTCGACACGACTTCGACACGACTTCGACACGACTTTGACACGACTTTGACACGACTTTGACACGACTTTGACACGACTTCGACACGACTTTGACCGGACTTGGACATGACTGACCGGACTTCGTAACGTAACGCGTTAAGGCGCCACTCTGTCTGGCGTCCCTTTCTCTCACGCATACGGTAGCAGTAGGCAGGCTCCTCTGCTCTCACTTTAACCCACATTAGTTTAAGTTATCACTTCTGTCGAGCGTCCCGAGACGCACACTTTTTTTTATTTGATTGTATGACGAGATGAGCAAGGCGCTCGCCTGATGGTAGCGCCACGCCTGCCCATAAACTGATGCAACACCACACAGAACTTTGAATTAAAAACAATTCAAATTCGCCATAATAAACAAATACATTAATACCCAAAAAATATATTTACACACCTAGCAATATTTTTTCTAGTTATTTACAGTTAGAATTGAGTAGGTAACAAATTAAGTACTTTCTTCACAAACACACAAAACAAACACTTTCCAAAACAAAAATTTTTTTACCATACCACATACAATAACCTTGTCCTCGTAAACAAATGTGAATTGTGAAATAATTCAAAACAATAGTAAAAGACGAAAGAAAGCGCGCCAGTTGAGTTATTATTACTTACTGGGCGGTGCCATGGAAATGTAAACCCTATGAACAGTATTTTATATACTGCTCTAAATCAAAATTCTACTAAGGGGCGTGACAGAGACAGAATCCCGACCGTTCCCGAACGTTTCCGATTGCGCGCCCGCTTCACCGAGCCGCCCGGCCCGTGTATGTACTATGGCAGTGCGCACGTCATGCCATGCCATGTGCCATGCAACATTTCGCCGGGTACTGTGTACTGTTTCAGTACTCGGTCGTGTTATATAGCATGTCATGCATTACTCACAGTACTTACACATGTCTATTAAGGAGGTTATTTTGAAAGTAAAACAATATGAATTCATGACATACTATATATGCGTTGCTAAGACTGAATGGATTTGTAAAGCTGTGTTGTATGTATCCCATTTAAAATCGTTAAATATGATTTATTAACTCCATATAAGGGTCAGTGTCAGAGTAATTGTTATCTGCCATATAACATATTAAATGGACAATTTGATGTATGCTTCTTCATATACATGTGTATTGACAATGTGATAATAATTTAGTATTCTGCCATCATATAACTTATCTGATAAACAATATTTAGTTAGAGTGAGGGATATGGTGTAAAAGAGGATGTAGAAACAAAGATTGAGAAAGGAATACTGAGATGGTTTGGGCATGTATAGACGATGGATGAAGGAAAATTTACCAATCAAATATACATGGCGATTGTGTATGGTATAATTTTATTCGGAGGGCCACCTTCAGAAGGAGAGACTTCGGCGAAGTTGTTGTCTTCTCAGACAACGTCGAAGATATTCTTGAGAAAGGCCAGTTCAGAAGTATCCTAAACTGATGTGCATGTATAACGAGTGTAAGGAGAGTGTGGTGGTCGTGCTGTGGTGTAATATTTGATACTAAAGTGGTTGAGCCACACTGTGGACGCATGATTGTACTGGTATTGTGAGCGTCTATGGGTGGTGGAGATCACTTACACTCAGAAGAACCACTTGGTTGTTTGCCAGTCTATTTTATAAAAAAAGTGAAGGAAGCCAAATAGATGTGCAAGGATTGTAGCATGTGGAAATTCATTGTCTTTGCCGTTGTTCGTTGTATGTATTACTTAAGGGAGAAAAATGCGCTCAAAATCGCTCATAATTTCTTTATTGACTTTCAGGATCCCAGCCGCCCTCACTACAAATGGATGGTGGACTTCACAGAGAATTTGTCGGGTACTACTGGCCAATATACCCCTTATAGCACTACTAGGGCTAAGGTTGAACCCTGGATGCCGAAACCTAAGAGCAGTGTTTAGGCACACAAAATCCTCGCAGCAAATTCCGACTAAGCGATAAAAAATATCCCTTACTGGCAATACTGAAGATCGACGTTTAAAATAGTCGTAGATTATATTGTTTTTCACTTTGACAACATTTAAAATAGAAATTGTCGCCCCTCATTGATAAAGGCTTGGATGTTTAATTTGTACATTATTTAGTTGTAAGTAGAAAATGGAATAAATATGTTAAAAATATTTTGTTTTATTTAGATCCATCAGACCTAATAGTAAATATATAAACTCACACGTCTATATTCAGAGAGAGTATGTAGTCACGGTTTGTGAAGCTTATTTCTATCTTATTATGTGGCGTGCTCATCGCCACGTCTGGCAAAATCAAATCTTGGGCAACTCCTGCGTGATTTTTCGTATCGAAATCTCAAGCTCAGAAACTAAGATATGATATTAAGTACTTTGTCCGGGATTCTCACCAGTTTCTTAGTTTAAGCACGCTGCCACTAGATCCATGGGACGATCACTAGAGCTATCTATAGCATTTATGATTTTTATCTGGTTCTTAATTGTGGTAGAACGAAATTGGGTGAAAAGTGTCAATTTTTTTAGCGTGTCCTGTCGAATCGTATGTTCTGGCTAATGTTGGGCCAATGCCTCCGCAAGATCCTCTTATTAACCGCGATCTTGTGCTATTTTCACCACCCGTTTGTTAAAATTACGTTTGTCTCACCATCTCGTCATCGCAACGCCTTCCTCGATCTCTATTGTTACAATGATTGGTCTTTGGTCGGTCTTCGTGTTCATTTTAAGTCCAACTTCAAGGCTTGCATTGCTGAGTTGTTGTAGAATGCCTCGTAGCCTAGAGGCTGAGGACGAGAATAGGTCAATATTGTCAGTGAAACGCATAATAGTTAATCTGCCTCCACCGACATCAATACCTCGCCCTACCTAGCTAGACGCCAACTTCCTGAAGACATCTTCGAGATGTGAGATCTAAATGACGAAATATGGAGGTGGCTCGCCTGATGGTAAGCGCTATGCCTACCCAAAAACAGGAGCAACACCACATAGAACTTTGAATACAAAGCTTTGCATGACACAGGTCTGTGTTCGTCACTCTAATACAAAAGTTTTTATAGTGCATCAATAATAACCGGTCTAAAAATGAGAAAATATACCTACCATAAAAAAAGCTCTTGCCTGTATCTCGAAGGAGAGGCCAGTAGATCAGACGTACCTACAACTAGTGAGCCCACGGTTCGCCGAACTTAAATCCGTTCCATGATGTGATGAGGGCATGCCTGTCGCCATACCGGGCACAATTTCAGACCCCGGGCTGATACTCAACATTACTTTTACCCGACCCGGCGATCGAACCCGAGGTCTCAGCAAAGCATTCGTACTGCGTCGCATAACAACGGCGCCACCAAAGCAGTCTCTACTGCATTATATATGCAGTATATAATATATTAAAAACTAAATTAGCATAATAATTTTATGGCTTAAATTTTTTATTTGTGTTATTGAATGACGAGACGAGCAAACCGTTCGACTGATGGTAAGCGCCACGTATACTCATAAACAGAAGCAACACCACACAGAGCTTTGAATTACAAAACACTGCATGGCACTGAATTGTGCTCGTCACCCGAGACATAAAATGTTAGGTTTCATAATGCCCAGTAAATTCACTGGATTCAATGTCCTTCAAACCGAAACACATCAGTGCTGACACACTGTTGCTTGGCGGCCGAATTAGACAAAGCGGCGGTACCAACCCAGACGACCTCTCGCATACAAGGGGCCTACCACCTACCCACTTGTAGTTTTATCGTTAGTTATTATTGCACTCTATATGATCCCCACCCATCTGGAAGATAAATCCATGATATAGAGTTTACAACCAAAGGCCCATAATAGTTGAAACAACGCTGGTGATCCTGCTTACATTATAAATGCGAAAGTTTGTAAGTATGCATGGATGGATGTATGTTTGTTACTCTTTCACATAAAAACTACTGAATGGATTTTAATGAAACTTTACAATAATATAGCTTATGCATCAGAATAAGACATAGGCTACTTTTTATCCCGGAAAAGCAGATCACGCGGGCGCGCAAAAACTAGTAAACCTATAAGCGCCTTACATATAAACGTTATTCAAGCACTGATTAGTTAAACTCTGTTTTGTCTCTTTCTCTTTCTGATATAAACAGCGTTAACAGAGAAAGACAAAAGAGTATAACAAATCAGTACTTGAATAACCTTTATAAGTAAGACCCATTGTGTGTACAAGTAAAGCGAATTTCAAGCGTACATATCCGCACACCACAAACGAGTTGTTAAAAATCCGTGAGATACAATTGGGAATGATACGACGGTCGGCCTGTTATTATTTCTACGTAGCAAACCAGTTTTCTTGTACGGGTCCTGTACACCGATTCTAAAACTTTGCTTCTGACCTTACGAGTGGCACACGCTGCAAACCTGAAATAGTCCTTTAAAAATTGTTATTCTTTTTAGAATCATTTATAATTAAGCCTAATTACTAGATGGTAGGTACTTCGTATGCGAGAGGCCGTCTGGGTCGGTACCATCATTATGACTATTTTGCCGCCAAGCAGCAGTATGTAAACACTATTCTGTGTCGGTTTCAAGGACATGGCCCGTGAAATGGCTTTGGATTATGAGGCTTTATATGGTGCGCGAATAGGATATTCATATCATGGAATACGCAGCATCCGTCTCCGACATTACATTTCGTCCAATGGACACGCATCGATTTTATAATCACGAGTGAGGTGGCCACCTTACATGATCTTTATTCATTCTTAACGTTTAGCTAACTTCTAAGCCACTTTCAATCTCCAAATGAAAGTTATATAATAGATAACACGTTCGTAACAACACATTACGGAATATACTGAGAAACGTCTTTAAATAGAAACACAATTAATCAATTTCATTTATGTAGGACACGCTGGTGCGCTGGCTACTCAGGTTTGCAGAGGCAAAAAAGCAAAAATACTTGTACAGATAATTCAAATCATTCGTGGACTACATGCAATAGCAAAGTGGCGTTGGGGGTTTAGGCGGTTGAATAAATTCTCCCTAAACTCACTTAAGTACTGCAACAAATGATGTATTAAAATACACGATCTGTATCGGCCCACACAAAAAAACATACAAGTAATTTTATATAAGTAATTAAAAATGTATGGTGGTCTTATGTTTGGTGTAAAATCCTAATAATTGTTACAAACTTTCTCTAAGGCATATTTTTACTTTCCCGATTTTAAAACTTCGAAAAATCTTTGAGAACTTTTGTATCGTACCAACTGCCCACGATCTATCTACAAGCGAAGAACATCGGCTCGAGCTTTTGAGACCTCTGATTATTGACTTTCGACCTTACTACCTTACACCAAACTATCACATTTAAATGACATTCATTTTGATTACGGCCACACGAATGCCATATACGAAAGGCTCGTTAAAGTATACGTTATGATATGCACGTAAGGTTAAATTTCGAATGCAATAAACAATTAAGTTCCAACACGGACAAAACTTTTTTTGCTGCCACAGGTAAAAATATCTTCAAGTCAGTGAAAATGCGACGCGCGGCGACACGGACGCGCCACAAAATCTCATTTTGGCCACCAAGAAGTTTATAAAACTCAAAAGTTTACCTCCTTGTATGAAATTCCGATGAAAACACGACCAAATTATGTTGAATTTCCAGTGAATGTGTCTCAGATAACAAAGTGACATGTGTATTCGGTTATGAAATTCGAAATAGTTCTGTGCAAAAATAATGGTGGCCGTTTAAGAGGATTTTTACTGATATCGTGGTGAGTTGGGTTCTCTATCTATATGTTACGAAATTTTAATGGACCCAAAGTCAGTTCGGCGAAGAACAAAGCAAATCGAGATAAACTAGTTTGGAAAGTAGGCGTTGTAAAGTTTGTAATTCGTTAGTTAACCGTTGTGGAGTGATGATTGTTGCTTGATTCTGTTGCGAAAAAACACACTCTATGGTAACCTGTGCAGCATTTTTTAATTCGCTTATTCCTGTGGTGTTTTCATTGACCTTTATTAAAGGTTTTATATTAGATTGTTTAGTTTACCTTCACTTAGGTCCCAAACATATTGAGCAGATAAGTTTCGTTTGAACATTTGGCAACGATTTACTATTGTAATTTAAAAAATATACTGTATGCATCAGAGTATTCTTAAAGTTTATAAAACGTTTTGTCATATTAAGACACTATCTTCGACAGTAATCTCAAAGAGAAAAAAATACAATTCTAAAGAATTCCTCAAACCTCACCTCCTCACCTCAACCTCAACAAAAAAAATATTTTTCATAATAATTTCAGATATGCAGCAACTGTCATCGTTATTTTGAATTACATATCTGGTAATACACAAACAGGAAATAGTTACACAATTAAAATAAAAAAAAACAATTAAAATTTTATTTGAACAGTGGTATCGATTAAAACCAATAATGATTATGAAAACTAAAATAAAAAAGCATTAGTACTAAAATAGATTCCATAACAAACAAAAAATAAGCTTCTTGTCGAAGATATTCTTATTTTTTAGCTTTCCATCTTTGATCTCTACTGTCTCTACTTTTTATTGACTGGTACTGTATCTAGGAAAATAATATCATAGAGTAAATTATTACAACGAATAGTTTCTATCATCATCTTGAGTTAATAAACGTTGGTTGATGGAAATATTTACGGAATGGATATCACTTAAATGGATATTATCTTAAATCTTAACTAACTAACTATCTTTTGCCTATGGAGCCGCGCCGCCCGCGTGTTCTTTTCTTCTTCTATAATCCCTTAATATTTTAAATTATGTTACGCGAATCTCTACAAAACATTTATGTATTAAAATAGTTATTAACCTATTATAATACCAAAAAAAAATTCGCGATGTGCGTAGACATTAACAGAAAGATAGACAGCAGACAGACTCTACTGTTTTCGTATAATAATCTACTGATAAACAATTTTAGAAATAAAACATTATAATACTGATAATATATGTCATCAGTGGGTGAGTAGCCGGCTGTGAAGCGAGAGGCAACGGTTTCGATTCCCGCACCGAGAGAAATGTTTGTTTCGTCTGGGTGTGTTCTTTTCCCAGACGGGTTGACGTCAGGTAGGCGATCGGTCGTCAAAACTAAAAGTCTGCTCTCTGCTGGCAATAAGGCAAGGATGAAGCTTTACAATTTGCTGCTAAACATGGTAACATAGACTAAGGTAAAATAGACATAGGTAAAATAGACTAAGCGTTTTACGCTTAGTCTACACGATTTGGAATCACACCATCAAGTTTACAGGCTTTATTGCCTGCAGCCTGAGGGTCTTGGTTCCTTTATTTAATTACTTGATCTTGTACTTGCGGCAAATATTTGATAATATTCCTGTATAGTATCTAGGATTGGTCAGTATAGTTACGATGCAATGTTCATAATTACGATGTGTTATGGCACATGATCAGTGGTAGAGCCATGCTGTAGATAGTTTTGTCTACCTCTGTCTCACAGAAAACCGACGTAAAATAGCAGCATACTGTTGCGTTTCGTACTGTGCGTGAATCCCTTAATTATACCTATCCTTTAGGGTCGGCAACGCGCCCATGATCCTTCTGGCATTGTGGACGTATATGGACGGCGGAGACCACTTGCTCGATTGCCGGCCTATGCTCAGTATTTTTTGCACCTATTAAAAAGTATTTTCTACACTATTCGCAATATTATCACACGAAAATGTGATATACGATATTGTATACACAGATTAGTTCATACTTGCCATATGTTGCAGCGTGGGAGAGGTCAACGCCCAGCCATGGACAAGATCATGATTATAACTAACTGTCTCGTTATCTATTGTAATAAAGCCCAAATTACTAAAGTAATTTCGGAGCTAACCTATGTAATCTGTCATTAATGTTAGCTTAAGAACAAAAGACATTAGAAATATTTTCACTGGAACCAAAGTCCAAGTAAGTCCAGTCGAATCCAGTAACTTTTGTAACAAAGGTACAGAGATAAAAGGAAGAAAAGAATATTCGAGACTTCGGTATATAGGGCCACAAAGTAATACGAAGGTATGGGCGTATATAAGGGGGGGGGGGGGTTCAGGGGGTCCGGACCCGCACCTTAGCATACGCGGAAAAAAAAATCGCAGAATATGGGCTTTTTGCTCTATGGGTTTTAATGTTTTAACAATTCGACCAAGACATCCTCTGCTTGTCGTAATAGGTTACTAGGTAGTAGATCGCTCGGATGACACAGGCCGTCTGAGTTGGAACCACCGCTATGACCTTATCTTCCGCAAATCAACAGTGTCTAAGCACTGTTGTGTTTCGGTCTGAAGGACATTGAAGCCAGTGAAATTACTGGGAATTATGAGACTTAACATCTTATGTCTCAGGGTGACGAGCGCAGTTCAGTGCCATACAGTACTTTGTAATTCAAAGTTCTGTGTGGTGTTGCTTCTGTTTATGGGCAGGCGTTGCCCTTAGCATCAGGCGAGCGCCTTGCTCGTCTCGTCATTCAATCAAATAAAAAAATAATATAAATAGTTAATTTAGGAATTTTCCCACAGTCATGTGGTTTCATGTGTTCAGTTGCTACCTCAGCTTTAGTGTTGAACATTCCTGGATTAACTAGGTATTGAAGTTTTAGCAAACGTGTAGGGACACCTTACACCTCGAACTAAACATTGCAAAACAATATAGGTATTTAGTTTTAAAAATTCCGTTTTTTTTTAATCCTCCCCTCAACCTTTGTCCTATGTATGAGAACAACGACATTTACACATTTCGTTATGCTAACAATTTGCAGATACAAGAATTTTAATCTACTATTTTATATGGTACATGAAGCGTAAATGACGCTTTAAATGCGTTACAACACGCATTTTGTATATGGAAAAAATTTACATACTAAAATGTTGTTTTGTTATACCTATTTTACATGAATATTACCGTTTTAATACGCACGTTATGAACACACACCCACACACACGAAGTGTGTACGTCTTTTATAGAGTCACGCAAAAATTAAAATGTTCATGTTTGTTACATTCCAATTCTCCATTCCTAAAAAAAAAATTCCATGTCATTCCCTTCCGTGAGAATAAGCAACGTGCTCAGGATTCTTCAGGAACCTATTGTAAGTGTTTAAGGAATATGGTAATCACTGGATTACTTATCGTCAGGTATCTACTTACCTTTCTCAACTACCCACCATTTTGCTAACTTTATGCTATAAAAAAAACAACTTTAGTCTTCGTTAATTTGAAGCGAGCTTTACAGAGTTATTTTTATAAAACTTTTTTGGGAATGGGCTCCCGATGATGATGATGCTAATGATATTGATGTGGTAATGAGAGGCCAAAACTGAGATTTTGCCACCCGTTTCCAGTTTCTCGTAGCTCCTCTCATTTAGTTCTAGGTCTGCAACTGATAGTTTGTTTTAAAACAAATGTGTAGAGCCTTTTATGATTTACAGCGACGAGTTTAGAACACAAATCACAAATGCAATTCTTTGAAGCGGAGCTATCGCATTAAATACAAATAACTGCTTTAACTCTTTGCTTACAAGAGACACCACAGTTTAGCAACCATCTGCACGATTTAGTAAAAGACATTTTGTTACAACCTCAATAAAATATCCCCTATTTCCATGACAAAATTCAGTTGGTATAGGCATTAAATCCTTCAACTGCTGTTTTGGGATAAAACCAGATACGTATTAGTATTATGGCATTTGCTACCAATGAGATAATTATTATTTCGCAATCATAGTAGCTGAAAGTCAATACTGACTAACAAGTTTAGAATTAAGAAATAAATAACTTAATTCTTTCTTTAGCTTGGAAGCTCCCATTACTAATCTCTACCACGCACATGGCAACGACGTGATGATAATTACCACCGTATATTGACTTAACAATGGAGTAAGGCGATTAGTGAAGAATACGAGTATTTTTGAGAGGCTCCTGTTTAATGACTCGCTTTAGACTTGAGTTATAATTAGACTCTCCATCGGGGACTGCATTTGGCTGAAATCTTGAATATGAGCTTTATAGAGCACGCTTACCCGTTGGCAGCTTTCAATCGGTTAACTAATATAATACATATATTTGCTATAAGAATTTATTTATTTATTTAGCACGAAATTATTAAAATAAAATTACGATAATCGTGTGATAAAAATTGCTTAATGATAAATATACGCATTTAACAGTCAAGGGTATCTTTTTATTTATTCGACTACAATTTAAAACATAACACACAAACATAAGTAAGGGCCTATTACACAATTTCTCAGTAAAAATTAACTATATAGAGTACGTAATAGTATCATTATACTTTCGGTATAATATATGCTGGAGAGTGAGTTGTATTTCAACGTGACATATTTTATTTGGTAAGTAGCATTTACTCAGAGGTGATGAAGCCAGTGCTAAAATTGTCATTCCAATCAACTGCATTGACTTTGTAGGGATTCCGGATTACTTATCTGATAATTCGAATTCATCATCAATATTCAATATTTATCACTGTTTTTTTGGACTGCACTGCGCTTGCCATCAGGTGTATTGCAGTAACTTTGCCGTGCTTGGCTAAATAAAGTAAAACCTTAACTCATTCCTTTTTATTACCTCGATATTTATTAATAATAGTAATTATTGCTTCAAACCCGGAGTTGTTAAATTGTTATGCATAAAAGACCACATGTTGTTTGTATTTTATACTGAACATAGAGGCATTAAAAATTAAACACGTACGTCGGGTATCAATTTAGCTTGTTTTATCAATGCCCCCATGTTCCCATAACAATGGACCTCTGTGCGATAGTTATGCAGTCAACGGACGAATTGAATTAATCATAATGTAATGTATATCTTTAGTTGTTCGCTTTTGTCCGCGGCTTTCTGACAACCGCCGCTGTGCATGCTGTGCTCCGTGAATTTTGAAAACTACACAACGGTTGCTCGTAGACTGATGAAGGAGATATCATATGTGACAATACAATAATTATTATTAAAATAAGTAATTCTGGTGAAATATTTTTTCTACTTATTTCGCTATTTACGCTTCGTAGAATCCGTTCCAAACATTCTAGAGCGTAAGCTTATATTTTTTGAATGATAAAGTTTCCAACAGGTCGGTCTGGGAATCTTCGGGGGAGGCCATGTTCAGCAGTTGACGTCCTGTGGTTGATAATGATGATGAAAGTTTATAAGTATATTTTTTTTTCGAAATGATCTGTAGTACATAGGTAAGGATATTATAGTAGAATTTTAAAAGTTAGTGAAAATAATATTTTGTTCAATGGTTTTATATAAAAAACAGAGTGCACATGAAATCTAAAGCTATCTAAGACTATATATCTATAGAAACTGTAATACACATTGTCCTATAGTTTTGTGACATTACATTTATGCCGAAATCTAATCTAGCTCTTGAAGGATAATGAGCGTGGGCGGGGTAGACAGATGGCGTCCGGTTAATAAGATGGCACTGCATATGTATATCCGTTGGAGCAGTTAAATGGCTTGTGACATATTTTCACTAATTGACACTAGAGATTCCTTAATTGGCCCCACACTTGAAGCAGACTTGCGATCCCAATCGTACACGTTTTAAAATTAAACGGTCGACGTTTTTATTTAGCGGGTATGAGGACACCATTGCACTCCGGGTATTGTTGGATAGGATTGAATTCAACTTCACTGTCATACAGAACCGAAGCAACGCGACGGTAGAATATTATAAACGAGGCAATGTCCAAGCAGTTGAAATTGCTGAAGAAAATTTCGCCACGAGTATTGTTTGTTATGGCGAAATCAAATGACACAGTTTAATTGTTTTGTTATGAGAATTAGGTTTATTTATATTTGTATTTTGCAAGATCGCAGACAAAACTATTGTTCAGTATAGCAAGTTTTGTATGACATCCTATCCGACCCAGTTCCGATGAGAATTTTCGGAAGTTTACCGTACTGGTAGTTGAAGGACAAGTAAAGTTTGTTTAAAACTATTAGAATTTGGACCGTACTTACAGTATACCCGAGGCTAGATTCGTGTCGATTTTGTCTGCAGCTGGAGAAATACGGTTTCTCCTCTCATACCTTCGCCAATCCCTTAAGGAAATACAGTATGTTTGTACGAAGGGACGCGACGCAACACGTGACGGTACACCATTTTCAAACATTATATTGAGCTTGGTAATATACAATCTACAGTAAATGTTCCATAAAACAATTAATACATTTCTCTGTATAATACCTATCTAGACACTTAACTTAAGAAAAACTATTGCTATTCGGTTATTTAGATCGCAAATGTTAAATGTGGTAAAGTAAATGTGTACAATGTTTGCTGCGTGTTTGTGATATAGTGCTCTATGCTGGCAAACTTTTGTGATTTTTTAGAGTCACGTCATGCAGATAATACGTTTCCAATACAATCCTCTGGAGATGCTATACCAAGAGCACTAGGTTCAAAATTTCGCTGCGTTACAGTTAATATGGACAGTTTTTTTTTGCGATAAACGAATTAGTTATAATATAAAGTGTACGGGTGCATGGAGCTATTTACAGAGAAAGTCCATCGCATGTTTATATCCAACAAAAATCGTCTAATTGTAGTTTATTATTTTGAACAATGCTGTGAGGCGAACGGTGGTTCACACGCCATGTCGGGGGTCAGTGAAAGTGGAGCGGTTACTGTTGACGGCTACACTTTACTGCATTATTGTATAGGGGTACTAAAGATCTTGCACTTTACTCTGTCTGTGGTGGTGTGCTGATCGGATGACGAATATTTTACTTTGGTCTCCCTGATGTAACACGTAATACAGAGGATAATAAATGTATTTTTGGACTGTGAAATCATAGACAAGGCTAGTTATTTGCACTGACGATATGTATTATTAAATGACTGAAGGGCAGCTCGAGAAGAGAATCTTCTTATCAATAACCAATAATGTTCGTTTCATATTAGTAATAATTAACGGCTAGGACAGTTTATGTGTCCTTATCATAAGAAATCAGTATTTGGAAAGTCAAGATCCGTGATCCGTCCTGTAATTAGATCAGGGTTGGTTGAAATTATAATTAACTAATTCTAAGATGGTTTATTTTTTGTTTTAGTAAATCTCTGCTGAGAATAAGTATGAGGTTTGAAGAGTGTAACTAATCTATCAGATTTTAGAATATTGTTCTGACCTACAATACATTTGGTTGTAAAAATATATTTTTTTACTTCTTACAATAAGTAAATAACTCTATGGCAATCGTAAAAATCGTCCGTAACTGTGATTGGATCCATGTATTTTATGGTTGTATGAATAAAATTATTTATTTGGCTATGACGTCCATAGTTTTGCTACGCCACGGAGCTCCTCAAAATATTTAATACAAGACATCTCTTACATTAGTAAATCGAGGTCGTAACTATTATTATTCGTTGTTAAATCGCCGCCAATCAAGTTAGTGTTGGGACATCATAGAGTTTTATGGACATAGCCTCTATTTGAATGGAGATAATTTAAGTTTTCTACGGGCATTACACATTTTTACTACCATTTTGAGCAGTTATTTTTAATTGACATTGGTAACATTTTGTCGGATATGTTTTGTGAAGAATCTAAATACATTGAACAGTCAGACTTTGTGAGGCAGTGGGCGAGTAACCGGCTGTAATGTAAGGCCGCGGGTTTGATTCCCACACAAACAAATGTTTTTGTGATCCACAAATATTTGTTTCGGGTCAAATATTTGTTGCCTCCGCGGAGGGGTTGACGCCAGGCAGGCTTTAGGTTGTAGAAACTACAAGCCCAATCTTTCTGTAACCTGCGATAAAAAAAAATCATGTTGCGCCGATCCTACTGCTAGTGAGACGAGGGCAGGTCTCAGAAGATGAAGAATCAATACTTATGTACAATAAGCACAAAAAAAATATCTTAAAGAAGTTTGAAGTAAGTCACGGGTGCTATTGTTTCAGATAATGGGGTAGAATGCAGGCCAAGTGACTAACTTTAGCCCGGCCAAGTTATTTTGCGCATTTTGGACGTATTCTCTGCCTTTTACAGATTAGGTTGAAGATGCGATGAAGTAAACGCGCGTTGGAATTGCGAGAGCCGTATGCGTTAGTACCACAATTTTGTCTACCGCCACGCAGCAGTATGTAAGCACTGTTGTGTTTCGGTTTCAAAAACATTATAGCCAATGAAATTACTGGTCATCATGAGTCTTAACAACTTATATCTCGTGGTGACGAACTCAGTCCAGTGCCATGTAATTTAAAGTTTTGTTAGGTGCTAAAACTGTTTATGAGCCAGTGTGGTGCATAACATAAGGCGAGCGACCTGCTCGTTTTTTCATTCAAGCTATTAAAAAAATATGTTTGTACTGTGCGGGCTTTTTTGTTGTGTAAAGAAATCTTAACAAATACGGAAGATTAACTATTGAAATAGGTGTTCAGTCTACCTGTCTACCTGCGTATTCTACTTTCTATAATAAATCATTGCCTGAACCATCCCTTTGTATGGCCAGGTAGAATGGAATGTTAGATTGTTATTGGGGTATTTCGGGTGATTTCGCAGAACGTTTAAAGTTCTGATTATGGTTTTGGATGATATAGTACCATTTCTAAAGTAAAATCAGTAGAAAAATAATCTATGGTTATTAATCTTTCGTAAAAAATAATGGTCATCAATATAAATGAAATAGGTACATAGTTATGGTTTTAGGTCTATTAATTTCGGAATATGACTTATCATACAATTATTTAATACCCTATATCAATTTAACAATAGTATTACTATTTTGATAATTTCTAAATTTTAAGAATAACAATGTGCCTTAAATACTTCTATAGCTGTGAGCAAGGAATTTACGACATTGTATAAGTGAACCACCAACATCTAAGCCCGAAGCCAACCTCACCTGCACGTGGTAAACTCTACTGATTAACGGACGAGGCAATGGCGAGGCTTCGTTCCTATTACAGGTTGTGGAAGTTAGGTGGCCGGTGGCCTCTTACCAATGACCGTGAAATCATGTTGTGAAGGCGGACCCTGCCATCAGGTTTCCATAATCCCAAGCAGAAATATATTTGCTGGTGGGAGGATACTTATATCCGACCGGATAGCGACCACCGTACACTGGTGCTAAAACCTGCCATAGTGGCCCACCTTGTGTGGGTCGCGTTCCAGGGTCAGCCAGTGTATATCCGGTTCTCCCCAGGGGTTTGCCCCCTAATCCTAACCCTTTTCCCATCCCTTTTTCCTTCCCCTCCACTTTGGCCCTTTGGCAGGCCGGCATGATCTTGCCGACCTACGATGAACACATTGTTTATCGTAGGTCGACACTATTCTTGGATTGCGCTACACTTACCATCAGGTGTAGCGTAGTCAATTTGCCGAGCCAGGATAAAAAAAAATAAAATAAAATTGGTGTGTGTCGTGGGACACCAGGTAGGAACGAAGTTCCTTCGGCTAATGTAGAATCGACACAAATTGCAAATAAATTACTTAAAATAAAAAAAACATCGTAATTCAAATTATCAACTAAAATAACAAAATATGTCTCTTTATTTTTGTTTGACAACATAAAATTACATAGAAATAGAATAGAAAAATAGAAATAAAAAAAAGACGTGTGGCACTCGGAGACTGCCGCGGTAAAGCTATTGTATAGCATTTTTTATCAACTTATGTAATTATAAATAATAACGAGCTAGCGTAATCTTTTAAAAATCGAAGGAGATATAAAAATACTTCAACTATAACTGGCTGAATGAATTTCATTTAAAAAAGGAACTAACGCTGGCTGGTTATGCGACTGTCGCGCATGCGCACGTCTCATTTAACGCTTTTATTCTTACGGTTTTTTCTTACGGTTTTACTATCACATTTTTTTCAGTTCGGTCACGCAGCGAAATCCCTATCCCCTCCAAGCCTGCCGTAAGGAACTTCGTTCCAAAAAAATATGCTCAGTTAGGTGTCGGCGTAGGTACTTAACCCATTTGATGAAGCAAATGACGAATATGATGGAAAACCCGTTGACACGATGCTGGAGTGCCGACCTAATGCTAATTTTAGGATGGAACAAGATCGTTTGGTATATGTAAAGCCTGCACTCACAATATAGATATACGGAAGCTCCTTTGCCACGGTTCGGCGACTGGAGTGGCCGCTCTATTTGCCGTGCTTCTGTGAGTTCTGTTATCCGATATACCTACTGTTAATTCGACGTATATACTTAGAAAATAAAATATTCTGATTCAAGATATCTAATCTTTATCGTTTCTGATTCAAGGTTTTGTTATAATAATATAGGTTCGCACCGTAGGAGAAACTCAAATTGCGTATCTTCATCACGATCTAACTTCTTTTATGATCGACGAATATTAATTTGCCGTGCAAGACGTTGCTTTTCTACGAAAATAGTTGTGTTGCTGGTGTACAACTATGTTCGTAGAAAAGCAATAAGCTGTAACTAATAGTTTAATACTTTATAAGGAAAATTCACTAAGGATATCTGGATCTTATTTTAGGAGCAGTTCAGTCCTACTAGGGGATCGTTTAAGAATATGTGTACTGTTTAAATTAATCATATTATTCAACCTCCATGGCGCAGCGGGCGACAAGCTGGCTGGGAAACGAGAGGCCGTGGGTTCAATTTCCGTACCGAAACAAACATTGCACAACATTATTTAACAACACATTTATTGATTGATTAGCTTTTTCATGGCAGAGGCCGGGAAATAAGATATTGGAACGACTGATGCCAAATGATTCCTCGCCCATGCAATTATGCGAAAAGTATGTATCCGTCTACTGGAAACATCGGCTTTTCCAATATTACAACATACTTGACAGTTCTCCATTTTTATTTATAATCTGTGCCGAAGGATAAGCCTAATCTCAAAGAATGGCAGTTAAAAAAAACAATTTAGCATTAACAAAAAGCTGACGATGGCACAATAGTCCGGCGCGGCCCGGACCGGCTTGTATCGAGTTACATTCGCCTGAATGAATGATTGAATGATTACACGCCGGTCGTTGAACTGAGCAGCGCTCTGTCAACAGATTTGTTCGCTTTTTGTTTCTTTTCAGCGTGGGAAGCGATTGTCAGATGTAATTACGTGTTTATTATATACAGGAGGGGCAATGAGTCTATGTTTTTAAAATACTTGGCTAAAACTTGTAATTAATTGGTTAATTAGAGGTGTCAGTGAGGTTTAGCTTCCACTACGATCACTTAAAAGTACCGACCAGATTTTAATTAGGCTAAAAATGTATCGTAAGTTTAAACATGGACTGATCGTTACGCCATGTCCTTCTGCAAGCCTTTCGACCGACAGACTAGGTCACAACGTGTGTGGCAGCTTTCCATTGTGTGTTATAAAGGAGATGCAATTAGTGTTCAAGTAATCTTAAACGAAAGGTTACTTTCTCAAAATTGGTTAATATTATATTTTTTGGTCCGGTTTTATTATTTTTGATAAGCTTCTATTTTACTACTTTTAGTGATGGAATCATTAGAATATGTGAATAAATTAATGATGACGCTCTAATCCCTCTTCCCCGATTTTAAAAATCGTTCATTGAGGGATCTTTGATCCTACAATGAAGGATTTTTTCTTCTTTAAATCATGAAATTGATTCTTGAAAAGACTGAGTTTTGACGTATCTGATAAAAATGAATTATCACATCAGATCACTCTCTGAAAATATATGTGTGATTTTTTATATAAATAAATATATTGTGTTGAAATTAGAACCACCTTCTATTCGTTGTTTTCTTCCGTAAGTTAAAACCGAGTCACTAATGTTTAGAAGAGGCGATAGCAAGGTATAGACAGCCTGACGTAAAACATTGCACACTTGCATTTTTTAAACTAAGCAATGTAAAGCTATAAAATGGAATGCATCTGATAATGCCCTTTAATAGTAAGACCAAGCATTTGTGAAGACTTTATAGTGATAGCTTTTGTATCTTCTATGGGATTTTTTATACCGTTCCACCTGATTTGACATACCGTTCGGACTTCGGACCCTGAATGTGCTAATTGTGTATTTAACAGTACGTTTTGGCCTCGTGGTGTGAAATGCACGTGTTTGTAGTAGGTACCAATCGGGTGTGACTTTATTTTGGACTTTATAATTCTCACGATTTCTGAATGAATTCAGAAAGGTAAATACACAACGTATAACAGTCTGAAACTCTCACTTAGATACCTTGTGTATCGTGTATGGACAAACGATGATTCAATTTTTTTTTATCCGAGTACGGCAAAGTGACTGCACTACACCTGATGGTAAGCATAGTGCAGTCCAAAATACTAGCGACCAACGACAGACAATGAGTTCATCTGTGGTCACCAGAGTTATGCCGGCCTGTATAAATCCTTCTTCTCTCTTCCGAGAGGGCAGAAGCAAATCGAGGGGCCTGCGACAGGACAGACCGATGACCGATCCAGGCATAGGTATAAAAGGATGTACCCCTATACCCGCCCCAACCAACCATGAAGTCATGTCATAAGCCCCTCGAGAGAACTGGATATACATTGGCTGATACTGGAATGCGATCCACACAAGGTGTGTGGGTCACTATGGCAGGTTTTAACACGATGTGCACGGTGGCCGCTATCCGGGCGGATATCAATATCCTACCACTAGCAAAAGTGCGATACGATAAAATATAACCGCTCCGACAATCGTTATATTTTGTAACGAATGATTGAATGCAAATATGCAATAAGAGGTCAGCCGTCCGGGCATTGTCGTCGGTTACTGAGGCGAAGATAAATCACATAATCTAATGGTGTATTTAACACGTCATTATTAGAATACTAATGTGGTTGTTGAGTATGGTGTTTATATTAATTAACGGAATAGACGATGCCGCAAGTCTTTTGACTGTCGACATTGTATTTGGACAATTTAGATTGCACTTGTATTTTATATCCGGTCCAGTGTAATCACTTTGGCGTGTCAGGCAAAATAAAATTCAAAATTGCTGTTGCGCATCTTTTTCTTTTTTTGCTAAACCTAATTGACAGTGGTAACGACCCGGTCGAGCCAGCCCATTCATGCTTAAAGATGCTTTGAATATCCGTTATATTATTATGGGTGCTACAATAAATCGCATAGTCAGACTCGGAAGAAATATTTACGAATCAAAAAACACGTGCCCCGATTCGAAAATTTATTGGTTAGTCTTGGTTCTTGAACTAGTGGCTAGACACTTACGTAAAAATTCGTTTTTTTGCGTGGACTAATTAGAGGTTATTAACACGTGCGATGTAATACTAAAACATCAAATCGTGTAACAACATACACTCTGTTACTCGATTTAAAAAATAAACAAACTTGTTTATATTGCAATTTTAAACAGAGGTTCACCTGTTGACGCCACTGCAAAATATTTGTGTTTATTTTTAGGCCAAGACCCATGTGTAATTCTTACTACCATTATAAATGTGAAAGTTTGGCTGTTTTTGAGATTGTGAATTTGGATGTTTGTAAGTCAACCACGCCTTAACGGCTGAACGGTTTTAGATGAAATTTGGCACACAAGTAGACCATCACCTGGATTAGAAAATAGGCTACTTTTTATCTCGCAAAGGCCACTCACGCGGGCAATAGTTTGTAGATACTAGAAGTTTAAAAATAGTGTGTTATCATCAGCAATCGGGGTAGGTAAAACTAATTATTTACCTAAGTTGTGGAGAATCGATTGCTTATGTTTATTACTACAGTGCAGTGAGTTGTTACTAATTATAAGCATACCGATTACAGATGTTTTTATAGAGTGTAAGCTGAACTGCACATGCACTCTGCTGATTAAAGGACGAGGCGATGGCGAAACTTTTTGAGTGGTAGAGCCACGCTGTAAGACAGTTTTGTCTACAGCATGAATGGGCTAGCTCGACCGGGTCGTTACCACTGTCTCACAGAAAACCGACGTAAAGTAGCGGCTTGCTGCTGCGTTTCGTACGGTGAGTGAGATATCCGGAAGCCAAAATCCCCTCCCCTCCCCTATCCCTAATTATCCCTTACCTTTAAGATCGGCAACGCGCCCGTGATTCTTCTGGTGGTGGGCGTACATGGGCGGTGGAGATCACTTACCATCAGGTGACACACTTGCTCGTTTGCCGGCCTATGCTATAAAAAAAAACTTGGTTTCCGTTGCGGGTTGTGGGGGATCAAATGGCGGGTTGCCCGCATAATACTAAATACCGTCAAATCATGAAGGGAGGACGGACCCTGGCGTTAAGCCAGGATAACGCCACACAGAAAGTAGAAAGAAACGTTACAGATGATTATGACGTATTACACTGAATGTGCAAAGCGCTTGCCTGTTGCTAGGTACAAATTGAGCACGAAAATAGTGTCATGTTGCATTGAACATTAATTTCGTACTATTCCTCTGTTCGGACACGTTTGTGTGGACTTTACCAATCCTCCACCTACTCTAATATGGTATTAAAAGTTTGTGGTTTACATATTATTTAGTTCCAGACATAAACTAAAGTTTGGAGCATAAGGATTCTGTTTTCGCGTATCAGCGCAAATCATTTTTAAAGAACCGTGTTTTATAACTTGTTACATGCTTCAGGGCGATATTCCGGTTTAACATTTCGTCTCGGATAAACATGTCCATAACATGTTTGTAGCAGCTATTTAGCAAAAAATATAATTAAACTCACGCATCATCTTTACGCTGCAGTCGGGTGGCCAGCTGTGACGGCCGGATGTGCATGCAGTTAGCAGATGCGTCCCGATTCTATTCTGTTTTGCGAAACGATCAGTGGTTTTTTGTAATTACGGAATGTAATGGCCGCCCGATATGACGTTTTAAATAACGGTAAAGCGTTTTATTTCTGCATCTTAAGTGTGGTATATGATAATTTCATTCTGAAATTAAGATTGTATGACATTATTAACAGTAGTTTGCAGTTATTCAGTGTTTATAATACGCACATTATCAATCGGTTTCAAGTCGTATCATCATCATCATCATCACAAGACGTCGACTGCTGAACATAGGCTTCCCCCAAACCGACCTGTTGGAAGCGGCCTGCATCAAGCGACTTCCTGCGATCTTTATCCGGTTGTCTGTCCACCTTGTAGGTGGACGTCCAACGCTGCGCTTGCCAGTACGTCGCCTCCATTCCAGAATCCTCCTTTCTGTCCCATCGGTTATCGGTTCTGCGAGTTATGTGGCCTGCCCACTGCCACTTAAGCTTGCTAATCCGCTGATCTATGTATGACTGTATCAAGTCGTATGACTGGGTTAAAATTATTTATATGTGGATCAAATCGTCCCGTCTGTCATTAAGCACAGTTTCCTTCTTAACTGACCATTTACTGTTTGTTCCAGGTGGTGCCGGTGAGATGTCGCTGGCGGAGGTAACATCGGCGCGCAGTTCGCCGGCGCGTGATGCGTGCCCCGACTGCGACACCAGCGCCTCCGTCACCTCCGACTTGCACAAGGTATGATTACAGAACCTGTACTAGGCCTACTGATCTCTCAAGGAGTGAGTTCTCGTCTCTTTGTTATTGAGCCAACGTATTTAGATTGTGAGATCAATGAGATCCTCAGATCGGTAAAGTAATATTTGGTTGTGGTTTTCAATTTGAAAAACATATTCATGAGTATGTAATTGTCCGATATCGAAATTTGTACTCGACATGGCAACAGCTCTTATTAAATCATCAGCCTTGTTGAGGTTTTATTAATCTTTATGGCCGTTCAAAAACTAATAGATTCACCTGCCCTCACCGCCTCCTGTCCGCTTTAGTTTTTGGAAATTAAACAATTGCTACGCCGCTCGATACTAACTTCGTAGCGATCATTAAGATTGATCAGCAAGCCTTATCAAAAAATTGGTATCATTGAAACAGCTATAAACTAAGCTTAAGATAATAATTTAAACCTTATAGTACCATGTCGCGTGCACGTGCAAGCCGTCATCAGCGCAGTACGCATGCGCAGACGATCCCGGTCCACCACCGCCGGCGAAGACTGACACACCACCAGCGTTACCGCCACGTCCACCTGCCAGCGTCCTCGCCGCCACAAACAGACGTAATAATGGTAAACCAACCTTAAATTCAGCAGAATAAGGTTCAAAATCTTAGAGAGAATTAGGATCTTACAAGGTGGTAGGTCCCTCGTATGCAGAGGCCGTCTGGGTTGGAGCCACCGCCGTTTTGTCTATTTATGCCGCCAAGCAACAGCGTGTAAACACTGTTGCTTGGCGGTTTGAAGGACATTGAAGCTAGTGAAACTATTGGGTATTATGAGACTTACATCTTGTGTCTCGGAGTGACAAGCGCAGTTCAGTGCCATGCAGTTCTTTGTAATTCAAAGTTCTGTGTGGTGATGCTTTAGATTGTGGGCAGGCGTGGCGCTTGCCATCAGACCTGCCCTTGCTCGTCTCGTCATTCAATCAATAAAAAAAAAAATTGTTGCAGTGCCCGTGACAACCTTTACCCTTACTATTTTATATGGACGAAAATACTCTAAGCGAACTATAGGTGGTTAACTACACCTTGATTTCTGCTTAAAGGGATCTGACTACAATAGTTTTTTTTTTTTTATAAAAACGTTGAGAAACTTTCTCGAAATAATTGGAATTGCTTTTGGATTCATTGGTATTATAGTGGCATGTAAAATTCAAGTCCGTAAAATGTTTATGTTCTGTGGCAACATCGTGGCCATCGAAAGATTTATTTTTTCCTGTACAATTCTTTCCGAAGAATCATAGGATACGCAATTTATCAGATACAAAAAGGATACAGTACAAAGGTTTATAAAAGCAGGTGTCCCAAATTCTCCCACGAAACCGAAACAACAATGAAACCAATTCAATATTCGAGAGAATAAATATCTACCTGCTTGCACATATCGCAAAAAAAAAGAAACCGAAGTTCTTTTACAAGAGTAATAAGTACACGCTAAAATCCATAACTGCCAATCTTGATTTAAGACCTTTTTACCTGAACATCAGCAACGAATCTACTGCTTCTGCGCGGGGCAGCCATTGTCAACCGCACATAACCTAGTCGTAAAGTAGTAAACTAAAGTAATAATGATGTTTCAAATAGTATTTCTATCAAAATCACTCTCAGTGACTGTAATACGATCTAATAAATGTGTGTTCTAAGTAATCGCGTGGAAAAACCGTGTCACATTCAGTGTTTTTCGTGAATGATATGAAAATAAACAAAATAATAAAAGATAGTGACTAATTAGCATTCTAAATCCAAAATGGATTATGTGTGGTTAATTTATTATGGATTTTAAAGAAGTGTTCACAAAATAAACAAAATATTTTACAATGAGGTCAATGTTCCTTACGCGGTTGTAAATATCGATTTTGCGAATATGGCGCGCTATTCAAAAAGTCCTATAATCGACTTGATATCGTTCTATTTTTGAAATTCAGCAGTAATGCGATAGTGATGTCGACATTATGTTAACATATTGAAAAAAAATAAAGTTTATTAATCAATATTAAATTATATAATTTTAAATATTGATGTAAGACTAGGATGTTGTAAAGTTAGTGTTAGTGCATGAATGTGCATAGGCGATGCAAACGTGCGGTGTTATGCAAGTAGTACAATACCAAGTCTCGACGCCTCAGTCGACGATCGCAGCAGACGTCGCACAACACTATGTGCCACCCCCGCCTTATTTCGGTAAACCTTTGTTTCTATGAAGTTACTTTTCGCGCCTTTTTTATATTCACTCCATAACACAATAAAATTATCAATGAGATTTTTCTATCGTATAAAGATAACGAGTAACAAAAAAGAGTTGGATAATAAATTGCAGTACCTGCTTGTTTATTTAATTCAAATTTGGGCAAAATACTTGTAATAGAGGGTTTTTTTAAACATTTTTGCAGTATGGTCAGGGGGCCCTCGGGTAGCTGATCCAATTGACTACTATCAAGCTCATTTTCCGTGAGTAGCTTCGTTTCGATGAGACGACCAACAATTCCTTATGCGAAAATTCTCTATTGTGGTAGCTAACAGAGGTAGCAAGGATAGAATATTTCAATTTGATGATACTCAAAAAAATATTATTTTATTTGTAGGACAATATGACAGTTAAATTATATAAATATTAACTAAGTAAAAACAAAAAAATCAGCTGGTTAGTAATCATCCTTGTGACCTCGTTATCGATACCTATTGGAAGCCCCTCCTTCCAATAGGTATGATTACTAACCAGCTGATTTTTTTGTTTTTACTTAGTTAATATTTATATAATTTAACTGTCATATTGTCCTACAAATAAAATAATAATTTTTTGAGTATCATCAAATCGAAATATTCTATCCTTGCTACCTCTGTTAGCTACCACAATAGAGAATTTTCGCATAGGGAATTGTTGGTCGTCTCATCGAAACGAAGCTACTCACGGAAAATGAGCTTGATAGTAGTCAAGTGGATCAGCTACCCGAGGGCCCCCTGACCAGTAGTATTTCTCTATTATTATTAGGTAACGATGTATATAATAATAGATATACTACATACTGCAGCGTGGCTCTATATGGTAGAGCCATATTGTTGACAGTTTTGTCTAGATTAAGAATGGACACAGTAAAACCTACTTGTATTGGCACCTTGCTGTTCAGTTATTGTAATTGACATGGGTGTTATTTAAAGGTTAAGTTATACCACTTACAAAGTGGTAGGTCCCTTGTATGCGAGAGGCCGTCTGGGTTGGTACCACCACTAAGTCTGTTTCTGCCGCCAAGCAACAGTGTGTAAGCACTGTTGTGGTTCGGTTTGAAGGACATTGAAGCCAGTGAAATTACTGGGCATTATGAGACTTAACATCTTATGTCTCGGTGTGACGAGCGCAGTTCAGTGCCATGCAGTGCTTTGTAATTCGAGGTTCTGTGTGGTGTTGCATCTGTTTATGGGCAGGGGTGGCTTTTACTATCAGGCCTTGCTCGTCTCGTCATTCAACCAAATAAAAAAATATAATGATCATAAGAGTACAAAGTATAAGACAATTTTTCTATATTGTATATTTTCAGGACACATTATTATAATATAAATAGTTAATTAAGGAATTTTCCCACAGTCATGTGGTTTCATGTGTAAAGCGTGGCGCTTACCATCAGGCCTTGCTCGGCTCGTCATTTAATTAAAAAAAAAAAAAAACTAACTAACTACTCAAAATCTTCTTGACCAGCATCAGTGGGCTGCAATGGCAACGACAGCACATGCCGTCGTCGCAAGTACGCCTGGTGGTGTGTCGGGTGCGGCGCGCTGGCCGCCGCGCTGGGCGGGCTGCTGGCGGCACAGCACATACTGCTGCGCGCCTACACAGCCTCGCCGCAACATCTGGAGACCGTGCCGGCAGCTGTGCCCGCGGCTATGGTATGGGCACTATTGAGTACCTTAGCTACCTTAGCTAGCTAGAGTTACCTTAACATATACGGTTTTAGAGGTAGAGTAGCACATACTGCTGCGCGCCTACACAGCCTCGCCGCAACATCTGGAGACCGTGCCGGCAGCTGTGCCCGCGGCTATGGTATGGACCCTATTGAGTACCTTAGCTACCTTAGCTAGCTAGCTAGAGTTACCTTAACATATACGGTTTTAGAGGTAGAGTATGGCAAGTTATCGTTAGGCAACAGAAATTGACGATCTCCAAAACTGATAGAGTTCTTTTGTTATGTTTAGTATATAATCAAATATAGCACCGAACACTGAGAACAGTAAAGTTACTACATTACACCTGGTGGTAAGCGTAGTGCAGTTAAAAAAAAACCAGCGAGTCACCAGAATCCTGCTGGCCTGTATAAATACTTCTTCACACTACAAAGAGGGAAGAAACAAATTGAGAGGCCTGCAGCACGACAGATAGATGACCGACGCAGGCATATGGATACAAGATTGTCCTTTAATACCCGCTCCAACCAAACATCAAGTAATACCCGGATATACACTGGCTGATCCTGAAACACGACCCACACAAGCTGTGTGGGTCATTATGGCAGGTTTTAACACCGTCTGTACGGTGGTCACTATCCTATATGAATATCTTACCACTAGCATATATGTTGGCTTTGTCGTAACACGTCTTTTGCGTTTTTTGCTAATGGAACTTTTTTTTGTTGCCAGTTGGTGCTGACAGGCGTGTGTATCATGAGTCTGGCGCGGCGGAGAAACCGTTACAGCTATATGGTAAGAAAAGTATGTCACGTTTTGTCCGTATTTATACGTAGACCGTTCTAGAAAAAAACTGTCTAGATAGGTTCTTAGTAAGTGGCCACACATTGGACCTATTTCCGACAATGTGTGTTTTTTTTGTAGCATAGGCCGGTAAACGAGCAAGTGTCACCTGATGGTAAGTGGGCTCCACCGCCCATATACACCTATAATACCAGTAGAATCATGGGCGTGTTGCCGACCTTAAGGGAAAGGGATAATTAGGGATAGGGTAGTGGGGATTTGGGCCTTCGTATATCTCATCCATACGAAACGCAGCAGCAAGCCGATACTTTATATCGGTTTTCTGTGAGACAATGGTAGCAACCCGGTCGAGCTGGCCCATTGATGCCGTAGACAAAACTGTCTACATCGTGGCTCTAGCACTCATAAAATGTCACTCACGTGCACAATGCAATTAACACACCATTGTGATGTTTGGTATTAGACAAGAGTTCGACATTGATGTAAAGATTGTATGCCACAATCTTCCAATGCTTAACGTTGACTCGTGTCGAGTCGGCTTTTGTGACACATCTAAGGTTAAGGGATTCAAAAGAAGTAAAGGCGAAAGGTAGCGAATGCTATTGTAGCCGATGTGTGGTGAATACCTGGGGTTATTGAGATTTAGAGCTGTCTTTGGACGCAAAGCCGGAACCAATGTGTGGCCGTCACATTAGTAGTAAGTGCAACATATTAAACGTAAAATCATTGATGATTGAGCTTTCTTGATACTTTAAGCTACTAAATACAAGTATCAATAATGCTCATAGTTCTGACCCATGACTAGGTTTTTTTTTAACAAGGATTTAAATGTATTAACAATTAGCAATTATGGATTATGAATTTCAGATGTTGTGGGACTAAAGTGAACATCATATTATATACTATTATAAATGTGAATGTAAGTTTGTTTGTTACGCTTTCACGCGAAAACTACTTAACCGATCATCATGAAACTTTGTACACACATATTCTTGGAGGTATTAGTAGTAACATTGGCTACTTTATATCCCGGAATAAGCAGGTCACGGGCGGAGCCGCGAGGAAAAGCTAGTAGGTTATATTTCTATTTTATAATGAAAAAATATTAAGAATAGCAAACTTGTTTGTCTGCTTGTTTTAAAAACATGTTGTATTTATACCTAATTTTAGATCAAAGTGGTCGGAGCATGCTGTTTGGTGTGCGCTCTGACTTGCGTGCTGGTCACCATTACAACCACAGTCATCCACATGAACAAGTATGTATTATTTATATTCTATTAAATGTGTTTTTTCTTCTAACTGGGGATCTGGTATCACGGTAGCCGCCTGTTTATTTAAAAAAAAAACATATTTTTTAAATTTAAGTTATACTTTCGTAATATTATGTATTTCAGCACTGAGCACAATACAGGAAATCCAAAATATATTGCGAGTTATGAACGTATAATGTAGCCGATGAAAACCTTGACATCTAATTAAAAAGAGATTTGTAGTTTCGAACTAGATGAACAGAATTTCTTTAAATAGGTATATTTAATAAGCATCTTGATTAAAATTGCTTTAAATCGATTTATTCGTTAGATACCATATTATATACAGGCAGTCAGAAGTCTGATAGTCCGGACAGACGGACAAATAAACCAAGGAATCAAACTAATAATATCCTTTTTTCGCCAAGAATTAAGTTCGACAATTAAGAAAATTTAATTTATGAATGGCTTAAGGCCTTTTATCCCATTAAAAATAGCACATCCAACACCAAAACGGTGACGATAAAATTACTTAACATAACGATCTTTAAAATATTTAAAAACCTGTTGACATCATCGGCTTCTATGTTATCTGTATTGGAATTGTAAATTCTGGGTCGATGGTCTCGTTTGCAAAGATGAATGACTAATATTCCTTGACCTTCGCATTTATAACAATAAATTATTAACGAATATGGTATTAAAAATTGTAAAAATTTCGTCTATTATATGTTTTAATTAATTACGGGCTGCGAGATCGGTATTGTGTTGCTTTGATGTACTTAATAAGAAAATTAGGAAAATATAGTAAGTTTTGCCTTTATTGGTGGAAATTAATATAATTATGTCCGTCTTCGTATTTTTTCTAATGTTGCACCAAAAAATAGTTTTTTCTATTTCGGTAAATATACCAACACGTATCCATACTGTACGATCAGCTACGCGCGGGCCGCAGTCATCACATTATAGGATTCTTAAATAAGATTAAATTAAAATTAAAAAAAAAACCGTCAAGAGACGCAATGATTCTTGATAGTCGAAAATAAAATAATAATCAAATCAAAACCAAACGAATATAGCCCGTGTGTCATGTGTGTAGTATTTCAGTGTGTTGGTTCTATGATTATTATTGTAGTTAGTAGTTGAAAAAAAAAACAAAAAAAAAAAAGTAAAAATAAAATTCAAAGGTATATAATTTTAAGGTAAAAATGTTTGTTACTATTAGTAACTCTATAAAAAAAAAAAAATATTATTGTCAGTATTTTTTTTGCGTGATAGTAGCAGTTAAAACCATTATAACATCGCTTTATTCTTGTGCATGCCGTGGTCGCCAATAATTGTGACAACATTTAAATTAAGTATATTATTGATTAATGTATGATTACTAATGTTATTGTATGTCATGTTGGTGATCCTTAAATAAAAAAAAAAAAATATATATATATATATATATATATATATATATATTTGGACTACATTGCACTTATTATCAGGTCCAGTCTTTTTTTATTTCATTCAATTACGAGACGAGCAAGGCGCTCGCCTGATGGTAAGCGCCACGCCTGCCCATAAACAGAAGCAACACCACCCAGAACTTTGAATTACAAAGCACTGCATGGCACTGACTTGCGCTCGTCACCCCCGAGACATAAGATGTTAAGTCTCATAATGCCCAGTAAATTCACTGGCTTCAATGTCCTTCAAACCGAAACACAACACTGCTTACACTCTGTTGCTTGGCGGCAGAAATAGACAAAGTGGTGGTACCAACCCAGACGGCCTCTCGCATACGAGGGACTTACCACCTTGTGAAGTGAAGTGAGTCTATTCGTTAGCCGTGTCAGGATAAAAAAATAAATGTGCGCGCACCTATCCGACGGATGATGCGGCTCGTAAGATGCGATTATGTGTGATATTATTCATGAATAATTCATGAAAACATCGTGAGGAAACTTATTTTTATATCCTTGATAAGAATTCCGGAGGTATGTGATGTCTTCTAACCCGCATTATGCCTGCGTGGTGGACAGGCCTTATCGCTCTTATTAACACGTTAAACGCCATGGGGGACTACATATGGGCCACACTTATATACTGAAAGGAGCCAGGTTAAAAATCGTTGTTCACATATTTTTGAATATAGGTTTTTATTAATTAAGACGCAAGAAAATGTAGTAAATCACATAAAATATATTGAATAAAAGTAATTAATGACTTTATTTCGTCAAAATACTACTGTCACTCATAAGTTGTCCCCCATGGCCTCAGCGGTCAAAAAACCGTGTGATCGTGTGCGGGGGCCGCGGGGGTCGAGGTGTCGGTCATCCCCGCCGCCAATCGGGTTGCGATTCCCGCGCGCTCGCGCCAAATGTTAGTAACCAACTGAGATTGTTATCTACTATACGTTGTTATTTCGTCAATATTTTGCTCATTTGTTTATTTTATTTAAATTACAATGGATATGTTCGAAGATTTCGATATAAGCCAGGAAGATTTAGCGCAAATAGATAAAATTGAAATTAATTTCTTGAATAATAGTTTCCATATAAGCTCCGATGAAGAGGACTATATTCATTCGAATCCACGTAAACGTCGTCGAATTATGGTGATAGATAGTGAAGAGAGTGGGTCGGAAGAGAGTCCAGTACCAGCTACCTCGGGGCAGACGACGCCGTTTACACGTGCTTGGTCACTACCAACAGGTAACCAGCGTCGAATTATACCTTTCACGGAATATCCTGGCTTGCCTACCTATCTTCGCTTACTAATGAGTAATAAATCGCCTATTGATTTTTACTCCCTTTTGGTTCCGGATGACGTTTTCGAGCAGATAGTTGAAGATTCTAATCAATTTGCTATTAATACCATCGCACAGCGCAATGTTTCAAAAGCAGCACGAATCCGTAACTGGTCACCAACTAATGTGCATGAGATGAAAGCCTTATTTGCATTAATTATGTTTATGGGATTGGTAAGACTTCCTAAACTGTCTGACTACTGGTCGAGGGACGAAATAATTGGTCACCCTTTTGCATCTACAATTATGTCCCGTAATCGCTTTGAATTGCTTCTCCAAATGCTCCATTTTTCCCGACTTGACGATTCTAATAGATCTGACAGATTACACCGCATCAGACACTTACTAGATACCATGAACGCCAATTTTGCAAAGCATTATACTCCAGGTGAAGATTTATGCATCGATGAAAGCGTGGTGCCATTCCGTGGCAGAATCATTTTTCGTCAATATAACAAACAGAAACGCCACAAATATGGCATAAAAGAATTTAAATTATGTACATTACCGGGCTATACATACAAAATCAATATTTATGCAGGAAAACAAAATGATCATGTTAACAATACGCCAGCAAATGTTGTCATGGCACTTTGCAGTAGTTTATTGAACAAGGGACACACCCTGTATACAGACAATTGGTACACGAGTATTGATTTAGCAAGGAATTTGTTGAAAAATGAAACGCATTTAGTTGGTACCATTAGAAAAAACAGAAAGAATTTACCAAAAGAAGTTACTACTGCTAAATTGAAGAGAGGCGAGCATATAGCAAGAGAGAGCGATGATGGTATAACAGTTTTGAAATGGAAAGACAAAAGAGATGTGCTTGTTCTTTCGACGAAACATTCAGACCGTTTCTTGACAACCACAAAGCGAGGAAAAGCAGTTTTGAAGCCGACGATTGTTCTCGACTATAATAGAGCGAAAGGAGCAGTCGATTTATCCGACCAGATGGCAGCATACTCCTCGCCACTACGGAAATCCGTTAAGTGGTATAAAAAAGTTGGAATAAACCTGCTGTTAAATACTGCGGTTGTCAATGCACTAGTATTATATCAGACAGTAACCGGAAACAAAATACAAATAGTTGAGTTTAGGAAACAACTGCTGAAAGGTTTGTTGGTGAGAGGTGAAGAAACCTCATACAATGTTATAAGGCCAAAAAGAATGAAACACAAACTTACAAGGAAAGACGGTACAAGTAAAAATAATCGAAGAACTTGTCAGCAATGCTATAAAGAAAATACACAAGTGATGGGGCGATTGTTGGCTAAAAATAAAACAAAAAAAGTTGTGACCTTTTGCGAAACCTGCCCAAATAAATCATATTTATGTTTTGATTGTTTCCATAAAATTCACTAAAGATACCTGTATATAAATTACGTTGATCTCAATTTAGAAGTCTGATTTTATTTTGCTTTCTTTTTAAAAAATTCACGCAATAAATTATCCGTCTGATTTACAAATATGTTGTTTCATTAAAAAACCTAGCTTCTTACATTATACATTGTGAAACCTTAGATTCTGAATAATTCAATATATAAATAGTAATATGTATGTATCTGTACAAAAAAACTGCTTAAAAACATAATAAAAACTTATTTTGTACGAAATAAGATAATATATTATACATGAATCTTGCAGTGAAAATATTGTCCCAACATTAACGAACTTATTTTTCAAAGTTATTTTTTTTACTAAAAACCAAGTAAAGTAAATTTGTCTACAGGGCCGTGGGGGTCACGAACAATACATATTAGCTTTAAATACGTGCCCCACGGCTCTGTAGTGAAGCTTCAATTCAACTCTAGCTCGCGGTCATATGGTGTCCCCCGCGGCCCCAACGGAACAATTGTATGTCGACTACATGGTGCCCCCCATGGCCCAAACATTAAGACTTAAAAATTAAGGCGGCGTTTAACGTGTTAATAGAAGAGGCCCGTGCCCAGCATTAGGACGTATATAATACAAGGTGGTTATTATAAAAAATCCTGGTGGGAGGATACTTGTATCCGACCGGATAGCGACCACCGTACACTGGTGCTAAAACCTGCCATAGTGGCCCACCTTGTGTGGGTCGCGTTCCAGGGTCAGCCAGTGTATATCCGGTTCTCCCCAGGGGGCTTGCCCCCTGATCCTAACCCTTTCCCCATCCCTTTTTCCTTCCCCTCTCCCTTGACCCTTTGGCAGGCCGGCATGATCTTACCGACCAACGATGGACACATTGTTTATCGTTGGTCGACAAAATTCTTGGATTACGCTACACTTACCATCAGGTGTAGCGTAGTCACTTTGCCGAGCCAGGATTAAAAAAAAAAAAAATAATAATAATATGGAAATTTATCATCGAAATCAGTTCAGCCAATTTTAAGTGATGCAAACACAAAATAATATCGACTACTATTAAGTAAATTTTATTGAAAATTGCATTTAGATATTTATTGGTTGCAGATTGCAGACATTGAAGTTCTGCGAGTACACGAAGCTAACTCGCACGTGTACTTGCTACACGCTGCCCCCGGACACGCAGCACAGTGGCCATGACGACGACGGTACTTAGAAAATATTCATGATTTCGATGCTATAGTAATTCATTTAATTAACATGCCTTGGGCAGATTGGCAGGGAACATATAGTATAGGTGCTATACTTATACTCGATGTCCCTTCGCACTTCGACTTCGGGCATTTTTGAAATTCATATATATAAACTCCTTTGCAAAAAAAACGGGCACCTTACACACACACTTTACCTTAGCTTTTCTATGGGTAAATATTATTATATTTTTAGTATGTCATTAGCTTGGATGACTAGAAATTTCTTATTATCAATGAGAATCTAGTTTTTTAACACTTTTATCCTGGTATCGGTGTTTTAGTCAATGTAAACAGAGAGCCGTGTTAAAATGGACATTTTTATGGGTATAATGAAATTAAGACTACGAGTATTTTTATGGTATTTTAATAAAAGAGACATTAAAAAATAAAAATTAATAACGAGTATGACCTCCTCTTGCAGCGATTACGGCATGTAATCGTCTTGGCATGCTTCCCACCAGGCTTTTGATGGTGTCCTGTGGAATGTGTTCCCACTCAGTCGAGATTACACGTTTAAGCTCTCTGATGTTTTGTGGAGGTGGTTGGACAGATCGTACTCGCCTTTTTAGGAGGTCCCAAACGTGCTCAATGGGGTTAAGGTCGGGGCTCCGCGCTGGCCAATCCAAACGACGAATACCGACCTCTTGCATATAAGCATCTACGTCGCCAGAACGGTGGGCCCGAGCATTATCGTCCATGTAAATGGCATCTTCACCAATTACAGTCAGTGCGGGTTGTGCATTTTGAGAAAGGATTTCTGTTATGTACCTATGCGCATTTAGTGAGCCATTTTCTATGAATACTATCTCGGTACGATAGTTGGAAGTTACGCCCGCCCAAAACATAACGGACCCTCCACCATAAGGGGTGATTTCTTCAAAACACACATCGGCATAGCGTTCCCCTGGTCTTCGTAACACTCGCCGACGTCGGTCCTCACCATGCAGACAAATTCGAGCCTCATCGGAGAAGAGTACGCTACTCCAGTTACCTGGTGTCCAAGATAGGCAATTTCTAGCGAACCTCAACCGCGCAATCCGGTGCTCACGGAGTAACTTGGGGGCCCGCGCTGGTCGTCGACTACGTATATCAGCAGCTAAAAGTCTTCTCCTCACAGTCCATAGGCTAACTTGTGCTCCTCGTACCTCTTCAAGGTTTCTTTTGAGGTCTATGTAACTGCATTTGCGGTTCCTCAGCGCCTGAGTCACTAAAAAGCGATCGTCTCGCGGCTGTGTGCAACGTTTTCTCCCAGAACCTTGCCTTCTCTGAACGGAACCTGTCTCTTGGTATCGAGTCCAGGTTCTTTGTACGGTTGAACGACTCACGTTTAACCGCTGTGAGACGTAACATTGGCTACACCCCTCTTCCAGCAGCGCTATAATTTTACTAGCTCTCATTGCTTTTTCTGCCATTACGATAGACACAAAGATATCTGTTTTAAGTCACAATAAGGCAGAATTATGCGATAAACATAAATTGTTGTACTAAAAATAACGAAAAGTTACTTTTAGTTGCTTGATAACCTTTTAACCGCAAACCCGCGAAAAGTGTCACAAAATGAAAAAGGGATTAATAATTTAAAAAACAAAAGTTTTGAATTTGGAATGAACTTTTTTTCATACCCAGACTCTTTATTAAGTGCCAGTAACATAGTTTGGCTATTAAAACCTCTGAAGAACTAAATTATTACCAATAATGTTAAAAAATCAAACCCGCCCGTTTTTTTTGCAAAGGAGTGTATATTTTTTTAGAATCAGCATAGGCCGGCATACGAGCAAGTGGGTCACCTGATGGTAAGTGCTCTCCACCGCCCATGTACGCCCACCACCAGAAGAATCATGGGCGCGTTGCCGACTTTAAAGGAAAGGGATAATTAGGCATTGGAAAAGGGAGGGGATTTGGGCTTCCGGATATCTCACTCACCGTACGAAACGCAGCAGCAAGCCGCTACTTTACGTCTGTTACTTTACACTGTGAGACAGTGGTAACGACCATACTGTAGACAAAACTGTCTACAGCGTGGCTCTACCACTTGAAATGAATATATTTTGGCTAAAAAGATTTACTCGTTATTAACTTGATTAAAGTTATGGACCAGCCGTAGTTGAAAACGGTTCTAAACAAGTTCTATGTTATGTAATCGAACCCATACAATAGTACATCATGAACAATCGTGATGATATAATCACAGTTTATGAATTGCAATTTTAAAGTATCTTTTTGGTGATAGTGTACTTGGTTTGTATTGAAAAATGTATTCGTACCTGATTGGATAGTAACCACTATGACATATATGGTGAAAATCCTGACATGATCGTTCCGATGGGCCACTAGCTCAGGGTCATTTACTATCAAGAATACAGTCACTTTACCGTGCCGCGATAAAATATATTATATAATTTATTATCATCATCATCACGATCAGCCACAGGACGTCCACTGCTGAACATAGGCCTGCCCCAAAGATTTCGAGACCGTAATGTTGTAAGCGGCCTTGCATCCAGCGACTTCTAATTAATAGAATTATATTGACACATGAAAATCGGGGGAATCTCATTCCTCTTTCTTTAAATTAAAGCAATGCTGAACTGAAGCTTGTGGTTGATGGTTATAAGCGTCGGTGATTATTTTATTTTATTTATTAGGGATCAACAAAACAGTAGTACATTGAAATATACATTATAGAGAATAGACATAAGAAGTTTACGTGAATGTACGACCTACGTCAGAATTCACAGAATATAAAATATACTACAATACAACAATAAAATATACAGTAATACCCCGACTTACGCTACCCCGTTTTACGCGAATTCGGAGATACGCGGTTATTCTTTTTGATGGCCGCGCGCATCAGCTCTCCTATTCCGCCATGTTAGTGGTCCGTTTACGACAGGTTCGAACGTGTTCTGCGTTGAATTGTTTTACGTACGTTGTGTTACGACTTACACGGTTATAGCTCGGTCCCACCTATCGCGTAAGTCCGGGGTATTACTGTACTTACTACCGATAACGATTTGCTCGTTTCCCCGTTTTACTGTAAATAATCTAATTCCCCAGGCGTGCGTTGCGTATTCGAGGGTGTGACGGACTGCGGCGTAGTGCACGGACCACTGTACTGGTGCCTGCGCGGAGTATTCGCACTCAGCGTCAGCGCGGTGCTCGTCTGCATATTCAGCTGCATGCTGGCTTATCAACTGCTCAGGTCAGTAATAAGGCCGAATTACACAATAAACCTTAATTGTATTTACCCATTAAAGATCCTACTAATATTATAAACGCGAAAGTTTTTAAGTATGGATGTATGTTTGTTACTCTTTCACGTAAAAACTACTGGATGGATTTTAATGAAACTTTACAAGAATATAGCTTATACTTTATAAGAATGATATGTTTCATTCTGATGTATAAGCTGCTACTTTTTATCCCGGAAAAAGCAGATAACGCGGGCGGAGCCGCGAGCAAAAGCTAGTGTTTACTATTTTAATTTTTCACATGATTTGACGTTTATTAAATACTAGCCTTTCCTCGTGGCTCCATCCGTCTGATCTGCTTTATCCGGGATAAAAAAAAGCCTATTTTCATCAGGGATAAAGTAGGATTCTAATGGTGAAAGAATTTTTCAAATCGGTCCAGTAGTTTTTAAGTTTATTCGTTACATACAGAAATACAAATATTTCCTCTTTATAATATTAGTGTAGATTTTCAGTGCTAAATATGTATGATCGTGCAAGTTGGCCTAAATGTTTAATGGTGTTCCTGGAATGGGGAGAGATAAAATATGGCGCGCTTTACCAGTGGGTTGGTGTGTGTATAGCCTGAACTCTAAGCTCAGTCATTCGGAGGCGCCCCTTATCCATTTCGGCGCCTAGAGTGACTGCTTGGTTCGTGATAGGGCTGACCCTGGTTGTGTTTTATACAGATGATTCCATTAATAAAATAGACGGTAAATGAGAGACATTTTAGAGATGCAAAGGCTCAGATGGCTTTGGGGATATATAATGGTCTAATTCTAACTTCCCATCGAAAAGCAGGGCTGTAGTACAGCTAAGGCTGTATTTCAGCATAAAGCTGAATGGGGTGTCCTGTTATTGGTCTAACATAATACTGTTATGATGTATGTAAAAGATAACTATTTCGTGTCGTCCGATAATAAATTTCTCTTTCTTTTTTTCTTCTTTCTTTCTAATTTGGAAAAAAGAATTAGCTTTTACCCCCAGACATGGTATTAAAAACACCCTATAGTTAGAAAAGTTAATTTATTGTGTACACGTATTTATTATTTTAAAATTTTAATTTTTTATATTAGCGTATTCTCAAAGTATAATTCACATACAAACCCATTTATATAAAAATAAATATTTTTTAATTATTCAAAAACATGGTCTGCAATTTCTTATTCAATGAAGTCAAAGCGATATGTTGTATATGCACTCTGTTCTCTAACAATTTAATACTATGCTTTAAATCAGTCACCTCTGCCTTCACTTGAACGTAATCCATCACGTCGGGGACCTCGTAAGCCTGTCTAACTTTTCTCACATCTTCTAATCTCTGTGCCAAATTGTCTGCTTGTACTTGAATTATATTCCTCTCTTTGTCCAACTCTGCAGTTTGTTTTATTTTATTCTTTATTGTTTTCATGACGTCACTTAAGTAGGCATTTTGTTCCATTAACGCTTGTTTGTGGACAGCCAGAGTCAAATTTGCGTCACCAGTCATTTTTTTCAATTCTCCTAACTGTTGAATCTTCTGATCGATAATTTTTGTACATTCGCCATTTTCTATTTTTAGTTTATCAAAATCAACAGGTCGCAAGCTCTCACTTAATTCAGCTTTGACTTTGATCTGGCCTTTCAGCTTACCATATTGTGTGTTCAAAGTGCTTGTTCTAAGTCGTAACTTGCCAATTTTGCTGTCAGCTATTTTGATCCATTCAGTCATGAATCTAATCCATATTTCAGCTGGGATTCGTTGAGCTATTTTGTCCCATCCTTCAATTAGGACTTCTTGATTGAACATTTCAGTGGCCTTTTCAATGTCAGCTACCCTGACACTGATTTCTTCCAATTGAGCCTTGAGTAGTGCATGTTGCTTCGCTGCTTTACTTCTTACCTTTTCTAGAAAGTTTATCAGTATTTCCATCTCGGTAGTAACAAGTTCAGAGCGTTCTAGAACATTGATTCTTGGACCAGAGCCGAATATAACAGTGCCTCCAAATTTAGCTGAGGACTCTACGCGTCTTGTGGATATTTTGGATGGACTGGTTAACATCCGGGATGGACTGATCATGGAATCTAACCCGAATCTGGAAGTTTGTGATTTCACAAAGCTTCCTACATTCAATGAACAGCTGCTCTGTAATTTGGTCGCGTATTCCAATGCCTGTTGGACGCCATGCATCAAAGTCGGTTCTATCCTCATGATAGTTCGTTCAATGATTTCATTCTCCAAGTTCAGGATTTTGATTTGCTGTTTCAAGTCGTTCACTTGCTTTACTAACTCTGTATCAGTCAGTTCTTCTGAATAATTAGGGAATTGGCTCGCTGATCTTGAATTTTGGCTTATACTACTTCTGTGTGTCTGACCTGGTTGGGACATAGTACTTTACTATTAAAAGGTTACCTTCTCTTCCCAATCTGATGGTGCCACGCGTTTGGTAAAATTTCTATAAAATATTCGGTATATTGACGAAAACTTATGTCACTTTCTGTCTAATAATAATAATAGAGTATTCTATTTTTACAGAATTATAGTTCTTCAAGCTAGTGCTGTAGGTATCGATTTCTATGATAGTTTGGATTGGAAATATATTGACTGTTGCTATGGATAACGTTGTCATAGTGATGGTAGGCTGGCATTTACAAATCGAATATGACAAGGTCTCGTCACTGGGCAGAGATTTAACCGATGTAACCAAAGAGTATGGATCTAACGATCTGTCCCCTAACAGTGTTTCTATTCTATGATATAATACAGGGTGAACATATTGCGTCGTGAGACATAGGATCATGAGAACTATAATAATTACATAATGTTAAGTAATTTTTTTCCTCATTTGTACATGTATTTTAATTACAGTCATGAACGCAAGAAAATGTACTGGGAGCAGTTGGAATTGCGATGCAGATCATTGTATCGGCCACCTGCGGGACAACCTGCACAGCCAGCTGGCAGGAGTGCACAGGTCAGGCTCTATCATCATCATCATACATCTATTTAACTTTCTTTAACTTTGTTATGGAATGCTAATATCAAAGTATTTATGTGAATATTTCTGAGTTGGGATCTTCTTGTTGACATTGAAAATGAGTGTCCTAATTATTGAGGACTTGTGCTTCCCTCTTAGGCGAGGAAAAAAGCAATTCGAGGGACCTGCGACATGACAGGCCGACGACCGATGCAGGCACAGTAATACAAGGATGTACCCCTATACCCGCTCCAATCAACCATCAAGTCATGTCGCAAGTCCCTCAGGAGAGAGAGATATATATACTAGCTGATGCTGGAACGCGCTGTGTGGATCACTATGTCAGGTTTTAACACCATGTCTACGGTGGTCGCTATCCGGGCGGATATGAATATCCTACCACCTACAGCTGTATGGTCAAGAAATATTTAGAACAACTTGTATTATTGTTTGTTTCCAGGCAAGTTGCAGTTGCTGCGCTCAGTGTCATCCAACGCAGCCTGCGTGGGATATAAGCTTGCAGCATCGCTTCTGGGCACCTGGTAATTTTTTTAGCCTGAATGATGAAACGAGCAGGTCGCTCGTCTATGTGTAACGCCTGTCTATAAGCAGAAGCAGAAGCTAAAGCCGATTTGCACAATATCCTTAATCGTATTTAACGTATAAACATGTTTACTAACGTCAAATTTTCATATGATTTGACGTTTCGTAAACATGTTTAGTGGCTAAATACAATTTAAGATTGTACAAGTCGATTTAAGGATCGGTAAACTAGTCGCCTTAGATAATGAGGAGACATGAATACCTGAGAGTTCTCAATGAAAATGTAGAAGGTGTTTCTTTCTTTTTGTGAACTTCAAAGTCATAAAGTTTTCTATAGTATTTCTATGGTTTTTTTCAGGTCGTATCGGCAACCTTTACTCTCCGAACCCGGGCACGGCGCGTAAGAGCTCGGCTTGGAGTTGGTTCCCGTGGCCGAGGACCAATAGTCAGAAGTAAGTCCTCCGTCAAGCAAACAATAATTTATATTTAAATTTTACAAGTGTTAGGGCCACGCTGTAGACAGTTTTGTATAGACAGGTCGGCCGGACCGAATTGTTATCACTATCTCACATAAAAGCGACATGAACTAGCATCGTGAGATATCTGGACGCTCAAATCTCCATTCCCCCTTCCCCATCCCAATCCCTCAATTATCACTTTTCTTTAAGGTCGGCAGACAACAAGTCCTTGATTCTTCTGATGCTGTAGACGTTCAAGGGCGGTAGAGATCACTTACCATTAGGTGACCCACTTGCTCATTTGTTGACCTCTGCGTTTAAAATATTCACTTCAATACTAAATAATATAACGTCGATGAAGTACCAATACCTCCTCAGTGTTGAGAATCTAATTTTACACCAGACTGTTTAAAATAAGGTTGTTTTTTTACAAAAACTGTTTAAAATAAGGTTTTATTTATTTTGATCAACTATTGATAGTAAAATAGTTTCCAATACATTACCTTTTTATTAGTTACTAAGGGATGTGGTTTATGTTTACGCCTATTGTAATAAAAAACTAATTTTGGACTAAATTGTCAGTGAGGAGGTATTGGTACTTCATCGACTATAACTAATATTGACTCCTCAGCTCCCGTTGCCGCATGGGCGGAGTCCCCCAGTCAGGCGACAGTGCGTACGGTTTCTGCGAGACGGAGGCCCCCCCGCACGCCCCTCACGCCCCCCACGCCCCGCACGCCCCCCACGCCCCCCACGCCCCCGCGCAGGGCTACGACGAGCGGTTCGCGGGACCGTTCCCGCAACCGTTCCAGAGGTCGACGGCGCAGACGAGCTTCGCGCAGAGTTCGGCCACCTTCCAGGGGCAAGGGTTCGTGCAGAACCAGGGCAGTTTTGTGCAGGTTTGTTGCAATACACTATATACAACGTGTTACAGAATGGTATGGTCATATTAATAAGTCTCACTTGGTTTAGGTCCGTGTCTCTCATTAACAACGGTTTTTGATAATTAAACCAGTTTGATTAGATAAATCAAACAAAATAATACTTTATTGTACACACAATTACAGAGAGAAAGAAAAAACAAAAGTACAAACAAATGAGCCTAGAAATGTACAATTTTTATCGCTTCAAGCGATTTCTCCCAGACAACCTTACATATTTAAGGGTCGTTACATACACCGGACATTTCATATCAAAATCTAGACATCCTAAAACATTAAGCTAATTTAACCATACATACATATCAAGGGTTTCAATGTCTTTCAAATCGAAACACAATAGTGCCTAAACACTGTAACTTGGCGGCAGAAATAGAAAAAGCGGTGGTACCAACCCAGCCAACGCATACGAGGGACCTACCACCTTGTAAAGTAAAGTACATGGATGTTATTTACAGGCGCAGGGCAACTTCCCCCAGGGAGGGTTCCCGCAGGAAGGGTTCGGAGAAGCGAGCGGCAGCTTCGATCAGCAGACGGGAGTGTGGGGACCGCCGCCACCGTACAGTCCACAGGGCAGGAGCGGCAGCAGGTATACACAACGCACCCTGTCACCCGGTTATATGAAATCTTTAATCTTGCTGGTGGTAGGATATTTATGATGATAGGATGGTGACCACACCGTACACATGGTGTTAAAACCTGCCATAGTGATCCACACGCCTTGTGTGGATCGCGTTACAGGATCATAGCAGTGTATATCCGGTTCTCCCGAGGGGCTTGCGACATGACTTGATGGTCACTTTGCCGTGCTCGGATAAAAAAATAGCATTTCAAAACTCGATTTGCAGCGTAGACGGTTGTGAAGCGAGAGATCGTGGGTTCGATTCCCGCACTGAGACATCCATCATCCATCAAGTATTTGTTTCGGGTTGTCTTCTTCCCCGACCGGTGGGTGGCCGGTCGTAAAAACTGCAAGCCAAATGTTTCAAAAGCAACTGCCTGCCTCATTCGAGTGGGATAAGAGCAAATAGAAGAGAGAATTAACATACATACATAGACTCACGCCTGTTTCCCATAGGGGTAGTCAGAGACAAATTAATAAAGAGATTAAATTAATAAATTAGACACGTTTAATATTATTAAATCTTTTTTTTTTATATTCTTTTTTTTTTTTTTTTTTTTTTATCCTGGCTCGGCAAAGTGACTACGCTACACCTGATGGTAAGTGTAGCGCAATCCAAGAATAGTGTCGACCAATGATAAACAATCTGTCCATCGTAGGTCGGCAAGATCATGCCGGCCTGCCAAAGGGCCAAGGGGGAGGGGAAGGAAAAAGGGATGGGAAAAGGGTTAGGATCAGGGGGCAAGCCCCCTGGGGAGAACCGGATATACACTGGCTGACCCCGGAACGCGACCCACACAAGGTGGGCCATTATGGCAGGTTTTAGCACCAGTGTACGGTGGTCGCTATCCGGTCGGATACAAGTATCCTCCCACCAGCAATTATTATTATTAATTATTCTCGGTCGCCGTAACGTAATTCGGTATATAATTTTGTTTGTATTGCAGGCACCACCTTCATCACCAAGACCCAGCGGCAGCCACGCTCCTCCACCATCACCACATGGACGTCCATCGCAGCTCAGCCATACACGAGCACGCCAACATGCCCATACAACCCCACACGTGTACACGAAACTCGTACTTAGTTCACAACATGTCCCAAAACGACATGGCCCGCATGAACCCCGACAACAGGTTGAATCCGGAGATGGCCCGGTTGAACCCGGACATCGGCCGGATGAACCCGGAGCTGAGCAGACTAAATCCGGATATGAGGATGAACCCGGATATGGGGCATATTGGGCAGATGTACCCTGCGGATGTGAGTGATATGGCCCGAATTCAGGCTGAGATGGCCCATTTGCCCCCGGATGCGAGGTTCAATACGCTGAGGGGGCATTTGGTCCCGTATAGATGTCAGATGGGCATGAGTGCGAGTAACCTGCATAGAGATTGTAGACTGGATGAGAATGTGACCATAGAGTGCTTGCATCAAAAGACTGGGAGTAAAGGTTCGTAACCATGTCTTTTATTATATATAAGCAATTCTTATGTTTTACATTACTAAACATTACGTGATAGAAAAACCCAATATCGAGACGTCAGCATAGCATTCGAACCGAATACTCAATATAATTGCGCCACTGAGGCTAAAATTATAATCAATATTAAATAGTGTATATTATAATTATTAAGGTTGTCTGAAAGAAATCGCTGGTTGCGATAAGGCCGTTCTTTCTGCTTGAACCCCCTGGGGGGGGTCCACGAATACTCACTATTACACTTGGAACCCTAACTAGGGGGTTCAAGAATAATTACCACATTTATATTTCACTCGAATCCCCTGAGCCAAACTGCCAATCACCCTTACTTTATTTAGTGTGCAATAAAAAATATTCTTTCTATTTTTATCTATCTACCTATCTATATATCTATCTATCTACCTATCTATTTATCTAATATTGTAGTTTCAGATCAAAGCAGCGACTCGTGCCAGAAGCAAGGGAAAGAAAACCTCGGCTTCCAAAATGATAAACATTCACCAATAAGGTAAGATATGGTGTCACATTAGCTTAATTTTTTGTTGGGGATCATATACTCATTGGTCTACCGGCAGCGTTCTAAGCCTGAGAACCACTAGGTCTGGGGTTCAATTCCAAGGTCGGGCAATCACATTTTTAGTTTCGATTCACATCACATATGTATTGCCCGCGGTTGTAATTTGTGTCCGGTATGGTGATAGGCGCCCCTTCTCATTATGGGGTGGAAAACTTTCGGCGATACGTGGATACAGTATTAGTTGTAGCTCTGCATGTCCCGCCGGGGATAAAGGTATATAAACTCTAAATAAACACTCGCTGAAATGGGAACCTATTTTATTTATTTTGATTGAATGACGAGACGAGCAAGGCGCTCGCCTGATGGGTAAGCGACTGCTCGTAAACAGAAGCAACATCATACAGAACTTTGAATTACAACGGCACGACACGGCACTGAACTACGCTCCTCACCCCGAGACATAAGATGTTAAGTTTCATAATTCTCAGTAATTTCACTGGCTTCAATGTCCTTCAAATCGAAACACAACAGTGTTTACACACTGATGCTTGGCAGAAGAAATAGACAAAGCGGTCTTACCAACCCAGACGGCCTCTCGCATACGAGGGACCTACCACCTTGCGACCTGACCTACCTCCTCCTTTTCTGAAGTCTGTTAAAACAATCTGGTTGTGCAGGGCGTCGATACAAGACTGTCGTAACGCGAACAACAACGCGGAGTCGGAGGTTTACTTCGCGGACGTGTCCAGCTGTTGCAACGTGTCTGTTAAGGTACCTTTTTAACACGCTTTTATTACCTTCATACCTTAAAACTATTATTTTTTAAAGAATGGCAAATGTGCAAGTGGGTCACGTGATGTTAAGTGGTCTCCACCGCCAATGAATGCTGAAATGACGTTGAGTCCCCGACATTATACATATTATTACATATTACTGAACAAAACCCAATTGTACTGTCCCACTATGTAATATTATAAAAAGTGAAAGTTGGGATGTTGGTGACTGCGAATTGGGATGTTTTTTTTTAATCACGCCTTTACGGCTGAACAAATTGGGATGAAATATGGCACACAGGTAGACCGTGATACGGATTAGAATAATATAGGCTATGTTATATGCCGAAAATAAGACATTCGCAAAATCTAGTAGTAAATAAATTAAACTCCAACACCAATTTTTTATTACTTTCACTCTTCCACACTGCAAGGTGATTATGTTTCTTCAACAGGAGACGGTAAAAGTGATGTATTCTGTTTTATAGGCCGAGTGCTGCATGAACGCAAACGTATCGGCTCTGGTCGGAACCATAGAGAACCATCCGGAGTCGACGTCTGAGTCTGACACCGGCTCGTTCACACTGACGCGACAACAACGGCCTCAGCCACAGGTCGGGTCCAAGCGACGACCGCGACAGACCGACAAACACATCAAGACGCAAGACAAAGTACGGCAACTCAACACCACAGGACGACTCACCGACCAGATCGACCACCTAAACAACTCCATGCGCATCACCGAACGAATGGACCCGAGGATCGAACGAATCGAACGAATGAACGAAACTCGGCTCAGTGAGCGCAGGAGCGATTCTCGTGATCGCTTAAACGAACCCCGTGTATGTGAGCGGTTCGACAGGATGAATGAGTCCCGCATCAGCGAACGCATGAGTGATAATCGATTAGAACGGATGAGCGACTCCCACGACAGGTTGAACGATTCCAGGAACTGTGATTTGAACGAATCGAGAATCGATCGTCTAAATGATTCTAGAATAAGTGAACGTATGAACGATGCTAGGTTGAGTGAGCGGATGGAAAGAATGAATGATTCCCGCATTAGCGACAAACTAAATGAATCGAGAATAAGTGAGCGAATGGAACGAATGAACGAATCACGCATTAGTGACAAACTAAACGAATCAAGGATAAGCGAGCGCATGGAGCGTATGAACGAGTCGCGAATAAGCGACAAGATGAACGATTCGCGGCTGAGCGAGCGGATCGAGAGAATGAACGAGCCGCGACTGAGCGAGCGGATGTCGGAGCTGAACTCGAGCGTGCGAATGGAAGGCAGTCCGCGAAGCCGAACGCACATGAGTCCTTTACGAGTGCCTCGCACCAGTCCTAAAGACCATCCGAGACCAGCCACCGTGGAGTCCAAGCCTTTCGTCCAGCCCATCTCTCCGCTGTCTCCTAAATCCGAAGAGTCGTTGTTATCTGATGATGACCGGCCGACAGACCAGGTGTACTCCAACGACCCGGAGACTTCGAAGTGTCTCGCACCTGACTCTCAGTACGAACCGGTCAGGGAAGAGAAGGAAGAGATTTTGAAGACCAATCACCACCACTGCTATAGTGATACCAATACTATGGACTCGGGGTGGCAGAGTGGCTCGGAGAAACAGGTAACTGATTGAATACAGTGTCGTAGTTGTGGCATGGGTTTGTTGGTGTAAATCTTTGTGGCCAGGATCTTATAGTTCGGTCCACACATTGGGCCTGACCTCTCGTCCATCATACATCATAATTTGAAATATTTAAATTGGGTTTTGGGTCATAAGGTGTCCATGAACCTCAATGGGATTTCTTAAGAATTTAGCAAATTAATAATTCAACAATAATATTAGTATTTATGTCCAAATGTCATTATTATTACCGTCAGTTCCTGCCTCTAATACCCTATCAAAAATCTTACCCCGGTACTCACAAACATTACTATGAGGTTTCATAGTATATGAACGCATAGTGGCGATATCCGTAATCGTGATTGGTCAGGTTTTGGCGCTAAACATATACTGACCAATCACATATATAGTGTCTTATGAATACGGGCGTTACGAGTATTAATGAAACAGTCTGTATAGTAGAACAATATATAATAATACGAATATTTTTCATTTATTTATTTGTTTTATAAATAAATCCGAAAATATTCGTATTTTTAAACTAAGAATATTGTGTTGGGGAATTCGAATAATTGTATTTTTAACAAAAAATCTTTGCCAGTTAATATAAGGTCTGATAAAAATTGTGTAATCTGCAATAAACCGTGGCATGACATCTCTCTCAACTCTACGGTTGTCATAATTATGCCGGTCTAAAGCTACTGGATACACGATGGTTGATTCTGGAACGCGACTCGCCTTAATAAACCATTATGGCGGTGTTATCAAAATTCTTATGGTGGTCCTTATCAAGTCAGGTACAAAAATGATCAAGTACCTTTCCACCAGCAAACACCATTCGCTACTACATTTATTTCTAACATTCAGTTATTCTTCGATAGGCCTACATCGGTATTACTTAGCTTATGCTAGATGTGTCTTCAAGTGAAATGATTTAAGGATATAAAAAAAAAAACATTGCCTCGATTTTTGCAGTTATGTCTAAAAAGGTCTAATTTGAACCTTCCCAGAATCCGCCCTTTCCGGCGGAGAGGATATCTCCGTCCCTTCCTAGGTGTGAATGTGTTAGTGCCAAGTAGATGTAGTTGTATTATATTCGATATCTCATAATATAAGGGGAAGAATGTATACTTTCCTCACATTGCCCTTCTAGTTATAAGCCCACTCCACACATTGGACGACAGCCCTCTTTGAATGTGTCGGGCAAAATAAAATTTCAAATATGCCTACGACACTTGCTCGAGGCGAGCCAAGACTAACCACAACTCAGTCGTGTTTGACATCTGTCTTCTTGTCTCTCTCTCTCTCGCTCACTCTCACCCAATGTTTGAAGCGGTTATTAAAAGTAAAGGGAAGCCATGAGAGTATGTCCAGCAGTCCCAAAGGCTAGACGCTTAACTAAGGACGTAAATATGGATTTGATTGTGTCAAATTATAACGTATATATAAATGTTTATTTACTGAATCCTACATCTAGCGCAATGAATCGTAGTAATAAGACTGATAATGAGGTGTGTCTAGAAACAGATAGATGCCTTATACAGTAAAAAAGAACGATGCGGCACTATCTTTCTACTGACGTCGTAGTCTATCCAAAAGGCGCATTCAAGTTGGCAGATGTGTAAACATCTCTACAATAGTCTTAATTCAGTTGTCACTGACTCTCTTTTTTGCCTGGCATTATCCCGGCTTAATGCCAGGGTCCGCTTTCTCATCATGATTTGAAGGTAGATTTTGTATTGTGAGGCGACCAGCAGTCTGACCCCCACGACCCGCAGCGGGAACCGAATTTTGCCTCGTCCGTTAATCAGCAGAGTTTACCACATGCATGCGAAGTTGGCTTTGGGCAGATGATGTGGGTGGTCCACTAACACGCCGATTAAAATATTTTTTATTAGTTCAGTTATAGTTCAAAGTCAATCTACAATACCCTGTGTGTCATACAGTGTGTGTCAGTCCTCTCAAACTAAATTATTTGTCTTGTCATTTTAGTTGGTTACCACTACTACTGTGACAGGAATAATCTATATTTTAGATGCTTAGTTCGTGACAACAGAATTGATACTATTTGGTACCTATGTGAATTGTATTTTAGAATACTCAAAACTATTTTTACTAAAATACTCTTAGAAAGGATTGTAAATTATTTTCTATGTTTATCGTTAAATTAAAGTTCGAATTGCACGACAATACATATTCGTATAATTAGCCGATAAATGAGTTTAGAATCGTCAAATCGTGTGAAAATGTGACTTTAGTAAACATGTTTAGTCGTCATAATATATGATTGGGTATAGTTGTGCAAATCGGCCTTATCATTACTATGATTCAATTTTGTGATATACATTTTGTTTTGTCTATACATATATTGTAAAATTATGTATTTTACTTTTTACAATGTAGAATAAAGATGCAGAGAATTTATGCGATAATAAAAAAAAAAGTTTTAAATCTTTTATGCAAATACAGAATAAAATACTTGAAATATTGTGATAATCGTTGCAGTTGAAATAATAATAATAATCTTATTTTTTCTTTATTACACACATCGCAAGAGAAAATATTTTTTTTATATGTTCAATACACGTTGCGGAGTTGTTTTATTTCAAGCAGTATGGGATTGCCATTTTCTCGCCGATGTTGCCATATACACAATTTTAAAATAAGGTTGGTATTACCATACTAATATTTTTTTATTACTCATTATACGAAGCAATATTGTAAATATTTAAGAATTGAACCGATTTTAGTATTTACTAAGTTAATTTAAGCAGTTACTGTAATGCATAAAAGGAATTGTTTCACAAAACTGTATAATGAATGTTGTGTTAGCTTTTAGGATATATCTCAACGAGATATTTAGTTTTTGTAAAGTGAATGCATTTTGTCAAATATCAGATTTATATTTCATTATGCATTTATGATAAATATGATCTGCTTACAGATGTAAACGGGTATGATGACAAGGGAAATCGCTTTTTTTTTGTTATCATGCCCCTCGTCTTTTTAGCATCGCGTGCAATTACTTTGCGTTTAGAGCAGTTATGCGCGATCTATACTTCCTCTGAAGCGATGGACAGGGTTACCTGTATAAGATTTTGTATATGTCTGCCTATCGTGTGAATGTTGTAGTTTAGTGTAACATAGTGGTAAGAATATTTTACTCTTAAAATATTATGAAATGTTAAATTCCTCTTTGTATTTGTTGTGTTTACTTCTTTGACTGCTTCTGGGGTTAACCGTTAACGTTAATAAGTGTTGCAACTAATCACGTTTTGTCCCTTTCTTCCTATTTTAATAGAATTAGACAAAGAAAGAAACAAAACACTAAGGCTAATAACTCATTTAATGTGTATCGGTAAGGCCCTTTAATTAAGAAACATGGAGAACCTAGGAACCTATCATATGCAAGACGAGATCATTTCGCCGACTCATTTTGTCATGAGAAGCTAGTTTTATGTGATAGTCTTTTTAAGTCTGTCGAAACTAACATGGTTGCATAGAATAGTCGACTCGTGATCTCATAAATAGAGATAACATGAGCAAATTTTGCTCTTTAGAGGTAATTTCGACCTTTCTGTAACCTCGTAACCTCGTATTTTGTCTACGGACTTTAACACGATGACCTAATTTCATAGAATGTTAGCACTTTTATTCGAGATCTTTGTCGTCGATAGGTAACTGTCGCATGCGAGATATGTATGTATATGTCGTGGGCATATATATCGTAACTGGAAAGGCAAAAATACTAATGTACATTTAAACGTGTTATTTTACGATAATAATTTTATTAGGGAAACATATGATTCAATAAAATATAAATTTTATTGAATCATATGTTTCGAATCGAATTATCGAATGAATCGAATTATGTCGTAAATCTAATATCGTTGGCAAGAATTCGCAGTCAAGGAATTAAACAAAATTGTGAATCGTATTTATATATAATTTTCCTAAATAAGATAGTAATATTACGGATGTTAAGTTCTTTTATACATTATTACACTGTACCTATACTGTTAGCTCGATTAATTGTAATGGTTCTATTAAAAAGACTGAAATCTCAACGTTTTGTTTGATTTTTGATTCCGGCGAGGATGAATTAAAATAAAACAAATTAATTTAGAAAGTCAATTTTATTCTATCTTCGTCAAAGATAAAATTTTAAGCATGTTAAAGGATCCCCTTAATAATGCTTTATCCTTAAAATGTATTTTGAAATACAATTTAGTACAAAAATAGCTTGAGATTTCCGACATTTTGAACGCAGAGCATTAAAAAGGGATCCCTTGATTATTATTTTTGGTTAATATAACCACAAATTACCAAAATACAAGCACCGTTACAAAAAAAGAAGTATAAAGTAAATGGCAGGGTGGTAAAAAGTTAACATATATTTTCTTGTAAGAATATGTAAAAGAGATATTTTATTACTATCCAATAAAGAGGGCGAGTAATTTCACATGGTTAAGATTTTAATCATCTTCGTGCTGAAAAATAGATGCAAAGCAAAATGTTATGAAGATTCTACAAATTACCTTAAAACTATAAACGGTATCGTGTTCTTTACAAACCACATCGTTCAAGTCAATAGACCACTTGGTCATTAAGTCGTCTGTAGCGAACTTCACACACTGGGCGAGTCATGCCGAGAATTGCCATATTATTATACAAGTGTGTTGGGCTATCGTGTATCTATTCGCCTCGTATATCGTCATATTAACTTCCCAGGAGAAATTGGCGAGAGGTCTCAACCAATATGTGGAGTAGGCCTATGATATCTCAAAAAAAGTTAAGGAAACTTTACTAAGTTACAAAACGTTGTAAAACTTGCATTTTTGACACAATTTAAGTACTAGCAGCTTGTTTGTTGCGCTGACTAATATTAAAGTGGTAAATAATTTATGTAAAATTATAGAAAAGCAAAAATGCCATGCTGACAATTATTTAGTTATAATTCCATATTGTTCTGTTTGAGCTTCATAAAAAACAATTCCGTTTTACAATCTACAGAGAATCTATTGTGAAAAATTACTCAAAGACTAGTGAGTTATGTACGCTAGGCATTACAAAATATTAGAAACTAATTTTACAATTAAATCACCTCGTTTTAATCCTAAATTAATATCTAAAATGGTCGATAAAATAATATTCGATAAGAAATAAAATATTTTTTATTCTGTATGTCGCATTTATAGACTGAACTTGTAGGATGGGTTTTTATATCACCAAAGTACAAAGATAGGTAGACTCAATGCACAAATCGTATCTATTTATTGAAGTGCATCTTCTTTGGGCGCATTACAGTCGAACTTAAATGCGACAGAGGCGTGAATCCAAGTGCATAAGAATTACAAAGAAACATCATTAAAATGTTTTAATTATTATTACACTAAATACAACATACTGAATCGAAAATACCAAATATTTAGTAAGTACAAGGCAGTGGAGTTATTGACGATAGCATGGAAATAAGTTTCAAGTCTTAACACTATATTAGCTGGTTCCTATATTAACACTAACTTTAAGCGATCACATATTTAAAAATAACTTGTATGGAGCGGAAAATCTAAGGGGTAAAAATAGTTCGCTTGGGAAAAGTTTGGAACTTTGGGAAAATCTTTATAATTACATTTATGGTTTGGAATAAAGTACGTATCTAGAAGTTTGTTCGGTGATTTAAAATTCTTTAAGTAGAAATAAAGTGAATATTCGTAAATATTTTTCATAATCCAATCTTTGTTACTTTCATGCTACAGTCGAGTATGTATAAAATTCTTCGAGAATTTTCAGATATCAAAATATAAACAGTATTACGAATTAAATTGCGCGCTTCGGAAATCTTCGTTTTTGCAATTAAGTAGGTATGTATATTGCAAACAATGCTCGGCTTTATGAGAAATTCAGAACATTGGCTGATGCCCTGTATTGGGTAATCATGATCGCCTTTTGCGTTTCCCAAAATAAACGAAGAATCGCGGCATTACAATTTTAAAGCCAAAATGAAATGTCAATGATCTTTGTCTTTTAATATGGCGAAAGAATTTAAGTTCTGGTATGTGGGTATGCCGAGGCATTAAATTTTTAAAGCCAAAATGAAATGTCAATGATCTTTGTCTTTTAATATGGCGAAAGAATTTAAGTTCTGGTATGTGGGTTCAACCCGGATGGGTTTTCCTACCGAGTGGGAGGAGAATAAATTGCGTTACTCTTTATTTATTTATACAGAAGCATGGTCACTAAACACGCTAATAGCAGCCAGCTGTATGACAATGAACTGGAGCCGGCTGTGACGAGTGACTCGTCGTGCGAGTGTAATATGAGCTTGTTGTCTGACGTCTGTTCAGCGACTGTGGCGGGTGTACCGTCGCGGTCGCCGAGCCGTTGGTTCGCTACTCTCAGGTTCTTCAGGAGTTTTAGAATATGCTCTGAAAATTGAAGAATATTTTTTATAGCTGAATGCCACCGCGGTAGCATTGTTTCTGGGTAAAATTCAGAAATAGCGGTAATTATATTAATTTGGAGGCGTTTAAGTAATAAGGCGGACCCTGGCACTAAGCCAGGATAGCGCCACGCAGAAAGAAAGGTAAAGGATGGTTTGAGTGGTAGAGCCACGCTGTAGACAGTTTTGTCTACAGCATGAATGGGCTGACTCGACCGAGTCATTACCACTGTCTCACAGAAAACCGACGTAAAGTAGCGGCTTGCTGCTGCGTGTCGTACGGTGAGTGAGATATCCGGAAGCCCAAATCCCCTCCCCTTCCCAATTCCTAATTATCCTTTTGTCGGCAACACGCCCATTATTCTTCTGGTGGTGGGCGTACATAGGCGGTGGAGATCACTTACCATCAGGTGACCCACTTGCTAGTTTGCCGGCCTATGCTATTAAAAAAAAAAAAGTTTTGTTAAAACCACAGGAGTAGGTTTGTCGGTCGCAAATTCCTCAGCTAGATCAGCTGCTAGGGGTACGATCCCTCCGACACGGTTAAAAAAGAATTTGTTACACTTATTAGAGATATGACATATTATGGTCTTACTACGGAGGGTGATATCTCATAATAATAATTTCTGTCAACAGACATATAATTTTCTTGTTAGCCTCCGTGGCGTATTTTTCGACGTATTGTTCGACGGGCGAGTAGCCGCCTGTGAAACGAGAGGTCGTTGGTTCGACACCCGCATCGAAACAAATTCTTGTGTCCACAAAAAATTGTCTCGGATTTGGCTGTTGTGAGACCGAAAGTCTCTCGTAGTTCCTGATACAAGACTCGTATCTTACTGGGATTTTGTGTGACTGTTGGTGTATTTATTTATTTAATACCATATTTAGAAAGCGACAACTCACCCGCTTCTCTAGTGTCGTTATCTGTATTTTCGACCCTAATAAAGGTGGTAAGTGCCACCTCATACAGTTTGTTTGAGTCAGCACTGCTTCCGATAGATCTGCGTTTCCTGCCGTAGCCAACTACACCGTTACTACATTGTACCTGAAAAAGAGTAGATCATTTATTCTTTTACTAATTTCTACTATATTTGAACTAGATAATTATATAATGATTTCTTACGTTTACGCGAATATTACTCATTGAAATAAAACTAATTTAAACGGATTTTATCGCGGTTTTCACCTGAGTCCACCCCGTGACCACGAAGGCTGAAAAGCTTTCGAAACGTCGGGATCAAAATTAATAAAAAACCGCGATAAAAGCCGTTTAAACTAGTTTTATTTCAATAGATAATTATAAGTACTATGACATTGGATATTAACCCCTTGACATTTATCCAGGCAGACAGTAACAGTCCCTCTGAACTGCACGTAGGTGGTGTCCGGGAACTTGAATGCTCTGAACTTAGCCGTGAGCGTGTCGCCGTCGTTCGTCACGAAGTTGTCGAACAGGTACGGGTCCACGGAGCAACTGAAAACAACATAATTATATTTTGTTACATAACATATAATAATGTCATTTGTGTAGTCAGAAGTATGTATGCTACTGCATTATTAAAGATAATATTGTGGTATATGTCTTAAGTAATTTTCAATAATCAGGAATTCTTAATTTGCTTTTATAGAGCCCAGCAAATGCAAATGCAAACTTAACTCGATGTTAAGTGATTTCCACCACATATAAACACCCTGAATTCCAAAAGAATCATGTATCATGCCGATTCGGAGGCTCAAATCCTTCTTCCCAATCTTCAATCCCTTTACCTTAAGGTTGTCACCGTTTGTTTCGGTATTGGATGTTTATGGGCATTTGACGTCCCTTACAATCAGGCGACTCACTTGCCCGATTGCCGGCCTTTGCTTTAAAAAAATATCGTCCCTCATAAATTTTATGGAGTTATTAATTAGCCGGTTGCGAAGCGAGAGGCCGTGGGTTCGATTCCCGTACTGAGACAAGTGCTCATGAGATACACAAATTTCTTTCTTCTATCTTTCTTCTTTTTCTTTGTATCACTGTAGTCACGACACTCACCCATTAAGTATGATGGTTTCCTGCTGCTTGCCGGTATCTGTGACATGCATGTAGTTAACCAACAAGCCGTAGACACTTGCCGATTCGTTGTTCAGGGATATCTCCATGGAGAGAGGTGTCCCGGGGCTCACTGAGATCTCGCCTGACACTCTGAGAAGTGGAAAAAACACGTGTGTATATATTTAACCGCAAAAAGCCTCCGAAATCGATTATATTATGCCTTCTTGGTACGGTAAAAGTGTATAATGGGGTAAATGCAAGAGGAAAGGAAGAAATAGGGACAAAACTTGTTTAGATTATATTGACATATACAATCTCGGGATAAACTATAAAATAATTTTTGAATTATTTATATCTATACATTTTTTAAACCGTCGCGTTCAACTAAAAAAACGTATTTCAATCGGTGCTCACACACACACACGAGCGCAAACACGCAAGCAATCACACACACACGCACGTACGCACGCACTCAAGTACTTACATATAAACACACACACACATACCGCTCTTTACAAAGATACAAATATATACAAGTGCGATACTATAAATAAAATTGCTTGGGTATTTTTTCAAGGCTGTAAATCAATAAAAAATCTACTAACTGCTTTCCATTTTGTTTGACAACCGCCCCGAGAATTGGTTCCGGGGCGTTTCCCTCCTCGTATCTAGTGATGGTGAGTACTCTGAAACATTGAAAAAAAATGTATAGTGATTTGTAATTACTTCATTTTTTTAACATTTTTACTTCAGTCTTAAATTATTTGGAAATAATCTCGAACGAATGTTGAATGTCGATAAATTCTTTCTCCTTCCTGGTGGCCAAGAATAGTCGACAACCCCGTGACCACGAAGGCTGATAAGCTTTCGAAACGTCGCGTCGGGATAAAAATTTAATAAAAAACCGCGATAAAATCCGTTTAAATTACTTTTAATTCAATATTATAGTATTTTACGGAAAAAATAATAAAGACAAAGGTATATTTGTTATTGATTTTAATTATTGATTTGCTTTTGCTTACGTTTTCAATTATGTATAACAAACAAAAATCATGGGCGAACCCGTACAACAAGTGACAACTGACATCTCTTTAAGCATCTGGTGTGTGAATAGGAGCTACTTATTTGTACGAAATTATGTGGCAGACCGATGATCGGCGTCGTCTATTCCGTCGTAATGTGACCCGTAGTCCTATAAGTCTAAAGAGATATGCAATATAAAGAACTTACTCAGGCTCAACGATGTCGGGGAAAGGCTTGACGTCCCTTTTGGAAATGGTTCGCTTCCCACCGATGGTACACCGAGCGGACACCGTCTCGCGACTACCGTCCGTGTTCTCTATCGCTATCTTGTGGTAGAAAGTGCGATTGCCCTGGAATACGAAATAGAACAAAATAATAATTCAATAAGTATTAGATACACTAGAGACAGAGACAGAAACAGATGGAGATCCTACGCGAGAAAGTGATGCAGAAGGGAGGTCAAGACCCTCAATACTGAGCAATACGACGTAAGAAGGAGGAGGAGATACACTAGAGAATCATATTTGAAATGTGTTTTAATTGCTACTACAAATACTTCTCTCTGCTTGTCACAACAAGCTGATTTTAAATGAAATGAAATTTATCTGAACCCTATTTACTCGTAACATCAGGTATCAAGAGAGACTAACGGTCCTACAACACCCAGACCCGGAACAAATATTTGTAGTTGACAAACTTTTACCTGAGTACAGGGATTAAACCGACGCCTTCTTGTTATTCCACAGAGGCTGTCAAAATGAAAAAAATATCGAGGATGAACTCACACTCATATTGTGCAGGACCCTTGTGACGCCACATTTATGCGGGTCTTGCAGATCTAGCACGAATATTGCGAGCTCCCCATCCCTGACGGGCAAGCAGGGACTGTAGTCTGAAATATGGAAATAAAGTTGAGATTCATAATCATTAAACATCGTCGGCATCATTCCATGTGAGCACGAAAGTTTATCATTATAATTTTATTACCTACTCCATGAACAAAAAGTAGTAGGTTTGCACACATTTTGCTATTACTTTCAGTCTGATCATGACAGTCCTAGACTAAATTACATGCAATTATTATTTAAGACAGAATATAAAATAATTTTCCCGAAAAAAGAACAGTTTAATTCATCATTTCTGAAAAAAGCTAAGACAGATAATTTACATGTACAGTTGCTATGTCGCGCATAATGTATTAGGTTTATATGTTATGGAATGAGGCTATCGATATATTTTTTTAATATAGGTAAACTTACACACAGGAATACAAATTACCCCCTTATAGCATAATCGAAAATAATGCCCATTAACCAATAAATATTGAACCCTCTCCCCGCAGCAAAACTGGAATCACGCTTGCTTTTGGAAACCAATATAAAGACAATGATCTATAATCTAGTCGTTTTACAGAACAGACGATTACAGTGGGTACATTTTAAATATCTAAAAAACGATGACCCAACCGTTTCTTTGTTCTCGTGTGAAGTGAAAGTCCGTTTACTTAATTTCCAGTTCACATGATAATAAGTGAACGACATTATGAGAACTCATTTTTCGCTCTTGCAACACTAAACTCCGTAACATAATGTAGCTAAGTAATTTCAACGGAAATTAAATGAAAGTGTACAGCATTACTTTTATTAAAACTTTTGCTTTTTTTACTGTCAGAACGCCTGGATGTCAGAGTTTATATTAAATATGCATACTTTTCTGACTCTACGTTAAACAGGCAATATTTTATTGGATGATAAAGAATAATGAATTAGTTTCTTACTTTTCGGACATAGTGCCGGTATGATTAAATGTAATTTTAATCGAACCTATGGTTTGGTTTCTATTTTTTTCATAACAGAGGGTCTACAAATAAGCCTGTGGATCACTTGATTATAAATGATTATAGCTTTGCCCGTATTTACACTTTTCAGCACAATCGTGGATGCATTGCTGATTTGGATGATTTAAGATCTTACTCTAAAAAAAATTAAGGCAACAGGTTTCCACCGTTTCTATTCAACAGGGTGCTGTAATTTTTCCATTAGGAAATTTACGTAATCTGACAAAGCTATACGTGATAATAATAATTCGTCTACTTACCTTTTAATTGTTCGAGGTAACTCAGCTGCCTGTTGCCGTCCATGGGGACAATCACTTTCATCACCTCGGGAGTACATTCTATTTGAGCCTTAGAACCTGGTGACAAATTAAATAAAATTTTAGATTCAATAAATACATCCAGTATATAGATAGTAACAAATAAGCAATAAAAACACCTATTTGTGCCCATATTTAAAGTTAGACTTAATATTGCTTAACTTAGTAGAGACTCGGAAAAAGTTTTGATAATAATCATTCATTATTCAACATTCTGCCAGAAACAGCGCTTCGATCATAGAGAGAGTGTTTAAAACTACCTACTCTTATTATGTAAAGAGTAAAGTTGAGCAACTAAACTGGGGTTATTTAATTTTATCAAAAACTAACAATACGAAAAAAATCCATAAAACGGCAATAAACCAGTAGGCCAGCAACACTATATATTACGTCACTACGCGATACTCAAGCGTATTGTTACGCAGGCCACGTCTGCGTGACGCTTTCGCGGGCAGACGCGGCGGATGCGGCCAAGACCAGTGTATCGCGGCTTCTGACCTATTTGTCTCTATGAAAATAAGTGTTAAATATGGCTGATTCATAGATTTTATAGCGGATATCATATTGTAGCACGGTAATGAGTAAAATAAAGTATACGGACCTTCCGTCGACGCGGTATCGGTTCCGATTCATTGACAAAGGGCAATAGACGTTCTATAAAAAGGTTTTCCGTTTGGTTATTCATCTGGAATCAATATATGGGTGGGGCGAAGACATGGCCCTAAACTACCAATTTTGTAACATCATTCCAATCAATTGGTTCGGAACTGTTCGTAATGACCCACACATCCTCAAGAAAAGAATGAAAGTAGAACGTATTTGGGTAGTCGATCACTAAAATAAATGGTCCGTTCTACTTACTAAGCATTGAACTATCAAGTACATAGTTTTAATTGGTTACGTAGGTTCGGTTTAGGTAGGTCATGATTACACGGTTGGCTTAGGTTTTGTAGTCATTCTTCTAGCAAAGCTGAAGACCGTCGTTAGTGATATGCGAATGGAATTAAGACATAAGATACGCTTAGATCTAAATGTATGCTTGGTCTGCAAATATTTGTCCTAAACTAAGCATAGTTTTCCAAACATACGAGATATAGAAAGCTACTGTATCCCTGTTGGATGTATTTAATTAACGTAATTGTAAGTAAATTAATAAATTCACTTGTAAATATTAAAATAATTTATTAGTTCGACGAAAAGTAAGATGTTACATTATTTAAAATATCCATTCTGATCATAATACACAAAGGGTAGACATTGATGACAACTAATTGGAGAACATTGGAGATGGATGATTTTTATCATCCAGAAACATCGATTCCAGTTTACACTAATTAGGCGAATTGGAATCCCAATGAATACCTTATAGGCTTCAAAGTAATCTTTATGTATAAAAATTTCGTGTCACGTTGTTTGTCCGCGATGGACTCCTAAACTACTACACCGATTTTAATCAAATTTTGCAAACAGTGTGCAGTTTGATCCTACTTGAGAGATAGGATAGTTTATATCTCAATTTATAGTCGCAATATTTTTTATTGCAAATTATTTGTTTAAAATTATCTGTGAGTTCCATAAGAGTCTAACAGTTAGCGGTTTAAGGTAATTTGAAGGTTGGATTGAGTCAGTATCCAATAAATGGCGCATACTGTATTGCATAGTTTACTACAATATAATTTAACATATACCTTAGCCACAGCAACGCGTCGCCGGGTATGCTAGTTAGTAATAAATATCACAAGATAGTAACTAAACGCACAAATTGTTCGAAACAGTTTTAAAAGATTGGCTACGTAAGTCTCACTCGTGGGACTTGCGTCGGAGGGTTCTATTCCACGTTCTGTTGAATTTTTATATTATGTTCTTTTTGTTATTTATTACTCGATGTCCCTCGTGGTTTCACCTGCGTGTATGCTACTTCTCCGCACCCGTGGGTAATAGCATGATGTTTATACCTATGAACCATTGTTTTGTCAAAACAAATATACGGTGTGAATATGACTTCAATTGTTCAAGTTGTTCAAAAGTTCCCAATCTTTAAAAGGACTTTAAAGGGAAGGAATGATTAAGGATATTTCACTCACTAATTTGTAATACAAAGTTCTGCGTAGTGTTGCTTCTGGGCAGGTGTGGCGTTTACCATCAGGCGAGTGACCTGCTCGTATCGACATTCAAGCAAATAAAAATAAAAATGGTAGGGTATACAGACAAACAGATGGCGTAGACTCTGTAATGTGAAGCCATTAATGTACTCAAATGGTACCAACGACGTTCTGTTGGTACAATACAATAAACATATCAGTTCTATGTCTGTACGTAAAATGTCACTTATTTATAATCGTTTGCCCGCACACGTGTTCCTTCCTTCCTTTAATATAGGACGGACGGAATATATTAAACGGAGTGTGAAGAAGCAGTTAGGCAGGCCGGTATGATCTTGCCGACCTACGATGGACACATTGTTTGTCGTTGGTCGACACTATTCCTTGATTGCGCTACATTTACTATCAGGTGTAGCGTAGTCATTTTGCCGAGCCAGGATAAAAAAGAAAAGAAAAAAGCTGTCTGCTGGGCAGTACATTTAAAAAAAACTATAAAATAAAACCAAAGCGACTACCAACAGTCATATGGATAAGAATGGAATAAAGATTTCTAACATTTATCGAAACGTTTGAATAACTCAATAAGTTAAATGCTGGGGAGTTTATGCGGCCCGTCCCGCAATGACCGGTCTGCGATACATCGTAAACCGCGTTTATGGAAACCCACATATGGTATATGACCATATATGACGGGGATATTAATTGAAGAAGATCCTAGCGATAACGCGTTGAATATTTCTATGGTCAGAAGGTTATCTAGCTAACCAAACTGTATTTTTTATCCTATTGTTTGTGGTGACAGTAACAGTTACCTATGATGTTTATAATAATACTAGCTTTTCCTCGCGGCTTCGCCCGCGTGATCTGCTTTTCCGGGATAAAAAGTAGCCTATGTTCATCAGGGATAATGTAGGATTCTTAGTAGCTATATGCATGCAAAGTCTCAGCCCGATCGGTTTAAAATTGTCAAAGTTTCATACAAACTTTCATCCCCTATTTTATCCCTTTGAGGATAGAATTTATCAAAAACCTTTCTTAGCGGATGCCTACGTCATAACATCTACCTGCATGCCAAATTTCAGCCCGATCCCTTCAGTGGTTTGGGCTGTGCGTTGATAGATCACTATGTCAGTCAGTCACCTTTGAGTTTTATATATTTAGATACCTAGGTAAATTATTAGTATAGTGTATATAGGTTTTCATGGACAGTGGACATCACTTACTGGGCTCGAAAAATCTCGCTTTAAAAAATAGGTCACACGATCTGATCACTTCATGGTAAGAGTTTCGCGCGAACCAAACATTACGTGCCCGTCTTCGGAATTTCGGAATTATAGTATTTCGTTACACGAATCCCACGAAATGTCGGTACGTGGTACCTTCGCAGTTCTTGGAAACTAAATGTGTGTGATTTTCAAATATTTATTCTTCTTCTTTGAATAAATACACCAAGTTCTTTGCCATTAAACAGATAAGAAATTGTGTAACTATAAATATTAAATTTTTATTATCTAGTAGATATATTTTGAAGGATTTTTTTTTATAATTTGCCTGGATGACGAAACGTTCAGGGTCTTTCGCCTGATGGTGAGCGCAGCACCTGCCTATAAACATACACAACACCATATAATTTTTTTAATTACAAACCATTATATGACACCGGTATGCGCCACCCTGATGTATAAGTCGTTAAGTCTCATAATACACAGTAATTTTACTGGTTTCAGTGTTCTTTAAACCGAAACAACAATGCTTACATATTGATGCTTGGTGGCAGAAACAGGCAAAATGGTAGTACCAACCCAGACGCCTCTCGCATTCGAGGTACCTACCACCAGAGGCGGCGTAAGGCGTGAGGGACGTGGGCCACCGCTATTATAACATTACCGTGTCACCGCCTCGCGCCTCGGAGGTTTAATGTGACGAAAAAATTTACTCATCATAAAATTATGAATATTATTAACATATCAAATTTAAACAATTAATGATTGAAGAAGAAATGTATGTGAGAAATGTAAATGTATAATGAAGAATTGTATCTGTCAAAAGTTAGCCGATGCATGTACGGAAAGGAAGAAGAGGGCTTCGCGAAATGTACCTTTCCCACTTCAATTAAGTTCTTTCCCCATCACTGGTGGTCCTTAGAATCTTGCACAAAGACCGAAATTACACTTTAACGGCTTCAATAAAAATATATACTATATTAAATTACGTTTGTCGGTTGTTACTAGATAATATAACATAGTATAAGTTATAGCATAAACATACAAGTATTAGTTTACGTTTTCTAATAGGGCTATAAATATCGTACTTTTTAGAGCTAGCCGACCATAATTAATCATTTTATAGAACCATAAATATAAGATATAAAAAGGAGGACATTCATTTCCACAAACGCGTAATTCTAATTTATACCATCATATTTTATGAATTGAAAAACAAACGAATGTATATACAATGCGTGTGGGTTTGTTGTGCGGAAGTGTTTTTACTTAGAGTTTACGCTCGACGAAACCTTACATCAGTATTCACTGGTTTAACTTCGTATTGTATAAGTCATTTGGCGAAATGTGAATAACTTTATTCTCATATAAATTTATATTGTATTTTCATTGAAATAAATATTTTGGATAAAAGCAAACACGTTTTATTGAAGCCATTATAACTACTAGTATTTTTAATGATTTCTTACGTTTAAGCGAATGTTACTCATTGAAATAAAACTGTCGGGACCAAAATTAAAACAAAAAACCGCGATAAAATCTATTTAAATTAGTTTTATTTCTATTTGTATTTATTTCTATATGTATAAATGAATTAATTTTACTTGATTGACAACTTCCATAATCTTTTAAGTCGGTTAAAATAGAGTCGCAGGGCAAACTTAGTGTATGATTAAAAGTATTTAAAGTGTGATCAGTGTTGCAGCAGGAAATATTTTAAATGTTTATCTTCCAGTGCCACATTCTTGTAGTCGGGCGACCATTAAATATTTCTAAATTCTTCTTCCTACACTATTTATTGTATATTTTTATTATAGTAATAGGATAAAAGATAATGGAATATATGGAATGGCAGTTTTGAGTAGTCACTATTAATATTATCAAAATGTAAATTTTTATAGGATCTCAAAAAGGTTGTCCATATGATATGCCCATATTATACCATTTTTTTTTATAAAATGCTTAAAACGGTCATCCAAATGTCAGGACCATATTTTTCACGATGTATCGAAATTAATATCCATATTTACTATTAAAAATATCTATAATATTTACTAAATTATTTAATTTTGATATAACAAATAACATCATAACAAATATGTGTGAATCACACAAATATTGGTCTCGGTATGAATCGAACTCGGCCTCTCGCTTCGCAGCCGGCTGCTTATGGTGCTGCCACACCGGTGTTATAAAATGTTTACAAACATTTTCTAACATTAAACATTTACTAACATTATCTAACATTGTGATAAAATGTTAGCAAATGTTTGTTAACAAATGTTATAAAATGTTTGTAAACATTTTATAACATTTTTAATAGCGGTGTGGCAGCACCATTACTAGAGGGTATGTCCCAAGTTTCACTCACCGTGTGTACACCATAGCATAGTCCAGCGCGATTACGTCGGTTCGTCGCTCGTTATGGTTGGCAGCGGCTCGCTCGCGTGTGAGCCATCTCAGATTAATGGCCGCTTCTGTATTAATTGTTGCGCTTGCTTCTAATGTGAATTTGTATGTTTTATTTTATAATAAGTGACTGTGCTGGCTATGGGCTTAGAATTCCAATAGCCTGAACCTACCCAGCGTATTTTATTAATTAATAGCAAGAGAGTTTTCAGACTAAGCAAACGTTTTAACCGGTAGGTAATTAATTGACCATGAGTTTTCATTTCGTAAACCTCTGTAGATTTTAATGTCTTTTATTATGTAATAGCAAAATCTTATAAAAAAAGTAATTCAACGTATTAAATCAATTTGTTTACACTCTATACTTGATAAATACTTCAATCAAACTTCGAGCGTAGACACGGAATTTGGGTATTGTCCTTCTTTTTTTTTTTTTTTATAGCATAGGCCGGCAAACGAGCAAATGTGTCACCTAATGGTAAGTGATCTCCACCGCCCATGTACGCCCACCACCAGAAGAATCATGGGCGCGTTGCCGACCTTAAAGGTAAGGGATAATTAGGGATAGGGAAGGGGAGGGGATTTGGGCTTCCGGATATCTCACTCAACGTACGAAACGCAGCAGCAAGCCGCTACTTTACGTCGGTTTTCTGTGAGACAGTGGTAACGACCCGGTCGAGCCAGCCCATTCATGCTGTAGACAAAACTGTCTACAGCGTGGCTCTACCACTGTGTCCTAGTGCCTTTGCTTGAGCCTACAGAGTAAAGAGGGGAAAATTTATGTTTTTAGATAAGACAAATAGTGGTCTTCCACCTGCTTTTACTCGCAGTGGGGTCGGTGCACCATCCTTCTTAACACATGTTACAGAATGATTTGGCTTGTAGTTTTTATGACCCGTCGCCTGCCTGACTTCAACACCTCTGGGAAGAAATTCATCGATAGGATGAATAGTAAAAGCCTAAAATATCGTTAGCTAAAATCCTTTTATACATTACAAGGTCAAACTGACCAGACCACATATACATCATACACAATACGTTTAGTCCTTCCAATTAGACTGAGTTGGTTGAATAGCTTGACACTCTTGTTCTTGATCGATCTTGAGGCCGTAATACAGTACGGATTTTTTATTTTTATTAGATAAAAGGCATAAAACAGAAAACAATCAATTACAATTATTAATACTTAAATACTAAAAACTTAATGCTCCAGATCGTCTTCCTAAGTATATGCCCCAATAAAAGCACAATGCGGCACCACTAAGAAAGAAAGAAGAATATAAATTTACACCCTACTTAGGTTTTTTTCGACACTACGCAAATAAGGCCCGATCTTGCTGTTCATGATGTCAACTGAGTTGTCTTTTGCATAAAGCTTATTGTATAACCGACACATCCATTTACATCAGATCAAGCGAAACTGAAGGTAAAACTTGCCTTTAAAGGGGCGCTCAAATTGAACTGTGCGCTCATTTCGCTTTCTTTTAAAGTGACATAATAAAAGTTTAATATTGAGTCAACTGAACCTTGTATTTTGTAATAACTTTGTTACTCGACAATATCGAGGACAGGTTACAAATGAAACAATATGTAAAGAGCTGTGTAACTAGAGTTTTTTGCATACTTGTGGGCACTGACGTTCAAGGCTTATGACAATCAGATGACAGATAAAGGTTTACTTTAGTATTGCTGTGTGTCGGTGTGAGTTTTTTCGATACCTGATACATTCGTATACGGGGAATATGAATGAATTTAATACGTTTCCAATATAATCCACTAGGGGCGCTGTACGGGGTTGATTTCATATTTTCGTGGAAACTGATGACGTAACAGGTGATGAAAAACTCGTACTTTGCGCTGAAATATAATCAATGACAGATAATATTTCAATAAACGTTACAGTACAGAAAATAGTTTCTTCTAGAGTGAAATTTCCGGAGGCTTATTTAAAATTTCCATTATTTTATTAAAGTTCGGCAACCTTTCTGTCTTTGTGGATGTTTACAAGTGTTTGAGATTAATTAAGTGACCCACTTGCTCGTTTGACGTATACCGCTGTTTAAAAAATGGTAAATTCTCAAACAATTATTATACACTCAGAGCTAGTAAACAGATAATTCTGCGAACAAATAAGTAAAAATCCTTGGTTGTTGTTAGCAGAGATGCATGTGTCATTGTTGTGGCTAAGGTCGTTTGACTTATCCGACAAGTATTTTTATTAATATAGGTTGTTAGTCAATACATTCGAGTATTAACATACGATTTATCTTCACTTCGAGATATGAAACATCCACAGATTCATAAATAAAAATAAAGCTATAGATAAAAAAAAATCAAAGTCAAATTCAGACGGCCTCTCGCCTACGAGGGACCTACCACCTTGTAAAAATTAGAACTACACTGTCACTACTCAGTCTAGTCATCGGGTCAGGATAAAAATCCTCAGCATGGGGCAAGGTTGGGCTCGTTAAACATAATATTTCATACTAGGTACCCTATTTCACACGGGATTAGTCGTCAAAGTGATACATTAGTATTGCCGATTGATATTGCCGTTTTATCTCAAATGCCGTTATGGAAAATAAAAACCATTCATTGTACGAAGCTTAGCGTTGTGCGCGATTTGGCGCGTTTGCTCGTGATTTATTTAATAACCTACTTTGTATTGTGAGATAGAATCGGTTTTGATACGGACAAATAATGCATCCTCTCTGATATTTCACGGCACCGAGAGACGTGACTGTGACAAACACACGTGACAACCTCAAGTATATTACGACCTAATGTCACAGAGCGATTCGATTCTGAGACCTCGTAATGTTTAGCCCTGTCATTACATGTTTTGCCACTTTTTGTTTTGAGACTTTTTTTATAGCATAGACTAGAAGAATCATTGGCGCGTTGCCGATATTAAAGGGAAGAGATAATTAAGGGATTGGGAAAGGGAGGGGGATTTGGGCTTTAGGATATCACACTCACCGTACGAAACGCAGCAGCAAACCGCTACTTTACTTTCCTGTGAGACAGTGGTAACGACCCGGTCCAGGCGGCCCATTCATGCTGTAAATAAACTGTCTACAGCGTGGCTCTACCACTCATTGATACTCAGACATGGCAAAATAACACAATGCCACGCCTAATAATATATTATGACACTAAAGGCCACGCTTTGTCACGGAAGTCTAGGCGTACCTTAAGGTGCTATGTTTTTAGTATTGTACCGTACAGCCTAAAAAATAAAGAAATTTTATTAACTTTAATTATTGTGTTAAGTAATTGCTTTGAATTGGATGGTTCCGAAACTCCAAACGCTTTATACTCCGTTATTAAGAACAAACAATGCTTTGTGCTCCATTGCTGGTTAGAGAAATAATTATAATTGAATTACAGAATTCAATTATATTTATTTCTGCTCACAGGGGCAATAACCGAATTCTAAGTAATGGCTAATGGATAGGTACATAAACAAAGCGCGATGCATGCAAATATTACTACGACTGGTTCAGATCGACATTTCTCGGATTTCGATCAGGTGTAAGGCGTAAACAATCTAAGGGTCTATTACACAATGTTTGAGTATAATTTAAACATATAATACAGTTATTTTTTTAAGTATCTGGTAGCCATTTTTATTTTTATATAATGTCAGAAATTGAATTTCGCATTTGAACGTATCATGTTTTATTTTGGCAAGTAGAGGTGGTGAAACAGGCGCTAAATGTCTTAGTTTAAATGGGCGTTTGTAGGCCATTAGATATTCTTCTAAACACATATGTGAAATGTCACTGAAATATTAATTATTTTTTTAACAAACACTTCACGGAAAACCGGAAAAAAATATCACCTAACTACCCCGTGATATACTCGTCACGGAAGTTCAACATAGAATGTACCACATACGGCACATATCTACGGGCTATCCTGTATTACATACCTCGATAGTAAAACGCATTCCGGGATCTCGATAACATACAAGGTCGAATAACCTGTATCTCGAACAACTAGATCCTCCTTACGTATTAATTATATTATATGTTGGTGTAAAACCTTCGTTAATACATTACTTTGTTGGATATCGAATAAAAAAGACTTCGTATCGTACCGCCAACGCAAAGCGTCAATGTACATTATAAAATCTATGTACATCGCGATGATTTCAGTATTCATAGCAAAATTTGGCACGCTTGGTTTCGAAACAGTACGAGTTATGTAATTTTTATAGCATAGAATAATCATAGACGCGTTGCCGACCTTAAAAGAAAAGGGATAAGGATAGGGGGATTTGGGGCTCTGAACATCCCACTTTGCAATTACTGTACGAAACGCAGCAGCAAACCCCTACTTACGTCGGTTTTATATGAGACAATGGTAGAGCCGTTCCATTCATACTGTAGACAAAACTACAGCGTAATATTATAATATCTGTGATTGATACATGCGGTCCCGGTTTCCCCACTTCCTTCCCCCATTCTCTATTGATTTGGTATTGTGAGTGTTCATGGGCAATGGAGATCACACCATCAGTTGATCTAATTGCGCAATTGCGGGACCGTGAAAAAAAAATAACTAACTAACTAACAGGCTGTAATGGAATTGTCTTATACGCCAGGAATAAGTCAAATAATGGTATTTTCAGACTTTAATGGTGTTTGAATTGATGGTCACGGTCGGCGATAAATTATTAGAAAACGGCTGGATATCATGCGAACTGATTCAAATTAGACGCAGTTATATTTTTTGGGGCAATGTAGGATTTCACGCTTTCATTGTTTCGGTAATTCTATAGTTATCGGTATCTAATTGTGAGTATTTTATTTACGCATGCAAAATAATGTAATGCCCATATTCACAAACGACACTTAAGTAAGCTCTTTGCCAAGTATCGAATTCTGTGTACTTGATTGATCTGTTTTTATTTAGCGTCAAAAATTAACCAATAATTTTTATAGAAATTGTCACTATGCGTTGGCGCTCACTATGAGGCCTCATAGCAACGTTTATGAATACGGGGGTTTGTGTCATATCACGTCGTAGAAATAAGCCAAAAGAAGCAAAATGAAACAAGAAAGCAGAACTCCAAAGAGGGATATTAAAAAAAGAACGGGAATGTTCTAAATTTAAACGCTGAATGATCGTTGTTTGTTTATAAAAAAGGTAAAAAGCATGCCAAGTTTACGTCGAACTAGCATACAAGTGACCCACTCTAGAAACTGTCTAGTATCTGAGAGAACCCTAAGCCCCTTACCGTAAAGCCCCGCTAGCCTACTTAAAACAAGCTCGTGTGATACGGTCAGTCCCACATTATCATGTTTATAGGACGACTGCTTTTTATGGATCAGGAGAAAAACTACCGACACCTGTTTACGGGTAAATGCATTGGTATAGGTGATAAAAAGGTTTAATTAATATCTTTGATATTAAAATTGTGTCCATGTGTGGAAGACTGCATTCTGCAGGAATAATGCGGTTTGGTCATCTGATGAAGATTAATGTGTATGATCGGTCACATTTCGTCAACAAAAAAAAAGTAATAATTAAGTACCTTTTGTTCGGACGAGAATTCTATTGGATAAATTCATTAAAATCTAGTTCAAACATCAGCTGTTCTAATGGTTTGTGCATTATTAGATCCTGTTGTGTGATTTTCTTATTGTATGTGTTACATGTTTTTTCTCTTTAATTAAAGAAATAAAATTACAAAAATAACTTAAACTGACCATGAGTTGACATAATTGAAATCCATAGAAAATCTTCTTTAGAAGAAAAAAGACAACTAAATAAGACTTCATGTGGATTATAGCTTTATGAATAGTGTTACCTTTTAACAAAATATGTCGAAAGTAATTAATTTATACAGTATTCTTTAGTTTTAAAGTTATTTTTTAATATTAAATCTTATAATTTTTTTTTAAATAAATTAAAATATTTCATTTTATTTTTTTTCATTTTTAATTCAATTAATTTTATTATTCGATTACTAAAAAGTGCCACTTATTTCGATTTCAATTGCCAAGTCCAACTAGACTAGGTATCCCTCGCAATTTCATCCTCGTACATGTTACTGTTCCGCTCCTGTAAGTCGTAGCGTGATGATGATAGATGTGAAGGATCAACTCGACAAACAATTGTATTGTGTCAATATGAACTCGATTAAGTCGTTTTAAATGTACACGGTAACACAGTTGAAGGAACGATTTTATGTAAAAAAGAAAGACTGTACAAAAATTACAAAACCAATACGAAAAAATTGCTCTGGGTAGGCAAAAGCAATTTCTTTCAGACAACCTTGAGTTTTTTAAGGGATTTCAGAAGGTCCTTCGACGATGTAACGTAACTTACTTTAATTCTTTATTAAAGTTGTTAAAAGTTACAAGGAGAGAGGCAATTTCCCTGTCTCCGTTTTATACCTAATCTAATTACTAAGAAAAACTGGAACGGATTGGCGAGATAGGTAGCGGGTTAAATTCTAACCCCCAGGACTCGCCCTTCCGACTTTGCGAAGTTACTATGTATTCTTTTTTAATGATCGATCCTTATCAGTAAAGAAAAACATCGTGGGGAACACCTGCATGCCTAAGAATTTCCCTCAATAATTTTGAAGGTTTATTTTGAACAATAATAAAATTATAAAAGGAATTTGCCAGGCCGTTGTCACCATTTCAATTAGTCGTGCAATTATTTTTTATTTAACTCCCTATTAGCTTAAAAAATCTCAAATCCATCAATTTTAAAACTTAATCGATAATTCTGTTGCTACACCCCATCACTAGTAACCTTTAGCTCACTTTCACAAAGTGGCACAAACTTGAAGCCTCCGCGAGCGTTAAACGAAAATAGCCCGCGGTTAATTATACACCTGTGTTTTTATTTTTAAATGCCATATTTTTATGGGCGCCAGGCAATTTTTATTAAATTTATGGCCTGCGCATCACTATGCGATAAACTTGTTTTTGCACGCAATTCCATCTCAATGACATTTTATTGATAAAATTGAAATAGTATATTTATCTCTACATTTTAATGTTGGTGGAGTAGGCAGTGAATGCCTGGAAAAAATAATGTAGATTCTTTAGTGTCAGGGTCCCGGCTGATATTGAGCATTACGTGATAGAAAAACCGAATATCACTTTCCCGACTCGGGGACCGAATCCGAGATCTCAGGACAACGGTATCACATACGTAACACAACTCCGCCACCGAGACAGTCGTTGTACTACAGGTATATAATATTACGTTTAAATTACTTAAACTGGTGCGTTATTAAAATGAAACTAATGATAATACAAAGAAAATAAACAAACAAGAATTCCCGAGACTGGTAGACGTCAGGCAGGAGGCCAGTGTTAAAAACTACAAGCCAAATACTCTGTAACATGTGTTAAGCCCCCTACTGCGAGTTGGTTAAGGGCAAAGAAGAAGAAACAAGGACACAAGGAAACATGAACGTCAGGTTCCGCGACGTCAACACGCAAGAAACGGTTGGTCACGTTAAGTAGGACGGCGCACACTGCACAGGCATAGATTGCAAACCGGACTTCTTACTGACCTTAGGGCCGGGGGAAATTGGCCACACTCAACGTAATTGCGTTATGTTCAATTTTATATTTCAGTTTGTGTGTTTGTTTACGTATAGGGGATTTTTGCACACGACAAATGCGGTTTTTTTTTATCCTGGCTCAGCAAAGTGACTACGCTACACCTGATGGTAAGTGTAGCGCAATCCAAGAATAGTGTCGTCCAACGATAAACAATGTGTCAATCGTAGGTCGGCAAGATTATGCCGGCCTGCCAAAGGGCCAAGGGGGAGGGGAAGGAAACAGGGATGAGAAAAGGGTTAGGATCAGGAGGCAAGCCCCCTGGGGAGAACCGGTATACACTGGCTGACCCTGGAACGCGACCCACACAAGGTGGGCCTATCTGCTATGTAAACAGGAAGGTTTTGTTAGTGCATTTAGAAGACCGGTACTGGTTTCAAACTACCAGTTGTGTTACAGTTTATTTACACCCCATGATGTGATAGGGGCAAACCAAACCAGGGACAAATATCAATACCGGGTAAGAGATGTGTGATTTTCCGTGTTGAAAATTCAAAGACATTGTGTTTGCCCAAATATAGATTTGAACCCCGGACAAGAACAGGTTTTTCTGTGCCTTTGCCTTGTGCCTAAATAAAAGCATTTACGAATATATTAAGATGCCGGATCCGTTTATACTTTAAACAATATATTTTTTTTAATTTTTTATGGAATATTATTTTTTTGGAGAAACTTTATAGATGTTCCTGCGTGCTATTTTCCTATAAATGTTTGTATAATTGTTTATGCACCTTTGTGTATGTCTGAAATATTACGATTTTTTTATTCTGTCATCATTTTACCCAGTAACGTTGTCTAAATGCCTTAAAGATTACAAAACACTAATAAATTATAATAATCACCAGTATACAAGACAAGAACATTTCATATGATGAGATTCGATGTACTTAATTAATTAATAAATTAATTATTTATAAAAATTAGCATGTTAGTTTGGAAGTCATATTACCAAATAGTGATTACACGAGCCAAGTCGCGGGGTAGAATCGTGTTTGTATATTTTGTGGTCAGTTTATGTTCGCAACGTCTGCGGTTAGACCAAGTGGGAAATAGTGCTGCGGAGATGCTTTAGTATAATCAGCTAAGTGCGATTTCCTGAAGAAAATATATTTTTTATAGTATATGTCGGCAAACGAGCAAGTGATCCTGATGCTAAGTGATCTCCACTACCCGTGTATGCCTTCAATACCAGAAGAATCATGAGCGCGTTGCTGACCTTAAAGGAACAGGATAATTGAGGGATTGGGAAGGGGAGGTGGATTTGGGAGTCAGGAAATGTCACTGACCGTACGAAACGCAGCAGCAACCCGGTCGAACCGGCCCATTCATGCTGTAGACAAAACTGTCTACAGGTTGGCTCTACCATTATACCTTAATAAGGCAATATGATAACATTTTAGCAAAATGTTTAAGATATTTCCTGTTATTAATAAAAACTCGCGGTTATGAAGTATTATTTAGGAAAGAAAGGTAAATTGACCTCTCGGCTTATCGTAAGAGATTGGTCGTGTCGCTAGCAAAATTCCAGATTTGCGTTTACATGCACTTAATACTTATTTTACGTTTGTAATTATAGCCTTTTATATGTCTTTATTCCAATGCTTGGCATGGGACTCTACTAATGAGAGGAGTTAGCCCTTAGTTCAGTTGGGGGCAACCGCCAGCATCAGGCCGCGGACTCGAAGTCAGCGAAAAGCGGCGGCGGCGCGGGTGCGGCGCGTTCAAATGCATAGATTTAAATGGACCCAGTCTCGAAAGCAGCGGCGCGGGCGCGAGGAGCGACGTACGAGCGGCGCGCGCCTATCGAGCGGCAACTGCGCGTCTGCATTGACGTAGTGCTGTGTATTTTCAAAAATGCCCGCCGACGTAGTGAAGCAAATTATTTCAATTATTTTTTATATGGAACATCATATTCACATCAATTTCGGTCGCGAACAGACACTAATTTCTCATAGTACAACACTACGCCGCTCTAGCGCCGCGCGATCTGCCCGCTGACTTCGAGACCGGGTCTCCGCCACACCCGCGCCGCCGCCGCCGCCGCCCCGCAACCGCTGACTTCGAGTCCGCGGCCGGGTAGAGCGAGTGGAGCGGTCGCACTAGGCGCCAGGGGGTAAAGGGAATCAAAATGGCAAATGCGTAAAGTCGGGATCAAAACTAATAAAAAAACCGCGATAAAATCGTTTAAATTAGGTTTATTTCAATGAGTAATATTCGCGTAAACATAAGAAATCATTATGATACCTGCCACGTCATTCCTATGCGAGAAATATGTATGAAGTTACAAGGTTTTCAGTACAATTCACCAGGGACGCTGTACAGATCTGGATATATTTCTTCGTAAATACGGATCACGTGAGTGGTATCGAAAAACTCGCAATACAGGCAATGTAAAGGAAGCGTGAGTTGTATTGTACGTAAAGTGAAAGAAGCCGCGAGCGAATATTAGTCGTGCATAACTCCTGTAGTGACGCGTAATATGGAAAGTCCATTATACGTAACAATGTGCCCTGATTGAGCCCTTAAGCGGTTCGTGCCTTTGTGGTGGTATTTGTAAAGTAAGGCTTTATGCGAGATGTCTAGGTTTTTTCGCCTCTTGTAACGACGAATTATATTTTGTCTTTCGCTTGCGGGATTAAGTATAACGGTTCCCTAGATGACTGTGCAGTTCACAACAAATAGTACCTATAACCAATAATATGGAGGAAACTCCATAAAAATATTAATATAGTACTTTTAGTTGTAATCCAGTTCTATCTACGTGCCAAATTGTATCCAAATCCTTTCCACTCGTAGGCGTAATGGATTAATAAACATCCAAGTATACACATTTTTAATATTAGTTAGTTTATTTATTCGAATGTATGTATGTTTAGGTCGGCAACGCACCCATGATTTTTCTGGTATTGTGGGCGTCCATGGGCAGTGGAGATCACTTACCATCAGGTGACCCCACTTGCTCGTTTGCTGACCTATGCTATAAAAAAAAAAAAACTTAGTTGCTGGGAATTCCTTATCATGCGCTTGTCTAAGCTTGCTAAGATTAAGATTAATTCTAAGATTCCCGATATTACGTTATCAACGGACTTCATCCGACGCACTGCCACTTTAACTACTCGATGAGTTAAGCTATCTCTTTGCAGGAATCCTATTCGGTAGAGCAAGTGCTTAGTTTTAAATTCATCATCATCTCAGCTTATTGCCGTCCACTGTTGGACGTAAGCCTCCCCAAGTAAGCGCCAACCATCCCGGTCTTGGGCAGCCCGCATCCATCCGCTACCTGCCATCTTTTTCAAGTCGTCGGTCCACCGTGTAGCCGGGCGCCCTACACTACGTTTGCCTATACGTGGTCTCCACTCTAGCACCTGTCTGCTCCACCGACCATCTGTCCGTCTGCAGACATGACCGGCCCACTTCCACTTCAGCGTGCTAATTTTGCGAGCAATATCGATGACTTTGGTTCTCTGGCGGATAACATCATTTCGGATCCTATCCACCAGAGAAACTCCAAGCATTGCTCGCTCCATAGCACGCTGAGCGACTTTGAACTTATGGACCAGTCCGCTAGTCAGTGTCCACGTTTCAGCTCCGTAGGTCATTACAGGTAGGACGCACTGGTTAAAAACTCTCGTTTTTAAACACTGGGGGATCGACGACTCGAAAATGTTACGTAGCTTCCCGAATGCCGCCCAGCCCAACCGAATTCTTCTGTCCGCCTCCTTCTCGAAGTTGTGTCTGCCTAGTTGTATTATTTGGCCAAGGTAAACATAATCTTGCACAACTTCGAGAGTGGCATCACCCACGACTACAGGTCTCGGGAAGACGTGACGGTTAAACATAACCTTTGTTTTATCAAGGTTCATCCCGAGACCTATTCGTCTTGAAGAACGGTTGAGGCTGTTCAGCATTTCTTCCAAATCCGGCAGAGTTTCTGCCATGACGACAATGTCATCCGCAAATCGCAGATGAGAGATGTACTGACCGTTGATGTTGATGCCCCGTCCTTTCCAATCAAGCGTCTTAAAAGCGTCCTCCAACGCGTTTGTAAACAGTTTTGGAGAGATAACGTCTCCCTGTCTTACCCCACGACGCAGTTGGATTGGCTTTGTGCTATTTTCTTGTACTTGGACGGTCATCGTTGCGGCCTCGTACAGACATCTCATCACCTGGATATATCTGTCGTCAATCTGGCATCTCTGCATGGACTGCAGAACAGCCCAGGTCTCGACGGTGTCAAAGGCTTTCTCGTAGTCCACATACGCTAGGCATAGAGGCTCATTGTACTCCTCGGTCTTCTGGATAATTTGCCTGAGTGTGTGTATGTGGTCTACGGTAGAAAAGCCCCTACGAAACCCAGCCTGCTCCGGCGGTTGGAAGTCATCGAACTTTTGGGCAAGACGATTCGAGATAACCCTCGAGAACAGCTTATACACATGGCTCAGGAGTGATATGGGGCGGTAGTTCCTCAATTGGGTGTTGTCTCCCTTTTTGAAGAATAGAACCACCACACTCCTGCTCTATGCTTCCGGTGTTGTGCCAGTGTGGATGACAGAGTTGAAGAGCTTAGTAAGCTCTGTCAAGACAGGCATACCCCCTGCCTTGAGGAGCTCTGTTGTAACTCCGTCATCTCCCGGAGCTTTGTTATTGTGAAGCTGTCCGAGGGCTATTCTAATCTCGCCCACGTCGACGTCGGGAAGCTCGTCTGTGTAATGGCGAGTTAGTCTGGCTCGCGGATCACTCGCGCTGTGGGCCTCAGGGGGAGATGCTTTTTGAGCATACAAGTCCCCGTAATACCTCTCGACCTCTGCGAGTATCTCTGGCATTGAGGTGACGGTGGTGTCCTGTGGTGTTTTGAGCTTTGTCAGGTGGCAACTGGAGGTATGTGGCTTGGCGAATACCCTAGTGCCTTTATTTTGTTTAATTATATTTTCGATATCTAGGGTATTCGTGTGTCTGATATCACGCCGTATTAGCCTCTTCACCTCCTTGTTTACCACCTGACGCTCCGATGGTGTGACATTTATGAGCTCTCGTCTTTTCCTCAACAGTTCCAGAGTCTCGCTTGAGAGTTTAGATTTGCGTCCATTGCTCTTTGGCCGAAAGTATTTGTAGCCCACCTCGCGAATAATCCGCACCAGACTGTTGGTGGCGTCATCAATATCCGCCGTGGTTTCCAATACGGCGAAACGGTTCTGTAGCTCCAGCTGAAAAGCTTCACAGCCGACATCAGCTTGGGGCAGTGTTGGTCGAAGAGTCGACCTCATCAACCGCGCACGTTCAATTTTAACATTTATATTCAGAGTGCCTCTTACCAATCGGTGATCACTACCGGTGTTAACCCTATTGATCACAGAGACATCTCTGAATATTTGGCGCTTGTCGGTCATGATGAAGTCGATCTCATTCCGGGTCACATTGTTGGGGCTTCGCCAGGTCCACTTCCTTTGGGGCTTCTTCTGGAAAAATGAATTCATCAGAAAAAGCCCCTGGGCCTCGAGGAAATTGACTAGCATTTGCCCCCTATGATTCCTGCACCCATAGCCGAACGGTCCTACTCGTGATTCACCGTATCCTTGTACTCCCACTTTGGCATTGAAGTCACCCATGACAACGCTGTAGGAAGTTTGGGTACGAGACATAGCTTTCACTACATCTTCGTACATGGTCTCGACTTCATCGTCAGGATGTGCAGACGTCGGGACGTACACTTGTATAACCTTCAGAGAGTATCTCTTGGATATTTTTAGGACAAGGTACGCCACTCTCGATGATACACTACCAACTTCCACAACGTTGCTTCTGAGTGACTTGTGGACCATAAATCCGACGCCACCTTGGGATGGTTGGTGTCCTTCTCGGAAGTAGAGTAAGTGACCGGTATCGAGGGTCATCTTCTCCTCCCCCTGTCTTCGGATTTCAGATAATCCCACGATATGCCAGTTAATATGACTTAGCTCTACTTCCAATTCTGTGACGTGCTCGTCCAACCGCAGAGAGCGTCCGTTGTACGTTGCCAGAAACAGTCGTTTGTGGTACCCTACCGTAGCCCGGGGATTCTTAGCACCCCCCACCCCGCCGTTACCATGGCCGGTACCGTGACCAGGAATAGCGAGGCTGCCGGGAACTGGGGGCCGTAAATTTTGGGAGACTGCCATTTGGGGGTTTTGCCATAGTCACCACGCTTGGCAGGCGGGTTGGTGACCGCAGTCGCTGGAATGTTTCGCCAATGGCGCTGCTGCCCACCAAAGGCACGAGTATTTGAGGCATTCCAGCTCATTCATGTGGTTATGCCGCCACGAGTCGGCCGCCAGAGCCTCATTCGTTAACTAGCAGGGTGTACCGCGAGCAGGTAGGGTTGGCAATTGGAGACTTGAGTTGTTATTCGCCCCCCTTACACCCTCCCCACCCACCCAGTTTTAAATTATACTCATTATAATAAATATTTTATTTTATATGAATAGATGTTTTCCAAAACAGCTAATTTAAAAATTATGTCTTCTACACGTGATAAAACTATGGGTTTATTGTTGTTAAAAATATTGTTGATTAGTATGTAACAGATTTTTTTATATCATAATATAACACTACTTTTGTATTTTAAATGGTTGCCTGGACGAGATCGCTGTTAGTAATAAGGCCGCCACTTGTGGCACATTTATTTATTTGCTGTTTTTTGTCAATTATTGCTTTCTTTTTTTATGTGTGTGTCTAAAATAAAGAGTTAATATCTACTACTATATCTACTTTTGAGTAGCTCGAACACTGATGTAAATGTTCCACATTAGACCTTTTTTCACCGATATAATATGTTGATAACAATACTCTCATATGTGTTTCAGTATTGAACGAAGTTGGAAAGTGTTCAAAATATTACGTCCAATTATGTTCCAACGTGGTTTTATAACATATCAAAATCGCGTGCAACTGATGGGGTAAAAAGGTAAGGTAAAGGGGAGTGAAGGTTAAACTGGTAGGTTCCTCGTATGTGAGAGGCCGTCTGGGTTGGTACAACCACTTTGTCTACTTCTGCCACCAAACAGCGATGTGTAAGCACTGCTGTGCTTAGATTTGAAGGATATTGAAGCCAGCGAATTTACTAGTCATTATGAGATCTGACATCTCAGCATATTATGTATCGGGGTGACGAGTGCAGTTCAGTGACATGCAGTGCTTTGTAAATCATTAAATAAGGTTATGTGTGGTGTTGGTTTTGTTTATGGGCAGGACTCATACTATCAGGCGAGCGATCTGCCCGTGTCATCACTCCAGCAAATAATAACCAATGTTACATGAACACTTTTAGCCGTGCCAAACTTTAACGCCAAGCTAGAGCCCATGTGTTGCCGTCGATTTAAACTGATAGATGTATTAGAGTTTCGAACATTGTACAATGTGAATACAGGGTAAAAAAAGAGAGCGATAGTCAATCTTTATTCTTCGTGGACCTTGTTGTAAGAGTAAAGACACAAATACGCCTCGTTATTATTAACTTTGCTTTAATCAGCCTTTTTAGAAATACGAGCGCATCTCCCATGCTTGTAGGGTTGCCACACTCTGTTTTTTCATAATTATTATATGCTCCGATAATTAGTAAGAGTTGGTTGTGACAAAAAATATGGTATCAAAAGGCATTTATTGCAGAATGCAGGCAAAGGCTACCTTTTCATCTGCAATTTTTGAAATAGCTTCTGTTCCTCATAATTTCGAATATTAAAAAATCTTAATACAACTATGATATCACGACGACTCGTTAAAGTAATGGAAAATATTAATAACATACTTTTCTTATTTTACGTATTTGTGTATACCACGGTTATTTGAGAGTGGAATTTACATTCACATTTTGTTCAGTACCTAAAATTGAACCACGCTAATTCAATTCTTAGGTGGGATGCAATCCTTACATATAATCCAAAATGATATAAAGGATATAAAAGTGAGTCTATCTGAATTTAGTGTGCAAGTAGTGTAACGAACGAACGAATTGGATGGACATAATTTCTATCCCGAAAAAATCTTTCATGCGAGCTGATCCGCAGATACAAGCTAGTGTAAAATATGTGATGGAGTTAATAACCGTACTACGAATTAGTAATTTCCTTAAGGACTATAACACACGATACTTTTAATATCTGTGATCGGCGATTCAGTTGCTTTTCGGAAGTTCGATGCCGTGTCTCAACGTTTCAATCCGCACACAAACGCTAGTTGCGAGCGCGGCGACCAAGTCGTTTTGTAAGTGGGATGTAGCGACTGAACGCTACATTCCGCATACATTCGGTTGCCAGTTGTAACACATTAGTGAGATTTTAGCATCGGTGGTATACGACTCAGTGTTGTAACGAGATCTTTTTTTTTATTTGATTGAATGACAAGAGGAGCAAGGCGCTCGCCTGATGGTAAGCGCCACGCCTGCCCATATACATAAGCAACACCACAAAGAACTTTGAACTTATAAAGCACTGCATGGCACTGAACTGCGCTCGTCACCCCGAGACATAAGATATTAAGTTTCATAATGCTCAGTAATTTGACTGGCTTCAATGTTCTTTAAACCGAAACACAACAGTGCTTACACACTGTTGCTTGGCGGCAGAAATAGACAAAGCGGTGGTACCCACCCAGACGGCCTCTCGTATACGAGGGGCCTACCACCTTGTAAGTTCTATGTTCGAGTGAACAGTCAGCGCGGGCGCGTGCTACTCTTCACTTCACTTCTCCGCCAGCTGGGATCGATAAAGTCTGTAAAACGCACGATATTTAGTTGATTAGCGTAGAAATATTTTTAAACGTTTTCCCTCACCATTTCCGTGGCTTAATATAATATTTTATAATTTTTGTTTAAATTTTTAAAACATATTACAACCCTATAGTATCGTATTAATGTAATTATATCGTTTGGACGTTATATGATTGATGTTTCACGAAATTGTGCGTGGGTGAACAGGTTCGGTGCCCGCTTGATGGTTGTAAGCCTTTAATGCCTTTGGGATTCTTTGAGGCCTCGCAGTATAGGGGTTTTCATTGTGGAGTCTAAGATTCTTTGCTTGAAACGGAATGTTAAATACTTAATAATGGTTTTGTACCGCGATTGCGATTTGTTCGCGGTATGACGATTAGCTCGCCCTCTATCACATCATGGAACGAAAATATGCTCGGCGAAATATGGGTGTACTGGTTACACCTCCGCCTACCCCTTCGGGGATAACAGGATAAGTGTATAAGTAGAATGACAATGAAATAAAGAGGAAGCAATATTAAGGGCATATTATTTTATAATGTTGAAATTTTGTCCGCCACTTTACGCATTAAAGCCACATTAAGTATCGATTTAACAAAACTCTTCTTCGTGCTTAACAACAGATAATTTTTTTTTCATCGTCTGAACTACATATAACTTGTTAAATGATGTTTAATTATCATCTTTTAAAATACGCACAGCCAAGTAGTGGAATTCCCTGCCTGCGTCTGTCTTTCCGAGTGCGTACAACCCGAAGCTCTTCAAGACTAGTGTGAATCGGCACCTTCTGGGTAAGCTCGTTCCAACGTCGATCTCATCTTTGTCCATGCGGCTAGATTGAGGTCAAGAGCAAACCCATTTTTAATAAAAAAAAAGACATAAGCTTATACTCAGCTTAACTCTTTGGAGCAAAATATAAAATATGTCATTCATTGTGCACCGGCCTTATGTAAATTCCGCTATACAATTTATTCCCTATATTCCATGTGGCCATAAATATATTACTTTTAAATAAGTTATAAAATAAACACAATATAAGGCCGCGTGTTTACGACCGTTTCCCACCAGTCAAACACAGAACGAAGATGTTTATCGTAAAACTACATTAGTTAGTACTGTTATACTGTCTTCTCTCACTATTGTTCACATAATGTTTATCTTGACGTTTCTCAAGTTTGACAAATAGTGTTACCTCGACCGCGAGGTATGATCACAGATGGTCAGTAGTGGGGGCAGTTGGGAGTCCACCATTGGTCCTACTAATATTTAAAATCCTGATTGCGGGCTCGTTATTGAACCAATTTTGATTGTGTTTTTATAAGAGAGGTTCTTTCTCGTATTATGTTCTATTACGTATAAAATAATGTATAAAATTCAGTATAGGAAACTACCTTATAATATTAGTTAGATATTACGGATATAATAATAGAAATAACAGTTTCTTGTATCTCAAAGTAAAAAATGAAAATAGCACTGATGGTAGTGGTAGAATTACGCTGTAAACAGTTTTGAGCATGAATGGCTTGAATTATTGCTACGTTTAGTGCGGTAAGTGAGATTTGCATGTTGTTGAATTCTGCAGCACACCCGTGTTTCTTCCGGTGTAAGGGAGTTCATGGGGCGGTGATCACTTACCACAAGGTGTCTTACAAGCTTGTTTGCCGGCCGCTTCTATAATTAACAACCTAACCATTAAAAACTCCCGACATAAATTAGAAAGAGATCTGTTATTTCTAAATGGCTGAAAAGATTTTCTTTAACCATACCTAAATACCATTATCGAATATACTAACGTTCTTTGATTCTTGCCGTTTCGTCAAAGATCTTTTCACTTCCGTCCAAGCAGTTATCAAATGTGATTCAATAAAAAATGCAGTGTTAAATAAAAACTATTTTTAAATAAACGATAAAGCAAAGATTAATTTAAAACATGGAATAATTTAATTATTTCCCGACCTATATGCCTGATCGCCTAGATGAAGCCTAGAACTTGGTAATTAATATTGTCGCCATTTTGAAAGCAGAATAAAAATCGATCGGCAACGGGAACGCGTTCTATTTTTAAGTTGATGTCAATTTTACTTTTTTCCCGCCACAGATTCCGCTACTAAGGTAACTCGCATCAACCTATATATTTTTTGCTGCCCACTGCTTTAATGTGTAAATACGACTTAATAAACCCAAGCCTGAGTGTGTTTTGCGTATTTATTCTGAGACTGGCGTGTGGGAAAATATTATCTTTATTATTAAAGCCAGCTTTTTTCAGAAAAGCAGTATGTATTTACACATGAAGTTAAATAGTGAGTTGTTTTAGATGGAATTACCAAATGGCGAAGACTGAAAACGATGACCGAATTCTTTGCTGTGTGTAGATTTTTGAATACGTGATTTTATTATTTTATATTTTTTTTTATTGAGCCTTCACAATAAGGTTTATGAATATAGGAGTTAATGCTCGGCTCAATTCAACTCAGCCAAACAGAGCATGGCAATAATCAAGTTAGCCACGAGCAATGATTCGGATCTCGGTGATAGCTTCATATATGATTATCCAATCCTGTTATTACTAACCGATCGTTTTTTTGCTTTTATAAACGCGCTTGTGTTATATAACTGTCAATTCGTGATGTATACTGCAATTTTAAATGTGATAAATTGTAAGAACCTCACCGTATATTAAATATCATTTTTGTATGCATCTTCGTCGGCATGGATGACTGATAAATTTTCTCGTGGGATTATCGTATGACCAGTTAGCTTGTTTGTTTCAAGGGCGTACTTATTGGTTTTTGAGCGCACTGTACTTGTAGAAATTAATATAATTAATGGATATATAAGGCATATACTATAGGCAGTATAATATTAGGAGCAATGTTATATTCTCACTACCTAGGTGTCGCAGATGTATTGCGTACGCGGTACTACTGCTGTGCTGAGGTCTCGGGTTCGATGCCCGGGACGGGTAAAAGTGATATTGCGTTTATATTAGAGTTATTCAAGACATTTGGTTTAGGCGTGATTGAATAACGAGTATCCCAATTCACAAACATCCAAACTTTAAGATTTATAATATTATCAATCACAGGCTGTGAAGCGAGAGGTAGCGGGTTCGATTCCAGCACCGAGACGAATATTTGTGTGATCCAAAAATGTTTGTTTCGTGTCTGGGTGTGTTTTCTTTCCAGAATGATTGGAAGCGCCAGCCTGTAATTATAAGCCAAATCTTTCTGTAACATATGATTATAAAGCATGTTACGACATTCCTAGTGTGAGTAGGGTAAGGGTAAGGGTAGGTGGGAAGTCGGATATTCGAATTGATAGGATAGTAGGATTAGTAGTTAAAAATCTAATTAGAAAAATACCGTCTAGACAAAATCGCTATATATTAGCGTTTACTTTGCCATGCTTTTTGAAAAGAAAGAGCAGTGCTCTCAGTGCCAGGTTTTCCATACTTATCAAGTGATCCGTATTCACGAAAATATGTCTGTAGATCCATACAACGCTCCTAGCGGATTATATTGGAATCATATTGATATCATATAAAGCCTCCGTGGCGCAGCGGGCGAGTAGCCGGCTGTAAAACGAGGGGGCCGCGTGTTCGATCTCCGCACCGAGACAAACATTTGTGTGATCCACAGATATTTGTCGGGGTCTGGGTGTTGTGAGACCGAAAGTCTCTCCTAATTCCTGATACCCACGACGCAAGACTCGTATCTTACTGTGGGGTCAGGACTATCTATGTGACTGTTGGGTGTTTTTATTTATTTATAGGTATATAATAAATAATAATATTTTTCACATATTAATGACACGATAGATATCGAAAAAACTCACGCTGTACATCTCAAAGTTTAAAACAAAGTCACTCGCATTCACGAGTATCGTGAATATATGTTATTTAAGTGTCAATTAGGGATAAATACGGTCATTTAAAAAGATGGGCGAATAAATATTGAGTCCAACGCATCTGCTCCATATAGAGCTGTTCTTTTTCTTATTGCTTTTTAATTACACGCACGAAGTGAAATATAATTATTTCTTTAAGGAGTGTTGTGAATAAAGTATTAACATTTATCTGCAAGTCCGCGCCCCCAAGGAAATTAAACTGTGTAAATATACTGTCCCCTAGTGCTTAAGTGATCACTGTCATTAAGCCAAGTAAAAGCATGTTATATACTACTATTATAAATGTTTGGATGTTTATGGGTTTGTGAATTTGTATGTTTGCTAGTCAATCACGCTTTAACGGCTGAACGGTTTTGCAATAAATTTGGCACACAGGTAGACCATTAACTGGATTAGGAGATAAGCTACTTTTTATCCAGCAAAAGGATCACCCGGGCAGAGCTGCTATTTGTTAATATACATATGTACATATATTCACATCTTATAATTCGTTTTTTCGACCGCCATTTATTCCTTAATAAATGCCGTTAACCGTTAAAAATTCCAGTCATCGATTAGAAAGACATCCATATTTAAACATCTCAATGGATTTTCTTGATACATACCATAAAAACTGCATTCAAATCGGTTCATTCGTTTAAGAGCTACCATCAGACACAGGCGGACAAAGGGTCCAAAAATCACACCTTATTTTGTGAGGCTTAAAATAAGTAACATCTCCACTGGATTCTAAGTTCCAATATTATGTACAATTTATTCAATCGAAGTAGAAATGAATGTTCAATATGTTCCGCGATACGTGATGCAATAACAGAATTTAATACCCACGCTCTCAATTCCAATACTAGTAATTTCCGAGTAATATGTCATTAGCCAGCTCTATAACTTATATTTGAAACTAAAGGGTACATGTCTCTTATCCTGACATGGTTGTTGCAGTAGAAAATGTATAGTAGCAGCATTTTTTTTTATAGCATAGTCCGGAAAACGAGCAAGTGGGTCACCTGATGGTAAGTGATCTCCACTGCCCATGTACGCCCACAATACCAGAGGAATCATGGGCGCGTTGCCGACCTTAAAGGAAAGGGATAATTGGGGATTAGGAAGGGGAGGGGGATTTGGGCCTCCGGATATCTCACTCACCGTACGAAACGCAGCAGCAAGCCGCTACTTTACGTTGGTTTTCTGTAAGCCAGTGGTAACGACCCGGTCGAGCACGCCCATTCATGCTATAGGCAAAACTGTCTACAGCTTGGCTCTACCACTCGTAAATCGTAAATCGCATCGGACGATGTCACTGGGGACAACTTACACATTATAATCGAGTACCAGTTACGGGGTAATATGGTACTTACATACTCTATTATGGCACTATAATCGTTTTAACTTGCAGTAATAGGGTTGTAAAACACTGTAATATCGATATATCAAAGCTGCAGCAGGACGTTACTATTGTAGTTGTAACAACAATAGCGTATGGCCATTGTTCTTTTTCAAATCTATATCAATATTAAGGGAACTTTTTGTTTGCTTGCGTATTAAGTGTCATCGTGTGGTGCCGATATTGTAATTATTTATGTACTTGTTGCTGATTGTTTAGTTGTGTTTAAATAACAAAATTATTCAGTCACGCCTCTATCAAAGAAAGTGTAGAGAAATAGTGTATTCAAATTTTATAGCAGCCATTTCAGACGTCATGGTAGTGATGAATTAACATTCTTCTTCTTCTTCCACCTGCTCTTATCCTACTCGCAGTAGGGTTGTCATAACATGCTTTTTTACACCTGTTACAAAATTTAGATTAGGCTTGTAGTTTTAGGAGAAAACACACCCAGCCCTGAAACAAATATTTGTGCATCACACACACATTTGTTTCGGTACGGGAATCGAACGCGCAGTCTCTCACAGTCGGCTTTACCACTTAGCACATTAGCGCAATACACCACGAAGGCTGTCCAGTAAGTGACGAATAAACACTAAATATGTGGTATTCAAATAAGTCCATACAAGAATAGGGGATTTTTATTGGTCACTATCAGTATGGCATATTATTGGGTCATAGGTATAAAGTTTGAATTCCTTAATTCCTATCGAATAAAATGATAATATGTAGTAAAAAAGGCTACAAAATACACTTTAGGGCATCATAAATTCGAGTTCCATAAGTACAATCGAAACGAATGTTAACACACTGGACTTCTGGAATCTTATTGTGGTGGCGTAATGAGCGGCGACGCATGCGCACAGCACGCAGGCTGGAATGTGTAAAATATTCCCTAATGACCGTCAGCGCTTTCTGGGAACACAACTTGCATTGTTTTAAAACGTTGGCAATGCAGAAAGTGTGTTATTATCTATATTTTTAAATGTATCTCGAATGCGTCTAGCCGAGTGCATCATCATCATCATTATCAGCCACAGGACGTCCACTGCTGAACATAGGCCTCCCCCAAAGATTTCCAGACCGACCTGTTGGAAGCGGCCTGCATCCAGCGACTTGCTGCGACCTTTATCAGGTATCTAGCCGAGTGCGACAAATATAAATTAGCAGTGGTAAGTTTGGAACTATTTGAAAATGTCGATTATCTGAAGATAAATTCTTCACGGCCCATGAACGTCCGGTGAACCGGTGGAGTATTAATGGAATAGTAATCATAGATATATAAATGTTATAATTTTGGAAAAATAATATAAATTATATGGACAAAGTAAGTATGCGGTGACTGTACCGCCTACGTCTTCTTCGCACTGTTCTGATAACGCAAGTATTATATCTACCATCGCTTCCATATTTAAATATTTTAGTGTCTTTTATAAGCTTCTGTTTACTTTCTTTTAATAGAATAAGTACATAAAGAGCCTATTGCACAATATTAGAATAGGCAAGATTGATACTAGTTAAGCTCAACTGAAAATCAACGCTGTTTAGGTTATACGTTGCAGCACTATGGTGAAATGACTACATTTTGCTTTTTAGGTTCTCTTTTGTTTAAGCTTCTTTTGAAATATATGGTACATTTTAAATGAAAACCCAAATAAATTAACCTAACCTAATTAAACTAATAGGTATGTGAAGTCTGCCAACCCGCATTAGGCCAGCGTGGTGCACTAAGGCCTAATCCCTCTCATTCAGTAGAGTAGGTCCGTGCCCAGCAGTGGGACATATATAAAAAAGGGCTAGTAAAAAAAAAAAAAACTAAAACCGCGAGGGACAGCTAGTAATATTATAAATGGCAGTCTCAGTGGCGCAGTGGGTGAGTGAACCGGCTGTAAAGCGAGAGGCAGCATGTTCGATTCCCTGACCGAGACAAATGTTTGTGTGATTCACAAATGTTTCGAGTCTGGGTGTGTTTTCTGCCAATGATTGATCAGTCAGGCGGCCGGTCGTAATTATAATCCAAATCTTTCTGTAACATGTGTTAAAAGCAAGTTGCGACGTCCCTACTACAAGTAGGATCAGGGGAGGTAGGAAGTAGTATTAGTAGGATATACGAATTGATAGGATTGTAGGATTGGTAGGATGTTAAAAAAATAATTAATTTAAGACGAACGACATTAAATTACCTTCCATATTATTGACCTTCTATGTTTATAGCGTTCAATGGAATAAAATACATATTTAAATCCGTTTAAATTAGTTTTATTTCAATGAGTAACATTCGCGTAAACGTAAAAAATCATTACACACATAATAACTTAATATGAGTATTAATATATTAATATGAGTATGTACGCGGGAATCAAACAGGCACTTTTCGAAGAATTTGTAACCGTTACACTATAGACATAATGTGAAAATTTATTGAAGTTACAAATAAAATCGTGATTGTCACGACAAAGTACGTGTTATAATTACTGCCTAACCACATACAGTTTACAGGTGATCATATTACATAAGCGGAAGCGAGAAGAATACCACTGTTGTTGGAATATTTCATATATTGAGCAAAATTAATTATGAATTGTATGTAGACACTAACTAGCTTTTGCTCGCGGCTCCGCCCGCGTGAACGTTTAAAATTGTCAAAGTTTCATACAAACTTTCATCCCCTATTTTATCCCCTTGGGGGTAGAATTTATCAAAATCCTTTCTTAACGGATGCCTACGTCGTAACATCTACTGCATGCCCAATTTCAGCCCGATCCCTCCAGTGGTTTGGGCTGTGCGTTGATAGATCACTATGTCAGTCAGTCACCTTTGAGTTTTATATATTTAGATTATTATAAACTGCATAGTTTTTACGAAAACGAACATATCACTCACTTGATGGTAAGCGCCACGCCTACTCATAAACAAAAGCAACACCACGCTGAATTATATAGCACTGCACAGTATTCGACTGCGCTTTTTTCCCCGATGTTAAATTTAATAACGCCCAGTAATTTCAAAGAAATTGAAGCCTTTCAAACCGTACTTACATATTGTTGCTTGGCGAAGAAAAAGATAAAGTGGTGGTACCCACCAAACAGCACAGATGCTTTCCACATACGAAGGACCTATCAGCTAATTAAATAATCTGCATTAGCATACTTTTAATTCTAGTTGTATATTCGTGTGGAATTCAATAAAAAAACATATACATACGGGCGCAGTCGCCAGCAAAATCTAGATTACACTCCCTAATTTGAAGCTAAATAGCCCACAAAATACTCGCTCATGAAATTAAACCGAAATCAATTTCGTCGGCTTAAAGGCTTACTTAAATGTATTGTGCGTTCAGCGAGGCGGTAAATTGATTAGAGGTTTATGGTTAAGGCTTAGCTATCATTATTTTATTGTTAATTAATGCGTTCGGATGACTTAAAATGTTACTAGTTTGAAGTATGAGTTATGTAAAAAATATCGTCACTGAAAAGGCAAAAAATACTAAAGCGTCAATACGTGAACTTTGTGGTAGAGCGTTTTAAAGTTGTTTTTTTACGATAACAATTCATATAATTTACCTACTCTATAATTTTCAGTAAAACTTAAATAAAAAAAAATCAAAGACATAAGACTTTAAGTCTCATAATGCCCAGTAATTTAACTGGCTTCAATGTCCTTCAAACCGAAACACAACAGTGCTTACACACTGTTGCTTGGTGGCAGAAATGGACAAAGTGGTGGTACCAACCCAGACGGCCTCTCGCATACGAGTGACCTACCCTGTAAATTGTCTTGTATTCAAAGACTTTAATATATACCACTAGACGGGTTGTTTAGAAGTAAAATTGTCACATTAAACGTGAGTTTGACAGCTGACTGACAGGGAGCGGGAGAAGGGTTCTAGTCAAGAGCGAGCAAGATGGTAATATGAGTTACGGGCAAATGGCCGTAACTTCGTGGCATACATTGAATTGTTGGTGTCTATTCTATTGGATAAAAATTGTTCATTTGTCTGTAGTTCTAAACTATTAAAAGTGCTACTTTTTAAACGACTTTTTTATATTAGTTAATTTAGTTACATCTACACTAATATTATAAAGAGGAAAGATTTGTATTTTTGTAAGTAACGAATAAACTTAAAAGCTACTGGACCGATTTGAAAAATTCTTACACCATTAGGATCTTACATTATCTCTGGTAAACATAGGCTACTTTTTATTCCGAAAAAAGCAGATCACGAGGGCGGATCCGCGAGGAAAAGTTAGTATAAAATATTTTTAATTACATATCTAAAATATTTATTTTATATCTAAGTAACTTTATCGAGTCAACTGCAATTAAATCGACTGTTCAATTTCCAGACTCCATTCCCGCTCCCGCTACCTCTTACACCACGATACTACCTAACGCGTGGTCACGGGCATTATTAATCAACACGCTTCCAACGAACTCCATTTGAAATTTAAATAAGTCGCCATTTCCCAATGGTTACGGCCTTCGTCAATGACAAAGGAAAGCTTCGACACAAAGCCCTTTAACCTTTCCTCGAAAGCCTGAATAGAAACGTGGAGGATTTTCTGTATACACACCATTACTTGTTGTGATTTCCGGAGACTTTTTTGGGCCGCAAAAAGGAAATATTATATCGTAAGTTCAGTGACTTAGGAAATTTAAATAAAAATAGACATCGACATCGCTATGGGCTATATTATTCTGTCATGAAGCATTTGTATACTTTTTAAGAATAATTAAGTTTAAGGTAGGTCCTTCGTATGCGAGAGGCCGTCTGGGTTGGTGCCACCGCTTTGTCTATTTCTGCCGACAAGCAATAGTGTGTAAGCACTGTTGTGTTTCGGTTTGAAGAACATTGACACCAGTGAAATTACTGAGCATTATGAGACTTAACACCTTATGTTTCGGGGTGACGAGCACAGTTCAGTGCCATGAAGTGCTTTGTAATTTAAAGTTCTGTGTGGTATTGCTTCTGTTTATGAGCAGGCGTGGCACTTATCATCAGGCGAGCGCCTTGCTCGTTTCGTCATTCAATCAAATAAAAAAAATCTAATTAAAAAATAAAAAAGACATCTTTGGTTTCACCACACCCAATGGTTAACTTACACTAAGGAATTAACATAATAAACATAATAATATATTTCTAATCAAATATTTTAACAAATTCTGTTATATTACCCAAGTCAAATGCTACAAAATTTAGTGTCAATATATCGAAACTGTCGAAATATTTCAGTTCAGTCGTTTTTCAAATAGTTACCGAATAAAGAATTAATGGTTTATTGATTTGCATTTAGTTTCGAGACTGATGTTTTACTTCTAAGCACCTCATTTTAACATAATATCGTTTCGTAAATAATATACCTACACATTCCTGATAGTTTTGCACCCTTTTCATTTCATGTTAATTTTTCCGGCAAGACCGAGCTATCAAAATGTACAGTAATTCAAAAAGTCGAACCAGTGATAAATCCGAATAAATTCGGACGGTGGATGACTTACCAGTTCGTGAATACTAAAAAACAGTTAATGTACTAATATCCATCAAATCTATGTTTTATGACGCAATTTGACCTAACCTGGCTATTTTAACGGTAATTTGAGAAGTAAATCTCTGTGTTGATGTAATATATCTGTTTAAATAGTCCGTGGACTGTAATCTTGGCAATCATCCAGACGATATTGCAATATAATTTATTTATGTACTTATGTTTTACGTATAATGGAGGCGTACTGTTTGGATAATGTCCACTAGTAAAGCGACTCTTATAATATTTATATTACTACCAGCCTTAATTATTTACTTCCTGCTGCTAGACGTCTCCTCTATAAATGAGAGGGGTAAGGCCTTAATCTCTCATGCTGGCCTTTTTTATTTTTATTGAATGACGAGACGAGCAAGGCACTCGCCTGATGGTAGGTAGTCGCTACGCCTGCGCATAAACAGAAGGAACACCACACAGAACTTTGAATTACAAGGTTCACTGTATGGCACTGAACTGCGCTCATCACCCCGAGACATAATGTGTTAAGTCTCATAATGCCCAGTAATTTCACTGGCTTTAATGTCCTTCAAACCGATACACAACGGTGCTTACACACTGTTGCTTGGCAGCGGCCTAATGCGGGTTGGAAGATTTCACATATTTTCGAAATTCTCATGGACAACTTTATGCATGGTGTGCAGGTTACCTTGCTATGTTTCTTTGACCGTTAGAGAAAACGATAATTAACAACGAACATACATGTAATAGACGACCTGATAAAGGTCGCAGAAAGTCGCTGGATGCAGGCCGCTTCCAACAGATTGGTCTGGAAATCTTTGGGGGAGGCCTACGTTCAGCAGTGGACGTCCTGTGGCTGATTACGATGATACATGTAGCTTAGAAAAGTCAGAGATGTATGCTCTTGTTGGCCGGTTTTGAACCTGCGACTTTTGGCTCAGCACTCTGTAACACTCCACGTTGAGTCAACCGAGTTGTTTATTTTGAGACAAGGGAAATCTGTTTTAATAATTCTATAATAAAAGTAAAATAGGTGCCGCGAGAGATTGAGAACTACCTTTTTGGTTAGTATTGCCGGTGTATTATCCGGATGTTTTCCATCTATCTCCCGGGCGTTGTAAAAGCATTGAGTCCAAGATAACCGTCCCGCTCTCTCCCCGGGCAGGGCGGTGGCGATAATTTCGTTTTAAACATAACAAAACAAAAAACTGTTCCGGGACGTGCCACTGTCGAGCCTGACAAACATGTGTGTAGGGATGGTAGTCTCTCAATAACACACTTAGCCTGACTGTCTCAAAGATTATTAAGTATTTAGCAACTAAACATGTATATTGACAGCCTCCGTGGCCCAGCGGGCGAGTAGCCGGTTGCGAAGCGACAGGCCTCGGGTTCGATCCCCGCACCGATACAAATGTTTGTGTGATCCACAAATATTTGTTTCGGGGTCTAGGTGTTGTGAGACCGAAAGTCTCTCGTAGTTCCTGATATCCACGACACAAGACTCGTATCTTACTGTGGGGTCAGGACTATGTATGTGACTATTGGGTGTATTTATTATATGCGTTAAATCGTATGAATATTTGACTTTAGTGAACATATTTAGGGGTTAATACGACTATGAAAGCCGGTCTTAATCTCTAGCAACCACGAACTAATCGCCATTACTAAATCACATCACTGTAGATCAGCTCCATTGCTTAATTTTACCGATCCTCGATAATAACATTCTCATCCTCTTTGAAAGTAAACTAAGGTGATGATTTATTCCCAGACCATTTTTCTCCATCAGGTTAACTACATAAAAACTTCTTAACGGCTGACTCCAATACCGTGCTGTACCCTCGGGGGGTAGATAAAAACGGATAGCTCCTTTATTAAGCCTAAGGGTACCTTTTCACCACGACTGAATAAATTGTAAGGCAGGTCCGAAGCCAGTATGTGTATGCAGCATACATTTAATTTTTAGGATGGTAGCTCCCTCGTATGCGAGAGGCCGCCTGGGTTGGTACCACCGCTTTGTCTATTTCTGCCGCCAAGCAACGGTGTGTAAGCACTGTTGTGTTTCGGTTTGAAGGAAATTGAAGCCAATGAAATTACTGGGCATTATGAGACTTAACATCTTATGTCTAGGGGTGATGAGAGCAGTTCAATACCATGCAGTGCTTTGCAATTCAACGTTCTGTGCGGTGTTTCTTTTGATTATGGGCAGGCATGGCGCTTACCATCAGGCGAGAGCCTTGCTCGTATCGTCATTCAATCAAATAAAAAATATAAAAAACGTTGAATATAATTATTTTTCTTTATTTTTACTAGCCTGAATGCCGAGATGAGTAAGTTGGTGGTAAGTAAGTTAAATGATGGTAAGCATCATGGGAATAAACAGATGCAAAGAGTAAATTGACCTCTGAATTACGCAGCACTATAGAGTACTGTACTATGATCGTTACCCCGAGACACTTATATATCGTCTTAATATTAAGTCTCGTAATGTCCAGTAATTTAACTGGCTTGAATGTTCTTCATACCGCAACATTACAATGCTTACACACTGCTTAGCGGCACAAGTAGACAAAGCGGTGGTAGTGGGTAGTACTACCAAGTACTGATCATGTTTTGCAGTAAGAGAAATGAGTCCACTCTAAATACGACCCTGTCTACCCAATAGCCTTTTTATTATAGGAAAAAAGGCAGAAAATATTTACTAGATATTCTATTTTTATTATTGTATTCTAATTAAGTACTCAACCGCACGCACAGTGTTTACGAATAAAAACAGGGGAATTAGCATTTTTTACCTATTCTTTTAACGAGGTAATAAATATATCTGTTTGTTTAGTTAGTTTAGAATAAATACACCCAACGGTATTATTTATAGTATATTTTTTCTATTTTTATTATTCTCCGCTGTTTTGCCTCAATAATTCTTAAGCCCGTAAAATGTTTATGGGTAATATCGTATTTGTATGTAAAATTCTTTATTCTTTCGCTTTTGTTCGCGGTTTGGCATACTTGAATTTTTATTCCGGAATAAAAAACCTATAATGTCTTTATACATTTCATGGGCTACCTGTGTGCCAAATTTGATCCTAATCATTTAAGATGTGCTTGATTTGTAAACACTCAAACATTCATTTTCAGTCTTTTATTTTCTACTACGCCGATATTCTAAAATATTTTTACACCAACTGTCTTTTTTCTCTGATCCACCCTAGGTTGAATGGTAGAAAATACTTCGGCATTAAGTCGGCCTTTATATTCTTCCACTTTCTTTCCTTTGAGACTCATTTAAAGTTCCATATCCAGTAAATGCGCACTTTAAAACACGATATAATTTGAAATGAGTAATAAAAAGTAATTTTCGTAAGGCTGTACGTACACATTACACAGCAATAAAAACAAACAGAGAAAGCATAATACAATTAATATAATTACAATATAATAAGGTACCATTAAATTTGTAAATTTTAGCAAGCTAATTACGTAAGTTAACTTCCGAAGAAATTACTAATGAGAACAATATTTATCAGATAAAATATAAGACGGTAGCCGGTAACATATAAAATTATCGCCAATGCGGTTATATATGGACATTGTAAAGTAAATTAGTAAATTGTATGTTAGATGATGTGGAGAAAGAACTAGACGAGCCGACAGAATTATCTCAAGACGTTATGTAACGCTAATTTAAAATAATACGTGAGCTGCATGTGAAAGTCTTACGTCTTAGGCCTTTATTTTTGCCTAGCGTTATCCCGGCTTAATGGATCCGTCTTCACCCTAAGACGCCTCCATTTCGCCCGATCTTGAGCATTCTCCGCAGTGCGACCATTCGCTCTCAATGTAACTCAGGTCTAATAATAATAATAGCTCTGTTTTATAGCCTCCCACTGCTAACGCGGGTCTCCTCGACTGGATGAGAGGCCTTAGTCCACCACATTGGCCTAATGCGGGTAGCAGACTACACATATCTTCGAAATTCTTATCACTTAGGTATGCAGGTTTCCCCACGATTATTCCTTCACCGTTAAAGCAAGCGATAATTAAAAATGAATATACTACACATAACTTAGAAAAGTCAGAGGTGCATGCATCGACAGTCCGTAACACTCCTCGCTTAGCTATCGCTGCTGTAATTCGAGCCTAATACACAAAAAAGAGCATGATATTGTATATTACTGCAAAAAGTTTTGTGTAGGTAAATAACCACTGGGTACTCAATATGGTTCGAACATTAAAACTATTGCAAAACACATGTCTAGCAAAAGGTTGTGTAATCTAGGCCACACGGTGTAATCACCCACTCATTTACACTAAATGTTTTGGACTATCGAACTAGCGGTTGACTAGTGGGGAGTGGTGCGGACTGCCGATACAAAAGGCGTAGGTTCGAAATCAACCTCCAGGTTATACACCTCTGACTTATCAAAGTTAAATGCGTATTCATTGTTAATTATCGCTCGCTTTACAATGAAGGAAAGCATCGCGAGGAAACTGAGAATTTCGGTATGTCAAGTGTACCAACCTGCTTGAGGCCAGCGTGGTGGATTAAGGCTTTACCCCTACATATTTCAGCAGCAAGACGCTGTCATAATGAGCTGATAATAAAATATCAGGAATGACTGGGTGGTGCAGTTCTGTTGCGTACGCGATACGACTGCTGTGGTGAGGTCTCGGGCTCGATCCTCAGGCCTATAGAACCTACAAGAATAAGTCCCTTAGTTGGTGTACTAATTTGTAATACTGTTCAATAGATACCCAAGCAAGTATGACGTCAAACGGTCGGTCTTAAATCCGATACTAACACAAAATTACTAATCGAAACATGAACCCGCATTGAGCATAAATAGAGATGATACCGTTCTTAATTTAAAACCTACCAGTAATAAAATAAAAGTTAATACTCTACCAAACGATTCTCATACATTTTTACGACTAGATTTATTGAGTGTTCTTTATTGCGTCATGATTATATTCCTTTACGTTAAATTGACTCGATTATAATATATGATGATATCAACTGTGATAATATAATATCAACTTATGTAAGTCGATTGAGTGATGTTAATCGTCATTGGAATAATTCGATTGGGAACATAAGTGTTGATCGATCTTTACGATATCCTCTCTATCTATTCTACTTAAATAAATTATATAGGAAGATAGTTATTACGTAAGTAATAAGTAAATCAAGTATTAACTGCCTTGATGGCGTAATTGCGTACACGGTACGACTGCTGTGCCGAGGTCTTAGGTTCGATCCCTGAGCGGGCAAAAGTTATATTGGGTTTTTCTATCACGAAATGCTCAGTATCAGCCCGGAGTTTGGAATTTGTGCCCGGTATGGTGATAGGCTTGCTCTATTACATCGTTGGACAGAAATAAGCTCGGCGAAATGCAGGTGTATGAGTTACACCTGTCTAGCCCTTTGGGGATTACAGGCGTGTGCGTATGTGTATTAATTATGTAAGTTTTTTATTAGTGAAAACTAACTTTTCCCACTGAGTCGTCCTTCGTATATTCATATTGTTCTACTTTCTACTATTTTACTACTAATACTAGTATTCCCTGGTATGTGAGGGATCATGTGGGTTTGGTACCATGCCACCTGCCACCAAGTAAAGTGTGTAAGCACGGTATTGTTTCGATTTAAAGACAATGAAGTCAGTGAAATTATTGGGCATTATGAGACTTAACATCATATGTCTCGGTGTAACGAGCACAGTCCAGTGCAATGTTGTGCTTTGTAATTCAAATTTCTTTCTGGTGCTACTTCTGTTTATGGGAAGGCGTGAACTTATCATCAGTCAGTCTTGTCATTAATATTAATAAAAAAAATAAAGAAGACATTGAAAAAAACAGGGATTTGTTAAAACACAATAATTACCGTCTATAGAGGGGTACGAATGTTGTATACAATTATACATAATACACCTTTGGTACAAGTAATTAAATGTTTAACTGTGTAATGTTTAAACCGACACGCTCCTATAGCCGCAGACAAAGCTCTCTGTCAAGATGTACTCCGTTACGCTGGACTCGAGTCATTATCTCGACCTGATGAATAAACTTCACGGTATGTAGCGAAGGGGAGGTAGAATTATGTTTGTGCTATTTTTACTTAAAAACAAAGAGATTTTAACTTGGTACGGATCATGCTGTCAACAACATTAATTATAGTATTATTAGTAACACTGCCTTCGTGGCGCAGTGGGCGAGAAGCCGGTTCGATTCTCGCACTCAGACAAATGTTTGTGTGATCCACAAATATTTGTTTCGAGTCTGGATGTTGTGAGACCGCAAGTCCTTCGTAGTTCCTGATACCCACTATACAGGTTAACCTAGTGTGGGGTCAGTACTATGTATGTGACTGTTCAGAAAAATACTAAAATATAATATTAAAAATAAAATATATTTCTTTTGTTTAAGTAAATTATGTAGGAATTTTGGAGGTTCATTAGTAGTTTCCACTACGTAGTAGTACGTTAGGTAAGCTACTTGCTCGTTTGCCGGAATTCGGCTATAAAAAAAGAGAAAATTATCTTAAATTTTGAAAGAACATTTAAATAACCAATTTACAGACCAAAAATTGAGCACTTCATAACAAAAATTGTTTGTATTGTAGATGAGAAAATTACGTTACTGAGTACGAAAAAAACTAGCGAATTTGGAAACCCAATTAGTGGCGAGTATAGTTGGAGTGGGTACTTGCCCATATAAACTTACTAAATCAGTTAGTGAACTGCTCGATAATGTTTTCTCGTTCGGACATGTTGAGTAAATTAATTACTCGCTACTTGGCTATAGTCTGAACCCGTATTTAGGAGTTAAAGAATTAGTGTTTCACAGCTTAGTTGGAAACAAAGGTCCTAAGATCACTGCACTCATTTCTCTTTCTGGTTACTTCTGTACCCACAGAGGTAACCCCTTAGTAATAGAACTAATAGGGTCTTAACTAACGTCCGGTTTCTGAATTCAAATCATCATCAAAACTCATGTCAAGTCAAAATTGGATTGCTAGAAGCGTGGTCAATGCCTTTGATTTGACATACTTGTTAATTAACACGGCTTTCGAACTAAATAAGAAAAATCGTATGTTAAACGCTATTTTGGGTTTCCGGAAGATTCATATAAATTCTATCGTCAAAGGGTATGTCAATATTACTAACAAGTTATTGATCGCATATTATATTAGAGAATAATACATTTTTAATAAACGGTTCAGACATTCGAAATAATTCGAAAATATCTGTGAAAATCAAAGTTCTGTTAGTTGAAGGTTGATTTGATCAGCCTTCGAGAAACCGGGTGTTAGTTTAGTGTAACCAACTGTCTATTTGTCCTTCTTTTCAAGAGCTCTATACTTTGAAATTTATTAGGTAGCCGGGAAAAGTTTTTATAGAATATGTATTATTAGAGCGAATATTAAAACAAATCGATAACAAAGGTAAAAAATCTAAGAGGCGTAGACGGCATTTTAGGTACGGGAATCCGAATCGCACGACCCGAGTTTTTTTAAAGCAGAAACACGAGCACGTATCATTACCAGATGTTGGGTTTCACCATCGCTTATGTACACCTACAATGCCAGGAATCGAGGCTGTCTTACCTAGTGGAAGGAATGAGGTTCAGAGAAAGGGGCGGTGCTGAGTATTGGATAATATCAATGATTGTACGAAACTGAAAGACAAAGCTGCTTTCGCGTTAGTTTTATGTTATACAGTGGTAAACCCGGCCAAGCTGAATATGCAAGAAACAGTAAGAAACTATATGCAGGCAGTAAGAAACTCGATGGATGGAAAAAACAGTTTTAATCTTGGCCTGTAACTGATGCCTTGCATGAGCCAAAAAACTAGTCAAATAGGATACATAAACGGAAGGCAGCAAGTACTAGGTCGTTGCAAAAGAGCGTGAAATATTTAAATTGTGTTATTGATATGATCCCAAAAAAGATGTACATATAAATATTTTTTTATACTTGGAACACCACATCCAAATAAATGCAGTCTTATATAACATTCTGAAAACAATATGGCGTTACATTTAAATATTCCTGGTATCTCATTAAAATATTTTGAATTAATTATGTCCCAGCATAAATTAATTCTGTTTTGTCTCATAATGATGTCGGCTTTTGACACGGTTTAGCCGAGGGCGATGTATTCCATGACAAAAAATATTGTTACAAGCTAACGGAACAAAAATACATGATTCATTATAATGTTAATAAGTTATCTTAAAAAACCAATGATATTAAATCCTACACGACAGCCTTCAGGTGTCGGCGTGGGTTGAGAAATATTAAAATTAAAATCAACTTTACTACAATCAGCTAAAATGTATAATCGTTTGATCTTGCATGCAACGAAACCAAGACCTAGGCATTAAGCAATAATGAGTCGTATAAAGATAATAATAAGGAGGAACATTCCGTAACGGTATGATATTGTGACAAAACAGGTAAGCAGTCTGTATTGAACGAAAATTAATTGTAAATAGATAGTATTAAAGAGGAAAATTGAGTGATACACGCTCTGTGATAGTGAACCCACGCAAAGGCTCCTACATGAATGACGTCATAATTTTGCAAGGTGATCTTTGCACGGAATGACAAATACAAATTGCAAAATGCGGAATCCGTTAAGCAAACTTGAGTTATGTTAGTGTTTGATGAGTGTTAGTTTGGCAAGTCACTGTAGGGCGACGGCCTAAGAACTATTAACAAGGCTGGTGATATAACCCACAAAGTTAATAAAGTATTTATTTATTAAGTTCAGTGATATGCTTCAATTTATGGTAGGCTACTATAAATGTAAATTTAAAAAAATGTAAGTGTAAATGATTTTTTAAAATCCCGGTGGACCCAGCTACTAACCATGTATCAGATAATTGAGAGCTAATAAGTATCAGTTACAATTTAACAGTCAAAACCCGCGAAATCTGTTAGAAAAAGATTCAACAGGTTGTTAATGGAAAATAGATTTTCTTCAAACAAAATAATATCCTTGAATAAACCAACTTCCATATATAAAAACCTCATTCAAATCCGTCCATTCATTTATATGCTTACGATACCGCAAACAATTGCACAGATAGGCAGACAAGGGTTTCGATTAATAATATCTCTCTTTGTTGTCCGTGGTCAATCGATTCCTTAAAACCACGTCAGAACATTGTAGCAGCTATTGTGCCAATTGAGCTGGAATTTCATCAAAACATTGCAAGTTCGCTTAATAAAATCGATTTCACTCAATTCCAACTATGTAAGGAGGTCTCCGACTGATGACCATCCACTAATCCACAGCACATGCAAATATGTTACTTAATATTCTTACTACATTTGAAACGAGGTTGCGTACAGAATGACAACGTGTTCCAAGTTAGTCCAAGCATGTATGGAGTTGCTCGCCGCGGATGACATTGTTGATATTGAAGATTCCAAAAAGCGAACGACAAAAACAGAATTTATTCTAATAATGTTTTCACCGCCATGTTTAAAAGGCGACACAAATGTTGAGCAAAATGCTGCCAAACAACTACGCTCTTAAATTTTTTTACGTTCATTTTATTCTGAGTTAGGTTTAGACGAGTGGGATGAGAATCGAATGGTGTTTTAAGCGGTACCCAGTAGACACTTTTATCTCCATCATGAATGGGTCGGCTCGACCGGATTGTTGCCACTGTTGCTTGGTTGATAAATATTGGCGATTTAGACAAGAAGACTTGCAGTATAATATATTCTCAAAGGGATAAAACATTTTTATAATTGTTCATAGCCCGATTGGTCTAATAGTGGCATGTAGGTTGAGAGACGTAAGGTCCTGGGTCCAAATCCTAGAGTAAGCAGTCACAATTTGTATTAGAGTTGTCGATTCGAAATACCACGCATGAGTTGCCGGGGAATGGAATTTGACTGACTCGTATAGTGTAACTCGCTTTATATCACATGGGACGGAAATAAACTCAGTGAAGCGTGGGTGCAGCATTGGTTGCACCTCTACCTACACCGTCGGCGATTCATTGATGTTATAATTACACACCAACGCTCTCATGCCTGTAATCCCAGGAGTAAACAGCAGTATAACCAGTACACCCACATCAGTGATGACCGAACAATGATGATGATGATGACTGACCTATTTTGACAGCCTGCGTGGCGCAGCGGGCGAGTAGCCGGCTGTGACCTGAGAGGCCGCGGGTTCGATCCCCGCACCGAGATAAATGTTTGTGTGATCCACGAAGAGTTTAGACCTTAGTCCATGTATGTTATTGTTATGTGAATTAATATTTACCTGTTAACCACACTTTCCTGTCTAAAGCAGAGCCTACAACATTTAACAGATTGCATTTAGATAATCTCACTTCATGCATTATCTGTGAAATATCATCGCTTAGTCATGTTATTATCACCGTTATTAATGAAATGGTGACTGTTGCCACCTACATCAAAACGTTTAGTCGAATGATTAGCACATCGACAAAAAAGTCCACCAATATCATTGTTCTGGTACACTCACCTCGATATTGATGTCAACGGCATGGTGTTATTCCGACTTAAGATTATGGGGACTGAACCTTTATTTCATAGCAGAATACCTGATGGTAATAGACCACCATCTTCCATAAATCAAAAATTGTGGATATTCATGGATGTGCTGGTTGGCTGTATTTTCGAAGGAAATAAAAATTTAGTCCCGAAATCACAATACTTGAAAAATCATGTTATAATATTTATTTAAAGATAATAGACCTTTAAATAAATAATATAACTTATTATAAATAAGCGTAGTATTTGAAGGTAATAAATACATATAATTTCTTTCTTTCCCGACGTTTCAAACGAGTTGCATCGCCTGTGGTCATGGGTTTAATAAATATTATAATATGTACAATAATATGTAATAATTATATAGAATATAGATATATAATAGACAATAGTCTACAATATGGTTTTATGTTGTTTATGTTCTAGAAGACGAACATACAAAAAAGAGGTAACTATTTATTTTCAAAGACAAAACATGATTTATATCGAAAATAAATTGTTTATATGGTCATACAGCCAACATGGATTTTTCTAGGTGTTGTGATAAAGTTTTCGCCTTCACGATCAGCTACATAGCTGAGCAAGTCTGTAATTCCAATATTAGACGAATCAAAATTCAAAACTTTTCAAGAAGTTTACAAATTGGGTTTACTTTATGCAGAATTGCTCTCAAAACTAGATAGGTATTGAATATAACATGGAATCGCTCTCGTCACCTCACTACATAAGGTTTTAAGTCTCATAATATCCAGTAATTTTGCTTCAATGTCCTTTTAACTGGAATACATTCCAACATTTGGTTTATGGTAAACCAAAGTGGTGACAAAGTGGATTCTCGCATTTATGATAACATTACCACATAATAAATATTAAATTAATGAAGATGGTGACGAGGTATTGCTAAACACAAATTGCTTTGCTCCAGTCAGTAAAAACGGCGTGTTTTTAATATTACTGCGCCGACGTTCATATGAAATTTACCGATCGAATTTTAAAACTCTATTAAAATATGTTGTATACAATGAATTTTCTTTGCTGAACTGACTTTTTAGTCTCACTGATATAACTGTTTCGTAATATATTTATTTGAAACATTTCATTCCATATGTCAAGTTCATACATAGTTATATGTTTTTATACATAGTTTATGCACTACATACTTACTACTTACAGTACAACTGTACTCAAATGATATGATATAGGTAATACATACTGATCATTGAGCACTGATACTGATCATTAGAATACCTAATCCTATGAAAAAAAAGATAGGATCGCTTCAGATTTTGAATTATAGTGATCTTTATTGACATAATACTTAAGGTGTTGTTAGAGCAAAATAGCGGTGAACGCACTATAATTCGTTTAAAATTATTAACGAATATTTAATTACGGCGTTTAAAATAAAAAAATAGAGTTGCCTTTCTACTACTTCAATAAAATAATTACACATACCTACAACTTGCTAGGGAGAATCATCTTCATTACACGCATTAATTTTTGACAAATAAAAATATAAATTGCAAGACCTTGTCACGTTATTGACAATAAAAATAGCGTTTACATTCTTTGTAAAATAATCCTGTATCATTACAGACTTCGGTCAAATCTAAGCTGTTCTCTATTCTTAACGAATTGTGTTGTCGGTATAATTTATAAGAGAAAATCGTAATTTATTCGTTTAAAAAAAGTTCTTTCCATAACTCTTTTGGAATGCGTCTAAAACTAGTTTAGATTATTGCATACCATTAAAATAATAACATACCTATTATCTACGGTTTATTTTAAATCAGACTTTTACCGATGCAATCAGTGGCAAAAAACCGGTATGGATTTTTTGCACGTCGACTTTTTGCCAATCTCTACTCATACGCCATCCAGTGTTTGTTAACTGTAAAAGGGTACATTTTATTCACTTTAGCGACTCTATATGAATATCCCAATGACACGGAATTATAAAAAACGTCTATTATTTAAGCAGCGCTTTACACCCAAGTTTATGATTATTGCTTTGTAATGTTTTTATAAACCCCCGTCAAAAAAGGGGTGTTATAAGTTTGAAACTTAGTCTCTCTCTCTATCTGTTTGTGTTGAATGGATTTGAATGTGGTTTTATTTGAAAGCTAATTTGAACGAGATGGTTATTAGGTTTGGCTGAAGAAAATATATTCAGCCAATTAAAAGTTATAGATGTTTTTGTAATTGACGTCACGGTTATTAACGATTAGATTATTGAGGTATATTTATCATTATATTACAATGCCATCATGTTATACCCAAATAGAGGTTTCAATAGCTTAAAAGTGTTTAAAAACGACAAAGAAAGTAATACTCATTTTAGTTTCAATAAAATTGGAGTTGCCATAAAACGGCACGGTAAAAATAAATCACTTCCTAAATACATTTTTAGCACCTATTCTAACCTCGTTTTTCAATTAATTACACCTAATAACGTTGTGAAGGCATGGTAAGGCTGTCTACACAATTTTTCTTTATTAACAGCTTTACAACGGTATGTTCAGGTATACAGGCACCTTTTTAATTAAGGCCCGCTCCTCAGTAAATTTTCATTGCGCTGTGGGCACGTAAACCTTGTGAAATTGTCACGTGGTGTAGAATTACCATCAATTTAATACGATCCGGGACAACTGGAAGTAAAATTGGTCGTAGTTTATAAAAACATTGCCATCCGCAAGCCATATTAAACTCGTAAAATAATACCAATTACAATTCAACAATAATACCAATTTTAATTTAATACTAATTATATCGTGTCTACCTTCTCTGTATATTTTGGGGTTGCGTACCCAAAGGGTACCAACGGAACTCTATTACAGAGCCTACGCCGCCTGTCCGTCTGCCGTTTGTCTGTCTGTCCTGCCTTTAAAAAGGCTCTATCTGCTGAAGTATAATAGGTGCAGATCTTATCTTACTGCTGAAGCATAATAGGTGCAGCTACTAGCTTTCCCTCGTGGTCCCACCCGTGTGAAAGTTTTTTATTCTCTATATGAATTTTGGATATTCCTTTATCACTAGTTCCACAAAGACCTACTTAAATTTCGGATAGAAGAAACAATTAATTGTATCATATGGTTTGATATTTGACTATAAACTCTAATTTACTAGGCTCAGATTAGTTAAATTTAAAAAGGTATATACAAAAAACGGTAGACACGAGCAGGCTGATGGTTAGTGGTCACCATTGTCCTTAAACATGTACCACATAAAGTTACGTACCTATATATAAATCTGAAGATATCCTGACTTACTCGGACGTGTGGTTGCCCCAACGTCGGGATTTAGGTGGATTTGACACGTGTTATTCAGAGGATTTATTAAAATAGAGTGAAATATGGTGAGTAATCTAGGACACGCCTCGTCGGAGGAAAAATAACGCCATATTAAACAGGGATGTGGAATAATTGAAGAGGTGCTTTCATTTCGCGTGCAATCTTTTTTTCATGAAAATTACTACAATGAATTGTACATCCGGCATCCTGGCTAATTGCTTTGATTACTGGCTTTAGTTCGGCCTTCTGATAATACTAAAATTTCTAACTGTAATATAATGATAATATTTAACTTCTGCTTTGCAATCGAGAGGATTAATAAGTATGTATATATAGACATATATCACTCTGTATATTGCTGAAAATTGCATTAAAATCCGTTGAATAGTTTAAAAGATCTAAGCGAACAGATAGTGGAAGCGACTTCATTTAATACTATGTAAAGAAAGATAAACAAACCGGAGCCTGTTACTATGACAAAATTTCCATTTGTTCAACCAATTGCCGCAATAATTAATCAATTCTGTTTTGAACTGACTCATTGTAACGGACCGCTGATGACGGTACAGTTTTGATGCCATATTTGATGCACAGACAGTTTTGTAACATTCATAATGTAGCGGTAATTGGTTTTTAGTATCCAACTTCAAACAGAACAAAGGAGTAACATCATGCGTCTTTTTTTACTTAATTTTCAAAGTCCGAAGTCATTCACAATCTCATTTGTGGCGTCTGTATCGAATCCATTTAGGAGAACTTGATTAGTTTTATTTCAATTTTGCATACATACATACCGGGCACAAATATCAGACTCCGGGCTGATACTGTGCATTTCATGGTAGAAAAACAATATCACTTTTATCCGACATGGGGATCGAACCCGAGACCTCAACAAGTCGTACCGTGTACGCAAAACAAATGCGCAGCTAAGACAGTCTCGTATAAAGGTGAAATTAAATATCTATACCAAGCAGTAGCATAGAGGCAGAAAGATGGCTTTTTTAGCATTTAGAATCATAGGCGCGTTACCGACCTTAAAGGGAAGCGATAATTAAGGGATTTAAAAAGGGAGGGGGATTTAGGCCTTCGGGCATCTCACTCACCGTACGAAACGCAGCAGCAAGCCATTACTTTACGTCGGTTTTCTGTGAGACAGTGGCAACGGCCCGGTCGAGCGGGCCCATTCATGCTGTAGACAAAAGCGTCTACAGCGTAGCTCTACCACTCAATAAACGTATTATTGTAAATAACGTATTGATTCTATTCCCACGCTGAGAATTATAGTAATTCAGCATAACCCATTATTACCCTAAATCCATCAAACAAAACCGTTGCGTTGTATCGCGTGCGCAGCCAGTTAAATAAAACTGACCATTACAGTCATAGACCATTTAAAACGGTTTCCGCCGTATCGAGTGTATCAAATTTCACGGTACAGATTTTGGGACCTAGTGGCCGAGAAATTCATGTGTGGAGTATAGAAACATGTTCACTTGTAAATAAATAGTTTCCTATTTCCCGTCTTAAAAAACGACTTTTAAACGTTAATTTGGATGTCCCCGGTGGATAAAAACTGTACTGGAAATGAATTCGTTTTTAAGTACCCAAAGAGTACCTACCTCTTCTACAAATTCTACCTGTCTTTCGTACCTTTAAAGAGGTCTAAATTTTAAACCGTAATGGGTATCCGACTGAAACTTTCACAGAATTTGTGTTATTAAAGCGAATATATTACTCTATTCTTCTGCTTGAGTCTGCCCCGGCTAATACCAGGGTCCGCCTTTCCGTTATGATGTGACGATGGATTACTAATATGTGGAGTAATCCGCCATCTGAACCCCACAACCCGCAATGGGAACCAAGATTTGCCATTCCCTCCGATAATGAGTAGAGTGTACCACTTCCAGGTGAGTTGGCTTTGAGCCAAAGATAGTGGTTCCATACTTACACAACGTAGCAAATAAAAACACAAAAATTAAAAATTGAAAAATGTAAATAAATTGAATTGTTACAGAAACTTCGGTGCGCGAGTTCAAGAATGCACGAATACGAGAGATCGGGTTCAGTCTCTAAAAATAAAAATTTAATGCTGTTCGTTGGTAACGGCATTACTTGAGAACGGCTGGACCAATTTGGCTAATTATTTTTTATTGTTCGTAATAATCCGAAAAAGAATTGGAAAAGTTGGTTTCAAAATTTTATTTGAGGAAAAATGAAACTGACTTTTTCTATGGGATTTTTGTATGAACTAAAGGCAATCAATCACTCACGCTTTGAACGAAGCATATTATACGTAGTTGTATTTTTATTTTGTTCGTTATAGTCGTGTACAAGTTTTCAGTTAAATTAGGACAATCACAATTCATCCAACAATAATTTACAAATATTGGATCAAATAAATATTGATACATGTGCATGAGCAAGTTATCGACACAGAATATTAGTAAGTCATAGATTTAGTTAACCTAGTATCGCCTGTGGTCAAAATTAGACCAATTAAAGGCAATGAAAATGGTTTTGTTATGTGTAAGTTATTTGCTTTTAACATAATTTTTTCGCGTTCATAGAAGGCAAAAGAATTTTTGTTAATACAGTAATAAACGTGACCTGAAAACTTACATTTGTATAATTAAAGCGTTTTGTATGCAAACAACATGTACGATAACTTTATTTTACCTTTTTTTATCCTGGCTCGGCAAAGTGACTACGCTACACCTGATGGTAAGTGTAGCGCAATCCAAGAATAGTGTCGACCAACGACAAACAATGTGTCCATCGTAGGTCGGCAATGATCTTGCCGGCCTGCCTAAATAACTATATCTATCATAATCATGTATTTTATCATGATTTTTGGGCATTTCTATGGTACAGTACCTATGAGTGATAAGTTTCATTCCCCTCGTTTGTGACGACAACGTTCACGTATTAATATTATAATGGTATCCGAATGTCGAATGATGGTGCTGTTTCAAATATCTATTGGCTTCATTGACCACCTAACCGTGATTCATTTATGGCTTAAACCTGTTTATCTCGCATCAAGATTGACACATAAATTAATATTTAATATTATATAGCTTCCATTGCATCATTTAATATGAAACAAATCTTGTCAAAATATTTCCAAGGTACCGTTTAGTAATAAACCTGATATTTTTATATCCGACCGGATAGCGACCACCGTACACATGGTGATAAACCTGCCATGGGTAAACATTGATGCGAGTCACGTTCCGGTGTCAGCCAGTGTAGATCCAGTAACTTCAGGCCGACATAATTCTGCCGACAGTCGAGGGACATAATGTTTCTTGACGGGCAACATTATATTGGGACTGCAGCGTGCTTTAACATGAGGTCCAATGTGGTCACGCATAAAAACATTGGGTCAATGTTTGATCAAATCTACAAATATTGCTTACCTTTTGCCACGGCCGCGTGCACGAAACACAAACACAGCATAAGTTTTAACACCGCCATTTTGTCACAAAACTTGCGATAATCCTGGAACAATTGAAAATAAGGATAAATAAAACTCATATGTATCTCATATCATCTATGTCTTGTATCATCTATGTAATCTTGGTCTATTGCCCACGATACAAGCCTAGCTTAGTTTTTTTTTTTATAGCATAGGCCGGCAAACGAGCAAGTGGGTCACCTGATGGTAAGTGATCTCCATCGCCCATGTACGCCCACCACCAGAAGAGTCATGGGCGCGTTGCCGACCCTAAAGGAAAGGGAAAATTAGGGATTAGGAAAGGGACGGGATTAGGGCTTCCGGTTATCTCACTCACCGTACGAAACGCAGCAGCAAGCCACTACTTTACGTCGGTTTTCTGTGAGACAGTGGTAATGATCCGGTCGAGCCAGCCCATTCATGCTGTAGACAAAACTGTCTACAGCGTGGCTCTACCACTCAAAAAGGGGTGTGTGGGGATCACGGTAAATAACTAGCATAAAACCTCTGAGAATGTTGATACAGGGTTACTTTTAAAACACCAACAACCTCGCAGTACTAGATAGCTAACCTCATAAGGAACAACTTTTGTTCTACGAGTTCGGACGTAACTCAATACATGAAAAAAAAAATTGAATGACAGACGACTGGCGGATAGATAAATGGGTTCAAAGGCACCAGCGCTGCACCCCTTTCCTCATGCTTCGCAGGGCTTTGTTTACGTGATCTTTGCGATGCGCGTAGAGTTATAAACATACAAACCGGAAATTAAATTTATACTTATTTTTACACATTATCGTGTTCATGTACAATATTTGGATATCGGAGAATCCTTGATAGTTAGGCGTAGCGCTTATCATCAGGCGAGCGACCTGCTCGTTTTGTCATTTAAGCTAATAAAAAAAAAGTGATTAAAAATAATAATTTTAATTAAAATTCGCCATATTTGAGTAAAACATATACAAGTTTATTTCACACAAACGGTTCCTCAGTGCCGTATCGTAAACTATATTTAAACGCATCGCCGATCCACCACCAGAGCGTATCGGGTTCGATTCCCGGCGATGTTAATTAAAATAATTGCACATTACCAACGTAAAAGCCCGTAGAATGATGCTGTCGACTATAATTTAAAATTGTTAGCCTTTCGTTATTAAATTACCAGCCCATAATATTCTCACAGTAATTTTTCATTATTTATTATTTGATCTCATTGTATTAATGGACATTTTCAATACTGGAATTTTGTCTTAGTATTAATTATTCATAATACCTACTAAGTAAGGAGCATGAACCGAGTGACCTCCAGCCTCTGTAGTGCAATGGGCAAGTAGCCGGCTGTGAAGCGAGAGGCTGTGGGTTCGATTCCCGCACCGAATTTTTTTTTGTGTGATTTGGGTACGAGTATTGGTTTCAGGTCTGGATGTGTTTTCCCCCCAGAGGGGTTGACGTTAGACAAGCGGCCGGTCGTAAAAAATAACAAACATATTGCGCTGATCATACTACGAATGGGATTAGGGCAGGTGGAAGGAGAAGAGCGAGAGGCCGTGCGTTCGAGGCTCGGTGCGGGAATCGAACCCACGGCTTCTCCTTTTACAGCCGGCTACTCGCTCACTACGCTATGAAGGCTGTTCTTTACTACATTCTTTTAAGTAATAAACAAATTTACCGTTGAATCCTTATCGCATTCTATCAATAGCAACAAATATTTCCTTTCCAAATGGGTCTAGACAACCAAAACTATGTAGATAAGACGAACGGCCAAACCAAAAACACGTTATACGGGAAGTGAACCCAAGACCACTGGCTCCATAACTAATCACCGAGCTGATACTGACCGAAAGCGATCGTAAAGAAACCTTTATCTTAGAGGGATAGAGCTATAAGTTTACTGTTGTGGGAAAGGGATGGATGATTTATGAAGCCAAAAATCGTACGGTTTACTAGTTTGCAGATATCAAATATTTTATTGTCGTTCGAGTTTGACACTTGGCTCCAATATTCATCTGAAATAACTGTACTAGACACATAATATACCATCGGTAAATAACACGCGACAGATCGCTTTATTATTATATATGGTCGTCTGGGAATTTATATTGTGTCTAAGTGTTTACCATACATACTTTGCTTTTTAGGAGCTTGGATAGAATTATTTTTAATTACATTACTATATTAATAACAAGAAGATTAATACACAACGTTATATTAAGACACTATGCTTGTACCAATTTTATAAGTTCTAATCAAATAAAACGATCCTGGCGATACTGTGCTGCTACTGAATTGGTTAGCTTTATGTCTTACACCTGAACTCTTGAACAACTAGTATGTTGGGATCCCGTAATACTATGACATAAATTAACTGTAACAGACGTTCTATTTTTTCTTCCATGTTCTATTTTCGAATATTCAAATTATATTTATTCAAATTATTCCAAACTATTTTTTAAACGGAAGACCGGTCACAGCTGTATGCTAAATACGCTTCAATTGCGCCGTAGTATAGGGTCCTCTGATGGACAAAATTACAGAATAGGTATTATGTAGATGTATAGCCTCATGTTCATTATAAACCGTCTCGTGCCTGACATCCACCAATAAGACCTATGTTTCCCAATTTTGCTTTTTCTTTTATCTTCAACTTGCGTCTTTGTTTGACGCATACCTTTCTGTTCAGCGATTGTTTGGCGTGAATTATGAGTTGTAATTGAATTCCATAGCGCGTTTTACTCGTTTGCTACAGCTTGCGCTAAAGGCGGACTTCCGATGGTCGCGTAAATTTCAGACGCCAGTGACAAAACGACCGCGTCATTTGCAAACGCCTTAGGGCCGGCGCTCACTGACGGCATGGCACGGCATGGCACGGCAGGTCATGCTGCGGCATCCCGCGGCGTCCCGTGGCATGCCGTGGCATCCTGCTGAATGCCCAGCCACTCTCTCTCTCTCGCGCACCGCGGTAATCCGTGGAATGAAACGGCATGACACGTCTGGCCGGAGCATCCCGCGGCGCGTCGCGTCATGCCATAGCATCCCGCGGCACGTCGCGTCATTTCGCGGCACTGTGGTATAGAAATAAAGTAACGTGAATTCTAAACTCGTGGCAATAAGATTCAAAATAACTTGATTAGTAATAAAATCCTTTGCCATGCCATGCCGTGCCATGCCGTCAGTGAGCGCTGGCCCTTACTGAATGCGCCAGGGACGCTATGCATTAGTGACGCTATCGTCTAACGATTTCTCATTGACTAATGTGATGCGCAGTACATAACCCAACCGTTAAAAATCTCCAATGTTGATAAGAAAAATACATGTAACTTTTAAACGGATAACCCGATTTCATTCAGACATAGCTAAAAACCATACCGATTAAACCAGCATTCAACAAAAAAAGCCGTTTTCGAATTGGTCCATTCGATTAGGCGCTACGATTCCACAGGCACACACGCACAAACAAAGCGGTGAAACTTATAAAATACTTAATAATACGCTTGACGTGACCTTTGGAAGTCCGCCTTAAGGCATGCGATATAGGAAGAGGCAATTTTAAGTGATAGCTCACGAAAGCTGCATAGAACTGCAAAACGAACTAACTACAACTAACAACATGGTGACGAGAAGCAAACCTGCATAACCGGATAAGTATAGGAAGATAAATTAATCTAATTTAGCAATATAATAAAGCCGTAAAGAAGGAAATGCTGTGTAAGAAACATCTAGAAAACCTGTTAAGAATACGAGAAGCAATACGAGTATGACCATTTTTAGAAATTCCACTCGTGGGCTGGTTCGTGATGTAAACAGTATGTCAGATCAATATGAATAAAGACATGCACATGACGATTTATTTCGGTTTTATTCTATTATAGTATTTAGTCGTGGTTGTAAAGTGGAGAAAAATAAAACGGACATTCATCATTCACATCCGATTACTTCTTAGTAATGTTATAAATGCCTGAATGAATCCAATGAGATCCCCGATCCCGTGAGTGGAAACGTTGGATTGCCTGCTATTGGCCAGTACAGCAAGCACATAGAAGCCTGGAAAAATATTCTGCAAAATATCCCAGCCTCGAACAAGGGGTTTCGGGGAAGTCATTTGGGAGTTCAGTTGTCATTTAAAGGTCAGATGAAGTATACATATTTTGTAATTTAGAACTAAGTACCTTGTATTAATTTATTATATTGACATGTCATAAGAGCATGAGTACCTACATGATAATAAATGAATTTGAATTTTGAATTGAAATCAATTAGACCTTAAATGCATGGATTCGATGAAATTTGGTACACAGATAGATCACGACTTGGATAGGACATGGGTTACTTTTTACATATTAAATACATGGGATAGGTAGAGACTGCTTCAGTGGTGCCGTTGTAATGCTTACGCAGTATGACTGCTGCGCTGAGGTCTCGGGTTTGATCCCCGGATCGGGTAAAAGTGATATTGGGTATTTTGGTTGAAAGGCTCACTATCGGCCCGGAGTCTGGAATTGTGTCTGGAATGACGATAGGCTCGCCCCATATCACATCATGGGGCAGAAATACGCTTGTTGAAATGTGGTTGTACTGGTTACACCTCTGCCTACCTCTATGGCGATTTCAGGCATGAGTGCGTATGTATATACACCAAGCATTGCATCGCATCTGACTGCGCTCGTCACTCAAAGACATAATATATTAAGTCGCATAATGTTTAGTAATTTTATTTATATGCACAAAATATGTATATAGGCGGACTTAATGCCAGAGGCATTCTCTACCAGTCAACCTTAGAATGGTGCAGAGATAGACAAGGTAGGTGCATCAAGTATAGATAGAAATATTTCAAGATTACGAAATACATATAAACGTAACATATAAACAGCAAGTGAATGTATAAAAATATACATACATAGAAATAATATGACTTCAATGTGCTTTAAACAGAAACACTACAGTATCCACATATTGTTGCTATCCTATAAAGTAATATGTGTAAGGAAAGTCATCGTGGTTGTATCAATTTCGCCATTTTATAAAATAACATCTTCTGTTGAGTTGAATCGAAATATCTCGAATATTCGCCAGCGTCGATCTCAAGAGAATTTAAGCAAATATTTGCTCAGAGCGGGAATCTTACACCGGTCGATACAGCGGCTTCGTTTCTAGGGTTCTTTACTTAAAGGGTGACAATGGAACCCTATAACTAAAGCCTATGCAATCTGCCAGTCTGTCTTATCACTAAAATGGTTTAATTTCTAAACCGTATAAGGTGCTCTCCGAAGAGGGAAGAAGCATTTATACAGGCCATTTATCAGTCTGGTGACCACTGATGAACTCATTGTTTGTCTGTGGTCGCTGGTTTTTTGGACTGCACTACGCTTACCATCAGGTGTAGTGCAGTCACTTTGCCGTGCTCGGATAAAAAAAGGTATCTGATTAAAATGTTCACGAAATATTATTTATAACGTATATCCTAACAAATTACAAGGTGTTAGGTAGGTCCCTCGTATGCGAGAGGTCTTTTGGGTCTACCACCGCTTTGATTATTTATACAAACAGCAATGTGTAAGCAGCAGTGTGCATTATTGTGTTTCAGTTTGAAAGATATTGAAGATAGGGAAATTACATCATTATGTGATTTCTATCTCGGGGTGACGTGCACAGTATAATGCCATACAGTGCTTTGTAATTCAAAGTTCTTTGTGATGTTTCTTTTGTTTATAGGCAGTCATAGCGCTTACTATCAGGCGAGCGACGTGCTCTTCTCATAACTCAAGCTAATAAAATACAAATAAATTATTATTTCATGGTGAGGATAGGGTACCCGCGGTTTGCGAATCCGACGTACACTTGACTTCTTTTATTTATCTTGTCAACAAAACAACTTCGAGCAAAAGTAAATTTAATACTGTCTCAAAAACCATGGATCAACAGAAAGGTGACTCTTTTCGATTTTAATCAAGCATTTATTAAAAGAAAATGCGGCTTAAAGTCACGCGCGACTGCCTTCCGAAATATTTTATTGGAAAAAAGAAGGAGGTACCTAATTCGACGCATATTTTGTGCAATCGTTTTCTCTGCCAAATGTCGTCCGATGTTGGTTATTTTTCGTTCGACGTACTATTTGTTCGTATTTAACATTTGATTATGGAAAAAAATAACTCCTTATCAAATAACAGCAAAAATATCGCGATTGGGTTTTTGTACAGGAGTTTACATGCAATAACTGTACCAATTTTTCTTTCTCTTTGCCTAGCGTTATCCCGGCCTAGTGCTAGGGTATGCCTTTCTTACTTAAACGCTTCCACTTCGCCCGATCTTGTGTATCCTCTGTAGAGAAACCCTTGGTTCTCAGGTCTCCCTCCACGTACTTTAGTAACACATTTTTAATAACTGTACCTAATACTGAAAGTTGCAAAACCATATTAGAAGAGTTATATTTTGTTCTTATTTCAGTTAATATTATTTCATCTTTTTCAAGCTGGTGTCCATAGTCAATTTAATTAACAATATGTACATCGAAATGGCTCCTAGCCTTTATTCTTTATGGCTCTCATTTTCGCTACCATACAAGTCAAGCGAAACCTGTAGTCGGCAATCGACACATCAAGTACCATTTAAAATTTTAATCGAAATATCGACCATAAATACTATGTTTCATAATTCATCAAAGTGATTGGAAACCAGCTCTCCGTTGTAAAAGAATATCGACTCATTAAAGGCTTGGAATCGATTAAATGATTTTTATTTTACAATCGATTAAAACCGATAAAAGCTTTATACAACGGTAGTTTATTACAATTGTAGTGGTAACACTGCAAAAAAGACACCATATTTTATGTATGCAATAAAAATGTATATTTTATTGCGTCTGGGCAGGTTTAAATTAACAGTAATAGCCAATAAACGGGAAACCGCGTGCGTTTATGTTTCAGGTGAATGAGTATCTACAATCTACATATTACAGTATCTAGAATTCCAAATTATTTTATACTAGATTTGCTCGAGGCTCCGCCCGCGTGAACTGCTTTTCCCGGGATAAAAAGTAGCCTATGTCTTATTCTGATGTATATGCTATATTATTGTACAGTTTCATTAAAATCCATTCATTGGTTTTTACGTTTAAGAGTAACAAACATAAATCCATACTTACAAATTTTCGCGTTTATAATATTAGTAGGATTACGTATTCCCGGGCCCAGCTGTGGGGCGTGTTTAATACAGGGCTAGTAAAAAACATACTTCATACTGTTTCTGCTATCTTTGCCCTACTTTTAGAAGATTGGTAGGTTCCTCGTTTTCGATATACCATCGCTATGTCAATTTTTGCCGCCAAGTAGCAGTGTTTAAGCACTTGGAGCGACAAGTAGGTCACCTGATGGTAAGTGATCTCCACCGTCCATGTACGTCCACAATACCAGAAGAATCATAGGTGCGTTGCCGACCTTAAAGGAAAGGAAAGAGACTGAGAAGGGGACGGGGATTTGGGCCTCCGGATACACTCACTGTACGAAACGCTACCCGCTACTTTGCATCGATTTTCTGTGAGACAGTGGTAACGAGCCGGTCGAGCCACCCCATTCATGCTGTAAAACTGTCTACAGCTTGGCTCTACCACTCATCAAGCATAAATATATACACTATAAATATATACAGCTGACTTGAGAACCTTTTTGAAATCAATGAAAAGGACTAAACATAATTTTTTTCCAAACAAAGTTACTAAGCTAATTGGGAAGTCGCACCAAAAAACGAACGAGAGATTTTTGACCTCGCCCGGGTCCGGTGAGATGTGTGTATGTGTGTGTATGACCAGATTTGGAGTAGCGATTGCAAACGTAATGGCGTCATCCTCCCACTGTATTCTGGTCTCATTTGTTCTGAGAAACACGGTGAATTGATCTCTGAACACGATTAGGGGCCTTACTTATGCATTGATTACTTAAGAGGGCGCTTACAGCAAAAGTATCAATCTAGATTTGATTTTTAAGTTAGTAACTCATGGCTAAATTAAACAAACTTATGTATGTACTTCATTATAATTGCAAGCGAATACGTTTTACAGAATCATAACACACTACAATTTTCTCGATAGAAAAAAATCACAAAGTCACCTCCATTTTTATCTATTTTCGATTTATTTCTAATATGGTGGATTTTTTTAAGCCGAAAATTAGATGAATAATGCCATTTACGTATGATTCAGAGAGTGGCTTTTTTAAAAATATTTTTTATATCATGAGATTTTAAATTAAAAAGCATTTGGCATAATACGACGTTACAATGCGGGTGACGCAGGACGCGCGGCTGAAATTTTGCTAGCTTTAAGCGCCCTCTTATGCTTTTGTCTTTCCCTGTTAACGCGATTTTTAAAAAGGCTCGAAAGAGACAAACACAGTGTTTAACTAATCGTTGCTTAAGAAAGTTTATAATTCAAGTCCTAGATGTATAGTAAATAGTTGTTTAGTACTACTATATTTTATAACTACAACTAGGCATGGGCCTCCTCTACTAAAGTGGAATTAGACCTTTACTATACTACGGCCTAATTCGAAATGGTAGTCTTCACAAAAAATCTTGTGAAGAATACTAACGAGTGCAAGTTTCTTTAAAACTTTGATTGAATAACGAGACGAGCAAAGCGCTCGCCTGATGGTAAGCGCCACGCCTGCTCATAATCAGAAGCAACACCACACAGAACCTTGAATTACAAAGCACTGCATGGCACTGAACTGCCCTCATCATCGCATACGTGATACTTACGTGATACCTGTCGTAAAAATGTTTATGTTTTTAGAAAAGTATCAAAAGCATAATTGGTCTAGGAAAAAGTATTTAACCCGTTTCAAACTTCACCCCGTCTGGCAGGCTAAAGTGTATAAATAATTAATTTTTCGATAAAGATACCAAGTTTGAGATAAGTCGAGATTAGCGGTTCTTTTGTAAAATTTAATCTTTCAACATGCCTCGCTAATTAACATGCTAAAATATTTATATGTTTATTCGAATTCATGCCGAACTGTGTAATGTTGCAATATTAATTGTACTATGTAATGTACTATGTACTCAGTTTGTGTTTGTAAAACGGTAATATCATTTTTTTAGGCTCGAATGAGCCTGGAAGATAAAAGATTAGTTTTGAATAAGAAATGGCTCTTAGTCATCAAACAAGCTTATTTCAGTCTGTAGAAATGTTTCTTAATGCTACATTTAAAACAGAATATCTAACTATGGTACCAACAGACAGACAGGTTGACATTTAAGACAAATAAATCTTGTTCTAAGAAATGACGGAAATAAAAACTATTTTTTATGTATTATTGATTTTTATCTAATTAATTTTTGGACAAATCATTTAACTATAACATTTAACTAACTGTATTTTTTTTAATATCTCTCATATTTCATTTGAAATATTATAATCCGTAAAATTATTTGTATTTGTAATGCACAGGGCAAATTGTTGACAGCCTTAGTGGTGAGGTGGGCGTTAACTGTCTGAGATACGGAAGGTCGCAGGTTCGGTCCGAGACATAATTGTGTGACAATAGCGCGAAAGACTAGGTCAAGGCCAACATGATAATTCTATCATACTGTTGCTTTGGCTGAGTCTAATAAGATTGTCTAATGAGTATTTAAGTTCTTTTAATTATGTATTGTCTCGCATAAAACAGTTATATATATTTAAAAGAACAACCCTAGGGTTCCTAATATATTCTTCTCTCTAGAAACTGCTAAACCAACTGGCGGCGGAGTAATAAAAAACAAAGCAGAATCTACATAAATAATATTCATGGATTTAATAAATAAATTACTTGTTAACAGACTGCTTCTAGCATTGCCGGCAGCCAACTTATTTTAACAAGGTAGAGTCTAATGTATTCTGAACCAATTGTAAATATAATTAACGACTACTGTTTGACAATAATAATCCCAACTTTTATTATAAATCACAAGCTTGTTTTAATATCCTAGTAGCTTCTATAAAAGCTGTAATAAGATAATGTAGAGTTCAGAGACACTAACATTTACTATTAAAGAAAACCAATGATTACTTACAATAACTATTATTATTTTCCAAAGGTCTATTAAAATATCAAATATACATAGAATATCTACGATTAAGTATATCTTTCATTAGTAAGTGTTTATGATGATCCTATAAACAGAAGCAACACCAATCAGAACTTCAATTACGAAATACTTTATGGCACTAGACTGCATTCGTCACCCCAAGACATAAGATGTTAAGTCCCATAATGCCAAGTAATTTCACTGGCTTCCGTGTCCTTCAAACAGAAACCACATCCCTTATATTACACTGCTGCTCGGTGGCAGAAATAGACAAAACTGTGGTACTTAACCAAACGACCTTTCGCATACGAGGGATCTACCACTTACTATGTTTAATAATAAGTAGGCAAAGCTAATAAGTGTTTCCCCACAGGAAAATATGATTTGTGTATTGAATGTATACTGTGCATTTAATAACTTTAAACTTAATATAAAAAACAGAAAATAAATTTAACAGAAAATGAGTTAACACATATTTAGATAGAGATGCACATATAATGTAAAGCCATTAATCCGTAAAGCTTCTTAAAATAAAGAAAAAAAATTCCTTGCTCTATCACCCCTATGTTCATGTTTTAGACCAAATTTGACGATATAATGAGTAATAAACTTTTTGTTACCAACGTATAAGTTTCCTTTATTCTTTCCTCATAACTTGTTCCGTCATTGTAGCGCTCGAGCCTTTAAGGTACCAGAAAAAGATTGTCATTGAGCACATTAGGTAGCTGCCCTACAAGGTCTATTAACACACCTGTTAAAATACAGGACGAAGAGACAAAAACCTTTGTACTGACCCCAACCGGCATACATAAAAATAAAAATTACGTAATCGTAACATAAAAATCTTAAAACAAGCAAAAATTTCTTACCTTTCGAGTCAATAAACGATCGATGCAATAAACTATTGCAAACTTATGTAAAACTTAAACGAACTTTAAGGTGTTGGTATCTTATTATATTTTTCATAAACACATGTTGAGATTTGTTGTTATTTTGTGTTTAAACGAGGTATTTTGTTTTATATTATCGTTTGCGGGGCGCGCGTCCGTCCCCTATTGCGGTTGGCGTACGACTGGCCGCGACGGTCTATAAAGATGCGTGCACGCAGGTGCTTACTAGATTTTTGTTGGGGACAAGTATCAGGAAGATTATACGGAATGTAATCGAACGGGATCACTTACTATGGTGTACTAGTTTTTATTTACATACTACAAATAATTAGTTTATTTTTCTCGGGCTCTATTAGAACTCTTGAAATTATTTTAAGTGACGTTTAAGTCTTTTCGCTTGTAAAATTGAATGTATTACCTCTGCGGTTTATGTGACAATTTCTTTGGTTAACAAGTATCTTTTCTGCTTGATAAGGAAGGACGGCATTCTAAGAAGTTGTAATACATATGTGTATTATATAACATATATTAAGCCAATAAAATATTCTGAGTAAAAACCAACCAGCTCTATGACTCTACACGTTATTGTTTGTATTTCACAGACTTGTGAAAAAAATCTATGCCTTTTTTAAGAAAATTAAATAATAAACATACATATTACCTGCATTTAGAATTTAGAGTACAAATATTAAGACTTTACAAAAGTTACCAAATATGTCATGGCAAACCGTGAGTGGACTATTTGTAACTCTGCCTACCCTTTCAGAGATACTGCGTATGCTTAACAATGTGTTACAAAAAGGTGTGGCTATATTTAAGGGTACTGTTACCTACACCTGATTGTGTGTGTTTATGTACCGGATCTTGACATTTTATAACTTTAAGCTAATTTTTATCACTCGTTTATTACGATTAATAAGACCGATTACATCTCTGTGAATTAAGTGAACTGCGTAAGCAAGAATAACATTGCCTGAGTAACGTTAAAAGTTCAGCTGTTTATCATTAAGTGTTGTCCAAAATTGTAAGTCGAATATTGAAGTATTACCCATTCGATAAAAAAGAAATGCTTTATATATATGTGCTTTATAGTCATAGCAATGTAATCGAATCTGGTACTACGGGGTGAAATACTTGTATACTTGTACTTGTATACTATATGCTGCTTATATTTGACCACACCTTTCGGTAACACGTTGCATATGTAATAAAAAACAAACGTGAAAATTCTTAGAGGAAGAAATCAAATCAATGCTCCAACATTATAGTAGTAGGTACTTTTGTCTGAGATGATTTCACTTTCATTTCATTTAAACGTGTTAAGCCGCCGCGTCTCCAAAGATGCTCCAAGGGTCTCGAGTCAAAAGCTACTTATAAAACGAAAAGTTAAATTCAGTCTACTTTTCAAGTTTTCCTTATTCCAGTAGGGTGCCTAAAGTCGAAGTTATATTGCAGTTTTTTTAAATATATAATTTACTAGTGTGTTACTGAATTAAATTTACATATTAAAAAATGTTCAATATTTTACCATGAACTTTTATGGCTCATCAACAATAGTTTTAATCCTTAAAAAATATAAGATCATATTGGTTACACTAGTAGATAATTGTATTAAAAATGCTTTAGGTATCTTTATTCTGCATGATGTAAAAAGACAGGCGTTTAGGGCTCAAAAGCATACGCTTTTATACATTCAATATACAATTCAATATACAAAATTTACATTCAAACTTACCTGCTAAAGAGCAGCCTGCAATAACAGGTAATCATAATTTGATCATAGGTCATAATTTTACTGCGCCACAAACATTGTAAGCATAATGAAATAAGGCTAGAGAGCGAATTATGATTAATTTCATATCTGTATTTTATATATTGAGACAGGATAAGGTTTATTAACAAGAAATTCAAAATAAAGTCTATGATAAATGTAGAGTCGCTTCAGTTAAGGATTATTGCGATGAAAATAACATTAATTTTTAATTGCATTCTAAGGTTTCAAGATCATGTTATGACGTAAATTAGAATTCTTACTTCTTAACCACTAGAACTGCTACTGAATTTTGAATCTTACCGCATACAAAAGAAATATTTGTTCATAAAAAGGGGAAATAAAAAATATACGTGACGAACTGAGAATCTCAATTTGCGTTTCAAAATTGAGTGGTGTGAAGATCGATGGAGATATTCATCCTATTTCTTACTAGTTCTACTATCATATTTCCTATTAATCCTAATCTAATATAATATTATAATAATGGTATTATAATATAATGGCTGTTTGGGAGATTGTGAATTTAGATGTTTATTAATATCAATCAAGCCCTAACGGCTGAACGGTTTTTTATAATGTTTAGGACACATACACAACACAGAGCATTACTTGGATTAGGATATAGGTTACTCTTTATCCCGACAAAGAAATAGACGCGAACGGAACCACGAGTAAAATTTTGTTTTATATAAGACGAGCTATCACTACCTATTTATAGGAATCAGCGATACATCTGTTACCGAATTATAAATTCTCAAAACAAACTGCTAATATTTAAATCATACATACAAATTGTAAAGACTGATAGTTTAAATTTACTAAATGTAATTAAGTTAGTAATGCGTCCTTCGCGTGACATGGTCTCCTTGGCCCTGAGGTCCAAGGTCAGGTAAGCGTCAGACTGGCAATGCCATTACGACCCCTTCCATTAACAGATTCGATCAACCCTCGTGCAAAATGGGTGGGGAGAGAACATTGCTGTGTAGTGTGATGTAAAAGGGCTATATTTCATGATGGTACTGCAGGCTCAGTTCACACATTCGATGCAATATATTTTACATAATATTTTCTTTTTTTTGAAGTTATACTTCTTTAGGCGCGTTATGAAAAAATGATGAGAGTGAAATTTTAAGATGCGCGCGCACCTGTGACACAAAAAATTAACAGTATGAAGTTAGGCGCGTCATGAAAAAATGATGAGAGCAGTATGAAGTTAGGCGCGTTATGAAAAAATGATGAGAGTGAAATAAAAAAATAAATAAATAAATATAAATAAATAAATATAAATATATATATATATATATATATATAATTATATATAGATGCGGTTTTTATTTTATAATTTGGAACATGGTGCCGTAAAAAAAGTACCAGGTTCGCATAAACGCGAAGAGAGTAGAATGTCCATTTTTCATGGCGAGTAGCCGTAATTAATAAACAAATGACGATTTGGACAAAGAAAAACTCTTTAGGTTTTTTCTTATTCGGAACATGTTGCCGTAAAAAGTACCAGGCTCGCATAAACGCGAAGAGAGTAGAATGTACTTCTATCATGTCGAGTGGATATGTTGATATAAATTAAAATACTTTTATTTAATATAATTAACACTAAATATTATTAAATTATTAATGTTAAATACTTATTATTGGTTATTTAATGATGCCAAAGAAGTATAACTTCTCACGCGCGTACATAAGTACACGCACCCATATTTTTTTAGACATATTTACTTTTATGATGTGAGTTAGTTATAAAAATGTAAATATTTATAGCCAAGCGGGGTGACACGGGATCAAACTAATTTAAATTATTATATATTCGATCGAACTACATGGAAGGAAGGAAGTACATGGGCATTGGAGATCACTTACCAGCACGTGACCCACTTGACCCACGGACTTTTAAAAACTCAGTACTTAATATGTCATTTCAATATTTTACTCTAGATTTTATTCGAGACCCGCTTTAACGGATTTTTCGGTATAAAAAGTAGCCTATATTCTAGTCCAGATCATCAAACTGTGTGCCAAATTTCATCCAAAACCGTTAGCCGTTACTGTGTGATTGACTAATAAACTTCCAAATTCAAGAAATAACAAACATCCCACTTTTACATTTGTAATAATATTCTATATTAAACACAATTTTCGAGCTCACATAAATTATATAAATACGTTTTCAAATTATAGAAATGAATAAAAAACAATTGTTAGTCCAAAAATTCAATTCAATTTAGTAGTGTGAGCTTTAGACTACCCTTAATTAGACAGACCTCAAAGTAAATGTATAAGGGTTCATTCCTAAAAAAATACCCCTATAAAATTCACAACGTTAAATATATTTTAGGTAAAAACCTTTGTAGTCGTTAACTAACCTAATGAAACATCTATTGAATAAGACATGGGGAAGATTGAATTATGTAAAAGAGTGTTTTCTCGGAGTGTAGAAAGGGCAAAAAAAATAAAATTTCTGCAATTTATTACAATCAATCAGTGTTATAGGCTTTTGTTTTTTGTGTATTATCACTATGTTGTACCAACCAATATTTATGGCTATTTAAAAATAAATAAATGTACATGAATGCTAATCATAGTATAACATTTTAGCTAAGCATGTAAAGGCCATTAAGTGAATAGATGTTCGCTCTGAATGTAAAATTCGGTTTTGTTTGTTTTGTAGACTTATTGCCTTGATATTATGTAATTCTTCCTCTACCCGTCTTCCGAATACTTTGTAAATTGGAATAAAGCCGGGGAAACTAGGACAACCCTTTATTAACGAAACTGTTTGTTTGAAAACGCAAACACACAATTAAAATAATTAGGGATTATTTTAGCAATACCAACTTAATTTCGACTCAGACCCTAAATAAGGCAAAGCCGGTTTTGGTGGCTTTCACTAAACTGTTTTCGTATGTATGACACTGAACTGTAATTCCATATTTTTTCGATTAACTTAAGCAATATAAGCCTTTGCCAATATATACACGGCTTTACCATGTCACAGGCGGCATAACCAAGCGAGAGTTGTGAAGGCTGTTGACGGACGCTTTCCGTAACGAAACAGCGTAACTACGGAATACTTTAAATCTAGAATGCACTTTGATACCACGAGTGTAAGTACAAAATCCTCTGAAGAAATAAATTCAAGTTTAATATCGAAAAGTTTTAAGTGAATATCATATTGACGCTAAAATATTCTTTCTTTAAAAGAGTTAAATAACAAAGTTGTTTGTAATAATATTGCCTATTAAGTTTTGATTGCGCGCTGGGCTTCCTTCTTTGAAACATTTTTATTCCTGTATTTGGAACTTTGAAAAAGATTCCTGGCTCTTAGTCACTCTGATAGGTTCCAGGTGAATATATAACAGCCAGTTACGACGCATAAGTCTATTTCTGTAGTCAGTAACCAAGCCGTGAAGCATCAACTGGTTCTGAATATAGAAACAATCAATTCTAATAAATAATTTAATGATATTTAAAGGGAACTGACGTCACTGAGTGTTTTTTATTTTTATTTCATTGAATGACGAGACGAGCACGGCGTTCGCCTTATGGTAAGCCTGCCCATAAACAGAAGCAACACTACATAGAACTTTACAAAGCACTGCATGGCACTGAACTGCGCTCGTCACCCTGAGACATAAGATGATAAGTCTCATTATGCCCAGTAATTTCACTGGCTTTAATGTCCTTCAAGCCGAAACACAACAGAGCTTACACACTGTTGCTTGGCGGCAGAAATAGATAAAGCCGTGGTACCAAACCAGACGGCTGCTCGCATACGAGGGACCTACCTCCTTAAGTGTGGCAGTAAGTGCAAAAATAATCGAATTCAAAGTAATGACTATTTTAAAAATTAATTTAATTTCAATAAAATTAATTTTTAAAATAGTCATTAGAGATTTCAATCTCTGAGTGCGGCAGTTACTCTTTTATACATGATAGATGAAATTAAACAGACTTCTAGATAAATACTTTAAACATTTATTGAAGACTAGCTTTTGCTCGCGGCTCCGCCCGCGTGATGTGCTTTTTCCGGGATAAAAAGTAGCCTATCGCCCAAGTCAGCTCATACCCTGTCTGTATACCAAATTTCGTGATTGAGGGACAAACATGCAAACAAACAAACTTTCACATTTATAATATTAGTAGGATATTGACCGTAGAGTGTAATATGAGTAACATCTTAGCCTAGTATATTCACTAATGTTAGGTATTAAATTAGTAACGGAATTAAGGTGGGAGTACCTTTATAGTCATCAATCATCACTCCTCTCGCCCTGGGCGGAAGGATCTAGTAGGCATTGCGTGCTAGACTTGGTTTTAAAATAGCTGGAGGGGAGCTGGAGGGTACATGATCGTTTTTGTACCCAACCGGATAGCGACCACCGTACGCGTGGTGAAACCTGCAGATGTTCATCACGCGTACGGTGAACTCGACTAACTGGACTCAACTCGACTCGGAACTCGATTTGCTATGCATATGCATAGTAGCTCGTTCAGGTGATTCGAGTTCCGGGGTCAGCCAATAAGTCCGGCGAATTGTAGGTGCATTATCTGTGTGCCCAGGTATATAGAACATGCGGCATGCAATAATAAGCGGTTACCGCCGCCGAATGTGTTCAGCATTGCCAGCGCTCTGCCAAGCCGCTGCCTAGCGCAATTCGGGAATACAGGGATCAGGTTTTTTTATCCGAGCACGGCAAAGTGACTGCACTATACCTGATGGTAAGCGCAGTGCAGTCCAAAAACTAGCGACCATCGAAAAACAACGAGTTTGTCAAGGGTCACCAGAGTAATGCCGGCCTGTATAAATGCTTCTTCCTTCTTCGGAAAGTGAAGAAGCAAATCGAGGGACCTGCGACAGGACAAGCGGATGACCGATGCAGGTACAGTTATACAAAGATGTACCCCTATACCTGCCCCAATCAACCATCAAGTCATGTCGGAAGCCCCTCGGGAGAACCGGATATACACTGGCTGATCCTGGAACGCGATCCACATAAGGCGTGTGGATCACTGTGGCAGGTTTTAACACCATGTGTACGGTGGTCGCTATCCGGGCGGATATTAATATCCTACCACCAGCAAAAGTTTTACTATGTTAAGGAGTCTGTAGCGGTCTTTATTAGGATTATTCAACAGGAAATAACCAAAAGACCCTTAATCTCTGTGAAAGTGTGGATTCATAACGTTACGTTAACGCGACTACGTTACGTTGCCCAGTGCCATGCTATGCTTTATAATTTAAAGTTCTGTGTGGTGTTGCATCTGTTTGCAGGCGTGGCGCTTACCATCAGGCGAGCGCCCTACTCGTCTCGTCTTTCAAGGAAATAAAAAAGCATGTCATTTGGTGTTGGTTTCTTGAAGATTTTCTTTACGAGTGGCAGAACCACGTTATGGACGGTTTAGTACGAGTGGTAGAGCCACGCTGTCGACGGTTTAGTTTACGAGTGGTAGAGCCACGCTACCAACGGTCGTTACCACTGTCTCACAGAAAACCGATGTAAAGTAGCGGCTTGCTGCTGCGTTTCGTACGGTGAGTGATATATCCGGAGGCCCAAATCCCCCTCCCCTTCCCAATTCCTAATTATCCCTTTCCTTTAAGGTCGGCAACGCACCCATGATTCTTCTAGTATTGTGGGCGTACATGTGGAGATCACTTACCATCAGGTGACCCACTTGCTCGTTTGCTGGCCAATCCTATAAAAAAAAAGTCTGCGTAACGAGGTCGCCTTACGAGTTTATACGGTCATGGGGAATAAGGCTCTTGGATATCAAAATACACAAACCATAGCCGCCAAATCTTACGTTTCCCATGTACGGAATTCGCGAGCCGTTTTTCAAGGCAGTTTGGGGCTTAAAAAATATAATTTGTTCTTGTTTATTTATAAATGCACGGCCGCTCGGTCACTGTTTTAATGAGTTGACAAAAAAGTTACAAAACAACTGCTGACAAAAACAGACTTTGGGGAGTTTGGAATTTCATGCCCAATTAAAGGCACACTTCCAATGGTCGCGGCAAGTTTCAGACTCACGCGTCAGTGACGCGACGTTAATACCATCTGTGTTTATTTTTTTTTTATAGCATAGGCCGGCAAATGAGCAAGTGAGTCACCTGATGGTAAATGATCTTCACCGCCCGTGTACGCCCACCACCAGAAGAATCATGGGCGCGTTCCAGACCTTAAAGGAAAGTGATAATTAGGGATTAGGAAGGGGAGGGGATTTGGGCCTCCGGATATTTCACTCACCGTACGAAACGCAGCAGCAAGCCGCTACTTTACGTCGGTTTTCAGTGAGACAGTGGTAACGACCCGGTCGAGCCGGCCCATTCATGCTGTAGACAAAACTGTCTACAGCGTGGCTCTACCACTCTGTATAATGTGTACAACTATTATAGGAGACCATTCGATTTCGTAGCGTCACTGAAATAAGGCGTCATTAGCGCTTTTAGTAAGGCGACGACAGACAACGTCACTAACGTGCGCGTCTGACACGGACGCTTGACGTGACTATCGGAAGTCTGCCTTTATAATTTTACAAACAATGGGCGTGTTCGGAGGAACAAAGTTCTGAGTAATCTAAGTTAGAATCTCAGAACATCTAAAGTTTACGTCCGATACATTTTATTCTGCTTCATATCTGTATTCGTAATTATATTCAACTAATTAATATTTACAGTCAAATTAACGGTACTGTACGAGTCGCTTATACTTTTATGAGTCATTAGTGGCCGCTCTCGATGTTCTGTTTACCGACCGATTTGCTTTCAAGCATTTACACATTTGGTTTTTTTTTATTTGACTGAATGACGAAACGAGCAAGGCGCTCGCCTGATGGTAAGCTGGTATGGTAGATCTGTCAAAACACTAGTAAGAAAATCGCACTGGTAAGCAATAGTAAGCAAATCTATCTGTAAATCAGTGGTGCAGGGAGAAACTTTTAAAAGAGGTGCCGACGTTAATAAAATATTGATTTTGGGTACATTTAATTCATTAATGGCTATCATTAATATCATCAATAACACAAATTTACGCTTTGTTAAGTCGATATAATTTGTTATAGTACGTATACTTATGGGATCCAGTAATTTTCAGGTGTCAATGTCGAATGTCATTGAAATAAAACTAATTTAAACGGATTTTATCCCGGTTTTTTATTTTGGTCCCGACGTTTCGAAATCTTTGCAGCCTTTGTGGTCACGGGATGGACCACCGTTTAAATTAGTTTTATTTCAATGTCAATATCTTACAAGTTTTTATAGGGTAGCCGAAAGGAATCACGTTTTATAGAACCATCGCCGCTGCTGTAAATAGAAAATAGGGTACTACCATTCCTTGGAGAGAGAATATAGCATGACACAATCGGGAAAATAATAGAAAACTATTGTTAACGACGCCGCATCATACAGTTTAATGTCGCGTTATATTATTACGTATGTTGTTCGAGAATTTCTTTCCATTTATTGAAATAATGATTTCTTACGTTTACGTGAATGTTACTCATTGAAATAAAACAAATTTTAACGGATTATATCGCGGTTTTTTTATTTTAATTTTGGTCCCGACGTTTCGAAAGTTTTCAGCCTTCGTGGTCATGGGGTGGACTATTCCATATAAATGGGACTTGAAGTAAAGTTCCAAAATTTGCTATTTAAAATTTTGTTGGTGTGAACACACCAAATATTATTCGTAGATTCAAAAGAAAATGGCTTATGAAGTTTCTGTCAATAATTAAAGGTAAAAATCAAAGCTCATGAAGTCTGTCATTATAATTAAAGGTAATGTTCTACTCCACCTACATGATGTATGTGTATAAGATAGTAAATCAGGATTGTGATGTGGCTGGTCGGCGTTTCGTGGGTTCAATGTCCGGGGCAGGTTTTTAGGATGGACCACTTGACTACCTGTTTCGATGCATCCACATAACTGTGTTCGGATTGTTTAAGGAAATAACCACAGATGTGTGATTTGTTTGCGATAAGCTATGCTCCATTGTTTTTATAATAGCTTTTTATAGCGAAAGGTCAGCAAAAGGAGCAATATATTTGATGGTGTGTGAGCTCCTCCAGAATACGGAATGCCCAGAATACCGAACGATAAATATGCATATAATATTTATTAAACAAAAGGTATTGACCATTTATAATAAGCGATTTGTATGTCAACTTGTTCCTGACAAATTCTTCTTCTGAATTTAAAATTTAAATGAAATAACGGAGGCGGTAAAATTTAATTATATTTATCACGAGACCTTTTCACTATGTGTAGAATAAATTCATAATAATACCAAATTTTTAAATTTCAAGTTTTTAAACTGATTTAATACTAATGGTTTTTTACTATGCCATTGAACTAATTAAAAGTTTTTAAAACCCCAACAAAATAGAGTCGGAATACGGCCAAGCACCACGCGTTCCAAATTTATTAATTAAAATTTAACGAGCCAGAGAATTACACCCAATTTGAGAACTGATTCATTATTATCATGTAACATATTACAGTGTAAGTAAATTTAGTTTAATTCGTAGATAATTATCTCAGATCTTCAAACCATTCATAGTTGCTTGGATTAACTATAAGTACGAAGTACTTTAGGATATAAAATAAAATTTGGCAGCAATGGCTTAATGATCAAAAAGCAGTGACTTATAGCTGAGAAATTATGATGTCCTGGCTTCAAATCCGACGTCGGCCAATCAGAATATGTGTTTGAGTTGTAGATTCGAAAAGTCACACATGAGTTGTCCGGGATTTGAATTTACGCTCGGAATTATGCCACTTTGTGCACGGAGGAATTAATTCTTAAATCGGAATAATTATTTTCAATACGTGGCATCCCAGATATCGACTTTGAAGTGAAATAATTGAAAAGGAAATGGTGACAACTTTTTTAATTTTAACATCGTAACTATCTTTATAACTTTATTCAGCCAGGTGATATCACCCAGATGTAAAGAGTACGGTATGGCGATAGACTTACCCCCTATAGAAAATAAAGTAAGGAAATAAATGGTTTTTGTTTTGTCTAAATACAGCACATACACTATTATAAAAATATAGGTATTTTAATTCATAGCAAGAGAAAATATATAGGTTAATAATTATTAATGCTGGTAACACTACTTACGCATTTACCAACGCAAGACCATCACATCATGGGACGGAAATAATTTCGGCGAACGTTGGTACACTAGATGCCTACCCCTTTGGTATACATGTGTGATATTATTGTGTAGGTATTCAATTGATGTTATCATGGTCAGTTGTGATTACTTAGGTGACGCACTTGCTCGTTTGCCATCCTATGCTATAAAAAAAACTTGCTTATACTTTTTCTCTTCTTCCAATCTATGTGTAAGATACCTGCAACGTAAAATAACGCCTGGACATTTGTTAGAGCAAAATTACGTAGAGAATAAGTGCTATTAAATATACATTAGGAGTGTTTATATGTTGTCCAAAATAGTCTTTACAGCCTTTGCATTCGCTAATCGATTTGTCAGCTATATTGATTTCTAATCCTAATAGATAATTCAGTTAGTGGAGGTGCTAGTGTTGTTGCCAGTCATGTCATTTGTATACGAGAATTTGTTTGAAGCTAATACGCTTTCAATACTGGGCTTTCTCAGTGAAGGAAAATGGTTATGCCTTATTTTACCACGCTTGCCTAATGCGGTTTAGCAGTCTTCACATATCTTTGTTTCTCTCTTTCTTTTTCGGTATTTGGTTCAATTTTCCGCAGAGCTATCGCCGCTTGCTATGCTTAAAAACATGCATTATATAAATTTCATCTATATATCGATATAACCTTTTAGGGTGTTGCATAAAGCGTGGGAGGTTGGGAAATGCCACGAACCCGTGTGGGTTGGTTGGCAATAAGCGACCCCGGACAGGCTGCATTGTGCGACGCAGTTAGTTTATTTTGAGCATGTATGCAATTACTATATAAACCTAATAGGTGGTAAGTCCTACTTCTGCGAGAGGCCGTCTGGATTAGTAACACTGCTTTCTCTGCAATTAGAAAACGATTTTCCTACAAAAATTGCAAGGAAACGCTATCAGATTTGTGATAAGCATGAGGACGTCCGGATGAGTACTGCAGCCGTGTTTCTATTTCTGCCACCAAGCAGCTGTGTGTGAGCGCTGTTGTGTTTCGGTTTGAATGACGTTGAAACCAGTCAAATTACTGAGTATCACGAGCTCAGTCCAGTGTCATGCAATGTTTTGTAATACAAAGTTCTGTGTGGTGTTGCTTCTGTTTATGGGCAGGCGTTACGCGAGTGAGCTATTGGTTTCGTCATTCAGCTTAATAGAAAAAAAAGAAAAAAAATAGCCGTATTCAAAATAAATACCATCGATGGTAGGAACAGTCTGTGATTTGATGTGGCTTGACACAAAAAGTAATGCTGATGCAATGTCTACAAATGATGTATTGACTGACGTGATAGAATTTAACCGGTGTCAATTATTTTTTTATCCTGGCAAGGCAAAGTGACTACAGTGGACCTGGTGTTAAGTACAGTGCAGTCCAAATATAATGCCGTTAAGAAACATTAGTCGGTAGAATTATGCCGTCTCAAAAAATATTAATCTATCATTTATCGCTGTCGGTAAGCGAATCTGAATCGTCGTTAATGGCTCTGCTAATTGAAGCGATGGTTGAAAATGTCACGAACCCGTGGTGAGGGCAGCCTCGGCTCTGGACTCCCGGGCGAGCTGCATCGATTGCGTCCAGCGCAGTGCAGATGCGCCGTTACAACACTAGGGATGGACTTTATTAATACTATTTATCGATGCTTTAAAAAACCGCTTAATTTATACACTCAACAGTCACACAAGTAGTTTTTTTTTATAGCATAGGCCGGCAAACGAGCAAGTGGGTCACCTGATGGTAAGTGATCTCCACCGCCCATGTACGCCCACCACCAGAAGAGTCATGGGCGCGTTGCCGACCTTAAAGAAAAGGGATAATTAGGGATTGGGAATGGGAGGGGATTTGGGCTTCCGGTTATCTCACTCACCGTACGAAACGCAGCAGCAAGCCACTACTTTACGTCGGTATTCTGTGAGACAGTGGTAACGATCCGGTCGAGCCAGCCCATTCATGCTGTAGACAAAACTGTCTACAGCGTGGCTCTACCACTCTTAAAGTTCTGACCCCACATCAGTATAACTTGTATCGAAGGTATCAGACACTATGTGGAACTTACGATTCCACGAAACATAGACAGATAATATTTGTGCACCACACAAACATTTGTCTCGTTGCGGGAATGGAAACCGCGGCTTCTCGTTCAGTACTAACTCGCTCACTGCGCCACCGAGGCTGTCACGTTTTCGGGTTTTGAAAAAAAATATTTTTCTATTTTTTCTCTATAGTCGTTAGTCAGAGTAATCTTACCTCACATGATAACATTACAGCGCTGTTAAAAGAAAATATTGTCATTAACAAATTGGGCCATAATAACTAGCAGACTCGTTAAAACATTACTTAAAATTAACACAATACTTCAAGACACAAAGTAACAAATCTAATTATGATGCGTATTTAAACCGTCACAAAACTCAATAGATGGTCAAAAGGAAAGAAGTTGCCTCTTGGTGTTTGTTCTGATTTTGAATTGTGAATGGTCAATATTACCCTAGTATTGATTATCAACGATGTATCGTCATCGATAACTTTCATTCACATCACTAAATATCCTGTTTTCCATTTGCGTCACAAACGTACTTGACCTGGGATATAACTTTGAAAATCTAATCTGGTTCACTTAATAGGCCAAACTGAACTCTATTCTGTACAACGTAAGGTTAGCCTTACATCGAACAAAGTTATTTCCTCAGATGGAGCCAGGGAGTGCTAGGTCTGGTATTAAATTCGGTTAATATTATTTATAAGATTTGCTTGGAATCTTGTTAGAGAAATTCTAGATTTTACTAACGCGGTAAGGTGTCTTCTGAATAATGGCAGATACATATCACATTGACTCGCTTCCTTTGTGCATGGCAGAACAGAAGTAATGTCTTTAACAATAAAAAAGGCGCGAAATGGTTGGTACACACTAATTCCTAGAACATCGTTTTACGTTTGGTATGATTTCTGAGATTGCTATCATCATCATATTCATCATCAACCACAAGACGTCTACTGCTGAACATAGGCCTCCCCCAAAGATTTCCAGACCGACCTGTTGGAAGCGGCCTGCATCCAGCGACTTCCTGCGAATTTTATCAGGTCGTCTGTCCACCTTGTAGGTGAGATTGCTATAGACATTTAAAATTTAAATCCTAATTTTTTTGTGGGTGTTCGTCAATGATGCCGCGTGTGAACATTACTACTACGCACTGAGATTTTTAGGAGACTATTCGATGGTATCGTCATTCGTCGTCAGTCGTCTGGCGTCGCACAGACGGCATTGGCACTGACGTTTGACGCGAACATAGGAATACTGCCTTAAGCCTGTGAGGTTTTAAATTCCAATGACATAGGCGCATTGACTTTTCCAAGAAATATGTATGGTAAATATTGTCTAGGAGCATGGAATATTTTAAGCCGCGACACCAAAAATGATTGATTGTTTGTCTGATTTAACGCGTATAAAGTCTTTTTTGGTTAAATATAATAAAAAAAAATGCACTTGTAGTAATGGAACTGGGTATTTTTCCATGCAGCAAACTGGCATTCCACCGCAAAATGACCATTTCCCAAAATTTCAATTTTCCATAATGTCCACATTCTAAAATGGTTATTTTAAAAAAATGGGAATAGCTCGCTTATTTGAAATAATTTTAAGTTATGTTAGATGTAAGTGGTCTTATGCAGGCATTCGTCATTTAAAAATTAAAAAAAACTAAAAAACACGCTTTTATAGAAAGTCTAACTAAAAAATTGAAAATAAATTTGAAGAAAAAAATTTGAAAATACATTGTTTTCTTCAAATTTATTTTAAATTTTTTAGTTAGACTTTCTATAAAAGCGTGTTTTTTAGTTTTTTTTAAACTATTATTTATTTTTAATTTTTTAGTTTTTAATATATTGTAGCAGAGAGTATAATTTTAACTTTAAACCCGAACATCAAAAAAGCGCCATCTATTGACACTATTAGATACTACGATATTCCCTATAATTAACGAAGATCCAGAGAGTACAATTTTAATTCCTAACCCGAATATCAATAATTAATTAAATCAAATTATTATTTTATTATTATTATTATTAAATTATTATTATTTTTTTTATCAAATTATTGTAGTGTCATCGGTCCTCGATAAATCTACAAAGTTTGAACGAAATCTGGCCGTTTAAAGTGGGTCAAAATCGCGCCCAAAGGAGTCGGTTACAAACATACAAACATACAGGTGAAGTTAATAAAAAGCGTGTAAAAAAAAATGATGTCAACTAAGGATACATTTTCATCGATAGCAAAAATAAATACTATTTAGTGCTCACGAATAAATATTTTTAAGTGGTAAAATCACAGTGTAGACAAAAGTGTCTACAGTATGAATGGGCGAGCTCGTGACTCCCTTGTCTCATAAAAAACCAATACGCAGGGACAAATTGATATTACATTTTGTTCGGTGAATAAGATTTCCTGAGGCCTCTTCCTCCTCTTCCCAGTCCCCATTTCTTTCTTATAACTAAACTAAAAAGTATTTTATACTTTAATTACAAAATCCACGAACACAAAACAACGAGCTTGGGTTTTGTCTCTGGGGTCATAGAGTTTACAAGTTCGGAATTAATTAAATTAAAAGTATAGACTTTAGATTAATATTTATCCAAAAGGAACGTGTTCTGAAAAAGTTTTCCAGTTGCAGTAACTTGAATTCCATAGGGATGTTTTAGACGTAATTTAAGTAAGTGAAATTGAATGATTTCTTACGTTTACGGGAATGTTATACATTGAAATAAAACGAATTTAAACGAATAATAAAAACCGCGATAAAATCCGTTTAAGTGAAACTTGATCATTTTTCTTTGAAGAATGTGCTTTCAATCAGTAAAGTAATAATATTTTTTTTATATACGTACGATTTTATATATTGTGAGATTAAAGAAGTGGACGAAAAGCCTAACTAATTTTAAATCAGACTTATGTGGAGCATTGAGACAACACGGTTTCTATTATTATTTATAGATATTCATAGATTATTATTAATATCCGTGACGATTTAGCTTTAATAATAACGTAACAAAGAACATTGCTGACTCTGACACACGTAATATAAACAAGTATTGCTACGTACCTGCTAATTAGGACAAGTCAGGGGAGACCCATGTGTGTTAGCTTCTATACGCTAAATGTATTATTTTACTTCTAGATGTTTTCCTATGGAAATATATGAGGGAATTGAATTAAAGCGTATTGTTGTTTAGTTTCAGATTTTATTCTTCGTAGTAAATTACTAGACATAATATTTTTGTCTAAACAAATCTTTAAACTATGCATACAAGGTGGAAATTACAAGGTGGTAGGTCCCTCGTATGCGAGAGGCCGTCTGGGTTGGTACCACCGCTTTGTCTATTTCTGCTGCCAAGCAACACTGTAAGTACCGTTGTGTTTCGGTTTGAAGGACATTGAAGCCAGTGAAATTACTGAGTATTATGAGACTTAACATATTAAGTCTCGGGCTGACAAGCGCAGTTTAGTGCCATGCAGTGCTTTGTAATTCAAAGTTATGTGTGGTGTTGCTTCTGTTTCTGGGCAAGCGTGGCGCTTACCGTCAGGCGAGCACCTAGTTCGTCTCGTCAATCAATCAAATAAAAAAAATATATATGTATACACACCGTCTGGAGGTACTTCATCTAATTCTCCTTTTCTTCGTAAATTATAGTTTTCTGTGACATTCTCGTCTGTATCGTATGAGAAAATATTACCGATTTCATGGATGTTTACGCAGCGACTGGTCCTGTATCGATTGTTAAAGCACTGAACGAAACAGCGCGAGGAAACCGGCATGCATTTTTTTCTCGCGGGGAAAATCCCAATTACGGATAGCTGCCCAACCCCGGGGAAGGAGGGATGATCATGCCAGACTCACTAGTCTTGCGGTCCAGTAATCCCGTGTTAATTTTGTAAAAATCCTCGGGAACCTTCTTGTACTTTTTTTTTTTTAAATTGGTACAATAATGAACATACATATTATTTACATTTCTTTTTTACTAATTGTGATTCAAGGTAAATTCAATGTTCTTCAAATCGTAACAGGGCTTACACATTGCAGCTTGGCGCCAGAAATAGACAAAGCGGTGGTACCAACCCAGATGGCCTCTCGCATAGGAAGAACCTACTACCTAGTGTTAGTAGGTTCCTACCTACTACCTACTAACACTATTGGTATTGGTTTTATTGAAAACAGATATTCAATTTTTACTTACTTGCTAATTGAAAGACACTCAATAAAGAAGCTGCCCATTTGGTATCAAAGTATATTACAATTTCAACCTCGCTCCTTTGTGTTAAGGCACAATTATAGGTAGGAACAATGTTTTATATATATAATGAATATGACAAATTGATTCTTCACTCATTGTTCAGCACGCTTTATAGAATACGGACGCAAAAGTAAATTAGAAAATGCTGTGTTTTGTTAAATTTGTTACTTTTTTGTTATCTATTTTGGTTTTAACACAGGTGAGTTTAGATTTTGTACTAATATTTTGAGGTATTTATTTGTAATGGGAGCGTGACTGTATACCACATATATTTTAAATTCGTTATTTTATTAAAAATATTTGTAATAATTACAATTAAAATTTATTGTATGATAGCTGTCCTGCGCGGTTTCATTTGCGTTCACATTAATGCTCCGCTCCTGTGGGTCGTAGTGTGATGATATTTATAGCTATGTTGTTGTAGTCTACACAAAACAAATTACAATATTCACTGAATCCATAAAATGTTATACATAATTTGCATATAGATTCAGTTTAATTTCAACTTTACCGTCGAAATAATGTTGGCTAGCAAAAAACAAGCATGAAACTCTAACGTTGCTCTTTTCAAATTGGTTTTCAATATTTGTACTATATTATTTTCAATATTTGCATTACTTATGATATTTTAAATATAACCTCCATCATTTACGGTATTTAAAACTTATATGGCTTACCAATCTATGTCTTAACATAAAACATAGACTTCAAAGTTCACCCTCCCCTCTTTTGACAAGTGGTTTTTTTTTTAATTACACACGAGTTTATAATAGTTATTTATTTTATAGTTTACACGAGAGCGAATAGAAATTATGATTTTTGCAGTTTGTCCGAATTTTCCGACCTTTCATGGCAACTCATATAAAAATGCCACAGCAAATGCACTTACAGTTTCTCAAGAATTTAAATATTTTCAGGGTAACCATTCCTATTTTTCTTTCCATATTAACTTAATTCGGACTATAAACTTTACTACGAACAGTTACAAAAAAAATCTGCCACAATGGTCCAGCCGTTCTCCAGTGCCATTACCAACGAACAGTATTTTGCAATTTAATTTTTATCTATTAATTATAATTATTATAAATGTCATCTGATTCTCTCAGACCTGCGAGGCCTGGATCCAAATCCTCTTACCATCAATTTCGGCGGGACCTTCGCAGTATAACTTTCAATAACCTATATTGTGATATGTTATGCGCCAACAAACACTAAGTTACCAAAATTTCCACGTCGCTGAAGCAGGTGGAAAAGCAATTTTATAATTTAACGTTGGCAATATTCTAATATAGTTAGAGTTAAAGTAATTTCTAAAACTACTGATATTTTCAGCGCAATATTCCTACATTAGAATCTTTTTCAACAGCCTCTTAGCTACAGTGAGCGAGTAACTGGTTATGAAACGAGAGATAGCGGGTTCGACTCCCGCACAAGGTAAAATGTTTTGTATAAGTGATCTCTAAACATTTGTTTGTAAGCCCCTCGTAGTTTCTAATAACCGCTATACAGGTTAACCTAGTGTGGGGACAGGAATAATAATACATAAATAATAATAATAATACAGGAATAATAATTAAGTGTAAAAAAAATTTGTTATAACACATGTATTTGTTCCCAGGATGTCACTAGCCACTGGATAGGTGGATGGTACGGCGGATGGGGTCACCCCCCAGTTGTAGTGGGAGGAGGGTATGGATATGGATATGGATACGGAGGATATAATCCGCCACCCCCTGTTTTCTACCAGCCACAACCACCATTCTTTGGATAATTTCATCATCGCATTCGGATTTTGGACAACGGAATTAAAGCATTTGATAGACCCACTTTACACATTGGCCGAGACCTGTTTATGGATGTGGATATACCTTCGATAACACGAGAAACGAGACAAGACACTCACCACACTCTTGTATTTTCCTGTTCTAGGCACGGTTCGCCCAATGTGTAGGGCGGGTTATAGTTTGAATTAAATATTTATTGTTGAAATCTTTATTTTTTATTTCTACTTTTTACTCTTATGAGTCATTTCTCGCGTAGCGGAATAATTAAACCATTGCTTTGTATCTCACTTTTGACAACAAATATTAACAAAATATTATATCTACAAGGTGTTTTCGAAAACGAAAACCGGTAGCAGTGCTGGAGAAAACTAAAAGAATCGCGAAACAAGTCGATATTTCTTTTTAATTTTTCACGGACAGTCTTGTTTGGATTAATAAATACTGTGAAGTTTCATTCCAATAATAATTATATCAAATACGTGATCAAATCAGAAATGAGGAGATCCGTAGAAGAACGAAAGTCACCGACATAGCCCAGCGGATTAGCAACCTGAAGTGGCAGTGGGCAGGCCACATAGCTCGCAGAACCAACAACCGGTGGGGCAGAAAGGTTCAGGAATGGAGGCCACGTACTGGCAAGCGCAGCGTTGGACGTTCGCCTATAAGGTGGACAGACGACCTGATAAAGGTCGCAGGAAGTCGCTGGAAGCAGGCCGCTTCCAACAGGTCGGTCTGGAAATCTTTGGGAGAGGCCTATATTCAGCACTGGACGTCCTGTGGTTGATGATGATGATGATGATGATGAATAATTATATGTTGTGTATGTTTCATAATGACGTAATGTAAAGCCCATAAATAAATCAGCTGGCGCGCGGAATCAGGTGAGTGGTGCGGCGCTAGACGAGATGTCCCTATGAGTATTAGCGCGATTAACAGCGCGGGAAACTGAACCCGACTTTAGCAATAGTATGCTTTACATTGCGGGCTTACGTTTCCAAAATAGGAAGAAAACAGCGATGGAATATTATTTTTGGTAGTCTTTTATCACCGTTTCGGCTTCGAAAGCGATACTCTTACATCCCAATCTTTATTTTATTATTATCAAAATCGCTAGGGTTCCGCAAATTGGTTACATTTGTCATTGATTTGCGGCGAATGTCTGATTCATGAAACATCCGACCATATTGAATATGATCTCATACACAGATTAAATGCTTCTGACATGTTTGCAGGGTAATTGTTATTTAAGGTTCTATACAATAAAAAGAATTTGTTGAATTTTCTGTAAAACTAGGAACCGCTGCTCTACAGCATCTACCTTTCCTTCCGTTATCGACAAATATAATACCAGCAAAATGACTTCTGGTTTCCATGAATTTAATTGTACATAAGCCATAAATAGGGAATGTTGGAAGGAGTTAAGGGAGACCTTTGCCCAGCAGTGGGACAATATAGGTTAATAATAAAAAAAAAAAAGCTTGTAACATCAGCGCATACAAAACGAATGAGGCACTAGATACTATATAAATATGTATTATAGACACGAATCATATATCTATTTAGGTATTGTTGTATTTATAATGAACTCAGGTCATCAATTTTCACTTACTTGTAAATTGGAACGATATACAGTCAACATCGAAGGATATTTGTGCGTTAGGTTCAATGAAATTCAAGTCTTATTACATGAGGATAAGAAACATTTATGGTTTTTTAAACGTGAGTATATAGTTGTTTAATTTTCTATATAAATGAAACGGCACAGTCTTTTCCACATTCTCAGTGAAACAAGTAGCGAAATGAAATATTATTATTTTATGAAATGTCGTTTATTAAATTTGTTGTTGCTTTCGTGACCATTTTGTTTTTGACGCAGGTGAGTAAATCAGATGCAATATTTAAATAAAATCGTCGAGAAATTGATGTTAGTAGAGTTATTATGTTCAGAAAATAAACAGGAAAGTTCTAGTATCGCGTTGTCATTATAAAGTCCATTTCAGACGACGCTATACTATAATGGGATATAAGTATATACCATATTACGTCATAAGTTATAATTATATGGTATGGCGTTCATACTCTACGCTATAACGCAACAAGTGAGCCATAATGAAATGATCCATCAACACATGCGATAAACGGGTGAGGGAGAAGTGGCAACTCGTGTGATGAAGCTCTCGCTCAAGTATATAGAGTTCAAATAACGCGCCAATAATTTATAGTATAGCTGGTGTAAATGTGTCCATAATTATTTGTGAAATATTTGCTATAATATACTATATATTTTTTGATTATGCTGAATGACGGAACGCACAGTTCGCTTGCAGATGGTAATCGCTACGCCTGCCCTATATAAATATACAAACACAACAAACACCACACAGAACTTTTAACAAAGCACTGCATGGCACTAGACTGCGCTCGTTGTTCCAAAACAGAGGATGTTAAGTCTCATTCAAGTAAATTCCCTCGCTTCAATATCCTTTAATCCAAAACACAACAGTATTGCATGGCGGAAGAGATAGATAAAGCGGTGGCACCAACCCAGTTATGTATAGCGTATAGCGTATGTTATAGCGTCGTTTGAAGTGGCCCTAAAGTTGAATTAAAGTGCATTACTCTATTACCTAATGTGATTACCTTCAGCCAAGTCCCTAATGGTCTCAAGACATATAAAAAGGTCACATAAGTTCATTCGGATGATGGTTCTTCACTTTCTTATCATTATTATAGATGTGCCCGATGCTAAGCAGATTGACAGACAGACTTTCTTTATATAATATTTGTCTCGGATTTTTCGCAATCGAGTGCAAGATCAACTCGTGTACAAATTCTACGACCGAAATATACATGCTTTTTATTTTTTTTCCAGGATGTGAACAGTCACTGGATAGGTTGGGGTGGCCCATATTTGGGAGGCGGATTCGGCTTCGGAAGATTCGGCTATCGGCCACCCATTTTGTACCCTCCACCGCCACCACCGCCATTTTTCTACCCTCCACCGCCGCCATATTTCTTTGGATGATTTGGGACTTCACACATTGGATTTTTTTATTTCGCTCGTTGGAGTTTTTAAATATAGCTCTTTGGATTATTGAACAGCGCAATTTGAATATTTGTCAAACATTTTCTTATGGCATATTTTAAATTTTAGATGTAGAATATTTATTTGTAGATTTTTTTCGGAAGTTTTAATTAGTCATTATATTTCACATCCTCATACGAGCTTGACATTATTTTTTATGTTTTCAATAGCCAATATTAAATTAATATGAAGTATGTTACTTATAATTTGAAATATTATATTTGAAATTCATATTTCCGTTTTGCAAAACTTTGTTTGACTCTTTCATTATTAGCGATCTATCTACAAAACATGTGAAATAAAACAACATTGCTGACATAATTCATATATTTATAACACATAGTAATATTTAATACACAGATGACACCTCCCACACAATAGTAATCTATATTACCAACAACATACAGTGAAAATCTAGGAAAGCTGAACCTCCCGTTAGGCCATACTGTAACCATAAAAAAACTCTGACTAGAAATAAGATATTTAATATCTTCAACGGCGTAGATTATTTGGCAGAAAAATATTTTTTTTCTATTTTTTTCACCTATTATATAATCTCAGAAAATAGGTACACACAACATCACAGTTCTTATGCTAGATTTAGATTACAGGATTAAAAATTGATATGTCCAGATACAGCTAGTGTTAAAAAATTAATGATATGTATTTACTAGACACCTAGCATAGATAAAAAAACAAGCGGAAATATCTGGGTAAAGATATAATACACTTAGATCTACCTTACATTTAGACATGATATGTATTATATATTTAACATCAATATTACTATAAATGCCTCAGCCAGTTGGATATGTATAGTTGAAGACTTACATACTTATGTCTATCGTAAATTTTAAATATTTAAAACACATAACTATACGACGTCCGAACCGCCTAATGTTCATAAGTATTCATTAATAATTTAAACATTAACACTAAACTACACAATTATGAAATTAAACACTATAAATGATATGTTTTCATTTGTTCTAATTTTTTTTATTCTTTTTTTGTTTAAGCTTTAATTCGAAATAAAATGGAGCGAATCGTTAACCGTTGTCTGAGCCGAGTCCGTATTTACATACATTATTGTATGTACATTTTGGAATTACGAACAATAAATTTATAAAATATTTTATTTGAAAAAATAATGACAGCTATTTTCGGCAGTAATTTTTCAGATGTTGGTGGCTGTCGAAACTGCTGAAATAATAAGCTATTTAACCTGACCCCTTTTAATAGCATTGATAGTAATTTATTGTTCGTAATACCAAGACTGGTCTGGTAATATATTAGAATTTTCTTAGCGATATCGAATATTCTAATACATCTTCCAATCAATTCACTAATAAAAACGTATTTTATATGACTTTAATTGTCGCATTCTTCATATAATTTTAAGTGACGTGCTAATAGTTGCTTTGTTTTGGGTTTTATTAGTAAAATGATTTTTTTAAACCGAAAAATATGCATCGTGAAAAATTAATAGCGGAGTGCAATAATTAATAAGGAAAATCAATCAAATTTGATAGATTTTTTAATGAATTTAGTTTAAAAAAGAACAACGAAGAAAGTTAAACTTAATTAAATATGTTATCATTTTTATGTATTTTTTAAAAATGTAGCACAACTCATACTTTAAATTTTTCACGATGCCCTCTACCATTGACGAGTTTAATGTAATCTGTAAACTCCGATGCGCTTTTCACCTGCGGTGTGCTGCACGAACTCGCGGATCTGGTCCGTTGCGACTGGACCGATGCACACGAGCGGCTCCTTGAAATAACCGCAGCTCTGCGAACATACTTATTATTAAATATAACGTCGATGAAGTACCAATAACTCCTAACTGACAATTTAGTCCAAAATTACTTTTTTATTTCAATAGACGTAAACATAAACCACATTCCTTAGTAACTAATAAAAAGGTAATGTATTGAAAACTATATACTATCAATAGTTGATCAAAATAAATAAAACCTTATTTTAAACAGTTTTTGTAAAATAAAACCTTATTTTAAACAGTCTGGTGTAAAATTAGATTCTCAACACTTAGGAGGTATTGGTACTTCATCGACGATAAGTCACATAATTCTAAGCAGCGATAGCTCAGCGGAGATTGGTACGAACTGTCGTGACGAAAGTCGCAGGTTCGAAACCAGCCCCAAGGGCATACACCTCTGACTTTTCTAAGTCACGTGTATATTAATTGTTAATTATCGTTTGCTTTAACGGTGTAGGAAACATCGCGAGGAAACCTGAATACCTGAGAACTCGATAAGATTTTTCGGAGGTATGTGAAGTCTACCAACCCGCATTAGGCCAGCGTGGCGGACTATGGCCTAACCCCTCTCATTCAGTAGAGGAGGCTCGTGCCCAGCAGTGGGATATGTATAATACAAGGCTATGAAAAAAAATATCTAACGGGAGATTTTTTATTCAATATGGTTTCATGTTTGGATACTGACTAGCGTATGGCGATTTGCCGAGAAGGTCGTCTATAACTATTGCTTTATGAGGAAGCTCAAGACAAACTATTTAATTAAATAACTTGTTGTTAATCGACTTAAAAAAAAATATGGCATATACCGGCAAACGGGCAAGTTGGTCACCTGATGGTAATATGGTAGTTGACTTGGTTTTAAATTATGTAAATAAATGACAATAAGTTACGATAACCCAAACCGAAGCCAAATATTTGTCTGATCCACAAATATTTGTTTTGGGTCTGGGTGTTGTGAGACCAAAAGTCTCTCGTAGTTCCTGATACCCACGACAGAAGACTCGTATCTTACTGTGGGTTAAGGGCTATGTGTGGGACTGTTGGGTGTATTAAAAAAAACTTGCCTCTTTTTTATAACGTGTTTTTGGGAATAAGCTTCTATAAAATCTTTATAAAAAATATTTTTCTAACAGATAATACGGATCGCGATACAAGGCCGTTATAAAATTAGTTTTTCGTTTAAGCATATTCAATTGGATTGTAAAATTACTCTGTATTTTTTCATGGAAATGTATATTTTTACTTCGTTAAAATGTTTGTAAAAGAGATTTTTGAATAATTTGTATCAGAGAAAATTATGTTAGAATAATACCGTTAAAAAATTAAATATTTAAACAGTACGAAACGGGACTAAGCTGTCTGTTATAAAATATTAAACTAGACGTCCCTCGTTGTGTCGTTGGTATGTCATGGTTTCACTCGTAATACTAATCTGTTGCCGTGGGTGTTAATAATCTTAGGGCTTTACTAATAAACGTTGTATACGAGTGTCATACTTATACAGTGTTTTGTCTCGCTTCTTCTTATAATAAATGTAACTCAACATAGCAAGACAAAGTATTGTATAACTATTACCAACATATACAATGTTTATTGGTAAGGGCTTTAATGTATAAAAATTACGTGTCACGTTGTTTGTCCGCGATGAACTCCTAAACTACTGAACCGATTTTAATAAAATTTTGCAAATTGTATGCAGTTTGATCCAACTTGAGAGATAGGATAGTTTATATCTCAATTTATAGTAGCTTTTTTTTATTGCAAATTATAATGACAAAGATTTATAATTATCCGTGAGTTCCATAAGATTCTAACAGATGGCGGTGTAAGGCAATTTATCGGATGGATTAAGTAAGTATCCAATCGATGGTATTGAATAGTTTACTACAATATAATTTAACATATACCTTAGCCACAGCAACGCGGGGCCGGGTCTGCTTGTGTTATATAGATATGAACTATCATCGCGATAAAACATATAAAATTATATGGTAAATATGACCTCCATCGGTAAGTGGTTCAAAAGTTACACAATCACAAAAAGACGAATCAGTGTTTTATATACATAAACTTTTACTTTCAAGTAATAAATACGATAAACACAACACGCCCCGACAAAAAGATAAAGACTCGATAGATGTAGAGATGGTAGAGCTTAACTGTAGACAGTTTAGTTTACAGTATGTATGAACAGGTTCAAATGAAAAACACAGGTTAAAATGAATTGATTTATCATCACATTTATCATTTGAATCGATTTTATCAAACATCGATATCTTTAACACAACAATGTTTTTGTCATACTTTTGCCTGTACTATATTGCTGGTGGTAGGGGTGGGAGGGCATGAGGCCGGCATAATTATGCCGACATACGAGGGTCGCTAGGACATTATGTTTGGACTGCACTCTACTAACCATCAAGTCCAGTGTAGCCACTGTGCCTTGCTAGGATAAAAAACAAAATACTTGGTAAGTAGATTCTTGACTGCTTGGCATTGCTGACGTTTGATTTCTACCCCTTTCCCAAAAAAAACTAGTAAAATCAAGATCAAACGAATGAACACAATTATTACTCGAAATAATGTTTCTGACGTTTTTCATAAAAGTAAATTGGAAAAAGGTTCAACAGAAATTCAGTGAGTCAATACAAACCCGAGGCTTTACTAAATTTTAATTAAAATGTATAGCTATTTCGCTTCTCTTATTACATTTTCAGTGAACGTCAAAGGAGATCCTTCTAATTGATCTTTTCGCTCAAGGATGTTAATTAAGGATTTTTTTATTCGTCCTGACTTAGATGTTTGTATTCAAACGTCTTTTGATCAAAATTTACGTCTTTTGATAAAGTAATTTTTGTAACTATTACTTTCAGTCTGATTTTTTTTTCTGTTCTGCCAAATGTCACCTACCTCAAGTAACCCCAGAAAGAAAAAAAGGGAAGGGGGTATTAAAAATTCGACCCCTGTCTCTGTCATTGGGTGTGTATGTATGTGTGTTTGAGTGTGTGCGTGTATCTGTCTGTAGCATCGTAGCGCCTAAATGAATGGATCAATATCGATGCAGTTCTTTTTTGTTTCAAAGTTACGTTTGATCGAGATAGATCTTAACTATGTTTGGAGCAGATTTGATGTCATTTAAAATTTATATAACAATGTTTTCTAACTGACATCAAGGGTATTCAACGGTTAGTTTATAATAATGCCTATATCTATGATATGAAATGCAGAACTAAATTTTTGGCAACCAAATTCTATATGTATGTTATCATATGCTGTTGTTAGTAATTCTCATAGTTTCTAGATGTCTTGCTTTTACCTTCCTACGAATTTGGTTATTTCAAAAAACCACCTTAAAATGGTTAATGGTAGAGCCACACTAAAGACAATTTTTTCTACAGCATGAACGAGCCGGCTCGACTGAGTTGTGGCCGTTGGTTCAGTTGTCTCACCAAAAATGAACGTGAAGTAGCAGCTAGCTGACGATGGAGATTACTTACCATCAGATTCTTTCCTTGTTTATCGGCCTCCGCTATGAAAAAGAAATGTCATTCCTACTTTCTGACAAAGACGTTTACGTTTACCGCCCATAAGACCTCATCATCTTACCTTTTAGTAGCATTATCAGCTATCACACGTTGAAGGTCTACTCACGTCACATTGTGAAGGTCTACACAAAAGAAAACGTCTCTCACCTTCCTAGGCTTCTGGCGATGTCTGCGTTGCATGATGCAGCAGAGTCCTCGCGTGATGTCGCATTCGCTAGACGTGGCGCAGTCTTCGTTATATTGCTTACGACCGGCAGTCGGTGGGCGGCAGACGTGCATTTCACCTATATTAATGCGAAGATTATGATCATCTTCATCGTGTTGTGATCATCCTCGCACGACAAAGTGACTACACTGCATCTACTGTTATGGTGTCATCCAAATTTTTATCAAACGTCGAAAGACATTGCGTCTGTCAACGGTTGCCAGAATTATGACAGTCTGAAATAACCGTATTTAAACTGACACAGCAACGACACTAGCTGGACCGAGCCAATATTGTGAGTTTTTCAACCTGTATACGGTGGTCGCTATTTTATTGGTTACATATATGTATCGGGTAACCTCCCACCAAAATCCCCTTTTTATCTTGGCGCGACAAATATATTTAGGTCTTTTCTACCCAAACGGTCGTAAAAACGTTGAGTTTAATATTAATATAAATATAAAACTATTGGGTTTGGGTGTTGTGGGTTCAGTAAATTCCTCGTAGATCCTGATATCCACTATACGTTTACCTAGTGAGGGGTCATGACTTTATGTAACTGTGAGGTATTTTTTTATCATGTAAAAATCAATACAATTATATGAATGTACTTACCAGGGACAACTTCTTCGCAAACCAGTCCAGCATCACATTGATTCTCTCTATTACAAATCTCTCCCAGTTTTCTTCCAACGAATGCCGGGAGGCAACGCCCTCCATCCTCTGGTAAATAAAACATTATATCAATTTGGATTTCTTGATCTGTGATGTCGTATAATTAATAAAATTATATTTGTTTCTGAGGTTTACACTTGTATCCCCGAAGAGGTAAAAGAAGATGAAGGAGTGAAGTAAAGTGGTATTGGGCGAGTCTATTGCTATAAAAAATTCCAATCCTGGGGAGCTAATTTGAAATTTTCGAATCGAAAATCAAACAAGACTTCACGAATTTTTAGTCTATGTACAATACCACTAGAGCAAGGCGACAGGCAGTCATAACTCCTCTTTATCAAATTCCTTATTTTTGATTTAAATTACATTAAATATACATATGAAGCAGATCAAAAATGTATTTGTACAATTAACTTATTTTCGGAAGTCCCTAGCTGTGGAAACGCTTTTACCCTTTTCATTTAACTTTCCACGCAATTTCCTTTGCTCATACATCCGGCCGGGCTGAGTTTCCGTTCTACATAATTTATATTGCGTAATTTTCATGTGTAGAATAGTTGAGTAGGGCCAAATCCGCAATGAGCAATGTCAATTAACTGATGAATAAAGTTAATGAAATTATTAAATGCATATCGGTTTGTGAATTGAGTCTTGGTCCTTGATAGAACTTCGAGATCCCGAAGTGCATGTCTGGTGAGCTATTATGTGGAATTAAATATTAGCTTAGAGTTTGGATCATCACTAGTCTTTGCGGCGGTTGAAAAAATTACGCTACAACATGTTAACTGCATGGGATATGGGAAAGGTGGTAAATTTCAAATTATTAACTTCTGAAAATTTCAACTTCTGCTACCTTGTTCCGGTATGGGAAACATTAAAGCCAGTGAAATAACTGGACATTATGAGATATCTAATGTCTCTGGTTGACTTGCAGTTGCAGTGCTATGCAGTACTTTGTAATTCATCATTACTATTCATAGACAAGTGTGTAGCACTTACTAAGCAAGGGCCATGCTCGTCTTGCTATTCAGGCGAGTAAAATTTATATAACGCTTTGCTCACCAGATTTATTATAAAATATTTTATGTGTTGTGTACCGAGTTGTAAAACGTAGTTGTATGAGATACATGGACATTAAAGCATCCTAGCGTGGATTATGATCATCATAAATTCTAATTGGTTTAGATGAACCCCGGGGCATAATAAAATGTATGTATGTACATGTTACGAGCAAACATTTGTTCAAACGTTGACTTTTAGGTCACGTTTGTTAAGATTACATTCATCGTGAAGTCAGAGTAATTATAAGGACTTTGGGTATTGTATACTCGTGTAATAAATTATTAACTAAGGTCGATTAGTCCTGGCTGCTATAAAATGTGTAAAAGGGCTTTTGACAAACATAAGGGCAGTTTACCAAAAATAAAATACTTTTTAGTATACCAAAGTTATTTTGTTTAATATATATATTTTATTGTGATGGGCCGCTGCCAATCGCGCTGTCCATTCGGAACTCAACTACAATTTTATTTCGCGTCAGTTTATTGAGAGACTGTGGTACCACGCCAGATATTTACTCACTATTCGAAATGCAATAAGAATTTGCTACTTCGTGTGAGATAGGGCTAATAACCCGGTAGAGTTAACCCATTCAGGCTATATGCGCTAATACGGTAATACGGTTACAATCACTGACCAGACAGCACAAATAAAATAATTTTCTAAAAACTCAACTTAAAAATAATTCGAAGTAACTTTTCTAGATTAAGTTGGAGCGTAAGCCATAACTTAAGACATTTTTATAGTGCTTAGACCTTGAATTTATAGTACCGCAGTTTGTCGCACTACATTAAAGTGGAATTATGTGATATCATACTAGCGGTCTAAAACGAAAAGATTTAATAAACAGTTTTATGTAATAAGGTTTTTATAAAGCTAATTTGTTGGAGCTTGATAATGATTTTAGTTTATATCGATAACATCACCAAAATTAATGTTTATTTTATTTAAAATACTACTTCATACCTATTATTACATGTTATTTTAAATGATCAATTTGATTTGAATGTTTGTTAAATAAGCAGGCCATAATGGCTCAACGAATTTGAGAGAAATTTGGCGCACGTATAAAAATAACCTGGATTAGGAACTGCTATTTTGACATCGGCAAAAGACATTCAAACGAGCAGAGGCTCTAGCAAAGTTAATAATTAAATAAAGGGTATGACCATTGGTCTAGTGACAGCGTGTTTTTTTTATTTCATTGAATAACCAAACGAGCAAGGCGCTCGCCTGATGGTAAGCGCCACGTCTGCTCATAAACAGAAGCAACACAAAACAGAACTTTGAATTACAAAGCACTGCATGGTACTGAACTGCGCTCGTCACCCCGAGACATAATATGTTAAGTCTCATAATGCCCAGTAATGTCACTGGCTTCAATGTCCTTCAAACCGTAACACAATAGTGCTTATACACTGTTGCTTGGCAGCAGGAATAGACAAAGCGGTGGTACCAACCCTGACGGCCTCTCGCGTACGAGGGACCTACCACATTGTAAAATTGTATTGTTAATGATGTTCTTTTCAGGTACCCGATTGGCTAAGATTACGCTTAACACCACCGACCGAGCCGATTGTATTTCTATATACGTTTTGCTTTCCTTTTATGCTTTCACACAATAGTCGACTTTTTAGAATTGGTGCCTGATACACTGATAGGATTGCCGTATACCACAACTTGGATCGGATATAATCTCGACACGCCGTGGATGCGTTAGTTGCAACTCTGTCCCTCAGTGATATAGGCGTAGGTTTATGAGTAGTGTATCAAAAAGTCACGCACATATAATACTGAAGCAATGGTTTCGGGCAATTTCCAAACTATCTGCTCAGTTTTGTGGTAAAGATTTTATATCTTCTGCACTTTATGCTTTCTGAACCATGCCTATGTGTCACTTTTCGGAAGCAGTTTCTAGCGTTGATAACAATTTTATTTACCATCCATCATCAACCATCAAATCAGTTAAATCTACAATGACAATGCCTTAAATTTACCTGTATCTAAGCAAAGTAGTCCACGGCAGCAGTCGCCGTTAGTGGTACAGGGGGAGCTGTAGCAATGAGCGGGCTCGTCGATGACGTCATCGATGCGGTTCCCTTCCAGGGCTTCGGCATACACTTCCTCGGGTTCCACCTGGATGGACACACGTTCATTGTAAATACAATATACACAAGTATCTTCTAATCTCTACTTTCATTGTCTCTTTATGGCATACGAGCAATTGAGTAACCAGATAGTAAGTGATCGCCACCACCCATGAACGCCAACAATACCAGAATAATCATAGACACCTTGCCGACCTTAAGCGAAAAGGATAATTAAGGGATTGGAAAGGGGAGGGATTCGGGCCTCCGGATAAAAACACTCGCCGTACGAAATTCTGCAGCAAACCGCTGCTTTCTGCTTTTAAAAGTAACGCAATTATTTGTGAGCCAATCTTCTAGCATAGTTCGTGAAAGAAAGAAAGAAAGAAAGAAATAATTTATTTAAACTCTAACCTGAGACATAAGACATTCTTAAAAAACTATGCATTAAAAATAAAAATTAATTCATTAAATTGATAATTAATTAATTACTATTAAGCACTAACTAAACTAAAAATAAAAACACAAGTTCCATTTGCTAATACTATTTTGGTCATAATGTTCAAGAGGATGATATTTTTTTAAAAGGTTTCCATTTTTATTTCATATATGATATCTAAAAACCAAATTATAATAGCCAATATAAACAGCAAAGGGCAGAGCCTTTCCAGCTCATCTGGCAATGTTCACTGACATTACACCACATAGTAAATCGGTCCCGGGTAAATTTAGTTTCGCCGCGTTACTCCGGTGATCCCATTTATTAGGTTAAAGGTTAGATATTTATAGGATAATAATTTTAGACATATTATTTTATAAGAAAAGGTGTACAAATTCGTGCGGCCTCGTTTTTGGAAGTTGAATATCATGTTCGACTTTATAAATGGTAGAGCCAAGCCGTAGACACTTTTGTCTACAGTTTTTTTTTATAGCGTAGGCCGGCAAACGAGCAAGTGGGTCACCTGATGTTAAGTAATTTCCACCGCCCATATAATACGCCCACAACCAGAAGAATCATGGGCGCGTTGCCGACCTTAAAGGAAAGGGTATTTGGGCTTCCGGATATCTCACTCACCGTACGAAACGCAGCAGCAAGCAGCTAATTTACGTCGGTTTTCTGTGAGACAGTGGTAACGACCTAGTCGAGCCAGCCCATTCATGCTGTAGACAAAACAGTCTAAAGCGTGGCTCTACCACTCAAGTAACACCACTCCACTCAAGTTTGGATGGACCGGCTTGAACGGCTTAATACCACTGTCTCATAGAAAACCAGAGTGAAATGGCAGTTTGGTGCTGCGTTTTGTACAGTGACAGCCTTGGTGGCGCAGCGGGCGAGCAACCGATAGTGAAACAGAGGCTGCAGGTTCGATCCCGCACCGAGACAAATATTTGTGTGATTCACAAATGTTTGTTTAGGGTTTGTGTTGTAGGACCAAAGTCTCTCATAATTCCTGATACCTACGACACACGTTCCTGCTATCATACTGTGGGATCAGGACTAGGTGTGTGTTAAAAATGATAGAATTTCAGAGGCCCTAATCCTCCTTCTCTTCTTTCCCAGTCCATATTCTTTTACTCTAAAGTTGATAATTCTTCTGGTATTATGGATGCTCATGGATGGTGACTTGTCATCTGTCGGTGACTCTACTCGCTTGGCGAACAATTTATTCTATAAAAAACGTTAGAGGCATACATATGCAGTTGCGTATCGATTTAATCGAAAAATTGCAGCATTTTTGTTAACATAACCAAAGTAATCTTTTGTATGGTAAAAAAGGGCACATCATCCTATACACTTTACAATTAAGGTAATGTATAAATATCAAACTAATAATAATGAAAGTCATAATTAAAATTTAATACATATATGCCTCATAAACAGAGGTAACTCTTGGGGCTGGTTTAATCCTGCGACTTACGTCTCGATAGGCCATACCACTCCACGCTGAGCTATCGCTACTTGTCATTCGATTGTTTTTTTAAACTGTAGGACATGGGCTTGTAAAAAAGAGTTCCTGTTCTAAGCTTGTCTTTGTTATTGTGATAAAGTTCTTACCTGTCCATAAGGATAGTGGCGGTAGGGGGTACGGCCGTACCCCAAGTTCGCCAGCATGTCGGAGCTGAACCGGTTGAACACCCCGCCCCAGGCGTGGGTGCCGGCAAGGCAGCTCAGTACGAAGATTGCGGTTACGGCCATGGTGGTGCTATAATAATCTTATTATATAACACAAGACTATGATGTTCTTAAAAATAAAGGGACACTCAATAGTATATTGTGTTAATAAGGTGAATTGTTAGTGGCATTTTTGGTTGTGATGAGTGGTTATCAGATTGCGGTCCCTTTAATCGACTTAAAAAAGTGGTTTTGTATTCGTTCCGTATGTATGTAAGTTTGTTTATATTATCTCAAAAAGCTGTTCATGTTCAAAACAACACAAACTAATCTGACCAATTTTGAGATTAGATTTAGACGTAATATAACTTTTTTACTTTAATTTTTTTTATGACGCCTCAACTTTTTGACAATTTTTTTTTATTTTTATACATTTTAAAGGAGTAAAAAATCATTAAAATCGGTGCACAAATGCCCAAATCTTAGTCCTTGGTCCCCGATTTCAGCCCCTTAGTTTAGTTAGTTTCGTTTTCAAATTTTAATAGAATGAACATAAAGACATCGAATAAAATTGTTATCAAAATATATAGAGTAATGCCGAAAATATAGGGAAAAATATACAGAATGTTGACTTTGTTATGTGATAAAGTTCCTACATCTACATGAACCTTTTCTAAATGAATCTTTGATCTCGTTTCCCACTCTACATTTCGAATTTTGCATAATTTAGTTATATACCCTTTAGTCCCTTTCCTGTTAATTGAAATTCACAAAGCGGTTTTAATCCACTCCAGGCAAACAAGTGTTGCCAGTAATTAACAACTCGGTTTCCCTGGTCTCAAGTAGCCCGGTTTTTCAGCATTTTATAATTAAATTACAGTGGGCAACAGGTGCGGCGAAATGAATTAGCTAAGTGATACAATTTCACCATTTTGCACATAAGAGACCGGGTAAAACCTTTTTAGGTAAATTGTTAGGTAATATTAAATTCTGGTATATGGAGTGAGGGTTTTAAATCCCCCAAAATTCTTTAATGACCAGTTAGGTTTATTTTATTTTAAATCGAGGCTACAAATATTTGTGGATCACACAAACATTTGTCTCGGTGCGGGAATCGAACCCGCGACTTCTCGCTTCACAATCTGTTACTAGCCCACTATGCCATCGAGGCTGTAAAAAAAATTGCTGTGACCGATTCTGTTGACACCACTCTCATAAAAAAATAAAACTAGCTTCTATTCCAACGAATTCTAAGCCAGTTCTATTGCAATTATATGTCCATGATAGATGGCACCGACTCAATATTTAGAATGAGCTACATACTTCTTTTGTATTTTTGTTTTTTAGAGTCGATTTACCCAACCAACCATCAAGTCATGTCGCAAGACCCTCGGAAGAACTGGAAGTATACAGACTGATCCTAGAACGCGATCCACACAAGGCGTGTGGATCAGTATGGCAGGTTTTAACACCATGTGTACGGTGGTCGCTATCCGGGCGGATATTAATATCCTACCACCAGAATGTTTCCTTTTTGGAGTCGGTAAAAACACTAAGACTTGAAAATTATTCGAAATACCGACCGACCGTAAATAACAGTTTTATGTGTTTTGTACGATAGCAGGTCACGCAATATTATAATTTAATTTTATTACTAAAGTAATTAATTAAAGTTATTATGAAGATTATTATTACAGTGTTAATTTGTAGAAACAAACAAGGAGTTTGTAAAGGAAAAATTGTAATTTGTTCTGAGAATCTTTATATATACAACTAACGCACTCACTGACTGAATGATTAATAACGATATCTCAAAAACTACTAAAGGTCATGGTAATATGGTCAGATGATAAATTGACGCTGCTATAACCAGAGTGCCCTAACTACATTTTGATGACTTTTGACCTATGTATTTGTATTTTTGTCAATTTAAACCACGGCCAAAATGGACTTGTACTGCCATCTATGTCAAGATAATGTTACCAATTTTAGGCCGGTCTGGTCTTGTAGATTAACAGTTTTAAATTACGAAAATACAAATAGGTCAAAAGTCATCAAAATGCAGTTAGGCCACTCTGGTGCTAGCAACCTCAATTGTATAATGTAGGGGCCCGTTTAGATTGTGGAAATTTATATTTTAAGGGACAACACCCCCTTTTTTAATTGAATTTAGTATGAGACTTTTTAGGGGACAGTTTATGGTTAGGTCATAAGCTCTTTCCATCTCGGAAATAGATATTTGGGAGCAATATCTACTATGATATTTGTTTCAAGTTCTTTATAATATAATTCACAACCAAGTCTAAGAATGTACTGTTGCTGCTTTTCTACGTCTTTATAAAGCAAAATAATTTAATCAATACGCCTTTTTTATGAAATGGCAGATAGATATTTAAAAATTAGCAATACGGTAAATTCGGTAGTGTAAATATTATATGTGTATTTAAATATTATGATTGTTCTAATTATAGGATTGTGTGATACAGTTACAATCAATTTAGGATATATTCTTTTATGCCCTAATAATTTGTATCTGTCTGATAACACATTAAATAGCCCGCTTAAGAAGTACCAATTTGACATACGTTTGTCTGTATAAACTGTCTTTATAAACTTGTAGCGTGTTAATGTTGACTGCCTTTGTAGCGTAGTAATTGTAATGTGTACGCGGTATGATTGCTGTGCTAGGGTCTCAGGTTCGATCCCCGGGTCGGGTAAAAATGATATTGGGGTTTTCTATCAAAATATGCTTAGTATCAGGCTGCAGTCTGGAATTGTGGCCGGTATGGCGATAGGCTCGCCCCCTATCATATCATGGGACCGAAATAAGCTCGGCGAAATGTGGGTGTACTAGTTACACATCTGCCTTCTTCTTCGGCGATTACAGGTGTATGTATGTGATAATTTTGTATTTTACCGTCATAGATTTTATGTCGCAAAAAATATCATGTCAAAACTGGTGAAAATTATGGAGAGAAAATGTCAGTGGTCTTTGTCTATAATATCGCATCTTTTGTTTAGTGGTAGTTTATATCCGGCCATGAACCACGAAATTAGGGGTCAATGTTTTACGCGAGTCGAAATATTCCCGTTAGGGGAATTGTGCTCGATATGTCGATAAATCCTCTCTTTATCAGCATGGAACGTCAATTAAATGAGAAGTATATGCCTGTAGTCGTTGCACTTCTGCCTACTCTTTCAGGTATTCGGGTGTGAGTATATGTACAGCTTCCATGGTGCAGTAAGCGAGTACTTGGCTATAAAACGAGAGGCCGCGGATTCGATACCCACACTAAGACAAATGTTTGTGTGATCCACAAATATTTGCTAGGGGCCAGTTGTTGTGGGACTGTAAGTCGTAGTTCCATATAACCACGATACAGGTTAACCTAATGTGGGATCAGGACTATTTGTGTGACTGTTGGGTGTATTTATTTATGTATATTTTTCTATTATAAAGGTAAAACTATCTATTATTACTGGATATTAGTTCTCTTGCTTATTAAGATGTGCAATAAAAAGTAAATAAATAAAATATTATGTTTATCGGAGGAACATCTACAAGTAATCTCTTAAAAAGATTAATTTATATATAAGTTGGTTTATTTGTTGTTAAAATAATTACTTATATTGTTATTTATAAGCCGAGTTAACTTATCTTTTCAAAGTAGTGAATTTTTGATTATCAAATATACCGTTTTCAGAAAAGTGTTTTTAAGGAGATTTTACTGAATTCTCGAAACAATTTAATAAGATAAGATTACTCAGCCCTTATATAACACACATGTAATTATTTTAACAATAAACAATCAACGTATAAAAAATGAATGTTATTTTGAGATCTTTTGTAACAGATATTTCCCCGACATTTATATTAAATATTTTTATAAGGTCTTGCAGTAATAATAATTGATTGCTGATTATTAAATATTTGTACGTTATTAATGAAATATTTAATTATACCCATATAAAGACGTGCCACCTATGGCAGATACTTACCTAGATCGAGGATCAATATTATTTTGCCCTGAAACACGTATATTATCGAATAAAGGATTGTGAAATTTCTTTTAATCCGCCTTTACAAGAAAGCTACTCGCCTAATGGTAAGCGTAATTTTTATGTATAAACAGTATTAGGAATAGAAGGAATTAGAGAAAATGAAAAATTACCACCTAAATATATTTTCGTTAAGTCTAAGGGCCTATTTCATAATAATCGCGTAACATTTAACCACTACCCAACTCAGCAGACCAATATAATGATACTAATTAGACATCTTTCTACGTGTACCTATATATTTAGTCAGAAGTGTTGAAACAGACGCTTAATCAACATTAACTCGATTTATTGCACTGAGAATGAAAATTGTGGTATGAATATTCCAAAGTGGAAATACCTGAATCTAGTCTAAATAACACAATATGAATGAAAAATTCAATGGAGTTGCACTGAATTTAAAAACTATTTCCGACCTCAAATCTAGTAGACGCAAACGTTGTACTTTATGATCACCTCAGTCCAAAATAAGAGCTATAAGAGCTAGAGAGCTTTCTAGAGCAAGTAATAAGAGCTAAATTTATGAATGATAAACGCACTAGCAAGGTCACTGGTCTGAAAATTATTCCGCCGTAAATTTTGCTTCGCCCGCCTTAAATGACATACGCCTAATCCTCTATTCTGAGATTATTTAATGCCTGTGGGACATGAGTCGATTATCATAAGAAAGGTACTCACCGGGACATGTCGCTGGCTCGGCGTCCGCTGTCTGACTGGCGATCTATAAGGTGTGCCTCACTGCGCATGGATAAGGGATGGTAGTAGCCTCTCCACATGGGCGGTCGAGCCATAGGCGGGAATTGTGAGCGGAATTTTTATCTATTGTTTAGTGGAAAGATTTTATAAGAGGTTCTGAAAGTAATCAATAATAATAAATAAATAGTAATTAATGATTGTATTTCTCCTCTCCAATATGTTTCATATTTTTTTATTCATTTTAATGTTATTCCTGACTTATCTAAGAAATTGTAACTATTATTTCCATTTGAAATAATTATTTTCCACCCATGCTGTGGCTTCTGAAGATAATGCATTTCTCATGTAAGTTTCAATATTGTTATTGTATTATTATCTTAATATGTAATTACCACTGATTGTCCCAAAGAAAATAAATAACTGTATATCATTGCCCGATTATTATAATCTGTGGAAGGTAGATCATGCGTAATTAGAATTTTCAAGCTCCAAAATGTATTTGGAAAACGTGTCATTTAAAAATATTAAATTATGAATATTTGCAAGTATTGTCAACACGTTTGATAGGATTTCTGTAGCGTATTCCGTCTTGTTATATACAACAGTAAATAATATGGAGTTATTTAGTTATTAGTTTAGTGACCAAAAAACGGTTAACATAGATTTTTAATAGCATAGGTTAGCAAACGATCAAGTAAGTCACCTGACGGTAAACGATTTCCACCGATTATGAACACCCATAATATAGGAATCATATACGCGTTGTCGACTTTAAGACAAAACTGTCTACAGCGTAGCTCTACCCCTTGTTTGAGTCACACTCATTTATTGAGTACGAAACTTTCGGGATTTCATGTTACGAAAAAGTAAAGCCTGTAATCGGTGGAAAAATTCATTAAAATCTGTCAAGAAATAGTTTAAAACTATACACACATAGACTAACCTGGTTCCCAATTAAAGGTAGGCAGAGACTATGGACTTCTACATCTTTAAACACCTCTTTGGCCTCCTTCACTCTCATTAAATTCTTCATGCACGCACGTCGCGTCGGTTTGGGTACTTCTGACCAGATAATTAAGGTAGGGTAGGGCGGGTCTAGTTGAGCATAGGGGCAAGTTGGGCAATCGCAATATCTCGAAAACTATTAACCGCAGGCGTAGGCATCAAATAGCAGAAAGAAGGGGTCACGGGAGGAGAACGCATCGCGCAACCGCCAGTGGCGGCTCAACGAGTGAGTGAAGCATACGAGTGCATTGTTTATTTTGTGACCAAAAAGTAAAAAAATCGTTTACCGCAAGTTTTCGTCTGTATTAGTCAAATGTTATCTGTTTTCAATCAGGTAAGTGTTAATCTTCCATAAATTTACTGTACTTTTGATATGTATAAAGGTTCTGGATATAATTCTTACCGTTTTTTCATAACAGCACTTTTGTTTTAAAATTTCGGGTTGGGGTTAGTTGAGCAAATTTAGCTCAACTAGCCTCACGGCTTAGAACAAAAGAAATGTAACATACATTTTACATGTTTTTATTTTGTTTAAGGATGCGGACTTATAAAAGAAAGACTACAGATGTTCTTACATTACTCAAGACTTCAATAATGCTGCAAAGGCTGTCAATAATGAGCAAAAATGTGTAATTGCCGACGTTACAGTAGTAACTGCTATATGTTACAGTACTAACTGCTATAATAATTACTGTAAGTTTTGTTGTGTTGTCACTAAAATACTTTAAATAAAGAGTTGACTGTCAAACAAAATTTTTTTTTCATCTCTAGTTAACATTAAACCCATGGTTTGGCTAGAAATTCTAAGTGCTCAACTTACCCCATAACCTTGCTCAACTTACCTCACCTATGGGGTACGTTGAGCATGCTTGACTTTCTGTATTTAAACCGCTGTAGCTCTTAAATCCAACTTATAAGAAATAAGTTACTATGACACTTTTGCAAAAGGACAAAATTACTAATCTATCAGGATGCGTAACAACCCATTGAGACTAATCGTTGAGGAGCTATATCCGCTCAAGTGAAAAATTGCTCAACTAGACCCGCCCTACCCTACTTGTTTAAAAATATATCCGACTTATTTGTAAAAACGCCACGTTCACGGACTTCAACGTGAATACGCCCGTTGATTTGTGGAGAGGGCCGCGCGTCACACTCATTTACTGCTATTTACTTTTGTACAAGTTTTTATAACGGAGGCTTCCGTTGTGACGCACTAATAGCCGTTCCCTGTAATGTACTTACATATAGATTTGCTATCAATAGTATATTTATACATTATACCATTACTATATACATTATACTATTTGTATTGTGAAAGCATGCAAACTTTAGCCATCAAACATTTTTGCTAACCTTTGTCTGCTCGTTCATTTCTACGTTGTGTGTTTACTATAACTTATTTATTGTTAAATAAATAAGTTATAGTAATTATTTCATAAGTGTTTGTCTCATTTGTTGTGTATACACAGTACACCTTGGTTTAGCTTTTGTAATCAATTAAAAACCTTGTATTAATTAAGGTTGTATCCTGTTTTGTGTACCTTAAATATATAATTAAAAAAAATTTAAAGATCCATACAAAATGTGTCAATATTTACTGCTAGTAAGTAAATATGTCTCTAAACAGAATTTTGGGACCGGTCATAAGTAATTCTATAGTCGGACATAAACAAAATCGATCAAGTAAACTAATGACATCCTCCATGGTTCTGTGAAACGAGAGACCACAGGTTCGATTCCCGCACCGAGATAAATGTTTGTGTGATTCATCAGTATTTGTTACGGTTCTGGGTGTATTTTCTCCCAAGAGGGGTTGAAATCGACAAAAACAATAAACTATAAAAAAAAAATAACAATAAGCCAGCTTATTTCTCGCAAAAAGACATTTCCGCGGATAGAGCTACGAAAAAAAAGGTAGTTGCAAAAAAAGTCTTAGAAATTCTACACATTCATACATCTACAGCTTTTAGCGTTTATTACTGTAATATAAGGCTTTATCCGCTCACGGAATCGTATAAAAAGGTTTATGTATTTAAGAGTAAATTAAGGGTGTAGAGTTTTCTCCGTTTCACCGACGACTTAAAACGGAGGGTAATTTGAAGATCAGAGATATTTGCTCCATTTAATGACCCATTAACCCACGGTAAGGATGAGTCGTAATAGGGTAGAATCAACGTAATAGGCATTTGGTATAGGTTTTTATAGCATAGGGCGGCAAACGAGCAAATGGGTCACTTAGTGATCTCCACCGCTATGAACGGCAAACGAGCAAATGGGTCACTTAGTGATCTCCACCGCTATGAACGCCCCCAATACCATAAGAATCATTAACGCGTTGCCGGCCTTAAAATACGAAACGCAGCAGCAAACCGTTGCTTTACGTCGGTTTTCTGTGAGACAGTTGTAGCAACTTGGCGGAGCTGGCCCATTCGTGCTGTAGACAAAACTGTCACATCGTCTCTCTACTAAAACTACTCACTGTTCAGTGGAGTTTGTATATCTTGATGAATAAAGTGGATTCAGTACCGTGTATACATCTGCTATAAAATGGGGGCGGTTTAACTAAATATTGTGTTAATCGTCATTTAATTGAAAACTTCTTAAACTATTTCGATATTGTTTTGGAAAGTAATACCAACTTTGAATATTAATTAAATTATTATATCTCTTACTGTCGCACTTAGGAGACTTTAATTTTGCTTTTATTGTCAATTAGCCATTTTTAATATTTATATTCTATAACGGAACACATAGTTAATAAGTTCGAATTCTAAGTAATAAATAATTTTATTAATTCCCTAAGTGTGGCAGATTATTGCAATAAAATACATGATAACAAAACATTATTTATTTAAATAAATTAATCCTTAATAACATTATAGCAACAGACTTAGCAACGCTTGCACCACCATCACAACCAACTGCAGAAGACCTGGTAGCAGACCACCGCCAATACCAATCAAGACGTCCTCAGTAATATCCGTGACAGACGAGATCAAGGTTGTCAAAAGACCTTGCAGATTAGCAACACTAGCTGTAGGTGTATTAGGGTTGGCTCCCGCAGCATATTCCGGCAGACCTCTAAGGAAGTTTACGATAGCTAATGCCTGGGAGTAGAGTTTAAGGAGTGAGGTCTCAAGAGCTCCTAGATCTACGGGGATCAGACAGCTGATGGATGGAGGGAGGGTGTCGAAGATCGAAAGGAGAGAAAGAAGGAGATTGTAGACGTTGTTTAGAAGTGGTAGAAGTATGTTCACCAATGGGTATACTGCTGGCAGCTGTACTCCCGTTGCATCAACCGGGGGCTAGAAAAGAAAGAAAATACTGTTAAACTTGATACGAGATCTTAATGAAGGTTTTAGGTAAGTGCACGGTAAAATCTGTTGTGGTCTGTGGGTATTTTCGGAAAAGAATTTTATCCAGCGCACACTAGTGATTGTCTAGAGAGGACATTGAACATCATCTGCCCCCTACATACTGAAGACGAAAATTAAAAAAGAAAATACCACGAGCGTTCTCCAATGTGTCGTTAGAGGTTGCCATTTGACTCTGTTACGCTCGTGACGCAAAGCATAAAAACCCATATAGCTCGCTCAAAACCGAGATATGTGGATTTCTATGAATGAATTAAGATTGTGCGCAGACATTTTCGTAGAAACGAACTAGCTCATTGTAAAATAGTTGGAGGCCGACGCATACCGGCACTTGCCGGAGCATGCCGTCGTCTTCCGCCGTAGTGTTCTCAGGCGTGGTCTTCGGTATCGCAGTGGTAAATCTGACTCGATGCTCTTCGGTGCGCTGAGTTCGTTCTCCGAGCAATGTGATATATACCTTATTCCGATAAGATAAGTGTTAAATACTGTTGATACATTGACAATCCTCTGCCGTGCTATCTGTCTGTATGTAGCAGTCTTACATATTGTTAACGCGTAAAAGTAATGATTTATGTTGATAAGCTGTGCTTAAAGTTTGTATTACTTTACTTTTAATTACTTATTACAAAACATAAAAATAGAACATGCGTTTTTTATCCAGACACGGTAAAGTGATTCGCTACACTCCAAGCATTGAAAGTGTCGATCAACGACAGACGATGTATCTGTCATAGGTCTTCAGAATGAAGGCGGCCTGTCTGACTGCGTGGGCATATTTAAAGGACCCCATATTGAAGTAATGAGTAAACACGTGTTTTTTCGGCTTTCGGTTCCTTAGCTGAATGGTCCGGCAGAGGCAAGATTTTTTTAATGTTATAATTTTGTCGAATTGAGACGATTTTCATAATTTTGAAATCATAGCTTGTATTAATACTTGTAAACACTTACAGTAAATAAACAAACAGCAACAATGGATGCTACGATGACCGAAAATTTAGTCATTTTTGTAGAAATAAATACTTAATAACAAAAACGTCTTTCTCCAATAGTTCGATGGTACTACATACGTAGTTGGAATAAACAGTTTTTATAGAATAATTATTGCAACGTTATGTAACAGATTACATGATAGAGGTGATAAAGTATTTTTATCGATTATCACTTTCATTATAGTTACCTAATTGTTCTACGTCGTGTCTTCACGTTTTTATGTTGGCTCTATTTCCATTACGGCCAACATAACATCACTGTAATAATACAGGTTCATAAAAATGACATATGAATGAATAATTCTCTCTACACAGAGCTAAATACAAGATGTGACTGATAATACGATACAACTGATAATATTATAGTAGTATTAGACTATATTATAGTTCAATGATATTCAATTTTATATGACAAGATGAGCATTTCGGTCACATCTTGTATTTTGGTTCATTAATATGATATATTTTTACCAGAGAAGTGTCGCTGTCATTTAAGGCGACTATTGACTCCCATTCAAGCATCGCTCTGTGTATAATCAAGGCTATATGCTCGAAAAAAGTGTTTCTACGATGGACAATAGCATGAGTAGTTTGGCCTCGCTGTTGTCGTAGACGTCGAGGGTACCCTTCGGTGTGTGAGGCTTATGAGTACCCATAAAGTGACGGTCTACTTATATAGTATGACGCAGAGTCAATTTCAGTAGCAATTGTAGATACTGCCTCACGATACGCCGGGACCGCTTCTCATGCGTAGAAGAGGGTCACCGCGAAGTTTTTTTTGGTACGAAATTTTGGCAGATATGCCCGGTAGCTCCGATGCACGCGCCTGGACTCCCCGATTCCATCTAAAACCGATTTCCCCGGAAAATAAAGAGGATTGTGGTTACACATTGCTGCTTGATGGCACAAATAGACTAAGCGGTGTTGATGGTAGTGTTGATAATAGTGGTTTATAGAGACCTACCAACTAGTGACCAACCTAGACTGCCGTATTACTGTACGTACTGTCGTATACGAGGGACTTTTCCATCTAGTAGAATGATGAGTGCTTTTTTAGTTAATAGTTTAATTAAATAAAAAAAAAACACCAGTGAGCATTTAATTCGACCTTATTCTGTATACTCTCTTAAGCAGAGGCATTTAGAGTACGTAAACGTTTCATAAAATATATCCTCTATAATTGATATAGGTAGGTACCTGACCTTTCTTTACAGAGAAAGATATCAAAAGGCAAATTATATATTCCGAGATTATATTTTTATATTTACATAATAACGTTAATATTGCATTAGATTGCGAGATTTTCTCCAAATAATTTCGCGGAATAATGTTGTTCATGAATATTTTGGTTGCTACGATGTAACCTACGTTTCTTGAGAGATTTTCGTCAAATTTTCCCGGCGCAATGTTTTATCATTCCCATTTTGTCTACATAACTAAATAATGCAAGCTTTGTTAAAAACTTTTGTATGTTGATTTAGGTTTAGAGGGGTTTATAGAGATAATACATATCCTTTAAATGTAAAGTGTTATTTTAAGAGCGTCCTTTGCAGATGTGCTCAAGTTCAGTTTAAGCGAAATGTTATTTTGTATTTAACATTTGTGAAAATTAAAATATTACGTGATACGTATTTTTAGGTATTTTATTTTTTTGTCTTTGTTATGTCTGATTCTTGGGGGTGCCAAAAACGCAGTTTAATATGAAAATTATCACTCATTAGTACTATCACATTCCCAAATACAGTAATACGATTTAAGTTATTAGCTTCTTTTATTCTGGGAAATACCTAAGTAGTAGAGCCACGCTGTAGACAATTTTGTCTACAACATGATTAAGCCGGTTTCACGGGTTGTTACCACTCTTCCAAAAAAATACGTAAAATAGCAGCTTGCTGTTGCGTTTTGTACAGTAAGTGAGATATCTAGATGTCCAAATACTCTTTACCTTCCCATTCCCTTAATCATCCCTTTCCTTTAAGATCGCGTACTTGATTCTTCAGGTGTTGTGGATTTTTATGGGTGGCAGAATCCTCTTCGCAATAAAAAATAATCCGAGCTTTACTTTGCACTTGACCAAATTAAAAGTATTTGCTACATAATTAAATCAAATCTGGTGGGAGGATACTTGTATCCGACCGGATAGCGACCACCGTACACTGGTGCTAAAACCTGCCATAGTGGCCCACCTTGTGTGGGTCGCGTTCCAGGGTCAGCCAGTGTATATCCGGTTCTCCCCAGGGGCTTGCACCCTAATCCTAACCCTTTTCCCATCTCTTTTCCTTCCCCTCTACCTTGGCCCTTTGGCAGGCCGGCATGATTGCCGAGTGGTTGCCGACCTACGATGCATACATTGTTTATCGTTGGTCGACACTATTCTTGGATTGCGCTACACTTACCATCAGGTGTAGCGTAGTCACTTTGCCGAGCCAGGATAAAAAAAAAAACACCCTGATCTTCGAATTACGAAGTACTGCATAACATTGGAATGCCCTTATCCGCCGTGACATAATATGTTGTCATGATGCCCAGTATTTTCACCGGCTTTAATGATCTTCAAACCGAAACACAACGGTGCTTACATGTTACTGCTTGGCGACAGAAATAGGTAAAACGGCGGTACTTACTTAGGCTGCCTTTCGCGTAAAAGGGACTTATCACCAATATGTTACAAAATCATTTTTTATGTTGACAAGGTATATAGTTGGTTTAATAAAATACCGATCAATAATTCCGGAGTCTGGGTAATCTATTGTGTGGGACGTTGATTTATATTGCCATTCATTTAATCCACGATATAATAATATTAGAGTTATATGTCTATAGTATGCACGATATCTGCATGCGTGGCCAACCGTGTCTCAAAATCGGGACTGAGAATTAATTATTATCTGAATCAAAACATTTGTTCAAAATGTTTGTCGTAGATTTTGATATTATACAAGTTCCTGAAAATTCTACGATTGGACGTGTTGGAAATTGTTGGCTCAGATTTTTGATCAAATATATGTGCAAATGTGATAATCTATTTTCAACACTACTTACAAAATAGCAAAAGTCCAGGAATTTTCTAATTATCTAACCGATATCAGAATAGAATTATCTATTATAATGCGATCGAAATAACCTTGCTTAACAAACTTTTGTAACAAATAACTTGATGATAACGTTTACTTATATAACATCGTTGTGTTGGTGTTTGACTCAAAACTAATCAAAAGTTGTACGTGTTTGTGGTATCAAAATGTCAAAAGTCATCGTTATTGGTTTAGCTGTTGCGTGTTTGGTTAGTATGTTTTAATTGATTTTCATACAATGTTCTTTTTACGTACAACAAATAATATGGTCTTTATAAATTTAACCCCTTGGGCCCTCTATGTGCATCTTTCTGCGACATAGCCTAAATGCATCGACGGGTTTGGACGGTTTAATTTTTTTGAAAGCATATATTTGTTATTGAAAGACCGAAAAGAATTTGATAGACGTAAAGATCTTTTAAGAAAAATTACAAAAAATTCTAAACTGATTGCAGTAATAAATTGGAATATATTTTGTTTTTCTTTCATACTTATAGCTTCGGAGCGGTTGCTGACTTACATCTTTCCTTTATTTTAAAAGAATGTTATATAAAGATTTCGCAACATGGGCCAGTTTCAGACAAATTGATATTTATCTGATTTGACGATATTTTTACATATAACAAATGCTCCTTTTTTATATGTATTACCACTATGTATGCTTTCCTAAAAAAATAAAATAGCATATTTCTCGGATTTTTATCTGATGAAGAACAACAACCGTGTCATACTTAATTCGCGATCAGGTTATTTGTTTGGATCTATCCGGAAATATCCGGAGTTTGGCAGTTTATTGTTTAATTTTGAATATAAAATGTTCGGACATTTTTTGAAATCTCCGTTTTGTTAAACTTTCAAATTTCGAAATGCTAACTGTATACGGGATACGTCGCGTCGTGAGCTCATTTGGTACTAGAACAGGAATACCTGGGTCTGGATTTGTGCTGAGGTCTCGGGTTCGATACCTGGGTTGGGTAAAAGTGATATTGGGTTTTACTATCACGAAACGCTCAGTATTAGCCCGGAGTCTGGAATAGTGCCCGGTATGGCAATAGGCTCGCCCCCCCATCACATCATGTGACAGTAATAAGCTTGGCGATATATCGATGTACTGGATACACCCCTGCCTTGCCCCCCCGGAGATTACAGGCGTGAGTGCCTATATATTTAAATTTGAATCACCATTAGTTAATTCACGGTACTTATCGAGAATTAATTAAATATTTAACTAGGTAAAGTAAAACATATGAACGTATTTATAGCCTACAAAAATATCACGCTGTAATTAACCTAATTATATAGAATAACTGATACACATACCTTACACACACTTTAGTTGTGATAATTTATTTCATAAAAAGTATTTTATTATTGTGGAAAAACATGATTATTTTTAATTTTAAGGGTCTACTGGATCGTCTGTAATGCAAAATAAAATTCTCAGATTAATAAGGCTTAGTTGGTCAATAAAATCATGTGTGCACAACACAGAAATTAAAAAGAATCTTTCTTTCAGGTCCAAACAAGTGAAGCAATGATTCCAGCCTATTCAGTCTCGGCACTACGTCTGGCATTCGACGAGATATCAGCAGTGTTGCCAGTTGCTAACCAACTAGCTTGTTTATTGATACCCTTCCTGATCAACCTGATTAATAACTTAAACAACTTATCAAATATAGTGCAAAATTTAACACCAGCAGTGTTGCCATACTTCGGATGTACTTTACCACTTCTGTATGCCACTTTGACTGATTTGGCGTCTGTGCTTTTCCTGTATATTAGTGTGCTAATTTCATTATTCAGATCTAACGTCCTAGCAGCCCCGGGACTACTTATTGGTCTGGTGTCTCAGGTTCTAAACCTGGTTTTGAATCTGCTAAGTGGCCTCACAGATGGCACTGGACTGCTGAGTGGTCTCATAAAATTGATCACGAATGTTGTTGTCGAATTAGAAAAGTTATTGTTGTAATTTATTAGAGGTAACTTAAATTATATTTGTAGATAATAAAAGAATATTTTGTTTAAAAAATAATCACATTTCTTTGTGTCTATTTTGTTGTAAAATGTATTCTGGAAGATACCGCAATATATCGTTACATTAAGTTTGCTAAGTAGCACTGGTGACAATTTGTATCATAAACCATATTCCATATAAGAATCAGTTCACTCGCGTAGGAGTACGCAAGCACGCACGCATGCACGCACTAATGTACACACGTATGCACGCACGCATGCTCGCACGCACACACACACACACACACACACACACAGGGAGAGAGACAAAGGGGTGAAATTTATATATAAAAGTTGGAAAACATCAGTTAAAATCTATTATTGAGACAGAAAGAAGTCTGTATTACTGATACCGTAATTCACATGTATTATTGCCATCGCAGAAGTTCCATCATTGAGGAAGCAAGTTTGCTTTTAGACTCGGTCTAATTTTACATATAATATCAATGCTTATGCTTGGTGCTAAGGAATCTACGGACAGAAGTATAAAAAAATGCAAAAGGTTGTAAAAGATTTTAACACATGCACTGGATATTAATGTCTAAACATAGAGTCAACACGAGCCTAATAACTGTACATTTACACAACATTATTCCGTATTTTAATCACTATTTTATCACTTTCTTGTTTAAAAATACATAATTCAAACGAAAAAGACAAAAACTAATTAAGCAAGTGGTTAAACGGTTTTACAAAAATATGTATAAATTTAAGGGATACTATAGTTAGATTCCAAGTCTACTAGTAGATAACACACTTCCTCAACCTTGACAATAATATTTCGAAGTAAAAGGAAGATAACATTGTTCAAAAGTAATTTAGTTTTGATGTCTCTAGGATGCTTTCATACTCCGGGATACAAAGCCATTGTTAACATATCTAATTACTGAAATGATTTCTAAGCCTTGAAACAGGATGCTATTATTTCTACGTCAAGATCGTGGTTTCCAAGTAATATTTGAAATACACTTTGTTTATGAGAGAATTATAAGAGAACAAGCTGTTGCCCGCGGCTCCACCTGCGTGCGCGGTCTTTTGTGGTACAAAAAGTACTCTATGTTCTAATCCAGGTTATGGTCTAGCTGTGTGCTATATAACATGCAAAACCGTTCAGCCGTTAAGGCGTGATTGATTAACAAACATCCAAATTATCAAACTAGCAAACATCCAAATACACAAACTGACAAACATCCAAACTTTCACATTTATAATAGTAGTAAGATATGCTAGATTGTTTTATAGTATTCCTCCTATCTTTTTTAATCCTTTAATTATCCCTTCCTTTAAGGTCGGTAACGCGTCTATTATTTTTCTAGTAGGTATTATGGCTGTTCATAGGCGGTAGGCATATTACCAGGAGACCTATTTGCTCGTTTGTCGGCCTCAGCTATATAATAGGTATTCTGAAATAGTAATAATCTATTATATAAAAATAAGTCGGGTTTTCCTTCCTGACGATATAACTCCAGAACGCACGAACCGATTTCCACGGTTTTGCATTCGTTGGAAAGGTCTCGGGCTCCGTGAGGTTTATAGCAACGAAAATCTAGGAAAAATTTCAATAGAAAAGCGGGAAAATAGGGAAAATCATTTTTTAAATACAGCGCCATCTCTGATACATAGCATGTACTACAAACCAATATTTTAAGTAGATGGCGTCGGTGCGTGACACATTGCTGACAGATGGCGCCACTGTTAGGCTACTTTTATCCCGGAAAATACAGATCACGCGGGCGGAGCCGCGCGGGACAGCTAGTAATGTTTAAAACCGTGTCAGCAACTAGAAAATGTTTTGTAATTTTAAACAATTTTTTGTAATTTTTCACAGATTTACTTCATACATAGCTAATAACTGTTTCAATATTAAATAAAAAAAATGCATTCAAATCGGTTTATTCGCTTCGATGCTATGATGCTGCAGGCAGACAAAGAGATCAACCTTATGACAATCTTCTTTTTGTCGACGGTTACGACAAATAGGTCTGAAAATTGCATGAGAAAAATATATCGCACTTGTGAACATCACCTTTTTAGTAGGTTAAAAGTTTAGCGCGTGAGTTTTTCTTCAATTCTTTTTATTTTTCAGTACTTAGTATTTATCAATCTATGCAACATGTAAAAACATATAATAATAAATCGTAATTATAAGGCCGCCTGTGATTATAAGGCCGTATTCTTCTTATTAAAGACGTTTACTTTATGGGCCTAATATGATGAAGGAAAGCGTTTCATGGCAACACAATTCTGTAAGTCGAGTTCCAGGTCTTGTGAGTTCATCTTCTAGGATGGTGTGGTGTTGCAACTGATGTGGAAGTTTGTTTCTCGCTAACCGATGATATTTTTGGGCACTGAATCGAAGTTTTTTTTTGTAAAACAATAAAGCTAGTGTTACATATTTTATAACCTGTTTCCTAGAGTAGAGTCGTGCTTAATGCAAGAGTTTGTTTAATCTGTCTTAAATAATATGTCTAAATAAATATCTAAAATTGAGACTCGAGCCAGACTACAACGTAATTTCATCGACGTTAAGGCGCCGAAGATTCCCCACATATTTCATTTTGCCAGCGACTCCTCTCTACCTTGTAAATGTACACATTTGCATACATTATATACACTTTCCGTGTCGATTCCATTATTATTCATGGGATTTACATGATCATATTATACCCAATATGATACAATACTGTATAATGTAAACCATAGTAAAAATACTATATCTGCCGCCAAGCAACAGTGTGTAGTACTGTTGTGTTTCGGTTTGAAGGACATTGACGCCAAGAAATTACTGGGCATTATGAGACTTAACATCTTATATCGGGGTGATGAGCACAGTTGAATACCATGCAATGCTTTGTAATTCAAAGTTCTGTGTAGTGTTGCTTCTGTTTATGGGCGCTTTCCATCAGGCGAGCGCCTTGCTCGTCTCGTCATTCAATCAAATAAAAAATAAAACTTCACTCTTTAAAATTAAGCATTAAAAACGCTATTAATTAAAATTACATTTTAATTTTTTATTTTATTTTAGAACCACTCTCTAGACATAATGTCTACAGCATGAACTGGCTCGACCCAGTTGTTACCACTATCTCACTTCTGTGATAACGTGAAATAGCATCTTGCTGTTTACGTATTGTATGGTGAGTGAGATATTCAGATGCCGAAATGCCCCTCCCCTTCCCAATCCCTTTCCTTTAAGGGCGGCAATTCCTCCATGATTCATCAGGTGTTGTGGATGCTCATGAGCACGCTCGTCACCGGGGGCTCTGCTATAAAAATCACCCTTACGAAAAACATTTTCAGCCTGGACATCAGACTGTGACGTCATAGTCACCTGTCTTCTCCGAATATGTTGCTCTAAGATTGAGCAACGATCGATAAAGAGGAAACGTGATAAATCATCAAGAGATGGCGATAAACATACAACTGTATCGGTTTATCTATATATAATGGTTATTTATTAAGAAAAGCACGTACAAGATATTTTACCATCGTGCGCTATGTTTGGGTTATAATTCATTTTGTAAATAATGACAATTGGAAATGAATTTTGTTATACCATTTTGTTTTGTTTTTATTTTATCGGTGAGTATAGTTTATTTATTGTTTTATTTTATTTTTCGTTGGTATTATTGCTATGGTTGTCATTTTATGATAGTTCAATTGGACAGTAGTACTAAATGGATCTTAAATAAATGTTTAAAAAAATAAAGGATAAAAATATTGCTTCAAAAAATGCATTTGAACGTATTTATTCTAAAATTAGGTAAACATCTAATTTTAGAATAAATACGTTCAAATGCATTTTTTGAAGCAATATTTTTATCCTTTATTTTTTTAAACATTTATTTCAAAAATGTTCGTTCAAAAATGCATTTGAACGTATTTATTCTAAAATTAGGTAAACATCTAATTTGTAATAAATGGAAGGAATAATTTTATACCTAATTTTTTATTTATAACATAATTACATAAAACATATTCATTATAATATTATTTAAAGTAAATGTTTTTATGGGCTCTTTTACGCAAAGATCTCTCAAAGGAAATAAGATGAGTTAAGAAGCTCCAAAGCATAGCGACATAGAAATAGATATATGGAAGTAGAAATAGATTTGTTTATTCTTGTAATAATCTTGAACCTGGATGCTTAAATAATATCTAGGTAATAATTATTTGGCATACATACTATTTTATTTGACTCCAAATTATTTAAGTTGTAATTTTAATAAAATGTCAAGAATTAAATTTATTTTATTTTTACAGGCATTTGCAAATCAAGTAACAGTACCGGTTCAACCTTATCCTGCGTATCAGCAAGCTGTGTATAGCTCGCCTGCCGTCCCAATAGTCTACCAAACTGCCACTTCAAGCTATAACCCTTGTGCACAATACAGTATAGTTCAAAACACACCGAACCAAATAGTCAACGCTCTTGTCAGCAAGGTGCTCTCTAACCCAACAATACACAGCATTCTAGACCCTAATTCAAGGTTTTACAATCAAAATGGAGAGGAATTCCATAAACCAATATATCGGGAAACGGCACCTAATATAATTAACAACTATATCATAGTACCACGAGAATTTTTGAAATTGAGTGAAAGTGAATTAAGTGCTATAGTAGCTTTACCGAGCACCATTAATAATGGATTTGATCATAATATAGTAGACAATGTAGAAATTTTAACACACACTCCACAATTTACTTCTGCCACGAAAGAAAATTTAGTAGAAATAAATCAAGACATATGCCAATCTAAAAGAGTTAACCACCATAATACGCCTTGTAGAAAAGTACGAAGGAAAAAAACAAGAAAACGCGTCAGAAGCAAATCTCTCTTACCTCAAAGTATAGAAAATGGCCATTCTATTGCAACTAGTAATTCTAGATGTCAACAACAAGATAACTGTGATTATACTATTCCTGAGGAATTAACGAGTAATATCAGTATCGAGAATAATATCAACACCAAATCGGAAGCCACTGCCGCACCAACAGAAATAGCAAATCATGACTTTGTTCCTTGTGACAATAAAAAAAAACGGAAGAAAAAGTCCCAAAAAGGTAAAAAATCAATAAATGTAATAAACACTGCAAGTGATACTAGCACAAAAACAGCATACAATGGAAATATAGAAGGTTATAAAGATATAACTGAAATATATTCACCAACTGAACCAGAAACAGATCAAAATATTGCAAAAGAATTAACCATTCAAGATGCTAATAGAAATTATGACCAAATGGTTCCAGAATCACCTAGAAAAGAACTTAATGAGGAATGTTTTGGGGATCTAGAATCACTAATTACTTGTTTAAGTGATTCTGATAGTAGGGTCACGCGGAGTTTTCAAGATGAAGTAATTTTGAGAGAATTTCGACAGAATTTTCCGAATGTGCCAGAAAATTTGGCCCGAAACATGTTATCGTTTGTACAAAGTCAATATCAGCATCAAAATTATATGAACAGTCTTTTTTCTTACCCAGGCTTGCCATTTAACTACGATCAGATATATCAAATGCCTTACATTTACGGAAAAAATAGCATAGTAGACAAGAAAGTTAGAAGTAAAAGTAAGCGCCGCAAACATAAAAACAAAAAAGCACGAAAAAAACAACGTAACAATGTAAGTAATGACTCTGCGCCTAAATTATCTGATTTAAAATTATTAAAAACAGACACTGACAACAACTTAGAATCCACTACCGAGAGCGTGGAAGATTTAGTTACAAATATAATTTCTACCACGGAAATGTTTAACCTGCAAATGGACGATGTTAATTTGGAAACGTCTACAACAATGCTACCAATAATAACAGACGTGTCTACACCGACGACTGAACACACTACAAGGGATTATGATTATACCCAAAATATTGAGTCAGAAGAAACGCATGGAGGTTATGAAGAATCAGACTTAGAATATCATGACAACGTCATGCCTGAACTTGGAGAAGAAGATACTGTTCCTATAATTTATACTAATGGGTTGATAGACGATTACTATCCAACTTTTACTGATAACGTATACTACGCTAATAACGAAGAATATACTGTAGCAGATCTAAATAATAGATATTTTTATACAACAGACAGAAACATAGAAAAAAATGGTAGGGATAGAAGAAAATTGGAAAGTTTTAAAGAAACAGTACCGATAAAACTCAAACAGTCCTTTAGAGATACTATACCGAAACACACATATTATGAGACAGATAAAGAGACTTATAAAAAACTAATAAAAGAAATAATTCATCCAAAATCTCAATTTAAATCTCAAGTCCCACCAAAGGTACCGAAAGAAACATTTAAAACTCCACCACCCTTAGAGAATCCAGACTTTAGGACCAAAAGGATTAATAAGGATGCTCTAAAAACCGAAGATTATACAATGGAAGATAGTTACGATGATGTCGCAGCAGACTTCGATTACGAAGAAAAATCTTCTACATATTCCAACGCAAAGATACCATTCTACAATAATAAGGTAAAACCAAATTCAGAAATGGGGTTTGTATCCGAAAGACCAGTAAAATCTAGCGGCGGTGAAGTAGAAACCTTATTTGCCAGATCTAAGGTAGCTAAATATGGAGTGGAAAGCGATAATGTAAGACCAGAAATTTCAACAATTAAGAATTTCGAGGACGACATTTATGTGGTAACAGCCCAATGATCAATATTTCAGGATATATTGAGGCTTGATTGATGACATTAATTAAATTAATTTCAGAATTTAGTATAACTTATTGAAATAAAGGAAGTTGAAAGTTTTGTTATATTTATTATATTGATTCAAAATATATGCCAACTTATTTTATAGCTATTAATTAAACATATTTAGATACTCATTGTAGAGTAATAACAATTCATATCGTCTGTTTTTTTATTATACTTATAACTATATTATATTATATATATTGTATTGAAGCATCTAGCGAGTACTATGCTTTAGCGTCTAAGTCAGAAATGGTATTATTTAGAAAATAAAATAGTCCCTTACCTACCTTAGTCCCTTATACAGTAAAATTATGTCATATTATTATGAACACGACATAACTGAAGTGAGAGATTCCATAGGTATATTAATACGTAAAGACATATCGAATACATATCAGTCTAACACGCGAATGACGTATTGTACACGCTCGCAGCTGACGTCATAGATCAAAATAAAAAAAATCATTATTGAGCTGTAATCTATGACAAAAGAACCTTAAACCTCGAACGTTGCAACTTAAAAATTCGTGAATTACGTTCGAAAATACGCTCGGCGAAATGTGGGTGTACTAGTTACCCCTCTGTCTAGCCTTTCAGGGGTTACACGCGTGTGTGCGTATATATTTAATAAAATCAAATTCCAACAATGCTGTTCATGGAAGTGGAAACATAATAAAATTACTCAATTGTTTGATTTGTTTCTATCAACGTTAACATCTTGCCGATGGCGTTTCTATTCAAGTTTCGAGAACATTTAACGTTACAACAACTAGATAAGCAAAATACTGATCTAAATAACAATATGGCTGCGAGCGTGTACATAAATTTTCTTGAGAGCTTTCTAGATGATATGAAAACATGCAGACATTATCATTGTTGTATTTGATGACTTCAAATGTATTATGTTACAAGTATTTATAAGGTTTTGCTGACAATTATTGGTATAATATGTTTTGGTTTCGTATTGTTTCCTTATATAGAAAATCAGTGATTTATGCTGAGATTGGATTTTATATCAGAATGGATAAGTACATTACATAAAAACTTAAAAAAATGACTGCTTTATGGCGCAGTTGTATTGCGTACGCGGTACAACTAAGGCTGAGGTTGATTCCTAGGACGGGTAAAAGTAATATTGTTTTTTTTTTATCACGAAATGCCGATTATCAGCCCGGAGTCTGAAATTGTACCCGATATGATATTATATGGATATGGTATGGTATACTAGGCCACGGGTACTCTGCGTGTTTTAAAATTAACACAGAGTCTAAACAATGCCGTGACTGAAAGGTCCGGTGTCTGTTAAAAGTGAAAAAAAAGATTTCAATATATAGTAGTTTCTGTTATCCTCCTAACAAACACAATTTATAGTATAGGAAAAAGATACAATCAATAACTTTAGTTTAGTGCGTTATATTTATTTTTAGCTACATACATGTACATGACCTCAAATTTGTGACAATTTGGTAAAAACACAGACTTCCTAAAAAACGAGGACATTTTCTGGTACAATACGTATTTAGTTATTAGAAAATAAAAAAGAGTATCAATTACCAGTCATATTTCCAAACATAAAAATATTTAGTTTTCATACTTTACGAATGAACGTAATACATCTAGCGAAAGTATCCATAGAGACATGGGGTGAAGAGTGAAAATATTTTGAGACTGTGAATCCGATGAGAAGATTCTACCAATTTGTGTCTTATAATTTAACCGTCCACCAAACAGTCTTTAAGGTTTTTTGAGACAACCGACTCATTTCAACATATGAATGACTATTGGCCGCTAGTATAGTGACTTCTATGTGTTTATGAGGTGCCCAGCCAGGGTAAAAAAAATGTTATACATACCTGCCGCTTAGCGTGGTTATTATTTCTTGATTGTACAGTTATATTGAAGTTATAAAGTAAAGCACATTAAATTTACTCATGATGACCGATGCAGGCACAGTAATACAAGTATGTACCCCTATACCCGCCCCAATCAACCATCAAGTCATGTCGCAAGCCCTCCAGGAGAACCGGATATACACTAGCTAATCCTGAAACGCGATCAAGGCGTGTGGATCACTATGGTAGGTTTTAACACCATGTGTACGATGGTTGCTATCCGGGCGGATATGAATATCCTACCAGCAGCTTTTGTTGAATCAAGTCAAGTTTAATAAATTTGGGTACTCGAACCATGTAACCAAATCTGGAAATCTTTGGGGGAGGCCTATGTTCAGCAGTGGACGTCTTGTGGCTGATGATGATAATGATGATGAACCGTGTAACGCCGCCATTAACCATGTTTAATACGCATTCGATACACGATTATAGATCGTTGTGTAAGTCAAATTATATTAAAATAAAATCATATACATCGTGTTTTCGAAGTAGTTTTTCACTTTTAATTTTTATAATTCGAAAAGCATTTAATATTTAGATACACAATAAAATATATTATTTACGATATTTAACACATGTTCGATTAATTTAAATCTACGAATTTTACAATACATATTCGGGTCAAACTATTATAAATTGATAATTTAAATGAACAATAGTTGTCTTATAATACAAAGTGTCTTACTAATAAATGCTGTAAGTATCTTTTGTAGATATATAAAGTATGTCCAGTGTGAGTTTATCTATACCCATAGCGTTATCCGTATTCACGAATGTATGCAGACCCATACAGCGCCTCTAGCGAGTCGTTTAACACTTCGACACTTAAACTTCATTATATATTTTTCGTACATGTATGAAGGACGCGACAGCTATAAAAAAACTCGCACTAAATGAACATCAAAAAATCGACGGGACAAAACAACGTTATACTATACAAAAGACTTAAAGCGTTAATAATAACGTGGTACTATTTTTATATTACAAATCTAGCAACATCAAACTCTACTATTTCAAATTCTTACTAAATTTAGTAAACATAATTATAACCTCCAAAATTACCACAAGGGGACATAGCTACTGGTGAAATAAAATTCGGGCCATATTCCATAGGCATGACCACTTCCCCAGCAAAAGGCAGCGTATTGCTTAGCAAATTGCTCACTACAAGCAACTGCAAAGCATTGGCTAAGTTATTGGCCACCGTGCTATCCTGTATGATAGTTGTGGCAGGCATCATAGGAGCTGGGTACATAGGTTCGATTCCATATTCATAATTAGCGAATGGTAGATAATTTGGCATTTGATTCACCAAAACTTGGTTGGGGATTATTGTTTCTGCGACAGGTAAAGGCTGCAGAGCTGGCATCATTCGGTTTAGGCATTGGGCGTATATAGTCTGGAAAACAGAGAAAATTTAAATTCAGTATAAATATATGAATGATAATGGTCGCAGGAAGTCGCTGGATGCAGGGCGCTTCCAACAGGTCGGTCTGGAAATTTTTGGGGGAGGCCTATGTTTAGCAGTGGACGTCCTGCGTCTGATGATGATGATGATATAACTTATTGATATATACTTATTATCATAAACATAATATTATTGTGTTTTGTGGACTTTCTTATAGTCAGCCTTAATAAACAAAATAATATTTTTAGAAGTTCTATAAAAAAAAAATATTCTATTGAAGTTATCGTCATATAGTAGTTTTTTTATTTCTTATTCATATAAATGCCACTTTACTTCCATTCCGAATCTTTCTTTCTATCTGGTACTATCCCGGCTTAGTGCTAGGATCCACCTTCCTACTTACACTTTTCTACGCTCGGTCATCATCTGTACTAAGGCCATTAGCTCTCGTGTTTTTTATAATTCTACTTTTCTAGTAGTTAGTAGATCTGATACACGAATTTGCACTTAAAGCGTGACCAAGTCGGCTTAAGAGACACTTCTGATGTTTATTACGAATACTCCAAATCCGATTAAATGAATCGCAATTATCAAAAATACATAAAACTTACGTTGAAACTTGCAAGAGTAACAGCAAACAAAATCAAACCTCGTGCCATGTTATGTGTAAATTCTACGATATTATTAAAAATACTGGAAAGATATATAATTTATAATGATTTACTATAATACATAAAACCTTTTTATATACTGTAGCTTTATCGATAATATAAGTAATTTTTATCAGCCGTTAGAGCTGCATGAAGAAATCTTTATTTCTATGTGATAATGACAACTTGAAATGTTTATCAAATTACTTGATTATCACGTTTTAATTATCGTTTAGATGATATGCAACATTGTGTTTGTAATTCCTGATTATTACTTATTCTATTTTTAAATTTTTTTAGAAGTAAAGTCACTGCTATGTTAAATTTTCAAGATTCGATAATTAGTGTCGGTAAATATCAAAACTGGTTATATCCACTGTTGGTAAAAAATTGTTTTTTTATGCCATCACCACTAAAGGGTTCTTACGGAAAGGACGTTATTTACAAAAGTGTAAAAATCTACTATTTTACCATAGTAATATTGGTCTAAAGTTTGACGGTATATCAAATTCAGCAACATCCAGACTATACATTTTATCAAAATTGGCAAAATCCATTTGCAAACGTAATGCTGCAGAATTGTTAGTACTTCTGCAAGGGTTGTCAAAGTTGTTGGCCGCAATTCGCAATATGCTGTAGTGTACTATACATCTTAGGTATAGCATTATTGTTGATTATTGGTGAACTTAATATGCCGCGATTTTAGTTTTTACCCGACATCAAAAAGGAGAAAGTTTTCAATATGTCCGTAATGTTTTATGCAAATATGTTAAACGATATCTCCGCTGATTTTGATGACATGTCTTTGTATTTGATAGGGTTTACTCTAATTTTTTATTTATTTGATTAAATGACGAGACGAGCAAGGCGCTCGCCTGGTAAGCGCCATGCCTGCCCATAAACAGAAACAACACCACACAGAACTTTGAATTACGAAGCACTGCATGGCACTGAACTGCGCTCGTCACCCCGAGACATAAGATGTTAAGTCTCATAATGCCCAGTAATTTCACTGGCTTCAGTGTCCTTCAAACCGAAACACAACAGTGCTTATACATTGTTGCTTGACGGCAGAAATAGACAAAGCGGTGGTACCAACCCATACGACCCAGCCTCTCACATACGAGAGACCTACCACCTTGTAAATCCCCTTACTTGAGTCGTCATTCTACAATGGTCCAATTTTTTTAGTTAAAATTTGCACCATCAGTGACGGAGTGCACAGAGAATTTGGTATGGGTGTATGTAAGTAACTACTTGAATATAATAAAACGACACCACTAAGGCTAAGAACCGTGATTTTTTTTAGGTATTACAATTCGAAAAATCACACAAGAGTAATTGTCCGGGACTGGAATTTGTGTCAGGTTTGGCGATAGGCTCGACACCTATCACATCTTGCGAACTATGGGTGCACTAACGTACCTCTGTCTACACCTTCCGAGATAAAGGCGTGAGCTTATGTTATAAATAGGTACTTAAAAGGGCATTTTTTCAGGTACTCTGCTCCCGGCTTACCGTTTATACCTACATGTAGAATGTACCATTTGTTTTTCATAAAGACGACAACCCTAACCCGTCAGGATCTGTCATTGAATGTCAATTCAATGACGGAGTAGATCAAAATTAGATAAATCCACATGTGAATTACTTCAAAAGTAGTAAAATCCACTTGGAATATTAATATACAAACTTGGATATATCCAAACTTTATTTTCGTTTTTTTACGAAATTTGTGCCTATTCAATCATAACTAAGCTACATAAAACGATCGTGTTATATAAATACATCTAAATCTAATGTATTTCATACGTAAATCTATACACAATTATTAGTTTTTAAAATATAATAACCATGAAAAAAAAAATCGTTTGGATATATCCATTTTTGATATTTACCGACAGAATTATAAGATTTTATAGACTAAAATTAAGAGTTCTAGTGAAAAAAAAATGTACAGCGTCCCGGCTCACTATGGGTGTCTTGTATAGCTTAACTTTCAGTGCATGAGATGCGGTGTCCTCCTTTTTTTTTTAATCGGTGTACACAACTTATAAAAGTCAAGAGTGCATACTCTTGGGGCTGGTTTCGAACCTACGTTTTTTATCTCAACAGTCCGGTACTATTCCTTGAGATATCGCTACTTTAGAAACAAAAAATATTCCTGTATAACAACAGAAATCCAATAAAGTATGTATCGGAAAATAGCAGGACAGGAAAAAATGATTTACTAGATTGTAGTGCTATTGTTGATTAAAAATGAACATTTGAACAACGTTATGCAAGGGCATAACCTTTGTTCATTTTACAGAAAATATAGGCAGGCATTGATTTCCAAATACGATCTCTTAAGCTTCGTAAAAGGCGGATATAATAAAGCGGTAAAATGGGTAACGTTATTAGAGCTGTTAAATTTGATGAAATTATTCTACCCCTAAGGGGAAGAAATTTATGCAGGCGCAGATTTTGATAACTCTTCCAATATGAAGGTATTTATTATTATTATTTGTTATTATATTCCACTGCTGAGCAAAGGTCTCTCCCTACTCCTTCCATTCGTCATGATTTCACCACTATAGGCTATTATGAAGGTAAGTAAAATAAAAACTTTTTAACATAAATAAAACCGGCTCAAAAGTAACTAGAAAATAAAAACGAAATTTACCAATTTTGAGTTCATGCTATCAGTATAACTAAAATAGCTTCAAGTAACATTGATTAATTTTATTTTTTAACTTTTAATTCTTGACAGAAACTTTTTAACATCTATATTTCGATCTGAGCGGTCGAGGAAAAAGCACCTCTCAAAAATATTCCCGTTTTTAATATAGCTCTTAAATTAAAATTATATAAATACTAGATGTTGGCATGCATTTCAATACTCCTTGCCTTTGTAAGTTGTTTTTTTTTTCATACTAATCTTTCCGGGCGTGCGCACAACAACCTACCAAAGTTTCATCACAATCGGATGAATGGTGTGGGCACCCATAGAGGACGGACATACAAACATTTATATAGATCGGAATAAGCATACGAAGCCAGGTGTGCTTGCATGTTAATATCGTTTTGTGGTTGGCGTGTAGAAAATATGATTTATGGCGCAACCGTGATATAATCTTCGGTTGAGAACGGATTCAGGAAGAATTTTCAATTTATTCATTTTGATATTTTTTTAAATTAAATTAATAATTTATGACTTTCACGTTTCTATAGATTGATTAGAAACTGATAAATTACAATAATCATGTATCTATTTACATTAAAACCTTCCTAAAAGTAAATACTTAGACAGTCAAAAATGTAATAATCAAATATCAAAATGTAATGACGGTCCCACAGACGGGATCATGTTTAGCAATAAACATTTTGTTCCTTAGCATATATATGGTTTAGATAACATATTTTGCAGTCGGGCTTATCATATTAAAGCTATATTTAGTTTCGTATTCTACATTTGACAACCCATAGTAATAACTTATCAAATCATTAAAATCTGTCGACGCAAATTAGAAAAATATCATTAAATCAGTCCATTCGTTTAGATGCTATAATGCACAGACACGCACATACGCACCCACAGGTCAATTAGGTATAACGGCCCTTATATTTGTCAGAGGTAAAAGACCAGCCCTAATGATCATTTCTGCCTCAAAGTATTTGATGAATTATAATAAAAAATAACCCTAAATACGCCCCTGTGTCTCTCCGTAAGGAATATAATGGAAAAACTTATTTTTCTTCTAAATTGACGCGTCGTTTCCGCGATGAAGTAATAAATCTGCAAAACGGAATGGGCTCATCATATCTCGGAGGAAAGTGTAGGCGAAGAACCTGAGACAGGAAATTTGTCAAGTTTAAATTATATGTAGACGGTCTATATTATGAGGCCGGTTTGTAAGATCATAATACTTAACTTATACTTAGATATGAAACGTTATTTCGCCTTTTTGTAAAGTCTAAAAATATTTGCCAATCGTGGTTCCAGGTCCCGAAGATGTCAAAAATAAAAACAAAAAGTTTATATTAAATAATTTATTTCACATCAAATAATTTACATCCCATAAATAAATAATTTATATAACAATCTTACACATTAAATAAATAATTTATAAAATAGATAGATTAAAAGAACTCAAACATAGGAAATGCATCCTTATTATCAGACAGTATGGCAGCGTAGGGCGACTGAAAATCTCTTTTTGGTGGCACTGTTCTATAAGACGAGGATAAGATAGGGTCCGTGTATGGAGAATTTGGACCTATAGCTTCATACGGTGACATGAATCCTATTTCGGCTCTTGGCGATGGCTTCGCTGTCGGGGTAAAGGGTCCATAAACATTTGTCTCTCCATAACTTTGTGATGGCGAGTAATTAATATTTGGTACTGAAACAGGTTCCATATATGTTGATCTGATTGGTTCTAAAGAATATTTTGGTGCCATTTCGTATTTGGGTGATTCGATGACAAATGCAGGAGGAGGATATTGTGCCTCTAAAGTTGGATCCAAAGCGAAAGCCATTTTAGATGCAATTTCAGAATTAGCTTCTTGTGGTGGCACGTTGAGGATGTTACTAACAATTAACAATTGAAGAGCTATCGCCAAATTGTTAAGGACGTTGGAGTCCAACATTGGCGCATCTTTTTTTGATGGATTTTTCGATGTTGACGTTGGTGAGAGTATTGGATTTGGTATTGGTATTGGTATTGGTTCAGGCATTGGTTTTGGTATCGACACTGGTACCAATGCTGGTTGGTTTGGTTGGCGATGTGGTGCATCAGATCTGTACGAGGGTACTCCGGTCACGTGGATGTATTGTTGCACTGGATATCCTTGGGTAGCCTGGGGGGAAAAGGGTTATTTGTATTTTTACTTAGAAATATTGCTGCACGGCAAAGGGGCAATACTGTAATTTATTGAAGGTACTAAACAATCCAAAAATAACATCGTTTGCAGAGAGATAAAACTACAATCGCCATAATTATGCCAGCCTGGATATGTACTGGCTGACTCTGCAACGTAACTCACTTGAACGAATCACTATGGCGGGTTTTCCACCACGTGTATGATGGTCGCTATACAGTCGGGTACAAATATATAACATATAGTTACTCTTCCACCAGCTAATTACGCTGAATCAAGATTAAGATTCAAATTTATTTGGGCTTTGAATAAATAAAGAATAAATTAGCACTTAGTAACTTCAAGATCTGGGGAAGTGGAAACGTAAAAAAGCGGATGCACTGGGCCGGGATAATGCCAGGCAAAAATAAATCTAAATATCTATTCTATACGGCTTATAATTAATTAAAAATAAATTAATTTACCTTCCCAAGAACAGTATCAATACAGATAATAAATATCAGTCTATGCATTGTAGTTAAACGAAATGACGCGGAATATTTTTTGTTCTCGTAATTATAGCTGATGTTTTATCAATATGCAACAGATGATGAAATATCTACGTAATATTATCGATGTAATACTGCAATACGAAATATTATCGTGAATTTGTGCAATAAGGAGATAAAGTGCAATCGTATAGATTATTTTTAACCAACATTAAAAATGAGGTGCTCAATGGTTTGCTTTTATTATGTATGTTATCTCTAAATATGATCTGATATTAATAATAATTTAGCATTTGATAGTGTTTACCCGAGGGTGGTTCTATTTAAAATTGATCAAGGTCTGATGTTAGAAAAAAATGGAAAAAACTTATATTTACGTGCTATCTGAGGTTACGCTGCGATTCACGTAATGGCATATTGATTTTACACATCATAAAAATTTTGTTTCATTGGTTTAATTGTAACGTTCGATGCAAAATTGTTTAGTTGTATTTTTTTGGAAGTTTTTCTACTATTTTTAATGAAAGTCTCATCAAATGGAAATAAAAATGGACCACCCCGTGACCACGAAAGCTGCAAAGCCTACGAAACGTCGTCATCAAAATTAATAAAAAACGCGATAAAATCCGTTTAAATTTGTTTTATTTCAATGTGTAATATTCGCGTAAACATAATAAGTAAATCAGTATCATCAAAATCAGTGCATAAAGGTGTTTTAGTCTTTCATCCACGATTTCACCCCCTTGATGGAATTATTTCTTCAAATTTCGAACCATCAATAAAAAATACTTCCGCAGTGAATTCCCTATTGTTACAGAAAGGTTTTGTTAAATTTATCCAAATAGTAACCTATGGTAAATATACCTTTAACAGTAATACATGATATTCATTTAAGTGGCAACACACACACTGCCAAACATATGAAATGGTCAAACTTATAATACTTCTTTTTTCGGGGTTGAAATAATCTTAAATACAAATCAAAATATCATAAACTTAATAGAATGAAGATGGGTAGAAAAAAATATTCGGCCGTACATAACTACAAACAAAATCGCATAATAAGACGCCTACAGCAATATCTTAACGGAATATCTAAGTTATGTCAAAGGGAATAGTAAACTGAACGTAATGTATTCCTTCTTTATATCCCTTTGTTCAGTGTCTACAGAATGATAATGAAGTAACAGAAAAAAATACAACATGTAATATTTATTGTCTGAAGAAATGTACAATTTTCATAAAGTATAAATGTTTCTTCAAACGAAGCTTAGAACAAGGGAAGGTCGGCTATTTCTTCTGGGTTTTTATTTTATTCCCTTTAAAAATACTTAAACGTAACAAATTGTCATAAAGTAGCGTTTTTTATAATTATGCAATTTTACTGAAGTCTATATATCAAAACATAGTGTAGAACAAAGTCGCGTATCTGTGTCTATCTATCGGTTGTCTGTTCTTCTAAATTATGACGGTTACGGGTTTAGATGCCTATTTCATGATCATTTAGAGAATTTATTCCGGAAAATTTATATGTATATATCGCGCTATTATCCATGAGAGCAGGACAGTAACATGCCGGTATTTCATGATATATATTTCACGTAATGTATAAACTTATTAATTTAGCTATTTTATGATTGGGTTCATTTTATATAAATACGAAGGACACCCGAAAGTTTTAGAAGACAAGATTGTAATAAAAAAGGCATAAAATAAAACCAAATCTTTAAGCTTAGGCAAAATATTGTGATAAAAAATACCACTGTGTCGAAAATTACTTAAGTAATAAAAAATTCAAATTAATAAAATATTTAGTAATATATTATATCAATATTTAGTAATAAAGTATTTCATTAAATAAATACTCAAGTACAGGACTGTAAAATAAAAACAGCATCTCGAAAACAAAACTGTTTAAAATAGCTTTTTTGTTTTAAAATATGATATTTTCTAATTATAAATATATATTTTTTGAGTCCTCTGAAGGTTAGTGATTTCCACCGCCCATGAACACCCAAAATGCCAATCATGGGTGTGTTGACGGTCTTAAATGAATGGATTGGGGATGGGCAAGAAGTGGGGGGATTTGGATCTCTGGAACTCTCACTCACCGTAAGAAACCCAACAGCAAGCTGCGATCACACCTTGAGCTGGCCCATTCATGCAACAAAAAAAAAACATCTAAACCGTGGCTCTTACTATTATTAATCCGCTTTATTCAAAATGTTCAGTTACTTCAGGGACTACTGCGCCTTTGGAATTAGGACGGTGTACTAACATACATTCAGATTTGCAAAACAATTTTAATATTATCATATATTACTAAATTCTGACCAATCGCTTGTTAGCTTTCACACTACTTAATGTATTCTTAGAATTTATTAACATTATCTTAGTTTACGAAATTATATAATTATGTCACTGTTATACATGAATTTCGTATAAATAGAACATTTATGTCGGAGAGTGTGTTAGAGATAAAATGGCCGACCGTATATATTTTTTTCTTCTGGCTACGTTAGTTTTTGAGGTACTTATATTCTCATCACAAAATTTTTCACTGTAGTTTCTTAAGCGGCTATTTGAGGATCAAGCCAATTAAATTGAAAATTTGGGATGACGGCTATCCCGTCATTTTACCTGCTTGGATCCTTAGCGTCAAATTTGGTTTCGTTATTTAATCGTCTAGTTTCCATTGGTTTCTATATTACTGTATATTCCTTTGTCAACGATAAAAACTATGTATTTTTTATATTCTATAGTTTTAGTGTCTCTTTAGTTTTAAGTCAAGCTACGGTGTTCTAGGTTGATTTATAGTGTACATAATAATATATCAGTTCTGTCAAACTAAATTTATTCAGGTCATTTTAGTTCAGTACTGATACACTAAGAAGTATATTATATTTTAGATTTCTAATCTCTTATTGTCTATATTCTTTCCAGGCTAACTCCCAATCATGCGGTTGTGGAGGCCCAGGACCAATTTTCCCAGGGCCAATGGTACCTCAACTAGCCCCAGGCATGCCTTGTATGGGGCCTATGGTTGGCCCGCCACCGATAATCGCTGAACCGTATATTGCAGCTCCGCCTATGATTCCGAATGTTATTCCAGCATCGCAACCAATATTTCCAGTTCAACAACCGATATTCCCAACTCCTACTGTCATAGCACAACCTTATCCTAATGTAGTTGCGGCGACTATAGTCGACAATACACTATCAAATTCTTTAGCCAATGCCATACAGTTATTGATCGTCAGCAATCTCATTGAAAACACTTTGAACGTTGGGATGTTACCAGACAATATTCTGAATTTGTGTGACACAGTCATCAAACCTGTTGTACCCTGTAATGAATTTATAGAATTAATACCAGTTACCCCAAACATTGCACCTACTTGCATCTGTGAAACACCAGTATTGGAACCTCTTCAGCCAATATATAGTCCAGCTGTTGCAACTATGGCACCATTGGCTGCTGAAGTTATGTTCCCTTCAGCAATACCGGCGCAATTAACTTGTAATTTGGGATACATGAACACCAACGTTCCTTGTGTAAGTGTTAATGTGGAACCATTACAAAACTTTGATGGTTGTAATCCTTATTTTAATAATGGTTATTTTTATTAAGTAGTAATAATAAAAATAGTGATAATATATATTGTAAATGGAGTTTTGTTTTTCCTTTGTAATCCGCGGCTTCAGTGTCCCTGCCATCCCTGCAGTGGTTTTTTATGAGTTCTATATTATACTTTCCCACTACTGGGCATGGACCTCCTGTATTAAATCACAGGGGTTAGACCTTAGTCCACCACACCGGCCTAGTGCGAGTTGGCCAACGTCACATACTTTCGAAATTCTTATGGAGAACAGTGCTAAAAGGAAATTTTAAACACACCTAAATATATGTTCTATTATACAACCAATATGCTTGTCGTTCCGGCACCATTTTTTTTCATGTTATAAAAATCAGCATCAAAAGTTGCTTTAATGGTCTAGTACCAGCGTATTTAAACGTGAAACCGATGACTTATGGGTTAAATCCACAGATCTCGCAATCAGTTTTCCAAACACATATAGAATTTCTCTATCACTTCATGGAGCGAAATAAAATATCCATGTCAAACATTTAAACATTTATGTAAAAAGAAATCTAACAACAATTGCTATGTTGACGTATTTGCAAAGTAGAATGTAAATATGCGTGTAAAAAGTAGAGTTTTCTTTCTATTTATTCCTTTATTGTAAAGTCTTATGAATATAATATCTCTTTAAAGGTTATTCTCTAAGGAATAAAGCACTGACCCGTACCTTAGCTCAATGGATAAAAGCTCTACAAACTATGACACTTTAACTACTTTAAGGGCTTTGTAGTCTCTTTGAACTTTCAAAACGAGGAGACTGAGACAAATTTTCTTAATGTAGGTAAAGTTTTAAGCTTTAGAAACTAAAAATATCATGCTATAAAATTATAAACGAGCCAGGATTTTTTTATTTAGTGAATAGAAAATAGACTTCGCACTCTCATTTTTACATGTTTTATCAGACGTAATTAAAGATATACTTTGTTTTAAATATTACAATAATTTATTCATAAATAAATAATAATTATAATTTAAACGAAAACATTAATTACATACCACCACTTAGCAAAGACATTAAACTATTCAAAATATTGTTTGTCGATGCCACGTTACAAGCAGGCGAGCTAGGAGTTGCAGAAATGACGTTAGGAACCATGCTAGGCGCTAACATTTTAGTATTGGAAGAAATCAATCCAGGAGTGAGCAAATTAGCAGCTATACCAGACGCCATGGGAGAAATAGGATTAGAACAACCGCAAGAAAGAGTAGGAGCTGTCAATAACTCATTTAAAATTGGAGATGCCATTCGCATGGCTGTTTCGGGACCTCCTCTTGTATTTTGTAGGAGATTACATACAATCATAAGCTGGATGGTATTTGCCAGGTTCTTGCATACAGCTGGAGTACAATCTGTTATGAGAGTAGTAGAAGATGGCACATTCGGAATAGGAACGATGCTGTTACACGGCGGTTCTGTGATAATTGTAGCTTGGGAACCAAGTATCCTAGGAGCATCTATGATTCTAGGTGAGTCAATATACCGTGGCGCCTCTATCATCCTAGGTGCTTCGATAATTCTAGGGCCGTCTATAAACCTAGGCGCCTCGTAAAGGCGTGGTGCCTCAATAATGCGTGGTGATTCCATGATTCTAGGTGCGTCGATCATTCTCGGTGCTTCTATGATTCTAGGACCTTCGATGTATTCTGCAATGGGTCGATTCATAATGTTGTATTGCGGTTGTCTGAGGCATTGGGAAAATACGACCTGTAACAGAAAAATATATTATTTTTAATCTGATATCATATTAGTCAATAGGCAATTGAGATAGATATGCCATTATTTATAACTAGTTACGTAATTTAAAGAAAAATATAATACCTCGATAACCAGCGATGAAATAAAAAATATCGAAGTCTTAAACATGCTTGTGCTCGTTTTTAAATAAATAATTAATGTTTTTATTATATTTTGATACTTTTCGGGATCTATGTTCGCATTTAACTAGAAAGGAAAGGAATAGCATTTTATATTATAAACATAAAATATATTATCTTCAAAACGTGTTTTATCATAGATGAGTGATAGGATAAAATGTGAATGTAATTATGATGAAAATTTAGTAATGTTGATTTTGTGTGATAAATTCTGCAATTAATCTATAAGAAATAATTGGAATGAAACTAATTGATCTATTCAATGGACTTCTATGGACATGAATTCTTTTATAAAAATACTGTAATTATATGTAATCATCTGCTAACACCGAGACATTTAAGATGTTATGTTGTATGATAGAGACAAAACACCTTATGATGGAATTTATGATTGTAAAGAACAACTTGCCTGAATACAAGCGACGCCCCTGCTCATATACATTAGCAACATCACCGGGAACTTTGAACTGTAAACCAGGATCGACAGTGGCACGCATATTTCGACACCGAGCATAAAGAATAAAGTCTCTGGAAATGCGAAGTTGTCTTTATATCCCAACGAAATTAATCAAATAGATAGATAGGATATACATTTTTCCACAGCAAGGGTGCTATTTACAGGGCCCTATCATGCGAGCTATCGAATGAGATTCCTTTAGTTAGTTGCTTGCAAATCATCGTGAGTGTTGTATATCTGAAACTTCTCCGTAAGAATTTCGTAAGGCCCGCGTGGTGAACGAAAAGCCTTATCCCTAAGTGCTATTACACACTGTCGATCAGTTGCCGGCAACACGGTCGTTTGACAGTATGAGTCATTGGGTGATAACAACCGCGGAACAAACCAGGATCAGCTTGAGCCTGGCGAGTAGAAGGCTGTGAAACGAGAGACAAATGAATCCACGTATACCTGCTTCGGATCTGGGTATTCGTAGAGACTATCCCGCCCATACACCCGCCACTGTAACTCCTGTGCACCAGGGTCAACAATGGCACGCATTTTTGTTGACACCGAGCAGTGAAGCTCGGCGAGTCTCTAGGAATGCCTAAATGTCTTCTTATTGGATCTAGGTATTGTGGGACAATAAGAATCTGCGTAACTAATAACAGAGTAACCAGACCAAAATTATAGTAATAATTACAATAGTAAATACACATACTCCTGACCCCACACTAGGTTTACCTGTATCTCTACAAGAGCCAGACCTATAAAATATTTGTGGCTCACACAATCCGTGGCGTCTCGTTTTACAGCGGTTACTCATCCTCTGAGCCACTTGTGATAAGCTCGACCTCTATTACAATATAATGGCACGGCAATAAGTCCGGCAAATTATGGATCCAACAGTTGCACCTCTGATTACCCCTCTGACGTCACAGCTTTTGATTATAATATTTACCTACTTATATGTTTGATTGAAAATGCACTTCGAGGCGCGGAGGGACTTCAAATTGATGAAATCATTCACAAATCAAAGCAATGAAAAGTTGCATTTTGAAATGACGCAAATTGTGTTAATATAATATTTATGAAATTCAAACTTGTAACCATCGATAATGAGTTTATTAGGACACAAGCCAAGTATTTAAAAGGCTCGTTTCAAATTATATTCAGTAAGGCGTACATAGTTGTATTATTAATCATGAATTTTAAAATCATACTGGTTTCATTCGTTGTTTTTGGAGTGAGTATTTTTTTACTTAATTCCGATTCTTCAAGGTTCGCATAATTTCTTTCTGCTAGATAACTTTTTAGCCTTATTATAGCCATATTTGGGGACTACCAATTTGACATACTTAATTTTTTCTGTAATTACTGCGTGATAATTTTGGTTATTGTCGTCATATATATTTTAATATGATAAATAAAGTTTACCTTCTTTGAAAATTGGCCCATAACAAATAATCAATGACACCCTTTAGTCAGACACAAAGTCCTGATATCACAGTATGTATGAATATCCTATGTCAAGCGTACCAGACTTTATGGATCACAAAAACGATCGTCTTGGTGCGGGGATCGAACCCACGAACTCTATTTTCATAGTCGGCTACTTGCTTACTGCGCTATAGCGGTAGTCTTTGCTGTGCTGCTAATGCTGTAAGCCTGACGATAGTCGGCTGTATACAGCTTCACCGGACTTTCGGGCGAGCGCTTTAGGGCTCTCAACCCTTGACTAGGTGACCACCGCTGAGGGCACCCCTTTTGGGGTACGAACCTCGGCTCAGGACGGTCACCAGAAGAGGGCAGAGACATCTGCGATTATTGGTTTAGGGGCTATTTCACAGGAGTATTTAGTGTTATGTATGAAATGTAGCAATAATATTATAAATAGATACTTAAATTCATTATTACCCGTCTTGCTATGTGTGTAGTGATATTGTAAATACCTATGTGGTTTTATGTGACAGTGATGCCTTAGCCATCATTAAATACATGTTCGCTGATACAAACAGTCAATCAAGCACATAATTTAAGTAAACACATGCACAAATGAGCCGAAACACAACAAATTATTTTTCTGCATTTTAGATGACGACAGCACGTCGACGACGAATCGTGCAAGAGCCAAATCCTACCACAGTACTTATCGTCCAGAACTTTATAACACCGGACATCGACGTCAGAGATACTAGGATGGAGTGCGTTAAGCCGTGCATTTCCGCCACCAATAACCGCATTGTACCGCCAACATGTACATCATGCAATGAATTAATTCTAGCACCTGTGGCAGTAGACCTGCCTGTCGGCCTGGGATATTTTCCTTCAGCACTACCGCTAGTTTCGCGTTGTTTCCAACCAGATTGCAAGTGCATGGAGGTGACAATGCCAGTAACAAATAGGTGCAGCTGCATGTCGTTGGCAACACCGATGTGTCCTGATATCGAGTGTTTAGCACGACCTATTATTTTATAAGGTTTATCACAAAATACCTAATAGTACTACTTAGTTTTATGCAATAAATTTTTTCATAATTATGTTGTTTTTGTGCATTGGAAGAATCGTGAAATTATGTTTTAAACGCCTTTCTAAAATTTCAATATAACAACTAAATATAACTGTCTGAAAATTGAACCCAGAACCGAAAATACACAACTGGAAGTTCAAAGGAATCGATATGTTGATTGCAAAATTAACAAATAACAAGAACTTTACATGGTAAAGCCATATCGTACATAGTTATGAATGTAATGTTGTGTTGTTATGATCTACAGCATGGATGTGCTGGCTAAACCGGGACATACTTCACAGACAACCGCTAGGAAATTGCAGCTTGCTTTTGCATTTCGTGCATTGAATGATAGGTATTTCCGGAGGCCCAAATGTACCTACTCCTTTTCTAATTTCTATAAAAAAATCACTTCTTTATCTTTTCTAGGATTACTAATTACATATAATTTGCAATAAAAGTATCAATGTGACTTCAATTTATTACTTAGAATCAATTTCATTAATATAAATGCATACAAAGATCACGTACGTGCCTTATCAGTGTGGTCGAAATTTGACTATCGTTGCTGGCAATACTTTGATAATTTACTATCGTATTAATTTTGTGCAAGTGATTTCGTTCGTTTTGATTTTACAAAACATTTCGTTATATATTAGAATGCCAAAGGAATTAAGTTAACGGAGATGATTTTTAAAAACTAGGCACACGGCTTGACTTAACTAATTGACATTGAGGAACTCAGCCCCAAGGATTTTGTACTCTTGATAATCTGCTGAAGTTTCAATCAAGTTCCCTTCTTCCCTGAAAAAGTCACTCAAATGAGAATTCAATATTAATTATTCAACTATCATTCATTCCATTCACTATCATCTCAAGTCGACAGTCAGTCAGCCCTTAACTATGTTCAGTTAAATTTTGACCTACCTATCTCATCCTTTGAATATTAAAAAAAACTCATCAATTAACTTGTTCGCCCTTTATTTGGTAAAATTTCGTTAACAAGTGCTTAAGGTATTTAGTGTTAACGTCATTGATAAAATCAGCCACTTTTGATTAAATGGATATTGGGCAAAGATATTTGACGAGTGGATAAACACCCCTAGTTCTACTCCCGCTCTTCTGAGTCTATAATTAAATTTCAGTTTTCATATAGTTGCTCATTCTTACGCATGAAAGATAAAAATCAAATAGATAGGTGTTAATAAATTTTGAAACTAAAATTTCATGTTGCTGCCATATTACGTTAACATTGATAAAAATAATGCATAAATAAGTAAATTAACGATAGGAAATCAACTATTAGGCATTTTATCATCGTTGGAAAAAACATCTTTTATAATGACAACTATTGTTATATTTTTCATAATTTTATTCTCATTGCAAAAGGTATGCTTTTGTTACATTTTTATTTTTAATTGTACAAATTGTCATAATATAGTGTAATATGTATGAATCAACCAATAACGGCAGATAACCGAACTGGATAAGAAAGCATGAGATCGAGTCGATTTTTGGTTCAGGAATATTATTAAATCAGCTTAACGGTCCGAAGGCAAATACTACATAAACAATATTGCATTTTACATTATTACAGCAGTCTAAAGTCTAAGGTAAACGATTCCCTTATCCAGCAATAGGACAGTATATAATAGGTACTGTATGGATATGATACAGGGCTGAAATTACTTGATAAAAATGGCAGTTAATTATATTCTTTTATACGACTTTTGATGATAGTAGTGTGGTATAAGTAGTATCGATGCCGAAATTTGTTGAAGTAGATTTGTTTTTTTCTTGAGATATTTGTATTTAGTAGTCATCACTCCACTATATTATTTTGTTACAGGTCACATTTTGTCTCCATCATACTTTGACGACTCCTTCACCGCATCATTTACCACCTCAACAATTGGACCCAACGACGCCGAATATTTGGACTAATCAACCAACATGCAAGTCCGCCAATGCCCATGTGTATTTTTTACCCACACCACCAAAACCAGCTAAAGTGACCTTTTTAACAGAAGCTGCCAAACCTATACCTGAAGTATCGCCGATTAGAAAAGAAGTTGATAATATCGCGCCAAAATTAGGTGTTCCGCCTCCGCCGCCATCTTCTAATGTGCTACCTGGAGTCTTAGATAAAATTCCTACTATCATACCTCCCGTAGAAACTACATGTCCCTGTTTAAATCGGAAATCAAAGATTTTGGATCAAATTTTCGAAAAGACCTCGCGTGTGCTGCCGAATACATTTAGTTACGATCAAGATGTGCTAGATGGATTTTTACGTAGCTTAGGTTTTTAATTAAGTATATATCGACATTGTAACTTATTATCTATTTAATAAATATTAAATATACTTTTTTTACTAGCCCTGTATTATACATGTCCCACTGCTGGGCACGGGACTCCATTACCGAATGAGAGGGGTTAGTCCTTAGTCCACCACGCTGGCCTAATGCGGGTTGGCAGACTTCATATATCTTCGAAAAATCTTATCGAGTTCTCAGGTACGCAGGTTTCATCACGATGTTTCCTTCACCGTTAAAGCAAGCGATAATTAACAATGAATATACACGTAACTTAGAAGAGTCAGAGGTGTATGCTCTTGGGGGCTGGTTTCGAACCTGCGACGCAGGTATATTATCAAAAAAAAATGGCCTATTTTGTTTGTAGTGAAAATGGGCTCACGGGCTTTACGACTTGCCACTAACTGGTTTACATAATTAATACACCCAACAGTCACACACATAGTCCTGACTCCACAGTAAGATACGAGTTTTGTGTCGTGGGTATCAGGAACTACGAGAGACTTTCGGTCTAACAACACCCAGACCCCGAGACAAATATTTGCGGATCACACAAATGTTTTTCTTGGTGCGGGGATCGAACCCGAGGCCTCTCGCTTCACAGCCGTTTACTCGCCCGCTGTTGCACGGAGGCTGAATAAGTATATAAGAATAATATATGATCTTTTAGCTTTATGCTTTAATGTTTAAAATACAATTTTAAATACAAATCATATTGTTTTTTTATTCTTATGTATTTTGGGGGCTTTTGGTGATTTACTATGCTAGCTCCACCGTACCTACCCTAAACACTATATTACTTATCCTACATTATTAACGAACTTATATACGAATATAGCGGCTTCAGATAGCGGCTCCGAAAAGCATATAGTTTATAAAAGAAAAAATATAGTAAATATAACGTATTAAAACAAACAACACCCCCAATGGCGAGGCTTAAGATTTAAGCCACCAATGGTTAGGGCGCGTTTATATGACAAGGAATCCCACCGCGTTGCGGCCGCGCGGTGACCGCGCGGGCGCCTCGCTCGAATCACTCGAAAAACTAATGTAAACTCTATTGACTAAGCCATAATGTTTAATTCTTCGCAAGGCTCCAACCACGTGACTGCGCGGCCGCCGCGCGGTGCCGCGCGGTTGGTTACTCACAAAGAATTTCAACGTTAAGTCCTAGTTAATAAGACATACATTTGCTATGACTGAAAAATTTACGGACGGACGGAATTATTAAGAAAAAATATAGGAATAAAGCTTGTTGAGTGGATTTACATTAAGAGCACTGCTCTCAAAAGACCAGTGTTCAGAGCCATAAGATATATTAAAAATAAAGCAGTGCTGCCAAATAATATAATTAGATATAAAGACCGTATAATTAAGTTGTCGATTATATCCTTTTGGTATCCAGATTTTTTTAATTGCACAATGAAGCTTACCTGAATTTCATGTATAAGTAAGCAAATAGAACATCAAGGTAAGTTTATGTGATAAAATTAATAACTATTGTTGTATGTGTGCCATGTTTCGATTTTTACTACGATTAAGTTAACTTTGTGTAATTTCTGGAACCCAGTACAGAGGTATAAAAAAAGTGACAAACTGTCAGCTGCCAATTTTTTTTGAGCCGATATTTACGAAACTAATTTTGTTTATTTCGATAACTTAAACCACTAAAAATGGTTGAAGCTCAGAAATACAGGATTGAACAAGAGATGACCAATATGGTCAATGAATTGGATAAGAGTTATTTGAGGAAAATGCAAGTAAGTTTTGAGGTTATTGATAACCATGTAAGTCGTTTAAATTCTTATGCAATGAGGGGTTCATGACTTACTATTAACAAACATAAATTAGAGTAACATAAATTATATATGAACTTAATTTATTGTATCCAAATAGAATCGTTTGAAGGTCTCTATCTATTCATCTTCTCATGGCTAGCCATGCAATGCCGATAAAAGATAGTATTAAAAATAATGTAGATAAGATGTAATCTAGTATAAAAATATTGACATGAAAAAGTGATATTTGTGATCCAATTTAGATTAAATGATTTTACTTTGGTATACATATCTACCAAGCTTCCTATAATTTATTTGCCTTTAGTCTCCCAAGTCTGGAGGTGGAATATAGACTTGCTGGTTATGTCGTTGAACAGACTAGTGTTAGGATTTAATTACTGATAGGAAAACCATTGCTATTAAAATTATACAGTTCCTCACTTCAAAATTGAAATTTAACTGATTAAAGTTTTCAGCTTTCTCAGGATTTTTATCAGGTCTCAAGATTATATACTATACCTAATAATAAATACAGTGTTGCTCAACTATAATGTTTGTCATTAAGTCACACTGTATCTCTTGATGACCTACAGAATAATGTACAATTACTATGGCTACAATGCCCTTTAAACCAGACTACATCAGTGTTTGCACACTGATGATTGTTGTCAAACTTAGACAATACATTGTGGACCCAGGTGGACTATTAAATGAAAAAGAGAGAGAGAGAAACTGTACTTGATGACTGCTATTAAATTCTTGCAGTAAATTGGCTAAATATTAGTTATTGGCTTGCCAACATAAACATCACAGCCATGTCATTAAATAGAAATTTATATCTTATACATATTAATTTTCATATATTACTTAATTCCAGGGTGATATGCACAGATGTGCAGCTAAATGCTGTGATGACCAACAATCCTCACTGGAGAGAGTTCATGGTTGTATAGAGAACTGCACCACACCACTCAACCAGGCTAATAATTATGTTCAGGTAGATTCAGCTTTTAAGCCTAATGCCTTCTTATAGCGTAGATTGTGTATATACTAAACACACCCATCCAATAGATACACATAGTCCTGACCCCACAGTAAGGTATCAGAAAGTACGGATGACTTTCAGTCTCACAACAACCAGACACGTAACAAATATTTGTCGATCACACAAACATTTGTATTGGTGTGGCGATTGAATCTGCAGCCTCTTGTTTCACAGCCGGCTGCTTGCCATCTGCACCATAGAGCCTGTCAAAATGAAGACTACTATTTCTCATATATATTTATCTATATACTATTTGTAAAAGAGCCTGCAGCCAATTCAATTGCAGCATGTATACTAGTCCACTGCTATTAACACTTTTATTATTGGAAGAGGATTAGACCTTAGTCCACCACACATGGATATACATGGATCAGTAGATTTCACATACCTCCAAATATGTTCTGGAGAATTCTAGAGCATACAGGTTATACCAATATGTTTTTATTCATAATTAAAGTGTGTGCTAATAGTGAAAATACATCTAAACTATATTACTTATCCTACAATTATGAAAGATGAAAGTTTAATTACAATTTTAAGAAATTTTAAGAAAGTTCAATTACAAAGATGAAAGTTTTGATTATATGCATTGAATAGGCTCTCAAACAACTGGACCGATTTGAAAAATTCTTTCACCATTAGAATCCTGCATTATGCGTGATGAACATAGACTACTTTTTATCACAGAAAACATTCACGAGGGTGGAGCCGTGGGCAACAGCTAGTAATTAAATAAAGCCAGATGTATGTGCTCTATGGGGTGTTTCAGCTAAGTTTCTAGTTTTAGTTACTGGAGCTCAATACCTTAGACATTTCGGAATATGTCTGCTCAATTAGATACACTAGCTCAACTCATATTGAATATCACTATGTTTTGTATTCATAGGGAGAAATCAATCACCTTCAGAACAGGCTACAAAGGTGTGTGATGGACTGCAATGATTCAGCAAGGGACAGGCTAGGACCGGACCCCAGTCAGGAGACGGTTAGTATTTGTATTTATTTTTGACTATCTAAAGATATAAATTATGAAACAGCAAATGGTATGTTTATAATTCAATAACATCTTAGGCTTACAGAAATCTGTAAACTTAAGGTATTTTATAATGTTTTTAAAGTTTTACTTATTGTGCATTGTTTACTAGTTTCCTTCCTTCCACTTGCCCTTCACATTGGCAATTGTGTTATCGGAACATGCTTTTTAACTCATGTTGTTTTGTTACGACTGGATGCCTACCTGATGTCAACCCCTCTAGGGAGAAATTCAGACCAGAAACAAATACTTACAGATCACACAAATATTGCCTTGGTGTGGGAGTTAAACCCAAGACCTCTTGCTTTACAGCTGGCTACTTGCCCACTGTGCCCTTGAGGCTGTCTTTGATGGTTGAAGCATGTAACCATTAATAAAATTATTATACATTAACCATGGTACTATAATTTGTTTTAATTAAGTAAATACAATATCACATGCTAAGTGATACAAAGAGGGCAAAAGCATAGAATGGAATGCTTATTATGCTTATTAGTCACAATTTACAAATCTCTCATTATTATGTGTTACAAAATTATTTACTTATATCTTTTTTAATTTGCAGATTGATAAATGTACAATATGGAATATATTAGTCACAATTTACAAATCTTTCATTATTATGTGTTAAAAAATTATTTAGTAATATTTTTTAAAATTTCCAGATTGATAAATGCACAATAGAGTTTGAAAAATGCGCAATCAAATGTGTGGATAAACACATGACAATAATTCCGAGTATGATGAAGACAATGAAGAAAGTCCTGGCCAGTGGCAAACCTCCACCAGTAAAGAATGAATGAGAGTGACACAGGACTCTTGTAAGAACTTATAAAACCAGTCTTCGGCCAAGATAGAATTGAATATATAGAACTGTATAAATCACAGACCAAACATTATATAGACATTGCAATGGAGCATGTCTTGCACGCCCATACGAAGTGTAAGATTTTGTAAATGCATAAGATGATTTAATCGGTACTCAATAATACTACAGCTGTACAAATGATTTTTTTTTCCATTAGTGCCATACAGTATTGTAAAACTGAGTGTTTTTCATTACTAAATTGTTCTTTCGCCTCATAGGTCTAATGGCAGCGTACAAAAGCTGAGAACTGTGAGCTGGGTTCAATTCCTAGATTCAGCAATCATAGTTAGTATTTGAGTTATTAATTCGAAAAAATCATACAAGAATTGCCCTGGATTGCACAATAGTGCATGGTGTGACGATAGCCTTGGCCCATAGTATATCGAATAATAAGCTCGGCGAAACGTGCGTGCAGCACTAATTGCATCTCTGCCTACCGCTTCGGGGATAAAGGCGCGAGATTATGTATGTATGTAAATTATTAAATACATACATACGCACTCACACATCTTTCGTCGAGTTTATTACAGTCCCATTATATGATGGGTGGCCAGTCTACCGCCATACCAGGACGTTCGTGGGATTTTGCGAAAAATAAATTGTGCGTGCCCGACCCAGGAGTTAAACCCATGACCTTATAGTCCTTAATCTTAGTATACAACCACTAGAGCAATAAGACGATGTGACCTATGGCAACAATAAGAATGGGCGTGCTTACGGCATATATTTAAAAAACTAGCTGATAACATAATTAATTAACAAGTCGTTATAATTTTACCCGACTGTCCTAGAAGGAAGGTAATGTTTTTCGAGTGTTTGTATATTTCATTAGTACGCTCGGTAGTCTAATTATAGCGACTATGCCGTACAATGTATTCTCTAAAGTACAAATAATTCTTACTGTAAACTGTTTGTTAAAATGATGACTGGTTGTCTTTTTGTAAGTTGATTTACATTTTTTACCAGCGAAAAGGGATGTGGTTCTCAATTCGATGCGGTTTTTTTTAATTTTAGACAAATGTATATTAGTTGTACAGTTCAATAAAATGTGTATATTGTAATATATTGTTTTTCTGATGTGTCCAATGTGTGTTGAAATCATGTGCACGCTTTGAAGAAACCCGCCTTGAACACTTTGCCAGTAAGCGGCAGCTGCAGAAAGCAAGACCTAAAGCTGTGTACAATTATACTTATAACTCTTCAGGACAACTTTTCTGTGCGTCCTGCGACAGGACTTTTAAGTCTAAATTAGGGCTAGCTAGCCATATTCGCTCACATCAGCGAAAAACGTAATCCGGAACTACAAGGTTCGCTGTCGACGGATAAGTCGTGGAGGCCATCATCGTCACTGTAAATGGAACATTGGAAATCTTTGATATTCACCAGAGTGTGGCCAGACTACGACAAGTTCAGACAGTTTCATCCCAGTATGGTGGAACTCATAAGCCCTGTTTACATGGAGGGAGTCAGTCTATCACATGACATAGACGAGAATACAGAGAACTTTTAACTACAAAGCCGCGTCACATAGTCTAAAAAAATAATCGTACGACGTGGCTTTGCAAAATGCCTGTTCCCTTTTTTAGCATAAGCTGGCAAACCAGCACGTGGGTAATCTGATAAACACCTACAATACTAGAATAATCATAAAGAATAAAGGATAGGGATAATTATGGGATTCGTACGGTATTCCTGGCGAACAAATGACGTGCCTCGTCTAGAACTATAGGCGTCGATCTTATAACCCGCAGAATTAGTTGAAGTGGTATGGGGCTGGCCATATTTGCCGTCGCAATGATGGCCGTTGGCGCCGTATAGTAAGAGTATTAGAGGAATGCAAGTGGCTGGCTCAGGAAAGCGGATGACTGTCAAGAGTCACGATGGCTTACACTCCGCTCCTGTCACTTGCCACGATGTTGCATTTGTGGTCACATACTGCTTTCTGTACTCGCCCCAAACAGATTAGCGTGCTACCACAATTTTATTGCTCATCGCCTCTCGTCGAGTAACGACCAGCGGTTAAAAAGTCATCGAATAGAATGAATGAGTGTCTGATAGCATGGCGGGGCTAGTTGGCAAATGAGTCGAGCTGTCCTTCAAACATAAACACATCAAGACAGATCCAGCTGAAGTTGCAGAAATAGACAAAATGTTGGTAGGTACCCAGACGTAATTTCGCATACTTACGAAAAATCTCGGTAATACGCCCTTATCAGGTTACACGAAACGAAGGCATTATCAATTTTAAATTAATCAATACAATTGTGACAATTATTGCAAAGTTAAGCATTTTCGAAACACGATTGTTTAACTGCTTGTATAAAAATACAGTGAATTTGTTTTCAATCATTAAAAATTAACCACAATGCAGGGAAAGCACTTGATTCTTCTGACTCTTTGTTGCTTATGGCTTTATGTAGTGAGTATTCAAATCATTTTATCAACTCGTCGTATTTTTATCCTTATTAAAAATCAATATATTCGGGGTTAAGGGCGTAGAGGGTATTGGGAGGTGGTAGCTTACAATGTGGCGAACAGAGCGCCCACAAGAAGCGTCGAACCTGGAATATGTGCAAGATAATATTGGATGTAGTTCAGGGTACATAAACCAAACCACACTAAATGATAATAGCTGAGCCATGTTTAGGTTTCGCTCTATACGTAAAACGAGCTTCGGGCCGGCACTGAGGTGGACATGAACTGAGGGAATCTGTGGTCCCTTGCTAACGGTTGCATATCCGAATTACAACATCCCGAACGCCAGGCAAAGTTCATGCGTCTTTTCTTAATCATCAATAAAGCAAGGAGCATAAAACCACAGCTTGTCTATATTTCAAATAACAAAAACATTATATATTTTTTTGTTTTCAGGCCAATGCACGTGTAATATCTTCAGCAAAATCTACGAAAGTACGGACAGTAAAAATACCTGGTTGTGGATGTAAAAGACCTGTAATCGATGTCCCGCCATGCGGATGTCGCGGACTTGGATTTGATCCAACATATGGCTGCACGTGTGATTTGAATACTAGAACATGTGGATGCCTAAAACCGGTTTATATGGATCCCTTAGAAATACCTTTATGCGCATGCGGTTCCGGTCTACCTGTAACAACAGTGTTTACTATTGACATGCCTTGCGGATGTCTAAGCCCTGAAACTTGCACGTGCGGTTACCAAAATCCTGCTATATTACCAGGCGTATACGACTTTGTCGAAATGCCCCGGTGTGGTTGTCAAACCCTTGTAAAACCTTGTGGATGCCAACCGATAAATGCATGCGGATGTCAAAATGTAAATTCATGTGGATGCCAGTCTCTGAACCCATGTGGTTGTCAGTCCATGTGGATGAATTATGACTATGTTGTCCCATACGAAATATCTCCTTGTAGATGTAGTGTCCCTGTAACAGAATTGCCATGTGGATGTCAAAACGGAAACTGCGGTTGCTACGCTATGCAAATACCTAGTCTTTGTGACTGTCTTGGACCCATTCTTGAGCCGTGTGGATGCGTAATTCCTGCAATGCCTGAAGTTCCCATATATTCTTGTGGATGTCAAAGTACTCCCTGTGGATGTGGTGATGGATGCGGATGTGGATGCGGTGGTGTCACCTTGCCTCCTCTGGCGCCTGTGGTTGGATGCACCAAATATTTGCGTCAAGTAAAATTACAACCTCCGTTTATATAAATTGTATTCTATAGACTATAATTGTTTATAATATTTATTTTAATAAATTGATTTTCGTATAATTAAAATTATCTTTCACCTTATTTCAACAGCCTTACAATAATACATTTTATCGATCTCGAAAATAATTTAGAAAAAGAATATGAGAACAACACATACCTCAATAATACTTAGGTATGCAAACATAAATAGTTGATGAAGTCCAAAAATGATATCATCGTTCGAGTGACGTTGATCTCTCTACTAGTTATGTCAGCGTGATCATCAGAAGTATAAATACTTAGTATAATCCTGCATGTTCTAGCAAACTCATATATGTAATGATATGACTTTTTTTTTTATTTGATTGACTGACAAGACGAGCAAGGCACTCGCCTGATGGTAAGCGCCACGCCTGCCCATAAATAGATATAACACCACGCAGAACTTTGAAATACAAAGCATGCATGGCACTGAATTGCGCTCATCACTTCGAGACACTTCTTGGCCATGTTAGGATAACCAATTTCGTAGGTGTCAAAATCAGAACCAAGAGCTAAGTTTAAAAATTACCCAGGTACGGATAAATTTAAAATTTGAAATAATACAAGGCGGTATAACAAGGTGGTAGGTCCCTCGTATGCGCATTATTATTGGGCATTATAAGACTTAACATCTTATGTCTCGAGGTGACGAGCGCTATTCAGTACCATGCAGTGCTATGCAATTCAAAGTTCTTTTTTTTATCCTGGCTCGGCAAGTGATTACGCTACACCTGATGGTAAGTGTAGCGCAATCCAAGAATAGTGTCGACCAACGATAAACAATGTGTCCATCATAGGTCGGCAAGATCATGCCGGCCTGCCAAAGGGCCAAAGGGGAGGGGAAGGAAAAAGGGATGGGGAAAGGGTTAGGATCAAGGGGCAAGTCCCCTGGGGAGAACCGGATATACACTGGCTGACCCTGGAACGCGACCCACACAAGGCGGGCCACTATGGCAGGTTTTAGCACCAGTGTACGGTGGTCGCTATCCGGTCGGATACAAGTATCCTCCCACCAGCACCTGTATGGTATTGCTTCTCTTTACGAGCAGGCGTGGCGCTTACCATCAGGCGAGCGCCTTGCTCGTCTTGTCAGTCAATCAAATAAAAAAAAAATCATATCATTACATATATGAGTTTGCTAGAACATGCAGGATTATACTAAGTATTTATACTTCTGATGATCACGCTGACATAACTAGTAGAGAGATCAACGTCACTCGAACGATGATATCATTTTTGGACTTCATCAACTATTTATGTTTGCATACCTAAGTATTATTGAGGTATGTGTTGTTCTCATATTCTTTTTCTAAATTATTTTCGAGATCGATAAAATGTATTATTGTAAGGCTGTTGAAATAAGGTGAAAGATAATTTTAATTATACGAAAATCAATTTATTAAAATAAATATTATAAACAATTATAGTCTATAGAATACAATTTATATAAACGGAGGTTGTAATTTTACTTGACGCAAATATTTGGTGCATCCAACCACAGGCGCCAGAGGAGGCAAGGTGACACCACCGCATCCACATCCGCATCCATCACCACATCCACAGGGAGTACTTTGACATCCACAAGAATATATGGGAACTTCAGGCATTGCAGGAATTACGAATCCACACGGCTCAAGAATGGGTCCGAGACAGTCACAAAGACTAGGTATTTGCATAGCGTAGCAACCGCAGTTTCCGTTTTTCCGCCTTGCTCGTCTCGTCATTCAATCAAATAAAAAAAATAATTTGGTTAAAGTGGTCTTTGTTTAAATACTTTTAGTAAATTACTTTTTAGAGAGTTGTACCTTTTTGGACGTTTTAGAGAGCCACGCTGTTGATAGTTTTGTCTACAGCATGAATGGGCCGCATCGACCGGGTCATTACCACTGTCTCACAGAAACCAACGTAAAGTAGTAGCTTGCTGCTGTGTTTTGTCATTGAGTAATATTTTACTCAGCATATTCAGCCTCAGTATATTTACTGAGGCCCAAATGGCCCTCCCTTTTTTAATCCCTAAATTATTCCTTTCCTTTAATGTCTGCAACGCGCCCATGATTCTTCTGATATTATGCGCGTACATTTTTTGAAGTGATAACTTCTTATGGGAGGGTGAACCGAAACGTTCCGTAACGCGAGCGGTCCATCGACCAGCCAACGTTAGCCGACCTCCCTGGAATATCGATTATTTCGAAGTCCCAGGTGGCGTCACACAGTGACTTGCAGCTTGGACCGGGCTTTGACCGGACGTTGACCGGACTTCAACCGGACTTTAACCGGGCTTTAACCGGGCTATGACCGGATTTTGACAGGTCTTTGGTTGGACTTAGACCGGACTTCGACCAGTATTAGACCGGACTTCCACCGGACTATGACCGGACTTTGACCGGATTTTGACAGGACTTTGACCGGTATTTGACCGGACCTTAACCGGACTTCGACCGGACTTTGACAGGACTTTGATAGGGCTTTGACCGGATTTTGACAAACTTTAACAGGACTTTGACCGGATTTTGACAGGACTTTGACCGGTATTTGACCGGACTTCGACTGGCCTTAAACCGGACTTCGACCGGACTTTGATATGACTTTGACCGGGATTTGACCGGATTTTGACAAGACTGACAGGACTTTGACCGGATTTTGACAGGACTTTGACCGGTATTTGACCGAACTTCGACCGGACTTTGACAGGACTTTGACTGCACTTTGACAGGACTTTTACAGGACTTTGACCGGACTTCGACCGGACTTTGATAGGACTTTGACCGGGATTTGACCGGATTTTGACAAGACTGACAGGACTTTGACCGGTATTTGACCGAACTTCGACCGGACTTTGACAGGACTTTGACTGCACTTTGACAGGACTTTTACAGGACTTTGACCGGACTTCGACCAGACTTTGACCGGATTTTGACCGGACTTTGACCGGACTTTGACAGAAGTTTGACAGGGCTTTGACATGACTTTGACCGGACTTCGTAACGTAACGCGTTACGGCGCCACTCTGGCTTCCCTTTCTCTCACGCATACGGCAGTAGTAGGCAGGCTCCTCCGCTCTCACTTTAACCCACATATGTTTAAGTTATCACTTCTGTCGAGCGTCCCGAGACGCACACTTTTTTTTTTTTTATCCGAGTACGGCAACGTGACTGCACTACACCTGATGGTAAGCGTATTGCAATCCAAAAAACCAGCGACCACCAACAAACAATGAGTTAATCGGTGGTCACCAGAGTCATGCCGGCCTGAATAAATGCTTCTTCCTTCTTCGGAGAGGAAAGAAGCAAATCGAGGGGCCTGCGATAGGACAGGCGGATGACCGATGCAGACATAGTAATACAAGGATGAACCCCTATACCCGCCCCAATCAAGCATCAAGTCATGTCGCAAGCCCCTCGGAAGAACCGGATATACACTGGCTGATCCTGGAAAGCGATCCACTCAAGGCGTGCGGATCACTATAGCAGGTTTTAACACCATGTGTACAGTGGCCGCTATCTGGGCGGATATGAATATCCTATCACATGGGCGGTGGAGACCACTTACCATTACGTGACTCACTTGCTCCTTTCCGATCTAGTCTAAAAAATACTTAAACGTTGAGGAAACAGATGAAACTAATTTTGAAGTCAGCATATCTTTTCATTAGGCAATACAAATCGTGACTACCACATACATACAAAATGGCACAAATAAGGTCTATGACATGATGCGTAAGCGAATACTGGCATTAGGCCTTGCCTTAGCCAGGCAGAAAGTAATAATAATACATACTAATTATTTGAACTTGCATTGTAACGATATCTTAGATATATGTGATTACATAAAAATATTAACACTAGAACCACTAACAATTATTATTAATATTACTTAATAAATAGATAATATTATCATTTTAAAGCTAACAATATCTACACATTACAAATGTTATAGATAACGAATAAAAGCCTTTTATAAAATCTCCACAGAAAATAGTACGGCACACATTTGGATCTGACTTCCCATTAAGGAAAACAAGTAAGCGTTATTGTTAAATATTAATTAATATCTATTCTTTTTTTTTTAAAGCAAACTAAACGAGCAAGTGGCTCTTCTGATGGTAAGTGATCTCTGCCGCCATTAAACATCTATAATATAAGAAATACCATTAATGGGGTGCGTTTAGGGAAAGAAATGGGGATGGGGACGGGAAGGAGGATTTGGGCTTTCTGAAATCTATTCGAAATCGACCGGGTTGTAACCATTATGTCATAGAAAATCGAAGTAAAGTTTACAGCAACAGCTATTTACTAGCTCAAGACCATTTTCTGTGCGACAGTGGTAAAAACCGGCCCATTTATGGTGTAGACAAAAGTGTATGTAGCGAGAATGAACTTGCTTTACCACGTGAATTATTACGTGCTGTTTATTCATTAATTTTTAATTAGTACATAATTTAATAATAAGTATTAATTTTGTTTTAATTATTAGGAGAATAGGTTTACTTTGACTATATTATGTTCTTAGCTTCTCATATTATATTTAATTTTATTGTTGTTACTTGTTATCTTTGATGAAGTTTATAATTCCATTTTAATAATAATAATTATTATTTTATTATAGATAAAAATGGGAGTCAAAGTGATAATTTTATCCCTGACAGTTTTGGGTTTACAAATGTCGCAAACTTACTGTCAAAGAGTGGTTAGTGGCAATATGGTGGCTTCCATACTACAGGACATCTTATCACCAGGAAACACTCAAAATGCATTGCAGTTACTACAAATGGCCGCCGCCGGTTCTAATCGTCAAATAGCCGTGCCAGAAATAATGATGCCAAATAGAATCATGACCAAGCCAATTGAAACAGCCGTGCCAGTACGAAAAATGATCTCACGCGAGGTGATGCCGGGAGCGTACATCTCAAGGGAAATGGAACAGCCCAGAATAATGTCAAAATTGGAAGTTATGCCAGTTCGAAACGATATGCCAGCCTGTATCATGCCAAGTATGGTTAAAACAATGCCAGAGGTTGTGCCACGACAGTATATGCAGCCGATGGTAGAGCCATGCCCAATGTGTCAAGGTTTAACAAATTATGCCAGACTACCACCTACAGAGGTACTTCCTGCCATGAATCCGTCGTTAGTGAGTCCGTATTTGCCAATATCATCTCCAGTGTCAGCCTTTGCTCCACCATCGTCAAATATGCTGCCTCCGCCAACTCAAGCAAGAAATCAGTATTTAAGGAAGATTCCTATACCTCCCCCAACATTATAATCAGCTTGAAAGAATGTAGACTGGGATAATGCTTTTCTGAAACCTGAGGTTTTGTGTACCTATCATGGGCCCTTACCCTGTATTTATTAATTTCTATTCAGTTATTTATTTAATTTATTCAACGAAATAAATTTTTATTTTTAATTAGTTTTGGTTTTATTTTACCTTATTAAGAAATAGTTAAGTATACAACGGAGAAGTATACAACAAGAGCTAAACGTGTTAATAAAAACTACAGATTACATCCGTGATTTCGCCCCCAAAGGGAAACTGGAGAGGAATAAATATTAGAAAAGCATTAGTGGCAATTCTGTTGTCAGCGTCTGAACCAAAACTGAATTAAAACTAAATTAGGTCATTTTTTATTTCGATCAGATTAAGTTCAAAGTGAATTAATTATACATTGTTCTGTTTGTGTCAATATACAGTATAAGTGGATTCTGTCGTACTCATATTATATAGTAATTCAATTTTAGTTCGTTACCACCCATTTGATAATCATGTCAGACTAAAACGAGGTAGCCAGTTCAAGTTTAGTTCGTTGGGTGGTAACCATTCATTTGACACCAGTAGCTAAAGGAAGTATTAGTTTATTTTGTGAGACAGAATTAACACTAGTCTATAAAGGTTTTTTACTTGTATATGTATATTATCCTATTTTCTACATTCCTAAGTGAAAGTATGATTGCTAGTTTGTGTCTTTGTGATGATCTTGGTTGTCCACTTACACTCATCATGTATGACAATACAAAATAAATTAATAATTATAATACAATTAAATTAATAAAATTCTATTCGTTCGGTCGACATAAGGTCAGTGGTGAATCAATCCTGGACATAGAACAAGTCAAGCCAGTTAGCTCTATCTTCGATTTATTACACAACTGCTATTATGTACTAGGTATTTCGTATGGGACAATTCGCCTCATACCACATTATAGTACATGAAAGAGCACTGAAGGTTGTTGTTATTTGAGTTAAAACCTGCTAACGAAGTATTCAATCAAGCAGAAATAGTAAATGCACGGTGATTCGGGTTTTGAAATCGATTATTGAAGTTTTTTTTATTCATAAATATGCGAATGTAATTATTTTAGTTTATACGTAAGTGTAACCACGGGCGACATTATCGTAGCAGCGATAAAGCCCTTATAAATGAGAATAAAAAAAAAGAAGTGTAACCACTTAATAAGACCTTTGCCTTCATTTAAACGACTTTATTATCCGCATTCATGCTTGTAATTCCAGAAGGAGTAGGCAGAGGTGCAACCAGTAAGCCCACATTTCCCCGAGAGTATTTTCGTACCATAATGTAAAGGGAGATGAGTCTATGTACCTGATACTTAGTATTTTGTGATAAAAAACCTAATAGCACTTTTACCCGAACCAGGGATCGAACCCGAGACTTCAGCACCGCATTTATAGCGCGTAAGCATTTCAACTCGCTACTGAGGAAGCCAGGAGCACAACAAAATTATCATTATATTATTTTAGACTTAAGTTTTAAAACACTTCTTGGAGGTTAATGGGAATGGGATGGTAGAGTATGCCGTTTCGTAGAGATTTATTTCTCTAAGCACTGCTAATATCTATGTTTTAACTGAAAGAAAAGCAGCTACATATTATATTATGTTAACTTTTTACTATTATATCTCACCAAAAACATAAAATTGAAAAAGGGGGTCAAGTACAGTACAAACGTCATTCGGGCTTGTTGACGTCGTTGATAATAGAATGGAGATTTGAACGGATACCAAGTTCCATACAAGTTCCTTAAATCACAGCTATAAAAAGGAGCAGTATTCTTCAATTGATATAAAATATATTTTTTACACTCATTGATATTTATTTATAATTTGAAAAGTTTTAATCGGTCACACACATACGATCGGAGCATTGCCCTATTCATTTTCAAACTTGGATGACACACTGCCGTTAGCCTTGAAAAGTTAGATTTATTTTTGCTAACATGAATTAATGTCATATTTATAAGTACAGCACAAAGTTAGCTTCACTTGCTTGTGTCAGCAAAAATATATTGCTAAAACTGTGTTTTGTTAATCATTGGCATTAATAGTGTATTAATAAGGAAATCACAACCATTCATACGACGTTTTTCCTTACAAAGGTTTTTTAGTAGCAGTGATTTAAATAAAAAATACTATTGTGGTAGTTGTTATCATCATCAAAATCTATACTTATAAAATAACATGTCCTGACTGACTGACTGATTCATCATCGCCGAGCGCAAACTATCAAGGCTACAAGCATGAAATTCGGACTGTATATTATTCATTTTGTTATATAGGCACCTACTATGAAAGAATTTTAGATCCACCCCAAAGGGGTCAAAGTAGGGGATGATAATATGTATGAGAGTCCGTCATTTTGAAAGTTACATAAACAAAATTTTGTATTTCGGTTATTGACGTAAAACAAATAAATACGTGGTTCAGGAATTTTGGAAATTTTATTTAATAAGGGATGAAAAGGGGGGTGAAAATTTGTATCGGACTTGCATTATTTTTGATCTGAGGAACACTAAACTTTGTATTTAGGCTAATGATTAGAATTAGAACATATGCTATTTTAATCTCAGAAAGACATTAACGCGGGCGGATTCGCGGGCAACCGCTAGTTTATAATATAAAACAAAGTTACTATTGGCCACTGTCTGTTTGTCCGCAATCTTACCTTGGTGTCGCAGTTGTATTGCATACGCGGTACGATTGCTGTACTGAGTTCTCGGGTTCGATCCCTGGGTAAATTGATATTAGGTTTTTCTATCACGAAATGCTCAGTGTCAGCCCGGAGTCTGGAATTGTGCCCGGTGTGGCGATAGGCTCGCCCCCTAACCCCCTCTTTGGACGGAAATACGCTCGGCGAAATGTGGGTGTACTGGTTACACCTCTGCCTACCCCTTCGGGGATTACAAGCGTGAGTGCATATGTATGTAGGGACGGATTTAGGTGCCGTTTTCATTATAGTTTATATTTATTCCGGAAGGTTTATATGTATATCACGCTGTGACCCATAGGAACAGGGCAGTAACATGCCTGCGGTGAAACTGCGAGGGGAGAATACATTCCTATTGAAATGAAACGGAAAGAACGAAGTTAAAAAAAACATAGTCATTTCATTAAATTTTCGTATTTCGTTCTTCGTCATTTCGTTCTATTTTAGCACAACCACACTTGCATGTATTTATTTAATTGTATCCCTTAGTTTATATTAAATGCGGTAACGGAATGACGGATGAATCGTACTATTGTAATTTTAGATTTTTAGCAAGGAAGATTTGTTTTTGACAATGTTTTAAAAATGCTATAATGCATTTCTCTAAGATATTTTTTTAAGATTAAAGAATCTAAAATTATATTAATAGTACATCATATTTTTATGGTTTTAATCCATTTCAACGATCTCGATAATGTCTGTGCCCAAACAAAAAAGTTCGAAGCATCGGTTAGTATCATACGTTGCGGTGTTGCAACAAAGTACTTTTTATTAAGAATGTACAAGTCTAAGATATTTTTTTTTAATCTATCACAAATATTATTTTATGTAAAAATCTGTGCACTAGCAAAAATAATTCGAAGAAAAAAATACCTTTAATTTTGTAGAAATTCTGCTTCATAGTTGAAAATTACATTGTTATATAGTGACAGATAGGGTAAAGAGATATCTCAGAAAATTCTTGTAATTCAGACCTTTTTTATAATTTGTTCTATAACACACTGATAACTTCCTAAGAGAAGTGCAACACAATTTTTACTGTTAAAATTTCTTATCTAAAACAGAAATAAATAGTAATTACTCTGACTGTAATATGGGTAACTATTACAATATCTGATAATTGATTAAAAAAACACTGCAATGTGTGATGTAAATAAACATGTAATCAAATTAAAAATTACATAAATTAGCACTATATAATGAGAATCAATATTTTCATATCGCATAAATTATAGCAGCTCTACATTTAAAATTGAAATAATATTTTAAATAATTTAGAATTAAGATAATAAAGATGTTGAATATATTGGTTATTTCTACAATTTTGGTTACAGTAAGTATTTTATTCCATTTTCAAATTTATCCAGCCAAGAAAGTAATCAGTTTGTGTGCCCCCTGTACAAGTTAGCTTGATTTTTTTGACAGACGGGTTAATTTTACTTTGAAGCAATAAAAAGTCTTAACATTTTCGGATAACGCTTGAAGCTGTAGGAACTTTTGTGTTATATGTATTTTGTTAATATTTTTTCAATTTTTAAAATCATTTAATTAAGAAAATAATATGTTCGTCATTGCAAAGTTATGTCGATCAGAAAAATGTTGATCTGTCAAAAAGATCAAGCTAACTTTACAGGGAATAGTGAAAATATTTTGATACCTTTTACGTCATTCGAACACGAAATAGATGTATGATGCCTCCAGCCTCCGTGGCGCAGTATGTGAGTAGCCGGTTGCGAAGCAATAGGCCGTGGGTTCGATTTTTTCACTGACACAAATGTTTGTGTGATTCACCAATATTGGTTTCGGGTCTGGGTGTTGTGGAACCGCAAGACCCTCGTAGTTATTATATAGGACTATGCGTGTGACTGTTGGGTGTATTTGAAATATTTATAAATATAAATAATGTAAATAGTAAGTCTTTCGTATGTTCTCGTGTATTCCTATCGGGATAAGTATGATTACTTTGCATTCCGGTTTGAAGGACATTAAAGCTAGTAAAATTACTAGACATGAGACTTATGAATGGTCTAGGGGTAAAAAGGACAGTGCAATGTCATGCAGTATCTACTTTGTAATTCACAGTTTGGGTAGTGTATTACCACCATTAGCTTATTTTGTCATTCATATTTTAATAAAAGTGTTTTTAATTATTTCAGGTTAACGGCATAGCGCTCCCGGGACCATGTATGCAGCGGTCCGTGGTTATGCCATCTATTGCGCCACCATGTACCAAACAGATGCCTTTAGTAACGCTGCCATATGAACTAGCGATGCCATGTAACCAGCCTATGCCATGTAACCAACCTATGCCATGTAATCAGATAATGCCATGTAATCAAATAATGCCATGTAATCGGCCAATACCATGTGAACAGCCAATGCCATGTAACCGGCCAATGCCATGTAATCGGCCAATGCCATGTAACCAGCCAATGCCATGTAGCCCACCAATTAAATACATAGAGCCTATAAACTATGCATTGGCACCCGGGATGTGTCCGGTGTGTGGTCCAATGGCAGAAATGGCCATTCCAGAATTTCCAATTTGTATGACAAATCCATTTTTGCCAATAGCGTCGCCAGTTTCAGCGTTAGCACCGCCATTTTACCCGTATACTCCGCCAATGTATCCGTGTGCCTGTAGTTGCCAGTATTTGAAAAAAATACCTATTCCACCACCATGTATTTAGATGTGTTTTAATTTATAATATGTATATTAATTATTGTATTAAAGGAATAAAAACGATTTTGAGTAATTTTTTGTTTTTCTAAATATTTTTTACTTAACTTCTTGCTATAACAGAATTTAACTAATCCGGAGTTTTGGCGGGAATTCTGGCTGAACGGTTCATCGCTTATTTGTATTTATTTCAAAAACTAGTTTAAAGTTGTGTTTGTTTTATAAAAGTGGTGTGGATTTATGCAATAAACATTGACGGTGATAAACAGTGTATGGAAACATTGAAATAAGTGAATTAAATATCGTACTGGAAGGAATTCACACCAAAACTCCAACAAGACCTTGAAAACGTCCACACCGATATTTCATCGGTCTTGTGAAGGCTTGAGAATAAATTATACTTGTCATTGGCGAAATGCATAATAATGCGAAGCCATAAATATATTACATATTATATAATGGGGAACATACATAAAATTTTGCGCAATTTTTGGGTGGTCTATTAATACCTATCCTGATATCCAGATAATTCCATTACGTATTAATTGAGTAAGTAAAGAAAAGTAACGACAACGAAGTAGTCGTTGTCTAATTCATGTATTAAATATTGATAAATAGTACGTTCAAACATAGCACATGTTTTGGATTACATCATTCAGTCATCGCTTTCATAATTTTAGTGCTTATGAAATTAATGCAATGCTTGTACGATAAACGATTGTTTTAGATAAAATAAATTACTAAACGATTTGCGTTGTAGATAAAGACTGTATTGAGATAAAATTATATACATATATGTGGATTTGGCCACACGGTGCCCATAAAAGCGACAGTTAAAGAATATGTCGAAGCAAACTTAAAATATACTAGCTTGTATGGTAGCTTAAATTAAATTATTTTTTAAATATACTTAATTAGTAATTTGAAGATCAAAAATAGAAAAACAGTAAACAAAAATAATAAACAAAATTTTGCTTGGAAAGGAAAACACGATCAAGTTTTCTTTATTTTTAAAATGTGGAAACTTTTTTGTATCATTTTTATAAAAGTGACAATAATTCACGTGAGTATTATTTTTATATATTAATAATATGGAGGATAAAAGTAAGGAGGACCGTCTTGTATAGGGGGCAAGTTGAAAAAGTGTCCAGCTGAAAGGGAGCAAATTAAAGTGGCGCCACAGTAGCAAGTGGAAAATTAAATTAGTTAAGATTTTAAATACTGCATATTTTTAATAATTTTGCATCATTATCAAAAGAATTAATTATTATCAAACTTAAAATGCGCTGTTACAAAACTGAAGTCTTTCTTTCCTTTTTTCATTTAGTATCTTATTTTAATAGTTTATGGCGCTGTTTTTAAAATATTTCCACTTACTACTGTGGCGCCACCTTCATTGGGTCCGTTTCAGTGAACTCTTTTTATTACACGGAGTTGGTCCTCCTTACTTTTACCCTCCATTATTAATAATAATAATACTAGACCGACTACTACAAAACAACACACAACAACCTATAAAACACGTCCCGTTGTGGCACGGGCCTCCTCTACTGAATGAGTTAGTATAAATAAGCCTCAGTCCTAGCTGGCCTAATGCGGGTTGGCAGTCTTCACATATCTTTAAAATTCTGAGGAGAACTTCTCAGGTTCGTAAATTTCCTGAGAATGTTTCCTTCACCGTTAAAGCAAGTGAAAACTAATAATTAACAGGCATACGTATCACGTTAGGATTGGTTTTCGAATCTGCGACTTTCGTTTTGACAGTCCGTACAACTCCCCGCTGAGCTATCAAGGCTACTTTTATTTAATGAAAATGAAAATATTTAGGGCCACATGAGATGTGTGTCTGTGAATATTGGATATTAAAATGAATAGTAAGACATAGCAAAGTTTTAATTAATGCTTACTTTATTTTTCAGAATATCTTCGCCCAGTATCCAGTTTCAGGATTTTATCCAACGCATCCACAACAAAGAGTTTTCAATCAGAAACAAAACATTTTAGAACCATTACTAAGGTCTTTCCTGAATAAAGCACCGGTACCAGAGAAAATAGAAACAGTTGCCACCGCCTTACAAAGGGCTCCCCCCAGAATGATCGGCGGAAAAAATAAAAGGCACGAAATGGCAGATTTTTTAAAACAATCAGCTTTGCAGAGTTTAATGGTGGCTGCTAATGCATGTAAAGTTTGCAATAGAGAGTTGCCTGTTGAGAGACTGCCTATGAGAAACTCTATGGTAATGCCTAGAAGTGTTGCCAGCGATTTGCCAAGAAGTGTTCAAATGCAATATTTCTAATTGTATCTATAATTATTATTAGTATGTAATTTATTCTAATACGCCTATTTATTTTTTGATACATTAAATATCTTGATATAATTTTGTATTTTTTATTTTAATTGAAAAGGTACGTAATTAAATTCATGGGATACAAAAGCTTGTAGCGGCTTGGGTATTACCTACTCATTGACCTTCGTAGGTGTTTATTTAGTTATATGTTAAAGTAATATAAAAAATATCATTCATTAAGTCTATTGGAAATGTAATTCAACAAGAGCTTACAATACTATGAGGAATTGCAAGACATGAAATATATTTACATAATCTGTTTAAGCAGTCTCTGAAGGAGTAGTTTCAACTTGAAAATCTAAAGCTAATCAAATAAATACTTTTCTACTAAATACGTGGTTTGGACTGAAGTTGCAGCTAATAGATTTTTTTATACTGGATACATAGCTTAGAAGAGAGACGAGCAGTTCGCTCGCATGGTAAGTGACCTGCCCATAAAAGTAACACTACGCAGAACTTGAATTACAAAGCGTTGCATGGTACTGAACTGCGCTCGTCACTCCGAGACATAAGATGTTAAGCATCATAATGCCTAGTAGTTTCAGTGGCTTCGATGTCCTTCATCCGAAACCCCACAGAGCTGACACACTGCTGCTTGGCGACAGAAATACGAGGGATCTAAAACCAAGTAAGATCTGAACCGACGGAACGATTTAAAAAAGCTGCTGGTATTTATTTGATTGATTTAAAAATTACACTACATAGAAGATTAAAATTATGCCCACACATACACATTAGCTCACATCTTAAATCTCTGAAGGGGTAGGCAGATGTGTTACCCATTTTGCTGAGTTTATTTCCATCCTATGATGTGAAAGGGGTCTATCGCCATACCGAGCAGGATTTTAAACTCCAGGCTGAAACTGAAACGAAACATTTCGAGATAGAAAACCCCACTATCAATTTTACCAGACTCGGGAATCGAACCCGAGACCTCAGCGCAGCAGTTGTTCCTGGTATGCAATACAACGGAGCTATGAAGGCAGTCAATTAAAATTATGCGTATCGTCTATTTTTTTCTATCCTGCACTATCTATGTGCAGTCCACAAATATGGCGACCATCGAGAGACATTGTGTTTGTTCCACGACGGTCGGTAGAATTATGTCGGGCTAAAGTTATTGAATACACACACACACTAGCTGATTCCGAAACTTGACCGCCTGAACGAACCACTATATGGGATTTTTCACCAGATATACAGTAGTCACTATTAACGTTTAATAGTGACTATTGAATTTCTGATGAAAACCAACTTAAAAAAGAGAAGGTTCTCGGTTCTCGCATATGTAATCAATGTCCGGCCTTCCGAGCCTTCACTTCGGAGACGAGTTCTTCTTCCTCCCGCCTTTATCTCAATCGTGGTGGGATCAGCGCAACATGCTTTTTAAATATTGTACAGAAAGATTTGGGTTTGATGATGATGGCCTTCACGAGCTATCCGTCGACGGCGAACCCTGTTGTTCCGGATTGCGTCTTTCGCTGATGTGAGCGAATATGGCTAGCTAGCCCTAATTTGGACTTAAAAGTCCTGCCGCAGGACGCGCCGAAAAGTTGTCCTGACGAGTTATAAGTGTAGGTGTACACAACTTTAGGTCTTGCTTTCTGCGAACCCTGCATGAATCTGGATTTGGGTTTATAGTTTCTGCGACCTGTCGCCTGCCTGATATTAAATCCTGGGGACAAAACACAACCTGACCCGAAACAAATGTTTGTGTATCACCCAAGCATTTGCCTCGGTGCGGGAATCAAACCTACGGCCTCTCGCTTTACAGCCGGCCACTCGCCGGCTGCGCCACGTAAGCAGTGAGATTACCTACATGCAAAATGTAGCAAATCACAGAAATGTTGGTTACCATCCGTCCAGATAAGAAGATGGCTAGGAATTCGAAGCTATTGCCCTACGAAATAATCTTTTTTTTTTTTTTTTATTGCCTTGAGAGGCAGACGAGCAAGCGGCCCGCCTGATGGTAAGCGGTCACCGCCGCTCATGGACATCGGCAATGCCAGGGACACAGCCAAGCCGCTGCCTACCGTTGCCGTTGCCTAATAGTTCCGTTAATCTGAATGTTGATGAAGATTTATCACGTTTAATATTGAATTGGTAGAAAAAATTAACCAAGATAAGAAACGTTCATAGAGATAATTAAGTTATAAAAGATGTTATCAATGCTTGCTTAGTATAAGACGAGTGTCGTGATGTGATCTGACGAGGAAATGTTGAAAATCCTGCTCTTGTTTTATTCGTTAATAATAATTTTAAAGGTAGAGTAAAGTACTTGACATTAAAAAGTTGTGAATTAAGATTTCAAGAAATTGTTTCCGATGTTAATGTAGAGTGGTTTAAGTGAAAGTTAATAGCATTGTAGTGAAGTGTTAGTGTTTTGCAGTTTACCAATAACATATTATATTCAAGTTTAGCTATTTATTTTTACCTCATAATATATTTAAATATATTTTGATTAAAAATAATAACGAAATCTTATTTAAAAGCCATAAGAAAAAAATATAAGATTTGAATTTATTTTTTTAATACAATCATTGTTTGTTATGATATTAATTGGATATTTTAAAATAGTCACTTGCTCCAACGTCAAATCCAACTCCGTTTAATATATGAATCCTGTTTTTTTTGGTTGCAGAATGTACAAACTCAGCACATACAAAATGGATGCAACTGTAAAAAAATATCTAATCTGGCTGTTAGTCAGTTACTAGGTAACCCCTTTTTAACTCCACAATCAGTGAATAATGCGCAGTCGATAGATTTTCTAAGTAGTGGATTTACATCGCAAAATGGGCATAATGGGCTCAACAGTGCTGTAACAACTGGGACAGATTTTTCATTTACGAGTAACTTAGTACCAAATAAGTGTACTAAGACTTCGAATAATCTTCTAAAAACAAACAGTAATTTGCCAAGTCAATTAGCAAATAATGCTTTGTTCAATGAACTTGTCTCACATGCCATTGCTGCCAGTACATGTAACGTACCTTCTATCAGATCAATGATAAATAATAAATTGTTGAACAATGGCGTCCAATACAGTGTTGGTATACAAATTGACAAAAAGAATTTATTGAATAAGTTTATAAATAATAATGGCGCTATTAAAGGCAATATGGACGTTTTAAAAATGGTACAAGAAGATACAGTGCCAGTGTTTAATGGTATCCATTATGAAACAAGTGATTATAATAACATAAAAATGTCAAATGAAATAGATAATCAATATAACAATGTCAATATGAAATCTGACAATTTTTTGGTAGATTTCCGTGGAATGCCAGGCAACAATGGAATACATTATTTAGAAAATGTGGCACTGCGTTCAGATGCACCGATTGCCAATAATATGGTTTTTAGTCCAGAGCAAACCACTGATAAAATGTCATACATAGCAAACAACGTCCCATTTGATAATCAAATATATATGCAAAATGATATTGGCTTCCAAATGAATAATAACGTCATGGAACAAGGTATACCTATCACACATGGTATGCACGTAGCCAATGACCAACTTAATATTAATTTTCCAAGTAGCAATGTAATGATGTATGATATTCCTGAAAATAATATTAATAATATTTTGTTAAATAATATTGGACAGCCAAATGTTAATCCTTTATTTATTACCAATAAAATGCCAGTGGGTAATAATCAATTTGATAATAATGTAAATACTGGCAACTTGTATAATCCTAGTTTAAACATGCCTAATAACATCCAGTTAAATACCAATGAATTGATTGCCAATAACCAAATCCCTATAAATAACATAAATTATGGAATGCAAGTGCCAAATTTGGAATTAAATATGCCAAACATTGGCCTACAATATAATGAAGATATTACTAGTTTAAAAGGCTTATCACTAAACGATTTTGCAAATGCCAATATTGACCATAACACACTAAATGCAATGTCACAGATTAACAAAAATAATTTGCCATTAAATGACAATTTATATGGTGAACAATCCTTATTTAATTTACCTGTGACTCTGGCACAGCTCGAAGAGTCACTTGGTAACATACATCTGAGCATGCCAACCAAGCTGGCAGACTGGAATACATTAAATTTAGGCCAATATGGTTGTTTGCCAATAATAAATGGCCTGCCAGTTGCCACTATAACAGAGACTGTTACTGTTATGAATCCGAATATTTAAACCTAATTAGTTCTTAGTTGACAGGTTTTTGATTATAGTAGATAGTATAGTACGATCACTGAAGAGGACAGGATTAGGATTAAGATTTTTTACATAATTGTACTAAAATAATTGTAATAGGTAATTTTTTCTTACATAACTTCACCTAAGTTGTAAAATATGTATCTTTATTTATTTCTGTGTATAGCATGAATTAAAATATATTTAAACAATTTTTTGCTGTCTTTTAATTCGTTGAACCAGTTTAATGCAAGGAAGTCTTTCTTTTATCCTCAAATCGATGGCAGGCAACGACAAGCTGTTTACCAACAAGTGTATATGGGAGCGGGCACTGAAAACCAGCGCACTTGACGTTTCTTACAATACTGCACCAATAAGCCGAGTGCCAGCCAACTTCCGCACACAGCGCTATCTACTTTTAGTACTACTTTTGAAGTGAAAACTTTTTTAGCCGCGTTGAGCACTTTTTGGTAGGGAAAAAACTTATGGGTTCGCGTTACCGACATGCTAATGTTAAATCAGACTATACCAGTATAACACATCTATCTATACTAATAATAAAGCTGTAGAGTTTGATTGTTTGTTTGTTTGTTTGTTTGTTTGTTTGAACGCGCTAATCTCAGGAACTACTGGTTCGAATTGAAAAATTCTTTTTGTGTTGGATAGTCCATTTATCGAGGAAGGCTTTAGGCTATATATTATTACGCTGCGACCATTAGAAGCGAAGCATCAGTGAAAAATGTTGCAAAAACGGGGAAAATTATTCATATTTGAAGGCTTCCGTTGCTAAGCTACCCAAATCTATACTAATATTATAAAGCTGTAGAGTTTGATTGTTTGTTTGTTTGTTGGATCACGCGGGCGGAGCCGCGAGCAAAAGCTAGTCGTATATATACCTGACCATGTGCTGTGCGCGTGTAGTGTGAGTGGAGCGGAGTGGAGTGGAGTGCAGTGCATGGCACTGAACTGCGTTTGTCACCCCGAGGCATAAGATGTTAAGTCTCATAATGTCCAGTAATTTCACTGGCTTCAATGTCCTTCAAACCGAAACATAAAAATTATAACGAAGCAGAAATAGACAACAAAGCATTGTGTGTCATAAAAAAATTGTCTTTCAACATCGTCATGCCTTGAAGATACTTCCAGTCACGTACATAAGATACCTCTCCAAATTATATACTTGATTTATTATTCAATATGACTTAAGTGCATAAAATATACTCTGCCTATAGATGAAACATTGTAAGGGCTCTTTGCATAACAATACTTAGATTTGCACTAATTATCTTGGATTGTAAGACCGGCAAGCATAACGTAACCGGGTCACCTATTCCAGGTTAGGATTCATATGTGCTAGAGCCATTATTATGTAAACAGTCTACATCATATCTACAGCATAAATGAGCTGGATCCGGAGCGGTACCATTGTCTCACAGAAATATATTTTTCCCCACTGTAAATTGGCAGTTCGTACGGTACGTGAGAACTCGAGAGTCCCAAATGCCCCTTTTCTTCCAAATCTCTATTCCATTCCCTTAAGGTCGGTGACGCATCCATAATTCTTCTAGTAAATAGCGTAGGTGTTTATGGGTGGTGAATAACTAGACAAGAGTTACGCGGGAGCGCCAAGAGGTTTTTAAATCAAAAATGTGTGAGTCCAACTCTTCACGATGAAGATTTATTTCAGACTGAATATATCTAACAATATATCATATCTAACAATAATCCTTATTTATATTTTTAACTTATTTACAATGCGTATTCAGTTCCAGGAATTTTGATCATAACAAGGCCACCTGCCAGACATTGGTCAGCACTTTTATTGTCAACATGTTTTGATTTAATTCCAAGAACTTTAATGAAAACAAGAACACCTACAAAATTCATTGGTCAGCGAAAAAATATCATGTTTTCAAAGGATAGAGTTATATAAAGTCCTTACGTACGTAAAAAGCTATGAACAGGTAGGGTGCATAACTATCTTGGTACTTCTTTGTAATTAATAGGAAACCAAACTCTGACTCGGGATTTCTCGCTTCCGGATGAGCTACGTATCTAATATGCTAAGCTGCTGTAAGATATGTTGAACATTATTTAATCGTATTGCATTGGAAACAGAGTTGAACAGAGTTTGAGTGGTAGAGCCACGCTGTAGACATTTTTGTCTACAGCATGAATGGGCTGGCTCAACCGGGTCGTTACCACTGTCTCACAGAAAACCGACGTAAAGTAGCGGCTTGCTGCTGCGTTTCGTACGGTGAGTGAGATATCCGGAAGCCCAAATCCCCTCCCCTTCCCAATCCCTAATTATCCCTTTCCTTTAAGGTCGGCAACGCGCCCATGATTCTTCTGGTGGTGGGCGTACATGGGCGGTGGAGATCACTTACCATCAGGTGACCCACTTGCTCGTTTGCCGGCCTATGCCATAAAAAAAAAAAAACTAATTTGCCCCAATATCACGTTCTGGGATGAATTCTGTCGGTGGTGAATACGGGTGCACTCGCTGGGTTCATAGTTTCCCATCAAGGACATAGACTTAAAATTGTGCAACTAGTATTTTTATTTAATTGATTTTGTTGCGGAATGAAGACAGCTTCGCATTTCAGCCGACAAGAGACACGCCGAGCATCATTGCCACCTAAATATTCGTGCCATTATCGATTATCGCTTACAGAAGTTTTAATGGCGGGTTAAAAATTAGATTACTAAAATTGGTGTATGAATGCGTGTAATGTGTTGTTTATAATTTTCAAATTATAACTATCACTAATACACACAAACACCGAGAAATGCAACGAACTGGGGACAGTCGAGATGAAGGTCTCGGGTTCGAAATGCCTCCACGGTAGAGAGCACACAATCCTAAATTTTGTAAGTTATCTGTGTTAATTGAAGAAACTTTTATACCTAATAGTTGTCTACAAGAATCTCGAAGATATCCGAAGTCTGGCAACCTGCATTAGGTCAGTGTGGTGGGCCAAAACCTCTGGAAGAAATGACCCAGGCTCAGCCTTTGGTCTGAATGCTGTACTATTATGATTTATAAACATACATAAAGACATGTAAAGTTTTAAATAAGTTACTACTCTTATATTTTGTAATAACAAAAACACATTACGTGACGCATCAAATGATAAATGCTAATTATTTAGTGTTTAGAAAATGATGTAAAATGGTTCAGATATGTGTTAACCCTCATTTAAAATATATGTCACGTAGTATATGGGTCAGTTCTTTGTGATGTATTGAAAATGATTTATTATATTGCGTTTTTTATTGTTTCGTATTCCTTTGTGGAGGTAAGTTTTAAAAATGTTAAAGTTTTTCTAATTTTGTTTGGTGAGCTGCAAATATATTTTGGGTGTTTAGCTTTATGGGAATTTTAACATGTTTAACCACATATAAAAAAATTACAGTAGACTTTATTTTTGCTAACATTAAAGCAATAAGAATGAGTATTAGTATAACTATTAATCATATTATATACTCCTATTAGCTTCTTCGGTGCAGTATTAAAACCACGACTTTAATAATGCAATTTAATCAGTCGTCATTTCCAGTCTGTTTTGCAAATAAACAGTATCTCTGTTCAGCCCTTAAGCAATTTAGACGTGAAACTGTGATGTGTTTTTTACATTATGTATGGTGGTCACTTTATCTACTAGAAACATGTTCTTTGAACTTTGTGACAGTGAGGAGACATTGAACACTGCACAGTATAAACGTGCAAACTTGGCGTCATTGATGCAGGCCTCTGGTGCTTAACACTACTGTCATAAGTCTGCCTTTAACTGTTTTTATTTTATTTACTACAACAACTAGGATAAACAGCTTAAAGGAAACGTTAACACTCTATTTATATAGATTTTCTGTTGCCCAAATTGTACGGTAAATGTTTATATAATCATTATGGTTACACTGAAGTTACTTTTACTTACCTCCTTCTATGCCATCCGTCACCCTTTGGTATTTTGAAAACAACAACTGTTATACCACTCGTGACTAACTTTACAGTGCCCATAAAAATTGACGATTTTTTATATCCATAGCAAATCCAGAGCGTTTCATCAGAAAATGAAGTTTTCGGAACTGATGTCGACGTAGCAGCACAGACCGAAGGGGAAGCCGCTGTACCGACTGCAGGCACTGTCAATTTTAGTGGTCGTATGAAAGCTAGTGGAAAAGTTACTATTGTTGGATCTACTGGTATGTCCTCTATTCCTACTTCAAATTATAATAAAAAAACTAATGACTTTGAAGACAAACCCAAAAAATCTTTTTTTTATTCGGCCACGGCAAAGTGACTACACTACACCTGGTAGTAAGCATAGTGCAGTCCAATAAAACCAGTGACCACCAACAAACAATGAGTTTATCGGTGGTCACCAGAATCATGCCGGCCTTTATAAATGCTTCTTCAAACTCCCAAGAGGTAAGAAGCAAATCGAGGGGCCTGCGACAGAACAGACGGATGACCTATGCAGCACAGGGATACAAAGATGTACTCCTATATCCGCCCCAACCAACCATTAAGTCATGTCGCAAACTCCTTGGGAGAACCGGATATATACTGGTTAATTCTGGAACGCCATCCACACAAGGTGTGTGGGTCACTATGGCAGGTTTTAACACCATGTGTACGGTGGTCGCTATCCAGGCGGATACGAATATCCTACCACCAGCTGATTTGACTAATGTGAATGTGAATCGTGTTTAATTTTTCAAAGACGCTTTATTTTAATTTGTAAAATGAATATAAATATGAGTTCTAAAAATATCGGGCGTAATTTACATAAATACACATACACACATATACGAACACATACGTCTTTTTTTAAGTCACATAAAAATTTGTACAATTTGCAAGGTGGCAAAAATTGTAGTGTGTTAATCATAAATACGAACTCTTGAACTTTAGGTTATCTAATAAGAAGAAGTGAGTAATGTAACCTTTCATTTTCAGAACCCGCTTTCGATTATCCATGGGGAATGCCACCTATGTCAATCGGTGGACTACATCCAGAAGACGACGAAGTTCTCATTTTATATGATTATCCGGGTTCACATTACCCAACATTGGACCACGGTATACCGCCATTTTATGTGCCACCCTTCGATCCTATGCACATGGTTCCTACATTTGCCCCAATACCATACGGTGGGCCAATGTTTGAGCCCGCCATGACTCCAATGGCACAGCCCCACTTCATCGAGATATTTGAACCAGTTATGTCGGCACAGCCCCAATTTATTGAAATATTAGATCCAACAATTGATCCAATGTTTGCTCTGCCACAATTTATTGAGATAATCGAACCACATTTTGGAAATCAGCTTATGTTTGACCCTTTTTATTCTGGTTTCGATGTACCTTATGGAGCCTTTAATCCAAGCTATCCCTTTATACCGCAAGCAAATGTAGAAATGATTCCGGTGTTAGTAGAATTTGATCTTTCAGATGCCATGTTCGGCCAAATGTCCGAGGCACCAGGATATGCAGTAAATGAAGCGGACAATGTGAATTCAAAGCGTGCCACGCAGTCAGTACCAATGAGTGGCAAAGTGACTATTGTAGGGAAATTCTAATTGTGTTAGTAATTGTTAAAACAAAATAAAACATGTTATCTCTGGCGTTTCTCTTATTCAAATTCCTTTTTACAATTGTAGAAACTCTTCACTAGTATTTTTACAGATCCCATTCGGATATATCCTATCCTATTACTGAGTATTATGAAATTTTGGATGTTTGTGAGTTTAGATATTCGTTAGTTTGTGAATTTGGATGTTTGTTATCAATCATGCTATAACGGCTAAACGGATTTAGATGAAATTTAACACACAGGTTAAACCTAACCAGGATTAGAATATAGGTGGAATTTGATCATTGTTGTTAATTATCGTTATATGTTTCATTTTACCAATTAAAAAAAACCCAAATTGTGATTACTAGAGCTAGGATTTGAACCCAGGATCTAACGTTTTCCCAGCCTATGCTCGCTGCTATTATACCAATACTAAGGTGAGACTAATGTGGTATAAATAATTAACCTGAAGTTATAACTAGCTACAGCACTATGATTTAAGTTATGCGCTTTGACACTCTTTGTTCATTATGGAATAAATTTAATGATGATCATTCAATATACAGCAGGTATGTAGTGGTTTTTTCGTTATGTATCTGCTAAACTACTCACTAGGTGGTAAGACCTTCGTATGCAAGAGGCCGCCGTCTGGGTCGGTATCACCGCCTTGTCTATTTCTTCTGTCAAGTTACTGCTTGGTGTACACTACTGTGTGCAAGCACTGTTGTGTTTCGATTTAAAGGACCTCGAAGCCAATGAAATTACCGTGAATTATGAGAATATTAAATATTAAATACTTAAGCTTAAATACTTCGTTTATCATCAGTCGAGCGACATGCTTGTTGTATGTTGTTTTATAGCATAGGCCGACAAACGAGCAAGTAGGTCCTTAAGGGTGACCTAAAATCGACATGACGTAGTAGCTTGCTGTTGCGTTTCGTATTGTGAGTGAGATATTCCAAAGTCCAAATCTTCCTTCTCTTTTTCAACCCCTATTTCTTTCCTTATAGATCGACAACTCATCCGTGATTCCTATTGTATTGTGGGTGTTAATTGGCAGTGGAGGTCACATACTATCAGGTGGCCTACTTACGCGTTTGCCAAGCTTCGTGTAAAAAAATTTAGAGATTGCAATAATAAAAATAATATGGCGTTATGTCGGCTTTTCTGCTTCAGTTTGAAAATGATTGTCTTTAATAACGATGTGGACATTTATATTATTACGTCATACACATTACCATGGGAATGATTACTGTAATCATTCTTTCTCAAATTATTAAGATTTTAATTGATAATATCAGATATCGTATCTAATTTATTTTCGAAATGGAAGCACGTTTGACAATTAAAAGTTGATTTTATCAAAAATCCGATAAAACAAGATCAATATAAAAGTATGTTTATACGACTTGAAGACATAGTATTTTTCGAATCTGTACATAATGAGTGCGTCAGTGTTTAGTTTTATTACATGTTTATTTTTTATTAAGGTAAGTTGCGCTAGAAATTCATGAAAATTGCAATGATTTAAAGATCCAAAACTTATAGGAATTACTATGGGATGACTGCTCTGGCAAGTGTTCCAACTCAGCAGCATCCTATTTTTGTTATTATAACGAAAGTAGGTTTGTTGGTTTGTTTTTTACGTTTTTTGCCTAAATTCTGAAATTCTAAAGGCCTGAACCGATTTTGATGATTTTTGATACAGACATAGATGGGTCTTTAGAGACGATTATAGGCTTCTTTTTATCAGGAAAAAAATATCCCGGAAAAGGCTGTTCACACGAGCAGAGCCGCGAGCAAGAGCTTATTTTATTATAGGATGGTGGTTTGTTGTACCAAAATTAGTCATATATATTTTTATAATAACTGTTTTAAACCATTACGAAGTCTTTGTTTAATGATACTTTTTAAATATGGAGTTTATAAATGATTTTAAATCTTTTTTTACAGTTTACATCAGCACAACTACTCGCCACAAATGCGGCGTTGAATATTGCCAATCAAAATGCCAGAATGGGAACAAATACTGCGATGTTAAATGGGCGAGTTATGGGAAACGGCCCGATTATGGCGAATCAACTGGGAGGAAATATGGCGGTACCTGGAAATGCTCTGGGATATAATGGAAACACTAATTTGATGAATGGGAATTTAGCTAATTCTAATTTGGCTAATTTCAATATGCCTAAAACAAATATGGGCGAGATGGGAATGTTAGCTAACAGAAACATAAATGCTAATTTGGCTAATCTGAAATCGAATAACCCATCTATAAATTTAAACTCTATGCCCAATGCTAATAATTTGGCTAATATGAACTTATTAAATTCAAACATGATGAATAGAAATATTCCTAATTTAGCTACAACTAATATGGTAGATACTTACTTAACAAATTCTGTAACTACTGCAAATAATCTGGCCAATCCAACTTTAGCTAACCGAGAACTATTTCAATCGAACGCAGCGTCTGCTCTATTAGCTAACAATAATTTAGGTATCGGAGGCGCAAATGGACCTAGGTTGAAAAATCCAAGCTTAATGTCACAGGCTGGCATTAATGCCAATTTAGTTAATACTAATCTTATAAACAATCCAGCTAACACGAATTTAGTTAATAATCAAATTCTAAATAATTTAGCTCACAATGCCTTATCAGCTAATGTTCCTGGTAACAACGGATTTGGACTCCATATTCTGGCAGATGGTCTGCAAGTGGATGGCACGGTTTCTGTAGCTGGCCAAATGCCAGTCTTTGGAACAGTGGCCTTAACCGGTAACATGGCAACAGATGGCCAGGCGGCTGTGAATTATAATTTATAGTTTATGTTAATCTAATTTATTTATTTATTGTATTTAATAAAATCTAATTTATTATTCTCCTATTTACTAGTTTTCCTAACTTTTGTTTTAGTATTTTTTCCCTGGATGACGAGACGAGCACATCGCTCGCTCGATGATAAGCGTCACGCTTGCTCATAAACAGTACCAACACCACCTAGAATTACAAAGTAATGCATGGCACTGAACTACGCTCGTCACCCCGAGATATAGGATTTTATGTCTTATAATGTCCAGAAATTTAATTAGAACACAACACTGTGTACCCCTGTGTGTACACAGTGTGTAATTTTAACTGAGTAGCCTGTTTTACGTTTTTAACAGATAGCTTATGTCAATTAAAAGTTTTTTGTAGAATTTCGACGAATTTCTTTTATTTTAAAGATATAAATATATTAAAGATAGATAAGATATTAGTTTACCTTTCTGGAGGCCGAAATTTCCCTCCTCTTCTCAATTTAATTAGTCTTTTCCTTTAAGGTCGGCAACGCGCCTATGAAAAGTCTGATATTGTAGGTGTACATGAGTGATAGATTGAAGTATTGAATCAGAAAAGGGAATAAATACAGGTGCAACTAGTGCTACGCCCATGGTTCGCCTAGGTTATTTCTATACCATAATGTGATAGGAGCCGAGCTTATGGCTGTACAAGACAAAAATTCTTACCCAAGTCATGTGTGATTTTTTAAATCGAAACCTCAAACACAACGTGGGATCTGACCCGGAAGTCACAGTTTGTGAGTTTAGATACGCAACCAATAAATCCATTATTTTTCTATACCAGATAATCAATCCGGATAATCAATCTAAGATCGTTTATTGGGAACGATCAATAAACGTCGAAGTCAAAAAATGAATTGCCTGTTGTTAAATGATATCTAAAAAATAATGTAATAAACAAGGACGTGTTGCCGACTCTGAAGACTGAGAAGAAGCCCTCTTGAATCTCATTTAACGTACGGAATGCAATAGCAACCTGGTTTTCTGAGACACAATGATACCGCCTGATCATGCCGGCCCAATCATACTGTAGACAAAATTGGCTACAGCATGAATGTCTATATTCATGGTTTTGTTTTTATATTGATAAAGTTCATTCAATGTACTAAAGTCAAGGCTCCAAAGATACACTCTCAATATACAGGTTCGCCTAGTTTGCGAGCCTTTGTATTATTGGTTTGTAATATGTACAATGTCACTTTCCATATACTTGTATATATAAATGTACCCAATCTCATTATTAAGTAGATTATATTAAAATGTATAATAATATTGGCTCTGTATTGTTTTATTATTGATTTTACTATCCCATTGCTGACCACGGGCCTCCTCTACTAATGATATGGCTTCGTCTACTACGTTAGCATAATGTAGGTTTTCGGGAACGCAGGTTTCTTCACGATGTTTTTCTTTAAATATAATATTTAAAAACACCTAAATATAATCTACTTTAATATGATTAACAATCAATACCCTCATGACTTTGGAAAGATCGAGGTGTGTATTGGAGATGAGAATCTTATCCGCGATCTAATTTTAAACTAGATCTAAAATCGTCACACTATTATTACTGATTATTTTAATAGTTAGTATCATTTGATTATCCTATTTAGATTGCGGTTAAAACAAGAGTTTTTTGTTTCAATTGCTTTGCTTTTGGTCAATTATGAGCACCGAGGGTTCACTACTCACACATTTTAATTTCTACTTTTTGATATTTCTTATTATTTGCGGAGAAATATCAACACTTTTAGTCACTCAGCGAGCTATGGAGAGAGCTATGCTCGGTGTTTCTCTGCGTGATCAAATCAGAAATAAGGAGATCCGTAGAAGAACGTAAGTCACCGACATAGCTCAGCGGATTAGCAAGGTCAAGTGGCAGTGGGCAGGCCACATAGCTCGCAGAACCGATAACCGATGGGACAGAAAGGTTCTGGAATGGAGGCCACGTACTGGCAAGCGCAGCGTTGGACGTCCACCTACAAGGTGGACAGACGACCTGATAAAGATCGCAGGAAGTCGCTGAATGGAGGCCGCTCCCAACAGGTCGGTCTGGAAATGTTTGGGAGAGACCTATGTTCAGCAGTGGACGTCTTGTGGCTGATGATGATGATGATCAACATTTTTTGTCACAATGTCACCTGGCTACCCTATCAAGGTTCCCTTAAAAGGTAGAATAGAGATAGATAGATAGAATATTCTGTATTGCACACCAAATAAAGTTACTTAAAATAATAATACAGTAAGGATAATACAGTAAGTGTGATACAATGGGCGGTCTTATCGCAACCGGCGATTTCTTCCAGACAACCTTAAGATATTTCTTCCAGACAACCAAAAGCAGAAAGACAGAGAGACGACGTAAGCTCTGTAATAGGGTTCTGTACGGAACCCAGAAACATCGTGAATATAGTTAGTAGGTGGGTACTATAAAGTATGCCACAATAAATTTATATTTGCCTTCTTAGCTGATACAAAATTAGGTAACATATCGGGTAAGTGTCTTTTTACGTACGCTACATTGAGGGCAAATAAAATTCCAATGATTAATTAAACATAATTTATTTTAAATTTTATAACAAAAATATTAAGTTTTATATACAACCGCAGCCATTGGCAACACTCACAATACCTCCAGCTGGCACGTTGCCCTCGAACATAACGTAGCCGACGACCGGTACATTGCCAGCGACCGCAGTGTTGCCACCCACTGGCAACTCACCCACTATGGCTACGTCGCCGTAGCCCATCGGCGCTGCTGCGGCGATCGGCAGGCCGCCTAGCCCAAGACCGTTGCCAGCGAAGGGACCACCTAACGGGTTGAGAGGACCATGACCCAAACCGAAGCCATTGCAGCCCAGAGGGTTGAGTCCGAATTGTGCGTAGGCGTTCTGTAAAATTAATACATAAACTTAACTAGTTTGTAAATTATTTATTTGTTCTAACTTTTGTTTATGGATTGTTGTAATTATGTAAACTGCCTCCATGTGAATCATACTTTAAAGGTAGGTGTTTATCGAAGTTATCAGAAATAAATTACCACTACGTCTTTACGTGTAAACATTGCTATCCACTTTTATCATTAAAAACCATTACTTAATAGCGATATCTTATTAATGAACGTACCTGAGCCACACACGCGAACAGGCAACCCAACAAAATGGCGTTCATGTTGTGCTTCCAAAAGAATACAAAGGAATGAGCTGTTCTATTGAAATAGATTTATTTATAGTCAGCGTGTTGCATCATTTTTACATAACCGTTGTATGAAATGTTAGCTTTTGATAAAAGCATGAATTTGTATGAAATCACGAAGGCCGATACGTTATCAACAGACGATTTGTGTTACGAGATATATATAGGTAGATATATGGAGAAATTTACCAGGCTCAACTTTGCCGTGACGGGTATCCAAGTTTATGAAGATGAGGGTGGATCGGATTTGATTCGAGCTAACCAAATGTAAATAGGTCGAATATGTCCCAATTATGAGCGACATGTGCAAGGTCTAGCAATAAAACGGGTTTCAATATTATATCGCGATGTAATAGTATTAGTAGTAAAACATCCTATTATGTTGATTACTATAATGACTATTAATATTTAAATTTAATATTACTACAATTGAAATTCAGTAATGCGAGAACTGATTTTGCCATTAGTTTTAGGTAAGGACTTAATTTACAATTATCTTCATGAGAGAAACATTTTTCGCGTGGTCGATCCAGATATTATCTCAATTATCATAAATCTGGGAATGATATACTGTTAAAATAATTCTGACCCCGAGTGTTGGAGATGCATATATGGAGATGTTGCTATTTTTGTCAGATGACATGTTTTGATCAGTCAATTACAATTTGATAACAATCATTATGGATGTGGATGAAATGATGACGCGGTAGTCAACTTTATATTCTTTACAATAATAATAATACATTTTAGTAAAGATAATATTATATAGGTCACAATTTTAAACCATTTCAGCTATTGTGTTGGAATATTAATAGTTATTTACCTATAGATACTAGAAAGTTGTTTTCAGTAAAACAGCTGATATCGATCGCTAGATAAATGAGTTCAATAACCAGTCTACAGCAATCTAAAATTATACTCAAAAGTTAAGTTAGTCCATAGCAGTGTTTCCCAACCTTTTTTAGGCCATGCCCCACCTTAACATTTTTTGTTAAATTTGTCACGGATATCAAACATTGCATTTAAATAACCCAAAGCGAAAGGGTTAAAGTCGTGTCGAGTCCATTTTTAAATTGCCTCTTAACTATCAAATTGCCCCCCGGTGGGGCGTGGGCCCCACGTTGGGAAACACTGGTCTCTAGGGTTCTGATTAGAATTTACTAAGTTTTTATGTACCGAACATTGATGTTCATTGCTAATGTCTCTAATTAGATTAATGTTTGGCAGCGACGAGCGTTATTTCACATTTAGGAATTTTAAACATTTTATAGTATAAGACTATCCTGCAACTGTAACTTTTGTAAGCCAGGATCGACAGTGGGACACCTTATGTTGTCACTAAGCATTGAAGCTCTCCGTATCTCTAGGAATGCCAAACTGTTCAATCAACAACGAATTAAATCAAATGGAGGTATGGAAAAGTTGAAAATATAAATATCTTCGAGGTTTCATTATTTTTAGGTTTCATTTGGTTTAGGTTTCATTATCATTTTCATATATCTCTAAATCTGTAGGCCTTAAATAAGTTTCCTTTTATTCGGGATTCACATACGTTGTTTTACGCCTGTGTTACTAGCTGGGATTCAACCTACTTTATGATAACAATAAATCACCCAAACAACGATTTAAAGTCAACAATTACTTATATTTAAATAGGGTTTTCTATTCCTCAAGAGACGGTCAGATTAACCTTTTCGATTAATTAGGATTTTGTAGTTGAAATTTTCGTCTACTATCTTCTATGTAATAATATTGGTGGATACTTTGTTCGATTCAGTTCCAAAAAAATTATATGTAACTAATAATATTTTCGTATGTTTTAATAAAAATAAATAAAAAATAAGATTTTTCCGTAATGGTATCACTGACTGTCATATTGTACATATAGTATATCGGAACCAAAACATAAAACTGGTCTAAGAGGGGTCTGAGCATCTGTCGGTAGTCACTATCAAGTCTAGAAGTTTTAAAACTTGCAAAGTATGGCAGCCTTTTAGAAAAATCCAGGCAAATAACCAAATAACTGCACTTAACGGTGAATTTAGAGAGTCAAGAAAATTATAGCGTAAGAGATACGAAAGACTCTCTTGTCAACTAGTTAGACCATATTACTATATCAATAGATGGCGATAATAGTACATCGCTAAAGAAAAATTACGGATTATTTTACTTTGTGGATTAATTTAATTTTGCTTACTATAAAATGCATTGTCTTTTATAGCACAATGTGGTAGGTCCCTCGTAAGCGAGAAGCCGTCTGGGTTTGTACCTCCGCTTTGTTTCGGTTTGGAGGACATTGAAACCAGTGATATTACTGGGAATTATGAGACTTTACATTTGTAATAGTTCTGTGTGGTGCTGTTTATGGGCAGGTGTGGCGTTTACCATGAGGCGACCGCCTTGCTCGTCTCGTCATTCAATCAAATAATTAAAAAAAAACCTATGTATAAATGTTTAAGGTTAAACCTATATCAAAAGATTATTGACAATTCATGTGTTAGTAACGCTTATTTGGGGCAAATTACATATGTACTGAAATCATTATTATTTTGTAAAAAAAATATGTTTAAATTGTAACATAAAAGGAAGATTCATAACGCAGATATATGTAGATATTAATTGCTACGTGTACGCGTGAAGTTGGAAACAGAAACATGATAGATGAATAAAGAAATATTCCTCAAATTGTTGACTACTTATTTTATTTCCGTGTGGATAAAATGGGAACAAACATTACTAACAGTCGCTTATACAGAATTAGTAATTTTTTTTAGTGAAGAGGTACCTAAATATAACAGATTTTGTAACATCAATGTTAAGTACATATGAGGTAAATACAAAGCTGCTGCTTCGCCAAGCAAATCATCATAAGTTTCTTATTTTATTTTTTGTCAAAAATGTATAATTATTACATAAGAGGGGTTTATAATAAAATACAAAACATACGTAAGAACTCCAATCCCAAATATATTTCCAATTTCGAATACAAAAAGAACCTAAATTAATTTTAGTACAAACGTCCGCATCCACATGGGGCACCGTTCCAAGCGCCATAGCCATAGGGGCCAGCCATGTTAGCAATAGCCGGGCCGACTGGTCCCACAGCAGGAGCAAAAGGAGCTTCAGCCACAATACCAATAGCACCGTCTCCGCAGCCGTAAGACACAGCTCCAGCACCCACAGAAGGAAAAGCGCCATCGGTCGCCACAGCGCCCAGGAAAGGCAGCTGGCCAATGATAGCAAGAGTACCCTCAATGGCGTTCTCAGATGTGACGGAGAGGCCATAAGGGGCGATCGGTGAGGCGCTGGTGACGGTCAGACCACCTCCGAAGGACGCAGCAGGCAGGCCCAGACCAACAGCAGGAAGGCCGAGACCAACGGCAGGAAGGCCGAATCCAGCAGCAGGCACGCCACAGCCATAGGCGCCGGGACCAGCCCAACCACCATATCCCCAGTCGAAGGCGGCTAAGGTGTCATATCCCCAACCGGCGCCGTATGGACCGTACGGGTAGCCATCGCCGAAGGCACCGAAGGGAGCACCGATGCACTGGGCGGAGATAGTCTGAAAAATTAAGTATATTATTGTACAAATTAGTGTTGTAGAACACATAAGCTACATAATTTGATATTACTTTATTATATATTATCTAATCTATAATAAATTTATCAGTGGAAATCTTTATTTTGAAAAAGTATTATGATAGATAAAAGCAAGTACAAATGAAAGCGGTGATTTTTTTAGATAGTTAATAAGAAAATAATAAGTAAGATTGCTACTGTAAAACAGGGATTAATATAATGTGAATATTATCATTTAACTATAAATCATTAAGTAAATCATACACAATAATGTAAAATAATTTTAATTTGAAATTAGTATTTAAATTTCTTTGGAAAAATCATACCTGGAGAGTGAACGCAAAAGCGCAAACGACCACTACAAATTTGCCTGCCATTTTTTCAAACTGTTGTATAACAATAACTTTCTACTTTCCCCGTAAAGCATTTATAGTAAAACATTACAGTAATAAAAATAAAACATTGCAATAGAATAAATAATCAGAAGTTAAATTACTATTGAGCAAAACTAAAACGTGGTTTCCCGACCCATTTCGTGATAACCTAATTTTAAGTTGCAGCAACTTGTTAGGAAACTCATATCAAACAGAACGTGCGGTACTTTCGTAGTTGTTATCAACATTTCGAAAAATTAGGTCATTAGTGAAGAAATTAACGTTTTGAAAGAAACTTGGAAATAAATATGTGGCGTTAGTAGAGTGAAAGTATCACTTCAGCTCTTTGGTTGAATACAAGCAATTATGTCCACCTTCGCTTTCTTCCTTCTTGTCGTTCAGGCTTGCCTGATCCAGGTAACTTGAACAGTACTTATATTAACGACTTTGAAATGGAAGATGTTCTTAATTAATGTGTATTTTGTTTTCATTCATGTATAATATGTTCCCTAAAAATTTAGCGATTCTTTTTAAATTAGATAGAAATCTGGTAAACGACTAAAAAGAAAAAGTAGATAAATTTAAGAAGGATAATAGCAAAAGCACCGCGTTTTGGGTTTTGAAGTAGATTTTTTAAGGTCTTAATTTTTACATAAATAGGTTATAACATCATTCAATCTCTTATTTTAATCTAAATATAATTTCGATGTTGCGTTTCCACGGTTGACAGAATTTACCGGCCTGAAATGTCTAATAAATGGCCTTCCGGCCGATCGTGGGACTTGATTTGGTCTAGGACGGCAGTTCCACTATGTGTATTGTATACGGTGTTTGCCATCCAGTCGGATACAAAAAATTGTCAAGTTCACTTCTACCAATAAAATCCAGGTCACTTTGGACTTTAACTCGCTTGAAACAAGGTGGAAACTGGGTTTCTCATAAACATTAACTACATAATTTGCATAGTTTTAGACAGTATGTTTGTTTTAAACGATTTTAACCAACTTATAATTTCCCAGAATGTGTACAGCAATTGCCTGGGTAGAGCCGGCATAATTGGCCCTGCTATCGCCGGCCCCGCTCTTGGATATGCTGCCCCCGCTATCGGTCTCGGTGCTCCAGCCCTTGGAGTAGCTGCCCCTGGTTACGGATGCGCACCTGGTATCGGTGCCTATGGTGGTTCCGGAATCGGAAACTTAGCCGTTGCCGGAGAGCTGCCCGTGGCTGGTACAACTGCTGTTGCTGGACAGGTTCCCATCATCGGCGCTGTTGAATTTGGTGGACCCGCTGCCGCCGCCGGTGCTGTGACCATCGCCGGCAGCTGCGGATGCGGCTGTGGTGCTCCTTACATGTATTAGACTAGTGTTATTTACAAAAAATAAAAATTAATTATTGAGCTAGATTTTTTTTTGTATTATTGGTATAGAGGTGTTCTACCTCATTCATCTTCTAATCGTTTTTATTACAGATGTAACATAGTCTTGCATTCATGATAAAAACAAATTTAACTCCAAATATAAACCCTACTTCAAAAGCCTTCAAATTATTCTAGTTAATAAGACTGCTCATCTCATCGGCTCTGCATGGCATTGTATTCGTCACACCGAGACATGCTTTGTTAAGTTTTATATTGCCTAGTAATGTCACACCGAAATATATAACGGTGCTTACACATTGATGCTTCACAGCAGAAATAATAAAGCGGTGGTACCAACCCAGACGGTCTCTCGCTTGCGAGGTACCTACCACCTAGCAAATAATGCTAATGCTGGCCCCAAAACACTGCTTATGGCAATCATACTGCGGGTTTTCCAACAAGTGTATGGTGTTACTGTTTAGGCGTTAAAATTTATATGTTAGTGCATCAAACTGCCTTGGTGGTGTAGTTGGGTTGCATATGCGGTACGACTGCTATGCTGAGGTCTCAGGTTCGATAAGCGGGTCGAGTAGAAGTGGTATTGGGTTTATCGATCACGAAATGCTCAGTATCAGTCTGTAGTCTGGAATTGTGCCCGGTGTGGCGATAGGCTCGTCCCCTATCAAGTCATGGGACGGAAACAACCTCGGCAAAATGTGGGTGCACTGGTATTTGTCTACCTTTGAGTGTGTGTGTGCGTAAGTGCGTGTGTGTGATTTAAACGACGGTCGAAAATTTGAAATTCATAAATCACTTGTGACCACACCTCTGCATTATTAAGGGGACGTTATAGTTATAAATGGTTATTATATTGATGATCTGCGAAAGTATTATAATTTAGATCTTCACTAAATTTTGACAACACCTAAGAGCATGCCTATCTCTTTATGACATACTAGCAACCCATAGCCTACATGTCTTGTTTATGGGCGACAGCGGTGGGCGCGGGGCGGGAGTGATCCCATCAAGCGAGTCCCGTCATCGGTGGTAGAAACACGCTTGAATTTATTTTCACGCGCGTTATTTTTTTGCGGTAATATTCATTTAAATTATATCGTGTAAAATATTATAATAATGTGCATGAAATGCTTAAGGTAACTAATGTATTTAAGTTGATAAGGATTAATACTGTATCCGGCTAAAATCTAAATAGCTTTCCAGTTACCGCATTGCATGTGAATATTTTTTTAGAAGATTGCTTACTTTAAGCTTTAAAGACCAGATATATCTATATATGCTATCGCGGCCTTTTTTGTACATCTATAAAAGTGGAATATTACATTATGTAGGATTGAAATAAAACTAATTTAAACGGATTTTATCGCGATTATTTCACGGGGTGGACCCCGTGACCACGAAGGCTGAAAAGCTTTCGAAACGTCGGGACCATAATTAAAATAAAAAAAAACTTGAGAGGTGTCAAGGGACACCCGGATGGAACGAAGTTCCTTTCGATTAATTAGTGACGGAATTTTAATAAAATTTTATTTGTCTATCTATTGTAGTTTCTGAGATATTTGAATTTTTAGAGATATTTTTACAGATCTTTCTTACTGGGGGGTCGAAATTTATTTTTATTGGGGCCAAAGTGTCGGGCTCAATAAGCCGATTGCGACAAGCCGTCGCACGACCCTCTAGCCTCAAAAATTACCGATTTAGGTCGAGGAGGGGTGAGGACAAATTGGGTGGGGGTAGGGGGAACGGGTTTGAACACCTGGTACTTCCATAATTCTCGAAGCTCCAGGGAGGTCGGCTAGCGTTGGCTGGTCAATCGGCGCGCGTGACGTCACCCGGAAGGTTCTCGATTTCTCTCGAACCTTCCGTTGATCGATGGACTGCTCGCGCTTGACCACCTCTCGGGCTTGACTAAAATGATCTCGATCTCGGGGGGGACGGAGGGTCCGAAGGGAGCACACCGGCTGCTACGTCGCCCAGCCCGTAAATCGGCGAGCACCGGCCGGTCTTACAGTCTACGTGACGTCACACCGAACGTTCTAGAGAGTTCCAGAACATTCGATGTGAGTCGTAATATTAAACAGTCATCCCGTAGACTATATATTAGACACTGTATAATCTGGAAGCAGCCAACATTCAAATATTTTATGATAGGTAATTTGGTGACTGGCTACTAAGGGCGCATTTATATGACAAGGAATCCCACCGCGTTGTGGCCGCGCGGCGGCCGCGCGGCCGCCGCGCTCGAATCACTCGAAAAACTAATGTAAACTCTATTGACTAAGCCATAATGTTTAATACTTCGCAACGCTCCAACCACGCGGCGACTGCGCGATCGTGTAAACGGCCGCACGAAATTTTTCGCGTCGTCTAAACGCAGCCTAAACGGTGGACCGCCGCGCCGTGTTCGATAATCAAAAATTCAAATTTCAAACCACGTCTACATTTCCATATGTCATAAGTTTTACTTTTATTAACGGAATTTCGACTTTAACTTTGTGTGCTAGATATCAAATTAATATTATATTTATTCTTGGTCGGAGAATTATGTCGTGACAAAAATTTCGTGCCAACTTTTCGTACCAATTTTTTCCGTCTAGCCCCCTTTCGCAACGCGCGATAAGGAACTACGTTCCAAAAACCGCGATAAAATCCGTTTAAATTAGTTTTATTTCAATGAGTAACATTCGCGTAAACGTAAGAAATCATTATGTACAATCTTCGAACAACCGTAGACGCTAGGGGCGTCTTGGTTGTAAGAAGACTTCCAAGCCCGAAGGGGCTGGGTCGCAACGTCAAAGTATTGGTGGGGTACCGGTAGCAATGTTAATATATTAGCATCTCTAGGAACTGTTTTACATACGCCGAAGGGCACACTGCGGAGTTTTAGTCCGCACGTGAAACTACGAAGAGATTTCGACTCCAATCTCATGAATGCAAATGAAATCTACAAAGCTAGTGTGCCTAGCAATGGGACAGCATAAAACAGGGCTGGTAATATACTGATATCGACGTCAAATATGGACTGAAGATGATAATTACCTTTGTAGTCGATAAGGTTTAGCACTAACCTTCCATATAAATCTATACTAATATAATAAAGCTGTAGAGTTTGATTGTTTGTTTGTTTGAACGCGCTAATCTCAGGAACTACTGGTTCGAATTGAAAAATTCTTTTTGTGTTGGATAGTCCATTTATCGAGGAAGGCTTTAGGCTATATAAAATTACGCTGCGACCATTAGAAGCGAAGCATCAGTGAAAAATGTTGCAAAAACGGGAAAAATTATTCATATTTGAAGGCTTCCGTTGCTAAGCTACCCAAATAATATTATTTGAAAGCTTCCGTTGCTAAGCTACCCAAATCTATACTTATATTATAAAGCTGTAGAGTTTGATTGTTTGTTTGATCACGCGGGCGAAGCCGCGAGCAAAAGCTAGTTTACAATAAAAATTGAATCTTCTTAACGAATAACAGCGTATCTCTTTATTGCTAATCCGGATGTTACAAAAGGATTATTTCGTGTAAAGGGAAAATTATATATGACGTCTTTTAAATTGCCATGTTAGTAAAAAATCACAAATAAAATTAACTTTTTACATGAAAAAAGTAAAACAGTAGTGGAGTTAGCACCGGCGATGCCGATCAAATGAAATTGCAAGTCTATTGCATTCGTTCCAATTTCTTGTGACATTGATAAAACAGTCGATAGCGAAGAAGTATTTCACACGGTAAGTAAAGAAAACCGGATACTTATCACTAACTTTATCATACACTTTCGAAGTCCTAACAGATTGTAATATTATGTAAATGTTACGAATATTTTTGATATAAAAGGCATCACTTAATAAACAGTAGCATTCAAAAATTGACGAACGATTTATATATTTAAAATGATGGCCAAAAATCTTTTAGTTCTGTGCGCTTCTACACTAATCGTTAAGGTAACAAAGACTTTGAATTGTTTGCTCTAAAAAACTATTTTGCAAAGATCCTATACATAAGCATATACTACTTACGAGTATACACACGTAAGTAGTATATAACTTTTTCTATTTGTCTGAGACATTATGTGTATCTGGACTAGAAGATATTTACGCTAAATATCTGTAGAGTAATAATACCTACATGTCGATTAAGCAATAATAAATCTATTATAAAATTAGATTGAATATCTGGATAAAGGATTCTTTTTATATCTCTCTTTTACAGTTCGCTTTCAGCCAATGCCTTGCTCGTGAAACTCTTACCGGCTTCGGACTAGCCGGCCCCTTCGGCGCAGGCTGGGGGTATGATGGGTTTGGCCCCTTCGACGGGCTGGGCTACGGCGGCGCGTGGGGAGGTGGCATCGGTCCCCTTGGACCAGGTCTCTCTGGTATGGCTTCAGCTAATGGTCTCGCTGCGTCGTACGGTGGAGGCGTTGCTATTACTAGTGCTTCACCCATCACTCCTACCGGCCTCACCGTCACCTCTGAGAACGCTATCGAAGGGACCGTCATCGTATCTGGTCAGCTGCCTTTCCTAGGTGCGGTTGCTACTGATGGTGCATTTCCCTCTATGGGCGTTGGCTCAGTAGTCTATAGCTGTGGTGATGGCGCTATTGGCATTACTGCCGAAGGACCTGTTGGTCCAGCTCCTATAGCCCCAGCTCCGTGTCTAGGCTATGGACCAGCTTTGGCTGGATACAATGGCTATGCTGGACGTGTAGGTCATGGAAGATATGGTGGAATTTATTGAGTTTATTGTACATTATAAATGTAAAGAGTGGCATACATACTTCTACCCATACAGACACATTACGTGCTAAGACGTATGTATTGTCATTTTGTTTTGTGAATTAGTATTGTTTGTATTATAAAATAATTTGTTTTCTATGTTCATATTTATAATGTATTATTAAAAATTAATACACATATCGTTTGAAATGTTGTGTTTTATTATAATGATTAAAAAAATAAAATTAATAATAACAAGCTTTATAAATGGTAGAGCCACGTTATATAGGGTATTTTCGTCAGGTAAATTGGCCGACTTGACCGCGTTGTTACTACTGTCTTACATAAAACCTACGTAAAGTAATACCTTGCTAGTGAGTTTTATACATTGAGTGAGCTATCCATAATTCCAAATGACCCCTTCCCTTCTTGATCTTCCTAATTACTAATAAGGTGTTTAACTACTATTGTTGGCCTTTATGGGCGGTAGATATCATTTGGCATCAGGAGACCATTTTGCTTTTTAATTGCTCGTTTATCGGTTGCTATAAAAATATTTAAGACAAAAGGCTTATAGTTTGGAACATTACATTTTTGGTTTTAAAGTAAATCATAGGTACTAGACATTAAAAAAATCTCACACAGTTGGTAACAAATAAAAATTGGAGTACACAACCTCGATTGTGACGATTTTATTTGGTATAACAGGTATTTCAGCATGTTTGATATGGGGGTCCTGAAACCCTTCTACGGTGCAGATGGAGGGAACAATGGGGTTTACAGGCGGTAAAACTCCGGCATACCCCGTCTCTATTTTAAGGTGGGTGGGAATCCAAGTGAATTTTCTCCGTGTAAAAAAACGTGGAACATGTATACATAATCGGATTAAAGTGCAGGTTTCCCTTTCGCAAAAAATAAGGTAGAGGCAGGTGCGGGCGAGACCGCAATAGATTAGTAAAATGCCTATTTATCAAATTTCTCAGCACTATTATTTCCTTTAGACATATTGTAATTTGATACATTTTTATTAGTTAGTTGATGAATGTATGTTGAGGCGAAAATGAATAGTCATATTATGAAGTATTAATTAAACTCGTAGGTTTCAATTGCACATCAGTTTTTTATTTCTTGCTAAGTTGTTGTGTTTATATTCCTCGAATTTCTGTTTTTTCTTTGACGCAGAATGGTTTACAAGTATGCACCGCGACAACCGCAGCCGCATCCACGAGCGCCAACACCGGCGTAGCCGAGTCCATAGCCTCCATAACCGAGTCCATAACCTCCATAACCGAGGCCATAACCTCCATAACCGAGTCCACCGAGACCGACACCGTAGCCAATACCGTCGATGGCACCCTCGGCAGTTATACCGACGGCACCGTCACCGCAACCGTAGGAGATAGCACCAGCACCGGCGGTGGGGAACTCTCCGGCAACTTCCACGGTACCCAGGAATGGCAGGTTACCGGCGACGGCAACGGGACCCTCGTACACGTTCTCAGAAGCTACGGCAAGACCAGTAACACCCACGGGAGAGGCACTTGTGACGCCAAGACCACCACCGTAGGCAGCACCGAGACCGCCACAACCCAATCCATCATAACCCAGTCCAGCATAACCCAGACCGCCATAACCGAGACCATCGTAGCCAAGACCACCCCAGCCATAACCGAGACCACCACAGCCAACGCCATCGTAGCCGAGACCACCGTAGCCTAGACCACCGTAGCCGAGGCCGCCTAGGCAAGCGCTGGATGCACTCTGAAAAAAAACGTCTTGGTGAGAATCCTTACATCAGAAAAATCTACTATGTATTTGAAAAACGTTTCGGCCAAATACTACATATTTAGGGCAGTAATCTACTGCCCTAAATATCAAGTCCTAAGTATCAAGCCCTAAGTCAACATGCTCTGTTTTTTTTACATCTTTATCGATTAACAAAAAAACAATCTCATAGTTTTCGATAATATTTATGACAGGAATATCTGCTTTATAGGTAGAAAAAGTACTACTACTAAGTTATTAAGACATGTAGAAGTACGTACCTGGACCAAGAGTACAGAAGCGCAAGCGACGAGGAGAATCTTAGCTGCCATGTTTATGTTGCTTTGGAAGTTCCGTTGCAGAATAATTTTTCATGATTGAACACAAGTATTTATACCAAATGCTTGGTGGTTGTGGTAATATGAGATGACAGTACGTGTTCTTTCAATATCTATTTTTATATTATAATAAAAATACCCCTTAAGTAAATGTCCTTGATATTTCTTATCAATTACTTACTTATATTTTTCTATAATGAACATAAGACTTGAGCAATATTTAGACGAGATGACTTTGAACATGTATTTTTCATAATTATTTTATCACCAAAGAATATAAAAAATTACGAAAGGTTGTTGTGTCAACACTCTTGAGTGGCATTTCCAATGCAATATAAAGCAATGTAACACATTGTACATTCTAAGTGCATCAGACTCCCAACATGTCTACCTTTGCTTTCTTACTCCTCTGCGTACAGGCTTGCCTCATCCACGTGAGTAATTTGACCTATTACAGTTTTTCATAATATTTGCATATATTATTACCGCAAATATGTTAGTTATCAATACGTTGCAGACATACTGTCTGATGTGGTGTTCAAGGTGGCAGGTTTCTCGTATACGGGAGACCGTCAGGGCTGGGACCACCGCTCTGTCTATTTCTGTCGCTAAATAATATACAAATAGTGTGTAAGCACTGTGCTGTTTCGGTTTGAAGGACATTGAAGCCAGTGAAATAACTGGGCATTATGTGACTTAACATCTTATGTCAAGAGTGACGAGCGCATTTCAGTGCCATGTGGTGCTTTGTAATTCAAAGTTCTGTGTGGTATTGTTTCTGTTTATGGGCAGGCGTGGCATTTATAGGCGAGCGACTTGTTCGTCTCGTCATTCAATTAAATAATTAAAAACATTATAATTTTAAGGGGAGGGTAATTATATTACTATTTTATTTGTTTTTTTCAACTACTTACTTAAAGATAATAATAAAAAATCGTTTGTACACTAATACGTAATCTTGATATATTCTTGTTTCAGAATGCCTATAGCGCGTGCCTCGGCGCCGGTCTCGGTTACGGCTACGGAGGTCTCGGCTACGGTTACGGAGGTCTCGGCTGTGGAGGATGCGGTGTAGGCGGTATTGGTTACGGCGGATTGGGCTACGGTGGTTGGGGCTACGATGGTTTAGGTTACGGCGGTTTTGGCTACGACGGTTACGGTATTGCCGGCGGTTACGGTGGTGCTGGTATCGGCAACGTAGCCGTCGCTGGTGAGCTGCCCGTGGCTGGTGCTACCGCCGTCGCCGGACAGGTGCCCATCATTGGCGCCGTAGAGTTCGGAGGTCCCGCGGCCGCCGCTGGTGCTGTATCTATCGCCGGACACTGCGGTTGTGGCTGCGGCGGACCCTTTGTCTACTGAATAACGATACCTTTACTGGATCCAATTACCAACAACTACCGAAATACAATAAAATAAAATGGCAACATAAATACGTCTTTGTTTTTACCCTTTTTATTAATATATAAAAATATTACTTCAATGAGGTTTAAGCTTCAATCTCATATCGTGTAATTATATTTTATGAGTTTTTTCTAAGATAATCACAATTTTAAATAAAATTTTAGTACGAACGTCAAATAATAAATATTCATATGGGATCAACTCTGGGGTAATTTAATGATTACAAAGAAGATCATCAAAAATCTCACCGAAAATGTTAAAAATCTTTCTTTTTTAACATTTTTTTTTCAACTGTTCAATCAAGTATCATCAAAAAAATCCCTTTAAAAAAAATCTTTAAGCTTATTTTTGCCCCAACAGATGAAAGCCAATTTTTTCCTCCGGTTTATTTGAACACACCGTATTATTTTCATGTACTACGTTATTTTCTGACGAAATTCTTCAGTAAAACAAACATACTTAATCGAAAACACCGAACACATAAAGTCTCTCTATCATAGTTGTATGACGACTGTGATAAATGGAGAGCGTTGGGGAAATCTTTGTTTGCAGTATACTGGTCATTGAGAATAACTATACCTTTGTTTCAATGCCTTAAGTATTGCGGAATAATCTCCGTCCAGTGTATTTATTGTCTTTTAACTTTTAGCCCAATCTATACTTTCACGTGATAAAAGTCAGTAGTTAATATAAACACAGCCGTTATATGCAAGACAGATGTATTGAAATAAAACTAATTTAAACAGATGTTGGTCGCGGTTTTTTATTTTTATATTGGGCCTGACTTTTTGAAAGCTTTTTAGCCTTCGTGGTCACGGGATAGACAGATATGTAGGTTGAAGACACAAAAAAATATTAAAATAAAAAACCGCGGCAAAATATATTTCAATAATTTTTATTTCAATATAATATAACATTCGCGTGAACGTAACAAATCAAGACAGGTGTGCCATATGTCTTGTGATAAGCAAAGTGAATAAGGGAATGGCATCTTTTTTGTGAAGGAGTGCATGACTCAAATTTTTGACCTTATATCTCACCTTTCCTTAATAGAACCACGCGTGTTGGCTTACGTTACAGCAGCTTCATGGTCACCTTCATCTGGGCTCGAACTAAACAGTTTACGAAATCGTACTTCTGCCGGACCATTAAGCTGTGAAATAGTTTGCCGACACACGTGTTCCCTATGTCTTATAATATGGGGTCCTTTAAACGGAGTGTGAAGAAGCAGTTAGGCAGTGCGGCATGATCTTGCCGACCAACGGAAGACACACATTTGTCGTTGGTGGTTACTATTCCTGGATTGCGCTACAATTACCATCACGTGTGGCGTAGTCACTTTGTCGAGCCAGCATAAAACAAAATACTAGGATCAGCTCTCGTGCAGTATGAATTGCCCGATTCGATGAATTCATACACTTACTTAATCGTGGCAGTTGCTGTTACTGTACCACAGAAAACCGACGTAAAATAAAAATTGCCTACTGCGTTTCATATCAGTTATCTGGATGCTGAAATCTCCCTTTTACCTAGACCCTAATAATCCCTTTCCTTTAAGATATGCAACGCGTCCATGATTCTCCTGGTATTGTAGGCGTTCATGGGCAGTGAAGATCACTTAACATCAGGCGAACCACTTGCTCGTTTTCCAGTTTATGATAAAAAAATCATAAGACAAAAGGCTAGAGAAGTATTTGGACATAACAACGTATTGTTCTATTTTCTTTATGGATTTTGATACTAATGTTAATATAATAATTATATTATAGACCATTAAGTGCTATTCGTAACTTAACCCTAAGTTTTGTATTTCTTGATAATTCAGATCACTTAGACGGTGTGAACCTCTTAAATTCCTGAAAACGCCTAATTTGAATGACATCGACAGATGTACACCGTATGAAATATATTGAATTTTAAAGTAAAGCATAATATAGATACCGACGTAAAATAATCCTATGCAGTTGATGCAAAAAACTATAAAAGGTCCAGTTTGAGAGCAAGTAGCAAATAAATATAGGTAAATTAAACCTCGATTTTGACGATTTTATGTAAATAGACATAAGTAATCAGATTGACGTGTAATTGTCCTTTTCGTCCATATTAGGTAGAGGCAAGAGCACGCGCGATTGTGCTAGATTTGTAAAATACCTACATAAGCATCAAATTTCGGAGCGTCACTGCTGCCTCAAAAGAAAGGCTCATACATAAACGTATTATAGTTTAGATTTGTAGCTAGACTTCTTTTTATTAAGACCATACATACTACAGTAAATTAATGTAAGTTGAAAGGAAAATAATAGTCACGTGAAGGGTTAATTAAAGTCACAGGTTTTAGTTGCATATCATTTTTTTTTTATATCATGCTTATTTGTTGTGTTTATATTCGTTGAATTTCGGCACTATCTCTGACGCAGAACGGTTTACAAGTATGCACCGCGACAACCGCAGCCGCATCCACGAGCGCCAACACCGGCGTAGCCGAGTCCATAGCCTCCATAACCGAGTCCATAACCTCCATAACCGAGTCCACCGAGACCGACACCGTAGCCGATACCGTCGACACCCTCGGCAGTTATAGCCACGGCACCGTCACCACAACCGTAAGAAATAGCACCAGCACCGACGGTGGGGAACTCTCCGGCAACTCCTACGGTGCCCAGGAATGGCAGGTTACCGGCGACGGCAACGGGACCCTCGTACACATTCTCAGAAGCCACGGCAAGACCAGTAACACCCACGGGAGAGGCGCTGGAGACGCCAAGACCACCACCGTAGGCAGCACCGAGACCGCCACAACCCAATCCATCATAACCCAGTCCAGCATAACCCAGACCGCCATAACCGAGACCATCGTAGCCAAGACCACCCCAGCCATAACCGAGACCACCACAGCCAACACCATCGTAGCCGAGACCACCGTAGCCAAGACCACCGTAGCCGAGGCCGCCTAGGCAAGCGCTGGACGCACTCTGAAAAAAAACGTCTTGGTGAGAATCCTTACATCAGAAAAATCTACTATGTATTTGAAAAACGTTTCGGCCAAATACTACATACTTAGGGCAGTAGATTTCTAAGTCAACATGCTCTGTTTTTTTTACATCTTTATCGATTAACAAAAAAACAATCTCATAGTTTTGGATAATATTTATGACAGGAATATCTCCTTTATAGGTAGAAAAAGGTATTACTACTATGTTATTAAGACATGTAGAAGTACGTACCTGGACCAAGAGTACAGAAGCGCAAGCGACGAGGAGAATCTTAGCTGCCATGTTTATGTTGCCTTGGAAGTTCCGTTGCAGAATAATTTTTCATAATTGAACACAAGTATTTATACCAAATGCTTTGTGGTTGTGGTAATATGAGATGACAGTACGTGCTCTTTTAATATTCATTTTGTAATATAATAAAAATACCCCTTTAATAAATGTCCTTGATATTTCTTATCAATTACTTACTTATATTTTTCTATAATAAACATAAGACTTGAGCAATATTTAGATGAGATGACTTTGAACATGTATTTTTCATAATTATTTTATCACCAAAGAATATAAAAAATTACGACAGCTTGTTGTGTTAACACCCTTGAGTGTCGTTTCCAATGCAATATAAAGCAATGTAACACCGTCAAACACATTGTACATTCTAAGTGCATCAGACTCCCAACATGTCTACCTTTGCTTTCTTACTCCTCTGCGTACAGGCTTGCCTCATCCACGTGAGTAATTTGACCTATTACAGTTTTTCATAATATTCATACATTATTACCGCATATATATTAGTTATCAATACCTAGCAGACATACTGTCGGATGTGGTGTTCAAGGTGACAGGTTTCTCGTATACGGGAGGCCGTCTGGGTTGGTACCACCGCTATGTCTATTTCTGTCGCCAAGCACCAGTGTGTAAGCACTGTGGTGTTTTGGTTTGAAAGACATTGAAGCCAGTGAAACTACTGGGCATTATGAGACTTAACATCTTATGTCTCCAGGTAACGAGCGCAGTTCAGTGCCATGCGGTGCTTTTTAATTCAAAGTTCTGTCTGGTATTGTTTCTGTTTATGGGCAGGCGTGGCGCTTACCATTAGGCGAGCGATTGGTTCGTCTCGTCATTCAATTAAATAATTAAAAACATGATAATTTTAGGGGGAGGGTAATTATATTACTATTTTATTTGTTTCTTTCAACTACTTACTTAAAGATGATAATAAGAAAATCGTTGGTACACTAATACGTATTCTTGACGTATTCTTGTTTCAGAATGCCTATAGCGCGTGTCTCGGCGCTGGTCTCGGCTACGGCTACGGAGGTCTCGGCTACGGTATCGGAGGTCTCGGCTGTGGAGGATGCGGTGTAGGCGGTATCGGTTACGGTGGATTGGGCTACGGTGGTTGGGGCTACGACGGTTTAGGTTACGGCGGTTTCGGCTACGACGGTTACGGTATTGCCGGCGGTTACGGTGGTGCTGGTATCGGCAACGTCGCCGTTGCTGGTGAGCTGCCCGTGGCTGGTGCTACCGCCGTCGCCGGACAGGTGCCCATCATTGGCGCCGTAGAGTTCGGAGGTCCCGCGGCCGCCGCTGGTGCTGTATCTATCGCCGGACACTGCGGTTGTGGCTGCGGTGGACCCTTTGTCTACTGAATAACGATACCTTTACTGGATCCAATTACCAACAACTACCGAAATATAATGAAATAAAATGGCAACATATATACGTGTTTGTTTTTTACCCTTTTTATTAAAATATAAAAATATTACTTCAATGAGGTTTAAGCTTCAATCTCATATCGTGTAATTTTATTTTATGAGTTTTTTCTAAGATAATCACAGTTTTAAATAAAATTTTAATACGAACGTCAAATAATAAATATTCATATGGGATCAACTCCGGGGTAACCTCTAATGATTACAAAGAGGATCATCAAAAATCTCACCAAAAATGTTAATAACCTTTCTTTTTTAACATTTTTTTTTCAACTGTACAATCAAGTATTACCAAAAAAAATCCTTTTAAAAAAATTCTTCAAGCTTATGTTTGCCCCAACAAATGGAAGCCAATTTTTTCCTCCGGGTTATTTGAACACACCATATTATGTTCATGTACTACGTTATTATATTTTCTGACAAAATTCTTCAGTAAAACAAACATACTTAATCTAAGACACCGAACACAGAAAGTCTCTCATAGTTGTATGACGACTGTGATAAATAGAGAGCGTTGGGGAAATCTTTGTTTACAGTATACTGGTCATTGAGAATACCTATACCTTTGTTTCAATGCCTTAAGTATTGCGGAATAATCTCCGTCCAATCAAAATCAAAATCAATCAAATCATTTATTGAATCAGTAAAATGTCAAACATTATTTAGATTCAGTAAAATTTTAACTCTACCGCCAGTTCGGAATGCTGATTCGTTAAAGAAGAACGGGCAAGAAACTCTAACGTTGCTCTTTTCTAAACTTATTACAATATATATTAGAACTACATACATTGAAGTATTATTTATTTGAGTTAGAGCAGCTCAATTTATGCCAATGAGGAACGTCATAAAGTAAAATAATTAGCATAATATAATAGTTTTTTGTGCATGATCTTCAAGAACTATATGAATAAATCAACTAAACACGCAATAAGAGCTTGAGCAGACCAGTCCACACAAGCAGCACCCGTTCACGAGCATGACGCATGTGCCAGCCATCGGCCTCCTCAACCATGTTACAGGGAAGTGACCGACCCGGCACACGACGCCGCCGCAAGCACAGACATTAAAGCGAGCATGACATAGCCAAACTGCTTACAATTAGCGTATATAGTAACGTATTCACATATTTATTATTATAAGCTATTCCCAAGCCTTTAAATCGTCTAAATATTCCGAAATCTTATAATATGCTTTATTGCATAACTTTCGCTTAATAGTGGCTTTAAATTGCATGATATTAAGCTCCTTAATGTAATTGGGAAGTTTATTGTAAAAGCGTATACAGAGCCCTTTAAAAGAGTTGCCAATTTTGTGGAGTCTAGTTTTATGGCATTTAAGGTTATTTTTATTCCTAGTATTTATGCCATGAGTATCACTAATTTTTGTAAATTGGTCTATATTCTTATGAACATACATTAAATTAGCGAAGATGAATTGTATTATGTATGTATTTATTGTCTTTTAACTTTTAGCCCAATCGATACTTTCACGTGATAAAAGTCAGTAGTTAATATAAACACAGCAGTTATATGCAAGACAGATGTATTGAAATAAATCTAATTTAAACAAATTTTGTACGTGGTTTTTTATTTTAATTTTGGGCCTGACTTTTTGAAAGCATTTTAGCCTTCGTGGTCACGGGATAGACAAAGATGTAGGTTGAAGACACAAAAAAAAAAAAAAAAAAAATTTTTTATGCTGGCTCGGCAAAGTGACTACGATACACCTGATGGTAAGTGTAGCGCAATCCAAGAATAGTGTCGACCAACGACAAACAATGTGTCCATCGTAGGTCGGCAAGATCATGCCGGCCTGCCAAAGGGCCAAGGGGGAGGGGAAGGAAAAAGGGATGGGAAAAGAGTTAGGATCAGGGGGCAAGTCCCCTGGGGAGAACCGGATATACACTGGCTGACCCTGGAACGCGACCCACACAAGGTGGGCCACTATGGCAGGTTTTAGCACCAGTGTACGGTGGTCGCTATCCGGTCGGATACAAGTATCCTCCCACCATTAAAAAAAAAAATTAGTGGTGTCGTGGGACACCAGGTAGGAACGAAGTTCCTTCGGCTAATGTAGAATCGACACAAATTGCAAAAAAAGTCGTGCTCAATTCTGTGTATGCGACTGTCGCGCCTGCGCACGTCTCATTTAACGGTTTTACTATCACATTTTTTTCAGTTCGGTCACGCAGCGAAATCCCTATCCCCTCCAAGCCTGCCGTAAGGAACTTCGTTCCAATAAACTTTTATTCAGTAATATTTCATCCCAAAACACTACCGAAGTGTAACAACTCTAATTAAAAACTTAGACTTAGACTGGCTACTAAACGGTGGACGGCCGTGTTCTATAATCAAAAATTCAAATTCAAATTTCAAACCGCGTCTACATTTCCAAATGTCATAAGTTTCACAACCATCTGTTTTATTAACGGAATTTCGACTTTAACTTTGTGTGCTAGATATCAAATTAAGTTAAAAAAAGTCTCATTTAACGGTTTTTATTCCACGCATTTTTCTTACGGTTTTACTATCACATTTTTTTAAGTTCGGTCACGCAGCGAAATCCCTATCCCCTCCAAGCCTGCCGTAAGGAACTTCGTTCCAAAAACCGCGACAAAATTTGTTTAAATAATTTTTATTTTAATATATAACATTCGCGTGAACGTAACAAATCAAGACAGGTGTACCATATTTTGAAGGAGTGCATGACTCAAATTTTTGACCTTATATCTCACCTTTCCTTAATAGAACCACGCGTGTTGGCTTGCATTACAGCAGCTTCATGGTCTCCTCCATCTCGGCTCGAACTAAACAGTTTGCGAAATCGTACTTCTGCCGGACCATTAAGCTATGAAATAGATTGCCGGTACACGTGTTCCCTATGTCTTATAATATGGGGTCCTTTAAACGGAGTGTGAAGAAGCAATTAGGCAAGGCGGCATAATCTTGCCGACCAACGATAGACACACGTTTGTCGTTGGTCGACACTATTCCTGGATTGCGCTACACTTACCATCACGTGTGTCGTAGTCACTTTGTCGAGCCAGCATAAAAATAAATACTGGGATCAGCTCTCGTGCAGTATGAATTGCCCGATTCGATAAATTCATACACCTACTTAGTCTTGGCAATTATTGTTAATGTCTCACAGAAAACCGACGTATAATAACAATTGTCTACTGCGTTTCGCATCAGTTATCTGGATGCCGAAATCTCCCTTTTACCTAGACCCTAATAATCCCTTTCCTTTAAGATATGCAACGCGTCCATGATTCTCCTGGTATTGTAGGCGTTCATGGGCAGTGAAGATCACTTAACATCAGGCGAACCACTTGCTCGTTTTCCAGTTTATGATAAAAAAATCATAAGACAAAAGGCTAGAGAAGTATTTGGACATAACAACGTATTGTTCTATTTTCTTTATGGATTTTGATACTAATGTTAATATAATAATTATATTATAGACCATTAAGTGCTATTCGTAACTTAACCCTAAGTTTTGTATTTCTTGATAATTCAGATCACTTAGACGGTGTCAACCTCTTAAATTCCTGAAAACGCCTAATTTGAATGACATCGACAGATGTACACCGTATGAAATATATTGAATTTTAAAGTAAAGCATAATATAGATACCGACGTAAAATAATCCTATGCAGTTGATGCAAAAAACTATAAAAGGTCCAGTTTGAGAGCAAGTAGCAAATAAATATAGGTAAATTAAACCTCGATTTTGACGATTTTATGTAAATAGACATAAGTAATCAGATTGACGTGTAATTGTCCTTTTCGTCCATATTAGGTAGAGGCAAGAGCACGCGCGATTGTGCTAGATTTGTAAAATACCTACATAAGCATCAAATTTCGGAGCGCCACTGCTGCTTCAAAAGAAAGGCTCATACATAAACGTATTATAGTTTAGATTTGTAGCTAGACTTCTTTTTATTAAGACCATACATACTACAGTAAATTAATGTAAGTTGAAAGGAAAATAATAGTCACGTGAAGGGTTAATTAAAGTCACAGGTTTTAGTTGCATATCAGTTTTTTTTTATTTCATGCTTATTTGTTGTGTTTATATTCGTTGAATTTCGGCACTATCTCTGACGCAGAACGGTTTACAAGTATGCACCGCGACAACCGCAGCCGCATCCACGAGCGCCAACACCGGCGTAGCCGAGTCCATAGCCTCCATAACCGAGTCCATAACCTCCATAACCGAGTCCACTGAGACCGACACCGTAGCCGATACCGTCGATGGCACCCTCGGCAGTTATAGCGACGGCACCGTCACCACAACCGTAAGAAATAGCACCAGCACCGACGGTGGGGAACTCTCCGGCAACTCCTACGGTGCCCAGGAATGGCAGGTTACCGGCGACGGCAACGGGACCCTCGTACACATTCTCAGAAGCCACGGCAAGACCAGTAACACCCACGGGAGAGGCGCTGGAGACGCCAAGACCACCACCGTAGGCAGCACCGAGACCGCCACAACCCAATCCATCATAACCCAGTCCAGCATAACCCAGACCGCCATAACCGAGACCATCGTAGCCAAGACCACCCCAGCCATAACCGAGACCACCACAGCCAACACCATCGTAGCCGAGACCACCGTAGCCAAGACCACCGTAGCCGAGGCCGCCTAGGCAAGCGCTGGACGCACTCTGAAAAAAAACGTCTTGGTGAGAATCCTTACATCAGAAAAATCTACTATGTATTTGAAAAACGTTTCGGCCAAATACTACATACTTAGGGCAGTAGATTTCTAAGTCAACATGCTCTGTTTTTTTTACATCTTTATCGATTAACAAAAAAAATGGGTGCGTGTACTTATGTACGCGCGTGAGAAGTTATACTTCTTTGTTATTTATTCAATTTAATAGCAAATATTAAAAATTAATATTATTATTTGATGTTCAATTTTAATTTTTATCACAAACTTTTTATTAAATGTTTTATTAAATTTATTTCTTTATTTTGTGAATATTAAATAACCAATAATAAGTATTTAACATTAATAATTTAATAATATTTAGTGTTAATTATATTAAATAAAAGTATTTTAATTTATATCAATAAATAATACATACGGATAGTTAACCTCAATTATATTGGAGCACTTGAAAAAGTATATAAGTACAATTTTTTTCACTAATATTCACAAATAGTAAGTAATATCAATCAAAATATTCAATTTAAATCACTACTGAATATAATAATACATACGGATAGTTAACCTCAATTATATTGGAGCACTTGAAAAAGTATATAAGCACAATTTTTTTCACTAATATTCACAAATAGTAAGTAATATCAATCAAAATATTCAATTTAAATCACTACTGAATATAATTTATTAGCACATATATAAATTATAAAGGACATTGTCAAAAATGGCCTATGAATCAACACGCATGAAACATTTACTATAATAATAATTATTATTTATAATGTACATTATAATTATTATTATAGTAAATGTTTCATGCGTGTTGATTCATAGTTTCAATAGAACGGACACTTATTAATTTCGAAAACAATTTAAAAAGTATTCACTTCCGTCATAGTCCTCGGTATTATAATTTTTGGTTCAAATTCGGGTTTTTAATAGGCAAAGGTATTGTAGCTCATACAGCCAAGTCTTTGTAACACTCTTAAGCTTCGCATTGTTATGCATTTCGCCAAAGACAAGTGTAATTTATTCTCAAGTCTTCACAACAACGATGAAATATCGTAACATTAATAATTTAATAATATTTAGTGTTAATTATATTAAATAAAAGTATTTTAATTTATATCAACATATCCACTCGACATGATAGAAGTACATTCTACTCTCTTCGCGTTTATGCGAGCCTGGTACTTTTTACGGCAACATGTTCCGAATAAGAAAAAACCTAAAGAGTTTTTCTTTGTCCAAATCGTCATTTGTTTATTAATTACGGCTACTTTCACTCTCATCATTTTTTCTTAACGCGCCTAACTTCATACTGTTAATTTTTTGTGTCACAGGTGGGCGCGCATCTTAAAATTTCACTCTCATCATTTTTTCATAACGCGCCTAAAGAAGTATAACTTCAAAAAAACAATCTCATAGTTTTGGATAATATTTATGACAGGAATATCTCCTTTATAGGTAGAAAAAGGTATTACTACTATGTTATTAAGACATGTAGAAGTACGTACCTGGACCAAGAGTACAGAAGCGCAAGCGACGAGGAGAATTTTAGCTGCCATGTTTATGTTGCCTTGGAAGTTCCGTTGCAGAATAATTTTTCATCATTGAACACAAGTATTTATACCAAATGCTTTGTGGTTGTGGTAATATGAGATGACAGTACGTGTTCTTCCAATATCAATTTTTTTAATATAATAATAATACCCCTTAAATAAATGTCCTTGATATTTCTTATCAATTATATTTTTCTATAATGAACAAAAGACTTGAGTAATATTTAATGAGATGACTTTGAAAAGTACATGTATTTTTAAAAATTATTTTATCGCTAAAGAATATAAAAAATTACGACAGCTTGTTGTGTTAACACCCTTGAGTGTCGTTTCCAATGCAATATAAAGCAATGTAACACCGTTAAACACATTGTACATTCTAAGTGCATCAGACTCCCAACATGTCTACCTTTGCTTTCTTACTCCTCTGCGTACAGGCTTGCCTCATCCACGTGAGTAATTTGACCTATTACAGTTTTTCATAATATTCATACATTATTACCGCATATATATTAGTTATATGTAGCAGACATACTGTCTGATGTGGTGTTCGAGGTGGCAGGTCCCTCGTATGCGATCTGTCTGGGTTGGTATAACCACTTTGTCCATTTCTGCCGCCAAGCAACAGTGTGTAAGCATTGTGGTGTTTCGGTTTGAAAAACATCTTATGTATCGGGGTGACGAGCGCAGTTCAGTGCCATGCGGTGCTTTGTAATTCAAAGTTCTGTGTGGTATTGTTTCTTTTTATGGGCAGGCGTGGCGCTTACCATTAGGCGAGCGACTTGTTCGTCTCGTCATTCAATTAAATAATTAAAAACATGACAATTTTAGGGGGAGCGTAATTGTATTACTATTTTATTTGTTTCATTCAACTACTTACTTAAAGATGATAATAAGAAAATCGTTGGTACACTAATACGTATTCTTGTTTCAGAATGCCTATAGCGCGTGTCTCGGCGCTGGTCTCGGCTACGGCTACGGAGGTCTCGGCTACGGTATCGGAGGTCTCGGCTGTGGAGGATGCGGTGTAGGCGGTATCGGTTACGGTGGATTGGGCTACGGTGGTTGGGGCTACGACGGTTTAGGTTACGGCGGTTTCGGCTACGACGGTTACGGTATTGCCGGTGGTTACGGTGGTGCTGGTATCGGCAACGTCGCCGTCGCTGGTGAGCTGCCCGTGGCTGGTGCCACCGCCGTCGCCGGACAGGTGCCCATCATTGGCGCCGTAGAGTTCGGAGGTCCCGCGGCCGCCGCTGGTGCTGTATCTATTGCTGGACATTGCGGTTGTGGCTGCGGTGGACCCTTTGTCTACTGAATAACGATACCTTTACTGGATCCAATTACCAACAACTACCGAAATACAATAAAGTAAAATGGCAACATAATACGTCTTTGTTTTTACCCTTTCAATTAAAATATAAAAATATTACTTCGATGAGGTTTAAGCTTCAATCTTATATCGTGTAATTATATTTTTAGAGTTTCTTGTAAGATAATCACAATTTTAAATAAAATTTTAATACGAACGTCAAATAATAAATATTCATATACTCCGTGGTAACCTCTAATGATTACAAAGAGGATCAACAAAAATTTCACCATAAATGTTAAAAACCTTTCTTTTTGAAGTGATAACTTCTTATGGGAGGGTGAATCGAAACGTTCCGTAACGCGAGCGGTCCATCGACCAGCCAGCGTTAGCCGACCTCCCTGGAACATCGATTATTTCGAAGTCCCAGGTGGCGTCACACAGTGACCAGTCAGCTTGGACCGGACTTCGACCGGACTTTAACCGGACTTCGACCGGACTTTCACAGGACTTTGATAGGGCTTTGACCGGATTTTGACAGGACTTTGACTGGACTTTAACCGGATTTTTGCAGGACTTTGACCGGTATTTGACCGGACTTTGACAGGACTTTGACCAGATTTTGACAGGACTTTGACTGGACTTTGACTGGACTTTGACCGGATTTTGACAGGACTGTGACCGGTATTTCACCGGACTTCGACCGGACTTTGACCGGACTTTGACCGGACTTTGACCGGACTTTAACTGGACTTCGACCGGACTTTGATAGGGCTTTGACCGGATTTAGACAAACTTTGACAGGACTTTGACTGGACTTTAACCGGATTTTTGCAGACTTTGACCGGTATTTGACCGAACTTTGACAGGACTTTGACCGGATTTTGACAGGACTTTGACTGGACTTTGACCGGATTTTGACAGGACTGTGACCGGTATTTAGTCCCGACCGAACTTTGACCGGACTTTGACTGGACTTCGACCGGACTTTGACTGCACTTTGACCGGACTTTTACAGGACATTGACCGGACTGACCGGACTTCGACCGGACTTTGACTGCACTTTGACCGGACTTTTACAGGACATTGACCGGACTGACCGGACTTTGACAGGACTTCGACCGGACTTTGACCGGACTTTAACTGGACTTCGACCGGACTTTGACCGGATTTTGACAAGGCTTTGACTGGGCTTTAACTGGATTTTTGCAGGACTGACCGGTATTTGACCGGACTTTGACAGGGCTTTGACCGGATTTTGACAGGACTTTGACTGGACTTTGACCGGATTTTGACAGGACTGTGACCGGTATTTGACCGGACTTCGACCGGACTTTGACCGGACTTTAACCGGACCTTAACCAGACTTCGAGCGGACTTTGACCGGACTTTAACCGGACTTTGACAGGACTTTGACTGCACTTTGACCGGACTTTTACAGCACTTTGACCGGACTTTTACAGCATATTGACCGGACTTCGACCGGACTGACCGGACTTTGATAGGGCTTTGACCGGATTATGACAAACTTCGACAGGGCTTTAACCGGGCTTTAACCAGACTTTGACAGGACTTTGACCGTGCTTTGACCGGATTTGACAAGACTTTGACTGGACTTTAACTGGATATTGGCAAGACTTTGACCGGTATTTGACCGGATTTCGACTGGACTTTAACCGGACTTCGATCGGACTTTGATAGGACTTTGACCAGGCTTTGACCGGATTTTGACAAGACTGACATTACTTTGACAGGTTTTTAACCGGATTTTGGCAGGACTTTGATAGGGCTTTGACCGGATTTTGACAAGACTGATATTACTTTGACAGGACTTTAACCGGATTTTGGCAGGACTTTGACAGGTATTTGACCGGACTTCGCCCGGATTTTGACCGGACTTTAACCGGACTTTGATAGGGCTTTGACCGGATTTTGACAAACTTTGACAGGACTTTGACCGGTATTTGACCGGATTTCGACTGGACTTTAACCGGACTTTGATAGGACTTTGACCGGGCTTTGACCGGATTTCGTCAAGACTGACATTACTTTGACAGGACTTTGACCGCTATTTGACCGGACTTTGACAGGGCTTTGACTGGACTTTGACCGGATTTTGACTGGTATTTGACCGGACTTTGACAGGACTTCGATAGGGCTTTGAACGGGCTTTGACCAGATTTTGACAGGACTTTGACTGGACTTTAACCGGATTTATGCAGGACATTGACTGGTATTTGACAGGACTTTGACCGGATTTTGACCGGACTTCGACCGGACTTTCACAGGACTTTGATAGGGCTTTGACCGGATTTTGACAGGACTTTGACTGGACTTTAACCGGATTTTTGCAGGATTTTGACCGGTATTTGACCGGACTTTGACAGGACTTTGACCGGATTTTGACAGGACTTTGACTGGACTTTGACTGGACTTTGACCGGATTTTGACAGGACTGTGACCGGTATTTCACCGGACTTCGACCGGACTTTGACCGGACTTTGACCGGACTTTGACCGGACTTTGACCGGACTTTGACCGGACTTTGACCGGACTTTGACCGGACTTTGACCGGACTTAAACTGGACTTCGACCGGACTTTGATAGGGCTTTGACCGGATTTAGACAAACTTTGACAGGACTTTGACTGGACTTTAACCGGATTTTTGCAAACTTTGACCGGTATTTGACCGAACTTTGACAGGACTTTGACCGGATTTTGACAGGACTTTGACTGGACTTTGACCGGATTTTGACAGGACTGTGACCGGTATTTAGTCCCGACCGAACTTTGACCGGACTTTGACTGGACTTCGACCGGACTTTGACTGCACTTTGACCGGACTTTTACAGGACATTGACCGGACTGACCGGACTTCGACCGGACTTTGACTGCACTTTGACCGGACTTTTACAGGACATTGACCGGACTGACCGGACTTTGACAGGACTTCGACCGGACTTTGACCGGACTTTAACTGGACTTCGACCGGACTTTGACCGGATTTTGACAAGGCTTTGACTGGGCTTTAACTGGATTTTTGCAGGACTGACCGGTATTTGACCGGACTTTGACAGGGCTTTGCCGGATTTTGACAGGACTTTGACAGGACTTCGACCGGACTTTGACAGAAGTTTGACAGGGCTTTGACATGACTTTGACCGGACTTCGTAACGTAACGCATTACGGCGCCACTCTGGCTTCCCTTTCTCTCACGCATAAGTCAGCAGTAGGTAGGCTCCTCCGCTCTCACTTTAACCCACATTAGTTTAAGTTATCACTTCTGTCGAGCGTCCCGAGACGCACACTCTTTTTTTTTTTTCAACTGTACAATCAAGTATTACCAAAAAATCCTTTTAAAAAAATTCTTCAAGCTTACTTTTGCCCCAACAAATGGAAGCCAATTTTTTCCTCCGGGTTATTTGAACTCACCATATTATTTTCATGTACTACGTTATTTTCTGACGAAATTCTTCAGTAAAACAAACATACTTAATCGAAAACACCGAACACAGAAAGTCTCTCATAGTTGTATGACGACTGTAATAAATGGAGAGCGTTGGGGAAATCTTTGTTTACAGTATACTGGTCATTGAGAATAACTATACCTTTGTTTCAATGCCTTAAGTATTGCGGCATAATCTCCGTCCAGTGTATTTATTGTCTTTTAACTTTTAGCCCAATCGATACTTCCACGTGATAAACGTAGTAGTTAATATATACACAGCTGTTATATGCAAGATGTATTGAAATAAAACTAATTTAAACGGATTTTGGTCGCGGTTTTTTATTTTTATATTGGGCCTGACTTTTTGAAAGCTTTTTAGCCTTCGTGGTCACGGGATAGACAGAGATGTATGAGACACAAAAAAATATTAAAATAAAAAACCGCGACAAAATTTATTTAAATAATTTTTATTTCAATATATAACAAGACAGGTGTACCTTATGTCTTGTGGTAAGCAAATTGTATACGGGAATGGCATCTTTTTTTTGAAGGAGTGCATGACTCAAATTTTTGACCTTTTATCTCACCTTTCCTTAATAGAACCACGCGTGTTGGCTTGCGTTACAGCAGCTTCATGGTCTCCTCCATCTCGGCTCTAACAAAACATTTTGCGAAATCGTACTTCTGCCGGACCATTAAGCTGTGAAATAGTTTGCCGGCACACGTGTTCCCTATGTCTTATAATATGGGGTCCTTTAAACGGAGTGTGAAGAAGCAATTAGGCAGTGCGGCATGATCTTGCCGACCAACGATAGACACACGTTTGTCGTTGGTCGAGACTATTCCTGGATTGCGCTACACTTACCATCACGTGTGGCGTAGTCACTTTGTCGAGCCATGATAAAAAACATACTGGAACAGCTCTTGTGCAGATAAATGGCCCGATTCGATGAATTCATACACCTACTTAATCGTGGCAGTTATTGTTACTGTTAGAAGTGGCAGGAGTGATGTGGAACAGAGTGGCTCAAGAAAGATCAGAATGGAAGAGGTTGGAGGAGGCCTTTGCCGATTGGCAAACAGATCTACAGAAAATAAAAAAACAGCAAATACTAGAATAAGTTTAGTCTGGTTTAGAATATTGTTATTAGGTTAAATTAAGTTGATCTGAATAAAGGCTATTATTATTATTATTATTATATTGTTACTGTCCCACAGAAAACCGACGTAAAATAACAATTGCCTACTGCGTTTCACATCAGTTATCTGGATGCCGAAATCTCCCTATAACCCAGACCCTAATAATCCCTTTCCTTTAAGATATGCAAGGCGTCCATGATTCTCCTGGTATTGTAGGCGTTCATGGGTAGTGAAGATCACTTAACATCAGGCGAACCACTTGCTCGTTTTCCAGTTTATGATAAAAAAAATCATAAGACAAAAGGCTAGAGAAGTATTTGGACATAACAACGTATTGCTCTATTTTTTTTATAGATTTTGATACTAATGTTAATATAATAAATATATATCTTATCGACCATTAAGCGCTACTCAAAGCTTAACCCTAAGTTTCGTGTTTCTTGATAATTCAGATCACTTAGACGGTGTGATCCTCTTAAATTCCTAAAAATGCCTAATTTGAATGACATCGACAGACGTACACCGTATGAAATAATTGAATTTTAAAGTAAAGCATAATATAGATACCGACGTAAAATAACCCTATGCAGTTGATGCAAAAAACTATAAAAGGTCCAGTTTGAGAGCAAGTAGCAAATAAATATAGGTATATTAAACCTCGATTTTGACGATTTTATGTAAATAGACATAAGTAATCAGATTGACGTGTAATTGTCCTTTTCGTCCATATTAGGTAGAGGCAGGAGCACGCGCGATTGTGATAGATTTGTAAAATACCTACATAAGCATTAAAATTTCGGAGCACCACTGCTGTCTCAAAGGATAGCCTAATACATAAACAAATTACAGTTGAGACTTGTTGCTAGACTCATTTGTATGAAGACCATACCTACTTCAGTAAATTAATGTATTTTGAAGGGAAAATAATAGTCACATGAAATGTTAATTAAAATCACAGGTTTTAGTTGCAAATCAGTTTTTTTTTAATTCTTGCTTGGTTGTTGTGTTTATATTCGTTGAATTTCGGTTTTATCCCTGACGCAGAACGGTTTACAAGTATGCACCGCGACAACCGCAGCCGCATCCACGAGCGCCAACACCGGCGTAGCCGAGTCCATAGCCTCCATAACCGAGTCCATAACCTCCATAACCGAGTCCACCGAGACCGACACCGTAGCCGATACCGTCGATGGGACCCTCAGCAGTTATACCGACGGCACCGTCACCACAACCGTAAGAAATAGCACCAGCACCGGCGGTGGGGAACTCTCCGGCAACTCCTACGGTGCCCAGGAATGGCAGGTTACCGGCGACGGCAACGGGACCCTCGTACACATTCTCGGAAGCCACGGCAAGACCAGTAACACCCACGGGAGAGGCGCTGGAGACGCCAAGACCACCACCGTAGGCAGCACCGAGACCGCCACAACCCAATCCATCATAACCCAGACCGCCATAACCGAGACCATCGTAGCCAAGACCACCCCAGCCATAACCGAGACCACCACAGCCAACACCATCGTAGCCGAGACCACCGCAGCCGAGACCACCGTAGCCGAGACCACCATAGCCGAGGCCGCCTACGCAAGCGCTGTACGCACTCTGAAAAAAAAAATCATCTTGGTGAGAATCCTTACATTAGAAAAATCTACTATGTATTTAAAAATGTTGTATGTTTGTGTGTTTCGCCCAAATCTATACTAATAATAAAGCTGTAGAGTTTGATTGTTTGTTTGTTTGAACGCGCTAATCTCAGGAACTACTGGTTCGAATTGAAAAATTATTTTTGTGTTGGATAGTCCATTTATCGAGGAAGGCTTTAGGATGTATAACATTACGCTGCGACCATCAGAAGCGAAGCATCAGTGAAAAATGTTGCAAAAACGGGGAAAATTATTCATATTTGAAGGCTTCCGTTGCTAAGCTACCCAAATAATATTATTTGAAGGCTTCCATTGCTAAGCTACCCAAATCTATACTAATATTATAAGGCTGTAGAGTTTGATTGTTTGTTTGTTTGTTTGATCACGTGGGCGGAGCTGCGAGCAAAAGCTAGTACTAGATACTTAGGCAGTAAACTTCCAAGTCAACATGCTCTGTTTTTTTTACATCTTTATCGATTAACAAAAAAACAATCTCATAGTTTTGGATAATATTTATGGCAGGAATATCTCCTTTATAGGTAGAAAAAGGTATTACTACTAAGTTATTAAGACATTTAGAAGTACGTACCTGGACCAAGAGTACAGAAGCGCAAGCGACGAGGAGAATCTTAGCTGCCATGTTTATGTTGCCTTGGAAGTTCCGTTGCAGAATAATTTTTCATCATTGAACACAAGTATTTATACCAGATGCTTTGTGGTTGCGGTAATATGAGAGGACAATACGTGTTCTTTTAATATCTATTTTGTAATATAATAAAAATACCCCTTTAATAAATGTCCTTGATATTTCTTATCAATTCTATTTTTCTATAATGAACAAAAGACTTGAGTAATATTTAATGAGATGACTTTGAAAAGTACATGTATTTTTAAAAATTATTTTATCGCTAAAGAATATAAAAAATTACGACAGCTTGTTGTGTTAACACCCTTGAGTGTCGTTTCCAATGCAATATAAAGCAATGTAACACCGTTAAACACATTGTACACTCTAAGTGCATCAGACTCCCAACATGTCTACCTTTGCTTTCTTACTCCTCTGCGTACAGGCTTGCCTCATCCACGTGAGTAATTTGACCTATTACAGTTTTTCATAATATTCATACATTATTACCGCATATATATTAGTTATATGTAGCAGACATACTGTCTGATGTGGTGTTCAAGGTGGCAGGTTTCTCGTATACGGGAGGCCGTCTGGGTTGGTACCACCGCTATGTCTATTTCTGTCGCTAAGCAACAGTGTGTAAGCACTGTGGTGTTTCGGTTTGAAGGACATTGAAGCCAGTGAAATAAGTGGGCATTATGTGATATCTTATGTCTCCGGGTGACGAGCGCAGTTCAGTGCCATGCGGTGCTTTGTAATTCAAAGTTCTGTGTGGTATTGTTTCTGTTTATGGGCACGTGTCACGCTAACCATCAAGCGAGCGACTTGTTCGTCTCGTCATTCAATTAAATAATTAAGAACATGATAACTTTAGGGGGAGGGTAATTATACAGGGTTATTTTTAAAACACCAGCAACCTCGCAGGGGTAGATACCTAAGGTTATAAGCTACTACTTTTGTTCTACGACTTTTGATAATTTGTTAGATTTTATTTTCATACAAAAATAAGTATTCATTTAATTTCCCTCTTGAATGTTACCTACACGCATCGCAGATTACGTAAGCAAACACGCGAAGCGTGGGGAACCGGGCTAGCGTTGAAGGTCAACGCCCGAGCCAGCTGAGCGGCGCCTTTGAGTCGCGCGCGCACGCCGAACGCTACGAAGAAAAATACGACACAACAAAAACTTGTAAAATCATTTTTTTTAAAATATATTGAGTTATATACAAACTCGTAGAACAAAAGTTGTTCCGTATGGGGTCAGCTATCTGGTCCTGCGAGGTTGCTGGTGTTTTAAAATTAACCCTGTATTACTATTTTATTTGTTTCTTTCAACTACTTACTTAAAGAAAATAATAAAAAATCGTTGGTACACTAATACGTAATCTTGACATATTCTTGTTTCAGAATGCCTATAGCGCGTGTCTCGGCGCTGGTCTCGGCTACGGCTACGGAGGTCTCGGATACGGAGGTCTCGGCTACGGTATTGGAGGTGTCGGCTGTGGAGGATGCGGTCTAGGCGGTATCGGTTACGGTGGATTGGGCTACGGTGGTTGGGGCTACGACGGTTTAGGTTACGGCGGTTTCGGCTACGACGGTTATGGTATTGCCGGCGGTTACGGTGGTGCTGGTATCGGCAACGTAGCCGTTGCTGGTGAGCTGCCCGTGGCTGGTGCTACCGCCGTCGCCGGACAGGTGCCCATCATTGGCGCCGTAGAGTTCGGAGGTCCCGCGGCCGCCGCTGGTGCTGTATCTATCGCCGGACACTGCGGTTGTGGCTGCGGTGGACCCTACGTCTACTGAATAACGATACCTTTACTTGATCCAATTACCAACAACTACCGAAATACAATAAAATAAAATGGCAACATAAATACGTGTTTGTTTTTACCCTTTTTATTAAAATATAAAAATATTACTTCAATGAGGTTTAAGCTTCAATCAGCGGGCCAATTTAACATTAACTGAGACTGAACTTTAACCAAACTGAGATTTGACTACGAATTGACTAAAATGCGGCATTCTGCTCCGCTTAAAGTACAGTCCGGTTCCAATATCCTTCCAGTAGCATTAAGATGTCAATTCGATATAATTTCAATTCCAAACGAATGTCATCCACCACAGACTAAATTATAAAATAAATTATAGGTAAGAAAACTAAAAAACACGCTTTTATAGAAAGTCTAACTAAAAAATAGAAAATAAATTTGAAGAAAACAATGTATTTTATTGTAAAAAAAAGCGTGGGGTGCATGGTATCAATAGTTATAATTATTGTATTGACAGATAGGAGTAGAAGGATTATCATTAAGATAGTATCTTAAAAAGAACCCCACGCTTTTTTTACAATAAAATACATTGTTTTCTTCAAATTTATTTTCTATTTTTTAGTTAGACTTTCTACAAACGCTTTTTTTTTAGTTTTTTTTAACTATTATTTATTTTTATTTTTTTAGTTAAAATATAAATATATTGTAGTCGGTTGAGGTCCGAATATAAAAAAAGCGCCATCTATTGACGCTCTTAGATACTACGACTATAATTAGTAAAGGTCCAGAGAGTATAATTTCAATTGACGCAAATTGACAATCTATTGACGTATTCTTATGCGTCGTGTAGATGGCGCTAAACAAAACTACACAACAATTTGCAATACTTTTTATTTTTTTTATATAATATTGCATTGTCATCGGTCCTTGATAAGTATGCCAAATTTCAATGTAATCCGACGTTTTAAAGGAGGTCAAAATCACGCTCAAAGACAAGTTACAGACAAACCTACCAACCTACCAACATACAAACATACCAACATACATACGTCTGAAGCTAATAAAAGCGTGTTAAAAATGTAAAGCGAATGTTATAATAAAGTTGCCAGCGGACAAAATATATTGGCATTATGAGTAATTTTGGCGATTTGAATTAGATGGAAAAAATATTACTCTAGCACGAAGTTATTAATTTAAAATTTGATTAATAGATTTTATAATATATTAATTGATTAGGGAATTTCTCATGTTTTAGATTATACATTAAAAACCCGTTTTTTTCGGATTTCTGTGAATTGTGAGCGAAAACATATGCATTAATTTATTGTCGTTGTGGGTCACCCAGTGATTACACCTTTGTTATTGCAGGCTCAAAGTACTAAGATCGAGAGCCGTAAAATTATTATTAAAAAAGAATGCCTACTGTTCTTGTTCCGTGATTTAATTTTGTTGTGTATGTTATTTAAGTACGTATCTTTCAATTTCTATAAGTTAATTATGGTTATCCATTGCGCGCGATAAATACTAATTGAAAGTTGAAACAATATCGTGAGTTAATTATTAGTGGACTGTTAGTAAAGTGTTAGTGAAACAATAACTAAACAATTAGAACTGTTTCTGGATTTCACTGAAACAGCTCGGGTCACCAATTCTAGGCCTTAGGCCGACTCTGAAGGAGGAAGGGCAGTGCATTATCCAAAAGGTTAAGTTCACATAGTGCAATAAACATGGATTCAGCTGCAATGTGTAATATGTGTGAGTATGTAATAGTGTATTGTATTTTTATTGTTAATATATAATGTTTCCTTACGACTTTGTGATTTGATTGTTACATATTTACATAGAATATTACCCATGCATATATACAAATATCGATATGATTGTCTATATTTCAGTTAATTCACAATATCATTTCAGTTACATTTCGATGTCAATTCAGTCAACTTTCAATATACTTTCGATTGCATTACAGTTTTAACGGTTTACGGAATGCCACTTGCAACTTTCTTGGCACTGAAACTAGATCGGAATGATATTTTGAATATTTTTAATTACGAGAATTGGCCCGCTTATATCGTGTTATATTTTTAGAGTTTCTTGAGGGATAGTCACAATTTAAACAAAAATTTTAATACTGACGTCAAATAATACTTATTCATATGGGATCACCTCCGGGGTAACCTCTATCGACTACAAAGAGGATCATCAAAATCGCTCCGCATTAAGCACAGATATCCCGTAACATATATTACTGTCGCACGCAGAGGACACCGGACCACACCACTAACGTTTTTACTTGTACTTTTTCATTGTTAGGTTATCCACCTTAATAACATACCTCTTCAACCAAAACGACTCTTGCCTGAAACCACTACATCCCTTCAACTTTCTTCAGATTAGCTAGACAAACAGTATCTAACTCTAACCGGTTAAAACTTTCTAACACCTGCGAGATTAGCTAGATAAACTGTCGCTAATTCGAAAACGCTTCAAACTATTTAAAACCATACGTCACCTTTTTTATAAATAGTTAAGCTAATTAGCTGTTGTCTTTAATATATTGTGAAAACTTCAGCTTGTTTCTTATTACGGTTCATAAGATATAGATTCTTAAAGGTTGGATAGAGACGGTGCGGCGCGTACTTGTTAGTAGTGTTCCCTTTACACCTTTTAAGTATGGAACCCTAAAAACAGATGAATCCAGACCCTGTTCCTTTTTTAAAGTCAGTTGAAAAGAAAAACATAGTCAATAAAACTATCTGTTTTAATAAAGTTCATGAATATTAACGAAGTTTGAACAAAGTTAAATATGTCATCTACGAAATTATTGCTGCTACGTGCTATTCTAATAGAACATAGTCACAGACACTTGGCAATGTCAAAGACAAGGGCTCGTAGAACGTATATTAATATTATATCCGGCACGGCAAAGTGACTCCAATACACTTGATGGTACGCTTACCATCAGGTGATGCATTCGCTAATGCAGTCCAAAAAAGCAGCAGCCACCGACAAATAATGAAATTTTCGATGGCAATTGATACGGTGTGCGTATTATTTTCATGTACTACGTTATTTCTCAGGAAATTATTCAGTAACACAAACATACTTAATCGAAAACATCGAACACTGAAAGTCGTAGTTGTATAACGACGATGGTAAATAGAGAGCGTTGGGGAAATCTTTGTTTACAGTATTATGAGACTATCCCGCCCACACACCCGCCACTGTAACTCCTGTGCACCAGGATCAACAGTGCCACGCATTTTTGTCGACACTGAGCAGTGAAGCTGGGCGAGTCTCTGGGATGCCTAAATGTCATACATTATGATGGTCATCGAGATTACCAATACATTTGTTTCAATGCCTTAAAGTATTACGGTATAGTCTCCGTCCAGTGTATTGTCTTTTAACTTGTAGCCCAATCGATACTTTCACGTGATAAAAGTCATGTGTAATATACCTAAACACAGCCGTTATATGCAAGACTGTATTGAATCTGTATTGAAATAAAACTAATTTAAACGGATTTTGGTCGTGTAAATGTAGGTTGAAGTCACAAAATAATATTAAAATAAAATACCGCGACAAAATTAATTTAAATCATTTTTAATTCAATATGGAACAGGTATGTATACTTGATGTCTTGTGAGAAGCAAATTGTATGAGGGAATGGCATCTTTTTTGAAGGAGTGCGTGACTAAAATTTTTGACCTTATACCTCACCTTTTCTTAATAGAACCACGCGTGTTGGCTTGCGTTACAGCAGCTTCATGGTCTCCTCCATCTCGGCTCGAACTAAACAGTTTGTGAAATCTTACTTCTGCCGGACCATTAAGCTGTGAAATAGTTTGCCGGTACACGTGTTCATATCTTATAATATGGGTATGGTATGTATTGCCCGATTCGATGAATTCATACACCTACTTAATCGTGGCAGTTATTGTTACTGTCCCACAGAAAACCGACGTAAAATAACAATTGCCTACTGCGTTTCGTATCAGTTATCTTGATGCCGAAATCTCCCCTTAACCCAGACCCTAATAATCTTAACTTAACTTCAGGCGACCCGATTGCTCGTTTTCCAGTTTATGATAAAAAAATCATAAGACAAAAGACTAGAGAAGAATTTGGATACAACAACGTATTGATCTATTTTCTTTATGGATTTTGATACTAATGTTAATATAATAATTATATATATTATCGACCATTAAGCGCTACTCGAAACTTAACCCTAAGTTTTGTGTTTCTTGATAATTCAGATCACTTAGACGGTGTGATCCTCTTAAATTCCTGAAAATGCCTAATTTCATTTTAAATTCATCACCACTGCTGCCTCAAAAGAAAGGCTCATACATAAACGTATTATAGTTTAGACTTGTAGCTAGACTTTTTTTTATTAAGACCATACCTACTATAATAAATTAATGTAAGTTGAAAGGAAAATAATAGTCACGTGAAGTGTTAATTAAAATCACAGGTTTTAGTTGCATATCAGTTTTTTTTATTTCATGCTTATTTGTTGTGTTTATATTCGTTGAATTTCGGCACTATCTCTGACGCAGAACAACTTATTTTCAACTGTACAATCAAGTATTACCAAAAAATCTTTTAAAAAAAAATCTTCAAGCTTATTTTTGCCCCAACAAATGGAAGCCAATTTTTTCCTCCGGGTTATTTGAACACACCATATTATTTTCATTTTTACGTTATTTTCTGACGAAATTCTTCAGTAAAACAAACATACTTAATCGAAAACACCGAACACAGAAAGTCTCTCATAGTTGTATGACGACTGTGATAAATGGAGAGCGTTGGGGAAATCTTTGTTTACAGTATACTGGTCATTGAGAATATCTTTACCTTTGTTTGTATACCTTAAGTATTGCGGAATAATCTCCGCCCAGTGTATTTATTGTCTTTTAACTTTTAGCCCAATCGATACTTCCACGTGATAAAAGTCAGTACCTAGTTAATATAAACACAGCCGTTATATGCAAGACAGATGTATTGAAATAAAACTAATTTAAACGGATTCTGGTCGCGGTTTTTTATTTTTATATTGGGCCCGACTTTTTGAAAGCTTTTTAGCCTTCGTGGTCACGGGATAGACAGATATGTAGGTTGAAGACACAAAAACATATTAAAATAAAAAGCCGCGACAAAATTTATTTAAATAATTTTTATTTCAATATATAACATTCGCGTGAACGTAACAAATCAAGACAGGTGTACCATATGTCTTGTGATAAGCAAAGTGAATAAGGGAATGGCATCTTTTTTTGGCATCAGTTTGCGAAATCGTAATTCTGCCGGACCATTAAGCTGTGAAATAGTTTGCCGGCACACGTGTTCATATCTTATAATATGGGGTCCTTTAAACGCATTGTGAAAAAGCAATTAGGCAAGACGGCATGATCTTGCCGACCAACGATAGACACACGTTTGTCGTTGGTCGACATTATTCCTGGATTGCGTTACACTTACCATCACGTGTGGCGTAGTCACTTTGTCGAGCCAGCATAAAACAAAATACTGGGATTAGCTCTTGTGCAGTGTGATTTGCCCGATTCGATGAATTCATACACCTACTTAATCGTGGCAGTTGATGTTACTGTCCCACAGAAAACCGACGTAAAGTAACAATTGCCTTCTGCTTTTCGTATCAGTTATCTGGATGCCAAAATCTCCCCATAACCCATACCCTAATAATCCCTTTCCTGTAAGATCTGCAACGCGTCCACAATTCTCCTGGTATTGTAGGCCTTCATGGGCAGTGAAGATCACTTAACTTCAGGCGACCCACTTGCTCATTTTCCAGTTTATGATAAAAAAATCATAAGACGTAAGGCTAGAGAAGAATTTGGACATAACAACGTATCTCTCTATTTTCACTTTGGATTTCTATACTAATGTTAATATAATAATTATGTTATCGACCATTAAGTGCTACTCGTAACTTAACCCTAAGTTTTATTTTTCCTGATAATTCAGATCACTTAGACAGTATGGTCCTCTTAAATTCCTGAAAAATGCCTAATTTAAATTTCGTATAAAATTTGTTGAATTTTAAAGTAAAGCAAAGCATAGATACAGACGTAAAATAACCTATGTAGTTGATGCAAAAAACTATAAAAGGTCCAGTTTGAGAGCAAGTAGCAAATAAATGTAGGTATATAAAACCTCGAGTTGATGATTTTATGTAAATAGACATAAGTAATCAGATTGACGTGTAATTGTCCTTTTCGTCCATATTAGGTAGAGGCAGGAGCACGCGCGATTGTAATAGATTTGCAAAATACCTACATAAGCATCAAATTTCGGAGCGCCACTGCTGCCTCAAAAGAAAGGCTCATACATAAACGTATAATAGTTTAGATTTGTAGCTAGACTTCTTTTTATTAAGATCATACATACTACAGTAAATTAATGTAAGTTGAAAGGAAAATAATAGTCACGTGAAGGGTTAATTAAAGTCACAGGTTTTAGTTGCATATCAGTTTTTTTATTTCATGCTTATTTGTTGTGTTTATATTCGTTGAATTTCGGCACTATCTCTGACGCAGAACGGTTTACAAGTATGCACCGCGACAACCGCAGCCGCATCCACGAGCGCCAACACCGGCGTAGCCGAGTCCATAACCTCCGTAACCGAGTCCATAACCTCCATAACCGAGTCCACCGAGACCGACACCGTAGCCGATACCGTCGATGGCACCCTCGGCAGTTATAGCCACGGCACCGTCACCACAACCGTAAGAAATAGCACCAGCACCGACGGTGGGGAACTCTCCGGCAACTCCTACGGTGCCCAGGAATGGCAGGTTACCGGCGACGGCAACGGGACCCTCGTACACATTCTCAGAAGCCACGGCAAGACCAGTAACACCCACGGGAGAGGCGCTGGAGACGCCAAGACCACCACCGTAGGCAGCACCGAGACCGCCACAACCCAATCCATCATAACCCAGTCCAGCATAACCCAGACCGCCATAACCGAGACCATCGTAGCCAAGACCACCCCAGCCATAACCGAGACCACCACAGCCAACACCATCGTAGCCGAGACCACCGTAGCCAAGACCACCGTAGCCGAGGCCGCCTAGGCAAGCGCTGGACGCACTCTGAAAAAAAACGTATTGGTGAGAATCCTTTCATCAGAAAAATCTATGTATTTGAAAAACGTTTCGGCCAAATACTACATACTTAGAGCAGTAGATTTCTAAGTCAACATGCTCTATTTTTTTACATCTTTAACGATTAACAAAATATCAATCTCATAGTTTTGGATAATATTTATGACAGGAATATCTCCTTTATAGGTAGAAAAAGGTACTACTACTAAGTTATTAAGATATGTAAAGATACGTACCTGGACCAAGAGTGCAGAAGCGCAAGCGACGAGGAGAATCTTAGCTGCCATGTTTATGTTGCCTTGGAAGTTCCGTTGCAGAATAATTTTTCATCATTGAACACAAGTATTTATACCAAATGCTTTGTGGTTGTGGTAATATGACATGACAATACGTGTTCTTTCAATATCTATTTTTTTAATATAATAAAAATACCCCTTAAGTAAGTGTCCTTGACATTTCTTATCAATTACTTACTTATATTTTTCTATAATGAACAAAAGACTTAAGTAATATTTAATGAGATGACTTTGAAAAATACATGTATTTTTAAAAATTATTTTATCGCTAAAGAATATAAAAAATTACGAAAGGTTGTTGTGTTAACACTCTTGAGTGTCGTTTCCAATGCAATATAAAGCAATGTAACACAGTTAAACACATTGTACATTCTAAGTGCATCAGACTCCCAACATGTCTACCTTTGCTTTCTTACTCCTCTGCGTACAGGCTTGCCTCATCCACGTGAGTAATTTGACCTATTACAGTTTTTCATTATATTTTTTGAAGCCAGTGAAATTATATAATAAATATTAAAATTATATATAATTTATTATATTTGCATATATTATTACCGCATATATATATTAGTTATATGTAGCAGACATACTGTCGGATGTGGTGTTCAAGGTGGCAGGTTTCTCGTATACGAGAGACCGTCTGGGTTGGTACCACCGCTATGTCTATTTCTGCCGCCAAACAACAGTGTGTAAGCACTATGGTGTTTCGGTTTGAAGGACATTGAAGCAAGTGAAATAAGTGGGCATTATGTGACATCTTATGTCTCCGGGTGACGAGCGCAGTTCAGTGCCATGCGGTGCTTTGTAATTCAAAGTTCTGTGTGGTATTGTCTTTGTTTATGGGCAGGCGTGGCGCTTACCATTAGGCGAGCGACTTGTTCGTCTCGTCATTCAATTCAATTAAATAATTAAAAACATGATAATTTTAGGGGGAGGGTAATTATATTACTATTTTATTTGTTTCTTTCAACTACTTACTTAAAGAAAATAATAAAAAATCGTTGGTACACTAATACGTAATCTTGACATATTCTTGTTTCAGAATGCCTATAGCGCGTGTCTCGGCGCTGGTCTCGGCTACGGCTACGGAGGTCTCGGATACGGAGGTCTCGGCTACGGTATTGGAGGTGTCGGCTGTGGAGGATGCGGTCTAGGCGGTATCGGTTACGGTGGATTGGGCTACGGTGGTTGGGGCTACGACGGTTTAGGTTACGGTGGTTTCGGCTACGACGGTTATGGTATTGCCGGCGGTTACGGTGGTGCTGGTATCGGCAACGTAGCCGTCGCTGGTGAGCTGCCCGTGGCTGGCGCTACCGCCGTCGCCGGACAGGTTCCCATCATTGGCGCCGTAGAGTTCGGAGGTCCCGCGGCCGCCGCTGGTGCTGTATCTATCGCCGGTCATTGCGGCTGTGGCTGCGGCGGACCCTTCGTCTACTGAGCGACAGAATCTTTCCTGGATCCAATTACCGACAACTACCGAAATAAAATTAAATAAAATGGCAACAATAAAAAATTGTTTTATTCACCCTTTTTATTATTATATTGCCGTGATAAGGTATTAGGGTTGATTCATGCGTGTTTTTTTAAATACACCCAACAGTCACACATACGTGTGTGACTGAATGTTTGCCCTAGTAAGAGTATTGCAATCTTCAAGAGGTTTTAGGCCTGGGAAATGCTGCTCTGATGATGTTTTTTTGCTTGTGGCGGACGTTTTCGGCGAAGTAAATCTAATAAGTAAAATCATACAAAACTTTTTAAAATACTAAATAAATAAATAAGTAAATACACCCAACAGTCACATACATAGTCCTGACCCCACACTAAGATACGAGTCTTGTGTCGTGGGTATCAGGAACTACGAGAGACTCGGTCTCACAACACCCAGACCCAGAAACAAATATCTGTGGATCACACAAATGTTTGTCTCGGTGCGGGGATCGAACCCGCGGCCTCTCGTTTCACAGCCAGCTACTCGCCCGCTGCGCCACGGAGGCTGTCAAGTAGATTGTTGGCCAAATCGTAAAAAAGTTCGCGAAATCGTACTTTTGCTGGACCATTAAGCTGTGGAATAGCTTGTCAGCATACGTGTTCCCTCCTTCCTATAATATGGAATATTTTGAACGGAGTGTCAAGAAGCAGTTAGGCAGGCCGGCATGATCTTGCCGACTAACGATAGACACACTGTTTGTCGTTGGTCGACACTATTTCTGGATTGCGGTACGAGCCATGAGAAAAAAAATACTTAAAAACTTATTTTTTTGGAGTTTTTCATCAGATTGAAAAATTATTTATTATTTATTAAGGCAATTTATTTTGCGTTAGCTTAAGTAATTATCAAGTTACTATGACTAACGAACATGCGTTATATTTTTGTTCAATCGTTATATTTGAATTATTTAAAAATATAGACCCTTGTATTTATTACAAATAGCAAGGATATGGATTTTGATATATTGTTTCCAATAGATTTTAGATTAAAATTTGCTATTTTTGACCTTAAGAATTTTAATTACCTAAAACGCCCCAGTCACCATACTGTATATACCAATATTTATTAATTGTAAAGACCCTGCATGCAGCGACAGCGCAGTGGGGAGGGTTACGACCGGTCGAGACGAAAGTCGCAGGTTCGAAACCAGCCCCAAGAGCATACACCTCTGACTTTTCAATGTTACGAGTATATTAATTATTATATTTGTTACGGGGTCTGCGTGTTGTGAGACCGAAAGTCTCTCATAGTTCCTGATACCCTCGACACAAGACTCGTATCTTACTGTGGTGCCAGGACTATGTATGTGGCTGTTGGGTGTATTTATTTATTGTTAATTACCGCTTGCTTTAACGGTGAAGGAAACATCGTGAAGAAACCGGCATACCTGAGAACTCGATAAGATTTTTCGAAGGTATGTGAAATCTGTCAACCCGCATTAAGCCAGCGTGGTGGACTAAGGCCTAACCCCTCTCATTCAGTAGAGGAGGCCCGTGCCCAGCAGACGGACATGTATAATACAGGGCTAGTATTATTATTTATTATTTAAAGACCCTGCATGAAAATTTTTAAGTCCTTAACTGTAACATGTCTCAAGTTATATTCATTCGACATTCAGTCCATCCGCAAAAAGAAGGTAAAATATTCAGCAGTATGTATAACAACAACAATAAAAAAAATATGGGTTGCACTCTGGGAGTGCCGACAGAAGTGAAAACTTACCAAACAAGATGGGAGAATACAAAATTACGGCAACATGCCCACTCGACATGATAAAAGTTCATTCTACTCTCTTCGCGTTTATGCGAGCCTGGTACTTTTTACGACAACATTTTCTAAATAAGAAAAAACCTAAAGTTTTTCTTTGTCCTAATCGTCATTTGTTTATTAATTACGGCTACTCGCCATGAAAAGAGGACATTCTACTCTCTTCGCGTTTATGCGAACCTGGTACTTTTTTTACGGCACCATGTCCCAAATTATAAGTACATATTTCTTTATCGATCGTCATTTTTTTTTATCAATATCAAAAACAAAATTACGGTAACATGTCTATTCGCCATAAAAAAAAACGAACACAGTCCTGTGAAAGTCCGGTCAAAGTCCAGTCCAATCCGACTGTTCACTGTGTGACGCCACCTGGGACTTCAAAATTATCGAAGTTCCAGGGAAGTCGGCTAGCGCTGGCTGGTCAACTGGCCCGCGTGACGTCTCACGGAACGTTCTCGAATATTCTGGAACCTTCCGCTTACCGCCGCTCGCGTTACGGACCGTTACGGTTCACCCTCCCATAAGAAGTTATCACTTCAAAAATAAAACAGTATATTTTTACACTTTTGTAAATAACATCCTTTCCTTAACAACCCTTTAGTGGTTTATGTTTTATGGTGGTGGCATAAAAAAACATTTTTTTGCCCACAATGGATTTTACCAATTTTGATGTTAACCGACACAATTATATAATATACTATAGATACATTGCTTAAATTTTACCACAACATGTTACTGTTAAAATACAGAGTTTGAAATATTGGTGAGGCTATAGTATCGGAAACGCATATTTACAAGGTGGTGGGACCCTCGTATGCGAGAGGCCGTTTGGGTTGGTAGCACCGCTTTGTCTATTTCTGTCGCCAAGCAACAGTGTGTAAGCACTGTTGTGTTTCGGTTTGAAGGACATTGAAGCCAGTGAAGTTACTGGGCATTATGAGACTTAACATCTTATATCTCGGGGTGACAAGCGGACTACAGTGCCATGTAGTGCTTTGTAATTCAAGGTTCTGTGTGGTGTTGCTTTTGTTTATGAGCAGGCGTGGCGCTTACCATCAGGCGAGCGCCTTGCTCGTCTCGTCATTCAATCAAATAAAAATAAAAAAAATATTATAGTATTATATTTGACAGCCTCCGTGGCACAGCGGGGAGTAGCCGGCTGTGAAGCGAGAGGCCGCTCCTTCCCTGCAACAAGACAAACATTTGTGTGATCCACAAATATTTGTCTCGGGGCCTGGGTGTTGTGAGACCGAAACTCTCGTAGTTCCTAATACCCACGACATAGGACTCGTATCTTACTGTGGTCAGGACTATGTGTGTGACTGTACACCCAGTATTTATTATTATATTGTATATACACAATTGCAGCATTTATAAATAAGACGGAGGTTTGAATAAGTGCGTAAAGTTTCCCAGTTTCCCAGCGCAGACATCCCGTTTAACGAGTACAATAATGTAAAATAGTTTTTTTACCTGTTTTGTCCATGTTAAATGCTTATGCGTTTAAATGTAGTGACGTCAACGCTGTTACAACTGAATGCGCCTAAATTTGCTGAAGAAAACATTTTGAAAATCGGAATACTTCACATAATTAAATATAACTTAATGAATAATTAATAATTAAAAAAAAAACATATAACACGTCAAGCTAAAGTAGTAATGCGACTCGAGTCGTTTTTTACTCGATTGAATTTGTTAAACTCGTAACTCGAGTGAAAACAAATTTTACTCGAGTTCGTTTGCACTCGAGTGCACTTTCATGATTTTACGGTGGATTTGGTATTATATAAGGCGATCCGCCTTCTGACCCCCGCACCCGAATCAGGGACCGATTTTCGCCTTTACCTCATCCGGTAATCACTAGAGTGTGCCACGAATAAATGGGATTGGCTTTATTTAATTAAAAATATAAACATTTTAAATATTAAAACTCGTATAACTAAAGTTATTCAGCATGATAAAAAGAAGTTATCTGTGAGAGGTTACTAGTATTTTGTTAATATGTATAGATAATATGGTATAAACAATTTGGTACTCTTATAAACTTCTTGAATGAGAATGTAATATAATCCAAACTCTTAATAATTAGAATATTTTAGGATCCAAAAACAAATAATACGACAGTAAAATTTGATGCTACTCATTGTATTTTTTCATAATATTGCCGTGTTGTATTTAAGTTGTTTCATTTTACATTATGGTTTTAGTAGATAGCACCTAAACCGCAACCGCAGCCGCGAGCGCCGAAACCGCCATAGCCGAGTCCATAACCGCCATAGCCGAGTCCATAACCGAGTCCATAACCTCCATAGCCGAGTCCACCGATACCGACACCGTAGCCGATACCGTCGATGGCACCCTCGGCAGTTATACCGACGGCACCGTCACCACAACCGTAAGAAATAGCACCAGCACCAACGGTGGGGAACTCTCCGGCAACTCCTACGGTGCCCAGGAATGGCAGGTTACCGGCGACGGCAACGGGACCCTCGTACACATTCTCGGAAGCCACGGCAAGACCAGTAACACCCACGGGGGAGGCGCTGGAGACTCCAAGACCACCACCGTAGGCAGCATTAAGACCGCCGCATCCAAATCCATCGTATCCCAGTCCTCCGTAGCCGAAACCATCGTAACCAAGACCACCGCAGCCGTAACCGAGACCGCCATAGCCGAGACCACCGTAGCCGAGTCCTCCATAGCCGATGCCACCTAGGCACGCACTATAAGCGCCCTGAAAAAAAAACAAATTGGTGAAAACCCTGACATAAAACTTTAAATTTGTAAAACGTGTATAATCTGTAAAAAACGGCAAATATCTAAATTATCTATTCTATTTTCTAAATCTTCATTAATTTACATAATCCTTTTCATTTCATAAACAATGTAAAAGTTTAATTTACGAAAGAAATTAATAATGTCTTACCTGGACCAAGAGTGCAGAAGCGCAAGCAACAAGGAGAATCTTAGCTGCCATGTTTATTTTGGAGGTTTCGGTTGCAGAATAATTTTCCATTATTGAATACTAGTATATATACAGGATTGTGATTTCCATAATGGTTCTAGTAATCAACAAATAATTTTAATTCCTGAGTACGTGCTGTATCAATATTTTAATTTATTAATTTTAATATTAGGTAAAGAATTCAAAAATATAAATGACCCTACTTATCAGTTCTATGAATAAAATACTGTCCATTTTAATTAGGGCGAGCTCTATCACTATCCCACAATCTGGGCAGTTTTGTAATACACTTTCCTGAAAAACTATCACGCCTATATATTTGTGCTTTAATATAGTAATTTAACTTCATATCTAGATGTGTTATCTGTCAAAAACATAATATAATTTTATAACCATTAAACAAAATTAACATTAACAATTTAATATTCATTAGATAGAATGTTATTGTAGTACTAACGCCATCTGTTTTAAAACCAAGACCAACCAACCAACCAAAGACTTAACACCGCTGCAACGAAACTAAACTCAATACTTAAATACATGCAAATTAATCTACTTAATACTAGATGACAGCACTACAATCAACAATTCAAATCAATTCTTTTTTTTTTAGTACAAGTTCTATTCATTTCGTGTTTATTTCGGCCGTGACGGGAACACCCAAATACTCCGAAATATTTTATTCCGAATTTCGATGTTCCGATGTTCAAAAGTCCGAATTTCATAATACCTAAAAATTATAAAGTCTATTATTCAAATTTACGAAAATTATTTTACCGAAAGTTGTAAATACGATCTGTTTGTTTTCCGATATTTAAATGTTCGAAGAGTCAAATGTTCGATGGGTTCTCGGTCCGAAAAACGACATTCCGATTTTCAATATTCCGAATTAATTGCTAAAATTAGGATTTTGTTTCAGTTAGTATAATCATTACATACATTTGGGTTAGGTTAGGTTAGAACTGTGGCCATTGAAGCGCGAAGGCGAGCGAGCGCAGCGAGCGTGCCGCGGCAGCGGCCGCCGAGTGCCAGATCCTCTCTATTGTTGGTGAATCATTTGGGTTAGGTTAGAATTGTGACAAAAAAATATTTTTATTGGAAAGAAAACGCATTTGACATTAGTTTCTACCTCCTCATACTATTATACGTCTCTTTGACAAGCAATTATGTATTGATTTGTCTTTCTATTCAGTTTACAAAGCGTTTTTATTTCGGAATTTTAACTAATAGGTATTTTAATAATCGGAATTCGTATTTTTGATGTTTCGAATTATCATTAATTCGGACTTTTTGTTATTCGATCTATTGAATCTCGGTATTTTGAGAATCGTAATTATATACGTTAGGAATATTGAAATTTCGGAATTATAAAAATAGGATAAATGATACATCGGAGTTGTTATATTCGGAATTTTAAATCATTCGGAATTATGAAAATCGGTATTTTGAAATTCGTATTTGTGACTATCGGAATAAAGTTTGTCGTATTATTGTAGTGTACCCGTTGTTAGCATGTGCGTATAGGTGTTGGGTTGCTTTTTTTATTAATAAAAACTTCAGTCCCCTAGGGTATCGAGAAACCTAACCACGCAAGCGCAGCTGCGGACTAAAGCTAGTAATAAATAAATAAATTGTGCAACATGCGAAATCACATTGTACATGCGTTATTATTATAATTGTGTTATCGGTAAACAATTAAAACTATTTCGTAACGTGGCTGTATTACCCCATATGCTCACGGTCCAAATAAGCATCTCCAATCCAATATAAAGCACTGTAGTACAGTTGATGTCATTGTACATCAGAGTGCATCAGACCTACAACATGTCTACCTTCGCTTTCCTCCTCCTCTGCGTGCAGGCTTGCTTCATCCACGTGAGTAATATTTATTACTTGTTACGGTTTTTATTATATTTGCATAATTACCAAGTGCGTGTGCTGTCGCCTCATTGGTAAAGTCATCAATACGCAGGAGACATATTTTTGTCCGGTCATAATTTATTGATGACAAAATATTTTTAATCATTTTGTGTTTTTTAATATCTTGGATAATGTAAGATTTATCATAGTTGGTATTTACACACTGAATCTTTCTGAATTTCAGAAATTTATTGAACTTTCCTGTTTCAGAATGCCTACAGCGCATGTATCGGCACCGGTCTCGGCTACGGCTACGGAGGTCTCGGCTACGGCGGTCTCGGCTACGGAGGTCTCAGCTATGGAGGATGCGGTCTAGGCGGCATCGGTTACGGCGGATTGGGCTATGGTGGTTTTGGCTACGATGGTATTGGCTACGGTGGTATCGGCTACGACGGTATCGTCGGTCGTTGCGGTCGCGGACCCTATGTCTACTGAGTGACAGTACCTTTGCTGTATCCAATTACAGACAAGTATCAATGAATAAAATGAAATAAAGTGGCAACATAACTTTTATTTACCCTTTTTAATATTAACTTTAACACATATTGCATTTAAGGTTCTCGACTTGATTCTCGCGTTGGAAATTATTTTCGTATAATAATGATATAATATAATATATATTATCATTATATATAATATATATAATGATAATGATAAGTTTAATTAAAACTTAAATAGTGGCTTTAAATTCGGAATAAACACGTCGGAATTCTCCACATGAGATACTTACCACAATCACTTAAAAAACAAATGATCGCGTCGTGTTAAAAACGGTTTCTCTATCATTTTGTGTTACATTCTAGGTATTAATATAAAAATCGATTGTAAATCGATGATTTCAGGCTAAGTGCAGTCACAAGCGGTACATGGAATGCCGATAATACTTAAGGGTCTCATATAAAGCCATAATTCGGCCTAGGCTACTGTATATGAGAGGTGGCCTGTACCTAAGCGCCATGTTAGGGAGATCCACGTTGCGGAAATGAAGATGCTGTGACCTGCGGTGGATGTGAAAAGTTACACGACTATATTGTATACGTAACGAGTAGGCTCGGTTTCTGCGACGTGGTAGATAAACTTCAGTATAGACGTTTAAAGTGGTTCGGTCATGTCTTGAGGAAATCACAAGAGTACGTCGGTCGCGATTGCCTGTGTCATATCGTGTCAGGGGGTCCAATCCAACGTATGGCCAAAAAAGCGCCAGATTGAAGTGTTAGAGGGAGATTTGAGAGTCATGGGTCTCACTACGGAGAATGCGATCGGGAGATGTGGAGACGTGTTAGGAGGAAGTCGAACCCTGGTACAAAGCCGAGATAATGACAGGCAGAAAGAAAGAAAGAAGTTTTTAAGATAAAGAAACTTCATATATTTTGATTATCTTCCAAAATAAATAGTAGCCATTTGTGACTTGAGCGACTGTCAGTGAGTTATAATGCGGATCTGAAATACTGTTTTTATAACTATATATGACAAGCGATCAGCCTACCGAAAGGTACATAAGAGACTCGGCTAGAGTATTTCTATATTTTTATGTTTATAGAAATGCTGATAGCTACCATACTATCATTAAATGTTTGTACATTAATTGTTTTAATGTATGGAACTAAATGTTATTGGGATACTTGAATAGTACTTTACTCATACAGTTGATAATATGTTGTTAAAACACGTGTAAAATAAAATAAATGAGTAGTTGGACCATCTCTCTATCTCCCTCGCATGCATGCACCGCATTATATGATATCGTATAGGTTGACATTTTTTTTTATCCGAGTACAGCAAACTGACTACACTACACCTGATGGTAAGCGTAGTGCAGTCCAAAAAACCCGGGAACCACCGAAAAACAATGAGTTTATCGGTGGTCACCAGAGTCATGCCGGCCTGTATAAATGCCTCTTCCCTCTTCGGATAGGGAAAAGGTCAATCGAGGAGCCTGCGACCAGACAGGCGGATGACCGATACAGGCACAGTAATACAAGGAAGTACCCCTATAGCCGCCCCAACCAACCACCAAGTCATGTCGCAAGCCCCTCGAGAGAACCGGATATACACTGGCTGATCCTGGAACGCGATCCACACAAGGCGCGTGGATCACTACGACAGGTTTTAACACCATGTGTACGGTGGTCGCTATCCGGGCGGATATGAGAATCCTTCCACCAGCATCATCATTGTATATGGCGTGCATCTTTATATTGTAATTCGAGAATTATGCGCTCCACCAGATCTAAATTCTATCTAAATCTACCTTACTGATTAAAATCATAAAAACATGCATTAACCCTACTGCTTTCATAAAAAAATATATAATAATATCAAAGTAAATTGGATAAACATTGATTAACTTAGGCACTGATTACTGATGTTTGAATGTCGTGATATTTTTTGAGTTGGTAATAAACGTAAGCTATAAGTTTGTTCACCTCCTTAATTCTATATGTATTGATTGCTAAGCTGCCAGTTGCGACCAACTCATAGTGCATTATAAATAACCCTTTTAATACCGCTACCATTTTATTTTATTTGAAAACCTTACGAATGTTTAAAAGTGGACTTAATGCAACTGCTTTTTTAGAAAATTTCACATTTTTACATGAGAAAATAGTGCGAAGATGTAATCCGCGGTCTCTAGTTCTGCCGGCCACTGGCTCGCTGCGCCTTGAAAGCTTGAGAGAATAAATAAGTGAGCTCTTTGCCATATGTCGATTTCTGTGTACATTATTGGTCTGTTTTTATTTAGCCCCAAAAACTAAGCAATGGCAATACAAGCATTATTTATTAATTCTATTATTGATTGCAACCCAATTTCACTTTCAACCAGCCCGGGGATCGAAACTGAGATTTCAGCACAGCAGTCGTACCGTGCATACATTACAACTGTGTCACCGAGACAGGTTTCTGTTAACTAATATATGTCTACAGCATGAATGGGCTGGCTCGACCAGGTCGTTACCACTGTCTCACAGAAAACCGACGTAAAGTAGCGGCTTGCTGCTGCGTTTCGTACGGTGAGTGAGATATCCGGAAGCCCAAATCCCCTCCCCTTCACTATCCCTAATTATCCCTTACCTTTAAGGTCGGCAACGCGCCCATGATTCATTCTTCTGGTGGTGGGCGTACATGGGCGGTGGAGATCACTTACCATCAGGTGACACACTTGCTCGTTTGCCGGCCTATGGTATAAAAAAAAATTATATATTGTTTGTTATTTCATCTTCCAAGCGTATCGTTCATATAATGGGTGGAAAGCATTGAAACTTTTCTGGCACGTGCGTGAAGGTAAAAAATATTTATTATATAAAATTATAGAGCACTATGTCCAAGGTAATCATAAATGTTATCACGCAAACGTGGGTGCTGACAAAAATAAAGCTAGTAATGAATAAAGAAATTGAGCAACATACGAAATTAAATTATAAATACTTTAAAATTATAATTGTATTATCGGTAAACAATTAAAACTATTACGAAACTTCGCTGTGTTACCCCACATGCTCACGATCCAGAGAAGCATCAACAATGCAATATAAAGGACTGTAATGCAGTTGATGTCATTGTACATTCAGAGTGCATCAGACCTACAACATGTCTACCTTCGCTTTCCTCCTCCTCTGCGTGCAGGCTTGTCTCATCCACGTGAGTAACATCTATCTACTTATTATGGTTTTTATTATTGTGTTCGCATATAATTGCCACGTGCGTTTGCTGTCGCCTCATGCGTGTAGTTATCAATACGCAGGAGACATTTTGTCTGGGGTTAATTTATTGACGACTAATTAACGTAAATCTTATTATGTTTCTTTTGTTTTGCCTTCCTAGTTTAGTGGAAGATTTATCGTAGTTGGTATTTATTTATTTAATCTCGATATTTTCCTGTTCCAGAATGCCTATAGCGCGTGCCTCGGCGCCGGTCTCGGTTACGGCTACGGAGGTCTCGGCTACGGTTACGGAGGTCTCGGCTATGGAGGATGCGGTCTAGGCGGTATCGGCTACGGCGGATTGGGCTACGGTGGTTGGGGCTACGACGGTTTAGGTTATGGCGGTTTCGGCTACGACGGCTACGGTATTGCCGGCGGTTACGGTGGTGCTGGTATCGGCAACGTAGCCGTTGCTGGTGAGCTGCCCGTGGCTGGTGCCACCGCCGTCGCCGGACAGGTGCCCATCATTGGCGCCGTAGAGTTCGGAGGTCCCGCGGCCGCCGCTGGTGCTGTATCTATCGCTGGACATTGCGGTTGTGGCTGCGGTGGACCCTTCGTCTACTGAGCAACAGTAACTTGACTGGATCCAATTACCGACAACTATCGAAATATAATGAATGAAATAACATTATTACGTATTTGTTGTTTTACCCTTTTAGTTTTTAACGTTAAAACACATTGCCTGGAGTTTGAGTACGGAACCCTTGGTGTGCGAGACCGATTTGCCGGTTTATAATTAGTGCCTTTTTAGGTTTCAGTACCCAAAAAGTATTAGATTAGCTCTTAATTATTGTATCGAGCATATATTTTGTAGGTATGTCGTTATTTTTTTATATTCTGTTGGTGATAATGAAGCTATTTTTGTCAGGCACTTAGATGTTGTAGGATACTAGAGTGGTGGAAGAAACTCGGTATATAGGGGATGGTCTAGTTCAGACATCAATTGAGGAGTTAGATCTCAATCCACCACGCTGGACTAATGCGAGTTGGTAGATTTCATACACCTTTGAAACTCTTATTAAGAACTTCGCAGGTCGTAGTCCTCCTACGTTTAAAAGCCTTTATCTTCTGAACCATAATAGGTTTACGACTTACATGTTCACAGATTATCTGTTATTACGGCGGAGATACTGACAAAATAGAATAAAAAAAAAAATTGGTGTGTGTCGTGGGACACCAGGTAGGAACGAAGTTCCTTCGGCTAATGTAGAATCGACACAAATTGCAAAAAAATCAAATTATCAACTGAAATAACAAAATAGGTCTCTTTATTTTTGTTGGACAACATAAAATTACATAGAAATAGAATAGAAAAATAGAAATAAAAAAAAGACGTGTGGCACTCGGAGACTGCCGCGGTAAAGCTATTGTATAGCATTTTTTATCAACTTAAAAATAACGGACGGCCGTGTTCTATAATCAAAAATTCAAATTTCAAACCGCGTCTACATTTCCAAATGTCATAAGTTTCACAACCATCTGTTTTATTAACGGAATTTCGACTTTAACTTTGTGTGCTAGATATCAAATTAAGTTAAAAAAAATTATGTCGTGACAAATTTTTCGTGCCAACTTTTCGTACCAATTTTTTCCGTCTAGCCCCCTTTCGCAACGCGCGATAAGGAACTACGTTCCAATAACAAAGCTAATAAATTAAGGGCGTAGATTTGGAACCCGGTGCCCAAGTCTAACGCGCACCTATGTAGTTTTTTTAATTATCTCTGCATGTATGCAATAAAATAGTAATATAGTGATTACTTTTAATTTCAATTTGTCATCTCATTGATCTAGTGGCAGCGGAAGTAGGCTATGAAATCAGTGAGGTCTATCTGGATCCCATTCTAACGGCAGTTACAATGTTGAAAAAAACCTCGAGTTGCCAGGAACTAGATTTGGTGCCCCGTATTTGTTTTTAAAATAGACTAAATGATGGCGGAACGAGTATGCCACCCGGTTAATGGTGAGCGATAGACAAGCACAACACCACAAAGAACTTTGAATTACAAAGCTCTGCATGCCGCTTATAGAATTACTTCTATCACCTATATACTAAACTATTAAAATATAAATTGTCCACTTCTCACCATGACAAAGCAGGATACAAAATAATGAACTAAGAAAGTATTAACCTTGGGCACAATGACGTTTGTAACTGAGTGCAAGGATTTTCGAGTTGTAGGGCCACGCTGTAGACAGTTTGGTCTACAGCATGAATGGGCCAGCTCAATCGGGTCGTTACCACTGTCGCACAGAAAACCGACGTAAATTAGCGGCTTGCTGCTGCGTTTCGTATGGTGAGATATCCGGAGGCACAATTACCCCTTCGTTTTCCAATCCCTAATTATCCCTTACCTTTAAGGTCGCCAATGCGCCCATGATTCTTCTGGTATTGTGGGCCTACATGGGCGGTGAGGTGAGATTACTTATCTTTAGGTGACCCACGTGCCCGTTTGCTGGCATATGCTAAAAAAAACTGAAAAGCCAGTAACGCATTAGGGCTGTCATTACGTGGGTCCAATCATTCCAGTAATCTGTATTGCGAGAAAGCACGGGAACTATATCGGGCGTACACAACGCTCGATGTATAATATGTTCGCTTTCTAAATATCATTATCATTTTCAAAGCTATATCTTAATAACACACTCCCCTTTCCCGAGAAATCAAGGAGTTCGCTACTCTATTGGTAGCTAACCCATCGTGTATTTATGTGTATTTTATGAATGCCTATACAATACGGAGTATTATATTATATTATTGTTATATGTAGGTATGTATTTATAAGAATATTGAACACTATTAGTCAATACTGTCTTCTCTTCTTTCTTGTTATCTTCTTCTAATGATCGCCTAATGGCGTCTTCTAATGGTCGAGGTATAAGTCCGCCAAACGTACTTTTTTTATAATGTTAGGTTTGGTTAGGTTCATAAAATTGTGTACAATAAAGAAATACGTACAAAATGTAAAAAAAAAGTAAATAAACGTTATTCACTACTGTTTCATTTAATTAATGATCATGCAATTACTAAGTAAAAACTAAAATTCTAATAATATAAAAACTAATTAGGGGAAATACGTACAAAATGACATATGGTTTTATTTTTGGGTCATAAGTCTTCATTGATAAATCACAGCACTGTGATATTTTACACCAATCATCTTTGGTTCTTTATCTATTAAATCTAACAAGAATTTATAGAATAAAAATAATAGGAAAAAAAATATTATTATTTTAACTGAGGTCATCCTAAATCCATTTTGTCCATATGCTATGGACATAATGACATATTACATATGGACAAAATAACATACACGTCAAAGCAATAAAATTACTGACAAAGTTCACAAATAAAGCGCTTGGCTCGTTTAGGAACGTCAGCGCAAGAAGCGTGAGCCCAATGCGAACAATTCAAGCATCCTAACCAGCCTCTCCAGGCTTAGATCGGGAAAAGAGATCATTTCAATATATGCATGGGCAGTCCTGTTCATCATCTTGAGAGTCGTTAGGGAATTTTTCTTCTTTACTATCGTTTTCAAATAAAGTTTTAGTAATATTTCGTCACCTCTTCGCTGGCGGAACTTTGGGCACATTTTTCGACTTAATGCATATTGGAGTGGAAGTTAAAATTAATGAGGTTTGCCAAATCTTAGGCTTACATATTTCCTAATCTACGTATAAAACGTTCTTTTGGGACTGGAGAAACCTCGTCAATAGGGGCATTAAGAGTAGAGTACGACAGCTATTCTTCATTAGCAGCAGATGGGTTATTTTGATTTAAAGAACTTAAAACAAGTTCGTGGACAGTATTTCTTGACGGAACCTTACATGAATTGTCGGCTTGTTGTTTGGTAGATGATTTAACTTAAACTATATTATTATTGTTAGATACTACGGCACGGGATCTCTAGCTGACATTGAGGTTATGTAGTTACTGCCACCTGAAGAACGTCTATTACAGGACACAAAAATAAATCGTCTTGCTGCTATATAGATGGCCCAGCTATGGAAGCTGGACCTGGAGTCGTTCCCTGATGATGTGGCTCATTGGAGCCGTCTTCCAGCGGTATGTTTGTAGTCTCCGCAGGTTCGTACATATAATCGGGAAATATTTCAGGATTTAGAGGCTAAATACTAGTGCTTTTAATCCGATTCAACCTTTTCGCAATATAGCTCGCGTCAATCCAACCAAACGAGATTCAAGTAATTTCAAATACTGAACAAATTGTCTTTCCACATCAGGTAAAAATATATTTCCAACATCCAAGACCCTTTGAACTGGACTCCAAAGTTTTGTTACAACCCAAAGCATGCCTTCGCCTATGTCATTATGTCCGTTACCTATGTATGTTATTTTGTCCGTATAACGTTATAAAAAAACAAAATTCTGAAATAAATACAAACAGGATAATTTATAAGGAAATAATTATTGGAATGCAACATTAATTCCTTAAAAAATTAAATAAATGCTACACAAATAAACACAATAGAGAAAAACTTAACATTTACACAAAATATTTGTTGTAAGGAAAAAAACTTTTAACGTGCCCAAAATTGTCATCGGCTATGGCACCGGGGCGAAGGATAGCAGTGCGTTCACGTTTTGGGAGGTTTTTAAAAGTCGTTCAGGTTACGTGATGCGATGGGCAGTTGTGCGCTTGAGTTCGCCAATTTCGAAATATAACACCTATGTCATTTTGTACGTATATGTCGTTTTGTACGTATTTCCCCTAAATTAACATTGATTAGCTTCGGCACTGATTATATATGTTTGACTATTTGTTTATTGGAACCATTCGTAATAAGTAGCTAATAAATCTAAACTGTAAGTTTGTTCACCGCCCTATTTCTTTAAGTATTGATTGATAAGATTCCCGTTGCGACTAAATTATAGCGAATAATATGTTTGAACCCAATTAATATTGCTACTATTTTATATATTTAATTTATTTATATACGATTTTATTAAGGGGTTATGAATGACAAGGGCTTCTTTTGAGATTTATGACTTCTATAGTAAAATTTTATGTAATTAATCTTTAAAAATATATATTAAGGATTTATAAACAAATAATACGAAAGTAAAGTTTGTTGCTACTCATTGTATTTTATATAACATTGCCGGGTTGTATTTCACTTGTTTCACACTACAGTATGGTTTTAGTAGAAAGCACCGAGACCGCAACCGCAGCCGCGAGCGCCAAATCCGCCGTAGCCGAGTCCGTAACCTCCATAGCCGAGTCCGTAACCTCCATAACCGAGTCCGTAACCTCCATAACCGAGTCCACCGAGACCGATACCGTAGCCGATACCGTCAATGGCACCCTCGGCAGTTATACCGACAGCACCATCACCGCAACCGTAGGAGATAGCACCAGCACCGGCGGTGGGGAACTCTCCGGCAACTTCCACGGTACCCAGGAATGGCAGGTTACCGGCGACGGCAACGGGACCCTCGTACACATTCTCAGAAGCCACGGCAAGACCAGTAACACCCACGGGAGAGGCGCTTGTGACGCCAAGACCACCGCCGTAGGCAGCATCGAGACCGCCACAACCGAATCCACCATAACCCAGTCCAGCATAACCCAGACCGCCATAACCGATACCATCGTAGCCAAGACCACCCCAGCCATAACCGACACCACCACAGCCTACTCCATCGTAGCCGAGTCCACCGTAGCCGAGGCCTCCATAGCCCAAGCCGCCTAGGCACGCACTGTATGCACACTGAAAAAAAAATATGTAGTGAAAACCATGAAATATTAACATAAAAGTCTATAATTTATTAAATAAAAAGAAAGGCCTGAATGACTCACGCACTGACTCACTAACGCCTAGCTCAAACCCTTTTGCTCAGAAGCTCTTTTTACTATATTTACAAGGAAAATTTCAAAATTTATTCCCTACAGTAGTAAAATGAGGATTGAAGGTATGGTGAAACAACTTGTGGTGAGACTTTTGAACGAGTAGACTGCACAACAGCTGTGGCTCTACTTACGCCATCCAGCATCGTTTAACTGTACCGTTACACTGTCTCTAAGATAAACTTTATTTAATTTAATTTTGCTGAATTGTTCATCTTACCTGGACCAAGAGCGCAGAAGCGCAAGCGACGAGAAGAATCTTAGCTGCCATGTTTGTTTTGGATGTTTCAATTGTAGAATAATTTTTCACTATTGAACTCTAGTATATATACCGGATGAATTACATCGCATAAAGATTAACACAAAATTATATTTTGAAATACGTGTTTTAATTAAATATAATTTGATTTATTATCGTAATGACATTTCTAAAATATCCTTGACCCAGCTTATCAATCACTTTAATGAATAAAATATTTCCCAGTTTATTAATATTCATATTAAATTATATTGATTTTGTTTGTTTGTTTTCCTTCCGAGAGTACGCGCATTGAGCATGTAATTGGGTGGAAAGTATTGAAAATGAAATTGAAAATTTTGCTTAGTGTTTATTGGCACGTGCGTGAAGGCAAAACATATTGGGTACACATAAATAATATGTAGAACATAGTTCCGCAGGTATCGATAAACCTAATCACTCAAGCGCAGTTGCGGGCAATAGCTAGTAATAAATGAATAAATTGAGCAATGTACTACATTAATATTATAATTGTATTATCGGTAAACAATTAAAACTATTTCGAAAGCTCTCTGTGTTACCCCACATGCTCACGGTCCAGACAAGAATCGACAATGCAATATAAAGCACTGTAGCACAGTTGATGTCATTGTACATTCAGAGTGCATCAGACCTACAACATGTCTACCTTCGCTTTCCTCCTCCTCTGCGTGCAGGCTTGCCTCATCCACGTGAGTAACATCTATCTACATATTATTGTACTCGCATATGCGTGTGCCGACGCCTCATATTTGTAGTTGTTAATACACAGGAGACAATATTGTCTAGTACAATTTATCAACGACATGAAGTCGACGTTTTTTTTTATTGGCATATATTATGATGAAATGAACAGATCGGTCCCCTGATGAGTATCATATTTTATTTCTTGTTTAACATTCCTAGTATAGTCGAATCTTTATATTGGCTGGTATTTATATGTATACTTAATATCGAATCTTAATATAGACATCTTCCTACTGTATGTGGCAGATTTATCGTAGATGATATTAATTTATTTAATCTCATTATTTTCCTGTTCCAGAATGCCTATGGCGTGTGTGTCGGCGCCGGTCTCGGCTACGGCTATGGAGGTCTCGGCTACGGCTATGGAGGTCTCGGCTACGGAGGTCTCGGCTATGGAGGATGCGGTCTAGGCGGCATCGGTTACGGCGGATTGGGCTACGGTGGTTGGGGCTACGATGGCTTAGGTTACGGCGGTTTCGGTTACGACGGCTACGGTATTGCCGGCGGTTACGGTGGTGCAGGTATCGGCAACGTCGCCGTTGCTGGTGAGCTGCCCGTGGCTGGTGCTACCGCCGTCGCCGGACAGGTGCCCATCATTGGCGCCGTAGAGTTCGGAGGTCCCGCGGCCGCCGCTGGTGCTGTATCTATCGCTGGACATTGCGGTTGTGGCTGCGGCGGACCCTTCGTCTACTGAGTAACGGCACATTTACTGGATCCAATTATCGACAATTACCGAAATACAAATAAATGAAATGGCAACATTACATATTTGTTGTTAATACCCTTTTTGTTATTAACGTTAAAACATATTACCTGGACGAGGTTTTGGGCTTTATTTTCGTATCTGGAAATTATTTTCATGACTTTTTTATAGGACAATGGCAAGTTAAGTTATAACTTAAACACTGACTGCAAATGCATGTGCTGTTTTTATAGTCCAGTCAAAATTGACAAAAAATAGTAGTACGTTTAAAATAATTCGTATGGAGCTGAAAATTGGCTGCTTAAACTATCTTTCGTAGACTTCAATATGTGTTTTATTGCTATTGAATTGAAAATTAAAACTGAGAGCCAATTCTCGTATATATCATTAACGGCAACTGAAATTTAACGGAACTGAGATTAGACTGCGAATTGATAAAATATTAATTGAATAGATAATTTCCCACATTTCCCCTAATTTTAAAACCCGTTTTTTCGGATTTCTGTCAATTGTGAGTGAAAAAAATGCATATGCAATGATATGACCTTTGTTATTGCAGGTTTTTTTTTTTTTTTTTTTATAGCATAGGCCGGCAAACGAGCAAGTGGGTCACCTGATGGTAAGTGATCTCCACCGCCCATGTACGCCCACCACCAGAAGAGTCATGGGCGCGTTGCCGACCTTAAAGGAAAGGGATAATTAGGGATTGGGAAGGGGAGGGGATTTGGGCTTCAAAGGTTCAAAGTACTGAAATCCAGAGGCGTAAAATTATTATAAAACAAAATTTACCTATTGTTATTGTTCCGTGATTTAATTTTGTCATTGTTGGCTTTAAAATTAAATGAATCTTTCCATTTCTATAATAAGTTAATTAAACTTATCTATTGTGCGCGATAAATACTAATTGAAAGTTGAAAAAGTATCATTTGTTAATTGTTAGTGGACTGTTAGTAAAGTGTTAGTGAACGAATGACTAAACAACTAGAACTGTTTCTGTATTTCATTGAAGCAGCTTGGATCATCAATTCGTGGCCTTGGGCTACCTCCGTAGGAGGAAGGACAGTGCATTATCCAAGAGGTTATGTTCACACAGTGCAAAAACTGCCAATTTTTATTGATTTTTAAAAACATAACATTTATATAAAATAAAATATAAAAATATTGCTATTCAATGGCGAGGCCTAGGACCCAAACCACCGTTGGACCCATGAGTGAGGAACCTGCTCACAATACGTACCGCGTCCAATAACACTGCCTTCTGAATCTGGCTCTAGACCCAACGACCAATTGAGAGCCCCTGAAGATGTTGGTTGAGGTTTTTCGATATCAACTCATGGGCAGCGACGACTATCGGGACAATCATTGTTGAGTCCACATCCCACATATTAGTAATCTCAATTTTAATATAATTACAATTATACCAGGTCAATGTACTTAGATCATGCAAGGGAAGAAGAATCATAACATGGTGTGTAACTAGGTATATATAAAGTTTATATTTATTAAGTTTTATTATCAAAATAACTTACAATAAGTGGAAAATAATTTAAAAGTGCACGTTTTTACTTTTTCTTTAAGGTTCATAAGTACTTTTTCTCACTAAACCCCAAATATATTCTCCCATCATCTTTCCATTGTATTGGCCTTGATAACGTTGTTCAAAGCTCATAATGTCCTCATGAAAACGTTCTCCTTGCTCTTCTGAATACGCTCTGATGTTGTTTTTAAATGTATCTAAATGATAATGTAGCATATGTACATTTAATGACATCCTACAGAGCATGGCCTTAATATTTTTTAGCATATCGTCAACTACGTAGTTTCTAGATTTGTGGTTTCCTAAAAATCCAGAAACTATTGCTTTAAAACTACTCTCTTTTTGGGTACGATTCAGCAACGTTGGAAATAAAACAAATCGCCTTTTGAATACGATTCAGCAACGTTGGAAATAAAACAAATCACTTTTTGAGTACGATTCAGCAACGTTGGAGATTTTTCATCAGCGAAAATCTGTCTAATTTTTGGACCATCAAAAACCCCAGCTTTATCTTTTGCTTCAGACTTGTAATCTATATCATTCTCTCGCAGGCTAAATCCTATTTTTGAATATGTATGTCTTTGTCGTGACGCATTTTCGTTTCATCGAGTTTCAAAGCACAACGATTCTAAAGAAGTTTCACTTCAATAAAAATTTATATATCTAGCATATTTGATTCAGTGCTTAGTAAAAAATTGCTTACCTTCCAAACATCTTTTACAATAACTACAAGCAACATGTGGAGCCCATGGCTTGTCTTGATGCCGAACAAGACAGTCAAAATATGCTTTGTAGGCTTCACAGAGAACGTCAATGTCTTAAGTTCGTATTTTACATCGCAAACTTTAATAGATTGACCATATATATAAAAAAATTCATCAGCATCATATTTAAACTTTCGCGAAGATATTTTTAGACTTGTACAAAACACCTAATCGTTGTTTATCACTCGAGTGCCATCTAGCGGCACTTTTTGAACGTAAAAACCCCACTCTAATCGCGCAGTAGTTTTAAATGTATTAAATTTTATGAAAAAATCAAAAATGAGTATTATTACTATAACTATCACAAAAGCAAACTTTATACCAAAAAATGATATTTTCTTTTCGGTTTTGTGCATAATTAACCGGAAAATCATAAAATAAATTTTAGGACAAAGAACGATTTTTTTTTTGTAGACCCGTGTAATTAATGTTCAACAATATTATTTTTAAATGTACTCCGACGCGTTGCTGCTATATCAACAGAGTTGACGTTTTCGTTATAGTACTCGGCGGAACAAAGTTGCACGTTTGCCGACATTTGTTCGACATCTCGTCGTCGCAAACAATTGCGATTTTGGATTTTGGATCAGTAGCAACCATTTTGCAACCATTTTGGATCAGTAGGACGGTATTTGCCAAACCACAGGATATGTGATGCATTAACCTCGGCACCTATAATAACTTTCAGTAACAAGCCACTGCAAAACATAACGAACAATAGTGTATGTGGGGTCTCACGAGATCTGAATATTGCAAATAGCAGCTAACGATGTAAATTTTAAAAACCAATGTTACAACCTCAGCTATAGCATAGTGTAACGTCATAATTACGCACTCACATGCACTTCCCATCAAAACTTAAGTCTAATACTTAAATACTTGCTCGTGAACTATTATCTAGTTCTGGTTGAACTAGCCTATTACGTAATCGCTTGTGATCTTGAAACAGCTTGGTTGAACATGCTAGTAATTGCGAGTTAATATTTCAAATTCAGTAATATATTTTAATATTTGGACGTCCACCTACAAGGTGGACAGACGACCTGATAAAGATCGCAGGAAGTCGCTGGATGGAGGCCGCTTCCAAGAGGTCGGTCTGGAAATCTTTGGGAGAGGCCTATATTCAGCAGTGGACGTCTTGTGGCTGATGATGATGATGATTTCAAATTCTGAAGAAGCTTCAATTTATGTCTATCTATCTATTTGGAGTTTTACCTAATATTGGTGAGACCATTATATATATTAATTATTATAGATTACTATTATTATATATTAATTAATTAGTCGGTTAGCTGTTGTGAAAAGTGTTAGTGTGAAAAAAATATTTAATGTGAAGTACCGTGTCAAAAGAGAAACGTCAGGTTTTATTGCCCTTCGTTCTGGCAAACCAGCGTCCCAAACGAATAGTATTTTAATAAACGATAAAGTGACAGTCCTGTATTGGTTTTATTGAGATTAACATACGTTGTGACTACAAGTGATGAGAGAGTGATGTAAAACCTTCCTCTGTGACACACCTACGTGAAGTTACCTAGTTATATATTATTTAATGATGAAAATATCAATTCCTCTTTCAAGAGTTCACGCATAGTTAATGTAATTAGGTGGAAAATGTTTAAACTTTGCTTATTAGTTGTTGGCACGTGCGTGAAGGAAAAACATATTGGGTGAACTTATTTATTATGTAGAGCACAGTCCTCTAGAGTATCGATAAACCTTATGACTCAAGCACAGCTGCGGACAATAGAGTAATAATTAATAAAGAAATTGAGCAACATGCGAAATTAAACTGTACATACATTAATATTGTGATATTGTTATCTGTAAACAATTAAAATTATTACGAAACGTCGCTGTGTTACCCCATATGCTCACGATCCAGAGAAGCACAATGCATATAAAGCACTGTAGCACAGTTGATGTCATTGTACATTCAGAGTGCATCAGACCTACAACATGTCTACCTTCGCTTTCCTCCTTCTCTGCGTGCAGGCTTGCCTCATCCCCGTGAGTAATATAATATACTTATTATTGTTATTATTATTATATTCGCATATAATTACCAAATGCGTGTGCCGTAGCCTCAAACGTGTAGTCATCAAAAAGCAGGAGACATTGCCCGGTTTAATTCATTGATGACAAAATATCCATTGAATATTTTTTTATTTATCCCCACAAAACTCCATAGAACATTAAATTACGAAGCACTGCACAGCGTTGGTCTGCGCTGGTCATCCCGAGACATAGGATATTAAGTCTCTAAATGCCCAGTAATCTCAATAGCCTCAATGCCCTTCGAAATGAAATATTAAAACCAGATGGCCTCTCTCGTACGAAGGGCCTAACACCTTTTAAAATCATTGTAAAATTCGAGTAAACTTTGAATAATTAAAGATTTTCCTATTTCATGGTTGGTATTTACACACTGAACCATGTTACTTTCCTGTTCCAGAATGCCTATAGCGCGTGTCTCGGCACCGGTCTCGGTTATGGCTACGGAGGTCTCGGCTACGGCGGTCTCGGCTACGGAGGTCTCGGCTATGGAGGATGCGGTCTAGGCGGCATCGGCTACGGCGGATTGGGCTACGGTGGTTTTGGCTATGATGGTATCGGCTACGGTGGTTTCGGCTACGACGGTATCGTCGGACGTTGCGGTCGCGGACCCTATGTCTACTGAGTCACAGTACCTTGGCTGTATCCAATTGCAGACAAGTATTGATGAATACAATGAAATAAAATATCAAAATTCCGTATTTGTTTTTTTACCCTTTTTATTATTAATGTTCAAACATATTGCCTAGACGAGTTTCCGGGCTTGATCGTAATTGATTGATTGGCTTAATTTTCATATTTTACGATTATCATAAGTTTGACTAAGACTTGAATAATGGTTTCAAATGCATTCGTTGTTAATTGGTGAAGAATTTAATTTCATTTTTATCAGACTCCTAGCTAATGTATATATAAGAGAATTTCCTCGGAGTAGGTATACGTGTTGGTAGGTTTGATTGCAAAAAGATTCATAAAAAATTGGTTCTATTTGGCAGAGGTATCGCGTTAGAAATGAGATTTCATTTTCTTTATACCATAGCAAAACGAGCAAGTGAGCCACCTGTAAGTGATCTCCACCGCCCATAAACGCCCACAACACCAGAATAGTGATGGTCGCGTTGCCGACCTAACCAACCGACCAAAGGAAAAGGATGATTAAAGGTTTGGGAAGGGGACGGCAAATTTTGGTTTCCGGATATCTCACTCACCATACGAAAGCACTGCTGCTTCGGCTTTGCGCATTAGAAAGCTGTTACTTTACGTCAGTTTTCTGTGATATAGTAGTAACAACTGGAGCAAGCCAGTCCTTTCACATTGTAGACAAAACTGTCTACATCATGACTCTATCACTTTATTTTTTTGAAGTCGAAATGAAATGGTTCGAAATGAAAAAAATAAGGGTACGGTACTCTGGGTATGCGAGTCTAATTCGCATTTGACCGATTTATTGTTTGTGTATTTTTAGGATTCATAAAAAAAGGATGCAACTCTATTATAGAGTTTACGCCGTCCATCTATTTGTTTGTCTGTTTGGCTAACCTACGTTTAAAAGGCTTACCCACCTGAACCCTAATAGGTAGGCGCTGAACCCCAATGATGTTAGGTGTTGTGAGACCGAAAGTCTCGTTTCGTATGTGAATAGCATTTATACATAATGATTTCTTATACACGAATATTACACATTGAAATAAAACTAATTTAAACGTATTTTATCACGGTTTTTATTGATCCCGATGTTTCAAAAGCTTTTCAGCCTTCGTGGTCACGAGGTGGACTTCTTGTTACCTTCTTCTAATAGTCGCCTCTAACAAATTGCCTTGAGGGTAAGTCTGTCAGTTGTACTTTTCTTTTTGAATGTTTAGTGTTATAGGTTGTTTACATTGTGTACAATAAAGAAATACTTACAAAAAGTTCAAAAAGTAAAAAATAAACATGATTCACTACTGTTATACTTAATTAATAATAATTTTTTATTTAATTTCTTAATTATAACAAAAATGTTAATAATATGAAAATAAATTTATTATTTATTTATTTATTAATCAGGCAGGCAGTTGTCTTGCAACTGATAGTACCTGTATCCTGCATTTCACTATATTAATTGCGATTTTTATCTTTAGACTTAAGGTGATTGTCAAGTCGATTCTTGAACTGGTTTACCCTTTGAGCTGTGACTACGTTCTCTGGAAGTTCGTTCCACACTCTGACTACTCTCTTATTAAATTATCATTGATTAGCTTCGGCACTGATTATAAATTTTTGACTATTTGTTTATTGCAATCATTCGTAATAAGTAACCAATTAACGTAAACTGTAAGTTTGTTCACCGCCCTATTTCTTTAAGTATTGATTGTTAAGATGCCCGTTGCGACTAAATTATAGCGAACAATATGTTTGATCCCAATTAATGTTGCTACTCTTTAATATATTTACTTTATTTATATACGATTTTATTAAGGGGTTATGCATGACAAGGACCTCTTTAGAGATTTCTGAATGGTATAGTAAAATTTAATGTAATCAATCTTTAAAAAAATAAATATTAAGGGTTTATAAAAAAATAATACGAAAGTAAAGTTTGATGCTACTCATTGTATTTTTTATAACATTGCCGGGTTGTATTTCACTTGTTTCACACTACAGTATAGTTTTAGTAGAAAGCACCGAGACCGCAACCGCAGCCGCGAGCGCCAAATCCGCCATAGCCGAGTCCGTAACCTCCATAGCCAAGTCCGTAACCTCCATAACCGAGTCCGTAACCTCCATAACCGAGTCCACCGAGACCGACACCGTAGCCGATACCGTCGATGGCACCCTCAGCAGTTATACCGACAGCACCATCACCGCAACCGTAGGAGATAGCACCAGCACCGGCGGTGGGGAACTCTCCGGCAACTTCCACGGTACCCAGGAATGGCAAGTTACCGGCGACGGCAACGGGACCCTCGTACACATTCTCGGAAGCCACGGCAAGACCAGTAACACCCACGGGAGAGGCGCTTGTGACGCCAAGACCACCACCGTAGGCAGCATCGAGACCGCCACAACCGAATCCACCATAACCCAGTCCAGCATAACCCAGACCGCCATAACCGATACCATCGTAGCCAAGACCACCCCAGCCATAACCGAGACCACCACAGCCTACTCCATCGTAGCCGAGTCCACCGTAGCCGAGGCCTCCATAGCCAAAGCCGCCTAGGCACGCACTGTATGCATACTGAAAAAAAAAATGTAGTGAAAACCATGAAATATTAACAAAAATGTCTATAATTTATTACAAAAAGAAAAACCCTGACTGACTCACGCACTGACTCACAAGCCATAGAAATCCATATAAAGAATACTAACCGCTCGAGGCGAGGCGGTGCTGGTTGGGTACCGGGTGGCTCTAATGAGCTATGACCTTAAACGGCGCGCGGCAACGTATACGAGTAGACTGCACAACAGCTGTGGCTCTGCTTACGCCATCCAGCATTGTTTAACTGAACCGTTACACGTTCTCTAAGATAAACTTTATTTATTTTAATATTGCTGAATTGTTCATCTTACCTGGGCCAAGAGCGCAGAAGCGCAAGCGACGAGGAGAATCTTAGCTGCCATGTTTGTTTTGGATGTTTCAATTGTAGAATAATTTTTCACCATTAAACTCTAGTATATATACCGGATGAATTACATCGCATAAAGATTAACACAAAATTATATTTTGAAATATGTACGTGTTTAAATTAAATATAATTTGATTTATTATCGTAATGACATTTCTAAAATATCCTTGACCCAGCTTATCAATCACTTTAATGAATAAAATATTTCCCAGTTTATTAATATTCATATTAAATTATATTGATTTTGTTTGTTTGTTGTCCTTCCGAGAGTTCGCGCATTGAGCATGTGGAACTGTTTTTACCTTCAACTTAAAATTACTACATCACGTGTTTTGTTATTTTAATGTTTAGTGCATGTACGAGCCATTTTTTTTTTCACAGCAAAAATCTGGACGTTTTTACTAATGGATTAAAACTAAAAAAAGAAAAATAAAAAAAATAATAAAAACTAGTAGTTATTTTAAAAAAAATGTGTTGATTACTAAACATGAAAATAACAAAACACGTGATGTAGTAATTTTAAGTTGAAGGTAAAAACAGTAGATTCTGTGAGTATCAGATTTTTATCTCGCAGTCAACACGTTCGTTTCATAACCTGAATATTGAGATTTTTTAAAATTCCAAAATTTGAAGCAAAGTTTTTTTTCTATGAAGTGTGGTCTGCTCAAGTCAACTTGTGGCTGAATTTTGTCTATTATATGTACACTTAATTCCCGCGGAGCATGAGTTTTTAATTCTCAACAGTTAAGACGCTAGTCGATTAAAATTCACGAAAAATGACTAAAAAACACTCATTTTCAGCATGCTGCTATTATTCAAAGGGATCGTCCGAGCCAATTATTCTCATTTACACTTAAACTTCTATCTTTCCCACTGTGAATTCCGTCTTGATCATGCAGATAGTTTCAAACAGAAAAAATTCACAGCAAAAGTTGATAAGGTTTAAAAATATTGATTTTTAAAAGTCTATATTTAAATAGGCGGAAACAAGCGCTTGTAAAAATCAAACTCGTGTAAATTTTGTTCTTTGGGACCCTAGAGTAGAGTTTCTCAAAGTTACACCACAATCAAAAATGAGTCGGGTATTTTTATTTTTATTTTCAGACGATTTTATATGGAATGACCCATACATATTATGTAGAACACAGTTCCGCAGGTATCGATAAACCCATTCACTCAAGCGCAATTGCGGGCAATAGCTAGTAATAAATAAAGAAATTGAGCAATGTACTACGTTAATATTATAATTGTATTATCGGTAAACAATTAAAACTATTTCGAAACCTCTCTGTGTTACCCCACATGCTCACGGTCCAGACAAGAATCGACAATGCAATATAAAGCACTGTAGCACAGTTGATGTCATTGTACATTCAGAGTGCATCAGACCTACAACATGTCTACCTTCGCTTTCCTCCTCCTCTGCGTGCAGGCTTGCCTCATCCACGTGAGTAACATGATCTACATATTATTGTACTCGCATATGCGTGTGCCGACGGCTCATATTTGTAGTTGTTAATACACAGGAGACAATATTGTCTGGTATAATTTATCAACGACATGAAGTCGACGTTTTTTTTATTGGCATATATGATGAAATGAACAGATCAATCCCCTGATGAGCATCATATTTTATTTCTTGTTTTACATTCCTAGTATAGTCGAAGATTTATAATGACTGGTATTTATATGTATACTTAATATCGAATCTTAATATAGACATCTTCCTACTGTACGTGGCAGATTTATCGTAGTAGATATTTATTTATTTAATCTTATTATTTTCCTGTTCCAGAATGCCTATGGCGTGTGTGTCGGCGCCGGTCTCGGCTACGGCTACGGAGGTCTTGGCTACGGAGGTCTCGGCTACGGTTATGGAGGTCGCGGCTGTGGAGGATGCGGTCTAGGCGGCATCGGCTACGGCGGATTGGGCTATGGTGGTTTTGGCTACGATGGTTTAGGTTACGGCGGTATCGGCTACGACGGTTACGGTATTGCCGGCGGTTACGGTGGTGCTGGTATCGGCAACGTAGCCGTTGCTGGTGAGCTGCCCGTGGCTGGTGCTACCGCCGTCGCCGGACAGGTGCCCATCATTGGCGCCGTAGAGTTCGGAGGTCCCGCGGCCGCCGCTGGTGCTGTATCTATCGCCGGACATTGCGGTTGTGGCTGCGGCGGACCCTTCGTCTACTGAGTAACGGCACATTTACTGGATCCAATTATCGACAACTACTGAAATACAATTAAATGAAATGGCAACATTACCTATTTGTTGTTATTAACGTTAAAACTTATTACCTGGACGAGTTTCTGGGCTTTATTTTCGTATCGGGAAATTATTTTCATGACTTTTCTATAGGACAATGGCAAGTTAAGTTATAACTTAAACACTGACTGCACATGCATGTGCTGCTTTTTATAGTCCAGTCAAAATAGACAAAAAATAGTGATGGTAGTGGTGAAAATTTGCTGCTTAAACTATCTTTCGTAGACTTCAATATGTGTTTTATTGCTATTGAATTAAAAATTATAACTGAGAGCCAATTCTCGTATTTAACATTAACGGCGACTGAATTTTAACGGAACTGAGATTCTATTCTCTCGTAGTCTACTACGAATTGACCAAAATATTAATTGAATAGGTAATTTCTCATATTTCCCCTCATTTTAAAACCCGTTTTTTCGAGTTTCTGTCAATTGCGAGTGAAAAAAAAATGCGTTAATTTATTTTGGTAGTGGGTCATCCTGCTTTGAGAGAGAGGTCAATCCTCGAATCCAACTCGACTGGGCAGCGTTCGGGAAACTTGGCAAGGTCTTCTCGTCCAAAATACCTCAGTGCCTGAAGACTAAAGTCTTCGATCAATGTGTGTTACCAGTGATGACATACGGCACTGAGACGTGGCTTCTAAATATGGGCCGTATAAGACGGCTTACAGTCACTCAGCGAGCTATGGAGAGGGCTATGCTCGGTGTTTCTGTACGTGATCAAATCAGAAATGAGGAGATCCGTAAAAGAACGAAAGTCACCGACATAGCTCAGCGGATTAGCAAGCTCAAGTGGCAGTGGGCAGGCCACATAGCTCGCAGAACCGATAACCGATGCGACAGCAAGGTTCTGGAATGGAAGCCACGTACTGGCAAGCGCAGCGTTGGACGTCCACCTACAAGTTGGACAGACGATCTGATAAAGATCGTAGGAAGTTGCTGGATGCAGGCCGCTTCCAACAGGTCGGTCTGGAAATCTTTGGGGGAGACCTATGTTCAGCAGTGGAAGTCTTGTGGCTGGTGATGAGTGGGTCATCCAGTGATATGACCTTTGCTATTGGTGGCTCAATGTACTAACATCCAGAGCCGTAAAATTTTCTAATCACTAGTCTAAAGTTTAAATTATGTTTGTAATAAGACCGTCAATGTTACTGTAAAATAGATCAGACAAAAGTGAAAGTTTATTTATTTATTTAACACTTCATATACATATTTGTATATAGGCGGACTTAATGCCAGAGGCATTCTCTACCAGTCAACCTTAGGATGGTGCAGAGATAGACAAGGTAGGTGCATCAATTAGTATAGATAGAAGTATATTAAGATTACGAAATATTTATAAACGTACCATAAAGGGAATGTATAAACATATACGTACATAAATAAAAAATAATACATAAATATATATACATAAATATATATGCATAATATGTATACATAAACATACAGTTTAGTTAAGTTAAGTTAAGTTAGTTAAAGTTCATGTACTACATAAAAAATCTTATACCTTTTCTGTACTTATCACCATTCAAACTTTGAAAATACTAATAAACACACCTATGCCGCCTATACCTCGCATCATGTAGCTATTAAATAACGAAACTGACTCTCTTAAACTTTTATTTTGGTTTGATACATATGTCAATATCCTCCTTTACCGCTACGACTCCCCATGCAAACTTTATATTTATCGATACAATTCTGGAAGTATTTTTATGTCATCTCTTTTAAGACATAAGTCTTCTCATAAGTCACAGACATATCACAGGGACATGAATCTTATTCCTTTTAATGCAGATTTTACCTTAGGATACAAATAGAGGATTCGTCGAATAAGGCGGATAGTTTAACACTGGGATGCTGTATGTAGGTACTTGGTAAGAAACTCCATGACAGAGAATGTGGAATGAGCTGGCGCATTGTTTTGTTTGAGAACCAATGACTTGTCCTTCTATACGTAATTCTACTTCCATTACAGTTTGACCTTAAATACTAGCTTACTAATCCCTTATTTAGCCCTTTTCGTTAAGGTCGGCAACGCACCCATGATTATTTTACTATGGTCATACATGAGGTGGAGTTCACCTACCATTAGGTGATCCACTTGTTTGTTTGCCGGTTTATGCTATACAATACGACTCCCGATGTTATCTACATACTGTCTTACATAATATTGTGCTCATGTTGCGAGAGAATACACTCCAAAAGAATCATTTGTTCGTATCGTCAGTTTGATGTAAAACATAGATATATAGAAAAATCAAACAGTCTGAATAAGAAGTTTCTGTTAGACGATCGTGAACTGACGGAAAGTACTGATGTAAAGACTATTAGTATAAACTCCAGCGCTGTTATGCACGCTACTTGAGTCATTTTATTTGACATATTATTATATTATCTACTCATAAACTGGTTAAAAGATGCTAGATCCTTATATGAAGTATCTAATTATTGTGCAGTCCAGTATCGCCTTTGTTTATGATACTCTTTTTCATGTACTAGTAATATCGCGTATTAACAAGTTTAGCAGAGCTTCTCAATATCAGTTGCTTTAATGTTATTGATTATTATATGTTGTACGTACGCTAAACAAATTGACCTGTTTGTTTTAAACTCATGATATAGGGTCCTCCTAATCTAACCGTTTTACAATTTTGCGTAATAAATCGCATTTGGATTTTTGTACTGTAGCCCTATAATAGGGACTGGCAACTTTAAATGCCTTAAAAGGAGCTGTAAATGCTTCTTCTGTTACAAAATGTTGTTTAAGTAGGTTAAACTAGATAATTCCACATACACATATATGAGTACTATCTAGTACTCAGAGATGAGCCTCGGACGACAGTAAAGTAAAGGTAGTAAGCGCAGTAAACAAACTTAATACGTATTTTTTATGTGGACGTTTCAATAGAGAAGTCATTCCGAATAGAGTTCCTGACATGAAGAGGAAACAAATACTAAATAAATCCCAATTAAAGTTGGTATAATAAGGATCCTGTCACGTTCAGGCTATGATTACCACATGACGCGTCTGGAAAAATGCATCATATTTAAGGCATACATCTCCAATAGAAAATATGACGTCAATACAAGACTAGCCCGTAGGGCTGCTATACGTAGGTGGGACATCGGGGGTATAATGGTCTATAAGTTCCGGCTCTGCAGTGAAATCTTCGACGGCGTATGGTCTTTTGGTATCAGTAGGGTGGTATTTGTCAAACCAAAGGATATAGTAGTTCAGTTAGTAGTTACCTATTATATTATTATTATGTATATTAGTTGTGAAAAGTGTTACTGTGCCTAACCTATATCTATGTGAAGTAGCGTGTGAAAAGAGCGATGTCAGGTTTTATCGTCCTTCTTTTATGACAAAACAGTATCCCAGATGGGTAGTGTTTTTAGACCAATGTCGATCCATTTTGAAACAAAAATAAATTATAGTAGAATGAAACCCATTGTAAAAGGAAGAGAATACAACAAAATTGATAGGAAAAATAAATTACGGGTGATCTGAGGTCGGGAAGTGGGAAGGGGGGGGGGGGGTGATTTCCGGAAAAACTACAAGTCCTATGGAAAAAAGTTAAATCGCAAAGTTGTGGGTAATAAAAAGATTTACAACTTTTGTATACACACTTTCTTCACATAACCTCGAAATTTATGTGAAAAATTCAAATAACCCAGTATGTTGTTTTTATTATTATCTTTTACAAAAAATATTTTTTTTTCTACGAAATTTGATGAAAACTTACTTTTTTGTATCCCAAACACACTGTAATTTTTTTGATTTATAATATTTATTTTTGCACCTTATTTTGACTTAATATCGAAAAAGCAGTCTAATTTTCAAACGAAAATTCTCACATCAAAACATCAGCTTTTTAAAAAAGTCTGTTAGTTTCTTGTTCATTGAAATCTCTACTTTATGATGGTGTAATATAAAAAATATATACATTACTATGGTAAATGTGCTCAGAAAATGCAAAGAAACGAACTACTAAATAACAGGTAGTAAGGCCCAGACACACCTAGCCTCTTCCCCACTTCTTTATGATGGCTAAAATTTTTCGTAGATCACTCAGGTATATAAGTTATATCAAAATAGCAATAAAGAAGCATCTACACATATAACTTAAAGAAGATTCTACAACTTTCTCAAAATATTGTAGATGTCTTATTAATTATTAACTTATAACTTTACATTTTCTGAGCACATTTACCATAGTAATGTATATATTTTTTTACACCATCAGAAAGTAGAGATGTCAATAAACAAGAAACCAACAGACTTTTTTAAAAATACTAATATTTTGATGTGAGAATTTTCGTTTGAAAATTAGGCTGCTTTTTCGATATTAAGTCAAAATATGGTGCATAAATAAATATTTTAAATAAAAAAAAATATAGTTATTTGGGATACAAAAAAGTAAGTTTTCTCCAAATTTCGTAAAAAAAAAATATTTTTTGTAAAAGATAAAAATAAAAAGCAAAAAACTTGGTTATTTGAATTTTTCACATACATTTTGAGATTATGTAAAAAAAGTGTGTATACAAAAGTTGTAGATCTTTTTATTACCTACAACTTTGCGGTTTAACTTTTTTCCGTAGGACTTGTAGTTTTTCCGGAAATCGAGATAAACCGTTTTTTACCCTTAAAAGCCCCCCCCCCCCTTCCCACTTCCCGACCTCAGATCGCCCGTAATTTATTTTTCCTATAATTTTTGTTGTATTCTCTTCCTTTTCCAATGGGTTTCATGCTACTATAAATTTGTTTCTATTTTTACCATTTTCAAATGGATCGGCATTGGTCTATTTATTAAACGATAAATTGACAATCCTGTGTTGGCTTTATTGAAACTATCATATTATGTTGTGAATACAAGTGATGAGAGAGGGATGTAAATCCCTCCTCAGTGACACATCTATGGGAAGTTGCCTTGTTATATATTATTTAATGAAAATATCTATTTGTCTTCTAAGAGTTCGTAATCGTGCATGGAATTAGGTGGAAAGTATGACAGCCTCCGTGGCGCAGCGGGCGAGTAGCCGGCTGTGAAGCGAGAGGCCCCCGATCCCCGCACCGAGACAAATGTTTGTGTGATCCACATTTATTTTGTTTCGGGGTCTGGGTGTTGTGAGACCGAAAATCTCTCGTAGTTCCTGATACCCACGACACAAGACTCGTATCTTACTGTGGGGTCAGTACTATGTATGTGACTGTTGGGTGTATTTATTTATTTATTTATTTTAGTATTAAAACTTTAATATCTGGTTGTTGGTACGTGCTCAAAGGTGAAAATAAGTCCACTCCAAGGCCCCGGGTATACATAAAGATAATGACACAAGCGCAACTGCGAACCATAGATAGTAATAAATAAAGCAATTGAGCAACATACGAAAATTAATTGTACGTATATTATATTATAATTGTGTTATCGGAACTAATTAAAACTATTTTGAAACATCGCTACGTTACCCTACATGATCACGTTTCCGGGAAGCAACAAAAATGCAATATAAAGCACTGCAGCACAGTTGATGTCATTGTACATTCAGAGTGCATTAGACCTACAACATGTCTACCTTCGCTTTCCTCCTCCTCTGCGTGCAGGCTTGCCTGATACAAGTGAGTAATATGATCTATTATTATGCTTTTAATTATTGTATTTGCATTTATCGTGCGTAATTATCAATACGCAGGAGACATTACTGTATGGTGTTAATTTATTGGCGTCAAAAGACTTTTAATTATTATATGATTTTTTTTAATATCTTAAATAATGTAAGATTTATCCTAGTTGGTATTTCGACACTAAATCTTTCTGAACTTCAGAACTTTATTGAAGTTTCCTGTTCCAGAATGCCTATAGCGCGTGTCTCGGCACCGGTATCGGCTACGGCTACGGAGGTCTCGGCTACGGCGGTCTCGGCTACGGAGGTCTCGGCTATGGAGGATGCGGTCTAGGCGGCATCGGCTACGGCGGATTGGGCTATGGTGGTTTTGGCTACGATGGTATCGGCTACGGTGGTTTCGGCTACGACGGTATCGTCGGTCGTTGCGGTCGCGGACCCTACGTCTACTGAGTGACAGTAACTTTGCTGTATCCTATTACAGTCAAGTACCAATGAATAAAATGAAATAAAATAAATGGCAACATTACGTACTTGTTTTTTTTACCCCTTTTATTTTTTTACGTTTAAACATATTGCCTCGACGAGGTTCTGCGCTTGATTGTGTCGGCTATTTTTTTATATGATAAATAGAAGGGTTACGCCTTAGTCTACTACGCTGGCCTAACACATGTTGGCAGACTTCGCATTTCTCAGAAACTCTTATAGAGAACTTCGCAAGTATGTAAATTTCCTCGCAAGTATGTAAAGTATGGTTTTGAATCTGCGATTTTCGTCTTGACAGTCCATACCATCCTCGCTGAGCTATTACTGACTTACAGCGTAGTAACTTGATTCAAATGCATTTCCTGTTATTTGTTGAAGAATTTTAAATGTTTTTCTTTTTTTATCAAATCTAAATCAAATTTATAGACGGGAATCCGGTATTTCCTCAGAGTAAACCCTAACGATCACAAAATGTGTCAGCAAAATCGGTTAACTTTTGGCAGGTATTGCGTTACATATTATACAAGAAACAAGCATTTAAGGAATGAACTCCCTGCCTCGGTGTTTCCCGAGCGCTATGACATGTCCTTCTTTAAACGAGGCTTAAAAAGAGTATTCCTTCAACGGTAGGCAGCTGCTTGGCCGTGCGTCTGGCATTGCCGATGTCCATGAGCGGCGGTAAACGCTTACCATCAGGCGGGACTCCTTGCTCGTCTGCCTATCAAAGCAAAAAAAAATAGCTCTTGGATCCGCCCGCGTGTAAATTTGTAACTTGCATACAAACGTTCATCCCCCATTTTACCCCCTTAGGTGTGAAATTGCTAAAAACCCTTTCTTAGTGGGGATGCTTTCAATATAAAAAGCATCAACTGACAAATTTTCAAGTATGTATCCCCAGCGGTTTAGGCGCTGCGTTGATGAATCGGTCAGGACAAGTAATTGTAAAGAAAGATACAGACTATTGAGAACCTCCTCCTTTTTGAAATCAGTTCAAAATAAGACTGCCTCAGTGACGCAGGTGTATAGCAGACGCGGTACGATTGCTGAGCTGAGGTGTCGGGTTCGATCCACGGGTCGGTTCATGAATGGGGATCAGGAAATGTTCAGTATCAGCCCGGAGCCCTGGTATGGCGATAGGCTCGCCACTATCACATCATGAAACGGAAATACGCTCGGCGAAATGTGGGTCTACTGCTTACACCTATGCCTACCCTCTCGGGGATTAAAGGCGTGAGTGCGTATTTATTTTTTATTTATTAAAAATAAGAAAAATAAGGGTGATTTACATTTGACCCTGTTACAGAGCCTACGCCTCGCACTTTGTCTGTTTATAATTCCAAACAATAAGAATAAAAATCACAGAAAGCAAAAATTTAAGGTCGTGGTTATGGAACCCGATGCTCGAATCTGACTCGCACCTTATCTGTTTTTTTATTTTTATTTTGTATGAGTGCAGTATAAATGTTTTATGTAATTGAATAGCACTAAAATTCAAAGTCAAAGTCCTGTCAAAGTCCGGTCACAATCCCGTCAAAGTCCGGTCACAGTCCTGTCAAAGTCCGGTCACAGTCCGGTCAAAGTCCTGTCAAAGTCCGGCCAAAGTCCGGTCAAAGGCCGGTCTAAGTTCTGTCAAAGTCTTGTCAAAGTCCGGTCAAAATCCGGTCAAAACCCGATCAAAGTCTGGTCAAAGTCTTGTCAAAGTCTGGTCAAAGTCAGGTCAAAGTCTGGTCAAAGTCCTGTCAAAGTCCGGTCAAATCCGACTGATGTGACGCCGCCTGGGACTTCGAAAATTCTCAAAGTTCCAGGGAGGTCAGCTAACCCTGGCTGGTCAACTGGCCCGCGTGACGTCTCACGGAAGGTTCTCGAATCCGCTCGCGTTACGGAACGCATCGGCTCATCCTCCCATAAGAAGTTATCACTTCAAAAAATAAGGATGGCTTACATCCCGTCTCTTAATTGTATTTAACCGCAAAACACGTTTAGCAATGTCAAAAAAACGTTTAGTGGCTAAATTGTTGTTGACACGTTTGTGAAGTTGAAAAATATCAGTTGTACTTATTTATTTTGTAGATCACAGTCGTATAAAGTATTTATTGTGAGAATACAATATAAAAAATTGGTGTGTGTCGTGGGACACCAGGTAGGAACGAAGTTCCTTCGGCTAATGTAGAATCGACACAAATTGCAAAAAAATCAAATTATCAACTGAAATAACAAAATAGGTCTCTTTATTTTTGTTTGACAACATAAAATTACATAGAAATAGAATAGAAAAATAGAAATAAAAAAAAGACGTGTGGCACTCGGAGACTGCCGCGGTAAAGCTATTGTATAGCATTTTTTATCAACTTAAAAATAACGGACGGCCGTGTTCTATAATCAAAAATTCAAATTTCAAACCGCGTCTACATTTCCAAATGTCATAAGTTTCACAACCATCTGTTTTATTAACGGAATTTCGACTTTAACTTTGTGTGCTAGATATCAAATTAAGTTTAAAAAAATTATGTCGTGACAAAATTTTTCATGCCAACTTTTCGTACCAATTTTTTCCGTCTAGCCCCCTTTCGCAACGCGCGATAAGGAACTACGTTCCAATAACATATTATGTCAATTGTAATATGTGGTCAACGGTCTCAATCCATTTTTTTTACTTTTGTTTGATACAATTACACATTCTATTTATAAACTATACAAAGTTCAAACCAGCATCCGTAAATTGGTTTTATATCCAACATTTATAAACCTAATGGTATAAGCACAACCACAGATAATAAATAGCTAGTGTATTACTAACTATAAAGAAATTGAGCAACATACAAATTTGAATTGTACGCACATTAATATTATAACTGTGTTATCGGTAAACAATTAAAACTATTTCGAAACCTCGCTGTGTTACCCCATATTCTCACGCTTTAGAGAAGCATCTCTCATGCAATATAAACCACTGTAGCACAGTTGATGTCATTGTACATTCAGAGTGCATCAGACCTACAACATGTCTACCTTCGCTTTCCTCCTCCTCTGTGTGCAGGCTTGCCTCATCCACGTGAGTAATATGATCTATTTATTATGATTTTTATTATTTTATTCGCATATAATTACCACGAGTGCGTGCCGTTGCCTTATATGTGTAGTTATCATTACGCAGAAGACATATTGTCTGGTATAAGTTTATTGAGGACAATTTTTTTTATTTTATTGGCCTGAATGACGAAATAAACAGGTGGTTTGGCTGATGTACATCATATTTTGTGTCTTGTTTTGTCTTCCTAGTTAAATGAAAAATTTATCGAAGTTGGTAGTCATTTATTGAATCTCAATATTTTCTTGTTTCAGAATGCCTATAGCGCGTGCCTCGGAGCCGGTCTCGGCTACGGCTACGGAGGTCTCGGCTATGGTTACGGAAGTCTCGGGTATGGAGGATGCGGTGTAGGCGGCATCGGTTACGGCGGATTGGGCTACGGTGGTTGGGGCTATGACGGTTTAGGTTATGGCGGTTTCGGCTACGACGGTTATGGTATCGCCGGTGGTTACGGTGGTGCAGGTATCGGCAACGTTGCCGTTGCTGGTGAGCTGCCCGTGGCTGGTGCTACCGCCGTCGCCGGACAGGTGCCCATCATTGGCGCCGTAGAGTTCGGAGGTCCCGCGGCCGCCGCTGGTGCTGTATCTATCGCCGGACATTGCGGCTGTGGCTGCGGCGGACCCTTCGTCTACTGAGCGACAGAACCTTTCCTGGATCAATTATCGACAACTACCGAAATACAATAAAATAAATAATTATAACTTATATACCACTTTGAATTAAAATTTATTACCTACATGGCACTGGACTGGGTTCATCATCCCGAAACATAACATAGTTTTACTGGCGTCAATATCGAATTCGAATAATTGGTGGTCATATATTGACGAAAAATGTATTCAATTGTTTATTTAGTTGAATTTTATTCCGTTTTATTATACCTTCAATATTTCTCAGTACCGTAACGAACAAACAAAAAAGAATTATGCTTATCATGAGTTATGATGTTAAGTTTATACGAGTACTTCAATCTCTTAGTAAAATCACTTTGATTATCGCGAATAGAAAAAAATCAAGGCATTTTTTTTTCATAAAAACCATACTTCTATTAGTATTAATAATGAAAAAAGAACTATTAGTCCAGCCGCACTCGAGTGATAACATTACTAACGAAAAGTATTTCGTCTTTATTTTGAAAGATAGATTTAGGATCGACCTCATACTTGGCGAGGATGATGATTTAACCGCTAAGGACTTCTGCACTTATTTATTAACCGTCTCTCATTTTTCAAGTACAAATCATAAAATACAAAACCTTCAAAATTGAGATCTTGTCGATCTTTAAGGAGAAGTTCAATTTGAAGTACTTACGGAGAATTGAAAATTATATTTGGCTATCTTATAATTTTACCTTATAAACGTTATTAACGTTTAGTTAAGACAATCCTACGTTGCGAAGTGGGCAAGTAATCGGCTATGAAGCGAGAGGCTGCGGGTTCGGTTTCAAATCCGAGACAATTTTTTTTATTTATTTATCATTTTATTTCAGAGTTATCCATAAACAATAATTATACAAAATTCATCACAATAGTAAATACAAAATTCATTACAATGTCATAACAATATAAAAGTCATAGGTTACAATTTTTTTATTTTTTAGAGATTTACCCCCATCCCAATACGCATCCATTTGTTTTGAATGGGGCAGTCCGGTCTGGCACTGATCATCTGCAGGATGCCGTTGCGACTGGCCTGCGCCCTTTCCCGTAGGGACACAACTTTCTTACGGATAATCGCATCAAAGCCGTCAGTGCGCAAAAATCAGCTGGTTAGTAATCATACCTATTGGAAGGAGGGGCTTCCAATAGGTATCGATAACGAGGTCATAAAAATGATTTGAATGAGCTGATTTTTTTGTTTTTACTTAGTTAATATTCATATAATTGAACAGTCATTTTTTTTTTTTTTTTCACTTTATTGGGACAAAAAACAACTATACATTGTATTTACAATTTAGCCTGTTACCTTAAAATAATGTTACTTAATGTATAATCAACACCAATGTCCACAAAGAATTTTAGACAAAAATATATATATATTGTCCTACAAATAGAATAATAAATTTTTGAGTATCATCAAATCGAAATATTCTATCCTTGCTACCTCTGTTAGCTACCACAATAGAGAATTTTCGCATAGGGAATTGTTGGGCGTCTCATCGAAACGAAGCTACTCACGGAAAATTAGCTTGATAGTAATCAAGTGGATCAGCTGGCCCAGGGACTCCGGACCATTATAGCTATGCTTGAAGAAAAAAATCTCTTTCGTTCGTTTTTTCGTTTGTGCTGACTGCTGATGGACCATTTAAAAGTCACAAATGTTTTAGTTATTGACTTCGGGGTCGGCGTAAATAACTATTTAACGGCCAGGTTACTGTTTAATATGACTTGTGTAATGCAGCGAAACACGATTCCATAAACTTGTCAAAAATAAAATATTATAAAATTTGAATTATGTACTATAATTTATTATACACATTACTGACGTAATAATTTTATTGATAGTATTGATAGCTATCTGTGACAAAAATAGATAAAATATAGTACAATTGTCTCTAATTAAGTAAAGTCAGACAAGATGGTAGGAGACTCGTATGCCAGAGCCCGTCTGGGTTGGTACCACCGCTTTGTCTATTTCTACCGCCAAGCAACAGTGTGTAAGCACTGTTGTGTTTCGGTTTGAAGGACCATTATGAGACTTAACATCTTATGTCTCGGGTGACGAGCGCAGTTCAGTGCCAAACAGTGCTTTGTAATTCAAAGTTCTGTGTGGTGTTGCTTCTGTTTATGGGCAGGCGTGGCGCTTACTATCAGGCGAGCGCCTTGCTCGTCTCGTCATTCAATCATATAAAAAAAGTCGGTGTCCCTATTCAAATTATCAACCGACTTCAAGAAAAGAGGACGTTTTTAATTCAGGGAGTTTTTTTTTTGCTATTTTAATGTATGTAAATCAATTTCTCTGCCAACTGTGGACCGAATTTGACGGAAAAATATGATTCGATAGAGTTTAGCTGCGATGTCATCCCAAATAAATTTGGTTAAGATCTAACAATGAAGTACGAACAAAAAATAATCCTCAACGGACGATAGGTCAGTCGTCGCGACTGTGATATTGCGTTAGATTTTACATACATAGCTGTACTTAATATTGAAAAGTAGAAATTACACCAATTCCAGAGACAAAAATTCCAATTCCAAAATTTTATTTTTGAATTTTTAGTATTTTTTTAGTCGCTTTTTACGTTTTGTTAAAACTTATTTTATTTACTTTTCGCCACCGGTGTTATGGGCTCTTTAAGATGATGTATGAGAGAGTTATAAATTATGCTGCACGCGAAATTTAGTGGTTCAACTTGAAATTATTGGTAGCGTACATTATTCATTAACACCATCCATCCAGTCGTTCTCTCAATGCTGAGGATCATGAGCTCGTCAGGCCGAGGTAGTAAGCCCTCCATCTGGGTCTGTCTGGTTTAGTTATTTGTTCACTTCATTTAGCTGATGGCCTACCACGAGAGCGCCAACCCTCCAATTTTAATTAACACAGGTGAACCGAATATACATATTGACAGCCTCCGTGGCGCAGCGGGCGAGTAGCCGGCGGCGAAGCGAGAGGCCGCGGGTTCGATCCCCGCACCGAGACAAATGTTTGTGTGATGCACAAATTTTTGTTTCGGGGTCTGGGTGTTGTGAGACCGAAAGTCTCTCGTAGTTCCAGATACCCACGATACAAGACTCGTATCTTACTGTGGGTTCAGGACTATGTATGTGACTGTTGGGTGTATTATTATTATTATTATATTCGGGTACGGTAGTAAAGCAATAAAAAAGAACTATAATTTGCCATGGTTTATTCGTTCGTCCTTATTGGTTATAGTTTGGTCGGTAGGATTCTGTTGTACTACAAAGGTAGTTTTAGTATCTGAGACCGCAGCCACATCCGCGACCGCCGATGCCACCGCAGCCGCATCCACGACCGCCGATGCCACCGTAGCCGAGTCCGTAGCCGAGCCCGTAGCCGTATCCGCCCAGACCAGCACCCTCGGCAGTGATACCGACGGCACCATCACCGCAACCGTAAGAGATAGCACCAGCACCGGCGGTGGGGAACACGCCGTCCACGGCCACGGTACCCAGGAATGGCAGGTTACCGCCAACAGCCACACATCCCTCGTACACGTTCTCAGAAGCTACAGCGAGTCCAGTGGGACCGACACAGGAAGAACTGGCGACGCCGAGACCACCACCGTAGGCAGCTCCGAGACCGATTCCATCGTAACCCAGGCCGCCGCAACCCAGACCTCCATACCCCCAACCATCATAACCCAGACCGCCGTACCCAAAACTGTCGTAACCCAAACCTCCGTAGCCACAACCAGTGCCGAGACGTCCGAGGCAAGTACTTACAGCGCTCTAGAAATAAACATGATGAAATAATAATATAATAGTGCATAAATTATTTTTTATAGAACTTATGTTTGTAACCAACGCAAATCAGTAAGAGGTTCTCAATTAGATACGAATATTATTTTCTTAACCACGCATGTATTTTCATAGCTGATGTTATTTTCGTCCTTGTTTTATTTATAAATCTAATTTTTCTCTATTCGTTGGCTTTATTAAAATTTGAATAAAAGTTTACACTAAGGGGTTAAATCAGGGATGAAACACTAAAACTTCATTATTTACACACCGATTTTGATGTGGCTTTCAACAAAAAAAATAGATATTTACAAACCTATAAATAATTGAAATAATGGAACCGTTAAAAATGAAAAAAACAATCAATTAATATAATATTATCTAGGTGCTCATCAATAATTATTAAATAGGGAATTTAAAATATAAAATCCGTTAGATTATATAATAGGATCTAATTTACTATTTTTAATTTCCAGTTTCTTGCGTAGATTTTATATTTGTTAAAGAGAACATTTTATTTAAATGAAAATGTACATATTTCAACCACTTCGTTTGGACTAAAATAATATCGTAATAAGTCAAGTAAGTAAGTAAGAAAGTAGTAAGTATATCAGTATTAAAAACCCTTAAAATTCATACCCTCACAAAATGATAGTGTTGTAAAGTTCTTACCTGAACTAAGAGAGCTGAAGCGCAGAAGGCGAGCACAACTTTAGCAGACATGTTTGCGTACTAATGATGTTCCAGCGGAAGTAAAAACCAGAATGATTCTCTGGCACTGCGGAGCAGTTTTATATGAATGGGATTGTTAGCGTACTGTGTGTTATCACAATAAGCACTGGAATTATGAAACCTGTGACCTTTTTAGTGTTCATTAATCTGTGCAGTGATAGATATGTCCGTTATATTCAATAATAAATGATCCGTACGTGAATGGTAGGATTTATAATATCAAACAAAGAATTGAATTTATTGCGAAATTACACTAACAAATTACGAACTTTTGGGATATTAGTCGTATTATAAAAACAAAGGTTTTTTTTTGTATATAAGCGTCGTTTTGGTCAGTTGTAATCATTCTGCAGTCAGCTGTCAATTGATCAGACAAATATGTCTACCTTCGCGTTCCTCTTCCTCTGCGTGCAGGCTTGCCTCATCCACGTGAGTACACATTAGGATATCTCTATAATAATTATTAATTATTTATTTCTTTCATGTTGGCAACCACTAGATTATAATGATTAAAAATGGATTTTGTTTATTAATGAAAATGTAAAAATGAGCATTGATATTTAATTGTTGTCCTTAAGTAATCACTAGAACAAACATGACTCTAATATACAATGGACTTTCTTACTATCTTAGGAATCTAATTAATATAAGATGTTTTTTTTTCAGAATGCTTACAGTTCATGTTTAGGTGGCTGCGGCTACGGAGGCCTCGGCTACGGTGGTCTCGGCTATGATGGTTTCGGCTATGGCGGTCTCGGTTACGGCTGCGGCGGTCTTGGCTACGATGGTTTCGGCTACGGTGGTCTTGGCTACGGTGGTTTGGGATATGGCGGTCTTGGTTACGGTGGATTCGGTTATGATGGCCTTGGTGGTTATGGCGGTGCCGGCGTTGGAAACGTGGCCGTCGCCGGTGAGCTGCCCGTGGCTGGTACCACTGGTGTCGCCGGACAGGTGCCCATCATCGGCGCTGTTGGATTCGGAGGTACCGCGGCCGCTGCCGGTACTGTGTCCATCGCCGGTCGTTGCGGTTGCGGTTGCGGCTGTGGCGGTCTCTACGGCTACTAATATTGCAAAAATATAACGACTATCTGTAACAATTGAACATATCTTACAATATGATATTCAAACTCATTGTTACTGAAACTGGAAAATAAATAAATACTGAGCATAAAACATATATTTGTCAAATTTCTTTATCTATTTTCTGGTTCCGTACCCAATCGGGCCCTACTTCTAAATGTAAACCCGTGGGCGTAGCTATAGCTTTCACATAGAGGGTCATGAGTTTAAAAATGTACTAGATAAACTAGTTTTCACCCGTGACTTCACGTAAAAAGTGGCAGAATACTAAATAAACTGCTACTAAATAACTAAGGAAACTGTTAGAAATTATATAAACATTCAAGTACACCCAAGTTAAGCTTAAGCTGCGGGCAAACCATACTATAGTTATTCTAATTACCTACAAATAAAATATATAAGCAATATTTTTATGTATGTGTAAGTAATTTTCTTTGTATTTTGCCGTTATGACGCCAAGTCATTAGCTTAAAATTCTTACCAGACGGTTGTACGTTTTCCTAACATACAAATAAAAAAAGAAAAAACATTTAATACAATTGGTTAGCATTATGTGGGCAGTATTGTATTCCGGTTTGAAGGACATTGAAGCCAGTGAAATTGCTGGTCATTAAAAAACTTAACATCTCTTGGTCACAAGAGCAGTCCAGTGCCATGCAGTATTTTTTAATTCATGGTTCTGATTGGTGCTGCCCCTGATTATGGGCTGGCGTGATGGTTAACATCAGGCGAGCGACCTGCTTGTCGTCATTTAACGCAAGTATAAAAAAATGGAATGCACTGATAACAGAGTGTCAAAATATAGACTCCGCGTTTTCTTTCCTTGACTACTTTTTTACTACGATTTTCTAGTATAACTTATCGTTTATAATGCAGCGGGATGAATAAGGTTAGTTAGATTATATAAATGATATTAGTTTTTATAACGCATAAGATCGTAAATTATAATTAATATGTTCAACCTATACGTCCCACCGTTGGGCTTAGACTTTCTCTACGAATCGGAGGGGTTAGCCTTATATGCATAAGTTTAACATCCAGGTATAATGGGGATTGGTAATCCTTCAATAGCTTTCGAAATTCTTGTGGGGAACTTCTCAGATATGTAGGTTTCCTCAAGATTTCCTTGACCGTTAAAGCAAGCAATAATAATAATAATTAACAATGAATACATACTTAACTTAAAAAGGTCATCATCATCATCATCAGCCACAAGACGTCCACTGCTGAACATAGGCCTCCCCCAAAGATTTCCAGACCAACCTGTTGGAAGCGGCCTGCATCCAGCGACATCCTGCGACCTTTATCAGGTCGTCTGTCCACCTTGTAGGTGGACGTCCAACGCTGCGCTTGCTAATACGTGGCCTCCATTCTAGAACCTTTCTGCCCCATCGGTTATCGGTTCTGCGAGCTATGTGGCCTGCCCACTGCCATTTCAGCTTGCTAATCCGCTGGGCTATGTCGGCGACTTTCGTTCTTCTACGGATCTCCTCATTTCTGATTTGATCACGTAGAGAAACACCGAGCATAGCCCTCTCCATAGCTCGCTGAGTAACTGTGAGCCGTCTTATACGGCCCATATTCAGAGGCCACGTCTCAGTGCCGTATGTCATCACTGGTAACACACATTGGTTGAAGACTTTAGTCTTCAGGCACTGAGGTATTTTGGACGAGAAGACCTTGCCAAACTTAACATAACTTGGTAAAAAGGTCAGAGTTACATTAATTCTAAAAACAGTCCAGACGCAGAAGAACGCCGTTCTATATTTCACTGGTACTAACATTTATTGGCCTATCATAAAACGTCATAGTTTTTAAGGTTGTTTTGTTTTATCTATTTTATGTCTTCTTGAGCACAATTCACTTATTACTTAATAAGTCATATCCAGTGATAGTGTCAAACAGTAGATAGATGGCATGTATTTAGAAATAGGGCTCAGATGGAAACGTACGTACATTCCGTAAGTACGGAACCTGAAAATAAATGAAGAAATACGACAAAGATATGTTTTATGCTCAGTATTTATTTGTTCTTCAGATTCAGTAACAGGAGTTTGAATGTCATATTGTAAGATAGGTTTGATTGTTGTAGATAGTTGTTATATTTTTGCATAATCAGTAGAGACCGCCACAGCCGCAACCACAGCCGCAATGACCGGCGATGGATACAGTACCAGCAGCAGCCGCGGTACCTCCGAACCCAACAGCGCCGATGATGGGCACCTGTCCGGCGACGCCGGTGGTACCAGCTACGGGCAGCTCACCAGCAACGGCCACGTTTCCAACGCCGGCACCGCCATAAGCACCAAGGCCATCACAACCGAAACCACCGTAACCAAGACCGCCATATCCCAAACCTCCGTAGCCGAGACCACCGTAGCCGAGACCACCGTAGCCGAGACCACCGTAGCCGAAACCATCGTAGCCAAGACCACCGCAACCGTAACCGAGACCGCCATAGCCGAAACCATCATAGCCGAGACCACCGTAGCCGAGGCCTCCGTAGCCGCAGCCACCCAAACACGCACTGTACGCGTTCTGAAAAAAGTATACATCTTGATGAGAATCCTAAGATAATAAAATAGTCCATTGTATATTTGAGGAATGTTTGTTCTAGTGATTATTTACGTAGGATTATTAAATACTGATACACATTTTTAAATTTTTATCAATAAATAATATCCATTTTTAATAATTACAATCTAGTCTTTGCCAACATGAAAGAAATAAATAATTAATTATTTAAGACATAAAATCTTAATGTGTACTCACGTGGATGAGGCAAGCCTGCACGCAGAGGAGAAGGAAAGCGAAGGTAGACATGTTGTAAGTCTGATGCACTCTGAATGTACAATGAGTTCCACTGACCAAAACGACGCTTATATATAAAAAATATTCCCTTTGTTCTTGTAATACGATAAACATTCCATAACTTCGTAATCTATTAGTTTCATTTCGCAATAAATTTAATTTTTTGTTTTTATATTACAAATCCTGGCATACACGTACAAGTCATTAAGCATTAAATATGCTAGAGTTATTTATCGTTGTGCAGCTTAATTAATACTTACAAGGTCAGAGGTTTCTTAATTCCAGTGCTCATTGAGATAACGCATTGTACGCTAACAATCCCATTCATATAAAACTGCTCCGCAGTGCCAGAGAATCATTCTGGTTTTTACTTCCGCTGGAAGATCATCAGTACGCAAACATGTCTGCTAAAGTTGTGCTCGCTTTCTGCGCTTCAGCTCTCTTAGTTCAGGTAAGAACTTTACAGTACTATAATTTAGTGATGATTTTTAAGACCATATAGGTCATTGAAACTAGAAGATTTTTATTATTAAAGTACAAACGTTTCTGGTTTTGTATGTTATTTTAGTTCAAATGAAATGGTTTAAAATCATTTTGTCCATTCCTTTGAAATGTTCACTTTATAAACTATAAATCCGACGCAAGAAACTGGAATTTAATAGCAAAAAAAATCAGATCCCTAACTAGTCTAACCAATGTTTTATTTCAGTTTTCCATTCATTAGTGATTGATGATAGCACTTACATAAAAAATCGGTTGATTAACAGTAGGCGAGTAGCCGACTGCGAAACGAATGACCGTGGGTTCGATTCCCGCACCGAGACAAATGTTTGTACGATCCACAAATATTTGTTTTGGGTGTGGGTGTTGTGGGGCCGTAAGTCCCTCATAGTTTATATGTGTGTGACCGTTGGGTGTATTTATTATTATTATTTATTTTTCAACTTTTAAAAGGTTTTTGATGAAAGATTTATAAAAAAGTTGTGTACAAATGCTGAAATTTAAGTGTTACATCCCGATTTCACTCTTTAGTATATTTGTTTTTTCAATTTTAATGATTTCAACATACTAACTCGATTAATAAATAAAATAAATATTAAAATATGATCACACTGAAAAAATATATGCTTACTTCTCGCTTATTTTGCGTCGGTTACTGACATAATGCATAAAAAATAAAAATGGCACTATAATATCACATAATTTCATTATGTTACATTCTAGAGCGCTGTAAGTACTTGCCTCGGACGTCTCGGTACCGGTTTCGGCTACGGAGGTTTGGGTTACGACGGTTGGGGCTACGGCGGTCTGGGTTACGATGGTTTTGGATACGGAGGTCTGGGTTGCGGCGGCCTGGGTTATGATGGAATCGGTCTCGGAGCCGCCTACGGTGGTGGTCTCGGCGTCGCCAGTTCTTCCTGTGTTGGCCCCACTGGACTCGCTGTAGCTTCTGAGAACGTGTACGAGGGATGTGTGGCTGTTGGCGGTAACCTGCCATTCCTGGGTACCGTGGCCGTGGACGGCGTGTTCCCCACCGCCGGTGCTGGTGCTATCTCTTACGGTTGTGGTGATGGTGCCGTCGGTATCACTGCCGAGGGTGCTGGTCTGGGTGGCTACGGGCTCGGCTACGGACTCGGCTACGGACGCGGATACGGACTTGGCTACGGTGGCTTCGGCGGTCGTGGATGCGGCTGCGGCTGCGGCATATAATAACCTCCCCTCTATAAAGCACAAAATCCTAACGACCCGATCATGTAACTACAAGGAGAAATAAATAAAGTACAGCATTATACATCTTTGTTTTTATTTATTTATTTATACCCGAATATTTACTTTAATCTACATTGTTAACATAAATGGAACAAGCTATTGATCCTTATACTAGCCACTCAACTTTGTGTGAAGTAAGATTCAAAACTAAATTATATAGTCATAATTTTATTTTAGATAATCTCTTCACACACAATAAAATTAGGATCACATAATAATATAATATATTAACAATACTCTAATATATATTGCGAGCGGGTAAGAACAGAGAAAACGAATAGACCATTGTTCCAAAAACTATACATAATATGTAATTACATTCCACGTATGAAGACAGACTGAATTACCTTATTATGAAGACTTAAGAAAGGAATATAAATTGTGTTTAACATTTTACTTACATTTTATTTATTTATTTCAATGAAGAAACGGTAGCAACACCACACCGAACTTTGAATCATAAAGCATTGGACTGTCTCAGCACCATATTATTATGAGATGTTGAGTCTCATAATGCCCAATAATTTTACTGGCTTAAATTTCCTCCAAACTGGAACATAACAGTGCTTACACACTACTGCTTGCCGGCAGAAATATATAAAGCAATGGTAAGTGCTTATCCAGACGGCCCTTCTTATATGAAGGACCTATCACGTAATATATTTGTTTTTTTTTTATCCGAGTACGGCAAAGTGACTGCACTACACCTGATAGTAAGCGTAGTGCAGTCCAAAATACCGGATTCTGGTGACCACCGATAAACTCATTGTTTATCGGTGGTCACCAGAATCATGGCGGCCTGTATAAATGCTTCTTCCCTCTTCGGAGAGGGAAGAAGCAAATCGAGGGACCTGCGACAGGACAGGATGACATCGATGACCGATGCAGACACAATAATTATACAAGAATGTACCCTTGTACCCGCCCCAACCAACCATCAAGGCATGTCGCAAGCCCCTCGGGAGAACCGGATATACACTGGCTGACCCTGGAATGCGACCCACACAAGGTGGGTCACTATGGCAGGTTTTAACACCACTGTACGGTGGTTGCCATCCGGTCGGATACGAATATCCTCCCACCAGCAATATACGAATATCCTCCCACCAGCAAAATATAATAATAATAAATTTAGCCCTATATTACACTCATCCCACTGCTGGGCACGTGCTTCATCTACTTAATGAGAGGGCTTAGGCTCCTACCATACTGGCCCATGGTGAGTTGGGAGACTTCACATTCCTTCAAAATTGTTATGAAAAACTTAGGTATACAGGTTTTCACATAATGCACAACCACAACCTTCACAGTTAAAGCAAACGATAATCAATATATACTGTAGTGTATGGCTGACCTACTGTATAGGCATACCTTCGGTATTATAACTATCGTGAGGTTATTCGGTAAATAGATTGACATCTCCCGACGGATAATACCTTATAAATACAACGGCAGCTATAAGGGACACAGTCGTTCCAGTAGACCAGAAGTGTGTCTACAAAATGTCTGTGTGTAGTGGTGTAATAGTGTGTGTACACATGGTGAGATACGGGCCAACTATGAGGACGGAGGAGATCGGTTGCACACTTAACTAAGAAAAGTCATAAGTGCATGTTCTTGTGGCTGGTTTCGAACATGCGATTTTCGTCTCCACAGTCTCGTACCACTCGCTGCTGAGCTATCTCTGCTTACCACCTAGTACCATTTCACTAAATTATTAATAAAATTGACCCAGGTCCTCTTAGTAATATACATTTCCGTGTGTGCTTAATACATGACTGCTTCCGCATTACGGTTACCGAGAACAGTAAGTCCTGTGATGATGGGTCGAAGTAGAGAGGTCCGGTTATGATGTAAGCTGGGTTTTCTCTAAGGGCTGGGTTTAGGAAGAGTGGTCCCTCTGCAATGCATTTGAGATGATAGTGTGTCTCGGCGGAATCCCCCGCAACATAGCAGCTCTATTTGGAGAAGCACGGCTTCCCCCGCTCAACCGGTGAAGGGATTAGAGAAGGTGGTCCTAAAGAAACGTTCACCCCAACATCTTTATGGGAGGTAGTTACTATGGCCGCCTATGCATCCGTACGCTCGTGGTCAAAAAATAAGAAAAAGAAAGAAATTTTAACCACCATTTATTGAGCCCAGAACGTTTGCACCATCCTCGACAGAGCCAGTAATAAAAATTGCTATTATAGCTCAAGAGCTCGGACGCCAAGATGTAGATATTGCTGCTCTAAGCAAAATATCTAGCTGATGAGCTTGTAGAACAATGTGGTGGCTATCTTTTGGAAAGCACTCCCGTTTCTAAGCCTCGTAGGTCAGGTGTAGGTTTTGCTCTTTACTGCGACGATTGTACTACGAATAGGCAGGAAAACATATATCTTCTGATACATTGACATCAAACTCTAGTGCGATGCAGTGCTAATTAAAAGACTTGTGTGCAGTTGTTGATTATAAGCAAGCGTGGCGCTTACCATCAGCCGAGGTACCTCTCGTTTCGTGATTCAGGCTAATAGAAAAACTGCGACGTTCCTTGGCAGATATTTGCCAAATATGTTATCTTTTTCGTCTCCCTAGCGTTATCCGTGGTTTATTCCTCCTTACTACTTAGATACTCCCACTTTGCCAGGTCTATAAAGCATGCTCTATAGTGAGAGCCTATGATAACATTTTATAGGATACCCTCAATTTTCGTCACGTTATGTCTATTTTTTACATAACATTGTAGCACAGTATTGTATATCTGTATACTATGACTAGCCTGTAACCGTCTCCAGGGTCCCATCTATCCCTGTAGATAAATTCATTAAAATCGGTTCAGTGATTTAGGCGTGAAAGCGTAACAAACAAACTCAATTACGCACTAACTTTCACCCCCTTTTCATCTCTTATTAACTAAAATTTCCAAAATTCCTGAAACACGTGTTTATTTGTTTTACGTCAATAACCGAAATACGTATGATCGAAACTACGTCACACATGAGAAAATTCGCTAGGTAAGTCAGCTTTTAAGTGTGTTCTTTTAATATTAAGTATCTATAAAATTACATAGTGACAAGATTTTTGTTATTTATATGTTAACTCTGAAGCTAACACTACAACCATTCTAAATTTGAAGCTTGCTGTATAAACGTTTTTACGATAAAGCAAAAACAAAAATATCGAACGAATCCCTCTACGTTATTTTATTTTATCTGTTAGGATGTTTGTTATACTACTATACTGTGTGATAAATTCTGCCAGCTATCTATAACGGTTCAAAACATAGAGCGCTTTAAAGGTCGCTGCTAGATAGCAGAGAAACGGCGTAGGTCTAAAACAGGGTCTAGTTGGCACTCTTTGGTAATCAAACCCTAAAATAAAAAAAGAAATATGACGAAGAAACGTTTTATGCTTAGTATTTATTTGCCTGACCAGTTTCTGTAAAATGAGTTACATTGTTATACTTTTGCGATGATCAGTAGCCGTAGAGACCGCCACAGCCGCAACCGCAACCGCAACGACCGGCGATGGACACAGCACCGGCAGCAGCAGCAGTACCTCCGAATCCAACAGCGCCGATGATGGGCACCTGTCCGGCGACACCGGTGGTACCAGCCACAGGCAGCTCACCGGCGACGGCCACGTTACCAATGCCGGCACCACCATAAGCACCAAGACCATCACAACCAAAACCACCGTAACCTAGACCGCCATATCCCAAACCACCGTAGCCAAGACCACCGTAGCCGAAACCATCGTAGCCAAGACCACCGCAACCGCAACCGAGACCGCCATAGCCTAAACCATCATAGCCGAGCCCACCATAGCCGAGGCCTCCGTAGCCGTAGCCGCCTAAACACGCGCTGTACGCGTTCTGAAAAAAGTACACCTTGATGAGTATTCTAATATAATAAAAAGTCCATTGTATATTTGAGGAATGTTTGTTCTAATGATTAATTACGTCGGTTAAAAATTACTGATGCTCATTTTTAAATTTTCATCACTAAACAATATCCATCTTTAGTAACTATAATCTAGTCTTTGCCGACATGAAAGAAAGAAATAATTAATTATCTACGAACTAAAATCTTAAGGTGTACTCACGTGAATGAGGCAAGCCTGCACGCAGAGAAGGAGGAATGCGAAGGTGGACATATTTGTGTGTTCTATTTACGACTGACTGCAGAATGATTACAACTGACCATAACTACGCTTATATATAAAAAATATCCTCTTTGTTCTTGTAATAGGATACACATGCCACAAGGTCGTAGTCTGTTATTTTCTTTATTATTTGTTTTCATTACTTGTTCGATATTTTATAAACCCTATTTTGCACGTACGGACCATTAAGCATTGAATATACTGGAGATATTTATCGCTCTACAGCTTGAGGACTAACAAGGTCAAAGGTTTCATAATTCCAGTTCTTATTGTGATAACGCATTGTACGCTAACAATCCCATTCATATAAAACTGCTCCGCAGTGCCAGAGAATCATTCTGGTTTTTACTTCTGCTGGAACATCATTAGTACGCAAACATGTCTGCTAAAGTTGTGCTCGCCTTCTGTGCTTCAGCTCTCTTAGTTCAGGTAAGAACTTTACAAGATTATCGTTTTGTGAGGGCATGAATTTTATAAAATTGAAAATTTGAGGATATTTTATATTGATATACTTATATAGTGTTTCTTGACTTGATACGATGTTCTTTTAGTGGGAACGAAATGGATTAATAAATGTATATGCTAATTTTAATAAAGTGTTCCCCATAACAAACTTTAATATAAAAGCGACGCAAGAGACTGGAAATTAAAAATAATAAATTATATCCTTAAATTTAATCTAACGAATTTCATATGTTTTAATTCCCTATTCAAAAATTATTAGCAATTGATTAGGTAATATTGATTGATTGATTTTTATCGGTTTTTTATCTTCAACTATTGAAAAGTTTTATACATCAATTTTAGAGTCATGAAAATCGGTGCGTGAAAGCTGAAATTTTTGTATTTAATCCCTGATTTAACCCCTAAGTGTTATTTTTTCTTAAAATTCCTCAATGGAACCAACGTAGCTAATAGATTAATAAATAAAACAATTACTAAAATAAGACGTCATGAAAATACATACGTGGTTAAGATATTATACGCCTGTAATTGAGACCTCTTATGGGTTTGCTTGGCTACAAACATAAGTTTTATAAAAAAAAAAATATGCCTTATATTAAGTCATTATGTTTAATTCTAGAGCGCTGTAAGTACTTGCCTCGGACGTCTCGGCACCGGTTTCGGCTACGGAGGTTTGGGTTACGACGGCATTGGCTACGGCGGTCTGGGTTACGGTGGTTTTGGCTACGGAGGTCTGGGTTGCGGCGGCTTGGGTTACGATGGAATTGGTCTCGGAGCTGCCTACGGTGGTGGTCTCGGCGTCGCCAGTTCTTCATGTGTAGGTCCCACTGGACTCGCTGTAGCTTCTGAGAACGTGTACGAGGGATGTGTGGCTGTTGGCGGTAACCTGCCGTTCCTGGGTACCGTGGCCGTGGACGGCGTGTTCCCCACCGCCGGTGCTGGTGCTATCTCTTACGGTTGTGGAGATGGTGCCGTTGGTATCACCGCCGAGGGTGCTGGTCTGGGCGGATACGGGTACGGGCTTGGCTACGGACTCGGCTACGGAGGCTTCGGCGGTCGCGGATATGGCTGCGGCTGCGGCTGCGGCAGATACTAAACTGCCCACTATAAAGCACAGAATCTTAACGACCCAACTATGTAACTACAATGAGGAAAAAATAAAGCATATCAAATTACATCATTCTTTTTTATTGTATTGCTCCTAAACCTGAATATTTACATCCATGTATCTTGTAAACATAAATTAGAGACGTTATCGATCCTTGAGGCTAGTGCCACTCAATTTTGTATGAAGCTGGATTTAAAATTAATAATAATAAGCTCGACATTCACAATTAGAATAATTCAAAAATTCATTAAAAAGAATCAGTAAATTAATTAATACTATTACTATAAGTACAAAGACTCTAATGTCGCGAACAGATAGGAACAGTCAAAATAAATGGACCAATGTTCTCAAAACTATATTTATATTTTATCCCACGTATAAAGACAGACAATGCAAAAAATCCCCCAATAACATATTTGTGAAAAAAGGGGTAAGTTCAATACAAAGGACATTCGAGGTTATCGCGTCGGCGTCTTCCCTGATAAAAGAGTTGAGATCTAAACGGGTACCAAGTTCTAGTCCAGTCCTTAAACAACCAAAAAAACATTTTGTAAAACATATTAAAATGTTAATACAATAATATTAATAAAAGACGACCAATCGCGTGATAATTAGTAATAGATAGATAAGTAGTAAGTTATAATGACAAGTCTTTTATGAGTGTGACTAACAGGATCTTCTCAGAGCTGGGTCGCGCCGCGTAGAATCCAATAGTAATACGATGGTGCAACACATTCCGCAGTCAATGTTAAAGTCAGAGTTACTGTTATCGTCACATATGACATAAAACTTAACTATAACGTCTGTTATGGTGCAATCCAACTTTAATCTACAAAAACTTAAACTATCCTACTCCCTACTACTATTATTGTCATGAATGAATTTCAATGTTTGTGAATCTGGATGTTTGTTAGTTAATCACGCTCGAGCTATCTTTATAGCATATGACGTCACAGATTGATCTCTCGACCGACCACAATCAATCGGCATGAACGTACGTGTCATGTTTCTTAAGCTATACTATAACACTGCTGTGTGCGGTTGTATATTTATGGGCATCCGTGGCGCTTACCATCAGGCGAAAGACAACAAAGGCATTTTTTGGCAGAGGTTTGGAAAATATTTTAATTTTTTCTTCTGCTAGACATTATCTCAGCCATTTGCCAGGATCGTGCTTTCTACTAAGATACTCCTACTTTCCCGGTCTTTAGCATTTTACATAGTGAAAGCCTAGGAAAACATTTACAACAACAATTGGCTTTTGTAAACGTTGTCATAATTTTAACACAAAATATTCTTTATACAGTTCTTTATGACAGGTCTATAATATAATGTATCATGTAGAATTCATGTATGTTGTACATGTTATGTAGTAGTCCTCAATTAATAGTTTTAAATTCGTAGATCAATATTTATACTAGATTAGGACATTTTTAACATGATCTATATTTGACTAATTTTATGAGTTTGTAATTGTTTTTAATTCTGTTTTGTTTTTGTTATGTTATTTATTTATTTATCCTGGCTCGGCAAAGTGACTACGCTACACCTGATGGTAAGTGTAGCGTGTCGACCAACGCTAAACAATTTGTCCATCGTAGGTCGGAAAGATTATGCCGGCCTGCCAAAGGGCCAAGGGGGAGGGGAAGGAAACAGGGATGGGAAAAGGGTTAGGATCAGGGGGCAAGCCCCTGGGGAGAACCGGATGTCCAATTAACAGACTATTTGGTGTTATTATTATTATTCAATCGTTATAAACGTAACCCCTATGGTATTATGTGAATGCCATGGATAGTATGTAATTGTCACTTAGTTTTAAATTTTAAGTAATAAAAAATTCTAAGAATCTATTTAAAATAAAATAAATAACACCTAGTTAGCATATATTTTCAAGTAAATAAGTTAGTTTAAATTGGGTCAAGTCTATTACCATTTTTAAATATGGATCTGCTTTTTTTGGAAATTGAAAAGTAAATATGGCAAAGAAACATTTTACGATCAGAATTTATTTCCTTGTCCAGTTTTGGTAAGACGATTTACATTGTTATATTTTTGCGATGATTAGTAGCCGTAGAGACCGCCACAGCCGCAACCGCAACCGCAACGACCGGCGATGGACACAGTACCGGCAGCGGCCGCGGTACCTCCGAACCCAACAGCACCGATAATAGGCACCTGTCCGGCGACGCCAGTGGTACCAGCCACGGGCAGCTCACCAGCGACAGCCACGTTGCCAACACCGGCACCGCCATAACCACCAAGGCCATCACAACCGAAACCGCCGTAACCAAGACCACCATATCCCAAACCGCCATAGCCAAAGCCATCGTAGCCAAGACCACCGCAGCCGTAACCTAGACCGCCATAGCCAAAACCATCATAGCCGAGACCACCGTAGCCGAGGCCTCCGTAGCCGCAGCCACCTAAGCATGCACTGTACGCATTCTGAAAAAATACACATCTTGGTGAGAATCTTGAGATAATAAAGAAGTTTATTGCATGATTTTGACGAACGTTTCTTATAAAGTTAAACCAGCAAATAATGAAATATTAATGCTCTTTTTTAAATATTCATCCATAAACATTGTACATTTTTAATCATCTTAATCAAATTTTTCCCTTCATGAAAGAAATAAATAATTATCAAATATTGAAAATCCTAATGTTTACTCACGTGGATGAGGCAAACCTGCACGCAGAGAAGGAGAAATGCGAAGGTAGACATATTTGTTTGTTGTATTGTTGACTGACTACAGACAGAATGATTACAATTGACAAAAACGACGCTTAAATACAAATATTATTCCCTTTGTCTTTATAATTACGATAAAAATCCCAGAAGTTCATAACATGTTAGATTAATTTCGCAATAATTATAATTCTTTGTTTGATAATATAAATCCTGGCATACACGTACAGGTCATTAAGCATTGAATATACTGGAGATCAAGGTCACATATTTCTTAATTGCAGTGCTCGTTGTGATAACGCATTGTACGGTAACAATCCCATTCATATAAAACTGCTCCGCGATGTCATAAAATCATTCTGGTTTTTACTTCCGCTGGAACATCATTAGTACGCAAACATGTCTGCTAAAGTTGTGTTTGCCTTCTGCGCTTCAGCTCTCTTAGTTCAGGTAAGATCTCCAAAACTATCATTTTGTTAAGGCATGAATGTAATGAACTTTTAATTTAAAGAAATTTAATGTCAAGATCAGAGTTTCCTTATTTGGTACAATCTTTTTTCAGTTCAAACGAAATGTTTTTAAAACGTATATTCGTATATTATTATAAACTGTTCTCTTTAATAACTATAAAACCGACGCAAGATACTGGAACTGGAAATGTAATAAGTATTACATTAGTTAATATAGTTAATTCCTTAAAATTTTATCGAACCACTTTTGTATTTTTTAATCCCTATTCATTAATTTTATTGATGAAAGCACCTATGCAATATGTGTTGGGTGCATTTCACCTTATTATTGATTTTAACTTTACTTCAACATTTTTAAGGTTTACGTTTATCAAATTTTGTTTAAAGAATCAAATCGGTGTGTTATGTTAATGTTACAGCTCTGATTGCACCCCTTAGTGATAATTTTTCTTCAGTATTGAATGAGGCCATTGTACAGACCCATTCGGTTAATAAAAAAAACAATAACTAAAATTAGTTTTCGCTATGAAAATTGTATACAAGGTTTCACATAAGAAGTATTACACGCATCGAATTTCGAAGAACTTCTTTCTTACTTGTTTCGCATAATTAAAAATAAAATTAATTTATTAACTATTATAATATTGTTCAATTATGTTAAATTCTAGAGCGCTGTAAGTACTTGCCTCGGACGTCTCGGCACTGGTTTCGGCTACGGAGGTTTGGGTTACGACGGTTTTGGCTACGGCGGTCTGGGTTATGATGGTTGGGGATATGGAGGTCTGGGTTGCGGCGGCCTGGGTTATGATGGAATCGGTCTCGGAGCTGCCTACGGTGGTGGTCTCGGCGTCGCCAGTTCTTCTTGTGTCGGTCCCACTGGACTCGCTGTAGCTTCTGAGAACGTGTACGAGGGATGTGTGGCTGTTGGCGGTAACCTGCCGTTCCTGGGTACCGTGGCCGTGGACGGCGTGTTCCCCACCGCCGGTGCTGGTGCTATCTCTTACGGTTGTGGAGATGGTGCCGTCGGTATCACTGCCGAGGGTGCTGGTCTGGGCGGATACGGCTACGGGCTCGGCTACGGACTCGGCTACGGTGGCTTCGGCGGTCGCGGATTCGGCTTCGGTGGCTTCGGTGGTCGTGGATGCGGCTGCGGCTGCGGCATATAATAAACTCCCCTCTACAAAAGAAAATAATCCTAACGACGCAATCATGTAACAAACAACAAGGAGGAAAAAATAAAGAACAGCAAATTACATTTTTGTTTTTCATTGCATTGCTGCCATACCCGAACGTTAAATCTATGTATCTTATAAAAATAAATAAGACTCGTCATCGAGATCAATGATTCGCTACCAGTATAATACGCGGCTAGTGGCCACACATTTTTGTGTGAAGTAGGATCCAAAATTAAATTACGGGGTCTTTGCTTATTTTTAGTTATTCATGACTGCCTCGCTGGCGCAGTTGTATTGCGCACGCGGTACGACTGCTGAGTTAAGTTGTCGGGTTCGATCTCCGGGTTGGGAAAGGGATATTGGGCTTTTCTATCATAAAATGGTCAGTATCAGCCCGGAGTCTGAAATTGTTCGGTATAGCGATAGGCTCGCCTCCTATCACATCATAGGACGGAAATACGCTGGGTGAAATGTGGGTGTACTGGTTACACCTCTGCCTACCTCTTGAGAGATTACAGGCGTGAGTGCGTGTTTAGGTAATCTCAACATATATCTAATACGGCCATAAGTCTGTTACAAATAAAAATGCGTTTATTTTTTTATGGAACAATATAATCTTATATTCGAAATGTCGACCTTTGGCTTTGATACAGGTCTGCAATCTGGCTAGGAATCTATGCATTTACGCACTGTTTCAATGGTAAATTTAGTCACTACTTGCTCCAGAGATTTCTTAAGAGACACAATGTCGTGTCATGTCCTCTAAAACTGACCATAATTTGGTTCAGATCTGGGCTAGACGAGGCCCAGTCTTCAGCTCTTATAAAGTCCGGTACGTTGGTTTCGAGCCAGGCTTGGGTAGTTCGTGTCTTGTGACCAGATAGAGAGTCCTGCTGGAAAGTCCATCAATTTATTTTTATTTTATTTTTCATGTAATTTTATGGATACTTAATATTTCCCACTTAAAAGCTGACTTACCTAGCGAACTTTCTCATGTGTAGTTTCGATCAGATGTAATAACACTAATACCAAAAGGTCATATACTAAGATTTATTACAACTGAATACTAAAAATAATATCAAATATTTTAGCAATTGAACAATCACCAATAACAAAACAGAACAAATAAAATTAGACAGAGGTTGACCATATAAAAACGCAAGTCATCTAGTACATAATGTTTCTACAAATTCAATAGTCGTCTGCATATAATTAGACTATTAATATCTACATGATATATCATAGTATACAGATATAAAACACTGTGCTTAATCTATACTTATAAAATAACATGTCCTGACTGACTGACTGATTCATCATCGCCGAGCGCAAACTATCAAGGATACACGCATGAAATTCCCACTAAGAAAGGATTTTAGAAAATTCCACCCCAAAGGGGTCAAAATAGGGGATGATAATTTGTATGAAAGTCCGTCATTTCGTAAGTTACATAAACAAAATTTTGTATTTCGGTTATTAACGCAAAACAAACAACAAACAAAACGTGTTTCAGGAATTTCGGAAATTTTATTTAATAAGGGATGAAAAAGGGGTGAAAGTAAATGCGAAAGTGAGTTTGTTTGTTACGCTTTCACGCCTAAATCTCTGAACCAATTTCGATGAATTTATCTACAGAGACAGGTGGGACCCTGGAGACGGTTACAGGCTACTTTTATCCCGGAAAATGCTGTTCACGCGGGCAGAGCCGCGAGCAAAAGCTAGTTATGTATCAAAATAGAGATAACGTGAATAAAAAAATATTAGGGTGTCCTATAAAATGTTGTCCTAGCGTCTCACCATAGGGGATGCTCAAGACCTCGAAAAGTGGGAGTATCTAAGTAAGAAGGCACTGGAGTTTGATGTCAAAGGTATTAGAAGTTATATTTTTTCCTGCGGATTCGTAGTACAATCGTCGCAAGAAATAGCAATAGCTACGACTGACCTACGAGGCTTAGAAGCGGGAGTGCTTTCCAAAAGAAATTATACCCACCACCATGTTCTACAAGCTCATCAGCTAGATATTTCGCTTAGAGCAGCAATATCTACATCTCGGTGTCCGAGCTGTCGAGGTACAATATCAATTTTTATTTCAGAGCAAACACTGGCTCTGTCGAGTAGGGTACAAACGTTCGGGGCACAATAGATAGTGGTTAAGATTTCTTTCTCTTTCTTACAGTTCAGCCATACACTACAGTGTAGATTGATTATCGCTTGCATCAACTGTGAATGAATCATCTTGAGAAAACCTGCATATCTGATAAGTTCTCCATAACAATTTTGAAGGGATGTATTTTATCCCAACTCTTCATGGGCCCGTGTGGTGGACTGAAGCCTAACCCCTCTCATTAAGTAAAATAGGCGCGTGCCCAGCAGTTGGACGAGTATAATATAGGGCTAGAGTTGTTATTATTATTTATTACTTGATAGGTCTCTCATATACGAAGGGCCGTCTGGATAAGCATTTACCACTGCTTTATCTATTTCTGCCACACTGTGTAAGCACTGTTTTGTTCCAGTTTGGAAAAAATTGAAGCCAGTAAAATTATTGGGCATTAACAGACTCAACATCTCATATCTCGGGTGTCGATTCAGTCCAATGTTTTATGATTCAAAGTTCGGTGTGGTGTTGCTTCCGTTTATGGGCAGGCGTGGTGTTTACCATCAGGCGAGTGACCTGCTCGTTTCGTCATTGAAACAAATAAAATATGGAACTAAATTAAACACAATTTATCTTCTTTGCTTAAGTGTTCATCTTAAGGTAATTTTATCTGTCCTTATACGTGGGATGTAATTAAAATATATGTAGTTTTTGGAACAATGGTCTATTTGTTTTCTCTGTTCTTACCCGCTCGCGATATATATTAGAGACTTGTATATGTTGTAGTATTATATTATTATATAATCCTAATTTTATTGTGTGTGAAGAGATTATCTAAAATAAAATTGTGAGTATATAATTTAGTTTTAAATCTACTTCACATAAAGTTGAATGGCTAGCATGAGGATCAATGGCTTGTCTCATTTATGTTTACAAGGGAGATTAAAGTAAATATTCGGGTATAAATAAATAAATAAAAACAAAGATGTATAATGCTGTACTTTATTTTTTTTCTCCTTGTTGTTACATGATCGGGTCGTTAGGATTTTGAGCTTTATAGAGGGGAGGTTATTATATGCCGCAGCCGCAGCCGCATCCACGACCGCCGAAGCCACCGTAGCCAAGTCCGTAGCCGCGTCCGTAGCCGAGTCCGTAGCCGAGCCCGTAGCCACCCAGACCAGCACCCTCGGCAGTGATACCGACGGCACCATCACCACAACCGTAAGAGATAGCACCAGCACCGGCGGTGGGGAACACGCCGTCCACGGCCACGGTACCCAGGAACGGCAGGTTACCGCCAACAGCCACACATCCCTCGTACACGTTCTCAGAAGCTACAGCGAGTCCAGTGGGACCTACACAGGAAGAACTGGCGACGCCGAGACCACCACCATAGGCAGCTCCAAGACCGATTCCATCGTAACCCAAGCCGCCGCAACCCAGACCGCCGTAGCTCCAACCGTCGTAACCCAAACCTCCGTAACCCAAACCTCCGTAGCCGAAACCGGTGCCGAGACGTCCGACGCAAGTGCTTACAGCGCTCTAGAATGTAACAATGAAATTATGTGATATTATAGTGATTTTTTTATTTTTTATACCTTGTTTGTAACCGACGCAAAACAAATAAGAAGTACTCAATCCTACGCGTATAATATGTTTTATGTGAAACGAAGCATATATTTTTGACAGGGTGATCGTATTTTAATATTTATTTTCTTTATTAATTGTTGAGTTGTTATGTTGACCCCATTAAATTTGAAGAAAAAATAACACTAAGGAGTGAAATCGTGAAGTAACACCAAAATTTCAGCATTTGCACACAACTTTTTCATGAGTCTTTCAACAAAAACCTTTTTAAAGTTGAAAAAATAAATAATAATAAATACACCCAAGAGTCACACTCATAGTTCTGACCCCACACAAGGTTAACCTGTGTCGTAGTTCCCAGAAACTATGTGGGACTTATAGCCCCACAACACCCATACCCGAAACAAATATTTGTGGATCACACAAACATTTGTCTTGGTGCGGGAATCGAACCTAAGGCGTCTCGTTTCGCAGCCGGCTACTCGCCCACTGCGAGACCAGGGTTGTAAAACCGATTCAAAAGAAACTGAAAATCAACCGATTAATTTTATGTACGTGCTATCATCAATCACTAATGAATGGAAAATAAAAAAAAACATTGGTTAGACTAGTTAGGGATTTGATTTTTTTTGCTATTAATTTCCAGTTTCTTGCATCAGATTTATAGCTGTTAAAGTGAAGATTTCAAAGGAAATAAAAAAATATTTTTAAACCATTTCATTTGAACTAACATAACATACAAAACCAGGAAACGTTGGTACTTCAATAATAAAAATCTTCTAATTTCAATGACCATATGGTTTTAAAATTCATGCCATCACAAAACGACAGTGTTGTAAAGTTCTTACCTGAACTAAGAGAGCTGAAGCGCAGAAGGTGAGCACAACTTTAGCAGACATGTTTGCGTACTAATGATATTCCAGCGGAAGTAAAAACCAGAATGATTCTCTGGCATCGCGGAGCAGTTTTATATGAATGGGATTGTTAGCGTACAATGCGCGTTATCTCAATGAGCACTGGAATTAAGAAACCTCTGACCTTGTAAGTATTAATTAAGCTGCACAGCGATAAATAACTCTAGCATATTTAATGCTTAATGACCCGTACGTGTATGCCAGGATTTGTAATATAAAAACAAAAAAATAAATTTATTGCGAAATGAAATCTGTTACGAACTTATGGAATGTTTATCGTATTACAAGAACAAAGGGAATATTTTTTATATATAAGCGTCGTTTTGGTCAGTTGAACTCATTGTACATTCAGAGTGCATCAGACTTACAACATGTCTACCTTCGCTTTCCTCCTCCTCTGCGTGCAGGCTTGCCTCATCCACGTGAGTACATATTAAGATTTTATCTCTTAAATAATTAACGATTTATTTCTTTCATGTTGGCAAAGACTAGATTGTAATTATTAAAAATGGATATTATTTATTGATAAAAATGTAAAAATGTGTATCTATATTTAATAATTCTACGTAAATAATCACTAGAACAAACATTCCTCTTATACAATGGACTATTTTATTATATTAGGATTCTCATCAAGATGTATACATTTTTCAGAACGCGTACAGTGCGTGTGTGGGTGGCTGCGGCTACGGAGGCCTCGGCTACGGTGGTCTCGGCTGTGATGGTTTTGGCTATGGCGGTCTTGGTTACGGTTGCGGTGGTCTTGGCTACGATGGTTTCGGCTACGGTGGTCTCGGCTACGGTGGTCTCGGCTACGGAGGTTTGGGATATGGCGGTGTTGGTTACGGTGGTTTCGGCTATGATGGCCTTGGTGCTTATGGCGGTGCCGGCGTTGGAAACGTGGCCGTCGCCGGTGAGCTGCCCGTAGCTGGTACCACCGGTGTCGCCGGACAGGTGCCCATCATCGGCGCTGTTGGGTTCGGAGGTACCGCTGCTGCTGCCGGTACTGTGTCCATCGCCGGTCACTGCGGCTGCGGTTGCGGCTGTGGCGGTCTCTACTGATTATGCAAAAATATAACAACTATCTACAACAATCAAACCTGTCTTACCATATGACATTCAAACTCATGTTACTGAATCTGAAGAACAAATAAATACTGAACATAAAACATATCTTTGTCATATTTCTTCATCTATTTTCAGGTTCCGTACCACTCAATGTACGTACGGTGCCATCTGGGCCCTACTTCTAAATGTAGGCCATTTGTCTACTGCTTGACACTATCACTGGATATTAGGTGAATTGTGATCAAGACATAAAGTAGATAAAACAAAATATCCTTAAAAACTATGACGTTTTATGCAGGGTTCGAAAATATCCGATATTTATTATAAATATCAAAATATCGGATATTTATGATATATATCCGATATATATCAAGTTTGATATATATCCATTTTGTATGAAAGTCGTATTATTATTCTATTGTTTTATTTATGAATACTGTTTGCATATTGCAAAATCTACTTTTAGATAAGGCATAATCAACTAAAAAACATAAAATCTTCTTTTACGGCAGAAGTGTTGCCATTAATGGGTTAGAACTTACCATTAGGGAGTATGTTTTAACTCTACTCTCAAGCCATCTACATTTGGGAAGTAGAAATACAGTAACAAACATTTGATAAGTATATCCATTGATATATATCGTCAAAACCAGTTTGATATATATCGGATATATATCGGATATATATCTTGATATATATCCATTGATATATATCCTCGAACCCTGGTTTTATGATAGGCCAATAAATGTTGGTACCAGTGAAATATAGAACGCCCCTGTTTTGCGTCTGAAATATATTTAGAATTAACTAGCTTTTGCTCGCGGCTCCGCCCGCGTGATTTGCTTTTCCCGGGATAAAAAGTAGCCTATGTCTTATTATGATGTATAAGCTATATTATTATAAAGTTTCATTCAAATCCAGTCAGTAGTTTTTACGTGAAAGAGTAACAAACATACATCCATCCATCCATCCATACTTACAAACTTTCGCGTTTATAATATTAGTTGGATAATCCAAAAAAGTTGGGATAGTATGGTAGTCACCAAGACAAAGGTTAGAAACCAGTCCCAAGAGCATGCACCTCTGACGTTTTATCTACAAATCTGAGAAGTTCCCTACAAGAGTTTCAAGAGGAAGTCCAAGCCTGTCCAAGTGGGACGTGTAGGATGGACATGCTAATTATAATTTACGATTATGCGTTATAAAAACTAACATTATTTATATAATCTAACTAGCCTACCTCATCCCACTGCAGGTAATCAGAATTCCACCCCCATTAACATAAGCGGAAAAAAATCGCTTCCTGCTCTGTGGGTTGGGAATGCTTCAAGAATTCCACTACGACATCCCCTGCTTGTCGTAGGTGGTCGTAGGTGACTACTATACCAAGTAGTAAGTCCGTCGTAATAATAAATAAACAGATGCTTATTTAAAAATGGTAATATATTTGACCCAATTTAACCTAACTTATTATTTGAAAACATTTTTTTCGATTTACCATCGGTTGGACGACATCGGCAAACATGTGTTATACTCTAGCTCTACGTGATTCATGTTGAAAAACGAGAATGGATATCGCTTAAAAGTTTATTTTTTATGGTTCCGTTAGTAATCAAATGGCAAAAACAGAACCCTTATAATTTCGTCATATCTATGTGTCCGTCCGTATACCACAGTTGTTATACTTCAGTTGTAATTCATGTAACTTTCATTTTTCTACTTGAATGCTGTAGATGGTTGTCGTCAAGTTTTGAATTTTAAACTAATATTGTGTTCACAAAGCGGTAGGTCCTTCGTATGCGAGAGGCCGTCTGTGTTTGTACCACCGCTTAGTCAGTTTCTACAGCCAAGCAAAAGTGTGTAAGCACACTTGTGTTTTAGTTTGAAGGACATTGAAGCCAGTGAAATTACTGGGTATTATGAAACTTATAACATCTTATGTCTCAGGGTGACGAGCGAGCGCAGTGCAGTGCCATGCAATGTTTTATAATTCAAAGTTCTGTGTGACGTCACAGAACGTTGCTTCTGTTTATGGGCAGGTTACCATCAGGGGAGCGATTTGCTCGTCTCGTCATTCAATTAAAAAATACTTCGAGTCAATAAAAATTGATGTGAAAAACAAAAATAAATCTATCTATACTTATAAAATAACATGTCCTGACTGACTGACTGATTCATCATCGCCGAGCGCAAACTATCAAGGCTACAAGCATGAAATTCGGACTGTATATTCATTTTGTTATGTAGGCACCCACTAAGAAAGGATTTTAGAAAATTCCACCCAATAGGGGTCAAAATAGGGGATGATAATATGTATGAAAGTCCGTCATTTTGAAAGTTACATAAACAAAATTTTGTATTTCGGTTATTGACATAAAACAAATAAATACGTGTTTCAGGAATTTTGGAAATTTTAGCTAATAAGAGATGAAAAGGGGGGTGAAAGTTAATGTGAAAGTGTTTGTTTGTTACACTTTCACGCCTAAATAACTGAACAGATTTTGATGAATTTATCTACAGGGATAAGACGGTTACAGGCTACTTTTATCCCGGAAAATGCTATTCACGCGGGCGGAGCCGCGAGCAAAAGCTAGTGTTTTATACAAAAATATTAGTCCTTTAAATACCTGATAGAAGTTCTGTCGCACCTGAGAAAGTTCACTACGTAAGTAAGCTTTCAAATAGGAAATATTGAGTGCCCATAACATTACTTATTGACAAGAATTTTATTATTTAATAATTAATTTTAAGGTTTATAATTATTTTGATAATTAATTTCGATTTGACGGTTGTTGTATTGCCGATTTTACAAAAGAGCAAAACAAAAAATATGTTTTGATTCCCTCTACATACATTATCTGTTAGGATATTTGCTATACTAACATATACTGTGTAATAAATTTTGCCAGCTATTTATAACCGTTCAAAAAATTAAAACCATTTAAAGGTATGCATGTATGCTCATAAACAGTAGAAAAACAGCGTAGGTTTAGAAACAGGGTCTGATTGCTTTTCTTTGGAAATTGAAAAATAAATATGACAAAGAAACATTTTATGATCAGAATTTATTTCCTTGTCCAGTTTCGGTAAGATAATTTACATTGTTATTTTTTTGGGATGGTTAGTAGCCGTACAGACCACCACAGCCGCAACCGCAACCGCAACGACCAGCAATAGACACAGTACCGGCAGCGGCCGCGGTACCTCCGAATCCAACAGCGCCAATGATAGGTACCTGTCCGGCGACGCCAGTGGTACCAGCCACAGGCAGCTCACCGGCGACAGCTACGTTACCAACGCCGGCACCACCATAAGCACCAAGGCCATCATACCCAAAACCACCGTAACCAAGCCCAGCATATCCCAAACCACCGTAGCCCAAACCATCGTAGCCAAGACCACCGCAGCCGCAACCGAGACCGCCATAGCCTATACCATCATAGCCGAGACCACCGTAGCCGAGGCCTCCGTAACCGAGGCCGCCGTAGCCACCTAAACACACGCTGTACGCATTCTGAAATACATAAATAAATCTTGGTGAGAATCTTGAAATAATAAAAAAGGTCCATTCTATATTTGATGATCATTTCTTATAGTGCATTTAATATTTCATACTTACACCAGCAAATAATCAAATTGTATTGTTCTTTTTTAAAGATTCATCTATTTACAATGTCCATTTTTAATAATTATAATCTATTTTGTCCCTTCATGAAAGAAATAAATAACTATCAAATAATGAAAATCTTAATGGGTACTTACGTGGATGAGGCAAGCCTGCACGCAGAGAAGGAAGAATGCGAAGGTAGACATATTTGTTTGCTTACTGACTGCAGAATGATTACAATTGACCACAATGACGCTTATATACAAAAAATATTCCCTTTGTCCTTATAATACGATAAGCGTCCCAAAAGGTCGTTATCTATTAATTTTATTTTGTATTGTTTTGAATTATTTGTTTGATACTAAATAAACCTGTTTTACACGTCCGAATCATTAAGAATTGAATATAATAGAGATATTTATCGCTGGACAATTTAATGCATACTTACAAGGTCAAATATTTCTTCATTTCAGCCGGCCTAGACAAGTGGCAAACGCTCGGTGTCGATTCTATTCGAACAAACTCAAACGCCTAAGCGTAAGCGATAATAGATTGGTAGCCAAGTGTAACTTCATTTGTCGAACGCTCATTCTATTCGATTGGTAGAAAAAAATAATGAATATTGTTTATGGTTGCGTCGACGAACGTCAATTTGTCATTACGATACCGCGAAGTTCCGAATGTTTACAAAGTTGTTAACAGCATATTAGTAAACTTGTGGCTTGTGAGTGAAGAATTAAGTTTTATTTATTGATTTAATACCAACGTACAGTTCTATACGGTAAGTCCCAAATGAATTTAAAAACAATAACCAACTTTATGTTAGCTAATTACGTCTTGTAAACATTGTTTCTTAACTCATGCTTAATCATCTTAGTTTTTAAAATTAAATACTTGGTTTTTATTAATGGAACCAAGGGCATGGGCCAGTCCAGAGCAGTTTGCACTTATTGTAGAATTCATGGAAAGGAAGTTATTTATTTGCAGAAACTAATTACAATTTGTATTATAGGAATTACTAATAGTTGAATTGTAGATGATATAAACAATGATGTAGTCCAGCAACATAATACACAATGGGACTTCATGCTTCGTTTGTTTATGTTAAAGGCACGGCGATCTTTCGAGCCCCAGCCGGGTCCTCAAGGTCGGATAAGAGATGATCGACTGTGATTGAAACTGAGTGGCCTCTTAAATTCCAATGGGTACAAGTGTCCAAAAATCATAAGTCTAAATGGTAAGTCAAATAAAATAAATTTATGTGCACAGTAAAGAAATATGTGTATTTAATTTAAAAATAATTATTTTTCAGTTGCAGTAGCTTTACCATCACCACCAGGCCCACTAATATGAACACCACTACTAATTCAGCACACAAAAGCATCATGACCACCATCATCGCCCGTGTAGAATTGGCTCAGCAATAATTTGCCAGTTTACCATCGACAGACACTGAACAAAAATACTGAAAAAGGCAGTGAAAGGAAAGCAACAATATTTGACATCTACTGGTAATTTGATCAAGATCAATTTGTTATCGATAAATCAGTTAGAACTGAAGCAGTAATAACTTAATTGGGGTAATAGAAGAATATGATAATACAGCACCTATTGTGAGCCCTGCTACATAGCTGAAGCTTATACATGACTTATTTCATTTACTGGTATGTACATATATTATAAACAATTAGCTATATCCCACTTCATGTTTATATAAAAATATTTGCCATAAGTACTGAAATTGTTTGGAACCATTACTTAAAGGATATTAATTTAGAAAGTCTGTTATTTAAACAATAGTTATGAATGAAAGATAATTTTGAAATAATAATACACCAGTATATGTATTTTAATATTATTTTGTATAGGGTTCAGAATCTATGTATATGTATTTACAAAGACTATTTTAGTATACAAATATACATGTATATATGCAGAGATGTAAGACCGCCTCTTTTACACACATTTTACTTTATTGAAGTGATTTCTTTATTATTTGTGTAAATAATATATAATAAAGAGTTTCAATCTTTTAATTAATATATTCATAAAGTTTAGAATTAAGAATGCCATGCCAAAGATTTATTTTAGATACTTATTATAGACAATAAGTGTATCTGGTTATTACTTTTAGTTAAATTTCATGTTTGTTTTATGTTACTTAGTTATTAATATTTATAAATTTACAAAGATTTTTGGATACAAATGTATATTCATAAGTTTCACAAATGAGATTTTCATGCCAGACATGATTTAAGTACTTATTATTAGCATAATTAATATTGCAATTAATACTGTTTGATAAAATTTTATTTTGTTATTTAGTTAATGATGGTTGTAATTTTAGGACACATATATTAGATGCAAGGTTCAAAATTGAGACAAAAGACTTATGATACAAATACTTATTAATTTTTGTTATGTAATTACTGATATTTATATGTATATTTTCAAAAATATGAAATATATTCTTAAGGTTCAGAAATGAGACTGCTACGCCAAAGATTTATGATTTAAATATTAGTTACATACATAGAATTAAAAAAAATATTGTACTGGTTAACTAAATTTTATGTTTGTATTTTTTGTTATTTCAAATGACATTTATTGTATGTTTGTTTTTCTATTAATAAGTAAATTATTGCCAAAACCTTGAAATTTGTTTACAAACTTATTAATTACTGTGCTATTATTAATTAGTAATTCTTGGTGATTTATATTTCAGATCTAGATTAGATTTAATAATCTCTAGATATTTTACAAATATGTTTGTGTAACATTAGTGTGATATTATGTAATAGTGGGTTATAAAATAAAAAGGTTTTATCAAAGTACAATTTTATTCAATGTTCTATTTTCAATTTTATCACATAATTTTAGTAAAACAATGTTTACAAAGAATAATAATTTAAAGAACTAACAATATATAAAAGTTAACATACTATATGACTAAAAGGAGTAAATTATCTAACATGCTGTGAATAAAACACACACAATATACTCACCCACCCCTGTAAGCCCCAAAGGGGTAGACATAGGGTGTATACCCACATTTTTATTTCTGACCCATGATAGAAGAGCGAGCCTATAGTTATGCCAGGCACAATTCCAATTCATACATAAAACATTATTGTTCATATCATAAATAATTAAAAAAATTACCTAATTATACATTATCACTAGATGACCCGGTGAACTTCGTATCACCTACATAATATATTTGTGTAAAATGTGGTCAAAACTTAATACAAATGTTTTATTTACATTAAATGCAATTAAGTGAGGTACTGCGCCATTGCACGTGAGGTAGCCCGTCGCACATTTAATTGACTTCGACGACCTAAGTCAGGTCGTCTCCCACCTCCCTCCGGTTGGACAGTCCTGTCCCCGTCCCGTCCCCGTCCTGTCCCCGTCCTGTCCGCGTCCCGTCCCCGTCCTGTCCCCGTCCCGTCCCGTCCCCGTCCCGTCCCCGTCCTGTCCCCGTCTTGTCCTGTCCCTGTCCTGTCCTGTCTCACTGTCCTGTCTCTCTGTCATGTCTCTTTGTCCTGTCTCACTGTCCTGTCTCACTGTCCTGTCTCACTGTCCTGTCTCACTGGCCTGTCTCACTGTCCTGTCTCACTGTCCTGTCTCTCTGTCATGTCTCACTGTCCTGTCTCACTGTCCTGTCTCACTGTCCTGTCTCACTATCCTGTCTCACTGGCCTGTCTCACTGTCCTGTCTCAATGTCCTGTCTCAATGTCCTGTCTCACTGTCCTGTCTCACTGTCCGGTCTCACTGTCCGGTCTCACTGTCCTGTCTCACTGTCCTGTCTCACTGTCCTGTCTCACTATCCTGTCTCACTGTCCTGTCTCACTGTCCTGTCTCACTGTCCTGTCTCACTGTCCTGTCTCACTGTCCTGTCTCACTGGCCTGTCTCACTGTCCTGTCTCACTGTCCTGTCTCAATGTCCTGTCTCACTGTCCTGTCTCACTGTCCTTTCTCACTGTCCTGTCTCACTGTCCGGTCTCACTGTCCTGTCTCACTGTCCTCTCACTGTCCTGTCTCACTGTCCTGTCTCACTAGCCTGTCTCACTGTCCTGTCTCACTGTCCTGTCTCACTGTCCTGTCTCACTGTCCTGTCTCACTGTCCTGTCTCTCTGTCATGTCTCTCTGTCCTGTCTCACTGTCCTGTCTCACTGTCCTGTCTCACTGTCCTGTCTCACTGTCCTGTCTCACTGTCCTGTCTCACTGTCCTGTCTCACTGTCCTGTCTCACTGTCCTGTCTCACTGTCCTGTCTCACTGTCCTGTCTCACTGTCCTGTCTCACTTTCCTGTCTCACTGTCCTGTCTCACTGTCCTGTCCCTGTCCTGTCCCTGTCCAGTCTAGACGCTATACGACCCGTCATCACGGCAAGCTTCGCAACGACAACCATCCGGTTTATACTAAAACATTCCAAAATCAACAACTACTAATAAATTAAAAATTAATTAAAAAAACATTGTCCAGCGGACAAAATTGTGAATCTAAACCATTCTCAGATCCCCTTGAACACACACAAAAAATTTCATCAAAATCGGTCCAGTCGTTTAAGAGAAGTTCAGTGACATACACACTCACAGAAGAATTATATATATAAAGATTATATTAATAAACCCACCTATACAATAAAGTCCATGTAGATAAAACAACACAACACATAATAATAAAAATATCATAATTTTAGTATAAAAAGCATTAATCTCAGTAGTCCTGAGCGTAAAAATAAAATATGTTACATTTCCCCCCTGTTGACATAAGCATGAGTATGAGTGTATTTTATATTCTTATTAGCAAGGAACTGAGCATTGTTCTGCCTTGCATAAGGTCGTATTGGCTGTTGAGATTGGATGGGCCAGCTTGAACATAAAAATCATCACCATCATCAGGTTGCTCAACAATATTGCTTGGTGGTGGCAGATGAGCTTGCAGTGCAATGTTATGCAATACATACACCATGAGGATGATAATTAAGAGTTCGATGTTTAGGCAGACATTTCCAGCGTCCTTTGAGCACCAAAACAACGGTCAACACAATTTCTTGCTTGTACATGACGCCTCGTATATTCCTCTTCACGGGAACCAGGTGCAGCATTTAATGTAGGTGTCATTAACCAGGCTCTTTGTGGGTATCCAGAATCACCTAGAAATATAAGTTGTTTATGTTTATGGCTAATCTATATCTATACTCAATTTAAAGTTTTCAACTCTTTAATTAATATATTAGTTACATACCTAATAACCACATTTGTTCACCACTGTGATGAAGTCCACGCATGAATGGTTCTACTTGACTTCTAGTCCATATAAAAGAGGCATGTGGCTCCACCATATTTTGTACTAACATTTATGATTTTTAAGTTATGATCACAAATCTGAAATAAAAAAAATAGTTTTTTTATTCACAAAACAATTAATATTAATGAGTACTTTTTTGTAGGATCTAGTAAGAATGTATTTAGAAGCATAGTATGGTGTATCTATTGGAAACTTGGTTGCCATGGGTAGCAGTTAACATTCAGCATCAGGTGACACTCTTGTGTGTTTGCTCCCTACTTTATAAAAAACTTAGCATTTATACATTTTATGAGTGGTATCCTTTCCTATTAAAACAGATGTTCATCTTGAGCAGGTTTTACAATTGCTATATGGGTCCAGTCTATACAACCTATTACACCAAGTAAATTATATCTTCTATGGAACTTATAAAATCATAATAAGTACTTTAAAAAATATAAAAATAAAACAACTTTATAATAAAGTATGAATTGAATTTAGTTACTCCTGTCTTATTCTTGACCTTTCTTGTTGACTTTGGGGAAACTGAATATATTTGGCCAAGTTGTAATCATTGTTGATTGCCGCCACAACTTGTCTGATGCAATGACTTGCTATTCGTTGCGGCAAGTGTTGTGTGACACCTACTATCCTTTGATAAAACCCCGTAGCCATAAAACTTAGGGCAACTTATATGATTTCACAAATAAAATGTATAGTGATATATACCTTTACTTCCAAAGGAATTTCTTTAGTTCCTCGTAATGAGGTATGGGTACGTAAATCCACACAAAGCTTCTTAAATGTTTTTTTTATCTAGTCTAAATCACTCCACAAATAGTAACTCCGGCATTTCGCTTATTTGTTCTAAGCAACGACGGGAAACGTTTCTTCCGTGGAGCTTAAGCCATATTTCTTCATTGTGCGCAGCCCACAACAGTCTGAGCGAGTGCATTTTTATTAAACAGTCAGATTTGTACAAACAAACACAACACTAACACCGGTTGATTAAACAATCGCCATCTTGTTTGTTTCCTTTCTACAGGGTCTCGGCGTTCGCTTCGTGTCGATCATAAAGTACGCTCAAGTTAGCTATTCTCTTGTCAAAACTGCCATTTGGCTACGGTGTTGTATGGGGGAAGTCGTTCGACTCTGACGTTTCGTTTCATCGAATAGAATTATTAACACTTGGCTACCAATTTAAAGTTCGATACGCTAGATAAAATTACGTATCGTAATGTAATGTCAATTTCATACATTTATCATTCTATTCGTCTAGCGTTTATGCCACTTGTCTAGGGCCGCAGTTCTCATTGTGATAACGCACTGTACGTTAAGAATTTAATTCATATAAAAGGGCTCGCTGATGTCATAGAATCATTCTGGTTTTTACTTCCGCTGGAACATCATTAGTACAAAAACATGTCTGCTAAAGTTGTGCTCGCCTTCTGCGCTTCAGCTCTCTTAGTTCAGGTAAGAACTTTACAACACTGTCATTTTGTGGGGGCACGAATTTAAATGTGTGGATCGCGTTCCGGGATCAGCCAGTGCATATACGGTACTCCCGCGGGTCTTGCGACAAGATTTAGTGGTTGGTTGGGGCGGGTATAAGAGTACATCCTTGTATCCCTGTGCCTGCATCGGTAATCCGCCTATCCTGTCGCAGGCCACTCAATTTGCTTCTTCCCTCTTTGGAGTGTTAAAGAAGCATTTATACAGGCCGATATGATTCTGGTGATCACAGATAAACTCATTATTTGTCGGAGTTCGATGATTTTTTTTGGACTACACTGCATTTACCATCAGGTTTAATGCAGTCACTGCCGTGCTCGGATAGAAAAAATAATTGGTCCTTAAAATGTAACATATCCAATGTTGTATATTTTATTCTCTATTCATTAGTAGGTGATAGCACCTAAGTAATATTGATTGCATGATTTTCTGTTTTTTTTTAATAGTTCTATTTTCTCAACTTTTTAAAGGTTTTATTTCTCCTTACTTTATTCATAAATGTTTGTTCGAAAATCATCCAAATATGTATGTAAATGTCGAAATTGTAGTGTTACATCCTTGATTTCGTACCTTAGTATTCATTTTTCTTCAAAGTTTAATTGGTCCGACGTACCCATTCGATTAATAAATAAAACAAACAAACAATACTAAAACAAGATATAAATGTTACACTTAAGAAATAATAAAAGCGTCTAATTAAGACCCTGTTATTTACTTTGCGTTATAATAATTGTAATTAACTTATTTATTATATTATTTCATTATATTCCATTCTAGAGCGCTGTAAGTACTTGCCTCGGACGTCTCGGCACCGGTTTCGGCTACGGAGGTTTGGGTTACGACGGTATTGGCTACGGCGGTCTGGGTTACGGTGGTTTGGGATATGGAGGTCTGGGTTGCGGCGGCTTGGGTTACGATGGAATCGGCCTCGGAGCTGCCTATGGTGGTGGTCTCGGCGTCGCCAGTTCTTCCTGTGTAGGACCCACTGGACTCGCTGTAGCTTCTGAGAACGTGTACGAGGGATGTGTGGCTGTTGGCGGTAACTTGCCGTTCCTGGGTACCGTGGCTGTAGACGGCGTGTTCCCCACCGCGGGTGCTGGTGCTATCTCTTACGGTTGTGGTGATGGTGCCGTCGGTATCACTGCCGAGGGTGCCGGTCTGGGCGGATACGGCTATGGGCTCGGTTACGGACTCGGTTACGGTGGCTTCGGCGGTCGCGGATACGGCTGCGGTGGCTTCGGCGGTCGTGGATGCGGCTGCGGCTGCGGCATATACTAAACTCCCCTTTACAAAAGAATAGAATCCTAACGACGCAATTATGTAACAACAATGAGGAAAAAATAAAGCACAGCAAATTACATCCATGTTTTTTATTTTATATACTGCAAAAGAGTGCAATATCGCGCTCTGTTAAGAATAGAAAAATCAAATGGAACAATGTTCCGAAAAACTATATTTCTATTACATTCCACGTATGGCGCCAAACTGAATGACTTAACATGTACGTCATGAACGTATAAATACAACAAAGTATTACCTGTTTACACCTGGCTGACAAGTAGTTGCGGCCGAGTAGGCAACGGCTACCATGGCTTTTTGAATTCTCTACATACATTGCTGTAATAAGAACAATATTTTATTTAACTACAAGATGAACGAATTTTTTTTCGAAAGTTAATTACCATTTTTTTTATTAAAAATATTTGCGGGCACTTTTTGACTGGCAACTTATTATCAATGTATTGTTCTATTCGAAAATGAATGTAGACATTTGAGCTTGAGTATCTACGTGATGAACGTATAGATTCTGCAGCCGGATCTCGTGCTATTATAATACCCCCAAACAGAGTACCATTGGTCAATTGTAGCATTGATTAGTAAACACTGTTTTCGTCTCTTTCTAGCCACTTTAAAAATCGTGTTGATAGAAAAAGACGAAGAGTGTTTAACTAATCGGGCTTTGTGTGTCTATTACAGTGATGAAAGAATAAGACGTCAATGGTCTATTAGGTACTTTAGATGATTATTACAGATCAAAAGACACGGCCTTTTAAATCTAAATAGAACAGACAGACTGACATACATCCAGAGACGGCACGTTTCGAAGAAATTGCGGGTTGTTTGCCGGCCACCGATGGTGTAAACTGGAAAATATTGTATTCAAAACATAATCTATGCTCACGCCCGTATCGCCCAAGGGGTATGCAATGTCACAACTAGTGCTCCATCCACAGTTGGAGAAGCTAATTTCTGTTGCACTCCATGATGTGCTACAAATTCCAATCCCAAGCACTTCTTTTTGATTTTTTTTCAAGCACAATTTGGGATTGCCCGACTTGGGAAGTGAATCCGACTTCTCAGAGATTCTTTTCAGTTTGTGTATGCTGCCGCTAGTGCAATGAGGCGACTGATATTTTTTTAACATTTAAATAAAAGATTATCAAAATTGGACCATACTACGCGGAAATTAATGTCGGCTGATAATAACTTATTTTTAAAAAACGTTTTTTTAATGTTTACTTATTATTTTGCATAAGAACTGGCAAGCCATTATCAATTTTCTAAGCCGCGTACTTCAAAGGTACCCTGTAGCTTACCCTCAATAATCAGATATAGGTACTTCGTTCGTCTCTCTTCTCCTTGTATAATATTCCTATTGTGAAATCTTTCAGCCAGTCGAGCTTATTGATAGCTTCCCTGATACAGTGGATGAGTAAGTAGTCTGCTGTATAACTAGAGGTCGCCGGTTCAATCCCCGGACTGAAGAAAATGTCTATGATCAACTATCAGACGAGTGACGTACTTGTCTCGTCATTCAGATTAATATAAATAAAACCAAAGGATAAGTGTAAATAGAACAAACATAAAACTATACTTTGTTTATCGACTCTTTTTATTTTTCATGGTCTAATAGTTATATTTATTTATTTAAACTTTATATACATAACATGTATAAAGGTAGACTTAATGCCAAAGGCAGTCTCTACCAGTCTACCCTTGGGTGATGCAGAAACGAGGTGAGTGTGTGTCTGTGGGTGGGTGTTGAGTATAATCACAGTTGTAAAATTTAATGTAATCAATGTTTAAAATAATAAATAGTAAGGGTTCCCAAACAAATAATACGACAGTAAGTTTGTTGCTACTCATTGTATATTTTATAACATTTCCGGGTTGTATTTAATTTTTTTTCATACTACAGTATGGTTTTAGTAGACAGCACCTAAACCGCAACCGCAACCGCAGCCGCAATCGCCAATGCCGGCGTAGCCGAGTCCGTAACCGCCATAACCAAGCCCATATCCGAAACCGCCAAGACCAGCGCCGAAGCCATCGGCAGTTATGCCGACAGCACCGTCACCACAACCGTACGAGATACCACCAGCACCGACGGTGGGGAACTCTCCAGCAACTCCCACGGTGCCCAGATACGGGAGGTTGCCAGCAACGATCACACCACCCTCGTACACGTTCTCAGAGGCTACGGCGAGGCCAGTAACACCCACGGGGGAGGCGCTGGTGACGGCAAGACCACCACCGTGGGCAGCTCCTAGACCGCCACAACCAAATCCATCCCAGCCCAGACCTCCGTAACCGAATCCGCCGTAGCCTAGACCGCCATATCCAAATCCATCGTAGCCTAGACCACCATATCCAAATCCACCGTAGCCCAATCCAGCGTAACCCAGACCTCCGTAGCCGAAACCGTCGTAACCAAATCCACCAAGGCGGCCGAGACAGGAACTCACAGCGCTCTACAATTAATAAAGAAATTTTCAATATCCAAAAATATAGATTATCTGCCAGGTATTGCATCACAGCCAATTTCGGAGGTACGAATATAAAACAATCTTCTTCGTATATATTGGCAGCGTGACAATTTAGTATTTTACCTTCTTATATTTTATCTGATAACTAACGTTTACTTGAAGAATGATAAATTATCCCATATTATTTTAAAGGCAAAAGTGTGTTCGTTGTTTTGTCCTTTTTTTACGCAGCAACACAACAGCTACATATTTTTTTGCATAGAAATGGCTTATGGGTCGAAAAGCGACAGCTTACATTTTGCGTTCGCCATCCGGAGACATAAGATGCTAAGACGAATAAAGCCCTGCCATTTCAATGACTTCGATGGCCTTCAAACTAAAAATTGTTGTGCTTACAGCAGTGTGTAAGCAATATAATATTTAGTAGTAGTTTCTGCTTGGGGGAAGAAAGAAATAATCAATCATAATAATAATTACCACAACACATAATGAATAATAAATATGTATTAAAATTATAAATAATAAGTATTATTATTATACTAATATCTTACTTGGACCAAGAGAGCGGAAGCGCAGAAGATGAGCACAACTTTAGCGGTCATTATTACGTACTGATGATGCTCCAGTGGAAACAGAATCTAGAATGATTCTCTCTCGACACCGAGCAGTTTTATATACGAGGACTTGGTATACAGCGTGTTATCCTATTACACACTGAAATTAAGAAACCTGTGACCTTCGTTATGATCATTAAACTATCCAGTAATATCCCGTCAGTGGTGAATGACTGCAAGCCGTTGGGTAACCAATCGTTTCAATGGGCTATACGTGCACAATAAGATGTTTATTATCAAAAAAATATTAAAATTATAACGATATTACACAAATATAGTAATTATGAAATTTTTATCTTATGACCTCAAAGTCAATGAAAATATTATGTGTATAAAAACATAAGCGCCGTCGGTTGTAATCATTCTGAAGCGACTTTTCACTACAACAGAACAAATATGTCTTCCTTCAATTTCCTTCTCCTCTGCGTGCAGGCTTTCCTTATCCACGTGAGTAATTATCTAGTTATTAATTCTTTCCCACTGCTTATTTTAGAATTGGAAAACTTGATACATATCTTTATATATTATTTTTCAATTTGTTTTGGTCTGAACGCCATAACTTCCATAATTCTTCATCAAATTTAATGATGCAAACACCATTTTAAAGCTTATATTTGCCGCTATTGACGAAAAACTTTGCTGGTGGGAGGATGCTTGTATCCGACCGGATAGCGACCACCGTACACTGGTGCTAAAACCTGCCATAGTGGCCCACCTTGTGTGGGTCGCGTTCCAGGGTCAGCCATTGTATATCCGGTTCTCCCCAGGGGGCTTGCCACCTGACCCTAAACCTTTTCCCATTCCTTTTTCCTTCCCCCTCCCCCTTGGCCCTTTGGCAGGCCGGCATGATCTTGCCGACCTACGATGGACACATTGTTTATCGTTGGCGACACTATTATTGGATTGCGCTACACTTACCATTAGGTGTAGCGTAGTCACTTTGCCGAACCAGGATAAAAAAAAAACGTTTTATAATTATGTTCACAGTATAATCAACAAATTTTTTGAATTGTATTTACTCATTTCTACTTTATTAAATTATGTAACTGACAACTATCGGTGCGAAGTATTCGCACGGGTCACCTATATACCCGGGTACATATGTTTTTTTTTATCCTGGCACGGAAAATATATATGACTATACCCTACCTGATGTTAAGTACAATACAGTCCAAATATATTGTCTGACGGTCAACAAGGATAAACAAAAACATAAAATAAAACAAATAAAATCATATCTTGTTCTAGAATGCCTACAGCGCGTGCCTCGGGACTGGCTACTACGGCGGTGGCCTCGGCTACGGCTGTGGAGGTCTCGGCTACGGCTATGGAGGTCTCGGCTATGGTGGATACGGTCTAGGTGGAATCGGTTACGGCGGCCTCGGCTATGACGGTTTTGGTTATGGCGGTCTTGGCTATGATGGTTTCGGTTATGGAATCGGCTTTGACGGTTATGGTGCTGGTTACGGTGGTGCTGGTATCGGCAACGTGGCCGTCGCTGGTGAGCTGCCCGTGGCTGGCGCCACCGCCGTTGCCGGACAGGTGCCCATCATCGGCGCCGTGGAGTTCGCCGGACCAGCTGTCGCTGCTGGTGCTGTATCCATCGCTGGTCATTGCGGCTGCGGTTGCGGCGGTCCTTACGCCTACTAATTGAGGGGTTTCAATCAAACAACGTATAGTTCGCAACGCGGTTTATTCGAGACTGACCTCTGCGTGTCCTGCCTGTACGCAGACACGCACACCACCGTGCCGACATTACACTAATTATTATACTGACCAATGATAATCTGATTATTGCTTCACTACTTAACAAAGCCTTATTAAAACGTTTGTTTTACCATAAAAAATTGTTTAATTTTAATCTTACTTGTCGACCTTCGGGTATAAGCATTTTAAACACATAGAAATAAAATAAATAATGTAAGAAATTTACCCATATGTAATATCGTATTGCTTGTTTTTTGTTATTGTTTTGTTTTTCTTAACATATTACATACTATATTAGTAGTAAATGTAAAAATTAATACAGTTATATGAAAGAATTATACAATATTTCATAGCAAACCAGTGCCGAACTGGAAGACTGCCTTTTATTCTTAAGCCAATCAGCCAAATATCCATTTTTATATAAAAAATTACGTGTCACGTTGTTTGTCCGCGATGAACTCCTGAACTACTAAAGCGATTTTAATCAAATTTTACATAGTTTGATTCAACTTGAGAGATAGTATATAGGTAGTATATCTCAATTTATACACTATTTGTTTATTATATGACAAAGAGTTATAATTATCTGTGAATTCCATAAGATTCTAACATATTATGGCGGTTTAAGGTGGTTTATCGGCTGGATTGAGTAAGTATCCAATAGATGGCGCATACTGCATTGAATAGTTTACTACAATATAATTTTACATTTACCTTAGCTACAGCAACGCGTGGCCGGATCTGCTAGTATTATATAAGTTCACATCTGTACCTACCTATCCTCGAAGGCAGAGGTGCAGCTACTACAGCCACAGTTCGCAAAGGTTTTTTGCGCATCATGACAATGTATGATTGCTTGACCTATTTGGTTATACAGGCCGGCATGACTGGTGACCATCGATAAAGTCATTGTTTTTTTGGACTGCACTACGCTTACCATCAGATTTAGTGCAGTCACTTTGCCGTGCTCGGAAAAAAAAAACAACCCAGACGGCTTCTTGCATACGAGGGAGCAATCACCTTGTAAAAAAATGAGTACCTATTTAGATTTTAATTATTTAGTAGTAGTTCTTGAAATCAAAGTTATAGGAATATACAAGAATCTTGAATTGTTTTTTTCTATGTTGACTCCGCAAGTTTTAATAGTGATTAAATTTTGATTCATTCTTTTTCTTTTGATGTGGCGTTATCCCGGATTAGTGCCAAGGTCTGCCTTCCTGCTTAATCGCTTCCACTTCGCCCGATCTTAAGCATCTTCCATAGTTAGAGCGTAGAGTTTGGGCCATCCACGGGATCCCTGGCCCTAGTACAATCTACGACCGACATACCCCTGCGGTTTCCACAAAACGCCTAATTACGTTTCATGAAGTAATTAATATTCATTTAACTTTAACTTGGTTGTTCTATTTATACGAGTATGTTTATTATCTCCATATAATAAAGTACTAAAAAATAGTTGTTCGAACGTATAATCATGTCTAAAATTTTCTAAACTATAACATCTTTCAGGCAAAAATAAGTTTATACTATATACTCGTAAATCTATGTTTCAATAGGAAACATTAGTACTAATACGTTTGCTTTATTACATGCAATAAATAGATTAACACTAGTTCATATCATAATTAGTAGCCGTAGCGACCGCCGCAACCACAACCGCAACGACCAGTGATGGTCACAGTACCAACGGCGGCAGCTTTGCCGGCGAACTTTACGACGCCGATGATGGGCACCTGTCCGGCGACGGCGGTGGTACCAGCCACGGGCACCTCACCGGCGACGGCCACGTTACCGATGCCAGCACCGCCGTAACCAGCACCGTAGCCGATGCCATAGCCGAAACCGCCGTAACCGAAACCACTATATCCCAGACCGCCTAAACCGCATCCGCCATAGCCAAGACCTCTATAGCCGAGACCTCTATAACCAAAACCTCCGTAGCCGTAACCGAGACCGCCGCCATAGTATCCGGTTCCAAAACAGGCGCTGTATGCATTCTGGAACAACATTGCTCATTATTTAAAGCGTCTATTTACAGGACTATTTTCAATTTATTTCGATTAGTAAATCATTTGAAGTTTTAGAATTGTAGTAATTTAATAATTCTAAATGGGGATATACTTAAAAGTTCTTAAGCTCTTTTACTCACGTGGATGAGACTAGCTTGCACGCAAAGGAGGAGGAAGGTGAAGATAGACATGTTTGTTTTCTTTTACTGAAAAAACTATAAAATGATTATAACGGGCAATAACAGCGCTTTTATACAATCAATGGTTCATTAAATTATATTTCTTTAATTTCTTAATACAAATTCTTGATAATAATACTCTCCTTTTGCACGTACATGCTATTAGATGTTAAACTATTGCTCAAACTCATTTGGTACTGACTGAATATTAATAGATAGTTAGTAAAATTTTCACAAGGTCACAGGTTTCTCAACTCAACGCTAGGATAACCCCTTATACGCCGACAATGTGTTTCATATAAAATTGCTACCCAGCGCAGGGTAATCATTCTGATTTCTGCTTCCGCTGGAACATCATCATTGCTAAACCATGTCCATTAAAGCAGTTCTTGTCTTCTGCGTCTCCGCGCTCTTGGTCCAGGTAAGAAACTTATTAATATTTCCATTTTTTTTGCCCCGTGCATCCTAGTTACTTGTTTTGGCAAAAAAATAGCTGATAAATTAATAATTTATAAATTCATTCAAAAAAAGTAATTTATAAATTATTTTATCGCGGCAATAAGGTCCTGATACAAATATTCATATATTTTATTGGTGTAATTGACTTAGATCAGTCTGATAAATAGTTTATAGTTTTGATAATGAAAGCATTGACCGTATTATTTTTAATATATTTTAGAGCGCTGTGAGCATCTGTCGTGGACGCCTTGGTACTGGCTGCGGCTACCGCGGCGGTTACAGAGGTCTTGGTTACGCCGGACTAGGTTACGATGGTTTCGGCTATGGAGGCCTGGGTTGCGCCGGATTAGGCTACGATGGACTCGGATACGGCGGTCTGGGTTACGATGGATTTGGCTACGGTGGTCTGGGCTACGATGGATTAGGTTGCGGCGGTCTCGGAGCTGCTTACGGTGGTGGTCTCGGCGTCGCCAGTTCTTCTTGTGTAGGTCCCACTGGTCTTGCTGTAGCTTCCGAGAACGTGTACGAGGGATGTGTGGCTGTTGGCGGTAACCTGCCGTTCCTGGGTACCGTGGCCGTGGACGGCGTGTTCCCCACCGCCGGAGCTGGTGCTATCTCTTACGGTTGTGGTGATGGTGCCGTCGGTATAACTGCTGAAGGTCCCATCGGTGCTGCTGCCGTAGGTCCCGCATTCGGCTACGGATGGGACGGTATCGGTTACGGAGGTTACGGACTCGACTATGGTATCGGCGCTCGCGGCTGTGGTTGCGGTGCTTGGTACTGAAGCTATTATGTATGATGTTCAATCATAAAACGACCTGACACAGATTGTAAATAAACGTATAAGCAAACTAAAATAATTCATTGTTTTTTTTTCATCTATACCTTTATGTTACAATATTCATCAGCAATGTAGCTTAATTATAGATCATATTCAAAATATATTATAATATCGATAGCTATAGATAACACGAATTCTCACAAATTAGGCTTACAAGCTTAAAATTTAGCATCCGGTTCCTTATCAGGTAATATCGGTGTCTAATGAAAAGGGATATTTAATAAATCCAACCATATGAGGGTAAAATAGGCGATGAATGCTTGTATTAAATCATCAACCCACATGAGCATATTTTTTGCTGTAGTGTATATGAATATCGGATTACATTCGACCTCAGTGATAACTATCAATATAAGTAATGTTTCTGAGATGGTGGTCGACCACATCCATATATTGAACACAGAACTGATAACAAACTGATGTTTATAAGAATTAATATTATCTTGTCGCACATTTTTGGGGATGGGATTAAAGATCTCATTGGATCACAGCTGCATTATATTGTCATTAAATCAATGTTTTGTTTTGTTTGTATAGTTGATTGTTCACCTAAACGCACTGCAAGAATCGCACGCACCGTAGTCTCTAAAAAACACATACGAACAAAATTAATGATCCAAAAATATTGGTTTTGGTCTGGGTGTGTTTTCTCTGCAGAGGGTTGACGCCGGTCGGCCGCTCGTAAAAATCACAAGCCAAAACTTTCTGTAATATATTAAAAAGTATGTTGCACCGACCCAACTGCGAATGGTATATTGATTATAAAAGAAGATGTATTTTATATATTTGAAAATATACTGGGGCATTCGTAAGCAGAATTATTAGAGGTAGAATAGTGCAGTTGATTTGCGACACGACGACGAGATTTGAAAGAAAATAATAGTTCTTATTAGGCACTCTTGGTGAAAACACCGATAGCATTTCAAAAATTATTAAGCTTATTTTTATAGATTTTTTTATGGCACAGGTTTATCACCTAGTTTAATTTACGGTATATAAAAATTTAAAATAAAATAAAAAAAAACATGATGCGGATGAATAATAATCAACAGAATACGCATGCCATAGTTCTCATAATCAATTTAAGTATAAATAATTATTGTGATTACATACGCACTCACGCCTGTATTCCCCGAAGGGGTAGGCAGAGGTTTAAAAACCCACATTTTTCCGAGGGTATATCCGTCCCATGACGTGATAGGAGGCGAGCTTATCGCCATACATTATGATTAAAAATGATATGTTACCACTTCGTAACATTCATTGCTATGCAGATGACAGCAAAGTGCATGGGCGTTACTGCAGTAAACCTCCTGGTAGCCGGGGCGTCACTAAGCGGCAGCGAGAGAATCTTGTTATTGAGCTCTACCGGACCTTGGATCTCATTTCAGAATGGGGTACAAGGAATCTGGTTGAGTTCAATGCCAAGAAGACTCAGGTGTTTGAACGTACACGCGCACGTGCAAAAAGTCACCATTTTCTCCCCTCCCCAATCTTCAGGGTATCCCGCTAGCAATGCGGAATAGCCTAAATATCCTGGGTATGGATGGATATTTGCTACAATCTGAATCCAAGTAACAATATCGAGGGCGTAATATCAGCCACATCGCGCAGGGTCGGAATCCTGAACAAGGTGCATGGGCTTTTTTACACCCGACCAGCTTTACCGCTTATACAAAGCGCAAACAAGGCCGGGTGTGGAGTAATGTTCGAACCTTTGGGACGGTTCCGCAAAGTACCAACTCGATGTTTTGGATGGATTACAGCGACGGGCTGTCCGTATTGTGACGGGCTGTCCGTACGTTACAAGAAACTTAGAACCTCTACAATTGCGGAGGGACTTTGCCTCGCTGAGCATCTTGTATCATCTGTATCACGGCGAGTGCTCTGAAGAATTGTTCGATCTTATCCCATCATCACGTTTCTTTAACAGAACAACGCGTGCTGGTTTGCGGAGCCACAGCTTCGTGGTCTCCTCCATCTCGGCTCGAACTAAATGTTCGCTAAATCCTAATTCTGCCGGACCATTAAGCTGTGGAATAGTTTTCCGGCACACGTGTCCCCTCCTTCCTATAATGGGGTCCTTTAAACGGAGTGTCAAGAAGCAGTTAGACAGGCCGGCATGATCTTGCCGACCAACGATAGACACTGTTTGACGTTGGTCGACACTATTCCTAGAATGCGCTACACTTACAATCAGGTATGGCGTAGTCAGTATTGGTACCAAATTCTAAAAAAAAGCCCTATGAAATGACTAAAAAGATCGATAGGGATTGGACTACCATCATAAGTTATGTTTATGCGTTAGCAAAAGTAAGTAGATAAAAGATATATATATATATATATATATATATATATTATAATTTGTATATTATATGTCATTTTAATATTAGAGCATTTCCGGAGTACGACACCATGTTTCTAATACCTGAAACCGTAGTCACAGCTGCAGCCGTGACCGCTGATACCACTGTAGCAGAATTTGTAGCCCATAGCCGTAATCCTCAGGAGTGACATGAATGGTAGAGCCAAGCTGTAGACAGTTTTGTCTACAGCATGAATGAGCCGGGTCGTTACCACTGTCTTTCAGAAAACCGACGTAAAGTAGCGGCTTGCTGCTTCTTTTCGTACGGTAAGTGAGATATCCGGGGGCCCAAATCTCTCTCCCCTTCCCAATCCTTAATTACCCCTTGCCTTTAAGGTCGGCAACGCGCCCATGATTCTTCTGGTACTCTGGGCGTACATGGGCGGCGGAGCTCACTTACCATCAGGTGACCCACTTGCTCGTTTACCGGTATGCTTTAAGGAAAAAAAATAGAGAAATGACTATCTCTACAACCCACTGAAATTTGGATGTGATTTTATAAATGTGTAGGTCAAAAAAAACTTTTTCGCCAGTTGCGGGTTTGATTCTCGAGCCAGAGAAAATATTAACGAAAATGTAGGTTGTGCCTACTTCATTTGTAATACCAAAATATGGCAACAAAACCTAATCACATCAGCAAAACTGTGATAAACTACAAAGTCTAGTCTATTTATATTATTTTGTTAATTCTAACTGCAGCCCGCAATAAATGGAAATTAAATGAAGACTGAAAAATGAATTCACAAAATGACGAGACGAGCAAGGTGCTCGGCTGATGGTAAGCGCCACGCCTGCCCATAAACAGAAGCAATACAACACAGAACTTTGAATTACAAAGGACTGCATGACACCAAACTGCGTTCGTCATCCCGAGACATAAGATGTTAAATCTCATAATGCCCAGTAATTTCACTGGCTTCAGTGTCCATCAAACCGAAACACAACAGTGCTTACACACTGTTGGTTGGCGGCAGAAATAGATAAAGCGGTGGTACCAACCCAGACAGCCTCTCGCATACGAGGGACCTACCTACTTGTAGTTTGTTGGTATCCAGTTATCTTATTGAGTAATGGAGTTGAAATGTATGTGACCTTGTAATTGGTTACACCATTTAGTGTCGTCTCAATTAATTTTCTCTCAATCAATTATTATTTTAGTTGAGTAACTCTCGACAGCTTAATGGGTTGTACGTGCACAATTGAAAGTTGATACTGGAAAATAATTAAAAGTGTCTATCATATTTATAAATAGATCACGTTTATTGAGGCCAATCTGTGTTTTCTTCGTATAAAAGCATCGTCGTTGTTAGCTGTAATTATTCTACAGTCAGTCTTCAGTAGGAAAAGAAACATGTCTACCTTCGCCTTCCTTGTTCTCTGCGTACAGGCTTGCCTGATTCAGGTAAAAAAAAACATATAATTTTGAATACATATAGATATAATTAATTGTCCCGGCTTTATTGATTTACCAACGCAGAGCCCAAACCGCTGGGGCGCAATATTTGAAATTTTGCGCAGTTGATGCCTTTTATGTTGTAAGTGCCTTAGTGGATGTAAGGAGGATTTTTTGGAAATTTCATTGCTAAAGGGCAAATTAAGGAAAGAACGGTTGTATGGAAACATATGTTACACGCGGGGGGAGCCGCGAGCGAATGTTAATTTTTAATACATTTAAAGTTTTCCTAAGCGTCTATAAAATATAATTTACCAACCTTAATATAACAAAACAAAAAGATGTTACAAAATATAAATTTAATTGTTACAGAATGCCTACAGCTACTGTGGGTCGGGTCTTGGCTGCGGTTACGGTGGTTGGGGCTGGGGTGGTCGCGGCCTAGGCGGCATTGGTTGTGGTGGTCTCGGTTATGGAGGATATGGCCTAGGCGGTATTGGTTACGGCGGATTGGGATACGACGGTTTCGGTTACGGTGGTCTAGGCTATGGTATTGGCTACGATGGTATTGGCGCTGGTTACGGTGGTGCCGGTATTGGTAACGTGGCCGTCGCTGGTGAGCTGCCCGTGGCTGGTGCTACCGCCGTCGCCGGACAGGTGCCCATCATTGGCGCCGTAGAGTTCGGAGGTCCCGCGGCCGCCGCTGGTGCTGTATCTATCGCTGGACACTGCGGTTGTGGCTGCGGCGGACCCTATGTTTACTAATCACCAATGATAAATCGAATTTCCAACCGGCTACTTGATGAAGTGAATACAAATAAAATCTGAATGTGCAATAAACATATTTCTTATTTATCCATTCCTTAAATGTAACATAACTATGGTGTTTTAAGCATCTGTTAATTAAGAACGCACGAAAATGTATTAAGCAAGTTCCGAAAAGAAAAAGGCGACGCAGTATATGATATCAATATTACACAATAACTCAAAATCTTTTATTAATCGATACTTATATTTATATGGCTCTATATCTATACTTATATGGCTCCGCCCGCGTGAGCAGCATTTTCCGGGATAAAAGTAGCCTGTAACCGTCTCCAGGGTCCCATGTGTCTCTGTCCTCTGTTCTCTGTCCTCACAAATTCATAAAAATAGGTTCAGTGATTTAGGCGTGAAAGCGTAACAAACAAACTCACTTTCGCATTTACGTTCACCCCCTTTTTCATCCCTTATTTAAATTTCCAATATTCCTGAAACACTATTTATTTGTTTTACATCAATAACCGAAATACAAAATTTTGTTTATGTAACTTTCAAAATGACGGACTTTCATACTTATTATAATCCCCTATTTCGACCCCTTTGGGGTGGAATTTTCTAAAATCCTTTCTTTTTGGGTGCCTACATAACAAAATGAATATACAGTCCGAATTTCATGCTTGTAGCCTTGATAGTTTGCCCTCGGCGATGATGAATCAGTCAGTCAGTCAGGACATGTTATTTTATAAGTATGTATAGATAAAGATTTTCAGGACAGCGTTTTAAATTTTTCTTTCCATAACAAGTTTATTCGGATTATAGCTAACAATTAAAAAACAATGTTAAATCGGTCCAGCCGTACTTAAGTACATTTTTATTGACATAAATAAGACCTATCTCCAAAACCTGATATCCCTAATAGCAAAATTATTACAGTTCTTAAGATATCAAAATCTAGACCGCTTCTAGGTGACTTATGGTGCTGCTACACCGCTGTTATTGTTTACAAACATTTTTAAACATTTGTTAACAAACATTTTGATACATTTTATCACAATGTTAGATAATGTTAGTACATGTTTAATGTTAGAAAATGTTTGTAAACATTTTATAACACCGGTGTTGCAGCACCATTAGAAACTCGAAATGTAGCAACCATCAAAGTGGACTAATACATTTATATCAAAGAAATAACACTAAATGAAGTCTACAAAATATTTCCGAGATTCGGTCTCAACAAAGTCTTTGGTTATAACAACATATTAACTATAATTAAAAAAATAAAAATCCATAAAGAAACAGTGTAGCATAAATGCAAGACAAAATATTGAAGGTCGTATATTATTTGGATAAATAATTTTATTTAGATAAACTTTTCAGAAATTATTTATAACCCACAAAAACAAATTTGAAAAAACAGACCTAGTATAACTAAACGACGAAGCATTATTAGCGTCGCAGATGAATAAATTGAGACCTGAGCGGGTGCCAAGTACCAACTGTAGTGATTTTCCTTTTTTGTTTTGTTTTTATTTTCAGTTAGTTTATTTAAGTTCATTGAACGAAAGTGTGGAACTTTAAGTGACATAGCTGTATTGCATATGCGATACGACTGTTGTGCTGAGGTCTCAGGTTCGATCCCCGGGTCGGGTAAAAGTGATTTTGGGTTTACCCAACCACGAAATGGTCAGTATCAGCCCGGAGTCTGCAATTTGTGCCCGTCGTGGCGATAGGCTCGCCTTCCGTCACATCATGGGACGGAAATAAGGTTGGCAAAATGTCATCCATATCAATTACGGGTGACACCTTTGCCACCCCTTCAGGGTTTACAGACGTGAGTCCATATGTTGTCTTTGAAACAATTTCGACACCTTGTTTTTAATAGAACTAACATTTCAAAGAAAGATAAGATAGAAAGAACTAAAAACCTTGAATTTGCAAAACTTTGCGCAACATCTTCGCAACCAGGTATAAACAGGTATTATTCCGTTAAATGTGCACGTTCGCGATGCAATAAGGTTGCGTTTATCAAAGCGGCCACAGATAGAGTTTATTCCATTGAATATGAAAGTGTGGAGTGTTTTCTAAGAGTTCTTCAAAAAATTGTAGAGGTTTCTAAGTTACTTTTTTATGAAGTTCTATAGTCGGTGAGATGTATACGTCTAAAATTGTATTAGGTATCGCTTTCCACCCCAAATTTTCCAACTATATCTGGAGCAAAAAATTAACAAAAACCGAACTTAGAAAATACATCTAACGAAAAATGGCGTGCATAATAGGCAGGGACTTGTATGGTTATGTGAAACATTGATATATTTCTACTACTTTATTCACTAACCTATTGTTTGTGAGATTAACCATTATTAGTTGTTTTGGGGGTGGGTGTTGTGGGACCGTAAGTCCCTCGACTTTTTTATACCCACAATATAGTCTGCTCAGAATTATATGTGTGACTGATCTTTAAATCATCTTGATATTTAAATAAATTTTTAAAGATCTGATATTTTAATAACTATGTTACTTTCTCATCTCTTGGCAATAAAAAAGAAAAAATTGTTTATTAATTTTATTTTTGAAATGATCGGGTCGTATGTTCTATATTGTAGTCTTGTAGAAATTTTAGTACCAAGCGCCGCAACCACAACCGCGAGCGCCAATGGCGGGATAGCCGTAACCGACACCGTCCCAACCGACGCCGTCCCAACCAACGCCGTATCCGTAAGCAGCACCAATAGGACCCTCGGCGGTAATACCGACGGCACCGTCACCACAACCGTAAGCGACAACACCGGCACCAGCAGTAGGGAACTCTCCAATAACTTCCACGGTGCCCAGGAACGGCAGGTTACCAGCAACGGCAACAATACCCTCGTATACATTCTCGGAAGCCACGGCGAGACCAGTGGGAGCCGCAGGGGAGGCGGTTGAGACGCCAAGTCCACCACCATGGGCAGCTCCAAGACCGCTGGCGACGGCGATGTCAGCAGCTGGGGCAATTGCGCCACAGCCAAGGCGACCGTAGCCTAGACCACCGTATCCGAATCCATCGTAGCCCAAACGACCGCAACCCAGACCTCCATAGCCGCGACCGCCGCAGCCCCAGCCAGTACCCAGGCGTCCGAGACAGGTGCTCATAGCGCTCTAAAATAAAGAAATAATCTTAAATCAGTTTTTTTATAGTAGATGCCAGTAAACGTGGAATAATAATAATACTAGCCCTGTATTATATACGTCCAACTGCTGGGCACGGGCCTCCTCTACTAAATGAGAGGGGTCAGACCTTAGTGCCACTACGCTGGCCAAATGCGGGTTGGCAGACTTGACATACCTTCGAAAAATCTTATGGAGTTCTCAGGTATCCTCACGATGTTTCCTTCACCGTTAAAGCAAGCGATAATTAACAATTGCTATTCACGTAACTTAGAAAAGTCTGAAGTGTATGCTCTTCGATACATGCTATACTTTACAATGTGGAAGGAACGTAGAAATGCGGATCTTGACACTAAGATGGGATAACGCCAAGCAGAAACAAAACACAAGGCTGGTAAATAAGCAAGTGGGTCACCTGATTATATATACAAGTTTCATAGAAATATCGGCTAGTGCCTTAACAAGGACATTAAATTAGCAAATTGTAAAATGACATGTTTCCGAATAAGTTATACTAGGACTTGCTTTATCTTTTTTATATTCTGAATATAAAGTAATCTTACCTGCACCAAGAGAGCGGAGGCACAAAAGACAAGTACAGATTTAGCAGACATGTTTGTGTACTGATGATGTTCCGAAGAAATCAGAAACCAGAATGATATTCTTGCACCACTGAGCAGTTTTATATTAGAGGGATTGTTGGCATACAGAATGTTATCCTAATGTGCACTAAAGTTGAGAAACCATAATTCTCCAGTAAATATGTAAGTGCGATTAATTAAGCAAGCTAGTCGACGATTTAATGACATAAACGTGCAGAATAGAAATTTTACTATCAAAAATAAGTATTAAGCAATATAATAAATAGGTCACGGCCTTGTGAAATATTATTTTAAAATTAAAATATCGTTTGTCTATAAATGTCTCATAGTGATCGGTTTTGATCATTCTACAGTCAGTCTAGAACAGAACAAACATGTCTACCTTCGCCTTCATCTTTCTCTTCTGCTGCCTCGTCCATGTAAGTAGAGACCACATTGCCTTCGTCTGTTATTAGTTATATTTACTTACAATCAGTCCGCAATCCTTTAATTATTATTGACACAATGAAAGATTCGGTAAATAAAATTTTATTTGACACAAATTTTTACTATTCATATTTTTTTTAATACCAGCTGTGTAGTTACATACCCATGCCACTACTGGGTATGTTCTTACTCTACTAAATTAGAGGGGTTACGCCTTAGTCCACCACGCAGGCCTAATGCGGGTAGGCAGACTTCACATAGTTTCGAAATTCTTATAGACAACTTCTCAGATATGCAGGTTTCCCTACGGAACTATCGATGTCTTTTTATCCATATACGTACTTTTTTATGATTACAAAGAAGAAACTAAAACAATAAACATTTAAAGCATCACCAATATTATTTATTAAATAAATATACTTTTATTCTAGAATACTTACAGCACTTACCTCGGGGCCGCGGCCGGTCTCGGCTTCGGAGGTCGCTATGGTTACGGCGGTTTGGGCTTTAATGGTCTCGGTTACGATGGTCTCGGCTATGGATTCGGCTACGATGGTCTCGGCTATGGCTTCGGCTACGACGGTCTCGGCTATGGCCTCGGCTTCGACAGTTACAGTAAAAATTATGCAAGTGCTGACATCGGCAACGTGGCTGTGACAGATGATACCCCCGTGGTTGCCGCCCCAGGTGTCGTTGGAGCGGTGCCCATCATCGGTGCCGTGGAGTTTTCTGTAATAATTAATAATTAAGTTATCTAAATTCTTATGAAATCTGTAGACCCATGGAACATTTTACGCATAGTGCTATGGATGAATAGACTATTATTTGGTCGTAGTACATTTTAGCAATATTTAAATTGAACCGTGGTATAGGAAAGCAAACATGAACATCTGAACATAAATTTGTTTAATAGAAAGTTGGCACAAGACAATAATTTGGGGAAATATTAATAATCTACCTACATGAATTAGATATATTAATAAATATTGAAAACCTGTATTACACATTCTGGACTTAATTAACACCCACCACATCAAATATTCCAGCTTAATAAGGATACGTTAAACTTAACATAAGATATAAATCTGTGTAAAAACCTTATTGTACCACTGGTTTACAAATTATGTTGGGTACCGAAGCTAAGGCTTCTGTAGTACATCGAATGTGTATTACGCAGAGCAATGTGTGTTATCCTGAATATTGTCGTGTACGAGCGGAACTAACATTTTTTCTCCTTCTTGCTTTGCTGCTGCATTATCACTATTCCCACCGGCCACCGCCTTTTCGAACGACGCGGCATCCTTCTTCAAAATTTTCTGGTCTTTATCTACTGACTATAATTTATCAGATAAGCGGAAACCCAATTTGATAAATGTGCCTATAAAAAAAACTGATTGTTATTTTTCCATTAAGCACCTACGTGACCATTCTTTGTCTATAATTTTTCCCTTAATCCCTTTATACTATGTTCGTTAACCCCTTGCTCCTATTGATGCACCGATTTTAAAACCTCGATTTACGCCCCAGCAAATTTAGAGCTATCTTACTTGTTCATCCACACTGAAATGACGGCGTATTAAGTGTAATCGCGATCGTAACGTACCGTTTTTGTAAGAGACTAGCCGTAATTTCCTCCATAGTACTGTTTATCAAATTTCTTTGTACTACATTATTGCGAAATAATGATTTCCTACTTCCGAGAATCGAGAATCTGATGACCTGAAACAAAACTTGGCTTACATCAGGCACCAGTTTCTATACAACTTGTTTTTTTCGTATTGAATGTATTTTAAACGTAATCATGAAAAAATAAAAGATTAATTAATAATAAATTGCCCCTTTACATAACTGAACAGTAATTTCATCGACTCGTTTTGATTCCGGGCGTGAAATTTAATTAAGAAAAGGTTTGCATAATGCCATATTTTTTTAAACTGTCATTTCTCTACTAGGGAATGGTGAACAGTGGAGCTAGTAACCGAATCATACATTGGTAGTTCTGAGTATTTTTAAGACACTCGCCGCAGTCTCTTGCTTCGGATCAAATGCTTAAATCTATTTCAAGGTCGAAACAATCAAAATTAATTATGACAGTCTCCTATAGTCTCTTATAGTCCTTAAGTCCAGTCTCTTATAAGTTCCCAAAAAGTCGATATGTAGTAAGTCCATGATTGAGGCGCGTATTGCCACAGCTATGGTGGGGCGTAGCTGCCTCACGCACACTTTATGACACTGGTTTCTATGAAAAATTTCAAGTTTTTAGTACGTCAGATTTGTCTAAATAAATTGAATGACTAGAAACATGACTCTATAATTTATTTAACACCTGATATACATTTTTATTCATATTCTTTTTTTAAAAAAGCAGCAACCACCGATAAACAATGATTTATCGGTGGTTACTGGAGTCATGCCGGCCTGTATAAATGCTTCCCTCTTTGAAGAGGGAAGAAGCAAATCGAGGGGCCTGCGACAGGACACGCGGATGACCGATGCAGGCACTGTTATACCAGGATGTACCCTTATACCCGCCCCAAATAACCATCAAGTCAGGTTGCAAGCCCCTCGGGAGAACCGGATCTACACTGGCTGATCCTAGAACGCGATCCACACAGGTTTTAACACCATATGTACAGTGGTCACTATCCGGGTGGATATGAAATCCTACCACCAGCAAGTAATCATCCAAAGAAAAATGAAGAGCAGGAGGAGGCCTATTTGTAAGAGGATATCATGTCTTATAAAGATACGTCAATTATGGTTCAACACGATAATTATTTCGTGCAATTGCTTCCAAAATTAAAATAGCCTGTATGATCGCTGGACCAACCGCCTGTCTGATGTCAATCGCTCAGGAGAGAATCACCCAAACCCGAAACAAATATTTGCGGATCACACAAACATTTTGCCTCGGTGCGGGAATCGAACCCGCAGCCTCTCACTGCATAGGCGGATACTCGCGACTACGCCACAGAGGCTGTTAAGATACTACCTACTACGTATATCATTATAAGGCACGTATGTGGTCGCGTTTATCACTTATCAGTCATTATCGCTTATGTAACGCAAACCTAAATTATCGATATGACAACATTAGCGATATGAGGTAATAAATTAGTATAAAAAAGCGCACTAGTTTTAAAGTTCTCATAAAGTGTATCATAAGCAAAAATGGCAGCCACAACCTTCATTCTTCTCTCTTTTGCCGGAGTAAGTATTAACCCAGTATAAATAATTCAGAAATAGTATTTCACTGTTCGGTGTTGACACTTATAATTTTCCAGCGTCAGCTACGAATAATTACTTTTCTCGCAAACCAACAATATCGACTTTTATTTACTTTATCATCTTCTTCCAGGTTGCTCTTAGTCAATGCATCGGTCGCGAACCTCTCATCGGGCCTGGTCTTGCCGGTCCGTTCGGCGCTGGTTGGGGATACGACAGCTTGGCTCCTTTTGATGGGCTCGGCTACGGAGGTGTACGAGGAGGTCTTGGCCTCATGGGACCAGGTCTTCCGTGTATGGCGCCAGCAGGTGGACTCGCTGCCGCATATGGAGGGGGTCTCGCCGTCACCAGTGTGTCACCTATCGCTCCTACCGGCCTCAGCGTGACTTCTGAAAACGCGATCGAGGGAACCCTTGCCGTGATTGGCCAGCTACCGTTCCTTGGGGCGGTGGCTACCGATGGCGCGTTCGCCACTGCGGGTGTTGGTGCTGTGACCTATGGGTGCGGAGATGGTTCTATTGGCATCGTGGCTGAAGCTCCTATCGCTCCTGCTGCTGTTGCACCAGCTGCCATGGGCCCTATTGGTTATGGCCCCGGTTCGGCTCCATTTGGCTATGGTCCAGCAATGCCCGGTTATAGAGGACCAAGTCCTTTTGGAAGTTGCGGTCTAGGACCAGTTTACTAAGGATTTAGTAATATTTTTTATTCTTAAAATAAATAGTCTTAGGTAATGTATTATAATAAACTACGGTATTTCTATTCCATGTATTTTAATTATAAACGCCATAGAAGAAAAAGTCCATATAAAAATATCCACAAAAAAACATAAAGACGTGTAATGCATAGAAAGTGATTACAGGAAAATCTATTTAACACAAATAGCAGTGTCGCATAAAACTGAAATTACCTAGAAGCCGAACGACGCAACCAATACATTAATTATTAAACTTTAGCACCAGATTAAAGCAAACTCTATCACACAATACAACTAACACAAACAAAATCCTTAATCCATGGATAGCCCACCCTGTTCTGACATCTATTAGAAAACGAAACAAACTCAATATGAAAGATAAAAGGAACACAAATAATGACCTACTTAAATTATATTATACAGAATAATAATACAGAAATACCTGCAATAAAATCATATTATAATTATAAATTCAATATAACATAAGTTATGACAATAGACAGACCTGAACATTTTATAGAAGAAATTTGTGAATTGAATCAAAACAAACCTTGAAACTTGACTTGGAACTCAAAAATTTGCGAGTACCCCTAATTAGTCTCTTACTATAACAAACACTGCTATTCATAAGTAGGTAGAAAAAAAACACATAAAAAGCTAGTGTAATCGCAACTAAAATTGGAAAAAGGTGCAAAATTTGAAGGTCTAGTAAATGACCGATATCAATAGCACTCCTTGCATCTTAAAAGTAAGCAACTGAATTGTCACAGACAATAATATACAATATATACGCAGGTACTTATCAAATATGAAAAAACATAACAGGAGATAGACTAAACCCCTTAAACTATAGACTCATATCCCAATCAACAATATCGAAAGTAATAGAAAAAAAATACTACAAATAATCTACAAACGAAGCAAGCAAATACGATATAATTTCATACGAATGGTGCAATGCTTGAATTAAGCAATTTCCTATCAATGTGCACTAATGTATGAAAAAAATGCATCGGAGTGCTTTTGACACAGTCTTGATTTCGATCCTCATTTCAGGTTGCAGATTATGAATATCAGGAACATAACACTGAAGTAGCTTTTCGACTACCTACCTAAAGAGTAAGAAACCGCGAGTATGTGTATGACAATTTTAATGATACTGCAGACTATTCTTACAGTGTGCCTCAAGGCAATACAGTTTTATCTATTACTAGCTTTTCCTCGCGACTCCGCACGCGTGATCTGCTTTTTCCGGCATAAAAAATAGCCTATGTTTATCAGGGATAATGTAGGATTCTAATGGTGGAAGAATTTTTCAAATCGGTCCAGTAGTTTTTAAGTTAATTCGTTACATACAAAAATACAAATAATTCTTCTGTATAAATTATTGTTTACAATGAAATACTCTTAATCAACAATACATTTATTTGGATAAGGAATAATATTATGTTGATAACACTTTGGAAAATAATTGGCAATAATGCATTAATTCCGACCAAATTTGATTACCATAGCAACGGAAGCCTTCAAATATAAATAATTTTCCCCGTTTTTGCAACATTTTTCACTGATGCTTCGCTCCTAATGGTCGCAGCGTAATGTTATATAGCCTAAAGCCTTCCTCGATAAATGGACTATCCAACACAAAAAGAATTTTTCAATTCGAACCAGTAGTTCCTGAGATTAGCGCGTTCAAACAAACAAACAAGCAATCAAACTCTACTGCTTTATTATATTATTATCGATATTTATAATGTACATGAAATACATAAACTAAACAGTTAGGTGCTAAAATACTTATGTAAGAATTATAAATTAGTACAAAAACGTGCGGAAGTAAGTTTGAATAAAGTGGTTAAATTGCTATAATAATAAAGTAAATAACAGTTCTACAGTCTCACACATAGCGCTGAATCCACACTAGATTAAACTTGTATTTTGGGTATGAAAACCTAAGAGAATCTTACGATCCTACAAAACCCAGACCCGAAACTAAGATTGTTAATCACACAAACCTTTGTATGAAAAAAAAAGTAATGCAGTAGCAGCTTGATGTTGCATTTCATTCGGCGAATGAGATTTCCGGAGGCCCAAATGCCTTCCCCTTCCAAACGCTTATTCCCTTCCCGTAGGGTCAACACTTATAAATTTTTAGTATTGTGGGTGTCACTGGAAGGTGGGGATCACTTACTACCAACTGACCCGTTTGCTCGGCAGTCTATGCTATAAAAATCTAAAGTGTTAAATGCCAAACTCAAATCATACAACTCTCAACCGTCACTCCAAACAAAAAACTAACTAAAATCTAGATGTCGTAATTTATGAAAAACTGTCATGGAAGTTTATTAGCACACATAAAGCTTAAAGAATTAATAAACTCATTTTTATTCTCAGAAACCTAATAACAACCAAAAGCAACCAACTATTAGATCCAGAATGGATAATCTAGTCCGAACTAATTATGCTCATGTCACTGTGTAAAATTATTGCATCTGTTGTTGGAGCGGACCATGTAAAACGCAACTTCTACAAATAGAGAGTAGAAGAGAGAGAGAATACCAAAGAGTAGTGCTAAAAGTGATAAATTCCCTACCATACTGCTATCCCTTTATCTTACTTTATAAAGCAGTAGATATTTTGATAGTTCAAAAAACGATCACGTAATAAATACACAAAGTTCGAAAATAACATCCAATCACAATTTATTTTATAGTGATAGCACGATTTATTATTTTTTAAAGAAATTATTGTTATCTGCAGTGGCCGTATTTGATTTCGCTTCGACAAGACATAGATGGAAAAGAACCTAAGCTTGTTTCTATTCCCGAAGAGACATACACGTATGCGGTGCTGAGATTAAGAGGTAGTAGTGTATATAGCAATTAGACACTTTAATGTTCAATCGTATCGTATAGGTAAATACTCTTATAATTGAAAAAGGCGCAAACAGAAGTACCTATGGCATTTGACTCCTTAGTTTCTACAAATTATTATAAATTTTCATTTAAGTATTACAAATAGGAGGGTTTGAATATAACAAAAATATTTTTTTGTATATGATTTATTTTTTACATCAAATATTTTTCAAATTCCTAGTAAAGGTAGGGAGCACCACAGCCGCATCCATGAGCACCGATTCCTCTGACGCCGAGCGGAGCAATGGCCGGGGCGACTGCGAGCGGGGCCATGGCGGGAGCGATGGCGGCGGGACCAGCGATCGGGCCCTCGGCGGTTATAGCGACGACACCGTCACCGCAACCGTAGGACACAGCACCAGCGCCGGCGGTCGGGAACACTCCCTCCATAGCAACAGTACCGAGGAACGGCAGGTTACCGGCAACAGCGACGGTACCCTCGTAAGCGTTATCAGAGGCAACCGCGAGGCCGGTGGGGGGGGCGGCGGAAGAACTGGCTATGGGCAGACCACCACCATAGGCAGCGTTTAGGGAACTGGCGGCAGCGATGTCGACGGCAGGAGCGATAGCAGGGATACCGCAACCGAGACGGCCGGCAGGCCATCCAGCAAGTCCATCATATGCCCAACCGTCATAGGCCAGACCGTCGAGGGCCAAACTGGGGCGAGCAGCCAGCGAAGTGCCAATGCGGCCAAGGCACTGGCTCAAAGCGCACTGCAAACAATATTTTATTAAAGTATTTTAACCGCATGAAGAAATTGATCGAATGTTTAATATGGGTCGCATTGGATACCAACCTGGGAGAAAAGTGCCGAAGCGCACACAAAAAGAATAGCTTTGGCCATTGTAGTGTTGTACTGATGGACGATGTTCCACGAGTTGTGAATGATCATCAGGCGTGCACCAGCCCTTATATACCAGATGGTAGTCTTACAAGTTACAACACTATCGGCTTATCTGCGAGCTCTTGCATATTGCATATTACGTGACCCGATACTGATAACCCGATTTCATTACCCCGTTGAAACGAAAACCTTAAACAAATATTAGGTCATCCACTGGTTACAATTGTTTTATCGAAAATTAAACAACGACATAAGTATTAGGTAAGTGAATGTAATAGATGCCAGCAACTTGTGTTGAGTATAAAAATACGTAGTAGTTACTGAATAAGTCATTCTAAGTTCAGCTTTTGTTGAAAACCACCAAACATGTCTCCCTTCGCTTTCTTCGTCCTCTGCGTCCAGGCTTGCCTCATCAGCGTGAGTACCTACTCTAAACTATGTCCTTGTGTTTCGAAATTACAAAAAAGAAATTACACTAGAACTTCTCACACGAGCAAATAGAAGTATTTTCAAATTAAGTGCTGGTGCTGGTCATATGGATTTTTTTAAATATGTTTTATTCCTATTTCGCAATAACTTTGAGTGTCAAAGTACAAATATTGTATACAAATTCCAACACAATAACAACTAAAAAAGTAACATGAAAAGCCGCTCAGCGGAGAAAACAATTTTCCATAAATTGAGAACCTCTTTCTTTTTGAAAGTCGTTAATGTTAATAAACGAATTTATTTACTAAAGAAAACAATGTTGATTTTTGTGTATTATGACTATATTGAAATACTAATTACTTTATGGTTATGTCTTCGTTTCCAGTCTGTATACAGCCAGTACCTGGGTTGTGGCGCTGCGTACGGTCCCGCTATGGCCATCGGCGCGCCCGCGATGCCACTCGCTGCACCCTTGTACGATCCCATGATCCGCGGAGGCTGCGGCTGCGGTGCCGCTTACGGAGGCTCCGGCATCGGCAACCTGGCCGTCGCCGGTGAGCTGCCCGTCGCTGGTACCACCGCCGTCGCTGGACAGGTGCCCATCATCGGCGCCGTGGAGTTCGCCGGACCCGCTGCCGCCGCCGGTGCCGTCTCCATCGCCGGCAGCTGCGGCTGCGGGTGCGGTGCTCCCTACATGTACTAAGATCATCACTTTTAACAAAAATATAAAAGTAAATATAGAAAATATATAAAAAAAATAAAATAAAAGTGCTACAAACCAAACGTATATTTTTTTTTATGTAGTAATAATAGTTTAAGATCCCGGGTAACATCGACATTCACCCATTTGTTTACCGAATGAAAAATATATTTTAAGGCATAAAATGTGTTGCTGAACACATACCAATAGGGTTGCCTAAGAAATATGATCAAGGATATGTTTACTTAATATTTAAAAAAAAACATATACTGTCACTGACTTGCTTACCAAAAAAATTAACCATCAATGAAAAGTATGCAATGTATACTACCTGCAAAAGCTAGGAGCGAGATGAGCGCAATGACCACTTTTTAGTTACCTGTTTGCACACGGCAACCAGGTAGTAGTGGCCAGAAAAAGGTAGGCAACCTAGCTTTTGCAGGTAGTATACATTGTTTGCCAGTATATTGATTAGCGCAGCGTTGGACGTCCACCTACAAGGTGAACAGACGACCTGATAAAGATCACAGGAAGTCGCTGGATGCAGGCCGCTTCCGACAGCTCAGTCTGGAAATCTTTGGGAGAGGCCTATGTTCAGCAGTGGACGTCTTGTGGCTGATGATGATGATGATGATGATGATACATTGTTTCCTTTTCATTAAAGGTTCATTTTATTTGGTAAGTCAGGGAAATTATAAAAAATATATTAAACTTTAATCATATCCTGGACCATATTTTTTAGGTAACCCTATTGGTATGTGTTCTTCTTCTTTTTCGTTTCAAGTTTTCTTCTGTAGTTTGTAATGTTCAACTATTAATTTCAGAAGTAGATTTCAGAACTGTTTATATTATTTTACAATTTTTACAATTATACTGATTGCTTTTACACATAATCTTAGACATAGAATACGAATAGCGATGTTTTTCTGTTATCCGTTGAGGAATTTTCAATTTGTCAACGCACTACGTTATCAGATTTTATACCGTCATTGACTTTAATAGTCGATAAAGACTCAATTAAATGGAGTTTCTTTTATTACAGAGGCGCAAATATAATAGAAAAGATCCGTTTAAACTGGATTCACGCGATTCGATTTTATTTGATCAACTGCTAAATCGCATGCTTAAACCATATGAACAAAATTTATTTTATTTTTCTCTTAACTTTCAATCGAATTGATCAATAAAAGCCTAACAGTTTTGTTAAATCAAGCCTTTTGTTGAAAGTGATTCGACTCATTTTAAAGTCGCGTCATACGGTTTTTAACTACACGATGCAGCCTCGTAAACTAGAGTGTTGTCATGTTATTTTTTTTTTATTGAATAGGCCGGCAAACGAGCAAGTGGGTCACCTGATGGTAAGTGATCTCCACCGCCCATGTACGCCCACCACCAGAAGAATCATGGGCGCGTTGCCGACCTTAAAGGAAAGGGATAATTAGGGATTGGGAAGGGGAGGGGATTTGGGCTTCCGGATATCTCACTCACCGTACGAAACGCAGCAACAAGCCGCTACTTTACGTCGGTTTTCTGTGAGACAGTGGAAACGACCCGGTCGAGCCAGCCCATTCATGCTGTAGACAAAACTGTCTACAGCGTGGCTCTACCACTCAAATTTTCATCTGGGTTATGCGATGAAGTCTATCTAATCAAATGAGACGTTTTTACATTTAACGTTGATGATAATAATAATATTTAACACAAGCTGAACACTTCACATTAATAGTTGTCGCACGAAAAACAATTTAGTTAGATATAAAAGTTACCAAGTTATGAATTCAATGTACAAGAACATTCATTCATACATTAATAAACTTCTATGAAAATTTGTGATCGTTTAGATTAAAATATTTTTTATGGTACCATATCTTTAATAGCGGATATTGTCTCGCACAATAAACAGTACTCAATTTGCTGAATTTACAATGCTTTTTTTCCAAATCAAAACATGCAGTTATCTTACTGGCTTTATCCGCCTGTTATTTGTGAGTTACATTTTTATAGTATTCCTTGAAGTATACCAGTCCGTAGATATCACAATCTGTTATTTTATGACAGTTAAGGCAAACTTTTAATGATTACTTCACCAGCGTCAGTGTTACTACTATGCACTGTGTAAATCTATATTCAGCAATGGAGCATAAATCAGTATGAAAATAATCGAATTTTAAGAAATGACAGGTGAAGTTAATTGGCGTCTCTGAGTTAGAGCCTATTTAAAAAAGTATTTTAAATTGCGTCGAATAACGCATTAGACAGAATTTTTTTGAAGTTATAATTTGACACATGCTTATTAGACCGGTGCCGATGCCGTTGAAAATTGTAAAAATAGAGACAAAATTATAGTAGAATGAAACCCATTGTAAAAGGAAGAGAATACAACAAAATTGATAGGAAAAATAAATTACGTGCGATCTGAGGTCGGGAAGTGGGAAGGGGGGACTTTTAAGGGTAAAAAACGGTTTATCTCAATTTCCGGAAAAACTACAAGTCCTATGGAAAAAAGTTAAATCGCAAAGTTGTAGGTAATAAAAAGTTCTACAACTTTTGTATACACACTTTCTTCACATAACCTCAAAATGTATGTGATATATGTAAATTATTTAAAAAGTAACGTTTATTTAGGAATTGTGAAACGAATACTTACAGCGTCAGTAACCTACCATACAACTGATTTTATTTAGCTAGAAAAGGTGCATTTTATGTTCTTGAGATGTTTGGTTTTAGATAATTAACTTCGAAGTATTAAAACACCTTATTATTAAAATACGTAACTTTGTAGATAAAAGTTGTAATATTAGGTAATTTATCTGTGTGAGGGAGTATTCTTATGAAAAACCTTTCTATTTAGTGGTATTTCTTATTTTATTATGTAGAGTTAATAAAATTATTAAAATGATAGTGTTCTTATTTCATATGTATATAAATTAAAGAACCAATAACAAAATTAAAACCAAAAAGTGAATTTCTAGGATTTTTTATTTACTCATACCTACATAATTTTTTTAAACTTTTCAGTAAAGGTAAGGAGCACCACAGCCGCAACCACGGGCACCGATTCCTCTGATGCCGAGCGGAGCAATGGCGGGGGAGATAGCGGCGGCGGGAGCGACTGCGAGCGGGGCCATAGCGGGAGCGACGACGCCGGGACCAGCGATGGGACCCTCAGCGGTGATAGCGACGACACCGTCACCGCAACCGTATGAAACAGCACCAGCGCCGGCGGTCGGGAACACTCCCTCCATTGCGACAGTACCGAGGAACGGCAGGTTACCAGCAACAGCGACGACACCCTCGTAAGCGTTGTCGGAGGCGACAGCAAGGCCGGTGGGGCCAGCGGCGGAGGCACTGGCGACGGGCAGACCACCTCCGTAGGCGGCGTTCAGGGAGCTTGCGGCGGCGATGTCGACGGCGGGAGCGATCGCGGGGCCATAGACGCCACAGTCAAGACGACCAGCAGGCCATCCAGCAAGACCGTCATAACCCCAACCGTCACAGGGCAGACCATCGAGTGCCCAAGCGGGGCGAGCGGCCAACGGAGTGCCAATACGGCCGAAGCACTGGCTTAAAGCGCACTGAAAATAAAATAGTATTTGTAATACCACTAGTTGGAATAAATAAATAATTTAAACTTTTAATTAACGGCTTACATATTAGAAACAAACCTGAGCAAAGAGCGCAGAAGCGCACACGAAGAGGATAGCTTTGCCGGTCATTGTAGAGTTGTTTTGATGGATCTTCAACAAGTTGTGAATGATGATGAGTCGTGCATCAGCGTTTATATACCAGTGAAGAGACTTACAATATTGCCGGCTTATCTGAATGCCTACGTATATTGCACTTTACGTGACCTGACGATAGAAACAAGAGAACCCTTACTACTGATAATTCGTTTTCATTACCCCACTGAAATAAAAATCTCAAACAAGTATTAGGTCATTTACTTGTTACAATTTGTTGTTAAACAATACTTGTTATCGAAAATTGTAAAACCACGTATTAGGTAATTGAATGTAATTTATACCAAGTAATCTGTATTTACTTTATAAATACGTAGGAGTTACTGAATAAGTCATTCTACGTTCAGCTTTTGTTGAAATCTACCCAACATGTCTACCTTCGCTTTCTTCGTACTCTGCGCCCAGGCTTGCCTCATCAGCGTGAGTACCTACTAAAATATATTTATTTGTATTCTAAATATTAGAAAAAAGTATTAATTGTATAGAAATATATTATTAAAAAATTAAGGGTATTTTCTCGGTGTCGGTATAAAAATAGTGTAGAGTGTAGACTATTCTTTGCAAAAGATGGAATAGTTTAAAACATGCAAATACGTAGTTCTTACTCTTAAGTAAATTATGTTTTTATTTGAGACAGTACGTAGACGAAATACTACGTAAACTTGACAATATTGTTTTCTTTCTAGTCGGTATACAGCCAGTATCTGGGTTGTGGCGCTGCGTACGGTCCCGCTATGGCCATCGGCGCGCCCGCGATGCCACTCGCTGCACCCTTGTACGATCCTATGATCCGCGGAGGCTGCGGCTGCGGTGCCGCTTACGGAGGCTCCGGCATCGGCAACCTGGCCGTCGCCGGTGAGCTGCCCGTCGCTGGTACCACCGCCGTCGCTGGACAGGTGCCCATCATCGGCGCCGTGGAGTTCGCCGGACCCGCTGTCGCCGCCGGCGCCGTCTCCATCGCTGGCAGCTGCGGCTGCGGATGCGGTGCTCCCTACATGTACTAAACCACACTCACGTATTCCTAGTAGCTTTGTAACAAAATAAAGATTGCATAATAATAATGTCTTCTATAATGCATCTCTTTAACTATCGAATTCCTGTTCGACTAAAAATCTGTTCAGATGATTCAGATCGCTTGCGAATTAATAGTTGATCAAATAAAATAGAAGTATGTGAACCCACTATTGTAGAAATGTACTCGGACCGTATAACCGTCCTATGCGAGTTACTGTCGACCATTCTCCACAGACTCTCTCCAGCTCGTATCTGAGTTGGGTACTACACATACACTTACATATATAATCTCACGCCTGCATCCCCATACAAGGGCAAGCAGAGGTACAACTAGTGCAACATCCACAAGCACGCCGAGTATATTTTCGATCATAATATGACAACCGTATTTCAATCCCGGACAAATCATATTAGACCGATGATTATCCATTTTGATATATAAATAATTTATAGTAGAATGAAACCCATTGTAAAAGGAAGAGAATACAACAAAATTGATAGGAAAAATAAATTACGGGCGATCTGAGGTCGGGAAGTGGGAAGGGGGGGGGCTTTTAAGGGTAAAAAACGGTTTATCTCGATTTCCGGAAAAACTACAAGTCCTATGGAAAAAAGTTAAATCGCAAAGTTGTAGGTAATAAAAATATCTACAACTTTTGTATATACACTTTCTTCACATAACCTCAAAATATATGTAAAAAATTCAAATAACCAAGTTTTTTGTTTTTATTTTTATCTATTATAATAAATCATTTTTTTCACGAAATTTGGTGAAAACTTACCTTTTTGTATCCCAAATACACTGTAACTTTTTTGAATTAAAATATTTATTTTTGCACCTTATTTTGACTTAATATCGAAAAATCAGCCTAATTTTCAAACGAATATTCTCACGTCAAAATATGAGCTTTTTTAAAAAAGTCTGTTGGTTTCTTGTTCATTGAATTCTCTACTTTCTGATGGTGTAAAAATATATATACATTACTATGGTAAATGTGCTCAGAAAATGCAAAGAAACGAACAACTAAATAACAGGTAGTAAGGCCCAGACCTTCCTAGCCCCTTCCCCACTTCTTTATGATGGGCTAAAATTTTCCGTAGATCACTCAGGTATATAAGTTATATTAAAATAACAATAAAGAGGCATCTGCGTATATAATTTAAAGAAGATTTACAACTTTCTCAAAATATTGTAGATATGTCTTATTAAATATTAACTTATAACTTTACATTTTCTGAGCACATTTACCATAGTAATGTACATATTTTTTTACACCATCAGAAAGTAGAGAATTCAATGAACAAGAAAACAACAGACTTTTTTAAAAAAGCTCATATTTTGACGTAAGAATTTTCGTTTGAAAATTAAGCTGCTTTTTCGATATTAAGTCAAAATAAGGTGCAAAAATAAATATTTTAAATAAAAAAAATTACAGTGTATTTGGGATACAAAAAGGTAAGTTTTCACAAAATTTCGTGAAAAAAATGATTTATTTTAATAGATAAAAATAAAAACAAAAAACTTGGTTATTTGAATTTTTCACATAAATTTTGAGGTTATGTGAAGAAAGTGTGTAAGCAAAAGTTGTAGATCTTTTTATTACCTACAACTTTGCGATTTATTTTTTTTGCAAGGGACTTGTAGCTTTTCCGGAAATCGAGATAAACCGTTTTTTACCCTTAAAAGCCTCCCCCTTCCCACTTCCCGACCTCAGATCGCCCGTAATTTATTTTTCCTATCAATTTTGTTGTATTCTCTTCCTTTTACAATGGGTTTCATTCTACTATAAATTTGTTTCTATTTTTACCATTTTCAACCGGATAATCATCGGTCTATATGTAATTTTTTGAATCTAAAACTCAAGCATATAAATGTGATTTCCCCACCTGGAACTTGAACGCAAGACCACACAGTTTCTCAGATTTCCTCTAGATCAATGATGTGATACGGCTATGGCGAAGGGAAGAAATTTTCAGAAGGGAGTCCGACGCAAGTAATTAGTAGCCAATTGCACAAAAAATTAACCTGCTTTTGGACCTTTTTTTATTTACACAATAATTCACAATATTTTTACTTTATGAGAACCTTATAAATAAAAGCCGGAAGGAATCCAGTTGTATGGATCCTTCGCCACTGATTTGAAACAATGGAGTAGTGGATTTGTATTGTTTTATTTAAATAAATAAGTTACGTTACCTAAATCCTATTCAAGCAAACATCACAATAAATACATTAAAAATATCATCTTAAAGCTTTGATTCTTGGGGTGACACCCAAATCAAATTCGCCCCGGGTGCCACCCGTGCTAGCTACGGCACTGGGTATATCTATATCTATACATATAATAAAAATGTAACGGATCGCTATCTGTACATGGAAGATATGTGAGAAAAATATATTATTGGGACATTTATCAACGCAATAGCACCCCATACAGTGATTGTTAGAATTTTTGTCTGTTTGTCTGTGCGTTTGTGCACGCTAATCTCAGAAACGGCTTATCCGATTTAGATGTAGTTTTCACTAATATATTGTGGTCACTTAACATTTAGTGTTTGTTTCATGTCAAACAGTTCATAAATAAAAAAGTTCTGCCAATTTAAAGATATCGATAATATAACGGTGCAGAACTTCACGCGGGCAGAGCCGCAAGCGAATGCTAGTTATAAATAATGACGTAGTAAAAAGGACACTGCGATGAAAATTTTCCACTCGGTAAGTTGTTCATGTACGCTAAAAGTGCGTGTGCGAAAGGATAATATTATGATTCATCACTTAGCCCGTATTTAGAATCAACACTCAAGTGACCATTTCCATGTAGTAGACTTCTTTATACATGATTGGTCTGTTTTTGTTTAGCGTCAAAAACGGACCAATAATTTGTACAGAAATCGACATTAAGCATTCGCGAACACTATGTGACCAATACGAAGGTAAGTATATAACAAAAACCTACGCCTTGTTCTTTAAAAACGCGCACATATAATTTATATTTCTCGAAGGAGTAATCCGCCATAATAACTGGCGTGACAATAATTCTGTGAAAGTTTCAGCCGACTACCTATTTAATTATACTTCGTATTACGATGTTAATGTTTTTAGAGGTAAGACAGAGCGTGCGTAGGTTATGTTGGAACCTTTTGAGTATAAAACCTTAAAAAAGCTTTCTTAGGCACCATAATGACACATGACAGATAAAGGGATCACACATAAAACTTGTCTACAGCATGTTTTCAAATATATATTTTTTGGGTTTCGTGCTCAAAGGATGTCAACAGAACCCCTTGAAGGGCTCTGTGTTGCTAGTCTACCTATGTATAAGCGCTCTATCTAAAAGTTCCAGCGTGAGGATACGGCTACCATACACATGTTGAGAAGCCCGCGATGGTGTGACTTCAGCGAGCCGCGTTTCGAGATCAGCCAGTGTAATATGCAATAACTAATGATCACCATAGTTTTGCCGACCGTCAAGGGATGCAGTATCTCTCAATGGTCTACATTATATATTATAAATACATTTGTTATACTGATGGCTAAAAATACTGAGTGGTAGAACCACCAGTTTTGTCTACAGTATGAATAGGCTGGCTCGACCGGGTCGTTACTACTGTGTCGCAGAAAACCTACGTAAAGTAGCGGCTTGCTTTTCGTTTCGTTTCGTTTCGTACGGTGAGTGAGATATGCGCAGGGCCCATCATTTTGCCGTACCAGGATAAAAAAAATCTTTTGTTTCATTATGGTAACTGATTTTTTTTACAGAATATGTTATGCTCACTCTTAGCTAGTTTTTTAGAAGAATTCCATGCTCATATAAGCCAAACTCTTGTTACCACCACTGTTTAAATAATGAAAAAGAAATTAGGAATACTATTTTATTATTTCAAAACATATTTTTTTTAGTAAACATAAGGACCCCCACATCCACAGCCGCAGCTGCCGGTGATGGTAACGGAACCGGCGGCGAGAGCGGGTCCGGCAAACTCCACGGCGCCGATGATGGGCACCTGTCCAGCGACGGCGGTGGTACCAGCGACGGGCAGCTCACCGGCGACGGCCAGGTTGCCGATGCCGGAGCCTCCGTAAGCAGCACCGCAGCCGCAGCCTCCGCGGATCACGGGGTCGTACATAGGCGCAGCGAGTGCGGGGCCGCAACCCAGATACTGGCTGTATACCGACTGGAAACAAGAAAATATCCATAGTGTTAATATTGTAATGTTTAATAATATCAAACAAAAGTGTACTTTTTAATAAAAATAAATCACAAAGATATACAGTTTCGAGTACTCACGCTGATGAGGCAAGCCTGGGCGAAGAGAACGAAGAAAGTGAAGGGAGACATGTTTGTTTGATTGTATTCAACAAGAGCTGAACTCAGAATGACTCTAACCAAATTCACCGCGACTTTATACAAACCCGCAAAACATTTCATAATCCTGTTATTTTATCGTGATGAAGACGTCATATTTGGGTTTTCTCCTCAAATTTTCATTTTTAAAAAGTGTTATCGGTTGTTTTACAATAATAAATTTAAAACATCTGAATGATGTAACGTTTATTATTATAAAAGTTTTTGTATCAGTGGAGTAACGAAAGGGGGTTATCGATAGGATGCGTTTCTCTTATTTCCATCGCTGAGTCACGTACATATTATGTACAATTTGTAGCACGAGTGTACTCGGTGATAAGCCGGTGATGTTGTACAACCAAGGTGGTATAAAAGAGCTTGTAATTGACTGAACATCATTCACAACTCGTGGAGCATCATCCCTCAAAACAAATCTACAATGGCCAGCAAAGCTATCCTTTTCGTGTGCGCTTCTGCGCTCGTTGCCCAGGTTTGTATTCAACTGAACCGGCAACTAATAATTTAGTAATTTAATATTCAGACTGACGATTTAAAAAAATACTATATTGCTTTTTCAGTGCGCTTTAAGCCAGTGCCTCGGCCGTATTGGTACTCCGTTGGCCGCTCGCCCCGCTTGGGCCCTCGACGGTCTGGCCTGTGACGGTTGGGCGTATGATGGTCTTGCTGGATGGCCTGCTGGTCGTCTTGACTGTGGCGTTTATGGCCCCGCGATCGCTCCCGCCGTCGACATCGCCGCCGCAAGCTCCCTGAACGCCGCCTACGGTGGTGGTCTGCCCGTCGCCAGTGCCTCCACCGCCCCCCCCACTGGTCTCGCCGTAGCCTCCGACAACGCTTACGAGGGTATCGTCGCTGTTGCTGGTAACCTGCCGTTCCTCGGCACTGTCGCTATGGAGGGAGTGTTCCCGACTGCCGGCGCTGGTGCTGTGTCCTACGGTTGCGGTGACGGTGTCGTCGCTATAACCGCCGAGGGTCCCATCGCTGGTCCCGCCGCCATCGCTCCCGCCATGGCCCCGTTCGCTCTTGCCCCTGCTGCTATCGCTCCCGCCGCCGCTATGGCCCCGCTCGGCATCAAAGGAATTGGCGCCCGTGGATGCGGATGTGGTGGTTACCTATACTAGAAACTTTTAAAAGTTTTATATATGTTTGACCAATATATGCTAGAAAAAGATAGTTTTGTGGTTTTTACTTTCCAATATTATTATTACTATATATGATGACATTAAACTCAATCTGTGAAAAAACGTATTATAATACTTTTGAATTTATAAAAATCTAAGATTAATCATGAGTAAATAATAATCCACGATTGAGCATTAACGTAAACAATTAATGCACCAGTAATGAACCCGTTGACGCTCCACCAAACAGAGGGTTTGGTGTTTATACCATTTTTGATTATAACAATAAAACAAATAATACTGAACGGTTTTAGGTGAATCCTTTTAATTATGAGTGAGCTCATATACGTAAGTAAACTCATTTTTTTAACAACCTCAAATATCATACTTATGTTATGGGTACCCGCCATAAGATGACTCATAGAAATCAATTAATAATAATTCTTTATACCAGAAATAAGCTTGTAGCTGTTATATCTTCATATACAATCTATAATAATAATATTAGTCCTGTATTATACATGTCCCACAGCTGGGCACGGGCCTCCTCTACTGAATGAGAGGGGTTAGGCCATAGTCCACCACGCTGGCCTAATGCGGGTTGGCACACTTCATATACCTTCGAAAAATCTTATCGAGTTCTCAGGTATGCAGGTTTCCTCATGATGTTTCCTTCGCCGTTAAAGCAAGCGATAATTAACAATTAATATACACGTAACTTTGAAAAGTCAGAGGTGTATGCTCATGGGGCTGGTTTCGAACCTGCGACTTTCGTCTCGACAGTTCGTACCACTTCCCGCTGAGCTATCGCTGCTTCTATAGTCTATAGAATAATTTAATAGCATTTAGAACCTAAATTCATCGTTTTAATTATAGCTGACTGAAGCCCAAATTTCGTTCATATTGTAGTTAAATAAAATATTGTTCCTATTACAGCTATGTATGTAGAGAGTTCAAAAAGCCATGGGTGCCGGTGCCTAATCGGCCGCAACTACTTGTCAGCCAAGTGTAAACAGGTAATCCTTTGTTGTATTTATACGTTCATGACTTATATTCATGTTTTATACATCAAATTAAAGCTTTTTTTTTAATTATCATGATATACCAATGAAAAAAATCACCGCAAATTAGGGTTGCCAGTCGTTAAAAATGCTAGGTATCAAATATAAAATGATAGAGTTATCGCGCAACACTACTCGTTAGACGAGGATGGCGAGTGTCAGCTGTGAGAATTTTTTAAGCCATTGCACATGCGTCGATAGACAGGGTTGTCAGCCACCGGGGCAATCAGTAGTTGGAATGACTTTACATCTAGTCCAAAATTATAAGTAAGAAATGTATATTCTAGAAAAAAAGAATATTTATTTCAAAATAAAAAAAATCTTTCATTTATCAAGTTAATATTGAAAGAAAAAAAGACCATTCGGCAGCCGAAATGGAAGTAGATTTCCCGCGATAACTGAAAAACTTGCTGGACTATAGACTATAGACAAATATTATCGGAGAACTAGTAAATGAAAAATATTTCCAAAACGTTAAAGTCAAATAATATAAAGAACGTTGTGTATAGCGAGTGGTTCAAGCAGTGGTTAGAATATAAGAATATCTCAGCTGCTGTGTTGAGAACCCTACCTATCGACGCATGCACAATGGCTTCAAAAATTCTCACATCTGACACTCGCCATCCTCGTCTAACGAGTAGCGTTGCGCGATAACTCTCTCTCGTTTTATCTTTGATACCTAGCATTTTTAACGGCTGGCAACCCTAATTTGCGGTGTTTTTTTCACAGGCAGCGGTATATCATGGTAATTTAAAAAAATAAGCTTTAATTTGATGTATAAAACATGAATATACGTCATGAACGTATAAATACAACAAAGGATTACCTGTTTACACTTGGCTGACAAGTAGTTGCGGCCGAGTAGGCACCGGCACCCATGGCTTTTTGAACTCTCTACATACATAGCTGTAATAGGTGCAATATTTTATTTAACTACAATATGAACGAATTTTTTTTTCCGAAAATTTATTACCATTTTTATTAAAAATATTTGCGGGCACTTTTTGACTGGCAACCTATTATCAATGTATTGTCCTATTCGAAAATGAATGTATAAATTTCAGCTTGAGTATCTACGTGATGAACGTATAGATTCTGCAGCGGGATCTTAGACTATATGTTTGTATAGCAAAGGCCGTCAAACAAAGTGGACCACATGATGGTAAGATATCCTTTAGGAATCTACAATACCACAAATTCATAGTTGTGTTACCAACCTTTTCAACATTAAAGGAAAGGAATGAGGATTGGGAAGAAAGGAGGATTTGGGCATCTCTATATCTTATCACCGACAACCGTATGAAACGCAACAGAAAGCTACTATTTTTGTAAGAAGTTGGTTATTAGAATTTTTCACATACATTTTGAGGTTATGTGAAAAATGTGTATTTACAAAAGTTGTAGATCGTTTTATTACCTACAACTTTGCGATTTCACTTTTTTCCATAGGACTTGTAGTTTTTTCAGAAATCGAGATAAACCGTTTTTTACCCTTAAAAGCCACCCACCTCCCCTCGCCACCCACTTCCCGACCTCAGACCGCCCGTTAATTATTTTTCCTATCATTTTTGTTATATTCTCTTCCTTTTCCAATGGGTTTCATCCTAATATATTTTTTTTTGTTTCATAAATTATCGCCCATGTTCTAGAAGAATGTTATATATTATGAATCAATTAACCAGTGGTAAATACATTTCAGCTATCTTGTGCCTCATTGTTTTTTTACTTCTATACCAAGTTCTGAGATCAAATTGTAGGTCGGGCCATGATATTTATTTATTTATTAATTAAAAGTTTTTACACATGATATACAAACGGACTTCAATGCCATGGCATTTTTTTCATAGTCGACCTTAGGGTGGTGGAGATCAAAACTGAGGCAGATGCATAATAAAATAAACAAAAATGTAAATATACTAAAGAAATAAAAAAAAAGTTTTCAATATTTCATATATCAGACTTTCGTTAGCTGCCCGGGACTGGAATTTGTGTCCGGTATACTGATATTTTTGCTCCATACCACATCCATGACATAAAAATAAGCTCGTCAAACCTATTCTAGAATTAATCGAGGAATCTAGTAGTAGCTCTGAAGACGACAGTAATATATATCAATATCTGGAAAGAAAGTACGAATGGTAGGACCACGCTGTAGGCAGTTCTGTCTACAGCATGAATGGGCTGACTCGACCGGATCGTTACCGTCCATGTGGACTTGTGTGACCAGAAAACCGACGTAAAGTAGCGGCTTGCTGCTGCGTTTAGTTCGGTAAGTGAGATAACCTGAAGCCCAAATCCCCTCCCCTTCCCAATCCCTAATTATCCCTTTCCTTTAAGGTCGGCAACGCGCCCATGATTCTTCTGGTGGTGGGCGTACATGAGCGGTGGAGATCACTTACCATCAGGTGACCCACTAGCTCGTTTGCCGGCCTATGCAATAAAAAAAAAATTTTTTCGTCTAGATTCGATCGTTTTACGACATGGGACGAAGTATCTATCATTCTTGGCGAGGTTTCGAGCCTCGAAAAATTTAGCTATGTGGCTGGCTCAACAATTGCAACGATGGTTTAAACCTCCAACAATGAAGTAAGTTTATAACTATAACTATGCCAAGGAATGCGATGGTGCAACACATTTCGCAGTCAATGTTAAAGTAAGCATTACTGTTATCGTCAAATTTGAAATAAACCTTAACTATAATTGCTATTATGGTGCTATCCAGCCTTAGTGAACTACGATAAGTGTGACTGTTGGGTATTGTTGTATTGGTATAGTGTGTGTATAGTTGTGTTTGGGTACAGTTTGCCTGCTGTGATCGTAGTATCTAGAAATAAATACGTAAAGAGAAAAATTTACACCACGTTTAAAGCAAAATGTAAAGTTTAAATAGAGAAGGATTTTTTTTTACTAGCCCTGTATTATATACGTCCCACTGCTGGGCACGGGCCTCCTCTACTGAATGAGAGGGATTAGGCCTTAGTCCACCACGTTGGCCTAATGCGGGTTGGCAGACTTCACATACCTTCGAAAATCTTATCGAGTTCTATAATCTTATAGAGAAGGAATGCAGAAAGTAAATATTTATGTGCTGTGACACTCAACACTACACGATACTGTAGTCCTCGACGACACTGAATCTGACATTTGTCATGACTCTTCAAAAGTATATTCATTCCATCGCTGATTGTTTTGTATAATGCTGATTTTATACCTCGTTCGTCGATAGCATGTTCGTGTATTAATATTTTTATGGTGAGGATATTGTTTTATTAATTAATTACTGACTAAGAAGCATGAAAACGTTGGAATAGAAATATATAGCAAATATTATATTTTCACTTAAATAACCGATTGATTTTAATACATATAGGGAGCACCACATCCACAACCGCAGCTGCCGGCGATGGAGACGGTGCCAGCGGCGACAGCGGGTCCGGCGAATTCCACGGCGCCGATGATGGGCACCTGTCCAGCGACAGCGGTGGTACCAGCGACGGGCAGCTCACCGGCGACGGCCAGGTTGCCGATGCCGGAGCCTCCGTAAGCGGCACCGCAGCCGCAGCCTCCGCGGATCATGGGGTCGTACATAGGCGCAGCGAGTGCTGGGCCACAACCCAGATACTGGCTGTATACCGACTGGAAAGAAAGGAAAACATATAGTTAATATTTTAGTGAACTTATATTTTATAATATCGAACAAAAGTATTCGCTTTTTAATAACAATAAATCACAAAGATATACAGTTTTGAGTACTCACGCTGATGAGGCAAGCCTGGGCGCAGAGAACGAAGAAAGCGAAGGGAGACATGGTTTGTTTGATTGTATTCAACAAAAGCTGAAGTCAGAATGATTTTATGTAGAAAATTGTGCGCATTTATACTAAAAACCTACTGCGGCGTTCGATTATTCAATAGATTTATTATCTGCTCATATTTGTTAGTAACACTCAAATGACCTAATAATTACAAGAAATTTTTTTCAGTAACGAAATAGGGTTATCTGTAAACAAAGTTCTCTTTTTGTTTGACTCTAAGTCACGTAAAGTATACCTCGCGTAAACTCCACGATAAGCCAGTATTGTTGTACAACTGTATCGATGAGTAGGTATATAAGCGGTGACATTCAGCTCAACAGTATTCACAATTCGTGGAACATCATCCCTCTATACATTACAATGGCTGGCAAAGCTATCCTTTTTGTTTGCGCTGCAGCGCTCTTCGCTCAGGTTTGTTTAGACACATAAAAAAATGCATTCAGTTAATATTTTATCATAATTTAGAAGTATACTAATGAAACTATTATTTCCAGTGTGCTCTTGGACAGTGCTTGGGCCGCATCGCCGCCCCACTAGCTGCTGCTCCTTGCGCCGCGCGCACCACTCTGGCCTACGATGGCTTGGCGTTTGATGGTCTTGCTGGCTGGCCCGCTGGTCGCCTCGGTTGCGGCGCTTATGGCCCCGCCATCGCTCCCGCTGTTGACATCGCCGCCGCCAGTTCTCTGAATGCTGCCTATGGTGGTGGTCTGCCCGTTGCCAGTGCCTCCGCCGCTGGCCCCACCGGCCTTGCTGTCGCCTCCGACAATGCTTACGATGGTATCGTCGCTGTTGCCGGTAACTTGCCGTTCCTCGGTACTGTCGCTATGGAGGGAGTGTTCCCGACCGCCGGCGCCGGCGCCGTTTCGTACGGTTGCGGTGACGGTATCGTCGCCATCACCGCTGAGGGTCCCATCGTTGGTCCCGCCGCCATCGCCCCCGCCATGGCCCCGCTCGCTCTCGCCCCCGCTGCTATCGCTCCCGCCGCCGCTATTGCCCCGCTCGGCATCAAAGGAATTGGCGCCCGTGGATGCGGCTGTGGTGGATACCTATACTAGAAACCTTTAAAAAGTTTTATATATGTTTGACCAAATATTATATATGTTAGAAGAAGATAGTTTTTGGTTTTTACTTTCCAATATTATTATTAATGTATATAAAATTAAAACCAATGTATGAAAAAAGTAATTATAATATTTTTACATAATTATATAAAAGTCTAGAAGTCAAATAAATCATGAGTAAATAATCCACGAATGAGCATTAACGTAAACAAATAATGCACGAGTAATGAACCAAACACAGGGTTTGGTGCTTTTACCATTTTTGATTGTAAGAATAAAACAAAACGATTTTAGGTGAATCCTTTTAAATATGAGTAAACTCATGTATGGAAGTAAACTCACTTCTTTAACAACCTCAAATATCATAGTTAAGTAATGGGTACCCGCCATCAGAGGACTCATAGAAAGCAATTGGCCATATGCGCCCACAATACCAGAGGAATCGTGGGCACGTTAACCGACTTTCAAGTAAAGGGATGATTAAGATGTTGGGGAGGAGAGGAGGTTTTGGGACCTCGGATAATAATAAAACATAATTTACAATTAATTTTAATTTAATTTATTTTGATATAATTTTACCGTACGTAATAATATACTGGCTACGTCTACAGCTCGCTTTTACCACTTACAATCGCCTAACTTGGTTTTCAGGATTACTTTCCAACAGATGTTATTTAACAATCACCTAGGTATGACGTGCGTCCCCACAGCAAAGGCACAAATTGTAAAATACGGTGATTATAATAATTATAATAAACAAATGTAGGAGTTAGTTCGTATCTTGAGATTCCATTCTTCTTGCAAGGCTTTCAAATCATACAACTTGTCATGTGTCAGCTCTTCTACATGATAGGATTTTCCAGTCTTCTTGACCGATCTTATCAGTGTAGCATATTGTTGTAGTCTGTATATTGGGCTTGACTTAGTGTATCGTTTAATTTGTTTTTCAATGACGCTATGCACATTATCCCCCTAATTTTGGGAATGGCCACAAATTAAAAACGTATGAGTAATTGAGTTTACTCTCTTGGTAGAAACAGCAAAAGCATAGGCTGATAACAGAAATTTATTTTTTTGTTGACCACAACAGTTATCACCATAGAATATAATGTTGAGATCGGTGTTTGATGCATTCGTTTCAACTAGCATTTGTATGTATTGTAACACACGTGATCCTATTTCTACAGCACCACGTTTGCCTTCGATTTCGTTCCATAAGTAACAGAAGACATCCTTAGCATACAAATCAGTGATTGTAAAATTTAGGCAATTAATACGGGATTTATAAAAAAATAAGGATGCTTGACCTTTTGGAACTTCCATTACAGCTTGTAGATCGTAAACTACAATAACTTCATCTGTTCTTTTCTTATCAGCTTCCTTTTCTGACCTCGACAGCACTTTCTCTTTTAAATGTTGCTCATAAGGCTCATGTAGTTTTTGTTTGGCTTCTCCACTTGAATTATTGTACATCTCGCAGAAGTCGCATGCATCTTTCGTCGGTTTGTGGAACGAAATGTTAGATTGTGTATTAAAGATATAGTTAAATGTTGATGATGAAGCAAATGGTAAATTATCGTTTTCGCGTAGATCTTTATAATCTCGGTATAAATCTGCAAGTGATTTTTCACTTGTAATGTATTTTCTAGTTGTTTGTGCTCTGAAATAATGCGACTCTATTCGAGGGATGGAATTGATGAAAGTGATAACCACCTTTGGTGAAGTTTATATAGGGAAGTGTAGAAATGTAGAAAGTAAATATTTATGTGCTGTGATACTCAACACTATACGATATTGCAGTCGTCGACGACACTGAATCGGCCATTTGTATGACTCTTCAAAAGTCACATAATAAATTCCATCGCTGATTGTTTTGTATAATCGTGATTTTATGCCTCGTACGTTGATAACACGTATTATATTAATAGTTTTATGGTGAGGATATTATCAATTACTGGCTTTAAGAAGCATGAAAACGATGGCATAGAAATATATAGCAAATTTTATATTTTCACTTGAATAACCGATTGATTTTAATACATATAGGGAGCACCACATCCACAGCCGCAGCTGCCGGCGATGGAGACGGTGCCAGCGGCGACAGCAGGTCCGGCGAACTCCACGGCGCCGATGATGGGCACCTGTCCGGCGACGGCGGTGGTACCAGCGACGGGCAGCTCACCGGCGACGGCCAGGTTGCCGATGCCGGAGCCTCCGTAAGCGGCACCGCAGCCGCAGCCTCCGCGGATCATGGGGTCGTACATAGGCGCAGCGAGTGCTGGGCCACAACCCAGATACTGGCTGTATACCGACTGGAAAGAAAGGAAAACATATAGTTAATATTTTAGTGAACTTATATTTTATAATATCGAACAAAAGTATTCGCTTTTTAATAACAATAAATCACAAAGATATACAGTTTTGAGTACTCACGCTGATGAGGCAAGCCTGGGCGCAGAGTACGAAGAAAGCGAAGGGAGACATGGTTTGTTCGATTGTATTCAACAAAAGCTGAAGTCAGAATGATTTTATGTAGAAAATTGTACGCATTTATACTAAAAACCTACTGCGGCGTTCGATTATTCAATAGATTTATTATCTGCCCATATTCGTAAGTAACACTCAAATGACCTAATATTTATAAGATATTCTTTATAGTAACGAAATAGGGTTATCTATAAAGAAACTACTTATTTTGTTTGACGCTAAGTCACGTAAAGTATACTTCGCGTAAACTCCACGATAAGCTGGTATTGTTGTACAACTGTATCGAAGAGTAGGTATATAAGCGGTGACATTCAGCTCAATAGTATTCACAATTCGTGGAACATCATCCCTCTGTACATTACAATGGCCGGCAAAGCTATCCTTTTTGTTTGCGCTGCAGCGCTCTTCGCTCAGGTTTGTTTTGACACATAAAAAAATGCATTCGGTTAATATTTTTTAATAATTTGGACGTATACTAATGAAACTGTTATTTCCAGTGTGCTCTTGGACAGTGCTTGGGCCGCATCGCCGCCCCACTAGCTGCTGCTCCTTGCGCCGCGCGCACCACTCTGGCCTACGATGGCTTGGCATTTGATGGTCTTGCTGGCTGGCCCGCTGGTCGCCTCGGTTGCGGCGCTTATGGCCCCGCCATCGCTCCCGCTGTTGACATCGCCGCCGCCAGTTCCCTGAACGCTGCCTACGGTGGTGGTCTGCCTGTCGCCAGTGCCTCCGCCGCTGGCCCCACCGGCCTTGCTGTCGCCTCCGAAAATGCTTACGAAGGTGCTGTCGCTGTTGCCGGTAACTTACCGTTCCTCGGCACTGTCGCTATGGAGGGAGTGTTCCCGACCGCCGGCGCCGGCGCTGTGTCTTACGGTTGCGGTGACGGTATCGTCGCTATCACCGCTGAGGGTCCCATCGCTGGTCCCGCTGCCTTCGCCCCCGCCATGGCCCCGCTCGCTCTCGCCCCCGCTGCCATTGCACCTCTCGGTGTTAAAGGAATTGGTGCCTGCGGATGCGGATATGGTGCCCCTTACCTTTATTAGGAATTCCAAGAATATTATATTGTGTAATTAAAATATAAAACAAATTGCAAACTATGTTGGTGTTTCCGTAATAATCGAACCCACTCCTAGCAATGATGAATCCTTGAACCTTTCAAGCCTTAGTGACAAATTTTATTATAATATCCACAAAATAGACGTTGCTTAAATGAGGCAATATCTTAGCCCAGCAAGTCGTAAGAGATATTTATCCGCCCTAGATGTCACCCGTTGTGGAGTGATATCCGACCTTACAGTCAATTACGCCAGCCCTATTGCTCGTGTTTCGGTATACACACTACACAAAATCTAGACACAAATCTTTGTTCTCTTATGATTGTAGTATGTAATTTTCTATTTTATTTTTGCTATCGAGCACAAACGTTAACATTTCTTAATATATAATAATCCATATCTATCGGCTATCGCCTCATTCGTTTGGTGGCAGGCTATTTACGCTGAAAACCGTGAGGTCTTATGTTCTAATCCAAGGTCGGACAATCACAATTTGTGTTGGGGTTTTTGGTTCAAAAAATCACACATTCGGCTCCTCTATCACATCATGGGATGGACATAACCTGGGTAAACTGTGATCGGTAGTGCTCCTATCATTATTTGTTTATATCTCTTCTCAACTCCGCCTACCACTTCGGTATACAGGCGATAGCACATGTTATGCCATTTTTTTTACTAGCCCTGTATTATATACATCCCACTGCTGGGCACGGGCCTCCTCTACTTAATGAGAGGGATGAGGCCTTAGTCCACCATGATGGCCTAATGCGGGTTAGCACACTTCACATACCTTCGAAAAATCTTATCGAGTTCTCAGGTATGCAGGTTACCTCACGATGTTTCCGTCACCGTTAAAGCAAGCGATAATTAACAATGAATATACACGTAACTTAAAAAAGTCAGTGGTGTATGCTCTTGGGGCTGGGTTCGAACCTGCAACTTTCGTCTCGACAGTCCATACCACTCCCCGTTGAGCTATCGCTGTTGCTGCTGCTGTTCAACATAAATTTTGATAATATTGTAATTAGGGCTACTTATTTTTGAAACACATAAAAGTATCAAAGGATAACATTAATTAACTCGATTTCTAATTATACATTACTATTGCATGTAACAATTTACAAGGTGGTAGGTCCCTTGTACGCGAGAGGCCGTCTAGGTTGGTACCATCGCTTTGTCTATTTCTACCGCCAAACAGTAATGTGGTAATATTGATGTGTTTAGTTTTAAAGGACATTGGAGCCAATTAAATTACTGGACGTCATGGGACTTAATATCTCATGTTTGGGGGTAACGTGCGCAGTCTAATGATATGCAGTGCTTTGTAATTCTGTTCTTTGTAATGCTTTGTAATCTGTTTATACCTATTAGATTTAGTGACTACCTTGCTGACATACGCATGGCTAAACCTATCTATCACAATATAATAAATATATCTATAATCTAATCTATCTATGCAACTGTACGTCAGGATCGATAGTGGCACACATTTGAAGACATTAGAATGAGAGAGCTACCTTTATCTCAGCCTTAATTTTAGCCTCGGTGGCGCAGCGGGCGAGTAGCCGGTTGTGAAACAAGAGGCCGCGGGTTCGTTCCCCGCACCGAGATAATTGTTTGTGTGGTCCATAAATATTTGTTTCGGGGTCTGGGTTTTGTGAGACCGAAAGTCTCTCGTAGTTCCTGATACCCACAACATAAGACTCGTATATTACTGTGGTGTCAGGACTATGTGTGTGACTGTTGGGTGTATTTATTTATGGGTAAATTAAATATTGTGCTATTGTGAATTATATAATTATACAAAGAAAATTTATAATAATTTATATTAATATTATTTTGTTTTGTTACGCCAATTTATTGTGAAACGTAATTACTGAGACGTAATTATGATGAGAATCCAGCACTTGAACCCTTAATAAAAGGGCGGCCTGACAATGAAGCATTGGCCATATACTTCAAATAACCATCCACAAGCTGAAGCATATATGTATTTTATGTGTTTTTCCTGCCACTAAACTCTATACCCCTAATTTGTGTGATCGAATACAGGGTCCATCAGCGATTTATTCCGTATTGTTAAGTGTTCTGACAACTTTGCATTTGACGTTTCACTTATTTTGTCTGCCCAAGAAACCTATAGTCACCGTTATTAGCAATACTATTGTATCGGATCTTTTTTTTTTATCCTGGCTCGGCAAAGTGACTACACTACACCTGATGGTAAGTGTAGCGCAATCCAATAGTAGTGTCGACCAACGATAAACAATGTGTCCATCGTAGGTCGGCAAGATCATGCCGGCCTGCCAAAGGGCCAAGGGGGAGGGGAAGGAAAAAGGGATGGGAAAAGGGTTAGGATCAGGGGGCAAGCCCTCTCGGGAGATCCGGATATACACCGGCTGACCCTGGAACGCGACCCACACAAGGTGGGACACTATGGCAGGTTTTAGCACCAGTGTACGGTGGTCGCTATCCGGTCGGATACAAGTATCCTCCCACCAGCAAATCATCTCCCATCATCTCAAGTCCCGTGTAATTCAATTTTCACGTTGTTACTATGTGGCCATAAAACTTAGTTCCTTGTCAGACATCTACGTTTTAGAATTGATTTTGAAATGTTACTTGGTAGATAGGTCTCTTATATGTGAAAGACCGTCTAAGTAGGAACTATGTTATTTTTTGTTGCCAAGCAGTGTTCCGGTCTTGAGGACATTGAAGCCAGTAAAATTACTGGGTATCATGAGACTTAACATCTAATGTCTTTAGGTGATAAGCGCAGTGCGGTGCCATGCAGCTACTTTGTAAATCAAATTTCTGGGTGGTATTATTGCAATTTTAGAGTAGGCATGGCTCTTACATTTCCTAGTACGCCACACCACCACTCACCACTCTAGAGGTACTAACGCGTTGCTACTTTAAGAGTTTTTGTGCCTCTGTCAATATATCCCACTAACCGTACAAAACATACACCAAAGCTGCTACCAAATTATTTTTTGGAACACGTTGTAATATTGATACCCGACGCATTCATGCTGTAAGCAACACTAGCTAGCTAGCTCTTAATAAAAATAATATCAACCCTATATAATTCAATGCTAGGTGGGCTTAGGCCTAAGTCCACCACGCTAACCTAATCCGATAGTTAGCAATGAATGACCTTCCGTTTCCATAGTATGTTCCACTCCATGCTAGGATTCTGAGTAAATTCTATGGGTTATCGAAAGTCTTTCTTGTACACAGATAATAATGCACATGACATAATGACCACAGAGTAATATGGACAAAACGTTATCAGGTTATTACAAATATTTTCATAAAATATAAATTATGTTACAAATTAACGTTTCGCCATCTTACAATTTCTTCTTACATTATCACGCAATAATTTGATGATATATAAGCAGCTACCATTTGTTTTTGGATCATTCAAATCTGGGTTCTCTGTAGTACAAAATATTCTCCAATTTAAAATGGTTGCCAAACTGTGCTTCATTGCCTGCGTTGCTGCTCTTCTAAACGTAAGAAAATTACTAAACCTTAACTTACAAAATCATCATAAACATCCAAATTTAGAAGCAGGAAAAATATAAATCTAGTTATAAAATTAAAGAATCTTGCTGAATTAGGAATAATTAGTAAAACTTAAATTTTCTTTCTTATGGATTTTTATGTTTATTTTAGGTTTGTGTTCTTATGAAGAAAATTAATTAGCTTTTGTTGTTCCATTAGAGCGCCTATAGCCAATGCCTTGCCCGTGAAGCCATTATGGGGCCTGGTCTGGCTGGACCCTTCGCCGCTGGCTGGGGTTACGATGGTCTAGGCGCCTTCGACGCTTTCGGTTACGGTGGACCGTGGGCAGGTGGCATCGGTCCCTACGGCGCAGGCTGTGCAGGCCTAGCGCCAGCTACCGGACTTGCCGCCGCTTACGGCGGTGGTCTCACTGTAACCAGTGCATCACCCATCGCACCCACAGGTCTCTCTGTCAATTCTGAGAATGCTATCGAAGGTACCCTCGCTGTGATTGGCCAACTGCCTTTCCTTGGCGCTGTAGCTACTGACGGCGCCTTCCCCACTGTGGGTGCTGGTGCCGTGTCTTACGGTTGCGGTGATGGCGCTATCGGCATCGTGGCTGAAGCTCCCATAGCCGCTGCACCTGCCGTGGCTCCTGCTTATGGCTTCGGTCCAGGAATCGGCGCCTATGGATATGGATGCGGATGTGGTGGAATCTATTAAGATGGTTAAATATTTTTTTTACTTGCCAAATTTTATAAATAAATGAATTACTTTTATATTTACATATTTTTTTTCGTTACCTGTTCCTGTCTGTTCTTTACGCTCGCCATTTTATTATTTAGTTGTTTATGTAACATGTGTATATTATAAATGCGAAAGTTTGTAAGTATGGATGGATGTATGTTACTCTTTCACGTAAAAACTACTGGATGGATTTTAATGAAACTTAACAATAATATAGCTTATACATCAGAATAGGACATAGGCTACTTTTTATCCCGGAAAAAGCAGATCACGCGGGCGGAGCCGCAAGCAAAAGCTAGTATAACATATAAATCTATACAAAATAAATAAAAGACGACCGATCGCCTAAAAATAAAAAAGGAAATTGGCAATTTTTAATTTAATTGGCAGGTCATTCTTTCCGAGTATAAACGGATCAAAAACAAGTCTACTGAGTTTGTTTCGCTGGGTCTTCACGGGCAGGGTCGCGTTTGGGTCCGGTGGTAGTTTTAAAATAAATAATAATCTTTTCCATTGTAAAATTAATGTTATATATGTATTATATGTAAGTGTGTATGTATGTGTTTTATATATATATATTTGTATGTGTGTGATTATATATGATTTTATATGTTTCTGTTGTGACTCTACACCCCTGCATTTCTGCTATCCTTTAATTTAATTTGAAATCCAAACTATTCAAGGTTGTCTGGTAGAGATCGCTTTTAGCGATAAGACCGCCTTTTGTACCTTTATTTTGTTGTAAGATTCTTAATGTATAATTTTAATTATTGGTGTGCAATAAAGAGTTATCTATCTATCTATCTAATTAATAGATAAATAAATAGATTTAGTGTAAATTAATTGATATTGATCTCTATGCATAAGTTTCTTTTATTTTTGTACTGACTTGTCATAAAAGAATAATTAAATGGTTTTATCCATAATCTTGTCAGATCGCTGAGCGTTTTATATAAATATCTTAACATAAGATTACCTAATAATACGAGGTGTCCGTTCATAGTACGTGTAAACTGCAATTGTGACGATGAACGCTAAATACTAGACATAAAATCGCCGCTTGCGGCTATAGCATTATGACGACACTAACTTTATGTTTTTTTTTTTTTTTTTTTTTTTTTTTTTTTTTTTTTTTATCCTGGCTCGGCAAAGTGACTACGCTACACCTGATGGTAAGTGTAGCGCAATCCAAGAATAGTTTCGACCAACGATAAACAATGTGTCCATCGTAGGTCGGCAAGATCATGCCGGCCTGCTAAAGGGCCAAGGGGGAGGGAAAGGAAAAAGGGATGGGAAAAGGGTTAGGATCAGGGGGCAAGCCCTCTCGGGAGATCCGGATATACACCGGCTGACCCTGGAACGCGACCCACACAAGGTGGGACACTATGGCAGGTTTTAGCACCAGTGTACGGTGGTCGCTATCCGGTCGGATACAAGTATCCTCCCACCACCAAAAAAAATGTCCAGTTTGAAGGACATTGAATCCAGTGAAATTTAGTGTTGTAAGAAACTCGAGTCTTGGAATCTTATTTAATAAGACTTGAGCTACTTTTGAAGACTCGAATCTTATAAATAAAACTTAGAGCTCAAGTCATTCAGAAAAGCTAGTATATTATAAATATGGCATGGTCTTATGAGAAAACAAACTATTTTTTTATTGACCCTGTACTATATTTTAATAAAAATCTTTTCCTGTAATGGGCATGGTCCCCATCCAATGAGAATTGCAAGCCTTAGTCGCGCTGGCCAAATTAGCTGTTAGATTTCACGCATCTTAAATTTTTTAGGATAACTATGCCCCTACAGTATGTCTAACTATTTTTATGGTTACGGCTTTCTTCTCTTCCTCTTCTTCTTTAATCTTAGGTAGTTTAATTGCGTTTCAACTATATTAATTTAACTATTCTCATAACACAAGGCTTTGTTTTTTTTACATCCAACAGTCACACACATAATATACCTGACCTCACACTAGGCTAAACCTGTATCATGGGTATCAAGAATTGCCAGGGACTTACGGTCCCACAACACCCAGAGCCGAAATCAATATTAGTGCATCACACACATATTTGTCTCGGTGCGGGAATCGAACCCACGGCCTCTCTCTTCGTAGCCGGCTATTCGCCCGCTGCGCCCCTGAGGCTGTCGGTTTTGATAAAAAGTTCAGTACCGCATATTCAACCTACTCATATGTCTATTCGAATATATTATAGAAATCAATATGAACTAATGTATACACAACATACATAGCATCATCAATATACATTAGCCAATTACACTAAACCTATTTATTTATCCATTAATTTCCACAATACCGACGACCGGACCAATACGACCGGATCCAAAACAACCATCTTGAGAAGACCCGACGAAACAAAGTCAAGGGCTTTCCTTTACCACTGGATTCAACGCGGCGCGACCCAGCCCTGAGATTCAGCTAGTCAAACTCAGTGGACTTATTTTTGGTCCGGTTTTTCAATTCAAATTATTTAGGGAAATACAAGGTCCTATATTTAATTTTAAGGAAGAATTGATACGGGCCATGTGTATATCCGCATTGATATGTTAAAAGGCACGTTACGCCGACCTCACTTCGAATGGGATAAGCGCAGGTGAAACGAATGGAGGATTGTATAATGTTATAAGGGTTAAGAAAACATTAGAAATAGAAAAGGTTAAAATTTTAGAATTGTGATTGAACTTATGTATTTATTCACTGCCCACTTTACCAGTGCGTCCAACAATTACCCATAAAATGCATGTAAAATGAAATGCATGCATTTGAACAAAAAGCAATCCGAAACAAATAAAATAATTACACACGTATGCTAGCCATAATTGTTTATTCTAGGGTTATTTTGGGTTTTTAATAGAGATAACGACCGCCACATCCACAACCGCGGGTAGCATAGCCGATAGGAGCATCAATAGCTAGACCCAGCGGTGCCATGGCGGGAGCCATGGCGATGGGACCAGCGATGGGTCCAGCGATGGGACCCTCAGCAGTGATAGCAACGACACCGTCACCGCAACCGTATGAAACAGCACCAGCGCCGGCGGTCGGGAACACACCCTCCATAGCGACAGTGCCGAGGAACGGTAAGTTACCGGCAACAGCGACAGCACCCTCGTAAGCATTTTCGGAGGCGACAGCGAGGCCGGTGGGGCCAGCGGCGGAGGCACTGGCGACGGGCAGACCACCACCGTAGGCAGCGTTCAGGGAACTGGCGGCGGCGATGTCAACGGCGGGAGCGATGGCGGGGCCATAAGCGCCGCAACCGAGGCGGCCAGCAGGCCAGCCAGCAAGACCATCAAACGCCAAGCCATCGTAGGCCAGAGTAGTGCGCGCGGCGCAAGGAGCAGCAGCGAGCGGGGCGGCGATGCGGCCCAAGCACTGTCCAAGAGCACACTGGAAATAACAGTTTCATTAGTACACTTCTAAATTATAAAAAATATTAACTTAATACAGGTGATGGACACGACATAAAACAAACATATTACCTACCTTTGCAACTATTCTCAATACTCTTAATGTTAGACTAAACGTTTTACAATAATTTTTTTTCACCCTCAATTTAAAATTACCTGTGTTATAAACAAAAAAAAGGTAACGAAAAGGGTAGTTGTAGACTGTTGAATGAGCCAGAATGTCGAAACGAGCTCGCCTGATAAAAAGCGTAATTCCTGCCCGTAAACAGAAGCACCACACATAACTTTGAACTACAAGGCACTGGACTGCGTTCGTCACCCCGAAGACATAAGACAATATTACAATGCCCAGTATTTTCTTTGACTTCAATATCCTTCAAACCGAAACGCTTACACACTGCTGCTTGGTGGCAGAAATTGAAACACCAGTGGTACCAGCCTACACGACGACGTATAAGAGGGACCTACCACCTACTTAAATAGACACAAAAGGTAATTATTGTAAGAAGTTGTTATAGAGAAAAAAATACCTGCACAAAGAGCGCTGAAGCGCAGAAGACGACAGCTTTGAAAGACATTGTTCTATTGTTATAACAATTGAATAATGAGTTATTTAATTTTCTTTGCACCTTTTATACAGTTTAATAAACTACGTAATTATATTGCACACATTATTTCTCATAATGTGCTATCAAAAAACGTGTTCTTTCAGAAAATTAAAGTTAGGTCACTGGGTCTTATCTATTTGGGACAGTATAAAAGGCTATTTAGTTTATAGGGACGATATTCTGACTTTAAAGCCTAGAAGAAAAAGACAAACATGCGTACCTTCGCCTTCGTGATCCTCAGCATTCAGGCTTGCCTGATCCAGGTATTTTTTGTGTTCTTCATATAAAATCATCAAAATAAATAAATTTCAGTTTTAGCTCACCTGTGTGAGTATATAAGAGTATTTTGGCTTAAGACATCAAATTAAATAATATCAAATAAATAATAGTTTTAAAAAAACTAAAAAACACGCTTTTATAGAAAGTCTAACTAAAAAATTGAAAATAAATTTGAAGAAAACAATGTATTTTATTGTAAAAAAGCGTGGGGTGCATGGTGTCAATAGTAATCAATATTACATTGACACATATGAGTAGAAGGATTATCATTTAGATAGTATCTTAAAAAGCACCCCACGCTTTTTTTACAATAAAATACATTGTTTTCTTCAAATTTATTTTCAATTTTTTAGTTAGACTTTCTATAAAAGCGTGTTTTTTAGTATTTTTAAAACTATTATTTATTTTTCATTTTTTAGTTATAATATAAATATATTGTAGCAGAGAGTATAATTTTAATTTTAAACCCGAATATCAAAAAAGCGCCATTTATTGACACTATTAGATACTACGATATTCCCTATAATTAACGAAGATCCAGAGAGTACAATTTTAATTCCTAAACCGAATATCAATAATTAATTAAATTAAATTATTATTTTATTATTATTATTAAATTATTATTATTTTTTTATCAAATTAGTGTATTGTCATCGGTCCTCGATAAATCTACAAAGTTTGAATGAAATCTGGCCGTTTAATGTGGGTCAAAATCGCGCCCAAAGGAGTCGGTTACAAACGTACAAACAAACATACAAACAAACATACAGGTGAAGTTAATAAAAAGCGTGTAAAAAGCTTTAAAGACTTACTTATGCTTACTATGTGCTATTTTGATACCAAATTATTTCTCATGGTGGTAAAAACGTACATTGTTATAAGTTTGATATCATTGATTTTAAAAAAATATATATTTTCTTATACAGAACGTCTTTGGAATCTGCAACAGAGGCCTCGTGGGCCCCGCCATCGCTCCCCTCGCCGCCCCTTGCGGTGTCGGTTTAGCTGCCCCCGCTCTCGGCTGGGCTGATATCGCCGCTCCTTACGGAGCCCCCGCTCTTGGCTGGGCTGGTATGGCCGCTCCTTTAGGCGCCCCCGCTCTTGGCTGGGCTGGTATGGCTGGTCCCGCTTGCGGCACCTACGGAGGCACTGGCATCGGTAACTTGGCCGTCGCCGGTGAGCTGCCCGTGGCTGGTACCACCGCTGTCGCCGGACAGGTGCCCATCATCGGCGCCGTCGGTTTCGGAGGTGACGCTCTCGCCGCTGGTGCTGTGTCCATCGCTGGTAAATGTGGCTGCGGATGTGGTGCTCCTTACATTTACTAAATATTTACAGTACGTCGACTACCTGAAATAAAAATAACTCAATAATTGAAGGCTTTTTCTTGGATACCAATTCTTGAAATTAAATCTAACAGCCTCCATGGTACAGCGGGTAAGTAGTTGGCTGTGACACGAGAGGCAGAGGCTTCGATGCCGCACGAGTGACCGACAAGTATTTGTTAAGGATCTGGGTTTTGTGGGACCGCAAGTCCCTTACTGTTCCCGATACCCAGGATACAGGTTGTCCTAGTTTGGGGTGAGGACTAGGTGTGTGACTAGAATATATTATTTTTATTCTTAATCTAAATATAACTACATAATGCGTGTGTATATTCTTCGCACCTGTAAGCTGAGATAAAAGAGGATTTTTTAATGATTATAGGATATTATGTTATAGCTTTAGTTCACAGCGACGCTCTCATAAATATATTTATCCAGGACAAAAAGTAGCCTGTCTTTTAATATATTTATACCAAATTTCATAAAAATAAATAGTCTCACAATCACCTTAACTTTCATATTTTCGAGTAAGATGATCAACAAACGAAATGACTCCGAAATTCAGTTCTAGTTTGAACAACTATTTCAAAAATCCCATCGTTTCTATATGTATTGAGCACCGCACAAGAAACAAGTTCTAATGTTAAGAAATTAATTGCGTAACTAAGGGAAACGATTAGTTTATCTGGATTCCGTGACACATTAAAGTCTTTTTATAGAATATACCCTTTTTTAGAAGCACAGAAAATTTTGAAAGAACATGGTCATGAGTTATTCAGATTCACTTTGATCTCAATGTGATTGAGTAAAAATTGAGTCTGCCTTGGTGGCTTAGTTGTATTGCATACGCGGTACGACTATTGTGCTAAGGTATCAGGTTCGATCCCCGGCTCGGGTAAAAGGGTTATTGGGGTATTGGGTTTTCCATCACGAAATGTTCAGTATCGGCCCGGAGTCTGGAACTGTGCCCGGTATGGCGATAGCTTCGCCCTCCATTACATCATGGGACGGAAATACGCTCAACGAAATGTGAGTGTACCGGTTACACCTCTGCCTACCCCTTGCAATAACAGTCGTACATATATATGTATACAAATAATTAACTTAGATAAAATGTAATTAACTCTTCTTCTTTCACCAACTCTTATCCCACTCATAGTAGGCTCAGCGCAAAATGTTTTTTAATACATGTTATAGAAAGATTTAGCTTGTAGTTTTTCAATCGGCCCCCTGCCTGACATCGCCTTTTCTGGGGGGAAAACTAAATAGACCAAAATTATTTAAAAAATAATAATAAAACTCCCGTACTAGTTGAATTACTAGGTATTGTGTAAGACAAAAAATTAAAAGTTTTTTTTTAGTTTAAAATTAAAAGGATCATTATCATCATCTTATTAAGGATTAATATTTTTTAATATACCATAGTTTTTTCATTATGCAGTTACACCTAAAAACTTGAATCTATCCATAATTCACGGCGACAAGCGAGACGACAGTCGCAGGTTCTAAACTAGTCTCAAGTGCATGCATCTGTGACTTATCTAAGTTACATGTCTATTTAAGTATCGCATATTTTAACGCTGAAGAAGAAAACCACTATACTAGCATGATGCACTGAGGCCTCATATGTGTAGAGGAGGCCCGTGGCCAACTGTGACAGTATTAAACTATTATATTATTACATCATTTAGATATTTACTGTAGATTCGCTTGATATCATAAATATACCTTAATGGCAGCGTACTTAACCTGAGAAACCGGTTCGGACTTGCGTTCAAATTCAATACAAATTGCTCTTTACGTGATATTAGCTTAGCTGGTGGTAGGATCAGCTGGTTAGTAATCATACCTATTGGAAAGAGGGGCTTCCAATAGGTATCGATAACGAGGTCATAAAAATGATTACTAACCAGCTGATTTTTTTGTTTTTACTTAGTTAATATTTATATAATTTAACAGTCATATTGTCCTACAAATAAAATAATAAATTTTTGAGTATCATCAAATCGAAATATTCTATCCTTGCTACCTCTGTTAGCTACCACAATAGAGAATTTTCGCATAGGGAATTGTTGGGCGTCTCGTCGAAACGAAGCTACTAACGGAAAATTAGCTTGATAGTAATCAAGTGGAAAAATGGCCCAGGGAACCCGGACCATCTGTTTGGTGGTGCGTCAACGGGTTTATTACTGGTGCATTATTTGTTTACGTTAATGCTCATTCGTAGATTACTTACTCATGATTTATCCTAGACTTTTATATATGTAAAAATATTATAATTATGTACTTTTTTGCAAAGATTGGGTTTAGTTTTATATACATTAATAATAATATTGGAAAGTAAAAGCCAAAAACTATCTTCTTATAGCATATATTTAGTCAAACATTTATAAATCTTTTTAAAAGTTTCTAGTAAAGGTAGGCTGGTAATTTTTTAAAAGTTACTAGTATAGGTAACCACCACAGCCGCATCCACGGGCGCCAATTCCTCTGATGCCGAGCGGGGCAATAGCGGCGGCAGGAGCGATAGCAGCAGGGGCGAGAGCGAGCGGGGCCATGGCGGGGGCTATGGCGGCGGGACCAGCGATGGGACCCTCGGCGGTTATAGCGACGACACCGTCACCGCAACCGTACGAAATGGCGCCGGCGCCAGCGGTCGGGAACACTCCCTCCATAGCGACAGTGCCGAGGAACGGCAAGTTACCGGCAACAGCGACAGCACCCTCGTAAGCATTGTCGGAGGCGACAGCAAGGCCGGTGGGGCCAGCGGCGGAGGCACTGGCAACGGGTAGACCACCACCGTAGGCGGCGTTCAGAGAACTGGCGGCGGCGATGTCAACAGCGGGAGCGATGGCGGGGCCATAAGCGCCGCAACCGAGGCGGCCAGCGGGCCAGCCAGCAAGACCATCAAATGCCAATCCATCGTAGGCCAGAGTGGTGCGCGCGGCGCAAGGAGCAGCAGCGAGCGGGGCGGCGATGCGGCCCAAGCACTGTCCAAGAGCACACTGGAAATAACAGTTTCATTAGTATATTTCTAAATTATTAAAAGATATTAACTGAATACAGGTGATAGACACGGCATAAAATAAACATATTACCTTTGCAACTATTCTCAATACCCTTAATGTTAGACTTAACGTTAATGTTAGACGTAATAGCGCCGAGCCTTTGTTGACACCTGCGATAATTGAGAATGGGTTGGTATCGCTCTATATGCCCCGCCTAGCAATTTGATCACCGGATCCACGGTGTCACTTACATGCATGTATTCGTATTGGTGGAGCCCGCTTTTAAAACTGTGTTCAAAGACCTTCCAATTTGTGACACATTATATGTATACCGATGCAGTTCCCATAATCCTGAACAGTAATTAAGCTTAGCCTTGTATACGAGAATTAAAAAACTCAACCTTCAAGGCTCGGGCTCTTGCTTGGAGATACAGATATTTTTGAAAAATTCATCAAGAAGGTTCAGAGCATAAGATCACATCGCCCTCTACGCCTCGATACAAATGATATCTGGTCCCATCGCATTTAGATTTTTCATGCGACGAATACTGTTGAGGAACTCACCAGATGAGATCGGGTCAACTAGTCACTGGTTAGGGGACACCAAGGAGATCCACAAATGCTAGGTATTTAGCAGATTGGAGATTTTGTCACATCAAATATAAAAAATAAAAATTATTGAACCAAATGAAGAACCGAAAATAAAATACCTGAACGAAGAGCGCTGAAGCGCAGAAGACGATAGCTTTGAATGCCATTGTAGTAGTAGATACTGATTGAATAATGTTTCAATTTTTTTTCATTCCTTTTTATATAATTTTCTACAAATAAATTACAAATAGATTGAGCAACACTAACTCATCCATTTCTTATATACAATCTATCGGAGAACGTGTCCTTTCATAAATAGGTCTGTTTGGTTATTTCACAACTCGACTTTGGGTCACTAGGTCTTATCTATTTCAAGTAGTATAAAAGTGTGCTTAAGACTTAGTGATGACATTCTGACTTCAAAACTAAGCACAGACGAACAAACATGTCTACCTCCGCCCTCATTCTTCTCTGCCTTCAGGCATGCCTGATCCAGGTATATTATTTTCTAGCATAAAAACTCGTGAAAGCATAGCTCGTGTTATAGCCACAATTTCAAAATAATTATGTGTTAAAGGGTGTGATAATCCATCTCTATAGCACGAACCAAAAATATATATGGGTCATAAAGAAATACTGATTTTTTTGTGTCATAATCTTGTACTAAAATGATAATGTTAATTTTACAGAACGTCTTTGGAATCTGCAACAAAGGACTCGTGGGCCCCGCCATCGCTCCCCTCGCCGCCCCTTGCGGTGTCGGTTTAGCTGCCCCCGCTCTCGGCTGGGCTGATATCGCCGCTCCCTTCGGCGCCCCCGCTCTTGGCTGGGCTGGTATGGCCGGTCCCGCTTGCGGCACCTACGGAGGCACTGGCATCGGTAACTTGGCCGTCGCCGGTGAGCTGCCCGTGGCTGGTACCACCGCTGTCGCCGGACAGGTGCCCATCATCGGCGCCGTTGGTTTCGGAGGCGACGCTCTCGCCGCTGGTGCTGTGTCCATCGCTGGACGTTGCGGTTGCGGCTGCGGCGCTCCTTACGTTTACTAAAAATCCAACTATTGATTGTCCATAATAAATGTATCTGCAATAAGTTTATGTTTCATTATAGTTACGTGTTTTCATTCCTTTGAATTCAATATATAAATCATTTCAACTATATAACTATTACTATAGTACGTCTAATAGCACAGTTCCTTGGGAGAATATTATAAAGACTACTTTCTTAACCACCAGCAGATTGACGGTATACTTAAATGCCAGTACGCAACATCTGTCACCCTCAAACATACATACACCAAGGTAGAGCAACAACTAAATATACACTTTTCTAGTAGCCATAGTTACAGTTACTTGTTGATGTCACCATTCCGCATGACGAAAACCTCATTATAGCCGAAAAAGACAAAATGTCCAAATATTTAGACCTGTCACACGAGGTTACTGGCATGTGGGTTGTGGACTCGAAAATCATTGTCCCGACAGTCGTTTGGCTCGTTGGCTCTTGATTGGTCGTTGGGTCAAAAGCCATATTTAGAAAGCGGTGTTATTAGACACGCCACGCATTGCGAGGAGGTTTCTAACCACAGATGCCTTGGGTCCGATGCTTCGCCACTGGAGGATGATATTTATATATCTTTAAATGTTTTATTTTTTACAAATGTTAGGTTTGAAATAAAGAGTACTGTACAAGTTAATAGTAAGAGCGGCTTGTACAAAAATACTTAATTGTATAGAACCGCGAACATTTTTAGTAATGTCAACTTTTCATACTATTTGACGTTTAATACGTTCATTGGTTAATTACGATTAAGGGTTCTTTGCGCCAGTCGGCCTAAGCTTTTTTTTATAGCATAGGCCAGCAAACGAGCAAGTAGGTCACCTGATGGTAAATGATCTCCACCGCCCATGTAAGCCCACAATACCAGAAGAATCACGGGCGCGTTGCTGACCTTAAAGGAAAGGGATAATTAGGGATTGGGAAAGGGAGGGGTATTTAGGCCTCCGGATATCTCACTCACCGTAAGAAACGCAGCAGCAAGCCACTACTTTACGTCGGTTTTCTGTGAGACAGTAGTAACGGCCCGGTACCACTGCACCAGAGCTTGCACTGATAGAGTAATACTAAGTAGTTTTTTATATGAAAGTACCGTTATCTATTATATTTTTAAAACCCGACAAAAAGTAGGATTGCATGCATGTGCGTGTTTGTGTATGTATGTATGTATATCTGTATGATTTTGGAATCGTAGCGCCTAAACGAGCTGATCGATTTCAGTGCGTTTATTTTTATTTGAAGGCTAAATTAATCGAGATGGTTTTCAGCTATGTTTGAATAAAATCTGTTTATCCGTTTAAAATATCGAGATGTTTTTCTTTTTAACGTAGTCGCTTTTTAACGGTTAGGTTAGTTGTTTTCGTTTTAGTTACTGCTTTAATGAAAATCAGCGCTATATGCGCTTCAATCATAATTTCAACTTTATCCATTTTGTTTTTATTAAATGTAAATTTGACTTTCACTTTTAACATACTTCATTTGATTATTTAAAAAACAAATATGGTTTCCTTTCTTTCTTTGCTAACAAATCTCGCAAAATAACTTGGCCGATCTTAAGCTAGTTATTAGTGGCGTCGAAGCTATTGTCTAAAAGCGGACGGAAGATGGTGCGGCGGACGTCGAAGCGTGAAGAAGCTTAAAAACTCAAACACAAATTATGATCGCCAAGTAGGCTTCAGTTTGAACCCAATTATTCTGAAAAATGTTTTGCAGTCTACAGGCATTATAGAATGATAATATAATATTTTCTTTATTACGTATGCTTTGTTTCTTTCTTCTTGCTTTCATTCTTTGCTTATATTGCTTTTACAATTTTGCAATAATTACTTTTACAAAAATATGGGTTAGGTAATTTAAATCATTGGATGACGCAGTTAATAGACACAAGAACTTTTAAATTATCTTTACACTTAGCAATTGCTCGCGGCTCCGCCCGCGTGAAGTTCTGCACCGTTATATTATCAATATCTTTAAATTGGCATAACTTTTTTATTTATAAACCGATTGACATTGAATGTTAAGTGAAGCTTACCACAATATATTAGTGAAACTACATCTAAATCGGATAAACCGTTTCTGAGATTATCGTATACAAACGCACAGACAAACAGACAAAAATTTCAACAATCATTGTATGGGGTGCTGTTGCGTTGATAATGGTCCCAATAATATTTTTTCTCATATATCTTCCATGTACAGACAGCGATCCGATAAATTTTTATTATATTTCTTTCTTTTTTCTTTCTATTAGCGAACTTTGTATTAAATAAATAAAATAAATAAAAATTGGTGTGTGTCGTGGGACACCAGGTAGGAACGAAGTTCCTTCGGCTAATGTAGAATCGACACAAATTGTAAAAAATACAAATTATCAACTAAAATAACAAAATATGTCTCTTTATTTTTGTTTGACAACATAAAATTACATAGAAATAGAATAGAAAAATAGAAATAAAAAAAAGACGTGTAGCACTCGGAGACTGCCGCGGTAAAGCTATTGTATAGCATTTTTTATCAACTTATGTAATTATAAATAAAAACTTATTAATTTAGACTTAGACTGGCTACTAAACGGTGGACGGCCGTGTTCTATAATCAAAAATTCAAATTCAAATTTCAAACCGCGTCTACATTTCCAAATGTCATAAGTTTCACACCTATCTGTTTTATTAACGGAATTTCGACTTTAACTTTGTGTGCTAGATATCAAATTAAGTTAAAAAAAAGTCTCATTTAACGGTTTTATTCCACGCATTTTTTCCACGCATTTTTTCCACGCATTTTGAAGTTATACTTCTTTAGGCGCGTTATGAAAAAATGATGAGAGTGAAATTTTAAGATGCGCGCGCACCTGTGACACAAAAAATTAACAGTATGAAGTTAGGCGCGTTAAGAAAAAATGATGAGAGTGAAAGTAGCCGTAATTAATAAACAAATGACGATTTAGACAAAGAAAAACTCTTTAGGTTTTTTCTTATTCGGAACATGTTGCCGTAAAAAGTACCAGGCTCGCATAAACGCGAAGAGAGTAGAATGTACTTCTATCATGTCGAGTGGATATGTTGATATAAATTAAAATACTTTTATTTAATATAATTAACACTAAATATTATTAAATTATTAATGTTACGATATTTCATCGTTGTTGTGAAGACTTGAGAATAAATTACACTTGTCTTTGGCGAAATGCATAACAATGCGAAGCTTAAGAGTGTTGTTACAAAGACTTGGCTGTATGAGCTACAATACCTTTGCCTATTAAAAACCCGAATTTGAACCAAAAATTATAATACCGAGGACTATGACGGAAGTGAATACTTTTTAAATTGTTTTCGAAATTAATAAGTGTCCGTTCTATTGAAACTATGAATCAACACGCATGAAACATTTACTATAATAATAATTATAATGTACATTATAAATAATAATTATTATTATAGTAAATGTTTCATGCGTGTTGATTCATAGGCCATTTTTGACAATGTCCTTTATAATTTATATATGTGCTAATAAATTATATTCAGTAGTGATTTAAATTGAATATTTTGATTGATATTACTTACTATTTGTGAATATTAGTGAAAAAAATTGTGCTTATATACTTTTTCAAGTGCTCCAATATAATTGAGGTTAACTATCCGTATGTATTATTTATTTATTTATATTTTGATTGATATTACTTACTATTTGTGAATATTAGTGAAAAAAATTGTGCTTATATACTTTTTCAAGTGCTCCAATATAATTGAGGTTAACTATCCGTATGTATTATTTATTGATATAAATTAAAATACTTTTATTTAATATAATTAACACTAAATATTATTAAATTATTAATGTTAAATACTTATTATTGGTTATTTAATATTCACAAAATAAAGAAATAAATTTAAAAAACATTTAATAAAAAGTTTGTGATAAAAATTAAAATTGAACATCAAATAATAATATTAATTTTTAATATTTGCTATTAAATTGAATAAATAATAAATATTTATAAAAATAACTAAATAAATTTAATGAAAACTTTTTGATAACTATATACTTACGTAATATCAATCAAAATATTCAATTTAAATCACTACTGAATATAATTTATTAGCACAAATATAATTCGCACTTGTATGAAACTCAAACACGTGTTGTGAATGTATAAACTAGAGACATGTTGATAAATATTATAGACGGCTTCATACTGTTAATTTTGTGTCACAGGTGCGCGCGCATCTTAAAATTTCACTCTCATCATTTTTTCATAACGCGCCTAAAGAAGTATAACTTCAAAAACCCAATTAGTTAAGGCTGAGAGGAGTTGGTAGTAGAAAAGAAATGGAAGTCATAAAATATTCATAGAGGATTCATATTATAAATTATCTGTACGAAGAGCGCAGAAGCGTAAAGGAGAAGGGACTTAAATGGCATTTACTTATTTTTTGTACGGGTAATTGAATACCTATTTTTTCATCTTTTTATAAATTCAATAATGTACACAAAATAAATTGTTAATTATCGCTTGCTTTAACGGTGAAGGAAACATCGTGAGGAAACCTGCATACCTGAGAACTCGATAAGATTTTCGAAGGTATGTGAAGTCTGCCAACCCGCATTAGGCCAGCGTGGTGGACTAAGGCCTAATCCCTCTCATTCAATAGAGGAGGCCCATGCCCAGCAGTGGGACGTATATAATACAGGGCTAGTAAAAAAAAATGTACACAAAGATATGATTGAGTAATATTGAGTTTATGTGGAGTTTACCGTATGTATAAAAAAAGTGATTACCGTTCTTTCACAATTATGGGTCTAGTGGTTTCAAAACTCTACATTAGGTCACTGGGCCTTATCTATTTGGAGCAGTATAAAAGTGCATGTAGAATTTAGTGACTACATTCTGACTTCAAGCTAAGTACAGTATAAACAAACAAACATGTCTACCTTCGCTTTCGCCCTTCTCTGCGTTCAGGCTTGCCTGATCCAGGTAAAGATTTTTTTGTTTCCTTTTTATACTATAAAAGCTATGGCAGATTTGTTTAGCCCTTTGGGCTCTTAAGCGCTATTTCAACCCAGTTTAAGAGGAAAGAATAGTTCTATATGTTCATATACACGTAATCTCCTATTTTCCCTCTGGATTTTGTCACTAGTGCCAATATTTTTTACACCCAAACATATTGGCCGCTGGTAGGTATGTTATGATATTATTGTTATGCTGTCCATTTTTTGTAAAAGGTAGGAATCCCAAAAAATGATAATCACTGTAGCGAATATATTGGCAATAAATTTCCTAAAACACAACACGTGCAGATATAAAATGACCTCTTCATGAGGTGGTATATTTTTAAATATCCTAATCCTGTCTGATATTCCTAGTTGCGATTGTAACTTTTCTGTTTGAGAAATTAGCAAATCTATTAACTGGAATTTTAAAAGTGTCGTTTTCTAACTGAAATAACTAATGTTTATTTTGCAGAACGTTTTTGGAATTTGCAACAGAGGCCTTGTTGGTCCCGCCATTGCTCCCCTCGCCGCCCCTTGCGGTGTTGGTTTAGCTGCTCCCGCTCTCGGCTGGGCTGATATCGCCGCTCCTTTCGGCGCCCCCGCCCTCGCTGCCCCCGCTCTTGGCTGGGCTGATATCGCCGCTCCTTACGGCGCCCCCGCTCTTGGCTGGGCTGGTATGGCCGGTCCCGCTTGCGGCACCTACGGAGGCACTGGCATCGGTAACGTGGCCGTCGCCGGTGAGCTGCCCGTGGCTGGTACCACCGTTGTTGCTGGACAGGTGCCCATTATCGGAGCTGTTGAGTTCGGCGGTCCCGCTGCTGCCGCTGGTGCTGTGTCCATCGCCGGCAGCTGCGGCTGCGGATGTGGCGCCCCCTACCTTTACTAGATATATAAACATTAACGGTACCCAATAAACGAATCTGCAAATACTTTATGTTTCTCTTTTAATACATCATAGAATCCACACACCACATAAGCATACTGAAGATGTAGGCAAAGATGCAAGTATTACAGCCACGATTAAATACACATTGAAAAATTTTCAATGGTGAGCAACTCACGTACATGTTACCTGATTTTTAAATTCATAATTTTTTCACTTAAGCAGCAGTTTCGCGACACCTAAGAACCAAAAACACATATTATGACACCTTGTATTTTATTTACTTTTTAAATGTAGTCTCAGGATTTTTTAAATTCGTATTTTTAGTTGTATACAGTTTGTTTACACACACACGCCTCTTTTTTCCCCCTTCAGACGCACTGGTAGTGCGGTGGGTATTTTAAAGTTAAACGATACAAACAGCTAAAATATCTCGTATATCAGACTCACTCGCATTAGAAAAATTACGCACGTAAATAAATTAAACCGTTATTATCTGAAGTGGTTTTAACTAGTCATACAACAATCTTAACTGGTGGTAACGTTTAACTTTAAAATACACTCCGTACTACCAGAGGTTATATATATAGTTATACTCTATTACTACTATTATACTATTTATACTCATTAATAAATGTGTACTAGAGAGACATATTCGTCGACAACTTCGAGAGATGAGCTTCCAACAGTAATCAGGGTGGGCACAACATGGACATTCGACATGACTTTCGTCTTGACCATGTTCATCCTGGCAAGTACAGGACAAGTAGTCCAACTAGGCAGGTCCAACTTCGAGAGAGAGGTCAATCGTCGAATCCAGCTCGGCTGGGCAGCGTTCGGGAAACTTGGCAAGGTCTTCTCGTCCAAAATACCTCAATGCTTGTAGACAAAAGTCTTCGATCAATGTGTGTTACCAGTGATAACATACCGCACTGAGACGTGGCCTCTAAATATGGGCCATATAAGATGGCTCACAGTCACACAGCGAGCTATAGAGAGAGCTATGCTCGGTGTTTCTCTACGTGATCAAACCAGAAATGAGGAGATCCGTAGAAGAACGAAAGTCACCGACATAGCTCAGCGGATTAGCAAGTTGAAGTCGCAGAGGGCAGGCCACATAGCTTGCAGAACCGACAACCGGTGAGGCAGAAAGGTTCTGGAATGGAGGCCACGTACTGGCAAGCGCAGCGTTGGACGTCCACCTACAAGGTGGACAGACGACCTGATAAAGATCGCAGGAAGTCGCTGAATGCAGGCCGCTTCGAACAGGTCGGTCTGGAAATCTTTGGGGGAGGCCTATGTTCAGCAGTGGACTTCATGTGGCTGATGACGATGATGATTAATGTGTACTATCCATGTAGGTAAACATAGAAAAATCATTATTCAATTTGTTCTTTTCCCGAAATGATACACGTATTCAGTCCAAGAGCTGCTAATGTGTATCTAGCAAATTCCTAGATCTAACCTAGTAATGACGAGTGACAATACGTCGATGTTACAGGGATCGGAGAACACTGGAATTATTCTTAATGAGATCTACTATTTCTACATAATTTAATTTTTGTGCTTTAAAACTAACATTAGGGCGATTGATTACATATATTTAGAGAAATTAACTAATCAAAAATATTTATGTCAAGCTCAAGGGTACCATAGTAACTAAGTGTCAATAGCAAAAATTCTTACCTAGATTTTGCCATTTTAATTAATTTAACTCTGTATGGTATTCCTGCGTATCCCCATAAATTAAGAATGTATAAGTTTATTCTGACACTAGCTTTTGCTCGCGGCTCCGCCCACGTGATCAAACAAACAAACAAACAATCAAACTCTACAGCTTTATAATATTAGTATAGATTTGGGTAGCTTAGCAACGGAAGCCTTCAAATAATATTATTTCGGTAGCTTAGCAACGGAAGCCTTCAAATATGAATAATTTTCCCCGTTTTTGCAACATTTTTCACTGATGCTTCGCTTCTAATGGTCGCAGCGTAATGTTATATATCCTAAAGCCTTCCTCGATAAATGGACTATCCAACACAAAAAGAACCAGTAGTTCCTGAGATTAGCGCGTTCAAACAAACAAACAAACAATCAAACTCTACAGCTTTATTATTAGTATAGATTCAATTCTATTTATGTATTGTGAAAATTATACACAGGCCACTATGTTTTTGTCAAACATTGTATGGTACTTGAGCACATTCACTTTATAGAATATTGACGTCATGCAGTTCTGATGTTCGTATACAATCTTATACTTAAAGTAAAACAAAAGAAGTATGTGAAGACTATAACATTTATTCTAGCATATTTATATTTGATATCCTAATAGATGTAGGGGCCGCCACATCCACAACCACGGATAGCATAATCGAACGGAGCAGCAGCGGGGGCGAGACCCAGCGGTGCCATGGCGGGACCAGCAATAGGACCCTCGGCAGTCATGGCGACGATACCGTCACCGCAACCGTAAGACACAGCACCGGCGCCGATAGTCGGGTACACTCCCTCCATAGCAACAGTGCCGAGGAACGGCAGGTTACCGGCAACAGCGATGATACCCTCGTAAGCGTTATCGGAGGCTACAGCGAGGCCAGTAGGGGCGTTGGCAGAGGCACTGGTGACGGGCAGACCACCACCGTAGGCAGCGTTCAGGGAACTGGCGACGGCGATGTCAGCAGCAGGAGCGAGACCATAACCGCAACCAAGGCGGCCAGCGGGCCAGCCAGCAAGACCATCATAAGCTAGGCCGTCATAGGCTAATGTGGGGACGGTAGACAGTGGGCCGGCGATGCGACCAAGGCATTGGCTGAATGCGGTCTGAAAACAAAAAGTCATATTTATTGTTAATAACAATAATATATAAAAAAGAAATATTTTTAGACGTAAGTAGATTTTTAATACAAGACAAGCAAATCAAGAATAAAATAAAAGGATTTACCTGGACGAAGAGCGCAGAAGCGCAGAGAATGATGGTTTTGATTGCCATTGTTGTTTTGTTGTGATACTACTTGAATAATGATTTATTTATTTTCATCGCGCCTTTATATACTCATTTCTAAAACATTACATTAAATCGTCCATAATTAAAATTAGGTAATATTGACGTAACATACGCACATGTTAATAATAATTAACTGCTATCAAAAAACGTGTTCTTTCAAAAATAGGTCTTGCAGTTACATAACTTTAGTTAGGTCACTAGGTCTTATCTATTATGACTATTATAAAAGTACGCACCTAAAATATCGTGAAGACATTAACTTTAAAGTCAATCATAGACAAACAAATATGTCTACCTTTACCCTCCTTCTCCTCTGCGTTCAAGCTTGCTTGATCCCGGTATAATTTATTAATGAAAATCTTTATATACCATAACAAAAGTACTGTTTTATCAAATACTTGAACAGTAAAATAATATTGTTAGGAAAGCCACCAACCGCCTGTAATTCATAGAATGAATTTGCTTTAAATTTTAGGTGCCTGAATCATACTTCCAAATCCAATACTATTAGTATATATCAGAAAAAAAAACAATGGATAATATTATTAATATAAAATTATAACGGCGAAGTTAGGTTATTTCGTTTTAATGAAAGTAAAAGAACAAGCGTATATTTTTCGAAGCTTCATGTGCTCAAATTGGTTTTTGTCTTTTTTCAGAATGTTTTCAGCATATGCAACAGAGGCCTTATTGGCCCCTCTATTGCTCCCCTTGCTCCTTGCGGTGCTGCTTTAGCTGCCCCCGCTCTCGGCTGGGCTGATATTGCCGCTCCCTTCGGCGCCCCCGCTCTTGGCTGGGCTGGTATGGCTGGTCCCGCTTGCGGCACCTACGGAGGCACTGGTATTGGTAACTTGGCCGTCGCCGGTGAGCTGCCCGTGGCTGGTACCACCGCTGTCGCCGGACAGGTGCCCATAATCGGAGCTGTTGAGTTCGGCGGTCCCGCTGCTGCCGCTGGTGCTGTGTCCATCGCTGGCAGCTGCGGCTGCGGATGTGGTGCCCCCTACGTTTACTAGATATATGAACATTAACGGCACTAAATAAATGACTCTGCAAATTCTTTTTGTTTCTTTTATACTACGTCATCGAGTCTACATACTTACTCAACAAGCATCTTTTGCGCACTGCAGGTGTAAGCAAAATGCAAGTAATGCAACCACGATTAAAAGAGCATGTCATAACATTAGATACTTTTTAATCGGGCTCAGTCCGTGTGTCTTTCAAATTAAACAACTCACATACTTTTTATTACCTAATCTGGGAATTATAATAAAGGGGATTTCATCGGTCTAGCAGTTAAACGCTTGCAGGTTAATTTTAAGTAGATTTTAATTTATATGTACACTTTAAAGAAATATGTAAATTACTGTGTCGGTGGCACAGTTGTAATGCCGTACGACTACTGTACTGAGGTGTCGAATTGGATCCCGGGTCGGGTAAAAGTGATATTGGAAATGCTCAGTATCAGCCTGGAGTCTACAGTTTGTGCTTGGTATGGCAATAGTCTCGCCCCCTATCATATCATAGGACGAAAATAAACTAGGAGAAATGTGCGTATACTGGATACACTTCTGTCTACCCTTTTAGAGATTGCAGGCGTGTATGTATGAATATATTCGCTTCTGTTATGGCATAATCTATGTCCATTACACTAGCTCATCTCTGATTAACATTCTTTACAATTTACTGGTTCACTTACATGATCAGATTTATAGCTTATTCAGCTAATTTCTTGCATCATGTCGGACCATAAATAATTGCAGTGTCACCTATATTTGAATCCAATACTGCTTGGCACATCACTTCTCCTGTAAATCGTGACTCTGAGACAGCATTTATTATGTGAAATCAAGACTCATGATATTGATAGAATAATTTAATGAAATTCGGTGATGGCATTCAATATCTTTCAAATCTGAATACAACAATGCTTATTAGAGCTTGATGACTGAAATAAACAAAGCCTACCTACCCAAAGGAACTTTGACCGAAGAGGCTTACCACCAGAAATACCCAGCAATAAATTATTCCAAATCGGGTCATATGATAATTTGTGAAACGTAGCCATCCGCTACTACAATAATCATAGCCTCTGTGGCGCAGCGGACGAATAGCTTGTTACGAAGCGATAGGCCGTGTGGATTCGATTCCTACACAGAGACAAATGTTTGTGTGACCCACAAATGTTGGTTTCGAGTCTGGTTATTGCTCCCGCAAGTCCCTCGTATTTCCTGATAGCCACGATACAGATTTAACCTAGTGGGGGGTCAGAACTATGCGTGTGACTTCTATGTGCATTTATTTATTTATTTTATTGATTGAAATAAAACTAATTTAAACGGATTTTGTCGCGGTTTTTTTTTTTTTTTGATCCCGACATTTTGAAGGCTTTGAAGTAACATTAACATTTTGGGACAAACTACACCTCAGTCCACCTCGTGACTACGTAGGTTGAAAAGTCTTCGAAACGTCGGGATCAAAATTAAATAAAAAAACCGGGATAAAATCCGTTTAAAATAGTTTTATTTCAATGTGTAACATCCGCGTAAACGTAAGAAATCATTATTTTATTTATTTAATAAGGATTTAAAGGGGAAAGGGCTTATACCCCAATTATCTTTTTTCGAAATATTATACGTATTCAGTCTAAAGACAAGATTGGAGTAGTACACCAGTGATATTTTTTTATGAAGATCTACTCTTTATTCATAATTATTTTGGTGCTTAAAAAGTAAAATTAGTTCGACTGAGTACGTACATTTTAGGAAATTAACCTATCAAAAAATACTAATATCAAACCCACGGGGACCAGAGTAACTAACTGTTAATTCCAAAAAATCGACTATCGTTTTTTTTATTATTTCAGTTTCACTCCTCAGGATCACTATGTTTTTTGGCAAACATTGTATGGTAATTGAGCTCATTTGATTTCTACAATATTGAGGTCATGTTTTGATGTTCGGGGTCAGTGTTATAATTAAAGTTAAACAACATATGTATGTCAATACTATAATATTTAATCTAAAATATTTATATTAGATATTCTAATAAATGTAGGGGCCGCCACATCCGCAACCACGGATGGCATAATCATACGGAGCAGCAGCAGCGGGGGCGAGACCCAGTGGTGCCATGGCGGGACCAGCGATAGGACCCTCGGCAGTCATGGCGACGATACCGTCACCGCAACCGTAAGACACAGCGCCGGCGCCGATAGTCGGGTACACTCCCTCCATAGCAACAGTACCGAGGAACGGCAGGTTACCGGCAACAGCGACGATACCCTCGTAAGCGTTATCGGAGGCTACAGCGAGGCCAGTAGGGGCGTTGGCAGAGGCACTGGTGACGGGCAGACCACCACCATAGGCAGCGTTCAGGGAACTGGCGACGGAGATGTCAGCAGCAGGACCGAGGCCATAAGAACCGCAACCAAGGCGGCCAGCGGGCCAGCCAGCCAGACCGTCATAAGCCAGGCCGTCGTAGGCTAAAGTGGGGACGGCAGCCATAGGGCCGGCGATGCGTCCAAGGCACTGGCTGAATGCGGTCTGAAAACAAAAAGGCATATTTAGTGTTAATAACAATAATATATAAAAAAGAAATATTGTAGTATATAATTATGCTTCAAGGTACTTTTAGACGTAAGCAGATTTTTAATACAAGACAAGCAAATCAAGAATAAAATAAAAGGATTTACCTGGACGAAGAGCGCAGAAGCGCAGAGAATGATGGTTTTGAATGCCATGGTTGTTTTGTTGTGATACTACTTGAATAATGATTTATTAATTTTCATCGCGCCTATATATACTCATTTCTAAAACATTACATTAAATCGTCCATAATTAAAATTAGGTAATATTGACGTAACATACGCACATGTCAATTGTAATTGAATGCTATCAAAAAACGTGATCTTTCAGAAATAGGTCTTGCAGTTACATAACTTTAGTTAGGTCACTAGGTCTTATCTATTACACGATGGCCTCCTTCTGCGAGTGCGTTATCTCGCAGAAGGAGAGCACAGAGCGGGATCGTGAGCAGAACGATCCCGCTCGCCGCCAAAGGAGACGTCGGAAGCGCCGGGTGGATGACTGACCGGCGTCTCCCGCCCTGTGGAATGGGGGCGTTTGGAGAATTCCACCACGGTATCCCCTGCCTGTCGTAAAAGGCGACTAATAGGGGTCATCGGGGATCGCGGGCGCGCAGCGGGGGGCTGTCGTAGCGCCCATTCAGTACCTATGTACGTGCGACCCCGAGATGGACGGCAGCACGGGTGATCGGCCTCGTTGCTGCCGTTGACGCCGAGGGCATCCTTTAGTGTGCGGGGGCTTCTGAGCCCCCCCAATTGGAGACGGGCCGCCAGGCGGCACCGCGCGGGGGTGGTTCCGGCAGCAATCCTTAGCTTTCCCAAGGAGACCCCGGGACCGCTCCACATGCGCCGAAGAAGGCCACCGCGGGGTTTTGGTTGGTAGTTACCGGCATAGGGTGTAAATAGTGTTAGGGACTCGGCCCAGCGGTCGCCCGGATATTTTCCATCTCTCCCGGGTGGTTCGCTGGGTCGTAAGGCCTGTAGAACCCAACGTAACCGTTCCACCTCCCCCCGGTGGGGCGGTAGCAATAAACAGCTTTCCCCGCGACAAAAAAAAACTAGGTCTTATCTATTATGACTATTTTAAACGTAGGTACATAGGGTTTCGTGAAGATATTAACTTTAAAGTCAATTACAGAAAAACAAATATGTCTATCTTCGTGCTCCTCTTCTGCGGTCAAATTTTTTGATGACTGGCGTGAATAATTCCATAGTGAAATCACGGAGGAGGTAGTAATTTCTTATATACCAGGGAGCGTTGATACTATCTCTTAAGGGTTTATTTTGGAAACGATGGATTATTTTAATGTTGCTTGATTAATGGTCAGGGGGCCCTCGGGTAGCTGATCCACTTGATTACTATCAAGCTCATTTTCCGTGAGTAGCTTTGTTTCGATGAGACGACCAACAATTCCCTATGCGAAAATTCTCTATTGTGGTAGCTAACAGAGGTAGCAAGGATAGAATATTTCGATTTGATGATACTCAAAAAAATATTATTTTATTTGTAGGACAATATGACAGTTAAATTATATAAATATTAACTAAGTAAAAACAAAAAAATCAGCTGGTTAGTGAAATACAGTGGCGAAAACTTTTTTCTTCGATTTCTCATTTTTTGTGGTTATCTATATATTTTTTTATTCATATATTATTTTTCGCGGCCTTATACCACAAAGACAGCCAGCCCTATCATAACCGAATCTAAATTACTAACACTAACCGAAAGGTGTGTTGTTAGTTGTGGGTAGATTTTGATATTATGAACCTATAAAATAAAGTATAAAAAACTTGAGTATAAACTTTTTTTCTCGCTAGCGACGAATTTATCTATCACTAGCTTATCCTCGTGGCTCCATCGGCATGATCTGCTTTTTCCGAGGTAAAAAGTAGCATATGTTACTCAGTGATAATGTAGCTTTCGAACGGCAAGTCGGCCTCGGGCGACTTCCAGTCGTTGTCGGTTTTTGCGCCCGAGTCAAAGGACTCGAAGTGTCCCGAAGTTCGAACACGAAGCGTCTTACTACACTACTCGGCTCACTTCACTTCACAGAAAACATTATTATACAGTGTCATTTTGACACCCTATACTTAAATGAAACCATGTGTAGTGTTCGTTAATATAAGTACTTTGAGCTAAGACACTTTCTTATTAAAGGCAAAATAAAAAAATAATATTTCCTAACAAATTAAATGCCGTTAACATTAGATTAATTTTAAACAGTCTGTATACGCGCGCACACACATATACAAATCAACATACACACCCGTCATCGAATGAATGTGACACACACACATACATTACCATTAAGCCTGCAATACATGTTGGACGAGCTTAGGCCAACACGAGTGTAGGTAAATTAATACAAGGCAAGCGCTAGTGCCTAGACGTTCGGCAAGTTTATCGAAAACCAATCGAGTAGCCGGCTGTGAAGCGAGAGGCCGCGGGTTCGATCCCCGCACCGAGACAAATGTTTATGTGAACCACAAATATTTGTGAGACCAAAAGTCTCTCGTAGTTGCTGATACCCACGATACTATCCTGATACCCAAATATACTATCTATACGTTGGTATTAATCATCACTCGGCAACGCTCGTCCAACATGTATTGCGGGCTTTATACCGTCAAGGTCAATGTACCCGCTTTATAAAAACACCAAGCGTACAGAAGGCAAACGGCTCAAAATAGTAATTTAGGAATTGAAATAAATATTAGATTACCCTATGAAATGTAATAAAATCCTAAGTAAAATCGAATCTTGTAACTTTTGTAATATTATTTGTTTTTAGTCAAATTTGTGTTACCTATTTATAGGTATGTGCATTTCCCAAACACATTTTTTTTACGTTTTGACATTATCAATTAACAAAGTAATACCGTCGCAACTTTTTCAGTGAATGTGTCGAGAGCGTCTTTGTGAGTCTGAGACGTATTTTCATATGTATGGAGTTGCCCTTCTTAAGCGTTTGTGTTTTATAATAACATCGTCAGCTGTGACATTTTATTCAATAGAGTTAAGTGCAAAAACCGTACAGCGTGATTTAAAAGGCTCAAAACTTAAATCACGTTTTTTGGCAAAACTACTACAAGCTCAAGCCTCATGTTTGGTACAAGGTAAGCAGAGGCGATGACGAATATGTGGTTTCATTTAGTAACAGGGTGTCAAAATAACACTGTATAACTGAAACTTCAGTTCGCATCGAGACGTCATGAGCACATGTTGTATTCAAAATGCAAATTTTATCATTATCCATATTAGTAATTATCATTATTATATTATTTATTTATAATATTATTCATTTTTTTTTTACTAGCCCTGTATTAAACATGTCCCAATGCTCGGCACGGGTCTCCTCTACATAATGAAAGGGGTTAGGCCTTAGTCCATTATATTCATTATAATATTATTAATTATGATTATCAATCAATATATCATGTAGTTATAATATGCGAGAGTACACATTGCATCGGCAGCGGCCACTTGAACGTCATCTATGATGCCTATCGTGCGGGCGCCGGGCGACTGAGCTCCTCGCGAGGTTGCACGAGTGTGTGGTCACATAGTTCGACGTCGGTCAATTTCGACGAGTAGTTCGTCGAGGTAACTTCGCGAGTAGGCAGGTTAGCTTTTGCAGGGTTAACATTTTTTTTAATTACGACGTTTTCTTGAGTAACCGCTGTTGGCAATTTCGCTTTATCTTCAAATTAACAAACCGATTGTAACCCGTAGTTTATAAAAAAACAGTCACTAAAAGCTGTGGCTAAAAGATCAAATCATTCTTGCGGCTTTAACCTTTTTTATAATCGTAATAAAATATAATAATACAAAACTCAAGTCGAGTAAGTTGCATTATTACGAATAAACTGCCACATTATCTCAAAAAAAATTAATAGTAAAAACCTATCTGGCTTAAAAGGAGTTCAATTTCAAAATTTCATAGAATATAATAGTTTTTAAATGATGTTATTAGACCTAAGCCGCTATATCAATGAAGGAGCAGTTAGTCCTAACTCTGAAGTACCAACCCCGCCTAACACCAGAGGGGCCCGGAGTGGCTGAAAACCAGCGCTGGCTGAGTTTTATATCTCAGACAGCAGTTAGCTGAGCCACTTCCTTTTGCCTTTTTTAAATCTTATTTTGTCTATTTTTTATTGTGAACGTTTTTATTATTATTATTATTAATAATCCGCTTTTACGGCGGTGTATAACTTGCCAGTATCAAACACATGAGTAAAGTATCTAATTTCTTTTAGCATTATCATCGTATTTTTGAATATCCATTGTTATTTTTAAAATTCAATTGTTAAGTTTAGTTTTTAAAAACCTTATTGCACAGAGATGCACTATTTCTATTTGAAGATGTTTTTAATTAGTGTTATTAGCGTTATTGACTGAAGGGGCAGGTCGCTTGCCTAGTGGTATGTGAAGGACCTACCACCCAACATACTTCCAATCTGATGTATGTTATGGGAAGAACTTAGTCTTCATCTTGAAAGAAATGTTGACCGGTACGGAGAGTACTAGGTACCTATTAATATTGTACCTACTAGGCACTACTAAATATTTTTATTGTGACGGTCCTCTGTATGTATGTAGATTGCTAGCTAGCTATTCATGTTTGTGTTGAATCACTTTAACTGTAATAGTACTTCTGTACAACAGTGAACCAAAATACTCTGGTAGTTATTGTTCATATTTAATTTCATTTATATCAATATTTGGTGTCAATCGATGCTTAATAATTTTAATTAGCCAATAGAATACTTGCAATGAAAATAAACCATTTACGTTAACATCTTATTTATTATAGAATAATTATAGCTTTCTAATAGAGGTAGGGACCACCGCATCCACAACCACGGTTGGCGTAGCCAAAGGGACTAGCCGCGGCGACTGGAGCCATAGCAGAAGCGATACCCAGCGGGGCCATGGCGGGAGCGATGGCAGCAGGACCAGCGATGGGACCCTCAGCGGTAATAGCAACGATACCATCACCGCAACCGTACGACACAGCGCCGGCGCCGGCGGTCGGGTACACTCCCTCCATAGCAACAGTGCCGAGGAACGGCAGGTTACCGGCAACAGCGACGATACCATCGTAAGCATTGTCGGAGGCGACAGCAAGGCCTGTGGGTGCGGCGGCGGAGGCACTGGCAACGGGCAGACCACCACCGTAGGCAGCGTTCAGGGAACTGGCGGCGGCGATGTCAATGGCGGGTGCGTAGCCGCCACAACCCAGGCGACCGGTGTTCCAGGCGGGACCGTATGCTATACCATCATAGGCTAGTCCATCGAATGCGATGTCAGTGCCTAGGAGACCAAGACCGGGGGCCATACGACCTAGGCATTGGCTTACTGTTCCCTGTAAACATAGTAATGGTGTTAAAACAGTCTTTTTAGATTTGCTTGACGATTACAACATTAGTAATTATTTTAAAAAGTTATACAAGACCTACAATATGCAAAATTTATTAGCTCAAGTATACAAAAAAATTGCATTGGTTATTTCGTGATTCATTGTTACTAAATCATAGACGACATTTTTATATTACTTTCTGAACACCTACCTGAGCGAAAAGAGCGATAGCGGAAAGAATGAAACAAGTTTTGGCTGCCATTTTGGTTTTAGTGTTGTTTGTCTTCCCAAACGATGGTATAATGCTTTCCAACGTATGCCTGTGCTTTTATACTTAGAAAGTCATGACGACACAATATTTCTGTAAGACATTAAGTAATAACCTTTAAACTTCTACTACATTCTTTGATTAATTTTCACTTCAATGTATGAGAAATTTTACCTGTAACAATTTCGCCATTTATTATCGTAATTGAGTAATTTCTAGAGTGTGTATAAATTTATGTCTTTAGCTTGTGGAGTTTAGTTTGTCTTCAGTATATAGTTGGATACAAACATGTCCCTCTTCGGCTTTTTCATCCTCTGCCTTTGCTTCATCAGCGTGAGTATTTGAAAATTTTTGCCGAGTACGAGACGGGTTTACGTGAAAAGAGTTTCATATTTATGTAGGATTTTACAGACTTACTGTTTTTCAAATATTGAAAAACAGGAAGCTGGTGGGAGGATACTTGTATGCTGGTAGGAGGATACTTGTATGTGCTGGCGGGAGGATACTTGTATTCACTGGTGGGGGGGAAACTTGTATCCGACCGGATAGCGACCACCGTACACTGGTGCTAAAACCTGCCGTAGTGGCCCACCTTGTGTGGGTCGCGTTCCAGGGTCAGCCAGTGTATATCCGGTTCTCCCCAGAGGGCTTGCCCCCTGATCCTAACCCTTTTCCCATCCCTTTTTCCTTCCCCTCCCCCTTGGCTCTTTGGCAGGCCGCCATGATCTTGCCAACCTACGATGGACACATTGTTTATCGTTGGTCGACACTATTCTTGGATTGCGCTACACTTACCATCAGGTGTAGCGTAGTCACTTTGCCGAGCCAGGATAAAAAAAAAATATTAGTTACGGGATAAAAGCATTTCAATACGGCCATTACAATAATGTGTTCCCGTAGTTTAATGTAACTACAAAGTATTGACCAAAGTACTTGTATAATCCATCTAAATCTCAAATCTCCATCAACAAATATGTGTGACAGCTCAGAAGCCATCACGGTCAGGTGCATGCATACAGGTGTGAGCATGATTTGATCCGTACATTTTTGTGTTCCTTTTTATTGTATGATGCATTTCTCTTCCCATTTTTTATACTTTATACTAGCCCTGTAATATACACTTACATTGCTGGGCACGCCGCCTCTACGGAATGAGAGAGGTTAGTCCTAAGTCCACTACGCTGGCCTTATTCGAGCTGGCAGAGTTCACACAATTTCGAAATTCTTGTAAAGAACTACCCAGATATGTAGGTTTCCTCACGGTGTTTCCTCTATTGTTAAAGCAAGCGATAATTAATACACCCGTAACTTAGAAAAGTTGGAGATGCATGCTTTTAGGGCTGGTTTCGAACCTGCGACTTTCGTCTCGACAGTCCATACTACTCCCCGTTGAGCTGTCGCTGCTGCTTAAGTTTGTAGATCAACTTCCATCGCTAAAGAGGTAAAACTAAGAGGAGAGATTAAAACTTCTGCATTTATGCATTTTAGTTACTTGCTTTCACCAAAATATTCTGCATTTATGCATTTTAGTTATGTACTTGCTTTCACTAAAATATTGGAATAACAAAATAAGCTCCTAATCAAATTAATAATTTTTATAGACTGTATACAGCCAGTGCTTGGGTCTTGGTGGCCTTGTTGGTCCCGCTCTTGCGGCTCCCGCGCTCGGTCCTCTTGGGTACCCTGGTTGTGGCGCCGCATACGGAGGCTCTGGTATCGGCAACCTGGTCGTCGCTGGTGAGCTGCCCGTAGCTGGTACCACTGTCGTCGCTGGACAGGTGCCCATCATCGGCGCTGTAGAGTTCGGTGGACCCGCTGCCGCCGCTGGTGTTGTATCCATCACCGGCAGCTGCGGCTGTGGCTGCGGTGCTCCTTACATTTACTGAGATTGTTACGATGATAAATAAAATGAATGTTTAAAATATAATAATGTAGTATTATTTCACAATACAGGTTTTTTTTATTATCCATAAGTAAATTAAAAAAAAATAATAATGGGAGGTTACAATGATTTCAGATTTTATAACTGCAATAGCCTCGAAATATTGTCAGCCTTGTCAAATCAGCGAAGCAAAAAACTTCTTCAACTATTTATTTATAAACACGGTACAACAAACGGATCATTTGAGGCGATTGTACAATTTGTTTTAATTCGCAATATAAAATAAAAACATTAATAAAACCCACATACAGGAAACATGTTTCATCAAATCCTTTTTGTCTTAGTTAGGACTTTTAAGCTAAAAGGGTAAATCAGTAATCTTCGATTTGGCGTCATCCAATCCTCCGCAATAGCCAGCTTTCGCACAAGTGGAACGGTCCGAGCATATCCTGAGATATACTGCCAGATCCGTTGTCATATCAGTGCTTACGTATTTTATTTGTAATTTGCTTATTACTATTTGGACTGCAGCACTAAAGATGTGTAGCACTGACTCCTTAAAGAAAGTTGATTTAGTGTACCGTTTAAGTGCTTGCGACTTATTAGCGCTTTCTGAACTGTGTCTGTGAAGAAGTGTTTCCTATCGATTTGATAGGGCACAAACGGAGATTTCTTTGTCGACGTAAATTTATATTATACTTAACTACAGCAGAGCCGAAGATAAACTAGTGATGACGGACACTACACAAGTGGCAACAAAGATGGGTTACCACGAACAAGGGAAGATGAACCCACCGTTTAATACTGCAGCTGGATTCATGTTTTAATCGTGCCCACCACGGTGAAATAAATTATTATATCACCTACTTGCTATCCGATTATGGTTGCTATAGACAGTACTTCTATAAGTTTAAATATGAAAACTCACCAGATTACCCGACCTACAAGGGAATCAAAGAAAATGCTGAATATGTTTTCTTCGTTTGTCCACGCTTTGCTAGTGCTCGCAGTGAATGGGAAATCTTCGCTAATACAAAATTAGTCCCCGAAGAATTAGTGCCAAATATGCAGTCGTCGCAAGAGGCTTGGGAAGATAGATAGATAGATAGAGGGGATAGATAGATAAATATAGTGAGTGTTCTAAAAGAAATACGCAAAGTGGAACGTACAAGGAGATTGGCACCGCCAAGAGGAATTCTAAATGAAGAATAACTAAACCTAAATCCTCCCCTCGAGAAGAAATGCATAATGGCAGTACCACGGGGGGCAAGATTTTTAAGAAAGAGGCGTTTTTTGTCGGTATTAGTCAAACCATGGCATTAAGTCCTACATATGGGATAGAGTATCGTAATAACAACGAAGATCTTATGATACGTACTTTACTCACCTCTATAAAAACTAATACATACAAAATAGGGGATGCCAGTTTGTACGGAGAAACAATATTAAATAGACACATCGACTCGAAACTTCATATGTGTACTCCGATAAAGGTAATTATTTTCATAAAATCGACCTCTTAAAAATAGGGAACCATTGGGATAATAATATATTTTCGCTTTAAATAGGTGGAAATTGTTCCGAATAAGACCTTTACACGGCCGGAGCCGCGGGCAAAAGCTAATGTTATATAGATAAATGTTGGTGACATTAAAGTCTTTTTAAATATAATGTCCATGATAGCAATGTTTAAGGTTTTGTATATTTCAGTAACGATATTAAAGTTCTCTTACTTTTCCTACCTAAAACGTCCGGTAATATTCAGTTCTTTTTTATGACCCCCACTGTCATATATATCTTACGAGTAAATATTATATGTAATGTAATTGTTATCATTTAATAAAAAATATCTAGTATAAATGTAAAAGGGAAATGAATAAAAATTAAAACATAGTTTGTAATGTCTTTTATTTTTATCTAAGGTATTAATTGTATCGTAAAGTCGAGTTCTTAGTACATGTAGGGAGCACCACATCCGCAGCCGCAGCTGCCAGCGATGGAGACGGCGCCGGCGGCGGCAGCGGGTCCGGCGAACTCCACGGCGCCGATGATGGGCACCTGTCCAGCGACGGCGGTGGTACCAGCGACGGGCAGCTCACCGGCGACGGCCAGGTTGCCGATGCCGGAGCCTCCGTAAGCGGCACCGCAGCCGCAGCCTCCGCGGATCATAGGGTCGTACAAGGGTGCAGCGAGTGGCATCGCAGGCGCGCCGATGGCCATAGCGGGACCATACGCAGCGCCACAACCCAGATACTGGCTGTATACAGACTGGAAATGAAAAAGGATTTATAAATCTATAGTTTTAAAGTCAAACAGTGCCGGCAATATTCTATACTCTTTGAAAAAGAATAATTTGATGATACATAATTTCGATGTAAAATTTTGATGATTTAATAATAATAAATAACACCCAACAGTCACACACATAGTCCTGACCCCACAGTAAGATACGAGTCTTGTGTCGTGGGTTTCAGGAGCTACGAGAGACTTTCGGTCTCACAACACCCAGACCCCGAAACAAATAAATGTGGATCGCACAAATATTTGTCTCGGTGCGGGGATCGAACCTGCGGCCTCTCGCTTCACAGCCGGCTACTCGCCCGCTGCGCCACGGAGGCTGTCAAGCCTGATTGATTGATTGAATTGATTGATGAATGATTGCCGCTTAAGATGGTTGGATCTGGTTTTGAGGAAATCACAGTAATACGTCGGTTACGAATGCCTATTCCAGCGGATGACCCAAAACGCGCTGGCTGAGAGTTAATGGTCTCACTATGAAGGATGCTTAAGATCGAGTGAAGTGATGGCGTCTTAGAAGGCAGATCCTAGCATTAAGCCGGGATAACGCTAGCCAGTAAGAAAAAAAGAATTTAGATGATAATCGCCTGGGATTTGGAGTAAAGTTAGTCTTCAGAAATTATATGAAAAATTCTAAATACCCAAAACAAAACAGTACTTACGCTAACAAAGCAAGCCTGGACGCAGAGGAGGAAAAAGCCGAAAGAAGACATGTTTGTTTATTTCCAAGTTTGTGCTTGAAACAGAATGTCTATCACACATCGCTGAAACTCTTATATACATTTTACAAAGATAATATTGTTTGTTAATAATTCGAAATTAGTTAATAAGTATGTCCTAATTATTATATAATAAGTACAAAATTTCGTTTTATAATACGTGACAATGAGTTACAAAAGGTATCTATTTCACTAGGGCAAAAATTACTATCATTGATTTCAGAGCACAAGTCACGTAATTTTATAAAGTAGCGTCAGGATAAGATAACGTGCGGATATTGAAATTAGCTGATATAAAAGAGCCGAGGAGATATGTAAAAGTCATTCTCTCACGAGTTTTTTAGTCATCAACTTACCAACGAAATCAAAAATGGCAGCCAAAGCTATCCTTTTCGCTTGCGCTTCTGCTCTCTTCATCCAGGTAAATAGTAACAAATAATTTTTACTTAATAAATCGAATGATGTCTACTAACAAAATATCATCCCTCCCTAAGAACCCCATTAATGCTAGCCTGATCCTAAATCACAACATTTCCCGTAATTCTCCAAACTATGTATTTCGTCTAGTATATATGTATGTATGAAGTTTTGCTATTGATATTTTGGTTTATTTACAGAGCGCTGTTAGCCAGTGTCTCGGTCGTATGGGCTCTGCTCTGGGTCCTCTCCGCAATGACTTCGCCATTGATGGACTAGCTTATGACGGTATGGTATATGGTCCCGCTTGGAACACCGGTCGCTTGGGTTGTGGTGCCTACGCCCCCGCTGCCGACATCGCCGTCGCCAGTTCCCTGAACGCTGCCTACGGTGGTGGTCTGCCCGTCGCCAGTTCCTCAGCCGCTGCCCCCACTGGCCTCGCTGTGGCCTCCGAGAACGCCTACGAAGGTGCTGTTGCGGTGGCCGGTAACCTGCCGTTCCTCGGCACTGTTACTATGGAGGGAGTGTACCCGACCGCTGGTGCCGGCGCTGTGTCGTACGGTTGCGGTGACGGTATTGTCGCTATGACTTCCGAGGGCCCCATTGCTGGTCCTATCGGCCCCATGGCTCCTATGGCTGCTATGGCTCCTTACGGTTATGCTGGTCTACCAGCACGCACCTGCGGCTGTGGCGCAACTTACATATAAATTGTTAATTTTTGATTGATATATAAATTAATAAATATAGGTGGTTTTGTAAATAAATGCCTTATTTTTTAAATAATAAACCCGAATCACCCATAATACAAACTATCGTCAATCTGGAAAAATTCAGTATTTATTCTGTTAAATCACTATCACGGTCCTTGTAAACGATTTTTATTATACATCTCACTTCTTCACCAAATTTTTATTCACGTTTAATGATCAATCTGTCTACGTTTAGCCGAGGTTAGTCCTTTGGATAAATACATTATGGTTTTATTATGTACTAGATTTTAGCATTATGTGTATCTGTCCCTCGCGGTTTCACCTGATTGCAGCATTGTACTCCTGATAGCATGATGTTATATAGAACCAACGTCTCGATAAAATCACATGACTAAGAGTTACTACAAAAAAAATATATGGTGTGAATAGGACCTCAATCATTCTAAGCGTACAAAAGTTCCCAATTCGTTACATAGATATGAAAATCTTATTCAATTATTTCAGTTAAATTGTGATTTTACCGAATTTATTTTACCTGGACCTTTTCCATAACTATAACGGACAATAATTAATAATACATATTCTCAATAGGAACCGCGCGTTATAATCTTAATCATACAAAAATATAATCCTATAAAAAACACTTTTAAAACCGCAATATATACTCGAAAATATAATATTATGTTCTGTAAATCTAATATCAATGGTAAAATGTCTTTGAATGTACTTGATTTTTTAATTCCTTTTTTGCCAAATTAGGCAAAGCCAATATCATTAATTGTTTAGCAATATTTATTTTACATTGCTAACTGTGTCATTAAACTTAAAAGAGTTCATGAAGAAATATTGTTAATAACAAAAAATAAAGCTATGAACATAATTAAACAATTTGAAGTTAAATAGGTGGATATAGGTTTGACTTAGGGAATTTTATTATCAAAGCCAAAATCGGAGGTAGCGGAAAAATGTGTCGTTGCAAAAATAAAATAAGTTTAAACAAAACTTAAAAATCTACTAAAAAAATAACAATAAAAAGTCAAGACTATTAATTTTAAAGGTCTCTTTGGAATCGGTGCAGTTTCAGTAGACCGGCAGCGTCATACAAACTTATTTTATTTTTCTATTTTCCGTTTTAAGTAGAGCTTTGGTATGTAAATTCAAACTTAATAACACCATCGCAACAGCTCAGTCGTTTTGTCCGTTGAGGAGTAAAACTCCATCCTTTTCTTAACCAAATTGATATAGGAGCATATTGCAGCTATCTTCTCGAATGAACTTTTTCCGACATTTAGCGGAGAACTCAATACAGATACATAAAAGCAAAAAAACTTGCTGAATTAAGAATCTGCTCCTTTTATTCAAAGTCATTTAATAACGATAGTGGCTGTGAGTGAAGATGTGGCTGGGAGTGTATTTGTTTGTGTGGTTGGTATGGTGGGGTTGACATGTTATTTCTTATTTATTTATTTAAACTTTATTGTATATATTTAAAAAAGAAAATACAATTGTCAGCCTTATCGCCCAAGGCAATCGCTTACAAGCAACCATCGTTAATAGACACAAACCGTTAATAAGAAAAACAGAACAGTACGGTATAAATACCAAATGTCAATAGGTGATAGTGCACTTTAAAGCTCATAGTCCATTTCCATTGAAAAGTTACATTTAGGATTGCGTTTTTCAGAGAACGCAATTTTATTTTTTTGATGTGGTGGTTAGTATATGCTTAAGTTTAAGTTTGTGGGGTCGCCACCCTTGTCCCCCATCTTGGAAAACTGGGGTGCAAAGGGTTTTCTCACTGTATCTCGTAAACTAGCAACCCTACAGAAAATTTTATAAAACATTATTTGTAGGAAATTAAATTGTCTACAAATTTATTTCTATTACTTTTTATCCTAAAAAGAATAATAAAGAAGTTATAAAGAAAAATAACTGAAAATTTTTGAACTAAATTTGATGTTTGCTTTTTGTTATTTTGGGGTCGATTAAATTTTTACATAAGTTTTTTAATTTTTTCTATTTTTATTGAAAGAACCATCAAAATCAGAGTATAAGGCGGTCGGCCTTATACTCTGATTGCACAATGATTTTTTAGTGGTCTATTAAACATATTTAGTGGTTAGATATAATTATTGATCGTTACAATTATTGAACCATTGGAACAAACTCGAAAACAAAAAGAATCGGTCCACATTTTACGGAGATGAGTGAACATACACAAAAAAAAATTAATGTTATACAGACGAATTTCGAGCGTAATGTATTTTTTCGTCAGTGAAAATGCGGTGTTGAGTAATAATCTTTTTCCTTCCTTGTAATAATATAATGGGATCATAATTAACGAAAAATAAAACCATCTCAAAATAAAAGCTAATCAATTTCGAATCGTTGCCATTGTAATTCAAAGGTTAAAATTGACCAGCATGTGCTTAGAAATGATATTGCGAGGTAATGAGAGGTGATTTACAAACTGCAAACTTAATAAAATTAAGAAGTGATGAACCTATAAATTTTATTTTTTAGTCTGTTTTTAATAATATAGGCTCTCACGCCTATAGTTCTAAAGGTATAGGCAGAGGTGGACCTAGTGCACACAGGATTTACCGAGCTTATTTCCGTCTCATTACGTGATAATTGGGGCGTGCTAATTGGCTAATTATAATCTTAGGCAACTTATGTGTGTTCGAATCTTACACTTAAACACAAGTTATAGTGATAGTCTGACCTGATATTGCAACCCAGGATCACGCGATTTCTCAAGCTAAGTACGCTGCGAATAAACCAATTAGGCGATACACAAGTATCGGGAAAAAGTTAATGCTATGCTTTTCGTAATTATTTATGAAGGTATAAATCAAATAACAAATATTCATTAAAATATCAACATATTATTTATTAACATAAATTAGATCCTATTTTAGTAGATGCCACCGCATCCACCTAATCCCAGTCTGGGTGCAAGACCATTGTAGCCATATCCAGGGGCCATTGAGGGGCCATAGCCGTAAGCGGGGCCGACAGGAGCGGGGGCAGGGACAATAGGAGCCTCGGCTACTATGCCAATAGCACCGTCTCCGCAACCGTAGGACACGGCACCAGCACCCACAGTAGCGAACGCACCGTCAGTAGCCACAGCGCCCAGGAAAGGCAACTGGCCCATCACGGCGAGAGTACCTTCAATAGCATTCTCAGAGGTGACGGAGAGGCCGGTGGGAGCGATAGGCGAGGCGCTAGTAATAGCGAGGCCTCCTCCATATGATGCAGCAAGACCAGTAGCTGGAGCCAAACCTGGTCCAACAGGACCAAGGCCTCCCCATGGAGCTCCGTATCCAAGACTGTCGAAAGGCGCCAAGCCATCGTATCCCCAACCAGGGCCGAATGAATTAAGACCACGGCCTAAACACTGGCTGTAAACTGACTGTAAAAAAGAAAAAAGCAATTTGAAGATACGATATGGTTAATAAATAAATATTGGTCCTTTAAACGGAGTGTGAAGAAGTGGTTGGGCAGGCTCGTCGTTTGTCGTTGGTCGACACGATTCCTGGATTGTGCTACACTTACCATCAGGTGTAGGGTATTCACTTTGCCGTGAATAAAAAAGGCTCTTCTTTCTAGAGATCTAGGGAGCGATTCGTAATTTTTTCCACTGACTGAGGAGCCTTTTTCTATTTTATTTTGTTAAAATAAATTTATCTGACTTTTTAGAATCACTAAATCTGCCAAACCGTATTTGGCTAGTGTGGTGGACCAAAGCTTAATACCTGTCATTCTTAGAGGTGGTCTATAACCAGTAGTAAAACAATATAATAGAGGACTGCTATTATTATTGATTTGAATAAAATAAAAATATCAATTAAACTATTCATTGACTTATACCTGGATCATAAGAGCCGAAGCGCAAAAGACAACGATCATCTTGGCTGCCATTTTACTTCTTGATTTCTTCGAGTAGTTTGAATGTAATGATTTCCGGATGCTAAATGTATGCTTTTATATGAAATGGTTACATTACTACAATATACTGATAAGTTGCATAATACTACGTGACTCTACATCATACCGCTTACACGGCAAATTTTTCGAATTCTAGTGATATACATACTGGATGATTTCACCTATCACTTACAAATCTTATTCAATAACATAGGATGCAATTGATAGTAAAAATGTCATCATCCTAAAATCTAAATAATCTTTCTGAAGCAACATTTATAGAAATATTTTTTTTATTATTATTTTAAGTGGTAGAGTCGTGCTGTAAATACTTTGTCTACAGTATGAAAAGGCCGGCTTGACCGGGTTAGTAACAGTGTCTCACATAAAACTGCTTTTTAGCAAATAGTCGTTGTGTTTAGTGCGGTGAGTAAGTTTTCTGGGGACCCAGATCCCCTCCCTCTACCTAATTTACATTCCTTTTGTTAAAGGTCAGTAACGTATCCATAATTCTTCTGGTATTATATTCATCGACGGTGAAGATCATTACAATAATATGTTTTAATATTTCGAGTGGCAGAGCCACGCTGTAGACAGTTTTGTCTACAGCATGAATGGGCCGGCTCGACCGGGTCGTTACCACTTTCTCACAGGAAACTGACGTAAAGTAGCGGTTTGCTGCTGCGTTTCGTACGACGAGTGAGATATCCGGAAGCCCAAATCCTCTTTCAATCCCTAATAATCCCTTTCCTTACTATATAAAACCACACAGATGGATTCCCAACATGCATGATTTAGACACACTTGCCTTCAGGGAGGATCTACTTTATTTAGCAGAGCTGCGCTGTAGGCGATAATTTTCAAATGGATATCGATCGATTTTATGCCTATTAAATATAGTTAGGTCTTGGGTAAAGTTATTGAGTTGGGCTTTCTTTTGTGTATTTCTGGACGTTGTCTGTTTTATGTCCAATATGGCCATGGTCTCGAAGCTTTAATATGATGGTACTTCTGCGGTATTTTCGTGAAGTTTTTACACTTCATGAAATGTTAGTTCATTTCTTGGTAATACAAGTTGGTACCTACTTTAGTGATCCAAACAACACGCGAGAATGGGCCATGAAGGGGATTTTCATGATGTTAACCGTAGTTGCTACCTAACATAAAATATTAAACCTTAGTCTAAATAAAATTGATTAGGAAAAACCACATTTTATCTTATCGAAAAAATATATTTTACTTCACGTAAATCGTGTCACAACATATTTTACTGAACTACTTTATGATGTAAGCAATTAGTATAAAACTTGATGTCACAGATTCTATCATCATTCCAATATCAATCACCGTAAAATAATCATTAAATAATAATCTTACACGTAAAATGGCAGCCAAAGCTACCCTCGTTTTTTGCATCTGCACTATCTTCTTGAAGGTATGTATTGCAATCAAAAAGGTTCAATATTGATATATTGTTTAGTAATAGTGAGTTTATAATCCTTGTTTTACCTTACTTTTTCCAGTCCGCCTACAGCCAATGCCTTGGCCGTGATGCCCTCATCGGTCCCGGCTTTGCTGGTCCCTTCGGAGCGGGCTGGGCGTACGACGGATATGGTCCCTTCGACGGTCTGGGTTATGGCGGCGCGTGGGCTGGCGGCATCGGTCCCATGGGGCCAGGTCTTGCAGGCTTGGCGCCAGCTAATGGTCTTGCTGCGTCATACGGTGGTGGTCTTGCTATCACGAGCGCCTCACCCATCGCTCCCACCGGTCTCTCCGTCACCTCTGAGAACGCTATTGAGGGTACTCTTGCTGTAATGGGCCAGCTGCCATTCCTGGGCGCGGTGGCTACTGATGGCGCTTTCGCTACTGTGGGTGCTGGTGCCGTGTCTTACGGCTGCGGGGACGGCGCTATCGGAATCGTGGCCGAGGCTCCTATCGCCCCTGCGCCTGCTGCCATTGCTCCCGCAATGGGATATGGACCAGCTCTTGCTGGTGGTTTCCCCTACAATGGTCTAGGTCCCAGAGTAGGTCTAGGCGGTTGTGGTGCCATGTACTAATCTGTTATTCTAGTCATAAATAAACAATTTTTTGTAACAATTATTTAGAACGAACTTTTTTTTACTTCTCCTAATTTGAAACGTTGCACAGGTTTTTGGTGCAGATTACAATACAATCTAGTGTATAACTATAAGTTGGTAAAATGAAAGGTACTGTTGTTAAACGCCCATTGATGGATTTTTTCAACTTAAAATAATTACACTCTACTTAGAATTATGTATCTTTTTCAAAATGATCGCTGCTCCATGAAGGCGGATATACTTTCTTTTGTTTTTAAATGTAAGGTTTTTAATATGTAAAGCCATAATCCATATCCTTTAAACGTTTAAAAAATGTTTGTACATTGTATTCACTTATAAAAAAAACATAATTCACGCCTTTATTCCCGAATAGGAAAATATAATCAATTTGAAATCGAAACTTATTTCCATCCTATCATGTGATAGGACGTTAGCCTAACGCTATATCGTACACAAATTCTAATCCCGGGCTCATATTAACATTAATAAATTATTATGATTTGCCGAATCCAAACTCTAACACCATTAGTGCATACCCAAACTGGGTTCAACAACCCAGACAGGTTTCTTAGTCTAAATAAGCTGCCACTACACTAATAAGGCCAACACACACTTACATACTAAAAACACTTATTTTGAAGTGTTTTAGAGTTAACTTGAATTTTACAATATTGTGTAATATTTTCTTAGCGTATTTGAATTTTCCGATATTTACCTTCACTCATGCCACAAAATTATGATTAATTTTATACATGAATATACAAGTATCAATGTATTTTTATTACAAAAGCTGGCAAACGAGCAGGTACATTGGTCACATGGTAAGTGATATCCACTGCCTATAAACACCCATCATACCAAAAGATCAAGGACTGGCGGATTGGCAACGTTTAAGAAAAGGAATGGGGATTGGGAAGGGAAAGAAGAGAGGGGATTTTGGCCTACGGAAATTTGATTTACCGTACGACAAGTAACATTTAAGTCGTTTTTTTTTGCTTGTTTTAACCCAGTAAAGTTAAAGTTAGTTCTTTATTACAGCAGGCAGCGGGCAGTTTTTATTACAGGCTGTAGAAACATTTTTTGTTGACAATTACATTCTGAAAACCTTTTAGAAAATGAATAAATTGTTAAAAAAAATGTAAAAAGATTTTTATTTAATTTAAAAATGTATGAAGCCTTGACTTTATGTTGTATAGTAGTTTAAATGGTCCACTGTTTTTACTTTTTAAGAAAATAAATCTCAATCATATATTTAATAACCTGGCTGCAATTGCAGTCGTAACTTTTGAACTACGTTTACTTCGTTTACGTTCTTTCGCGTAATATACTGGGGGTTATTAATACCGGGGATTAATAGATATTGAGGTCCTTTATCGACTTAATTCCATTGATCTGCCGTAAGTATTACTACTTGTATTTACCGCACACGTACTCTCCACCGAACTTGACACCGAGCAGTGAATCTCGGTGAGTTACTCGGAATTATAAATATTATTGTCTAAGAAAATTAATCAAATCGAAAGATAGGATTACTGGAAAATAAAAAATGTCCACTTCTCTGTATATCCAAGAGAGAGATATAAGATTGAACTAAGAAGTAAATAAACTTCAAGCGTAAGGACACTTTAAATAAACATGCCAGGTGTTTTACACGGATGGAAAACGCCGGAAAGCACGAGATTTCCTCCTAATCTACACAAGACTCATATAATAGGAACTCCTAATTTATTATTTTGCATACACTCTAGAACTTGATATTGCGGAAACTGTTCATACTCGCAGCTAGGTGTAGATCATTGGTAAGCAGGCGAATCTTAAATTATTATAATAAAACAAAAAAATATTGCAGACTCATTTATATAGCACAGTCGATGGTTGGATATCTAATAAACGTAGGGAGCGCCGCAGCCGCAACCACAACGTCCAGCGATGGACACAGCACCAGCGGCGAGAGCGTCGCCTCCGAAACCGACGGCGCCGATGATGGGCACCTGTCCGGCGACAGCGGTGGTACCAGCCACGGGCAGCTCACCGGCGACGGCCACGTTACCGATGCCAGTGCCTCCGTAGGTGCCATAAGCCGGACCGGCCAAACCAGCCCAGCCCAGAGCGGGGGCGCCGAATGGAGCGGCGATATCAGCCCAGCCGAGAGCGGGAGCGCCGATAGGAGCGGCGATATCAGCCCAGCCAAGAGCAGGGGCAGCCAAACCGACACCGCAAGGGGCGGCGAGGGGAGCGATGGCGGGACCAACAAGGCCTCTGTTGCAAATGCCGAAAACGTTCTGAAAACAAAAGATTGTTGTAATTTTAGCACCAGCAAATAAACTTACATCTTTACTTGGAAGTTTTAATCTATTTAATAAATAAATAATTGAGGTTAAAATAAGTTATAATTACCTGGACCAGGCAAGCCTGGAAGCAGAGGAAGAGGACAGCGAAAGTGTTCATGGTTGTTTATAGGTTTTTGAAAAACTATACTCAGTCAGCCTCTCCTATTAGGTTTTATACCTAGTGATGGTGATTGATTACGCAACATATTTCTGCAATATTTTTCAGTTCTTTGACACACTTACGAAAACATACTATTACAAATTCTTGATACATATTTTGTAATGGAAGATATATGAATTAGTTTCCTGTAGTAATACCTTTGATAAAGTTTTGCTTTTAGTATAAAATGGACGCCAGGGCCACTGAAAATTAGTGTTAATTCATAACTTGTAATAATGGCAGCCAAGCTTCTTATTGTTTGCGCTTCTGCGCTCTTAGTTCAGGTATTTTATTTTTTTTTTTTAAATCAACTATAAAGCTAAACATAAAAGTAACCAATTTTGAGTCGGAACTTTCTATCAATACTATACAATTAAGTTTCAATAGTGCCGACTCAACATTAGTTATTCATTTTTTAAGATTTTTCGTTTTTGGACCTTCACTATTTTTTTATGCGATAAACACGTGTATTTTAAGTATTTTTATATATTGTTTCATATTTTCCTAAAATTATATTTGTTCCTTATTATTAATTCAGCCAACTTTCGAATTTATGTATTAGACTCATAAGGATGTGTTCTGATAATGATAAAAAAAAAATCATCTGATAATGATAAAAATTATTTATTGAGAGTAAAAAATTGAAATACAGTTTCTTATACCCAGTTCGATTGAGTCATATACGTATACAATAACAGATAAGAATATCATTGGTAATAATTATCCATACTTGCAGTCCGCTGTGAGCTCGTGTCTGGGTCGCATCGGCACTGGTCTGGGCCCCTACGGCGCTGGCTGGGGTTACGATGGTCTCGCCTATGATGGTCTCGCGTACGGTGCCGCTTGGCCCGCTGGCCGCCTTGGCTGCGGCTGCGGCGCCATCGCCCCCGCCGTAGACATTGCTGCCGCCAGCACCCTCAACGCTGCTTACGGTGGTGGTCTGCCCGTCGCTACCGCTTCTCCCTTGGCTCCCACCGGTCTTGCTGTCGCCTCTGAGAATGTCTACGAGGGTGCCGTTGCCGTTGCCGGTAACCTGCCATTCCTGGGTACCGTCGCTGTGGAGGGAGTGTTCCCGACCGCCGGTGCTGGTGCTGTCGCATACGGCTGCGGCGATGGTGCCATCGGTATCACCGCTGAGGGTCCCATCGGAGCTTATGGTCCTGCTGCCATCGCTCCCGCCGCCATCACTCCCGCTCTCGGATACGGCGGTTGGGGTCTCGGTTACGGACGCATTGGCGGCTGCGGCTGTGGTGCTATCTACTAAGACATTCAATTTAACGACTTTAAACTGAAATATAAATAACTATCAATAATTGCAATCTATGTTTCATTTACTTGCAACATTAATTACATTACATAGAATTTATAACATCAAAAATATTATGACGAGAAAAGTGACCTTCTGTCCAGTTGGTCGCTGCCTGCTTCGGTAGTTTTTGTCTTAATACAAACTCACTTATGTGGGGCATCTCAATGGCTGCGATTGTGAGAGCATAACTTCATAACTATATAGCATCACGCTTCGACACACAGCAGTAAACTACAAATATTAAAGCGAAATACCATTCATTCACTTACTCACTGATTAATCAGGAATACTCTAAAATCAATAAAGCTGGAGATCAAAAACCTTTGTTAGGTGATAGTTTGTATCCGCTAAGAAAGGATTTTTAGAAATTTAGATTTTAAGAGGAACAGACGAGAGAATATTTTTTTATGAAAAAACAAAACACTTTTATCACGGGTACGTAGTAGCGGTTACTAGCTCAAACTTATATTTAGTTAAAAAAATTTAATTCATCGAATGTTCCATATTTACATATTTCAACCAGAACCTGTTGATCACTATAAGCCAAGATATATTGCTAACAGAGCTCTTGAAATTCTGGGAAAATGCTTAGTATGTAAAATAAGGTTTTGTGTATAACCCAGGCTGCTACGTGGGCAAAAGCTAGACTATATATTATAACAATGTGTGTTACAAATACATTCTTTCTTTGTGCCTGCCGTTATTCCGGGCTAAAACTAGGGTCTGCTTTCCCATTATGAATTGACGGTGGATTTGGTATTGTAATTGTACCGGTTTATTGTAACCATATTACCTCGTCCGTTATTTAGCACCGAGTACCACATGCAGGGGATGTTGGTTTAGGCCTAAGATGTTACTGGCCCACTCACACTCCAAATAAGTGGCATGATATCTTCTTCTTCTTCTTGGTCGTCCTCTTCATTTCTGAAGGTCGTGTCCGTCCTGAAATTTCCTTTGCATCTGTTGGATTATTTCTTTCCAGGTTTGTCTGTCCTTAGTGTTTCTCATTGCTGTTGTTACTGAGAGCCCCGTGAGTGTTTTTATTTGGTCAGACCAACGGCTAGGTACGCGTCCTCGCCATCGCATCCAACTCTCCAACCATTAGGAGTCGCTCAAGACTGGACGGATCCCTACGAGCATAATATATCATTGTACAAATACACCAAATTAAATAAAATAAAACAAATTATTGTTTACGCTTATTTTGCCAATGAAATATGAAATACATTTTCAGTCTATCACACTAATAACGTATTTGTACATGCTCGCAGTTGAAGAATAGAACAAATTGAAATAAAATATATAATCATAATATTATAAGATCCCGGGTAACATTGACCTTCACCCATCTGTTTACCGGGTGAAAATAATATTTTAGGGTATAAAATGTGTTGCTGAACACATACCAATATGGTTGCCTAAAAAAATATGGTCAAGGATATGATTAATTAATATTTAAAATATATATATTATTTTATAATTTCTCTGACTTGCTTACCAAAAAAAATTTACCTTCAATGAAAATTGTACAATGTACTGGCCACTACTACCTGGTTGCCGTGTGCAAACAGGTAACTAAAAAGTGGTCATTGCGGTCATCTATCTATCATCTATCATTTGAGTGGTAGAGCCACGCAGTAGACAGTTTTGTCTACAGCATGAATGGGCTGGCTCGACCGGGTCGTAGTATACATTGTAGGTTTTCATTGAAGGTTCATGTATTTGGTGAGCAAGTCAGTGAAATAAAATCTTTTTTTTTAATTCGTAAAACATATCCTTGACCATACTTTTTTAAGGCAAAACTATTGATTGGTAAGTGTTCAGCAACACATTTTATACCCTAAGATATATTTTTCATCCGGTAAACAGATGGGTGAAGGTCGCTGTTACCCGGGATCTTAGATCATAAAGGTAACCTCTTTGACAGCATGTGGCGAACAGCTGGCTGTGAAAAGCGATGTCTACGGGTTCGAGTCCTGCACAGAGACAAATGTTTGTGTGATATACCAATATTCGTTTCGGGTCTCGGTGTTTTCACCGAATCTTTATGTAACATGTTTATAAAACAGCTGTCCCTCGCGGTTTCACTTGCATGTTACTGTCCTGCTACCATGGGTCATAGCGTGATATACATATAAACCTTCCTCATAAATCACTCTATCTGAAAACTGCATTAAAATCCATTGAATAGTTTAAAAGATCTAAGCGAATAGTCAGCGGAGCGTTTTCATTTTATACTATGTAAATATGTTGTGCAAATAGGGGAGGGGAAAAGGAAAGGTTTATATACTCTTTAACAAAGGACCTCAGTAACGTTCAAACTTTGATTAATGAATTACAACCTCAAGCGAGCACTAGCATCTTCATCATCATCATTATCATCAGCCACAGGACGTCCACTGCTGAACATAGGCCTCTCCCAAAGATTTCCCGGCCTGTTGGAAGCTGCCTGCATATAGCGACTTCCTGCGACCTTTATCATGTCGTCTGTCCACCTTGTACCTTCATACTCGTATAAAACTGCAATCATACCCAGGAACTCCCGGTTTACAGCCTATACGTATGTTATGACACTACTAGACCAAAGAGGGGAGCCTGGCAGATACGTATAATATTGTCATTGTATTTAACGCTATTACCTTAATCTTTGACTTACGCGCTCCCACGAAAACCAGGGTTATTAAAGAATTGCCTGCCCCATGGTTCACAGATAACATCAAGTTGATGATGCATCTTCGAGACTGCGCACTCGCCAAATACCGAACTACTCGCCTTGATAGTCATAAACTATACTACAAAGATATAAAGCAACAGACATCCCAAGCTCTATATTTTGAGAAAAAAGCTTTTTTTAATTATAATATTAATAGTAATTTAAGAAATGCTAAGGCCCTATGGAAGAATCTTAAATCAAAGGTCCTTCCTACAAAGTCGCAGGAATTGCCGTCTCATTTTGAAAATCCTAATGCTCTCAACGAACATTTTCTCAATGTGCCTGGTCTTCCTCAAAGTGTTACTAATACCGATTCATCTTTTTTCAGCTCAAATAAATTTTGTACAAGCACGTTTTCTTTTGAAGCTACAGACTCTATGACTGTATTAAAGTTTATCAATGGGTTGAAATCAAATGCTCTTGGGGTTGACCAAATATCGTTGGACATGATTAAGCTTACCCTTCCACAAAGTCTGGATACTATTACAGCCATAGTAAATAAGTCACTTTGTTCCACAATTTTCCCTTCACTGTGGAAAACAGCTATAGTAAGACCTCTACCTAAAATTGCTAATCCACTCGATTTAAAGGATCTACGGCCGATCAGTATCTTGCCCTGTCTATCTAAGATCCTGGAAAAAGTCGTGTGCGTGCAAATGACTAAATATTTGGAAAAACATAATATACTTCCTGACATGCAATCAGGGTTTCGCAGAAATCGTGGCACAAATACAGCTCTATTAGATGTTACCGACAACATAATCGCAGCACAGGACCAAGGAATGTGTACTATATTAGTTTTACTGGATTTTTCGCGTGCTTTTGATTCGATAGACACTTCCCTCCTACTTGCAAAACTTAGCTACTATGGTTTCGATCCCGCGGTAATTAGGTGGTTTGATTCTTATTTGGCTAACAGGACTCAATATGTTGAAATAAGGAAGGATAACGGTGAGGTTTTAGGTTCTGAAAGGCGTGTAATAAATAGAGGTGTACCACAAGGATCCATCTTGGGTCCTTTGTTATTTATCTTATATAGTGCTGATATAACTAATTGTATCCTACATTGCAAGTTCCATATGTACGCCGATGATATTCAAATGTACCTTTCCTTTAAACCGGAGGACACACGATCTGCAGAGTCCAAAATAAATTATGATCTGCATAGAGTCCAAACTTGGGCGGAAAAAAAATCTTGCTTTTAAATGCAAAAAAGACCAAATTCATGATCCTGGGTTCTAAAAATCAAATACGTACTACGGTACTGTATACACCTTTGCTTGTCATCGGTGGTGAGATTGTCGAGCGAGTGCATGAAGCCCGTAACCTGGGACTTTTAATGGATGAACAATTGAGGTTTGAAAGACATGTATCTGACACAGCCAAAAACTGTTTTTACAGACTTAAAGTGTTGTATAAAATTAGGAAGTACCTTAGTATAGACATGAGGAAAAAGCTAGTCGAAGCTCTTGTGCTATCCAAATTTAATTATGTCGACTCTGTCTATGACTCTTGTTTGTACTCTAAAAGTTCATCTCTAATTCAGAGAGTCCAAAATGCTTGCGTCAGATATTGCTTTGATGTACCTCCGCGCAGCCATATTACTCCTTTTATTAATCAACATAATCTGCTCAATATGAGAAACAGGAGACTTTTGCATATTGCAACATTAATGTTCGGAGTAATCAAATCCAAGAAACCGGCATATCTGTATGATAAATTTGATTGGATTCGAGAGCATAGCAGTTACAGAATAAGAGGTTCGCAGTTCCTAATGAACATTCCACGTCACGGTACGGCCGCCTTCCGGGGCAGTTTTAGATTCTGTGCTACTAAGTGCTGGAATTCACTTCCCCCGCCCTTGCGCGACCTTAAGGGCAAATATAGTTTTAAAAATAACTATAAACGACTTTTATTAACTGCACAGAAATCTAAACCATAATACATATTATGTGTTTGCAGTACTTACTAGCACTTTCTGATGCGTTATGTACCTTTGCTGCCGTCATTGTGTATTATATTTTGTTGTATTACGTTATTTTTTATTTTATTATCACTAATTTAATATTATTTTTGATATGGTTACTACTTTACAGTTCACGCATTTGTTTATATATCTTACATTTTATGTTACGTATAAGTTAATACTGGGTGGATTACTAATATTTTGAAACTAAGTTGCGGTCCCACATTCGGTTCCAACTGAAAATCAGCGCTACGGATTAATCTGTAGCATAACGCTGAGTTGGTACCATTTCTGCAACTCTGTACATAGCAGTGACCAACGTCAAAGATCTTGATAATGTATTAATAGTACTAATTATTATTGATGTTTGTTGTAATGTACAGATTTGCACGAATAAAGGTTCTTTCTTTCTTCTTTCTTTCTTTATGAAAGTGGGGGCAACAGAGGAAGCGGGTCAACTGATGGTAACTGATCATCACCATATTTTCGCCCGTTCTATAAATGGAAACCATTTCTGTTTTCAGTCATTTTTGATTTATAAAGGACTGTTTATTCAACAACCATATAAAACTAATTCATTAAGCTAAGAAATTTTCTTTAATACAATCTTCAATAGCACACTTGATGATAATCGCCTTTCTCAAATAGTCTCATTTGCCAAAAATATCATTTTCAGAATTAGATTGCTTATCTTACAGTAATGAACTACTTTATGTCGATAGGTCAATGATCTCTTTCCCAATGAAGATACTTCCATCAGTATCAATCAATATTTTCTTAATAAAGTAAGCTTATTATAATATTTTACAATGTTATTTGCTATAGGTATATTTTAATACTCCATTAAAATACTTCTTTCAATCGATAACACAAAACAATAAATAAATCAAAACTTTATTAACTAAATTTAATACAAGTAAGGACCACCACATCCGCATCCACATCCACAAGTCGCAGTAATAGTCACTTTACCAGCAGCAGGGGCGGTACCACCAAACTGCACAGTGCCGACGATAGGCACTTGACCACCGATTGCTGTGCTACCACCAACGGGCAAATCACCAGCCATTACTACATTACCCACACCAGAGCCTCCATAGCCTCCGAGTGCAGGGCCAGCCCAGCCACCCCAGCTTGGACCAACCCAACTGCCATAACCGGCATATCCACCATAACCATAACCACCGAAGCCTGCCCAGCCCGGCCCGTACCCGGCCCAGCCTGGTCCGTATCCTGCCCAATTATCGCAACTGAAGGGTCCAATGGCAGGTCCAGCTAGACCTAAGGTAGGAGCCGCGATGCTGAGGGCAGGTGATGCAATGCCAAGAACGGGAGAAGCAATATCGAAACATTGGCTGAAGGCGTGCTGAAAAGAACAAAATCCAAATATTACTAAATGGCGTTTGCAACATCTTGACTAAAATATATTGCAGTTCTTTCAATGAACGTTGATTAGCTAGTATTAAAATAAATTCGAAGTAGAAATTAATATGGATCAATATATTTCCTTAGTAATCATTACTATATGACTATTACAAAATAACGATAAACCTAGTATCAACTTGGAAACAGTAAATATTACACTTACCTGAAAGAAACACGCCTGAACTAAAACAAAAAAGACGCCAACACTAAACATTATTCAGTATATTTTATAAGTCTTCTAGACAGAATGAAGTAATAAACTTTTATTCAGTCATTTTATATTTAATTATATTACGACACCTCAAGCATTCGAAAGTTGCGAAAGTCTAGAAAATTATAAATTTTAGCTAAACACTTGAAGTTCGATCATTTCAAAGAGTATTAAGACTAGAAACAGTGAATTACAAAATTTTATAGTCTAGTACTATCAAAAACCCATTTTAAAGTTACCAAACCAATAGTATTTCGTAATAAAATAAATTTTTATTCAATTTATCGCTGCTATGACCCAATTATACATGTCCCTCGTAACTTAAATACGGCGTTGCGAAATGCACCCCTGTATCTATCTCAGCAACCGTTTCTTAAACGTGTTAATAGGCATAATATACTAAAGTATAAAATGAATGCAATTAATCTGCGACGCCATTTTCGAGTCGGAACTCCGGCGGTGACTTGAAAAATGTTATCCAAAGCTTTTCTCTTGCTAAGCGTCCAGGCGCTCTTACTCAAGGTGGTTATCTATTACAAAATGAATAAGTATTTTCATAATAATATTACTATCTACCCTTGCATGAGTTATTAAGAAATATTTTTGTTTGCAGTGCGCACTGAGTCAGTGTTTCGGCCGTGGATTCTACGGCGCTGGATTGGGCGCACCGTACGGTTTCGGATTTGGAGGATATGGCTATGGTGGCTATGGCTACGGAGGTTTTCCAGCTGCTGGATGGGCCGGTGGTTGGGGCTTAGGCTACGGAGGTTGGGGAGGATTGGGCGGTTACGGAGGTTATGGCGCTTTCGGTGGAATCGGACCCGCTATCGGCCCTGCTGTTGGCATTGGAGGATTCGGTGGAGGTCTCGCCGTTACCAGCGCTTCGCCCATCGCACCCATTGGACTCGTCGTTACCTCGGAAAACTTAATCGAGGGTGCGGTCGATGTAGCTGGAACCCTTCCCTTCTTGGGTGCTGTTGCTACGGATGGAGCCTTCCCTACTGCTGGCGCTGGTGCTATAGCCTACGGTTGCGGCGACGGTGCTGTCGGCATTGCTACCGAAGGCCCTGTCGCCGGCGTCGTTAGTCCTGCCCTCGGTTATGGAGGTTGTGGTTGCGGTTGTGTGTAAATCTTCGACCTGGTGATATATTCTCAAAATAAACAAGTTTCGGCAGATTTTTGGTGAAATTTCTTTTTGGCTATCATCCTGTATTCATGTAATTTAAAAAGATGATTTTTAACATTTTGTGCATTTTGAGAATAAAAGTTGTGGATATCAAATTCAAAATCTGCCTGTGGTTTTTGTTATTGTCACAATTGAAGATAAAATTCGTAAATAATAAATAATAACCATAATTTTATTATTAGAATCATAAATAAACAAACATTATCATTATTTATACGTTGTTATATCGATAAAGACGCTACTCATATACATAACTACTATCACGCGAAAGTCCTAACCAAATCTGAATACTCCTTCAGCTTTAGCGTAGACTGGTAAAAATTAAACAGCGTATCATGTAACGTGTTCCTTATAGAAAATAAATGTTGATATGTAAAAAGCAATCTCTTATTTCGTTAGTTGTCACATTCCTTGTCACTAAAAGGCATGTTTCACACTCAGTGGTAGAAACTTACCAAAAAAACTTTATTGCAGTATAAACTTAACAATTTAAATAGAGCTGCAATAACTAACAACACCTATAGCAGAGAAAGTTCTTCAGAGATGTAAAACAATTCAGTTGTCACCCGACTAAATTAAAATGAGTCAAGTATTTTTTAAATTAGTTTAGTTTTTATTCAGTCAATATACAGTGTTCTTTGTGTGACAATCTATATGCCAGTCAGTCCGGTCAAATTAAAATTTTGAGCCCTGTCATTTTCACGTCGTCACTAACTACAAGAAATGCTATTAGACGATTTTATTTGTATCCACCAGCTTAGTTTAAGACTAGAATAATCTTTAAAAGGACTTTAAGTTGCTAGAATCTCATGAGCAGTGTTTTCGAGTGATCGTTAAATTATAAATCTTCAAAATATACATAGAATATGGCTTCATTGCAGAACTTTCAGTCTGGTTAGATTTTTTTAAAACTTGTTCTCAAACAACTACACTACACAAAACTGTACAAAACTAACTAACAGATATTACAGAAGTGTACAGGAAAAACAGAAAGTTTTTATCAATTCACTATCTGTTCACTTACTTGTGGAAATTTGTAATTAGCATAGGATAATCAAAATAATCACTAAGATAAATAATATAAAATAAACCATTTTTGTAGATAATTAATTAATGTGTATGTGTAATTTTATGGTTATGTATAGGTTTATTGTTAATGTTTTGTTTTACTCGCTTTAACTATGCTGTTTTTGTTATACTAAGTTCTTGTGTCACATATATTTGTTTATAGCAGAGAACAGCAAACGCGCAAGTGGGTCATTGATGGTAATTGATCTCCACCGCTCATGGATATCCAAAATACCGAAGAATCATGGAAGAGTTGTCGTCCTTAAATAAAAGGGATTAATAAGGAATTGGAAAGGGGAACGAGATTTGGGCCCCTGGATATCTTCCTATATACTTCACATCGGTGAAGATACAGCGGTAACAACCCGGTTGAGTCGGCCCATTCATTCATAAAATAAATAAACTAATAAATCATGGAATAACTTTGTACATTATTTATTACAAAACATAACAATAACAAAATTAATAGTAAGGCCCATAACCACATCCTCCGACAGAACCATAGGCTAAACCATCGACAGCAGGTCCATAGCCGTATGGTCCCATGGCGCCGTATTCCAGTGGGCCCATGGCGGGCGCAATAGCAGAAGCCATAGGGATCTCCGAGACCATGCCAAGACTACCATCACCACAACCATAGGACACAGCGCCAACTCCAGCTGTGGGAAACTCTCCAGCCATGGAGACAGAGCTCAGGAATGGCAGCTGACCAGCGACTGATACCAAGCCTTCAATGACATTCTCTGATATGATGGACAAGCCTGCTGGCGGCACGGGGGATCCAGCGGCGATTGGAAGAGGTCCACCGTATCCAGCAGAAGGCCCATATGGCCCCATGCCTAATGAAGCTCCACAACTGCAAGGCCAAGAGGGACCGTATGCCAAGCCATCGTATGGGCCAAGAGGGTAAGCCCCATACGATCCCACTCCAAAAGCATCGAACGGTGCTAAGCCTAATCCATCGTAGGCCAGGCCATCGTATGCATAGCCAGGTCCGTATGGACCGGGATAACCAGCACCAATGCACTGGCTCAGAACAGCCTGAAAAATAAATAACAAGATTAAAATATTTTCAATACAAAAACCATTTTGAGAATACTAACGGAAACAAATCTATGTATGTAAAGCAAGATTCGCGGCAGTATAACTTTTACAACAGCTGCTTCGTGGCAAATTCAAGCCTTGTTTCATTAACATCGCAAGAATATAATCTACCGCTACCACAATATATGCGTGATTACTTTAATAACAATAATATCAGTTAATTATTAAACTGTCCCACTGCTGGACAGGGGCCTTCTCTAAAACTAGTGGTTAGGCCGATCACTACACTGTCCGAATGCATGGCAGCCTTCACATACCTTCAAAATTGTAATGAAAACTTCCTCTCGATGTTTCCTTCACCGTTAAAGTAACTACAATTAACAATGAATACACTCGTAACTTAACTCTAAACTCGTAACTAAGTCAGAGGTGCACGCTCTTGGGGCTGTCTTCGAATCTGCCACTATTGTCTCAGCAGTCTCTAACACCCAGCTGAGCTAAGCTGGTTTAGTACAAACAAAAATGTAATGTAAAACTCATTTGTTACATACATTGAAAATGATCATAAAGACGTGAATTAAATACTATAAAGCCATTACCTTTGATAGAACAGCTTGGATGAACAAAACTAAATAGAATTTAGGTGCCATTTCTGAATCTTCTTTACCGTTGAACCCTTAGAGGAAACTGATACTCTGACAGAACTCTCACCGGCTTATATTCAAATAATCGTAACAATTTCGGTAACATTCAAAATGTGTTACCAATCACATGTAGAAATGAACAGACTTAATGTTATCAATTGATTGATATTAGTAACCGGTTTACCTAACTTTAATGCAACTTCTGATATTATAAAACGTCAAACTCCGTGAATTCACGTTAATCATAATACTGCATGAAATGATTCCCAATTTATGTAATTAAGCTATCTTTAAGGTAAACTTAAACAAAAAGTATTTTTTGTAAGATATAGCAGAGTACACAAAATACTCATTTACTAAGCCACAGTACCCATAAGATTCTTGTTGTCAAATTCCATGCCCTGGCTTCCTTTTTTCCACCTGGCCTTATCCCACTCCAAAATGGATAGGCGGAACATGCTGTTTGACATAAGTTACAGAAACATTTGCCTTGTAGTTTTTGCGATCGGCCGCCTGAATGACGTCTACCCCTCTGGGGAAAATACACCCAGACCCGAAACAAATATATCGATACCTCTGGGCTCAAAGGTCGTAAAGGACAAAATACGACTTTTCAGGAGAAGCAAAAAACGATTTTTTTTTATTTCATCTGACTATAACTTCTTTGTTTATTGAGCTATTTAGATGATTCCTAGGAAGAAAGTACTTAGATTTTCCAGAATTTTTATAATAAATATTGCGAAATTGGTTTAGAGCTGTATTTACTGAGATAAATTTCCTTTACGCCCACAAAATTACAATAAAATGACCTTTACGCCCCTGAAATATTCAACCCTAGTTAGCTCTTTAGGGCGTAAATCCATACTTCTGTAAAAGACAAGGTAGTAATAGACAAGTATTTTTTTATTTAGGTTGTAAATGGCTATAATGGATCCATTTTTCCACTTGATTACTATACTATACTATACTATATTATCAAGCTAATTTTCCGTGAGTAGCTTCGTTTCGATGAGACGCTCAACAATTTCCTATGCGAAAATTCTCGATTGTAGTAGCTAACGGAGGTAGCAAGGATAAAATATCGCACCCCCGGTGCGACACTGTCACTTATGCAAAAATGTAGTTTTTCAGGAGAAGCATTTAAAACTTTGACACCTCACAAAACAATGACTTAATTAATATTATAGATGAGATGAACAGCTTATACTACAACGTCAACTTTTAACTTTACTTTTGGATAAATATTAATCACTTTATATTGTAAAAAATATAATTTAACGGTATTAAGCTTATGTGCCACACCATGAAACTCTTCGAACGCGTCCTCGAATCTAGGCTCCGCCAAGAGTATACTGTCTCTGAGTGTCAATATGGCTTCACACCAGGAAGTGGCACCATAGACCCCGTGTTCGCAATTAGATCGCTTGCCGAGGCATACAGGACGAAGAAGAAGCCTCTACATCTTGCCTTTTTAGATTTGCAGAAGGCCTTCGAGTGTGTGCCCCGGCGGGCAAGGGTGTGCCAGAGGCATATATTGACATTATCGGGGAGATTTACCTCCGATCCGAATCTCTGGTTCGGACTGCTGTTGGCGATACCAACCCCTTCCCAATTACCGTAGGTGTCCACCAGGGCTCGGCGCTGAGTCCTTTTCTATTTAGTGTGGTGCTTGATGTCACGACGGCGGATATACAGGAGCAGCCACCATGGGTGCTCATGTATGCCGATGACATCGCACTGGTAGATGAGGACAAACAGCGCCTAGAGCAAAGGGTGAACCTGTGGAAGGGGACGCTTGAAAATGGTGGTCTGAAACTAAATATGGCGAAGACCGAGTACATGGCTTGCTGGAGTGCAGACCCGGATAGTATCCGAATAGGGGGTGAACTTGCCGTGAAAATGGACAAGTTCAAATACCTGGGGTCTGTACTGCATGAGTCCGGTGACATCTCGAGGTTAGGGCCCGTATTGGCGCCGCTTGGGCTAAGTGGCGGGAGCTCACAGGCGTTACCTGCGACCGAAAGATGCCGATGAGACTTAAAGGTCTCATCTACAAGACCATCATTCGGCCTGTACTACTGTATGGGTGCGAGACGTGGCCGGCCCTTAAGCGCCATGTTTTTTTTTTTTTTTTTTTTTTTTATCCTGGCTCGGCAAAATGACTACGCCACACCTGATGGTAAGTGTAGCGCAATCCAGGAATAGTGTCGACCAACGACAAACAGTGTGTCTATCGTTGGTCGGCACGATCATGCCGGCCTGCCTAACTGCTTCTTCACACTCCGTTTAAAGGACCCCATATTATAGGAAGGAGGGAACACGTGCGCCGGCAAACTGTTCCACAGCTTAATGGTCCGGCAGAAGTAAGATTTAGCGAACTTTTTAGTTCGAGCCGAGATGGAGGAGACCACGAAGCTGTGGCTCCGCAAGCCAGCACGCGTGGTTCTGTTAAGGAAGGGTGAGGATGGGATAAGGTCAAACAATTCTTCAGAGCACTCGCCATGATACAAACGATACAAGACGCTCAGCGAGGCAATGTCCCTCCGCAATTGTAGCGGTTCTAAGCGTCTTGTAACGTCTGCATCATTCACAATGCGGACAGCCCGTCGCTGCAATCCGTCCAAGGCATCGAGTAGGTACTTGGCGGAACCGTCCCAAAGGTGCGAACAGTACTCCACACCCGGCCGAACTTGCGCTTTGTATAAGCGGTAAAGCTGGCCGGGTGTAAAATACCGACGCACCCTGTTCAGGATTCCGACCCTGCGCGATGTGGCTGATATTACGCCCTCGATGTGGTTCCTTGGATTCAGATTGCAGCAAATATCCATGCCCAGGATATTTAGGCTATTCCGCATTGCGAGCGGGATACCCTGAAGATTGGGGAGGGGAGAGAACGGGGATTTTTTGCACGTGAACGCGCACACCTGAGTTTTCTTGGCATTGAACTCAACCAGATTCCTTGTACCCCATTCCGAAATGAGATCCAGGGTCCGGTTGAGCTCAATGACAAGATTCTCTCGCTGCCTCTCAGTGACTTCCCGGCAACCAGGAGGCTTACTGCAGTAACGCCCATGCACTGTGCTGTCATCTGCATAGCAATGGATGTTACCAAGTGGTAACATATCATTGATATGCAGAATAAACAAGGTGGGCGAAAGCACAGAGCCTTGTGGGACTCCAGCATTAACTGACATGAGCCGTGAAGCATGCCCTTCAACAAGGACACGCATTCTACGCTCATGCAGAAAGCCGGAGATCCACGTGCACAGGTTGTCGGGGAGCCCATATGCCGGAAGCTTGGAGAGAAGACCACGGTGCCAGACCCTATCAAATGCCTTAGCAATGTCGAGGCTTACGGCTAGAGCCTCGCCATGCTTGTCAACCGCCTCCCCCCAGCGATGTAGCACGTACGCTAAAAGATCACCGGTTGATCGTTTAGACCGGAAGCCGTACTGTCGGTCACTGATCAGCGAGTGATCCTCCAGGTAGCGGATCAGCTGTGCGTTTATGATCCGCTCCATTACCTTGCACATCACTGAGGTTATGGCGATTGGACGGTAATTGTTAGGGTCCGACCGATCACCTTTCTTTGGGATCGGTTGCACATTGGCCTCTCTCCAAGATTGGGGCACAATACCTGAGAAGAAGGAAGAACGGTATAGGCGCGTCAGCACAGGAGACAACTCGGCTGCGCACATTTTAAGAACCACCGCTGGGATACCATCGGGACCACTAGCCTTGCGGACATCGAGGGTCTGCAATTGACGCCGCACATCACAATGCCTGATACGAACATCCGGCATGGAATATCCGCAATCAGGCACCGTGGGCGGCAGTGCATTACCGACCTCGAGCCGCGAATTAGCCGCAAAGAGTTCTGCCAAAAGAGTGGCTTTCTCTTGCGGCCTATGGGCCAGGGATCCATCCGGATATCTCAGCGGTGGCAACGAGGGGCGACAGAAATTAGATTGGACGGCCCTGGCAAGACTCCAATAAGCACAACTGCTCGTCGGATGATCCGCCAAAGTCCGTCCAATCCGGAGTAATCCATGTCGCGGAGATGAAGATGCTGCGGTGGATGTACAATTTTACACGATTAGATCGTATTTGTAACGAGTACATCCGTGGCACCTGCTCGGCTAAAGACCCAAGAGCCGAGCTGGTCCGGCACTACAGCGATGATATCCCGGACATCAGCTTGTGCGAGATTCGAATGGCCCTCGGACAGCTCAAAAACAACAAGGCGCCGGGCGAGGACGGAATTACTGCGGAGCTTCTGAAAGCGGGCGGAGCGCCGGTACTGAAAGTCCTTCAGAGGCTCTTTAATTCCGTTCTGCTCGAGGGCGTAACGCCTGAGGCATGGAACAGGAGTGCGGTGGTACTGTTCTTTAAGAAAGGTGACAATACCTCGTTGAAGAATTACAGGCCCATCTCACTCCTGAGCCATGTGTATAAGTTGTTTTCGAGGGTTATCACGAATCGTCTCGAGCGCAAGTTAGATGACTTCCAGCCTCCCGAACAAGCTGGTTTCCGAAAAGGCTATAGTACCATAGACCACATTCATACGCTGCGGCAAGTTATACAAAAAACCGAGGAGTATAACTTGCCCCTTTGCTTAGCGTTTGTGGACTATGAGAAAGCCTTTGATTCGATCGAGACCTGGGCAGTGCTGCAGGCTCTCCAGCGGTGCCACATCGACTATCGGTATATCGAAGTGTTGATGTGCTTGTACAACAACGCCACCATGTCGGTCCGAGTACAAGAACAGAGTACGAAGGCTATTCCACTACAGAGAGGCGTGAGACAGGGAGATGTTATTTCTCCGAAACTGTTCACTGCCGCGCTGGAAGATGCCTTCAAGCTCTTGAACTGGAAAGGATTCGGCATCAACATAAATGGCGAGTACATGACTCACCTCCGCTTTGCCGACGATATTGTGGTCCTTGCGGAATCGCTGGAAGACCTGAGTACAATGCTCGAAGACCTCAACAGAGTTTCTCAACGGGTGGGCTTCAGGATGAACATGGACAAGACGAAGGTCATGTCGAATGTCCATGTTGTGCCCACCCCGATTCCTGTTGGAAGCTCATCTCTTGAAGTTGTCGACGAATATGTCTATCTAGGACAAGTAGTCCAATTAGGCAGGTCCAACTTCGAGAGAGAGGTCAATCGTCGAATCCAGCTCGGCTGGGCAGCGTTCGGGAAACTTGGCAAGGTCTTCTCGTCCAAAATACCTCAGTGGCTGAAGACTAAAGTCTTCGATCAATGTGTGTTACCAGTGATGACATACGGCACTGAGACGTGGCCTCTAAATATGGGCCGTATAAGACGGCTCACAGTCACTCAGCGAGCTATGGAGAGAGCTATGCTCGGTGTTTCTCTGCGTGATCAAATCAGAAATGAGGAGATCCGTAGAACAACGAAAGTCACCGACATAGCTCAGCGGATTAGCAAGCTCAAGTGGCAGTGGGCAGGCCACATAGCTCGCAGAACCGATAACCGATGGGACAGAAAGGTTCTGGAATGGGGGCCACGTACTGGCAAGCGCAGCGTTGGACGTCCACCTACAAGGTGGACAGACGACCTGATAAAGATCGCAGGAAGTCGCTGGATGGAGGCCGCTTCCAACAGGTCGGTCTGGAAATCTTTGGGAGAGGCCTATGTTCAGCAGTGGACGTCTTGTGGCTGATGATGATGATGATGATGATCCGTGGCAGCCTTGATGTCCGCGACGTGGCTGCTAAACTCCAAGAATGTCGCTTAAGGTGGTTTGGCCATGTTTTAAGGAAACCACAGGAGTACGTCGGTCGCAGGTGCCTGAGCCAGATCGTACCAGGGATACGATCCCGTGGACGGCCCAAGAAGCGTTGGCTTGACGTATTGGAGGGGGACATGAGAGCCAATGGTCTCACTATAGAGGATGCTCAAGATCGGGCGAAGTGGAGGCGTTTAAGTAGGAAGGCGGACCCTGGCACTAATCCGGGATAACGCAAAGTAGAAAGAAAGAAAGATTGTAAAAAATATACTTTATCATAATTTAACTCATTTTTTGCAAAAGTGACAGTGTCGCACCGGGGGTGCGATATGTCGATTTGATGATACAAATTATTACTAACTGGTTATTTTTTTGTTAAATCTCAAGATAATTATCTAAGTTATTCGAAAAAATATTTGTCCTACAAAATGTATGGTTTGATCAAAGAGTATCCCTCCTTCCAACATGTATCGATAACGAGGTCATCAAAAATGATTCCTAACCAGCTGTTTTTTTTATTTTTGCTTAGTTAATATTTATATAATTTAACAGTCATATTGTCCTACAAATTGCGTAGTACGTTATCCCGGTCCTACTTCTAATAGCTACCACAATCGAGAATTTTCGCATAGGAAATTGTTGGGCGTCTCATCGAAACGAAGCTACTCACGGAAAAATTGCTTGATAGTAATTAAGTGGAAAAATGGATCCGGGATCCCTAACTAGTTGTTTTCAAATAGTTTGTAATCAACTATTATTTATTAAACAAAAGGTTATTAAAAACATTATTTTTGAGTAATTAGGTAACAAAATTATATTTTTACTTATTATTTTACTTTTAGGAACTCAACAATCAGTACTTTTTGACACTCTTTAGTCTTTTTACTTATAATTATTAAATCATCTTCTTTCAAACCTTGCCTAGAAACACTTCTTCAGTTTAGAAGTTGTGTTTATATTAGGGTTTATAGGATACCTACTTACTTCATTATTTAAGTTTACGCCCTTTGTAGAAAATACTACAAAATTAAACTGAATCGTATGGAACGTCTGTCTTATTTGTGAATATACTATAATGAATGTATAGGACAATTCTTATAGATGACGACCTTTACAACCTACTTCTTTTTATGATTAACTTAAAACGTAAGGTCGTAAAGGACAATAAGTACTAAATGTGCATTTTACCTCAAAAAAAAAAAAGTTTAATGTTCCTTACCACCGTAGTATCTGAAGTTTAAAACTCAAATGATATTTACGTCCCAATTTCACAGTTATTTCTGCTAAATGTACCAAATTTTTCGGGTCGTAAAGGCACTTTTTTTAAGAATTTCGAGGAATGGAATATACAGATCGATAGAGAATTAAATTCTGAACAAAACTGTATATATAACTCATTTTCGCCCAAATGTCCTTTACGACCTTTGAGCCCAGAGGTATCGATATGTAAATCACACAAACATTTGACTCGGTGCGGGAATATAATAGTGGAATCTTGCTTCACAGCCGGCTAATCGTCCACTGCGCCACTGTTATCTTCATGACATAGCTTCGTAAATGAGATTTTTCTACTACAACCTCGACTATGTCGAGCGGTAAACTATCTCTAGAGTGTTTATCGCATGACACAAGCAATCATGTAACAGAAAACAGTCATTTCTGAGGCCGCGTGATTTCTTTTCAAGGTGTATGACACGGCCTCGTAAACCAGAGTTACCTGTTCTCCTATGACGTACCAGAAACCACTAAATTGGGGTATGTCGGATGTCAAAGACGAGGCTACCTTGGTACTTTGATCATTTGCTTTCTGTCGTTGGTGGTTGGTTATCTATCTTTATTTTTACCTGGCGTTACTCCGGCTTAATGCCAAAGTCTGCTTCCCTAATAATACACATCCACTACGCCGTTTCTAGAGTAACCTCTGTAAACTCTCGTGTCTTCCTCTAATTCGTCAAGCCAGCGCTTTTTGGATCGTTCTCATTTTTTTTTCTTACCTGCAGTACGATCTAGCACAGACATTTGCGTTCGATGTACTCTTGTGATTTTAACAATCATTTTAAGGGGATGGGAGTGTAATGAATGGGCGCTACGTTTTCATAAACTTTAACTATGTATAGATACTTGAAAATTGAGTTAATAATATTAATCAACTCTGAGTCTTTGCTTTTGTAATGTTCAAAATTAGTTAGACAATTTATTTATTCCTTTTCAGTTTTTTTTAAATCGGTTCTATTTTTATAAGATAATGAGGTTATATCGGTATTATTTACGTATTGGAGGAAGACATGAGAGCCAATGCTCTCACTACAGAGGATGCTCAAGATCGGGTGAAGTGGAAGCGTTTAAGTACGGACTCTGGCACTAAGCCGCTAGCCGCACTAAACGCTAGGCACAAAGAAAAGAATGAGGTTATGTCGGTATATTTTACGTCAGTTCCGTTTTCGTTAAAAGTTTTTATTTTGCACCCGTGAGTGAAATTATCCTTAAAATTATAAATAGGTACATACATGCAATTATATGTAATGTCACTAAAGTAACACAACATGGGTAAATGGTACATTCATAATATTATAATGGTAAGTGAAATGTTTATAAATTTTTTAATTAATATAAAACTGACTTAAAAAACTAAAGTTAGAAACAAAGGTGAATTTATTGTCCGTGCCATTGCAATTTAATCGTGAATTATACTTAGAAAACACTGACTAAATCACTTTAAATATTTTTAATAATCGGCTTTTTGATTTCTTTGGTTTTCTCCAGAGTGGTTGCCGACAGGCAGGAGGCCGGTCGTAAAAATTACAATCCAAATCATTCTGTAACATATGTTAAAAGCATGTTTCGCGTTCTCACTGCAAGTAGGATAAGGGCAGGTGGGAAAAGAGGTTGTTTTTCAGTTTTTTGATAACAGACGTCGTCAAACGAACGTGTGGGTCACCTGATGGTAAGTGACCTCCACTACCCATTAACGTCCATAATATCTGTGGAATCAAGGATGCGTTATCGACCTTAAAGGAAAGGGGTAATTTAGGAATTGGGAAAGGGAGGGAAATTTGGGACTCCGGATATCTCACTGACCGTATAAAAAGCAACAGCCAGCTGCCACGTCAAGTCAAGATTTTCTGTGACATATTGTTAAAAACCCATTCGAACCGGCTCATTCATGCTGCAGACAAAACTGTCTACAGCCTGTGAATTAGGTTTTTTTTTTTACTATTGGTAATGGAATAATCGTCAAAAATCGGTGCGTAAATGACGAAGTTTTAGTCTTACATTCCCGGTTTCATCCCCTTAAGAATAGAATACCTTCTAGAAATTATTTAAATAGGATAAACATTGAGTTACACTCTTTCGAAAGAAAAGTAATTATCCAAATCGCTCCACATTTGGCGGAGTTCGGTGTGGTTAAACACATAAAAAATCTTTATTTTTATTTGATTGAATGACGAGACGAGCAAGGCGCTCGCCTGATGGTAAGCGCCACGCCTGCCCATAAACAGATGCAACACCACACTGAACTTATATACAAATATACGCGTCGAAATGAGAACGCCGTCCGCTTTCTTTCCTCGATTAAAAAAACACCATTCTGCCGTCAATATTTTAACCATTATACCCTGTATCAGCATTTATTAATAGGTCAGAGTTAGTACATACTAATATTGAAAAAATAAATCATCCATAAGAAAGAAAACAAGAAAGAAAGAAAGAAAGAAAAATTTATTATTGGACTAGACACAAAATAGTTTTACATAGGTACATAAGACAGGACAAATCGACTTAGAACCGATTTTGATGATACTTCCACTCAAAGATGTGAAACAAACATTTTTTAACAAAAAGAGAACAGAAGTAAAAAATCTGAATAACCTAACATAAAAGTCTAACCGACCTTATATCGGTGCTATCAATGGTTGACACACAATACAACTACAATAAAACTGCTAGAATACCTACTAAACATTGGTTAGAGTTTTTATTTTTGCTTTTCAATTATTCTTTTCAACGTAGAATTACAAAATATATCGAAGTTAGCACATTAGCTAAAACCGCAGCTATTAATTTAAAGTGAAAAAAGTAAAGTGTATTATACGGCGCAAGGTCATCCCTATTCTTATTTGAGTCGCAAAAGTAAACTGTCGTGCGAATATTGTGTCCATCATCTGGCAGACATAGGGAAATTATATGGATGACATATTCTATACTGAATAACGTAATATAATAAACAAATCAATTTAAAACATATAATTTGTATATTTTATATAAAAATGTACAAAACTTAATTCTACATTCAGTATATGGCGCCACAGCCGCATCCAGCAAATCCATTATAACCAGCGGGTCCGTAGCCGTAGGGGCCTAACCCAGGGCCGTAACCGAGAGCGGGACCCACTGTAGGGGCGGCAATTGGGGCCTCGGCAACAATGCCAATAGCACCGTCTCCGCAACCGTAGGACACAGCGCCGGCACCCACGGAAGGGAACGCACCATCAGTAGCCACCGCGCCCAAGAAAGGAAGGTGACCCATCACAGCAAGAGTACCCTCGATCGCATTCTCAGAGGTGACGGAGAGACCGGTGGGTGCAATTGGCGAAGAGCTAGTAACAGCGAGACCACCGCCGTACGCAGCAGCAAGTCCACAAGGCGGCGCGAGACCTGCAAGGCCAGGTCCCATGGGACCAAGGCCTCCCCACGGAGCTCCATAACCGAGCCCGTCGAAGGGAGCCAAGCCGTCGTATCCCCAGCCAGCGCCGTATGGCCCAGGGAGTCCCATGCCGAAGACTGCTTCACGACCGATGCATTGACTTACAACGGACTGAAAGGAAAAATAATGAGTTAGGTCATAAAAATCCATGGAAAGTGTCTGTCAATACAAAGGATTAAACTGAGTTTTGACTACCGTCAGCAAAATGTTATATTCGTCCCACTGCTGGGCACGGGCCTCCTCTACTGAATGAGAGGGATCAGGCCTTGGTGTTTAGCAAAATGTTATGCTCATAAAATTACCTGAAGCAAAAGAGCTTTAGCGCACAACACAAGAATGGTTTTGGCGGCCATTTTTTTTGTACTATCAACTGGTGACTAACAGATGTAGAATGACTTTCTCCATAACGCCCTTCTTTTATATAGGACATTATCTACATTTATAACAAAATTGGGAAATGTTATAATTTTGAAAGTAAGTAAAATCGATAACACAAAACAATTGTGTAAACATGTAATATTATATGAGGCAACGTTTTGGTCAATGTTACTGTTTTAGATAAACTTTATTCATCATAATGACTCATTTGCATTTAGTATATTAAATTATCACCATACATAAATCATGTATTTAATTTACGTCAACAAAATGACTAGACAGTATCTAGTATCAGTATCGTAAAAGGGCAATAAAAGCATAAATTATTAAATATTATCATTATATATTCACATAGAGAAATTTATAAACCTTACACATACACCATATTTTGTGATAGAATTCAGCAATTAGTAAAAAATTAGCAAGTATTTCGTTTTATTTTTCATCCAAAAAATGACACAACAAATACTACTAGTATGAATCTTTTAATAACAATCAACTGGAATCATTTTCTATTCGGGGCATGAATCGCTATTCAATCAAATCTAAATATATAAAACTCATATCAAAGGTGACTGACTGACATAGTGATCTATCAACGCACAGCCCAAACCACTGGAGGGATCGGGCTGAAATTTGGCATGCAGGTAGATGTTATGACATAGGCATCCGCTAAGAAAGGATTTTGATAAATTCTACACCCAAGGGGATAAAATAGGGGATGAAAGTTTATATGAAACTTTGTCAATTTTAGACGTTCACGCGGGCGGAGCCGCGGGGAAAGCTAGTTAAATTATAATTTGTGAAACTGTAATAAAAGGATAATAACAATAACAAAAATCTTTAAATAATACTTATTACTTGTACGGGATTAACAATTATAATTTTACTTCCATTTTTTATTTATTAGGATTTTTGCTATAATAACACAAATCTATAAATTTTATCAAATTACGAAAAAAAAAAAAAAATGACAGACACTTTTCAATATTCCAATATCCGAAGTATGATTATCGATTTTGAGTTCGATCGGCGTTAAAATAAACAAGGAAAAAATGGCGGACATCTTTGACAATTTTTAAGCTGTTACCAAAATCGGTTCAGCGATTTAGGCGTGAAAGCGTAACAAACAAACAAGCTTACTATCGCATTTATAATATTTATTAGGATTATATGTTTTTTCGCGATATTCTCAAAATCTGATGAATCAAATTTGATGGTTGTTTCACCTATGAAACCTACACACTTTCAATAAGGTTTAGAAGTATAATACTTTAACTTATCATTCACAAGTAGTAAGTTGTTTGTATAAATATATACCTATGTCGTCAAAATTTTGGATATTTTTATCTCATATTATCTGTATACAGTGGTCATCATTTTGTATGTGGTAGAGCCACGCTGTAGTCAAGTTTGCCTACAGCACGAATAGGCCGGCTCGACCGGAGAAGTGCCACAATCTCACAGAAAAACGATGTGAAGTAACAGCCTTGCTATTGCGTTTCGTTTGGTCAGTGAAATTGCCGGAGGCCCAACTCCCACCTTCCCAACGATGGCAGCGGTTTTCATTTTCCTCAAAGGCAGGCAACGCACCGATGATTCCTCTGGTGTTGTCTATGGGCGGTAGTGATTACTTACCATTAAGTGACCCACTTGCTCAGGTGCCCCTTATTCCATAAAAAATAGATATATGTATTTATGAAATTACTTGTTCTGCTTGACTGACTAACCCTACTCCACCATTACAAGGTGGTTTTTAAAATTTCACCACTAAGGGGGTAAAATAAGTGATGACGGTTGTATGAAAGTCCATCATTCTTAAAGTACTACGCATGAAATTTCGTATACCTGCTTCTGGTTACAAATTCATGAATATACAGACATTCACGCGGGTAAAGCAGCGAGGAAAACCTAGTTTTATATAAGTATGGATTGAATAAGCAGCAATAGCTCAGTGGGAAGTAGTACAGATTTCCGAGGTGAAAGTAGCAGGTTCGAAAGCATGCACTTCTGACTTTTCTATTAGGTGTTTATTAATGCTTGTGTTTTTGGTCGGATACAGCGTGAAGAAGCCATTCCTGAAAATTCTATTTCACCATAAGAATATCAAAGGTATGTAAACTAACCTGTATTAAAAGAAACACCTCTCAGTAACTGAGGAGGCCTATGCCTAACCATGAGACAGCATATATAGTGGAATTATTAATTAATTAATTACACTATTAACGCCTTACTCAATTTCAGCTTAGCAGCAAGTGACGCCATGCGTCAGTGACGCTAATGTCAGTCTCCCATAGATTTACATAACGCATAGTATTAACGCGCACATGCGCACCATTGATGCTTCTTCTGCCACCAAACTTAGAGTTTGAATAAGATAGTAATTAAACAAGAACTTTTTTCTTGATTATGTGTTTACTTTTTAAGAATTTAGTCAATTTTATTGAAAGTTTGAAGATCTTCAGTAGATACCGGCTAAGATAACGGCTGTCGCTGAAACCACCAGCGTAGTAGTAGTAGCGTAGTAGTTTGTAACCATGACACAAACCGCCGAAGCATGACTCCATCAGTTAGCAGTGAACTGATGGACTCATGTTTCTCGGAATAATATTCCATCATACATACGCAGTCACTTATGTAATCCCCAAAGCGGTAAGCAGATATGTAACTTGTACACCGACATTGCGCCAAGCTTACTTCCATCCAGTGATTTAATAGAGGGTGAGTCTATTAACACACCAGGCACAATTACAGACTCTGGATTGATATTGAGCATTTCGTCATAGAAAACCTAATGTAACTTTACCCAACTCGGGGATCGAACCCGAGACCTCAGCACAGCAGTCGTACTGTGTACGCAATAATACAAATGCGCGACCGAAGCAGTCAATAATATGTCTGATTTTAAAAGTTCATGTATCGGGTGTGTAATTGGTGTTGCAAGTAAATTAAACATATGCTGCAATTATTGATAGTTATTTATATTTTAGTTCAAAGTCGTTAGATTGAATATCTTAGTAGATAGCACCACAGCCGCAGCCGCCAATGCGTCCGTAACCGAGACCCCAACCGCCGTAGCCGAGAGCGGGAGCGATGGCGGCGGGAGCGATGGCAGCGGGACCATAAGCTCCAATGGGACCCTCAGCGGTGATACCGATGGCACCATCGCCGCAGCCGTAAGCGACAGCACCAGCACCGGCGGTCGGGAACACTCCCTCCACAGCGACGGTACCCAGGAATGGCAAGTTACCGGCAACGGCAACGGCACCCTCGTACACATTCTCAGAGGCGACACCAAGACCGGTGAGAGCCATGGGGGAAGCGGTAGCGACGGGCAGACCACCACCGTAAGCAGCGTTGAGGGTGCTGGCGGCGGCGATGTCTACGGCGGGGGCGATGGCGCCACAACCACAGCCAAGGCGGCCGGCGGGCCAAGCGGCACCGTACGCGAGACCGTCATATGCGAGGCCATCGTAGCCCCAGCCAGCGCCGTAGGGACCAAGACCAGTGCCGATGCGGCCCAGGCAAGAGCTCATGGCGGACTAAAAATATCAAAAGCATTAATAAACATCCCATGAAAACACAATATTGGTTCCTAATAGAATGACATTTTAAAAGTCTATTACTTTTTATGATATGTTATAATAGTATAGTAATTATTGGAATCAGTAATAATTATAATAAAACATGTAAGTACATAATAGAAAATAACCAGGACTTATGCAACCCAGGCAGTTAGTTATCGTGAACAGCGAACATAAATTTTCCTAATTACATAAAAAAACGTTTAGCTATTGGTTTACTATCACGACGTATTTAGCTATAGTCTCTATCTAGGTCAAATTTTTCCTGATAGCGATATTTAGTTTGAAAGAAAATGAAAATAATACAATAAAGTAATTTAAAAGATTTTTTTTAAATACCTGCACGAAAAGCGCGGAAGCGCAAACCAGAAGGATTTTAGCGGCCATTATTACAAAGTGAAATTGTGGACACAATGGTTGACTAAAACCAACAATCTCTTTATATACATTAGTCTTGCAACAGTGCCCTATATTTTTGAAATTCTTTTATCTGTCGAATTACAGAATAATTCAGGTGCTCGGATTCGTCGAAATTAAACGTGTCAATTGGTATCATTTCTAAAGAAAGGTTAAAGGTTTTCCTATCATAGCAAGACTCTGATGAAACACAGTCGTGTATATATGCCAACAGCATCAAGCTGTACAATCATTCTGGGTTCTTCTCTCAGTCGACAACAACCATGAACACCTTCGCCGTCGTCTTCCTCTGCTTCCAGGCTTGCCTGGTCCAGGTAAATATTGGAGTTTAAACTATTATTACTATTTAAATCGACATTCGCCTTAGTTAATGTTTTGTGATATTCTAAAAGATACAGTTTTTTTCATCTATAGTCAATTGTCCTTGACATTGCTTTTTTCCATTAATAATAATTATAACAATTTCTAATTCGGATGACGAATCGAAAAGGTCTCTCGCTTAATAGTAAGCGCCACACCTGCCCATAAACAGAAGCAATATCACACAGAACCATAAATCTTAAAGCATTGCATGGCACTGGTCTACGCTCGTCACCCCAAGACATAGGGTATTCAGTTTCATATTAGTATTGTTATTATTCTAGTAGTTTCAATGGCTTTAATGTTCACGTCAGTGCTCACCCACTACTGTTTCGCAGCAGAAATAGACAAAGAGGGGTCACCAACCAAGACGTCCTCTCACATAGCAAAAACCTACTAGGGTATGCTGGGACAACTGATTTCCAAAATTTTCCAGCCGTTTCTCTTTATTCAATTTATATAACACTAGAAAACTAAATCGGCTCATCTTGCATGTAACATATTAAATTAAATTATTTTAAAACGTAGAATTAAAACTTAGTTATTTTATATTTACTCTGGCATACGTGTTGAAAATATGTAGTTTCTTGAAAGTTTAAGATAACAATATCAAACTAATTTAACTTATGGTAATAATATTATTACATAAATTGATCTGATAAATCTCTAGGCTCCCTGGTACCTACTCCAAGGTGTAAAATATTTTTTGTAGACCGTCTTCGGAATATGCAACAGAGGTCTTGTCGGCCCTGCTATTGCTCCCCTCGCCGCCCCTTGCGGTGTCGGTTTGGCTGCCCCAGCTCTCGGTTGGGGTAATATCGCCGCTCCCTATGGCGCACCCGCTCTTGGCTGCGCTGATATTGCTGCTCCTATCGGCGCCCCCGCTCTTGGCTGGGCTGGTATGGCCGGTCCCGCTTGCGGCACCTACGGAGGCACTGGCATCGGTAACGTAGCCGTCGCCGGTGAGCTGCCCGTGGCTGGTACCACTGCTGTCGCCGGACAGGTGCCCATCATCGGCGCCGTCGGTTTCGGAGGCGACGCTCTCGCCGCTGGTGCTGTGTCCATCGCTGGACGTTGCGGTTGCGGCTGCGGCGCTCCCTACGTTTACTAAATAACAAACTGCATTTGATTGGTGTTGAATGAAATAATTAAAATAATAGCAATACATACAAATACAACTTGTTTTATTATAATATTTTGTACCTTCGCCGAAACGTTCGTCTGGAATCACCAACGACTAGAGTTCTTAATAACTTTTCTTAAAAAAATATATAATTATGAAAATAATAAACTAATTATTATAGTTGCAAGGATAGGTTACGTGGTACGAAAGAGCTTCTTCTGATAGACATTTATATTTGTCAGCAGGGTTTCATTGTCGGAAGGACTTATCCGCTGCCTGGATTAACTAGAAAAAGGTATATCATTCGGTGGCTCATAGTTGGCTCATGAGAATGCTGGTCTTTTCTGAGATGGACAGAAATATATGTAGATACTTTTCTTGGGGCATGTATGGAACAATTGATCATTATATTGAAGTACCCAGATGGTGCGGGTTTTCTGATTGCAATAAGTCAATTAAGATTAAACGAAGTGTATTTCATGGTGATAGTCTGAGTCCCTTGTGGTTTTGTCTGCCTATGAATCATCTCAGCAACAGCGGAGTGAATGTGCATAAAGTTGTGGTTATATTATATAAAGGATTCATTTCGCTGTCCTTGGCAAATTAGAACAGACGGGTACTCGTAGTATACTGGTTACTGGGAAACAGGGTAATGGTAAAATAATAGAGTGGCAATTAAATAATAACAAGCAAATAGGGCGATTCTATCAAGCTCTAAATGGGCTGGATCTATACCGACATACGCCACCAAAATCAGGCATGTTATTGTTTTTATGTTTGTGACCACCATATTACCATTATGTTCATCAACTGGTACTCGAAAATATACATGCAACGATGTATTGCGATTGATCATGATCATGATGGACAAGACTATTATTGCCAATGAGCTTGATATTGTTGTATAAATACGATTAAAGCGCCGGGCATTACATACATCAGAAAACTAAAACCTGCCACACGAGGTTATAAAAAGTTATAATAATATAATATATCAGTATGTAAGCTTATGTATTGATATCTGATATAGTATTTATTTTAGTAGAGGATGCCGGGTAACATCGACCTTCACCCATCTGTTTACCGAATGAAAAATATATTTTAGGGTATAATATGTGTTGCTGAACACATACCAATAGGGTTGCCTAAAAAAATATGGTCAAGGATATGAATAATTAAAAAAAACAAAATATTTTGTATAATTTCCCTGACTTGCTTACAAAAAAAATTAACCTTTAATGAAAAGTATGCAATGTATACTACCTGCAAAAGCTAGGTTCCCTACCTTTGTCTGGCCACTACTACCTGGTTGCCGTGTGCAAACAGGTAACTAAAAAGTGGTCATTCGCTCATCTAGCTCCTAGCTTTTGCAGGTAGTATACATTGTATACTTTTCATTGAAGGTTCATTATTTTGGTAAGCAAGTCAGTGGAATTATAAATATGTATTTTTTTTTATATTGTTAAAACATATCCTTGACCATATTTTTAGGCAACCCTATTGGTATGTGTTCAGGAACACATTTTATACCCTAAAATATATTTTTCATTCGGTAAACCGAACCCGGGATCTTAGACCATTTCTTTTATAACTTTTATACACTCACATTGTCCCGTCTCTGCATCACCTGTAGGTTGACTGTTAGAGAATGCCACTGGCATAAAGTCCGCCTTTATACATGTTTTGTACATACATTTTAAATAAATAAAATAAATATAAAACATCACCCTCCAGTGGCGAGGCTAAGGACCCATCCCCCCGGTGTTTAGGACCCCAGAGTGAGGAAACTCCTAATAATGCGTGCCGTGTCCAAAAACACCGCTTTCTGAATTTGGATTTTGATCTAATACCAATTAAAATCCTCTGGAGATGTTAGTCTAGGTTCTTTGGCATCAAACCATTAGCAGAAACGTCAAGAACAATAATTGTTGAAACCACATCCCACATTTCAGTACCCTCGTGTGCCAGGCTTTGATATTTTGGGTTTTAGTCATGCGGAATGGTGACATCAACAAGTATTCTACCATAATATCAAGCTTGTTGGCAATAATAGTCCTTTCCATCATGATCATGATCAACCGCAATACATGGTTGCATGTATATTTTCGAATACCAGTTGATTAACATAATGGTAATATGGTGGTCACAAACATAAAAACAATAACATGCCTGATTTTGGTGCCGTAAGTCGGTACACATCGGATCCATTTAAAGCTTGATAGAATTGCCCTATTTGCTTGCTATTATTTGATTGCTACTCTATACCTTTATTGCTCTACATGTTTCCCAGAAACCAGTACTACGGGTACTCGCCAATTCTAAATTGCCAAGGAGAGCGAAATGAATCCTTTATCTAATGTAATCACAACTTTATACACATCTACTCCGCTATTGCGGTCCCACAAGGCACTCAGACTATCACCATAGAATATACCCCGCTTAATCTTAATTGGCTTATCGCAATCAGATGATCCGCGCCATCTGGAAACTTCAAGATAGTGCTCCATTGTTCCATACATGCCCCAAGAAAAGTGCATATATTTCTGTCTATCTCATAAAAGACCAGCATTCTCATGAGCCAACTATGAGGCACGGAATCATATACCTCTTTATAGTTAATCCAGGCAGCGGATAAGTTCTTCCAACAATGTCGAACCTGATGACAAATATACATGTCTATCAGAAGAAGCTCTTTCGTACCACGTAACTTAGCCTTGCAATCATACTAATTTGTTTATTATTTTCATAATTATATATTTTTTAAGAAAAGCTATTAAGAACTTTAGTTGTTGGGATTTCCAGACGGACGTTTCAGCGAAGGTACGAAATATTATAATAAAACAAGTTGTATATGTATTGCTATTATTTTAATTATTTCATTCAACACCAATCAAATGCAATTTGTTATTTAGTAAACGTAGGGAGCCCCGCAGCCGCAACCGCAACGTCCAGCGATGGACACAGCACCAGCAGCGAGAGCGTCGCCTCCGAAACCGACGGCGCCGATGATGGGCACCTGTCCGGCGACAGCGGTGGTACCAGCCACGGGCAGCTCACCGGCGACGGCTACGTTACCAATGCCAGTGCCTCCGTAGGTGCCATAAGCGGGACCGGCCATACCAGCCCAGCCAAGAGCGGGGGCGCCGATAGGAGCAGCAATATCAGCCCAGCCAAGAGCGGGGGCGCCATAGGGAGCGGCGATATTACCCCAACCGAGAGCCGGGGCAGCTAAACCGACACCGCAAGGAGCGGCGAGGGGAGCGATGGCAGGGCCGACAAGACCTCTGTTGCATATTCCGAAGACGGTCTACAAAAAATATTTTACACCTTGAAGTAGAGATTTATCAGATCAATTTATGTAATAATATTATTACCATAAGTTAAATTAGTTCGATGTTGTAATCTTAAACTTTCAAGAAACTACAAATTTTCAACGCGTATCCCAAAGTAAATATAAAATAACTAAGTTTTAATTTTACGTTTTAAAATAATTTTACTCGTAATTTTTTAATTTCATATGTCACATGGTTGTAAGATGCGCCAATTTAGTTTTCTAGTGTTATAAAAATTTAAAAAAGACAAACGACTGGAAAATTTTGGAAATCAATTAGCTCAGCCTACTCTAGTAGGTCTTTGGTATGTGAGAGGACGTCTTGGTTGGTAACCCCTCTTTGTCTATTTCTGCTGCGAAACATTAGTGTGTGAGCACTGACGTGAACATTAAATTCATTGAAACTACTAGAATAATAACAATACTAATAAGAAACTGAATACCCTATGTCTTGCGGTGACGAACGTAGACCAGTGCCATGCAATGCTTTAAGATTCATGTTTCTGTGTGATATTGCTTCTGTTTATGGGCAGGTGTGGCGCTTACTGTTAAGCGAGAGACCTTTTCGATTCGTCATCCGAATTAGAAATTGTTATTATTATTAATGAAAAAAAAAGAATGTCAAGGACAAAATTATTAACAATAGACGAAAAAAAAACTGTAACTTTTGGAATATCACAAAACATAAACCCAGGCGAATGTCGATTTAAATAGTAATAATAGTTTAAACTCCACTATTTACCTGGACCAGGCAAGCCTGGAAGCAGAGGAAGACGACGGCGAAGGTGTTCATGGTTGTTGTCGACTGAGAGAAGAACCCAGAATGATTGTTCAGCTTGATGCTGTTGGCATATATACATGGCTGTATTTCATCAGAATTTTGCTATGATAGGAAAACCTTTCTTTAGAAATGATACCAATTGACACGTTTAATTTAATTCTGTAATTTCGACGAAGCCGAGCACCTGAATTATTCTGCAATTCGACAGATAAAAGAATTTCAAAAATATAGGGCACTGTTGCAAGACTAATGTATATAAAGACCTATTTGGTTTTAGTCAACCATTGTTTCCACAATTTCACTTTGTAATAATGGCCGCTAAAATCCTTCTGGTTTGCGCTTCCGCGCTTTTCGTGCAGGTATTTAAAAAAAGTCCTTTTAATTACTTTATTGTATTATTTTGATTTTTTTTCAAACTAAATAGCGCTATCAGGATAAAATTGAACTAAGTAGAGACCATAGCTAAATACGTCGTGATAGTAAACCAATAGCTAAACGTTTTTTTATGAAATTATGAATATATTTAGGTTTGCATTCCATGATAACCGACTGCTTGGGCTGCAGAAGTACTTCCTGGTTATTTTCAATTATATTTACATGTTTTATTAAAATTATTAGTGGTGCACATAATTACTATACTATTATAACATATTATAAAAAGTAATAGACTTTTAAAATGTCATTCTATAAGGAACCAATATTGTGTTTTCATGGGATGTTTATTAATGCTTTTGTTATTTTTATTCCTTATTTCAGTCCGCCATGAGCTCGTGCCTGGGCCGCATCGGCACTGGTCTTGGTCCCTACGGCGCTGGCTGGGGCTACGATGGCCTCGCATATGACGGTCTCGCGTACGGTGCCGCTTGGCCCGCCGGCCGCCTTGGCTGTGGTTGTGGCGCCATCGCCCCCGCCGTAGACATCGCCGCCGCCAGCACCCTCAACGCTGCTTACGGTGGTGGTCTGCCCGTCGCTACCGCTTCCCCCATGGCTCTCACCGGTCTTGGTGTCGCCTCTGAGAATGTGTACGAGGGTGCCGTTGCCGTTGCCGGTAACTTGCCATTCCTGGGTACCGTCGCTGTGGAGGGAGTGTTCCCGACCGCCGGTGCTGGTGCTGTCGCTTACGGCTGCGGCGATGGTGCCATCGGTATCACCGCTGAGGGTCCCATCGGAGCTTATGGTCCCGCTGCCATCGCTCCCGCCGCCATCGCTCCCGCTCTCGGATACGGCGGTTGGGGTCTCGGTTACGGACGCATTGGCGGCTGCGGCTGTGGTGCTATCTACTAAGACATTCAATCTAACGACTTTGAACTAAAATATAAATAACTATCAATAATTGCAGCATATGTTTAATTTACTTGCAACACCAATTACACACCCGATACATGAACTTTTAAAATCAGACATATTATTGACTGCTTCGGTCGCGCATTTGTATTATTGCGTACACAGTACGACTGCTGTGCTGAGGTCTCGGGTTCGATCCCCGAGTTGGGTAAAGTTACATTGGGTTTTACTATAACGAAATGCTCAATATCAATCCAGAGTCTGTAATTGTGCCTAGTGTGTTAATAGACTCACCCCCTATTAAACCACTGGATGGAAGTAAGCTCGGCGCAATGTCCGGGGATTACAGATGTGAGTGCAAATGTATGGAGGAAAATTATTACGAGAAACTGGGTCCATCAGTTCACTGCGAACTAATGGAGTCATGCTTCGCGGTTTGTGTCATGGTTACAAACTACTACACTACTACTACTACACTGGCCATTTCAGCGACAGCCGTTGCGACGGTATCTACTGAATATCTTCAAACCTTCAATAAAATTAACTAACTACTTAAAAAGTAAACACATAATCAAGAAAAAAGTTCTTGTTTAATTACTGTCTTATAAAAACCCTAAGTTCGGTGGCAGTCACACCATCAGTGAGCCAACATGCATGTTAATACTAAGCATTATGTAAATCTATGGGAAACCTACATTAGCGTCACTGACGCAGGGCGTCGCTTGCTGCTAAGCTGAAATTGAGTAGTAATGCGTTAATAGATCTATATAATAATTAATAATTGCACTGTATTATATGCATTTATACTGGTTGGGCATGGGCCTCCTCAGTTAATGAGAGCTATTTCTTCTAATACAGGTTGGAGGCAGAAAATACAGTAATTTCATTAAAATAGGTTTTCATTTATCAGTTTAAGATCGCTATAACAGGGTGAGTACGTAATGGTGAGGTCAATAAATTAATTTATTACCTTGTTATAACGAAGGTTAGACTGACCTAACCTCTAGATAACAAACCTCATTGTAAATAATTACTTGGACTAACGAATATTTACCAATTCCCTTAAGTTTTGTTATATCGAGGTTGCACTGTATACAGGGTGTCCCAGAACTCAACGTCAAGCCGAAACGTGGTGACAGGATTGATTCTAACCATCATGAGTAAAATGCCGTAAAATTAAGAACCTACCAATAGCTTGTGCGAATAAAAAACATTTTAACTGCGTGAAATGATACTTGAGTTTTATATCTTTTTACACGTTTTTTTTAGTGTAAAACTAACAAGTATTGTACCATTTTACAATCCTGATTAAATGCGCCAACTCTTAATGGCACTTGCCAAGGCACTCTATTACCTTTTTTTAAAGGATGGCCTTTCAAAGTGGTCAAATTAGAAAATTTTATATTCATAGTTGAATAATTAATAGTCTTAATTCTAGGAAACTTGGGGCAATTGTGTCATTATTTTTGACTGATACTAGATATGCTATTTAGGGTTACGGTTCCAAAGTTTAAATGAACAAAAATAATAAAAATTAACTGTAATAACCGAAAAATGGTAACAGTTTGACCAAATTTCTAGGTTTTTCTTAAATGCCTATAATTTTCAAACTGCCTGGGATAGATTTTTTTTCTGATTTTTCTCATGATGGCTACAATCAATCCTGTCACCCCGTTTCGGCTTGACGTTGAGTTCTGGGAAATCCTGGACGAGGACGTCCAACGCTGCGCTTGGCAGTACGTGGCCTCCATTCCAGAACCTTTCTGCCCCATCGGTTATGACAATTTATTCTTAGGAAAATTTATTTCTCGCATTAAGTAAGTATACATTTTGCTTCGAATCTCATATTTTCATTATTTCGAAATTACATTGGAAACAGAAATTAAACCACAGTGTAATTGTGCAAATTCTTAATAATATATTTTTATCATTTAACATCTAGTCATATCCATTTTGAAGGTCTTAGTAAACGTAGGGAGCGCCGCAGCCGCAACCGCAACGTCCAGCGATGGACACAGCACCAGCGGCGAGAGCGTCGCCTCCGAAACCGACGGCGCCGATGATGGGCACCTGTCCGGCGACAGCGGTGGTACCAGCCACGGGCAGCTCACCGGCGACGGCCACGTTACCGATGCCAGTACCTCCGTAGGTGCCATAAGCGGGACCGGCCATACCAGCCCAGCCAAGAGCGGGGGCGCCGTAAGGAGCGGCGATATCAGCCCAGCCAAGAGCGGGTGCGCCAAAAGGAGCGGCGATATCAGCCCAGCCGAGAGCTGGGGCAGCCAAACCGACACCGCAAGGGGCGGCGAGGGGAGCGATGGCAGGGCCGACAAGACCTCTGTTGCATATTCCGAAGACATTCTGCAAACATTTACATTTGTAGGTACCAGGACGCGTAGAGATTTATATGATCAATTTATGTAACGATGTTATATCCATTAGTTAAATTAGTTCGATGTTGTAATCTTAAACTTTCAGAATAATACAAATTTTCAGCGCATATCCCAGAGTAAATATAAAATAGCTAAATTTTAATTTTAGATTTTGAAATAGTATTTTTTTATTTTATATCTTACATGATTGTTAGTTGAGCCAATTTAGTTTTCTAGTATTACAAAACTGAAAATATACAAGCGAATGGAAAATTATGGAAATCAGTTGTCTCAGCCTACCCCTATGGGAAACAGAAGTGAATCGACGTGGTAGATCGTTGTTATGCGAGAGGCCGTCTGGGTTGGTAGCCTCGCTTTGTCTATTTCTGCATTCAAACAGTGTGTGAGAACTGATGTGTACATTGAATCCAGTGAAACTATTAGAATAGTAATAATACCAATATGACACTAAATACCCTATGTCCTGAGGTGATGTACGCAGTCCAGTGCCATGCAATACTTGGTGATTCAAGTGTTGCTTCTGTTTATAGGCAGGCATTGCGCATAGCTCAGGCAGTCGAGAGACCTTCTCAATTTATCATTCGATTTAGAAATTATTATTTTTAATATGGAAAAAAAACAATGTCAAGGACAATTGACTATAGATGAAAAAAACTGTATCTTTTGGAATATCACAAACCATAAACCCAGTCGAATGTCGATTTAAATAGTAATAATAGTTTAAATTCCAATATTTACCTGGACCAGGCAAGCCTGGAAGCAGAGGAAGACGACGGCGAAGGTGTTCATGGTTGTTGTCGACTGAGAGAAAAACCCAGAATGATTGTACAGCTTGATGCTGTTGGCATATATACACGGCTGTATTTCATCAGAATCTTGCTATAATAGGAAAACCTTTCTTTAGAAATGATACCAATTGACACGTTTAATTTAATTCTGTAATTTCGACGAATCCGAGCACCTGACTTATTCTGCAATTCGACAGATAAAAGAATTTCAAAAATATAGGGCACTGTTTCAAGACTAATGTATATAAAGACCTTTTTGGTTTTAGTCAACCATTGTTTCCACAATTTCACTTTGTAATAATGGCCGCTAAAATCCTTCTGGTTTGCGCTTCCGCGCTTTTCGTGCAGGTATTTAAAAAAAACCTTTTGAATTACTTTATTGTATTATTTTGATTATTTTTTCAAACTAAATAGCGCTATCAGGATAAAATTGAACTAAGTAGAGACCATAGCTAAATACGTCGTGATAGTAAACCAATAGCTAAACGTTTTTTATGTAATTAGGAATATTTAGGTTTGCATTCCATGATAACCGACTGCTTGGGCTGCAGAAGTACTTCCTGGTTATTTTTAATTATATTTACATGTCTTATTAAAATTATTAGTGGTCCACATAATTACTATACTATTATAACATATTATAAAAAGTAATAGACTTTTAAAATGTCATTCTATAAGGAACCAATATTGTGTTTTCATGGGATGTTCATTAATGCTTTTGATATTTTTAGTCCGCCATGAGCTCTTGCCTGGGCCGCATCGGCACTGGTCTTGGTCCCTACGGCGCTGGCTGGGGCTACGATGGCCTCGCATATGACGGTCTCGCGTACGGTGCCGCTTGGCCCGCTGGCCGCCTTGGCTGTGGTTGTGGTGCCATCGCCCCCGCCGTAGACATTGCCGCTGCCAGCACCCTCAACGCTGCTTATGGTGGTGGTCTGCCCGTCGCTACTGCTTCTCCCTTGCCTCCCAGCGGTCTTGCTGTCGCCTCTGAGAATGTGTACGAGGGTGCCGTTGCCGTTGCCGGTAACCTGCCATTCCTGGGTACCGTCGCTGTGGAGGGAGTGTTCCCGACCGCTGGTGCTGGTGCTGTCGCTTACGGCTGCGGCGATGGTGCCATCGGTATCACCGCTGAGGGTCCCATCGGAGCTTATGGTCCTGCTGCCATCGCTCCCGCCGCCATCACTCCCGCTCTCGGATACGGCGGTTGGGGTCTCGGTTACGGACGCATTGGCGGCTGCGGCTGTGGTGCTATCTACTAAGAAATTCAATCTAACGACTTTGAACTAAAATATAAATAACTATCAATTATTGCAGCATATGTTTAATTTACTTGCAACACCAATTACACACCCGATACATGAACTTTTAAAATCAGACATATTATTGACTGCTTCGGTCACGCATTTGTATTATTGCGTACACAGTACGACTGCTGTGCTGAGTTCTCAGGTTCGATCCCCGAGTTGGGTAAAGTTACATTGGGTTTTACTATAACGAAATGCTCAATATCAATCTAGAGTCTGTAATTGTGCCTAGTGTGTTAATAGACTCACTCCCTATTAAACCACTGGATGGAAGTAAGCTCGGCGCAATGTCCGGGGATTACAGATGTGAGTGCAAATGTATGGAGGAAAATTATTACGAGAAACTGGGTCCATCAGTTCACTGCGAACTAATGGAGTCATGCTTCGCGGTTTGTGTCATGGTTACAAACTACTACACTACTACTACTACACTGGCCATTTCAGCGACAGCCGTTGCGACGGTATCTACTGAAGATCTTCAAACCTTCAATAAAATTAACTAACTACTTAAAAGTAAACACATAATCAAGAAAAATGTTCTTGTTTAATTACTGTCTTATTCAAACTCTAAGTTCGGTGGCAGAAGAAGCATCAATGGTGCGTATGTGCTCGTTAATACTATGCGTTATATAAATCTATGGGAGACTGACATTAGCGTCACTGACGCACGGCGTCGCTTGCTGCTAAGCTGAAATTGAGTAGTAATGCGTTAATAGATCTGTAAAATAAATAATTAATAATTGCACTGTATATGCTGTCTCATGGTTGGGCATGGGCCTCCTCAGTTAATGAGAGCTGTTTCTTCTAATACAGGTTGGAAGCAGAATATACAGTAATTTATAAAATAGTTTTTCATTTATAAGTCTAAGTTGTTCGTTATAACGGGGTGAGTACGTAATGTTGAGGTGGATAAATTATTTTATTACCTCGTTATAACGAAGCTTAGACTAACCTGACCTTTAGATAACAAATCTCACTGCAAATAATTACTTGGACTAATGAATATTTACCAATTCCCTTAAGTTTTGTTATATCGAGGTTGCACTGTATACAGGGTGTCCCAGAACTCAACGTCAAGCCGAAACGTGGTGACAGGATTGATTGTAAGCATCATGAGAAAAATGCCGTAAAGTTAAGAATCTACCAATAGCTTGTGGGAATAAAAAACATTTTAACTGAGTAAAATGGGTCAGCAAAAATCGGGTTACTTGAGGTTTTTATCTTTTTACTCGTTTTTTTTAGTGTACAACTACCATTTTACAATCCTGATTAAATGCGCCAACTTTTAAGGGCACTTCCCAAGGCACTCTACTACTTTTTTTTAAGGAGGGCCTTTCAAAGTGGACAAATTTTGAAAATTTTAAATTCATAGTCTAACAAATAGTCTTAATTCTAGGAAACTTGGGGCAATTGTGTCATTATTTTTGACTGATACTAGAAATGTTATTTAGGGCTACGGTTCCAAAGTTTAAATGAACAAAAATAATAAAAATTAACCACAATAACCGAAAAATGGTAACAGTTTGACCAAATTTCTAGGTTTTTCTTAAATGCCTATAATTTTCAAACTGCCTGGGATAGATTTTTTTTCTGATTTTTCTCATGATGGTTACAATCAATCCTGTCACCCGTTTCGGTTTGACGTTGAGTTCTGGGAAATCCTGTATATATAATAACAACTTATGTATACATAAAATCATCAATAGTACATAAGCAATTATAATAAATGATTTTATTTTTACACATTATAAAATGTTGTCACGCTGGAATAAGTCCAATAATGTTATGAATTTAAAGGAGGGTCGATATGCTTCATAGGCATAACCGATACGGCACATGGTTTAAAACTACCACCAGATCCAAAACAGCTTAGTCTGGGAAGACACGACGAAACAAACTCAGTGGGCTTTCTTTATCACTGGATACAATGCGGCGCGACCCAGCCCTGAGATCCAGCTAGTCAAACTTAGTGGACCTATTTTTGGTCCAATATTTCAAACCAAATTGTTTAGGAAATTCCAAGGTCCTATATTTAATTTCATGGGAGGTTTATATGGCAATTTTTCTTTTTCAATTTCACCAACATCAGCCACAAGACGTCCAATGCTGAACATAGGCCTCCCCCAAAGATTTCCAGACCGACCTGTTGGAAGCGGCCTGCATCCAGCAACTTCCTGCGACCTTTATCAGGTCGTTTGTCCACCTTGTAAGTGGACGTCCAACGCTGCGCTTGGCAGTACGTGGCCTCCATTCCAGAATCTTTCTGCCCCATCGGTTATGTTATCGGTTATGGCAATTTATTCTTGGGAAAATTTATTTCTCGAATTAAGTAATAATAACTAAGTATAAATTTTGCTTCCAATCTCATATTTTCATTATTAATTATAAAATATATTGGAAACGGAAATTAAACCACAGTGTAATTGTGCAAATTCTTAATAGTATATTTTTTATCATTTAACATCTAGTCATATCCAGTTTATAAGGTCTTAATAAACGTAGGGAGAGCCGCAGCCGCAGCCGCAACCGCAACGTCCAGCGATGGACACAGCACCAGCGGCGAGAGCGTCGCCTCCGAAACCGACGGCACCGATGATGGGCACCTGTCCGGCGACAGCGGTGGTACCAGCCACGGGCAGCTCACCGGCGACGGCCACGTTACCGATGCCAGTGCCTCCGTAGGTGCCGCAAGCGGTACCGGCCATACCAGCCCAGCCAAGAGCGGGGGCGCCGTAAGGAGCGGCGATATCAGCCCAGCCAAGAGCGGGTGCGCCAAAGGGAGCGGCGATATCAGCCCAGCCGAGAGCAGGGGCAGCCAAACCGACACCGCAAGGGGCGGCTAGGGGAGCGATGGCAGGGCCGACAAGGCCTCTATTGCATATACCGAAGACGTTCTGCAAAAATTTACTATTTTACATTTTGAAGTAGGTACCAGGACGCGTAGAGATTTATATGATCAATTTATGTAACGATGTTATATCCATTAGTTAAATTAGTTCGATGTTGTAATCTTAAACTTTCAGAACAATACAAATTTTCAGCGCATATCCCAGAGTAAATATAACATAACTAAATTTTAATTTTAGGTATTATAATAGTTTTTTTTTAAATTTTATATCTTACATGATTGTTAGATGAGCCAATTTAGTTTTCTAGTATTACAAAAACTGTAAATAGACAAGCGAATGGAAAATTTTGGAAATCAGTTGTCTCAGCCTACTCCTATGGGAAACAGAAGTGAATCGACGTGGTAGATCGTTGGTATGCAGAGGCCGTCTGGGTTGGTAGCCCCGATTTGTCTATTTCTGCATTCAAACAGTAGTGTGTGAGAACTGATGTGGACATTGAATCCAGTGAAACTATTAGAATAGTAATAATACCAATATAACACTTAATACCCTATGTCCTGAGGTGATGTACGCAGTTCAGTGCCATGCAATACTTGGTGATTCAAGTGTTGCTTCTGTTTATAGGCAGGTTATTACATTCTGTTTATTTACATAGCTCAGGCAGTTGAGAGACTTTCTCGATTTGTCACTCGATTTAGAAATTATTATTATTAATATGGAAAAAAATCAATTTCAAGGACAATTGACAATAGATGAAGTAAAAAAATCTGTAACTTTTGGAATATCACAAAACATAAACACAGTCGAATGTCGTTTTAAATAGTAATAATAGTTTAAATTCTAATATTTACCTGGACCAGGCAAGCCTGGAAGCAGAGGAAGACGACGGCGAAGGTGTTCATGGTTGTTGTCGACTGAGAGAAGAGCCCAGAATGATTGTACAGCTTGATGCTGTTGGCATATATACACGGCTGTGTTTCATCAGACTCTTGCTATGATAGGAAAACCTTTAGCCTTTCTTTAGAAATGATAGCAAGTGACACGTTTTAATTTCGACGAATCCAAGGACTTGACTTATTCTGTAATTTCACAGATAAAAGAATTTCAAAAATATAGGGCACTGTTGCAAGACTAATGTATATAAAGACTTTTCAGGTTTTAGTCAACCATTGTGGAATTCACTTTGTAATAATGGCCGCTAAAATTCTTCTGATTTGCGCATCCGCACTTTTCGTGCAGGTATAAAAAAAAAACTTTTAAATTCCTTTATTGCATTGTTATTATATTTCAAACTAAATAGTGGTATCAGGATAACTTTGAACTAGATAGAGACTATAGCTAATAGAAAACCAATCGCGAAATGTTTTTTTTATGTAATTAGAAATATTTAGGTTCGCAGTCCACGATAACCAACTGCCTGGGTTGCATAAGTCCTGGTTATTTTCAATTATGTTTACATGTTTTATTCAAATTATTACTGGTTCCAATAATTACTATACTATTATAATATACCATAAATAGTAGTAATAGATTTTTAAAATATCATTATATAAGGAACCAATATTGTGGTTTCATTGGATATTTAGTAATGCTTTTGTTATTTTTATTCCTTATTTCAGTCCGCCATGAGCTCGTGCCTGGGTCGCATCGGCACTGGTCTTGGTCCCTACGGCGCTGGCTGGGGCTACGATGGCCTCGCATATGACGGTCTCGCGTACGGTGCCGCTTGGCCCGCCGGCCGCCTTGGCTGCGGTTGTGGCGCCATCACCCCCGCCGTAGACATCGCCGCTGCCAGCACCCTCAACGCTGCTTACGGTGGTGGCCTGCCCGTCGCTACCGCTTCCCCCATGGCTCTCACCGGTCTTGGTGTCGCCTCTGAGAATGTGTACGAGGGTGCCGTTGCCGTTGCCGGTAACCTGCCATTCCTGGGTACCGTCGCTGTGGAGGGAGTGTTCCCGACCGCCGGTGCTGGTGCTGTCGCATACGGCTGCGGTGATGGTGCCATCGGTATCACCGCTGAGGGTCCCATCGGAGCTTATGGTCCCGCTGCCATCGCTCCCGCCGCTATCGCTCCCGCTCTCGGATACGGCGGTTGGGGTCTCGGTTACGGACGCATTGGCGGCTGCGGCTGTGGTGCTATCTACTAAGACATTCAATCTAACTACTTTGAACTGAAATATAAATAACTATCAATAATTGCAGCCTATGTTTAATTTACTTGCAACACCAATTACGCACCCGATACATGAACTTATAAAATCAGATATATTACTGACTGCTTCGGTCGCGCAGTTGTATTGCGTACACAATATGGCTGCTGTGCTGAGGTCTTGGGTTCGATCCCCGGGTTGGGTAAAAGTTACATTGGGTTTTTCTATAATAAAATACTTAGTATCAATCCAGAGTCTGGAATTGTGCCTGGTTTGTTAATAGACTCACCCCCCCATCACATCACGAGATGAGACGAGAGTCACGGATTACAGGCGTGAGTGCGTATGTATGTAGGAATATAATTACGAGAAACATGACTTCATCAGTTCACTGCTGACTGATGGAATCAAGCTTCGACAGTTTGTGTCATAGTTACAAACTCGTCTATGCTGGCCGTTTCAGCGGCAACAGTTGCGATGGTATCTACTGAAGATCTTCTAACTGCTAATAAAAACTACTTCATAAATAAAAACATAATCAAGAAAAATGTTCTTGTTTTATTGCTATCTTATTCAAACTCTAAGTTCGGTGGCAGAAGAAGCATCAATGGTGCGTATGTGCTCGTTAATACTATGCGTTATGTAAATCTATGGGAGACCGACATTAGTCACTGACGCACGGCGTCGCTTGCTGCTAAGCTGAAATTGAGTAAGACGTTGATAGATATGTAATTAATTAACACGTAACAGAAAAGTCAGAAGTGCATCCTGAAACTGCGACTTTCGCCTCGGAAGTCCGTACCATTTTCCATTGAGATATTGCTAGCTTTTACTCGCGGCTATACCCGCGTGCACATCTATAACTGGACAACCTTCGTTCTTTTCATTTCACCTTCAATTGAATTTCATTCTTCTTCGTCAAAAGTGGCGAACTTCCCATATAAACTTTCAACTCCTAATTCTCTCTCTTAGGGGTAACATGTTGAAAAATGCCGGTATACGTGTACATGTATTTCAAACCAGATGCAGGTATACGAAATTCCGAGCTTCTTACTTTAAAAATGACGGACTTCCACACAACCGTCGTCCTTAAGACTGAAATTTTCAAAAATCGTTCCTTAGTGCAAAACATAAAAGGTATCAACTGTCAACTGGATATTTCAAGTCTGTAGCCCCAACGGCTTAGGCTCTGCATTGATGAATCAGTCAAGCAGTACAAGTAATTATTTAAATACACTAGCTGACCTGGCAAACGTTGTTTTGCCATATGAGTTACTAGCTTTTGCTCGCGGCTCCACCCGCGTGAATAGCATTTTCCGGGATAAAAGTAGCCTGTAACCGTCTCCAGGATCACATCTGTCTCTGTAGATAAATTCATCAAAATCGGTTCAGTGATTTAGGCGTGAAAGCGTAACAAACTAACCCACTTTCGCATTTACTTTCACCCCCTTTTTCATCCCTTATTAAATAAAATTTCCAAAATTCCTGAAACACGCATTTATTTGTTTTACGTCAATAACCGAAATAAAAATTTTGTCTATGTAACTTTCAAAATGACGGACTTTCATACATTATCATCCCCTATTTTGACCCCTTTGGGGTGACATTTTCTAAAATCCTTTCTTAGTGGGTGCCTACATAACAAAATGAATATACAGTCCGAATTTCATGCTTGTTGCATTGATAGTTTGCGCTCGGCGATGATGAATCAGTCAGTCAGTCAGGACTTGTTATTTTATAAGTATAGATTTCTGGTCAATATTTTGGTAATCAAATAAAAAATAACTAACCTATTGTAAGTGTGTGGGGATGTGGTATATGACTGAAAGAGGAATGGAGCGCTGTGAACGATCACGGCCTATAAAAATAACAAAACACATAACATTCATTTTTTGAATTCATTTTACTTTTATTTTATTATCTTAACGAATAAATTTCAAATTACATCTCTATCACAAATCATTAAATAAAAAAAATATGTTCTGGAATTGTTTATACAGGTAACACGTGTTGAAAACTATTGATTTATATGAGATCACTTAATTAACTGAACGTGAGAACTATCTTGAGCAAAATGGGAATAAATAATTATGCAAACTGATGACACATTTACTATGAGAATATGAGAGTTACACTGAGAAAGTAAAATGATAAGTATACGCGTCACTGCTATGATCGATATGCACAATCAATAATAATGGGCGAAAACGGTTTAGGCCCTAAACATTAGTGAGTAAGAGAGAGAAAGCTTATTATGTGAGAAAGACAGGAGACCGGCTTCATTCTCATCCCTACTCTGCTGTTTACGGGGTGAGAAGTGATACCGGTAGACGCCCGGCGGGAATAACTGATCGAGTAGTGTCTGATCAATTATCGACCGCCGAGAGTAGAAAATTATTGAAGTACTAATATCGCTATTAAAAAATAGGGGTTGGTGATAGAAAGGTGAAAATTTAGGGTTGTATGTAAAATATTATAAAATAAAAAATGTTGTCCAAAAAAATTTTTTTTTTTGAGGTGGACCACCCTTATCACTTAGCGGTATGAAAAATAGTTTACGTCCTGTTCTCAGACCTACTGAATATACACACAAAATTTCATAAGAATCGGTCAAGCCGTTTCGGAGGAGTTTTGCCGTGAGAAAGTCAAACTTAGTGGTCTTGCTTTTGGTCCAATATTTCAAACCAAGTTTTTAGGGAAATTCAAGGTCCTATATTTAATTTCATGGGAGGCTTATATGGCTTATAATATATTCTTGGGATTTTTTTTTCTCGAATTAAGTAAATTTTAATTCGAATCTCATATTTTCATTATTTCGAAAATACATTGGAAACGGAAATTAAACCACAGTGTAATTGTGCAAATTCTTAATTATATATTTTTTTATCATTTAACATCTAGTCATATCCAGTTTGTAAGGTGTTAGTAAACGTAGGGAGCGCCGCAGCCGCAACCGCAACGTCCAGCGATGGACACAGCACCAGCGGCGAGAGCGTCGCCTCCGAAACCGACGGCACCGATGATGGGCACCTGTCCGGCGACAGCGGTGGTACCAGCCACGGGCAGCTCACCGGCGACGGCCACGTTACCGATGCCAGTGCCTCCGTAGGTGCCACAAGCGGGACCGGCCATACCAGCCCAGCCAAGAGCGGGGGCGCCGATAGGAGCAGCAATATCAGCCCAGCCAAGAGCGGGGGCAGCTAAACCGACACCGCAAGGGGCGGCGAGGGGAGCGATGGCGGGGCCAACAAGGCCTCTGTTGCAGATGCCAAAGACATTCTGCAAGCAAACGATTGTTGTAACATTAGCATAAATAATCAAGCCTGTATATATGTATAAATTAACTCGAAGATTAATGTTGCAAAAAAGTCATTAATTTAGAATAATATAATAAATAAATAAATAACACCCAAATAGTCACATACATAGTCCTGACCCCACAGTAAGATACGAGTCTTGTGCCGTGGGTATCAGGAACTACGAGAGACTTTCGGTCTCACAACACCCAGACCCCGAAACAAATATTTGTGGATCAGACAAACATTTGCTCGGTGCGGGAATCGAACCCACGGCCTTACGTTTCACAGTCGGCTACTCACCCGCTGCGCCACGGAGGCTGTCAATATAAGGTAACAGCTAAATTAAGAAATATTTACCTGGACCAGGCAAGCCTGGAAACAGATGAAGAAGACTGCGAATGTGTTCATGTTTGTTGTCGACTGAGAGAAAAACCCAGAATGAGTGTACACCCTGATGAGACGAGTATATATACAGGGATGCAGTTCTGTTTCATCAGTCCGTAGCCTTGATAGAATAAGCAGCTTCATGACATAATTTTCAGCCTTCCTTCCAAAAATATAGAGAAATAACACGTTTTGCTTCGACTGTTCCAATTACGTGCTCTGTTCAATAGTTTCACTGATAAAACTATTTCAATATAGGTCATTGTCGTAAGACATAACCTTATAATACATGTGCTTACTTTATTGTATTTGAAAAACTCAGAGGCGTAGTCAACGAACAGCTGGCTGGCTACGAGAACAATGTTATTAATTCCCAAAAACAAATGGGATCCGCGAATATAAATAATAAATACACCCGCCGCACACACAGTCCTGATCTCACACAAGCTTAACCTGTATCGTGTGTATCAGGATTTGCGGCTCCACAACACCCAGACCCAAAACAAATATGTGTGGATCACACAAACCTTTGACTCGGTGCGGGAATCGAACCCACGGTCTCTCGTTTCGCAGCCGGCTTCTCGCCCATTACACCACAGAGGCTCTATGGCTGGTCTGGATATTGCGAAATCAAAAGTCCTTTGTAATAATTTTTAATTCGACCCATGACATATTAATAGAATTTATATAATTATTTATTATAATATTTGCCAACAGCTCTGTTAGCTTGGTTAGGTTAGGGAGCACCGTTATCGTAGCGAGATAAATTATATACGAATATAATTATAATCGACTTAATTTAATCGAATTACCTAAAAGCGCTTATAAAAACCTACATCAAAATCGGTTCAACAGTTTTTGCATATACAATCGTCAGAATTAGAATTTAAATTATCACGTATCTTGTGATTGGTGCTTTTGACATTAGACGAGAAATTTTTCGATATTTATCACGACTTCCGTATACAAGAAATATGCGACAAATAACACATTTCCAATTCAATCCGCCAGGGGCGCTCTGCAAACATCGTGATTCACGTGTTCGTATGACGTGACAGTATCGAAAAAATCGCACTAGCCGCACAGGTGACTCGCAGAGATAAGTACGTGACTTTTCTTACAACAATTATCATTATATCACATAACCTCTTCACTGATACGCATCGATTACATAAAAATAACACGTGCGTTGACAAATATCTTCATCGTCAAGAAATTTTTGGTCATATAAAAAGAGACATATTTTTAATTAACTTATGTCACAAAGCACAGTACAGAGAGTTGTGTTCACTGTTCATACCTAAGTATTTCCTGATATTGGACTTATTTTGGACTAATTTCTAGGAGAAATACCTTGTTACATTAATCGTACCCGCTAACATAGTATTCTAAAAGAATGGAAGGCACATTTCTCAGCATCGCTTGCCTACTAGCATCCATACAGGTAATCTTTAAAATACACAATTAATTATTTGAAACTATCGTCCTCGTTTTACCTTTCTATTGCTCCTTAAATCCCTGGAAAGAAGTATTTCGTCTCAACATGAACAGCAGATTTTATTTTATAATATTTTTGCAGGTAATATCCAGCCAACTTCACCCTAGTGCCGACATGATTGGCCCTGTAATTCCAGAAATGGCTATCACAGATGCCATAATTGGTCCTAATATCGCACTTGCGCCCAACATGCCACATGTACCTAACATGCCTCTTGGTGCCAACGTACCACTGGGACCCAATCTTGGTTTAAATAATATGGCTAATAACATGGCTATCGCGTCAAATATGGCAATTGGAGCAAACAGAGCTATGTTGGGGCCAGTTGGTCCTGCTCGACCTGGAGGCATGGGTCTAACAGGAATATCACCAGCTGCTATGGCCCCGCCAATGGGCCTTGCTGCTTCTCACGGCGGAGGTTTTGCAGTTACCAGCTCTTCACCTATTGCTCCCACCGGATTGACAGTCACATCCGAAAACACCATTGAAGGACCTCTATTAGTTGCTGGGCAACTCCCATTCCTCGGCACTGTTGCTCTGGACGGTGCTTATCCCACAAATGGAATAGGAGCCGTAACTTATGGTTGCGGGGATGGGAACATAGGTATGGTTAATGAAGGTATCGCTGCGCCTCCTCCAGTACCAGTGATGAACCAAGGTTTTGGTCCAGCTATGTCACCAGGTCTCAATTATAACGGTCTTGGTGGAAGGGTTGGCCTTGGAGGCTACGGAGGCTACTATTAAATAATTTTTATTTATAAAATAAGATAATTTATGTATGTTAATAAAAATATTTTATTTTGTCATTTATACTTTTATTTAAATAACTACATATGTATAAAATCTAAATTAATGAACAGTTACCTGATGACATAATCCATCGATCAACCTGAATTCGTCCACTGCTGGATATAGTTCCAAGTTCGCGCCACCCTCGACGGTCCTCCACCTTATTCGTTCAGCTATTGGGGCCGAAAGCTACTAGAGTGGAGACCACGTCTATCCGAGCGCATTGTAAGTCAATCCCGAGCCCGCTGGATGAAATAATGATATTTTCAATACTTGTATATTTTATACAATATATTTTTATTTTATAAATTAATGTGGACTAAGGCCTAATCCCTCTAATTCAGTAGAGGAGGCCCGTGCCCAGCATTGGTACGTATATAATACAGGGCTAATAAAAATAAAAAAAAAATTATAAATTACACTTTTTATTTTAGGGAAATAGAGATATACCTTAAAGTGGTGATGAGTCCCCGCATTTGCCACAATCTTGAGTCAAAAGTTTATTTTATTAACCGACTTAAAAAAAGGAGGAGGTTCTCAATCCGTCTGTATTTTTTTTATGTTTGTTACCTCAGAACTTTTGACTGGGTGAACCGATTTTAATGATGCTTTTTTTATTTGAAAGCTGGTGCTTCCGGTGTCCTCCCATTTCAATGGTCAAGTTGGTCCAGTTCTGACAATGGCATCCATGAAAAAACCATATAAGTCTTAAATTTGCATTAAATATGTGCGCAACAAATGGATGAATAACTCAATATCACGCCAACCGATTTCGATGATTCTTTTTTTATTGGAAAGGATGTATTTCAAGGGTAGTTTGATGAGAGTTTGGTTAGGTTCTGATTATGAGATCCATGACAATGTAACGGAACTCTTCAATTCTTAGGAGGAAATTAATGATAATCGGCCGAATCTTTTATAGGCTATCCGGATATTTGAGTCACCTATACATACCATAGCTGTACTTAATACTGAAAATTGAAAAATAAAATAAAGTTTAACAAAACTTAAAAACCTGTACTTTAAAAAAATATACTGAAAAGTAGAAAATGACAATTTTAGCTCTCTTTGAAGTCGGTGCCTGTGTCACTAACGGTCAACTGAAATTGCACCAACTCCAAAAAGAGCTAAAATTGTTATTTTCTACTTTTCAGTATATATTTTTTGAAGTCGGCTTTTAAGTTTTGTTAATTTGTAGAGCAAATTCTAAATCGCATTAAAAAGGCTTAAATCATTTTTAACACGCTTTTTTAGCTTCAAACGTATGTTAGTGTGTTTGTATGTAACGGAGTCTTTGAACATGATTTCGACCTCCTTCAAAACGTCGGATTAAATCGAAATTTGGCATACTTATCAAGGACCGATGACAATGCAATATTACAAAAAATTAAATAAAAAAAAGTGTGCGTCCCGGGACGCTCGACAGAAGTGATAACTTAAACTAATGTGGGTTAAAGTGAGAGCGGAGGAGCCTGCCTACTGCTACCGTATGCGTGAGAGAAGGGGAAGCCAGACAGAATGGCGCCGTAAAGCGTTACGTTACGGCGCCACTCTGTCTGGCTCCCTTAACGCGTTACGTTACGAAGTCCGGTCAAAGCCCTGTCAAAGTCGTGTCAGAGTCGTGTCAGAGTCGTGTCAGAGTCGTGTCAAATTCGTGTCAAAGTCGTGTCAAAGCCGTGTCAAAGCTGTGTCAAAGTCGTGTCAAAGTCCGGTCCAAGCCGACTGGTCACTGTGTGGCGCCACCTGGGACTTCGAAATTATCGATGTTCCAGGGAGGTCGGCTAACGCTGGCTGGTCGATGGACCGCTCGCGTTACGGAACGTTTCGGTTCACCCTCCCATAAGAAGTTATCACTTCAAAAATATTGTAAATTGTGATTAATTATAAATTGTGATGTGGGTAAAGTTGACCTAATGGCGCGGGCGCCAGCGTAGAGTTAGATCGCGGTATGGTTTACTATTTTGTTAAACCGCTTTATTAGCATTCGGGTTAGGAATTACGTGGTATCCAAATGTACCCACTTGTCGGGATCTCTCTGGATATCCGGTAATTAAAGGGAATATCGTAGTATCTAAGATTTATACCAAACTTTGTATTGTCAGTTTGTTTCTCATAATATATCATTACGTTCTGAAAATTGCATCAATACATGTTTTATCTGTGTAGAACCCCAACCGACTACAATATGTTTATATTTTTTCTAAAAAATGAAAATAAATAATAGTTTAAAAAACTAAATTTTACTATTTTATAGAAAATCTAACTAAAAAAAGTGTGGGGTGTTTTTTAAGATATTACCTAAATGATAATCCTTCTATTCATATCTGTCAATAAAATATATTTTATAACTATTGACACCACGCACCCCACGCTTGTTTTACAATAAAATACATTTTTTTCTTAAAATTTTTTTCTATTTTTAGTTAGATTTTCTATAAAAGCGTGTTTTTAGTTTTTTTTACTATTATTTATTTACAAAGTAACATAACTACTTTACTATTTTTGTTAACTAATGCTTTTTGTATGTTTGTACGAAAGAAAAGATTGAATCCAACTCTGCAATGGTCGCGTCAAGAAACACAGAAAAGGTTCTCATTTCTCATTTCACTGTTGTGTTTCGGTATAAAAGACATTGAAGCCAGTGAAATTACTGGGCATTATGAGACTTAACATCTCACGTCTCTGGGTGACGAGCGTAGTTCAGAGCCATGCTGTGATTTGTAATTAAAAGTTATATGTGGTTTGCCTCTGTTTATGAGCAGGCGTAGCGTAGGCGAGCGCCTTGCTCGTCACGTCATTCAACTAAACAAAAAAAAGTGTGACTCTAGCATTCAAAATTTTAAACTTTACTAAAATTGACACCATCTCGTTGCTATTGCAAGAAAGGTACGTAAATATTGTAATATGTTACACATTAATCACGTTCTGCAAGCGAACACAAGGAATTGTCACGTTCCGTCCATTATAATATCTGTAATATTTCGCAGGAGCACAGGTTACATTCGATTCCGATAAAATCTGATACTATTGCATATTGTAGAAATCGAGTTAGCTACAACAGAAGTATAAGCGGTTGTATCATAAAGTCCAAATAAATATTTCATAGCAAATAAAATAATAATAACAAAAATAAAAAAAGAGAAAGACGAAAAAGTTAAATGTCCAAATATCTAGATTTGGCACACAAGGTTACTAACACGTGGGATGTGGACTCGACAATTATTGTCCCGATAGTAGGGTTGATATCGAAAAGCCTCGACCAACAACTTCAGAGGCTCTCAATTGGTCGTTGGGTCAAGAAATAAGAATCAGATGCAAAAAGCGGTGTTATTAGACACGGCACTCATTGTGAGGAGGTTTCTCTCTCTCTGGGGTCCTAACCGCCAGTGGCTTGGATCCTAGGGCTCGCCATTAGAGGTTGATAATTTTTATATATTTTTTTTTCTATTTAAATATTTCAAAATGTAAAAAAACTAAAATAATAGTCGCTAGAATCAAATTCTAGAAATATTTTTATAGTTTGATAAGAAATATTTTTTAGTAGTAGCGTTTATTTTTAGTAAGTGCTATTTAATACTCTAAATTGATGAAATCATCGAAACTCAATGGAACCATATTCTAAAATTAGAATAGAAGTAGAAAAATAGCTGCAAAATATACAGTAGCAAAGCCCTTCATTTTCCGTCAAAAAATATAAGATGTAACTTTGAAACTAATAAATATTAAGAAGCGAACAACAACTATCTTTATTTGATGAAGAATACTTCTTAAATTAGCTGTTTATTATCTGTTAGATAACGCTTACTCAGGATCATCACTTTACTCTTAGGGCGCGGCCGCACATCAAAAGGCTAAAAAAAATAACTCCGTGTGTGGCCATCCGATAAAATTCTATTAGAACAAAAACTCATTATGCAAAGGAAATTAAGTAAAATTGGAAATGAATAAAACATTCACCTTTATCTTTTTTGACAATTCAATGGTTCGATATAGACATCATTTTATTAAATTATATTATCTCTGCCTGCCCCTATGGGAATCAGGTGTGAGCGTCAGAGTTATAGCTGAAGGGGTAAATGAGACATTGGACACGCAAAATAAATAAATATAAAAATAAACAAATATAAATAAAGAAACAAAGAATAACAACTCCATTTGAAATGTAGGTGCATTACAGCATTGAGGGAAATTTTAAGGTATCCCAGAATCGTACTGACATAAAACAGTACATGATAAACATGCATTACTAACTAATAATCTGGTTATTTTTCTTACTAATGTTTATTTCTTTAATCTTCTCATTGTCGAATTGCATGACGCGGCCTCGTATATGTCCGTTTATTTTAATTCTATATTCACCTCCGACATACGATAAACTCCTAGCGTGTAAATGGGAACTAAAACAAGTGTTGTGACTACTTACGCCTTTATGTCGTACGTCTGTACGTCCCGGCACATTTTCCATTTTCAGATCACAAAATATTTCTGGTGTTTCGTTTTCACCTACATTTTAAAGTAACTCTTCCCATAATATGTAGTAAGTTAGCCAGTGCTTATGAGATTTTAATCATAAGAATGAAATATCTATGAATATAAGATATTCAGGCAATTTAAAGATAATAAAAGTGAAGGCCCTCCTTATTTATAACTATGCCGACAACGTAAGATTTTAGCTATCGTGATAATAGGCGTAAGCGTTTGATTAATATTGTAAACGTGTTGAAGTCTTTGGTTGACGTCATCAAATTTATCCTAATATATGCGGGGACGAAAGGAAATACATACATTACTCCATCACGAAAGTGAATTGAATCCAACAACAAACAAATCGATTTTTGGAGTTTAAAGTATTGATCTATACGAAAAGTACCAACGACGGGAACTGCGCATTAGTAAAATTATTGACTAAAAGTATTTCAGAATCGTTGCCATACTATTCTTTCGTATAAAGTGAATCGCCCTTACTATATCCGTCGTTAATTATATAATCGTTAGTGTATCCGTGTGCTGTTACTTGACCGATTAAAGTCATATTCATACCATATTCATGAATGAGATCAGGCTACGACCCACTGGAGCGGAGCTGTAAATCGAAGGCAGGTGAAGAAACCCTGATGGACAGCTAGTTAACCTATAAAAGACTTAACGTATGTACTCCTTTGACATGCATTTATTTGAAGAAATACGAGGTAATTAGGTATTATGAAATTTGAAAGCACTTGATAGGGATGAATGGAAATGCCTTCACCCTGCAGTGGGACATATCAGGCTTATAAAAAAGAATGTTAATAAAACAATCCAGATAGTTAACAATTGTATTTATTTATTTTTTAACATTATTAAATAAAAACAAACTAATACCAAACACCATTTCCACAACCTGGTCTGTAGCCTGGACCTGGGACTCCCACGGGTCCTAAAGGCCTCAAGGGACTTTCACCTATCATACCGATCCCACCATCCCCACATCCATAGGCGACAGATCCAGCCCCAATAGTGGGAAATTCACCTGCAAGTGCTACTGTGCCCAGGAAAGGTATCTGACCACCTACTGCTAAACCACCGTCGATAGCCAAATTCTCTGAAAGAACTGACAATCCAGTCGGGGCGATAGGCGATGCGCTTGTGACCGAGAAGCCACCTCCAGAAGCCATAGCTGGTGCAATAACCGGCGGTAACGGTGGTCCTAATGCTGGGCCGAATGGTCCGCCCAGTGGGCCATAACCCATCCCGAAGGCGTCCTTTGCTAGGCCCGGCCCGAGCAGAGGATTACCCAAGCATTGGCTGGATATTGACTGGAAATAGAAAATTATAGATATAAAAACCTTATTATTATTAGACGCAAAATTGTACCGCATATAAAAAAATAAGAAATGGCTTTCCCTATAATCATTTAAACAATTAATAACATTTATCCATATTAATTTTATTCTACATACTTTCTCAGACCTTCATAAATCTTCGCTTTATAATGTTTACCTTCACCAAACAATTGACAATCTATATTTTTTTGATCTAATATTTGTTAGATTTAAACCTTTTTATTTAAATAAATCTAACTTACCTTAACTAAAAGGAGTGAAATGCACAAAACTGTCGATTTTAACAACATTTTCATAGTGTTTGTGAGAAAATAAATCTTTTATGATGACTTTAACATCCACTGTAGTATATATAGGGCATTTTCAAAAACAACGTTGCGTAGAAGTCTTTTGTAACTGTATCAATTTTATATTTGTTAACTTGATATTATGCAAGAGTTATGATAATATTGATAAACGTATGCGTAATCGAAAAATCTTTTGGTATAAATGCTCTATCAGGGTTTAATCAAATCATTCGGATCTGAAGTGAACAAATCAAAATGTCTTCTATTAATTTCTACTTCGTTTGTCTTCAAGCTTGTATCTTTCAGGTAATCATAAATATTTGTTTTATCTCTTTAAAGTCAATATAATTGGCTCTAAAACCTTTGTACAAAACCTAATTACTGATTAGTTAATGTATCAAATTATATTAAATTAATAGTAATTTATTTTTATTGAGTTCAGTGTGTAAATTGGTGAATTGATTTCAAAATACTTCTAAATACTTACCTTACAATTGTATAATAAAAAAACATTCATTTTCAGATCTGTTACGGCCAAGTCGCACTTAACCCAGCTGGTGGTCTTGGCAATGGGCTGGTAGGAGGGCTCGGTTACCCGAACGCACTTGGATTAGGCAATCCTGGCCTCACTGCTCACGGCACTGGTCTTAATGGCTTGGGGTATCCAAATGGCCTGACGGCTCCCGGGTTAGCTGCGGCAGGACTTGCTAATGGAATGATGTCACCTGGACTCAACCCTGCGATGATGGCCTCTGGAATGGTTGCTCCTGGGATGGTTGCTCCCGGAATGGTTGCTCCCGGAATGGTTGCTCCTGGAATGGTTGCACCTGGAATGGTCGGCGCCGGAATGGTTGGTGCTGGTTTAGCAAATGCTGGGCTAGCAGCTGCTAGCATGGTAGCTCCAGCTGGAATGCCTGGATTAATGGGTAATTATGGCGGCGTTGGCAATGGTGACTTAAAAGTAGCTGGTGAGTTACCAGTTGCTGGCACCACCGTTGTTGCTGGTCAGGTTCCAATTGTAGGTGCCGTTCAGTTTGGTGGTGATGTGAGAGCTGGAGGAGTGGTGACCATCAGTGGTTCTTGCGGTTGCGGTAGTAGTGTAGCATATTAAGAATATTAAGTATTTTATAAGTATTAATGTGATGTAGTATAGAAAATAAATTATAATTTATTTATAAATATTTGATTTTCTCACTCATCATCTAAATATATAAAACTCAAAGGTGTTGACTGACATAGTGATATATCAACGCACAGCCCAAGCCATTGGAGGGATCGGGCTGAAATTTGGCATGCAGGTAGATGTTATGACGTAGGCATCAGCTAAGAAAGGATATCCCGGAAAAAGAAGATCACGAGGGCGGAGCCGCGAGCAAAAGCTAGTTTCTGATAAAACGAATGGCGAATAACACCAATGGCGTTGTGGATGAATAATCCATACACATTTCATAAGGCTAAGACTAGTTTAACTACTAAGGTGAATATGAAATCTTCTATAACACCAATTTGTAAAACTGACTCCCAACTTATATATCTATGGAAGTTCAACGTGGTCATAAAATCTTTATATTCTACATTATCATAAATTACATGGCGTAGTTCAAACAGCTTCGTAGAAAACCGACGTGAAGTAGCAGCTTGGTCTTGCAGTACGGTGTGTGAGATATCCGACCACCTAAACCCCCCTCCCCTTCCAATTCATAATTATCTGTTTCCTTTAAAATCGGCATCTTTTCCATGATTCTTTAGGTATTGTGCAACCGAGATCACTTACCATCAGGTGACCCACTTGATCACTTGCCACTGTTATAAAAACGTAACAGTATTCTTAAATTTTTTATCCTAGCTCGGCAAAGTGACTACGTTACACCTGATGGTAAATGTAGCGCAATACTTATTAAATAACATAATAATAAATAATTAACGAAATGAAATTGTCCCAACAACAAGAAACACCTATTAAAATTTATTACGGGTTACAGGAGGTCTGGTGTTATGGGTATTTTTATAAGGGAATTAAACTCATGATCATTCATTAATGATCCAGCCCACCTACTAAGCCTACACCTAGGGTGTCAAATAAGGAAATGTCATATCGACGCTTGAAAGGGAAAATATCTAAGCGACATTGAATAAACTTTACAGGAGAGTGATTTAAAGTTATTTATTTATTTATAACTTTATTGTACATCACAATATAAAGTAAACTATACAATAGACATCTTAGAATAATAAAAAGAAGTACAATTGGCGGCCTTATTGCTTTTTTTTTCTAAAAGTTAACATTTTTGAAAAAAAATCATGAAAAGTTATGTAATTGTATATTGCATACATATTATGTATGTTAAAAGCATTGAAATTGGACAATTAGAATAACATTTATAATTATTTTTCTAAAAATTTTAAATTTAAATCACTGTCCTGTAAAGTTATTTGAATGTCGCTTAGATATTTTCCCTTTCAAGCGTCGATATGTTTACTTATGTACATATATTAATTTATGTACATACTAATTCTAGTTCAGTTTTTATTACTTTAGATTTTAGTTGCAGTTGTTCTTAGTTGTATATTCTACCATAGAATCTACCATAGAATCTGACAAAATATATGTTGTTAAATACTATGGTGAATGCTATATACGCTATACTTGCTGAACATTATATCACTCATTATCATGTTCATTTTAATAACAATACTAATAACTGTAAAAATATGTACCTACAACATGGCAGTGCTGTATTAAAATAATAAGACATTATTTTATATACAACAAAATATAATAAAAAAAATGACGTGAAATCGAATGGATTTACAATTGAAAACATCCAATTTTGAAACAAATATTTGTGCAACACACTAATATTTATTAATTTGACATGTTATATCTTTATATATATAATTCTTCTGTGAGTGTGTATGTTCCTGAACTTCTCTTAAACGACTGGACCGATTTTGATGAAATTTTTTGTGTGTGTTCAAGGGGATCTGAGAATGGTTTAGATTCACAATTTTGTCCGCTGGACAATGTTTTTTTTATTAATTTTTAATTTATTAGTAGTTGTTGAGTTGTCGTTGCGAAGCTTGCCGTGATGACGGGTCGTATAGCGTCTAGACTGGACAGGGACAGGACAGGGACAGGACAGTGAGACAGGACAGTGAGACAGGAAAGTGAGACAGGACAGTGAGACAGGACAGTGAGACAGGACAGTGAAACAGGACAGAGAGACATGACAGAGAGACAGGACAGTGAGACAGGACAGTGAGACAGGAAAGTGAGACAGGACAGTGAGACAGGACAGTGAGACAGGACAGTGAGACAGGACAGTGAGACAGGACAGTGAGACAGGACAGTGAGACAGGACAGTGAGACAGGAAAGTGAGACAGGACAGTGAGACAGGACAGTGAGACAGGACAGTGAGACAGGACAGTGAGACAGGACAGTGAGACAGGACAGTGAGACAGGACAGTGAGACAGGAAAGTGAGACAGGACAGTGAGACAGGACAGTGAGACAGGACAGTGAGACAGGACAGGGACAGGACAGTGAGACAGGACAGTGAGACAGGAAAGTGAGACAGGACAGTGAGACAGGACAGTGAGACAGGACAGTGAGACAGGACAGTGAGACAGGACAGTGAGACAGGACAGTGAGACAGGCCAGTGAGACAGGATAGTGAGACAGGACAGTGAGACAGGACAGTGAGACAGGACAGAGAGACATGACAGAGAGACAGGACAGTGAGACAGGACAGTGAGACAGGACAGGACAGGGACAGGACAAGACGGGGACAGGACGGGGACGGGACGGGGACTGGACGGGACGGGGACAGGACGGGGACGGGACGCGGACAGGACGGGGACAGGACGGGGACAGGACGGGGACAGGACTGTCCAACCGGAGGGAGGTGGGAGACGACCTGACTTAGGTCGTCGAAGTCAATTAAATGTGCGACGGGCTACCTCACGTGCAATGGCGCAGTACCTCACTTAATTGCATTTAATGTAAATAAAACATTTGTATTAAGTTTTGACCACATTTTACACAAATATATTATGTAGGTGATACGAAGTTCACCGGGTCATCTAGTATATATATATATATAAATATACTAATAATAAAATCGTAAGCACAGCACACATACAATATTTACCTCGGTTATTAAAACCTCGGATATTAAACTCATTGGCATGTTAGTGGAACACCAACATCTTAGGCCCAAAACTAACCTCGAGGGCAAAACTAGGCTCCCGTTACGGGTTGTCAGGGTCAGACGGTGGGTCGCCCTATATAATACCAGTTGCATCGTAATCATGATGAGAAGACGGACTCTGAACACCCGGCAGAAAGAAATAAAGTAAATTCAACTCATTGCTTCGCGTTTCATAGCTGGCTATTCTCCCACTGCGCCACGAAGGCTGTCTGTTATTGAATACAGGGCGTGGCACTGCACCTAAACTAGACGCTTGCCAAATACGCAATGCAGCCACTCCCAAAAATTTCTTATCGATCGTTATATTGAACAAACAGTCAAGCGTCGCACTAGGCTCTCTCGGGATCATGAACCTTTTATGACACGCGAGCATATTAATCTGATGTATATATACATCAGTCGACTGCGTGCCACAATCGGTTAAATATTATTTCTTTGTACACTGAGGCGGTGGTGAACATTTTTATATTCATTGAAAATAACCAATAAATTAAATTTAAATTTTGTATGATATACCTACTAAGATCCTGCCGTACCAACGATGACATCAATATAAATCTAAATAATAAATTTGATGTTTAACTTTTGGGCAATAACAAATAGGTATATTTGGAACCCTTTAGTTGCCTTCTATAATATTGAGTGAAATTTTTCGTCAAAGAATTTTTTCAAGCGTCCAATATTTTTCTTTAAAAGAAAATTACCTAAAAGACCCTTATATTTAGAACTCACAGAGCCTCTGTCTGTCTGTCTGTGATATCAAGACTAGTTTAGGTAATACAAACATAATACCTAATATACAAATAGCTAAGTCTGAAAATAAAACTGTTAATTATCACTACCAGAGACAGTGTCTACAATCCATATCCTTATATTATGACATATTATACTGTGACTTCTTTTACTTCAGTTTCTGTCCATCCAAAGTTTGTCTGGCAGACATTGCTCCTAGCGATAAGACCGCCCATTGTAAAACCATTTAGTAGTCCGATTCTAAATTATTTTATGTGATTATTGGTTATACAATAAAGATATTATTGTATTTATATTATTAAGCGGGTGTGTAAAAATATAACAAACAAAAGAATAACAAAAAAAGCTTGGTTGATAATATAAAACACAATATATTCATGAACAATTAATATAACACACGAGAACCACAGCCGACAGGACCAACTCCATTATAAGCAAAGTCAGCAACCGGTCCTTCAGCTACAATACCCACAGCGCCGTCACCGCAACCATATGATATAACACCACCTCCCGCGGTGGGGAATACGCCCTCCACACTTGCCGCGCCAACGAATGGCATGCGGCCAGCTACAACCACTGGTCCCTCGATGAGCAGATTGTCTGAAGCGATAGACATGCCTGGTGGGGGCATGTTGGCTAGAGCAGCAGGAATATACGGTTCTGAAGCGATCAGTGGTCCAGCGCAGGGTGCGGGGCGCACTCCACAACCTACTTCAGGAACCCCAGGACCAAAGCCTAAGTTTCCTACGCATTGTGCTGAGATTGTCTGTAAAAATATCATTTTATCACTCCTAGTGATGCACCAAAATCTAGTATAAATATGCAACTCTTGCTGATGCTGTTTTGTCTGTGTACATGATTTGTTTGTATAGTGACAAAGACTGTACGTGCCTGTCACTAAATCTTTTCATAAATGTATAGAATAACGCGTCACTGTAAAATAATTATAAACTACATATTTACAAGCTCACGCACACACTGCAAGTTATACCTATAAAGGCGAACCGATGAATCTATAAATATATTGTTCGACATATCTACTACAATTATTCATAAAAGTGATGACTAAGTGGTAATCACGAGTTTGTTTGTTTTTTAATGGTAGGCAGCGGATTGTCTTTGCCCCTGGCATTACCGATGTCCATGAGCGGCGGTGACCGCTTACCATCAAGCTGGACCGCTTGCTTGTCTGCCTATCGAGGCAGTAAAAAAATTGTCTTATACTTTAAATACAGAATATTTGATTCTTCATAGATAAAATATTATTGAAGATCATACCTGAATAACTAAAGCAGAAAAACATAGAACAGTTTTGAATTCCATCTTGATATGCTTTCACTGAAAGTGGATTTACTAATATAGGTTATTTGTAAAATGAAGTTTTTATAACACATCCTTATCAATATTTAGGTAATCAAAGGAAATCTTGTAATCTGTGAGCCAATCCAAAGCAATCCAATGACATAACTTTTACCACGCAGATGATAAAAATCAGGAAATTAGGTAAACGGTGTTATATTAGCCTATAAAGAGGTCAAGGAATCTACAGTGCAAATACTATCTTTATGCTGTGATAATGTCGTCAATAGTTTTATTTATCCTTTTTATTCAAGCCTATTTAATACAGGTATTATTTATTCATTTAAACTCTTGGAACCTTAAGTAAATGTGTAAATGTCATTCGCTTCACAATAAGGGCTCTTTATTTAATGAATATATTTGGGATGCAATGTAAATAATACCACGATATTATAAATTGATCAAAATAAATGACGTCCGTTTATGTAACGGTTAGATTATGGAACAAGGGTTGCGAATATTATTTATGAAAAGCCTGTATCCAGGGGAGGTTCCAAGGGAGATTCCAATTATTTTAACTTACAAAGAAGAAACATTATCTAATCGTCAATCTCTTAATTTACAGGCAGCCTACAGCCAATGCACAGGCCTAGCTCCAGGTGTAGTTGGTTACCCTGGTGGATACTATGGAGCTCTTGGCTACGGTAACATCATAGGTTATGGAAACTATGGTTATGGCATTGGCCTAGGAGGTATTGGATACCCCAATATAGCACCTGCATGGGCACCAGGCTTGCCACCATACGTGCCAGGCACGTTGACTGGCGCTTACGGCGGTATTGGCAATGGTGTGATCAGTTTAAGTGGAGAATTACCAGTAGCTGGTGCGTCTAGAGTGGCGGGTCATGTGCCAATCATCGGCACCGTGCAGTTTAGCGGCAACATGCCAGCCGCTGGCACGGTCGTTATCACTGGCACATGCGGTTGCGGCTGTGGTTGCAATGGTTACTATTATTATTAGTTCTTTAAGTGTTGCTTTACTGAATAAATATTTATAGTATTATGTATGTATTATTAATTAATAAAGCCAAGTATGAATTTCCAATGAAACTGAAAATATCCTAATATAAAGTCTAACCCTTCGACGTCAGTTAGAAAAAGATTACAAAGTTCACCTAACATTACAGGAAGAGAAAGAGGCTTGAGGTCAATAAGGTTGATAATAAAATATACTTCATTAATGAAAGTGAAAATATTTAAGCTTTGAGACGTAAATATACATTATGATGACGAATATTTTTTATTTATAGTTCTTTATTGTACATTGGGACTACAATCCCATGGTCGCCTCTTACAAGTAACCACAGGGTGAATAAAATATCTACTTAAGTAAAAGTGCAATTGTATATAAATCATATACATACTTCTTTACTCCGACATAAACATTAGTCCCAATAATAATATAGAACTATTACTAATGTTATACCTATGTTTACAAATAAATAATTCTGATTCTGATTCTGAAAAAAGGTAGCTAGCAGCCGATTCACAGTTACTCTGTAGCCGTCGCTACGCCGCACTGTAGCGCCCGTGGTAGCGCCTAATTAATGCTACGAACGTTGTCATCCCACTTATTTCAATATACAGGGTTATTTTTAAAACACCAGCAACCTCGCAGGGGTAGATTCCTAAGGTTATAAGCTACTACTTTTGTTCTACGACTTTTGATAATTTGTTAGATTTTATTTTCATACAAAAATAAGTATTCATTTAATTTCCGTCTTGAATATTAACAACGCGCATCGCAGATTACGTAAACAAACACGCGAAGCGTGGGGAACCGGGCTAGCGGCTTTGAAGGTCAACGCTCGAGCAGCTGACGGCCGCTTTGATGTCGCGCGCGCACGCCGCGCCGCGCCGCATTCTACGAAGAAAAACACGACACAACAAAAACTTGTAAAATATTTTTTTTTTAAATATATTTAGTTATATCCAAACTCGTAGAACAAAAGTTGTTCCGTATGAGGTCAGCTATCTGGTCCTGCGAGGTTGCTGGTGTTTTAAAATTAACCCTGTATAATGATGCAGGCTGGAAAATATTAAAATAAAAAAGGTTTAATACTTGATTAATCTAGTATCTAAGATAGTTACTTTTAGTATAAATATACCGAAAATAAAAGAAACCATTTAAAAAATAATATACTCACCAAAACATTTGAACTATCAAAGACCTGAGAAATTTAAGGTTCCATACCAATAAAAAATCTATCACCTTTAACATTTACAATCATACCGTAACATTTTATTAACAACTAGCTTTTGCTCGCGGCTCTGCCCGCGTGAACGTTTAAAATTAACAAAGTTTCATACAAACTTTCATCCCCTATTTTATCCCCTTGGGGGTAGAATTTATCAAAATCCTTTCTTAGCAGATGCCTACGTCATAACATCTACCTGCATGCCAAATTTCAGGCCGATCCCTCCAGTGGTTTGGGCTGTGCGTTGATAGATCACTATGTCAGTCAGTCACCTTTGAGTTTTATATATTTAGAAGATTTACGTTAATATTTTAATAGCTTGCAAGTCAGGATGCGGATATTTTATTATTGTTTTTTAATCGCTTGAATGATGAAGCGAGTAGTTCGTTCGCCTGATGGTAAGCGGCACGCCTACCCATAAACAGAAGCAACACCACACAGAACTTTGTATCACAAAGCATTGCATAGCATGCAACTGCGCTAGTCATCCTGAAACACAGGACGTTAAGTCTCATAATGCCCAATAATTTCAGTGGCGTAAATATCCTTTAAATCAAAACACGACAGTACTTATACACTGCTGTTTGGAGGCAGAAATAACCAAAGCGGTGATACCAACACACACGACCTCTCGCATATGATGAACCTTCTGCATCACACAGTATCTAGTAGAAGTGTTTTTTATCCGAGCACGTAATGTGACTGCACTACACGTGATGTGCAGAATGGTAAGAAGGTAAGACACCTGATGCCTGATCCCTGATGGTAAGAAGGTGAGGAGTGTGTACTCCTCCATGAGCGATATTTGCTTAAAAGGATACCTACAAAGTTTTCTTTTCACCTAAGAATATATAGATTAATATCTTAACTTTGAGGCGCTTGTAGCCAGTTCTTCGGTAAATAATTAAGGATTTAAGCAACCCTTGGCAGTTTATAGGTTTATTTCAACTGAGCATATTCGTGCTTCTGAGGACATGTAAGAAGTCGGCCACGCCTGTTATGGACTGACAGTAGTCGCTAAGCTAAGTTGTGGGCATTCGGCCGGCTTGTAAACTTTGAGCACTAAGAAATAATAGAGGAAACATAGTACCTATGTAAAGAATACAAAAAATAATCGTACAAAAAAGTTATAACAAGAATAATTTCGATTAAAATACTTTCCAATCAGCGCCCAATGTCACCGATTTAGAATCTTACCATTACAGTATAAGTATTAAGGCCAATTATTGATGGAACCACATCAATATTGATTAAATTAGAAACTAATTTAAATCTTAGCTTTTAATTTTTTAATCGATTTTAATATGTTGATTTTATTGTTTTAATAGCTTTTAGAGAAAGAATCATCAAAAGCGATGCATAAATGTTGAATTCTAAAAGTAGATTAGTTTCTTATACCTGCAATTTCTCTTCAAATTTAAATGAAGGCAATTTTAAGGTATATTTCAATGGGATCCCTATATGAAAAGATATTTATGCTTTGATATATATTAAAAAGAATCTTGAAGCTTGTTTTCCTCGGTTAAAAATTATATTTCTATTTCTGTAGCAATCCTTTTTAATTGTACTTATCTCTAAATATTTTAAATATATATCACATTTAATGAACACAATAACCGTGAACTCGCACGTAAAATGTCCTAATAATTTTGAAATTAAATATAATGCAATTACACTGATAGTACATGAGTTTTGCTCAACGAATATTATTTCTTAACACCAGGAAATTGATAAAAATAATATTCTATATAAATACGTTCCCTATAAGTTTTTTCATTCATTACTAAATTAAATCTTGAAAATGATTGCCAGGCTGCCACTATTTATTCTTCAAGCTGTTTTGTTACAAGTAAGTTATTTTGAGGTTGTAATTTTTAAATGTACGGAACAATGACTTAAGTCCTACTGCCGCACTTAACGTCGACAATGTACTTTAATTATCATATTTAGAGTTCTATTATTTCTCACAGACGTCATTTAAAATTATCTTTGTACCCAGTAAAGACGCATGAAGCATTTTCTCTAGTCGTTAACGTATTTTAAAAGCGTTGACTAGGTCTGTTTATAGTAATAATTGAAATTATTGACTGACAATTAAAGCTTATTGGCGTCATTCAGTGTGGCATCAAGTAAGTTTGAGCAATACAGACATGTATAAAATAAGACTGTTTCATGTCAATACCTAATACAGACTTATTACGACAATAGTGTATATACTTATTTTTTTCTTGATGACGTGACTCGGATGGACGTACACTCATTGCTTAATTATACTAATTTGTAAAAAAACAAATGCATAATTTAAATTGTAGGACTGTATATCATTTGATTATTAACGTTCCGTAATTACCGAACTGCTGAGAGAAGGTAATATAAATTTTTAATTAAGAACTTAAGATTTATAATTTTTTATGTTATCAGAATACAATGTATTTTTTTGCAGGTAGCCTTCAGCTTGCCATTTCCAGGCTTTGGAAATGGATTGCTGGCAAATAACTTGTGCAACAACCCTCTATCGCCGACGCTAGTACCTGGCCTCCCCACCGTCGCGGCTGGCAACGCGGTTACGACCGTAACGTCTTTGCCAAACTGTCGGGCAGCATCTCTGTTCCCTGAATACGCGCCTGTGCAAACCACCCAAGTGACTCCATTAGTGACAGAGATTATGCCAGCTCTGGAGTTCGGTGATATCACTGTGACCGGTGACATGCCCATTGGTGGCACTATAAGAGTCAGTGGCTGTTTCCCGGTGTATGGCACAGTGGCGGTAGATGGCGCTATGCCATCCGTTGGCACCGCTATTATTAACACTGGCGGTGGATTCGTCACCCAGATCATAGAGCCCACTTGCAGATGTGGTGCTATATTGTAATATTTATACGTAAATAAACATTTGACTTATTAACAATTCCGACTTTTGTATTACAAAAGTATTTATTGTATATACATATCTTATATTATTTAACATATTAATAAAATAAATTAATTATATTAACATACATATATGTTTTTTGAAAACTCTCCTAATTGTAGACAACTTTCAGATTATGATATAAATATTAAGACACTAAGAAAATTAATCCAACATAAAAACTACTATAATTAAATAAAGATATTTATTATTTATCATCAATAGTTCACTATTTTAATTCTATGGTAGAGATAACAATATGCAATAATATACTTTATATTTTTCTTAGAAATTAACTGAATCCATGACACGTTAACCATTCCCAATAAACATAAATAGAAATAGTAGTGTACTTTTTTCCTAGAACATCAGTCCTACGCCTTAGCTTAAGCAAGTAAACTAGGAGGTTCAGGTCATAGTAATACAAACGCTTGGAATAGAATCAGTCGCATATTTCATAGTACCTTTAGCGTTATTTGGAAATGCACACAAATAAACATAAACACATTTTACGGCGCCATATTCCTTAGCAAATCCAGGTAAAAAGTTTTTAAACTTTATCGATCGTGTCATTAAGTGTTGTTTTCTACTGCCTCAAAACATCATAATCAAGTGATTGAAGAATTTCATGACCTCAGTGCAATAGTATGCAAGATTTTAACGTATTCCCGCTTATCTATAACAAGCTGTAATTGCGTAGAGTGTAGAAGAAAATCAGGAAACAGGATGTTTGAAATGGAAATATAAAGAAATGTACGTCAAACTTTTCGAAATCTACATTATTTATTTAGACCAAAAATATAACAATAATACACATGGTGCACGCAATTTATTGCAAGTACTTAAGGGTGAATCCCGGAAAGGAATGGGGCTGACAACATCTTAGAGGCCAAGCGAGCCTCACCTATACAGGGTCCACTCTGCTGATTAATGGACGAAGCAATGGTGAAACTGTTGCGGGTTGTGGGGGTCGGACGGCAGGTCGCCCCACATAATACCACATCCACCGTCAAATCATGGAAAGGCGAACCCTGGCATTAAGTCCGGACGTTGGCCAGGCAGAAAGAAAGACTCAGGAGCGTATCCTCTACGTACTAGTATAACTCTTTTTATCGTATTCGAAACGCTAACTAAAAACTAAACGATTTCTTACGTTTACGTGAATGTTACTCACTGAAATAAAACTAATTGAAACGTCGGGACCAAAATGAATAAAAAACCGCGACAAAATCCGTTTAAATTAGTTTTATTTCAATAAAAACTAAACATTAACGCTAATGGGACATTTAACCCAACTAATTATTGTACCTACACCCAAATGACTCGCCAAATCATTGACCAATGAATCGTACCATCACCGCTGTTGTAGCAAGTGGCCGCATCTTACTAAATATGGGTGACGGCCCATATGACTTACATGAGAACTAGTCCGTAGTTTGTGAAAAGCCATCGGGACTAGTGACGAATAGCCGTATTAACATATACGTAATAACTATAAAGTTCTAAACAAAAATTCTTACCTCCCGTAGGACGACACTTTGGTGCTCTCACAAGAGTCTTTCGGCGGATTTCACAACTTCGGTAAAACAAATTTAAGAAGCACATAATAACCACGAATTTTAGAACTACTTTGGCGTTTGACATAAGGTATCCATCTATATAAATCTTTTTTTTTTTCATGGCTCGGCAAAATGACTACGCCACACCTGATGGTAAGTGTAGCGCAATCCATGAACAATGTCGACCAACGATAAACAGTGTGTCTATCGTTGGTCAGCACGATCATGCCGGCCTGCCTAAATGCTTCTTCACACTCCGTTTAAAGAACCCCATATTATAGGAAGGAGGGAACACGTGTGCCGGCAAACTATTCTACAGCTTAATGGTCCGGCAGAAGTACGAATTTGCGAACTTTTTAGTTTGAGCCGAGATGAGGAGACCACGAACCTGTGGCTCCGCAAGCCAGCACGTATGGTTCTGTTAAGGAAAGGTGAGGATCTGTCTTCGGAATTCTATTTTATTCAAAAGTATTTAGAACATACTAATTTTAGAAGATTTGAAACTTTTTCCGATTCTTTTTTAGTGATATTTTATTAAGTAGATACACTCAATTAGCAGCACAGCACAACACCCAGACCCGAAACAAATATATATGAATCACACAAACATTGGTCTCGGTGCGAGAATCATACCCACGACCTCTCACTTCCCAGCCGACCACTAGCACACTACGCCACATAACTCTAATTCGCATATTTTCGAGTACAGCAAGTACCTATGCTTTTCAGCGTCAATATTGACGTACAAAACACAAAGCTCATTTAGCGTTTACTCAGATCTAGGACATTTATACACTTTGAGAAAAATTATATAGGTAAGTACGTCCAGATTTAATGAAAGTTCATTAAACGCACTGTATGTGGGCCAAAACATGAAATAGTTCCAGTCATGTCATTAGAATTTGGACACATACTTATAGAGCACAAGTCTTCGCTCGCTGTTCTGCCTGCCTGAATATCTCTTTCCGGGATAAAAAGTAGCCATTGGCCTAATCATTGTGCCACTTTTGATCCAAATCCGTTCAGGCGTTCAGGCCAAATTGATTAACCTCTAATCATATCCACAAACATCCAAACTTTCACATTTACAATATTATTACAAGTAGGATAAGAAGAAAAATAAAAATCAATGCATTATTTCAGTAATTATTTATTTTGTAATTACCAAGTTTTTGAAGTATAAAATATTGTAAATAGCAATACGTACATATATATACCATAATATACATAATTATATATAAGTATAATAAAATAGATTTACCAAAATTATAAATATACAATATTTTTAATAGATACATTTAATATAATGAAACAAAACCATATATAAAAAAAATAACGAGGTAGAAGAGACATTATTTTGAAGTAATAATGTTGATTATCAGATGAAAACGTCTAAAATGTTGATGGCACACGTTTAAATTCGAAACGAAAACAGATGTAATTCACGTTTTAATTATAAAAATAACAATAGCAATATATGATGATCGTCATAAAGAAAAACAGTGAAAGACAACGATTGCCAGTCTTTTGAGTGATTAAAGGGCATTAAAAAAGGCAATATATACGTAATAAAACAATCCATTATTTTAATTTCGTGAAGAAGTCAAAGTAAATCAGAAGGATAAAAATCTACAATAACTGAAAAAGAAATTATTCACAAGTAACGTAGACACAAAGTGATGGCCAAACCTAAAGCCTTATAACCTTCTTTTTCGGCAAATATTTTAACACAACTGTAGAAGTTATTAAGGTTATTTAATTAATTAATACCCCATTATATTATTATTTCGCATTTAGAGGCGTCAAATAATTTCAATTGTTCAAGGAACATTTCATAAAATGCGATTATTTATCAGATTCCTCAGTTAAGTTTATTTTTAAGCTGATTCATTGCCGAATTTAAAAATAATCGTAACTAACGGATTAGGGCCAAATAACGCTTAATCTGGCTCTAAGTTTAGAAATAAGGGACTTCTAAGACGTGATGATATTGACTGACATGACATGACTTAGCATTAATTGACGTCACTGAGTACGACGGATAGTGTAAGAAATGGAATACGAAACAACAATTAATGTAGAAAATGAGACTGATTCAAAGAACAAGTAACAAATGTATGTAATTAAAAAAGATACCATGATGGTGTACTACACACGATTACTACATATCAATAAATACGAATATCTAAATACATTTAATGAATATGTATATAAAATACATAAATATAGATATAACAGTATTATGCTTTACTCGCAACATAAAGCAGCCCTGCTAGTAAAACATATATTTATGTCGTAACTATTTAGATAGGTCCAGTCTTATATAATACATGTCTTGGCTACTAATAATTGCTAAGCGACGGCTAAAAAAAAGAAACTCTACTTTCATTTTTGATATTTGGCATGCAACAATAAATGTAGCTCCTCAGCTTAGTTAGAACACATCTGCACTCAACGTATTAAAATGAACGTATCTAAATATTTACGTATATGACAAATTTGACTCTTATTTATAAAAAAAACATCCATACTCCTCGAAAATTAAGTAAAAACGGCATCACTACTAAGATGATCAGTAAATTCGTTAAACGCGAATTACAAGAGGACATTATACCCAAGACCATATCCGTAGCCGCACCCGCAACCGCCGCCGCAACCACATCCACCCCAAGGACCGTTCCAAGCCCCATACGGCCCCATACCCGCTACAACCGCTGGGCCAAGGGGCAGTGTCTCTGCCAAGAGGCTACTCACAGTCAGGAGTGACAGAGTGTCTGCCAGTGTATTGGCTACAGATGGGACCTGAACCACTGTAGTAGGGGCCGTTGTGAGTAATGGCGAAGTTAGAGTTGGGCCGCAACCGCCACCACAACCACAAGGGCTGACCACAGGAGCAGCGGCGACGACATTACCGCAAGTTCTGATGCACTGAGCAGTGGTACCCTGAAAAAAAAATATATTCCTAAGCCCACGCAATTCAGTGATCACTATCAGTAAAGCTGAAAAAAGGGAATACACTTCTTCACATCACAACCTAACCCTCAAAGATTTTGTTATCACTGAGTAGTAATAGTTGGAATGGTTTAATATGTGGTAAGTCATCCTGAATGAATGTGATCATCCCATATCCTTTACTCTGGTGAATAAAATAAATAATGACAAAAACTAACTTTCGTTTAATAATGCCTATGAGGCTCAATATGCTCATTGATGAAAAGAAATGTTTACACTCTTACCTGCAAGGCTAAAGCCTGGACAAACAATATGACTAGAGTAATGGCTTTCATGTTTGTATTTCAGTGCGTCGTCTTCACAAAACAATATTTTTGAACAAATTCACCTTTCCTTTTATATGAAAATTATATCACAACTATGAGTATATGCAATATTATCTACATTGGTAATCATTACATAATAATAGATAAAAGAATGTAGTTTCTAATGAATTATGAAAGATGCAGTTTGATGAAAATTACACCAAAATATAAAAGATTTTTTACGATGCTTGGTTAGTTGGTCACTCACAATGGTTTGAGCTAGCTAGAGTGATCCATGAATCCACGTGGTGCGAGCATTATGTCCCTAATTCTGTCATACTGAGAAAGGAGACTTGATGTGAGGAACACTATTTATGTTTGAAATATGAAGACTGACGAACAAATAATATTTCGTATATAGTGTTTTAACCGACTTCAAAATTGGGGATGGTTTCAATTCTTTTCTAGTTTTACTTTTTATTGACAGAGCGTGGTGGACTAAGGCCTAATTCCTCTCATTCAGTACAGGAGGCCCGTGCCCAGCAGAGGGACGTATAAGTGATACAGGGCTAGTAAAAAAAAAATTAACAGCCTCCGTGGGGTAGTGGGCATGTAGCCAACTATGAAACGGAAAACCGCGAGTTCGATCTCCGCACCAATACACATGTTTGTGTGTTCCACAAATATTTGTTGTGTTGTGGAACAGCAAGTTCCTCGTAGTTCCTGAAACCCACGATACAAATTAACCTGTACTATGTGTGGGACTGTTGGGTGTATTAATTATTATTATTTACATATTACTCTTTTTACACGGATGCCTCAGGTAGTTGTTGGTGGTTCGGAGTATAGTCTTTGACAACATGAGCGCAACATTATTTTAGACAGTATGCAAATACATATGTAGTTGAATACTATATGGATCTTGTGGAGACTAGAAAGAATTTCCGTATTTTCCGACGTTTTTACCATACCTATTATTGGAATTAAGTGTAACAGGTCAAGTGATAGGACCTACTTAATGACATCTGTAGTGCTTTACACCTGACTTCTCCAGGTGTAAATGTTACACTTGAGGTTAATACCTCCTCAATTCATTATTTTGTCTCGCTCCGCTATGGAGAGAAGTGGACAATTAATATTTCCAACTCCTCCCTAACCTTTTATCTGATTAATTTCGTTGCGGGACAAAGACATTAAGGCATTCCCAGAGACTCGCCGAGCTTTACTGCTCGGTGTGAACAAAAATACGTGCCACTGTTGATCCTAGTGCACAGGAGTTACAATGGCGGGTGTGGGGAGAATAGTCTCTAGAAAAATAATGTCTGAGGTATTATCTACCTGTCGATTGTTGGAGCAGATATTATTTAATACTTGCACCTATTTCTAATATTATTATATAAAATTACAAATAAAATTTATTATAGTTGATATATTTTATTCACACAGGTGATTAGAGAAATAATATAATACATATTAGAGAAATAATTTTATTCAGCCACACACTATTATTAGAGTAATTGCCGAACTCTCGCTTTAAATGTCAACTGGTTTGTGGGCGTACTCACTTAAGTCGAGAATAAAGTGTGTTCTGTCAGCGTATAAATATGAGTGCATCTCAGAGAAGAATAGATTATATTACGAAAGATGTAAAGTCAGAATAATGAGGAGAATACATAGGAAGATTTTTTTGTATGTTACGTGACAACTTCGCCGACCACCGGTCGACTCCGTGGACCGATCTTTATAATTATTTTTGTATTCGATCGAGATCCCTTTCTATCTATTTTGATTAAGATAAGACGACGTAGTACGAAGGCAAAACAGGTAACGTCTTGAATACTTATAGGCAATCGAATAGGTGCCGCGATATGAGATAAATCGATTTTTATGAAAATTCGTAATTTATTTTGAAGGACTAATACTACTGGTCCGGGTTCGCTGGGCCAGTAGCTGATTTTTTTGTTTTTACTTAGTTATTATTTATATAATTTAACAGTCATATTGTCCTACAAATAAAATAATAATTTTTTGAGTATCATCAAATCTAAATATTCTATTCTTGCTACCTCTGTTAGCTACCACAATAGAGAATTTTCGCATAGGGAATTGTTGGGCGTCTCATCGAAACGAAGCTACTCACGGAAAATTAGCTTGATAGTAATCAAGTGGATCAGCTGGCCCAGGGAACCCGGACCATACATTATTATTATTAATAATCATATTTATTGTTCTTTCGTATAAAATTCCTTTCGAATTACATAATACTTATCATTATCGCTTAAGTAACGTGTTATATCGATTGAAGAAATCATCATTACATAACGCAGTTGCATACATAAATGTTGGGATTGCAATCGATCTTTTTAATGATAAATCGATAACTGTAGAAGTGTGTTGTGTTTTTGTGTGACTAGTGTTAAATATAAAATGCTAATTTGTGAAATTTTAGTTGTTTACACATTATGCAATGTAAGTTGTTATGATACAGAAATTATTATAATAATAATTAATTATGATATAAAGTAGACATTTATTTACATACATATTATGATATACATTTCACAAATTACATATATAAAAAATAGTTCATAATGGTGATCAAATTCAGCCTTTTTCTGAACGATTTACAGCCTACATAACTTTCCCAATAAATTCATCATTGTTATGCTTCTGCTTCTATTGTTACGCTTAAAGTGCTTTGTTTATTACAGACTGCCATTTCCAAAGATTTAACACCCACACATCAACTAAGGGACCGATTCTCGCAGCCACCGATACCGCTTAACCCGTATCCATATCAGGAAGACTTGACTTCGACGGTGCAGTTCCTTAAAGAAGAAACATCTACTAAAAAGAATCAAATCAGAACTTTAATAAAGTTATTAAAAAAGGTATTGACAAAACACATGGATGTTTTAAAAGAGAAAGAAGAAAATGATGATAACAAATCCAATATGGTGGGATTAAAAGATGCACAGGACCTTAAAAAAGAGTTTTTCAAGGAAAACAATACTGCGTTCGAAAAGAAGGACCAAACTCATATTAAAGAATTCAAAACTGAGATTGTTGACGATGTAAAACGCGAAAACATTATTAATGAAATTTATAATATCGATAACAGTATGGTTGATTTTCAAACACCACAAGACTACAACAAAGTAATTAGTAATCCCAATGAAATAATTAAATCTATTAGTATTTCGTCACAAGATATCGTTGAAAATTATCCTTTGGACTACATACGTGATTTAAGACCAAAACCTTATTCTAAAAACCTTCAAGAGCCCTATGTATTAGAAAGGCCGGAACCAAAAACGATTGAAATGTACGACACCATATTAGAAAAAAGTGAGAAAATGAATGAAATGGAAGCCAATGCAAAAATCGTAGCGAAAAATAATCCAGAAAACCGATTTAAAAAACAAACATTTTTCATACCGTATGTAAAGGCTTCTGATATTTTGAATGATAAGCCGAAATATATACCAAAAGAAGCTTACTGCGAAGACAATCTCCATCCTAAAACGAGTTCTGACGTAATGGATATACAATCCACTTTAGAAAATCCTGTCACAAATTATATATCATGTTCAGATTCAAGTGACACGGTGGCAATGCTCTTTAAGCCGAAAACAATATCACTAATGCAAGCATACGGTAATTTGCTAAAGAAAATCACAGTGACTGTTTTAGTCCCATTTCATGTGACAAAGCTTGTTGCATAAATATACACCGTCACCGTCAACGGATACAGCATAGTAGGTGTCAGGAATAATAAAATAAAAAACCTCACAGAGGCCCCAAAAGTGGCTCTAGTTATAGGTTTAAATTAGCTACTTCTGCAAAAATCCTATTGAGCGTCCATTCAAATTAATCATAATCAGTCATCGTAACAAAATTCCAACAAAGGTCATAATTTTCTAACTTCACGCGTGCAATTTCTGTGTCCGTGATGTCAAAAACTACTAGGAAAATGAGCCTGAAATATCAGTAAAGTATTTCATTATATAAATAATACCAGTCGCGTATTACACACATCCCACTACCAGGCACGGGCCTCCTCTTCTGAATGATAGGGGTTAGGCCTTCCACCACGCCGGCCTCACTATAGGAACTTATGTATTTCTCGTAGTTTTGGATATACGAATATCCATAGTACGAGATATATTAAACTAAAACACCTAATCAATGTACCTGCTTTACTATGAAAAGTGGCGTATCGGCATTATGGAAAGTGCTGTACAGTCCAAATAAACATACATATATTTAGTATTATTATAATGTCTACCGCTATTAGACATTGCATCCATGCCGCAACTACTTACTATATTAGTATGTGTAATTTATTTTTGGTGCTTTATTTTTTGAACGTGTTATGTACCTACCAATTAGTTGGAAGAGTTTGTCATTGACGAGAAATTAACAGATATAACAATTTACTGGGCGGCGTCATACGATTCATTTTTTAGGCTGTTTAAATAGGGTTTGTACACATTTTTTTTCTATTATTGTCTCGAATGTATCATGCAATAAAATAAACTCTCCTCATCTAAATGTGGCTTTACAGATAGCAAAGACCTAAAAATATTCTAACGGGACTTTATCAGCAAATGAATTGTGACATTGTATTGTCGCTTTGTTTATAGTAAGTTATTAAACTATTTATTCAATATTATTTAATTATACATTGTGATAATAAACTGTAAGAAAATAAACTGTTTTTATTAAATCTGCTTTTATTTTTAATAAAACAATATAAAGAAACATTACTTATTATATCTTTATAAGAAATGTCTATCAGAAACTTCTCACTTTAATAAAATATAATTGTAATTCCTGAGCCTATTTCTAAAGGAATAAACAGATCAGTGAGTACACCAGTAAGTACAATACACCTATAATACCATAGATATTAATACAACATAGCTTTATGTAATCAGTACCTACGTAGTTAATAGTAACAAAATAAATAGCCCTTCAATTAATAGATTTTTGATTTTAATTTGAAATTGGTATATAAAAAGTTTTTTTTTACTAGCCCTGTATTATATAGGTACGTCGCACTGCTGGGCACGGGCCTTCTCTACTGAATGAGAGGGATTAGGCCTTAGTCCACCACGCTGGCCTAATGCGGGTTGGCAGACTTCTAATACCTTCGAAAAATCTTATTGAGTTCTCAGGTATGCAGATTTCCTCACGATGTTTCCTTCACCGTTAAAGCGGGCGATAATTAACAAATAATATACACGTAACTTAGAAAGTCAGTGGTGTATGCTCTTGGGACTGGTTTCGAACCTGCGACTTTCGTCTCGACAGTCCATACCACTCCCCGCTGAGCTATCGCTGCTATATAAAAAATAAGTATCATTTAATTTCTTATATTGTCGTGTATTTGTAAAATAAAGGAGTACTTCGTAACTGCATGAGTCCCTAAGAATTCCTCATAAAAAAAAATCGTAGACCATATGTGAAATATACCAAGCCGCATTCCACCATGGTGGGCTACACCATCACATTATCCATTCGTTAGTAGAAGAGGCTTGTGATCAACAATGAAATCATTATTATAATTTGAAGGGACTGTAAAGTACGCAATTTTAATGATGCTTTAACCATCGGATGACCGGATTGTATTGATTTGGAACTACGATCATAAAATGTATTCGCTTCAATGACAGTCGATCAGTTTGATAGAATTGAATTCGATGAAATTAGTGATCTCAGGGTGACGAATACAATGTTACCATGCAGTAATTTGCAGTGAGTTGAGGCTACTACCACTTATTTATGTACAGGCGTGAGTGTAGCCTAGCATCATGTAACTACCTACTCATCTCGATATACATTCGAATAAAAAACCATACAACTGGCCCTTAAGCTCTGTGGAGTTCACACAGATGTGGAGTTTCATATTATCTCTCCATACAGGTTCGATATTTTTGCCAATGTTGAACGGTGAGTAAATATGTCAATTGGACCACATATGTATCATGGTTAATATTTTATTTTTATTTAATTGAATGACGAGACGAGCAAGTCGCTCGCCTGATGGTAAGCGCCACGCCTGCCCATAAACAGAGACACCACACAGAACTTTGAATTATAAAGCACTGCCTGGCACTGAACTGCGCTCGTCACCCAGAGACAGAAGATGTTAAGTCTCATAATGCCCAGTAATTTCACTGGCTTCAATTTCCTTCAAACCGAACAACAACAGTGCTTACACACTGTTGCTTGGCGGCAGAAATAGACAAAGCGGTAGTACCACCCCGGGTGGCCTCTCGCATACAAGCGACCTTGTAATATAATTATTACTACGAAAAGTAAGTAGGTAATACAATCTCTAAGGAAACCAAGCATGCCGATTTTTACTGTGTATACTAAACGTTGACGCCTTGGGCTCAAAGTTGAGCCGTGATGTAGGTACATGATATATCCCAATGACATTTTATTTTATCAAACACCGGCAACGTACGATTCCTCTAGTATTGATGGTGTCTATGGGCGGGGGTGATCACTTACATATTACATCAGGTGACCCACTTGCTCGTTAGCCCCCTCTTACATAAAAATATATATAAAATATCCGTGATCTGTATATCATAGACATTGCTATACTATTGGAACATTCCACGTGCCATTCAGGAGTTTATCACAATACAATCGAATTCGTCGGGGTGTAAACATTCTACGTCACAGACAGTGGCGCAACCCGCATGCGCACTGTATACGGTGCAGGAATACACGGGGCGATTTTATTTATTATTAGTGATGAAACAATTTCTTAAATCCAATAAAAATATGTTATAGATAAAGGGTGTACAGCTATACTTTAAGTCGATATTCGCAATGGGGTAGACGTGTAGGTAGATAATGAGATGTCTCCACTAGGTGACAATACGTGCTATTGTATGGTATTGTTTTTACAGATTATATAAAGGGTGACATGCGACGTAGAGCGCGTGCATTTTTGTATTAATTGCCAAGCTTAATTAATCACAATGTGATTATGTCGCCCCTACTGAATCAACAAGTAACAACAATAGCTCATAAACAAACGGTTAATGTTATTTGTGTTAAATTTAGGAGGTACTTGTATTGATTTTTTACCACCCAAATTTCAACCCGTGTGAACGGTGCAGTCATCCCCTAAATATAGGGGAATGAGAATACCTACCCTTATATACCATAGCGTTCAATGCGGACAAATCGGTAGTAGAGAACGCGCTGTCGAGTCTGAATGTCGTTTTACACGTACCACTATTATTATAGAAAAAACCATAGTAAAATCGATTTGAATGTGCTGCCAAATCAAAAAACTAATGTCTCTTTAAGACAGTGCTTGTGTCGTGAAGTGTGAAGCGAAGGTGAAGTAATGACGTTACGTGCCTTACCGGCATCCTGTTATATGATACAAGAAAGATTTAAAAAGATTGATTCGCCAACGAGTAGTATGCCTTCGCTAATATTTAGTAATAGGTAAGTTTTATTGATTTTGCGTGACGCGGACGCTCTGACGGCAATGTGTACCACTACCATAATATATCCATATAAATCATAAAAAATCAATACTAAGACCTATTTCAAAATGGTCAAGTAAGATTTAAACACTAACAATAATTAACATTTATGCTTTTTAACCGACTTATTTCTGAAAGTATGTACTTAAATACATAAACATATCGTAGACACAACTTTCTTCCAGTAGGTACCTACGTTTAAACCATTTCAAACTTCAAAGTATGACTTTATTATTGGAACGTGTCACATATTAGTTGTTATTAGCTGTCCCTTGTGGTTTCACCTCTGACATGTTTTGTTTCATAATTCCTAGCATATTTTAGGAGAAATAAACGGATAAACAGAAAGACAGACGCAGACAGCAACTTTGTTTTATAATTATTTATGTTACAGGCCAAAGAGTACAGTCAATCTGGGTAACTTAAGCTTTCAATGTAACATTGACTCATTAACTTGTATTTGAACGTTTAATTTTTTCTCTGCTTACTGAATCACTGTATAATAATAAGTTGTTTAATCTATGAAGGTAAAAAGTGTTTTTGAACGAAACCTGCAGTGAAATATGACATTTGTCAAATATATATTTATTTCTCATCATTCAAAATTTGGCGGTAAATAGAGTTAAAAATAAACTTGCTAAAAAGTTGTGTATAGCAGTTACTACAGAAGAACTACAGAAGGCGAGTTCAGTTTTATGTTGAAGAATCATATGTTTTTTATGTAATAACACTGAAATATCCCGCAATATTGATCGATTTTTAAAAAAATCTTTAATTAATCTGCGATCCGTTTCATTTTCAGACCATTTGGGGTAACATTAGCTCGGGGCGAGGACAGACAATGCGTGAAAATTTCAATTATGCTAAAAAGTTTTGAAGGTGGAAGTGGCCATCAAAGCTTGACATATTTAATTGTCACCCCCGAAATATTATAGTTAGTCGATTTGGAGGATCTAAAATCACAAAACGAGGCGATTCTTATGCGATTGATGATCAATTTCTATACATGGTATGGGGGAATTGAGAGCCGATATTATGTTTCTTTTTTATATGTGATTGAGTTTGTTTTATTATTTTTTATTATTTTAGACATTGCTCAATGATTATAAGTACATCAAAACCTGATTAATACAATAATAACTTGATTTAAGAGGTCCATTAAATAGATGTTGAGTTTGATAAACCAGGCAGTTTAATATTGTATTAATATGGCAACCCTACGTTGCCAAAAAAAAGGAGATAGTGATATAAACGAAATGTATTTTTTTTATCAATATGACAATCTAATCTTACCGAGGAGTAAAAAAAACTACATAAATTAGAGATTTTCTTCATCAACTCCTCATACTTATTAATGTTACCCAAATGTCAGTGTAACTTTGGCTCACCAAATTTTTGGTAATTTAAGGGTCTTTTATTTATCGTTTTGATAAATAACACATAAATTTAGATTATAAAGGCCAATATCCCACTAGAAACACTCATTTATAACAAATAACAATAAAAGTAAATCCGTACTACTATAAATTACCTCTAAAGTGAGCCAAAATTACCCAGGTTGACTGTATGTACATATATGTATAATACAGGCACATTTATGAACCTTTTACACACATACGTTTTCAAAAGATTTAACGTAAATTGGAACGTAAGCAACTGACATGCCACATATCCGGTAGCCATTGATAAAATTGTATTATGCTACTAAGTTTCAATGAGCCGATACACTCGTATGCTGCAGCTATTTAATCGTCATCTACAATTATTAAAGTTACACCTTTCACTCTCCTTCAATAGTACACTCACTTTAGGGTTTCAAGTTATGAAATTATAGTAAATAGGTAGGTATTTTTAAAATTTAACAGTTCAAAAAGAAAATTTATATGTATGTATTTAATACCTAACACTTTTAAAATTGGTTAAATACAAACAAATATTATTTAAAAAACGTGTGTGTCTCGGGACGCTCGACAGAAGTGATAACTTAAACTAATGTGGGTTAAAGTGACAGAGGAGGAAACTGCCTACTGCTGCCGTATGTGTGAGAGAAAGGGAAGCCAGAGTGGCGCCGTAACGCGTTACGTTACGAAACGGTTTACCCTCCCATAAGAAGTTATCACTTCAAAAATGGTCATACGCATTACTCTTAATGGTTGGTTGGTAAAAGCCTTAACCAACGCCTCCATAAGCTTGCGAGAAGAAAGAATAGATGAACCTGGGACCGTGGCTCGCGCCATATCCTCACTTAACCTGTGTTGCCCACCTCGCACCACTATTCGTCATTTTCTTTCGGATACCATTTGGATTTTATTACACACATCCATCCCCACTCCCACTCTATTATATAAAACCATGAAGCAATTAAAAGAAAATGTGGCTTCTGCATTGTCAGGGGCCAAACCCCCTGTTCTCTAGCGAGCGCTATGGACTATCTTTCTATAAACGAGGCTTAAAAAGAGTTTTACTCCATTGTTAAGCAGCGGTTTGGCCTGGCATTGCTGAAGTCCATGGGCTGCGGTAATCGCTTGCCATGAGATGGGCCACTTACTCGTCTGTCTACTTCATCAGATTTAGCCATAAAAGTAATAAAAGAAAATGCGATGTGATGTGATGGAGTACCGTAACTACCGTAGAAATTCTAATTATTATCCTGGCAACACCGTTCTGAATTTGTATCACGCTAATCACATTAGTGCGCTTACTTGAAGTGTATTGTACTACGCAATAAGTTGCTGCCTACGGTGTTACCGTGTTTTCTTCCTTTTGTTTGTCGAAGGCCTAACTACGACTCGTCAAGATGATGTTAATACAACAGTTTAATTGTAGTAGTAGTATTAGTAATTACTACGACGCTCAACCAATTGAAACGGAAAGCAAAGTAACGAAGAAAATCTACTCGTGAGTACTTCTAAATTTGCCATTTTTTTTTTGTGTTTAGAGCTAATTATGGGGGATCGGTAGAAATCTAGCTTTATTTCTCAATTTCTTACACATTTTGTTTAGATTCTAGAACTTTTGAAGACTATTTCCGAGTATTGGGCAATACGTCATCAAATTACCTTCATTTTGCAATAAGCTTTAACGTAATTCGTAGGTAGTTAGGTATCTATGTCTTTAGTTCTATAATTCGTGGCACAGATTTTTAAGGTTATAAATCAAGGTCGATAAGTGCTTCGTGTTTTAATAGAGGGCGATTATTAAGTTGCCAATGTAAAATATTACGTTTTCAAAGGTTTAAAGTACTTACTTACCTCTATAATAGTTTAATCCTTTGATTTTACATCGGATTTAGAGTAAACGATTAAAATGAAGTCTTACTACCTGACATTATGAATGTTATGGACTGTTACATTTTGTTTGTATCTTTACATCCAATGCATACATACTCCTTTGTGACACTAACGCCATATACTGAAAAACGAGTAAGTGGTTCACCTGATGGTAAATGATACCCACCATCCATTAATATCCACAATACCTGAAGAATCATGAAAAAGTTGCGGAACTTAAATGGATGGGATGGGGAAGGAGAGGGTATTTGGACCTCTGGATTGTATATATAGTGTTAATCATTTGGCACTAAATCTGTCCTAAATCATAATAATCTATAGCATCTATTTGGCTAGTACATCTGAATACTGAAACTCTACTCAATTGGCAGACAATCTAACGGCTACTTATTTTGTAACATGACATCATTTTGAGAATTAAGAGAGTCCTAACATGCTAAACTCAAACTTAAATGCTGGAGAAACATTTTAGTATTTTGGCTACAAAAGTAAAAAATATTAATCAGAATAAAACCAATGAAAAACAAAAGCAAAGAAATAATAAACTTTGAATGTAACAAATTTTGAGTTGTTTCTATTGCAGACAGATAGGATCTTTACTCAATTATTTTTATTATTTTAATTAATAAGTTACTTTGCCATAAAAACATACAAACACAAATGCAATAAATGTTTTAATTCCTGCATAAAGAGCAATGTAATCTCTTAATGCGGAGGATGCGTGTGACACTTATCTTTACTATTTGATTAGCGAGATGGTGGGTGTATGAGAGGAAATTTCCATTGTGAACTTTTGTTTATCTGATACAGGTTATAAAATGTGTAAAAACCAGGTTTCTAGGTGTTAAGTATTTAAATGGTTGAAAATTGTAGCTCACATTTTGCACTTCACTGCCATAATGGCTCGTACCGTCGAATCGCGTTCCGTAGTCAGCCAGTGTTCATATTTAGTAAATTCAGACTGGCATAATGCTGGTTGAAGGCTACCTGATATATATATTTGTACCCAACTGGATAACAACCACCGTACACAAGGAGAAAAACCTGCCAAAGTGGCTTGTTCCTTCAAGTTGTAGTTTGAAGTCACCTAGCATGTTCAGTAACTTCAGGCCGACATAATTCTGCCGATTGCCGAGGGACGCAATGTCTCTTAACGGTCGACGTTATATTTAGCCTAGACTGACCATCAGGAGCAGTGTACTTACTTTGACCTGCCGAGATAAAAAATAATAATAATAGAACCCACTATTGGGCACGGTCATGCTCTACGAATGAGAATAGGGTATTACACTCGACATTTTTTTATTATTTTAGTCAATAAACTATCTAAAACTTATTATCGAAAACATTTTATAAAGCTGGTCAAAATAATATAACTAAAACTTACATGCCATTTAATTCCTTTGAAAGGAGTAACAGTCACATGATGGAAATAGTATGCACGAGGGCGAATCTTGTGACGTCACAAGATTTATGGTGCCTCTAAAACGCACGCGTGCGAGGGAGATAGAAAGATTTTTCCCACCACGCACCCACCTTTGCTCGTAACAATATTTAAAACATTAACTGCGACCTCATTTTATGCACAATTTTAATTCTGTTTTCGCAAAATAGTTTCTATTTCGTATTATTTTGTTGCATTCAAACAATATGTAAATTAAAACATAGTGTAATACCCTATTAGGCATAAAAAACAAAAATTATCAACAGCCACCATGGTTGGCGAGTAGGCTGTAACACGCGAGGCCGTGGGTTCGATTCCGGCGATGAGACAAATGTTTGTGTAATTCAAAAATCGGTTTCGGTTTTGGGTGTAGTGGGATCGCAAGTACCTCGTAGTTCCTGATACTCTTGGATACAGGTTAACCTAGTGTGGGGTCAGGACTATGATAACACCAAATTACAAGTAGATAAATATCAGTTACTAGTCAGTCTTTATGCAATACACAGATATACTCTGTATCTTAAATTATACAAAGCATGCATAATTTGACCACCTTGGCGTCGCAAGTTTTATTTACAGACTACTATTAGGTTTTATGTCCTTCGTATGCGAGTGGCCGGGTTGGCACCACCGCTTTGTCTATTTCCGCCGCCAAGCAGGTAAGCACTATAAAGTTTCGGTTTGAATGACATTTAAGGTAGTAAAATTACTGGGAATTATGAGACAACATATGTCTCGGACTGACCAGCGCGATCGAATGCCATACATTGCTTTATATTTATAACCCAGAAAGTTCTATGTGTCAATGCTTTTGCTAATAAGCAGGCTTTGCGCTTACCAGCAGGCGAGAGGCTGTTCGTTTCGTCGGGCTAGTTAAAAAAACTAGAGGCAGGGAGAGGCGGGTGAGGTGCCAACTTCAGAGCCCGGACAAGTTATGTTGTGTGTTGTACAAAAATAAAAAACTGTAATTGTTATTTCAAAATCGGCTGTTGTATTAGTCAACAAAGATAATTTCCACAAATATGTTGTAACAATACAACAGATGTTTTTGAATAAGCATTTGCGGTGTATTTAACATACAATAAACGCTTTTCATATTATTATTAGGTGGCTGTATTGTTATTCAAACACAAGTTTTATTTTTATTTTGAATTCTTCACGTCAATTGCGCATTAAAGGAAATAGTTGTATCGTAGCTTGTTTTCAATAACATTTTCCAATTATTTATTGTTAATACAAGTTAATAAATTTTAACCTTTAAATTAATAAATTTCATTATCATCATCATCAGCCACAAGACGTCCACTGCTGAACATAAGCCTCCCCCAAAGATTTCCAGACCGACCAAATAAATTTAAATATAATAAAATAAAAGATAAATTTAGAAAAATAAAATAAATATCTCTATATTTTACTTCATGAATTTTATTGCGTATTTTCATCCAACGGGAATTTGAATTCTGGACCTCGCTGGTCCCTCAGCCCAAACAGATATGCTACCAAAGAACCAAAGACCAATAGACCAATGAGGAAGAGAAAGGACCAATGAGGTGAATACGTTGATTATATAGCTCTTGTCAATTTTTATGGCCGCTCTGAAGTTGTCACGAGTGGTATAACAGTTATTGTTTTAACCGACTTCAAAAAAGAGGAGGTTCTCAATTCGGCGAGTTCTTTTTTAAGAGAGTAAAGGGTGACGGTAGGCGCTGAAGTAACTTACTTCAAAGCGGCTATAAAGTTTGATGAGAAATTTATCATATCGCCTCATTGGTTTAGTGTCAACCTACTTAGACTAAGTAAACGTGAAGCCCTGTGTTCAAATCTCGGGTAGAGCAATCACATTTGTGTTTGAATTTTCGATACAATAAATTCCACATGATTGGCCCGGGATTGGTGATCGTGCCACGTATGGCGAAGGTTTGCCCCCTATCACATCAGAGCACGGAAATACGCTCAGTGAACTATGTATGCACTCTAGTTGCACTTATGCTTAACCCTTGGGGATACAGATGTCATCTTATGTATGTATGTCGGTACATCGATAGTGCAATAAGTGTGGAAATTATTTAGCTGTCAAATGTCAAACGAGAGATTGACGGACTTTGGAGTTGCAATCGAGATGTGCCCCACTAATAAGGTACAATGCACGAAGGTCACGTCGCGTCGGGTGCGCGTCAATTGTGTACACGTCACACACCAATCGTGTTATGATTGGTGCAAGTGTGTGCGTTAAGCGTCATGAGTGTTGTTTCGAGAGATTCTATAAATGCGTGCTCACTCGTTTGGATTTTAATTTCAACTAATAAATTGCAAGCGATTTGAACTGTGTGAACAGACTATCGAACGAATTGATCAACAAAAACCTTACTTTTAATTCGACTTGAATTCTTGTGGGAATCGATTCGATTCGTCTGAACCTGTCGTTATATTCATTATATTCTACCATTCAAACTTAAGACTAATCTCACACCTAGCCTGTATAGTAGGTTAGTAACTACGAGGGATGTAGGTACAGTCCCACAAAATCCGCACGAAACAAATACTTTTACGATCACACGAACATTAATTTAATTTCAAGATCGGCAACTCATCCATGTTTCTTCTGATATTGTGGGTGTTCACGGGTGGTGGAGATTACTTACCATCCAGTGACCCATTTGCTCGTTTTCCGGTCTTTGCTGTATAAAAAAACACTTGTCTAACTGTGAGGATCGAACCCGCGGCCTCTCGCTATTGTTAAAGAACGTAATTTCGTGAACGCGGAAAGACAATAATTTTCCGCTCGAATAAAATTACGCATAGATAGTGATTATGTTTCATGCGCGATATGATATGTGATATCAGATGATTGTTGGAGTGTCATAAAAAGCATCTTTAGTTATCTGTGTGCGCATGATAAAAATGTATGTTTATTTATGTCATTCGTCAGCGCAAATGTTGACAAATTTTATGTATACCAGGAAACATGGTTATTAATTCGACTTCTTGGTCACACTCTTCATTTCTGAAGGTCGTGTCCGTCTAGAAATTTCCTTCGTATCTGTCGAATTACCTCCTTCAAAGTTTGTGTGTCCTTAGCATGTCTCATTTCTGTTATTAGTGACAGCCCCGTGAGTAGGCATATTTGATCGGACCAATGCAATGGCTAGGTACCTACACGCCCTGACGATCGGTTCGCCTCCACTTTGCACACAATTAGATGTTTCTGAAAATTGGATCCCTGCGAGCTATATAACGATCGCTGGAAGTCGCTGCAGGCCGCTTCCAACAGGTCGGTCTGGAAATCTTTGGGGGAGGCCTATGTTCAGCAGTGGACGGCCTTGCCGTGGACGTCTTGTGGCTGATGATGATGATGATGATGATGAATGCAACGGCTAGAAACGCCGTCGCGGTTGCCCTCCACTTTTCAAACCATTAGATGTTTCTGAAAATTGGATGCTTGTGACCTATATTCCCAAAACACTGAACGATCATTGCGTAGCAAGTGGTAGACAGTGTTGTTGAAATACTCAATTGATCGAGACTTGATCTATTTGTTCTCCTGGCTATCCTGGGTATACGCAGCATACCTCGCCAGCAGTCATTATTTCGGCTAAACTTTTTGTATTAAGAACGTTTAAATCCTACATTAGGTCCGTGTGGTGGACTAAAGCTAGTAAAGAAGGCTCGTGCGTTTTAGACACGAATTTTTATTTTTGTGTGTGGTAGAGAGAGCCACACAGCTGTACAGTCATGTCTATAACAGGAATGGGCCGGATCGATACCATTGTCTCGCAGAAAGCAGCTTGCTACGTTTCATTTGGCGAGTGAGATTTCCGAAGGTCCAAATGGCGCTCCCCCTTCCAGTCCGTTAATTATCCTGTTCCTTGAAGGTCGGCAACGCATCCATGATTTTGCAGGTATTACAAATGGTCATGGGCGGTGGAGGTCACTTACCATCAGACCTACTTGCTCGTTGGTCGGCCACTGCTATAAAAAAACTATTTCTAAAAATACTTTTTCATATGAACATTATTCAATATTTTGGTTAAACCTACGGCTGTATGTAGAAAGCAAAGACATACCATTATTATTAGACACGTAATGACTCCTTTCTCGGCTATCAAAAGCCTTCATAGAGCCAAAAGCGAACAATAAAAATAGAACTCGATCGAACACCGCCACTGCCAGCTGTTGTGAAACGGGTCACCTGCCGGCTGTCACAGATAACTTGTACAGATGTCTAGATGGCTAGTCACAATATACATTGTAGTTTAGTATGTGAGTCTAGAACAGAGGTTCCCAGACTTTTTTTCTCATAGACCACTTTTAAAATTTAGCTGGTTCCGGTGGACCCCTGCAGATACATTTCTACCATATTCCCAAAACTCAACAAAAAAATGTGAACTAATGTTCACATTTTTTTGTTGATAGATGTAATCATCTAACTATGGAAATTTGCGTAGAGTCAAGCCAACATTTTAGTTCTTCACTATCGAAAGCAGATACATTTTCGTGGTCTCCCGCTTACAAATTGTGAACCCCTATATTTTTGTCACGCCAACTTAGACCCCGTCGAGTGTCCCTTGAACCCCTGGGAGTCTACCTCGACCACTTTGGGAACTAACGGTCTAGAACAAAAGGACAAACATTATTAATATATTTATATGATAACGAATAATAATGATGGATTTTACCCCATTTGTAAGGAGTGGCGATGTGTTAGTCACCTAAACTAAATTTATTCGTTTTAACACAGGCTGATAAAATAATAAATAAGTATTATTATTTTATCAGCCTGTGTTAGTTATACATACCCGACATACAGTCACAATATAGTCCTTACCCTACAATAGATTAAACGTGTATACTGAGTTAGTAACTACGGGGAATTTAGGGCGCGTTTATATGACAAGGAATCCCACCGCGTTGCGGCCGCGCGGCGGCCTAATGCCTAATGCCTCGCTCGAATCATTCGAAAAACTAATGCAAACTCTATTGAGTATTGACTAAGCCATAATGTTTAATTCATCGCAACGCTCCAACCACGCGGCGACTGCGCGATCGTGTAAACGCGACCGCGCGGCCGCAGCGCGGTCACCGCGCGGTTGGTTACTCACAAAGAATTTCAACTTTGAGTCCTAGTTAATAAGACATACATTTGCTATGACTGAAAAATTTTTCGCGTCGTCTAACCGCAGCCTTACGGTCCCACACCACCCGCGCGGAAATCGAACCCGCGGCCTCGCGTTTAACAACCAGCTACTCGGCTACTGTGCCACGGATGCTGCATGTCCCCGTCACACGTCCATGATCGCCTTAATAATTAGAGTTGTTACGACACGGTAGAGTTTGGCAATGTTTGTACAGCAGACGCAAAATAACTTGACCGGTCTGAAGTTGATGTTGAATGACGTCACGGCTATTATTTTGAGGCTAAAGTATGATAGAAAGCGTAGTCTAGTACAACATCTCAAACTATATTCCTAACGTAGGTTGATAAATGATACGTAGGTAGATAAGTTACGCGGGAGCGCCCGGAGGTTTTTAAAAAAAGACAAGTCTTCACAATGAAGCTTTATTGCGAACTGAATTATAATTGACAAATTTCCTTATTTATACCTGTTCATCTGTTGACAATGAATGCTTAGATCTACGCATTATGATCATAACAAGATCACCGTCTAGACGCCAGGCTAGCAGTTTTTATGGTCAACATAATTTGATATTAAGAGCTTTAGCCAAAACAAGAATATCATATTACAAATGGATAGAATTACATCTGAGTACCTGTGTCAGCATTTGTAATGCCCTTCTTATAGTAAATAAGGTTACAACACATTAGCATGTGGTTATAATGTCATGAGCGGGAGCGGGGTGCATAACTCCTCCCCCCATAGCTTCGAAATTATCAGAGGGATGTATATTTCTCTGATTATTTCGACACACAATATATTTTAAAAAGTTATACTTATACCCTATACACACAAAAAGGAACAGAAATATGATTACATATAATAACAGAGTAGCTGCGCTAACACTTTTCACAAAAATGCCTTTTTCACGAATTTCCACTTCACTTTCACTGCTCTTCAACAATTCATTTAGATTCTGTAGATTTTTCAACTCAGCAGCATCCAAATTTATTGGTTTCCATCCTGTTTGTGGCTCTATAGTCGTTATTTCTGGAAGATCAATAATTGGCAGTTTTCTGAAGTCCATTGTGCTAATTCCCGCATAGTGGGATTTCAGGGTAACATTGTCTATTTTGGCGTCACAGTGATCGTCAAGTGTGAGGAGGTAAGTCCCTTTTATGCTTTCTTTTGTCATTTCATTATGACAGCTTTTTGTAAATATAGTTTCCGCTTTGCTGTAGAGAATCCATCTTCGTTTCTCTATTGGCTCTATTTTTATAGAGTTTATTTCAACTGGTATGGGTTGACAAGAACTGGTGTTGTGCAAAAATTTCATCAATGATGTTATACATGTGTCTTCTAATGGTAATTGAGTATCATCTTCATAACATAGGAACGTCGCCTCATAGAGTTCGCTGCACGGCTGGGAGAGCGAGACCATATTTGACCCTCTTACTAGGAGGTAGGGATATTTTGGGATTATGATAACTGTTTTACCAAAGGAATTGGTGATGGGTATTGGAATGATTTTGTAATAAATGTATATTTCATCTTTAATTATAGGTATGTCCAAAATGAATGTTATTTGACTTCCTTTTGAATAAACTTTTATCTTAATACATAATTCTAACTTAATTAAATTATCATAGCTAACTGGGTAAATGAGTTTATTAGATTTCTCTATTTCTTTTAACAAAATTAATAATTCGTCAGAATTTAAAAGTGACTGGTGTAAAGTTTTTAATTTACTAAAAGTAATACAAGTTTCAATCTCTTCCAACCGAATGTACAATAATTGGAAATTGTGCAAAAATAAATTATAAATATTAATAAAGTTATGAATTGTTATATTAACATTACTCTGGTTTATTAATTTTCTCATTTCCCATAATTCTTTATCTATGTTAATAAAATTATTGGTTGTTGAGTTATTTATTTTCAAAAGTGATTCAGACATTTCTGATATCAAAGTTACCTTTTTACTTAATTTATCTTGACGTGTTTGTACAGCCTTAATTAAATTTTCATATTTGATAGCGTCATCATAATCTAAATTGCCAGTAATAATTTTAATTATAGATCCTAAAGGATTCAGAATTCCACGTTTAATTCTAACTTGAGGAGCTAATTGCTTAAATTTTTCAATTGTAGAGTTCATTATATAATTTATTTGAAGCTTTATATTAAGTAATTGATGGTTAGGTGGTCTATTCTTAAAATATTTTCCAACATGATCATTTAAATTAGCATATCTGTTGATGTTAATTTCTAATTCCTCTTTTGTGATACTTAAATCTACAGTCTTAATTATAGTCCATTTATCATAACTTACGCTAGCTTCGCCTTGCTTCACGACCAGCACCCCTGGATTTTTCTCAATCCTTTGAAGTTGAAGGGCGTGCGTACTGGTCATCAGCAGCACTAACTCGAGGAGGTACCTGTGAAGGTCGTTTTACGTCCTTAATAGGTACAGTTGTATCTCGATGTTTTATTTTAACAGGACATGTATTCCTGTTAATTTCACCAGTGATTTGTGCTTTTTGGAAGCGAGGTTTATCTTTACTTCGCCTCGTATTAACACCTTTTATGAAAACTGTGTCACCTTCTTGTATATCAAAGGAGGTTTCACCGCCGCGTTTCTCTATCACCTTTTCTTTGTTAGCTATTAATTTGTCTGTTAGATATTTATAAAGATATTTTGTACGTTTCATGTGATCTGCTACTAATTGTTGGGTATACTGTCTGTTAAAGTCAACATCAAACATGCTGTTAGAATCAGTATGTCCGAATACAACTTCAAAAGGTGTAAGACCGGTTGCTGAGTGTATAGTCTGATTATAAGACATAACTGCGTATGTCATAATATTAGCGGCATCTGTTATCTTATGTTCGTATTTCGCGATACGATATATTTCTAAAATGGTTGAATGAAAACGTTCAATTAAACCCATGGAATTAGGGTTGTGCGGAGTACCTATGTGAAGATCTATCTTATAAAATTGTAATGTTTCTTTCAACAAAGTATTCTTGAATTCGGAACCAGGGTCAGTATTTATTTTAGATGGGACACCATAAAATGAAAAGAATTTAATCAGTGCACGAACTACCTCAGGTGTAGAACGGTTGGGTACTTCAAATGCTTGACCTAATTTACTGAACGCATCCACTATAGTAAGGAAGTATTTCCCTTCTATAGAAAATAAATCCATAAATAATTCGGTAAAAGGTTTTGATTGGGTTTGAGTCAACTGTAATTGTGGCTTTAAAGGTTTACGGTCATATTTTAATGCTTTACAAGTTTTACAAGCATTAATAATGGTAGAGACTACTATATCCATATTTTTCCAATAGTAGTTGCGTTTCAGTTTCATTATTGTTTCTTTTATACCACGATGGCATGTTGTACCATGGTGATACTTTAGTACAATCGAACGTTGTTCATCTTCATTTTCTACATATATTACCCTTTTAGTACATTCATAAAAATGAACAATATCTTTTTTGAACAGTTTAATAACCGCATCTGTAAATTGGTTTCGGTGTACTTGGTCTTCGAAATAAAAGAAATATTTAACTTTCGGCTTAATATATTCTAAAAGGAATCGTTTAACAAGTTCGGGATTATTTGAAGGTAAGTGAACTTCTAAAACTTTCTGTTTATCACGTGACAAATCTTTCACTGATGTTTGATTTCTATTCCAAGTAAAAACAAGTATTTGGTTCGGTTTCGTATCTATGGCTTCATCAAGAATAGGAATACCGTTAGTATCAATATCGTCAGCAGAGTGAACTGTTTCCGGTAATGAACTAGCTGTTATTGTACTAGATGAGGGAGAACGAACTGGATAACTCATAGTTTCTTCTGAAATTGAAGGAGCAGATAAAGTTTCAGATGAGTCTGATATCACGATTGATTCAGTATCATCTATATTAACTTTCATTGATGTATTACCGCTTTTCTTGGTAAGTACATTCAATCTTATACGTGAAAGAGCATCTGCATTACTATTTTGTTTTCCGTTCTTGTATATAATGTCGAAATCAAATTCAGACAATTTTAATTTCCATCTAGTCAATTTGCTTCCAGGTTCCTTAAGTGAATTTAACCATGCTAAAGGTCGGTGGTCAGTATATATTTTAAACTTGCGTCCGTATAGATAAGGACGGAAGTGCTTGACTGCCCACACTATGGCTAGTAATTCTTTTTCCGTTGTACTATAACGTGTCTCGGCGTCGTTTAATGTACGACTTGCATATGCAATGGGTTTATCATTGCCAACTGTTCCTTGTGAAAGGACAGCACCTAAAGCGAAATTCGATGCATCAGTAGTCAGAATAAATTCTTTGGCAAAGTCCGGAAATTGAAGTATAGGGGAATTAACAAGTAATTCTTTGCATTTCTGAAAAGCATCAATGTATGTTTGAGTGATTTCTATTCTATTTTTCTTTTTAAGGCAAGATGTAAGAGGCTGTGTGACCTTGGAAAAATCTTTAATAAATTTTCGGTAGTAACCGATCAAACCTAGAAAACTTTTAATTTCCGTGGATGTTCGTGGAAGTGGGAAATCCAATACTGCTTTAATTTTATCGTCATTTGGTTCTAAGCCGTTTTTGGTAATCTTGTGCCCTAAGTATAAAACTTCTTTACGCAAAAATTCGCATTTGTCCAAAGTCATTTTGAGATTGGTCTGTCTGAGTCTGTCAAAAACTTTTCTAAGTTTTTCTATGTGTTCCTGTAAACTATTTGAATAAATTATTATGTCATCTAAGTAAACGAGACAATGTATTCCTTGCAATCCTCTCAACACGTTATCCATTGCGCGTTGAAATGTTGCAGGTGCAGTTTTAAGTCCAAAAGGCATACGACTAAATTCGTAATGTCCTGCAGGTGTAGTGAAAGCTGTTTTGGGTCTATCATGTTCCTCTACTTCAATCTGATGATACCCACTTGCTAAATCCAATGTACTGAAGTAAGTTGACTTTCCTAATTTGTCAAATAAATCGTTAATGTTAGGCATTGGGTATCTATCGTCAGTAGTTAAGTCGTTCAAACGTCGGTAATCTATTACCATCCTAAATTTTTGTTCACCTGAAGCGTCTAATTTCTTTGGAATTATATGCACGGGGGCACTCCATGGTGAAAACGATTCTTGAATGACGTTATCTTTTAATAATTTATCAACCTGTTTCTGTATTTCAATATTTTGTGATGGTGGAAGTCGATATGGTCGAACATAAATAGGATCTTCATTCTTTGTCCTAATTTGATGTTTAACTTGGTTACTAAATGAAAGGGGCAACTTGTCACAATAAAATATGTCCCTGTATTCGAAACAGAGCTTTTCTATAGCCTTTCGTTCCTCTGTATTTGCGTGATTCAAGCGTAATTTAGAAAGATTTTGTTTAAGTAATTCATCAATTTCGAAATTGCTTAAACTCTCATCAGATGTAAAATTTGTTTCGCAAATGTTGTTATTGAATGTAGTCGTAGGCAGTGGTTCGCAAAATTTTATTGTCACTCTATTTTGGGAGGCGTTTTGAATTATCGTAGTGGCATATGAATCTATGCATGTAACTATAGCACTGGGCATACGTACATTATCACCAAAATCTTTGAAGTTAATAATTGCATCACCATTTTTTACGCTGGTTGGTACTTTGATGCGTGTTTCAGTGCGGGGTTCTAATGTGACTTCGTATGGAGGACTGTATACTATTGGTATCTCTGTATCACGTGTATGCAATATCTGATTTTTCATATCAATTGTTGCGTCTAACATTTTTAATAAGTCCGATCCGATTAAACCATCGTAACGACTATCGACATCGTATACATAAAATTTATGTTGTTGAGTACTTCGGAAAGTTTTCAAAAGTGGTATAAAAATTATTTCATTATGTGAACTACGGGCATGAGTACTAATAACTTCAAACGGCTCGTAATATTTATAATTGGAAAAATATTTATCAGCTTTGGCTGGGCTAATAAAACTTCGAGTACTTCCAGTGTCTATCATTAAATTCGCGTCAATTTCGGGTATGTAGATATGAGGTAATTTATTAATTCTATTACAGTTAATCTGTATTATTTCGGATGGTCGGTCTTCGAGGCCACAATCCGAAAATTTTCGGATTCGTCTAAATGTTCCTCATCTGTGGGATTCATATTTTCTGAATAAAAATTTTCGAAATCAATCTGTTCATTATTATCAGAAAAATTGACATTCGGGATATCATTGTTCTGATCATCGGAGTCCTGCATTATCTCAGCATAGTTATCTGAGTGAAATAAATTATTATGATCGTCATCCGATTCATGCTTGATCATATTTTGTCTTAGGGGACGGGCAGTACGCATAGATACATCAGTATCTTGTATATTACGTTGAGGTTGGCTTTGATATGGAATACCAAACTTAAACTGTTGGTTTGGTGCATTGTTAAACGGTCTCATTTGAGTATTATTAAATTGTGGCCTATATCCCTGTTGGGGCACTATGCCAAACTTAAAATTGTTTTGGGGATAGTTGACATTTGGTCTAAACCCTTGTTGATTCGGTAAACCAAATTTAAAATTGCTTTGGGGCTGTGGATAATTCGGTTTGAAATTAAAGCCCTGATTTGGAAGACCAAATTTAAATCCATTTGAATTAACAGGCCTGAAATTATTGGATAATTGATTTGGCATTCCAAACTTAAATTGTTGATTTAAATTATTTAAAGGGTTTGGTCTAAATGTCGGCTGGAAATGAGCTTTATTCACATCTGAATTAGTAGAGTTAGGTGGGTAAGAATGCTGAGGTGGCTTTACAGTACCTCTATTTTTATTTTTTGCATTGTATTGTATTTGGAAGTTTACTTCTTCCATTACAACACTAAGTGCGCTTTCAAGACTTGTGCAATCTTTCAATCTGACAATTCGAATTAAATCTTCGGTAAGGTTGTACATGAACACGTTCAGAGACAAATTATTATAAATTATCATTTTTGCTGCTTTAATATTTTCATCTAATAATAAGTTTATCTTAGAAAGAAGAGTGCTGCGTATTTGTTGGATGCGATTGCAAAATTGTAAGTAGCTTTCGCCAGAATTGATTTTTAAATTTTCTAGTTCAATAGCTACGCACTCTTCAGATCTAGGATCTCCAAAATGTTGGATGAGAACAGATCTGAGCTGTTCCCATGTGGTTATGTCTTCGCGTTCACTCAATAAGCCTGCGGCTCTACCACACAGTCTACTACTAATGCACTGAAAAACGTATGTGGATTGAACCGGATTATTTACTTCACCAAAATTTCTCAAAATATATTCACTTTTTCTTATGAATAAGTTTAATATACTTTGATTTCCATCAAATTTTGGAATTAAGCATATAAAGTCTTTGGGAATCATTTGAAATTCACCGTTGCGCGACATATTTTTACTCTTAAATATAACACACAATCAATCCAATAAAATAAAAAAATAACACACAGTTATACACACAGTAAATTCAAAAATAAAAATTAACACACAGTTATACACACAGTAAATTCAAAAAATAAAAATTAACACACAGTTATACACACAGTAAATTAAAAAAATAAAAATCAACACATTAAAACTTTCTATTAATAAATCAAATAAATAAATAAATCAATCTTTCTATCAAAATTCAAATATTTCAATCAAAAATTCAAATAATTCAATCAAAAATTCTTATTTCTTAAAATTAGCCTGCCTATTTTTGTGCAGAAGTCAAATAACTTTCGACTATTTTTGTTCAAAAGTTACGGAGTTCACCTTTTTTTTAAAATTGTGTCGTACAAAATCAACCACAGGAAAAATAGCAAGGATGAGACAGGAAATGTAAAGAGGTCTACTTACAATCCGCTCGATCCCATGCCTTCTCGTAAAGCTGACTTCGTGGGCGACGACCTTCGGTTCCCGCCGTTTATCAAATTTGTTTGGTTCGAGGATACCCGGAGCTATGCCGCAAGACCGATGCTTGTGTACTCGCAGACAGAGCTTACAGTCGCGGATATCCTACCGGCTGCGCCAGATAAGTTACGCGGGAGCGCCCGGAGGTTTTTAAAAAAAGACAAGTCTTCACAATGAAGCTTTATTGCGAACTGAATTATAATTGACAAATTTCCTTATTTATACCTGTTCATCTGTTGACAATGAATGCTTAGATCTACGCATTATGATCATAACAAGATCACCGTCTAGACGCCAGGCTAGCAGTTTTTATGGTCAACATAATTTGATATTAAGAGCTTTAGCCAAAACAAGAATATCATATTACAAATGGATAGAATTACATCTGAGTACCTGTGTCAGCATTTGTAATGCCCTTCTTATAGTAAATAAGGTTACAACACATTAGCATGTGGTTATAATGTCATGAGCGGGAGCGGGGTGCATAACTAGGTTGATAAATGATAATAATGATTGCCAGGGTAATGTAACGTTTAGCATATATACCAAGCAATCGGCTTTACTTATAAAAACTATTTCGAATAAACCAGAACTGCGCCATGCCACAGATAAGTACATAGACAGACAAAGCGGTCAATCCTACCTCCCTCTTTTTTCGTAGGGTAAAAACACTATTAAGTTATTCACATTGAACAGGTATATTTAAAAAGAATCATTTGGATAATATCCAAGAGAATCGATGACGCGACAACCACGCCTCAGCCGGGCTACAGATAAAAATAAAAGGTAAACACTGGACTAGCCAAGATGGCGGCTCACGTGATTGTTGTTTGGGTTTATGCATTCATTTAGCACTGCGAGTTCATGGTGTGCGCACGTGCTCACTGAAAATATTGTTTGCACGCGGCTCTGCCACCGTGAATATATTTTTTGTATTATAACCCATGGGAACGAACTAACGTGATAAAAAGTATCATATGGCCTAATCCAAGTCATGGTTTATCCATGTGCCCTTCATCCAAATCCGTTCAGCCGTTAGGACGTGGTTGATAAACAAACATGAATCTGAGTGATAGAATTGAGTGGTAGAGCCACGCTGTAGACAGTTTTGTCTACATTATGAATGGGCTGGCTCGACCGGGTCGTTACCACTGTTTCACAGAAAACGACTTAAAGTAGCGGCTTGCTGCTGCGTTTCGTACGGTGAGTGATATATCGGGAAGCCCAAATCCCCTCCCCTTCCCAATACCTAATTATCCCTTTCCTTTAAGGTCGGCAACGCGCCCATGATTCTTATGGTGGTGGGCGTACATGGGCGGTGGAGATCGCTTACCATCAGGTGACCCACTTGCTCGTTTGCCGGCCTATACTATAGAAAAAAAACTTTTATATTTATGCAATATGCATTATGCAGACTGTAACAGTAATTTCTCAAGCCACACACCTGTCCAAGTATAGCAACAATACACTCAAATTGGAACGTATCGAACAAATAGCAACTATGGCCACAATAAAATCTCGCGTACAAAATGGCATTGATTCAACATGGATGACGCAAAAACAGCTCTACAAGAATAGAATAATCTTACCAAAACGTATGTTTTAGACGTAATTATGTAGATAGTGACCGCGGGACTAACATGAGCCGACGAGATATTATCTTGCGCACGAAAGAGAAAACTATCGATGACAAATATCTCAGATGAAAAAATTACGTCATCGGGTTCGTAGATAAAATACCTTATAGAAGTTAAAGATACTATTTTCTCTACTTTTACTTCTTCACTTTACTACTTTTTCTCCACACGGTTTCTCTGTTTAAGTTGGCTGCCACAAGCCACTACTAATAAGACGATTTTGTAGTACATATTATAATTTGTAAAGAGTTAATAATGGAATGTATGCCTATATTTAAAACTCAAAAACCCGTTTGTTGAAGTCGCTTGCTCATAAAAACTTAAAAATAAAATGTTTAAAGAACATTCGGGCCAAAACAATAATTTTACATGGCCAATGTTGTGAATTAGAGAAAGTGTTTTGGCAAACATCGTTGCCTTTTAGTCATGAAGTAAACATAACGTATTGACGAGGCTGTTCGATTTTTTTTTATAATCGAGTTATTTAATTTTTCAACTAAGCACTTTCGTACAGAGTTTTTAAACATATCTACATACACTCACACCTGTTTCCCATAGGGGTAGGCAGCGACTGTCACTTCAACGGACTTTCACCTGCTACGATTCTTTGATGTTTTTGAATATTGCTACATATTTGTTGATGCTGAGTTTACTTAACAGGAATTTAGCTGTGATATAAAATTAATAGTCAGTAATATGTTCGGCTATTCTAAGTACAAATATTAACATATGACAACATCCGTGGCCCAGTAGGTAGGTAGCCGGCTGTAAAGGCCACGTGTTCGATTCCCGCACCGAGCAAAAGTTTGTTTGATCCACAAATATTTGTTCCGGTTCTGGGTGTGTTTTCTCCCCAGAGATGTATTAATAAAATTAAAAACAAAATGAACTCATTTTGAGTTGGTGAACCATAAACTGCAGAAGCACCGCAGACTCAACATTTAATTATATTTTTAGCTTTTTAATTTATATTCAGTGTTTTATTTTTTAGTAAAAAGTTTGATTCTTACTATTTTTATTGAAATAATCATCAAAATCGATGCATAAATGCCTACGTTTTAGTCTTTCATCCTCTTGGAGTAAATTTTTACTTCATATTTTAATTGGGACCACTCTGAGATGAAATCCTATCGAATACAAAAAAAAAAGTATATTTTCTATTAAATCTAATATTTTCTATTTGTATTGCGCATCAATTGTTATCGTTTCATAATGTATTGTTACCCCACTATGGACTTTTTTTTAGTTCAGTTTCACACAAGATTGTTCTATTTTCGAATTTGGCAAGGCCCTGTTTATATTCGGCGTGAAGCTTTGCCGGCGATTCGTGATCAGTGCACATTCGTGTATCGCACATACCGCATGTGAATTTTTAATAAACACCAACTCGGAAATAAATTTTTCCTACCGTTAAAAAATAATATGCTGTATACGGCATACAGCATAAGGATATTCTTTCAAAAACTGCCAATAAAAAATCGGTTTTATATTTTTTAACGAAAACGTTTTTATTTAATTTTTAGTATTGTATGGTGGTTTTAACATTCCGTTTCGTTGTGATAGTTATTTGTTAAGTTTTTGTAGTTTCTATTGTCGTTGACAACATTGTTGCCCAAACAAAATGGTTATCAAAATGTACTTGTAAGTATTTCTCATGTTATTTAGTAGTAGTAATGATGATACTCTTATGACAGCCTCCGTGGCATAGTGGACGAGTAGCCGGCTGTAAAGCGAGAGGCCGAGGGTTCGATGCCCGCACTGAGACTAATGTTTATGTGGTCCACATTTGTGTTTGGATTTCTACTGGCAGGCAACCAGTCGTAAAAACTATAAGCCAAATGTTATGTTAAAAACATGTTGTCCCGACCCCACTGTAAGTAGGATAAGGGCAGGTGGAAAAAGAGAGAATGATGATATTCTTGTGTGCGTCCCTGAAGTTACGTTCATATCTACAGGCTTTATTCGTAGCAGACATGTACCAACACAGATAAAAAAATCTTTGAACTTGTTCACATCTGGGTTCTAGCGAACAAACACGTTCCACCACCTGATGACAATTCTCGGCGAGAATATATTGTTAAGTGCTGCACGTGTTTATAGATTGAAGGGTAATTGACACGGGGAGCTATGTACGTACCTCACGGAACCTATACTTTCCTTCATACACCCCAATACCACATTTCATACCTATGACCAGTCTTTTCTTAACGGATTTGGTACTTAGCTTTACTAACATGTATTATTTATTTACAATCTGGCCGGAACATGCCGATATGTATTGCAACTCTATTCTAGGCAATAACAAAATACCTTATTAGCAGCCCGTTAAACGCGAATCGAGAAAATTTAAAGGAATAATGTTCTGGTGCTGTGTTTATATGTCTAACATGCCGAGCCCTTGCTAATATGCCCAGTATAACGCCATGAGAAAATGTTTCGTCTTCTCATGCCATCTTTAAATCCGTACCCATCACTTAATGTCGTGGGATGCACGTTATGGCACAAACGAGGAAGCCTCTCGAGTGCAGGATATATCTTGGGCTCGTGCTAATCGGGCAGGACTGCCTCTGATCTAGTGGAATGTATAACTTAACCATTAAAACCCCGACACTAATTAGAAAGTAATCTGTAATTTCTAAATTACCGAACAGATTCTGTTCAAACATAACTAAGAACGATTAAGATAAAGCCAACTTACAAATAAAAAATCTCATTCAATTGGTCCATTTGTATAAGCGCTACAAAGCCACAGACAAGGGACTCAAACTTACAAAAACCCTCTTTTTTATGGAATAGGGGGCAACTGAGCAAGAACTGTCATTAGAAATATACTGAGCGTACTACGCATGTGTAAGTTTTAAATTAAAGCGGAGATTTAAATACAGAATCTATTTTTGAATGCCTAGGTCAAGAGGAAAATGCGAGTTTTTCCGCAGCTCGTATCCTCAACGAATGTAAACAGCGATAAAGAAATATAAATTCTCATTTGGCAGTGGCTATCATAATAGATGTGGATGGAAAGAATGCAGAATATTTAGGTTATACCAATGCGTAGATTCGTAATGTGAATAAGAAAGACATTTAATTATTCTCGTGATAATTTTAAGAGAAACATCATGTCGAACAAACGATACTAAAACCGAATGGAATGGACGCATTCTGAGAGTTCTCTAAGAGAATTTCGAAGGTTTGAGAAATCTACCGACCTGTACTAGTACGGTGTGATTGACGAAATGCCTATTTTTACATGGGGAAAATCCTCTTTGAGTTCCTGCCCATGATATGATACTTGATTTTACCGGCTAAGAACCCCTATGGTTGTCTCCAGCACTATAAAGGGCCTCTAGATCCCCCAAAATAGACGCCGAAAGACGAATTGGCTAAGGTCTATCATTATGGCAATAATATCTTACGACCTACCCACACCGCCGAAGAAGACCACCGCTGGGTTTTTAGTAGGTATGGTAGCATTGACAGCTAGACAATGACTTAGGTCATTTGGATAACTTTTTATCCCGGAAAAAGAAAACGTGGGGGAAGCGGTGAGCAAACACTAGTATTCTATAAACGTTTTACCAACTAGTTTGTTAGGAGCACTTGATAATTCGCGACTCAGTACTGATGGCTTATATGTCTGTATTACATTGTTGGAAGTCATGTAATCAGTACGTGCTTATCAGACGTTTTAAACGCTGCAATATGAAATTGAATGCATTGTGTTTACGATTTGAGTTCGTATTATAGCTATTTATATTTTTACTACACATTTTTCCTATAGTAGGTAATTTATAGACTTTAATTTTCGATTAACACAGGAACCTATAAGCAGCCATTACACACTCAATCTAGATTGTAATCCTTGATCGTGATCATTGATCTCAATCCAGATTGACTGTGTAAGGTATTTGATTGACGGATCGTGAATTCTGATCAGAAAATATCTAGATTTTTTGAAATCAACGATCTCGATCGATTGTTGTAGGTATCTTTTTTTAACAAGTGCGGTGTGACCATTTCCAACAGATGATCAAAGCATGCCTCCTTCGTCCTGTAGTAATTTGCGTAATCCTCCTCCTCTTCAGTACTATGAATTTCATCTAACAAGTTCAAATGTGTATAGATGTTCCTCTTTAGTAGCCACGGTTTAACCCAATGTTTCCTCTTCATGCGTTTCTTCAGAGAAAAAGCAATAATTATTGCTGCACAAGCTTTTTTCTTATTCAGATCCATTTTGTTGTTGTGAATGCGTGTGCATTTGACGGTATCGAACAGTGGACTGATATGATCTGGATTGACCGTCTAATGTCGCGACCAGCCACACCAAGATTCATCAATCTACTACAATCCGTCACCCTGCTTGGATCGTGATCTGGATTGAACATGTAATGGCTGCCATAGGGCGATTGAGATAACCAATATGATGTGCTACGTCATCAGTAGTCCGCGTTTACTGTCCCGTCGTGCAATTAGATGTATATCCCTACTTATAATATTATAAATGTGAATGTAAGTATGTTTGTTACGCTTTCACGCGATAACTACTTAACCGATCATCATGAAACTTTGTACACATATTCTTGGAGGTATTAGAAGTAACATAGGCTACTTTTGATCCCGGAAAAAACCGATCACGCGGGCGGAGCCGTGAGGAAAAAGCTAGTAAGGAAATAAAAGCGAAAAATACTCACGAGTGTCGACTGCGCCCTGCGTGCCGCGAAACCTGACATGTATCACGTTTCTGCTAGTGTATGCAGAAGCGATCCATGTTTGCTTAACCGGTTTTTCGGTTCTGATTAGTATTTGGATTTTGGAGCTTTGTACCAGGTTCTGTTTCGATTTTAGTAGGATCATTTAGGAGATAAATGATACAAAACAGCCATTATGAAATGTATTTGTTACAAAACGATATTAACATTTTTCCTAAAATCCCGTTTTTTTTCGGAACTTGAAAAACCTGCTATACCCTAGTCTCTACCATAAAGCTGCCGTAAAACTCTTATAATAAAACGTATAACACTATTTACGGAGAGACACTACCGATTCGTCACGTTCTGTCGCCAAGCAACAGTGTTTAAGCACTGTTGTGTTTCGGTTTGGGTATTATAACCAGGGAAATGACCGAGCATTGACATAACACCTTATGTCTATTGACGACGCGATGCAACGCTAATCCAGTGCTATTCAATGCTTTGTTATTAAAACTCTTTTTCTTTCTGTCTTGCGTTATCCCGGCTTAGTGCCAGGGTCCGCCTTCCTACTTAAACGCCTCCACTTCGCCCGATCTTGAGCATCCTCTATAGTGAGACCATTGACTCTCATGTCTCCCTCCAATACGTCAAGCCAACTCTTTTAGGCCGTTCACGGGATCGTACCCCCGGTACGATGTTTGTTATTCAAACTCTATAGTCTAAAATTTGTTTATGGTTAGGCGTGGCGCGTGCTATTAGGCGAGCGACGTGCTCGTTTCGTCATTCAGGGTATTAAAAAAAAACGTGCCGGTGTTATCGCGCGTCGCTGTCACCTGTGTCGGTCGCACACCTCACAACGTGCCTTTTGTTTACAGAACTTGCAACTTATGAGAATGTAGGCGGCCTTGCTGCGATAATAATAGGAAATACTGCGAGTAACACTTACAATCTTACTAATATAAAAAACTAGCTGTGCCCGCGAACTTCGTTTCGCCATCAAAAAGCTTTCATACAAACTTTCACCCCTTATTTGGGCCCTTTAGGGGTTGATTTTTGTAAAACATAGTAGCCTATGTCTTATTCTGATGTATAAGCTATATTATTGTAAAGTTTCATTAAAATCCATTCAGTAGTTTTTACGTGAAAGAGTAACAAACATACATCCATCCATACTTACAAACTTTCGCGTTTATAATATTAGTAGGATGTGAAATTTAAAATGTTTGTGAATTATCTTGGAGAGGCAGACGAAGCAAATAATAATAAAATTAAATTTAAAATGTATAATAATAAACGAAACTTTTGGAAATTCTGTCATTCTGTAAATATAAAAGCCGTATTTCTAGTTTCCGATGGAACTACAATGCCACCGTATCTAGGAATATTCCATTTCGAATAGAGCAAGTTTTCAACGCGTCCTTGCGCTACTTGCCACCACTTTCACCTCGCTCTACGTATTAGTAGGTATATTGAATCTTACTTATTAGGTATATGTATGTGCTCTTCTAATATTATCCGGTTGACTGCTACCGCAGTAGCTATTTACTGTACGACTTCATAAATTATTCGTTTAGGCAAACTTTGAAAATTGCAAAAAGGACATGTTATGATATCTTTTTAGATCTTTAAATATTAAACATTTATGAGAAATAAAATATAATAAATGAATAATAATAAATAAATACACCCAACAGTCACATACATAGTCCTGACCCCACAGTAAGATACGAGTCTTGTGTCGTGGGTATCAGGAACTACGAGAGACTTTCGGTCTCACAACACCCAGATCCCGAAACATATATTTGTGGATCACACAAACATTTGTCTCGGTGCGGGGATCGAATCCGCGGCCACTCGCTTCACAGTCGGCTACTCGCCCGTTGCGCCACGGAGGCTGTCAAATAAATAATAAATACACCCAACAGTCACGTACATAAAAAGCATCACCCTCCAATAGCGAGGCCTAGGACCCAAACCACTGACGGTTAGGACCTCAAAGTGATGAACCTCTACAACGCGCGCTGTGTGCAATAACACTGCTTTCTGATTCTGGCTCTTAATAGTCTCTGGAGGTGTTGGTCGAGGCTCTTTGGTACCAACTCATCAGCAGAAAGGACTATATATATTATAGTCTATTTCCATAGGTTGTTTCACTTGGGAACTCATCTTGACACAAGATAAGGCCCAGTAGAGCTAAACCAATGTAGGTAGGTAGGTAAATTATTACCTTGTAATACTGAATTTGCGTATTAATTTACCGACGACGGCTGTCTTACTATAAGGTATTTTACTCGAATTGTCTATAGTTTCATAAATTAGGTCAAAAATAAATAAGTTATGAGACATTCAATTTGGATGAGTTGTAAATTGACGAAAAATCATGTTTTACAACACCCATCTTTGCTCATATCAACAATGAAAATATGAAATGCCTCATTTTGTACCCAATTTTACCTTGTTTTCGCAAAGTTTCTCCTTCCTATTATTTTCAACTGCATATAAAATGTAACATAATTAAATACCGTATCCATTTTTACCTTGTTTTCGCAGTTTCTTCTTCGTATTACTGTCAACTGCATATAAAATGTAACATGTATTAATGGATGGTGTGTGGTGTTCCAGCGGAGACGGTGGGTCTCAGACCGGCCCCGGTGGCAAGCGCTCGGCTTTGTCGGCTTCGGACGCCGAGTGTTTCTCGCTGTGCCTGGGCGCCGGGCCTCTGTGGTGGTCCTGATGTTCCGGCTGTCGGCTCAGCACCGCCCGGAGGGGTGAATGGCGGGGCCTCGAGCCCCGCAACCCCATCCACCCCCACCCACGACGACAACAACCGTGAGTATTTCTTACTGTCTGATGTTGTATGATGTTGGATTAGCAAGTGGCAGTGGGCAGGCCACACTTTTTTTTTTATTCTGGCTCGGCAAAGTGACTACGCTACACCTGATGGTAAGTGTAGCGCAATCCAAGAATAATGTCGACCAACGATAAACAATGTGTGCATCGTAGGTCGGCAAGATCATGCCGGCCTACCAAAGGGCCAAGGGGGAGGGGAAGGAAAAAGGGACGGGAAAAGGGTTAGGATCAGGGGGCATGCCCCCTGGGGAGAACCGGATATACACTGGCTGACCCTGGAACGCGACCCACACAAGGTGGGCCACTATGGCAGGTTTTAGCACCAGTGTACGGTGGTCGCTAACCGGTCGAATACAAGTATCCTCCCACCAGCAACATAGCTATCACAACAAATAACCGATGGGACAGAAAGGTTCTGGAATGGAGGCCATGTACTGGCATGCGCAGTGTTGGACGTCCACCTACAAGGTGGACAGACGACCTGATAAAGATCGCAGGAAGTCGCTGGATGTAGACCGCTACCAACAGGTCGGTCTGGAAATCTTTGGGGGAGGCCTATGTTCAACAGTGGACGTCTTGTGGCTGATGATGATGATGATGATGTTATCTCGGCTTATTGCCACGGTCTACTTTTATACTTAGACGATTCTACTTTCGCCTGATTTGAACACCCTTCATAGTTAGAGACAACTAACTCCCATAACGCCCTCAGTACGTCAAGCCGACGCCGAATCACCAAATCTGTTTTTAAGTTTATAACAAAAGCTGAAAAACGAGCAAGTAAGTCACCTGATAGTATGTGATCTCCTCCACCCACGATCAACAATACTAGAAAAATCATGGATGTGTCTCCGACTTTGAAGGAAAGGGACAATTAAGGATTGGAAAGGGGAAGAGGATTTCCGGATATCTGACTCGGCGATCATGTATCGGACCGGTCGAGCCGAGCCATTCATGATGTACACATAATTGTCTATACCATTAGTTTCCAAAGTGGTCTAGGACCCCCAGGGTCCACGGGAAAATCGACAGGGAACAACATTGGCGTGACAAAAAATCGGCGTTCATGATAAATGGGGGGGAATATGGTAGAAATGTATCTGCAGGGGGTCCACCGGAACCAGCTAAATTTTGCAAGTGATCTATGAGGAAAAAAAGTCTGGGAACCTCTGGCCTATAGCTTGGTTCCACTATGAATCACTCATCTATTTCAGATAACTTGTTGAGCACCTTGCTATGGTCGAGCGCGACTTCACTATCAAGCAGCTCCGAGAGTCTCAACTCGGAACGCTCCACGCCGCTGGCATACCGTCATGATCAAGAACAGGTAAATATTGTATTATATAGCTACTTGCTTTAGATCGCGGTAATGTCTTTCTAATTCGTTCAGCCGTTAAGGCGTCATTAATGCATATCCTAATTCACAAACAACTTTCTATTTTTTTTATAATGCGCACTCACACCTGTTATGTTAGTTGGTATTTTTTAATATGTGATATTAATAGTATTAAACGCCTCATTGGTGTAGATGTAGCGTACTAGGATGTAGATTGTAGAACTATGAGATCATCAAGGGCTTAAATACCAGATAGGGCAAATTACAACAATAATTTAATGAGGAAAAAAACGATAAAATAATTGAGCCTTCGGAACAACGATACTAAAATGTTAAAGCACGAAGTCTAGAATTTGTGCGAAGTATAGCGATTAGCGATAGGCTGGCTCCCTTATCATATGGGAAATAAGCGGCGAAAAGTGCGTGTAAGGGTTATATCACTGCCTACACCCCTACGGGGATTACATGCGTGAGTGCCTATGTATGAATTATATTCACATCCAAAATTTCTCTAACGTTTTCGAATATAGCTAAAAAATCATTAATAAATTAATCTATCAGACGATAAAATAATCTAAACGTTTTGCAGACCGTAAACAAGATCCTAGAGTTCAAAGAGCGGCGTCCCGTGAAGATCGAGTTCAAGATTCATCTGACCGAGAACACGGTCATACGCTGGGAAGCTGTAAGTATCACTGATTTTGCACGAATTATGTTTTTTTTTTATCCTAGCTCGGCAAAGTGACTACGCTACACCTGATGGTAAGTGTAGTGCTATCCAATAATAGTGTCGACCAACGATAAACAATGTGTCCATCGTAGGTCGGCAAGATCATGCCGGCCTGCCAAAGGGCCAATGGAGAGGGGAAGGAAAAAGGAAGGGAAAAGGGTTAGGATCAGGGGGCAAGCCCGTTTGGTCCAGTCATTTTAGCTTAAATTAGGTAAGAATCTCGGAATTCGAGATACCCAGCTGTAAATCTGTAAATACTTGTATATTGACACCCTAAAAGTTGTCTCAAAACCTACATATGGTAGGGTGTGCGCAACTATTAAATTTCAAGGTCAAAGGTCACAAAAATGCGCCCTCTATCTCGAAAACGGTTCACCGTATGAAAAAAAGTTTTAAACAAAATTTGTAGAGAATTTTGTATTCTACAATATTGATGATGGATACAAATAGCAAAAAACCCATAGGAAATGAGATATTTACAAAAAAGCGATTTTTGTGACCTTTAACCTTGAAATTTAGGTAGTTGCGCACACCCTACCATATGTAGGTTTTGAGACAACTTTTAGGGTGTCAATATACAAGTATTTACAGACTTAACAGCTGGGTATCTCGGATTCCGAGGTGAACTTACTAAAATGACTGGACCACCTTGGGGAAAACCGGATATACACTGGCTGACCCTGGAACGCGCCCCACACAAGGTGGGCCACTATGGCAGGTTTTAGCACCAGTGTACGGTGGTCGCTATCCGGTCCGATACAAGTATCCTCCCACCAGCATGTAAAACGTACAAGCGCGTACAAAACGCTTGCGCAAACAAAACTTAAAAGCAAGGCGACATTATACCCAATGTATAATGCCCAATATGTAAACGCTGTTAATAATAAAAAGGGAAGTAAACAGGTAAAAGTAAATTTTGACAGCCTCCGTGGCGTAGCGGGCGAGTAGCCGGCTATTCAGCGAAAGGCCGCGGGTTCGATTCCCGCACCGAGACAAATGTTTGTGTGATCCACATTTATTTGTTTCGGGGTCTGGGTGTTGTGAGACCGAAAGTCTCTCGTAGTTCCTGGTACTCACGACACAAGACTCGTATCTTACTGTGGGGTCAGGACTATGTGTGTGACTGTTTGGTGTAATTATTTTAAAAAAATCCGGGAACTAGATATAGCAATCCGAATGATTATTTTAAATACGCACTGAAATGCACCAATGATTGTCCATTACTGGGTAGTGCATTAAATTGCGATATATGTTAATATACACCTTTTTCCGCATCAAAATACAAATATTGATGAAATCGAAATATAGTAAAACGTAATTTAAATTTTAAACGCGTATAATCATAGCACCATATAACATAGTTTCCGCTATATGTATCAAGTGCAATGACTCGAGATAACGTGCTCGATGTATGTATGTTATTGTTTTACTCTAATAATATTATTTTACTATACAAATAGTTTACAAATGTGAAGGTAAATTATAGGTACATCTATATGTTTAACCTGTTGGTCTGTGTTGTGTCTGTCTGTGGCATTGGAATGCCTGAACAAATGGTCCAATTTGAAACCCTTTTTTTTTGTCTGAATGCTAATTTTATCTAACTGGGTCTTAGTTTAAAGACAATCGTTTGAGCTGTTTAAAAGTTGCAGAAGTTTTTCTAGTCGACGGAGGATTTTAACTGTTAATTACTTTTTTCACAAATGTAGTGAAAATATTTACTTTATTTTTATTTGATTCAATGACGATACTAGCAATGCGCTTGCCTGAGGGTAAGCGCCACGCCTGTCCATAAACAGATGCAACACCACACAGAACTTTGAATTACAAAGCGCTGCATAGCGCTGAACTGCGCTCGTCACCCCGAGACAAGATATTAAGTATCATAATGCCCAGTAAATTCACTGGCTGAAATGTCCTTCAAACCGAAACACAACAGTGCTTACACACTGTTTGGCGGCAGAAATAGACAAAGCGGTGGTACCTACCCAGACTCTCGCATACGAAGGACCTACCACCTCGGATATCTATCTATCGGATAATCACTATATCGTCGATGAAGTACCAATACCTCCTAAGTGTTGAGAATCTAATTTTACACCAGACTGTTTAAAATAAGGTTTTATTTTACAAAAACTGTTTAAAATAAGGTTTTATTTATTTCGATCAACTATTGATAGTAAATAGTTTCCAATAAATTACCTTTTTATTAGTTACTAAGGGATGTGGTTTATGTTTACGTCTATTGTAATAAAAAAGAAATTTTGGACTAAATTTTCAGTTAGGAGGTATTGGTACTTCATCGACGATATATTATTGGATTGCTTTCAGGTGGTGCAAGGCAATACAATCTACTTGCGCATGCCAGGCGTGCTGCAGGGGGGCAGCAAGGAGAGCTTCATGCTGATGCTGGACTTCGCCGAGGAGAGACTGGGCTGTCAGAAGTAAGTATACAGCATCCGTTGCGCAGCGGACGTGTAGCCTGTTGTGAAATAAATGGCCGCAAGTTCGATCCCAGTACGGTCTTTGAAAATGTCGTTCATGATATCCACGACGCAAAACTTACTGAGTGGACAGGACTATGTGTGTGATGGTTAATCGTATTTATCTTATATCTTTAAATGAGCAATTCTTGTATATATATAATTGGAATCTCGGAATCGGCTCCAACGATTTTCATGAAATTTAGTATATGGGGGGTTTCGGGGCGATAAATCGATCTAGCTAGGAATCATTTTTAGAAAATGTCATTTTATATTTTTTTTTAAGTGATAACTTCTTATGGGAGGGTGCACCGAAACGTTCCGTAATGCGAGCGGTCCATTGACCAGCCAGCGTTAGCCGATCTCCCTGGAACATTGGTAATTTCTAAGACACGACTTTGACACGACTTCGGCACGACTTCGACACGACTTCGACACGATTTCGACACGACTTTGACACGACTTTGACACGACTTTGTCACGACTTTGACCGGACTTTGACCGGACTTTGACACGACTTCGGCACGACTTTGACACGACTTCGGCACGACTTTGACACGACTTTGACGCGACTTTGACACGACTTTGACACGACTTCGGCACAACTTTGACGTGACTTTGACACGACTGTTACACGACTTTGACACGACGTTGACACGACTTTGACACGACTTTGTCATAACATTGACCGGACATTGACCGGAATTCGATTGGACTTCGACCGGACTTCGACCGGGCTTCGACCGGACTTCGACCGGGCTTCGACCGGACTTCGACCGGACGACTTCGGCACGACTTCGACACGACTTCGACACGACTTCGACACGACTTTGACACGACTTCGACACGACTTTGACACGACTTTGACACGACTTTGACGCGACTTTGACACGACTTTGACACGACTTTGACACGACTTTGACACGACTTCGACACGACTTCGACACGACTTTGACACAACTTTGACACGACTTTGTCACGTCTTTGATCGGACTTTGACGCGACTTTGACACGACTTTGACACGACTTTGACACGACTTTGACACGACTTTGACACGACTTTGACACAACTTTGACACGACTTTGTCACGTCTTTGACCGGACTTTGACACGACTTTGACACGACTTTGACACGACTTTGACACTACTTTGACACGACTTTGACACGACTTTGACCGGACTTTGACACTACTTTGACACGACTGTTACACGACTTTGACACGACGTTGACACGGCTTTGACACGACTTTGTCATAACATTGACCGGACATTGACCGTACTTCGACGACTATGACACGACTTTGACACGACTTTGACACGACTATGACACGACTTTGTCATGACTTTGACCGGACATTGACCGGACTTCGACCGGTCTTCGATCGGGCTTCGACCGGACTTCGACCGGACGACTTCAACACAACTTCGACACGACTTCGACACGACTTCAACACGACTTCGACACGACTTCGACACGGCTTCGACCGGACGACTTCGGCACGACTTCAACACGACTTTGACACGACTTCGACACGACTTTGACACGACTCTGACACGACTTTGACACGACTTTGACACAACTTTGACACGACTTTGACCGGGCTTTGACCGGGCTTTGACCGGACTTTGACACGATTTTGACACGACTTTAACACGACTTTGACACGACTTCGGCACGACTTTGACACGACTTTGACACGACTGTTACACGACGTTGACACGACTTTGTCATAACATTGACCGGACATTGACCGGACTTCGACCGGACTTCGACGACTATGACACGACTTTGACACGACTTTGACATGACTTTGACCGGACATTGACCGGACTTCGACCGGGCTTCGACCGAACTTCGACCGGACGACTTCGGCACAACTTCAACACGACTTCGACACGACTTCGACACGACTTCAACACGACTTCGACACGACTTCGACACGACTTCGACACGACTTCGACACGACTTCGACACGACTTTGACACGACTTCGGCACGACTTTGACACGACTTTGACACGACTTCGACCGGACGACTTCGGCACGACTTCAACACGACTTTGACACGACTTCGACACGACTTTGACACGACTCTGACACGACTTTGAAACTACTCTGACACGACTTTGACACGACTTCGACACGACTTCGACACGACTTTGACACAACTTTGACACGACTTTGTCACGTCTTTGACCAGACTTTGACACGACTTTGACACGACTTTGACACGACTTTGACACGACTTAGACACGACTTTGACATGACTTTGACACGACTTTGACCGGACTTCGTAACGTAACGTGTTAAGGGGCCACTCTGTCTGGCTTCCCTTTCTCTCACGCATACGGTAGCAGTAGGCAGGCTCCTTCCGCTCTCACTTTAACCCACATTAGTTTAAGTTATCACTTCTGTCGAGCGTCCCGAACGCACACTTTTTTTTTTTTCACCCGAGCAAAGCTCGGTCGCCCAGGTACTTATTATTAAATAGGACGTCAATTGTATATCTTAACTCAACAAAATGAGAGAACTAAATATGATGGTGTATCTCTTCTAATCTGAAATCATCAATTTTCGCACCCACTCAGTTTTTTGTGGATACAAATAACATCCAATAGTGAGCGTCTTTTCACATTACACGATTTTTAAGTACCGTTTTTTATAAAGATTTCACAATAATATCATGCCGATATTTCAGTATTTTTTTCTCGTTATTATATCAATGGATAAAAATAATATAATGATAATCCAACAGTGGACGGCAATAAGCTGAGATGATGATGATGATGATGATATCGATAAGATAGTTATATCGATATTTTTTTTACAATTCACGTCATACCTCCCTACCATTTGGTTTGGCTACTGATGCCAACCTGCCAGAACAAATTGCAAAATTTCTTACCTTGTAGCTAACTACTGGAGATCTAATTTAAACAATTTGTTAACCTACATACAATGGAGTAGAGTAAAAGTGGGCCATCGACATCTTGGGCCTAAGCCAGTTTTCTTGAGGTTTTTTTTTAAATCCTGGCTCGGCAGAGACTACGCTACACCTGATTGTAAGTTTAGCGCAATCCAAGAATAGTGTCGACCTACGATAAACAACGTGTCCATCGTAGGTCGGCAAGATCATGCCGGCCTGCCAAAGGGCCAAGGGGGAAGGGAAGGAAAAAGGGATGGGAAAATGGTTAGGATCAGGGGGCAAGCCCCTTAGGGAGAACCGGATATACACTGGCTGACCCTGGAACGCGACCCACACAAGTTGGGCCACTATGGCAGGTTTTAGCACAAGTGTACGTTGGTCGCTATCCGGTCGGATACAAATATCCTCCCACCAGCAAATCATTTCATCTGCATGTGGTACATTCTGTTAATTAACGGACGAGGCAATGTCTATAAACAAGGTTCCTGTTGAGGATTCTATTGTCAGACGGCGGGTTACCCTACATAATACTAAATTCATCGTCAAATCATGATGGGCGCCTTCCTATAAACCGGGATAACGCCAGACAGAAGAGACATGCAATTGTCATTTTTTTTTATCCTGGCTCGGCAAATTGACTACGCTACACCTGATGGTAAGTGTAGCGCAATCCAAGAATAGTGTCGACCAACAACAAACAATGTGTCCATCGTAGGTGTATATAGTAGGTATGTGTATCGTATTGTTAGGCATAGTTCTGAATTTAACCAATTATTGTTTTTTCTGTTTGCAGCTGCATCATATGCGTGTTGAAATCCCGGCCGGACTGCGCCAATCTGCTTCGTACCTTCATGTTCTTGGGTTTCCAGACCCTCGCGCCGCAATCTTATCTGATGCCGCAGAGCTTGAACAACCCCGATTACATATTCCTCCACTACAGCATGAAGTAGGAACGTAGTCAAACATCCAGCAATATACTCTTTGTTTACTGTTAACTCTCCTTTAGATTTTCCCATTTAAAATATTCCCAATTTCAAAATAATACCCACAGTAGATATTTACGTAGGCGTGTTTCGGAGTTGCGGCTATCGACTCGTATTAATGAGTAGTTAATATCAGTATTTGAATGCACTTAATTTGGTATCACACGCGGGCTTTGCTTAGAATTTTGAGGCGCCAACAAGTGTAGTTTAGGTGTTATCTTAGTATATTTACTTGTATTGAATAAAAAAAGTTAATTCAAATTTCTTTCTGTTTAATCACAATCGTCGACTTTCAATTAGTGGCAACCAACATCAAAAAATGGATAATTATTTCAAGGAAGAAATTTGATTTAATGTACTTTAATTTCTACCATTTCAGCTTTGAATGGTTGAATGTGGCAACACTTTTTGTTTTCATCTTTCAAAACTGATTTTGTAGAAATTTGGATATTTTGCTTTTAACATTATATTATTACGTATATATGTTTGTCGTCGTGTAACCATTATTCACCCTACCGGGCTAGAGCGAAAACAAAAAAAACATAAAAATAAAAAAAAAACAAAAAATAAAAAAAAATGAAACAAATATTTCGAAAAACACATCTTCCTAAGACATTTTTGAGACACCTTAAAAATCACTTAACGTTCGAAATATTTACTTCTTATAATATATTTTTTATTTTCCTTTTTATCACATTCTCGTGCGCTAAAGGTTTCCAGTGTGAGAGTGGCGATCTTTAGTTTTGTAGTATATGATATAGATAATTAGATTGTAAGTTTTTTGTTTAAAATAAGTATTAGAAGCTGACGGAAACTTGAAGCATGTAAATTTCATCTCAACATGCGACCACTTTTACACAAAACCGCTTTGAGACACTGACATAGTTTATGCCCTATAATATTATTTCATGCATATGTATACAAAACAAAATCAAAATTTCGCATTTTTTTTTATTTCCAATATTTTTTTACATCACAAGGAACAATTTCATTCCCTAAAATTGGCAATCAAATTGGAAATTCTACTATATGTAATTTGTCATAATAACTTATTTATTTGCGAATATATGAGGATAAAAGATAGACAATAATGTCATGGATTGTCAAATGATAAAAACAAAAATTAGTAAGTATGCGCGCTTGTGTAATTGTGAAACAGTCGGCGTTTTAGGCTTTGACAGTGTGCTCCAAAATCGATTCAGTATTTTATCAGTACAGAGTTCGTCATATGATTTTTTGGACACCTGTACGTAGTTTGATTGTAAGTTTTAAATGTATTAATTGACGATTAAAAGTTAATTATTAACCATTTATGTGTTTTATTTTACTTCCTGTATCGTTCCTTATTTTACTGTTTTATTTTATTATTTTCCAAGCATTCAAGCACTGCCTTTGGAGGGTTAAGAATAGATACGTAATTTTATAGTCGAGAATTGCCTGCAATGGGGTTATGGGTAGCCCTCAAATCCTGGCAGATCAAACACTTACCTACATAACATAACATAACAATCCATCCCTAAAGAAAAAAGACTATGCAACAGGTGTACCCAAAGTTCGCCAATGGTATTTCACCTTATATATTACTTGCTTTTTCATACAAACATGCTTAGTTTCATACAAACTTTCGTCCCCTTGGGGGTAGAATTTATCAAAATCCTTTCTTAGCGGATGCCTACGTCATAACATCTATCTGCATGCCAAATTTCAGCCCAATTCCTCCAGTGGTTTGAGCTGTGCGTTGATAGATCACTATGTCAGTCGAGTCACCTTTGAGTTTGATATATTTAGATAATAATCTATGCCCATCGCTATATCCTTTTAAAATTCCTTGGAAAATAAACCTTCCACCAGAGAAATTACCACAAAAAAAATGCATTGAGCCGTACTCATACATCTATATTGCATACAAAATTTGAATAACGCAGTAGCAAACCGCTTCTTCATGTCGTTTGCTGTGAGGCAGTGGCAACAGTGGCCGCGGCCCATCCATGCTGTAGACACTGCACTGTACTGTACTGGCTGTACCACTAATGATTTACGAATCTATATAATTGTAAACCTTAGTTTAGATTAATACGGGCAAATAAATAAACATCTTATCCAACAATAGTACTATATTTTCTATACGGTACAAAATTGAGATCTTAAAGCTAATTAAATGGAAGCTTGTCGAGACATTTTTTTCCTTAAAAACTATAAGTTACATATTAAACTTTCGATGTATACAGATCCAATCATACATTTAAATGTTTAATTATGTTTCTTTTTTAAAATACCGTTTATCCTTAATCATCCGTACACCTACTTTAATACATAATATTATAAGACTATCCGTATATCTTAGAAGTTACTTTAGTAACATAGTACATTACTGCTTAGACATAAGTGGTGATCTATAAAGGGCAGACAGACTTCCGATGTTCACGTCAAACGTCAGAAAAGTAGCTTCAATACGGCCGTCTCTACGCGATTATATTATGCACTACGTATGTACTATACCAGAGGGACCCAGACGTTTTTCTCATAGACCACTTTCAAAATTTTGCTGGTTCCGGTGGACCCCCTGCAGCTACATTTCTACCATATTCCCAAAACTCGACAAAAATGTAAAGATTAGATCTAAAATATTATCTGCCTACATTTATCGGTGAAGTCAATATTTTAGTTCTTCACTATCGAAAGCATATAAATTTCCGTGGTCCCGCTTACGAATTGTGAACCCCCATTTTGTCACGCCAACGTAGACCCCCGTCGAGTCTACCCTGGACCACTTTGGGAACTAATGTACTATACGAACGAGCCATGAGCCATGACCGAGGCTTGCCTCGTATCATACGCGTCGAATAGCTGCACCTTTTGGGGACCATTACCCAATAGCGTTAATAACTCAGCGTCACTAGCGCTTTCAGTAGGCCGTTGACGTAATTAACGCTCGCGTCTGACGCTTGACGCGAACATAGAAAGTCTGCCTATCACAGTCGTCACATGAAACAAGTTTATCTTACATATTTTGTTTGTGATCTTTTTAGTTTGCCTTTCTACGAGACATATTCTTAATCAGCAAATAGGAAGCCTCGAGAAGTAAATTTATAGCCCTCGACGCAAAAACAGGAGTATAAACGGTTAGCTCCTTTGTTCTACAAATCTATATTTGGCATAGTTTCTCCAATCCGTTGGACTAATTTCAACGTAGGTTCTTATCAATTTAAAATTTGGTTTACCCGAATGGTTCCTACTTTATAAAAAAAAAAATATTTAATAAGTGGTACTAACCCAGACAGCCTCGCATACGAGGGACCTACCACCTTATGAAAAGAATTGAGCAAAATCCGTTCAGCCATTATTAACGATAGGATTCAATAACACGCACGCACGTGTCCAATTTCTCACATACATAGTTACGTAATAAAGATATATGGGCGACAAACAACAAATATTATTAATAATTCTCTTTGCGAAACTCAATTTTAATATTAGCAGAGATGTTTGTAGATTTAATATTATTTATTATTACATACATATCAGGCACACATAGGTCTAACCCCACAGTGAAATACATATAATTACGAGAGACTTAGTCTCACAACACCTAAACCCGGAACAACTATTTGTGGATCACACAAACATTTGTGTCGGTGGGGGATCGAACTCACGGCCTCTCTTGTTGCAGGCAGCTTCTCGCCAGCTACGTCGCGGAGGCAGTTTTTTTCTAATTATTCAGCTTTATATTTATAAAAAACATACAACATTTACACTAAGAACACACCAGTGGTGGAAAAATCGAAACATTTATGAATTTTATCACTTTAGTCAACTTTAAAATCAAAGTTGATTTTGTTACTGCTTTAAAGGCGCTATACATTATACAATAGACGACTCACTTATACAATTTTTATATATATGTCGGAGATGAATCACGGTTTTCGTCGCCGCTGTCTGTCATGATGTATTTTGTTTTATAAGTCAGTGCACGTAGTGGTGCCGTCGGGAACCGAACACGAAGTGTCGCTGTTATTCACTCTCGCGCCGTCTCGAACTACTGACTTTAGGAAAGGTCATTCATTCGTTTGTGAATGAAGTATTTCACAACATTCGTTCTAAATGATAAAGCCTGACGACAGAGATGGCGTTGCCTGCACCTCCAAGTAAAACAAGTCCGGCTTAACAGATGGCGTTGATCGCAACAAATCAATAAATCCCTCACACGGCCATTCTGACAGGTGGCGCGCTCTCGCGCAACCTCCACTCCGGTTGCAGCCATTGATGTGCACTGAACCACACGAAGCGCTGAGCTTCCAATGTGCGAGAATACATGAAGCGCGGAGCTTCCAATAGGCAGGAATACACGAAGCGTGGAGCTTTCAATAGGCAGGAATACACGAAGCGCGGAGCTTCCATTAAGCAGCAATACATGAAGCGCGGAGCTTCCAGTGTACACCAATACATGAAGCGCGGAGCTTCCAATCTACGCCAATTCATGAAGCGCGGAGCTTCCAATGTACGCCAATTCATGAAGCGCGGAGCTTCCAATGTACGCCAATTCATGAAGCGCGGAGTTTCCAATGTTCGCCAATTCATGAAGCGCGGAGCTTCCAATGTACGCCAATTCATGAAGCGCGGAGCTTCCAATGTTCGCCAATTCATGAAGCGCGGAGCTTCCAATGTTCGCCAATTCATGAAGCGCGGAGCTTCCAATGTTCGCCAATTCATGAAGCGCGGAGCTTCCAATGTTCGCCAATTCATGAAGCGCGGAGCTTCCAATGTTCGCCAATTCATGAAGCGCGGAGCTTCTAATAAAGTTCTGTACGATGTCACCGATGTCAAATGGACGCACCTGTGCCTTGCCCTTACCAAACCGGGCTTTGTCGAGACGTGCCTGCTCGTCCATTCTGACCTTAGCCTGTTCCCTAATTTCAAAGAGATCGAGTTTCTCTTATTCGTAGACTAATGCATTGATCCGCGGCGGGTTTTTATTACAACCCATTAGCATCTACAAAGGACTTTTGACAAAGTACAGTTAATAGCCAATTGAATCTCAAGTGGTACCTTGATCGGCTATTACTCTCTTTGGCGTTCCAAATAAAAAATACAAAAGAGCGCAGCGCGTTACAAGTGGATTTCGCTCTCAAATCTTTCACGGAGGTTAAGTGGCAGTATTTTGTGAACGCGTCGATAATTACTATCACAATATACTCTTTTGTATTACGACCGCCAGTGAGTTTACAACTCGTATCAATGTGTAGCGTGTGAATAGGTTCGGCGACTTTTTCAATAGGATGTAGAGTCGACTGTCTGGCGTCTCAAGGGCCCTTATTTATTTTACATGGTAAGCACCCGTCTACGTAAGTTCTTACGGAAGTCGCCGTATTAGGGAACCAAAAATGTTCTCGTATTTTGGTAAGAGTTTTATCCCAACCCAAATGTTTGAGATCGTCGTGAAATCTTTGTATTATTTTTGGGGTGGTCGTCTAGCCAGACCCATTTGGCATCCTCTTGCGTCAATTTATACAAAGGCGCCATTACCGTTAAAAACTTCGAATTTCGGAACAAACAAAGCCCGAACTGCATTTTAATAAACTCATACGCACCGTCCAGCGTCAAAAACACAGTTTTTGCGATCGATTCAGATTTCTCGGACATGGGGATCTGGTAAAACTCAGACGCCATATCAAGCGTAGTGAACACGGAAGATTGCCCTAGAGTGTCCAACTGTGCTGTTATTAACGGCAGTGGATAATTATCGCGAACCGTATTTGAATTAAGCTCTCGGTAGTCAATACAGAGCCCGTCAGAACCATCCTTCTTTTTTGATAAAATTGCTAAGCTTGAAAAAGGAGAAAAGCTTTCGCGAGTTATGTTTTTGGACTGTAAGTCAGCAATAATTTCTTTCATAGCCTCACGTTCAACAGGAGCTAAACCATAAAGATGACTCTCTCAATAATTGACCGCAAATGAGTAATGTCCTCGGCGTCCGTCAAATCGGTGTCGAGTTTCGCCATATCGGTACTTTGCAAGGCATAAGTTTCCACATGGACTTCGCGAATGACGTGAACACCACTTTTATTCATTACTAGGGTCAACCCAGCCCGAGTAAAAAAAAAACATCGCGCCCTATTATGACGTCATGAGGTATAACATGAGAATCGACAATAACGAAGCTCACCTCTACGTACGAGTATACGTCTTTGATGCGAATAGGTAGTGTTAGTATACGGGACAATGAATAGGTAGAGGCAGAGCCAATACTCATAAGCCGCGTAACTTCAAAGTGTCGGTTACCGTTTATTTCATTGGCAATATGTTTACGAAGGAGAGAACAATCAGAACCGCTGTCTATAAGAGCCTGTAATTTAAATCCGTCTATGTTTATTTAAATAACCGGGCTACAGTTTGTGAGTATACGTTGACAGATTTTGTTATTTGTTTATTCCTAGCGTCCCTTTGTTTTGTAAAACAGACTTGCTCTGTGTGTCCTACTTTGTGGTAATAACTACACTGAATATTTTTCTCGGAATTAAGCTTCGGCGCTTGTTGAGCAGTTTCCCCACTAGTGGAGGTCTGCGCCTGAGCTTTAGATTTACAATTCCGCTTTTAATGTCCAGTTTTCCCACAGTTGTGACACACAACGTGGCTACGGTCGGATGAATCTACCCTTCGCCTTTTTTTTCTGACAAAGTTAAATGAGCTTGACCACTTTTTTTTTTTTTTGCTAGGGTAGGTATCAAGATGTCTATCAAGAGCCACAAAGTCCGTAGGCGTATTTTTTAATAAATCAGAACGTACCTGGTTATCGACCAAACCTGAGATGACAACTTCTATTTTATTTGCCTCGCTCCAGCCCGACTCTAGCCTGTCGATCATCGCCAGCTTGTTTGTGGAGTATTCCACGTACGTAGCAGCCTCGTCGCTCGTATACTGCACCATGTCCCGAAAAAGGTCGTGGAACCTCTTCGTAGCAGCAAACTGGCTTATCAGACGTACCTTCGCTTCGGCCCAGGTCTTGCAGAGAGGATACGATTTCGACGCCCACTTACGAGCACGTCCGCACAGGTGTATAAACGCAGCGATCCTTGTCTCGTAATCAGTGCACGCGTTCTGAGTCCGATGGTGGTCTAATTCTTCACACCACTGCGCTGCCGTGAATTCGCAATCATCAGGATCGAAAGAGGATATGTAAACTTCGCTCGGTTTCATTTCCTTTGGTAGACGTCTGCGTAGTATTTTTGGTTTCACCGGTTCGAAAGCTTTCTGCCATGCCACAGAAAAACGATGCCCGCATGGCTGATGGAAAATTCAGAAGGTTGTCGTTGGAGTTGTGTTGTTCCGATCCCACCGCTGCTGTCGGAGATGAATCACGGTTTTCGTCGCCGCTGTCTGTCATGATGTATTTTGTTTTATAAGTCAGTGCACGTAGTGGTGCCGTCGGGAACCGAACACGAAGTGTCGCTGTTATTCACTCTCGCGCCGTCTCGAACTACTGACTTTAGGAAAGGTCATTCATTCGTTTGTGAATGAAGTATTTCACAACATTCGTTCTAAATGATAAAGCCTGACGACAGAGATGGCGTTGCCTGCACCTCCAAGTAAAACAAGTCCGGCTTAACAGATGGCGTTGATCGCAACAAATCAATAAATCCCTCACATATAATATGCAACTATAATATAATCTGGCAGATCAGAAAATTTACGCGTACATTGCAAAGCTAAAAATTCGTAGCGTGACGAATAACACATGAAGACTTGATAGAATTATTATACGTCCCAATTACAAGGTTTTTGTGTTAAAAAAAAACACTGTTTTGACAATTTTTTTAGAGAGTGAACACGACAAATCACCGGCAAAGCCACATGATAGAGATATAGACATCGACAGTATTTCAATTTCAAATTTATATGAAAACAAATGAGACGTATTCTAGACCCTGTAACATCACACGAGTAATTTAATCACGACAAACACTTGAGATACGTATGTATGTATTACAGCACGAAAAGGCCTTTTTCGTGTATTCGGCTGTCTTACTGTCGATTGTAGACAACACTTGCGATATCTATTTTTCCATTTTTTTACGGTCCTTAATATAACTCTAATACTGTTAATTCCAATCTTTGTAGAAAATCCTTATAATATTATTTATGAACAATGTATTTTATTTCGTACCTACTTAATTTTTGAGTTTGTTTTTTGGCTTAAAAAAGAAGTATTCCTTCAACTGAAGACGGCTTGCTCGTCTTCCTATGCACACAGTAAAAAAAAATCATACGAGTATAATTCGTGCATTTCACGAAGACTGTATATCTTTGTCACTCTAAATTCCAAACTACATTCTGCTTGCGTGTTGTTTCTACTAATTTGTACAATACTGGCAACTACATACTTGTACTTGCTGAGTCGTGAGCACAAACTTCACTTATATGCGGAATTTTATTTATCATTCTGTAGGCCTAGAATACATTTTGATAGTTTTCTTAAAACAACGACAGTTTTCGTTTACTCTCCATACATTAAATAGCAGTAGCCACTAGTGAGAACTATGATGAATTAAAATTGATAAGTGTTATTAATCTCTATTAGTCGAATACGAAAATATTTGTCGAGCGATTCTTTCCTATTGTAAAGTATGAATTACTTACTAGTTTTGACACATCGGCAATAGTTATTTTATACAAATTCGAAAACTATAATCGTATTAGTAACTTATACAAGACCTACTGATTAGTAGATTGAAGGGGCGTGGGACGCGGACGCATCACGCGATTGGATCGTTAGTCGATGCACGTCGTTTATTACAGCTTCTCAACAGCTCTAGTGCCCCTGTACTGTCCATCCGTGCCCACGACTTCTGAGGTAACAATATCTAGGTAATTTATAGAAAAAAAACACGTTTGTTTGTTTGTCCCGAAGCAGCTGGGAGTTGGCGCATCTTCAAGATCCATCGTATTACGACAAAGTAACTGCATTGCATCTGATAGTAAGTATAATGCATTCCAAATATAATGTAGAGAGCCTGAAATTACAGGGCCTACACTCACCCCAGAATGAGCACCTTTGTATACACAATGTGTATAGTAATTGCTACCAAGTTAGGTCCCATAAGCATAAACGATATATCACAAATAATATCAGATTCAGCATATTCGATAGACTTCAAGTATGGTTGAGAGACAAACGCAAAAATAACTTGGCCGGGCTGAAGTTAGTCACTTTACCCTCCCTCTTCCCTCTACTCTCTATTCTCCGAAAACAATAGCCGCGATACCTTGTAACTGAATTCAAGCCACCCAAGTTATTTAGCATTATTCTACCACATTAAATAATTTATAATTTTTTATAAACTCTGTAATAGTAGCTGACGTCACCCTCAGATTGTTTTTCCTCGGGTATTTCTTCCTCATTAACCATATAAAACATTTGTTTGTCTATATTGGGGAAGAATGTGTCGCAGTCAAAGGATTTTTGGATCTCTGTGAGATATATTTTACCGCAGTTTGGGTGCTCCATCGCTGCCTAAAAGTAGAAAAATGTTATGTCAACAATACAGTCTTTAAATATTTCTGCCGCCAAGCAACAGTGTGTAAGCACTGTTGTGTTTCGGTTTGTAGGACATTGAAGCCAGTGATATTACTTGGCATTATGAGACTTACAATGTGGACAGACGACCTGATAAAGACTGCAGGAAATCTTTGGGGGGAGGCCTATGTTCAGCAGTGGACGTCTTGTGGCTGATGATGATGATGATGATAAGACTTAACTGTTAGTCTCAGGGTGACGAGCGCAGTTCAGTGCCATGCAGTGCTTTGTAATTCAAAATTCTGTGTGGTGTTGCTTCTGTTTATGTGGAGGCGTGGCGCTTACAATCAGGCAAGCGACTTGCTCGTCTCGTCATTCAATCAAATAAAAAAAAAATGTAATGACATTGCGCTATCCCTATGGAATAATAATGGAACAGATAAAATCTATGAATTCAGAAAAAAATTGTGAGTGGTAGAGCCACGCTGTAGACAGTTTTGTCTACAGCATGAATGGGCTGGCTCGACCGGGTCGTTACCACTGTCTCACAGAAAACCGACGTAAAGTAGCGGCTTGCTGCTGCGTTTCGTACGGTGAGTGAGATATCCGGAAGCCCAAATCCCCCCCCGCTTCCCAATCCCTAATTATCCCTTTCCTTTAAGGTCGGCAACGCGCCCATGATTCTTCTGGTGGTGGGCGTACATGGGCGGTGGAGATCACTTACCATCAGGTGACCCACTTGCTCGTTTGCCGGCCTATGCTATAAAAAAAAAAAAAAAAAAAACACCTTGTAAACAGATGAACCACCTATGACCCAAGTTGCTTCAATATCTTCTCTACTTTCAATGTATTCAATTGCTTCATCTAATCCTGGGACCACCACCACACCTTCTGGCACCTGGAATTTAGAATTAAGTTTCAAATTACAAATATTTTCAATGTAATATGAGTTATTTTTGTATTGTATTTATCAGTTACCTATGTAATATTTAGTTATTATAAATATAACACTACTAAACTTTTTACTCAACAGTATTGCAAAATTACTCTACAAATTATAAACATTCTAGTGATTCGTGATTCGTTCCATTCGGGTTTTTTAAATATTCTATAATTTGTATGCATACAAAATTATTATTTATACATTACCTTTTCCTTAACAATATCAACACTCCTTGTCAATACAATATTAAGTCTGTTAATCAATGGTCTGAATTTAGAAGGTATGCAGTCCCATGTGTTACGGCCCATAATCACAGCATTAACTTTCTTCGGATCTTTCACTTTAGTTGTCATTGTGGCGAAGTAGGCCATCTCTTTTCTAAAAAAATAACATTAATATAATGTTTGCAAAACTGTGAATAGTAAAATAGGATTGTCTGTTTGAAAGAGATATCTTAAAGTGACAAATGTATGTTTTATTAAACTGAGTTCATATTTATACCAAGGTGTGATAAATAGAATTATATGATCTTGCTCATACTGTTTATGGTTTGTTAATCCTTTCTATGAAATCTCATTCTGTTCTTTATTATTAACTACTATCCCAGTGTGATTATCTGGATAAATACAAATAAAGTTTAAGGCCGCGGACTCGACGTCAGCGGCAAGCGGCGGCGGCGCGGCAGCGGCGGACACCCGGTCTCGAAGTCAGCGGGCAGATCGCGCGGCGCGACGAGCGGTGTAGTGTTGTACTATGAGAAATTAGTGTCTGTTCGCGAACGAAAATGATGTGAATATGATGTTCCATATAAAAAATCATTGAAATAATTTGCTCCACCACGTCGGCGGGCATTTTTGAAAATAAACAGCACTACGTCAATGCAGACGCGCAAGCGCCGCTCGATTGACGCGCCCCGATCGTACGTCGCTCCTCGCGCCCGCGCCGCGGTTCTGCTTTCGAGACCGGGTCCATTTAAATCTATGCATTTGAACGCGCCTCACCCGCGCCGCCGCCGCTTGCCGCTGACTTCGAGTCTGCGGCCTAAAGGTCACACATACAAATTACTTATTTTGATTTGTTGATTTCCAAGTTCTATCTATAGAATCGAACTAAGATAGTTTATTATAACTATTATCAGTATGTTAATTTATAAATATCATTTATGACGATTTTATTTAAAGCTTGTTTCACAATGTTTTGGTAACATTGTGTATATGTATTGTGTAATTATTATCATACTGTTCATGTACATGAAGAAGTGTATGTCAAATTATTGCTTCCAAAATGTTTATTTATTTTAGAAATGCAAAAATATACACTACACTGATATAAAAAAAAAACATTACAACAAAATCATCCAGCTTTCTCCCCATAAACCGGTATTAAATTGTTTTTTGTTATTTAGCACTTAAAATTAAATTACATATTATTGTTATGTCGAGTATAATTCTTAGCGATATTGAATAAATCTATTGCATCATGGCAAAAGGTTACTTGCCCTTTTTGTGATAACCCCAGTGACCACTTACACAACGATAATAAGTACAAATGTAACTTAAATCAATAATTTAAAGTTCTATTTTCCATAATTGTATGTGAGAAATGTTCAAATTAGATTTTATTTTGGTAAAATAGGGATATCAACCTAGTGAAATCTAATAAATTTAGAAAAATAAAATCTACAGCTCAATTTTTACTGCATATTTGCGTCCAATTAAAATTATATGAATTATTTAATGTTCTACACTTCATTGTAGTAAATTACACCAAAACTCTTTACACTCAAGCAAATATAATGCATGTCACACAGAAAGTGACATACACCACTTGAATAGTAGAAATAAACATAAACTGTATACCACATTTAAAGTAAACGCATCTTTTTTGAGGCTTAGTATTCGCTTTCATAATAAAATACCAGAGCGCTTGCAAGAATTGCCCACCGACAAATTTAAATTTGAAATTGAAATGAAATAAATTTAAAGGGCATACTACAATGTAACTGAATATTATTTAAATGATAAAAATGTTTGGCCGCTTATCTAAACACACATTGCCCAATTGTATACTTAGTTAATCATATGTTAATTTGTAAATATATAAATGTTGATGGATTTATGTGAGTGAAGACTTCACTGGATGCTGATTAGTTTGGCTTGTGTTGATGCTTTTGTGGACTTTTAATATTTACTTGAACACAAATTGGGTATGTCATGCTCACTTAAATGTCTTTGCTTGAGGTGGCATTGTGTGCTGGGTCGGTCACTTCCCTGTAACATGGTTGAGGAGGCAGATGGCTGGCACATGTATCATACTCGTGAATGGGTTCTGCTTGTGTGGACTGGTCTACTCAGGTTGGTAGAGAAAGAAAGAAAGGTTAGTAGAGATGGATCCAATGTTAAGTAACAGCGATTATGACTATCGCAAGATCATTCCATCGCCGAAGACATGGGCCGACATTATTGGAGTATTGGGGCCGCTGGATATTGTGCTACCAGACAACCCTGGAGATTGGATACGAAATACATACAAGCAGGCACTATCAGTCTCACCACCAACACACTTAAAGAAAACAAAGCCTGAAAGTCAGTACAACTCAGAATCTAGCATAGAAGATGAAGATTCTGAGTTGAATACGAATAGACAATACATAAGCATCAAAGTCACATAAGTAACTCAACCAAATCACAATAGTAAAAACAAAGACTTTAAATAGAAAAGTGGACCTTACTTAGTGTTAGTGTTAAAATAGTTGAGTGATTAAAATGAAATTAGAATTGTAGAACTATCTCAAGGGGAATGCATGTTATGTACTAAATGAGGGTAGATATTAAAAAACATTTAGAAAATGGCTTCTTAATCAGATTGCATCAATTTCGTGATTTGCATTAGTACATAATAATAAAGATGACAATGAATCTGTTTGCTTGGTGCTACTGCACAAATCCTCTGAATGGATGTGTTTGATACACATGTCCATTCTTATAATATAATGAAATTGTTTATTTATTTTTCCTGATTATGTGTGTTGTATGTTTTGTATACCTAATTGGAAAAAAATACAAAAGACCAATGGCTGAGTTTCTTTGTGCTTCTTCTAAGACCAGTGGGCATTCCTGAAGCAACATTTGATTAAAAAGACATGTAAACGTGTGCATGTTTGACTAGTGGCCTATTACATATTACACTGGTGCTAAAACCTGCCATAGTGGCCCACCACGTGTGGGTCGCGTTCCAGGGTCAGCCAGTCTATAACCGGTTCTCCTCAGGGGGCTCGCCCCCTGATCCTAACCCTTTTCCCATTCCTTTTCCTACCCCTCCCCCTTGGCCGTTTGGCAGGCCAGCATGATCTTGCCGACCTATGATGGACACATTGGTTACCATAGGTCGACACTATTCCTGGATTGTACTACACTTACCATCAGGTGCAGCGTAGTCACTTTGCCGAGCTAGGATAATAAAAAAAAATAAAGAATTTGAATGTATTATTTTTTTATTATAATTTAATAATAACAACAAAAAATCTCATTATTGAGATTCTCATAAATCCTTATACTTATTTAAAATTGTATACATTATAAATAACTAGGGTTTAGACAATGAAAACAAATTTCCTTATCTATTCTTACTTTCATTAGAAAATATTTGATTGATTGGGTCAATGATTGGATATTATCTACTTATTCTACTCAGAGCATAGATGTTACTGAGGAATATGGGGTGTCAAAACCGTTCCTTAATGTATAATATTATTTCAGACAAAACTTTAACATTTAAAGTTTTGTCTGATTTGAGTAACCTGAGATGGCATTCTTATTCCCCAGTAATACATAAGTCTACGGAAATCGTGAACGACATAAAATAATAAAGAAGGATTTTTATACTCTAAGTTTAAGTAGTACCTTTATATTTACCAAAGAAGAGAATATCCTATAAGTTCTTGAATATACAAAAAGTAATCACATTTTTGACATATTTAGTGTAAAACTTACTTTAGCCTCCAAGGCAAACTTCCATTGGCACCAATTCCCATATTTTCACATGCTGCCGCGATTAAATTCAATTTACTTTTCGACATGATGTGTTTATTATCAATAACCTTTGATGTTTTGGATTTGTTATACACTTCCAAAATGTTATGAGTGACGTACAATAATTAATGATTAGCAAATATGTTGTTATGGTTGCATTGGGCAGTTAAACTTATCTAAAACAAATATATATTTAATACGTTCAAAATAAAATTCAAATTTTAAAGACGTGTTATCTGTTTGTCGCCTTATTGTGAGTGTTGCCAATACTAGAGAGCCAAAAGTTACACAAGACTGCTCGAAAAGTAGCATTCCCACCACAGAAGTAATGTAACCAAAGAATTAAACAATTTGTTTTTTGAGTGGTAGAGCCACGCTGTAAACAATTTTATTTACAGCATGAATGGGCAGGCTCGACCGGTTTGTTAACACAAAATCTCTCATCTAAATAAAAAAAAAACCATTTAAAATTTCAATGTTTTATGAAGAGTTTTCCTGAATCCTGAATTCCTGACAGTATATACGGGCGATCGCTTATTTTAATTATTTCATAACTATAAAGTTATGGTCTATAAAAGTATTGGATTTAATGCAATAATCATTAAAGATATGTACAGTGTGTAGAGATTTTGATTTTTTTATTAAATTAAATTTGGTGGTTTCGTCGTAAGCATCGTACTGGAAGGGATTAACACCAGAAATCCAAGAAGATCTTGAAATCGGCCTCATCTGAGTTTCATCGTCATTAAGTATTGCAAATGACAAGGCAGTATGGGCCTCTACCTCCCAATAAAAGCAAAAATTGTAAAATAGTAGGGCTAAAAGTAACGCAAAATGTTACAATAGTAACGCACTGGCAATGCTGTATCAAAATCGGGGCTGCCAGTAGATAATCTACTCCATATTTGTCTCTGATCTACTCAATACCGCATTAAACGGGAAATTGTACAAAATAATTTAGACAGGTATAAAATATATTGGTAAAAAGTCGAAACAAATACTACAATTAATTGATTTTATCTATTGAGCTTCCGTGGTGCAGGGGCGAGTAGCGGACTGTGAAGCGAGAAGCCGCGGGTTCGATCCCCGCACTGAGACAAACATTTGTGTGATCCATAAATATTTGTTACGGTGTTCTACGTAACAATTCTCGTAATTCCTGATACCCACGGCACAAGATTCATATCTATCTAAGATATGGATCCTGAGTAAGATATAAGTCCTGAGACTATGTGTGTGGATGTTCGGTGTTTTTTTATTAATTGAATTTATCCATTAGAGTTCTGGTTATTTTCTTTCTGGTTGCGTATCAAACCAAGCTTAACATTCCAAATCGTCAACACATTTTATATAAATTTTATACCTAAATAAACATGCTGGCAGCTTTAGTCCTAATGTCAAACTGATAATTTAAGTGATGAGCGTATACGAGTTATACCAAAGGAATTAATCGATTATGAAGATGTCTCGACGGTGTCAAGTGGTTTATATGTGCTTCCTTATAAGCTTTGGATGATATTCAATTGTCAAATTGTAATTAATAATTCCCTATTGGAAAAACAATATCATGATTCATATGATAATATGATGTGTTGATTCATAGACAGTGAAAATAGTTTAGCATCAGTGCTTGCTTAACAAGTAATCTTTGTATTAAAGGCATACAATCGAATTATTAAGTTTAGCCGAAATTGCGTAATCTAGGTTGCGTACACAAATTATTAATTGTTTTAACATTAATATTGCAGAACAAAGCCGTATTCAATATACAACGGCCTACAAATACAATTTTACATCAAATACAATTTTTATCATTAAATGAGTAGCACATAAACTAGGATCAGTAACAATAATCGATTACGAAAAAAGAAAAATATCTGACAAAAGTATGAACAGTATTTTGGAAATAAAATAAAAACGAATTTTACTGGTGTTTACAATGCGTGCGATAGATGATGATGATAATAAACCGTAGACATTGTAATAATCACATATAAGATATCATGTTCATCTCTTCCGTGGTAATATTACTTAGCTCACATTTATACGCATTCACGCCTATAATCGAAGGATTAGGCAGAGGTTTAACAAGTACACCGACATTTTTCCGAGCATTAGTCTGTTCCATAATGTGGTAGGGGGCGGCCTTATCGCCTTTATCGTATTTCGTGATAGAAAATCGCAATATCACTTTTACACGACCAGCCCCCCGACCGCCTATTCAAAGCGATAGCGATAGCGATAGCAATGCGCGAAAGCGATGACAATGTATTGTCTTAATTACTTAAAAATTAACGATCTTAATTATTTAAAAATTGACCGAATGATTTATCCATACATTTGACAGTAAACAGACAGTAATTTTTAAGTAATTAAGACAATACATTGTCATCGCTTTCGCGCATTGCTATCGCTATCGCTATCGCTTTGAATAGGCGGTCGGGGGGCCGGGGATCGAACCCGAGACCTCAGCACAACAGTCGTACCGGGTACGCCATACAACAGAGCCACTGACGCTGTTATTCGTGTTATTAGTAGTGCATTCGTAAGAACGAAGATTTCTGAATCGCATCGTTGAAATCGTGGATAGTAAGTACTGTAAACTCACGTCACGTCGGTATTTTTTTTAAACTATCGTCAGCGCTACAGAACATAAAATCCGTGTAGTGTTTGTATCTTGGACGTCGTTAACATGGCGAATGTGTTTTTTTATGAAGCCCCCGGACTCTACGTCTCAATAAAACTTACGTAACGGCGACTGTATATCTTAATGAAGGGAACAAACTGACATTATATGTTTTATGCGGCAGAATTTGGAATGTACTTTATTACAGAGACAGGGTTTTGCTCGCAATTCCACCCACGTGAACGTCTTTAACAGAGCTACAAATTGAGCAATTCTCGTTTATGACTCGATAGACCATGGTCTATCTGTGTGCCCAATTTCATCCATTCAGCCGTTAAGACGTGATTAACGTGTTGGTTGGTGTGGTTAGGATTGGGAAGGGGAGGGGACAGTAGCGTAAATAGGGGCATGGTCAATCCCGGGTATCGCCGGTGTGAACCCCAGAACCGGTGTCATCCCGACCTGAAATAACGCGAAATGAATACCAAAAAATGGGAATCGCCTTTTTTGAAATCGGTTACATTAAAAATATCATATTAAAGTTTTCATTCTTGGTGTGACAAATAATTTTATTAATTGAGACATACATATTAATAACCCGGTCGAGCCGACCCATTCATGCTGTAGACAGAACTGTCTACATACACCGCGGCTTTACCTCTCAAAGAATAGTAGTCCTACTACGGATTCGTAGGAAGCGGCATACGATGTTATGTACTCTCATTGGTTTATTGGAAGCGTGTCTGGTCTCTTCACCTAACCTCACCAGAGGTTCAAAGTAGCTTACACTGATGATAGCGGCATATAATGATAAAGCGGTGGTACCAACCCAGACGGCCTCTCGTATACCTCATCTCGATTCCAATGCACGTCTTACAAACGTAGGAGCTAAGCCAATATGCGGAAGGTATTGAGCTCTGTGCTCCAGTATTGTTTATAGTAACTTTATTATAGTTGCAACGATAAAAGTAAATTTAAACAATTTTTTATACAACATAAAAGATGAAACTAACCTAAACATTAACAATACTTTTCTATTAGCCACATTGGATCAAATATTCACGAAATATTAGTGATTTGATCCAACGAGCATACTTTCAAACTAATAATGAACTACATGATGCGGCGCTGGTCGGCATGTTGATAGAAGTCGACGAGGAAAACTAGATCAAACACATATTTTTCTGAAGCCAACATTGGTGAAACATAACTTCTATATGCCAAACATTGGCTCTACTTGACCTACTTTGGCCCGTCGTTGGCCAGGCTACAAACAATCAAACAATATAAACTGAATAGCTTTGTTTTAATAAACAATTTTTAATAGTTTACGTTACGCTGATTTGTTATTGTTTCTATGACGCAAAACTAAATGAGCGCTGACCTTAGTGTGAAGAGTATATTAACTAATGTTTACGTGTGGGCTGGTTTATATTCACAATAACACTTGAGAAAGTTTCTTCGCCGTAAGATATTGTGATGCGGAGATAACATTATAATAGATTTTAATTTGAAACTAGGATTTTTTTGGATGCTTGAATGACGAGATGTGCACATCACTCGCCTGATGGTGAGCGCCCTACCTGCCCATGAACACGCAATACTACATATAACTTTGAATTACAAGGCACTACGCGGCATTGGACTGAGCTCATCAGCCCGAGATATGCGATTTTAAGATTCATTATGCTCAGTAATGTCACTGGCTTCAATGACTTTCACATTGAAACACATCAAGGATTATACATTGACGCTTGGCAGCAGTAATAGACAAAGAGGTAGGACCAACCCAGACGGGCATAAGAGGAATCTACCACCTAGTATGGCGGTAGCTATCTCGTATGCGAAAGTCCGCAAAATACGATAAAAATAACGTGACCGGGCTGATGTCGGAACTTCCACCCTGTGGAGGGTCCACATCACATCCCCCTACACATCCAGTCACCCTTTGGACTATAAAAACAATAGTTACGACGCGGCGACGGCGCTCGCTAACTTCAAGCCGGCCTAATTATATTACGTTTATTGTAGGCATCGCGACATCGCACCGGCTAATTTTCTTCGAGGTTACAACTATGAACCTCAAATCCGACAATTTAAAGCAGGCTATACACAGCTTTGTGAAGGTATAGCATGAATGCGCCAGCTCGACCGGGTTATTACCACAGCCTTATAGAAAACAGAAGTGAAGAAGTAACTTGCGTTTGGTACGGAGATGTTCGGAGACCTAAATCCTCTATTTATGGGCAGTTGAGATTAAATACAATCAGGTGACCCGCTTGCATGCATGACTTGCCTATAAGGGAGCACAAACTTCACCTGTGTATAGGGTTAGGTGAAAATGTAAGTGCTGACAAAATACAGTAAAAGGTCTTTATTCGCGGGGTATATGTTCCGTAAATATGCCGCGAATACAGAAACCGTGAATTAGGAATGGTAATTTACATAGGATTATAGGGGATGGATCATAAGTTCCTAGATGACAAAATAAAAATTAAGTATATAAAAAAAATATTTACCTAATTGAAGTTTTTCACATTATTGATTAATTATTATATTCAGGCTCAGGCAATGCATGGTTTAAACTATTTTGTTTTGTTTTTTCTTGCTTGGCAGAGTGGAGTGGAGTGGAGTGGAGTGGAGTAACTGCATAACCTGAGAATGGGCGATTTGGTAATTTTTTTAATATTCGTAATAATTCGATTTTATGAAAACAAAAATTGGGAAATTTGCTCCATTTTTATTTTATCTTCGTGGAAAACTGAAAGTGTTTTTTCTACGGAATACGTTTGCTTTGTCGCGAGTCGCGACGATGTTTCATAGCTATTTATCATCATGCTATGACCCACGGGAGTGAAGCAATAGCATGCAAGCTGCGGAAGCCGCGAGGGATGGCTAGTTATGAACAATATAATTATGCAAATATTGCGTTCAACGTAGCTTTCTGAAAGCGAGTTATGGGTATGAATGACATTTTAACCTTATCCAGCCTTGAAAATATGTACAATTAATATTTTATCATTACAAAACGACAAACTTTTTGCTGGTGGGAGGATACTTGTATCCGACCGGATAGCGACCACCGTACACTGGTGCTAAAACCTGCCATAGTGGCCCAGCTTGTGTGGGTCGCGTTCCAGGGTCAGCCAGTGTATATCCGGTTCTCCCCAGGGGGCTTGCCCCCTGATCCTAACCCTTTTCCCATCCCTTTTCCTTCCCCTCCCCCTTGGCCCTTTGGCAGGCCGGCATGATGTTGCCGACCTACGATGGGCGCATTGTTTATCGTTGGTCGACACTATTCTTGGATTGGATTTACCATCAGGTGTAGCGTAGTCACTTTGCCGAGCCGGGAAAAAAAAACAATATTTATGAGGTAAGGACCAGTGACTAATATATTCTATAATTAAATTAACTCATTAAAATCATTCAGGGCGCTCTGTTGCACGGTGGATCGACAACTTAAAAAGATGGCGGGTTACGGATTGATGCAGAATGTCCAAGACAGGAATTTTTGGCACATACTTAAAGAGGCCTATATCCAATAGTGGACGGTAACAAACCGAAATGTTTAGAATCATTAATTGAGCCACGTTGTGTCCCTCTTGGAATGATCGGTGGTGTGGTTATGGTTCTGGATTGAATTGTTCTGCTGGGCGGGAGCTAGATGTACCATCTCTTTGGCGACCAGCCTCGTTTACGATCTCCGATATACATGTTTCTCCTTCTACTCACATTAGACACCTCGGTGTCCTATTTATATAAATTTCTCCTTCACCGATTTATCACGCTTCAACCGGCGCGCAACCAGTGAAAGATCAGCGGAGCGCCAACTACCAGCTGCCGTCCGTCTACGAAGGAGTGTATCCATTTGTAGAATACAAATTGGAAAAATTTACGCAGACTTTTGACGTACTCTCCTTCGGGGGGACAAATAGGAGGCTTCGTTCAAACTGACCCCCTAGCTAAGTAAAAGAATCCCTGTACGAAGATTTGCCGTGCTCTTTAAAGTCACTCTTAAAAGCAGACATAGGCAAACAAGATTTTCTCCTAAACTAAGTTGTGTGTACTTATTTTCATTCAACACAATATGCTCTAACATTACTATCCCGCATTCCCCGAAAAGTAGCAAGCAGAGGTGCAAGTAATGTATCTACGTTTCGCCGAGCTTATTTTTACAGTGGTTATTTTTACACTATCTCCATAAAGGACATGAATGCCAAACTCGGGCAATTCATGTATGACTTCTCGAATCGAAAATTCAAACACAATTATAGGTTCTTAGCCAAGACCTCACAGTTCTTAGCTTTAGCATGGTGCCACTAGTAAGCTCTACATTATAGTTAAAATGCCCTAAAGTGCTGTAAACATTAAGTTCGTAGAACGTACAAATTTCTGAAATTTCATAAGAAATTAACAGTAATTAGGTTCTGACAAAATAGTACCATTACGTACGAGTAAAATAATCGTAGTATTCGAAATTAGAATTTTATTTAGATATGTAATGTAAACATCAAATGGCCCGCGTGCGTGTTCCGTATACGTCAGTCCATATCAAACATGTCACACAAAATAGGTCAAAATGTTAAATAGTTTGACTAATGATGAAAGAATATATAAACTTAATGAATTGACAGACTAAAACCTTTTTATTAGCGACAATAACGAGACAAGCAAGTCGCTCGCCTGATAGCAAGCTTACGCTACTGGATGCCATGATAAGTCTCATAATGGCTAGTTATTTCACTGGATTCAATATCCTTCAAACTGGAATACAACATTACATTTTACGACCGCAAGATACTAAAGCTATTAAAAAAAACAAGTCTTTATAAGGTTGTTTTGGGACATTTGAGACAGGATTAGGTAAAAAATTTAAAAACTTTCCACTAGTTAGTTTACGGTTACACACACATTGTTGCTAATAATTAAAAATCATATTGGATATCAAAAAAGTGCTTACAAAGGCGCGGTTCAATATCAAAAAAATAATTAGACCTCGCATTCCGTTTCACCATAATGAGAACATAATTCGCTATTTTTGTCTGATGTTTTCAGTTTAATATGTGACCAGGATAACGAAAGGAACAGCACATACACATTTACCATACTTTAGAAAGGGACACTGTATTGTGTACTTTCTCTTATAGATTTGCTGGAAGCTGTAGCCTGTACGATTCAGTTTTCAGTGTCCGATGGTTGCTCGTCGAATGTGGACGTAACGATTTTCTGCGTCGCGAGAATTTTCCGTTTACATGTGATAGCAAAAAATAACAATGTACCCCGAGGGTGGTTTTGGGACCGAAATCCCAATGTGGATCGTATATTATGTGCGAATGATGTTATAATATTTTAAACAATTTCATAAAAATACTTTCTTTTATTTATATCGGATTGTGTTGTAGACACCATGTGTGTGCATTTTCTTGAGCGAGAGTATTAACAAAATAACAACAGTGCGATGTGTGCGGTGTTTTTTTGAAATTGGAACTTGCAGAAATCGGTAAGTAGATATTTTTCTTTAAAAATAATGCACAACACTATGTTTGTAGCTAGATAAATAACAGTTTTGTAGTAACGCGATATCTTTTAACGTTATAATACGTTTATTTGTTTTAACGATAGTCTAAACTCTAAAACAAACATCGAAATGTTGAGAGTTCTCACATAACGTATGTGTACGTACGTGGCAAGAGTTTTATTTATTTTCGTTATGGAATTAGCAACGGCACGTATTAGATAGATACCTTTATGTACTTACATCACGTTATTTTATCGCTCTAGACATAAGTACTTATTGTTTATTTAAGTAGTATTGTTTTTTTAAAGTTTTCCTCATTAGAATGAAACGTTATTTTTGATAAGCTTTCCGATAGCGGTAATTATGGGCTTGTTTTGTGACTTATTGGCCCTCTTTTAACCTCGGCTGGGTATAAAATTTGAGGGTAAACAGAAGTTTATAATTTTTGGTAGGTAAATAAATAACCTAATTAATGGTTTTCGATTGTTTTTGTATTGTAGTTTGAAAATATTCAAAGCTTTTAGTTTAAGGCTGATTTGCATGACAATCCTTAAAATGTATTAAGCCACTATAGGTGTATGTATAAAAAATATCAAATTGTATGAAAAATTTACATTATTATACATGTTTAGTGGCTTAAGCCGACCAGGATGTAATTCATAAGGATGTAAATGTAATTTTGTATTCCATTTTCATAGCTACTTTATCTGGATCTCGTCATCTATTTAGCGAAACCTCCTCCCAATAGAATTGATTAAGTCATGTTAATGGGCATATCTATACCACTGCCTCATCGTAGCATGGTGTCTTTAAGCCTGTTTTTTTTGTGGTAAAGCCACGTTGAAGATAATTTTGTCTATAGCATGAATAGGCTGACTCGACCGATACCAATGTCTCACAGAAAACTAACGTAAAGTAACGGCTTGCGCTGCCATATGGCTGCCATACAGTGAGTGAGTTATCCGGAGGCCTAAAATCCCTCTCCTTCCCGATCCTTTATCTTTAAGGTCTGCAACGCGACCATAATCGGATCTGGGTGTGTTTTTCCCCACACGCTCAGGCTGGCGGCCGGTCGTAAAGATTACAAGCCAAAAGCAGATGGAAGAGAGAAGAGAGATTTTTCTTATATAGCATAGGCCGGCAATATGGAAACGGGGGGAGGGGCTTATGGTCCTACGGACATATCGTACACCGAAAGAAACGCAGCAGCAATCCGCTACTTTAAGTTGATTCTCTGTAAGATAGTGGTAACAACTTGAGCATCCTTTTGTTCGTCGTATGGTAGACTACGCGTCAACGACTCGGTTTCGCTCCACATCAGCAAAAATACCTAATACTTTTCGCAACTCCCGTATCTCACCGCTCTTCTCCAATTCAGTAAAATCACAATCTACGGCGTCAGAGTCAGTATTCCTTGGCTTGTTCCCTACGACCAAAACTGTGTCTTCCCTAGTGCCGAAGTCCTCCATTCAGCGACCTCCAACATTTAGGTTATTATGTGGCATAATTCTCCTTATCACTATGTTTGCGACTTACGTGTTTTATTTATTAAACATTATCATAGGAATACACAAAGTGCATTACGCTTACGACTAGCGACGTATGTTTACAACCAACGAGTTCAAGGCTGAGTGATAATAGCCATTTGTCCCTCTGAGTTACGGTTATAGAATGACGGTTAGCATATTCTAATGAAGTGGGGGAAGAAAAATTGCTTTCAGCTAAACTAATAGCTGACTGAGTTAAGTAAATAGCTTCGATGAATATTAAACACTTACTTAATGACATTTTACGCGTTCACAATGTAATTTCATTTCGTTTTATTCTTACGCGTTGAAATATAGTCCTTCTTTAGCTTCAAGTGTAGCGCCATACGACGATATGTTACATGTCGATGATGTATATTTACAAGGTGGTAGGTCCCTCGTATGCGAGAGGCCGTCTGGGTTGGTACCACCGCTTTGTCTATTTCTGCCGCCAAGCAACAGTATGTAAGCACTGTTGTATTTCAGCCTGAAAGACATTGAAGCCAGAAAAATTACTGGGCATTATGAGACTTAACATCCTATGTCTCGGGATGACGAGTGCAGTTCGGTAGCATGCAGTGCTTTGCATTTCAAAGTTCTGTTTGGTGTTGCTGTTGATTGAATTAAGGGATTGGGAAGGGGTTAAAAGGGGCCTGCTGGTTTGTTAATTCGAATCATCAATTAGGTTTTCAATTCTTGATATAACATTACATTATTTCACGCCTGTATCGCCAAAGAGGTAGGCAAAGATCCAACTAGTGCACCTTGGTTTCACCGAACTTATTTCTACCCATGGATGGCGGAATCTATCGCCATATCGGGGACTAATACTAACCCGAGTAATTCACGTGTGACTTTCATAATATAATACGCACTCACGCCTGTAATCCCCGAAGGGGTAGGCAGAGGTGTAACCCTTACGCTCACATTTCGCCGAGCTTATTTCCGTCCCATGATGTGATAGGGGACGAGCCTATCACCATTCCGGGTACTATTTCCAGATTCCGGACTGATACTGAGCATTTCATAGTAGAAAAAAAACATTATCATTTTTACCCGACCCGGGGATCAAACCCAAGACCTCAGCACAGCTGTAGCACCGCGTACACAATACAGCTGCACCACAGAGATAGTCAGTATAATAGTATTATTTTATATAAAGACCATTTATTCGAGTTGGTATGCGAGAGGCCGTCTGGATTAGTACCAAGGCTTTGTTCATGTCTGCCGTTAAACAGATGTATGTAAGCACCGTCGTGTTTTGGTTTGAAGGACATTGAAAGCAGTAAAATTACTGGGCATTTTATTATGAGACTTAACATTTTATGTCTCGGAGCGACGAGCGCAGTCCAATGCCATGCAGTGTTATAAAATACGAAATTCTGTGTGGTGTTGCTTCTATTTATGGACAGGCGTTACGCTTACCATCAGGCGAGCGACCTGCTTGTATCGTCATTCAGACTTATAAAAAAGGAGATATAAGATATAGGAATATTTGCATTATTATTTTGAATATAATTCTCAGGGGCATGCAGCGGTTAACTTAGTATAGAAAGAAAGAAAGAAATGTTATTTTTTTATTATTTGATTGAATGACGAGACGAGCAAGGTGCTCGCCTGTTGATAAGCGCCACGCCTGCCCATAAACAGTAGCAACAACACACAGAACTTTGAATTACAAAGCACTGCATGGCACTGAACTGCGCTCGTCACCCCGAGACATAATCTCTACGATCAAAGATCTTAGGTCCCATAATGCCCAGTTAGTTGTTGTTGCTGTCGATGTTGATAATGTTTAAAGTTTATCTCCAAATAGCTGTCCCTCGCGGTTACACCTGCATGTTACTGCCCTGCTCCCATGGTTCATAGCGTGATATACATATAAACCTTCCTCATGAATCACTCTAGCTATTGCTGAAAATTGCATTAAAATCCGTTGAATAGTTTAAAAGATCTAAGCGAACAGACAGCGGAAGCGACTTCATTTTATACTATGTAAAGATTACTAGTAGAGGTTGATATTGTCTCATTTGTCTAATAGAACACATATGTATAAGCCGAGTCCTCAGTGAGGTCCTAGCTAGGTTCAAATCCCACGGCGAGCAATTACAAATTGTGTTTGAGTTTGCCCATTGTGGCGATTTTTTTTATTAGGATGAACAAACAGTGATAAATTCTACATTAACTTAAAACTATTACATACTGATGGAAATAAATTTACCACCAACTTCATTTACCACTAGTACTTAAATTTAAGCGGTCCGGTAATGTTCAAATGGCTATTTATCTATGATGGAACGGAAATAAGCTCAGAAAACCGTGTATGCACTAATTACACCTCTGTCTACCCTTTAGGGGATACACGCATGAGTATACGTATGGTATACAAGGATCTATTTTCTATATCACAAGCCGTTCTTATCAGTACAGTAACCCGAGTGTTGTAGCAACACTTGACCGTTAAGCACTCCCTGTTCTTAAAATGTTATCACATACACTTACCATTGGGATTATGTTCTCTTTATGTGTCGATAAAACTCCACTTAAAAGATAATGAGTATCAATGCTCTTAAACTAGAGGAATGTTTAATATCGAAGGTGAAGATTTAGTTGGAAGTTGGACATAGAAAAAACTGTAGAGACAGACTTCCTTTTTGAGTGGTAGAGCCATGCTGTAGACAGTTTTGTCTACAGCATGAATGGGCCGGACCGGATCGTTACTACTGTCTCACATAAAACCGACGTAAAGTAGCGGCTTGCTGCTGCGTTTCGTACGGTGAGTGAGATATCCGGAAGCCCAAATCCCCTCCCCTTCCCAATCCCTAATTATCTGGTGATGGGCGTACATGGGCGGTGGAGATAACTTCCCATCGGGTGACCCACTTGCTCCTTTGCCGGCCTATGCTATAAAAAAAAGTTCCAATCATAGCGTCAAGCCTTAGAGACGACATCAGTGCCATGATGCGACGATCAGGCTGCTCGTCAATGGTAAATGCGTTTAAATTATGACTGCATGACACTGTACGGCGCTCGACATCCTGAGACACAAAATACTAAGTCTCATAATGCCTAGTCACTAATACCCTTCAAACCGGAACATAACAGTACTTACACTGCCCTGCAATAAATCATAACTCTTGGAAAAAGTGCGAATTATTTATTATTTTATTGTGCGTTGGGTTAGTACATTTAAAATTTTTAATTAATTTTTTTAGTATAATTTAATAATGCCTCTGGGGATACCGAAAGGAGGTTTATATAAAACCTCAAAACCTGTTCATTGGACAATTAATAATGTGCCGGGTGGTTTAAAAGAGGAATTCACACTATAAACCAGAATATTAATGATACAGACAGATAAATAATTATAATCAACTAGCTTTTGCTCGCGCCTCCGCCCGCGTGTTCTGCTTTTTCCGGGATAAAAAGTAGCCTATCACCCAAATCAGCTCATACCCTGTCTGTATACCTATAAATTTATATTATATTACAATAAATTTCATCAAAATTCGTTCAGTAGTTTCAGAGTGATTGACGGACAAACATCACAACAAACAAACTTTCACATTTATAATATTAGTGTGATAATTACAAGCTGTATTTAAAAAAAAAACAGTATGAATTCAATTCTTACAAGGTGGTAGGTCCCTCGTAAGCGAGAGACCGTCTGGGTTGGTACCACCGCTTTGTCTATTTTTGCCGTCAAGCAACAGTGTGTTGCTTCTGTTTATGGGCAGACGTGGCGTGGCGCTTACCATGCGTTGCTCGTCTCGTCATTTAATAATAAAAAAAAAAAACTTATTCTGGCCTCCTGCGAATTAAACGACTTCATGCAATAGAAATAGCTACTATTGCTTTATGATACAATAAAATCTTATACCGGATGTTATGATGTTCGCAATTAAAAGGCACGCATACAGAAATAGTGTGTATTGAAACGTTATTGTTCGAACAGACGGCGCGTGAGTAATCATTGTATTTATATTCCACAAGGATTTCACTTGGCTCCAGTCATGAGTTGTAGCATTCAGCGGATTTGCTAGACAACATAAGCATTACATAATATGATAAATAATACTACATCACTATTAAGGCTGGATTCTTATCTAGGATTACCCAACCTTTCAACTAACTATATTTTTTATTTTCAGACGATTTTATAAGGAATGACCCATAACTTAACGTAAATTAAATTTATGACGACCAAAATTGAGTTGTATTATAGGGATCCGCATCAGTTCTATATAAAGGATGTGTATGAGAACTTCCTCAATAAATTATGTAAATTCTAGGTTATAAAAATCATACGTTATTTTCTATGTATGATTTTATAACCTAGAATTTACATAAAGGTGCAGTTGACTTATTAAAACGCTACCACACGTCGTTTAACTGTAACATAATTGTACTGTGTGCAATTCAGAACACAGACTTGAAATACCCATAGACTAAAATAATTATGGATTTATTGGGAAACTTCGTAATAAAGTTTTGAGCAGTGTGTGTTTATTTTCTGCAATTTTTAATAATAAATGTTGTGTTTTGTGTTATTCATTGAAAAAACACAATATTCCATCAGTGGGTTTTTCGCTCCCTCTCCGCTCTCATGCATTGGACCGAATATCTCAAGTAGGCCCCACTGACAGACAGACAAGCTATATCCCCGGGTACTATAGTAGTGCGTATTGTATATTTACGAGTTCAACTAATTGCGAGATACGGGATTTATAGCCTCAATCGAAAGGGAAAGTGATTTATCTGTTCGAGGGTAGATTTATATATATTTTTATACATCGACAAGAATAGAATGTAAATATCCATTGCAGCGTAGCCAAACTCGATGAACAATAGGAGGTTTCAGTTATATAATAATGTACTCTGTGGGCTCATCTAAATAAAGGTGATCTGTCAAAAAATGACAGCTATTGTTGAGCTACCATACTGTAGTTACAAAATAAAATTTTTGATGTGCATTTGTAAATGTTTAGAAATTTCATGTAATATTTAAGTTTGTAAATATAGTTGTTTCAAGCGGCACTACCAATTTTTAAGACTATCGGAAATGAATTTGGATACCTTTGTATGGCAGTTTCCTTTGGTTATCTTTAACCAGTACACCCACATTTCGCTGAGTTTATTTCCGTCCCATGATGTAATAGAGGGCAAACCTATCGCCACACCAGACACAGGCCCAGACTCGGGGCCGATATTGAGCATTTCGTGGTAGAAAAACCCAATAACACTTTTACCCGACCCGGGGATCGAACCGAGACCTCAGCGCACAGTCGTACCGCGTACGCATTCATAGGCTGATTTCTAAACGAACTACAAATAAATAGATAGGGCTAATAGTTTAAATGTCAAAACAGAATATGGTCAGAATTTTTTTAAAACAGTATGTCTGTATTACGCCCCAACACAGAGAGGAAAAAAAAACTAATACAATTTCAAGTTATCTACTGAACTACCCGGGGTTTATGTATACGTTTCAAAGACTTTATAATCTCTTAAAGGATTTAATCTAATTTGTGTAAACAGTTTGGAATGATGAAGGCTTCTCTCAGACGGTGGGAGTGCGTCGACCTTCCCAGACGCGAAGGACGTATTCGTATGTAATATGTTAAAGAATTCTGTATGTAAAATAATGTAAAACAGTAGTAACATGCGCTACATGTCGCGAGGTGACAAATTTCCAATACCAATCGTCCCCATATTCCTTATTCTGAGGGGTTTATCTGTTTATTTATTTTATAGCATGGGCCAGTGAATGAACAAGTGGGTTATTGATGGTAAGTGCCACTACCTGTGAACGCCCATAATACCAGATTATGTAACGCTACAACAAGATGCTACTTTACGACGGTTTTCTGTGAGACAGTGAACCCAGTCAACCATGCTGGTGATAAAACTGTCTACAGCGTGGCTCTGTCACTTGAAAGCTGGTTGTAACTCGACAGCAGTCTACACATCTTCATTTTCCTAACCTAATTCGTCGAAAAGTCATCTCAATTGCAGAAATCATCAGGTTAACGGTTTCGTGTGACTTGCAGGCGCGATTGACGTTAATTCTTCTACGGATTTCAAAGCCATTTTACAGTCATCAAACATGGAACTGAACTCAAGACCTTCCCAATAGACAGGTCAAGACTATATCCTATACCAAGGTGTAGAATCAATAGTTCGTTTCCCATACTACCAGTCTAAGACAAAAACAGATATCTTTTTCATCCGTGTGACTACTAACTGATTCATTGTAACAGCATAGGGATATTCAATTTACTTCACTAGCTGAATTCTAGTATATATTTATTCCTTTTTCCAACTTCATGAATTCTTTTTGTATTTATGTGTCAGGTCCTTCGTGCAGAAAATGTTCAAACAAAAGTCAACAACACTTAAGTTTCTTATTTCTACTATACCAGCAACGTTGCGAATAAACAATTGGAATCTAATCAATAAATTCCACAAAGCGTATCAAAAGCCTTAGCAGCAAATTATTGGAACAATACATTATTTCAGTAGCTTAAACATCTCGAGCGGGAGTGCTTGAGCTCTTTGAAGAGTCCTTGTATTGTCTGCGAACTCTATTATTATATCGCACCGCTCTTGAGACAATTAAATTATAATTTACATCTACTGACGCATGAAGACACGTACCGGAACAGAAGAGGTTTACTCCGAAGCTGGTCCCATATGAATTTGAATAAGATTTTGATTGAGTATGAATATGATTTGAATATGGAACACGAGAGGAAATAGCAAACTCCTCAACGGAAATTAAAAATTACACTGCGATTTGGGTACTTTTAATACATTAAAAATGTATTTTATCAAAACAGTATTCGACTAAAGTTGCGGTTACCAAACTCTTAAAGATACGGAACACTCAACAAATCCCTTTTGGTTTATGGAACCGTACATTAAATGATTATTACTAGTGTCCGACCGAAAGTCAGATTTAGGCCGAAGCCAAAGCTGAAGCCGATTTTTCGGCCCGACAAAAACTATTACCTTACCTACATTAAAGGATCAAACATATCAGAAGCATTTAATTTGTACATGAATTCAATGTGGTCGGATATTTTGTGAATCCGATCAATTATTCGCTGCAATTTGATGACATAATATGTTACTCAGAACCTTAGTGACATTCGCGGAACCTTAGTGACTTCCACGGAACCCGCTTAACAAATTGCTGTACTAAAGGTTGACTAAGTTATTATTCCCAATCGGGTGATAAAGAAACTGGAACATACGACGCTGCTCGATGCCAACATGCTTCGAATTATTACCGATATCATTACGGTTAATATGTTTCAAAGGTTTAGGCTTCTAGGAGGTAGGTCCCTCGTTAGCGAGAGACTTAATGGGTAGGTACCGCCGCATTGTCTATATCTGTCGTCAAGCAGCAGTGTGTAGCACTGTTGTGTTACGGTTTAAAGAACATTGAAACCAATGAAATTACTGGGCATTATGTGACTTAAAGCCTTATGTTTCGAAGTGGCGAGCGCATTCCAGTGCTATGCAATGCTTTGAAATACAAAGTTCTGTGTGGTGTTGCTTCTGTTTAGAAGCAGGCGTTACGCTTACCTTCAGGCGAACTACTCGTTTCGTCATTCAGGCTAATAAAAAGATATTTATGTGAAGGTAAACAAATTTGGGCCGGACATCCCTAATAACTGATAAGTTTTATCCACTATTATCCTTGAATAGTTTCTTCGAAATAATTGAACACAATATACAGTCTTTTTTAAAAAAAAAAGGATTTTTAAATATTAAAAATATTGGATACATATATTAGTAGGTATTTATTTCTCCGAGGACGAAAGAAGTCCATTTTTACGTGATGGAAATGAAGGCACGCAGCTAGAAAACTACTTATTTTCAGGTTCTCATTCTTAATAAAGTTGAACTACTGAATCAACCCAAATAACAACAACTCATAATAATTAATTACTTAAAACAAAACAAAGATAAAACAATAACATGATGTAATGACAAATTTCTACAAAGCTAAAAACATCCATAACAGCTGCCAATGACGTTTGGTTAACCGACTAATGGTCTATTTCAATAAAGGATCTTAGATTGATTATCCGGATAGATCAACGCAATCAACCAATTAACTTTGGTTATTTGTACGCGTGACCTTCAAACTGAGTTCTGATAGGTTCATTAATTGTGCTATCTATCCGGAGAATCAAACTGAGATCGTTTATTTGAACTGAGCATTATTGTGATATCATTTTTTTTTTTCGATTTGGCGTTGTACTGTTAGCCTGACACGTGTCGGCTTTCTACAGCTTACCGGACTTTCGGGCGAACGGTTTAGGCGCTCTCAGGGCTGAGGGCACTCCCTGTGGGGTACGAACCTCGGCTCAGGGCGGTCACTGGGGGAGGGCAGAGACATCTGCGATTATCATTTTAGGGGAGCTGTGATATCGATATTTTTGATGTTGTACTACGTTGCAGTTGTACTCTTCTATTTTGTATATAATGTTTTCTACTTCCATACATGTTTATAAATTTGAGTGCCTGACAAGATCCTTCGTAGTTGATAGACTACATCGTCTGGCGCCTTTTTTTTGAGAAGCTAGAGACTGCGGAGAACCAAAAGCTCATATATTGGCCGCGCTAAGGCCCGGGAGCGGCCCGGACGCGCGCTTGACATATCCAAATGTCGATGTCTCAGGGACCACCAGGGCGATCTGTCAAGATAGTGCAGTGAAATTTATTATTTATTTTATTTTTCAATTTTCAGTGTTATCACAGCTATGGTATGTAAATTCCAACTAAATAACACTATCGTGACTACTGAGCCGTTGAGGAATTTAATTCTTTTATTCCATACTCCATCTTATCTTAACCATCTCATCTTAACCAAATTAATATAGGACTACATCGCAGCTAAATTCAATCGAATGATTTTTTCAGACAAATTTCAGAATTGGCCTAAAAATCGATATACATTCATAAAAAAGCAAAAAAATCTCGCGGAATTGAGAACCTCCTCTTTTTGAAGTCGTTTAAAAACTAGCCATTGTAGCACGTTCAGATGAGTTACGTTTCGTTTATGTAACATCTCCATTAATTACAAGCCGGCATAATTCTGGCGGTCGTTGAGAGAGGCGTTGTCTCGGCGGTCGATATTATATTTGGACTGCATAAATAATAATGTACTGTACTTTTAATCATGTGTGTGTGTATGTGTTACTCACCACTTGTATTCACTTTGTCGTACCAAGATAAAAAAAAATATCTAATAAAATTGGACCAGTAAAATAACTTAAAAATATTTTATTCAACTGTGTCTATCTGCTCACTGCCTCCTTCATTATTTGAATTAATTTCCAGTAGCTGTTCAATTTTACTAAAATTAAATTAACATTCAGAGTGAAATGCAAGCGAGTTCTAATTGTAATTGCGACTGACGAGAGCTGACACCAGTATGTTTTAAGCGAAACTAAATTACTCATTCCATTTGTATTAACGTGCCGTTGCCATAATTACGTTTTCTGTGCGGTTACTCTCAATATAGCTTTCTACATCATCATTCAAATATATAACTTTTACATTAGGAATTTTACTTCGGTAAAGTGAGGTACTCAGTAGCTAGTCGCAGGTTCGAAACCAGCCCCAAGAGCATACACCTCTGACTTTTCTAAGTTACGTGTATATATGCAGGGTTATTTTTAAAACACCAGCAACCTCGCAGGGGTAGATAGCTGTCCCCATACGGAACAACTTTTGTTCTACGAGTTTGGATATAACTCAATATATTTAAAAAAAAATGATTTTACAAGTTTTTGTTGTGTCGTATTTTTCTTCGTAGTATGCGGCGCGGCGCGGCGTGCGCGCGCGACTCAAAGGCAGCTGAGCGGCGCGTTGACCTTCAAAGGAGCTAGCCCGGTTCCCCACGCTTCGCGTATTTGTTTACGTAATCTGCGATGCGCGTTGTAACAATCAAGACGGAAATTAAATGAATACTTATTTTTGTATGAAAATAAAATCTAACAAATTATCAAAAGTCGTAGAACAAAAGTAGTAGCTTATAACCTTAGGAATCTACCCCTGCGAGGTTGCTGGTGTTTTAAAAATAACCCTGTATATTGTTAATTATCGCTTGCTTTAACGGTGAAGCAAACATCGTGAGGAAACCTGCATGCCTGAGAACTTGATAAGATTTTTCAAAGGTATGTCAAGTCTGCCAACCCGCATTAGGCCATCGTGGTGGACTAAGGTCTAACCCCTCTCATTCGGTAGAGGAGGCCCGTGCCCGGCAGTGGGACGCATAATACCGGGCTAGTAAAAAAAAACAAAGAGGTATTGTAGTCATGTTACTTCAGATGTTTTTTTTTTAAAAAGGGCACCAACTAAACAAATAATTAGATATAAAATATTTGCACAACAATTTTATCTCAAATACCACCGAGGCTGAGCACTAATGAATTACAGGTCATAGGCGTAGTCACAACTCCGTAATAAGATATTCCGGCGTAATTAAAAATGGAAGAATTTGGCCCATAAATTACAAGTATTGTATGTAAAGATGATTTTAATTTAATTAATTAGTGTTCAGTGTTTGTCAAGGTTATAAAGAAAAGGCTGTAATACATCAAAATATATTTATCAGCAACTAAAACACGAATAAAGCGATGGTACTACATAAATGAATGTATTATGTATGGTGCATGCATGATGAATATAATGAGATTGATGGAGGCCAATAGATGTGTAAGGATCATAGCAGGTGGAAGTCCGTTATCTCTGCCTACCCCTATGGGAAACAGCATGAGTCTATGTATGTATGTACAACGTACATTTGAGTTCGAGATTACAAGTGATATATTATTTTGTATTCCTTTAACCTATAACATATAAGCTTCATGCTGGTCAGAAAAGTAACTGTACTTACACTGGCTAACCTAACCTAACACAATCAGAATCTTAAACTAAGCAATACAGAGATCACTGTCACGAGTAACTTACTAAGTTGTTACTTCATACAATAAAGTGGATGACCAAATCTCCAAAACGTAGTAACATAATAGTAACACACATATTATAGTAACATAAAACATCTATGTTTGATTAATCATGTCAATCAAAATTTTAAAGCCGATATGGATTAGATTGCGATGCTATGACCGCATAATTTCATTCGACATCCGACCACAGCAGACTAGCCTCGTCATGTCAATGGGTAAATACCAATTCCCTTTGAAGCGTTGAAAATATCTTGCCAATCAATCTATAGCTATATACAAAATGCATTTACAAGAAATGATATTCTAGCCAGATCAAAAAGCATTCACCTCTCGTTGGAAGATTTTAATCTTGAAAGATTACTTCATACATTTCCGGGTATCTAGTTAATATTATGAACATACCAATGTGTGTTGTTCATATGAAATGTATCCTAAATTTCATTCATTGACTGTGAATCCAAAAAAGAAATCAAAATTATTTCAATGCGGCAATTTCAGCCAAGTGCTTTATTATTGTAGAAAAAAATATGGGATCCTTACTTTTAAACGCCCTCGACTGGGTTCCACGGGATGCCATTGTCTGCCAACAATACGGGGTTAAAAATAAGCGAACAAAGGACCGCTTTGTGGTAGCACCAATGATCAATAACTCACTAATATCGTAAATTCCAACGTGCTCGTTGAAATGGATATTACTAAGTGAATAATGATAAAGGCCTTCGAGTGCTCCAACATTACAAAAGAGTATTTTTTAAATTCTAAATCTCCTTACATTTTCCGCCATCTCACCTGATGGTAAGTGACGACGCAGTTTACAATGAAGCATGCTGACCTAGAAGGTATCTATTCAAGAAACACCTAGACCGTATTGTTCTGGAAACAAAGACGCTACTTAAAAATTCCACTCATTAATAAAAGAAGAGGCAAAACGTTTTACACGTGCAGAAGGTACATCCACCAAATAAGGATGTCGTGAATTAATGCGTCGCGTCGTATAGTGATTAGATGGTATACTGAAGATGGAGGAATCAGATTGTGCAATTCTTGCGCGCACTCTCTGAAATGTATCCGAATGAATACCGACATGCTGGAATTCTTCTCTGAAGTCTGGAATCAACTAACTTATTGTCGTCCTAACCCACTGAGTCCTTAACGAACCCTAACCTATTGAATCTTTACATACGTACTTGGCTGATCCCGTCTAGAGATGGCCGGAATACTCCATACAGGAGCAGACCTGAGCTTGGTACAAATTAAGAAATTGTCCTGTTGTGAAGTACCGCCCGACTTTCGTCAGAACGCCAAGTCTTCTTGCGACTAGCTGAGCCCTGGATTCGATAAAGGAATGGAAGTTTAGAGTGGGTGTATAGCGCCCAGCAGCTCAGAATGCAAGGGAAATTGACATGTCTAGCAAATCATCAAACATCGCTCAGATTCTAATGCCGTCATGATAGCAGACGATAGAGATCATGACGATCATAAGAGGCAGAATACACAGTAATTATGATAGTATTAAAGGTAGTGTTAGCTGGTAGCTTCTACATCTACCAAGATTACACCGTTGGTAACTGTTAAGACAATACTTGCTGGTCGGGCGACAGTATCCGAAATAGTATTACACTTTAATTTATGTAAAGCTTAGTTGTTTGGTTGTTATTACATTTAAGACAAATATATAAAACTTTCAAAAAGTAGAAGGCTATAATTCCTCTATGTTTTATGTATGTTATGTGATATCTTCGCGAAATGTGATTTAATAGAATCATGGTTAAGTGCTGCTTATAAATTTGATCACGACCTAATGACGGAGTACGAATACGTACGTAAAAATAAACACCTTAATAAGGTAAGATAAAAAAATTGGTGTGTGTCGTGGGACACCAGGTAGGAACGAAGTTCCTTCGGCTAATGTAGAATCGACACAAATTGTAAAAAATACAAATTATCAACTAAAATAACAAAATATGTCTCTTTATTTTTGTTTGACAACATAAAATTACATAGAAAGACGTGTAGCACTCGGAGACTGCCGCGGTAAAGCTATTGTATAGCATTTTTTATCAACTTATGTAATTATAAATAAAAACTTATTAATTTAGACTTAGACTGGCTACTAAACGGTGGACGGCCGTGTTCTATAATCAAAAATTCAAATTCAAATTTCAAACCGCGTCTACATTTCCAAATGTCATAAGTTTCACACCTATCTGTTTTATTAACGGAATTTCGACTTTAACTTTGTGTGCTAGATATCAAATTAAGTTAAAAAAAAAAAATTGGTGTGTGTCGTGGGACACCAGGTAGGAACGAAGTTCCTTCGGCTAATGTAGAATCGACACAAATTGTAAAAAATACAAATTATCAACTAAAATAACAAAATATGTCTCTTTATTTTTGTTTGACAACATAAAATTACATAGAAATAGAAATAAAAAAAAGACGTGTAGCACTCGGAGACTGCCGCGGTAAAGCTATTATATAGCATTTTTTATCAACTTATGTAATTATAAATAAAAACTTATTAATTTAGACTTAGACTGGCTACTAAACGGTGGACGGCCGTGTTCTATAATCAAAAATTCAAATTCAAATTTCAAAACGCGTCTACATTTCCAAATGTCATAAGTTATCTATCTGTTTTATTAGCGGAATTTCGACTTTAACTTTGTGTGCTAGATATCAAATTAAGTTTAAAAAAAGTCTCATTTAACGGTTTTATTCCACGCATTTTTTCCACGCATTTTTTCCACGCATATTTCTTACGGTTTTACTATCACATTTTTTTCAGTTCGGTCACGCAGCGAAATCCCTATCCCCTCCAAGCCTGCCGTAAGGAACTTCGTTCCAAAAAAGTCTCATTTAACGATTTTATTCCACGCATTTTTTCCACGCATTTTTTCCACGCATTTTTCTTACGGTTTTACTATCACATTTTTTTCAGTTCGGTCACGCAGCGAAATCCCTATCCCCTCCAAGCCTGCCGTAAGGAACTTCGTTCCAAAAATACATAAGTTAAGTTAACTAAATAAATACACCCAACACACATACATAGTCCGGACTCCACACTAAGTTAACCTATATCATTTGGTATCAGGAACTACGAGGGACTTGCGGTCCTACAACGGCTAGACTCGAAATAAATATTTTTGATAAACACACATATCTAAAACCTGAAGGCCTACTTTAAAAACTAACACTTAAAGGTCTAAATGTTTTAATAGTTGTTCAAATGGATATGTTTGTATACGATATGCCACATTGCCGCGTCCAGGCTTCCAAACATAATATTGTGCAGTCTGAAAATAGTTAATTTGCTGTTTGCAAACACTACATGTGTTTTATAAACACTAATTGTAGAATGGATAAACGTTAAGCAATATTTTGGGAAATGCCAAATAATCCAGTACTAGTTGGTTTTTGGTAGACACCATTTACTCTACTGGTATATTTTGTATCACTTTATGTGAGTTTTTCTAACACAATTTGACTCGGATTAAATCTTCTAGAAGCGCTGACGTCACACATTGGGTTGGTCATAAAATACTATGCTTCAAATGATTCTGAAATTACAAAAAATATAGGATGAGCTGACTTCGCACCAGTGAAATCGTGGTAGGTACATATAAAAATATATTTTATATTACTTTATTATTCTAGTAGTTTCATAATTGGGACTTCTACCAATTGGTGGTAAGACGCTGGTATGCGAGAGGTCCTTTGGGTTAGAACCACCGCTTTGTCTATTTATGTCGCCAAGCAACACTGTCTTAGCAATGTATTTCAGTTTGGAAGACATTGAAGCCAGTGAAATTACCGGACATTTCGAGACTTATCTTATTATATCTCGGAATAATAAGCGTAATCAAGTGTCATACAGTGCTCTATAATACAAAATTCTGTGTGGTTTTGCTTCTACATACGGGCAGTGCTTTGTATTCAAAGTTTTGTGTGATGTTACTTCTATTTATGCTTACCATATAAATAAAAAGAGCCAAAAATCGACATAGCTATATCAAGCATAAATTTCAGGCGAAAAGGTAAAAACAAACTCATTAAAGGAAATCAACACAAGTGTCTCATAGATAATTGGATAGATAGTATCGCTGGACTAATAAGAGCTAACTGAGAAGAAAATTCAGGTATGATACTAATTCTATCTAAATCTTCATACGAATGTAATGGATTAGTTATGTAGAGTTGTGATTGGCAATGTAAAGACTCAAGGCAACTTGAGGCGCTAATATTTATAAACTATGAAAAATATGTCGTGACGTAAGGACGATAATGTGTAAAGAATTTTTATTACTCCTATTAATGTAAAAGCTCAGAAACTAAAATAAAAAGTTGTAAAATTTATTTGCACTTTCATGTTATTAAAAGGTGGTTGATATTATTTATTTTCATAAGTCTCACGTTAAATAATGTAAATATGCTTTTTATGTTAAGAGTAACGTTTAACGACTTTGGTATTTATAAAATACTTTAGGTACAAATTTGACTCTAGTCGGTAAAATAGCTATCGTAAAATAGCTATAAATAGCGTCTGTAATAAAAATATAACAGCGTTCATATAGAGCCAGTAGTTCACTAAATCTACTGATTTAGACATATTGGTAGTACTGATATCAAATGAATAAAAAACATTCAATAGCGAGAACCATTGCTTCCTCTGAATATCATAATACGATTACAGACGGTTAAAATAAGTCGCTCTTCGTCGGTTACTTTTAGTGCACTAGAACTATTAATATTATGGCAGTCTATAACATAAAGAAACAATTATCCTTGATAAGTATATTCTGGATGAAGTAAGATACAACAAGAAATCCGATCCATGGAACTTTGAACAAATATTGGCCCGGAACAATGAAGATAGGTTCAATAGGCCAATAGGCTCTGCTTGCAGTGTGACCTTACCCAGTCCCTGAAATCTAAACTGCAAACATTCGCAGCGTTCCACGTTTCTTTATTTTATTAAACTTTCTCAGTATTTAGATGAGTTTAATCAGGGTTTCTAAAATATATTATTTGGCAGCAGGCCAATGTTTTAATCAAAATATTCCGGCCATTGGTGTTTGTTGTGATTTCCATTATAAATAGTTAAGGCATCTGTCATAATATATGAAGGGCCAGTTGTTCAAAGATTTCTGTGGTCGAAGACGAATTATTGACATACAGAGCTATGACGCGAACGTTCGTGACATTTATGTCCTCCGACTCAAGGTTATTAAGCGTATAAAAGCTAAAAAATGATGTGTTCTCCTTGGAAAGGTCTTTTCTGATTTTTCAAACCTCAAATTATCTAATAGTATTACATATATATGATAGCCAATGAAGGAGATGGCTATAATTCACATACGAGCATTGGACTGGTATGGTAATTGCAACATTTTTTATCCTGACATGGTAAAGTGACTACACTGGACATAATGACAAGTACAATATAGTTGAAATATAATATCGACCAAGAGACATACAGAATGCAGAATGCCGGCCTGAAGTTACTGGATATAAATTGGCTGACCCGTTAGACATCCTCTGAACAAGTCACTATGCCGGATATTTCACCATGTGTACGTGGGTTGCTGTCCTATCAGGTACAAAAATATCTGGTATCTTCCAGCTATTACTTATAAAACTAAAAGCTTGAAAGGTACATTCTAAATAACCTGCCGTATCCGTTTATACTAGCAATATTCAGTCCTATTGAAAATAATAGCAGAAACCTAGGTAGCAGACCATGTGGTGAAAAGGCCTAACTTTAGTAAAAGAGTCCCGTTCGCAACAGTAGAATATACAGAGCTAATATTATTTGTGTTCCATTACAAAGATATATTATCTTCAACTATTTTGTATGGGTTATCTTGTTCTTTTATTAAATCCACTCAAAGCCAAACAAAGCTGGATTAAGATGTAGTAATAAATTAATAATACATGGTAGCGAGAGATCGAATATAAATATTATGAAAAATGAAATTATAGGCGCCGCTGTAAATCCGCTGCGCACTATAATATGATGTACATTTAACGGCTTACTATTTATAACTTCAAAGCATGTTTTATAATCATTTTTAATTACGCTACGCAGAGACATAATTATATATTTGTGTTGTCTTGGAGGAATATTTCATTTCTATGATCCCGTGTGATATCGCGACCGAGAGGTAGGTGAAGCATCATCATGGACTTCAGGATATTTTTCCAGTGTCTTGTAAAAACCTGGTTTATTCCGACGTGTTTGGTTCGTAATTCGTCAATCGTCATACAAACTCCAGCACTAGACTGTGTGGCTCGTGAGTTGATATACATCAATCATCGCATGTAAAACCATTGGTTATAAAACCACGGTATAATAGTCTTACGTCGACAACCCGCTTTACTCACCGAGTGCTGGGTAATATGTTGATTGCTAAAAGACATACCACGGGCTAATATTTCGACGCTTCCCTCCATCGGTATACTAACATGAGGCCATCCTTCATTAGTTCTTCACTCAATAATAAATACCTTTATTGGAATTCTACATCAAATTGGATAGCGACTACTTTACACAGAGAAAGGCCCGTCTTAGTGGCTCGTTCCATCAAGTTGCAATCCGAACCCATCCAATATAGGTCCAGTTACTTCAGGGTTACATAATTCTGGCGACCGTCAAGGGTCGCAACGTCTCCATCTTACTCTATCACGTGTAGTGTAGTCACTTTTCCGAGCCAGGGCAAAAAATATCCACTCATAGAAAAAGATAAAAAAATTGGTGTGTGTCGTGGGACACCAGGTAGGAACGAAGTTCCTTCGGCTAATGTAGAATCGACACAAATTGTAAAAAATACAAATTATCAACTAAAATAACAAAATAAAAAAAAGACGTGTAGCACTCGGAGACTGCCGCGGTAAAGCTATTGTATAGCATTTTTTATCAACTTATGTAAAATTCTTTTAAAAATCGAAGGAGATATAAAAATACTTCAAGTATAACTGGCTGAATGAATTTCATTTTAAAAACTGATTGAGCTGAAATTCGCACACAATTTTGGTGCAGGCAAAAAGGAACTAACGCTGGCTGGTTATGCGGCGCTTTTAACGCTGTTTTCTTACGCTTTTACTATCACATTTTTTTCAGTTCGGTCACGCAGCAAAATCCCTATCCCCTCCAAGCCTGCCGTAAGGAACTTCGTTCCAAAAATCTAAGAATCAAAATGAAAGCATGTTACTGAACTATTTACCGAACACGCGAATGCTCAAAGCATAGCATGCATGTACGTTGTTGAAACTTCAAGGTCAAATGGTAATTCATTGCGTTTTTTAAATCAGTATTGGTATATCTGCGCTGACGGGATTAATAAATATTATGAACGTTAGTGCAAGGTTTTTTATAAGAACTGTTTTTGTGATTATACAATGGACTTGCAACGAGAATATGAAAGTATCAACTTGTTATTTTGAAAGCTTTCCACAAGAATAATCATAGATAGCCATTCACCTTTGGGATAAGCAACGGCGTGGGAATATTAAAGTTTAAAAGCATATACTGGAACTATAATATCCAGTGTTATCTAAGTACCCTTTTGCAATATTAGAGTTCAGATAACTGGTAGGTCCCTCTTACGTTAGAGTCCGTCTGGATAAGTACCACTGCTTTATACATTTCTGTCACCAAGCAACAGTGTGCGCTGTTATGTATCGGTTTGAAGGATATTTAAGCCTTACTGGACTTTATGATACTTAGCATCATATATTTTTGGGTAACGAGCGCAGTCCAACGCCATGTAGTTCTGTCGGTATTGCTTCTGTTCAAATTCAAATCATTTATTCTGTAAATTGGATCATAAATATCACTTTTACATGTCAATGTTTTTTATATTAGACTACATCCTTATATTTTTTAATATTATCTTTTATCGGCATTTCATAACTAGCCATGAGAAGAAATGCCGAAACAAACTCATGGGTTATGGCCTCTTTTAATGTTCAGACATTGCTTTTCCAGAATTGTGCGAGTGTAATGTACGGCAATTTCTGGATTGGCTTTTTGAGATAGCTCTGAGTATACCCAACATACATGGGACTCGCACACAAGTTCAAAGGAGAGACCTCCTTGTTTGTTCATTCAGGCTAATAAACAAAGGCTTAAAATATATAGGTATTATATTGGTATTATATTCAGTGTATCCTTATATCCCTATACAAGTTGTAGTCCAGATAACAGTTGAAGTAGACAGTACTATGAAACATGGTCTTCTAACATCTATGATCGGTGGTATGTATCATCCCGATGATATTTACTTGACTCATAAGTCCTTTCTAAGAACTAGTTAATTCCAAGAGCTTGATACTACACAAATAAAGCTTACTTACTTATAAACAGTAGAGATGTCTGCGAGGTGCACAGACGGGTGATCAGCTGTCTGTTAGTGGAACCATTTTACCTAACTTACTTAGTTACTTACTAGCTTACTTACTGAAGAAACTGAAGTAAGTACTTGAAGGGAGCTAGATGTTAATATTATCGACAACCCTCTGCGAGCATTCAGCCACAGCCCTAATGTTCTGAAGTCAGTAATCCTATTGTATGACTTGTATAGAACTCCATTTGTAAATGGTTCAGGATCAAACCGCTCATACAATGCACTTAATTACACAACCATCTATCAGCAGTTTGTGCAATTTCATTGATATCTTGTTTTAAATAATAAATAAATAAATAAATACACAACAGTCACATACATAGTCCTGACCCCGCAGTAAGATACGAGTCTTGTGTCGTGGGTATCAGGAACTACGAGAGACTTTCGGTCTCACAACACCCAGACAACAAAACAAATATTTGTGGATCACACAAACAGTCTCGGTGCGGGGATCGAACCCGCGGCCTCTCGCTTCACAGCCGGCTACTCGCCCGCTGCGCCACGTAGGCTGTCACCTATCAGCAGTTTGTGCAATTTCATTGATTTCTATATTCTTTTTTAAATTCTTCTGAAATTGACTGGTTTGGTGAATGTAGGTACTCTGCTAAGAGAAATTAAAGCAGAATTGAGTAAGAAAGGTTAAGAGATTACCTAGTCATTGTAGTAGATGATATAAGACAATCTATGCCTACGCCTATGGGAAACAGGTGTGAGTCTGTGTATAAAATAAAAAGAAAGGTCATACAAAAGTTGCGTCCCATACAAAACTTTTAGGGCGCGTTTATATGACAAGGAATCCCACCGTGTTGCGGCCGCGCGGCGGCCGCGCGGGCGCCTCGCTCGAATCACTCGAAAAACTAATGTAAACTCTATTGACTAAGCCATAATGTTTAATTCTTCGCAACGCTCCAACCACGCGGCGACTGCGCGATCGTGTAAACGCGAGCGCGGCCGCCGCGCCGCGGCCGCGCGGTTGGATACTCACAAAGAATTTCAACGTTAAGTCCTAGTTAATAAGACATACATTTGCTATGACTGAAAAATTTCGTGCAACCGCCGCGCGGCGCGCGCGGCCGCACGAAATTTTTCGCGTCGTCTAACCGCAGCCTTAAGGTTTGTTCTGGAACCAGTAAGAACATATGTTACAATAAGGTTTCTGTCTTCCTCTTCCACCCGTCTTTACCCCACTCGTAGTGTGGTCGGCGAAACATGCTTATTACCACATGTTACAGAGAGATTTGGCATGTAGTTTACGACCGGCCACTTGTCTGATGTCAACCAGACCTGAAATAAATATTTGTGGATCACATATCTCGGTGCGAAAATCAAACCCGCGGTCTTGCAGGCACAGCCAGCAACTTGTCCACAGCACCACGGAGGCTGTCATGAAGCCTCTTTAGTGCATTGAAATACTAAAAAAAATAAAAACTTGCTCCGTTCCGCATTTTGTCAGAGAGATGAGTTTTCAAAGAAGATCCCAAAACATACCCGTCATAGATAAAGCTTCGCAGATGCACCGGTAATGATTTACGCACGAATGTGTTTACGTCTTTTGTATCGGAACATGATAAATTGAGTTTATGAGGTCGCAGTATATACGTATACGGTACCGCGTGCGTGCCACGACACATTATTTCAGGACAGCCTCCGTGGCGCAGCGGGCGACCGGCTTCGAAGCGAGAGGCCGTGGGTTCGATCCCCGCACCGAGACATGTTTTTTTTTTATAGCATAGGCCGGCAAACGAGCGAGTGGATCACCTGATGGTAAGTGATCTCCACCGCCCATGTACACCCATCACCAGAAGAATCATGGGCGCGTTACCGACCTTAAAGGAAAGGGATAATTAGGGATTGGGAAGGGAAGGGGATTTGGGGTTCCGGATATCTCACTCACCGTACGAAACGCAGCAGCAAGCCGCTACTTTACGTCGGTTTTCTGTGAGACAGTGGTAACGACCCGGTCGAGCCAGCCCCTTCATGCTGTAGACAAAACTATCTACAGCGTGGCTCTACCACGCAAAACCTGCTGACTGGCTGTTTGTGTGAACCACTAATAATGGTTTCGGGTCTGGGTGTTGTGGGTACGCAAGTCCCTTCTCCTGATACCCACGATACAGGTTTAACCGAGTGTGGAGTCAGGACTATGTATGTATGTGAAAAAAAGATGGTCATAAACATCTTAAGATGTCCACAGTTAGACATTGTTTGTGTGATACGAGAGTGTAAATCTTCTAGAGGTTAATGATAATGATACAAATAATTCTAATCTAGAACCAGTAATATCGAACACCCGGGACGGGTAAAAATGATATTGTGTTTTTCTATCAAGTAATGCTCAATGTCCAACTGGAGTCTAGAATTTGTGCCCGGTATGGCTCGCCCCCTATAACATCATGGGACAGAAATAAGTTGGGCGAAATGTGGATGTACCTACCGGTTACACTTCTACCTACCCCTTTGGGGATTATAGGCGTGAGTGCGTATCCAATTATGTGATCAATAAGAAAACATACTATAGAGATAGTATCTATATGTGTTCGCTGCTAACATCAATCTCGCTTAGTAATAAAAGATCGATGACTTGCACAATTTATCGGACGAGGTAAAACTTCAAGTTAATACAAACAATATACGTCGAACAAAACATAAATCTGAACATACCCGTGTTATTAGTGCAATACGATGTTTTATAAACAACCTATTATGTGATAAGGGTTATCTATAAAGTTAGATTAGATTGGCACATGTCGACGCCCTCGATGAGTATGCTAATGTGGAAAACTTTATATACCCTTGGGAAGCGCGGTGGCGGCATAGAGCGAGAGAAGCTGAAGCTATTTCTTTTTTGTGGTGCGCCTACACTTCCTTGACTTTTCACTATACCAAGAAGCGATGCTTTCACACATACTTGTTACTATAATATATGTGTCGTACCATGCATTGTGTCGTTCTGTCGTGATTTAAAACAAAAAATGTACACTTACCTTCAGGTGAACCACTTACTCTATTGCCAGATTATGCTATAAAAGAAAAATCACAATATTTCATTCAAAATGACTCAAACAAATCGAAGTTTATTCTATAAATTGACCTGTTGTTTATAATTGTTATAATAACTACCAATTTTTTTGTATGTATCAATGTTGTTTAAGAAAGAAAACTGTATTAAGTATGCTCGCCCGTGTTATTAGCTATGATAATACAATTTCTCAGTAAGTGATTGTGATAATCTTATGAGAAATAAATAATTCTTAAACCTTAGAGCTCAGTATCAATGTATTAGTTTGGCAAACATAGAGGACAATCTGTTTAATTTTAAGATCTATTTATAATGTTATACCTATGTTTACAAATAAATGATTCTGATTCTAAATTGCTAGTGTAATGTCGAGACGAGTACAGAATATCTGTGGCCTCAATATAATTGTTTAGTTGTTCGCACCTTTGTTTCTATTATTGTCTGAGGCACGGATTCTAACGCAGGCTCGATAGTAAAACGCGTCGTGTAACCGTACCGCCCTTTGAAGTCAGGCCACGCGTGAAATCGATTGCCTCACATAAATTTAACTATACTGCGGGAATGGATAATAACACTGCGCGTATCCGCTCATCATTTTGTATTTGCATAATCGAAGAACGGAAAGTAGTTAGTACGTATATAACCTGAGGTTGCCATGTCTCATAGAAAGTAGTAGCTAGTTTTGAGTGTAGCGTGAATGGGGCTTGACTTTGGTGGTATCGGAAAAAGTCACTAACTCCACTATTTCAATGACCAAAAGTAGCGTTTGTTTTTGAAATGTAAGTCTTGTAGCTATCCCGATCCTGCGCGAGCTTCTGGCTTGAAGTTCAAGTAAGTCAACAATGACAGCCAATATCATAAACTAAAAAAGGCACTCTAATGCCAAAATGCAAAGTATGCAGTGGGGATCGCAAGCCGAACTTTTCCTACATTTTTTTTATTTATTCAGTCTCTTATTTTGTAAAAACAATATCGTTATTAATAAAATGACAAAAAACTAATATGCAATTTTTACAGTTGCAAAATATGTCCTATAGTGATTGAAAGGCAGAAAATGCTAATTAAGTGATGTCAAGACGTGCAGGCTGTGCCAAATATATCGAATATAGGATACTAGGTTTTGTCCGCGGCTCAACCCGCGCGAGCGGCCTTTTGCGGAATAAAAAGTCTATGTCCTAATCCAGGTCATAATCTACCCATGTGCCAAATTTTATCTAAAACCGTTCAGCCGTTAAGGCGTAATTGACTAACAAATATCCAAATTCACAAACACCAACTTTCACATTTATAATAGTAGTAGGATTTTGAAGAAAACTGTTTAATACAATCGACGTAGACATTTAATATCTACAGTTTAGGTATGAAACGGCAAAAACATTTCATACAATACCAGCTCAAGTTGAAATGGGACTTCTTATTGTGAAAATAGAAATTGCGAAAGAAATTTATGTTTTTCAAGTGTTTTCGTTAATTTGGCACGTTTTCCGTTCACGTCTGTTCGTTCAGACTCTTTATTTTCTATACGTAAATTAAAGCCACTATTCCTAATGGATGGAATCGGTATGAGAGGGTACGCATATATCAAAATATGTAATGCTAAAATACATGTACCTTTAGTTTCATCATCATCAGCCACAAGACGTCCACTGCTGAACATAGGCCTCCCCCAAAGATTTCCAGACCGACATGTTGGAAGCAGCCTGGCATCCAGCGACTTCCTACGATCTTTATCAGGTCGTCTGTCCACCTTTAGTTTACAAAATTTAATTACTTGATTTTCAAAATATATACTTACTATCATTTGACATGCTAGGAACTATCCTACTAACAATGTAAATGGGTTTGGATGTTTTAACACATCACCCACATATATTTCATTGGTATGCAGGGGCCGATATTATTTGTATTATTTGTTGAATAGAATTGAATTTGAAATAATTTTTGAAGTTATACTTCTTTAGGCGCGTTATGAAAAAATGATGAGAGTGAAATTTTAAGATGCGCGCGCACCTGTGACACAAAATTAACAGTATGAAGCCGTCTGCTTAACCGCTCATTAAGTCTCGAAAAAAAAGCTACCAACAAAATAGGAATTGAACCTCGATATTAGTCGCGCATGTTGGTACGCTCGTCACCTCTGATCACTGTTTTCATATTTATAATATTTATCAACATGTCTCTAGTTTATACATTCACAACACGTGTTTGAGTTTCATACAAGTGCGAATTATATATGTGCTAATAAATTATATTCAGTAGTGATTTAAATTGAATATTTTGATTGATATTACTTACTATTTGTGAATATTAGTGAAAAAAATTGTGCTTATATACTTTTTCAAGTGCTCCAATATAATTGAGGTTAACTATCCGTATGTATTATTTATTGATATAAATTAAAATACTTTTATTTAATATAATTAACACTAAATATTATTAAATTATTAATGTTAAATACTTATTATTGGTTATTTAATGATGCCAAAGAAGTATAACTTCTCACGCGCGTACATAAGTACACGCACCCATTTTTTATTTTGTTTAAAATTAAAATGCCACACACTAAACATGGATGCTTCATCCTAGTTTGAACCTAAGTCAAGAGGCACCTTGTACCTATCGCCACGAGACTCACATTACCGCAGGGTATTGTATTCAATCCCCACACGAGTACTATTGTCTGAGTCTCGAAATCTTTTATTGAACAGGATCGTCGGCACTTCAAAGCGAGATTTACGAGTAAAGTTGGACAGGCGGCTTTAATATTATGATAAAGAGCACTCGTGGGATTTACGCGTTCTGATTTATTGCTTTTCAACTGTTATGAACTCGAGTATTATGTTAAATTGAATAATGCTGTGCGAAATCCGTGTTATGATGTGGATAAATAAATGAATCACGCCTCCACCATTCCTGTATCGCGGTTTGGATGGACGAGAAGGTGTAGAGCAGTGTTTCCCAACGTGGGGCCCACGCCCCACAGGGGGGCAATTTGGTAGTTCAAGGGGGCAATTTAAAAATGGACTCGACACGACTTTAACCCTTTCGCTTTGGGTTATTTAAATGAAATGCTAGATATCGGTGACAAATTTAACTAAAAAATGTTAAGGTGGGGCATGGCCTAAAAAAGGTTGGGAAACACTGGTGTAGAGCCTAGATGGTGTGACGTCATCGTCTGACGTCAGGAGTTTATTGGTGCTGTGTCGGATGTGGCATAAGTGTCCTAAGTGTACTTGAGATAGGAAGATCACAATAAGGATTTAGGCCGACCGCATATTATGTTGAGTCGTACAATGCATGACAACGTAAAGATCCTGAACTGCATCTAGGTATCATAGAGCACCAACATCGGATACGGTCGGGCGTAATCTAGTTTTGTGTAGTTATTTTTTTTATCCGAGCGCGGCAAAGTGACTGCACTAGACCTGATGGTAAGCGCAGTGCAGTCCAAAAGAAACCATCGACCACCCGTAAACAATGAGTTTATCGGTGGTAACCAGAATCATGCTGGCTGTGACAGGACAGGCGGATGACCATTGCAGGCACAGGAATACAAGGCCTTATACCCGTCCCAACCAACCATCAATTCATGTTGCAAGCTTCTCCGAGAATCGCTGAAACTGGAACGCGATCCACATAATGTGTGTGGGTAACTTTGGCAGGTTTTAACACCATTTGTACGGTGGCCACTATACAAGCGGATATGAATATCTCACAACCAACAATACATATGTTCACATACGATGAAAAATTCGTATGAAAACGGATTCAAAATGCGCTCGGTCGTCTAATTGTTATATTACGTAACTGCTCCCAATCTTATAAAGAGAAATGTCTGGCGTGACTGTTATTCAGCCTGGGTGCGATACGTGGCCTGCAGTACTTTTGCAATAACTATCCTATCCATTCAAAGATGCAGTACGGGGGATGTGCACAGATTCACGATGTGATTGTATACGTGACGAAAGCATTTGCGTCTGAGATGGAAACGAATACATTCGTTCACGGATTGTGTAGATGGGATCGGAACATTGATATATTGGATTGCTACATGTCAAGCTTCAATCCTTTAATTTTTTGCTCAGAAAACCACCATTTCGCCTATTGCCATATCGAACCCAATTCAAATCACGAGGAATTCAGGGTTGTTGGCGACCCAGTCTGGCAACCAAACCCAGTACGTCACGGTGTACGCTCTAAGGGTCGACCTTAAGGGGAAGGAAAAGTTTTTGGCAGGGCGAGAAGGATGTGAGCCTCTGCCCTATAGTAATGGTTGTTGGCGACCCAGTCTGGCAACCAAACCCGGTACGTCACGGTTCATGCTCTAAGGGCCAACTTAAAGGGGAAGGAATAGGGCTTGGCAGGGGGAGAAGAATATGCGCCTCTAGTAATCTCAACAGCGAGCTGCCCTTCATACCGGCCTTCTGTGAAACACAGGCAAAATTCGGTTGAGCCAGCCAATTCATGTTGTAGACAAAAAGTGTTTGTAACATGGTTCTCATAATAAATAGATAAATAGTACAATAATAATGATTTCTTATATTTGCGCGAATATTGCGAATAATATCATTGAAATAAAACTAATAATTGTAAGGAAGTAGAACTGAAGGTAGACACGGTAACATTAACTTTTCTGGATAACCTACACCTCAGTCCACCCCGTGACCACGAAGGCTGAAAGCTTTCGAAACGTCGCGATCAAAAATTAATAAAAAACCGCGATAAAATCCGTTTAAATTAGTTTTATTTCAATAGTGCAATAATAGTGACTACAGGATTTGAAAGTCGAAACAACTATTAAAAAGTTTGGTATTCACCTGGGACAAGACCAAACGCCGTCAAGCGCGAACTTCAATCTGAAAGCTACCAACTAATCCACGAACATGATGAACATCAGTTTTGCTATTACATTTTTTCTATGTAATAAAAATAAAAGCAATATTAAAATGTTGGTCGTGCATAAGAATAACCATCGTTCGATTTGGATTAATGTGAAGTTTTCTTTGATCTTTACAATATAACGTGGGTGGGGAAAAATATGGCCCAAGATACATGCGATTAGCCTTTGCTCAACATTTATTTTAAATTACGATATTATTGAAATATAAATTGTGAGTTATGAATTTACATTATAAATATTGCTTTCCACGTACACAGTAAAATAAACAGTATAATCTCATCGTATTCATTGTTTCCTGTTGGGTAATAGAAGTGAGTAGCATTTTATATCCATATTAACCTCATACGCACGTTTATACCACTAAGATATTTAATTATATTCACAAACTAGCTTTTGCTCGCGGCTCCGCCCGCATGAACAGCATTTTCCTTTTTTAATGTAACTTTTATAAATATTATGATCCCCTATTCTGACCCTTTTGGGGTAGAATTTATCAAAATCCTTTCTTAGCGGATGCCTACGTCATAACATCTACCTGCATGCCAAATTTCAGCCCGATCCCTCCAGTGGTTTGGGCTGTGCGTTGATAGATCACTATGTCAGTCAGTCAGTCAGTCACCTTTAAGTTTTATATATTTAGATATGATATCAATAACTTATTTTTTTAATGTCCTGGGCCAGCAAAGTAACTACACTGGAACTAATGTTAAGTCCGCACACAATCTGTGTAATTATGGTGGATATTCTAACATAATTATAATAGTAGTCCTATATTATTCACGTCTCAGTGCTGGGCATGGGGCTCCTCTACTGAATACAAGATGGGTCACACGCTGGACTAATGCAGATTGGCAGACTTCACATATGTTCGAAAGCTGTTTGTTCTTGCTTCTGTGCTGGTATTAGGGACAGCTTAAAAAAATAAAACATTATCTGATGGTACGGAACCCTCAGTACGCAAGTCCGATTCATATTAAGAATCAAAAACAAATTGCAATTGTCTGACGTGGGATTTGCATAGATTTCTTATTAACATTTTTATGTACGTTATTTATCGTCGGAGCATTTAACCTACGCCGGAATGTTGTGACTTAATTTCGCGATGCGATCGAGGGCATGTGTTTATGCACCGCGATTGTGTTAATAACATTTGCACATTACAGTTTATTAATACGTGTAAAACCATATTGTTTCTGTACATACACCAACGCCGCCCGCGAGTCTAAACGATCAGGTTCTACAGAGCTGAACTGAACGTCTTAATTGAATAAAATTTCGTAATTTTTGCTAAGTTACCCAAATAATTATTATCACATTTCCAATCCGATTATTTATGGACTCCCTAGACCATGAAAATTGCTTGCTAAATACGTTATGCTCATGCTTGACAGCCAATTTATATTATTTGGAACGAAGGCTGATACGCTTGATAAGCAAACTACACGCTAGACAACTCTTGATGTCCAACATGTAGGAATGTATATTGTTTCAAATCTTTTAAAGCACGCTTACCCATATAGATCTTACGCTTATCAAACAAATGGTATGAATATTCAATTCAATTTTTTATATATGGCAAGTAGTGCCGATGTCGACAATTCTGCCAATTCTGTACTCGTGTGTTTTGTAATCGACTGTAGATGTTGAATTGTTAATAAACTAAATGTATTAAAGGTATGAATATTGTTCAAAAAATACGAGAAAGGCTCGCGGGTCAAAATATAAAATAATAAAAAAGTTACACAAAAAAAAAACTACACACAATATAAGAAGCAGAGTGTTTATTTACATTTTAAGCCGGAAAAGGAAACATAAATTAGAGGTAACGCTATCAGTTTCTATATCCGTTATGTAAAAGTAAAAAGTATGGAACTTAAATATCTACGTTTCATCGGTCTTGTTTCTTTGTTGTAAGGTCAGCACTGTGGGACAAACGAAATAAAAATGTAACAGCGTGAGTGAATTATTACTATCGTGTCGTATAAAATAAGAGATATACCTGTATATAATTTTTAATAAAAAATTCATTGTTTACACGAAATATTCTATGAGTTGAACGCACGGCGACGTCACTGTTTCTCAGAATAGCTGACTATATTTAAATATGTTGTGTTTACTGTAAAAGCGGTGCACTGTACACAGCAGATTAAACTTTTACTACTGCTGAGCAGATTATCCCATTAAAACTGAGAATAAAAATTAATGGCAGCTTAATTTTTTACGGTGCATGTGGAATTTCGAGTCGATTTCTTCCAAGTCAGTGTATTGTGAGGTTATTTCGTTACACCCTATAATATCATGGGTTGGAAATAAGCTAGAACCGTGGATGCATTAGTTTTACCTCCTCCTACCCGTTCGAGGTTAAAGTCGTGAACTTATAATAATTAACAGGGCTTATCCTCAGTTTATACTAATAAATCTAGTTCATGTCATAGAAGAAAGTTTAGACATACAATGTCTACCATATTCGCACACGGATTGTGATTCACGGATCATATTATAAAAAAAATACTTCTCATTTCTTCTACTCCAATGATTGAACCCATATACCTCCGCCATAAAACAACAACTGAACCACGAAACCCTTCATTTATACAGACCGCCTGAACGTTGGTAGCGTAGACGATCATCATTTTTTTCACACCATTACACAAATTACAAATTTAACAAAAAGGTATGCTCTGCTTACGAGTACATTTCGCGACGAATTCCAGCAATCTTATTTAATAGGTCGCGTTAGGGTAATATGAAATTCCTTAGGCTGCATACTTAGTGTAGGAAGTTATGGTTTTCAACAGCCCGCCGCTGCGAGCTCGGGGTCCTCAGTGGCCTCATTAATCCTCTCTTATGACAGGCAGGCACCACTGTGGTGGAAATCTCCAAATGTAAAACGACACGAGCACTAATGTGCCTACTACATACTATACTAGTAGATAGGTAAGATACTAGGTAGATAGGTAAGATAACTAAGTAGGTATATAAGGTACTAGATATATAGGTAGGATACTAGGTAGGTCGGTAGGTAAGGTACTAACGTACCTACGTTGGCCGTTTAGATTAGTACCACCGCTTTATCTATTTCTGCAAGCAGCAGCAGGGTATAAACACTGTTTTATTACGGTTTAAAGTATTTTTAGTCACTCTTGCAAAAAAATACCATACTTTGAAATTTGTTATTTCACACTTAAACAACTTTACTTCTGTTAGAGCAGTGGCAATTATTACCCGCTCGCGCTTATAAACTTGATGCTAATAAACCGCTACCGCCTGTACACTAATAATATCCTTAACTGAAGTGTCGCGACATTAAATTCGGTGCGGCTGCTCACCGTATTTATGGGGCGACCGATTCTACGCTCGGAAACCTACTTCTAAGGCATTTGATGGCCGCTTTATGTGTTTGCCAATTTTGTTTTCGATGTCAATAACACGCTGTTATTAATATATTTTTTATACCAATTCGCTATCGTCAGCGTTGATATTGGCCTGAACTATTGGTGTTTTATTACTTGATTTACTGATTTCTTTTCTTTTCTTTCTTATACTTTGATTATTGGTAATCGGTAGTTGGTACAGTGTTGAATGCTTTATGTTGTTATTTACTATGCGACCCAAATAAAAACAGTGCCTAAGTGCAAAATTTTGCGAGTTAATATTGAACTCTTGTTATTGTACTCAATAGCTTTCACCTTATTTTACCATCTATTTAAGGGTCGTTATATACACCTGATAGTGAGATAAACTCTCACCTTACCGGATCTTATCAAAATCTACTAATCAAGTGCAAAATTTCATGCTAATTGTAATCACCCATTTATTCCGATCGCTAAGATCGATTACATCCCTACAAATTAAGTGCGTGAACGAGAATAACAATGCTAGAGACAAAAGCAAAGCTGTTGAACATTTAGGACTTTACTCATAAATGTTGTATACGAGTGTCATACTTATACAGTGTTATGTCTCGCTTCTTCTTATAATAAATGTCACTCAACATAGCAAGACAAAGTATTGTATAACTATTACCAACATATACAATGTTTATTAGTAAAGCCCATAGTGTTGTCAAAAGTTACAAGTCGAATTTTGGCATGTTAGTCATTCGACAAAAAAGAAAATGCTTTATTTATGTCCTAGCAATGCAATCGGTTCTGATACTACGGGGAGGGAAATACTTATACATATATCGCACACTATAAGTTGTTTAAATTTGACTACACCCTTCTGTACACTTTGTATATATATATTATGTAGATTGCGGATTATATTAAAAACGTATTATCTGTATACATATTTAACAAAGACTGCCTCGGTGGGACAGTTGTATTGCGTACGCGGTACGACTGAGCTGTGGTCTCGGGTTTGATTCCCGGGTCGGATAAAGTGATATTGGGTTTTTCTATCACGAAATACTGACTATCAGCCCGGAGTCTGAAATTATGCCCGGTATGGCAATAGGCATGAATGACACGTTATCGATAACATCTAAAAAAACAAGACTAAAACCAGTTTCCTCAAAGGCTTATCAAATTAACATTCGATTAACAGAACTCAGCCTAGAAACGAAATATTGCCAACGTCGAAAAAGATAAACTCATACAAAAATATACTGCTCGATCTCGCCTGAACTTAAGCAATTAAGCTCGAGTTAAGTAAAGTACGCTCGAAAAGGGAAATCCGTTATTAAGTAAAATAAATCTCACTTGCTTCAACTTGTCTCGAGATCCCGTTGGGTACTCTGGGTATAAAATATTTATTAAGATTTAATGTAGTTATCAAATATAATTGATAAATTTTATTAGCGTTAATAACGAGACAAGCAGGTCTCTCCCATAAAGTTATGCTTATCTTTAAACAGAAGCTACGAACCGAGCCAGCCTACTCATACTATAGACAAAACTGTCTACAGCGTGGACTTCATGTCCATTTGTTCGTGTAAACTTTATGTTTTAAGCAAATATAAGTAATGTATATTATTTGACAAAACATACTCTCTATTTTTTGAAATATATAAGTAATGTATATTATTTGATAAAACATACTCTCTGGTTATTGTATATAGCCGCAACTGGCAAAGAAGCAAGTAACCTAATGGTCTCTACATTCATTTCATTTCTCTACACATTTTTAACATGCATTCATCTGAACATCCACAACACCAGAGAATCTTGAAATCGTTGCCGACTTTTAGGGAAGAGAATGAAAATTGGGATGGTCAGGAGGAATTCTAACCTCGGGATGTCTTCCAATACATGCTGATATAATGAAGCCAAAGATGCTGAAATACCTCAATATTTTCTACAACTTTTACTGTATTATCTATCCATCGACGATAGATGAGTGTATCCTGCTTCTCAAATTCCTCAATCTTCAGCATCCGCATGAACGAGCATCGGCCCTGATATTTTCACATCGATAAACAAAAGATATAAGTTCCGTTTAGTGACATTAACGGGTAAACATTACCTCTATATTTATCCTCGCGTGGGTTCTGCCTGCAGAATATTCCATTATTTTAAATTCTATTTGCGCGAGTGCTTGTATCGTTTCAACATGCTGCCACCGTCAGCTAAGAGCTTGTCGATCAATCCAACCTTCGGCTCCCATCTGATCTGATTGCAAACAATGTTTGGCAATGAAACTATAGAGGGCATATCATTATCTTGCTCACGTAAATATCAGCTTAGCTCGAAGTGATGCAGGAGGATATTGCACAATTTTGTAATACCATTTTATGAAATGCGAAAATCGGCCCATTCATGTATAGACAAAAGTGACTACAACGCGGCTCATTGTTTCAGTAATTCATGCTTAAACTTAACTGACATTATTTTCAAATTTAGTCGTAGTCATTTAATCGATGTAAGAATAAAATGGTCCCGTAGCAAAAATAAATTTAACGAAGACAAATGGTAAGGGATAAAGGTAATGGCGGCGAACAGTCCTCGAACCAATTAAACGATGTAAAACAACCAAGGCGATATCGAATTTTATTAAACGACTGACTTCGAGGACATTGTAACTCACTCGAAACCACAACACTTGGAACTGTATTAGTTGATTGAATTGAAAATAGCGACCACAAATCACAATTCACGACCATGGAATAGGTGAGTCATCATACGACGGAAATAGCTATCGTTCACAATATACCTAATTTATATCAAGCACTTCAGGTTATAGAAATATGATGTTGCATGTTGTTAATAAACTGTTACAATTTTACTCAAGAAGTGGTATCACAATCCACCTATGTTATGTAGTTTGTATGTTATCCTTGGAAAATAGGACATATTCCAAGATAATGAAGTATTCAAATGCGAATTAGAGCACCAAGGGTTCCGTGCCCATATTTTTTACTTTTTGCATCTGTTAGGCATTCACCATAGTAAAAGAACCATAACAAAATATAGAATATAGCCTTATAATGATAAAACAGATAGAATCGATAGATAGGCTGACTGTGGAGGCTGAGCAATAGGGTTACGATAGCCCCTTTGAGCATGGAACCTCAAAAATAATCTATAGCCTTCATCGCACTTCCAGTCTTTCTATCTCACTCACTCATAGACACTATGACATACATACGTAGCACGTATGTGATATAGACGCCATTTCATTTTATTTGAACAACCCCTTCGACTACACTTTGCGCGCGTCTCCTGCGGGTATCATGGAAACTTTTACATGAACGGGAAGCTGTCTGTATGGGGAATGTTCTGTTGCCTCAGGCATTGCATAAAAAATCTGGCGGAAATTTGATAGGAATAAAGTAATCTCGTCCAGTTTATTGTTATTGCGAGGAGATAAATGGATTCAGATAAGATGTTCTGAGTGTTTGTTTTTATAGCAGAGGGCGGTAACCGAACAAGTGGGTCATCTGCTAGTAAGAGATCTCCACCATACACTAAATTATAGATGTGTTGACAACATATAAGGAAATGAAGATGAGTAAGATTAGGGACTCCGAAAATCGAACTGACATTACGAAACGCAACAGTAAGTTTCTACTTCACTACAATCGTAGACCAAATTATCTACGGCGTAGTTCTATCAAAATGGGTCATTATTATTGAATAATAATATAATCTCGGTAATATTCCTCAGATCCGCGGGTGTAGGGTTTAAAATTGCGTACCCAATGCTCTGATGGGATAGCGGCCCTTGGGGATGGGATGGGGATGGGATGGGATGGGGATGACATCCAATCAACCTAAACGAACCATATCCAAAACTTTTAGGCATTAAAAAATACCAAAATCTTCACATGCATAAACACTTTTATATTTTTACGCCATTTTTTTTGTTCGAAATCAATAAATGACCATTGATAAGATTAATAAAATAATGAATTTTGAAGGTTGCAATAATGATTACGGAGTTAGAACCTTCCCCTGGGAACCGTTAATAGCATTAACTCGGCCGCCTGTTTCACCGACGTGTACTCAAATTGATTGGCAATATGTGGACATGGGTGTACTCACGGTGGGACAACATGGAACGTTTGCCCACCCTACTATTCCTTAACATTATCAAGCCTTATTCGATAAATCGATGCGTGGTGCGCGTCGTACAATTTTGTTTCTACTCGACAACCGACTGATCCTTCTATTTACTTTCCCTGACGTCATCGCCTTCGTCAGCAAATCTTGCCCTATCGTGAAGCAAATCCTTGTCCTTGGATGAGGAGCTTTGTATATTATATTTAGGGTACTCGAATCTCGGGCATTGACGTATAAGTATTTTTTTGTTCGCTTGAAAGACAAGACTTTCGTGTCGTGAGCGCTACGCCTGCCCATAATCAGTAGTAACACCACTATGAATTACAAATTACTACATGATAATATTACAATGAGCTCGTCACGCCGAGACATACGTTGTTCCATAACGCCCAGTAATTGTACTAGCTTCAAAGACCTCTAATCGTAATACAACTGTGCCGTCACACATTGATGCTTGGCGAAATACAGCATTGATAACAGCCCAGGACCCGGACTAGACTTGTTTTAGCTCATTAGTAAACTACGCATAATATCTGCGTTTTTTTCTACTATAATACATAATTCCCCTTTTCACTTCATCGCAATCTGGAAAAAGCTAAAGTACAACGTCAATTTATAAAATATAGTTTGTGTTGTAAGATGACCCATATTTATTTTAGAAAAGCAAACTCAGATTAATGTGCCGTTATCGATGGCGGTTCATTTACGCGGTATATCCGCGTGTAACGGATATCCGATCCGGCAGACATCCGACAGTTCGTATATTGCAGATATAACCGGATAAAATGACAGCGTATTTGACGCGCTTGTGAAATGTAGATTAGTTTCAATTCATGTTGAAATTCGATGATATGATAGCGTTATAGGCGTAATAGATAGCCGAAGAGAGCTTCGGGGTTCGGTTACTGTACCGAGAATTTGATACGCAATATGTTTGCAAAAACAACTTCTTTTTTATAGCAAACGAACAAGTGAGTTGATGGTAAGTGATCGCCACTGTCCATGTAGGCACACAATTTTTTTTTTATAGCATAGGCCGGCAAACGAGCCAGTTGGTCACCTGATGGTAAGTGATCTCCACCGCCCATGTACGCCCACCACCAGAAGAATCATGGGCGCGTTGCCGACCTTAAAGGAAAGGGATAATTAGGGATTGGGAAGGGGAGGGGATTTGGGCTTCCGGATATCTCAATCACCGTACGAAATGCCGCAGCAAGTCGCTACTTAACGTAGGTTTCCTGTGAGTGGAAACACTGGAAACAACCCGAGCTGGCTCATTCATGCTGTAGACAAAACCGTGTAAACGGTTTTGCGTGGCTCTACCAATCGTGTACTTGGGAATAATGTTATTTTAGCCTTGCCATGATCTTTAATTGTATAAAACCGTTATTATTTTTATAGTTCAAAGTCGAATGATTCAGTGAGAAAAGCGAATCACAAACATGTTTGTAGGTTATTAAAATTAAACCAACTGTTTGACATGAACAATACTCAGATAATTTGAAGACCGTAACGCATCAATATTTATAGCATCAATTGTTAAAAATAATAACCCAAATTAACCCTGTTGAGTGTTAATTATAAACAAAAGAAACCACGACTCGGGTCGGGTTATATTGGGGAGATTTGAAAAAAAGTTTTACAAAACAATGTTTGATGTTTTATTTAGGTGTATTTTAATCCGAATATTTATTTGATGACGACCTCTGGAGAAATGAGAGCGTTGGTTCAACGTGTACCCTACAAATATTTGTACATTGGACTCCGTAATATGTTGTTGTAGTTTCGGATATACACGGCGCATGGGAATTCGCTTTCTTAGTGTATGTGATATTTAGCGTTTAATTATTAATATTTCTATAATAGTTTATTGAATAGTTTTTTACACAGGTTATGACGTAAAAATTAACCTAAAATCACAATATGGGATACAGTACGGTAGTTTCTCTAGGCCTTTTAGTAAAACTACCAATAGGTCTTCATATGACGCGAAGCTCAAATTTGTCAATCCATCACATTAACGGACAAACCAACGGACTACTGGCTGCACTAATTTTATTTTCTGTTACAATAAAATGTAGGTATATTTGCATACTTAAACACAGCATTATTGAATCAAGCGCTAGGTATATGTTTTTGATTATTCATTACTTCAAATTGTTTATTATTACGTTTTACATTTTTTTAAATCTGGTATTAGTCTGAGTTGCACGACCCATAGGATAAAGTTATTTTTACTAGCAAAGGTTCACGTTTTCAAGGTTCTATAAATTGTTTTCAGTAGTATCAAAATCTATGTTACAATAACTATAAGATAAACTAGTGATGTGTATGATGCAATCCGCGTGTTATAATAATATTGAATCAATTGTGTTAGATGATATGTATAGTTTTTAGAAGGAAGTAATTTCAGCGACCTCTCTCATCGGTACTTGAGATAGGACGGCTTGGCTTAACGTTGGTATGGCGTAGTGAGAAGGGCCCTTGGACGAGCATCAGGGTTGTCACGGCTTTCTTTATAAATATAAATTGTTTTTTAATGATTAATATAGTACGATTATCTATAGTTCGGTCTTTATGGTACAGCAACAGATAAATAAATAAATAGATAAATAGATTTCGCAAATACTCCCATCAGTATAGAGTCAAGCGTGTTACATTCTTAATACCGGTTAAACGTTTCAAGAACATTCAGTGATAAGAAACACCCTTGAAATATTTTTGAATAGTTTTTTTTAAATGATTTACGACACTAAAATAATTTTTCCTGTGTGTGGCGGACGTCTTCCTACAGTAACTTAGACTAAACTAGAGTTAGAGGACATCTCATACTTTGTTTCAACACGCAAATTAAGTGCACTTATATCCATTACATTTATGCTTACGGGTTCAACATTACTAAGAAACGAATATCCGTCAGAATTGTTCCTGTAGAGGTTTTAATGATTCCCAAATATATGATTTAGGTACTGGTAGAAGCAAAAGTGGGCGCGCGATGATAACATATATTAAGATGGACATTGGTCCTACGCACACCTGCAAAGTAATGAAAATTGCGAACAGTGACGTCACGCTATAGCTGGGTATCTTTTTTCTATAATTGAAGATTGCCCCTTCTGCTAGATTTTACTGGTTTATGACATGTTGATCGATGTATAAAACTCTTTCAATAGATTTTGAGTAACATAAACTATTTATTACAATGTAATAAAACTGAGTCAAATCTTTTAATAGGGTTATTATCCAGCAATAAATTCCAACCACCTGCCAGCCCTACAGTGTTAGTATAATCACATTTATGCCGCGTTAGTCGTCACGCGCCGTGCATCTTTGCTGTTATATTGGTTTTATTAGATAAAGGCTATTTCGGCGGAGATTTGGCCGGTTACAATGTAAAAGGTACCGGGTCGGTACGGATCGACCGATCGCTGTTATTCTGTGGGCCTTTTAGTGTTGGCTATTTCTTTTATATAACGTCACTTTGTCTAAAATGAATGAGTGAGAAATAAAGGTCAGTTTTTTTTTATATAAATGGTTTTAATAATAACTTTATTTATAATAAACAAAATATACTCTGTTGCTTTGTGGTCCTCGTCAGATAAGGTTTTTTGGCATAGGCCAGCAAACGAGCCAGTGAGTCAACTAATAGTATTATTTTTAATATTCCGTATATAGTCGCCAACGCATCATGATATTTGCTGGTAGCCATTGTGTGTTTTAATGGGTGGTGGAGATCATATACTATCAGGTGACCTACTTGCTCGTTGTTGGCTTATGCTATACCTTATAGACGTTATCTTCACCCAGGGCTTGATAACGTTACCAATTAACCTTATTACTTAAGTATCGTTAAGTAAAATTATTTCCGTAAAATTACCTGCCGTATAGGTACGATATGGTAGCGGTACTTAGTAACATAAAATAAATATAACTTTAAGCTAAACTTTAATAATTAACATTATTTTAACGTGTTTTGTTTCTCTCTAATCAACTAAACATACAACATTTTGCTTCATAAAATATTCTATTACACTTGGACTTATCCATTTTGAGTTAAATAAGGAACATACAAAGGTTTCAATCAGAGTAAGACCTCGCGTTTTACCACTACACGTTAGGGCTAGAAAACTAATTACACACATTTTTATGAATAATCACAACTCAAACACAATGGCAAAATGTTAGATAATTAAGCGCGTAGATAATAAGTACGTGCGCACACTATTAGCGACAAAAAGGGAGGGGGATTTGGGTCTCAGGATATCTCACTGTATAAAACGCAGCAGTGAGTCGCTACATCGCGTCGGCTTTCAGTGAGAAAGTGGTAACAATCTATAGACAAAACTATATACAGCGTGGCTTTACCACTCTCTCACTTATTGTTCTCAGAAATTTGTGCCATTTCGGAATGAAAAATTAATATCCAAAAAAATTAAATTAAAATTTATTTTAAAGCTGGTCTCATCGAGCCGGTTCTTAAGTATGTTTGAAGGAAATCTGTGGAGCCATAATAAATTACAGATCTTTTTATAATTTATGTCGGAAATTTTGTATTATACCTTTATATTTTTATAACAGTCGAGCAGATTATGATGTATCAATCGTGATTGATGCTCCTCTCAGCAGACAACGCTTTTACGATCTGACACTATGATATAACGGTTGAAATGTTGACATTGTGTATTACTTATGAAACAATGTTGGAAACTGAGTTATATATTATAGCATATTTGAGGAAATCTGGATATTATGATGGAGGAATAATCTGGTAAGTTTTTAAGAGCACTTTTTGGGTGTAGAGGATAAAACCCCGGCCCAGGATACGGAAACCAAAAATCTAATACATATTTTTACCGACTTCAAAAAAGGAGGATTTTTTTACACTTTTTATAAGTACATCGATTTCTCCCCCAATGTTGGACCGATTTTGATAACAAATATTATAGACGTTAGCTGCAATGTGGTTTCTTATAAATTTGGTTAGGATCTGACGATATAAAACAAATTCTCAAATGATATCATCGCAGTCATAGCAATTGTGTTTTGTATTGGAACTTATATGTCATAACTGTACATACCTACCCATAAAAATAATAAAAGAAGATAAGTTACAACAAAAATTAAGAACAAACTTCAAACCCTAACAGTGAGAAGTAAAAAATAACACTAATTTCTCGAGTTATTTCAGAAATTGTTATTTTGAACTTTTCAGTGTTATTTTTAAGTCAGTTTTTAATTTTCGTTTAAACTTATTTTTACCTCAGACATTTTAGAAATCAACTTTGAAAATTGGTTATACATAGTTTCTTTCTCTGAGGCTAAATAATAAGACGAAACTTAATACTCTCTTAAACCAGTCAGTGATGGTGTCAAGAGTCGGAAGTATAGAGTTCTTCTTGTATATTGGAAAGTCGGACGCCAGCGTATACCGCCGTATCTATGCGTTTGTACAGTGCACTACATCTATAAATATATAAAACTCAAAGGTGACTAACTGACATAGTGATCTATCAACACACAGCCCAAACCACTGGAGGGATCGGGCTGAAATTTGGCATGCAGATATTATGACGTAGGCATCCGCTAAGAAAGGATTTTGATAAATTCTACCCCCAAGGGGATAAAATAGGGGATGGAAGTTTGTATGAAACTTTAGCAATTTTAAACGTTCACGCGGGCGGAGCCGCGAGCATAAGCTAGTAAATCTATATGAGAAAATATTACGGTGACGTCACTATTATACGGCGTCACTTGCGTCATCAGTATTGCATTATATGACGATGACATTGACCCGCATATTCACAAACGTTACTTTGAGGTCTCATAGTGCCCGTGAAAGCATAGTAGCCATTTCTGTAAGTGTGAGTGGTTTCTTTTTGGCGCTAAACAAAAACGGACAAATTACCACAAAGAGCTCACTGGAGTATTATTCCTGTATAGATATATGGGCTTATAGTAAGGCTTACGTCTGACGCTTATGGCGATAGTCTATCTTTACTATGAGCGTTTCTTCGGTCCACAGGTTTCTTTCACTAGAGAATTTAGTATTGTTCTAATCTGGCATGTATTCATTAAATAATTGACTTTTGTTTTTTTTACAGGATATGCCTAACACGGTAGTCAGTGGATTCCAGTGGGATAAGCTGTCACCGGCCGAATTCCAACAGCTGCAGGAGTTGGCCTCTTGTGAGTTGCTTTTAAATTTTTCAAGCATTTTGATAGCTAGCATTTCTTGTTTGATAAGCTAAGAGGAGCAGCATAATTCTGTTTTACTTAACCAATACTTTACTGGCTGTGGTAGATCTATAGCATGTGAGAAGCTATTTGGGTTGGTACCAACACTTTTCTGGTTCTGCCGCCAAACAGCAGTGTGTAAGCAATGATGTGTTTTTGTTTAAAAAACATAATATCTTAAGTCTCGGGGTGATGAGGGCCGGTCAGTGCCATGTAGTGCTTTGTAATTGAAAGGTCTATGTGGTGTTGCTTTTGTTTATGGGTAGGCGTAGCGCTTACTATCAGTCGAGAGATCTGCTCGTTTCGTCATAGAAACTAATAAAAAGAGTACATTAACTAGTGCTTAGGCATTACGTCCAGCCTTGCGCAAAACGTAAACGAATCATTTCAATTCTAATAATAGAGAAAGCTATAGTTTTAACGTAATTGCACGAAGCAATTACTTAGATGCGGGGTACGGCCCCGCGGCCCATATGTATTAGAGAATTCATTCTATCTGTACCACGTACGTGACCAGCGTTGATCGGCCTTAACGACAAATTGCATAGCCAACCTACATGCTTTAAAGTTGTAGATCCATGGAGCAGTTATTTGATAGAAAATTAAATTTTTTCATTACTAAAATACGTATTTGTGATATTTCAACACTCAGAATATGTAATATACCTGTCTTACGTACTTCCTCCGCGTATTATGAACGAGAGTTGTAACATGACACGGAAAAATGATAGTTTTAATGAGGAGTCACAACGGATCGGTCCGTGACATTATGTCATAACATATAACCACCGTCCACACTTGTGTCTTTGTTATGCACATTTAACACAGTCATGAAGTCTTGGTGCATCGAAATTTCAAAAACGTTACGCACTTTAAAGATGCCTTTCGGCCAAGACGAAGCGAAGATAAGATAGTATGCAACTCCCTTAATTCCCTTAACTCCCTTAATTCATTTCCTTTAAATAAAAAACCGTACCCGTTCCACGAATCCGTTATCATCCGCACCATCAAGTTTTGCCTCAATAGAAACATCCTAGTCACATTTTTTTCTTTCATTTATTTTGGAAACCTTGATCTAGTTCTTCGAGTTCATACCATCTTTCTTTATCATCATTTTGTATTCGTCTACTGCTGGACAGGCCTTTTGCAATGTACGTCATTGCTCTTTTTTACCCCCTTATGATATCCGAAAACCTGAGATACAAAAGAAATGCAGCACAACCATAAATACACCTGTCAGTTATACCAGCGGATATAATATGGGTAGAGACTATCCCGCCCTCACACCTATCACTGTAACTCCTGTGCACCATGATCAATAGTGGCACGCATTTTTGTTGATACCGAGCAGTGCAGCTCGGCGAGTCTCTGGGAATGCCTAAATGTCTGTCCCGCAACGAAATTAATCAGATAGAAGGTTAGGGAGAAGTTGGAAATATTATTGTCCATATATAATATACAGTGTTATTTTGACACCCTGTTACTAAATGAAACCATATATTCGTCATCGCCTCTGCTTACCCTGTACCAAACATGAGGCTTGAGCTTGTAGTAGTTTTGCCAAAAAACGTCATTTAAGTTTTGAGCCTTTTAAATCACGCTGTACGGTTTTTGCACTTAACTCTATTGAATAAAATGTCACAGCTGACGATGTAATTATAAAACACAAACGCTTAAGAAGGGCAACTTCATACATATGAAAATACGTCTCAGATTCACAAAGACGCTCTCGACAGATTCACTGAAAAAGTTGCGACAGTATTACTTAGTTCATTGATAATGACAAAACGTAAAAAAAATGTGTTTGGGAAATGCACATACCTATAAATAGGTAACACAAATTTGACTAAAAACAAATAATCATTATAAAAGTTACAAGATTCGATTTTACTTAGGATTTTATTACATTTCATAGGGTAATCTAATATTTATTTCAATCCCTAAATTACTATTTTGAGCCGTTTGCCTTCTGTACGCTTGTCGTTTTTATAAAGCGGGCACATTGACCTCGACGGTATAAAGCCCGCAATACATGTTGGACGTGTGTTGCCGAGTGATGACTAACACCAACGTATAGATAGTATTTTTGGGTATCAGGATAGTATCGTGGGTATCAGCAACTACGAGAGACTTTTGGTCTCACAACACCCAGCCCGGGGTCTGGGTTTGTTTCGGGAAACAAATATTTGTGGTTCACATAAACATTTGTCTCGGTGCAGGGATCGAACCCGCGGCCTCTCGCTTCACAGCCGGCTACTCGATTGGTTTTCGATAAACTTGCCGAACGTCTAGGCACTAGCGCTTGCCTTGTATTAATTTACCTACACTCGTGTTGGCCTTATCTCGTCCAACATGTATTGCTAGCTTAATGGTAATGTATGTGTGTGTGTCTCGTTCATTCGATGACGGGTGTGTATGTTGATTTTTATATGTGTGTGCGCGCGTATACAGACTGTTTAAAATTAATCTAATGTTAACGGCATTTAATTTGTTAGGAAATATTATTTTTTTATTTTGCCTTTAATAAGAAAGTGTCTTAGCTCAAAGTACTTGTATTAACGAACACTACACATGGTTTCATTTAAGTATAGGGTGTCAAAATGACACTGTATATATATATATATATAGCATGGGTAGTCCTAAATACATTCCTTGTTACAGATTCCACGAAAAAACTGCAGGATGTGCTCAGTGAGTTCTGCGAAGTTAAAAAGCAAAGTCCGGATGGCGTGAGTACATAGTTTCCTTTATAACACTTACTTTATATACACGCATATCATACATTCACGCCTGTATCTCTCAAGGGAGAAGCACAGAGGCAATCAATGTTTGCGCAGTTCGCTGCGCTTATTTTCGTCCCTTGATATAGATGAGAGCGAGACGAACGTAGTTTAATATGCACCAATGTAATCCCGGGGTGACTTACGTATGTTTTACGAATCGAAAAGTCTACCTAGAGATTGCATTCAGTACCTGACTGGTCTCACAGGCTATACTATACAACTACTATACTACCAAGGGAACAATTACCTATAATACTCACGAACCACGGATAATAAAATATAGACTTCGTCGACCTTATTATAAAAAGTGGTCTAAAATAACTGGTTGCTATGGAACCTATATCGACTGATTGACTTAAACCTAGATTAAAGTAAGCCAACATTTTATAATATGGCCGCCTATGTGCCATCACGCTCTGTATAATATATTATTTTGCGCACGCTGGGTTTCCATACAGAGCGACATAATTATCCTACTTCCTACTAATATTATAAATGTGAAAGTTTGTTTGTTTAGATGTTTGGATGTTTGTCCGTCAATCACGCTGAAACTACTGAACGGATTTTGATGAAATTTGGTATACAGACAGGTTATGCGCTGACTTGGGTGATAGGCTACTTTTTATCCCGGAAAAAGCAGATCACGCGGACGGAGCCGCGAGCAAAAGCTAGTATGTCATATTCATATGTCTATAATATTGATGATCGGTATTAATACCTCTGTAACATAAAATCGAAGCTACTTACAGAGTTTACCAACTCAAGCAACTTGAGAGTACCTTCAACTATTAATTGAAGCATATCAATTACAAATCTCTTGAAGTAGGTAGTTATAACAAGAACCTGATATGATCTGAGATTGAATATAGCGTATTTGTTAATTATTAAAAGGATTATTAAAATGTAATAATATTCGCTCTGTGTTATTAAACAATATACCATTGCTGAGCACGGGTATCCTCTACCAAAGGTTGGATAAGCCTTGGTCTTCCACGATGGTCTAAGGTGGATAATAAATAACCAGTTGCTGCCCGCAGCCCCACCTGTGTGAACCCCCCTTTAAAATGAATGTTACCAAAAATCCTTGCATAGCAGGCCCCTAAATGACATAAACTATCATATGACCAAGTTTCCTGATCCTATTATTAGTTTAGTTATTAGACACCATGATCAATCAGTGATTGTGTAAGTGAGTGGTATTTCGCTTTTATACGAGTATGTATATAGATCAGTAGTTCCAAGACTTTTTTTCTCATAGACCACTTTCAAAATTTCAAAATTTAGCTAGTTCTGGTGGAACCCCTGCAGCGCTTTGTAAGTCTCGACTTGTACTGAATATGCAAATTTTTACAAGTAACTGTCGCTGAGATTCTTAAAATATTATTTCCCTACATTGATAGGTGAAATCAAGCTAACATTTTAGTTCTTCACTATCGATAACAGATACATTTTCGTAGAGCCACGTTTTCGAATTGTAAACCCCCATTTTTTTGTCACGCCAACGTAGACCCCCGTCGAGTCTCCCGTGGACCCCTGGGGGTCCACCTGGACCACTTTGGGAACTAAGGATGTAGATATCTCAGTATTACTATAGTTAGTTATCTCACGATATTTTCCTTCAACTTTATTTATATATACAGTCGTAAAATACCACCATTACAGGACACCATTCAAACCCCATTTCTATAAATTTTAAATAACACAGAGTCAACACCGAAACCCATTATTCAGAACGCAAAATTCTAAAATGAAAGTGATAGCGGTATATTTCAAACCGTCCAGTTCATACCATTGTAGTTTGAGTTTTGCAAAGTTGAATTGAGTTATAATCTAGTTCAACGTGGTCGCGATGCTGGGGATCCGAGTTTGATTACATCATTGCAACGAATGTACTTTTGAATAATTTTTATGTTACATTCGAAACTATCGTCTAATATTTAAAAATCTGTACTTTTAGTAAAGTTCTCATGATTTATGATTTTATAACTGTTCTATTACTGGGCAATATAAGATTTAGTATCTTTTCTTCGGTGACGCGTGCAGAGCAATCAGTTATCCAGCATGCAGTAATTTGTAATAAAGTCCTGTGTGGTGTTGCTTCTGTTTATGGGCAGGCGTGGCGCATACCCTCTGGTGATCGATCGGGTCATCTTACCATTTAGACATTTAAAAAAGATTTTGAAGCGTCTAAAACAAATTCAAAATTATAATATTTCGTTTTTGGATCATCTAGTTCTGCTTTTTTAGCAACTGCTGAACATTTTTAATACTTTAAATACCGATCTTTTAAGTTATCAAGTACATATCATAAATACAACTTTAAAATGAGTAATCGAAATGTTTTTTAGATTGCCTCAAAGATAATTCAAGCGGACGAAATGAAAAAGTCATACAAAAACTATGAACAGGGAATAAGGATGGACGGATATTCTAAGCAGCTTGTTAGGGATTTTGGTCTTCTTTTTTTTCTTCGCAGTCGGTGGTTACCAATTGTAGCAACCCTACTTGAAAATATTGTACCCTATAACTGACTACATAGATAAGTATGTAGTGTAGTGTGTGGTCGTGACGCCACAAACTTAGGTAAGTTTGATAACTCAATCGACCTCTTAGTAGGTACTAAAAGGTCGATTGAGTTACTGAACCGCTTTCGTAAAACAGAGTCCATATAGCGATAGGGTTGTCCGGACACAGGCGGACATGGTTAAGTTGCAAAACCTTTGTCCGGATAAATAACTTTACTTCTGCGGTTTGTGAATTTATCTTTCATAGCATGTACTGCTTCTTATTTTCGTACGGCTCTCCCCGCGTGGAAATCTTGCCCCTCATATTTCAGGGATGAAATTCTAAAAGCCTAAACTATCTCTATAAAAAATACATGTCGATCCGGTGCTGCGTGACCGAAGGACTAACTAACTTTTTTATTTGTTTGAATGACGTGACGAGCCAAGCGTTCGCCTGATGGTAAGCGCCACGTCTGCCCATAAACAGAAGCAACGCCACACAGAACTTTGAATTACAAAGTACTGCATGGCACTGAACTGCGCTCGTCGCCCTGAGACATAAGATGTTAAATCTAATAATGCCCAGTAATTTCACTGGCTTCAATGTTCGGGCCGCATGCTCGCCTGTATAGGTATTTAAAAAAAAATGTGCTGCATATTTCACTGTGCTCCTGAGGTAAACAAAAAATAGCATACAGCAATAAGCATGTTAATAATCTAATTTAACACCCTCCACGGCGCAACGGACGAGTCGCCAGCTGTGAAACGGTAGGCCTCAGGTTCGATACCCAACAAACGTTTGTGTATTCCACAAATACTTATTTCGGGTCTGGAAGTTGTGGGATCGTAAATTCCTCAGAGTTCCTGATACTGACGATGCAGGATAACTTAGAGTGGAATCAAGACTATGTGTGTGTGACTCTATTTACAATTTTATTCAATGTGTCAATAATATTCATATCCATGGAATGTATAAGATAAATATGACTCTTCATTTGAAAGCTAAAGGATAAGTTTCACTCGTAGACTAAATACGAAGTAAAATCTATAATCTAAATATATACACACGAATAAGTTATCAAAGTTATGATATTATCATATGTGGTATTTGTACTGAAACTTCTTTATAACTTCAATAAGTTATAAAGAACTTTCAGTACAAATACCCCTATTATTCCTAGTAAGTTAAAACAGCATCCACAATAAATAGCAGATACACCCTTTTATTATCAAGTCTATCGGGATCAGAGTACTTTTGAAAACATACTACCGAATACCAATAATGTAGGTCTTGTAAATGCCAAAGAGGGAGACGGCACGTATGACGTCATACCGTTGGTCTCGCTTGCACACGAGTGACGTCATGTTTTACAATCGAACCCCCGAAATGACCGGGGTCATGAATATTGATGGCGAAACGTTTTTTTATGGAAATACTCCGGGCCCTCTATATTGGATGGTATGACAAATATATGAAATTGGGAATATTAATCTTGAGATGAAAAGTTGGGATGTAGAAGTTATGAGATGGATGACCTAGGGACGTCATTTCGCTAGGCTTAGCAGAAGATATAGTTCCTACGTTCATTCATTATGTACAGGTATAAGTACGTTTAGTACAAGTTTACAAAACGTCCACAGTTATCGAATCTGCATAGAATTTGTTTTATCGAAATGTGAAATTAGAAATTCGTACTTAAAAAAAAACAAAGAACCATTCTAAAAGTAATCTCAGTGGAGATCCTTTATAAGGTGACCCACTACCTCATTTGCCGGCGTCTGCTACAAAAATAAAAAAAACAATTATAGGATCTCAAAAATTAAATGGGACGACCTTTGAGGTACCTTATTAATAAAAAAAGATCAAAACCGGTCGGAATATTTTGGAGAAATATGGTCGAATATTAAAAATATTGACATAAGCATATATTTATGAGAGTGATAATATAAATCATAATATACTTAAATCTTCTTGAAAGTATATGTGTTTTTTTATTTGATTGAATGACGAGACGAGCCAAGCGCTCGCCTGATGATAAGCGCTACGCCTGCCTATAAACAGAAGCAACACCGTACAGATGTTTATTACATTTAATTTATTTATGGTACCTTTTCACCTGGGACAGTAAGATTATTAAACATAATACGACTCCAGAGATATCTTCATTTGAGTTCTTATTACAAAAAAGTTGAAGTTTCAAAATGATATACATGACTTTCATTATCTTATTAGGGTTCTGTACCTAAATGGCACCAACGGAACCATAATATTAACTATGCCGTCTGCTTGTCCGTCTGTCTGTTCTACATTTCTAAGCGCTCTACCTTTTACACCGTAATAGCTGACTTGCTGAAATTTTCACAGAGTATGTCTTATTATGGCGGATGTCCTAACAACGAAAAACCTCAAAAAGTAAAACATTTGGGTTAAGAAAAAATGAGCACGAAACTTTTTGTTTTTGCTCTCTCCCAAAAATAATAATTGAAACAAGCTTCAAACGTGAATTGATTATACTGTATAAACTAGTGAATAAAAAATTGGAATAGACACAACCTCCCAAAAGTCATACTGACTCCACACTACACTAAATTGTATTGTTGATATTAGGAACTACGAGAGACTTGCGGTCCCACGACACCCAGACCCATACAACCCAGACAAGCATATATTTGTGGATCACGCTAACATTTCCCACAGTGCGGGAATCGAGCCCACTGCCTATCGCTTCGCAGCCGGCTACTCGCCTGCTGTGCCACGGAGGCCGTCAAATAATAAAAACTGATCTCTTGTCAGTTGGGCTTGCGCTATTGTGTGGTGGTACGGAACCTTTGATGAGCGAATCCTACTCGCAGTTGGCCGGTTTATTTTCATTAAGTAAGAATGAAAATGTTAGGGAAAAAATTAAATACGCAATTGACTTTTAATAAACGGAGGGTTCCAAAGCATTAACTTAAACATGCGCATGTTTTTGTTCCGATGAAAAGCCATTAGATTTACTGATTAACTTATAAATATGATAATGCGGAGATTAGGCCTTCCCTTCGGATTATATGATGGGTACTTTGCGAAGTCATAGCATCGCAAATTACTATGCGGCTGAGCGTAATTTTCGCTACGCAAAATCAGTCATATAATTTGCGAATTGCGCTGCTTCCAATTTTGTCACATGATCATGATTTGTGACATAATCACAATGGCTCTTGTAATACGCCTATTTCACAATGTTCAATTACGATTTCACCATCAATTTACGTATAACACATCATCAATTAACATATAAAAGAAAACTGTCTACCAAGACAGTTTTCTTTTTTTATAGCAGATGCCGGCAAACGAGCAAGTAAGACATCTGATGGCAAGTAATCTCCTCCTCTCACGAACATCCACATTACCAGAGCAATCATTTATGCGTAGCCGACCTTAAAGAAATGGATAATTAAGGGATTGGGAAGGGGAGGTTGATTTAGGCCTCCGGATATCTTATCGTACCAAAACGCAACATCAAGCTGAGCCCCAGTGGTAACAACCCGGTCGAGCCGGCCTATTCATGCTAAGACAAACTGTCTTATAAAATTTCTTCCGATAAATGGATATGTCTGAGTTTGACTTATCAACGTGCCATATTTTATTTGATTAGTAGAATTTACTCAGAGGTGTTGAAACAGATGCTTAGGAGTTCTTCAATTATTAGCCTCATATATTTGTACTAGCATTTACTTAGGACTACGCCTGAATGTCTTTTTTTGGGATAAAAAATATCATATATTTTTATCCAAGCCGTTAAGGCTTGATGGATTACCAAACTTCCAAACTTCGACATTCGGATTATAATATTAGTACGAAAGTAGAAAGTAAGATATTAGCTTTATCCATAAAGTTTAGTAATTCACTTAGAATTTCATGACCGATTTTTCGCAGCGTAACTTATGCTCGTTTAGCCTCAGCGTAAAGTAATATACGATCACCAAGAGTATTCACCACTCATTTTCCACGTAAATGATTGTACTTTTACTTTTACAGATTCTTAAAACTTTTTTTTCGTCCCTCGATTTGCTTCTTTCCTCTCCGAAGAGGGAAGAAGCATTTATACAGGCCGGCATGACTCTGGTGACCACCGATAAACTCATTGTTTGTTTGTGGTCGCTGGTTTTTTGGGTTGCACTACGCTTACCATCAGGTGTACTTTGCCGTGCTCGAATAAAAAAACTTACCGAGATGCAGGGAATCCAGAGCCAAAAAAAAAAACAACATTAAACTACGATGAAAATGTCGGAATTGCAGGTAATGGAACCAGTCTTGCATTGCACTTTAATTTCCGCTCAATTTACGTCTATGATACAAATTCGAACATTGTAGTTAAAATTCAATACGGGTACATAATACTTTAATTTTAAAGCAGTATTTGTCTACCACTGATATTATTTTTAACAAAAATAAAACTGACTTAAAAACACGTAGGCAGACTTGTACAACAATCCTTCACCATTGACCACTAAAATTAGTTTACTAATGTCAAATTTTCATACGATTTGACGTTTTTTAAAGATTTTTAGGGACTAAATATAATTAAAGTCCATTTCCACATTTTTCCATAAGTGAATTTAACCACTTATCGTGTTTAAGAGAGAGAATTCATATAAACAAATAATATTTACCAACATGTTTCATCATCATCATCATCATCAGCCACAAGACGTCCATTGCTGAACATAGGCCTCTCCCAAAGATTTCCAGACCGACCTGTTGGAAGCGGCCTGCATCCAGCGACTTCCTGCGATCTTTATCAGGTCGTCTGTCCACCTTGTAGGTGGACGTCCAACGCTGCGCTTGCCAGTACGTGGCCTCCATTCCAGAACCTTTCTGTCCCATCGGTTATCGGTTCTGCGAGCTATGTGGCCTGCCCACTGCCACTTGAGCTTGCTAATCCGCTGAGCTATGTCGGTGACTTTCGTTCTTCTATAATATATTATAACATGTTTAGCAGTTAAATATGGCTAAGGGTCGACGTGCAACCTTAGTTGTTAATTCTTAAATTGTTGTGCATGTTCGCCTTCAAAGCTAAATAACTAAACTTAAACTAAATAACTAAATTTTGAGTTAATTGATCCCATTGCAATTTAAAGGTTGATTAATGATTGATATGAGCTGAAAATAATTTATGATTATTTTAAGTTTTTTTAAGTTCTTATTATATAATTTTTGAAGCAAAATCATCAGTACGTAAATGTCGAAGTTTTGATCTGTCATCCCAGATGTCACCCCTATGAAGGGTAGAGTTTCATCTTCATTGAATGAGACTTAAGTTCTCCCAGGCTATTTTCGGTGTATAATGTTGAAGAAGGCTTTCTATGATCATTCTAGAACCGTAAGTTTTACTGTTCATAGGGATGGAAGTCACATACCATCACCACTTCTTCATTTATTGGCGTGCGTCTGCTATAAAAAGGGCGAATTTATCGTCACCTCAACGGCCACCTCAACCTCAATGAAACATTAAAAGCGGTAAACGAGTGCCAACCCTATAAAACTGTTTTCTTATAAAATATATACCCAAATTGCATTACCGTACCTAAGATGAAGACATTATATGCCTATTGCATGTAATGTTGGCAGATTTATTACAAGCTACAGATTACCGTGCCCTGACACTGATGGGTGAAAATCGCTGTTTGTCACTATAATAATCCCACAGTGTGGGTCGTAGATATCAACTGATACAACTATCTTGCCATTACAAACTTTATTCCTTCCTAATAAGGCTAGAAATCGCCTAGAAATTCCAACTACCATGACGTCACGGAAAAGGATGTTCGGAAAAACAAGACTTAAGTTCTCCCAGGCTATTTTCGGTGCATAATGTTGAAGAAGGCTTTCTATGATCATTCTAGAACCGTAAGTTTTACTGTTCATAGGGATGGAAGTCACATACCATCACCACTTCTTCATTTATTGGCGTGCGTCTGCTATAAAAAGGGCGAATTTATCGTCACCTCAACGGCCACCTCAACCTCAATGAAACATTAAAAGCGGTAAACGAGTGCCAACCCTATAAAACTGTTTTCTTATAAAATATATACCCAAATTGCATTACCGTACCTAAGATGAAGACATTATATGCCTATAGCATGTAATGTTGGCAGATTTATTACAAGCTACAGATTACCGTGCCCTGACACTGATGGGTGAAAATCGCTGTTTGTCACTATAATAATCCCACAGTGTGGGTCGTAGATATCAACTGATACAACTATCTTGCCATTACAAACTTTATTCCTTCCTAATAAGGCTAGAAATCGCCTAGAAATTCCAACTACCATGACGTCACGGAAAAGGATGTTCGGAAAAACAAGCCAGTGTTTTAAAGGATTATAGACCTTGAAGCCACATGGATAAAGTTTAAAGTTGTAGGTTTTCTATAAATAGATTTCATTTTTTCTACCACCACTAAATTGCGCCTCGTTTGGGGATGGAATTTAGTCCGGGCTTTTATTTGTTTTCCTTTTTTTTATTTACTTATGTCACCCTTGAATTGAATTGTGGGCGGAAAATTCGGAACCTTCGAAGTTTAGACGCAAAAAGCGAATTAAAGTTATAAATAAATGGTAGATTGTTTTGTTTTGAACTTTCAGAAGTTTCAGAATATACAATATAATTTAAAAGTTACTTTCGGTCTTATTACAAAACGTAATCTAACTTTATAACAACAAATTACTATAGGTTACCATAGCAACCTGTAGATATAAACCCGCTTTAAAGTTAGACTACGTCTTGTAATAAGGCCTTGAATTTTTATTTTAAACTAATTATATTAATCTACTAGACTTCTTAATTCGAATATAACTGTGTTGGTTTACAAATTTCATTTCATTGTATTAAAATTCAAATCTCCCAATATAAACGAAAATGAATTATGTAAGTAGGTATACTCATTTTTTAAAACGGGTAAGTAATCGCGTGAAATTTAAAAGTACTTATTGTCACTAGTAACCCAAATATAATCTAAAATCTTAAACTCCAATACGTGAACTAAAAGAGAAATAATGAAGAAATGCTCTAATTATGATTTACTATACGGTAGAGCATTTTAAAGTTATTTTTTATGATAAAAATGTATAACAATTATATTATGAAAATAATATGATTTAATCTATACTAATATTATAAAGCTGTAGAGTTTGATTGTTTGTTTGTTTGTTTGAACGCGCTAATCTCAGGAACTACTGGTTCGAATTGAAAAAAATCTTTTTGTGTTGGATAGTCCATTTATCGAGGAAGGCTTTAGGCTATATAACATTACGCTGCGACCATTAGAAGCGAAGCATCTGTGAAAAATATTGCAAAAACGGGGAAAATTATTCATATTTGAAGACTTCCGTTGCTAAGCTACCCAAATCTATACTAATATTATAAAGCTGTAGAGTTTGATTGTTTGTTTGTTTGTTTGATCACGTGGGCGGAGCCGCGAGCAAAAGCTAGTATAATATATATGTATCGAACCCGAGAGCACAGTACAGCAGTTGTAACCAGTACGTATTACAACTTCGCCATGATAGCAGAGTTTTCAAGAGAGTTTATGCTATTTAATAAACCTTGGAATTTTTATTATCATCCTTTCCCGTAATACTTTCCTTGACCTCCTTAATACTTTAATAGTTTTTTTTTAAATAATTATCTTATTTTTAAAAGTTTTGAGTTGCCTTATCACGTGCAAGTTACGGTGGGTTCACACGCTTCATTTTTTGTTAATCAACTGCTAAATCGCATGCAATTCGGTTCGTCTAAACTATTATTTAATCTATTTGATTAACGGAAACCATTAACCTACTTTATTATAAATAAGCACATCCAAATAAATATTGTCACACACAATGTGTTCTGTGTAATAATTAGCATTTATGGTAGACGTTCCCAAAACGCGCAGTAAACGCTTTGCCTCCACCTTCATCATACTGCCAAGATGTGGAACAAGTTGCCGAAGTCTTTGTTTCCCTATAAATATAAATTGGGTGTCTCCAAGTCGCGAAAGAATTTAATTTTTATTTTTTCAAGTCGCTGAATGCAGGCCGCTTCCAACAGGTCGCTCTGAAAATCTTTGGGGAGGCCTATGTTCAGTAGTGGAGGACTTGTAGCTGGTGATGATGATGATGGAACGTGCTTCATCTTAGGCTACATCATCGCTCACCATCAGAGGGAGTGGCCAAACGCAAGCCTATTAGGAATTTAAAAAAACTACGAAGAACTTACTGTCCCACACCACTCGCGTAACACAACAACACTCAAATAATGTCTTAATTTTAGCAACCGCTATAATTACGGCCATTTATAAACTTTAAACCGGAGTTCAGTCATAACAGAGACTAGTTATTTAAAACTTCAGGTCATAGCAAGGTTAAAAATAGTTTCAGTACAAACTATTAACATTTAAGTTAAACCAGTAACTTTCTATTACGAACTTGCGGTTGAGTGTTGAGAGAGCAAGCTTTATTTAAAATAATTGAAATAAACGAGGGTAGTACGCGCCATTCCACCTTTGCGTTGGCGACCAATCTTCATTAGGGCTTCGGCGACTTTTATCTTACTGTAATGTCGTAAGATGTATTTCCTTTCAAAAACTTTATAAGAAAATTATATTTAAAACTAGAAAAAGATTTGCTAGGTTCTTTCTTATTGCGACACTTAGAAACTCCAATTAACTTTAATGCACTTAGTCATTTCTTTGAATTCTTCTATTTTCACGCTTCGAGCCAGCTAATGCTATGTTACTGAGTTGTTATTTGAGTACTCTCAGAAATAATCAAATTCTAAGAAGTTGCCAATGGATACATAAAACTTAATTAATGTTTCTGATTACGGCAGATAATACATCCTTTGTAATATTAACGATAGTTAAACCTAACGCTCGAAACTGTCCCCAAACACTCAACAATTATACCTATATAACACATGTGTGTATGTTAACATATATTATTGCAAATTCAACCTTACGCGCTTTGTTTTATTTTTTTTATAAGCATTTGCTTAAATTTTGTGTTTTGAAATTAATAATTATACTTTTATCTAAGCGTAAATAGATTTTTGGTAAGACATGGGTAAATGAATGAAACAAATATTAACTGTTAAAATGGTATGTTTAAAACTCAAAGTTAAAGTGATTTATTCTACACATACATAGGTTATGAAAACTCTTTTATAGGTATGTAGTGTTTAGGGCTAGATTGGAGCCAGTATTTCGAAGTGACATACATATCTTTGTCCAAAAAATGCTCAGACCAAACGACGCTTGATTTATTTGGCTTAAAAAAAATTCAGGCCTTTGTTGACTGACGATTGATATCCATTCTGCACATCGTATCAGATCACAAGGAAAACTAAAATAAAAAAGGAGTTTTTTTAGACGTGTTGCGCCAAAGTGATATTCACAGACTACGCGACACTTCTTTCAATACATTTATCATATTTTAGCATGCCGCATGTCGCGAACCCAAAAGTTGGTCCATAATTAATCAATATACACTATATATTAATATTTAAGCACATTAAAAAATACAACAAATTGACTACTTCTTCTCTTATATCATATTATATAACGCAAACATATTTGTCAATAACAAAATACATAAAAATTTAAAAGTACATGAATTTATTAATAAATAAAATATAAACACAATAAAAAAAATCGACTCCATTAAAAACAGAACAGAGTCTTATTACTATGTGACTAAAATAAAAAGATGGCTGTAATTAACGCTCATAAACTATAAAAGCGGCCATTGAAATTTGCCGTATTATACTTCGACTGCTGAGAGTAATTTTTAGAAAAATTAAATCAAAATCACATATTGCTTCCTATATTCAGTCATAAAAACAACATAAACTAATCAATAAACTTTTCTACTTACCGAAAATACGATATCCCATCTTTTTTTAACCTTATTGACGTGATATTTCTACAATTTCTCAAAGAGCACTTTGGCATTTTTGACGTGTGTGTCTAGAAGAGAGCGACGCAAGACTATTTGAAATGAGCGCACATTTTAGAATTGTGCGCTCATTTTATGCGGACGTTTTTCAGACACTGATTGTGCATCTTGGGATTTTTTGTATATCAATGATAGTTTCATAAAATCATTATTAGTAAGAAATTCAATCCCGACGAGTTTGCTATTTTATCATTTAAGCAATTTTTTTTCCCGTCGAGCTTCGTCATGAGATCTTACACAAATTTAAATTGGACCATGATCGTGATAATACCAATCCACAACAAGAATTTATTTGGCTGGGGGGAATATATCTGGCTGGGAATTTATTTCGCTTATCATACATTAAAAAAATACAGCCGAATTGAGAAATACATCGATTTTAACACAAGTTCGACAGTGGATTTAACACTAACTATTGGTAATAGCGAGTTCAAAAAAGGCGGTCGATTCCCGCACCGAGACAAAAATTTGTGTTTTTTTTTATCCCGGCTCGGCAGTGACTACGCTACACCTGATAGTAAGTGTAGCGCAATCCAGGAATAGTGTCGACCAACGACAAACATTGTGTCTATCGTAGGTCGGCAAGATTATGCCGGCCTGCCTAACTGCTTCTTCACACTCCGTTTAAAGCCCATATTATAGGAGTGTGATCCTCCAATATTTGTTTCGGATCTTCGTGTTATGAGACAGAAGGTCTCTCGTAATTCCTGATAACCTTTATACACGACACGTATCTTAATGTGAGGTCAGGACAATGTGTGTGACTGCTGGGTGTATAATTGATTATTACTACATATAAACATGATGTAGCTGTTTTGCGAGCAAAGATCTCTTAGCTTTTAACACGATCTCACCGCTCTTAAACATCCACGATATCAAAAGATTTATGGGCATGTTACCAACCTTAAAGGAAGAAAATAGGGAGAAAGATAGGGCTACCGAAAATCTCTATCAACAAACGAAACGCAACAACAAGCTTCTAATTCACGTCAGTTTCCTGTAAGACAGTGGTGTCGACTCGATCGATCCGGCCCATTTATGCTGTCGACATAACCATTCACAGCGTAGCTCTACCGCTCAAGTGAAGCATTACTACGCACTTTTCGATCTTTTTGTATTACAGGGCCCTTAAACCACATCAATCCAAAATTACTTGGCCTGCTATCTGCTGATATACGAACGAGGCAATCGCAATTCATCAGCCCGCACTAGAGTAGTCATGCATCCTAAACAGTTTTCTTAAAAAAAAAGGGACCTTTCATATAGGAGTGGACTTTCTTGCATAAGAAAGTGGATTCTCTACCGAAACATGGATGCGTTGCCAAACAGCGGAACTTCGATGCCGATTAAAAATTATTCTAACTGTTTTTCTATATAGTTCTATAGCTATCATCCATAACTCCAAAACCGAAATAAACTCGATGTTTACAGATCTTTAGCTCGTATTGGCATCTAAATTATGTTTTATACGACACCAGGAAGCGGGGTATAAAATAAAAAGGGTCACGCAATACTACCTCTGCGATGATGGAATCATATGAAATATTTATTAGCAATGTTTCTTCATTTCGGTAGTGATGGTAGGACTTCTAGGTTATATAAAACAGCTTTTGCTTTCGACTTCGCTCGCTTAAATGTCTTTTTTGATAACATAGGCCGACAAGCGAGTAAGTGAGTTATCTGATGGTGTCAATTACCACTTCACTGTCAACAATACAACAGACAGAAGAAACTATGTGCCAAACAGGCAATGTGCCCAACATTGTTGACCATAAAGGAATGTGGTAATTTAGATATTGGGAAGGAGAGGGGATATTTGGACCTCAGAATATCTCACTTACCATACGAAACGCAACAGAGAGTTGCTACTTCATTTCGGTTGTGTGACACAGTGGTCAATAATTCGGTCTAGCCGGTACTTTCTTACCATTTTTGAAGGCCTCTAAAAAAATACAATTAATTTTTGCCGCCAAGCAACATTTTGTAAGCACTGTTGTGTTATGGTTTGAAGGTCTGTAAAACCAGTAAAATTACTGGATAAGACATAACCTCTTATGTCCCAGGGCGCGGCGCACAGTCTAGTGCCATTCAGTGCTTTATAATACAATATTCTGTTGCTTCTGTTTAAGGTCAGGCATTGCGCTTACCACCAGGCGAGTAACCTGCTCGTTTCGTCGGTCCATCCTATAAAAAATCTGCGAAGAAAAACTTCAGTGCTCCGTCAATATTACATGATCTGCGGTCATAACAAGAATTGTGTTATCCTTGTCAAGTATACGAGGATGCTTGCGTATGAATGCAGTAACGGATCTGATTATCTGTCACAATATTTTGAGGAAAATAATATATTTTCTAGCAAAACAATAAAACTCAACAATCACGGCGCTCATCCCGAATAATATCAACTTGTCAAATCGGTTTTAAAAACACCCCAACGCGTTTTATACTTTATTTTCTGCTAGTAGAGTTGTCTTTAGCCTGCCGACGTGTCGACCTAGTGATATTTACGTGACCTAGTTAAGGACTATCATTATTTTATGATTCCGCAAGGCCTCCGGCTTGTAGAACCGCAACTACCAACGGTTATTGTTTTAATAAGTTGTCTTTGGGTCATTCTATAGAATAACTGGCATTTGTTAAATAAAACAATTCGTTTTCTTAGCTTCAAACTTTTACAGTAAAATTCATCGCATTTAATTTATAATTTTTATAATATCATTCTATAATAAATATCGCGGTAGTTTTTACGCATAGAAATTCTCCATATCATGCATACAAAATATAAGATAATGTCTGTCATCCCCAAAGAGGTGGGCAGAGGTGCAACTTATGCAGCCAAGGTTCGCCGGGTTTATTTCTATCCAGGGGTAGGTGGTGAGCCGATCGCCATATATGTAGGTACAAATTTCGATCCAAGACAGACCAACAACTCATGTGTGTTTTGCGAATCTAAGGCCGACTTGCACAACAATCCTTAATTGTAATTACTATTTAAACATGTTTAGATATTTTGTGACGAAGGTACAAATATATAAAACCACTAAACATGTTTAAGACACGTCAAATCGTACGAAAATTTGACATTTATAAACATGTTTAGTCATTAAGTACGATTAAGGATCGTCGCGCAAGTCGCCCAAAGGCCCATTTGCACAACAAGGCTTAAACATGTTTAGCCACTAATCATGTTTAGGATATGTCAAATCTAATAGATAGATTAATTGATTGATTTAGCGGTTAGATACGAGTCGGCCATATTATAATAAATGTTTACAAATGTCAAATTTTCATACGATTTGACAAATCATAATATATTATACGATTTAAGGATCGTTGTGCAAGTCGGCCTAAGAAATTCAACCCAAACTGTAATTGTCTGGGATTTGAACCCATGATTCTTTTCTCAGTCTAAATACACCACCACAACCACAATGAGTTGATGACCAAATTGTCGTAACTACATGTGATAGCTGTAAAAGTGATTTAAAAATTAGAGACTATCCCGCCTACACACCCGCCACTGTAACTCCTGTGCACCAGGATCAACAGTGGCACGCATTTTTGTCGACACCGAGCAGTGAAGCTCAGCGAGCCTGGGAAAGCCTCAAAATCTTTGTCTCGTAACGAAATTAATCAGATAGAAGGTTAGGAAGGAGTTGGAAATATTAATTGTCCACTTCCCTCCATAGCAGAGTGGGAGACAAAATTATTAATTGAGGAGGCATTAACCTCAAGTGTAAGGACATTTACAACTGTAGAAGGCAGATGTAAAGCACCACAGATGTTATTAAGTGGGTCCTATCACGCGAGCTGTTAAACTTGATTCGAATAACAAAAAAGTAAATCCGTAAAAGTGATGTCTTAAATCGATTTGCCAAGATCATTATGGTGTGCATTGTGCAGGGTGTATTGTACAGTCCACGCTAGACGCCGCCCGCTCACTCCCATTTAATAGGCCACGGAACGGCCAATTCTCAGGAAATATCGATTTATTTCAACCTCCTATAAAATCTCGTACAATAGCCTGTCATTTTACAGGCTAAGTGGGCAGAAAAGGGGCTCACAACTACGAACCAAGAACCTCCGATAAAAGGGGAATGTTATATTTTAACGTCACATTTTGTCTGCGTCCTAATTCCTAAACGAATTAATCTATTTGAACGTGGTTTGTTCTATTTGTAAGGTGTTTAAATCAAGATGGTTCTTCACCATCTCAGTTTATTGCTGTCCTCTGTGGAACGTAAGGTTCCTCAAGTGAAAGTGAAGTTCTTATCTAATAGGAAATTTCAAAATATTTTTTCCCATACAAACTATCGATAAATGGGATGGTGTTTACTCTTTTTAAATATTAAAAATAGAATATTAAAAAAAACTCTTAGGGCTTTACTAATAAATGTTGTATACGAGTGTCATACTTATACAGTGTTTTGTCTCGCTTCTTCTTATAATTAATGTCACTCAACATAGCAAGACAAAGTATTGTATAACTATTACCAACATATACAATGTTTATTAGTAAGGGCTTTAGTGAGTAAGTGGATACCTATTTTATTATAAGAATACACTATCATAATTTCAGCTTTCAGGTCCAGCTCTTTGGTTTAAACTTTGATGAATCCAGTCAGTCACGATATAATTAATATGAAGTGTAGGTGTAACATAAGCTCACGCGTTTATCCCTGAAAGGGTAGGCAGAGGTGCAACTATTGCTGCACCCACGTTTTCCCGAGCTTGTTGTCGTCCCATGATGTGATAGGGTGCGACCCTATCGCCATACCGGGCTCAAATTCCCGGGCAATTCCATTCCATTTTTCAAATCGAGTAATAATGATTGCCCGACCTAGAAATGGAACCCAGGACTGACGGTTCTCAGCATTAACATGCTGCCACTATACCAATGCGGCGCTGTAGGAATCATCATCATCATCATTAGCCACAAGACGTCCACTGCTGAACATAGGCCTCCCCCAAAGATTTCCAGACCGACCTGTTGGAAGCGGCCTGCATCCAGCGACATCCTGCGAACTTTATCAGGTCGTCTGTCCACCTTGTAGGTGGACGTCCAACGCTGCGCTTGCCAGTAAGTGGCCTCCATTCCAGAACCTTTCTGCCCCATCGGTTATCGGTTCTGTGAGCTATTATTATTATTTATTTTGATGTAGGTATAGATGGTCAAAATTACATTAAGTAGTAAAGTGGCGTCCCTACTGAGTCTGCAACGCCGAATCGTGATTTAGATAATAGACACGCCCAGAATCTACTATACTCTATCGACCGAACCGATAGGACCCCACAGGAGTAATAAATGCCGAACTGAATGACGTGGCTTTGGTCTAACGATGGCTTAATTACTGGTTTATTGCAACATCAACTGTCGAAAGAGTAAACTGTGCTATTCATCGAGATGTTTATACTACTGTTTGAATTGGAAACTCTAATTCAACAACTGGATTATATGTCTGGACTTCAAAGATGATAATAGCTTATGAGTTTGTATTTCTTCTCAGGGCTTGTGAAGATATACCGATTAGATTTATTGGCTGAGAGGCCGCAGGTTCGATTGCCGCACCGAGACCAAAAGTTTTCCATAAATATTTGTTTCGGGTCTGGGTGTTTCTTCCTATTGAGTCGACTTCAGGCAGGCGACCGGTCGGAAAAACTAAGAAATTACTTAATGATAACTAAAGCAAATGACGTCTCTAAATGCGGCACTTAGAGTCACATATTCTTAATTTAATAAATAGTACAATATGTGGAAATTTTGCGTAAAATGTACAAAAAAGCCTATTAAGGGACATCACAATAGTAAAATTTATTCTGGTTCAAATATTTAAAGACAGGTGTTTAGCCTGTTTATAGCCACATATTTGAACTCAGGTACTGAGGCTTTTTTTATGCAAGTACGGCAAAGTGACCGCACTACACCTAATGGTAAGCGCAGTGCAGTCAAAAAAAATTCAACGACCACCGACAAACAATGAGTTTATCGGTGGTCACCAGAATTGTTCCAGCCTGTGAAATGCCTTTTCACACGCAGAAGAGGGAAGAAGCTAGTCGAGGGGCCTAAGACAGAACTGGCTGCTGACCGTTGCAGGCACAGTAATAGAAGGATGTTCCAATCAACCATCAAGTCATGTCGTCCCCTTGGGAGAACCGGATATACACTAGCAGATCCTGGAACGCGATCCACACAAGGTGGTGTGTGTCACTATGGCAGGTTTCAACACAATATGCACGGTGGTCGCAATGCTGGCGGATATGAATATCCTACCACCAAACACCAAAAGGTTTAGTCTACACATTTGCATAGAAATTCCAATGTATGGGACTGAATAATTCTGTATCAATTACCACTACACTGGCGCAGAGTTCTGTTCTATTCTAAGTGGTGCGTAGGTGCACACCATCCCATATTCCACATTTAGCTGCCGTGATGTCATGGATCGCGTCATTAACCGATTCGATGCGTAGTCAATACTACTAGGAAGTAAGATATATAGAACACTCATGTGTCTGATTTGTGAATCAGGAACTAAGAGTTTAATGTGGTTGGAAACTAAACTAAAAGATAAATAAATACACCCAATAGTCACACACATAGTCCTGACCCCACAGTAAGATACGAGTCTTGTGCCGTGGGTATCAAGAACTACGAGAGACTTTCGGTCTCACAACACCCAGACCCCGAGAAAAATATTTGTGAATCACACACTGATTGGTGCGGAGATCGAACCTGCGACCTAAATTCTTTTGATATTAGGTTTTGGATATCTTAATATAATGATTAAATTAGTAGTCTAATTGCATCATTAATCGTATTAAAACCCAGAGACTATGAGACTCTCATAATTTCCTGTGAGTACTAGTAGAACACCAGCAAACAGTAGGTCACCTCCAAAAATGTACTTTACGTCTTTTTTCCATGACATATTTGTACCAAATCGGGCAAGCCATCATTCATATTACAAACTTCTTGCTACGTCTTTGGCCTACTACTTGATGATTAGCTGAATGTGCAATCATAATTATATAACTCAAAAATACTCCAATACAATTTGTTCATAAGCTAACCGTTAGTTTAAAAATCTTTGACATTCATAAGTAAAATATTAGCAATGCTAAATAGTTGAACAACGACAGGCAGCTCGACTAAATTAGCTTACATATAAAAAACTGCATTGAAATGTCCAGTGATGTCAATATCAATGTCCATTGGAAGGTACGATACCATCATGATATCATCACGGCGGCCGTCATGCCACAGATAGATAGTTTCAAACTTTGCATTGATGATTAAAAATGAAGAAATATAAGAGTTCTTATAACCAACCAAGCTGTACTAAAAAGCATCTTCGCGTCGTTAGTTGGTACCTACTTGTGCAACGCCATGAAAGATGACGACCAATTTGCATCGGTGACGTCTGGTTGGTTCAGTTAGGAGCCAAATGAAGATCGGGTGGCTGTACAGCCGCCGCGCCATTGCTCGTATTTCCATATTAATTGACGTGCTAGCGCTAGGGGTGTAGTTCAGTTTGATACTATTACTATTTATACTACTAATATTTATGCGGCTTTATTCTCCTAACACCCGCTCTCTGAAAGGCTGATCAAATCAACGTTTAAGTAACAGAACTTTGATTTTGATAGCACTGTGAAATCAATTCGAGTTTCTGAAACGTTATAAGCCGTAAACGTTACATGTATAAACTATTGAGTAAATGTCATTGACTTAATTACTGAGATATTTTGAAACTCAACTTATTTGTTTGATCTTCTTATGGCCGTTCCTTACAATCTATGTACAGATGTTTTGCTTACTATCAATGGTTTTTTGACAGATCTTCCACACAAAATATGTAAAAAAAATTACGTTCGGTAAGCAAATCTGTCGGTAAACGGAATATTGGAAGCAGCCATTAGCGCTCTATTCTATTTTTGTCATTGCAAAAAAATTAAATATTTTTGTTAAAAAATTATTTCCAGTATAATAAATTGTACCAGCCCTACTGAGTTTCGAGGTCTAATAGGTCGTGTAATAATGTAACTACAAGGTCGCTCAACCCTTAAGTGTTAGTGTTAGGGATTCAAAGTGTCCCTAAATGGTGAACTAGCTTTTATGTACATGTATAAAGTTTCACTCAACTAAGTACATATGACGTATTTGACGAAGTTTTGCGTCGATAGCAAAATGACGTAATGTAACTTAAAAATTTAACTTAAAACCAGGTCAACAATCAATAGGGTCAATGAATTGCTTTTTTTATTATACAAATCAATACAAATCAATCAGTTACGTTACCCAAAATTTATAGCAGAAAGAATTTTATAAATCCATTGAATAATTAATAAGTTTGAAGCCATTTAAATCTCAAAGATAACTGTCAGATGACAGATGACGCAAACTTAGACGTCACCGTGCAAATTGGTCATTACGGTGCACGCGTGCGAGCAAAACAGTATTATGTCCCCACTACGCGACCATCTTTGCTGAAACTAATATGCTAAAATTCTGAATTGCCGGCTCATTGTTGGACAATTTTTCATTATATTTTAATCATAAAGTATTAGACATATTTTTTACCACTACTCAAAATTAGGTTTATTCACTTTTAGTAAACGGACGTCAGATTACAGAACTCTTTAGAGGAAAACACCATCGAATACAATCATAAACTTTGGTTCATATATGATGGAGATATCGCGTAATATGCACAGAAAAAATACAAATGAATTTATAACCTCGTCCTTTTTATAGTCGGTCAACAAGTACCTTACAATGTTTTTCCGTTTTATCGTGGCCCAATAAATGTTTTTAAAGATCCACTTGATATCAGAAAATGTAAAAACGAAAGCTGTATCCCGTACACTAGACTAAGTCTAACCACAATAATTATGCTACGATAACAGACATCATACTGTTGTAATCATGATGAAGATTTTGAATTCTTTAATTTTTGTTTGAGAAAATAAAAAAAATATTAATAAAAACGACGCGTGAATGCGACGTGAACTACACCCGGACCAAAGACGATGTGGATCGATCCGCCCCAGTGTCACTGGTTTTGGGGTGACACCGACCTGAACTAACCAAAAAAAATGCTCAAAAATTAGGAATCTCCTCCTTTTTTTAAATCGGTTAAAACATTAAAAATATAATTTTAAAATACTTATTCTTGGGGTAACACCCAAAATCAAATCCGCCTCGGGTACCATCCGTGCTGGCTACGCCACTGAGTATTGTCTTACATTTAAGTAAGGAATTCTAAAATTCATTATAATCTTAAAATAAATGGAGGCCTTATTCCGTGGGCTGTACTTTTCCTTCCGTGTATAAACATTTGAAACGGTCGATGAGTACCGTTGCCTAGCAACGCTAAGATGCTTACCTCCCACAGATTCAGCCCATTTTGACAGCCTTCTTAACATCAATTCTTTACATTCCACTTATTTTGCTTTTAAGGAACGTACGTGAGAAACTACGAAGGCGTAATAATACGTTCGAATTTTGGCAGATATCAAGAAATTTATCGCGTTGAAAGCACATGAAGGGGATGGAGGATAATCAGAAAAATGACGAATGATGAATAAATCAGTATCAATAAAATAGAAAATCTAATCAATATTTACCACATATTTTTCAGAGATTCTATCCCGCCTACACAACCACAAGTAATCATTGTAACTCTTGTAAGTCAGGATAGACATTGCACGCATATTTGGACACCGAGCGCTCGTCGAGTATCTGCGAATGCAAAACTCACGTATCCCGTTCTGTATCCCGCTACGAATACAATCGACAAAAATAATAAAAAACATATATAATTATACAACTGCAGATGCTATTTGAAAAAAGTTAGACGTAAACCCTCAACGGATAACAGTAAACGCACTACGATGCGATTTTACCTTTTTTAATCGTTTGTATAATCGTTTACGGTTGTGTGTAAATAAATAAAATCTATTCTAGTCTATTTTGAGTCTATTTTTGAAGTTAATCTAAATATATTATAAAACTCAAAAGTAACTGACTGACATAGTGATCTATCAACGCACAGCCCAAACCACTGGAGGGAATTGGCTGAAATTTGGCATGCAGGTAGATGTTATGACGTAGGCGTCCGCTAAGAAAGGATTTTGATAAATTCTACCCCCGAGGAGATAAAATAGGGGATGAAAGTAGGTATGAAAATCACGCGGGCGGAGCCGCGAGCAAAGGCTAGTTGTATATATACAACTGCAGATGCTATTTGAAAAACGTTCAAACTTAAACGTAAACCCTCAAAGGATAACAGTAAACGCACCGCGATGCGATTTTTCCTTTTTTAATTGTTTGTGTAACTTTACGGTTGTGTGTAAATAAATAATTTCTATTCTAGTCTATTTGGAGTCTATCTTTGAAGTTAATAACTAAGAATATCACTCGAAGGTATTTCAAAAGCCATTTATTATGTATTCACATGAAGCTATGTATGACATGTAAAGGGAGACAAGTCGATAAACATTTTAATTATTAACAGCAGCAATACTAGTGAGGGTTATCGATTGACAAAGACAGGTCGTAGCTACGATTTCCGTAACTCGCTAAGTCTGTTTGTTTTGAATAGAGGCGGAGCGGTTCTGATCGGCTGGCCGACTATCTGTCCATCAAAAATATAAACCGCCAACCTATTTCTACCGCCAAGCAACAGTGCAGACAAGACAAAGCGGTGGTACCAACCCAGACGGCCTCTCGCATACGAGGGATCTATCACCTTGTAAACTTACTAACTAACCTAACCTGTCTAACCTACTAACTACCCTCGCTTTAAAAATTGTGAATCATCTTTTTAAAGCGATTTTATTTTGCTTGTCATACCTTCGAGCCCAGTAAATATTGTGTCGGCGATAGGCGGATCAAAAATGGCGGCGCGTCGGCTACAGACGCTCGTTGCTTAGCAACGGACCTCTTCTCCAGTACGACACGGTACAAAAAATTTGGATTGTATTTTGTGTGGGTCCTCGCACTCTCGGTTGCTATGACAACTTCTTAGACTTATTTCATTTGCGAATTCTACATATTGTTTTGAAATTGAAAACTGAGCTTCGGAGTAAATTGGTTTACAGAAAGTACTCCGCCGCCGCCGCTCCGCGCCCGCTGGTTTCGTGTCCGCAGCCTCAGTGATCTCTGATATGCAACAAAGTTTCACGTCAAATTTCTGTAGTACATTAGTGTCGACAAAACTGGCTACATTACTTGCACCAATACTTAACTTTAACGTTTTCAAGATGGTAGGTCCCTCGTATGCGAGAGGCCATCTGAGTTGGTACCACCGCTCTGTCTATTTCTGCCGCCAAGCAACAGTGTGTAAGCATTGTTGTATTTCGGCTTTAAGGACATTAAAGTCAGTGAAATTACTGGGCATTATGAGACTTAACATCTTATGTCTCGGGGTGACGAGCGCAGTTCAGTGCCATGCAGTGCTTTGTAATTCAAAGTTCTGTGTGGTGTTGCTTCAGTTTATGAGCAGGCGTGACGCTTACCATCAGGCGAGCGCACGCCCGCCCTAGACTGCTATGGCATCCTAAATCGTTTTCTTAAAAAAGAGACCTTTCATATAGGAGTGGACTTTCTTGGATGAGATAGTGGGTTTTCTACTGAATCATGAACCAAACTACCACCTTGTAAATGTCTTGTCTTGTGTAATGTTGTCTTGTAATATGGAGATTTTATCCGCGAAAAAAAATTCAAAAAGCACATGTTTTTCATGTCATGAGAGCGACTACACACACAGTCGTTACATTTTATGTAATAGAGAAGTTCGGGAAATACACATTAACGTTTCCGGCGATTAATGGTATTAGCCATCTGTGAAAACATATGAAATTGAGTGTTCCGTTGAGCCGTTTCTGCATGTTTCTATACCCTAGGAAGACAGATGTAAAATTATACACTATGTTTTTTATTTTTATATTATATTAAAAATAAACCTAAAAATATCCAAACTAGAGATGTGCCGATTATGACTTTGGCCGACTAGCCGACTAGCCGATTAGTCGGTTGTAAAGAGGCCGATTAGTCGGCCGACTAGTCGGTCGAGCCGATCACCGTTTCGGGGATATCCGTGACGCTTCGTTTACAGCTGATCCGCGCGCAAGTTGCAACCGCCGCCTGCGAGCGTGTCGGAACCTATTTTGTTTACGTCGCATTGTTTCTTGATGTTTGCTTCTGTATGGTCAGAGCGGTGTTATTTTGTAAAAAAAATATTTTTGTGTAAAGATAATACCGTTATTGTTTATTAAAGTGAAAGAGCTCAATTAAAATTTTATCATGTCAAAAAGAAAGTCTCGTGTATGGATTTTTTAAGAAGTGTAAGAAGTGGGATAGTCGGCGCTCTTTGCCGAATAGTCGCCGACTAGTCGCCGACTACAATAGTGACCGGATAGTCGGCTTTACCGACTAGTCGCCGACTAATCGGCACATCTCTAATCCAAACCTAAACCACCTAATTTTTTTTTTTTTACTAGCCTTTGTATTATATACGTCCCACAGCTGGGCACGGGCCTCTTCTACTGAATAAGAGGGTTTAAGCCTTAGTCCGCCACGCTGGCCTAATGCGGGTGGGCAGACTACCTAAATAAATATCTTGTAAACATATACTTGTCTCCCACACACTCTCTCTCTCTTTATTGTACACCACCGTGACTTCTTTTCCTTCAGTTTCTGGCCATCCAAAAGTTGTCTGCCAGAGATCGCTCGTAGCGATAAGACCGCCCATTGTAAAACCATTTTAAGTAGTCCTATGCTAAATTATTTTATGTGATTATTAGTTACTAGCTTTTGCTCGCGGCTCCGCCCACGTGATCAAACAAACAAACAAACAATCAAACTCTACAGCTTTATAATATTAGTATAGATTTGGGTAGCTTAGCAACGGAAGCCTTCAAATAATATTATTTGGGTAGCTTAGCAACGGAAGCCTTCAAATATGAATAATTTTCCCCGTTTTTGCAACATTTTTCACTGATGCTTCGCTTCTAATGGTCGCAGCGTAATGTTATATAGCCTAAAGCCTTCCTCGATAAATGGACTATCCAACACATAAAGATTTTTTCAATTCGAACCAGTAGTTCCTGAGATTAGCGCGTTCAAACAAACAAACAAACAATCAAACTCTACAGCTTTATTATTAGTATAGATACAATAAAGAGTTTTGTATTGTATTGTATAGACTAACATTTTCCAAACAATTTAACATTTGTTTCCTTATATGTTAACAGTGTAAATTTTTCATTAATAATCTTTCATCTTATTTCTATTGCTTCTAAGGCGCTATAGACAAAAATATAGCCTCACTAGCTTTTGCTCGCGCCTCCGCCCGCGTGAACAACCTTTTCCGGAATAAAAATTTTAACCGTCTCCAATATCCCATCAATCTGTGTACCTAAATTTATCAAAATACGTTCAGCGATTTAAGCGTGAAAGCGTAACAAACAAAAAAAAACACTTTCCATTTATAATAGGTATTAGTTAGGATTACCAATGACAGCCTCCGTGGCGCAGTGGGCCAAATGTTTGTGTGATCCACAAATATTTGTTTTGGGTCTGGATGTTTTCTCCCCAGAGGGGTGGACGTCAGGCAGGCGGCCGGTCGTTAAATCTACAAGCCAAATCTTTCTGTAACATGTGTTAAATAACATGTTGCGCCGACCCCACTGCGAGTGGGATCACAACATTGATCTAGTGGCAGAGTACTCAATCCGACCAACCGGTCAAGTCCTAGGCTCAAATCCCTGGTCGGGCAATAAAAATAAAAATGAAATCATCATGGCATCGAAATAAGCTCGGCGAACCGTGGATCTGCTATTTGTACCTGTGCTACCCCCTTGGAGACACAGGCTTGAGCTTATGTAATAAACAAAGCCATTATCCGCGTACCGAGTCACGTAATCTTTTATTATCTAATTGTATTGATTCTGCGCCGAAATAACAGCCTCTGTGTAAATCTTTATGACACACAAGTACCCGCAGCGTACATTTATTTATCTAATAAATTTTGTTCAGGCTAAATAACCACTTTTATATACCATTGAATGATTTACGAACACTTGTTCGTCTGGTGGTAAGGACCACGCCTGCCCACAAACAGAAACAGCGCTACCTGGAACTTTGAAATGAGAATTATTATAAGGCAACGCACTGCCGAGAGATGTTATTTGTCATAATACTCAGTATTTTCAATAATTCATAATAAATGAAGCTACTATATCCAAAGCAGTCTTAAAATCAAGTCTTAATCTAACCGTTAAAAACTCGCATCGACAATCAGAAAAAAATAGAAACGTATAATAACTTTTAAATGGATGAACAGATTTAATTGCTAATAGTTATCCCGATAAGATCAGTTTTAAAACAAAAAAAATCGCATTCAAATCGGTTCATTTAGACGGTACGATTTTACAGATATAACACACCCAAAACCCACAGACAAACTAATCTTTATTGTTGGAAATTAAAGATAGAAGATTGATTAATACGTACTTGCAGCATTAAGGCCCCGGTCTCAAAGTCAGCGGGCAGATCGTACTATGAGAAATTAGTGTCTGTTCGCGAACGAAATTGATGTGAATATGATGTTCCATATAAAAAAATCATTGAAATAATTTGCTCCACCACGTCGGCCGGCATTTTTGAAAATACACAGCACTACGTCAATGCAGACGCGCAGTTGCCGCTCATTTGTCGCGCGCCGCTCGTACGTCGCTCCTCGCGCCCGCGCCGCGCCGCTTCTATGCATTTGAACGCGCTGCACCCGCGCCGCCGCCGCGCCGCTTGCCGCTGACTTCGAGTCCGCGGCCGGGTTTCGTCAAGTAATGAACGGGGCGGGACGGCAACGCAACGTTGACGGGTCGTGAGCAGTTGTAATGCATTAGTCAATATAGAAAATGTCACACAGACCCGTCGCGATCGACGCTCGACTATCTATAACGAACTATAATAATCTTTCTATGACTCGGCTGTCCGAAATTCTGTAATGTTTGGAACTATTCAAAATAAACTTTTGTTTCAGGACATCGACTATGAAGGGTTCCGGCGGTTTCTCGACACTTTCCTCGAGGTGTCAACACCAGATGAACTCTCAAGGTTTGACAATATCAATGATAACTATTCCACATTTGACAGTAAACTAATTATAAACCATAGTCGATTTATAGTTGAATGGTAATTCAACATCATCACATTTCGGTATATTTTTTTTACGTTGCCTCAACAACCTTCGGTACGGTACCGACAAATATTTTACAAATTACTCTTACTGTAATAACTAATTAGCAGTGGCGAAGGGTCAAGGAAAACTGATAAAGGATTTTTTATTCAAATTTCAATATGAAATCTTTATCAACATTTTAATTATGAAATTAAAATTGAATTTAAAAAAATATTAAATCTTATTATAGCCTCCGCGGATTCGATTCCCGCACCGAGACAAATGTTTGTGTGATCCACAAAGATTTGTTTCAGGTCTGTGTTTGTATTCTCCCCAGAGTGGTTGACGTTAAGCGACTGACCGTAAAAACTATAAGCCAAATCTTTCTGTAACATTTCTCTGTTAAAGCATTGCGTCGACCCACTGCGAGTGGTATAAGGACAGGTAGATGGAAGAATACGAAAATTAGGTAAAACAATCTAGCTCCGACTTTTCCTTCCTTTTCGCCACTGATATATATTCGGTACTTAAGACAGTTGCTCTATTCTGACGTATCCTCTAACAACACAGCCGTGTCCCACGCATACGTGGGATACGATACGTTCCATAGAACATCTATAATTTTTTCCTACAGGCATTTGTTCTTGTCGTTCGTGCGACGCGACCGTCGGCCAGCGCTGCGGGAGATGGCCGCTGCCAGCTCGACAGCCGCCTGTGCCGCAGTCACCGCTCATGCCGACCATCAGGTACGCACTGATTACCCTGGCCCTAGGATCAACAAAATGAAAATAAATTTCTTTTTTTTTTATCCTGGCTCGGCAAAGTGACTACGCTACATCTGATGGTAAGTGTAGCGCAATCCAAAAATAGTGTCGTCCAACGATAAACAATGTGTCCATCGTCGGTCGGCAAGCCGGCAGCCGGCCTGCCAAAGGGCCAAGGGGGAGGGGAAGGAAAAAGGGATAGGAAAAGGGTTAGGATCAGGAGGCAAGCCCCCTGGGGAGAACCGGATATACACTGGCTGACCCTGGAACGCGAGGTGGGCCACTATGGCAGGTTTTAGCACCAGTGTACGGTGGTCGCTATCCGGTCTGATACAAGTATCCTCCCACCAGCAACTTGATAATATATTTAGTTTTTAGGGGCCCGCAAACCCGCAAGTGGATCACCAGATGACAACATCCAAACCACGGCAAAGCACGATGTCAGAAGAATCACGGTCGCGTGACCCTTGACAAAAACAGATAATTAGGGGATTGATATGGGGAGGCGGTAGTTGGTCCTCCGAATGAAAACGCAACAGCAAGCTGCTACTTCATCCAACGCCTTTGTGAAAAAATGGGATATTTAAGAGTTGGTCTTGACATACTTTGTATGAATGACGCTTGTATGAATTACTGACGGTTAACAATGAACATGGGCGCAGTCCAGGGTATCAACAACTTATATTATCAAGATCTACTGCAATGGCTATATCTAAAAGTCTATTTGTACTGTGACAGGAGATAAATGCCAAATTGCGAAAATTTAAAGATGTTTTTTTTATTATAGGGCAAACTAAGTCTGGCCTCAAAGATCCATGGTCTAGCGGAGCGACTTCAACAGCTGGGCAAAAGTTCTGGCGACTCCGTCGATGGAAGCGATAAAGGATCTCGAAGCAGAACAGGTGAAGAATAATTTAATCGAAATTCTGTCATAGAGAATTAATTATGACGTAGCATGAAACCCCGCCTATATTCCTAAACCAGTAGGAGGTCTAGCAAACTTATATATTATGTCAAATGATGATAAGATCGGAGGCGAGACTATCGCTACAATATTGGGTACAAATTCCAATCTCAGGCAAGTCATGTGTGATTGTTCGACTCAAACGCAAATTGCTTGACCTGGAATTAAACGGAAGCCCTCACCATTTCACAGCCTACCTACCTTGCCACTAGATAAATAAGGCGCTTTACTTATGACGTTGCATCAGGTGGAAATGGCAATTGTGATAACAATTTTGTACTTGATATCATTATCCTTATAAGCTCTTAAAATATTTTCAAATCCCCCTTATAAATTATGGTTACATATTACCGCAGTGAGTGACGAGGCAAATCGTCTTGCGGTTCAGGCATCACGCAAAGCAATTACGCATTTAATTCCTTATAATTGATGAGCTTATTTGATTGGTTATGAATAACCATGAATCTATAGAGGACTACCTTAATAATTCCATGAAATGATAAATAAACAATAGAGTGTATAGAGGAGTATATTAAGTCGATTAAAAAGTAATACATAATTAAGAATGTAATTGGATTTTTCAAATTTGAATAAACCCTCCTGTTCCAAATTGGTCCGTAATTGGCAGAGTTATGCGGGAAAATAAATAAACATATTTAAACAGACAAGTTGAGGATCTTCCTCTATTTTCTTCTTCGAATAAAAAGACTACAATTTAATTCGATAACGCAAAAAACTGCTGCGCTTCTTATAATCTCGATACCATTTTCCAATACTATTGTGAAGGAGTTTCCGTTGAAACGGACTCCTTTGATTCTTTGAATGTTCCCCTTTTATACTGATCTCAGTTGCTCCCTGGTCTATTCTTTACAAAATAGGCACATTGCTTATTTCCTTTCCAACTTTATTTACAATAGAAGATAGCCCGTGAAAAGGTAAAGATACTTTTGTTCAATTTAATAAATGGAAGTAAAAGAATAAAAGTTTTTTCAGGTCTATCGCTATACAATTAGTTATTATATATACATATTGTATAATATATTTAGTCTATCTATTTCAATTAACTGAGAATGTTGATATTGGTCTAGTGAGATCGGAAGTCGGTGGGGTCCTGGGTTCAAATCCGAGGCCGAGCAGTCACAAATTGTCTGAAGTTTATTGATGCTTAAAGAAATATACATAAGTTGCGTATACCATTTAGAATTTGTACCTGATATGTGACAAGTTTCGTCATCAAATTATGGCACGGAAATAAACTGGTGAACTTCGGGGATACAGACGTAAATTGTGTGTAAATGGTGGTGTCGCAGCATTCTATATAATATTAGTTGCTCTTTGAGAGTCGCTTTACGATATTCATAAGGGACTTCTCAAACATATGTTCAATTCCAGGAAGCGTACACCCCATGTTCACAGTAACAACCCACCCTTCCTACTCATCGCATGAACTCTGCCTGGACAGGCGCAATGAGACCAGCCCTAGTCACAGTCAGATGTCCAGAAACTCTAGCAGGAAGAGCAGTAACTCATTGAGGGTTAACCAGTCTACTAAGATTGAAGGTAAGAGAAAATACGGAGTTACGTCACTGTTTTCACTTCTCCCGGAACTTACTCACGGCATTTAGTGTCTAGATTAATTGCATGATAATATACGACTAGTAAAGAGCGGCCACAACATTCCTGAGAAAAATGTCATCATTATATGTAATTAATGCAAGATTTACGATCAGCAGGGACACATTTAGCTTTTTCTTCGTCGTTTCGCTCTTGACAGAGCGGTCATGGTCACGATCGTTTGAGTCCAAACGATGATGTTGCTCGCCGCACGATCTCTCTCCATCTGTCTCTGTTAGACGACAATCGGGTGCATTCATTTACACATAATTTTTTATAATTTTTACATTTAGTTTAACAACATAGTAAATACGAAGGACCATATTTAATTTTCTTTTACTAATTCAAGACTACGTATAAGGATGAATTAGTTTCAACATGCATAGGGGATATGCGTTACGAGGATTTGCTTCAAGGTGAGGCGAGATCTGCTGCAAGGGGCGACAACGCTAGGGAAAGTAAATAGACGGAGCAATCAATCCTGGAGTAGTAGAAAGATGTACAACCTCACTCACCACGCACCGATATGTCGAATTAGACGTGATAATTTTTAAATAATAGTAATTTTTGCTTTCTCACAACGGTATCCAGGGTGAGGCATAGGTAGGCTGCCTTGCCGTAGGTACGTCCATGAATAATTGTGATCATTGTTCCCAGACTTCAAACACCTTATGCGACGGTCATCGACAATAGAGGTGCATACTGCAAGAGTTTCTCTCAAGGACATCGTCTGTTATTTGTCGTTGCTAGAGGCTGGTAGACCCGAAGACAAATTAGAGTGTAAGTATTTATCAATCCCGTCTGTCTGGTACGATTTTTTAAACTGAGTTTGATGCACCCAGAGAAGTCAGTAGACCCTGAAAGAGTTTGTTACATCAATTGATTACCACTTTGACAAAGAGTGATTGAAATCGGTTTTAGATAGAAGTTGGATCGGAAGTTGAGACCTTCCTCCAATGTGATACAAGAAAATTAAAAAAAAAATGAGAAAAAGTAAAACCGACTCATAACAAACTCAAAAACTAAAAATAAAACTAAGTTAACAATGTTGTCTCAATGCTACCGTAGTTTAATAGTCAGTGATTGATACCACCGACTCAAAATTGTTTAGTTTTGTTTTTAGCTTTTGAATTTTTCGTGTCGTTTTTATTTGTTGTTTTTTCTACCTATTTTTATTAGTAAACGACTCATCAAAGTCGGTTTATAAATGTCAAAGCTTTAGTCTTATCTCCGTTTTCTTAGTAAGGTAAAAGTAAACCCTATTGAATACAAAAAACCAACCACATCAGTCCATATTTCGCGGAGTTATGCTTGAACATATAAAAATAAATATACAGACGAATTGAAAACCTTCCTCTGTTTTTTTTCATCGATTAACAAATATTGTAAATTGTTTATACATGGTCTGTACCGTTCTAAGAACCAAATTCCAATTTTGTTCATAATGCGGTATAAATATTTCATTGCTTTTAGTCATGTTCCGCTTGTACGACACCGATGGCAATGGAGTATTAGACACAAACGAGATGGACTGCATAGTAAACCAGATGATGACTGTCGCAGAATACCTGGGCTGGGAGACATCGGAACTAAGGCCTGTATGTATCTACAACACATTCTCAGGTTAATGATATTGCAAGATAATGTTGCGGTGTTTAGCGTACTTCATAATTGTAAGCCAAATATAATTTCGTGCTGTAGCAAGTCCTTGCAATGTTATTTTATTAATAGGAGTGGATCCCACAGATATTTTTTTTTTATTTTTATCCTGGCTCGGCAAAGTGACTGCGCTACACCTGATGGTAAGTGTAGCGCAATCCAAGAATAGTGTCGACCAAGGATAAACAATGTGTCCATCGTAGGTCGGCAAGATCATGCCGGCCTGCCAAAGGGCCAAAGGGGAGGGGAAGGAAAAAGGGATGGGAAAAGGGTTAGGATCAGGGGGCAAGCCCCCTGGGGAGATCCGGATATACACTGGCTGACCCTGGAACGCGACCCACACAAGGTGGGCCACTATGGCAGGTTTTAGCACCAGTGTACGGTGGTCGCTATGCGGTCGGATACAAGTATCCTCCCACCAGCAAAATATGATGATATGTGATATAAGTGAATAATAGCCATAGCTTCGGCTACTTTTTTTCAAAAGTCTTATGGGAATCAAGTCTTTACATGGCACAATATGAATTCAAAGCTTAAGCTAATTCAAATTCAATAGCTTTGAGTATTTTATGCCCTCATGAACATGAACGAATTATAGTATAGTACGTTAAATGACGCTTAAATCCTTTGCAAATGAGAATTTTATTCCAGATCCTGCAAGACATGATGGTAGAGATAGACTACGACGCTGATGGCACGGTTTCCCTCGACGAATGGAAGAGAGGAGGGTATGGAATATACATTCTGTTTATGTTGTTCTTGTATCAATCTTTCGCGCTGGCCCAATATGTGAGTTGGTGGACAGAATTTGTATTTATATATAGGTACTAAGATTTCTTGTATTTGTTAGTTTTTCCTTTAACCCAGCTAACAGAGCAACTGAACATTTTTTGCATATTGATAGTTTTTGAGTCCGAAAATGACTCATGACTTTATATCCCAGAAATGTGATGGGAAAGACTTACTACTCGGGCAAAGCGAAACGAAAGCTAGTAATAAGTACTATATTTGAAAGTAAACACAACGTTATCCATCTTCAACCAACGCTTAGTCTTAAGTCTGAGCTAGCAATCATGTAGCATGATTCTATTTTTTGGTCCTACCGTAATGAAAGAAAACTGTTCAAAATTCCGACATTCTTATAAAACAATATACAATCCACGTAACCTATTCCAGTATGACCACAATCCCACTGCTGGTTCTGTTGGGACTGGACACTAACGTGAAGGAAGACGGCGAGCACGCGTGGAGACTCAAACACTTTAGCAGACCAGCGTACTGCAACCTATGCCTTAACATGCTCGTAGGATTGGGGAAGAAGGGACTCTGTTGTATATGTAAGTTGTGTTGTTGTTATTTTAATATTGGTAAGTATATTTAACAGGATAGATGTACATTGGGTTTAATAAAGCAAATAGTTTCTACAGTGTGAATCGTGGATTTATGGATCTAGTGGCAGTACTGAGCACACAGATTAAGAAACCTATAATGGGCAAGTTTTAAATTCTAGGTGGGAAAACTTTGTTATCGGTTTGAATAAAATCGAACCTTCTGCCCAGGATTGGAATCTGTGCCCGATACGGCGATAGACTCTTTACCTATCCTATTACAACGGTTTGTAAGCCGAATAGGTGATAGGTCCCTCGTATGCGAGAGGCCATCTAGGTTGGTACCACCGCTTTATCTATTTCTGCCGTAAGCAACAGTATGTAAGCACTGTTGTGTTTCGGTTTAAAGGACATTAAAGCCAGTGAAATTACTGGGCATTATGAGACTTAACATCTTATGTCTCAGGGTGACGAGCGCAGTTCAGTGCCATGCAGTGCTTTGTTATTCAAAGTTCTGTGTGGTGTTGCTTCTGTTTATGGGCAGGCGTGACGCTTACCATCAGCATCTTGCTCGTCTAGTCATTCTATAAAAAAGACCGTATACAGTGGTATGGAATAAATTCGTCAACAAATTGATCAAAGCTTCTTAAGACAAACACGACCATTTACAATACAATACGAAGAAGAAGAAATTGTTTGATTGCAGTCTGCAAGTTCACGGTGCACGAACGTTGCGTGCAGCGAGCTCCAGCATCGTGTATCGCCACTTACTCCAAGTCAAAACGCGCCTCTGCCGCCCTTGCTCATCACTGGGTTGAAGGTAAGTCCATACGTATTATAGTATAGAAGTATAATCCTGTCAAGACTTGCTTCACTTATGTGTGAGATTGTCATAGCGGAATATACATATAAACCTTCTGGAATAAATTCTCAAAATGATAGTGAAAACTCCTTTGCATAGGAGAAATAAGCAGACAGACAGACAAATGCAGATAGCGACTTTGTTTACACTATGTATTAATAAACCTGGATCCTCTTTGGAACGATTCAATGGCATTCAGTAAAGGGCTTAAATCTAGCAATGTTTACGTTAACATTGAGTTAAATTAAAAAATTAAAATTCAAGATAACCATGCTAGCCCCGATAACTTCACCGTTAAGTACGGTGTTGCTACTTTTTCAAATTAAGCCAAATCAATTTAATTTGCAATTTAGTAATATATTGCATTGTAATACATTGTGACTTCTGCCATGTTTTTCCTTGAGAAAGATTTGGCTTTTAGTTTTTACGACCGAATATTTGGCGTGCGTCTGAATGGCTGGTTGTCTGTGGCGTTGGTCCATGAGAGTTGATTCGAAAATTGCTACATAATTGCTTCTATTTGCTACATATAATAGATAATTGCTACATAGGATATATATTTAGAAATTAAATATTTTTTTTGACCAGCCATCCAAACGTTTGAATGGCTGGTCAACTTCTAGTTTAAAGTCAAGCATGCAGAATTTCCCGAAACGTATTGCGCCAATAATTGCTACATATTTGCTTCATTTATCTAATTTAATTGTAACTTCAAACATATGTTAAATAAAGCATGTAGCAATTATTTAAATTATCCCAAGGAAAAGTGCCTGATAAAATAGTAAAGGCAAATAGTTGCAGTGTGTCTTCACTCAAATTTATTGCCATTTTAGGAGACAGGCGTTTTAAATTGTTGAATGGCATGTTATGTTATGAGTAGGTAAGCGGGTAATAAGCACATTAAAAGGGTACCTATCGTAAATAAAAACAAAATTTAGGTCGTTCATAAGATTCAGTTTAATATTATTCAAAAAAAGATAAATGTTTCTCGCAATATCAAAAGGGGTCTTTCCTAGAGCATTCAAAACAGCACTTATTAAACCTATCTACAAGGCTGGTGAAAAATGCTGTGTAAATAACTACCGACCCATCTCTCATCCTCCTCATCTTCAAAATAACGGACTTTCATACATATTATCATCCCCTATTTTGACCCCTTTGGTGTGGAATTTTCTAAAATCCTTTCATAGTGGGTGTCTACATAACAAAATGACTATACAGTCCAAATTTCATGCTTGTAGCCTTGATAGTTTGCGCTCGGCGATGATGAATCAGTCAGTCAGTCAAAATTTTAACCTTTGACCCCGAATAACTTTTGAAGCACACATGGCATCAATGGGGATTTTTAAAACTTTATTTGTAATGGTAATCCCCAGCCCTCCACCAAAATTTGGCTTTAGGAGAATTTTTGTTATTTGACCACTATTTTTATGTCTAAATTGACCGGACTATAACTACAATAGAGTTTACCAAATCATGGACCGCATCGCTTGTACTTTTACCAGTTCCAAATCCAAATTGTGCAGGAGATAGGAGTTTATGTGTCTCCAAGAATTTTATGAGACGCTGGTTTATGACGCGTTCTAGGATCTTGGACAAAGCTGGTAAAATAGAGATGGGTCGGTAGTTATTTACACAGCATTTTTCACCAGCCTTGTAGATAGGTTTAATAAGTGCTGTTTTGAATGCTCTAGGAAAGACCCCTTTTGATATTGCGAGGTTACATATGTGTGAGATGGGGAAAATGAGAAGGTGTGCATATCTTTTAAACATTTATCTTTTTTTGAATAATATTAAACTGAATCTTATGAACGACCTAAATTTTGTTTTTATTTACGATAGGTACCCTTTTAATGTGCTTATTACCCGCTTACCTACTCATAACATAACATGCCATTCAACAATTTAAAACGCCTGTCTCCTAAAATGGCAATAAATTTGAGTGAAGACACACTGCAACTATTTGCCTTTACTATTTTATCAGGCACTTTTCCTTGGGATAATTTAAATAATTGCTACATGCTTTATTTAACATATGTTTGAAGTTACAATTAAATTAGATAAATGAAGCAAATATGTAGCAATTATTGGCGCAATACGTTTCGGGAAATTCTGCATGCTTGACTTTAAACTAGAAGTTGACCAGCCATTCAAACGTTTGGATGGCTGGTCAAAAAAAATATTTAATTTCTAAATATATATCCTATGTAGCAATTATCTATTATATGTAGCAAATAGAAGCAATTATGTAGCAATTTTCGAATCAAATCTCATGGACCAACGCCACAGACAACCAGCCATTCAGACGCACGCGAATATTTGTGGATCACACAAACATTTGTCTAGGTGCGTGAATTGAACCCGAATAATTTCATTGAATGTTTGTAATAATGAAAGAAAATACATATGTATACTTAAAATACTCCCATTTTAATATACTCATATTACGTGTTATTATATTTAACAGGTAATTGCCACGGTAAATGCGCGAGGTGTCGGAAGAAAATCAAGGGATACAATGGCATCACGGGACTGCACTGTCGATGGTGCCATATCACTGTGAGGAAATAATAGACATTAATTCACTAGCATTTATTTATTAACTGACTTCACACAATACAGATATTACAAGTATTTTTAAGTTAATTCGATAGGATTATAAAACATTCAAATTTCTTCATAAAAAATTGAATTAAAGCTTATTTATTATTCACATTTTTATTTTATTTACAATTTTTACAAAGTTGTAGGTCCCTCATATGCGAGGGTCGTCTGGGTTGAGTACCACCGCTTTGTCTATTTGTCCCGCCAAGCAACTGTGTGTAAGCACTGTTGTGTTTCGGTTTGCAGGACATTGAAGCCAATCAAATTACTGGGCATTATCAGACTTAACATCTTATGTCTCAGAGTGACGAGCGCAGTCCAGTGCCATGCAATGCTTTGTTATGCAAAGTTCTGTGTGGTGTTGCTTCTATTTAGGCAAGCCGGCTCTTAGCATCAAACGAGCGAGCTGCTCATCTCTTTATTCAAACAAATAAAAATAAATAAAAAAAAAGTGTGCGTCTCGGGACGCTCGACAGAAGTGATAACTTAAACTAATGTGGGTTAAAGTGAGAGAGGTGGAGTCTGCCTACTGCTGCCGTAAGCGTGAGAGAAAGGGAAGGCAGACAGAGTGGCGTCGTAACGCCGGAAGGTTCTCGAATACTCTCGAACCTTCCGTTGATCGATGGACCGCTCGCGTTACGGAACGAATCAGTTCACCCTCCCATAAGAAGTTATCACTTCAATAACATCTCAAGCAATAATTGTGTATTTATATATATTGTGTATTTATATATTATGTATTAATATATTTTGTATTTATATATTATGTATTTATTTTTATTTGTAGTCTATCATCATCATCATCATCATCAGCCACAAGACGTCCACTGCTGAACATAGGCCTCTCCCAAAGATTTCCAGACCGACCTGTTGGAAGCGGCCTCCATCCAGCGACTTCCTGCGATCTTTATCAGGTCGTCTGTCCACCTTGTAGGTGGACGTCCAACGCTGCGCTTGCCAGTACGTGGCCTCCATTCCAGAACCTTTCTGTCCCATCGGTTATCGGTTCTGCGAGCTATGTGGCCTGCCCACTGCCACTTGAGCTTGCTAATCCGCTGAGCTATGTCGATGACTTTCGTTCTTCTACGGATCTCCTCATTTCTGATTTGATCACGCAGAGAAACACCGAGCATAGCTCTCTCCATAGCTCGCTGAGTGACTGTGAGCCGTCTTATACGGCCCATATTTAGAGGCCACGTCTCCAATGTGTAGTCTATAAATTTAAGTATTTATTTATATATCAGTAGATTTATGTATTAAAATCTGATGTTGTATTAATTTCTTTTATAACTTTATAAACCCACATTGTCTCGTCTCTGCATCACCCGTAGGTTGACTGGTAGAGAATGCCTCTGGCATAAAGTCCGCCTTTATACATGTTTTGTATCATCATCATCATCTCAGCTTATTGCCGTCCACTGTTGGACGTAAGGCTCCCCAAGTAAGCGCCAACCATCCCGGTCTTGGGCAACCCGCATCCATCCGCTACCTGCCATCTTTCTCAAGTCGTCGGTCCACCGTGTAGCCGGGCGCCCTACACTACGTTTGCCTAAGCATGGTCTCCACTCTAGCACCTGTCTGCTCCACCGACCATCTGTCCGTCTGCAGACATGACCGGCCCACTTCACTTTTATTTTATGTTTTGTATATAAAGTTCAAATAAATAAATAATGATCGGTTGGCAGCTTCACAACCGTTGTGTGGGCAGTGCTGGTGGGGCGTGCACGCTGGGCCGGCACGCGCGCCACATCCTGCCCCCCACCGCGATCCGACCGCTCGTGCTGGACCGACAACGGTCACTGCCGCACCGGTCTAACGCTGATCAGGTAACACTTGACTACAAGTTACCATACAAACTCCATATGCATCACAGATCAATGATTGCGTGTACATGTTCACAGAATTACGCAAGTTAACTTTAAAGACATCAGTTGAATAGAAAATAATTTTAATGATTTCTTATGTTTACGTGAATATTACACATAGAAATAAAACTAATTTAAGCGAATTTTATCGCGGTTTTTTATTAATTTTGATCCCGACGTTTCATAACAGAAAATAATCTTGTCTCCACTTATGTGTGTGGCTGTTTCAAAGTTACTTCGATTTTTTTATCCTACCCCAGCAAAGGGACTGTAACAGACCTGATGTTTAGTACAATACAGCCCAAATATAATGACGATCGTCAAGAAACATTGGGTCCCTCGACAGTCGGCAGAATTATGTCGACCTCAATTTACTGGACATGCAATGGTTAACCACGGAAAGCAACTCACCTGAACTAGCCATTATCCTAGGCTTTTCACCATGAGATCGCTATCCAATCGGGTACAATAAAACGGTTAGCGACCACCGTACACATGGTGTTAAAACCTGCCATAGTGATCCGCACACTTTGTGTAGATCGCGAGGTAAGAAGCATTTATAGAAGCCGGCATGATTCTGGTAACCACCGATAAACTTATTGTTTGTTGGTGGTCGCTAGTTTTTTGATCTGCACTACGCTTACCATTAGGTGTAGTGAGATCACTTTGCATTCTCGGATAAAAAAAAATTGTTACGTTTAAGCCTTATTTCAAAACTAATTTTATAAATCCGTCCAAAAAGGAATAAATTTGAAGCCATTCAAATCTGATGGAAGGGGTACATATCAAATAACAAACGACGTAAACCTTGACGTCATTGTGTATAATAGCCATTACGGAGCACGCCGTGCGAGCGAGCCTCCTTAACTCATACCGATTTTCTAAAATCATAATTGCGGGCTCATTTTTAACCAATTTTAGCAAATATGTTTTCTTTTTGGGTCATTCCATGTAAAATCGTCTAAAGGAAAAAAAAAAAATTCCCGACTCATTTTAGATTTTGGTGTAACTTTGAGAAACTCTACTCTAGGGTCCCAAAGAACAAAATTTACACGAGTTTGATTTTTACAAGCGCATGTTTCCGCCTATTTAACATAAAATTTTAAAAATCGATATTTTTATACCTTATCAACATTTGCTGTGAAATTTTTCTGTTTGAAGCTATCTGCATGATCAAGACGGAATTCACAGAGGGAAAGATAGTAGTTTAAGTGTAAATGAGGAGAATTGGCTCGGACGATCCCTTTGAATAATAGCACCATGCTGAAAATGAGTGTTTTTTAGTCATTTTTCGTGCATTTTAATCGACTCTAGCGTCTTACCTGTTGAGAATTAAAAACTCATGCTCCGCGGGAATTAAGTATACATATCATAGACACAATTCAGCCACAAGTTGACTTGAGCAGCCCACTCTTCATAGAAAAAAACTTTGCTTCAAATTTTGGAATTTTAAAATAATCCCAATTTTCAGGTTATGAAACGAACGTGTTGACTGCGAGATAAAAATCTGATACTCACAGAATCTACTGTTTTTACCTTCAACTTAAAATTACTACATCACTTGTTTTGTTATTTTAATGAATGACCCTTTTCTGATGTGTAAAAAGTAATGTATAAAATTTTACATAGGAAACTATCCTATTCTATCCAAAGATTGAGATTCTATAATGATATCTTACGTTTACGCGAATGTTACTCATTGAAATAAAACTAATTTAAACGGGTTTATCGTGTTTTTTTATTTTAATTTTGCTCCCAACGTTTCGTTGTCCACCCCGTGACCACGAAGGCTGAAAGGCTTTCGAAACGTCGCGTCGGGAGCAAAATATCAATATTCAACATCATTGTTTCAGCAAACCTTACCTACCTCGATATCACTGCCAATATCAATATCTGTATCATCTGAGGAGAAGAAAGAAGTCCGCAAGGAACCACGCGCACCTCCAATATCCTTTCAAATTACCCCACCAGATGGCAGCTGTCCATTATTAGTATTCATCAATCCTAAGAGCGGAGGACGGCAAGGTTCCAGAGTGCTGAGGAAGTTACAGTACATTCTAAATCCAAGGCAGGTCCACGATATCACTAAAGGAGGGCCAATGCAGGGTAAGTAAAGATGTTATTTGTTTTTTTTTTATTTGGGCTTTTTTTATAGCATAGACCGGCAAACGAGCAAGTGTGTCACCTGTTGGTAAGTGATCTCCACCGCCCATGTAGGCTTACAATACTAAAATAATCATAGGCGTTGCAGACCTTAAAGGGAAGGGACAATTAAGTGATTGAGAAGGGGAGGGGTATTTGGGCCTCCAGATATCTCACTTACCGTACGAAGCGCAACAGCAAGGCGCTACTTTACGTCGGTTTTCTGTGAGATAGTGGCAACAACCCGGTCAAGTCGGCCTATTCATGCTGTAGACAGAACAGTCTACAGCGTCCTCTACCACTAATGGGTGGTTACATCATTTGGATTAAAAATTATTCATAGTTATAGTAAGAACTATATGGATGTCTTTAAAAAACACTATACGAACATAGTAAGTACATTATCTGAATACAACATTTCATCGATATCAGTCGAGGTGCCTCCGAGAGCTTTTAAAAACGAAAACCTAATACTAGCTATCAACAAGTTGAGTTATTTGTAATTATTTCTGTTCTAGGTCTCCAGATGTTCAAGGACGTAAGAGACTACAGGGTAATCTGCTGTGGTGGAGACGGCACCGTGGGCTGGGTGCTCGAAACCATGGGTAAATTTAACAACCACTATAAAACTGTATAGTGTCGCATCGCGTGCAATGGTTGTTTTGAATTTAGTGATTGCGTCTTATGCGTGACAGGTGGGAGTGCTGGTGATTACGATCATGATACCACTAAATAAATCACCACTAAATAACATAAAACAACCTTTTCTTTTTAAGACCAAGTGCACGCGACGACGCCTGCGTATTGTTTAACGGTCGCTAACCCCGAGCCTCCACTGATTTTTTACTAGTGGTACATAGCTGTATTTTAAATAAAATTAAACTATTTAACAATCTGAAATGATGAATTGTTGTATTTATGTTTCACATGATGCTGCGTGAGATAAAGTTGGTAGTTTTATTTTGCGATTGATTTAGTGGTATCATGTCGGTAATCACCAGCACTACCACCCGTCTTATGTATCGGAGGCGTTTCTCTTCCACATTTTATATTTTGTGTGATATATCAACCCCATACCCCAACCCCACCTCTCGCTTCATAGCCGGCTATTCGTTCACTCGTTGCGACGACTATCTAAATTGGAATTTAAATATATATGGCTTCATTACAGACAAGGTACAGGTGGAGACACAGCCTGCAGTGGGAGTGATACCGCTTGGTACTGGCAACGACTTGGCAAGGTGTCTCCGATGGGGAGGAGGGTAACTATAGATTTTCATGTTGTACTTATTTCGTAAATTATTAAATTAAGCATAAGCTCCCAGTAGTTTTGAGTGGTAGAGCCACGCTGTAGACAGTTTTGTCTACAGCATGAATGGGCTGGTTCGACCGGGTCATTACCACTGTCTCACAGAAAACCGACGTAAAGTAGCGGCTTGCTGCTGCGTTTCGTACGGTGAGTGAGATATCCGGAAGCCCAAATCCCCTTCTCTTCCCAATCCTTAATTATCCCTTTCCTTTAAGGTCGGCAACGCGCCCATGATTCTTCTGGTGGTGGGCGGTGGAGATCACTTACCATCAGGTGACCCACTTGCTCATTTGCCGGCCTATGCTATATAAAAAGAAATTAATAATTAAATGTATGTCCCCAACAGATATGAAGGCGAGTCCATTCACAAAATCTTGGATAAGATAGCTCGCGCGAGCACCGTGATGATGGATCGGTGGCAGATACACGTCGAAAACTCCGCTACTGAGGTAATTATGCTTTATTTATAATAAACCTTTTAAGATACATCGATACACTCGCATGCTTATCCTACTAATATTATAAATGTGAAAGTTTGTTTGTTTAGATGTTTGGATGTTTGTCCGTCAATCACGCTGAAACTACTGAACGGATTTTGATGAAATTTGGTATACAGACAGGGTATGAGCTGACTTGGGTGATAGGCTACTTTTTATCCCGGAAATCCCGGAAAAAGCAGATCACGCGGGCGGAGCCACGAGCAAAAGCTAGTCTTACTTAATTTAAAAATGTCGCGCTCCCTAATTTAATTTGGAATGACATTATAAATCACTTGGTGGAGTGAGTCAATTTAGATTAGATATTATCCCAGTATGCGTATGCCATCAGTTCTCATATTGTGAAAAAATACCGGTACCAATACCTCCGCGATCTTTCAAACGGGGCTTAAAAAGGTAATTTCACGGTAGGCAGCGGCTTATGTCTATGGGCGACAGTAATCACTTACAAAAACAAAAATTGTTTGTTGTTTTTTTTTAATTTTGTTTTTTACCCTGGCATGGCAACGTGACCACACTGGACCTGATGTTAAGCACAGTGCTGTCCGCAGTCCAAAAAATAATATCGAATACCAAGAGACATTGTGTCCCGATGGTCAGCAGAATCATGCCAGCCTAAAGTTACTGAATGTACATTTGCTGACCCGCAAGGCAACTAGCGAGCTAGTATTGCGGGCTTTTCACTCTCTCGCTATCTGGTCGAGTACAAAAATCAAGTATCCTACCCGCATATATCTACTTCACAAACATTTGAAGTAAATTCAATGAATATTTTCCCTACGAATCACGTCTCCCCAGAGGGGTTGATGACAGGCAGGCGGTTGATCGTAAAAATTATAAGCCAATCTTTCTGTGACACGTGTGAGTGCGGACAGGTGGAAAAGGATGTTTCGAATAACATTTCTACTTATACTTACTTTAATAAATAATCAAGTTAAGATAAACCCTTACAGATGCAATGTATTTCTAATGTCCCTAGTGTGACCAGCTGCAGATGCCAGACTCCGCACCGCACCCTACCTCAGTACCATACAATATCATCAATAACTACTTCTCTGTTGGCGTTGTAAGTACCTACAGTAGTACGACTATACTTATGCGCTTCGAGAATCTTTGTTTATTTTCTATATACGGAAAACACCCTCTATACCGATAGAGTAATAAGAGTCTCGAATCATGTAATTACAAAATGAGAATGGCATGAGGTAACAGTTTTCTGACTCATGACATTCATGACTTTCTTTCTGCCTGCCGTTATCTCGGCCTAATGCCAAGGTCCGTCTTCCCATCATAATTTGATGGTGAATGTGGTATTATGTAGGGCAACCCGCCGTTTGACCCGGCAACCTGCAACAAGGACCAAGTTTCGCCATTGCCTCGTCCGTCAAGAGTGTATCACGTACAGGTCAGGTTGGCTGATGAAAGCATTATTAATATTTCTTTCATTTTACAGGACGCAGCGATCTGCGTCAAATTTCACACGGAGCGTGAACGGAATCCAGATAAATTCAGTTCACGCATGAAGAACAAACTGTGGTACTTCGAATTTGCTACCTCAGAGCAGTTTGCAGCCAGTTGCAAGAATCTACATGAACATATTGACCTCGTGGTGAGTAATACTGGTTTATCAATTCACCAAGATCTACAGGAATAATGAATTCTTTTTTGTGGGTTTGGGTAAATTGTAGAATATGGATCCTATAATTAATATAATTCTAAGTTTCTTAGTAACCGGTATTGGGTAATCTTAGATTCCCATCGCTGTATGCTTCTAAAAAATCAGAAGTTAAAATCTGTAAACCAGAATTGAAAGGTATGACAGGTCTAGGAGTGAAGGTGGCTGCACGACGGTATCGGGTCAACAGCGCTTTGGTGCGATGTTGTCTAAAGTTTTTCTTTAATAGCTCGTGTGATAAGGCGAGCAGATCTACAATTTTAGCAGCGCTGTCAGATCAATTCGAGTTTCCGAAACGTTATTAAGTAATTTTTATTAATCTCTGATCTAATTTCCGAACAATCGCTTGTTAGTAATTTACACACCATTTGATGATAGAATTATCTATGGATTTTCCAGAAACCCAAAATAGCGATTGACATACGATTTTTCATATTTAGCCTTAAAAGCCTTGTTAACTAACAGATGTGACAAATCAAAAGCGTTAATCACGCTTCTAGCATCTCAATTTTGACTTGACATGAGTTTGGCTGATGGTTAGTTAATTTTTAAATTGATCAGCCTTTCAGAAACCGGGCGTAAGTCTTATTTTCGCTTTAGGTGACATGCCTAATGATGAATATCGTCATGATTTAACCACACCATCACCTCGAACGAATTCACGCATTTTCAATTTACTGCTCGACGACCATCTCTCACGATATTTGAATTGTTTATTTCAGTGTGATGGTTCATCTTTAGAACTGAACAAGGGTCCAGCGCTGCAGGGCGTCGCGCTGCTCAATATTCCGTACGCTCACGGAGGTTCCAATCTATGGGGCTCTAGTGGTGCTCACAGACGAGGAAGATTTCCTGATGCACAACAAGGTCAGTTTTTACGCACTTATGACGTCACTTTTTCACGTCATACGCACGTATGACGAAGCCTCGTGATCGAGATTTTTTATGGATATATTTTCTCACCTGTCTCGATGAGGTCTAGACAGCGTTCTAATGTTGAGAACCTTGAAGTCCTGGGTTCAATTCCCAGGTCCAGCAATCACAATTTCTGTTTTAGTTCCGATTCGAAAAATCGTGGATTGCCCGGGATTGGAATTTGTGCCCGGTATGGCGATGGGGTTCCTAGGAACGGAAATAAGGCCGGATGGATGCGACACTAATTGTGCCTCTCCCTGACTCTTTGGAGATAAAGGCGTGAGCTTAAGTATGTATGTATTATTTCCAGATATCGGTGACAAATTAATCGAAGTTATTGGTTTGGAAAACTGCCTCCACATGGGACAAGTCAGAACAGGTAAGTCATTATATTTCATCCGTCGACCCATTCATTAACTGGTTTACCTTTCTTATTAATACTTAAGATAATCGAATAAAACAGTATAAGTATATTATCTTAAGCTTGTCAGTGAATAAGCACAGACATAGATCTAAATTGATGTTACAAATACATCACCAAAGATATTAATGAAACAACCTTGAATTGGTTTTGGAGAACCTTAACGATAAACGGCGCTATATAATAAAAGCATTTTTCTAAATCAAAGAACTCTTGTTATTGCCCGGGATTTCAGCTAGTGATGTAGATCTGCATCCGTGACGTGTGCGTCATCTATTTCGATCTATACAGGGTTACTTTCAAATACCAGCAACCTCGCAGGACTAGATAGCTAACCTCATAAGGAACAATTTTTGTTCTACAAGTTCGGACATAACTCACAACATGAAAAAAAAAATTACTGAATTAAAGACGACTGGCGGCTAGATAAATGGGTCAAATTCAAAACGGCTAGGGCTGCACCCCCTTCCTCACGCTTCACAGGAGTTGGTTTACGTAATCTCTGCGATGCGCTTAGAGATATAATAGACATAAACATTGAAGCCGGAAATTAAATTAATACTTATTTTTATATGAAAATAAAATCTAACAAATTATCAAAAGTCGTAGAACAAAAGTTGTTTCTTATGAGGTTAGCTATCTAGTCCTGCGAGGTTGTTGGTGTTTTAAAAGTAACCCTGTATATGTGGAATATATCATGGTTTAATTAATTCCTAGGTCTCCGCGCGTCCGGCAGAAGGCTGGCCCAGTGCAGTTCTATAACCATTACTACGAAGCGAACATTCCCCATGCAGATTGACGGGGAGCCGTGGATGCAGCCGCCTTGCAAGGTACCCTACATACTGACTTTTTGTATAATATTTAGCAAAAAAAAACCTAAGGCCTAATCCCTATCATTCAGTAGAGGAGGCCCGTGCCCAGCAGGGGGATGTATATAAAACAGGGCTAGTAAAAAAAAAAATAGTATTTTATAGCACATATAAAAATAGATACTTCGCCCGAATACTAAAACGCTCCTCAACGATCGACTGTCTAACTGCTACCAATTTTCATACAAGTTTGACAGATAGGAGCGTCTTTAACATGTTTAAAATTATCCTAAACGCTTGAGTAGCGTTTCAGCATTCGGGCGCATATTTGAAGTTTTTGAAGAATTAACAAATCATTTCAGATAACTATAACACATAAGAACCAAGTTCCGATGCTGATGGGTCCAGCTCCTGAAAAGGGAAGAGGATTCTTTAAACTATTCACGCATTGCTAACAAACTCGCACTAAGGTAAACCAGTTAAAGGACGTGACTGATCATAATTCGAATAATCTTTGTCTATAGCATTAAATATTGTTTCCTCACTTTGGTCATATTACACCACTCGCGGCAACTCAAATCACATACAAAACGAGTGCTCGAAGAGTCGCTCTATGTAAAATGTATTTTTGTTATAATTTACTTCCTTTTGATTGCTAAGTATTTAATTGTAGGTATATGCCAATTTCTGTGCAGCTTCTCATAAGTAATGATTCTATCTGCACTGTCCTCGTTAATATGTAAAAATAATTTTACTTCTTACATATTTAGCTTAACGCTTGCAACCTGAACGTCTAGTTTGCTAAATCAAATAATTGAAATTACAGTATTAAACATTTTTGAGCATTTTTGTAGATTAGCTAATAAGGTAAAGACTTGACTTACATTTTTTTGGGACAATTTATCTGTGACAGCGCTGCAACTTATTTAAATAATGTACATATAAATTACATTATATTAAAATTAAATTATTATTTTATTCTTGAGCCACCCGTAATCTCATTGACCGCACGAAACACATCTAAAACTTGTTCCACACATTGGGAGATGGTGACCACTCGCCAAGACATTTAAACGTCTCTGGCAAGATGTGACGAATATAACTCAGATAATATAATATAAAACAGAGTATGCGAGGCGAAACAAGACTCTCCTCCACACTCGTCTCTTCCAATGTGTGGAGCTGGCACAAGTTTGTGACCGTTTACTACACGTGGCGTAGAAAAAAACTAACAAGAGTTTTATAAAGTTTAATAATAGTAGTAGGAAAAATTTTAACGTTACCTATCTCTAGAACATTTTGAAATGAAGTCTATATTTTGTATATTATTTTCCGAAAATTTACTATTTGCATAACCTTAAGTTGCAACCTGAATCATCGCTCAAAAATATTCTAAATAATATATACGGAACATGTAACTCGCAAAATAGGGTTACAAATTATGAAATTATACAAAAATAAATTTTTGTCTTGGTCCCAGGGGACATATATTTGCTCCTACTAATGACAGATGATTATGGCCATGAAGGCCATGAAGGGTTCATTTATATTTTTGTTATATTTGTCCCGGGTTTGGCCAAAATGGCCAATCTGGTAAAGCCAGTCTGAATATAAAACTATAAAAGTTGTTTTAAATTCGTATCATCAAATTGTATCTTAAAACTGTTGTAAAAATGTATATGGGACTATTTCCCAGAGTTTAACTACGTACTGCCATCGAAATGTCTAATTTGGTCTCAAGATATTAAACGTATACATAAATATTGTTATGTAACACCTACTCGGGCTGGATTGGACCCAAAGATATGGCTAGAGAGGTGTAATGGTTTTAAACGCATCATATAATTTATCTCAAATTATCTTTCTAATTATAATTCTAGAATCATAAAATTAGTTGTTGTATATGTGGTAATATGTGAAGACATTAAAGTATTTATTTTTAAGGCTGAATATTATAGCTGCATTAATTCAAAATGTTTTGCCATAGAGTACGCATTTTATTTGTTTAAAATAATAATTGGTTATGGTAATGTTGGTAGAAATTAAAGTCAAGGTAAGACGAACAAGCTTCCACATCTTCATACGTTTCTATAGACCTGAATCTCAAAATATTTTACTCCAAGAATCATCATTTCAATATTTTTGATATATTTAATACTTGCAGTCCCTACCGCATTTGCCCTGTTAATCTACGCTCTGTAGATTAACAGATCTGTCTTTTTTCATCACCAAAATAACAAAACGACCAGATCCGCCCTATCGCCCATAATCGCCCGCGCCTGTAAAACTTACAATAAAAAGTACTGCATGATCTGCACTCCCGGAATCTTTATCATCATGAGATGATAAGATGTCACATTAAGTTTCTCGGTAATTTCAATTGCTAATTTCCCTCAAACCGCAACGATACTTAAGTATACATTGCTGAATTAAATAGATATAGGCGTACCAATGGTACCTAGTCAGACAGACTCTCTCACATGAGATAAACCTAGTCGGCCTTATTAAAAATAACTAACACTGGTTATTATGGTAACCAGTACAAACTGGTTGACTTAAACCTAGATTATAGTGAGTCTACGTTTTGTAATAAGGCCGAGTCAATCCATCCCAACCCTCATTATTGTTGGCTTACCAAACTTTTGATTTCTATCGACATAACATATACGTAGAATATATCAAATTCGTGCCAAGATGTAAAAATGGATACGTCCCGTAAATCCTACGCCAGTTTAGTTTATTTAACCATTTATTTGTAAATATTTTTATATAGGATTTATAATATATGCATTTATATGAACGAATATAGAATTTATATTAGTATACTTAAAGTGCAATACAAAAAAGGCGAGCGACATATCGTGGCACACGGTCGAATATTATCAGTTTATGATTATTTTTTTATTTCATTTGTCATGGCTAAACCAATTTTTTTATCATAAAGCCCCATTTACACGGAGTGCGAGAATCGTATGATATGGAATATGGCAAAAACATTGGCCTACGAGGTCACGTCATACGCCTGTCTTTTCGTTGTCTGTTGTTGGAGACGGTCTCATAAATGTGTATCTTCTAATAAATCCTCGCCCCTATCTATCGTGCCATAAATTTTCTCCGTGTAAATGGACCTTAAATCGCTTGAAGCAGACTGAAAAAATGTATATAAGTAGAAACACATATATTTTTCTGACTCCAAATAAAATCTTTACTCTTTTGGCCATGTACTGATATGTCTCTAGCTGTTAAATTAAGACAAACATATTATTTGCTTTTTAGCTATAAATATATTATACAATTATTCAATTTTTATCATTCTCTTTGTAATTTTTTTCTTCCTAAAGATCATAGAAATCACAGTATGAATATTGTTTTCAATTCACTTTTTAATCTTAGATATCAATGTAAATACATTATTTAAATTTTATATGTACCTAGTGTTACAAAACGATTTGACATTCTTATTCTATCCTTATTTGAAGCTGTCTTATAATATAAACAAACATTGCATCAATTTATATATAAAAAAAACACTATTTTTTAAAATTTGCTTATTGTTGTAGCGATTTTTTCAATCCCTGTTACACTTATTACATTGATAGTTTTGTACCTAATCGACCAACTATGGTTGGGTAGGTAAAAAGAAACTAAGTAGGTAAAGAAAAATCATTCGTCAATAAGAATAGCACTTTTTTTTACTGATTTATGATAAAATCACCATAAATAATTATAAATACAAATGGGACAAAAGGTAAATAGGAAAAAAGGTAAAATTGTTATTTTGGTTAATTTTTATCCAAAATGTATAGTCTGTTTTTAATTGATAATCGATAAGTCAGTTTAAAAGTGTAAAATCTAATCCGGATTTAGTCCTATTCACCCCAGTTGAAGTCGTAAATCTTTGTCATAACACACGATTAGTACGTATTTGAGCTATGGGTGCGATTTCATACGATTTTCAGTGGTACGAATACACACGACAACATTGTAAAGCTCCTCATTCAATACGAGTTGGTCGTTCATACACACGGTACTGCGAGTGTCGTATTTAAGTATTATAAAAAATCGTACGAAATCGTATTCAAAGTACTGCCACTTAAAAGAGCGTATATGAACATGCAAGCCTCTATTGATAAGTACTGTAGCATATCGCCGCACACTGTCTAGCACTGAATGTCAATCGTTTTGTGCAAATAAATATATGTTAATCTGTCCGTGTATGTGTTGGTGCTTAAATATTCTAGCGTTTAACGAATATATGTATGTGTTTGTTAATTGAATATTGTTGTGCTGATGGGGTTTTGAAACTACGTTGATGCCATTGTATTTATTATTATTTCTTATAACTTCTTCCATCTATCCTTATCTTAGAACAATTTGGTTTGTAGTTTTTACGATTGGCGGAAAGGTGGGTGTACTGATTACACCTCTGCCTACCCCTTCGGGGATTACAGGCGTAGGTGCGTGTGTTTGTATGTATGTACGATTGACCTCCTGATTGACGTCAACTTCGCTAGGGAGAATTTTATTATTTCGTATATAATCTAACCAAATTTTGCTTCATACTCCAACTGGTTTCATTACTAACAACAATCGTTGGTTGAAATTTGGTTGAAACAAGAGAGTTGGACAGCAGTGAGGATAGTTGAACAGTAGTAAGGTTAGTTGAATGTACCTAATGAGTTTGAAGGAAAGGAAACCTCTACCGTATGACGTGACGATAATGCCAAAAATGCAGTAGGTACCTCTTCATAATTTTACTAAATTGATAAACATAAGTTACTTTCATTTTAATTGCATTGGCCCAGAACCACTCAATCCCAAGCAGCAATAAGTCAGTCAATAGACTATAAAATAAAGACTATGTTTAAGTCAATAGTTTCGGTTAATTATCTCATATATAATTTATAATATGCGAAAACTTATATAATGGTTATTAGATAGTTATAAAGTGATGTAATTAAGTTACTGTTTTTTTCCAAATAAAATAATTAATTTTGAACAATGGCTTCAACGCAGTCATATGGAGATGTTGAAATACATTCGTTGTGCTGTTTCTAATGTATCGCTGATTATTATGTGTTAGTCATTCACTGTACCATGCACTGTTGTAGTGTCTCTTATCGTGAGATGCGATATGGTTAAAGGACTAGACCGGTGGTCGTCACACTTTTCGAGCCAAGGCCCACATAGTACAATATTAGCAATCGCTGCGGGCCACACATTCATGGGTTAGGTTTTTTTTTATTTAATTGAATGACGAGACGAGTAAAGTGCTCGCCTAGTGATAAGCGCCGTGCCTGCCCATAAACAGAAACAACACCACACAGAACGTTGAATTACAAAGCACTGTATAGTACTGAACTGCGCTCGTCACTCCGATACATAAGATGTTAAGTCTCATAATGCTCAGTAATTTCAATGTCCTTCAAACCGAAACACAATAGTGCTTACACACTGTTGCTTGGAGGCAGAACTAGATGACACCACCAATCAATGGACATATTTTTTATGAGTTTACACGCATGTTTCCATCTCGCGTTTTTCTATTTACTTAACAGTGCAAAATCAGCTCTGATAATGTCATTGGACGCATACTAGACTGTTTATAATTAAACTACCTGCGCGATTCAACTAGACTTCGCCTAAGGATCGTATCGCATCTCATCGGTTGGTGACGAAGGAATATATGTTGTACCGTATCCGTAACAATAGATAGAAATAATGAAAATTATCGAATTATAACATCGGATTAAATAAGTAAAGCTTATTGCATAGTTCAAATATACCTTTTAATTATAATTTTGTGAATTAGAGATTTTTAGTCTGAATTCATTCATTTAGTTCGTATTTAGCACATAATAGATATTTTTTTACAAATGAAAATGCTTGGTAATCTGCATGCACGAATTTAATTTATATAGTAGTTCTTGGTTTTAAAAAAATATATTTTCTACCTTAAATAACTAAATCTTTCCTAATTTTTTTTTCCTTATTTTCCTAATTTTTTTCAAATAGCAAGCTTTGTACTATATTAGTCCTATAATTGATCATTAGCTTCCTACTAGAAAGCGATATTTAGTCCAAAAAAATGAAAGCCTGCAAAAACTAAATCGCATAATATAGGTCAAAATATTTATAATGTTTTGTTTATTTTAAGTTACAAATACACAGCAGATTACTACGCATTTTTGTAGAATAACCAGACCAGAATTTATTAACTTGAGACATGTTTTAAATGTAACGTCCTATTTTATAAACTTCTGGTCAGATTATTTTAACAAATGCGAGATCATCGACAAGCCAACCTTTTAATCAGTTTCGTATATACCTAATACCACTAATACTAATAGTAATTTAAATCTAAATACCTAAATCAGTCTCCTGAGCACTTGATCTTATCCTCAGTTCATTATTATTACTTTAAACATGTTAACGGACATTGAAAACTAGTCGCCATATTGTAGAATGCACAGGTGTATGTAAACTAATTTAATAACAAATATATATAATAAATTAATAATAAATAACCTAACAATCACACTCATAGTCCTTACAGTAAGATATCGAATCTTGTATCATGGATATGGGGAGCTACGAGAGAATTCTGGTCTCCACAACGCAAACCCAAAACAAATATTTGCGGATCATTCAAACATTTGTCTCGGTGTAGGAATCAAACCATTCCACATCCAGCTACCCGCCTGCGCCACGGAGATGTGAAAATCCGTGGCAATTCTGTTAAAAAACTACAATTGATGTTCATTGTTTTTGTGTTCACTGTTTTTATGGATTTTATTCTATTCGATTCGATTCGTTATTTTGGCTTCGAAGTTGTTGATCTCGGATATGTTGTACCTAAAGATATTATCTTAGTTTTAATTTTAATCGATTATCAAACATCGAAAGATATTCTTAAGTATCTTTCCTGTCTTGATAAGTTTATTTTATTTAACTTTAATATGTGAATTCGTGAACATAGCGGTGAAACAAATAAAAAATCTGTGCCAGCTTTAATAGAGTAAGGGATATAAATTATTATTATATATTGTTGTAAACGAATATATGTGCGTTTGAAAATGATTTGGTATTTTTATTTTCACATGTTTCAAGCCTAGAGGGGAGTGGTACGAACTGCAGAGACTTAAATCTTAGGTTCGAAACCAGTCCCTGGGGTATGCACCTCTTACTTATCAAGGTTGAGTATGGATTCCTTCTTAATTAAATTTAGAGTTTCTTGCCCGTTCTTCTCTAACGAATCAGCATTCCGAACTGGCGCTAGAGTTAAAATTTGACTGAATCTAAATGATGTTTGACATTTTACTGATTCAATAAATGATTTGATTTGATTTGATTAATTATAACCCCCTTTAGATGCATAACTGAAATTTCTACATTTATAATTTCAAAGGTAGGTCTGTGAAGTCTACCAACGCACCAGCGTGCTCGAATACCACCACTCTGCGGGCTTAACATCGCTCATACAAAAAAACAACGACGTAATTGCATTTCATCGATTATTATGGAGAATGTTTTCAAAGTTTGGAATATAAATATAAAAAACTCAAAGGTGACTGACTGACATAGTGATCTATCAACGCACAGCCCAAACCACGGGAGGGATCGGCCTGAAATTTGGCATACAGGTAGATGTTATGACGTAGGCATCCGCTAAAAAAGGATTTTGATAAATTTTACCCCAAACGGGTCAAAAGAGGGGATGATAATATTTAAATGCTGTTCACGCGGGCGGAGCCGCGAGCAAAAGCTAGTTGAAAATATAAATCTAATTCCAATTATTCTAACAAAATCTTTCATTACTTACTTTACGTAATATTAACGTCAAGTAAGTATTGAAAGATTTTTACTACAACGTAATATTTACGTAAAGCAAGTACCTATTGAAAGATTTTATCAGAATGATTGGAAATACAATTTATATTCTCAATTTGAAACTTTAAAAACGTTCTTCTTAATAATTGAAAAACCGCAAATACGTCGTTAATTACGTAATATTTACTTAAAGTAAGTATTGAATGATTTTATCAGAATGATTGGAAATACAATTTATATTTTTAATTTGAAAGAAGCGGTTTACATGGCTGATATACTTAAATACCGTCACGCGTGTACGACATAAGAATAGAGGCGCAATAACCTCATCCGTATTTTTTTTTATTTGATTGAGTGACGAGACGAGCAAGGCACTCGCCTGATGGTAAGCGCCACGCCTGTCATAAAAATAAAGAACACAACACAGAACTTTGAATTACAAAGCACTGCACGACACTGAACTGCGCTCGTCATCTTGAGACATAAGATGGTAAGTCTCATAATGCCCAGTAATTTCACTGGCTTCAATGTCCATCAAACCGAAATACCGCAATGCTAACACACTATTGCTTGGCGACAGAAATAGACAAAGCGGTTGTACCAACCCAGACGGTCTCTCGCATACGCGGGACCTACCACCATTTAATTTAAACACCCAGTTGTTCGCTCTGTGTCAACAAATAAACAAAAAATGTGTATTGATCAAAAGTTCAAGGAACTGTAAATAGGTGTGTACATATCGGAAGCAATGTTTGCAAGTCGTAGCGCACTATTAAACGCGTTATTGTATGTTAATTGTGGCTAAATACCTCAATTATCTCAGAGCTATAATCATATTATTACACAGCATCTATTTAATACGTCGACCTTTACATTCCAATGTTGAAAATTATTTTAGTCCCTAGAAATTTAGCTGATGATGTATATTATGGGGATCTTGTCTAGGTCTGCAATATTGGAGGTTATTTACATGATATTAGGATTCCGTACCCAAACGGGAACCTGAATAATAAGCCTGTCCTAATTTTAAAGGGCTCTTTTAAGCCGTAATACCTACGTGACGTCTGCCTGTCCTAATTTTAAAGGGCTCTTTTAAGCCATAATAGGTAGCTTTAAAATTTCATAGAACAAATATTAGTACGAGTGATTTATCAGTATGGGTACTGGACCCTCGTTGCGCAGAGTCTGACTCGCACATCAATATTTTTATTGTTGTGACTGAAGCAGTTAGGTTTTCTCCTCTTCCACCAATTAGTTATATTTAACATACACCGGCAAATGAGCAAGTGAACCACTTGATGATAAACGATATCCATCGCCCATGAACGCTCACAATACCAGAAGAATCATGAACGCGTTGTCAACCTTAGAAAGGTCTCCCCCATCTCGACTCGAACTAAAAAGTTCGCGAAATCTTACTTCTGCCGAACCACTAAGCTGTGGAATAGTTTGCCGGCACACGTGTTCCCTCTTTCCTATAATATGGGGTCCTTTAAACGGAGTGTGAATAAGCAGTTAGGCAGGCCGACATGATCTTGCCAACCTACGATGAACACATTGTTTGTCATTGTTCGACACTATTCTTGGACTGCGCTACACTTACCATCAGGTGTAGCGTAGTCACTTTGCCGAGCCAGGATAAAAAAAAGCTGTAATTGGGGAGGGGAGGTTGATTTGGACCTTCGGATGTCTCACTCACTTAATGAAACCCAGCAGCAAATTGCTTCTTTACATCGATTTTCTGCGAGACAGTGGTAACAACCCGGTCCAGGTTTTGATATCTTCTCACATCGCAAGATTGTCTCTAGATTCTAGATTTTCTGTAATCTTCCTGCCAACAATACGATCGCTAACTCTTAAACTAGCATACTTGAAATCCTATCATACAAGCTATCATGGCATTATCCTCCGATAACTGGGGCGTGTATTACATTCACAAAAAATACAATAGGCCCACGAAAAAACATTAAGTAAAAATCGCCCGTATTTACAACCATCATGTTTGATGAAATGAATGTTTCTTCATGAAACAATATCACATTTACCTGATCCAGGCATCGCACCCGAGATATCAGGGCAGTAGTCGTGCCAATATTATGAATATTGAATATTGAATTAAATATAATATTATAAACGCGAAAGTTTGTAAGTATGGATGGATGGATGTATGTTTGTTACTCTTTCACGTAAAAACTACTGAATGGATTTTAATGAAACTTTACAATAATATAGCCTATACATCAGAATAAGACATAGGCTACTTTTTATCCCGGAAAAAGCAAATCACACGGGCGGAGCCGCGAGCAAAAGCTAGTTATGAATACAAATATTACCTACCATTTAGGTAACATTTAGCTTATTGTACTAAGGTTTGTATAATTAGAGTTAAGCCTCTAATTATAAAAGCCTAATTAAAACGAAATAAGTAATAAATAACGTAGTTGTGGGTATACGCCAAATTAATTAACAGTTTTTCAAACGCATTTCGTTGCAGTGCCGAAACACTAAATTACCTGATTTATTAGGCCGAATATTATTTTCAACGTTACAATACAAAAGATAATTATTAAAGCAAAAAATAATAAGTCTAGAAATACATTACACTTTTAACCAACGATAATAAGAGAGTTAAAGATTCAATCAGCTCAAAATAGCGCTCCCTTTACAAGTGGTAGGTCCCTCGTATGCGATAGGCCGCCTGGGTTGATACCACCGGTTTGTCTATTTCTGCCGCCAAGCAACAATGTTTACTGTTGCGTTCCAGTTTAAAAGACATTGAAGCCAGTGAAATTACTAGGCATTATGAGAATTAACATCTTATGTTTTAGGGTAACGAGTGCAGTTCAGTGGCATGCAGTGCTTTGTAATTCAAAGTTCTGTGTGGTGTTTCTTCTGTTTATGGGCAGGCGTGGCGCTTACGATCAGACGAGCGCCTTGCTCGTCTCGTCATTTAATCAAATAAAAAAAATAGAATAATTATTCTTTCATATACAATAAGCTTACATCGCAATCTTGGTTACAATGTTCCTTGCAGGTGTCGAATTAAAGTTCCCTGTTGATTATTAAAAGAGATAAAAAATCTATGTAATACCTACATGAATATGATTTACATTACGTTGCTATTGCGAAACAACATTCCACGCCTCTAAAAAACATTTGAGAATTAATGAAATTACTTACATTATATATTATTAATTAATTATTTTACATAGAACACTTACAAACTCATATTTTTCGACATTTACGTATCGATTTTGATGAATCTGTCACTAAGTAATAGTAAAATAAAAACTTTTTAACGAAAATATAAAACCACACCGAAGGATTAAAAAACTAAAGGCCTTATTACAAAACGTAGAAAACTAGGTTTATATCTACAGGTTGCTATAGTAACCTATAGTAGTTTATTGATATATCATCATCATCATCAGCCACAGGACGTCCACTCCTGGACATAGGCCTCCCCCAAAGAATTCCAGACCGACCTGTTTCATTGTTGTTGATATATACCTAGTTTTTATTTAGACTACGTTTTATAATAAGATCGTAAAATTTAAATCACGCGTTTTTCCGTCGTGTCGCGTTCTGAGATCAGCCAGTGCATATCCAGTAAGTTTTTAGGCCGGCATAATCTTGCCATTGAAGGACGCAATATCTCTTGCCGGTCGACATTATATTTGGACGGCACTGTACATCACAGGTCAATAATGATAATTTTGATATAAATGAGTACAACAAAGCAAGTAAAAACATACATGGGAAATGATTGATTTTTTCCTATTTATTGAGGTTTCTAGAATTTTTATAGTAAAGTGATACTTTAACACAACAGGACATAGAAACTCAAACACAACACGTTTCAATAATAACAAATATTCCTCTTTTTATAATATAGTCTTTTATAAATAAATTTACCTACGTCTACCTAAATTACCCACGCCTATAATTTAATAGTACATATTTTATATTACCAATATTATCATTTTTGTTTATTATGATGGATGTATATCATTATTATTATTATTTATATGAATATAGTACGGGGCCCAGATTCACAACTAATAGCAACTATTTCAAAAAGATTAATGTTTTTTCGTCGGAAATAGCATTTAACAAGGCGAAAAATGACAAATAAAAGCACTTCGCGAAGTAATGAGGTCCCGTTCACCTTGGCATTAAATGTAGAGACGATGTACCGACACTCAATATGTGGAGTACGGAACCTGTTTCACTTAAATCGCGACGATTTTATGCAGAATACAACACGCAGATCACAAATAATATAGTACCTGTTACTGTTACTGTTACTGTTACTAGCCCTGTATTATACTTGTCCCACTGCTGGGCACGGGCCTCCTCTACTGAATGAGAGGGGTTAGGCCTTAGTCCACCACGCTGGCCTAATGCGGGTTGGCAGACTTCACATACCTTCGAAAATCTTATCGAGTTCTCAGGTATGCAGGTTTCCTCACGATGTTTCCTTCACCGTTAAAGCAAGCGATAATTAACAATGAATATACACGTAACTTAGAAAAGTCAGAGGTGTATGCTCTTGGGCTGGTTTCGAACCTGCTACTTTCGTCTCGACAGTCCGTACCACTCCCCGCTGAGCTATCGCTCACCTAACTATGACTTTTACGTCAATCTGTATAAAAACCAATCATACCAATGGTTAACTAGATTTTTTTTATATTGAAATTGGTAAGTTACATTACCTAAACTCTATTTCAGAAAGAATTTTATAAATCCACTAGCTTTTGCTCGCGGCTCCGCCCACGTGATCAAACAAACAAACAAACAATCAAACTCTACAGCTTTATAATATTAGTATAGATTTGGGTAGCTTAGCAACAGAAGCCTTCAAATAATATTATTTGGGTAGCTTAGCAACGGAAGCCTTCAAATATGAATAATTTTCCCCGTTTTTGCAACATTTTTCACTGATGCTTCGCTTCTAATGGTCGCAGCGTAATGTTATATATCCTAAAGCCTTCCTCGATAAATGGACTATCCAACACAAAAAGAATTTTTCAATTCGAACCAGTAGTTCCTGAGATTAGCGCGTTCAAACAAACAAACAAACAATCAAACTCTACAGCTTTATTATTAGTATAGATTTAAAGTAAATAAGTTGGAATACATTCAAATCTGATGGAAGGGGTACTTGTCAAATATCTGTCGACGCAAACCTTGACGTCACCATTTAAATTAACCATTACGGTGCACGCGTGCGACCGAGATAGTGAGATGTCCCCACTACACGCCCACCTTAGGTCATACCGGTATTTTAAATCATAATTGAGGGATTATTTCTAAACCAATGTTCATTGTGTTTTAGCAAAAAGGTTCCGTATTATTTTTTGTTGTGTAAATTCGACATTCTTAATTTCTTAATGGTTTATTACGAACAAATAAATAATGTCCTACTTTTCGAGACATATACTACACTACAAAGATTAATAAGTACGTTATATATAGCTATAACTGCTCTATGAATCATTATTATCACCTTCATGTGTCCCATGAAAAGTGCGGTACTGTACATGTTATATTTTTTAATTTCGTAAATAATTCGTCGAAGTGGTTCGCTTTTACATAAAATTTATTAATAATACATACACACCTGATATTGAAATTCTTCGTTTACGATCAAACAGCTAGGCTACACTGATTTAATCGCATTTTAATTATTTATGCTAAATCGACCACTTACGGGTACATATCTTGTATACATTAAAAATGTTAATATGATTTAGATATCCGGAGGTGTATTTCGCACTAAGTAATTAATCTTTTTTTTATTGTATGTAAGAGTGCTTAATTTAAAATTACTTAATCATATAACAAAAAATATTCTTGCGAAATAAAATGAGTTACATTTTATTTACATAGTATAGTATTTTATTATTAAGCTCATAATCTTACGCCTTTGCCGCAGGTGTAGGCAGATGTACAACGAAACCATCAACGTTTCGCACATCCCATGATGTGATAGGGATCAAACCTATCGCCATAGCAGACACAAACTCCAATCTCGGGCAATTCCTGTGTCATTTTTCAAATCGGTAACTCAAACACAATTTGTTGTTGCCTGATCTGGGAATTAAACCCAGAACTTCATTTAAAAAAATACAGCAATCACTGCGTATTTAAGACAATACGTATCCATGACGAGACGGCTAAGAAGGATACTCAATTTTATATTGATTTTTGTCACAAAATTCCTAGTTCTCACATATGTAGTATAACAGAAATAATACAAAAAAATACTGATATTTTTAAAATGATAACATTTGGTTCTAAATTATTGTCAGGTAAATCCTGTTCTTAGACTACATTGATGATAACACAAAGTTACCTATCTCTTCGACTCGCTGACCGCCGTTCTTCCTGCTTCATCGACATATCGAAGTTATTTATAGAATTGCTTAATTTACGTTTTTTTTTGTAATTACACAGAATACTCATATTTTGTCATGTGAAAACATTTATAATTCATGTCGCTACTGCATATTAATTGTAATTATTTTTCGTGACTAATTAATCATATTATTCTTATTAGTATCTAGTCCTGGCGCAGTGTTTTGGTTTCTTTAAACGTAACCAAATCTGCTTTAATTTAACTTTTTTGAAAATACTTATGTATGGTCCCTCACTTATTTTTGCCTGACATAATCCCGGTTAAATGCCAGGGACCGACCCCATCGGTCACCATAATTTGACGATGAGATTTATATTATGTGAGGCACTCCACCTGCTGACCCCCATAACCCGCAATGGGAACTAAGTTACGCCTTTGCCATTAAGTGTGCCGCATGCGGGTTTCTATTTAATTTAATTTAATTCAGTTATAAATTATTTTATTTACTCTGAATAATATTCCACATGTAATCTACTGTTTCCGGCAAAGGTCGGGGCGCTTCGCTCCTCGAGAAATCTCACCCCTAATGAGCTAAACATGGCGGGGTTTTGGTTGGTATTACCAGTGTATGTTGTTAGGTACTCAGCCCAGCGGTCGTTCATATTTTTTTTATCACTCTCAGGCGGTTTAACACTGGATAGTAGACTGATGAGTCAAAGATCCGCCATCTCCTGAGTTGGGGCGATAACAATAAATATTTATTTCCTACGAAAACAGAAACAGATATTAAACTACCAGAATAAACTCAGTTGTAAAGCCAATACAGGAAATAATATACACATATCTTACTTTCGGGCTCAGGACTATGTGCCTGACTGTACTTCTGTGTGGCATTTTTCAGCAGACAATAAATAATTAAATATTCGACATCGAGTAGTGAAGCTCGGCCTATCTCTGAGAATGCAAAGATGCCTTTAACTCGGAACGAAATTAATCAAATAGAAACATTGAGAAGTATTTGATATATAGATTTTTAAAAGCCGAACAGGGGGAACATAGCCTTAGAGAGTTTTATATGACAGAATTTTTGCCTCAAATTAGTATGAGGGTCACCTGATGGTAAGTGATCATTGCCGCACTTGAACACCCTACAATCTACATACATACAGTACCATAGAAATCGTATAATATGCTTTGCGGGCCTTCGAGGAAATACCAGGGTTCAATTCATAGAGTACATAATTTAAATTTCATACAATAGAACCACCCGACACTAGCCCCATTTACATTCATATATCTCGTACGACCTTAATTTACATTATCGTCATGAAATTATAAACAATCTATAAAACGATACTTTATTACGTACAAACACATTTGTCGTATTACTTTTGCATATAAGTTAGTGTTTTTGATCAGATTTACTACTTGTGAAACCTTGCTACACTTGCCGTAATAAAATTATGCAATTAGTTATTCTATGGAACGCCTAGAAAAAAGCATGTTCAATTTAATCTAATTTAAGAAGCCTATGTGGTTTTATCCTACTAATATATTATAAATGTGAAAGTTTGTTTGTTTGGATGTTTGTCGGTCAACCACGCTGAAACTACTGAACGGATGTTGATGAAATTTTGTATACAGACAGGGTATGAGCTGACTTGGGTGATAGGCTACTTTTTATCCCGGACAAAGCAGATCACGCGGGCGGAGCCGCGAGTAAAAGCTAGTTAAAGATAAATAACAAAAAATAATGATGTGTACTTAGCAATAAACATTAAAAATAACAATTCTTATTCTAGGTTGTTTTAATTCGAAACAAAAATAGTCTCTTACTTTAGACACCGGCAATAGCTTTATACCATCAACATGTTTATGTTTAACCTGATAAAAACTAATTAGACCTTAGACAAAATGTTTTGATATTAAAAATGACCGTAACGTTTACTATTAAATTATATTATACGGCACATACCACTAAGTAATTGATTTAATTTAAATCACTAAAGTAGTGATTTACGATGCATATTTGAATAAAAAAAATAATGTGTGTTTGTGCTATTTACGCAGTTTAATAGCTGGTTATGGAAGAATAGGTCAATAAAGAGATATAGCCCGATGTAATTGTCATATTTTAATGTCATAGCACGAAGAGACAACACTTTTCTACTAAAAATGGTAACTGTTTATCTGGTATTGGAAATGTCATCAATAATTGTGTGGAAATGTCAATTTGCTGGTGGTAGGATATTTACATCCGCCCGGATAGCGACCACCGTATACATGGTGTTAAAACCTGCCATAGTGTTCCACACGCCATGTGTGGATCGTGTTCCAGGATCAGCCAGTGTATATCCGGTTCTCCTGAGCGGCTTGCGACATGACTTGATGGTTGGTTGGGGCGGGTATAGAGATAGATACTTGTATTACTGTGCCTGCATCGGTTATCCGCCTGTCCTGTAGCAGGCCCCTCGATTTGCTTCTTCCTTCTCCGAAGAGGGAAGAAACATTTATAGAGGCCGGCATGACTGGTGGCCACCGATAAACTCATTATTCGTCGGTGGTTGCTTTTTTTTTTTACTGCACTACGCTTACCATCAGGTGTAGTGCAGTCACTTTGCCGTGCTCGGTAAAAATGACACTTTTACACATGGTGGTACACATTGAGTAGAGATCCAAAAATGAACGTATATCTAGATAGGTGTACGCTAACCTATCTAGGTTTAAATGAGATGCAGATGCGCCCACAAGCGCCACATTCATCGATTTTTTTAAATCTCTCGTATAAAATTATATGCAACCTCGCATACTTATTATTATTTTTCTAGTGAGGTAGAGCCACACTGTAGACGGTTTTGTCTACAGCATGAATGGGCCGCCTTGATCTGTTAGTTACCACTGTCTGAAAACCGAAGTGAAATAGCATCATGTTGTTGCGTTTTGTAAGGAATGAGAAAACTAGAGGCCCAATTCTGTCTTCCGCGACTATTGTTATGTCTTTTAAGATCTACAACGCGTGTACGATTCTTCCGGTACTGTGGGCATTAAAGGACGGCAGAGATCATTAACATCAGGTGACCCACTTGCTCGTTTACCGACGTATGCTATTAAAGACCGCATAGTCCATCATATTTCAATTAATGCGGCAAGTGCAATTACTTTACTGGATCTGGCTCGAAGGACCAATCGAATAATGCGAGTAAACTCACATGTTACTATTAGTATGTCTTCACAGTATGCCCCCTGGGTGTGTTGGCGCCGTAATTATAAACTATGTTATCTTATTGACACGATTGCCGTGAAATTATTGCATATGATAATTGATAACAACCTCGTTTGCCGCATTCAAGAAAGATCTTAATCTATCTTTTTACCTTTCAAGCAGCAGTGTGTGAGCACTATTGTGTTTCGGTGTGAAACATTGAAGGCAGTGAAATTATTGGGCATTATGAGACTTAACATCTTATGCCTCGCGGTGATAAATGCAGTCCAGTAGTAGGACGTGCTTTGTAATTCAAAGTTCTTTATGGTGTTTTGTCTGTTTATGGGTAGGCGTGACGCTTACCATCAGACGAGCGACCTGCTCGTTTCGTCATTAAGGCAAATAAAACGCATACATAGCAAGACAGTAAGCCCAAACCATGAACCCCAAAATACCAGGAGAATTATTACAACTTGAGAACTTTCAAATAAAGGGCATTGGGACGGGTAGAGATGTTTTAAACCTATCTCACCGTAAGAAAATGAACAGCAAACTGCCATTTAACGTCAGTTTTCTGTGAGATAATGGTAAGCAGTACTAAGCCGGTGGAGCGGACCCATACATGCTGTAGACAAAAATTCTACAGTATGGCTCTATGATCCCTCATACTAAACACTCGAAGTCAAATTGTAAAGTCGGTCTAAAAGAGCTAATTAGCTGTTTTTACTTAGACAAAAAAATTTAAAGTCGGTCTTAAAGAACTAATTAGCTGTTTTTACTTTAGGTATAGAATAAAAATATTAAAAACATACTTTTTACATCCACTCGATCATACTTGAGTAGTCAAGGACATCAAACAAATATCTGAGGGACTACAAAAACCTCGACTTGATTCTTAAATGTCACACGGCATGTCTTCAAAGACATCGCGTATCGTTAAGGAGTTATAAATTATTATCAATGAAGGTCGCATGGTGACAACATTTATATGTACTTTAATCACTCATTAAGATGTGGTGAGTGTAAGAGCGGATAGCAGAGACAGACCGCAGAGTGATTTAACGGTCAAAGAGACTGGCACAGCGGCTGCAATTTTTGCAAGCGAGAATTGATGGTTTGTGCCCTGCATTGAAAATGTCAATATTGGCATCGAGCACAAGATAATTAGAAATTCTATATTTAAAATGCTTGAACTCGCAACGTGATCTGTAGAGAAAAAATAGAATTAAGCTAATTTGGGCGATTACTCGATTTCATTGTTGCTAGATAAATCATTTTAGATTTGGTATTTTTTATGATTAACAACCTGTTTCTGACCATGATTATTTTGTTCAATTTTCTAAAGGAAAAGCAAAGGTTCTTAACCATGCAGCCTAGTCTGTCATTGGTTTGTTCAAATCCGTGCTCATGTTGATAAATTACGCATGTATGTATGACATATTCAGTACATATTAATTTCTAAACGCGCCTTAAATAAAGTGCGCATTTAATTCCATCTATAGAATATTTTCTTGTCAATGGTCCCATCACTGCTTACTTGAAATTCAATACAATAATTTAATGCGTATTCAATATACGGCTTGGATACATTTTACTGTTGTGTTACTAATCCTAGCGTTTCATGTTCTCTTGGTACACGCATGGCAAATGCGCTTCGGTCGCCCAGCCACCGCGTCGCGCCGTTTCACGTCTAATTTCAATAAATAATCTCAAATCCATACGTAAAGATTGATCCCAAAAATAAAACATTGAAAATTAAAACTATGTCATTTGTATAGCATTCAAACTTTGTTCTTTTTGGGTCATTTGTAGGAACAATTTGTATTGGTTTAACCGAAAGCTGTCTAGTCTAACCAACCTGCAAGATGTAGTACCCGAGAAATATAAAACGAGAAAGGTATATGACAACACAGCTCAATAAACAATATTCACAAACTGCTCTGTCTGCTAGTCCACCCCGTGACCACGAAGGCTGAAAAGCTTTCGAAACGTCGGGATCAAAATTAATAAAAAACCGCGATAAAATCTGTTTAAATTAGTTTTATTTCAATGAGTAATATTTGCGTAAACATAAGAAATGACAAACTGCTTTTAACTGTGGTATGCAAAGTAATACAGGTATACACTTCCCCGCTTATAGAGGAGTTACGTGGGCATGAGAACTCTTTATCTTTATTATGGATCAATACGCGCCACTGTATTTCTCGTATCACATGAAATATGCAAACACAATGACATGGTATTTCAGTCAATAGGAATACAGCAAACCTTGCATCCGATCACCTCCGATAAAAGATGAGCCGAAAAGAGCAATGCCATAAAAATATAGTTGCAATTTATGTTCCTAAATCTAAATTATTTTTACACTAGTTAAATGTGTTGACACAACCATAAAAATAATGGATAATACGAGTTTTATTCTATGGCTTGGTTAAGAATGTGTTATATCTTTATCAAAAAATTAACATTAGAGTTTCATGACCTGGAATCCGTAGTTATAAAATATAAGAAGTCAAATTTCGGATGCATAATGGTGTAGGCGAGTGCATGACAGGAATATGATATTTGAATGACCTCGAGTTTTTTAAGTAAATAAAAACATAATATCATAACATAATTGATACATTTTTAAAAGGTCAGTAGGTAGTATATCACTTATAGGTTCAACGTTGAAGAAGGCTATTAAAGGGCTGGTCTAAATAATGACTTTAGAATCTCCAGTACTACTCGAATACAGAAAGATATTGATTGGCCTATCCTCCTATCCCTTCAAAAATTTATAAAATAACCTAAAAATGCATAATGTATGTATTGGATGCGGCATCTCCCGCTGTCAGTGCGACCGCACCTTGCCTCCTATATTTACGCAGCACAGCATCTACATGCAAATATACCTCAATTACAATGTTAATGCACAGTACAGAGAGATCGACGCCACGCCCGCGTGCGGCACGCGGAAACTCACCGGACGAATCGCGTATGGTAATGACGACTTTTGGACCAATTTAAAAGATTTGTGATATGGTAAATTCAGGATTTAATTTACAATACATGATACGAGCTCTTAAAGGACGGCGAACAAGAAACTGGTAGAAAAACAAAAAGGTGTTGGTGTAAAACCTTGTACGGGGCAAATGTTTTTGCGAATGAATAACTAACAAAACAAGAATGTTAAGTGTGGAATTGTTCGTGATGACTTATAAGGATGTAGTTGTTTCGACTTTCGTTTTAGTGGAGAATAGTCAATTATGTCTCGAGAGATAACGCCACATTAAAATTGAATTCATTAAATTGTAATAGCTAACCTGCTCAATTTTTTTAAAATGACTAAAGCGTGTTGACTAAATTAAAAATATAAAAATATTTAATATGTCAACAAAACTTTTCTTGCCACAAGAAGAATCCGTCTTACGGATACTTTCCACCTTTTCCTTCTCCCGCATACTGACTAAAAGCCCTACGATGGCTTAGTGAGCCGTTCCCAAAGGTCCCGGTATACATACTCGGATCGCTACCGATATCGCCGCTACGCTTTATAAGTATAAAGCGTTCTGTTAAAGTTAACAGTCTGTCTCGTGGACGATATCTAGTTGGGCCCAAATATGTTTCAGGTTTTACCACCGATAAATAAATACCGCATCTATAGAGCAAAGTGGTTTTTATTAGTCCACGGTTATATGTTATTTTTTTCAATGCATTTAGCATTATTTAAAAAAGAAGACGAAGATAAAAAATCTCGACCTGATTTATATTTTGAGAGCAAACTATAGGCAAAGGTACATTGTGTGTAAAGTCTACTTTATTTAGATTCGAATTTCGAATCCAGCTCCCGAGGCACATGTTTGACTTCTCGAAGTAATAATATGTGTATTCTTACTGTCGTGAGGGCACTTGCACACCTGAGAATTTCCTAGGTAAGTGAAATCCATCAACCGACATCAGGTCATCGTGGTGGACTAAGGACTAACGCTTATCGCCTGTACCCAGTCTTGGTGATTAATATCGCGTTTGCACATCTGATACACGGTCCCTATACCGGCATTAAGCGTTTTCAATATCGGGGTATGCGAAACTTCCCATGACACATATTCAGTTATTAATAAAATACAAACTCATATATTGTTGCATATTCCAAGTCATGGTCTACCTGTATGCTAAATGTCATCCAAATCCGTTAAGGTGTGATTGAGTGGCAAACGTATTCATAAACACGCAACCTCACGAACTCACAAACATCAAAAATTTCACATTTATAATATTAGTAGAACTTACAAAAAAATATCACATTTATTTCACTACAATAACATACAATAATAATAATATAATAAATTCTCTTGTGCAACTTTAATATAAAGCGAATTGCAAGCTAAATTAAACCTTTACTCATCAATACAAAGAAAGTTATGGTTTAAAACTCTTGAACCAATCTCGAGCAGGTAGCATCGTTTCGTCTTCCAAGTATGGAATTCCGTATCTTTAATAGTGTATTATCTTTATTTCATAAATAAAAACCTTTATACGTTTTTGGAAAAATAATTAGCAAGTAATTTTACATTTATAACATAATTCTGAACAACTTTTTGCCATCTGTACAGAATAATGGCTAAAGAAGGCCAACGCAGGTTAATATGTGTAAGAAGACCGGTGGAATTTTTAACAGACAACCTATTGTCATCAATGGGCTCTAGACACGCAATGTCTATCGCCAGAATTATACCGGCCTGATAGAGTTAGTGGATTAGAATGGTCTCAGAACGCGACTCGGGGGGTATGGCGAGATTTTCCCTACTCAAATTTTAGGTATTCAGGCGAGTACAAATATGTACCAGGTAATTAAAAGCTTAGCGGTCCTTATATTTAGAGATCTCTGTCTGATACACGGTAAGAAGTTCAAACAATTATGTGAGTCGATCCTTACTTTGATTTTAGCTAGTATGCTAGCTAATATGCTATGATTAAAATTTGCAATATTAATTTCAAATTTTACTGCACAAATAAAATGCTCCGTTGGAATTCGGTTTGGGTTTGGTTTATCTCGTTTCGGTCCAAAATTAAAGAATTCATAAATCGCGCGCCAAAACATTGTTACAATATATTTATATTGACATATTTGTTACTTCCTAATAATAATATGATAAAATAGGCACGAGGACACACCCACACCCCTACTTAGTGTCTTAAAAAAATAGACTATTTTAATATTTGCTATCAAACTCAAAAAAGGTTTTGAAAATTAAAAAAGCAAGTAGTATCCCAAAAGCCATCGAGTCACGTGGATTTAGGCCAATAGATACCAGGAGAATATAAAAAATTAGAAGTGATATATCACACAGATTAAAAGTCCTCTCCACAAAAATTGTCGTACTGGGAAGTGTTGAACTATAAATTGCTTTTTCAACCAAACTGTGGTTTCCCCACATATATGTGGCTCCAAGATACATCCATTGTTGGTTCGAAAAGAACGCTTTGTACGTATTTTGTGTGACATAAATTTAAACAAGCCATATTAAATAAATTAAATAACAAAGGACGCAAAAAATATTTTCTATCAATAATTAAGTATAGCTAGTTGTTGTTGTCTTGAATTCAGATCTCAACCCTTTTTTTGGCGACGCTGACAATCTCGAACTTTGGTTGTACTGAATTCAACCTTTTAGTGAGATTCCTATTGGGAAATAAGAATACCGGTTGAATCTTTTCCGCATAACAGGGTCCAATGTGAATAATATGGGAATACAGACTTGCTATTTCTTTAATATGGATAGATGAGTGGTAGAGCCACGCTGTAGACAGTTTGTCTACAGCATGATTGGGCCGTGAGTGCGATATCCGGAGGCCTAAATACCCCTCCCTTTCCCAATCCCTAATTATCCCTTTCCTTTAAGGTCGGCAACGCGCCCATAATTCTTCTGATATTGTGGGCATACATGGGCGGTGGAGATCACTTACCATCAGGTGACCCACTTGCTCGTTTGCCGATCTATGCTATAAAAAAAAAAAAAAAAGATCACACGGCCGGAGTAGGCATCGAGTACTAGTGAGGCATAAATATGTGATGTAAACGATACTCAAGTTCGTCAGGTCCCAGTTAACAAGCAGATCAATAAAACGACATCAGGTTTGCGAAGGCCTGTCAGTTTTCAAGGCCTTAAGAAAATTAATATGATTGTATTCCGTGACAATTTTACTAATTAATTACATTGATTCGGTCAGTATCACAGTTCACACTTTCGACGGATGTGATTTTTAAACCCGTAATTAATAAAGGTTCACACGGTTCGATTATTTATTGATCAAATGACTGTATGACTTTTGTAGACAAATTCGATTCAAGTCTGTTTAAACGGTTCAAACCGCTTGCGATTTAAAGTTGATACAAATAAAATCGAACTGTGTGAAGCCATTATAAGTAAAGATTAAACATCGTAAGAAACCCAGCATACCTTATTTCAAATGAATTTCGAAGGTATGTGAAGTCTGCTAACCCGCATTAGGTTAGCTTGGTGGACTTAGGCCTGACACCTCTCATTCGGTAGAGGACGCCTGTTCCCAGCGGTGGGCCGTATATAATACAGGGCTAATAATAATATTAGCGGCAACTCGGTCGAGTCGGTCTATTCATACTATAGACAAAAAATATTCTATTGCGTGTCTCTATCTTTACTAGTATACAAGGTCCAAATGCCCCTCACCTTCCCAATCCGTCTATTAGCCCTTTCCTTTAAGGTCGGCAACTCATGCATGATTCTGCAGGTATTGTGGATTTTTGATCTTTATTCAAGGGCGGTGGGGACCATATACCATCAGGTTACCCACTTGCTAGTTTACTGGCCTCTGCCTTAAAACATATAAGGAACATCATCATCTTACCTCTGGATGATTTGTCCCGTAGATGACTAAGTGGAATGCGAATCCACTGATGTGATGCCATACTAATACTACGGCTACCGAGTCACTCGCATGGACGGAAAAAACTACCCGCAAAAAAGATTAATTTTAAGCAAGATGTCAATTACAAATTGGAATGCCAAAATTTTGTGCAAACAGGTTGGGCAGGAAGGAAGGAGAAAAAAGTGAATCTAATTAGTGAAGTAACTAGGCTTTACTTATTTTAAGTAAGTACCAGGAAATTACTTGTAATAGATCATATACACATGCTTGATGATAAATATGCGGCGCTTTAAGGGGCTGCGGTCGGCGCGGCCGCATTATGAGTTTATACGATCATAGAGAATAATGCCCAAGGAAGATTTTAGCTTTAACACTTTTGAAACAGGACAAAGTAAGCCGTGGTACGTGGACGGCTTTAGATTTAACCAATTAGATACCAAAAAATACTTTAAAATAAAATAACAATCTCGTAGTAAACGCCATTACACTTCAGAAGGTCAGGTTGAAATACAGCACGAAAATAATATTTATGCTCTTCGGCCATCTTCGTTTCTTGCGAATTAGCACGATTATGTAGACTGTCCAGCTACCCGACTACGTCAGATAAAACACTTGAGGTAAATAACTACCTACAACTCTAATGTTATTACTTATCTAGAATGGCTAGTGGTGGGATATTCATATCCGTCTGGATAGCGACCACCATACACAATACACATGGTGTTAACACCTGCCATAGTGACCCACACACCTTATGTGGATTGCGTTCCATGATCAGCCAGTATATATCCGGTTCTCCCAAGGGGCTTCCGACATGACTTTATGGTTGGTTGGGGCGGGTATGGAGTTACATCCTTGTATCCCTGTACCTGCAACGGTCATCTGACTATCCTGTCACAGGCCCCACGATTTGCCTCTTTCCTCTTCGTAGTGTGAAGAAGCATTTATACAGGCCGGCATGATTCTGGTGACCACCGATAAACTTATTAACACCGATAATCGGTGGTCGCTGGTGTTTTTTGACTGCACCGCGCCTACCATCAGGTGTAGTGCAATCACTTTGCCGTGCTCGGATAAAAAAAAAGCCAAATTAAAATCAACCCACGTCTGTATTCCCGTCTGTGTACCCCACAGGCCACACAGAGATGAAACTAGTGCTGCAATCTGCACCTACGGTTCGTTGAGCTAATCCGTCCCATGGTGTGATAAGAGGGGGATCTATAACCACTCCAGGCAGAAATTCCAACCAAGGACAGACATATGTGATTTTTCCAAACGAAAATATATTTACTCGTGTGCTAACAATACGAATGCCAGGGTTAAATATTTTTGTTACGTCATAAAAAATGCAATAGTAATAATATTTTCAATTTCTAATAATCATTGCATGTCTATGGATTAGAGGATTTCATAAATACTGTAATATAACAAAATATAATTGAAATAACTTCGGAATTTTAATTGCCGCTAACAATCTACTGTTAAGAAATTTACACGTACAGTCAACACCAAATATCGTAGAACACACCCATTGTTTTATCCTGGGCGAGGATTACAATGCAGTACAAATATAATGTCTTCTTCTTCTTCTTTTAAAATAATGGCTTCCACCGATACGGCTCGGTGATTTCGCCAATGTCAAAAGTCAAAATTGATTTCAATCAATCAATATAGATTTTTTTGTTGCTCAAAACACATCGTCAACTACAGTAGTAACTATAACTCACGCTCGGTTTCTTAAAGGGTGATCAAATCAACATTCAACTCAACAGAACTTTGATTTTGACAGAGCTGTCAAATCAATACGAGTTTGTGAAACATTATTTAGTGATTTTTTATGTCTGATATAATTTGCGAACGATAGAATAATCTATAATTCATCCAGAAACACAAAATAGCATTTGACATACGATTATTCATATTAGTTTCAAAGCCGTGTTAAATCGGGTGTGTTTAATAAAATCGGTGACCGCGCTTTTAGCAACTCGATTTTAACTTGACATGAGATTTTACAGTGATAAGTTCATTTTGACATTGGTCAACCTTTCAGATACCGAGCGTAAAGCTCGTAACAATGTGGTGTTCAGATTATTTAGACCTTTTACTTATATTCATCGAATTTGGCGCTAATCTTGTCGAGCGACTTATGTTCATCTTACGATGCACAAGAATTTTAATTTGTATGAGGTACCTACTAGCTTTGCCCGCGAACTTCGTTTCACCATCAAAAAGCTTTCATACAAACTTTCATCCCCTTTTTAAACCCTTCAGGGGTTGATTTTTGAAAAACACAATAGCCTATGTCTTATTCTGATGTACAAGCTATATTATTTTAGTTTCATTAAAATCTATTCAGTAGTTTTTACGTGAAAGAGTAACAAACATCCATCCATCCATACTTACAAACTTTCGCGTTTATAATATTAGTGGGATTCACCAAGTTTTGTTGTTGACTGTACTAACGTGCCAATATGACGATAATAAAATTATATTTAGTACTATTCATTATTTTTTACTTAATAATTTTTGTGTCCCATACATGCCAAAACCAACCCTACATACGTTCCTTACTTCTATTATTTGCTTTCTCATTTGAGGTGGTCAAGAAAAAGATATCCTATCCTGCTGGATAGCATTTGCCATCTGTATCAATCAAATAATAGTCACAATTAATTGTGTTTGAATTCTTGATCCGAAAATGATTTTCCTAGGATTGGAACTTGTGCTCGGTATGGCGATAGGTTCGCCCTCTATCACATCATGAGGCATAAATAAGTTCGACGAATTCTTGGTTCAGTATTAGTTGTACCTCTGCCCTAAATGCCAATATACTTCTGGTGAACCAGTTCAAACCTTCAAGTACTAACGGAACAAAAAATGCGTGTTTTATATTCGTAAGTATTTTATTAACCGTCCTCCACCTTTGGCTACGGATCAAAATCTGAAGATGAGTGTTTGAGTATTACCACAATTTAGTCGCTTCGTTGTCATTCGCAATAGTGTCAGTGCACAAATATTCGCCGTGAAATGTTTCTAAGCTGTGACGTTAAACTTCTGTTTCATTGTGCTGTCCTAGTACTTTGCTGAAACTGCACGTAATTTTTGGCCCAGTTTCCCCAGTATTTTTTGTTTCTCGTCAGAAAATAATTGCAAAAATATAATATTGTGTTTTACTAAAAAATTATCAGGAATAGTCTGATCTATGTTCCGTTGTCTTTTTTATTTTACCTCTGTTTTCATCTAACAGGCAGTCTAATTGTCGGTAAAACTGGCTTTACCACTAATTAAAATAATCCACATTGAATATATTTCAAATCAGGATAAAAAAAATAATAATTACGGCAAGTCTCAACGATACATTTACATTATTTAATTTATATTGCTCCAACAATCGGTCCTATTATTCAGCAACATGCTGCAGCACGACCCTGCAAATGGCTTATGAATTAGCTAGTTGATGTGTAAATTATAAATGATGGCTGATTACGATAAAAAGTCTAATCGCCATACCTGTTCCAAAAATAAATACAAATCTCTGCCTGCTTTAGAATAATGCCTTTGTTTAGAGTCATGTCGATTACAAAAAATACAACAGAGATAATTAAAAAATGGGGAGAAATATATTTACAATTCTGGAACGGGTATACTGACAAGAAATATACATATTAAAACATTACTACGCCATCGTTGGTGTTTTTGTTCAGACTGCACTTGAAAAACTTAACAGATAGAAATACAACTTAACAATTTGAGCCCGTGGTAATTACTATAGTTGAATAATCAATATACATTGACAATATTGATACCACTGATTCAAATTATTAATTTGTTATTAGCTTTTTAATTTTTTTTGGGTCGTTTAATATTAGCTACGCCTCATTATATTTCTTTACATTAAAGCTGTATTCACTCCCTTCTCCATTTTATGTAATATTTGTTTATCCACCCATTTGCTGGTGGGATGAGTACGTAATCATTGTTGTACCTGACTGGATAGCGACCACCATACGCAAGAAAAACCAATTAATTGGAATCAGTGATATTTATTAGCTTTTTGTGTATAATGATTTTATTAACCAAATAACGATTTAAATGTATCAGACATGCGTAATTTTCTTTATTTTTTGCACATATATCATAAAAGTGATTTGATTTTTTATTTTAATGTTTAAAATATCGATAACCACGTATCGCAATCGGTGTATATGTGTCCGAAACATAAAAGGTACCAAGAAATGCACATCATTTCCATAAGTGTTTTTTAAAAATTGCCACACCGCCATAACGGTATCTGACCATCGTTAAGGTCGCGTGTATATTGAATAACGACTAACGTATAAGCAACACAAGCAAATATCCTGCTACAGTATTTCTTTTCATGGCTTATGGATATTATACCGTACATTCCGCTTGAAACATTCGCTGTTTGATGCTAAATTTTATTACTGTTTGCACAAAATGCCATCAACGCTTCAGGTTTCGTATTGCATTATGGGAGGCGGGAACCTTGATTATTATTACCATATTTTATTTTGTTTTTTTTTTCATCAAAGAAAGCCGGAATTCAAAGTTGGAACGCGCTATGTCTAAGTGTAATATGGGCTTACAATATAACTTTAAGTCGTGGTTATGCTCACCATGCTTTCACCTGGAAAAAAAATTGAAACCTAGGTACTGTACAAGTAATAAAATTAAAATAAAAAAGGCACAGTATGTACGCTCAACCGCTCAAGATTTTTTTATATTTATTTTGATTAACTTCAACAAGACGATCTTGATGGCTTGCTTGATGGTTAGCGCTACGCGTCTCTACAAACAGAAACAACACCACAAAGAAACTAAAATTTAGAACATCCCTCTTTTTGTCGGGAGTTAAAAAGTTTTGAACATTACTAACCATTTGATCTTTACTAAGTGTAATACAATACTGTAATCCGATAGCATCGATTCATGGAGACAGAAGCATTATTTATCAGAAATGGAAAACAAATTGTATGTGTGTAGGATACGTATCTATTAGGTATATCAAAGTTGGGTTGAGCTGTTGTTTTGGAATGCTGCGTCCGCCCACTGCTGGGCTATTTCGAGGCAATAAGATGCTTGGAGGCTGGTAATAAGCATCAACTATTCGATGCTAACAATCAATAACGACTTCGCGAGTATTTTCAATTTAAGCAATTTCTCGATTACATATTTCTTTTCTCGAATACCTATTTCATTAAATATTTTCTTAACTAAATACTTAGGCTCAACCCAGCATCCCCGACAGAGTAGGTGCAAATAGTAGGTACTAATACCCACAATTCGCCGAGCATTTTTTTTTTGGTTCACTACGTAATATAGGGGCGAACCTATCGCTATACCAGATACAGAATCCAAATCCGGGAAAAATATGTGATATTTCAAATGGAAAACCCAAATAGAATTTATGATTGCCCAACCCGGGATTTGAAAAATGCGTCGATCTTTAATTAACGTTATTAAACTTTCTAATCTACACTAATATTATAAAGAGGAAAGATTTGTATTTTTATATGTAACGAATAAACTTAAAAAACGAATGCACTGATTTTAAAAATTCTTTCACCATTAGAATCCTTATCCCTGATGAACATAGGCTACTTTTTATCCCGGAATAAGCAGATCACACGGGCGGAGCCTTGAGGAAAAGCTAGTAATTTATATCTTTCTAAATCAAGGTATTTTTTGGTATTGTCACCAGGGCGCGGATTTAATATGGCGAGGGAGGTCATTTTACCCATAATTCCGAGAAAATACTTCGGTTTTATCGCATAGAGGAATGGACGAAAACAAACAAAAAATAACAAGCAAGCATATATCAAAAATACCAGTTTATAAGTCGCATATAATTTAATAATAAACAATGCAGTTAGTAACTGAATAATTGTATGTACATACAACGCACTGACATAAAAAAATGATATGTATTATGTTATTTGCAAGTTGCAAATGTTTGCATAACACACAATAATATTATTCTCATATGAATGATTGCCCGAGGGCCTTATGGTTAGTTGTTAACGCGCTAGGAGTATTACAGTACGTTGGGTTCGAAACCCGGAATAGGGTCGTTAACTGTATACGTTTCCCCCTCTGATGCCAAAATATCCTTATGATTCTGACCGTCGAACCATACTTTAGGCTTCACTCCTAGGTCATTAAACATTGCGTAAACACCATTCCAAAAACTATATTTATATAAAGAGCAGATTTATATTTCTTGTATGGGATGAAAATATTCGTAGAGGTATTCTTTGTACCTCTGCCAAACCCATGGTGGAATCTCTATCCAAAACTTCGTATTCTGTAATGACCCCAGCGCTATATCCACTCGATTGCCCTGTACGTATTGCCAGTAGGTTTAAAAGGTGGTCTAGGCTCTTATCGCGCCTAAATGCCAACACCATTTAAATCACATAAAATGCGAAATGACACCGTCTTAATCGTTTTTTACAGACAAACAAATTTTGCAGTTACTATTTTTTAAAATATAGTCCTTTCCAAAAAAAATATCATTTTTCACAAATATTTGAAAACGAATATGTATAGATACAATATGTACATTTTGTTATAATTACTAGCGTCTATCAGTGTTTCCATAACCCGATTAGAAAAGTTCATAATCTTGCCACCAGACAATACAATCTTCTTTGCCTTTGTCACTGAATTCGAATCGATTTCCCTGTATTACCGGCCAAATAATAATTATCTAAATTCACATATTTTGCTCAAATAACTGGTTATATTTCTCATTCGCTATACATTGATCGTCCTGCTTCGCAAAGTTTTCCAGAAGTAATAGATGGAACCGCCCTGTACCGCCAGGGTCGTCGGCCGTTCGTATAAAAGCGGTCCGCGCTGCTGGTTTGTTATCAGTCTCACATTGTTGTCGAGAGGATACATACATCAAAATGTTCGCCAAGCTGGTAAGTACATTATAATATGGCTATCGATGTTTGTGGAAGACCGTTTCAATATTTAATCAAAGTGTTAAAAATTCAGTCTCTCCAACACTATTTTTCTCGGGCGTAAAAGCTTGTAGTTTTCATAAGCATAAAAGCTACACTTTCTTTATACAAATATTGCACAAATTTCAAATGAATATGATTAATATATTTTTTCTTATTATGTGAATAAAATGCATTTCGTGAAATAATTCAAAATAATTACTAAAATAGAAACAATTTATAAAATTAAGTAAAAAAACTATTTTTATTATTCAAAATATAAACCAAAATATTTGCAGTTGTGTACTACTTACATTCATTAACATTTAGCGCCTGTTTCACCACCTCTGACTAAAAGCTACTTTGTGATCAACATGTGTGACATAGTTCGTAGGGTACTTTTCATGCCGGAAATATAGCGGAAATACTTTTAGACGGACGAACCCCCGAGCAAAAGCTAGTATATCTCCATATATTTGACTACTGACGAAATTTGACCGCATATATGCATAACACGTTTCAAACATTTTGGAAAATTACAGTGCAACTAGTACATTTCAAAAACGCCGCCTTAATCAATTCAATGAATCCAATCCATCAACAAAAGATGTCAACATTTGACATGTTACAGAGTGTTGCAAGCCTAATAAGTAATTCCCGAAACGGATTGATTTTAAGTGGGCGAACCACGCTCGACTCACCTACGAACGACACGCAAGAAAGTGTATTCATGCATAATAATTTAAATTACTAATTCATTCGATTGTAATTGATGATAGATATTCAATTAGATTAACAGGTAATGATGTTCCGATATAAAAATATGGATTGAAATAACATATCTAGTTTGCAACGATTAATTTGAATACAGAATGTAACGTACTAAACTTCTTAACAATCTCTAACAATAACCGTAGCCAGTGTCCATAACTAACAACAAACAGGATTTTTCTTTTTTTAATTAATCCACTTTATATGTACTAAATGCAAACAGGGACTCTTATGTGTCGGTGTCATGAGTAAATAGTATAAAACAAAGATGCCATCTGATATTATACGCATAACCACATAACTCCAGTTTTCTAAAAATCTAGATATCAGGCCGGAAAAGAGGTCCAATTTTAATTTTAAATAAATTTCCAAGTTCATAAGGATATCTAATCAGACCTTGGATATTTTTACGCTATTTTTTCCTCCTAATTTACCTAAGGAAGATAGACATTTCGAAACATTTTATTATTGTATACCTAAAATCCAAGTAGTTACAAATATTTCAAAGAGAAATGGTGCGGAACAGCAAGGCATTGCAAAAGTGAAGTTACGATAATACGAGGGTATGTTAGGTTAAGTTGATGTGGTGACGCTAATTGCGATTTATTGCCTTGTCTAATTACTGGATTTTATTTACAAATAATTTCTACCTATTGCATACACATCATGATTAGTGTTGGAGGTACCAGGTACTATTATCATGAATGCTGAAATGAAACATCGTTTCAAAAAATATATTTTCATCATGCCTTAATTCGATAAATCCGTGGGAAAGAAAACAACCCATCACTATAAGATCAGTCTGTTATAAGTTATGTAGTAATACATACACTAAATATACACGTAGTTCTGCGAACCTTCTTCGCTTTTTTCATTAAGGAATTTAAAAATACGAAACCGACAATCAATATTAAAAGCGAAATAACTCCATCTTTACATTAAAATATTTAAACTGTTTAAAATGATTAGGTACATTAGAAACGTGCACATCCCAATCATAGATATATGACGTTTTATAATTTATTTATTTTTTATCCTGACTCGGCAAAGTGATTACGCTACACCAGCTGATGTTAAGTAATTAAGTAAATATAACAATAATAATAAAATACAAACCTATATTATATTGCTGCTGGGAACGGACCTCCATCAGGATTGAGGGGTCAAGACTTTGGCTCACCACAATGGTGTAATAGCCTGCACCAACTTTCTAAAATAATATGAAATCCCTCTATGCAGGTTCCGCTCTCACTGGACTATCTCTGCTAAAACTACTTTTCTTACAGTTTTTGATCTGCGCCGTCGCCGTGGTAGCGCTCGCGGGCGAGTACCCGGCCGGTGTCCACCCAGCCATCTGCCCCAACTACCCATTCTGCGACTCAGAAACGCTTGCGCGGTACTCGCCTGATGGCATGCCCATCCCTGAGTGGGTCCGCAACCCCTCCATACTGCCCCAGCCCGTCCCTGTGCCTGTAGCTCATGCCGCGTAAGTACTACATTGTATTGGATCATCATCATCATCATCAGCCACAAGACGTCCACTGCTGAACATAGGCCTCCCCCAAAGATTTCCAGACCGACCTGTTGGAAGCAGCCTGCATCCAGCGACTTCCTGCGATCTTTATCAGGTCGTCTGTCCACCTTGTAGGTGGACGTCCAACTAATATATTGAATACTACAATATATTCTGACTGTATAATACAGTCGTAGTTGAGGCGATGGTTTGCATTGCATATTCTTGTATCGAATGACTTGCTTTACAGATATTATTTGAAATAGAGTATATACATTGCACAAAATGCCCGCAAAAAAATTCTTTGTACTTTTATACCTTTGATTTTTTTTATAACGTAACGTTGTGATTTCCTACTGAAAACTCAGTTTTACTACATAAATCCGTAGTTCCAGTTACCCACTGACCCACTGTAAACATATTTACAACTTCACATACATACCTCTATAAATTAGTGTAAGTTATGATTCTAATAATATAATAATTAATAAAAGATGCAAATATAGGATAGCCATATCGGCATTCCAGACCGAAAGTTTGTGTAATCTCTATAAAATGTAATTTGTTTTTTTTTTTCAGGCCTGCTGCCCCCCGGTATCCCGCTGATTTCCCCGCGGCTCTCTGCCCCAACTACCCGTACTGCTGGTGAACTCGATAACCCTAAACACAACCATTGAAAACATTCGTCAATGCCTCAGTTCTATGACGAAAAACAACAATTTATTTTTAATAAATGTTTTCTCTACATTGCCATCAACAGTAGATTTTTTTCATAGAACAAAGGCATTACAATGTCTCTACTGCCATCACCGTGATTTTGTATAAAATGTAAAAATATAAAAAAAAATGTAAATATTTTCCGTTTCATAAAATATGCTCAAAGCGCTTACATGCATTTGTAAAAAATGAGTAAAATTGTAAATAAATTGCAATTACATTTTTATTTTTGTTGTTTTTGTTCTCCGACACATTATCAGTTCGTTTAAATATCCGCAATTTGAAAGAGTTGACGGCAATATTACTGAACACTTTTTCTGAACAACGGTATTTGAAACTTTTTCAATAGTTAACGGTACTATATTTCTTGCTCTACAATAATAAGGTTAAACTTCTTCCTTAATGTTATACTTTTATAATAATAATAATAGCAAGTGATGTATTTAAAGTAAAATATAAATAAATTAAAACCCACGAACATTTATAATGGTGTCCGTTACATTAACATGCAGCCCTGAACTCGAAATTGCCGAATTGCGTATGCTCAAATGGTTGACGCATCGCGTGCGTACAGCCTATTTCCCAGTTTTTATGATATTTACCACATTACATTTACACATAAAACAATTATTCAATTAAAGATATCGCAAGTTAGGTTTCCTCAACAAGGCATTCGTGAAGGTATTCTACGATTCTAAATTCATAAGCTCTTTACCTTTACTTTGTGGTACTTTTGTGGTAGTACTATTTGTACTACCACAGAATACCTAATTTAAACGGACATGGTTATAAAACAGACTAAAAACGTTAAATCACTAATTTATCTCGAGTTATGAATGATAAAAACTGTAACTTCCTTCTGAGGTAGTCAGGTAAAAACTTGACCATCTAGCCAAGACACTTGTGAGTTGTAGAGCCACACGCTGTAGGCAGTTTAGTCTACAGCATGAATGGGCCGGCTCGCCCGGTTGTTACTACTACACAGAAAACCGACATAAAGTAACGGCTTGTTGTTGCGTTTCGTATAATGAGTGAGATCTTCCGTGGCCCTTATTAACCTAATCTTTTTCCTGAAATGGCAAATCGTCCGTGATTCTTCTAGTATTATGGGCGTTCATGGGATTATAAAATATATTGCATTATTAAATATAGGTAAAACACCGAAATAGTGCCCTTTTAATTTCACTGCTGTTTTGGGTTGTAATTTTTTATTTATTTGGTTGAATGACGAGACGACCAAGGCACTCGCCTGATGGTAAGCGCCACGCCTGCCCATAAACAGAAGCAACACCACAACAGAACTTTGAATTACTAAGCCCTGCATGTTACTGAACTGCGCTCGTGACCCCGAGACATATGATGTTAAGTCTCATAATGCCCAATAATTTCACTGGCTTCAATGTCCTTCAAACCGAAACACAACAGTGCTTACACACTGTTGCTTGGCGGCAGAAATAGACAAAGCGGGTGGCACCAACCCAGACGACCTGTCGCATACTATAGAGCTACCACCTTGTAAATTGTAATAGCAATTATATTTTATTATGAGGTTAAAGGACATTGGAGCCAGTGAAATTTCTGATGACACTTGTTTCGAGATGATGAGCGTATGACGGTGTGGTAAACATAACTTAATTTATTTTATATTAAGTTCTGAGTGTTGCTGCCTATGGGCATTCGAGTCATTTACTATATGAGGAGTAACCTGATCATCTGATTATTTAGTGCTATGGAAGCTAAATTTCGAAAAGTGTGCTCTCATTTGATGAGCTTCGTTTTTTACTTTTTTTTACTTTGTACTCCGTCATCAGATTTTAATCATATTTATAAAAAACTACATAGCAGCCACATATAATTGCAGAATTTTCTTCAGCAAAATCGGCCTACAATTGACGGAGAAATCGATGTAAGTATATAGAAAAGAAAAAAAATGATGCACCGAATTGAGAACCCCCTCTTTTTTTAAAGTCGGTTAAAATACCGAAGTTACACTTATCTACCATGACATACGATACCAAAGTGACTGCACTACACCTGATGGTAAACGTAGTGCAGTCCAAAATACTAACGACCACCGCCAAACAATGAGTTTATTGGTGGTCACCAGAATCATACCGGCCTGTATAAATGCTTCTTCCTTCTTCAGAGAGGCCTGCGACAGGGCAGGTGGATAACCGATGCAGGCATAGGGATACAGGAATGTACCCCTATAGCCGCCCCAACCGACTATCAAGTCATGTCGAAAGCCCCTCAGGGGAACCGGATAAACACTGGCTGATCCTAGGACGCGATCCACGCAAAGTGTGTGGGTCACTGTGGCAGGTTTTAACACAATATGTACGATGATCGCTATCCGGCAGAATATGAATGTCTTACCACCAGCGAATACTTAGCGTTAATATACTTAGCGTTCAAGTTGACTCATTGAAATGAGACGTTAAGATCTATCATCAATCGTTTAATCCATGTAAGCGTTGTTAATTCGGTTGAGTTCTAGAAATATTTGAGTCAGCATAAAAATACAAATAACTTAACCAGCCATGTGATCTCTGTCGCCGGCGGCCTTTCCAAACCGTAACGACCAGCCCCCCGACCGCCTATTCAAAGCGATAGCGATAGCGATAGCAATGCGCGATAGCGATGACAATGTATTGTCTTAATTACTTAAAAATTACTGTCTGTTTACTGTCAAATGTATGGATAAATCATTCGGTCAATTTTTAAGTAATTAAGATCGTTAATTTTTAAGTAATTAAGACAATACATTGTCATCGCTATCGCGCATTGCTATCGCTATTGCTATCGCTTTGAATAGGCGGTCGGGGGGCAGGGAACCTTCAAGAAGCATATTCTTTCCTGAAAGGCCGGCAACGCATTTACAAGCCCTCCGGTGTTGCAAGTGTACATGTACGGCGGTAATCACTTTCCATCAGGTGAGCCTCCTGCCCGTGTGCCCCTTTTTCTTTAAAAAAAATTAAACGTTTCATTTGTTATTCGTTTAATGCCTAGACTACGAACTTTATAAAAAATGCAGACAAATCCGATACAAAATAATATATTTTATTTTTTTAAAGGTTACATCAAACATCCCACCTGCTTGTCATAGTAAATAACAATCATATCATTTACAATTAAAAATGTAGTCAACAATGGTACGGAGCTGTTCGACAACGCATTGTATTGTAATCAGAAACGCGGCCATGCAAGGCCGTGAAACGGAACGTAAGATTCCTTAGCTGTCAGCTTGACAGGTGGGTGGAATGCCGGGAAATAATTTTTATCTATTAAGTTTAAAGTTCTACACACAGAGTACATTATTATATCACAGAGTACATTATTATATAACTGAAAGTTCTACATATTAGACATCGGTGTTGCGAGACCGAAAGTCTCTCGTAATTTCTGTTGCCCAGGACAGAAAATTCACGTCTTTAACTGTCTTACTGTAGGGTTAGGATTATCTGGATGACGATAGTTTACATCATTTAGATTCAATCAAATTTTAATCCGTTCGGCAGGTTGTTTTGCTAAAAAAGAACGCAAGAAATTCTAACGTTGCCCTTTTCGTTGTTGATTTTCAATATTTGTACTATATTACAATATTTGCATTACATTATATGGTGTGATATAACCTCCATTGGCTAAGGCATAATATTATTATAACTTACATAGTAAGATACAAACTATAAAGTTCAACCCTCTCCCCACTTATTTTCCGAATCGCATTATTGACAACAAATGACGACAAACAAAAAATTAAGTAAATATGTAATATAAAGAGATCAATGTCTAAAAAAATGCGTCCAAAGCACCGTGTTCCAAATACGTCCCTGTCTCTGCCACACACAAATTCAAAATAACGTGTAGGTACATGTCCAGTTCTGTTGATTAAAGTGATAAATATTCACAAAAAAAATGCAGTCCTTGTAACTTCCGCACCTACTGATACTTATTACAACAAATTAACAATATGAACCGTTTTGTAAGAAGATTGGTATGTATATCAAAATAAGGCGGGAAACAGCAACAAAATAAATATGATCACTCATAACAAAAATGTAAAGTAATTTGTCAGTAAGTAGGTACATTGAACTGTTTTTAAAGATTTATTAAGTTTAATTTTAATGTCTTGAAAAATATAATATGGACTATAAGAATCTGATGATAATTAATTGTTACTGGTTAATTTTAATATTGCAAGATTCAAGAAAATATAATCGATTAAACGACTACCTACGGGCGCGTTTATATGACTCGGAATCCCACCGCGTCGCGGCCGCGCGGCGATCGCGCGGCGGCCGCGCGGTCGCCTCGCTCGAATCACTCGATAAACTAATGTAAACTCTATTGACTAAGCCATAATGTTTAATTCTTCGCAACGCTCCAACCACGCGGCGACTGCGCGATCGTGTAAACGCGACCGCGCGGTTAGTTACCCACAAAGAATTTCAATTTTAAGTCCTAGTTAATAAAACATACATTTGCTATGACTGAACAGTTAGTACGCGGTCACCGCGCGGCCGCACGAAATTTTTCGCGTCGTCTAACGGCAGCCTACGGATGTTTGAACTAGCCTTTAAAAGTAGAATTCTACATAAAAGTTGCCGCAGATAATTTTTGGGTCTAATCGAAATATAGATACTTAGAATGCTTTAACTTTGGCAAGATACATGGAGATATCGTCACACCTTCATAAGTCAAATTCCAATTTTGACAGATTATTCTACACATCATTTTCAATTAGTTACAAGTGTTATCGTCATTCGTCTATCGTCATTCAACTTATCTATAGTTGTTGCACCAATAAAATATTCTGTTAAAACGTAAAATTGTTCAAGACACCTAACAACTGCGCCATTCATCTTGCTAACGTAAGCATAATAGTTAGTATTTGTTTGCTAGACATATTTTTAAATTCACTTATTGCTGCGCAAATATCAGTGTTTAGCTTTTTTTTGAGTGGTAGAGCCACGCTGTAGACAGTTTTGTCTACAGCATGAATGGGCTGGCTCGACCGGGTCATTACAACTGTCTCACAGAAAACCGACGTAAAGTAGCGGCTTGCTGTTGCGTTTCGTACGGTGAGTGAGATATCCGGAAGCCCAAATCCCCTCCCCTTCCCAATCCCTAATTATCCCTTTCCTTTAAGGTCGGCAACGCACCCATGATTCTTGTAGTGGTGGGCGTACATGGGCGGTGGAGATCACTTACCATCAGGTGACCCACTTGCTCGTTTGCCGGCCTATGTAAATAAAATAAAAAAACTAATCAATGCTTATGTAACGTTTATAAGTAAGAGCCACAGTCTATAAAAGACCCACGTGAAGCCTCTCAATATCATTAATGTAGTAAAATAATATTTTGTTTATAAAAATTTTAACGTATACAATCTTCATATCACATCATTTTTTATAAAGCAGAAACATTACAATTAAATATCAATTTAAAAAAAGACTTTTCCGACTGCATTCCGTTTAAGCATCATTCAATTCGACAGTTGACCTTGGTGTGATGAAATGCTGAACCTGTTTACGCACCTTAAATTGTAACGCATTAAATGAAACTATAAATTATTTTATCATCTGATCTTATTTAGTACCTACTCCATTAATGTAAAATATTTTAATGACCTGTCATTATGATGTTGTCAATGTCATCGAAGAATGATAATTGTGGATTAATTTATACCCAAATATTTGCACAGTATTTAATCACAGAGTACATTATTATATAACTGAAAGTATTTAATCCATCTTCAGAAAGGATGGCCGATAAGTATAGTGTATTTCACCAGCAAGTTCCAGAAATCTAAACAAATAACTACCCACTTTTCAGTACAATACAGTTACTATCACAATAAATAGAGTTACTATAAATACTATACAGAATTTATTGAATGGACATGTCCAAACAAAGGAATTATTTATAAAGTGGGTAGATATTTGTTTACAGTTCTGGAATAAGTTTAGTAAGTAGACTATAGATATTGAATAGAAATATGATTTCTAATCTTCTTCTTCTATCTGCCCATATGCCACATTTTAGTGGGTTCAGCGCAACATGCTTTTAACACAGGTTAGATAAAGATTGGGCTTCTAGTTTTTACTATCAATATTGACTAATATTCTTAAAATCGTATAGTCATGGTTTAATAATGGTCTATTTACTTTGTCCTATAAATTGAGAGAACTATAATATTTATTTATTTTACAATTTATATACATTGTATAAAGGCGGACTTAATGCCAAAGGCATTCTCTCCCAGTCAACCTTTGGGTAATGCAGAGATGTACAAAGTAGGTGCAATATAATATTCCATCCTCGCAATATTCATGCGTGCATCAAGTGTGAAGTTTATTAATAAAAATACTTATCTTATTTTAAAGTACGTATTATTCCATTCTTGGTTCCCTTTAATGTAAACCATTAAGCATTGGATCCATTTCACGTTGTACTAGTCCGAATACCGCCGCCGCTTCCTGAATCATTAAAATCCCTACGCGTTTATTTTCAAGTGTTTTATTTTACCTGTATTACACTAGACGAGTCAATTACTCTTGCCTTATTTGTTAAATCTAGTTGTTTTTTTTTATAGTATATACTTTAAATTAAGCAATGGAAGTTGAACTAACAGCTCTACATTATAAAATAAATAAAAGTCTCCAATAGGACCTTTAATGTGGTTGACTTAATTGCTTTATTTTACGCGTTTTTTTATGAATGGTCGTAGCTGAGTTTGTAGCACGCAATTTTTCGAGCCGCCGCGCCGCGCTGCACCGAAGTTACTAGGTTCAAGTGGTGGGTCCTAGTGCGATTTAAAGAAAATATTGATGCTTTCGTCTCTGTTGTTGCAATAGTAGTAGTTACGTAGTAGTTGAACCTTATCAATCACCCTAGAATTAGCTTAAAATCATCATATTAGATTGGTCAGTAAATTAAAAAACCCAGTGTAATTCATAGTGCAGAGCAAAAGAACACGGTTTTTTTCGATAGATTAATGTAAACAATCAGCTTGATGTTACATTCCACCTAACTGAGGCCGTATATATCTACAGAACAACAGTATATAGGAGTAGCTGAATGAAACGGTTATATCATAATTTTATTTATTATCCATGCAAGACAAAAGAGACAGTTGCTTCACGTCCTGCTCCTAAAATCGGATGGACCTTGTTAATTTTTCGATTTTTCATTTCCTTACTTCTTTTAATGTTAACTCCCATGATTTGCATATTATACTGCTCTTCTAGAAGTTTCTTGAATGTTGCAACTACTTGGTCAGTCGTCGCGTACTCTGATAGTTTATCAAGTTTGACAGCTATGGCGGCGCAGCTCTCCGGCGTCATCTGTTAATAGGAAAATAGAAAATAAATCAACATATACAGGGTTATTTTTAAAACACCAGCAACCTCGCAGGGGTAGATACCTAAGGTTATAAGCTACTACTTTTGTTCTACGACTTTTGATAATTTGTTAGATTTTATTTTCATACAAAAATAAGTATTCATTTAATTTCCGTCTTGAATGTTACCTACACGCATCGCAGATTACGTAAGCGCCGAAGGTCATCGCCCGAGCCAGCTGAGCGGCGCGGCGCGGCGCCTTTGAGTCGCGCGCGCACGCCGAACGCTAAGAAGAAAAATACGACACAACAAAAACTTGTAAAATCATTTTTTTTTAAATATATTGAGTTATATACAAACTCGTAGAACAAAAGTTGTTCCGAATGGGGTCAGCTATCTGGTCCTGCGAGGTTGCTGGTGTTTTAAAATTAACCCTGTAAATACTTTCCTTCGACCAAACATATTTTTTCCAGTTACAAAACCTCAACTACTAAGCACTGTTGTATTGCAGTTATCGCGACATTTAAGCTAGTGAAGCTATGAAGCTTAACACCAAAGAGTAAGTAAGTAAGTAAGTTATTGGTCTTCAGTAAAGTTAAGTTAAGTCTTGGTCAAAGAGGTCTTGAATATTACGAGCTCAATACAGTGCCATGGCAAATTTATGGGTGATGTTACTACTCTTTATACCGTGAGGTTCAAAATCAGGTGAGCAAATAATGAGACGAGTATGTGCTTGTTATGCATCATATACTTTTGATCGGCTTCAGCGGGAGATGTGTGGCTCTTCGCACTTTTCCCTGATGTGACTCCAAGACGAATGATATTGCACAAACGCCAAAGGTGTCCCGATGATAGGGGCTCCTAAGCCCTAAAAGATACGGGACACAGGCATAGCGCATGGCCGGTACCGGCAGCAATATAAGGAATCCAGGATCCCCGGAACTGCCCCACTTGCGCCGAAGGAGACCATATGTGGTTTTAGCCAGTATACGAGCGTATGAAAATTGTTTAGGGTCCCGATCCAATAGTCACTCGATGAGATCTAGGTCGGAAGGTCGGTGAGTCCGGCATAACCATCCTTCCACCACCGGGCTGAGAAGGTACCCGAAAAATTATTTTTTGCAGGCCAAAAAAGAAGTGCTCGTTATGCATCACATAATACTTTTTATCGGCTTAAGTTTCTGAGAGAATAGATTGTACGGCCATTTAGCCGAGTCGTTCTCCCTGGAAAATATAGTACCTACACTGCTTAGGTATTGACCCAGGTATTAGAAAAAAACAGTGTTGTGCGGTATTGAAATTGATCCGAAGGTCCTCCAATTCACAGCTCAAGCACACTACCACTCTCCTTTGCTTCTTTATTCGTTTTAATTACATATTAAAATAAACTGTCTCGTTGGTGCAGTTGTAATGTGTACACAGTAGGTATAACTGCTGCGCTGAGATCTCGGGTTCGATCTCGAATTGGGAAAAAGTGATATTGGGTTTCTATATCGCGAAATATCAGCTCGAAGGCTGGAATTGTGCTCGGTATGGCGATAGGTCGGTAGGTCGCCCCCTATCATATCACGGGACGGAAATAAACTTGGTGAAATGTGGATGTACTGGCTACACCTCTGCTATCCCTTTGGGGATTACAGGCGTGAATGCGTATGCATGTCTATATATGTATTAAAATAAATTTACTCTTCTTTATGGCAATAAAAATAAGTGTCGATAATGTTTGCTTACAAGCATTATTGTACCTAAAGACTTTACTTGTCTTTTATTATCAGTTTAAATATTTACAACTTACTTCGATCAAATTGATATTGCTTTTTTATTTATCACATCCTTTGTCTTCGAGTGACCTTTATTTTTATTGGGTTTACTGCGGGTGGGCGAGATATTGAGAACCTTTAACACTTTTTAGAGTCATACATTCCACTTAAAATAGATATCCGGACCCTCTTATTAAACTTGATGTTTAAGATCATACAATGTTTGTCCATGTCATAAAATAGTGGATATAATTGATTATATCGTCAAAAGGGCAAATGTAAATAGGGCTTTAGATTTACCAAGTTTTGTCTCTTAAAATTTGTTTAAAGTAGATAGTATTGTTTAATTTAATACCTTATGAATAGTGGGCTTCAGATCTTTGAAATATTCTTCTATCGGAGTTTGATTAATATTTCTTGCCATGAGCCAGCTATAGTTGGAGCGGTTGGCTCTTGAATCATGCAATCTCGACTCCCTTACCAAAGATTCTGCCTATGTGTAGAAAAAAGTAAATAAATAAATTTGAAATATGGTGAGTGGTGAGTAAACAAAGTAGCTACAAAGTCATGATATCGTCATATCCATGAACATAATAAATAAATAAATAATAAATAAATACACCCAACAGTCACATACATAGTCCTGACCCCACAGTAAGATACGAGTCTTGTGTCGTGGGTATCAGGAACTACGAGAGACTTTCGGTCTCACAACACCCAGACCCCCGAACCAAATATTTGTGGATCGCACAAACATTTGTCTCGGTGCGGGGATCGAACCCGCGGCCTCTCGCTTCACAGCCGGCTACTCGCCCACTGCGCCACGGAGGCTGTCAATAACAATAATATGAATGAAGATTATGTAGCTAATAAAACTAGTTATAATATACATATTTCATATACAGCAAGTACACACCCATACTTAGAACAATCATAGATGTTGCACGTAGGTACCTAATCAATTCATTAAAGGACTTTTGTGGAATAATTCTCATAAATTATAATATTTTGTTGACACTTACATAATGCATTAAATCTGAAGGTGTAAAACTGAACCCCGCGCCCGCCATTTCTCCACGTCGTTACTGTCAAATAATATCTAAAAATACGTCCTTCGCTTCCATTTGACGAGCTAAAATAATACAGTTAACCCTATGATTGCGTATTAAATACGACTTTAATATGCCTTAAACTCGCGGTTATGTCTGTAATGCTCGTCATATCATTTTTAGGATAGATACTTCATACTGTTCATGGGCAAAGTATGGTGCAACATGGCATTTAACATTAGGCGACCGACTATCATCAAAAATCATCTTGATGGTTTAGTGACACGAACATGATTCATGGGTGATCAACTGGTGCAAGCACTTATTTTGGAACGGTGTGGTAGGTTTACACGGTCCGATTTTAGTTGCTCAACTAAATTCCATGCGGCTTGAATCGTCTGAACAAAGTTTCAGTCGAACTGATCAACAAATCCATACAGCTTTTGTGGATAAAAGTCTCTTGTTGATACCGATTCCACTCGTCTGAACTTGTCTTATGGGACGAAAGGGGGACGTAGATGACAGGTAAAGTGACTAACTTCAGCCCGGCTAAATTATTTAGCGTAGTTTGATTTACATATTAGTCCTCGAATTAGAAGACTTGATTTCCCAGAGGACGAATTAATACATACTCAATGTGATTATATATTCGCTCTGTATCTCTTCACAGGATGGATCAAAATGGTCCTCTTTGCGGCTTTGCACAGTAATTTCTAAAGGAAAAATAAACAGACCTACAACTGTAGTACTATTGAGTATTAGTGAATGCGATTGGATATTTAATGAGATTTTATTATCATACGATAAGAAAGGTTTCAATATTAAACTAAATGTCCGTTTTATCTTTGCATTCAGCGAACTGGTAGATATGATATTTTTAATAAAAACACCCCACTTAAATTAACCTTATTTTTCTCACTTTTATTTGAGTGATATGAAAACTAGGTCAACTAGGTGGCAGGTCCATCGTATGCGAATTGCCCCTTGGTTTGGTAGGTAAGGTAATCACTGCTTTGTCTCTTTCTATCATCAAGCAACAGTGTGTAAGCACTGTTGCATTTCGCTTTGAAGGGCCTTGAAGAGCTAGTGAAGTTAATATAAGACTTAGAGCCTGTTCCATAATGACAGTGAGTAAATATACCAGATCTTATCAAAATGTAAACATCGTGAAATTTCACTCTAATTTTAATGATACGTTTATTGAGATCGATCACACCGTTAAAAATGATTTAGATTACCTCTTGTGTGCTTACTATCGGACTCATTCGTGTTAACCATCGTCGCAAATCGAAAATCGACGTATTACTCATATCGTCACATCCACGGCAAACTTACGAATTTGAAAAGTATCGATTTTACAAGGGAGCGTTTTGAATGCATAGAATTATTATTGAAAATATTTATTTTTGCAATAGAGTTGTCAATACTGTGGTACGTTTGGTTTTCAAACTGTTACCTTTTTACGAGTATGATCCAATCAACAGATATTCTATATTTTGCAATATGAACAGTTTTTCATATAAACACCAATTTTACTAAAATTACAGATTCGTAAGTTTGCCGTGGATGTGACGATATGATAAAAAAGAAAATGCATTATTTATGTCTTAGCAATGCAATCTGATTTGGCTGTTTACGGGCAGGCGTTGCTCTAACCATCAAGCGAGCAAACTACTCTGTTCTTTATTTACTAATTGTACGTTTATATATACACTTCTTTAGGGCAAATAAAACGCATATATTTCAAATAAATATATTTAATTGACACATTTAACGTAAATATCACAGAAATTACATAAATTATTATTTATCGTTAAAATGGTGATTTGTAACTTCAAGTTATTCCTTCATTGAATACACCATGCAACATATAAAACTTAGGGTAGAATATTAGAAATCATAACAATGGTAAAACATTATTTTTTAATAATAAGGTATTTTTGTAGAATATGGTGTGCGAAGGTAATCTTTCGTACTATACACGGTGCAATTGAAATGGCTCCTGGGCACGGACCTCCTCTACTGAATGAGAGGGGTTAGGGCTTAGTCCAACACGCTGGCCTAATGCGGGTTGGCAGACTTCACATACCTTCGAAAAATCTTATCGAGTTCACAGGTATGCAGGTTTCCTCACGATGTTTCCTTCACCGTTAAAGCAAGCGATAATTAACAATAATATACACGTAACAAAGTAGAAAAGCCAGAGGTGTATGCTCTTAGGGTAGGTTTCGAACCTGCGACTTTCGTCTCGACAGTCCGTACCGCTCACCGCTGAGCTATCGCTGCTTATTCTTATGATGTATATCATTTATTTAAAAGTATGGACATAAAAATCTATGATTATGTTACAATCAAATCAATAGACCAACAGTCACACACAGAGCCCTGACCCCACAGTAAGATACGAGTCTTGTGTCGTGAGTACCAGGAACTACGAGAGACTTTCGGTCTCGCAACACCGAAACAAATATTTGTGTATAACACAAACATTTGTCTTGGTGCGGGGATCGAACCCGCGGCCTCTCGTTTCACAGCCGGCCACCCGCTCCTCCACGGAGGCTGTCAAATGACAGTGGACAAGCGCTCAGTGCCTTCTGCCTAGAGCCAATCACTTTTTGTATAATATATTTGTCGCGCCATACTACATACATACAACCAATGAAAAACTATAAAACGTTTTAAGGTTTAGCAAACTTGGAAATACCAAGTGTTGATGATTTTTTGCAGTCCATTTTGTAATTATGTATGTAAGGTAATTCCATATCATGGACTGATTACATAATATTATGTTTCAAGAAAATAACCAATTCAAATTCACCGTGTATATAATTGCACTCATTTTATTTGGTAAAAAAAATCATCAGTTTTTATACTATGGTCCTGATACAAAGTTAATTTTTTTTACAATGTAGCGCTTGTAATTTGAGTCACTCATGCCAAACAATAATATAAACAAAATAAAAAGTGCAATGTTCCACAAAAACATAATCAGTAAAATCAGATCTATATCCCAAAAAAAAAGTTATTTTCTTTTCATCTGAATGCTTCAGATGAATTAATTGATAAACTAAATTGAATGAGTGAATAAATACATTCATACAAATAGTGCGTTATATTCAAAGATATAATACTACACTGGTAACATAGGAACGATAAAGCGTTTAAACCAGCCATAGACCTAAATAGACACCGCAACTATGTACTTCGAGTTGTATAAAACTAAGCGTGTCGCATTTGTAGTAACGACACAAGAACAATTTAAATAAGAGAAGTACCTTGACATGGTTTACATGAGTTTTTACACTACTTTACCACATGAAAAGGAGTTTATCGTGTGTTTGAATGACGTCTTACTGCGATTACTTCGAATACAGACTAAAACAGTTTACGCGTGCTCATTTATTCATCTCGGTCGCGAAATATTTTTTTGCGATGTCTATTTTGATTGATATCTCTGGTTTAACACGTTAAAACGAAAATTGGCTTAGAGCGCTTATACAAGTATAAATGCAGAAGTATAGCTGAGGATATTCTAAGACATAAAACCTAACCGAACGTAGTAATTAATTTGTACTGTGTCAGATTTTCAGTGTTACATAATACAATACGTGTGGTAAGTGCAAAATATATTTGTTTAATTATGAACTACTTAAATACTCTTTGACAGAGCCAAGACAAGTGGTCGGCAAGCCGCGGCGCTGTGTGCTGCTCTAACTCAAATAAACAATTTTGTAATTAAACCCCCAATAGGTCTAAAATTGATACATCGAAAAATCACGAGAAGACTTATTTCTGACTTTTTTGAAGTGATAACTTCTTATGGGAGGGTGAACCGAAACGTTCCGTAACGCGAGCGGCGCGGCGGCGAGCGGAAGGTTCTAGAATATTCGAGAACCTTCCGTGAGACGTCACGCGGGCCAGTTGACCAGCCAGCGCTAGCCGACTTCCCTGGCTGGAACTTCGATAATTTCGAAGTCCCAGGTGGCGTCACACAGTGACCAGTCGGATCGGACCGGACTTTGACCGGACTTTCACAGGACTTTGACCGGACTGTGTTCGTTTTTTTATGGCGAATAAGACATGTTACCGTAATTTTGTTTTTGATATTAATAATAAAATGACGATTTTACTTATTTTATAATTTGGAAGAAAGTACCAGGTTCCCATAAACGCGAAGAGAGTAGAATGTCCATTTTTCATGGCGAGTAGCCGTAATTAATAAACAAATGACGATTTGGACAAAGAAAAACTTTTTAGGTTTTTTTCTTATTTGGAACATGTTGCCGTAATAAGTACCAGGCTCGCATAAACGCGAAGAGAGTAGAATGTACTTTTATCATGTCGAGTGGACATGTAGCCGTAATTTTGTATTCTCGCATGTTGTTTGGTAAGTTTTCACTTCTGTCGGCACTCCCGGAGTGCAACCCGTATTTTTTTTAATCTCTAATGACGAGACGAGCATGTCGCTCGCGTGATAGTAAGCTCCAGACTGCCCACAGACCAACACCGATCAGAACATGGTAATTTGAAATACTGCATGACACTGGACTGTGTTCGTCACCCATAGACATTAAGATGTTAAGTCGTATACGGTCCATCATTTCACTGGCTTCAAACGGGATCGCAACATGGCTTACACACTGCTGTTTGGGGGAAGAAATAGACATAATGGTGCTATCTACCCAGACCGCATCTCGCATACGAGAGACCTACGACCTAGTATACATCTCTTTACCATGTTGGTGTTATTTTATACCAAGTAGTACACATCGATAGCTCAGCGGGGAGTGGTATGGACTGTCGAGACGAAAGTCGCAGGTTCGAAACCAGCCCCAAGAGCATACACCACTAATTTTTCAAGTTACGTGTATATTAATTGTTAATTATCGCTTGCTTTAACAGTGAAAGGCACATCGTGAGGAAACCTGCATACCTGAGAATTCGATAAGATTTTTCGAAGGTATGTGAAGTCTGCCAACCCGCATTAGGCCAGCGTGGTGGACTAAGGCCTGATCCCTCTCATTCAGTAGAGGAGGCCCGTGCCCAGCACTGGGACGAATATAATATATAGGGCTAACAAAAAAAAAGTACACTGGACTTACATTATAATTTTGTTTGAGGCCAAATGGATGTACTACTAATATATGGGTCTTTTTACACATACGTTTGCCGACCACTGTCCACGAACAAAGATCGAGCGCTTAAAACGCTTTAGCTAGAATATTTGGTATAAAGCCAGCTTAATAAATATACATATTTTTTAAAAAACTAAAGGATTCTAATTCACATTTAGCGGGTTACACAGCCTAATTTTGCAGCACCTGCAGGCTGTGATACAATCCATTGATAGACGGACGAGGCAATGGTGATACTGCGTTCCTTCATTGTGGGAATTAAAACAAACACTATCCACTGCACTCGGTACTTTAGATAGTGTAACCCTTTACATTGCAATTTATGCTTTTATTCGATGTCTATAGAAGGTAACATTTATACGTGTTACAGAAAAGTACGGTCAAATTTAAACAACTTATAGTCGATATAATCGTTTCAGCCCCGTAGTACCGAATTCGATTGCATTGCTAGGACTATGTCCAAGCATGTTCTTTTTTATAGAATAGATAAACATGCAGATATTCGACTTGCACCTTTGAACAACACTAAATGATAAATAGCTGAGTTTTGTCTTACTCCAGCTTTATTATTCTCGCTCACGCACTTCACTTAATTTATAGAGATGTGATCCATCTTAAAGCTCACAATAAACGATTTTTATAAGATCCGGTACATAAACATTCACTGTCAGGTATATGTAACGGCCCTTAAACAAGACCAACACCTTTCTGTAACATGTAGACTATATTTTTATTCTACTTTATCTTTCCCAGAGAACGGCCACATAGATATGGCGGGTGCTAGTCTTAAGAACAGTAATGGCTTCAAAGCTGCTAAAACGAACTGTATGGTATAGAACCGCAACGCGTTGTTTCTACATATATTATCCTGTATGTACGTGTCCGCGTACATAAAGAAAGCTGCCGTGAATGCGGTTATCAGTATGGACCGGTTTTTCGTATAGTGACGGTATCTGAAAAAAAAGCATTTTTTTTCTTTTAAAATGTTAGCGTATTACATTAGCGACATATCGTAAGTGAAATTCCCAAAGAGGAGGAATTAAAAAAAATACTTTTTACTTTACAAAAAAATCATGAGTCGAGCCGAAACAAAAAACAATAAGTTTTTTGCTTTTTAAACATGACGATGAAAATGGCTAGCATAAGATAAGCATGGTTTGTAGTGATAATTATCATGATAATCAAGGAAGGATTATCATATCCTGCACTTATCCCACTCGCAATGGGGTCGGCGCAACATATAGCTGGTGGTAGGATATTCGTATCCGCCCGGATAGCGACCACCGTACACATGGTGTTAAACCCGTTTTTTTGGACTGCACTGCTCTTACCATCAGGTGTAGTGCAGTAACTTTGTTATGCTCGGATAAAAAAAAACATGCTTTTAACACATATTACAAAAAGATTTGGCTTGTAGTGTTTAATTATCATGAGACATATCTCTCTTGATAGTTCTGACTCCTGAAGACAAGACATTAGTAAATATCTTACTGTGCAACTGCCGGGGTGACGGTAAGAGCCCAGCCGAGCAGGTAGCCTGTGGACTGCACTAACGCGAACACCGGGGTGGTACTAACACGGATCTCATCCGGATTCTCACACCAACGGAATGCCTGCAAACAGTTACAGTACACGGGTGTTACATTATGACACTGTAGGCTACATTGTACAAATCACGGACAAAAAATCCATGCATGCATGTTTGACGGACCCTGGCACTAAGCCGGATGACGCCAGGCATTAAGACAAGGAGTCATGAGTGCCTGTTTATGTATAAATAGTCTTAAAAGTTTTTTATCTTGCTACAGGCCATAGGTTCTCAAACTTATTTCGTCTACTACTTTGAGATACAATTATTGTTTTTAAATGAGGTTGAGTTTATCAACTGTCAACGACCCCCCACCAGTGGCGGCAACCGCCGACAGCCTCGCGCCTAAGTGGGCTTTGCAAAGAATGTTTTAGAAATCGATAAAGTTTAGGTAGATATTCTTATTCATTTCCTTACATGTGATTCCGCTTGCGAGACTCGGGGAATCGAAGTCGTTAATTAGCTTTTATTTGTGTAATTTTTTTGTCATATGATTAGCGAAGATACATTAGTGAATAATTAAATCATATACTTATACACGTATATAATTCAACTCATTTTACGCAACAATATCTTTCTGCCTGGGATATAAAAGAGGGCCCGCAAAGCTGACGTCGCTGACGTCGACGTCAACGTATGTTCGAGCGCCGCCACTGTCCCCGACTCACCAGTTTGACGGTCCACTGCGGGTCCCAGCCGCACAGCGTCAGGCTGAAGTATGTGACGAAAGCGATCGCTATGGTGACCATGGCGGAGACAGTGTGCCACACCACTGCACGGCCCGGCTCGTACCGAGTGTGGAACCCGTAACGCCATATGAACGGATCCGACACGTAGATACACAGCGCCGGGGCTAGGAACGAACCTGTGGGAACAGCATTCATTATTTAATGGTGCTGCCACACCGATGTTATAAAATGTTAACAAAAACATTTTCTAACATTTTTTAACATTTTCTAACATTTGAAAATAGAAATCGGCCCTTCTTTGACGGCTTCATTGGCGGCTTCTTTGACGGCGCCGCTCTCAAAAGTACCGCCGCCCGCGGTTAAAAAATGTTACAAATTGTTAAGAAATGTTTACTAAATGATGCTGCCACACCGCTGTTATAAAATGTTATATAACATTTTCTAACACCGGTGTGGCAGCACCATAATGTGTTTAAGATGAAATAAAATCCTGGTGCTCGAAATACAGGACAAGACTGGAGAAACACCCGAACCAACTAGCGACCCAGTTGACGGTTCCAGATACATTTCGCAGGCTAAAGAGACGGCATATTCTAGATTTAGATATCAGCCTATGACACCTTAAAGAGACGTCACAGTGGGGAATACTCTCTGACACGAACAACAGCTCCCAACTCATCTGCTCATAGTCATTGACTGATTGCATGATGCAAATTAAAAAAAAAATGTGTTAAACTTTGTGCCAGATTCATGAACAGTATATCGAGGAACTTATTAACAAAAATGACAAAATGGACAGAGGACACATTTTTTTTTAATACCCCCAATGGTCACATACATAGTCCTGACCCCACAGTAAGATACGAGTCTTGTTTCGTGGGTATCAATAACTAAGAGAAACTTTCGGTCTCACAACACCCAGACCCTGAAACAAATATTTGTGGATCCATTTGTCTTGGTGCGAGCATCGAACCCGCGGCCTCTCGCTTCACAGCAGACTACTCGCCCGCTGCGTCACGGAGGCTGTCAAAAAATTATATTATAAGAGTTCCGCTTTTTCCTTTATACTCATATTATATGGGCTTAAAAATTAGCCATTTGTTCGTTTACCAGCTGATAATATAACAATATAGCGTTTAGAATCTCACCAACTAAAGCGCCAAGCATGCACTGGTGCGGGAAGTGTGTGGCGACGTACATCCTCGCGAGCATCACCGAGCCCAGCGCCGCCGCGAACACGGGGTACACCAGGTACTTCCACCACCATATGTAGAACTTTCTGGAATGAATTACACACTTCTCAGTAGATTTTTCTAAGGCAGACACAAGCATGAGCAAGTGGACCACCTGATACTAAGTAATATCCACTGCTCACTTACTTTATGCACATACATATAATAGTCATGCCTGTTTTCCATGAGGGTAGGCAGAGACAACAAATTTCCTTTTTCTATGGTCTCTGCACATCTATTTGGCTATCATCACTCTGGTTAACACTTTTAACCATTATAAAGAAAGAAAGAATAAGGCATTGTATTTATTACTGTATCACACACTATAACGTACTAAAAAATAGTATAAAAAAACATATATATTTAAAAACATATTTTTATTAAATCATATAAACTTGAGCAAAGTCGCTTAAGGCTGTTCGGTCATGTTTTGAGGAAACCACAGGGATTCGTCAGTCGCAAATGCTTACGCCAGATCTCGCAGACGGCGTAAAAACGCTGGCGTGACGTATTAGAGGAAAACATGAACGCCAAGTCTCACTACGTAGGACGCTCTAGATGGGGAAAATAAACACCTGTCGTGCATGACATGCGAGATCCACATGAGCGCGAGGACTAGGAGCATGGCGGCGGCTGCGGTGTGTCCGGAAGGACAGCCGGGTCCTGTCTCACACGTCTGCCGGTACTGCCTCAGCTGCGGCCGGCGGGACCCAGCGTAGAAACTGGTCTCGCGCACCCACCAGTAAGGACGGTCTTCTAGTAACCACCTGGTGAAAGTTGATTTTTAAATTAGACAAATTTTATTAGTAAGTTGCCTCAATGGCATTCTCTTTCATTTTATAATTTAATATTAAGTAACAGTGGATAGAAGAAGTTGCAGGACCCCTTTGGCTAAGAGTTGCGAGAGATAGGGAGAAGTGGAAATGGTTACTGGAGGCCTATGTGTCTGCAGGACACACTGATTTGCAACCGGACCAATGTGCACAACTATAACTTATGTAACACTCAAATTAGTAATAAAGGCTTTGAATTTGAAAACAGTGGATAGATGACATCAGGAAAGTTGGAGACGTTACATGGATGAGAATATTAGAGACAGAAAAGAATGAGAACAGCTGGAAGACGCCTATGTGTCACAGGACACTCTGATCATTGAACCGGAGAACTAGATGTGTTAGTTTATAAGTATATTTTGTATTAAACTCTTTATATGTTTAATTATCAGCAATAAAGGCTAAAAATATTAACAGAGGAATACCACAATAACATAACAATAAAACGGTTATTTTATAGCAGCAACACTCGAGCAAGTGTGTCATCCCACTCGTCTGATGGTAAGTGATCTACACTGCCTATGAACACCCAAAATGCATAAAGATGATCATAGATGCATTGCTGACCTTTAAGGGGTAATTAAAGTATTAGGAAGGGGGAGGGGAGATTTCATAAGAAACACATTATACATACCATTTCATAACAGCATTGAGCCATCCACCAAACGCCATACAAAGCAGCAGTTGTGATGCGAACACCGAATCAATGATAGAAACAATCGGGAACAGTGTTTCCACCATGTGATGAGGGTTTGATATGTCATTCACTATCTCAAAGTAGTTTTCATACTCTATACACCTGGAAAATATAACAATACTCTCTGTAACACAGAAGATGAATTGAAACACAATGTAGTTGATCTTCCCTATATATTTGGGCAGAATTACATTTTATATTATGTCTTCCAACTGCCTAAACCCTCATAATAATTATTCAACCTTATTTATAACTTCCTACAGATGTTTTAAATTGGTAATTGTGTAATTATTGAATATCAGAACCAACTTAAAAATATACAATTATGTCTAATCTAACCAATTTTTCATTGATGCTACTATAGTTTTATTACAATAGTCAATGATTAACATTTGCATAAAATTACCTAAATTACTTTTAGAAATCCCCAACATACAATGATAATGAATAACTGTAAAGGTTTTCATCTAAAACAGATAAGAGTTATGTTGGGTAAACCAGCTTTCAAATAATCCTTATTCAAATTTGTCAATTCATTTATGGCCGGCGCTCATTGACGGCATGGCACGGCATGGCACGGCATGGCACGGCAGGTCATGCTGCGGCATCCCGCGGCGTCCCGTGGCATGCCGTGGCATCCTGCTGAATGCCCAGCCACTCTCTCTCTCTCGCGCACCGCGGCAATCCGTGGAATGAAACGGCATGACACGTCTGGCCGGAGCATCCCGCGGCGCGTCGCGGCATGCCACAGCATCCCGCGGCACGTCGCGGCACTGTGGTATTGAAATAAAGTAACGTGAATTCTAAACTCGTGGCAATAAGATTCAAAATAACTTGATTAGTAATAAAATCCTTTGCCATGCCATGCCGTGCCATGCCGTGCCATGCCGTCTATGAGCGCCGGCCCTTAGGCACTAAAATGCCACAAGCAAAGGGGAGAGGACCTTAGACAAATTCTTTCCTCAGTTAGTAGTTAAAAACAGTTTCTTAAATCATTTATTTATAATTTTAATGTCTACTATTAACCCTGCAAAAGAAGCACAACAAGCTAATAAATAATAATGAAGATAAAATGTATTGATTTAAATAAATTAGACTGTAAAATAATTGAATAGTATTACTTATAAATAAAAATACATACAAAATGGCCTTGGAAACTATTTACATAACACATAAATTCATTTAACTACGCTATATAAAATAGGTGTTAGTAATTAATTGGTTTCTTTGGTGCTGATTATTTAGTTATAAAAAACGAGCCGATTTCACAGTACAATTATGAATAAATCAATATTTACCATTCTTGGACAAACTCGATAACAGACACACCAAGCGCGTAAACCCTCTCCATGGTAGAATATTACTGGTTCCTTATCTCACACAGTCATTCTAATTAACTATTGTATTACAAAAATCACTAGAATTTAACCTTTATCCACTTAGAACACAATCAGTTCAGTTCAGTTTTGGAAGAATGGCGACATGTGATAGGTACACAATTCCGCCAATGTCACGTAGTCAGAATTTAAACGATGGAGGTTGACCGATGTAAAAGTTCTGCCGAAGATGACCAGTGTACTGTTATATCCAAGCAGAATCTAAAAAAAGAAAGAAATGGACAACACATTTACATTAACCCACCACCGGTGTTATAAAACATACAACCATACCATTCTAATGAGATAAAATAATCTAAATAGGGTCAAAGTTTAATTTTGTTAGTTTCAATAAATTTACATAAACATTTAATAAACGGGGTACTAACTAAAGACAATAAACATTTCATATTAGTGGGACGAGGGATATTCAAGGGTAGGAAATTGTATAGGGACAAACGGAGATTAGGACAACTAAAAAATATATGATCGGGAGAACCATCATCTAGTCCACATTCGCAGAGGGAATGATCCCGTATCCTTATTTTAGCCAGGTGGACGGGTGTACATGCATGACCGAGCCGTAGGCGACAGATGGTGGAAGTAACAAATTTATTAGCATCTCTGAATCCAAAGAACCAGGGTTTAACAGGGATCTCGGGTTGAATTTCACCATAATATTTACCGCAATTAATTCTCGAAACACGCCATGCTCTATCCCAAGCTTTATCCATGTGCGGCTTAGCCATGGAGCAGAGATCATGAGAAAAGATTTTATTATATTTCAGTGATCCTGTATTTATAGCCAATTTCGCACAAGAATCGGCAGTCTCATTACCTGGAATACCAGTGTGTCCAGGAATCCATGCTAAAACAATTCTAAGTCCCAGTTTGTAACACTCATACAGTTCCTGCCTAATTTGTAATATTATGGGAAACCTGGATTTGGAATGGAATGGGGTTGTCAAAATGGATTGAAGACAGCTTTTGGAGTCTGAGAAAATAATAGTTTTGTCAAGCTTATGAGATTTTACATAACATATCGCTTCAAATATGGCAATTGACTCCCCAGTGAATACAGACATGGGAGGAGGACATTTAAAATTTAAAATAATTCTGTATTTAGGCACCCATACAGCCACACCCACCCAACTAACATCTGAAATTTTCGAAGCATCTGTAAATATAGTTAACCAATCTGACCAATTGGTAGAAACTTTTTCATTAAATATATTACTAGCCTCTATAGAATCTTTTTCTATACCAAAATGGAGAAATACTTTGGGTTGAAATATTAATGCTTCATAATCGACACAAAATAGGGGACTCATAGAGTACTGCATGACTGGATGTGGAAGACGTGAATACTTGATATATGAACGTATTATACAGGGAAGAATATCAAGGGATTGGTAACCTTGAATTTCAAAAGCTTGAAGCAGAACTTGGAGTTTGGACAAAAGAGGGTGAGAGGAATTTTGAACCAATTTGAAAAAGAATCTATCTGATAGCAATTGTCTACGAAGATGAGGTGGGGGATCCACACATTCTACCTGCATAGCATTTATCGGGGATGATTTCATAGCACCTAGAATTATTCGAAGACATTTGGATTGGATTTGGCCCATCTTTTTAATAGCAGCTTTATTACAAGGATCCAAAAGGAATGATCCATAATCCATATGACTGCGTACTATAGCATTATACAGTAGCTTTTGTGTAAAGGGATGGGATCCCCACCAGACACCTGACAAAGATCTTAGTATGTTCACATTTTTCTCGCATTTTTTAGCTACGGAGTCAAAATGTGGGAGCCCTGTTAGTCTAGAGTCAAGAATAACTCCTAAAAACTTAGCAAAGTGTTTCTCAGGTATGTGTTCTCCATTAAACCACAGTGCTGTCGGTTCTAAGCGTTTTCTTTTTGTGAACGTAACCGAACAGCTCTTTGCTACAGAGAGAGACAGTCCATGAAATTCCAACCAATCCTGTAAATATGAGAGAGCGGAATTTAAACGACTACAAGCATCTGAGATGTTCTTAGATGTAGAGTATAAGGCGATGTCGTCCGCATATTGTAATATCTCACAGAATGAGTTCACAGATTGTTCAAGATCATAAGTATACAGGTTATATAACAGGGGACTTAGGACTGAACCTTGAGGGAGACCCTTCCAAATTGTTCGGGATGCCAACACTGAACCTTGCGATTTAATTAAAACCGACCGCTCTGTCAACAAACTAATTATGTAACGAACCAACTTCTCAGGGATACTCAGCTGAATTAATTTATTCCTGAGCACCGGAAGAAGGACGTTATCATAAGCAGACGCAATATCTAAGAACACTCCAATGAGGAATTCTTTGTTACTGTAGGCCAAACGAATATCAGTAGTTAGTATGCTAAGACTGTCAAACGTGCTCATACCTTTCCTGAAGCCAAATTGAGTCTTAGGGATTACATTGTTTTTTTCTATCATCCATTCCAGACGATTTTTGATCATGTGTTCCAAAACTTTACACAGAACTGAAGACAATGCAATGGGACGTCGCGAGTTAGGATCTGAAGGATCTTTGCCAGGTTTCAGCAACGGAATAACAGTTTGTGTATTCCACGGCGCAGGAACAACCCCGTGGTCAAATAAAAGATTAACTAAATTTAAGTAAAATAATTTTGCTCTTTCGTTTGCCTTACACAGGAAAGAGTACGGGATGCCATCTATACCTGGGGATGAGTCCGACAAACTATCCAGAACTTGTTGAAGCTCAGAGAACGTAAAGCTAGAATCTAATAAACTTTGCGATGGAAGGTATGAAGAAGGAGTAGGGAGTAAGTTAAAGTGGGGAACAGAGGGAGGTGCTAGCTTATCTGCAAAACTATCCAGCCATAATGAAGGGTCATTGGAAGAAAAGTCACTAGATTCGAAACATCCTCGAAAACGTCTTATTTGTTTCCAAACCAGTGCTGCAGGAGTTCTTGGGGACAGACCCTCACAAAAGTGTATCCAGCCAAGTTTCTTTTTAGAGGAGAACAGTTTTCTTGCTTGACCTGCAGTTTTCTGGTAAGCCAAGAAATTATCCAAAGTCATGGAAGAGTTATAATTTGCTTCAGCAGCATTCCGCTGATGAACTATTGCAGTGCATTCTGCATCCCACCAGGGGGGAGAGGTTTTAAAGATTTTGTTTTTTTTTTTAAGAGGGATATGTGCGTCAGCACAAGTAATAATGGAATCAACAAATTCAGAATAAGTTTCTAGAACATTTGTACTATTTGGCTGGCAAAGGGAGTCAATTTTATCATCAAGAGAGGATGAATAAGCAGTCCAATCAGCAGAAGATAATCTATATTTTAACATAGGCATGGGATTATTGTTGTGAGAGGTTTTTTCGGGCATGGAGATTATAATAGGGAAGTGATCACTACCAAAAGAAGTTCGAAGAATTTTCCATGAAAGGAGAGAGGACAAAGAAGGGGAGCATATAGTTAAATCAACTGCACTTTTTGGATTTTGTGTAGGATATACTCTACGAGTAGGACTACCATCATTGATTACACAGAGGTTCAAATCATCTAAAAGTTCTAAAATAGAATAAGCAAAAGCATCGCAGTGGCTTGAACCCCATGAGGTGTGATGGGCATTAAAATCCCCCATGACAATAACTGGAGGAGGAAGGGAGGACATGATTGCAAGGAGCTCAGGGGTTAAAGAAGAGTGGGGATGAGGGATGTACACAGACAAGAAACTCACACCATTAGCACGTAAGGCAACAGCGTTTATATCTGGACTGTGTAAAGGAATGTTTAACTGAGAAAATGGCAGGCAGCGCCTTACAAGTAGGGCACTACCAGCATATCCATCGACTCTATCATCACGGAGACAAAGGTAACCAGAAACTCGAAACCGAGAACCAGGAACTAACCATGTCTCCGAGATGGCTATGATCGATGGAGAAAATTTTGATATAAGGTGAGTTAGTTCATGTTTCTTTCTACGAATACTGTTAATATTCCACTGAAGAACACTGATCTGATCCACTTTTGGAGAGGAGGTTCGAGATTTGGGTAAGTTTTTGTGCAACGTTGGACGGTAAACAATCACTGTACATTGATATCATACTAAGCACCATAGAGAGCATAGTATCCAAAAAATTATCATTGGATATCTCTGATGGTGTTGAGTGGTTTTGTTGGAGCGCACATCCATTAAGAGGAGAGAGTGATATAGGGGTAGTTAGGGCCCGGTGGGCTTCTTTGTCATAGGACTTACCCAATGGGGCCCTAGGACGAGGAGAGGTAATTACGGTTTTTCTATATGATTTATTAGGGGACTGGGTCAAATGAGAAGGTGAGATAATGGGTGCAGTGGATAAGTCCTTCACACTGTCAGCGTAGGATCTGCGCACAGATGGAAACTTACTTGAAGCTTCTTCGAAAGAGATGCTGTCTTGTGACATTGACATCTTTATTGCCTTTTGTCTGTTCTGTTCTGGACAGGATTTACTAATAGTAAAGTGACTACCAGAACAGTACAGACATGTGGCACTAGTTTCTGGAACATCACATTCGTTACCTGAATGAGGTTGTGCACATTTAAAACACCTAGGTTTTGAACGGCACTGGGTTTTGATGTGACCAAACCTGCAGCAGTTCAAACACTGGATAGTAGGAAGATGATAGGTCTCAACAGGTAGGGAAGTATAATAAGAATATACATACTGGGGGAGGGTTTGGCCTTTAAAAGTAAGGACCACCGATTGAGTGGGGATCCAATTAGGGGTACCATCAACAAATGTCTTTCTATTCAACCTGCGGGCCTTTAAAACTAACCCACAACCATCGGGCAACTCCAAAGATTCAATTAATTCGTCCATTGACCACTCCACTGGTACATTCCGGATAAGACCCATTCTTGATATATTAAAAGTGGGAATATTGACAACATATTTGTTGATAGCTAAAAGTGGATTATCCAAAAATTTATTAGCTGCTGATGCAGACTGGAATTCAACAGATATTCTGTTTCTACCCACTTTTTTAAGTCCACCATTACATATATTGGCAATTTTATGAGTAGCCAAGAATTGGCCGAATTTAATTGGACGGATCGTGGTGCCCGCTGCTGGGTCTGGCTCTGACCGAGATACGTGTACTATGAATGGACCTTTGTCCTTGTCGCCGTATGACTTTAAGCCTTCCGACCAACTTGGATGCATGTACACCGTCTGAATTGACGGGGCAGCTATGGATGGATCGGTAATTGTTTTTTTAACAGATTCATTCCGACTATCATCCTCCATTCTACGTTTTAAACCCGTTTTGGCTATCGTAGGTGATAAATTTACATCAATCGGTGGTTTATCTGGCGGCTCTGGTGGATCGGGGGGTAGGACATCCATTGCTTGCGCCATGGCGCAAACAATGGGTGGTTAAATTAAAACTGGTACTTACCACTACTTAACTAACAACACCACCACCACAATAATTCAGCTTAGATACTAATTTACTCCGAAATACAGGAAGAAATTAATTTTTAAATATTATGGTCAATCACTCCACGTGTATCATCTGACATCCGCGAGCGGAATCAAGAACACAATCAAAACAGTAATCAATATTGATTTGATTAGTGACAGCTGAAATCGTTAAATGTCAAAATACGATAACTATAATATAGGCCGTGCAATGTACGCAACTTTACTATATCTTGAAACCCTTACGTAATGAAACGTTACGATTTTAGAGGCTTTTACATAATACATACTAATTTAAGAACATACTAATACAGTAATTCATTTATTATAAAGCAATTTTCTCAAATTATCTTGAATAATGTCCCGTAATACATTTTACCATATTATATCGACATCTATCGTACCGTCGTTAAATCGTTTCATTTCACATACTTTCGTCCCTGACATCTAGCGATACGTTATAAGAAACGTCTGTTACTTTTACAACAGATATCTATTCGCCACTAGATGGCACTAGCCACCAGAATACATAATATTTTCTATTTTAAAATATTACAGTTGATAGATAAATAAATAATAATAATAATTGCCTTTATACAGTTTGTATATAAAGTGTAAAATAAATAAATAAATAAATAAACGGTCACAATATGCTATTTTAATTTACATATAAACTCCACGTCTTGAATATAAAATATATATCTACAAGTATTTTTTCAATGACAGGCTTAAAAAACACGTCTTTATTTCAATGTTACTTCTTCTTCAGAGGTGGTAATTTTTCAGCCAATGAATCGGTAACCCCCCAAGGTTAGCTTGGATAACTCGAGGGTAGATGGCGCAGCTCTCCCAAGAGGCGAGTGAGCGAGGATTATTATTTTAATAATTGAATATTATTTCACGATCTCGTTACAAAGAGGAACACAAGTTTTGTTTCAACAGGGTTACTAAACATATTACTAGCACAGTACTATTTATCACTAGAGTATTTAATTGGTATGGACCATATTCATTGTCTTTTCTTTCCTACATTGCTAAATATCGTACCTGCGGTAATTAAGTATATTATTATGTAAAAAAACATTCCCAATAAGAAAGATGTTCGTGATAAACCAAACTTCTATACCTGAGGATTGAAAGGTAGCTGAGCCAGACGATGTTGATTATTTGATAATTATTTGTTTAATTTCACTTGTTATAAATAATTTCACTCGATACAATTTATTTAAACATACTGTTGATATAGTTAAATGAATTGCTTATAACATGTAAATATATACATACGCGTTCACGCTTGTAATTCCCGAAGGGGTACTCAGAGGTGTAACCAGTACCTACATCCACATTTCACCGAGCTTATTTCCAACCCATTATGTGACACAATTCCCGACTCCAGGCTCAGTATTTCATCATAGAAAATTCGAATTTACCCGACCGAGGGATTGAACCGAGAACTCGGTAAAGCAGTCTTACAATGTACGCTTTACAACAACGCCACAAAGGAAATCAATAAATTAATATAATTAAAGCTTTAATAATTTATTGTTGTTGGAAAATGACAATACATAATTACTGCTAAGAGCAAAATAGTACAACCAAAAGCTTCGTTGAACGCTGTACAATAGAACATAAACTCCGTTCAGATTTGGGAGAAAATTTAATCTTCGCGCGACGGAGGCGATGGAGGACCGATGCACATCGACAAAATTATCCACCGATACAATATTACTAAACTAAAGACAGATCCGAAGCTAATATAATATTTTGATAGTACTTAGAGATATTGGGAGTGTAAGTGGGCCACCAGCATCTTGGGTTTGGACCCAACATCACCTGCACATGATGCACTCTGCTGATTCACGGAAGAGCGGTATTTTGGGCGTACCTATAATATCAAGTTGATCATCGAATCATGATGTGTATGTAACTGGCATTAAACCGTCATGTAACGCTGGACAGAAAGAAAAAAACCTTACAGAGATCTATTACATATAAACTTCAAGCTTTACCTTATAAAAAATGCTTATAGTTCATTACACTCAAATATTGCTTTATACTAAACAGCATTCTTAGTGCTGGTCTACAAAATCATTGTATGCATTGATTTATAATCGATATTAATAAGTCCATTTATCGTCATGTTTATAGTGTCGCTGCCGAGGCATCGGTAAATCCTAAAGCTGACCATTAGTACTATTTTAGCTCAGATATCTCAGGACTCATCCAACAACATCACCTCTGATGCAGCCCGTCCCGTACTCGTAAACGCCATGATCACGTAGAATTATTGCATTAAAATATAATCTCGCCCCGGTGCCCGCAGTTCATGAGTTCGGGAGCCCGTGGTAGGGGGAAGTGGGGGACTTGGGGTAGACTGGGGGGATACTGTAAATTGAACCAATTTAAGCGTTTAAACATTTTTAATATATTCGGGTTTGTTGGGTAGAGCTCCATTAGTAGCTGTAATACTTGAGGTAGGTGTTGTGCCAATCTGAAAAAGGCTTCTGGAAAATATTTATGGTGGTCTTTTTTAGACTACTAAATTAAGAGACGAGTATGCCTGGTGGTAAGTGCCACCCACGTCTGTACAACCACTCAGAACCTTAAATTAGAATATAGGTACTTTTCAACCTAGCTTGGCAGTGACTACACTACACTTGATCGTAAGTTTAACGCAATCTAAGAATAGTGTCGACCAACGACAGACATTGTGTCTATCGTAGGTCGGCAAAATTATGCCGGCCTGCCTAATCGCGCTTCTTCACACTCAATTTAAAGGACTCCATGGCCCTGCTCAACGCTCGTAACCCTGAGGATCTGAGATGCCTGGTAATGTCAAAATTGCGGATTAAATATCACACTTTATGTTCAACTTTATTTAACTAAGACACCGAGGGATATTCGATTTCCTTCAGTTTCATCTTAAAATAATTAGGTATGTACATTGAAAATTGGCACTATTGGTATTTGTTTTTATTTTTGTTGATGAAATAAACTAATAAGTATATTTGTTTAACACTAACGGTTTGCAATCAGTGTATATGTTTTTTATGTACATGTTCACGTATAACTCCGCAAAATGTCGATCGCTTTTGATGATTGAAGATTAATCGAAATATTTCTTAGCCATGATTGAGGAAAATCTATTCAGCCGTTTAGAAATTACAAAACAAACTCTAATTGACATCGGGAACTTTTAACAGTTAGGTTCCTGCTTCGTCTAAAGTTTGTATTGTATGACACGTTATGAAGATATAATAATATTACTGGACCTACGTCATCAATTTCAAAGTTAACATGACCAACATTCAGCTGTTCAAACCGCAGCGCAGTTTCGTAACCGTCGGCCGATACGGTTTGTTCGCCAAACTTATCTAGTCAACACCATCAAACCTACAAAACCTGACACGATAACAGCTCTAATATGTACTAATATCGTAAACCAGATTTTGGCTTGTTACACAACTTTTGGCTATGACCGGACAACTAACTATTATCTTTGTAATAGAAAAACTCGTTCTTGTGTGCGATCTCTTTTCTTGCGCACGATTCTAATGCAAAACAAATATCTGTTAAACGTAGCTAAAATCTAGGACTCGGTTTCTGAAAGTACATTTAGCCCTCTGTCCTATATCTCTTTATCTTTACATAGTATAAAATGAAGTCGCTTCCGCTGTTTGTTCGCTTAAATCTTTTAAACTATCAACGGATTTTAATACAGTTTTCAGCAATAGATAGTGATTCATGAGGAAGGTTTATATGTATATCACGCTATGACCCATGGGACCAGGGCAGTAACATGCAGGTGAAACAACGAGGGACAGCTAGTTTTTGTTATAAATGCAGCAATTGTAAACCCAATACGTCGACATTATGCCTTTATCAGTCAAGCCGTAGCAACTTTTTGCTTAGTTATTAAACTTCTGACTGTATCGCTAGTCTCAACTCTTAAAAATGTATTCAAGCGCCAACTTACATGGGGACTGTATATAATTATGTATATAATCAATACTTCCGTAATTTAAGGAGGCTTCAATTTACATATTCTGAGCCTATAATATTATGTAAAAAGTGTAAGTTTGAAAGTTTGACTGAGTTTATCAGGTAATAAATAGTCTCTGTAATTTATTGATCCGATTCAACCATTTATCAGCAAAAGGAAGCTAGATTATTCCTAAATGCTATTTTTAACTGTTGTAAAAGCAATTTTTCAGTAAGAAAAAGGCTTTCATGCGATTGAAGTCATGGCAAAAAACTAGGCATAATTAAAGGATAATAATCTTGAGATAGAGTGCCGGAAGAACATTGAATAGTTTACTTAATATAAATCGATGGATACAAAATAACTTTTAACCATGAAGAAAAGTAAGTTTGTTATTTGAATCATCGCAAATAGATATAAACATTCAAACCACTTAGGTGCGGATAAATCCGCGCTAATCCAGTTAGAGCCGGCTAAATCCGGATTAATAGTCTGTCAAATTGGCGCAGGGGGCGCGCGAAGGCACCTGTGACCCTAAGGCCCCTGTTGTGCCCTTATAAACTGCGTGTTTTATGTTCACGTGATTGATTAGTCTTTATGGGGTGAAAATTGGCCTTATGTCCGCCATTTTTGCCGACGATTAAGAGTTGTCTCAGGCTAATACGCGCGATGATACTTACTATTTATTGACAAAAATGTCTATATTACATTATCTACCCTATTATGTCCGAATACTGAAACGCTACTCAGCTGTCTGACGGCTAACGGTTACTTATTTTCATACAATTTTGACAGCTAAGAGGGATTCAACTTGTTTAAAACGATCTTAAATACTTGAGTAGCGTTTCAGTAAAACTTCTAAGTACTTACTACTTGTACGGTTTGTACTTCTAGTACCATAGTACATGACACTTGAGAAAATACTGGTCAATTGTTGTTCTCTGGAAATATGCATATTTCTTCCGGGTATTGCGGTAGGAAACTACCTAACTACTCTCTAACACTACGTATTTTCACAATCTTAAAAATGGAACAAGGGATAGGTAAGCGAAAAGACGCAACAACGCAGCCAAAAGTAACCATCAACTCATTTGTGCCTTTGATTTCGAACCGTAATTACCATCTTTCCGCCTAGCGTTATTCCGTCTTAATGCCAGGGTCCGCCTTCCCATCATGATATGGCGGTGGTTTTGGTATTGGTATTATGTGACCAGCCGTCTGAACTCTACAACCTGCAACGGAAACCAAGTTTCGCCATTGCCTCGTCCGTTAATCAGCAGATTGTACAACGTGCAGGTGAGGAAGGAACCGTACTTACCATCGAATAAAAAAAATCTTTCACATGCATAAAATCAGAGGGATAAAATAAAAGTCAATGCCATAAAGGAATTAGTCGAAGTTTTCAAACTAACAAGGTTATGTCATTATGCCGGGGCCGTGCGTGTCGGTTCAGTTCTATTTGCGGCGAAAAAAAACTCAGCCGCCGCTAATTGTCGCTTTATTGGGCGACACTTTTAACTGGGGATGCGGCAGAAGCTCGGGATGGGAATTAGATGCGGATATTTGTATACGATACGTTATTTATGATTTTTAGACGTTATTCGATTATACATCTCCGTTATTTGAGTTGTAAAATCCAATTTCTTATTGTTTTTAAACCCACATCCCTGAAATGTACTTTCGCAAAGAACCGTTCTACGATTAGAATTTTGATGAGAAGCGTTTTTCGAAATTTTTATAATGGCTAAGTAAAATTATACCACTAATACAGCTTTTTAGCATATTAATATCCATTGTTAGTCGTTTTATGTGACTTAAGTAAAGCAATCAATATTCTATGTGTGTTAACTTTAGGCCGGCATAATTCTGCCGACCGTCGATGGACCCAAAGTTTCTTGACGGTTTGGACTGCATTGTACATAACATCAGATCTAATGTAATCACTTCGCCGCGCCATGATATAAAAAAAATCTGCATCGACTAGCTAACAGTAAGTACAGAATAGAATAGCAGTAATATTAACGATAGCTTAAGATAGCTAAACAGTAAGTAGATAAGAAATCTAGAGATTCACATCTTTCATTCGTCCCTTTTTTGTTTTTTTTTTTATGGTACCTGACGTTTCTCGATACATCGTCGAATATCGTACGTTTATCCGATTCTGTAGATATTGTGTCCCAACCCCAAACCTACTGTGACATATTAGTATAGTATAAAGTGCGTGTTTTAAACATTTTAAGTGGTTGTTGTTAAAAGGTTTTGATCTCCGTGCATTTAGAATTGATGGCATCTATTAAAATATTACTACTTTTTTTAGACATGACTTTTCATTTCCATGTTTTGATTTTGTAAATTAAACTCTCTTAGTTCATATAATTAGATTGTTATTTTTGATTTGGTTACCGCACTGTCCACATATTTAAATTGAGTAGATAATTTTAAGTATTTATAAAACTATTATTGGAGGCTAAAGTTGGTATAATCTTGGAACTTTAGCTCTGTATATGTTTTAGATACCGAAAAAATAAATTAATCCCTTTCTAAATTAACATAAAATAACAATAGGTACGAATAAAAATACCGCCTCATTAGTCTACTGGCAGAGTAAACTGGTAAGCTTCAATACCCAGATCGGGCAATGACAATTTGTGTTTGAATTTCCAATAAAAAAAATCGCACTTGAGTTTCGTGGGTTTAGAATTTGTGCAGTTTATCGCGAAAGGCACGGCACATATTTGTACAGAAATAAGCTCGGCAAACCGTTGGTGTACTAGTTACGCATCTGCCTACCCTAGCGGGTATACAAGTGTGAACTTATATTACGAATAAGAACATACAAGAGAGAAAACAGAGACCTTTCCCATCTTAGTGCGTTTTATAAAAGAGTGATCATTGTCAGTTATTGGCAGTATATAAATTACATAATTTACATTAGAGACTTATAATTTAAATTACATATATAGATAATTTAAATAATGTAGAGCAACTAAAATATTTTTTCACAAAATGCTCGCTTAGAAATTTTACAATTGCATTTTTTCTAGCAATGGACACAATTTGCTTTTGTGCGATATTATTATTGTTTCATATAATATTAACTTAGAGAACCTTATAATAGATCTATGCATATAAAAAAATTAAGTATCTGTCAGTGATTTGATGGAAATAAACGCTTTTTCTCCTGTCCATTTGTTTATCCGGGCTAAGACTCTGTGTGCTAAGTTACAGCTGAACTGATTTATATTTAGCTTTCATTAGCAAATTCAAGTTATTTCATAGAGTAATTCGAGCTATTTTTAACCCAGAAATATGCCTAGACGGGTTTCCACGCGGGTAGAGCTGCGAGCAAAAGCTATAGACTAGTTTTTATTTGACATATAAATTTTCTCAACTTGAGATATTATGGACCATTATTGACAGTAATTCAAATAATAATTGACTATGTAATGTAGAGAACCATTCTTATTTATGTATTTATTATAATCAATAAAACAATTCCCTAGAAATATGGCGGTTTGCTACAAAGTCTGCCCATAGACAAAACTCCCGGAACGTCACCAACTCTATGGCCACAATTTTGCGGTAATATCGGCAATATAACAATTAAAACACTACCGTAAAGTGGTGAAAATAATAGAATCAGACCCCATCTCTTCTTTTCACGGCGGCACCATAGACATTTTAGTCACGGTCAATAAAAACGCACCGTTGTTTATGGTACGGCAAAATGGTGCCATTCTATTTGGCCTTGGGCACAGAGAATGTATTTGTTTATAAGTTTATTGCGGAGGAAAGCTATGACTTTTTAATTTTTGTGGTAATATTCGTTTTGTTTTTCAACGCAAAACATGCAATATTATGTTTTACTGACACCAAAAAAGTTTTTAGGTGTTGGAAAAGGTAAATGCACTGCTTCGTCTACAAAAAATATCTTTTAGTTGGTTTCAGACAGATAAAAAAAGTGAATTTCATACTTTCGCAACAATTCATTTGGACCATGGTGTAAAAGCTGTAATTTTGAGAATTATGATGCTGTTTTGATATAAATAGCACATTTCAATGAACAAGAATCTTACCTGTTATTTTATATAAGTAGGTACTATCCTGCTCCTTGTTTCCTCTTAGTAGAGGGAAATTTCAGATGTTCATAAATTTAAATGTTTGTTCGTCAGCCACGCCTTAACGGCTGAAGAGATTTTGATAAAAAATTACATGCAAGAGGGTCATCAAGACTCAGGATATAGATTTTTTTTATTCCGGAAAAGACATTTATGCGAGCGGAACCACGAGCAAAAGCTAGTTAAAACATTTTAACCGTATTGTGTTTAGAGCATAATAAGTATGTTCAGTACCACGTATAGTTTATAGAGTTATTATATTGCTTCAGCAATCATCGTCTATTATACAAGTACGAAAAAGTGATGATGATGATGACCGCATTCATCCCTTTATGCCGATTATAATTAACAGTGATGACAACCTGTCATAACTTTACCTTGATTAACTACCTACATATATTTTTTGTTGTGTGACTAACCAGACTCGGATATCCGGCCATTGCTTACACATTCGTACTAATTGTTAAATAACGAAAATTGCTAAAGCCCATAACTTTGATCGTAATTCTGCACCTTACTAAATAGTACCTATATCTATTATATAAAAATAAGTCGGGTTTTCCTTCCTGACGATATAACTCCAGAACGCACGAACCGATTTCCACGGTTTTGCATTCGTTGGAAAGGTCTCGGGCTCCGTGAGGTTTATAGCAACGAAAATCTAGGAAAAATTTCAATAGAAAAGCGGGAAAATAGGGAAAATCATTTTTTTAAATACAGCGCCATCTCTGATACATAGCATGTACTACAAACCAATATTTTAAGTAGATGGCGTCGGTGCGTGACACATTGCTGACAGATGGCGCCACTGTTAGGCTACTTTTATCCCGGAAAATACAGATCACGCGGGCGGAGCCGCGCGGGACAGCTAGTATCCAATAAAACACATCCATTGGTACGTACCTAGCACAATTAATAATTAGATTTTATTCGATACGACCATTACAAAATACATAACCTAATAAAGCTAATAAAACCTAAGATCCACTAAAAATTACTATTTTATAAGAGCCACGGTCATACCATGTAAAATTCAAACGTGGCGAATCCTCCATCGCCATTTGTCGCAATAAAAAACAGTAAGAAAGAAAAGTATTGTCTCTGATTCCAATTTTGGATTCAATCGGACCGGGCGTCCATGATTTTATTTTCATGAGTGTCCCGGGACTCTGTGCAAGGGTTGTGTCTTTGGATTAACAGAATATTATTCTTTAGTCTTATATAAAATGATAAATCTTTATAAATTTCGCCACCTGACTTGTTTTAAAAACATATTATAAATAAAATATTTTAAAAACTTTAGCTCGTTACTGAAAATCAGACTGAAACATTTCGACATAACGATTCATTCGATATTACAGCTTTTTCATTAACTACTAGTGGTTATTTGCATGCTAAGAAAAGCTACATACGGTCACCAATTTGTATGTCTGTATGTATAGGTATCTGTAATATGATGCGAATGACTTCCACGTAGGCGGAACCGGAAAATTTGGGTTATTATAATTATTCCTTGATATTTGAATATAGAAAGACTACATTTAAAAAACTGAGAGGTATCCTAGCTTTTCCTACAGTAATACAGACTTAGGTATTCTAATAGATAGCAGAGGTGGCAAAAAAGCAAGTCAGTTGATAAGTCCACCTGCCTAGCCTGTACGAAATGCAACAGCAGGCCTACAAGTCGTATTTCTATATAAATAAATAAATAATAATAAATACACCCAATAGTCACACACATAGTCCTGACCCACAGTAAGATACGAGTCTTGTTTCATGGGTATCAGGAACTACGAGAGACTTTTGATCTCACAACACCCAGACCCCAAAACAAATATTTGTGGACCACACAAACATTTTTCTCGGTGCGCGGATCGAAGCCGCGGCCTCTCGCTTCACAGCCGGCTACTCGCCTGATGCGCCACGGAGGCTATCTACTATGTCTATGGCACTACCTAGGTCGGATATCGGTTACTCATCATATTTGAACTGCACTGCGTTTAACATTAGGTCCATTGTAGTTATTTTCCATGTCAGGATAAAAAAGTACATATTATAGTATTACGACTAAGATCTGCGCTTCGGTAATCTTCAACTATATGATTTAGTACGAATATATGCTAGTAATGTAGCGTTGGACGTCCACCTACAAGGTGGACAAACGACCTGATAAAGATCGCAGGAAGTCGCTGGATGCAGGCTGCTTCCAACAGGTCGGTCTGGAAATCTTTGGGGGAGGCCTATGTTCAGCAGTGGACTTGTCAGTCTTGTGGCTGATGATGATGATGATGAATATCCAGCTAAACGGGCCTCATCAGGTGCTTAAAAGAAAAATAAGTTAAATAATTTAATGTTATAATAGTCTATATTGGATCATAGCTTAGCCTTCGCATTTCCCAAGATCGAAAATTGCTGAAACACTTAACTTAATAATATCCTCTAGTAAGTACCGTACATTTATTACAAATCTTTGCGGACTCGAAACCTCGTCCGGTCAGTGTCCGCTTTACCCTCTGCATTTTATCCAAAAGTTACAGTTAATAGTTAGGGTGCATGCATAATTAGAGATTAAATTGTGCAGTTGTTAGTTTTGTTTGTATATTGAATTCTAATGGGCTTTGTGTGGGGAAGTGTTGATTGGCTGTATAAAAATGTAGTAGTGCTTGTTGAAATGTTTTCATGGTAGGCCTAACAATAAACATTAAAGAAAGAAGGAGAGGACGTAAGAAAACATTTATTGGCAGGCATTAGTTGGTACATGTACAATCAGCCGAACGGCATGCTCGTCACTTCTTAAATACTAATAAAAAAGCTTATTTGTTTGAAGAACAGACACTAAAGCAAACACTTAACAGGTAAAAATAGAAAATTAAATTTTCTAACAAAACTCCTGAAATAATTAGTTATTAAAGTCACGTATGTTCATCCGTTAATAAAAAAAAGTACGAAAATATATCTAACATTTATTTATTACTTTAAATGACAAAGCGAGCAGGTCGCTCGCCTGTTGGTAATCGCCACGGCTGCCCATAAACAGAAGCAACACCACACAGACTTTGACATAACAAAGCACTGCATGGCACTGGACTGCGTTCGTCACCCTAATATATTAAGTACTCTGATATATGTTAAGTGTCATAATACCCAGTTAATTAATAGCTTCAATATCCTTAGAAAAACATCAGTGCAGTGCAGTATGTAACTGCTGCTTGGCGGCATAAATAAACAAAGCGGTGGTACTAAACCAGACGGCGTCTAGCATATATGGGACCCACCACCTAATCTTTCTTTCTGCCTGGCGTTAACCCGGTTTAATGCCAGGGTCTGCCTTCCCATTATAATTTGACAGTGAATTTGGTATTACATGGGGCGACCCGCCGTCTGACCCCCGTAATCCGCAACCTACCACCCGTAACATTAAATAATAATCATATCACAATCGACAAATCTCTTTATATTAGAAGTCATTCTCAGGCTTTTTTATCTTCTAAATATTCCGCATTCTAAATCCTGATCCCTCTCATTCAGTAGAGGAGGCCCGTGCCCAGCAGTGGGACTAATATGATATATAGGGCTAATAATAAAAAACCGAAGTGTTATAATATGATTTCTTACATACAAAATAGAGAATGAAATTTATTATTGCTCATGTAGGCAATTAAAGTAGCGCTTAAGACATGTCAATACAAAATTATATACCTACCACAAACAATCTACTATTATACTACTATATTGTACTATTCTGTTAGTGAAGGAATTTTTAAAATCAGTGTAAAAGGTCTGGAGATTAACCATTACATACAAACAATCAAACTTCATCTCTTTATAATATTACTATAATACCAAGCAATTTTTGTTTCCCCTTTGTTTAGACATATTTAACGGCTAAAACAATTTTGATAGTGTCACAGTTAAATAGCTTGTACCGTAGGGATCGAGGTTCAATCCCGAGGGATGATAATCTATTATGACAAGGGTGAAAAATAAGTTTTTATAATTCGATTTGTACGAGGGTATGAATGGGGTAATGTGTTTATTCGTGTTGCTCAATTACATGGTAGGTAATAGTTGAAATGATTGTATACTGTTTTATTGAGACTTATTATGTTTATTCACGTCTTGCATTATGTAGATATGGTTGAGTGAGGTTTCGTAACGCAGATACAAAGACTTGTTAGAACTAAGCCACACGTAGTGGTAGAACTACACTGTTGACAGTGAATGTTTTAGGTTGTATTGTTTTCTAATGAATCCTCTTATTGGAGGAGTTACAAAAACATTACTCTTTAAGAATAAAAATTTGTCACAACCCTCAGCTTGCAATAATATACGCACAGCCGAGTTATTTTTTAATCCGGTCCGGTCGTAAACACCAGGCGGCCGGGTATCACGGATATACCGGGCCAATCATCCCGCCATCTACACTATTTTTTCTTGTGAAAATGTTGCATCGCACCTCCGAGGGCGACTTTCACCCTTTATGTATGTTTTACGAGGGGTTGCTTCGAAGATTTAGAGGGTTGGACCGTCTTGTAGGACCTAACCGTTGCTAACATCTGGATTAGGCATTTAAATTCATATTGGATGAGGTGTTTAATTTTGTTACTTTCGCCGACCTAGAAATGACCTATACTAATACATACATAATGATTTTTCATGTTTGCGCGAATATTACTTATTGAAATAAAACTAATTGGTGGACCAACCCGTGACCACGAAGGCAGAAAAGTCTTCGAAACTTCGGGATCAAAATTAATAAAACACCGCGATTAAATCAAAGAGCCAAAGAAAAATCACCAGGAATGTAAACAACATGTACCCAATTTTCAATTATCTCATTTATTGTAATTAGAGTAATTTACAAATTCTAACATTTTGAAAAGTGGGTTTTATATATTTTGTTTATAAGTACAGTATTTAAACAAAATACCAAAGGTTTTAGGGTCATTTTGTGTGTTAAAATGTAAAATATTTTACCATAGAAACATTTCGTCTCTACTAATTTGAAATCCGATACTTAACATCGCAGCTTTCTCCGCAGCTTCTTAAAACTAAACAAATCATAGAAGCATGACGAAACAAATCAGTCATACCATAAACAAGAATACATTATGGTGCCATTATTTACCCATACAAAATGGCGGGCGGGGATAATTTGCTACCGGTACCCCATATAAACAAATAACCGCAGCGGGGTACCCGCTATTATGGCGACAACACCTTTTTTTGAACAATTCTTCAACCATAAATATTGTAGTGCTGGGATAGTGTCGAGTTTTGTTGTAGACTCGAATATTTTGAGGTTATGTGGAAATGTTGTTTTATTTTATTGGAAATCAGTAAGCAACATGAATTAGTCGTTTCAGTTCAGGAAGGGACGAATATTCGATAAAGATAATTTAAAATTAAAAACGCTATTTATCCATTTATGGTTGAATGGTTTTAATATTATTGAATAATGAGCGTTTTAATAATACATTTTCAGGCAATTTATACATATTAATATTATATATTTTTTTTTATTATGCTCTGGGGATCTTCTGATCTACTTATGAAAACGTCGCTATATAACACGAGTTCAAGTAAACCTAGAAACAAACTAAAGGTCGTACTAATTTCGAAATAACTCTATTACGAAAATGTGACAACCACGGTCACAACACTATTGCGGTCCGTCCACAAAAAGCTTTATTTTGACGTTTCCCGAAACGTCTAATTGTTTATACCTTTTATACACATTTTTTTCTTTGACCATTGTCACTAGTTCATTATGAGTAGAGTAAAAGAATCCCTTTTGGATGAAATTGTAGCAATTTCTTTCGGCCACGTCGTAAAAGTAATAAACCACGCTTAATAACTTTATTAAGGTATTGTAAATATTTTTGAGATAATTTATTTTGGGTTTTACTTTATGGATCTGTAGATCGAGTTCCATGGGCTATGATTATTACTGAAGGTCGTTCTACCCAAATATAATTTATTAAAACTGTTAACAATGATATATTATGACATCTCTGACTGTAGATAAATACATTTTATATTTAGCATCTCGAAACGGGGCAACATCCAACTGGAGCAGTATTAACTGCCAAAAAAATAAATCTATAGTGTTCATAATGGAAGACGTCGCTTCTTTACATTGTTACAAGTGTATTGACATAGGCAGTAATATCAAATATATCACTGAAAAATATGCAACAATTAAGTTTGTGCTTTTGAGGAAAACGCGCTCACTCTCAGCGCATTCATGTCCGACAGAGTCACTTACCATCAGATGACTCACTCGCCTTTGCCATCTTCTGCAATAAAAAAATAATATATGACAATAGGAGGAATAGATACTACTATGATAACTACATAATGACCAGACAATGTATCCAGGCGAGACCGGGACGTGTCGGTTGTTCAGTCTATAAAAGGACAGTAAATGATTGCATAATATTTGTATTTGATTATTATTAACATTAAGCATGTATTAAGTATCCTACGAATATTATAAACGTGAAAGTTTGTAAGTATGGATGGATGGATGGATGGATGTATGATTGTTACTCTTACACGTAAAACCTACTGAATGGATTTTATTGAAAGTTTACAATAATATAGCTTATACATCAGAATAAGACATAGGCTACTTTTTATTCCAGAAAAAGCAGAACACGCGGGCGGAGCCGCGAGCAAAACCTAGTATCATAATATTACTGGTCGAAACATCAATATAATAATATGTATTTGTGTATTCGTTTTGAAAAATTGCGCATGAGTTACCTCTTAGAGAATACAGGCTTGCGCAAGTATACAGTAATATGCATGTTTTTTTACTTTAACTGACAAAAGCTAAAAATATTTCGATGAAATCTATTCTAACTCCAGTGCTTCTTAAGCAGTACCCAAGTTTGTGTAAAGCTATTTTCGCCCGTTTAAGCCCATTACAGTCCAAATCCCGCCGCGGCGGATCGGGCCATGATGGGGCGAAAACAGCCCGGCTGCACAACAATTGTTTTATTCCATGTAATTAAATCTAAAATGTCCGACTTACAATGTAACTTTACGCTTCGGGACTTGCTAAAATTATTTTTGTGTTCTGTTGCATTAGTTTGAGTTGATACCGTGTTCGAGTCTTGCGAGGCAAATTATTATATCAATAAAACCTATTTGCCGATTTCGAACATTTTTAGTGTTGCTTATATTTTACACATAATGCTTCCTAATGTTGTCCTTCTCTGGGATAGTATTAACAAAATATATAGTTATTTTTTTCTATGACACAATCTCAATTTAAACTATCTTATTCCAGTGGTTATAAATTGATTTGGTAGTTCAATTAAACATCGATTTCTAATAGTCTGTGAAATCTGTGATCTCGAAATAAAAGCTCTTATGGTTATTTGCACGCTACCAACCCTAACACGTTTTTTTCTATTTGCCTGGTTGTCCAAGGTAACCTTCGAAACAGCTTAATAAAAGCACAGAGTAATTTACGCCTTTTTGGCCCAGAAATATGACGATACAGATCAGCACGTGGGTGAATCCGTGAGCAAAAGCTTGTCTATAATTCTAATCCATCTCTTGTGATTAATAAAGAACCTAAGGACATCCAAATGGTTTGTCCGACCGCGACAGGACATAAATAGTATAATTACATTGTGGAAGTCAATGAATACGAATAAGTATTTAAAATAAGTATTCAACATTATTTTTAAACATTTTAAAATACATACCGTAACAAGTTACATTGTAAAGCTGAGCCCTGACAGCGCTGAATAAAAGCGGGAAAATTATGTTTCAACTGTCCGCACACTAAACGTCGTAACCACCCCATATCTCTATCCTCTTCTCATTTCACATCCCACATAAGTCTGTCCCTGTTACTAGCGTAGATGAAAACCAGCGAAATAGGCTTTTCCGTAACTGAAACGCTCACACGAATCGCCCTGGGGTTCCATGATGGCTGATTATACAATGCAATATGGCCCGGAATACCGTGAACGATTTTCCGAGGCGTACATACGGGAAAACGGTCAGGGACTTTCCGCCAGGAACGGTAGAGAGAAACGGGGCTTTTATCTCCGTTCCGCCATTGGTTGTTTCAAAAAAGTACGAAGTTTGTGATTGGCCAAAACAAATTGCTTGCGCCGTGTTCTTTATTACTTTTATATGTGAAACGTCTTATGCGCCGATGTGCGCAAAATCAAAAAGGTTGTAACAGTGTCTGCTTTTGATAGAGATACGACGTTTTCGTATTGAAGTGTTGAGGCGTATCTTATATTCAGTTGAGTCGCAGAATGAAATTGCAATATTAGAGCAATTATATGAGTTTTTCTTTTTGACAACGATCATGAAACCTGTCTGGATAGGACACACGTATCCATTTCAATATTGTTAGCAAAAGCAAACGTGTTAACAAAGTAAGTACAGAAATTATTAGGCACTTTTGCTTAACTATATAATACAGATTAGTCCTGCAAATGTAAGGTAGTAGTCTGGTAACTTAAGACGATTTTCTTCTTCTTTTTTTTTGGACAAATATATTTTTTGAAAAAAATTAATAGTTTATTATTATTACTACAGATCGAAGTTGACACCTCGAAAAAAAGCGCGTGGTCCCGATGATTTGGTCTCTTAATGTTAACAAGTCAAAAATTCTTGATAATTATTAATCTAGACATGTCATTCTGGTCGGAGCTACCGATAATTTTTTTCACCGCTAACTTTTTATTTTAGAACCCCATCTTTGCTACAATAAAAGGACTTTATTTTTCAAAGTCCGCCATTTTGTTATTTATCTATGTAATTTAACTTCAGTAAAAAGACATGACATTCGGCTTAAGTTACCAGACTAAGTCTTAAGTCTCGTTTTTCGAATGAACATAAATTGAGACGTGTCCGACTTACGGACTTGAAAACTTGTACAAATACAGCGTTTTTGCAATATCGATTTAATTGTCGTTTTATTAGTCGGTTTTATTTGTTGTTTTTAAAAAGATTATTTTATTATCTAACTCTACTATATACACATTCAAATTGTCATTCCAATTCCTCAAACCTCCCATTACTCTTTCATTACCGAAAACCTTTATAATTTCCAGTAGCTGTTTACACATTCCCTTCACAACAGCAGCGGGATACCAAAACTATTGAAACATAACCTCACCCGACGCTAAACATTTTTATTGCCCAAAATCAATACAAATGTTACAATGGACCATAAACAAGATTAGTTGTGGACGGTGTGTAACGAATCATTTGCTACCGTGCTAGAGTTGAACGCAGCGGGTAGTCCACTGTGGTGACGTGTCACTCTATTCAGCCTTTGAAGTTTAAAGTAGAATTTTCTTCTTTTAAAAAGGATACTTAAATGCAGGCTAAGTATTTAAAAAATAGTTTAAATTGACATCGATAGATGTAAAGGAAATTTAATATCTGACAATGTCTAACCTATTATATATATATTATGTATTAGAGCCATATCGCAGTACTTACATAATTAATTTCTACATTTTACTTAAACTTCAATATGGGAAAAGTATACTAAAACGTTACCTAACGGCCGAGTGACTAAAGTATACCTACTTATTTCATACAATTTTGACAGATAAGGGTGTCTTAACAACATGTTTAGCACTATCTAATTTTTTTTTTTATTTTTTTTTTTATCCCTAGTGCTTAACATTTTTATTCAGTGGCATATCCTGATCAAAGAGTACTGCATAAGTGACTACTCAAATACTTAATAAGCGTATATATTTAATAAGTAAATTTAAATATGATCTGTTAACAATAATATCGGCCTTAGCGTAGTCAGATGCCACATTTATAAATTCTTATCCATGTCCGTGTGTAATAAAGGCGAAGATAGGACGGTGGGCAATTTTTCACGTCGCTATCTAGTTAAATAATAGCGAACCTCTGCGCCCCCATAGAGTTTATATTTCATTATGCGATCACAAGCCATCATCGAGATCCAATTGAGAATGTGAGATGAAGCCGACTTTATATTCAGTACTATTTGATGTTAGACAGTAGAATCAGGCTTTGCATTCAAGACTCTAGGGCAATGTTAATTGTCTACTAGTCGTGTGTGCCGTGGTAGGTAAGGTCATTCTAATGAAACGAACGAAGATAATCTCGGCTAAATGTGGGTCTGTTGGTTACATCTCTGCCTATCTCTTCGGGGATTACAGGCGTGAGTGCGTATAAAATTCTTAGACCAATGTCTATAAACTAAATCATAAAAAGGTTTGAAAACCATTAAGGTTTTAATTGTTAATTGCACTGTCGTCCAACTAAACTGAACTCAAACTAAATTATGTAATTTATTATTTTTAGTTTTCTTGCACAGTCTTTACAGCATGTTGTCTACGTATGTCAATCCTGTCAACAAATTATCTTACAGATAAAATAATACTATACTTGTACTTAAGTCGTCTTATATCAGTTTGTTACCAACCATTTGCGAAAGTAAGCAAATTTTTTGTTAGATTTTGTTTGTTAGTACAGAATTTTCAGTGATAGCATGAATGAGCCGGACCGATCACGTTGTTACTCCGTTTTCTGGCTCACAGAAAACGGAGTGAGTGAAGGGTATTACACGATGATTGGGATATCCGGAGGCCGAAATCCACCTCCCATTCTCAATCCCTAATTACCCATTTCCTTTAGGGTCGGCAACGCGCCCATGATTCTTCTGGTATTGGGGAGTACATGGGCGGTTGAGATCATTTACATTTAGATAATTACCATCAGGTGACCCACTTGCACGTTTGCTGACTTTGCTATAAAAAAAATGTAAGCCAGCAAGCCAGGCAAATAGTTTTCGGATGTCTTGTATACTGTACACTGGTGTATAAACACAAATAAAAATATGGTATATTATGCCAACCCCATGGTCATCCTACAGCACTCCATTTGTTTTCCCGTTTACATCTTATCATTTATAAGGCTATTTTCGTGGTACACTCGCCGACGAAATTAATATAACAATGTTTTTAACAATATTATTTTGCACCAATTCTAATATTTATATTTGCTAATATTGACAATGAATCTGTGACTTTAACACTAGTGTTAACTACACAGCTGATAATTCCTAAGAACTACTTATTTTTGAGTATTGTTGGAAATATTCATGTTAAGGACTTTACGAGTTTATGATCATCTTATTCAATTAAGTTGTTCTTGTGAGCCATCCTTTGGTACCAGAGTATAGTGTAGATCAGCATGAAGTTGCAAGGCGATTATAAATTAAAATTATGATTATCAACTAAGAAAGTCAATCTTATGATAAACATTTATTACAACATTCTTTATATTGTAAGATAAAAATCATTTATCGTTCCTTTATCAAGACCGTACAAAGAGTTATTTTATTATATAATCTTTATTTATAGCCAAGCAAGTGGGTCACCTGTTGGAAGTGGTCTTCACTGCTCATGAACACTTATAATACCAAAAGTATTATGCATGCGTCGCCGATGGGAATTCGAAAGGCAAAGATGGATATTACACAACGCACGAGACGCAACAGCAAGCTGCCAGTTCCCATAAGCTTTCTGTAAGACAGTGGTAATAACCCGGTGGAGCCGGCCCATTCATACTGTAGACAAAAATGTCTACAGCACGTGTCTACCACTTTGTCTAGTCGTTATTTGGTAACATTATGTCCTCGACTGTACTCTATTACAGATATAAATCTCACAGCATATTATTAGAAAGGGTATTTCGTTTACGCACATACGAACTCTGGCGATTCGTTATTTTTATCATTCATACCATATTCGCATTATATTTGTTATTGTAATGTAATTATTTACGCCCAGTTGGTAATTACAATGGGTTCTCTATCACTCCCAATGATTTTTATCTATATTTTTCTGAGATGGCTTTTAGAAATGGGCTCTTGGTAGTAAATCTGTATTAAAAGTTTATTATGGTATTTCAACTGATTATTTAAGTGTTATGTAGGTACTCTAGACTAATATTAGAAAAGAGGTTAAGTTTGTTCTGTTTGTCTTGTTTGTAGGTGGTAAAACAATATTTCATCAAACTCGTAATCCTATCGTACTTGACGCCAGTTTTCGTTATCATAAAAGTGAACCTTCTGGTAAGAACAATACTTTCATGCGGACGGAGCCGTGAGCAAAAGGTATTCACTTAATAAATCAGTATTCCTGTACATCTTACCATTTAGGTCAACAAAGTGATATTGTCCATGTCTAAAGAATTTTAATTTTGTATTAAAAACATAAATTAATACACATACAGCAAATATACTGCAATAAGTACTTGTATCATGTAAATGTACTCTAAACAACGATGTGTTAGAGTCACGTTGTAACCAGTTTTGTCTCCACCATCTGATGTCATCTGATGTCTTACAAAAATCTACTGTGAAGTGTCTTTGCCTTTGTATCTAATACGGTCAGCGAGATTGTTGGCTATTTAAAATACCAAATCTCTATTCCCTAACTTTAAATGTCGACAACGCAACCACGCTTCTTCCGGCAATGTGTTCATTATTATTACACAATGAAGCAATTCACTAACTCATTTTTAAATAGAGAATAAGAAAAGCTATAAGAGAATCTCATTCCGCTATTTATTTTTCCATCACTTAACAATAAATTCACACCAAATTTTTGGAGCTAGAAAACCGACGAAGTCATGGCTTACAGTCGTGTACAATGCCATAACTATAAGTCAGAGAGAAGATTGGCATTATGATCAAACACTCATTGGTCGATTGTTTTATTTTGACAGATTAGTCAACTAATTGTTGCACTCTACAGTTACACACAGCTTCGACACACACATACCTACATTTTAGAGTTTTTTGTAATATTCTGTATAAATTTTTCCTAACTCATGGGTATGCTACACAAGAGTTGTTCGATTGTTTTATTTTAATTTCTAACAGCTTAGTCAACTAATTGTTGCACTCTACAGTTACACACACCTTCGACACATACCTACATTTTAGAGTTTTTTGTAATTCTGTATACATTTTTTCCAAACCCATGGGTATCCTACACAAGAGCTATTTCCCCCGTCGTAATACGCTTATCATTTATTAAGTTTATCTGAGCAACGGATATATGGCGACTACGCTTCTATTGCCATATTATTATAAGAATATAAGACCGCAGACTGCTTACGTATAGTCGACATTTTTATTTATAAACTAACTTGTTCCGCGACTTTGGTTGCATATTTAAGGTTTTCTATCAATGAGTAAATTTTTATCTTTCTTCTACCTGGCATTATACCAGGTTAGTGCCAGGGTCTGCCTTCCTAGCGTTTAAGTCACACACATTAACACCCCGCTTCTTCGATTCCGGCACCAAGATAAATGTTTGTGTGATCACAGAGTAACACAAAGTCGAGTATATGTATATATTACGGGAAACTCGGTTATGCAATGTTTGTGTGATCACAGAGTCACACAAAGTCGAGTAGGTATATGTATATATTACGGGAAACTCGGTTATGCCTTTCGGTTATGGTTATAAGGTTATCACCATCATACAGACCCTAGCATGTATGACCACCATTATACATCAGTTGCTGTTTAAATCTCACCCAAATATAATGGAACAGGTCATAAATGGACATAATTTTATTTAAGTTCGTGGAGAAATTATTGACATTGATCTAAAGCGGGACTAAACAAAAAATATTTGATTTGGTTTCAGTTTAATTTCATATAGACAATATGTATAAAGTCGTGCTTAATTCTAAAGGCATTATCTACCAGCTTCCCCAGTTAAGTGTTAAGTATAGTCGGGTGACAACACAATGCTGAATAACTTTAATTTACCATCCACTAACAGTAGTTCCCCTTAGTCTCCTATAGGTACTATCCTATAAAATATATACTGTGACCTATCGCTCCCCTCAAATTAGGGGACCACTGTACCCGATGGTGGTATATAAACTGATACAGTAACAGTAAATTAATCGTCCGAACCGATAATGAACGGAATCGCGCAGTACCTAGTATTTAACAGGTAATTTATCACAATACATCAGCTTGACCGGTTGGGGTTGCCATAAACGGTACAAGATATCTCGAGACTTGGAAAAATCTTGAAATTATTGAAACAGGTAAGTTAGACGTACTTATTTGACTTACTAAATAAAATTTCTGGCTCAGTATCTTGAATATATTATTATATCTGTAATAATATTCACAATCGAACTACATCTATTTACTAATTTTACGAAAACAGAATTTTTCAGGCAGTCCGAGTTTTCGCGAAAATACTAAAATCGCAATCTTTCAGGGACATATTAGTTTTAAATTATTGCACCCACCATCCAAACAAAACTATCACACTAAACCATCCAAGGTCTAAAATATAGTTTTGGGTAGGTGTAGTACCTTTTAGGTCAATCACACCTACATATCTCCTACTGCAATTCATTTAAGCCAGTATTTATACTATGTACCGAGAAACGCGCCTAGTCCAGTCTCAGGGACAACTAATATACGATGAAGATAGCATGAACTCATGGAAGACATAAATAATAATAATCTACACACTTTCTTGAGCCATCTTCTTTCTTGAGTGGTAGAGCCACGGTGTAGACAGTTTTGTCTACAGCATGAATGGGCTGGCTCGAACGGGTCATTACCACTGTCACACTGAAAACCGACGTAATGTAGCGGCTTGCTGCTGCGTTTCGTACGGTGAGTGAGATATCCGGAATCCCAAATCCCCTCCCCTTCCCTATCCCTAATTATCCCTTTCCTTTATGGTCGCCCATGATTCTTCTAGTGGTGGACGTACATGGGCTGTGGAGATCACTTACCATAACGTGACCCACTTGCTCGTTTCCCGGCCTATGCCATAAGAAAAAAAAACAAACCAACCTAAGATTGTCTGATAGAGAATACTTATTAGTCAATTAGTTATTTAATTAAAATTTCCTTTGGTGTTATTTACACAAATAATGTATAATAAACATTACCAATCAGTCGATAAAGGAAAAATGCCGAATAAATCCTGGAATCCGTTACCACCGGGCGCGCTCGTTTCCCAGCTCCCGATAATGTGCGGGCGGTTTAATTAAGGCCGGCCGCGCGCTAGCGACTGCAATAAAACTGTGCGCGTTTATTAAGTGATTTAATGCGAGCCCGCGTCGTGACGCTAACGCCCTACCCTACGCTTATTGGCCAATCGGTACTACCTAGAAATGCTCAGTGTTTACATTTAACTTCCTATGTATATAGAGCTATGTACGCTGCTACATGATACACTTTTTGCATCAACATATCTTGAATCGCCTTATCGGTCTAGAGGCAGCGTTCAATGGCTAAGAACCATGAGGACCTGGATTCAATTACCAGGTCGGGTAAGCACAATTTGTGTTATGAGACGGAAATGAGCTCGACAAAATGTGGGCGCAGCACTAGTTGCACTTCTGTTTACCCCTTCGGGAAGGCGTGGACTTATATTAATGAATCTCTAATAGCAATTTCACATTCTAGTATGATTTTGATGACTTATGTATATCGATTCACTAAACCATCCTCATAAACGTCAGCACGACTTTAACAGGGCCGGTCCTGCCAGATGGAAAACGAAGCGACCGCCTCAGGCGCCGAGCCATAGTATAGGCACCGATACTAGGTTTCAGATGCCCTTGTATGTCTATTCTCTGGGTTCAGGCTTTACTCATACAAAACCATGAGCAAGGAGCAGCATATTTTGATTTCACTCGAACTTTTATTTAAAGTTGGGCCGGTACAAGACTTTAAGTCAACACATATGTTGCTAGAACGTTCATTTCGCTGCTAATTTACTGCTATATTGCCTTATATATTAAGCCCCGAGCATACAAGAGAAGCCCGCACCCAAATCACAATGCACCAGCAATCAGCATGTTAAATTATGGTTCAACCGTCCAACATTCACGAACCCTGAACACAGCTGTAAAGTATTAAACTACCATGGACTGCGGATGGAATAGACTTTGTACATAAGTATATTCCGTTTGAACCACGATTAAGTGCAACTTGCAGTATAATGTGCCATCGCGCTCCAAATATATGGACACCATGATGACCACATCGGTACTATAGTGTACGTATTAAATATAAGTATAAATAAATAAATACACCCAACAGTCACATACATAGTCCTGACCCCACAGCAAGATACGAGTCTTATGTCGTGGGTATCAGGAACTACGAGAGACTTTCGGTCTCACAACACCCAGACCCCGAGACAAATATTTGTGGATCACACACATGAAGTATGCTGGCTTTCTATACTGATTGACGTATGTATTTTATCTACTATATAATTATCCGTAATCTGTAAGTCTACCAAATATACTACCAGTCAGTCCAGTCAACCGGTCAGTCTACCTTGTGTTGAATGATACAATGGCTTAGTCATCTTAAATTCTAACGGTCTTTTATTAGCCGAACTTCAATTCGGTTCCGTTAAAATATCCTCTTGATCTAGGTGTTGTAAATTGGAAAGCTAGCTAATCACGAAACACACGACGCTAATGTTAAAATAGTAAACTTTATTTTAATATTATTTGAATCATACTGTTTTTAGGTGAACATGCTTTACCACGGCCAAATTATACATATGTATAAGCTGTACATAATATTAAATAGAACAAAATACGCGCGTATTTTCTATAACTGGTAGGGGGGTACATGACATTTTTGTACCCGACTGTATAGCGACCACTGTACATATGGTAAAAATCCTAACATAGTGACTCGTTTCGGAGGCGAGTCGCGTTTTTTGGTCAGCTAGTATATATTCAGTAACTTTAGGGCTGCATAATTCTGGTAACCGTCCAAAGATACTAATTCGCACGACGGTTGCTATTATACTATACTCACTGTCGTGCTAGGGTAAAAAACATGGCAATCGAAATAACTGGCATGTCTACATATACGAGCTTCATTTGAATTTTGAATTTTATTCCTCGCCAAGAGAGTCCACCAATAAATATACCTAAGGATAATACAAAAAATAAAAATGCTGCACTAATCTATTGTGTTAGGGGAGGAAAATAGATTAAAACAACAAAATAAATTCATATATAACTTTCTTATATTTATCTGGGTGTTAATTACAATGTAATTTTTACAATGACCTTAAATACTACGAGTAAACAGTTAATAAATCTAACATAACTATGTCTAAAACTTACTTTCAGTATTTTACAACATTTATACATTTACAGACTTGCGACTTTTAACTAACGTTGATATTAGTGTTTAAATAAAAAATACGGAGGCTACACTACATTTCTTATAAGAGTTCAAATAATTTGCATTAAACGTGCACGGAAGGGATTGATTTTATGATACACCTTATCTGTTTCAATGTAATATACCTCAAATGTAAATCCCGTTTAGCTATGAATAAAAATTAACAGATATGCGATTTTATACTTTGACACTAATTGTCAGTCGCAAATCTGCACCAAGCCTCATTTCAGATATGAGATATGAAGTTATATTGCACTAATTATGTTCTATTATGAAAACTTTGGTCTATACACTATATTGATACTAAAAGACTTTTCTTTTGCTTTTTACTCATTGAGTGTGAGACATTTTTTATATTATGCAAGATTTTTACATAACATAATCTTTACAAGAACTTTTATTCAAGAAATTTATAATCACAATGGATAATTGGATGTTTATCCAAAATGTTTTTAGCTTACACAGTTGGAACAAAATGGAATGAACACAAATGATTACTTACACTTATTCGAATATTTTACATTATATTAATGTCTTTTTTCTATAACATTTATTTTAAACAAAAATATATACACACTAATCTCCGAATAATAATTAATACTTATACCATTTAAATTTTAGGTACTTTATTATCTTGTATTTCCCGACATTTATAGAATTAAACTATAAAACATTTATAGTATCAATGAGCAGTAGAGCGCGTCTACTAACACTAATAACTAAAAAGATTATGTAATTTATATAGCCTAAGTATTTTACAAACGTAAAGTAAGACTGTTGAACTTCTGAAAATCTACAAAATTTATATTATGTACATCTGAAATCAGCTTTGTACCAAAATATAGAATCATAGTAAGTATAATAAAAAAGTGTTATTCGTTTTTGAACGAAACAGGCGTCAGAAAATAACCTTAAACTCAACATGACCAGCATTTAATAAATTACTTAAAAATAACTATATACACTACCCGAAGGGGTAAAAAATTATTTGTCAACATTTATATTGAAATTGGGATACGCCGGCCTAAGGGATGACGCTTCGGCGTTTACTGGCGACGGAGGTGTAGGCGGGATGTAGGGATAACGGGGGTATGTTGGGTACGGATAAGGGTACCCAGCTGGCAGTAACTGGGGGTTATGGAAGGGAGGTATTAACGCCGGGGAGGGGTACCCGTATGGCAGACCGACGGACGAAGCGGCTGCTTGAAGGATCGATGCTGCGAAAGCTGGGTCACTGTAGACAGCCGCGTAAGGCCACGCAACAGCGATTCGTTGCCGCTTGTCCTTCATTCTTCGGTTTTGGAACCATACCTGAGAACAAAAAAGAAAACTGTTTAGAATTTATGTTAAAATACTCAGTATTTCAATTAAAGTAGATTTTTAGTAACGTTGCGTGAACAGGTTAAGGTGCCTCAATTCTTACTGTCATTTAAGTAAAGATACCTATAGTAAGTAAGATGTCTAAAACTTTAAAATAATGTACGCAATAATGGCGAACAATTGAAAAGGGTAAACATAATACATTCGATTATACCTTCGCACGATATTTGCTCATTAAAAGCCATTAAACGCTGTGCGCTATTCTAAAGGCTAACGTAAAAACTGCACAAAAACAATTTATCCACATTTCGCACTGTGTCGCTAATTAATTGCACGTTTTCGTGAACCTGTGCATTTCGCAATCGTAAATGTATAGAGATCGTAGGGTTGCTTGTCCAGCAGCTTTTTGTTATTCCTAATTTCCTGGTCCAAATGGTTTCTACGTTTCTATGTAAGTACAATAATAGGACACTGAGCCCCTGTTTCACAACCTCCAAGTAGGTAGGTATACGTTAGTAATTGTCAAATATAAAATGAATCAGCAAAATAGTAATTGTGATTGCTCGGCCTAGAATTAAACACAGGACCTCAACGATTTTTCACCTTAAGTATGACGACACTAAACTAATATAGTGGGAAATAGTTAACATACTGTACTGACAGCGTCATCATAATTATCAGCAATCACAATTAGTGTTTAGAGTTTTCAATTTCAAAATCACTTGGGCGGAATCAGAATCATTTTACCGGAATTTTAAATCTCTACACGTTATGGCGATAGGTTCACTTCCTATCACGTTATGAAACGGAAATAAAAGCTAGAGTAACCGTGGTTGCATTGGATCTCTGTCTACGCATTCAGGAATGCAAATGTCAGCATATTATGTATACATACACTTTATACAACAGCATATATATACATTTTATAACATATTAAAGTCTATTTTCATAAAGCAATATTATGTAAATGTGTTATTTAGAATAAAATATTCAAACGTAACAGACTCAAATCTCTCTTACTATACAATATACCTATAAGATTATTAAATCAGTAAAAGTGATAAACATACTATTTATTACTTTATCATATATCAATAAACGGGTAATAAAGCAGGAAAATACCACATTCCTATAGCATCAGATTTTCAAATCCCTGTGGTTAATATAATAGGAGTTTTTTTTTCTGACTCATTGAAAAGCAAAGAAAACCTAGATCATACAGCCTTATCAACCCTTAATTAATCATTGATTTATTTTACACTTTTATGTTAAGCATAATTCCAAAATATATTTTTAAACGTCTTCAACCCTACACAGAGCCCATCTAAAATCATCAAGAGTGCATTATGTCCGCCACAACACGGCTACGAACACAACAATGTGGGCACACAATGGCTCATCCCTTTAAACGTTTTAACGTCGCTTTTGTTCGCCAAAGCTGCGAACGACGTGTTAATTGGCGGAGATCGGCCGACAGCCCGCCGAGACGTGGCTTTCTAAAACATAGACAATGATGACCTGGGTCTGGATTAGTGAGTCTGAAAGTCGAATCTGACCATTACAAACGATACATTATAAGGTAGTGATTTAATACTAGGCCTGAGAATATCTAGACAACTGCCCAATCTATAATATAAATTTAATCGGATCTTAATCGCGTTGCATTTGAAGGTATAAATTAATATTATAGCACGTATACAAATCGCGAAAGTCTAAAAACATTTATTATTTACCCAATTCACGAAAAGTTTAATCACTAGGTAAAGTTACGGTACTCATTGGGTCTTAGAACCCATCTTTTTAGTTGAGACACAGACAGTTTACTAGTCGACTTCAAGCGTCAACGTTTTCGTCATTGCACTAGTGTGTTAGTAATTGCCGATCGGCTTTCTTCCACGTGACGTCATTCATTGGCATATAAAATATATTTTAATTTTCAACTTACACACATATTTATTGTGCGCATATCAAAATCAATCACAATAAACAAACACGAAGATACATTTTACAACCCATCAAATGGTAGCCGGCGGTTTTTAATTTAATAGCCATTCGATTGGTATAATCGTGTCATAAAATTTTCGGTCATAGACAACCGATGAAGTTCTATTCACAGTCGCTAATGACTGCGCTCGCCATAAATTGTAGGTTAAGGTGGATATCTCTAAATTCTTTAAATTATTCGTATAGGACTGGTCATTAAAAAACATTACCTACTTAATTTTTAGTATTTTATTTATTCATTTGTCTTTGTATCTACGACTAAGTATTTACTACATAAAGGCGCGAAACAACATCCAGTTGTAATAAATGTTGAATTAAAAATTAAGCTACGTTTTAATTTTTTTTATTTTCGCGTCAAACCAGAACGTTCATAATTAAGACATTTTAATATTTGCGACGATAATATAAGGTACACGTAGTATGCATACATTTTATTACAAGGATAAACCTCAGGACATCGCTATGTAACACTCTGAATTTTCTTTAAGTTATCGTGTTTCAGAAATGAAGATAAAGTAAAAAAAATAAGTTTGCAATTTCGGCGCAAACACATATTTCTAAAACTAAATGTCCAAAAAGTTTCCAAATCATGGTGATCCTCATGAATGCGGCACACACTATTAATGTTCATTAGACGCGCTACCGACTACTGTATAAATCGGACGGCATTCATTTATTAAGAAATAGACAAATTAGCGTGCGTGTAAACCGAATAGCGCTGTAAAACACGTGAGTTCTCCCTCGCACCCAAAATCGTGCTCTTTCTTTTTAAAGTTGTCTATGATAAAATAATACTCATGGTTTCAAATCGACCATCTACTAAGCTTGGTACTGAACTACATGTACCCGAGGGCATAGAGATAGTTAGCTTTTTAATGTGAACCAGGTTTTAAATTAAGAACTATCAGAAATAGATATAGATATGAGAGCTGATTTACGGGATTCTGGACCAACAAGGCTCTGCGGTGGACCAGGGCCACTTCTTTGCTCGTAACCTACAGTTGTATTACTAGATAGATACCGTACACGACAATGGTAGCCTACAGATAGAACACTTGCCAAATAACTGTTCGGGAATAAAGACAATTAGATGCGATCAATCCTAGAAAATAATGAGCTTTGACGAAAATCAATTCTTGGCGTTAGTCATACTAAAGTTCATGAAGTTAATATTTAAAATGGCATTTGTGTACGTCTAGCCTAACGCGAAGTTTCACTCGTTTCACACAAGTTCACACGTTTGTAACGTGATTCGTGCAAATTAGCGACCCGCCATAAAACATACGTGATGGAAATTATTGTACTCCTAATTGGCACATCATACAACCGACTCATATCTTACTTAACTGACTGTACATATTCCTAGCAAAGAAAAACAGTAAAATATGTTTTATTAATCTACTATCTTCTACTATATAAAAATAAGTCGGGTTTTCCTTCCTGACGATATAACTCCAGAACGCACGAACCGATTTCCACGGTTTTGCATTCGTTGGAAAGGTCTCGGGCTCCGTGAGGTTTATAGCAACGAAAATCTAGGAAAAATTTCAATAGAAAAGCGGGAAAATAGGGAAAATCATTTTTTAAATACAGCGCCATCTCTGATACATAGCATGTACTACAAACCAATATTTTAAGTAGAGAAATGTTACATAAAACGAAGCCATCTGGTGGCGAAACGGAGTTCGCCGGGTGTGCTAGTTGGAAATAAATATACAGGGTGTCCAGTAATTAATGGATAACCTTGAAATGTCTTATAGCAGAACGATTGGCCGTTCAGAGAAAAATACGAAAAAAAATATAACATAAGTAGTACCTGAGGTACGTATTTTTTTTAAAAAAGTCGTAATTTTTTTGGTTTATTTTACTTTCTTGGACACTACGACCAGAAATGAAGGAAATCCATCGGTTTTTTGTTGTTTTATTATTATACACTAACTATACTAATAGATAGATAGTCAATAGTATGACAAGCTATTACACTTTTTAAAAAAAATAAACATTCAAAACCATTTCTTTAGAAAAATTTGCAAAATTTTATTTTTAAACAAAGTTTAAACCTCTGGGGTATAAAAAAAATGTATGAATACATGAGTGACCAAAATTTTTTAAATAATGTCGGTTTTAAGTAGATTTTATAATGGTATAATTCATTATTGTATCTACTGTAAATAGCGATTTATTGCTATTAATGTAAGAAAGGAGCTAATTTCACCAAATAACAAAAACAATATAATATGAGATACTTTTTAAAATAAAATTGTACTTGTCTAATGAGGTTTATTAAAACTAAGATTTGATGTTGATAAAAGATAAAAATGGCTTATTTAAACAAATTGAAACCAAATTATCAGAAATAAATTAACTTAAATTTAATACTCATAATGTTTAAAATGGTTACTTCATAAGCGTAAAATGTGTCATATGATCTCCATATTTGCTTCCTGCGCGCGCGCCATCCCCCCATTTTTTGTGTTATGTTAGACAAGAAGGGTCTGAGTTGGCTATGTGCGAGTGAAAGGAACTTAAAGTAAAAAAATCCAACTTTGTCAACCAACCAATCCAACCCTGTATTTAAATATTCCCGAACAGACACAGCATAATGCGCAGGGCAGCCGTAATTTTGCAACCAATGCGATTCCCTCAGCTCCTCGGATACTCCTTCTCTAATAAAGTCGGCAGATCATTTTTAAGAAATTCCAAATTACTTTGCCCAGTTAGAGTCCCGGTAATTAAAATGGGCCAATTATTTGTCCATTGGATTGGATGGACAGGGTTGGATTTTTTTACTTTAAGTTCCTTTCACTCGCACATAGCCAACTCAGACCCTTCTTGTCTAACATAACACAAAAAATGGGGGGATGGCGCGCGCGCAGGAAGCAAATATGGAGATCATATGACACATTTTACGCTTATGAAGTAACCATTTTAAACATTATGAGTATTAAATTTAAGTTAATTTATTTCTGATAATTTGGTTTCAATTTGTTTAAATAAGCCATTTTTATTTTTTATCAACATCAAATCTTAGTTTTAATAAACCTCATTAGACAAGTACAATTTTATTTTAAAAAGTATCTCATATTATATTGTTTTTGCTATTTGGTCAAATTAGCTCCTTTCTTACATTAATAGCAATAAATCGCTATTTACAGTAGATACAATAATGAATTATACCATTATAAAATCTACTTAAAACCGACATTATTTAAAAAATTTTGGTCACTCATGTATTCATACATTTTTTTTATACCCAAGAGGTTTAAACTTTGTTTAAAAATAAAATTTTGCAAATTTTTCTAAAGAAATGGTTTTGAATGTTTATTTTTTTTTAAAAGTGTAATAGCTTGTCATACTATTGACTATCTATCTATTAGTATAGTTAGTGTATAATAATAAAACAACAAAAAACCGATGGATTTCCTTCATTTCTGGTCGTAGTGTCCAAGAAAGTAAAATAAACCAAAAAAATTACGACTTTTTAAAAAAAAATACGTACCTCAGGTACTACTTATGTTATATTTTTTTTCGTATTTTTCTCTGAACGGCCAATCGTTCTGCTATAAGACATTTCAAGGTTATCCATTAATTACTGGACACCCTGTATACATCTGTGGCTGTATGATCGTAACAAATGAAAAGCGTTTATTTTAGAATTATTTAATTTGAATTTTTGAAGTAAATCATGATGTCGCTTATGCTAGAGTACTACGACAACCATAATTTGGAGGTAGTGAGTATTGGAACTAATTAAACATGTATTGAATAATCTGTCAAAATAAAAAATCTACTCATTTCGCCAACATATGGTAGATGTTACACTCTATAACATTTTTATATCACGGTTTTATTCAAAAATTCCAAATTATTCCATTGCTCATAAATATCAATCTCAGAAATTAAAATTTATTATTACTATATGATATCATATTTAAAAATAGTGCTGACAATATATTGCTCACCTTTTAGTCGAAATAAGTAATTTGTAAAAAAATTACAAATAATAAAAATGGCTGTCGAAACCAACCAGATTTTTTAACACATTGACTCTACTATTGTTTATGAGGCAAAGGAAAACGTGAATAACATGTAATATATATTATAAGTATGAGTTTGTTGTGTCGAAACAGTGTCGGGGTATTAGCGAGCGATCTGTTAGTTGTCAAAAGCACTTAACTTATGTCAATTGAGCGTGGCGTTACGAAAATACATGTATTCGCTCTTCAGATATAATTGGACAGAGGTCGCTATTATTCGGGTCATAACGTGGGTGGACTTACTGAAAACCTATGCACGTGGGTGTCATTTTACACTATTGTTTCATTGTAAATTAATTTCATCAGATATTTCCCAGTAACTACCTACAGTCTGTGGGTAGAATGTCACCTCATAACATTTTCCATTTTAGTACATACGAAAGTGATGTCGGGTTTTATTTCAAAACAGTTAAATAAGCTGACATGAAGAACTGTTTTCATAATAATTCATCAGTAAACTACCGTACTTTCGAAGTAGCTCATTGTCTTACTCATTAGTATGGGGATGAAAAACATTTCCATTTACATCGTTAATCCGAATTAAAAAAAAATGATTAAGGTCTCCGCCAAGAAGTGACTACCATCCTACAACCAACACGAGAATATGTATCAAATGCGCCGTTAAAAACGTATTAAATATCACACAAAGTAACACTTACTTTGATAGTCGATTCCGGTAGCTGAAGCTGGGCTGCGAGTTCACATCTCCGCGGTCTCGATACATAGTTCTCCTTCATAAACTCTTTCTCAAGCCGCGCCAGTTGTTCCCTCGTGAAAGCCGTGCGGTACCTCCTGGTGACACAAACAAAAGTGTTAAGTGTTTATTTAATGGCGCCACTGTGTTCTATTGATAAATATTTGAAAATGGAAGTTAAAAATAAAGCTGATACAAAAAAAATTAAACATTTTATTGATTAGAGAATGCTTTTCGATATTGACAGCGGCAGTAATCGCCGGTATTATAATTTAATGAGTCTACTATTTTATATACCTGATATTAGGGTCTGGAGCCGAAGAGGTGTTTGTCATCTGTTCTGACTGTGGACTGAGGGATTCTGTGGACAAAATAAAAAGTTTGTTAAATAAAATACTTTATAATATGTATTACTTTAATCATTAAGTTCTTTTTCTAATTAAGTTAACTTATTTATAAATAAATTATTGCGATATTATACAATAAGTTATTCTTATTATTTTTAAAAACAACGACAGATTCATCCATTTAGTAATGAAGTTGCTTTTTCGAAAAGCATAAAGCAAAGGTCACAAAACCATACATCCATAAGTAGCAATTACTTAGTTTTAAAACGTTTTAAATACATTTTAAAGGGTCGATTATCACTAAACAATCGTTATAAAGCCGCCGCGACCGCCTCTCAAAGGGTTGGAAGTAGTGCCGGGTGCGTTTACAAGTGCTTTTATCTAAATAACCATACGCTGGTTTCTTGTTATTACTAATTCAGACTAGTAGCTGTCAGTTTTGTTTTTTAGAGCATTTGAAATTCCCAACTTCGTTCTCTAGCCAATTTCAAATTCATACATACGCATATGCGATATTGAATATAAATTTCACAGACTGTTTTTCCTTCTTAAATTCTGCGGAATTCCACCTCTTTTATTAGTATCTACAATTGACTATAATGTTGATGACCATATAATACATACAATAAAATTTATAGCAGCAAAACACAGTCCGCTAACATTTTCTGATTTAATTAAGCTGACACCACGGAACGTCCCTAATTTCCTGACATTTTAATAACACCACACGGTGTATAATGTGAGACTAATGTACATTTTAGGGTACACGGCCGTAAAACGACCAATCCACAAACCAGAAGCCGGTAGGTGCTAATTGAGAGCGCCCAGAGTTTCAAAAGGAATACATTAACACAAAACAAACACAAATAACCTATTGTCTAATTAAATATTTTCCCATGCGTTGTATTTTCATATAACACTAGTCACAAAGAAACCGAAACCATAGACAATCGGTCAAATCTCAAAAAAAGAACGTGAAAAAATAACTGGCCGAAACGGCACCGACTTTACAGATCTGATTAGCCGTTGAAGTGGTTCTAAATTTAAAAAGGCGCGGCAAACTAATGTTGACACTGGCCGGCACTTTTCAAAAAAGGAATATTGAACGCTTTCAACTCTATTGTCTATAGTAATGGCGGCGTGATTAAGACGTTTATATCTGTTTCCGTTTTCAAATTTGGACCGTTTCAGTTAGGACTAATGATGTCGAACGGTAGCAGTTACGTTGACGATAGAAAGTTAGAAACTTATTTATCAACCATAGAAAATAACAACACTTTGTTTCTAAAATATAATATGAGAAGGATAAAAAAATAAATTTCGAGTTAAAGTATTAGAACTTGTGGTAAAAATAAAATCTAAATATTACAAAAAAATCGGTGTCAATATTAAGACAAGTCAAAAGGACCATGTCAACCCTCATAAAAGAGACTAAGCACCCAGCAGACACAGAGACAGAATAAAAAATCACAAGCGGTATAAAATCAAAGCAAAAACGACATTGCCAATACAGATGAGTAGCTAATTACGCACAATTTATAGCATGTTTAAGTGGTTTGAGAGTCATTTTAGATGTTTTTCACATCGGCGACGACCCCCACTCGAAATGTTCCCATGCGGCGTCACATTTAATGCAAGTCTAGCCGGTAGCTTCCTTCAATTTGTCATAAACTACGTTTTTTTGTATATGGTGTAAGCATCTGTCGTGGCGTGTGTCTATGGGGAAAAAATTGCGGATATTTTAAAAAGTTTCCGCTTGTACTTCCGGAGATGTCTGTTGATAAGGATTTTAAGAGTCGATTGGATAACAAATTTTTGTATCGTTTATTTTGGTTAATTTAATATTCTTAACATTGCACTTACAGATTTGGTTCATCTTAAGTATGTTGTTAAATTTGCTATTTAACTACACATTTGGACCGGAAAACGAAGTTTCTATATAAAGGCAGTTAATACTTGTGCTATGAAGATACGTTTGTCGCTTGAAATGTCGAAACCGCGGCTCTTTGTTTCACCACCGCCGCTAATTGATAATGCACACAGTACTTGAAACACTCATCATGCCTAGAGGTTGCTCTTCATTGACACTATTACATTTAAAAGTATTTGTACAGTTTACGTAAAACTAAACGAGACGTGGCTTTCTAATCGTCGATTTAGAACTAGGTAATGTATCTTGTTTTATTAAATTTTATAGCTCTGATACAGTAGATACTAGGTATTTATGCGGATTAGCTAGTACATAATTACTAAAAAATATATATACTTGCAGTATTTCTTATCATTAATTAAATAAATACTATATTCTTCGAAACTATCTTTTACGGCCATACTTTGAACTATCTATATATTCATTAATACTTGAAATAAGAAACAGTAACCTCGAGAACTGACAAATCAATCGATAAACAGCTTGATTGGAACACATCGTGTGGAAACAATTACCACGTACACACAAACCGACGAACAAATCATGAGATATACCGTACATGGCTGTTTTTATATTAACGACTGTCCGATTGCGACATTATGATGTCACATTATGTTATGTAATTGAGGATTTTATCGCTCTATATAAATGAATGACAAAGCTTTAGGGCACTTCTATCAGTGCAAGTGTGAGTTCGTGGACGCACAGATTTAGAAGTAGGTTCCTATGTAACGTCACAAAATGTTCAAATGGCAGTCTATCGCTGGTTTTGATATAAAAAAAAGGCTTAAAAGGTGTTTTAACTCGAAAGACATACATTTTTGAACAATTCTCTGAAGTAGTGGTCACTAAAATGACATCATTATGTTTATAGAAAAGAAACCGATTATGGCGTCTCGTAGCCGATTTTGTTACTAATGAATAACTCATATTACTGATTAATCAAATAACTAATGCCAACATACAAACAGACGTGACCACATATGGAAATTCTCAGATTTAATAAAGTAACGTAAAGTACTAACTAGCAACTCGTTACTGTATAAATTCTAAAAACATTAAATTAACATCTCCCTAATATAATCACAGCGTATGATGTCAGATCATTGTGGATTCGCCATATTTATAGATTGCGATAATGTGCTCGCTGAAATTGTCTATATTTAGACATAGATAATTTATTATTTAAACTTAGTGATGAGACGGAGGAATATTGAATCCTTAATAGTTATTATTTTAAAACTGGACTTACAATATCACGCTAAGCATCAGACGGGTCAGTGGTGTAGTCACATCTGACACAATCCATGGAATCTGCCCTAAAGAACACTATTAAACGAAATGAACCGCGAATGTCAACAAATTACATATCTATATTGTCACTCATAAATAAAATATAAGTTCAGGTTCTTAGAAAACAAGTTGAATATATTCATCATAAACGTTTTTTTTTATTTTATGACTGGGTTTCACATTTTGTGTTTATGTTAGTGCTAATAGATTTAAAACTTTTATCATACACCGCACGATTTTATCATTACTAATTATAATTTTATAGTGGCTTTAGTTGTCGCAAGCTTTTTCATAATAAAATTAAACATATTTTGAATATTTTACTACCTAACATATTATGTGAAATTAAACTTAAATATCGCAAACTATAGAAAATATAGATAGCGCGACTCATGTTTGCACATGTACACGAGTTTATAAATATTATTATTTGTTTTATTCTTTATTTCAGTTAATAGTCACACATCGTCTTATAACACAATATAGAGTCTATTACCTTAAACTCTCGAATCATCTAGAATTTTAGAAACGAGTAAAAGTTTTATACTAATTGCTAGCTCTACTATTAAATAAATTATTCTCAAGCTTCGAACGCCGCCAGATCTTTAGCTCGGTTTACTTTACACAAACAAAATGTCAGATATCCATTATATTGATAGTCAATTTACCGCATAATGCCTAACATTATAATGAGCATGAACGTCGCTCAATTTGGCGTGGGTACCTACTATTGTAAACGATACATCACAACTCACAAGGGGAGATATGCCAAATGGACTCAGTCGGCCCTCGCACGCGACTCTATGGCGATTTAATTTGTACGTGTTACCAGATTGCTGTTATTGGAGATTTAAACGGTAATCAAATAATGCTGACTGATTTTTGTAGATGTATTGAGGCTATTTAGACAACTTGGTGCAAAGAATCGCTAGATGAAACCCGTGGTAACATTCTTAACGGTTAATACTGTCTTTTGTTTTAAGAAGATACATAGATGTTAGGTATTTATTGCACTTAATATCCATCGTATCGTGCGACAAAACTGTTTTGCAATATCTCTTACTATTGAGTAGTGCGTTCTATAAAAAATACGACTATAATTTGCTAAATGCTCGCCTCTGCTGAAAAGTAGAGACTTCCAAATACGACTTAATTTTACCTACTCCATATGAAGTTATTATCTACGTAATGTTTACGCTTTACATAATAACACTATGAGATTATTTTTGTTCATTGTCCGTTGTTCTTAATCTGAATACAAAAAACAAATCTGTATTCATTTCTCATGATCATCCATATTTTACAATTACAATCCAATACAAAAATAAATCCAACTGACCCCTTTTACTCACTATTGTCGTGCAAATACAATTTTCCATTAAACGGAGCGATAAACAAATCAAAATATATCTCTAAGGGATAGCATGAAGTCGCATGGATGCAATTATCCAATGTACAACCAATTAGTGCCGACCGACCCCTCGACATGCTGATACAATCCGTGCTAGGGATGATTCGGGAAGAATGTGTGGTGCCCTGGGTAAGTATAGAAATATTGTATAAGTAATTGAAAAGAAAATAAGTTTATTTAATAAAACTTCGTAGCACAGATTATAAATTAGGTTGTTATGATATTAAAAACTTGTAAAAATAGGAACATAGTTTTGTAAACAATTTTAACCACGGTTAATATAACATAAAAATGTATTGACAAGTACTAATTAATTTTATATATTTATCGGGTACTAAAAATCTGTAAAATGAATTTGTGATAGAAATGTGACGTGATAGGACATATCAATTGTATGAAATATTACGAGAAGAAAGGGATACACAAATCCTACCAAACCTTATAATTTTGTTTCTACCATTCTCCAACAAAACCCGACCACCCCGCTTCCGTGTACCTAATAAAGATTAATATCTCACCAGGGAGCCGCTCGCTATAAAAACACAATCGCTTTAAGCCCAATTGACAAGACATATTACAATCTAACAATTGTCGATAAAATGGCGGCGGCTGTCAAAATTTGGCGCGAAACACCCACGCTTCTACAATAGACAATCGGTCGATTTAACTTTTAAATCGACAGCTGCAATAGCTAATTGGTGCGGTTTAGGATTTGTCAAATAGATTTATTTTAATTTTGGTGTTAATTAGATAATTTTATGGGTTTCATTTCGTGACATTGTGACTGTTGGCAAACCGAACTTTTGTTCATTAACCCTGTAATGGAGTTTGCTGTTAAAAGGCATATTGTAAAGCCGTTGATTATATAAACTTATACAATAAGCTTCTGTGCCTTGTTTTGTAAGCAATAATTTAATTATGAATGCAAAATTGTAAATAATGCATTTGAAAATGACATATTTCTTTAGCAAAATGGTAAAAATTGCTTTTCGGATCAACAACCGACACACATTTTTTTTTTAATATTTACATTATTTGATGAGTAATATCTGCTAACTTTTCCGGTTTATTTAATATCTATTGTTTTCCATAGAACAGAAAACATTATTTTTTTATAAATAGTGCAGACTTGTTAGTCTAATAAACTATTATAAAGGAAAATTAGTTAAAAATAAAATATACCTTAGAGTTTAAACTCATAAGAGATGCTTTCTGTGATCCGCCGCAAGTATTGTCTTGTAATAAAACAAGTTTAAAATCATTGGGAACAGTAAACCGCCTTTGTCGGCGTCCATTCAGTTTTATATCTTTATTAAGGGTGCAATATTTGGGTACCGTTAGGACCAATTTTTATTTTCTCAACCTCAGTAATATGTTTTTTGCAAAACGTTGACGAGAAGGTGTAATTATGTGAAAATACAACATACTTATAAACACGATGCTCATATTTTTTTTAGCTTGATAACAATAATATAAAATATTAACAGTATATTTTATTTATAATTTTCGATCGCTTGGCACAAGCCTCATCTACCAATGAGAGGGATTATGGATTATGGTGGATTCCACCACCACACTGGACTAATGAGGCTTGGTAACTTCACATACCTTCGAAATTCTTATTGATTTATTAAATTATCTTACCTACGTACTTCAGCCTAAATTGTATATTTTTTTACGTTGAAAAAGTGCACATAACATGAATTAGAGATTAACCCTTCAGTACTCCTGTATATATGAATGGGGTGGTGTGATAGCAAAATTTAAAATATGTAAGTAGATTGGAACAATTAGTTCTCAAACATATAGTAAAAAAAACTTTAAAAGTCTCTATGTAAATAATAAAAAAGATAGATGTTTAATTTTGAAAAAAAACAATAATGCAATAATATACACTAACCTTTACATTTAGGGGACGACGGCGGCGTATTGTCGTTAATATAACTTGTTTTAGACATTAACTCTAGCAACAACGGTTCTGTGACAGATTTTTCCATGTAATTTCTACAAGAACTCATAATGAAAGAAGGATAATTAAAAACAAAAACACACGGCGCTGAAGACGTTGGCGCGAAAACGTGAACTGTCACTTTGACAAGTCTGTTCTCTACGCGGCGCACGCCTCGCAGCACAAAAATCCATAACATTCCACCCAATAGCGTACGGGAGTTTTTATCCCCACCAATCAGGGCGGGGCGATCGTAATTGGTTCTCCGTCCCGTTCGCACGAGATCCTACTGATGAGCAATAAGGTTGGTGCACAATGAATTAAATTTTATTTTATTTGTAATAATACTTTACAGGCATGATTATGATGCAATTGGCAAATTGATGTTACACAAGGTACATTTTATAAAATTCTAGCTTATGTTTGTATGTATCTTTTGTTTACCTTATTTTTGTATTGAAACGTAACTATCAGCTTCAAACTTATTTCTCGTATACAAATGCCGTCACAATTTTCCAAAATAAAAGGATCGTACAACGTCTACAGGATTTCTTCGAATTTTGATATAAACGTTACTATTAAAAAAGATAATTGCAAAAATCACTTCTCAGTAAAACGCATAGAAAATAATTTGTCAACTAATAAATAGGCAGTGTGTGCCACTGGTTTTAAACTTTAATATGAATTCATCTGGCATAACAGAGCCTCCGCGCCGTTCACTCACATGAATAATAATTATTGACCTTTATTACATACGAGACTGTTTATGCTCTGTATAAGTTTAAGTAATGTACATAAAATACGATCATGAAATACTTCGTATTGCCAATTTAAGCTCTTACTTCTTACTAAATCATAAATATGAAAGTTTGATGTTTGTAAGTTACTGAAACTCTCTGCAGGTAATCGAATAGTGACAGGTAAGTGATTTTAGTTAAGGAAATTACGTCCCTTGTTACGTTTTTATTAATACCGAAACAACATACCATTTCCACCAATATTAAGATTTAATTTAACATTATATGCCGATTCAACTCATTGCGGCATATAGGAAATGACTTAGCTATAGGGCATATTAAATTGTGTGGCGTACAATACAAAATGTTACCCAAAATAAAACTACGACCTTGCCGTTTCTACAATAAGACGCTAAATTACTTTCTTTACTCAAAACCTTCCAAGAAAGTTATATAAAACAGGAGCTGTAACAAGCGGAGAGACAATACATCCGAAATCAATAGAAGAGAAATCATGCGGTAATATTCGGGCAAAGACAATGATTGTTGGCCAACAGTCATTGTCTTTGGTGAAGACGTCACGCTGGGACAAAATGGCGACGCTGTATTGATGAAAACAATATGTGCTACTGTGAAATGTTTACTAGCATTATGACGTGAAGACATTACTACAAGACTATAAATCATTACCTATGCAAATACGTAACTTAAAAAATATTAAAACATTTTTAACATTAATTTTTATACTACCTAATAAAATATATTGAGTAAAATATAGATTAGATATTGAACATGATCACCTAACAAATTTATCAGTCATGTAAGTATAATATTAGTAGGTAAAACGGTAGCTTTACGTCTACCCAGGTATTATGAATGATACTTTTTTCATCTTTAATAATTATGTTAAAGAGGTAAATTTGTGAAATTATAAGTTTGTAGAGGATAATCTGAAACTACTCATCCGAATCTGAAATCTCATGTACATCTCATTATAGCAAGCTACGAAGATAGCAGTTCCATCGTACCTATGCGAGAAACTAACGCTATATCTCTTTATGCCGGCAAACAGCAATGTGTAAGCACTGTTGTGTTTTGGTTTGAAGGACAATAAAGCCCACGAAACTAGAACTACACACAGGACATTCAGAAAAGATTCCGCAATACACATACTCTCGGAGTTTGCTGCATGGGAGGTGGAACACCGGCTCCTGTACAGCCGCATAGGGTAAACCACTCACTGCCAACAATTATATTATCAACGTTGGCAGGAAAGGATGAATGGAAAACAGTGGTCTCCTTCTATGAAACTGATATGGTCAGGAAGGAGACTGCGGAGCGGGATCAGGAGAGATCTGATCTGATCATACGGTCCGAAGCGGTTTCGGCAAGTTTCTTTTGGAGGTGCCGGAGTCCCTCTATAGTGCTGATCGAGACAACCATGGAGTTTTTAGCCGCTAAACATCCGGCATATCATGTCTACTTCTCATATTGGAAAGGGATCAAAGAGGATTTTCTCCATATAAAGCATTAGTGGAGCCACAAGCAAATGCTATAGATATAATAAAAAATTTGATATATCATCGACCAAGTTTAATACTTAATAATCGAATGAATCATCACAGAAAGGAACATTATATTCAGGACGAAGGCTTCAAAATGACCACATTCGACGATGACCACTTCGTTGTGATGAAATTAAATGAGGACATGAAAAATGTTGCAGAAAACTAAGCAGATGAAGGTCACTACAGACTCAAAATCATCCTCAATAATAATTATGTTGGTAGTATTCTAAGGGACGGCGTACATTTCAGCTTTCAAACTAAAGTAACCACCATTAAGCAGTAAAATAATTATATAAATAACTCAACTGTCCATCGCGGTCGGTCTGTTTGTAACTGTTCTCTTTATAACAATACTATCCTAATGGCTGTCCCTTTAAAAATTACCGCTAGGGCATTCAAATACAAAACGATTTTATATTTTTATTATTGCATTAATAGGATAAGTTTAGTTTATTCAAAAAAATAAAGCATACTTTAAAGATTACGAAATTAATATTTTTATTAGTTTATTTTCGCCGTTAAGTCCTTTTTAGGGTCAAACTCGTAATCATTGTTCTTTATTGATAGTGATTGTGAATCGCTTATTTAATTATATTCAATATAAATTCAATTAATTTGGCTATGTATTTATATGTTTGATTCTTTTTTTATTTGATGATACTACATTATATAATCAGTGGCGTAACTAGAGTGGGGTATGGGGGTGTCCGCGAAAACGACTCATACTCACATACGCCAGAGCTACAAAAAACAAAAAACTTTGTTCTCTTTTTATCGACAAAAATGCATTATTGACTGGCATGTAAATACCAAAAAAAAGGGGAAAGAAGCAGCGGAAAAGACAGCAGTAACAATTCAGCAGTTCTAGGGGTCTTTTTGGAGTCGGTACAATTTCACTTGACTGGCGGCGGCACGGACCACATCGCTGCTAAAGTCTATCGATTGAATATTTTTCTAATAAAACTCAATCTAAAATTAACGGAGAAATCGATGTATGAATGATAAAAAAAGCAAAAAAAAACGCGAAGATTGAAACCCTCCTCCTTTTCTTGGAAGTGGGTTAAAAATAAATACTTGAAAATTAAGAACCTCTTCCTTTTTTGAAATCGGTTAAAAACGCATTAAAGATATAATTTTAAAGTTTTCATTATTGGGGTGACACCGAAACAACAGGTGCTATTATACCTATTGTTAAAAATAATTACTTTACCTAACAGTTTTCTTTCCTTCCGACGGAACTTTAATAAATATTTAGATGATAGCTCCTAGTTAAATAATTTTATTTACAATTCATAAGAAAAACAATAATTTAAATATAAAGTATTAGCTATCTATAACAACTAACCATAGATATGATAGGACCGCAAATTAAAGCCGTCGGACCTATTGAACCTAATCATGAGTATAAAACCCTTGTAATTTTAACTTCGAGATGCAGTCCTTAGTGAAAAGTAATAAGTAACATATTTATTTAACTAGTTCCGATAAAAAATATAAAACAAATATGTACTGTGATATATTAATAACGTATGAAATACACAAATCTCTTCAAAAGCGTGTATCTTTTTGTCAAATTAATTAAACCTGGAGTGGGTAGGTATTATTAAGAAGCACTTACCATGTGGCCTCTCATCTACTCCGTCGCTGTCTACTTCGCTCCTCACACTCGCTGGGCTGGCTCTCTTCAAATCTTCTTGTCCCCCCTGTTCACTTTGGAATCCCACCCTTTTATCATAAGACATAAAAAACGGAAAATTCGGCATTCTGTTCTGTTGGAAATAGTAACCCACTTTGCCATCCCTAATCTTCACGTCTTCGTCCTCCGAATGAGAATTGTTAGCTGAATAGTCCTGGGATATGTTAGTCTCGATATCGATTTCAGGCGACCTGCGCTCGTTAATGCCGACTAGCGACTCGATGGAGAAATTTTTCGAAGGTATCTTCGTTAGTTTGCTTATGTCCTCCATTTTCGCACACACTTCACTTGCCACTGGCTAGTATCTGATTAATTCCGATACTCGAAATTGCAAAATAAAAGTCACTGGTGGTTTATTGTTCGAAATTAGAAAAATAATAGACAAGCTCGTAATTTTTAAAAACTCATTACTAATCACTGGCCGAAGATCGCGGTCAATGATTGGAAATTTGAAATTATATTCGGAACGTCCGAATGACGGTTGGATACTGAGAGTTGTGTCGTCTCTGGTCAGATGTGATCCGACCACGCCTCCCAACACACGGGGAGTCGACGTTCTTTGTACCGTAAACGCGTTTGAAATTGGACCTTATGGTGCCAGAACTACGATTTACTTATACACGGAGGGTGAACAAGGCTGTTCTCTTTCTAAGCGTATTACGACGATTCCGACCTTATACAGATGTGTTAAGCAACATATTTCTTTGGTTTTGTCTCAAATCGATATATATATATATAATGGCGAGTCATGAGACGGTAATATTAAGCAACAAAGAATACCAATTGATAGGTTAAATAAACACTCAATTATGCGTTCACGCTTTGCTTTTTATTATGATTTATGCATGTATTTTGCGCGTTTCAGCAAATATAAATATTATTCAAGAACTATGCTTTCAGAAATATTTACCTACATTACCTACATATTTACTCACTTTTTGATATGAAGTAGGTAGGGGTACAACTAGCACAGCCATGGTTTGCCGAACTGATGAAGATGGCGAGCATATCGCCATATCGGGCATTTGAGCGCGTAGGTATAGATACATGTTCTATGTATTTTTGAAGTGAAACTTCTTTAGAATCGTTGTGATTTGAAACTCGATTCATACATAGTATTTCGCCTGCGAGAGAATGAGATAGATTACAAGTATGCTTTCACGTGTATTTGCGCCTGTGTACAACGAGGCCTTCGGAAAATATGTCAAAAAACAACGTGGTGTATAATTTTTTTTCATTTGCGTATTTAAATTCGTTGATTAATTAATTTATTTTAATAATTCTGAAGTTTCACTTTTTTTTTTCTTTTTTATAGCATAGGCTGGCAAACGAGCAAGTGGGTCACCTGATGGTAAGTGATCTTCACCGCCCATGTACGCCCATCACCAGAAGAATCAAACCAAATCAAATCACTTCTGCCATGTGTGCACACACACACTTTTTTTTACTAGGAACTCTTTTCTATTATTGAAATAATAAAACGCTCAAAACCTTCGTTATGAATACCTACCGGATTATTGACCGAATTGATTACGACTGATAATTTTCAGATGAATCAAAATCATTATTCTGCAATTTTTTGGCAGTAGGTACTTTAAATAGGTAGTAGGTATTTGAGTGGTAGAGCCACGCTGTAGACAGTTTTGTCTACAGCATGAATGGGCTGGCTCAACCGGGTCGTTACCACTGTCTCACAGAAAACCGACGTAAAGTAGCGGCTTGCTGCTGCGTTTCGTACGGTGAGTGAGATATCCGGAAGCCCAAATCCCCTTCCCTTCCCAATCCCTAATTATCCCTTTCCTTTAAGGTCGGCAACGCGCCCATGATTCTTCTGGTGGTGGGCTTACATGGGCGGTGGAGATCACTTACCATCAGGTGACACACTTGCTCGTTTGCCGGCCTATGCTATAAAAAAAACAAATCTCCGGGTAAATAAATATAGAGTGCTAGACATTTAAAAATAAAAATGTAATAGTAGAACTTACCTATTACTTCGTTTCACCCTTGGGCGTCTGTGTGTAAACTGTCTATGTTGCCAATATATATTTTCCGTCTTACCAAATGATTTCTCGGACTCCTTCAGTAAACAAATATAGTCGTAATCCTAGTCCAGAAAATCAAATATCGAAATCCATTTGCAGATAATAATTTAACATGGCCCATAATTGAGAAATTCGCTTGCTACATGCGAAAATTAAACATTTATATCTCTAAACTTTTTATGAATGCCTCACCACGAGTTTCATTCAATAGGCAAGAAATGTATAAGACCTTTTGGTACTCCAAACTACAATACCTTTCAATTCACCAACCTGAGAGCGGTCACACGATAGGCTATATTATATGGTAAATACTATCAAGTGAAGACAGGAAAGATTAGTTGTTGATAATCCAACTCATTCCTGGCATGTCTTGTTATGAGTGAGTGATGTGCTCGTATAGAGACACTGTGTGTGTCTGTCACCATTGACTTACCTAGTGATAATTGTAGACTTATAATGACTGTTAACATGATGCTTAAATATCTCCCTAGAGAGGTTGGCGTCAGGCGAATCTTTCTGTAAATTAATCTTAAAAAGCATGTTGCGCCGACTTCACTATGAGTGGGATAACGGCAGGTGGAAGAAGAAGACACATATAGCCAGATATGCAAGGCACTTGCATAAATGAAATCCCTACTCCCTACAAACTTTTTAATAGGTGGTAGGTCTCTTGTACCTGATATGGGTTGGTGTCACCGCTTTATCTAATAACAAGCAGTGTGTACTGTTGTGTTTCAGTTTGAATGATATTGAAGCTAGTGAAATAGCTGGGCATTATAATATTTAACAGCTCGGGGCGATGAGTACAATGCCAAGCATTGCTTTGTAATTCAAAGTTCTGTGTGTTATGTCTGTTTATGGACAGGCGCGGCTTACGACCAGAAAAAGTCAGCACTGCAACTATTAGGCCGCACTACACATGTAACAGAATGAGGAATCCTTTTGTTGGACCATCTTAGTTTATTATTAATTTATATTTTGTTTGTGTAACGTCTTTCCCTCCATATTGTTCCAATAATAAAGATATTTTATTTCTTTCTTTTCTTTTAAGAATAGAGTTAACTATTATTAGTAAGAAAACTGACACAAGTATAATGTGGCGACCACATCTAACATAAGTGGAGGAAAATTATAATATCTACTAAGATTATTGAATTATTCAAACTTCTGTAATTTTGTTTAAATAGTTCCTGTTAAAGCTCTATTTACATAAATTACACCCAATTACTGTCTTAAATATGATACCTTCATCATATTTAAGACGTCAATTTAACACATTTGCCTAGAAAGTTCTAACGGTATCATAAAATTTAAGTATGTTGTAAAGAATTAAAGATAAATATAATATCTCATGTAGTATTTTTAGTATTTTTCCCTGTGTTTTTGATATTCCCGGGACGCGACAGTCAATCACATTTCCGCATATTCAGAATCCTCAAATCATTACGAAAAAAAACTCAATTTATAGTACTAGTAATAATATATATAATGCTAGTATCTAGAACAACGTCTCACCCACATGTGTGTGAGTTAAAAAATACGAATAAAATATTTTTTACAAATGAAATAACCACGAATCTGTAATCGAAACGTTTATTTATGATTACTAATGACACAACGCGCTGTACTTAGTACTTGCATATTATGATTACCTACACAGAGGTTATATAATACAAAATACCCCAGTATTATCCTTTTTAACCAATGATAAAACGTGGAAGTTGCATATCGACGCATTTATATATTTTGTATGTAGATAGTATTTTTTTTTTACTGGCTCGCCAAAGTAACTACCGGCCTCGGCAAAGTAACTAACGTAACACCTTATGACAAGTGTAGCGCAATCCAAGTATAGTGTCGACCAACGACAGACGATGTGTCTATCGTAGGTTGGTCAAATAGGCCTGGTTTAGGAGCCATGAGAGGTAATTGTCTCACTACGGTGTATTGTAAAGATCGGGCGAAGTGAAGGCGGATCCTGGCACTAAGCAACGCTAAATAGAAACGAAAAAGATACTTAAACACTCCACTTTTCAGTGATCCGATTTTGATCATTAGGTATTTAATCATACCCAAAAGTATATAGCTCAAAATTGTCTATTCCAGCCGCCGAACAGCACCGTGTGGTTTATTTATTGTTGTTTTCGGTTTGAAGGAAATTGAAGCCAGTGGAATTACTGGGCATTATTAGACTTAACATCTTACGTTTTGGAGTGACAAGCGCAGTAAGTGTAATGCTGTGCTTTGTAAATAAAAGTTCTGTGTCGAGTTACTTCTGTTTACTGGCAGGCGTTGCGATTTCCATCAGGCGAGCAACCTGCAAATTCGTTTTTGAGGCTTAAAAAATATATTTTTTAGTACAATTTCGAATTAGTTCACGACTTCCCATGGTTCATGACACTTATTTCCCTGGATGCGGCTTTTTTAATTGTCCGGGATTTCTTGAGAAAAATCCCGAGTACCTACTTACTCGCCTAGTTCTTTTTTTTATATTTTTTTGCAGCATATGCCGTCAAACGAGCAAGTCGGCATCTGTTGGTAAGTAATCTCCACCGCCCATAAACGCCCACATTACCGAGAGAATCGTTGACGCGTTGCCGACCTAAAAAGAAAGAAATGATTAGACGATTGGGCAGGGAAAGCATTTGACTCTCCGGCTATTTCACGTCGGTTTTCTGTGAGACATTGGTAGGAACCCTATCGAGCCAGCCCATTTATGCTGCAGACGAAACTGTCTACAGCGTGGCTCTACCACTTTATTTACTTGCAACGTATCATCATTATAGAAGTTTTACAAAATCGGAGTTACAGAACTAGCAAGAAGGTAAAAAAATAAATAAACAATTTATTAATTATTTTTATATTATTAGTTACTAATAAATAACACAATGCACTCACTGTAAGAAGAAACATAATTATTTACAGACATTTTTTTTTATTTACAGCATCACGATTTTCCGGATCATCTCGATATTAAATTCCGGGGACAAGACCCTTTGAATTTCCCGGGTAGGAAACCGGGAAAATGATATAGACCAGTGCAGTGTAACCTTAGATGCACTACGGCCATCTATTACCAAATAGCAGAAATAAACGTAATGAACGACAACATCGACATCTAGCGAGAAATGTAAATAATATTACTAGCTTGTTCTATGCTAAGTTATATTCTACAAAGACCGCTAGATGGCGCTACTAGTAATGTATAAACAATTTTTCACAGTCAGCACATAAGTTTCTTTTCATTTTCCTATGGCATAATATAAATCAAAGCTTTAAAAAATTTTTTTGCCAGTAACACTAACAATCACTGGATAGATCTACGTGTAAAAGCTGCTCTATACGAGGACATAATAATGGTCTCATCTAGTGGCGGGTGCGGTGATTGCGACGCATCTACACAATGGCCAATGTATACGCCTACCGCCGTCATTGGCCTACGATCCTCTGATGTGGAGCCAAAAGCTGACACCGAAGCTAACCCTAGTCCATCGCTCGCAACATATTCCAATAGACGCCATTAACCCCTTTATATCATAGCCCATCGTGTAAAGGAGCCATAAGTTACAAGGGTGTGGACTAGGATTGTCAGAAGGCCTTTGCCTTGCAGTGCGACAACTACGGCTAATTTATCTTTAAACTATAATTAATATGCCAATCTAGTGGTTATATTCTCCTTGATTCAGTGGTGCTACGCAAAGAGCTCATTTCGTTAACAAATTAGTCGGAAGATCCGACGTGTTCTGTGTACATTACACACTAGTATCTAGTACCCAATAACTCATTGAGATTTATGATGGTGTGCTTATAATTTCAAAATAACACAGAAGCCGTACATATATATTATTATTGCTCGCGGTTCCGCCCGCGTGATCTGAAAATCAATTCGAACCAGTAGTTCCTGAGATTAGCGCGTTCAAACAAACAAACAAACAATCGAACTCTATAGCTTTATAATATTAGTATAGAGTTGGGTAGCTTAGCAACGAAAGCCTTCAAATAATATTATTTGGGTAGCTTAGCAACGGAAGCCTTCAAATATGAATAATTTTCCCCGTTTTTGCAACATTTTTCACTGATGCTTCGCTTCTAATGGTCGCAGCGTTATGTTATATAGCCTAAAGCCTTCCTCGATAAATGGACTATCCAACACAAAAAGCATTTTTCAATTCGAACCAGTAGTTCCTGAGATTAGCGCGTTCAAACAAACAAACAAACAAACAATCAAACTCTACAGCTTTATATATTAGTATAGAAGTATAGATGACCATGATAAAAAAGATCACTGGACCGAATTTTAATTTGGCACGTGAATAATTGTCAGGAATTGTAGGTACAGTTGTGTTCATATAATTTGACAGCATCTGTGGCGCAGCGGGCGAGTAGCCGGCTGTGAAGCGAGAGGCCGCGGGTTCGATCCCCGCACCGAGACAAATGTTTGTGTGATCCACAAATATTTGTTTCGGGGTCTGGGTGTTGTGAGACTGAAAGTCTCTCGTAGTTCCTGATACGCTCGACACAAGACTCGTATCTTACTGTGGGGTTAGGACTATGTATGTGACTGTTAGGTGTATTTATTAGATATTATTATTATAATTAGGAAATTTATGTGAACTCATTACTTGTATATTTTTACTTTTCTATGTATCGCAATATTGTCCAATTACTATGGGTACATTAATTTATACACGTAATTAAATGAGCAACACAGAAACAAATTTTATTTATAACATCTGAATCTAGTATTAGTTACTGGCTGGCCACATAATTAGGAACCCTGAACACCATTATTGTTATACTTTTGAGATCATTTAATTCTGTAATAATACTAGCTTGAACGTGATTATTTTATAAAAATACACACGAACTATTCGAAGGCGATTAGTTGAAGAGAAGTTGCGCGGAAGGTTTGCAAGAAAGGTACCCGTTAATGTTGTATGTATAAACTTGATAAAGGTATGAAAAAAAACGTCTTCCAGATAGTAAAAAAGTAGCCGTTTTCCGATGAGACAAAGAGCAAGCTCTGTGGCAAACGATATTTACGACGCCATTTGAATAAAGCATTCGACCTAATGGCCTTAACGATTTGCGCCTTAAAAAAATGACTTTGACCGGACTTTGTTATGTAATATAAATTGTGATTTTTATGTACAATAGCGCAATAAATGAATATTGTATCTAACCACATAAATGATAATACTTTTATACTGATAAATAAAGCAATTCGTGCGAAAGTATTCCCTAACCATTCCAAAATATTCAAAAATGTTCAAGTTTTTACTTCTGCCGGGGAACTCCCGGAGTGCACTGTGCAACCCGTTATAAAATTATTTGTGAGTTCCAAAAGCTTCTAACAGATGGCTTTATAAGATAATTTGTCAGCTGGATTGAGTAAGTATCCAATAGATGGCGCATACTGTATTAAATAGTTTACTACAATATAATTTAACATACCTATTAGACAGGGAGCCCTCGGGTAGCTGATCCACTTGACTACTATCAAGCTCATTTTCCGTGAGTAGCTTCGTTTCGATGAGACGACCAACTATTCCCTATGCGAAAATTCTCTATTGTGGTAGCTAATAGAGGTAGCAAGGATAGAATATTTCGATTTGATGATACTCAAAAAATTATTATTTTATTTGTAGGACAATATGACAGTTAAATTATATAAATATTAACTAAGTAAATACAAAAAAATCAGCTGGTTAGTAATCATTCTTATGACCTCGTTATCGATACCTATTGGAAGCCCCTCCTTCCAATAGGTATGATTTCTAACCAGCTGATTTTTTTGTATTTACTTAGTTAATATTTATATAATTTAACTGTCATATTGTCCTACAAATAAAATAATAATTTTTTGAGTATCATCAAATCGAAATATTCTATCCTTGCTACCTCTGTTAGCTACCACAATAGAGAATTTTCGCATAGGGAATAGTTGGTCGTCTCATCAAAACAAAGCTACTCACGGAAAATGAGCTTGATAGTAGTCAAGTGGATCAGCTACCCGAGGGCTCCCTGTCCATATACTTTAGCCACAGCAACCCGTGGCCGAGTCTGTTAGTAACAAAAAAAAGACAACTGATCTTGTAACAAATAAATTAAAATACGGGTTAATGGCAATTCTTAATCGATAAGTCATTCTTTTCGAGAATAGTGTAAATCGATCAAAAACAAGCCCAAGCCAAACTTTTCCAATTGTTTCGCGGCGCGGCGTTGAAATTTTTGCACATTTTTTTATATGTCAATACGAATCGAATGAGCTATCGCACGTATTTTTACTAGTTGTGTCCAGAATTAACACGTTTTTGAACTTGTCAACTAGTCTATATGAAAATAACCAGTATGAACCAATAATGATCCAAATGAATCAGCTATATATTCTTGCCTGATGTCATAAAATTTCAGTGTGCTCAACCCGTTACGTTAATGTTAAATAAGTGTTAATGAACAAACATAACACCGAATTCTGCACATCAACGCATGATTGTCACGCAAGCGAATAATGGTTAGTACAGGTGAGTATGGTATGGAATTTTTCTAAACGGGTCAATTAAATTACAACAAAAAAAACGTTCTTGACCATTTTTAATTGTTACAAAAAAAATATTATTCTAAGTGCTATGCGTCGAGCGGCGCTGGCGGCTGCAGTCCCGACCTGCCAGGCTCAACTCAACAGCTCGGCGTAGTTTTTAAGGGCTCTTGCGCGCCAAAGTGGACTGTACCCTGTATATTGAATAATTTATGTGACAAGTATGAATATGTTTGAAACGGACAGTTCTTGAACTGTTTTTCTTAGTTATTATTTTTAAAATATTGTAAGCACATCCTTAAATTAACAACTGTAAACAATGTAACACTTATATAAATTTACTACAGTTTACCCATAAGAAATAATAGTTTTTATAATAACCAAGATCATTCTGGTTTCCGTGAGTTGTCGATATATCATCGATAGTGGTATGATCTTTGAGTGGTAGAGCCACGCTGTAGACAGTACTGTCTACAGCATGAATCGGCTGGCTCGACCGGGTCGTTAACACTTTCTCACAGAAAACCGACGTAAATAGCAGCTTGCTGCTGCGTTTCGTACGGTGACTGACATATCCGGAAGCCCAAATCCCCTCCCCTTCCCAATCCCTAATTATCCCTTTCCTTTAAGGTCGGCAACGCGCCCATGATTCTTCTGGTGGTGGGCGTACATAGGCGGTGGAGATCACTTACCATCAGGTGACCCACTTGCTTATTTGCCGGCCTATGCTATACAAAAAAATTGAGTGAGGGCACAGTTGAATATCAGCGCTCGGCCATTAGCTTACCAATAAGTACGCTGAATTGACCCCATTCGGTGCAAACTAGTTCTGCTAGTTTATAGTGTTATAGCACCAATAAATACTATCTTTCTTTACCATCTCCACTGTTACAACATCCACTATGTTATAAGAATCATAAGTAAGTCAATAGCTTAAGGAAAGATATATTGATTGAGAGGGAGAAATATTTTGGACCTACAGTAATCTTATATGCAAAACGCCACACATAATATCCGCTTCAGTTTCCAATAAAACAGTGGTACAAACTCAGTGGCTTATTCTTGGTAGAGACAAACTATCTACGGCGTGGCTCTACATTAAATGGCACATGTATTCCGCCAAACTGAGGGAATCGAACTCGCAAACTCAAAATGTACATTGGATCTCTAAACTTATCTAAGTTATAAAGAAACACTAATTGTTTATATAGAGATGCTCTACATATCTACTACTACTACTAGTATTTTTTTTAATACCCTGAATGACGCAACTAGCTGGCTGCTCGCCTGGTGGTAAGCGCCAAGCCTACTTATAAACAATGTGTCACAGAAAGTAATGAGCAAATTTAATTTAATTTAATTTATTGCTGGTGGGAGGATACTTGTATCCGACCGGATAGCGACCACCGTACACTGGTGCTAAAACCTGCCATAGTGGCCCACCTTGTCTGGGTCGCGTTCCAGGGTCAGCCAGTGTATATCCGGTTTCCCCAGGGGAGAATCGGATATACACTATCCCCCTGATCCTAACCCTTTTCCCATCCCTTTTTCCTTTCCCTCTCTCTTGGCCCTTTGGTAGACCGGCATGATCTTGTCGACCTACGATGGACACATTGTATATCGTTGGTTGACATTATTCTTGGATTGCGCTACACTTACCATCAGGTGTAGCGTAGTCACTTTGCCGAGCCAGGATAAAAAAAAAAGAAATGTATAGTATACGATATAAGTGTACATGGGTCGCCAGCATCTTAGGCGCAAAGCCAATATCACCTGCACGTGGTAAGTATACTCTGCTGGTTAACGGACGAGGCAACTGTGAAACTTTTTCTAGTTGCGGGTTGTAGGGTTCGACAACGGGTCGCCCCAAATAATATCAAATCACATTAGTGGCAGAAATGCAAAAGCGGCTATACAAACTAAGATGGCCTGTCCTGACTTAGTCTTATAAGCATTCGTGAATCGTTCATTCGAATAAGCTGCAACTTGTAAAGTAGTCATTCTTGCCACTTTCGTGAAGGCATATGTCCTGTTTAATTGGATGTTACAAGTTTAATAAATAAACTGACTAACCTTGTCAGACAAGACGACTTGCAAGGAAAATTAGTCTCATATAAATAAAATGAATGTTTTATTATTTGACCGTTACGCATGCCTAAACTATTTATCCGAATGTGATGGGTTTGGCGCTGGTCCGGAATAATTTGTGTAAAAAAATACTCACAAAAAGTTGCATTGCAATAGATGCCGTGCACATAGCCTTGTGTGAATTGAATAAATTGTACAATTAAGAAAAATTATCATTGCATCATAGTGGTTTATCCATGAGGATTTTCCTTAATAGTGAATAATTTGTGTATGTAGTGCTTTAATCATCCCATGGACTTATTTGTCGGTCTATGATTACGAAGTAACCAAGCAAAGCTATGTAGGTATTACATCTGAGCAACATACCACCTGTTATAACTGGTCTATAGAGCTAACAAAAAGTATTTTTTTTTTTAAATCCAAATATAATGAATTACAGAAAAAAAACTGTAATCGTAATCTTCACGATGACTTTAACGACACACTGTATACATACTGTAGTAAGAAACATGAGAAAATTGAACAATCCATCACATCAAGATTAAAAAATATATCTCATATTGCATTGAATTGTTGTAGTCCAAAATTTATTATTTCTTTTTAATTTAGTTTTATATTTTTTTCATTGTTTGCTCTAATTATCATTATTCAAATTACTCGCTATGATACGTCATGCCCGGTGGCTTTAATTTTCCACTTAGTTTATTTAATATTTACGTATCCGTTACAACTTTCCGGGATTGCCCGGGAGCGAAAACCCGGGACAACCCCTATTTGACATGTTTGCAACGGTAATCCACTAGGAATCATATAGACCCTTCGCTACTTGGCGCTATACTGATATTCATCATACCAGAATCGAACTAGTGAACTCTCGTTTCACTGTCTCACAGAAAACCGACGTAAAGTAGCGGCTTGCTGCTGCGTTTCGTACGGTGAGTGAGATAACCGGAAGCCCAAATCCCTTCCCCTTCCCAATCCCTAATTATCCCTTTCCTTTAAGGTCGGCAACGCGCCCATGACTCTTCTGGTGGTGGGCGTACATGGGCGGTGGAGATCACTTACCATCAGGTGACCCACTTGGTCGTTTGCCGGCCTATGCTATAAAAAAAAAGCTACGACGCGTCGAGGCGCCAAGAAGGTCAAAAAAACGTAGTTAAAGATTACACTAAAATTCAGCGACATGTTAGGAAGTGCCGTTTATCACGTAACCTTGATAACCTTAACCTACATGTATTGTGCTCTCAAGTTCACCATACGACTGTCAACATACTGAAAATTTTATGAAAATAAACGAATTAGCGACCGTACACGCATACTTAAGTAGAGTGATCAGTACAACGAACTGTTAATTGGGTGGATGGATGTGGCATTGTTTTCATGTTATAATATTAGATAAATCGTTCAGAAAGCTAATTTAATCCACAGTGTTCCTGATTATGTTTGAAGAAAATCTGTTCGGCAAACTATAATAGATAGGGAGCCCTAGAGTAGCTGATCCACTTGACTACTATCAAGCTCATTTTCCGTGAGTAGCTTCGTTTCGATGAGACGCCCAACAATTCCCTATGCGAAAATTCTCTACTGTGGTAGCTAACAGAGGTAGCAAGGATTAAATATGTCGATTTGATGAGTCCCAAAAATTTATTACTAACAGGTTATTTTTTTGTTAAATCTGATGATAATTATCTAAATTATTCGAAAAGATATTTGTCCTACAAAATGTATGGTTTGATCAAAGAGTCCCCCCCTTCCAACATGTATCGATAACGAGGTCATCAAAAATGATTACTAACCAGCTGCTTTTTTTTTTGTTACTTACTTAATATGTATATAATTCAACAGTCATATTGTCCTACAAATTGCGTGGTACGTTATCCCGGTCCTACGCTCAGAAATTGTTAATACCACAAGACCATTTTTCTCATTACTAACTGTAGGACAAAAGTATTACATAATAGGTTAGTGTGTTCTCTATCCAAATCAAACAATGTCCTACAAGAAAACAGGTATGTATCACTAGTCCGACAAGAATTGTAATTTTTTCGTTTTCCTATTTGTAACATAAGAGACAGTGAAAACACCTTTTTTTAAATAACTTATTTTTTTTGTAAACTAGTACAACAATTAAGTAAATAAATACAGTAGCTACAAAAATGTATTATTTATTTAAAATTTATTATGTATTTACATATAAAAAAAACAATGGCTTGCAACTCCGGGAGTGCCGGCAGAAGTGAAAACTTAAACATTAACGTTGTGCATTTTTGTATATTTTGGAATGAAGAGGGAATAATTTCACACGAATTGCTTTATTTATCAGCATAAAAGTACTATCATTTACATATGTGATTAAACACAATATTCATTTATTGCGCTATCGTACACAAAAATATCAATTTATATTACATAACAAAGTCCGGTCAAAGTCCTGTCAAAGTCCGGTTAAAGTCCGGTCATAGTCCGGTCAAAGTCCAATCAAAGTCCGGTCAAAGTACACACTATCGTAGACAAAAATGACAATTTAAATTACAGTACCTGGGCGACCGAGCTCTGCTCGGGTGAAAAAAAAAGTAGTATTATTATTCGCCAATAGATGTCAGGAATTAAGTCTAACCTCAAAGCAAACACTCATTGACTTCGTGTTACTTAACAACGCCATCTGCTGTTGTGCTCACAAAAAAGTAGTATTATTATTTGCCAATAGATGTCAGGAAGAGTCATATTTTTCTTCCAAGTTTATGTTTAAGTTTATAAAACACGAACAAAATGACATTTTCTAAAAATGATTCCTAGCTAGATCGATTAATAGTAATCATACCTATTGGAAGGAGGGGCTTCCAATAGGTATCGATAACGAGGTCATAAAAAATGATTTGAATATTGTCCTACAAATAAAATAATAAATTTTTGAGTATCATCAAATCGAAATATTCTATCCTTGCTACCTCTGTTAGCTACCACAATAGAGAATTTTCGCATAGGGAATTGTTCGGCGTCTCATCGAAACGAAGCTACTCACGGAAAATTTGCTTGATAGTAATCAAGTGGATCAGCTGGCCCAGGGACTCCGGACCAGTACCTTGTATGCCAGAAGATAATTCTTCAAAAGATGGACTTTGGGGACCATCAAACCAGTAATATTCATATTTATCATCAATTGTTGCCCATCCGAAATAATTACATACATGTTGGAAGGGGGGACTCTATGATCAAACCATAAATTTTGTAGGACAAATATTTTTTCCAATAATTTAGATAATTATATAATAAATCTTAAATTTAACAAAAAAATAACCTGTTAGTAATAAATTTTTGGGACTCATCAAATCGACATATTTAATCCTTGCTACCTCTGTTAGCTACCACAGTAGAGAATTTTCGCATAGGAAATTATTGGGCGTCTCATCGAAACGAAGCTATTTACGAAGATTCAGCTTGATAGTAATTATTTTTACATCAAGGATCTGTACTACTACTTTTGAGCATAGGACCGGGATAACGTACCACGCAATTTGTAGGACAATATGACTGTTGAATTATATACATATTAAGTAAGTAACAAAAAAAAAAGCAGCTGGTTAGTAATCATTTTTGATGACCTCGTTATCGATACATGTTGGAAGGGGGGGACTCTTTGATCAAACCATACATTTTGTAGGACAAATATCTTTTTGAATAATTTAGATAATTATCATCAGATTTAACAAAAAAATAACCTGTTAGTAATAAATTTTTGGGACTCATCAAATCGACATATTTAATCCTTGCTACCTCTGTTAGCTACCACAGTAGAGAATTTTCGCATAGGGAATTGTTGGGCGTCTCATCGAAACGAAGCTACTCACGGAAAATGAGCTTGATAGTAGTCAAGTGGATCAGCTACTCTAGGGCTCCCTATCTATAAGTCAAAGGTCGTTGTATAATTAATGTATGGGTTTTATAACGGTTAGGCTCATGATGTAAGGAATGATGTTGGTATTAAAATTATGTATATAATTATTTTGTAATAAACTCCTTTGCAAAAAAAACGGGCACCTTACACACACACTTTACCTTAGCTTTTCTATGGGTAAATATTATTATATTTTTAGTATGTCATTAGCTTGGATGACTAGAAATTTCTTATTATCAATGAGAATCTAGTTTTTTAACACTTTTATCCTGGTATCGGTGTTTTAGTCAATTTAAACAGAGAGCCGTGTTAAAATGGACATTTTTATGGGTATAATGAAATTAAGACTACGAGTATTTTTATGGTATTTTAATAAAAGAGACATTAAAAAATAAAAATTAATAACGAGTATGACCTCCTCTTGCAGCGATTACGGCATGTAATCGTCTTGGCATGCTTCCCACCAGGCTTTTGATGGTGTCCTGTGGAATGTGTTCCCACTCAGTCGAGATTACACGTTTAAGCTCTCTGATGTTTTGTGGAGGTGGTTGGACAGATCGTACTCGCCTTTTTAGGAGGTCCCAAACGTGCTCAATGGGGTTAAGGTCGGGGCTCCGCGCTGGCCAATCCAAACGACGAATACCGACCTCTTGCATATAAGCATCTACGTCGCCAGAACGGTGGGCCCGAGCATTATCGTCCATGTAAATGGCATCTTCACCAATTACAGTCAGTGCGGGTTGTGCATTTTGAGAAAGGATTTCTGTTATGTACCTATGCGCATTTAGTGAGCCATTTTCTATGAATACTATCTCGGTACGATAGTTGGAAGTTACGCCCGCCCAAAACATAACGGACCCTCCACCATAAGGGGTGATTTCTTCAAAACACACATCGGCATAGCGTTCCCCTGGTCTTCGTAACACTCGCCGACGTCGGTCCTCACCATGCAGACAAATTCGAGCCTCATCGGAGAAGAGTACGCTACTCCAGTTACCTGGTGTCCAAGATAGGCAATTTCTAGCGAACCTCAACCGCGCAATCCGGTGCTCACGGAGTAACTTGGGGGCCCGCGCTGGTCGTCGACTACGTATATCAGCAGCTAAAAGTCTTCTCCTCACAGTCCATAGGCTAACTTGTGCTCCTCGTACCTCTTCAAGGTTTCTTTTGAGGTCTATGTAACTGCATTTGCGGTTCCTCAGCGCCTGAGTCACTAAAAAGCGATCGTCTCGCGGCTGTGTGCAACGTTTTCTCCCAGAACCTTGCCTTCTCTGAACGGAACCTGTCTCTTGGTATCGAGTCCAGGTTCTTTGTACGGTTGAACGACTCACGTTTAACCGCTGTGAGACGTAACATTGGCTACACCCCTCTTCCAGCAGCGCTATAATTTTACTAGCTCTCATTGCTTTTTCTGCCATTACGATAGACACAAAGATATCTGTTTTAAGTCACAATAAGGCAGAATTATGCGATAAACATAAATTGTTGTACTAAAAATAACGAAAAGTTACTTTTAGTTGCTTGATAACCTTTTAACCGCAAACCCGCGAAAAGTGTCACAAAATGAAAAAGGGATTAATAATTTAAAAAACAAAAGTTTTGAATTTGGAATGAACTTTTTTTCATACCCAGACTCTTTATTAAGTGCCAGTAACATTGTTTGGCTATTAAAACCTCTGAAGAACTAAATTATTACCAATAATGTTAAAAAATCAAACCCGCCCGTTTTTTTTGCAAAGGAGTGTATTATTTTAAAAAACAAAAAATAATTGAAGTTGGGTAGAAATAAAACTTAATGTCGTCGTGTTTCGACTCTCTTATATTACCAGAACAATTTCTATAGTTATCATCTCAATACAGTTCACAGTTATAAAGAACATCTTGTAATAATTGGCTACTAATACTATAAGGAACGAAGGCCTTTCAGGCCTTCCTGAAAATGTGGCTGTCCCGACCACAGAATATCTAATGTTATAAGCTGTATAATAAATTATTATTATATTGTATTTTATGAGTTTCACTTTACGCTGTAGTCTATTTTGAATGTGGATGACTTAAACTCGTTTTTCATATTCTTCAAGTTGTTTTGATCAATTTGCCACATCTTACGTACTCATATAAATTTGCACATCACTGCTAAAGTTAATACGTCACGCGATACATTTCGTGGCATCTTTATAAAAGAGCTTGGAAACATCATAGGCATCTCATTTGGCAACATACAACAGCAGAAATAGCATTCACTAAACCACCCCAAAATAATTTCTGATAAAAACAATTGTAGTAAATATGTGACAAAATCTTAGTAAAAATGTTAAACTGATTTTGTAAGCGATTTTAACTGTCAATAAATAAAAGAAAATATTTCTTGTTACAAACCTTTTAATTCTTCAACCGGTAAAAATGGAGTCCAATTGGACAATAAATTACCCTCGAATAGGGCTGAGGTCTCCAAACTTGACCAACACAACTGTTAATCTACAAGAAAGCTTCGAAATCGACTTGGAAGATACTAATTGGATTTTGACTTCGTCTTTCATCATTTTCACTATGCAGACTGGTAAGTTACAATCCATTTTGTGAATTTTAAGTAGCTATTTAATACCTAAGTATTCATTTTCTAGTGAGTACGAATAAAAGCATTATTTTGAAGGGAATTTTGTCCGCTGTTTAAATATTTTGATCGATAAATAAAGTCTCATAAGATTTTGTTGTACGCATGTTGATGTCACCCAAAACAAACTTTGGACAAAACCTACAGCGTGGCTCTACGACTTATCTTTAAAAGACAGTCACAAGAAACTTATATTCTGTGTTATAAGTACGTAGGTATTCCTTACCAGGTACAAGTAGTAATTTAGGTTAGTAAAGATAGTATTTAGTGCAAGGAATGCATCACGTACTCTCTATTCATAAAAGTCACATTCGTAAAATCCCCAGTCTCTACATGTAATAGAGCGTCCCGTCAAATGTTTATTTTTACAATATTTTTTTGTTTTAAATTGCATTAACTAATCAAGAATCAGTTTTAATAAAAATAAACCCGACATAAATCCTACTAATATTATAAACGCGAAAGTTTGTAAGTATGGATGTATGTTTGTTTCTCTTTCACGTAAATACTACTGGATGGATTTTAATGAAACTTTACAATAATAGATATAGCTTATACATCAGAATAGGACATAGGCTACTTTTTATCCCGGAAAAAGCAGATCACGCGGGCGGAGCCGCGAGCAAAAGCTAGTATATTAATAATCAAAAAACATAATCTTATCTAATCCAACGTTGACTTGATGTTTAGGAATCTAGCCAATGTTGAGCCATTGCTACTTGCTACCGAGTTTTGGATTCACATCGGAACACTCTATAAAAATATACCAATAAACAAAAAAGGAATTTAAAAACATCATAAGCATGCACGTCGATTGTAAACTTCCTCCTTTCTTATGCTGGTTAAAAATAACACAATAAAAGTAGACTTCCGATGGTCGCGTCACGGGCGTCAATGACGCTGTGCGTCTACGCGTTTATACCACGGACTATATTAATCTTTGCTAATTACCAAAGAAATCCCAAAGTCCCAACTGGGACACCATCCGCAACGCACAGTATTACTGGCGCTTCAGTGTGGTGTGGAATGACGAGATTGTTACTGACGCCAGCATTTATGTACATAGTTTAATATCTTAATATTGGATTAACCGAAGAAGGCTAGTAACATCCACTACCTAGACTGTCCTAGACGATAGACAGATAGATAGATAGTAACTCTTTATTGTAGACACACACATAAAAAAGAAAACAATAATATACAAAAAGAACAAGTAAATAAATGTGCCACAAGTGGCGGCCTTATCACTAAAAGCGATCTCTTCCAGGCAACCATTGGATGGAGAGAATTATCAAGAAAACATTAGACGGGGTGTAGGTACAACAAAGCGCTAAAATTATAATATACTATAGGAATGTACAGGTACATCACTCACAATAGTGAAATAAAATCAGATCGATAGAGGGTTTTTATAACTATCGATTGAACCCCTATGTAGTTAAAAACAAAAAAATGCATGAGTCAGTAGAAATTTGAATGTTTATAGCATTTGAATATAATTCGGCTTGAGGAATAAACTTCGCAACTGTAGCTAAACATTTTCGATTGTCTCAAATATTGGACATTTTAAACCATCATACAAATACCACCTACCAGTCAGATTTATACCTAAACAAAGTCTACGTGTATTTTAATTAGTTAGTCGGTAAAAAGTTACATGACGTGTGTGGATGCCCACCGACTCACAGATCACGTGCAGGTGCTTTGTTATTTTTTGTGTCTTACTTTTAAAATCATAAAATATAACGCTATATTCATATAGGCATCCGTGAATCATATAATACATCATTTGCATGTACAATATAACACGTGCATGGCGCACGTGTTAAAAAAAACGCTACAATTAATGCACTAATCATCCTTTGGGAAATTCGTCGCGGTCCATGCACCGAATAATAATGTGCCGCCGGTGGTGGATGGCCTAACAAGATTCAACCATTTTATATTCAGACTTGGTCGTAAAATACAGAAAATGTTTGAGATTGATCAACTTCGTTTTAGATACTTGTAGACATATTTTATTGTTTATTTTTTTTTTAATTATTTTATTGTTATTTTATAGCGTTGCAAAACAAATCATAAAGCCTTGCTTGGATAAATGACCTACACCGTGGCTCTACTACGTATTTATGTCTCATATAATCTTGTGACTGGAGAATGGTGACGATCAATGATGCCATTATATATACCAGTAGCCGCAGGCCATAGTTTATAAAAACTAGGTAAACTTAGGTATAAACATACATAGGGGAATTGTAACACAAAAGATAAAACGACTTCTCAGCGAAAATATTCAGATGGTTATAAATGACAATGTATTTTTATTACGGCATTCATGAACAAGTCAAAGACCATGAGAGATATCCGATGATCGCGTCTAACATCAGTCGCGAGCGTTACTGACTCCGTCATCTGTCAGGGCCATATTGAAGGCGCCAGTGGCAGCGAGCGTTAACACTGTAGTTAAATGTTCTACCGTAGATGTATGTAGTGCAAAACGCAAACCCGCAGATGTGGCGATACTGACGCTGCGTTAGAGTCTCATGATGCCGCTATGGCAAGTCTGCCGTAAAGGCATCACTGCCCGGCGCACCGTCGACTCTTGATAGATTAGTTTGAAATAAAACTAATTTAAACGGATTTTAATACGGTCTATATTTATAGATTAGTTTATTAGGTAGAGTTTGAGTGGTAGAGCCACGCTGTAGACAGTTTTGTCTACAGCATGAATGGGCTGGCTCGACCGGATCGTTACCACTGTCTCACAGAAAACCGACGTAAAGTAGCGGCTTGCTGCTGCGTTTCGTACGGTGAGATATCCGGAAGCCCAAATCCCCTCCCCTTCCCAATCCCTAATTATCCCTTTCCTTTAAGGTCTGCAACGCGCACATTATTCTTCTGGTGGTGGGCGTACATGGGCGGTGGAGATCACTTACCATCAGGTGACCCACTTGCTCGTTTGCCGGCCTATGCTATAAAAAAAAGGTAATAAGCTTTTTAAAATGTCTAAACGAAGATGACTGCGAATACAAATGCAAAATACATTTTATATCGTTTAAAAAACAACACACACTCTAGCAATAAAACCAAGGTATTCTGTGACTCAGTGAAATCATTTTCTCGTAGCAGTCATTATGTATTATCACGAAGAAATAACGTTGCCAACAAACTATTGTCTCTATCTAAACAAATTGAGGAAAATAGCCATTTGTGATAACATAAGCCTTGCTTTCTTAACCTCGACAGAGCACTACAAGTTATTACGCCACATTGTCACGGGACGGCTAGATGCATCATCACAGAAAATATTTACCAAACCTTTTTTTTATATTCTGACAGAGGTTTTCTAAATAATATTGACTAGCTTTTCCTCGCGGCTCCACCCGCGTGATCTGCTTTCTTCGGGATAAAAAGTAGCCTATGTTCATCAGGGATAATGTAGAATTCTAACGGTGCAAGAATTTTTCTAATCAGTTCCAGTCCTCTACAGGGGGGTCCACCAGGAAGTCCGTGACCGTCCGGTGACCATAAAACCCATCTAATCTTTGCTACAATACTCGTACCTATTCATATGAACATATTATGTTTTAGGGTTCGGCATGTTGGAGTCGGGTGTCGTGTCCATAAAGAATGAAGCCAACATCATGATGAAGAATTTAGCTGATATTTCGCTTGGTGGTAAGAAAATATAATATATAATTCCTTAGAATCCTTTGACATGAGCCATCGCAAGTTTAATTCACTTATTAGTACAAACATTCCTAAATAATATTTTGTTTCGAGTTGTAAAACGAGTGTAGTGAGTAGTATCTTCAAAGCGGCCATACATATACCTGTTTTTTTTCGTGGCACGGCAAAGTATATGATGTCGACCGTCAATAACATTGCGATCTTCAAAGGTCGGCAGCATTATGTCAGCCTGCAGCTATTTATAGTAGTCGCTATTCCGTCGAATACAAAAAATTCTCAAGTACCTTTCAACTACCTAATGATGAAACCTCTAATTCTTTCACCTTCCACCAGGTCTAACATATTGGATCTTCGGCTACGGCATGTCATTCGGGGAGGGGACGTACTCCAACCCGTTTATAGGTGTAGGGGACTTCCTGGTGGACCCGCCTGTAGGGGACGCACTCATGGGTCCCGTCTTTGCCTCGTTTCTGTTCCAACTGTCCTTTGCTACTACTGCAACTACTATTGTTAGCGGTGCTATGGCTGAGAGGTAAGAAAAAATTATAAACACTTTTGTAATTGTAAACATAGACCGTGTGGTTGGAAATAGTTCTTTACAAGTTCTTAAAATAGAACCTAAATACATATGAAACAACGGCAATTAAAGTTATCCATTTCAAATCCGTTTTTATTAAATACTAGCTTTTGCTCGCGGCTCCGCCCGCGTGAACTTTTACAATTGACAGTTTCATACAAACTTTCATCCCCTATTTTATCCCCTTGGGGGTATAATTTATCAAAATCCTTTCTTAGCGGATGTCTACGTCATAACATCTATCTGCATGCCAAATTTCGGCCCGATCCCTCCAGTGGTTTGGGCTGTGCGTTGATAGATCACTATGTCAGTCAGTCACCTTTGAGTTTTATATATAATAGAAGATGTATGTTTTTCAACTCAAGATTGATTTGCCATCTATAGTGTACAATTCCAAACTCGGCGGCAGACCACAGACAAGATGACCCAGAGTTTAGACCTCAATATACCGCACTACTTATTGCTGGGTGTAATAAATATTTCTCCCTACAGATGCAAGTTTAGAGCATACTGCATGTTTTCGTTTCTGAACACGATAGTCTACTGCGTGCCGGCTGGTTGGGTGTGGGGCTCCCACGGATTCCTCAACAAGTTAGGGGCCGTCGATATCGCAGGCTCGGGTCCCGTTCATTTGATCGGTGAGTTTATTGTATAGAACAGTAATACTACAGTCAGTCTGTGGAGGTACCACCGCTTTGTCCATTTCTGCCACCAGCAGTTTGGAGGACACTGAAACTATTGTGGAATGATGAATTTCAGACTATATCTTATGTCTCGTGATAACGACCGCAGTCGAGTGCAATGCAGATGCATTCTGAGTGGTAGAGCCACGCTGTAGACAGTTTGTCTACAGCATGATTGGGCCGGCTCAACCGGGTCATTACCACTGTCTCACAGAAAACCGACGTAAAGTAGCGGCTTGCTGCTGCGTTTCATACGGTGAGTGAGATATCCGGAGGCCCAAACACCCCTCCCCATCCCAATCCCTAACTATCCCTTTCCTTTAAGGTCGGCAACGCGCCCATAATTCTTCTGATATCGTGGGCATACATGGGCGGTGGAGATCATTTATCATCAGGTGACCCACTTGCTCGTTTGCCGATCTATGCTATAAAAAAAAAAATGCAGAACTTCTGTTTTGAAAATATGTTTATTTATTCTTATAAGCTAACCCAGCATTTACCAATATACCAGGTGGTGCATCAGCCTTCGCATCAGCCCTGATGCTAGGCCCTCGACTAGGAAGATACGCTCGTGGCACAGCGCCGCTGCCGCTCGGGAATCCTGTTAATGCAGTCATGGGCACTTTCGTACTGTGGTGGGGATGGCTCGCTTTCAACTCCGGCAGTACTTATGGGGTAAGACATTTGAAAGAAGGTTTAGAGTGATGTCGCCTCATTGGTCTAATGGTTACCGCTATTGTATTTGGTCCACGAAACCGTGAGAATGGAATGGGTAGCATTCAAATGGCGTTAAAAGGATATACGATGTATATTGTGACGTCACAAGGGAGAAAGTGAGATTTTCCCATTACGCCCACCTTTGCTCGTAACAATTTAAAAAAAATATGAACTTCGGTCTTATTTTGTGCCCAATTCTAATTCTGTTCTCAAAAAACGGTATCTAGATATTATTGCATATTAAATATTGTATAAATTCAAACATAGTGTAAATCTCCATTAGAAATATAGACACAAACTGAATTTAATAATATTGAAATATACTTAATTAATTCTTCACGCATTACCTACTTAATGAATACATAATTGCCGACGATTCAAAACGACAACATAAATCGTGAGTGCAAAAAAACTGGCACGTGTCTTTAATAATAAATTACCTAGATACGGCTGTGGACATTTATATACTGGTACGTATAAGCTGACAGGTGTAGAGGTGTTATACATATTGAGTAGACCTTATATAAACATATAAATGCGTTTACATATATTTACGTTTTCTTACTACTTAATCATAGCTAGTATAGGTATAGGAGTAACAATCAAGGAACATGTTTGATTGACCACGTACTAGAATCATGTGCAGTCATGTGTTTGACCCCCAGTTCATTCTTTTACTCCGCTCCTGGTTTCTACAATAGTTAATGGGCAGCGCTGAGTAACAAGCTCAGACAATTAGTTTCGATCCGCTCTATTCACGTATGCATTGTAATTTCATGTTGATTGCCGTTAAACGTATGTCATTTTGTAAACCAGCATTGAACAAAACTGTCAGCACGCTCGTTCAGGCTAATTGATTTATTTTCAACTTTGCAAACAGCTTTAAATACGGTATTCTATATTTATTTACAAACACAATATACGGTATTAGTTATGTGGGTATTAACCCACGAAAAAAACGGAGGAGGTTCTCAATTTGACACATACACACATTTTTTTTATTGTATTATGTAACCACCCACAGCTCCGCCAAATGTGGACCAATTTAGGCGATTCTTTCGAAAGAGTATAGGTATCTCAAGATTAGTATAATTTAAATTTCGAGAAGAAATTCCATCCCTAAGAGGCTAGAATTGGGAATTAAAAACTAAGGCTTCTTCATTTATGAACCAATTTTAATGATTATTTCACTAAAAATAGTAAAATAAAGACTTTATAGCAGAAATAAAACCAACTCAAAAACCAAAGAGATAAAAGTAACCCTTTTTGAATCGGTGCTTTCTACCTATATTTATTTGACCATTAAATTAAAATAGCACTGACTAAAAAGTGGTTATTTTTAATTTTAGCTTTTTAGTTGGTTTTATTTTTGTTGATAGTTTATTTTACCGTGAAAGAAAACCTCGCGAGGAAGCCTAAGTAGCTACTTACCTGGGAAGTCTTCGTAAGAATTTCGAGGGTGAATAAATAATGAATATGATTATGAAAAGCACACCAATAATTATTGGAATGTTTTTCATATTTATACGTTTGAATGTTAGCCATTTGAACTAAAACTAGTTAAATCCGTTCGTTGCACAACAATTTGACAGGATTAAACTCTTTTCATTTTAGTTTAGTTGTTGACAACAGAACCAATATAGAAAATCGGTAGATAGGTAGGTAGGTAGGTAGTACACCTACTGTGTTTTTATCTTTGCTTCTTTTCCACCAAATCCATGCCAGGTAGCTTTATGTGTATAAAGGCGAGGGGTACCATAGGGTTTTAAATTAAAGACGATGTAGTTTTACTTCTACGTTAACTATTTCAACATTTAAACAAAGGTTATAATCAAAACTATATTGTGAACGTCTGCACTAAGCGGTGATAGACGAACCCATGATTCCTTTTTTTTTTGTGTGGACGCTTGCTGTAAGCCTGACGCTAGTCGGCTTTATACAGCTTCACCGGACTTTCGGGTGAGTGCTTTAGGCGCTCTCAACCCTTAAATTTAAGTGACCACGCTGAGGGCACCCCCTGTGGAGTACGAACCTCGGCTCAGGACGGTCACTCGGAGAGGGCAGAGACATCTGCGATTATTGGTTTGGGTTGGGGGGCATGATTCCAGTCGCGCTCCTTTTTTATACTGAATCGGACTGGTGGGGAAGTCGTGACGTCACGATCATAGATGGCGCTATTACACGAAAATAAATAAAGATGGCGCCGTCATGTATTTAATATTCATTATGCGAAATAAATCTGGCCGCCAACATAGACAAGAAATACATTTTAACTCGGTACAATACATTGTTATTCTATAACCATACCATATATAATTTATGGTTCTCGCGCTAAACATATAATTTTAACAATCGTAAAATATGTGTAGTCTAATGTACCTACATGCTTCGACAACGACCTTGATGTAATCTCTGCGCGCTCATGTTGTTTAAACTATACTATACGCGAAAAATAACTTGACTAGGTCAGTAGTCAGACTGAAGTTAGTTACTTCACGCCAGCCTTTACGCCGCGCCTATGCCGCGGCCGCTCTACTACTTCGCTTCTACTTTGACAAACTATTGAACCTAAAATGATAAGATCAATATGATTAACAAAATAGAAGAATATTTTCTTACAATTATGTCACCAGGTGAGTGGAGCGAAATGGCAGTATGCGGCGCGAGCGGCCGTTATGACTATGATGGGATCTTTTGGAGGCGGATGTTTTGGTCTACTGTAAGTATTGAATAAGATAATTAAGATAATAAAGGCCAGGATTTTGTAAACTAATAAAAATAAAATAATCGTTTAATCTTTAAGAAAATACCATTAATAACATTAGATATAAACCCTGGGTGGTCAAAGACACTGTAGTCCACCTAAATACGCACCTGTTAGATTCCAATGTGATAATTAATGCACAGCATATTAGTGGATTCATTAATTCATTCACATTCAACTATTTGTTAGGTCTCTGCAAGCAATTTTAAACAGTTTATTAATAAAAAATATTTTTTATCACAGGTTTACTCTCATTAAAAATAAAGGTAGAGCCGAGGTGATGGAGCTCATAAACAGCATTCTGGGTTCTCTCGTCTCCATAACAGGTACGATGATACGAAATAAAACTTTTATATACGTATCATAAAGAAAAACCAAAATTATGATGCTAAATTATGTTATGAAATTATTAATAATAATATTTATTAATATTATTATCAGTAAATCTAATGGCATTTCATCGGAACAAAAACATGGGCAATCGTTACATAATAAATGCTCAGTAGCGGATGCAGACGGCTGCTAGCCGTTCCCGGACTCACTCTCTCTAAATTGTGGTCACTTGGCGCCCATGTTCACAGTCCGGGTATATAAACCACTAGGTCACAACGACTATATTTTCTGATTCCGCCACTGCCGTTATTGGCCGCAACTGATGTTTATAGTCGTGTATTGATGTATGATGTTGTATGGATTCATATTATTACTAGCTTTTCCTCGCGGCTCCGCCCGCGTGATCTACCCTGTATCTATACCAATTTTCAACAAAATCCGTTCAGAATTTTCGGGGTGCTTGATGAATATCAAGATTCCTGTTTTATCCCAAGGGAGCATTTAATACCCTGTCTGCCAAATTTCATCAAAATCCGGTCAGTAGTTTCAGCGTGATTGACGGACAAACATCCAAACAAACAAACTTTCACATTTACAATATTAGTATGATGCTGAAATCCGTGCCTCTACTTACTCCGTATGGGAATCGGGCTCGAGTATGTGTGATGTATTATATGTTTTTATTTTAAACTTGTTCTCCAGCCGGTTGCTTCCTGTACCGTTCGTGGGAAGCCCTCTTGATTGGGTTCATAGGCGCCGCTATAGCCAACGCTAGCGCTCCTCTGTTCGATATGATGAAGATCGATGATCCTGTAGGAGCCTCTGCAGTGCACGGCGCTTGTGGCATTTGGGGTGAGCTATATTATTATATTATTAGGCCACGTACTGGCAAGCGCAGCGTTGGACGTCCACCTACAAGGTGGACAGACGACCTGATAAAGGTCGCAGGATGTCGCTGGATGCAGGCCGCTTCCAACAGGTCGGTCTGGAAATCTTTGGGGGAGGCCTATGTTCAGCAGTGGACGTCTTGTGGCTGATGATGATGATGATATTATCAGCGCATATGAAGCGGCGGTGAAGATAGTGAACAGGATGATTAAAACTTAACCTTATGTTGGTAATCATACGATTAATATTCGTTTGGACTCTTTACGCCTCTGGTTTACGCCGTCACTTGGTACATCAACACTGATTTTACAATGGAATATTATAAAACACATTAATGTACAAAACTAACTAACATTGTCAACGTTCATACCACGTTGAAAACACCGGTTCTCATCCGATTACCGAAGTCAAGCAACGTCGGTAAATACTTGGGTGGGTGACCGCCTGGGAACAACGCTTGTTATTGGCTTTTTGCTATTTTATTATCCACAAAAAATATTTTTCAATTGTATATTAAACAATTTTGCGTTATTAAAATAGAAATCTAAACAAATTATGTAATTTGAATTAAAATCAATAAATCCAAAACTAAATGTATGCAATAACATATTTTTATCTTTAGGTGTAATAGCTGTCGGTCTTTTTGCCGACAATCCAATTCCAATGGAGACAACGAATGGCAGATCCGGATTATTCAAAGGTAAGAAATATTTGGTATTACCCACGTCAGACGGCATACCTAGAACAGGAAATTGTATGGCCATGCCATATCATAAGGCAAGCGAAGCAGGGGACGCCACATCAGGAAGTAGAGGTAGAGTTGAGGCTAACAGCGAGTTTTCACTGGACAAGACTGGCTACAGACCGAAATCACTAGAGAGCTAGAGAAAGCCTGTCAATAGGCACTCCGTCTCACAATTATTGTGTGACATTCTTTTATAAACTCGAGTTTTAAATAGCGTGCTATTTTATTTTATTTATAACATAGGCCTTACTACACCACTGACCTCGGCTCAGCAGCGAGAAATTTGTATTTTTTTATTATTTATTTTAATTTCAAATTTCGATACAATAAGATTTTTCTTGGATCCCGTGCATGCCGGCTAACAAATCTGAGGCCCTAGGGTAAACGAGTAAGTTGGGCTCTACCCTCCGTGAACACCCACAATACCAGTGACCGTCGAGGGATGCAATGACTCTTGAGTCAACATTATGTTTGGACTATACTGTACTTAACATCATATCCAATATTACACGTTGCCGACCGTAAAGTAAGAAATTAGGAAAGGGGGGAGAAATTTGGGCCTCCAACTATCTCACCGTTGGTACGAAACGCAACAGCAAACTACTTCACGTCGATTTCCTGTAAGACAGTGGTGACAACCCGATCGAGAAAGCCAATTCACGCTAAAGAGGCAACTGTCTTTAAATATAAGTTCCAGCGTGTAGGCGACGGAGTAGACAGAGACGCAACTAACGCACCACTTACTGAACATAAATAGTTCCATCGTGCGAAATGTTACTTACCCCTTTGGCCATACAAGCGTGGAGATGTTACATCATGCATAATTTTCTACAGGCGGTGGCTGGTACCTCCTCGGAGTGCAGTCGCTGACTGCAGTGTGTCTCGCCGCATGGGGAAGCTTGGTCACCATGGCATTACTTTGGGTCATCGATAAAATAGTCCCCATAAGGTTGGACCCCTATGAGGAACTGTTGGGTGCCGATCTAACTGAACATCGTATCAGACATGGGCAGGTAAGAATAGAATAGAAGAAAGAATACACCCGACAGTCACATACATAGTCCTCACCCCACAGTAAGATACGAGTCTTGTGTCGTAGGTATCAGGAACTACGAGAGACTTTCGGTCTCACAACACCCAGACCCCGAGACAAATATTTGTGGATCACACAAATGTTTGTCTTGGTGCGGGGATCGAACCCGCGGTCTCTCGCTTCACAGCCGGCTACTCGCCCGCTGCGCCACGGAGGCTGTCAAAGTCAAGAATACGTACCTTAACTTTTTTTTTTTATCGACGAGACGAGAAAGGCGGTCGCCTGATGGTAAGCGCTACGCCTGCCCATAAGCAGAAGCAACACCACACAGAACCTTGAATTACAAAGCACTGCATGGCAATGAACTGCGCTCGTCACCCTGAGATATAAGATGTTAAATCTCATTGTGCCCAGTAATTTCACTTTCAATTTCCTTCAAACCGAAACACATCAGTGCTTGCACACTGTTGCTTGGCCGCAAAAATAGACAAAGCGGTGGCACCAACACAGATGGCCTCTGGCATATGAGTGACCAAGGTGGACAGACGACCTGATAAAGGTCGCAGGAAGTCGCTGGATGCAGGCCGCTTCCAACAGGTCGGTCTGGAAATCTTTGGGGGAGCCCATGTTCAGCAGTGGACGTCCTGTGGCTGATGATGATGATATGAGTGACCTACCACCTTGAATAACAATTACCTTTTGCTCTCGGCTCCACCTGTCGTTTTTTGTATTATAGCCTATGAAAACGTACCAATGGTAAACGACCGGAATAAATAGCCGCTGTTTCACTTTTTAACTAACGAAAAAGAAATGGAAGAGAGTGAAAGAGTTTCACAAATTGACAATTATGTTTTTTTTTTGTTTTGTATGTATAGATTGTAGATTTGTTTGTCTGTTAAGGTGGGAGTGTCCCGTGCAGTGTCGGCACTCCGTCCGTACCATCGGTCCAACAGCATCGAGGACGTCGGCGACGTCGGCGTCAACACAGGCCACAGCTTGGTGGTCGACAAGATATACGAGGTCAGTACAGGTTATGTTGTATTCTAAACTAGTTCTTAGTTAGTTAAGGTGGTAGGTCCCTCGTATGCGAGGCTGTCTGGGTTGGTACCACCGCTTTGTCTATGTCTGCCGCCAAGTAACAGTGTGTAATCACTGTTGTGTTTCGGTTTGAAGGACATTGAAGCCAGTGAAAGTACTGGGCATTATGAGACTTAACATCTTATGTCTCGGGGTGACGAGCGCAGTGCAGTGCCATGCAGTGCTCCGTAATTCAAAGTTCTGTGTTGTTTTACTTCTGTTTATGGGCAGGCGTGGCGCTTACCATCAAGCGAGCGCCTTGCTCGCCTCGTCATTCAATCAAAGTTCTGTTCTATTTAAACCTTTACTTTATTAATGTGCCAAATCGAACCGCAATGATATATTTTAGCACCCCATTATATTTGTAAGCGCGGTGCTAATTCATTTATTGACACGTCGTTGAACTTGAGTTTTGAGCATGCCCCAAACAAGTGGGTCAATGTAATGAGCGATACTGTACTTGTTACTTCACATTTATTTATTGAATGCCAAAAACATCAATACGGAGATATGAAGATATCCGGGCGCCCAAATCCCGCTTCCCAATCCTTTAATAATGCCTTTCCGTTAAGATCGGCAACGCGCCCATGATTCCATTGGTATTGTAGGCGTACATGGGCGGTGGAGATCATTAACCATTAGATGAACTCCTTGCTTGTTTGCATGTATATGCTATATAAATGTTGTCGAGATATTGAAAAGTTTAATTATTTAAAGAAACAAAAATAGAAAAGAAAGCAAGACATTTATTTTGTGCAACACAGATTGAAAGCTAAAAAAATAAGAATGACTGAAGCTAAGATATTATTTTGCACCAAATGGGTTTAGCATATTGCTAACCATGTGGCCTTTTTAACTGATGACTGAAATGAGCCAATCAGAATACAATTTGAAAGCCACGCGATCAAATTACTTAGTTTAATTAATTAATATCCAGAATATGTTCGGATAATCAAACTCATTTATTGAAATTGAGCATTAATCTACCAATTACAATAACACCAATATCATATCCACCAATTAAATGATCTCATTGAATGTTTTAGGTAAACAAGAAGAGACAAAAAGGTGGATTAGACGGCAAGCTGAATTCGTTTACAAACAAAGGGTTCGATAACGAGCAACATCAACCCAACTCGACATCTTTCACGCAAACCGGAATTTTAAACAAACATCCTGGCAACCCCGACAACGAACTCCATCAAACCCTAGAATCTATGGCCGATGAAATAAATGGATTGCGATTCAAAAAAGGAACGCCTAGTTTTAAAAATAACAGACAATCGACGCCGGTTATTCCCGAAGGAATCAAGGGGAAAAAATTCAAAGAATTGACTGTTATGGAATTGGAAGAGTTAGGTGAAATAAATGCAAGCCAGGATCGATTTAGGCATAGATTTCATGAGGATGATTATAAAAATGATGTTGTGAGGAGCGGCATGACCCCTGCGACTATGAGATGGTTAGATTAATGTCATTAATGTATTAAAAATAAGTTTATATTAATATTTTTAGGAAAGACTGGGGCACAATGTACATTTAAATATTATCCTCGAATAAACGCAATAAACAGCCAATTTAGGAAGTACCAATATGAAACGGCTATAAATTATGTGCCTAATGCAATGTTTAAAAAAAATGTATCAAATAAGATACACTACAATAGTTTACAAGCTTAAAGATCAAACAAAATAAAACCCATGTTTTAATGGGTTTTGGTGTAAATATATTTTTGTCTAGTTTAAGTGCATTTATGTTAGAAGATAGGTTTTTAGATAATCTTATCCATCTTTAAAATAAATCAATAATCGTTTTACGCGCTGTGGTGTATGTGCGTCATATATTTGTATAACAGTGTGAGTGCCTGTCAACAGGTAGCGGTTAACGCTTTACTGTCGGACAAATCAAAAACATGTTGCCTGTAAACACGCACATATAGCAAATGTACACAAATGATCAGAACTGTCCATAATAAGTTGTCATACTTCAAACTTTTCAAATCCGTTGTTTCTAAAATATCATAAGTGTTATGAGATATTCAAGTAGAGTATTTAGAGTTATTTTCTAACTCTGTATAAAATATTTTTAAGACTTAATAATAAAAGCATATTATGTTAATACATTACTGATATATCTAACATGTTTTAACTAATTAACAGAATATGCTACATGTGTTATTGCTTTCTATTTTAAGAAACTACGAGCGGTACAACAATATTGTAATCAATTCAGTAATAAAAATTTACAATAAGTGAAAATGCCAATTATTAGTATAGATAACAATATAAAGTATAAATTCGAATTAAACCGAAACACGAGTGTTGCTTACTATAGACATTTCATTCCCCAATTTGCCAATAAAAACCTTTTCTTAGTTATGATCAGTCTTTATTACCATTCAAATCGGGAGGGTTGCCAGGCCAACAAAACCAAGAAATTAAAAACCTTAACAGAGTTGCCATACCAAAAATAAAACCACACAATTAGGAAAATAATTTAAAAATCATAAAATTCAATGAAGAATAAATAATAAACACTAATAACCTACAGAAATATTAAATAACAGAATTATTGTACCAATGACTAATCTCAGTGGGCAGAGCTTTAAAACCTTTGACAGCTTCATCAATATCTTCATTTGGAACAGCCAAAGTGAACAGTTTATATTCTTTTTGCACTCTACTTGTCGTAGTATCTCCTGTAGCGTATAATGAGTCTGTGGTCCTCACTGGCATTATGATTTCCAGCGCCTGGAGGTGCTCGAAAGCTTTTAAAATTACTGGCCGAGGTACAGATTGAGTAGATGAGTGGATATTTGCGAATTTTGTGTACCTGAAATGAAAATAAGCGTTTTTAATAGGGTTCCCTACGCAAGGGGTGCAAACAAGCCCCTATTAGTTTACTCTGTCTGCTTTATGTTGTCTGTCCTACATTTAAAGGCCTTCTTCTTTTTCTTTTCAACCGTAATCTGTAGCCTGGTCGAAATTGGATTTTGGTAAGGTTTGAGTACGAAACCCTCGGTGCACAAGACCAACTCACACTGGAACGGTTTTTTACCTGACTACCGTAACAAGGGTGTATTAATCTCACAGGCTACGTATGTATGGACGTATGCGAGAGATAGTTTATTACCTGGAACAATCTAATCGGACTTCAACATCCTTTAAATCGGATTAGTGTTTACACACTGCTTCTTGCCAACAATAAAAAATAAGCGATAATTCAGACTAGAACATAAGACCTACCATCTAGTATATGCATATACTATTTTATACTGTGTTAGAATACGCGCAAACGGACAGAGTAGTAGGGAAAAGACTAAATCAATAACAACTGAAACTGAGCATATGTCCATAAGTAATAAAGCTGATATTAGTATGACAAAAATCTGAAGAGTTACTTTAAATTGCTCACTTTTCTTCTTATTTAAAATACGAGAAGACAACTTACCTATGCAAAACCATTTCAAAATTCATTGGTTGACCGTCGAATATTTCCATGCCGTGTTTCATAGCGATAACCAGAGATAACTCAAGTATAGACAATGACTGCAGAAGTTTTACTCTTTGCTCAGGTGCCACTACATTATCTATGATAGATATGAGATCTGCTGCATCTATGTAAGGTTTCCTCAATGATAACTTGCAAACTAATTGAAACTGTAAAATATTTTTTTTTAATTTATAACAACTCTCAGTGTTGCCAACAAAATGAAATCTCCCAAAACCATGGAAAATTTTAGAATACCAACCAAAATATTTCTGAATATCTGCTCATTGACAGTATAATAACAGAGTTTTTCTAAAACATCAAGAACTTTCTCATCTTCCACCAATGTTTGTACATGCGCATTCCAATCTTCTACAAATGCTGGATCCAAATCTACAAACTGTTGGTTGTCTGTATGACATCTCTGTAGTATTTCTTCAGGAATTGAATACGATTCTGTGTCTGAGTGTGGAGGTTCCTCTGTATTTACTGTAATATCAAACACATTTTCGAATTACAAGGAAATTATTCGATAAAATAAATTATTTTTATAACCAACTAGCTGTCCCTCGCGGTTTCACCCGCGCGCATGTATGCATGCATGACAGTGGCGCCATCAGTCGAGAATTGGTCGTACCAACTCAGAAACCTTTGTGGGCCCATGCACAACAACTTTGCTAAAGATCATCACACGTTCAAATGCATAGTTTACGGACAAACAGACAAACATTAATTTTTATATATATAGATTAATCTTTCTTAGACACCTTTCCCATACTATTATTATGAATAATAATGTATATGTAGTTTTTTGCTCTAAAAAACTCTTTACATATGCCTTTTAAACAATGAAAAATGGGGAACTGATCCCAAACAACCCTAATTAAGAACTAGAATTACCTGTGGATTTTCTGGCGCCCCTTTTCCTTTTCTTGGGAGAATTAGTTACATTTTTTGTAACACACACAGGCATGCTTAGCAACTGCTGTAATACAGTTTTAAACGTGTCTACAGGGGATGTTACATTATTCTCCGAAGATTCATTTGGGAACATGAATATGTGACGATGTGAGAACCGCGACTTCACTCGCTTTTCAAATAACTCCATCACATCGAGGCGGTTCGTTATACCTGGAAATGCCATTAAAGCGATTTAATAAGAAAAATACAATTTCGAGTTAGTGCTACTGCAGTTTAATAAATTTTTAATTGTTTTCAATTTTGTTTTTAAATAAGTACACCCAACAGTTACATAGTTTTGAGCCTACACAAGTTAAACCTGTATCGTGGGTATAAGGAACTACGAGGAACTTACGGTCCCACAATACCTAGACCCAAATAAAATATCTGTGGACCACATAAACATTTTTCTCAGTGCAGGTTCGAACCCACGGTCTCTCGCTTCGCAGCCGGCTACTTGCCCACTGCGCGACGAAGGCTGTTGATTTGATTTGAATATTTGTGAAAACATTTTTATTTCAGAATTTAAAATAAAGTCTCTTAGCAGCTCGAGGACTGAATCACTGCCACCCGCTGTGCTTAATTGTGGACACATCCAAAACAGGCACTGCAATGTCAGGAGACCTGAAGACCCAATTCGCATTTCCTTAATTATCCTTTTAAGGTCAGCAACGCCTTTCACAATTCTTCAGGTCTTGGGGGTATTTATGGGTTGTGGAGATCATTTAACATCGTGTGAACAACTTTTTTATTTGCAGACTTATTGTATAATTAACTTAATCAACATTCACTCATGGTAATTATTGCTTCACACACTGCCCACTAGGGTTCACTAGAAAAAAAAATACTCACCAATAACACACATAGGAGCAGATTTAGAATGTGTAACATCAAACAAATTATATAGTAGTGTCTGTGTGATACCACTGTGGCAGAACATATCTAATTGTTCTAATAGGAACACCATACTGCGACAGCGACGATCGCTACCACTCTGCAGACAGCTCAGTAGGAACGACAAGTTCTCAGCAAACGTTCCGAACACTCGGTCTCCCACTGCGTTTTCCAGTTGCATCTGTGGAAGTGTATAATAATGTATATACTGTGCCACTGTTGTAAAAGGTCCTCTGAGGAGAGGAGCTCGAAGGAGCGCTTTAATTCATCACACTGGCCAAATATAGGTTTGTAGACTTCTGACTTTGAAATTCTTCTAGATAATTCCCAAATGATATGCAAATTCCTACAATATTTGTTTTCACTATTTAAGCTATTTAAGTTACCAAGTTCAAATTTGTAGGAAAAAAATCATAAAAGTTATCCTATTAATAATGCTACATGCATACACATCATAATGTGTATACATGTAGCATATTTTTTTTAACATACATATATGTTAAAAAAAGCATCGAAATTCAACAATTAGATAACTTTTAAGATTTTTTCAAAAAATTGAACTTTATAACACCCTTCTGTAAAGTTTACTCAATGACACTTAGATATTTTGAGTGCTGATGTTTGACTAATCTAATAATAATCTTCTTTTTTTTATTAGCCTGAATGTTGACATTAGCATTGATCACCTGCTCATAAACAGAATTTCCAATCTTTATATTTTTTTATCCTGGCACGGCAAAGTGACTATGCTACACCTAACGGTAAGTGTAGCGCAATCCAAGAATAGTGTTGACCAACGATAAACAATGTGTCCATCGTAGGTCGGCAAGATCATGCCGGCCTACCAAAGGGCTAAGGGGGAGGGGAAGGAAAAAGGGATGGGAAAAGGGTTAGGATCAGGGAGCAAGCTTCCTGGGGAGAACCAGATATACACTGGCTGACCCTGGAACGTGACCCACACAAGGTGGGCCACTATGTCAGGTTTTAGCACCAGTGTACAGTGGTCGTTTTCCGGTCGGATACAAGTATCCTCCCACCAGAAAAATAATTAATAGTTATAAAGTAACTAACGGTACAAGATTGTGTTCCTCACCCAGACATAAACTTTTAAGCCTTATAATGGCCAGTAATTTCACTGGCTTCAATGGTTTCCAAACTGAAACGCAGTAATGCTTATGCATTGCTACTTGGTCACAGAAGTAAACAAAGCAATGGTTCCTACACAGACAGCCTGACCTACAGCCTAATTATAAAGATAATATATTACCTGTGCAGTGATGGACTTTAGAGCAATCTTGTCATCATGATGTATCAAACCATTCAGCTTTACAATTATCGCATCATTTACCAAATCTGCTTCTTTGCTTAGCTGATGAAGCACTGAGTTCAATAGCTATAAATATTAATTAAGCAACTAAGGCAAAATGGTAAAATTTACACTGGTTAACAACATAATTCTGAGAAACCTGCTGATCTAATCCCTGTACAAAAAATATGTGTAAAAAAATAAATATTAAATAAATTCATGTCCGGGCATAATTTGTACAATGTCCTTAACTAATGTAAAAAAATATATATATATTACAATTTTCTATTTCTTTATGTTTCTTTGACACAATATTAATTACTGTGCTTCATGTACAGCTTTTAATTCGGCCAGACTAAGATTCACAAACCCAACCCAGGTATATAGGTTTATCGAGACGCACAATGCAGCTTTCGAATTGTTCGCGAACCGTTTGTATTTTGTAACCTATAAGTATCTATTAGTAAATTATTAATAGTTATCCGTTTCTCACCGTAGATTTTCCGCAACCCCTAGGCCCTATCAATAAAGCAGAATGAGATTCACCATGTAAAACTGTTCGTTTCATCAAATCGTACACATGATCTTTTTCCTGGCTGTGTCTTCGGAACGATACATTATCGTCTATTATTTTTATTTTTAGATATTTTCTTATTAACTTTATTTGTATTTCGCTGAAGTTTTCTTTCGGAATATCAAGCATTTCAAAATTTGATTCTTTTATTTGAACTCAGTTTGCCCCGCCAACGTACAACTTTAAACTTTTAAACTAGTTTTTGAAATAAATTAAAATAAGCGATTAACCGCACTGTCAGAATTCCCGGCTCCCGCCAAAACTCCTATTTTAAACTCGGCGATTGTCAATACACAATGACGTTCAATGATTGAATGAATAAATAAATAGCAATAGACATAATCGATTTAACACATTTTATTTCAATAAAATCAAAGTGTATTATTCGTAAAACGTTAATGCAATAATAATTAAATAACTTTGTAGTAATAAACTTAAATATTTTAAAGTATGACATATTTATATTATATTTTGTTGTACATTGTTAGAATCGGCAAAATCATCCCTAGTACAACATATCTTTGAGCATGCGCCAACTCATGATCCTATTTGCGCAATGTTTGAATTTCAACAATCGATATAAGTAACGCCTTACATGGGATACATATCCCAAGATAAGACATAATAACTCAAAAAAATATTCATATTATGATGTACATGAATCATACATTTGGTTTATGTAGAATACTTTTATTAATAACCAAATATGGAATTATTGATTTGCTTGATACATAATAACATATAACAACTGAAATACATGTGTTTGAGTGGTAGAGCCACGCTGTTTGAGTGGTAGAGCCACGCTGTAGACAGTTTTGTCTACAGCATGAATGGGCTGGCTCGTCCGGATCGTTACCACTGTCTCACAGGAAACCGACGTAAAGTAGCGGCTTGCTGCTGCGTTTCGTACGGTGAGTGAGATAACCGGAAGCCCAAATCCCCTCCCCTTCCCATTCCCTATATATCCCTTTCCTTTAAGGTCGGCAACGCGCCCATGACTCTTCTGGTGGTGGGCGTACATGGGCGGTGGAGATCACTTACCATCAGGTGACCCACTTGCTCGTTTGCCGGCCTATGCTATAAAAAAAAAAAAAAAAATGTAATTCAAAATGTTTTACTTATATATTTTTGAAGTGATAACTTCTTATGGGAGGGTGAACCGAAACGTTCCGTAACGCGAGCGGTCCATCGACCAGCCAGCGACCTAGCCGACTTCCCTGAAACATCGATAATTTCGAAGTCCCAGGTCACACAGTGACAAATCGGCTTGGACCGGACTTTGACCGGACTTCAACCGGACTTTGACCGGACTTCTACTGGACTTTGACCGGACTTTAACCGGACTTCGACTGGACTTTGACCGGGCTTTGACCGGATTTATTTTAACAAATTTTGGCAGGACTTTGACTGGACTTTGACCGGACTTTGACAGGACTTTGACCGGACTGACCGGGCTTTGACCGGACTTCAACCGGACTTTGACTGGACTTTAACCGGACTTTAAGTGAACTTCGACCGGGCTTTGACAGGACTTCGATGGGACTTTGACCCGGCTTTGACCGGATTTTGACAAGACTTTGACTGGACCATAACCGAATTTTGGCAGGACTATGACCGGTATTTGACCGGACTTTGACAAGACTTTGACTGGATTTCGACTGAGCTTTAACCGGACTTCGACCAGACTTTGACAGGACTTTGATAGGACTTTGACCGGGTTTTGACCGGATTTTGACAAGACTTTGACTGGACTTTAACCGGATTTTGGCAGGACTTTGACCGATATTTGACCGGACTTTGACAGGACTGACCGAGCTTTGACCGGATTTTGACATGACTTTGACCGGTATTTGACCGGACTTTGACCGCACTTTAACCGGACTTCAACTGGACTTTGACCGGGCTTTGACCGGATTTTAACAAACTTTGACAGGGCTTTGACCGGATTTTAACAAACTTTGACAGGACTTTGACTGGACTTTGACCGGACTTTGACAGGACTTTGACCGGGCTTTGACCGGACTTCAACCGGACTTTGATCGGACTTTGACTGGGCTTTAACCGGACTTCGACCGGGCTTTGACAGGACTTTGATGGGACTTTGACCCGGCTTTGACCGGATTTTAACAAGACTTTGACTGTACTTTAAACGGATTTTGGCAGGACTATGACCGGTGTTTGACCGGACTTTAACAGGACTTTGACCGGACTGGAGTGCAGTAGGTAGTAGTAGTAGTAGGTAGGTAGGTAGGTAGGCAGGCTCCTCCGCTCTCACTTTAACCCACATTAGTTTAAGTTATCACTTCTGTCGAGCGTCCCGAGACGCACACTTTCTTTTTTTATATAATTATTAATTCGGTTAAAATACATTTGGGTGTACGTATGAGGTTCCAACTCCCAAGTGCTTAGCACCAACATCATCTTGGCTAAAATAATAAAAATTCTATACTCTTTCTTCTTTCTTGTTAATTTCTTTAAAAAATAATTTTTATTAGAAAAATTCACCAAATATAATAATAAAGAACGAAAAAAATACGCGTAACAATATTTTAAATGGTCTTAATCCAATATTAAGATGCAAGTTTTATGCCTATTCAAAGGACTTACGGTCCCAGAGGGGTTTGTACGTCACGAAATCGGTTTAAGGGTTGAGAGCGCCTAAAGCGTTCGCCCGAAAGTCCGGTGAAGCTGTAGAAAGCCGACTCGCGTCAGGCTAACAGTACAACGCCAAACCGACAAAAAAAAAAAATAATAACGAAATCGGTAGTCATTATTTTTCCTATTTGTCCTATCGCGAGAATATAGCCTCATTTACTTTACCTTGATCTTTATGTTGTGTCCCTTTTCATCTTTTCGTGAAAATTATCATTCCGTCCTACTCATGACCTTAAACTTTGCAGATTTATTGTATCCCTTAGGAGATACATTTGGTTAATTGTAATTTTGTTAATACCATAATATTATACCGACCCCGCTTTAAGAAAAACGATCAAAAGCAGTTATGAAATTTGGTCCGCATTTTATAATATCAATATCGCGATTTATAAGATTTTATAACCACAAAGGACATCTTCTGAGCATCTTCTGCAGTGCTGTTGTTGTCTTAATATTGGTCATCCGTAAAAATGCGGATACATGTAAACTACAATAACATTTTTGTTTTATACAATGTGGTGTTTTTTTTATTTAGTAATAGTGATAAAAATGACGAACAATAAAATTCCAGTAAATATGTGTGTTCATGAGTGCAGCAGGTTTTGAATAGTTAAATTATATATTGCAAATTTGCACCCAACACAAGCCATAAATAATCACAATGTACATAATTTGTATAATATTTCTCTGATGTTGACTTGCAGCCGTGTAGCACCGCTTTGTTTCAAAGTAATTTAATGAATTTTCGCTAATCGCATACCATAATTGTAAGTTTCTCTTATACAAATTATAGATATAATATTATTCTCGATTAATATCAGTATTATACATTTTGATGAAGTTTAACAAATTGTTACATTATTATTTTATATTTGTGTTATACTTTATTTACGCAATAAATATAATAAAAATATAAAATAATAAATATATAATAATAAATAATATACCATATTTAATAAATATAATATTCGATTATTACTATAAAAAACTAATAAAAAGGTGTGAAAGCATAAACCTTTTCAAAGTCATTACTGCAGTAAACCTTGAACTTATGTCCTTTGTCCTTGTAGCGTAATTGCTATATATTAGATTTTTTTTCAAGATCAAACTTTTATAATTATAGCATTGTGCTTGGAATAAAGAGGGTTTCACATTTTATTGACAAACAGCTTTGGTCGCATTTAAATTTTTATTCTCTCCTTGTAAGCGTAGATACCATTATTTTTATGTTTGATTATAATTACGTTTTAAGTACTCTTGTCCGTATACCTGTATTGACTGACTAATTTCATTTAAAGATAATTATATAATATTGAACGCACTAAAGTATCGATTATGTATATTATATTTACGGGCATCACTACCGTAAGTTCATTTTTTTTATTTCAAATTATTGTCATTCATTCTTTATTAAAATACTAAAAAATCATAGAGTCATAAATTCTAATAAACAGATCACTGATAAATAATGCTACTTCTATAATTTCGCTGTTTCTCTTTGTGTTAAATAGGAATAGCGTTTGTGTTGGTTGCCGCTATTAGAGTAATTTAACTTGGATGTATTTTACTTATATTGTACACACAGAATTTGTGTTGCGTCTACGTTGATAATTTTTTAATAAATGTGAATTAAAATATGTGGTTCTTGGTGGTGATGAAGTGAAATAAATTGTTTACGTTAGTCATCTATAGTTAAAACGTGAGTTTACTTTACGCCAAACATTAAAGCTTTTTAACCCAGATGATTTATTTCTTTCTTTCGAAGCTTATCTCTGATAATCTAGATAAGTCATTGTATTTATTACGTTTGTTTATCATTTAAATTTATGTTCAATGTATCATCAAAGTCAGGAAGTGTGAGGTGAATAAGTGTGTGTTGTGTGACTAGATGTAGCCCCGACACACACCCCGATATTATTCCCTCGGAACTTTATGACGAATCGGCTAGGCAATTGCAGGAAATTGAGCTTTCTACGGAAACCACTATCATAACACATATTTTATCCAGACACTAGTATTATTAGATTTAAATACTCAAAATAATTTACCATCATTGTTTGGACAGTCAATCAAGTAGACCTCACATAAATCATGATTTTAGGCACTGCCTATATCTTGTAGAATGTGTTATATGTATTTAAGATAATATATTAGCTTCAATTGTCTAGATTAAATGATTGGTTATAAGAGTCTGATAAAAAAGGTAAAACAACCAAACAAAATAAATGTGTAGAATATTGTTATCGTTGTATTAGACTTGTGTACCTTCAAAAACGTCTTGTTTAAAACACCTGAACATATTTTATTCCTCTGACTAGGAGCAATTCTGTCATAATATAACCTAGCAGATTCATGTCATGCATAATAATGTAAAAACTGACCTCAGCATAATGATTATTGAAATTTCATTAATCCTTATAACACAATAATATATCAATACATGTTGCATTATTTACCTGTCACACTGAATTATTTGAAGTAAGACATAAGATGTGGCTTGTACTGCATATATAGGTGTGCGAGGTTGCCTATTATAATCTCATACAACAAATTCTCATTTTTATTAATGTGTATGGTTATTGTGACACAGATAGGTGTGCATTCACCTTCAGTTCAATATATTAATTAAACAAACACATGATTAAATAATGTGATGCAGTGTTGATGCTAAAAGAAATGGAAATAAGCTGTAATTAACAATTGTGGTATTTACATTTAAAGTATTTCACAGTATTTGTACTGGGTACATTAGTTGCTGGGTTGGTCGAAGAAAAGACAAAAGACTGCTTCTTAATTGGTAGTTGTTCTTTATTCAGAGGGTTCAATATACTAACCATTTGTAAACAAACACATGATTAAGTAATGTGATGCAGTGTTGATGCTAAAAGAAATGGAAATGAGGTGTAATTAACAATTGTGGTATTTACATTTAAAGTATTGCACAGTATTTGTACTGGGTACATTAGTTGCTGTGTTAGTCGAAGAAAAGACAAGATACTGCTTCTTAATTGGTAGTTGTTCTTTATTCAGAGGGTTAAATATACTAATCATTTATAAACAAACACATGATTAAGTAATGTGATGCAGTGTTGATGCTAAAAGAAATGGAAATGAGGTGTAATTTACAATTGTGGTATTTACATTTAAAGTATTGCACAGTATTTGTACTGGGTACATTAGTTGCTGGGTTAGTCAAAGAAAAGACAAGAGACTGCTTCTTATTTCGTAGTTGTTCTTTATTCAAACCTATCTTGCCAATTTTGTACATACATTTTGTGCACCCATATTTATTCAAAAATCTCATACATTTCTCATACATCTCTAATTTGTTTACCAATCCAGTCAACCATGATCAAAAACCATTAACCTGATGAAAGAGATAAAAACTGTTGATGTATGAATTTCAGATGTATCACCCTTTAGAAGTAGACAGCATTAACTCGTTGCAACATGGCGGAGGAGCAAGCGTGGTTGGTCCGCACACGTTCCGACTCTGAGAGCTCATCTAAGCTCAGTTTTGGCTCCATATCTCGCACGATGACCTACACCGAGCACAGGCTCGCGGGTGAGTGTAAGTTTCACCTCTTATTTTATTACAAAGCGAATGAGGTTTAAATATTTCGAACTTTTTTCGTGGGGAAATTGTTTCATGAACAGTATAGGCAAGTATGTCAGACTCACCGGCTAACTTCTTTGCACCCCAGACCAAAAACCTACGAAGCCATTTCACGTCATATAATATATAAATTATCATTCATCGTAAGGACTAGGTGGTCGTTCGATGTGAATTCGGTGCGGATTTGCAGAATTAAAACTCAGTTTAGATGTTTGTAAATGACAGGCACCGAGGGTGCAGGCGAACCGGGCAACACGATAAACATGGCCGCCAGCCCTCCAGACAACGTGCCCGACGGCAACGAGAGCGGCGAACTGTTGGACTACAACGACGCGAGCGTACTCGAACAATTCCACGAGGATGCGCTTAGACAGGTACAGGACACTACCTACCAGCTCTTTTTTCTTTTACTAAGGGCGCATTTATATGACAAGGAATCCCACCGCGTTGCGGCCACGCCTCGAATCACTCGAAAAACTAATGTAAACTCTATTGACTAAGCCATAATGTTTAATACTTCGCAACGCTCCAACCACGCGGCGACTGCGCGATCGTGTAAACGGGAGCGCGACAGCCGCGCGGCCGACCGCGCGGTTGGTTACTCACAAAGAATTTCAACGTTAAGTCCTAGTTAATAAGACATACATTTGCTATCACTGAAAAATTTTTCGCGTCGTCTAAACGCAGCCTAACCCTACACCGTCTCTCTCTATCCTGACTTTATATGGTCAAAACGTGTATTCAAATTGTTATGTAATGTGTAGGCCGGCTGCGGGGTCGCTCAGATGCGTGTGGTGCTCGCATCAGCGTTGGCACTTGCCGGCGCCGCACTAGAATTGGCCGCCATACCCTTCGTACTACCCTCGGCCGAGATTGAGCTATGTATACTACCTCACGAGAAGAACTGGCTCGGTAAGACAACTTTTTGATTTGTAAAGTGAGACCACAGAATTTAAAGTGTTGGCTTAATAGAATCGCGTCCATCGCATTTCTTACTGAGTTCAATATCCTATTGACATTCGTATAATCGAATGAAAAATAATATACTGTTCGCGTTCATAAAATATCATATGTTTGGAAATTATATCGTCGATGAAGTACCAATACCTCCTAACTGACAACTTAGTCCAAAATTACTTTTTTATTACAATAGGCTTAAACATAAACCACATCCTTTAGTAACTAATAAAAAGGTAATGTATTGGAAACTATATACTATCAATAGTTGATCAAAATAAATAAAACATTAGTTTAAACTGTTTTGTAAAAAAAAACCTTATTTTAAACAGTCTGGTGTAAAATTAGATTCTCAACACTTAGGAGGTATTGGTACTCCATCGACGATATGTAATTTTCATATCATTAGAAGATCGACAGATTCTGCATTACACTGATAAATGTTACATAGAAAGGCGTAAGACGCAGTGAAGACGGAGCCCGCTCATAGTATTTTCATATAAAATACAGTATAGTAAGGTGACAAATCGCAGGGCGTCTGCCATTCTGTGTGTGGCTTGCATTGCAATTCGCGATCTAACAGTACTGTGTTTCTTATGAAAATATTATGCATGCGCGCCTCACGTCCGCATCCTATTTTACATGTTAATATATCTCCTATGTACCCTGCTCACTATTGGTCGAGAGTCTAGTCCTAAGCCGTGTTTTTGTCCCGTCAGTGATGATAAGTCTGGTGGGTGGTTCTCTGGGCGCGGTGGGTTGGGGCATGTTGGGCGAGCGGCTCGGCAGACGTCGCACGCTGCTCTCTTGTCTCGCCGTCAACGCTGTGTTCGCTGCCATAGCAGCGTTTATGCCCACTTATGGGACGTTTATGATGGCCAGGTTGGTATTGAGTTCACAAAAATTTACATGTGAATAAATTATTGTTGTGTTTGTTATTAAGTGTCTAATACTAGTTTTATCCCTGACACTAATTAAAAACATCAACACCTTAAACATTTCGGTGATATTGTTTTCATTGACACCCAAATACGTATATCATCATCATCATCATCAGCCACAAGACGTCCACTGCTGAACATAGGCCTCTCCTAAAGATTTCCAGACCGACCTGTTGACCGTATATACTATTATAATATTCTTGTAACTAACAAAAATGCTTGGATATGTTCAAGTAAACAAAGAGTTAGGCAGTCCTATTAGTGATCATCGGATACTTACATAGGTAAACAGTAACTCTTTATTGTAGACACACACATAAAAAAAAGGAAACAATAATAGACGAAAAATAGCAAATAAATAAATGTGCCACTATTGGCGGCCTTATTACTAAAAACGATCTCTTCCAGGTAATTTTCGCATAGGGAATTGTTGGGCGTCTCATCGAAACGAAGCTACTCACGGGAAATTAGCTTGATAGTAATCAAGTGGAAAAATGACCCAGGGAACCCTGACTAATTTATGTACCAACACCAAAAAAATTAAATAAACAAACAAAATAATAAAAAATTAGTTCCAGTGTGGTAAATTAGGTGGGCAGCTCATCTTAGTGCTGTGTTACTCTGGAAGCGGCAACACAGCGTTGGTTTTCAGTACCCACCTAAGAGTGACGCCACAGACAGTTGTTAAGCAAACATTTGTGACTTGGCAGGTTCTGCTCCGCCATCGGGTCCGGCGGCGCGTTGGTGACCACGTTCACGTACGTGTCGGAGGTGTGCGCGTGTGGGTGGCGCGGGGCGGCGCTGGCGGGCGCGGGCGCGGGGCTGGCGGCGGGCGCGGCGCTGGCGGCCGCTCTGGCGCGCGCACTACTGCCCAGCACCGGCGCGCTCGCGCTAGTAGAGAACAAGGAGCACTTCAGCGCCTGGCACAGGTACGATCCACTCCTGTACACTACACACACGGCACTGACGCCTCATGTACCTATCCGATGTGTGCATTCGGCTCAGTGCAGCTCCAAAGCATCCCCGTTCACGTAGTTCCCACGTTTGCTGGTGGGAGGATACTTGTATCCGACCGGATAGCGACCACCGTACGCTGGTGCTAAAACCTGCCATAGTGGCCCACCTTGTGTGGGGCGCGTTCCAGGGTCAGCCAGTGTATATCCGGTTCTCCCCAGGAGGCTTGCCCCCTGACCCTAACCCTTTTCCCATCCCTTTTTCCTTCCCCTCCCCTTGGCCCTTTGGCAGGCCGGCATGATCTTGCCGACCAGCGATGGACACATTGTTTATCGTTGATCGACACTATTCTTGGATTGCGCTACACTTACCATCAGTCACTTTGCCGAGCCAGGATAAATAAAAAAAAAGTGTGCGTCTCGGGACGCTCGACAGAAGTGATAACTTAAACTAATGTGGGTTAAAGTGAGAGCGGAGGAGCCTGCCTACTACTGCCGTATGCGTGAGAGAAAGGGAAGCCAGAGTGGCGCCGTAACGCGTTACGTTACGAAGTCCGGTCAAAGTCATGTCAAAGCCCTGTCAAACTTCTGTCAAAGTCCGGTCAAAGTTCTGTCAAAGTCCTGTCAAAGTCCGGTCGAATTCCGGTCAAAGTCCGGTCGAAGTCCTGTCAAAGTCCGGTCAAAATCCGGTCAAAGTCCGGTCGAAGTCCACTCAAAGTCCTGTAAAAGTCCGGTCAAAGTGCAGTCAAAGTCCTGTCAAAGTAATGTCAGTCTTGTCAAAATCCGGTCAAAGCCCGGTCAAAGTCCTATCAAAGTCCGGTCGAAGTGCAGTTAAAGTCCAGTCGAAATCCGGTCAAATACCGGTCAAAGTCCTGTCAAAATCCGGTTAAAGTCCAGTCAAAGTCTTGTCAAAATCCGGTCAAAATCCGGTCAAAGTCCGGTCAAAATCCGGTCTAAGTCCGGTCAAAGTCCGGTCAAAGTGCAGTCAAAGTCCTGTCAAAGTTTGCCAAAATCCGGTCAAAGCCCTATCAAAGTCCGGTCGAAGTCCGGTTAAAGTCCGGTCAAATGCCGGTCAAATGCCGGTCAAAGTCCTGTCAAAATCCGGTCAATATCCAGTCAAAGTCCGGTCAAATACCGGTCAAAGTCCTGCCACAATCCGGTTAAAGTCCAGTCAAAGTAATGTCAGTCTTGTCAAAATCCGGTCAAAGCCCAGTCAAAGTCCTATCAAAGTCCGGTCGAAGTCTGGTTAAAGTCCAGTCGAAATCCGGTCAAATACCGGTCAAAGTCCTGCCAAAATCCGGTTAAAGTTCAGTCAAAGTAATGTCAGTCTTGTCAATATCCGGTCAAAGCCCGGTCAAAGTCCGGTCGAAATCCGGTTAAAGTCCAGTCGAAATCCGGTCAAATACCGGTCAAAAACCTGTCAATATCCGGTCAAAGCCCGGTCAAAGTCCGGTCGAAATCCGGTTAAAGTCCAGTCGAAATCCGGTCAAATACCGGTCAAAAACCTGTCAAAATCCGGTCAAAGTCCTGTCAAAGTTTGTCAAAATCCGGTCAAAGCCCTATCAAAGTCCGGTCGAAGTCCGGTAAAAGTCCGGTCGAAGTCCGGTCAAATACCGGTCAAAGTCCTGCCAAAATCCGGTTAAAGTCCAGTCAGTCTTGTAAAAATCCGTTCAAAGCCCGGTCAAAGCCCGATCAAAGCCCGGTCAAAGTCCTGTCAAAGTCCGGTCGAAGTTCGGTCTAATACCGGTCGAAGTCCGGTCTAAGTCCGGTCAAAATTCGGTCAAAGTCCGGTCTAAGTCCGGCAAAAGACCTGTCAAAGTCCGGTCAAACTCCGGTCATAGCCCGGTCAAAGTCCGGATAAAGTCCGGTCAAAGTCCGGTTGAAGTCCGGTCAAAGTCCGGTTGAAGTCAGGTCAAAGTCCGGTCCAAGCTGACTGGTCACTGTGTGACGCCACCTGGGACTTCGAAATAATCGATGTTCCAGGGAGGTCAGCTAACGCTGGCTGGTCGATGGAGCGCTCGCGTTACGGAACGTTTCGGTTCACCCTCCCATAAGAAGTTATCACTTCAAAAAAACTACACTTATGTACACTGTACACACTGCACTGACGCCTCACACGGATTAGCTTCACGTACCTATTTGAGGTGGGCATTCGGCTCAGTGCAACTGCAAAGCATCTCCGTGCAAATAGACATCGCCTAATTTTAAGCCGGAAAGTCGCATAATAAAATTGCGCCAAAGTAAAACACCTGAGTCAACAAATATTTGTACAAATTATAAGAATTATCATTTTATTGCACTGCGAAACAGTACTTTCCGTGCATGAGCACAAACTTATCGAGGAAAAAGTCCAATCTTCTCTAATCGCCCTCTCTCCAGCTATATCTAGCAGACGAAGTCATTCTCGTCCTACCGACAACCTAACGCTTATTAACAAAAATCATAAAATTATGTGTAAACCAAAATCCTACTTCATGCCATCGACTGCATAAACACTATCCAAATTCTACAAGAAACAAAAACTTTCCACATTAACAATGTCACATAGGATATAGTCATATTTTAAGTCATATATTTGGGCTACAAAATAATGAGAATCATAAGTCTACAAACAAGGTTTGTATCGTTTTTAGATATCTGTTGCTGTGCACGCTGCCGATCCTCGCGTCTCTGATCAGTTTGATATGGACACCGGAGTCGCCGCGGTACTTGCTCGACGTTGGTAGGGAAGTCGACGCCATGGTGGTCTACCAGGTAAAATGATGAATCAGTGGCAAGTATTGTATATATTTCTCTGGTCTAGTGACGTTAATATTGTTAATTTGAATGAAAATATTGAAAATGGAATCATATTATTGTCTATGCCAAGTATCGATAGTCGACTCCAAAATTATCGATAGTTTATATTAGCGTATCGATGCCTACTCAGTACTTTTTGAATCGTAAAGGTGCAGTTTCGGTTAACAGATATATCTTCTTTTTCAGAGTATCCACAGCAGCAACCAGCTGGTGGTTTGCAACAAGAATGGGGGATGTGCAGCGGGGGGAGAAGCTGCCGCGAGGGCTGCAGAACTAGCGCTACCAGGCAAGAGGCGCCCACCGGCACTGCACCACGTGCGGCACAGCGTCAAGATGGTACGTACTGTATGTAGCACGCGAGCTGCAGAACTAGCGCTACCAGGCAAGAGGCGCCCACCGGCACGGGCACTGCACCACGTGCGGCACAGCGTCAAGATGGTACGTACTGTATGTAGCACGCGAGCTGCAGAACTAGCGCTACCAGGCAAGAGGCGCCCACCGGCACTGCACCACGTGCGGCACAGCGTCAAGATGGTACGTACTGTATGTAGCACGCGAGCTGCAGAACTAGCGCTACCAGGCAAGAGGCGCCCACCGGCACTGCACCACGTGCGGCACAGCGTCAAGATGGTACGTACTGTATGTAGCACGCGAGCTGCAGAACTAGCGCTACCAGGCAAGAGGCGCCCACCGGCACTGCACCACGTGCGGCACAGCGTCAAGATGGTACGTACTGTATGTAGCACGCGAGCTGCAGAACTAGCGCTACCAGGCAAGAGGCGCCCACCGGCACGGGCACTGCACCACGTGCGGCACAGCGTCAAGATGGTACGTACTGTATGTAGCACGCGAGCTGCAGAACTAGCGCTACCAGGCAAGAGGCGCCCACCGGCACGGGCACTGCACCACGTGCGGCACAGCGTCAAGATGGTACGTACTGTATGTAGCACGCGAGCTGCAGAACTAGCGCTACCAGGCAAGAGGCGCCCACCGGCACGGGCACTGCACCACGTGCGGCACAGCGTCAAGATGGTACGTACTGTATGTAGCACGCGAGCTGCAGAACTAGCGCTACCAGGCAAGAGGCGCCCACCGGCACTGCACCACGTGCGGCACAGCGTCAAGATGGTACGTACTGTATGTAGCACGCGAGCTGCAGAACTAGCGCTACCAGGCAAGAGGCGCCCACCGGCACGGGCACTGCACCACGTGCGGCACAGCGTCAAGATGGTACGTACTGTATGTAGCACGCGAGCTGCAGAACTAGCGCTACCAGGCAAGAGGCGCCCACCGGCACGGGCACTGCACCACGTGCGGCACAGCGTCAAGATGGTACGTACTGTATGTAGCACGCGAGCTGCAGAACTAGCGCTACCAGGCAAGAGGCGCCCACCGGCACGGGCACTGCACCACGTGCGGCACAGCGTCAAGATGGTACGTACTGTATGTAGCACGCGAGCTGCAGAACTAGCGCTACCAGGCAAGAGGCGCCCACCGGCACTGCACCACGTGCGGCACAGCGTCAAGATGGTACGTACTGTATGTAGCACGCGAGCTGCAGAACTAGCGCTACCAGGCAAGAGGCGCCCACCGGCACTGCACCACGTGCGGCACAGCGTCAAGATGGTACGTACTGTATGTAGCACGCGAGCTGCAGAACTAGCGCTACCAGGCAAGAGGCGCCCACCGGCACGGGCACTGCACCACGTGCGGCACAGCGTCAAGATGGTACGTACTGTATGTAGCACGCGAGCTGCAGAACTAGCGCTACCAGGCAAGAGGCGCCCACCGGCACGGGCACTGCACCACGTGCGGCACAGCGTCAAGATGGTACGTACTGTATGTAGCACGCGAGCTGCAGAACTAGCGCTACCAGGCAAGAGGCGCCCACCGGCACTGCACCACGTGCGGCACAGCGTCAAGATGGTACGTACTGTATGTAGCACGCGAGCTGCAGAACTAGCGCTACCAGGCAAGAGGCGCCCACCGGCACGGGCACTGCACCACGTGCGGCACAGCGTCAAGATGGTACGTACTGTATGTAGCACGCGAGCTGCAGAACTAGCGCTACCAGGCAAGAGGCGCCCACCGGCACTGCACCACGTGCGGCACAGCGTCAAGATGGTACGTACTGTATGTAGCACGCGAGCTGCAGAACTAGCGCTACCAGGCAAGAGGCGCCCACCGGCACGGGCACTGCACCACGTGCGGCACAGCGTCAAGATGGTACGTACTGTATGTAGCACGCGAGCTGCAGAACTAGCGCTACCAGGCAAGAGGCGCCCACCGGCACGGGCACTGCACCACGTGCGGCACAGCGTCAAGATGGTACGTACTGTATGTAGCACGCGAGCTGCAGAACTAGCGCTACCAGGCAAGAGGCGCCCACCGGCACTGCACCACGTGCGGCACAGCGTCAAGATGGTACGTACTGTATGTAGCACGCGAGCTGCAGAACTAGCGCTACCAGGCAAGAGGCGCCCACCGGCACTGCACCACGTGCGGCACAGCGTCAAGATGGTACGTACTGTATGTAGCACGCGAGCTGCAGAACTAGCGCTACCAGGCAAGAGGCGCCCACCGGCACTGCACCACGTGCGGCACAGCGTCAAGATGGTACGTACTGTATGTAGCACGCGAGCTGCAGAACTAGCGCTACCAGGCAAGAGGCGCCCACCGGCACTGCACCACGTGCGGCACAGCGTCAAGATGGTACGTACTGTATGTAGCACGCGAGCTGCAGAACTAGCGCTACCAGGCAAGAGGCGCCCACCGGCACGGGCACTGCACCACGTGCGGCACAGCGTCAAGATGGTACGTACTGTATGTAGCACGCGAGCTGCAGAACTAGCGCTACCAGGCAAGAGGCGCCCACCGGCACGGGCACTGCACCACGTGCGGCACAGCGTCAAGATGGTACGTACTGTATGTAGCACGCGAGCTGCAGAACTAGCGCTACCAGGCAAGAGGCGCCCACCGGCACCGGCACTGCACCACGTGCGGCACAGCGTCAAGATGGTACGTACTGTATGTAGCACGCGAGCTGCAGAACTAGCGCTACCAGGCAAGAGGCGCCCACCGGCACGGGCACTGCACCACGTGCGGCACAGCGTCAAGATGGTACGTACTGTATGTAGCACGCGAGCTGCAGAACTAGCGCTACCAGGCAAGAGGCGCCCACCGGCACTGCACCACGTGCGGCACAGCGTCAAGATGGTACGTACTGTATGTAGCACGCGAGCTGCAGAACTAGCGCTACCAGGCAAGAGGCGCCCACCGGCACGGGCACTGCACCACGTGCGGCACAGCGTCAAGATGGTACGTACTGTATGTAGCACGCGAGCTGCAGAACTAGCGCTACCAGGCAAGAGGCGCCCACCGGCACGGGCACTGCACCACGTGCGGCACAGCGTCAAGATGGTACGTACTGTATGTAGCACGCGAGCTGCAGAACTAGCGCTACCAGGCAAGAGGCGCCCACCGGCACGGGCACTGCACCACGTGCGGCACAGCGTCAAGATGGTACGTACTGTATGTAGCACGCGAGCTGCAGAACTAGCGCTACCAGGCAAGAGGCGCCCACCGGCACGGGCACTGCACCACGTGCGGCACAGCGTCAAGATGGTACGTACTGTATGTAGCACGCGAGCTGCAGAACTAGCGCTACCAGGCAAGAGGCGCCCACCGGCACGGGCACTGCACCACGTGCGGCACAGCGTCAAGATGGTACGTACTGTATGTAGCACGCGAGCTGCAGAACTAGCGCTACCAGGCAAGAGGCGCCCACCGGCACGGGCACTGCACCACGTGCGGCACAGCGTCAAGATGGTACGTACTGTATGTAGCACGCGAGCTGCAGAACTAGCGCTACCAGGCAAGAGGCGCCCACCGGCACTGCACCACGTGCGGCACAGCGTCAAGATGGTACGTACTGTATGTAGCACGCGAGCTGCAGAACTAGCGCTACCAGGCAAGAGGCGCCCACCGGCACTGCACCACGTGCGGCACAGCGTCAAGATGGTACGTACTGTATGTAGCACGCGAGCTGCAGAACTAGCGCTACCAGGCAAGAGGCGCCCACCGGCACGGGCACTGCACCACGTGCGGCACAGCGTCAAGATGGTACGTACTGTATGTAGCACGCGAGCTGCAGAACTAGCGCTACCAGGCAAGAGGCGCCCACCGGCACTGCACCACGTGCGGCACAGCGTCAAGATGGTACGTACTGTATGTAGCACGCGAGCTGCAGAACTAGCGCTACCAGGCAAGAGGCGCCCACCGGCACGGGCACTGCACCACGTGCGGCACAGCGTCAAGATGGTACGTACTGTATGTAGCACGCGAGCTGCAGAACTAGCGCTACCAGGCAAGAGGCGCCCACCGGCACTGCACCACGTGCGGCACAGCGTCAAGATGGTACGTACTGTATGTAGCACGCGAGCTGCAGAACTAGCGCTACCAGGCAAGAGGCGCCCACCGGCACTGCACCACGTGCGGCACAGCGTCAAGATGGTACGTACTGTATGTAGCACGCGAGCTGCAGAACTAGCGCTACCAGGCAAGAGGCGCCCACCGGCACTGCACCACGTGCGGCACAGCGTCAAGATGGTACGTACTGTATGTAGCACGCGAGCTGCAGAACTAGCGCTACCAGGCAAGAGGCGCCCACCGGCACTGCACCACGTGCGGCACAGCGTCAAGATGGTACGTACTGTATGTAGCACGCGAGCTGCAGAACTAGCGCTACCAGGCAAGAGGCGCCCACCGGCACTGCACCACGTGCGGCACAGCGTCAAGATGGTACATGCTGTTTTAGAGATTACAAATGAAATTCCTTATGTTCATTAACCTGTGACTGAAAAAGGAACCCCAGGCAGTTTGCGCCGCTCGATGTATTTTGTTATCATTATACGTTTGTTTTCACTATATCAAAAGTCAGTAGGTTACGCTTGAATTATCTAATAGAAAAATATTTTTAACAGCTTGACTAACAAAACAAAAAATTTGCTTATCTGATGTTAACACCACGCCTGCCGGTTAACAATAGTAACACTACTCCAAAACATTTAATTACAAAGTACTGCATCCATCACTCCCATATTATATTAATAGATGTTAAGTTTCGTGATGCCCTGTAATTTCACTTTATTGTATCGAATTTTAAGATTTGAATGAATGAATTTTAATAATCATTATTATTCCGTCCATAGTTCTGGCAAGCGTTCTTCCAACTATTCTCCACCACATACAGAAGTACGACGTTTTCACTCGGTGGAACATTGCTGTTTTCTACAGCAGTACAAGTGAGTATTTATTTACCCACTGTATGTACTATAAACTAGATTAAACTAGGTTTATAATATTGGTCCTTCGAGCTGGACAATTTTGCTGTTGAATATGGATAATTTTATTCCTCATGATTATTATGTATTTTATTTGACGCGTAAAATTCTTTGTCAATCTGAATTAGTCCTGTACATATGAAGGATGCCTCCCATCACCCTTAAGTCTATAAAGACAATAGAGTTATGACATTGGTCGCTATATTCATTTTAGGTCAGCCAAGTTTTTGTGGGTATTATATATTTTTGTTGTGGCCTCTGAAATTTTGCTGTGATGCAGAAATAATATGACTTTAATACCCACAATAAGAGAAGACTGCCTCAGGGGTAGTTGTAATGCCTACGGTATACGACTGCTGTGCTGAGATCTCGGGTTCGATCCCCATGTCGGGTAAAGGTGATATTGGGTTTTTCTATCCCGGAATACTCAGTATCATCACGGAGATTAGAATTGTGTCCGGTATGGCGATAGGCTCGCTCCATATCGCATGGTGGAACGAAAATAAGCTTGGTAGAATATGTGTGTACTGTTTACATCTCTGCCTAGCCCATCGTGGTGTATAATAAAAGTACTTCATATTATTTTCTTCCACAGTTCTACCTATCATCGTACATACCGTCGACAGTTGTCGCGATGGAGAGCGAAAAGTTCGAAGCTTCGAAACGTATCGTAGAGAACCGCACGCTGATAGACGAGCACTACAACGGAACTCTGGAGAACATACACTATTTGAACGTGACATTTGTAAACTGCACATTCCGGGACATGCTGATGTCGCACGTCGCGTTCAAGAACTGTTCGTTCACGAACGTAGCGCTGTCGAATATAAAAACTTCGTATGCTACTTTCGAGGGATCGTTGTTTGTCAATAGCACGTGAGTGGGTTTTTTTAATGTATCTAATGGGCGACTGACTGACTCGGTGGTGTAGTTGTATTGTGTACGCGGTACAACTGCTGTGCTGAGCACTCGGGTTCGGTCCCCGGGTCGGATAAAAGTGATACTAAGTTTATCTATCACGAAACGCTTAGAATTTAGTTAACATTCGCAACAGCAAGCCGCTCTAATGAACGTCGTTCATTGAGCGTCAGTTTATTTAAGACCTAGACCTAGCTAACCCGGTCACGCGTTGCTGTGGCTATGGTATATGCTAAATTATATTGTAGTAAATTATTCAATACAGTATGCACCATGTATTGGATATTTATTCAATCTAGCGTATAAATTACCTTACACCGCTATCAGCTATAATTTTTTTGAACTCATAGATAATTATAACTTTTTGTTATTGTAATTTGCAATAAAAAAATATTGCGATAAATTGAGATATAAACTATCTTACTACTCATGTTGTACTACTCACTGTACTACTCATGTGTAGTTTAGGAGTTCATCGTGGACAAACAACGTGACACGAAAATTACTAGTTGTGCCCTGCGCGCGTTGCTACGTCACTAACTAAAATAAATTTGACGGAAAGACATTACATAGATATATAAAAGATATTGGAATGGCAGTGGCGCTATCTGTCGAAAATTTTTCGCACCAACTCAGAAACCTTCGTGCGCTCATGCACAACAACTTTGCTAAAGATCACATGATCAAATGCATAGTTTACGATTCTATAAAGGACATACAGACAAACATTCATTTTTATATATATAGAAGATTAAGATGTTGTGTGGTGTTGCGTGTTGCAGTATAATCGACACGGACATGGAGGTGGGTCGCGAGCTGGACGCGCGGTGCGTGCTGGAGCGCACGGCGCTGCGCGGCGTGCAGGGCGGCTGCGCGCGACACGCCGACCTCGCGTGGCACGCGCGCGGCCCCCGAGCACAGCACACGTGTCTGGCGCAGGCCGCGCTGCTCGCCGCCATAGCAGCGCTACTGCCGCACAGGCTCAGGCCCACAGGTACACACACACTGCCGAGTTTCGAGGAACGAAACACTCGACTCAATAATAAAACCCGGTACTTTTAATAGCAAGCTGGTGGGAGGATACTTGTATCCGACCGGATAGCGACCACCGTACATTGGTGCTAAAATCTGCCATAGTGGCCCGCCTTGTGTAGGGTCGCGTTCCAGGGTCAGCCAGTGTATATCCGGTTCTCCCCAGGGGGCTTGCCCCCTGATCCTAACCCTTTTCCCATCCTCTTTTCCTTCCCCTCCCCCTTGGTCCTTTGGCAGGCCGGCATGATCTTGCCGATCTACGATGGACACATTGTTTATCATTGGTCGACACTATTCTTGGATTGCGTTACACTTATCATCAGGTGTATCGTAGTCACTTTGCCGAGCCAGGATAAAAAAAAAAGTTTATATGGTGCAAATAGTCGTAGCTGTAAATAGTTAAAAGCTTTTTTTATCCCCACCGTCCATGAACGCCCACAATGTCAGAAGAATAATGATAAATCATGTAAGCGTAGTGCAGTCAAAAAACTAGCAACCACCGACAAACAACGAGTACATTGGTGGTTACCAGAATCATACCGGCCTGTATAGCTCTACCACTTGAATAATAATACTAGCCCTGTATTGTATCCGTCCCACTGCTGGGCACGGGCCACCTCTACTGAATGAGAGGTATTTACCGTTACACGTTAATTAGAAAAGTCAATGGTGTATGCTCTTGGGGCTGGTTTCAAACCTGCGACTTTCGTCTCGACAGTCCATACCACTCCCCGCTGAGCTGTCGCTGCCTTATACCACTTGAATACTGATATAATTGTGTTTTCACATCCTCAGTGGGACTGTGCATATCGTGCGTCCTGCTCTCGCCGTTACTGTACGTGTCGCACGGCGAGACGATGCTGTACGTGGTGGAGGCGGTGTACCGTTTGTTCCTCATGCTGATATTCCTCAACGTGGCCGCCAACGTCATTGAATTGTATCCCGCTAACTTGAGGTGAGTACGTTTACAAGTCCTCGGAATATTCCCCAAAGTGGTAGACAGAGGTTGCAACGCATAGATTCATGCTTCGCCGACCTTTTTCCCGTCCCGTGGAATGGTATGGGGCGAGTCATACTGGGCACAAATTGCAATCCCGGGCAATTCACCTGTAATTTTTGTACATTTTGATGGCTATAATATTAGCCTGGTTTTATACTGCCTCACTGATAGTAACCTTCTACGAACGAGTGGGATAGGCATAAATATGTTTTTGTGTAACCATATTTGATCACAAATAAAATTTAATTTTATCAAAATCGGTTTAGCAGTTTATATATACATATACAAGCTTTGATTCTTTCAGGTTTTAAAATAAATATAATATCCCCTATGTCTGTTCTTAAAGTTTAAACTATTCTCATATCAAGTTTAATCAAAATTTGTCAACATTCCGTATAATAGTGGTACATAGTCTAGTGAACACATATACATATAGATATACATACACCATTTTTTCTATTATACAAACCTTAGTCAGTTTAAGTATCATCATATCAAGACTCAGATTAGATTAAGAAAGCTCCTGATTTCCTGATTACTCGTTGACTGATTCACCTTACAAAGCTTTAAAATGAATCGACCAAAAATGGTGATACTCATTAAAATAAAACTAATTTAAACGGATTTTATCGCGGTTTTTTATTAATTGAAGGGGGACCCCGTGACCACGAAGGCTGAAAGGCTTTCGAAACGTCGGGATCAAAATAAGTTTAAATTAGTTTTATTTCAATGAGTAATATTGGCGTAAACATAAGAAATCATTATGGTGGTTCTGGTTTGTATATGTATAACAGATGCACGGCGCACGGTATGATAGTGGGCGTGTCGCTGGCGGGCGCGGCGCTGGTGCGGGGCTGCGCGGCCGCCGGCTCGGCAGCGCTCGCCGCCGTGCTCTGCGCTCTGTTCAGCGCCGCCGCCACGCTCGCCGCGCTGCCCACGCACTGACCACGCACACCGCACCACGCCGCACTCACTAACTTGAGAGAGGCAAGTTGTTCACACCGCTATACCATTCCCATCATAGATAATATTAGTATCAACACTTTATTTAGTTACTTGTAATAATACATCATCCGGCTCCAAAAACTAAACATTGAAATCATTACTGGATATTTAAAAAAAATTATATGGATTTTAAAAATCGAAAAGACACGACATAACATGTGAAAAGGTTATTTAAATTATTTTTAATTGTTTCTTTGTAAATTAATATTAAGTTTAGAAAATCAGAACTAACACACATTGACTTGCCACGTAAAATACGAACCAAAGGAAAATGACTGAAAAAATACTCTTATAATCATTCCCATTTAAAAAAGTTATTTATACCTCTGTAACGATTATTTGACGTTTTCTGTTTGTAAATTTCTTAGTGGAAATTGCAAATATATTTTTAGTAAATCATGAAAGAAGATAGTTGCTTAGGATATAACGTAGACAAATCCTTTATAGTGTCACAATACATTATATTTATGATCGAAAACAAACGCATAATATATCGAATAAAGAAGAAAAGACAAATTGTCCAACAATCCCATTTTAAGGTACGTTAAAGGACAAAACGATTCAAGCTATGGATTATTTAATACTACTTGACGTCACCGAAAATATATGTAAGTACATAGTTATGTCCCTGCTCTTATGACATTACAATATGTGATCGATAAAAAAGTTTTAGTAAAATTTTAACTAATCGATTAATCAGTCGGTTATCTTGCACGACAAACTCACTAGGAATATATAATTTCATCTTTAAATATCACTAAACACCATGTAAATCTGTACATAATGCTAGTTTAAAATTTTACGGATGGGCGACTTTTTAAAAGCTTTTATACACAAATTGAACGACAGTATATTATATATACCACACATAACAATATAATACAAGATAAAAAGCCAATAAATAGGATTATTATAAAAACCGCTTGTGGAGATGACTGCATATAGATATACAATAAAATGAATCAATATCTACATCTTCAAATGTAGCTATATAACAAAGATTATTTATTGAAATAAAACTAATTTAAACGGATTTTATCACCGCTTTTTTATTAAGTGGTGGAGTCCAACCCGTGACCACGAAGGCTGAAAGCTTTCGAAACGTCGGGATCAAAATTAATAAAAACGGCGATAAAATCCGTTTAAATTAGTTTTATTTCAATGTGTAATATTCATGTAAACATAAGAAATCAAAGTTTATTTATGCATGAAAAAAATGGTGGAAAGCTTTTAATAAATGTAACGTATTTAGCACACAAATATTATATTCAAATTTGAACGTTATTCTTGAGTTTGTGCTAATTTTTACTCGATGCATTAGTCATCAATGGACATTTTATAGGTAACCTTTCATAATATTATTTTATTGGAGTTTCACAACATATTATACAGTCATAAGTGCTATGAATGTGTAAAATCCTACCTAAATGCTATTTTATTTTTCATTGAAGTTATCTATCTTGATATAAAAGATTATCAAACGATGAGATTCTTAAATTGTCTAATTATATAAGTGGAATAACATCAACACAGAATAATATATTTGTTTTCATATATCTTTTCCGGTCAATTGTGTTCGGAAACTTCAAGGCAGTCTTTTATTTGTACTAGTGCGGTACAATTCAATCCTATAGATAACTTGAAATGTTGCATTAACATTCTGCACTGCGATTAGAAGCTATGGACATATCGTTTGAGTCAGAGGAGACTATGGTTGTATTATTTTTTCTTTATTTATAATTGGAATGTAATAATGTACCGATGGACCACTGATGCGTCGTCATAATTGTAAAAAGATTCGTAGGAAAAGATTACGGAATTAAATGACAAGTCCTTGGTAGATATTTCGACTCATTTGTGCACATCTTCCTATGTGTAATGTGTATTCATAGATAGACACAATGATTTTGTGTGTGTGTGCCTCTCAAAATATGACGTGATCTGACATCTCTATCACACATTTCAAATTACTTGTTTACAAGCTCACTTACACAATTTAAACGAAATATCTTGCTTTAAAATGGGAGGCCTTGGGTTCATATCAAAATTGCTGGAATATCCTACCAGGAAATATTTTGCCGCGTCGAAGTATTGTCGAAAAATAGGGTACTGTGTTTCCATGCAAGTAACGCTGAGGACCCCTTACATGGAATTAGGATATTAAGTTATTCTTGCGTGTACATGGTACAATACGCGCAAAATAATGTGGTCGGTCTAAAGTTAGTTATGAGCGGCATCGCGGCTGTCGACAGAGACTGAAGTGAAGTGTGACCAATTTATTATGCGCGTTTGTAATACGGATCAATCGGTACTATTTTGAGATATCACATTGACGAACAGTCACGTTCGTACAAAGAGGCTTTCGCCATTTATGACACAATGGATAATCACATAGTTCTGTACTAACTTGAATTAGTAAATTATCAATGAGTTTTATGCTGTGATTCGCAATTAATTAATAATATTTTGTCAGTTGCAGTAAAAATAGCTATATCGTACGAAAATATGTGATTAAACCTTTAACTAGTAATAAATTAGCAGTAGCGTTGCCATATCGTTTATTTTAAGTGATATCATAGACTGCTTTTAGTTTATAGATTATTTTAAAGACATTTTTTCATATACTCATAGAAACAAATGAGGCTTACGCCCTATTTAGTATAATATAGATTTGAAAAAAAGATGTCTAATATTTTACATAATTTAAGATTAGGAAATATTATGATGGCAATATATTTCTTATATTATTTAGCATAATTTTTGAAACATTGATTGTTATTTTTTGTTTTATACCAATTTGGTAGGTTTTGGAAGGTTCGTACCACTGGTTTAATGTGTTTCACTAAGTTTCGGTGTTTACAGTGAAATAATCAAAGCTAAATGTTGTATTACTGTGGCACATTAAAAAGAAAGAAAAATGTATAAAAGACATAAAAAATATTCCTGAAATGTAATTGATCTCAATAAATGTTGTTATCGGTTTGTGCCATAACATATAACAATGTATGTGACTACTCAATCCACCGGCGTAACAATTAGGGTGGGAAGTCTTATATCGTATAAATAATATTTAAAATTAAGACGGACAGTGTAATAACTTATATTCTGTTTTAGAAATGTTAAAAACCATAACTCAACGATGACATCCGTTTTCATTCTAGTTACGCCGTTGTTACAGAAAACGTGTAATTTTTTTAAAGCCACAAACACTAGTCAATTCCTACATTTGTTTAAAACTATGCAATAAAAATATATCATTGTGTGTTTGTACAGTCGGCGTTTCATGTTTTGGAATTAATTATGATGTGTAAATAAAAGCTATGAATATTGGTTGTGTAATAAACGTAATTTTTTATCCTTAGTAGATGAAGTTGTAATGTAAGATTTGAGATATTTTCAAAATATTATATGATTATAATGCGGGAGAATGGGGCATTTTGGGACTATGCGATGAGTTTTTAATTTGATCTGGAGTAACAGGTCTGTGGCCGTAACCTTTCCGCATTACGTAATTTATTATAATATGCGAAACATTTGTGAGACGACGTCTAAAATTTATATTATACAATTATATGTTTTTTGAAATATACGTTAACAGGCGATGTATTATTCCTTCACTTGATGAACTGTAATTTTAAAAGACATATTATGATCCCGTCCCGAAACACTCCATTTCCCTCAAGACACATCTTGTGCTTAATATACCGTTAATGTTATCACAATATTTAATCCAATCTTCCGTCTGATGGACAACATACGGTATAGAGATAACACATACTATTAAAACCATTTATATCGATATCTTAACAATTGTTCGTATAAAAAAACACCTAGCACAGATCTTTAATTAATGATTGGTTCTCTAAATCAAGATATCCTCGATACGATAATAAAAGGCATATATCTAATATTTGTAAACGTCATAGATTATTTACGTATCACAAGTAATCACAACAGGCGTATTATGCGTCTCTGTTTCAATGTTTTTGGATATGCAGTTCGAATCTGCCTTACAGTGAAAACCTTATATTATAGATAATCTCAGTTGATTTTTTTTGGAAATTGTCATAGAATTCATGTCTTTAAAAACTAGATACCACATAAGCAACCTAGTAACATCTTAATATGTTTTAATGTCCTATTGTCGTTTCTTGGACAACGATGTGTTAAGATTTTCAAGAAATGTTAAATACCAATATATTTTACCTTCACACGTATCCATAATTTATAAATTTAAAATTAAAAGACGCGCTATACTTCACTATCTTTAAAACCATTTTCGCCGTAATGTTATTTTGTGGGCTGCGTTTAGTTATTTTTTGTAATGTATCGATAATAATAATTGTGGTGAGGAGTACAAGTTTTAAGGAATATAATTGTAAAAATAGCTTGTGGCTTTGTCTATGTAAAACGATAACTCTTTAATCTAACCAAAAATATGTTGACACGCAATCTAATTTCGTTACGAAAATTACGTCATTTTAATCTGTTCTCCAGGGACTGTATTTTTTTTAAATATAACTACTGAAACTGAATAGGCAAAGTCGCGAATTATTTATAGATATACTAAATAACAATATAACGGAGCGATGGTATGACAAAAATGAGGCAAAAGAGATTATTCATATCGGGATGAGACTGAAAATAGTGGAGTAATTAAAAACCAAGAGAAGTAGTGGGCTGTGTTATACACAGTTTTAACGTGAGCATGTGTTATTTAAAAAGCTTTATGATTATAGCTCTTTCTGATTCGTAGTTGCTCGAGGTTATCGATTGAATTGTCAGCAACGGAAATTATAACTCGGTCCTCTGCGGTATAAATTACAAGCACAGGCCTTGTTTTGCCCTATATCCCCATTTTTTTCTTTCTACCTGGCGTTATGCCGGCTTACTGCCAGGCTTCGCCTTCTTACTAAGCCCTTATATATTATTTATTTTTATAAACATACCTTGTTGGACGTCCACCTACAAGGTGGACAGACGACCTGATAAAGATCGCAGGAAGTCGCTGGATGGAGGCCGCTTCCAACAGGTCGGTCTGGAAATCTTTGGGAGAGGCCTATGTTCAGCAGTGGACGTCTTGTGGCTGAAGATGATGATGATGATGAAACATACCTTTGTGTTTTCGTTGCAATAAAAATACATAAAAGATGCTCATGTTAAAACTATGTTATGTTAGAAATTGATGGCTACTTGTGTGAATTGAAGTATTGATATATATTTGATCGTGTCAAGGCATTTTATATTATGTACGTAGTCACCTTCAGCTTATAACAATGGTAGCTGTATGGCAGTCCTATCATTTTATTCTGGCATGTAATAATAATTTATGTAATTTTTTCCATGTATTTTGACGAACAGCAATCTTGTGCTTGTACCCAATATTTGCGTGATTTTTTTGTAATTATCTTTTTACCTTTAATAACATCATAATTATATGCTGGGCGTGACTTTGCTAATCAAAACTGACCGCTTAGAAATGTATTAATATGGTTTCTTATTAAATGTATAAACTATTTCCGCGGGACAGATTTGATACAGTGTTGTTGGAAAGTGGGTGCAGCTCCAGAAAGGGTATTAAGAAGTATGGGATATGCAATAAAACATAATTATATCCTATTTGATTCCATAAACCTTGATTCGTGCCCACATGTAAAAGGTAACTTAGTAAGGATGTGTGTAAACGCCCTTATATTGTTATGTAGCGATGTGTGTGCGTAGAAGTATAGACTGAATATGTAACGAGAAATAGCGATGTGTAAATATAATCGTATTAATAAATACATTGATATTTACAAGCTAACGTGTTTTATTTACATTGGAGTCTTAGTCCCCCGGCGCCTTCGTTTTATCCTATGTGAATAATTTTTAATATAGGTTGCTATCAGTAGCTAATTAATAGATGTTATTACTAACTTAGTGAAGAGTATAAATATATTTTGATAAAATACGAAACATTTCATTGGTGAAATCATTTATTCGTACAAATAAATACGTGGTTAACATTTTTGCCCGTCCACGTATGCATATATGTAGAATGGTATCATAATCTATTGCACATCGTTGCCTTTTTAAAATAGCGACAATACTGCTATATCCAATAATATCAATACGAATAGATAAAATGCCCATTTGACGCAAATCGACATATTTTTAATTGTAAATATTAGCAGTCTGTGCTACATTTACTTGACGGGAGGTCCATACTTTCCTTACATCTAAAGTAACATACAAAATCGAGAAATAGTTTGATATTTTATGCTGAAAATGAGACAAGATTTTCTATCCACAATTCATACAAATTCTAACATAAGGAGGTACTCTTTTTTATCTGCAATTAGCTCGATAAATCGAGCTCTCTTATTATTCAAAATAAAAAATAAAATAGACTTTTTTTATCCGAATACGGCAAAGTGATTACAATGCACTCCAAAAAAAGCAACGACCACCGATAAACAATGAGTTGATTGATGGTCACCAGAATCATGCCTGTCTGTGTAAATGTTTCTTCACACTCCGAAAAAGAAAGAAGCAAATCGAAGGGCCTGCGACAGGATAGGCGGATGACTGATGCAGATACAGGGATACAAGGATGTAACCATATAACCACCCGCCACAACCAACCATCAAGTCATTTCGCAAGTCCCTCGGGAGAACCGGATATATACTGGATGATTCTGGAACGCGATCTACACAAGGTGTGTGGGTCATTATGGCAGGTTCTAACACCATGTGTACGGTGGTCGCTATGCAGGCGGATATGAATATCCTACCAACAGCTAAGATACTTAATATTATTTGATTTGCTTTAAAATTTAAACGTTTAAGAAAATACAATTGTCAATTTTGTTACTGACCCCAACAATCAATAATAATCTTAGTTGATTTTAATAATTATTACCATACGAGTAGGTATGATGCAGAGAAATTTAATATCTACGACTCGGCACTATATAAAATTATTTTAATAAACACAACAATGGCACAATTGCTACTATTAATAAAGGCAACGACATTTTCAACATTAATTTTACACATAATAAACTTAAGGGTTGAGAGCGCCTAAAGCGCTCGCCCGAAAGTCCGGTGAAGCTGTAATAAGCCGACTAGCGCCAGGCTTACAGCATAGCGACAAACCGCAAAAAAACATTAAAAATAAATAATAAATTATCAGTGATTCATTTACAGAGTCGGCCCAGGCCGTTCAGCTTTCACCGCACACAAAAAAAAAGTTTAAGAGAAACTATCTTCGATGTCTTTTATAGATATCATTCGAACTGCCACCCTAAGCGATCTGAGTATTATTGTTGAGTCAATAAGGCGCCAATTAAATTAAAATTCTGATTTGACGCCCTTCCCTGCCCGATGCGCCCCAAAACAGCCCACTTCCCTAGGAACTCCTGGGCTAGTTCAGTACATTTATTTTTACCATTTACGAGTTTTATGGAGTATACAAAACATACATTAGATTTTACTATAATAATACTATAAATAGATAGTTTTCAGATTTTCATTGGCAGTTGGTTCCGAGTCATACAATACCTACGCGCAAAACAACTTGGCCGGACTGAAGTAAGTAAGATGCCACCTGCAATCAACACCTTATATAGCCTTTAATCAATAAAACCAATAATTGTGACGCCATTCGTGTCTAGCTCCAGGCCGGCCACTTTATTTCGCGTGTATTGCAGCTCGCTATGGACCGTGTGATCGCCGATACGATATCCGTACAGGGAGGAATACCTAGATCCCAGAATTGAATAAGTATACTGTCAAATGATAATTCATCATTTGGTGCTGATTAAACTATTATAGACAGTTGAAATAAAACTAATTTAAACGGATTTTATCGCGGTTTTTTATTAATTTTGATCCCGACGTTTCGAAGACTTTTCAGCCTTCGTGGTCACGGGGAGGACTGAGGTGTAGGTTGTCCAAAAATGTTAATGTTACAGTATCTACCTTCAATTTACAATTATAAGATCTTTATGGTTTGGTCCGATCTACGCAGAAGGAGCTCACAGTGTCTTGAGGTCTGGCAGTTGGTCTTTTGGGCTCCGATTTAATTAAATGTATAATCGGATCCCAGGCCTGTGCTAGCTTCCAACCATCTTCTCTATTGAAATTCGGATGTTTTTTAATTTCAATAGCCTCGCGAATCATCCTGGGTAGGAATCGGTGTTCTTTGGCAAGGATTTGTGGTCTGTCAAATCGAAGATAATGTTTGGAGCCTTCCTCTGAATGTTCAGCAACTGCAGACTTCGTAGAGCGTCGGTGTTTAACATCAGCTATATGTTCTTTTACGCGGGTCCCTATACCTACAACCTATAACCTACACCTCAGTCCTCCCCGTGACCACGAAGGCTGAAAAGTCTTCGAAACGTCGGGATCAAAATTAATAAAAAACCGCGATAAAATCCGTTTAAATTAGTTTTATTTCAATGAGTAACATTCGCGTAAACGTAAGAAATCATTATATTATAGACAGTGCTATTTGCTAATTTAGTTAGTAGAGACTGTTGGACAACAGAAGTCGGCGATATTCGAAATTTAAACTCATTGCTATTCGCCCCGTTTTACGGTAGGTACATACCTTACTATTGTGCTCACATGTTTTCAAGTGAGTTTAAAACATTAAACAATTGTATCAATGGATAATATTTTTTTTATTATTGTAGCGCAAAATGGCAACGTAGCTCTTACCTAAATGATATTCTACAGCGGTGGCCGCACATTTATCAACATGCGCTGCATTAGTACCAGTACCTAACCTAACGTACTTATGGTATGTTTTGTTATTCATTAGGAAAAGCGTTCAAGACTTTCAGCCGTGGAACATATACGGGTGACGTCATGGTCCAGTCATTTTAGGTTAAATTAGGTAAGAATCTCGGAATTCGAGATACCCGGCTGTAACTCTGTAAATACTTGTGTATTGACACCCTAAAAGTTGTCTCAAAACCTACACATGGTAGGGTGTGCGCAACTATTAAATTTCAAGGTCAAAGGTCACAAAAATCGCTTTTTTTCGTAAATATCTCATTTCTTATGGGTTTTTTGCTATTTGTATCTATTATCAATATTGTAGAATACTAAATTCTCTACAAATTTTGTTTAATTTTTTTTTTCATACGGTGAACCGTTTTCGAGATAGAGGGCGGAGAGCGCGCGGTCACAGGATCAGTTCAGGTCAAACGGTGCCTCCGGTCGAAAACGCGCCATATATAGTTGATGAACTATCCATAAATCAATGATTATAAATATTTGTCAATTTTTATTAACTATTATGTTATACTAGCTTTTGCTCGCGGCTCCGCCCGCGTGAACAGCATTTTCCGGGATAAAAGTAGCCTGTAACCGTCTGCAGGGCTCCATCTGTCTCTGTAGATAAATTCATCAAAATCGGTTTAGTGATTTAGGCATGAAAGCGTGAAAACTTTCACCCCCTTTTTCATCCCTTAATAAATAAAATTTCCAAAATTCCTGAAACACGTATTTATTTATTTTACGTCAATAACCGAAATACAAAATTTCGTTTATGTAACTTGACTTGAAAATGACGGACTTGTGACCGCGCGCTCTCCGTTCTCTATCTCGAAAACGGTTCACCGTATGAAAAAAAGTTTTAAACAAAATTTGTAGAGAATTTTGTATTCTACAATATTGATAATGGATATAACTAGCAAAAAACCCATAGGAAATGAGATATTTACAAAAAAAGCGATTTTTGTGACCTTTGACCTTGAAATTTAATAGTTGCGCACACCCTACCATATGTAGGTTTTGAGACAACTTTTAGGGTGTCAATACACAAGTATTTACAGAGTTACAGCCGGGTATCTCGAATTCCGAGGTGAAACTACTAAAATGACTGGACCATAAGTCTTTCGGAATTCGGCTTCTTTTGGTATGTTCCTCACAGAGCGGTTAAGCGCGGTTTGTATAAAATTTTACAGACAAAATTCAATGACGGCGCCAACGTGACGCGTGCTGCGTGTACGATGCTAACAAATGTGCAACTACCTTTACTTTAAAAATCGCTAACTTAAAAAGATGCAGAAGTTATAGTGCGTCAACTATAAATTGGCGATATGAGTGGCGTTTTCGTCAAACGCTCATTACTTAATTTACGGTCTATTTCCAACTTTGACAGATAATTCTATACTTTTTAATTAGTAGTAGTTACATATAATTATACTACATATAACTATACTAACAATATTATGCCAGAGAAGGTTAAATGTTAAGGTAAAAATATTTATCACAATAATGCATAATCATTTCTCCTAGTCTTGAGACAGTTTGTTTATAAACTTACAAAGTGGACCTACTTAAATCAGATATTGCGCCAAGATGAATATTTTTTTTTATTAATAGTATTATCAAAACGACGCAACATTAAAACTTCTGCATATATGACAGCACTTCACTTCAAGTGAGAACGTAAACTTAAACACGCGGCAGGAGTCTCAAGCCGCAGTCATACAATATACATACAATTGTAGAATTCGTTGTATGAATTTTTACGCACGCACACGACCGACATCGTGTAAACAAAAACCGCCACTATGCGTTTACGCGCATAAGAGACGACATAAGGTTTGTATCTAACTGAGAAGATGATTCTGCGGTAGTAGAGCGGTGGTGGCGGTGATAAATGCCCACTACCATACCACTACCATAGGCGGTAGGTCCCTCGTATGCTAGAAGCCGTCCGAGTTAGTACCACAGCATTGTCTATTTATGCCACCAAGCACAGCGTGTAATCACTGTTGTTGGGTTCCGTTTGTAAAGTAAGTAAGTAGTGAAATAACTGAGCTTATAAGACTTAATATCTTATGTGTCTTGGTGACGAACGCAGTCCAGTGCCATGTATTGCTTTGTAATTCAAAGTTTTGTGTAGCATCTGTCTATGGACAGGCAGTGCGCTTACCATCAGGCGACAGACCTGCTCGTTTTGTCATTTAAGCAAATAAAAAGAAGAATGAGTACACAGGCCAATACCCCTTCCCCGCACCGCTTCACTACCGCAGGAACCTACACAATTAAGCGCTACTTCTGTAAACGCCAACGACCCTGGCCCACCCCAGAATCCCCCTAATCACCTCCATAACACATCTTTGTGTCTAATTCTGTTAACAGGGCGCAGTAATACAAAATCTGACCCACTCCAGTAATAAATATTTCTTTCCCCTTGACTGTTTCCCAGTCATAGATATTTTTAATGAGTTTCAAACACAGATCACGGATAATATAATACAGCACGTAAATACTACAATCTGTATGCTATTCAAGCGTGCCAACGTTTATTACCTAGAGTAACAACATCGCAGTCCGCATCAATTAAAAAGTGCGCTAAATGTGTCACGCAATGTAGTATAACATATTTATTGCAGGATTCGTGATCTGTAGTTTCTAAACATTTTATTTTGCCTTAGCTACCGCCCAACTTTTAAAACACCAGCAACCTGGTTGTTATCAAATGTCGTAGAACAAAAGTTGTTCCTTATGGGGTTAGCTATCTAGTTCTGCGAGGTTGTTGGTGTTTTAAAAATAACCCCTTACCGTGTTTAGTATATCCAAGTTAAGAGGCCATTTTCAGAATATACTTTACATATTCTTAATAATTCCCTACCGAGGGGAATAGTCCACCACACAAGCCCAATGCGGGTAGACAATAATCACATAATTAATTCAACTTGATCTTGCACGTCTTGCTATCTGTGCGTGATATGTTTGTATACAGCCAATGACTGTGTATTATTTGTCACTATTGACAAATATATGAGATGACGGCTGACGCGTCCCTGTCTAACCAACAAAAACTTCATTTTTAGAAGCTCACGCAAATACAACAAGAGATGCAAAATGTTCCATCTATACTACGTCTATAACCGAAAAAGTATAAAATTGACGTAGAACACACGTTAGAGAGACTAATTAGTCAGAATCAAAAAGTATCACATTTCTTATAAAAAGATATCAATTTGTTTTCCTCTTGTCCTCTTTCTGTGATTTTTGTAACCTGAAACAAATAAAATATTTGTCATACTATGTACTTTACGATATCGAATATACTATTACAGGTACAGGTTTCCAAATAATATTTTTACAGAGGCTGGCAAACTATCAGGGTATGTATGATACGTGATCTCCATCTACCATAACCACCCAATAATAGCAGAAGGAGCATTCTCAAGGAGGAGGTTCTCAAAAAAGGAAAGGAATGGAGATAAGGCTAGAAAATTTGGGCCTCAGGAAATCTCATTCAACGTACGAAAATCAATAATAACCTGCAACTTCACAGCGATTTTCTGTAAGAGTGGTATTACCCTGGTCTAACTGGTCTATTCATAATGAGGACTAAAGTGGCAACATGTTGGCTCTACCACTTTATATCAACATAATCAGATCAAAATGCACAACAGCTTTTCTAACCGAAAATTAGACCAGATATATCAATAATATTGTAGCTTAAATGGAATATATGGTAAGAAAAATTGTGCGATATAACTTACATAACGCTGCCATTAACATCTGGAAATATTTTCAGTTTGATTTTTATATTCTTATATATATCGACTAAATCTTGACGCAGCCCATCAAACTTGTTGTCCACACAACGGGCCATTAGGTTCAGGAATATGTTTATATAATCCACCTCACGCGTTGTGAATGGTCCTAGGAACCTGAATTCGGTGTAGGTCCGTCGCAGAGAGAATTCTCTGAAGTATTCTATGATATTGGTAACTGCTGAACTGTACTGTGTTGGTTTATTGTTGGGCAAGTCCATTATTTTCTTGGTGATGCTCTTTAAGAACGGGTTGACGACTAGTGACTGTGAGTTTTGTTCGTCTCCATCCTCGGTCACTTCAGGAGGCCGCTGCACTCTTAGATCGTCTGGTGTGACCAAATATATGTGACTCGGCGCTTCCTTGAATACACTCACTTGGCTAGAATGGATAGTATTAGAAATTCATGTCATTTAGCCAAATAGAAAATTACAGTCATGTATGATAATTAATTTGGATATCAATTAACTAAAATCAATAATATTAAACTGTCGAAACTAAAGTCGCAGGTTCGAAACCAGCCTCAAGAGCATACACCTCTGACTTTTCTAAGTTACGTGTATATTAATTGTTAATTATCGCTTGCTTTGACGGTGAAGGAAACATCCTGAGCAAACCTGCATACCTGAGAACTCGATAACATTTTTCGAAGGTATGTGAGGTCTGCCAACCCGCATTAGGCCAGCGTGGTGAACTAGGGCCTAATCCCTCTCATTTAGTAGAGGAGGCCCGTGCCCAGCATTGGGACGAACGTGAATCATTATTCAGGGCTATTATTAATAATATTATTACATATTAATAAAACAATCATAAAGCTAAATCGAAACAGTAGATACAAAACACTCACCGATAAGGCGCCGTTCCTTCAGTGAGCGTCGCAAGCATGTAACAGTTTTGTGCGTTTATCTTCTTGACTAAATCAATCTGCGCCACATTGTCATAGTCGGTGTAGTTGTCGCTATTAATTAACTCATTGACCAGGCAGTGTATACGCTTCCTCTCTTCTTTCTTAAGAGATTTGGCGAACATTATCTCAATTTCTGTATCGTTCTTCACAAATTCCAGGATGTTTAGCAGTACGTTCGTGTTGAAGTATTCCATGTTAAGCTCTTCGTATATTTGATTAGGTTTAAAACTTGAGTCTTTGTGTTGAAGTGGTCTTATGGCCTGGTATGGAATAAATATATTATAATATGAGAATTTCCAATTGTCATACTAACAGGTGCGGGACTAATCCGCAAAAGAGAGAAATTGGTTTTTGATAAGGCGACTGGCGGGAGAAACAATCTCTGCTCGATTTACAGGGAAGCGGGTCTGGTTTACCTACATTCCAAACAAAGAGCTTCGATGTATTTGCTCAGTTTAATTTCCGGGGAGGTTGGGCAGGACATTATTTTTATAGCAAACAAGCAAGTGTGTCAATTGATGGTAAGTAATCTCGACCCCCCCATGTACGCCCACAATACTAGAAGAATCAAATGCTCGTTGCCGACCTTAAAGGGAAGGGATAATTAAGGAATTAGGAAGGGGAGGGGGATTTGGGCCTCCGGATATCTCACCCACTGTACGAAACGCTGCAGCAAGCCGCTACTTTACGTCGGTTTTCTGTGAGACAGTGGTAACGACCTGGTCAAGCCGGCCCATTTGTGCTGCAGACAAAACTATCTACAGCGTGGCTCTACCACGCTCAATATCATGTTTGTGCATACATCACACACATAAAGACATGAGCTAATATCTACCTATACCTAGTAATATGAGTCTATCTACAGCGTGGCTCTACCACGCTCAAGAATTACACCCGTTATCGCACTCTCTTCTTCTGGTATTGTGAGCGTTCATGGGCAATGGAGATCACTTACCATCAGTTTAATCATCTGCATGTTTGCCGGCCTTTGCTATAAAAACTTAATAAAGATTGGATTAGTAATAACTATACTAAACAAATACTTACAAAGGCCGTGTGCGAACCGACGGGCTCTAATATCCGCTCGGCTGCTCTTGTTAAATCTTCACCCTGCCAGCCTACATTCTGTACCATGCTGGAAGTAAAAATGTCTTACAATTATCATACATTGTGTCTGGTGTATACTCGTAATACAACACCACTAGATTCCATTACAAATTGTTTCGAATGCAGACACGTATAGAAAACAACACACATACATAATTATGTCATTAACTTCAGATGCCCTCATAGGGTGAACACGCCCCGATGATAGGTACATCTAAAGATATTTGATACACATGATCATTTAGCACAATCAGTAGTTAAGTCACTAGTCTGCCCTTTAAACAGATAACATACCTTTCTACCGTCCTCTCCATGGCCGGCCGATCGAAATAGTTCTGTATTGTGGAGCCCTGAGGCCGGCTGCCGATAGGTGGCAACATCGTGTCCCGGGACGACTCTCCCACCTTCAGCCAATCCTGCATCCAGTTCTCGCCCAACATTGGGGCGAGTGTTGTGTAGTAACACTCATAGTTTGGGTCTTGTGGTGTGGTAGAAAAACTGCAAGTTTTATACGTTTTAAACTATACAGTAAGTATTTCACGTACAACGTATGGTCTAAGATCCCGGGGAACATTGACCTTCACCCATCTGTTTAATGGTGCTGCCACACCGGTGTTATAAAATGTTAGCAAACATTTTCTAACATTAAACATTTACTAACATTATCTAACATTGTCATAAAATGTATCAAATTTTTGTTAACAAATGTTCAATAATGTTTTGTAACCATTATATAACATTTTATAACAGCGGTGTGGCAGCACCATACCGGTTGAAAATAATATTTTAGGGTATAAAATGTGTTGCTGAACACATACCAATAGGGTTGCCTAAAAAAATATGGTCAAGGATTTAATATTACGACTCACATCAAATGTTCTGGAACTCTCTAGAACGTTCGGTGTGACGTCACGTAGACTGTAAGACCGGTCGGTGTTCGCCGATTTACGGTCTGGGCGACGTGTATACCGCCCCCTTCGGACCTTATCCAGTATCCAGTATCCCCTGAAACCCCCCTACCCACCCGCCAAAACTTCAAACACGGTCCCCCACCCCCACCCAATTTGTCCTAACCCCCCCTCGGGCTAAATCGGTCATTTTTGAGGCTAGAGGGTCGTGCGACGGCTTGTCGCAATCGGCTTATCAAGCCCGACACTTTGGCCCCAATAAAAGCAAATTTCCACCCCCCAGTAAGAAAGATCTGTAAAAAAAATCTCTAGAAATCTAAAAATTCAAATATCTCAGACTCAGTGCAATACGCACTGTACAGTACAGGGCAGTAGTGTACAGTGCAGTGCAGTACAGTGTAGTACAGTACAGTGAAGTGCAGTGCAGTGGAGTACAGTACAGTGCGATGCAGTGTAGTGCAGCACAGTAGAGTACAGTGCAATTCAGTACAGTGCAGTGCAGTGTCGAGTTGAGTTGAGTTACTAAACAGATATACTTAGTTATAATATTTCACTCTTATCTACTTTTGATGACAACCCTAACCCTGATATTCAATAACAGAGTAGATCAAAATTAGATAAACCCACATGTGAATTACTTCAAAAGTAGTAAAATCCACTTGAAAATATCAAACTTGGATATATCCAAACTTTATTTTCGATTTTTCATCTAAATCTAATGTATTTCATACGTAAATCTATACACAATTATCAGTTTTTAAAATATAACCATGAAAAAAAAAATTGTTTGGATATATCCATTTCTGATATTAACCGACAGATATATTGATTATATAAATAAGTAAAGACAATACCAACACTGGCATAAACAGTATAGTCATGCACATAAACAAAGAACATTATAGCATGGAATAATTTTAATGACAGAAATGAAAAATATTTCATAAAAAATATTATTTGTTTATACCTATATCAACTGCTTCTCTAATATTTTAAATAGTGCGCGAGTTATTCCTATTTTTATACAATGTGTTATTTTTTATCCAAAAATGTATACTCACTCTAAAGCGTAGTGAAATAATTCGGGGTCTTCATAAAGTGAATTTCTGGTGATAACGCGGACATTTTTTGTATTAGTTGCCTCTAAAGAAGCACTTTTGTCAGGATTTTCCCGCTCCTTTGAAATAAAATTTCTAAAGCTCAAATTGTTTGTGTCATAATACTGCGACCTGTGCCATAAACTGTATGTATTGGGATACATCTCGTGGGGATTGTAAGCATCTACATACTCCCTCAAATAATTATTCATGATTTATTTTTGTAAGAAAAACACCACGATTGATTCTCGTTATATTTTATTGTGCGATAAGTCAAAACGGTTCAGATTTACCGTAAGGTATTATACACTGACTTGTATAATAGTAAAAAATTGAAATTAATTGACAAAAAAATTGTGTTACACTAATAAAAATCTTTTCGCTCACAACTTCACACACTACAAGTCCACACAACTCAGTAAAAATTTGTTTCAATCGTTTCAACTCAGAAAATTGATTGTTGTCATGTCATTGGTATTAAGACGAGCATAGCTATATTGCGATTTATTTATCTAAAAGAAACAGTGAACAGTCGTGCTAAAAATGTAATGGGCTTTTCTATAAACTAGATTTTGAGCAGTTTTTATTTTTTTTGACAGATATCTATGACAGCAAAAAATGACAACCGGCAGGAATCAGAGATGCGCGAGTGCAAATACTCATTACCACTCATTACTCAGTCTACTCGAATAATATAACTATTCATTTATAACTATAGCGTATTTGTATTCATACTATTGCAAAATCAATTTTATACAAGAATAATACAATAAATACTCCCTACAGTCACCTATATACCTGACCCCACACTAGTTTAACCTTATCGTGGGTATCATGATTGACGATGCATTTACGGTCCCACAACAGCTACAAAGTCCATACCCGAAACAAATATTTGTAGATCGCTCAAACATTTGTCTCTGTGCGGGAATCGAACCCACAGCCTCTCGCTTCACAGGCAGTTACTGGCCCACTGCGCCATACATACAGTTTAGTTGGTATATTTAAATTGTTCCAGAAATGTGTTTATGAATGTTATGTATAATACGATTCTAAGTATCCCAGAAAAGGAAACCCTACATGGTATGAGAATCTTATAATAGTAACTAGTGATATTAATAATTGATTAGAAATATTAGATTTATTTATATTCCTGCAATGGCATTGTTTGCTCTGTTTTTTACAGCAATAATGCGAAAGTGAGTCTGCTAGATACCATATTTGGGTTGAAAAAAGGCGGCGCTATTTTGTTTGGATTTGGTTTTAACGCCGATTTACTTCGAAAACGATATATAGGATGCCACATAGTTGCAAATTACTAATTCAATATTGAGTTGGAAAAAGGGGCTGCCAAAATAAATAAATTGCTTTAAAACAAAAAAAATAAATTAAATATTAATTCGATGTTATAGTTCAAAAAAGATACCACCATTTTTTTTTCTTTATTTATCGTCGATTAATTTCAAAATCGATATCTGGGATGTCACGTAGTTGGAGTAATTAATCCGATGTTAGAATCGAAAAAAACAGTTATTTTAGTTTTCTGTGTTCTAGGGCGATTGAATTTAAAATCGATACCAAGGCCACTCCGTTATCAAAAATTGTATACATACAATGATAGAATTGAAAAAAGTGGCCGCTATTGGAACGAAGTTCCTTACGGCAGGCTTGGAGGGGATAGGGATTTTGCTGCGTGACCGAACTGAAAAAAATGTGATAGTAAAAGCGTAAGAAAACAGCGTAAGAAAAAAGCGTTAAAAGCGCCGCATAACCAGCCAGCGTTAGTTCCTTTTTGCCTGCACCAAAATTGTGTGCGAATTTCAGCTCAATCAGTTTTTAAAATGAAATTCATTCAGCCAGTTATACTTGAAGTATTTTTATATCTCCTTCGATTTTTAAAAGATTACGCTAGCTCGTTATTATTTATAATTACATAAGTTGATAAAAAAAAAATACGGGTTGCACTCCGGGAGTGCCGACAGAAGTGAAAACTTACCAAACAAGATGCGAGAATACAAAATTACGGCAACATGTCCACTCGACATGATAAAAGTACATTCTACTCTCTTCGCGTTTATGCGAGCCTGGTATTTTTTACGGCAACATGTTCCAAATAAGAAAAAACCTAAAAAGTTTTTCATTGTCCAAATCGTCATTTGTTTATTAATTATGGCTACTCGCCACGAAAAATGGACATTCTACTCTCTTCGTGTTTATGCGAACCTGGTACTTTTTTTACAGCACCATGTTCCAAATTATAGTAAAATATCGTCATTTTAATCAATATCAAAAACAAAATTACGGTAACATGGTCTATTCACCATAAAAAAAAACGAACAAACGGGTCAAAGTCCTGTGAAAGTCCGGTCAAAGTCTGGTCCAATCCGACTGGTCACTGTGTGACGCCACCTGGGACTTCGAAATTATCGAAGTTCCAGGGAGGTCGGCTAACGCTGGCTGGTCAACTGGCCCGCGTGACCTCTCACGGAAGGTTCTCGAATATTCTGGAACCTTCCGCTTGCCGCCGCTCGCGTTACGGAACGTTTCGGTTCACCCTCCCATAAGAAGTTATCACTTCAAAAATGCTATACAATAGCTTTACCGCGGCAGTCTCCGAGTGCTACACGTCTTTTTTTTATTTTGTTATTTTAGTTGATAATTTGTATTTTTTACAATTTGTGTCGATTCTACATTAGCCGAAGGAACTTCGTTCCTACCTGGTGTCTCACGACACACACCAATTTTTTATTTGGCTTTGGTTTAAGGCCGACTGACTTCAAAATATCTGGGACACCCCGAATTCAAAAAGGATAGTTGCGATGTTAAAATTGGAAAAGTTATATAGTTAGTAGCATATTTTCTGCATTAACGTCGATTTACTTCAAAATCGATATCAAGAGTGGGATGCCAAGGAGCAGTGTCGCCAACTGTTTGAAGACTTTCCCCCTAAAGCAATTTCAAAACCCACTAAATTCAAAGTAAAACCCCCTGACGGTGACACAAGTATATCATTTTCAATATAATGAAATAAATTAGAATAGTAATTCAGTAATAAAACATACATTGCAGTAGTGCAATTAAAAAAAAAATCAATTAAAATTTTATCCCTAAAAATACCCCTAAAAAATAATTCCCCCTAAAAAACTCCCTGTCGAGATTTTTTCTCCCTAAATTTAGGGAGAAAACCCCCAAGTTGGCATCACTGCCAAGGAGATGCAAATATGTAATCATATGTAATTAATTCGAAATTAGAATTGGAAAAATTGCCGCAATTTTGTTTTAAGGTCGATTGACTTCTAACTCGATAATAGGTGTACCTCGCAGTCTCCGATAATTTAGATCTGATGAAAAATGAATGGAATGGAAAATCGCACCAACGTCGAAAATGACACACAATGCCATTTTTTTAATGAAATAATTGTGTCTGCCTATTATAGGCAGGGATCCCCGAGCCATTTTTCCACTTATCGTCAAATTGAAATATTTTATCCTTGCTACCTCTGTTAGCTACCACAATAGAGGATTTTCGCATAGCGAATTGTTGGGCGTCTCATCGAAACGAAGCTACTCACGGAAAATTAGCTTGATAGTAATCAAGTGGAAAAATGGCTCAGGGATCCCTGACCATTAGGTTTTGTAAATGTAAAATGAAATTAAAATCCATATTTTTTTAAGTTTTATTGATCTACAATATTTGTTTAAAACTAATTGATCACTATACAAAGTAACACATTAGACAAGCAGCATTGAAACTTATTCATGATTAAACTTCGATACATATACAACAACAAAATACCTGAAAAACATTCCTATAAATACATTACACTTATTGGTTAAATAAATGTAGTAGCAAATGATCTCAAACTTATCCAATGTTTTACTTCCATATTCCTTTTAAACATCTGGCAGAAGAGGTAGTGAGAGAATATTTAGCCATTACTTTACTATGCAATACTTGGAAACAAATAATGAACACACCTGTACCAAGAAATGAAATTCATGTAAAACAGCTTTTAGGGTTTTGTTCCATATACATCATCTCAAGTACAAAGGTACATTCCAAGTACAATTTTTTAGTAAATTCCGCATAAAATTGTTTACTATATTATTATTTTCTCAAAACGCTCATCTGCCAAGCATTGCATTCATATAGCTTTACTCGGTCATCCAATAGAATCGAGAACCCATTCTTGCAGGTTTCTTCTCTGCATCTTCGGGTAGGCCTGGAGTGGGGTCGGGGTAATGTGGCTTGGGTGGTGGCAGTGGTTTAGGTCTGGAATAGTAAAAAACACAATACTTAGGGGAGATCCACAAATTACGTGAGATGTTTAAGGGGGAGGGGGGGTCGAGTCAAATCTCATCTAATCTTACGTTGGAGAGAGGGGGGGTCTCGGCAAATATCACGCAATTTTTTTTCTTATTGAAACAAAAAAAACTATACTATTTTGACCCATTATCCAGATTCTACATGCTTAAGATTTAAGCAAAACTGTAATACGATTAAGATCATTCACTAATTCATTCGAAAGAAAATAATTTCATTCATACTTCGACGTTATACATTACTACTGACTGTCAAACTACCATATTTGTTTTATACCAAATAGTTCAATTTAATCAGAGTTTACGATACAGTGTAGCCCGTCCTTTGTTTTCGCGCCACTGTCAGCCGAACGCGCGGCTCGATGAACGAGAGCGTACGAGCTGAATGGCAGCGACCAGCAGCAGCCCACATTGCACCAGCTAAGCAAGCGCGTATGTTCCGCAAAGTGCGACCCTCACGGATTGTTACAAGACGAGCTAATGAGTTACTGTGCGCAAGTGTCAACGGCTTAGAGTGGCTAGATGAGAACGAAGTTGAAGGAGCAGATGATTTTATTGAAAATCATATGGACATGTTGGTTCCAATAGTCTCTCTTGAGACCACGCATGATTCTCCAAGGACTGAATTAGAGTAGATATTTTTTTTTAATCGCATTAGTTACGATTTAAGTATTCTATTGTAAAATTTTTATTACACTTATAACTCAGCAATATTGATTACTAGTCTTAACTAGTCGTAAATAAAAGTACGAAGCAAATTTTTTTTTCTTTTTACAATAACACTCCAACACGTTTACATATTTAAGAAACGCACATTTTGAAAAATCTCACGTGAGATTGGGGGATGGGGGAGGGGGGTTGAATAAAATCTCACAACATCTCACCAGGGGGGGAGGGAGGGACAGAAAATTCAAAAAAACACCTCACGTAATTTGTGGATCTCCCCTTAAGTCTGTCATAATTATCTCACAAACATTTATAGTTTATGTTGTGAATGCTTTGTTTTGAGTATCTAATGAGTTATATATCACATCTAAGCCTAAAAAAGTTCAACTGTTTTTGGTTTACTTCTAGACAAATAATCACATTTTCATAAAATTTAAATTATTGGTTGCTTAGCTATAAGTTATTACAAATATAAATTAATAATATGTAGGTTGATGTTACCTGCCTGTAGCTTGAGAAAACACAAGTTTACAGGTGTTGCACAATTATATTTTATGTATGATAAAAAAACAGAACTAACAAGTGTTATGCTAACCTTTTGGAATCGTGAACACGTGCTTCAGTAAAGTATCCAAATGGAGGGCGCTCTATGTTCAGCTTCTCCAGCATGCACTGGTCAAGCACACCCTGAGTCTTACGGCAACTGGAATGTAAATAATTGTACAGTTACATTCATATTTATTGAAAAACAATAATATAATAGGCACATTCTGAGTTCAAATGACATCTGAGTATTCTTCTAGAATTTCTTTTTTCCAATATGTTCTCTAAAGGTGTATAAGTTGACAATATGTTTCTGATTATACATTGCTTTTGCTTGCATTTCTGCCCAAATGAAATGGTGAATATATACTTTCATATTCATTTTTTCTTATGTTGGATTTTGTTATATATTTGTTTATTCTTCAAAAAAAAAAAAATAATAATTCCATAAAAAGTCAATAAACTTCTTCAACAGATACCTCCAATTACGTATCTACAAACCACATACAGTTATTGTATAACCTGCTGGATTTCATCTATTTACATTGTTTGTTAATAAGTCTTCAAATAAGATTATACATACTATTGGAAGCTGTAATCGCCAGAGCTCTTGTCAACACAGTTGGCGTACTGGTTAAACTCTTGCAGACACGCCTTCTTTACCTTCCGGAAAAACTCCATCGTGCAAGCAGTGACTGCTTTGCCTTCCGCCAGGCATTTCCGAGGATCATTCTCCTCCATACGACATAACATAAATTCCTGGAAATTTAGCAGATAACAAAAGAATTAAGCAATGTCACTTGAACTGATGAGGTTGTGGTATTTGTGAAATGTTAATTGTAGCCTCATTAAATTTTTTTAGAGAAATTATGAAAGTAACTAACTATGAGACACTACAGGAAATTATATTCATCCCCTTACCTCTTAGAGTACAATCCAAAATGAATAAGGTATACAACATTAAAAAAGTACGGGATGACACAGGTGATAGACATGATGTTCTAATAATTGTCATAGATTTTAATAAAATTCTGATTAATGTCCATGAAAACTCAAAGTAAACAAATTCTTAAGTATTTACATAGCTAATTTAATCTTTACAGTTTAGGTAAGTGTTTATGAAGGAATTATACTATTGGGTCCAACCTAAGAACTAATATTTACAACAAATATTTTTATCAGACGGCCAGCAGTCAACTGAAATTTTAACTATATCTTGCTATATTGCTTTTGTGCGATGTACATATTCCTCTCTATCCTCTTAATTGAGACATTTTTGATAGTGGGTCCATACAATAAAAGAAAACAATTTAAAAACAAAACATAACCTCTAGTACAAACGATTATGCAATCAATTTTCTATTTACAGACAACAAATATTAAAACTCACTCATAGTGCACGTAAATCGCAAGTATTAATGTATAATTAAACATTTACTTACATTGTTAGCGTATTCACAATATTTTCCCAAGTGGAAAGAACTCGCGATTAAAGTAGAACCAGATAAATTCACTTCAGGCACCGTCAACTCCGATTCTTCGGGTAAGATGACGTCGTTGGACACCACCATTTTTATGTTGTTTCAATAGGCAAAGATTTTTTATAAGTTTTACTAAAATAAATAGGGAAATTTCATCCACAAAATCCGTGGAAGAAATTTGTCAAGGTAAATAAGATAAATTACGATACACACACTTTTGACATAATATATCGAAAGTCTCTTTCATTTAATGTAGCAATGAAAGAGAAAGAGATAAATCTGATGTTTTCTTAATTTTGTCGCATTTCCGACGTGACATTGACGTTGGATTTGACGTTAGCTTTTTAATTTTAGCTAATGGATAATAGTACTTTAGGGAAAAATTAAATATGAAATGCTTACATTTCAAAGGCAATAATAAAACGCGAATAATATGCATGCATCAGTTTAATTTTTTAACAAATATAATAAATGACTAGGAAAGGAATAAGTGTAGTAGATGGAAAAACGTCAGTTAAAGGGTACTCCGCAAGCAAAAAATCGATCATCGCTTTTTATTTTCTCGCTGCTTTCCATAAAAACCATTGATATCTTCACCACTTAGAGGCTGTGCGTCATCTAAAATCAGAAGGATTCAATCAGTATATATTTATGTTTTATACCTTTTAAGCCTCTGAGTATATTTTCCTTCATTCCAATAATATGCGATGATTCATGATAGACAGTGTGATTTTTGTATGTACTGTTTTACTTGATTGGTGGAGTAACTCTGTAGACAGTTTTCTATAGCATGAATGGGACGGCTCATCCGGGTCGTTACCACTGTCCCACAGACAAATTACGTAAAGTAGCGGCTTACTGTAGCATTTCGTAGGGTAAGTGAGATATCCGGAAGCCTAAATTCCCCTCCCTTTACCAATAACTTAATTTCTCTTTCCTTAGGGCGGCAACGCGCCTATAATTCTTCTGACTTTGCAGGCGTTTATATCATGGACCCACTTGCTCGTTTGCTGGCTTATGCTATATGAAAAAAATGTAGCTTGCTAAAGTTAGTAATATAACTAGAATATACTCATAGATTTGTACCTTCATAAAGTTCAGAGTTATCTGCACGCCATGCGTATAGTTTTGGAATATCATAACGATTTTCCTGCAAAAAATATAGCATATAATTAAAGTGATCGCGAACGCATAGTGCCGATCGCCCAATCGTCATTAATTAGCTTTTGGCGCTGATTATAAGGAGACCAATCATGTACAAAGAATTCGACACTTGGCAAAGAGCTTACGTTAATTGTGAATGTTATTTGTGATTACGGCATAGGAGTAGCAGATACCAGTGCTAAAATTAGAAAGACAGATTAAGTAGGTATTGTATATTGGCGAATAGTAAAAAGTATATTTCTGGTTTAGAGTAAAGTTACATGTAAAGGCCCATGTAAGGCTATAACTAATTAGTAAAAACTATCTTTCTTTTTCTGCTTAGTGTTATCCCGGCTTATGTGCCAGGGTCCGCCTTCCGACTTAAACGCTTCCACTTCACCCGATCTTGAGCATCCTCTGTAGTGAGACCATTGGCTCTCATGTCTCCCTCCAATACGTATAATTAAGAAAAACTATAATACTTGATAATAGTACATTTGAAATAAATAAAATCTTACCGAATCATAGTTTCTTCTACCCATACGTGGTATATTTTTATTAGTTTTAATAACGTATCCCATCATTCCTTGATCGTATGGACTAATAGCCTCATTGCTTCTTCCTACTCTAGGTACGTTATTCGGTTTAATAAATGAACTTTCCACTTGAAGAAAAATGCATATTAGGCAGAATGCGGCTAATAGCTCAGATAACTTAAACGCCATCTTCAAAACCAAAGTTGTATTTAAGCGGGAAATAAGTATAGACGTGATCACTACACGTTCCGTTGAACCAACAAATGATGTCTGTCACTTCTCCAAATATCTCCGAGTTTTATACACCTCTGTTTCGATTAGTCCCCTATTTAGGGTGATCGTATCAAATATAGTTGCTCTGTCCAGAGAATACTAAACAGACCCTAGATTTCCATCGGTTTTTATTAATAGGGGCTTGTTGATAAATATCTTGCGCGAATGTTTTTTTTACGTAGATAACCGTCAGGCTTTTTAAAAAAACTATCATATAATTACGTAGACCTATGAAGTGTCTCAAAAATCCCTGACAGAACAAGTGACTGGCGGCACAGGGGTAGACTAGGAGCATAACTACCGCAGACACCGGGGATTGTTTATGCAGTCTTTAGACACTATCAGTTGAATAGTAACAGCGAGTTTACATTGGTCGCATCTAACGTCTATATTCCCATAATGGTATACTGATGGGCAGCGCCAGTCCTCAACCGGAGTGGTAACCATCGTAGGTAGGTAACCTACACAATATTTGTTATGTACTAATCATATAGGTGAATAGTTGGGGCTTAAAACAACTGCGGTACGACGGCTGTACTGAGGGCTCAGGTTCGATAACGAGACGAGTAAATGGTAAGAGTAAGTGACATTGGGTTTTTCTATCACGAAATCAGTATCATCCCGGAGCCTGAAATTGTACCCGGTATAGCGATAGGCACGCCCCGTATCACATCATGAGACTGAAATAAGCTTGGCCAAATGTAGGTGTATTGGTTACACCTTTGCCTACTCCTTCCGGGATTACAGTCGTAAGTGCGTATGTACATATGCATGCTAATACAATACCTTAGCTACAGAGACCCCACTAATTACAAAATGATAGTCTCATAATGCCTAACAATTTGATTGGCTTCAAAGTCCTATAAACCAGAACATAACAGTGCTACCACACTGTCTGTGGCGGCAAAAATAGACGAAGCGGAGGTACCTAGTGCCATAAATAAATTATTTCATATTTTTGCCTCTTCTAGTACTTACCTACGCAGATTAATGCTCGTATTCACAAACAACAATTACGTTTGCTGGTGGGAGGATACTTGTATCCGACCGGATAGCGACCACCGTACACTGGTGCTAAAACCTGCCATAGTGGCCCACCTTGTGTGGGTCGCGTTCCAGGGACAGCCAGTGTATACCTGGTTCTCCCCAGGGGGCTAGCCCCCTGATCCTAACCCTTTTTCCTTCCCCTCCCGCCTTGGCCCTTTGGCAGGCCGGCATGATCTTGCCGACCTACGATGGACACATTGTTCATCGTTGGTCGACACTATTCTTGGATTGCGCTACATTTACAATCAGGTGTAGCGTAGTCACTTTGCCGAGCCAGGATAAAAAAAAGAACAAAAAAATGTCAGCTCTTTGTCAAGTGTCGAATTCTGTGTAACTACATAATTATTATTGGTCTGTTTTTATTTAGTGCCAAAAAATAAAACAATGACGTTTGGAGAATTCGTCACTATGCGTTCGCGCTCACAGTAACATTTATGAATGAGTCTCCCATAGGTACGAGAGGTTACCGCCTAGACCCCTGGTCGGTAAAAAATCTTGCGAGTGAACACAAAATAGGGTAGCAAGTCGGTTTACCCACCTGCCTGGATATTTTTTATTTTTTAATAGTATAGACTGGCAAACGAGCAAGTGGGTCATCTGATGGTAAGTGATTTTCACCGCCCATGTACGCCCATAATACTAGAAGAATCATAGGCACGTTGCCGACCTTAAAGGGAGGGATAATTAAGGAATTGGGAAGGGGAAGGGAACTTGGGCCTCCGGATATCCCACACATCATACGAAACGCAGCAGCAAGACGCTACTTTACGTCGGATTACTGATCTAAGTTCTAATAAACAAACACACACTTTAACATACAAAATCCTGGCTTAATCTTCACTTTCGCTCCGAAATGCAAGTCGGTATCAAGTTGATAGGTTTGCGGGCCGCGGTTTAACAACCAAAGACCTAAGCAATGTTAGAGCGAATCCAATAGCCCTGTGGCTCACTAATAACTACACAATTACAATAATCATAGTATAGTATCGACCAACGAAGCAGAGCCATTTAATGTACTCAATTATTTACAGCTATGACTATCGCTGACTACTGCTTTGTCTATTTCTGCCGCCAAGCAACAGTGTGTAAAGCACTGTTGTGTTTCGGTTTGAAGGACATTGAAGCCAGTGAAATTACTGGAAATTATAAGACTTAACACCTAATGTCTCGGGGTGACTAGCGCAGTTCAGTGCCATGCACTGCTTTGTAATTCAAAGTTCTGTGTGGTGTTGCTTCTGTTTATTTATGATGACTGCCGTAGTGTGACGAGTAGGGCTACACGAAACAAATTTGCAGGTACCACCAGGAACTTCATATCCGCCTTAATAGTGACCACCGTATACATGGTGTTAAAACCTCCCATAGTGATCCACGCCGAGTGTGGATCGCGTTCGAGGATCAGTCAGTGTATATCCATCCGGTTCTCCCGAGGGGCTTGCGACATGACTGGATGGTTAATAGGGGTACATCCTTGTACCATCAGTCATCCGCCTGTCCTGTCGCAGGCCCCTCGATTTACTTCTTCACTCTCCGAAGAGAGAAGAAGCATTTATTCAGGCCGGCATGACTCTGGTGACCACCTATAAAGTCATTGTTTTCTGGTAGTTACTGGTTTTTTAAACTGCACTACGCTTACCATCAGGTGTAGTGCAGGTAGGTAGTGCAAGATGACAAAAACTAGCGTGTCACGATTGTAGTACATGCTGTGACGTCAGCTTTTGGATGACATGTACGTTTGAAACATTAAATGAGTTTTTACAATACTTTACGGCACGTAAAAATAACTGTTCATTCGTTAGAGGTATTACTGCGTTATCGTCGAATGCGTATTAAATCAGTATACGCACAAGATCTCATACTTAGTTTCAGAAGGTACACTTGCGGTATTAAATGTATGATATGACCGTAAATCGTATTTATTTATTAAAAACTTGGATATCACATATCCACAATTATTATTTACTTAATTAATCAGTCATTGTTATCTATTTAATAACCGGTATTGAGGGCCGATGGTATAAAGACTTGATATTTCGGCGTGTTGCCCCCCTTTTCCACAACAGCTCGTACCAACGAAAATGGATCCAACTTCTTTCTCACCACCAGGAATCTGAGGAAAAAAATAATATTGCTTAGAAAGTTTTGGTGACTTACAATTTATAGAATAACTAGCTGTCCCTCGCGGCCCCGCCGTGATCTGCTTTTTCCGGGATAAAAGTAACCTAACAATGGCACCATCTGTCGAAAATTGGTTGTACTAACTCGGAAACCTTCGTGGGCTCATGCACAACAACTTTACTAAAGATCATCACATGATCATATGCATAGTTTACGATTCTATAAAGGACGTATAGACAATTTTTTTTTTTTTTATATAAATCATAAAAACAGAAAATCGACCAATCAGTGTTTTTCAACAGCACCACTAACGATTGTCATAATTATAGCCCTGAAAGCAGGCAATTACGCTTAAATATGTGTCACCACACGGACCATGACTCCCAATCGCTGTCCGCGTGGCAGACCATTTAAATCCCAAAGCGAGGGCAGACCATTTTATGTTTCAGGCGTGCGGTCATGAACCTTAGGCATTCCTCTAATAGGTGACCCAAGCTTTGGGTCGTGACATGGTCACACGGGCCTTATGGTTGGGCAGGATGTTGAAACGGTGAAGGTAGGAGCCAACCCGCATTAGGTCGTCGAGACGGACAATGCCCCATGCCCAATTGCCCCATGCTCAGCAGTGGGAAACTATAATAAAGGGCTAATATTATTATTTAAAGCAGCAATAGCTCAGCGGAGAGTGGTATGGACCGTCGAGACGAAAGTCGCAGGTTCGAAACCCGCCCCCATAGCATACACCACTGACTTTTGGAAGTTAGGTGTATATTAATTGTTAATTATCGCTTGCTCTAACGGTGAAGGAAACATCGTGAGGAAACCTACATACCCGAGAGCTCGATAAGATTTTTGGAAGTTATGTGAAGTCTGCCAACCCGCATTAGGCCAGCGTGGTGGAGTAAGGCCTAAGCCCTCTCATTCAGTAGGGGAGGCCCGTTTTCAGCAGTGGGACGTATATAATACAGGGATAGTAAAAATGTGTAAAAACAGAACAGTGTTTATCAACAGCACCACTAACGATTGTCGCATTGTATGTGAAGTACTGAGTCGATATAGCGTATAGTGGTGTAAAATGGGTGGAACCCGGCGACGAAAGCAGGCCTTCTTTATTTGATATGTAGTCCGTGCTCTTCCGGTTTTGAGCAGGGTTGGGTTTCTTTACGAGTGTGAATAGCTATGGTGAGTGCAGGTGTGTCTGTCAGTCGTGAGGTATTAAACAAATAAAAATAGAACAGTTTGAAAGTATCTTCCTATTCTACTAACAAAGTTTATACTTTAATAATATTTTAATATAAAATGCTGCCTGACGCAACGTGTTGCTGACAAGTCAAGAACTTGCCGTATTCAGCCTAGTCGCACAGCCCGCATATTACACGAAAATTAAAAATACTAATATATAATTATAGCACAGAAGGCAGGCAATTACACTTAAATATGTGTCAACACACGGACCATGATTCCCAATCGCTGTCCGCGCGGCAGACCATTTCAATCCCAAAGCGGCGGCAGACCATTTTATGTTTCAGGCGTGCGGTCATGAACCTAGGGAATTCTTCCAATAGGTGACCCAAGCTTTGGGTTGTGACATGGTCACACGGGCCTTATGGTTACCCGCATTAGGTCGTCGAGACGTCTAAGCAAAGACATGGCCTAACATCTCTCATTGCCCCATGCCCAATAGTGTGAAACTATAAGGGCTAATATTATCGAACACCTGTCTTTATCCTTTTCCCCGTAGCTGCGTGATGTGAGTCCGGCCCGTTTGGCGCACATGTGCATGACGGCGCGCTCCTCCTTGGTGAAGTCGCTGCTGAACACGAGGTCGAGGTCGAGCGAGTCGGACGCGATGTAGCGCCGCATCAGCGCGTGGGCAGCGCGACGCAACTGACGCTCGTCGGTGCCGCAACTGCCGAGGCCGGCGCGATTCACCTGACATTTTCAAGTGAAACCTCTTTTCTTACGGTGAAGGCAAAGTTCACTTTGTAAAAAATAGTCCTTATTTCCTTAGCTTATAGCGTGCTAGCTTTTGCTCGCAGCTCCGCCCGCGTGATTTTCATACAAACTTTCATCCCCTATTTTATCCCCTTGGGGGCAGAATTTATCAAAATCCTTTCTTAGCGGATGCCTACGTCATAACATCTACGTGCATGCCAAATTTCAGCCCGATCCCTCCAGTAGTTTGGGCTGTGCGTTGATAGATCACTATGTCAGTCAGTCAGTCACCTTTGAGTTTTATATATTTAGATTTAAACCACAATATTAACTTTGCAAACTAAAACAGTCTTACCAACATATTAATCCCAATCTGATAAATCTTAAATGAGCATTATTGCGGTTCTAAAGTGATACATACATACATCATTTTGTCGCGTTTGATTTTCATTCCAAAATTCGAAATTCAAAATCGCTTTTAATTCCTCCCTCCGTCTTACGAATTTTCTATCAGGTCACGTGTCTTGACGCGAGTTTAACATTTTATACCCATCCCAAGAAAAGTGCTCAACGCCGCTAAAGAAGATTTCACTGCAAAAGGCCGGCACCCTAGTAAGTGGGCCACTGTACTGTAACTGTATGTGATCTCCAACTGACCTGACTGACAGTGGTAAAAATTCGGCCGAGCCGGTCCATTCATACTGTAGACGCAACTGTCTACTTTATGTTTTTTTAAATACTTGTCTTAATTTCCAGTCATACATACTCTATGCTTAAATTTAGATTTAAAGAAATAATGAGCATGGTAACTTGATACATCAAAATCAATCATTCAAAAATAAATAATTGACAAGTACAAGATAAAAACGGAACAAACATGTCATGGTAAATGTAATTAATAACAGGTCCAGATCTAAGTTAGTGACATGGGGGTCACGACTCACGGCCATTTTACATCTCAAAAAAGAGTAAAGAGGAAATGACAAAATGGATTTAAATAACCGCAAGCACCGAAACATTTACAAAACGTGTTCGAAACGTAGGTACAGTTCAAACAACTTTGTCCGACTGAAGATAGACACTAAAGATTGACTAACGGGAGGCACGGCATTGAATTAACTAAGTTCAGGATGGTCAAGTTATTTTTCTCATATTTTACACTCACCATTTGTAAATTAGGCCTGATCGGCTCCGCTATCCCCTGCGCATCGGCACCCAAGCCGCCGCCTTTCCACCCCATCATTTGCATCATCCTATAAAATTAAGTGTGTATATGAGTAACCAATTACCTACACTCCCTTGACAAGTCTCAAACAAAGTAGATTATCTGCACTTAAGTAGACTTCTTCGACTTGCAAGCACAACATTTAAATAAGGGTCAGCTCACACCGAGACGCGACGCGACGCGACGCTGCGCGCACACTTTAAAAAAGCGACTCAAAATATAACTTTATTTTCTACACGGTAAGATACACATTTCATTGTGAGAATTTATAACACGTTGCACTACGCAGCGCTGCGCCTCGAGACGCCGCGCGAAATCACTGGCCTTTTCCAGTATCGTCGCGTCGCGTCGCGTCTCGGTGAGAGCTGACCCTAATACTTACTTGATGGCTACATTGTTCTCGACGGGCGTACCGAACGCATCCTCACTGGCGGCGCGTCCAGACACCTCGCTCACGCTAATGCGAGAGTCGCCGTGGGCTATCCACTGCTCTTTCACTAGCAAACATACCATTTCATTGCATAATTTCTGAAACAAGTATTTGAATATTCGTTTTATTTTTCTCCCTCCATCAAGTGAACCACTTGAATGTTTGTGAGGTTTGCTATAAAAATAAACTGGAGTCCAACACTGTAATAACATATTGTGTATAAAGTATAAACTAATTATTAAAACTTTTGCAATAAACGCACTTTCCAGGCTATTTTTCCCGCAGCGACTTTAGCCTCACTCTTCATAATCCCATTGGCGCAACCCACGATCTTCCCGTTAATCCGCAGAGTGAACCAGCTATCTTCAAATGTAGCTGTTAAAGGAATGTTACATGCCTGGCAGCTGGCTGAAAAAGACAATGGGGTGCGATCTAGTTACGGGAATTGAAATTTGGGACTAAAAAAGGCTCTGTCGTATGAAGTTTTGAATACTAATCACAACTGTGCCGCTCTTAGCGCTCGATAATGTACCGCTTTCGAGATAATCAACTGAAATCATTCTTATACAGTGTGTGTACAAACGAACGAATAAAATACGAATGTGGCTATATCATTAGTTATCATACATAATTTCAGACAGTCAGTCGTCGGTTACTTAGGCGAACTGCTCACTTCACTCTTCTTCTTCAGGCAATCAGAGTTGGGTGCATAAGCCCTCTCTTAGCTTCAACTAACCTAGCCATTCACTGATATATAAATAATTTTTTAACATATTCAAGTTTAACAATACAGGGTTAATTTTAAAACACCAGCAACCTCGCAGGACCAGATAGCTGACCCCATACGGAACAACTTTTGTTCTACGAGTTTATATATAACTCAATATATTTAAAAAAAAATGATTTTACAAGTTTTTGTTGTGTCGTATTTTTCTTCGTAGTGTTCGGCGTACGCGCGCGACTCAAAGGCGCCGCTCAGCTGGCTCGGGCGATGACCTTCAACGCTAGCCCGGTTCCCCACGCTTCGCGTGTTTGCTTACGTAATCTGCGATGCGTGTAGGTAACATTCAAGACGGAAATTAAATGAATACTTATTTTTGTATGAAAATAAAATCTAACAAATTATCAAAAGTCGTAGAACAAAAGTAGTAGCTTATAACCTTAGGTATCTACCCCTGCGAGGTTGCTGGTGTTTTAAAAATAACCCTGTATAAAGCAGTTATTACATTAGGTGATGTACTTTTTTTATTACTGAGTGCCTGTTTAGCCTGAGAATGCTGGGCAATAATTGCATTTTTGTACTAAATTGTAGAAAACGAAAATTTTCAAAACGCAATATTGAAATTGTTTTTCTGTATAATATGAAATAATACCTCACCTTGTATGTTCCACAGTTTATCCGCCCATGGTCTTATTAACATAACCATTCTACCATACTCAGTATGAAACATGTTTTCTTTGAAGGTCCTTACATCCAAACACTTCATTGTCATCATATCTTGCAGATAATCATATTTTCTGTAATCTTTTGAAATTACACTTTCTTTTTCCTGTGTTTCACTATCACCTAGTGTGTCTTCCCTGAACACATTGCTTGCATCTTCTGGGACTGGTGATGTACCCCTTTCATTGTCTTGTGATGTATAATCAATTCTACCCTCAGTTCCAGGCATATGTTCTTCTTGTGTGAATTCTACTCCTCCTGTGCCTTCAGGTACAAATTCAATTCTGGTTGATTTTGGATGTCTTGTATTATCTATGATGCCTCCTACTCGCTTGATTCCTTTTGCTCTATCCTCAGCCATGGTAGATGCTGATACAAATGTCCTTTGTAACTTATTTTTCTTAGACATTCTATACGATTTTGCTAGCTGCGAGATAACATGAAAATATGTAAACAGCATGATTAAATATAAATTTCTGTACAGTTGCATTGTAATTCCATTTACACTGTAGTCATGAGGCATAATGTAAAATTGAGTTGTTGTACTTAACTATGGTGAAAAACATCGTTTTAAACCTTAATTAGGCACAGTAATCAGAATAACCTTTGAGTTATAATATTTTAGATATTACATCTATCTAGGGTTTAAGTTTATTGAATATTATATACTAGGCATATGACATATATTAATTTACTTAAAAAAATTTTGGTTAAGAAGTTTTAAGTCTGACCCTGCCACTAAGATGGGATTGCTTCAGAAAAAAAAGAAAAAAAAAAAGTATTATTTTTGTAAATTGATTTAGGGTTCCTTGAAATGTTCACAAATTTATATATATACAGTAATACCCCGGACTTACGCGATAGGTGGGAACGAGATATAACCGTGTAAGTCGAATTCGCGCAAGTCGGGGTACAACTTTGCATGCACTTTTGAGCAGGGTTCGAAAATATTCGATATTTACGATATATATCCGATATATATCAAGGTCGATATACATCAATTTTGTATGAAAGCCATATTATTATTTTATTGTATTATTTATGAATACTGTTTGCATATGTGTTACATACGCATACTAAAACCATAATTATAAAAACTCGTTTTTCGATAAGGCAAAATCAACTAAAACCATAAACTCTTCTTTTAGGGCAGAAGTGTTGCCATTTATGGATTAGAACTTACCATTGGGGAGTATGTTTTAACACTACTCCCACGCCATCTATATTTGGGGAGTAGAAATACAGTAAAAAACTCTAAAAATTACTTAATAACATTAATTTTTTAAACCATTTTTGTATTGTAATATATTATAAAAAATATTGATATATATCGTTGAATCCCGCTTGATATATATCGGATATATATCTTGATATATATCGGATATATATCTTGATATATATCCATTGATATATATCCTCGAACCCTGGTTTTGAGTGACATAATTTGAGGTTATCAATAAAACACAACATACGTAAAACAATGCAATGCGGAACACGTTCGAACCTGTCCTAAACGGACCACTAACATGGCGAAATAGGAGAGCTGACGCACTCGGCCATCAAAAAGAATAACCGCGTATCTCCGAATTCGCGTAAAACGGGGTAGCGTAAGTCGGGGTATTACTGTATTATTAATTTTATGAAAAGGAATGAAATGAAATTATGGCAAGCAAGTGAAAAATTATAATTAAAATTCTGAAGTCATGAAGAGTAGCATTGAATCTGACATCTTCCATTTTATAATATTTCCAATAATATCTTGTGTGTAGTATTGTAATGAAAACATTTCAGTGTTGTGAAGTGTAGAGATTCCTAAATTTTAATGTTGGTAAGCAAATCATGTCTCACCAACCAAACAGACTTGTATGAAATTTGGCTTACAGGTAAATAAATATTTTTAACAAGGTACGCTATCGCGCAAACAGTGTAATTTCTCATTATCTTCCTCCAATTTACCTTTATGTCAGTTGCAATTTACATTTATCTTACAATGGCAGAATTAGCTCCCTCAGAACAAAATTACACTAAATACATATTTTTAAATATTGGTAATAAACCATGGGTACATTTGGAAAGAATTTTAATAAAAATACTTAATTCAAAGTACATATTTGTTGACTTGTCAACTATCTTTGTCCTATTCTAGATTAGGTTAGATTTAAAGAGCGAAAAAGACTTGCACGTACATGAATTTATGTAAAATGAAATAAAGATTTTAGCATAGCGTGAAGGCATAAAGTTAGCGCATAGCAAATATAGGAATAATAAAATAAACCAATTGCCAAAATAGAACTACATAAAAAAAAATATGATGTATGTTTGCTTTCAAATTTATGTGGTAGTTACCTCTTGCGAAAGCCCAGCAACCTCGTGCATTACTTCTGGAGGGTATCGACATCCCATAAACTCCATATTAGTGAAAACCCGGGAAAGACAGATAAGTCTTTCCTCAGGATAGTCGTCTTTCCATCGTTCCATAAAAGCCTTTCGCAAATTCCAGTGTTCGTCACTCTCATGGTCTTCTTTATATTTGTCGACATTCCAATTCCCAGTAAACGACATATTAAGTTGGAAATCAGTCAGAAAAAGAAAAATGTATAAAAAATTGTATATTTTGAGATTTTGACTATTTGTATCAGAGATTTGTATCATAACATTTTTTTTTACAAATGTCACTTTTATTGGGAAGGCAAAGAGTTGTAGCCTATACAGCCTCGTCACATATTTTAATACAGTGGATTTCATTTATAACGACCTCGGTTGTAACGACTTTTCGGTTATAGCGACGTTAAACTTAAGTCCCTTGAATTTAAAGCATACTTTCGTAGGAAATTCATTCGGCTATAGCGACTTCGGATATAGCGTCAATTTCGGGTATAGCGACTTGTTTTTGTGAACCATTTGTGACAGATTCCTAGAAATCCTGAGTCGAGCCTGCAAATGCACAAAAAGTCATTCATAAAACTATTAAGCTTTCTTATCCTTTGTTTACATTCGCAGATGGTCAAATGCTTTGTTTGTTATATAGGACTACTTAGCACGTGTATGAATTTAAACTTATGAATTAGTTACGAAGCAATTTCAAGTGAGTGAATAGTGTTTTTTAACCTTGTGAATATGGCTCCTAGACGTACATTTACTGTTAAAGAAAAAGCGGACATCATTTCGAGACTGAAAAATGGTGAAAACAATGTTGATCTATGTAAAAAATTCGGAGTTTCACATTCTACAATATCAACAATGTGGAAATTTGTGTGTGTTTTTATTTTGGATGTAGCGACCTCCGGATATAGCAATGAATTAAAGTGGTCCCTCAACCGTCGTTATAACTGAAATCCACTGTATTTTAAGAACGATAAAACTTAAAAGAAGGATATAGTGGATTTCAAGATCTTGGCGGAGTTTTAGTGTTAATTCCTATTCCTTTTAGTACATACGAGTGGTTCTATACAAAAATATTCCGTCGAAGTTAAAAACGATTTTCTTTACGCGAATCATTACATAATATATTACAGATTTTAGATTTTGATTGTGTTTTAACAATAGGGTTTCTTTTTCGGATTATTTTCTATTGCATATAAAATAATGTATAATATTCAATATAGGAAACTACCCTGTTCTTATATGAAACAATATAGGAAAATAAAGTTGCAATATCTATTATTTTGACAGCCCCCGTGGCGGAGCAGGCGAGTAACCGGCTGTGAAGCGAGAGGCCGCGGTTCGATCCCCGCACAGAGACAATTAATGTTTGTGTGATTCATATTTGTTTCGAGGTCTGGGTGTTGTGAGACCGAAAGTCTCTCGTAATTCCTGATACCCACGAAACAAGGCTCGTATCTTACTGTGGGGTCAAGACTGTACGTGACTGTTGGGTGTATTTATTTTATTTATTATTTTATTTTGGAACAATTGGAACTGGAACTTTCTCTAGCAATGATAGTGACATAGACAATCCATTTTCGTACCGTGTTTCGTGTTCAAAATTATTAGCATATATAATGTTCTCTCTTTCTTTTGCATTTGAAATTCAATAGAACCTTGAAGAGGGAGGTAACTCGGACAAAACTGGAACGAGACTATCGGGGCTTTTGACTTTTGAAACATTTTTGAATAGAATATTATTTCGTACAACAGAAACGATAAACATCTAATTTAATTTAAAAATAATGTGCAACATGTTGAATAGACTTTCATAATGAAAAGAATTTACTATTCGCCTGGTGTGGAGAAGTGCTACATGTAAACTCAGTGTAATTAATAGAAAATCTTAAAACATGGAAAATAAAGCAGATTTGCCCGTTCATTCGGCTTCAAATACCAAGGAAATGGCGAAAAAGTCCATTGAGCCATCCGCGGCAAAAAGTAAGGATTTAAATGATGAAAGTACCTTCAGTTTTGATGCCATCGTTAAGTGTATGAGCCAAAACATCGTGCAGGAATATCTTCATGACATACTATCATTTCTGCTGAGCGACAGGTCAGATTTGCGTTTGGATGCTTCAGGCAATGAAGAATTATTCCTTGTGAATTTAATAAAGAATCTAGACAATTTAAACTGCAAATATTTCAACAAACGATGCGCCAGCATGTCGAAGCAGATCATTAAAGTACTGGATAAAAATAAAGATGTGTACAAATGCATCAATTTTTGCGAAAACCATGGTAGCAAGAAGTGAGTGTACTTTGAAGTTTTCTATTTTTTGTCAGGGGTTAAACTTTCCATAGTTTAGATCTGTTCATTCGCCTGAACCAATGCACATCCTCTTTTATCAAACCTACTGTGGAGGAATGGAATTCGTTTCTTGTCTTTGTTATTCAGCAACACTATAATCTGGGGCATTTCTAAATTTAGAGTGAATAGGTACCTTTACGCAGGCCTGTAACAATATAAACCTAAAACATTGGCAAGCCATTTCTTCAGTAACAAAATATTCCATAGGCCATGTAATATACTATAGTGGTAAGTACTAAAAACTGTATGGGAAAACAGATTTTTTTTGCTGTTGTGTTTTTGGTGATATGGATTATGGACTACACAGTCTGTTTTAGTGTGTACGTGTAATATAGGCATGTTATGAATTATACATCTATTATATTTTCTATGATCTGTGCTGTTTTCATAGCCCAGGTTCCTCACTAACTCGCTTGTATGCATACTTAAAATAATATAAACAAATGGTTGTGGTCTCATCTAATCTCTCTTTTTTCATAGTTTTATTTTATCACCAAATAAATTTTAATTTCAATAAGTGCTGCTCTTTTAGTTTTCAAGTATATTTTATGTATCATTTAAAATATGAGATAGCAAAATGGCAAGCAAAGCAAAGGAATAGTTTTTTCCGTTTATGTTATGGTAGTGTTTTATTACCCCTTACACCCAGCATACAGAGTTAAATCAATATAATATAGTCTTTAATGCTTTGTAATGCATTATCTAGCAGATAAGATTTTTTTTTTTTACAATTTGTATACAATATTTAATGGCAGACTCAATGCCAGGAGAGTTCTCTCCCAATAAACCTTAAGGTGATTTATCCTGTGATGTGTCAGTGAATCATTTAATATGATTTATTTACACATCACACTGGGAAAGTTAAGGGCTGAGGTATCACATAAAAAATTACCTAACTTAATTATTTTCACATTATTTAGTTTTATTTTGTTACAGCACCACTGTCTACAAAAAAGAATACATACCACAGAGTCAGACATCCTGCTGTGAAGAAGAGTAAGTATTATTTTGTGGACCAAATGTTTCAATACTTAAAACCAAATCCTTTCATAATACTTTTTTATCAAAACTGGAGTAGGAAAAGATGGATATTCTGTAATGTTACAATAAAATAAGCTAAATTACCCTATAAATCTTGTTGAGGGTTCCACTATTAAGAGGTATTATCTATTTTACACATAGATTCTGGTTACTGATTTTTTTTAACAATGCCCAGCTTTAATAATTGAGAATAAGAATATAAAATGTACTGCATTTGCAGTCTTTGCTGTGGTACATCTAACCCCCAATCCATAACGGAGAACCTGCAGAGCAGCTGCCCCAACCACCAGAGCCACAAGGTGTCCCAGGCCTTCAAATCCCGCTGGCTGAACACTACCTTGAAGTTCATTAAGGACGACACCAAAAATACGCACAAGTACCCGGAAATGTCACCGATGGAAGCTACCTTCGTTTATTCCATAATTACCAGGTGTAAAGAACAGATAGACATGCCCCCGAATTCATATTATACACCTCTTAAGGAGGCCATGCAGATTTTCGGCCTGAAATATTTCTTCGAGTTGACATACATTGACAATAATCCTAACGAGACAATGTGAGTGAGTTCATAAATGTTTTGCTATGCTTTAAAGATTTTGCATGTGTGATGCAAGAATTTGTAATATACGCACTTGCCCCAGAAACGAGAGTTCTAATCTTATACTTGTTTCTACAATGTATAATGGCAAATTATTTATTTTTCCTTGGTGCAAAACAAAATGCAAATCGATCGGTGGACAAGAGAATGTACGTAATGATAGCTTGATGAAAATAAATATTTATATGCATTATTGCAGGTCTCTAATGCTGGAGAAGATTCCTAAGGACATAAAGAGCCTCATTGAAGGTGATAAGAGATACAGGTAAATAATAATTACTAATTTCTACTTAGCTTCCAGGGCTATGCTTTCGGTCCAGGGCTATGCTTTAGCATGGGGCGAGATCAAAATATGGCGCCCTTTGCACTGTTATATTACTATGTACTGAACTTAAAGAAAGGACATGTGGAAGCGCCCCTGCCCCGAGTCTGTGTCCGAAACGGCGTTTCCACGAGCCACATGGTAGGGACAGCTCTGATCGGTAAGGTTCGAAGTGACACACTGTAAACTCTGACCTAACATGTGACTTTCATACAACTTTCTAAACATTTAAATATGGAAGGATTTTCGTATTATCATTTTCCTTATTAGTAGGAGATCCCACCTAACAACGACCTTCACCCATCTGTTTACCGGATGAAACATATATTTTCGGGTATAAAATATGTTGCTGATCACATACCAATAGGGTTGCCTAAAAGAATATGGTCAAGGATATGATTAATAAAAATTTGAAAAAAATATTTTTTTTTATAATTTCACTGATCTGTTTACCAAAAAAATTAACCTTTAACGAAAAGTGTACAATGTATACTACCTGAAAAAGCTAGGTTGCCTACCTCTTTCTGGGCACTACTACCGGGTTGCCGTGTGCAAAGAGGTAACAAAAAAGTGGTAATTGCGCTCATCTGCTTTCCGCTACAAAAGTATATTAAAATGAAGGAAATTTCATTGCGAATTCAGTAATATAGGGTTGCCTATGAAAATCTGTTCATGGATAAGGGTTGCCTGGCTTTGAAATCCGAAAATCGGAGCAAGTTAGAAATGAGTTTGTTTCGCCAGGTCTTCTCAGGAAGGGTCGCCTTTGGATCTGGTGGTAGTTTTAAAACAATAATCTGGAGATACACATGATACGTATTAATCTGCCTTATAACTAATTTTATATTATTATATAAAAGGCTTTGTATTTCCGCAAATAATTTGGATTGAAAGACCGGACCAAAAACAAGTCCACTGAATTTGTCTAGCTGGATCATCTCAGGGCTGGGTCGCGCCGCGTTGCATCCAGGGGTAAAGGAAGCCCACTTGAGTTTGTTTTGCCGGGTCTGCTCAAGAAGGGTCGCCTTTGGATCTGGTGGTAGTTTTAAAACAATAATCTGGAGATACACATGATACGTATTAATCTGCCTTATAACTAATTATATATTATTATATAAAAGGCTTTGTATTTCCGCAAATAATTTGGATTGAAAGACCGGACCAAAAACAAGTCCACTGAATTTGTCTAGCTGAATCATCTCAGGGCTGGGTCGCGCCGCGTTGCATCCAGGGGTAAAGGAAGCCCACTTGAGTTTGTTTTGCCGGGTCTGCTCAAGGGGGGTCTTTTTTGGATCCGGTGGTAGTTTTAAAACCAGGGTTCGAAAATATCCGATATTTATTATAAATATCAAAATATCGGATATTTATGATATATATCCGATATATATCAAGTTTGATATATATCCATTTTGTATGAAAGCCATATTATTATTTTATTGTATTATTTATGAATACTGTTTGCATATGTGTTACATACACATACTACAATTATAAAATAAAAAAATCGTTTTTGGATAAGGCAAAATCAACTAAAAACCATAAACTCTTCTTTTAGGGCAGAAGTGCTGCCATTTACGGATTAGAACTTACCATTAGGGAGTATGTTTTAACACTACTCCCACGCCATCTATATTTGGGAAGTAGAAATACAGTAACAAACTCTAAAAATTACTTAATAACATTAATTTTTTAAACCATTTTTGTATTGCAATATATTATAAAAAAAATATTGATATATATCGTCAAACCCAGCTTGATATATATCGGATATATATCGGATATATATCTTGATATATATCCATTGATATATATCCTCGAACCCTGTTTAAAACACGTGCCGTTTCGATAATTCCTATGGTCCATATCGACGACCCTCCCCAATATATAACTATTCTGGACTATTCCACTACGCATGCGCACTCTCTTCCATTGTACAGATTCATAGCACGCATCTGATGAACTGCGCCCTCCTCTATTGCATCACATAGTACGCGCAATGCTTCTCTCTCGTTAATGAAATGAAATGAAATCGTTTATTAATCATGTAGGCAATTGAAATAGCGCTTATGACAAGTCAGTACAAAAGTAAAAGAAACTTATATATAGAAATCAGTATCAACTAATGTATAGATACATACATAGCATCTTCAAAATACACTCGGCAATTACACTAAATCTATATATTATTATTATTTTTCCATATTTTACTATGGAATAGTCCAGAATCGTTATATATTGGGGAGGGTCGTCGATATGGACCATAGGCTTTTGCTGGTGGGAGGATACTTGTATCCGACCGGATAGCGACCACCGTACATTGGTGCTAAAACCTGCCATAGTGGCCCACCTTGTGTGGGTCGCGTTCCAGGGTCAGCCAGTGTATATCCGGTTCTCCCCATGGGGCTTGCCCCCTGATCCTAACCCTTTTACCTTCCCCTCCCCCTTGGCCCTTTGGCAGGCCGGCATGATCTTGCCGACCTACGATGGACACATTGTTTATCGTTGGTCGAAACTATTCTTGGATTGCGCTACACTTACCATCAGGTGTAGCGTAGTCACTTTGCCGAGGCATGATAAAAAAAAGCATTATCGAAACAGCACGTGTTTTAAAACTACCACCGGATCCAAAAAAGACCCCTCTTGAGCAGACCCGGCGAAACAAACTCAAGTGGGCTTCCTTTACCCCTGGATGCAATGCGGCGCGATCCAGCCCTGAGATGATCCAGCTAGACAAATTCAGTGGACTTGTTTTTGGTCCGGTCTTTCAATCCAAATTATTTGCGGAAATACAAAGCCTTTTATATAATAATATATAATTAGTTATAAGGCAGATTAATACGTATCATGTGTATCTCCAGATTGTTGTTTTAAAACTACCACCAGATCCAAAGGCGACCCTTCCTGAGAAGACCTGGCGAAACAAACTCATTTCTAACTTGCTCCGATTTTCGGATTTCAAAGCCAGGCAACCCTTATCCATGAACAGATTTTCATAGGCAACCCTATATTACTGAATTCGCAATGAAATTTCCTTCATTTTAATATACTTTTGTAGCGGAAAGCAGATGAGCGCAATTACCACTTTTTTGTTACCTCTTTGCACACGGCAACCCGGTAGTAGTGCCCAGAAAGAGGTAGGCAACCTAGCTTTTTCAGGTAGTATACATTGTACACTTTTCATTGAAGGTTAATTTTTTTGGTAAACAGATCAGTGAAATTTAATAAAAAAATATTTTTTTCAAATTTTAATTAATCATATCCTTGACCATATTCTTTTAGGCAACCCTATTTGTATGTGATCAGCAACACATTTTATACCCGAAAATATATGTTTCATCCGGTAAACAGATGGGTGAAGGTCGTTGTTAGGTGGGATCTTAGACCATATTTACCGCCTGTTTCAACTTACATGCTAACTAACGTGTTTTCTACTATCTTTCAGCAATCGATTCAGAAACATGAAATTCATCAAGCAGGTCAAGACTCGTACTTCAGATGAGAATCGGTGAGCTTTACATAAACCACATATTTTGTTGTATAAAGTACTTGCGTATGTATGTTGGTACGTCTGCTGGAGTATCTTTTTTTGTGACTGTGTCCTCACTTCCGACAGCCATGACACAAAATACTACGTGCGTGAGTTAAAAAATATTCGTGTCGAAAAATATCTTCATTATGTCTACCAATATATCATTACGATTTGTGGGTTGGGTAGGCGGAAATGCAGTATGTATCTTTTGAGGGCTTTATTTTTGTTTTATAATTAAGTTCCTTATCCGCTATTCCAAATGCGCGAGCACGCACGCACGCTTGCACGCAAATTTCACGCATTTTTCAGCGTACACGCATATTGGATATATTTTTTGGGAGAACATTACCATTTTGTACAGCTGAAACCAAACTTGTTTAACTGCCATTTGTACCAGTATATTAATTACAGAGCAGGACGAGTCGTCTCGCGATTGAAGAATCAGGAACGATGTAAAACAGACGCCAACCGGTTAGGGGATCTGGCGCCCGCTGAAATCGAAAGGTAAGCTGCTTAATATATGAAATAAACGCTAAATCCCAAATTTTAATAAGAAATGCTAAAACATTTCCTCCAAAATCAGGTTTAAAGGGCAATTATGCATCCACTGGAGTAATTTGACGTTTACCGTTTTAACAGTTTCAGATGAAAAAAAAAGTATGACAAAAGGATCCTTTTTTTAATCCGAGCATGGCAAAGTGACTGCACTACTGATGGTAAGCGTAGTGCAATGAAAAAACCAGCAACCACCGACAAACAATGAGTTTATCGGTGGTCACCAGAGTCATACTGGCCGGAATAAACGCTTCTTCCTCTTCGGAGAGGGAAGAAGCAAATCGAGGGGCCTGCAACAGGACAGGCGGATGACCGATGCAGGCACAGAGATACAAGGAATTACCTCTATACTCGCTCCAATTAACCATCAAGTCACGTCGCAAGCCCTTCGGAATAACCGCATATACACTAGCTGATCCTGGTACGCGATCCACACGAGGCGTGTGGATCACTATGACAGGTTTTAACACCATACGGTGGTCGCTATCTGGGCGGATATGAATATCCTACCACCAGCAAAACTTTTCAGATTTTTTTATCAGATTTCAGGAAAAACAAATTGATTAGAACAATGTATGCCAAACGCTTAAAATGCTTCGTCACTGGACCCAATGATATTATTATCATTGACTGGACCACAAATTGTATAAGCTCACTGATCAACAAATTTATATTTGACAGCCCACTTACTGAAGACCCGAACGTACACCCCAATGCCAATCACATAAACAATGGGGACACGCCAGGAATATTCGCAGCTAAACTAAGTCGCAAGTAAGCAATCATGTTTTTAACTATTTTTATACTTGGTATCACACTCTATACAGCCTCAGCCCGCAGTGATAAAGTAGCCGGCTGCGAAACAAGAGGCCTCGGGTTCCATCCCCGCACCGAGGCAAATAATAATAATAATAGATACACCCAACAGTCACACACATATTCCTGATCCCACAGTAAGATTTGAGTCGCGGGTATCAGGGACTACTAGAATCGTTCGGTCTCACAACACCCAGCCCTCGAAACAAATATTTGTGGTTCACATAAACATTTGTCTCGGTGCGAGGATCGAACCCGCGGCCTCTCGCTTTACAGCCGGCTACTCGATTGGTTTTCGATAAACTTGCCGAACGTCTAGGCACTAGCGCTTGCCTTGTATTAATTTACCTACACTCGTGTTGGCCTAAGCTCGTCCAACATGTATTGCAGGCTTAATGGTAATGTATGTGTGTGTGTCTCATTCATTCGATGACGGGTGTGTATGTTGATTTGTATATGTGTGTGCGCGCGTATACAGACTGTTTAAAATTAATCTAATGTTAACGGCATTTAATTTGTTAGGAAATTTTTTATTTTTTATTTTGCCTTTAATAAGAAAGTGTCTTAGCTCAAAGTACTTATATTAACGAACACTACACATGGTTTCATTTAAGTATAGGGTGTCAAAATGACACTGTATAAGATATATTTTTTTAATTTATTATTTTATATACAGGGTTATTTTTAAAACACCAGCAACCTCGCAGGGGTAGATAGCTGTCCCCATACGGAACAACTTTTGTTCTACGAGTTTGGATATAACTCAATATATTTAAAAAAAAATGATTTTACAAGTTTTTGTTGTGTCGTATTTTTCTTCGTAGTATGCGGCGTGCGCGCGCGACTCAAAGGCGCCGCTCAGCTGAGCGGCGCGTTGACCTTCAAAGGAGCTAGTCCGGTTCCCCACGCTTCGCCACTGTACTGTATTGTAACTCAGCTGAATTTTAGAAATAAATGCCTACAGCCGCGCGGTACGTAAACATGCGATAGGGCTGCCCGCCTCCAGCATTTTAATTACATTTGCCTACTTTGTGATTCCATTTAGTTTTGTGATTATAAAATACTTTTTTATGGATTCAGTTAGAGCATTACACCCATTCTAAATATCGACAACAACTAAGTAATAAAAAGTACCCTTTAAGTTGCAAAGTTGTAATAAAATACCACGTCATTACTTATACAAACTAACAAAACAAAATACACATGCCCTGAGGTTTTAACACAAGCGTACCTACCGTACCGCATCAACCGCCTATACAACACGCAGAAGTTAACTAGGCACCTCGGTGTAATGACGTCATAGGAATATACTAACTGCATAAAAAATTCAAGTACCCTTATGAGACCTATCAATACAAGTGATTGTAACTGCGAATGTGGATGGGCACGTTTTCAAGCGAAGTTCATGGGCGTGGGTTCGCGTGCGTACCTACTAAATTGGTTACTAAAATATGTTTTGTCTCATTCTCACTCTCATAGATGACAAATGTGTGATTGACGCTAAACATATAATAATTAATCAATAGATACCTATTCAGCGTTTATCAATAAGGGGGTTAAATGTAGGTATATTTTTTGGTAACAGTTCTATATCCATAAAAATAACAATAACAACGAAAACAACACGAAGGAGGCGCGTGCGTAACGGTAGTATTTAATTTACTGACCGTAATGACGCGTCGAGGGCGAGAGCGGTAGGCGGTGGTGTGTGGTGGGAGGGGACGCGCATTCCACTGAGGTGCCAAGTTGATTTCTGTGTGTTATAACTACCTATTTCACTCGTGCCCATCACTTTCATTTAATCTATTTACTTTATTTATTAATTCCGACATTTATTTTCGGGAGTTAAAAAGAAATACATATCCATTAAAAAAACACACATTAGGTACCTACCTACTAGTAAGTAAAATTATTTTATAGTCTTACCTTTCACAGTTTCCAGGTAATGTAAAAAAAGTTATCCCTGGATGCGTTATTGACGAATTCATACAACCAAAAACAGCATATTAATACATCCTACTCGTCATTATAAATATGTACTTGATCTTATTTTAAGTGAAAAAATTGCGTGGTTATTGTTAAAAAAAACACACCGTCCATTCGTCACTGCGGCACAGTCGGGACTGTCTGCACACTGAAAGCACACGTATATCGAGTCACGTGGGCATAGCTCGCGATTCATCCGTTTCTATGAAGATGGAATACTGTAGATAATTATACTGTGGCTTCGCGTATTTGTTTACGTAAAGTGCGATGCGCTTTGTAACAATCAAGACGGAAATTAAATGAATACTTATTTTTGTATGAAAATAAAATCTAACAAATTATCAAAAGTCGTAGAACAAAAGTAGTAGCTTATAACCTTAGGAATCTACCCCTGCGAGGTTGCTGGTGTTTTAAAAATAACCCTGTATACATAGTAATATGGATATTGTATAGGAACAAAGCAGGAAGAGGCGGCAATTTCAGTGGAGCGGAGACAGATGGCGCGGGTAACTCACGCACGACCCGCAGGAAGCTGGAGAGGAGCTCGGAGACTCGCACCAACAAATTGCTCAAGGACATGTCCGTGCCCATCAAGAGCGACAAGGCCATGAGGTGAGTGTTGTACGTCGCGCACTACTGGCACTGGGTCCTGTTGTATTCCCCACGCACTGGCAGAGGAGCTCGGAGACTCGCACCAACAAATTGCTCAAGGACATGTCCGTGCCCATCAAGAGCGACAAGGCCATGAGGTGAGTGTTGTACGTCGCGCACTACTGGCACTGGTTCCTGCTGTACTCCTCACACACTGGCAGAGGAGCTCGGAGTCTCGCACCAACAAATTGCTCAAGGACATGTCCGTGCCCATCAAGAGCGACAAGGCCATGAGGTGAGTGTTGTACGTTGCGCACTACTGGCACTGGGTCCTGTTGTATTCCCCACGCACTGGCAGAGGAGCTCGGAGTCTCGCACCAACAAATTGCTCAAGGACATGTCCGTGCCCATCAAGACAAACTGTGTAAGTGCAGTGTAGTGCCTTGCCCATATTATCGTACTTATTATTTAACCTAAAACTATTGACGTATAGCTTTTATCACCATCAGATTGTATAATTTCACTCGCCTCTATCTCGTGTCAATTTAAATTATAGACAAACGTTTGTTTGCATCGACATATCGCAGTGTTTAATTTGTATGTTTATTTACAGAATGATGTACGGTATGGGATGGGACGGCGGTGCGTTGGGTGCGAGAGGTGAAGGCATCACCGAGCCCATTATACCTTCACTTGATATCGTAAGTACATTACATTATTTATCGATGGAGCAATACAACTAGTCCATACCAACACCAATAATACATATTTAACAATCGAGACTTAAATGGGCACATACATTCAAAGTAAATAATAAAAATCCTTTTTACTAAAACCAAAACAAAACTACGAGACTACATACAATCAAAAAAAAGTAGACCCTGTTAGATCGTATTTAAAACTGTACTGATATTGATAAATTTCAACAGAAAGCGGGAGCCGGATTTGGCCATTCCGTTCGCTCGCGTTCACCAAAAAAAGAACCGAAAAACTCTATGGAAGTTAAAGCATCGGACTCACTTCCCCTGGAAAATGAGGCACTATGTTTGCCTCCCGTAAAAAGTAATGCACCGTGTCCGCCTCCCTTGGAAAGAAAGGCATCGAGTTCACGGCACAAGGCTTCGCCTCCAGGGCATGTTACAGGACATATCCGCCGCGTATGTCATCGCGCGGACGTCTTCCAAGTCCTTCTTGACATGATCGCCTCTTCTGACAAGGTCAGGGAGGTCAAGCAACAGGACGGTATGACTAAGAAGGAGAGAAGATTCGTCTTACACGCGGTCCGTGCCGCCAACGAGAGGAACAAAATGGTCTTCTCCGACCAAACAGAGATGGAAATGTGGACCAGCGTCCTCGAGAAGATGACCTCTAACCCTGACTTGCATATCAAGGCAACAATATCTGGGGAATCCAAGTAAGCTTTTATAATTCTTTCAAATTATAAATATCGTGCAATCGCTGAATTCGCGTAACACTGTTACAACAATCTTCGGCTTTACAGAGCAAGTGTTAGTACATATGAAACGTTTACAGAAAGGTATGGTCATCAGCGTCGTTAGATATTCCTTACAGTTAGTCAACTCACACAAAAGTTTTCAAATCGAGACATCCTTAAAATTCAACATTATTTTAATAACTCATTTAGTGAGATTGATTACTCTATTCATTTTGACTGACATTCGCTTTTTAATAAACGTGAATTACGTGTACGTAGTTATACGAATTATGACGGAAAGAACCTGTGTATTGGAAGACTTGTGACATTTGACAACTGTTTTTTTAATAATACAAGTAGCCTCGCAACAGCAAGTAGCCACTTTGCTATGATTTTAATTTGGCATCATGATCATGTTATTGACAGGACTATTGCTCTACCACTTGAATGGTATCGTGATAATAGTAAATAACTTTCATTGTAGCATATAAACAATTTTTTTTTCACAGTATTATAACATTCACAAAGGACGATATTCCATACATGTCCAAAAAGAAGAAGAGAAAATTAAATAAGAAAGCATCAATACTAAAAATTCCGGCATTACCAGGGGATAGTAAAAAGTTAATAACAAACGATTTCCTACGCCTACTAACAGATACCTATGTGTCTGTTTACGCTGGAAAAAACGTTTCTGCCAAAGCGGAAACAGGCATAACATTTAGAGTTGCGATTCTTATATATTTATTAGAAATTATAAATAAAGATCGTGTGGAGACAGAGATAGAATTCGAAAAAGACCTCAATGAGAGAGAAAGAGATTACGTGCAAAACACTGTTGCTACACTCGGCGCTAGAAGAAAACGTGGTGGTTCTAAGCTGGAGCAAGATCTACTGACCGAGATAACGGATAATCTTGAAGGATATTTGCTGCGTGTGGAGTTTTTGAATGAAAGGTAAGTGCAAATATGTATAATGTGTCAGTTGTTATAGGGTCTTCCAAATTTCAATACTAAGTAGTCTGTTATTAGATTGCTTTAAAGCGTTTCATAATTGTATTACAAAAGGTGGCTCTGATTTCAGAATCTTCAAAGTGCACAAAGTTGAAAAAAAATCTATGAATAAATCATCCCGCGATATTTCGTACACGACGTGTAGTACTGGTGACAACGACAAAAATAACCTCAACTCTGGCTGCTCTGACGACTCTGATGCAGGTCACGATGATCTCTATAATGATGACAATGACGGCGACGATGAACATAATGACAGCAATGATGTAAGCGAAGCAAGTAAAGGCCCCGACAGTCACCAGAATGAAGTGCAAGATCCCGCTTCTCCAGCATCATATAGAAGTGCCGAAGAAAAGATGACCCACGTAAGTGTTTCTTGTGACCATAAGAATAATGGAAACGAATACAATGCATTTCATCAAGATTATAATCCAGAAGAGACAGAATTTCATGTTCTTGCGATAGATGTCCAGCATTCACTAAAAGAAACATTTATGTGTGATAATATTAAATTGGATTCTTTTCATTGCGAAAAAGAATCTGACATTTTAACATCAAATGAGCATGATTTTACCAACCATACAGCCACTGTTTCGGAAATTGATACACAGGATTTTAGAAAAAATACCAAAAATAATTGCGAAACAGAAATGCAAAGTATAGAAAAAAATATGGAGATTAATTCAGAAACAGATATTAAGGCTTTGGATAGAAATACAGGAATAGACTCAGAAACTAATAGGCACAATTTGGAAAAAGATACAGAATATTTTTCGAAAACTAGGTTGCAATGTCTGAAGAAAAAAGGAGCAATTGATTCTGAAACTGACATGCACGATTTAGAGACAAATATTGAAATTAACGTTTCGACAGATGACAGAAAAAAAACAGTATGTGATATTATATTCAAATCGCACGCACAACATTTAAACAAAGATCCAGAAACAAGTGAAAAAAATGAAAAGTCGAATTTATTAGAAACGGACATAGATCATTTAGGCAAAGAAGCCAATGTTATTACAGTTGTGTCAACTGAAAACAATGTAGAAAAAGATTCCGAGACGGAAGAAACTATTAAGTTATCTAATATCAAAGAGGAGGAAATAATAACCACAGATATTCCTCAATGCTCAATCAATATAGGAGAAGGAGAACAACAAAATACCAAAATAAACAAATATATTAAACGCGTGTATTTAGTGCCAGACGCATACCCTATTGAGGAAGTCGACACTGGGTTTGCCAAAAACGTACAAATTATGATCTCACAACAAATTGAGATCAGCACAGAACTGCCACTACTGAAATGTCATGGCGTACGGGATGGCGCCCTAATATACAGTTGTCACAGCGAAACATCATTGAAATGGCTGAAAAATGTGTGTACTGTCAATAATGTAAAAATAATGATTCCCGTAAGTGACGAGTTGAGATACAAAATGGCTTTAAAAATTAATTCTTTTATTGATTACACGAGCGCCAAACTGTTTAAGATGTTGCAGCTGTATAACGAAGGCTTACAAACAGAGTCATGGGGAGAATTAAGCATGGAGAAAAGTAGCGATTCGCTGACATTTATTGTAGACATAGACGAAAAATCAACTAAGTATATAAAATTGGCGAATTTCACATTGTTCGCAGGTATAGATCAAGTACAGTTTAAGCCTGTATGGAACTAATACAATAATATAAATTATAGTGTATTTTTTTAAGGATAGATCGTCCATTGATAGTGGGTTACTATGAAGCATATTACTTTTTAGTGTTTTAACGCCTGTAAGAAAAAGAACCAGTGACTATTTTTAACTTACGAGTAAAAAAAAACGTTAGCTGAATTATTCAGTCTTTAAATATAAACCACTAACACGAGTTGTATAATAGATGGCGGCAGTACTACAATTTGTTTGGAATTTGGAAACCAAGCGTGCCAATTTTCGCTAAATTCTCCGACGTTGTCATGGCAGTGCGCATACAGATCATATGGTGCTCGTTATGATTTCTTACGTTTACGCGAATGTTACTCATTGAAATAAAACTAATTTAAACGGATTTTACGCGGTTTTTTATTTTAATTTTGGTCCCGACGTTTCTAAAGCTTTTCAGCCTTCGTGGTCACGGGATGGACTGTATCCATTCGATAAAATCCGGTAAATTAGTTTTATTTCAATGGTGCTCGTTCTTTGCGTAAAATGTTGGCACGCAAGGTCTTACATGCGTCATCTATTATGATAACTATGATCTGTATCATAAACTATCGATCTTATTTAATATGTCAATACGTATTTAATAAAATAAGTGCGTATCAATTGGGAAGACTACTGAAAGGAATTGCGTCAGGAGGCACTGTGTGCTTGTTACCTGTCATAATAATTCTTGTATAAAACACTTGTACATCACTAATAATTTTTTTGTACATAAATTGGTTAGTCAATAATAAAAGTATTTTGATTAGTGTAGGTATCTGTTGTCTTAGAAGTGGTCAGAATTAGTTTCTTGGAAAAGATTATTACATAACCTCGAGAAATCACTTTATTTATTAATCTTCTTAACGCTATTTCACGTTACTTAGAAATTAGTGTAAACTTATTTTCTGACATCCAAAAGTTACTTAACTAGTGTCAACCTAATTCACCAGTTTCTTAGCGAACTGACATTTCTTTTTCTACAAACATTTAGCGCTACCTAATTTGCATTCATTTGACAGTGGTCTTCCCAATTGGTAGATCGAATCTAAGAATGCGTTCATGTATTATAGCGAAAATACAATACGTCGGTTTTGACGTTTGGTATTCTACCTAGTGCGGTAACTTTTTACGAGCGTCTACGCAAGGAAACAAATCTACCACATAATACTAAATATTTATTATTACATTATAACAATAAGTATCATACATAAGCACAGAGTTTGAATTTATATTATAAAAATGCACTCGAAAGCACGAATAAATTATGGACCAATGTTTCAACATGACATTCTCAAAATGTGTCTTTCATTCGTTACTGTAGTATCGAGACCATTTTTAACCGCTTCGCAACCAAAAGTAATCGTTTTTTTTTAATCTAAACCTACGTTTTAAATAAAAACGTATAATTGTTATTTTTTAAAGTTATAAAAATGGAATGGATTTTCTGAATAATATCAAGGTAGTATAACTTAAAATGTACGTCCAAAGAAAATTGGACTCAATAAACTAACTCGGTATAGTTTTTCGTAAGACATATTTTCGGTAATACAACATTTTATTTTAGCATCCGCAAAAATAATTTTCTTTTCTGTGTTTTTGAGAGATACAAACATATTTTTGCGGTCATCTTATTTTAGGTATCTTGTACAACTATTTCGATAACTGTCAAATGCGACCTACTGTATTTTCGATATATAATGATATAGTCTAATTTCTCCTTAATATCGATGTCTGTGATTACTTATAAATACAATCATTGTTTTCGCGATGGGTATGTTCAAAAAGTCTGTTTTAATTATAACCTAGTGATATTGATTGTTATATTTTGGTAGTCGTTTATCATTCAACCTAGTAAATTGTTTTTTGAAAATGTTACCAAGCTTCTAAAGCGTGTGTAAATAGTAATAATTAAAAAATATATAGGTATATGTTAATTCACTCCTTTGTGTAGTACAGAGATCATGTTATTTATATGTTTAATTTTCTGTTGTTATTATAAGGTATAATTAATAGGTGGCTATGCATGTAATGTGAATCGAGATGAAGGTTGAACTCTGTGAAGTCAATCACTTGACTGTTCATTACAAAAAACCCTCATTGGTCCAGCGGCAGCCTATTTATGCTCAGAAACCGCGAGTGAGGTACTTTGTTCAAAACCCAGGTTGGGCAATCGCAATTGGATATTTGACTATGTTCAATTTGCATATGTACTGGACAATTTAGCGAAAAATGAATTAAATTAAAAAAAGGAATGATAAAAAGTGAGCTTGCAATTCATGGTTAATAAATATTGGTATGAGCAGAAGTGGGCGTACTGTGAAAAATCTCACTATCGCGTGTGGGGGACACGTTTATCGTAATGGTGAAACCTGCCTAGTGACGTAACGTGCCACGTTGTGCATTCTTTTTTGCGTCATTCGACAACTACCCCTTCCAGCAGATTTAAATGGCTTGTAACTTATTTAATTATGCCTTCATTTATATAATTAATTCAATAATAGATTTCAGGAAACGCAACTTATTGGTTAATGTAATAAAAAAATACTAGTCAAGTGATCTATATATGTGTTTCGAGTTCTATTTTCGCAAAATCACACATAATTTGCCAGATATCGGGTTCCGTGTCTGGTATGGCGATAGCCTCGGCCACTATTACAACATGGAAATGGAAATAAGCTCGGTGAAACGTGGGTATAGCACTAATTGTACCTCTGCCTACCCCTTCGGGGATACAGGCGTGAGCTTATGTATAAACACTCCGCCTCTAGAAAGAGTTTTTACACCGTTATATTTAAGGTCTAGATCTCAATTAATGTGTGTTAGAGCTAGCGCGCACGGGTGACTTGTCACCGTGGCTGTTTCGTTACCCTTGTGCTGTCTATGGATCATTACGTGTTATGTACGAGATATGCACATGTTACGACGTAACGTCTGGGTGTGGTGAATCAGTCACGGTGCACGTGCGCGTCTGTACGCGCTAGCTCTTATACTGACGCACTCAAAGTGATCCCTAAACTTTAATTGTCAATAACTAATTTCTTAGTATTCGATTATTTCTCAGAGACGTCAATTAACACTTTTTCTGTACTCAGTAACGGAGTATAAATCATTTTCTAAATTTAGTCACGGAAAGCATTAATTGGCAGTGACTGTGGAAATAATCAAATGCTAAGAAATGTGAGTTCTAATCAGTTGTAACCATTTAGGCCGACTTGCACAACGATCCTTAAATCGTATTTAGCCACTAAAGGTGTTTAAGAAACGTCAAATAGAATAAAATTCGACATTATTAAACATGATAAGTGGCAAAATGCAATTAGAGATTGTTGTGGAAGCCGGTCTTAAAGTTTAGTGACATCAGAGTGTGGGATTTATGTCCGAATACTGAAAAACGGCGTTAGTTGTATAAAATTAAATGACATTTTGCAGTATGTCAGCATGGTCTGCCCTTTAATAAAACTATTTCGCACAATCTTATTTCTAAGTAAATTTTCATCAGTTGCGTACTAAGGGTAGCGCATGCCTGTAAGTTCGTTTGGTAGCAGAGTTGGATTTTGTACTATAATTATAGTATTTATACTATAATTTCGCCCTTTGTACTATATACTATCCACATCTAAGGATAGTACGCTAAAATACTATTATTTAAAGTTTTTTCCCGAATGCTTAGTTTTACGTCATATGAATATTTCGACAGTGCGTGTATCCGACCGAATTCTGATCTTGCGATGTTTTCTGTGTCAATGGCCGGGGATTCCCCGATTATGTGATGATGTCCTAGATTGTTTAGTACTTCCACATGCAAATGCCGACTGCGAACGAATACTCAGTAAAGTGAATCTTACCAAGACTAAAATACGAAACGAACTGGCAACACAATCCATAGAGGCCATATTGTTGTCTTGTGACGCTATCAAAAGCGGTAGCAAAAGTGGGAATTGTACTGATTTTATTCCTACTGAGGATATATTGATGAGATTAAATGCCATGGATGAAGATCTAGCTAATAGTAATATTCAAGAACTGATAAACTTAGAAGAGGAGTAAATTTTGCCATACCAGGTGTTGATTTTAATGACTACATAATAAGTTAAATTAAAAATAATGAAAGTGTACTATATTTTTTTTATAAATACTATCCTTTTCATTTTTTTGTGCTATCTTTTTCAACGTACCTAAATCCAACCCTGTTTGCCAGTGAAGCGGTGTGGAAGCTCTGTCCCGTGTTGCCGTGTCTATTTTATTCATTTTGTGTGTAGCATAACAGTGCGGTTACGTCATATTTCATTAATGATCACCCCCTTCCACATCGCTCCACTACTCCAAGAACCTACCTAAAGGAACCTACGCAGTTATAAATTATGTTCGCGGTAAATCTGATGTACTATTAAAGTCCGGTCGCGGAGCAGGAAGAATTTCGTACAATGACCTCTTTACCTACTGACAGTGGTCACAAACATTTTTGTATCATGTGCGGATTACGTGAAATAATTAGAAAAAGAAAGAAAATTTACAAACTTATTAAATAAATTATTTATTTAGATATTAAATTATAAGTTATAAAAAACGAGTTACAATTACTAATTCGGCAGAAATCACAAAAATGAAAATTCAAAAGAATTCGATTCCTCTGTATAGTTACTGCTTTCCGAAGACGTCTCGCCTGTCACATTTATTACAAAAGAATCAACAGTTTTGTCTACATTATCGTCTAGTCTATCTAATTTCGATTCCTCTTTTTTTTACGTGAAAGACCACATTTACCAAAAACCCACATGCAAATTAGAAATCTTAAAGTCTCAGGTAAAAGGTTTACAATTCCTAAGGACGGCGGTCGTTGCATCTGTGCGAGCGAGACTCATTATATTTACGCGGGAGTGACAGAGACAGGTAGTAACAGGTCAAAGTACGATATTCTTTCTGCTTTGCGTCCGGACTATACCTAGTTACGAATAAGTAAGTGTAAACCAGTGTTTATGAATGAAGGTATTGTTCCATAATTTCTTTACCAATATTATTGATATAATAAAATCGCCTATCCAATAATATGATGTTTACTTAGGTATCTTTCTCGACATTATTAAACATGTTTAGCGGTTAAATACGATTAGGAATTGTCGTACAAGTCGGCTATATATTTTGACAAAAAAAATGCCAGTAGGTAGGTATTATGGGTACCTACTGGCAAATTATTCGAAACATTCCGCGTCAATATTAGCATACCCCAGTCATTTTAGCTTAAATTAGGTAAGAATCTCGGAATTCGAGATACCCGGCTGTAACTCTGTAAATACTTGTGTATTGACACCCTAAAAGTTGTCTCAAAACCTACATATGGTAGGGTGTGCGCAACTATTAAATTTCAAGGTCAAAGGTCACAAAAATCGCTTTTTTCGTAAATATCTCATTTCCTATGGGTTTTTTGCTATTTGTATCTATTATCAATATTGTATAATACAAAATTCTCTACAATTTTTTTTTTAATTTTTTTTTCATACGGTGAACCGTTTTCGAGATAGAGGGCGGAGAGCGCGCGGTCACAGGATCAGTTCAGGTCAAACGGTGCCTCCGGTCGAAAACGCGCCATATATAGTTGATGAACTATCCATAAATCAATGATTATAAATATTTGTCAATTTTTATTAACTATTATGTTATACTAGCTTTTGCTCGCGGCTGCGCCCGCGTGAACAGCATTTTCCGGGATAAAAGTAGCCTGTAACCGTCTGCAGGGCTCCATCTGTCTCTGTAGATAAATTCATCAAAATCGGTTTAGTGATTTAGGCGTGAAAGCGTGAAAACTTTCACCCCCTTTTTCATCCCTTAATAAATAAAATTTCCAAAATTCCTGAAACACGTATTTATTTATTTTACGTCAATAACCGAAATACAAAATTTCGTTTATGTAACTTTCAAAATGACGGACTTGTGACCGCGTGCTCTCCGCCCTCTATCTCGAAAACGGTTCACCGTATGAAAAAAAGTTTTAAACAAAATTTGTAGAGAATTTTGTATTCTACAATATTGATAATGGATATTAATAACAAAAAACTCATAGGAAATGAGATATTTACAAAAAAAGCGATTTTTGTGACCTTTGACCTTGAAATTTAATAGTTGCGCACACCCTACCATATGTAGGTTTTGAGACATCTTTTAGGGTGTCAATACACAAGTATTTACAGAGTTACAGCCGGGTATCTCGAATTCCGAGGTGAACCTACTAAAATGACTGGATTAGCATGCGATGTCCGAGATATTGGTAACGTAGGTACCTACTAAATACATTTTCTGCTAAAATAAGATGAATCACATAGTTGTATAAACTATTTTTATGACGATACGATGTATAAGTTTACTCTTTAAAAATATACGGCAGCCTCTCACAACATTGACCTCCCACCTATAAATCGACGGTTAAATAAATAAAACAGTTTTTATACAATAGTATGGTGCCTGGTAATATTTTAATATAAAAGATATTTTGTGCACATGAATAGTCTATTCAACACAATATATTGAAAGAAACCACGTTGCTTGCATTTTTTTTAATTAATTTATAAAACAAAAGCAGTCATTTTAGAAAATATCTTTGTAGTTTTAATACTACCAATACATTCTTTGGAAATTAGAGTGTACTTTAATTAAAATTGTTTGAAGAGTGAACAGATATCAATGGGATAAATCATGTTACAACTTTACTTATTTAAATTAGTGTCACATATTCGACATTAAGCCTTATTGGCCTTATTAGTTTGGTCTCCCCTGTCCATAGGTTCAGATCAAAACACCGTAACTCAGGTCAGCTCACTATGACCCAGATAACAATTAGGAAGGCGAAAGACTGGGACATTATGGTCCGGGCTGCCACATGGCATGTTTAGGCCTGAACTGGGACTTCCCCTTCAGGCTCGGTTCGCGGCAATAAACCTCTAATGCTCAAATCATAAACAACTTCTTCTATTTTTTTAACTTCATATTTCAGACCATCAAATCTCTTGCGAAGAAAGTCATTCTTTAGATTCAACAATCTGTAACATAAATAAAATAGGTATGTTATTCTGCCAGATAGATATAAACATCAATCAAAATATTTTTTCAAATATGATTAGTCTGGATAATCAAAGGATATATGCTGGCATTTGACAGTTTATCTAAGAACTCTACCCTAAAACTAAGCCTTGGCCTAAAAAAAGTGGTGCTTCTACTTTAATAACATAATCCTGTCCATATTATTCAGGTAGTATATCAAATATATACCTGAATCCCGCGTTAAGTTCCATCACAAACTTGGAAATCTGCAACGGTTTATTGTAGTCGCCACGCGTCACCGCGTTCACAGCCAGACGCGACTGGAATTTTAATAAACATTCATCAATAACACAACTAAATAAAATTACAAATCAACATAGTAATAACACGCCCATATCCCATTAGGGTGGGGCAGATATTATAAATTTCAACCACTGCAATGATATTAATAAACTTTGCTGTTGTTTTACAACTTTCAAGTAAATGTACCTGTCAAATAATTATAAGTCAGCAAAATGCAAAATTATCACACTGTCAATACAGTATGTACATTTGACAGTTAACATTCAATTGGATAATTGAAGCTTGAGCTTTTAAATGGAGAATTGAAACAATCAACAATATATTACATTTTTATAGTCTCCAGCTAATGTGACTTTATTTTTAGCCATCATATATAAATCATCACCGCTTATCATTATGCTGTGTAGTGGGTAAAATGAGATTCCTTATTATTTTGCAAAGTTGAATAAAGAAGCAAAAATGGCCATTATAACTAATTATAAAAAATAAAACCACCATAACAACAAAATATTACTAATGCACTGAGCGAAAAAACAATATCAGGCTGTTTGTGCTATATTTCTAAACAGCTACTTTAATCTGCTACATATACTATTTTGTTAAGCACCTTTATTCACAATTAGGATTTTATGGACCCTAATAAAATGTAATTAATTAATAAAATCTAAATTACCAGTTCAGGACACATAAGCAGCACACCTAGCAAATAGTCTTCAATGTCCAAATGGAATCCTTCCTTCTCCTCTACTGCACTTACTGCAACAAAATGTAAGCTGTTTTTAATTGTCTCCACAAAATTATTCATGAATAACAATAATTGAACATTTAGAAATAAATATGACCCAGATTCTCTAAAAATCGAAAATTTACCAATAATCATGAGAGTTTGAGTTACAGACATGGATGTTAGTAGATCATATAATAACTTTTAATCTTTATGAAAACCAAGTGAGCCACCATGACTACTAACACTCACATGTTTACTCATAATTAAAAAATAAATACATGCATAGATGATTTTTGCATTACACATTTTTCTTTGGGCACAAATAAATCCTTTGAACAATAACAAAAAAAAAAGATTATGGTATTTCTATAAAATATTTATTCATTCATCTGCCTGTATTATTTTTATGGTAATTAAAAGTAATGGAGTATAATAAGGTAGAAAGGTGCACAGTACTTATTAAACTGTACAAACTAATTCAGGTATAAAGAATAGAGGACATGTACATGATGAATTAAAAGAAAACCTTATCTTACTTACTGCCAAGTATTTCAGCAACTGTCTCATTTGTGGCAAGAATGCCTTGTTCTAGCCAAATAGTGAGAGATATCAGGAAACAGTATCTTTGGGTCATTATCCTCCACCGATCTTGATACCTGTGGTACAACATAATACAATATTATTATGTAAACTATCAACAGTGCATACTGTATAGTATTTCATATGATTCTGTTGTGGATTCTCTATTGAAACATTTACTATGTTAATACTTTTCTTTATTAACTGATTTCAATTACATTTTAGAATGTTAATCTGTTCAACGTTGTTATGTCTCCCATAGTCATATTGTAATTAGAACAATGACTTACAGGTCATTTGTTAGAGTAATTACATGCAATAAACTGTAAAAATTGTAATTTTGAGTTTAAAATGTATTTTAATAAAGCCAGATATGGTTTATAAGAAATAAAATTTAATACATACTTGTAGTAATCTTTGGCAGGCACAGCCTCTTTCAGTCTTCCGTAGCCTTCGCGGGCTTTTTCGAACAACTCACGTACTTTTTGGCATGCCGGCATTACTGGGAATACATTATACCTTGATAAACTTTTAATATTAATGATTACATGATAACTAAAATGGAGAAAACTGATGAATTTGGGTATTTTTATTGGAAACAAAGCACTTTATGTGTTAAATCTATGTTTACCGGTTCTAAAGATTTTACAGTCTATTGCCAAAATCGAATTTTTAAAACATTTATTTCAAAGATCTGTCTAAAGGGGTTTACTTACTACCAGCTTCATTATGGTGTATAACTTGAAGGATAGTTGTTGCTTCCCTCGATATCTGGTCAATATCTTTACAAATTGTCCTGATAACCTGAAATAATTCATTATTTTGATTAACTACCAGTAAATAAATTACTACATACTATAATAAGAGATATAACGGTAAATACCTCGCGCAGTTCCTGTTCTTCATCAATATTTTTTTGAAAATCGGTGAATATTTGATTAATATGTAGATTTTCAGACATTTTAGTCAAACTTATTAATGATACACAAATGACAAAACACGCGATCAACAATACAATATTTTAACTGTCAAATGGGGGTTTCTAGATCGAATTTCAAACTTTTCCCCAAGTTCATATATATTTTCCTCAAATATCCCCATATTTTTCAAACAGGTTCAATTAGTTACTTCAAGAACAACCTTATCATTTTGGGAAATTGTTTTACCTGCGGAAATATTCTGCCGTCCTGTTACTTTTGTGACACCCGGTTAACCTACGCACAATTTCATGGGCCACGAATGCGCTCTGCGGGGCTATTGTCTAATTTTAACACTTCGAGTGCTCATCAAAATTTCGTTGTCAACCATAGATAATACACTATATATAACATAGATAAGCAACATAAAGATCTTTTTTATGTTTCATTACCACGGCCTATAGCTGGCGTTAGTACCGCGGTTCTACGTTAGGGCTTCGGACCTCCGGTAGATGGCGTTTAAGTGCACATTTATTTCGGGTAGTAAACGTTTAAATGTGTGTTTTATATTAAGGTAAATTCATTAATCCGTTTTTAATCAGACCAATTTAATATCATAGTTCAACCATTTACAAATCGATCTGGATTTAAAAACAGATTAATTATTAAATAAAACAAGTATGTATGTATGCACAATTACTTATTTTTATTTTTATAATGACTTTTGTAGTAATTATAGGCATCTGCCTTAACTTTATCATTTTTATTAAATTTGCACAATTTTCCTTTCAGTATTTTTGTAACCCCAGCACACCAACTGTGTAGTGCTATATTAACAGCTAAAGAAATTATAAATTTTCTAAGTACAGATACATGCACTTGACAGGTCATGATTTGGAAATCACATAGAATATCAATATTAAATTTAATTATATCTTCCAAGTTTGGAGACTCTGGTGATTCCTGTATGCACCTAGAAATAACTTCAAATATACTTTTCATTAATTTTGTGAATTCACTGGATGGGTAAGTGAGAGCTTTTTTTGTGTAGTCTCTTTGATAAATATATGATGTCTCATCTCCTTCATTTTTTATAAGATCTTTGGTGCATACAGGACAGCTTTTAAAAATCTTTGTCCTTGCTTTTTTTAATACCGAGCCTGCTACATATTTTTTCGATTCGTTATTTAAAAAATCTTCTCTTTCTTGAGCAGGCTCGGCTGGAGTCTCCAATTCTTGCAATAAATTATTTATATCCATTCCTTCATGAACCCTGTTTTGTAATGTGCAAGCATCTTCTTTTAGAAAAGTCTCTATTGATTGTAACATTGTACCATTATCATCTTCACAGTTGGCGTTTACAGAATGTGGGGTTGCAAAATTATTTATAACTAAGGTTTTATACGCATTTACAAAATGTCCACAAGTTGGGTTTGTATTTCTTACACCATTACTTCGAATTTTACAAAAAAAGTTTTCCAGAGGATCTTGGTTTAAATTACGAGTTAAAATGCTTGTTACATGAAAATTTGACTTTAAATAGGGCCATAATTCCTTATAAACCTGGATATTATGGATCCAATTTTTTATTGATGGCACTTTTCGGTATATTATAGAACCATCTTTTTTTTTTGTTTCATATCCCATGGAACGCAGTACCGGTAAAAGTTGGTCCCATAGCTTAAAATGAGGGGAACCATTTTTCAAACAGCTCCTAAATTTCTTTTGATGCTCCTTATAAGAGTGTCCATTAAAGGAATCAAATAACTTGTCCACCATGCACAGCAAATCTGCAGTATCATGACATTCTTTCGGAAGAATGTCATGTCCTGGGGAAAAAGAAATAAAATTTGTTATTATTATTATTTATTGAATGACGAGACAATCAAGGCGCTCGCCTGACGGTAAGCGCCACGCCTGCCCATAAACAGATGCAAAACCGCACAGAACTTTGAATTACAAAGCACTGCTTGGCACTGAATTGTGCTCATCACTCCGAGACATAAGATGTTAGGTCTCATAATGCCCAGTAATTTCACTGGTTTCCATGTCCTTCAAACCAAAACACAACAGTGCTTACACACTGTTGCTTGGCGGCAGAAATAGACAAAGTGGCTATAGAATGTAACCATTTATATAACCAATCATGATCAAAACTTCACTTTGTTAATTAGTTTTCCATCTCTGTAAATATTTATCTAGATAATAAGGGTTTCATAAGGTTTCTTTTTTAGTATTGTTCCATTTCAAGAATATTATAAATATTATATTAAGAATATTATATCCAAGTTGTTAAAGAAATTGAACTAAGTATAAATATATTATTATAAGTGTAACTATATTATTTTTATTACAATTATATTGTGTAAGGTTATATGATCCGAGCGACTAATTAGACACTATTTTTAACATAAAAAGTTATAAATTAAGTAGATACTAACTTGCGCAAAACTTTATGGCTGCTGATAATCTTTGACTAAATACCTGCGCAGCATATTTCACCTTCATTTTAGGTATTTTGTCCTTAATGATGTGTGACTCGGTTAATTTATTAACTAGACGGAGTTCGTCTTTTTCTACATCCTTCTCCATAAACATATGGATGTGCTCCCATTTAGCTGTCTTTACAATGCCATTTTCAATATATCTAAGATTCTTAGATAGTAAGTTATTTCTCATTCCTTTTAGCAGGTGTGGTGGGTCAAATAGCGGAAATATCCTATTGCCATCAATTTCAAAGCCATGGCTCCTATATTCCTCACCTCTTTTTATATAATCTTTTACGGTTTCTTCATGCAGATTTTTTATAGTGCTCATATTTGTTGAGGATTGATCACAGACCGTACAAATAATTTTTAAACCAGTAGTGGTAACTGCTCTAATGGCTTCTTTTAAAATAACTTTAAGATGTTCTTTTTTTGTCGCACCTTGACAAAATGTAAACGAAATTGGTTCTTTATACTTTCCTTTAATACTTTTAATCATTAACACCAATGCATGGTCCGCTATTTTAGGAGTCCTTACATATCCATAGTCTTCAAAACCAATAATTTCTTTGAGGACATTATTATAATATACACCTGGTGCTAAAGCCACCTCATCAAAAATGAGGCTGCAAAGCTTTTTTTCTTCTGGAAGCTTTGCTGCTGATTTTTTTAAATTATTGATTATGTGGTTATTAATGCCTGGCTTCAAAACTACACAACTTAAAAGTTTTTGAAGTGTTCTTTTTGATGGCAGAATAAAAAGTTTTCTAAGCAAATTATAAGCCTTAGGGCTCTGCTTTAAAATGGTTAAGGAAAGTATTTTCTCTTTAAGTGAATATTTTCGCCCCTTTGGCTTCTTTGTATGTTTAAGTTGTAGATTTGTAAAAATCTTTATAGGTTCAGGCAGTCTTTCTATAGTTTCTAAAAATACTTTTGTTTTAGAAATTTTTTCTGCCATTCGGATCTTCATGGTTTGCGTTTTACATTTGTTTCTTAGTTTTAAAATTTTTTCTTTAAGCAAACTGATTTCCCTTACAGAATCTGAAATTAAAGTATACATTATAAAACAAATTCACGTTATATGTATTGTAATCAGTGTTGGTACAAATCAATGATTGTTTATCAATTAATAATCATGATTAAAAAAATATGCATGCATTGAAAATTGCTCAAATGTTTCACGTAAAATATTCTGGTATGAATTTTGCTATTATTTATTTATTTTGATCAATGGTCACTAAAATAATATTAACAATGTTAAAATTAATAAATGTACCCGCCATTTTGAATTTCTTTGTTTTAAGGCCAATTAGCTTCAGAATCGATTCCTGGCTTTATACCTAAATGCCAGGTCTAATAATGTTAGAATTGAGAAAAGGGGCCGCCATTTTGGATTTATTTATTATTAGCTTTTCCTCGCGGCTCTGCCCGCATGATCTACTTTTTCCGGGATAAAAAATAGCCTATGTTCATCAGGGATAACGTAGGATTCTAATGGTGAAAGAATTTTTCTAATAGGTCTAATAGTTTTATTTGTTACGTACAAAAATACAAATATTTTCTCTTTATAATATGATATTGTAGATTAGCCTATACCAGCAGCTTCGCCCGCGTGAAAATGGTTTAAGGGTAAAAGTCCCTCTATATATTTTGCAAGATAAAAACTTTTTATTAAAAAGTAGCCTGTGTGTTAATCCAGGGTGTTAGTTACCTCCATACTAAATTTCAACGAAATTGGTGCAGCTGTTTGAGCGTGAAGAAGTAACAAACATGCACACAAACTTTTAATTTTATTATGCCTAACTAATATTAATCAAACATTTTGATTGTGATTTTTGATCATTAATCAAATTAACTTTTGGTCATCACTGATTGTAATACAGTGATATAATGAAACTGAAAACAAAACACTACACTTACCTCTTGATTTAATATGCTTGTGTGTGTATGATGTGGCTTCTAAAAATCTACTGCCTTTAACTTCTCGATATGTTTTGATATCTGAAAATGATTATAATTTTACATTATGAAAAGTATTGAATCATCTATACTATTATTATAAACCTGAAGAGTTTATTTGTTTGTTTGGACACGCTTATCTCAGGAACTACTGGTTTGAATTGAAAAAATCTTTTCATGTTGGATAGTCCATTTATCGAGGAAGGTTTTTTAGGCTATATAACATTAGCTACGACCATTAGGAGCAAGGCTTCAGTGAAAAATGTTGTAAAAACGGGGAAAATTATTCATATTTGAAGGCTTTCGTTGCGTGCGCTGCGTTCACGGTTCAAGCTATAATAAGCATGGTTCAAAAAATATGTATGAAAGAATTATTCCTCTTTAAATGATCTAAAAAAAATTCTGCAACAGTATATTATGTCTATCTTTTAAGATTGACTCACTACCTTTTCAATGGTAATCAAATTTGGTCGGAATTAATGCATTATTGCCAATTATTTGCCAAAGAGTTTTATCAACATAATATTAATCCTTATCCAAATATATGTGATGTTGATTAAGTGTATTTAATTGCAAACAATATTATAAATGTGAATGTAAGTTTGTTTGTTACGCTTTCACACGAAAACTACTTAACCAATCATCAGGAAATCTTTGTGCACATATTCTTGGGGGTATTCTAGAGATTTTTTTATAAATACAAATCAAACCAGAGATTTATAATCATATTACTAAATAACTTTAGGTACAAATTATATTACAGAATAGAAGGGCAGAAATGTTCTCTCTTCCCAGTCCTACTATAAAAAGATTATTATTACAAGCATCTTTACATAGTATAAAATTAAGTTGTTACCGCTGAGATCTTTTAAACTATTCAACGGATTTTAATGCAGTTTTCAGCAATAGAGTGATTCATGAGGAAGGTTTATATGTATATAACACTATAACCCATGGGAACAGGGCAATAACATGCAGGTGAAACCGCGAAGGACAGCTAGTAATATTATTAAAAAGTTACAAATTTAATATCATATATGAATTATAATTCATAAATAATAACATACCATTTGTAGTATTTTGAGGCACCGCAGAAAGACTTGAAACATGGGGAACTACAACATTCTCTTCTTTAGATAAACTATTGACTTCTGGCTGGTCCATAATGGGGGCAAAGACATTGGTTCCAGATGTTGTAGCATTATTCAATACAGCTTGTTCTGGTAAAGCTGTAAGATGCAAAATCATTTATTTAACATCTAAGTTCATTTATTCTTTACAACATACCAATCAGCAAATTCTATTTAGCTTCAAGGTTGGCCAGATATCCAGTATCTGATATCCAACTGCACTGATATTTGTTTTATCTCTACTTATTTGTCTTTGTTTTCAAATAGCTTGATCTCAAAAATCTTAATAATAAAAAAAATGCCTATTACCCTAGAGTTGTGTGTGAACACTATAAAGATAAATTAATTTGACAGCCTCCGTGGCACAGTGGGCGAGTAGCCGACTGTGAAGCATGAGGCCGTGGGTTCGATTCCCGCACCGAGCAAATATTTGTCTGATCCACAAATATTTGTTTCGGGGTCTGGGTGTTGTGAGACCGAAAGTCTCTCATAGTTCCTGTCATACCCACGACACAAGACTCGTATCTTACTGTGGGGTCAGGGCTATGTGTGTAACTGTTGGGTGTTATTTATTTATTTATTTAATTGAATGTGAATGTTTTATTAAAATTAATTGATTAAATGTTAAATATTAAGTATATTTTTTACACTTAACTAGGTCAATGATTTTAGGTTTTGGCCCGCTTTTTTAAGAAATGTTTGCCATTTGAAAAAAAAGCCTGAGTACACCTGACCTAGGGATTCTAATGAATCCCAGCATGGAAATTAAACCCATTGCCACCCAGTCCAGTCTCACTTCTAGTATACCAAGGAAGCAGTTCAATAATATCATCAACAAAAACAATTCCTAATTACTTTGTCGTGATGAATTATGAGCGGCGAAGTCATTGAATATCAGATATCATTACCTAAAAAAAACAAGCAGGTAGAGAAATAAAAGAAATACTCACAAATATTTAATGTTGGCACTGCATTTCTAGTTAGTTGGTGACTAGGTAATTGAAAACAATTTTCAAAATGTCTGTAGCATAGCCGAATATTATTGTATATATATTCATTGCCTTTTTCTTGAATTGCTAATTTTAACACAGCCTTCCAAGAATTGAATCGTTCTTCATGAGGATACTCCCACTTCGGAAATCTGTGTATCGGGCCTGAAATATTAACGAGATCCAAACTGAATTCCGTAAACTGCTACTAGGAGAATTTACTTGCCTCATGAAAGATAAATGTATTTATTTATGTATGTATTTGTATCTCATACAGATAATAAGAACCCATGCGATACAAAAGAAAATTAGAATATGGAAGCATAATTTTATATTAAATATGTTAAACATTCAAACTTACCATCTATAGTACACCCAAAGTGACATTTTAGTTCATTTTTCTTAGGCATTTTAAGAAATAAAGAACACGCGAGTCCGATGTTGAGCCAGGTATATCGCAAGTGTTAGAAAACAGAATCCAAGAAGTCAAGCCAGGTAAAATCGTTGGGGAAGTAATCACAGAGTCCATAAACAGTCCAAGTCGTGGTTTTTATCACAAATCTTCGAGAAAACACAAAAACTTAGCGCGCACGAAAACAACGGAAAAAGTTTTGAACAAATGTGAATCTGCCATTTTTTTTAACCAGGTGGTGTTGCCACTTTCGAAGCTTTTATTTCATAATATTATCATGCAACTAACATTTTTATTCAAAGTATTTTTTATTTATATACTAATTCGTCATGATTTTATAAATACAAATATATTTATTTACTTAACTTATATGTAATTTACTTACATTTAACAAGTATCATGTGACGATGCTGCCATCTAGTAATTGGTATGCAACAATTTTATAAAAATGTATTGCCCCGGGCACTAGATGACCCTATTTTAAGTTTATTCATTTGTATAGCAGTTACATGCCCATGTTGTCAACTGAAGTTGGTTGTCAACTGAGATTTTATGTAAATTGGTATCGCGTATGACATTGTTATAATAAATACCATGGGTGCCTATCAGTTTCTTTCAACAATACATTTGACATCTCTAGTTTTTTATCGACAATAATGCGACTAACTTATATATACCCATTGGAACATTAACCAAGCAAGATGGTAAGTCGTTTTTATTTAGCAGTTTAACTACGCATTTGACACTCGAGAATAAACATTGTAGTACGAGATTCATAAACAGTTTAGCATTGTTATAAATTATAAGTATTTCTTCGTATGTTTAGAGTTAAATATATTGTGAAAAACAAATAATTAAAGTAAGTATAGCTGGATAACTTAATTTACTCTGTGAAAGTGTTAATGGAGTATTTTTAGTAGAAAATGTTTTCATTATGTACGACTACAATATTTTTGTTTAACGAATTAAAACATATTTTTGATTTAGTTGTTAGTTAATGCAATGAATAAGTAACATAATATTTCAATACTAGTGAAATCTTATATTGTTTACATCATACAACTTCAATTTAATGGTTTATATTCTCTTTGCATACAACCCAAGCTTTACTGTAATATTTCACCTTGATGTCAATTACAACTTTTAACTTTAAATACTAAACACTAATTCACAAAGGGGTTAAAGTTATAATACTCCTCTTTTTTGTTTAGGATAAAAAGAATGCATCCTGATATTTTTTGTTGCATTATGAGTATGTTTGGTAAAAAAGGGTGAGATCACTGAGACTATAACCAATTTTTGTCACCTTACACCAAGTGAAATATTCCACTTGAATAAGAGCACTCACTAATAAGTGTTTTCATTAACTTATATAAATAAAGCCCTAAGGGGTTGGGATTCTCTTTCAAGAATGTTAAATGCATGCAAGTTATTTTAATAACCTGTGTTTAATAATAGGTAACTTTTAGCCTAAAACATAGGAGTTTATTTTATTAATAAGATATAGAAATAACATAACAAAATCATTTTACAGATACCATCAACAAGTGAAGCTCCTACTTAAGCAGAGCAACCATGAAATCCTGTGGCAATCCCAATTTGTTTGAGGTTTCTATACGAAATATCACACATGAGTTTGATTGGAAGTTGTGCCCATTATGGCAATAAACTTGCCTCCCATGACATCATTGGATGGAAAACTGATGTGAAATAATATTTAAGATATAGTTATTGTATAGTATTTTATTAATAAATGTTATTCAACATAATACACAAGATTCTTTAATTTATTAATAGGTATTGTGCCTCCCGTGCATTGAATGCTTTAGTTACTTCATGTAGGCACTTGCTAAATGTAGACTGGGACATATTAAATAGAAAAGAGGCACCCACATTATGCTGATACGATCCACTTGCGTAAAAGTTTATTAAAGCGGCCAAAATCTGGAATAAATATGAATTAATTTGTACTTATTGTAAAAAAATTAAGTGTCTAATAACCATATAAGTTATTAAATATGCCTTCATTACTAGGTAACAGTTACCTAAGTGTACTACACTCACTTTTAATTCGTTGGACACAGCCGTTCTTCGCCGATTTAGTAGCAGGTGAGGACAGAGTTCTGTTACAACCTGTCGGAATCCAATCTTATTTAAACGAAAATGTCCAACAAATTCTTTCTCTGGCAACTGCAATGGATCACTAGCGTCGCGCATACGGCGTCTTGCTATGCGCAAAACCTTTTTCCTCCTCTCTTCTTCAGCAAATCCCAATAAAATCGATAGGGACATAATTTTGGAAACGTAAGCCCTTTTTAATACGTAATCCTAATATATTTATTTTTATAAAAACTTTCAAACAATCTAACACAGGTCCATACGTATAAGAATGTAGAAAGTGTAAAGCCTGTGTGTATACCCCAAACAAATTCAAAATCTTTTAATGTTTCTTTATAAATACATCGCAATATTATACGGCCGGATAATAGTGATCATCACTTTACAACTGAAAAACACTGCTCTTAGGTCGTGTCTTTCATAAAACGTTTGACAGACAGAGTGACTATTAATTTGATGTCCACTTTGCGTAGCCAATACCAATTTACTAAACATCGATAGAAACTCCATGCATTGATATCCACCGTGACGTCTGCGGTGGCTATCAATGTTCATAGACACCGGTGACGTCATTGTAGTTGATAACCGAAGTTAGCCAATACGAAATCATTAGTTTGACAGTTAATTGATGAACACTTTGAATAGTGCCTATCATTTTGCGTTGTCAACTGAGATACGTGATAGCCCCGCTGTTGCATTCGCACTTCGCATTCGGTATGTTCGATTACCATCGTCTAATGTCGATCGATGTTGCTATGTATAAATCATAAAAATATTAGTAATTCAAACGTGTTATCTGAATACAGTAGAATCCCGATTATCCGGACCTCGATTATCCGGATATCCGATTATCCGGACTCATTCTTCACGGCTCTAATTACCGCCTTAAAAATGATTTGACAGCGCAACGAGACATTTTACGACGAGTTTTTTTCCTTCCTCTGAAGTGTAGTGCTGCTCTCATTTGTGTGCGCGATAGTGTTTGCTATTATTTCATTTTAATTGATAGCATCCAACTAATAGGTTGTATTTTTTTACATTTCTGTTTACGTTTTGCGTTAGAAATCTACAATGTCTAAGCGAAAAAGAGTAATGTTATCTCTCAATGACTTCCCTGAATTCCACATTTTAACTGATGAAGAACTCATTAACAATAATTTGAAAAGTAACGATACAGAAGATGAAGAAGAAACTGAAACTGGTGATGTATGTGAAGCTATTGGAGCTCTAGCGCTTTTAAATGGTTTCAAAGACAGGACAAATTGGATCCCATACAGTTATTACAACTGAAGTGTATTTTTTTTTTATCCGAGCACGGCAAAGTGAGTGCACTACACCTGATGGTAAGCGTAGTGCAGTCCAAAAAACCAGCGACCACCGACAAACAATAAGTTTATCGGTGGTCACCAGAATCATACCGGCCTGTATAATGCTTCTTCCCTCTTCGGAGGAAAGAAGCAAATCGAGAGGCCTGCGACAGGACAGGCGGATGACCGATGGCAGGCACAATAATACAAGAATGTACCACTGTACCCGCCCCGACCAACCATCAAGTCATGTCGCAAGCCCCTCGGCAGAACCGGATATACACTGGCTGACCCTGGAACGCGACCCACACAAGGTGGGCCACTATGGCAGGTTTTAACATCAGTGTACGGTGGTCGCTATACGGTCGGGTACGAATATCCTCCCACCAGCAAAGTATCAGGGACTTGGCCGCAATGAAAGGATTTTTTTTATTTGATTGAATGACGAGACGAACAAGGCGCTCGCCTGATGGTAAGAGCCACGCCTACCTATAAGCAGAAGCAACACCACACAGAACTTTGAATTACAAAGCACTGGATGGTGCTGAACTGCGCTCGTCACCCCAAGACATAAGATGTTGAGTTTCATAATGCCCAGTAATTTCTTTGGCTTCAATATCCTTTAAACCGAAACATAACAGTGCTTACACACTGTTGCTTGGCGGCAGGAATAGACAAAGCGGTAGTACCAACTCAGATAGCCTCTCGCATACGAGGGATCTACCACCTTGTAAAATGTGATCATTACGTCAAAGATTAATCACAAATTATTTCCAACCAACATTTTAAATTACATAGGCTACTCGATTTTTTTATATGTATGTCCCTTTCTATAACAAAAAAGTTATTAAAAATTGATTATTGTTTTATTTGACTTTGAAATCGATTATCCGGATTTTCGATTATCCGGAATACCCCTGGTTTTAATTGATCCGGATAATCGGGATTCTACTGTAATGGGAATTTTAAAAAACTGTATCAGTCAATATCAAACAACAATTACTGCAACGTTTAATTTATCGTCCAATTTTCCCCATTAATAATTTCCTCCTTAAAAAAATCCCATGTATTTCCCCAAAATTTCGGTAACACTATTTTTTTCCGAAAATTGCTAAAAGACCCCATTCTACCAAATCTATCTCACTTACCGTATGAAACACAGACGCAACCCGCTACTTTACGCCGATTTTCTGCGAGATGGGTGAGCCGGCCCATTCCAGCTGTAGAAAAAACCATCTACAGCAGTGTTTCTCAATGTGGGGCCTACGCCAATTCAAATCAATTCAATTCATCCAATAGGAGGTCAATTTTATAGTTAAGGGGGACAATTTCAAAACGGACTCAACCCTTTCGCTTTGGGTTATTTAAATGCAATGCTAGATATTGGTGACAAATTTAACAAAAAAAATAAGGTGGGGCATGCGCATTTAGGCCGTGGCCTAAAAAATTTTGGGAAACACTGATCTACAGCGTGGCTCTACCCATCAAAAAGTTGGTGCTGGTGCCGTTAATTGTACCAAATCCAAAAATACCCCTAGAAATTAATGTTATTCCTTACACATCAGTGAGTTGACAGCCTCCGTGGCGCAGCGGGTGAGTAGCCGGCTGTGAAGCGAGAGGCCGCGGGTTCGATCCCCGTACCGAGACAAATGTTTGTGCGATCCACAAATATTTGGTTCGGGGTCTGGGTGTTGTGAGACCGAAAGTCTCTCGTAGTTCCTGATACCCACGACACAAGACTCGTATCTTACTGTGGGGTCAGGACTATGTATGTGACTGTTGGGTGTATTTATTTCTGAAGATAAGTTTTATGTTTTAGTTAATCTTATTAACTGACTTCAAAAAGAAGAAAAAAGTTTTAACCAAATTAGATCAGTAGGCTTAGTAAAAGTTACAACATTCATAGTTTCGAATTCGTATAAATGTACTATTGACGAAGTATCAAACTTGTAATTTATACTATAAAAAAGGAAAGAATAGCTCAAAAACTAATTTCCTGTTCGCCTAATACTATCAATTTGAATTCATCATAGTTCCCACTGGTGGCTACTGCTGCTTGACGTATGGAGAGAAAACGAAAACTATCATCGTTTTAGAAAATTATTAAAACTTGTACTAGGCCTACAGAAGTGCAGTCATGGAGAAGTAATATGAACATAACGAAATAAGATAAACTGAAGAAATTCATATTCCATATTCCAATAATAACGTATATTGACATTTACAGAAATGATATAACATAATAAAAAAATGCAAAACTAATAAATAACATTTTATTTCTGCTTCACTGTCAGGGCGCTATTCCATTTTTTCCATTTTTTTAGCCAGGTGGCCATTGCATCTGGCGTCCGCCGAGGACGTGAATGTGAAGGTGGTATACACTCTGGGCACCATTTTTGCCATCATTAATGACAAGACGGAAACCAGATTTGTCCAGACCTTCCTGAATAGCAACCTTACGAGCCGCAATCATAAGATGACCTGAAAAAAAACAATATTCTCATTGCTCAATCAAATGGTCTTTGTGGTGCTAACCTACCTCAATTCACAACCGGTGTCAAATTGATATAAAAAAAAATTGAAAAAGAACATACATTTTGAAATCTATGTGGCAGGACTCTCTTATGTGAGTTGCAATCTGGGTTGGTACCACCTAATTGTCTATTGCTGCCGCCAAGCAATAGTCTCTAAGTAACACTGTCTTTTAGTGTGAATAGCATTGAAGCTAGTCAATTTACTGAGTATTATGAAACTTAACACATATATGTCTCAGTTGATGAGTGCAGTACAATGCCATGCAGTGCTTGTTAACCCCAGGTTCAATTATTTATAGGTAGGTGTGGTCTGTACAAGCAAGTGAGCAACCTGCCTGTTTCGTCATTCAGGCTAATATAAAAAAATCTTATTTCTAAGTCAACACATCTAGAACATTTACATAAATTTCACTGGTGGTAGGTTTCACACATGGTGTTGAAAGCTGCTATGGTAATCCACACACATCAGACACAGGATCAGGCAGTGTATATCAGGTTCTCCCGAGGGGCTTGCAAATAAACCAATTTATAATAGTTATCAGTTCAAACATGCCATAAGAAAGGCATGCAAGTCATCAATGTGTATTTTCATAGTTGTTAGCTATATGGGCTATCCAGCCCTTCCACATGAACGCATTGCTACTTAGCTGCAGAAAAGGGAGGATGGTGGTGCCAATGCGCTTGGGCCGAGTAGAAAAACATCCACTCAGAGTTGAGCCCTACCACCAGTGACGGGAAAGGTAGGGACAATGACACCATATCCACGGAGAGAGTAAAAGGTAAATTATAGGTATAATTGAAGCTTTAAAATGGTACTTCCAGCATGTTTTAAAACGACCATTGATGTGTAGGTATGCATGTGTGTCTACGTATGTAGTACACAGTATCATATAAAAAAAGATTAGAAAAGAATCGAAGAGCCTGATCATAAGCTAGTATGACAAGTTATGAAGTTAGAATGAAACCTCTTAAGTACTTATAATTTGGATTTCCTATAGATGTGTAATAAAATTCATACCAAGCAGTTGTTCATCAGCATCTTCAGCTTTAGATAGTTGAGTGATTGGTTTTCTCGGGATCACCAGGATATGTGTTGGTGCTTGAGGGTTCACATCGTGGAATGCCACACACTTGAATAAGACAATTTATGTAGATAATATAAAATAGGCATTTTTAGAATACGTGAATATGTTTGTTGTATGTTATTTTAACCAAGACAGCTGATGCCCGATACTAAACGCCGAATGGAAAAATTACTTTGTCTAAACAGTATTAATAGTTTATACTTACTTGATCGTCTTCATAAACGAATTTAGCGGGGATTTCTTTTCGTAATATTTTCCCAAATATAGTATCTCCACCGGGAGCTGCGGATTGCGCTAATTCTACTTCTCCGTCAGCCATGTTCAGAGACAAATGCCATGTTTTTCTATCTAAATACCATAGATAAATTACTTTACTTATTTTTTTTTTGTTTTATTTGTTCCTTACTGGAACCGGCTAAGGTCGTAGACCATGCTGCCAAGTCTTCAGTCATTTAATTTCATAAGTAACTTATATCTAATGTAAGAACGATGAAACACGGGTGTAGTCGATTTCAAGGTCCTGTCGGAGTTCAGGTGCTAACTCCTTTCAGTACGATTCTTAATTCACTTATTTCAATGTTTCCATACAATGTTCGTCACCGTCGATGTTTAATGAACAAAACCACACCACCTTTATACAACAAACACAACTCTAAACTAGTTTATGAAATAAATTAAAATAAGCGATGAACTGCACTGTCAGTCACTGTCATTCCCGCCAAAACTCCTAGAGTTATTGAACGTAGGTACCTAAACGTATTTTTTTTCTCAACCCTGGTCATACATGCACTACATTCAATTGTTTTGTGTCCATTCCGTTTTTCTTCTTCTTCTTTTTATTTATGGCTTTCGCAGTATTATGCATTTAGCCAGTGTCAAGTATAGTTAATTCTCAAGTAATTTTTCCAAGAACGATGAAACACGGGTGCGGTCGATTTCAAGGTCTTGTCGGAGTTTTGGTGTTAACTCCTTTCAGTACGATTCTTAATTCACTTATTTCAATGTTTCCATACACTGTTCATCACCGTCAATGTTTATTGAACAAATCCACACCACTTTTATACAACAAACACAACTCTAAACTAGTTTATTAAATAAATTAAAATAAGCGATGAACTGCACTGTCAGTCACTGTCATTCCCGCCAAAACTCCTAGAGTTATTGAACGTAGGTACCTAAACTTATTTTTTTTCTCAACCCTGGGTCCTGGAGTGATATAGTATACGTTCGTACCAAATCGTAAAAAAACGAAGTTTGAGGAAGCGCATTTATCTTTAGTAGGTACATAGTTTTAATAGTCAAGTTATAACATGATACTAAAAAGTTAGTGTAGGTACTTAAAAGTAGGTACCTACTCGTAGGTCAATCTTCTTATGGTAGATAAAACATTTTGTAAATGTACAGTTTTAATTAATTTAAAATTAAAGTCTTGCTCCAGGCCCTACCGGCCACAACATATGATGTAAAGATCTTCCAAAAACATGAAATGAATTTAATGTCGCTGCTCGATAATTTTCATCAACCACTACGTGATAACCGTGCTTCGGTAAACCTTTTTGTATTGCTATGTCCTTTACAACTAGTAGCAAGTGTCCTGTAACAAAATATCAATTATGAATCTGTTAGCCTTATATTATGTAAGTACTAAAATTCCTAATAGGTCCATAAAGGTCGAACAAACTTTTACATTTTTAGATTATATTTATAAGACTGACGGATTTTACTACTAGTAAACAAGAACAGCTTATGGGTATACATTATACACACCAAGCAATTTTTCATCTTCCACAGATGCGTTTGATAGCCTGGGTATTACTTTTTTCGGTACAACTAAGAAATGTATGGGTGCTTGAATGTCTTCCTCCTCATCGAAAGCCACGCACTGGAACAGGAAAACAATGGAAAATAATGGTTAATCGTTTAGGTTGTGTTAGATTTTTGTGGATAGTCATTAAAAAAACAAAAACCTATTCTGTTATAATCAGGCAATGGCTGCCTAAAGAATTAGATTTATTTTCCTAATTTTCCTATTCTTTGCCAAATTCAGAAAACATGGTATCGAATAGCTACAACGTAGGATTTTTTTAACATAGTATATGAAATATTTAGGATTTTGTGTTTATTTATTTATCACAAATTGTAATATTATAATCTATCCTGTATTATATTAGGCGCGTCCCATTGCTGGGACGAGCCTTCTCCACCAATAAGAGAGGATAGTCCACCACAGTGGCCTAATGCTGGTTGACAGACTTCAGATAGATATCTTTGAAATTTGTAAAGTACCTACCTCTCATGTTGGCAGGTTCCCTCACAATGTTTCCTTCGCCGTTTTAGCAAGCCATAATAAAATTTAAATTAATTCACATGTAGCTCAGATAGCTGTAGATGTAGTAGAAAAATTAGAGGTGTGTATAGGGCTCGTTACGAACCTGCGACTTTCGTCTCGGCAGTCCGTACCTCTCCCCGCTGAGCTATCGCTCACATGGCCAAATTAGTGTTTTATCTGTATTCGTCAAGGACATTACGACTGATAAATGATAATTTGAACGATTTCTTTGGGCACGCCTTTTAATTTTATACACATATAAATTCAAAGTAGTAGGTACTGATATGATGGCAAATGCATAACGCGATGTAGTATAGGCTTATTTATTATTATAAACAATAAGAAAGGACTCCCAAATCTGGGAGTCGAACGTTTCCCCTAGAAAAAGGTGTTTTCAGGTCTAAATATATTTTATGAATAAAAGAGACCTGGTACAAAAGTAAAGACAAAAGTATTTCATGGCAGGTTGCGCTAATACTGTTAATATTTAAAAAAATCTGGACAAAATTGTTTGAATTGTCATTTTATTGTCCATCAAAATTATTATTAGACAATAACCACAATTTTATTTATTATACATAGAAGCAATCATGGTTTTAAATACATTCCAGTCATACGTATAATTGGTAACTAAAATAGATAGTCTCGATGCTGAAATTATTTTATGCTAAAGTAGAAGATATAAAAGATAAAGATTAAAATAAAAATTCTTATGAATATTTTTAATGGCTCGTAAAAAAATAGCTCGGCGTCAATTGTACCAAAGGATTATTTCTACCGTTACAACTGACCCCAAAAAAGTCACGGCCTATACCACCCGCCTGCACACTTCGTAGCGTTGCTTCGCCACCGAAATATTGTCAACGTTACTATTGCCCCGTGGTACTATTGTCCCCGGTCTCCCATATCAATTAATTACAGACGAACATATTTTAATAAATCTTTACACGAATTAATAAATATCACATGAGATAGATAGATTAGTAGATTACTTTGGGGCAACATTAACACATTGATATATGTAATATGGCGAATAAAATAAAAACTTACGTGTTCATCTTCGTATAAATAAGTTTGGGGTGCCTTTCCTTTAAAGAAATGCGTACTGTTCTTGGCACTTACTTCCACGGCCATGGTGCTGCGTGTACTGTAGGTATAGTATTGTAAACGCATTCATTTGGTTTTCCTCAATACATTATATTGGAGTGTGATTCATATATGACTGGCTTATTATTATCTAAAGAAAATCAGATATTTGTATGATTATTTGTGACGGTATTGCGGTTCCGAGGTTTTTGTTTTTGTATTTTAACAAGTGACTAAATGAGGACGATGATTCGATAAGCCTGAAGCATGACGTTATTTGTCATGTAAGATGTGAAGAGTGAAGATTGCTTGACCTCAAAGTGTAGTAATCTAGGACATCACGATTATCATACGATACTATAGATACAGTGTATTTCGATATGATTATTAATAGTTTATCCGTAAACCAAATGTTATTGAATTGATAATATTCATTACGCCTTATAATTTTATGAACCACTTTTATGTGTCCATATTACTTACCTACTTCAATGTTTTTTAATTATGGAAGTCATTTGTAATTGTATATTAATGAATATAAGTATTCAGAGATGTAGTTAGGATTTCACTTTCTACTATTTTATCTCATTCTCGATCATTATATTGCATAGTAATTACGTAATAGGCGCAAGCAAAATGTATTATTTTAAATCCGTGGTTATCTGATTAAAACAAACAAAAACGAAACCATGAATATATTAAACATTACAGTGGCTATATTACAATGCAGATATTCGTATAAGGAAATATATACAATGCATCACAGTCTTTATCGGCGTTTGTTTATAATAGAATTTACTCAGACGTGTACTCGGAAGGAAATCGTGGGAGCTTGGGCCATAGACCTCTTGTACAACGTAGGTACTACAAAATTTGTTTGGTTACAAGAGGATCATAAATAACGAGGTGAGGATCTCATATAATGGGGTTATTATTATTTTCCACATAGTTTTGATGCCTTAAATGGGGGATGACTTTATGCTGCACTTGATAAACATTATTCTCTGGTTAAATATTTGCGTACTTTTAATATGCTATTTAGAAACGTTTAGCTGTAAAATTTCAATATCCGAATAAGCCAATGGTGGTTGTTTTAGTAAGGTTTCATAGGTCTAGTAAGGTTTCTATTGTAGATAAAATTTATATTTTCGATACTTTTTATAATTTTTCCCCTTTTCTTCCTTCTGAATACGCACCTGTTCTCACAGAAATTTACATCGAGTCAATACGAAATTTACATATATTATTATGACATATTTTTACATTAAATTAAGAAATACAATTATACAACATTCAACTATATTTTCTAATTTGAACTAATTTTCCATTAGTGTTTCGTAAAATTATACTTTAAACAAGTTACGCTGAGATATAGATAGATGAGTACATTTTTGCATGTCTTGCTATGATTTTGTGACCTTGCAAATGCTAGATTTTGACAGTGACGCGTTACCGCCTATACATTTACGTCAATAGTAACAAGACTTGCAAGAATGAGTTGAAGTATCTATGCATTTCGTGTACACGGTATGGTGACTATGAATAATACTAAGGTATTACCATTTTCACATTTAAAAACAATCATCGTGCGTCTTACAATATGTCAAGAAGTTACGCAAATTTTAATACATCCGTCTGAAACTAAACATAAAAACAGAACAATTATTGCATAAATATTAAACACCTGTAGTCGATGTCCGAAATTAGAATGCACTCTACCCACATTTTAGCTATAAGTATGTTGTAAAGATCTACAAGGTACATTGATGACATTGTCCGAGTTTTTTGTTACATAAGTCAATAATGAAAGAAGGTGAATAAAATAATACAGTTTTAAGGAATTTCCAGACGGGATCGTACATTTTTTCATCATTTTTCCATTAAGTTGAGTTAAAATAGCATCAAGTATCTTGCAAGCTTTACAAGTCTCAAGACATAGCTGCATGACGGAAACTATCTTTTTACAAATTTAACAAATGGTGCTGTCACACCGGTGTTATAAAATGTTAACAAACATTTTCTAACATTATCTAACATTGTCGTAAAATGTATCAAATTTTTGTTAACAAATGTTATATTTTATAACAGCAGTGTGGCAGCACCAATACACACCTCTTTCGTTTTTTCCACTGTTATCGCGTCATGGTATCTATATACTTTTGGTCTTATTTATAAATGTTATTAGGACTGCTTATATGAGACACTATTTTCGTCTCTTCTACCCACTTTATATATCGCGTTTACAGAGAAAGACACAAAGTGTTTAACTAAGCAATAGTTAAGTAAGGTTTATAAGTAAAGCCTTTATATGCTCTCCTTAACTTTACGGCATCACAGAGTAAGGGAGCATTAAAAAAGAATTACTTAAATATGAGTTTTTACACGTCGACGACATGGGAAGCGTAAGACACGATAACATTTTATTTAATTTATAATTTCACAATTTGAGTCTCTCCTTCAATCGAATACACTAATAAATTATAAAAAAAACGCTACCTTTTAAAATAATATTTGATTCTTAATATCTGATGTTATCAGATAAATTTAATGGAATTTTACAGGTCATGGCGAATGTGCCAAGGTCAACACTTAAAGACTGAGGGTTGACTAAAGGATTGGGAAGGGGAGAGGGATTTGGGCCTCCAGATAACCCACTCACCGTACGAAACGCACCAGCAAGCCCCTACTTTACGTCAGTTTTCTGTGAGACAGTGGTAACGATCCAGTCGAGGCGGCCCATTCATGCTATAGACTTTTGTCTATAGCGAGGCTCTACCACTCAACGAAATAACTAAATGTATATAAATTAGAAAAACCAATGCAACTTTAAAAGAATCATCAAATTGTCTCCACAATTGGCGGAGTAATATTTATAAATGTTTCGGGTCGCATTGAGAACCTCTATTTTTTAAGTCGGTTGAAAACAAGAACATCGATAAATGACACTAACCGCCTGTATTATTATAGTCTATAACGATGTATCGCTCAAATAATAACTATAATTTTGACCCCCATTTCAAAATCCTAAGTACAACCACACGATGAATGTACGATCCCACACTAACGAGGATCGAGGACCTAAACCATTGTTTCCCAACGTGGGCCCCACGCTCCACAGGGGGGTAATTTAATTTAAAAATGGACTCGACACGACTTTAACCCTTTCGCTTTGGGTTATTTAAATGCAATGCTAAATATCAGTGACAAATTTAACAAAAAACGGTTAAGGTGGAATATGGCCTAAAAAAGGTTGGGAAACACTGACCTAAACACTCTTTTCTGTGCGATAGCCAAGCGTACCAATCTCCACAACGTACACTGTTATTGCGGATCGTGATATGTATCGTCCAAGCCTAATGGTGCTGCCACACCGGTGTTATAAAATGTTATATAACATTTTCTAACATTAAACATTTATTAACATTATATAACATTGTGATAAAATGTTAGAAAATATTTGTTAACAAATGTTTCATAACATTTTATAACATCGGTGTGGCAGCACCATAAGATGTCTGCACACGAAATTAACAGTAGGACATACGGCGTTTATTACATCACCTGTAGACATTTAACGCAATATGATGACGTCAGTGCACGTAGTACAATTAGCACGTTCCATACCTGTTAACGCTTCTTTGTCCAAACGACAAAATTTAGCGAAAAAATAAGTAATGCAGAGTTATTACTACGCATAGATTTCAGATGATTGTGCATTCACAACTTTTTTCGATAAACAGTAATTGGGACAAATTAAATAATTGACAAATAAGCAGTGAGGTGACAATACATATTGTAGCAGTAACGTAATGTAGAGTTTTGGCGGGAATTGGCATTGCGGTTCATCGCTTATTTTAATTTTCAAAAACAAGTTTAAAGTTGTGTTTGTTGTATAAAAGAGGTGTGGATTTGTGTAATAAACATTGACGGTGATAAAAAGGGTATGAAAATATTGAAATAACTGAATTAAGAATAGTACTAGAAGGAATTCACACCAAAAGTCCAACAAAACCATGAAGATGTCCATGCCGATATTTCATCGTTCTTGTGAAGACTTAAGAATAAATTATACTTGTCATTGGCGAAATGCATAATAATGCGAAGCCATAAATTAAAAAGAAAAATTAACGTTATGTAGGATATCATCTGTGGTGTGGTGAGCTGTGAGTAGGCAGCACATCGCGTCTCGTATGTAGTGGGTGTTTTTTTTTTTTTTTTAACCTGGCTCTGCAAAATGACTACGCCACACCTGATGGTAAGTGTAGCGCAATCCAGGAATAGTGTGTGTGGGCGTGTGGGTGTAGTACGTACGTGGTAGGTGTCGTGCGTGGTGTTATGTATCGCTAGCCCCACGCCGGATCGTAGTTGTTCCTGTGGTGTGAACTGTGAGTAGGCAGCACATCGCGTCTCGTATGTAATGGGTGTTTTTTTTTTTTAACCCGTCTCTGCAAAATGACTACGCCACACCTGATGGTAAGTGTAGCGCAATCAAGGAATAGTGTGTGTGGGTGTAGTACGTACGTGGTAGGTGCCGTGCGTGGTGTTATATATCGCTAGCCCCACGCCGGGTCGTAGTTGTTCCACGGGTAGTCGGGCGCGAGGTACACGCGGCGGCCGTGTATGTAACACGTTATGATGCCGCGGTACGCTGTACGAGGCACGCCGCTCTGGTGAAAAACACGTTGTTAATTTATTTACAAGGTAGGTCCCTCGTATGCGAGAGGCCGTCTGGGTTGGTACCACCGCGTCTTATATTTCTGCCGCCAAGCAACAGTGTGTAAGCACTGATGTGTTTCGGTTTGAAGGACATTTAAGCCAATGAAATTACTGGGCATTATCGAGACTTATCATCTTATGTCTCTGTTTATGGGCAGGCGTGGCGCTTACTATCAGGCGAGCGCATGCTCGTCTCGTCATTCAATTAAATAAAGAAAAAAAATATGTAGCTTTCAATTCTTAACCGACGCCAAAAATTACAGGCCAAATCTTTCTGAACATGTGTTTAAAAATGGTATAGCATGTTGCGCCGACCCCACTGCTGAAGAAGACTGTGTAGTAATTCACAGTTATTTTTTATTGTTACACAAATTTGCAATATGTTTGTAAGTATAGAATTATATGTACCCTTCACCACTGATGTTTTAAAGCCATTCTTTGGCTTTCTTTCACTTTTACAGCAGAAGCTATAAAATACAAAAGAATGCGCATTTACATCGTTAGCAGTTAAAACACCACTTACCCTAAAATCGTCCATGAGGCCGAGTTTTTTCGCGGCCCGCTGGTAAGTCTTCGCATTGGAGTAGGTCACTCTCACTGCAGTGGTGCTGCTGGCAACTCCTAACGCCACATCTTCCGCACTCATCTCCGGGAGAGAGTACACCAACGATGTAAGGGAGTTGTCATAGTACTCCTGTAACAATTAAATACAAATACACATTTCTTTTTTATTATTAGCATAGGCCAGCAAACGAGCAAGTGGGTCACCTAATGGTAAGTGATCTCCACTGCCCATGTACGCCCACAATACCAGAAGAATCATGGGTGCGTTGCCGACCTTAAAGGAAAGGGATAATTAGGGAAGGGGAGGGGGATTTGGGCCTCCGGATATCTCACTCACCGTACGAAACGCAGCAGCAAGCCGCTATTTTACGTCGGTTTCCTGTGAGACAGTGGTAACGACCCGGTCGAGCCGGCGCATTCATGCTGTAGACTAAACCGTCTACAGCGTGGCTCTACCACTCGTAGAAATACTTCTAATTAATCACAATCCCAAATGCATCCAAAATACTTATAATTAATCACATTTACAATATTTTTTTAAATGTTTATTTTATATTATTGCATTGTCATCGGTTCTTGATAAGTATGCCAAATTTCGATTTAATCCGACGTTTTGAAGGAGGTCAAAATCACATTTTCAAGATTTCGTTACATACAAACATACATACTTACATACATCGGAAGCTAATAAAAGCGTATTAAAAAGAAGTACAACTGGCGACCTTATTGCTAACGGCAATCTTTGGTTGGGCTGGATTAGTATACTGATGCCTATAAATACATATTTATTATTTTGCCAGTATTATTAAATTTATATATGGATGGGGACGGCGCGTACGCAGTCCCCACTACCAAAAATTACGCGTCCGAGTTACCCACATTAGGGGTAATCGCAAGGGTCAACCCGTCCGCAGTGCAATGGACAGGCCTCGCCCTGGGGGAACCGCCTTAATGATCACGGTGTCCCCTACGCCAGGTAAGTATGAATTCCATAACATGCCCATGGGTACAATATACACGTCGGAGAATCTTGCCACCGCGATGTAAAACGACTGTGGCGCCATCTACCATATAATAATTATTTTACCATGCTTTGGTTGCAAACAGCGACATCTATACACCGTTTTGTAAATCAGTGACCCACAATTATTTTGATCGTAGCACTTGCAGCTTATGCAATAATGGACGCACTAGGTTCGAATGGCCGAATATTAGATATTCGTAGTCATTCGTAAAAATTAAATATGATGTAGGGGCACAACTTTAACCAAAGCACTGTACTTGTACTTCTAGCATTCAACCAATCATAATTTGGACCTGAATTCGTCAAAAAAAAACACGACGGACACGTGTAAACAACACGGTCTAATAATACTATCCGTACATCCATCCATCACTACATTAAACCTACTTTAACTACGCGGTAATTTAGCTTGGTATAGTGATGTTCATGTACAAAAAATATCGAAATTTTTTCCGATATAATATATCGAAATATTGTATTGATATTTAGCGATATATCGGTCAAAAATATCGATATTTTCGATATATCGAATTGTAGGAAGGAAAAGACTTGATTAACAAAAATAATATCGAATAGCTAAAAAAAAAAACAACATCCAATATTTATTCTGGTATTTGATGTTGTTTATTTTTTTTTTTAGGTACATCCGATAGAAAAACCTGCCACAGAGCTGTAATGATGATTTTTCCTAAATATTCTACGATATCCTTATTTCGATATATCGGATAAAATATATCGATATTATATATCGACTTCAATGATTCGATAATATCGCATTGATTCGATATATCAAATAAATGTATCGATATTTTATCACATATCGATACATATCGAGCACCCCCAGCTTGGTAACATTTTTCGTACATGTAAGTACAAACATAATATGTACAACATACACATATGCGCCGAACCTTCTTAATTTTATTAGATGTTAAAAATAGCCGCTATCGGTGGCGAATGATTCATTATATTATACGATTCCTTTCAGATTACATTTCCAAACTTGTGAAACAAGAAAAAACTACCATCGGATTCCCTTTTGAAATTCTCACCGTTTGCCACTTGCGCTATAGTTTGAATTTTTTATATTTTTTACATCACTTCCATATTTTAGTCATAATCATTAGTTACCTGTTACATTTTTAAAATATTTTGATGTAGAAACTAGAAATGGGCCACCAACATGTTAGACCCATAGATATAATAAAAAAAAGAAGATGCGTTACGTTCAAGCAAACGCTTACTAAAATACGGTCTTAATACAACTACATGCAAACCCGCTCACTACTACATAAATAATTATTTGCGTGCAATACACGCAAAAAAAGGGAGAAAGAAATACGGCAAAAAAGAGAGTGTGACGGAGACAAGCCTGTGCATCACATTCAATTTGAAACAAAAGATTCTGTCATCGCTGACCGATCACGATCGTTCGGGTGCTGGGGTAGCGTCAACCAATTATTAAATAATTCCGTCTTTTAATTTGAGAAATAAAACTTTAAGGTAATAAGAAATACATTGTTACAATTAAATTGTATAATTTACAATTAAGTATTTGATTCAAACACTTGTCAAATGAACACGAAGGCATTGTGATCGAAATCCACTATTTTAATCGTAGGAGACGACACGTCCGCACGGTAAACTATTTTCGCATACACTGGTGCGAAGTGTGTCCATTGGACCTAGTTTGGCCGTCCTATGCGCTGTGAGCCGCTAACGTATCTTCCTTTTTTACTTATATCTATGGTTAGACCTAATGCCAAGCTGACATGCACGTGGTTCACTGTGCTGGTTGACGTACGAAGCAATGGCGAAACTTAGTTCCCGTTGCATATACCAAATCCACCATCAAACCATGATGAGATTGCGGACCCTGACATCAAGCCAGCATAACGCCTAGCAAAAAGGAAAGGTAGAAAAATAAGTTTTCTTTCTCCATTGCCGCGTTTTCTTTAAATAGTAAAATATGAAGCACAAGTAATGTATACCGTACCTTGAGCAAATAAGTGAGGTTAAGTTTGGTGAACTCTACAAAGTCTGTGTTCAGCTGAATGTTGCGTAAATGCACATCGAAGAACAGCCCTTTGCTCACACCCACCTGGATTCAAGAGATAAGTATTTATATTATTACCATCACTAATTAGGTTTTATGTAATTTTGGAAACCGTTTAGACCAGTGTTTCCCAACCTTTTTTAGGCCGGGCCCCAGCTTAACATTTTTTTTGTTAAATTTGTCACCGATATCTAGCATTGCATTTAAATAACCCAAAGCGAAAGCGTTAAAGTCGGATCGAGTCCATTTTTAAATTGCCCCCTTAACTATCAAATTGACCTCCTGTGGGGCGTGGGCCGTTGGGAAACATTGGTTTAGAGTATTAGTTTTTAAAATCATATTTATTTTTGGAGGTCTTTTAAGGCCATAACAATTTATTTATCGAAAGATATTTTAGAACGTCTTTAAAGATCATTTTTAGTCTATACAAAACTTGTTAGGACCAATTAGGAGCATTTTCTCACCTTTCCGAAGGAGTAAGTCCTGGGTATCTCTGGTCGGATGCAAGCCTTTCCCTCCGTGTTTTCTGGGTTTCTCAACCAGTCATCAAAGAATCTGTAAAAACATAACACTACTGTCGATCATGTTAATAAACTGGGTAGAATAGACGGTAAAAGCTACTCCGCCCAGGAATAAATTTGAACCATGGTAGAAGAAGTATTAATAATCAAATCTCGGAACACGGATCAAGTAACATGTAAACTGACGCTGTTAGTACTTTAATCTGTATGAAAACCAAACGTGCCAACTTTTACTATACGGGGCATTTCACGTCAAGCGGACAACGAAAAAAAAGTGAGGTCATGAATTTTGTTTATACTCTGGTCAGTTATACTTCTAGTAGACATGGATGTGTACACACAATTTTTTTTTCGTATGAAGCTTTATTGCTGAGTTATGAGCTTTTAAAAATTTACTAAGTATGGAGTCATGAATTTTTGGATGCTTATTATCTGTATCAATTAATTAGTAAAAAAAACTACAAAGTATAGTTTCTTATAGTTGAAAAGTTGAAGGTTTTAATTTTTTTGTCGAATTCTAAATTTAATTTTTTTTTCTTATAGTAAACCGGAAGTGAAATTTTCAAATCGATATTTGAGTAACTTCGACATGTTTTTTTTTTAAATATTTTAACCTTGAATTAAAGCCTTAAATGTACTAATTATTCACCAAAAAAATTAAAATGGGACAGCCAATAGTTTAAGACTTAGAACATATAGAGTGCATACACATAGCTATGAGCTCTTACTAAGCAATCGCGTTTATGCTCAAATACTGCGCTATTAATATTTTATTCCTTTATTCTAACATGCAAAAATATAAAAATAAACGATTTCTTTAATTCTTCATAAAAAAATTAATAGTTGATCACAAAAAAAAAAAATTAGACTTAGAGCGATTTCATTTATTGAGATTGCAACAGTATTCATTAAAATAGAGAGATTTGTATTGTAATTTTTACAATTTTACTATTTGCACTAGCATTAATTCTCTTTACACATAAGCCCTCGTTGGTTGGAAGAAAAGCATGCAGTTTTTTAGTTCCTGGAACAGTGATAGCGTAAGCAAAACATACTCGTAGAAAATCTCACTCTTGTTCAATACCTTCCTTCGAGCAGTAGTAAATAGAAGTCTCAGTTAATGATGACTTGCCCCATTCAAATAATCTTATAGGTGTCTGGTGTAGTTGGGCTCCCCAACATTTTAAGAATAGGTTAAATTTAGTAAACCTATACTACAACAAACAAGATTTTAAGAAAGAAGCACAGTTACACTTCCATGCCACCGCTCATAGAAGACGACCATGTGATGGTCTTGGGGGAAACCTCAAAAGTTTGGTAACCCGTGCAAGTGTACGGTCTGCGAATAACGCTATCACTACACCAGACACCTATAAGATTATATGAATGGGCTAAGTCATCATTAACTGAGACTTCTATTTACTACTGCTCGAAGGAAAGTATTGAACAAGAGTGAGATTTTCTACGAGTCTGTTTTGCTTACGCTATCACTGTTCCAGGAACTAAAAAACTGCATGCTTTTCTTCCAACCAACGAGGGCTTATGTGTAAAGAGAATTAATGCTAGTGCAAATAGTAAAATTGTAAAAATTACAATACAAATCTCTCTATTTTAATTAATACTGTTGCAATCTCAATAAATGAAATCGCTCTAAGTCTATTTTTTTTTTTTTTGTGATCAACTATTAATTTTTTTATGAAGAATTAAAGAAATCGTTTATTTTTATATTTTTGCATGTTAGAATAAAGGAATAAAATATTAATAGCGCAGTATTTGAGCATAAACGCGATTGCTTAGTAAGAGCTCATAGCTATGTGTATGCACTCTATATGTTCTAAGTCTTAAACTATTGGCTGTCCCATTTTAATTTTTTTGGTGAATAATTAGTACATTTAAGGCTTTAATTCAAGGTTAAAATATTTAAAAAAAAACATGTCGAAGTTACTCAAATATCGATTTGAAAATTTCACTTCCGGTTTACTATACGAAAAAAAAATTAAATTTAGAATTCGACAAAAAAATTAAAAACTTCAACTTTTCAACTATAAGAAACAATACTTTGTAGTTTTTTTTACTAATTAATTGATACAGATAATAAGCATCCAAAAATTCATGACTCCATACTTAGTAAATTTTTAAAAGCTCATAACTCAGCAATAAAGCTTCATACGAAAAAAAAATTGTGTGTACACATCCATGTCTACTAGAAGTATAACTGACCAGAGTATAAACAAAATTCACGACCTCACTTTTTTTTCGTTGTCCGCTTGACGTGAAATGCCCCATACATCAATCGGTAGCGTCATCAACTAGCCCAGTACCACGAAGATGTCGGTCCTGAGTAGTTGACACACCTGTCTTTTTTTTATAGTATAGTTCGTCAAACGAGCAAGTGGGTCACCTGATGGTAAGTGATCTCCACCGCCCATGTACGCCCATTACTCGAAGAATCATGGGCGCGTTGCCGACCTTAAAGGAAAGGGATAATTAGGGATTGGGAAGGGGAGGGGATTTGGGGTTCCGGATATCTCACTCACCGTACGAAACGCAGCAGCAAGCCGCTACTTTACGTCGGTTTTCTGTGAGACAGTGGTAACGACCCGGTCGAGCCAGCCCATTCATGCTGTAGACAAAACTGTCTACGTCGTGGCTCTACCACTCACCACTCACTCAGTATTTATAACACTTACGCTGGAGGCCACTTGGGTTCGAGCCTGCGCCACGTGTCCCGCCTCATCACCCACCCAAGGCCCGGGAAGAAGTCGGTCCTGTGTAGTAGTTCAGGACGAGACATGTCAATCACCCCCTTTTTGCCGTTGTCGTTCCACGCTGATATACACCTGAAATAACAACATTTAAGTTTTTTTTAACAGCGACGGACAAGTAGTAGATTGTACTGTGTTAAGACAGTCGTTATATTTCGTAAAAAAAATCATACCATAAACTAGGATCCTTAAGAAGAAGAGGATAGGTCCCCAAGAAGTACTCGAAGAAATCAGGCGACACGTCCAAGTCATCTATTCAAAAATAAATTAAACTTTTATAATTTAATTATTTTCGGAGTGAAATTATTTATACCATATGTAATATATCTCTATGGAATTGTTTACAAAGTGTAAATGTAATAGGGGTTACAAGTTTACAACTAATACCTAACATAGATGATAATTGTTTAAGGGATGGCATGAATGTAAAGTGAGTAAACGATGTGACGGCTGATTAGGATTGAAAGATTGAGATTATAAGAAAAAAACAGTTAGTTCCAACCTTAACGATATTAGAATAGGACAAAATAATGATCATTAATGTAAAGCTAATGATTCTACTGGAACTGTGGAAATATGTTTTTAAAAAACATTGTTAAGACGAGTAAAATAAAATATGACCTGAAAGTATCTCTCCATAAATAGAAAATGTCCACTGGCCTTAGAAATACTTAACTAAAACTCATTATATATATAGTAACAACTTTTGCGAACTCGAGTTTCACTCACCTTCGACGATGATGACCGCTTCGTGGCCCAGGGTTTTGAACACATAGTTAAGCGCGAATTTATAATGGCGCGCTATCTTGTAATATCCTCTGTACTTGACCTCCGCCCTTTGCAGCGGTATCTCCGAGAGGTCGGGCTGGAGCACCACAGAGATGGAAGGGTCGACGTCTGTGAAACTTTTTATCACATGGTATGTGGAGTTGTGACCACAGTCCTGGAAATAATGGTATAGTTGATTTAATTCATTTTTGCCCGTTATAAGTATACTACGTGTGTGTGATGCCAACAAAATAACTTGGCCGGTCTGAAATTAGTTACAAGCGCCGTCGTGGCTATCGTTTTCAAAGACTAAATAAGGACGGGAGGCGTAAGGGCCGGTGAAGGAACAGACTTCTGCCCGAACAACTGGGTCACCTGATGTTAAGTGATATCCACCACCCATGTTCACCCACGATTTTAGAATAGAAATAGAAATCATGGAAGCCTTGCCGACATTAAATGGTCTCTTTCCTAATTAAGGGATTAGTAGTGGGAGGGGGATTTGGGCCGCCCCGAGCCGCGCCCGATATCTCTCGCCGTACGAAACGCAACAACTACCTGTTACTTCACGTCGGTTTCTTGTGGGACAGTGATAACAAGTAACAACTTGGTCGAGCCGTCTCATTCATGATGTACAATATTATATTATACAAAAGTGTCTACAGCGTGACACTACCACTAATATAACCACGTTATTTCGAGCATATTGTTTTGTTCACACACAATGAGAGTATGTACCTATATATAGGTATAAGACGATGTACACGTACGTGTTCATAGGTAGAGTCACGTACACATACGAAACGTGCTCAAATGAGCCGAACTTAATACTGTTGCTTTTATTGCATTAAAATAAGTAATGTTTGTGGAGAAACCGAACCCTACTCGTTAATTCTATGTAATACGTACCTAATTTACATATATTGCAATCTTATTCAAAATTATCGAAAATTTGTAGCTTACTAGTACCTATTATATTAGCTTCCTGAGTCAGCATAAACTTTTTCACATCAAGGTGATGTAATCAAAATTTATTCATCAACTACGAAATTCTTTACCACAATTTCTGCGAATTAACACTTCATTGGAGAGCGATAACGTGATCATTTTAAACAATTGTATTGACCCAGATCTTAGTATACTTATTGCTTACTACGATAAGTGATAAAACGTTTAGGTAAAGATTTTTGAAGATTATGCTCATAATACTCAGTCATTTAAACATCTTATGTCTTCGAGTGATAAGCGAATGTGATTCCATACATAGTGTAACACTTAATTGATAAAATTGACAGCAAACCGTAACAAAACAACAAAATGTAATTCATTTGCGCGATCGTTCGTCGTCGGATTTACTTTTTAAAAAAATTACCCTTACCCCTCCATATGAGAGTTACATTATTCGTCCTTCGACAATAACTACATACTCACTTGGCTGACAATTATTGGGAATGTGTCCTTGTTTGGTCGGAACTTGACTAAGTTGTCAAGACACCGCTTCACTGTCACCCTGTCACACGCAATCACCAGTACAGGCAAAATCGGGTTGGAGTTCACTGTAAACAAAATTACAAGTTCATAATTTATTACTATTTAAAAAAGTTGGTAGACGTATATAATGCGTAAAAATATTATTGTAGATTGAAGAGCTTGGCTAAATGTAATCATCTATACATGATGTATTATGGCTGTTGAGATTTTTTAATTGATGACGAAGATCCGATGGAAAACAGTCATGGGTTATTTCCCGTGATTTTTTTTTATAGCAGAAACCGGAATGTAGGCGACGCGTATTAGGTTTACTAAATATTGCTTTATTGTATTTACCTTTATAGTTATTTCTTATGTATTTTGTATGCCTTCGCCCGTATACTGAAACGCTACTTAATTATTTAAGATCGCTTTAAACAAGTTAAGTCCCTCTTAGCTGTCAAAATTGTATGAAAATAAGTAGCCGTTAGCCGTCAGACAACTAAGTAGCGTTTCAGTATTCGGACATTAGAGTTTTAAATATACGATAGAGCGAGATGGTCGATACGCGGGTGTGTATACTGCGCCCAGTGTAGGGCGTAGTTAACTACATTTTGTAATCTGATTACTAATTTCGATTAAAAGTAGTTAACTACATGTAGTTATGATTACATGTAATTTAACTACAGTAATCAAACTACATGAAGTAGTTATTAATTTGATTGCTGCAATCTAGTAGTTATAACTACTGATTATTTAAGTTTTATGAACTTATATTTTGCAATTAAATAAACACGTAAAGTGTAGTAACATATGTTTTGGTATATGGCTGCTTAAAAAAAACAGTTTATTGCACATGCCTCTCAAAGTCCGTCAAAGTCCGGTCAAAGTCCTGTCAAAGTCCTCTCAAAGTCCTGTCAAAGTCCGGTTAAAGTCCATCAAAGTCCGTCAAAATCCTGTCAAAGTCCGGTCAAAGTCCTGTCAAAATCCGTCAAAGTCCTGTAAAGTCCGGTTAAAGCCTTCTCAAAGTCCTGTCAAAGTCCGGCCAAAGTCCATCAAAGTCCGTCAAAATCCTGTCAAAGTCCGTCAAAGTCCTCTCAAAGTCCTGTCAAAGTCCGGTCAAAGTCCATCAAAGTCCGTCAAAATCCTGTCAAAGTCTGTCAAAGTCCTGTCAAAGTCCGGTTAAAGCCTTCTCAAAGTCCGGTCAAAGTCCATCAAAGTCCGTCAAAGTCCGGTCAAAGTCCGGTTAAAGCCTTCTCAAAGTCCTGTCAAAGTCCGGTCAAAGTCCGTCAAAATGCTGTCAAAGTCCTGTCAAAGTCCGTCAAAGTCCTGTCAAAGTACGGTTAAAGCCTTCTCAAAGTCCGGTCAAAGTCCATCAAAGTCCGTCAAAGTCCGGTCAAAGTCCGTCAAAATCCTGTCAAAATCCTGTCAAAGTCCGTCAAAGTCCTGTCAAAGTCCGGTTAAAGCCTTCTCAAAGTCCTGTCAAAGTCCGTCAAAGTCCTGTCAAAGTCCTGTCAAAGTCCGTCAAAGTCCTGTCAAAGTCCGGTTAAAGCCTTCTCAAAGTCCGGTCAAAGTCCATCAAAGTCCGTCAAAGTCCATCAAAGTCCGTCAAAATCCTGTCAAAGTCCTGTCAAAGTCCGTCAAAGTCCTGTCAAAGTCCGGTTAAAGCCTTCTCAAAGTCCTGTCAAAGTCCGGTCAAAGTCCATCAAAGTCCGTCAAAGTCCGGTCAAAGTCCGTTCAAAGTCCGTCAAAGTCCTGTCAAAGTCCCTTCAAAGTCCTGTCAAGATCCTGTCAAAGTCGGGTCAAAGTCTGGTCAAATACCAGTCAAAGTCCTGTAAAGTCCGGTCAAAGTCTTGACAAAATCCAGTCAAAGTCCAGTTAAAATCAAATTCAATTAATCAAGTCCAGTTAATTTTGACGCGTAACAGAAAAATCTGACGCATAACCGAAAAATCTGACGTAACCGAAAAATGAGACGATTTTTATTTTTTCCACGCACAGCGATTCATTTTTATATATATAGATTTAATTTAATTAATTTAATGTATTTACATGAACGACTATCGCGCGTGTTTTCTTTTTTAATGACGCAAAATCATTTTAAATATGTAGTTATAAAAAGTAATCAAGTAATCATGATTCCAACTACAATTAGTAGTTAGTAATCAAAATTTTTAACTACATTTTTGATTTTTTTATGTAGTTATTAGTTATGATTACTAACTACTTTATGTAATCGTAGTTAGTAATCAGTAGTTAGATTACATTTTGCCCAACACTGACTGCGCCCATGGCAACAACGGGGTAGGCACGGAAAGGGAGAGCGGGACGGCCCGCGCGCTCTATCGAGCATTTTTTCGCGCCAGCACAGTCGGGACTATAAGTGGAACCTAAGGGCCGGCGCTCATAGACGGCATGGCACGGCATGGCATGGCAAAGGATTTTATTACTAATCAAGTTATTTTGAATCTTATTGCCACGAGTTTAGAATTCACGTTACTTTATTTCAATACCACAGTGCCGCGACGTGCCGCGGGATGCTGTGGCATGACGCGACGCGCCGCGGGATGCTCCGGCCAGACGTGTCATGCTGTTTCATTCCACGGATTGCCGCGGTGCGCGAGAGAGAGAGAGTGGCTGGGCATTCAGCAGGATGCCACGGCATGCCACGGGACGCCGCGGGATGCCGCAGCTTGACCTGCCGTGCCATGCCGTCAATGAGCGCCGGCCATAAGAGGACGCGACAATCCACACCGACGCGTATTCGATCATCTCGTATTTTTATGAACGCAATCATCCTGTTTTATTCGCACCCTTATCACGGAAAGCGACCAAATGGGTAACATGATGGTAAGGGATAAACATCAATCAATAACAACAGTATCCTAAGAATTGTTTATAATTTCTTATCTATAAGAGAAGGAATGAGGACTAAGAAGAGGAAAGGATTTGCTCTTCCGGAAATCTCGCGCACCGTACGAAATAAGTTTTCTATCAGTTTTCTATAAGATTTTTCGAAGGTATATAAAGTCTGCCAACCCGCATTAGGCCAGCGTGGTAGACTAAGGCCTAATCCCTCTCATTCAGCAGAGGAGGCCCGTGCCCAGCCGTGGGACGTATATAATACAGGGCTAGTATTATATAAGTTTTCTATGGGACTGTGGTCGAGCCGACCCATCCACTCTGTAGACAATTGGTGTCTCAGTGTGGATCTACCACTATATTACATCCAAATATATTTTGTTACTGCCTTGTATGCTGTATTAAGACAGTACAGTAAACCCACTATCATTCAAATTGCCGACTTTTAGTCCTACGCTCTTTGTTAAAAAATACTATATGGTATAACCATAATAATGGTAAATCCAGACAAGTAAACGTTGATTAGTTTACCAGAGGACTGATAAGAGTTGATATCTGTAAATTGATCTCGAAGCCATGTGGCACGGGCCGCTGATACGGTGCTAATCACATGAGTACACAGTGATAGTTCTGTTATATTTATAGAATTGGCCGGCGGGCGAGCGAATAAGTGGATCATCTGGTGGTAAGTTATGTCCACCCATCATATCAGAATAATCATGGAAGCGTTAACGACTTTAAAGGGAAGGGATAATTACGGGATTGGGAAGGGAGCGGGGAAATTGAGCCTCTGGATATCTCACACTCCGTACAAAAGGGAACAGCAAGCTGTTACTTCACGTCGGTTTTCTGTGAGACCATAGCGACGTCGCATCCTGTTTCGGTCCCCAAACATTTCATCTGACACAGGTACTGACGGGGCACGGATGCTTCCTTCATGTGTAGGATTGTAGAGTCTACCGTGCGACACTCAGGACCATTGTCGGTAGATATATGTCTGTACCGGCTGTGATAGCATACAAGGTCGACGGACACAGTTCGTGTCGTGCGATTGTCTCCTTCTATGAACAAGTCATGTAGTGAAAAAAGAGAGCTGATCGCCAACGAGAACAAACCATTCCCACCCGCCCCTAATGGTAAAACTGTTTATGCTAAACCGCTTGCCGTACATCGCCGCGCGGGCTTAGTGGGTGGTTGTAGCAGCAGTCAAAGTTTATCTCAGGATCTACGAGCATTACGAATGTACCGAAGAAAACTACCGCAGGGCTTGCATGCTGGTGTAGGAAAAATTGGTACGCACTTGACTCAAAGCCACACAGATGACGGTAATATTACCTGGGCGGGACCAAAGCTGGATTGTAATGACCGCAAAATACGGAGATATTGAAGTAGACTTGACAGATTTCAAACACGCATATAGGATATGTTATTTTAATAATGTCATTAGATGGGTTTAATCTTTACCTAAGCAAAACTAAAGGACTGTATAGTTTACACTAGTAAATTTAGCCTAGGATTAAAGTCACCATTCTCACTCTTATTCACCTACAATAGTAATTAATTTGTATTTTGGCCATTTTTTTCCTACATAAAATATATGATAGTGATTGAGACATCACAAAACAGTAATAAGTTAAAAGATCTAAAGGTAAGGGGGCTATTGTTTAAATTGTTTATTCCTTCTATGCTTATAAAGTTTTAAACAGCCAGTTTATATGCACTGTAGAGTAGTATAATTCTGAGAACTGTCGAGGGATGCAATACTATCTGGGATGGTCGACATTATGTGCTGCACAGTATCAACTGTACTTACCACCAGGTGCAGTACAGTCACTTTGCCACTTTTGCTGGCAAAAAAAAACCATCAGCCCATTTACAAATAAACAGCGGTTATTATTGTGGTTAGGTCAGATTCAGTGCAAAGGGTAAAGCTTTTTACCACACCGACATATTGTTAATTATTGTACTTTTAAATTATCCTTGTTTTGTATCCTGTATCAATGTTGTAACTTTAAATCAGTTGGTAACTTTAAATGCTATGAACACATAGTTAGTTGGGTTTAAAATGATGATATTCTTAAAATATTTCTTTTTGAATATTAACAAATTCATGATACTTATTTTTAGTTTTGAACCAACGAAAAATAGAGGAGATTTATCAACTCACTGCATTTTTTTTGTATACATAACACCTCCAAATGTGGACTGATTTTGATTCAAACAAGTATAGCTTGAAGTTGGTCCCATTTTCATTTCAAGAATAAATTCCATCCCTAAGGGGGTTAAAATCAGGGATAAAACTCAAACTTCATAATTTATGTAACGGCTTTAATGATTCTCCCAATAAAAAAAGAAAATAAAATCCATTTAACAAAACATAAAGCTGACTCAAATAATCTAGAATAATTTATTGGTTATTAAACCATAGTACCACTGACTAAAAATAAAATTGATTATTTCATTATATTTTTAGGTTTTTGGCAGTTTTATTTTTTGTTTAAAACATTATTATTAATTTATTAATATTTTTTGTAGCACAGCTTGCTTCCTAGAAGTGGTGTTTGGCCCGTGCCCAGCAGTGGGACATATATTACATCTAGAAAAGTATATATGATTTGGAACAAAATATATTTGAGGAAATATATTATTTACAATAAATTATATTATTTGCGCATCGGTATACCTTCTATATTTTCTATAGCATCAACACTATATATCAATTTAAACTTTTCACTAGCTAACACATGAATAAAATAGAGGTTCTGCAACATTAACAGAAGAAATGTATTTATGTTACAACTTACAAAACAGCTGATCTGATTGCTTTATTTCAGTGACAATAATTTGGGGCAAATAAATTATAAAGACGTGTGATCTTACCTCTGTCAACTTCCATATCTACATCAACTTCTTTGGCATGTTCAGTCTTCTTTAAATGCCTCCTTACTTTCTCCAACAATAAATTGCTGTCTTCTATCTGCTCATCTAACTTCTTTTGAAGACTATTTAATCTCTTTTCAAACTCTAGCACATTGTTTCGACCCATGACCGACCTTGGCACGTCGATTAAAGAGGAGTAAGAAACTAGGAACCATAATAAAATGCACACTCCACCGGCAATAAGCAATTTTCTCAAATTCACGCGCATTTTTATTACAATTTTACTACAGTGACATTTGCTAAATTTTTTCACAACACATTAAAAAATAAACACCGAAAATTAATAGTCTCAAAAGAAATCATTATCAATTTAAAAAATATGCTATTTAAATCACATAAAATAAAGTCTGTTCATGTTTGGAAGTGTATCAAAATAAAAAATAAAGTTACATTAATCCATTAAAGGTCACAAATTAAGTTTTAGAAGTATATTACTAAAGCTATTTTTATTTTTTAACATCATACAAATCACAACAAACACTCCTGCACAGACGGACACGTCAAATACCAAGTGACAGCAGTTGTCAGAACTGAATATTAGTGCTGCCAGAGCCAGACCAAATTTCCACTCAGCGCCTAACAGCGATGCAAAAAGCGCTAGATTTCATAAAATGCAACAAACAAAAAAACGCTAAATTCAGTGATAAATAATTCACTTTGTTATCTCGTCTTCCACCTGCCCTTAGCCCGCTTGCAATAAGGTTGGCAACATGTTCTTTAACACATATTACAGATAGATTTGGATTGTAGTTGTAAGTATAATTTTAAAATGAATCAAGAGAACAAACCATTGTGTGAAAGTTTTTTGTATAGTGTGTTATTTTATAGCGTAAGTCGCAAATGGGACTGGATGATTGTAAGTTATCTCCACTGCCCATAAACGGCCATAATACCAGAAGAATCATGGACGCGTAGCCGATATTAAAGGAAGGGGATAAATAAAGCGCTAGATCTTCCGCTGAAACTGGTAAAATAGCAGTACTGCCAAAGTACTGCTGATTACTGACGGCTTACAAAGCGAACACGCAGAATATAAACTATATGGCAACGTCAACCTATGTAGTAAAAATTGGCATGCTTCATTGCTTCATAGAATACTACTTAGGTGATCTACTACCCTACATTTTTCTTCCAGTTTCGTTACTTTATATTATTGAAGTGATAACTTCGTATGGGAAGGTGAACCGATTCGTCCCGTAACGCGAGCGGTCCATCGATCAACGGAAGGTTCGAGAATATTCGAGAACCTTCCGTCAGACGTCACGGAGGCCAGTTGACCAGCTAGCGTTAGCCGACCTCCCTGGAACTTCGAGAATTTTCGAAGTCCCAGGTGGCGTCACACAGTGACCAGTCGGCTTTGACCGGACTTTGACAGGACTTTGACCGGAATTTGACCGGACTTCGACCGGACTTCGACCGGCCTTTGACATGACTTTGTCAGGGCTTTGACAAGGCTTTGACAGGGCTTTGGCAGGACTTTGACCGTACTTTGACAGGACTTTGACCGGACGTCGACCGGACTTTGACCGGACGTCGACCGGACTTTGACAGGACTTTGACCGGACTTTGACCCGAGATTGACAGGACTTTGACCGGACTTTGACAGGACTTTGACCGGACTTTGACTGGACTTTGACAGGGCTTTAACCGGACTGGAGTGCCGTGCCGTGCAGTGCAGAGCAATCCAATGAAGTGATAACTTCTTATTGAAGGTAAACGACTTCGTAACGTAACGCGTTACGGCGCCACTCTGGCTTCCCTTTCTCTCACGCATACGGCAGCAGTAGGCAGGCTCCTCCTCTCTCACTTTAACCCACAAGTTTAAGTTATCACTTCTGTCGAGCGTCCCGAGACGCACACTTTTTTTTTATGGTCCAGTCCGTCGGCAGCGTCTAAACATCTTGTGAGGCTCTAGTTTCGATTTTAATTCGAATTTCCGGGTACCAACGATCTGGATAACTAGTGTTCCTATTTAAGGTAATTTATTAATTTAACTTATTATATTAATGTTCTGCATAATATATTTCTGCAAATTTACTTATGTGATTGGTCCATTTTTGGCCTACTGCCAAAACTAGCTTAGTTTGGACCAATGACGTATGCAGCAATCGCTTACGCGTACGCGAAGACTTGAGGTTTTTAAAAACCTAATTGATTTGATAATCTGACCGAAATAAAGTTTTTAAACAATATGGTAGTAGGTTCATTCGCTGTCTATAAAATTCATAATTGCAGCTCGAACCTTTGATATATCTAATAGATATCAACAAAAATCTTTATGCACAAAAATCACAATGGATACACAGAATGAAAAATATTAATAAGAGTGTTTCTTCTAGGGTTATTATGTTCAATTAAGACTAACTAACGATAGTCCAACTCGAAGTATCGAGTTGTAATGTTCAAAAAACCAAAAATGTGGTCCAGTTTACAGCAGAGGCGGAAAGTACAGGCAGTAGGCATACAAGTATGTACTTAATTATATTGTTTTGTTCCAACTATTGTCTATTAGGTAACTCACCCATGTATTTTAATGTTTTGTTAATTTGGTATTTCTAAGTCAATAATAATAAATGAGAAATAATAAAGCGACACTACACGTGTTAATTATTAATAGTTCGGCGCGGCATACCGAAGCAATTTGAAAGCGTTCGGGTCGAGAGGTCGTGAGTTCGACATACCAGAGTAAAATATGCGGAAACCACGCCACACCGACATGTAAAACATTACATTTCCTATTTGGTGTTCCGTTAAGGAATTATACCCATGTAGCTGTAACAGCTTAGGCGCAGCATTGGTTGAGGGTTGCGGACCTAGGGCTATGCTCTATGCGCAGAACACTATTAGTTATTTGCCAATAAAGCATCGATATATTATTAGTTTTTATAACACATACTTATTTTTATTTCAACTAAAGTAACCTAAAGTTTTGTACTTAAATTATTTTGGTTATAGTCTTACATGCTATTGATTACCTAAGTAATATTTTCTTAGTTTTTAATCAAATTAAATTGTTGTTATCGTATCATGTATTATCTCAAGCACACATTGTAATTAATTGAAAATCTTACCTAAAAACTCAGCATTAGGTAAAATTGGATCAAACGCAATAAGTGTTACTTCAATTGCGTAGGTAGATAAAATTAAATAAACATACGGAACCAATCCAGCAACGTACGTCTGTCACCCACAATTTCTCACTAACTGCCGACCGCATCCATCACTTTAGAAAAAAATCTCGCGTCGAAAAAACAAGCGCCACCGATCCCTAATTATGACAAAATATGTCGACCATACAAAAAGGCGACTTGAGCTGTTTTTGTACGATTAATTTATTGATTTTATTACTACAAACATTTGTTTCAGCTAACGTTAAAACTGTTATAGACGTTAGATAATTGAACGGACATGCGGTGATACAGCGAAGAGCGTTTTTAATTGTGCATTTTAAAAATAAGTAAATGCAGTAGTGTAGCTAGAGTGGGGAACTGGGACGGGTGTCACCGGTTTTGGGGTGCCACCTGACCTGCAATAACCCAAATAAATATCCAATAATTATGAAATTCCTTTTTTAAAATCGTTTAAAATACATAAAATATAGCATTTTAAAGTTTTCATTCTTGGGGTGACGCCTAAATTAAATCCGGATAATCAATCTTAGACCGTTTATTGTGAACAGCCTTTAATGATATCAGATGTATGACATATAGGAACTGCCCCAGAAGTTGATAAATTTATATTAACTCGTTTCAATAAGAATTTTAATTTATGTAGGTATTGAATCAATTGTTATTAAAATTCAAGCAATCATATGTGTTGATTTTTTGTGTGTTGTGCGGGTTACTTACAACGTGACGTCTACGCGACAGTTTATTCTGAACAAGTGTTTCTGTATGGAATTATGTAGGTAGGTAAATGAATATGTGGGCAATGAAATACAGCTTTAATGTATTTAAAATTGTATATATTAGCCCTTGTTAATACAAGGAAACAATGCGTCTAACGCCTAGTACAATTTAGCAAATCAAAATTTTTATCTCAATATTTACTTGATGTGGGTTGAAATGTTATTGCATGTTTGCATCCAATTATCCCTTTCTTTTAAGGTCGACGATACGCCCATGATCTTCTAGTATCGTAGGCTTACATGGGCGGTGGAGATCACTTACCATCACACTACAAAAAAAGTCTATCGGTGTTAATGTAGATTAAAACCTATTTATTTAAAACGTATATTCTTTAAATGGTAAGTTTTGTGTAACACCCGTATTCAAGAATTTTCATGTGAGCTCTTTGCCATGTTACGATTTCTGTACATGGATCAGTTTTTATTCAGTGCGAAAACCGGACCAATCACGTGTACATAAATCGCACAGGGTTAGTCCCCGATTTCATAAACACTACTATAAGGTGCTCACACACAGCCCCGGATCTAGCTGGGCAAGCCGGGGCCTATGCCCCAGGCGGCCAAATTCACACTTTACAGACGAATGAACAACTCATCACTTACTTAACTTAGACCACAGAATAATAATAGGCAAATATAATAGGCAGAGGTGTAACCAGTACACCTACATTTCACTGAGCTTATTTCGTTCCCATAATGTGATGGGGGCGATCTTATTCCGATTCAAGCAATTCCAGACTGTGGGCTGATAGTCAGCATTTCGTGATAGCAAAACCCATTATCGGGTTTACCCGACCCGGGGATCGAACCCGAGGCCTCAATACAACACGTACCGCGTACACATTAACATTGCGCGTTCGACCACTGCGGTAATGAAAAATAATTAATAATTGTTAAAACCACACATATACTATTTTTTATAAAACGGAATACCAAATAATTGTACGTCTAAAAGGCAGCTATATTTTCGACTGTCACTATATTAGAAGCTAATATTTTTGAACTTAATACAGCCCTAATCGCTACTTGGCTACACCCGAAGGGAAACATGAAACTCAAAGATTGATCCCCATAACTTCTTCGACCATAAAATGCATTATTTCGACTACTTAAATATCACATAGGACCTATCAAAAGCGGAGAAATCAGAAGAGCATATCAATTCAATGCGCCATGTTCGAATAATTACTGAGTATTATCTAAATCACAGTACAAAACAAATGAATACATCATGCGACACAAGAGCCGGTCACGTGACGCGTCCAATTACCAACACTAACTAAATAATTATCACGATTAATGAGAATGAACATATATCAACGACATCCCTTCAAATTTATCCCAATTTGAACGCGGGAACGACGCACGCGCATCCGTCAGAATCCCCGCCCACTTCACTCCCATTGGCGAACGCCTAATTATATCCTGGATACAGATCTTCATGAGCTATTTGCATCTTTTATACCCGCCGATACTAATTTCAACTTTAATAACGCAAAGTTAGAGTCGGTAATTGAATGAGAGGATATAAACTGAATTGTCATTTCCAAAGACGCCCATTAGCTGAAGCTTTCCATCTTCATTCTGAACAGACAGATCACTGGCAAATGATTACTTGGATACACACACTTTATATTAATCCTTATTACTAAATGCACAGAGATTGAAATCGCACTAATGCGTGCCTTCTCAAAAGATGTTTCACATTGAAATCTGTTAAAATTCCCGACTCAAAATCATTTCAGCGGTCCAATTGACAAAAACGCATCGTTAGCTTTAGTTTATTAGTTGAAATTGTACCGTTTGACTTACACCGTTGATAGAGATGTGGTGAACTCCTAAAATTCAGTCGGGAATCACAGTGACATGAGTTCCACGGTAGAAACAGATTGTGCTATGGACGTGGAAGAAAACGAGCCGAAAGTGGTTAAGATTGATGCAAAATTGCCGTTTTCTATAGAGAATTTGCTAGCAGATAAAGTAACTAGTTCGGAAAAACCTACGAACAGTGAAGTGCAACCATCTACGAGTGTTAATAATTATTTCAAAGATTTTAATGCATGTGAGTTAGGTAACTCAGACGATGAGATCAGTAACGGCAGTTCGGAAAATGTTGATGTCGAGAGTTCGACAGCGGGCGACGCACCGGAATTTGTAGATATGAAGACGAATGATTATCAATCAGGTAACTATTTAATATTTTTGTGCGAGTGATTATCTCTATATAACGACATGAGAAAATATTCATGACTCCTAAGTGATTTTAAGGATTATACATGCAAAGCCAGGACGCGAAGCTACTAATTATTATTACATAAAATGGTTAAATTAAGCTTTAAAACTCGAGAGAATTAGTAAACACATTAAGGCTAAATAAAACATAAACCATAATAAGTTATTTTTCCACCAGTTGATATTATGAGTAAGATGTTGCTCTTTATTCCAAAGAATTTATATCCAAATATGTCCATTTTACGGGATTAATAGCACAAAATTGACACGCTTGCAGAACTAATAAGGCTACTAAGGTAAAAATTAGAATTATGGCATCTTTACGTATGGGCCTCAAATATTTGACAGCCTCCGTGGTGCAGCGGGCGAGTAGCCGGAAAAAGCGAGAGTCATCCACAAATATTAATTGTTACGGGCCTGGGTGTTGAGACCGAAAGTCTCTCGTAGCCTAATACCCACGACATAAGACTGGTATCTTACTGAGGGGTCAGGACTATGTTGGTGACTGTTGGGTGTATTTATTTATTTATTATTTGGCTTCATTCAGTTGCGGGACCATAATAAAATCATTTCTGACCAGCTTTTCCCCCATTTCCGTCTGAGTTATAATGACGGTTGTCTAGGGGGAATCAAATCAATCAATCAAATCAAATCGTATATCGATTTGATTTGATTGATTGAGATGAGATAGAGACTGCATGTTAGTCCGAGCAAATTTCAGTATATCACTCTAAACCACATACACATCAGTTGAGCCATTGTGGAGACTTCTGAGCACAAACGCAGACAAACAGACAATAAACCTGTTCACGAACTCATAACAATATGTAGGTATAGAATTTATATTAGCTAGATTTAAACAACGGCATTACATATAATAAAAAAATAGATATTTTTCACACTCTGTTTTTTCTGGATGGAATTCTCAGAGGTTTGGGATTCAGTTAAATTTTAAACTCGTAACTTGCGACGACTCATTTGTTTATTATGGCATTTATAGTGTTTAGCGTTTGCTGCAACATTTTTTTTCTTTTTCACATTCTGCATGGTCCAAGTTCATATTTTCGTCAGGAGGCTTTAATTAGAGCGCGACTAAAGTTTTATTTTAAAGATGAAGTTAGGTTCCGAGAAAATTCTGCTTAATAAAAATACTGCTTACTCAATGTTTAATAAAATACCTATGTATGTTTAAAATAACTTCATTAGGATATGGTCCGGGTTCCTTGGGCCAGCTGATCCACTTGATTACTATCAAGCTAATTTTCCGTGAGTAGCTTCGTTTCGATGAGACGCCCAACAATTCCCTATGCGAAAATTCTCTATTGTGGTAGCTAACAGAGGTAGCAAGGATAGAATATTTCGATTTGATGATACTCAAAAATTTATTATTTTATTTGTAGGACAATACGACTGTTAAATTATATAAATATTAACTAAGTAAATACAAAAAAATCAGCTGGTTAGTAATCATTTTTATGACCTCGTTATCGATACCTATTGGAAGCCCCTGCTTCCAATAGGTATGATTACTAACCAGCTGATTTTTTTGTTTTTACTTAGTTAATATTTATATAATTTAACAGTCGTATTGTCCTACAAATAAAATAATAAATTTTTGAGTATCATCAAATCGAAATATTCTATCCTTGCTACCTCTGTTAGCTACCACAATAGAGAATTTTCGCATAGGGAATTGTTGGGCGTCTCATCGAAACGAAGCTACTCACGGAAAATTAGCTTGATAGTAATCAAGTTGATCAGCTGGCCCAGGGAACACGGACCAATACTTTTTGTCGAAGCAGAATTTGTATAAGTTGGCTTAATGAATGTAAAAAAGGTATAAATACTACTATGATATAATCTTTGACGCAAATTAACTAGTGAATGAAGTTATCGATTCACATGAATCTTTAACCAAAATAATCTTAGTCATCCACTAGCTATACAAGAGTTTTAAATAAAAAAATATATTTATTAATCCATTGAAAACGCTACTGCTGCGTCTTGGTCTCGTCGCCTGGAAACTCCAAATCAGTGAACTTTGCACGGCACAAATAGTCAAGGTCATTGGATTGGGGGTACATTATACACTCAGAAACGCCTGGGATACGAATTAGTAAAAAATCATCACTTTGCCTCCTTTTAACAAAATACATCCTAATTCCCAGCGTAGGTACGTTCGTCTGTCGAGTTTCAGTCGTTTGTTTCTATATTCTAGTTACAGATACTTAAATACATAAAGACTTATTACAAAACGTAGTTTACCACGGTTGTATAGAATATCCATATCCGCCCGGATAGCGACAACCGTACACATGGTGTTAAAATCTGTCATAGTGACCCACACACCTTATGTGGATCGCGTTCCAGGATCAGCCAGTGTATATCTAGTTCTCTCGAGGGTCTTGCGACTTGAATTGATGGTTGGTTGGGGCGGAATCCCTGTACCTACATCGGCCATTCACCTGTCCTGTCGCAAGCCCCTCGATTTGCCTCTTCCCTCTTCGGAGTGTGTGGAAGCATTTATACGGGACGGCATGGTTCTGGTGACCACCCATAAACTCATTGTTTGTTGGTGGTCGTAGTGCAGATACTTTGTTGCCGTGCTCGGAAAAAAAAGAAGATGACAACGGGTTTATATTGAGATATTCATAATTTTGAGCTAAGACCATATCGCGAGTACATTGACTGTAGTCTGACAAAAAAAAATCCTAGTTTATTAGATACCTTGCTATTTTCCTTGATTTCCAACATGCTTAAAACAGGTTGCTATGGTAATCTATAGTATTTTTTTATATAAAATTACTATGACGTTAGACTATGTTTTGTAATAGGAACATTAAGACCTTACATAAAAACGTTAGATAAATAAGCATTAATAGTCAAACACTCTTTTGTCTTTCTCTGTCAACACGATTTATAAAGTAGGTAAAATGAGACAAAAATAGTGTTTTAACTAAAGAGAATAGAAAGTATATATTAAGGAATTTAATGTGAGATGAATAATAAAAATAATAGAACACAAATAACATGATCACTTTAAACCAATTTATTCTATTCACAGAGAACAAACCCGTGTCAGGAGTAACCAATTGTAGGCTTTACTTTAACTGCACTTGTATACACGCTTAGTATGATTAACTACGACAGAATTACTACTACTGTAACGGTCAGCCAATCAGAAGGCTTGACTACGATAATAACGACCACGACGGTCCTCACTACGCTACGACTCAATGCGAACTGTCCCTGTCGAGTCGTGCGCCACTCTTTTATACATTTTTAGGCGTATCTACCCGACGACAATTTTATAAACACCGTTCGCAAAGATTAATAAAATTTAAAATTAAAATTAACACCTAACTCGGCCTCTCCTGACGCGTGCGCGTCCCGAGCACAGTAGGTATTTACAGAACAGACAATGAGTTTAGAAGAATACAATGCAAATGATTCGTTTCTAGACGGAGCCGGCTCTTACTACCACTCCGTACCACCGACGCTGTGGTGTATTCTTCAAAAACTCTTGGGTCGCTGCTCAGTCGTTGCACTTCACAACTTCCATCTGCCTGCATGACGTACCTGACGAGCATCTCGCACCTCCTAGGTAACAAAAATACACGGCAGAATCACATAGCTCATAGTCACACAACAAAACAGTTGTCTTGGGTGCGGGAATCGAACCCGCAGCCTGTCCGCTACGTTGCGGAGGTCGGCTGTCATCTGGTACCATGGGTATAATCACATTTTATCTTTGGTGCGGTAATCGAACCCGCAGTCTGATGCCTATCCGCTGCGTCGCAAAGGCCGACTGTTATCCGAAACGATGTCTATACCCATGTGACACTGTCTTATATTACAACATTTCAGGAACATATTAGCTGTGTTATGCACCGCTTCGACCAATCCTGACTAATTTGAACAATCACTGCTGGGATAGCCTTTGTGAAAGTTTCAAGTTGAAAAACTTAATCCTAGCTTGGGATTCGACATTAATATTACTCTTACAAATAAAACAAACGAGATTTGGTTCACCATGGATACACATCAGTCCTTAGATGTCTTCAGCATTGTGTGCAGCGGGCTGCTGCCCGACGCTGGCAGACAGCGGCTGCCCGACACTGTATCCGGCGTCCAGCACCAGTTGTACAAAGCGAGCTCGTTACAACACAAGTACAAGCCGGCTCACCTCGTATTTCTGCACACCGAAAGGTGAACAACACCTGTGAACAAACCAGGCAGAAGGCGTCCCTACTGCCTGGGGTAGACGGAGGCATCGCTGAATCGCACGTCTACCTATAATCTCGGGACGGAGGCATCACTGAATCGCACGTCCCTGGACGGAGGCATCACTGAATCGCACGTCCACTAATAAACCCTGGACGGAGGCATCACTGAATCGCACGTCTACTAATAAACCCTGGACGGAGGCATCACTGAATCGCACGTCCACTAATAAACCCTGGACGGAGGCATCACTGAATCGCACGTCCACTAATAAACCCTGGACGGAGGCATCACTGAATCGCACGTCCACTAATAAACCCTGGACGGAGGCATCACTGAATCGCACGTCCATTAATAAACCCTGGACGGAGGCATCACTGAATCGCACGTCCATTAATAAACGTATGTAAACCCCTGCGTGTAAATAAATGAGTATGCTGTTGGTGTTTCTTAATAAATAAACAAATAAACCCTGGACGGAGGCATCACTGAATCGCACGTCCACTAATAAACCCTGGACGGAGGCATCACTGAATCGCACGTCCATTAATAAACCCTGGACGGAGGCATTTTGGATGAGAAGACCTTGCCAAGTTTCCCGAACGTTGCCCAGCCAAGCTGGATTCGACGATCGACCTCTCTCTCAAAATTGAACCTGCCTAGTTGGACTACTTGTCCTAGATAGACATATTCGTCGGCAACTTCGAGAGATGAGCCTCCAACAGTAATCGGGGTGGGTACAACATGGACCATCGTCTTGTCCATGTTAATTCTGAGACCCACCCGTTGAAAAACTCTGTTGAAGTCTTCGAGCATTGTACTAAGATCTTCCAGCGATTGTGCTAGGACTACGATATTGTCGGCAAATTGAAAGTGAGACATGTACTCGCCATTTATGTTGATGCCGAATCCTTTCCAGTTCAAGAGCTTAAAGGCATCTTCCAGCGCGGCAGTGAACAGTTTCGGAGAAATAACATCTCCCTGTCTCACGCCTCTCTGTAATGGAATAGCCTTCGTACTCTGATCTTGTACTCGGGCCGACATGGTGGCGTTGTTGTACAAGCACCTCAACACTTCGATATATCGATAGTCAACAACACATAAAACAAACATGGTCAGAATCCAAGAGCATCATAAGCGTTCTCCAGGACGTTAGGCAGCATTGCAGCCAATGTCCGACCTCTTGCGGTTACAGTAATTTGCAGCAACTCATTTGAATGATGTTCAAATGGCTCATATCTACAACAAATTGCAAATACCTTTCATTAGGCATTTAGTGCACGGTGGGTACACAGCATTGCTCTATAGAGAAATCCGTGTCGCCCTGTCATCAAAATAATTCTATAAAACCTGTAGGTACTGCAAATTACTTTTATACCAGATTTATATAAACAGGAACGGACTCACCAAATTCTTGTTATACTCAACACTCGTAAATGTATCCGATCACAGTCGTCCCACAAAGCCGCTCTGTGCGCCGTACGGGTGAACCATCACACCGTGGGTGCGGCGTTATGGTCCAACGATCGGGAATTCTTGTGCACCAATATCTTGCACTCCATGCCAGCGCGGGTGCCTCATCAGTAGAACTCGTCCATTATGGGCCTAGATAAATTCAAACCACTCGTAGACAGTCGCATTTCATCGCGTAGTTAGACATATCGCGTAATTACCAACACAAGTGCATTTAAAGTGCTAGCATTAACTTTTAAGTAATGCCTTGAAAATTCAACTGTCAAGAAGTTGATAGGCTGCGGAGCCAATCCCACTTCTGAATTAAGGAATTTAATGTGAGATGAATAATAAAAATAATAGAACACAAATAACATGATCACTTTAAACCAATTTATTCTATTCACAGAGAACAAACCCGTGTCAGGAGTAACCAATTGTAGGCTTTACTTTAACTGCACTTGTATACACGCTTAGTATGATTAACTACGACAGAATTACTACTACTGTAACGGTCAGCCAATCAGAAGGCTTGACTACGATAATAACGACCACGACGGTCCTCACTACGCTACGACTCAATGCGAACTGTCCCTGTCGAGTCGTGCGCCACTCTTTTATACATTTTTAGGCGTATCTACCCGACGACAATTTTATAAACACCGTTCGCAAAGATTAATAAAATTTAAAATTAAAATTAACACCTAACTATATAATTAAAGCCCTTAGTGTTTTTCTGTGCTCTTTCAAACAAATTGAAATTTTAGGCGTAATTTAAATTTTTCTACGGGGAAATTTAAAGAGCCGTGTTTTCGCAACAATAAATCAATTGTTTAAAATATCCTTCTAGGTGATTGCTACAGTTTTGGTAATGTAAGTTGTATCAGTGTATTCTAGACAACTTCGAAGCCTAGACTCTTAACTTTACAGGCTAAACTGCGCAGGCAGCAGAGTTTCCCAACATACGGACCCCGAACCTAACCTAGACGGTGTGTGGACGAAATTAAAATTATGAGAGCCTAATGGCGCGACCAATTTTTTGACGCGAAAGTGCAGTAGTAACAAATTCGGATGGGGTGGCGCATTGCAATGTGGCAAATAGTTGCTCGTTCGGGGGTTTATTAGCAATTATTAAAATTAGTTATTTAAAATACATTATGATTTGACTTTAAAAAGAACAATCAAATCGAATGTACTCCTAAAAATGGCAAAAATGTCTCCGCCAATAACGACTACACATAAAAGTATCAATGTAAAGCTCTTGCTTGCTTTTTTTTTGGGAATACTGATCCTAGGTTCTCGAGTGCTCCCGGGGGAAGCTCCCGTTCTTCAACTCCGGCTTGTCTTTACCGGCCAGCCGGTGTGAACACTAACGAGGAACAGATCCTCCACCTCGGTCTTGCCTTCACTTACAGGTCACAGTGGAGTCGCAGCAGCTTTCTGCTCGAGGGTTGAATGTGAAACCTAAGTGGTTAGTGGACAATATGATGGAACTCTAAGGGGGCAAATGAGCGTTGTTTAAAACCCAGTGACAATTCTACACCCTTTAACCATCTGGTGTTGTAGAAACATATACATAATTATAGTTCTTTATATTTAGAATACGAAGAAACGTTTTCACTAAACCTTTAAGACCAGACCTACGCGACGCTTTCCGAGCCTTGGAGTTGGTAACACAGACAGTAAATAAATCATACTTATTATTATTATCGTACAATGTTTGACTACTATCGTACTGACCATGCGTCTGTAGAAATGAGTGCGGTCGGTCTACCAAACTGGCCTAATGCGGGTTGGTAAACTTCACATAGCTTCAATATTCTTAATGAAGAAATCATAGGTTTACAATGAATTATTGAGTTATGTATCGAAGTTAATTAAATAAATACACCCAACAGTCACACACATAGTCTTGATCCCACAGTAGGGTAACCTGTATCGTAGGTATCAGGACCTGTGAGGGACTTGCGGTCCCATAATACCCAGACCCGAAACAGTTAATATTCATTGACATTTGTCTCGGTGCGAGAATCGAACCCACGGCCTCTCGCTTCGCAGCCGGCTACTCGCCAATATGTAACTTTGATAGATATCTACTGTACGATACTGTTTGGTATTACAGTACTATTATTACTCTACATCCCTCTTGGTGGTCCATCACACGACCTACTAGGCTATCGCCTCTAATGGGTATCTCCTATTCGCGGGACCGTTTCTGTAGGATATAGTAAAATGTGAATATCTTGACTGTCATGTACAGTGAAACCTGGTTAAGTGAGACATCAAAGGACCTGCAATGCTGTTTCACTTATAGAGGTATTCCACTTACCCAGTGTCTCAGATATCCAGGTATAAATAAATATCTGTCTCATTTACAGAGGGTTCCATTAATAGAGGTCAGAATACAAGTTATTTCAAGAGTTGCGATTATTACAACAAACAAAACGATGTTATCTCAGTTACAGAGGTTTATGCATATAAAATTCACTCGCTGTCTCAGTTATAGAGGTATGATGATAAATCGAAAGAACGAATCCCAGATATAGGGTTTGCTTCGTCCCACTAACAGGGATAATTCAGTGCGAAAGTGTTGGGACCTCAGTCCTCAGCATACTTTCCAGTTAAGGAGGTTTCTCACTTATCCAGGTCCCACTTAACCAAGTTTCACTGTATTTACGTTACATACATATTTCAAGCTGCGAAGGGTGCCAGCCCCTGTAATGTTACATGTTAATTGGTGTCAAAAATAAACCAACCTTGTGTGCATGGCGTGGCGTCAAATGGCGCGCAAAGGCGTCAAGTGTACCAAGTTTTTTACCATTTTTATCATAATAACTCACTCTCACGTTACCCGGAGTTCCGTTTGTGTTGATTTATCGGTTTAAATATTTTAACGCCGCTTTGAATAGATTAGCCGAAGATGAAAAATCTATTCACAATCTTAAAAAGGAGTTTTTAATCTGTATGACGAGACAAGCAGGTGGCTTGATCGATGATAGGTTGATAGTAAGAGCCATCTCCGACTATAAACACTAGCAATACTACCCAGAACTTGGAATTACAAAGTACTGCATGGCAAAGTTGCCCAGTATTTACCTAATTTCACTAGCTTCGATATTATTCTCACCGAAACACAAGTGGCTTGCATATTGTTGATTGGCGGCAGAAATAGACAAAGCAATGGTACCAACACCGACGCACTACCCACGAAACCTAGTAGTGTACAACTACGCTATTAAATCTTTCACTATCTATTCCATAAAATCATTTGTTTTTTTTTTATTCTTCGGTGGGCGTAGCGTACAATTTATTTAATACCTGTACATATGTTTCGCGATTTGTTATTTTTTCGTTACTTTTGTACAACTGATAACTGACAAGCAAAAAATTCCATAAAGTTTACCATCTATTCTTTTTATATTCACCAGATTAATAATACAAACCAGTGGTTCTCAACCGTTCATTGCAAATCTATTCATCGTGTTCATTATGTTATAATCATCAACAGTGAATCTGTTAAAATTATGGACAAAATTCATAATGACGAACTTGACGTCAGAATATTAAAACTTGCTCATTTTTTACTTTTTAAAACTGAGACCGAGTTCAATGTTACGTTTTACTCTTGGTGCAAGTAAGCATAAATGTTCCGTAAAAAAAGAAATTCAGTTTCAATTGTTTTGATAAAAAAGATAAATTTTAACTGTTGTTGGATTTTTGTAACGCACAGCCTAAACAAGTAGGTAATCTATGTCTGAAGAGTAATCTAGCTCGACTGTTTTTAATAGCAGGGGCCAGTAAACGAGCTAATGTGTCCTTAATGGTAAGTTATCTCCAAAACCGGTGAAAGCGCATGGCCGACCTTAATGAAAAGAGATGATTAAGGCATTGGTGAGGGAAACGGTATTTAGGTCTCCAGATATTATGTCTTAGAGGACTAGGTAAAATCGCAATCAGAGCAGGCATATATTGCAGTTTGTCTAGTTTAGACTTAAGAACCAAGTCATATTTGTATCCTATCTCCAAAATTCCAACATGGACGCTGTGCGGTGACGCACGCGCTTTCCCCTGTTAATAGAACTTTACAGCTTTTTAATGAGGCACGAGCACTTACTAAATTTCAGCCGGCAGACATTTCTTTCATGTTTATTTATTTTTTTCGTCGCACCACGGTGAATGATTGCGGGCCGAGTGATTTAGCTAACGAGAGCCCGGGACGCGTGTGCATTTGTCTTTTCGTAACAAATTTAGAAAATGAGACATCACGGCGCGGTTAAAGTGAGTCGAGAAGGGTTGCCGTTATTTATTAGCTACACTGTTTTGTGTAGTTTGTATGCTTTCGGATTTTCATGTGAAATTAAACGAAAGTTAAAAATAATGAAAATTGTTGTAGTCTAAGAAATCTTTTAAGAATGCGAATTACGCTATTGTGTTGACTTGCATACGACTACCGTGTTAACTGTTAACCCTATACAGTAATTAGACTGTAACAGGTTTAGCTATTAGCATATGTAGTCCTAGTACAAGATTTGATAGTTTTTTAAAACAATCGCAATATCCATTTTCTCTCTACATCCTGTAGAGTATGGTCTGGTCACTAGTGGGATCTATGATGAATAAAAATTGATAGTATCATACTTTACTTTAATTTTTTATCATATTACCTAGTCGAATACGAAATAAAATTTCGAGCGATTCTTTCCTTTTTTACAGTATGAATTACTAATTTGGAACTTCAATTTAAACGAATTCGAAAACTGTGAACGTATTTTTAACTTGTATAGACATAATACTGCACTTTTGCGTAAACAATCACTACTGCTACTATTGTCGAAGACTACGCTTTGCTTAATTGTTATGTAGAATCCTAGTGCAATCCGACTACCCCGATGACTACACAGGCATCTATCATCGTAGTTTCCATAAATGCCAAACTGTCATCCCTACGGGCGTTTGTGAACGTAAATCTAAACAGTTTTATTAGTATGTGCGCGAGGATCGTCCCGAGAGCAATTCAAACGGCTAATTTGAATTCAGAATGGCGGCAACACAGAAACATTTTGAGTTGCTTTATCATTGCCAGCTCATAAATAAATTAACATTTTATGTTTTTTTCTCTCGCGCCAATAGCTCGTTATAACGAGTTATTAGCTATTTAAATAACTTTATAATTGGGGGAGGAGAAAAATAATTATGTCATACGTTACTCTTTAACACAGATGTGGTAATAAAAACTCTTTGAAGACCGACACTTTCAAAAAATAAATTTGACTTTGTTTTTGTTATAAAAATGTATTTTTTTATATTGTTTTAATACAATAAAATATATGAAACGACCGCCTCCGTGGTGCAGTAGTGCGAGTAGCCGGCCTAAAACTAGAGGCCGCGGATTCGATCCCCGCACCGAGGCTATTGTTTGTGTGATCCACATATGATTGTTTCGGGTCTGGGTGTGTTTTCTCCCCATAAGATCTGACGTCAGGCAGGTTAGGCGGCCGGTGGTAAAAACTAAAAGCCAAATCTTTCTGTATATATTTTTTATAAGCAATTAATGTTGTTAATATAAAAACGTAATCTAACTTTAAACTAGGTTTATATTGGCAGGTTTGTATAGGTTACCATAGTTACTAGTTGTTAGACTCCTAGTTTAAAGTTACAATGTGTTCAGTATTATGTCATAACACCGTTAATACTACACATCTACCCTTTGATTGTCTTTGGTAAAACCCAAAGTTTCAAACCCCACTTGACACAGAAACTAAGACTTCGAAATGGGGCTGAGAAAATCTTTCGTTATGATAGGTCCCAATATTGTTATGATAGAAATGAAATTTTAAAACACCGACTTCAAAACTGGTATCCAGATCCATTAAGCGTTATCAGTGAGCCACCAACATCTTAGGCTCAAAGCTAACCTCACATATACGTGGTACACTTAGCTTATTAACGGATGAGGCAATGGCGAAACTTGGTTCTCGTTGCGGGTTGTGGGGGTCAGACGGTGGATCGCCCCAGATAATACCAAATCCACCGTCACATCATGATAGAAAGGCAGAACCTGGCATTAGGCCTGGATAACATCAGGCAGAAATTCTCTGTAGGTACCCTCTGTCATCAGACTTTGACAGAAATTAATTGTATCGTAATAAATCTTATCAATTAATAAAAGATACCGTTACAAATTATATTGTAACAGGTACTACGTATTAGGTGATGATTAATATTTCATACTACTAGGGGCTAACGTAGCGGTTGGTACCGTTCCCATTTTCCAATACCGCAATTTTTTACATGGAAACAAAATTTCCCTCGACTTTAGATACTGCCTAATTTTTTGGAAGAAAATCCTGTTTGTGCGATAAAAGTATTTGGTATAAATTTGTTTCTTAAATTTAATGAAGGGTTGATCTTTTCAAAATAATTTACAATATATTTTATGGTGTAGGTATATTACTAAAAAGAATATAACTACGTACTTATATCCATACCATTTGAAAATGCGTTCGTCGACGTGTTTTGCCGTTCATTTTCCATTCAGCATAGGTGTGATAATTTTAGCCGGTAATTAATTTATCTGCTACATGATTGCGGACGATTTGATCGATCGTTTGTACCAAAGCTATTTTAGTCATCATTGTTTCTTATTTGCATTTGTTAGTGACAGGGTAGTGTACTGGTTTCACCATACTTTTACTAATCGACTAAACATATAGAGGTCTCGTCATTCTATAGGGCCGCTCTAAACTTATTCACAAGTGTCGTATTAGATAATTATGTTTATCAGAGACCAATGAATGAGTGAAGGCGTAGAAGGCGGGTGAAGGGTCCAACTTCATTGCAGCCATAAATATTGACGAGACCTCTGCTGTGTATTTGATCGATTATGGACATAATTCGCAAAATAGCTAACAACTCAACGAAAAGAAATTGTGCAAAAAAAGTATATTATGGATAAATTCATCTCAGTGTCTTACCGATTCCGCCGGGCACAGGAAGAGTAGGTAGTCTCCAAGTCCTACGTAGGAAGTATATGATACTTACCCTTGTAATTTAAATATCAGACCCATGGAGAAGGAAGCATTACCTTTTATTATGATCAGAACGCGCCCGTCCGTGTATCAACGACGGTGCACGCCATATTCAAGGTAATATTAAAAGTACCCAGAACATAAGTAACTAAGACATAAATCACCTAAGACTGAAACCTTTCCAAGTGATATCATGACGGTGAAAACCATATTGAAATTTATAGAGCCCAGAAGCAACAACAAGGTGTGTGAAAGTACTAAGTTGATTAAAGAAATCTATCTTTGATAATCAAATGTGCTATAGAACGATGTACTCATATTTAGGGGTCGTTACATATACACCTGCCAGTGAGTGTTTCTGTATCGGATCTTATTAAAATCTAGACACCAATAATTTTATGTCAGTTATGTCTGCTTGTGGTAGGATATTCATATCCGCCTGGATAGCGACCACCGTACACATGGTGTTAAAACCTGCCATAGTGATCCACACGACTTGTGTGCATCGTGTTCCAGGGTCAGCCAGTCTATATCAAGTTCTTCCGAGGGGCTTGCGGCATGACTTGATGGTTGATTGGGGCGGGTATAGGGGTACATCTTTTTATCACTGTGCCTGCATCGGTTATCTGCCTATCCTGTGGCAGGCCCCTCGATTTGCTACTTCCCTCTCCGAAGAGGGAAAAAGCATTTATACAGGCCGGCATGACTCTGGTGACCACCGATAAACTCATTGTTTATTGATGGTCGCTGGTTTTTTGGATTGCACAACGCTTACCATCAGGTATAGTGCAGTCACTTTGCCGTGCTCGGATAAAAAAAGTCACAGTCCCCTATTGAAATAAAACTAATTTAAACGGATTTTAACGCGTTTTTTTATTAATTTTGATGCCGATGTTTCGAAGACTTTTCAAGCTTCGTGTTCACGGGGTGGACCAACACCCAGTCCAGCCTGTGACCACGAAACGTGACCGTTTAAATTAATTTTATTTCAATAAGTAATATTCGCGTAAACATAAGAAATATTACACAGCCCCTATAATAATTAGTATGTGAAATTGAAAAAAGTAGTCGCCATGAGACCCTCCATTGCAGAGGTTGCGAAGCGAGGGGACCTGGGTTCGATTCCCGCACCGAGGCAAATTTTAGTGTGATCCACAAATATTTGTTTCGGGTCTGGGTGTTAGGGGACCTCAAATCCCTCTTAGTTCCTGATACCTAATTCCTGATAAGTTTGTGTAGAACCCAACTCGAACAACGTATATGAAGAGATAGCTGTTTGTGAATAATTTCGTCTGGATAAAAGCTACTAATCCAATGGTCAGTTCCTGCTCCAGCTCTACACAATATGTAGTTCGTTGGTATCATAAATATTTTTTTCAACAGCTTGCATAGCACAGCAACAGCGTTTACTTGAGCAACAGCGGTTGGTGGACGAACTGAATTGGCTTCATCTTCAAAGTTTCCCCGTCCCCTTTTAAATTCAGCAAACGCAATGAATACTATAGCTTGCAAACAAGCTGAATCATCAAAAGTTGTAGATAAAAATTTAAAACATTGTTGCGCCTTTAGACCAACTTTAAATTCATATCAAATCATAACACGAAGATCACGTCGAGTGAACTTCATTGTTGCGAACAAATTCCCGCCAGAGTATCTCCGAAAGATAAAAAACGATTTAAAGGTGTTTCTTGTTCAAATTTCTTAGCAAATTATCTGCTTTTGACGGTGTGTATCTTGCCAGTATCAAACAAATGGGTAGGGAGTATCTAATTTATTTTGGCACGAGTCATGCACTGGTACTACGCCCGATAAATATTTTTTGCGGTGACAAAGGAACCGAACGTGAAAATAATAAGAGTTCTGTATAAAAGATCCGTTTCACATAATATCTTTAAAAAATGCGCGAAACTAACTGATTTACCTATCCAAGGTCAGGATAGCCGCCTTACACGTGCCAATGCAGATCTTTGAGAGCGGCGCGGTCAAAGATGAAAGATTGCACACGGGCGCTACATGGGCTAGAGACGCCTCTGCCTTATAAACTCAACCTACTATGCTTAAAACTTTATGTAAATCTAATAATTACTTAGTTATTTATAATAGGAATATAAGTAGAATATAAGAGGTACCCAAATCCCGTCAGGAATATCATAAACATCAGTTTAAAACACGAAATATTGCGCTTCCGCTACACCACGCGCGCCGCGGCCTCCGAGAGTTGTGGTTGTGATGTCACGTCATGAACGCAGCGCGCGGCATTTTATTATTTTATTAGACGCAGTAAAATTGAATAACTTTGTCATCTTCCAAGGTATTCAAATAATTCTTTCACCATATTGTATGTTACTCTATTTTTGTGTTACAGGAAAATTCCTTAATGAAAAATATGACCTCAATTTTTTTTTTTCGTTTTAAGGCCGCTTGACTTCAAAATCGATATTTGGATCGCTCCTTAGTTAGGAGTCTGGTCGGGTTGCCGCAATTCTGTTTTTAATTGGTTTAAGGTCGAATGACTTCAAAATCCATATTTTCCGGAAGATCACACATTTTTATCGGTGCGGGAATCGAACCTGCGGCTTCTCGCTTCGCAGCCAGCTACTCGCCCACTACGTCACCGAGGCTGTCTAAATAAGTAGATAAATAACAGGTTCCCTGTCCCCATACAAACCACTTTTTTTCATCATATATGTCCCACTCTTTTTTTCATTTGTTTATTTCCCATTTTTTTTTATAAATCACTTCGGTTTGTTTTCTCACTCTAAAGGATGTAACCCACACGTCGCGATACTAAAAATGGGAATTAACCTGCTACGTCCATTTCAAAGAAAGGGATGAATTTGACTCTAAATTTGAATCATATATGATTCACGAACGTACAGTTCTTGGTACAAAATATATCCAATGAATCATATATGATTCATGTGACAGGGAACCTGTTAATATTTGTTTCAGAGAAAACTTTCAATTAGGTAGATACGGTCGGATAGATACGGTCTTAAAACAAAAAAATGTGCCATAAAAACATCTCAATATAAAAAAAATACAATTTAGCTTTTATTTACTTTTTACAATTAAATCACATATCTGACCATTGTAACACAGTGCTAAGAACAACTTATTGCTAATTTGGGATCAAACTACTGCAGAATGACTTCCAATCACTGACATGTCTACAGCACGGTGTGGAGTACGGAAGTCATGCGGTAGAAAATCGCGGCGGACACGACGCATCGTCACCTAACAGCTATTTTCAATAAACACCTCCCCGCCGTGAGTAATTAGTGGCGATATATCAACATGTCAATGTGTTCCGACGCTCCCGCCATCTTAGATATCGGTCGACACCAACGCCACCTATTGAAGCACGCACTAATTAGGATAGGGTTGGGAAATTTAACATATTCTTAGTGTCGATATCGATATATTTTACTATAGCATATAAAATCAAATTTGGCCTATAGTTCATAATTTTGAAGAATAATTTTCTTTGAAGTTTATAACAACAGTTGCACACAGTCAAATAATATTAGCAAATTAAAAAGAATGTCTATATCATAGCCTTTTTTCACCGAAACGGTTTGAATTATAACGTTTACATTGTCTTAATAAAACAGTAAAAAAATCAAGCTTAATATAACGTTGATACAGTCAAGATTACATATTCTGTAAAGCGTCTGTAGTAATGTAACAGAGAGCTGCTAGAGAATCAAAACGTAGTTTTTAATAAAGGACTGACTCCTACAAATTAATTTTTTTTGGAACGGGGGAAGTCTTTTTGTACAGTAGTTAGAGAACAAAATCGAAAAAATAACTTTTGAGTGAAACTAATACCTACGTGTATTGGGCGACCGCTGTACTCAGTAAAACAAGTAGATATAAAAAAAGACACATACACAATATTACAATGGTACAAATCCCTTTTAACCCAAGAGTTCTACTCGCGCTTAAGCGAATTTTAAGATCACCAATACATCTATCGACCTCCATTGCGTTGTTTCGTATTTTGAGCTCACTAATGACCGCTAAAATATCTATCAATTATGTTTTCAGACATGACGATTTTATCACAAAGGAACAAAGTCTATAATGCCTACCGTTTCACTTTCTCGGTCGAAAATATATTTTGTCGTACAAAATGAATGTTTGGACCATTTATTATGGTTACAGAAATTACACAGAGCACGCTGTAACTTCTTGTTTTATTTTTAATGATTTAACAGCACTAAGTGTCATATTTAAGTGCCTGGAAAATGTTTTAACGACGCGACGGAAGAAAAAAATGAATATCCGGCGTTTAAATATCGTGTTATTTCGTAATGCATATAGATATTGTCAAAGCAGATATTTTAAACTAGGTATTTGTGTCCAATTTCATTAAGAAACCATGATTTTAACAAAATTATATTTTTTGTAAGTGGCAGTCACGATGTAGACAGTTTTGTCTCCCTGTTTTCCAATTACAGAGCATAATGCGACTCAATGGCGCACAATGCCGAAGTGTGCTAATTGCTAATTGGAACGTGAATTAGTTTTCTAGTGCACCAGCAGAGTGCGCGAGTTCAGTGTTGAGAATAAAAATATAAATAGTCAATGTTTATACCTTCATCCATCCTTACATTTACTTTTTAACAGGGTCTGAATTAACTTTTGAATATTTCGAAAACACTACGATAAGACGAAAGCTTAAAAAAAATTCTCAACAATAAACAATATTAATTACTAACGATAATATAAATAAAATTTCGATCAATGCCAACTTAAAGAAAAAACACTTGTTAATTTTCTGTTACTGAGTTGGTATCGATTGCATGTATTACCCGAAAGCAGTACTTTTGAGAGTGCTTGATTGTGCGTAGCGTTGCTGTAGTTGAAACATTCAACGTTGAGCATTATGCCGCATAATGCGCTCTAGTGCTGTAATTGGAAAACAGGGACTATAAACTTTGAAGGACAAGGGTATGTAAGCGAACCTTAGCGAATCTGGGCCTTACAGAAGCGTTAAACCGAAATATTCTTTCATGCAACGAAAAACGTAATTCTAATTTCTATGGCATGATCTTTCACTTACACTTTATGAGTGGTAGAGCCAAGCTGTAAACAGTTTTGTTTACATCAGGATTGGGCCTGCTCAACCGGGACGTTATTACTGTCTTACACAAAACCGCTACTTTAGATAACCGGAGGCACAAATCTCCCTCCCCTTCCCAATACCTAATTATCCATATCCTTTAAGGTCGGCAACACGCCCATAATTCTTCTGGTATTGTGGGCGTATATGGGCGGTGGAGATCACTTACCATCAGGTGACCCGTGACCCACTTGCTCGTTTACCGGCCTTATTACGTATTACTTGTTTTCCATATACTTTTATACCTTACTTTATATTATAATCCTGGTTAAGCTCTTGCCTCTCTATAGTATTACGTCTGCGACCCTTATCATGACGTAATTGTATCATCGAAAGTTGACGCTTCAATTTGAGATATTTATCGTCGAGTTAAATTCTGTCGGCCTTATTACGGAACGTAGATTGAGTTTAATATTGGGTTTACATTATCTAATTAAGTAATTTAAAAAAAATAATTAACCAACGCCCGTATACTGAAACGCTACTTAAGTATTTAAGATCGTTTTAAACAAGTTAAATCCCTCTTAGCTGTCAAAATTGTATGAAAATAAGTAGCCGTTAGCCGTCAGACAGCTAAGTAGCGTTTCAGTATTCGGACACAAGACTATAAAATTTTTCTGCTACTATGTAACAAGACCGTACAAGTATTATGTAAATGTAAGGCAGCGCTAGATAAACTGTAAACGCTACTATTCTAAGTTAATTTTTAAATGGGACTGTGGAGTGTACAAATAGGAAAGCAGTCACAAATTAATTATCTTTCCTTGCTAATCCGCCGCTTCGTTCAACTGGCCATAAAGTTGATGCGATGTTCGAATAGCTGGATGAAAGTGAGAAAGCATATTATTCGATTTGTATTGGTCGTTAGGGGTCAATTTATTTAAACAATGGGGTGTAAACAGACGTAATTTAAAACTTTTGAACCTCTGTACTGCTCACAGTCTCTATTAATCGAAACATCCTACTAATATATTATAAACGCGAAAGTTTGTAAGTATGGATGGATGGATGTATGTTTGTTACTCCTTCACGTAAAAATTACTGAATTGAGTTTAATGAAACTTTACAATAATATAGCTTATACATCAAAATAAGACATAGGCTACTTTTTATCCCGGGAAAAGCAGATCACGCGGGCGGAGCCGCCAGCAAAAGCTAGTCGTATATATTTCTCGTACGTTGGGAATATTTAAACTGTAAATGCAATATGATTGATAACTGAATATTTCTGTTCTACAGGGATATGTTCGTCCCGAGGTAAACGCGCCCGCACGGCATTCAGCGCGCAGCAGATCAAAAGTCTAGAGGCTGAGTTCGAGAAGAACAGATACTTATCCGTGGCAGCTAGAGGCAGGCTGGCGAGACAACTGAGACTCACGGAGACGCAGGTTAGTTAGGAAAAGGAGGAGGAAAAGGAGTTAGGAGGATAGGAAATTAGTGTTGAGGGTTCAAGTGGCAGTGGGCAGGCCACATAGCTCGCAGAACCGATAACCGTTGGGACAGAAAGGTTCGTAACGTACTGGCAAGCGCAGCGTTGGACGTCCACCTACAAGGTGGACAGACGACCTGATAAAGATCGCAGGAAGTCGCTGGATGGAGGCCGCTTCCAACAGGTCGGTCTGGAAATCTTTGGGAGAGGCCTATGTTCAGCAGTGGACGTCTTGTGGCTGATGATGATGATGATGATGTTCATCCGACTATGTTGAAGAAGATTATGAAATGTTAACGAAAGATGATAGAGCCAGAGGCGTCTCTATCCCATGTAGCGCCCGTGTGCAATCATTACCCTAGCGCGATCTTTTAAACAGAACATATAACCCGGGCGCAGGTGCATTTGAAAATGGTCGGCCAGCGTGTGAGTGGAGCTCGGCCGGCGCCCCCTAGAACGCTGCGCCCGGCGCCCGTGTGCACCGCACACACACCACACCCGGTAAAAACGCCTCTGGATAGAGCCTGTATCCAGAACATCAAATATTATGTAATATATAATCGGACAATCTTTTTGCTTTCAGATAAAAATATGGTTCCAAAACCGACGAACGAAATGGAAACGCAAATACACAAACGACATAGAGCTATTAGCGCAGCAGTACTATAGTAGCCTCGGCATCGTCGCGCCACGGCCAATGTTCGTGGGCGACCGACTGTGGGTCTTTAACTATCCTAACAGATTGCCGCCAACACAACAACAGCAATGGATAAAATCTGTTACACATAACCACATTTTAGAAAGAAACTCTTTCAGAAGTTTGCCAAAGCCAGATGTGCCACCATTTTTAATTCCTCAACCGACCACGTTTTCCAGTGAACGCTTTTTACCAAATAGCATCAAAGTTCCCGCGCAAAATCGTTTGGTGACTCGCGAAGTTTACAATAATATGGCGTCGGCCCAGCGAAGTATTGATACGTATAAAAATAATATTTTAAGTCACAGCGCTCCACCACAAGAATCGAATATTGATCATTTAAGAAGACTGGAAGAAAATTTTAGTATTTAAGATTTATTGTTAATCTCTAACATTACATCATATATTTGAGCAAATAAATTAATTGTTTTCAGTAAATCATTATTTCAAATCATTTTAACCTTATTTTGTTTCCTAAGCAGAGTAGAGATAGAAGAAAAAAGCGGAGGAGGTTCTCTAATCGACGCGTTTATTTTTTCTATGTTTAACCTCGCAAAACTCAGCCAAACGATTTGGGCGATTCTTTTTTCATTAGAAAGAGCAATAAATAGCTTGAAGTTGGTCCCATTTAAATTTTAATAAAAAAATACACTCCCAATATTGTGAAATAGATCTCCTATTTCCCCTACTAACTTTTCAACATCTGTACTACTCACAGTCTCTACTAATCGAAACATAGTACAGTCGACACTCGATAATTTGAAACTCAAGGGAGCAGAGAAAATATTCAAATTACCGCAGCATGAAGTTGGTCCTATTTAAATTTTAATAAAAAAACTCACTCCCAATAATTTTTTTTTTTTATGTGGGGCTCCATGCCCCACTGTCGTCCCTCTGATATTATTATTCAGAGATTTTCCCATCTGTAAATTCTTTACATTTTCACTTTTAAAAAACCCGCAACAACACTTTACATGCTATATCCTTACAATAAGTCAAAAATTTACGTCTTACTGCACCGGTCTCCAGTATTCTGCCTAGATTCTCTTTATAAATTTTAATATTAATTTCGTGCTCAGCTTTCAGACGTTGATACAGAAATACTGAGCACTCGTGCAATACGTGTGCGACATCCTCTATAACTTCCGGGTCACAGATACATGAGGGGCTCTCCTTGCACTTGAAGCGATTCAAGTACTCGGAGAATCCCTCATGGCCCGTGAACTCTCCCAATATTGTGAAATAGGGGATGAAAGACTGAAACTAACTATAAACACTGATTTGATGATTCTTTCACTAAAACTAGTAAAATAAAAAGCTTTAAAAAATATGTCTGAAAAGGGTAAAAAGAACCTATCATAATTGACCATTGCATTATTATTACCCGCGAGCCACCCTATTCTGTACTGTGTGGTAGAACTGGGTAATACTACTTACAGCTAGCACTGTGTGGTAGCTCCGAAACCGTCGCGTGAAGCGTCGCGCAAATGAAAGCACTGAACCGAATAATTACCTACTGCATTCTAACACTGCTTTATTAGAGCCATTTAAATTCCTTGGCTTACTGTTAACTACTGAGGAAATAATAGAACTAAATAGTGACCAAACAATTAAGCCTTTCACGCGTGCCATCTGTCCATACATAGTTAGCAGGTGTTTTTTATATACAGCCATTTTTGACCAGCTTTAAAAAAGGATAAGGTTCTCACTTTTTTTTTTTATTACCTTGATAGGCAGACGAACAAGCGGCCCGCCTGATGGTAAGCGGTCACCGCCGCTCATGGACATCGGCAATGCCAGGGGCACAGCCAAGCCGCTGCCTACCGTCACTTCTGTAATGTTTATGTACGTAACCATGTTACAAGATATCTCCGCCAAATGTGGACTGATTAAGTTACCCTTATGTGGAATAAGATATAATGACGGATTACGACGGAAAAAATTAACACTCATCGAATAAAAATAAAATAATATAAATAAAAGCTTAAAACGAATAAAAGCTGTTTTTAATACTAAAAATAGGAGAGGTAAAATAAAAAATCGTTTTACTAACTACAGCCGACTATTCATACAATTTGAATGTATAAGTGCCTACTTACTTGCTTAAGTAGGTGGTGGTAGGTCACTGCCTAGACTAATCTATATATATAAAAATGAATCGCTGTGCGTGTGTCTCGCAAAAACTCGAGACTGGCTGTACCGATTTGGCTAATTCTGATCTTGAAATATCTGTGGAAGTTCAGGGAAGGTTTACCCGGTGAGAAAAAATGAGTAACATAAATAATAAGTAACGGAAAACACTAAAAACTTCAACTTAATTTTACCATACAAACTGTTCCTGGGTATGAAACATTTGACATCTTTTTGATGTGAAACATCTATAAGCGCAGGTATAAACCGGATTGTTGGCATTGCGAAGCTTGCAGTGGTGACGGGTCGCCACGCTATAGTAGACAGGACAGGGACAGGACAGGACAGGGACAGGACAGGACAGGACAGGGTCAGGACAGGACAGGGACAGGACAGGGACAGGGACAGGGACAGGGACAGGGACAGGACAGGGACAGGGACAGGGACAGGGACAGGGACAGGGACAGCGACAGGGACAGCGACAGCGACAGCGACAGCGACAGCGACAGCGACAGCGACAGCGACAGCGACAGCGACAGCGACAGCGACAGCGACAGCGACAGCGACAGCGACAGCGACAGCGACAGCGACAGCGACAGCGACAGCGACAGGGACAGGGACAGGGACAGGGACAGGGACAGGGACAGGACAGGGACTGGACTGGACAGGACAGGACATGACAGGACAGGACAGGGCAGAACAGGGACAGGACAGGACAGGGACAGGGACAGGACAGGACAGGGACAGGACAGGACAGGGACAGGACAGGACAGGGACAGTACAGGGACAGGGATAGGGACAGGGATAGGGACAGGGATAGGGACAGTACAGGGACAGTACAGGGACAGTACAGGGACAGGGACAGGACAGGGCCAGGGACAGGGCTGTCCCTGGGGGGAGGTGGAAGACGACCTGACTTAGGTCGTCGAAGTCAATTAAATGTGCGACGGGCTACCTCACGTGCAATGGTGCAGTACCTTACGTAATTGCATTTAATGTAAATGGAACATTTGTACTAAGTTTTGACCACATTTTACACAAATATATGTAGGTGATACGAAGTTCACCGGGTCATCTAGTATATTAATAACTGAGAGGTCACTGAAGATCTGCTGGTCTGATTGCACCCATCACAAAACAATATTATAACCTGGCGAGGCGGCCATCTAAGGTTTTGTTCCCTGTGTTTCTCTCTGTTGTATTTGATACGATATCTTACCGTTCGGCCAGTATGTGCAGGGTTCGGTTTTTAATGAAGCGTGAGTGACTGTGATGCGTGGATATGTGTGTATGCGTGGACTCAATCTATGGTACAACAGGATAAAATATTTATTATAGAAAGGGAAGAAATAAATGGTTCACACAGCAACATAGATCATAAATTAATGATAAAAACTAAGGTATGGCGCAATAGTAGCGGTCGGATGTACAACAGAACAGTGACTACGGCGCTGGGCCTAGCCACAGTAAAGGTATAGGCCTAGCGTAGTTATTATGATTTAACATGTCCAAAAAATGTGGAACGCTTCACGATTTTGCGTGTCATCCTTGCGCAGGGGCCATGCTAATCTTCTCTGTATCGTTCCAATTTTAGTATATGTACTGCCGAAGCAAGTACACTTGAGGTGAACTAAAACATGTATATATCCTAACAAGCTTAATAATGTTAATAGCGCGATGTAGAATTATTAAAATTATCTAAATAAACTTTAAAATAATATGGTGTTTAATGAAATTTATAAATAAATTATAATTTAAATCTACCTATTAACTCTAATATTACTGGAATAATTAATGAAACAGATGAAAAATATTTATAAAACAAACTTTACATATATAATTTGTGTACAGCGCCATCTACAAATATCTAAGCAACATTTTTACCTAGACAAAAATTTACAATTTCAATCACTAGATGTCGCTAGGACACTACAATAAATACTAGATGGCGCTTTACACAATTTGAGTAGAAAATATTATACCGTATTCACTAATCAAACCTGCAAGAAAGGCTTGCTAAGAGGCTTGGGCTACGCTTGAGCTAAACCTATGTTCCTGCTGTCTTGTCTCCCTCTGGTATTTACAGTTCATTTGGAGCACACGCTGTGATGCCATACACATTTATAATAGTTGGTGGTCACTCTTGCTCGAATTTTTGCTACCCACACTGTGTACGGTAGGCCAGAACATTATGGACGAGAGCTATTATAATGGTATTACGAGAGGTATTATTATCTTAGTTTTTCTTTTTAGTTATATTTCGTAACAAAATATTCACGACGATTTTTTATTTCAAATAAAATTTCAAAAGAGTTTTAAATACATAATTTATTAGTATGGTACAACATGTTTTTGAATGATTCCCGCCGATACAGAATTACTTACCGTTACAACGAAATGTACATAGATATATTCAGCTATTTCAACTCAAATATATATGCCTAATATGCCATGCTTGGCATATAATACATAACTGCTTTATTCTTTCTTTTCTATAAATAGTTATAATTTCACCGATTTGTCCCTGAAGTCCATTCCACTCATACATAACACCGTTTTTTAATATAAAACATAAAAAATAAAACTCACACATTCATTTTCTATGATTTTACACTTTTTTACCTCGAGACAGTTGCCATGTATGTTGGTGTTGCCATTTAAAAAAAATAAAAAACTACTGTTGACTTTTTATGTAGCCACACTTGCAAAATATACGACTGGGATGAGCGAAAAGCTAACCTCAGCTTTGTACATTGACAAAAAATTCGTGTCAATGTTGCCAGGTACAAAAACTTTTAGTCATAGAATTATTAAACACTCCACGTCAAAAATCGATTTAGGCATAACTTTATTGTCCTTAAACATTTAGACTGCGCGTCTAAAATTAAATCGACGTTTTACTGGCCGGAAACATGATTTTCTAACCACACGTTTGTTGCACTTAGTGAAATGTCTTTATGAATTTCTATTTTTTTTTTATTATAGCAACTGTCTGGTTCCGCCATTCGTATGGATCGTACGGCAGCTGAGTGAGAGTTCACTGTATTGTTTATATTTATATGTAGAATTTATGAAGGTTTATGTATGTACGCCAGGCTTAGCTAAGTCCTTATCAACACTTCACTTTACTGGTGTGTTCCGTGGTGCTGCATGATGGTACCTGCAATGTAAACTACTTTTACAAATCATACAAACACTTCACATAAACACAATACAGTCACCAATTTACAAAAGAGTTGGACACTGATATCTGATGGTAGGTGATTATGCTTGTGTGCGCTATTCTCGTATACTACATAAACTAGTAATGTTTCCTGTAGTAGTAGTAATGACTGTTGGGTTTATTTATTTATGTACTTAGGAATAATCATAGAATTATTTATATATTTTGATACAGAGTCTAACGTAACATAGATATCTGTAAGGCTCCATGGTCACAAATCATGTTTGCATTAAAAAAGCCACTATTTTGTTTTTCTTTGTTTTAAGGCCCATTGACTACAGAATCGATATCTGAAGGGCTCTTTAGGCACAGATGACAGAATCAATAATAGGCTTGAAAACACAAAAGCTGGGCTTGATAACGCTACCAATTCACCTTAAAATTATTTTTGTAAAGATACCTGCCGCAACGGTACGATATGGTAGCATTATTCAGTAACATAACATAATTATAATGTTAAGCTTAATGGTAACAATTGACATTATTTTAACGTTATTTCAAGCTACGTTGCCTTTTTCTCGCCCCGAGGCGGTGCGCAGCGCGGCGCGTGCAACCTTTGGGCGTCCCACGTGACTCGCGCTATTGCCGTTTTGTTGCACCCTAATCTACATGAACATTTTGCTTCATAAAATATTCTATTACATTTATCCATTTTGAGTTAAACAGGAAACATATAATGGTTTCAATCAGAGTAAGAACTCGCTTCTTTACGACTACACGTTACGGCCGGACAACCAACCACACAATATAGTCGGTTCTACAGCATTGTGTTAGTTGTAAGTTAATTGCATGACAGGGTCTTGTCCTGTAGGTGTTACACCTTTACCCAGGGCCGGATTTAAACTTAATGCCGCTCCTGGGCACCGGAAAAAACTCCGCGAAATGTTTTTTTCAAAAAAGAAAAATAATCAATAAATTAAATAGATAAATTAATTAAAGAGCCCTATGGTCAGGGATCCCTGAGCCATTTTTCCACTTGATTACTATCAAGCTAATTTTCCGTGAGTAGCTTCATATCGATGAGACGCCCAACAATTCCCTATGCGAAAAGTATTGAGTATGATATATATTGCCAATCCGAAAAAAGAAATACTAATTAAAATTCTTTTATTCCAGAAAATAGAAAAAACGAATATTATTTAAATCGCCACCCTAAAAAATTTTGGTCTGACTGCCTGCCTGTACGTGTACCTGGCTAGCTGGCTAGCTGTCGTCCTGCAGCGAGGTGAAGCGGTTGCCGAGCGCGAGCGTGTGGCGCGCGCCGGCCGGCCGGCTGGAGGGCGCGCCGCCGCCGCCCGCCGTGCTCCACCCGCCGCCGCGCTTGCCAGTCGCGCCCAGCACCGGGAAGTAGTCGTCGTTGTGGATGTCTGGCGCGTGCTTCTGTTCACATACAATGTAACCATTAATGTATTGTATCACCGTGCTTCTGTACAAATAACTTCAGCAATATAGATTAGTAAACAAACATTAGTCTATGTTTGCATGTGATGTATTATATGTATTATGTTACTTATAATGTATATATTATCGATAATTGGATTGCAGTTAATGAGATGCAACAGCCATTACATTTACATTATTATTTCCAAGGTGGTAGGTCCCTCGTATGCGAGAGGCCGTGTGGGTTGATACCACCGCTTTGTCTATTTCTGCCCCCAAGCAACAGTATGTAAGCCTTGTTCTGTTTCGGTTTGAAGGACATTGAAGCCAGTGAAACTACTGGGCATTATGAGACTTCACATATTATGTATCGGGGTAAGAAATGTATTGAAAGTTCTCTGTAGTGTTGTTTCTGTTTATGGGCAGGCGTTGCGTTTATCATCAGACGAGCGCCTTGTTCGTCTTGTCATTTAATCAATAAAAAAAAATACATTTAATTCAATAAAGACAATTTCAATCGGCTGCCTGTTAGATAGAAGACATAGATTTCTCCGAACCCTCCTAGAAAGGTAAATAATGTTATTCAAGTACATACGCTAACTTGGTTGCGACGCTGCGTGGTGTCTGGTGCCCGAACTCGCGAGGCAGGCGGCACATACGCGGCGGGTTTGTTCTCGCGCGGCTTCTCCTCCACGGGCGGCGGTGGCGGAGGCGCCTGTTCTACTTCCACCTGCTAACATACATTCAACACACATACTATAAGTTAACACTTGAGGTTAATACCTCCTCAATTCATTATTTTGTCTACCGCTTTGCTATGGAGGGAAATGGACAATTAATATTTCCAACTCCTCCCTAACCTTCTATCTGATTAATTTCGTTGCGGGACAAAGACATTTAGGCATTCCCAGACTCGCCGAGCTTCACTGCTCGGTGTCAACAAAATGCGTGCCACTGTTGATCCTAGTTCACAGGAGTTACAGTGGCGGGTGTGTGGGTGGGATAGTCTCATGCTATAAGTTGATTTTGCAAACATTCATTAATTAAAGAAAATCATTCATGCTTTATAAGCAATATTTCATAATGAAACAATGCAGCTGGAGAAGAAAGATGGGGACTGTCAAGAGACACGCCATCTTGAAAAGGCCCGTATCCAGCAGTCCATGAATGCTCTGTTATGTGGATTGCACAAATATGTTTTTGCATTGACAATATAATGCAAATATTTGTAGAAATACGCCAAATAATGCTGACATTTGTATGCACAAAATAAATAAATGGCCATATCTGTTCTTTGCATTGACTAAGAAGCTTGGGTTTTTTACACCTCCTTAGGGACTGTAGACCTTAGTATTTTATATTAATTTCATCTTAGTACATCTAACTTTGCTCTTAAAGAAAAGTATCATGAAATGATCATGGGTTTCTTTTGTTCCATAGTACTCTAAAACCGTTAAATCGAAGATTGCCAAAGTGCATAACTTTAGTACCAATTTTGGTATCTATGTATAATAAGGTGGTGATATTCCAACTAAGTCATACTTACAGGCTTGTTCCAGGGTCCCTTAACTTTGCCACCTTCAGGTGCAGTGTCCTCTGATGAGGAGTCGCGCCCTGTCTCTGGGGCTCCATTGCCTCCCTGGAGCACCTGGATCTTCAGACCAGTGTAATCCTTCACTGGCTCTTGATACTCCTTCCATTCTTCCTCCTCCTAGAAAAATGGAAACATATCTTATAAATCCTATAATTATATTTTCAAGTATATTTCAGACACTGGAGCTTTAAAGTTTTCTTTAAGTATATAAATGAATGACTCCGGCAGGGACAGGTGTAGCAATAAAAAAAAAAAGAAATTGTGCAAACATTTTTTTTTATATAAATAATAAGTTTTAATAAAATGTAAAAAGAAAAAAATGAGAAATATTGAAAGTTCACCTGGAGTTAAGACCATAACTTACTAAATAATATTACTTTTGAGAAATCAACTCCTATAAATCCAATTACATGATTTATTTTATGATTTAGGCAAAAAAAAGTATTTTTACAAAACGCGGGATTTAGCTTGGCTTGTTGAAGTTAGTCACTTTAGCCGCGTACTACGCATCTGGTCATCCTTCAGACTATAACAACAATAGCTGTGACTAACTTCAGACTGATACTGTAAAAACAGACAGATATTGTAAAACTCCACTTATTTCGGAAGTTTGTAGTACCCCATTATTATATTATTAAAACAACAACTTACAACTTGTTAAAACAACAACCTTCGATTCAAGAACTTACAAACAAGATAATGTATGTTCTTGGTTCTCACTACCATGTGCCTTTGTATCAATTATTTACTTGTTAAATACTAGTATATTCTGAGTAGTCAGCAGCATTATTATAAACTTTTATGCATAATACTAGCTGTTACCCGCGACTTTGTCCGCATATTATTCAACAAAAAAGTTATTGCTCAGTTCGCAGAGTTTACGATAACTTATTAATGCGGTATTTCGCGTAAAGAAATACCTATGCTACTTTTAATGATATTGTTCTACTTTATGAATCAGTTTTGTTTTTTGTACATATTTGAAGACAGACACTGAAATTTTATTACTGAAATATTTATAGATAGATGTATAGATAAAATAAAAAATTGGTGTGTGTCGTGGGACACCAGGTAGGAACGAAGTTCCTTCGGCTAATGTAGAATCGACACAAATTGTAAAAAATACAAATTATCAACTAAAATAACAAAATAAAAAAAAGACGTGTAGCACTCGGAGACTGCCGCGGTAAAGCTATTGTATAGCATTTTTTATCAAATTATGTAAAATTCTTTTAAAAATCGAAGGAGATATAAAAATACTTCAAGTATAACTGGCTGAATGAATTTCATTTTTTACACGCTTTTTATTAACTTCACCTGTATGTTTGTTTGTAACCGACTCCTTTGGGCGCGATTTTGACCCACTTCAAACGGCCAGATTTCGTTCAAACTTTGTAGATTTATCGAGGACCGATGACAATACAATAATTTGATAAAAAAAATAATAATAATTTAATAATAATAAAATAATAATTTAATTTAATTAATTATTGATATTCGGGTTAGGAATTCAAATTGTACTCTCTGGATCTTCGTTAATTATAGGGAATATCGTAGTATCTAATAGTGTCAATAGATGGCGCTTTTTTGATGTTCGGGTTTAAAATTAAAATTATACTCTCTGGTACAATATATTTATATTTTAACTAAAAAATGAAAAATAAATAATAGTTTAAAAAAAACTAAAAAACACGCTTTTATAGAAAGTCTAACTAAAAAATTTAAAATAAATTTGAAGAAAACAATGTATTTTATTGTAAAAAAAGCGTGGGGTGCTTTTTAAGATACTATCTAAATGATAATCCTTCTACTCATATGTAGTCAATGTAATATTGATTACTATTGACACCATGCACCACACGCTTTTTTTTACAATAAAATACATTGTTTTCTTCAAATTTATTTTCAATTTTTTAGTTAGACTTTCTATAAAAGCGTGTTTTTTAGTTTTTTTTAAACTATTATTTTTTACACGCTTTTTATTAACTTCACCTGTATGTTTGTTTGTAACCGACTCCTTTGGGCGCGATTTTGACCCACTTCAAACGGCCAGATTTCGTTCAAACTTTGTAGATTTATCGAGGACCGATGACAATACAATAATTTGATAAAAAATAATAATAATAATAATAAAATAATAATTTAATTTAATTAATTATTGATATTCGGGTTAGGAATTCAAATTGTACTCTCTGGATCTTCGTTAATTATAGGGAATATCGTAGTATCTAATAGTGTCAATAGATGGCGCTTTTTTGATGTTCGGGTTTAAAATTAAAATTATACTCTTTGGTACAATATATTTATATTTTAACTAAAAAATGAAAAATAAATAATAGTTTAAAAAAAACTAAAAAACACGCTTTTATAGAAAGTCTAACTAAAAAATTTAAAATAAATTTGAAGAAAACAATGTATTTTATTGTAAAAAAAAGCGTGGGGTGCTTTTTAAGATACTATCTAAATGATAATCCTTCTACTCATATGTGTCAATATAATATTGATTACTATTGACACCATGCACCGCACGCTTTTTTTACAATAAAATACATTGTTTTCTTCAAATTTATTTTCAATTTTTTAGTTAGACTTTTTTTAAAAACTGATTGAGCTGAAATTCGCACACAATTTTGGTGCAGGCAAAAAGCAACTAACGCTGGCTGGTTATGCGGCGCTTTTAACGCTTCTTTCTTACGCTGTTTTCTTACGCTTTTACTATCACATTTTTTTCAGTTCGGTCACGCAGCAAAATCCCTATCCCCTCCAAGCCTGCCGTAAGGAACTTCGTTCCAAAAGTAGCCTAAGTTACTCCTTGTTACATCAGCTATTTGTCAGTGAAAGTCCCGTCAAAATAGGTCCAGCCACTTCAGAGAATAGCCGAAAAAAACAGACAGACAGACATGATTGAAAAAAATGTTGTTTTGGTATATGTACTGTGTATACATCCAAATGCACTTTGTAAAAAGCGGTTATTTTAATATTACAAACAGACACTCCAATTTTATTTATTTGTATAGATAAAATATACGTATAAATGAGACTTAACATCTTATGTCTCAGGGTGACGAGCACAGTTCAGTGCCATGCACTGCTTTGTAATTCAAAGTTCTGTGTGGCGTTGATTCTGTTTATGGGCAGGCGTGGCGTTTACTATCAAGCGAGTGCCTTGCACGTCTCGTTATTCAATGAAGTATAAAAAACAAACAAACTTTTTTTAAATTGTATGGTAATTTTTTAAACTAATAAATTATAAAATTGTACTAATAATTCAATTGCATATTCATATTAATATTATTTGACATGATTATGATGATTTTATAGTAATTAATTAACAAAGAAAACAAGACAAAGCGTCTAGGGAAAATATGAGTCACAATAATAAGATAATGAATGATGGCCTTGTGGTTGTTGTATATGCAATGAGAAGTATTCATTGAATATTTGATAGTCTAGTAAGGTAAAGGGTCAATTATACAAGAAAAGCAAAGTTATGTATTATTATCATTGTCTTGGTTTAGGTTTGATTAATTTAGGTCGTTACTAAGTTAATTTATTTATTTATTACTTGTTTATTTGCAAAACATATAAGTAATGTTACAATCATATTTTTGGTACTTAATTCAACAAAGGTATTCCTTTTGGTGGAAACTTTGACAGAGCAGAATTTGAATATTATTATGAGAGAAAAATAATTTTGATTATAAATAACATAACACAGAGGTACATCAAATGTAGTCAATAGAATTTATTGTGTTTTACTTAAGTGCGTTGGTATTTCTACACTGCATCCTCAAAGGGGTGCCTAAGCTGTGGTACAACTAGTATTCCTAAAGCTTGCAGAGCTTTTTGCTATCCCATGATGTAATATAGGGTGTGTCTATTACCATATCAGGCACAAATTCTAATCCCAAGCAAAAAATGTCTACATGCTCTAGCTCTAAGATAAACCTTATTGCTGAACAAGGAAGAAAAGAAAAAAACATCTATGACTATTGGTAGATCATATTGGTACATAACACCTTTATTTATCAAAATAGTTTTAAGTTAAATTTTATTTCAGTTTGCGGTAAAGTTGTTGCTCAAAGTACACCGATTATAGGTCTGCTTTGACTGGTACAAAATATTATTTAAATGTAATATTATATTCTGCCAAAGTAACTACTGCCATTGTTATTTAGATTTTCATATGAGAAAAAAGGACAAGTGGCAGCTGTGCTAGCACAGTGCAGACGCATTGTTAAATATACATCATAATGATTACACAATTTCCAATTTTTTTATTAAATTAATTATAAAACCCCTAAATTACTTACTTTTAGTAGTACTATGTCTTATTCGAAAATATTTCTAATGAATTACTGGATTTAAAAAAAGTCTAAAAACAAATACTGTAATTGTCATGGTGTGACCAGAGGAATAGGTTATATTTCTTTGCAATGAAACATGATAAATGATTCGACCCCAAATCAGCTGAAATCATTGTTGACACTGAAACGAAGTAAAACTATTCGAAAACTTCTCAAAAACAATATTTCATTATTTGCACATGTGACACAGTATCCTTTAGCAACTACCACTCAACTACACATTAATATTAGTCTGGGGGGACGAAACCATTATTAGTGCATCAGAATGTTACGGCACTGTGTTACATTGGTTATATTTTTCAACTAACATGTGAAATGCAGTTAGAACATTTTATAAAGATTTGTCGATCTGTCATAAAAATTCAGCACAATGTACAATCCAAACCAGGTCATATAGATCGAAACTGCATCGACTGAGCGTTTGTCACTACATTTAACGGGCAAATTTTCACTGAATTCACAGAAACTTAGTCATTCATCGAGTAACACGAGTAAATCAATGACACGGGGGTAGCTGAAATACCGAAGTTTGTACTCAAAACTCACCCCGGCTCTTCCCGCCTCATCGCCTTCCTGAACAGGCCTCTCCTTTTTCGGTCGAGTTTCAGTTTTCTGTTTGGTATCCTCCAACTTTTTAGCTAACTCATCTGCTGTCGCGAACTTTTTCACTTTCGACTTTTTACGATCTTTTTTAGCAAAGAAATCATCTAAATCGGCCATTTTTAATTTTGAATAAAGATATATTATGGTGCTGTTAGGTTAATATGGTAATCACAGCAATATTAGAACGAAACAAAAGGGGAAAATTAGCCCCCTAAATGTAAAACGACTGCTTTGGCAAGCGTGGCCGACTGTTTCTTTTTTTTAAAATGGCAGATCGAATGTTACTAGCATTAAATTTTGTTGGCATGTAAGTAGATTACCGTGTAATGAAAGTAGAAATATACCACAAAAATTTTACAGTATCTAGATATCTGCATGAAATATGTGAAAATTAAATTTATACGTTTAAAGTAGGTATGCTGTATCATAAGGACATTATGCTTATTACATCTAAGTACTTTATATCGTTTAATATGAAGTATTTCCGATATGTGATTGCTGCCTCAATGTATAATTGTATAGTTGATAAATAGTCGTAATAGTTATCGTTTTTAAACCTATCAAAAGCAAACAAATCAAACAGGGACGGATAATACAATATTTGGCCCACTTATCAGGTCGGACACTATCGTATCACAATCAAACCCATAGCTAGCCAATACGTTATCTAATCTTCCTTACCTTACGATTGCCTAGAGGACTTGCTACACAGAGTTTATTGAAAATCAAAATGTTAGGACCAGTGGCGAGAATTTCCAACCGATTGGGACAAAATGTGATGAAGATGAGTATAAGGAACGGATCCCATGGAGGCATTCCTGGGGAGGTATGTTGAAATTAGTTTTAAGTTACGTAATTTGAGGATAGCACACTGCACGCCCCGTCACGTTTGTACTGATGATTGTTCTCTCCAAAACTTAGAACTACTGTTACTCTTCTTGAAAAAATATATTATTTTGGTTGATTGAGAAATGTATTCCGTAGTCTAAGACAATACCTAAATGAACAAATTGTACTAATTTCAAACATATCTTTCTATGTAATTACGAAGACGATGTTCTATATCAGCAAAGGACGTCAAAAAATCATTCATCAATAGATTCATCAACTTGTACTTTCAATTAAATACCTAGTACAATTAGCAAACGAATAAAATTATGTTAATTAAAGGTACGCATTACAAAATATGTGAACTTAATAGATGCTCTAAGCAACAAATACACTTTATTTAATTTTTGTAAGGTACTGCTATTCAATGTTGCCCAGGAATGTAAACTAGTATGATAAAGGTAGATGTACTAAGAATGACTGCCGTTCATTAGGTTATAAAAAAATATTTGAAATATTATTGGAACGAAGTTCCTTACGGCAGGCTTGGAGAGGATAGGGATTTCGCTGCGTGACCGAACTGAAAAAAATGTGATAGTAAAACCGTAAGAAAAATGCGTGGAAAAAATGCGTGGAAAAATTGCGTGGAAAAAATGCGTGGAATAAAAGCGTTAAATGAGAAGTGCGCAGGCGCGACAGTCGCATAACCAGCCAGCGTTAGTTCCTTTTTTAAAATGAAATTCATTCAGCCAGTTATATTTGAAGTAGCTTTATATCTTCTTCGATTTTTAAAAGATTATTACATAAGTTGATAAAAAATGCTATACAATAGCTTTACCGCGGCAGTCTCCGAGTGCCACACGTCTTATTACGTCTATTCTATTTCTATGTAATTTTATGTTGTCAAACAAAAATAAAGAGACATATTTTGTTATTTTAGTTGATAATTTGAATTTTTTGCAATTTGTGTCGATTCTACATTAGCCGAAGGAACTTCGTTCCTACCTGGTGTCCCACGACACACACCAATTTTTTTTACTACATTATTCTTGCATCCTTTATTTTAGTGCCTTTATAATATTGTGAAAATAAATCTAGTTAATGTTATCTAAACAATATTACAGAATCTTCCATTTGACATCAACAACAAAGCTCGCCTGACGTTCCACATGTTCTGGTTCTTTGGAACTGGCTTCGCCGCTCCTTACGTTGTCCTGTGGCACCAATTAAGGAAAAATGCCGCTTCGTAAATAGTTATGGTAAGTTTACTAGTAAACAATAATACATAATAGTAAATAACATACAAACCTGTGTTGGAAAATGGTTTTAACTTACACTCAATTTCAATAAAATTTGTGTCCTTCTTTGTTTTATCATCGGTTAAAAAATTAAAACAGCACCATGATCTCCCCTATTACTTTTTGGACGTAAAAAAAAACACGAAGCCAAAAAAATAACAACATACGTACTTATAAGCTCACGCCTATATCCCCGAAAGGGAAGGCAGTTACAGTACATCAATATAGTACCACATACGCGACAAATGTCATTTTGAATTAAACACGTCGTGAATATAGTAAGATCGCAACGGAAACTTCTATGAGTTTCCGACGTATTATATCATATTCCGTGTTTCTTGCTAAGTATGCAGAAGGATAAATGGCATATAATGCACTTGAAGTTGTATCTAACTTGTAGCTACGCAATTTTTTACTATTGAAGTGATAACTTCTTATGGGAGGGTGAACCGAAACGTTCCGTAACGCGAGCGGCGGCGAGCGGAATGTTCCAGAATATTCGAGAACCTTCCGTGAGACGTCACGCGGGCTAGTTGACCAGCCAGCGCTAGCCGACTTCCCTGGAACTTCGATAATTTCGAAGTCCCAGGTGGCACACAGTGACCAGTCGGATTGGACCGGACTTTGACCGGACTTTCACAGGACTTTGACCGGACTGTGTTCGTTTTTTTTTATGGCGAATAGACATGTTACCGATTCGAGGTTAGAACTCTGACAGCGGCGTGTCGTCGCTTGTTTAATTTATTCCATAAACTAGTTTAGAGTTGTGTTTGTTGTGTAACCACTTGCACGTCCAAGGATACTTTTCTAGCCAAAAAAAAAGGTGGGTTGTACGTCCAAGGATACGTTTGTAGCCATAGCGACATATTTTATATAACCGTCGTTATTAACAAATTGCAGGTAGTTTTTGTGTGTTTCATTTGTTTATTAGATAACTGACGAATTAGTTTACAACAACAATCACGAGATGGTAGTGTAAGAAGCCTCGAAGAATAGTTTCTTAGGTCGGACGTACAAGTGGATAAAAGTTGTGCGGTTTTGTTCATTAAACATCGACGGTGATGAACAGTGTATGGAAGCATTGAAATAAGTGATTTAAGAGAAGTACTGAAAGGAGTTAGCACCTGGAATCCGACAGGACCTTGAAATCGACCGCACACGTGTTTCATCGTTCTGACATTAGATATAGTCTACGTATGAAATTATATGACTGAAGACTTGGCAGCATGGTCTACGACCTTAGCCGGTTCCTGTAAGGAACAAATAAAACAAAAAAAAAAAAAAAAATAGACATGTTACCGTAATTTTGTTTTTGACATTGATAATAAAATGACGATATTTTACTTATTTTATAATTTGGAAAAAAAGTACCAGGTTCGCATAAACGCGAAGAGAGTAGAATGTCCATTTTTCATGGCGAGTAGCCGTAATTAATAAACAAATGACGATTTGGACAAAGAAAAACTTTTTAGGTTTTTTCTTATTTGGAACATGTTGCCGTAAAAAGTACCAGGCTCGCATAAACGCGAAGAGAGTAGAATGTACTTTTGTCATGTCGAGTGGACATGTTGCCGTAATTTTGTATTCTCGCATGTTGTTTGGTAAGTTTTCACTTCTGTCGGCACTCCCGGAGTGCAACCCGTTATTTTTTTCATTGTACAAAATGTAGAAATATTTTTCTTTTTTTTTAATTGAAACTCTATATCAACGTTCTTCACAACAATAATAAAAAGGCGATTCAATGCTTTTCAAGATTCACCTCTAATGGATGAAAAACGCTAGAAAATTTATATTTAATTAGATATAGATTCTTTAATCATTGATATTTAACCGTATATGGAGCCGCTAGCTGAAAGCAATTTTTTAAAAAAACATCAATGCAAACAATGCAATAACTGAAAGGACTATGATAGAATTTATTACATATAAATTTTTTCCTTTTTTTCAGATAAAGGAACTCCTTAGCAACTGCTATGTAATCATAATATTTGTAATGACGTTTACGCAATGTAGTTAAAATCTCAAATAAAACATAATTTGTATTTTTGTAGTTTTATTTCGGCAAATCGGATGCATCCATAAAATCTACCATGACAGATATTAACGAACGCGATAGTAGTTTTTGAGAAAAAAAAACAAAAAGATTTTTGTTCCGTGCTTTCCTGTTTTCCGGTGGTTTTCCGTGTGTATTCTTCTCACTTTGATCAGGGAATTTTAAAAATGCTTGCTCCTCTAGCTCGTATCTCCAACAAGCTTGGCAGGAATGTGGTTACCAACATCGTGAGGAACCACTCTCACGGAGGTGTTCCTGGCGAGGTAAGTTCCAATTTCAAAGGCTGTATTACATAATCTTATTTCTTCATTTGTTTCCATTTCTCAGTAATATAAAACAAAAATATATGTCCCTTTTTTTTGCTGAGTATGTGTGTATGTTTCATTAAATTATTTAATACTCTAAATATGACCTATTTGTAAATGTAATGGAAGATGTTCGAGGTTAAGCTAAGATTGTACATAATTGTACTAACAGTATTAACTACTTCATTAGTATAAAAAGAATATCATTATTAAACGATTAGTCGAACCACTTAACACCAAATTTGACATCAAATCATGACGGGAATATGGATGCAGATATTAAGCTGGGATAATGCCAGCTAGACAGAAAGAAAAATTATTCGTAAATTATTATGACCTCCGTTATTTTGTCTAGCCAAAAGTACCTGCCCAATACATACTAAATGGGCCCTATCAATTCTTTTCAGGGATAGGGAAAATTGAATTTTTTACTTGAATAAATGTTATCATCAGAGACCAGAATTTGGTAATACAACTTACACACAATATTATACTCAATAGCCACATCTGTAATAGATTACTGACATTTGGATGATAACCATGCTCTATAAATGGTGCATTGCAGCAAATACTGCAACAATTGTTGACATAATAATAAGATTTTATTAAAATGTTTGTTTAATTATAAAAGTCTTTTTAGAAAGGAAACATGGAATCAGAATCATTTATTTGTAAACATAGGTATTATAAAGGAGGAGCTAGTCGCAGTAATTGGCCCCTCAAGATCCTTTTACTACATTAAAAATTCTTTTTAATTAGACAAAGCACAACTTTAGATAATTATTTTATTTTAAAACTGTCATGTTTCCAGAATCTGCCATTTGACCTTCACAACCGCTACAAGCTGACTGCATACTTCATCCTGTATGCTGGCTCAGGCTTCGCCGCCCCTTACCTGATCTGTCGCCACCAGCTTCTTAAAAAGTAAATGGGTATTTAAACACCATTCTACAGCAGATGTCAAATTCAAACAACCTATAGAGCAGGGATTCCCAAACTATTTTGGGTAAGAATCCCCTTTTCCAAAATGAACTGATACCTCAGACACCCATAGCAAAATTACTTTAAAAATCCCATCTCTAGTTTTTTTTCTCTTGATATAAAATACTTATCAATTTAAAAACTTTGGTTTTTGTTTATGTTGACCTCTGCAAAACCAATTTCAACCCCAAAGAATACATTTCAACCAATTTTAGAATCCCTGCTATAGAATATGACAAGTATTTCACCCTAGATAATACCAAATCTGATCTAGCAATCAGAGTCATAAATAAAGTATTACCTTTTTTACTGAATAAGTAATATGTTGATTATTGAATAAGCAATATGTTGATATTCAACAATAAGGTGAGCTATCATCACACTTTTTATTCTCAATTGTTATTCTCATTCATACACTTATCAATTGTAATAAATGAGTGATGAAAATTGGCATGAAAGTTTAGGATGTCTAGATATTGATAAGATCCAGTATATAATTACTCACTGTCAGGTGTAAGTAAAAATGCTTAAATATGTCTACACTTTCTGTAACATGTAGTTTTCTAAAAAATTGTGTGATATAAATTAGAGACAACTATGTTCTCTTATAATTTTTGTGATCACCTAATAGGTTTTTAAGAGTGTAAATAATGGACTATAAACCATGTCTGTGTTGGTTTTGATGGACAAGAAATTATGTTCTATCTCTCATTTACACAAAACTGTAAGATTCTGAGATCATTTATTGACATTATATATTTATATATCTGCTATCACCGACTTCTTAAAAAGTAAATGGCTAAATAAACATCATACTACAGAAGGTGTAGTCAAATTCAAGCAACCAAGCAATAATTAATATGTATGTAATTGTAAAAAGGCACCTTTGGTTGTAAGTAGCACATCAACATACACCAACATCTTTTGCACTGTTACTGTAAAAGTAAATGTAAATACTATTCTAGTCTAATTAAAGATTACGACTCCATTGATTTTAATGATTTTGCTAATTTTTTTGTATTATATAGCAATAACTAAAAATAAAGATCAAAACAGACACCCTTGAAAATAACAAACAAACCATATTAGTACATACTAAATACTGCACTATTATATGGATACATCATTAAAAAAAAATACAAATAACATATCACTTTTTGTTTTCCAGGTAAAACTATATGCTTCAAGAATTCCTGTATGAAGATCTAATAGGCTTAAGTTAGCAATGTGTAAATTATGTTATATTAATTTGTGATTCTATAAATCATGTTTTAGAATCTAATAAAGCCTATAATTTAAGACCATAAAATTTAACATAATATTTAGGTATTTATTGACTAGGTGGTCCGTCGAATGCGTGAGGCCGTCTAGGTTGATACCACCGCTTTGTCTATTTCTGCCGCCAAACGTGTACGTACTGTTGTGTTTCGTATTGAAGAACATTGAAGCCAGTAAATTTACTGGGCATTATGAAACTTAACATCCTGTGTCTTGGAGTGTCGAACACAGTCCAATACCATTGGTTTGTAAAGTTCAGTGTGGTGTTGCTTCTGCTTTTGCATTATGACCGTCGTTTCCAGAGGTGCTCGTAACAAGCTATAAATTGAAAACGTGTTATAATGTAATGCTGGATTTAAATCGCATATTATTCCTAAACTCGAAATTGCGTGTGCTATTTACGGCATATAGAACATTTAGCGTGTCCGCGTAGGGTTGCCAGATGCGCGTACGCGGATTCCGGAACAAAAAAGGAAAACTATTTATTAGCAATAGACTTTCATTGCCTCTAGTATCAGCAATAGGTTTGCCTGACACACTCAACAATTCCGAACAATGTATATCGAAAGTTAAACTCAAAATTCAACAAAAAATACCTAAGTACCATAAAACTATACTTTAGACAAAATTTATGTTATGCTCGCTGGCACACGAAACTGTCAGCGTAGTTTGGGTGTCCGTAAACGAGTAATCACGAATTCCAAACAAAAAAGGAAATTACTGGACAAGGGACAAGGCAGCCCATTCCGGGACAATGCCGGATTTCCCGGAAGTCTGGCAACCCTACGTCCGCATGAGTAGTATGTTTTATATCAATCCGCGCTTCATATAAACTAAACACTGTGTAAACTAGAATTTATATTAATAGGTTGAATAAGGTTTTGACAGGGGGAATTTAATATCTTTGAGACAGTTTTTTTTTTATTTTTTCTGACGGCTTACTCTCGGTTGATTGCCAGAGTTCGCCTTCACATCATAAATTGGCGGTGGATTTTGAATTTTCGTGGGTGTAAAGGTTAAATACATTCAATAATATTTTTGAAGTGGTAGAGCTAGGCTGTAGACAATTTTGCCTATAGCATGGATAGGGCCAGCTCAAGCGGATTGCTTTATGACCATTGTCTTACAGAAAACCGACGCAAAGTAGCAACTTGCTGTTACGTTTCCTACGGTGAGTGAGATATCCGGAGGCCCAAATCCCTTCCCCTTCCTAATCCCTTTATTACAGGGATGTGAGATTTTTGGAAAAGTATGGATTGGATTAAATAAAACTCGATAATTAAAATAAATCAATTACTGCGAAAAAAAAACGATATTTTATATTATTTAAATTTTATGAGTTTATCATAACACATTATTTTTATTGAAAATGTTGAGCTTATAAAACTTATGACTCGCATGACAGAAATTAAATGACTGAAGACTTGGCAGCATGGTCTACGACCTTAGCCCGTTCCAGTAAGGAACAAATAAAACAAAAAAAAAATGTCTCTGACAGTAATTTTTTTTTGAAACAACAAAAATATTTCTTAACCTAGATGTTCGCTAGTTACCTATTTTATTAACTACAATATAAAATAACATACTCAAAAAAAAGCATGATTAATGTAGTTGTACCGTGTGCACACAATTAAGTTACCGTGTATTGATACTACCACCGGTAACCTAGAAAAAAAATGCCAGAAACCTCTTGCTATATTCTCGATAATGGAGCTTACACAGCAAAAGTGGGTTTCTCCACTATGAACCCAAAGGTGGTACCCAACTGTATAATGAAAGCGAAGTCGGAACGCCGCCGTCCTTTCATCGGATCACAAATAGACGAGTGTCGCGATGCATCAGGCCTATTTTACATATTACCTTTCCAGAAGGGTTTCCTAATAAATTGGGACACTCAGAAAACCGTTTGGGACTACATATTCAGCAAGGAGTGTTGTCCGGTAAACTTTAACGAAATACCTTTGATCATTACTGAGCCATTATTCAACTTTGCATCAATTCAGGAAGCAATGACTGAAATATTCTTTGAAGAATACGAATGTCAATCTCTATTGCGAATTAATCCTACAGATTTAGCAGAATACAATTATAGAAAAAGTCATAAAAATGAGTGTACAGTTGTGGTTGATTCTGGATATAGTTATTCATATATAGTTCCATACATAAAAGGTAAAAAATACCGTGAAGGGATAAGAAGAGTGGATGTCGGTGGCAAGGTGTTGACCAATCATTTGAAAGAGGTGTTGTCATACAGACAACTCAATGTTATGGATGAGACATATGTAATTAACCAAGTCAAAGAAGATTCATGCTTTGTTTCAATGGATTTTATGAATGATATGGAGATTGCTAGAAAGAAAGGTAATGAAACAATTTTAATATTATCATCTGTTTATTTAAGTTGGTAAAAATACAAATGAATAAACCTTTATTAATATAATACTAATATTATCAGATGTAAGTTGTTTCATTAACAGCAATGCTGTTGCATTACATAGGTTCTTCAATAATAGGCTCAACTGCCTTCTATGTCTCTCATTGTCATGATAAAATATGAATCTTGATGAAATTAATTTAGGCTCTTTAAGCCTGACTTTAATATAACTAATTCAATACATACTAATTCAATATTTAATTCATTTTTATAATTGTAATTTTTTTTTAATTGTCATCTGTTTAACATGTTTTCAGGCTCAGACAACACAATCATGAAAGATTATGTACTACCAGACTACACAACAATCCGACGTGGCTACCTACGGGATGTGGTGCAGCCTGATGAGGACCTGGAGCAGCAGACTTTAAGAATGAATAATGAACGGTTCTCAATTCCTGAATTACTCTTCCATCCTTCAGATGTCGGTATACAACAGATGGGCATCACTGATGCTATTATGCATTCCATAAACTCATGCCCTGAGGAACATATGGAAAGCTTGCTGGAAAATATTATTTTGTATGGTGGAAATGGGCTATTTCCAGGCTTTAGAGACAGGGTATATAAGGATGTTCGGGCAATGGCATTAGATCACTATGATGTAAATGTTTCATTAGCTGACAACCCAATAACATATGCGTGGGAAGGAGGGAAGATGTTATTCAGAGATCCTGATTTCTACTCTTTCTGTATGACAAGAGAGGAGTATGAAGAAGAAGGCAAAGCTCTCGCATTTGAAAGATTCGACATATAACGGCGGAAACGAGCGAGGCGGTCCCCAGAATAGACCCTCGCTCGTTAAACTATGATGTGATTTATGAATGGAGAGTGGAAAACTCCAAGCAGTGCTAGGAATTGCTGATTAATGGGTTGTGCTATATTGAAATAGTGTTTGATGGAACCACACCATCTGAGGGATAGCCATAAGTGATTGCTAATTTATAATGGCATCAATGATTACTGCAGCTTAGTGTCCATGACTGATCTTTCACATTCCTTAAAATCATATGGCTCTAAATAACAGTATATGCTTAGCTTTATGTATGTTATCATAATGCATTGTGTGTTGAGGGGAAGGTGGGGCAAAACGAGTAGTGAAGGTTTGATGGACAATAAACCACATTTTTCATGATATTGAATACTTAAATTCATGAGTTTTAAGGTTTATGACATTATGAGGTTTTGGATTCATTTGCTAAATTTTGTATAACCAATAGTTTAAACATGATCCGTGATTAAGCAAAAATTACATTTTGCCCCATAGGGTGACATTTTATTTTATTTATTTAGATAATTTATAACATCAATTACAGTTGCCACCAATGTGATGTTATAACTAATACATTATGGTTAGCTTTTTTCTACGCACTTATATAATGGGGTAACCTACTAGGCAAGATGAGGTACAGAAAAATATAATCTAAATTTAAACATGCACCTTTTAATTTTGGATGTCCCTTCATAAATCCTAATATCCAGTATTTTCCAGTCCTCCCAGAATTTCCTATTCTTCATCTTTGCCTTCTTTAGTCCCAAAGCCATCATCACCAATCTCATAGCTTTAGTAACCTAAATGGACTATTTGTTCTCAAGTTGTTTTTAGGTACTCCATACGTTTTTGCAGCCTACAAATAAGCCATTATACTTTCAATAACAGGCGAAGCCTTGCCCATGTTCGCCCCATCTTTCCCCATTGGGTCTAGTAAAAAAATAACATTCCCAGAACAAAATAAGAGAAATCCTTTTGAAAAATATGCTCCACAAATCTTCAAATTCCACCCTTTATATCACTCCAACCCTCGTCGCAGGCCTACAGTCACCAGTCAATAAAACACTGGGCATTAAGAGACGTAACACATTGTCTCGGTAACGAGTGCAGTTTAGTGCCTTGCAGTGCTTTATAATTCAAAGTTTAGTGTGGTGTTGCTTCTGTTTATGTGTAGGCGCGTGGTTTCTACTAGGTGAGCGACCTGCTCGTCTCGTCATTCAAGCAAATAATAATTCCAAAATAACGCTTTTCTTTCGCGGGTATACTGTGTCACTCCTGCGAGTTACAAAAAACGCGTTACTTGGCGTGACGTGACAAGATCACTATGATTTTTCAATGTAATTGTTTGCTGTAACTGGAACTATATTCACGGCGCGCAATAGAAAAATTGTTCCGTTCGCCTTTTCCCAAATTTAGTTATCGGGTGACTAAGGAGGCGGGGTGTTGCACGGTTTAAGTATAGTTTTGCATTTAGTCCGTTGGGATTTGGCTGTAGACCCGGGGCGTCTTGTTTTACAACCCCATCTTGCCCCACCCTCCCCTATATTTTCATAACAATATTGTGTGTTGAAAATGTAATAAATTATTGATATTTTAAAGGAGGATAGAAGTAAAGCCCCTGTATGTTAGTGCGAGCCGTGTCCGCAAGCGCATCACTTCCTGATTCACTATTAATAAGTCTTAGTGGCAGATGCAGCCATCTTCAGGCATAATAATATAAAATGCAGACTAAATTGTATTTAAGTATCTATCTTATTGTATTCAATAACTATGATGAACGCACTCTGCCAAAATTGTTGATTAGAAAATATAATCATTGATAAATTATGTAATGTAAAACGAATAGAAATGTATTTTAAAGGTGAAACGAAACGAAACTTTCATTTCACTAATGGATCAATAAACTGCTAAGTCAAGATTTATTTTTGTCCAAAATATACAGATGTTAATTTATTTTTAATTAATTAATTCAGAATTAGCAAAAGAATACACTTTGAGAAAAAATGAGTAACATAAATAATAAGTAAAGGAAAACACAAAAAACTACAACTAAATTTTCCAATACAAACTGTTCCTGGGTATGAAACACTTGATGTCTTTTTGATGTGAAACATATATAAGCGCAGGTATAAACCGGATTGTTGGCGTTGCGAAGCATGCCATGGTGACGGGTCGGTACGCTATACTAGACAGGACAGGGACAGGACAGGGACATGACAGGGACAGGACAGGACAGGACAGGACAGGACAGGACAGGACAGGACAGGACAGGACAGGGACAGGACAGGGACAGGTCAGGGACAGGACAGGGACAGGTCAGGGACAGGACAGGGACAGGACAGGGACAGGGACAGGGACAGGACAAGGACAGGGACAGGGACAGGACAGGGACAGAGACAGGACAGGAAAGGGACAGGGACAGGGCTGCGCAGTTTTATTAATATTGGCAACTTAAAAGGTACTTTTTATTACTTAGTTGTCGTCGTTATTTAGAATGGGTGTAATGCTCTAACTGAATCCATAAAAAAGTATTTTATAATCACAAAACTAAATGGTATCACAAAGTAGGCAAATGTAATTAAAATGCTGGAGGCGGGCAGCCCTATCGCATGTTTACGTACCGCGCGGCTGTAGGCATTTATTTCTAAAATTCAGCTGAGTTACAATACAGTTTACAGTGGTTTCGTGGTAGTCGATATGTATATTTACTACTACTACACACAGAAGTTAACTAGGCACCTCGGTGTAATGACGTCATAGGAATGTACTAACTGCATAAAAAATTCAAGTACCAGGTGTGAAATATATTTTATATATTATTTATTTTATTGATGAGATTGTAAAAGTCATTAGTGAAAGACTCGCATTCCTCTTTTTACCCGGTGTAGATAATTTAACAGGAATGACGAAACGTTTATTCTTTTTTTCATTTTCAAAAAACTGCATCAGTTTCAAGATAATGTTTCTTTTCCTACTGTGAATAGTTTTCCCCATAATCAATCACTCAAAAATCTGTCCAACAATAACAACGAAAAAAACACGAAGAACGCGCGTTCGCAACGGTATTATTTAATTTACTGACCGTAATGACGCGTCGAGGGCGAGAGCGGTAGGCGGTGGGGTGTGGTGGGAGGGGAAGCGCATTCCACTGAGGTGCCAAGTTGATTTCTGTGTGTTATAAATAAATATGTTTACCTATTTCATACAACCAAAAAGGTTAGATAGTTCATCAATGAAACTATTACTAGTAATTTCATAAAGAGAATTATGTGTCAATGTCATTTAAAAGCTTTTTACGAACGCGAACACTCTAAAATGCGTCGTTTTGCGAATTTCGCGTCTTTTTGCCGTAAACTATCCACTACACCTTGCTTACACCAATCGAGGAGTTTAATGAAACTGAAAAAGATTCAGGCGGAGTTCCAATGCAATGATGGGAAGCAGATATACCTGAAGGGAGGGTTTGGAGATAGCGTCCTGTACGGCACTACACTTGTGGGCTGCGTCGTAGCTACCGTGATGACTTTCTTCACAATATACGAACTCGCCAAGCCTCCTTCGTGGAACAAACCTTGCTAATGTAAATGGTGTGAAATAAACTCATTCTAGGACTTTTGTTTTAAATGTCTACATTTTGACCTTTACCTTTAGTTATTTCCATTTTAAGCTCCGCCAAATTTTACTTGTAGGTATGTATTGCTGTGTTGAGATGAGCAGGTTTTTTATCGTCACTTAAGATAATTAAAAAATCCTTGAATATTCTCCTGTATAAGAGTTTCAGCTCATAGAAATAATTCCACTAGATGCATAACACGCCGGCCTGTAATCGCCGAAGGAGTAGGCAGAGGTGTACCAGTACATCCACATTTGGCCGATCTTATTTCCGTCCCATGACGTGAAAGGGGGCGAGCCTATCGCCATCCCACTAGATGGTAAATAAAAACACCATTAAATTAGCATATTAATTTATTAGTGCAATAAGGCATTCATCACATTTAGTACACTCGTACACGCACGCGACGCGACGCGACCCCACCAAAATGCATTTTATAGAAACGCCTTCAACCACCGCGCAACACTGGGACTCCTGGACTAAAGCCTGCGCCACCAAACAAAACGAAAACATAACTGATTCTAATAACACGCTTTACGGTGGTTCGAGTTATAGAATAAGAGATTATTTAGCGGTTCATATATCAATATCTTGAATCAAACCCCTGGGTGAAAAATCAACTTAATCAATTTATTTTCATGTTTTCATACACTGTTCAAAGAATGTGTTATAAATGCACAATGTTGCCAAAATTACATTTACGAAAATTAACTAAACATTCTAGCTTACTATGTTGTGATACAGAGACAATTACACCCTTGAAACACATCTCTGGGGTGTTATTTACATAATGATGATTTTGAGACCTTAACATAGGAAATAATACTCAATGTCATGATGGGAGGAATGGAGTATGTAATGCATAAAAATGATCACACTTGACTAGGTAAAGCATGTATGTGTCCAGCATCATAAACTTTTGTAAAATTGTCACAATAACAAAAATTTCCACTTGGCGTGTTCAGGTTAACAAAGTTCTGAGTAATCCAACTTAAGACGCTTAGCGCATGTTTCAACAACACGGAGTAAATACTACTTACCAAATAAAATGACATGTTCAAGTAAAAAAGTCATATTCTCCGTCTGTAGATTGTTAAGTTAAATTTTACTCAAACATTGTGAAACAGGACGTCGGAATATCTTAGTTTTCTTTGCACATCTTATATTGCATAGTATCAACTGTATTCGTAATTACAATTCAATTTTAGGTTATATCTCACCTATGGTGAATATTTAAAGTGTACTCAGTGAATTGTTTAGCTGTTTACTGAGTATCAATATTAACTACTCAGAACTTTCCTTGAACACTCCCAATTATTTCAAATGCTTTATACATTTGTATATGTATCAACTATATTTCTCTCTATCTCTTAACGGCGCAGGCGATAGTTACTAAACAGAATAAATAAAGCTATGTAGTATAGCGATATTAGTGAAACATTTTTTTCGTGTATGTAGTGGTACAAATTTACATACACAACATAAACTGAAACTCTTGTCAAACTGTTGACCAACATAAAATATAATTTGTTCAGTTTAAAATACCCAAATATTACACCACTAGACACACAAATGTCTCGTTTCATTAATCTTACACATAGTTTGTTCAAAGCGCGGTACAATGTCAACTGAACGTTAAAGTAAGTGAATAGTGAAGTAAGTAATGTTATTCGATAGAGTCGGCCGGTGAGCGGACGTCGTCTATCTTGAGAATCATCTTGACGAGCTGCGTGGCGAGCGCGATCTGTTGCTTCTTAGAGTGCAGAGACTCAATCACGTTCAACACTTTCATGTCGTTTGAGTCTGGAAAATAAGAGCACAGGTTGTGACTGACTTCAAAAAAGTTCTCAATGCGTCTGTATATTATATTATGTTATTTTTATCACAATTATAAAGATTAAAACACCATATGGCTTTATTATAACATTATAGAAAACTTAATACAGTTTTAAGTTTTTAAACTTAAAATGAGTCAAATATCTTATTCAGATGGTATTTACTCTTTTTTAATGTTACATTATAATCGATTATAACATCTTATACACCTTAAAAACTATCTTAGAAATATAAGTGACTCACCTTTGCCCATGCAGTCAATGCCTAAGTTAGGGTTGTTCTCGGCCACTTGTCGCGCCTTCACCTCAGACAACGAATCGATTGGTGACAGACCACTAGAAAAGACAACGATAATATTATTATTATACTGTGAAAAGTGAAAGTGGTTATAGTAGCTATTAAATAATTTTGATAAAAGAGGTCCTAAATGTTGCAACAGTCAATTGCAAAATGTGCAATGGATTTTGGCTACAAAATGAAGATTTGTATGTTCTACAGTCCACTTAGCAACTAATCTATTTAAAGTCGAAATAGATGCATGTCTGTCTGGAGTTTATGAGATGGTATAACCATGACAGCTCGCAACTTGAATAAACTGAACACTGTTAAGTTCGATCCATTTGTCAGTAGTTAACCATGAAGTTTCAATGAAACAATGTTAGAATGCTATAGGTTCATACAAGTATGGCTCTTGAGGAAAACATAAACCGAGAAATCAAACAAAGAAGTGGCTTATTGTAAACAGATTGCCATGAAGCAGAAACACACAAAAAAAAAGAATGCTATAGGTATCAGGTTCAGCCGGTTCAGTGCTTTCATCAGTGTGCACACTCACTTTCTTTCACACTGGTGCTAAAACCTGCCATAGTGGCCCACCTTGTGTGGGTCGCGTTCCAGGGTCAGCCAGTGTATATCCGGTTCTCCCCAGGGGGCTTGCCCCCTGATCCTAACCCTTTTCCCATCCCTGTTTCCTTCCCCTCCCCCTTGGCCCTTTGGCAGGCCGGCATAATCTTGCCGACCTACGATGGACAAATTGTTTATCTTTGGTCGACACTATTCTTGGATTGCGCTACACTTACCATCAGGTGTAGCTTAGTCACTTTGCCGAGCCAGGATAAAAAAAAAAAAAAAAAAAAGTGTGATCTGACTCGAAGCAAATCAGTCCGTTTAAAATAATGTTGTGAGACCTGTTTTCAGCGAGCGCGAGCGGTATGGCCTCGAGTGCGTCTGCGAACGCTCTGTACGCGTACTGGTCCAGCGACGACAACTGATCCGCCGCGCGCGCCACCGCCAGCGAGCACGACACCTCCGCCGCACCGCCGCCGTACACCACGCGAGAGTCCTGCACGCAACACATACACATACACACATACACATACACCAACACATCAATAATTATACAGTAATACCCCGGCCTTACGCAATAGGTGGGCCGATTAATAAACCGAGCTATAACCGTGTAAGTCGAATTCGCGCAAGTCGGGGTACAACTTTGCATGCACTTTTGAGTGACATAATTTGAGGTTATCAATAAAACACAACGTACGTAAAACAATTCAACGCAGAACACGTTCGAACCTGTCGTAAACAGACCACTAACATGGCGGAATAAGAGAGCTGACGCGCGCGGCCATCAAAAATAAAAACCGCGTATCTCCGAATTCGCGTAAAACGGGGTAGCGTAAGTCGGGGTATTACTGTATATTCTTTTTTTTTATTTGATTGAATGACGGGACGAACGGGACAGGCGCTTGCCTGATGATAAGCGCCACGCCTGCCCATAAACAGAAGCAACACCACACAGAACTTTGAATCACAAAGCACTGTATGGCACTGAACTGCCCTCGTCACCCCGAGACATAAGATATTAAGTCTCATAATGGCCAGTAGTTTCACTGGTTGCAATATCCTTCAAACCGAAACACAACAGTGCTTACACACTGTTGCTTAGCGGCCGAAATAGACAAGGCGGTGGTACCAGTACCCAGCGGCCTCTCGCATACGAGGGACCTACCACCTTGTAATATTCACTTTAAACAAACTATACCTGTATCACCTTATTGCTCTAGTGGCAGCTTACTTAGGTTGGCTCATAAAAGGACTTCATACTGGTTTCAAATCCCAGGATAAGCAATCAAACTTTGTGATTGAATTTTGAAAAATCACACGAGTGTGAGATTTGAATTTGTGCCCAATATGGTTGAAGGGCATACTCTTTCTCACATTATGGGACAAAAATAAGCTTGGTGAAGTTGCGCGCTGTCTACATCTTATTTATTAGCCTAAATGATGTAATGAATGAGTAGGTCACTCGCCTTATGGTGAATGCCACTCCTGCCCATAAACAACAGCAACACCACCCAGAACAACTAATTGCATTGCAATATGCTCATAACTCCCTGACATAAGATGCGAAGTCTTATAATGGTCAGTAATTTCACTAACTGCTACATACCCCAAGGCGAAACACGATAGTTCCTTATGAACTACTGATTGGCAGTGGCGACAAAAAGTGGTAGTACCAACCGAGACAGCCTCTTGCATACAGAACACCTACCACCTTTAGGGATACATGAGCTGATGTTATAGATGTATGAGAGCAGGTCCCAGGACAGCCCGGTCACACACAGGAATGAGGTGATGTGTTATAGATGTACGAGATCTGGTCCCAGGACAGCCCCGTCACACACAGGAATGAGGTGATGTGTTAAAGATGTACGAGATCTGGTCCCAGGACAGCCCCGTCACACACAGGAATGAGGTGATGTGTTATAGATGTACGAGATTTGGTCCCATGACAGCCCTGTCACACGTCACACTGACCTGCACGAGACTGCGCACGATGCAGAGCGCGTCGTGTACGGATCGCTTGGCCTCCTCCACGATCATGCGGTTACCGCCGCGCATCAGCAGCGTCACGGCGCGCGAGTTGGAACATTCCTCGATCACCAACATCTCTTCCTTCGATGTGCCGAATGCTGAAACCAAAATGTTGAAATTATTTCTGTGTTATACACATGACATCCTTTATAGCAGAATGACTACTTTATGGACATTCATAAGACTAGAGGTGCGTGAATTATAAAATTTGTTGCCTGCCTTTATTTTGTTAGTAGGTGAACGGTTTTATGAGTACAAAAACCAATTTATAGTTTAATTGCTACACCCATTTAGAAATGTTAACATATATATACCCCACTTTTCAGTTATCTATATTGTATTTTGTGTATTGAATATATATATAAAATTGCTTGAGCAAGTGTGTCTGATTTATGCGGCAATACGGCAGGGAAAATCTATATTGAATAAACACATACATCCACAGTAGTACAGTAGAACCTCTAAAAATTCGAGTTATAGTTTTCGACTAATAGAGGATTTCAACTTAGGCTGAATCTGATTTGACTTGTAGAGGTTAAGATTCATTCTTACTAATTTTGAGTTTGAGAGGGAAAATATGTACCAAGACAGCTTGCAGGGACTCACTAATTATTTCGACTAATAGAAGGTTGAGATTTCGAGTAATGGAGGTTTTGGGGCTTGAAGGGAAGGGAACAAAATATTTTTTCGAGTTTTGGAGGTTTTCGACTTAACGAAGTTCGACTTTAACAGGTTCTATTGTATTTGTTATTAGTCACATAATATTTGTATAAACTCACTGAGTTCCCTGACAAGGCCACAAGTGCCGAGTTTCTCTGGCGTGAGCTCCTCAAACCTGGGCACGATCCTGCCTCCGGTGGCGATGGCTATGAGTTCCATCTCAGGGCCTCCAACCCACCGCACGGCCGGGAGACCTTCCGCCAGCAGCAGGTGGTTAGCCTCATCGTCGAAACCCCATTGGCATATAGCTAGCGTTGCTCCAGCATTCTAAAATAATATTTTTTTTTTACAAATGTCTGTTCTAAAAATTTTAAAGGTATGAGAAGTTTGCCAACCCTCATTGGGCAGGTGGTGGACTAAGACCTAACACCCCTCGTTCAGGAGCAAGCCTGTATCCAGTAATGAGATTATAGAGCTAGTATTATTTGTTTATTTAGCAACCAAACTCATAATTTGTTACAAATGTTATTTTTGTTACAATTTATAAGGAACAAGATTACAAACTTTTTGCTAAAGCAAATACTATTCGAATAATACGATATAATCAGGCATCTTGACTGTTTCTAAAATTATACCCCGTCCTGATTAATTAACCTAAATCCTGTGAATGCAAGTAATAATAGGTAGTAGTAGTATTGTGGTAGGCAGCGGCTTGGCTGTGCCCCTGGCATTGCCGATGTCCATGAGCGGCGGTGACCGCTTACCATCAGGCGGGCCGCTTGCTCGTCTGCCTATCAAGGCAATAAAAAAAAAAATGGGTGCGTGTACTTATGTACGCGCGTGAGAAGTTATACTTCTTTGTTATTTATTCAATTTAATAGCAAATATTAAAAATTAATATTATTATTTGATGTTCAATTTTAATTTTTATCACAAACTTTTTATTAAATGTTTTTTAAATTTATTTCTTTATTTTGTGAATATTAAATAACCAATAATAAGTATTTAACATTAATAATTTAATAATATTTAGTGTTAATTATATTAAATAAAAGTATTTTAATTTATATCAATAAATAATACATACGGATAGTTAACCTCAATTATATTGGAGCACTTGAAAAAGTATATAAGCACAATTTTTTTCACTAATATTCACAAATAGTAAGTAATATCAATCAAAATATAAATAAATAAATAATACATACGGATAGTTAACCTCAATTATATTGGAGCACTTGAAAAAGTATATAAGCACAATTTTTTTCACTAATATTCACAAATAGTAAGTAATATCAATCAAAATATTCAATTTAAATCACTACTGAATATAATTTATTAGCACATATATAAATTATAAAGGACATTGTCAAAAATGGCCTATGAATCAACACGCATGAAACATTTACTATAATAATAATTATTATTTATAATGTACATTATAATTATTATTATAGTAAATGTTTCATGCGTGTTGATTCATAGTTTCAATAGAACGGACACTTATTAATTTCGAAAACAATTTAAAAAGTATTCACTTCCGTCATAGTCCTCGGTATTATAATTTTTGGTTCAAATTCGGGTTTTTAATAGGCAAAGGTATTGTAGCTCATACAGCCAAGTCTTTGTAACAACACTCTTAAGCTTCGCATTGTTATGCATTTCGCCAAAGACAAGTGTAATTTATTCTCAAGTCTTCACAACAACGATGAAATATCGTAACATTAATAATTTAATAATATTTAGTGTTAATTATATTAAATAAAAGTATTTTAATTTATATCAACATATCCACTCGACATGATAGAAGTACATTCTACTCTCTTCGCGTTTATGCGAGCCTGGTACTTTTTACGGCAACATGTTCCGAATAAGAAAAAACCTAAAGAGTTTTTCTTTGTCTAAATCGTCATTTGTTTATTAATTACGGCTACTTTCACTCTCATCATTTTTTCTTAACGCGCCTAACTTCATACTGTTAATTTTTTGTGTCACAGGTGCGCGCGCATCTTAAAATTTCACTCTCATCATTTTTTCATAACGCGCCTAAAGAAGTATAACTTCAAAAAAAAAATCTCACCTTAACCATGCGCACGATCTCCAAGAACTTGTCGTGTTCATACTTCCTGAGTTCATGGTAGTCTTCCACAGAGCCCACTAACAGCTTGTTCTTGGTCTTTGGCTTGGGCGGCTCAAACGGACACGCGAGGATCGCCAGTTTCACATCCTATAGGTAATATGTATGGTTAACATTAATTAATAAACACAACCAACAGAAATAAGATACGTGAGCCTTGTATGCGAGAAGCCATCTAGTTTGGTACATGTTTGTCTTGTCATTCAAGCAAATAAAAAAGATTATAAAAAAAACTGAATGATTGCTGCTAAATAAGGGCCAGGAATATCATCTATAATAAGGGTCTATTCCTTATATTATTAAAAGCCTATTTAGAAAAATATTCTCAAAAGTGTCTTGTTCGCTATACATGATATCCATGGTGTTTTTTGAATATTGTCTAGATGGGCGTACGATCATGTGGCCTGGCCTATGGTAAGTGATCTCCGCCGTCCGTAGACTCAGCATTGCCAAGGCACAGCCAAGCTGCCTATAATTGAGGTAAATTTAAAGGATATGAAAATGATTTGAAGAAGAGAGAAAGCCATGCAAAATGCAAGGGATTCTATACAACACTCACTCTCTACTCTCTGGTTCACATTAATTACATATACCTTCAGCTGTTTAGGCATCTGCGGGTGGCTCATGGTCTTGTCGATGACGACTCCGCGCACTAGTTTCGAGTCCTCCATACGACCGCCAACTTTGCCCTCAACCTTGATCAGCTCGAAGTTCACATCGCGTGCGTCCAAATCAGCCACGGCTAATACTGCCTGTAAATATTATTTTTTATAATTATAATAAAAAAAGTGAATACTAGCTTTTACTCGCATCTTCTCCCACTCATAACAAGTTTGATACAAGTTTGATAACAACTGGGATAGAAATACTCTATGTCCAATAATATAGACTTGTTGATAGACACACACAGTATCTATCAACAACTTTTGAGTTCAGTATTAGTACATAAGCACATACTGTTTACGTTTTTTTTAATCCTTGTAAGGCAGTGACTACACTGGACCTGATGATGGTAACTGCAGTCCAAATATAATCTTCAACAATTGAGGGACATTGTATTTCTCAACAGTAAAACAATTATGCTGGCATAAAGTTATTGGATATACACTGGCTGACCTTGAATCGCGACTCGCATGAACAAGTGATGATGTTCATTATGTGTTTGTGTGTTTTTCAACATTATGTTAACATTTATGGAAAATTACATAATGCTGAAACTATAAGTAGAAGTAACTTTTACTTACATCAACAGCCATCTCCGCCATCAATCGGTGACACTTCACCACCACCTTGCTGCCGAGGGTCGTCATGGCTACCTTGATCAGGTTTTCTCGGCTACCTTTGTTGACAGGGAAAGCCTCACTGATGCTGTCAAGGTGGGCGAGAGCTGTGGCGGCGGCCATTTCGAACCCATCAGCTATGCGGATTGGGTGGATGCCTTTGTCAAGTAGGTTTGATGCGTGTTCTAGCAGGGCTCCTGTGTAGAACAATCGTAACCATTTATTTAGGTTATTCATTGGGTTAACAAACCATTAAACATTCTTAAATAAGACATACAAAATTTTGATCAATAGACATAAATTCTAAAAGAAGTCAAATGTGTTGGTTAATATAGCTGGTAATCTCTGGAACGTTTGAACCAATTCCAAAATCTTTCATGAAGCTACACTATTCAGTAGTAATCAATGGACAATTACATTGAATCAGTTATTTTTTATCTATTTTTCAAAAAACAAAATTTAAAGAAATGCCCAGTATTTACCTTTTAAGGAGTGACAATATGGACCAAGGGTATAATTATTTAGATTTATATATTTTATTAAAAAGGCTTTCAAGACGTCGAGCCACAAGCAAATATCAACTATTGTTTACCAGATAAACAGTTGATGAGTGTTTTGAATCTTAATATTCAATAAATAATTATTTTTCCAGATAAGTAATAGGTAGCAATGTTTTAATTTTTAATTTGTCCATCATCAAAAATTCGGTTGAATACTTAGTGATAATACAAATACTTATAAAAATATGTGTTAATGGTATTTCGTTGTATTTTGGACACTTCAGACACAGCCAAGGTAGATTTCATGGTAAATCAATACACTATGTGAAAATTCAATCATCATTAGTGTCCATTATTATTTATTTTTACATGTCTATTCATCATTAATACTAAAGAATTTTATCTATTATGTTTGCAAGGTAATATGCAGCAGTGTTATTACATGGTGACATATTACATTTTCCTGAAAGAAGATTGACAATATAAGCATCATTAAAACCCACTTTTGCACAAAGGATGGCCAAATCTTACATGACCTTCCAAATACCTTAATTATTCTCTTCCCTTTAAGGTTGAGAAAACATCCATGAGTCATCTGATATTGTAGATTTTTGTAGGTGGAGGAGATCATATACTATCAGTTGACCTATTACTTGTTTACCAGTCTATACTATTTAAAAAATCTCACCAGCAAGTACAACAACTCCAGTGGTTCCGTCACCAATCTCATTATCCTGGCTCTTAGCTAACTGTACAAGTAGTTTTCCAATCTGATGCTCAACGTCCATCATGTCCAGGATGGTGGCTCCATCGTTGGTGACGGTCACCTCGCCGTCGGAGGACACCATCAACTTGTCGAGGCCACGCGGACCGAGAGATGTGCGTACAATGCCAGCAATTTGACGCGCAGCTTGAATGTGTGACTAGAGGTAAAAATTTTGTGATGTAATATATAATAAACTAATGTATTTTTCAGGGTTCGAGGATATATATCAATGGATATATATCAAGATATATATCTGATATATATCCGATATATATCAGACTGAGTTTCATGATATATATCAATGAATATATATGTCAAATGTTTTATAATATATTGCAATACAAAAATGGTTAAATAAAATGATATCAAGTAATTTTTAGCGTTTGTTACTGTATTTCTACTTCCCAAATGTAGATGGCGTGGAAGTAGAGTTAAAACATACTCCCTAATGGTAAGTTCTAGTCCATTAATGGCAATACTTCTGTCCTAAAAGAAGATTTTATGTTTTTTAGTTGATTATGTCTTATCTAACAGTAGATTTTGCAATATGCAAACAGTATTCATAAATAATACAATAAAATAATAATATGGCTTTCATACAAAATGGATATATATCAAACTTGATATATATCGGATATATATCATAAATATCCGATATTTTGATATTTATAATAAATATCGGATATTTTCGAACCCTGGTATTTTTACACTGCATCTGGTGGTACGTACAGTGCAACCTAAATACAATATTGAAGAAAAATAAATAAAATATAGTGCCATATAAGTTTAATTAGGCATTTCAGCAAACTATGTGTATTTAAAAATATTATCACAATTATGGTGAGTAAATATAAGACTATTAAATTATATGCTGTATTTGTTCTGTTGAGTGACCAGCCTATATGACCAGATAGTAACTGGTTATATTTATACTAAATTGTAAAAAACAAACATTGCTAAAGTGCATAACTTATGTTGTCATATACCATGTATCAAAATGAATTTATATTGATTGCATTTTGAACACTTCGGTGGCTGCTAAGGTAGATTTCATAGTGAACAATACACTATGTGAAATTTTAATCATCTTTAGTGTCCAATTTTATTATGTACTTATGAACTAATTTGCATTTTAATACATACTTTTAGTGTGGTATTTCAAATTTAAGACAAATAATTGGGTAACAATAAAAAAATTGAATCTTACAATTGTCATATTTAAAAACAGTTTATATTAATTAATTCATCTACCAGTTTGACGAACTGTAAGTCTTTTTATAAGCATAGTTAATGTAATACAAGTTAATTGTAAGCAATGTAAATTTTCACATAATCATAGTTTGTGGCACTTAATAGCCTGTGCCAACCCCAATGGGGAGCCAAGTGTGAGTGTACATGTATTTTTAATTAATTAATTTATTACATATAAGGCCTAACCCATTTCATCCAGTAAAGGAGGCCCGTGCCCAGCATTGGGGCATATGTATATTACAGGGCTAGTATTATTTTATTATTTATCGCACAAAATAAGTTTAGAAAAATATATCTCATAAAACGGTACAAAGAAAGATATACCCGCAGGAAATCATGTGATTAATCACTCAAAACACCTGTGAACAATACTCCAAATATTTCGCTAATTATACTAACTACAGCCTGCGTTTAAATATATTCTTTGATTTTTAAGTACTATAAAAAAGAAAAACATAAATTTCACTTATTTAATACAAGATTTATTAAATTTTCTCGACTTTTCGAAACAAATGTTTATATTTTAGGTTATAATATTAAAACATGAATTAAACTTGTATAACGATCTAAAAGTACTGCGTATTTTCGATGTGATAATATTTTACTGTTAGAAATAATTCAAATAAATAAAAAATAAGCTAAAGTTTACCTTCAAAGCATCTATACCGGTAAGTCTTTTCTGTCTATCTTGGTCTCTTAAAATTATAAATGGACGGCCATACTCATCGAAGGCCACCGCTCCAGGGAACAGGGCCATTTTTCACAATTTTTTCACTTCACACACAAAGGATTAAAGTAGATTAAATTTTATTCAACGGCCTAGAGTAATTGTGAAAACAGAAAACAAAATGACAGATTGCTTTTTGACACTTGAGCTTGACAGCACTTGACAGCTACTGTAATTGACAGATATAGTTACGGCTGTCTTCTTCTTTTTATTTATGGCTTTCGCAGTATTATGCATTTAGCCAGTGTCAAGTATAATTAATTCTCAAGTTATTTTTACTAGAACGATGAAACACGGCCTGTTTTCCAATTACAGAGCATAATGCGACTCAGTGGCGCACAATGCCGAAGTGTGCTAATTGCTAATTGGAACGTGAATTAGTGTTCTAGTGCACCAGCAGAGTGTGCTAAGTTCAGTGTTGAGAATAAAAATATAAATAGTCAATGTTTATACCTTCATCCATCCTTTTATTTACTTTTTAACAGAGTCTGAATTAACTTTTGAATATTTCGAAAACACTACGATAAGACGAAAGCTTAAAAAAATTCTCAACAATAAACAATATTAATTACTAACGATAATATAAATAAAATTTCGATCAATGCCAACTTAAAGAAAAAACACTTGTTAATTTTCTGTTACTGAGTTGGTATCGATTGCATGTATCACCCGAAAGCAGTACTTTTGAGTGTTTGATTATGCGTAGCGTTGCTGTAGTTGATACATTCAACGTTGAGCATTATGCCGCATAATGCGCTCTAGTGCTGTAATTGGAAAACAGGGACAAGCACTCATATAATATACAATGCTGGGTTGTGTATATGTGTATCGTATGGGCCTTCGTATTACCGAACCAAACCGAGAGAAAAGGCGTCTTATATGCCTAATACTTGCTTAGGCCAAATGGTTCTACGTATATGTTTGTACGTATAAAGCATTCCGAGAATGTGTCATAAACCACATGGTGTATCATTGACCTGTTTTTTTTTTGCGGTTGCGTTTAAAATTCGTTGGTTATTTAATTTATGTCAATTATTCTGATGTTTCACTTCTGTGGTGTGTGAATTGCACACACACACGTTTTATTATGTAATTTATATCAAAAGCTGGCGAGAGGGGCGCCACTATCAAGTTTCTGCCCCAGTTCGAAAAAATCATAGATCTGTGGCTGCTCGTCTATTGGTGCTGCCACACCGGTGTTAGAAAATGTTATATAACATTTTATAACACCGGTGTGACAGCAACATTTAGTAAACATTTCTTAACAATTTGTAACATTTTGTAACATTTTTTAACAGCGGGCGGCGGTACTTTTGAGAGCGGCGTCGTCAAAGAAGCCGTCAAAGAAGAAGGGCCGATGTCATGTTTTCAAATGTTAGACAATGTTAGAAAATGTTAAGAAATGTTATAAAATGTTGGATTTAATGTTAGAAAATGTTTGTAAACATTTTATAACATCGGTGTGGCAGCACCATATGACGCAGAAAATAAAAGCCCAAAGTACTTAGTATTTCTATTATTTATTGTTGAAAGCAAATATGCCTATATACATTCCTTTTTTCCGTACAAACTTCCCGATCCGCTAGAGTCCTTACTTTGGAACCAAATCAGTGAGAGCGAGCTAGTCGCGTGGTTATGTTAATACATACTTAAATCTAGGAACAGTAACATTAAAACTTTGTGAAGATTGGCTGCTTACATTGTCAGTTCCTGGAAACAAAAAAGTTCAAATAAATTATCTACAGTACATGGAGGGCCTGTTCAAAATATACAAGTAAATGTTATTAACAGCTGATTAAAAGAAAATCGGCCATTGCGTAAATTAATTAATTTATCTTACACATAAACAGATCTGAAAATTATTCAACCTAAAATTCCCACAAACACAATAGGTCTGATAAAATACTCACAAATTTTTACAATATTCTATGAGTTGACAACTGTCAAATCAGACCTACTTGTTTGTCAAGGATATAGATTTACTAATTGTGGTTTTGGCTAGCAAACAACATTTCAACAATAAGAGGTCGTTAACAAACACATACCATAATAGCATTAACAATGTCTGACTGGTTGTTTCGCAATGCACGCACTGCCTTCGCTCGCGACACGTTCGCCTGGGACATCACTATCTCAACATCCTTCTCGTCAACTCCCGTCTCGTCGACGCCTTCCTCGTCCTCTTCTTCAGCGATAGGTGCCACCGTCTATACAGTACAAATTTGGTTAGATTTTATAAATTAGTAAGAGACAATTTTAAGAAAATGCATATTTGTTTCTACATATTTCATGTCAAGGGTATGGTTAAACAAAATATACAATACAAGCATAAACAAGACTTGTATGCTATTACATAATAACGATAACTACCTAATAAACTGAATCATATCAGTTATCATTGTCTGAGACATATTCACTTTTAAATGCAAAGATATCAGTGCCCATACTTTAAGCCTATTTGATCCAAAAATACTGTATAATTGTTAAGAAACTTACCGTGCCAGCAGCAGCAGCGTCGTTACCAGCGGCGGCTGTCTCTGGTGCCTTGAACCTCTCAGCAGCTGCCATGGTGGCTTGTTGTGACAGATCTTCGATCTTAGCCTCGCCAAAAACAATGTATGTGTCAGAGTGAGGGTTCTTGTAAACATCTGGTGAGTTGATTACAAAAAGTATGTTCTTGGACTTCCTGATTGTCACCCTATTCACTCCTTGTACCTGGGAAAATTTAAAAGGATTTTTTTATTGGTTATCGAAAAAAGTCGAGGCAATACCTCACCTCACCTGATGTCAAGTGGTTCCTATCGGAAACCCCAGGGGAAATACTGAGGTAAGTAGTTCCACAATTTATGAACTTTTCTCTGGTGATAAACAGTGTAGTGGTGAAAAGGTAATTTTATCTGTTGCATCATGGACAATAGCAATGACAGAAGCCAAATTTGCTACTTGAATGGACTTTCACAAGACTTTGACAGGGCTTTGACCGGACTTTGACATGACTTCGTAACGTAACGCGTTAAGGGAGCCAGAGTGGCGCCGTGGCAGCTTCCCTTTTTCTCACGTATACGGTAGCAGTAGGCAGGTTCATCTGCTCTCAATTTACCCACATCAGTTTAAGTTATCACTTCTGTCGAGCGTCCCGAGACGCAATTTTTTTATTATTACAAAGTACATAATTCAATGCAAACTACAAAAAATACCTAACTACATGTGCAAAAAATAAAGTAAAAATTCCAAGAAGGCGCAGTTCCTTTGTTGCCTCAGTCAATTTTTATGTTTGGAGTGTACGACAGAACCGCTTCGCTTAGTGACGAACACGCAACTAGGCTTTACGCAAGTGTAGCAGGCTCCCCAACAAATAAACTTTGAACTCTTTGATGTTCGCTCAAAAACCGCCACGGGACGGCAAAGTAAAAATGTCGCTTCAAACTTTGCACACATGCTCAAATAACAGTGCCAAACTTCGTGAGTTTGTAGGTATTTGCATATTTGAAGCTATGTCTGGCACGGGCATAAGAAGTACTTTGCTATTCCTTACTGGTTTGAGTCCAAGCTTGCTCATGATCTTGCGTGCTTTCTTCTCACCGCGTGACTGTTTTGCCTTGGACACAATGTCGATACCGGCGATAGGGTTGGAGATTCCACCAGTGCCTGGTGCACCTGTAAGTCACCAAATCTTTACATTAAAAATATATCCTACATTCTTCAGATAACATTGCTGGAATCCTAAAATAGGAAAGGTGGATTGATCAGACTTATGAGATTTTTGGATAGAAGTTTTTAAGAGTAGGACAAGTGGTGTGGCAACATGAAATTCTCAAACTGCATAGTCACACCTAATCAAAAAAAAACCTATTATTTCAGCTCCTAAAAAGCGTTTTTATTACACATTTATATGTATTACAATATTTAAACAGTAACCACAACCAATAACATAGTCAGGGTTCGAAAATATCCGATATTTATTATAAATATCAAAATATCGGATATTTATGATATATATCCGATATATATCAAGTTTGATATATATCCATTGTGTATGAAAGCCATATTATTATTTTATTGTATTATTTATGAATACTGTTTGCATATGTGTTACATACACATACTAAAATTATAAAATAAAAAACTTGTTTTTGGATAAGGCAAAATCAACTAAAAACCATAAAATCTTCTTTTAGGGCAGAAGTGTTGCCATTTATGGATTAGAACTTACCATTAGGGATTATGTTTTAACACTACTCCCACGCCATCTATATTTGGGAAGTAGAAATACAGTAACAAACTCTAAAAATTACTTAATAACATAAATTTTTTAAACCATTTTTGTATTGCAATATATTATAAAAAAAATATTGATATATATCGTCAAACCCAGCTTGATATATATCCGATATATATCGGATATATATCTTGATATATATCCATTGATATATATCCTCGAACCCTGAACATAGTGTTATCTATAATGTCTGGACCATACACAATATGTGGGTATTTTAAATGTTTGATTGATAACACAAAATTTCAAAGAAATTACACAGCACACCTTATAAACTTAATTATAACTGCCAAATTTATTCGATAGCACTAAAATCATAACTATTCAAATGCATTAAATACATATCTATTAAAATAGATGTATGTGCAATCACAATCAACACAACACACATCACTCACATCAACATTCTATAAAACGGCATGATTTTTTCAAGTGAGAAAGATACATTTAAACAATGTGAATTGGGAACAAACTGTAAAACTTGTATCAAATTTCAATTATCATAATATGATATTTCCAATTTGACAAGTAAAACAGCAAAAGAATAGTGGTTAATAAGCATACCAGCATCCTCAAGCTCTGGGATGGTGTCATCGGAGTCACTGTCGGAAGACGCAGTCTCCTCCTTGCGCTTCTCTGTCATGGATGCGGTGGCCTTGTCTAATTCCGTCAATTCTGGCATTTTTCTGTTCCCAGTTGTTGGTGTTTTGGGTTAAAATTGGTTCCTGCACAAAGTGTATTGTTTTTTTAATCTTTATTGCTATATGTGCTAGAGAACCTGCTACGAAAAAAACAGAATATAAAATCAAGTTGTAACAAATGCTGCCTAAAGGAATAATCATTCTTTTTACAGTACACATAAAATAACAGTTTTGTCTTCAAAATCGGTTTTTAATATCGAAGTTTTTGGACCACCACTGAAGTATTTGATAGGGAAATACAAAAGGAATACTTGAAATAGGTCCACATTTGCCGGAATATTCAATTAAAGTATATAAACACACACAGAAAAATTTAATATCTTTGTTTTGTTTTTTGCGACAATAAAAAATCGCATATACAAAAACAGTAAACGCTATATAAGTAGATTTACCTATGTGCTGTATATGGAGTAGTATGCTCCATTCTTTACGTATTGATTTGGAAACCACATCGCTCAGCAGTAGTAAAAGCATGAATATAACTTAAAAGCAAGGACTATTTGGACCAAAAAAATACTTCATTATACCACCCAGTATGTACTATAATATATACTAAATAATGTCTGAAAAATAATCGCTATATAATGACTAATTTTACACCATAAAATGGCAAGGCCGCAGTATTATAATCATTCTCATTTCAAGTATTTCATGTTCATTTTACACTCTGGACTCACTGCGGCCCTAGGCATTATCCACTCATAAACACACTAAACTTAGCAATCGTAGTTGCAGCTTAAATTGAAAAAATCAATACTACATTCAACAGCCGCAAATATGGGCGCAGACTTTACCAAATTAACAAAATATACCTACAGATAGAACTTAATTGCACTATTATATAACTCAATACCCTAAATAAACACTATATCACAAAGATCTCAACATAAAATATAGATTTATGTACCTTTTCTAAGGAATCGGTAAAGAAAAGACGGTAATGAACAGGGAATTCGCGGCTCGCGTTTTCTTTGACAGCAATAGTGATGTACAAAAAAATACAATTAATCGATTATATTATTAAATGATTATACTTTAGCAGGCCGAGAAAATTTATAATACCTAATTTAGAAGTTAGTTATTTCTTATAAGTTATACCTACCTACTTTTCTGTAGGCGGAACTGTGAATTAAATTTATTTTCACAAATTCTACGCACCCATAGATTTTGTTAAAATTCAATAATTATTCAAAACGTACATTTCAGGTAAAATTAATCTTATTTATTGAACACTTTTTCGGTCACTCTGAATTATTACTAACTTATTCTTTCTTAACAACTAGTTATACTTTCATTAGGCTTTGACTGTCTACAATTTGTTATTTATTAATCGATTACGAATCAAAATCAAATAGAATAAATTCAATAAATAAATTACGAAAATAATTAATTAAGAACATCAAGAACATCACTAAATAACAACATATACACACCGCTGCGATTTAAAAAGTTAATTCTAAAGCAGGCCGTACACCAGGCATACACTTGTATCTCGATAATTGTGGCGCCACATTTGAAACGCGACACATTTAACGCCCCCATATATTTGTACGTGAGCACGCACACTGAGGAAACATTTGTAGCGGGCGCATTTTGTGGCGAGACGTTGTGCGCGCTACATGAATTCAAGATCAAACACGTTCGTTTTTTGTGTCGCGTTGGTTTGCAAAAAATGAAAGACAAAATTGAAATTTACGTTGAGTTGAGATTTAACTAAACTTAATATTAGCTTGTATGTGTTTTCAGACATTCGATAATATAAGTGGAACATTTCTTAGTCGTACTGTAATTCTTGCGAAATTTTGAAATTCCCGTAAATTATACAATCTTGATTAAACGGATGAACCCAATAAGTAATAACGTCTTTTTTTCTCATTAATCGCCACATCAAGAAATCGTCGTCGTCAGACGATGTTGTCGACATTCTCAAAGCGGTGCCACGCTGCAACTGTGCTTCCGATGTGCGCATATACAATACACTAGATGACCCGGTGAACTTCGTATCACCTACATAATATATTTGTGTAAAATGTGGTCAAAACTTAATACAAATGTTTTATTTACATTAAATGCAATTAAGTGAGGTACTGCGCCATTGCACGTGAGGTAGCCCGTCGCACATATAATTGACTTCGACGACCTAAGTCAGGTCGTCTCCCACCTCCCTCCGGTTGGACAGTCCTGTCCCCGTCCCGTCCCCGTCCTGTCCCCGTCCTGTCCGCGTCCCGTCCCCGTCCTGTCCCCGTCCCGTCCCGTCCCCGTCCCGTCTTGTCCTGTCCCTGTCCTGTCCTGTCTCACTGTCCTGTCTCACTGTCCTGTCTCACTGTCCTGTCTCACTGTCCTGTCTCACTGGCCTGTCTCACTGGCCTGTCTCACTGTCCTGTCTCACTGTCCTGTCTCACTGTCCTGTCTCAATGTCCTGTCTCACTGTCCTGTCTCACTGTCCTGTCTCACTGTCCTGTCTCATTGTCCGGTCTCACTGTCCTGTCTCACTGTCCTCTCACTGTCCTGTCTCACTGTCCTGTCTCACTGTCCTGTCTCACTGTCCTGTCTCACTGTCCTGTCTCACTGTCCTGTCTCACTGTCCTGTCTCACTGCCCTGTCTCACTGTCCTGTCTCACTACCCTGTCTCACTGTCCTGTCTCACTGTCCTGTCTCTCTGTCATGTCTCTCTGTCATGTCTCTCTGTCCTGTTTCACTGTCCTGTCTCACTGTCCTGTCTCACTGTCCTGTCTCACTGTCCTGTCTCACTGTCCTGTCTCACTGTCCTGTCTCACTGTCCTGTCTCACTGTCCTGTCTCACTGTCCTGTCTCACTGTCCTGTCTCACTGTCCTGTCTCACTTTCCTGTCTCACTGTCCTGTCTCACTGTCCTGTCCCTGTCCTGTCCCTGTCCAGTCTAGACGCTATACGACCCGTCATCACGGCAAGCTTCGCAACGACAACTCAACAACTACTAATAAATTAAAAATTAATTAAAAAAACATTGTCCAGCGGACAAAATTGTGAATCTAAACCATTCTCAGATCCCCTTGAACACACACAAAAAATTTCATCAAAATCGGTCCAGTCGTTTAAGAGAAGTTCAGTGACATACACACTCACAGAAGAATTATATATATAAAGATTTGTAGCAAGCTGAATTATAGCGCAATGATTGTGGCGACGTAAATGTTCGATGCGTGTAGCATGTGGCGCTGGTGTGCGGCCTGCTTAAGTGGTCTAAGATCATAATATAACGCCGTATTCATAAACATTCACATGTATACATTTTATTAAGTATTCTGTATTTTTACATGAAATTCTAAAATTAAACTGTTGAGTTCAATTTATATTTTCATTTATTATGTATTCTGAGGTAGAGAAATAGGGTCGATAAAAACTATTGATTCGGCTGTGTGATGGAGGCTTGGAGTAATAATATAGGTGGAGGCAATGTTAGATAATATAAGTAGAACTCTTTGGGTGAAGGCTTGAGAAAAATCACCGTAAAATGCTTTTGTCCGTAAAAAAATTAAAGAAAAGAAAAATATAAAGATATTTTTATGTATATATGTACCAAAATATGCACTGGAAACAAGATTTTTTTATGGGCCAATTTTTATAAATGGCAATGTTTGTTAAACATTCAAATTAAATAGTAACGAGCAATGTTATTTTGACTAATGTCGATAAACTTAATGATTGTGTCAACTTAAGTTGTTCAACCTCTCATTATTGTCCTAATAAACGAGTCTAAATATGAAATACTCCATACATTATATCTGAGCACAAATTTAAAATTACCCGAGTATTAAACGTACAGTCAATAGAATGACACGTGAAAATCCAATAATCGATGATCATTCATTCTCTGACGGATCAATCAATTGCGTGAAGCGTTGGCGACTCATTCTTCGTCATTCTACAAAATAGAACTATATTAAATTATTGCTCAGGTGAAGATTGTATGAGTCACGTGATAACACCTACGGCTACGAGATGTAGTTGTTTGATGATTTTAAAGTAATCTAAATTTAGCATATCCGGTCATCTGAAATAGAAACTCGTGACATCAGTTAATTCAATTCAATTAATAATGCTGAGTTCCGGTGGATATAACCCAACTTGATTATGACTACCTGATAGCCTATCGGTCATCAGTTAAATGAAAATTGATTCGATGAGTTCAGATACGATATATTATGTCTGGCTATAAGTTATCGAGGATGAGTTGGAGTTTGCAGATAGTTTGATAAGCTTGATTATAGTATTAGGTTTGGGTCATGTAGTTAAGAACACTCCCAATTAAATTAGCTTTCAAATAAAAATACTCTCTACAAACGGAGGCATTTCTAGAATCTGATTTTTAAGTATTTTCTATTAGGAGAGTGAATTTATGATTATTTGCTTAGTGTGGCGTATTAAGCAAAAACGTAAGTAAACGAAAACAATCTGGCGATCGATAATTGTTCAGCACCTGTCATCTCAGTTTTCTTACGACGCGACAAAAACGGATGAAAATAATCGATATTATTTGAACTTCACAAACTACACCTCACTAGTCAATTTTTATATCGGTTGGGTGTATTTCGTTCTTGTCGTTAAAAAAATAATCACGAAATTAAAAATAAATTGCGACTTCATTGATTTCATTCTTTGGTGATACTCCTGATGTTATAGTTTTAGTGAGGTACAGAGATGTTAAAAATTGTGAAGTGATTCCGATTTCGTCGGTAAATATCATTAATTAGTGGGTCCAAAGTGCGTTGATTGTATTTCTTTTGTGATAGTGATTGAAAAGTGCCAAATATGTCTTTGGAGGAAAAATTCAACGCGGCAGTGAATGTTATACGCAGTTTGCCCAAGAGCGGTAAGAGATTTTTCCATATGGGATAAGGATATTCTATATTTGATTTATCTATCGATTTAATTGAGGCCATGACATAAATTGAATGGTAAAGTGTCGGGTTTAACTATTGTATCTAAAAAATATCCCTCGGCTCCCTATAAATTACAGGTTTTATGAAAGGTTTGTTATTTAATTTAAAATTATATTTTATACTAAAAAAAATTAAAATTAATTGCAATATTTGGACTAAAGAAGTCAGCAAACTTAAATTAAGTGTGTATCCAGATATGTAATGTTAAATAAATAAAATTAGATAGTGATAATCAGGGTTCGAAAATATCCGATATTTATTATAAATATCAAAATATCGGATATTTATGATATATATCCGATATATATCAAGTTTGATATATATCCATTTTGTATGAAAGCCATATTATTATTTTATTGTATTATTTATGAATACTGTTTGCATATGTGTTACATACACATACTAAAATAATAAAAAATAAAAACTCGTTTTTGGATAAGGCAAAATCAACTAAAAATCATAAACTCTTCTTTTAGGGCAGAAGTGTTGCCATTTATGGATTAGAACTTACCACTAGGGAGTATGTTTTAACACTACTCCCACGCCATATATATTTGAGAAGTAGAAATACAGTAACAAACTCTAAAAATAACTTAATAACATTAATTTTTTGAACCATTTTTGTATTGCAATATATTATAAAAAAAATATTGATATATATCGTAAAACCCAGCTTGATATATATCGGATATATATCGGATATATATCGGATATATATCTTGATATATATCCATTGATATATATCCTCGAACCCTGGTGATAATAATAGAGATCTCTGTATTAGATTTTTTCAAAGTGAATAATCTACATTTTAAATACATAATTGAATATATTGCACTATAAAAATGGTAATTATCTTGGTAATTAAAGGTTGATCAATTTATTGTATTCTACCACCTACCCATATCATGACATTTGATAAATATAAATATTGAATATGCACATCATGGATTTTAAGTGGGCCACCAACATCTTTTGCCCAAAGCCAACCTCACTTGCATGTAGCAGATTTTATTGATTAAAGAACAAGGCAATGCAGCTTATAAGACAATACAGCCGAGAAGGATGAATTGTGAAATTTTTCATGACATTTTATTTATGTTATGTTAAAAAAAATATCACAAAATTGTGTCCAAATGAATTGCATAATACAATATTATCTTGATTGTCTAAATATATAATTTATCAGCTGATTTCTTATACAGGGTTGTTAGGTATAGACTTGCTCAATAATTATCTAATGATTATCATGGGCCATATTCATCTTGACATTTTTAATCCAGATATCATCCACCTTTGAGGTAATCTGAAATGTCTCACACATTTTATGAGAAATAATTAGTTTGACTGGCAGATAATGCATCTGGTGTTAAGTCCGCTAATACATTTATGTATGAAGTGTGTAAAACAAAATAAATAAATCATTGTTTCATATATAGGAGTGATATGAAGCAATATTAATTTTTGAAAAGAAATCTAAATGTGTTAGTAATGCAGTTGAACATATATAGGATGAACATGTTGGACAGCCTGTTGCTGTTCATTGTTGTACATAAGCCTCCCCAAATGAGCACCAACCAGTTGAACATTGTGTAATTGAATTTGCAAATCCTACTTCCTACTAATATTATAAACACGAAAGTTTGTAAGTATGGATGGATGGATGGATGTATGTTTGTTACTCTTTCACGTAAAAACTACTGAATGGATTTTAATGAAATTTTACAATAATATAGCTTATACATCAGAATAGGACATAGGCTACTTTTATCCCGGAAAAAGCAGTTCAAGCGGGCGGAGCAGTGAGCAAAAGCTAGTTTAACTATAATAATATTGTCCTCTTTATTATATTCATTGAGAGCCACCCAAGACTAATTAAGATGTTTAGCAAAGCCATAGTTGGTTTTGAAAACTTGGTCACACTGTTTGCAGAAAAGCTGAACAGAATCATTAAATGTGTAGCCTACACACAGTGTGCATTTAACCTTAGTGTAACCTTTAAGGTACTTATTACATGCATTGGTGAAAAGCAACAGGCACTAGTTAAGTGTCAATCTGATTCAGGCATTGAGGTTTCACTATCCTTAAACTTTTTGTTGTTTTTAATATTTGTTAGGATTAATCAAGCATAATAAAGCATGTTATTTGAAATTTTCAGTTAGCTACCTATTACATTTCAAAAGATAAAGCGCTTTAAGGGTAGCACTGCAGCATAGTCTTACCATATATTTATGTTGTCGAGACATTGGTTCATAAATATGACATCATTTTATGACCCATGGCAGGAGAGCAATAATTTAGCAGGCGCGCGGATGAAACCGCGAGGGACAGTTAGTCAAAAATACATTTAACTGATGACTATGTAGCTTGTTTTTTTTTGCCAATGCGGAATGCGTTTATTTATTGAAATAAGCCGCTGAATTTCACACTCACATCATTTTTTTTCTGCCATAGAAATCGCATAATAGAAATCGTTAGTATTGGAGACACAGACCGATTCTCAGCATAGAGCACCACGCTTCGAAATGTATTCGAATCAGAGGCGTCTCTAGCCCATGTAGCGCCCGTGTGCAATTATTACCCTAGCGCCCTCTAGTAAGTGCGTGATCAAAATGGAATAGACCTAAAATGGCCGGCCAGCGCGTGAGTGGAGCTCGGCCGGCGCCCCCTAGAACGCTGCGCCCGTGTGCTCCGCACACCCTGCACACCCGGTAAAGACGCCACTGATTCGAATTGTAAACAATATACATTGTGAAAATATATTAGAAGTCTAATGCTAAGTTCACACAGCAAGACTTACATTCTGAGAGGCAACATGTGTTGACTGTGTCAAAACATTAACGTTTTGTATTGTGATTTGAAATGCAAGCATTGAGCTTGTGTACTCTTTTATGTCAATAGGATGCGATGAAACGTATTTTAACTACAGGAAAATCACTATGATCTTTGCGTTTCGCCATTTTATTATGTTCATGTTACAAAGTAATGTCTAGTGAATACAGACTAACTGCCGATTTCAATAGACGATCTTAATTCGAGTCTCGCGATCGATCCCACAAATAGATACTTCATGCGAACTTAGTTTTCTAGGATCGATAGAGAGATTCAGATCGATATCGTTCATTGATAGTATGGTTTTAATAAATAAACTGACGAGTCCATCTTAGCTAGATGGACTCGTCAGTTTGCCTTCGCCTTTGTTTTTTTCTCTGAAGAGCCGAGCAAATCATTCGCCTGTTGGTAAACGCCACTCTTACTCATAAATAGTTTTAACGCTCTGAACATTGTAGCTATTATAAAGTACTGTATGGTTTTGCACTGCGCCAATTGTCTCATGTCTCAGGATAAATATGATGAATTTTATTTGCTTTATCATCATCATCATCATCAGCCACAAGACGTCCACTGCTGAACATAGGCCTCTCCCAAAGATTTCCAGACCGACCTGTTGGAAGCGGCCTGCATCCAGCGACTTCCTGCGATCTTTATCAGGTCGTCTGTACACCTTGTAGGTGGACGTCCAACGCTGCGCTTGCCAGTATGTGGCCTCCATTCCAGAACCTTTCTATCCCATCGGTTATCGGTTCTGCGAGCTATGTGGCCTGCCCACTGCCACTTGAGCTTGCTAATCCGCTGAGCTATGTCGGTGACTTTCGTTCTTCTACGGATCTCCTCATTTCTGATTTGATCACGTAGAGAAACACCGAGCATAGCTCTCTCCATAGCTCGCTGAGTGACTGTGAGCCGTCTTATACGGCCCATATTTAGAGGCCACGTCTCAGTGCCGTATGTCATCACTGGTAACACACATTGATTGAAGACTTTAGTCTTCAGGCACTGAGGTATTTTGGACGAGAAGACCTTGCCAAGTTTCCCGAACGCTGCCCAGCCGAGCTGGATTCGACGATTGCCCTCTTATTTGCTTTAGTTTCCTTTAAATCGGACCACAACAGTCCAAAACACTGCTGCTTATTAGAAGCAAAAATAGACAAAGCGGTGGTAGTGCTATCTACACCGACGGGACTCTCGCATATACGAGAGACTACCACGTAGTATCCAAAGTTAACACATGCTATTGTTAAATGCACCGAAAAAATATATTGGGGATTTTTCGTAGACCCTAGCGACTCTAGTTCTATAATCTTTACGCACGATGATCTTACAGATCCGATGCTAGGGTTTCCTCATTCCTGTATTGATAATATAAAGGACTACTATTACTAATACGTTTAAAGCAGCGTCAAATTAGTATGTGGAGATCTCATTACAACTACTCATATTTAGCCTATCGCTCGCCATGACATTCATAAAGTTAGTTAAAATGTTGTACACGGCCGTGACTTCTGCACGGGTCGTATCGTGGGTAAAAGTTGGCAGTGAATAAATTATTTTTTATTTATATTTACAATTCAAATCACAATGTAATGCAATCTTAAAACTTCATGGCCACCAATCATCTTAGTGCTATGTAATAAGTAAAACGATTATCGAATATTTAGTGTAAACCTAAAGAAAAATGAAGCTTTGTGACTCCTTGATAAGACACCCCCTACCAAACCATTAGTGACGCAGGATGATGACCACTGTGTGTGTACCTTTCTGACCACTTAGGCTTCGGCTTCTTTAGACTGTGAGCGTACTTTGTTATTTTGCTTGTCGTAGTGCTATTCAATGGTGATTTTATTTTCATCAGTAAATAGGATATTTCTGTGTCTTCCACCGGCGTATCGGGACAGAAAGCGTTTTGATCGATCCACTCTCTTTACCTGTATGGATTGATTAATGGCATGTCCTTTATATGGACGATAAGCGCCGAGCTTTAGGTCTTGTTTTATTATACGCAACAGAGTCCTAACGGTAATCTTCATTCCTCGCGATAAGATTTTTTTCGGCATATAATTCCAGTTCAAAGATTTCAGATCGCTTAGAGATACATATACCTCTTTATTCTTTATAATACCCTGAGTGTGTTGATATGAATCTATACTGGTCGGATCAACACTGATATGGGATGCGATGACTAAGCGTCTGCTCAGTGCTCTATCACAGTCAACATCTCGCGGCTAAGTGATGTTGCGTCACGTAATGTTGTTGGTACCTTTACATAATTCCGCTACGGATGCTGCAGCTGTAATGACGCTCACGAGACCACTTTCCTGTGACCGTCCAAACTATGTTGAGAATAACCAGTGTGGTTTAAGATGAATTGGTTCAAGTGATACAAAATCCGATTTAGACTGCCGTGTGTCTAAAAGTGACTCTACATTATTAAGATCAGAATTAGTTCATATAGTGGTGGCTTTATTTAAGCAACCATTATTTACCATCGTAGTAGATGTGTTCACATGCGTTACATATTATCTATCTTGTAACTGAAATGCTAAGGTAGTCACATATTCAAAACAACAATCACTAACTAACGTTCTTGGGCCCTGCAATGTAAATGTGCACAACTTTTCGAATCGAGAACATTTGTTCATACATTTCTACAAAAAAATTGTAGTTTCGATACGAGTACTTTTTGCAAGTTGTTCTTGCTCGAGATACTGTAAGCCTTTGGTTCTGTATCGATAACATCGAATTGCTTTTCAGGGTCATTCAAAAACTGTTGGTTCTATCTCCTTAACCCTAACCCAAAAATATGCATTTTTCCGTAGTCGCGTAACCTAGATTTTCTGTTCGTCGCTATTTACTCCAGAGCATTTCACTGTTAAACCTACGACGCAAAAAGGCAGTCTTACAATTTTTATCTATTTTTATGTATGTGTTATGCATCGTAGCTCTTAAACGAATGAATCAATTTGAATGCGTTTGTCATAAGCTTGTCGGCATTGTGATCCGTCCTGCAAATCAGATGAATATTAAATGAAAGTGGTAGTTTTTACCAGGCTTTTGCGATAGATTTCTAATAACCTATAGTGTCAATGGAACTAGATGTTTACATAATTCGTATTTAGTAAAGAAACGTGTCTTCTAAACCAGCGGACCAACTCCACTGGCTTTAAAACAATAGCTTTTGAAATATTACTAAAATGAATCGTGTGAAATGCGCATGCCCCAACTTTAAAATGATTAGTTGGATGGGAATGGATATGTATGGTACTTTTCCACGATATGCCTTTATGTATCGTTTGGCCGTATTGGAGTCATTGAACTGCCAAAACAACCGTATTTGGAATCAACCATCAGTATTACGTCTGGTATTTGTTATTGTTGGAATACTACAACCTTGTTTTGCGTACTTTTTTATGCCTCCTTATTAATCTTCACTTCAGAAGCATACTGAAGTTATTTATATAAGAGAGACATGGACGACTTACACCAGTATGCTTTGAGGTTAAAATATTAACGTAACATATAACGAATGCTTGCAGATTTATGATTTGAATATGAAGTTCTACGTAAACATTAGGTGTTTATTTATATTAAACTCTCTAGTCCTTAATTTATAAAAGCAAATGGAATAGCATAAGGAAAAAACTGTTGACTTAAATATTTTTTTTTAAGAAAGCGTCAACCGATTATCAGGGTCACCAGACGGTAAGTGATCACCGCCGCCCATAGACACCATCAATAGCAGAGAAATTGTCGGTGCGTTGCCGGCCTTTGAGGAAAAAGACTAGCTTATTTTCTTGAATTGATTTGCATAGCATACACTATACTAGCAGCACAATCAGCGAAAGGAGGGTTTGGTAGGTCGTAAAACCTTCATTTATTCTGTAGTCCAGATTTCCATGCTTAGGATGGCACAAATACATGTGAACACCTTTTACAAACCTTGGACATACTCATAGAATAATTTACTGACACTACTGTATTGAAAGCAGTCATTCAAATTCCGAAAACTGAATTGTTAAATGTTCTATTATTTACACACGCACACGTACTCTACACACGCACAAATCACAATTCACACTAGTATTGAAGTGATTTTCATTAAATATGCTATTGTAATTTGTGAGTTAACAATAAACTGGTCAATTCCAATCAAAAATAAAATCAACGAAAAACAGCTAGAAATGTAAATAACCAATTTTGGGCCGGTGTTAATGTTTAATGGTTTTTAGTTTTTCTTGAGTCGCTTTTATTTTTGTTAAAAAGCTTTATTTTACCACATTTTATGAAAGAATTGTCTTAATCAGTGAGGTTTTAGTCGCTCATCCCCGGTTTCTGAGAGCCTTACAGTTAACCCCACCCTTCACCTCCTGGGGGGTCTTCTTGAAATTTTAATGGGACCAACTTAAGCTATACTTTTTCAGATGAAAAAAGAGTCACCAAACAAAATAAATTACCCTATGAAAAGTTAGGAGTGGTTAAGCGTATAAAAAGAATGTATATACGCATCAAATTAAAAACTTCCTCCGTTTTTATCGACGATTAAAAAACATTGGAACCGAAGGCCGGAGTTCCAATGGCGGCCAGTCGGCCACACAAAAGATCCAAATTATTGCTACACAGCTTGCCAAACGTTGGCCACATACCTTTCTCTCTCTTCCAAGCACTCGTTGCTGCCTTCAATGTTGCCAAACTCCGTTTTGCAACGTATGCATTAGCACCGAAAGTTCCAGCGGCCCTTTATTTGAGTACCAGCTTGAATCCAATCTATTGAAAATAATAATAATCAATAATTATTTTTAAACCATTATAGGTAACTTTCCAAACGGTTTTCTATAAAAATACGTACCAAAAGTAAAAAGTAAAACCAATGAGGAATTTCAGTGTAAAAGCCATGAGGATCTAGAGAATTTGTCAGTTAGGCTACACTTTAGCCAAGAGTCGGTCTTTCTATGTTCCTGCGAGGCAGTCAATGAGTGAGCTGTTATTGTGCAGTTATAAAACTCCTGGCCTCATCAGGTGCTCAAGATGTATGACATAAATGATCGAATGGTCCATTAGATACAGTAAGTAACATTGCTTCATATTATTACATTATTTCATATTAATCAACTGTAATACTGACTGATGCGGGATATCGTACATCAATCATATTGGCCTCTTTTTACGTGCATGCTATTGATAAGTTAACATAACCATGCCAAATCACGCCGGCGCGGTGGTGACGCACGGTATTGCATTTGGAAATACTTTGTCACAGATTAGTCTGTGACTTGTCCACGCATCTACAACTGATTTTTTAGATAGTCAGCGTCTAATAATCTTGTTGTAGCAAATACTGAGATTAATTAAACCAGTTGTTTATTAAATTTCACGATCACATCAAAATCAAAACATCCCACCACCATAGTATGCTGCCAATGAGTCCTAAGTTACTTTGGCCATATTGCGGGTAGTCAACCATATAACTGTGATAATCTGACGTGGCCCAGCAGACGATGGGTATATAGACCGGCTGTAAAACGAATGCTCGGAGACAATTAATGTTTGTGTAATTTCGTAAGCGGCAGGATCTGCTGTGGACAGTTTTGACTATATATCAATATTTAATGTGGTTACAGCGGGAAAAGTATATATGTAATGTCAAATTTTTATACGATTCGCGACGTTTCTTAAACATGTTTAGGGGCATAAAACGATTAAGAATCATTGTGCAAGTCGACTTTAGAGCTCACTTTTAATTTGCATAAAATAGAACATATCCGTCGATAGAAAGATAATGAAGTGATTTGTTCATATTATCTGCTGGGAAAATCGCTCAGACAAACGAGGCGGAGATGTTGTATACATTGTAGCTAGTTTGTAACGGATTCTTCGTCATTGTAAATATTTATTACTTGAAAATTATAGTCTTTGAAAATAACCAACTAAAGTTCCGTGATATTCTCTCGGAAAACGGCACTCTAAAATACTATGAATTATATGAACAGAGTACCTATTCTGATAAAATTTAGTTTGTTTCAGTATTCACTAAAAAGATTAGTAACTAATTTGAATTCAATGACTATTTTCAACCTTTGTCATCCATGTAAATTACTTGAAGCAATTCATTAAGCAACAATAAGCAAGGCGTGGGTCATACTCATTAAATTGAAGTAGGGGTCATCGCAAACACAATGACTATCGCTATTGGTACTCAAGCCATATCCAAAATTCAAGTAAAGTTTTTCTAAACGACATTATATCGACATAGTACTTTAGTCCTTCTTACCATTAGTGTCCACTGGACAGTGTAATATCAGAACTTTTAACCCTCAATAGATTGCCTAGGCGTGCGGTTGTTGGTAGTATACAACTGGGACAGGAGAAATTTCTGAGGTAAAGACATTATGCCTGTTCCCTGTTCAATAAACTCACATTACACCAGCGTTATAGAACAACTTTCGTACTACCAGCTACGTTATAGGTATGTATATCATTCTGTGTTCGCTTATTTGTGCGATTTTGGTTTGCAAGTTGTTCTAAATCGATTCAGGGCTCACTGCAACTATGATTTAACGCAAAGTTCTATGCAATATTTTTTTTAATTATCCGTTTCCTTTAAGGTCGGCAATGCGCCCATGATACTTCTGGTATTTTGGGCTTACAAAGGCGATGGAGATCGTTTACAATCAGGTTACCACTTGCTATTTTGCAGGCCTATGCTATAAAAATAAAATTATAGCAGAGGATGGCAAACAAATAATTGGGTCACGTCACACCTTATGGTAAGTGATTTCCACCAACCATGAACATCCGCAATGGATTTATGGAATGAAGAACTATGGACGCGTTACCGCCCCTAAAGGCAAGGGATGATTACGGGAGTCGGTAAAATGACAAAAATTTTAAATCAATTCGACGCGTATATTCAGTTTACTTTTTTTGTACAACTTACGTCGATTTCTTTACCAAATGCGGACCGATTTGATTATTTGTTTGTGTTTGACAGAGTTTATATAAGTTATTTAATTTTCAATCGACTAGTCGCACGATACATGAAAGTCGGCAATTCCATTGAAATATGTTTTTTATTTTATAATTCATGTTTCCAAGGACAACCCATCTACTGCGATTCTGTGCAATCATACATACAGCGCATGACGATTGTTGTGTCATCGATTCGCCATTACCTTGATAGAATGCTATAAGTATGCGTACTGCATCAAACATAGGTTGTCACTTGATAGGGGATAGGACTTCGGTTAGTCGTTAGAAATAATGGAAAATGCACATACAAATCTGGAATAAAATAAAGTTTAACAAAACTTAAAAACCGACCTCAAAAAAATATAATGAAAAGTAGAAAATAACAATTTTACCTCTCTTTGGAGTCGGTGCAATTTCAGTTGACCGGCAGTGACACAGTTATATTTTGTAACTGCTAGAATTTTTAAATATCTAATACTAATAACATTTTGTTAATTCTCTGTTTGTTGAGGAGCGCATTAGTTTATTAAATTATACAAACAAATGCCCCTCCTAAATACATTTATGTATTTTAAACACGAAATCGTGCGTTATTTGAGGCTCATTTGCCGGTATAGCTTTCATGATCCACGAGAGTTGCTTTTAAAACTTTATAGATTAACGTTATTTTTAACCCCGACAGAAAATAAGGATGTTGATAAGTTTATCCCTTGTTTACCCATCACGAACTATTGGACCGATTTTAATGCAATTTCTTTTTAACTGAAAGCTTGTTTAATCGATATTGCTTTATACTACCTTTTTCATTTGACGAAAATCTTTTCAGCTGTTTAGGAAAATAGGTTTTTAATGAATTTCGGGATTTATTTACTGTTAACTTGGTTAAGTTATCAAGGTAAGCGACTGACACCGCCGACCGGTTTTAAGAAAACTTGTATCAACAAACTTTATACGAATCGCGAATTATTGCTAAAATTGACAAATCTTGTCTTGAACTGGTTTTTGCTACTTCTTGGTGATAATAAGGAGAGGATTGTAATATCGCAATGAGTTTTGCAGTGGACGTCAACTGCTCATGGTTTTGCCATCAGAAATGTTTTTCTTTTTATAATGGCTATCAGTATATACAGTCCTTTGAGCTTCAATTTACTTTTGCTTCATGTTTTGTACTACATTTGGTTATCTTTCGTTTGAAATACATTCAGACAGTGTATGTGATTGAGCATCTGTTATTAATGTTATTAAACTACGGTACCGCAAAATAAAGGAACCGATTGTACCGAAATACTACAACGGCTGAACAGATTCGATGAAATTTGTCACACCCTGGCCTGGATTAGGACGTAGGATACCTTTTATCCAGGAAAAAGATATTCGCATGGGTTGCGAGCATCAGCTAAGTTTGGTAACCCCATTCAGTTTAGCACTTTATCTCATAAGCTAAAGGGAACGAATGATCTTACTGGAGCAGATAAGATGACCCCGGTTACGAGTTTGTTGAAGTAAACAGATACTCAAACTAACCATATAATAACATTGTAAAATAAACAATATAATCGTAATCAAAAACGACATAAACCACGATTATTTCAAATCACAATTAATAATTTTAGAGATAATATTCTAAGCTAATTTAACGAGTAATCTGATTAATTCATAAATAAGATATCTACTACAGTGCAGACGCAGCCAAAATGACACGACTACGTTTCGTAGAATTAAAAATTTTAACTGACTTATTATAATTTATATTAGAATCGCCTCCTTTTTGAAGTCGCTTAAAAAGAAAGAGGTTCTCAATTCGAAAGTTTTTTTGTTTTTTTTTTATGTTGCGCGATGTCACCGTTAAATGTAGGTCGATTTTAATAATTCCTCTTTATATTCAACGGAATTTACCCCGGTGATACCATATTATAATATTTTGTTATCATCATTATGACGGACGGATCATTATGTACGAGAGAAAATAGAACACTCAACAAATAATACTAAACGCATTACGATAAAAGTTTGAAATTTTTAAATAATCTTATTACATATTCATGAAAAACAATTTCAGTGTTCTCGGTGACTGACTGGCTCGGTGGAGCAATTATAATGCGTACGCGATACGGCTGCTGTGCTGTCTTGGGTTCGATCTCTGGGTCGGGTAAAAGTGATATGGGGTTTTTCTATCACATAATGCTCAGTATGACGTTAGGCTCGCCCACTATCACATCATGCATCGGAAATAAGCTCGGCGAAGTGTGGATGTACTGGTAAACCTTTGCCTACCCCTACGGGATTACAAATGTGAGTGCGTATATGGCAATGTAGTGTTTGGTTCTCATTGTCGTTTTGTTATCTCAGTTTATTGTTATCATAAAATGTTTATAAATATATATGATTTCTTGTGTGAATGCACTATCGCTGTCGTCAATAGGGACATTGGACATTTACGTTTTTATTTATCGTGATTTATTTGTACCCACTTCATAATAAATATTAACAATAATATTTGCCTATACCTGTGGTGTCGTCCACATAAGTACGGATAATCCGTAGACTATAGAACTGCACATTTCCTATAATTACTTCTATCCCATGTCCTTCTCAACCCTTTGACTTAAAGCCATAGCAAATCACGATAGACTCGATTGTGTCATAATTCAGTCATAAATGTTGTAAACCGACAGACAAGCTACGTTTTTACAAACTAATAAGTATACATTATATTTTAATTATATTACTTGTTCCATTTAATAATGTAGCAAAGAATAATATGTTTACAAAGAGTTATGAATATTTTTTATATTTAAATTATAGTATTTATGTAATTGTATTATGTACGAGGTCGTAAGCATTTTAACGATGTGTTTATTAAATCTGAACAATTACCATTGAGCTCGCGAATATATTAGCATTGCATTATGTATTGCGCAATTTTTGTAATAACAAGATCTTTTGTTATGATTTGTGTAAAAATAGTAAATAGTGCCAGAGCACAGGCATAAGGGGTGTAAGTGAGTAACCGACATCTTACGCACAAAGCTAACCTGACCTGCACGTGGCACTCTCTCCGTATTAACGGATGAGAAACTTTATTCTCGCTGGTCAGGAGGTGGGTCACCCCACGCAATACCAAATCTACCGTCAAATTATGATGGAGCAAGGCGGGCTCTGGCATTAAGCTGAAATAGCGCCAGGCAGCAAGAAATTGATACCCCCTAACATGATTAACTTTTACATTGTTCAGCTTTTCAGAAACTAGGCGAAAACTATCGAGTTTTAAGATTAAGTTTTAACAAAACTTAAAAACTGGCTTCAAAAAAATAACACTGAATAGCCGGCGCAGTTTCAGTTGTCTGGCAGCGACACAGGCAAATTAATCGGGATAGTTCTTGGCTGTGTTTGAATGAAATCTGTTCAGCCCATTAAAAGTCGGATGTTTTTTTCCTAATCGTCGTCGGGAGTCTTTAACGGTTGGTTTTCTTGTTATTGGTTTGTTAAATACTGAGGACTATAAACATATTCTCTTTGTGTTTCAGGTTCCTACCAGCCAAGCAATGAACTGATGCTCCGTTTCTACAGCTACTTCAAACAGGCAACGGAAGGACCTTGCGATAAACCCAAACCAGGTTTTTGGGATGTCGTAAATAGGTCAGTATTTAAAAAATTGGCCTTATTTGATATACTTACTCAGTAAATTGCCAGATTTCCATGGTTCATGGAGAACCTTCGTCTGTGTCTGACGTAAAATAGCAGCTTGCTGCTGCGTTTCGTACGATGAATGAGATATTATCTGGAGATCAAATCCCTTCCCTTCCCAATCCCTTAATTCCCTTATCCCTTTCATTAAAGGGTCGGCAGCGCGCCGATGATTCTTCTGGTATTGTGGATGTAAATAGGCGGTGAAGATCACTTACCATCAGTTGACCCACTTGTTGCTTTGCCTGCTAAATGTTATACAAAGAAAGGATACTTTTTTTTTATCCTGGCTCGGCAAAGTGACTACGCCACACCTGATGGTAAGTGTAGCGCAATCCAAGAAAAGTGTCGACCAACGATAAACAATGTGTCGGCGTAGGTCGGCAAGATCATGCCGGCCTGCCAAAGGGCCAAGGGGGAGGGAAAGGAAAAGGGATGGGAAAAGGGTTAGGATCAGGGGGCAAGCCCCCTGGGGAGAACCGGATATACACTGGCTGACCCTGGAACGCGACCCACACAAGGTGGGCTACTATGGCAGGTTTTAGCACCAGTGTACGGTGGTCGCTATCCGGTCGGATACAAGTATCCTCCCACCAGCACAAGTATCCTCCCACCAGCAACTTATTATAATACTCAGTGAAATTTCCTATGGCGACTCGCTTTCATGTATCGAGTGGCCGAATTACGTTAATTACGTTCTCCTAGGTCAGTAAAGTGATTGTAAGATGCGAAGAACGAAGAGTAGATGCTGTTGCACTGCGTTGGGACAATCAAGGCTAATGTAGGACTATATTATAGTGTTTGTTACTAATGAGTCTCTCACTGTTTACTCGTCGCCGTTTCTCGACTAATTTACTAGTGCAGTGCATTTATCATGTTAAGTCACAAACAAAAAGAACACGTACGAATATGTTGTAAAAAATTATAGCAAGTTAGTGGTATTATTGTAGAGTTTTTTAACCCTCCTAAAAAAGGAGGTTTTATTAGTTAGACACACACAGACAAAGAGGTGAATCTGTGGCATCGTAGCGCATAAACGATTTGAATGCGTTTGTCTAAATTCCGGTTTAATCGAGATGGGTCTTAGCTAAGTTTCAAGAAAATCCGTTCACCCATAAAAATTACAGATATTTTTCAAATTGCCGTGAAGGGTATTAAACGGTTTGATTATGACTTATGTTTAATACGGTATTACAAAAATTGCGAAATTTACATGGTAATGTCATTGTGGAATTACAATCAGGCATTGTTACATTAGATTTATTGATCTGTTGTTGTCATGAACCCTGGCTCGGAGACTTAATGTTAATTTAAAAACTTTCTAGAAAGCACGCGGCGCGGCTGTATAGTTTATTTGCACTAGACAACAATTAAACTATGATTACACTGCGGCGCCGATCGCGCGTCATTTCTCATTACTTTGCCCGGCTGGCGATAGTTGGTGTTGTGCAACATGTGTGCCTATAAATTAGGACGGTGAAAGTTTCTTTACTATGAATAATTTTATGTATTAATATTGGTAATAGGCCACCAAATGAGCAAATGTGTTACCTGAGGGTATGCGATCTCCGCTACTCATATATGCCGATCTTAAAGGAAGGGAGGATCTGCTGGTGGGAGGATACTTGTATCCGACTGGAAAGCGACCACCGTACACTGGTGGTAAAACCTGCTATAGTGGCCCACCTTGTGTGGGTCGCGTTCCAGGGTCAGCCAGTGTATATCCGGTTCTCCCCAGGGGGCTTGCCCTATCCTAACACTTTTCCCATCCTTTTTTCCTTCCCCTCCCCTTGGCCCTTTGGCAGGCCGGCATGATCTTGCCGACCTACGATAGACACATTGTTTATCGTTGGTCGACACTTTTTTTTGATTGCGCTACACTTACCATCAGGTGTAGCGTAGTCACTTTGCCGAGCCAGGTTAAAAAAAAAACGGAATAGTGATCGAGAAGAGGTGGGGGATTTGGCCCTCCGGAGATATCACTCACGAAACGAAACGCAGCAGCAAGCTGCTAATTAACGTCCATTTTCTGTAAGACTGTTGTATTGAAGCCGAGCCGGCCCATTCATGCTGTAGACATGAATGTCTACAGCGTGGCTCCACCACCAACACTTAAAGAAGAGCAATGGGAATTAAGAAGGCCGTAATGGACCTCCGGGAAATCTCATTCAAACTGTGTGCCTATGTTTTATTATTATAATAATAACAACAGGTAATTAATGCAATAAAGTAAACAATCTTACGTAGTAATAAATTAACGTTGAAATCCATATTATGGACTCTACTTTTTGTATAATAAAATGCGCTCACAGTTTCTTGTTTTCTTTGCAGAGCCAAATGGGAATCATGGAACAAATTAGGAAACATGACACGAGACGAAGCTATGCAGGCGTACGTCGACGAGTTACACAAAGTATGTATCCATACAGATATTACCTATACTATATCATGCGATACATACCCATAAATGTTATGGAGTTTTGGATTTCCTGAACAAGTCACTTAACGAAAAATTAAAGATGCGTTACATATTTCCCAACCCAATAAACTTTCAAATCACGTGCCCATGGTACATACTGACATACGAATAAGGTTATGTTGAGCCATCAACTCGCACTGGACTAGCGTCGTATTCTATTGGTGCGAATATCTTCCTCAAATGGAAGGTAGGCTTTTGCTGTGCAGGGACATAACAATCTCATAAAAAAACTAATTATATTTTTGATCACATCATTGGTCTAGTGGCAGCGTGGTTGGATCGGTGAAATCCAGGGTTTCAACACCAGCGGTCTTATTACAAAACCTAGACTAACTTTTATCTAGCTTTAATTCAGTCCACCAATTTGTATGGATTGTCATAATAACCAGTTGATCTAGGTTTTATAACAAGGCTTCAGATCAAACAATTACAATAATTAATAGTTGGGTTTTCGATTCGAAAAATCACAAGTATGTATGTATATTCTCCAGGATTTGAATTTGTGCCTCATATATATTATATGGTTAGACTCGCCATTTGTCACATCATAGGACGAAAATAAGCTTGCTTAGTTCGACCTTTGCCTACTCCTACAAGCGTGGGGTTATGTAACCTGAATGATAAAGACCCAAAAGGCATGTTAATGTTACCAGTGCATAATGTTGTTACAGATCGTGGAGACGATGTCGTACAGTTCAGACGTGGCGTCGTTCCTGTCAGTCGATGAGGATGACCAGGGCTTTCCTAACAGCGACCTCGAGCTGGTCGCCGGCGACGTGCTCGCGCGCGTCAGATCTGAACACAACACGCCTATATGTAAGGGAAAAATTTATTTTTCTTAATTTTTATAGTGCACTGGTCCGACGGGACAGGCGAAGGCGTGACGATTTTGACAAGTTTGACAAATATAGGTTGAAACTAGACATCTAAGAATAGGGAAAATTACACTGAATTGAGTAAACTTTTGCCAAGTAGTGGGGTGAATAAAAATGGGTTAACAATAAAGAATTAAGGGAAACAAGATAGATGGTGGATGGTATGTTATTAGCACCGCCCGTACACGTAGGTATAGTAGGTGCTTTATCGATATTTCTTTTATTCTGGCACGACAAAGTGTCTACACTCCACCTGGTGCTATGTACAGTGCAGTCCAAACAAAGTGTCGAGCGTCTCTAGAATAATGTCGGCCTGAAAGTTTATACTATTTTTAGCTCAGTCTCTAGCCTTTATGCACTTCATGCTCATGACTTGACGACCCAAGTACCAAACTCCAGAGTACCATATATTTTTTATTTTATTTCACAAAATAATAGCTTGACAATATGATACAGTGGTGTCGCTGATGACAATATTGAAAAAAAAGTATTTTTTTTTCACTTTTTAAAAGGGTCCGTGGGCCAATTGGCTAAGGCTACCTTGTATATGTTGTTAAGTGGTAGAGCCACACTGTAGACACTTTTGTCTACAGCATGAATGGGTTGGCTCGACCGGGTCGTTACCACTGTCTCACAGAAAACCGACGCAAAGTAGCGGCTTGATGCTGCGTTTCGTACGGTGAGCGAGATAACCGGAAGCCCAAATCCCCTCCCCCTTCCCAATCCCTAATTATCCCTTTCCTTTAAGGTCGGCAACGCGCCCATAATTGTTCTGGTGGTGAGCGTACATGGGTGGAGATCATTTACCATCAGGTACCCACTTGCTCGTTTGCCGGCCTATGCCATATTCCAGAGACTATACATTTTTGATTTTAAATATTTCACAATAGCTTGACTATATGATACAGTGGTGTCGCTGATGACAATATTGAAAAAAAAAGTATTTTTTTCACTTTCTAAAAGGGCCCGAGGACTAATGGGCTAAGGCCACCCTATATATACTGACGACGGACTTTTCTTTTTTTTTTTTGACACCGGATCGCGATTTTTTGTGGTACTGTAAAGTGTGTGATGTTTGTCAGGTTCTCGTTCAGTGAGTGGCGCGTCGTCCCCAGCTCGCGCCGCGTCTCCTCCGCCGCCGCGCGCCCGCCACGACTCCGAGGACGAGTACATAGACACGGTCGATGTTAGTGTTGTACGTACAGTACTAACACACATACTAACAATACTAATTCACAACGTCTGTTCCAACATCAATCATCATAATCATCATCATTTATCGAGTGGTAGAGCCACGCTGTAGACAGTTTTGTCTACAGCGTGAATGGGCCGGCTCGTCCGGGGCCTTACCACAGAAAACCGACGTAAAGTAGCGGCTTGCTGCTGCGTTTCGTACGGTGAGTGAGATATCCGGTGGCCCAAATCCCCCTCCCCTTCCCAATCCCTAATTATCCCTTTCCTTTAAGATCGGCAACGCACCCATGATTCTTCCAGTATTGTGGGTGTACATGGGCGGTGGTGATCACTTACCATCAGGTGACCCACTTGCTCGTTTATCGGCCTATGCAATAAAAAAAAAACAATTTAGTTTGTGCATTACATCATCATCATCATCATCATCATCATGTCGTTCCCTCACTGCTGAGGATCGTGACCGCAGCAGGCCGAGTATATAAGGGCCCTCCAAATGCTTCTGTCACCGGCGATGTGAAATCCTGCATTACATAGAGACGCGCTAACTTCGCACTTCACTGTGCTTGTTTGTTGTTCCTATCTACAGTATCTAATTCAGTACATCAGAAATCAGAAGCATACTTGCATAAGCTATACTTACACAAGTTATGTATGACTTACACCAATATGCTTTTGAGGTAAAGAATTACTGCTAGATATTATGAAGTGTAGCAATAGGAACAGCATGTGATACATAAATAGAACCGCTATGTTTTAACAGTGAGGGGTGAGAGGGGGTAGCGCGGAGCGCGTGCGTCTTCGTGAAATCCACAAATATATAATCTGTGCCAGAAAATACTCATCGTTTTTCCATGTGCTTTTTGACATCAATATTAATCTGTTCGCATAAAATATGTCGAATGATAAACAGCGCACAGGTCGCGATAACGGTGTAAATAAATCAGAATCTATGGTTCCTCAGGCCAATATCGTCAATATCCCTGGATCGAATACTTTTACCGGAGGTTTACCCGGACATTCGAATAATTTGATCCAGGACGCCGTGCAAACTAGGTCCGGGGACATTGTGACTATGGCAGAACGAAATCATGACCAAATAGCGTACTCAGACATGTATTGTGAAGTGCATGCTTATATGATGGCACTTACAAAATGTTATGGAATGGGCTGGAACAGACTCTAAGATACAATGTGTTGCTGTCTTCCTTTCCAATTATATTAACGTTAAATACCTAATATAACCCTTCTAACTCAAAGTCTACTCTTCTCAAAATAATTATCTCATTGCACATTATTTCTTGACCAACAGCTAATAAACTTGTGATTCCATATTACATTTTCTGACTTCCTTATTTCTTTCGGTGATTGTCTTATGGCCGATTGTATTAAACGATCTTAGTTTAATTATCCAGAAAGACCTCTCACATGAGTCAATAAGAATGATGGTAGAATTGATTAGTGGATCTCCAAAACCTATCCGGATTATCAAAATATGATCGTTTATTGAAATTGGCTATTAATCATTTTTATTTACATTACTGTCAATCGGATTACACGAGTACTATGACACGTTCATCTGCGTGCAGTTGTCACCCCAACTTCGTGTCACTTGTGTGAAGTGTGCTGCAGGTTTACAGTTTCCACGCATACTTGCTAGTGTAGTTAATTTAGACAAATTTGAAGTACCGGCGAACTGCGGATAACTTCACGTAATTGAAAAATCCGACCGCAAATAAATTCTTGCAGTTGACTAACCCGACTGCAGATAATGTCGTGGATGCAGACCGTCATATAGCGGCCTTAAACGTTAACAATTTATACTAGCCCTCATGTTTTTAGTCTATTAATTACCGGTGCAGTTTTGCAGTCGGTGTTTCTCCCCAGAGGCGTTGACGTCAGGCAGGCGGTCGTTCGTAAAACTACAAGCGAAATCTCTCTGTAAAAAAGCATGTTGCGGCTCCCCTACTGCGAGTAGGATAAGGGCTGGTGGAAGAAGAATTATCGCAGCAGTCTGGTACTGATAGAATGTTGTATTTGTAGAGCGAGCCAGAAGCACCTGCAGCACAACGTACAGCTCCAAGACTCAGTAACGGACACGCTCATCAGATCACATCGCAGCTTACACGTAAGTCACAACTTATATTTTACATACTGATTCAGCCATGGGTATTAAAAAACCTTTTGTTGTCGTGGTACTCTCGTAGCTCTTTGATACTTATGATACAAGACTTGTATATTAGTGTGAAGTCGGTACTATTTTAGTGATCGTTGGCTATGTATTTAAGTATAGATAAACTTATTCTGCGTTCTATTTCCACAGATCTGAAGGTTTTAGAACAGCTCCCAGGCACGCTGGCGAGGCTGGAAGCTGACGTTGCCGCTTTGAGGAAAGCCGTTGAGGGTGACCGTAGGATATTAGATGTGAGTTCACACATTCGTTTAATAGATGGCGTTTTAAACGTGTTGTAGGAGCTGTGACGGCCCAATCAATTGATGAAGATTATTTTTTTGTGACATTTTATCTTTAATTTACTTTTTTACTTTTGATATAGAAGAGGCAGGAACAGCGTTTCATATTCGATATGATAACCGCATGGCACTTAATGGTTTTTTATGCCGGTCTAATCGGGCTATGGCGAATACTGTCGCATATGAGGCATGCTGAAATTATCGATATTTTTCTTCGATATGTCGAGATTTGTTGGTGGATAAATTGTTTTTTGATATATTGATATTATTTATCAAGTATCACATTCACATCAAAAACTATAATATTCTTTACAATACCAAAACAGTATTAAAAGTATAAAAGTAGTCCAAATATATCGATATTTTGTATAAAATGCTACTTTATTTGTATCAGAATGGCAAAACGCTATATATCGATATTTTTTTATATAAGTATATTGGTATCGATACTTTTTGCACTTCCGACTTTCCTAGCGCATATCTTCAAGGTGCGAGTGGACCTGTCCAAAACGACCGTAAACGCGCTATAAATAAGTCGAGTTTGTGTAACCGCGGTACGGTATTAAAAGATGAATTTTAATCCGATAATATAGCTTTTCTTTCTTCTACCGTGTTTATAATCTAAGAGGTAATTGGAGTACACTACATACAAGTGGATGGTTGAGCGATAAAATGCGAAGCGAAGTTGATGTGTACATTTTTTTATAGCAAGTGTCGCACGGATGGCGGTGGCCGTGGCAGGAGCTGAGTCCACCGACGCTGGCGTTGCTCATAGTGTGGCCATTCATCGCCTACAGGATCGCGTCGAGGAACCCGCGTCGCGCCACATAACACGTTAGTATACATTGTTCAACTCATTTGTGCACGCAGATCTATCTCCTCGCCCGATGTGTTTGTATAAACACAATGGCCGAGTGAATGGCGTGTCGATCGGTATAAGACAACGAATGACGCTTCACTGCCGCACAAATCAAAACTACGTACAAACTCACGGAGATGCTGGTGGGAGGATAATTGTATCCGACCGGATAGCGACCACCGTACACTGGTGCTAAAACCTGCCATAGTGGCCCACCTTGTGTGGGTCGCGTTCCAGGGTCAGCCAGTGTATATCCGGTTCTTCCCATGGGGCTTGCCCCGCGATCCTAACCCTTTTCCCATCCCTTTTTCCTTCCCCTCCCCCTTGGTCCTTTGGCAGGCCGGCATGATCTTGCCGACCTACGATGGACACATTGTTTATCGTTGCTCGACACTATTCTTGGATTGCGCTGTAATTACCATCAGGTGTAGCGTAGTCACTTTGCTGAGCCAGGATAAAAAAAAAAGATAGCAAGATGTGCACAAAGGATTCAATTTGTTTTATAATCTGGTTATCGACTAACAGAAATACTATGAGAAGTATTTAAGTGTGATCCGTAAATATTTGTTTCGGGTCTGGGTATTGTGAAAGTGACAAATCTTCGTAATCTCTGATACCTACGAGATAGGACACAATTTTAGTTTAAAATCAGGAATAGTATGTTATCATCGAGTCCGAGCACACAGATATTTGTGTTTATAGGGGAGGTGCTTCCGTGGTCGACAGTTTCGCAACCAGCTAAACTTAGTTACTGTTATTCATTGGTTACTAATCATTTTGTATTTTAACAGGTCGCACCATCACGGTACAACATGCTAGTTTAGGCGTCCCACGCACGATCAGTCACCGCCGACGAGTTCATTATAATTCGGATATTTGTACCCAAATATCCGTTAGAAATGACAGCGTGCGGCGCATTTGTGGTATATTGTTACAATTATGTGTGGTTGGATACTTGAACATATAAAAGCACATATCTCCTTATTTCGGTTGCTTTTGTTGCTCAATAATGTATAATTATATAACTCGATAGCTTTCTTAATTATTGATAGGTACTAAATTTAAAGGCATGTCAATATTTAAATATATTCATTTTCTTAGGCAAAATTACTTTTGACAATTGACTAAAGAACGAAATTAAAAAAAAAAAACAATTTGTTTATAATCGAAGATGATTGTTTTCGCCAGCTCTGATATCTAATTAATGTGAATCTATTATATTAAATGCTGTATATACATTCTAATGAAATTCATCATCTGTTTCGCCACATTTATTTGTAAGAATGTCCTCGAGTGGGGGACAGTGTCGCATTTTATTACTGTACACTACGAGAGACTGGGCGTTTGATGAATTATGGGTATTGGTTTATTTTATAACAGTCTGATATCGTTGGGGTTAGTTTTGTGAAAGTCAGCTGTTCCCAAAATCACTATGCCCCTATTGCGTTTGGTAAACGATTGTAGACTGAGTTACATTTGAATCATGAATAGAATGGGAACATATCATGGTACTCAAATGCATATTACTACATATTGTTTTTATGTTTGAGGTAAAAAAATATGTAATTTTAGTATGTAGTAACACTGATGTACCATGAAGTATGGTGTGTGAGTGCAAGTTTGAGAACAACTGATGTTCACGGCTTTTCATTCCAAACTTCAACATGTCGGGACTTCGTGAAGGTTTTAACGGTAATATGCAATTTGACGTGATATTATTTTTTGATTTAAAATTTTCCGCCAATGAGGAATTCTTGCGTTCAAAATATGTTAGTTTGTTACAATACCTGCCTGAGGTTAATTTTAAGATGAAGCGAGTTCAAAATACGGCGTCCCTTGCCCCATATTATATTTATTGTAGTTTATGGGGATAGTCTGAAAACTGGCAACAAATGTGGCGCCCACCTCGAGGTACGGCGCCTAGAGCAGCCGCTCTGTTCAATATATCGCATTTAAAATTACAACGACTTAGTCAACATTTTTTTTGTTTCACTATACAGTTGCAATATGGTAGGCCTCTTAATATTCTACAGCAATTGATATGAGTATTTGTAAATGTGATGTTTGAGAAATAAATAAAAATAAATGAATAAGTTTGGAACAACGGTATACAGGGTGTCCCAAAACTCAACGTCAAGCCGAAACGGGGTGACAGTATTGATAGTAACCATCATGGGAAAAATACGAAAAAAAATCTATCCCATGCAGTTTGGAAATTATGGGCATTTAAGAAAAACCTACAAATTTGGTCAAACTGTAACCATTTTTCGGTTATTGTGATTAATTTTTATTATTTTTGTTCATTTAAACTTTGGAACCGTAACCCTAAATAACATTCCTAGAATCACAGTCAAAAATAAAGACACAATTGCCCCAAATTTCATAGAATTAAGACTATTTGTTAAACTATGAATTTAAAATTTTCCAAATTTGTCGACTTTGAAAGACCCTCCTTTAAAAAAAAAGTACTAGAGTGCCTTGGCACGTGCCATTAAAAGGTGGCGCATTTAATCAGGATTGTAAAATGGTGCAATACTTGTTAGTTTCATACTAAAAAAAACGAGTAAAAAAATAAAAACCTCAAGTAACCCGATTTTTCCTAACCCATTTTACTCAGTTAAAATGTTTTTTATTCGCACAATCTTTTGGTAGGTTCTTAATTTTATGGCAAAATGATGAGAGAGATGGATAGTGGACATGTTTGCCATGAGTAAGAGAGACAGATAGTGACGCCACTTTTACCAAAGTCAACAAAAATAAGTAAAATTCATAAAATAATTAAAAATCTTGACCTAGTTTAGGTTTATTTTAATAAAAGTCAGATACATATGCACACATTTTTTATTACAGCAAATGTTCAAATTGTTTGCCTTCAGCCTCAATACACGCCCTACATCTTCTTAAAAAAGTGTGGAGAATCCACATTTAATTCGAGAAGACCCCAGTATACCCCAGTAAGAGAGATCCCAGTATCGCTTTAAAGTAAACCTGTGGATCGGAATATTAAACGGCAAAATTGTTGGACCTTTTGAGCTGCCTGAAAACTTGAATGGCACGAATTACCTACATTTTTTACGAGAAACTTTACCAACTTTGTTAGAGGACATACCACTAACAGATCGTCGCCACATGTAGTATCAACAAGATGGCTGCCCAGCGCATTACGCAGTGCAAGTGAGATATTTCCTTGACCAGGAATATCCGAGAAGGTGGATTGGACGTTCAGGCACTATCTCGTGGCCAGCCCAATCCCCAGATTTAAATCCCGTGGATTTTTTTTTATTGGGGAGTTCTCAAAGAAAAAGTTTATTTAAAGCCCATTGAGAACGTAGCCGAGCTGCGTGAACGAATTTCTCAAGCCGCTGAGGACATCAACTCTCGAGGATATGCCCGGCTAATAAGTAGATCGTTTTTTAAGAAGATGTAGGGCGTGTATTGAGGCTGAAGGCAAACAATTTGAGCATTTGCTGTAATAAAAATAATTATTTCCCTATGTATTTGACTTTTATTAAAATAAACCTAAACTAGGTCAAGATTTTTAATTATTTTATGAATTTTACTTATTTTTGTTGACTTTGGTAAAAGTGGCGTCACTATCTGTCTCTCTTACTCATGGCAAACATGTCCACTATCCATCTCTCTCATCATTTTGCTATAAAATTAAGAACCTACCAAAAGATTGTGCGAATAAAAAACATTTTAACTGAGTAAAATGGGTTAGGAAAAATCGGGTTACTTGAGGTTTTTATTTTTTTACTCGTTTTTTTTAGTATGAAACTAACAAGTATTGCACCATTTTACAATCCTGATTAAATGCGCCACCTTTTAATGGCACGTGCCAAGGCACTCTAGTACTTTTTTTTATAGGAGGGCCTTTCAAAGTCGACAAATTTGGAAAATTTTTAATTCATAGTTTAACAAATAGTCTTAATTCTAGGAAATTTGGGGCAATTGTGTCATTATTTTTGACTGTGATTCTAGGAATGTTATTTAGGGTTACGGTTCCAAAATTGAAATAAACAAAAATAATAAAAATTTATCACAATAACCGAAAAATGGTTACAGTTTGATCGAATTTCTAGGTTTTTCTTAAATGCCCATAATTTCCAAACTGCATGGAATAGATTTTTTTCGTATTTTTCCCATGATGGTTACAATCAATACTCTCACCACGTTTCGGCTTGACGTTGAGTTTTGGGACACCCTGTATAGCTCAAACAAATTATTTTGTTTGATTGTCGATAACCTCAGCACAGGCGGTATTTATATCAAATAAAGATGTGTAATTAAATGTTAATTTAGAATATAAACAAAAACCACTTAAACTAGAGTAAAGTTCTTGATACCTCTTTGGTCTTGTTATTTTTGTACACAACAAAAGCTATTAATTTATCAAGATAACTGTTTCGTACACAGACATTGGTCATCGGCCTTATTGAAAGAATTTATGTATTGTTTGTTACCTATATTTTTATTACTATCACACATTCGTCAGGTAAGTCTAACTTTAATTGTAGGTTTATGTGTCGGTATGTGTAATTTGTATGTGATATGTAGTTATTATTATTGACACGGACGGTTTCATCATCATGTTGAATTATCATAATCAAATGCAGCAGGATGATTTTAGAAGCTATCTCAGTTTGCGAGGATTTCGCTTGAAGAGCAATTTGTTTTGGTTTTGTAGGGTTAAATATTTTAATATTCTTAAAATAAATCACCACACCAAAACCACATATCAACGTATAGTATTATTATTCTATTTATTTATTCAATTAACACAAGTAACTTACAGAAACAATTCCAAATCGTTACAAGGTGAGCTAAGTTGGACCAAAAGTAGTGACTTAAAAGTGCCAACCTTGTCATAAAATATGTCGAGTTTTGGGTGTTGAGCTAGCATGCGATTAAGGAGTGTTATAACTCTCGCCGCGGGGCATTGTTTGCATGAACGGAACGAAGACGCTTTGTGGGACGGAGATTCCAATTTTACTTGTATTCCAATATAAAATCGTTCAGTTGGAGCAATTGCACACCTTGATACCCCCCCCCCCTTTCCCGTCCTATTTTGGATCCGTGGTTTACTTTAACTCTTCAATAGTCCACCGATTACCAAGATTGACTATGTCAGTGTTACAAAATTGTTATTCGATATTTAGCATTACGATGAAACGGTTCGTGCGAAAGTAGGTAGTTATTATTTTTATTTGTCATATTGTCATGTAACACCACCATACCCGCTAAGTCAATGTAAGTATATTCCGTTAGTATATTGTATCTTTTATTCTATTTATCCTTGATTACTACATAACTATCGACATTGTATGTCATTTGTTCTTGCATATAGCAACACTGCAATTGAGTTTTTGTAAATATGAACTTTCTTGAAAATACTGTAAAATTGCATAATAGCAGACTAAACCCCATTTAGCAATTTTTATACCAACTATATACTTTGTTTGTACTAATGGAAATGTACTTTTAATGTACTGCTCATACTTAAATACGGAAATGATAAATTATTACGAGACAAGTGACATCAAATAACGAATTCATCTGGGCAAATTATATTGTTTGATATTTGTTATTAATTATTATAATAAAGGGGATTTTTTGAAGTTTTGTTTTTATTTCACTACTGAACTATCTCAGGTAAAGGCGCACAGTTAGAGGGAGCGGAAACGGATGTATTGTCAATCTTCTCGCCTAGGGTTACACGAAATCAAAGAAAAGCGCGTCTAAAACGGTCACACTGAGTCATTCACATCATCGTAGTTGAACTGCTCTAAGCTAAACGCATGATCCGCGGCGTCTAGGGTAGGGTAGGGTACATAGGGTATAATAAAATAAAAACATTTTTATAAAAACATATTTTATATATTTCGCGTGTAATGTTTGTGTCACGGTAATATCAACAAGCTACTATCGGCACATTTGTACCGCTGATGTAATGACAATACGTAGACCACAGATTAAATATACACGCTTTGTTTTGTACAGTACATTAAACCACAGGGAAAATGTTTACAAGAACCTGCCTTCTAGAGCTGGCCGATTTTATGTAATTATTATTTTTTGTCATAAAATATTATGAAACTTGTTTTAATATTATTATTGTTATTTTGAATTATTTGTGTGAAAGCCTTTCTTGACAATGTCAAATATGTATGAATATGCAGTACCTCTGCAGTTCGCGAAAGGCACTGACTGATTTTTCATACAAAACACTATTCATATTTCTAGAAAATGACCTAAAATGAAACATCAAAAACTTACAGGTTCTTCTAAACATTTGCCGATGTAAAGTACAGAGAACGGACTTTGTCAAGCTTGTATTAAAAGAATATTATGATAGGGTATTATATCGGGTTACCCATTAAAATCAATTTTACAATCGCAATGCATCCGATTTAATTTTAATTTGAAAAAACAAACTTATAAAATTTCAAGATATTTAAAAAGGAAAGAAAAGGAAGACAGCACTTTGTATAAAAAGCAAAGCACGTAAACGTTATTTTTTTTTCTAAGTTAATTTAAAATAAGATACCCGGAGGCCCAAATACCCCTCCTTCCCAATCCCTTAATTATCCCTTCCTTTTAAGGTCGGCAGCGCGTCTATGAGTCTTCTAGTATTGTGGGCGCACATGGGCGATGGAGATCACTTACCAGCAGGTGACCCACTTGCTCGTTTGGCTATCTATGCTATTCAAAAAATAAATATAATACAGATCTGTATATAAATTAAAATTTGTCTGGAGGTAGCGTTGTCTTTAACTTGATAAGAACGAATGGTAAAAACTTTAAATGCTGGTGTTTTCTGGTATTTGTATTGACACTAAATTGATAATGGAATGATGACTAGACTCAATATCGGGTTTGAGTGCTAAGTTAGGGCTTTCTTAGGCTTCCGTTAGGCATACGGACTGCTCGTGGTGCTAGCCAGACTACTTAAAATGTTGAATACTACAGAGTTCACTGTATGGCATTTTACTGTGTTCATCATCCCGAGATGTTAAGTGTCATCTACGAAGGCTTAAGGAGGCTTGCTTCATGGAATATTTGAAAAAAGATACCTAAATATAACCCACGCTTAACTTAACCCGCGTTTTATGTTATTATTTCACATAAAAGAAAGGTACAAATCAGACGACATATAAACGATAAGTAAAACACTGAAATAAGGTTTATAGTTAGGGGCTAATACACAGAAGACGAGGTTGCCCTAAATAGTCTTTTCAATGATCAAAGATCCTTAACCCATTGTTACTGAAAATTATAAATAAAAAACAATTAGCAAATCAACGTCCATTCTTTGCACTTTTTATTTTTTAATATGTACCTTAATATAACGGAAAATATCTGTGTTCCTAGTAGGTAGGTAGGCACGAATCGGAAGTAGATTTTTAAAGATAAATAAATTGTATATAAAAAACATACTCGAGTAAAACTAACAATAGTGGAAATATGTAAAGCATTGTAAAGAGTAAATAAAAAAACACAGTCTTGAAATATAATAGTAAAATATTTTTTACTATTATTTTTGAAATTCAGTCTAAGAATACAGGTATTCCTGTATTCTTAGACTCAATATCACTAATATAATCAATTTACAGTGAAAAAACGCAAGCGCGGTATACATGTCAACGTTTTTCACCGCTTAGTTGGTCTTTTTGTCGACAAATGAAGCAAGTAATTATATCGACAAAAATCTAGGAACACAGATACGTGAGAACAGTATGTATACTATTATTATATTTAAATGCGTGTTATAGCGTATAATTTTATTTGTACGGGGCACTAAACAGTATAGAACCATATTGAGCTTATATGATGTTATAGCAGATCCAACAGCTCTAGTAACTTACATAGTCCAATCAAATACCACATCATGTAAGCTCACGACGATTTTAATGAAATCACTGGATATTCTTTATTCATTACAGGTAACAATTTATCCATAAACTCCTATTTATTATATTTTTTCTACATCCAGGCTATGTTATATGTGTGATAAATGCATCTGATAATGTCAACTAGCGAAATATATTATGTTTGTAGATGTTACATACTGATCATAATATTTGTAGTTGCTGTTTTATTCAATGTAGCGTTATAACCAGATTTAACTTTGCATTGTGGTCTATAATACTATTACATTAAATCGTACACAGTGTGCGCGCTACACGCTAGGGTATGCATGCACAGTCTTGTTTGTAAACTTAAATTGCAGTGGTAAATGGGAACTTGTTTGTGATAATACTGTATAGTTATCCCTAACACTCACATACCAGTTTACCTGTACAAGTGTGCAAGTAAAGCGATCAAATAGATATACCTTATGTATGGCATGCTTAACGACCTCTAACATAAAAGGTTAAAGGTTTTATCTAAACGAAATAATAATACAACATTTTCTGATATACTGAGCGTGGATTCTTTCAACCATAAGTTATTTTTTTATCCTGGCACGGCAAAGTGACTACGCTACACCTGATGGTAAGTGTAGCGCAATCTAAGAATAGTGTCGACCAACGCACATAGAGGTATTTGCACGATCTACGCGGCCAAAAGTCCCAAAAACAAAGTAACAATAACATTCATAAAATTAAGTTCTACGAACAGAGTACGAATCCGGGAACAATACCCATGCTTTATCTACCTGCTACTGCACACCCTGAACTCGTAGCCTCAGTCGGAATTTGACCGTTTCACCTAGTGTACGTATTTGTTCTCGGCGCTTTTCTAAACATTCAACTTTCAAAGTGATTTTTTATGTTATCAAGTTCTTCTTACGAACTGAAAGTGATGGATTCTGAAGATCAAGGTAAGAGACTTACAAACGACATAAATAAAGTTATGGTCAATTATCAAAATACATTATTTTTTTTATAATAAAAATACTAGTTTTCATTCCGTAATTTTCTTCAAAATTTTATCTTTACTAGTGTTTTTGTTTATGTATTGGGGTAGATCAGGCTATGATTTTTATTACAGGTTATTACTTGATCTTTTTTCTTAAAACTACTAGCAAAAACATTTCCGGAAACGTCCGGATGAATACAGTTTTTAGGGATTAAAGTTATTTAATGAAATTTGGTTTAAATTTTAAAATACATTTTAACGACTATTAACAAAGTTTATGTTTGTTTTATTTTCAGAGAGTACATCAGGAGTAAGGGTTGTGACCCGACAATACTTGTTTGACTCCATGAATAAAGAAAATTTGCCTAATTTAGATGCCAAATTAAACTATTTAAAAGATCAACTTTTGTCATGTGAAGATTACAATGAAGATCAAACTATTTATTAGAAACGTAATTTTGCTCATTTCAAATCAGACATCAAAAAAAGGTGGACCGAAGCTCATTATAAAGAAGATATTTTTTTTAAATACAACCGTTCTTGGCTAGAATGTACTGTTGAAATATCCGTTATGAAGACTTCACATAAACGGCCAAATTTAATAAATTGGACTATAAAAGAGAAGTGAATTTCGCAGCCCTTGAATTCGGCATATCGGTGTTACACGCCAGAATTAGAATTCTTGAAAGTATCCTTCATTTAGCATACAAACTTAAAGTGAAAAAATACAGGGAAAGAAAATCAAAAGAGGACAAAGATCTAGAAGATTAAATCAAAAGAGAAATACAAACGAGATTTTGCGTTGAATCAGGTCTAATAATAGATACACCGAAATCCAATTTTGGAAATACAAATGATGAGAATACCAGCAGAAGGTTTTTTAAGAACCCAAAATTAGCCTCAGAAATAACTGGCATCAATTATGAGCTGATTTACAGACCAAAAGTCATACTGGAAGCAATTTCAAGCGGGTTCCAAATTGATCATATTGATAAAATATGAAAAAATATGAAAGATACTCTTTAGAAACTGCTCGTCTTTATATGGACCTGTATGACTGGCATCCTATCATCCCAACATGGCGCAGTTATAATTGAAAAGGCATTATTACCAATCGGACAGCTTTCCGAGGAAGCATCTGAACCTCGCATCAACCATTTTAGATGTTACCGCCAAGATTTTGCGAGGAAATTTTCCAGGGAAAGTTGTAATCAGGATATTTTTAATCGCCTTCTGCTCAGTTCAGATCCTCTGCTCAGTAGCATGCCAACTATGAGAAAAAGGAAAGCTGAAACATTTTTACCTGAAACTTTGTCCATGTTGGTATCTGCGGAATCCCATATAATATCAGAAAATTCATCAGAGAGCGACGAAGAATGAAGCTTTACATTATTATGTGGCTTTTGATTGTAGATTTTTTTTATTTTTTATTGGAGAATATAAATAATATTTGTAAAACATAGTTTTTTTTTATTTACGTTGTTTAGATTCCAATTAAGCAATAAAATAATTTTGGCCGCGTAGATTGTGCAAATACCTCTATGTGCAACGATAAACAATGTGTCCATCGTAGGTCGGCAAGATCATGCCGGCCAAAGGGCCAAGGGGGAGGGGAAGGAAAAGGGATGGGAAAAGGGTTAGGATCAAGGGGCAAGCCCCCTGGGGAGAACCGGATATACACTGGCTGACCCTGGAACGCGACCCACACAAGGTGGGCCACTATGGCAGGTTTTAGCACCAGTGTACGGTGGTCGCTATCCAGTGGGATACAAGTATCCTCCCACCAGCAGTTAAAGTAATCGTAACAGAAGAATCAATAGTTCACGGAATCTACTGATTTGTATTTTAGTACTGTAATAGTGAAACGTCAGGTCTTTTGTTACGATTAAAATAACCAGTTGTTGAAAAAACCGACCCTGGCAAAAATGGCGTTTAAAAATCTTGTTCCTAAACGATAGTCGCTTTCAGCTTTCAGTTTAATATAACAGCCACTACAAACATGATCAGTACACATTACGACAAGCTTACACTTTGAACATTGAAATAAAATTAATTTAAACTGTCCACCCCGTGACCACGAAAGCTGAAAACTCTTTGAAACGTCGCGTCGGGACCAAAATTAAAATAAAAAAACCGCGATAAAATCCGTTTAAATTAGTTTTATTTCAATGTGTAACATTCGCGTAAACGTAAGGAATCATTACATTTTTGGGTTATACACAATTTACTATTTCATAATTATGGAATGATGAACAATTGTTTCGGTTTCAGTTAAAACGCGCGTATATCTCAAACTAACAAGAATAACGATCAAATTTTAGATGGAGAGTTTCTCGTACAAAATAGCCATATAAGAGACAGCGTCATACGAACTGTATGACGAGGCCCCGTAAATAAGTTTTGTTATATTCTCACCTCTTTCATGCGATTCTCTCTCCCCATCTAAATGAAGCTTAAAGCAGGTAATAGATGTATGTTTTTAATGACCAGTGTTTCTTCTTTGTACGTATGTTTTAACATCCATAGCCTTATTAATCAAAATGACATGAGCATTGAACGATATTTATTCCATTCTCCTTGTTAGCGTAATCCCAAAATAAGATGGTCTTTAAGTATTTGGATTGCATTTTATGGTAATGTTATCTATTAGTTGTGTTGTAGGTACATTTTTCGCAACCTATATAATTCATTTTGAAACACCCACCCGTTTTCACCAAAACCTAATAGGTACGTATAGTTAATACAAAAATCGGTGTTATTTACAAAATTTTAAAACGTAATAGTTAGTAAAAAACAATATCAGTAAACTTAATAACTTGACGAGATATAAAAAAAAAACAAAAATTAAAAAACCATGGCCCACATAATAGGAACTTAAATAACTATGTATTTACAAAATAAATCACATTCAACAACAACATAAAATTACACTTGCAGGGTTAACTTATATCGTCTTTTAACCGTAAAAATGTGTGGATCATATTGCGACATTTACTTTAAAAAGGCAAAAATATTTTTAATGGGTACATAACCTACAAAAAAATATATTTAAGTAGGAACATAAATGCAAAAAATTAACATCACCTTGTTCTTAAAAATATAAAATCATTCGCGAATCCTGCAAGTGTATTGAAATCACTTCGAAACTTCATATGTGCTAATGACGTTAAAATATTAAATAGAATAAAAACTCGGTGCACGAACAAACATCGTAAATTATTCGAGAAACTACAGACGTGAGGTAACTGCATAGTCGCGGCAATGACGCGGTGTGAGGTGAGATAGTATGACAACTCAATTACCCTTGTATATTATTGGATGTGTTAAATATTTTATTACTTAAATGTGCTTGTGCCGTGTAGTAAATTGTATGGTTCACTGTATCAAGCGAAAATTTCGCGATATAATTTTATATTTAATTTATCAACGATATTATTTAAAAATGTATCGTATTTATCTACTTTTTATAGTTGACCTCGGAACAGTTTCGAAGAGCTAGAGGCAAATAAAATAAAAGTTTCAGCTCATGTTTTAGAGTCATGTGTATAGATTAAATGAATAGAGATATCTTCGGATACGTTATATTTCAGGGTTCCCTAGATATATTGGCTTTTTGCTAGCTCAGAAACATTTTATCAAATTATATCAAGAAATATCTGCCATCTATTAAAGAAATGCCATATACGAAAAGTGACAAACCACAGACGACCTTTATTTTATTGCTTAATATATTCATAGTTGTCATACTGTCACACCTCTATATACTGTGAATTAAATAGCGATACATTATTACTAACAAACCATATAAATGCACTGACATGACACACAAGAGATTTAATATCTTATATAGCAATTGTACGTTGTTAGGTTCGCTAAACCTTCCCTCCCCTAATTATTAAGATTGAATGTCCATCTTTCTACCACTAAGCTTGACTATAATATGTTAGTCATTAAAATAACACCCATTGGGCAAGTTGTGTAAAGTCATTGACATTTAGACAACAACAACAAAACTATAAAATATCTTTTTGAGACAGATTATTTTATAACTTAAATATAAACGATTGAGAATGCACTGTATTAAATCGTCAGTAATAGTTAAAGCGTTTGTAGAGGAGGCAATGGTTTCTGAAATCGACAGATTTTGACAAATTGTTAGTAGATATTTAAAACAAATGAAACAACCTATAAAAATTAACATTATCATGTACCAGCTTGTTACAAATACTAACTATTACTGACGTTTGAAACAACACACGCTCAAAAGTATCCAAGTATTTGAGGTCACGGTAATTTCGTTAATCGCGTAATAACCGCAAAATTAACTAAATATTCAATTTGTGAATCCTTTCTCTATCATGCTTAAACTAAATTTAAAAAATCAACACCAATATCATAATACAATATATCTCGATTTGTAAACAAACCATGGGACTTCACTCGAAATAATTTGTTTTCTTTTCATCCAAGACTAACAACCTATATACGAGTATTGGGACAGTACTCAAATGTCTGAAAAACACTGGAGTAATTGTAATTACTCATAATTCACAATCTACTATCCCTACGATGGACAGACAATCCCAAAACACCGTATTACAAGCTATTTCCAAACATCATCCTGTCGTCGTACAAACTAAGCCTGTTGCATTCACTCGCCCTGCCTTTCTGCAACACCCTGTCTCTCCTGGCCCTCCGTATTGCGACAGGCAAGTCTCCTGGAGTTTTCACCCGTCCGGCCGGATTTTGTAAATTTACATCCCCGGATGAGGCGAATATGTCACTTACCTGCTCCAATGAATGTTGGCGTTTTATCGACAAAGTCTTAAGTGACGGCTTGGGTGATTTGGGTGCTTTTTCCAATTCGAATTTGAAATCCGTATCAATTTCACCATTCAACGCAGCCAAATAGACAGGATTGTCACCACTATACCCATTTACAAGGTTCTCCTTGTCGTTTGGATCGCTAAATTCGTTGTCGAAATTCGTGTATTTGTTCTGGAATTTGTTGAAAGTTACAGCTTTAGCTTGACTAGTTTCTTTCAGGACTTCGTTTTGGTATTTAGGTTCTTGCTTGGCAACAGTCTGCATCGTGATTTTGGAGCCTCCATTCTCTGATAACAGCATAAGATGCTCGTCCTCACTACTCGAACAGTCAGAGTTGAGTTCAAAAGGACTGACTTGATTGTAGTTTTCTTGGTTATCAATATATTGGAGTTCTAAGTTGATGCTAGCTCGTGACGATCGGCCGCTGTTTGAATTTGTAATGATCTTATTATCACAACTGAGTCGTTTTTTGACTGTGGAATCTTCCGATTCTGAATTTGACTTGAACATGCTCTGTGATGACATTGACGTTCGTACTGAGTGCTTGTTCAAACTTTCAGAGCTTCCTCTAGATGTTTTGCTCCTCATTTCCATGAAATCTGCTGGTTTGGCTTTAGGGACGATCACAGCGAATATCTGATTAGGTGTTTTAGTTTCATTTTCCCGAGCCGGGAGCTCTTTGAAGCCAAAAACTCCGTTATTTTCCGACATCATTGTAGGCGACAGTGTTTTGTTTGGTGGCGACAAACACGGCGCTTCAAAATTATACTGATTTTGATTCAAAACCAAATTACTCGGCCTATTAAACGGTATGTTAATAGGCTTGTCATTCACTACTGAAATTTTAGTCTTTTGCACACTTTCAGGCACTAGTTTCACTTCAGTCTCAAGTTTATTTTTGTTGAATTTTTCAAAGAACTTTCTTATACCCCATTTGGATTTATCTGTTTTATCTTGCAGTAAATTCGTTTGTTTTGGTGCTCTGTCGACGTCTTGGCTGCTGACGTCGTTCTGTACGTATTCTAACGGTCTCTGGTACGACCTGATTTCATTCATGCTGGAGTTTTCTTGTATCTGTGGTCTAGAGTGAGACACTCTCGCTACAGACAGGCAGTTCTCCTGCACGTTTTGAACCCTGGCGACATCCGTCGGTGCTGTAATGTCCTTCAAGCTCTTGTGTATGAGTTCGACAGTATGTTGTTGTGTATTATTATTATTAGTATTTCGCTCAATGCAAGCGTTTCTACCAATGTGTGGCTGTGGGTAAAGGAGCGGCGTACTCGCATCACAGTTTTGCGCTGCCATACAGTTTGAATTCTTGTCTGTCTCTGGTGCGGGTGAGACGGTTATGTCAGCTGTTGGGACAAAAAAAATAAGCATCTATAGGTACCCATTAAAATCTACTATGTATTTCATTACTTAAAACATACATAATTTTTTTTTTATAGCTTAGGCCGGCAATCGAGCAAGCGGGTCTCCTGATGGTAAGTGATCTCCACCGCCCATGTAAGCCCACTACCAGAAGAATCATGGGCGCGTTGCCGACCTTAAAGGGAAGGGATAATTATGGATTGGGAAGGCGAGGGAATTTGGGCTTCCGGATATCTCACTCACCGTACGAAACGCAGCAGCAAGCCGCTACTTTACGTCGGTTTTCTGTGAGACAGTGGTAACGACCCAGTCGAGTCAGCCCGTTCATGCTGTAGACAAAACTGTCTACAGCGTGGCTCTACCACTCATTAATGTGGCCGATATCGACTAAGGCTTTGGGGTCAACAGATATCAAAGTGGTGTGATGTTGTATCACTAACGTCAACCGACGTACCACAGTATTAACAGAAATAAATCTACGTCAACATTTCAAAGTAAAATCATTTTTATTTGTATAGTTTTCTCTATAAAATGTGTTACATAAAGGTGTAGTCAAGTTTAAGCAACATATCAATACTTATAAAATAACATGTCCTGACTGACTGACTGATTCATCATCGCCGAGCGCAAACTATCAAGGCTACAAGCATGAAATTCGGACTATATATTCATTTTGTTATGTAGGCACCCACTAAGAAAGAATTTTAGAAAATTCCACCCCAAAGGGGTCAAAATAGGGGATGATAATATGTATGAACGTCCGTCATTTTGAAAGTTACATAAACAAAATTTTGTATTTCGGTTATTGACGTAAAACAAATAAATACGTGTTTCAGGAATTTTGGAAATTTTATTTAATAAGGGATGAAAAAGGGGGTGAAAGTAAATGCAAAAGTGAGTTTGTTTGTTAAGCTTTCACGCCTAAATCACTTGAACCGATTTTAATGAATTTATCTAGGAAAAGATGGGACCCTGGAGACGGTTACAGTCTACTTTTATCCCGGAAAATGCTGTATACGCGGCCGGAGCCGTGAGTAAAAGCTAGTAGTGTATAAGTATTTCTACCCTCCTCAGCACATGATTGCATTGCAAGGTCATAAATAAAGCATTTTTTATTTTATCCAATGAGTAACATGTCAAAATTCGATTTGCCATTTTAGGCAACATTAAATGATAAACAGGTGCACTTTGGTCTCACTACGGCATTGTAATTTTCGCTCACGCATTTCACTTAACTAATAGGGATGATACAAAATATTAGCGTAAAAATTCAGGAAGTGTAGATTTTGATCAGATCCGTTACATAAACACTTATTAAAAGGTGTATGTAATCCTTAAACATGACCACACCTTTATATAACATGCTGTATATGATAGGTTAATTTTCGTAGGGCGCTTAAAGCGGGCCAATCACCACTATGTGTTGTTGCAGTATGAGAGCTCATCGAGTAGTTTTTTTAATAGCATAGGTCGGTAAACGAGCAAGTGAGTCACCTGATGGTAAGTGATCTCCACCGCCCATGTACGCCCACCACCAGAAGAATTATGGGCGCGTTGCCGACCTTAAAGGAAAGGGAAAATTAGGGATTGGGAAGGGGAGTGGATTTGGGTTTCCGGATATCTCACTCACCGTACGAAACGCAGCAGCAATCCGCTAGTTTACGTCGGTTTTCTGTGAGACAGTGGTAACGACCCGGTCGAGCCAGCCCATTCATGGTGTAGACAAAACTGTCTACGGCGTGGCTCTACCAACTAATAGGGATGATACAAAGGGTGATTACAAATATTAGCGTAAAAATTCAGGAAGTCTAGATTTTGATAAGATCATAGAAAAGGAAAGGAAAAGAATCTTTAAACATGACCACACCTTTATATAACACGCTGTATATGATAGGTTAATTTTCGTAGGGCGCTAAAAGCGGGCCAATCACCACTACTCTCATACTGCGTTGATGTAGTATGAGAGCTCATCGAGTATATATACCTGGTGGATGTTGGTTGTGATGCAAATTGTTGTCGTGTATGAGGGGCGCGGGCGCGTGCAGCATCTGCTTGAGCTCGGCCATGCGCTCCTCGACGCAGACGGCGGTGAGGCGCGCCTCCGCGTCGTGGTCCCAGCACTCGTCGCACGTGTCCGCCGCCAGTTTCAGCGCGCGCGCCTCCGCCACCGGGCCCTTCGGCAGCGGCGGGCGGGCCTTGTTCCGCGACACCAGCGTCTGTTTGCACAATAACGCTGGGATGCACCAACTTACTTTACCAGTGACAAACATGTTAAAGTGCCGGTTAAGCAACATGAGTTGCACCATTTGACAAATGTTAGATGACGGCATAACTTTAACTGTTAACCGTAACCGCCCACCATCGCTAGTTAAAGCTATTGTTAAAGTTAACGTCCATGTTAGTGTTGCCTAACTATCGATAGTTGATCTCGAAAAATAGTCACTATATCGATAGCCCTATCGATACTATTGGAATTTTACAATACTATCGATACTATTGATAGTATTGCACTTTATCGATAGTATTGCTCAATTTCTTGGGTAGATTCTATCGATAGTATTGTATAATTTCAATAGTATCGATAGGGCTATCGATATTCTGACTATTTTTCGAGGTCACGATAGTATTGCCAACCTATCGATAGTAAGGCAACACTAGTCCGTGTGCGTGCGTGTGCGTGCATGTGTGCGTGCGTGCGGTATAATGTATCGTTGTAGCGACCTGCATCTGCTGCAGCGTGGGGTGCTGCGGCAACCCGTGGTGTTGGTAGGGCGGCGCGTATGGCGGCGCGGCGGCGAGGTGCGGCGGGTGCGCGGGCCGCGTGCGCCACAGCATCTCCCACAGCACGAGCGCGAGCGCGTACACGTCCACCGCGCACAGCGCCGCGCGCGCGTCGCGCACGTCCAGCGCGCCCTCCAGCGCCTCCGGGGACAGGTAGCGGACAGTGCCCGCCTGTATAATAATAATAAATACACACAACTGTCACCTACGTAGTCCTGACACCAAAGTAACATACGAGTCTTGTGTCATGGGTATCAGGAATTACGAGAAACTTTTCGGTCTCACAACATCCAGACCCCGAAACAAATATTTGTGGAACACACAAACATTTATCACGGTGCGAGGATCAATCCCGCGGTCTCTCGCTTCACAGCCGACTACTATACACCAACACTATACACAACTACATTCGATAAGTACATGGATGTTTTTTTGGCAGAAATTCTGACAGTGCGGTTCATCGCTTATTTTATTTCAAAAACTAGTTTAAAGTTGTGTTTGTTGTATAAAAATGCTGTGGATTTATGCAATAAACATTGACAGTGATGAACAGTGTATGGAAATATTGAAATAAGTGAATCAAGCATCACACCAGAAAGAATTCACACCAAAACTCCAACAAGACCTTGAAAACCTCCACACCTATATTTCATCGTTCTTATGAAGACTTGAGAATAAATTATACTTGTCATTGGCGAAATGCGAAGCCATAAATAGAAAAGAAGAAGAAGTACAAGGATTACTAACAAATATATTATTCCCTGTACGCGATGTCTATGCCGTCTCCTTTGAAATCACTCTACAATAAGAACCTATGGCAACACGAAGTCTGCTTCACCGTCATTATTAAGGTCGCACTGTGAATAGGGTAATTTTTCCAAAAGCCTCACATCCCCGCCCCTTTTTTTTTTTTTCTTTCTGTCTTTTACAAAAAGGTAGGCGAAATCATGGTATGTGCAGCCTTTGTACATTGAAAGCCTTATATGGCCATCGACATCTTAACTTTGATAGCACGCTGAGGCGGTCTACAAAAATCCAAGTACACCAGGATCTCCCGGAACTATCCTACTTACGGTAAAGAAGGCCACCGTGAACTTTTTGGTTGGTATTGCCAACGAAAATTGAAGCTCATTAACGGTAAAACAAACGGACAGACAGCGTAAACTTAGTAAGTTCCGTAAGCACCCTTCAGATAAAAAATAAAAATGGTAGTCACGCTCTAGACAGTTTTGTCTACAGCATGAATGGGCCGGCTCGACCAGGACGTTACCACTGTCATAACAGAAAACCGATGTAAAGGAGGGGCTTGCTACAGCGTTTCGTACGGTAAGTGATATATCCGAAGGCCAAATCCCCATCCCAATCCCTTAATCATCCCTTTCTTTTAAGATCGGCAAAGTATCCATGATTTTTGAGGAATTGTGGGTGTTCATGGGAGGCCGAGATCACTTACCATCAGGTGACCCACTTGCTCGGTTGCCATCCTCTCCTATAAAAAAACCCTTACAACGTTTTACGATAAGTAATTTACCTTACCTCTGTAATTCTACTCGGTGTAGTGTCCCTTCTTGGTTGTATTGCTTGTGCCAGACCGAGGTCTGCCAGTCTCGCCTCCCCGTTGGATGATATCAACACATTGTTGCTGTTCACGTCGCGATGCACCACGCAAGGCTTGTTACTACCTGGAGAACAATGTATTGTGTTTCGACTTTTTTTTTACTAGTCTCAACGACATAACGAGTAGGTCGCTCGCCTGATGGTGAGCACCACACTTGCCTATAAACAGATACAACCCATAAAAAAAATAACAAATACGCACAAAATAAAAGCCGGCCTGAAGTTAGTTACGAGCGACATGTGGTCGACTTGTGTAAATGTAATCTCACATTATGCCGGGCAACATCGCATGGGCAGAAATAAATCAAAATTTAATATAATATCAGCCCTGTATTGCACGGGGTCCACTACTGCACGGGCCTCCTCCACTGAATTAGAGCATTAAGGCCTTAGCAGAGAATAATGATTCCAAAACTCTAATAAAGAAACAGTCGTGTTACTAACTAGGCGAGTGCAGATGCGCCAGTGCGGATGCGAGTCCGTGTGCGAGTGACGCGAACCGTTGCCATGACAACGTCGACGTGGTCAGCAACGCGCGCAGGGACCCAGCACACAGCTCCAACACGACCAGCTGCTCGCGCGTGCCGCCCGTCAGCGACGACCGACACTCGCTACCTGTACACAATAACGCGTTTACCTAACAACTACAAATCTGCTGGTGGGAGGATACTTGTATCCGACCGGATAGCGACCACCGTACACTGGTGCTAAAGCCTGCCATAGTGGCCCACCTTGTGTGAGTCGCGTTCCAGGGTCAGTCAGTGTATATCCGGTTCTCCCTAGGGGGCTTGCCCCCTAATCCTAAACCTTTTCCCATCCCTTTTTTCCTTCCCCTCCCCCTTGGCCTTTGGCAGGCCGGCATGATCTTGCCGACCTACGATGGACACATCGTTTATCGACACTATTCTTGGATTGCGCTACATTTACCATCAGGTGTAGCGTAGTCACTCTGCCGAGCCAGTATAAAAAAAAAAAACTTATCACTTGACTGCATGGTTTTTGACCTTAGCCGACTTCCTATGGAACGAATTCAATATTAATAGTAAGGCATTTTTTCGATACTGTCGTATATAACAGAGAACAAGTCTTGTTGGTGCGACGGCAGCGGATCATTTTTGTACCTGGCTGGATAGTGACAATTGAACACATGGTCGAAAACCCGCCATAGTGGCTCGTTCAAGCAACAAAAACTTTCCGCCCCATATTATGACAAGTCCACAGATAAATCATAATGAGAAGACTCTGGGTTTAATCTGGTATAACGTAAAACAAAAAGATAGAACATAACCTCGCACGCATAAGCTAGAATGCAGTACGCCGAGCATATGATCACATCACATCACATCACATGATGTGATAATGGGCGAACTTATCGCTATATCAGACACAAATCCCGAGCCGCCAGTTGGTCCAATCTTCGAAAATCCTGGGCAATTAATGTGTGGTTTTCCAAATCGGAATACACTAATAAACACGTGATTAGACCTCACCATTTTCTCAGCATTAGTATGCTGCCAATAGAAAAATGAGGCGATTGAATGGTACTTATAAAATTGGTAAGAATAATACCACTTACCATAATATCGCAATAAATTGGGATGAGAGAGATTTGGCAGTGTGTATATAGCCGCTTCTTTCTGCCACGCATTAGCGTTCGAATACAGCTTCACTGCCACAGGCGTTGTACCCAGCGACCCACGCCAAACTGAGCCGAACTTACCCTGGCCTAAAAAGAACAAAAAAAAAACTAACAATACGCGCAAAATAGCTTTGCCGGCCGGATAGTTATATACGGTGGCGCCATTATTTGCTTGATACAGATTTTCAATTATCGCGTCAAATGTCAGACGATAGCGCGGGCGTCAGTGACGACCATGATGCAACGATCGTATGTCTGCCTTTAGGAGGTTGAAGGTTGACCGAAGGCGTAGAGAGTGGGTGAAGTAGGTACTTGACGCCCGTATACTGAAACGCTACTTAAGTATTTAAGATCGTTTTAAACAAGTTAAGTCCCTCTTAGCTGTCAAAATTGTATGAAAATAAGTAGCCGTTAGCCGTCAGACAGCTAAGTAGCGTTTCAGTATTCGGACATGAGTTTAGCAAAGACAAATTGTGCGTAGTTTACCCATTCGTTACTAGATTTCAACCAAATTTATATGGGACCTCATGAAAGCTAAATTCCATCAAATATTATTTCTATATCATCAGTTTCCAATTCGCGCATTGAAAACCCCTCCTTTTTTGAGTGTGAAGAAGAATTTTATCACTGTATAGAAATTTATGTAATATATGATATAAAATTGTAATTGTTATAACATGTTTAAGATTTTTTTTATTGCCTAGAGTCTAGATCTTACCTATGTGTTCAATAAGGGTTAGATTGTCCACACACAGAAGTCCAGTAGCCAATGCATCAGGTCCACTGCCCATTACATCACCTGATAAAAAAACGATTAATGATTTGTTTTACACTCCCAGTTTATGACAATAATGCCACTTAATAAGTAAAAAAATAAAAAACTACATGTACAATGTACAATGTCAGTATATCATACCCAATATTAGGTTAACCTGTATTGTGGGTGTCAAAAACCAGGAATAACAATCCCACAACACCCAGACCTAAAACACACATTCACAAACATTTGTGAATCACACAAATGTTTGTTTTGGATGTTAGTTACCTTTCTCAACATCAACCCCATCGCTCATATCATCCTTGTCAATGTCCACCCTCTTACAGTAGAATTTCTTCACAACCACTGCCATGACAAGTATGGCGACGGACGCGATTATAGTCGACGCAATAATATTGGAGTAACTCGGTTGTTGCGAAGTCGTGTTCATCGTGGACTCAGCCGTCACTGTCACTGTTTCTTGTCTGAGTGATCCTAGAATTGTTATAATATATATAATGAATAAATTGCATCAGGTACAAATATATCCTGGAAAATTAAAGCATAATAGCAAGCATCAATATTATATAATTATTGTTGAAAATAAAAAGTCCAATACTCTCAAACAATTCAACCAAAAGACATGCCACGTATGATCTTTTCCTTCAGTCAAGGTAGTAGATAAAAAAAATAGTGTGTTAAATATTTATGGAATAGATTTTCATCAAAGTCATCAAAGTTTTTGCTATGTGACGTGCGCCGCGTAAACTGCCCATCTGTGCATTTATGTATTTTTGTTCTATTTACTGCCATTCTTAATAATAACACAAGAAGACACACAGATAGACAATAGAGTTGGGATCGTGATCATTATCAGAGAAATACGAAATAATTGATGTAGACTCATGAGGAGTGGGTTTTCGTCATCATTATGCACTTCCCACAAGACTATCTACATAATTTAGACCTCACTGCTCTGGAATTAAGTTATTTATTTGAATAATCATTAATTTTCATTTGTGATGCTAACACAATATAGTTAATAATGATCATATGACTTTAGATAATAAACATCAAAACTTGTGTTTTAAGTGAACACAAGTTTTAATTGTCACAGTTCATCACAGGTTAAACTAGGTCTTGGTGAAAGTTTCCCAATTCAAAGAGGGGTAAGACAGGGCGATCCTTTCTCAGCGAAACTCTTTTGCGCTGTTCTGGAAGAAACTATAATAACTCTGAAATGGGACAATCATCGAATTAATATTGACGGCCGCAAACTCAATCACCTCAGATTTGCAGATGATCTGTTATTGATGACTGATAATCCTGAAACACTACAAACAATGATACAAGATCTTGCCACAAAAAGCAAAGAGGTTGGGCTTACAATTAACAAATCCAAAACTAAGGCTATGACTAATAGAACAGAAATAACAATACCAGTAGACGGCGAAAACATAGAGTACGTGAAGACCTACATATATCTCGGTATTATAATTATAATTGATATAATTTCAAGACCAAATGTCACTAGAGTTACATAGAAGAATAACAAACGCATGGAAGGGATTTTGGTATCTGAAAGACATATTAAAAAACAAGAAATACACAATAAAAATCAAGCGAAGACTACTTAACTCTTGTATTTTACCAATCCTGACCTATGGCTGCCAGACATGGGCTCTGACAAAAAAACTCCACCACAAGCTGAGAACTTGCCAGAGGGGCATAGAGGGGAGTATCCTGGGCTACAAAGTGAGTAACAGGAGATGAGCAGCAGACCTAAGAAAAATAACAGGGTTTGAAGACGTTACCCGTAAAGCTCAGCAACTCAAGTGGCACTAGTCAGGACATATGCTGAGAGAGACAATGGCAAAGTGGACGAAGGACCTTACAGAATGGATTCCGAGGTATAACACCAAGAGAAAGACAGCTGACCAGGTGGTCTGATGACATGAAGAAAGTTGCAGGACCCCTTTGGCTAAGAGTTGCTAGAGATAGGGAGAAGTGGAAATGGTTAGAGGAGGCCTATACTAATTTGTAACTGGACCAATGTGCACAACCATAACCTATGTAACACTCAAATTAGTAATAAAGGCTTTGAAATTGAAATTGAATATTAGAAATAATAATTGTAGGTTGACTGTTAGAGAATGCCTCTGGCATTAAGTCTGCTTTTATACATGTTTTGTACAGTAATACCCCGGACTTACGCGATAGGTGGGACCGAGCGATAACCGTGTAAGTCGAATTCGCGTAAGTCGGGGTACAACTTTGCATATAAATACATATAAAGTGTGTTTAATCGGGACCAGAGTCTAAAGAAAATAATAATTTAGACGAACGAATGATGCTTGAATTCAACAATTGAGAGTCTTTCACAGCTTCTATATTTTTTTCTTTACCATTTATAACCGTTCGGACTGTCGATTCCGGTAGGTCAATTTTCTTTGCCATATCACAAATTATTATTTTTGCTTAGAAGTCAGTGTTTTTCTTGTTAGGTTCAAATGACACATTTTTTGTTTTTTTGGATGATATAATTTGAGGTTATCAATAAAACGCAACGTACGTAAAACAATTCCACACGGAACGCGTTCGAACCTGTCGTAAACAGAACACTAACAGGGCAGAGTGGGAGAGCTGATGCACGCGGCCATCAAAAATAAAAACCGCGTATCTCCGAATTCGCGTAAAACGAGGTAGCGTAAGTCGGGGTATTACTGTATACAAAAGTTAAAATAAAATAAATAATAATCGTACTTACTGAAATCAGCATTGCAAAAACTCTTAGTGCAGCAACAGAAATTAGTACCAGGGAGTTTATCACTCGCTCTGGTGCATTTGTCACAAGAGTTGCGCCCCTGTGTTTGTGATGACCACCAACAACCTTAAAAATGTGTGCCATTATACATAATTAATGTTGCTAAATTTGGGAAATATTTGATTTTTACATTCAAAATTCAATTGATAAAGACATTTATCAAGATAATTATTGTTTCGAATCCTTATCGGTAAAATCGTTTAAATATTAGTTGGTATTAATGGGTTGTGAGATTCAACTTTTGGATCCAAATTAGAATGAATAGAGGGATTCTTTCAGAAAAATCTTAACTAAAGGAAAATTAATACAGATCCATAAGAAATGGCAAAATCATTTAAGCACCTTGTCCAAGCACTGTGATGTTTCCTTCGTCATGTTTCAGCCAGAGTGTGTAGCATGAGGCACGTGGGTCTGTACAGTGTTCCACTTCCACCATTTCTCCATTTCGTAGAGTAGTCTCAGATATAGGGCCTGTATCTACAAAAACATAACATGTTGGATCAAATGTAATTTTTTCTGACAAATTGTATGGAATAAGTGTGGCTTACACCATTCATCAGTAATGATAGATATTTTAATAATAAATGGATAACACCATCTACAGATATTAATAGCACTAGAATAAATTACAGCTTTTAAATTAGGGAACCACACAATAACCAATAAATTATGCAATCCAGGCAGTGTTTTCAAAGAGAATGATATGTTGCGTAGTTGTGGTCTGGCTATAATTAAAGTAATGATGTATTTTGTTATTTAAACTTACCATAATTATCACTTTCAACCACTAACTGAGCATTACTCTCATCATCATAAGATGGTGTGACACTTATTGCCACATTGTGTCTTTTGTACAGACAAGATATAGTTGGTCCAACTGTAGTGGGTGCTGAAGTGACAATCATTGCTGCCTTCACTTTATACCTTTTGATATCATTTGGTAACCCATTCTTCATACTTTGATCTTCTTTGCCAGAATTTATAACTTTCTTTTCAATATCAATAAGGAGGTTCCCTTTTATAGAGTCAGATGCAAGTTGACTTAAAATTGGAATTCCTTCTGAGTTTGAAACAAATTCATTTGAATCTGGAATAATGCTTCTTTTTCTTTTTAACATAATATTTTTATTTAATGAATTATTACTGTTTCTTTTTTTTATTTTGGCATTCTGACTTTTTGAAAATGGAAAATTTATACTTCTTTTTCTGACTACTTTTTCTATTGGCCAGTCATATAAATCTTCAATATCAGATTGGTAAAAATCGGTACTCCTTTTACCAACATGTTTTTGATCCTGCACTGGCCAATAACTAGTTAAATCTTGGCTATTCCACTGAATAGTTCTCCTATGATGGTATTTTGTGAAAGTTCTCACATAATGCAGAGGTTTTACTGGATGTATACCATTTCTGGTCTCTTGCGACTCTTGTGGCCGAGATGTGAGTACTTTTGCCGTGAAGATAAATAAAAACAAAACTATGCATTTTAGTAAGGGTGTCACCCTCTGTGTTACCAAGCCCTCCATTTATTACAGTATACCGATAAAGCTATTGCTCATGATTGTATACACTTGGTATCTTCTTGGTAATTAAGTACCGCATAATGTAACTCAATGTAAATTAAGACACTGCAGATTTTATTGATTTTTTCCTTAAGCTGTCATATCACAATGTCTTTGTATTTTAAACAAAACCTTTTCAACAAACAAAAACTTATATTATGTTATATACATTCAAATATTTATTGAATACAGGTATAACACGAAACGTTAAATAACAAATCTATATCCAATTTATTTTTTAAGTAAGTCGTAGATATTAGTAATTATGTTTTAGGTAGACTTTGTAAGCACTTACAACTTCAGTTTATAGATATCCATTTATTCTAAGTTATGTATGAACTACAAAGGCAGTTTATTTTATTTGACGAAAGTAAATTAAGTAAGAACACTATTTTTCTTAGGAAAATCAATACATGTTGACAAACACCATTTCGCCGACATATTGCGATTGCGTTTACGTTCCATTTTAGGATAATTATTTATGCTTTAATATATAAATTATGTATCTAGAATATTTTTCTTCTACATATACATACATACATAATACGTATGTATGTATGACTTATTTACTTATTTATTATATGAGTTTTTAGTTCGAGAAATACATAAATATTATATAGAGATATAAAAAGGTTTCCATAAAAGACATATGAAGCTAATATTTAGTTGATTGCTGAATCTTATTGCAATACGTTGCTGAGATTTTAAATATGAATATTAATAAATTTTATTATGTAATGAAAAGGCATTTCCATTATAAAAGGTATTTATACATCGATGTTATTATATTACGGTTTCCTCAATAATATCGATAGTTTTTGGTGGTATCACTAACATTAAGTAGATTAATTACGATGTATGATATTGTCGTTGGTTTCTAATAGATGACGTTAGTAGTACAATAACACCAATGAATACTAAATTGTTAATATTTTTTTATGGTAATAAAGTTATAATATTTTTTTAACATATTTCACATCTAGATATGAAGTTAAATTACTATGTAAAGCACAAACCTTTAGGAGTGATAGTTTTTCAGTAAAGTGTTTAACATAGCTGCAATGATTGTGGGATAGTGTTAGCGCTCGCTTCACTCAAACACCAAAATAAAAAAAATTGGTGTGTGTCGTGTGACACCAGGTAGGAACGAAGTTCCTTCGGCTAATGTAGAATCGACACAAATTGCAAAAAAAGTCGTGCTCAATTTTATGTAGGTTTTCTTGATTTTTCTCTTAAATTTTGCTGATTAGTTTTTATTTAAGTACAAGAAAGTATTTAGGAAATTCAGTATTTTAGGAAATAATAAATTACTCAAAATAAAAAAACATCGTAATTCAAATTATCAACTAAAAAAATAGAAATAAAAAAAAGACGTGTGGCACTCGGATACTGCCGCGGTAAAGCTATTGTATAGCATTTTTTATCAACTTATGTAATTATAAATAATAACGAGCTAGCGTAATCTTTTAAAAATCGAAGGAGATATAAAAATACTTCAATAACTGGCTGAATGAATTTCATTTTAAAAAAGGAACTAACGCTGGCTGGATATGCGACTGTCGCGCATGCGCACGTCTCATTTAACGCTTTTTTTCTTACGGATTTTTCTTACGGTTTTACTATCACATTTTTTTCAGTTCGGTCACGCAGCGAAATCCCTATCCCCTCCAAGCCTGCCGTAAGGAACTTCGTTCCAACAAGAAAAACTAAAATAAAACAAGCGGAGTAAACATTAATTCGTAACAATATAGCTTTTTTTGTATTTCGTGTTGCCAGTAAAAAAAGTCGTTTGGTTTTCCCGTATACATGAGAATTTTGCTAGTCAAATCGCTTAAACATAAAAAAATGCCTCCTCATATTTTATTAAACAGTCTTTCTGCTAGTAAGTAAGTATTAACAATACAATTATGTTTTTATTTATTGTGACTTTTTTGTTTCAACGGCAATTTCACTGCCGTATATGCTTAGATCAGCCTTTATTGCGCGTAGTTGGTGAGACCAAACAAACCTTTATCAAACTTTACCAAGTCAACTCGCTTTTTGAGTAAAGTCGCATCGAAACGGTATCAGAGTAGCTCGAGACGTTCAAATATTCCAATCGTACATCACTAAATTTACGAGATGATTTTTCTGTCTTGACAGCACAAGTGCTGTCAATGTCAATCAAGTGTCATTTTGTGAGAGTTAATATCGGCGAAATTTTCCTAATATTTTTCTAAACTATACTAGATTATTTTTGTTATTTCATACCGTTCTGTATACCATATTTAGCCAACAAATAAGTAAATAAGTTTATAAATATGTCTTCCTTGGCAGCCGCAGAAGAAATTGATGAGGCAAAGGAGCGGGAACATTTTCGGGCGGTTGTCTCTGCATTTAAGTATTACAAGTAAGTGTTTTTTCATAATAAAAGAGCTCATTAATGACATCATAACATATAAAGCTAATATCGATAATTGTAAGGAGCTTTAATGTTAAAATTGATCTTCAAAGCCGACATAGCAACAGCCGAATCTGCTGCCTAATTAACCTATTTATTCTAACAATAAGTTTCTTTGTTTACATCCTGTATAGAATTATATTATGATCTGTATTCTGTTGTGATAAGGTCGCGTTTGGCTTGATTTTTCACGCCGTGTACATTCGATTTATTTCGTAAATGCTTCTCGGATTCTTAGCCTGAGTGATAATTGTATCGTTTCCTCTATTTGCGATGGGACAAAGTGGTAAATAGATCGTTGGCATAAGTAAATATTATTGTAAAGCGATTGGAGTTTAGGTCGATATATGTAGGATTTTTATTACTTTTTACATTTAAATATTTGTCTTGTGTTAGAATTAAAACACAACTTACAGTGACAGTAATTACATACTAATAAATGAAACTAAAAGAAAGATTAAAACAACCTTTTGTTCAATAAATAATTTTTGTTTTATTCCCAAAACAACTAGTCTAATTTAGTAATTTAATTTCATGGTTCACTGTACTGGGATTGGCACATTTGTAGAACCTATCTGGAGTATGAAATTATGATTGTTTATTGATATCAGTTGAAAATTTGACTACATATATGTATCATTCACTATCTGCATCTACATATCCCACAATTGAGCCAATAATAAAAACATTTGAATCCCACACCTGATTGTTTTATTTTTTGGATCATGCTGTAGAATTTTTTACAATATAGTCAGCTTAATTTTGTTACCATTGAGTATTGGCACCAAGATTATTTTATTGATATGTTTGTTGTATTATATTATATTGATTTGGTCCACCAATAGTTATTACATTAGTATATACGTCATATTACATTATTATACTGCTATGGTCTTATTTATAGTAAACAACTTATGAAACTATGTATCTTAACCAATTTATGTACATATTTTGGGTATATATTACATATGTTTGTGCACTTGTACTACACAAGTGTCCATTAAACAAAACAAGCAATGTTTGATTTAGATAATATAATTGTTTAATGTTTTCGTTTGTTGTCATAGTTTTCTATTGTAAAGGCAGTTGGTAACTTATCTAGTTATATGTGAATAAATTGGTGCTAATTATTGAAACAGATTGTTAATATGGATAATCTGTGCCACACTAAATATACATAATTATATACTTAACAGTCACACATTATCCTCACAGCATACTAGATGAACCTGTATTGTAGGTATGAGTAACTACAAGAGACTTACAGCCCCACAACACCCACACCTGAAACAATTTTTATGGATCTCACAAACATTTGTCTAGGTGTGGGAATCGAACCCACATCCTCTTGTTACACAAACTACAACTATGGATAATTTTACAGACTATGCAGCCTAGATCGTATACACAAGTCTGAGAACATCATATCAATGCTTCCAATCAATCACCAACGGCGACTCGAGAAGTACAAGACCTATCTCACAAAGTTCAAGAAATGTCTGGACATCAACAACACTATAGTCCACTTGATCATCAAAGATGTTGACACAATGTTTGAGAATGTTGACCACAGTGCCATGGATGTGTCTGGGACGAATGGCACGGAAAGCTTTGGTTGTAATTATAATAGTTGCGAGATCGCTTCCCAAAAGCAGCATAAGATGCAGCATGATGTTGAGAAGGTACCTTTATACAATTACTTACGAAATCTGTCCAAAATTATTTGATTATATATAAAAATTTTGCATCACTTATTTCAAGTTAAATTGTTAAAAGGGGAGAATGTGACCATAAATATGGAATAGTGTTGTTGACGCCAAAATCTTTCTTCTACTCTAGCATTCTACTGTCTAACTTATATTGTGAATGGCCACATTTCACTTCAACATTTTGTTGCCATGCTGTCTATAAAGCTGGTACATAGCATACTTGGCTATTAAACATAAGCCCACACCTAGAGCCCCTAAACTCCGGGTCACTTATGTATGCATTTTACGAATCCAAAAGTACAAAAACAAATTGCGAATTTAAACCTACCGAAACGAGCGCATGATTTCTTTGCCTAATTAAAGCTGCCACTTGACCTATGGGGTGACCATGAAAGTCCATGTTATAATAAAAAAAATATTGAATCGCTTTATTTGTCAGGTGCAATCAGTTCTCAAGAATATAGTAAGGGATTGGAGCGACATGGGTGCGGCCGAGCGGGACCAGTGCTACAAACCAATCTTAGAAGAAATGGAAGAACGGTTCCCTCTGGACGAGTTCAGGTATGAATCCTCCTTAGGGTTTGGTCAAACAGCGGACGGGGCGGGACGACAACGCGACGCTGACGGGACGTGAGCAGTTGTACTGCATTAGTCAATATAGAATATGTCACACAGAACCGTCGTGCTCGACTAGCTAAATTTGCTTTGTTTTAAATTTGCTTGGTTGACGAAACGAGCAGGTCGATCGCCTGATGGTAAGCGCCGCACCTACCTATAAGTAGAACAAGCACAGAAGCAACACCACACAGTGTTTAATAGCAAAGTACTGCATTGGACTGTGCTTGTCGCCTGCAAAATATTAAGTCCCATAATGTTCAGTAATTTAACTGGCTTTAATGCCTTTCAAACTAGAACATTACACTGTTGATTGATAGTCGAAATTACAAAGACGTGGTACCGACCCAGACAGACTCACATACCAGGGATCTACCACCTAGCACACTCAGTACCACATAGCCACACAAACTTATAACAGACCATTTCGTATTATATGACATATACATCAATTAGTAAAGAAACAAAGAATGCCAATAGGGTTGTTACCTATATCGAATTATATATGTCGAAGGCATTTTGTATGATTCCGCCGTTTACATACGGCGTCGTCAGTTTATAAACGCTTGCTGTTATGTAAAATGCCGAAGGCAAAATGTATAATGCCGTGTCTTTATCTAATTGCATAGTTTTTGTGAAATTAATTTTTAAAGTTTTGTAGGTTATTACAGTTGTAAACACACTAATATTTACTTTTTGGGTGGTTTAAAAAAAAAATAACCACGAAGGGGATGGCAGGGTCTGCTCGCTCGCTTCGCTCGCTCACTAGACCCTACCATCCCCTTCTAACCTAAATTGTCCGAGTCGGGGTGCTCCAAATCCCGAGCTCGCTTCACTCGCTAACGCGTGCATAAGCCTCGAATCCCGCACATGGATACTAAAGCCAACACCCCCTGCACAATATTACTGGTCAAAAAAATATGAGGTAATGAGTATTGGTCACCCTAAACCACCAACCAACTACAACCAACGTTGAAATTACAACAATTGAACGAGTTGTCATTTTGCCTTCGGCATTTTACATAACAGCAAGCGTTTATAAACTGACGACGCCGTATGTAAACGGCGGAATCATACAAATTGCCTGCGACATATACACGTCAAGGTAATATGATAAACTTCTTGTCATGGTATTTTTGTTATGATTGATTTTTTATTATGTTTTGTGTGGTAAAAAATGTATCTTGAAGGCATTGGGATGTTCAGGGGTAGAAGTTCTGTCAGGGAAATAAGTTTTTCTTCACGTTGACGTGTTACAGTGACCGCAGTCAAGTGAAAGTCCTGGTGCCGGGTGCGGGACTGGGCCGGCTCGCGTGGGAGATCGCGGCTCGCGGCTACACTTGTCAGGGGAATGAGTTCTCACTCTTCATGTTGTTTGCCAGCAATTTTATACTCAACAAGTGCCCAGAGGTGAGAATTCATCTACAATAACGCTAATTAAAGTTAAAATTCACAATAATGTAGTTTACAGAGCAAGTTCAAGTAAGTCCTATGAATTGTCACATAATATTCCCTGGAGGGGTTAATGTCAGGCAGGCGGCCGGTCGTAAAAACTATAAGTCAAATCTTTCTATAATATGTGTTAAAAAGCATGTTGCCCCGACCCCACTGCAAGTGGGATAGGGGCAGGTAGAAGAAGAATATTGTCGCATAATATTTACTCGTAATAGGGTTACCAAAAAGTCCTGAAAGAGCCTGATTTCAATAAAAAGTTCTGACTATTGCTACAAGTGTGCAATTTCTATCATATAAATTGTATTATTCATTTGATTGGTTATTATTTAGTGAAATTAAAGTTATTTTTGATGAGGTAGAATATAATAATAATAATACGGAAAAATACAAAATTATCACGCTGTTAATATATACAAAGAATCATATTATGTCAAATTGGTACTCTCTAAATAAACAGCTGTTTAATGTGATGCCTGACAGATAACAATTATTCGGGTACAGAAAAATCGATTATAATTCTAATAATAATAAAATAAATCTTTTACTTCTCCCAAGCAAAGTAGGAGATTAAATATTATACTTTGTTACGTGTGCTAGGCGAACAAACACACAGTGCACCCGTGGGTCCATCAGTATGTCAACAACGTGACGTGCGAACACCAACTGTTGGCGGCCAGGTTCCCGGACGTGAGGCCGTCGGGCGACCGGCCCAACAGAAACTTCTCCATGACCGCTGGAGATTTCTTGAGGGTAAGACATATATGGGGCATTTCACGTCAAGCGGACAACGAAAAAAAAGTGAGGTCGTGAATTTTGTTTATACTCTGGTCAGTTATACTTCTAGTAGACATGGATGTGTACACACAATTTTTTTTTCGTATGAAGTTTTATTGCTGAGTTATGAGCTTTTAAAAATTTACTAAGTATGAAGTCATGAATTTTTGGATGCTTATTATCTGTATCAATTAATTAGTAAAAAAAACTACAATGTATTGTTTCTTATAGTTCAAAAGTTGAAGTTTTAAATTTTTTTGTCGAATTCTAAATTTAAATTTTTTTACGTATAGTAAACCGGAAGTGAAAATTTCAAATCGATATTTGAGTAACTTCGACATGCTTTTTTTTAAATATTTTAACCTTGAATTAAAGCCTTAAATGTACTAATTATTCACCAAAAAAATTAAAATGGGACAGCCAATAGTTTAAGACTTAGAGCATATAGAGTGCATACACATAGCTATGAGCTCTTTCTGAGCAATCGCGTTTATGCTCAAATACTGCGCTATTAATATTTTATTCTTTTATTCTAACATGCAAAAATATAAAAATAAACGATTTCTTCAATTCTTCATTAAAAAAAAAACGAGATCACAAAAAAAAATTAAGACAGAGCGATTTCATTTATTGAGATTGAAACAGTATTCATTAAAATAGAGAGATTTGTATTGTAATTTTTACAATTTTACCATTTGCTCTAGCATTAATTCTCTTTACACATAAGCCCTCGTTGGTTGGAAGAAAACCATACAGATTTTTAGTTCCTGGAACAGGGATAGCGTAAGCAAAACAGACTCGTAGAAAATCTCACTCTTGTTCAATACCTTCCTTCGAGCAGTAGTAAATAGAAGTCTCAGTTAATGATGACTTGCCCCATTCATATAATTTTATAGGTGTTTGGTGTAGTTGGGCTCCCCAACATTTTAAGAATAGGTTAAATTTAGTGAACCTATACAACAACAAACAAGATTTTAAGAAAGAAGCACAGTTACACTTCCATGCCACCGCTCATAGAAGACGGCCATGTGATGGTCTTGGGGGAAACCTCAAAAGTTTGGTAACCCGTGCAAGTGTACGGTCTGCGAATAACGCTATCACTACACCAGACACCTATAAGATTATATGAATGGGCCAAGTCATCATTAACTGAGACTTCTATTTACTACTGCTCGAAGGAAAGTATTGAACAAGAGTGAGATTTTCTACGAGTCTGTTTTGCTTACGCTATCCCTGTTCCAGGAACTAAAAATCTGTATGCTTTTCTTCCAACCAACGAGGGCTTATGTGTAAAGAGAATTAATGCTAGAGCAAATGGTAAAATTGTAAAAATTACAATACAAACATCTCTATTTTAATGAATACTGTTTCAATCTCAATAAATGAAATCGCTCTAAGTCTTAATTTTTTTTTGTGATCTCGTTAAATTTTTTTTTAATGAATAATTGAAGAAATCGTTTATTTTTATATTTTTGCATGTTAGAATAAAGGAATAAAATATTAATAGCGCAGTATTTGAGCATAAACGCGATTGCTCAGAAAGAGCTCATAGCTATGTGTATGCACTCTATATGCTCTAAGTCTTAAACTATTGGCTGTCCCATTTTATTTTTTTTGATGAATAATTAGTACATTTAAGGCTTTAATTCAAGGTTAAAATATTTAAAAAAAAACATGTCGAAGTTACTCAAATATCGATTTGAAATTTTCACTTCCGGTTTACTATACGTAAAAAAATTTAAATTTAGAATTCGACAAAAAAATTAAAAACTTCAACTTTTGAACTATAAGAAACAATACTTTGTAGTTTTTTTTTACTAATTAATTGATACAGATAATAAGCATCCAAAAATTCATGACTTCATACTTAGTAAATTTTTAAAAGCTCATAACTCAGCAATAAAACTTCATACGAAAAAAAAATAGTGTGTACACATCCATGTCTACTAGAAGTATAACTGACCAGAGTATAAACAAAATTCACGACCTCACTTTTTTTTCGTTGTCCGCTTGACGTGAAATGCCCCATATATTGTTCTGTGTAGTTATGGCTATATCAACCAGAGATGTGACGGATTGTTAATAATATCAATCCGCGGATACGGATACGGATCATTAGTGTTTAGATCCGTGAATACGGATTCGGACTTCGACTTTCGTGCTCAATCGACGTCACAGTGACCTTGGACCGATTGATGATGCTTTGCGTTACTATATGTCAGCGTCAATACGTGAACTTTACAGTAGAGCATTTTAAATAATTTTCAGTAAAACTTATAATTTATTGAATTATGTTGTTTTTTCTAGTATAATTATCATGAACTTTAATTGTACAAAAACATTGTTCATGTATTGGCACTTCAGTATTTTTGCCTTTTTATGAAAGTAGAAAAAAATATTGAGGTACACAACTTTGTATTCGATTTCCTAAATTCATGATATTTTTGCCGTTTTATACAGGTATACACTGAAGCGGACGAGTGGTGGTGCGTAGCGACTTGTTTCTTCATAGACTGCGCGCCCAATGTGATAGAATTTATTGAGAGGATATATAAGATTCTCAGGCCGGGAGGTATTTGGATCAATCTCGGACCACTGCTATATCATTACAGGTAACTTAACCACTATATCCTAAGGGTAAACGTACACGTATGTGATGGAGTGTGTCAGGGCTGTAGTCAGTGCCCTGTCACGTGGGTCTTACTCCTCCATATTCATAACTTGATAACAATTCATTTTGATATGTGTTACAAATACTTAAAACAAATGTTTATTTTCAGCGATATGCCGACTGTGCACAGTATTGAACCACCTTACGATCTGCTCCTTGAGATTATAACCGACGTCGGTTTCGACATACTGGTAAGTTTAAATAGGTTGGAAGTCTCTGTATACAACATGAACAAGTCTGCTAGACCAGGATTGTAATATCTCTAAAACTGAAGTAAAGCGGTAGTTTGCTGCTGTATTTTATATTAACCATATAGTGAGCCTTTCTGAGTTTGTAATCCTCTTTAATAATTTCTATTCCTATCTTTTAAAGTCGGCAGCGCGCCCACAATTCAGTCCGGTATTCAAGATGGTCGTGTACAGTGATCACTTACCATCAGATGACTTACTTTCTCGTTTGACGCTTCGGCTATAAAAAAAATTATAAACATGCGCTGAAAAATACTGGCCATTTGAAATGATCAGGACTGCTAGCTTAGTGTTGTTTGTGAAATATGTAATAATGTCTAGTTTTTTTGTCATGAATAGTGTTTCCTCGTCTACTCAGCAATTGAATCCAGTCAGTCGCATCAGCAAGTTTCTTAACCATAAATACTTTTCACTTTACAGAGAGAGAAGACTGGCGTGAAAACGAAATACGCACAAAACCCGAACTCAATGATGCAACACGAGTATGATTCTGTATTTTTTGTCTGCAGAAAACCCAACTGCATGTAATTTGACGCCATCTGAAACACTCGCTGTAAGATATTTGATGTAAACATATGTATAGTATTACACTGGGCCGTAGTCAGCTGAGGCTGTGTGGGGCTGACCCACCAATGAGATTCATGCATGAGAATTGGAATGTTGACTCAACAGTATGCAAAGGAAATATATTGATGTACTCCAATAACATAATAAAGGTGTCTTTCTTAGATATAAGTAATATTTTGTAAAAGTTTAATTTTTTTAGTTATTTTTTCTTCACAAACTCTTAATATACTCCCATACAAGACTACTCGTTAACAATTTTCTAATATACATAACATGAAAGTAGCATAAGTTTAAAGTATTATGTGGATAGAATAATAATATGTCAATTTGTGAAAACCATAACTCGGAATTGGGTTTTAAAAGCGGTTGCTATGAATATATAGTTTACGAAAGTATTTTTAATTAATTATTTATATTATGCCCAAAACGTTTTTCTGACTGCGGCCCTGCTTTTATAAATAACATAAAATAGTGAAACAAATGTACTGAAAAATAGTCATAACTGTCCATAGGCTATACAATATTTTGGAAATTTACTGAATATCACATTTTTGTTAGTTAAATTATGTATTAGCTCTATTAATTATACAATAACAAAAATAGATAACATATAGGTACAATAATTATTTGCATGCTAACGGAAATACATAATACACTAAATAATTATTGATTATAATTTTCATCGGCAAATGTTTGATATAATATCGCGTTATTAAAGTGCAATTTTGTAATTTTAAGGAAAGAAATGAAAGAAAGAAAACATTTATTTATACGGCGCGACAATAAGTGTGAGTCGCAAGCGATTATTTATAAAAATAACTAAGGGCGCGTTTTTATGACACGGAATACCACCGCGTTGCGGCCGCGCGGTCGGTTACTCACAAAGAATTTCAACGTTAAGTCCTAGTTAATAAAACATACATTTGCTTGTTAATAAAGCATACAGTTAGTACGCGGTCACGCAAGAAATTTTTCGCGTCGTCTAACCGCAGCCTAAGGTGTCACATGTTTATGTTATGTTGAAAAAAGGAAGTTCTCAATTAGGTGCGTTTAATTTCTCATCGGAATGTGGTCCTATTTTGAATATTGCCTTGTATAGTTTTCTTGTGTTCTCATTATGGCCTCATCTATATTTAGTCAAGATATGATGACTGAGTACAAGGTAAAAAGTGAAACTTCTCAAAGCCATTGCGATTGGATCATTGTATTGGAATTTACGAACAATAGTGACAGACTTGCAAATAATATCGATTTTTGACATCATATGTGTCACTATTGATTCAGATCTTTGTTTAGTTTCAGAGCAAGTCATTCGTTTGTGGTTGCTCGAAAAACCAATATTAGCAGCTCGATGTTGTATATCGTACGATAAGTTAAGATTTTCAGAAGCCGATGAAACCATCATACAGGGCATTGGCCATACTAGAGACTTGAAAAAACTGTCATGCCCTTTTACAAATTCGTAAAGATTAGGGGTGAGGTTTTGGTGATATGGAAAACCTCTCGGAATTCATCGAATAATGTAGTTAGGTTACAAAATTCTTCTATTTAAAGTCACGTCTTTATTGTTAGCTTGTTGACCCCCTCTAGCCAATTAAATGGCAACACTCGTGATACAGGGTGCTACTTAGTTTGTTATTTAGCCACCTTAGTTGAAAAAATAGGCACAGACTAATAAATTTATTTCAAAATAAGAACAATAATATATGAGATCTGTTGTAGAGATATTTTTTATACTGCGGTTTTGGAACTGGATTTTGTTTGCTGACTGTACTATACCTTTTACCAAATAGTTTGCATCGGTTATTAACGCCTTTTAGTATCTGTAATTGTAGCTGTTTACTAAAAACATACATTCTTTTCATGTTGATTAGTATGCGATTTTCAGTTAAACTGAAAGTCAAGTTTTAATGTTGAATAGTTAACACATGATGTTATGTTTGCTTATATCTTCTTTAGAATGTTTAAAATGATTTAGATATACTATGTGATTTAAATCAGATATTAGTCACAAAACTTCATCTGTAACTATATATTCGATATAACTGTAGTGTAGTGTTATTGTATTTCATAACACACATCATAACACAATTTTTTTACATCCTATTAGATATGACTATGTATTGTTTTTAATACTTTGATCAGTTAGTTACGACATCCAAAGTTTAATATCAAAAGAATTTTATAAATCAAGTTAAAAATAAATATGTTACCAAGTCACCAAGTAAGTAAAATATGCTTGAAGAGGTGGTTGTGAAATTACGCAAATAGAATGCACGACATGCTTGTTACGTCACAAAGTAGGGCACGCCTTTAGGCCGCGGACTCGAAGTCAGCGGCAAGCGGCGCGGCGCGGGTGCGGCGCGTTCAAATGCATAGATTTAAATGGACCCGCCCCCCGACCGCTTATTCAAAGCGATAGCAATGCGCGAAAGCGATGACAATGTATTATCTTAATTACTTAAAAATTACTGTCTGTTTACTGTCAAATGTATGGATAAATCATTCGGTCAATTTTTAAGTAATTAAGATCGTTAATTTTTAAGTAATTAAGACAATACATTGTCATCGCTTTCGCGCATTGCTATCGCTATCGCTATCGCTTTGAATAGGCGGTCGGGGGGCCGGTCTCGAAAGCAGCGGCGCGGCGCGGGCGCGCGGAGCGACGTACGAGCGGCGCGCGCCATCCGAGCGGCAACAGCGCGTCTTCATTGACGTAGTGCTGTGTATTTTCAAAAATGCTCGCCGACGTGGTGGAGCAAATTATTTCAATGATTTTTATATGGAACATCATATTCACATCAATTTCGTTCGCGAACAGACACTAATTTTTCATAGTACAACACTACGCTGCTCTAGCGCCGCGCGAACTGCCCGCTGACTTCGAGACCGGGTCTCCGCCGCACCCGCGCCGCCGCCGCCGCCGCCCCGCACCCGCTGACTTCGAGTCCGCGGCCTAACGGTACTGCACTGGAAAATCTCCCTCGCGTGTATAAATATTCAACCCATAAAAGGAGCTGTAACTCTAGCCATTGACATGACAGTGCTTTATTTTGTTGAATATTTTTTTGCTCTAACTACAGTGTACTATGAAGTTTCATACGAATTCGTAAATGATATTACGATTTCATAGTAATCTTCTGATTTGAATCGCATAGTGTGAACAGGATGAACTGAAGTGAACTCAACAGTTTATAAAGAGCCTTGGTCTTACTAAGTATTATTTTATTTTGTATTGACGTTGCCTTAGATTTAATCTGATCTTAGCGGATTTAATGTATCTCTGCACATTCGATGTATGTTATATAATAGTGTTCTGGATAGTTTTTTTTTGGTACATAGTTAAATAACAGATGCTAATAAACGCAAGTGCAATATAAGGTATTTTTAAAGTGGCAAAATAATTGTGTATTTTTTTATTAAAGATTTTTTTATTCTAAACATATTATGTGATATTCCTAGGGTTGTCACTTGTCCAATTTCACATTTGCTATGAAAACTATGTACTTGCTGCATCTTTGCCTTCAGGGATACATATTGTTGGTGTGATTTTTATTTTTGGTAAGTAAACGAATGTGTGGAGTGCCATTATCCGTTTTCACAAGACTTGTATTTGTTTAAAGTTTAAGTACACTATAAAATATAACAGCTTAACAAGTGTGATGTTTTATTTATATCCTTTAAAATTCTGCATAAGCTGTGAGGAGTGACAACTAAAGGCTACACGCCTATCCTTTGTGTGGGTCATACATACACAATTATACTTTAAAACAATAAAGGAAATGATTGCCGCCCATATTCGTAAAAATTACAGTGGTTATTTTAGTCATTTTACTGCTCAAGGTAATCTTTATGAATCAAAAAATTATAACTAATAAAAACAAAGACATTAATCAGTAATTGTTTTATTCAGGTATTGTATGTAATATCTGCCAATTTTACTGATATGTTCATTAGAATGGTTCATTTTTGCATAAGTGAGGAACTGTCTCCGCCACCTCAGTAGTTTCTGTGGGTTCACATTATGTATGAAGCCAGGGTCAAGCACACAGCCTGGATATTCTGGGAACTTTACTTCACCATCTATATTCAGCTGTTTGGCTTCTAGGATTTGTTTGGATATCGCCTGGGTGACTTTATCCAGCTCATAGAGGAAATTTGTGGATGTTAGTGGTGGCTGAAAAGGAATTATTTGTTATTATTGTGATAAAAAAAATACATTCAACAGTCCCACACATAGTTCCTGACCATCCATCGCCCATGTACGCCCACATTACCAGAAGAATTATGGGCGCGTTGCAGACCTTGAAGGAAAGGGATAATTAGGGATTGGGAAGGGGAGGGGGATTTAGGCCTCTGGATATCTCACTCACCATACGAAACGCAGCAGCAAGCCACTAGCACACTTTACGTCGGTTTTCTGTGAGACAATGGTAACGAGCCGGCCCATTCATGCTGTAGAAAAAACTGTCTACAGTGTAGTTCTACCACTCATAAAAATAAACATTCTCAATGTGGGAATCGAACTCATGGCCTCTCGCTTCGTAACTGGCTACTCGGTCACTGCGCAATGGAAGGTTATTATAGTATATCTTTTTATTGGATGGTAACATAATGGGAACAATGAATTATGTTCAAAGTTATATTGGCAGGTGGAAATTATTTATACATTTCTCCTTCTTAGTTGTAACAAAATCAAGTTTTTATTTGTCTTAACTATATTGACTTTCAAGAATAAATAAATTACATTTCTAAAAAAAAGAACTGCAGACTTTCTTCATCTTAACTTTTTCTTTAATCAAATAGTTGGAGTGTTAATGAACTCACATTTTGTGTGCTCTGGTTTGGTGGTGGAGGTTTCTTTTCAAACAGAACTTTGTAAATATCTTCCAAATTCAGTTGATCCGTTGGTTGCACTGTGAACAGTGGACTGTCCCATCTGTTATTTGAATTAGGCTCTTCAAATCTAAAATGTAATTTATACATGTTACAGTTAATTAAAACTTAAATGACTACATGCTTGAAGCCATTTACACAGAGTTTTCGCACTAGTAACGACAGTCGACAATATTGCAAAAAAAAAATTTTTTTCAAGGCTGTCTAGTCAATTTAAAAGTGACAATCATATGATGCAGTCTTGTAACTGAGAGTTCTCTTTCAAATTATCACCTACATCATGCTATAGACTAGTATAGACTCTGCTAGTATTTTTTATAGCATACAAACAAGTGGGTCACTTGATGGTAAGTGATCTCCACTGCCCATGTACCCCCACTATAATAGAAGGAATAAGAGCACATTGCTGACCTTTAAAGGAAAAGGTAATTAAGGGATTGAGAATTCCCTTCTTTTTGGGGGATTTAGGTACCGAATATCCCTCTCGCCGCACGAAATGCAGCATCAAGTCACTACTTTAAGTCAGTTTTCTGTGAGACTGTGGTAACAACCCGGTCAAGCAGGCCTATTTGTGCTGTATACAAAACTATCTACAAAATGAATGGGCTGTCTCGAATGAGTATCAGGATTATAAGCTTTTTCAAACAGATCAAATCTATCAATTTCAAAATTCGAATTTTAAGTAATGTTTACCTTAATTTAGTTAATGCATCAAACACTTCTTGAGTATAAGGCACAGGTTTAATTCTTTCACTACTGTTATCCTTTTCTCCATTGTTGGTACCCTCATTCCTCAGCATGTTCTCTTCCCAAGCCTCTTCATAATCTCGTATACTGTATACTGTACATTGTGTGGATTTTGAAGCTTTTGAGGCACAATAAAGTTCATAGCGGAAGCCTGTTATAACAAAATAATTATTACATATTTTGAGAATAATAATGCTGTGACATAAAACACTTAAAGGCTAATTCTATTTATTTGTTTATTCTATTGTAACCAATTAATTAAGGTCACAGGAAGTCGCTGGATGCAGGCCGCTTCCAACAGGTTAGTCTGGAAATCTTTGGGGGAGGCCTATGTTCAGCAGTGGACATCCTGTGGCTGATGATGATGATGATGAACCAATTAAACGTAGGTAAAGTGCTTTACTTGTGTCGAGTGGGTGTGTACAAATAAACTTATTTATTTATTTATAATATGTTCATACGGTTCAATTGCAGTTGATCAACTTTACTGACTCTGTTCAGACAGTTCGCTAACTATGATTTAGCAGTTGGCCAACCACAATTTAATTTGTGAATTGAAATTAATCCAGTTTTAATATATATTTATATAATGATTTTATTTAGGTTTAGTTCAGTTGGATAACAACAGAAGATACCATAGTATTTTAATTGCATATACAGAGCTGGCCCTACTAAATTGCGAGCAAAGCAGTTGCTTGATGTACCTACCTACCCTGGCCTAGACGCGGCTATGCAGGTCCGTTTACTGACTTCAGGCTTTATATTATACTAAATCATGTACAAAGGGCTTCCATATTTTGATCTTGCTCCATCCTAAAATTAGTCCAGGGCCAGATATAGCATGGAGTGTAATGGCACAAAAGCACACTGGAGGATACAGGCACTCAATTGTTAGTATTGTGTAGGCTCTATTATTTTAGTAGGCGCCGAAGTTTGTAATTGTAATTATACCTCTTGGCTACATAATATATGGGTCTGGCAATTTACCTTTAATGTAGTTACTACCATCCAGTATAACGACATTATCTTTTCCGATAAGCCGTAAAACCTCTGATTTGAGGTAACCTCGCACTCGCTTCTCCTTTTGTGAATCCAAGTATGTAGAGTTTTTGTCATAACCTAATTTGACAATGGCTTCGTCTTCACATATTATTTCTACACTTTTTCCATGTTTACTTTCAAAATAATTCTTTAATTCTATTGCTCTGGTCGTTTTTCCACTCACAGGAGTACCACAAATCAAAATAAAAGGCATTTTAATGTTATTATTATATAAAAAATAACATACGATTGTATCTCACATTTTAATTATCTATATTTGATATAAGAAGAAATAAAGTCTATATGTAAAACAGAGACAGACATAATTTTATATGACGAAAATACGTGAGAATATGTACCCGGAATGCACTCAAACGTCAATATTTTGACGTCTAGTGTCTGCGTCATCTGCCTGTCATTTACGTTTTATTATGGGAGAAAAGCGTTTGTATTGTATAATTATTGCTGACGCGGTTCCAAATTTTTGAAGTTTCGGAAAACCCAACAATTCCATTTTATTTTATGGAGTAAACATATCAAAAGCATTTAATCTGTGATGAGTTCATCTTTCGCACACCAAAGATGAACCACAGTTTGATATTTTGAGAATTTGATCAGGCATTCGCTGCACTTCAATGACATGTAACTAATCCGTGGAACCTTAGTGACTTTTCCACTGAACCCTTGGATTATCACTTTAGGAATCGCTGGTATACATCAAGATACTTTATATCTTGATAAAGCCAACGCGATGCCGCGGTTGGCCGCTATGGTTTATGAGAACTGAGGCACCTTATGTGCTAACTGACTGCTATATTATGTAACATTTAATATGTTTTTTTATTTATTACGACTCGTTCTACAATTACTTTTTAGATATCCAGTGTTTTTACTAACTTCTTGGTAAACTTATTTCGCGCAATCCCGAGGTGTTCCCTCAATCCTTACGCAGACGTATTAATTTATATGCACTACTAATTGTTTTGGGCCTTATTAAAAACATCTTCTTGTAATATGTTTATATTGGCAATTTAGTATGTACCTATGGGTTACCATAGTTACTAGTTATTAGAAATCTAGTTTAAAGTTAGAATACGTTTTGTTATAACACCGTTTATGTTTAGCACCAAATACCCGCAGACGTAGGTAAATCAAGATTTCTTATTGTCAGCGTCTAGGCTTAGGTTGTGAAAAACATATTGTAATACTAAAAGTCTTAGGTTCGATCCCAACTCAGACAACACTTGAGTTGCTTGTGTTGGAATTTGTATCCGCTATGGTGCTAAGGTCGTCCCCTGTCTCATAATAAAAAATAAATATGCTTGGCGTACCGCGGATGCGCTTTTTACACTTCTGTCTACCCATCGACTCTACGTGCGTGAGCGCATGAATAAAGAATGTACGCATAATATTTATATTGGAAAAATAAAATAACAAGTAGGTAGAGGAGGTACCTAATTACAATACTATTTAGCGATTATAGTCACGCATCGATATAATAACCTTTGCTAAGGCTTTATCTTATGTGGAAATATTAAACTATTTCATGGCAAAACACTTTTTGTGCCTATTTGTGATAATATGATTACTAATAGACTTGTCGCCTGTCGTGTTATAACACCATAAAGCGATAATTAGTTTTGATTTATAGAATAAGCTTTTGACGATCTCATGTTCGCGGCTTAAGTGCTTCTAAATGAAAAACTCCTTATGTGGTAATGTATAAGTGTCAGGCTATATTTTATTAATTGATACGGCTATTATAGTATATTATTATGAGTTGAAGTGCGTGTGTGCAAAACAATGATCTTCCGCCTGCACTTATAGCTCGAGATCCGGCAGTAGAATCTCTACGTTCATGACGTAGATGCTCAAGCTCAAATTTCTACATTCATTTTCGAATAGGACAATACATTGATCATAGGGTGCCAGTCAAAAAGTGCCCGCATATATTTTTAATAAAAAAAAATATAATTAAATTTTGGGAAAAAATTTCGTTCATGGTGTAGTTAAATAAAACATTGTTCCTATTACACAGCTATGTATGTAGAGAATTCAAAAAACCATGGGTGCCCTTGCCTACTCGGCCGCAACTACTTGGTAGCCAGGTGTAAACAGGTAATACTTTTTTGTACGGCAACCATGGTTTTTTGAATTCTCTACATACATAGCTGTGTAATAGGAACAATGTTTTATTTAACTACACCATGAACGAAATTTTTTCCCAAAATTTTATTAATTTTTTTTAGATATCCAGTGTTTTTACTAACTTCTTGGTAAACTTATTTCGCGCAATCCCGAGGTGTTCCCTCAACCCTTACGCAGACGTATTAATTTATATGCACTACTAATTGTTTTGGGCCTTATTAAAAACATCTTCTTGTAATATGTTTATATTGGCAATTTAGTATGTACCTATGGGTTACCATAGTTACTAGTTATTAGAAATCTAGTTTAAAGTTAGAATACGTTTTGTTATAACACCGTTTATGTTTAGCACTAAATACCCGCAGACGTAGGTAAATCAAGATTTCTTATTGTCAGCGTCTAGGCTTAGGTTGTGAAAAACATATTGTAATACTAAAAGTCTTAGGTTCGATCCCAACTCAGACAACACTTGAGTTGCTTGTGTTGGAATTTGTATCCGCTATGGTGCTAAGGTCGTCCCCTGTCTCATAATAAAAAATATAAATATGCTTGGCGTACCGCGGATGCGCTTTTTACACTTCTGTCTACCCATCGACTCTACGTGCGTGAGCGCATGAATAAAGAATGTACGCATAATATTTATATTGGAAAAATAAAATAACAAGTAGGTAGAGGAGGTACCTAATTACAATACTATTCAGCGATTATAGTCACGCATCGATATAATAACCTTTGCTAAGGCTTTATCTTATGTGGAAATATTAAACTATTTCATGGCAAAGCACTTTTTGTGCCTATTTGTGATAATATGATTACTAATAGACTTGTCGCCTGTCGTGTTATAACACCATAAAGCGATAATTAGTTTTGATTTATAGAATAAGCTTTTGACAATCTCATGTTCGCGGCTTAAGTGCTTCTAAATGAAAAACTCCTTATGTGGTAATGTATAAGTGTCAGGTTATATTTTATTAATTGATACGGCTATTATAGTATATTATTATGAGTTGAAGTGCGTGTGTGCAAAACAATGATCTTCCGCCTGCACTTATAGCTCGAGATCCGGCAGTAGAATCTCTACGTTCATGACGTAGATGCTCAAGCTCAAATTTCTACATTCATTTTCGAATAGGACAATACATTGATCATAGGGTGCCAGTCAAAAAGTGCCCGCATATATTTTTAATAAAAAAAAATATAATTAAATTTTGGGAAAAAATTTCGTTCATGGTGTAGTTAAATAAAACATTGTTCCTATTACACAGCTATGTATGTAGAGAATTCAAAAAACCATGGGTGCCCTTGCCTACTCGGCCGCAACTACTTGGTAGCCAGGTGTAAACAGGTAATACTTTTTTGTACGGCAAATTAGATAAGATGCCACAAAGGATGCCTATTTTAAACAATCGCCCACAGCAGCCTACTGCCTCGCTCTACATCAGGGTTGCCAACGTTTAAGACATTAACGCAAGCCTTAAACAAAGCTACCATTCTTACAAAAAGTAAAGTCTCCAATAAAACTTTATTTACAGAACCCTAAAAGTCAAATCATATAACGAGAACAAATATCTAATCAATCAATAAACGAGCAATGCAACCTTCTGTGGACAGCTCAATGTCACTCATATCGTATCAGGTATGTGTAATAAATAGTTTTACCAACTTTTTGTGGCGTGCGCCGCTCTACCGGAATGAATCAGGCTGGTACTGTTCTATGACGAAAAATGTTATAACACCATACAGACAAATAAATAAAGGCTTCGTCGAACAGAAAGCGTACTTAGCGCGCGTCAGAGCGCTAAACTGACGTCGCGCTATGACGCCGAGTTGTGTTGTACTATTATAGTAATATAAAAATTTTACCTTCCAATAAAATTTGTATTATGTTTCCTAAGACGTCTGAAGTCCATTATGAGAGTACATCGCTTCCTTCCGTCGGTTTTCGGCTAGGTGTCGCCACTTTCCGTACGCTTCCGGCCTAAGCGCCCTCTGCTGGCCCTAGCTGTAAACTAATTTACACGAGACAAACCACCATTTTCTTTTTTGTCATTGTTGGGCTCATAATGCATTGATGGATGTAATATTCACCAGGAAGACATCACTTGGACTTCAGACGTCTTAGGAAACATAATACAAATTTTATTGGAAGGTAAAATTTTTATATTATGTGTTCCGTTTGACGTCTGAAGTCCATTATGAGAGATCTGTTTGTTATCTCCTGGTGGTTTGTATGTAAAGACGCAATAATGTGATCTACTGTAGTGAAAATTTTAATGAAGCTATTATGGAACTACCAATAATTTACTTTGATGTGCAATAGATAAATGTACTGCATTTAACAAAAAATAGTTTTGTTAATCAGCAAAACAATATACTTAAACTTTAACTAAGAATCAAGGTACTCAAAATAATCAAAATATTGAGATGAACATTAGAATCAAGTATATGCCTTTGGTAATATTTTCGGAACGTTGTTTCGTGCATGCAATTCGCTTTAACCCATATTTCATTGATAGGATAGTTTTCAATCCAATTCAACGAAGATACAGCTGCTCGAAAGCTTATATATAAAGAATTATAGTGGGTGAGAGGCAGGTTTGTAAGGTGCTTTGGTTGTAAGAAACAAATTCAATACAGAATCCCTGATGTCTCGAGTCTAGTTTAAAAGCCTCTTTAGCCAATAGACTGGGTCAATATTTCGATCTGGCTATACTGGTTACTGTTTTACTATGTCAGGGCAGTCCTGGATTTATTAATAGGCCGCGGCCTATGGGTGGCAGCCTCATAGGGGCGGCAGATTTCAGAGGACGCTCACTCGATTTAAGTATAAAAGTACTAATTATCTTTAAATCATTAATAATTTTATAAATAACTTTCTAACTCATTCGTTTATTTAACTTTAGTGCCTTCCACAATATTTGTATTATGGAAGGAAATGGAAAGTTATTAAGTATTTTAGAAACCTACATACACACATATATAAACTGTTTACATGGGGCGGCGGAAATAAAGTGGCCTACACTCAAAAAATATAAATCCGGCACTGTGTCAGGGGGAGCTATTTCATGGGAGAGTAGAAAGTAGAGGACAGTACTCTCTCCTGCATGGAGCATGGAGGCCGAGTACATGTCTATGGCAGAGGCTTGCAAATTAGCAATGTATCTCAAAGCTCTGCAATATGAAATTACTAATCACATGTACCCCATAGTGTTATATAATGATAGTCAGAGTGCACAAAAGCTAGTAGATAATTGTTGTTTACATAAAAGAAGTAAACATATTGATTTCCATTATCAATTTTTAAAAGATGCTGTTAAAGAAAAAAAAAAAAATATATATTATAAAGTATTTGCAAACTGAGACCTGCCGGCTGATGTACTTACTAAAGCTCTCAGTCCCAGAAAGCATTATAACTGTGTTCAAAGCTTAGTACTTGTAGAAAAATAACTATTTATGGTTGCATATTGTGCAATTATAGTTTCATTTGATGTAGTGGATGAGATTATTAAAAAGTTACAATACATCAAGGAAACGAACGCCATCTATTACCTATATTATGTACTAAGTTTACAAGTAATTGCCATTGTCTATGATCCCAGATCTGAATTGTCTTTTTATATGTAATAAAGTCAGTTGTTGTTCGCCGCAATTGCAGCCATGTGTTTAAATAATATCCAAGCGAGATCGTAATGCCAACCTCTGCTGAACGCGTCGTGAAAGCAAGCGTTCGAGTCTGACAAGTTCCGAGAAACAAATGGTAACGACATGAGCGTTCTGCGAGGCAAACAGATCTATAACCGGAGTTCCCCAATGTTTGAAGATTTCTTCGGTTGCCTCGCTTACCAAGTACCATTCTGCGATGCTTAGAACTCTCGACAAGTGGTCTGCCTCTGTATTGTACACTCCTGGTAGGTGGTGAGGTTGCTTATAGGCCACCAAGATCTTGTTTTCGCTCTGTAATAAGACTTCCGAGTCTTTTAGAGCTGTGGCTTTGGCTGATAAAGCCGCACACACACCGTACATCTCCTTTAAGTTGCAATGCCAGTTTATTTGATGGTGTCCCCCAGGTACCTTGAATTCTCTGGTTGTTCAGCACAGCACCTCATCGTATGTCCGAGGCATCCGTAATCAAATGTTTGTTGGTCCTGGACTTGGGTGAATCTCTGTTCCCAGGGAGATATTGTCTACCACCATTGTATCTCGGGCCGCACTTTCATCGAAAATGGTTTGCTGGCGCGAGGAAACTTTCGAAGTTGACTGCTGTGTCTCTGCAGCGTGCGGCAATGCAACCTTCCCCGGTGGGTGATGAAGGTCGCAGAGTTGACATACCCTAAGAGGCGTTGCGCCTGCTTGAGGGTCCAACTGCCGGCTGTGAGACGATCCACTAAATACTGGCAGACCTTGTTTACTTTGTCTAACGGCAGAGACTTTGTATTTGTTTGTGTGTCCCCTAGAACGCCTAGAAATTCCACCGTGCTTCTGTGAGTGATGCTGTGTCTCTGCAGCGTGTGGAAATGCAACCTTCCCCGGTGGGTGATGAAGGTTGCAGAGTTGACATACCCTAAGAGGCGTTGCGCCTGCTTGAGGGTCCAACTGCCGGCTATGAGACGATCCACTAAATACTGGCAGACCTTGTTTACTTTGTCTAACGGCAGGGACTTTGTATTTGTTTGTGTGTCCCCTAGAATGCCTAGAAATTCGACCGTCCTTGTTGGGAGTGATGCTGTGTCTCTGCAGCGTGCGGCAATGCAACCTTCCCCGGTGGGTGATGAAGGTCGCAAAGTTGACATACCCTAAGAGACGTTGCGCCTGATTAAGGGCCCAACTGCCGGCTGCGAGACGATCCCATAATGATGTCGGATTTTTCTAAATTGACGCACCAACCCAAACTTTCTAGTAGTGTGCTGGTTATTTGGGTGGCGCGAGTGCTCTGTGATTGGTGAGCAATCAAAAAATCGTCGAGGTATACTACGACACGTAGAGCCTTGGATCGTAAAACCTCTGATATCCAGTTGGTCAATGTTGTGAACCTCTGGAGCTGCTGCCAAACCGAAAGGAAGGCATCTGCAGCAGCTGGCCCATGTAATTGAATCGGAGAAAGCGCCTGTGCTCCGGTTTTATGGGCAGATGATAATAAGCTTGGGAAATATCGAGCTATTTATCTCTACGGTTAGTTCTACTAACCGACTTCTCCTTTCGCCCACCCTTTCTTTTTAAAATTATATTTTCGGAATTTCTACGCGCTTTGAATTCTCTTTGGTCGTTTTGTCGTTTGTTTTTCGTAACATCTAAATTAGCAATATAATCAAATGTATTAGTATCTGAGGGTAGACGCAAAAACTCATTTTGAATTTGCGCACCAACCCAAACTAGAAGAAGCTGATGGCTCCACACTTATAGTACTAGAATGAAAATGTCTAGAAGCCGATGGCTGAGCACTCGCATTGAATGAATTTGACAATAACATTTGCACACAAAATATTATTTATATGACTCACCAGCTGTTGAAAAAGAATTTCAAACCTCCTTTCCAAGCTACGTTCCCGTCTGTAATACTTACAAGCCGGTGGGCTATCACTGCTCCTCTGCTCCTCGGATGCTCCATCCAAATCCGTAGGTGGTGGTGAAGCCGGACGTTTTCTTGAAGAACCCGAACACGCGATACTTTTATCGCCCTTATCACTATTTTTATCCATATTGGCATAATTGCGTGCGGAAAACCAAAATATTCAAAACTCTTATCGAAATTTCTACTTTATTCTCGAAATATCGAAGGTTTAATTATTCTTAATACTTAAGATCACCTAACCGTCACGACTGTTTGAAAAACGACGCAACAATGACAAAAAAGAAAATGGTGGTTTGTCTCGTGTAAATTAGTTTACAGCTAGGGCCAGCAGAGGGCGCTTAGGCCGGAAGCGTACGGAAAGTGGCGACACCTAGCCGAAAACCGACGGAAGGAAGCGATGTACTCTCATAATGGACTTCAGACGTCAAACGGAACACATAATATACCGTCAAACAGAGCGCCAGCGCTGACAGAGCGTCGCGTACGGCTAGCGAAGCCTTAAGTGGACAGAAATGTGCGAGGCATCACATATAATCAACGATCGATTTCCTTAAAGATCACTAGACGATAATGTTGATCAATACTGAAGAACTTATAATGATTCTGCTTCTGGGAGGCACGTTTCTTAATAACTATTTGGCAGAAGTCAGGAATTCATACAGAATATCTAGTAAGCAAGGTTTCTATAAGACTCAGCCAGTAGTCTCTCAGAACCGAATCGGTTTTAGATAATGATACACTTGGGGAAATCTAAGTAAAGTTTATCTGCGCCCAATGGTGATTAACAATATTTTCATAATTTAAGGCGACCATGATGAAGCTCCGCCAACCGTGGGTAAGTGTGGCAGTTTTTATTATCCCCTTGGGGTAATATGCGTGAACTTATGTATGCTGATTATATACTGTAGGGATAGTGATTTCTTACGTTTACACGAATGTTACACATTGCAATATAACTAATTTAAAGGAATTTTATCGCGGTTAATTATTGTAAAATAAAATAAAAAACCGCGATATAACCTGTCTAAATTAGTTTTATTTGAATAGTGTACTCGATGTTATGAAGGTGGGTTTACCGGAAGCGGAGTCGGAGTTTTTAAATTTGACTTATCGGAGTCCAAGCCGGAGTCCGAGTCTCAGTTGGGGGCGGGGTAGAAGAAAAATGTGTTAGTTAACTGTTAGGCCTAATTTCAGTGAGTCAATCTCAGGCTAAAACTCAATTAATACTAATAAAATACTAACAATAATTTCAATTCGAAAGTCATAAGTTCTGTAGAAGTTCGAAGTATGTTTAACACACAAATGACAAAACAAAACAAACAACTTATTGGAAGACGCGAGCGGGATTTCCTGGGTGACGAGTCAAATCTTATACGCTCCTGAGAGGTGTAAAATCTATCGAAGACCCGACTTTTCGGAGTTGGAGTCGAAGATCCGTAACGTCATAATGTAGTCTTCCTAGCGAAGTATGCGTTCCGAGACGCAACATCTGTTGTTCACATAATTTGCAGATTATTATCTCCGCATGTCAACACATGTAGTTGTTTGGAATTAATTGTATCACAATGATCTGTCATGGATTACAGCGGCGTTGTGTCGTGCCATGTTATAATTAATGATCTATTCGCACTTTGTTTTCGATTCAGGCGTGAACTGATTTAAATTGTAAAATATGAGATCAAAATTTGAATTTATTATGTAGTGTTGTTTTTGGGTTTATCTTTTAAAATTCTACTATTAGGAGATAACAAGTTAAGGTAAAACAAGTTTTAACGCATGGGTTTCATGGCCATTAAATAGAGGGCGGTATTACGTATCCCAAAGTAAATGAAAATGTAGGTACTAGTACAAAGGACTGGGAAGGGCGTGAGATTTGCTGTAAGGGGTGAAAACGCCAGAAAATAAATAAAAAATCAGTCAGTCAAGATACATTTACAGTTCAGTCAAGATACATGACCTCGAGCACCACGTACTAGCATTTTCAATTAGGCGAGATATTTTTCTATTTTAAAAGGAGTATAGAGTTCGATTACTGATAACATTATCCACGGTGGGGCAAGCACCCCACCTTGCCTTAACGTGGGTACGCCCATGTGTAGGCATAATATACTCGTAAAATGTAGTAGTCTATTCACAGAGCTTTTTGCTTCAAGCTTGGGACATTTAGGCCTAAAGTTCGTTCATAGTTGTTTAGAACTAACTTATAGCCATGAAGACTCATATTTTAGTTCAAAAACTTGAGGCAAAATACATTTCTAGTTTCGAATTCTTATAAAATTTGGTTTTAATGACGAAGTGTTAAATTAGTAATTCGTACTATAAATTAGTCGAATACAGAACCTGTTTTTTAAGTTTGTTAAAAAGCAGTTGTCCGATAACTATGAATTTGAATAAGATATGAAATTATTACCAAACATATTTCATCAGGGTCCGTTAGCAGTAGAGATGGTTAATGTACGGAGAGAAAATGGAAGCGGTCATCGTTGCTGAAAACTATCAAAACTTATACAGACAGGTTGATATTTTTTACAGGGTTTTTCATTCGGCGGGTACTTTGCTGGTGGGAGGATACTTGTATCCGACCGGATAGTGACCACCGTACACTGGTGTTAAAACCTGCCATAGTGGCACACCTTGTGTGGGTCGCGTTCCAGGGTCAGCCAGTGTATATCCGGTTCTCTCCAAGGGCTTGCCCCCTTATCCTAACCCTTTTCCCATCCCTTTTTCCTTCCCCTCCTCCTTGTCCTTTTGGCAGGATCATGCCGGGATCTTGCCGACCTACGATGGACACATTGTTTATCGTTGGTCGACGCTATTCTTGGATTGCGCTACACTTACCATCAGGTGTAGCGTAGTCACTTTGCAGAGTCAGGATTAAAAAAAAAACTTTCAGGCGAATAGAGTTAGGGGCAACTCGTCACTGTACCTATAACGTTACCAGCCCAACCGTGTGGTGCCGCCTCGGTGAGCGGTGACCGTCGTTACTCCGAGGTCGATCGCCAACATTCCGTATACGAATTTTTGTGTCCACAAAACGTCATGTTTTGCAATTAGAATGTACTTTTTATGTACTCGGCATTTTTAGATCACGGGCCACAGCTTTTATGACATGGGTTACGTATGTGGGCGGGGCGTATACCACGTTTAGGTTGATTGATTTATTAGCTTTTAATGTACGATAAAATATACGATTGGAAACGTTTAAAACCAGTTTAAGGATTTGTTAATTTTTACATGAGTAGCTATTATAGACACAGTGAAATATTCGCGTCATACGTACTTCATAAAATCGCAATAAGCAAATATTTTTTTAAGGATTTCAGTATAGATGGAAGAGCCGGTAGAGGTCGGTCGCACAGAAACCGTCAACCACATTAAGAAATTAAAATTTCATGGCATTTCTAAATTTCAAAATTAATGTCGAATAACTTTGTTTTATTTTCTAATGTCATTAATACTCAGATAATTCTTCACCATTTTGTGATTTCTACCTTCCTTCTATAGATGTTAATGAAATTACGATCATATCAAAAATTGGAATGAGATGGTGAGGGAGACGTCAAGGAGGTGAATCATTTTGAGTCGTTTATATGTTTATATTAATCATAATCTTTGGAAATATGAGATTGAAAATCAAAAGATTTTCTTAGCACAGACTCCCAGGGCGTTTTGGTCTGTAAAAATAACGTGGTGAAGGAGAGCTGGCGTTCTTACTCCACAAACTGCTGGACAGCCAGCATTTGGACGTATTTCTCCCTAAGGTGAACCAAGGATTAGTCGCCTTGATCTCCTCCGACGAGGTCCTTAATAGTCTTCATCGCTTGAAAAATTGGAAAGCAGGGCCTCATAATATCCCTATCGATGCGTGGAAGGAGATGAGCTCTTATGCTGTGGAGCTTCTTGTCAACTTGTTCAACTGCATCCCGAATAGCAAACAAATGCTCCAGCCTTGGCGAATGAGTTTTATAACTCCCATATAGAAGAGTAAGGGTAGTGTTCGGGATTGTGAGAATCACTGCGATATTAAGCTGAAGTGCCGCACCATGAAGCTCTTCGAACGCATCCTCGAATTTAGGCTCCACCAAGAGTGTGCTGTCTCTGAGTCTCAATATGAGTGGCTTCATATCCAGAAGTGGCATGGACCCGGTATTCGCGATCAGATCGCTGGTCGAGGCTTCAGGATAAAGAAGAAGCCTCTGCATATTGCCTCTCTGGATTTGCAGAAAGCATTAATACTCTCCTATAATACGCTAATTTTAATTTAGGTTTAAATCGGTTATTTTTTTTGGCATACCATAGTAGCTCTTTAATATAAACCTAGTGACTAGTGTATTTATCTAATAGCAATTTTAAACTATAAGCATGTTTAACGGCAACTGCAGTTTAAAAAGAATAGTTTTAACAAACTTCAAGAAACGGATGTGTGCTAGAATCAGCAATAATTTGTTGGCTACAAGGTTGTGATAGCATGGTTATAACTATAATAATATATCATCGCTAATTATATGCTACGTACTTTGTACTACTAAATTAAAAGGACCATATACACTGAACAGACTTTTTTATTAGCCTTGATGATGAGACAAGCAAGGTCGTTCGCTTGACAATAACTTAGATGGCAAGAACCATTCCCATAAAGCGTAGTAACACTACTAAAATATATTACAAAGAAATGCATGGTTGGATGAATGGTTGGATGTTACCTCTCATAATGTCCTGGAATTTCATTGATTTCAAACCGGAACACAACAGTGCTCATCAAACAGCAGCTTGACGGCAGAAATATACAAAGCGGTAGTAGATACATAAATAGACAGCTTCTCGTATACGAGGGACTTAAAAGAAAGAAATAATGTATCAATGTGTACCCATATGTTATGTCACTATGTTGCTATGTATTATGAACCTATCACTATTATACTAAATATTACACTATTATACTACACTACTACACACTATTATTCAAAAAGTTTCTGAATATGTAAATGTATTTACAATAATATTTTAATTTTTATAAACCGGAGAATTTTATATTGGACAAAATATACTGTGCGTTTGGGTAAACAATCCAAAAATTCCTTCTCTAAATGATAGTGAAAACGCCATCTAAATGAGTTGTACAGTATAGGAGAAATAAGCTGACAATCAGACAGACGCAAATAGCGACTTTGTACTATACTATGTGTTAAACTATGCAGTAAAAAGATTTCAATAAAATTGTGGTTGTGCACAAACCACAAAAAATGGTAGGTATGAAAATTAGTGTGTTTAGTGTACAAGCCTCTCAATTATCAAATTAATCATGCTAATCAAGAGATGTTTTAAAATTGCACGTTTTACATTTGAGTATTATAATGAGTCAAGGTTTCAGGATCGTATTTTTAATGTCACGGAGACACGGAGAAGGTACTGAAAATATAGGCTTAGATGAAATGTTTAGTTATCTAATAGCTACAATTTGTGGCGCATCGAGCGATTAGCTGGTTATGAAACGAGAGGCCGCAGGTTCCATCCCCGCATAAGATAAATGTTTGTGTGATCCAAAACAATTTTTTTTCAGATCTCGGTGTTGTGAGAGGCGTGGTTTAAGTATATAAGATGATAGGTTCCTCGTAAAGAGAAGTTATCTGGGTTACCACCGCTTTTTCAATTTTTGTCGCCAGGCAGCAGTGTGTATGCAGCATGTATTTCGGTTTGAAAGATATTGATGGCAGTGAAATTAAGGGGCACTATGAAATTTAACAACTTATGTCTCGCAGTGACGAATGTTGTCCATTGCTTTTTTTTTGTGATGTTGTGCTGTTAGCCAGACGCGAGTCGTCTTTTTACAGCTTCACCGGACTTTCGGGTTAGGCGCTCTCATTTGTAATTTGAAGTCCTATCTGTTATTGTGTCTGTTTGTGGAATGTGTATTCCGGTGTTTCCTGGAATCGTAGCCTCCCGTGATCTACATGATGTAGGAACATTCCAGTTTTTTTATTATGAATCAAACATCCTTTGTGAGTATATATTTTTTTATAGAATAGGCCGGCCAACTATCAAGTAGGTATTTTGAAGGTTAGTACCCTCCACAACTCATGAACAGCTAAAATACCACTAAAATAATGGACATATTGCGATCATAAAGGGAAGATATATTAAGAAATTGGGCATGGGAGGGATAAAATGAGCCTCTAGATATCTCACTGTACGAAATGCAACACCAAGCTGCTATTTTACTTCGATTTTCTGCTCTTATTACGTATATAAAATTATCTTAAAGTGTTATTACCTACGTATCTTACCGATATGATTTCAATAAATATGAGATGTACCAATTGCAGTTGACTTTTAGTTCCGTTATGGGTCAAGGTTCTAGGATCAGCTTGTTAAAGTCAAGGATCTGTCGAAATATGAGATCATGCGTTCAAAACATTTCATAAGTTACCCTACTTCCTCCTAATCTTACAAATGTGAAAATTTGTATGTTTGTGAGTTTGTTAATTTGGATGTTTGTTTGATATTTTGGATATTGGAGTGCGAAGAAGTATTTATAGAGGCCGCCTTGATTCTGGTGACTGCTGATAAACTCATTGTTTCGGCTGCACTGCGCTTACCATCAGGTGTAATGCGGTCACTTTGTCGTTCTCAGATTAAAAAAAAATGTGGCTCTACCACTTGGAAAATGATAATAGCTTTGGATGTTACAATTCTTGTTCAAACTAAATTATCTCTCTATAAGGAAACTGAAATTGTTCAGGCGTCGCAAAATCTTTAATAAGGGCGGAAGGAAGATATTCTCATCCTGACAATGATCAAGTGAATCGTGAATCCCTTCAGTTAAGGATGCCCTCCCTGTTCCCATGCTTGTTGGTGTACCTTTTCCTGCCAGGCTTTAGCGCGGCGGTTAGTCCAAAGTTCCCTTAATTCTAAGTTAGTCTTTTTAATGACAAATGTTTTGTACTTGACCTGTCATAAGCGCTTTCTTAGCCTACATGATTAATAAAGATTTTGATTTTGAAGTGATGCTAGATGATTTATATGCGGTCAATATGTGGTCGTAATGCGAGGTCGCGCTGACCCGACCTTCGCGAGTGATATAGTTCCGGAGACCGATCGCATGTGCACTACACTGTAGGGCAGATTTTATCTATTTATGCTGTTGACTGTGACGAAGGTATGTTGGTACAAAAAAATATTGAATAACTAATATTGACATTGACTTTGTTTATGGATTGAAAATATAGTTGGTTTGTCTGAAATTAAAAAAAATATTTAGAAGAGTTTGATGCAATGTGTTGTAGTAGTTGTTTTTTGAATTGAGAAGGCAAACAAACAAATGGGTCAATTGCTATAGATTGTTTATGATACTAGGGGAATTACAGGTGCATTAATGACCGTCGGGGAAGTGGTATAAAGTTTGATAAGGGTATGAGCTATGAGGGATATATGGGCGGCGAGAACAACATAAATAGGCTTTGCTTGCGGAAAGTGTAACAGTGTTACCCATGTACTCTTTTCATTACCAAAAGCGAGTGCGGTCGCGAGATAGTAACTAACTAGTGTGAATAAATAGTTTGTATACAGCCATCCCCGGATCGACAGCGACCTGCGACATTCTAACTGCGGGATTACTTTAGTAGTGGTAATCGCGGAGGTGTCGGCCATCGACCTACCATACCGACCATCGTGCGCGCGCGCCCTAGCTCATTGTGCTCAAACTGTTTATCTCGCCACTATGTTTCGGTGCGTGCTTGTTTTAATCTTCGGTAAGTTGTTCTGTTTTTAAAAATGGAATAAAAATATTTTGTGGGCATTATTTATTTGTCGTCATTGTAATTCAATTTATTTAATTATTAAAATAAGAGATTTTATTTATTTCTAAATTGTAATAAAAATCTTAAATAACTATGACATGGCATAAATAACAATTAAACTTGGTAATTAAAAAAAAATCTTTGTATGTACATACCTAGTCGGAATATAATTTAGTGGCATATCAAGACTCCAGTGTAACACAACAATGAAAATAATCGATTAAAAACATAATTAATATTTTTAATATCTATTTATTTATATATACATTAGATATAGAAATACAACTAATTTAAACGGATTTTATCGCAGTTTTTTATTTTGATTTTGATTCCGACGATTTGATTTTTTTGATATAAAAACCGCGATAAAATCCTTTTAAATTAGATTTATTTCAATGTGTAACATTCGCGTAAACGTAAAAAATCTTAACATTAGATATTATTATGTTATAATATTTATTATGATTTTATAAAAACACAAGCAGCACAGTGAACCTACATAGGTTCAAAATGATTATATTTCGCACCTTAATCCTTTGCTTATATAATAGTTGTTTGCTTATTGTACGACGATACATTCTGCATATTGGAATCGTAGGGGTGTTATGCAGCTGGCGTTAATAGCGAATTTACACGATTCGATTTCAGTTGATCTATTGACTTGAAATAACAAAATTTGTATGGTTTTTGTTGATAAACTCGATTGAAAGTCTGTTCAGACGTTTCGAATGGCTGCTGATCATCTACAACCGCACCGTGAACATGCTTTTAGCAGTTCTAAATAAGTTGCAATATTATTATGCTCACAATATTATGTAACCCATAATGACTTTATAGAAAATGACTTCCCCTTAGAATTTCAATATTTGTGTTTCAATAAGTGCTTTGGCAGTGCATAGGCTGGCAAACAAGCAAGTGGGGTCATGTGATGGAAAGTGAACTCCATTGCCCATGTACGCCCACTATACCAGAAGAATAATGGGCGCGTTGCGTTAAAAGAAAAGGATAATTAAGGATTTAGGAAGGTAAAGGGCCTTCGGATATATCACTCACCGTACGAAACTTAACAACAAACCGCGACTTTACTAGTAATGATCCGGTCAAGCGGGTCCATTCATGTTGTAGACAAAACTGTCTACAGCATGGCTTTACCGCTCATTAACTAGCCTTTGAGTTTTATAAATCTGAAGACCCTCAATACGCAAGTGTTGCCTACTATTAAGTTTAACCCAAGAGTGTTCCTATATAAACTTATATCGCAAGCTTTCCACAGCCTCCGAGGCGCGGCAGGCGAGTATTCGGCTATGAAGCTAGTGGCGGCGGGTTTGATTCCCGCATCAAGACAAATGTTTGTTACGGATCTAGATGTTGTGGGACAAGTCCCTAATCCTGATGCCCACGATATACGTTATCCTAGTGTGGGAACAGTCCGATGTGCGTGCCTATTGAATATATTATTATTTAATTAAAATTAAAATAACTACAATAATTTTACAGTGTCTGCGTGCATGAGCCAGCAGCCCTACGACTACTACCACGTGTTGCACCTACCTCACGACCCGCCGCTGCACCCGGTACTATCACGTCCGCCACCCACGCGGTTCACATGCGAAGGACGCCCCAGAGGATACTACGCTGATGTTGACTCTGGTTGTCAGGTGAGCATTATCTTTTTTTTTTATAGCATAGGCCGGCAAACGAGCAAGTGGGTCACCTGATGGTAAGTGATCTCCACCGCCCATGTACGTCCACCACCAGAAGAGTCATGGGCGCGTTGCCGACCTTAAGGGAAAGGGATAATTAGGGATTGGAAAGGGGAGGGGATTTGGGCTTCCGGTTATCTCACTCACCGTACGAAACGCAGCAGCAAGCCGCTACTTTACGTCGGTTTTCTGCGAGACAGTGGTAACGATCCGGTCGAGCCAACCCATTCATGCTGTAGACAAAAATGTCTACAGCGTGGCTCTACCACTCAAAAAAACACTCGTGGCTCTTTTGAAGAGCATAGACGGCAAAGACGGAGCTAAAGTGGGTTTCATGGAAAAATGATGAGCTTACTTCTTACAAGGTGGTAGGTTTCTCGTATGCGAGAGGACGTCTGGGTTGGTACCACCGCTTAGTATATTTCTGCCGCTAAACAATAGTGTGTAGGCACTGCTGTGTTTCGGTTTGAAGGACATTGAAGCCAGTGAAATTACTGGGTATTATGAGACAACATCTTATGTCTCGGGGTAACGAGCGCAGTTCAGTGCCATGCAGTGCTTTGTAATAAGTTCTGTGTGGTGTTGCTTCTGTTTGTGGGCAGGCGTGGCGCTTACCATCAGGCGAGCGCTTGGCTCGTCTCGTCATTCAATCAATTAAAAAAAAAACCTTGCTTCTTCTGGTATAGTGGGCGTACATGAGCCGTGAAGGTCATTTACCACTAGGAGACCCACTTGCTCATTTGCCGGTCTATGCTCATAGTGTTCAGTGTTAGATGGGCTTCAATCGCCTTCAAAGTGGAACATAACAGTGTTTAGACACTTCTGTGTGTTGTTCAGTTTAATAATTCACCAATCTACTTTATAAATAAAGCATCTGAAGTAGACAACCAGTCGGCACTATCATAATTATCATTCAAAATGTCTCCTCTTTTTAGGCATATCACTTCTGCTGGCGACAGCACCTCGTCAGCACGGACCTCTGCTCCAACGGAACATTGTTTAACGAACAGTTCCAGGTTTGGTTTTTTTTAATTATATATTTTTTTTACCTGCCCTGTCCCACTGCTCGGGCACGGGCCTCCTACTGAATGAGAGGGGTTTGGCCTTAGTCCACCACGCTGGCCTAATGCGGGTTGGCAGACTTCACATACCTTTGAAAAATCTTATCGAGTTCTCAGGTATGCAGGTTTCCTCACGATGTTTCCTTCACCGTTAAAGCAAGCGATAATTAACAATGAATATACACATAACGTAGAAAAGTCAGTGGTGTATGCTCTTATATGTATATGTCTTAGTATAATGTAAGCAATACTTCTTATAAAATACTAGCTTTCTTCGCGGTTCCGCCCGCGTGATCTGCTTTTTCCGGGATAAATAGCTTTCTAACAAAATATATTTTTAAATAGGTCCAGTAATTTTTAAGTTTATTCGTTACATACAGAAATCTTAATAAAGTTTGTGTAGATAGAATAACTTCTAAAGAAATCATAAACAAAATTATCATTCCAAAGATCCAAATAGACGCCGTAAATATTTCAATTATGTTGTCATTGCGCTTGGTGCGCATGTAGTGCGCATGGTTCAAGAAGTTGACGAACGGTGTCTGTTTCGATCTTTGATCCATGACTCCATAACGGGTTTCTACGGTTCGATTTTAGTTGATCAACTGCTTAATTCTATGCTATTTAAAGCATCTTAATATACTTTCAATGGAAAGTCAATATCGAATGAAAAAATCCAGATTTTATAACTCAAATTGTTGATGAGCTAAAATCTATCCGTGTGATATCATTATTCTTGCAGGATATATTTCAAAAATGGCTTCCAAAAATGCAACCCCGTGTTTTTCTGTTTTCAGGTTTGTGATCACTTCTACAATGTTCGCTGCGGGTCACCTTTCGAAGACTTATAATGATATGCTTATTTATTAATCCCTAACCTTTGTTTAGTATGTGATTAATCCCCGTAAATTATTTCGTATTTAGATACTGTCTAATAAAGGTTAGAAATACACAACAAAATCCAGCTAATGAGTTTATATAGTGCCATTTAATTGTGATTATTGTAGATAAAAGTTGTAAATATTTAGAAGTATTATTTTTTCATAATTTTATCTACACAAAAATAATTGTATAATATTATTGTATTGAATAAATATCTTAATATGTCTCCTGCAAGAAGTACTAGCGACTTTTTGAGAAAATATTAAGTGTTTGGTCTTAACAATATTGGCCCTTATCCCACTCGCTGTGGAGTCGGCATAGCATGCTTTCAAAATTTAGTTGGTTCCGGTGGACCCCCTGCAGCTACATTTCAGCAGAATTTCTGCAGTAGCAGTCGCTGAGTTTCTTAAAACATGATCTGCCTACACTGATAGGTGAAGTCAAGTCAACATTTTAGTTCTTCACTATCGAAAGGATCTAAGGGTCTAAACAATAATACAACAAAATAAAATGTACAAATCAAACAAAATTTATTTATTTAGCAAATATACACAAATATATCACAATAAAAGAGTATTATTTATTTACAAAGAAACATAATTGTCGTTTAAAGTAACACATGAGTTTTATTCCAGTTCGAAGATTTAAGACACGTATTAAATATTTTGATTAAATCCATATGATGGTGAAAAATATATATTTTATGAGCGACGAGCGTGTCAGACGGCGGGCTATTTAAGGATTTTGCTTAATTCACATTGTCTTATAGAATGACCTTCAGATAACACATTAGACAGGCAATTTAGGAATTACCAATTGGACATAAGTACGATTAACATTACAAGTTTCGATTATTTTCGTCTATTTCAGAAATATCAACATTTCAGCAACTAAAGAATTAAGTTTGGAAATATACCTACATAGAATATCGTAGGTGCGAATATAGAATAGCCATATGGATTATAAAAAATATAACAATTGTTACGACTAAAATGAAGACATAAGACTTTTTGCGTATATGAAAAGTGATTGTAGAGTACTTAAAAATTATAAGATACCACGTTACAATACTTATTATTAATTATTCGCATTATACGCGTTCAGCCACAGTTTCATCTTAGTTATAGTATTTTTATAGGAAATATTATCTTCTTCTTTGACCTGCTCTTATCCCACTCACAGTGGGGTCAGCGCAACGGGTTTTTAACACATGTTACAGAAAGGTTTGGGCCTGACGACAACCCCTCTGTCACATATTTTTTTATTACATCAGCATTGTGGAACAAGCCATAAGCCTTTTAAAATTACATAACTACAGCCCATGTGTTCCATTGTATTGTGTAGTTGACATTTAACATACTTTGTGTTTAACGTTTTGATTATAGCATGAGCAGCATATTATGATTTTCAAGTTTTACTATGAGACTAAAATTTATATAAATCTAAATAAACGAATTCTGGGAGTTGCAAATTATTGGCAGTGCTAACTAGCACTTTAACTATTAACTATAACAACTGTTATAGTTATTTAATTATCTAAAGTCTGCTCCATACATTGGCTTTGATGGCGTTCCTGGAAAATTTGTATGACGGCTATACCTACAAGACCACGCGAAGCGAGAGAAAACAGTATTCCACACTCGTATTTCACAATTCTCATGACTGTCATCATTTGTACCGGCCAATGTGTGGAGCGGGCTTAAGCGACCTCATGAGGTCATTCTAAATGACCTTTCAGTCACAATATAGTATTAAATAACAAAAAAGATTTGGAAATTAATGAATGTGAAAATAATAGCAAAAAGCAAAATCGAAAACATTTTAAACATAATCAATTAACATAGAACCTGAACTAATTCCAAGATAAATATTGAGCAAACAATGTTATAATAATAATTGTAAATGTTTGTTCCCAAAGACTTTCAAGAAAGATTCACGCCTTCGACTCAAGTACTGGTAGTTACTGTCCCTAGAGACAAGTATAAAATTTGCAAAAAAGCAAAAACAATCTTTCAAACAGTTTAATATGATAATGAACAAGGGCTCTATGAACAATATGATTTTTAATCAGTGATCAATCTAATCAGTGTTTTGTCTTTTGTCAAACTATCTTACGTGACGAACAAACAAGACTGTCATTTGTTTAAACTGACTAGTAACGTTTATACGTAAAAGTAGGTAGTTTTCAGCCTGGGTTCAGTAAATTACTATATATGTATGTACTGCAAAGGCTCTTCCGATTCTATATAAAGAACACGTCATTGTTAGCAAGCTGAAGTAACAATTATAGAAACGAAACTGTTCAAGTAAAGTCTAATTTTGGTATTTACGATAGTTTACGGCGTTAATAATGGACATGGAATGTACACTGATCACTTTGATTTAAAGTTTACCAATGAAAAACAAGCAAAATAGAAGAGTTAAAGCACTACTACTTAAAATGGACGCCGCTCCAGGCTTGTCTCCCTTTTTGTGATCCTTTTTGTCAATGACGTTCGATTTTGTGAGTCTATCTACTTCGTCCATTATCCTCTTTTCTTCTAGAGAAATTATTACCGCTTGGTTTATAGCTTCCATCAGAGGGTAGTTCGCAATTGCACGACCAAGGAACCGAAGCTCAAGCATGTCCTCCTTTATGATGTAGTATTGTCCTCTGTAGCTACGATTTTCTGAAAGAAAATTCTCTTGAGGTAGGTCCCTAATATAAAATATTTGTCAGCGTACTACACTGTGGACTACCAAAGCGTTCCAGATCTCAACATTCAACATGTTGTATTTGGAAAATTTCACCATTTCAGAAAAAATCATCATTATTTACCTAAATCCAAACGAATTGATAATGACAGCTCTTCTTGTTAACCCTGTATTTTTTTTAAATATTGATTTCCAATATTTATATTTATTGATTTTTTAAATATTGGTACAGCTATGCTGTACATAGTTTTATCTACAGCATGAATGGTCTAGCTCCACCAAGTTGTTATCCTCATCTGTTAGTATCATTACCTCATAGACAACCGATGTGAAATAGCAGCTTGCTGTTGCGTTTTGTACGCTGATTGAGATATCCGGAGGCCTAGATGAGGATATAGGTCTAATAATTCCTTCCCTTCTTAATTTCTATTCCTTTTCCTAATGGTCGGCGACGCATCCATGATTCTTCTATTACTATGGGTATTCATTGGCGGTTGATATCACTTACAATCAGATGACCCGCTTGTTCACTTCGCGATCTCTGCTATGAAAAAAAAACGTGGTACTTACTGCTGCCGCTTCCTAAACTCTTCACTGCTTTCATGACCAAAGGATCCTCCGTCATCTTCTTGTATCTAGCTCGGATGTCCACTTGTGCATCGGGTTCCTCATCACAATAACCTTTAGTATCATCAGTGTCAATACTCCATACCATGACACCGCCAAGTCCGTAGTCAATGGCCATCCTATAAGTACCAATATTAGTGAGCGATTTTTATCTCCTGAATAAATTCTTAGTGGCTTGCCGGTTGGTAAGCGCATCTCTACACAGATATCGATTTTTTTACTTAAAAAAGGAGGAGGTTCTCATCCCGGGGTTTAGAAAAAAAATCGATAGTCGTAGGCTGCGATATGGTTTTATATATAATTTGGTTAAGATCTGATGAAACAAAATGAAACTCCTTTAAGGACAACAGCACACGCGTCGCGATTGAGTTATTACTTAGAATTTATACGCCATAGCCTGTACCTACTACTAAACAACGAAACATAAAACAACTTTAAATCCAACTTAAAACCCGACTTAAAAATAAACATTGAAAAGATAAAAATACCAATATTTTCTCGAGGTCTTTTTGGCGTTGGTTAAATTTTTACCTTGAGGAACGAATGTATGACCACCTCACAATTCACGGTCAAGATACACTGCTATCAGAGTAATGAAACGATCTAAATAATAAAACAGTTATTACAAATGAAAGCTACTTACTTGACCTTAAGAGCAATGGACCTCTGGTTGTCATATACTACAACTCTTTCGCCGTCGCGAAGGTACGGGGTCGAAGACTTCTCATCCCAGAAGTACTGCCATGACGTGTTATTTTTTAAATCCATGCACATCTGCACGAGTAAAAAACATTTAGAACATTCACTGCCTTACTTAGAATTGGATGAATTCCACATTCAGAATGCTTGATTACTCAGTACAGGAAATTAAATAAACGAAATGGCTGATTTACAAATAATGGCAATTAAAAGCAAAATATTTCCTGAAAGAGAACTGTTTTAATAAGAATAATTTTGAAGAATTTAAATTTATATGTAAATTTACAAATGTGGTTAAAGAGAAAATCTCAAAACAGGCTATTTCTTTTAATCTTTGTACTTGCAAAGAAAACAACGCTTCTAAGCGAAAATAATAAAGATTTGATAACAAAAGTTGTTCAGTCTAATGGTGGTGACTTTTATTATTGTTTTGAATAATTTAAAACAATTCTTATTACCTCATTATATCCCATAAATCCTGCCTCCATTATATATTTTCCTTTAAATCCTTCGGAATGGGCTTTAGTTTCTCCGAACACAATCTTGTCAGTATCAGGTTCCTTAAGCAGGAAGTTCCTTCCGTACACTGGTAGACCAAGAACAAGTTTATAAGGAGAGACGCCATGTTGTATCATGTACTTTATTGTGTATTCCTGTTAACAGAAACAAGATATTCTATCAAAATATAGTTGAATGAGCGGTGACAACTTTTTTGTACGGGATCGGTAAAGTGACTACACTAGATCTGATGGTAAGTAAAATGTATTGCAAGTCTCGATCGTGGAGGTTACCACTTAGGAGAGAAATCAAATGAAAAATATAGTTTCGGAGACGTCAAGTGTTGAGTGTAAGCTACCACTCTAATTATATACATACAATACGTAATAAATAAATTACCAGACTCAGAACATCGTCTTCGGTAGTTCCTCTGAGGGGAGCGTTGGGTCCCACCACTCCGTCCCAGGTTCCGTGGTAGTCGTAGCACATCATGTGGATTAAGTCGAGATATCTACTCAGCTTGCTCAAGTCATAGGCGGTCTCCATCGTGCTCTTACCAGCTCCAAGAGCAGCAGTCAGAATGTATTGCTTAGGTTCGAAAGCATCTTTTAATTCCTGGAAAAGAAAATGTCTGTTGCTAGATCCAAGCGGAAGATCAAAGTAGGAACATTCTATACGGACTAAGTAGTAGGCCTCTCCTATGTGAGAGTCCGTCTGGGTTGGTATCACCGCTTTGTACATTTCTGCCGTCTAGCAGCAGAGTGTAAGCACTGTTGTGTTTTGGTTTCACATTGAAGCCCGTGGAATTACTGGGCATTATGAGACTTAACAACTTAAGTTTCGGGATGACGAATGTAGTCCAGTGCCAGACCGTGTTTTGTAATTCAAAGTCTGTATGGTGCTGTATTTCTTTATGGGCAGGCGTGGCGTTTACCATCAAGCGAATGACTTGCTCGTTTCTTCATTCACGCTAATTAAAATTGTCTATCGTTACAGCATGGTTGTATGTACACAGTATGGTAATGACCTATAATTGCTTCTATCTATATAGTATTCTGCATTTTTGTTTCTTCTCACTAATGACAGTCGCCGATCTTCTACCTAAATTGTAAACAATCTTCTGCCTGGCACTAGCCCAGCATTTTACCAGGGTCCGCCGTCCAACTTAGATGTATCTAATTCGCTCGGTCATGAGTACCCTCTGTAGTGAGAACATTGCTTCTCAAACATTCCTTTAATACGTTAAGCTACCGCTTTTTGGCTGGATCTTACCCCTGACATGAATTGGTACAGGAATTTGTGAAAGATTATGAAGATTCATATAAATTACCTTAACCAAAGCCACGAAGTTGGCCTTGTCCTCTGGCATGCCACCTCTCTTCGAGGGAAATTCCCAGTCCAAATCGAGACCATCAAACTTGTAATGGCTGGAATAAACAATAAGTTAGTAGCTTATGCGGGAAGCGATCTGGGTGATTTCTGCTCAAGTAACTTAGAAATAAATTTTGGATTAAAGCAACCATTACATATTATACATTGCTGGCGGAGGGTACTTGATTTTTATATGCAACTGAATAGCTAACACCTTACATATAGTTAAAAACTGTTGTAGTGGTTCATTCAGGCAAATCGGGTTTCGGGGTCCAATAGTGAATATCCGGTAACTTCAGGCCGGCATAATTCTGCCAACCGATGACGGATGCTATGTCTTTTTTACGGTTAATATTATATTTTGGACCGCATTATACTTACAAGTCTAGACTAGTTAGTATGCAGTGCCAGTATGGTATGCATACCTTATGTGGATCGCGTTCCAGGATCAGCCAGTGTATATCTGGTTTTCCCGAGGGGCTTGCGATATGACTTAATGGTTGGTAGGGACGGGTATAGGGGTACATGCTTGTATTACTGTGCCTGTTTCTTCCCTTTCCGTAGAGGGAAGAAGCATTTATACAGGCTGGCATGACTCTGGTGACCACCGATAAACTGATTGTTTGTCGGTGGTCGCTGATTTTATGACTGCACTACGATCACCATTAAGGTGTAGTCAATTTGCCGTGCTCGGATAAAAAGAAAAAATAAGCCGCCTTTTTTATTTGGCCGTTATCTGGCTGTGCCTAGAGCGGCTGCTCTTTGCACTCTAAACCCAGTGCACACTCCCGTAGCTGTAGTTGTATTTATTTATTCAAATTTTAACTTTATATTATTTGCTGAATCCCCAGCTAAGATTACAAAACTAGACATTCTATAAATAACATTTCTCAATATATTTTTCTTTTTAACACTTACTCTATAAACGCTACCACGCTGTCGACAAACTTTCGTCTCGACTCTGGATTGGCAGACATATTGGAATATTTCTCAGAGCCTTCGTTCCATCCTCCTATTGCTATTGTCACTTTTAAGTGGGGATAGTTCGTCTTCATATCAACAGCAGTTTTGTACCCTTTTAAGCCGTTGTCTAGGTCTAACCATGCGTCTAAAAATAATATATTTATATTATGTTACAATATGTAGGTACTGTATTTGTTCAAACGGATATATATATACCAAATAGTCCACCCCGTGATCACAAAGGCTGAAAAGCTTTCGAAACAAAAAGCAAAGTACATTGCTGAGCTGGGGCCTGATTTCGGCGAAATGTACCACAGAGCTATTCTTACCATGTTATTTTATTTTATCATTATATCTCTGTGTGGTCTGTATCATAAGCCGCAATAAAACTTTTATCTATCTATCTATCATTTGCAATAACATTTTAATTACATACCTCGTAAATTATTAATTAATTTCCCATTAAAATTATTACTTTCTACTCACGTTATACGAGTCAATCGCTATATCGGGCACAACAATTTCTATACAAAAATCAATGAGATAATTTTTTTTAATAGCGCAGGCCGGCAATCGAGCAAGTGGGTCACTGATAGTAAGTGATCCCCACCGCCCATGTACGTCCACAATACCAGAAAAATCACGGGCTCGTTGCTGGCTTAAAGGAAAGCGATAATCAGGGATTGGAAAGGGAGGGGTATTTGGGCCTCCGGATATCTCACTTACTGTACGAAAAGCAGCAGCAAGCCGCTACTTTACGTCGGTTTTCTGTGAGACAGTGGCAGCCAAACCTTAATAATTTGTATCAATATGTTTTACCGGTACAGATGATTAAGTTTTGGAATATAAAAAATAAGTTTTGTAAAAAATGTTACCATGAGGTTTGATAGTGTGATTTGTCTCGTCAAGGGCAGCAAACGCGTACACGAGGTGGGTGCATAGGTCTGGGTTGAAATCCTTCAGTTCGTACTGCACTGGTCCCTTACGGTACTGGGCCCATGTGGCCACGTAGCATACCACTGCTTTGTTGTGAGATGGACCTGGAAAAGTACAAAAAGAAATTGAAATTATCTTTTTAACCATCGACAAAAAAGAGAAGTGCATTAGCTGAAGCCTTTATTTATCTGTGACATTGTAACCAAGGGTGTAGGATAAGATTTTAAGTAATTGCTCCTGGTTACCAAGAATATAAGTAGGGTGGGAGTACCACCTGGGAGATCGGTAGCCGGATTCTGGGGAGGTCCAGCAATATTGAAGGTGGGCCTGGTTCCCACTTGCTTGTGTAATTCAACGTTCTGTGCGGTGTTGCTTCTGTTTATGGGCAGGCGTGGTACTTACCATCAGACGAGCGCCTTGCTCGTCTCGTCATTCAATCAAATAAAAAAAAAAGTAAGATTTTATTTATTTATCCTGGCACGGCAAAGTGACGACATTGTACAAGCTGTTAAGTACTGTGCAGTCTAAATGTCGACCGTCAACAGACTTGAGTCTAACGATGGTCGGCAGAATTGTAACGGCCTGAATTTACTGTATATGTATACACTGGCAGATCCCATTTTTCACTAGATGTACGGTGGTCGCTACCCGGGAACATAAATATCAGGTATCCTCCCACCAGTAAACACGTTGTGATACGGTTAAAACGAAATACAATGAATCCGATCAAATCACCGAACATTATGGGATTTATTTATTTGCGCCATGTAGTATTATATTATTTTAAATTCTGTCGTATTGAGTGGTATTACTACTTTTATGGCAGACGCGGCGCTTGCCAACAGGCGGGGGACCGGCTCGGCTCGTTATTCAAATGTATCAAAACCATTACCTGGGACATAATATTATAATTAATTATATAAATTATAATAGTAGTTCCTCATACCCACGATACAGTTAAACTAGTGTGGGGTCAAAACTATGGGTGTCACTGATGGGCGAAAAAAATTGTTATATATTTGTTTATTTTTTTTATTTTACACATTATATACAAAATGTATAAAGGCGGACTTAATGCCAAAGGCATTTAAGCAAGTCGCTCCCTTTTTCGCTATTAGGCGTAATGCCCAGTAATTTTACTGGCTTCAATGTCCTTCAAACCGAAACACAACAGTGCTTACACACTGTTGCTTGGCGGCAGAAATAGACAAAGCGGTGGTACCGACCCAGACGACCTCTCGCAAACGAGGGACCTTCCACCTTACTTTCTGAATCCGAGTTCAGACATTGAGCACAAATGAGGCGTAGGTAAGTCGTAACTAATTATATTATTAATTACTAGCTTTTGCTCACGGCTCCGCCCGCGTCATCTGCTTTTTCCGGGATAAAAAGTAGCCTATGTCCTATTCTGATGTATAAGCTATATTATTGTAAAGTTTCATTAAAATCCATCCAGTAGTTTTTACGTGAAAGAGTAACAAACATACATCCATCCATCCATCCATACTTACAAACTTTCGCGTTTATAATATTACAGTAGTAGTATAGATAAACATAATTTTCCATTAATATTCCGGTTTATTGTACTGTGGTGTGACTATATTGCGAATGTTTCGACCACAGTAAATAATAAATGATGTCAGTTCGGTGAACATTTTCCTCATTTAATTTGATTATTTTATTAAGGGGCCTGCAAGTGGGCCGTCAACATCTTAGGCCCAAAGCCAAGCAAAGCAAAGCCTCCCGCTTTACAGTCCGCTACTCACCCACACACACAGAGGCTGTCGAGTTACTAAAAACAATGGGTGTTATAACAAAACGTGTTTTAACTTTAAACTAGGTTTTTAATGGCCGGTTTGTACGGGGAACCGATTCTTTAATCATTATGGTAACCACAGTTACTACTTGTTAGAAACCCACTTCAAAATAAGAATATGTGTTGTAATAAGGGCCAATATGTTTGTGACGCAGTTTGTGACTAACTTCAGTTTGGCCAAATTACTTCGCACGCATATTGGTTGGTTGAATTGTTTGTAATATTTTGATCGCTAACTAGAATCAAGTCGGAGCGAGGAAACGGTAACAGCGTTCATATTCTTTATTATTATTGTATGTATATCCTCTCGCGAATATAATCAAGTATACAAAAACAAGTTTACCTCAAAATCTTACCAGATCAAGTTTTGAACGACAACAAAAGTTGATTCGAGGTTAATTTACATATTATGTTTGTAAGTTAATATGTGAAATATTATTATACATCCGATGTGATCCAAGGACCTATAGTTACTTTTGCTGATTTAACATGTTGCTAAGTTAAGTTGATTGTGGAAGATAAGAGAAATTCATCCCCACAGTTGCACAGTAATAGGGAGGTTTTATCTTTTTACCTAAAAGATTCAAGAGAGTGGAATACAAGACTAGTAAAGTTTGTATTTTGTCGGCTGTATTAATTTTGTCTACACCATAAATATGCCGTGGTCGCCTGGTTTGGCCGAGTTATTATCATGGTTTTACAGAAAACCGACGTGAAGTTGCGTTTCCGCAATTCAACAGTTTTCTAATTATTATTCCTTTCCTTTAATTTCGGCATAGTAATTCTTTTTTTACAGCTTTGACCGACCAACGAGCAAGTGGTTTAAGTGATCTCCATCACCTATGCACGCTCATAATACTAGAAGACTCATATGCGCGTTGTCGACCTTAAAGGAATGGGACAATTAAGCGATGGAAAGAGGTATTGTAGATGTTCATGGGCAACGGAGATCACTTACCACCAGGTGACCCACTGGCGCGTTTGTCACCCTCGGTTACAAAAAATAGCAGAATCTTCAAGTATAGTAAGTATATTTGCATGTATTTTATATTGTTTATGGACATACTTAAGAAAAGCCTTGGTGTATAAATGTTAAATACAATAAAGTTTTAACAATTTTATGTGTGTAATTATGTATGTTATTTTGTCCGCATGGAAATACCGGACGAACGGAAAGTTTCCAACAAAATATCAGGGCCGCAGCCAGGATTCCTCTTCGTGGGGTAAAGGTCCGCTAAGATTCTCAATTAATTATTTATTTATGTATAAATTCATATACATATGTATAAAGGCGGTCTTAATGTCAGGGGTATTTTCTCAAATGGGTGAGTGGGTGGGGGTGTGTCAACTTAGTAAGCATTAGAGACTTAACATATATTTTTCAGGGTGTCAAGCGCGGTTCAGTACCACGTAATACTTTGTAATGCAATATTCTTCTGTTTATTGACGCTTATTATTAAAAGCATCATCATTATTATTAAGCGACTTGCTCGTATCCAAATTCATTTATGAGACGTGTCGGAGGAATAATAGAAATCTAAGAGATTATTAAATGTCAATTAAAGTTAATTGACGTCCCTGAGTCTGGCGGTTAGACATTAATTTTTTTTCCTCATGACATACTCCTGTTGTTAATGTCGGTACTGCGAGTCCAATGAGTCGACGACTAATATGAGTCACTTTTATAAATCAGTTCAGGTTTTCTTTTTATTATTAGCTTGAATGGCGAAACGAGCGGGTTGCACGCCAGAATATGGTAAGCCCGTCCATAAACAGGCACAACACCACACATAATTACACAGTACTGCATGGCACTGGACTGCATCTGTCATCCTGAGACATAAACTGAAGTTTTGGTTCCAATTCTCTAGTGTTATTTTCTTACATTAATTTAAATTTAGGTATTTACAAATTTGTGTTATGTTGAACGTAAGTATTGTTCTGTTTCACATATACGTATCTGATTCATTGTCCAAAACGTGTTTTGAATTCGATATTTTTTTAACATAAATAAAACGGAATCAAGAACGAGACAGTTAAAAATAAAATTAACCAGTTTTGGGCCGATGATTCAATCATTGTTCAATAAATTGTAATACGTAGCAAGTTGAAAACTTCCTGCGGACTGTATCAAAGTCATTGCATAGTCCTTCATGATGTTTTCTGACAAGATGACTGAATGCAGTCGCCGGTTTGGTCAGTGAAGTAACAAAAAACCGGTCAAGTGTTTGTCGGACTTGTGCATCGAGGGTTCCGTGCTACTTCCCTTATTTTATTATTAATTGTTAGTAAATCTGCTATTTAGAATGTAAGTGGGCTACCAACATCTTAAGCCCAAAGCTAACCTCACCTGCATTTGATACACTCTGCTGATTAATGGAGGAGTCAATTGCGAAATTTGGTTCTCATTGCGAGTTGTGAGGGTCAGACGGCGGGTCGCACGGGTCGTAACACCAAATTCACACAAATCATAATGGAATAGTGGACCTTGTTGTCGACTGCACGTCGCATGGTTTGAATATTAATTTTTAAGTTGTTCTTGTATCATGACTAATTTTATGTTTCTTGTATTGATATTTTTAATGTGACACATTATATTGAATTTATAATGAGTTTATGATAGGTACTTAAAATAAACGATTATAATAACATTCTATAAAAATTGCAGCTGGCTTCCAAATTTCGGCTCCCTTTAAATGAAGACAGAAGGAGATACTGTTGGACTAGGTTCCCTGCGACATAACATAACGTAAACTTAACATCTTATGTCTCCGGGTGACGAGCGCAGTTCAGTGCCATGCAGTGCTTTGTAATACAAAGTTCTGTGTGATGTTGCTTCTGTTAATGGGCAGGCGTGGCGCTTACCATCAGGTGAGCGCCTTGCTCGTCTCGTCATAAAATTAAAAAAAATGGAGGTTCCGTTGGCACTCTTTGTGTACGCAACCCTAAAACAATAAAGAAGGTACCATGTGGTGTTCCGGTTTATAAACATCTTTTGGTACTTGTTTCACCCCATTTCGACATTGACTGTCGTTGCTTATTTATTCTTAACTAGCTGTCCTTCGCAGTTTCACTCGCTTGCATGCTACTGTTCCGCTCTCGTGGGTCACAGCATGATGTTATATAGCTCTGAACAAACGTTACGTTGCAACGTCTCGATAAAACAAATATTGAGTGTGAATATAACCTCAATCGTTCTAGGCGTTCAAAAGCTCCCAATTGGTTACATAGTGACGTTGTTTATTTTCAATTGAATTGTGAATTTCCCTAATTTATTTTACATGGGAATTCTACCAGAACTATAACAAACATAACAAAAAAAAATTACGCATATCCATCGGGAGTTGAGAGAAAAAGCTCTTACAGTTGTTCACGAATTTAAAAAATTCAGGCCAGCTTTTCCAATTTTTGTTTTCATAAAAACTTTACTCGGATTATTAAGAACAATAAAAAAAGTGTAAATGAGAATATAAATTATTGATGTCATTGAAAACGAAACAAGTTTAGGTTATTAGTTAGCTTTTTCTCTCGGATCCACCCACATGAATGTCTTTTTTGTAATACATCCCACGAGAACATTCTTCCGAGATAAGAAGTATCCTATGTTCCAATCCATGATATGGTCTACCTAGTGTCCAAAATTTAATTAAAATCTATTCAGTCATTAAAGCGCGATCAACAAATATCCAAACCCACACATATTCAGACTCACAAACATTCAAACTTTTTCATTTAAAATATTAGTAGTTAAGTAAATAGATGTAGTTTAATGGTATTACTTAGGGTAAATGCACAAGACATGCATACGTTCCGTGGCGTATTTTTTATCGACTTAAATATAACAGGTCAAGTGCGTGTTGGGCTCGCGCATTATGTGTTCCGTACACATAACTTTACATTTTTACTTTTGTTCTTTCTATTATTTGTTATGTTGTCACAAGACATGTTCTGTAAAAAATTCAGTCTGTTACCTCTTGCGGTTCAAAAGACAGAGCCCTTTATAGGTAGATGGGTTGTCATAGAAACCAGATGGGCAGAAAATCCGAAACTGACCAAAATTCAAATCTGGTCATCTTATTTTACTTCTTTTTTGAAACTAGTGGCAATATGAAAGGCCGTGTTAGCAAAAAATAGAAACAAGGTTGCACAATGTTAATTTAATATCACATTTGCTGCTCTTTGACCAATGAAGCGAATAATTAAACAGCTCTGAATAATCTTACAAACATTTACGTAAATTCGAGTTTGATGCTAATGCTGGTGCAACCTCATGAAAGGCAATACCGCTCAAATTAATCGTGACATTTTAAAATATTGCATATCTAGACATACGGCAGTGTGTTAGCAAAGTTTGGGACAGAAAAGGGCGATACGCGGGTGACGTTTCACGAGCCACATTCGACCCCCCAAAACTCAAAAACTATTAGGCACTTGCAATTTGCATGTCTAATAAAGGTCCCATGAAAACCTAAAATTCTAATTTTCATGAATAAACCTGTTAAAGTTCTTAAGATATTATGAGCTGAAGAGCTATCTTTATCCCTCACTGATTCACAGATTCACTCATCATCAACATAGACCACTTCAAAGTAATCCTACCTAGGGGTTCCTAGGTATCCGCACACGATAACCCAAAACGTCGTTTGTACCGAACTTGCCCCTCTTTTAGCGTTTACGGTTTTGGTGGGATTAATAATACTATAATAACCAAGGTATATATTTTATAAAATTATAAATGACGCACACGTAAATGAGACGTGGACAGAGGACACTAAAACCAGTTATAGACTATAGATTAAGGTCTTGCATAACGACGCTTAATCGTACTTAGCCACTAAAAACGTCTAATCGTATGAAATGTTGACATCACTAAACATGTTTAGCGGTTAAATACAATTAAGGATCTTCGTGAAAGTTGCCCGACGTTTTTGCCCGAGTTGCTTGGCAAACTATAGTGAAGCTGAGTTCTGGAGAATTGGCTTACTAGGTACATCTTGTTTTTATTTTTAGATGACAATAGGTATAATAAGTAAGTAAGTTGTAAGTGCTATCGTTTATTGAGGAATAAAATTGAAACGTTTGCCTCAAACTTTTTTGGGTTCTTAATGTTTGTCTCTACATGTTTTGTATTCCACGTGTCTTATAACCTGTAAATCTTGGGTATCTATAAGTGTGGCACGATGGAATCTTAGATCTGATCTGATAATATACCCTTGTATTTTAGTAGATACTCAAGTGTGCATGATCGCCAATCGGTAATTAACCCGTCCAATCATGGTATCAGTTATAAAATATACAGTCAGTGCAGACTGTATAGTGGTTCATATTGTGATTTTAGCACAAAGCAGGATCAAGATATGGCGTCCCTTGACTATGGGTTCGTATTTATCTTGAACTCAGAGATTGGACATAATATGGACGCGCCTCTATCCCGTGTCAGCGCCAAGTGCAATCGTTCTGAAAGCCATATAGTAGAGCCGGCCCTGACCAGATTAATCAATATATTTTCTATAGATAAATTACTCGCCTGAGCTAAAAATACTCTGGACTAGTGGTAGTAAGAACTTTGTGTCATGAAGTACTAGCTTTTGTTCACGGGTCTGCCAACATGAAAGTCTTATTCCAGTACAAAAAGTCACCAATGTTCTTATTCAGGTCATAGTGTACCATACTTGTGTAACTAGGTCATGGTCTACTTGTGTACCAGATTTCATCCCAATTCATCCAGCTGTTAATGCTTGATTGGTTACGAAACATTTAATCTCCTAAGCATATACTCTTTCAGATTTATAATATTAGTCGTATGTAGGTCAACATGGAATTGCACTGCGCTCCTCATCCCGAGACATGAGATGTCTCATAGTTCTTGTAATTTAGCGGCTTCAATATTCTTAGGCGTAATAATCCTTACATAACTCCGCTTACATTTTACTGTTTGGCGCAATAGATAAGGCTTTGGTAAAGCCTATGTACTCAGACGGACTCTCGAATACAAGAGTTTATTAGGAGTGTATCATCTAGTATCTAGGATTTTACTAGGTGTTAAGTCCCTCGTAATTCACCTAATTCACTTAATAGTTTTATCTCTTTTGAATTTAATGGCCATTTGCACTAATATGGGATTGAGCGGAATATACTTTTATAAATGTTGGGCTTCATGTATCTAGTTTATTCATTAAAATAAACGCTTTATAAAAATTGACCGCTGACTAATTTTCCACATAAATATAAAACACTCCTCACTAAGAGACTCAGGACAGAGGTTATATTAAGGAAATAACTAGTTGAAAAACAAATGTCCATAAGCTCGTGTTTGTTGCCGCTTAAAATTCGTCCGAGGTCATCACTTAATTATTATTGACTAAAATGCACTCTCGTAAAGTTTAAATATAGATTTATGAATACTTATACTATAATACTTTATACTACTATAATACTTTTTTATGCTTTTACTATAGATGATTTACGTATGTACGTGATATATAAATGATGATGCTTTTGAATAAAATTATACCCTTTTCACATGACGTTCATTATAGAAAACCTCGACTATTTAAAATATAATAATAAAAAAACTATGTGAAAAAAAATATGAATTATCTGATGTCCAAACATTCCCATGATAAACGACGAATCTAACAAAGGCGTGAAGTTTTATGTTTCTAACAATAAAAATATTTTGATGTGAATAAACTCTGCAATGCATACATACAAACTAATTAGAGCCATGCAGGCCGGTGCTTTCTCTTTGAATTGCAAAATTTTGTTAGTTTAGAACATAGTATCGTCATAAACACCTTTCACTTACCTGTCAAGGTTTGTGCGTCCAAAATCGGCGCCATGAGGGCAACAGCAAGCAGCAACGTTATCGTGTTCACCATTTTGGTATCAAACCTTAATGAAATAGTTAAAAAATACATATAACCTCTTTGAATAGATTTGAAAATATAACTTTTTAAATATTTAAACTTAGAATCACGTCGTCCCGCCACGGGGACATTCTCGTCGACTGCGCGCGTCTGACATTTTGATACGTTTCACTTACTTCGTTATTTTAAATAGATACATACAAATTTCAATCTTATTTCATTTACCATTCAGCTTATTTACTGTTGTATACGGTTTACTAAGAAGATTACTACAGTAAGTCCATTTGTGGAATATTAACCTCTACATGTTTGTGATAGAGTTTTAATTTAAATACAAAAAAGAGACCAAGTTTACTTTGGTTATTAAAATACCGGTTTTTTTATGTTCTACTCGTGATATATGCAGCTAGTCTGCATCAAATTGTTTTTGCGAATACGGCCGGGCCCGGCTAATTTTGATGGTAGAGATAATTTGACATAAACTTTTTACACTAAGACGTATACAGTAACTTCAACATATAACTCAGACTAAGTTAATCGATGTGTGTATGTTATCTAAAAATGCCTACCGCTCCGGTTTCACTAACAAGACCAAAGATATCTAAAATCCGTTAGTAGGTTTGAACGTTTTTTGTCTTCCTGCTACTAATTCGCCTGACGCAGCAGTATTCGGAGGCTTAGATATATTTTTTTTTAGGTGGGCTGGACTTGGATTTACAGCTCTCGGTTACTAAATCAGGTATATTGCATGAGGAAAAACTTATAGGGATTCCAAATTGTACAATATTCTAGGATGGATTTCGCCAAGCTTGCAAAACATGAGGTGTAATAGAACGCTGGTTAAAATAAATAAGTAGTAGAGCCAAACTGCAGACAGTTTTATCTACAGCAGGAATGGGTTGGCTCACGCGGGTAAGTACCAATAACTCACAGAAAACGGGCGTGAAGTTTCATTAGAATGCCATAGGCGTAATTCATTCCTCTCCTTCTCAATCCCCAATCCTTTTCTTTAAGGTCGGTAACGCACCCATAATTCTGCTGATATGTTAAGTGTTCGTGACTGGCGAAATTTACTTAACATTACGATGACCCACTTACTCGTTTGCTGGCCTCAAAAAAATTCTGGCTAAAGAGCTGTAGGGTCTCGCCTTACTCAGTGATAATACTTATACGACAACTTATAAAAGTGGTGAGTTTTCTTTGTTACTTGTGCTGTCGAGGAAAATAGCGCCTTTTAAATGAGGAATCTGTCTTAGTGAGTCATTTCGGAGGTCTCGACGGACCTACCTTCTACAAGTCACCATTTCGCGGAACGCTATCAATATATATTGTATCAAATTTGTTTGTCATAGTTATTTTAAAGATATAGTACATACACATGAATCAAACATGGGTAATGGGCATGTTCAGGCGAAACTAATTCTGACTCAACTAAGTTAGGCTCCCAGAATATCTTATTACAGACAACTCAATATTTATACTGAGTGTCTAACTGAGGTAAGCTTAACTACTTAGAACGTTGTTCATCCGGATACGAGTGTTTGTGAATTTAAAGGCGTATCAGTATTATTACACTATATTTTGTAATCGGTAGCATCGCAAAGTAAAATGTCAAACGGCATTCTCAAGGTAATAAAACAACTCACATATTTGATATTTGTATTTTAAAAACAAATATAACAATATATTAAAGGGAGATCAAATTGAAAAGCGATATTAGACAAATGGCAAGTTAAGCGATATTTAAGCAATGCGATGAATTATTTTATACATAGGTACAATCATCGCGTTAAACTTTAAACGCGCGCGTCATTGACGCCCATGGCAGTCAGTACCTGGAAGCGACAGTGATGCACGCGCTAGTAATGCTAGCATTGCATATCTGCGCTTGCGTTGTGCTTAGTACAAACGCAAAGACACGGTAGGATTGATGCTACGTCATTGACGTTTGACGCGATGATTGGAAGTCTATCGTTAGGTACAGAAACATATTATAACACTTTCTAAACGAAATATCCAATGAACTGAACAGGCTGATGATAAATGGTATATCCGTATCATATTTTTGTTCTTCTTCGTGCAATAATGTAGGAGACTAACAGGTTTCTTTAGACAGCGTGACAGTTTCAGGTAATACTGGTATTTTGGAACGACATTATAAAAATACAGCCAGATAAGTAGTAAATCCCTGCTATCGAAGGTTTTGACTACAGTAACAATGCGCCAGCTAGACTGGATTGTTACCACTGTCTCACGGAAAATCGACGTGGAAGACTGGCTGTTGCATTTCGTACGGTGAGCGAGATATCCGGAGGCTCAAATTCCTCTTGCCTTCCTAATTCCTTAATTATCCTTTTCCTTTAAGGTCAATAAGGCATCCATGATTTCTCAAATATTGTGGATGTTTATGGCCGGTGGAGATGTCTTGCCATCAGGAGATACAAATCTGGATCTTCGGCCTCTGCTGTTAAAAAAAATGGGTGCGTGTACTTATGTACGCGCGTGAGAAGTTATACTTCTTTGGAATCATTAAATAACCAATAATAAGTATTTAACATTAATAATTTAATAATATTTAGTGTTAATTATATTAAATAAAAGTATTTTAATTTATATCAACATATCCACTCCACATGATAGAAGTACATTCTACTCTCTTCACGTTTATGCGAGCCTGGTACTTGTTCCGAATAAGAAAAAAACCTAAAGAGTTTTTCTTTGTCCAAATCGTCATTTGTTTATTAATTACGGCTACTCGCCATGAAAAATGGACATTCTACTCTCTTCGCGTTTATGCGAACCTGGTACTTTTTTTACGGCACCATGTTCCAAATTATAAAATAAAAACCGCATCTATATATAATTATATATATATATATATTTATATTTATTTATTTATATTTATTTATTTATTGAAGTTATACTTCTTTAGGCGCGTTATGAAAAAATGATGAGAGTGAAATTTTAAGATGCGCGCGCACCTGTGACACAAAAAATTAACAGAAAAAATTAACAGTATGAAGTTAGGCGCGTGAGAGCAGTATGAAGTTTTTTTTTTTTTTTTTTTTTTTTTTTAATGGCATCTGTTATACATTATGCCAGCAGTATGAAGTTAGGCGCGTTATGAAAAAATGATGAGTGAAATAAAAAAATAAATAAATAAATATAAATAAATAAATATAAATATATATATATATATATAATTATATATAGATGCGGTTTTTATTTTATAATTTGGAACATGGTGCCGTAAAAAAAGTACCAGGTTCGCATAAACGCGAAGAGAGTAGAATGTCCATTTTTCATGGCGAGTAGCCGTAATTAATAAACAAATGACGATTTGGACAAAGAAAAACTCTTTAGGTTTTTTTCTTATTCGGAACAAGTACCAGGCTCGCATAAACGTGAAGAGAGTAGAATGTACTTCTATCATGTGGAGTGGATATGTTGATATAAATTAAAATACTTTTATTTAATATAATTAACACTAAATATTATTAAATTATTAATGTTAAATACTTATTATTGGTTATTTAATGATTCCAAAGAAGTATAACTTCTCACGCGCGTACATAAGTACACGCACCCATTTTTTTTTTTTTATTTCACTCATCATTTTTTCATAACGCGCCTAACTTCATACTGCTGGCATAATGTATAACAGATGCCATTAAAAAAAAAAAAAAAAAAAAAAAAAAACTTCATACTGCTCTCACGCGCCTAACTTCATACTGTTAATTTTTTCTGTTAATTTTTTGTGTCACAGGTGCGCGCGCATCTTAAAATTTCACTCTCATCATTTTTTCATAACGCGCCTAAAGAAGTATAACTTCAAAAATATTGCTTTGGTAGTGGATGAGCATACGGCTCGCCTGATGGTAAGATGTCACCACCTAATGGACTTCTGTAATGCCGGAGTACCACCACGCCGTTACCCCTACCTTTTATTTTTTCAATTACTGTCCTTAATGTGGAATCTTTTGAGACTAAAGTTTAAATGTTTGTCTTTTATGATGCATATCTTGGTCTTTTAGGGATGGGAGAAACCTCGTGTTAATATTACATGTGATCACATATCTGGTGCATTTATTAGAAATCAATGTAATTGATGCTCGGAGAGATGACACCGCGGATCCAATTGGCGGTGACCTTTACGTTGTGGTAGATGCCAGGCTGGTGGTCTACTCCGCATCCGAACCCAGCAGATGTGATGCCGACCAGATAGTACCTACCGTTGTCCAGGACAGTTAGGGGACCTCCGGAGTCGCCTGGAATGTTTGAAATTAAAATTTACATTATTTTTCGTACCGTGTAGTGGCAGTATGTTTGATTTTTTATAACGCAATTTTTTCGAAATTGCTCTATTCCGAGCTGGCTGGTGTCAGACAGGCGGTGTTAATAGCCTAATGTTTTCGTGACATAGACTAATGACAACTTGCCCAACGATCCTTATTCGTATTTATCCGCAAGTCATGTTTATAAATGTCAGCTTTACATACGATTTGACATGTTTTAAACACGTTTAGTGTTAAATACGATTAAAGGATCGTTGTGCAAGTGACGATTAAGAGCGAAATTCAAAAAGAGTGCAACTCGCCAACGACCACTATAAAATCTATATTCAACGGGATGACGTCCTTTTACGTAGTAAGTAATTGTCACGCTAGTCTCCACAGAGCGTACGTATCTATACTAATAATAAAGCTGTAGAGTTTGATTGTTTGTTTGTTTGTTTGTTTGAACGGGCTAATCTCAGGAACTACTGGTTTGAATTGAAAAATTCTTTTTGTGTTGGATAGTCCATTTATCGAGGAAGGCTTTAGGCTATATAACATTACGCTGCGACCATTAGAAGCGAAGCATCAGTGAAAAATGTTGCAAAAACGGGGAAAATTATTCATATTTGAAGGCTTCCGTTGCTAAGCTACCGAAATAATATTATTTGAAGGCTTCCGTTGCTAAGCTACCCTAATCTATACTAATATTATAAAGCTGTAGAGTTTGATTGTTTGTTTGTTTGTTTGATCACGTGGGCGGAGCCGCGAGCAAAAGCTAGTAAGTTATAATAGTTTATGCTCGCGGCTCCGTACGGGTCTCCGTACGAATGTCTTTTTAAGGAGTAAAATGTCTATGTCCTGATCGAGGTCTTGGTCTAATTGTACGTCTATAATACATATCGGTATTATAATATATAAATAAATAGATTTAGTGTAATCACTGAGTGTATTTTGATGATGATGTATGCTATGTATAAAGTAGTTGATACTGATTTCTTTATATAAGTTTCTTTTACTTTTTACGGACCTGTCATAAGCGCTATTTCAATTGCCTACATGATTAATAAACTATTTCATTTAATTTCATGCCAATTTTCATTCAAAACCTAGTCTAGGTCATTACACATTGAAATCGGTCTGCATTCGTTTAGGCGCTACGACGCCACATCCAGACATACGCAACCCCCGCACTCACACACACACACGCAGATTAAAAGGTCTTAGACAACTTATGACACTATTCTTTTACAAGGGTTTAAATATAGTTCACCTAGGCACGCATCCTGATGTCCGTCCGAGTGTCCAGCGCATATCATCTCAGAGTGAATCTCGACGGATATCTGCTTGCTTTGGTGCCAGTTTATGCATTGTTCTTTACCTATCAACAATAATGTTATAAGGTTAATACATCGATATGAATATACTTATACGGTTGAATACCAATTATATGTTTTATTATTAATGCCTGGTTAATAAATAATAAATTAATTGATTCTGCAGGCTTAACAGTCGCGTTGTTTATAAACGTTACTTATGTATTTATTAAGTTATTAACAGTAGTTATACTGTTAAACATATTTATGAATCAAATCTTACTCAAAATCGGTACAGTAGCACTCCTCAGCATGTTGGTCCCGGTGTGGCCGGTGGACGCGTCAGTTTTGCCCCAGCCGGCTATCACTCCAGACCTTCCGCGTAAGTCCATATCATATTCAGGAAGGCAGATCGGCAATATATGACTCATGTATGTGATAGGTCTTGATAGTTTCAGAAGAGCTATGTCGTAGCGATCTGGCTGCGTCATGCGGAATTGGAAGAGAGGATGGAGGATTTTTTGGAGGACCCTGGAACGTAAATGTGGTAATAAAATGATATTTATCAATTAATTTGACATTAACATTTAAATTTGTAATATTGCATTAAATAAAATAAATTTGCAATGGGTTCTCAATAAAAAGCATTTATTTTTTAGAAAGGTTTTTGGGTTTGCAATTTAAGATCATCATCAACTTTTGCGGTAGATATAGTAAATATAATTTCTTACGTTTACGCGAATGTTACCTACTCATTGAAATAAAACGAATTTAAACGGATGTTATCGCGGTTTTTTTATTTTATTTTGGTCCCGACGTTTCGAAAACTTTTTAGCCTTTGTGGTCATGGTGTGGACCCCACCAACAAATTAACTTAAATCTATTTACAGTTGTTATGATTTAATTACTATTTTGTATGATTAATTCACGCAGCATTACGAATCAAGAAGTATCACAAACTCTGAGAAGATTGTATAAAGCCATTATTTCACATGTTAAACGACGCATTCTCACAGTCTTGGTGCTGATTTAGAAGCGAAATAAGAGACACGGGGAAGATATATTATACACAGTACTTTTTAGTGGTAGAGCCACGCTGTAGACAGTTTTGTCTACAGCATGAATGGGCTGGCTCAACCGGGTCGCTACCACTGTCTCACAGAAAACCAACGTAAAGTAGGGGCTTGCTGCTGCGTTTCGTACGGTAAGTGAGATATCCGGAAACGCAAATCCCCTCCCCTTCCTAATCCCTAATTATACCTAAGGTCGGTAACGCGCCCATGATTCTTCTGGTGGTGGGCGTACATGGGCGGTGGAGATCACTTACCATCAGGTGACCCACTTGCTCGTTTGCCGGCCTATGCCATAAAAAAAGACAGGGAAGATATATTATACACAGTAGTTACCCAAGTTTTCTAGCAGTATGGGCGCCGGCGCTCGTATCCAAAGCACCCAACCATACAGCTATGTCCCGCGGTCGCGCTCGCGACACACAATGCGCTGCCGTCGCCACGAACCACCGGGAAACTATAAACACATAAATATATCGTAACAGCAAACATAACGATATTAAACTATAGTTATCAGCATAGTTTCAAAGACTTTCAACTTCATATAAAATATTTATTTTAACTGATCTTTTACAGACTACTACAGACGCTACAATTGTTGCTGCGATTTTCTATTTTATATACGCAAAAAAATGCTTATATTGCAGTTCTAGATGATAAATGTATTAAACTATTGCGTTTTTAACACATACCTTGAAAACAGTAGAAAGTCTTCTAAGAAACCCAGATAGGTTTATTTAAGACATCATTATCGAAATAATTAAATTATTAGCAAACCTTACCCAGTACTCCGCCACATTGAAACTCTGATATTCGCACGTGAGCCTGCCATGGAAACTCCGCGAATTTGGCTTCCCTCCCTCCTATGATTCTTTTCTGTAAGATTTTTGTGGCCGGTAAACCACAGTCCACCTGTAAATAAGATAACAATATTATAAAATAGTACTAGTCTTGTATTATACTCGTCCCATTGTTGGGTACGGTCCTTCTCTAGAATGAGAGGGGTTAGGCCTTAATCCACTTCATGGGCACTATATGCGGGTTGGCAGAATTCACATACTTTTGACATTCTTGTAGAGAATTTCTCAGATATGCATCTCATGATTTCTTTTACCGTTAAAGCAAGCGATTATTACCAATTGATACACACATAACTTGAAATGGTCAGCGTTGTATGCTCTAGGGGCTGGTTTCGAACTTGCGACTTTCGTCTAGGCGGTCCGTACCACTCCTTTGAGCTATTATTGCTTTCCAAAAACATATTTTTAACAATTTTAGAAAACAATATTTATTAAGTTATTAAATAAAACACATTATTTATTGTGGGTTGCACCGTCCGTCGGTCGAAGTTATTGTATGCTTGACGATATACACAGACTTTTATATTATGATAGCATAAAACAAGTAACAACAACGTAAATAACGTGAACCAACGCATAATACAATTACGATACACACTTAAAATTACTGTAAGTAAATTTAAGTGTAGTATAAATATGTTCTTAATTCATTTATAATTTAGTTTGTAATTGAATGTTCTGAATGGCGTTGCTACTTTCTATACAGACTTTGTACTTACCATCAAACGAGCGATCGGTTTGTTGTGTAAAAAAATATCACTCTCTCTGTCATAAAGGAGTGAGTGAAACACGAGTTTTTTTGCTTCTACGAGAGATTTGTGAACGGTTTTCCACGTTATTTTTTATATTTGGAATACATTTAATTATTATGGACAAAATCACCTCCAAGACAGCCTCCGTAACGCAGTCGTGTGTATGACAGCTCTGTGGAGCCGGCTGTGAAACGCGAGACCACGGGTTCGATACCCGCACGCAGACAAATGTTTGTGTAATCCATAACTATTTGTTTTGCGTCGGGGTGTTGCGAGCCCTAAAGTCTCTCGTAGTTCTTAATACCCACGAAACAAGACTCATCTTACTGGGGTCAGAACTATGGGTGTGACTTTTGGATGTATTAAAATCAAAACGTTTCTTTTGCAAGTATGCCACAAAGGGCTCTTATACACGTCAATAATATAATAAATTTATTGAAATATCTCTATCGGTTATTGATAAGTGTTTAAGGCTAAATATTAAATCTGCACCGTATACTTGTCTTATTAAGTCGGTTAAAAAGGCTACTGATGACAGACAAGTGCAAACATACCTGTGTGACGTCATCGTCCACTCTTCTTCTCAGAACATTAGCGGGTACGATGCTTCTCTGTGGAACTTGTCTCAACTTTGGTGGAGATACTTTGTACTTCCATTCTGATATAGGTAGGCTGGAAATCAATAAACATGAATTGAGTGAAATGTTATAACTTCTCTTAATAAAGATATATAGGATAGATAGGAGTGGATTACGACCACCGTACACATGGTGAAAAACTCGCCATAGTGATTCGTTCAGGCGACTTGCGTTCCGGGGCAAGTAATTTGAGCCCGGTATAATTCTACTAACCGTGGAGGAACACAATATCTCTTGACGATCGATATTATATTAATTAGATTGCAATTGTCTTCAATTAGAAAAAAACATCTGTAGATTACTGATTCTTTTCAAATACAGTTTTGAACGATTTCGTTTAAAAATACTTTCCAATTTAAAAGAAAGCCGCATTTATATTGGTCCATCCGTTTTGGCAAAAGGGTCAAAATAAAAAATCATAACATCTGCTATTGTCAGTGGTTAAATAAGAAAACGCCTCCAATTTATAAAATAATAAAAAAAAATATTTACCTATTATCAAGTTCGCTTCTACTGGGAGAGCTGGTCTCGGGAGGGATGCAGCAAGAGAAGAGCCAGCTCCCTCCACAGCCTCTCACTCGGGTACCTCCCCGCAGCCAGCAGGTCAAGGTGAGAGTGCAGGGCCTAACCTCAACACCGAGGTTGCAGGTCGTCGGATAGCCTAGGATGGAAGCAAGCATTCGGCTCGTTAAACCTGAGAAAACAAGGTATTTAATTAGTTTCAACACAATCTGCGTTTATTTATTATTAATATGTTGCAGATTCTATATGCTTATTACTAAAGGCAGAGATATTCAAATATATGCTGCGAGGTTAGCATGGGCCCACGAGATATTTCTCACGCTAGTGAGAAAACTAACGACGACAAATGTCTCATATAAAAGTGTCAACGTTTGATAATATTACGTAGTCATGTTAGGGTTCATATACAAAACCTCCAGTGTGGAGAGGTAAAATATACAAATTTTCTTTTCTTCTATATCTTTTTTCACGAACTGAGTCGAGTCTTATCTGCATCCAAAGAGAATATATGTGCAGCCATGTTTGTTTCAATAGACATAAAAAGGTAACCATTGATAACTGGTTATTTCATGACAATATAAGTCGACAAAATTTTCTCGAGACGCATATACTAAACCCGCCGGCCTTGTATTCCAGTTTCATTTCCAGTGTATTAAGGTTCGCCATCCATATAGGTGTTATGTTAGGCGGCGGTGATCACTTTCCATCAGGTGAGCCTCCTGCCCGTTTGTCCCCTTTTTTCCATAAAAAAGAATCTTTCCATAATAGGATATAGGGTTCGCGAACCTTGAGTGTATTAATTGCATCTTCGCTTTCACCTTCGGGAATATTTGCGTGAGCATAAGTATGTATGAAAGAACATTAATACAAGTTTTGGTTGCCTTTACACTTACTTTCCACAGCATTCGCCTGGCCGCTGACATTCAAAATCATCAATGGAATCAAAACCCTCGTACTCAGCTGCCATCTTATTCGCCATGTTGTTTTTACACCTTTATCTTCAATGCCCGTGTACTTGTCACGTCTAAGCGTTGTGCATGTCCATATTTGTTTGTTTGTCTGTGCATCGTCTTTCACCGCTGACATGGCGCTATTGTGGATTTGTATAGTTCTGACATATCGTGTGTTGTAATTAAAATGTTATAACTGGAAAGGAGAACATATTGAATTATTCAAGTGTAGTTGTAACTTTTATTATTAGACAATTAGGTACTATGGATGTTAAATTAAATTTGTATTAACTCGAAAAGACAGGGTCGCGAATCACGACGTATTTTTCAATTATGGTTCTATCAACTGGTAAAGATCGAGTATTAGAGACAGATTCGGATAGTATCTGGATAGGGAACGAACTTGCTGTGAAAAGTTCCTATGGTTCCACAACTTCAGTGACATCAACCTTGACGTTAGGGTGAGACGTGGCCTGACTTTAAGTGCCATGTCAAGGAGATCCACGTCGGAGTCTTGGAGTTCAAAACTTGGTAGATAAACTTCGGGAACGCTGCTTATGGTGGATTGCTCACGTTTTGCGGAAATTGTAGGTGTACGTCGATCACAAATGCTTGAGCTAGATCGTACCAGGCGTACGATCCCGCAGACCGTCCATAATTCGCTGGCATGATGTATTAGACATGAGAGCCAGTGGTCTTACTACGGAGAATGCTCAAGACCGGGTGAAGTTGTTTCCATGCTTTCAAGTAGGTATGCGGACCCTGGTACTAAGGCGGGATAATATAAGGCAAAAAGAAAGATAGCTTTATCTAACTAATATGCGCAGATGGTACATAACTAATAATAACAATAATACCTTTATTTTGAAAGGCTTTTTTTACATTTTTAAATATTAAAGTTACAATAAACAAAACATTTAAACATATAAAAAAACATTACCCTCCAATGGCGAGCCCTAGGACCCAAGCCACCGGCGGTTAGGACCCCAGAGAGAGAAACCTTCTCACAATGCGTGCCGTGTCTAATAACACCGCTTTTTGTATCTGGCTCTTGACCCAACGACCAATTGAAAGCCTCCGAAGATGTTGGCCGAGGCTCTTCGGTATCAACCCATGAGCAGAGACGACTATCACACCTCATAATTAACACGTTATATGCAAAAATGTGTGGAGTTTGGTTCACGGGCGGCGCGGCGGGTCGGGTCGCGGCACACAAGTGCATCGACGCGTGCACCGCTTTCGCCTAGTTTAATTGCCGTGAAAATCGTCCCGCGGTGCTAATTGGCTGTTTAGGCCTTTCTCGTTATGGACTTTAATGAAATAGTACCCTCACTACGTCTCTCCATTATATTTGGTTTTCCGATAAAAAATAGTTGCTTAGTTTATTGCTCCCATATACAAATAGCCCATGTAGGGACCGTGAGATAGTAGTATTATTAATAACAACAGCCTGTATTATCCTGTCGCAATGTCACGGGCTTCCTCTACTAATAAGAGGGGGTTTGGACCTTAGTCCACCACGCCATAGGTTGTTGATAGACAAGTATATAGACAAGTAGTAATGAACACGTTACTTATAAAAGCCAGAGGTGCATGCTCTTGGAGCTGGTTTCGAACCTGCGACTTTTATCTCGACAGTCCGTGCCACTACCCACTCAGCTCCTGCTATTCGTTATTGATAAATTGTATTCGGATCAAGAGGATCGATTGTGGATCGGTTGTTGATGTAAAGAGCAGGATGTGAAATTTAAACGTGGGAGAAAAATAAAAGTCATTCTACTTCGAACGGATTACTATAGAGCAGAGACGTCTCCTGTCTTAAGAAACTAAAGTACCCAACATTTAAGTATAAGGTACTCAACATTTTTGATATAAAAAAACTCATAATATATGATTTTAATATCCGTCTCAAATAAAGCTCCAAATATACTATCTGCATTGCTACTAATCAACGCAGTCGACTCTTTAGATTCCGAAAACCGACCTCATACACAACGGAGAGGCGATAATCGTGTCAAATTAACACTGCCGTCGACAGGAATCCGTTAAAATTTGCTGTTAGGTCATTGACATAAAAAAGCCGGTTAAAAATGTAAGCCGTGAAATTGTTCCGAGTGTGAGTTCCAAATTGAACTTTATACCGTTACTCCATTTATGTATAAATAAATCAATGTATCGCTATTTTTGTTATTCTATAAAAATAGCTTACATAATATATCCTATTGCTCATATCATACTTTGTATGTACAGTCAGTTTGGTATTATGGTATTTGAGTCATAGTAGAGTTTTTTGGTCGGTAATGGGTTTATCAGATATAAAACTTCTCCAATTTTATTGATATACTAGAGTAGCTTTTACACGTAGTTTTGCCGACATGTACAAACTTTTCTACCCACTTTCATCCCTCAGCGGCAGAATTGGAATATCATAATGGGTTGAAGAATGTTATTAACAAGTTTAAAGTTTTGGCCATAAATATATTATTATGCCTTCTGGAATATAATTTCACCGTTGATCACAACTAGTTACAAAATGCCAATGTGGCAACCCTACTCAGTTGCCACGAAAATAATTTTGAATACATTTGCTTTATTAAAACTTTCTTTTAGCGATTATTATAATTTTTCATTGCTTGTTATTTGGGAGTCAAGATGAATCGGCCACGATGGCTGTTAAAACTGGCTTTCGCTTTTAAGTATGATGACATTACGGTTTTAATGCATCAATTATGGCGTGGATTATCTTTATTAAGCGGTAATGGTGTACTAGTTAGTAATTTAAAAATAGTAAACAAAGTTTATAAAACCGAACTAATAGCGAGCGATACCTCGAAGTGAATAATTGTCAAGACAATTAATTGTGTTATCCACAAATATTTATTTCAGGTATTTGTGTTGTGAGACCGAAAGTCTCTCGTAGTTCCTGATACCCATGACACAAGGCTCGTATCTTACTGTGTGGTCAGGGCTATGTGTGTGACTGTTATTTATTTTTTCACGCGAGTTGTTTTCAGTCGAAGCTCATTATGTATTGGACTCGCAATGGTCCCCACTACTTTCCATTTTAGTAATTACAAATTCCCACGGTACAGGGATGCTAGTAAGTGATTAGTAGTACTAGTGGACCTGATGACTATAGAATATTAATCACGCGTCAAGCCAGCGCTTTAAGATAACACGTTTCTTATAATGGATATTAAAGCATCAGAATCTGCTTAATACTTGTATGCTCTCATTTAATCCGGTCTATTAATTTTATATTCACAGTGAAAACTGCAATATTTAAAACTAAAACTATCAATCACTAAAACTGGTGTATTTATTTATTTAAATAATTCCAAATGAAATTTTTGTTTTGAAACTGTAGAAAGTTAATGTAGCGTCATTCTTTTGTGACACCCCCTTTGTGAGATCGGTTCTCTGTGAGTTCAATTCTTTCGTATTTGGTTTCTTTTATGACAGTTATTTGCATGTAAATAAGCTTTTCCTTTTTAAACCCCCACCAAAAAAAGAGGATTGAGTAAGTTTGAGCCCCTTTATCTGTGTGTAATATCGCAGCGTCTGAACGAATGGACCGATTTGAATGCGGTATTCTTTTGGTGGAAAGCTGGTTTAATCGGAATGGCTCATGTTTGAAGAAAAATTGTTCAGCCGTTGAAAAGCTACAGACTTTTTTTTTTTGCAACCGACAGCAATGTGACTGCACTATGCCTGATGGTAAGCGCAGTGCAGTCCAAAAAAACAGTCACCACCGACAAATAAGGTACTTATCAGGTCACCAGAATCATTACGGCCTGTACAAATGCTTCTTAATACTCCGTAGAGAGAAGAAGTCAATCGAGGGGCCTGTGACAGGACAGGCCGATGACCGATACAGGCACTGGGATACAAGGATGTACCCGCTCCAATAAACCATCAAATCATGTTGCAAGTCCTTCGGGAGACCCGGATATACACTGGTTGATCCTGGAACGTGATCCACAAAAGGTGTGTGGGTCACTATCGAAGATTTTGACTCCACCTGTACGGTGGTCGGTACCCGAGCGGATATGAATATGATGTAGACATAGCGATGTTAGACCGTATGCAGATAACTGGAGCTGTATACATTAAGGATCTCGTGGAGACTAGGAAGAATTTCCTGAAAGAATGTCAAACTACTGGACGTTGGTTCGGTTTACTGCCAAGTGGAAGTTGGTGGGTAAACTCTGGAAACCACCACATAAGGCCCAAGTTGAAAATCTACTTAGAAATGCTACTTTCTACTTCATACTGATATTATCAATGTGAAAGTTTTGATGTTTGTTAATTTGAGTGTTTGTTAATGAAGCATGCCTTTGATCGATTTTGGATGAAATTTGGAGCATAGGTAAATTATTACTTAGATTTGCATATAGGCATTAGGCATAAACTACGAAAAAGATATTCACGTGGGTGGAGCTGCGAATAAAAGCTAGTTAATAATATGTTATTTACCTACATGGCAAGAATCTCGTATGCGAGAGGCCGTCCTGTTTGTTACCACCGCTTTGTCTATTTTCTGCCGCCAAGCACTAGTGTGTAAGCACTGTTGTGTTTCGGTTAAGGATATTGAAGCCAGTGAAATTACTGGGCATTATGAGACTTAACATCTTATATCTTGGGGTGACGAGCGCAGTTCAGTGCCGTGCAGTGCTTTGTAATTCAAAATTCACAAATTCTGTGTGGTGTTGCTTCTGTTTATGGGCAGGTGTGGCGCTTATCATCAGGCGAGCGCCTAGCTCGTCTCCACATTCAACCAATAAAAAAAAATCTAGTAATGGGATGATTACATAGTGATCCGAAGGAATCCTACGTGGGAGCTCAACAGTGGCGTATAATAATAATATAATACAATAATTATACCCAACAGTCACACACATAGTCCTAAGTTCTTGACCCCATAGTTAAACCTGTATCATGGGTATTAAGAACTACGACGGACTTACGGTCCCACAATACCCAGACCCGAAATATGTATTTGTGGATCACAAACATTTTTCTCGGTGACGAATCGAACCCGCGGCCGATCGTTTCATAGTCGGCTCTCGTCCGCTGCGCCACAGTGGCTGCCATTATAACAAGTACTGATAATGTCATAATGTATATAGATGATTTAGACAGCCTCCGTGGCGCAGCGGGCGAGTTTATGGCTGTGAAGCGAGAGGCCGCGGTTTCGACCCCCGCACCGAGACAAATGTTTGTGTGATCCACAAATATTTGTTTCGGGTTTTGTGTTGTGAGACTGAAAGTCTCTCATAGTTCTTGATACCCACGACACAAAACTCGTATCTTACTGTGGGATCAGGACTATGTATGTGACCGTTGGGTGTATTTATTTATTTATATGAAAATTGATTTGTATTTGTGTGTTAATTAAATTTAACGTTACTAATGACTTGCATGTTACTGTGATGGATACGTGATATTTTTGATAAAGTGGTGCGTAAAAGTGTGTCTAATTTTCACATCACCCGTGTCAATCCGTGTCGTGTCGCATCTAGTGGTTAGTGTATTAGTTATAAACTGGGAAATTCTGATTCGATTTCTGATTCGTCAATGCAGAGGCTAAACCGCTGGGGGTTGAAACTTTGGTAGTGCCTTTTGTGTTGTAAGCATGCACTAGCGAAGGATTTATAAAATTATCTTCCCTAATGGGGTAAAATAAGGGATGAACGGTTGTATAGAACTAGATTTTCACGCGGACAGAGCCTCGAGCAAATGCTAGGTATAATATATGATTGCATTGACGGTATGTATAATGTAGCTCAAAAATGAATTAATAGTTATTGAGACACTCTTCATTTGTTTATATTAATTGTTGTAGATATAGTTCATAGCGTTTTCTCTCTAGATGAGAATGTATGACTGCTAATTTACTGGCGCCAAGTTATGCTGACAGTCAGAACCTTGTAGAATCCCTTGCTATTAATATATATGCGTTTAAAAGATTATCATCGCAAAGCAAGCTAAAATAATGATATAGATCGATAGATAGCGTTGAGTAAAGAGAGCATATGTTGAGAATACCTTTATGTAGTTGAAGTAAAACATCAACGTTCTATATAAATGACATAATAGAGATTGATGACATAAACTTTAAGATTATTCCACTAAAAAATAACACTCGATACCATGAAGAAATCTATCAAAACTGGGTCACTGTCAATAGTTTAAGTCCGATTAAAATCAAAACAGGCTATAGAGGACTTAGGTACTCACCAAGAGAGCCTTTCACTTTCCTAAAACACTTTCACTGCACACCTAAAATAACACCTATTATCTTTTTTTGTCTACAATAATTATAACTGGTACAATCACAGGCATAAAATTGTTATTAAAAACGTATTTCTAGGAACAACAGCTGTTCGAGTTTTGAATCTGTGTTCGATTTTTGAATATTTTTTAAAATTCCCGCTGCGACAGTCAGTCGACGTCGGCGCTTCGTAGCGGACTGACGGTTTCTCAAAACGAGTACCTAATGCCAGTTTCACATCGGGCTCTATTACGGCTTTTGTTAAACGTTAGGAAAGTATGTTGTGGAAAATTTAATAATAAGTTGACTGTGGGCGGTGGCGATTAGTTTTTAATTTTGGTATTTAGGCGCGTTTGATTGACAATGTATGGCTCGGGTGAAAATGTGTTGTTCTATTTAAAGTTCATTATCCTTAGTTTATCAGTTTTATCATGATTCAAGGATTTAAAAATACGATTTGTTAGCTTTTAAAACCTTTTTTTGGAATTTCATTATAATCAGTCATCCCATTTAGTTTATGACCTTAGAAATATATATTATTAGTACTTGATAATTATGTTGTTCTATTGTCTGTTTTAGAATTGTGATGCTAAAAAACACCACACAGAATTTTGAATTACAAAGTATATCGTCGATGAAGTACCAATACCTCCTAACTGACAATTTAGTTCAAAATTACTTTTTTATTACAATAGACGTAAACATAAACCACATCCCTTAGTAACTAATAAAAAGGTAATGTATTGGAAACTATTTACTATGAATAAATAAATAAATAAATAAATAAATAAATAACACCCAACAGTCACACACATAGCCCTGACCCCACAGTAAGATACGGGTCTTGTGTCGTGGGTATCAGGAACTACGAGAGACTTTTTGGTCTCACAACACCCAGACTCGAAACAAATATTTGTGAATCAGACAAATATTTGCTCGGTGCGGGAATCGAACCCACGGCCTCACGTTTAACAGTCGGCTACTCGCCCACAGCGCTACGGAGTCTGTCAATAGATCAGAATAGATCAATAGTTGATCAAAATAAATAAAACCTTATTTTAAACAGTTTTTGTAAAATAAACCCTTATTTTAAACAGTCTGGTGTAAAATTAGACTCTCAACACTTAGGAAGTATTGGTACTTCATCGACGATATGGCACTGAACTGCGCTCTTCATCACGAGATATTAGATATTAATTGTTAAGTCTAATAATGTCTAGTAATTCTACTAGCTTCAATATCCTTCAAACCAAAAGAATGGTGCTTCCACACTGCTGTTTGGTAAAAAAATATATAACTGATGGAAGTTCCATACATTTTAGCTTTTTTTTTCAACTCTGTTTTTTTTTGTTTCAGCAACACATTCAGTATACCATGATGTATAACCCTCTTCTTTTTGACCGTTTGATTATTTTTCCTACTCTATCATAAAAAACAGGAAAGTTACCATAAATGCAGACTTCGGATGGCTGCGTCAAGCATCTTCTGTATTTGTTTCGAGTACTATGTAAATCTATGGGAGACCATCAACGACGGTAGCGTCAGTAAGAAACTGTTTGCGTCGTCAGTATTGCGATGACAGACGATGACGTCACAGACATTCGTGTCTGACGCTTGACGCGACCATCAGACCTCTGCCATTAGGGTTTCACTAGTTAGTACTGCACAAAATATACCTATGTACATTGTACAATACTATTATGCGTAGCCTAGTGTGCCACCAGCCTTATCGGCCGATGCAGACTGCGCTCGGAGCGAAAGGCTCTAACTATATCTGGTGCCTGATGTTTTATTATTACTAATATTATAAACCAGTTTCAACTGACGAACCATTTACATCCCTCGATGCGATACACCTGTACCTACCCCGTTGGTCGTAAGACCTAACCTAAAATAGGGGTATAATTTGGGGATATTCATCACCCTTAATTCAAAGTGGTCGTTGCAGGACATTAAAGCCAGTGAAATTACTGGACATTATGAGACTTAACATCTTATGTCTCGGGGTGACGAGCGCCGTTCAGTGCCATGCAGTGCTTTATAACTCAAAATTATGTGTGCTGTTGCTTCTATTTATGGGCAGACGTGGCGCTTACCATCAGGCGAGCTACTTGCTCGTTTCGTCATTCAATTAAATAAAAAAAATGCACCTTTGCCTACACCTTCGGGGACTCAGGTTATATTATGTAATATTTTTATAGCAGCGATAGCCTAGCCGTGTGTAGAATGAGCTATCGAGATATAAGTTGATCAGAACTACTGATGTGCCCCACTTTTTTTCTTTTTTTTTATCCTGGCTCGGCAAAGTGACTACGCTACACCTGGTGGTAAGTGTAGCGCAATCCAAGAATAATGTCGACCAACGATAAACAATGTGCCCATCGTAGGTCGGCAAGATCATGCCGGCCTGCCAAAGGGCCAAAGGGGAGGGGAAGGAAAAAGGGATGGGAAAAGGGTTAGGATCAGGGGGCAAGCCCCCTGGGGAGGACCGGATATACACTGGCTGACCCTGGAACGCGACCCACATAAGGTGGGCCACTATGGCAGGTTTTAGCACCAGTGTACGGTGGTCGCTATCCGGTCAGATAGAAGTATCCTCCCACCAGCACTTTTGACTAGAATGTTACTTGTGTATTTTAAATTACAGATTTCTTTAACGGTGAAGGAAACTATCGTAACAATACCTGAGAATTCTCACCAAGTATTATAGCAGTTATGTGAAGTCTGTCAACCTGCAATAAGCCAGTGTGGCTGTGGCTGATGGTCATATGCCTTTAAAAATAGGTTTAAATTCTAGAAGGGAACGAGGCTTAATTTTGGTTTCACTAGACTATAGCAAATTGACCTTGTAAGGTACACTCTAATATACTCATACACTATATGTACTAGGTGGTAGGACTTCATATGCGAGAGGTCGTCTGGGTTGCTACCACAGCAGCATTGTGTAAGCACTGTTTTGTCTTAGTTTGAAGGATATTGAAACCAGTTAAATTATTGGATATTATGAGATTTAACATAATATGTTTCGGGGCATCGAGCGTAGTCCAATACCATGCAGTGCTTTGTGATTCACAGTGTGGTGTTGCTTCTGTATATGGCGTGGCGCGAGTGAGTTGCTCGTTTCGTTAAACAGGCTAATAAAAAAAAAAACCATGAAATATTGAGTTTTTTTGGATGACGTTTTTGGGTGGAGTTTTTGGATGATATTTGTCATTAATCTCTAATTAAGTTGTAATACTTGGAATCTGCTTTCATCTTATACAACCTATAGATAATTTGTGAAATTTTCAATTTCTATTAAGTTAATGTTCTGTTTATTATGTAACTACTTTGAAAGGGCGAACAAATTTGAAAGCCGGAGGAACTAGTTCATAATCGACTTTGCTCATAGTTCCCTGCTTTAATCGATTGTATAATTCGATTATATATAAAATTGGGAAGTAACGAATTATTTTGAAAAATAATAATACTTCACCATGTGATTGAAGTTTAATTAAGTTGATGTAAGTTGACGCGGTCCCGTTATGTTACGAGTTACGACCCGCGCTGGTACCGTTAAATGCCGTCTTCTTTGACTTAACTGGATGTTAATTTAATAACAGTATTGATTCAACACTCTCATGTCATTGCTTTAGAGAGCTGTAAACTCATAAGCTGTTTCATCAGGGTGTAATCTTTAAGATCATGTCTTATTCTAGTTTTGGCTTAATAATCTGGCTCTAGTACAAAAAATCAACCAGTATGGAATAGTGAATTCTGACACGGAAAGCAGTTTGAACGCATAACATGGAACTTCATATTAAATAAGCAAGGTTACCCAGAATACACACCGTGGAATTCAAATTAAAACGTTTTGTTACTGCTTCAAGTCAGCGTAGTCATACAAAAGACTTCAACGCGCAACAAATTGCTGCAATACTATTTTTTCGTATTTATTAAGCAGCGATAGCTCAGTGGTAGTGTCCAGTATATAGAATCGTGATATTTAGTTAGTACTAGCTGTTTCTTGCGGTTTCACCTGTATGTTACTGCCTTGCTCCCATGGGTGTGCGTGATATACATATAAACCTTCCTCATGAATTACTCTATCCATTGCTGAAAACATTAAATCCGATAAATAGAACAGACAGCGAAAGCGACTTCATTTTATACTATGTAAAGAAGAAGATTTAATATAAAGTTAGGGTAAGTCAGTTTGCTTATATAACACTCATAACTTTAAATCGGAGCCATCTATCGATACCGTGATGGCTATTACAAGTACTAAAGAGAAAGCTTAAAGTGAAAGGCCTTTGTATTCTACGTAGGATAAGTTTGTTGCCAATACCAATAGATGTCGTTACTAACGTAGTAATTTGTGTAAGCTTTTCATGATTTATATATTTCGGCATTCATTATGAGCGTGCGCCAACGCATAGTGGCGGTTTTAGTTCATTTTTGGCGCTAAAATCGCACCAATCACGTATACAAAATTCTCTATAGCTAAGAGCCCGTATTTAAAAACATTAGATGTTATTGAATACGAGCGTAAATTTCATAAAGGAGGTGATGATAAGTAAGTACCTGTAAAAAAAGTAATACAAAACCTTTCTGAAACACGTCTGATAAGAATTTTCTATAGCAGACAGGTAAACGAGCAATTGGGTCACCTGATGGTAAGTGATTTCTATCGCCTATGAGAATCCATAATATGAGTACCTGAAGAAACATGGTCGCGCTACGAACCATTCCGGTGGAGCCGGCCTGTTAACGCTGTAGAAACAGCGGCTCTTATATCTAATAATATTAGCCTTGTATTATATACTGTCCGACTGCTGAGAACGCTTTACTAATAGGTTAGGCCATATACCCCGCAATCCCAACCCTAGTCCCGTCCCGCGAGCCGATGATGATAACCAGTAGTTTTAAACTCCCCCAAACCAACAATCGCAGATGTCTCTGCCCTCCCCCAGTGACCGCCCTGAGTCGAGGTTCGTACCCCAAAGGAGGTGCCCTCAGCGAGGTCGATTAAATGTAAGGGCTGAGAGCGCCTAAAGCGTTCGCCCGAAAGTTCGGTGAAGCTGTAGAAAGCCGACTTTCGTCAGGCTAACAGCATAAACGCCAAATAGGAAAAAAAATAGGTTGGGTCTACACGTCTACGTCAACCAGGGCGCCTTATGTTGGTTGGTAGAGTTCACGGATATTGGAAATTCTTATGGAGAATTCTCAGGTATACACATTTCCTCAGGATGATTTGCTTTACTATTAATACGAGCTATAATTAATAGCACATACATGACTGATAAGTTATAGGTGGAGGCTAGAATTGAACCCGCGATTTCTGACTCGGCAGTCTGTGCCAATCCTCGTTAGATGATCGATTCTTAGGTGTAAGTGATTATTTCGAAATACTACGTTTAAGTGCGTCTACATTTGTGATATTTCACCACATCGAGAGGTGAGACAAATGCTCAAATGAGGACAGTTGTCAAATATTACGACCTAATGTCACGAAGCGATCCGCTCTGAGACTCCTTAACATTTAGCCGTGACAAGTCATTTAAGATTTGTCATTTTTTATTTTGAGTCACGGTAAAATGACACAGTGTGTGTTACAACACGCGTCCACATTAGAGTAACAACTACATGTTACAACCACACTTCCCGGTGCAGCAAATTATCATAGAAGTGGGGATGCACCCTTAGAAATAGTATTTTGTAATTTTCTACACTTAGTTAGGTTTAATTGTGCCTAGTCAACTGACATAGTTAGCACCTGGTAGGAAGCCTTTCATGACAATGATAATCCGAAACGGCGACCCGCTATCAATGTGGTTACACAATCAGCGGAGTCACGTCACACGCGTTTTTACATAACGCGAGAAGACGCGAGCGAACGCGATGCCAGTCCTTCGCCGTAAGCCGCCGGGTACGCACGCACCAAAAATATCGATTACAAAAAAATGTACTAAACTTGAAAAAAGGTCGTACATACACAGTGATAAAACACAGAAATGAAAGTGGAATCGGTTCAGTGACCGCCGCAACATGTTAAGCGAAAACAGATGGAAAGTGCTATTGGTTGTCGCCGCGTCCGTAGCCGTCGGCGAGCCGAGCCGCGCGCTCAGCCTAGTCTACCAGAGGCCGTACAGAAATGTCATGTTTGTGCCGAAAGCGCGCCAATCTCGGGTACTGTTCATGGATGAGGACACGCGGCCGTACCGCGGCGAGATCGATCTGTCCGACAAAAACTATTCTAAAATCAAATTTGATGATAGTACGGACTACGAGTTTACATCTCCGGACGAAAGCACCGAGCCTCCGAAAACAGCTGACCCGTCGTTACCGTCTGGGAACGAACGGTTTTACGAGCCATTGCCGCGGTTCAGGCCGTATCAAAATCCAGCTTATTACCAGGGGAGGTATGGACGGCCTTACGCTCCCAACTACGGGTTTGAGCCATACCCGGCTTACTCTCCGGCTGTAAGGAACGGGTACCCGGGTTGGAAGGCGCGCAGTCCCCGGGTAGTGTTTCCCTACGCGTCTGACAGTGTGACGGTGTTGACGAACTCTCACGCAGGTCCCTCTTACGACAATGTTGTGTTCCGTGATCAGAATTTTGGATTTAACGACATCCCTGACGATCAGTCCTTGCAGGACATTGGCAGTGGCAGCGGTGATGGCTTTCAGGACCGGGGTGAGTATATTGATCGTTATGGGTTAATTATTGTGTGGCTAACAATGTATGTTGTAATAATGTAATTATCATGTGTCTTGTATAAGATTGATTTTTGTAAATAACTGTAATTATTATCGTACTATTAATAGTTAAAACTAATAAATCACTTTCATACTCATTTATGGCTAGATTAATTAAATAACTGAATAAAAAACAATTAAATAACAATATTACATAGTTGAAAAGATATGTCTGGCTTTTAGGACAAAATGTTGGCCTAATACAGTGCCGAGTCCCCTTTTTTTATTTTAGGGCCTGGCAACCCTAAACCTATGCCAACCTTGTATTTAAGCTATCAGAAAGAAAGAAAGTAATTTGAATATCAAGATATAACTTGTACTCGACTGGGTAGCGACCATATGGTGGTAAAAATTGACTAGCAGAGAATGTTTCCGGCATTAAGTAGTCACGTTCATAGTTTACTAGGAGAAATTACCTTCAGCATTATGTAGTCGTGCACAAAATTGACTAGCAGAGAATGACCCTGGCATTAAGTAGTCACAATCTTAGTTGACTGGCAGAAATTGCCTCCAGCATTATGTAGTCATGCACAAAATTGACTAGCAGAGAATGTTTCCGGCATTAAGCAGTCACACACACAGTTGACTGGCAGGAATTGCCTTCGATATTATGTAGTCATGCACCAAATTGACTAGCAGAGAATGTCTCCGGCATTAAGTAGACACGCTCATAGTTTACTGGCAGAAATTGCCTCCAGCATTATATAATCATGCATAAAATTTACTAGCAGATAATGTTTCCGACATTAAGTAGTCACGTTCATAGTTTACTAGGAGAAATTGCCTTCGGCATTATGTAGTCGTGCACAAGATTGACTAGCAGAGAATGTTTCCGGCATTAAGTAGTCACAGACACAGTTGACTGGCAAAAATTGCCTTCGACATTATGTAGTCATGCACAAAGTTGACTAGCAGAGAATGTCTCCACCATTAAGTAGTCACGTTCATAGTTTACTGGCAGAAATTGCCTCCGACATTATATAGTCATGCACAAAATTGGCTAGCAGAGAATATCTCCGGCATTATGTAGTCACGTTCATAGTATATTGGCAGATATTGTCTCCAGCATTATGTAGTCATGCACAAAATTAACTAGCAGAGAATGTTTCCGCCATTAAGTAGTCACAAACACAGTTGACTGGCAGAAACTACCTCCGGAATTATATAGTCATGCACAAAATTGACTAGCAGAGAATGTCTTCGGTTTGAAGTAGTCACGCTCATAGTTTACTGGCAGAAATTGCCTCCGGTATTAAATAGTGGCACACATAGTTGGCTTGCAGAGAATACCTCCGGAATTAAGTAGTCACACACACAGTTGACTGGCAGAAATTACCTTCGGCATTATGTAGTCATGCACAAAATTGACTAGCAGAGAATGTCTTCGGTTTGAAGTAGTCACGCTCATAGTTTACTGGCAGAAATTGCCCCCGGCATTAAATAGTGGAACACATAGCTGGCTTGCAGAGAATAGCTCTGGAATTAATTCCACTGTTACATTTACATATTAAGCGTGTAAAGTAAATAGTTTTGACTCTACATTGGGATAAACTATATATTGGACAAAGAAACACCCACAGCACCCATACCCGTATTCAATATTTATAAATAACACAAAGATTTGTATCGGCGCAGGGTTCGAACCCGCGGCCTTTCGTTTCACAACCGGCTCCTTGTTCACTACGTCACGGAATCTATCTTATTAAACTACCCATGACATATTTCTGTGATAAGAATACGGTATCAAAAACTATCTAGCTATACAATCGGATATAGAACACCAGAAAAACTATGTAAACTTTATAAAGTGTTATTTGTTTACTTTTATTTCAACTCGAATAAAAATCGAAATTACTTATAGATTTCATAGAAGATGTACGTTATTTGGATGTCATCATATTTTCACTGAAGCGCTAACTGTTAGTTAAACCGAAAATAATTAAATATTATATTGTCTAATGGTTTACAGATTACGATAATTGTGGTTAGAAATAAATACATAAAATACGGATTTCTTATTTTTCAATTTATTAAATATAAAACAATTTATATTGCGTTTAATATCATAATCTAATAATAATCGTATATAAATATCACACAGAAGTGTTGAGTCGTCGGTCCCACAGTTCTACAATGAACTTTTACCGATTGTGTGGTAACTGAGTTGGCAAAAAAACAACGGTTTTAATCCGAACCGATTTCACACTTTTCAAATACATGATTTTGCACTTGGGTTTGCCTCCTACGAGAAGAAGACCTACGGCTGAGTTTCTTAGTGCTTCTTCTCCGACCTCTGGGCATTTTCGAAGCACCTATATGTATTTTGTAATTTATTATATTATTGACGTGTAAAAGAGCACTTTCCAGCCTACATGCAAAATAAGAGTTTTAATTATGATTAATAACACCCCTCTTTTTATTGTGGGTTAAAATACAGGCGAAATGAGGACATCCTCCTTTTTGAATTTAATTTAAATAAAGTAAATTTACTAGGAATTTTGAGATTTAAGATCTTATGTCTCGGGGTGATGGGCCCGGTGTAGACTGCAGTACCATAAAGTAATTTGTCATCCAAAATGCAGAGTGATGTTATTATTTTCGACCGAATAACTTATCCCATTATTCAGGCAAATAAATCAACCAGTCAAGTGCGAGTTTTACTTGTTTAACGAGAGTCTCGTACCCACATCCCTAAATGGATACTTAATTTAATTTTCATTATTTGGTACGAAACCGACTATAATAACATATAATTCTGTAAATAATTTTAGTCGGCTACCTCTTACGATTCAGAAGTTACGAGCCTAAAAGGAAGGCCAGACAAACAGACGGCGTGGCGTACGTTACGTTGGTATCATTTGATCACGGAATCCTATTAGCCTTATGCATGTATGATGATGGCCTCCAAGACGTATCTGTCGACGGCGAACCTTGTAATTCCGGATTACGTTTTTCGCTGAAGTGAGCGAATATGGCGAGCTAGCCCTAATTTAGACTTAAAAGTCCTGTCGCACAGAAAAGTTGTCCTGAAGAGTTATAAGTGTAAGTGTACACAGCTTTAGGTCTTGCTTTCTGCAGCTGGCGCTTACTGACAAGGTGTTCAAGGCGGGTTTCCTCAAAGCGTGCACATAATTTGCGCTCGTTGCTCTGCCAGTTTATTCGGTGCATATATGCATGTAACCCTTGTAACTAGTACACTCTCGAACCCCGAACTTATTTTTGCCCCATGATGTGACAGGGACGGGACTAACGGCATACTAGACACAGAATCATAGGCAACTCATATGTGTCATTTCGAATTGAAAAGTATAACACAACTTTGATTGCTCGAACTTCTATTGGAATCGAGCCCAGATTCTCTTCAGTTTTAAAGGCAAAGTTTGCTACCACTGCACCCATGAGACGATCTTCCTCACGACTTACGATATTGTAAATAATTCTTACTCGTCGGTCAATCTCAATTTAACAAACTCGAGTATATATTGGCACATCACTCTCTCTATCGATAAAGTGTAAAGAGGCGAAGAAATGCGTGTGTCATTGTTGTTTAATTTTTTATTTAGCAAGATGATGACTTTCACTGTACCAGATGCAAATGTTGCATGTAGTCCAATGAAGGGATGCGTGCTAGCGTATCTTCCTTATTTAGTATTATATATATACCTCTTTGCAAGATATTGAACATTTATTTATTAATTTATTTAAACACAAAACAGGTTACAATCAGAATATAAAATCAGTAATTAACAAAGGTTGTTTGTACATAATTGCAACCCAAAACATGTGTTCCAAGAATTACAATGAGGTGTTTTGCTATTATTATTAAATTTTTTATTCGTAGTATTTTTCTCTCTGCCCGGTGATATACCGGTTAATATCATGGTTCGGCTTGCCATTGTAATTTGATGGTGCATTTAGTATTATATGGGGGACCCGATGTCTCACCCCACAACACGCATGGGGAACCAAGTTTCGCTATCGTTTCGTCTGTTAATCAGCAGAATGTACCACGTGCAGATGCTCTGGGCTTAAGATCTGATGGTCCACGTATATTTCACATTGTTTATTCGTAGTGACTTGTTTATTAATTCCCGATTACGGAAATATTTTTCAAGCATCTAAGATTCTTTTAAACATGTTGAAGCTGTCAAATTTTTTTGAAAATAGGTAGCTATTAGCCGTCAGAGATTTGAGTAGCGCTTTAGTATTCGGGCGTAAGGGTGTCAAAATATTTTAAGGCCTTAATATTTTGTTTAAAATGTACTTATCGATAGTCTGGTAAACTAAAACAATGTTTGTTCACAAACCCGCATTGATTTGTGTTGGATGACAACAACATTTGAAAAACCCAAGCATTATGAGTTTTTTAAACTAAAATATCATGTATTTCATGTACTACACAGTCCTTAAATTACTGCACTGAAATTATAGAAATAATAAAATTATTTTACTTCATAATTTATATCCTTGTTTATATTTCATATTTTCCTTTAATAATCTAACACTTAAATGCGTCATACTCAAATAGTATGGTTTCCTCATACACAATAGAAATAACATTACACATATACCAGTCAATCATTTAATATATTGGAAATTACGCCAAACGTCTCTGATTGGGTAAGCTAGGTGCCGAACATGCAAAATAATTTTCAAAATTGTATTTTTAAACACCAAAGGCCAGAAAGTAAAACGTATTTGCAAGCCTACAAATAATGTTTCAGTGGAACCGCGTGTGCGGCTTCAATTCCAATTCATTCCACATTTTATCACGCGATACATAAAAATCGAGAGTGTGCTGTGACGTCTATATAAAATCGCCAAATGAATATATGACATATTCTCTACGTATTAAATTTCAAAATCTAATAACACAATACCTTCCCTAACTTCTTTAAAATTAATTTTAAGGCGTTCTTTTTCCTGTGTATTATGATTTTTAATTGGTTAAACATTTGTAGATATATTTTATGGAGACATTATTGCGGAAAGAAAATTGCATTGCCGATTTGATATATGCCCAAGAATGGTTTAAACAATTAAACATATTGGGTTGATGGTTTGAGGCGATACGAAACTAAAAAGCTAAAATATGATTTTACAATTTTAAGTTGATTCTATTACAGTTTAACTGGACAGTGGATCACTTAGCTTTTTGGTTTCTTACCCTATCGCATCATTGATATAATAGCCGCGTACCCTAGTACGCGGCAATATTAAATACAGTAATGCTAGGGCATGAAGAATACAATTTTTAAATTCATCTAATGTAAGAAGGAAATAACTTCTTCTTTTTAACTGACTTCAAAAAGGAGTATGTTCTCAATTAGCCGTGCTTTTGTGTTTCATGCCCATTCATTTCTCAGCCATTTGCGGACTAAATTTGTTGGAATAAAATCATTCGATAAAGTTTAGTTGTAATATGATGCCAAATAAATTGGGTTCAGATCTGATGACGGAGTATGGAGTAAAAAATCAAATTTTTCAATTTTGAAAGATGGATAAGGTGGAATAACTATAAATATTATTTTTAGAGCATAGGCCGACAAACGAGCAAGTGGGTCGCTTGATAGTAAATAATCTCCACCGCCCATGTACACCCACAATACCAGAAGAATCATAGGCGCGATGCCGACCTTAAATGAAAGGTATAATTAAGTGATTGGGAATGGGATTGGGCCTCCGGATATCTTACTCACCGTACGAAACGCAGCAGTAAGCCGTTACTTTACGTCGGTTTTCTGTGAGGCAGTGGTAGCGACCCAGTCGAGCTGGCCCATTCATGCTGCACACAAAACTAGGCTCTACCCTTCCGAGACTGGCAACCCTGTGGCCAGCGTCTTTTATCTGTCCATGGTTGTATATTTACAAACACAGGCACCCATATGTCCGTCCTGCAAAGCCTTCGTTGTGAACATCCCAAACGGAACCTTAATCGCCAACATACTTTCTACCTTCCGCTTTCGACTCGGTTGCATAATTCTATCGTCGAGATATTTTTTCCTTGTCAAAACTCGGTTGACGTAACACTTATGCAATACGGCCTCCTTCCCTCAATCGATTGGCATCAATATCGGTTGGGTGTCTTGCTCTATTCGGTGGTATGTGAGCGGGACGTATGTTGTTTTGTTGCTTTAAGATCCGTTGCTTCTCCGGAATAACATTGTAGAGTAGGGCTGTCAACTCATGATTTATTTGTTTATTTAATTACACTTCTTTGGCTTATAGTGTATAAAGGCGGACTTAATAAAAAGGCATTCTCTCCCTTAACTTTAGGGCGATGCAGAAATGAAGCAGGTGCTAATGATGATTTCCTGCGCTTAACCTTAGGTCGGGAGTTGCAGATATACTATTTGGAAAGGTACTACTTAAGGCCCTCAGAGTCATTAGTTAACCCGAATAAAAATTCATTTCTGATTACTTAGAAGTCAAATTTATTCGCAGTGTGTCTAGAAATCTTAGAGTGGTATTAAATTTATCTCGGTATGTAAGTATGTCACTGTATGTTGTGTATATTAAACGTGGTAATAATGTAATGTGTAGTAATGATTACACGTTTATTTTCATCCATAACATCTGTTGTCTCGTCCTATCTTGCGGTGGAACTTTCGGTAATTGACAACCCTAAATTAAACCGCGGTGAGTCAAATCTGCTTAATATTTAAAACGTATCTTTTATCTCACTTTTACGATGTAAGTGTGAAAGAGCCAGCACTATTCAAAATCCAAACTTTTATTATCGGAATAATTGACATTAAATAAAATGCATGCCGTTTTATTTTGTTTACTTGTTGCATAACGATGCTCAAATTATATACACACGTAATGCTGATATAACTGTGCTCATTTCCGTAAAAGAGGAAGAAGCCTTTCGAAAGTGTAACTTTAAACTACGTTAATTATGATGGTGAATAATAAATCAACATTTATTTTTATCTTTAGAATGTAGGTCAGTTGTTAATTTGATTTGGTTTTAATTAATTATTACACTTTATATTTATTTATAATTTTAATTCTATACGAGAAATTAAATCCCAAAAAGAGCAGTTGTGTGTTATAGCTTTATAAGTTTGATCCCTTTGTTTGTCTGTCTGTCTATCTCTCTCTGAGTGTGTGTGTGTGTGTATGTATCTGTGTATACCGTAGTGCTATGTAATCTCAAAGATATTAATTCGACCCTATAATACCTTGATGAAATATTTATGCAAGTCTTCTCGACGACTGGTAGGGGATACCCTGATGAGATTCTCCAAATGCCCCCAATCTAGAAGGCGTGAGACGCCGGTCATTCGTTGACCCAGGGAGGCACCTTCTATGTCTCCTCTGGAATCGCGATGACTTGCTCTCAGGAGTTGGCCACCACACGTTACGTTTTCTGACTGGAGAACATGGTTTATACCACGGCCGGCAGCGAGAGGCCTTATCACTAACTATTGCTGAGACACACACACCAAGATACACCTATAACGTGTGTTGGACCGTATCTTGTGGACAGTTATTATAATGGTGATACAAGACCGACTGTTCTTTGCTGATTACGCGATAAAGGTATTTACCAAAACAACGATGGACCGTAAGCACCTGTTCTAATCGGAACTTCACCGCGCCGCGCCGTGGCACCCATCCAACCATCGTTGGAAGATGGGGTGTACTGAAGCGACGGCTCGCTGACCCACTGAAGAGTTCTTTAGTCTGAAACGCCACTCTACTCACCGAAGGGAAGCACACTTAGCATCCATCTCGGAACCATAGTTGCGTTGAAAAGGGAAAAAGAGGATTGAGAAGGGAAGAAGGGATTTGAGCATTTAGGAATCTAATTCATCGTACGGAATGCACATGATAATGATAGTATCCGACCGCGCCAACCCATTTATATTGACGGCAAAACCATCTACAGCCTACCTCTACCACTTAATCTCAATACCTAGATTTGGAACAAATATTTCCATATAGTTATAAATCCGCGACTTTTGGTTTCTCAGACACCTCTTCCACCAAGTCATAGAGATCAAAATGTCGACATCACTCCCTCGTTACGTTTCCCATATAAATGAAATATATTTTCGTAACTACTTTCTGCACGACAATGAGCAGTTCCCATGTTTTATCTTTAAGTTTTTGTGGCATCAGTGAAAACTAAGTTTCCCCGACGTCCGCTCTCACGGCCATGAGACATAGAAATTATTATTGTTATAGTTTTTTTTACATAAATGTGTGTAAATAGTGTAATGTGAATTCGTGTGGTTTATAGGAAATTTTATTTAGGGTATTTTCGCTTAAATTTATATCACTATTATAACCTTAGGTTTGTTCTATTCTTCTTAATATATTTTTAATAATATTTTGAAAATTATAATCTTATTATATTAAATTTTTGTATCGGGCAAATTTCTATGAAGATACACAAAGTTGTCTGTTTATAGATGTGTGTGTTTGTCTGCGGCATCGTAGCGCCTTAAAGATTGGATCTGGATTAAATGACGAGACGAGCAAGGCGCTCGCCTGATGGTACGTGCAACACCTGCCCATAAACAGAAGCAACATCACACAGAACTTTTAATTATAAAGCACTGCATGGCACTGAACTGCGCTCGTCACCCCGAGTAATGCCCAGCAATTTCACTGGCTTCAATGTCCTTCAAACTGAAACACACTTGTGCTTACACACTGTTGCTTGGCGGCAGAAATAAACAAAGTGGTGGTACCAACCCAGACCCAGATAATTTGTACTAAAAATAGTAATAGAATTAGTTAGTTTATAGTGAATTCCCTTTTTATACTTTACTTTCATAATATGAGCAAAAAGCTGCATGATATGGAAGCGAGATTTCTTCGGCCTCGCGCGAGGTCAGTGTCGTTTGCGTGTTGCTCACTTGAATCGGTAGCTATGGTAACTATTAAAAAAACTGAATGCATAAGACTTTTGATTCATTATTCTAATAAAAATATGCCTTAAAACTATATTCCTTTAATCCTTTCATATCAAGACCTATCAGATTACACAAAATATGTTTTGTTGCATTTCGGGAATCATACTTGCTATTTGTTAATTTTTTGGAGTAGAAATTGGCAAATGGTTATGTGGGTCACCTGATGGTAAGTAATTTCCATTGCCCATGAACACCCACAATACTATAAAGATGGATGCTTGTCTGATCTTCAAGGAATGAGGACTGGCATGGAGAGGGAGAATTGGCCTTCCGGAAATCTCATTCACTGCACGAAACGCATCAGTATGTTACCACTTCACTATGGTTTTCTTTAAGACAGTGGTAATAACCTGGTCGAGCCCGCCATTGGTCCTGTAGTCAAAAGTGTCTACAGCGTGGTTCTACTACTTATGTATTACAATGCTCAGTCAATGACCATATTTTTTTTATTTATTTCATTGAATGACTAGATGCGCAAGGCGCTCGCGTGATGGTAAACGCCACGCCTGCCCATAAAATGAAGCGACACCACATAGAACTTTGAATTACAAAGCACTGTATGGACAGAACTACGCTCGTCACCCTGAGACATAAGATGTTAAGTCTTATAATGCCCAATAATTTCACTGGCTTCAATGTCCCTCAAATCGAAACACAACAGTGCTTACACACTGTTGCTTGGCAGCAGAAATAGACAAAGCGGTGGTACCAATCCAGCCGGCTTCTCGGATACAAGAGACCTACCACCTTGTAAGGTGCCACCTTGTGCCTCAAAGGTGACCATACAAATGTTATACAAATATTCATATGCATAGAGGTGTTGACAGACTGCCGGGGAATCGGATAACGATCCGGCTTAGTTATCGCGTTTAAGCGTCTATAATCACCGCATGGCCGCAGTTCCCCGTTTTTCTTGGGTACCACGTGCAAAGGGCTTGCCCATGCGCTCTTAGACGGTCGGCAGATACCTAGCTCGGTCATTGTCCGGAATCACATGAAATAATATTAAAGAAGATGTTTGAAAACTAAAATGATAATTTTTACTCGCAGTGAATAGCGATTTAGTATTATCTTATTTACGGTATGTTAATATCGTAATATACCTACTTATGATGTGCTGTTCCAAATTGCCATTATTGTAATATTTTAGTTTCTTGGCCTAGTAGATTCCGATGCTATTCTTTGTATAACAATGTAATATAATGTTTCTGTCTCCATCGCTGGTCATGGCGAACGTAAATACCTGTTATCGGTTTACATATCAGGATATATGCTATGACATCTGTCATGACGCATAGCTCAAATTTGTAAACTCCTGTGTTCTTTTTTATTTTTTTTTATTGCCTTTATAGGCAGACGAGCAAGCGGTCCCACCTGATGGTAAGCGGTTACCGCCGCTCATGGACATCAGCAATGCCAGAGGCACAGCCAAGCCGCTGCCTACCGTATGTGTGTGAATAAATATGTATACTGTTGGTGTTTCATAATAAATAAATAAATAAATATTAATTATGACTACTGATTTCAAGTAGTCATATAATTTAATTATCCGGCAATTAATCTTCCTATTTAACAAGATATCATCTCAGCGTCTCTATTGTTGACGTCTCAATACTGGCATATCTAAATGAAAGTTAAACATAATATGCATATTGCACAATAGTTTGACATTTAGTGCTATTCTTATGATACTAAATGCGTATGATAAAAAGATTTCATAACGCTTATATAAAAGACATTGTCAACGGTTACGTAAGTAATATATTTAATAGATTATTTTCTCTCTAGGCTTATGTTAGGGTTAGTTTTGTTACTCCATCGTTGGCACTTATCTTGAGAATTAGGATAGTCATAACTCAAATCTACTGTGAATTCTTTCATAGTTCTCTATTTTACTGTCGTGTAAGGTCTATGTGTGTGACTGTTGGGTGTAATTTATTGATTTATTTAATTTCTTTAAACGATTATATTGTGGGGGCAAATAAATTGGGGAGAACTCTCCTCGAATTGAAAGCATCACTAAAAAAATCATCTAGCCAGCTTATGTGCCTTCAGGAGTACAAGCTATCAAGTTGTTTTCGTCTTATCTTATAGAATTAATAATGATTAATAAGTAGGCAACGATTCGTAGGCAACGGTGAATCAATGTTATTCTAGTATAAGCTTTTGTATATATAGTCATAAATTAAGGTGTCCTATGAACATTCTTTCATATTGTGCCACAAGCATTAATCATCTGTAGTTGGAGGTGGCCAATGGTGGTGATCAATAAGTAGAACGACTATAGTCATGTGTCCCAGTTTTATACTGGCGAGAGGGAGATAGACAGTTGGTGAGCTGTAGAAAGATTATAATTGTTATATTGTAATTGTTAAGGGTATGAAGCCCTCTTCTTAATATATGCTGTACCTTTTAATTATTATTTTTTCTTTCTTTTTGCCTGGGATTATCCGGGTCTGGATCCGCCTTTCTATTATGATTTGGGCCTGATATGTTGGTGACCTACGTACACACTTGTATTTTCGAAAATAATTATATATCGCGGGGTTTGGCTAGTCTGATGACTATAAGGCTGCTGGCAAGCATTCTAAGTGTGCTTAATTTACAAGCAGATATAAATATTGTATAATAGATTTGTGTAAATAGTATTCAACTGCTCAAACTATTAAGTAGGTGCTTCTTTGCATATAAAATACTTTATGAAATTATGTCATATGTTATGTATTTCTTTATGGGTTGATACAGCGTATTTAAAAAATATTTTAGCTTTTGTTTATACGATCTGCAGCATTCTTTTAAATTAAGGAACATCAAGTTCTATTTTTTTTTATTTGAGACATTGGGTCCCTCGACGGACTTCAGTAGTAATCAATGTATACCAGATTCCTAGAAACCACTCAACATACGCCGAAGGAAACCACTGCGAGGTATAGGAAAATTGTTTAGGCCTTGATATAGCAGTCACTCAGATGTTAACTGGGCCGGATGGGTGGTGAATCTGTCGTAACCATTCTATCCCCCGGGTTGAGAAAGTATCCATCACTTGGACTTTTGTTACAGCAAAAATAAATAAGCTTCAGTCTGTAAAATAGTATATTGAAATAAAACTAATTTAAACGGATTTTATCGCGGTTTTTTATTAATTTTTATCCCGACGTTTCGAAAGCTTTTCAGCCTTCGTCGTAACAGGGTGGACTCATTTCTCATTTCATTTAATTATTTCTCGGATTGTTGTAATTCTTCCCACTTGGTTGCGTCACAATATCAAAATGATGTTTACCGGTGGTTCGACATTCTCGGGCGCATTTGACGCAATATTATGTTTAGTACCGTTACAATAGTGCGGGTGCAGTGGCGGCCGTGTTAACGCGCGCTGCAACTTAAGGCCATGCCGTGACCATTGGCCATGCACTTCATAAAAATTACTTGTATACAATTTCATTATTCCATTACAATAATGGAATAATTAAAATGTTCATAATATGCATTGTGTCTAAAATGAAAAGGAATTTTTTTACGAGGGAATTTATTTTGAAATAGATGCATCCTAATTTTGTATATTTAGTACAAGAAATCGTTAGTGACGATTATTTTTTTTATTCGGGTACACATGTGAGAATTGCAATGCATTTCCATTTACTCAACCAGTCACTACCCAATAGGTGCACCAACTATTTAACTATAAGTTGTAGTCATGCTGTAGACACCTTTATCTACAGCATGACTGGGTTGCCTCCTGCCTGCCGGGTCGTTACCACTGCCTCACCGACAACCAATGTAAAGTAGCGGATTACAAAAACATTTGACTAAATGTGAAGATTGAACCCACGGTCTCTGTTTCACAGTCGGCTACTAGCCCACTGCGCCACGGAGGCTGTTAAACCATGTGACCTACTTTATAATGTGGTCATGAAGACCTCGCTTTATATGATTTATTTATTTATATGTTTTCAAGGATAAAGCTATAAATGAAACTATAATGAATTAAATTCCAACCACAGTTTAACCTCTATTTTTTTAGTATGTTTTTATAAGTAGGTCAACATATTGGATGTCGAAAAGGTTTTGAAAATCCCAACACAACTGAGTTAATACTAATGTTTTTTTTAATTATATTGTGATGGATTGTTCCAAATATAAGTTTTGGGTAAAATAAATTAAAATATTCTCGTTGAACCTTAGTTTTGGAAAATCCTTTTTGAATTAATCTGAGTCAGAGATAAACTATTGTTGATTTTTTTTATATTTTCTATCATATTCAAACATCTGTTTACTTGGTCAAATGCTGCGTCATCATTAGAATGGCCTTATGTGAATAATATTTGCAATGGGCAAAGTCAAAAAAGAGATCTGCAGAAGAATGAAGTCAATGCTCAGGAACATGGGAGTGGACAGGAATCACCAGGGTAGAATAATTGTTAAGCCTTGCACAGAACAGAAAGAATAAGCCTAGATGACAGCCAACCCTAAACAGTAGAGAGAAAGATTAAAATTCTGTTATAATATAATATTCGACACCAAGTATAAATTACTGAAAAAAGTAAAGCAATAGCTTCCCCTTAAAGAGAGATTTCACTGCCGCTCGCGATAGCACATGAAGGTACGTACTTGCATCGTGCGTCTCACTCTGACGCACTACGAATGCATTCTACATCTCTTTTCATTACTAATATGTCATTGACTCCGGCTAATACGCTATGACATTTGGGATTTTCCTCCACTTAATTTTCGAGGCAATTATGATTAATTGGTTTGCAGTGAGAAAGTATAACATAAGGGTCAGGTCACTTATGTTTACAAGCGGCGCGACGTAATCGTATGTGACGTTAATATGTAATTAAGTTTCACTGAATTAAGTTGTGCTGTCTTAGTACCAAGTTCTTGTTTTCAAAATCTATATTGAAAAGTGTCAATACAGAGGTCTCCACCTTAATGTATTCTATTCATTGACATTTAAATTAGCTGAAACTGGTTAATGGATTTCAACCATCCTAGCTGCAAGCGGAAGCTGCAGACTCAGTACTTAAAAGTTGTACAGTGCATTTACTATATATATTTCAGAAATGAGAACAAATATACACCCACTTTTCAGTAGTCTCTATTTTTTGGTGCACTGAAACTGGTAGGTCCAACAATAGAATTATTTTTATAGTGCGTAGATATTTGTTTACATATAGACGAGAACACGTGTATTTTATGTGATGGAAGAAATCTAGTACTTATAAAAGAAAAGTTGCTAAAAACCACAATGACCTATGATCACTTATAGAGTCGAATGCCGGTCCACAAATAAAATACATATTATTTAAAATATATGTTGCGTAAATGAGGATAGTAAATTGGGCAGTTGGTGTCACAATTATATATAAAGTCTCTATAAAGAACTAATGTGGTTGTTGTTACAACCGGAGTTGCAATTAATTTGTGGTTATAATGTATATGTAAAATTTAAAAGAATTATTTATAAAGAATTAATTAGTTCCATTTGCGATCCTTGACTAATAAATTCATAAAAAGTGCCAACGTTATGAGTGGTTCAAGATCCATCCAATTAAAGACATGTTAAAAGCAAAGAAGATGAAAGAATTCTAAGGTAAAGAAAGCCACATGATTAGGACACCCGAAAACCATAGTATGCCCGAAGAAAGGAGGCAGAACCCCTTCAAACTTGAATATCTGCGATGACAATTTGTCAGCAGTGTAAATGCACAATTATGGTCCGGTTGTAAAGATAATAAAATTACTGGACATTACAAGACTTACGACTAAAGAGTATTATTATACTAATAAGGAAACTTACGCCTATTATTATAAAACATTATTATCTAACATAACATTAACATTATCATTGTCAACTCTTTGCTTGCGTTTATTGTTCTGTTTGTGATTGGTCCGTTTTTGGCGCTAGTGACTCTACCATTTGGTGTGGCTTAGTACCTTGCACTAAAACAGCTATTTTCTTATAACAATCGATACACACTTTCTTACAACACAACTATTGTAAAATGTTAAAATGTGTAATTGTATAACATAACTTTAGTGCTTAGCGTTATGGCACTGCCCCCGTGAAAGTGACTAGTGTACCGATTGCAAAATAAGTATTTTAGTATTTATATTCGAAATTATATTTTTCAATGGCTTAGTAGTATTTTAAAAATAGAAAACAATAATTTTCGTTTGCGTTAAATGTGATTTTCTATTCCGAACGGCCTTCGTTTGCTTTGCATCCGTTAATCGGTGCTTATGTGGGTAATTTGTTGCATTATTTGAATTATATAAGTCTATGAGTGATTCAAGTTATCTTTTTTTGGTTGAGTTCATTTCTTCGATTTGAATATTGTTCGTTACATCAATTTATTTCGGAATAGATACTTTTGTCTTATTTTTACCGCCAGAATTGTATTTCTTTTAAAACTAATATACTTTACTATTTTACGTCATCAAAAGTATCGTTAAATGGTCCACAAATGTATTACACAGAGTTTTTATAAATTATTGTAATCGGTTCCCTCTGCATTCAAAATGTTTTCTGTTAGAAGTCTTATCTGGTTACTGTTTTGCTGTCTTTACATTCTAGTTTACCGTTGAATAAATACTCATTGCATAAGTTACTTTATTCTTGTTTTTGTCGTAGCGTTAAGTAAAATGGACAGTTTATGCTCCATTACCTATTATTTTATTAGGGGACATAATTGCCATTCATATCTTGCTAAAATTAAAAATTGTTTTTTTAAAGGAAATCTTGGTAGGATATATTCAATTGGTTAATAATTATTGAACAATTGTATGTTGATGTAATTACAACCTGACGAAAAATCTTACTTTTATAATATTATCTTTAAGCTCGGCGCCCGTTCTTCGAAGATCACTTTGTTAAGACAAATTCCTTATAATATAACTCTACCTTAACCTGAGGTTAACTGGAGAAGCTTTTTGAATCATATCACACTATGAGACTCGTAGCCACGGGAAGAGGCATATTATGATATTTTTAATTTATAAAAATCGTTTATGTCTCCTCAGAAAAAATAATAATACGTAAACATTATGAAAGCAGGTAGTAGTTATGATATTTCGGATGATTTCATGATATCACGTTTCCGCCATAGTAATGCGTCCGATGGAAAGTGTGTGAATTCTGGCTTTCGACCGGCTCCGAGTTATTGTATTCGTAATACGAATGTTTCGGCGCTGTTTAACTTGATTTTGTTTTCACTTTTTACTCCTTTGTTGGCATAATGTGGATATAATGTGGCTTTTACATGGTCATAAGTGTCAGAAGTTCTTGTGTCAGTGTACCGCGGCGGTGAAGATTGCTTCTTCTATTTATTCGTTGATTTTTTTCAAGCATTATTGTTTCCCTGAGAGAGTTGTTATGCCAATATTTTTTGGCAATATGAAAATATTCGTCGAATGTTGGTGGGTTTAGGGCGTGAAAATAATTGTTTTTTAGGATCAGTCAATATATTATTTAGTAACAAGCAACTAGACAGCTGTTGTAGTAGTTGTAACCATTATATTTACCTGTAGTTTTGGTAGTAGCGTCTCTTATTAAACTAGTTGTACCCGGTATGCGCTGCTGGCACTTTTTAACCGACTTAAATAGGAGATTCTGTATTCGATCTATACGTATGTATGTTCACGATTTTCTCAAAAACGTTACCTCACTAAAGTAATACTCTGTCGAAGTTTTTGTATATTAAACATTGTTCTTTCTAAGTAGGTATAAATATACATATATAGCGAGCGAATTTATTTTTAAATATTTTCGCGTGTGCTCAAAATTCATTCAAATATCATCGCAATCGGTTGAACGGTATAGGAATGTAGTATTTATAACCCACAAACATACAAAGTACCTCGGTAGCGCAGTTCTATTGTGCATGCGGTACGACTGCTATGCTGCGGTCTCGGGTTCGATCCCCGGCTCTGGTAAAAGTAATATTGGTTTTTCTATCACGAAATGCTCAGTATCAGCTCAAAGTCTAGAATTGTGCTTGGTATGGCGATAAGCTCACCCCCTATTACATCATAGGACGGAGATACGCTCGGCGAATGTGGGTGTACTAGTTACATCTCTGCCTACCCCTTCGGGGATTATAGGCGTGAGTACGTATGTATGTATGTAAACGTACAAAAACATCCGATTTTATATATTACTCTTATAACTATTATAAAGCAATAATAATCCTAAAAAAACGTATAATAATAACAACACGAACATAATATCTCAAGTGATGTATATGACTACGTAACAACGTTTATTGTCTAATAAACTTACAAATTACATGCAATCACTTACGTATGTATTTAAGTAATATGGAATCACGTGAAAGTGTTTTAGTCTTTACATCACTATTACAAATAATTATTTTATTCAGAAAAATACTAATATTCTTCCCTTAATCGACGATGTAGAGCAAGTAAGTCGATGCTATGATGAGTTTCCAATTAGGTTCTCCTGTTGTGTAGACAATAGTTGTCACAGACAGCAGAGGGATTTTTAATAATACTAGCACTGTATTAGACATGTCTCACTACTGGGCACGGGCCTCCTCTACCGAATGAGAAGGGTTAGGCCTTAGTCCACCATCATCATCATCATCATTATTGTCCTATGTCCCCTCGATGGGGCAGAGGGCGTCCACAGTACGTCGCCACCTCGATCGGTCTTGGGCTTCGCGCTTTACTTCGCTCCAGGTCATTCCTATAGCCTTCGCTTCTGCAGTGATCGTCCGCCGCCAGGATTGCTTAGGGCGGCCACGTTTCCGCTTTCCTTGGGGATTCCAGTCTAGGGCTTGCCTAGGTATGTGGTCAGGGTCCCTTCGGAGCGTGTGGCCGATCCAGTTCCACTTGCGGCGTTTGATCTGTTGGTCGATCGGAGTCTCACCACAGCGTTCCCACAGATCTAAGTTGGAGAGTTTCTCGGGCCAGTATACACCGAGAATACGGCGAAGACAGCGGTTGACGAAAACTTGGAGCCGACGCGAGATGTCCTTGGTGACCTTCCACGTCTCACATCCATAGAGCAACACGGTTTTCACGTTGGACCGGAATATTTTGAGCTTAACTCTCCTAGTCAGTTTCCGCGATTGCCATATAGGGCGGAGCTGTGCGAAGGTTGCCTTCCCCTTGGCGATTCTCGAAGTGATGTCTTCTTCGGTTCCTCCTGTTTCTGACACTACACTACCGAGGTAGGTAAATTTGTGGACTCTCTCCACACCCTCTGTGCCGATGAGCAACGGCAAAGTGCTTGTCGCTCTGCACCTCATCTCCTGGGTCTTCCGTATATTGATCTTAAGCCCCGTCTCCAAAGCCTCTCGCCGTAGGTCGTCTAGTTTGGATTGCATGTCGGCGCGTGTGTGGCTCAATAGGCATAGGTCATCGGCATAATCCAAATCTTCCAACACGTTGGACAGTCCCCACTCTATGCCACGGCGCTTGCTGTTGTTGGTGCTATTCATGACGCCATCCAAGACGACAAGGAAGAGAAGAGGAGACGCTGGCCTAATGCGGGTTGGCAGGCAACACATACCTTCGAAAAATCTTATCGAGTTCTCAGGTATGCAGGTTTCCTCACCATGTTTCCTTCACCGTTAAAGCAGGCGATAATTAACGATGAATAAACACGTAACTTAGAAAAGTTAGAGGTGTAGGCTCTTGGGGCTGGTTTCGAACCTGCGACTTTCATTTTTTTTTTTTTTTTTTTTATAGCATAGGCCGGCAAACGAGCAAGTGGGTCACCTGATGGTAAGTGATCTCCACCGCCCATGTACGCCCACCACCAGAAGAGTCATGGGCGCGTTGCCGACCTTAAAGGAAAGGGATAATTAGGGATTGGGAAGGGGAGGGGATTTGGGCTTCCGGTTATCTCACTCACCGTACGAAACGCAGCAGCAAGCCACTACTTTACGTCGGTTTTCTGTGAGACAGTGGTAACGATCCGGTCGAGCCAGCCCATTCATGCTGTAGACAAAACTGTCTACAGCGTGGCTCTACCACTCAAAGAGCTCACTTCACAGTCCGTACTACTCCCCGCTGAGCTATCGCTGCTTTTACTTTACGTTAATTTGTATCGAGATGTAATCATTTAGCGCCTATTTCGCCACCTCTGATAAAGACAAACTGGTATTACAGTGGATTTTACTTACCACAGTAGGCAGCAGCTTGAAGAAGCAGTTAGGCAGGCCGGCATGATTGTGCCGACCAACGATAGACACACTGTTTGTCTTTGGTCGACACTATTCCTGGATTGCGTTACACTTACCATCAGGTGTGGCGTAGTCATTTTGCCGAGCCAGGATAAAAAAAAAAAAAAAAAAAAAACCCAGACTGACTGAAATTGTATACGAGAGTCCAAGCAAATCCACTTTGGCAGCCTTTGTAATATAACAGAAAACAAAAAGGATAACATATAGGTCACAAGTTCTATTCTACATTCAATATTATGGGTTAAATTAGTGTATAAAAAGTAGCGAAGTAGTATACTAAGCGGGGAGTAGTTGGGACATCGGATAGCTAAGATAGAGGTCGCGGGTTTGGTCCCAGGAGACACCACTCACTTTACGAAATTACTTACGTGTTGATTGTTAATTATTGCAAAGGCAACATCGTGAGGAAACTTGCATATTTGATAATTCACCGTAAGGGTTTCGAAAGTATGTGAAGTATACCAACCCGCAGTAACTCAATGTCTATATGAAAACCGTGCCCAGGAGACAATAAATCTACCAGTTCGATCGATGTGGTATCGAAGAAAACCAGTGTTAGAGTCACTATTACATTTTGTATTAAATAAGATTGCTAGAGAGTTAAATATCCCCTTTATCTTTTTTATAAGAGAAGCCGATAAAGGAGCAAGTGGGTCACCTGATGGTTAGTTTTCTCCACCGCCCATGAACATTCATAATACCTGTGAAATCATGGATGCGTTGCTGACCTTAAAGGAAAGGGATAAATTGGGAAGAGGAGAGTGATTTGGGCCACCGGGTATCTCACTCATCATAGGAAACGCAGTAGTAAGCCGCTACTTTACATCGGTCTTCTGTGTGATAGTGGTAACAATCCGGTCAGTAGGCCCATTTTTTCTGTAGACAAAATTGTCTACTGCGTGGCTCTACCAATTACAAATCTACCATAAAAATCTATCTTAGTAGATATTTTTACGCGGTGGTGATCATTTTTCATGGTACAGAATTCTAATCGACCCCATTCGTCGCCTGATTGGTCTCCATTACCCATAAACATACACAATACCAGAAGAATCATGAACGCGTTGCCGACGTGACAGGTGGCGTCGGGCAGTGATGTATTGGTTTATTACTCTTTCTCATAAAAACAATTTGCCAATATCTCGCAATCGTCGTGTACTAATAACAGAGGCACGCGTCGAGTCATTAATCCTTATTTTTTGCACGATATTCGTTAGCACTGCGCATGTGTTGTTTTTTTCACTTTAGTGTCCACACTGATGATGTATGCACTGTGGTCGCATGACTTTACATTTTACTGCGAAATTAGTTACTGAACTGTGGCTTTAGAATGGAAATTTGCGTAGTGTTTGCTGTTATAGTTTGTTGAATATAATATGTTATCTACAAAATTATTTCAAATATTTAATAATAATAATATTTTAAAATATTTGTCTTTATAGAGTGACACTTAAAATAAATTAACATAGTACCTGTAGCTTTATTTGATGAAAGCTAATATTTTGTCAAATATATTTAATAATTATTTATTTTAAAATATTTGTCTTCATAAAGAACGCTTTAATTATCGAATTGATATTATACTTAAAATAAATTAATATAGAACCTGTAGCATTATTTGATGAAAGCAAATTTTTTTGCTTTAGGCACATTTCTTATACACAAAAATAGATAATTAAAACAATTTTTCTTTATTCGAACAGTGACCCCTATACCTTATTATTTCATGACTATTTTTTTAATTTCGCACAGATGCCAACGAACCACATCGAGCTCATATTAACACGGACCAAAAAAAACTACTACAAAAACCGATGTTTATACAGACAGAAGGACTGAAACGCATCGACCTCTTCCCGAATGTTACTGAGAACGCTAAGGACCTCCCAAAATTCAAACCGATTTCAGACGAGCAGATGATGAGAGTATCCGAAATACTGAGTCAACTAGAAACTCAGACGAATTATAGAAAAGGAAGAATGGTAGGGAAAGAAACGCCAAATTTAGATAGACAGGACCAAAAATGTCCACAAGGGGGGACGTGTGAATTTTTTATTTACTGTTGGATGGTGGGAGGACTACTGGATGGGAGTTGTGGAGGACTGCTGAAGGGATGCTGTCACAGGGTCGCGAAGGCCGGAGTCCTTGGAGTTCACGACTCGAATTCTCTAGAATATTCGTCGAGAGAAGGCCAGAGTTATGGTCCCGTGATAAATGATGAAAGTAAGTTGGCGATGAGATGTAACCGTTGCGTAACAAAGTATAGAATAAATACACAATGGAAGAAACTTATTGTAGTTTATATATGTCACTGCATGGCGTTGAGTAGGTTCCAATGTATCAATTACTGGATTTATAAATGGTCATACATTTTTTAGTAGTTTTTGTTTTTTTTATCCTTTAAATATTTTGTAGTATCTTCAAGGTCGTAATTAGGAATTTAATAATATTATGCCACACGTTTATACCTGTAGCACCGAAAGAGACACATAGGAAACCTATGTTTCCACACTTCATTCCTTATTCGTCTCATCATGTGATTTATATTAGTCTATTAATGGTCAATTATTATTTGTAAATTTTATACTAATATAAATACTATATTGTACTATTATTATTGTACAGTAATTATTGTAATTGATAGCCAATATTAAACGATATTTATAGCAGTGATAAAAAAGAAAAATTGTATATATTTAGTTGCTTTATGGAATTAATGCTCTGTAAAAATATTTATACATAATAACTTTAAAGAAAAACATTATTTTTCGTAACAAATTACAATAATTAATAATGTAGAGTAGTTTTTTTAATCTAGTCGATGATTATGTGAAAGTTGTTTACCTACATTACTATAGATATTTAAAATCACCAATACAAAAATACTAAAGTATATTTTCTAATGACTATTTTTCCTAACATTAATGAATAAATAAGTATATTGACACGAATCTTTTGATATAGTATAGTATGCATTTTATTGGTTAGCTTCATTTTATATTTCATTTTTAACTTACTTAGAAAGGAGGGTTCTGTAAAATTTAGACTTTACATTGACATTAAACTACATATTCAAATTGTAAATTCCTTAAGCAGGTATCCAGGTATTCAACAGGTGTACATCATTTTGGCGTAGAATTTTTATATAGTGGGTAATATATCATATTATGGGAATGGCATGGTCGTATTAATCACATTATATCTATCTCATTATAAACAAAGCCTGCAGTGATGTATATAGAATGTTACATTTTGTGTTAATATTTGATGGTATTTGTTATTGTTTTATTCGCTCAGTTGTTACGATTCGGTGGATGATACTAAGGACAAGGATATTTATTAATAGAGCTCAGATGTGGTCGTGCGGCAAGACATATTTAGAATGTTCTAGAATCTCTACATTTTCAGCATGACGTCACCAGGTATTGACTGTAAATATTTTATATTTTATCTTCTCATCTGCTCTTCTAATTATGTCTTGCTTTCTCACAGCTCTGATTACTAATCTTGTTTATATTTATTAACATTACTAATTCTTCTTATGCTTTATTTAGGTACAAAGGTAAGTGCTGTTCATAATCTTTAATATATAATTTTGAACAAATGCTCATTAATGGAACCTTAATTAATTTTGCCTTACATTTTTTAATAAATTACATTATATTAAATACATCAACGCGATCCATTTATCATTTTCCATAATTATTTATGCATTTGCTGTATTAATGTCCAGCCTAAGTTTCTAAGTTTCTAAACCAGTATTATGTAATATTTGGTGTATTAGTTTGTGTGATAAACAATTTTATTATTAGCTGCAATGACGAAACGAGTAAGTCGCGTGTCCGATGGTAAGCGCCATGCCTGCCCATAAACAAAACTTTGAATTACATGTTAGCTACCATAATACATAGTTGTTAAGTTTCATAATCCCCAGTAAATTCACTGGCTTCAATTTCCTTCCAACCGAAATACTACAGTGCTTAAACACTACTGCTTGGCGCCAAAAATAAACATATGATTTTATGGTAGTCATAAAGAGGATTAATAGAACATGATGTATTGAGATCTAGTGGCACAAAATGAAATAAGGTCAACCAGCTGAAACAAATATATAAAACACATGTACCCATTGAAATAAAACTAATTTAAACGGATTCTAACATGTACCCATACAAAAGACATCAACGCGCTTGAAACACAAATCTCACATACTTTCAATTAGTTATTTTGTATCAGAATGTACGGTATTTACGCGACCACTGTACCTCCGTACCTCTCAGCTGATCGTTGTGTAACTGACTTTCACTACACGGCGCCGACTTCGCTCCGTTCTCGATGAACACACGTAGGGTTGTCTATTATGGCGGATAAATTAATTAAAAAGTGGAAAATTTGGGATATATCATGTTTATGAGTGGTAGCCACGCTGTAGACAGATTTGTCTACAGCATGAGTGCCGAATCGACCGGCGGTGGAGATCACTTACCTTGAGGTGACGCTTTTGCTCGTTTGTGAGTCTATGCTATAAAAAAGGCCTTAAAATTCCTCTTCCCGATCTCTTAAGTATATCCACCAAAATATATGATTGTGTGAGGCTTTTTTATTTAGTTTATTTTAAAAACACAAGGCGTAATAGTGGTTTAAGAGGATGTTCATATATTATTAAAACCAGGATAGGTTAATTACTTCGAAATACCATTTACTGATTAGCCAGCCCTATCATTTAGTTTTGATGATGAATTTTCGTCAATACATTACACTTGTTAGAAAATAAAAATCATAAACCCATATTAAAATCAATTTTAATACTTGTAGGCTTTATCAGCACTACACTAGATGTTATCTATGACGTAATCTAAAAGATACAGATACATATAATAATATACTTTGTCATACATTCATATTAGCGAAAAGTGACAACCCTTGTACACGCGGATATATTGGGATCTCAAAACGCTTTTCTGTTACGAGCGCGGGGTGAAATATCGATAAATAATCTTATTAGTATATCAACGATAACATGTACTTAAATGCAATTATTTGTAGACAATATTCAATAACTGCAAGAATGTTCCAATATTACTTCCAATATTTTACTAATTGAAGAATCGATATGATTAAGATAATTTTAAATGTTGCTCTTATAATACTTTCTCAATTATATTTTAACTCATATGGTAAATATGATTAATCAAGCAAGACTATTACAGTAATAATTGTCACGACTATATGTCAGTAATACTATTACTGACATATAGTCGTGACAATTATTGAACGTTATTAAAATTATTGACCAAAGAGAGAAGAGAAATTCCGAACAAGTCTATCATATGTCTTGATATACATTAAGTTGCTAAGTAATCGAGAAACTTGACTTGTAAGTCACGCTGGTGGTCGTTATCCGGGCGGGTGCTAGTACGATGTTGGATGGTCGCTATTAGTGGTGAACACTTTTTTCATTAGTTCTATAAAATATTTCATTTGGTGGTAGATCTGTCTCATGCGAGAGTCCATCTAAGTAGCTACACCCACTTTGTTTATCTGCACTGCCAAGTAGCAGCATACATTAAGGTACTGATTTTGCTGGGCGTAATCAGACTTAACGGTGAAGGAGACATCGTGAGGAAACCGGCATACCTGAGAACTCGATAAGATTTTTCGAAGGTATGTGAAGTCTGCCCACCCGCATTAGGCCAGCGTGGTGGACTAAGACCTAATCCCTCTCATTCAGTAGAGGAGGCCCGTGCCCAGCAGTGGGACGTATATAATACAGGGCTAGTAAAAAAAACAGACTTATCTTATTAGATTTTGCTTCTAGCTCTGCCTAGTGAGTGAAAGTGAAAGCCGTTTACTGGGATAAAAATGTATCTATTTTTTATTACAGGTTAGACTACCGATCTATCCGATAAACAGGACTATCTGTATATCCCTTCCTTTTTAAAGTCAGTTCATAACCATTTCATCTAAATAAGGTAATCTACATCTTATTAACTAGATGTTACCAAACGCTTTGCCAGAATAAAATTCTTATGTAATTAGGTTGCGGTCAGATCCACTTCTTTGGTTCTAATGTCAGGTGGAGTGGTGTAGAAATGCTGAAAATTAAAAGATAAATCAATATTTCATAATGATAAATTTCCATTTGACGATATTTTTATCAAGTGTTGCAGTTATGTCAAAACGAAATCACTTTTTACAGGAAATGAAAAAGTCATCTAAATAGGATGATGGAATGAGGATGTCCAAAGATGATAAAGCCATAAAAGAAGGTATTTCCATGTACATAAGAATTTGTTTCCATGTATATAAGAATTTTGATTCATATTTATTTTGAATTCTTTATTGTTCAATACTGGGGTACAAGTATATGAAAAAAAAAATACAATAAAATAGAGCAGTACAGTTAGCGGCTGTATCGCTCAGGGCAATCTCTTACAGGGAAAATCCCCTATCATATTCTGATAAATAATATAAGAATATGGTAGGGGAAAGGCATATCGTTATATTGGGAAAATCCAAACCCAAATTTCAACTCATTTGTGTTTTAAATGTACACAAATGTTGTCCAACCTGGGGATCAAATCCACAACCTCACCAGTTACCTAAATGTACTGGCATTAAACCAACTGCGTTTTATTTACATAATAAATTTAAACAACCATAATATTTAATTTAGTCTGCAGTACATTTCCCTATGTTACGTGGGTTGACCTTTGACGTGTCATGAGATTGTTTACGTAACGTTGTATCGTAGGGTATCGTGTCATAGGTTATGTAATAATGTTAAGGTTCCGTACCTTTGTGTCGTGCCTTTGCCTTTGTGTCTGTGTGTGCGTGAGAGGATCGAAATATATGTTGAGAAGTATTTGAGTGGTAGAGCCACGCTGTAGACAGTTTTGTCTACAGCATGAATGGGCTGGCTCGACCGGATCGTTACCACTGTCTCACAGACAAGTAGCGGCTTGCTGCTGCGTTTCGTACGGTGAGTGAGATAACCGGAAGCCCAAATCCCCTCCGCTTCCCAATCCCTAATTATCCCTTTCCTTTAAAGTCGGCCACGCCCCCATGACTCTTCTGGTGGTGGGCGTACATGGGCGGTGGAGATCACTTACTATCCGGTGACCCACTTGCTCGTTTGCCGGCCTATGCTATAAAAAAAAAAATGTAAAAGATGACGCAGAGATCTGTCTGGTATTTATTTTTGTTTATATATTTTGACATGCGCTCTTCTATTTAGTTTTAAAAAAGGAAACTCCACTCATTCCAGTCCATGATACCTCAGGAACTATGAAAGCTTTAGGCAACTATAGTAGGAGTATCGTACGTTGGAAATTGGGAAAGATGCACGCTCACGAAATTTAGTAAATATTGATGTGTGAAATAAAGTTTTTCGTACTTCATTGTCACAAGCACAATAGTAACGTGACGCAGGATGCTGGACCGATATTATATATACCCCATATTGTGTTATAAAACTGGCGATAAAATGACATCGTATAGTGCCGCTACTGAAGGTACATTTAAACAAGAGGATGAAATGGGGTTATAAGTTTTCCATTCAACCAAAACAGTCATACATTTGAAGTCATGGGATAAAGTCATTAAAAAATAATAGCTATTAAAAATATTATGTCAAATTATACAGACATGGTGAAAATGTTTGTGTGAATCATCTGTGAGGAAAGGTGTGGTTTTATTCTTAATTATTAAGAATTTTTTGAATACTATCTACGCAATAGGGGTTTTAGTACACGTATGAGTAATTAAGTATAATATTACAACAATATTTACTACAACGTACTTCCCAAATGTCATAGAAGCCAAACATTTGGTAACTCGCCATCGTAATCGCAATGCCGGACTTAGGCGATGTGATTCATCGATGAAAGTAGGTGATCGCTTTCAATATTGCCAAATTAAGCTTCTTAATGGATTTTAATCGTATCTCCCGGATTAATAGAGCCACTCTACATCCTAAAGTTAGAGCTGGTTAAATGACAGTCGCGTATTTTACTGCGCTATAAGGAATGAGTAAAATTTAGTCATAGATACCCGGATTCATTGAGAAAGGTACAATTCCCCCCCATCCCTGAGTCAAATAAATAAAAGCGGGGTTTCGGTAGCACCGAGTTATAGCACATAGTTCCGAACATATAGCATTTTTCCCCTCGTTCCCCGTAAAATGAACAAAATATGCGCTTATCTCGGCAAAATTCTAGAATAGCAACTGAGCTTATAGTGAGATCATAGAAATACTTTTCCATAATCTTGTGTGTACGTTCAGAGGAAAATGGGTAAGAGGACTATGGTCAAAGTATTTTGTTTGCTTATTTTTATATGTATAAAAAAAATGTCGATTGAGACTAATATTAGACCTATTCTAATAGTAAAACAGTGAAAAAGGGATTATTACTAATTTTATTGAGATGAATAAAATATTCGTGATAAATCCCGAATTCACAATCCAGTATCTATTGATCACATTCATCAATCAAATCAAATCAAATCTCCAGTAGTTCGTTACTAAGCCAACTACTCTTCCGTTATTTTATAACAACTCATAAGAAATAAAACAACATACACATATTAGTATAATTATTTCAACGCATTATAATCATAACAACATTAGCATATAATAAAAAGACCATAAAACGTTGTCATCGCGACGTTCATGCTAATACGGTGAAAGGGGACAGGCTAGTCGCGGAAACCACGCGTCGTCGGTTTGATTATTAACGCGTGTGCGGTCCAAATTATAAGAGACAGCGTTTACTTTAGTTTTAACAGAGTTTTTTTTTATATGTACACCTCATTGGTCTAGTGAGGTTGTGCGTATAAGTCTGGCGTCGAGCAATGAAAATTCTGGTTTGAAAAAATCACACATGGTTTACCCAATTTGGGATGGAATTACCTTAGGCGTTAGGTGAACCGTGGATGCCTCAGTTGGACCTCTGCCTACCCCTTGGGGATATAAGCGCGAGATTATGTATGCTGATTTTTAAAGCAGAATGTCTAATGCAAACGAACAAGTTGATGATAAGTGACTACGCCCTATATGCATACAGAATATCAAGAGAATCGTGGGGCCCTAGCAGATGTTTAATGGTTTAAAGGGTATGAGGGTGTTAGGTGGGAGAATGGAAACGAAATAGCAAAGCTATAGTTTATATCTCAACAATATTCTGTGACAATTCAGATAAAATACTTCTGGCATGCAACTATTGTGTCATGAGTCTTGATACGGAGATTATCGAGATGCAGAAAGCATTAGCTGGAGTTCGCTATTAGACCTTGTGATTATATACACAAGGTTGAATTTTTTATCCGTAATTTGATCGAACTCGTCAGTGTGCATTCTTTATTCCGGTTCTGATGAAACAGCTTCCGTTACCTTAGTGCATTGATGATAATTAGATCTCCTGGTTTAAAAATAATTGGCAAAATCGATGTATAAAAGTCGTCTAAACGATACCATTCGGGACAAGTTTGTAGCTATTTGGAATTAGTGCACTAAGGTGTAATATTCACAGCTCAATTGAAAATGGTGGTCTAGCTAGAGCCTGGTCCTATGTGGAAGCGTTAGGAACTTCACTTACTCCTTATCAACCTTTTGTTATAAAAAGTTACGTAAGCAATTTATTTATTGAAGTCTCTTTAATTGTATAGAAATAAAAATTGTTTTATCGGCTTAAACTTGTGAAATGAGCTATACGTTAAGGTCTATGTGCTGGAGCGGCCGTCGGATCTTCCGCTCGGCGCAACACGTCAATCAGGAGCCCTTGCACAACTTCCCCGCTGCAGATTACACGGGCATTATCTATAATCTATATGCTTTGAAATATTAGGAGGTCACATAATTACAAACTACTACTAGGTTTGTTCATGTTGCTTCAATATTCCCAACTGTTTCAACGAATTGCTGAGTATAGGTGACCCTGAGTCAATGGAAATTGAGTTGAAAATGCGATGTTAATAATATTATTGATACATTGCAAGTGGTAGAGTCAAGGGGTATACTGTTTTGTTTACAGCATTAATGAGTTTGCTCGACCGGGTACCACTGTTTTATAAAAACCACCCTGAAGTAGCAGCTTGCTGTTGCGTTTCGTAGGATGAGTGAGATATCCGGAGGCCCAATTTTTTAAATAGTTTTTGTAGATAGTGTAAACAAAAACATATTTTATTTTTATTTTCTGTAGCATACCAACAGAATAATTCATACTAATTAAAATTACAGAATTGCATTATAGCGATGAAGTATAATGTAATCATACAAATCATAGGCATGCATGACATTTGTAGTTAGTATGATGAGTAATAAAATGCTACACTAAATTCAAATTGGATACCAAATATATAATTTAAGAAAAACATATTTTCTTTATTTTTTCAATAAAACTATGGGAATTTTAAATATGGAAAATTAAAAATACAGAAGCAGTCCAGCACATAACAATCGATAATTTCATTTTCATTTTATGATTTATGTAAAGTAAGAGGTCATTTTTATACATCATCGTGATTTTTTAGAATGTATTATATAAGGTCATTATATGCTTATTCCATGCAATGATGTGATAGAGGGCAAATACTTATTCCGGGCAACTCAAGTGTATTTTTTTTCGTATAGAAAACTGAAAAACAATTTGTGATTGCCTGACCCACCTCACAGTTTCTCTGCCTGTTTATAGTGCATCAGTAATGGTTTTAATCAGCTTGATTTCTGCCTGGCATGGTCTCGGCTTAATATCAGAGCCCACCTAACCATCATGATTATACGGTGGATTTGGTATTATATGGGGCGACCCGCTGTCTGAACCACATAACCCACAATGGCCAATTGATATCAATTTCGGTTATCTTGAACTTCATATTTATAACCAAATTTCATCAACATCATCATCATCAGCCATACGACGTCCACTGCTAAAACGCTTTCACTCCTTTTAAATCTTCATCTGCTTGTTGGCATTCAAAACTAATCAATTTCCTATTACAGATAATACGGAACTATTAGCAATACGCAATCCTCTCGAATTACGCTTAGCTTCCCCAGATTGGTGATATTATATTTGTTTAATGGATTGAATGACGAGTCGCGCAAGCTTTGTCTATTTCTGCTTGGCGGCAGAAATATACAAAGCGGTGGTACCAACCCAGACGGCCTCTGGCATAAGAGAGACCTACCACCTTGTAAATATTGATATGAGATGCGTGCAGAATGCATTATTGATTCCCAGAAATTAGTTTGTAGGGCGACGGAATGGTTAGGAATACTATGAAAAGCAGGTTAGGTTGGGTTGGAGCTGTGAAAATAAATGTATGAGACGAACGAGTGATGTGAGTGTACAGAAGCCAAGGTACAATTTATTGTACTACGGCTTCTACTTAAACGTTTAATTTCATTTGAAATGGCCACTAAACTCGTCGCTCCATAAAACAACAAAGCAATTAAGAAAAGAAACGTAGCTTACCACACAGTGTACTTAACTAATTACGTAATTTATTACACAACTATGACATAGCTAAGAAAGCAACATCATACATAGCATGATAATGAAACTTAACCGGGTTACTGCCACTTTATTATTTATACATTCTGAACGTACTGTATTTACACGACCTTGAATAGAAATATTATAACCTTGAAAGAAATTGGGTTTGTATAACGATGGTCCAATCAACTTTGGGTGGGGTTTTGATATTCGAAAAATTTGCATTACACCAGTTTTAATTGGTGAATTAAAAGTTTTTACTATTTTTAAAAATATAATTAAGAATCTCTCATTTATGTATGAATGTAGTCTTGAAGAGTAGTGTATTTACTATTTATAATTAGAACATTTTCTGATGGGATGTGCCATTCAAATAGTGATGAGTAAATTAAAAAGATTTTATTATGAATCTCTTTCACAATATTCGAGTAAGGTATAACAAATGAATTCAAGTATAACACAGATATAATATTTGAAAGTACCTAGCAGATATTTTTCTTCCCGTATATATGCCGTTTAATATTATTATTATTGTTTTTATTTTATTTGAGAACCAAAGTCATCGATATTGCTCGCAAAATTTGCACGCTGAAGTGGAAGTGGGCCGGTCATGTCTGCAGACGGACAGATGGTCGGTGGAGCAGACAGGTGCTAGAGTGGAGACCACGCTTAGGCAAACGTAGTGTAGGGCGCCCGGCTACACGGTGGACCGACGACTTGAAAAAGATGGCAGGTAGCGGATGGATGCGGGTTGCCCAAGACCGGGATGGTTGGCGCTTACTTGGGGAGGCTTACGTCCAACAGTGGACGGCAATAAGCTGAGATGATGATGATGATGATATATGCCGTAGTGTGATTTTTATATTTGAATATGTTATATTTTATTTTGTGAGTATCATTTACCCAGAAGAGGTGAAATAAGAATCTCTCATATTATGAAAAAAATCGATTTGAATAGAAAATAATATTGATGCGATGTCTTTAATTTTTTATTGAATACCCATTTGAACACCACTGCATACGCGATGACATTTGATATCGTTTTTCACGCTTGCTTTCGCTTTTGAATAATGCAATGGGAGCTAAAATCTTTGGAGGAGAGCCAATTTGAATCGTGTTGAGTTTGTGATAATATTTCGAAAATAATGCAGGCAGGAATTTAACAAAGCTTAAGAGTGAGAGCGAGTGAGTGAGTTGTGAGCATTGTTATAATAAATTGGCATAGTGTTTTTGCAGTTATATACATGCGCTGCTACAAATTATGTTCTAATGACATCACGTGATGTGATCTTATGTAGATTGTGAGCCTTACTTATAAACTTTTTTTAAGCACTACTTAGTTAAACACTGTTTTCGTCTGTTTTTAGCCACTTTATAAACCACGTTGACAGAGAAACAGAAAAGAGTATTTTAATAGTCAGTGCTTAAGCATGCATCTTCTATAGTGAAAATTATTAGTCCTCATATATGCCTATAAGACATCAAGTCAACGATTTTTGTCAGCGGGATCGTACGTACGTACGTACGTAGTGTTGTTGTTGTTTTTTAATTTAATCGAATGACGAGACGAGCAAGTCGCTTGCCTGATGGTAAGCGCCACGCCTGTCCATACACAGATGCAACACCACACAGAACTCTGGATTACAAAGCACTGCATGGCACTGACCTGCGCTCGTCACTCCGAGACATAAGATGTTATGTCTCATAATGCCCAGTAATTTCACTGGTTTCAATGTCCTTCAAACCGGAACACAGCAGTGCTTACACACTGTTGCTTGGCGGCAGAAAAATATGTTTAACAATAAAACAATCAACTAATTATATAAAATATCTGTTCGCTTTATTCAGCATGACCGGGTCAAACTTAAAAACTACAGTAAACAAAAGAAATATGTTTATAAAAATCATCTACATACGTAACGTGTGACCATTCGTCAAAGTTGGTCATCCAAGTAGGCGAGTCGCTTTCACCGGTCAATGGTGACATAATGGCTAACCATATGTTACTTAAGAGTTTAAGAACGCGCGTCACGTAAACACTGCTATGGCGGGATAATTGTTCCATGTTTTGGTTCGTGTGGTGTGAGGTAATTATTTAAATAAATAATAGTAGGATTCCCCCATGTGCTTGGGATGTATGACAAAACAAAATATAATTTTTCTTATTTTCAATAATACTAGTTCTGTATTATACATGCCTCACTGCTAGGTACGGGCCTCCTTTACTAAATGAACAGGTTACGGCTTTAGTCCACCACGCTAGCCTAATGTAAATTTTCGGTTTAATATTTGATACGGTAAGTCGATCTTCGATACGGTTTAATGAATAAAAAATATTAAAATTCGAATGATATCCAACCGAATCGATCGATAACTGAATTATCGTGGGATTCTGAATTGATACACTAGTCAGGAATTTAAGGGAAAAATAAGTACATACATATTAATTCTGTAATATGTATGTTTATTATCATCATATTAGTTCCTAAATATAAGAAGATTGCCAACATGCATAATTTCAATCGTAGTACTATACGTGAAATTCGATATTTTTTTATGGCAGAAAGGGCAAACGAGCGAGGCTATTCAGCCCAAACCGACAAAATAATATTTCTACTCATTATCCACAAGCTTATTCTATGCATTCCACTTAAAGATAGTGCAACGTGATATGTGAGTTAGTTACCGTGAAACGAGCCGTTCTCGCTTCCGTTTGTGCAATATCCGATGTGTTGTTGCGATGACAGCGGTCAACTTGAACTGATGATGTGTTTGAGTTTGTTGTTGCACATGCCGGTATAATGAAGTCTAATGAGAGATAAGTGAGTGTGAGGACTGTATTAAAGAAAAGGTTTTAACAGGAAAAAATATTATCATAATTATAAAACAATATTAAAAGAACTGCCTTATTTATCTTAGCACGGTATAGTGAGAACACTAGGCCTGATGGTTGGTGGTACGTACTGTGCAATCTAAATATAATGTCGATCGTTGAGGGACATTGTGTCCTTCGTCGATCGACAGTATTATGCCGGCCTAAACTTACATTGGCTGACCTCGGAATCGATTTGCTGGAAAGAGTCAGTATAGCAGTTTTTTCACCATAATATGGACGGTGGTCGCTATCCTTGAGAAAAATTATTTATCAGGTGGTATTCTATCACCAGCATTAATGTAAACTGCCTAAAATAGAAGAAGACATACTTTGGAACGCCTTTATTCAGAAGGTATCGGCAAGGCGCGGCGCTAGGCTGAATTATAAGCAATTAGCAAGGCATATTTTGGTGAACAAAATTTATTCTATAATACGTGTTGTAGTAAATCTGATACTAGTTTACATAAAAGAAGTAGAAATTTGTGTTGACTCCAACTTCTCCTTCTGTAAAAACATGTTGTGATGATGTGAAACTGCTGTACTCTGATTCTAAAAGTAGAACAAATTTTAGTGATATGTAGGAAAAGGATTACGTTTATATATACCAAGTAATGAAAACGAAGCATTGTTATAAACTAGTTTGAACAAATTACATAAAACATCATAACACCGGATATTAAATGCATATTGTGGAAATGGTTGCGTAAAATAGACATCCAGTTGCTCAGTAGGTCGACGTAGCGATGCGCTTATTGTGAGTATTTTCAGCCAACCCATTCTGATTTTTTGTTATATCTGAGGTCAAAGCAGGGGTTAGTGGGTCACCTGATGGTAAGCGATCTCTACCGTACATGGAAATCCACAATACTTGAAGTATAATGGACGCGTTGTCGACTTTAAAAGAATGGGATGATTAAGGGGCCGGGAAGGGTAAGGGCTTTAAGCCTCTGGATATCATGATTATTATTGTATAGGCGAATTGAGAAACTCACTGTTTCTTTTTGCGTCGGTTAAAAAGATAGAAAGATACCAGAAATTGTATCAACTTACGTATACAAAACAGTATTGGCATCAATAGTATTCATCAGTTCGGAATTGAGAGTGCGCAGTTCTTAATGAACTGCACAAACATGGAGGCCAGAATCCTCCCTCTCTATCCTTTTAAAGTCAGTAACGTATGCACTCAGTGACCAGACCAGTTATCACCAGGTAATTCACTAGGTCTGGGGGTGGGCGGGAATCAAAGAGGATTTTCCCCATGAAAAAAAAAAAAAAAAGGTCGTTTGCAAACCTACGCTGTATTTTTTTTATTGCCTTGATAGGCAGACGTTCAAGCGACCCGCCTGATGGTAAGCGGTCACCGCTGCTCATGGACATCGGCAATGTCAGGAGTACAGCCAAGCCGAACTTTCGCGTCGCTAACTGATCTCTAAGCCTTTTTTTTTATAGCATAGGCCGACAAACGAGCAAGTGGGTCACCTGATGGTAAGTGATCTCCACTGGCAATGCCCACAATACCAGAAGAATCATGGGTGCGTTGCCGACCTTAAAGGAAAGGGATAATTAGGGATTGGGAAGGGGAGGGGGATTAGGGACACCGGATATCTCACTCACCATACGAAACGCAGCAGTAAGCCGCTACTTTACGTCGGTTTTCTGTGAGACAGTGGTAACGGCACGGTCGAGCCGACCCAATCGTGCTGTAGACGAAATTGTCTACAGCGCGGCCCTACCACTCGAAAAACCTTGGTAGTAACCGTGATATAACTGGCTTCCAACACTGTCGCCACTCGCGTACTTCAGCATCGGTAAGAAATTACCGCGTGATCTCACGACCGCAGACTAACCGCGGCTCGGGAAAGTTCAAGTTGATATCCAATTGTGCGTATTCAGTATAACAGCTGGTTGTGCTTTAGTAGTGAAAGTGACCTCAATATCATGTTCCTCCTCATCTCATTAATTGATATATATATATACATTTTCGTTAAATAAAGTCATTTGTTTAAATTCGAAGACGTTTAGTAGTTACGGGCATAGGTTTTCTAAAAGTAACAGTGTATATTAATTTCTAGATAAATGAATAACATTTTTAAAAATACACCCAATAGTCAAAGACATTCTGTAAGTCACTCAAACATAGTCAGTTAGATACGGGTACATAAGATATGAGTCGTGGGCATCAGGAACTACGAGAGAATTTCGATCTCACAACAGCCAGGCTTCCAACAAATATTTGTGGTTCATCCTGACATATTTCATGTTTTCCCAATTCATACATTTCATACATTTTTACCATCGTCATTATGATTGTTTAATGTAATAAAGTGTCCAAATTAAGGTCATACTGTAGTCAAGTGTCTTGTTTAGCGCAGTCACGTATAATATAATGCAAATGATATTGTATACCATATTGGTGAAGCGAGTCATGTAACATGTGCAACGATGCTGCGGCACTTCGGATAAGCACTTTCTCTTTATAAGGGATACGATTAACAGTGTAGATACGGCTTGAGAATATCAATTGTCATCTATACATAATATATATGGCATATACTTTAACGGCCTTACTTATAAACTTTTTAAGCACTGGTTAGTTAAAACACCGTTTTCGTCTCTTCCTAGCCACTTTTATGACAGAGAAGAACAAAAAGTGATTAACTGATCAATGCTTTTAATCACTGATTAACGTTTACGTTATTTATTATGTTCATAAGTGCTTACTTAAAGTGCGTAAGTTACAAAATGTGTTGGTGGTATCTATGCCTAATGAGTCGTTGCGGGTATTATCGCGTCTGCGTTGAGGAATTTCCTATTTTCTCTCGTATTCCGTCAACACGCCTTAAACCATATACGGAATTACCTTCAGGGTAAAATAATTATCAAAATCGATCCATATTTAGCGGAGATATCACGTAATATATACAAAATACAGATTCTTTGGGTCAACCAAGGAAGCCTGATGGTAAGTGATCAGCACCGTCCATGGACACCATTAATAATAGAGGAATTGACGGTGCGTTGCCGGCCTTGAATTGAGAACTTCTCACTTTACGATCTCGATAGAATCCGGCCAAGTGCGAGTCGGAATCAAGCACCGACGGTTTCGGCCGCCTTAAATATTTAAGTTTTTTTAAATCTTTTGACAGGATATCCACAATAATAACATATTTTCTCTGAGCCCCCGAGGGCTACATATTTCGGTTCAAAAGATCCATGCCCGCTCTACACATTGGGTAATGGGTGAAACATGATTAGAATTGTAAAATACGAGAATATTTGCGCCCTTTTGTAGTTATATTCATTCATTGATTGCCAGAAACGTTGAATGCCTCGACGATAGGTCTTGGTTGATTTGTGGAGCGGGCCTTATTAGGAATCTATTGGTATCCTTTGAATCCTAAAGTTATATTTGTATACAAAACATACTTTGCATAGATTATAACAATGACAGAAACAGACGTAATGCTATACTACTGGAAATCATAGATCTGCAGAAACTTTGTTAGTGTTTGTAGCTGACACGTAATTTCCTTTAGGAAACCTGTTGTTATGTACTTCATTACGTAAATTGTTAGACAATGGCTAGTAGTAATTTGTTAATGTGTTGTGTTGGACGTTGTTTTTGTTGTTGTTCGTGATTTAAGAATCAAGAGGCGAAACGTGTTCGTTGTTGTGATATTGATTTGGGAATAAAAAACTAATAGTTTTAATTCATACACACTCACACCTGTAATTACCGAAGGGGTAGGCAGAGGTATAACAGCCACATTTCGCCGAGCGTATTTTCATCCCATGATGTGATAGGGGACGATCCTATCGTCATACCGGATACCATACTCCGGGCTGATACTGAGCATTTCGTGATAGAAAAAACCCAATGTCACTTTACCTGACCCGGGATCGAACCCGAGACTTCAGCTCAGCAGTCGTACCGCGTACGCAATACAACTGCGCTACCGAGGCAGTATAGATTTAATTTAAAAAAATATTATGTTAAATTTTTTTAGTGTACCTCTTATAATGTCATTTACTTCAGATTATTATTTATAACATAATATTTTCTATTTGTATTACATGTTTTTAGAAATTGGAATAAAAAAAATAAATATCTACAAGAGGTTATTGTGATGTATCTTCAGATATTTCTAGTTATGATGTTGGTGTTACTGGCTACAAGCGATAACAAGGGACGGTCTAATAGGAGACAGACCAAAAGGATACCAAAATTGAACGACCATTATGATCACAAAGGTAGAATTGGTTTGAGTGTTTTCGGTATTTTTAACCGACTTGAAAAGAGGTGTGGTTGTCAATTAAGCGCCATATTTCTTTATCTGCATCTATTTCTCCGCCAATTGTAGACCGATTTTATAGAAAAAATATTGATTTGTTGAATGCGATATGGTCCAACATACATTTAGTTTTCACCAAATAAATACAAATATACGAATTCAAGTCTGAAATCCCCGTAGGGGCAAACAGTACACTCACATTTAGCCGAGGTTATTTCCGCCCCATGATGTGATAGAGGGCGAGCCTATCGCCATAATCCAGATCATAATCTGATAACGTAATAAAAAATGAAACACCCAATGGACTACGGCGTACTCATCGCGATTATGTTATTCTAGTTAAATTCATAGAGCATTGCTCTTCCACTATAATTGTAACATAAATAAGTTCAAACAAAACTTCCAATGATAACACTGAATATAAAATAACAACTTCTAGAGCTGTTTTCTCTAGAGGCCTTTTTAGAGTCCTTCGAAGTCTTCTTTAAAATCAATATTATGTTTGACTCTACAGGTGATTTTTCGAAGGCGGAACAAACTCGTACTACGGCTTTTGACTATGCTTTACTTTTATAAATTTATATTCATACTCATATTTTTTAAGTCACGGATAGAAACATATTTATTAAATTGTAGTCTGTTGTTTTCAGGTTGCGGAATACAAGCGAGCAAGCAGACGGCTCAGAGAAGAATCGTCGGCGGTGACGACGCAGGCTTCGGAACCTTCCCCTGGCAGGCTTACATTAGAATCGGATCCTCAAGGTTATATAATTATATCTATTGTCATACAATATGGGTAATTCGTTAGTAAATGTGGTAGTCTGAAAAGTATAATATTTAGTTTACTATTTGTAGTATATTGATTAGGAATAACGGTACTATTAACACAGGTAACCACATTAAATGTTTAGTTAGGTTGATTTGAGAGGCATTATTCGAGAAAGAGTCTAATAATGTTAGTAGAAATAGTTCACTATGTAAAAGTTCACTTTATATAATACAATATTGTACAGTGCTCTTTCTTTCAAAAGATTTTTTTTACATTTATAAATATATGCATTAAATGCTATATTTATTTTTGTAAAAAATAAACAATTAAAAATATAAAAAATATCACCCTCCAATGGCGAGACCCATGCCATCGGTGGTTAGGATCCCATTGGGAGGAATACAATATTTATTATTAATCGAAGTTATTTTTCGAATAAATCAGAAATATTCTTAATTCAATGGTTTTCCCAGTACAGATTTTTTAAACTGGATGGTTTGAATCGCAATATAAGTATGTAAAACAATGCTCAATACGGTAGCATAAAATAGATAATTTATAGTTTTGTAGTATCTTTTTTGTTGATTAGCGGGTTAATCTTATATTGTTAAATACGTTATAGTGCTGTATTTTTGACTTTACGATTTTATTGTCTCTTCAAAACTGTGTACTATATATGTATATATGTATGTGTATATTAATAGTTACTAATGAACATTAACACTTAAATGCTCTATATTAACATTTATATAATAATTTGTATATTTTATTGCTTATATAACAACTAAGTTTTAAAATTTACATAAATGTGATTGGTGACAGTATCGTAAGTGTTAATACATACGTAATTTTATAAACTTTAATCAAAGCGCCCATTGAATGGTTTCACTCAAGATAATTGTTTTATTACCATATATAATTTTTCTTAGATTATTAGGAAACAAAATAATGAATAATTTCTTGTATTTTTTAATTTTTATGTAAACTTTTTTAACAGGTTCCCTGTCCCCATACAAACCACTTTTTTCATCATATATGTCCCACTCTTTTTTTCATTTGTTTATTTCCCATTTTTTTTTTATAAATCACTTCGGTTTGTTTTCTCACTCTAAAGGATGTAACCCACACGTCCCGATACTAAAAATGGGAATTAACCTGCTACGTCCATTTCAAATAAAGGCATGAATTTGACTCTAAATTTGAATCATATATGATTCATGAACGTACAGTTCTTGGTACAAAATATATCAACTGAATCATATATGATTCATGGGACAGGGAACCTGTTAATATCCATTTTTGTGATATTATTTGACCAACACTTACTATTTTTACAATTTATGTACATATTCTAATACATAAATTTATTGTATAATGAAGATTACTTTTTGATTCTAGAGGCTAATTTCACAAATCTAAATGTTACATCAGATGGCTTTGAAAACTTTTATAACGCTCTAACTGGACAAATATTTGACTAGAACCCATCCTAGGAATAATATTTGTAGCTAGATAGCTCCACAAGTAATTTTGGTGTGTAAAATTATAACAATGACATTTTAATTTACTAAAAATAAACCATATATCTAAATTTATGTAGTTATACGCTTGGCCAATCTGCATCTATATCATTACAACAATAGATTAAATACTTATTTGTCTTGAGTCAGTCAGACTCGAATAGTCGGTCATTGACTACATATTCAGCCTTGACAGCCTCCGTGGCTCAGCGGGCGAGTAGCCGGCTGTGAAGCGAGAGGCCGCGGGTTCAATCCCCGCACCGACAGAAATATTTGTCTGATTCCACAAATATTTATTTCGGGGTCTGGGTGTTGTGAGACCGAAAATCTCTCATAGTTCCTGATACCCACGACACAAGACTCGTATCTTACTGTAGGGTCAGGACTATGTACATATGTGACTGTTCGTATTCGTACTATTGCTTTAAAATAAATATTGTCGGAGCGTATAACTTTAACTTTAATAACATACATAATTCAGTGTTTACTAATCCAACTATTAATTTCCAGATGCAACACGTTTATGTCGATATTCGAGCTAGTGGGGTGGAAGCAGTGTTGGATAGAGAGGTAAATGTGCGAAAGAGCATGATTTGCCATAAAAATATCGTAGTTATTGGGGTACCGGGGTAGTTAAACAGAGGTTCCTAGTTGTAATAGTATAATTATTATTAATTATAATTTTTTAATATTTTTTTTTATTGTAATATATAATATTTATCAGTTTAAATTATCTAAATTTATATCAGATTATTTTATGTAATCGTTCTGTATTACCGATAAAATAAGAGTATTTTTTTGGTTATATAATTATAATAATATTGATTATTACCTACAGATATAAATAAAATAAATAAACAAAAGACAGGCTAACCAATGACTCAAAATGGCCTAACCCACTTAAATTGAAATTATCGTCTGAAGAATTACCTATTTCCTCTCTCTTGGGTTGTGTCTAAATTTCTTTAATTTCCTTAATGTCTTTCACAACACTTCTTTGGCTCTAGGTTTAGGAACCTCTGGTATTCACAGAATTACACTCTTATTTATAGTTGGGTTTGGTAGGACTTTTGTTCTTCGTAGAAAGCATGTGAGAATTTTGTTGTAGGGAAAATGGCTATTTTTAGGGTCTTAAATTATTAGATATAGATTGAAAAATGTCTTAAAATGTATTGCTTGAAAAGGAAATTAGATTCAGATATTCAATTAAATTAATGATACTGATTAGCTTAATGTTTTTTTCTTTTTATTAATTATATTTATTACATGTGTATTATTTTTGTCATTAATTTATTCGTATTCAGAGTATATCTACATATATTATTATTTTGGTAGTTTTTTTAGTTATAGAAGGAAATATTTCACTTTTTCGCACATTCCTCTTCTATTATTTTGAATAACACAAATTAACTATTTAATTAATGATTAACAACTTCTAACTTTAAGGTAAGTGTGGTAGTATATACTTAATATTAGGTATTGCATGGTAGTGCTTTGCATGAAATAATAAAGGCAATGTTATTGTATATTTATATAAATAAGGTTTTTAGTATATGATTGTTCTTAATTGTTTTTTTTGTGTGTGATGACGGTTTATTAGAAAGTAAAGGAGAGCGTCAGAAGTATGCGTCAGAAGAATCTTAAATATTATGGCCCGGGTATCATTGGGAAAGACTTTAAGAATCTCATGCATTTTATCATTTTATAAAATAACACATGTTTATATATGTCGGGTAATTTTTGCATGTCTTGCTTTGTGTGCACAATCTTGTAAATATTGGTTTGCATGACTGTGATGCGTCAGACGTCATCCTCTATAGTTACATGTGACAGGAACTCTACGTATTTATCTCTACAAACACATCACACACACACATAGTAAGACGTGCAAGAAGGTGTTGAATTATCTGTAACTGTTAAACGAGTGGTAGAGCCACGCTGTAGACAGTTTTGTCTACAGCAGGAATGGGCTGGCTCGACCGGGTCGTTACCACTGTCTCACAAAAAACCGACGTAAAGTAGCGGCTTTGTGCTGCGTTTGGTACGGTGAGTGAGATATCCGGAAGCCCAAATCCCCTCCCCTTACCAATCCCTAATTATCCCTTTCCATTAAGGTCGGCAACGCGCCCATGATTCTTCGGGCGTACACTGCGGTGGAGATCACTTACCATCAGGTGACCCACTTGCTCGTTTGCCGGCCTATGCTATAAAAAAAAACTATTTATTCTAACAAAGTAGCAGCTTGCGCTTCGAGGTCGTATACTTTATGCTTGGGGGAAACCTCTTCTCCATGTCCTTAGCCCCTTAAGAAGTAGGTCGAGGCGTTTTCTATACTTTAAAATATAATTACATCGCGTGTATAGACAACGGTTTCTTGTCTCCATAAATAAAAATACGTAGTCAAGTCATAGTGGTATACCTTTTATAGGTTCTGTATTATTAATGGCCGTCGTGGGAAAAAATACTGTATTTTGCGTGGACGAGTAAAAGGAACAAAATTTCCCTTGATTTTCAGAGTCTGTTTAAGGGATATGGGCAACCAGTTTAAAGTAAGAGGGCAACCTTAATTGTTCTAATTTCCAACTTGGCTTGGGCTTTGCCCCCTGGTCTCGTCCAGGCTTAGTGCCAAGAGCGGCTTTCCAACTCAGACACTGCCATTTCCCCCGGTCTTGTGAGACTCCGTAGTGTTACCATTGACTCTCATAATTTACTCTAATACATGAAAAGACTTTCTAAAAGTCTCCCTGGTACGGTCTGGTACAGGCATTCGTGACCAAAGTACTCCTGCGGCTTCCTCATAATGTGACCACGCCGATTGACATTTATGGAGTTTATCTGTTACGTCACGGAAACTAGGGCTTTCACGGATGTACTCGTTGTTGATTTAATCGTTATGATATATTGGATAAGTAATATTGAGTGTAAGTGGGCCATCAATATCTAAGGCCCAAAACCAACCTCATTTTCACGTGATACACTCTGCTGATTAATGGAGGAGGCAGCGGCAGAATTTGGTTCCCGTTGCGGGTTGTGGGGGTCAGACGGCGGGTCGCCCCACATAATAGGTACCAAATCCATAGTAAAATCATGATGGGCAGGCGGACTATTAAGCCGTGATAACTCCACGCAGAAACAAAGATATAAGTAATAATATAGTAATAGGCCAGACTAAAGTCCTATTTACACGACGCCATAGCATTTTCTTCCAGGTAAATAACCTGCAACGATTCATTGCATCAATTTTGAAATAAAACTAATTTAAACGGATTTTATCGCGGTTATTTATCAATTTTGATCCCGACGTTTCGAAGACTTTTCAGCCTTCGTAAAATCTATGAAAATAAAGAACCACGATAAAATCCATTTAAATTAGTTTTATTTCAATGAGTAATATTCGCGTGCACATAAGAAATCACAATGCATATTTTTTTATAATATGGGCATTATGTCAACATTTCGAAGTATTCCTTTAACGATTTCAATAAAATTCTGCGGAACTCCAAAAGCCGTGGAGCGCACGTAACATACGGCGTTCAGTACGAAAGTGAAATTGAACAATTACATGTGAAATAATATGGTTTTGTTATGAAACAACGTGCGTATTGCGATATTTTTGTTTCTTGTCGTGCTCTAAATAGCAGGCTGTGAAGTTATAGTCTAATATTAATATCTGATGTTAATTTACCTATGGCTTCATTCTTGAAGATACAAATATAAAAATTCGAATCGATGCACACAACTATACCATTAAATAGACAGATTCCTTCATTATAAACTTTATTACATTGAACTTTAATATGAAATTCCATAGTAATCGTTTCAACAATCCTTATTCCTTGAAATAAGAAGGACAGAGTGAATAAGCATTTATACAGGCCGTCGAGATTCTCGTAATCACCGATAAACTCATTGTTTGTCGGTGGTCGCTAGTTTTTTGGACTGCACTACGCTAACATCAGGTCTAGTGCAGTCACTTTGCCGTGTTCGGATGAAAAAAAGAGTTTTTTTTAACTTTATTTCTGATTTTAATAAAGCAAAACAGCAGTGTGTTAATATTTGTTTCTGATATGAAATTTTAATACACTAACAATTAACGCGTGCTGTAAAAATATATAAGGCACAAACTATGCAAAAGCTTCGACATCACACACAAGATAAAATTAAAAAACTACATATAATAATAATCCTAACAATTTCTAGGTGTGGCGGCTCCCTTATCTCCCGACGGCATGTCGTCACAGCAGGCCACTGCGTCGCTCGAGCACATCCGAATCAAGTCCGCGTCACCCTTGGAGATTACGTCATTAACTCCGCCTCGGAACCCTACCCGGCATTCACGTTCAAAGTCAGGTCGATTAAGGTCCATCCATTGTTCAAGTTCACGCCACAGGCGGACAGATTTGATGTGGCTGTCCTCACTTTGGACAGGAATGTGCCTTTCGTCCAGCATATAGGTGAGGGTTTATTTTTAGTTCTTGTACATGGGGCGGGTATGAGATACTTGTGTAGGTAATAGGAATTGTGAAAACTACTGCGTAAGGTAATACGCGAGTCCAGTGACTAAAAAGATATTAAGACAGAGTTCGTGGTCGCGTCGTATGATTCCTTTTTCAAACGTTATGTTATAGAGGTGGATTGTAACAGGTACAAAGTCTGCTATTATTACACAAAACTATCTGTTCTGAATACCTGTTAAAAAGTAACAACCTGTTATTTTCATCCTACCACTAAGAATGACTGCGTATTTACATGTTCGTATTTGATTCGAGAGGTTGATGTTGGTAATAACTATTCTGGAAACAATAAACAAAAAGATGTAGTCAAAAATTATCAATAAAATATTATCTTCTTTACTGTGATTAATCTGTATATATTTTGAACAGAAGAACTTAATTATTTTAGAATTAAATACTTTTCATAATTCCTTTTTGGATCGTCAGTATGCATATAATAAATATTGTTAAAACCAAAGTTAAAATCAGTTAAGATCAAATTACATATTAATTTTGTATACTGGCACATTTTATTAGTACGTAACTTTAATTTATTTATAAATTCACGTACCATTAATAATACTTTTTAAAACGACTAAAATGACTGAACATGGAGAGACTGTTATTTGTTGTAACTATTATTTTAGTCGCGAAGGAGCAATAATTGTTATCTGTTACTTTTATCTGTATACGATACATACTCTTCACTCTCATTATGATGCGGTCACATAAATGTCAGTTTCTCCTTTGTTAAGGGATAAATACTCTCCTAATAAAAGGGTCCAAAAGTATCTACCGATGCGAATCATCCTCGCATGTAATCGGCGTTAAATGCTTTCCTGCTCTTATATAGATATCACAATAAAAGTACGAGCAAGGAACCCGCACATGTACCTCGTGTGTACTTTTCACGTTCGCAGCCCGCATCTATACTTGCTCCAGCTACTTGCACCGTGTACAGTAACCATTTATTAATGATAGTGTGATTATGATAATCTTTTTAATTTAGTGTGATTTTTGGTTTGCCAATTCGAATACTGAGAAATGTTGAAAAACGCGTCAGAAATTTATTTATTGAAATGGACAAAATTATATAAAATATTTTGAAATTGCAACATACTATGTTTGCGCCTCCCCTACCAAATTAGCATAATAATTTATCGTAGGTTATTTTGTAACAATCCAGTTTAAATATTTGATTTCCAAAGATCTTCAAGAATCTTCAAACAGGTCGTTTTATTGGCAGTTTTATTTATCAGTACATTAGCTGCATGTTTTAGCTTATTCACTACCAGATACATTTTGTAAAACTTCTTTTTTAATTGTTTTTTAATCAATTCCAGCGCCAATATGCCTCCCCGAGCGTGGCGCAGATTTCCTGGGTGAATACGGCTGGGCGGCCGGGTGGGGCGCTCTGAGTCCAGGGTCCCGATTGCGTCCACGTACCTTGCAGGCCGTGGATGTGCCCGTGCTCGACAATAGAGTATGCGAGCGGTGGCATCGAGCGAATGGTAATACTAATATCCTATTTTTATTATGTTAAGTAGATATAATTTGTAATCATGTATGATATTACAATGTACACAGAGCTATTCTTACCATGTTATTTTCTACTTTATGTTATCATTATATTCCTCTGTGTGATGTGTTACATAAGCCGAAATAAAACTTCTATCTATTTATCTATCTATATGAGTGTCGTACAGATTTTAGGTTCTTTGACAAGTCTATTTCTGCCACCAAACAGTAGTGTATAAGTATTATTATATTCCGGTTTGGAAGACATTAAGTGCAGAGAAAATACTGAGCATAGTAGGTTTTAACATTTGTGACGTAATGATAGGCGTACTGCAATGCCGTACTGTGTAATTCAAAATACTAGGTGGTTTTACTGTTTATGGGTAAACACGGTGCTTACCATCAGGCGAGCGAGCAGCTCGTCTTGTTATTCAGTCTTATATACAAAAACAAGTGACCTCTTGCATGTGGCTAGATTGAATACACTACATTCTATTACAGGAGTGGTAGAACGACGCTGTAGACAGTTTTGTTTACAGCATGAGTGAGTTGGCTCGACCGGGTTGTTGTCACTGTTTCATAGAAAACATACCTAAAGTAGCAGCATGCCGTAAAATTTCGTTTGGCGAGTGAGATATCCGGAGGCCCAAATTCTATTCCCTTTCCCAATATCTTAATCATCTTTTACCGTTAAAGTTAACAAAGCGTTCATGATTCTTTAGGTGTTGTACAAGTTCATGGGCGGTGGAGATTATTTACCATCAAGAGCGTGGGACACTCGTTTACAATGATCTGGTATAAAAATGAGATCTTGGAGAGAAGCTTGCTTGCTTACTTGAGAAACTTGAGATGTGCAGGTCAGACGGCAAGTCGTCCAACATCATGCTGGTGGTAGGATATTCTTATCCGCCCGGATAGCGACCACCGTACACATGGTGTAAAACCTGCCATAGTGATCCACACGCCTTGTGTGGATCGCGTTCCAGGATCAGCTAGTGTATATCCGGCTCTCCCGAGGGGCTTGCAACATGACTTGATGGTTGATTGGGGCGCGTATAGAGGTACATCCTTGTATCCCTGTGCCTTCATCGGTCAACCGCCTATCCTCTCGCAGGCCCATCGATTTGCCTCTTTCCTCTCCGAAGAGGGAAGAAGAATTTATACAGGCCGGCATGACTGGTAACCACCGATAAACTCATTGTTTGTTGGTGGTCGCTGTTTTTTGGATTGGACTACGCTTACCATCAAGTGTAGTGCAGTTACTTTGCCGTGCTCGGATAAAAAAAAAACATACTAAATCCATCGTCAAATCATGGTGGGAAGCGGACTTTGGCCTTAAGCCGGGATAACACGAGGCAGAAAGAAAAAACTAAGTATTAAAGTTTTAATTTTTCTATTTGCAGGTATAAATGTAGTCATATACCCCGAAATGCTATGCGCCGGGTACCGAGGCGGTGGTAAAGACAGTTGCCAAGGCGACAGCGGTGGTCCCCTAATGTTAGAAAAAACGGGAAGATGGTACCTCATCGGTGTGGTGTCAGCAGGGTACTCATGTGCCAGTCGAGGCCAGCCTGGCATCTACCACCGGGTGGCACACACCGTAGACTGGATCTCCCATGTTACAACCCTTTCGTAGTCTCTAATATCTATCTATAGATTGGCCTCGAATGGTCTCAACAAATGCTCAACTTTACTACGATTGTTATGAGAATTGGTAATTTATTCTTTTATACAGTCTTTAGTAGTATTTGGACTCATTTGGCCTTTACGTGATTACATTACCAAAATGAAAATTAATGAGTAATTCTCCAAGTGTTAGCGTCAATCAGCAATATAATATTTTCCAGAGCCTCAGTGATTTTATAGTTATATTCTTGTAAAAATTGATTTTAACTTTGTACACTGCCTAAGCCTCACATGGCCATTAAAACCTTGACTTAGCATTTAAGAGAAGTTCAGTACGAATTTTGTACTCGGATAGGATTCCGTAAAATTTTATAATATTTAAAAAATAATATAAAGATTAACTTACTAGATCATTCCACATTATGTTCAGTAACTTATGGCTCTACATTTCCAACCTCATTGCCAATGCTAACGTATTTTTAAGCTAGCAACAACGAATTTAGCATAGTTGACCATTCCACCCTTAACATAGTCAGTAACATATCTTTTACAAACCCTTGAACAGGGAGAGAGAAAAAAACTGTGAATAAAATCAAATACAACATATTTTTTATAGAAGCTGATGTATTTTTAAGGTTTTATTGTGATAAATTCGATTATAAAGAAACTAATTTTTATACAAAATACTCGCTGAAATTGCAATATCTGTCCATAAGTGCCTTTTGTAAATATTCTCTAGGTGTAAATAACAGAACAAAAACAATAATTTAATGTAAATAAGTACATATAAAAATAATTTTAACAACGCTTATTGTAAGTTATTTCCATGCTTTTAATTTATTTTACAATTTGCGTTTTATTCTTTATAGGTTTTGAAAACGTTTTTGTAGTGCACTATTTAATTAATTTAATAAAGTGTATTTATTGTTAATTTACGAAGGTGTTTTATTTATTTATGTATTTTTGCTATTAAGCGCCTACTTCACTATATCCGAGTAAGTGCTACTTATAAAATAAAATAAGCACAATAATAACATAGGGTATGGGGCATAGGGTTTTTACTCAAAGAAAAATGTATAATACTTTAAAAAATAGCTGTCTTATACGTCAAAAAATGGTCAAACCTTACTCCAATAATTATTATGAAACTGGCCTTAATTCTCTTATGCCAATAGTTACATTATTAATCTAAAACAGCCTTAAAATTACTAATAATGATTAAATTATTAATATTATTATGGGGTATTAAGTTAGATTAACAATAAAAATATCTATTTCAATATGTATTAGTGAAACATATATTAGAAAAATTCAAACTTAGAAGACATGTTTAAAATTTCACCAGCCAATAGGAATGCGGTGCGCGCGCACGAATCTCCGCAACCATTTGTATAGAGGTCGGTAATATCGTTCTAGAGGTGCTGACGAGATCACCCGCTCACCAGTAATTGCTTCTAGAATGTCGCTCCAACGTTGCGAGTGGCCACGCGACATAAGATCTCTGAAAAGTTTCATATTTGAAAGCCTCCGTGGTGCAGTGGGCGAGTAGCCGACTGTGTTACGTGAGGCCCCGGGTTGGATCCGAGATAAATGTTTATAGTGGTCCACAAATATTTGTTTCGGGTCTAGGTGTTGTGAGATCGGAAGTCTCTCGTAGATTTTGATACCCACCATACTAGATAATCGTATCTTACTGGGGGTCCGGGCTATGTGTGTGGTCGGTGTTATTTATTTGAATTGAGCCAATAAATTAGCTTAATGTAGTGTCAACAAAATCTTAATTTTTTTTTTTTAAAATTTTATATATTTTTTAAATAAAAGTAAATCTTGTAGCGTCGATACATCACACTGAACTCGGTCGCACTATAGCCCCTCTGGTAACTGTCCCTCAATTAAGCTATCTTGAGTTGATGTATAGAAAGTCTTATATGAATGTAAGTAGGTACTCAGAAATAACTATAGTAACTTATTGAAATAAATCTAATTTAAACGGATTTTATCGCGGTTTTTTTTATTAATTTTGATCCCGACGTTTCGAAGACTTTTCAGCCTTCGTGGTCACGGGGAGGACTGAGGTGTAGGTTGTCCAAAAATGTTAATGTTACAGTATCTACCTTCAATTTACAATTATAAAATCTTTATGGTTTGGTCCGATCTACGCAGAAGGAGCTCACAGTGTCTTGAGGTCTGGCAGTTGGTCTTTTGGGCTCCGATTTAATTAAATGTATAATCGGATCCCAGGCTTGTGCTAGCTTCCAACCATCTTCTCTTTTTTTTTTTTATAGCATAGGCCGGCGAACGAGCAAGTGTGTCACCTGATGGTAAGTGATGTCCACCGCCCATGTACGCCCACCACCAAAAGAATGAATCATGGGCGCGTTGCCGACCTTAAAGGTAAGGGATAATTAGGGATTGGGAAGGGGAGGGGATTTGAATCCTGTAGAGGTATATGACACAGGAACAGGGCATATATAAAATCGATTGTGACTGTGGACTCTCTTACATAGGTCAAACAAAAAGAAGTATAGGGACCCGCGTAAAAGAACATATAGCTGATGTTAAACACCGACGCTCTACGAAGTCTGCAGTTGCTGAACATTCAGAGGAAGGCTCCAAACATTATCTTCGATTTGACAGACCACAAATCCTTGCCAAAGAACACCGATTCCTACCTAGAATGATTCGCGAGGCTATTGAAATTAAAAAACATCCGAATTTCAATAGAGAATATGGTTGGAAGCTAGCACAAGCCTGGGATCCGATTACACATTTAATTAAATCGGAGCCCAAAAGACCAACTGCCAGACCTCAAGACACTGTGAGCTCCTTCTGCGTAGATCGGACCAAACCATAAAGATTTTATAATTGTAAATTGAAGGTAGATACTGTAACATTAACATTTTTGGACAACCTACACCTCAGTCCTCCCCGTGACCACGAAGGCTGAAAAGTCTTCGAAACGTCGGGATCAAAATTAATAAAAAAAACTGCGATAAATTCCGTTTAAATTAGTTTTATTTCAATGAGTAACATTCGCGTAAACGTAAGAAATCATTATATAGTAACTTACTTAAGTATCTTGCCAACAGTCTTGGAGCCGTATATGTCACATTTATTCATAGCAATGGTTGGTGGAAGAGGTTCGTCAACGTTCCGTCGGCCAAAAACTGCAGCCTTACACAACGTCTCAAATAACTGGTGTTGAAGAAAACTGCTTAAGAAGTACCTGAAGAACAGAATCGTTAGACAGATAATGACCATTAATCAGTTTTTTCCTAAAATTAATTGTTTGTTAATAAAAACAGTAGTTAATTAAAATGTTACTATACATTTCCTTCGGATTTTTAATTCAGTCATTAAACGTCGAAAATCAAATCTCAAGTGTAAATATAGCACATTAAATAATACACTTTTAATAATATACCTTTATGGAATTGGTCTGACTTAAAACGTATAACGGAACAATCTATAATACCTTATGAAAGGTGTATTATCTGGCACGTGGAATTTAGCTCCAGCATCAAAATATTCCTCTCCTCTTCTCCCAGGTGGTACTATTCCTTGCATTTCCAAAGCCAAGTCCCAAAAATTCTTATTAACACTATCTAATTTTCCCTCGAAGTATTTCCACCGATACTCGTCTATCAGAAGGGAAAATGTAATTTGGGGGATTTTATTTAAAGCCTGCTTTAGCAATAGGACATCCTCAAATGATATTTTTGATAGTTTTAAGTCTTCCGTATTTTCTTCTGCTCTTTCATCACAGTTTATTGATCGCTTATCTAATTTTGCTTTTATGTTGTGTGTTTTGGGTATTGGCTCTAGATATGATCTGTCTTTGTTATTGGTATTAGTATGTTGAGAATTTTCTATTGTTATTATTTTATTGTCAAAAGGTCCAGCAGCCTCATAATCAACATTCACATTGTCATTGTTCGATAATAATTGCTTAGGATGATATATTATCATTTTTCTATTATTTGTTTTTATTTGTACGCTGTCCTTGTCAATTTTTACTTCTAAATCGTTATTTGGATGTGTTTCGTTGTTTATATAGCTATTTCTTTTGCCAATCATATGTTTTCGTGCACCAAAATTTTCTTCTGGTAATTCTTTATCGTAAGTTCCATCCTGCTCTAATTTTATAAGATCATTGTTGTGATTGGTTGCGTATAATACAGTGTCATTAATTAGCCCAAGTCTATGAAGATGTTGTGGTGTCATTACCCCATACATTATTGTGTCTCCTATTGCTTCATGTAAAGCTTTGTGTGCTTCCTGTAAAAAGAACAATTGTTCGATATTTTTAGGTATTGTGTTTAAGTGGAATTTACCAATAAAAGGTCGCGACTTATGACACTTAATATTAAATTAATACAAACCCTGAATATAGAAGGTTGTTGTTCATAAGCCATGTAATATTGTATATGTCCTAATTCATGATGCAGAACGTAGAAATTCTCTATGGATACATCACCGCAGAATAATAGTCTGAAACAAACGTTCCACATTTTTAATTAATAGATGGCGTTATTACTATTAGAAAATAAAATAAACCTTATTCTAGTTATTTTTTTCAGCACCATTTGTTATTTACCTCTATAGCCAATAAATCAAAGATTTGATAAGCAGATAATAAAAATAGTATCAAGTTAAAGTTTGATCTGGCAATAATAACCTGAAATCACCGTTTTGAAACATGTCCGCAGCGGCGCCATGACAGCGAGGGTTAGTATGGTTTTCACGATTAAAAAGTGATTCGCGCCAAAATGTATCCGACATGGCGGGTAAGCCCAGTGATTGGTAAAAATCTTCTGCTCTTTTTACCTAAAATATAATGGATGTTTTAAATAATTCAACGTATAATGTGTTAAATATGAAATATAACAAATTGGTCAGTCTCGCATCGGCATTCGGTCGAGGTGCTCGTGCGCAAAAACAATAGATAGCGGATTCATTTACTTCGTTTGCGTCGGGCGGCCCGGCTGCCTGTGCGTCGCACGTACACCGCAGGTATAGGTAGCTATATCTGTGTGTGTCGGCCGGGCGCATTTCATTTCGTTTATAATGAGCGTTAATATGGAACAACAGACGTACAATACAATAACGATGAGACGTAGACATTCTATAGATGAACACGATATGTTGGAAGAAGAAAACTTAAGCTTAAATAGCGAACAAGGAGTAAGTGAAATATGTGCGAAACGTAACAAAAGAGAAAGAGAAGAAGACGAGTCTGACTGGACATTAGTAAGCAAAGGGAAGAAGATAAAACCAGAAAGTTTTAAAATCGAAATATATATATCGAGTAACGAACAAATGCCGAAACAATTTGGCTTGGGCAGAATATTAAAAGCGGCAGGCATAAAGGACATCGAGCGTGTAAAACGTATTAACCCTTTTAAGGTACGACTGGATGTTACAAATGAAGACACTGCTGAGAAAATAGAAAACAGCACTCATTTATTAGAGAGAGGATGGAAAATCCAAAGGGCTATGGATAAAAAGGTGTCCCATGGCGTCATAAAAGGAATAGATTTGGAGACGAGTGAGGAAGACATCTTAGAAGGGATCTCATGTCACAAACCAGCAGAATTAATTTCTGTCTCTCGACTTAAGCGTCGCAACTCGGAAGGCGAGGGATGGGAACCCAGCGAGGCGGTGCGCCTCTGTTTTAAGGGGTCCTTTTTGCCGTCATTTGTACTAGTCCATGAATTAAGGGTAAGGGTAGAATCGTACGTTTTTCCCGTAACGCAATGCGGAAAATGCTGGAAACTAGGCCACATTACGAAGCGATGTCCCTCAGCAAAAATAGTCTGTCCCAAATGTGCTGAACATCACCACAATTGTGAAACCACAAATTTTAAATGTGCCAACTGTTCTGGGCGACACATGGCTTTAGCGCGCACTTGCCCAGCCTTTCTTAAAGAAAAAAGGTTGAGGGAGTTAATGGCAGAATATAATTGCACTTATCGGCAAGCATTGACTCTGTACGTACCGCCTAGTGAAAATGGAATAAATACGTCCGATATGAAAGAAGTCAAAACAAAAAACCAGACAAATACCCCAATACCTATCCAAAATGCGGAAGAAACCCCAATTACATATGATAAGGAACGAACGTATGCAAAAGTTACCACGAGAGCGATAATTCACGAAAACGCTGGCAAAAAGTACGCCCCCAATCCTAGCGGTAGGCAACAGTCCCATCACTTATACCAAGAAACAGAATCAGACTACTTAGAGGGATGCAGTCAAGATAATACAAAGTCACAATCAATTACCCAAGGAGAAGAAACAAAGCAAGAGAACGTTAAATTTCATGAACTTTTAAGTAGATTAAGGGAGATTGTATTTTTGAAAGGGGGATCTATAAAAGATAAAGTGCATAATGTTATTAAGTCTTGTGTTGAATGGTTAATTTTGTTGGTGGTGGACAATGTAACAGACTGGCCAATATTGAAGATGTTACTGGATTATTTTAGTTTCTCTAATGGATAAAGGTCGGAAAAACATTAAGCTTAATACAGTGTCATTTTGACACCCTATACTTAAATGAAACCATGTGTAGTGTTCGTTAATACAAGTACTTTGAGCTAAGACACTTTCTTATTAAAGGCAAAATAAAAAAATAATATTTCCTAACAAATTAAATGCCGTTAACATTAGATTAATTTTAAACAGTCTGTATACGCGCGCACACACATATAAAACTCAACATACACACCCGTCATCGAATGAATGAGACACACACACATACATTACCATTAAGCTTGGAATACATGTCGGACGAGCTTAGGCCAACACGAGTGTAGGTAAATTAATACAAGGCAAGCGCTAGTGCCTTGACGTTCGGCAAGTTTATCGAAAACCAATCGAGTAGCCGGCTGTGAAGCGAAAGGCCGCGGGTTCGATCCCTGGACCGAGACAAATGTTTATGTGAACCACAAATATTTGTTTCCCGAAACAAACCCAGACCCCGGGCTGGGTGTTGTGAGACCAAAAGTCTCTCGTAGTTGCTGATACCCACGATACTATCCTGATACCCAAAAATACTATCTATACGTTGGTGTTAGTCATCACTCGGCAGCATGTATTGCGAGCTTTATACCGTCAAGGTTAATGTGCCCGTTTTATAAAAACGCCAATCGTACAGAAGGCAAACGGCGCAAAATAGTAATTAGGAATTGAAATAAATATTAGATTACCCTATGAAATGTAATAAAATCCTAAGTAAAATCGAATCTTGTAACTTTTATAATGATTATTTGTTTTTAGTCAAATTTGTGTTACCTATTTATAGGTATGTGCATTTCCCAAACACATTTTTTTTTACGTTTTGTCATTATCAATGAACTAAGTAATACTGTCGCAACTTTTTCAGTGAATGTGTCGAGAGCGTCTTTGTGAGTCTGAGACGTATTTTCATATGTATGAAGTTGCCCTTCTTAAGCGTTTGTGTTTTATAATAACATCGTCAGCTGTGACATTTTATTTAATAGAGTTAAGTGCAAAAACCGTACAGCGTGATTTAAAAGGCTCAAAACTTAAATCACGTTTTTTGGCAAAACTACTACAAGCTCAAGCCTCATGTTTGGTACAAGGTAAGCAGAGGCGATGACGAATATGTGGTTTCATTTAGTAACAGGGTGTCAAAATAACACTGTATAATGCAATGGAATGCGCAGAGTGTTCGACCCAAAATTGCGGCATTAGAACATCTATTATACCAAGAAAGGATTCATATTGCAGCAATCAACGAAACGTGGTTAGAACCAGGTAGTAACTTAAAAATGAATGGTTATACTATATACCGCCAAGATAGATCAGATGCATTTGGCGGTGTTGCTATACTAATTCACCGGTCCGTTAAAAGTTGCATTTATAACGTCAGCAGCTTAAATCCAGGTATAGAAATTTTAAGTGTTAAATTATACTATTGTGATCAAGTAGAATATATTGCATCCGTGTATTGTGCGCCATCTGTAAGAACTTCTCAAATGGATTGGGAGTACATTTTTAGGCAAATAAACAAAAACGCTATTATTTTAGGGGACTTTAACGCCCACCATACTAATTGGTCACATAAAATTGATGCCAGGGGTGCACAGATTTTTGACGCAGTTTTAGAAAGTTCCTTAGTGACATTAAATGATGGCAGTCCAACTCGTATTAGGGTAGATAATAATGTTATAAAACAGTCTTCTCCGGATATTTCTCTAGCTTCATCTAACATTGCTATAAAACTAAGTTGGACCACGCTAAAGGAAAGTTTAGGTAGTGACCATATTATTATTAAAATATCGACAGAAGTTAAAACCGATCCAAATCTTGTTTACCGCCGCCGTAATTATAAAAAAGCGAATTGGTCTGCCTATAGTGATAAATTAGATGATCTATTCAGTAATTTTACATATGATGATAGTCCCCAAAATTTGTACAATAATTTCTTATCTTGTCTTAATACAGCTGCAGACCTATACATTCCTTTCATAAAAATTAACCACAACCCCAACAATAACTTTTGCCCCAAACCATATTGGAATACAGATCTCTCAAAATCAGTAGCTGAACGACGTCTAGCACTTACCAAATTCAGACGTAACCCTACACCACAAAATTTTACTTTGCTAAAAGAAAAAATTCATAACGCGCAAAAAAGTATTCGGCAAGCTAAAGTTGTATCCTGGCAAGAATTTTGCTCTTCAATTGACGGAGCTATTTCTCAAAGAGACATGTGGTGTAAGTTAAAATGGTTTAAAGGTTATAATGTGACTAGAGCACTTGTAACTGACGAAAGAGCTACCGAACTCTTACGCAGTCTTACTCCTGATTTTGTGCTTCCTCTTAAACCATGCATTACATCTGTTAATGTTAAATTAGATATGCCGATTAAAAAGTGTGAATTAGATCGCTGTCTTCAGCATAAAGATACTTCCCCCGGCTGCGATAACATTTCTTATTCCATGTTGAGTCATTTACCAAGCAAAGGTAAACTAATTTTAGTACTACTTTTCAATATATTTTATACAAATAATTTTGTCCCTGTGCAGTGGCGGTATATAACTATAGTCCCCATACCCAAACAAGGTCGCGAATCTGACTTATCTACGCTACCTCGGCCCATTTCTATGATGTCTTGTCTGTGTAAAGCCTTCCACAGTATTTTGGCTAAAAGACTAGAATGGTATATAGAGAAAAATAACGTATTATCACCAAATACTACCGGCTTTCGAAGATGCCGCTCTACTGCAGAAAACATAACAAGTTTAGTTTCTAGAATTCAGACAGGTTTCCTGACCAATCAAATCACTATAGCTAGCTTCATAGATTTAGAAAATGCATACAATAATATCGATTTAAACTACTTACTGTGCACCATGGATAAGTTGGGTGTTGGTTCTAATATGTGCAGATATTTGTCCAGTTTTTTAAGGGAGCGGTATCTACAGATCAGAACCACGAATATCGGGAGCTGTAGAAGTACAGGTCGCGGAATAGCACAAGGGGATCCTCTTTCCCCCTTACTTTTTAACATAGGTACATACAATATATGTAAAGAGGTAGATAACGTATTTATATCCCAATACGCGGACGATTTTGTCCTATACGTCACATGTAGTAATAGAGAGGAAGGGCGTAAACAATTGCAATTAGCGTTAAATAAATTTTCTAGATTACTTCTTGATATTGGGCTTAATGTGTCCGCAACAAAAACTAAAATATGTATATTTAAGAGAGGACATCAAAGAGAATTTTTAAACCTATATGTTAACGGTATGTCATTGGTTGTTGTTGACAATATAAAATATTTGGGATTGTGGTTGGACAGGTCGTTGCGTTGGTCTAAACACATAAATAAACTTAAAGAAAATTGTTCTAAATTTCTAAACATTTTCAAAGCGTTAGCGGGGTCGGGTTGGGGAGTTCATCCCATTAATTTAAGACGTATTTATATTGCAATGATTCGCAGTCGACTAGATTATGCTTGTTACATTTACGGTGATAGTTGTGAAACTCATTTAGCCAAATTAAATAAAATCCAAAATCAGTGCATGCGGATTATTGGCGGATTTATTAGGAGCACAGCTATTCACGTGATGGAAAGCGAGTTGCATATACAACCGTTAAGTGTACGTAGGTACTACCTTGCCGGAAAGTTCTGGATGAAATTAAAATCGGTTTATGATAATGAGATTGTGAGAATACTAGATAATCTTAATGAGCTCTGGAGAAATGCTGTTTCTAGACACAGGAAGAAACCACTCCTTGTAATGATCCAGGAAGATCTAAAAACCATAAATATATATACGAATGCGCAGTTGGGAATGTTTTCTCTGGACATTTGGGTCAGCGCTGTGGATCTTTCTGAGATATTAGTACCAGATATAAAAACCATAGACAGACAGAAATCCCACTATAGGGCCGGCGAACTGATTAACATCTGCGACAATTATATTAAGCTTAACTATCCAGATTTTTATAAAATATATACAGATGGCTCAAAATATGATAATGGTAGAAGCGGCTTAGCATTCTTCGACGAACAAACAAATAGTTCCGTTCAACTGCGAATCGATGCGAATGTATCTATAATGTTTGCAGAGCTGGTTGCTATAGCGGAAGCAATATCTTATGTAGACTCGTTAACAGCCGGGAAATATGTTATTTTCACGGACTCTAGAAGCGCCCTTTTTCATTTGGCTCGGTGCACCTCGAATCTTCGAGGTATACCGATAGCCTATAATATTTTCAATTCCTTACAAAAGCTATCAGAAAAAGAGAAAATTATTAAACTTCAATGGGTACCGTCTCACATTGGTCTACCAGGCAATGAAGAAGCCGATCGCCTCGCTAAAAATGCGGTTAGTAATGGAATACTCGCCTCATATCTACCCCTCTCTACTGACTGTATGTACCTAGTCCGAGAAAAATGTATAGAGATTTGGAAAGAGTACTTTGACGAACGATCACGGGCCAAGGGCATCTGGTACAAGACAATACAACCTTGTCCAACCCGTTCCCTTTGGTTTACGGGTTCTGATTTGTCGAGGTTAGAATTAATAATTGCTTTTAGGCTCTGATCCGGACATATGCCACTAAACAGTTTCGCATTCCTCATGGGCAAAATAAATTCACCGAATTGTCGTGAGTGCGACATGAGAGAAGATGTATACCATGTATTGGTGGAATGTGTCCGGATCGAAACAGAGCGGATTCTGTTCAAATATGAGCGGGGTATAGATCTGTCACAGCTCGGAGTATGTAATTATATTTTGTCCCATCCACTGTCGGAGGAAGCTAAGATGTTGTACCGATTTGTTAAATTATACAATAAGCGTAGATTATAAGAATGCATGTATATTATGAGGGTGGCGTTATCGTCTGTGATAAAACCCTCTATAAAGATATTTAAGATTAAAAAAAAAAAAAAAAAATATAACAAATTGGTAATAATCTACTTTGTTTAATAACGGGTAAAAAGTTGTCACTTACCATGTGTAAAACGGTCCAATTATTTTCTTTCATTTTGTCATCAAAATTAATTTTGTCTTTCAATATTAAATCAAGTATTGAATCCCAGTTTTCTCCCCACATATTACCTGCAAACAGAAACATAATGCAAAAATTATGGAAGTTTAGTAACATTATGTGTTGAATATAAGTGATGTACCAATGCAAATATATTTTTTAACAATATACATAAATATTATTTTATTTACCTAGTAAATGGGCTGGTATAGGCCCCTTTTCTGGAACAATATAACCATAGTATTTCCTCAAGAAATACCTGACGACCCCATGAAGTGTTTTGTATAAGGGCAGGATATCATTATAAAGTTTCCTGCATAATTGTTTTAAATGGGGTATTTCTAAATCTTCCCGCCAAGATACGCCGATGTTAGGGTAACCTATAAAACCATATTAAATTAAATATACTCAACTCGTTTGAATTTACTGTTGATATAAATCTATATTAAAGCATGTCAGTAACTTCAAATTTCATCATCTTATTGATAATCTTCGCAAAACACTAGCAGCAGCAACAATTAAACCATAATCGTTCATCTATGTAGGACTGTAGCGATTTTGTATTTTACAAAATAGTACGATTATGCAATGAATGTCTAGCTATTCGAGCTTGGTCAATCATTGAAGAGAAAATAAAGTTATCACTATCATCCGGTGTTCCTATTTTAGAAATTTTCATTTTTGGCGTGCATGACACATCGTAATGTTGTATGGGTTAAAACGTATATTTATTTGTGACATATTAAGTTGCAATTTATTTGTATCTCACCGTTTCTTCTAGCAGCTCTGTTTTCAATCTCAACTAACGATTGATAGGGCTGTCGCATCGGTGGACCAATTTTATCTCTCCAAGCAAGCCAAAGCCACCTCAAAACCTCTTCATGTCTTGAAAATGCCATCATGTTTTGAAAATCGTCTTCACCTTTCAAGCAAACTACACTTTTCTCCTTCCATTTTTGTTTTGTCGCAATTTCTGCGGCTAATGGAACGTAATCTTTATCTGTCATCTTAGACTTATCTTTGATATACATCAGGTAATTCAAAATGGCTTCTTCAACCGTTGTTAAATTCATTTCTGATATGTGTTTTTCGATAGGTATGCATATTTCTGCGTTGGAATATATTGATTGCAGTTCTAGGTACAAGTTGCTTAGTAATCTAGAAATGAATAAGATGGTAATAATTTATTTAAATATATATTCCCAACAGCCACATAGTTCTGACCCCATACTAGGTTAAACCTGTATCGTGGGTATTGGGAACTATGAGGGACTTGCGGTCCAACAAAACACAGAAACGAAACAAATATTCGTGGATCACTCAAACAGTTGTCTCAGTGTGAGAATCGAACCCACGTTCTCTTGCTTCGCAGCCGGCTACTCGCTGACTCCGCCACCGCAGTAGAATCATTAATATAAATTAGAAAGAATTACTTTTAGTTTGCTGTTAAATCACTAATTATTCTATTAATACACGATTACACACGTTCTAAGAAAGGCATACCTTGCTTCTTTAAACGTGAATATCGGTCCATTGCATAATAAAAACGTTTGCCTTCTTTGAGAGGTGTTCAACAACTGACTTTTATCAAGTGTTGCAAGTCTATCGCACGTCTTTTGCTGCCAGATTAATAAATTTTTCTGATATTTCGCAGATCTTATTTTAAGATCAGGGTTGTCAGGTTCTATTGATGAATCCCATGATATTTTTGCAGCCACAGAGTTAAATTTTTCGTATTCCTTATTAATCTTTTCGAATAATTTATTGATATCGGAGCAAAGATATGTTTTGAAGGTCAGTAGAAGTAATAGGATTTGTAAAGTCTTCATTGTCAATAGTCATTCCATTGGTATTTCGCTGAAATAAAATATTGAAGGTATTAATAATAGTTAGAAAATCAATAAAACAATCGCATACAACACAAAAAGACGTTAAAGTATGAAATTACCTCTTTTTATCCTACTTTTTAGACTACACTGGACCTGATGGGCCCAAATTCAAACGCATAAAATGTTTAGTCCTAGTTTTCAATAGGATAACTGTTTTGGTACAATCAACACCCATAATAATCTCAACATTCTGTGGCCCTAAATTTTTCATTGTAAACTTTTAAGGCTCAGTGATTTTGCTTAATGTTTTTAGCATAACATTTCATGCCCTATTTATTTTACTTATTTTACTATATTATCGCTTTTACTCATTTAACCATTTCAATAGATATTAATATCAAAGGGATTTTAAAGAAAGTAAAAAAGTATATTCGCCAGTTTCGAGCGGTGGCCTTGAACTGGTTTAAAATTCAGTTTCAAGACTTGATCCACACAAAATAATAGTTTAAGTTAAATAATAAATAAAAGCTTAAAAAAAGACCCTATTTCAAAATAATCCTTACTCAGCTTAAGCTGTTCAAGTAAATTTTGAACTGCATTAATAAAGTGGAATTTTTAATCACGGACTGTGTATCTATTTAACGAAAATCAATACGTTAATCAGTTTGTAATCGGAAAAATGAAGTGTTTGCGATAATGCACGTTTTTAATGAACGAGCATTATCTGCTCAAATCATAAAAGCTCTCGACAAAAGCTGCGATAAGCATAAAGTCGCGGTAATCTGTGTTTTAGACTTAGACGGCTACGTAAGCAGGTGAAGTAAGCTTCAAATTTACGAAAATAAGTGATCAAAAACTCTACGGACGTTATAAAATGTAGATTTTAATGATGTCTTGTTCCTTTCCTACGTTAAAATGATCGTAAAATGGATTTCATCTAAAGCACATTTTAAATTCATTTTACGATAATTTGAATACGTGACTAAAAGGCGGTTTTTCTCATGAGACTACACAATTCTGATATGATGGCAATCTAGAAATTTCTCGTGTCTTACACGTACATACCGTCACGCCTGTATACTCAATAGAATAGGCAGAGACGCAATCACCGCACTACATGTCATCGAAAGCGCCCATAAAGTGCAACAACTTAAAGTTGGCGTGGATAGATTTGGAACTAATTAAAATTTATAATTGGAATTTATAAATATGAAATTATCAATTAATTTCGTTGCAGGTCAAATATATTTAGGCATTCCCAGAAATTTGCCGAGCTTCACTGCTCGGTGTGAACAAAAATGCGTGCCACTATTGATCCTGGTGCACAGGAGTTACAATGGCAGATGTGTGGGCGGGATAGTACCGCGTATGTAATGCAACTGCGCCACTAAGGCATCGAGGCAGACACTATTATCACCTTTACAAATATAAAGCAGCGATAGCTCAGCGGGGAGTGGTACGGACTGTCGAAACGAAAGTCGCAGGTTCGAAACCAGCCCCAAGAGCCTAGATACACCTCTGATTTTTCTAAGTTACTGGTGGTTTGCTGGTGGGATGATACTTGTATCCAACCGGATAGCGACCACCGTACACTGGTGCTAAAACCTGCCATAGTGGCCCACCTTGTTTGGGTCGCGTTCCAGGGTCAGCCATTGTATATGCGGTTCTCCCCAGGGGGCTTGTCCCCTGATCCTAACCCTTTTCCCATCCCTTTTTCCTTCCCCTCCCCCTTGGCCCTTTGGCAGGCCGGCATGATCTTGCCGACCTACGATGGACACATTGTTTATCGTTGGTCGACACTATTCTTGGATTGCGCTACACTTACCATCAGGTGTAGCGTAGTCACTTTGCCGAGCCAGGATAAAATAAAAAATATAAAGTTACGTGTATATTAATTCTTAATTATCGCTTGCTTTAACGGTGAAGGAAACATCGTGAGGAAACCTGCATACCTGAGAACTCGATAAGATTTTTCGAAGGTATGTGAAGTCTGCCAACCCGCATTAGGCCAGCGTGGTGGACTAAGGCCTAACCCCTCTCATTCAGTAGAGGAGGCCCATGCCCAGCAGTAGGACATGTATAATACAGGGCTAGTAAAAAAAATATTATATATATAATCAAAGGATACGCTTCAGCATGAAATATTGGCCCATTAGATATTTTCAATCAAAATACAAATCTGGGAAATGCACTAGAGTTTAAAGTGAATAATAACTTTTTAACAAAAAAGAATTATCAAGATTGTATAAAAGTTATGTGTGGTCTAATATAAAAAATATATGTGTGGAGTTGAAAACCTCCTCGGTTTTTTTCGAAGATCTCGAGATCTGAATCCATGAAATAAAAAATGCTATAAAGCACCAATTAGATGAAGAAAATTTCTCGTACGACATATAAGCAAGAAAGTAAAAAAAAAACATTATTGATGAAGCTGCGTCATACGATTCCTTTTACTAATTGTATGACAGAGCCTCGTTACAAGATTTTTCTGTTACATACTCATCTGTGTCATGCGATAAACTTTCTTCAACCAATCTTCTTCAAGAAAGTCAATTAAAAATAGAAAAGAACACTTAACATAAGCTTACGCTTGAAATCCGTGAGGATAACCGGAAGTGCAATTAATGCGCTCACGGTTCACCGAGCTTATTTCCGCCCCATGGTCACATCGGTTCTAATCTAGGCAATTCATGTGTGATTTTCGAAAAACTCACATAAAGTTTTATTATCTGACTTGGGAATTGAACGCAGGACCTCAAGAATCACAGCTACTAGACCAATTAGGTGATCACACCATTCCCTACAAGTCGAATTATATGCAATAACGATCGCTTTCATTTAGCAGATGCCGCCAAACGAGCGAGTGAGTCAACTGATGGTAAGTTATCTCCACCGTCTGCCTATGATCACTTACGGTGCCAGAAGAATCATGGATGTGATGCCGACATTAAAGGAAATTAATGGTGTTTGGGCCTCCGGAAATATCATTCACCGTACAAAACATTTTACACCGGTCTTCTGTGAGAGAGTGGTACCATCCCACTCGAACCGGCCCTATAGACAAAATTAACCCTACCATTAACTTAAATGTTTCCCACAAAAAATCAGACTTAAAAAGTTCACTAATAAAATAATAAAGCTACTCACGTCCACATGTGTCGCCACGTACGGTCGTCAGTCGACTGAAATCTGTTCAGTGTATCGAGATAAGGCTGTCTGTACAGCGAGGGGCGTGGGCGATGGAAATTAGCCGGCGATATTTCGTAAATCACCCTGACAGTCTGTATTGTTGAATGTATCCTCTCTTTGTCATTGATATCTGTTTCATTTAATTCTTGAAGTTTTTCGGATATCGACGTCTGTTAACAATATTCTCCAATGCATGGAGAAATAAATAAGGGCTAAAATAAGCTATATATATTCTGCTTAATCAAATTATAAATGCAATGAGAGAGCTTGTTTGATGCTTGATGATGCTTTATCTAGAGGTATTTTTACCATGGAATTGAATTGGCTTTTGTCTCGAAACAATTACACTAGTCAGTCTAAACAGCCAGACTTATGCTCGGTTTCTAAAAGGCCGATCAATGTAAACATGTAAACATTAACTAATCTATACTTATAAAATAACATCTATCTATATACTTATAAAATAACATGTCCTGACTGACTGACTGATTCATCATCACCGAGCGCAAACTATCAAGGCTACAAGCATGAAATTCGGGCTGTATATTCATTTTGTTATGTAGGCACCCACTAAGAAAGGATTTTAGAAAATTCCACCCCAAAGGGGTCAAAATAGGGGATGATAATATGTATGAAAGTCCGTTATTTTGAAAATTACATAAACAAAATGTTGTATTTCGATTATTGACGTAAAAAAAATAAATACGTGTTTCAGGAATTTTGGAAATGTTAGTTAATAAGAGATGAAAAAGGAGGTGAAAGTTAATGCGAAAGTGAGTTTGTTTGTACCGCTTTCACGCCTAAATCACTGAACCAATTTTGATTAATTTATCTACAGGGATAGATGGGACCCTGGAGACGGTTACAGGCTACTTTTATTCCGGAAAATGCTGTTCACGCGGGGGGAGCCGCGAGCAAAAGCTAGTTATTGTATGAAACAAAGACACAAATTCCAAACTGACGAAATGACTGAATTGACGTGACTTAAAAAATAACACAAGCTATTTCTTAAGTCACGTCATAAGTATAACTTCGGTACGTTAATTCTAAATTAGGTCACTATGTAATCAGAACCCTGTAATTTAGCATTTAGCGCCTACGCCACTGTTTCTAGATTGACGTCACACGAGGGGCTAAATTTAATTTAACCCTAGAGAACGTAACAGTTGTATACCAATTTAAAAATAACTACACAGTATTACGATTTCAAAAAAGTTAAATTCTTTTTCTTCCACCTGCCATTATCCCACCCGCAGTGGGTTCGGAACAACATGTTTTTTTTACACATGTTACAAAAAGATTTGGCATGTGGTTTTTTATGACTGGCCGCCTTCCTGACATCAACCGCTCTGGGGAGAAAATAACACAGTTAAAAATAATATTAATTTCTAAAGGTCTCTTTTAACTCGGTGATGGTCAACTGAAACTGCTAAGACTGCTATAACGAATCATCGCTGTGTTGCCATTGCTTTGAAGGAGGGGAATGGCGATTAGAAAAGAGAGGGGAAGATTGGGTACAAGACGCGACTGCAATCGCCTATTTCATGACCGTTTTCTTGTTAAACGTGGATTTTTGGACGATATTTGCTCAATATTATAGCTACAGCTTAAAAGCCGGCTTCATATTTAAAGGGTATAACAATTCTTATAGTTTGTTTGTAATTTAATATTAATAGACAGGGAGCCCTCGGGTAGCTGATCCACTTGACTACTATCAAGCTCATTTTCTGTGAGTAGCTTCGTTTCGATGAGACGACCAACTATTCCCTATGCGAAAATTCTCTATTGTGGTAGCTAACAGAGGTAGCAAGGATAGAATATTTCGATTTGATGATACTCAAAAAATTATTATTTTATTTGTAGGACAATATGACAGTTAAATTATATAAATATTAACTAAGTAAAAACAAAAAAATCAGCTCAATTTACACACAATCAAATTAATTTTACAGTAAAGTAGCTACCACACTTCATTGTGACACCAGCCTTAAGCCTCGACTAAGCATTACAAAGCGTAGCTCGAAAGCTCGCAGGCAATAAAAGTCACTCTTCATTCCAACAATAAATAAACACTGGTCCGCTATCGGTCACTTCAAGGGTTTAGCTGGATTACGGTACCAAAATAATCTGTAATTGTATTACGTTTTTATTTTATTTATTAATGACGAGACGTGCAAGGCGCTTGAATGATGGTAAGCGCCACGCCTGGCCATGAACATAAGCAACACCACACAGAACTTTGAATTACAAAGCACTACATGACACTGAACTGCGCTCGTTATCCCAAGACATAAGATGTTAAGTGTCATAATGCCCAGTAATTTCACTGGCTTCAATGTCCCTCAAACCGAAACACAACAGTGCTTACACACTGTTGCTTGGAGGCAGAAATAGACAAAGCGGTGGTACGAACCCAGATGGCCTCTCGCATACGAGGGACTTACCACCTTGTATAATAAATAAAAAGTCAGAACATAGTATCATAAGATTATAATATATTCTACAAGGCCGTAGTCTCCTATGCGAAAGTATGTTTGGGTTGGCTTTGTGTATTTCTGCCGCCAAGCAGTAATATGTAAGCACTGTTGTGTTTCTGTGTGAAAGACATTGAAGCCAGTGAAATTACTGGGCATTATGAGAAAGCAGTTTATGTCTTGAGGTGTTTTTTTTGTGTTGAACACTGTTGAGTGCAGTGCTTTATGATTCAAGGTTTTGTGTGGTGCCGTATCGGTGCGTGGCTTTTTCCATCAGGCGAGCGACCGAGCGTCCTGCTCGTTTCGTAATTCAAGCTAATAAAAAATATAGTCATTGTTGAAATGGTGTGTGGGTTCAGGGTAGAGAACTGTGGACTAGAGTTTATAAATAAAATAAACCTATGTGTGATTTGTGTAAACAAAAACGTGATTAGTATGAGACAGCCTCCGTGGCGCAGCGGGCGAGTAGCCGGCTGTAAAGCAAGAGACCGCGGGTTCGATCCCCGCACCGAGACAAATGTTTATGTGATCCACAAATATTTGTTTCGGGGTCTGGGTGTTGTGAGACCGAAAGTCTCTCGTAGTTCCTGATACCCACGAAACAAGACTCGTATCTTACTATGGGGTCAGGACTATGTGTGTGTGACTGTTGGGTGCATTTATTTATTTTACCTTACTCCTATCACATCATAGGACGGAAATAAGCTCGGCGAAATGTGGGTGTACTGGCTACACCTCTGCCTATTTTTTCGGGGATTACAGGTGTTAGTGCGTACGTATAAATTATTAGTCCCATTGTTCGTACAAAATACTCCGTAATGCAAACAAAACGTTCCTATGTCGACGGGCGGTGTGAATCAGTCTTAATTTTCGTGTTGTGTAAATAATAGATCCTTTGTCTCCCGCCGATTGAGAAAAATAGCTTTGTTTATCTGTGGTTACCGGACACTTTTGTGTTTTGTAACTTTTTGAAAATCGAAATGTATATTTTTATTTGACGGAAAACGTGAGGAAATCTACATACTTATGAATTCTTAGTAAATTTTTCGAAGGTATGTAAAGTCTACCAATCCACAGCCAGCGTGGTAGACTGTTTTTTTTTATTTGATTAAATGACGAGACGAGCAAGGCGCTCGCCTGATGGTAAGTGCTACGCCTGCCCATAAACAGAAGCAACACCACACAGAACTTCGAATTACAAAGCACTGCATTGCACGGAACTGCGCTCGTCACCCTGAGACATAAGATGTTAAGGCTCATAATGCCCAGTAATATCACTGACTTCAATGCCCTTCAAACCGAAACACAACAGTGCTTTCAAACTCTTGATTGGCGGCAGAAATAGACAAAGCGGTGGTACCAACCCAGACGGCCTCTCGCTTATGAGTGACCTACCACCTTGTAGATTATTTTGAATTTTATCTGATAAATAACGTTAGAGATTATAAGGTCTTGTAAGAATATCAGGTTCTTTAGAATCAGTGGGAGAATACAATAATAACATTTGATGTAATATACATAATCAAAGTTCTCAATCCATTTTCTACTTTTGTTTGATACAATGACACAGTCTATTTATAAGTCATTTAAAATTCAAAACAGCACTCACAATTAAGTTTTATATCGCTGGTGGTAGGATATTGATATTAAAGAATTATATTGTAGGAAGGAGGGAACACCAGTGCCGGCAAACTATTCTTCAGTAAGTTGGGGCAGTTTCCGGTATACTCGCCGAGACAAATGGCAGCATGAAAACATAATGAGACGAGCCGCAAAGGCAGCAGGCAACGATGGCAATCCAGGATCAGAATGAGGATCTCCTGGACCATCCAGGTATGGTGGCGTAGGAAAATGGGTTAGGGTCCCTAGTGTGCCAGTTACTCGAAGGCGAACTCAGTCGTGGTTGTAGGTGAAAGGCCACTAACACTGGGCTCGTGAATGTATCTGTAATATGGATTTATCCGAGATAAAAAATGTACACTACGTTCTTAGGCTGTACAAAATGTGTGTGCTCAGCCTTAGATAGATAAGTACCCAATATTAATATCATATTCGTGGAATGCAATGCGAGTTGAATTCAAGTGAAGTATGCAATATTGGAGAATATGCGTTTTATTTCAATAGATACACGTCCGATATCTTTTACAGTGTTACTTAATTTACTTATACAGTAACGACTTTAAATATTCAGGTATTAATATTAATTTATGATTTTGTAGTATCCGAGGGGTCATTTATTTAAATTTACATTGCGTCAATGCCTCCTCCTCCTTTGTCGTTCCCTCATCGTTGGAGGATCGTGACTTCGTGCAAGGATTCTATCAATAGCCTCTCTCTATTTGCTTTTGTCTTCGGCTCGTTTGATGGCGATATTGGCTGATGTCTTCAGCTGTTCCGATACCTTGTCAGACTAACAGACTGGGCAGAATTGATCAAAAAGAACTTGCGCCCAACTTTTGCTGATTCTGTTTGATCAACTAAAACCGAACCGTGTGAACTAGCTATTACACGATATAATTTTCTTGTATGTTGTATAGAATAAAATTGAAGCAACATTAATTTGAAATGTTTAGACAACCAACGTTGCAAATAATTTTTTTAAAATGAATTTGTGCAACAGGAAAAAAAATAGGGACGTGTTAATGGGGTATGAACAAAATTGATTTTTGCGTTGTACACTGAGCAATCCAACCACCATCCCATGGCCAACCTATTTTTACAGTATGTACAGGTTCCTACTTATAAGTACTTACTGATGACATTATAATACATGAGTAGGGCCAAGCCTAAAGGCGTGCCAACGTACTATAAGAACTCATATATATTTACATATTTTAAATTTTAATTGAAATATTTAGTACATTTTTAAAAAGGTACATACATATGTACATATGGAATTTTTCAATTCTCAGATTTTATAAGAGTTACAGTGTTTGAAATTCTCGTAAATTTTTGTGAGCAAAGGAACGTAAATTTTGGCAATTTGATTTGTGTTGCCAACTTAGTAAATTTACCACTATGGTGTTTTTCTCCAAGTGGTTATGTGGCTTGTGCTAGTATAATGGAGGCCCGGGCTAAATTTTTCTGTTTTTATGAGATTCGAAGATTTGGGGACCCCTTTAGATTGGGACCTGAAGCGCCACCCACCGTTTAGTTCGCTACTGGGCTAGTGTTTAGTAGGTAGTTTTATAAATTTCAAATAATGGAAAAGCATGATGATATTGATCAAAATTACTTAACAAAGAAATAAGAATGACCACGTTTTGGGCTTCAAGGCCTTTTTTTATAATCCGTTTCAGTCAACTTTGGTGTTGGAAATCCGGACTGTCACTTACGGCATTTATGAGACGTAGCGGAAAAACAATTCGTAGTGACTTTTATCCGCTTTTGGTGATTTAGATAATACGAGTTGGCAACATATTTTTGACGTCGTCATGTTTTGAGTTTTCACTTTGACTGCTTTTGTTGTCATTTAGATGTGAAATTACTTGTGCGTTTAAAATTCGATTTGTTATACTAATTAATGAAAATGTTTAAATAAGTAGCCGTTTACTTAGAACAAAAAGTTCATTTTGAGTTTTAGTGGGGTGTTTGTGCAAACATGAGTAACATTTATATTCAAGAACCGCCCGCTTTGGGCAAGGTAAATATTGCGTGGAATTTCTTTAGGAACACAAATTACAATATAAGTATGCATGCTGAGAGTATTAAAACCTTTTTGCTCAGATTGCAGAGGGTCGTTATTGTTCTTATACTAATTTCCACCTGTTAAACATGCGAAAAAGGAGTTTTTAGGGTTATAAAGTAGTAACTTCATAAAGTTCTTTTAGGTGCTGTTGAAAACGTCTGCTGGTGAAATTGACATAGAGTTGTGGACTAAAGAGACACCAAAGGCCTGTCGGAACTTCATACAGCTCTGCTTGGAAGGATATTATAATGGTATAAATAGAATTCTGCATTTAGTATTAACATAGATCATAGAGCATAATTACTATGTTTTTAAATAGGTATACCATCACACTTGTAGGCATTTAGGCAGGGCTAAAATATGTATGTCCACATTCTGTATAAATTATATTTACTGACAGTGACTTACACCAATAAAGCAATATAACGTCGATGAAGTACCAATACCTCCTAAGTGTTGAGAATCTAATTTTACACCAGACTGTTTAAAATAAGGTTTTATTTTACAAAAACTGTTTAAAATAAGGTTTTATTTATTTTGATCAACTATCGATAGTATATAGTTTCCAATACATTACCTTTTTATTAGTTACTAAGGGTTGTGGTTTATGTTTACGTCTATTGTAATAAAAAAGTAATTTTGGACTAAATTGTCAGTTAGGAGGTATTGGTACTTCATCGACGATAAGGAAATATCATTTTTTTTTATGTTAATACATATTTTTGTCTAGTCTGAGAAACAATGCCAATATCCCAATATTATTTTAGTAAAGTTAAAATAAAACTGAATTTTGTTTTATAATTTAGTTTAATTTATAAAAGTGAAAACATGTTTGTTGTCTGTTGTATTATGTAGCAACAGGTCAACATGATTTTTGTATAGCGATATTTTATGGGCTGGAAACTGGGATAGAGTTGATATGCTACTTTTTACCCTGGAAATATAGCAGGAAAGATTTCCACATGGAAGTGGAACACAAGCTTATACTTTGCAGTAAAATAATAATAAAAAAATTCTTAACATCAAAAGGCTCATCTGCCTATCTTTTATTAAAACATAAACATAAATATCTTTTGTTAAAATATTTCAGGTACAATCTTCCACAGAGTGGTGCCAGGGTTTATAGTTCAAGGAGGTGATCCTAACGGAGATGGTACTGGAGGCGAGTCTGTCTATGGAGAACCTTTTAAGGCAGGTATCATTAAAAAAAATACTTGTAAGCAGATCATGGATAACGGTAAAGTTTTACATCTTATGTCTGGGGGTGACAAGTGTAGCACGGTGGTAAATAGTGTTATGTAATTCAAAATTCTGTCTGGAGTTGATAAGGGCAGGTGTAACACTTACCATCTGCCATCTGCCTGATATGAACTCTTCTGGGGCGATAATGAACCCTGTCCAGAAACTAAATAATAAAATTTGTGTGTCTTACAAATATTTGTCTTGGAGCGGGAATCAAACCTGCTGCCTCTCGATTTACAGCTGGCTATTTGTCCATTATGTCCAAAGTCAAAAGCAGCAATTGTTTTCAAGAGCTTGTCTGAGCTGTAGCCGAAACCCCAACAGTGGCGACTATCCCTCAGGGGATGCAGGTAAATCAGGGTGATCCGAAGCTAGAGTAGCAGTGCCATCCAAACTGGCATTGAGGGAGAAACGGTTCCATTAATATGAGTTGAACACCTGTCTGTGCAAATTGCAGACATCCCTAATATATCCCTTTTCCTTCCCCTCCCCCTTGGCCCTTTGGCAGGCCGGCATGATCTTGCCGACCTACGATGGACACATTGTTTATCGTAGGTTGACGTAGGTGTAGCATAGTCACTTTGCCGAGCCAGGATAAAATAAATAAAAAATTAAAAACTAAGTAGTAGTGGAAGGTATAGAGAGCAGGTGAACTGTCGAACTTCAGCCTGGTCAAGTTATTTTGTATGTATTATATGTGTTTTTTTTATAAGATGCTATATTTTCAGGATGAATTCCACTCCCGTCTTCGGTTCAATCGGCGAGGTTTGGTCGCGATGGCCAACGCGGGCAAAGATGACAATGGATCACAGTTTTTTATCACCCTGGCAGCTACACCTGAATTACAGAACAAACACACTATATTCGGGAAAGTGACTGGTAAGTATGATTGGGTTATTTAAATAAAACTGTGGTATATATTATTTCCCTATTAGTAGGGGTTAATTGGTAGGTCCTATGATGATAAACATGTCTACTATAAATTGGACCTACTTACACAAACAGGAACTAAACCACAGCGAGTTAAAATGGAGACACTGATTTTGTTTTACTAAATTCAACGATTTAACACTAATTTTATCCTATAGGATAAAACTATAGTTTATTGGAAAATCGCGCATGAAATATATTCCAAAGAAAGATTTTGCAGAAAAATACAGGATTGAAATCAATTTAAATTAATGAGTTTAGCAAAATAAAATTATTATCTCTATTTGAACTTGCTATGGGTTGGTTCCTGTTTTTGTAAGTAGGTCCAATTATAAACTAGGACGTACAATGGCTTTCATATCTGACACTCACAATGAAGCCCATCAAGTCCCTGGGAATGCTAAATAGGGTTTTTGACTGGTTACATTCCCCAAAATCTAGTATCAAAAGAATTAGATATATCAAGTCAAAAATAAATACGCCATTTAAATCTGATGTGATAGGCTTGTCAACTATCATATCATGGGACAGGAATAAGCTGGGCGAACCAGTTGGTGTACCAGTGTACGTATCTGCATATCTATTTGAGAATGCAGTTGGCATTTAAGTATGCCAGGATAGGTTGCTTTTCTACAACTGTGAATAAAGGTTACCTCCATTTAATTCCATTTCAGGTGAGACAATATACAATGTATTGAAACTGGCCGACGGTCTCATAGGCCCTGACGACCGACCGGAACATGCTCACAATATCACAAGCACTACAGTGTTGATCAACCCTTACACTGATATAGTGCCACGTGTCACTGAGACAAAGGTTGAAGAGGCGCCCAAAAAGAAAAAGAAGGAGCGACAGGGTATTAAGTAAGCGTATTATTTTTATTTTTGCTTAGTATATGCGCTGACTCGTCAATGTCAAGTTATGTATCAATCAGACAACATTTTTTACAATATGGTATATATGACATAGGTAGTAACTAGTAACTAGGTAAAGTTAATAAGGTTCTTAATGTATAATTTTAATTTTAGGTGTGCAATAAAGAGTTATCTATCTATCTATCTATTTATCTATCTATCTAGGTCCCTCGTATGCGAGAGGCCGTCTGGGTTGGTACCACTGTTTTGTCTCTTTCTGTCATCAAGTGTAAGTGTATTAAGTATTTATTTATTTAATAAATAAATAAATAAGCACTGTTGTGTTCTGGATTGAATTATTATTATTATGGATTATTGATTAATAATGGTAATAAAAAAAAAACTATGCTTCCCGTCACAGGTCACTCTTTAATCATGTTGGTCAAGTTAAATTGCATTTATTGTATTATAACAGTCATTAGTACCTTTAAGAGTATGGTTATTAAATCCTAATTTTTCAATGTTTATGGAACATGCGTACATATATCAGTCTTATTATAAAACATTGTCGTTAAACTAGCTGTGTATGTTCTGGTTGCTATGGTAACATTTAGTAATTTTTTGATATAAAGTTATACAATGTTTTGTAATAACACCTATATTGTTCTAAGTACCCAGCGTTAAAGTTAGCAATGATGTCATCTCAGTTATATTGGTTTCACATTAGTGGAACCATTTAGGACATCATAGTTCTTAAAGATTATGGGGTGATAGAAGGCTTAGAGCACTCCTTAACTCCAGTCAATGCACATCGGCCATTGTTCAAGAATTAAAAAGGCATTATATCATTGTCAGGAATTTCGGTCTTCTCTCATTCGGTGAGGAGGCTGAAGAGGACGAGGGCGAGGCTCAGGAATACCGCGGAAAGCCGAAGTCAACACATGACCTGCTCGAGGACCCCAAGTTAAGCAAAAAGACTGCTGCAGGTAAAAATAACAGGAAAACTGCCTTTCGTATTAACCAATATGGTCGGGTGTCTTTTTTAAAGTTCCCGTAGTGTTAACTATTTATATTACTTTATCTAGTCGATATGTGTAATTTTAATTGAATTTACAAATTAATTATATAGTCAGTTCATAATTATACCATAACGTAACAATCAATATTCGTAATATTGTACCACGTACGCAATAAAGCTACACCATCAAGGCACTTTGTAATACGTTTTTCCTAATACCATAGTCTTTAACAATACGATATTTCAATAATTCCGAGAGAACGATAAACAATTACTCTAGTTATAACAATATCGATATTTCTTCTAGAATTAGAGTTAGAACAAGATAGTCCAAACACGGAACTGACAAGTAAAGAAGAAGAATTAAAAAAAGAAGTAACAGCGGCGGCAGTAAGCAATATTAGAGATAAACTGAGTTCTAAGAAGAGAGAACGCAGTTCTGATAGAGATAGTAAGAGAAGAAAGGAAGAAGAAGAAAAAGAAAGTGAGCCCGAAGAAGAATACTACATTGGGAAAGAAAGGGATATGGAACGACAGAAAGAAAGGTAGTTTTTTGAGTGGTAGAGCCACGCTGTAGACAGTTTTGTCTACAGCATGAATGGGCTGGCTCGTCCGGATCGTTACCACTGTCTCACAGAAAACCGACGTAAAGTAGCGGCTTGCTGCTACGTTTCGTACGGTGAGTGAGATAACCGGAAGCCCAAATCCCCTCCCGTTCCCAATCCCTAATTATCCCTTTCCTTTAAGGTCGGCAACGCGCCCATGACTCTTCTGGTGGTGGGCGTACATGGGCGGTGGAGATCACTTACCATCAGGTGACCCACTTGCTCGTTTGCCGGCCTATGCTATAAAAAAAAAAAAAAAAAGTTAAATTATTCTTATTTTTAAGTTATCTTTTATATATACGCAGATATTGATTTGTTCCCGAAATATACAAACTCACTCGAGTAAAAGCATAATAATATCACTGTGCCTAATATTTGAAAAAAAAAATGAAAATAGGACTTATCTTTTTTATAACAATTATTATTTTGGAGACTATTTGCACGTAAATAAATATATTGATTATCGCTTTTAAATCTAATGATATGAGAATTCTTCATAAGAATTTCGAAGAAATGTGAAGTTTACCAACACGCATTAGTTTTTCAACAGGTCGGTCTGGAAATCTATGGGGGAGGCCTATGTTCAGCAGTGGACGTCATGTGGCTGATGATGATGATTAGGTCAGCGTGGTGGACTAAGTCCTCACCCTTCTCGTTAACAGAGCAGGCCCGTTCCCATTAATAGGTCAGTTTAATACAGGGCTGACATTATTATTGTATTTTTAAAATACTTCTTTTATCACAGGGATAGGATAAGAAACGAAATCAAACAATTAAAGAAAGAAATGAAAGGCTCCAAAGAAGACAAGCCTAAGGAACAGACTGAAAAAGAAGACAAGAAAGAAAAGACTTTGGAAGAAGACAACGAAATGTATAAACAGTTTGTGGAGGAGCAAGAAAAATATAAGAAAATCAAAGAAAAGATACCAAAAAAGGGAGCTGCAAGGTAAATTTATTTTTCTTTATGTAAATTGACCGTATTGTGCAAAAGTGAACCAACACACAATTTACCCTTTCTAAGTTTGCATTTATTGCTGCATAACATGGTCCAAATAAAGTCGTGATTTAAAAAATCACATCTGAGTTGTCTGCGACTAGAATTTATAACCGGCTTCAAGACGGACTCGTCCCTTATCACATCATGGTACGGAAATAAGCTCGGCGGATCGTAGGTACACTGCCTAGGCCTTCTGGGTCATAGGGCTGCGCTTATGAGTTTATGTTTGACTAGCGCCAAATCTAGTCCCTAAAATACAGTTTCTGGGAGTTTGATGTTTTTTTTTTCTTATGACTTAACTGCTTCGCTTGCGCAGTTGCAATGCGTAAGTAGTACGACTGCTGTGCTGAGGTGTCGGCTTCGATCCCGGGTCGGGTAAAAGTGATATTGGGATTTTCGGTCACAACACTGCTGAGTGTCATCCCGGAGTCTGGAACTGTGCCCCGTATAGCGATAAGTTCGAAATAACCATGTCGAATTGTTGGGGTACTTGTACACTTCTGCTTGCCCCTTTAGTGGTTACAGGCGTGAGTGTATATTTGTTTTCTTGTAGGGCCTCTCTATATAACGAAGGAACGAAACAGAACCCGTCATTGCCGATGTTCCATCTTTTTTTATTATTTTATTACCAAAAAAAGAATCATAAGTGGAATCATAAGCTTACATAGACTAGTATCCTCCATCCAGTAGTTTTATAAGTAAACCATAAACAAAAATCTTAAGGCAGTATGTTCGAATTGTCCACGAATCATGGATACGATATCTATTGATATCGTATGTCTACATCGCGAGTTCGCAACGTGCCAAACCGTATGACAACGTCCGTCTACGTAAAAATTGGCACGCTTGTTTTTATTAAAGTAACAGATTGTAATACTTTCTTTACTATTGTACTTTTACTATTACTTGCTATTTTATTTTCTGTGGCCTGTGGGGTCGTCTATAGTCCAAGTATAAATTGCATTTTGTTGTATTTTATGTAAAAACGGTCCACATTTGCCGGAGTTATTCCGTAAGGTACATAAAAAACTAATGTAGGTAAAGTGAGAGGAGAGCCTGCCTACTGCTGCCGTATGCTTGAGAGAAAGAGAAGCCAGACAGAGTGGCGCCGTAACGCGTTACGTTACGAAGCGGTTTACCTTCCCATAAGAAGTTATCGCTTGAAAAACAAACAAGAATACATATTTTTTTTATAGCATATACATAAAAATCTACATCATACAGATGCATTGAGTATTCCATCCTTTTTGAAGTTGATAGAAATTTTATTTAATTTACTTAAACATATATTTTGAAAAAATATTCGGATTTTGCTTATTCTATCAGATATTTTACGCATATATTTCTGTGGTATAGTAAGATAACAACGCTTCTATATACTTAAAAATATGTAATTGCTGATTTAGGGGTTAATGAGAGATTAAATGTTACTCGATTATTATTGGGGAATTGGGCCTTAATTATTAATATAAAAATGCCAAAAAACATGATGAGAGATGTCAAAAAATGCAAAATAACATGTAGCATATTGAGAAATAATAAAAACGTACAAATTGACGGGGGTATAGTGAACTCCTGTCTACCTAACTATAACCTGACGTTATAAGATATTCGATACCATGCTATAAAAATACGCAAGAAGATTTCAAGACCTTTATAACACAAAAAACACATCGGTTTCAGAAACCGCCGAACGAAGATTGAACGGAAACCGCCGAAACGGAAACCATGGGTGAAGAATTTGTACGAAAATCGTGATTACCCGGACAATTACACAGACTCGAAATTCCTTGAGGATCTTCGCAAGAATTTACATGTAGAAAAAGTCGGGTTATACGACGCTATCATAGGATCACTTCGTGTAGCATTACGTTTTTGTATATGTGTGCTATATGCTATATTATTCGTCTATATGTACAATAGTTGGATTAATACACAAACAGTTATTTACCTATCATCAACCGTTACCGCAGTTAGTTATTTGTTATACATTACCGTCGAGGGAAGCGACATTTTGAGGCATTTAAAAACGGTATTGGTATATATCGTTTTCGGTTATTTGCTATCGCCGATTTTGCACACTTTGACAGACACGGTCAGTACGGATACAATATACGCATGGGCTGTTATTATGATGGGTATTCATTTGATATTTTTCGATTATGATGTTCCGGCTGCGTTTGTGTCAAAGTCTTTGTCAATAAACGCAGCAATATTTGCCTCAGTCTGCTTAGTCTCACGCCTGTCTACCCCCTTCGATGCTTTTATATTATTAACAGTGTCAGTGTTATTTTTTGTTTTAAGTCCGCAACTGTTCAAAGTATATTTAAGAACCAAGTTATTTTTGCTATTATTTGCAATAACGCTTTCGTTAACGATTATAACGTTATACTCGTTATCATTAACGTTATTGTGGTATTTTTTGGCTGTTGTGTGTATGTTGTGTATATATTGTCCGGTAATGTTTGTTAAATGGCAGAATTATAAGGATAATATTCACGGGCCGTGGGATGAAGCGGTTATAAATGATTCCGATGATTTGGATGAATGTTTGGGGAATGAAGTCAGATGAAATGGTTTGTTCATTGTTGCGTAGTTGCTGCAAGTTATTTTTTGTGCATGGGTTTGTGCGCCATTAAAAATGGAGAAAGGCGGACCCTGCCATTAATCAAGAAAGTTTGGTTTGAATTATTTGTAAATTTCCACATATTTAAGTACATTCTGAGTACCTATAATATCAATTTGTACAAAAAATGGCTTTAATAAACATTATTTTATTCAGTGAATTTGTTTAATTCATTCGAAATGAAGATATTAAATTGCTGACGTGGTTATCACAACAACTTGCCTTATATGACATATTTTTTTATAGATTTTCGTTATATATTTAAAGCGCAAGATAAAACTTATTTTTTAATACAATCAACACATGAGCTCATGCCTATATCTACCCACGGACCGCTCGTGCTTATTTCCATCCCAAGATGTGATGATATACGAAATTGTTGTATCAACCAAGACCGCATATCATTCAAAGGACTTACTACCTAGTAAAATAAATTAACATTGAATACACACGTAACTTATAAAAGTCAGAGGTACACGCTTTTGAGGCTGGTTTCGAACTTGCGACTTTAGGTAGTCCGTACCATCCTTCGCTGAGCTATCGCTGCTTTTATTTGCTATTGCCGAATATATTGGCTTAATCCAATTCCTCTCTAACCTTCTATCTGATTGTTTCGTTGCGGGACAAAGACATTAAGGCATTCCCAGAGACTCGCCGAGCTTCACTGCTCGGTGTCAACAAAATACGTGCCAATGTTGATTGTGTTTTTGTTTATTTGATTGAATGACGAGACGAGCAAGGCGCTCGCCTGATGGTAAGCGTCATGCTTGCCCATAAACAGGAGCAACACCACACAGAACGTTGAATTACAAAGCACTGCATGGCACTGAACTGCGCTCGTCGCCCTGAGGCATAAGATGTTAAGTCTCATAATGCCCCGTAATTTAACTGGCTTCAATGTCCTTCAAAAAGAAACACAACAGTGCTTACACACTGTTGCTTGGCGGCAGAAATAGACAAAAAGGTGGTACCAACCCAGACGGCCTCTCGCATACGAGGGACCTACCACCTTGTAAACACAGGTGCGCAGGAGTTACATTGTCGGGTATGTGGGCGGGATAGTAATCAGTTTAATCATTTTCAGAGAAGACTTCACTCTGCAACTCCTGGCTAAGTTCAAGTCGAAACTGCACGCTATCAAGGAGAAGAGTGAAGTGGAGGGTCAGAATGAACAGACGAGCACAGAAGATGTTAAAGATGACGACAATTTCAACACTGATGATTGGTAAGAATGCCGGCTGGTGGTCGGTTACTTGATACACTTTTGTACCTTCCGTGACGTAGTGAGTGGGCAGCCGGCTGTGAAACAAGATGTTGCGGGTTCGATCCCCGCACGAGACGTTTTTTTGTGTGATCCATAGATAATTGTTTCGGATTTGAGTATTGTGAGGCTGAAAGCCTACCGTAGTTCCGAATACCCACGACATAAGACTCGTATCTTACTGTGACTCGGGACTATGTGAGTGGCTGTTGGGTGTATTGTTTGCATTGAATAGACTCTGAAACTACTGGACCAATTTGAAAAATTCTTTTACCATTAGAATCCTACATTATACCTGATAGATATAGCAATATCGATAATATAACGGTTTAGAATTTTAGTTTATTTTAGTTAATTACATATTTGTACTAATAAATAAATAAATTGTACCCGACTGCATGGCAACTGTCCTACACGCTTTTAATTAACAAAAATAAAACTCAAAAAAGGTACATAATCATAAAATTTATCAAAAAATCATAAAAGTTTATCTTTAGAAGGATAATAATTATTATTTTTCTATATTACAGGTTGGGCCACAAACTCCGCTTCGAGGAGAAGGGCGCGGTGTTAGCTAAAGATGCTTCGACTAAAGGCGACGACTGGTTCGACATTTACGATCCTCGAAACCCCATCAACAAGAGGAAGAGAGAGAAAGCTGACAAGAAAAATAAAAAATAATTACACCACGTTATTATGTTTTATTTATATGATAGCCTCCGTGACGTAGTGGGGGTATAGCTGGCTGAGAAGCGTTGAACGCGGGTTCGATTCCCGCACCGAGACAAATGTTTGTGTGACCCACAAATATTTCGGGTCTGGGTGTTTTCTCCCCAGAGGGGTCAGGCAAGTAGCCGGTCGTAAAAACTACAAACCTGTAACATGTAAAATCATGTTGCCTACTGCAAGTGGGATAAGGGCCGGTGAAAGATTATGTTTTATTACTGGCCACTTATTTAAGTCTCTGATTGATTTTTATAACAGACTCGCTATCACTCGCAAACGAGCAACTGGCTGGTGTTAAGTGATCTCTACCGATGTACACCCACTATAACAATAAATTTCAGGGATGCGTTGTCGATTTACGGCCAGTTTCAATAAATGATCTTGGTTTGATTTTCCAAATATAATAATACTAGCCATGTATTATAGACGTCCCACTGCTGGGTCTCCTCTACTGAATGAGAGGGATTAGGCCTTAGTCCACCGCGCTGGTCGAATGCGGGTTGGCAGAATTCACATACCTTCGAAAACATCTTGTCGAGTTCTCGGGTATGCAGGCTTCCTCACGACGTTTCCTTCATCGTTAAAGCAAGCGATAATTAACAATTATATACACGTAACTTTTCTGTCAGCTCTTGGAGCTGGTTTCGAACCTGCGGCTTTCGTCTCGACAATCCGTACCACTCCCCACTGAGCTATCGCTTGTGCCTGGTATGGCGACTGGCGGCGGTATCATCAGACGGGAGATATGCTCGACGAAATGTGGACTTGTTACACCTCTGCCTACCCTTTCGGGGATTATATGAGTGCTTATATTATTATGTAAAAAAAAAAACTAAAATACGCGGCGAATTAAGAACATCTTCCGGTTTTATTCGTTGGACAAAAAACTGTAATATGAACAAAACCAACATAGTTAGTCACTTAATTTTATTTTGGTAACAACACATCAACGTCACAATGGAAGTAATTTCCATGGGAATTTAAATAATCTTGTTAAATACAACAATAGATTAAATATATTTGTAATTAAATTGCAGTGAGTCATGGCGTGTTCATGTGCAGTTTTGAAGATGATGTTAGTAGAGCTGCGCTGTTATTAGTTTTTTTAATATCCTGAATGACAAAACGAGCAGGTTGCTCGTCTAGTGGTAAGCGTCACGCCTGCTCATAAACAGAAACAACACCACACATAACTTTGAATTACAAAGCAATGCATGGCACTGGACAGCGCTCGTCATCCCGAGACATACGATGTTAAGTCTCATAAAGCCCAGTAATTTTGAACCCGAAACACAACAGTGGTTAAACATTGTATTTGGCGGCATAAATGGACAAAGCGGCGGTACCAACTCAGACGGCCTCGCATACGAGGGACCTCTGCTGCCACTTAAAGTCAATCTAAAAAAGTATATTCACTAAATCTATTCCAGAAATTAGTTCGTTAGTTACAATTCATTTCTTTGTTTGGATCTGTCAATACACTAAACACAATGGAGAAAACTGAAAAGTGGGTATATGTTTGTTTACATTTCTGGAACTGGCTGACGGAATACACTTTAGGCCTAGTGTATGTTGGTAGAGTTCACATAGCTTTGAAATAACGAGAACTTTCAGATGATTCTCATTATGTCCCACGATGACCCTTCAAGTACGCGATATTTAATAATACGCGACACATAACTTCATAAGGTGGACAGACTACCTGATAAAGGTCGCAGGAAGTCGCTGGATGCAGGCCGCTTCCAACAGGTCGGACTGGAAATCTTTGGGGGAGGCCTATGTTCAGCAGTGGACGTCTTGTGGCTGATGATGATGACATAACTGAAAAGTCATTTTTACGTGTCCTGCCCCTGCGTGAGGACCAAACCCGCGACATCCGTCTTGGCAGTCTGTTCCAGTCCTCGTTGGACTATCGCTTCTTAATTCCGAGTTAATATAATATTCTGAAATCTTGAATATTATTGTTGTTTATAGTTTCCTTTATTGGATGAGATCATTATGTACTACTAACGGAGACGTAGATTTCCTATAGCTAACCACCTCAACCAATACTATTTCTTAATCCAAATGACGCTAGCACGGATGCAATTAAACTGAAGGCCTGTTTTGAAGTGCGCGAAGGCGACAAGAGACAGCACCGCGTAATGACAGCGACACGTCCACTTTGTGTGCAATAGAGTAGTTGACTTGATTTTATTTATTATTTAAATTAATAATTAAATACACCCAACAGTCACATACATAGTCCTGACCCCACAGTAAGATACGAGTCTTGTGTCGTGGGTATCAGGAACTACGAGAGACTTTCGGTCTCACAACACCCAGACCCCGAAACAAATATTTGTGGATCACACAAACATTTGTCTTGGTACGGGGAATTAATAACTTACGTTACCCAAAGCCTATGCAGAGTTTTATAAATCTGTATACATATAAATATGTTAGAAGTCATTTAAATGTGATGGAAGAGGTACTTGTCAATGTCAGAAGATGCAACTCTTGACGTCATCATTCGAAATGGTCAATACGGTGCATGCGTGCGAGCGAGATAATAATATGTCCCTATTACGCGCCCACCTTTGCTCATACCGATATTTAAAATCATAATTGCGGGCTCATGTTCGAACCAATTTTGATTGTGTTTTAATAAAAGCGTTTCTTATGTATTATTTTTTGTTCTGTATAATGTTTAAATTCCAACATAGGTAATTACCTTAATATAGATAGGTTTAAAGGTATTCGACTGTTATAGGAGAGTGCGACGATTTCCATAAAGTTTCATACAAATCGGACGTGTCGTTATATCCTGACCTGCGACACGTGTCGCTGTCTCTCTATTTCTCTCAATAAAGGTTTTTGTATATCCAACTAAATGAATATAATAATAGTAAATGAATCTGTAATAAAAATACGCCCACAACTTCGTCATAGCCGTTAAATCGAAAGATATGGTTTCCGTACACCAGTCTCCGGTGTAATAAATGTTCGTAATATATTCGACCTGTGTGGAACCTAGTGCGAGTGTTAGTAATGCATTCGACGACCCTGTGGAACAGAGTGTATCTATACACAGTGGAAAGGAGTCAGTTCAATCTCCATGGTAAACACACGGTAACAAGCAATGTATTATTATGTACGTCCCATAAGTAATGACTGCTGAACACGGGCTTACTATACTAATAAGAAGGATTAGGACTTGGTCCATCACGCTGGTCTACTACGGGTAGGAAGAGTTAACATACCTCAGAAATTGTTATGGATAATTTTATATCTTATTTTTTGAAAGCATAGGCCGGAAAAGGATTAAGTGGGTTCCTGATGGTAAGTGGTCTCCACCGCCTATGTGCGCTCACAACATCAGCAGAATCATAGGCCCATTACCGTCCTTAAAGTAAAGGGATAATTAAGGGATTACGAGGGGAATGGGGGTTTGGGCATCCGGAGATCTCACTCACCGTACGAAACGCAGCAGAAATTCGCTATTTTACGTCGGTGTTCTGTGAGACAGTAGTAACTACGCGGTCGAGCCGGCATTCTGCAGGTGGGTCTACCACTTCCAACTGATAACGTAAAGTCAGAAATGTGTGCCTTAGGTCTGATTTCGAACCCTCGATTTTCGACTCGATAGTTTATACCTCCCTGAAAATTCTCCAAAAATGATTTCAAAGGTGATGAAGTATATCGGATCAGCGTGATCTAAGACCTAAACCTGCTCAATAACAGACGAGGGCTTTGCCCAGCAAGAAAGCAGTGTACAACATAAGGCTGATAAAAAAAATCACAGTTCAGGCTTTAATCTTTATTAAAGGTTATCAGAGGATAATAGCTAAATTTCATGGTTCGTCGGCGTGGACATCAATGCTTTGCATTACAATTTAACAATTTTTCACTTGTACAACCGTTACGGAGCGTAGTCATTCATTATTATTCTCAAGTATTATAATCTGTACGGAGTTTTTATTGCATTTATATTGCGTACAACGAGATTTCCATAAAACAATTAAGAACAAACGGATTTCACGGTCGTTCACCTTTATCTTAATAAAGGAGCTGCCATATTTGAGGTTTCCTTGAGTCCTTATATATAAAAATTCTGGTTAATATACCCTTTTTAATCAAATTCATAGAAACCAATAATCTTGAAGAAATATACACTTATGGGTAAAGCTCTGGTAGTAATTTCATAACTTATGAATGAAGCAAGTAGGTACTAGGTGGTAGGTTCCTCGTATGCGAGAGGTCGTTTGAGTTGGTACCACAGCATGGTTTATTTTTATCGCCAAGCAGCAGTGTGTAAGCACTGTTGTGTTTCACTTTGAAGGGCACTGAAGCCTTTGAGACTTAACAGCTTGTTTCGGGGTGACGAGCGCAATCCAATTCCATGCAATGCTTCGTAATTCAAAGTTCAGTGTGGTATTTCTGTGTCTGGGTAGGCTTTGCGACGCCTGTCCTCATCACATAGATATCCAGAGAACAACACTTTACCTCAATCCTCTCGAGTCCATGTCGCAGAATTACAGGCGAAGCTAAGTCTAGCAACTTTGTTTTCACGGAGTAATGAAGGGCCACGGGCTGGGCAGCGAATACGTACATTGGTAGCCAGGTCTTTGTTGGTCCTTTTTGAGGTGGACACATGAAAATTTGTGATTTCACAGCACCAAAATGCAACCCATGGTTCAGTGTATGGTTTTCTTCCAAAAGCAGGTTTTTGTTGACGAAATCAGTCTCGTGATTTTGCTGCCAAGTCCTCTGGACCGTCGAACGACTCATGTTTAACTTCTGCGAGACATAACATTGACTACAAACTTCCTCGAGCAGCGTTATAACTTTGTTGAATGTTACGTCATTTTTGGGGTTATGTTAAGACTTAAAACGTTAAGGAAATTAAGCAGTCAAGCAATAAATATGTAAAAGCAAGCTAGAATTAACAATGTCAATTTACTCCACATTCCACAATATGCAGTGAGAACAATAATTTAAATCGTATAATATAAACCGGCATAGTTCTTAAATTTGAATTTGGAATGAACGTTTTATACACTTGACACTTCACTAACATGCCAGTAATATACTGAAATAAATAAAACATTTTTCGTGATGTAATTATTACAGACGGGGAAGGAATCAGAACAGCCTGTTTTTTGCAAAGATAATCTCTTTGTAGAATAGGCAAGTGATTATACAAACAGATGTGTAAGATCGTAAATGGTCTCATGCCATCTTAAAAATGCTACAGAATGATAAGCGTTACAGCGTCGTTTTTTAGGTAGGAACCCTTGGTGATATAAAGTAAGTAGATATTTTTTTACTAGAGACTATCTCACCAACACTCCACGATGCTACCAAATGCACTGGAAGTACACTCGCAAGGTTTTGGTGCTAACGATTCTATACGCCTTACACAATAATAGCAATACCAAGCGTCGGCTTTGGAGCGGCTTTCGTCGCACGGCCCCGATAGACCAATAGCATAATATACGTCTTGAGTAAGTAGCTGCATATACGACTTTTAATGTAGATATTTGTATTGTAGATATTTATTTTCGTTTCTGGTACAGGTATGGTGATTAGACCTTATTCGAAATTTAAAAAACATTTTTTTTATAAGCTTAATCGACGAAAGGTAGCTGTTCAGAATTTTGAATTACAAACCACTGCATGGCACTGGACTGCGCTCGTCACCCACAGATTATTTTTTTTATCCGAGCACGGCAAAGTAAGTGCATCCATCCATGGTAAGCGCAGTGCAGTCCAAAAAATCTGCGACCATCGACAAAAAATGAGTTTGTCGGTGGTCAACAGAATCATGCCGGCTAGTAAAAATGTTTTATCATACTCCGAAGAGGGAAGAAGCGAATCGAGGGCCCATCGACAGGACAGGCGAAATATGGATGCAGGCACAGGGATATAAGGATATACCGAAGAACCGGATATACACTGGCTGATCCTGAAATACAATCCACACAAGGTAGGTCACTATGGCAGGTTTTAACACCATTCGTAGGTTGGTTGCTATCCGGGCGGATATGAATATCCTACCACCAGCAAAATAATTAGCAAGATAATAGTTGAGCCCTATAATGCCCAGTAAATTCATTGGCTTATATGTCTCTCAAACCGAAACACAAGAGTGTTTTCAGATTGAAGCTTAGCGGCAGAAATAAGCAATGCGGTGGTACTAATCTACGCGGCCTATCTCATATGCGGGACCAAATAGTAAAATCGTTTATTTAATACCTAAGTGCACTTTTACATGTCATATTATATCTACCAGTTCCTTAGTCTAGGTGTGACTGAGCCTTTACTGAAACAGGTGTCGAGCCGTCTCCCGGCACCTCATCGCGGCTTGTTCGCGTTATCTGCAGATCGCGCGGCGGTCAGAATTCACGGGTCACCGTCTGTACCACCGAGCAGTGATGTGCCATTGTCGATATTATTGTTACTTCCGTGTTACTTTAATTTAATTGTGCAGGAATGTGATGAGCGGTTGTCGAAAGTAAGTAGTCAGTACGTCGGCATAAATATGGTAGTGGTAATTGTTGACGGAACACGTTGTTCAACGTATGATTAAGGAGGTTAGGTTCCAAGCAAAATAAAATTATCTGATGGGAAATTATAAAAGATATGGATATAAATCTGTATCTATCAATAAAAGCTCAAGCGTATCCTACATTCTTAAGGAGAAATGGTTCCAGTGATTTGACCCGATGACCCGTCTGTAAAACGCAACCACCATACATGCATATATACATCCTATCTCTACATTTAAAGACAAGAGTACTATCGTGTATCGACTATCCAATTGGTATCTGTAAAAGTTAAAAGATGACACTCGATAGATCGATAAACGCAATCTAAAAATAATCGCGAAACTGAATAGATCAAGGCGTAAAATATCGACCCGGTAACATAACTACACTAGCGAGATCCATTATTAATTTAATAATATTAGCGGAATCACTCTGGCAGATGTTGCGATAGTGCCTCATGTACACTGGACCCCAATTATCTACACTTGCGATACTCCTTTGTCTCGATACCAAAGAATAGTGAGGATTTGTTAGATACATTTACTTCTACTGGGTGTTACTTACATACATACGCACACACGCCTGTAATCCTCAAAGGAATAGACAGACGTGTGATTAGTACACCCACATTTCGCCAAACATATTTCCGTCCCAAATTGTGATATCCTCATTGTTAATTACTAGGGCGAGCTTACCATACTGGGCTCAATTCTAGATTCCAGGCTGATGCTTGATGAAATGCTCAGTAGCATTTCGTGATAGAAAAACCAAATAACACTATTAGCTGACCCGGGGATCGCACCCGAGACTTCAGCAGTTATACCACGTTCGCATTACAACTACGCCATCGAGACAGCCCAAGTCAGGGTGTTTGCTTCTATCTGTTGACGAGATTTCCACTGTCTTTCGTACTCCATCAGATATACTTTATTATATAACCAAATTTGTATAATAGCTACCTTCGGGAAAATCTCTATCGGATAGAAAGAGAATCATCAAAATCGTACCAAATTTTACGAAATTAAAATAAAATTTACGAATTGAGAACTTCCTCCTTTTGAAGTCGGTTTGACAGAAATCATATTAAATGTTGACGATACCGATACAATCATATCCGTGCAGTATGTTGTCAGCCTTGTTTAGTCTAAACTGTTGCGACAAAGAGAAGTTCGTATCATTATTATTATATTCTACTATGTGTAAAGTTAGTTTACGTGGAAAAGTTATTGTTGAACTCATTCATAAAAATAATAAAAATAAATTATTTTGGATCTAAATTTCTTTTTCAAAAAGAAAAAAAAATGCAACTATAGTTTAGTATGTATGTACGACAACATAATAAAACAATTGTAACATAAGCTTACCGTTTATTTTCATTTTTTAATCTATTATTCTCATATAGATATTAGGTGTTTTCTATTACCATAGTACGAATATTTGGAGTTTTTCATAGGAAAGTGAACATCGTAATATTTTTTGCTCACTAAGGTTTCTAATTATAAATCCTTGCAGTCTTTGTCTTGACATTGCATCAAAGAATAATGCGGATTTCGTTCATGACATCATTTCACAAAATATGTTCATAAAAAAACTGAAGTTGTTTAAATAAAAAGCGTAGAACATCACTTATAATGAGTTAAATATAAAATCCAATTATATACAAAGTGAACATGCAGAATTCATATAATGTAAATACGTTCGCATATTATAAAAGGCTTAAAAATATTTGAGCTTACTTCAGATAGCGCGTTGAACGACTCCCTTCTGGCCTTATAGTCCTTTTATAGATAATGTTACGATCTTTTATGTAATATAAGGCCCTATTTCACAATATGCGAATAAGATTTAAGGACCAAATAACGTCAAACGGCCGAATTGAATAAATTAAATCCTAGATTGAGTCTCCCGATCGATCCCACAGATGAGCCAATAAGAATACAGTTTAAGTCATCCGTGCCAAAACATAAGTTTGATCGGTCGATTTTTGGGATCGACATGGAGAATTAAATCGAGATCCTTTATTGAAATCGGACATAAGAACTATTTTTTTAAGTTTCTAGTAGACTCAATATTACTGCCGAAATTTATATCGAAATGAACCTTTGTATTTGAACGTATCGTATTTTATTTGGTAAGTAGCATTTACTCAGAGGTGAAGCAGGCGTTTACTGTTTCATAAAAAAACAGCGAAAATCTTGTCTAAATGCTACTCTTTATGACTTGTTTACTCCGCTCCGATTGTACGCTTACTCCATGCTTAGGATAATACCCTGATAGTGGGCTTGCCACCGTATTGATACAAGTATACCAATTAATGATACCCAAGGATGTCACTGGATCTCTCTTAGAGACTCAAAAAAATTGTCATTCACACACTTCGCATGCTTGTAAAGAAGAGGGGGAGTGACTGAGGTTGCTGTGTCTCATTGCCTAGCGATACTCTTGCAAGCACCTCTTTTCTCATGGCGGTATTTGATAAACAAATGAATTAATTGCAGTTAGCCTAGTAGCTAAATGAATAAAATATATTACAATCTTATCCATACACAGATCGTAGCCTTCTAAAGTTCGTTCATTAACCTGCTCAGTTTCAGACCAACAATATGTCAGATTTCATAAAACAAGCGTGGGATAGTCTGACTGAAATGAATCAGATTTCTTTTCGTCAGAAAGTTCGCTCTTTGTACATTAATGACTCATTATTATAATTAACTGTTTTTGATTTTAATGATTTTCGAATGTAACTAATAATGTAAGAAATCTGATGTAGAAGGATCAGTGTTTATAACTGCATTTATTCTATTCTATGACGTTCTGGGTTAGAATGCAACGTGAAAATGATGTTTTGCTACATTATATAAATGCTGTCACACAATACATTCACATTTATATAGAGTATACCAATCCCCCAAAAGTGATAAAACCCACGGGTTTTGTATGACATGTCATACGAAAGCTTTTGACTTGTACTTTATTTAATGTTATAGGAGTTAGTTTAGAACAGCAAGACCAGCTTTCGCGCTCGATTCGAATCCAGCTCCTATAGAGTGAAATACCTTTTTATTTCCAGCTGGTAAATGAAGCTTTTTCGCTGTACTTTTCTGTTTGCATTAAACATAGGTACATTTTATTGAAAAATGGCATCGCCGATTACCCATAAGACATTTAACATTTATAATTTAGGGTAGTCCTTTCAATACGTATTTCTACAATGGTTATCTACAGATTTATATTATGTCATTTCATCTTTGTTAGAGACGGTGTCGTAACCATACAAAATGACCATTATTCTTAGGATATTAATGGACCGACACTTCAACATAAACATAGAGTTGCAAAGCTGCGCTGAATCCCTTCTATTGGATATTTACCTCTTTCTTTGTTAATAGCATAGTGTATGTCACGTCAAAGAAGAGAATTATTTAAATATAGATATGTCACTTGTCATTCATTGATAGACTTGAAATAAAATGGTTTATTACATATAACTAATTTCTCGTATTTATTAATGGCGACAATGGAAGAAGATTTGAGTACACTCAAACGTTCAAGGAGTGTTATTAAAGGTCAATTAACAAAATTATCCAACTATTTACAAACTTTGAGAGAAATTTCGGATGTCGAATACGATTCACGACTTACGTCACTTCAAAAAAATGAGGAAAAATTCGACATTTTACAAGAGAAAATCGAAATTATCACTCAAAATCCACAAGAAGAGATTGACCTTCACTTTGAGGTAACACAAGAAATCATAAACTTAAAGATATTTTTACACAATCTACGGCCACCAAGAACTTCAACAGCATGCTCTCATGACGCAACTCCACCTGCTCCGATAGCAAGTGCGAGCACTACAGAGAGCAACGCACGGTACCAGGTACCTAAGGTTAACTTTCAACCATTCCAAGAAAAGGAAAGTTTCAAAAATTTCGTAAAACGACTGAAAACATATTTACAAATGACAAATTGCAATGAAGATCATATGATGACTTGCGTACTACTTAGTTCCTTAAGCCCAGAGTTACATGAACGGGCATGCGACTTATGTGCACCAGAAGATCCATCACAAATTAAGTTTCAGATACTAGTAGATTTGCTGGAACAATACATAGATCGTAAACCCAGTATTTGGGCACGACGTCATAAGTTTATAACGCGTATACAAGCTGAGAATGAAACCGTAACCAATTTCAGTACAGAATTGAAACATCTAGCACACGATTGTGAGTTTAGCTGTGAACATTGCAAAAAGTCGCTAAATGAGAATTTTTTATCACTACAATTTATCAGAGGCGTTCGAGATGGCGAAATTAGAACGAAAATATTGCAAGACAACAAAATAAGTACATTTAAAGAAATAGTACAGATGGCGACAGCAACACAAATAGCTAAAGCTGACAATGACTTCATGAAAAACAAACATGATCCAAACAACGAAGTACCAGTACATTCATTTCAGAATAAAGGCAAACCCGCGGTGAAACCACTACCAAACCAAATCACTTCATTCAAAGATATACAAGGAAGATGTTTCCGCTGTGGGAATGCTAATCACAGAGCCAATAAATGCAAACACATCAACTCCGATTGCATTAAATGCGGAAAGACAGGACATTTAGCTCGTGTTTGCCTACAGAGATTAAAACAGAATACAGCACACCAGGTGGAAGAACCGAACTCAGTTGACGATGAAAACATTGGCGATATCAATGCCGTCAACACTATTGGTTCAGACAAGTTTATGGTTGACGTAACTATTGAAGGCAAAAAAGTACAGATGGAACTAGATACAGGTGCAGCACTTTCATCCATTTCGTTGAGAGACTACAAACGGTTCCAATTAAACAAACAAATATTTAAAACAACAGTAAGAATGAGAACATACACAGGTGAACTTATTACGCCAGTTGGAGTTATATACGTCAAGTGTAATTATGAAAAGCAATCTTTCTATGGAAAACTTTTTATTATCAGGCAAAACGTCGACGCCATATTCGGAAGAGCTTGGATTAGAGAAATCAATATTAATATGGCAGACATGAAGAAAATATCATTAGAAAGGGCCGACAACTCACGATTGGACAATATCATTTCAAAATTTTCACCAGTCTTTGATGGCAAACTGGGATGCATTCCAAATTACAAAGGGCATTTAACTTTAAAGGAAAACACTACACCAATTTACATTAAGCCCAGACGTATTCCCTACGCATTGAAAGAAAAGGTTGATAAAGAAATAGATCGCCTGTGTCAAGAAGGAGTGATAACGAAAATAGATAGCTCAGAATGGGGAACTCCAGTCGTACCGATCGTGAAACCTGACGGAAGCATACGTCTATGTGCCGATTATAAAGTCACCCTAAATAAAGTAATTAAAGATGAACAATACCCGATTCCTATCATAGAAGATATCTTTTCAGAGATGAACGGTGGCGAATTTTACTGCACATTAGACATTTGTCGAGCCTACCTTAATATGCAAATGGATGAAGAAAGTTCTATTTTACAGACACTTAGCACTCACAAGGGCACTTTTAAGGTGAATCGTTTGATGTTTGGGGTAAAGGTGGCCCCAAGCTTGTGGCAAAAATTTATGGATAAAATTCTTCAAGATATACAGGGTGTGAAATGTTTTTTTGATGATATTATTATACAAGGATCGACAGAACTACAATTACAACAAAGATTAGAAACAGTGTTAGGAAGATTACAAGAACATAATCTCAAATTGAATAAAGATAAATGCCATTTCTTCAAAACTAGTATAAATTATTTAGGCCATACAATAGACAAGCACGGACTACACAAAAATAAAGATAAAATTCGAGCCATACTTGAAACAAAGGAACCCAACGATGTAAATGAACTAAGAACATTTTTGGGTATGAGTAATTACTATAACAAATTCATACCTAATCTTGCAACGATTACTAATCCGCTCAACAAATTATTACAGAAAAACACGAAATTTATATGGTCAGAAGCCTGTGAAAATAGTTTCAAGAAAATTAAAGAAGAAATAATTAGTGAACGAGTCCTATTGCATTTCGACCAAAAGAAGGCCCTGGTCCTCGCTACAGATGCTTCACCGACCGGCCTGGGTGCCGTGCTCTCACATCGATTGGCTGATGGGACCGACAGACCAATTGCGTTTGCATCACGTTCACTAACATCTAGCGAAAAGAAGTACAGCCAAATAGATAAAGAAGCAACAGCAATTTACTGGGGAGTAAAGAAGTTCTTTCATTATTGTTACGGAAGGAAATTCACGCTTATTACGGATCATAAGCCTTTAACGTCCATATTCCACCCACACAAAACCTTACCTGCAATGAGCACGATGCGGTTGTTTCACTATGCACACTTTCTTTCGGGATTCGACTACAACATTGAATACAGAAATTCAGCGAACAACAGTAATGCAGATTATCTCTCAAGATTTCCAGTGGAACGAATTTCGGAACACCATATAGACCAACACAGTATATTTCAGCAGAACCAACTTAATGTACTTACAATTAACCGCAAAATAATAGCGAAGGAAACAATGAACGATCCAGAATACAAAAATATAATATATAAACTAAGGAATGGACAGAGTCTAAGAACATTGGGCTACGGTGACAATGAAATAACAATTGAAGACGACTGTCTTCTTAAGGGAACTAGAGTTATGATTCCTCAAAATCTCCGACACAATATATTGAAGGAATTACATACAAGCCATACTGGTATACTAAAAATGAAACTTTTAGCGCGGAGTTATGTATATTGGAAAAATATTGACAAAGATATCGAGGAATTGGTCAGCAAATGTCGTGAATGTCGTCTAAAACAAAACGAACCAGAGAAAGCCCCATTACACCACTGGGAAGCTCCGACAGCGCCCTGGCAGCGTATACATATTGATTTCGCGGGTCCAGTACGCGGCTATTATCTCTTCGTAATAGTTGATGCAATGTCAAAATGGGTTGAAATAATCCCAACTCAAACAACCACAAGTAAGTGGTGTATCTCAAAACTTAGAAATTTATTCGTTGATTTTGGCTTACCGTACGTTCTTGTTTCGGACAACGCCAGGCAGTTTACATCTCAAGAATTTGAGTCATTCTTACGTGAGAACGGAGTGTCTCACAAAACTTCGGCTCCATATCACCCAGCCACGAATGGGCAAGCTGAACGATTCGTCCAGACAGTAAAGAAAGCCTTGCATAGTATGGATAACGAATCTGGCTCAATATATGAGAAAATTTTAAAAATCAAATCCCAACTGCGAAGAACGCCCTCTAGACAAACTGGGGAAAGTCCTTACGAACAAATGTTTAGTGGGCGGTTGGTGAGAACGTTGTTCCACGCCATGTTCCAGAAACCACAAGCGCAGATAGCACAGTTCGTCTCACCCACTAACCAGACTGGACGTGATCTAAGAACATTCCGTTCAGGGCAGAGAGTTCAACTACGAAATTATAGTGGGAAGAAGAAATGGGAATTTGGCACAGTGGTCAAACGCTTGGGCCAGCTACATTATGAGGTTTTAACGGATTCTGGTGCGACGTGGAGAAGGCACATTAACCACATGTTAAGCACCTCAATCGACGGAGCTATAACGCAATAATTAAGGGCGGAGACCTATTGGATATTTACCTCTTTCTTTGTTAATAGCATAGTGTATGTCACGTCAAAGAAGAGAATTATTTAAATATAGATATGTCACTTGTCATTCATTGATAGACTTGAAATAAAATGGTTTATTACATATAACTAATTTCTCGTATTTATTACCTTCTCTTACCTTCTCTTCTCTTATCTTCTTCTTCTCTCGCCTCGGAGATCTCTTAATCCATTAGCTTGTTTACCGGCCTCTTGAAATAAAAGTAAGGAGGTATTAAAGTTTCTTGATTAAGCATGTTATTATTAAGTTTAGTATTTTTCTGACCTGTAAGAAAAATATTTTACTCATTTATCATTATTATCCCTCATAAGGCATCTGCGACAGGGTATAAATGTCAGTATTGTACAATTTTAGTATCACGTTTAGATTTTTACGGCCTCTGCATCATATCATAGTACATTTTTTTGTCAGTTATTCATTTAATCTACATGTTTCGAGCAGTGGAGCACACACTTCTGTTTTTTGTTTCGTTGTTAATTGTTCTATTATTAACTTGTTTCTGCACCTGAGTTGGCTTATAAAATATTGTTCAAAAAAGTAAAAAAAATTGGTATTTTTCAGATTTTAGGGAGTACGATTGATAAACAAGCGGTTCACTTGATGATACGTGGGTGCTGGCCTCATGAATTCAACTACTTCTTCGACACGCGTCTTCCTTTGAAGGTTTTTATTTCATCCACAGTGTCTCAGTTCTTACTCAGCCAACGTCGGTGTTTCATGCGACGCTGTCGCATAACTCGGCCGCAAACTTCAGAATGTACCTTATCTGCTCAGAGCGTAACAGCATTTACTTTACGTCAGTTTTCAATGAGGCGGCGGTAGATAAAGGTCTCGTAAATTTTTACTGTGAAGCAACTGTAAAATTAGTCATTTTACCCACCCTCAAAGCACTATATCATGAAATAATACTAGCTGCGCCCCCCGTGACTTAGTTCAGAGCGGCAATAAAGACAATGCTTTTGCTTCAGGTTCATGCTATAACCAAAGTTGACACGACTCTACAATTATTTAAATATAAGTTTTGAGAGCACTCTTTGAAGTCTTCTGTGTTTAAACTCTTCTAATTTTGTAGCCAGGTGTTTTGAATGTTCTTCGTCAAAAGACTGACTTAAATAGTATATGTACACAGGAGTTTAAGGTTTAAGGGTGGTTATTCTTGTCTTCCATTTTTTCCCTGGTTTAGCTCAATGAATTCCTATTGTCCGAACTGATGAAACCTATAATACTATTCATGTTACGATTTTAGGACCAACTAGTGTAGGACTTACTGTGGTGCGATATATTAAACTAGTAGGTATCTCATTTACTCAGCTACAATTGAGATAAAAGCTCAAGATTTTCTACATCGCTAGGTGTCGCGGTGTGATGGGGAAAGATTTCAGCATTTACAAATGTCACACTAATGCCATTTAACAAAATAATTTGTTACGATCTATGCAAACCTATCTTTATTTCATTGTGTAACATATACATAACAATGTTGTTTTTTTGAATATAACGGTCATAATTACCCGCCAATGTCTTTTGGTTAACTGTTTTTTTTTAAACTTATCTAAAAGAATCTAGAGTTGTTAAAAGGCAAAGACATCTCGCATTTTTCTATATATCTAAGCATCTTTTCCCTCGATTAACAATCTTTGGGTTCAAGACGCTAAGGAAGTTTGTTCGCTAGCAACGGAGCGTGAAGTTGTTAGTCAGGCACGCCCAGCTAACATTTACGCCACATTTTATTTGCAAATACCCTAGTGTGTGGACGTCTTAGTTAAATTAACACAGTGAATTTAAAAAAAATAAGTTTTTATTTCAAACGTTGTCGAACGAAGGCGAACGAAAAGGGCGCGAACACATAGAACGTAATTTGATAAAGTTTGTAATGCCTAATTTTTTTCTTATTAACTATTGGAAACAGTAAACAATATAATGATTATATGCTTGACATAGTTGGTAAGATTTGATAAAATTGACTAATAATAACAAACAATAACAAATCACGGTTTCAGTTATACGAAATGGCGGCAAACTTGTAAGAATGATAGTTGGCTTGTTCGTAAAGATGTATTTCATACTTGTTTTGTGCCGGGTCTTATTTGCGGCCGGCGTTCAAACACTTACTATTGATTCTCAACTGGGAACTTCCATTGAAGGTAAGTTTAGAGAAAAGTTCAGTACGTTAATTTTGATACTCGTTACTAGATGGCGCTGTTTTGTATTTCGTAAAAGACAAAAATTTATTATCTGTCTATTATTTAATTTATTTGAAACGTAGCTAACTTGGATTTGTCAAAGGAAAAACGATTATTAGAAAATCCTGAACTTCTTCCCAGGCTTCCTTGTGTGCATCAATGAATACTGGTTTAGAATGGAAAAGAAGAATTAAAAGCGTAATAAACATTTTGAGAGGCATCATAGGTTAACTGGACAATAAACCATTAAAATATGTTTATAGTACGATAAAACCGAAAAGGTTGGCCTGGCCAAATGATAATCATACAAAGACGATTTTCGTAGGTCGGTGGGCCGTGGGATATATGATTTAAAATATGCACTATAGCGCCATCTACTCGGTACATAATGATAATGACGAAATTGATTTGTCTTCTTCATAAGGTCAGTGCAATTTGGACATAGGAAGTTGGGCAACAAAAATGTATAATTTGAAAATTAATATAAACTCGGCCCGGAATTTGTCGTAACAATCGACTTTGATGGAATTTAATTATCATAATAAGGTCAATTTACGATTTTAACAATTTTTTATAGCATAGGCCGACAAACATGCAAGTGGGTCATCTGATGGTAAAGGATCTCCACCGGCCATATACGACCACAATACCAGAAGAATGATGGGCGCGTTGCTAACCTTAACGTAAAGTGACAATTAAGGGATTGGGAACGGGAGAAGTATTTAGGCCTCCGGATATCTCACTCACCATATGAAACCCAGCAGCACGCCGCTTCTTTACGTCGGTTTTCTGTGAGTGGTAAAGACCCAGTCGAGCCGACCCGTTTATGCTGTAGACAAAACTGTCTACAGTGTTGCTCTACCACTCATGTAATATTCTTGCTACACACGTTCGTTTAAGCCTCGATTTTTCAAGGGTCACAAGACAAGTAAGCATAATATGCTCAGCCTAATAGCAGCCTTGTTTCCACCTACACTATACCTATATATATTAAAATATTGAACATAAACCGACAAGGATCAATATAAACCTAAAATTACTTGGTGCGAAACGTATAACGGTTTTACTATTTGCTTGACGAAAATAATAATACATATTTTATTTCGGATTAAAAATATATAGTGTTAGTAATAGAAGAAAAACAAATGAAAATAATTGTCATAATTAAATTGTATCAACGCCACAATCACTCTACTATATTATCGTTCATGTAATGGTGCTGCAACACCGATGTTATAAAATGTTTACAAACATTTTCGAACATTAAAATTGTTACATTTTGTTAGGCATTGTTAGATGTTTTAAGTGCTCCCACACCGACGGAAAATGTTTACAAACATTTTCAAACATTAAAATTGTTACATTTTGTTATGGCGCTGCCACACCGATGTTATAAAATGTTAACAAACATTTTCTAACATTAAAATTGTTACATTTTGTTAAGAATTGTTAGATGTTTTAAGTGCTCCCACACCAACGGAAAATGTTTGCAAACATTTTCTAACATTTTTTAACATTTTATAACATTTGAAAACATGACATCAGCCCTTCTTCTTTGACGGCTTCTTTGACGGTGCCGCTCTCAAAAGTACCGCCGCCCGCGGTTAAAGAATGTTCAAAAATGTTACAAAATGTTACAAAATGTTACAAATTGTTAAGAAATGTTTACTAAATGGTGCTGCCACACCGATGTTATGAAATGTTATACAACATTTGTTAACAAACATTTTCTAACATTTTATCACAATGTTAGATAATGTTAATAAATGTTTAATGTTAGAAAATGTTATATAACATTTTATAACACCGGTGTGGCAGCACCATTAGGAATTAATTGTTAGATGTTTTAAGTGCTCCCACACCGACGGAAAATATTTGCAAACATTTTCTAACATTTTATAACATTTGAAAACATGAGATCGGCCCTTCTTCTTTGACGGCGCCGCTCTCAAAAGTACCGCCGCCCGCGGTTAAAAAATGTTACAAATTGTTACAAATTGTTAAGAAATGTTTACTAAATGGTGCTGCCACACCGCTGTTATAAAATGTCATATAACATTTGTTAACAAACATTTTCTAACATTTTATCACAATGTTAGATAATGTTAATAAAGCAATTATGACCTACTACATTAACCATTAATATACGAAAAAAATAAAATAACTGTAAATTACTAATATAAAAATAATTATTGTTTCAGATTGTTTCGAAAGAATATCCATTGGTGAAAAGCTTCCATCAGACGCCATCTATCGTAATGTGACGGAACTAACTACTCGGGAGTGCGAGCAAATCTGTAAACAAGACAAACAATGTCAAGCTTATGACTATGGGTGAGCATTGTGTACCCATTTTATTTTAATAGATTTCGCTAGTATAGCATCACAGAAAGCCTTCCAAAAATATTACTTTACAAGGTATTAATTTAAAAGGTGGTAGGTCCGTGGTATGCGAGAGGCCGTCTGGGTTAGTACCACCGCTTTGTCTATTTCTACCGCCAAGCAACAGTGTGGAAGCATTGTTGTGTTTCGGTTTGAAGGACATTGAAGCCAGTGAAATTACTGGGCATTATGAGACTTAACATCTTATGTCTCGGGGTGACGAGCGAATTCAGTACCATGCAGTGCTTTGTAATTCAAAGTTCTGTGTGGTGATGTTTCTGTTTATGGGCAGGCGTGGCGCTTACCATCAGGCGAGCGCCTTGTTCGTCTCGTGATTCAAACAAATAAAAAAAAACACGAAAATTTACATAAAATTGTAATTCGTTAAACCTTTTGTGAACTGCATCAACTATTATCAGATATTTCCTTTTCATTTTGACTTCTTGATTAATTTCAGCGTTGGCGCTAAAGGTAACGCTACATGTGAGCTAAGCAATCTAAGCGAGAAGGAAATAAAAGAAAAGAATGTACTAAACCGTCATCCGGATTATGATGTCTATGTCCGAAGATTCCAATGTGAACAGTCGCCTCCAATGCCTATCCAACCACAGTTTGACGAGTTAACTTCGGAAAGGCCGGAAGGGCCGGACAGGCCGGAAAGACCAGAAAGACCGTCACATAGACCGGTCTTTCGGCCCGGTGATGATAAGTTTTCAGATTATCTAGTGTCAGGTGATTTGGGACCATATGAGCCTGGGAGACCGTCACCGTATCGTCCTGACGATTACACTAACAATAAGCCTGATGAAGACTATCCACCAAGCTATGGGGATCTGAAGCCACAAGATATTCCATATAGACCGGAAAGGCCTACTCAGAATCAATCTTATAATCAACGCCCAGGAGACGAACTCAGTTTCCAAGGATATGGTTTAATTGGAAAACCACAAGATCCATATAATATTGAAAAACCGGAGTACCAGTATATAACTAGACCAAATCGAAAACCATATCAAATTCAGGAGGGCGCCATATCTGACCCGTATAGTCAAAATGAACCAGCAGTTGGGGGATATGGTGTCAGTAGCGGCCGTCCAGAACCTACAGGACCCCCAGACCGACCTTACAGACCGAGTAGACCTTACGGTAGACCGGATAAACCAAATGAAAAACCAGGTTATTATGGTCAATATGCCAGTGGATATGGTCAAAATTCTGAAACTGACAATTCTATATACGTTCAAATACACGATCCGCCACGTCCATACCGGCCAGTTGATAGACCGTATGGTCTTCAGGGTTATGGAACGTATTCTAGCCAAAACTCGTACGCAAGCAACGCGCAATATAGTCAAGGTACCATTACAGAAATTGGTGGTTATGATCAAAATAGGCCTGTAGATAGTCACAGACCAGATCCAATAAATCAAAGACCCGAAAGACCTTATGGCGATGGCGACGAAGGAGGTGCGGGATATGGATCCCAAAAACCTAGTAAACCAACTAGACCATATGGTGAGAGTCAGAGTCATTATTCCAGTACTCAAGGGTACGGTCAAAGTTCCAGCAGCCAAGGCTATTATGGCGAGAATCATGGTTCTTATGGTCTGACTAGTCATGGCTCTAATACCCAGGGATATTATAGGCCAAATTCTGGTAATCAAGGTTCTTACAATACTGGCCAAGGAACAGGAGGCTATGGCGGTCAAGATAACTATGGGGGAGCTGGTGGGGACCGTCCAGCTTATGGTGGTACAGGTGGGAACAAGCCGTATAAGCGACCAGGATACGGACAAAAACCACAAACGCCAGATAGACCTGGCTATGGTAGCCAACCATCCCACGGAAGTCTTGAATATGAGAGTCAACAATCGTATTCTACTAGTCAGAGTCATAGTAGTAATCAAGAAAGTTACAGCAGTCACTTATATGGTAGCAGTCGACCATCTCAAAGTAGTTATGGACAAAGGCCTGAAAAACCTTATGAAAAGCCTGTTCCATATCCTTCCAATCATGAAGGCTACGGGGGAAATCAAGGTTCTTATGGAAGTAGTCACTCAGGTTATGGAGGTAGCCATGGCTCGTATGGTGGAAGCCAGGCCTCATATGGTGGGAGCCAGGGGTCTTATGGTTCAAGTCAAATATCTTCCGGCGGTAGTACTGGTTCTTATGGTGGTAGTCAATCAAATTATGGTGGCAGTCAAAGCTCGTATGGTGGAAGCAAGCCCTCATATGGAAGTAGTCAAGGCTCATACGGAAGTAGTCAGTCTTCTGGAGGTGGTCAAGGTTCTTATGGTGGTAGTACACTTTCCCCTGGTAGTAGTCAAGGGTCATACGACGGTAGTAAGCCGTCTTATGGAAGTAGTCAAGGATCTTACGGTAGCAGTCAATCTTCCATCAGTGCTAGCCAAAGTTCTTACGGGGGTAGCCAGTCTTCTTACGGACAAAGTCAAGGTTCTTATGGTGGAAGTCAATCTCCTTCCAGTGGTGCTTATGGTGGTAGTCGACCGGCATATAGTGGCAGCCAGGGCTCGTACGGAAGTGGTAACGGGGCTTCTTATGGGGGTAGTCAAGGTTCTTATGGGGGCACCCAAGGATCTTATGGGAGTTCTCAGGGTTCGTATGGAGGTTCTCAAGGATCATATGGTAGTAGCCAAGGAACTTATGGTGGTAGTCAGGGGTCTCTTGGTGGGAGTCAGGGATCTTATGGCAGTAATCAAGGAACTTATGGTGGTGGTCAGGGGTCTTACGGGGGTAGTCAGGGATCTTACGGGGGTAGTCAGGGATCTTATGGCAGTAACCAAGGATCTTATGGTGGAAGTCAGTCCCATTATGGTGCTAGTCAAGGATCCTACGGAAGCAGCCAAGTTTCCCAAACTAATACGGAAAGTTCGTATGGAAGTAGCCAGTCCACTTCCCTTAGTAGCCAGGAATCCTACGGAGGTAGTCAAGCACCTTATGGAACTAGTCAAGGTTCATACGGTAGCCGCCCTAATGACAAATTTGGGTCGAAACCGATTTACACATCAGATAATTACGGCCAAAAACCGGGTTATGATGAACGTCCAGATTCAAGTTATGGACAAAAACCTAACAACAACGAACAACCCGATAACGGCTACGGTCAAAAACCCGGTTATAACGAAAGACCAGATAATAGTTACGACCAAAAACCTGGTTATAACGAACGACCAGATAACGGGTATGGCTCGAAACCGGAATATAATGACCGACCGGGTAACTACGGCCAAAAGCCCGGTTACAGCGACCGACCTGATGGCAGCTATGGAGCGAATGAAAATAAACCATCGTATGGTACACCAGGTAATGGATCCAAGTATCCAGGTGTTAAACCGGTGTATGAGTATGAATTAGAAAAACCTGGTAATGCCCCAAGCTATATAGTCAGACCAGGAGGTGAAGTGGTGACTTCAAGGCCGGTAGTGATCGGAGACTATGGCGAAAGACTTAATGATCCGGGTAGAGAAGACAACTACAAAGGTAAGTTCAAGTTTAGTATATATTTTTTTAGATCTTCGTGAATAGATTAATGGTTATGTTGTGTATAAATATGTATACTGAAAAACTAAATAATTTAGAGGTATGACATAAAGGGGTGAATAAATCCCTAAAACGCCTAATTAATAATTTAATGATAATAATAAAACGTTTATGTATTGCCAAAATTAAGACTATTACAAAAATAAAAATAGACAAAAACTTAGAATTAAAAAAGACAAAAGGAAGTGGCTCAGCTAACTGTTGTCTGAGGTATAAAACTCAGCCAGCGCTGGTTTTCAGCCACTTCTGGCCCCTTTGGTGTTAGGCGGTGGTACTCAGGAGTTAGGCCTAACTGCTCCTCCATTATTATTATTTTCATTGCTGCTTAGGTTTAATAACACCAATTAAAATTATCATTAAAAATTATTATAAATAAAATCTATTATCTTATTTAAAGTCACAGTTCGTAGTTAATACGTAATCTGAAACCGTGTCTTATTGTCAGTAGTTTCTAGTAACAAACAATATTTCTAACTTTAACTTCTGACTTCTTTACAATTTTTCCGGATCATAGAGTAATATTTAGTTTTAGTTATTAAGTTTAGTTATATATTTCGTTTAGTTTAGTAGATACAATTTCAACTCAGATTATTTGAGATTCAATAAGAATTTATTTTACTTAAACTTTTTCTAACGATAATTTTGCTTCGCTGAGGTCACTGTCTGGATTCATAATGAACTAAACGAAATTCTCATATGACCACGATGCGTTGAATTTTAAAACAAAAGAATCACCGGTTCATATACTGTGGCCGGTTATTAAAGGTCATTCGTTTGTAAATCCTTTTGTGTCACATTTAGTTGATCTCTGAAAAGAGCGCTGTATATTCATGTTTGGCTGAAATAGGGTACTTCACAGGTTGTTATATTAATGCATATTAACATGATTAGTGGAAGATTGACCTGAACCTTTGAAATTGAGATAAAAAATTATGTGTTTTTAGGACATGTTATCAAGACATAATTTTGGCTTTCTATGCTAATATATTGATAGAACTCCAGTTAGTACTGCAGTGTGTTGCTTCGATTTGTCTCTATTCAAAGTACTATAATTGAAGGGATTTTCTGAGTTATTGACATTTTACACATTCACAGTGAAATGAAATGCATGAAATGCGGGACTATTTTTTCTATGCTTCTTATAACATTTATAATAGCGATTGCGTTTCAGAATTAATTATTACTTAAATACTGAATACTCAAGTAAAATTTCTTCTTCTTTCTTAATATGTCTATTATTTTTTTCGGCCATTCACAAGTTACATCGTTACGTTTATGTATTATTATATTATTTTGTACCCTGCAAAAGTTAAATTAGCATTAAACGATACATATAGACAATAAAGCATTTACGAATTTCTAGTTTCTACCATAGTAGAGAAAGTGATGTTTCTTTTTTAATGTTCTCAAAATTAATGAAGGTCAAAAGTTCTACCTAGTGAATCTACAAAGGTTATCTAAGGGTCATAAAAAAATATGGAACTGTTAAAAAAACAATGTCAAATAGTTTTTAAATGGTTCTTTGATGGTCACTAGCCGTGATGGTCATAACGAAGGCTGAATTATTATGTCATACGAGCTTTTATAGTGTTTGATGTCTTTACACTTTACTAATCAAAGCCTACCTTGATATACTCAAAGTAGATACCATTTCACCCTCCTCCCCTTTCTCTCCCCTCCTCTCCTCTCTAACTCATTTCTGTCGCCAACTTTCCGGCGGAAACCGTTCCTTCCTTTTTTTTCGTTCTGTGATTAATAATTTTAGTCGGTTGTCGCATTGGGCGTGAGGGCCTGACGTGGGGTATAGAGAGACCCGATGGGAACCGTCATCACAGGCCGCTTAGTAGGATCCTGAACCGAGGGATTGGTCTGGCGCGCCGGGCAAGGATTTTCCCATCCTTACTATTTCTCCGTCTGCAGATAAAATATTTCGGGAAGGATTTAGATATTTTGACCGACCTCCGGCATTTCGTCCATCACCTCCATGATCAAGTGCGTTAATACTGGGTTACATGAATTAAATAATCATGCTCTATTTTATTATTATTTTATTATTTATTCTCTACCGTAGAATGCCTGATACGTCATCACAATACATTCTAAGGTTCCGCTTAGTAGCTTCATAATGGAAGGTCTAAGCAATTTGGCTCGGATGGGCCGTTTGCTAGTCACTAAGTGGTTGTGTATGGTGTGAGTGAAGATAGAGGAGCGACAAAGATTAGACACTTTATTGGAGTCGTAAGATAATATTGGTTTTAAAATTCTTTGGAACCAACATTGATAAGTAGAGGCTTCTTTAAATAAGGTTTACACAAAATTACAGAATGTAGTACTCATAGATTTTAAAGGTCAATAAGTATAAGTCAGCAAAGATAAGTGTTGTGAGAGTTTGGTGGTTTGTAGTGGTAGGATATTCATAGCCGCCTGGATAGCGACCACGGTACACATGGGGTTAAAACCTGCCATATCGAACCACACACTTTGTGTAGATTGCGTTTCAAGATCAGCCAATGTATACCCGATTCTCCCGTGGGGCTTGTTGGGTCCATCCTTGTATCCCTTTATTTATTATGGTCATCCGTCTGTCCTGTTGCAGGCCTCTTGATTTGCTTCTTCCCTCTTCGGAGTGTGATGAAGCATACAGGCGTGATTCTGGTGACCACCGACAAACGCATTATTTCATTTGTTTCATTGTACGTACACAAGGTCAAAAGCCCGCCATAACGGCCAGTTCAGGCGAATCACGTTCTGGGATCAGCCAGTATAAATAAATAAATAAATAAATAAATAAATCCAAGTAACCTCAGGCTAACATAATTCTGCCGACCATCGAAGGACCCAATGCCTCCTGACGGTTAACGGTATGTTGAACTGCATGGTACTTAACATCAAGTCCAAAGTTATGATTTTACAGTTCTCATATTTATATTGTCTACTTTATCAATTCGCCCTAGCTCATGTCCTACACCTTCCCGCATAGATTGTGATCTGATATCAAGATCCTTTGATTCATTGTGTACAAAACTTATTGTTTATGTTATATCATACTTTATTGCTATTTGTACGTGACCTTCTTCATTGTTATCGGGAACTTACTATGGTGTGGAAAAAATATTTGAATGTTAAAGCTATTAGTCGGCTTGATTATAATATTCATTATTTAGAGTATTTACTCTGTAGTGCAGTGGGCGAGTAGCCGGCTATGAAGCGAGATACCACGTGTTCGATTCCCGGCAAGTGGCAAGATTTTGTGTGATTCGCAAATGTTTGTTTGGGGTCTGATTGTTTCTCTCCAGAGGGGTTGACGTCAGGCAGACGGCCGGTCGTAAAAACTACAAGCCATATCTTCCTTTATGTGTTCAAAATAAATTGCGCCGACCCCGTTGCGATTGGGACAAGGGCAGGTACAAAGAAAAGTGTTTACTGAGATATAGCAAGAAAATCTTGGACTTAAAACGCATTATCTAAAGCTGAGTGCAATCTATAGACGTGTTCTTCTTTCATGTAAATATCTTCTTAGCATATTCTTAGCAAATAATGCGTCCGGTATGGCGATAGGCTCGCCCTTCACCACATCATTGCATGCAAATAAGGTCAGCGAAAAATGGGTACATCAGTTGCAATTCTGCCTACCCCTTCAGAGATAAGGGCTTCAACTTATACTATGTAGCAAGAATATAATGAGATTGAATCATGCTCATTTCATAAATTGAAAAATATCGGTGAGTTTGCATTTGCATAATAAAAAAAAACTAAATACGTTTACCATCATATAATAATATCGTAGGATATCAATATGGGCTTGAAAATTCACACAAACCATTCGAATGACCTAATTTTGAGGTCCAATAAAAAATTAACAGGTGAACAAATGAGTATGCATCACAGTTTTGTTTAAAATCAAGGTGAATACGAACAATGGAGATAGTCCATTGAAAAGTTACTTTTCGGGTTGCGTTTCTTAGAGGAGTCAATTTTATTTTTTTGATGTGTAGGGGGGGTAAGTGTAAAGCTAAAATCAAGTTTGTGGGGTCGCCACCCTTGTCCCACGGCCGCCATCTTGAAAATAGGGGTTGAAACGGTTTTTACGATATATCTCTTAAACTATTTATCTGATAAAAAAAATTGTTAACGTTTTTTGTTGCTAATTAAATTCTCTATAACTTTGGTCCAGTAACTTTTTGTCGTAAAACTATAAATAAAAAAGTTATAAGTGAAAATGTAATAAAGAAAAAAATAAAGATGATAATTCTCTTGACAGCCTAAGATACAAACAATTCTCCAAGGCAGTGACAAAAAGTACATTTAATTTATCTTCACTTCCTCCAACACAAGACACAGCTCGCTTTCATACTTTCCGAGTCTACCATCAGGTCCAGTCGTGGCTTGGTAATAATAATGATCCTGAAGACTGGGGCTGGAAAAAATGTGGAAAATTATTGATGCCAGTGCAGAGCTCTAAACCTCCAGCACCCCCTGAGCTTCTTAAATTGATCTTTTGTAAATGCAAAGGAAACTGTGGAGCGATGTGTGGATGTCGAAAAGCAGGGCTAAAATGTTCCGCAGTGTGCTTCCATTGTTCTGGAGAACTGTGTTCTGTGTCTTGTGTTGGAGGAAGTACTTTTTGTCACTGCCTTGGCGAATTGTTTGTATCTTAGGCTGTCAAGAGAATTATCATCTTTATTTTTTTCTTTATTACATTTTCACTTATAACTTTTTTATTTATAGTTTTACGACAAAAAGTTACTGGACCAAAGTTATAGAGAATTTAATTAGCAACAAAAAACGTTAACAATTTTTTTTTATCAGATAAATAGTTTAAGAGATATATCGTAAAAACCGTTTCAACCCCTATTTTCAAGATGGCGGCCGTGGGACAAGGGTGGCGACCCCACAAACTTGATTTTAGCTTTACACTACACATCAAAGAAATAAAATTGACTCCTCTAAGAAACGCAAGGTGAGGCCTAAAAAATGTAATATTTCAATGGACTAAGAAGATTTATAGTTTTGTTTTATGATCCAATTACGTCATCATGACAAAATTGTAGCCGTTCTTGTTTATAATGTGAGAAATTATATTACTACTACTATACATACTGGTGGGAGGATACTTGTATCCGACCGGATAGCGACCACCGTACACTGGTGCTTAAACCTGCCATAGTGGCCCACCTTGTGTGGGTCGCGTTCCAGGGTCAGCCAGTGTATATCCGGTTCTCCCGAGGGGGCTTGCCCCTGATCCTAACCCTTTTCCCATCCCTTTTTCCTTCCCCTCTCCCTTGGCCATGGGATGAGATACTGCGGGGTCGCCAGTATTCCGTTATAGTTCATCCCGGGAACTTTGGCAGGCCGGCATAATCTTGCCGACCTACGATGGACACATTGTTTATCGTTGGTCGACACTATTCTTGGATTGCGCTACACTTACCATCAGGTGTAGCGTAGTCACTTTTCCGAGCCAGGATAAAATAAAAAAAAAACATACACTACTGCCACTTTTCGAGTTCGAATCTAGGTCCTCTTATTTCCCTAACTATAAACCATATCAAAAGCCGTCCTCTAATTTGTATTATTTTATCAATACATGTCATTGGTCGTTTTCAATTATGATTACAGTCAACCTGGGTAATTTTGGCTCACTTTAGAGGTAATTTATAGTAGTACGGATTTACTTTTATTGTTATTTGTCATAAATTAGTGTTTCTAGTGGGATATTGGCCTTTATAATCTAAATTTCTGTGTTATTTATCAAAACGATAAATAAAAGACCCTTAAATTACCAAAAAATTGGTGAGCCAAAGTTACACTGACATGGGTAACATTAATAAGTATGAGGAGTTGATGAAGAAAATCTCTAATTTATGTCGTTTTTTTTACTCCTCGGTAAGATTAGCTTGTCATATTGATAAAAAAATACATTTCGTTTATATCACTATCTCCTTTTTAGTGGCAACGTAGGGTTGCCATATTAATACAATATTAAACTGCCTGGTTTATCAAAATCAACTTCTATTTAATGGACCTCTTAAATCAAGTTATTATTGTATTAATCAGGTTTTGATGTACTTGATGTACTTTTTATGTTTTATCATTGAGCAATGCCTAAACTAATAAAAAATAATAAAACAAACTCAATCACATAAAAAAAAACATAATATCGGCTCTCAATTCCCCCCATACCATGTATAGAAATTGATCATCAATCGCATAAGAATCGCCTCGTTTTGTGATTTAAGATCCTCCAAATCGACTAACTATATTTCGGGGGTGACAATTAAATAAGTTAAGCTTTGATGGCCACTTCCACCCTTCAAAACTTTTTTGCATAATTGAAATTTCCACGCATTGTCTGTCCTCGCCCCGAGCTAATGTTACCCCAAATGGTCTGAAAATAAAACGGATCGAAGATTAATTATTTTTTAAAAATCTGTCAATATCGCGGGATATTTCAGTGTTATTACATAAAAAACATATGATTCTTCAACATAAAACTGAACTCGCCTTCTGTAGTTCTTCTGTAGTAACTGCTATACACAACTTTTTAGCAAGTTTATTTTTAACTCTATTTACCGCCTAAATTTTGAATGATGAGAAATAAATATATATTTGACAAATATCAAATGTCACTGTAGGTTTCGTTCAAAAACACTTTTTACCTTCATAAATTAAACAACTTATTATTATACAGTGATTCAGTAAGCAGAGAAAAAATTAAACGTTCAAATACAAGTTAGTGAGTCAATGTTACATTGAAAGCTAAAGTTACCCAGGTTGACTGTATTGATTAATAATAAAATGTAAAATCCAAACGTTTATTTTATAAGCAGGCCACAAAAGGCTCTCTTAAAAGTCATAAATAGATAAATTCCACTGAACTGCCTCTACCTAAGGGTTGGGGAAGGGGACTCTGGATTTTACGGAATTGGGAAGGTTCTGAAAATAGATTGTTCAATACCAAACACTACTCAAATACTCTAGCATAACTAATACGCTATCGCGTATCAAAATAAATGTGCGTAAATAATGTCGCACACTTAGCTAATTTTCTGGACAAAATGGTTTCTTTAAATGTGCGGATGTATCAAGGCTATATGTATTGTTTCAATCCTAAGAGTAGTTATTTTAAAACAAAAACAGTAAAGATTTGTTCAGATGTTCATTGTATTGGTTCCGTGTAATAGGAGCTAAAACGTATGGATTTTATTATTTGTCTTCTTAGCTTGACTGAAGAGATGAGAAAGTCTTTCGCCCGAGTAAGGGCCATGTCTCACATTACCATCACCACTCAGAGCTGTGGATTATAATGTACTGCATAGTACTGAATACGTTTAACTCTCTCAGTGCAAGTGTAGCTTTATTTTCATAATATCCAGCAACTACACTGGCTTCGATGTCTTTCAAATCGGAATATAATATGTTATAAACTTGGGAGTAATAATTGTCCTTTTGGAAAAAATAACTCTCTTGTCCAACAATTTTAATTATCTAATGGAAAAATATGCGCCATAAGGCCGGTTAAAACTAATTTTAAACTGGGCTGAACTAAATGTCTCTAGGGACGAGTTGCGGTCATGTACGCTCGCGGGAGTGTAGTTGTTTGCCTGAACATTTCACACATCTCTACTTCATGCGACCAGGGGGCTTAGCACATGCAACCCGAGATAAATTTGCCGACTCGTATTGTTGTGAAAAACCCATTTTATATGGTTATCTTTATATGTCTATAGAAGGTAATACGTTTGGATAGAATATTCACCTCGTTATGTCAAAAGTAGAGATACCGCAGAGAAAATTGTAAAGCTTCAACCTCTCTGTGACATTTTGTCTACGAACCCTATGGCGATATCATTGTGTCGAATGTTGACACTTAAACCTGAGATATTTGCCATCGATAATTATCTATCTCGCGCGCGAGATTCTTGTTGCTTAAGTTAACCCTCCGACTACCTATTTATATTATCTAGAGGTTATAGGGCTAGATGTACTCACCTTGGATATCGTTTTATAAATGGTGCAAAGGATTTCTATTTTCCAAAGCATTATTTAAACACAAGCTCACGATCGGTCGCTGCCGGAACGATATAATTTGCCAAATTACCCGGAAGAGCACCAAAAGATTGCTATTTTGGAACAAACTGAAACCACAGCTTTGTATAAGTGATAAAGCTACGCTGTAGTCAGTTTTGTATGTATCGCAATTAGGTCGATAAGACTGAGGATTCAAGAGTGATGATGATTTTATACCAGTTATCCTATTGGTCGTTTATCAGAATTCTGATGTTGCTATATCTTCTTTATTTGCTTGTTCTTTTCCATTAGTTGTATTCAAAAGAGAGACAGACAGCTACATGACATTTCTTTGGAGATCTTAACCTAGTGTATGGGCACCATATATTAGATGTCAATTTTTTTGAATTGAGTTCTTAAAATCGTTTTTTATATAAAATACGCTAGTAAGTAGGTCACCTGATGATAAGTGATTTCCACCACTTCTGAATGCCCTCAATACTAGAGGAATCATGGACACATTGCTGACCTCAAAGGAAAAGGGATTGAGGCTAGGGCCTCCGGATATCTCACTCACGGTACGAAAAGAAGCAGTAAGCTGAACTGGCCCTCATTCGGTACAAATGAATACCTAGGTTAGTTTATGTAATTTTAGTTTTTTTATTTTGTGTTCCAATAATGAATATATTTTTCTTTCTTTTTTTACTTCATTCGGTTTTCTGTGAGATATGGTAACAACTTGGTCAAGCCGGAGAAGACCGTTCATGCCATGCTATCGTCTACCACCCTAACTTCTACCACTCTATCTTCTTCTAACCCTAGTGTTCCCTTCCGATATTTTATGTATCCTCTTATTCAGGTTTCGTATAAATCAAGTGCACTTGTATTTGTACCAACGAGTTATGCACAATGGTCGGATACGTTAGGTTTTTGATTTAAATAATTTTTAACGTAGAGACAATAGGCCCAGTGCGGAATTATCAGTTTTAATCAACTGGCTTGTTGGTGTTGTGTGGATTTGCTTTTTATTACATTTAGTAATATTGCTGTCTATTTGTTCTTTTTTTAAATGGCTCTTTTGAACCTTAATAGGTAAACAGTTGAGCTTTGCACAGAATATGCGTTACTTTTGCGGATTTCCTAAAAATAACTCCTTCTTGTTCCATCCCCATTGCAGTGGGGTCGACATAACAATTAACATTTTTAAATGTAAAAAAAATACGCTTTTTAACATATGTTACGGAAAAATTGGCTTATAGCATATTGAGTGGAGCCCAATGCTAGTGGGATTAGGGCAGAAAGAAGATGAAAAAGAATTAGATACAGCGTAGCCAACATAAAATATTAAATTTACGCCTTGCTCATGGAATCCAATCAAGCAATGCTCTTTGTAAAATAATATTTTAGTACTATAAGAAATTATAGTCTAAACCGATAAACCAGCTCACATTTACTTAAAAAATGGGAATTTCAAGATGCAAGAATATAATGCATTATAATTGATTTTAAATACAATATTTATGTTGCAATTGGGATTTGAACTCAGCTCACTTGGACTCATCTATCCTTTGTTTTAGTTCTTGTTAAATAAAAACGAAATCCAACAATAATACATATTTGAAACATATCTACATTATATCAACGCAGTTTTCCCACCCACATATAAGGTTATGTCGAATAATGCCACTGTTCAGTCGACTCGCGTTACGCGTTGACCCCGCCGACCCACATACTGACATTAATGATAAAACATAGCAAAAACAAAAATGTATAATGTAAATAGTATTATACAAAGTTTAACGTTTTTGAGGGCTTATTGTGATTCAATTTAAGAGTTTTTTTTTTATTGATGTAGTTATTCATTATTTTAATATAAATGTTTATGTTAGTTGTTGCATAACAATTGTATTATAAAAATTAATGTTTTTTTTTTAATTTATATAAAGGGATAAAGATTTTATTATTAATATTACCAACGTCATTTTACAAATTGTGTATAAATTTTCAACAACGCATAACTATAGATGCTAATTAATTAAAAGTATGTCTTTTTAAACCTTTAATTTAATTCAAATGATAATCAATAGACATGATAACAATTCAAGTTTGTAAAGTTTTTGTACAGTACACTGTATTTGCAACTTAATGATATTTTTTTAGCCAAAAGATGTTTATAAAAAGTGATAATGCTATTGTGCGGTGAATAATGCCAATGTTGTGTTGTGAAAATGCGCGTGTATGTTACATTGTCGTTTTGTGTGTTTGTGCATCTCGCTGTGGGATCTAGAGTTATACTTGTTGAGAATGCGCCCAGTATGTATTGGTTTTTTGTTTCTTTTATTTGAATTAAGAATCAATAATTATATTAATTGGTTAATTCTCATTGGTTGAGACTTCTCGCTTTGAGTAATTAGCGTACAAACACGGTATTCAATTGGAACGTTATCTAACGGTTACGTATTTTTTAACGAGCCTTACAATTTCTACAAGAAGATCCTTTGACTCGCGTCATACTACGACGTCTTAGATGCTGATGATGTTCTATTTTAAAATTTTAACCGACTTCAAAACAATGAGACGTTCTTAACATCGACATGTTCTTACTTCCTTGATATTTCGCTGTACTGACAAGCATGGCTCACAAACATACTTGTAACGCTAATGTGGAGAGGGGGGCAGTTCGATAGTTAAGGGGGGCAATTTAAAAATGGACTCGCCACGACTTAAACCCTTTCGCTTTGGGTTATTTAAATGCAATGCTAGATATCGGTGATAAATTTAACAAAAATATGTTAAGGTGGCCTAAAAAAGGTTGGGAAACACTGCTTTAAATCGTCAAAATCTGAGAAATCTGTGAAAAGTTACATAGTTTGTTGCTGCAGCCACGCTATAGACAGTTCTGTTTAAAGCATGAATGAGCTGATTCGATCGGTGTAGTGATGTGAAAACCTAAGCGGTAGTTTAGAAATCTCACAACCTCTCACCCTTCTCCGATTCCTAGTTCTCTCCTTTTTCCTAATACATCTTCTTTCATTTAAAGCTGACAACGCACTTATAATTCTTGTAGTATTGAAGCTATTCAAGGCCGGTGGAGATCATTTACCATCGAATGACCTACTTGTCCATTTTTCGGCCTATGCTATATAAATAACCTTACCATTAAAATCGCCCGACGCCAATTAAAATAACATCAGCAGGTTTAGTTCGAGTCACAAATATGTTCACAGTTTTCGAATTCGTATAAAATTACTATTGTCAAATTAGTTTTTTTTAATATTTGATAGAATGACGCGACGAGCAAGGCGCTCGCCCGATGGTAAGCGCCACGCCTGCCCATAAACATATAATAACCACACAGAACTTTGAATTACAAAGCACTGCATGGCACTGAACTGCGCTCGTCACCCCGATACATAGGATGTTAAGTCTCATAATGCCCGGTCATTTCACTGGCTTTGATATCCTTCAAACCGAAACACAACAGTGCTTACACACTGATGTTTGGCGGTAGAAATAGACAAAACGGTGGTACCAACCCAGACGGCCTTTTACATACGAGGGACCTACCACCGTGTGTATTTATGTACAGGCCCCCTAATGTTCATTATGTTGGTACTGGTGCAAACCGTTCATCGAGTTTTTATACCCAAGTTAGTGGGTCATATCTATTTATATTAACGGATGCTGAATCACCCGCTGTCAAGGTTTCATCCGCGTTATTCTTGATTTTTTGCCCGAGTCCGTTTTGTTGATACATGGCTGCGCTTCAACGAAATGTGATTATCTTGTCCGAAGATTAATTAATTACTAGATATTTACTTTCATGCATCTCACTAAGATTTTGTGTACAAGGATTATATATTTTTTTACAAGTTGGTAGGTTACTAGTATGCGAGAGGCCTTCAAGCAACAGTGTGTAAGCACTGTTGTGTTTCGGTTTGAAGGACATTGAAGCCTGTGAAATTACTGGGCATTGTGAGACTTAACATCATATGTCTCGGGGTTACGCGCGCAGTTCAGTGCCATACAGTGCTTTGTGATTCAAAGTTCTGTGTGGTGTAGCTTCTGTTTGTGGGCAGGCGTGACGCTTACCATCAGGCGAGCGCCTCTTCGTCATTGAATAAACTAAAATAAAATAATATGTATGTGAAGTCCCATTATATTATGTTTTATATATGGTAGAGCCACTTTATAGACAGTATGAATCATCCCGTTATTGAAGTACTTATTATCAGGTGATAGCGCGTTAGTCAGCCTCTGCTATAAAAACAAAACCAAATTTACGCATTGAAATAAAACTGATTGAAACGGATTTTATCGCAGTTTTTTTATTTTAATTTTGGTCCTGACGTTTCGAAAGCTTTTCAGCCTTCGTGGTCACGGGGTCCACCCCGTTTAAATTAGTTTTATTTCAATGAGTAACATTCGCGTAAACGTAAGAAATCATTAAACAAATTTACTATTTGACTTTAACTACATATTTTCCTTATGAAGCAGCGATAGCTCAGCGTGGAGTGGTATGGACTGTCGAGACGAAAGTCACAGGTTCGAAACCAGCCCCAAGAGCACACACCACTGACTTTTCCGAGTTACGTGTATATTAATTGTTAATTATCGCTTGCTTTAACGGTGAAGGAAACATCGTGAGGAAACCTGCATACCTGAGAATTCGATAAGATTTTTCGAAGGTATGTGAAGTCTGCCAACCCGCATTAGGCCAGCGTGGTGGACTAAGGCCTGATCCCTCTCATTCAGTAGAGGAGGCCCGTGCCTAGCAGAGGGACGAATATAATATATAGGGCTAATGAAAATAAAAAAAAACATATTTTCAAATATATTTTTTCTTCCACAGCATGTTTCCGTCGAGTACTGGCTGGGAAGAGAGCTCTCCGCAGTCACGTGAGAAAAGTATTGACTTGCGAACGAGTTGAGGACTGCAGGCGGGAATGCGCCACCGAAATTAGATTCCCTTGCGAGAGTTTTAACTATCGGTAAGGTGTTTTACAACGACAAAATATATGTAATAGAATCTAAGTGTTCATACTGCGCATGCCAAAACAAATAGATAAAGTATGAGATCTTACGCACGCGTTAACTGATAGTCTGCAATGGATGGTATATCAACCGAACATAATAAAATGATTTTTTTTGTACTGAAAATTATCATAAAATCTTAGTAATGTATTGAAAATTGCTCTGAAAAGTATTAAAGCGATGTTAATTTTATATCAGTGGTGTCTTACAAGATGATCTTACAAGAGCAGTCTTATATTGCAAGAGCTTGGTTATTTAATGAACCTGGTACCACACCTATTGACTTACTATTCTCGAGGATTGCGCCGGCTAGGCTAAAACTCGCATTGGACATAAAATGGGGGAGGTTTTGCCTAACAGTGGACACCGAAATTGATTAAAAACATAGCATTTCCGGGTTACCTTTTGATTATCAGGCGTGGATATCACTGAAAAAAATAAAATGAAATTAATTAATTAAAAATAAAAATATAAATTAAATTATATTTTTATTATTTTTTAAATTAATTTCTATTAGGTGAAATGCGTCTGCTCTGTGTTTTTCTATTGTTTAAAATGACTTCTTGATTTTAGTCTTAAGAGACCCTTCCGATAATATTGCTATATCCTTATTTCATAAGCTCACGCCTATATTCTCGAAGGGTCAACTAAAGGTGCAAGTAGTACAACCACAAACGCAGTTTTTTTTTCATATTATGTCATAGATGGTGAGCATATCGCCATATTGGTTACAAATTCCTATCCCAGGCAACGCATGTATGACTTTTTGCATTGAAAACACACAATATTTGGTCTGATCATAGAAAAATCACTAAGCTCAACACAACACTATTAATAACGTCCTCAAAGATAAAATGTAATTACGTAGAGTTCTAAAATCCGGTAGAGTGAGGTACAACCTCGGGTCAGCGGTTATCGGCGCGTACCATCTGTATTGTGTAGAGATCACCTTGCGTTCGCTGATAGCGCAGGGACGGAGCCGGAACAGGGGGGCACAATAGTGAGAAAATGTAAGGGTTCCGATGATTGGATATAGCACGCGCGGTTATACGCGTGGGAAACATTTATGTGTGACTTGGTGATAGTAATTGAGTACTATTATTTGTATTGACGTAGAGTATACTGATGAAAATGTAGAATTCTGTAAGTTTAATCATAGATTTAGAATTTACTCTTATTTATCTCAATAGTAGTTAGTAGACCAGCTAATAGTTTGACGAACTATTGATTAATGTAATCATTGGAATCCCTTATGAAATTAGTAAAACAAATGGAATATTGGTACAATTATTTGTACATCATTTATAACCTTCCAATTTTGGCTACTAAGTAGGTGATTCGTCATTTCTTTTTATTCCATGGGTCACAATACCTATATATTTTTTTTCCGTACCTTAAGTGCACATCTGTCTTCCACTAACCTAACAATAATTTACATGGAAGATGCGAATACCATAATGACCCCAATGTGACATAATCAGGCCAAACTGAAGGTTGCCTGTTGTGCATTGTATGCTACGGTTTTATGGTGCCTCTTACTTACATACTATATGCTTATGTTATAATTTCATAAGTAACTTCTATAAAATTAAAATATTTTGTATGACAATTTAGTGGTGTGCTGGTACTTTCTCATTTTAAGTGGTAGAGCCACGCTGTAGACAGTTTTTTCTACAGCATGAATGGGCTGGCTCGACCGGGTCGTTACCACTGTCTCACAGAAAACCGACGTAAAGTAGCGGCTTGCTGCTGCGTTTCGTACGGTGAGTGAGATATCCGGAAGCCCAAATCCTCTCCCCTTCCCTATCCCTAATTATCCCTTACCTTTAAGGTCGGCAACGCGCCCATGATTCATTCTTCTGGTGGTGGGCGTACATGGGCGGTGGAGATCACTTACCATCAGGTGACACACTTGCTCGTTTGCCGGCTTATGCTATAAAAAAAAAAGAAAAAAAAAGTAATTTACATTTAGTATCTGAAGAAAAACCGAGTTCACGAATTTCATGCCATAATGGAATATGAGTTTGGACCCACAAATGTTTATACGAAATTTAAGTGTTGTATTCACAAGACTAAAAACACATTAAAACCCTTTAGAATATACCCAATTTAATATCATTTAATGCAATTAAATATACGAATGATCACAAATTCCCATTAATTACATAATCAGAAAAATCTGGATGCATTGCTGACCTTTACGGAAAGCAATGGGGAAGGATCTAGGGGCGATTATCGGATCATTTTTTTTTACGAAAAATATGTTCTACAGGCTTGACAACACTTTCCGAGGAAAAGGCATTTGCGAACTGATGACGAAACCAATAGAAGCTTTCGATGTTCGACGCGACTTCGTTGAAGACAAAGACTACGACTTTTATGAACGAGACCGAAATAGCTTGGAACCCAACTGTCCAGACACGTTACGAGGACCGGGTCTCTTACATTCTGGTTTTTTATCCTCAAAACCAGGAAAGACTGGAGAGGGTGACGGATGGAGGGATAGGAGCGACTGGCATAACAGAGAATATGGATATAACAGATATGAGAGTGAGAGGAGGGGATCAACAAACAGAAGATACGAGGACCGTTTTTTTGTGCCGTATCAGATAGGTAAGTTATATTTTTCTATTTCATTGAATGACGAGACGAACAAGGCGCTTGCCTGATGGTAAGCGCCACGCCTGCCTATAAATAGAAACAACACAACACAAAGCTTTGAATTATAAAGAACTGCATGGCATTGAACTGCGCTCGTCACCCCGAGACAAAAGATGCTTAGTCTCATAATGCCCAGTAATTTCACTGGCTTCAATGTCCTTCAAACCGAAACACAAAAGTGCTTACACAGTGTTGCTTGGCGGCAGAAATAGACAAAGCGGTGGTTCTAACCCAGATGGCTTCTCGCATAAGAGGGACCTACCACCTTGTAAAACACTAAAACACTTGACTAAAACACGTCATGTTAACGCCTTTACCGTAGGTGCCGTAGATGACTAGATAGCTAATAATAATTGAAACAAAGCATAAAGCCCGATAAATAACTATTTCCCCATAGTTTTATAGATTACCTAGTCTTTATTTGGATAGACTTAATAAAAAAAAATCCAAAAATGTATATCAACAACTATAACATTTTAGGTGTTAGTAGAAGTAACGATGACCAGCATAACTGGGGACAATATGGCGGATCCTATGGAAACTACAACTCATATTATAAAGATACAGAAGACTACCACAAATCCATTAACCACTGGCGCCTAACCAACCAAATTGACCGACCTTACGGTGTCAGACCTTTGGAAAATGCAATAGAGCATCCCATCAGCAGACCGAGAGACTCCTTCGATTACCAGAACCTAGTGAAGAATCCGGGGGGCCAGAGATATGGATATGGCAATTGGAAAAGGGGGAGGTGGAACAGTTCCGGAGGGTCCTGGAATAGTGTAGAGTATCGGGAGTATGAAAAGAATAAGTTTGAGGGGAGAAGTGAGGAGACTGACGGCAGAGGTAAGTTGTTTAAAGAATTCTTCACCGTGTATGTCGTTCATTATATTAGATACGGTGATCTGTACTAGATCTTAAACGAGAGGGTCCATTGGGCTTAGTTGGTATCTTCTTTCATTTTTACCATCAAGCGAGCCAACTGCTCATATAATCATTAAGTTAAATAGAAAAACAGAAGTTTGTGTCATTAATAAGCAGATAGAATTTTTATATATTTTCGTGATACAAATACAGAGAAGTTTATTATGTAGTGACAGGTATATTTTTGATGTATTTGTTACTTTTAGATTGTTCGTCCCGTCGTCGGCCGGGTATGTCTCTGAGTTCTGGAGCAATCAGAAGGTCATTGTTAACCGAAAATGTGGTGGAGTGTGAAGCAGCGTGCTTTGGCGAGAGAGAGTTCAAATGCGTTTCATATAGCTTCAGGTACAATTCATACCAGTTTAGATTTCTGCTGACTACGGTAAAGGCACCGGTACTTGGTACAACTAATAAGACTGTTGAAACACACACTAAATTTTTTCACATCCATTTGCGATACTTATGGATTTTTTTTAAACTACTAACTACAAAATTTACGGAGCTCATGAGAGCATGCGATTTTCAAGTACCATTGTAAGGTGCCGCTACTGTAGTAGTGTTTATCTCACCTTTATAATGACGTCAGAATTTTGCCACAATCTCGCTTTGGGAGTCAAACCTGTGTTACTGCGTATTGGTTATCCATATTCGATTTTATGACAAATTGATAGTAACGATGGCTTGAGGTTTAAAGATCATTATTTTATTATAGGTACTCAAATTCTCGAGGTTCCGACAACTGCTTCCTGAGTGAGCGTCCATACAGGGGCTTAGAGCTGTCTGCAGACAGCGGTTCTGACGTGTACGCCATGCCTCAAGACCACGGCTGTGTCACGATCAACTATAGACCTTGGGTCGAGAGTGGTAAGGTTTTTTTCATCCTGGCACAGCAAAGTGACTACACTGTGGTTCTGACGTGTACGCCATGCCTCAAGACCACGGCTGTGTCACGATCAACTATAGACCTTGGGTCGAGAGTGGTAAGGTTTTTTTCATCCTGGCACAGCAAAGTGACTACACTGTGGTTCTGACGTGTACGCCATGCCTCAAGACCACGGCTGTGTCACGATCAACTATAGACCTTGGGTCGAGAGTGGTAAGGTTTTTTTCATCCTGGCACAGCAAAGTGACTACACTGTGGTTCTGACGTGTACGCCATGCCTCAAGACCACGGCTGTGTCACGATCAACTATAGACCTTGGGTCGAGAGTGGTAAGGTTTTTTTCATCCTGGCACAGCAAAGTGACTACACTGTGGTTCTGACGTGTACGCCATGCCTCAAGACCACGGCTGTGTCACGATCAACTATAGACCTTGGGTCGAGAGTGGTAAGGTTTTTTTCATCCTGGCACAGCAAAGTGACTACACTGTGGTTCTGACGTGTACGCCATGCCTCAAGACCACGGCTGTGTCACGATCAACTATAGACCTTGGGTCGAGAGTGGTAAGGCTTTTTTCATCCTGGCACGGTAAAGTGACTACACTGCAGTTCTGACGTGTACGCCATTCCTCAAGATCACGGCTGTGTCACGATCAACTATAGACCTTGGGTCGAGAGTGGTAAGGTTTTTTTTCCATCCTGGCACGGCAGTGGCTACACTGCAGTTCTGATGTGTACGCCATGCCTCAAGACCACGGCTGTGTCACGATCAACTATAGACCTTGGGTCGAGAGTGGTAAGGTTTTTTTTATCCTGGCACGGCAGTGACTACACTGCACCGGTAAGTACTGTACAAGTACAAGTTAACAAGGTGGTAGGTCCCTCGTATGCGAGAGGCCGTCTGGGTTGGTACCACCGCTTTGTCTATTTCTGCCGCAAAGCAGCAGTGTGTAAGCACTGTTGTGTTTCGGTTTAAAGGACATTGAAATTACTGGGCATTATGAGACTTAACATTTTATGTCTCTGCGAGCGCAGTTCAGTGCCATGCAGTTCTTTGTAATTCAATGTTCTGTGTGGTGTTGCTTCTGTATATGGTGAGGCGTGGCGCTTATCATCAGGCGAACGCCTTGCTTGTCTCGTCATTCAAAAAAATAAAATAAAAAAAATGAGTCCAAATATAATGTCGACCTAAAAAAACACTGCGTTTCTCAACGATCACCAGAATTATACCGGTCTAAGGTAACTGGGACAAGTTGCCCCGGAACGTAGCGCATCAGATCAAGCCACTATTGCGGGTTTATCATCATGTGTAAAGTTGTTGCTATCCGGTCGGGTAGCGATGTAATAGATACCATTCCACCAGCATTTTCCTAATTTAATAAGTTGGTATATACATACACACCCACGCCTGTAATCACCTAAGGGGTAGGCAGAGGTGTAACCCGTACACCCACGTTTCACCGAGTTTATTTTCGTCCTATGATATGATAGGGGACGAGCCTGTCGCTATACGGGGCACAAATTCCACTCCGAGCTGATATTGAGCATTTCGTGATAGAAAAATATCACTTTTACTCGACTCGGGGATCGAACCCGAGACCACAACTATGCCACCGTGGCAGTTAATAAATTTATATGTTGGTGCTTTAAGCCACGTTCCAATCGTCATTCTGTATTGGATGTTCACGACCAACAATGGCCAATTGACACAATCTGATAAACTCTCCTGCAAATGTACAATGAGTCGCATTCCACCGATTACTTTGTCGTATTTATCAGTTGAATCATTACTTCTTGTTAACAAGTGGTTTTAACCGACCAAAGAAACGGAGGAGGTTCTTAATTCGTGTGTATATATTTTTCATATTCACGCATAGCTCCGAAAAATGTACTACTATGCGCGAGGTTTTATGCAGGTATGCGAGGGACTGTCTGGGTTAGGACCACCGCCTTATTTATTTCTGCTGCCAAGCAGCGGTGTCGATGTAAATTTAAAACATTATAAATAAATAAATAAATACACCCAACAGTCACACACATAGTCCTGACCCCACAGTAAGATACGAGTCTAGTGTCGTGGGTATCAGGAACTACGAGAGACTTTCGGTCTCACAACACCCAGACCCCGAGACAAATATTTGTGGCTCACACAAATGTTTGTCTAGGTGCGGGGATCGAACCCGCGGCCTCTCGCTTCACAGCCGGCTACTCGCCCGCTGTGCCACGGAGGCTGTCTTATGATTTAAATATTATGTGTTCCGTTTGACGTCTGAAGTCCATATTATGAGAGAGTACATCGCTTCCTTCCGTCGGTTTTCGGCTAGGTGTCGCTACTTTCCGTACGCTTCCGGCCTAAGCGCCCTCTGCTGGCCCTAGCTGTAAACTAATTTACACGAGACAAGCCGCCATTTTGTTTCGTCATTGTTGCGTCGTTTTTCAAACAGTCGTGACGGTTAGGTGATCTTAAGTATTAAGAATAATTAAATCTTCGATATTTCGAGAATAAAGTAGAAATTTCGATAAGAATTTTGAATATTTTGGTTTTCCGTACGCATTTATTCCAATATGGATAAAAATAGTGATAAGGGTGAAAAAAAAAAAAGTATCGCGTGTTCGGGTTCTTCAAGAAAACGGCCGGCCTCACCACCACCTACGGATTTGGATGGAGCATCCGAGGAGCATAGCGGTTCATCATTGTCATCAAGCAGTGACATAGCCCTCCGGCTCGTAAGTATAACAGCGGGAACGTAGCTTGGAAAGGAGGTTTGAAATTCTTTTTCAACAGCTGGTGAGTCATGTAAATAATATTTTGTGTGCGAATTTTATTGTCAAATTAATTCAATACGTGGGCTCAGTCATCGGTTTCTAGACATTTTCATTCTAGTACTATGAGTGTGGAGCCATCAGCTTCTTCTCAAATTCAAAATGAGGAGTTTTTGCGTCTACCCTCAGATACTAATACGTTTGATTATGTTGCTAATTTAGATGTTACTATTAAAGACCCAGCGGTCTCTAAAGCGATTCCTGACCTTATAGCTTAAATTTCTTCCATACAACGATTTGACTCGCCGTAATGGAATGCAGTACGTTACTCAGATACCCAGAAAAAGTACGTGGCATTTCCAACATTTACTGAGTAAAGAGTAAATGAAGAATTGAGACGGTTCGAAGATCCTTTCGCCCCACTGCGTTGGTTTCAAATGTAACGTAGTTTGGCAACGCTTTCAAATGCTTTTTTGGCTCAAAACGAATTGGTTAATATTGCTTTGCAAACTTTTATTGATTGGTCAGCAAAGTCGGATACTGCTATAAACTCATCTGCAATTTCCAATAAACTTAAAGATTTGGTCGGTAATGGCTCAGATTATAAATTTATATCTCAGGACAACGTCTTCGGTCCTTGTTAAAAGCTGTAAAAGATAAGTTTATACAAGAAGACTTGGCTAGAATTCCCCCTTCGGTAAAATATATGTTCAATCCTGATGGCTAGGCTCATTTATTCAAAAGATTGGTGGGGTCGTTGGAATTGCAAAGCAAACTAATTCTGGACGGCCTAAAGCTAATTCTCCAGAGCCATCTATGTCTAAAAATTTCGAAAATATCATTTCAAAAAGAAAGGGTGGGCGAAAGGAGAAGTCGGGTAGTAGAACTAACCGTAGAGATAAATAGCTCGATATTCCCAAGCTTATTATCATCTGCCCATAAAACCGGAGCACAGGCGCTTTCTCCGATTCAATTACATGGGCCAGCTGCTGCAGATGCCTTCCTTTCGGTTTGGCAGCAGCTCCAAAGAGGTTCACAACAGTGACAAACTGGATAGCAGAGGTTTTACGATCCAAGGCTCTACGTGTCGTAGTATACCTCGACGATTTTTTGATTGCTCACCAATCACAGAGCACTCTCGCCACCCAAATAACCTTAGCACTTCACCTACTAGAAACTTTGGGTTGGTGCGTCAATCTAGAAAAATCCGTCATCATTATTGGATCGTCTCGCAGCCGCCAGTTGGGCCCTCAAGCATGCGCAACGTCTCTTAGGGTATGTTAACTTTGCGACCTTCATCACCCACCGGGGAAGGTTGCATTGCCGCACGCTGCAGAGACAGCATCACTCCAACAAGGACGGTCGAATTTCTAGGCATTCTAGGGGACACACAAACAAATACAAAGTCCCTGCCGTTAGACAAAGTAAACAACGTTTGCCAGTATTTAGTGGATCGTCTCACAGCCGGCAGTTGGACCCTAAAGCAGGCGCAACGCCTATGTATGTCACCTTTCCGACCTTCATCACCCACTGGGGAAGGTTGCATTGCCGCACGCTGCAGAGACACAGCATCACTCCAACAAGGACGGTCGAATTTCTAGGCGTTCTAGAGGACACACAAACAAATATAAAGTCCCTGCCGTTAGACAAATTAAATAAGATCTGCCAGTATTTAGTGGATCGTCTCACAGCCGGCAGTTGGACCCTCAAGCAGGCGCAACGCCTCTTAGGGTATGTCAACTCTGCGACCTTCATCACCCACCGGGGAAGGTTGCATTGCCGCACGCTGCAGAGACACAGCAGTCAACTTCGCAAGTTTCCTCGCGCCAGCAAACCATTTTCGATGGAAGTGCGGCGCGAGATACAATGGTGGATAGACAATATCTCCCTGGGAACAGAGATTGACCCAAGTCCAAGACCAACAAACTATTTGATCACGGATGCCTCGGACATACGAATGGGGTGCTGTGCTGAACACCAGAGAATTAAAGGTACCTAGGGACACCATCAAATAAACTGGCATTGCAACTTAAAGTAGATGTACGCTGTGTGTGCGGCTTTATCAGCCAAAGCCACAGCTCTAAAAGACTCGGAAGTCTTATTACAGTCAGCGACAACAAGACTGTGGTGGCCTATATAGAGAACCAGGACCAGATCACAAAAAACTATTGGACTTGACCATGAAACTACTGATACTGGTGGACGATCACATCACAACCTCACCACCTACCAGGAGTGTACAATACAGAGGCAGACCACTTGTCGAGAGATCTAAGCATCGCAGAATGGTACTTGGTAAGCAAGGCAACCGAAGAAATCTACAAACATTGGGGAACTCCGGTTATAGAACTGTTTGCCTCGCAGAACGCTCATCATCAGTTCCCATTTGTTTCTCGAAACTTGTCAGACTCAAACGCTTGCTTTCACGACGCGTTCAGCAGTGGTTGGCATTACGATCTCGCTTGGATATTATTTAAACACATGGCTGCAATTGCGGCGAACAACTGACTTTATTACATATAAAAAGACAATTCAGATCTGGGATCATAGACAGTGGCAATTACTTGTAAACTTAGTACATAATATAGGTAATAGATGGCGTTCGTGTCCTTGATGTATTGTAACTTTTTAATAATCTCATCCACATCAAATGAAACTATAATTGCACAATATGCAACCATAAATAGTTATTTTAAGTCCTAAGCTTTTAACACAGTTATTATGCTTTCTGGGACTGAGAGCTTCAGTAAGTACATCATCCGGCAGGTCATCAGTTTGCAAATACTTTATAATAATATTTTTTTTTTTTTCTTTAACAGCATCTTTTAAAAAATAATGGAAATCAATATGTTTACTTCTTTTATGTAAAGAACAATTATCTACTAGCTGTTGTGCACTCTGACAATCATTATATAACACTATGGGGTACATGTGATTAGTAATTTCATATTGCAGAGCTTTGAGATTGCTTCTTTGCAAGCATCTGCCATAGACATTTATTTATTTATTTATTTACACAAGTAACTTACAAAAACCGACATGTACTCGGCCTCCATGCTTCACGCTGGAGAGAGTACTGTCCTCTGCTTTCTACTCTCCCATGAAATAGCTCCCCCTGACACAGTGCCGGATTTATATTTTTTGAGTTGAGTTTGCCACTTTATTTCCGCCGCCCCATGTAAACAGTTTATATATGTGTGTATGTAGGTTTCTAAAATACTTAATAATTTTCCATTTCCTTCCATAATACAAATATTAGGGAAGGCACTAAAGTTAAATAAACGAATGAGTTAGAAAGTTATTTATAAAATTATTAATTATTTAAAGATAATTAGTACTTTTATACTTAAATCGAGTGAGCGTCCTCTGAAATCTGCCGCCCCTATGAGACTGCCACCCATAGGCCGCGGCCTATACGGCCTATTAACAAATCCAGGACTGCCCTGATATAGTAAAACAGTAACCAGTATAGCCAGATCGAAATATTGACCCTGTCTATTGGCTAAAGAGGCTTTTAAACTTGACTCGAGACATCAGGGACTCTGTATTGAATTTGTTTCTTACAACCAAAGCACCTTACAAACCTGCCTCACCCACTATAATTGGTGACTGGGTGAAACGACTTCTGTCGGAGGCAGGAATAGAAGCCTCACCGGGCAGCTTTCGAGCAGCTGTATCTTCTTTGAATTGGATTGAAAACTATCCTATCAATGAAATATTTGCTAAATCGAATTGGATGCACGAACGTTCAACGTTCCGAAAATATTACCAAAGGCATATACTTGATTCTAATATTCCAAATAATTCGGAGAAATCGCTATCTCAATATGTTTCTGTACCTTGATTCTTAGTTTTAGTATATTGTTTTGCTGATTAACAAAACTATTTTTTGTTAAATGCAGTACATTTATCTAATGCACATCAAAGTAAATTATTGGTAATTCCATAATAGCTTCATTTAAATTTACACTACAGTAGATCACATTATTGCGTCTTTACATACAAGCCACCAGGAGATAACAAACAGATCTCTCATAATATGGACTTCAGACGTCAAACGGAACACATAATATAAAAATTTTACCTTCCAATAAAATTTGTATTATGTTTCCTAAGACGTCTGAAGTCCAAATGATGTCTTCCTGGTGAATATTACATCCATCAATGCATTATGAGCCCAACAATGACGAAACAAAATGGCGGCTTGTCTCGTGTAAATTAGTTTACAGCTAGGGCCAGCAGAGGGCGCTTAGGCCGGAAGCGTACGGAAAGTAGCGACACCTAGCCGAAAACCGACGGAAGGAAGCGATGTACTCTCTCATAATATGGACTTCAGACGTCTTAGGAAACATAATACAAATTTTATTGGAAGGTAAAATTTTTATATTATTATTGCAATAACATCGACTGAAAGTTGTTAAGTTTAATTTTAGTGTTTTGTGTCGGTTATTTTACTGCTGTTCTTCATTTATAACATCTCATTCGCAGAGTGTTTTTGGCACGTCCGCTCTGACGCGGCGGTGACCGGCGTGTCCGCGCGCGGCGCCCTCACTGTCGCTGGACTCGGCGCGTGCGAGGCTGAATGTATCAGAGCCAATGGGTTCTTCTGCAGAGGGTTCAGTTTTAGGTAAGATTCAATTCGTAAATTACAACTAACAGTCACATGACAGCCTCCGTGGCACAGCGGGCGAGTAGCCGGCTGTGAAGCGAGAGGCCGCGGGTTCGATCCCCGCACCAAGACCAATATTTGTGGGATCCACAAATATTTGTCTCGGGGTCTGGGTGTTATGAGACCGAAAGTCTCTCGTACTTCCTGAAACCCACGAGACAAGACTCGTATCTTACTGTGGGGTCAGGACTATGTATGTGACTGTTGGGTGTATTAATTCGTAAATTATTCTTTACACTTAAAGATTTCATTTCATAATGCAGAATTTCTTTTATAGATCACTTTCTCGTTTGCTGGCTATAAAAAAATCTCTATTCCTTTCCTAAAAGATTGTCAATACTTTCGAGTGGTAGAGCCACGCTGTAAATAGTTTTGTCTACAGCATGAATGGGCCGGCTCGACCGGGTCGTTACCACTGTCCCACAGAAAACCGTCGGAAATTAGCGGTTCGGTGCTGCGTTTCGTAGGGTGAGTGAGATATCCGGAAGCCCAAATCCCCTTCCCCTTCTCAATCCCTAATTATCCCTTTCCTTTAAGGTCGGCAACGTGCCCATGATTTTTCTGATATTGTGGGCGTACATGGGCGATGGAGATCACTTATCATCAGGTGACCCACGTGCTCGTTTGCCGGCCTATGCAAAAATAAAAAAAAACAAAAATACACCTGCAATTCTGGCATTGTGAATGTTTGTGGGCCGTGGTAATCATTTTCAACGAGGTGACCCACTTGTTCGTATGTCGGAAATATATCTAAAAAAATATATTACAGGTTCGATTCACCAACAATAGGAGACGAGTTGGAGAACTGTATTCTGACGTCATCACCTCCCACGTCACTGGAGGTTGGGCATGGACTCCGGCCCACAACTGGGCATGAGTTGTATGCCAGGGGAAATTATGGACGAGGCTGTGAACCAGCATTGTATGATGACACTCAACATAAGGATTCAAGTAAGTATGCATATACTTAAGACACTGTAGTCTAAACTAATATTATAAAGAAAGATTTGTATTTTTGTATGTAATGAATAAACTTTAAAACTACTGGACCGATTTCAAAAATTCTTTCACCATTAGAATCCTACATTATCCCTGATATACATAGGCTACTTTTTATCCCGGAAAAAGCAGATCATGCGGGCGGCACCGCGAGGAAAAGCTAGTGATACTATAATCGTAACAGCTTGTTACACAATATCCATTAAAATGTTATTCGCCAGGTAACGTCTTGAAAGCCAATTTAGGAAGAATCAATCTCAGTATGTATTGAGAGTATAATAATTATTGTATTTCACTGACAATTCATAAAGTTTGCTTAGAGATAAAATAAAATAAGCCCTAAGATTCCTTAGACTATTGACGTAAGTTCAGCAATTGGTCGATATGAAGAGTTTTAAAATTTTTACAAAGAGAATTAAGTGTTTCCCGCTCCCTCCTATAAACTGCTTAAAATAAATATATCCGATTTGACAGCCTCCATGACGCAAGAGTGCTAGCTGTGAAGTGAGAGGCCGTGAGTTCAATTCCTACACCGAGACAAATGTTTGTCTGATTTACATATATTTGTTTCGTGTCTGGGTGTGTTTTCTCTTCAGAACGGCCGTCAGGCGGGCGACTGGTCATCAAGACTACAAGCCTAATCATTTTCTATCTTTATTTATCTATCTATCTTTATCTCTATCTTTCTGTATGTTTATGTAACGTGTTGTTAAAAAGTATGTTGCCCCAATGCTACTGCTAGAGAGATAAGGGTAGGTGGAAGAAAAAGAAGAAAATAACATAAGCAATACTAATTAAGACACGTTGCCTTCCAGAATGCTACTTACAGTACGACAGTGCAGCAAAACTGACAGGCCCGTCTGTGAGAGGTCAGGTGAGGGTTAAAGATGAACAGTCTTGTGGCGCTGCCTGTACCGACGCGCCGTTCAGATGTCTCAGCTTCTCGTATAAGTAAGTACGCATGCTTAGATACAGAATCGAAACACTTATTTTGTAAGTAGGGATAGTACAATTTACATTATAACATAGCTAATAGGCGGACGTCCAACGCTGCGCTTGCCAGTACGTGGCCTCCATTCTAGAACCTTTCTGCCCCATCGGTTATCGGTTCTGCAAGCTATGTGGCCTGCCCACTGCCACTTCAGCTTGCTAATCCGCTGGGCTATGTCGGTGACTTTCGTTCTTTCGTTTCTGGCAAGCGTAGCGTTGGACGTCCGCTTACAAGGTGGCAGGCCGCTTCCAACAGGTCGTTCTGGAAATCTTTGGGGGAGGCTTATGTTCAGCAGTGGACGTCGTGTGGCTGATGATGATGATGATAGCTGATAGTGTTTAGGAAATGTCCATTGATCTTAGATCATTCAGGTCTTTTGAATGAATCTTTATCCTTATAAAATCATCTTTTTATTTCATATTCTAATAATTTGAAATAGAATTTTGGTCTGTCATTTCTATTTCATCGGTGGTCCTGAAAAAGAATTTCTGACTTTCTTTCTTTTCTTTTTAGTGTAATCATATTATTGTTTTCCAGTAACAACGCCGCCCCAGATGTTGACAACTGCTTTTTATCTGAGATTCGGCTGTTCGACTTGCAAAGAGGAGTTGATTACGTACATTCTCTGGACGACTGGCTTTTTGCCTTCGATTTGTTCAATGGCCAATGCTGGAGGAAGATTCACGGAAAAGGAGATCATGAGTGAGTATGGAATCGCGATTTTAGTCTAGTCCAGTCTATAGTGATCATAAAGAGTATTAACACATTATACAGTATTAGTCAAAGTGGTGGTACCAACCCAGACGGCCTCTCGCATACGAGGGACCTACCACCTTGTAAATCTTCAATCCAGTTTAAATTTTAAACCATTGCTCTTCATCTAGGTGATATTTCCCTCGTCTGTGAGGGAAATTCTAGATGGCTACTACCGCTTTATAAAGATAAAATATAGTGATAAAGATAAAATATAGTGATAAAATATAGTGAGATAGACATATAGATGTCTATCGTACCTTCATACTCTTCATATTGTTAATGTTGTTTCTAGAGAGCCAACACCAGAACTGCCTCGACCGATAGCCATAACAGGACCTGATGATACATTCCCGTCTGGACCTTCGGGGCCTGGATATCTGCCTGAATCGCCAGGTACCGGCACTTTGTGTTTATAAAATAAATTAATTCGGATCACAATAATTTATCACCCCCCACAAAATGATGGGACCCTTCGCTCTCTCTCTGTCTCTCTCTGGAAGTTACAGATGTTTCTCTAATTATTATGTCACGTCATTTGTTTGGTTTAGTGTATTTTGGTGGTTATATTTTTAGATTCTGGGTTCGATTACCAGATGAGAAAATAATACTGTTTTAAATTGATTGATACCAGAATTTTAAAAAAAACGTTATCTTCATCGGATATAGCGATAGGATAGCGCTCTATCATATCATTGGTCAGATAAACTCCATGGACGCTGGGTGAAAATATTGGAACTTTACCTACCCTTTTGGGGATAAATTAGCTTATGTTTTCTTTCTGCTATGTTATTTTATACTATATGTTTTTACAGATCACCCTTACATCCCAGTATCGGGACCACCAAGCGGCCCAGACTTCAAACCATACCCATCTGGATCTGACCCACCTATATTTAAGCCTGGGTATCCCGGCCCGAGTGGACCCGGGTATAAACCTTACCCAGTTGAACCTAGCGGACCCGGCTCTAAACCTTACCCAGTTGAACCTAGCGGACCCGGCTCTAAACCTTACGAACCAAGCGGCCCAAGTTTCAAACCAGGGTATCCCCCTGGCTATAAACCTTCATACCCACCAGAGCCAAGTGGCCTTGGATTTAAACCTGGATATCCTGTTCCAAGTGGTCCTAGTGGCCCTGTTGGTCCCAGTAGACCTGTTGGGCCCATTGACCCCATTAGGCCAATAGGTGCAAGTAGTCCTGGGTATGGTCCAGGAGACTTTAAACCCGCCTACAGACCAATTGAAGATAATTTTGGACACAGACCAGGGTATAAACCAGGGTACCCGGAAAAACCTGTTTATTTTGATAGACCTTCAGCAGGGTCTGGTAAACCAGGTCCTCAGAAGCCAGTGTACCATGGAGACAGAGAAGTTAATGAAAGTAAGTGTTGTTTTGTTATAATATTTCAATTCATGGTTTATAATTGTTATTTTTTTCGTGATAAATTATAAAAAGAGGGGAGTGAAATTTATTATATTACTTGAAAGGTTCTGTGATACAGATTTATAAAAATTATGTGTGTTTGTTATCATTAACTTACGTAACGTAAATATACAATATTTTTCCATACAAAAGCCTTTAACAATCAAATTATAGCTTTAACTTTCTGCAAACAAAACAACGTAGGCTGTGTTTTATCTATTTTTAAACTAACTTTATTTAAGTCTTTTCTCACTTTTCATGAAACGATGAGAGTAAAAATCTATAAATAATGGTACCCATTTGTAGAGTAATTCTTAGGCATAAATTGGAGATCTAATGATAGTATGTATTGAAAAAATGGTTTCAATTTTCTTTTATTTTGCTTTAAGCCAAGTTGACTGCCTAATCGATATATGTGGAGCTATAGTCACAAATCATAGATCTAATGTTCGAATTTAGTGATGACAGACGAATCAAATAAAGTATTTCGCAGCTTTAGTTTTTTCGTAACAAGGTCCCTCGTATGCGAGAGGCCGTCTGGGTTGGTACCACCGCTTTATCTATTTCTGCCGCCAAGCAACAGTGTGTAAGCACTGTTTTGTTTCGGTTTGAAGGACATTGAAGCCAGTGAAATGACTGGGCATACTAGCTATTACTCTGTTTACTTTTAAAAATAAAAGTTTAGAATCGGCATATTAAATGTATATTCACGGCAAATACATGAATAAGTTATTGGACAAGTTTGGACCGCAAAGAAGTAGACGAAACACCGAAGATACCTATATTTTTTATTTAGTTGCAGTATCATGGCGTCACTACACGGTATCTGGGTTCCCGTGCCGGGCGGGTACTTCTTGCGCTCAGAACCACGTCGCGGGACACTGGGCCTGCGAGCCAGAGGGAGGGGAAGTCGGTAAGATAAAACGGATGCAAATGCAATAACATTTCAACCCACGACGTCAAGTTAAAATTGAGATATTAATTTTATTTTGCTAAATACATTAATTTAAATCTATAATTAAAAAGTTATATTTTACATAATCCTACATAGGGAATGTTTCATCAATAATGTAATTATTCTATTAGTATGCTAAAGAAAATAAAAATAATCAATAATCAAAATAAATACTCTTCTTCTATTGAAAGTGATATACAGTAATTTGTTCTACATGTTTCCTTGAATAAATTTTCGAAAAGATTCATAGTAAATTATTTATTAATCGGTAATTTTTATACAGGGTCTTGGGATTATTGCTGTGCGCCGACTCATAGATGCGGTTATAGTGAAGGTTTCCATAAACCGTGGTATGTATATGTATATTTAGAATTATAAAACTAGCCCTATATACGTTGCAATGCACGGATCACTGTAACTTATGACAAAGGTTAGGTCTTAGCCAACCATGCTGGCCTAATGTGAGTTAGTAAATATTTTTATAGACAGGCCGTTAAACGAGCAAGTGGGTCTCCTGATGATAAGTTATCTCCAGCGCTCTTCAAAGTCCACAATACAGGAATAATTATGGACTCGCTGCTGACCTTAAAATAAAGGGACAAATAAGGCATAGCGAAGGTGGGAAGATGTTGGGCTACCGAATATCTTATTCACCGCGTACGAAACACAGAAGCTAGCTGCTACTTTACGTCGGTTTTCTGTAAATGTGTAGTGGTATCAAATCGGTCGAGCAAGACCATTCATGCTGTCTAGACAAAACTTTAATATACTAGATTTTACATACCTTTGTTTTTATCGAGAATTCACGGATATGTAGTTCTCATGTTTTCGTTCACCATTAAAGCGACCGATAAATTAAGAATGAATACAGACAACTTCAAATGATAAGAGGTATATATCCAAGGGCTAGTAATGAACCCTAATTCTGCACTCATTAACCTACTTGTCTAAAGGTTTAGTGACCAAATGTAGTTTTTTCTTTCTTTGGTAAATTTCAGGTGTTACGTTGGCCCAACAGAGGATCAGTGGCGTCCATGCAGTGAGAAATACTACCCATATCATCAGCATAATGTACCACATCCTTCTCAGGGACATAGAGGTGAAAGAATTTGGTAGTATCGATATAGATCGACCCAAGCTGTCAACAAATATTTGTCCTATTGATAGCATTAGGACAAATATTTGTTGACAGCTTGGGTCCTATGATTACCATTTCTACATTACACACCCGGGTGCTGTAGAGAGACTATTGCGCCCACGCACCTGCCTTTGTAATTCTTGTAAGCCGGGATCGACGGGGGCATGCTAATTTTGACACCAAACTATGACGCGAGTGCTTACATTAGATTTTCAGTTACATTCTGTAAAGCTGTATTTATTCCGTAACGAAATAAATGTAGTATAATTTTCTATAGTTTTTTATAATCGTAATACTGCGAATCTCAGTGATTCAAAACTCAAATATTTTTATGTGTTCTGTATCATGTATGACTGGGCAGAATACCTTTTTATTCGCCTAACTGACGAGAAAAGCAGGTTACTCGTCTGTAAGAGGGCAACATGCACGCTCATACAGAATGCTGCTCAGCGGCAAGAATTGATAAAAGGGTGGTACCCCAACAGTCTTTCGTATACAATTCTAGTTTTTATTTTCCTATAACCTAGGAAAATACTATTATTCAGAACTAGTATAAACATCTAATTATGACGACAGACTTCAATAATTATTTTATTAAAATACTAATAAAGGCCCATTTTTGATTTAATAGAAGAACGGCCATCTCAACAAAGGCCCTGGCCCAGCCGTCCAGGATATAACCAGGAGAGGCCTCAAGGGCCGTATTTATCCGACGCCGATAGGAAATACTGGGATGAGTTGTACAAGAACGGACCTAGAGCCTATTATGATAAGTACGGAAATCCATTGCCCGGTAAGTAATGAGTATTTATTAGTTTTCCTCAATGTGTTTAATGTTACCAAATAAATTGTTAGTGGATGAGACGCACCATGGCTGGTCTTGTCTAAATCGTAAATGGACTGGGTCGACTGCTTTGATACTATTGTCTGGCAGAACACCAACATGTACCATCTGGTAGTAAGATGTATGCGGTTGATCATTTACCTAGTTTGCTTGAAGCATACCGGTGTCGTAAATATCTCTTGATACGTAGCATAATAGTAAATATGATATCTATATTTCAAGACCCCATCATAAAACGACGCAAGGAAATGGAACAACCGTTGCTAATTATTAATTTTAAAGTTTTTGCTAAAATATTAAAAATCATTAATTAATGGCAATATCTATTTATTCCCTCTACTACTATGGCGAAGTTCTAAATACTGAACCATACGCATGATGAAAAGCAGTCATGTTTTGAAATCAACCTTCGATATCTACTGTTATTTTTCAGGCTACACCAGAGTACCTACTGAAAACCGTCCCTATATAAAATACAGACATAATCCCCCACGTCCAGGCAGTGGTCATTGGGTCCCAGTATCGGCCGACGATTCTGATTACAGATCATCAGTGCCAGGAGGACTTGGAGCTCCTAGGTATGATATTTCAGATATTACACAGATCTCATTTTGAAAACTTTACTAAGTATGTGTTGATTGAACTATAATGTACTATAATGAACTATAATGTATTATAGTTATTATATGTTATTTCTTTTTTAAAGGTACTGGCCAGTAGCCTATCTGCATAAAGGCCCACCGCCCAACATGACATACTTTAGATACAATGAAACCAATACCACCACTGAAGAACCTACTCCTTTATCGAGAGAACTGCCAGACAACATCGACACCAATAAACAAAAAAACATCGAGAAACACAGAGATGAGAAGAAAAGAAATATAAGTGATTTTGATAGAGACATTTTTAAGACCGAGGAAAAAACTACAGTTAAACCAATTACTACAGAAGTTCCAATAGCTAAAGAAAATGATACAAAAAAACTTAATTTAAGTGAAATAGCAACACCACATGGATTTAAATTTACAAAAGTAGACACTATAGATGGAATAGACGATAAACTAGATGACTTTTCCACAATTGAAGTGTTGGATTTCGAAGATGCTAAAAAAGAGGAGAAGAAAGCGGACTTAAAAACGCTAGAAGCTGAAGAAAGACAGATAGAAGAGATAGGAAGGCTCCTAGCTTCAAGACGTGGAGGGAAGTTGGTATTAGAAAAACGATCGCAAAAGAATCTGGAATCAAAAAGTATAGCTGTTGATGATGATTTAGTTGATTTCAACTTTGGAAATAAATTTCCAACTACCGAAAGGAGAGGTATTATCCAAAAAGTAAGCAGGGACGAGATAGAAAGGGACAAGAATATAGACAGGAGCCTTGAACTAAGTGAGACAACATTCGTTAGACCTCCAAGAATCTTGTCTACCACAGACAATATACGAAAAGCAATTGTTAATGGAAAAGTATTTTATGATGCCACAATAAGAGAACAGAGGGATATATTTTCTAATGCAACGCGAAAAGCTAAAAATTTGAGACCATTAGAAGAGAGAGCACCTACAGTAATACCACAGGCAGCTTTTGGGAAAAAGAAAGTTGTTAGAGCAAGGAATGCGAATCCTGTAAGGAGAGTTAGGAGAGTGTATAGAAAGAAGTATAATCCAGAAGAAGTTCGAAGGAGATTGCTGGAGAGAGAAAGAAGTAAAGTAAATAGTACCGATTCTACTAGGAAACTGTAAGCTATTGTAATAACAACAAGTCGAAAAGTGTGATCCATTATTAATCAACTTCAAAAAAAGGAAGAGGTTCTCAATTCGTCAGAATTTTTTTTTATGAATGTTCCCCGATTACTCGAAGACGCCTGGACCGATTCGAGAATTTTTTTTTTTTTAAGATTTTCCCAGGTGTTCCCATTGTCACCATGTCAGGATCTGAAGATGAGAGCCCCGAGAAATAGAGGTCAACCCTCAAATTTTAAAGGGACACATAATGTGATTTATATATTTTCTAAAACGATTCAAGTATTTGCGTCTGGTACTCATCATCATGTTTCTGATTTTACATACTATAGCCGTACTGAACATTGAAAATATAAAAATTCAAATTTTACAAAACTTATAAGAATCCGTAAAGAAAATACAGTCAACTGTAAAGTAGATATAGAATAGCCATTACAATAATAATATTTTTGATAATAAAATAACTACAACAATTATTAATATTTTTCCAACAAAAACGTTGCAACATTAAAAAAAAGTGGCTCTATTAAGCACAGTGGGTGGATTTCTTGGTGAAGATAATTTCAGAGCTGACTTTTAAAACTTTAAATAATACTTAAAATACTCTTTATTTATTAGAAGCTGATAAATGAATTCAAGATATGGTAATAGGAAAGATATGGTTTATTCAATGCAATAAATGTTAATTCGATTTATTATGAGATATATTTAGCGGGTATTTGCAATAAACTATAAGTATGTAAATTATAAAAGCTAAGATATGTTCATGGACCGAATTAATGTTATTAAGTTTATGTTTCATCATTAGCAGACCCGATCATTCTATGTAATATTGCTTTAACTATAATAATGTAATTATTAAAACAAATGATCCGTGACATGTTTCTACACAATTTCGTTTTAGATACATACATAACTTATTAACATTATTTTAATTTAATTTTATTTTTGTAATTTAAAATGCTTGAAAATAATTGTCAATTTGACTCAAACATACTTTGGGTTAAAATGACGATGCTTATAAATTATCTTATGCATATTAATGAAAAATATATTATTTATAGCTACTTTTCACTTATTTTAAATTAAGCTTAAATTTACATTATTTCAATTCATTTAATTGATTTTAATCGAATAATTCATAATGCAGATTTCATATATTTTTTACAATCGCTAGTTATTAATGTTTATATCGTATAAATGTTGTTCTAACGACAATTTTTTTCTGCGGGTGAAGTTTTTTTACAAACGGCTCTTTTGGTATTTTTAAATATCGTATAGTATGGACAAATTTAAAATTAATAGCCATGTACTAAGTACTAAATATGTTTAAAAATAAGTTATACTAAAATTACTCTCTATCGAAATGTATGTGATGAATATGAAATATAAACAAAATGAAAGTTACCGAATTCTATACAGTGATTAATTTTAAGAAATTATTTTGTAAGCTCTTCATTTTATAAAATAAAAATTGCATTTTTGAAATGTTTTATTTTAATTGATCAAACCGACACTGAATTACTTTATGGGAAGCTCATGAGCTCGGAAAATCGTGAATGCAACACTATTGCACCTCTGCCTACCCTTTCGAGCACACAGGCGTGAGCCTATGTCGAAAATGTTATTTGTAAGCCGTCAAGGTGTGAGGTTTGAATTTAAATTATAAAGAGACAATCCGGGACAATACAGTTTCTGGGTTTTAGGTCTAGTCCTGGTTTTAAAAAATACAAATGATTAACTTGGTTATACTACATTACAAAGTTACATCCTACATACAAATTGCACACAAACAGGTAAGAGTGGCCTCAACGTTGTCACAGCGCTATGTTTACCCACTATCACCTTATTTAAATTGCAGAAAAGTGACATGACGAAGTAACTTCGTTTGAAGAAAGCGTGTTAGCTTATCAGACTTGATATAAAGATCTCGCGAATTTGTTGACACAACATTTTACAGTAGTGTGTTATTATAATTAAATAATTTACACACTATGTGATATTATAAGTCTATTCTCGTCCTTATGCAACGAACTTAATATAGTTTTTAGATTTTTTCAGGAGTTCTGAACGACGACTATCATTACAAAGCAAGATGTTAAGTCTCATAACGCCATAAATAAATTAGACCATTTTTTTTTATTGAATGATGCAATTGAGTAAGGCTAGGCGCTCGTCTGACGGTAAGCGCTACACCAGCACATAAACAGAAGCAACAGCACACAGAACTTTGAATAATAAAGCACTGCATTGAACGGAACTGCGCTCGTCTCCCCGAGAGATAAAATGTTAAGTCACATAATGCCCAATAATTTCACTGGCTTCAATGTCCTTCAAACCGAAACACAACAGTGCTTACCCACTGTTGCTAAATAATTTAAACAATTAAAAATATTGTTAGTCTTGTATACACTAAGGCAGGATGATATATTTGGTAATCGTCGAGAGGCGCAACTTCTGTCATTGGTCGACATATTTGGACTGTACTGTTCTTACTTCACCAGCTCGCGCCGTACTGTTTTTATGGGAAATACCGTATTTTTGTGTGAAATAAGTTAGCGCCGGTTCTTCAATGTCCGAATAAATTTTGACTACCAGTTAATTCGTAAAAATCCATTCATTTTTGCTAGCGCGATTCAGGATCGGTTGACGTTGTATTCAACAGTTGTGCTGTGCGCGCTAGATATCGCCACATAGCCAATTTATTCAACGTGATAATTTTGTATTTTGACGTGTTATATTTTAATCCTACTAATATTATAAATGTGAAAGTTTCTTTGTTTGGATGTTTGGATGTGTGTCTGTCAATCACGCTGAAACTACTGAACAGATTTTGATGAAATTGACTTGGGTGATAGGTTACTTTTTATCTCGGAAAAAGCAGATCACGCGGGCGGAGCCGCGAGCAAAAGCTAGTTGGATATAAAATCAGCCATTAAAAAAAATTCAGATGAAACGTCGTCAGCTATACGGCGCTGCGAGCCTAAAATCCTCGCGTGTAAACAGTGTGTGACAACAGGATACTATAATCACTTCTAATCTTACGAGAAACAAATTCCAAGCGCTTATAATCTCGTCACGAGGGACCTAACCTCTGTGCGCAGTCATTGCTCATACAAAGTCATATCACAAACAATAGAAAGCGACGTGACCTTGTCGCGACGTTCGCAAAATCGCACGTGTATACAGTTTATTGCATCGCATTTCACTTTTGAAAGCGACAACGAGAGAAAACAGTAAAAGTGGCCGGTCCCTTGGGCCGAAGTGCATTCAATGGCCGGAAACTGATGTGTGAAAATAGTATATGATAAATAATGGGTACACTACAATAATACGACAAACTTTATTCCGACAGTCACAAATACGAATTTCAAAATACCGATTTTCATAATTCCGAATGGTTTAAAATTCCGAATATAACAACTCCGATGTATCATTTATCCTATTTTTATAATTCCAAAATTTCAAAATTCCTAACGTATATAATTACGATTCTCAAAATACCGAGGTTCAATGGATCGAATATCAAAAAGTCCGAATTAATGATAATTCGAAACATCAAAAACACGAATTCCGATTATTAAAATACCTATTAATTAAAATTCCGTAATAAAAACGCCTTGTAAAACTGAATAGAAAGACAAATCAACACATAATTGCTTGTCAAAGAGAAGTATAATAGTATGAGGAGGTAGAATTAAAAAACTAATGTCAAATGCGTTTTAAAAATATTTTCTTTCCAATAAAAGTATTTTTTTCGCTGGTCACAATTCTAACCTAACCCAAATGATTCACCAACAATAGAGAGGATCTGGCGCTCGGCGGCCGCTGCCGCGGCACGCTCGCTGCGCTCGCTCGCCTTCGCGCTTTAATGGTCACAGTTCTAACCTAACCTAACCCAAATGTATGTAATGATTATACTAACTGAATCAAAATCCTAATTTTAGCAATTTATTCGGAATATTGAAAATCGGAATGTCGTTTTTCGGACCGAGAACCCATCGAGCATTTGACTCTTCGAACATATAAAAATCGGAAAACAAACAGATCGTATTTACAACATTCGGTAAAATCATTTTCGTAAATTTGAATAATAGACATTATAATTTTTAGGTATTATGAAATTCGGACTTTTGAAAATCGGAATATCGAAATTCGGAATAAAATATTTCGGAGTATTTGGGTGTTCCCATAAATAATTGTCAATATTGTTTTGGTAAATGGCAAAAGTTAATGTTGGATCATAAATATGGGTAACCATTAGCACAATTCATATCATCGTCGGCCAAAATTGGAATTGAGACTTGAGGAGTCTATTTTTATTATAGCATAGACCATCTAAATGAAATGAAATAGTTTATTAATAATGTAGGCAATTGAAATAGCGCTTATGACAAGTTAGTACAAAAGTAAAAGAAACTTATATACATAAATCAGTACCAACTAATGTATACATAGCATCATCAAAATACATTTGGCAATTACACTAAACCTTAGGCATCAAATCAGCAATTACGTCATCTCATCAAGTGATCTCCTTCCCCCATGTACGCCCATAATACTAAAAGAATTATAGGTGCGATGCCGACAATAAAGGACATTTAAATGATTGGGAAAGGGAGTGAGATTCGGGCCTCCGGATATTTCACTCACCATACGCAGCAACAAGCCGCTGCTTTACGTCGGTTACTGTGAGATAGTAGTAACGACCCGGTCGAGCCGGCCTACTCATGCTGTAGACAAAATTGCGATATTTTCGATATAAATGCTGATGTCACTATGAACCCAAATTAAGATAAACTAATATGTTGTAAGCTTGGGGTCTGCAAGCCTTCTTTTATTTGCTAAAACCATTTCTACGTTTCGACGCTTCTACGTTCTTCAATGCGAGAAGCCACCTAGGTAGGTAACACATTTCTGCGTATTTCTGCTGTTAATCAGCCACTGAAGCTCGTGAAATTACTGGGCATTATGAGACTCAACATTATGTTTCAGGGTGACAAGCGTAGTACACTACCGTGAAGTACATTTTAATTTAAATTTCTAGTTGGTGATGCTGGTGTTTATGGGCAAGCGTGGGGTTTACCATCAGTCAAATGACCTGTTCATCTCCAAAATTTAGGTGAATTAAAAAATTACTTGCCAAGATTATCTGGGCCAAAATATAGTCACATGAAATAGGCATTCCTCAATCGCTTGCAGCTACTTACTCGCTAGCTACCTACTTGCAGGATTGGTCAATATTCCTTAGCATCGAACAAATGACAATCGGCCTTCATTCTTTGTAAGCTGCCATTTGTTGCGGTGTAATCATTTGTAGAGCCATTTTAAAAACGAGCTGCAATAACAATTCCAAGATTCTAACGTCAGTGGAACATGTAAAAATCTTGTTTAAAAATGTATTTTTTACGAATGTTCATAAACGGTGAAAGTTTTTACGAAAATTGTCATTTCCGTGTTACGAATTGCATCCACTCCGTTTTGTTGACCACAGACGATTATAAATGCACGCGTAAACACTTTCTTTGTTAAAATATTTGTTAATTTTTTCAGTTATGATAATTCACATAATAATAACATGCATGTTGCCCACAGGCGTGGGCACTAGCAGGTTCTTCCCCTGGTAGTATGCCCACGTTTTCCAACAAACAGAAGCAACATCATACAAACCCTTGGATTATAAAACACTGCATGGCATTGGCACTGCATTTACAAGGTGGTAGGGCCCTCGTTTGCGGGTTGGTACCACCGGTTTGTCTATTTCTGCCGTCAAACAACAGTGTGTAAGCGCTGTTCTGTTTCGGCTTGAAGGACATTGAAGACAGTGACAGTGAAACACCTTATTTCTGGGTGACGAGCGCAGTTCAGTGCCATGCAGTGCTGTGTAATTCAAAGTTCTGTGTGGTGTTGTTCCTGTTTATTGGCAGGCGTGGCGCTTACCATCATGCAAGCGCCTTGCTCGTTTCGTCATTAATTCAAATAAAAAAATGGCATTGAACTGCCCTTATCACTCAGGGACTTAAAATCTTAAATCTTATAATACGCAGTAATATTATATGCTAAATGTCAATGATGATATTCAGCCAGTGCAAAGTTCATTGTACTGGCAGGTTGCGATTTATAATCACTCTTACTCGTATCGGATTATGGCGAAAGTAGCTTTCGCCACAATTTGATATGGCGTGGGTTTTTTCAACTGTCCGCCCGATTGGGTTGCAAATGGCGTATTGGCGATGCAAAATCGATTCATAATATTTTTTTATAGCGGACTCCTACTTGATGGATTGGTAAAAGGAGGGCTATGGGCTATAAGTATGCATAAACTGCTGTTTCACGATGGATTTCTGTGAAACAGTTGTATGAAACAGGTCAATCATTTTTTTTTATTTGATAGAATGACGAGACGAGCAAGGCGCTCGTCTAATGGTAAGCGTCACGCCTGCCCATAAACAGAAGCCCATGAACTGCTCTCGTCACCCCGAGACATAGGATGTTAAGTCTCATAATGCCCGGTAATTTCACAGGCTTCAATATCCTTCAAAACGAAACACAACAGTGCTTACACACTGTTGCTTGGCGGCAGAAATAGACAAAGCGGTGGTACCAACCCAAACGGCCTCTCGCATACGAGGGACCTACCTTGTGACCAAGCTGACTCACTCACGATGTAGACATGACTTTTCTATAATGTTTAGAAATCCATTCCACCGGCGCGGCGCACCTCAATTCCCTTACTGTACTCGCTACGTTATTCACGCAAGATGAATGGCTAATCAGTGTCAAAATGTAACCGTTGTGTTGTTTCTTAGGCGCTAGCTAAGACGAGTATCCACTCATTTCACACAAAGATCTGTATCCACTTCAATTAGATTACTTAAATTAGATGATTTCATGGTATTTAACTAAAGTAAAATAAATTTTGGCATAAAATACGCTGAGCATTTGTTATAATAACATATAAATAAATAATGTTATATAAGGCAGAGAAATTGGACCAAGGTATTAGACGAGAGGATTACCAAACTGGCCTCAGAGTGCACCGTCGTCATCATCTTGTCTATACAATACGATGCATATAATTTAAAGACCATGGTTTTTTTTTCGGTAAGCACTACTCATTTATTTATTTATAGCCATTATGATGCAAATCTCTAGCTAATTTTTGAAGCTCTTACGAACAAAGATCCTCGTAACATATGTCATCTTTTCCCAATTAAGGCCGTGCGCAAAACTAGGCTTGTTCATCTCTCCATCTAGCCTTAGATCTTCCTTTGCTTCGGATATTGTGCCTGAGTACCCATTAAGTGATGAGTCTCGCTCATCTATCACCGTCCATATATCTGAAATGCCCAGCCCATAACCTCTTCGATTTATTGGCTCTCACCACAATCATCACTTTTAGTATATTTATGTAAAATTATGTGTATATCATAACGGAAGAGTTATGATTATTTATTTTTAGCTGTGTGATTCAATATCAAAAGAATAGTCACTGTTCCTTATTTTGCGACCCAGCTCTATGCTAAAGTAATGTGGAGGCACCTTGAGAGCAGAAGATGTGACCTCAGAGGCCGATACCTTGCTATCAACACTGAATTATTATTTTGTACCGTTGGCAAAAAAGTTAATACTCATGTAAACAAAGATATTATGAAAATGTCAAATGATTTGTGAATAAAAGAAACTAATCACTAATTATAATTGTTGGAGTAATTGAATTTTATTAAAATAAACCATTAGTGGTATTTAACTATGCTTTATTTAATGTAATATGACTTTAACACAATTTTGAATGTTAAGTGAATATATAAAAATTAGCAAGTGACGCCATGACAGTAATTACAATACGGCCGAGATGTACAGCGAAAGTTCAATAGATGGCGCTATGTGTAATACTTTTGAGATCAAGAGTATACTATTTACCACAGATTACAATAATAATAATGACAATACTAGCCCTATATTACACACGTCCTACTATTGGGCAAGGGCCTCCACTACTGAATAAGAGGGGCTAGGCTTTAGTCCACCACACTGGCCTAGATGGCCATGGGATGAGCTCGCCCACTATCCACATCATAGGACGGCAATAAGCTCGGCGAAATGTGGCTGTACCTCTGTCTATCCCGTTGGGGATTACAGGCATGAGTGCGTATGTATTAAATGTAACTAGTCATTTGATTAACAACTCTACTTATCAAAGTTTCATACAGAAGATTTCAACGAGAGCCGAAAGTAAACGTAAGAAAAATACTATTACGAACCATGTTTATTATCTTTTTGTAAGTCCATATTCATTTGAACAGACAAAAACAAATAATGAATATAAAATAATTTAAACCCGTAAAATATCTGGTATGCTGTCCGTACCTCCAATGACCACAAATAAACTTTCTATTGTGTCGAGCCGTGTCGAATACGAATAGATAATCGTTAGTGAAGCATCATTGTCGACTATTTACTATCGATAGTTACATAAATCTGTGATTTATTAACCTTTTGTTTCGTGTGGTGTCGTGCTAATTTCGAAAAGTGGGAATTTTAATTTTTTTTAAATAACATAATTTAAGCCCACGCGTGCATCCTCTTTGGGGGTAGGTATAGATGTAAATAGAACACCGTTGGTTTACTGAACTTATTTCCATTACATGATACGGGACTCCATATTTCAATTGCTGGAATCTCTTGTGTGATTTTTCGAACGAAAAACTTAAACACACATTTTGATTGCCTGATCTGAGATTTAAACCCAGAATCTCTCAATTTCGCAAGTACAATAAGCTGTCACTATACTAATGATGCGACCATACCCTTTTAAAAATAAAAATATGAGCACGTAGCACGACTTGAAGCTACCATAAAATGCCTTATTACAAAACGTCTAATTTTAAATAGGTTGATATCTACAGGTTGTTATGCTAACCTATACTAATTTGTTGATATAAACCTAGTTTAAAGTTAGACAACGTTTTGTAATAAGATCGTAATAATGTAGGTGGTAGGTCTCTCGTTTGCGAGAGACTGTCTGGGTTGGTGTCACTACTTAGTTAATTTCTGTCGCCAATCATGAGTGCATAAGCATTGTTGTGATTCGGTTTAGAGGACATTGAAGCTAGTGAAATCTCTCAGCATTATGAGAAATACGTATGTTTTGGGGTTACGAACGCAGACCAGTGCCATGTAGTGTTTTATAATTTAAAGTTCTGTATAGTGTTGTGTCTGTTTATGGACAGGCGTGACACTTACCAACAGGTGAGCGACTTGCTCGTTTTATATTTAAATTCAAGCTTATAACAAAAACATATGATACATTACAAATATTTTTATTCTAAATATTGGGATACATATTTTATATCAGGAGCAACATTCAGTAACTTATATTGATTTTATGTATTTACACGATAAATCGGCGCTAAAACGTCCGATTAAAAATCTTTGTCGACTATCGATAAATTCCCAGCACTATTACCTAGACGTGACCCTGAAGCGAAAGTCCATCGTCTGTGCCGCGGAGGAATTTACCAATGTGCCCGGTTCATTAATATTACTACGAAGGAGTAAAAGTTAGAGACGGTATTTTCTCCAGTTCTTCCTTAGCAACAACATTAGCCATGACCTATAGTGACAAAGGACCCCCTTATTAGGCCCCCTTATCATGGTTTGTCGGTGGTCGCTGCTTTTTTGGACTGCACTACGCTTATCATCAGGTGTAGTGTAGTCACTTTGCGTGCTCGCATAAAAAAGACAGCCTCCATGGGACAGCGGGCGAGTAGCTGGCTGTGAAACGAGAGGCCGCGGGTTCGATCCCCGCACCGAGATAAATGTTTGTGTGATTGACAAATATTTGTGTCGGGTCTAGGTGTTGTGAGTCTAAAAGTCTCTCGTAGTTCCTGATACCCATGACACAAGACTCGTATCTTACTGAGGGGTCAGGGCTATGTGTGTGACTGTTGTGTGTTTTTATTATTATTATAAATGAGATAATAAGTCGACCTTATTGTTGGCAAATTAGATTGTTATAATAAAATAAAAACTCTGAGCAGTATTATATCATCATCATCAGCCACAGGACGTCCACTGCTGAACATAGGTCTCCCCCAAAGATTTCCAGACCGACCTGTTGGAAGCGGAAGTGTTATACACTAGTACCTAAATATGGAGAAAGGCATTAAGCTGTATCTACACGTGTTAATACAAAAGTATAAATGAATAACAGTTTTTAATTAAGTCGAGATATTTGCACTCAAAAAATATATGTAAAAACTATAATCTTTCTGTAACATGAGTTAAAAAACCCGTTGCACCGATTTCACTGTGAATGGAATAAGGGCAGGTGGAGGAAGAAGCTTTGAATTATGATACACTCAGCAACCACCGCATAGGTCTTGTTAAATCTAGTGGCAGCGAACTTAGGCTGAGCAACTGGTTAATCTTCAGTTCAAATCTCAGAACAAGGATCACAATAACTGCATCAAAACATTTGTTTGAGTGTTCGATTAGGATAATCACACATTATTTGCCGATTGTAATTTATGCTCGATAGGGCCCGCGACCATATCATTGGATGGAAATGACATTGGCGTACATATGGCATCATTAGTTACACCTCTTTCTGCAGTTTAGGGTATACAGGTGTAAGCTTACATTATACGAGATGTAGAGACAGGACGACACCATGAACCCTGCTTACGTTGTTCTCTTATAATACATACCGTATTTATACACGGATCTTGGTAGAGTTGATTATCATTTCGAATAAATTAATTGGCCACATATATTGAAATGCCATGATATGGTGCGCGTATAACTTTCGATTTTATATGTGGGTCGATAAGTTTTTTGACCTCTGCGATACGCGGCTTGTTAAACTTGACGCATTGGAAAATCATTTGGTAATAAGCAACTGTTTTTTTTAGAAATAATATGACACAGTTTGTTATATTAGTTATGTATTCCGTAAGTATTTTTTGAGCACTAGAGATCAAATATAGGTAATTAAGGATTACATGCAAAATTATGTGAAATTGGTATTTCCTGAATTGGCTGCTAAATATATTATCTGGTGGATGACATTTAAATGGACATTGTGAAACAGGTCTTTAGTGTGACAGTAATGATTTCATGCAAGATACCATGCGTCCACGTTATCGAATGTTTGACTCGTGGAGAAGGAAGAAATTGACATTCTACATTAGCGTATATATTTCTATTTAGGTCGTTCAAAAATATAATAAAAAAAATAATTTTATATCAATATATTACATGATTATTTTGCTTATTATTTTTCATTGATTTTTTAATACCAAAACAAAGTATTCTTTTCTAATTTTCAAAGGTACTCGAAGAAAATTATTTAATATTTCAATTTATTGGAACAGTAGATTAAACTGTCCCAGTGAATTAGTGTAATTGACGTTTTATATTAAAATAGACGCGGGAAATGATTTAATACTTATTGAGCTATGAAGACTACTGTCTCACTTGCACTCATTACACAGTACCGAGAATTCCAAAAATGTGTGTGGCCTGTATCTTTTTTTTAATTATGTCATTTTTATGAGAAAATGATGCGGGCACCCGCCGTTAGTGAAATATTTGAACAAAAATCACATCAACTTCGGACGTAGGAAATTTAGCTAAAGATTTAGCTTAGTTAATCAAGAACTAGACATTAGAAAGCCTTTGAATGAACATAAAAAAAATCACCCAGCTTTCTTTACGCGATAGAGTAATGTAAGTTTTTCATTTATTTAGTTTTTACTTTTTTCTTTGTGACTGGCGGTATCCCGGGCTAATATATGAAGTATTATATGAGGCGACCCGCCGCGCCGTTTGACCCCTATAACCCGCAATGAAAACGACGTTTTGCCATTGCCTCGTCACTTTATCATGTGCAGGTTGTCTTTGTGTCTAAGATGTTATTGGCCCACTTATACTCTATTCAATTTGTTTTTTATACTTCTATAGCGCGTAGTTCTACTACGGTATGTTTGATAATAGGTATATTGCAATTAAAAAAGCTGTGATTATTTTTAAATTATCCATAAGAATGAAATAGCTTTTGAAAACTAAAATGTCTATGTAAACCATTATCAGTAATACCCAGTTTTAGGCAACCACCTCTAGGATGGCTTCAGACAAAGAACTTTACAGGATTACGCACTGATTATTTTCCTAGTAATATATTTTTCCTAGAGGACTATGAATTAAGTTCATAGTCTTTGTGGTAGCATTATAGAAAGAAATGACTTTCTATCTCGTTCTGACATACGTCCGTCTCTCACAATTTCACCGTTCACTTGTTTAGCAAGTCGACGCTGCGTACACACCGGCTTCCAACTTGGGTTCTACGACATCGTTTTTCAACTTATTGCCTTGCAATAAGAGTTGCTTTTACTTAGCCGAAGAAAGCAACTTAGGTCTATGTCAAAGTAAAAGTTGACTCAGTAATATGTATGTTTCTTATTTTACAGCATTAAGTTGGTCAGTCGGCTAGTAGGTTTTGTAGTGTGACAGCGGATGCACGTCTTTAACAGACAATAAAAAAAAATATCGATAATTTTTCACGTGGAAAAAAAAAATGCCGAGAAAACCGTTTCGGTGTCGTTAATAATTATAAAATTTAAATAAAATGTGAATGTGTGTTTTATAAGAAAATATTGAGGTTATTTTGAATATTTAATTTCTTTAATTTGCGCGGGATTTCAAGTCAAGATGACGGTTCAAAAGTGGTTTAAATTCCAAAAGTCCATGTGCCGCAGTGATGTGCGACATTTATTTTTATTTTTGGTGTTGCTGTCGATTTTGGACAGATTCCCTTTCATGTGTAATGGCGAAAATTACGACAGAGGTAAGCCAATTTTACTAAAGCGTGTTTTACTTATCGCGAAAAAATCAAAGAAAAAATGAGTTGGGTTTCCTATTTTGTACCTTATATGATTTTAATGTTATATGCACAGTTATATGTATATAAATGCTGACACTAATAGACAATCAACATAAAAAATATATATAGCTTGTTCGCAAACAAATTACATCTATCTGCACGCATAACACGTACAACATCAAACTAAGAAAAATCTTTCACAATTTTATCAAATATTTTAATTTAATAATTTATATACTTTCATGTTATTCTAACATCAGGAACCAGAGAAATAAAATGTGTTGCTTTGCGAAAGTGTATAACACGCAGAAGTTAACTAGGCACCTCGGTGTAATGACGTCATAGGAATGTACTAACTGCATACAAAATTCAAGTACCCTTATAAGACCCCTCGATACAAGTTCACGGGCGCGGGTTCGCGTGCGTAACTACTAAATTGGTTACTAAAATATGTTTTGTCTCATTCTCACTTTAACAGATGACAAATGTGTGACTGACGCTAAATATATAATAATTAATCAATAGATACCTATTCAGCGTTTATCAATAAGGGGGTTAAATGTAGGTATATTTTTTGGTAACAGTTATATAAAAAAAGTTAAGTTTAGTTAGTTTATATCCATAAAAATAACAATAATAACAACGAAAAAAACACGAAGAAGGCGCGTGCGTAACGGTAGTATTTAATTTACTGACCGTAATGACGCGTCGAGGGCGAGAGCGGTAGGCGGTGGGGTGTGGTGGGAGGGGACGCGCATTCCACTGAGGTGCCAAGTTGATTTCTGCGTGTTATAAATACGCATAACGCACGCGCCGCGCCGCTCTTGTGCGGTCTTATGGTAGTTAATCCCTTCGTTGATTGTGAAGTTATTAAACAGCATCATACTATCAGATTTTACTAAATAATTATAACCAATAGTCACACATATTCGTAACCTTATACGAAGTTAAAACGTTTTGTAGCTGTATCAGAAACTAAGAAGAACTTACGGTCTCAATCAGATTCCAAACAAATATTTGAATCACGCAACGTTTGTCTCGGTGCGAGATCGAACTCACGGCCTCTCGTTTCACAGTCAGCTGCTCGTCCATTGCACGGAGAATATGAAGTGTTACTATAATTTTTAAGCGTTATTAGCGGTAATACCTTAAAAAAATTATAATACAATTCAGTAATTGTAACAAATTAAAACACATTTTTTATAAAGAACAAAGGAATTTGAGTTCGTAGAATAATATATCTATATTACAAACAGCAGTTTTATAACCTAATGCGATCCTTACCAGAAACCTTTCTATGCCATTCCATCCAGGCCATTTACGAGTAATTATGAGAAATGTATATGAAGTCAATACATTTCCATTACAATCTAGGTTCACGGTACGGATGTCCCATTTTTTTTTTATAGCATAGTAAGTGTAAGTGATCTCCACCGCCCATGTACGCCCACCACCAGAAGAATCATGGGCGCGTTGCCGACCTTAAAGGAAAGGGATAATTAGGGATTGGGAAAGGGAGGGGATTTGGGCTTTCGGATATCTCACTCACCGTACGAAACGTAGCAGCAAGCCGCTACTTTACGTCGGTTTTCTGTGAGACAGTGGTAACGACCCGGTCGAGCCGGCCCATACATGCTGTAGTCAAAACTGTCTACAGCGTGGCTCTCCCACTCAAAAAACACAAACGCTTCGTAAATACGAATGAAGTGACAGCCATTGCATAATCTTACGAAGACTTCTTAACCAATGATATTTGAGAGATTGCTGTACACCATTCTTTATTAAGAGGTTAACAACATTTTAATCCAGAATGAAATAAAGTCTGTCTAACCAACACAGAAACCCGTTATGATATATGATTCAGACCAAATCATCGAAGTTCTTGCATTCATATGATGGGTCGTTGCAAAAATTTTAATGCGTTTATTTATTTGATAGGTATTCATTCGCGGATGTATTTTAAAACGTAGCGGTACACCGGCAAAGGTTTGATGTATGGACAATTGTGACAAGACATTTGAAAATAGAAGCTTTCCATTGGGTTTATGGTTATATTATTATTTTCATTCATGTTAGCCAAACGTACGTTACGTATCGTACTAACAATCGTACTAACAAACAGTATTTGCGTAAGTACACGAGTTATGATAGCAATACTATGTTAAGTAAGGTATATCACTGCGTCTGTCATGGTATGCCACTCATAACAAATTTGCAAGGTGGTAGGTCCCTCGTATTCGAGAAGCCGTCTGGGTTGGTACCACCGCTTTGTCTATTTCTACCGCCAAACAACAGTGTGTAAGCACTGTTGTGTTTCGGTTTGAAGGACATAGAAGCTAGTGATATTACTGGGCATTATGAGACTTAACATCTTTTGTCTCGGGATGACGAGCGCAGTTCAGTGCCATGCAGTGCTTTGTTATTCAAAGTTCTGTGTGGTGTTGCTTCTGTTTATGGGCAGGCGTAGCACTTACCATCAGGCGAGCGCCGCGCCGTCTCGTCTCGGCTTGTCTCGTCATTCAATGAAATAAAAAAAAAATGGTGTGTGTCGTGGGACACCAGGTAGGAACGAAGTTCCTTCGGCTAATGTAGAATCGACACATATTGCAAAAAATTCAAATTATCAACTAAAATAACAAAATATGTCTCTTTATTTTTGTTTGACAACATAAAATTACATAGAAATAGAATAGAAAAATAGAAATAAAAAGAAGACGTGTGGCACTCGGAGACTGCCGCGGTAAAGCTATTGTATAGCATTTTTTATCAACTTATGTAATAATCTTTTAAAAATCGAAGGAGATATAAAAATACTTCAACTAACTAACTGGCTGAATGAATTTCATTTTAAAAAAGGAACTAACGCTGGCTGGTTATGCGACTGTCGCGCCTGCGTACTTCTCATTTAACGCTTTTATTCCACGCATTTTTTCCACGCATTTTTCTTACGGTTTTACTATCACATATTTTTCAGTTCGGTCACGCAGCGAAATCCCTATCCCCTCCAAGCCTGCCGTAAGGAACTTCGTTCCAAAAATATTTTGTTCTCTAAAGTGGCTTTATGCAAAGACATTGGATGAATTTATTACAGAAAACCTTCGACTTGAAGTAACAGCTTTCGTTTTCTGCTGTGAGTGGGATTACCGGAGGCGAAATTTCCTTCCCAATCCTCATTTCACATAATATTGCTCAAAACTTTGAAATACAAAGTACTACGGCACTGCACTATGCTCTTCGACCCAAGACATAACATCTCATAATGCCGCATAATCTCACTAGCTTCAACATGATTATAATTATTAATATAAAAATATAGTGTTGTTTTTAAAGGGGAACGCCCATAAAATGCCTGGAAATGGACAGAAACTTCAAATAGTCATAAAATCTATTTAGATTAAAATAAGAATAGTTTTATTATTCTCAAGTTTTACACACTAGGGGAAAAGTATTATAATTATTATTATAGTATTTAATTTGATTGTCGTTAATGTACATGAATGTCGAATTTGGCATTGGTAAATATAAATCTTATTTGACAGATAGTTTTTCTGTTTAAGTTATTTGTAAGTACCAAACTTTTTGTTTCAGATTCGACGTCCGCTCCAACATAATACCTCTTTGTTTCATCTATGAATGATGATGTATCCTTAATCTATTTAAATGACCGATATTTGCCCTTGTCAGATCCCAATTTTAACACACGTAATATATATTTTAGGCAAAATGTTTTTAACCAGCTTCCCCCAAGTTTTTGGATAGACATTTTAATTGTAATACATTTACTTTGATTTTAACTACAAATTGGTGTTTAATTCATTTTTGTTCATCTTAGGCATTTTTTTGTATGGGAGATGGGCATTCCCCTTTTAATATTACATCAAATAAATATCAATCATACCACACCCAATAGCTAATACTGCTAATATAAAATTCATTCGATACAAAACCCGTATTAAAGTGAGCGCAACATTAGAACTTTTTATTGCTATCCATATTGCATATTTATTTATAACAGTCCGTAACTGTTTATGCATAAAGTGTTTTACGAGTTCGCTTTGTTTTCATCATATTCTAGCTTTCTTTCGGCTTTCTTTCGATCGAGATTTTATTTGCAAACATGAAATGGAAAAGGTAAGTAACTTCTATGACTTCAAAATTTTGAAATTCGAATCGACGACGACGCTAGAAGAGGTAGGCAGAGCTGCAATTAGTGCAAACACGGTTCGCCGGTCTTTTTTCCGTCCCATGATATGATAAAAGGACGAGACTATAGAGCGCCGTACCCGGTACAAATTCCAATCACAGCCAACTCATGTGTTGATTTTTCGAATCGATAACAAAAAAAAAATACTGACCGTATTTTATTTTCGTGTAAATTGTATGATTACATGATTGTATGAGCTATCGTCCAGACTGTCAAATATTCGGTCACTTACTGCCTGCCATGTTGATTTCACTTCAAGTTTTGGTTGATCATTTTAGTTTTTTGACCGTACTATACATATTGTAGTCTTAATTATATGAAATGTAATTACATACAGTAATGTTATCACATGATCTTTAGTCGGTTATCGGTTAATGGTAGCTTTTCAACCTTAACAGGTGATCGTGCACTTTCTCTATACTTCTCGGAACTTGGAGCTTATGACTCGGCGGGCGGTTGTCGAGATTTTGATATGATATGGCATGTTATTAATTTATTAAGAAAATAAAGAAAGAAAAGATACTTATTGTTATAGTAATATGAAGGTACAGATAGAATTTCATTTTAGAGAGGAGAAAATGAGATTTCCTTAAAGACTTAGCCCGAACCGACAGAATTGCTTTATATAACTTAAAAAAGGAAAATAGTTTTAGAATTTGATGGTATAATTAGTTTATTACTGGAAGTACATCGATAAAAGTTATAATTCGACTACAAAATGCTTAATAACTTTAATGATAACATTAAACTGATAAATTATCGATTAAATTATTAAACTAATCTATACTCTTTGTTTCAAAAGGCTTTTTTACATTATTAAATATAACATTTAAAAATACAAAAAAAAAACACCCTCCAATGGCGAGACCTAGGACACTAGGCCACCGGTGTTGAGGACACCGGATTGAGGAACCTCCTCACAATGCGTGCCTAAAAATAATACCGCTTTCTGAATCGGGCCTCTTGATCCAACGACCAATAGAGAGCAATAATTTATGGTGATACAGTTGGTATCATTATCTGTAAGAGCACTTTGTTGCGGGATGAATTGCTGAACGACAACTAACAAGTTTACAACAAAAACATTGCCAACACTGTAATAATATTATAATACACTGCAAATTTTAAATAATATCGATAATCTTTTAAAATTATCTTAATAGATAATATCTGTCGGTAAATATCAAAAATGGATATATCCAAACGAAATTTTTTTTCATGGTTATTATATTTTAAAAACTGATAATTGTGTATAGATTTACGTATGAAAAACATTAGATTTAGATGTATTTATATAACACGATGGTTTTATGTAGCTTAGTCATGATTTAATAGGCACAAATTTCGTAAAAAAACGAAAATAAAGTTTGGATATATCCAAGTTTGATATTTCCAAGTGGATTTTACTACTTTTGAAGTAATTCACATGTGGATTTATCTAATTTTGATCTACTCTGTCATTGAATTGACATTCAATGACAGATCCTGACGGGTTAGGGTTGTCGTCTTTATGAAAAACAAATGGTACATTCTACATTCCGGGAGCAGAGTACCTGAAAAAAATGCCCTTTTAAGTACCTATTTATAACATAAGCTCACGCCTTTATCTCGGAAGGTGTAGACAGAGGTACGTTAGTGCACCCATAGTTCGCAAGATGTGATAGGTGTCGAGCCTATCGCCAAACCTGACACAAATTCCAGTCCCGGACAATTACTCTTGTGTGATTTTTCGAATTGTAATACCTAAAAAAAAAACACGGTTCTTAGCATTAGTGGTGTCGTTTTATTATATTCAAGTAGTTACTTACATACACCCATACCAAATTCTCTGTGCACTCCGTCACCGATGGTGCAAGTTAAAATCTAAATCTTAACTAAAATATTGGACCATTGTAGAGTGACGAGTCAAGTAAGGGGATTTACAAGGTGGTAGGTCCCTCGTATGTGAGAGGCTGGGTCGTATGGGTTGGTACCACCGCTTTGTCTATTTCTGCCGTCAAGCAACAATGTGTAAGCACTGTTGTGTTACGGTTTGAAGGACATTGCAAGCCAGTGAAATTACTGGGCATTATGAGACTTAACATCTTATGTCTCGGGGTGACGAGCGCAGTTCAGTGCCATGCAGTGCTTCGTAATTCAAAGTTCTGTGTGGTGTTGTTTCTGTTTATGGGCAGGCATGGCGCTTACCATCAGGCGAGCGCCTTGCTCGTCTCGTCATTTAATCAAATAAATAAAAAAATAGAGTAAACCCTATCAAATACAAAGACAAATCATCAAAATCAGCGGAGATATCGTTTAACATATTTGCATAAAACATTACGGACATATTGAAAACTTTCTCCTTATTGAAGTCGGGTAAAAACTAAAATCACGGCATATTAAGTTCACCAATAATCAACAATAATGCTATACCTAAGATGTATAGTACACTACAGCATATTGCGAATTGCGGCCAACAACTTTGACAACCCTTGCAGAAGTACTAACAATTCTGCAGCATTACGTTTGCAAACTTACCGATTTTCCTTCAATTGCGCGTTTTTATTAAAAGTTGCATAGATTTTACGGTTTCTTACTTTGTCTGAAGTAACTTTTGGTATAGCACTCATTTCGAAAGTCCGTAATTATTTAAAAATATTAATAAAGACGGAACACGAACGCTCATTACGATCACGTCAGATTTGAAATTATCGGCCATATTGCAAAAATGCGCCCTCGTGATTGGTCAAAATGGATTTTGCCAATATTGATAAAATGTATAGCATGGATGTTGCTGAATTTGATATACCATCAAACTTTAGACCAATATTACTATGGTAAAATAGTAGATTTTTACACTTTTGTAAATAACGTCCTTTCCGTAAGAACCCTTTAGTGGTGATGGCATAAAAAAACAATTTTTTACCAACAGTGGATATAACCAGTTTTGATATTTACCGACACAATTATTATTGAATAAAAAAATATTAATTTCCAATGATAAGTATTACGTCTAAATTTATGTAATTACATCGTTTGCGATATAAGGTTCTTTTTGTTCTTAATTATATTGTAATCGATTTGGTGATGTAATTTAATATCGTTTTTTTTTTGTATTGGCAACATTATTTATAATGAAATCTATTGATCAATTTAATTATTATTTAAATTAATTATTATGTAACGGTGAAGTTCTACAGGTTGTAAAGGTAAATTGTGTAATATTTACTATATCCTGTTATAAATTACCAATAATTTAGAAAACTTGTCATACGCTACATGATTCATGATCACATTGTGTGGATCGCGTTCCAGGATCAGCCAGTGTATAATCAGTTCTTTCGAGGGGCATGCGATAAAACCTAATGGTTGGTTGGGGCGGGTATAGGGGTACAGCCTTGTATCTCTGTACCTGCATCGGTTATCCGCCTGTCGTGCTGCAGGCTTCGTCCCTGAAAGTATAGTAGTGGAGTATGGAGAAACATTGAGGCCGGCTTGATTCTGGCGACCATCGATAAACTCATTGTAAATATTTCATGACTGCACTGCGCTTACCATCAGGTCTAGTGCAGTCACTTTGCCGTACTCGGATAAAAAAAATCTTAGCAGTCTCCTTTCTTCACATGGTGAAGGTCCTTAGGTCCTTCGTATGCGGGAGGCCATATAGGTTGGTACCACCGCTTTGGCTATTTCTGTCGCCAAGCAACAGTGTGTAGGCACTGTTATGTACAAATATCTTGCGCTATAGAAATAGTTTTCACGACCATTGATTGTAAGCCAGTTACTTTCCCGCGCCATGGAGGTGTATTGCTAACGTATCAATATCTAACACAAATTACGCACACTTAATATCTTCATTATAATTATTTGATTATAATTATTATGATGTTTTCGTAAACCAATAACCACGCATTTCCAACATTTTACCTTCCAAGATTTTGCATATTTTAAGATTTACATACAACTATGTTAGAGTTTTAATCCAAGACAAGACTTTATTCTTGAACTCTCGATTTTCCCTTATTTACAGAATTGTCAGCTCATAGGTTCTTAGACTCCTTAATGTTTTACCGGTTTTTGAATTTACGGAAACCTTTCTCAATCTGTGTCATACCAGGAACCAAAAGTCTTGGTCGGCGAGCTGCGGTCTCAAACCCAACCTGTCCGGAGAAAGTGCGATCTGATGTTATCATTTGACGCATTGGTCGGCACTTATATGCTCAACATGGAACTTATACTCATTTTCAGGTTATGGAATAAAAAAGCTCTACCTATTTTGTATTCTTTTTTTTATTTGATTGAATGACAAGACGAGCAAGGCGCTCGCCTGATGGTAAGCGCCATGTCTGCCCATAAACAGAAGCAACACTACACAGAACTTTGAATTACAAAGCACTGCATGGCACTGAACTGCGCTCGTCACCCCGAGACATAAGTCTCATAATGGCCATTAATTTCACTGGCTTCAATGTCCTTCAAACCGAAACACAACAGTGCTTACACACTGTTGCTTGGTGGCAGAAATAGACAAAGCGGTGGTACTAACCCAGACGACCTCTCGTATACAAAAGACCTACCACCTTGTTGTTGTTCTTTCTTAATCAGCGTCACCGTGCAAAGTTTTTTAATTAGCCTGAATGGAGCAAATTGCTCGCCTTATCGTATGCACCACGACTGCTAATAAACACTAGGTATATCATTTTTTATTTTATTTCTTGAATAGAAAACAGTTACATTATACAATAAGGCAAAGAAATGTGTAGAACTTATTTTACCAATAATGTTACCCACTGCACTATTGATTTTATAGACTAACACAGAAGAAAAAATAATATTTATAAATTCATATTAAGGGGATTGATCGTTCCAGCGCAAACACGCTCATGTAAAATTTTCAATAATACTGTAGACCCTGCTCTATGCAAGGTCCTCTTCCCATCTTAATTATGAAGTTTCAAACTTGGTACCACCATGATGGTCCCATATCCGTTATCTTTTGAGTATAGGCAGTAAAAAAAGTTATCACTAGCATGAATGTTACAGGCAAACCACACATAATAACCGACGTAATGTAGTTGCTTGTTGCTGCTTTTCGTATGGTGAGTAAGATATTTGTAAGCCTAAACCCCCCCTCCTTTAAAGTGTGTGTAAATGATTAGTGACATTTAATAGAAACGATTTCCACTTCACATGAACACCCATCAATGGATCCGCTTCCTTGAATGCCAACCTGTGCTATTAAAAAAAACCTTTGTCCGATGTGGGTTAGTGCATCGTCATCGTTCTATTGATTATCACAGTGTGCCCCGGGCTGGTCAGGTTGTCAGGATCCGAATGATGTTATTAAATAAACTCATTCTTAATGAATTCATTTTAGCCATCGGCATAACTGCGATTTATAGTTCCGTTGCTTTTTATACAATCCTTATTAGTCTGTCATCATGTGAGACATGTGTATCTATGAATATAATTAAAGGGACTATAAAAGGACTAGATTCTTAAGAGTATATGTTTCTTATGCATGACCATCCACATCATTTCACACATTAATCCGATTTTGATGATTACTTTTATATTGGACACAATATATCTACATCTACACTGATATTATAAAGAGGAAAGATTTGTATTTTTGTATGTAACGAATAAACTTAAAAACTACTGGACCGATTTGAAAAATTCTTTTACCTTTAGATGCCTACACTAACCCTGATGAAAATATGATACTTTTTATCCCGGATAAAGCAGATCACGCGAGCAGAGCCTCGAGGAAAAGCTAGTATATGTATAAATGCGCAAGAATCTAAAACAAATCTGGCAGAATTTATAGTTCGGCGTAGACATTATTATTATTTGTTTTCTTTTTATTATTCACTAGCTTTTGCTCGCGGCTCCGCCCGCGTGAACAGCATTTATCGGGATAAAAAGTATCCTATCACCCAAGTCAGCTCATACCTTGTCTGTATACCAAATTTCATCAAAATCCGTTCAGTAGTTTCAGCGTGATTGACGGACAAACATCCAAACAAATAAACTTTCACATTTATAATATTAGTGTGATTTACTAGACGTAGTATTATTTGTTTATTGGTACATCGCACCATTTTCTCATTTCACATCATGTATTCAGTCACGTCCTGCACATTAACAATCTGCAAGTCCATGCAATGTAAAAGTTATCAATTAAAATGCCTGTGTCCTTAATAATGTTCCGGTATTCAGCGGGTGTCGCCGACTTGTGGAACCAGGTTAAACAGTTTCGGCTCAACCTGCCAAACGGGCTCCATATACGGATGATTAATTTGTGGAAATCTTTGCACTGCATCGTTTATGCTGTAATTGTTGATTTAAGATGTCTTTCAAATTGTTGCTTCTGAGAGTTTGCCATAGTTTTTTCTTGCTGTAAAGTAAACGCGCAGGTAAGGTGCGCCTCTTTCAATTAACAAAATATTATTAAAAAAATTGTGCCTATCGCAGATCAAGGATCTTGATTGATGCCGTAAGTAGGTATTTCAGTCTATATCAAAGCCAAGCGTGCCAAATTTTACATCGTACACTGACGTTGTCATAGCGGTGCGCAGACGTTATATTAAAGTGCGTCTTAATACGTTCGTCCTGTTTCTAAGATGTCGGCACGTGATATTAATGTTTTTAAATGTGCAATGAATTGATAAATATATTTTGCTTTATTTAAGCTGTAAGATCGACCAGTCCTATTTGTTGTGTTGAGTACAGTTGTTTTCCGGTTTAAAATATATAATCATATCCTTGACCATATTTTTTAGGCAACCCTATTGGTATGTTTTCAACAACACATTTTATACCCTAAGATATTATTTTCATCAACAGATGGGTGAAGGTCAATGTTCCGCGGGATCTTAGACCAATACTTAAGTGTACATTCATGGAACAATAATCTACTAAAACAACAAATACAAACAAAATTATGCAGTGACAGAAGTCAAAATGCCGGCGTTATCGTGGCATCGCGATCGGTCTGACTCACATTCCGAACGATTTTAATGAGTTGACAACCCTAGGGTTAGCCACCTTATGAATCCACATGTTGATGTTATTTGGCGTCAGATGATGGATGAAGCCGAATAAAAACCTAATAGAAAGTTATGGTTGTTGTTGATTAATGTTCTGATTAAGTGGTTAATTATGAATATTTAAGTAGCAAACAATGATATTAATAATAAACAAAAGCTCAAGCCTGTATCGCTTTATTATACGATTTATTTTAATCTTTATTATTCGAAGTGGTAAATTTAATTAATCGTGAGATTGTTTCTTGAGTGTAAGTGGGCCACCAATATTTTAAACACAAAGCCATCTTCACCTGCAGCGGTACACTGCTGATTAACGGACGTTCAACTAGTTAACCTTGGATACCGATGCGGGTTAAGACGTGGGGTCACCGTACAATACATAATTCACCGTCAGATCATGGCGAGGCCGCCTTCCGTTCAGTGTCTGCACTGGCATTAAGATGGGATAATGCCAGGAAAAAAGAACGACTAAGATTGATCTTGAAAAAAGAAGATTTGAAATTGTTCCTTGACTTAGACAAGATCATAGACTATATTTAACTAGGAAAATTGTAGACACTTCGGGTGTGGTCAATTATTTTTATTATTTCATTGAGTGACGAGACGAGCAAGGCGCTCGCCTGATGGTAAGCGCTACGCCTACCCATGTACAGAAGCAATACTGAAGAAATAACTAGAATTCAGGAAATTGTAAATTCAATCGGATCGCTTTCGATATAAAAATTACTTTCCTTTTACCATTTAGAAAGTTCGCAAAATATTTCACGTGATAGTTACAATTTTGAAGGTACGGAGAAATTTAATTAATTTATTTCGTTGCATTCGAGATACGCCGAGAATTGCCAGTTACGAGAATGTGAAGGGCTGACTCTCGTATCATTGGATCAAATATAATATTCGATAAAGAAATTGGACAAATATATTTATGAGTGGCTTATCATTCATTGGTTTACACTTATTGAGAACCAACACTTTACATCATGCATTGATGTATATGATCACTTACAGTTAGTTTGCTACCACACCTACTTACATTAAACTTATTGTGTGAAATTTACTTGTTCTTAACGAAAATCGGTAATTGAACCCAGAACTCATAACTTGCTTTACTGCCTCGGCGGCGTAGTGATAATGCGGACGCGGTACGATTTCTGCGCTGAGGTCTCGGATTCGATCCCCAGATCGGGTAAATGTGATAGTAGGTTTTTCTATCTCGAAATGTTCAGTATCGGCTCGGAGTCTAGAATTCTACCTGGTATGGCGATACGGACAAACTATCATAATTACATCTTTATATCGTGGGACGGTTTATTGAAAGAAAACAAAGAAATACAGATATGTAAACAAAGTACAAAGAATGCCTTTGTTTAGACTTGTCAAAACACCAAACACAATAAAGTTAACTTATAAGTGGGTGGATATTTGTATACATTTCTGGAACTGGCTGATAAACTATCCCGCCCACACATCCGCCACTGTAACTCCTGTGCACCAGGATCAACAGTGGCATGCATTTTTGTTGACAGCGAGCAGTGAAGCGTGGCAAGTCTCTGGGAATGCTTATATGTCTTTGTCCTGCAGCGAAATTAATCGGATAGAAGATTAGGGAGGACCTTTGAATACTCATTTACCGCAAGAAACGTAACAGCAAGCCGTTATTTTCCGTCGGTTTATTGTGAGACAGTGGCAACAACGCGGTCGAGCCGGCCTATACATATTGTAGCCAAAACTGTCTACAGCATGGCTCTACCACTTAGAAAATTGTTTTCGTCCTGATAAATTTAAATTTAATTCGTTGAAATATCATTGCATGTATAAAATACATGTTCTTAATTGTGTGATGCAAAACTGAAGAAAATCTCGCGTAACTTTGTAACCACAACTTTGAAAAAGCCGGTATGCACGATTATATAAAATCTAATTTTGTACAAAATAGATTTGTATGTTCGTAACTTAAATATTTTTCAATGTAACTTGCAGAAAGATTAATTAAAATATTTAACCTAATCTTGCATCATGTTTTTATTGACTTAAAAAAGAAGGAGGTTGTGCCGTATTTTTAAGTAACACAATATCTCCGAAAAATTTGGACAAATTGAAAAAAAAATTGGTGGTCTTTTAGAAATTCGATATGGTTTACCTCTAGGGTGGTTCCATAATAAGTTTAATAGATCTGATTACGAGGAAAAATAACATTAATTCATCTTTCTCTCTGCCTGGTATTATCCAAAATAGCATTAATCTTGCTTTCGCTCTTTCTTTCTACCTGGTATCCCGGGTTAGTGGGTCCTACTTACTACTGGTACTTTCACTTCGCCCTATCTTGAATCTCGTCCATAGTAACACCCTTAGTTCTCATAGCTCCATTACATCCGTCAGGTCAAAGCTTTTTAGGCTATCTGCAGGATCATATCCCAGATAAGATTTGAATTAGGTACCTGCGAACGATGATTTTGCAAAATGAAAGTAAAAAAATCAATGCAGCTTCTAAATCTACATATTAATATTTTTTTTCTTTTGATTTATTACGTTTACGCGAATGTTACATATTGAAATAAAACTAATTTAAACAGATTTTATCGCGGTTTTTTATTTTATTTTGATCCCGACGTTTTTTCTTTTATTATATTTCGTGTATCTACTAGTTTGTATGCAATAATATTTCAATATACGTTGGTTGTTCCATAAAAAATAACAAAATACTAGTTTAAAATCTTCATCTAAATATGTTGACCTAAGAGTGAGTATTTTTTTACAACTAAATGACGTTGCATTTACTTTCCTAACTGCATTTAAACGTGGGTCAAAACTTGTTTCGTTCGGAATCCGGTTTTTTCCGGAAACAACTGGAACTTAACACAAATTTACACAACCTACAAACCTTCTTGACCCTATTATTAAGAAAATTTCTCTGGCTAATGATTCTGGTTATCAAATAAAACTAATAGGATTTGATTTCCCAGAAAGGTTGCCAGGTCTCCTACGTGTTGTAAAAAAATGACAAATCTAGATACACAACCGCGGTAGCTTCTTAAGCAAGTTGAGAAAATAAATTACTCCGACATCTTTTAATGTAATTTTTACCGCACTGGGCCTATTCCACAAAAATAATACTGAAAAGACAAAAATAACAATTTATACAGGTCTCTTTGGAGTCGGTGTCTGTGTCGCTGACGGTCAATTTAAATTGCATTATATTTTAATATATCACAAAGCTGCAGTTTAACATTAACGAATTATTAGCTAGATGTTCAATCGACAGCAATTAAAACTTTCAACAGTTCCAAACAATAAACACTTGTTCACATATAAAACGTATTTTCTACTCTTACAGTTTTCACTTTCTTTGACCCGCCCGTCCACTTTCTACTTATTGGTTATAGCACCTGATTGTTCGCTGTACCTTACGTGTGTAGTACTGAATACTTTTTATATATTAAAACTTAACAATCAATGGATGTTTGATATTTCGTTGCCCGATAAAGCGTTTGGTAAAATTTCTCTTTTGAAGGGCACAGATTTTATTCAATAGTAATTTGCATTTTTATGTAATTTGGGTCATCAAGGTGACTTACAGTGCTTTTAGAAATGCCCATTTTTAAAGTAACTTCTATCTTATTCTGTTGCCGTCCGTCTCAGGTGATTTCATATGTATCCCATTTAGATGGGACATAGGCGATAATATATCAGAAAACCGTCATTGAAAGTGCGCCCCATACGATTCTGTTTTCAAAAAGCCTGATATTGCTTTGTAAACAAAAGTTTCCTTTTATATTCTTGTATGCATAATGCAATAAAGTCTCTCCATCAAAAAATAAAATTTAAATAAATAAATACACCCAACCGTCCCACACATAGCCAATACTAGGTTAACCTGTATCGTAGGTATCAGGAACTATGACGCACTTCCGGTCCAACAGCACCCTAATGATTGACGTTACGTCATCATCAACAGCTTCAATCATTGTCGTGTGAAAGGATACGAATTTAATCATTTATTTAATCAAATTAGTTATTTATGAAGTTACGGTGAAGGAGGCATCGTGAAAACATTCGCATGGTAATGGTCAGATGTAATGTAATTAGCATCTATTTACTTGATAACTGGAAGCCTAAACCATTCCCGACAAAGCATATATATTCTATCTACCTAACCAGACCGTATTTATTTATGTAAATTTAAGTTATATGTATAAATGTGAACTGAATGCCTGTATTCACCCATTGCTGAGTATTTTCGCTGGTAAGAGGGGATTTGATATTTCATCATCCACATACAAAAGACGGCTAAATGGACGAAGAGGCACGAGAGTTATTCTATAAGGGTTTCGTTGTTTTCATATGAGATGTATAGAACCTCAAAATCCTGGCATAGTGACTCCATTTAGCTTGTTGCGTAGGCGATGTATTTATTTAGACAGGACAGCATAATTTTAGCTACTGACTAGATACAACGTCCCTCGATGGTTAACATTATATTTTTGCTGCAATGTACTTACTATTAGGTATACTATAATAATGAATTGTCTCTAACACTTCAAAATATAGCATTATTTTACGAAAATCAGATATAAAATTCTGCTATTTTAATGATCACTATGAATGAGCTGGCTGTGGCCATTATGATATTATTTGACGTTTTTTTCCTTGTTTTGATAGTCTTTACATAATTAACATAAGACTGATATTATTATACAATATTTTACTGTCCTCACTCCCCAGTTATTTAAACTTTATCAACTAAATTATTATGACATGATCTATAGCGCTATTTTATCACACTAAAAAGCGATATTCCATATCGATTTATATTTCGCATCCCTCTAGAAACTTTCCGCACACGCCCGCAGTTTTCCGCGCCACTTCTCCATTTTACGCAGTAAACCAACTCGCACTAACTACACCGCCACAATGCACACAATTTGTATTATGTCAAGTGACACATAAGTGATGTAGAGCGTACTTGAATCGAATTTTGTTCACTTTTCATCTCGATTAGTGAAAGTAGCGGTGAAATTACGCGGCCCGTCGCGGCGTGTAATCGAATTGTAGTGCGTTGCGTCATGTTAAAAATTCGTGCGAATGATAATATTATGGCCATTAGTCACACATTCTCATGCTTGATTTTGACCATTAGTGATGAGAGAGAACAGCCGAATGACACACGTGAGTTTCAAAATAAATTCTTGTATAATAAAATAAGTTACAGTATAATGATTTCTTACGTTTACGTGAATGTTACATATTGAAATAAAATTAATTTAAACGGTTTTTATTACGGCAAACTCCGTTTAAATTAGTTTTATTTCAAAGTATTTTTCTATGGAACTGAGTTTAGTGGTAGAGTCAAGTTAAGCCGGCTTGACCGGGCTATTGCCACTGTCTCACAAAAATATGAGGTGAAGTAGCAGCTTGCGTTTCTTACAATGAATATATTAAGTCTAAATAGCCCCTCTAATTCCTCATCCCTTAATTTTCCCATTCGATAAAGGTGCGCAACGCGTTCTTCATTCTTTTGGTAATGTTGGGCGGTGACGATCATTTACCATCATCATTATTATTACTAGTCACCTAGCGGTCGAAATCCGGCCGTAAGTCATTCAATTGTCACGTCTAAATTTTATTTATTACATACGCACCCACGTCTGTAATCCCCGAAGAGGTAGGCAGGGGTCTTAACAGTACACCCCCATTTCGCTGAGCTTATTTCTGTCCCATAATGTGAAAGTGTCTCCGATATCACCATATCGGGCATACTTCCAGACTCCGGGTTGAGCATTTTGTGATAGAAAAATACATTATCATTAACCAGAGCCGGGAATCGAACTCAAGACTTCAGTGCATTACGATTGCGCCACCGAGGCAGTTATTTCTTATCATTAAAATTATATAACATCTATAATTTTTTTTTTTTGTTATTTTGTTCTATTATGTCAGCTACGGTCTGCGAGTGTGTATAATACGTCATTAGCATGACAGACTATTATTATGTGTTTGACATTGGTAGTATGCACGTAAACAATTGGATTTAGTTACGCAAAAAGGAACCAACCCACAGGCAGGTGAAATGGAGATACTGATTTTGTTTTGCTAAATTAATTAATTTAAATTGATTATGATACCGCATTTTTTGCAAAATCTTATATTTAATTATTCCAAAATAAGTTGAATCCCACATCCTATATAAAAGCAATATTTCTGTCACTTACTCACTGATTTATCATGAACATAGGATCACAAAATTTGATCAGGTGTTAGTTTGTGTATTGTAGGGTTTTTTAGAAATTTACTTTTAAAAGGGGGAAAGAAGGGTTCACGCGTACGAACCCTACAGCTGGTTTTGCATATTTGCGGAAATAAATAATTTTGCTTTAAATTTGCGTTGAGTGTTTTGGATTCGCAATATTAATATATTTATGTTCAAACTCTGTCATTGTATCTCATATACTCTGTTTCTTATTAGTGACTAAAAACTAACAGGTTTTTCAATTACATTTTACTAAACTAAGCTTAAACTTAATGATGAGGTTAATTCTAATGAAACTAAAGTTTCATCCAACATTCTCTACAGTGAAATTGAAGAACAAAAAGTTGGTTCAGGGTTAATTATTTTTGACGACTACGAAATTGGAAAGGTTAATTTCAGTAAATTACGTGAAAGTGTAACGGTGTTACGTCTAAACAATTGATTACAATTTTCGTGTGAACTGTACTGGTTTTGTTTTAGCATTAATAATGTTTTTATTAGCTTCAATGATGATACGATCTACGTAACGACGTAAGCGCCACGCCCGCCCATAAACAGAAGCAACACCACACAGTAACATTAATTATATACCACTGCATGGCATTGGACTGCGCTCATCACGAGACATAAGTTAAGTCTCATAATGCCCAATAATTTCACCGAATGGAGAGGACATCGAATGTCTTTCAAATTGAAATACGACAGTGCTCATACACTGCTGTTTGGCGGTAGAACAGCGGCCGTCTAAGTTTGTACCACCGCTTTTAATACTTTAAACCTTTAGACTATATTTAATTATCCGATTTCTTCTTCTTATTCGTGATGCTCTTGGCAGAGCGGTCGTGGTCATCATTTTGGTGATTTTTCAGTGTTGGCATGACATGGATTGCCTCACTATCTCCCGCCATCTCTGCCTGTTCGCCGACACCCTGGTGCTCTCATGCAATAGGGCCCCCAATGCAGACTTGATTCGGTCAGTCCATCGCATGGAAGACGTTCCGCGTGGTCTGGTGCCATCCACTCTTCCCTGTACGACAAGGCGCTCAATAGAGATGAATTCGCCTTGTGACATGTCCAAAAAAGTTTAGGATACGTGTCTGGACTAGCACGGATAGACGTTGTTTAATGTCCAGTTCCTGGAGTATAGAGGCGTTGGTATGGAACTCGGTCTAAAATATCCCAAGCATTTTTCCGATTTAGTGCGAGGAAATAAAAAAAAATGAGCGGCGCTATACCTTTAAGATGCAGGCGTGTCGGTATACTATGTAGTACATACCATTGAGTCTTCCATCGGACACCATGAGACTCAGAGTATCGCGATTCAAGAGTATGCAAGTATGCGTTTCTAGAACGCTCTATTTGCCAAGTGGGACCGTTTCCGCGAGTCGCACGCGCACGATCACCACTCATATTGCTGATAATTAAATAATAAATACTACTATTTTATTGAACTAATTATTTAAAGACAGATGAAAAGGCAGCGACAGCTCAGCGGTACAGACTGTCGAGACGAAACTCGCAGGTTCGAAACCAGCCCCAAGAGCATGCACCACTGACTTTTCTAAGTGACGTGTATATTAATTGTTAACTATAGCATGCTTTAACGGCGAAGGAAACATCGTCAGGTAACTTGCCTATCTGAATAGATTTCCATAAAAATTTCGAAGGTATGTGAAGTCTGCTAACCATCATTAAGCCAACGTAGTAACTAAGGCCTGGCTTCTCTCATTCAATAAAAGGAGTCAATGCCCAGCACTGGGATATAAATAATACAGGGCTAGTAATAATACATATCCCAGTGCAAAAGCCCACCCGTAAGTAAACTTTGATGGCACCAATAATGAGATATTATCGAATAAAAGAAAAGCGCCTCTTCTATTTTTACAGGACGGCTAGGCACTAACAATTCCTCTTGTATTGATGGGGTCCATGGGCGGTGTAGAGCACGTACCATCTAGTGACTCTCTGGCTCGGTTGTCCCTTTTTAGTAAAAAAGTGAACTAAAATCGAACCATGTAAAGCCGCTATGTATAGAGGATCAAGCTCGGAGTAAACTCTAAGTACGCTTTTCGTACTCAATTTTAACTCACAACGTTGAAAACCTCCTCAATTTTTGGTTTAAAACCTCTGCCGATTCCCAGAATTAGAAAAGAGTGAATAATTGCAACATTTATATTATCATAGGCACAGTCACAGTCCACATCATACAGTCATAGGCTATTGAACTCTTAAATACGTCTTGATATTATGAAAAATATAAATGTAATTATTAAAATAAGCTAGAAACTCTGCATTCACTTTTCCTTTTTTATTCATGGTAGACTATTTACAAAACGCTTTCTGATCATCTAATTTACATATTTCAACATTATTTTTATTTTCGGCGAAAAGAGATCAATTTAAAATGTATCTTTAGAGCCTACCATATGATCGTTGTACTGACATTCACATTATTTTTATGTTTAAAATCCATATTAATATTGTTTTTTAATGTCGTCGCTAAAGAAAGCTGCAGGTGGAACAAATTTCTCTCTGACTCATATCATACCGAAATACATTACAAATAAGAGAAATTCACTCTCTTTCCGGTTTATTCATGCATTATGCAACACAATATCTTTATGTTTATACAGAATATCGAAAATTCTCGTACAATTTGAGTGGTAAAGCCATACTGTAGACAGTTTTGTCGAATGAATATATCGGCTCGAACGGGTCTTTACCACAGTTTTACAGAAAACCGACGTAAAGTATCGGATTGATGCTTCATTTCGTGCAATGAATGAGATATCCGGAGGCTCAAATCCCGCCCCTTTCCCAATCATTTAATTATAGCCTTTTATTTAAATCGGCAACGCGCTTATGAATCTTCTGGTATTGTAGGCGTAAATGGGCAGTAGACATCACTTACCATCTAGTGATCCACTCGCTCGTTTATCGACCTATGTCATAAAAATTAAAGCTAATGTAAGAACAGATCGATAGAAACTAGAAATCACGCATATAATATCTAATAAGTACATTATTGTTTAACAAATTACTTTCGTTGTTAATTATTTATTCAGCCACTTGACTTCGAAATTATTTTCGAAAATGAAAAGTTAGTTCTCAATTTTTTAAGTCTGTTTTTTATGTATATTACGCGTTTTCTTCGCCAACTGTGAACCCATTGTTAAGCCCAAAAAACGTGAGAACAAGTTGAGCCCTTCGTCTGTCTGTAGCATCGTAGCGCATAAAATAATAGAAAGACTTGAATGAGATTTTAGTATGAAAGCTTGTTTAATCGGAATGGTTCTTAGCTTTATGTGAAAAAAAAATATTCAGCCGTCTTTTTAACCCCGGATAAAAAAGAGTAATGTTACGTAATGGTTAGGTTATGCTGGTCTCCAAGAGCCTCCAAGGTACTCCAAGAGCGATCTATTAAATTTTGTTAAGACCTGATGTTGGACTACGAGGGATAGCCATCGTGGCGCAGTGGGCGAGTAGCCGGCTGTGAAGCGAGTGGCAGCGGGTTCGATTCCCGCAACGAGACAAATTTTTGTGTGATCCACAAGTAAAGTGTGTAAGTAGTGTGTATAATTGCATATATAACTCTTCTTCTTTTTTATTTATGGTTTCGCATTTTTATGCATTTCGCCAATGACAAGTATAATTTATTCTCAAACCTTTACAAGAACTATGAAATATCGGTGTGGACGTTTTCAAGGTCTTGTTGGAGTTTTGATGTGAATTCCTTCCAGTACGATGCTTAATTCACTTATTTCAATATTTCCATACACTGTTCATCACCGTCAATGTTTATTGCATAAAACCACACAACTTTTATACAACAAACACAACTTTAAACTATTTTTTACCCACGACGGAACGGAGACGGTATATGCGTTTGGGATGAGAGGTTGTGTATTTGTTAAATAAATAAAAATAAGCGATGAACCGCACTGTCAGAATTCCAAGTGCATATATCTCATAAACAATAATTGCAGGACAACCTGCTGGATATAAATATTCTACTTAATTCTTCTATTCCTTACCCGTAACCTTCTAACCCAGTTCAAAATCCCCCAGTTCGAGATTCATTTTGGAAAGCGAATCGTCAAGTTCACTTGATACGATTTGTATTCGTCCGGCGCGCCGTCCGGCACACATCGTCCATCCTGCACAATTTGTTTGTCTTCCGGCTTGTTCGTGATAGAATTTGTCGCGAAATTGGACCGTGTTTTCGGGTTATCGTAAAAGTGAAATAAGTCGGTCAAGAGCGTTGCGTGGAAAGTGTTGTTATGCATTTTATTTTTGTAAATTTTATAAAGTACTTTCATGTCTCGACAAACACGTCTTTAAACTTTCATAGCTTGCTGTATGAAAATACTTTCATTTTCATCATTTAAATTCAAGATTTGATCCCAACGGGTTACACCATCAATGTGCCACAGTGTGATTCGTCTGAAAAAAATCTAAAAAATATAAGTAACACTGTGACACGTTGGGACAACGTTTTAAATTTGTTCCTAATAGGTCACACAATAGTTGGAAATAAAATAGTCCCATGCAGATAAACCGTAATAATTTGCCGCTGCTTTCGTGGAATTCGTAGAATTGTTGGAAACAAAGACAACTTGTTTTACATTACTTTTGTTGACCTACATCCCAAAGTGTATGAAATTACTAGGTGATAGGTCACTCTTATGCGAGAGGCTATCTGGGTGTGTACCACCGCATTGTCTATTTCTGCACCAAGCAGCAACGTGTAAGCACTGTTGAGTTTCGGTGTACGTCCACAATTCCATGACATTTCAGCACACCGAGAGTGTGCGTATTACACCAATGTGGACGGGTGTCGTAATATGTATTGTGTTGTTTTGCCGTGAATAAAAAATAACAAAAGCTTAAATAACATGTCACGGCGAAATGTTACGGGGTCTCAGAGCAGATTACTTACTCGTAGTAGCATTCAATGACCAAAGAATCTATCTAAGATTCTTTGGTTATTAGTAGCATTAAGTCAAAATATTTGTCAACCGTCCACACTTGAGAGTTTGTCACACGTGTTTGTCACACGTGTTTGTCACAGTCACACCTCTCGGTGCGGCAAAATGTCACCTATGAGCGCATTTTGAGTAAAGTTAACTCATGAAAATAGTATTTTATTACCGTTTCGGCTTTGGAAGCGGTCCCCGTACACTCGGTACATACAATTTAACGAAGGCGATGTACCCAGTTGGGTGGCCACCAGTAGGACAAGTCAAAACTAGTGGAAAGGTAGCTGGTTTTTAAATTTTCTGCGAAATATTAAAATTATACATCGAGAGTCCAAATATCACACCTCTACTCATATGGTCAGTATGATAAATTATCATGACCATATGAAGTAATACCCACGCGCATAGTAAATTGACTAACAATGAGGTCGCTATAATGAATCAAAAATAAGGTCAAGCGTTAGTGTTAAGCGGAAGCGGCAGCGATTAATTTATATAATGAGATGTTTTGACGTCCCTTATATATGCTAATAAAGTTTGGTACATGGCTTACAATCATTGTAGAGTTTAGGCTATATCATGATGGTTTAATGCCCATCATCACAAATAACACGTAAGTGAATGTATGCGTACACAGTGGTCAAACTTATAACATCCGTTTTTGTTGGGGGTTGACAAAAATTACAAAATCTTAATGTATGTCACGGCGAAACGTTACGAGGTGTGAGCGGATCGTTTCGTGACGGTCATACAATTTGAGATACGTCCACACTTGAGAGTTTGCATTTGTCACAGTCACGCTTCTCGGTGCGACAAAATGTCACAAATTTTAGTTTATCGCTACGCTCACTTACATGTCACTTTCTGATAATCTAAATTCGCAAGGGTATGGAGGACGGACCGTTACACGAGCCTTTTGCATAACATATTTTTAACACGCTAACGTCCTCTTGTCACGATTTTCGTCTGCTTTTTGACATATTTCTATTGTCAGTATGATGAACTGAGACGGTTAAGTTAGCCGAGTTAACTGCTACTCCACGTCTGTTTTCTGTGAAACAATGGTAACATACCGGTCGAGCCGGTCCGTTATGGCTGTAGACAAAACTGTATACAGCGTGGCTCAATGACAGACCTCGTCTATGGAGTCGGATGAAACAAAAATTAAATATTCATCATCATACTCACTGTAAAACTAAACAGAAATTTCTCAAGTGTTTTGAAATAATAACCATACAAATTTGCATGCCGGTTTATGCCTGGGGAGAGCCTTACTAATCTCGATGGTTGTTGTACTTTAGACTCTCTAGACCGATTTCATCTTATCAATAGTAATAATGTTACACGCGATGAAATTGAAACTAAACTCAATAGCGACGTGAAATTTAATCTCAAAATAATAAGTAGAAAAGTAGCAGCAGTTTTCAGAATTAGAAACGACTTTCCACGCAACAATCTGACCATCAGATGACTCGACGGTACGCTGGCCGAGTTGGCCAAGGTAAATATTAGCATTAAAGTGTAAATTTTCACCGTACATGAATGATTTTTTATTGTGGGTGGTAGAACAAATCGTGCGTGAGAAAGTTTCGTGAAATTATGTGTACGTGAAACTGTGTTTATACTTTTCTAGCTTTTGTCTACGACTTAGTAATTATATAACAATGCATTAATGTTTTTAGTTTAAACTGTAAGGCTGACCGCTAGCAGTGTGCCTAGTGCGAGTTCGTACCTATCATTTGTATACGAGAAATATGGATCTGCAGTTTTCCATAAATACGAATGACGTAACAGCTATCGATAAACTCTCCCTAGGACTACAGGTGAATAGTGGAAGTGCGGTCTCAACCATTATTATTTTGGCTACTTGTTTAAATGACTTTATAATTACCAACCTGGCTAAGAAATCAATCTATAAAAGTATCGTTTCATTATTAAGAAGCTTTAATGCTTATTAGTCTGACAATCTGTCATGCAGGGTCAAGTTAATCGATAACTCCTGCTTATTATCTACCGATATCTATGGTTCATATAATATTTTATTATAAATTGCTCTGATCTGATAGAATGTCATATTAAGCTGAAGAGAAATTATGTCTCCAGTGGACTATTGACTCGTTTTATGTGTGTTTACTTTATGACTCGGTTATTAGCTAGAATATTACTATTTAACGACATGAAACGAGCACTTCTATGATGTTTTAAAGATAATATAGTGAAAATGGATTTCAAATTATCTGTGCCTTATAGGTATTTGTAAATGGACTGTCTTATAACATACTTCCCTTCTCATTTTATTATAGCAGGTATAGTATAGCAAAATACAGTTTAAGATGTAATTGCCAGTCGTATAAGACAAAAGTAAACAAATATCTCATCATATTTCAATTACCGCTGTTGTAATTGGTGCAATTGTCAGATCCGGTCAGGTCTAATAAGGAATCATCCGAGAAGTGGGTAGATATTTCTATACATTTCTGGTACACCTATAAGCGATAATGATTACAATTCAGAAATCAAGTTATTTTAACAACTTTTGTAGACCATACGCACATATCAACCAACGAAAGATTTTTGAACCCAATGTCATTGCAAAATCATTAATACTTTTACATAGATTTTTTTAATTTACTCACAATGTGGTATATTTTACTTCCAGATTCGAGAAAACTCTTCGGAGGCTACAGAATCACGCCGTCCTACTGCAAAGCAAGTCGAGCTGCTAAATTTAACAGAGGAAGTACAATCTGCATGTTCAACCATGAATGCGCCCAACGAGGGGGCGAAGTAGTGGGCTCCTGTATGGACGGTTTTCTCTTTGGAGCTTGTTGTCAGCTCAAATCCGACAGTCAATCCCACATACCGAAAGGACCTGGTATCGTCATGACCAGTTATTTAGACTATCCTGACGCAGAGCCCACAGATGATTATGATGCAGAACAGCTAAATGAATGGCATAATAGTTTCAAGCCTGTAGTCACTCCAGGCTATAAACCAACTGATAAAAATACAACACCGAAACCAGCCGAATACACGTCTGGAAGTGTGTCTTCTGAGATAATATCTGAAGGATTCAGTCAGATAACTAACACGTTATTAAACAGCCCACCGAGTGATAGTAATTACGCCTACATCAAACCCAAGCCTGACTATACACATAGTACTATAAACTATGGAGGCCCTGACACTATTCTGATCCATACAAATGGGAGTATTGTCGATGATGTTGCTAGGCCTTCAGATTTTAATATCCAAATATCTTCTATGCAAACGAAACCAACTGTTGCACCAATGACAAGTTCATCAAAACCGCCTCAAGTTGCTTCCACGCATCGTCCAATGAAACCTGTATTTAAACCTAAACCAATAAAGGCGTCGACGGAGAATTATATCATGGTTTCAACAATTACCAAAGATACTCAAAGGCCTATACCGTCGATTAACAATGTAATTCAAATGCTGAATGAATCATCTTCTAGTATAAAACAAGAAGTAACCTCTCCTGCTACATTGGAAATTTTAGAGACAAAGTCATCACCATATCCAGATTCCACATCTTCCCCTGTTTCACTTAGTACTAACTACTATATGACTACAGGACATTACGTTACTCTAAAACCGTCTTCGTATTCTAGTAGTCCTGTATACTCATCGACCGCCGGGTATTCAAGCTTAAAACCTTATAGTACTAAAAAACCATACTTCACAACAGCAAATAGTATACCAGTGGAAGATAAAGTTACTTTGAAACCATTTTATTCGTCTAGTCCTGCATCGACCAGTCAAGCTATCGATGCTTTTAATAGGTACCCAACTGATCCCAACGATTTTGGTGATAAAGTAACTACATTTAGTTATGTTAGCTCAACAACGACTTCAAGGCCAACGACCACTACTAAGAAGACGCCATCAACAAGTTACGTAACAGCTTCTAAGCCCCTAACAAGACCTGTAACATCAACATATACACAAAACTACAATACTGAAGACACATTCTCTAGTGTAACACCAACAGTAATTGTTCTAAGCAACTTGCAAACTTCAAAACCGGAATCGGACGAAATTAAAGAACCTCAGTTCGTAGAAATATCACAAGAACCATTCAAAAAGCCGGTTAGCCAGATAACAGTGAATAACCATATCTCATCAACAAACAATATTTATATGGGAAAACCACCCCAAACCTACGAGAGACCTTCTTCGCCTACCGTAGTTATTACTCCAAAACCGGTACCAACGACACCCGAACCTATTAAAACATCTACACGGCCAGTACCAATTATTACGACAGGATTTGATCCAGAGTATTTCTTCCCAACGACATCTAAACCAGAGATTCAGACCTCACCAGATGACTTGATCAATTTCCCTCCAGTGAGGAATCCTATGCTTAATGCTACCGGATCTAATACTGCGTTATTCAACACGAGTATAGCTCTCTCTGATAACGAATTAAATCTTTTCCATGACGTAGAATTTACAACTCCGACATGGCAAGAAGACGAAAAACTTAAAGATAAAATGAACATTTTTGTCAACAAAATTGTAAGCAGTCTTCAAGGCACATTCCAAGAATTACATGACATCGTAATTTTGGATAAAAAGTCAAATGTAACCCAAAATTCAGCGACAACGCAAAAGCCTAAAAGGACTTTAGCAACGACTAGAAGACCGACTGTCACTACGAGAAAACCGGTAAGGTTGACGACTCCGACCAGAAAACCCCCGGTAAGGACGACAAAAAAACCGACCAGGTTGACCACTCCAGCTAGAAGAACGACCACTCCAGTCCCTACTACGCCTACAAAAAAACCAGTTAGTATGACTTATATTTTTGTATAGTTTTTACACAAACATAGAATGTGATAAACTGATTGTGCTTTCTAATTTTTAGGGCACTTTATTGGCTTCCATAGCAATGATTCGTAGTTAAAACTCTATTCGCTAAAATTATTGGTACTGCACTATTGATAATATTTTTGGAACGAAGTTCCTTACGGCAGGCTTGGAGGGGATAGGGATTTCGCTGCGTGACCGAACTGAAAAAAATGTGATAGTAAAACCGTAAGAAAAATGCGTGGAAAAAATGCGTGGAAAAAATGCGTGGAATAAAAGCGTTAAATGAGAAGTGCGCAGGCGCGACAGTCGCATAACCAGCCAGCGTTAGTTCCTTTTTAAAATGAAATTCATTCAGCCAGTTATAGTTGAAGTATATAAAAATACTCCTTCGATTTTTAAAAGATTACGCTAGCTCGTTATTATTTATAATTACATAAGTTGATAAAAAATGCTATACAATAGCTTTACCGCGGCAGTCTCCGAGTGCCACACGTCTTTTTTTTATTTCTATTTTTCTATTCTATTTCTATGTAATTTTATGTTGTCAAACAAAAATAAAGAGAGAGAAGAGATTTTGTTATTTTAGTTGATAATTTGAATTTTTTGCAATTTGTGTCGATTCTACATTAGCCGAAGGAACTTCGTTCCTACCTGGTGTCCCACGACACACACCAATTTTTATTTATTTCCTATTTGTTTTTGTCTAAGACTGCATTATAATTCACGTTACCCAAATATCGGCAAATAAAGAGCATAGCTATTTATCCCCGAAAAATATGAAAAATATTTTCCTTATACTATAATCTCACCTTTTCAATTTCTTTAAGATCTGTACTCCGGCCTTTACTCGGTTTGATTTCAGGTGACGACGACCAAGAAACCAAAACCCGCCAAAAGAACGACAACTACTACGCCCACACCCACTACAACGGTCCTAGCTGATGAAATAACTACGGAGAGCGACATTGATCAACCTATTAATTATGAAGATAAGAACTGTAAGTCGAAAACTTAATTAGATGCTTTTCACCATAAGAATAAAGTCTACTAACTAGCATTAAGGTAGCGTGATGAACGAAAGACCCAGCCCTCTTAATCGTAGAGGAGACCCGTTTGGTATAGTGAATTTGGTTTAGATGATGGTATCTTCCTATATATACGAGTATTTGATGAACTAGAATAGAACAAACTCTTGTAAAACAGTCAGTAGCGGTAAAGCGTACTACAATAAACTTCCATGTTTTGTGGAACATCATGTAATGGAGGTTTTAACGAATTTAAAGTAGAACAGTTTTAAGATGAATTAGATATAAATTAATACTACATGTACTGTCAATATTTGAAGATGTTGGAATACTAACACTAACTCTTTCTATCTGATTTTTTTCCAGTGTGTGGAGTTCGGCCATATGTCAAATCCGGTCGTATAGTTGGAGGGAAGAATGCTCGTTTTGCTGAGTGGCCTTGGCAAGTCCTAGTGAGAGAGTCCACATGGCTGGGCCTCTTCGTCAAAAACAAGTGCGGTGGGGTGCTGATTACTAACAGATATGTCACTACTGCTGCTCATTGTCAACCTGGGTGAGTTCAAACAAGTGTAGATATAGGGAAGGATTTGTATGGTGATAAACATGTATGTACGATTATTTCACTAAAGTATTGAATTGACATAAAGATTTATATTATATTTACCACGTTTAGTGAATCGTTGAATCCTTTGTCTCAAAACACCCAAGTTTAAATATAAAGTTAAAATAAATTGTCAAATTGAAAGTAAAGTTTCTGGAAATATTAGTAAACAGTAGTAAAATTTTATTCCCTCTTAAATTCCAGATTCCTAGCTTCCCTCGTAGTGGTATTTGGAGAGAACGATATATCCACTGACAAGGAGCCGAAGAATCCTGTATCAAGGAACGTGCGTCGGGTAATAGTCCATCAAGACTACAACGTCAAGACTTTCGAGAACGACCTCGCTTTGCTGGAGATGGAGTCTCCTATCAAATACGATGCACATATCGGTGAGTTTTATTTGTGCAGTATGTATTTATAATATTACGGTCTTTATCAGTAACGTTCCCCATCATAAATGGTATACTTTTGTACTGTTGATAAGAGCATGCTCCACTTCATTGTGTGGCGTGGTCGTTAAATAATGACTAAGACTGATGACGTTTTAATCTACTACTAATATTTCTAATATTATAAAAGGCTTATAGGTAACTTGTTATTTAGTGCTCACTTTATATTCCAGTGCCCATCTGCATGCCTCCTGATTCAGCAGACTTCACAGGCCGTGTCGCCACTGTCACTGGGTGGGGACGAATCAAGTACGGTGGTGGCGTGCCTACAATATTACAAGAAGTACAGGTAAGACATAGTCCCAATACTGTAGTGTTTATAGTAGTTAGTGACATAAGTTTAAGTAGCTCTTGTAATTGTATGAAGAATTAAAACCAAATAAATAAATAAATACACCCAACAGTCACATACATAGTCCTGACCCCACACTAAGATACGAGTCTTGTGTCGTGGGTATCAGGAACTACGAGAGACTTTCGGTCTCACAACCGGTAACTCGCCCGCTGCGCCACGGAGGCTGTCAAATTAAATATCATATTACGGTCAAAATAAGATTCTTACCCTTTTGGTAACGGTATTGGTAGATATAAATTCTAGTTAACATTAATTATCTGAAAATAACAGGTTCATTATTTTTATTTAATTACTTACACTTATCATCTCACGGCTTACCGTAGTGATTTTGTTAGTCGGAAAAATATATTAGACAAAACTAACTAGCTAGATATTAGACAAATTAGCTCTTATCTTGATATATTTACCAGAAAACTTAGCATTGATGATGGAATATACCTATACAAATATGCTTTGCTTAGGTTAGGTTTTAGTCGCTACTCTGTTAATGTTCACAGGTGCCAGTGATAGAGAATGAGGCGTGTCAAGAGATGTTCTTCACGGCTGGACATAAAAAGGAAATTATACCCTCCTTCCTTTGTGCCGGATATGCGAACGGAGAGAAAGACTCTTGTGAGGTAAAAAGCAGGCTATGACCATTTATCGGTCCCTTTTGGTTTTTGACGTCTTATATTTTGTCTGTACAATAGCGGTAACATTGTTAACAATGTGAAACAAGTCCATAGATGTGGATATTAACCAATTTCTAAGTTTAATGCCTGATCTACCATTTATGATGGTTGATAAAAATAAACAACCTAACCTGTTGTGGAACGTTCACAGATGAGAGATGATCACAATGTGCAAAAGAAGTTGCACTAAGTAAATTATTGCTAGGAGTCTAAAAAGAAAAATTTTACGTATATACTCGTATATTCTTAGTAATTTTTCACTAATTTCTTTTCCAGGGTGACAGCGGAGGTCCTTTAGTAATGCAGAGAGGGGATGGAAAATGGGAGCTTGTAGGTACAGTATCCCACGGGATAAAATGCGCAGCGCCTTTCATGCCTGGAATATACATGAGGACTACCTATTACAAACCCTGGCTGAGGAAGATCACAGGAGTTAAGGGATAAAAAGAAAATATTTAAATAGTCGGACGTAAAATAAAAAATGGCGGACAAAATAGATCTGCGATGATAGAATGAACAAATTGGCACTACGATGACATTTCTGAGAATATATTTTCATTTTGGTTTAATGAAATAAAACGTTACACGCGAAAAAAAGTGAAATCATAATATAGTTTTTATCTGACTTTTGGAATAATATTTTAAAACCGAGAGGAATTAATCAAACTAAACTTTTAAATAAAATACCAATTTATTTAGATTTGTATATAGAAAGATACAGCCCAATTTACTCATTTTCATATAACTTAGTACATTTATAATTATCTTTGCATTTAAAATAGAGATTTGCATTTATGTTATTAATGATGAAGCTAAATTGGTGTTTTCCGATTGAAAAAGAAAAGAAAAGAAATGAAAGATTTTTAAATCAATTTTATTTTAGTAAACAACTAATACAGCTCTCTATGCATAAAATAAGACGCGATTCCTAATCGATATGTTATATGCTCAAACAAAACGAGGCGTCTAACCGTTCAAATGAATATAGAAGCTTTTAGAAATTCTAAATACAGTCTTAATCATAAAATAATCATTATTTTGACAGCCTTAAAAGGTGGTAGGTTTCTTGTATGTGAGAGACCGTCTGGGTTAGTACCACTGCTTTGTCTATTTCTGGCATTTGAGAATTAACATCTTATGTCTCGAGGTGACGAGTGCAGTGCAGTGCTTTATAATTCAGTGCTCTGTGTGTTGTTTCTGTTTATGCGTAGCGCTTATCATCAGTCGAGCAATCAACTCATTTCCTCATTAAAGCTAACGGCAAACTAGGAAGTGGGTAACCTGATGGTAAGTGATCTCCACCGCTCATGTACGCCCAGAAAAATCACGGTCACGTTGGCGGCTTAAAGAAAAGGGAAAATTAGGGATTGGGAAGAGAAGGGGGATTTGGGCCTACGAATGTCTTACTCATCGTATGAAATGCAGCTAGTCGCTACTTTGCATCGGTTTTCTGTGAGACAGTGGTAACGACCCGATCGAGCTGGCCCATTCATGCTGTAGACAAAACAGTCTACAGCGTGGCTCTACCACTCAAAAATATTATATTATTACTAGCTGTCCCGCGCGGCTCCGCCCGCGTGATCTGTATTTTCCGGGATAAAAGTAGCCTAACAGTGGCGCCATCTGTCAGCAATGTGTCACGCACCGACGCCATCTACTTAAAATATTGGTTTGTAGTACATGCTATGTATCAGAGATGGCGCTGTATTTAAAAAATGATTTTCCCTATTTTCCCGCTTTTCTATTGAAATTTTTCCTAGATTTTCGTTGCTATAAACCTCACGGAGCCCGAGACCTTTCCAACGAATGCAAAACCGTGGAAATCGGTTCGTGCGTTCTGGAGTTATATCGTCAGGAAGGAAAACCCGACTTATTTTTATATAATAGATTTATGTTTAAGACTGTATTTACTAGTATACAAAAATGTATATTTGTTAGTGTTAAATCTTTGTAAATGAGATGCATTTATTAATTTATATTTAATTCTTAGTTTTTAAGACTGAATTGTAGAAATTGTTTGCTATTCCTACGAGAAAATGTTATTTATTTTACTTACTAAGAACATATTTTATGCTTTCGATTTGAGTAATGTAAAAATCGAAGCAAAGCTTTAAGAATGGAAGGTAATTTATTTTATTGTAAATAATAAAGACAGAACAACTTTCAACAACTATTTAATAAACCAAATAAAGCGATATAAAGAACGCAGCATTTTTAAACGTATGGCATTGGCACGTCATGTTAATTTATTGCTCAAATGCACATACTTATACTCCTACAATGTAGCAAATACCAGCTCAAATAAGATTAAAAATTGTTAAAAGGTATGCATTTATTAAATGTTTTAAGAAATTATTGTTTTTCAATTGCCTCTTATATATACTTTAATAACGTAACTTTAACTTTACTTTAACTTTTTTAACGTACTGGCAAGCGCAGCGTTGGACGTCCGCCTACAAGGTGGGCAGACGACCTGATAAAGGTCGCAGAAAGTCGCTGAATGCAGGCCGCTTCCAACAGGTCGGTCTGGAAATCTTTGGGGGAGGCCTATGTTCAGCAGTGGACGTCCTGTGGCTGATGATGATGATGATGATGATGATATACTGTAATAAATTTTTACTTTCAGCCGATGATGTCGTGCCTTAGTGATGCTATCATCGAATGCTCTTCAGTGCGTAGTATTAACACGGACACTGTATTAGGTATGAGAAAGTACAAAAAATATTGTATAGGATAGGACGGCAAACGAGCAAGTGGGTCACCTGGTAGTAAGTGATCTCCACCGCTCATGTTCGCTCACAATACCAGAAGAAGCATGACCGCAATGCCTATCATAAAAGGATTATAATTAATAGGGATAATCATAATTATTGTGGAACAATAATTATGATTATCCCTATTTTGCTTTTCGAGCTACTTTCACAGTTTTTTTTAAATGAGGAACAGTTTTACGTTTTTATGAGCCTATTCATTTAATCAACAAGGATTTTTACTTACGACGATGACATTTTACTAATAGTTTGTAATAGATAAGTGGGCTGCTTGTGATCATTACCCGTTAAACTGAACCGAAGAGTTAAAAATCTAATAGTATTGAGGAAAAACAATGACAGATAGGAAAATAACACATACTACCTCATTAAATACAATTTATTGCACAACAGTTCTAAAACTAGTAACATTTGATTATATATTTGAATTATAACATATTAAAATACAACAACAAAGCCTCGTAAACATTATGCATTTGTAAGTACATTTTATATATTCCTCTGTCTATGTTTATGTTTTAAAAAAGCAAGTAATATTTATGGAAATATATTACCGAAGTTTTTATGCACAAAAAAACTAAAAACTGAGAAGCTATGTCTACATATTTTTGTTATTTTATTCCTATCTTAAATATTAATTTGATTCCTTTTTATATAGCAAAGAAACAACAAAGCAACAGTATAAAGTTTACATTGCAGATTCTTTTTATTATCGTATTTTGGAATTAATTAATTTCGTATGCTTCAAGAATTTGATAGTATTTTTTTACAATTTTTAAAGATAAATTAATGTAACCATTAATCGTAAGCACTCACTACATTAATATAATACTCTAATATATTTTACACATTTTTATTGATAGACCACAGCAGTTTTTATATATGCATAGATTTAAATATTTAGATACCCTATTTTTTACATACAGGGCACCAACAATTTGCATCCAGCTACAATATCTACGATTTTTGTAATATTGTCTTCTCTAAATGTATTTTCATTGCATAAGTCAAAAAGAACTAAATATTCCACTCTACGATTACTAGATATATGTTTTCTACCTAGAAATTTATCCTACTTTATTCCAAGAATTTAACTATCACATAAAATATGTTGTCATTCTTTTTTTACAAGGACATTTGACTATCGAACCAACACAATATATTCTTTATGAGTTTTATATGATATACTGATAAATTATAAATTGGCTATTCGGCATTTAAAAAAATATTGTTATTGGTACATATGTACATAATTATAAAAATATCATATTTTTTTTTAAGTTGTAAGATGTGTCGAATTTATTTCATACACTGTCAAATATCCTGTTTAATTTTTTATTACATTTACAAACTTCATAAACAAGCTAAAATAATATAACCGCGATAATAATATACGCGATAATTGTGCATAACTCAACTAAACCATTACCTTACCACCGTAACTTCTAGTGTGGGTTTTACCATACGTGGGTTAAAGTTATCGTAACAAGCAATAGGCACCGTTATTTTAACGTTGTATGATGTATCATTTATTTTCAGTACTTTCAAATGTTAAAATTTGTAGATGTCGTCAACCATTGCTTGTTATAATAACTTTAACATTCACTGACAGATAGTGTAATCTACGCTTACAGATTTTGACATTCAATAGTACTAAAAAAAGGATACAACTTTCAATAAAGTGAACTTTTGCCTGTTACAATAACTCTAATTTTAGCCGACGATTGGTGTAACCACACTTATTCTACTACAACACACATTTTTTCAATACGAATACATTTCAAATTTTAGTAATAACCATAAGCAATATTGTTAAAGAAACCACTTAGCTTACGTCAAGAATAATTTTGTTTGAAAATTAATAATATTTTCACTACGACACTTTAAAATTCATGAATGTATTCGCTTAAAATTGTATTAAGCCTGCTACGTTCTTAAAACTAGTATATAGTATAGGTACACAAAATAGCTCGAAGAAACCCTTAATCTATACCGTTAATATTTTTTTGGTAAAAGCCTATATTGCAAATTATCACGAGAGTGATAATATTCTGTTACGTTTTGAGAGCCAATAACTTCAGGATACACAGAAGGGACTAATTGAAGGACTTTATGCCAGCTTTAACGGAGAACAAACTACTTGGATATTTTTCCTTTGTAATGTAAGCATTTTTTGCAAATTGCATCAGCTTTGTTTTTAATAGTTTGTGTCGACATAGCTCTTTCAGATTCTGGTTTAGCATCCTCAACATCAAATGGACCCTCACTAAATTGCTGAATCAATTTTTTAATATAGCTCCCGGGTCCTCTAATTGTTAGTTTTGTATTAACATCCTCTGGTTTCTCAACTTTATCATCATTACTCCGATACTCGCTTAGCATCTGCAACCCATCTTGGAAATTTTCGAACGCTTGCGTTATTCTATCACCAATGTTTAGTTTTTCTTCTATGTCGTTAAGATTAAATTTTGGATCCATATCATCTACTATATTTTTGGAACCTGTGGGGGTTATTATGATTTCACTATTCTTCATATCGATTGTTATTTTAGCATCATCGAGTTTTAATCCTGTGAGTGATACGTCAACGGATTTTGATCTATATTGCCTGGATGGAGCTGGTATTTGGAGCTGGTTTGAATCTGTGATGTCTTGTTTGATTGTGCTGGTTGACGTCACTGGTGATGATGACAGTGACGACCTTTCTCCTGGGCTCGACCCTGAAGTGAAATGTCGAAATTAGACGAACATATTATAAAAAGAGTGATCAATGAAGCTATTGTTGAAATTTTCGGTAAAGCTTTATTTAAGTCAACGGATTATTAGTTTAAAATCTTTATACTCTTCTTTATACTATATTATGAAGTGATTATTAAGGCAATAAATCGTGTTCAGGTTAGTTTGTAAAGAAAGCAGTTTATCATCAATGATTTACACTTATTTGAAGTACGTCATTATTACATGTTTTCCATAATACTATCTAAAATTGGCTTAAATGGTGTTTAAGTTGCCTGTTTTTGGCAAACAGTCATAAAGTTATGTTAGTTACCGCCACCTTTTTCAAAAGTATTTTTTTACCTCAAAATGTATTTGCGCCGATTGTTTCTGTATTCGATCCTAAAATTATACGAATATTATTATTAACATCAAATTAAAACAAATCAATTAAATAATCTGTTTCCAACGTATAAAATGAATGAACCATCAGTAAAACATTATATCCATATAATATGAATCACTGTTTTATTGTGAGGCATTAGTTATACAGGGTTATTTTTAAAACACCAACAACCTCGCAGGACTAGATTCCTAGGGTCATTTGCTACTACTTTTGTTCTACGACTTTTGATAATTTGTTAGATTTTATTTTCATACAAAAAAAAAGTATGAATTTCATTTCCGTCTTTAATGTTACCTACGCTGCGCGCGTCGCAGATTACGTAATACTCGCGGGCGCGAGCGTCAGTTCAATGACCCTTAAGTCGTGGCCGCGCCGATAATTTACCAACAGCCGTCAGCCGTCAATAATTTAAATACTATAAATACGTTGATTCCACTATTTAAATTATTAAACAATAAAAAGTAAAGGAAACCAAACTACCAATATTAAATTTGTTTAATTAAAGTTTAGAAAATGACAAAAAATATTTTGTTACGTAATCGTAACATATTTTAAATGTTTAAATACTGTATTTGTTTTTAATTGTTTAATGTAGCCAGTCCTAAGCCTGGTAAAGTATGAAGGGATTGTAAACTCAGTGTAGGTATGTACATACTGACTACAACCCCCCCGAGCAATTGAAATTAACTAGATTATTATTATTAGCAGCGCAAGCGGGCGCGAGCGTCGGGTCGTTCGTTTATGAATGAATCATAGACGTACGAACAAAAACACTACACAACAAAAACTTGTAAAATATATATATTTTTTATTTATTGAGTTATGACCAAACTCGTAGAACAAAAGTTGTTCCTTATGGGGTCAGCTATCTGGTCTTGCGAGGTTGCTGGTGTTTTAAAATTAACCCTGTATATAATCACATTAAATAAGCAAACATGCATGGAGTGATTGTTGAGTTATTATTTGATTTCCCATGTGAAAATTATAGCAAATTTATTTTAAGATGGTGATGTCTTAATGTGAAAGTATTTTTTAACTAGTCATAATTATCTTATTAAGTCTATTCCTGTCCACCCACCATTAGAAGCATCCTCCCTATCCTCCTCACAACACTGTGGCAGCGGCTGCTCCATCATCAGACCCTGGACCATGTCCATGCAGGAGTCCAGGGAGAATTTCTTCCCGCACATCTTGATTCCGCGGATGCGACGGCGCATCTCTGGGTTAGTAGCGATTGGCAGTAGTTAGTTTACTATACTAGCTTGGTGTAGAGACTACACCAGACTTGATGGCAAGCACAGTGCAGTTTATAGAAAAAGAAAGTGTAGGTATGTCTCGATGGCCATAAGCATTATGTAGACTTATTTTAATTGCTTATTCACTCTAAGTAATATACCTAGTTATTAGTTAAGTTATTACGGTAGCCATGAGTTGCATGCACAGTTTTTTTTAGATACCCTTCACGAAGCTCGTGTCATGGTCTAAATAAATAACAAATGACTTATTAAAAATATTGATAGGACATACCGCATACACATACCGTCACTTAAGATAATCTTGATTCTAATGTCAAATCTTTTCATAGAATTCACAATTGTTAAGGGAGAGAAATTATGAGATGTACCATCCTCTATATCATTCTAAACGTTGCACTTACCAGGACTATCCTTCGGCTCCATCTTAAGCTGCGCGAAAGTCTGGGCACACGAAGTCAGAACTTGTTCGTAGTCGCAGATAGCGGCATGTGTGCCGTTTACTATTTTAGGGCTCATCGGACTGTTTGCCAGGAGGAGGCTTGTTCCAAAAGTGGCATTTAATTCGCGAGTTTCTAGAAATATTCAGAAATAAAAACCTAGCTTATAAAGGTAGGCCCAGAGTGTTGCAGTTTTAACTGTCGTAGTCTAGGGCAATGGTTGACACACTTTCCTAGTCAAAGGCCACATAGTACAATGTATCACTGCGAGGTATCACTGCGTCCGAACATTCGTGGGTTAGGTAGTTGACACATTTTGACAAAGAGTTGACAAAGAGTTGACATATTTTTTTATGAGTTTTACATATGTTTCCGTCTCGCTATCTTCTATTTAATTAACTTCATGTACAAAATCAGTTTTGATAATATTGTGATTGTCTACTAAAATTGTTTGCTATGTTGTGGGCCGCACAAATATAGTCCAGGGTCCGCATACGGCCTGCAGCCAACAGTTTGACGATTACTGGTCTATGGTATAACTTGTAGGATGTTTATTGTTCCTATTTCTGCCTTAAGGTTTATTGCTTTTATTAGAACGTTGCAATGTATCTTTTGCTAGTAGATTGCGTCTATCAATAAAATTACCTTTCAGAGAGATCCTTGGTTTCTTAGGAACAACGATATTCCCATCTTCGGAGCCGAAAACATCGAGCAGGATCTCCTTGGCGACAGTTTTTATTTCATCCCAATCATCTAATGAAATACATATTGTTAAACTACTGTAAATCTTAAAAAAATGCTTTCTCATTTATTTCTCAATAAATAATTGTCGTTGTAAGTAATTTGAATTAGAGCGCAATATAATAGTATTGATATTTTAGAAATACAGGTACAAACCCAGAATATCTTGGTTGGTGGTCCTCTGCGAAGTGACAGTGAACCTGATGACATAAATGCCTTTGAAGCAAGCAGGCACTGCGTGGATGTAGCCTCGTGCATTCAGTCGCTTTAGAAGTCGCTCTGTAAGGGCGTTGTCACCACGTAGGCGAAAGGCTACCATACCTGTACCGTAACAGTAGGGTAACAATTATTTTTATACCACGATATTAATGATAATAAAATATATAAAAGAAGTGAATTATTGTGAAAGAAATTATTGGTAAACTTAAGTTAATAATACTAACCAAGATTCCTTGGTTGTGGAATTTCAAATCTCTGATCTGCAAGCACCAACGCCTCAAACTTTTGAGCTAGGCGTACACCCTGAAACATTAAATCCATGTTAACATTATTGTTTTAGTATTATTATGATAATTTAAAGTTAGGGCGTTTCAAAGCTTACAAAGAAGCATAAAATTATTGGTATCAGAAACTATGACTACCAAAAATATTTTCTTCCATTGTTCAAAAATCGAGTTATTAACTTTCTATTTTTTATTAAAGAAAGCTAAAGTTGGACATAGTTTCATAAAATTAACTTACAGTTTCGAGAAACTTTGCTATAAAAATTTTAACTTACTAAATTTGAATCACTAATAGGAATAAATTGATGAATAATTTCTTCATTTTATAAATTGGTCATGGTGATTGTATCACACTATAAATAATGTTCATGTTTAATACTAACCTCACGTATGTGTTTCTGGATACCAATAACACCGTAATTTCTTAGCACAAACCAAAGCTTCAGTGCTCGAAAACGACGACTCAGAGGGATCTGCCAGTGCTGCAATACAAAATAATATTAATAAAAGTATAATGAATGTTTCCTAATATCCAAAATACTAAAGCCCAAAAATTTCAAACTATCACCATAACCTAAATCCCAGAATAAGTGTAGTAGTGTAAGATAGATAGTCAACTAATTATTGAAAAAGAATTGTTAGTTTCCGCAACCATATTAAGAAACCCGAAAGACCACCACCGAAATTCAAATTCTTACAAGCATCTCCCTTTTATTAGGATCTTCGAGTTGTATATTTTCACCGCATCCATGAGATATTTTGTTGTATCCATGAAGGTTTTTCGTATCAATATCATCATACAGGTCATCGATTTCATCTTTGATATTTCCGTTAATATCTTCAATTACTTTTCCATTTACATTGTTCATGATATTTCCATCTTTCAGTTTAGATTCATCACCGTTACGCATTTTCGGATTGGTAACCCCGTTAATCATGTTGATTTTTCTGAGGGCTTTCTTTTTTATGTTCGTGTTTTGGGATCCGACCTAATTGTTTAAATCATAGTTACTTATAACTGCCTTTTTAAAGCAGAACTATTTAGTACGTGCTTAAGAAAAAATGTGTTTCAAAATAACTAAAATATTTATGAATAAACGCTTACCATATAGTCAATTGCTTTCCCTGTAAAAATATTTCGTATTAATAAATTTATTGATAAATTTCAATAATATTGAAAATTTATGAAGCAATAGTTAAATAAAATATTATTTAGTAATTTTATACATCTTTGTGTCTTTGGTGTTTAATTAACCTAATAAATCCAAACCAAACATGATTAAACAGAAGCTAAAACAATAATCACCTGAATTTTCGTGCCTCAAGTAAATCGGATTTACATTAAAAGTCCGGTGGAGAGCTGTGCTGTCTTTGACCCTGAAATCAATATTATCGGAAAATGTTGTTTATGTCTTTTTTCTTCAAAGGTCAAGAATATTTGAATTTCGAATGTTACTTACCACATTGCAGTGCAATCGAAGTTGATCATTAGCCACTTGGATGGATTGAAGGCGAAGGAATTTGCCATCTCCACTCCATCCAACCAGTGTCTGAGAACATCAAAATTTTCCAACATATAGCGTACCTAATTCATTTTTATTCATCAACTTAGAATTACATCTGTTAAATTTGTTCGCGATTTTCTCAAAATCGAATGTATCAATTTTAATGGTTCTACCTTCACTACTGTAAACTATATACTATCAGGAAGGTTGTAGTGTATATACACGTAAGGTTACCATCTTAACTAATAAGTTATACGCATAAAGGTACACCTATTTCTTTCATTTACGTTTTAGAGAAATACTTCTTGTGCTTACAGGAAGAAATCAGGAATTATGGACTCAAATTTAGGCATTTATGCACCGATTTTAATGATTATTTTACTAATACCGAGTTACACAATTACTATCCTTAAATCGTAAAGACGTTTTCATACGATATGCATAATTTTCATACGATTTGAAGTCCCTTAAACACATTTGTGTCTAAATACTTTTCAATGATTGTCGTGGAAGTCGCCCTTAAAGGCGTAACTCAAAAAATATTTAACAAAAATAGAACCGGCTTAAAAAGTACTGAAAAGTAAAAAGATAAAGAGTTTAACTAATTTTGAGTCGGTGTCATACTTACAATAAAATTGCTATAACAACGACTCGAAGTTTTGCTTGTTGAATTTGAATGCTTTTTACTTTGCTTTTGAGTATTTTTATGTAGGTTTTGCTTTTTAACACATTGATTAGTTAGCTTAATAAATTTCGGAGTACAAATTAGTGGTCAACAGTCTAAACCATTCCGATTTGCTTTGATTACGGCGCGTGCCTTTCAGTGGTATAAGTGCCGGTCAACCATATTTTATCTAAGTAATATCATTGGTTTAGTGGCAGCGTACTAAGGCTGAAAACCGTGAGTTTTATTTTCGAATTTTCTATTCCTAAAATTATATATGAATTGCCCGGGATTACCATTTGTGCCCGGTATGGAGATAGGCTCGCCCCTTCTCATATCATGGGACGGACATAAGCTCGGCAAAACGTGGATAAAGGCGTGAGCTTATATGAGTATGTATCACAGAAAATAGAACATGACTAACCGATATTCCGGACAGACGAAGGCACTGCCTGCGTACGCCGCGTCTACGTGCAGCCAGGCAGAATGCTTCTCACACACTTGTCCGATTTCACGCAGGTTGTCGAATGCAACCGACCCTGTTGTGCCCAGAGTAGCGCACACCTGGAAAAGAGGGGAATGTTTTTAAACTGTTTTTAGGAAAGGCCCGTAATCCGATCTTTTCATTTGTTAATATTTTAATTATAATTTCATTGTATTATTCACACTGTAATAATATAAAATAAAATTAAAATTAAAATTTGGAACAAACTTAGATTTCAGAATTGTAATCAAGATTACGACAATTCGTAATAATAATTTCGAATATGGTTACTTTGAATTGAATTATCATAGTGATCTAAGTTTCAACTTATAAACAGCCCATAGTGTTAGGCAAGTTCGCTATGCTCTTTAATAGATCGATTAAAAATTGTCATGTAACAAGAAATCTATTTATGTTCATGTAAAGCCTGTTAGCAGTTAATGAGTCGAAGCGAAGAGCGGAAAACAATCAAATTATTTGAACGTAGGTACGGAGTAATCACGGCTCCGTATCGATGAGCGATTAATTAAGAAGCATGTAACGCTTCAGTATTAAGATAACCGACTGTTCGTTGTTTCGACCTTCACCTACTAGAATAGACAATTAAATATTATATGTTCGGAATTTGAAATTTCTTAAAAATAAATTAGTTGAGTTTAACTGATCTCTTCGACGAAGACAGAACAATTTAGGATCGAACTTCACTTCAGGTAAGTTCGTTTGATCATTCAATAAAGAACTAGTAAAATATACCATAAAATGTAAAATTAATCTGAATTCAAGGGACAACTTATATTCATTTATCCATTGGTACTTGCATAGTCGATTGTATAATGTTTATAAAATTCTTTATAAACACTATACAATCGAATATTAGACAAAATCTTAATAATCTAAGAGTAGTTGTGTTAATAGACATAAAGTACTTTAAATTTATTTATAGTCACTAAAAAAATCGTAATGTTGTTATTTAACATTGCGGCGGACATCTATGTTATTAAAAATTTAGTTTAAATATTATTATAAATTGGCACAGAATAGCGGCCTTGTTATTATATACAGTGCAGTCCAAATATAATGTCGACATCAAGAGTCATCATCATCAGTAATTTCAATATCCTTCAAACCGAAATACAACTGTGCTTACACACTGCTGCTTGGCGAAAAATTAGATATAGCCGTGGTATTGACCCAGGCGGCCTCTCGAATATGAGGGAACTACCACCTAGTATGACATATATTTGTCTATAAATTCCTGAGGTGATGTAACTACACGGAGTTATTGTCATAAAAATGTTTTGCTAACCTTTCGAGACATGTTTTCCCAATATATTCTGTTACGAATATTTACTTGAAATTGTCTTAATTTATCCCATATCGCATTTAAGTCAAGAATATCAGCTGTTATGTCTCTTTCTGCTTCATACCTTCATGTATTTGTAATCCGTCATAATATTGCAAAGTAATTATTTCATTATTAAGTTACGCAACTTCTTATGACGTACGTTATGGGCTTTTAAATTAGCTCACTTGAATTTGGCTTGGATCACTTCCGTGTTCATAAGGTTGTGTTTCATTTTAGATACAAGCTTTGGGGTGAGGATTTATTTAATAAGAATGTTATTTTTGTAAATCTGGATCAATTTGTAAAGAATATTGAGATCATGTTAAGATTCAGTTCAGTTCAGGCAGTTCAGGTCTTGTTTATATGGCGTTTGGGATGTTGCCAGTGTTAAGATTCAAATTAGCTGTTAAGGTGTGTCCAAACTTCGACGACAGTCCACCGCACCGAGAGGCATGGCTGTTACACGTACTTGTTACATTAACGTGGAATGGTGTGGGAAAATGCAATGTCATTTTGCAATGACTTAAATGACATCTCACGGTGAAAAGTTATGAGGTCTGCGAACGGATCATTCCGAGTCATTAGGTCGTAACATTTGACAAACGTCCATACTTATCACGCGTGTTTGTCGCAGTCACAACTCTCTAAGTTAAAGATGAGTTAAAAATATTAATTATGTCACTTATTCAACAGAAATCTCAAGTAAAATTGTAATATTTATTCAAGAAATGTAAAAAAAATTATCAACCCAATTTTCAACTATCTCCATTATATTGAATGTGATTGACATGTCCAAGTTAGTTGAAGTCTCTTTTCTAAATACGATTAAATGGAATGTAATGTTCCAAGAGTACAAAAAAATAATTAACGTCACACTATGACTACGAAGGCGTCGCCTTACGAAGAACAGAATTTATTACAATCTTATTGATGTCGTAAATATAATAGAGAGAAAATGCTTATTATCGGACAATGATTAATACAGCACGAACCAATTTACTATATTCACATCTAAAAATTTACAATTGTTCTACATCAGAAGCATCTAACGAAGGCTTAAACATGCAAGGTTTATTAAAAACCATCTTCATTATCAAACGCTAGCAAATCGGATTATTTCCCAGGAGCTCGATATTTTTAAAATAATTCAAAAGCACTGTTTATTATACGGTATTCATTCTTAAAGCTGTCGTAGTCCCATTGGGGCCAATTTGTGTTGTTCCAGCCAGATTAGTGATGTCGAGATATTGTTTCCCGGAAGTTCTGAGTAAGAAGATGTTGGCGAGATATTTTTATATTAAAAGTGGGTTGTGATAGAAATAAATTTATTTTTCCTTTGGGGAGCGGTAAGCTAGAGCTCTAAAAATAATGAATTCTATTTTTAAAGTTTGTAAACGGCACATTTTAATACTTATCATCATGAGAAATGATGACCGTCTTTTAAACTCTTACGTTAGTTCGTTATTTGAATTACAAATTGTGTTTATTTATTTTTTAGGCCCATGCAATTATTATGCACAAAGAGAAAATAATTTCGAATGAATTGATTTTATTCAACAATGCCAGCAGCAAGTTAATTTTAAATGTCAGAATATTCTGGAATTACTTTTTTCTGCTAAAGATGTTTCAACTATGTTTGCCTAGGACAAGTCATTCCACGGGGCATATTATATGTATTTTTTCTAAGACGATTTCAATATTTAATTTTTGTCGGTATACTGTACATGATTTAGCTCAAAATAAAACATCTCCTTTGAAGGAAAAACGCTTTTAACTTGAACCTTTCTTTTAAATTAAATGACTTTATCATGAATGTTTTTTTAATATGTTTATCTATTTAATTTTTCTATCGCTGTACCTGCATAATGCTATACTTGCCGTTTGCATCTCTAATTGCAAGAGCGACACTTATGCATGCAACTTTTTCAATTAGAATGCATTATTTTAGTGGTGTCACTAATGCAACTTTGAAATAAATAAGCACTCACCCAGAAAGGCACGAGCCCCTTTTCCTTGTCGCTCAGTATAGCCTCTTCGAGTTTAGCGCCGCGCATGCTTTGGTTTTCATCGGATTCGATGTACCGCATTCTTACCAAACCTGGGACGAAAAACATTTCTGTATACGCTTTGTAAGAAAGTGTTCATTACGTGTCGTAACAGTCAAATGACCCCGAAGGTTGTGAGAATTTTCCCGTACAACACAAAAATCCTGCGTCTAAACTGGATTTTTTTCATTCAATTCAATTCATGAAGATCATTGAAAAACAGATGTAATTCGAGCATTTGATGGTTTTAATATAAAAAAAACAATATAATTTCTATGTTAGTACAATATAAATCGCTTACAAGCCGCCTTAATAGACTATTGGCAGCATATATAGGCTGAGAAACCGTGAAGTCCTGGGTTCAAAGGCGGCAATCATAACTTGAGTAAATTGATCAATTGGAAAAAACACACATTAATTGCCCGACATGGTCATTTGTTTGTCCCTGACAGAACTAAGCTCAGCAAATCGTGGAAGTACTAGTTGCATCTCTGCCTATTCTTTCGAGGATTTCGGGGTGAGCTTATGTTATGTTACAATCAATTAGAAAGATTACTAACCGATCAATCCTGCTTTTTCTACTGAGGAGTGCGCTTGATCAGAACAGTAGCAGATCAAATGACCCAACAGCTCGGATGACTGCAGTTCTGGGTTCAGCTTCGACAGCTCCATGAGGGCCCTGGTGCGAGCGGCCAGCAAGCTGACCAATGTTGCCTCGCTTGCCGTCGTCTGGTTGAAATGATTAGGTCTAAATCTAGGTATCTTTGTTTTGTGGAGTAAATTTTTATCTTCTAGGTAACATAAATTCTGGAGTTAGACCAGCTATTTACATATTACCAGCATAATTTTATTAGTTTTCTTCAATATTAGTCTATTAATAACCTATCCATGAACAAACTCTGTTGTCAATAAGAAACATCTGCAATTTTAAATGGCTCAAATTTTCTTACATAGCTACTAACCGTCTCGATAAATCAGCTTTCAAACAGATACATACTAATCGGTCCATTCGTTTAGGCGTTATGATACCACAGACAGACAAATGGGTCAACAATTATATCCCTCTTTTTGAGTGGAGGTTAAAAGTAGGTGGTGTGTGTAATAAAAGTGTTCATATTATAATATCTATGTCTCGATGGAATTATTATGTTTTTTTTCTTTCTGTCTGGCATTTTCACTTAATGCTAGGTTCCGCCTTCCTTCGTTATGATTTGATGGTGGATTTGGTATTATGTTAACCTGCCGTCAAACCTCCACAAACTGCAATGGGAACCCAGTTTCGCGATTTTAGCCTAATTAATATCTCTACGATACCTGTATAACTCCGCCACCTGGACTGTCGTTCTTCTCGTTGAGGAAGCATTCTGGCAGACCCAGCAGCTTGCCCAACCAGTTCATGGCAATGGTCTCCAACTCAGTTCCAGCTGGTGACGAGGCCTTATGACAAAATATGATAATATTATCACTCTCAACACAGTAAAAGACCTGGGTTATGCTATATTCTCAATACAGCAGAAGACCTGGATTATGCTAAATACCACATTTAAGCCAAGAAACACCAGGTCTCGAATTTCAGGTATAGTTAGGTAGAACTGCCACATATAATATGGATATTCTTGTTCCCCAAGAAACTGTAAGTCAACGGATTATATGCTTCTACTTACCCAGGTAAAACAGAGGACATTGAGAGCGCTCGACAGCATTTCCCCCATTATGGAAGGGTACGAAGTAAGGGCAGGGAAGTAGGCGTGCATGTGTGGGCTCTGCCAGTGGACCAGCTGCGAATAATACGTTTATTGAAATGTTTAGAATATGTGTACTATTTTGGTTTTACTAATGTTTATATCTCGGAGATTCCGTTGACAGCTTGGTGGTTACTGTTTAAGCCGGCCAAGGGACATTACATTTTGTTTAAGGCAAACTTCCGATAGTCGCCTCGAATGTTAATGACGCCACTTTGGTTGGTACGTACTGTGCACTACGTTAAATTTAGGAGACTGTTTAGTAGTGGCTTTATCCACGGCGTCACTAGCACCTTCAGTATGGCGACAGAAGAAGATGCTACAGATGCTCAAATTTGTATATATTTACTTTAAATGTTATATTATATAGATTTTTAAACATGTACTCAAGACTGCTCTCTCTTGGTCGTAATTTTCTTTATGTTCCATGATTGTCTGTAAGAGATTGCCCCGAGCGATAAGGTCGCCAATTATAATATATTTATTGTAAATATAATATTTTACTATAAAGAATTATACAAATAATGAAACAAGGTTTTGTATTGTTTACTTTACAAAAACTAGATAAGTCAATTAATTACTTACCCCAGGCATAATATGTTCGTCAACGTCTTTGAAAATCTCATCCCATTTCTCGGGCTGTTGAGGCGCCTCCCTGGGCAGTAGTTTGTGAAGGTAGCCAGGCTGGACTCCAGGGTAAACTCGACGGTCCCGAATGTTCTCCAGGTAGTCAGCTATGTAGTCCACCATCTCCTTAGCTGAATGATAGTGTAATATTTGTAATTCACCGATTTGAAAATGCTCTACTAATTCAGAGGATAACTGCGACATACCGCGCACTCACTCACTGACTAAGAATGATATCTCAAAAACTACTAAAGCTAGGATCATGAAATTTGATCAAATGGCAGTTTAATTACTAAGAATTAAGAAACGATATTTGGACATTACATTTTAAAGCGGACAACGAAGGTCCAGGCTAGCGGAACCGCAGGCAATAACTAGAAGTAAATAGAATTTAAAATTACAACTGGAACCTAAATCATGGTACGGCTTTTTCAATTAATTTATTATATCGTCACATTTAAAAAAAAATTTTGAAACTCACTCAAAACAAACCCTATCAAATACAAAAAGAATCACAAAACTCGCTCTACATTTTGATTTTATTTATTAATGATGGAATCACTTTCTATAGTCAATTGTTTGGTTACTAAAAGTAACATGTGGTGTGACGAAAAGAAGAATATTACATTCCTAAGCTTGCTGATTGCTAACATAATTAAAAGATAAGCTCGGATCGAACAAGGAAAATGATGTATTGACTTCTCCGAGCCTTCGTGTAGGGGAAATTCACGAGGATACGCTAGGTTATATGGAATTATCCACCCACTGCTTCACTCATACAAATCTGGTTGAAAATTGTTTTGGAATAGTTAACCATATTTTCAAAACAGCCTCCGTGGCGCACCGCGCGAGTAGCCGGGTACGAAGTGAGAGGCCGTGGGTTCGATTCCTGCACCGAGACAAATGTTTGTATGATCTACAAATGTTGGTTTCGGGTCTGGGTGTTGTGGGACCGTAATTCCTGATACCCATGATACAGGTTTAACCTAGTGTGGGGTCAGGGCTATGTGTGTGACTGTTGGGTGTATTCATTTATATTATTTATAAAATGATTTTAGTTATAAAACAATATTAAACTTGCAATATTACGTCAAACATAGAGTACATGCTGTTTATACTCGTAATGTGTATGCAATAATATTGAAATGGTTAAATAAAAAGAAATAACAGGTATATAAGATATAAACATATAGTTAAACTGATTATTTATTTGATAGAGTAACAAGGAGGTACTAATAAGGACTTACGACATTAATGTTGTGATTACTTACGTAATCGAATTTCTAACGTATAATCTTATGGGTTGTTAAGGTTTAAGGTATTTACCTTATAGATTTATTTATGTATAAAACTAATGAAACTAATATTTAATGCAATTATAATCGTAAATGAGTCTTTGCGTACACAAATAACAACTAAAATAATTTCATACACAGATATTTCCCACTCTGATTGGATAATATTTTTGAAAGGGCGTCCAGCCCCAATGGAAGCACGCCTTAATCCTTCCCTGCACCACTGCAAGTACCAAGTGCATTCCAATTTATCGCGTTTGTCCGCTTTCTTTAACTCAAAGGACCCTTTGAATGAGTGCCGCTTGAATGAATTCCACAAATGGAGTTGCAAGTTTTTTACTGTGTATAAAGTACAAAGGGATGGGGTTAATACATTGATAATGAAAATAGAGGAAGATACAATCCTCTTTGATTATTATAGTTGTAAGTCTAGGTATAGAATTTGTCCAATTGAATTAGTGTGCGAATGCTGAATGGGTAAATGAGGATCTCTTTTTTTTAAACACCCAACAGTCACATACATAGTCCTGACCCAACAGTAAAATACAAGTCTTGTGTCGTGGGTATCAGGAACTACGAGAAAATTTCGGTCTCACAACACCCAGACCCCGAAACAACTATTTGTGGATCACACAAACATTTGTCTCGGTGCGGAGATCGAACCCGCGTCCTCTCGCTTCACAGCCGGCTACTCGCCCGCTGCGCCACTGTAACTTATCTCTTTAACTTTACGTCACAACGTTATTATTATTAATAATAAAATAAAAATTTTCCTGACGCAGCAAGGCGAATACACTAGTAGGCAAATAATATAAAAATTGAGTTTCTATGAAAAAAACTAATCCTACTTCTTAATCCTCTTATCAAACCTACAGAGACTTTCAAGAAAATGTAAACTATATTTCAGGGACTCCATAAAGTTGGTCTGTCTAAATATTTTCTATTCACAGTAACATTCAATAAACAATGAGGCGAGATGAAGCGATAAAGATCCTCACAGAGCCTCAGTTAAGGCCCGACGTCCAATATAGTACAAATCCGGAGTTACATTGATTTTATTTTATTGTCTCGATATAGACACATTTGCATCGCCCCTCGCATTGTCGACGTAGTTATCGAGATATCCGGCAGCGATATATTACTGAATGGTGCTGTTGCATACCATCCACCCCTTATGCCATAGGTTTAAAATTCACGTATGAAGATATATGCCAGAGATTTATAACCGGGATTGTTGCATACTGTCATCCCATTGGTGGATTTAGTTAAATGTTAACGAGTTTCATTTTTTTTTTTCCGAGCACGGTAAAGTGGCAAGCAGGTGGTAAGCGTAGTGCAGTCCAAAAAACCAGCAACCACCGACAAACAATGAGTTTATCGGTGGTCACTAGTCATACCGGCTTGTATAAATGATTCTTCCCTCTTCATGTATCTTCTTTAACGTAAGTTCAAATAAAGTATTGAGGTATTAATTATGCATAATTCGAGGTTTTTCGATATTTGCCACGTAATTCGTATATGAGGAATATGAATGAAGTCAATATGTTTCCAATACATTATTTCGTAATTACAGATTACATGGCAGTTAACCAAAACCTCGCACTAGCGCTAAACCTAAAGCTTGGCGGACTATATTTGTTGTTTTGTTTGACTTCATTATTTATTGTTTAAATATTGAATAAGCTCACGCCTTTATCGCCGAAGGGGTAGGCAGAGATGCAACTAGTGCCACACCCACGTTTCGACGAGCTTATTATAGTCCCATGATTGATAAGAGGCGAGCTTATCAATCATGGGAGCTGGTGGGAGGATACTTGTATCCGACCGGATAGCGACCACCGTACACTGGTGCTAAAACCTGCCATAGTGGCCCACCTTGCGTGGGTCGCGTTCCAGGGTCAGCCAGTGTATATCCGGTTCTCCCCAGGGGGCTTGCCCTCTGATCCTATCCCTTTTCCCATCCCTTTTCCCATCCCTTTTTCCTTCCCCTCCCCCTTGGTCCTTTGGCAGGCCGGCATAATCTTGCCGACCTACGATGGACACATTGTTTATCGTTGGTCGACACTATTCTTGGATTGCGCTACACTTACCATCAGGTGTAGCGTAGTCACTTTGCCGAGCCAGGATAAAAAAAAAAAAAAAAAAAAAAAAATATAGGGCACAAATTCTAATCCCGGGTAAATTAGGTGTAATTTTTCGAAACAAAAACTCAAACACAAATTGTGATTGTCCGATCTGGGAATTTAAACTGGGACCTCGCGGTTGTCAGCCTCAGTACTCTCTGCCATTAGAGTTCATTAGACCAATGAAGCGATTTAAATATTTTATCATAATATTAATAATTTGATATAATATTTGAATATTTCATTAATGGTTGTATTTTAATGATATTATTTAAATATTTTAATAATGTATTTCACTATATTTCCTACTAGTATATAAAATTTAAAAAACCTATATAATATAAAGAGTTTTGTTATCCATTTATTACTCATTCAAATAACAAGATAAAATTTCCGCTACGTTTTTGGGAAACAGCTATTCTTTCGCGTGTTTTATTACCCACGTGCACCAAAACGACTTAACGCTTACTTTCTATTTATATAGATGGATATATCATTATTTTGGTACTTAATGCATGATGAGCGCATCTGAACACAAGAATGTGGCAATTTAGACATACATTTCTAAATATATCATGCATTAAGATTTATATAACAATATTGACATAAGATTTCCAAAAACAATATTTTCTTTATAACGCAAAGTATATCGTATCACAGCTTTGATTTATTCTTGAGTTTTTGGAATAATAAACTAGAAGTACGAAGTTTCTTTGTATCAATGTGCGAAGTGAAAATTTATACCGCTTTTAATTTTATACAAAATTAGGTTTCGGGCGATTCTTTCCATTTTTACAGTATGAATAATTACTAGTTTGACACTTCGTCAATAGTCATTTTATTATATGAATTCAAAAACGCTGAATGTATTTTTTACTCGACCTACTGGGACCTACTCCTTTACAAATGAGAGGGGTTTAACCTCAGTCTACCAGGATGGCCTAATGTGGGTCGATATACTTTACATACCTTCGAAATTCTTAAAGAGAATTATCAGGTATAACATGCTTATGATTCCGAGAGTATGGTATCAATATACTAATACATGGTAATTAAGCCGAAGCCAGAGTGCGGTTACACCTAATTCTAGCCGGCTAGATGTAGATGTAACTTGACTGCCTTTCGGCTTATAGCCATAACAAATACACATGTTACTTAAAAAAGTTAGAGTTTCATGCTCTTGGAGCTGGTTTCGAACCTAAGACTTTCATCACGGCATGCTGTTGTACTCTCCAATGAGATAACGTTGCTATATGATTATGGGATACAAGGGAATATGGGAAACAAGGCATCTAAAAATGTTCATAGACAAGTATAATTACTTCTTTTACCTTAGTTAATAGAAGTTCAAAATCATAATAAAACTAGATCAACATTAATATTCTGTAAACGTATGAAATAAAGCAATACGCTGGTATTAATTCGAGCTATTTTCTATAATTGTTTTATAATTTACGCGTAATTATGGAGTGGGATTGTGAAGGCCTGTTTTGTTTATTAGACATAAGTATAGTGATCTCCCTGGTTCAGTGGATTTGTAGTTAATAATTGGTAGCAAGATCGATTTTTATTACGGGGCAATTAGGTCATCAAATAATATATTTATATGTATACAAGGTGGACAGACGACCTGATAAAGGTCGCAGGAAGGCGCTGGATACAGGCCGCTTCCAACAGGTCGGTCTGGAAGTCTTTGAGGGAGGCCTATGTTCAGCAGTGGACGTCCTGTGGCTGATGATGACACAGCAGGTACTACTTCTAACTGTAGGCTTTCTCTGCTATTAGGAGGGCCATGCTTTAATGCACCACACTGGCCTAATGCGGGTTGGCTGACTTCACTCACATACCTTCGAAATTCTTATGGAGAACTTCTTGGGTACACAGGTTTCCTCACCCACGTCCTGACCCCACACTAGTCTAAAGACTAGGATCACACAAAAATTTGTCTGGGTGGGGGAATCGAACCCACGGCCTCTCGCGTCGTCGCCAGCTTCTTAAACCGTTAAAGCAAGCGATAATTAACCATTAATACACACGTAACTCAGAAAGTCAGAGGTGTATGCTGTTGGGGTAAAGGGGGAGAAAAAAATATAATCTCTTACCTTTAACACGAAACTCGGTGTGCTCCATCGCTTATTGATATGTAATCTGTAACAATTTCGTATATCAATGCAATACACACATTATTTCAAATTATTTACTATTAAAGTGCACTTATGAAACTATGAAAGCCATTAGAGGTATAGAAAAAATAAACTGTGCACAGAGTACAGAAAACAGTGAAGATTATAATTAATAGCGTATGTAACATGTTTAATGCTCAATGGTAGGGTAGCCGGTTGAGAAACGAGAGGCCGCGGGTTCGATCCCCGCACCGAGACAAATGTTTGTGTGATCCACAAATAGTTGTTTCGGGGTCTGGGTGTTGCGAGATCGAAAGTCTCTCGTAGTTCCTGATACCCACGACACAAGACTCGTATCTTACTGTGGTGTTAGGACAATGTGTGTGACTGTTGGGTTTATTTATTTATTGCTCAATGGTAAGGTAGCTAGAGTCTCAAATAGACATCTCTAAAACGGACACCGGCTGGCAGAACTGATATTACACTTGAGTAAACAGTTAATAATGTCTCCAGGAAATAGAATGAGCACCTCGTTTGACAGATTATGATATATTTGTTGATTTTAGCCCGTATACACTCTTCGATTTTAAGTTGATATAGAATCAGTTGTTTATTTTATATTTTCACTCAAAAGATCTGTATTGTTAATAATACGTCCCACTGCCGGGCACAGGCTTCCTCTACTAATGAGCCACCATGCGGGCCCCGTGCGAGTTGGCAGACTTCAGCAGCAGTTCTTGAGTAGAACTTATGATGTATGCAGGTTACGGCATAAGAACTATGGCGTTTCGATTTGAAGGGCATTGAAGCCAGTTAAATTACTGGGCAATATGAGACTTAAAACGTTATGTCTAGAGGTGACGAGTGCAGTCGAGTGCCATGCCGTGCATCGCCTTGCAATACTAAGTTATGTGTGGTGTTGCTTTTGTTTATGGGCGGGCGTTAAACTTACCATGAGTGACCTGCTAATTTTGCCACACAGACTAATAATATAAAATAAATCAGATTTAAGGAATGTTTTGTATTTGCTGCGTTTTATTAAATTGTGAATTTGATACATGAAATTATGCCATTTTTACATTTTTTTGGCAATTCGCCCATTACAAATGCCCTTTTTAACCTACTCTAAAACGAAGGAGGTTCTCAATTCTTCTCTATATATGTGTTTATGTATGTACGCAGAACTCCGATAGATATGCACCCATTTGTATATATCTTTTGTGTAAGAGTTTTTCCATGGTGGTCTCATATGAATTTGATTAGAACTGATGACGGAGTACCTACGAAGGGAAACTTCTCAATGAAAAACACTTAATTTTTATTTATAATTATTCAAAAAAGTTTTTTCTTTATAAATACCAGTTTAGTGTTGATTTCTACAAATTAACATTGACTCGTACTTAAAAGAAGTAAGGCATGAGTGACCACGAAAGAGAATTAAAATGAATATACAAATTCGGTTGTAAAGCGAGCCGTGTACCGCGTAATGCTATAATCCGTTAAAACCGAGACATAGGTGGATGTGTATAGGAAGCCTTAGCAAGTCCACAAGTCCACAACGGTACTTCACCAGTGTACTGCATCTTACTAATATCACGCAAAAATGTACTGAAAACTATTGGTTGGCTAGCTTTTATTTTAGATATCCGACACAATTGACAGCCTCCGTGGCGCAGCGGGCGAGTAGCCGGTTGTGAAGCGAGAGGCCGCGGGTTCGATTCCCGCACCGAGATAAATGTTTGTGTGATCTACAAATATTTGTTTAGGGGTCTGGGTGTTGTGAGACCGAAAGTCTCTCGTAGTTCCTGATACTCACGACACAAGACTCGTATCTTACTGTGAGGTCAGGACTATGTGTGTGACTGTTGGGTGTTTTTATTTATTTACAATTAATATTTCCAACTCCACCCTAACCTTCACATCGACAAAGACATTTAGGCATTCCCAGAGACTCGCCGAGCTTCATTGCTCGGCGTCGACAAAAATGCGTGCCACTGTTGATCCTGGTGCACAGGAATTACAGTAGCGGGTGTGTGGGCGGAATAGTCTCTAAACAGCCTTTACTCGCGGCTTCGCCTGTATGGTTTTTCACGTCATATTTAACAGATAAAAAGTAGCCTTTATCACTGTTTGGTCTATAAATTATATTTATGTAAAGGATCATATTGATCAGTTCTTTCGTTGCGAAGGAAGGAGAAGTCAACACCCATTCATTTTCAAATTATCTGAACAGATTATGTTCTTGAAGACATCTTTCTCATCTTAATTATTGGAGTCAGATGTTGTTGTACTATTCTGAAGTGCACGATCATCATGCTCCGATATTTTGAAGCCAATTTCTGTCAACATAACGAGTCTATATAGTGCTGTTTGTTATTAAAGACTAAGGTTAAACTACCCCAGTTTAACTAAATTAAACCCCGAAGCTCTATAAGTTTATAAAAATCAATCAAATCACTTAATCAGACTTAGCAATTCATGTCGCAAGGAAAAAGCAGGTCACAAGATTACTCATGAAATCGAGACTGCTACTAATTTAAGACAAGTGTATGGTTGTATGGTGACAATTAAGAGTGTATGGTCTAACTCTTGAAATGTTAAAGACCTGGTCTAAGAATTAAACACTACGTGAACAATGAAAGACATTATGCACTTCTTCAATACATGCTTTCTTAGCATGAAAGACATTGAATCCAGAGAAATTTACTGGGCGTTAGGAGACTTAACATCTATTATCTCGTGGTGACGAGAGCAGTCCAGTGCGATACAATGGTTTTTAATTCAATGTTTTGTATACTGTTGCTTCTGTTTATGGGCAGGCGTTTATCAGGCGAGCGACTTACTTGTTTCATCATTCAATCTAATAAAAATATGCATATGCACTTATAAGCAAATAAGGAGAATCAAACTTATAACACAGATCTTTCTTCGTCCACCTGCCCTTATTCCACTCGCAGTCATGACCCCGGTGACATATCGATCATACAAAAGAAAATGCCGTAATTGCAATGGCAATTGCATAGCAGTTTCGTCTTTATTCTTTTACATGAGCGATATATGTATAACGCCCTTCTTTATTGGGTTAAAAAATAGTTGAAAGAGTTGGGGTAAATATCGTAGTGTATATTCTAAACAGCAGAAAATTCAGGTCAGTGATTATAAATAAAAGGAAACTTGAAGCTGAAACTTTTTCGCCAAACTTTCCAGTCATTATTCATTAAAGACATGGCGGAGATGCGCAAAATAATACGCGAGAAAGAGGTGAAAAATAGAGATTTAATCAGCTCTGCTAAAATATAATGTGCGAAGGTTTTAAGTTACTGAATGATACTGTAACTAGTTTATAGAATTATTATGAGTTATACAGATTTATTTTGGCAATAGACTTTTCTCTCCCAACAATGGGCTGTTGTCAACAAAATACTAATAAAAGTAAGGTCCAAAATTGGGAATATAAAATTTGTAATATATTTCTTTTATTGCTTGAATGATGGGACAACAAGGTCGCTTGCCTGATGATGATGGCAAGCGCCACGTCTGCCCATAAATACATGTAACACCACACGGAATTATCAATCACAAAGCATAACACGGCACAGAACCGCGCTCGTCACCATGGCACATATGATGTTAAGCCTCATAATGGTCAGTAATTTCACTGGCTTCAAATCGAAATTAACCTTCAAATCGAAACACAACAGCGGTTGTACGCTGCTGCTTGGCGGCAGAAAAAGAAAAAGCGGTGGTATCTACCCAATACCTAGACGGCCTCTCGCATACGAAGGAGCTAGTGAAATGATGAAACCTTTTATTTAGCAAGATTTGGTTAGGTACAGATTTAAACAAGAAAACAAGTTCATTAGTCTAATTATGATACGGCAGTTTTAAGGTATTTGGACTGGTCGCGGGATCGTTACCATGGTACGATATGGCACAAGTATGGTATATGCAATCCACGAGCACACATTATCAAGACTAATATTTGTTTGTATTTTTAATAATTGGTTCAGATACATAACAGTAATATTTTTAGGAAAACGTAATTGTTGATTGGTGATTTTATATTTGATTCAATTTATTAGAATCTATTAGTTATGCTTATGCTTCTAGTTCTTCTTCATTTATGCTTCTGCTAAAAGAGGTAAATTCTGGTGTATGAAAATACAATAGAACTTTTAACTTCTGCCGTGTGTCATTAAAATGTGAAGCGATCTTCCGGCAGTCTTCCTCGTGAATTATTAAAAACATATTAAAAGCATTGAAAAAACAACAAACAAAGAATATATGACCTACATATATTGTTACATTAAAAGGGCTCCAGTGTGATCACTTGTTTCGCGAACTTGATGAATTTGTTTTTTTATTTTACGCGAATTATGTATTTTTCAGAGATGGATGATAAGTTGGATGCTAATATAAAGTACAGTTCATTCATAATAATACTCTATGAATTCAATCTAAATCCGTCTACAATGACACAAACATCTAAGATTAAGAATTTATTTTAAGATAATTAAAATCTAAAATCAGATACGCTATTGAACTTGACACTTGAAATCAAAGGTTGATTCGAACAATTGTCGTTAGATTAAAAAAGATAAAATATTTAATTAAAAATGTTAACAGGCTCTTAAGTTTATTTTATTAATCTTAAGCTATGTAGTCCTACATAAATTTGGTTAAGATCTGATGATGGAGTACAGAGTAAAAAATTAAACACCTCAACGGACAACAGCTCACTCGTCGCACTACTATAGTAGTAGTAGTAAATTGAAACAATCAGTAGTAGTAGTTTACTATTACTACTATATACTACTTCTACTATACTATAGCTGTACCTAACACTGAAAATAACAATTTCAGTGGACCGGTAGCGCTACAGACATCGACTCCAAAGATACTTATTTTTAACAGTAATTTTATTATTTATAGTGGTTTCTTAAGTTTTACTCGGTTTTAACGATACGCCTGCCTGAGCCAGATCGTGACAGTGTTACGTCCCAGAAACTACTGGCATGTTGTATTAGAGGGTGAGATTAGAGCCAAATATGTCACTACGGACGATGCTCAAGATAGCACGAAGCTTTTAATTACAAATTAAAAATTAAATTAGAAATTAAAAGGTAGCTCAATTTGTCTCTAAGTCGGAAGAGCGCAAAAGTTGAAAGAAAAGGGTTTAAGGATAAGCAAGCACCCAATGTCAAACCTTCTGAACATATTGGGTCTTACTTAAAAAAGTTACTTACGCATTGACTAGTTAAACAATCTTTTTTCTTTCTCTGTTAACGCGATTTATTAGAAAAAGGCTAGGTGTAGATATATCAGAGACGAAAACAGTGTTGAAAACAGTCCACTCCGTGACCACGAAAGCTGAAAAGCTTTCAAAACGTTGAGATCAAAATTAATAAAATACCGCGATATAATACGTTTCAATTAGTTTTATTTCAATGAAAACAGTGTTTATCAAATCATTGCTTAAGAACGTTTATAAAGCCCATAATGTTTCTCAAGTCAAAATGTTCTCATTAAGAATAACCTGATCTGGAGATCGAGCTCAGGATCTCATGCTACCTTTTCTGTTTCATATTAGAAAATTAAGTCTTTGGAGATTTCCATTTCAATTTGACTTGCATAAAGTTGAAATAATTTTAAGGAGTAGTTCAAAATGTTCTAACCTGTGGCGCACAGTAGCGAGCTGATGCTTTGAAATGGCAATTAGCAGACCAACTCCTGCATTGGGACAATTATTTGAGTCAATCGCAAACGATGTAGGATTGAAAGTAATTTCATTGAATACTATTATTACTAGATAGTCTCATATGTGTGACACCGTCGGAGTTAGTACCACCGCTTTGTCTATTTCTGCCGCCAAGCAGTAGTAGCACGCCAAGTGTGTAAGCACTGTTGTATTTCGGTTTGAAGGACATTATTGGCAGTGAAATTACTGGCCATTATGTGACTTAACATCTTGTGTCTAGGGGTGACGAGCGCAATCCAGTGACATGCAGTGCTTTGTAGTTTAAGGTTCTGTGTGGTGTTCCTTCTGTGTATGGGCAGGCATGCCGATTACCATCAGGCGTGCGACCTTTTTGTTTCGTCATTCAAACTAAAATATCTTAATAAAAGCAATATTTTTCTGGAAATTGTAGTACCGAAAGTTAATTTATAATTTGCACTCCTATTTACTTGGAGCTTGGAAATTCGGCCCTGTTCGTACTCAAAAAGAAATACAAAGGTACTTTAGTGCTCACATTTTAATATCCATTATGCAATTACTCATTTATCCGTAATAAAGAAACGAGCGAAAAATGAAATCAAAAAATCAAAAGGAAATTAATAAATATGACAATGATTTTATTATATTTTACTTCGTTACGTTACTAATGAAATGATTCTGTGATATTGGCGTTCAAATAAGAAAGACCTTTTTGAACTCGCATTCTTTTGATTTAATTTCATTCAATTTTTCTCACTATTCACCATTATTTCGATGTTATGACGAAACGGAACGCAATAGACATCACCGATGTACCATTTTTAAAAATTTAAAAAGTCCTAAAAGACGAGCGAGGAAAAGCTAGTGCAATATATTTTTAACATAATAATATATTTTTTATTAATCTAGTGCACTGAATGGTAGGATAGGCTATGTGTCATACAGTGTGTTTACACATAATCAATTTTTAATTTTTTACGTCATTCTATTGAATTGTGTTCCGAATTTAGGCTTTTTTATTAAAATATAAACAAATAATTTTAGTTTATTTACGTTTGCTCCGTTATACAGCCTGTATTATAAAAAATATTTATTTATTTTCCGTAACCGTATGCTGTAACCTAATTAAAAATAAACAATAGTTAAGATAAAACAAAAAAATTATAGGGTCAAGGCTAAAAAAAACTTACCTAATAACACTTTCTACAAACAATCACAGTTAAAAAACTTTTTTAAATATTCATATACAGGATGTCCAAGTGACACTGTAGCGGCGTGAGCTACTGTAAGCCTTATATAGGGGGATGGTATTACGCGACAGATTCGTAGACTGGTCGACGGACGAATCGGATAAAACGCGCATGCTGTTTAAGCGGTAGCGGAAAAGTTATACTGTAGTAAGGTGGCTAAACTGTTTTTAATTTTGTATATCATTTTTCATAGAGCTACGCGATGGTAAATTCATAATTAAACCAACTACCCTTGCTAAGTAATAAAAAACCAACTTCTAATTTTTTGAAATATCTGATAGCTAATGTGGCAGAAATCTAATGACAATAAGAATCACTAAAAGATTAAAATAAAAACTATGTAAGAATACAATTTTGTACACGAATGAAGGTATATATTATTACTAGCTTTTGCTCGCGGCTCCGCCCACGTGATCAAACAAACAAACAAACAATCAAACTCTACAGCTTTATAATATTAGTATAGATTTGGGTAGCTTAGCAACGGAAGCCTTCAAATAATATTATTTGGGTAGCTTAGCAACGGAAGCCTTCAAATATGAATAATTTTCCCCGGTTTTGCAACATTTTTCACTGATGCTTCGCTTCTAATGGTCGCAGCGTAATGTTATATGTATCCTAAAGCCTTCCTCGATAAATGGACTATCCAACACAAAAAGAATTTTTCAATTCGAACCAGTAGTTCCTGAGATTAGCGCGTTCAAACAAACAAACAAACAAACAATCAAACAATCAAACTCTACAGCTTTATAATATTAGTATAGATGTTAAAGATATTTTCTAAAAACATATTATTAGGGCTGTTTATACCCCATTGTACTTGGTATCGCAGTTGTATTGCGTACGCGGTACGACTGCTTTGCTGAGGTCTCGGGTTTGATCTCCAGGTCGGGTAAAGTTATATTGGGTTTTTCTGTCACGATTAGTATTAGTCAGGAGTCTGCAATTGCACCCGGTATGGCGATAGGTTCGCCCCCTATCACATCAAGGGACGGAACTACTCTCAGCCAAATTTGGGTGGTCTAGTTACATGTAATTCTACACCTTAAGGGATTACAGGCGTGAGTGCGTATTTATATCTATGTAAAGATCGCTTCCGCCTCAACACACACGCTCAGAAACGCTTGAGGACACTATAAACTCGAAAAATGTTTGCGTAGTATACTTTTAATAGATTTTCCGGGTGAACTTCAAATGTAGATCATTATCTTTTTATCGAAGACGATGATCTCTATCTGTCAACTATTTATGTTACCTCATTATTTTTATTAATAAAGACGTGTCGTAACTGTTTTATGTTTTATGCAGTTGTGATGGTAGCCTAATAGGTTGCGGTCTGTTTATGTTTTCAATTATTTTTTATGGTTTTTTCAGCCAGTAGCGGTGATTTGTTGAAACTCTTTGATAAGCATATTATCTTAAATCATATGGAGATTTTCTTTTTTTTTAACTCTTATAATTTTATTTTTTCAGTTGCATCGGACTGGTAAGGACTGCCGAGACGAAAATCGCAGTTTCAAAACCAGCCCCAAGAGCATGCACTCTAACTGTTCTAAGTTGGTGTGTATAAATTAATAATAAATGACGGTCGCTTGATATAACGATGAAGGAAAAATCGTGAGGAAACGTGCTTAGCTGAGAATTTTCCATAGGTATTGCGAAGGTGAAGTCTTATTAGCCAACTCGCATTAGGTCTGCGTGGTAGACTAAGGCCTAACTTCTCTCATTCGTAGATGAGGCCCGTGCCCAGAAGTGAGATAATGTACTTGGCTAATATTATTATTTGCATAAAGTCAATGTAATAATAATAAGTAATATAAAGGATACAGAAGGATACGGATAAGTATATAGGATACGGCACGCATTGTGAGGAGGTTCCTCACACTGGGGTCCAAACCGCCGGTGGCTTGGGTCCTACGCCTCGCCGCTGGAGGGTGTATTTTTTATATTTTTAAATGTTTTATTTTATACAAATTTTATATTTAAAAATTGTAAAAAAAACCTTTGCAAATAAAGAGTACATATTTTACATAGTAATATAATTATTTTGTTTTATAATTGTCTTTACTCAGGAAGAAAAGCTTAATATTATTAAAATGTACCAGATCTTCTCAGTGATAGGTCGGCGATAAGCAGAAAATAGTGTTATTATTTTATCTACATTTTCAAGAATGGAATTTATTAAAAATTTAAGTCTTTATTCATTCTTAAAATTCGATTGGGAATCTAATTTGAATAGATTACTAAAATAAAAACTGATGTACCTACCTTAATAATAATATAGTTATAAGGGGAAATGGTCACGTAACTTAACCTTTTCATTATTTTGTATAAATTAACTATCTAGACTGAATAAAATAGCAAATGGAAATATATACTACTTTACCTAATTTATTTATTATAAATAGTGGCTTTTCTTTTTTATATAAAAACAGCTTTTGCTTGCAGCTTCCTAAGCGTGAAATGTTTTCTGGAGTGAAAAGGAGTTCCGGATCATCTTTATAAAGGATGTATTATTTCTAAATATTAATAATACTAGCCGTGTCTTATACACATCCCACTGCTGGGCACGGGTCTCTTGTACTAAATTAGTAGGGTTAGTCCTTAGTCCCTCATGCTGGGCTAATATAGGTTGCAGGCTTCACATACATTTCTCACTAAATTCTTATGATTCTCAGGTATGCAAGTTTCCTGATAATGTTTGTTTCACCGTAAAAGCAAGCGATAATTAACAATGAATATACATGAAACTTAGCAGTCAGGGGTGTATGCTTTTGGAGCTGGTGTTGAACGTGCGACTTTTATCGCTGAGTTATACATATAATTAATGACAATTATTGCGGATTGAAAATAGTTAGATGCTCCTGAACAACTTTCATCTCTAATTTCACTCTCGTTAGTTTTATAAGACAAAAGGTAGCCTATGTCCTTCTCTAGGTTTCAAGCTTTCTTCGTACCAAATTTTATAAATATCGGTTGAATAATTTAGCCTTGCAAACGTAGCAGACAGAGAGTCAGACAGAGTTTCATACACATTTTTATATTAAAATTTATTAAAAAAGTGTGGATTAATTCAGTGAGTTTTGATTAGATATATTTTTAGTCTTCAACCGGAATGTCTGAATAAAGCTACCTACATTTTAATGTACGAAGCGATAATATATTATAGTCTAATACTCGTCTAGTAGCAGTATGACATTTCTCATCTAGTGATATTTTTTTTCATATTTACCTATTGTTTTACAGTCTTAAAAATATTGTGTAAAAATTATGAATTTGATTGAAACGGTATTTTTAACAAATTATATCGTCACCGCAAAGAAAAAGCAAAATTACTAAAGCGTCAAAATTTGTGGTAAAGCGTTTTAAAGTAGATTTTTTACGATAAAAATTCATATAAATTTATCTTCTGGATAATTTTCAGTAAAAGTTATATTTTACGGAATCATATTTTTTCCTAATACAATTATTATGAATTTTTATATTAAAAATATATATTAAATACTCTACCGTAAATTTTAATGGTTCTGTTGCATTTTCCCTTTCCAGCGACGATATAATATACTGTTATGCTTAGCAGCTTGATGCAATATGACATTTTTTTTTTCGATATTATCTCTTTATACCAGAATATATGATTATACAATAATATATACAGTTATTCTGATCTAAAGGTTTCGCATTCAATTACTACTAATTGCTTACGTAGATCGCTGGTTTATTTTGTTATATAAAAGTAACAAATTTTTTATATATTTTTTTTATATAGGCCGGCAAATGAGCAAGTGGGTCACCTGATGGTAAGTGATCTCCACCGCCCATGTACGCCCACCACCGGAAGAATCATGGGCGCGTTGCCGACCTTAAAGGAAAGGGATAATTAGGGATTGGGAAGGGGAGGGGATTTGGGCTTCCCGATATCTCACTCACCGTACGAAACACAGCAGCAAGCCGCTACTTTACGTCGGTTTTCTGTGAGACAGTGGTAATGACCCGGTCGAGCCAGCCCATTCATGCTGTAGACAAAACTGTCTACAGCGTGACTCTACCACTCAAATATTTCATATAACAGGTTAGATGACTAGATTTTTTTTATTATTTTAATATTATTTTAATTAATAATAATAAGTTATGTTACCCAAAACCTATTGCAGAAAGAATATCATTAATCCATCCACAAAAAAATTTGAAGTCATTCAAATCTGGTGGAGGGGGCACTTGTCATATAACAGACGACACCAACTTTGACGTCACCGTGGTAAGTGGCTAATACAGTGCACGCGTGCGAGTTAGATGTCCCCACTACCACCCACCTTTGCTCACACCAATATTTAAAATTATAATTGCGGGCTCATTTTTGCACCGATTTTGATTGCATTTTAACAAAAAGGTTTCTTTTTCGTATTTTTCTCTGTTGCATATAAAATAACGTATTATTGAATATTATTTTATTACTTAGGAAACTTCCCTATTCACTCGATTATTTATTTTTTATTTTATTTTCCGTAAAAATATTAGAGCTCAATAAAGTGTTTGATATTTTTTTTTATCGCGCAACAAAACCACAAGTCTCTTGCTTCTTTTTTGATATCCACTACGTAAAAAATATCAGAATATAGCATCATTGTGTAACAAATAGGTGCAATCGACAAGATGGTTCCGGGAAGACAATGTATATGCAGTAACGTCAGACCGGCATAATTCTGCTGATCCTCGAATGACGCAATGTCTCTTGACGGGTGACATTATATTTCTACTGCACTCTACTTAACATCAGATCTAGTGTAGTCAATTTATCGGGTAAAAAGAATAATAAGTTGAAATCTTATACTGAAAATTCTAGCCAATTTTCCGATAATGACAAGCTACACAAGCGACGGATTCTTGTAGCTAACAGAAAAAATTGAGTTATATAAACACACAAAAATGTTATCGTCCAAGGTCATCGCAACACTTTTAGATGTAGCATATATAATAATTAATGAAACATTTAACATAATGCCCCGTATTTGTGAAGTCACTTATATAACTTAAAATATAATGTTGTTGTGCAAGATTTGTTTATCTGATAAAAGAAAATGCCACTACCTATATTGCCATTTTCTATTTGTACCTCATGTACCTCATGACAATTATATTTATTAAATTCGATCTTTGCTCAATAGTTTTTATCATTAGCTCCTTTAGATGGAACTAGAAGTATAGCTCAGCGAAGAGCGGTACTGACTCTCCATACAAAAGTCGTAGGGTCGAAATCAGTCTCGAGAACATCCACCACTGGCGTTTTTTAAATTGCGTGTATATTTATTGTTAAACATCGTGAGGAAACCTTCATACCTGGAGGCTAACCGTAAGAATTTCAAAGGTAGGTACGTGAAGTCTGCCAACCCGTACCAGGCCAGCGTGACACACTAAGACCCAACCCCTCACATTCAGTAGAGGAAACCCATGCTCAGCAGTATCACGTGTATAATACACGGCTATTATTTCTATTTAATGGAAAAAGTTGCTCGTACTACATACGCGGGAATATAACAGAATACCGTCGATCTACGCATCATATGAGTTGCTGATGAGAAGGTCCCTGATCATTCTTGTACCCGACTGCATAGCGACAATTTCGCTGGTGGGAGGATACTGCTGGTGGGAGGATACTACTGGTGGGAGGATACTGCTGGTGGGAGGATACTGCTGGTGGGAGGATACTGCTGGTGGGAGGATACTGCTGGTGGGAGGATACTGCTGGTGGGAGGATACTTGTATCCGACCGGATAGCGACCACCGTACATTGGTGCTAAAACCTGCCATAGTGGCCCACCTTGTGTGGGTCGCGTTCCAGGGTCAGCCAGTGTATATCCGGTTCTCCCCAGGGGGCTTGCCCCCCCATCCTCACCCTTTTCCCATCCCTTTGTTCCTTCCCCTCCCCCTTGCCCCTTTGGCAGGCCGGCATGATTTTGCCGACCAACGATGGACACATTGTTTATCGTTTGTCGACACTATTCCTGGATTGCGCCATACTTACCATCAGGTGTAGCGTAGTCACTTTGCCGAGCCAGGATAAAAAAAAAAAAAAAAAAAAAAAAAAAACTGTATCATCATCATTAGACACAGGATGTCCACTGCTGAACATAGGCCTCCCCCAAAGATTTCCAGACCAACCTGTTGGAAGCGGCCTGCATCCAGCGACTTCCTACGACCTTTATCAGGTCGTCAGTCCACCTTGTAGGCGGACGTTCAACGCTGCGCTTGCTGGTACGTAGCCTACAGAACCTTTCTGTCCCATCTAATACATATCGTATACATGGTGAAAAATAAACATGATGGCTCGTTCTGGCGAGAGGCGTTCAGGATCATGCAATATATATACAGTATCTTCATGTCGGTATAGTTTTGTCGACCGTCAAGTGATGACATTTTGTTGACGGTCGATATGATGTTTGGGCTAAATCATCAGGTCTAGTGTAGTCACTTTGCGGTGTCAGCAATAAAAAATATTCCTTTTTCAAACGTTATCATTAAATTTCGTTTACATGGCCATGTAAATGAAATCTATTACGACGAAATATATTAATTACTCGTCTGTGTGATGTGATGCGCGTCTTTCCTATTATAATAGAGTGGCACGAATCGGCGCATGAGTACCGAAAACTATTCCACGTCAACTTTTTTATGCGATCCTCTTCAAATTGCCCTACTGATGATATAAATACATGTTGCCATGGGGCAACCCCGTGCCATGTTGTTTAAACCGAAATTGTTAAAACAATTTCAAGGAATTATAATTTTTCAATCAGACATCTTTTTATATTCTCTATTGATATACAAATAAAAAAGGTCCTATGACTTTTCACGATAAAGTTAATATTTTTAGAGATATGCATTTTTAAGGTTCGAAAAATCTCAAATTTGGGTACTTTTGACCCATGAAAAATTTATCAATAAATAAAATAATATATAAATATATATATTTATAATTTTTTTTATACAACAGTTAATAATATTCTTAATAGAGAATTAAGAAAAATCATTATTTATACCTTTCTTTTAATTGTTAATTTCGCGCACTCACAGAGATTTATTTATTATTATCAAGGTATCCTACCACCAGTGATTGCCCGTCCTGGGATTTGAATTTGACCTCACAGATTGCTCAGCCCAATGATACTGTTAGTAGGCCAAAGATATCAACCCAGTACATTATCTTAAATGACGTTGTATTTGGTTATAAAGATTCCGATGTCCGTAGACCTTTGTCTCGGTAATAATTCAGACGAATTATTTAAAATATACAAATAATGTATGTAAATATAAATATGAACGCATGTTATGCCATTTATAATTAAGACATAGTCTCATAGATCATAAACATTGATAACGATGTTTATGCGATGTGATAACAGATTTGTAATAATTAGAATAAATTTTTATTCAATTAAATGTGAGTATATATTTGTTTTTTTAGAGCCTTAATAGGTAAATGAGGAGTAAATGCTAGTTCTAGCAGGTAATTTTAAAGGGTTCGTTTCATTCTTTGTCAGACACAGCATAAATGGGTCGACTTGACGCGGTCGTCACCACTGTCTCAAAAATAACCGACGTAAAGTAACGGCATGCTGCTGCGTTTCGTACGGTGAGTGAGATATCCGGAGGCCCATATCCCCCTCTATTTCAAACCAACGCGCCTTTGATTATTCTGGTATTGCATACGTGGGCAGTGGAGATCACTTACCATCTAGTGACCGTCTTGCCCGTATCCTGGCATATGTTACAAAAAAAACGGAAAGCGTTTTGTATCGGTTTAATGCATCACCAATTACAGAATTACATCAATTACAGATTTAAATAGAATTTTGTAGAAATCCAATTTATAAATACATTTCTACATTGCATTGGCTTTTGCAAATCATGTTTCAAATGAATTAATACAACGATGACATTAAGATTGGCAATTGCCATTTGTTTCTCGTGATCTATCTTTTTTTAGTTTTTGCCTTTCAATTAAAATAAAAGGTCGATTACCCGCCATTTTTAACTTTTCATGATTGTTGATTTCCCGCCGGTGATTAAGTCTGGTATGTCTGACTAAAGTTTTTTAAAAGCAGCAATTGCTCAGCGGGGATTGGTATAGACTGTCGAGATGAACGTCGCAGGTTCGATACCAGCTCCATTAGCATACACCTCTAACTAAGTTTCGTGTATTTTTTATTTGGTGTATTTATTGTTTCGTCAACGGTGAAGGATGCCATCGTGGTGGACTAAGGTCTAACGGCTCTCATTCTGTAAAGAAGGCCCATGCCCAGCAGTGGGACGTGTACATTATAGAGCTAGTATTATTATTAAAGGTTTTTTGTGATATATCCTGGACATTTTACGTTGCAAAAAGAAATTACAATATTAAATTTTTGCAATATGTAACATTTTTTTTATTATCTTAAATGACGAGACGAGCATGTTGTTCGTATGATTGTAGACACTCCGCCTGCCCACAAACAGAAGCAACACCAATTAGAACCTTAAATAACTAAGCACTGAGGGACACTGAACTGTGCTCGTCACCTACAGGAGAACCCCGAAGGACATTGAAGCCAGTGAAATTACTGGGCATTATGAGACTTAACATCGTGTCTCAAGGTAACGAGCGCAGTTCAGTGCCATGCAGTGCTTTGCAATTTAAATTTCTGTGTGGTATTGCATCTGTTTATGGGCAGGCGTGGCGCTTACCATCAGGCGAGCGCCTTACTCGTCTCGTCATGCAATCATGCAAATAAAAAAAATTGGCGTGTGTCGTGGGACACCAGGTAGGAACGAAGTTCCTTCGGCTAATGTAGAATCGACACAAATTGTAAAAAATACAAATTATCAACTAGTATAACAAAATATGTCTCTTTATTTTTGTTTGACAACATAAAATTACATGGAAATAGAATAGAAAAATAGAAATAAAAAAAAAGTGTGCGTCTCGGGACTTAAGGGGGGAAACCACATTAGAAGGTTTAAAAAAAAGTATTTTTTTATATTACATAAATCGTTAGCTTAACTATCCAAGAATACGCGGTCAAAATTTCAAAGCAATATTCGCATTCGTTTGGGTTTTATGAGCATAGAACCGAGTGCACATCGAGTACAGAATGCAGGCTCTAGCGCAGATAGGGCGGAACACTACCTCTGGTCGTCTTGATCGGTTTAACCTCACAGTCGCTTTGTATACTAACGTCCAGAAGAGAATGGGGACTCGACTCGGAAACATTCGAAAAACTAAAAAGCTTGGTGGAAAAGCAAACTTACAGAGTCATTAGTAAAAAAGCTCAGCACTTATGGAGTAGCGATTCATATAACATAATATAGACAGTGTGCAAAACATGAAATAAACAATTATGGCGATATACTATCATATGATTTCCACGGATGAAAATCCTCGATACGTGTATTGAAGGAGGGAGACGACAGCTGGTGTGAGTGGCAGAAACGAACAGCCCTTGGAATGGAACATGAACCGCACCGTACTCCATTGCATCGCGACGTACAAAAGGAAATTCTTGCGATATATGAAGATTTATCAAGGGATGAATTCATCCCTGTATTCAATCCCGGAATGGATCTCTTCAGTAATTACTAGATATATGTTTAGGTGGCCACACAAATAATGCGGTTGAAAGTTTTAATTCCACTATTTGGCGATTAGCTCCTAAACATTTGTACTCCGGATTAAAAATCGTTGAATTGGCATCGTATTTAGCAGCGGGCTTATTCAATGAAGGAATTTATCCCCTCTGATGGTCATGAAGGAACTAGGAATTGTAGTAGGCATGTAAAGCTTCAATTATGCCGAACAAACGGATAACCAGCGCGTTAGCCGGCAGAATCGCCATGGTTCATTGGAGTCGACGGACGGTCGGAATGCTCGGAAAGCACTGCTGTAAGCACAAAAAGAAGCCAATGGGGAAGAAGAAGGATTACTATATGTTGCTGGAATTGCAGGTTAATCGGTAAACATTTAAAATTATTATTAACTGCCGTGGGTTTTTAGTTACCGAGAATTTATTTTTCAAACGCGTTTATCTCAAAATGACTTTTTTCACATTTGCGTGCACTCTAACTCAAAAAGTATAAAACCGATCATTATGAAAATTTATACTATGATTCTTTATAAAATTACGAATTATATGAACCTACTTGTGAGATGATGTCATGATTTTAAGGCCAATTTTTTTTACATAATTAGTGAAAAAACATCGTGAAAATCTAAATAAATTGTTCCAACGCCTGCTAATGTTTTAATTTTCATTATTTTTACCTGGATTGAGGTTCATATTCTTAGAAAATAAGTTATTAATGTAAAATCAAAACCTTTTTGATTTCAGATGAAAATCGGAATCGCTACACTGTACGCAATTGGAGTACTATACTCAAAACCTCCCGCGGTCATCACAGCGTAACTTTGTTATTTTTGATTGAAATTATAAAAAAAAAATCACAAATACTGTTCGAAATATGAATAAAACAATGTAAAAATTTGATTAAATTCTAATTATTTTTTCCCACCCAAAAAAAATCTCAAAAACTCCGCGTCAAACAGCCTCCTAATGTGGTTTCCCCCCTTAAACTAATGTGAGTTAAAGTGAGAGTGGAGGAGCCGGTCAAAGTCCGGTCGAAGTCCTGTCAAAGTCCGGTCAAAGTTTGTCAAAATCCGGTGAAAGCCCTATCAAAGTCCGGTCGAAGTCCGGTTAAAGTCCGGTCAAATTCCGGTCCAAGTCCGGTTAAATACCGGTCAAAGTCCTGTCAAAATCCGGTCAAAGTCCTGTCAAAATCCGGTCGAAGTCCTGTCAAAATCCGGTCAAAGTCCTGACAAAATCCGGTCAAAGTCCAGTCAAAGCCCTCTCAAAATCCGGTCAAATACCGGTCAAAAACCTGTCAAAATCCGGTCAAACTCCTGTCAAAATCCGGTCAAAGTCCAGTCAAAGCCCTCTCAAAATCCGGTCAAAGCCCGCTCAAAGTCCGGTCAAAATCCTGCCAAAATCCGGTTAAAGTCCAGTCAAAGTCCTGTGAGTCTTGTCAAAATCCGGTCAAAGCCCGGTGAAAGTCCGGTTAAAGTACAGTCGAAGTCCGGTCAAATACCGGTTAAAGTCCTGTCAAAATCCGGTCAAAGCCCTATCAAAGTCCTGTCAAAGTCCGGTCGAAGTCCTGTTAAAGTCCGGTCAAATTCCGCACGCAGTCCGGTCAAATACCCGTCAAAGTCCTGTCAAAATCCGGTCAAAGTCCAGTCAAAGCCCTCTCAAAATCCGGTCGAAACCCGGTCAAAGTCCTGCCAAAATCCGGTTAAAGTCCAGTCAAAGTCCTGTGAGTCTTGTCAAAATCCGGTCAAAGCCCGGTTAAAGTACAGTCAAAGTCCGGTCAAATACCGGTTAAAGTCCTGTCAAAATCCGGTCAAAGCCCTATCAAAGTCCGGTCGAAGTCCGGTTAAAGTCCGGTCAAATTCCGGTCGAAGTCCGGTCAAATACCCGCAAAGTCCTGTCAAAATCCGGTCAAAGTCCTGTCAAAATCCGGTCAAAGTCCAGTCAAACCCCTCTCAAAATTCGGTCAAATACCGGTCAAAGTCCTGTCAAAATCCGGTCAAAGTCCTGTCAAAATCCGGTCAAAGTCCAGTCAAACCCCTCTCAAAATTCGGTCAAATACCGGTCAAAGTCCTGTCAAAATCCGGTCAAAGTCCTGTCTAAATCCGGTCAAAGTCCAGTCAAAGCCCTCTCAAAATCCGGTCAAAGCCAGGTCAATGTCCGGTCAAAGTCCTGCCAAAATCCGGTTAAAGTCCAGTCAAAGTCCTGTGAGTCTTGTCAAAATCCGGTCAAAGTCCGGTCAAAGTCCGGTCGAAGTCTGGTCAAATACCGGTCGAAGTCCGGTCAAATACCTGTCGAAGTCCGGTCTAAGTCCGGCCAAAGACCTGTCAAAGTCCGGTCAAAGTCCGGTCAAACTCCGGTCATAGCCCGGTCAAAGTCCGGTTAAAGTCCGGTCAAAGTCCGGTTGAAGTCCGGTCAAAGTCCGGTCCAATCTGACTGGTCACTGTGTGACGCCACCTGGGACTTATCCGAAATAATCGATGTTCCAGGGAGGTCAGCTAACGCTGGCTGGTCGATGGAGCGCTCGCGTTACGGAACGTTTCGGTTCACCCTCCCATAAGAAGTTATCACTTCAAAAAAGACGTGTAGCACTCGGAGACTGCCGCGGTAAAGCTATTGTATAGCATTTTTTATCAACTTATGTAATTATAAATAAAAACTTATTTATTTAGACTTAGACTGGCTACTAAACGGTGGACGGCCGTTAGGGTGTCCCTTATATGACGAAAAAAATTTTTTTTTAGAAATTCGCTATGCATACCCTCTACATTTTTTATAAATGCTAAAACATGCTCAAATATAAAATTTTATCTTTCTAGCTTAATTGTAACCCGTGCCGACCGAGCTACCAAGTTTATCAAAAATCATGTTTTGTTCTGATATTTCGGTCTACTTTAAAACTAATATAAATTCAATGCAAATGAAGTGAATAAGAGTTCAAATAAAATAAGATAAACATTATACTTTATTTACACATAAATAATAACAATCAGCCAGGGTAACTTCTTTTTAGAGTCATTTTTTTACAGTCCGGATATAAATTTCTAATACAACGCAACAAGATCTGTTTTTGTTCCTTTTCAGCCGTGATAAGTCCATGAAAATCTTGGATTATTTCACAATTCTTTCGGCAGTGTCATTTACAACCTTCAAACGACTTATCCTTCTTTTAGCTTCCAGGAAAACAGCATTATCATTCCAATAATATACGATACATCTTCCTGAAGAAAACTGTCGTCGATCTGCAGTCGCGATAGAAATTGTTTGCTCCTTTCTGATACGAAATCATCCCGCGTTTTGTTTGAAAAACAGATTAAATAACAAAATAAATAATAACAAGAAATGTAAATACATATACACAAAAAAAATATTTCACTTACCAAATAACTTTCACGATAGTTCTTCCTTGGATGGGACATAGCGTTTGCGTAAATCTGAGATTTTGTCTTTTTTTAAGTTAGTTTTCATCTTAGTTTTGGTTATCAACTTCATCATCAAAATGGGACAGAATGACTATCTCTTCACATAAATACCACAAGTAATGGCTAAACTTGCTTATAGAAGCTTTAGAAATTGTTCCGTCCGCGAGCAATACGCTCTTTTATGAAATCAAGAGATAGTTTTACTGGAATAGATTGTTTTTCTAATTGTCTCTCAGCTCATTGAAAATCTGAATATCCGGGCTACTAGTAATTTGTTTTATCTTAGTTTCGAAGGCAGTTTTTAGGACCAACTCATAAACAGGATGACGACAAGCAAAAGGCAACAATTCTCTTTCTAAAGTCTGCTCCAAAACAGTACATGTTCCATTGAAACGGCCAGTATTCGAAGTTGTTGTGTCGCAACACATTATTTGGACTTTATTATGAAGTAACCAGTCAAAGAGAGCAGTTGATATGGCTTTAGTCTCTTTCTTTTATCTCTCTCTCTCTTCTATCTCTTTTCCTTACATGCCTTTCCTATTCTTCCAATCGTCTTTGCCTAGCTCTTTCTTCTTTTTCCGACAATTTTTACACCACCTAAGCATCCCGGTCGATCTGGCTCTCTCTGTTTCTTTAAAAACACTTTGTCTTTCTCTATTTTCATTCTCTCAAAGGCATCAGTAATATCAAATAAGTTATCAAGGTTTATTTTAAAACTATATTATCGATTCTTGAATGTGACCTGGGGTTCCTTACAACTTTTTTGCAGTTCTCTCCAAACATGATATAAATCAACAGCAGATCTTAATATATTTGTGGGAAATCTGGCTTTTTCTCAAAATATAATGATTTCCCTAATCACAAGTTTTGCACTTTCACTAACAGTTAGCTTGACTTCGCGAATATTGTAAAATGAGACGGCGATAAATTGTCAATTAGATGGTAATTTTGCTTCATTTATTTGATGCTTAGGCAGTCCGATTAGGAAAATTTTTTGTTTATCACTTCGTAATTCCACCAACATAATTATTTATGTAGTAAAATATAATACCGCGCGCATTAATAATCTTAAAAATCACGTGTAAAATGACAAATTAAAGGGGTAGTTACAGATCGCTGCGCCAGTATCCGCGCAACTTGTATGGGCAAGTTTAAATCACAAGTCGGCACGGGTTATCGTTTATAAAACGGGTTAATATTTTTTTCTATACTATATTGGGTTATTACGAAACTTTTAAGAAGGTATGCATAAAAATATATTGAACTTGAAATATAAGGGACACCCTAACGGCCGTGTTCTATAATCAAAAATTCAAATTCAAATTTCAAACCGCGTCTACATTTCCAAATATCATAAGTTTCACACCTATCTGTTTTATTAACGGAATTTCGACTTTAACTTTGTGTGCTAGATATCAAATTAAGTTAAAAAAAAGTCTCATTTAACGGTTTTATTCCACGCATTTTTTCCACGCATTTTTCTTACGGTTTTACTATCACATTTTTTTCAGTTCGGTCACGCAGCTAAATCCCTATCCCCTCCAAGCCTGCCGTAAGGAACTTCGTTCCAAAATAAGGTATTTATAAGAAATTGTATTAAACAATTATCTATATTTTTTAAAAAGTACACATATTTACCATAGTAAAACAAGGAAAAAGGGTATCAACCCAGAGTCCGTAGAGTGTAGGTAGCTACTTGGTCTATTTGTAATAAAAAACTAAACGGTACTTCCTAAAATAGCTGTTTAGGTCCCATTAATCTATACTAATATAATAAAGCTGTAGAGTTTGATTGTTTGTTTGTTTGTTTGTTTGAACGCGCTAATCTCAGGAACTACTGGTTCGAATTGAAAAATTATTTTTGTGTTCGATAGTACATTTATCGAGGAAGGCTTTAGGCTATATAACATTACGATGCGACCATTAGAAGCGAAGCATCAGTGAAAAATGTTGCAAAAACGGGGAAAATTATTCATATTTGAAGGCTTCCGTTGCTAAGCTACCCAAATAATATTATTTGAAGGCTTCCGTTGCTAAGCTACCTAAATCTATACTAATATTATAAAGCTGTAGAGTTTGATTGTTTGTTTGTTTGTTTGATCACGTGGGCGGAGCCGCGAGCAAAAGCTAGTTGGGAATAAAGTTGAAGGCTTCCACCCTTCAATTATGTTTAGGTATCTAGTGACATCTCTCGGTAAGACAGAAATTTTATATCATTACATTTGTAGCATGAGTTAATTCATCAGTTAGTTCACCATACTATACATAGATGGAGTTATATCGAAATAAAAATATTTCAATGGTGGTGTTTCAAACGACTTTCACACTGATGAATCAGTGCAGCATCTTCGCAATGTGACCGACTTAGGAAAGACTTCTGCTATCTTTCATTTAAGGGTTCCGTACCGAAAGTATTACAAGGTGATAGGTTCCTCGTATACGAGAGGCCGTTTGGGTTGGTACCACCGCTTTGTCTATTTCTGCCGCCAAGCAAGAGTGTGTAAGCACTGTTGTGTTTCGGTTTGAAGGACATTGAATCCAGTGAAATTACTGGGCATTGTGAGGCTTAACACCTTATGTCTCGGGGTGCCGAACGCAGTTCAGTACCATGCCATGCTCTGTAATTCAAAGTTGTCTGTGGTGTTGTTTCTGTTTATGGGCAGGCGTGGCGCTTACCATCAGGCGAGCGCCTTGCTCGTTTCGTCATTCAACGATTCGAACGACAAAGTTTATTATAACCCTATTATAGAGCACAAATCTATCTGTCGGTCGTACATGTAAAATGCCTATCATACATCCACACATATGCACTCTCGCCTGTAAATCCCTGAAGAGTTAGGTTATGCAGAAGTATAACTAGCACACCCACGTTTTGCCGAGCTTATCTCATGATTTGACAGGAAACAAGCCCGTCTCCGGGCATTCTAAGCATTTCGCAATAGCTCTATTATTTGATCCGTAATAGGTGTATGTGTTAGGTATTATAGCAGACTCCATAACTCCATCCATATGATAAAAAGTAACAATTTAAGAATGTGGATACAGAACCTTTGGTACGCGACTTCTACGTAAATGAGCGGCTTGCTGCTGCGTTTCGTACGGTGAGTGAGATATCCGGAGGCCCAAATCACTCTTCCCTTTCCATTTCCCAATTATTCCTTTCCTTTATGGTGGGCAACTCGTCCATGATTCTTCTGGTATCGTGGGCGCACATGGGCGGTGGATATCAGGCGAGCGCCTTGCTCATCTCGTCATTCAATCAAATAAAAAAAACCTCAGGCAATGTATCCGTAACTTGGTAATGAATTGATACTGTTTCTACAGGTGTATAAATTTAGCTTTATGCTACAAAAAAACATCAGGTGACAGATTACGATTTATACACGCATCATTCAGGGAGTAATATACACTAGCGGCGATTATTGTTAAACAATGTAAATTTATTGTTGAATATCCTATATCTAATTATATAAAACTCAAAGGTGACTGACTGACATAGTGATCTATCAACGCACAGCCCAAACCACTGGAGAGATCGGGCTGAAATTTGGCATGCAGGTATATGTTATGACGTAGGCATCCGCTAAGAAAGGATTTTGATAAATTCTACCCCCAAGGGGATAAAGTAGGGGATGAAAGTTTGTATGAAACGTTGTTAATTTTAAACGTTCACGCGGGCGAAGCCGCGAGCAAAAGCTAGTTTTACATAAAATTGCTTAGTATTACTGCAAAATACAGTTAGTTATGGCATTAGGACACGCTCGGACGACTCTCCTTGGCCTGCCTGCGCTAATCAACCTTCAGCTGTATGGTTATATTAATTAACACGAGGCTGTTGGTCCGTCTGTTTATCTTCATTGTCACCATTATAAACATCCATATATTTATGCCGTAGGATGCCACTAATTACTACTACTGTGTTACAAGGTGTGTTGACTTGTAGGACTTAGCTTGTTGTACGACTCTTTAATGCGACAGGCCGTCTGAATGGTACTACTGATTTGTTGTGTTTCGGTTTGAAGGACATTGAAGCCAGTTAAACTACTGGACATTATGAGACTTAATAACTTATGCCTCAGGGTGACGAACACAGTCCAGTCCCTGCAGTGCATGTGCGGATGTGTGCGTCACACTTACCGTCAGGCTAATGACTTGTCCGTTTCGTCAATAATGCAATTAAAAACTGATCACAGGTGAATATACATTGCTAGTGGACATATTATGTATACGGGTCATCTTCTACAGTATGTACGCTTTTACCTATATTTTATTTTAAGCTGACGAAGACCTTATTTTAGTCCTACATGTCGTCTGCTCAGTTTTAAGGTTTTACTGAATGTAAAATAATATAACAGAATTGAATTAACATTAAGTATGTAATTTTATGCAAAATATAAAATTTACACATTTTATATTACCACTTAAATAGGTGTGTGATATTCAAAATAGGGGTGTTGGTTACGTAATTTTTTTCGCCAAGATGATAATAATTATTAGAGCGTGCAAAATAGCCTACATACTATTAGTATACTTTTAACAGTATTGAAGATTTGATTGACATCCCTAAGAACTACTTGACGATTACAAAATAGTTTTTTAAATTTCCACTGCGCGACAAATCTACGATTGCTAGTCGCTCCGCCAATTTGACATGGCACCATTGTTCTAAAAATATTATAGTCAACTATAATTCACTATTACAATTCTGCATCAACAAATAGCTTATTATTTTCAACTAGATAGGTTGTAACCTGATGCTCCATTCAGCCAAGAATTATCAAATCGGGACCGTCAATTCGTACTAAAATTTTTGCTTCAAGAATTAAGATATAGTATCTGAAGGGTCTAGTTTGTTTTTTGACCCTATAGGATAAACTTGTGGCCCCTGCTAACGGGAAACTGGCAACCCCTGCAGTATCTCATCCCAGATTCAAGGGATTAGGGGAGGGGATTGGGAAGGAGGGGTGGTGTAGGGAGGGAAAGGAAGGGAAGGAACTAGACGGGAAAGAAGAGAGGGTGTGTATGATGATAAGATGACGAGTCTAGTCTAAATCTGTATTAAGGTACGACATGACTAAATAATTTATTTCCATAGCTGAGCCCAGTCACTACATTTTATGTTCTGGGTCAGTCAGTAATCCAATACATTGAGTGTCTAAAGATATTCTTAGCCAAACTTAATTATATAGCTCGTATAATAAGCCTCGCATTTAAACCATACTCGTAGTCAATAAGTTTAAAGGCAAGATAGGTTTAATTATTTCAGGGCCTATTTCGCAATGTTGGAGTAAGATATACCTACTAATTGACGTAGAAGAGAGCTGGCTATCAAGTAGCCAGTAGCCGTGTTTCGTTGCTTAACCTTGTCAGAGTGGGATTGTAGACTTTTGACTTTATTTGTTAAGTAAAAATAATTGAGAACTTGACTGCCTCGGTGGCGCAGTAGTGAACGGCAATAAACCTGGCGAAACGTGGGTGTACAATATGATATATTTATTATTATACAATTAAATGAAAGCACCGATAAATATCCTTTGCGAATTCCGCCAATGAACAATCAGACATCAATTTTCAAAGTTGATTATATGTATGGCTCTTACAACTGGAAAACATTTTGCTGTCTTAGTGCGGGTCGACTGGAATTCGAATAGCCTCTGTCTTACCTTAAGTCGTAACCTGATATTGGGGACGAGCAGGTTCAGCAAGCCAATGCTGATGGGGTATGAAATAATCCTAATTTCATGTATTAAATTACTCCCTAACTTCTCTTGTTAGTTTTAGACACCTCACCACCTGACCTCACCTTTATTCTGTGCACCATCCAATGGTTGACTGGTAGAGAATGCTTTTAATATTAAGTCCTGTACATATTTTATATGAAGTGTATTATATAAAAAATGTATATATGGCGTGCACTTAACAAATTTTTAGTCTAGTTTTATAATACGTCACAAAGTGCTTCTCACATTAGAATCAACGTGGTAATTCATTTAATACACGTTCATATTAATATGACATTGACACGTAACAAGTTAACATGACTCTGCAGTATTTCTTCAAAATAGAGGCCTTAAGATTTTATGGATCTCAAAAATGCGTAGTTCTAATGTTCGTTTATTCATATTAGTTGGCAGGTTTCAATAAAATCGTATGTATAATGAATTACGCAATCCACTCCATAAATATCTTTTTCAATACAGCTAAAATTGCATAATTTATAAAGTTACAAGTTGGTTCGATTTTAAATAACTCACAGAGTTATTTCAAAGAGTTCATTTCGTGCTTTAATAAAGTTAGGACATATATTAGAACTTTAACATGTGTCTTTAAATTACTATTTAAAAAGTATTAATCAATTTCTTAATCATATCAACAGATTCATTTTCACCTATACTATCAATATACGACGTTGCTTTTTTCGCATGATCTTCATATAACATTTTAGTTTTATCAACAGCGTCAGTTTTCAAAATATTAAACTTTAAATCTTCATAATCTACGTCTTTGACGTCATTTTTGGCTTGGTCTATTATTTTATACAAATCAGGATTTCCCTCAAGAGCGAATAATACAGGAGCGCTTGCCAAACAAAACTGCTCTTTGGAATCTGAAGTTAATTTCTGAAGTTCTGTAGCAGCTTGCCACGCCAGGCCTACGTGACATCCAAAATGGTATGCATAGTTTTGGATCTCTCGATTTTGTTTGTCTAGAACCATTGCTGATTGGCACCCTCTTCCTAAAAGACTCACTCCATTGAAGACGGATCGAGCTGTCCATTCTTTCCTCGGTTTTCCTAGCACATCATCAACTGCTATTGAAGTTGTATCAAATGTAATTTCTATGTCGTCTTTTGCTCGCTTAGGTTTACCTGGTAGGGGCATGTTTTGTTCATCTCTTTCTCCGAAAAACTCGCCTTCAGACAAATCTTTCAATGCTGTTGAAATAATATACGATACATCAGAGTTTCTAAGTCCAGCTAGCATTGCGTTTGCTGTTACTAGTAAATAGTCTCCGAGTAAAATAGCAATTTTGTTACCAAATATAGCTGATTCGGTATCTTTAGATCGTTTTGCAAAAGGTACATTCACTATTCCTCTGTGTATGAGATGTCCAGTTCGTATCATTTCTGTTAATTCTGCCAGAACTCTGGTTTGTTCTTCTGATTTCTTAGTTTGTGGTGCCGCTGTTCTGACTGATTTTGAGAGCAGAAGTATTATAAGACCCCAGGGTTGAAGGTTTTTTGAGTCACCGTAGAGAACATTTTTTGCTGTCTGCATTACTAAGTGATTGCTGCCAACCTAGAAAAAAGCGAAAATTTTAATCCAATAAAAGGTAATATTAGGGAAATGTAATAAGATTTACTTAAATCATAATTGTAGTGAGTTTTAACGATAGAGGTATGTTGGAATTTTAGATTCAGCAGTGACCATAATGATATACATTATCCGGTTATTATTAATCCGGTACTTTCTTGCGTTGGAGAGCATAAACGCTTTACTTTTATTAGTTGTTTGAATAAGTCCGAGACCCTATAGATTAAACTTGATAGAAGCATTAAACCACTACCCTAAGATTAAAATATCAAGGATTCTCATGAACAAATGAAAAAATACTAAGAGAGTCAATAGTGTAAAAAGACGTAGTTTCATTATTTTCCTTTTGAGAATGTTAAGTGAAATTTAGTTACGGCGATGGCACAGACAAATAATACCTTATTGACGCATCTCTATAATTGTTTGCTGTTTAAATTCTCAGGATTTCCCAAAGATATGTTTACGTCAGAACGCTATGAAAATTAATAAAATAAACAATTCTGGTAATTTAATAATTATCGGGTAAGCTAAGCTAGTACGTAGTAATTTGTATCGAGGGTATCAGGATCTACGAGAAACTTGCGGTCCCACAACACCCTGACCCGAAACACATATTTATGGATCAGACGAATATTACTCTCCGTACGGAGAACGAACCTACGTCTTTACGTTTCACATTCGGCTACTCGCCCACTTCGCCGCGAAGGCGGTCATTACCTATGTACTTTTTTTTAACTTGATTGACGGTATCGGATGGGCGCCCATTCATTGCTTAATAGTAGTACTTTCAAAACGAGCCTACCAGGAGGCACACCAACAAGCATGGTGCTTGTTGGTGCCCTTTTCCCATGCTTGTTGGTGTGCCTTTTCCTGCCAGCGCGGCGGTTATTCCAAAGTTCCCTTAATTTTTAATTTTAAGTTAGTCTTATTAATGACAAATGTTCTGTACTTGACCTTCATAAGCGCTTTCTTAGCCTACATGATTAATAAAGATTTTGATTTTGATTTTTTGAAAAGCCAAACATTACCAAAGCGCTTTATGCTGTCGTACCTCCTACAAAAAACTGACAAGTATCAAGTTTTTTGAATCTATAATATTAGTGTACATAAAAACAATTTTATGCGTTAATAAATGTGGGCCTTTCTCTTGTCCTTAAACATTTACGAAACGTCTAAATGTCTTAAACTTACGTAACGTTCGAAACAAATCGATTAACATAACACATTATCCTTGAAGGGGTAGACAGAGAACGGAATGTAATTAATATAATCGAACCGATTTTTATACAACTCTTAGAGCATATTACGATAATGATTATGGTTTTGTAATTAAGTGTTTTCATTTATCTGTATGTTGGTAACTATATTACACCGCTCCTTTGTTTACAGTATTATGACTTAAATTGTGTGCTTTGGCAATATTCGTTTGTTGTTTATAATATAAGGAAATAAATACACCCAACAGTCACACACATAGTACTGACCCCACAGTAAGATACGAGTCTTGTGTCGTGGGTATCAGGAACTACGAGATACTTTCGGTCTCACAACACCCAGATCCCGATACAAATATTTGTGGATTACACAAATCATTGTCTCGGTGCGGGGATCAAACCCGCGGCCTCTTGCTTCACAGCCGGCTACTCGCCCGCTACGCCACAGAAACTGTCACATATGTATATGAATATGCTATGAATGGAGACACGAGAAAAATAAATAAAAAATGAAATGTCAGAAGAAGTTGAAATCAACAGGTCTGTAATTATATTAAATATTCTCCCACGTTCTTATATCCGAAATAGACAACAATTGGTAAAGTGAATAATTTAAATGGTCGTAGTGCAGTGACTACAATGTATACTCCTAGACCGGCTGAGTGATACATAAAAATTGTACGGTTAATTGACCGTAACTCAATATTACCACCTCGCTTACTCTTATGCCCAGATTTATAGACCCGGCTTAAGTCGTCCAGAAGCGACTTTTTAGTAAACTTCGATATCAACTCACCAAAGTCAACTTTCTAAAGTCAACGCAAGAATGTTCAGTTCACCTTGTTATTTTTTTAAAAAGCGACCACAAATATCCATAAATCTCATCCATACTCGTCAAGGAAGAAACAAGAGTAAAAATATTAATTAATCTAAATAAATACATTTTTGTAATCTGATGTCATTGTGAGTTGAAATCACGAAGCGATCGAGTCATTGTTAGTTCAGACTTAGCGAAGTAATTTATGTCCATGAGCAACGGTTACCGCTTACCATCAGGCCGAACCGCTTGCTCGTCTGCCTATTAAGGCAATAAAAAAAAAGTAATGTACAAAACAACTTGACATAAATCGAAGTTTATTCTATAGATCTCAGCCTTAACTAGAACCCGTCTCTCGCTCCCTATCTGTCAGGTGTCAAACTCCCGCGTTATGTAAAACAATTTTACTTCTAAACAGCCTGTCTAGTAGTATACATTGAAGTCTTTGTCGTAGAGTCTACTACATATAATTATGTTTCCCTGAAGTTCGCGTCGTACAAGATGCAGGCGAAGTTTAATTCATTTTTATTTTATCAATTCTCCAACAAACTCAAGAAAATAGAGTATGGGAGACTACCCCAGAATTGAACCCAGCACCTCTTCAATTGTCAAAACTACATATGAATAAAAGGATCCACAGTAAAACGAAAACGGACACAATTCTACTAAAAAACCGGTATCAGCCGACAACACGTAGAAAGTAATGGCCGCTGGTTTATTAACTTTCACGGAACGGTTTACCGATCTTACGAATACTTAATACCTACTTCACACAAAATTATGCAAACTAATAAGTCTAATATAACTACCAACAATAAATTGATTTGAAAAAAGAATATAGGGTAAAGTACCATAGATTAAAAAATGTGTGCGTGTACTAGTGTACACACGTAGGAAGTGAAACTTCTTTATGACATTATTTTTCAAAAAATGACCTACTATATTATGCAACTTTACAGAAATTGGTCTAATAAAGTTAAATTAAACAAAAGGCTTTTATTATCATAGACATGAAAACAAAAAAAAGTGTGCGTCTCGGGACGTTCGACAGAAGAAGTCCGGTCAAAATCCGGTCAAAGTCCGATCAAAGTCCGGTCAAAGTCCTGTCAAAGTCCGTGAAAGTCCGGTCTAAGCCCGGTCATAGTTCGGTCAAAGTCGGTCAAAGTCCGGTCTGTGTCCGGTCTATGTCCGGTCAAAGTTGGGTCAAAGTCGGGTCAAAGCCCGGTCAAAGTCCGGTCAGCCCGGTTAAAGTCCGGTCAGAGTCTGGTCAAAGCCCGGTCAAAGTCGGGTCAAAGTCCGGTCAAAGTCCTGTCAAAGTCCGTCAAAGTCCGGTCAAAGCCCGGTCAAAGTCCGGTCAAAGTCCTGCCAAAGTCCGGTCAAAGTCGGGTTAAAGTCCGGTCAAACCCCGGTTAAAGTCCGGTCTGTGTTCGGTCTACGTCCGTCAAAGTCCGGTCAAAGCCCGGTCAAAGTTCGGTCAAAGTCCGGTCAAAGACGGGTCAAAGTCCGGTCTGTGTCCGGTCTATGTCCGGTCAAAGTTAGGTCAAAGTCGGGTCAAAGTCCGGTCAAAGCCCGGTCAAAGACCGGTCAAAATCCGGTCAAAGTCCGGTCTATATCCCGTCAAAGTCGGGGCAACGTCCGGTCAAAGTCCGGTCAGCCCGGTTAAAGTTCGGTCAAAGTCCGGTCAAAGACGGGTCAAAGTCCGGTCTGTGTCCGGTCTATGTCCGGTCAAAGTTAGGTCAAAGTCGGGTCAAAGTCTGGTCAAAACCCGGTCAGAGTCTGTTCAAAGCCCGGTCAAAGCCCGGTCAAAGTCCGGTCAAAGCCCGGTCTATATCCCGTCAAAGTCGGGGCATCGTCCGGTCAAAGCCCGGTCAGCCCGGTTAAAGTCCGGTCAAAGTCGGGTCAAAGTCCGGTCAAAGCCCGGTTAAAGTCCGGTCAAGTCCGGTCAAAGTCGGGTTAACGCCCGGTCAAAGTCCAGTCAGCCCGGTTAAAGTCCGGTCAGAGTGTGGTCAAAGCCCGGTCAAGGTCCGGTCTATGTCCGGTCAAAGCTAGGTCAAAGTCGGGTCAAAGCCCGGTCTCAGCCCGGTCAAAGTCCGGTCAAAATCCGGTCAAAGTCCCGTCTATATCCGGTCAAAGTCGGGGCAACGTCCGGTCAAAGTCGGGTCAGCCCGGTTAAAATCCGGTCAAAGCCCGGTCAGAGTGGTCAAAGCCCGGTCAAAGTCCGGTCAAAGCCCGGTCAAAGCCCGGTTAAAGTCCGGTTGAAGTCTGGTCTGTGTTTGGTCTATGTCCGGTCTGTGTCCGGTCTATGTCCGGTCAAAGTTAGGTCAAAGTCGGGTCAAAGTCTGGTCAAAACCCGGTCAGAGTCTGTTCAAAGCCCGGTCAAAGCCCGGTCAAAGTCCGGTCAAAGCCCGGTCTATATCCCGTCAAAGTCGGGGCATCGTCCGGTCAGCCCGGTTAAAGTCCGGTCAAAGTCGGGTCAAAGTCCGGTCAAAGCCCGGTTAAAGTGCGGTCAAGTCCGGTCAAAGTCGGGTTAACGCCCGGTCAAAGTCCAGTCAGCCCGGTTAAAGTCCGGTCAGAGTCTGGTCAAAGCCCGGTCAAGGTCCGGTCTATGTCCGGTCAAAGCTAGGTCAAAGTCGGGTCAAAGCCCGGTCAAAGCCCGGTCAAAGTCCGGTCAAAGTCCGGTCAGCCCGGTTAAAGTCCGATCAGAGTGTGGTCAAAGCCGGGTCAAAGTCAGGTCAAAGTCCGGTCAAAATTGGGTCAACGTCCGGTCAAAGTCCGATCAGCCCGGTCAGAGTCTGGTCAAAGCCCGGTCAGAGTGGTCAAAGCCCGGTCAAAGTCCGGTCAAAGCCCGGTCAAAGCCCGGTTAAAGTCCGGTTGAAGTCTGGTCTGTGTTCGGTCTATGTCCGGTCTGTGTCCGGTTAAAGTCCGGTCAGAGTGTGGTCAAAGCCGGGTCAAAGTCCGGTCAAAATTGGGTCAACGTCCGGTCAAAGTCCGATCAGCCCGGTTAAAGTCCGGTCAGAGTTTGGTCAAAGCCCGGTCAGAGTGGTCAAAGCCCGGTCAAAGTCCGGTCAAACCCCGGTCAAAGCCCGGTTAAAGTCCGGTTGAAGTCTGGTCTGTGTTCGGTCTATGTCCGGTCTGTGTCCGGTCTATGTTCGGTATATGTCCGGTCAAATTTGGGTCAAAGTCCGGTCAAAATCCGGTCTATATCCGGTCAAAGTCGGGTCAACGTCCGGTCAAAATCCGGTTGAAGTCCGATGAAAGTCCTGTCAAGTCCAGTAAAAGTCTGGTTAAAATCCAGTCAAAGTCAAAAACGTGACGCGTGCCGCGTAACGGAAAAATGTGACGATTTTATTTTTCTAACGCCGATAAAGAAGTTTCACTTCAAAAATGTAATCATCATTATATTATTCAAAAAGGTTTATTATAGGTGTCAATTCTTTTATCAGGAACGAAACTACACTAAAATATACCTTAGTCCTGTCAACTGGGCAACGAACGAAATTGACAGGACTTAACTATATTTAGTTTGACAGGACTGACGTACACTGGAGATTAAGACACACAGGGAACTGTGGATTGATTTTGAACCAATACGGCACTAAATTAAATAAATAATTTAGTATATAGTTGGTGATGATAGAATTTATATTAGTGTTAAACTTCTTTAGAAGGTGTAACTGAGTCAAATATTTGTCTATTTTCACCCAGTTACTAATATCCGACTTTTATGAGTCATGCACCTAAAATAATAAACTGAGCCACGACTGTGAAATAAAAGTAAACGTTATTTACAAGGAAATTGAAATAATTATTTCTATTCTAGATTTAGTGAGATTTAAAAAACAAATATTGTACGATTATTTTTAACTTAATTTAGTTTGACTTTTATTTTCTGATTTAATTTTTTTATAACATAACAAATAATAATAGGCGTCCCTAAAATCTTTAAAAATAAAAATATACTCACCAATTTTCTTAAGTAAAGGGCCAAATTAGCGAATTCGTCGCTTAGAAGACACCTCAAATTCATAAAAGAAGTCGGATATCCGACGACTTTCTCTGCATCTCGTATGATATTGCTCCAGTTCGAGAAAGGAGGCCGCAATAGTATAAGGATTTCATCTTTAGTCAAACTGGCCATCGTCGATTCGAATCTTTTTTGAAAAAAGAACGGCGACGCGCGCCTCAGGACCCGGGAGACGGCGTACGACGCCGCCATAGTTGACAGATTCACTTTTTTTAATCCACTTTTTTTTAAACAATTTTTTTATCACTTGTGCTGTGCAGCGCGTTAAGCGAGTGCCAGTGAAATGTTTGCCTGCTTGGATGCCCCGCATACCTATTGTGTTGCCAAGGTTAAAATATTACCCAATGTGGGATTTTGCGTTAATGTGTCAAAAATGTGCATAACGTCATTTGCAACTCGTGACCTTCATTATTAAAGTAATTAAAAACTATTACAGATGTACTTATTAGCGCTGAACTTATTATTAATACTAAATTACTTAATTACTTATGAAACAGCCGAGCTTGATAATAAATAATTTAATTCATTAAATTTTGTACTTATCTGTAACAAAAACATTAATTATGATTTTAGCAAGTGTGTGTGTGTGCTTAACAAATGACTTTCAAATAATTTATTTAAATTCCCATATTATACGCGAGCCAAATGATACTAATCCGACTAATCTATGTTTATGACAATTAATAGATAAGGATAATTATTAAAAATGAAGTGCGTTAATTACCCAGTATTATGGTAAATTTTAATACCTTACAACACCGTTGTTCTTGACCGTGAAGTGGAAAGCATCATTGAACTACTATCAAAACAGACAAACTTGTATTTTCTTTTACTGCTACAGGCTGCATTCAATCTTGGACCATAAAGACCAATCACAAAGACTAAAAATAATCATCCATGCGTATTAGATGACTTGTTACTATTTAATACAGCAATATATAGAAGATCTATAGTTATACAGCTTGTAAAGGAGGCGGTAGCTCTATACATTTTGGACGTTATGGAACGGATACTCTTTTTAAAGAATCTTTTTATTTGAGTTTTAGGCCTTACTAATACGTTTCTTGACCTACTAAAAGACTTTAAATAAGCTTCCTTACTACTTTATTACTTTATTACTTTATTTATAGTTCAATTTAAGATTAGAATAATTGTAAATTAAGACAGGTTGGAGCAATCCGACTAAATCAAAACATGAAGGATATTATACAATATAGGAGTGACACCATATTATTATGATGTTCCTTGCGACAACTTCTAATAGTGTTGTAACACACTGTACTTTTGGTTTATATCATAGTTTCAGCAGTCCGTTACTATATTAGTTCCAACAAAAAATTATCTTTGATCTTTTGATTGATTGATCTCAAGCAGTTGTCAGTATTTACGGGAATTCATAAACGTGGATATGTCCCAAGTTACATGGTATGATACGCTACTAATGTAAACTTTTTTTCCACTTTACCACATTGCAAACTGTTTAAAAATGTCGAACATGATCTTACGTAGAGCCCCTTTTACATTATACATGTAATATGTAAAGGGGGCTAACATCTAGGCATCAGGATTCCTAGATGTTAGCTACTGTTTCGTTTTCGGTTAACATATTATATATTTAGAAATATATGCTACTTAGAACCCATTTGAATAGAAAAAAACATTCACGAATCAGAAAATATATGTAAATAACGATTTCTTATATTTACGCGAATATTCCACCATGAAATAAAACTAATATAAACCAATGTTATCGCCGCGGTTTATTTAATATAAGCTTATCATCTTTAATTAATTGAGTGGTTTTTAGCTTTTGTTAAAACGTTTTTATTCTGCTATTCTTTAGTGAAAGAATTTTAAAAATCGATGCATAAATTAGCGCGTCCTTTACGCTTTATTGTCTTTGTTTTAGTCTTTTATCTCCGAGTTCAGTACATAGATTAAATGCGTGAAATTGTTTATTCAAATGACCGCCAACGCAGTAAACTTGCAAGCAAGCTTCAAGGTGGTAGGTTCCACGTATGCGAGAGGCCGTCTGGGTTGGTACCACCGCTTTGTCTATTTCTGCCGCCAAGCAACAGTGTGTAAGCACGGTTTGTGAAATTACTGGGCATTATGAGACTTAACATCTTATGCCTCGGGGTGATGAGCGCAGTTCTGTGCTATGCAGTGTTTTGTAATTCAAAGTTCTGTATGGTGTTGCTTTTGTTTATGGGCAGGCGTGGCGCTTACCATCAGGCGATGACTTGCTCGTCTCGTCTTTAAATCAAATAAAAAAAACTCTATCTGATATAAAAATAATCATATAAATCGATTCTTATTTAGCGGAGTTATGCGTGATCATACATAAAGAGTATATGTACATACGAATTAAGGACATTTGTTTTTTGAGGCGGTTAAAAAACGCATTCATATTGATCCATGAGTTTAAGCTCTACATAGTCACGTTCTCTCTTTTCTGTAGTTGCTTAAAACTGTAATTATGTGGATCTATAATCAAGTATTCTGATTTTGGTGCCTCTAGTAGCTAATAGGAAAAATTCTAAAAGCAAACCTAACTCGACGACATATTGACGATTTGCATTTTTTTCAATTTAATAAATATTAAAAACCTATGATAATTATTTTTCGTTTGACTATGTTAATAGAACTGTATACGGATATGTATAACGCCTGATACTGATATATACGCATCACTGTGTATCGCCATAAACGTATAAATTATAAAATACTAGCTTTTGCTCGCGGCTCCGTCCGCGTGATCAGCTTTTACCGGGATAAAAAGTAGCCTATGTCTTATTCTAATATATAAGCTATATTATTATAAAGTTTCATTAAAATCCATTCAGTAGTGTTTACGTGAAAGAGTAACAAACATCCATCCATCCATCCATACGTACAAACTTTCGCGTTTATAATATTAGTAGGATAGTAATTCTCAATTGTTATCTTTTTTTTTGACAACGTTGTAAAGGGAATTTGAAAGAAATCATATTACTTGAAGCCGCCCTTGAAAGTCTACCACACTCAATATGATAAAGCCTCGCTGTAGCCAGTTTATAACTGCCAACAAAAAATATTTTATAAATTTTATTCTTTGTCTGCTGGGCGTGCGTACGCGTGTGTGTTTTTAAGAGTGTATATATCTGTCCCTGGCATGGTAACGTCCCCAATATTCTGCTTCCCGACAGTTTTGCTTACCGGCAGTACATTTTTAACACATTTTGTATGTAACATCTATAAAAACACTATATGTAAGCAAATCTATTTGTAAATAGAAAATATGGAGACGCTAAAACCGATATATTGAAATGGACCGATATTAATTATATAAATATTATTTTTTTTTTGTGTAAAAGGAAATGTTTTCTGGTTATCCTCAACAGTCTTTAACGCTTTGCTAATGCTAAAGGATCGGATTGATCAAACTATTACAATAATCTCACATAACACTGACTTGGAGCGGCAACTTTGCTATGGTGTTTTTATAAAGCAGAAAGCAAATCGATTTCAGAGCAATCGACCAATTTTGTAGAAAGAAATGGGGAATGGGAAGAAGCGTTAAATAAATGGGCCTCCGGAAATCCCAGTCACCGTGCGAAACACAACAACAAGTTGTCACGTCACGTCGTTACATTTGCACAGCCATCAGCGATTTTTTTGTACAGCAGCAATCGGCGAACGAAAATAGGTAAGTGATCTGCATCGCCCATGAACACCCAATACCAGGAGGATCATAGATGCGATACCAACCGTAAAGGATTAGTGGTTGGGAACTGGGAAGAGAGGGCGTGATTTGGGCCACCGAAAAGCTAATTTCTCAGTACAAAACGTAACATCACTTTCACGTCACTCTTACAATATAATAGAGCATGGCTCTATCACTTAATAAAGAAATAGGCAGACTTCAATTTCCACACGTCTAGATCTTAGATTATGTATATGTACTTTTGTAACTTTTGTTTGTAAAAGATAATCATCTAAATCACTAATGATGAAATTACCAATGTAAACGACACTCTAATTGTATAATATTTATTTCGTTGCATAAGTCAAAAAAACTAGACTAACTAAACTAAAGGATATTTAAGTCAAACCTAGTTCGTCCAGAAGTAAAGGTTTCGTCAAACAGCGGACGGGGCGGGACGGCAACGCGACGCTGACGGGACTGCGTATAGATATTCGAGCGTCGAGCGCGACGGTTCTGTGTGACATTTTCTATATTGACTAATGTATTACAACTGCTCACGTACCGTCAGCGTCGCGTTGCCGTCCCGCCCCGTTCGCTGTTGACGAATCCCTAATGGTTTGGTCAAACAGCGGACGGGGCGGGACGGCAACGCGACGCTGACGGGACTGCGTATAGATAGTCGAGCGTCGCGTCGCGTCGAGCGCGACGGTTCTGTGTGACATTCTCTATATTGACTGATGCATTACAACTGCTCAGTTCCCGTCAGCGTCGCGTTGCCGTCCCGCCCCGTCCGCTGTTTGACGAAGTCATAAATGTATCGCGCAGCGCGGGGCTATCATAGCGCCCAGTTAGTACTTTTGTACACGTACTATTGTACGCGCGACCCCGAGATGGACGGCAGCACGGGTGGTTGGCTTCGTTGCTGCCGTTGACGCCGAGGGCGTCCTTTGGTGTGCGGAGGCTTCTGAGCCCCCTCCCATATTTGGAGACGGGCCGTAAAGCGGCACCGTGCAGGGGCGGTTCGGGCCGAAGCTGGGGCGCCTCTCGTCTCGGGAACCTGGGGCCCGTCCCTAATGCGCCGAAGATGGCCACCGCGGGGTTTTTAGTTGGTATTTGACGGCATAGGGTAAACAGTGTTAAGGACTCGGCCCAGCGGTCACCCGGATGTTTACTATCTCTCCCGGGCGGCTCAACGCTGGTCGTGAGGCCGGTAGAGTCCAACATAACCGTAAGGTGTAAAGGTGTATTAAGTCGATGATTTGAGCCATTTACTTTAAATGCGTAAGCTCTTGATAATAAACTTACAAAAATTAATGGTATTTATGCCTTATATTGAGAGAACGCTTTTGCCCAGCAGTGGAACAGTCAAACTGATCTTAAATATTTAATCATAATAAAACGAAACGTAAAATATATATCTATAGTTTTAATAATTATTTATAGCCTATCCCAAAATACATTAATATTAACAGCGCCATCTAGTATCGTTGATTTGAATCACAATCAACAAGTTTTATCAGACAACTTTGGTCGAGAGTTCCAAATTAATGAATAAAGATACCATTGTACATGGTATATGTATGCTAATATTCCAGCAGTGGCGACGAAAAACGCAGGTAGCCACAGTGAACCGTATAACTTGTCGAATATAGGGTAGACCCAGACTCCGTAGTTTGCGTGGACGTAGAACAACCTGTAAGTCAAAATTTTATATAAAATCTTTGTTTCAACCGTCTTAAAAAATAAGTATTCGACCCGTATGTAAAGTTAGCGATTTTCTCTATAACTAATGTACTAAGTTTTATCTCGCTATATTCACACTGGTTGTGGAGCGATCTCTCTTATAGTGAAGTCTTGTACAACTTGAAAAGAAAGAAAATTAAGAAAGAATTTATTGAATAATGAGTCCATAACCAAAATAACGGTATCGGAAGTATTGCTCTAGTTTCGTGGTGGCAAGCGTTCTTTGTTAGTGAAGTGCTAAGAAATATCAATAGATGGCGCTATAATAAATTTGATAAAAATACTTTCTATCACTTAAATAACTACAATACAGAGAGTTTTGGCGGGAATTCGGACAGTGCAGTTTATCGCTTATTTTAATTTATTTTATAAACTAGTTTAGAGTTGTGTTTGTTGTATAAAAGTGGTGTGGATTTGTTCAATAAACATTGACGGTGATGAACAGTGTATGGAAACATTGAAATAAGTGAATTAAGAATCGTACTGAAAGGAGTTAACACCAAAACTCCGACAAGACCTTGAAATCGACCGTACCCGTGTTTCATCGTTCTTGTAAAAATCACTTGAGAATAGACTATACAGTAGAATCCCGATTATCCGGATCAATTAAAACCAGGGGTATTCCGGATAATCGAAAATCCGGATAATCGATTTCAAAGTCAAATAAAACAATAATCAATTTTTAATAACTTTTTTGTTATAGAAAGGGACATACATATAAGAAAAATCGAGTAGCCTATGTAATTTAAAATGTTGGTTGGAAATAATTTGTGATTAATCTTTGACGTAATGAATCACATTTTACTAGGTGGTAGATCCCTCGTATGCGAGAGGCCATCTAGGTTGGTACTACCGCTTTGTCTATTCCTGCCGCCAAGCAACAGTGTGTAAGCACTGTTGTGTTTCGGTTTAAAGGATATTGAAGCCAAAGAAATTACCGGGCATTATGAAACTCAACATCTTATGTCTTGGGGTGACGAGCGCAGTTCAGCACCATCCAGTGCTTTGTAATTCAAAGTTCTGTGTGGTGTTGCTTCTGCTTACTGGTAGGCGTGGCTCTTACCATCAGGCGAGCGCCTTGCTCGTCTCGTCATTCAATCAAATAAAAAAAATCTTTTCATTGCGGCCAAGTCCCTGATACTTTGCTGGTGGGAGGATATTCGTACCCGACCGGATAGCGACCACCGTACACTGATGTTAAAACCTGCCATAGTGGCCCACCTTGTGTGGGTCGCGTTCCAGGGTCAGCCAGTGTATATCCGGTTCTGCCGAGGGGCTTGCGACATGACTTGATGGTTGGTTGGGGCGGGTACAGTGGTACATTCTTGTATTATTATGCCTGCCATCGGTCATCCGCCTGTCCTGTCGCAGGCCTCTCGATTTACTTCTTCCCTCCGAAGAGGGAAGAAGCATTATACAGGCCCGTATGATTCTGGTGACCACCGATAAACTCATTGTTTGTCGGTGGTCGCTGATTTTTTCGACTGCACTACGCTTACCATCAGGTGTAGTGCAGTCACTTTGCCGTGCTAAGATAAAAAAAAATACGCTTCAGTTGTAATAACTGTATGGGATCCAATTTGTCCTGTCTTTCAAACCATTTAAAAGCGCTAGAGCTCCAATAGCTTCACATACATCACCAGTTTCAGTCTCTTCTTCATTTTCTTTATCGTTCCTTTCAAATTATTGTTAATGAGTTCTTCATCAGTTAAAATGTGGAATTCAGGGCAGTCATTGAGAGATAACATTACTCTTTTTCGCTTAGACATTGTAGATTTATAACGCAAAACGTAAACAGAAATGTAAAAAAATACAACATATTAGTTGGATGCTATCAATTAAAATGAAATAATAGCAAACACTATCGCGCACACATATGAGAGCAGCACTACACTTCAGAGGAAGGAAAAAAACTCGTCGTAAAATGTCTCGTTGCGCTGTCAAATCATTTTTACGGCGGTAATTAGAGCCGTGAAGAATGAGTCCGGATAATCGGATATCCGGATAATCGAGGTCCGGATAATCGGGATTCTACTGTACTTGACACTGGCTAAATGCATAATACTGCGAAAGCCATAAATAAAAAGAAGAAGAACTACAATACAAAGAGTTTTGGCGGGAATTCTGACAGTGCAGTTCGTCGCTTATTTTAATTTATTTCATAAACTAGTTTAGAGTTGTGTTTGTTGTATAAAAGTGGTGTGGATTTGTTCTATAAACATTGACGGTGATGAACAGTGTATGCAAACATTGAAATAAGTGAATTAAGCTTCGTACTGAAAGGAGTTAACACCAAAACTCCGGCAAGACCTTGAAATCGACCGCACCCGTGTTTCATCGTTCTTGTAAAAATTACTTGAAAATAATTTATACTTGACACTGGCTAAATGCTTAATAATGCGAAAGCCACGAATAAAAAAATAAAAAAAAGAAGAACTACAATACAAAGTACTGCATGGCACTGCACTGCCCTCGTTACTCCGCGACATAGGATGGTACGTTTCATTATGCTGAAAAATATCCTAAACATAATATTCACGCCTATATCCTCATAGGGGTAACAGCAGAGGTGCAAATAGTGCACCACATTTCGCCGAGCTTAAATATCTTCATCCCATGATGTGATAGAGGGCGAGCTTATCACCATACCGTGCACAATTTTTTTCGAAACGAAACATTAATTTTCATCACCCAACCTGGGAATTGCACCCAGGATATCACGGTTCTCAGCCTTAGTACGCGTTAGACCAATGAGGCAATCATAAATCTCACCTGCTTCAAAGACTTTCAAACACATTGCTACTTGGCGGAGAAAGACAATTATTTTTTGTTCGAGTGAATGACGAGACTAACAAGGCGTTCGCCTGATGGTAAGCGCCACGCCCGCCCATAAACAGAAGCAACACCACACAGAACTTTGAATTACAAAGCACTGCGTGGCACTGAGATGCGCTCGTCACCCCGAGACATAAGATGTTAAGCCTCATAATTCCCAGTAATTTCACTGGCTTCAATGTCCTTCAAACCGAATCACAACAGTGCTTACACAGTGTTGCTTGGCGTCAGAAATAGACAAACCGGTGGTACCAACCCAGACGGCCTCTCGTATACGATGGACCTACCACCTTGTAAGCCGTACTCAAATCACTATTGTTTTGTATGTGTTAAAAATGTACTGACAGTAAGCATATCTATCTCCGTATCCCTGACAGCCTCCGTAGCGCAGCTGGCGAGTAGCCGGCTGCGAAGCGAGAGATCGTGGGTTCGATCCCCGCACCAAGACAAACATTTTGTGTAATCCACAAATATTTGTCTCGGGGTCTGGGTGTGGTGAGACCGAAAGTCTCTAGTAGTTCCTGACACCCACGACACAAGACTCGTATCTTACTGTGGGGTCAGGACTATGTGTGTGACCGTTGGGTGTATTTATTATTATTTATTATTATCTGTAAACAGAATAAAAATAACAGCCACTAGAGAATATATACTTACGTAGCTATATACACTATCTCCAGTGACCAAATGCCCAGCAACCCCCACCACATGTTTTTAGGCTTACTCCTGTGGTAGAACATCATCTCCCACAAGGCTATGGGGAATATCATGGTGTGCATCACGTGGTTTGAAGTGCTACTGATAGCCTTGTCAATGTTCGCAGGGTAGAGCAGATTCCGGTCGTAAGCAAAGAACGACCAGAATACTGAGAACACGAACTAAAACATAAAACCTTTCATTATCATCCGTCAGGCTCCGTGGCACAACGGGCGAGTAGCCGGTTGTGAAGCGAGAGGCCGCGGGTTCGATACCCGCACCGAGACAGACATTTGTGTATCACACAAATGTTGATACACAAATGTTTGGTCTCGGGGTCTGGGTGTTGTGAGACCGAAAGTCTCTCGTAGTTCCTGATACCCACGACACAAGACTCGTATCTTACTGTGGGGTCAGGACTATGTTAATAAAATATAAAAATAATATGCAGAGCGGATTTTACCGGTGCTCAGTTTGTGCCAGTGGAATTGGTGGGCAGGGGTCACCCATCAAAGAGTTCAAGTGTTCTTTAAATAAAAAAAATTACGTTATAGTGTCATTTAGATAAACGTACGCCATAGGCGAAAATATTGCGTTATTATCATTTCCTTCACGGAAAATTCAGAGGTGCATGCTATTAAGGCTGGTTTCGAACCTGCGACTTTCATCTCAGCAGACCGTACCATTCCTCGCTGAGCTATCGCTGCTTGTTAACATTAATTGTTTTATGAGTGCGGCTGTTAAACAAAGAATCTTAAGTTGAATTTCCTAGTTCCAGGATTCCTGAAAAATATCATAGATATATGATATATATTTCGTATAAAAACCTATTAAATAATAATGATACCTAGCTAGCTTTGTATTGAATTAATAAGATTTATAAACATGTTTAAATTGTATAATAAATGACTTTTATACTTAATTATAGATATTTAATCACCTTAATTGCCACTTTGACCTCCGTATTCATAATTGTTATTATGAGGCCTCATAGCTTGAATGCCTAGTGGCTATTTCACTAAACGTCATTGGTTAGTTTTTGGCTCTAAATAAAGACAGACCAAATGTGTACATTGATTCATACACTTAGCAAATTGCTTACTTAAGTGTTCTTTATGAATACGGGCCTTATAGTGCAGCTAAGCAACGCGTGATAAAGCGACCGAGCAGGGCAGAACTACTACGAATTACTCGTGTAATGTACTGAAGTTATTGCATGTGTTTTTTTTAGTTATAGCAGAGTATGGCAAACGAGAAAGTGCGTTTTTTTTATCCGACCACGGCAAAGTGACTGCACTACACATGATGGTAAGCGCAATGCAGTCCAAAAACCAGCGACCAGGGCCATGTTTACCGGGTGTGGTGTGTGTGCGGTGCACACGGGCGCCGGGCGCAGCGTTCTAGTGGGCGCCGGCCGAGCTCCACTCACACGCCCCCCGGGCATTTTCAAATGGATCTGCACCCGTGTTATATGTTCTGTTTAAAAGATCCGTTTCACGTCATATTTTTAAAAAATGCGCGAAACTAACTAATTTACCTATCCAAGGTCAGGATAGCCGCCTTACACGTGCCAATGGTGCTTTTGAGAGCGGCGCGGTCAAAGATGAATGATTGCACACGGGCGCTATATGGGCTAGAGACGCCTCTGCCAGCGACCACTGACAAACAATAAATTTATCGGTGTGAGGACCATGCCGGCCTGTATAAATGTTTTTTCATTCTCTGAAGAGGGAAGAAGCATATCCAAGAGGCTGCGGCAGGACAGGCAGATGACCGATGCAGGCACAGGCATAGAAGGGTTTACTTTAGGCTTTTTAGTTTTTTGTAAACTTACAAATGTCGATGGCCAGATGACAGTTGAAAACGCTTCTCGACGAATTAAATCAACAATTTTTGGTGGTTTGTAGTCTGTGTGAGCATTCTTTAGTGTCTGAACGTCGTAGTATAAACTGAAGGCCGCAAAAAGTGTTTGAAATACCTAAAAAAAATATATGAACAGGATAACGATGAATCAGATTATAATATATAATACTATATAATATCTATATAATTACATTTTATATATAAAATTAACCTGAAATGTATGTACGCCCACAATAGCAGAAGAATCATGGGCGCGTTGCCGACCTTAAAGGAAAGGTATAATTAAGGATTGGGAAGGGGAGGGGGATTAGGGCTTCCGGATATCTCACTCACTGTACGAAACGCAGCAGCAAGCCGCTACTTTACGTCGGTTTTCTGTGAGACAGTGGTAACGAGCCGGTTGAGCCGGTCATGCTGTAGACAAAACTATCTAGAGCGTGGCTCTACCACTCATATATTTTTTTTATTTCACAGTTGAAGCCCTGGTTAGAACGAGAGATGTACTCACAAAAGTCCAGCAGGTGAAGAAAAATAACTGCATTTGACTGAAATGGTTGACGACGGGATCCTTCATCACCTCACCCTTTAAGGAAGACAGCATCACCACCGCGTTGGTCATGTGCAGTGGTATGGTAATTCCATACCCGAGCATACGCATGTAGATGTGGTTAGACATTTTTCTGTAAAAAAAGAGAAAATTTAATTGGCAGTCGACACATCTGTGATACACACAGCCAGACAGAGCAGAAAGCACTATGGGCTTTATATAAAAACGTTACTTTTTATTTGATCGAATGACGAGACGAGCAAGGTGCTAGTCTGATGGTAAGCACCACGCCTGCCCATAAACAGAAGCAACACCACACAGAAATTTGAACTGCAAAGCACTACATGGCATTGAACTGCGCTCGTCACCCCGAGACATGAGATGTTAAGTCTAATAATGCCCAGCATTTTCACTGGCTTCAACGTTCTTCAAATCTAAACACAACAGTGCTTACACACTGTTGCTTAGCGGCAGAAATAGACAAAGCGGTGGTACCAACCCATACGGCCTCTCGTATACGGGGGACCTACCTTGTAAAGACCACCTCGAGTCGGTTGTTTTCAGCTTCACCGGATTTTTGGGTAAGCGCTTTAGGCCCTATCACTGTATGATCCTTGTTTTTGTTATTGTTATTTTATTGGTGTGAAATAAAGAATATTCTATCTTTAATTGCGTTTACTTGAGGCTTGAAAAGCTTATTAGATTGTAGACTTTATAATTAAATATGAATTTTGTTCCATCTTTTTTTTTTTATCCTGTCTCGGCAAAGTGACTACGCTACACCTGATGGTAAGTGTAGCGCAATCCAAGAATAGTGTCGACCAACGATAAAAAATGTGTCCATCGTAGGTCGGCAAGATCATGCCGGCCTGCCAGAGGCCAAGGGGGAGGGGAAGGAAAAAGGGATGGGAAAAGGGTTAGGATCAGGGGGCAAGCCCCCTGGGGAGAACCGGATATACACTGGCTGACCCTGGAACGCGACCCACACAAGGTGGGCCACTATGGCAGGTTTTAGCACCAGTGTACGGTGGTCGCTATCCAGTCGGATACAAGTATCCTCCCACCAGCAATCTTATGACTGAGGGAAAGGAAAATTTACAACCAATACGGAACAGGAATTGTCTCATAACTTTTCTTAGACTGGTAGAACTATTTTTCACTTTTTTGTAATTGTCCTAATTAACAGACTCTAACGAGTTCAGCGATGCATTAAGAATACGCCATTATAATAATATAATAATAATAAAGCAGTACAAAGGTTAACTTTGTATTGTTTTATTTAATAGCTGCCGTGGTAAAGCGGGTGAGTCGTGTGAGGCTGTGTGAGGAAACTGCTGGTACAGTCCATGTACTGAGGCGAATATTAGTGTGATTCACAAACATTTGACAGCCTCCGTGGCGCAGTGGGCGAGTAGCCGACTCTGAAACGTTAGGCCGTGGGTTCGATTCCCGCACCGACCAAATATTTGTCTGATCCACAAATATTTGTTTCGGGGTCTGGGTGTTGTGAGACTAAAAGTCTCTCGTGGTTCCTGATACCCACGACACAAGACTCGTATCTTACTGTGGGGTCAGGGTGTGTGACTGTTGGGTGTTATTTATTTATTTATTCGTTTTGGGTGTGTATGTTGTGAAAAAGTCTCTCCCAGTTCCTGATACCCACGACACAAGACTCATACAACTCTGGGATCAGAACGATGTGCTTTAGGCCTTTGCGATTTGTGTACATATCGTAATATTTATTTATTTAAAAAAATCGGTTCTCCCCAGGGGGCTTGCCTGATCCTAACCCTTTTCCCATCCCTTTTTCCTTGCCCTCCTCCTTGGCCCTGGGATGAGATACTACGGTGTCGCCAGTATTCCGTTAGCAGGGACCCCGTAGTTCATCCCAGGAACTTTGGTAGGCCGGCATGATCTTGCCGACCTACGATGGACACATCGTTTATCGTTGGTAGACACTATTCTTGGATTGCGCTACACTTATTATCAGGTGTAGCATAGTCACTTTGCCAAGCCAGGATAAAAAAAAAATTAAAAAACATTAAGGCGATAAATTAAATATTAAAAACTATTAAGGCCCAACTAAGGACCCGATTAAGGACTATGTGTGTTACTGTAAGTTGTATTTCTACAGTCTATAAAAAATCAACACATTTAAAAACTGGTTGTTATGATGTATTGTAACCAAATACCGTGGACTTAAGTCTTAACTGTCTAAACTAGAAATCACGTTACTAAGAGTGGATTAGTCGTGATTAAGGTTTATATTTTTCCAGACCTTTCGTATTTTCGGGATCAGAGTAAAAATCATCACATTCCTGGGTTTTGCGACAGGACAGGCGGATGACCTATATTCGCTATATTCGCGCTAACCAACCATCAAGTCATGTCGCACGCCCCTCAAGAGAACCGGATATACACTGGCTGATCCTGGAACGCGATCCACACAAGGTGTGTGGGTCACTATGGCAGGTTTTAACACCATGTGTATGGTGGTCGCTATCCGGGCGCATATAACTATCCTACCATCAGCTAAATTTGATTAAAGATATTGGGTTTTTCTATCACGAAATGTTCAGTATCCGCCCGGAGTCTGGAATTGTGTCCGGTAAGGCGATAGGCTCGCCCTCTATCACATCATGGGTTGAAAATACCCTCGGCGAAATGTGGGTGTACTGGTTACACCGCTGCCTACCCTTAGGAGACGACCCTTTTACGAGTGGTAGAGCCACGCTGTAGACTGCTTTGTCTACAGCATGAATGGGCTGGCTCGACCGGGTCGTTACCACTGTCTCGCAGAAAACCGACGTAAAGTAGCGGCTTGCTGCTGCGTTTCGTACGGTGAGTGAGATATCCGGAAGCCCAAATCCCCTCCCCTTCCCAATCCCTAATTATCCCTTCCCTTTAAGGTCGGCAACGCGCCCATAATTCTTCTGGTTGTGGGCGTACATGGGCGGTGGAGATCACTTACCATCAGGTGACCCACTTGCTCGTTTGCCGGCCTATGCTATTAAAAAAAAAAAAAAAAAGTACACTACAGGCGTAAGTGCATATTTATATACTTATTTATTTATAACTTAATTGTACATCACAACAAAAAGTATTAATAATACACAAAAGACATCTAAAAATAATAAAAAAGAAGTACAATTGGCGGCCTTATTGCTAACGGCAATTTCTTCCAGGCAACCTTTGGATGGACTGGATTGATAGGTAAATGAGCGGGCGGTCAACATATAAACGGAACTTACAAAGAATAGACGTACATATTTTACTATTTAACAATATAATAATACTATATACGTATATACATAATATATATAAATAAATACAATATCTACATAAACTACAAACATACATATACAAATCATATTAATATATATCCATTATATATATATTTAAAAAATATATATATAAAAATAAAAGAAAACCAAGGAAAGAAAGAGAAAAGAGAATAATAGACAATCAGATTAAAGAGACAAGTAGTGCTGCTTAACGAGTCTTTTAAAAATGGGCAGTGACTTAGCACTTCTTACAGACACAGGTAAATCATTCCACAAGCGGGCAGCATGGACTGTATAAGACTTATCGAGGAATTTGGAGGTATGCTTGGGAATTTCGAGTTCTAAATTCTCAGATGATCGTAAAGTCCGTACATGTGTGCTGCTCAAAAAGTGGAAACGGTGTTTAAGATAGAAGGGGGAAGTAGGAAGGAACAAAACACAGTACAACAAAGATAAAATTCGAGTATTTCGGCGAAGGCGTATAGGTAGCCACTTAAGTTTAGTCCGAAATTCAGAGATGTGGTCATACTTGCGTAGTCCAAATATGAACCGGATGCAGAAATTCTGAAGCCTCTCAAGTTTTTCAAATTGGGCTTCTGTAAGATCGAGATAGCTGGCATCAGCATAGTCAAGGAGAGGAAATAGAAGCGACTGCACAAGTGCAATCTTCGTAGGAATAGGCAGAAAATTACGTAAACGTCGCAAAGACCCCACAGCTGCAAACATTTTGCGACTCAATTCTTGCAGTTGGGGACCCCAAGATAATTTTTTATCAATCAGTATCCCCAAGTTTTTAACCTTATCACTGAAAGGTATAATAGAACCATCGGATAAAACATGGGGAAGTCTACCAAAATCTAGTTTAGAAACCATCCTGGAGCTGCCAACAACGATGACCTGGGTCTTCGTAGGATTTACTTTGAGACCATAAGCCTTACTCCATTCGTTAATCTTGGTAAGGTCTTTATTAATTGCACCAATGGCTTCCGTGATGCGATCGACTGGCGCAGAGTAATAAATTTGTAAATCATCTGCATAAAGATGGTAGGAAGAAATAAGTTGATCAGAAATAGAGTTAATGAATAACGCGAAGAGTAAAGGAGATAAAACGCCGCCCTGGGGAACGCCAGCAGATATATCACACCAAGAAGAATGTGCATCTTCCAAGCGAATACGCTGCCGACGGCCCTTCAGGTAACTACGAAACCAGTCAATTACTGTTGGAGATATGTTAATAGAGCATAATATTTCAATCAGAACATCGTAATCCACAGTATTTAAGGCATTACTAAAGTCTAGCAAGGCTAGAACAGTTAGCTTACCACTTTCCATTGCCACCCTGATGTCGTCAGTGATATGCACTAGCGCAGTAGTAGTACTGTGACCAGGTCGAAAACCAGATTGGAAAGGATTAAGCAAATTGTTAATAGACAGGAAAAGACTCAATTGGTGATGTATTAAACTTTCAATTACTTTAGAGAGGAAGGGAAGTATAGATATAGGACGATATTCGGAAAAAGTTGTAGGATTACGTCGTTTAGGCAAAGGAATAACTTCAGCGTTTTTCCATGTCGAAGGAAAGACACCAAAGGAAATTGAAGAGTTAACGATATAAGTGAGGATAGGAAGAATTTGGTCGAGGATAGGTATGATCATCTTGCGGCTAATACAGTCACTTCCGACAGCATCGGAGGCAATCGATAATATGCTCTTTTTAACATCACAATCAGAAAATTGACTAAAGACAAATTGAGGATACTTAGGAGTCGGGAGAGTAGAAAGATGTCTAATTGTGTTGTTTTTAGTAGCACTATCAAAATTGACTGACGCAGTGAAATGGGAATTCAGTAAATCAATGTTTAAATTGTTAGGATCAGTATTTTGAGATTTCCCAACTCCCATAGATCTAAGAAATTTCCAAACTTTTGCTGGATCATTATTCTCTACAGAATCGTGGATATGTCGGCGTTGTGCGTTCCTACACATCTTGTTGCAGTGAATACGGATAGCCACATAATTAAATCCCAATTGCGAAAAATCGGCCGTCGCTTGTATTTGGCCTTAGCTATAGCTTTTTTATGCATGAGTTCTTTGAGTTCGTCTGTTAGCCATGGTGTTGGGAGATGTTTTAATTTTATAGCGCGAATTGGGGCATGTACATCGTATAAATTAATCAGCTTAGTTATAAAAAAATGAATTTGATCATCAACTGACTTTGATGAAAATATTGGAGCCCAGTCAATGTTGCCGGCATCCTCACGAAGTTTATTCAAGTCCATCCCACGAAAACTACGTCTCATCACAACTTTCCGTTTGGCTCTAGGAAGGCGAACTTTAAGTGACAGAAAGATGAGGTCATGGTAAGAAAACGCATATACATTATTGTATGAATAAAAAATAATTATTTTCATTATCTATTTCAGTTCGATAGATTGTGAACTTTGGATAAGATTATTGTAATTTCGCTAGTTAGTACATTTTATTAACAATGTATTCAAAGAAACTGTCTGATTATAATGTAAACTGTTGAGTAATTAAACACAAGGAATTGTGTTGAAATTACTGTTTTATGAATATTATAGATAATTTATTTACAATTATCAGTTATTCGTAAAATATCGCTTGGACATGGGAATTAATAAACAAGCATACATTTTAAGAACAATTACATATGCTAATGCCTATATTCTCGAAAGGGTAGAGAGACATATAACTGTGCACCCACCTCACTGTCATATATATTATGTCGCCAAGCTTATTTCCGCCCCATTTTGTGATACTGGAGCCTATCGCCATTCCGAATGTTTTTTCACAAATTTCAGTCCCGGGCAACTTTTTTTTTTTTTTGTAAGACGAGACATGTAGGTCGCTCTCCTGATGGTAAGCGCCACGCCTGCCCATAAACAGAAACAACACCACACAGAATTCACAAAGCACTGCATGAAACTGGACTGCACTCGTCTCCCCAAGACATAAGATGTTAAGTCTCAGTAGCAGTAATTTTACTAGCTTCAATGGCCTTCAAACTGAAACAAAGCAGTGCTTACACGCTGGTGCTTGGTGGCAGAAATAGATAACGTTACGTGTGTAATAATTATTGCAGAACGGCTTTATCGCATGCTAAAGCGATAGGAAGGAAAAATGAAGGAAACATCGTGAGGCAACCTGCGTACCTGGTAAGCTCTACTAAATAATTTCGAAGGTATGTGAAGTCTATAAATCCAGATTTGGCCAGCGTGGTGGACTAAGGCCTCACCCCTCTCATTCGGTAGAAGTAGCCTATGCCCAGTAGTGACAAACATGGATGGATGGATGTGCCAAATATGAGCACTCCCCCGATCTCGGTACCGATCCTAAAATCTCGCGGTTTACATTTATTGCCACTACACCATTGGGATTTCATAAAATTAATGAAACAATACACAATAGAAACCCATGGGATTTGCAGAGGTCACAAAAACAACGTAATTATGTATCATAAAAATAAAATAAAAATGTAATTTCGTTTATTAATAATTTAGAATAATTATTATTCATAATTTAGTATGTAAAAGATAAACTTGTTATTAAATTAATTTAACTGGTCAAGCGCGAGTCGGAGTCTCGCACCAAGGGTTCAATACCTCCACAGGATTTGTTATATACGTCATTAAATGACAAACTTAATTTTGCAGTGGAATAAATATTATAATAATATTTTTGTAGTATAATTCTCAACGGGAAATATCCTATAGGTTTTTATGTGCGCGTTTGGGAGTTTTTTTTATAGCAGAGCCCGGCAAACGAATAAGTGGACTACCTAATGATTAGTGATTTAGACCAGCCATGGGCACCGATAGCGCCCAGATTTCCTTTCGCGATAGCGATAGATTTCCTCAAATGAGGAATAATTATTGACGCATCGTCGACCTTAAAGGGAACGGATTATTATTATTATTAGGAAGAAAAGTCTATGTTATAATTGTGTTAGACTCCAATGGAACGTAGGGTTTAGTATTAATACCCGTTCCTTAAAAAAAAGTTTGAGAATATTGACACAGACGGACGCGACACAAAGTGGTACTATCAGTGTTCCGATTTTCCTGTAGAAGGAACCCTAAGTCACGAACAGAAAAAAAACTAGGTTTTTTTGCGTTAATTAATAACGTAAAAGGAAAAAATTATTGTCGTCAATTGACGTTGTCTATTTGATCACGTATTTTTATTATTTACTATTTTGGAATTGGAATTGGCTGGTAGGATATTCATGTCCGGCCGGATAGCGACCACCGAACACATGGTGTTAAAACATGCCATAGTTATCCACACGCCTTGTGTCCATCCATCCATCTTGTGTTATCCATCGCGTTCCCGGATCAGCCAGTGTATATCCGGTTCTCGCGAGAGGCTTGCGACATGACTTAATGGTTGGTTGGGGCGGGTATAGGTGTACCCCTAGGTACATCCCCGTATTACTGTGCCTGCATCGTTCATCCTCCTGTCCAGTCGCACGCAGGCCCCTCGATTTGCTTCTTTCTTTTCCAAACAGGGAATTTGGGTACTTATATATATTCTATATATTTATGTGGCATGACTCTGGTGACCACCGATTAAGTCATTGTTTGTCGTTGGTCGCTGGTTTTTTGGACTGCACTACGCTTACCATCAGGTCTAGTGGAGTCACTTTGCCGTGCTCCGATAAAAAAAAAAATGTTATTGCATATTTACATCCAAATGCACTATGTCTTTTAATGTAAACAAATTTTCGATATGAAATTATTAATTTTCACATTAAAATATTAATTTTTATATGAAGTTAGTTTAATGATTATAAAAAAAAACGATCTCGAATGCAGCGGTTCCCAATCTTTTAAAGCCATGGAACGGTCAAAAAAGTCTTTTATTTTATGGAAACTTATATTAAAATTAACCAATCATTACCTCACATTAAATGAGCAAATATAACAGAAGCATTTAATCTGTGTATGAGTTCCTGTTGAATGTGGTCGGGTATTTTGTGAATTTGATAAGACATTCGCCGCAAGTCAGTGACAAATGCGGAACCCTAGTGACTTCTCCACGGAACCTTTTAGGAATCGCTGCTCTAATGTACATGCCAGCTATTGGTAAGATGCGGCATTTTTGAACATGTGTGGGAAGGGCAGATGAAAGAAGAAGAGTAATTTATTAAATAAAACTTTTTAACAAAAAATAAAATTTAGTCAAAAACCTTTCTTTCTGCCTTATCTATACTAATAATAAAGCTGTAGAGTTTGATTGTTTGTTTGTTTGTTTGTTTGTTTGTTTGAACGCGCTAATCTCAGGAATTACTGGTTCGAATTAAAAAATTCTTTTTGTGTTGGATAGTCCATTTATCGAGGAAGGCTTTAGGATATATAACATTACGCTGCGACCATTAGAAGCGAAGCATCAGTGAAAAATGTTGCAAAAACGGGGAAAATTATTCATATTTGAAGGCTTCCGTTGCTAAGCTACCAAAATAATATTATTTGAAGGCTTCCGTTGTCAAATCAAAATCAAATCTATACTAATATTATAAAGCTGTAGAGTTTGATTGTTTGTTTGTTTATTTGATCACGTGGGCGGAGCCGCGAGCAAAAGCTAGTGATATAATAAATACACCCAACAGTCACATACATAGTCTGACCCCACAGTAAGTCCGTCTTGTGTCGTGGGTATCAGGAACTACGAGAGACTTTCGGTCTCACAGCACCTAGACCCCGAAACAAATGTTTGTGGATAACACAAACATTTGTCTCGGTGCGGGGATAGAACCCGCGTCCTCTCGCTTCACAGCCGCTCGCCCGCTACGCCACGGAGGCTGTCTCCCGCCTTAATACCGCCCTCCCATCATGATTTGACAGTACATCTGGTATAATGTGGGGCGACCCGCCATCTGACCCCCACACCCGCTACTAGAACCAAGTATCGCAGAGTTTATCACGTGCAAATGAGGTTGAATTACACTTCAAAGAAACTATAAAATTAATCTTTGTTTTTTCTCTGTTGCGTCAGTCCTTGGCATATTCAAATTCCTTAAAGGTCACTTTGTTTGCGACCAGTACTTGAAGCTGGTTAGGTTGCAAATTACATTCTTAATTTAATTTTAGATGGATGCAGGACTATAAATGTTAACATTATAATAATTATTTCATAATTTATTTATTATATGCGAAATTTGCAAATTGAATGACCTTTTTAGGCTAATAATCTTGTTTAAGAGAGTCAGGAAGCAATTTTATCACATGTTTGTTCCATAACGTTTGAATTCGTGGAGTATGTTTGACGAGTTTTTCAATATCCATGGAGAACCTATTGAGATCTTTTAAAGGTATTCGAGTGGGTCACGTGGTTGTAAGGGATCGCCACCGCCAATGAACCTCCATAGCGGCAGAGGAACCGTGAATATGTTCTCCACGTTTAAGGAGAAGATTGGGGAAGACCTCCGGTGCAGCTAGGTCTTCCATGATGCAGACATACCTGGCTATAGCATAGCACTGAATGCTGGCTACTAGCCTAGATGAGTGATACGAGCAGGTCACTCACCTGATGGTAAGCGCCACGCCTGCCCAGAAACAGACGCAACACCAAATGACTTTGCATTACTAAACACAGCATGGCACTGGAATATGTGACTTCGAAACGTAAGTCGTTAAGTCTTATAATCCTCAGTCATCTCACTGGCTGCAATGTTCTTCTAACCAAAACACAACGGCTTACACTCTTGTGTGGCGGTGGGTGAGAAATAGACAAAGCGTTGGTACCAACCCTGACGGCCTCACGCATACGAGGGATGGCCTTCGTATTACTTGTATTCATTGTTAATTATCGCTCGCTTTGATTAACGCTGAAGGAAACATCGTAAAGATATCTATATATTTAAGAATTCTTCACACGAATTGAAGATATTTCAAGTCTAGCATTAATCACCTTTCCTTAACAGAACAACGCGTGCTGGCTTGCCGAGCCACAGCTTGGTGGTCTCCCCCGCTCGGGGTCGAACTGAAAAGTTTTAAAACTATTACTTCTGCCTTCTACCATTATGCTGTCTAATAATTTGTCGGAACACGTGTTATCTCCTTCCTATAATATGGGTTCCTTTAAACGGAGTTTAAGGAAGACGAAGAGAAAAGAAGAAGAAGAAGAGATCTTATAGACCTACGATAGTCACGTTGTCTGTTGTTGGTTGACACTATTCTTGGATTGCGCTACACTTACCATCAGGTATATCGACCACCGACAAACAATGAGTTTATCGGTGGTCACCAGAGTCATACCGGTCTGTATAAATGCTTCTTTCCTCTTCGGAGAGGGAAGAAGCAAATCGAGGGGCCTGCGACAAGACAGGCGAAAGACCGATGCAGGCACAGAAATACAAGGATGTACCCCTATACCCGCCCCAACCTACCATCAAGTCATGTCGCAAGCCTCTCGGGAGAACCGGATATACACTGTCTGATCCTGAAACACGATCTACACAAGGCGTGTGGATCACTATAGCAGGTTTTAACACCATGTGTACGGTGGTCGCTATCGATATGAATACCCTGCCACCAGCATAGGTGTGGTAGTCACTGACTTCAACAATTAAGCCAGCGTGATAGTGTGAGGCCTAACACTCTCAATAGAGAAGGCCCGTGTCCAACAGAAGACAGTGTAGTACAGGGCTATTATTGTTATTACTTTATATATAAGGTGCATATAATATCTTTAAACACATAAAACTCAAAGGTGACTGACTGACTGACTAACATAGTGATCTATCAACGCACAGCCCAACTGGAGGGATCGGGCTGAAATTTGGCATGCGGGTAGATGTTATGACTTAAGCATCCGCTAAGAAAGGATTTTGATAAATTCTACCCCCAAGGGAATAAAATAAGGGAAGGAAATTTTGTATGAAACTTTGTCAATTTTAAACCGATCGGGCTGAGACTTTGCATGCATATAGCTACTATGACGTAGGCATTCCCTAAGATAGGATTTCGATAAATTCCACCCCTAAGCGGATAAAATAGGGGATGAAAGTTTGTAAGTATGGATGGATGTTTGTTACTCTTTCACGTAAAAACTACTGAATGGATTTTAATGAAACTTTACAATAATATAGCGTATACATCACAATAAGACATATGCTACTTTTTATCCCGGAAAAAGCGGATCATGCGGGCGGAGCCGCGAGCAAAAGCTAGTAATATTATATAATTAAGGTGCACTAAACTTGAACCGTACACAATCGGACCTGGGACGATAACACAATTTACAATAATTTGAATAATAACATGCATGAGCGTAATCCTCGATTACTATACAATATGCAACATACATATACATTTATATGAAACGATAACCGATGGGGCAGAAAGGTTCTGGAATGGAGGCCACGTACTGGCAAGCGCAGCGTTGGACGTCCGCCTACAAGGTGGACAGACGAACTGATACAGGTTGCAGGAAGTCGCTGGATGCAGGCTGCTTCCAACAGGTCGGCCTGGAAATCTTTGGGGAAGACCTATGTTCAGCAAAGGATGTCCTGTGACTGATGATAATGATGATGATAATACAATATGCATATAAATTACAAATTGACAATTACGAAGTTATTATGATAATAAATGAATACAAAGATATACAGTTACAAGGTCGTAGGTCCCTCGTATACGAGAGGCCGTCTGGGTTGGTACCACCTCTTTGTCTATTTCTGCCACGAAGCAACAGTGTGTAAGCACTGCACTAAGTGAAAGAAGAGATATTAAAATTTGTGAGTCTTAATTATTTATTCACTTCAAAAAAGAGGAAGTTCTCAATTCGGTGTGTTATTTAAATTTTATTCTTTTGTTGTTTTATAAAATAAATACTAAATACACCCAACAGTCACACAGATAGTCTGACCTAGTTGACATTAAGTAGTTATTGTGATAATAAATTATTATAATGATATAATTACGGCTACAAATTAAAACTAAAAAGAAACAATATAGTAGCTAAGTAAAGGAAATGATATTAAAATGTATGAGTATCCGGATATCTCATATGCATACGAAAATCAAACAGCCAGCTGCGTCATGTCGGTTTTCTGTGGAACAAGCCCACGCCCACCCATCCAAGCTGTAGACAAAATCGATTTCAGCGTGGCTCAGATGACGAAGTACAGGATAAAACTAATGAGAGAACGCGATTGTGTGACATCTATGACGGAAATTCAATATTATGTAGGTACAAACATACCACAAAAAATTCAAAATAAAATAAATTTTAACAAAACTTAACAACCGGCTTCAAAAAAACTGACAAGTCAAAAATAACAATTTCTTGAGGTCTTTTTTGAGACGATGCAATGTCAGTTGACTCGCAGCGACACCACTCAGCGACGCGACAGTGCAAGTGATTTTAGAGTTTCCAATTCGTTGCATAGACATTTAAATTGATTCAATTATTTATTTATAGTTGAATTGTGATTGTCCCGATTTTTTTCTTGAATACTGTTCCAGAACCACATTCGAAAAAAAGAATTACGCATATCCATAGTTCGAATCATGAGTTACTGTTATGGTCTATGTTTCCATATAAATTGTATTTTCAGTTGAGTAACTGACAGAGAATTCGATTTTCTAACTTTCTGGGCACGTTTTCTAATTTTTATTTCCATAAAAACCTTTTTGGGAATATTCCGACCAATTAAAAAAACAAGTTGATCCAGCCGGTCTCAAGTGATGTCGTAGCCAATGAACAGCATTTAATTTTTATTTATATAGATTTACTAACATTATACATAATATACGCACCTACAAACAGACTCATTGCATTGATATAACACTAATTTAAACGGATTTTATCGCGGTTTTTTATTTAATTTTGGTCCCGACGTTTTGAAAGCTTTTCAGCCTTCGTGGTTACGGGGTGAACTGGGATGCGGTAAAATCCATTTAAATTAGTTTTATTTCAATGTGTAACATTCGCGTGAACATAAGAAGTCAGACAGAATATAATATATTCTCTATACCTTACACTATAAGTTAGGTAAACAGGTGTAATCAAAATAGAAATACTATATAACGTCAATTACGTGACACACTACAATTCAGGTTTTGAAATATGATTTCATGGTACAGCTGTCGTTAAGTTTTTCCAACCTTTCGAGGAAATGCCCGTACATAAGTGTATCAGAATCCACCACTAAAATTAATAAATAAAATATAAACTTTATATATATTTTACTTGACAATTAACCCCATAAATATAGATAATCCCAAGGCCCATCAATTTTACTCCTCCGCGATGTTATGTACATTATGAAACTTGTTAGGTTATAAACAAATAGTTAATAGTTTAAAATACAACCCATGCGTTAAACGTTCACTAAGAATGTAATCATGTTTCAAGCTGGAAATGTAATATAATCAAATAGATAATTGTAATGTTTAAGCTTATCGCTGAGGTCAATTAATGCCAGCTTGATAAAAACTACTTGTGTATATATATTATCATAATAAGATTAATGAACGTAATTTCTTTACGTAGGACTTTTAAGACAAGACATTTTAAATAATTAGAATTTTAGTATGCACACGATAAGTTTTCCTGAAATAGACATTATGAACTGATGTTATCAATCATTGTAATACCTACTAATATACATTTTGATAATAAATCAAAACACCTGTCTCATTATTTTTAGTATGAAATATTGTACTTACAGTCATATGTGTCAGAATGGTATTTCGTTTCACAAAAAATATCATACAAAATTAAATAATGAAATTATTTAAGAGTTTTTAATATAATAAGCCTGACCCTTCTCATTCAATAGATGAGGCCTGGGACCAGCAAAGCGCGTATAATAAAAGGTTAATATTATTTATTTATTAAATTAAAAAATATATATTGATAATAATTTTAGTAAGTTTTTTTTAATAATTTTAGACACAAAAGTACAAAACAATAAAATCCGAAAACATATTTCAGAATAAAATTAATCGATGGTAATCGCATATTATTAACTTAATCATAATGATTAATTCACTTACCAGGTATTTTTTTCAACCAATTTAAATAGGACAACAGACCACTACTACCCACGGGTGCTCCGTATCAAAATAAACATAATACTGGCCAGTGACAACTCGTCTACGTTTAATTAATATTAAATAATAACAAAAACTAGTATTTCGGCCTTATTGTTCTTGCATTAGAATCAGAACAAGATCATGTGAAGAAGTAGATCATGCTTATATATTTTTTTATTTTATTTTATTAATAAACTCTACCTAAGATTACCTAAGATCTACAAAATACATATACTTGACTTATTCATCTAATTTCACAATCATTTACAGGCAGATACTGCTAATCCAACGACAGACATAATAAAGTATTGTTAATATTTATGCATGTTGTGTGGTTATACAGGGTTATTTTTAAAACACTGACAACCTCGCAGGACTAGATTCCTAAGGTCATTTGCTACTACTTTTGTTCTACGACTTTTCATAATTTGTTAGATTTTATTCTCATACAAAAATAATTATGAATTTAATTTCCGTCTTTAATTTTACCTACGCGCAGATTACGTAATACACGCTGGCGCGCGCGTCAGTTCGTTGACCGGCCGCGCCGTCTCGATCGATAATACCTACACGTAGACGTACGAACACAAACACTACATAACAAAAATTTGTAAAATCATTTATTTTCTTATGTATTGAGTTATGTCCAAACTCGTAGAACAAAAGTTGTTCCTTATGGGGTCAGCTATATGGCCCTGCGAGGTTGTCAGTGTTTTAAAAATAACCCTGTATATACACATATATCTACATATTTTTACACGCTTTTTATTAATTTCACCTGTATGTTTGTAACCGGTTTCTTTGGGCGCAATTTTGACCCACTTTAAACGGTCAGATTTCGTTCAAACTTTGTAGATTTATTGTGGACCGATGACAATACACTAATTTGATAAAAAAAAAAAAAAAATAATTAATAATTGATATTCGGGTTAGGAATTAAAATTGTATTCTCTGGATCTTCGTTAATTATAGGGATATCGTAGTATCTAAGAGCGTGAATAGATGGCGCTTTTTTGATATTCGGGTTTAAAATTAAAATTATACTCTCTGCTACAATATATTTTTATTTCAACTAAAAAATGAAAAATAAATAATAGTTTAAAAAAACTAAAAACACGCTTTTATAGAAAGTCTAACTAAAAAATAGAAAATAAATTTGAAGAAAACAATGTATTTTATTGTAAAAAATAGCGTGGGGTGCCTTTTAAGATACTATCTAAATGATAATCCTTCTACTCATATCTGTCAATACAATAATTATAACTATTGACACCATGCACACCACGCCTTTTTTTACAATAAAATACATTGTTTTCTTCAAATTTATTTTCTATTTTTTAGTTAGACTTTCTATAAAAGCGTGTTTTTAGTTTTTTTAATTTAACTTATATCTAACAACAAAATGAATTACTACTGATCCGATATTGCATCCAAGAATTTGTTTACGAAAGTAGTTTAGAGATATAGTATGAATATCGATGTGGTTATTGTATTTATTATACAAGTTACTCATTCTGGTCACTGGGGAGTTTGTGCCAAGCACAGTCCTACGAAACGGAGTCACAAGTGGGTGAATTGGTTTGTGAGGGTAATTCCTTGTTAATCTAAATTTATGAGTGGTAGAGCCACGCTGTAAACAGTTTTGTCTACAGCATGATTGGGCGGGCTCAACCGGGTCATTACCACTGTCTCACAGAAAACCGACGTAAAGTAGCGGCTTGCTGCTGCGTTTCGTACGGTGAGTGAGATATCCGGAGGCCCAAATACCCCTCCCCTTCCCAATCCCTAATTATCCCTTTCCTTTAAGGTCGGCAACGCGCCCATAATTCTTCTGAAATTGTGGGCATACATGGGCGGTGGAGATCACTTACCATCAGGTGACCCACTTGCTCGTTTGCCGATCTATGATATATAAAAAAAAATACTCAAGCAAAAACTTTCATAAACTAAAGGATGACAATAGACGTAAAGAACGGGTCAAACGACTAATCAATTCATTTTACACCTGTTTATGCTAATGTCGCACCATTGTAGTCCGGGATTCGTCGCATAATTGTAGAACGGCGAATATTTTAATAGTTCGGCCTACGACGAATCTCATAGTTTTATATCGCGGAACGTGGCGACCGTCTGTGACCACAGTATCCCGATAACATGAATCATTCACTGAACCCAAATAGTGATCGGTCGGTGAACTATTGTTTTCAAGAGACTTACGATCGATTTTTTTGGACAGTCCCCGTGGCGCAGCGGGCGAGTAGCCGGCTGTAAAGCGAGAGGCCGCGGGTTCGATCCCCGCACCGAGTTAAATGTTTGTGTGATCCACAAATATTTGTTTCGGGGTCTGGGTGTTGTGAGACCGAAAGTCTCTCATAGTTTCTGATACCCACGACACAAGACTCGTATATTACTGTGGGGTCAGTACACAACAAAACTTAAAAACCGACTTCATACAAATAAAATTTTAAAGTCAAAAATAACAATTTCTATAGAGTTCTTTGGAGTCAGTGCAATTTCAATTGACCGGCAGCGACACAGGCAGAAGTAGTAATTTAAGAAATTATTATTTTTGACATTTCAGTGCTATTTTTTATCGGGGTCGGTTTTTAAGTTATACTAAAACATAAAACGATGCCAGTGCGAAGCTTCTGATAACACAACTGAGTCAATTGGGAGTCAACGATCACGCGTACTACTTACTGATAGTACTTACGAGTAGATTGTTCATTGATACCGGCTATAAATAATGTTTAAATAGGCGTGGAGGTGAAGCGGTGCATTTAATTTGACGCGATCTCATCAAGTTCGATTCAAAGGCCCTTTCCCGCGGAGAAAAGCCCGATTACGGTGGGGAGTTAGTTATGCTGGTTTCTCCAACCTTCCGACCCAGTTGTCTAAATAACCTGTAGGGTCTTTAACCAAAACCCTACGTAGCTATAATGTCTATAATCCCTGCGGTTCTGCAGTGCAAATTGAGCGGTCCTGGGAGATACTGAGTATACTCTGGATTGCTGCCGGAACCGCCTCTGCGCCGTGCCATTTTGTATATATGTATGAATTAGTAAAAAGAAAAAGAAAGAAGGAAAGAAAACATTTATTGCTGGCATAACAATAACCAATAAGAGCCGCAAGGAATAATGAAAAATTCGAAAGTGTATAGAATCGGATTCGTTTTATGATTATAATATTTTATTAATATTGTATGCATACAGGAAACAATTGAGGATATAGATTAAATTTATACAAGAAACACTTCAAATTAGAATTTATTAAAAACTGAATTCAAGGTTGCTGCATCAACACGAACCAGTATCAGGCACAGTTTATTGAATAAAAAAGCCGTCAATTACTTTCGAAATAAATATATATTTAAGAAACGATCATCAAAAAATTTGAAAATTATGAACCATCCCCATTAATGATGATGATGATGCCGAGATGCATAAATGTGCATAAATTCTAGACAATTAAGGCACCAATATGTGCCATCTGCGCCGATGCCATCACATCAGTGATTTCTTACGTTTACGTGAATATTACTCATTGAAAACTAATTTAAACGGATTTTATCGCAGTTTTTTTATTAATATTGACAGTGGAGAGTCCACCCCGTGACCACGAAGGCTGAAAAGCTTTCGAAACGTCGGGATCAAAATAAAAAAAACTGCGATAAAATCCGTTTAAATTAGTTTAATTACATCAGTGCGTAATCTTATGACGTCACACTGTGCTGTCGCAGAAGTTTCAGTTCAGGCGCCCCAAAAAGCACTGGCTTGACGTATTAGAAGGAAACATGAGAGCTAATCTCACTACGGAGGATGCTTACGATCAGGTGAAGTGGAGCCGTCTTAATAGAAAGGAGGAGCCTGGCCCTATTCCTGGATAGTAACAGGTTGAATAAAAGAAAATGGTCCTACACTTCTGCGAAAATAGAGACAGACAGACAGTTATTTTGCTAGACCTATGAAGTTGATATTTCGCTCATCTCTCCTCAATGTATATCCTAAGCATTATAGTGGTAGCTTTTTATGAAGTTTATCCGCAACCTAGATAGTTTTGTCTACGGCACGAATGGGTTGAGTCAACCCTGGTAGTACCAGTAGTATCTTACAGAAAATTGAAATCTGGTGGCAGCTTGATGATGCATTTTATAAACTTAGAAAAGGATTTTACAGAAGGCTCATAGTTTTACGACCGGCCGTCTACCTGATGTCGACCCCTCTGGGGAGAAAACTTCTCGCTTGGTTTCTCGCTTCACAGCTGGCTACCTGCTCACTGCGCAGTGTAGGCTGTCGAGGCTGTCGCTAGTCATTAACACTAATACAAAATTTAAAATAATCAATAAAATTCTGTTGTTGACCTTCGACTTTGTCCCAAGTTTATCACGATCGAGAGAAAATCATGAATGCGGAACGCGATTTTAAATAATGATGTGAATAATCAACCATTTTAAAACTTTATTATGAATACTATGGAACACATAAATATATTATTAATGATATCCTGTAATTTGCATAAAAACCTGCTATTAGTACTAGATAAGATGTGGTTCACACAAAACTATTAAGTCAGAAACAGTCTTTTTTCTTAAAATAAAATTGATATAAATTGTTCTTTTGAAGATATCATATGAATAACCATTGTCATTATATTTATCTGTCAAAACATAGTACTGCGAAAGAGTTTAGGCGGGAATCCTGACTGTGCGGTTGATCTGTTATTACAATTAATTTTCAAACCAGTGTAAAGTTGTCTTTGTTGTATAAAAGTGGTGTGGGTTTGTGAAATAAACAATTGAATGAATTTAAGTGACTTTTGACAAAATGTATCGAGCGAACTCGTGCGTTCGATTCGATAAAGAAAGACATCTAAGAAGTATCGTACTGAGAGGAATTAACACCAAAACTCCAACAAGACCTTGCAATCGTTCTTGAATTTGGATTTTATCGTTCTTAAAATACCTATCACATACAAAAGGGAAAATTGTACAAATAAAATAATACTGCTAAAAATATTTCGCGATTTATTTAGTAGAATCATGTCTGTAATCACCAGCACTAATTGAAATTTTTACATAGTAAAAATGAAGTCGCTTCCGCTGTCTGTTCGCTTAGATCATATAAACTATTCAACGGATTTTAATGCAGTTTTCAGCAATAGATGGAATGATTAATGAGGAAGGTTTATATGTATAATACATACATATTATAGTACAGAAAAGCTAAAAAATTCAAAGATTTGTAATGTGGTGTCGTAACAAACATATTTTTACCCGTGCGAAGCTGGCGCGGGTCGCTAGTAATTAATAAATTAATTTAGTATCATTAGTTCACACTGTCTTAAATTTCGTAAGGATTTCCCTCACATCTTTTATGAAAACGTATAGATTACATGCACTTATCGTAACTCACATGATGACCAATGCTTTAGTTTTCATATAAAATCCAGTGTCAAAACATTATAATGGTTGCATGGAAGAGATCGCTTTTAGCGATAAGGCCGCCACTTGTGGCACATTGATTTATTTGCTGTATTTTGTCTATTATTGTTTTCTGTTTTTTTTTTTATGTGTGTGTCTACAATAAAGAGTTACTATCTATCTATCTATAATGCTTTTGCCTAATTGCGACATGACCATTTCCGTTTTTAATCCTTTTAAAAACATAATTGTAAAAACGCGTTAAACTTTAGTTTTCATGTTCAGGGGTAAAAGTGTAAAGGTACCAAAGTTCTGCTGAAACATTTGTCGTTGACCGGTTTGACAGAAAAATGGTAGAGAGGGTGCAACAATATTATGTCTCACCCTGCAATCGAATCGTCGCTTCGCATCAAAATTAACTTTGGCTATATGTTACTTACCCATGTTTAATTAATTTAAAATGTTTTATATTTTTACATTATGGTTTAAAGACATAAGTAATGTCTCAAGAAGTGATACAACATACTTATTCTATTTCTTACTTACGAGTCGCTCGTAGCTAAGCACTCACTGATACGATTAGCAAATTAAGCAACCTTTGCCGCGGTCAGTCCTGGGATGGGTGACCGCTTAGTGGTTGGTCAACTGAGCGTTTCCGTGCTTCGGAGGGAATGGGTATTGGGCCTTACATTCGTTGGCGTTATTAGCAATTTATGTCCTTACTAGCTTTTGCTCGCGGCTCCGCCCACGTGATCAAACAAACAAACAAACAATCAAACTCTACAGCTTTATAATATTAGTATAGATTTGGGTAGCTTAGCAACGGAAGCCTTCAAATAATATTATTTGGGTAGCTTAGCAACGGAAGCCTTCAAATATGAATAATTTTCCCCGTTTTTGCAATATTTTTCACTGATGCTTCGCTTCTAATGGTCGCAGCGTAATGTCATATAGCCTAAAGCCTTCCTCGATAAATGGACTATCCAACACTAAAAGATTTTTTCAATTCGAACCAGTAGTTCCTGAGATTAGTGCGTTAAAACAAACAAACAAACAAACAATCAAACTCTACAGCTTTATTATATTAGTATAGATTAGTGAACGGATTGTCACCCGCGTCACTTGTACTCAAAACTAACTTAGTTATCATTTAGTATTCAGCTTCATATACATTACATATAGTTCTTTTTAACCGACTTAAAAAATGAGGAGGTTCTCAATTCGATTGTTTTACTTTAGAACTTTTGACTGGGTGAACCGATTTTGATGAATCTTTTTTTATTTGAAAGCTGTTGCTTGCCGTGTGGTCCCATTTGGGTGCAATTTCAGTTGACCCGTAGTGACAGAGGCACCGATTCCAAAGATAGGTATAATTGTTATTTTCTACTTTTCAGTATATTTTTTTTTGAAGTAGGTTTTTAAATCTTGTTAAACTTTATTTTTTAAATTATTAGCAGACCTTACACCGCCATCTGTTAGAATCTTATGGAACTCAGAGATAATTATAACAAATAATATTCATTAAAAAAATATTGCGACTATAAATAATTGAGATATAAACTATCCTATCTCTCAAGTTGGTTAACAGAGCACACAGTTTATAAAATTTGGTTAAAATCGGTTCAGTAGTTTAGGATTAGGAAGATATTGTCACTTAATATTTTTTTATAGCAAACAAAATTCTTTTATTAAATTCTGTATTACTTAAACCGGTCCTGGGGCTTAGGTAACTTCTTCTTCTTGGTCGTTACACTCTTGGCAGAGTGGTCGTGGTCGTCACGTCAGGGTTTGTGGCTCGCTTGACAATCCTGCGCCACTCCTCTCTGATTGCTGCTTTCCTGGTGCACGTATATAGTGAACCATCCACTACTGCTTTGACTTGGTCCGTCCACCGCATCTGTGTTCTCCCTCGCGGCCGTGTGCCCTCGACTTTCCCTTGCACCACAAGGCGTTCGATGGACATTTCTCCACGCCGTGATACGTGTCCGAAAAACGTGAGGATGCGAGATTGCACTATAGAAGACAGCCGCTGCTTGATGCCGAGTTTTTGGAGTATGGACTGGTTGGTGCGAAACTCTGTCCATGAGACTCCAAGCATTCTTCTCCAGCACCACATCTCAAGAGCGTCTATCTTCTTCTTCTCGCTTTCTCGGAGGGACCACGTCTCCGCGGCGTATAAAAATATGGGGAATATTAGCGCTCTGACGAGGCGGGTTTTGGTAGCCTTCGTAATGTTACGGTTTCCCCAGATCTTTTTTAATTTGTCCATCGCAGATCTAGATATTGCCATGCGGCGTTTTATCTCGTCCATACATCCACCATTGTTTGTGACTAACGCCCCAAGATAGACATATGACTGGACAACGTCACAGTTCGCTATTCGTGTGACCTCTGGCGAATTATTATTCTGGGCTTAGGTAACACGAGTTGATTTTGTTTACTCGTTTTTATATGAAAAACCAGTTTTACCTTATCTATAGTAGCTAACATGGTTGCATAGAATACTCGACTCATTATCTACATTAATGTTATAAAGAGGAAAGATTTGTATTTTTGTATGTAACGAATAAACTTAAAAACTACTGGACCAATTTGAAAAATTCTTTCACCATTAGAATCCTACATTATCCCTGATGAACATAGGCTACTTTTTATTCCCGAAAAAAACAGATCACGCGGGCGGATCCGCGAGGAATAGCTAGGTGTCAAATATAGAGATCAAGTAAATAGTACTTTCAACCTTTCTGTGGTATTTTGTCGATGAACCACCACATGATGTTTGAGTGTTAGAGCCACGCTGTAGATAGTTTTGTATACAGCATGAATGGGCCAGTACGATCGGGACATTACCACTGTCTCACAGAAAACTGACGTAAAGTAGCGGCTTGCTGCTGCGTTCGGTACAATAAGTGAGATATCCGAAGGGCCAAATACCCTCCCCTTCCCAATCCCTTAATTATCCCTTCCCTTTGAGTTCGGCAACCTATGATTATTCTAGTGTTTTGGGCGTACATGGGCGATGGATATCACTAAGGTGACCCACCTGCTCTTTGCCGGCCTATGCTATAAAAAATAATACGACATAAGTCTGTCGAATGTTGGCACTTTTACCTGATATATTTGTCGCAGTTAATTCTGTGGCGCACGAGATATTTCATATTGCATATGCTAAGATCCCAGACTGTTATCAACTGACAGCAGTCATTAAGTCAAGTCGGAGGCCCGCGGGCGGCTTGTAAAACTTTGACCCTAGGTTAGCCACTAACTATTCGATATAGAATAGAATAGAACTTTCTTATGGAGATAAGCTCGCCCCCTATGGGACGCAATTAACATGGTTTAGGAGGCTGATGACTGGCACGTGCGTCATACAGCCTCCGTGGCGCAACGGACGGGTAGCCGGCTGCGAAGCGAGAGGCCCTGGGTTCGATTCCCGCACCGAGACAAATATTTGTGCGATCCATAACTATTTGATTCGGGCCTGGGTGTAGTGGGACTGCAAGTCCCTCGTAGTTCTGATACTCACGACACAGGTTAACCTAATGTGGGGTCAGGACTATGTGTGTGACTATTCGAAGTATTTATTTAAATATAAAAAAAACTCGTGAACGGGTGCTGCTTAGAATTATACCGCCTGAAGTTCATTTATTAATATATAATGCAGCTACACTTGTGCCTCCTACTGGCCGCATCATAGAGGAACCGTGAGCTCCTGACTTCGAATCCCAGCTCAGGCAATCACAGTTTGTATGTGTCTTCAATTTGTAAAATCACATCACGTTCTCATTATCTATATATATAAAAATGAATCGCTGTGCGTGTGTCTCGCAAAAACTCGAGACTGGCTGTACCGATTTGGCTAATTCTGATCTTGAAATATTTGTGGAAGTTCAGGGAAGGTTTACCCGGTGAGAAAAAATGAGTAACATAAATAATACGTAAAGAAAACACTAAAAACGACATCTTAATTTTCCAGTACAAACTGGTCCTGGGTATGATAATAAGTAAAGAAAACACTAAAAACGACAACTTAATTTTCCAGTACAAACTGTTACTGGGTATGAAACACATGATGTTTTTTTGAGGACAGGACAGGACAGGACACGGACAGGACAGGACAGGACACGGACAGGGACAGGACAGGACACGGACAGGACACGGACAGGACACGGACAGGACACGGACAGGACACGGACAGGACACGGACAGGACACGGACAGGACACGGACAGGACACGGACAGGACACGGACAGGACACGGACAGGACACGGACAGGACACGGACAGGACACGGACAGGACACGGACAGGACACGGACAGGACACGGACAGGACACGGACAGGACACGGACAGGACACGGACAGGACACGGACAGGACACGGACAGGACACGGACAGGACACGGACAGGACACGGACAGGACACGGACAGGACACGGACAGGACACGGACAGGACACGGACAGGACACGGACAGGACACGGACAGGACACGGACAGGACACGGACAGGACACGGACAGGACACGGACAGGACACGGACAGGACACGGACAGGACACGGACAGGACACGGACAGGACACGGACAGGACACGGACAGGACACGGACAGGACACGGACAGGACACGGACAGGACACGGACAGGACACGGACAGGACACGGACAGGACACGGACAGGACACGGACAGGACACGGACAGGACACGGACAGGACACGGACAGGACACGGACAGGACACGGACAGGACACGGACAGGACACGGACAGGACACGGACAGGACACGGACAGGACACGGACAGGACACGGACAGGACACGGACAGGACACGGACAGGACACGGACAGGACACGGACAGGACACGGACAGGACACGGACAGGACACGGACAGGACACGGACAGGACACGGACAGGACACGGACAGGACACGGACAGGACACGGACAGGACACGGACAGGACACGGACAGGACACGGACAGGACACGGACAGGACACGGACAGGACACGGACAGGACACGGACAGGACACGGACAGGACACGGACAGGACACGGACAGGACACGGACAGGACACGGACAGGACACGGACAGGACACGGACAGGACACGGACAGGACACGGACAGGACACGGACAGGACACGGACAGGACACGGACAGGACACGGACAGGACACGGACAGGACACGGACAGGACACGGACAGGACACGGACAGGACACGGACAGGACACGGACAGGACACGGACAGGACACGGACAGGACACGGACAGGACACGGACAGGACACGGACAGGACACGGACAGGACACGGACAGGACACGGACAGGACACGGACAGGACACGGACAGGACACGGACAGGACACGGACAGGACACGGACAGGACACGGACAGGACACGGACAGGACACGGACAGGACACGGACAGGACACGGACAGGACACGGACAGGACACGGACAGGACACGGACAGGACACGGACAGGACACGGACAGGACACGGACAGGACACGGACAGGACACGGACAGGACACGGACAGGACACGGACAGGACACGGACAGGACACGGACAGGACACGGACAGGACACGGACAGGACACGGACAGGACACGGACAGGACACGGACAGGACACGGACAGGACACGGACAGGACACGGACAGGACACGGACAGGACACGGACAGGACACGGACAGGACACGGACAGGACACGGACAGGACACGGACAGGACACGGACAGGACACGGACAGGACACGGACAGGACACGGACAGGACACGGACAGGACACGGACAGGACACGGACAGGACACGGACAGGACACGGACAGGACACGGACAGGACACGGACAGGACACGGACAGGACACGGACAGGACACGGACAGGACACGGACAGGACACGGACAGGACACGGACAGGACACGGACAGGACACGGACAGGACACGGACAGGACACGGACAGGACACGGACAGGACACGGACAGGACACGGACAGGACACGGACAGGACACGGACAGGACACGGACAGGACACGGACAGGACACGGACAGGACACGGACAGGACACGGACAGGACACGGACAGGACACGGACAGGACACGGACAGGACACGGACAGGACACGGACAGGACACGGACAGGACACGGACAGGACACGGACAGGACACGGACAGGACACGGACAGGACACGGACAGGACACGGACAGGACACGGACAGGACACGGACAGGACACGGACAGGACACGGACAGGACACGGACAGGACACGGACAGGACACGGACAGGACACGGACAGGACACGGACAGGACACGGACAGGACACGGACAGGACACGGACAGGACACGGACAGGACACGGACAGGACACGGACAGGACACGGACAGGACACGGACAGGACACGGACAGGACACGGACAGGACACGGACAGGACACGGACAGGACACGGACAGGACACGGACAGGACACGGACAGGACACGGACAGGACACGGACAGGACACGGACAGGACACGGACAGGACACGGACAGGACACGGACAGGACACGGACAGGACACGGACAGGACACGGACAGGACACGGACAGGACACGGACAGGACACGGACAGGACACGGACAGGACACGGACAGGACACGGACAGGACACGGACAGGACACGGACAGGACACGGAGAGGGACCGGACTGTCCCACCGGGGGGAGGTGGAAGACGATTAAATGTGCGACGGGCTACCTCACGTGCAATGGTGCAGTACCTCACTTAATTGCATTTAATGTAAATGAAACATTTGTATTAAGTTTTGACCACATTTTACACAAATATATTATGTAGGTGATACGAAGTTCACCGGGTCATCTAGTCTAATATATAATAAAATGACTCCGTTATAGTGTTCCCGGATGTATTTATGTATTTATCACAAATTCAATTTCCTTAGTTACACATTTCCACAGCACCTATGTACAAAATACAAATACATCAATTTGAATGCCCCAAGGAATCCCCTTACACCACCAAAGTCCAGATTCTGTAGGAAAGTCCTCACAATTATTATTTAACTTTCTTCAAACTATCGACACGATGAATGAAATTGTTCAGTTTCCATTGCATGAAATAGAAGAAGAAAGCCAAAATACCAATATACAAATGCAATAATGGAAAATGTATTGTTCCATGCACCACTTTAAATATAGGGTACAGCCACAAACCAGTCTGGTGGTAAGTGAAATTCAACCTGAAACAAAAGTAATAAAAATTACTGTTTTAACTGACTTCAAAAAGGAGGTCTCAGTTTGTCTCTATATATGGGTAGATAGATAGAATATTCTTTATTGCAAACCAAATAAAGTAATTTAGAAGAAAGAATCATACGGAGCAAATGGGTCACCTGATAGTAAGTGATCTCCATCGCTTATTTACGCCCACAATACCAGAAGAAACGGGCGCGTTGCCAACTTTAAAGGAGAGGGATTGGGAAGGGGAGGGGAATTTGGGCCGCGGATATCCCACTCATCGTACGAAACGCAGCAGCAAGCCGCTACTTTACGACGGTGTTCTGTGAGGCAACGTAACCAACCTGGTCGAGCCGGCCCATTCATGCTGTGTCTACAGCGTGGCTCTACCACTCAAAAAATAATATGCCAATTTAAAATGTCTTACAGAAAGGTGTGGTCAGATTAAAACAACGTATAATATAGTGCAGTACTTCACATCTCGTGGTACTAAATCCGATTGCAGTGAATAATTTAATAAGATTTTAGGAAGTCTAGTGTTTGACAAAAGCTGGTACATAAATACTTACTGACAGGTGTATGTAACGTCCCTAACATATGACCATACCTTTATGTAATACGCTGTATAATGATTGGTTACGTTTACACGAATATTAGACATTGAAATAAAACTAATTTAAACGGATTTTATCGCGGTTTTTTATTTAATTTTGGTCTCGACGTTTCGAAAGTTTTTCAGCCTTCGTGGTCACGGGGTGGACTGAAACATCGGGACTCAAATTAAATAAAAAACCACGAGAAAATCCATTTAAATTAGTTAGATTTTGACACGTTGTATGTTAGATGAACTGAGAACCTCTTTGTTTTTTTGTGTCTGTTAAAAAGTACTTACACAACAGCGTACGCAAGGAAATACAAAGTCAAGCGTAAAATATTCCTCAAATGAGATTTCGGCTCTTGCCTAGTTCGAAATATCATCTCCCATAGTGCTACAGGCACAATGGCCGTGTGTATCACATGATTAGATGTATTGGTAACTAACTTATCCAGGTATTCGGGGTATACTAGACTTCTATCGTATATAAATAAGGTCCAGAATACAGTGAACACCACCTGGAAAATAAATTTACCATTTTAATCACAGTATGTAATTCAATTTAATACCATTTTTATTTGCTTAAACGAGACGAGCAAGTCGCTCGAAAACAGAATCAACGCCACACAGAACCCCTAGAATTATATAAGAATTGAATTACACGGCACTACAAGGCATTGGACTGCGCTCGTCACACCAAGACATAATGGACAGGGAGCCCTCGGGTAGCTGATCCACTTGACTACTATCAAGCTCATTTTCCGTGAGTAGCTTCGTTTAGCTGGTTAGCTGGTTAATCATACCTATTGGAAGGAGGGGCTTCCAATAGGTATCGATAACGAGGTCATAAGAATGATTACTAACCAGCTGATTTTTTTGTATTTACTTAGTTAATATTTATATAATTTAACTGTCATATTGTCCTACAAATAAAATAATATTTTTTTGAGTATCATCAAATCGAAATATTCTATCCTTGCTACCTCTGTTAGCTACCACAATAGAAAATTTTCGCATAGGGAATAGTTGGTCGTCTCATCGAAACGAAGCTACTCACGGAAAATGAGCTTGATAGTAGTCAAGTGGATCAGCTACCCGAGGGCTCCCTGTCCATAAGATGTTAAGCCTCATAACACGCAGACGCGACGACCACCTGTATGCAACTGTATACCTATGTTTTGGGGTATGTGACTGAGACTGAGGTCACTTATTTATTTCCTGGAACAGTAAAGTAATTACTCTGCACCTGATGTTAAGTACAGCGCAGTCCAGATACAATGTCGACCGTCAAGAGACATTGAGTCCCTCGATTACGGCATAATTCTCTTCTCTTCTTTTTTGCACCTACTTTGTTCATCTCAGCATTACCCTAAGGTTGACTGGGAGAGAATGCCTTTGGCAGTAGGTCCACCTTTATGCATTGTATATAAAGTGTAAATAAATAAATAATTACCCCGGTCTGAAGGCTTTAAGAATTTGATTTTTTTTTTTTTTTTTTTATCCTGGCTCGGCAAAGTGACTACGCTACACCTGATGGTAAGTGTAGCGCAATCCAAGAATAGTGTCGACCAACGACAAACAATGTGTCCATCGTAGGTCGGCAAGATCATGCCGGCCTGCCAAAGGGCCAAGGGGGAGGGGAAGGAAAAAGGTATGGGAAAAGGGTTAGGATCAGGGGGCAAGCCCCCTGGGGAGAACCGGATATACACTGGCTGACCCTGGAACGCGACCAACACAAGGTGGGCCACTATGGCAGGTTTTAGCACCAGTGTACGGTGGTCGCTATCCGGTCGGATACAAGTATCCTTCCACCAGCTAAATAATGCAACTTACCATAGTAGTCGGCCAGACAATATTACTAAACATAATGTCCCTGTATGACCGTAAATGTGGAGGTAGTTTGTAATTCTTCTTACTACTATTCTTAATAATTAGCATATCACAGAATAGTCCCAGCATCGCGTAACCGATTTGGTTTCCCTGAAACGAGAAAATTTATTTTTTTAGTTGCCTACAGCTTATGAATGAGTTAGAGGTAGAAGAAAGAGTGGACCTTCGGCTTAACCTAAGCATTCGTTTAACTACATCTCTATATAATTAAATGAACTTGCGTACTTGAACAGTTCTCCAGAGTTTCGAAGTTATGTAAAGTCTGCCATCTCGTATTACACCAGTATGGTGGATTAAGGCCTTACCCTTCTCATTCAGTAGGCGAGGCCCGTGTCCAGCAGTTGGCACACAGGGTTAGCATTATTATTATATATTATATAATTACTTGTCCTGACTGACTGATTCATCAACGCAGTGTCTAAACCGCTGAGGCAATAAACTTAAAATTGTGGCAGGTAATGCCTTTAATATTGTGAGCATCCACTATGGAGTTTTGGAAATTTCGCCCCTAAGGAAGTAAAATAAGAGATAAACGGGGCGAGAGACGTCATTACTGTTCGTTGTTAAGTCACATATGTATTTGTCAGTAAAATATGTTTAAATTAGTTTTATTTCAATGAGTAACATTCGCGTAAACGTAAGAAATCATTTTAGTGAAAGTATCATCAAAATTGGTATAAATTAATCTTATATCCGCTATTTAATTTTGCTGGTGGTAGGATATTCATATCCGCCCGGATAGCGACCACCGTACACATGGTGTTAAAACCTGTCATAGTGATCCACACGCCTTGTGTGGATCCGTTCCAGGATCAGCTAGTGTATATCCGGTTCTCACGAGGAGCTTGCGACATGACTTTATGGTTGATTGGGACGGGTATAGGGGTACATCCTTGTATTACTATGCCTGCATCGGTCATCCGCCTGTGCTGTCACAGGCCCCTCGATTTGCTTCTTTCCTCTCCAATGAGGGAAGAAGCATTTATACAGACAAAATATTAATATATTTTAATTACGCAGTAAATTGACGCGTTTCCGTATATAGCGTCAGGTTAAAAATCACTGTAGTTTTTATGGCATATAATTGCCATACGTGTGAATAAACTAACTAGTTATGATCAAATAAATCAAGTAGAATCAAAATAATTCCGTGCTCATTTTCATAGACGTATCAACCGATTCAAAAAGGAGGATGTCCTCAATTCGACGCGTATTTTTATATATTTTACTATCTCTACCAAATTCCACACGACGTTTATTGCACAACACAGGTACTGTGTTACTAATATCTAATATGTAAATTTGACGATTAGAAAGCGTAGAAACAGACTTGTTGTCAGACTATAGCAATATTATATTGTCAGTGTACATACAATTCGCTTGTATTGAAAATATTTCAAAAAGTAATGAATTTTCAATTTTGGTAAATTTTGATAATTTTAATTAATTTTGCAGAAACGGATTTGATGAGTTGACAGTTGAGTTTGACATTCAATTAAAGTCGGCATTAAAGGTCTCAGCTTTAGGCAGTCGAGTTTTTTTGTATGATTTTATCAAATAACTAAAGTAATAAGTATCACGTGTTGGCTTTGGTATCACGCACACCTACCAAAGGACCGGGACTCATACGGTAACTAGCATCGTAATTCCATCATACGGAGTCGAGTCGTTGTTTAGTTAAATCAGACTTAGGCCGAGGTTTATAAAACAAAGTTGAGCTTGATTTGAATCAACAAAACGATAAATCAGCTCCACGAGTTCGAAGTATGCTGGTACCCGTATCTTTTTTTTGTGTGACGTAATGCTTTTGGTAGAGCGCTTTAGGCGATTTCAACACTTAGGCCGCGGACACGAAGTCAGCAGGTGCGGAGTGAAAGAAAGGCAGAAATAATAAATTATTTATTTCCACATTTTAATACATGATCTGTTAAAAATATTTTCGATTGACATAAATACAAAACAAGAAATATATTAAACTGACAGATAATTTATACGTTGCCTTTGCAAAGTCGACTTTGGTGAGTTTTTTTATTTCAGCATGGCAAAGTGACTACACTCAACCTCATGTCAAGTGCAGTGGACTTCAAATATAATGTCAACCGTCGAGAGACGTTACGTCACACGACGGTCGGCAGAATTATGCCGACCTGAATTTACTGGGTATACTGCTGATCTTGGAACTCGACTCGCCTTAACGAGCTACTAAGGCGGATTTTCATGTGCATGGTGGTCGCTATCCAGTTGGGTTCAATATAAGGGGTTAAATATATTGGGTTCAAAATATCAGGTACCCTCCCACCAGAGTTCAAGTTTAAGTTAAATTCCGGTCGAAGTTCAAGTTGAAGTCAATTTATACATCAGCAGTGCATATAGTTTAAAACTATTTACGTAACAATGCATCAGGTAAATTACTACTTAATCACTGCAATTTTATATTTACGTAGTGCTCTTGGCGGATCGTTTAATGTAAGTTACTTACTTTAACATGGTTCGAGAGTATTGAATACATAAAATAAGTTTTAACAAAACTGAACTACGAAAAAAATATAACACTGAAAATTAAAAAATAACAATTTCAAGTCCCTTTGGAATCAACTGTGTTAAATACAGCTATGGTATGAAAAATCCAACTCAATATCACAATCGCGCTGTTGTCCACAGAAATGTCTATCAAAACCAATTCACAATTAGCGGAGAAATCGATGTACATACAAATAAATTAAAAATAGCTTGTGGTTGTGGGTCCATCGTATGCAAGAGGCCGTCTGGGACAAGGTGGTGGGTGCCTCGTATGCTAGAAATCTATGATATGGAAAGTTGGGATAAGTTATTTTAGTATTTACTCGATATTTACCACATTCCACGTAGTCAAGTATCGGTATTCCATACTCGTGAACGCCTGTATACCGACTTCGTGCAGAATGTCTGCAGATTTGGCCCCTGCTTTAACGGTGACATGCATTACGCACAGATTTGATATATGCATTATCATAGTCACCACGTAGCCCACCATCCGATAGTATATTACATTGGACATCTTTCCTGGAATATTAAACAAAAATAATATATATATATTTATTTCATAGCATAAGCCGGCAAGCGTGCAAGAGGGTTACCTGATGATAAGTCATGCCCACAATACTAGAAGAATCTTGGGTGCATTGCCAACCTTAAAGGAGAGGGATAATTAGGGATTGAGAAGGGGAGGGCGATTTGGGCTTCCGGATGTCTCAGTCACCATACGAAACGCGGTAGCAAGCCGCTACTTTACGTGGGTTTTCTGTGAGACAGTGGTAACGTCGTAACGATCCGGTCAAGCCTACCCATTCATGCTGTAGACAAAAGTTCTAATACATTTTAGAAAAGATCAGTTTTACCTGACCCAGGGATGGAACCCGAAACCCTCGGAACAGCAGTGGTACCGCGTCCGCATTACAACTGCGCCACCGAGGCAGTCATATATAGTGGTATATAAAAAAATACCTGTTTAACGTGTGAATAAATTTTAATTTCTAGATAACGCATACAATAGTTAATTTGGGAAGTACTTACTATGTGGCAATTTGATAAACACTTCTTCGTTTATATTTGTTATTTGATGTAAATTTTATTTGCTATGTACCGACGAATAAGATACTTGTATCCGACCGGATAGCGACCACCGTACACTGGTGCCAAAACTTGCCATAGTGGCCCACCTTGTGTGGGTCGCGTTCCAGGGTCAGCCAGTGTATATCCGGTTCTCCCCAGGGGGCTTGCCCCCTGATCCTCACCCTTTTCCCATCCCTTTTTCCTTCCCCTCCCCCGTGGCCCTTTGGCAGACCGGCATGATCTTGCCGACCAACGATGGACACATTGTTTATCGTTGGTCGACAATATTCTTGGATTGCGCTACACTTACCATCAGGTGTACCTAATTAATGAATACCTAAGTAATTACCTATAGCCACAAAAAAATAGAAAATAATAACTTTTTGCACAAAAATTCAACCGACGAAAAAGCAAAAAAAAAAAACCGCATTGCAACCGCAATTGCAGGTCTTTTTGGAGTCGGTGCAATTTCAGTTGATCGGCAGCGACACAGGCAAGTGTTAAAAAGTTATTATAACAGAGCTAGGAAATATGCAAGTGGGTAACTTGTGAGTGTGATACAATAAGCGGTCTAATCGCAAGACATTTCTTCCAGACAAACTTAAGTTTTAACAATATGAAATATATATGTGTAAAATATACTTCCCATAATAACATATGTTCCGTTTAAAATAGGCTACCTATTAGGCTCAAAAGATAGAGGCACATAGAGGTAAAACAGACAGACAGACAGACGATGTAATAGGGTTGCGCTAGCACACTTTGGCTCGGAACTGTAAAAAAGAAACCAGCGACCACAGACAAATAATGAGTTTATCGGTAGTCATTAGAATCATGTCGGCCTGTATAAATACTTCTTCACACTCCGTAGAGGGAAGAAGCAAAACGAGGGGCCTGCGACAGGACAGGCGGTTCACCGATGCAGGCACAGAGATACCAGGATATACCCCTATACTCGTCCCAACCAACCATCACGTCCTGTCGTAAACCAATCGCGAGAACCGGATATACATTGACTGATCCTGGAATGTGATATACACAAGGTGTGTGGATCACTATGGCAGGTTTTAGCATCATGTACTATCCGAGTGGATGTGAATCCTACCACCAGCAAAAATTTGTGTGCGATATTGCGATAGCCTCGCCCCTAATCACATCATGGGACGGTTATAAGCTCGGCGAATTGTGAGTGCAACGCTAGTTGCACCTGTAACTACCCCATCACGGTTAGAGGCTTCTATGTGCTTAGTCGGTGGCCACAGGATATATACTTTCTATTAATTCACGTGACAAATAACCGCTATCACTCGGAGAGCAACCGTTTTAAAAATGACATATCCCGCAATTACCATTAAAATAATATTTAATACAACTCACCTAATTAAACTATACACCTAAACACGATATAACCAACTAGTTGTATTATAAATAAAGTCAAACACACGTACATTCACATCGCATAACGGTGTTCCACTGACGATATAGCGAATGAACACCGTCCAGTAGTGAAGGCCTTTAATGGCTTTAAAGTGAAATCTAAATACAGGTCTTTGAATGTCAGACGACACGGCCAGGTAAGCAAGAACCTACATTTAGAAGTATTTCCACTGTAACACGTCAATTTGGAAATTCATAGTGAGGTGATTCTATCGTGTGAATGATATATCACTAAAGAGTGTGTATAGTGCAACATACATATTAATAACCTCACGCCGGTATCACCGAAGGGATAGGCATAGATGCAACCAGATCTGCACGATCCGTAGAGTATATTTCCGTTCCCTAATGTGATAGGTGGCACACCTCTCGTCATATGCTGCACACATTCCCATACCGGACAACTCATGTTTTCAACTCAAAATAAAACGCTAAAAATTGCGATTTTGATCTGGGATTTGAACCTAAGAGCCCACTCGACTTGCTTCGACGTCCAAAAATCACCCCTAGCAAAAAGCGCAAAGGAAATCATTGGAAGAATTAGGGCGGAAAGAGAGACATTCGGTTGCTATGATTAAGAGCCCATGTGGGCACTACTGGAAATGTACGAGCCGACGAGCTCGCAAAGACAGCGGCGCTTAAACAGGAAGCCCAAGAATACAACAAAATCCCGCTATCTTTCGTTAAGAAATCCATCAGAATGGAATCATCATTTCCAGCACGCGAAGAGTGACTAAGAATTTCCTACCATATACAGGGTTATTTTTAAAACACCAGCAACCTCGCAGGGGTAGATACCTAAGGTTATAAGCTACTACTTTTGTTCTACGACTTTTGATAATTTGTTAGATTTTATTTTCATACAAAAATAAGTATTCATTTAATTTCCGTCTTGAATGTTACCTACACGCATCGCAGATTACGTAAGCAAACACGCGAAGCGTGGGAAACCGGGCTAGCGTTGAAGGTCATCGCCCGAGCCAGCTGAGCGGCTTCTTTGAGTCGCGCGCGCACGCCGAACGCTACGAAGAAAAATACGACACAACAAAAACTTGTAAAATCATTTTTTTTTAAATATATTGAGTTATATACAAACTCGTAGAACAAAAGTTGTTCCGTATGGGGTCAGCTATCTGGTCCTGCGAGGTTGCTGGTGTTTTAAAATTAACCCTGTATTGATAAAGCATACCGATTGGTCAGGAAAATAAAACTCTCTTTCTTCCAAGTGCAAGCTTTGACGTGGCACGGCGGAATCGCCGAATATCTTTAGAGATTTCACCTTTACCTTTTACAGATTCGCATTAGCCAGGCAGGTGCGCACTATAGCCTCAATACTAGCGAACGGATTCAGGGAGTCTAGCAGTCGACTTAACGATGACGAAGCTCTCATGAATCACTTTGATACCAAAATAATGGCTACTCAGCTGTCAGCAACTAATGACGTCATACTCATTGGAGACTTTAACCAACTACCTAAGATCGACAAAAACAACCTATTCAGTGATGTACACCAGGCTGAATCGGTCGTCAACATTACTCAACTGTTGTTATAACACACCGAAATCATTTAGACGTAGCATATGCCTTAGTAGTTAGTTAGAGTAGTTCCGTTCACTCACACCTTATTCCCGATGCATACTCAGGATGAAAAAGAATTCCAACAACAGCAAGTCAAGTACAAGCCAAGTCATACATTACCTATACAGGTGGCATACGCCAAACGTCTAAATCAGTTCACCAGTTACGGCATGATTGATTAACCAAGACAAATATCCAAATTTATACACATATTACTAAAAAGGATTTTATGTTCTATCAATTAGATATTAAGTCCGCCTACAGAATCAACTGGCGAGGAATTCTTGTCAGATATCATGAAAATATTACGGAACAATGGACACATGCTTGAAGAATTATAAGTTCTTGTTAATTCAGTCATGAATAGTAGGTTTATATATTCATTGTAATACATAGTCTTCTCATAACCGTAATACTGAATAAGTTAATAACAGCAACAAAAATAACATATAAAAATGTAGACTCTATTTTATTTTATACTAGCTTTTGCTCGCGGCTCCGCCCACGTGATCAAACAAACAAACAAACAATCAAACTCTACAGCTTTATAATATTAGTATAGATTAGGGTAGCTTAGCAACGGAAGCCTTCAAATAATATTATTTCGGTAGCTTAGCAACGGAAGCCTTCAAATATGAATAATTTTCCCCGTTTTTGCAACATTTTTCACTGATGCTTCGCTTCTAATGGTCGCAGCGTAATGTTATATAGCCTAAAGCCTTCCTCGATAAATGGACTATCCAACACAAAAAGAATTTTTCAATTCAAACCAGTAGTTCCTGAGATTAGCCCGTTCAAACAAACAAACAAACAATCAAACTCTACAGCTTTATTATTAGTATAGATAAAACGGTTAGTGGCCAACCTACTGTCAAAGTTTTCCGCCGCTCGAAGACCTCCGTCTTGTTTTATCAATTGCTGTTGATAATAGCCAGGACCAACTTTTTACATAAGCCAGAAGACTCTCAGTTGAAATGGATGCAAATACGTGGTTATATACTCGTGCATAAATAAAACCTTCCCCATATAGGATTAGGTATGCGAAATAAAATATTAAGTACTGATTAAAGTTAATGTATTTAGAAAAATAAATAAATGAATTAAAATTAATAACCCAATTTTTACTTGATGTTGGTTAAAACGTTATTACGTTAATATCATAATATTTATATACTATAAGCGGTCACCCATCCATAGATTGACCGTCTCAAGGGCTGCTTAACTCCCTAATCGTTTACCGATTAGTGTATAGGATACGACATAAAACCTTATAGAGGAAAAAAGTGAAATGTTTTTAATCAACAAAAAATATATTCAAGTATATCACAAAAAAAGGCTGTCCCCATTTGTGTCTGCCTAACTAACTAACTAACTAACTAACTGCTTACGGCAGGAAAATAAACCGAAGCGCCTGCTCACACAATACATGCAAACGATGACATAAAGTATTTGCTATTAAACTTTCTAAGTGCAATCCACACTATAGCACAGATAAAGTAATACTATACTATAGACTTGTGGCGTTTCCGAACGTCGTGTAGCGTTTCCGAACGCCTCTGTAATGTCTATGGACATAAGTCTGTCATTGTCTATGTCACGGGGATGAAGTAGCAAAATTAAGCATTGTAAAAACTCTAGTGTAAATTGGTGTAAATGTAAAGTGTATTACAACTGTATAATCAAACTGTGCAATTATACCCTGTACCAAACAACGAGTGTCATTTATTTATTATTTATTAATCGATTGAACACGACCGAAACAACAGCGTGGGATTTAGGGCTCGGTCAAATCATCGCCCTACGCATCCCCGCATCTGGTGACCACCGACGCTCGAAAACTGCCGTGGCGACAACTTTCATCCAGCATCAGCTTAATCAAGACCATCCGCAAGTTAATCGCCTGCCTGGTCTTGCAGCTTCGACGCTGAGCCAGACTCAACAGTGACGCCGCGACATACGCGATTCTCCATCATAGCATTGATGACCATCGTCGTGAAAGAAAAAGCGTATACAAGTTGGTACAGTAACATCATCGAGCGAAAAAGTGCATATTTTTCATACATTTTGAAAACAAATTCCAAAGACCAAAGTCGCGGAATCCGGATTTCACCGGCCATTTCCGTGACGTCATCGGCGTGGGTTACGCAGCGCCACCTACAATTCGCCAGAGGAATTAACGACACTCGAATGTACGCTGCTGTCAACTGTCAACCCAGCTGTCAACGTACGTCGTTCCAGTTCACGCAAGTACTGCTCGTCTTTGTGTTTGCACATCATTATTTTAATTAAAACAGTGTTAATTACATACAGACTAATCAAGGGTTACTTTTAATGGTATTTAACAACATTCTGTGTGATTGCTATTAAAGTGCCACATAACGTTTGTTAACATTGTTACTTTAAATAACCTTGTTTGTTTACAACATTTACACTTTACTTTATTTATTCCTCCATACCAAGTAACTGATAACATCTAGCTGGACTAACTGCAATATTAATCCTTATTGCTGATATTCATCCAACTTATATCATTGTTTTGGTTATGCATATATAAAATGTTTGTTTACATTAATGCACCTGAATAAGTTTTGGTTACTTCACTTTACTTTACCATTGTATGCCAGTTACAAACTGCTATTTTACTATTATTGTGTGTGTTCTATATCCAATTTATACTATTTTATATTATTGATCTTGTGTGTATTTACCTGTAATATTTTTGTTTGTTTGGTGTGCCACTCCACTTACCCACAGCTTAGGATTACTAAACATTACTAAACTGCTAATTTTGGTTTGTTGTATGTGTGTGGTGTCTGTTGGTTTTCACTTCCTCCTAACACTAACCTGCTTACTCACCCATTTTCATTCGCTATGACTGAGGAACTACAAGCTCGCCTCTGTGCTTTGGAAGCTGAAAATGCTAACCTACGTGCCCTGCAAGTACAACCTAAACCTGAACCTAATACTGCATCAGTATGCCGACTTGCTATAAAATTGCCACCATTTTGGCAAGATAGGGTAACAGTTTGGTTTGCTCAGGCGGAGGCACAGTTTTTACTTGCAGGTATCACCACAGATGAGACTAAGTACAGTCACATTCTCAGTAAAATTGACCACCAAACTGCTGGGGAGATTGAGGACATTGTGGCTAATCCCCCGCCTCAGGGAAAATATGAAAAACTAAAAAGCACACTCATCAAACGGTTTTCTTCATCCGAAGAACAAAGATTAAGGAAACTCCTAAGTGAGGAGGAACTTGGCGATAGGAAACCATCACAATTTCTCCGTCATCTGAGATCTATTGCAGGGACTACACTTACTGATGACAACATTCTTCGTCAATTATGGTTACGTCGCTTACCTCAGCATGTTCAAGGCATCCTTGCTGCCCAGGCTGACCTGAGTTTAGAAAAGATATCCGATATTGCTGACAAGATTGTTGAGGCACAACCAGCTACCGCAAATATCTGTTCCGCTGCTGCCGAACCTTCCCTGACCACCTTAATGGAGCACATTGAAGAGCTACGGAAGCAAATTGCCGCTCTATCTTCCACACATACTGCCCGCTCTAGGTCCCGGAACCGCTCCTGGCCTAGAGGTAGGCAACCTTCCAGCAGTACCACCTCCAACACCCGCTCTAGGTGTTGTTGGTACCATAAGAAGTTTGGTGCAAAAGCCAGCAAGTGCATTACCCCTTGCAACTGGCAGTCGGAAAACTCCCCGAGCAATCAGCAGCGGCGGCGACTGATTGCGACACCACTCAACTCAATGGCCGCCGAGTCTTCGTCATAGACCGTGTTAGTAAGCGACAATTTCTTGTCGACACCGGGTCTGACTTATGTTGCTACCCTCGCCGCTGGCTTGCAGGTCAGAGAAAACCTACTGACTATGAGCTCAGCGCCGCTAACGGGAGCAGCATAAAAACCTACGGCACCATCAACTTGTCACTGAATCTTGGTCTCCGCAGGAAGTTTATTTGGCAGTTCGTCGTTGCTGATGTTACCACTGCTATCCTTGGCTCGGATTTCCTATCCTATTACAATCTGTTGCCTGATTGTCGCAACAAGAAAATAGTTGATGGTAATACTAACCTCTCAGCATCTGCCTCTCCCACAACTTCGGACCAACCCAGTGTCAAAGCCGTTGTTTCAGAGAATTCCGTTTTTGCACAGGTGCTTGCGGAGTTCCCTGACATTAGTCGCCCGCCAGGCCTGCCCAGGACCGTCAAACATAACACCGTCCACTTTATTAAAACAACGGACGGACCTCCAATTTCATGTCATCCTCGTCGTTTGGCTCCGCAGAAGCTAATCTCAGCCAAAAAGGAATTTGACGATATGGTCCAATCAGGCATCGCACGACCATCCAAAAGCGCTTGGTCGTCTCCCTTGCACATGGCCATTAAAAAAGACAACACCTGGCGTCCCTGTGGCGACTATAGGTCATTGAACGCCAGAACCATACCGGACCGTTACCCAGTCCGACACATTAACGACTTTGCTCACAATCTTGCGGGTGCTAAGATATTTAGCACTCTCGATTTGGTCAAAGCCTACCATCAGATCCCCGTAGCTGAAGAGGACGTCTCGAAGACCGCCATCGTTACTCCGTTTGGCCTCTTCGAATTTCCTTTCATGACCTTCGGTCTCCGCAACGCCGGTCAAACCTTTCAAAGGTTTATCGATGAGGTCACACGGGGTCTCGATTTTTGTTTCCCTTACGTGGATGACATACTCGTCTACTCTGCAGACGAGGCTCTCCACCGGGAGCATTTGCGGATTCTCTTCGGGCGCCTCCAAGACTATGGGGTCGTAATTAACCCTTCTAAGTGCGTCCTTGGTGCTCGGGAGGTGACTTTCCTAGGTTACCACATTAGTCCTGAAGGCACCAAACCTCCGCAAGATCGTGTGCAAGCTATTTTGGATTTTCCCCCTCCGAAGACTGTCCAAGGTGTGCGCCGTTTCCTCGGCATGTTAAATTATTACCGCCGTTTCGTGCCGCACGCCGCACAGTTCCAGGCTCCACTTATCGACGCTGTGGTTGCTACTAACGGCAAGGGCGCTAAACCATTTACATGGTCGCCTGAGCTACTAGAGCAATTTGAAGCCTGTAAAAGAAGTTTATCCAATGCCACCCTGCTGCAGCATCCGGTTAATGACGCACCCCTTGGATTGTTTACGGACGCTTCCAGCGCTCATATCGGATCCTGTCTTCAACAAAAAGTTGACGGACAGTGGTGTCCCCTTGCCTTCTTTAGCAAGAAACTTACCACCCAGCAAGCGCAGTGGCCAACTTATTACCGCGAGTTGCTGGCGGTGTACGAAAGCGTACAACACTTCCGCCACGTTCTCGAGGTTCAGCACGTGACCATATTTACCGATCACAAACCGTTGCTGTACGCTTTCGTACAGCGCAGGGAAAAACTCCCACCTGCACAGTTAAATCAACTGTCCCTTATTAGTCAGTTCACGACTGACATTAAATATATTAAAGGGGAGGATAATGTCGTCGCCGATGCGATGTCGCGCGTCGACGCTGTCGCCTTTGAGCAAGATTACGAAGCCCTTGCCAAATCACAGGAGAATGATCCGGAGTTAGCTGAGCTTCTTCGCCATGGCTCTAGCCTCAAATTGACGAAAGTCGTCATTCCGGGCACTAACATCTTCGTAACCTGTGACGTGTCCACTGGCAGGCCTCGTCTTTACTTAACCCCTACTTTTCGCAGACCTGCTTTTAATAAGCTGCATAATCTAAGTCACCCCGGCGCACGAGCTACAACTCATCTCGTGACCGAACGTTTTGTCTGGCCTTCTGTCAAAAAGGATTGCAAGGAGTGGGCTCGCACTTGCGAGGCGTGTCAACGCGCCAAAGTGTCGCGCCATAACTCTGCTCCACCCGGCAAGTTCGACCTTCCATCTGGTCGCTTCCGACACGTCCATATTGACATTGTCGGCCCCTTGCCGGTCTGCAATGATTTCCGCTATTGCTTAACAGCTATTGACAGAGGCACCAGATGGCCCGAAGTGTGGCCGATGCGTTCCATCACCGCCGAGGAAGTGGCCGAGACCTTTACCAGAGAATGGATTTCTCGTTTTGGCGTCCCTTCAGTTATAACAACTGACCAAGGTACACAGTTCGAGTCGGACCTATTCCGCCGGCTGATGATACATTTCGCCACTAAACGCATTAGGACAACTTCTTATCACCCCCGTGCTAATGGGATGATAGAGCGCGTCCACCGCCAACTTAAAGCTGCACTCATGTGCCACCAGGACTCTTGGGTCCGCTCTCTTCCCTTCGTCCTCCTTGGTATGCGATCTGCTTTTAAAGAAGATCTTAAGTGCACAGCTGCTGAAATGGTCTATGGAGAAACTCTCCGTCTACCTGGAGAAATGTTAATTTCAGATCCTGAATCCGTGGGCATCGAGGACCCTGCAGATTTCGTCGTACAACTTCGACGCAAAATGTCGACTGTACGCCCCATTCCTGCTTCCAGTCACTCTAAACCCTCTACCTTCATTTTCAAGGAACTTTCATCGGCGACCCACGTTTTTCTTAGGGATGATACCATTAGACGCCCCCTGCGACCACCGTATACCGGTCCTTACCAAGTCATAGATCGTGCTGATGATGGCAAGACTATGACATTGGACATCAGGGGAAAGCACGTGGTTGTCAGCGTTGATCGCCTTAAACCTGCATTTATAGATCATACCAACCTTGGTTCCGCTGACCCTAGCGTACTGGAGCCACCGATGAAACTTCCGTCGATTGTTCCCACACAGCCTGTTTCCCCAAAATCCATATATCCTATTCCTTCCCCTTCCGCACCACCAGATACCACCACAACAACTACCGCTTTGCCCTACACCACTAGATCTGGTAGGCGAGTTAGATTTAAAGATTTCCCGGATTATTGTTAATCTCTTATCCTTCTCCGTGGGGGGGTGGTGTGGCGTTTCCGAACGTCGTGTAGCGTTTCCGAACGCCTCTGTAATGTCTATGGACATAAGTCTGTCATTGTCTATGTCACGGGGATGAAGTAGCAAAATTAAGCATTGTAAAAACTCTAGTGTAAATTGGTGTAAATGTAAAGTGTATTACAACTGTATAATCAAACTGTGCAATTATACCCTGTACCAAACAACGAGTGTCATTTATTTATTATTTATTAATCGATTGAACACGACCGAAACAACAGCGTGGGATTCAGGGCTCGGTCAAATCATCGCCCTACGCATCCCCGCAGACTGTTTTGTCCACAGAAAAAAATTGAGCCAGCTCGATCAGGTTCCCTTAATCATATGATAGCAATATGTTATATCAGCAGTTGTAATTTTCGGAGTTCAGCGCTTTGTAATTCGAAGTTCTATGTGGTGTTCCTTCTGTTTATGGGCAGGCGCGGTGCTTACCATCAGGCGAGCGCCTTGCTCGTCTCGTCATTCAATCAAATAAAAAAAAGTTTATTCGGGATATACTATTAGTCTGCGGCATCGCCTGCTTTTATCCGTGTGGGTTCCTTGACATTTTTCACAGGGTTACGGCCAATGAAATATGCTAAAAAGACTAGACAAAATAAATTCGTCATGCCATTATGCAGATTTATGCAGTTAGGCCTTATTATATGTACTGATGTATTTTTTTATATAATAATAGATTTGTTCGTCATCAAGGGCAGTGCACATTGCAGCGGCGTCATAGCGGTGATTCCACTAATAAGCCAATACCTTCTTATTGAAGGATACTATTTTCTTGGCTAAGATCTGTCAAACTAATTCCAATGTGACGACACATTACGATTATGTATCTCATTTTCTTACTCTGTATTTGGACAATCTTCATACAATAAATAAAATAAATAAACACACCCAACAGTCACATACATATTCCTGACCCCACAGTAAGATACGAGTCTTGTGTCATGGGTATCAGGAACTACGAGAGACTTTCGGTCTCACAACACTCAGACCCCGAAACAAATAAATGTGGATCACACAAACATTTGTCTCGGTGCGGGGATCGAACCCGCGGCCTCTCGCTTCACAACCGGCTACTCGCCCGCTGCGCCACGGAGGCTGTCGGAGGCTGTCACAATACTTCATCAAAATCGGTTGAGCCCTACAAACATGGTGGATAGACAGACTTTCATAAAAATAATATAAGTTTATTATACAATATGGAGAGTATGTATTTACAAATCCAAATATAACACCAGCCTTGTCTCTATGAATGAGGGTAGGTTGGTAGGTGGTTATTCCACAACGCTGGTTTAATGTGGTGCCGACTTTACACTCATTTGAAATCTTCGTGGAGAACTCTAATGAAGTTAGGTTTCCTCACGATATACCTTAGCAAACGATAATATTAATCAGTGAATACACACGTATAAAAGTATCAGCTCTTGGAGCTGGATTCGAACTAGTCACCTTGTTATCGGCAGGCCGTACAACTCCGCTGAGCAATCAGCTCTTTTCATAGCTACAGCTGCTTTTTTTAAATAATCACTGTTTTTTAACAATCACTGCTTAGCTAATATCACTTTTTTCACATATTTATCCAAACAGCAAGGCTACTTTATACATAAATCACAAATATTACGACACAAAGGTCGACTCTATATTAAAAATTAACAAGTCAGTAGTTGTCCAAACTTCTAAGAATGTGAAAAGTAGTCCCATTTTTTTATAACATAGGCGGGCAAACGAGCAAGTGGGTCACCTAATGGTAAGTGATATCAACCGCCCATGTATGCTCACAATACCAGAAGAGTCATAGGCGCATTGCCGACCTTAAAGGAAAGGGATAATTAGAGATTAGTAAGGGGAGGGGGATTTGGGCATCCGGATATCTCACCCATCGTACGAAACGCAACAGCATTCTGCTACTTTGCGACGGTTTTCTATCAGACAGTGGTAACAACCCGGTCGAGCCGACCCATTCGTGCTGTAGACAAAACTGTCTACAGCGTGGCTCTGACTCATAAACTATTCTTCTAGTATCTGCCTGTTAGTACTAGTTAATATAATACAGTGACTCTCGATCATTTGAAGCTGAAGGGACCAGATACAAATTTCAAATTACCAAGAGTTCAAAGTAACATTAAGTTAAATACCCACGAGGAGGAGCGGGAGGGGGACTCAAGGAAATAAGAGTTTGATAAAAATTCGTGATTTATTATTTTGTCAGCCTCCGTAGCACAGCGGGCGAGTAGCCGGCTGTGAAGCGGGAGTCCGCGGGTTCGATCCCCGCACCGAGACATATGTTTGTGTGATCCACAAATACTTGTTTCGGGGTCTGGATGTTGTGAAAGTCTCTCGTAGTTCCTGATACCCACGACACAAGACTCGTATCTTACTGTGGGGTCAGGACTATTTATGTGACTGTTGGGTGTATTTATTTATTTATTTAACAACTAAATACAATTATAGAATCAGACGGCATCTCGCATACGAAGAACTTACCTAGTACACTATACTATTACTCTACTATCATGCCACTAACACTGTGTAAACAAACGCTTACACTGTAAACATTCCTTCACAACTCGGTACTCGCCAGCGATTCTGGAAAATTTTGTTTTTGCTATAATCAGTTCGATCTCCCACAAGTATAATTTATAATGCCGTAAAATGAACTGGCCCATGTATCAGACTTGTTCCGTGTGGCGCTTTTGGCATCTTAAGGACACCGGCCTATTACAAGTATAGCTATGTCGTCTTTTGTCTATAATCTTCATTTTGACCAATGCAAATAAGTGGAGATACACAACACGAACAACAAACAATAAAGTAAATTAAAATAAATTAAACAATTATTAAATTAAACTAGCTTTTGCTCGCGGCTCTCGCGGCTAAGCTGTAGAGTTTGATTGTTTGATTGTTTGTTTGTTTGTTTGTTTGTTTGTTTGTTTGAACGCGCTAATCTCAGGAACTACTGGTTCGAATTGAAAAATTCTTTTTGTGTTGGATAGTCCATCTATCGAGGAAGGCTTTAGGATATATAACATTACGCTGCGACCATTAGAAGCGAAGCATCAGTGAAAAATGTTGCAAAAACGGGGAAAATTATTCATATTTGAAGGCTTCCGTTGCTAAGCTACCCAAATAATATTATTTGAAGGCTTCCGTTGCTAAGCTACCCAAATCTATACTAATATTATAAAGCTGTAGAGTTTGATTGTTTGTTTGTTTGTTTGATCACGTGGGCGGAGCCGCGAGCAAAAGCTAGTCAAGTATAAACAAAATGGACTTTAGTCGCACGTCGCGTCGCGCACTTCATAACGTACCTTAAGATATTTTTGCTAATGTTTTTTTGTAGTATTAATTAATCCCTTGTTAATGTTATGTGTCCCCAAATTGATAGAATGACATATCTGCAATTAGTATAATTATATAATACGACGTTAGTATACATAATTATTTTTATTTTCTTTAATTGAGTTTTAAGACAAGTTTGAATTTAGAATTAAATAAACACCCCACAAGGCAAGGTCAGCAGTTTCATGACCATTTATCTCGGCATGGGTATTAAGTATGTAAAATCCCATCATCCTTTTCAAACCCTGACGCAAAAGGAGAGGTGATAAAAGATTAAACCTGTTTTAATTTAACCTGATTAAATTTGTTTTTTGTTGTTATCCGTTTAAATGTGTCTCCACTTGTAACATTTCACAGCACTGAGAGGCATGACTGTAACAAAATCTTAAGTGTGGATGGTTGTCAAATATTACGATCTAATGTCCTGGAGCGGTTCATTCCGAGATCCCATAATATTTCGACGTAATATGTCATTTAAGGTTTTGTAATTTTTTAAGTCACGGTAAAATAACACGTCATTAAGTACGTGTGACAGCCGCGTATCTCGGGGCGGGGACATGTCAGGGAAGTGTGGACAATTAACTTTTAACACCTGACGCCTACACTTTCTGTATTATTAAAAATCATTTTAAAGGATAAAAATTGGTTTTTTTAATAGAATGGTGATAGTTTCATTACCAGTATTTATTACTATTGGCTAGTATCGGTAATGGCGAAAAAATAAATTTATTTGAATTCTATTTTCCGATGACATAATCATTTTTTGACCCGTTAGCGACATAGACTATTTTTTCCTGGTTGAGTATTTTTACTCGGGTGTTTTACAATTTTGTATATTATAATATTTTTAAACGGGTCTTGATCGCGTAATATTTGAAGGCAGCTCAATTTAAATAAATAAGCAGTATATATGTGTATATACATGACCTCCAAAAGCATGACGAATGGTTTAAGATCTTGATAAGAGAGCGTAAACAAAATATTTTTTATCAAACAGAGTTGACCAGTCCACACAAGCGGCACTGTTCACGAGTATGACGCGCGTGCCAGCCTTCGGCCTCCTCAACCATGTTACAGGGAAGTGACCGACCCCGTACACGACGCCGCCGCAAGCACAGACATTAAACCGAGCATGACATACCCAGACTGATCACAAGAAGGTTTGGTGGTAGGATATTCATATCCGCCCGGATAGCCACCACCGTACACACGGTATTAAAACCTGCCATAGTGATCCACATGCCTTGTGTGGATCGCGTTCCAGGATCAGCTAGTGTATATCCGGTTCTCCCAAGGGGCTTGGGACATGACTTGATGGTTGATTGGGGTGGGTATAGGGGTACATCCTTGTATTATTGTGCCTGCATCGGTCATCCGCCTGTCCTGTCGCAAGCCCCTCGATTTGCTTCTTTCCTCCAAAGAGGGAAGAAGCAATTATACAGGCCGGCATGACTCTGGTGGTCATTAATTCCCAACGCCTGCCATGAACGTCACATAAACTTAATATTCATTCAAAACACAAACACTATATTATAATATTATAAAGTTCCCAGTAATCTCCAATACCAAACCGTTTCATCCTCTAAAAATTCAGAAATTTTATAATAGGCATTAAGACGTAGCTTTCCCTTAATAGTAGCTTTAATTAACTTGACGCTTAACACTTACTTCTTTAATATGATTGCTTCATAGCTGTCGCTGTGGGTCGGTAATGGAAACAATCGCTTATAACTTCCTTATATCCTATCCTACTAGTATTATAAATGTAAAAGTTTGTTTGTTTAGATGTTTGGATGTTTGTCGGTCAATCACGCTGAAACTACTGAACGGATTTTGATGAAATTTGGTATACAGACAGGGAGCTGACTTGGGTGATAGGCTACTTTTTATCCCGGAAAAAAAGCAGATCACGCGGGCGAAGCCGCGAACAAAAGCTAGTTTTATATAAAATATTCTTCTGTAAGCATAAGGTAATAAAAATAATCTATACTTATATTCAAAACTAGCATTCGCTCGCGGCTCCGCCCGCGTGAAGTTCTGCACGGTTATATTATCGATATTTTTAAATTGGTATAACTTTTATATTTATGAACTGATTGACATAAAACAAACGCTAAATATTAAGAGAAGCTTACCACAATATATGAGTGAAAACTACATCTAAATCGGATAAGCCGTTTCTGAGATTACCGTGCACAAACGCTCAGACAAACAGACAAAAATTCTAACACTTATTGTATGCGGTGCTATTACGTTGATAAAGGTCCCCAATAATAATTTTTCACATATATCTTCCATGTACAGATCCGTTAGATTTTTATTATATGTATAGATTTACCTATAAAATAAAAAAGTATGTATGAAAGATTAATCTTACTAAGTGACATCGATTTAAATTGTTTCTTTAAGGTATCGATCGGTAACCGGACACATACCGGATCTACCTTTATTCGGTACCTGCTTCTTTATTATGATGTTTTTTTTGTGATATGTATGGGGATATCTATCTACGTTAGTTGCCTAAATATTATCAAAAATTTAATGTTCGACTATATTGACTGCTTTAGAATAAGTGACCAGAAAGGTTAAAATATTTAGCTTTCATTAACAAAATTGCTATTTTGCTGGTCACTGAGTTTTATAATTTTTCCTTATTTATACGACATTCAAGTAAATATGAGGCTGCTAGAACCGGAGTGGCCTAACTGCATTTTGATGACTTCTGACCAATTTGTATTTTCGTCAATTTAAACCACGGCCGAACTGGACTTGTACTGCCTTCTATGTCAAGATGATGTTACCAATTTTAGGCCGGCTCTGGTCTTGTAGATTAACATTTTTAAATTGACGAAAATACACCGTGCAGAACTTCACGCGGGCGGAGCCGCGAGCGAATGCTAGTTTTGAATATAAGTATAGATTATTTTTATTACCTTATGCTTACAGAAGAATATTTTATATAAAACTAGCTTTTGTTCGCGGCTTCGCCCGCGTGATCTGCTTTTTTCCGGAATAAAAAGTATTTTTCCGGGATAAAAATTAGCCTATCACCCAAGTCAGCTCCCTGTCTGTATACCAAATTTCATCAAAATCCGTTCAGTAGTTTCAGCGTGATTGACCGACAAACACCCAAACATCTAAACAAACAAACTTTTACATTTATAATATTAGTAGGATAGGATATAAGGAAGTTATAAGCGATTGTTTCCATTACCGACCCACAGCGACAGCTATGAAGCAACCATTTTAAAGAATTAAGTGTTAAGTGTCAAGTTAATTGAAGCTACTATTAAGGGAAAGCTACGTCTTAAAGCCTATTATAAAATTTCTGAATTTTTAGAGGATGAAAAGGTTTGGTATTGGAGATTACTGGGAACTTTATAATATTATAATATAGTGTTTGTTTTTTTGAATGAATATTAAGTTTATGTGACGTTTGGTAAATATAATGATTATATATTGGAGATTAATACCGGTATATAAAATTATTTGCTCTATTGTCACATCTCATCGGAAAATAGAATACAAATAAACTTATTGTTTCGCCATTACCGATACTAGCCAATAATACAGTTAATGAAATTATTACCATTCTATTTAAATATAAATTTTTATCCTTTAAAATGATTTTTGAAAATCTATACTAATATTATAAAGCTGTAGAGTTTAATTGTTCTGGTCTCTTATTTGAATCTCAGGAACTACTGGTTCGAATTGAAAAATTATTTTTGTGTTAGATAGTCCATTTATCGGGGAAGACTTTAGGCTATACAGAGTTATTTTTAAAACACCAGCAATCTCGCAGGGGTAGATTCCTAAGGTTATAAGCTACTACTTTTGTTCTACGACTTTTGATAATTTGTTAGATTTTATTTTCATATAAAAATAAGTATTCATTTAATTTCCGTCTTGAATGTTACAACGCGCATCGCATATTACGTAAACAAATACGCGAAGCGTGGGGAACCGGGCTAGCGCCTTTGAAGGTCAACGCCCGAGTAGCTGACGGCCGCCTGTGATGTCGCGCGCGCACGCCGCGCCCCGCCGCAGTCTACGAAGAAAAACACGACACAACAAAAACTTGTAAAATCATATTTTTTTAAATATATTGAGTTATATCCAAACTCATAGAACAAAAGTTGTTCCGTATGGGGTCAGCTATCTGGTCCTGCGAGATTGCTGGTGTTTTAAAATTAACCCTGTATAAAATTACGCTGCGACCATTAGGAGCGAAGCATCAATGTAAAATGTTGCAAAAACGGGAGAAATTATTCATAATTGAAGGCTTACGTTGCGTGCGCTGCGTACACGGTTCAAGCTACCCAAAAATTATGTATGAAAGAATTATTCCTCTTTTATAATATTACAAAAAGGAAAGATTTGTATTTTTGTATGTAATGAATAAACTTAAAAACTACTTGACCAAATTGAAAAATTATTTCATCATTAGAATCCTACATTATCCCTGGTGAACATAGGCTAATTTTATCCCGGGAAAAGCAGAACGCGCAGGCGGAGCCGCGAGGAAAAGCTAGTATAGAATAAGTGTAGCCGTCAGGTATTAATAGTTAATTGTCCACACTTCCGTGACATATCCCCGGCCAGAGATACGTGGCTGTCACACGTACTTAATGACGTGTTATTTAACCGTGACTTAAAAAAATGATAAAACCTTAAATGACATATTACGTTGAAATCTTATGGAATCTCGAAATGGACCGCTCCAGGATATTAGATCGTATTATAAGACAACCATCCACACTTAAGATTTTGTTACAGTCATGCCTCTCAGTGCTGTGAAATGTTACAAGTGGAGACACATTTAAACGGATAACAACAAAAAACAAGTTTATCAGACGCCTTTTGCGTCAGGGTTTGAAAAGGATGATGGAATTTTACATATTTAATACCCATACCGAGATAAATGGTTATGAAACTGCTGACCTTGCCCTGTGGGGTGTTTATTTAATTCTAAATTCAAACTTATCTTAAAATTCAAATAAAGAAAATAAAAATAATTATACCAACGTCATATTATTTAATTATACTAATTACAGATATGTCATTCTATCAATTTGGGGACACATAACATTGACAAGGGATTAATTAATACTACAAAAAACATTAGCAAAAATATCTTAAGGTACGTTATGAAGTCCGCGGCGCGCCGTGCGACTAAAGAAACAAGTCCACTTTATAATATACTTGAGTATATTGACGCCTTCGTAGCGCAGTGGGCGAGTAGCTGGCTGCGAAGCGAAAGGCTGTGAGTTCGATTCATGAACCGAGACAAATGTTGGTGTGGTCCACAAATATTTGCCTCGGATCTGGGTGTTGTTGGAATGCAAGTCTCTCGTAGTTTCTGATACCGACGATACAGATTAACTTAGTGTGGGCTCATGTCTATGTGCGTGACTGTGGGTGTAATTAATTTAATTTAATAATTGTTTAATTTATTTTAATTTTATTTATTGTTTGTTGTTCGTGTTGTGTATCTCCACTTTTTTGCATTGGTCAAAATGAAGGCTTATATAAACAAAAGACGACATAGCTATACTTGTAATAGGCCGGTGTCCTTAAGATGCCAAAAGCAAATTTCATTAACAAAATTGCTATTTTGCTGGTCACTGAGTTTTATAATTTTTCCTTCAATTCAAGTAAATATGAGGCTGCTAGAACCAGAGTGGCCTAACTGCATTATGATGACTTCTGACCAATTTGTATTTTCGTCAATTTAAACCACGGCCGAACTGGACTTGTACTGCCTTCTATGTCAAGATGATGTTACCAATTTTAGGCCGGCTCTGGTCTTGTAGATTAACATTTTTAAATTGACGAAAATACAAATAGGTCAAAAGTCATCAAAATGCAGTTAGGCCACTCTGGTTCTAGCAGCCTCATATATAAATGCCGTACAATATACACCGGAAGAAATAAATTGGCCGATACTCAATTCGGAACCGCCAAGAATTTGAATCACCAGATTTGTACATAATATATTCATAGCTTTAACATTGAATTACTTATTAGGTAATATTAGGTCAAAAAAGGAAAACCGCTAATCTATATTTTTTTCTTTTTAATCTGTGATCGTTAACAATAAAACCTTAACTTGTAGCGGTAAACAAAACATTAGGTGTTTGTGTTTAATGCTGTGCGAACGTGTGATATTTAACTGCACTAATTAATTGCGATTGACAAAGTAAATCGAATTAAATTCTTGTGGTTAATTAAATTAATTGTGATTATGGAGAAGGTGCAAACAGACAGGTTTGAATTTGTTTATTTAATTTCTTAAATTAAGATTTTTTTTCTTATATATTCGTAGAGGAAATTTATTTTTTTATTCCACTCCGCTGATTTAATAAAATATAACTTTATTTGATGATGTTTATACAATTTTGATTTTAACAAGAAAATTACATATTAAGCATACTATATTTTAATTACATAAATTTGAGCAAAATCAATAAAACGTCAATTTAAAAAAAAATATATTATCATCGAACTTGGATAGCAATTATATAAATAATCAATCAGAATATAATGTGGACACAATAGAGCAATGCAAGTGTATGTTAATGTCAATAAGTATTGGTAACTACCGGTCTCTAATTTTAAATAGACCGGATTTACTAATTTGACCGGTATCTAATGACTACAGAAATGTCAGTCAAAGTTTACTACCTCAAAGTAAAAAAAAGGCGAGAGACGAAAAAAATATTTCTGCCGCCAAAACACAGTGTGTAGGCACTGTTGTATTCCAATTTGGAGGACATTGAAACAAGTATTGATGGACTTATGAGACTTAACCGCTTATGCCTTAAAATTAAGATATAGGTACTAATATTATAAAATTGATTTTATTTTAGGTCGAACTTGCAGGGTTAGGTCATCCTATATTTAATTGAGACTTTTATGAGGTTATGTCATTTTTGTTCAAAATGACTTAACCTAGTCAAAGTATGGCCACAGACTAAGTCAACATTTGGTTTACAGATATTATACTTTGTAATTCAAGCACCGATTTTGATGATATTTTCGACTTGTACACGAGTATTCACGCGTCGTCCAAAGCTGGAATTGAAATATCACGCTCCGTGTAGGATCTTTACATTAGCAAGTATATAACTAATCAAGTCTTGTCTCATATAATTTAGTTGGGTTTGAGAGAACTCATTGTTTTTTGCAACAGTGATGGCGTCAATCCAAACTTCTAAAGCTTTTTTTAGCCATTTAATCGACGTTTTTTTTGTGTTAATCTGACGTTTCTTTAATAATTTGAATCAATACAAAGCCCGAGAATTATATCTGACGGGAGACCGTTATGGGCTACGTAAATGTAATAAGAAATAAATATATACGATGATAAAAACGTACAGAATCTATTCTGTTTAAAAGGTAATGTGCTGAATGATTATCATCGTTTAATCAAATTAAGGATAGAAATTAGACATTTTGAGAAATTGTTAATTTTATACTGTAGACATCGTTTTATGAAAGGATTTCTAGACATTCGACGGAGAGAAAAAGGAAGGCAACGATTATATAGGGAATAATATTTTATGGTCAACTTCACGCAGGCAAATTATGCATAGCTGATAATTGTATTTACTGTGTTTTTTTATCCGGGCACGGCAAAGTGACTGCACTACACCTGATGGTAACCGCAGTGCAGTCCAAAAAACCAGTGACCAAGTTAACTATATGTTCAGTAAAGACACCGCTAACGTTGGTGGTTTCAACGTTTCTGTTCTGCAAAATTGGATTTAAGAACGAGGCTCGTGAACGGCCCGAACGGAATTCAATAATAAAAAAATGAAGTGAATTAATTCAAATATTATACAAATTATTCAATAATAAAAAAAGAATCAAACGATAGTGGAAGCGGACCCATCACCAACTACGTTAAAGTTAACAGAGCCTTTGGTGTAAGAGGATAAACAGTCTTAATTCATTTACGTCACTTGGTAAAGGGAAAAACTCCAAAAGCGGCTACCGCATGAATTGGATGGGGTCCATCAGCAAACACCAGGCAGCAGCACTGTTTTGTTTCGATTTGAAGGACATCGAAGCCAGTAAAATTACTTGGGTTTATCAGACTCAACAACTTTATGTCTCATTGTGACGAACGCAACCCAGTGTCATGCAGTGCTTTGTAATTCAAAGTTCTGTGTGGTATTGCTTCTATTAATGTAGGCATGGCTCTTACCATCAGGCGAGCGATCTGCTCGTTTCGTCATTCACGCTAATAAAAAAAACGTAACAAAAGGATTCAACTTATAATCAATGGTTGTTTAGTTGAACAATTATCCGGAACTAAGTCGGCGGTAAAATTCCTATCTAAATTTTTCCATTATTTCTTTCGTGGCGCACGGACCGACTTTTGCGTGATTTATTTAGGTATGAGCATGAGTCACGCCTTGTTATAATTTTTTTAAACTTGAATATCCTTTGTTGATCATATAATTAAAATCGAGTCGTCATGGTATAATATATGGTTGGCGTTTTTCGATTTCAAATAGGTACATGTTTAAGAAAAACATGTTATATCTGGGTATCAATAAGATATAGTTGACATAAACTTATTACTTGCATCTTATCTTGCTTAATAAAGAGCATAAATTTCTGTTTTTTTATTTACTTGAATGACGAAACGAGCAAGTCGCTCGCCTGATGATAAGCGCCACGTCTGTCCATAAACAGAAGCAACACCACGCATAACTTTGCATTACAAAGCACTAAACGACACTGTTCTGCGCTGGTCACCCGGAGTCATTAGATGTTAAGTATCATAATGCCCAGTAATTCACTGGCTTTAATGTCCTTCAGACCAAAACATAACAGTGCTCACACACTGCTGCTTTGGCGTCACAAATAGATAAAGCGGTAGTACCACAGCCTCCGTGGCGCAGTAGGCGAGTAAGCGGCCGTGAAACGAAAGACCACGGGTTCGATCCCCGCACCGAGACAAAATGTTTGTCTGATCCACTAATATTTGTTTCGAGACCGTAAGTCCCTCGTAGTTCCTGATACCAACGGTATAAGTGGTTACAAAATAATTACTTCAAAAGTTTGTAGATATTTGTTTACATATCTGAAATAAATGCGGTGTAAATTATATATTTTAATCAGTCCGTACCAATTTATTCAATATGAGGCATTGTCAAATAGCAAAATATTATATTATTAAGTAAATTTATTTATTAATTTCGAGGGTACCTTATTGGGTCAAGGTTCAAGTATAGCTAGACAGTTTCACTAATAAAACATGTGTTGTAACGCGAATGATTCACCAGCGTAGTTGGAGCTTTGATCGTTAAAACATGATCGTGCTTCTTCTCTCTTCGGAGTGTGAAGAAGTGTTTATATTAGCCGGCATGAGTCTGGTGGCTACCGATAAACTCATTGTTTGCCGGTGGTCGCTGGCTTTTTGGACTACTGGGCGCTTACCATCAGGCGTAGTGCAGTCACTTTGCCGAGCTCGGAAAAAACTGCTTACTGACAGCCTCTGTGGTGCAGCGGGCGAGTAGCCGGCTGTGAAGCGAAAGACGGGTCGGGTTCGATCCCACACCGCGACAAATGTTTGTGTGATCCACAAATATTTGTTTCGGGGTCTGGGTGTTGTGAGGCCGAAAGTGACAACACAAGACTCGTGTCTTACTGTGGGGTCTGGACTATGTGTGTGATTATTGGGTGTATTATTATTACTTATATAATGGAAACGTGCGTACCAGCTGTTACCAACTGCACCACTCATCTAGCCAACTTGTGATTTTTGTTTTAACCCTTGGGATGAACTACAGGAGTTCCTGCTAATGGGAAACTGGTGACCCCTGCAGTATCTCATCCTAGGGTTAAGGGATTTGGGAAGGGAAAGGTATAGGAAAAGGGTGCAAGCCCTCGGGAAAACCGGACATACACTAGCTGATCTTGTAAAGCGATCCGCACATGGTAGGTTTTAACACCATGTATACGGTGGTCGCGGTCCGGGCCTATTCTACCACCAGCGCCAACTTATGGTGGTCACACTGCCGTTCAGACGCAATAGTATCTAATATTTATCATTTTTCATACTAACTACTATTTGCTGGTGGGAGGATACTTGTATCCGACCGGTTAGCGACCACCGTACACTGGTGCTAAAACCTGCCATAGTGACCTTGTGTGGGTCGCGTTCCAGGGTCAGCCAGTGTATATCCGGTTCTCCCTAATCCTAACCCTTTTCCCATCCCTTTTTCCTTCCCCTCCCCCTTGGCCCTTTGGCAGGCCGACATGATCTTGCCGACCTACGATGTACACATTGTTTATCGTTGGTCGACACTATTCTTGGATTGCGCTACACTTCCCATCAGGTGTAGCGTAGTCACTTTGCCGAGCCAGTATAAAAAAAAAGATCAACAAAGAAAATATTTTGGTACAGAGAAATATATTTAACGCCACTATGATATAAAATTTTACGTTAATTTATTGGACATATTTGATTCGAAGATTGACGACGATGACATAATTTCCAGGTTCAGAAACCGGAATCTGTATTTTCAAATGTCATGTCTAGAAATTCGAGGAATCAACTGGGACTCTATTATGAATTTTGAGGTTTTTGTACGATATATTTGTCTGTGAGTTCTAAAATAAAGGACTGTTTGAATAATCAAAACTTTAATGATTAATTACTAGGCATTATGAGTCTTAACAACTTATGTTTCGAGATGACGAGCGCAGTCCAGTAACATGCAGTGTTTTGTTATTCAAATGGTTCATTGACAGACGTGGCGCTTACCATCAGCGACTCTTCGGTATAGTAATAAAAAAAATAACTTACCTAACAGTTAAAAACACTCAACATGGATTACAAAACATCTGTAAATCACCCGATGAGAGGCCAATCATCAACCCAAACGCCTATTGTATACAAGGGACCTCCCACATTAGTACATCTTCGTAAAAAAATGAGCTTTGCTGAATCGGGTATCTTAATCTTAATCGGGTATATAAGGTAATAAGGTAATCTTTTTTGAGTGATAGACCCACGCTGTAGACAGTTTTGCCTCCAGAATGAATGCGCCGGCTCGACCAGGTCATACCCACTGTCTCACAGAAATCCTATGTGAAGTAACAGATTGCTGTTGGATTTCGTACTGTGAGAGAAAAGTCCGCAGGCTTAAAAAATCTCCTTTCCTTTACCAATCCTTTAATTATCCATTTCCTTTAAGATCGGCAATCATAGGCGAAAGAAAACACTTGCCAACAGATGACCCATTTGCTCATTTGCCGGCCTATAATACAAAAACTACTTGAAAATCAACAGTCTATAATTGCTTAGCGCTACCTTTGTTATATCGCACAATTTCATGACAATGCAACAGGTTTCTTTATAAACCATAAAATCCCACTATGAGTAGTGAGATCAGTTTTATTATGCAATAAAAGAGGAAAAACCTATGTCGTGTCGGCGTAGAAGAAACGATTTTAGACACATTTTCTTAATAACAGTTAATAATTAATGAAATATCGGGGATAATTGGACGTAGTTACGCGAAATGGATCCAACTAGTCCAGCTAGTAGAAATGGAGATAGATACTGATTATGTATTGCTAAATTTATTTAACTAACTAATGGTCGCGTAGTGGTCGAAATTTCACCATAATATACTTTATTTGAAATTTGTTCTATGACAGCTGCGAGCGGGACGGATTGTGTGTGATATTGATAGTGTGATGGTCCGGGTTCCCTGGGCCAGCTGATCCACTTGATTACTATCAAGCTAATTTTCCGTGAGTAGCTTCGTTTCGATGAGACGCCCGACGAAAATTCTCTATTGTGGTAGCTAACAGAGGTAGCAAGGATAGAATATTTCGATTTGATGATACTCAAAAATTTATTATTTTATTTGTAGGACAATATGACTGTTAAATTATATAAATATTAACTAAGTAAAAACAAAAAAATCAGCTGGTTAGTAATCATTTTTATGACCTCGTTATCGATACCTATTGGAAGCCCCTCCTTCCAATAGGTATGATTACTATGGTATACTATTATGGTTATTTTTAAAACTCTAGCAACCTCGCAGTACTAGATAGCTGAACCCATAAGGAACAACTTTTGTTCTTTATAATAAGGTCATAATAAGGTCTTCCCTAATCGAACAAGTTAAATTTATTTGAATATTTAGCTCCGTATTTAATTTTTTGTCCTTTTGTTTGCTACCGTTTCATACGAAAACTATTAAAAGTTCCGCGTTTTAATTTTGCTTATTCATTGTCCCAATTATAATACGTCCTAAATATAATTAAGACACGAGAGGTAGCGGGTATCTATTCCGGCAACAAAACAATTAAGACTACACCTTTCACTAGACGTGCAAGCAATGTAAATAAACATTATGCTAAATATTTCCTTATAGGCTTTTGTAGTACATTTTCCTTTATCCCTCAAGATACAGAGTACAGATACCGGCACAAGTCATGAGTATAAACTTCGCTTACGCAGTAGTTCTTTTATAGGACTGTTTGGCGGAATGAAGGAGGGCGGGGTGCCCAAGCTTCACGCAATTGGTTCGTCAGTCGATATTCGTCATCTGTTGGATACATACTTGGACATAGTTACGCAAAAAGGATCCAACCCACAGCAAGTTCAATTGGAGATACTGAGTTTGTTTTGTTTAATTCATTAATTTGAATTGGTTTTAATAGCGTATTTGTTTGCAAAATCGTACATATTACATGCCTGATATTCCAAAAACCTACAAGATAAAATTAGTTCAAATTATTGAATTTAGTGAAACGAAATCAGTATGCCCATTTGAACTTGCTGTGGGTTGGATCCTTTTTGCGTAACTTCGTCCACTTGTCATTTAACTACTTTAACACCGCCCCTACTACTGTCTATTTGTGCTCTTCGGGCCGGTAAATTATAATTAACTACACATATTATGTATTAAAATGAATAGAAAATCTTAATTCATAATAACAATTATTAGTTCATAAAAATATACATCAGTCTACAGGTTCTATTGAAAAAATCTTTACGCTCGTACCTTTTTGCGAAGTGTAGTCGCCGACGCAATAAGTTAATTAAATTACATTACATTTAAATATTTTTTTATACAATTCAAAAAAGAATATTGTTGCCTTACACTGGTGACTTCCCACGGTGCGTAACTTTATGGATGATGATACAGCGCACAGACGATGATCACGGACAAACATACACCACACCGAGGCACTGCTCACCATGCGTGTCCTTCCGCAATATTTCCAGATTCCAATTTAAATTATTCTTAATGACTTCGTTTATTTAATATTTTACTCATTGAAATAAAACTAATTTAAACGGATTTTGAAACGGATTTAACGTGACCACGAAGGCTGAAAAGTCTTCGAAACGTCGGAATAAAAATTTATAAAAAACCGCGATAAATTCCGATTAAATTAGTTTTATTTCAATTTATTATTCTTCCAAAATAACAAGCGACAGTGATCACTTAACAAAAGTAAACGAATGCTTACCACACGTTTAAGGCACCACCTCGCGACGGATACAGACGCACTGCTACAATGCGTCTTCGATAACACGGACTCATTATTCTCACTCACACTCATAGCCATTTCTCATGGCATGACCACGCTCGCAAAGTGGTTCGTGCTAATCCGCGATATCACGCACCGCGGGAAGCCATCCTTACGCATGTTTTGTTTTAATCTGGTGGGATTTTTCTGGTGGGAGCATACTTGTATCCGACCGGATAGCGACCACCGTACACTGGTGCTAAAACCTGCCATAGTGGCCCTCCTTGTGTGGGTCGCGTTCCAGGGTCAGCCAGTGTATATCCGGTTCTCCCCAGGGGGCTTGCCCCCTGATCCTAAACCTTTTCCCATACCTTTTTTCCTTCCCCTCCCCCTTGGCCCTTTGGCAGGCCGGCATGATCTTGCCGACCTACGATGGACACATTGTTTATCGTTGGTCGACACTATTCTTGGATTGCGATACACTTACCATCAGGTGTAGCGTAGTCACTTTGACGAGACAGGATAAAAAAAAAAATAATTATTTTTTACACAGGAACATATCGACCACGACCAAACTCCGCATGGCGGGGTATGTGGTCACCATAATAGTGCACACAATCAACGGCTTGATCATGGAGAGCGGTTTCTATGGTGGTGCCATGAGCGACCCCGGCGTCAAGAGGTACTACATGTTTCGCACCAGATTCATTACATGTTGGACTTTTGTAAGTATTCCGTTCATTCAGTTATTTCCATCTCTTGTTTGACAATTGGAGGTTCGACTTCTTCTTACTTCTTCTTGTGGGTGGCCGTCAGCTTGGAATATTCTATTACATGTTCTGTATGGTGTTGCTTCTGTTTATGGGCAGCCGTGGCGCTCACGCCAGCGCCATGCTCGTTTCGTCATTCAATCAAATAAAAAAAATAAACAAAATCCGTCTCATTAATGATTTAATCTCGAATTTTAATGTTTTTTTTTAGGTAGCACAAATCATCTATGCAGTACTTGGATTGTATTGTGATGTTAAGAGTTATCAAGAAAAAAAAGATACAAACACGTTGAAAAACTTAAAAGAATTCCTGGACTTTGCATTTCCAGGGATAATTGTGCCGTATTCATTTGTAAGTATTAAAATTAGAAGATTATTCATGTATGAGACATCAAAATATAGGCAAGACGTGAATCCCGTTAAACATTTTTCTACTCTGACAGTTCCAGTTGTTTAGTTGTGATGCGTACGCGGTACGACTGCTGTCCAGAGGTCTCGGGTTCGATCCCGGGTCGGGTAAAAGTGACATTAGGTTTCACGAATTGCTCAGTAGGCCACGTCGGTCAGGCCGTAATCTGGAATTGTGCCTGGTATTGCGATAATATGTTACATCATGAGACGAATATTACTGTATTATACACGTCCCACTGCTAGGCTCGGGCATCTTACACTGAATGAGAGAGTTTAAGCCTTAGTCCACTACGCTAGTCTAATACGGGTTGGCAGATTTCAAATACCTTCAAACAACTATCTATATCTACACGTATCTTAAAAAAGTCAGAGTTGCATACTCTTGGGGCTGGTTTCGAAACTGCGCTTTTTTCTCAACAGTCCGTACCACGCCCTGCTGAGCCATTACTGCTTAAAAATACGTAATGAAAAATTAAATTACATTGTTCAAATAATATGAGAACAAGGAACTAAAGCTTAAGCAACTAAAGTGAAAAATAAAAAGACAAAAATATACCAGAAATCATATCAACTTGATAATGTATGATGATAAAATGATACATAATCTCAGGAGAATCACGGAATTATTTAATTTTTACTACTCAGAATGTTTTTTTGAAGTTATACTTCTTTAGGCGCGTTATGAAAAAATGATGAGAGTGAAATTTTAAGATGCGCGCGCACCTGTGACACAAAAAATTAACAGTATGAAGTTAGGCGCGTTAAGAAAAAATGATGAGAGTGAAAGTAGCCGTAATTAATAAACAAATGACGATTTGGACAAAGAAAAACTCTTTAGGTTTTTTCTTATTCGGAACATGTTGCCGTAAAAAGTACCAGGCTCGCATAAACGCGAAGAGAGTAGAATGTACTTCTATCATGTCGAGTGGATATGTTGATATAAATTAAAATACTTTTATTTAATATAATTAACACTAAATATTATTAAATTATTAATGTTACGATATTTCATCGTTGTTGTGAAGACTTGAGAATAAATTACACTTGTCTTTGGCGAAATGCATAACAATGCGAAGCTTAAGACTTGTTGTTGTTACAAAGACTTGGCTGTATGAGCTACAATACCTTTGCCTATTAAAAACCCGAATTTGAACCAAAAATTATAATACCGAGGACTATGACGGAAGTGAATACTTTTTAAATTGTTTTCGAAATTAATAAGTGTCCGTTCTATTGAAACTATGAATCAACACGCATGAAACATTTACTATAATAATAATTATAATGTACATTATAAATAATAATTATTATTATAGTAAATGTTTCATGCGTGTTGATTCATAGGCCATTTTTGACAATGTCCTTTATAATTTATATATGTGCTAATAAATTATATTCAGTAGTGATTTAAATTGAATATTTTGATTGATATTACTTACTATTTGTGAATATTAGTGAAAAAAATTGTGCTTATATACTTTTTCAAGTGCTCCAATATAATTGAGGTTAACTATCCGTATGTATTATTATATTCAGTAGTGATTTAAATTGAATATTTTGATTGATATTACTTACTATTTGTGAATATTAGTGAAAAAAATTGTGCTTATATACTTTTTCAAGTGCTCCAATATAATTGAGGTTAACTATCCGTATGTATTATTTATTGATATAAATTAAAATACTTTTATTTAATATAATTAACACTAAATATTATTAAATTATTAATGTTAAATACTTATTATTGGTTATTTAATATTCACAAAATAAAGAAATAAATTTAATAAAACATTTAATAAAAAGTTTGTGATAAAAATTAAAATTGAACATCAAATAATAATATTAATTTTTAATATTTGCTATTAAATTGAAGAAATAACAAAGAAGTATAACTTCTCACGCGCGTACATAAGTACACGCACCCATTTTTTTTATTTGGTTTAACAACAATTTTTGATGAAACAGTATACTAAAATTGTTGTGGGCTAAAACCTATATGTATGTGGGGGAATCAAGCTGTATGATGTAAGGTAGTGTATATATAATAAGTCATATCTATGCGATTCTTGTACGACTTTACAGTAACAGTCATGTATTTCTAGATGGTGCCAACTATGTTCTGGTCGCTCTACATATACGATAAGAGCCTGATACTGCCAGCATTTATGAAGAAGGTAGTCAGTCCTTTCTCAAACCATCTCGTCCATACGGCAATAGTGCCCGTGGTTATTTGGGAGATGGCCTTCAACCCTCGGCGCACGCGCAGGCGTCATATGAAAAATTTTGCTCTCATGATAATTTTTACCACTATTTATTTAGCCGTGTAAGTATTTTTTTAAACATACCTTTTAATATTATGGTTAATGCCATGTAAGCGCGAAGCTGTCTGGTATGGTACCACAGCTTTGTCTATTTCTGTCTTGATAACAACCATTGTCATAGTTAAGGGCTGAGCAGCAGGCCGCTGGGCCACGACCATATTAACTTACCCACAATTAAAACATAGTTGTATACTAAATAATTTAGCCTTAATTAGACCTGATTATGATAGTGATAGGAATCCGTAGGATATTCATTTGCGCCTGGATAGCGACCACCGTATATATGGTATAAAAACTTGCCATAGTGACTCACACAACTTGTGTAGATCGCGTTTCAGGATCAGCCAGCGTATATCCGGTTCTCCCGAGGGGCTTGCGACATGACTTGTCAAATGATGGGGCTGGTATACGAGTATAACCTTGCTTCCTTGTGCTGTATCGATTATCCACCTGTACTGTCGCCGACCGCTCGATTCACTTCTTCCCTCTTCGGAGTGTAGAGGCTGGTATGATTCTGGTGACCATGGATAAACTCATTGTTCGTCGGTGGTCGCGGGAAGTGAAAGTATCTAAGTAGGGTGGCAGACTCTTCACACTCTTGTTAGATGCTCGACAATCTGCTGATTGCACAAAACGCAACAGCAAAGCTACCACTTTCTAGCTTCTCTAAGCTAGTGGCACTGCCCCAGTCGAGTTGGCTCATTCATACTATAGACCAGTGTTTCCCAATGTAGGGCCCACGCCCCACAGGGGGGCAATTTGATAGTTAAAGGAGGCAATTTAAAAATGGACTCGACACGACTTTAACCCTATCGCTTTGGGTTATTTAAATGCAATGCTAGATGACAAATTTAACAAAAAAATGTTAAGGTGGGGCATGGCCTAATAAAGGTTGGGAAACACTGCTATAGACAGTTTAGTTTAGCACACTTGTCATACAACCATCATTTAAATCTTCATTTCATTTTCAGATTAATAATCTCCTACTACGAGAAGGGTATATGGCCGTACCCTATATTGACTTATCTTCAAGACACCATATACTTTAGAATTTTCATCGGAGTAACTATAGCATTGCTGCCTTTCTATTATTGGATGCAGTGGTACATTGTCGACTTTTTTCAAAGATTTCAAAGTGTTAAAGTGGAATAAGTTATGCTATTACACGCGCCATTGCCTGTCACAACGCTGTACTATATTGCATAAATATAAAATCCATTGGGCTGGACGCGGCACCGCGCAGGCGCGGTTTTCGGCAGTAATACAAATCTGAAGTTTCCTTGAAAGCCTCTAATGTGGCCACTGCGTGGTTGGATACCTGAATAGGGAGACGAGGAATTTGATAAATTATAAATTAAATTATTATTAAAAGTATTTTTTAATATTATTTTATTTATATCCCGATGTGTAAATATTGGCCGGTACGTCGAATGCTTGCCATTTATGAATTAAAAAACATAATATATTGATTAATTTCATCATCATCATCATATCCCGATGTGTAAATATTGGCCGGTACGTTGAATGCTTGCCATTTATGAATTAAAAAACATAATTATATTGATTAATTTACATCAAGTAAAAAACGTTATTTATACTCGTTTATACTATACTCGAGAAGAACAATACACATATTCCTGATATATATTTTAATAATTTCAAATAACACTCAACAGTAACGCACATAATCCTAACCCTACACTAGAATAACTTGTATCGTGGGTATCACTAACTATGAGGTACTTGGTCCCACAACACCCGGATCAGAAACAAATATTTGTTGAGCACACAAACATTTGTCTCGATTGATGTAATAAATGCGACTTGTTAAAACGGGGCGCTAGTTTGACAGTCATAACAGTTAAGTCAAAGTTAAGTAACAGTCAAGAGTAAGGTAGAGGATTAACATTGGTATTAGATTTGATTTTTTATTGGATTCAAGAGTAAGGTCAGGTTGGCTTTCCGTGAGACAGTGGAACAATCCGGTTGAACCGGCCCATTTATGTTATAAACAAAAGTGCCCACAACATGGCTCCACCACTTAACTTAATTTATCATTAAATTAACTAGCTTATAATTGCCTAAATAATACATATTGTTAAATAAACAAATATATAACCAGTTTTCTTTATTGCCATAGTCATAAGCGACCAAAATGCGCAAATTAGCGTCATAAGGTCAAATAATCATCTATTAACTTATTACTCATGTGTTTATTAGAGCCAATTAACCTTGCAACTTTGCCTTGATTTTAGACCCACTGATATATAATTCTTAAAATTAAAATGGTAAAACCTACCATTAACCCTCACCGGCCGGCTACTAAGTTGGGATTTCCCATATGTGGCATAACTATAAATTTATATAATACTAGCTTTACCTCGCGGCTGCGCCCGCGTGGTGCTTTTTCCGGGATTAAAAGTAGCCTATGTTCATCAGAGATAATGTAGGATTCTAATGGTGAAAGAATTTTTCAAATCGGTCCCGTAGTTTCTAAGTTTATTGATTATATACAAAAATACAAATCTTTCTTCTTTATAATATTAGGGTAGATGGTGTAAATTGTACGCTACCTTTTGCCCATAGCTCTGCTTACGTGTCTGTGGTTAACGTACGCCGTGACTAGGTATACACAACATTCTCCTGCCAAAAAATATATTTTCCTCGGCGCGAAAATCAAATATGCAACATTCTCCTACAAAAAATATTGTCCTTTGCAAGAGAAAAAATCACTTCAGGGATAAAAAGTATATCACAATCTATACATTTTATACACATCGGCTCAGTTGTTCAGGCCTGACGTATAAATATTAGTAGGATTTTTTTTTCTAGCCCATATAAGTCCCACTTCTGTGCACGGGCCTCCTCTACTGAATGAGAGGGATTAGGCCTGAGTCCACCACGCTGGCCTAATGCGAGTTGGCAGACTTCACATACCATCGAAAAATCTTATCGAGTTCTCAGGTATGCAGGTTTCCTCACGATGTTTCCTTCACCGTTAAAGCAAGTGATAATTAACAATTATTATACACGTAACTTAGAAAAGTCAGAGGTGTATACTCTTGGGGCTGGTTTCCAACCTGCGACTTTCGTCTCGACAGTCCATACCACTCCCCGCTATGGATCGCTGCGATTCAGCCAGTAGGATTAATATATTAAAATAAACTAATTTAAACTTTATCGCGCTTTTTTATTTTAATTCCGGTCCCGACTTTTCGAAAGCTTTCAGCCTTTGTAGTCATGGGGTAGACCCCGTGGTTTTATTTTGGTGTATAAAATTTCGAGTAAACGTAAGGATTAATATTTGTCTCTTAATATTAAATATACCGCAAGAAGAGAAGTTGACTTAATATATATAATTCAGGTAGTAAATAAAAACCAATACCCATTATTAAGATAGAACTAGATTTATTTTCGAATGCTCTTATAACATTTTCCTATGACGTGAATGTAGCAAAATGCGCGGCGAAGACAAAAATCGACAATCCTACTATCCCTAAATTGACGAGTATTTGATGCAATGACGAAAGAATCTTGATACAATTATTAAAAATAAAAATTAATTAATTAAATCCTTAAACGTCAATCGCTATGTGTTCGCTATTTTTTATCGAGGAGTTTCGCATTTTCCGTCGTACTCTGTCTTTAGGTCATAACCAAAATATGAGACCACAAACCCTATGGAATACAAAAGGAATAAATAAAATGGGCCCATATTTGGCGGAGTTATGCGTGAACATACATAAATCATTTACAGATGAATTGAGAAACTTATTCCTTTTTGAAGTTGAACTGGAACTCATGCAACAATCATGGCAATTAAATGCCACTAAATTTTATTTTTCGTAATATAGCGACATCTAGTTTTGAATTTGCTAACGATTTTTTTACACAGAAGAAGTTAAACAAATGATAACACGTTATATGTATAGATGGGGCTGTCATAGAAAAAAATTATATAGAGTCTTCCGAAATATTGAGTTATGCGAAAGGCAAGAGGGCAACAAAGATAGAGCCACCAAGTTCGAATAACCTTACTAAAGTCTTAACTTAGACTTAATTAAGTCGGTTAAATAGTAGCGATAGGTTAGCGGGGAGATGAACGGACTGCCGAGACGAAAGTTGCCGGTTCGAACAAAAGCATGCCCATATTACAGTGGACAATTTCTTAAGTCACGTGTTATCATTATAAATGATCACTAGCTTTGACGGTGCAGGAAACGTCGTGAGGAAATCTGCATACCACAGAATTCTCTTCACAAGAATCTCGAAGATTCTTGTAAATAATTCTCGCATTTTGAGTATTCTCGAGAAGATTTACGTCTGTTTCCTAAAACACAGTAGTACTGACTCGGTCCTGTCGACCCATTTAAGCTGTAGATCAACAGTTCCTAAACATTCATCAATTTCGATCGCGCCGCCCACCATCCGTATACGCTCATCCGTAGAGCGTCAATATACACTCCCTTTGACCGTGTAAAGTGGAGAAGACCGCGTAGCGTCCTCACCGATTCGGACGATGCGACCACTCTGGCCATCCGAAGGAGGGAGGAATTCAGACAACATCAACACTCTACAAGACCGACATATCGTCCTCGCCGCCGAGGACCGCGCCGCGTCCCCCGCAACTTCCACCCTAGTTCCGGCCCGCGAGCCGATGATGATGACTAGTAGTTTTTAAAAAACTCCCCCAAACCAATAATCGCAGATGTCTCTGCCCTCTCCCAGTCCTGAGCCGAGGTTAGTACCCCACAGGGGGTGCCCTCAGCCTGGTCACTTAAATTTAAGGGTTGAGAGCGCCTAAAGCGCTCACTCGAAAGTCCGGTGAAGCTGTTTACAGCCGACTAACGTTAGGCTTACAGCAAGCGTCCACACAAAAAAAACATTTAAAGCAACAGAACTCTCACCAAACCCCTTTTATTTTATAAATGGAACCCTACATGAAATGAGCAACCATATCAGAATCGTTTAATCTGTGTTTGTGTTCATGTTTAATGTGGTCTGTGAATCCGATCACGCCACAATTCAATGACAAATATAACAAATTCACGGAACTCTAGTGACTTTTCCACGGAATTCTTGGATTCCGTGAAACCCACTTTAGGTATCGTTGCTGTGGAGATCGAGAAAATTTTAGTATACAAAGTCACGAAGTAAAAGACAGTATTTATAACTAATGAAATAATAAAAATGAAGGTTCTCAATTAGATTCTTGAGTATTTCTCGAATGTATAACCACACATATCTTTCCACAGAGGGAACCGGTTTTATTTTATAAAAGTTCAAAGTTCAAAGTTGGTGTCGTTTAAATTTGAAATCGATAAAATTGGAATGAAAAACTAAAATTTCGACATTTATGCACCGATATTGATCATTCTTGCACTAAAAATAGTAAAACATAAATGTTGTACAAAAATAAAGAATACATTACAATAATTTAATTTCTAGTCGACTATAGTAACAAGACGTAATAGTTTTTTGTACACTTCACACAATGGGTAAGCTGAACCGGGCCGGTACCACTATCTAACAGAAATACGGCGGAAAATGGACCACGACTTCAGTTTTGTATCCAAAAGTACTATCCTAGTCAAGCAGGCTTTATTATTTAGGTCTACGAGCTGTTGCCCGCGACTCCGCCCGCGTAAACCCCCGTTTTCCCATTTAAAATTTATATTTTCAAAAGTCCCTTAAACTATCATTGGACCAAATTTCATGATCGTAACTTTAGTAGTTATTTTTTACTCTGTGGAACCTTTTTGGACTCTGTGCCGCCGGCCGTCTTTCGGAACCCTTACGACTTGGAAACCGTCAAGAAGAGAGCATATTCTTTCCTGAAAGGCCGGCAACGCATTTGCAAGCCCTCCGGGGTTGCAGGTGTTCATGGGCGGCGGTGATCACTTTCCATCAGGAGAGCCTCCTGCCCGTTTGCCCTTTTTTTCCATAAAAAAAAAGATATCGTGATTAACCAATATTTAAGTGAGTCCGTGGTAATTTGCTTTTATATAATACAGGGTTACTTTTAAAACACCAGCAACCTCGCAGGACTAGTTAGCCCCCGTAAGGAACAACTTTTGTTCTACGACTTTTGATATTTTTTTTTTATAGCATAGGCCTGCAAAGGAGCAACGTGGGTCACCTGTAATGTGGCAAGTGATCTCCACCGCCCATGTACGCCCATCACCAGAAGATTCATGGGTGCATTGCCGACCTTAAAGGAAAGGGATAATTAGGGATGGGGAAGGGGAGGGGATTTGGGCTTCCGAATATCTCACTCACCTTACGAAACGCAGCAGCAAGCCGCTACTTTACATCGGTTTTCTGTGAGACAGTGGTAACGATCCGGTCGAGCCAGCCCATTCATGCTGTAGACAAAACTGTCTACAGCTTGGCCCTACCACTCGTGATAATTTGTTAGATTTTATTTATTTATTAGAGGTCCACCGGCATCGTCCAAGAACATCAACAATACCCAAGAAATCATGGATGAGTTGCACACCATAACGGAAAGGGATAACTGATTACTAAGGGATTGGGAAGGGGAGGGGGATTTGGGCCTCGGGATAATTCACTCACCGTACGAAACTTAAAAGCATGCAGCTAATTTACATCGGTTGTAAGACAGTGGTAGTAACACGGTCGCGCCGTCACATTCATGCTATAGATCAGAGGTTCCCAGATATTTTTTATCATAGACCACTTTCAAAATTTAGTTTAGTTAATTTAGTGGACCCCCTGTGGCGCTATGCAAGTCTCGACGCGTACTGAATATGGAATATGCAAGTTTTTACAAGTAACAGTCGCTGAGATTCTTAAAATATGATCTGCCTACATTGATAGGTAAAGTCAAGCTAACATTTTAGTTCTTCACTATCGTAAGCAGATAAATGTTCGTGGTCCCCCGGTTACGAATTGTAAACCCCGTTTTTTTTTTGTCACGCCAACGTAGACCCCCGTCGAGTCTCCCGTGGACCCCTGAGGGTCCACCTGGACCACTTTGGGAACTAAGGCTATAAACAAAACTGTCTACAAAGTGGCTTTTCCACTTACATATTTCATTCGTGTTATTTGTGAAGTAGAAGCGCAGGTGGATACTAATAAAAATCTGACACGATTTTTTACATACAGCTTTAGATAATGATAATGATTGGTGAGGTGAACGAGTGAGCGGCTACGTTGCTGTTAAGTGATAAGTGCGAGTGAGATGGGCGGGTGCGAAGTACCGAACGCCCCGCGCCTCACCTCGCAGTGCCAGCTAGTACTGCCAACATAGTCAAATTACCGGTATATCTTGAGATTCAGATGCCCCTTGGTAAGTGCGAGTGCAAAACACTTACTGCCCACGTACACCCCTCACGTTGCAGCACCTTGTAGTATTGCTAATTTACACAACGTAACAACTTCGCTACACACTTGTAGAGATTACGAAAAATACGGTGAGATCATATCCCAAAAAAAAGCAATAAAATTTTGAGAGGCTCTTGATGATCCAGAAGTTAGTTTCGATATTTCTAGGACTTTTGATGATTCTTTCACTAGAAAATGGTAAACTAAAAATCTTTTAGTAGATTAGGAAATGTTAGTCAGCAACACTGGCCTAGTCTGTGAACACTGAACTGTGAAGTGTGAACAGAACAGTTTCGATGCGTCAACTGCGCAGAATACTTCACAGACAAGCGTATACTTCGCACCATACGTCATGAAGTGGACTGAAGAACAGACAGTTAATTTTGTCAAAGAATTCGTGAAGCATGAGTGTCTTTACAACGTGAATTGCGACGAATACAGAAATAAGTACTATCGGAAAGCAGCTCTTGTGAAATTGAGTGCATACATGCTATTACCCGGTTTTGGACCAAAAGATGCGTATCTAAAGATAAGGAGTTTGAAAGCCACTTATTTTCAACAAATTAAGAAGATAAAGGATAGATCTGATGCTGGTACGGGCTATGTTTACACGCCGAAACTTAAATGGTTTACAATATTACATGATGCGTTGAATAGATTGAACAGGACGGAGGCTTGCTTGGAAACTGATATAAATATTGTAAGTATGTGTTTTAGTAGCGACAAAAAATATTATTATGTTTGATTATTTTTTGAGTGTGCGTGCGTGCGTGCGTGTGTGTGTGTGTGTGTGTGTGTGCGTGTGTGTGTGTGCGTGCGTGCGTGCGTGCGAGCGTGCGTGTGCGTGTGTGTGTGTGTTTGTGCTCTTGCGTGCGTGTGTGTGTATGTGCGTACGTATGTGCCATTGTGTGGGTTTGCGTGCAACCGATTTAAATGTGGTATCTTTGTTTGAATTAGTCTATATGTGAGATTGTTGGGTGTAAGGATTATGGAGCTCGAGTTTTTCGATGGCGCCATGCCACCGACACCAAAAGATTTCTACTTATATGGTATTTGTGACGTGTTAACGTTCACGTCGGTTTTTAAGCTTCGCTCGTCACTTATATTGTTAAAATAAATATTGTGCATCTAACAACAAATATATGTTTTATTATTTGCAGGATACAGTCCATCCACCAGAATACTATAAAATAGAAGAAGATTTAGTGCAAATTGATTCAGATTCAAATGAAGAATCTAACAATAATTCTGGCAGTGGTTGTCTTATAATAGATGAGAGCAATCCGAATATGCACATGAGCACAAATGTTAATAACAAAAGAAAAATTACACTAAGAGACTACAGCAATTTATTAACAAAAGTACAGTGCACAAGTTCGAGATCTAATACGCCTGTTGAACATTTAGAACATGAATTCGATATATTTGGAAAGAGCATTGCTGCTCAATTGAAGAATATGCCTTTAGATAGAGCGATCGAGGCCCAAATGTTTATACAAAATTATTTATCAGATATGCGTCTTAGAGCTCTTCAACGTAATGCGTACACACCACGGTCTACTTCCTCACAGTCTGACTACAAAATGTCGTAGTTTTTCATTCATCATTTCAAGTATAATTACTGGCATGAATTGTCAGCAAATATCCAATAGACGACTTAATTAGTCATAAGAAATAAAAAATAAATAAGAAAATGAATGATGTATTCATTACATATGTTTTCCTTTCATTTTTTATATGATACTTCAAAAAAAATTGGGGGCGCACATTACCACCTTTTCCTCTATTATGGTTTAATATCGACTTAATTGCACGCATAATAAGACCCATTAAAGCTGTCACCGAGACTAAAGCGTAAAATTATGTTGGGTTACAAGACCATTCTGCAGATACTAATCACTACGAACCAATATCATCATCATCATCATCATCAGCCACAAGACGTCCACTGCTGAACATAGGCCTCCCCCAACGATTTCCAGACCGACCTGTTGGAAGCGGCCTGCATCCAGCGACATCCTGCGACCTTTATCAGGTCGTCTGTCCACCTGGTAGGTGGACGTCCAACGCTGCGCTTGCCAGTACGTGGCCTCCATCCCAGAACCTTTCTGCCCCATCGGTTATCGGTTCTGCGAGCTATGTAGCCTGCCCACTGCCATTACAGCTTGCTAATCTGCTGGGCTATGTCGGTGACTTTCGTTCTTCTACGGATCTCCTCATTTCTGATTTGATCACGTAGAGAAACACCGAGCATAGCTCTCTCCATAGCTCGCTAAGTGACTGTGAGCCGTCTTATACGGCCTATATTCAGAGGCCATGTCTCAGTGCCGTATGTCATCACTGGTAACACACATTGATTGAAGACTTTAGTCTTCAGGCACTGAGGTATTATTTTATTTTGCCCTCGCCAACCCGCCTGCCAAGCGTGGCGAGTAATGGCAAAACCTCCCAAATGATAAGACAAACCAATGTATTACTAGATATTGACTGTCGAACCAATCGCGTTTGACAGGTTTAAGGGTCTGTCCGCCAATCAGACCCTTGTCCCTAGCGCTGATTTAATATTTAATTAACAAATGCGTAGGACAATTAGAAAAAGAATCAAATGAGAAAAATTATCAGGGGAAATCAATACTTCTGATTTTATTAATTCTGCAGGATATTATCTCCCCACTAGATTTGCACCTGAACATGACTATCTCCATAGATAACCTGTGATGATAACAGTTATAATGTCAAACTTATCATATAATCACAGCTCAAAACACGGACACGACGACGGACAGCGCAATGATAATAGATAATGTTTATATGTCAATAATGACATAGTCCAAAATAAGTATAATTAAATTAAATAAATGTAATAACTATTATTTTCTTTAAACCACTTTGATATAATGATTATAGTGGTAGAGGCGAGAGAGTTTTGTCTACAGGATGAGTAGGCCGGTTCCACCAGGTTGTTACCACTGTCTCGCAGAAAACCAACGTAAAGTAGCGGCTTGCTGTCGCGATTTGTACGGTGAGTGAGATATCCGGAGGCCCAAATCCCCTTCCACTTCCCAATCTCTTAATTATCCATTTCATTTAAGGTTGGCAACGCGCCTATGATTCTCCTAGTATTGTAGGCGTACATGGGCGGTGGAGATCACTTACCATCAGGTGAACTACTTGTTCGTTTGCAGGCATATGCCATAAAAAACAAAAAATCCGATATTCCGTATTTTACGACACTATTCCTAGGAAAGATGCCTGATTTATTGCCAACTAACTAACAAGTAACCTAACCAAAAAATAAGATATTTTTGTATTTAACTCACAGATATTATAAACAATTACGATTTTCGTATAGATTCCTATTCATCACTGGACAGGAAAAAATACTAAAGCGCCAATATGTGAACTTTACAGTAAAACGTTTCTAGTTGTTTTTTACGACAAAATTCATCATAATTATTATGTTAAGAAAAAAATATGATTCAATATAAATTTTACTGAAAATTATCCATTAAAGTTCAGTATCCACTAAGTGTGTGGGTCACTATGGCAGGATTTAACACCATGTGTATAGTAGTCGCTATCCATCCGGATAGCGACTACTATACGGTGGTAGGATATCCGTCCGGATATCCTACCACCAGCAAACAACCAGTGACGTATTGTTGATATACTAATCTCATATGTTGAAAGAAAGGTTGGGAAATGCCGCTAGTATTGTCTCTTTTATTATAACAGAGACGAAGTAAACGAATAAGTGTGTTTCTTGATGGCAAGTCTCCACCGCCCATGAACGATAATATCCGAAGAATCATAGATGCATTTTTATTACTAACAGTCACACACATTCATTATTTTGTCTCTCGCTTTGCTATAGAAGGAAATGGATAATTAATATTTCCAAATCCTCTCTAATCTTCTATCTGATTAATTTCGTTACGGGACAAAGACATTTAGGCATTCCCAGAGACTCGCCGAGCTTCACTGCTCGGTGTCAACAAAAATGCGTGCCACTGTTGATCCTGGTGCACAGGAGTTACAGTGGCGGGTGTGTGGGCGGGATAGTCTCTAACAATCACACACATAGTCATGACCCCCTACTAGGTTACCCTGTATCGTGGGTACCAGGAACTACCAGGGACTTGTGGTCCCATAACACGCAGACTCGAAACAATTATTCGTTGATCACACAAACATTAGTGTCGCTGCCGCGTACTGCGCCACGAAGGCTGTCATTGGTGACCTTAACGGAAAAGTATTTGTATTGGGAAGTGTGTCTTCCGCTTTTACATAAATTATGTATGAATTTAAATAAATAAATAAAATAAAATATTTGTTTACACTTTCTGCAAGTTCTATAGAAACAGATTCAACAATTGATTCATGGCTAACCGGTTATTTTTTTATAACATAGTATTTATATTTAACGAACAGATTTGATTCAGTTCAATGTGCGATTGGAAACCGAGTGGACGTGTGTGTCGGACCTTGGTTTCGATGGCCGAAATATTATTAAAAAAACAATAAATAACAGAAAAATTCAGGTACGTCACCTTCATTTACGTTGCGCTCCAGAACAATATAACCCTAAAATTTATAAACCAAGACCGGAAAAATATTAAATATCATAAATAAAAGTATAACTAAATATTTTGTAATTAAAGTGAGAGCGAATAAAATGTGCAATGATTATTAAAAGTACTAACAAGCAAATATCTTTTTAAAACAAAATTGTACATAGAGTAGTTCGGTATTAAATGCTCAAAAGTACAAATCAATAGTTGCTCTACATTACTTGTCAAATCGATGGAGTTTAGCTACGATGTGGTCCCATACAAATTTGGTTAAGATCTGTTGATAGAGTACACTCTCAGTAGAGGAGGCGTGTGTCCAGAAGTGGGATGTGTAGCTAAAAGTACCTATCAATTTACTACATAGCGATTGGAATAACATGTAGAGTCGAATTCAAAATTCGCACTGCGCTAGTCTGAGAACAAAAATGTTCCGCTTGTTTATACATAATAGACTTGGTGAAGTGAACCGATTAGGTAAATACTTTGGGATTCGGTGCAAGGTTATCTTCTTATTATGGTCATTCCCTTCAATTTATTTACATATTACTATCAATGGTGTTTTGACAAATGTTCCATGCAAAATGTGTCAACAATGTTATTGCCAGTTAGCAAATGTCTCGATAAATAGAATACACAGAAAACCAACGTAAAGTAGCGGCTTGCTGCTGCATTTCGTACGGTGAGTGAGATATCCGGAAGCCCAAGTACCCTCCCCTTCCCAATCCCTAATTTTCCCTTTCCTTTGAAGTCGGGAACGCGCCCATGATCCTTCTGGTGGTGGGCGTACATCAGCGGTGGAGATCACTTACCATCAGGTGACCCACTTGCTCGTTTGCCGGCCTATGCTATAAAAAAAAACATACTGTTCGAATGCGAGTGATGAATATGGAAAAGACTACAGCATCGTGATGCGACTCGCTGGGAAGAGTTACTATGGCGCGGCGAGTTTTTCACCATGTTTACGATGGTCGCTAACCAGTCAGGTACGATTATATCTTAAGTGCCACTAGCCACTAGGAAATGATTATGTTACACCCATTAAACCGGTTTACACAAAGTTGTTCGGAAACTAGTTACAGTGACATAGGACTTCAATTCGGTTTCAATTCATATCATATCTCCAAACTTTTTGCCGAGTCTATTCTTGAATATTGTAAAAAAACTATGATGTCAAGTCGTGATCTTTGTAAAAAAAGATGTAATCTCTATCTTTGCATGTATTAAAGTATTTTATCGTTGTGTGGACTTGTGTATTGATTCATGCTAAAGTTTACAGTTGCACTTCATCGTGGCTCTGTGCTGATATGCGTCGTTTAAGGCCCTTCCGTGAGCAAATGACCTTGACTGACTCACGGCATACTGACTCGTGTACTCGACGTGTGAATTTTCGTACAGAATATGCATGTTTTTAGCGAATAATTGCTTTAAAAAATGAGGTTTTGGTCTTTTCGAAAATTTAAAACGGGCAAAATATTCGTTGTTAAATTGCCTATCTAGTGATGTATATCTCATATGAAAACAATCTGTAGTTTAAAAGGAGACCCACGAAATCTTTGCATTTTTCTCATTTTTATGGTTCATTTATAACGACAATTTAAAAAAATATATCAACACGAACATGAATTTGAATCGAACAAAGTAAAGCTGACAGATTGTAGAAATATATTGTATATTTTTTTAATCAATATTTATTTTAAGTAATGACTAGATAGCCTCTAAAAATCTCGATCGCGCGGCGTTTTGTTGGGGGTATGGCCTTAACTACAGCGCTAGTCACTAACCGCCATTTTCAATAATTTAACAATAATATTATTATTTTCAATAATTCAACCTTAGTTCGATGGCCGAAAGATCGCCCAAATGAGCCAATCAGAATACAGTTTGAAGATCACGCATACAAATTATTTAGTTTCATTGATTTCTCGGATCTAACTAAGATAGACAAATAATGAAAACGTATAATAATGTAAAGGCGTGGCGCGGCACGACACGACGCTACTTGTGTTTTTTCCGGGTAGAGCGCTTAAATTTTTTGTACTAGTATGGTTTTTGTTTTCTTATTTGCTTGTATGTTGCTTGACAGCAGAAATATAGACAAAGCGATGGTACCAACCTAGATGGCCTCTCGCATACGAGAAACCTAATGCCTAGTAAAAAGATTTTTCGTTCTTGCCGCATAATAAATGAGTAGGTAGCTACCAATTATAACACAAACCACACACAAAGGTCAAACCAAGCGGAAAACGGGTCGAGCATGATCGTGAAACTGAAACCTTATAGAATTCATACATTGTAAAATTTTTTTACTATCCCTGTATTATACACGTCCCACTGCTGGGCACGGGCCTCCTCTACTGAATGAAAGGGGTTAGGCCTTAGTCTACCACGCTGGGCTAATGCGGGTTGGCAAACTTCACATACCTTCGAAAACTCTTATCGAGCTCTCAGGTATGCACATTTCCTCACGTTGTTTCCTTCACCGTTAAAGCAAGCGATAATTAACAATGAATTATACACGTAACTTAGAAAAGTCAGTGATGTATACTCTTGGGGCTGGTTTCGAACCTGCGACTTTCGTCTCGACAGTCCGTACCACTCCCCGCTGAGCTATCGCTGCTCTATACATTGTAAATAGTGTGCAAATAATTAATTTTAGCCAACGTCGCAGTCGACGTCAATACACCGACAATGGCGCTTGCTATTTTGAATTCGGATGTGGTGGAAATTTTAAAAGTGGTAGCACGCTAAAGACAATTTTGTTACCGCTGTCTCACAGAAAACCGACGTGAACTGGCAGCTTGTTATAGCATTTCGTACGATGAGTGAGATATTTGAAGACCCAAACCCTAGTACGGCCTTCCTTCATTTGTACATTTTCGTGTGCGACTCCAAAACGAACGGCAGTGCGAAAACTTCGCCCTGCCCTATATTCCGAGGGCGTCCCGATTGTGTGAAGGCTTCCAAACCTCGAGGAGTGACAAAACTGGAGCACTGGGCGGTACTGATATTCCAGGATCTTACGAAACCGTCCCATATGCGAAGGAGGCTACCGCGGTATTAGTCGGTGTACCGGCGTAGGAAAATTATTTAGGGTTTCGATCTAGCATTCGTTCGGGTGTGAACTGGGTCGAAGTCCGACATAAGTTCGTAAATTTTGGTGAGTTTTTTTTTATAGCATAGTCCGGCAAACGAGCAAATGGGTCACCTGATGGTAAGTGATCTCCACCGCACAGTACGCCCACCACCAGAAGAATCATGGGCGCGTTGCCGACCTTATAGGAAAGGAATAATTAGGGATTTGGAAGGGGAGGGGATTTGGGATTCCGGATATCTCACTCCCCGTACGAAACGCAGCAGCAAGCCGCTACTTTACGTCGGTTTTCTGTGAGACAGTGGTAATGACCCGGTCGAGCCAGCCCATTCATGCTGTAAACAAAACTTTCTATAGCGTGGCTCTACCACTCAAATTATATTTTACCACAACGCGCACCTTTTAAAATATAAACTGCGGCCTCATAATTTACTGAATTTTAATTTTGTTGTCGCAAAATAATTTATTTTTATTATCAGTTGCTTCTAATTAGACATAGTCAAATATTCTATTATGGTGACCTTATACAGACATGTACTTGTATCTTTTTTTCAGAAACATAAACTCGTTTAATTTTATATTATTTACAGCCACGTGGGGTAAAAAATGTGCCTGAGAATAATAAGCTAATATAACTCATAAAGTTTTTGTTACTGTACCTGTATTAGCGGAAATTATTATTTAAATTTTAAAGAATAATGTGGGAAACATTATCACATAAAATCTTGTATTCAATTTATATGTATATTTTTTTTATTTGATCGAATGTCAAGACTAGCAAGGCGCTCGCCTGATGGTAAGCGCCACGCCTGCCCATAAACAGAAGCAACATCATACAAAACTTTGAAAACCACGTTCGCGTTAAGCCAGCAGCGATACTGGCTACTAAACAGAAAAAGCAAACTCTCGATCCGCAACAAGATTAGGATATACACCACGTGCATTAGGCCGATCATGACGTACGCATCGCCTGCGTTCGCTCATGTACCCGAATGTCGTTATAGACGCTTGCCAACCCTGCAGAATCGCTTTCTGCGTAGGATTCTTGGGGTCCCGTGGCTTGTGAGAAATCAAAACCTCCACGTGGACAGTGGGTTGCCGACCATCCGGCAGTTCATGAAAATGAACAGCAAGCGCTATTTCGATCGCGCCGCCCACCATCCAAATACGCTTATCCGCCAAGCGTCAATATACACTCCCTTAGACCGTGCAAAGTGGAGAAGACCGCGTAACGTCCTCGCTGATCCAGACCATGCGACCACTCTGGCCATCCGAAGGAGGGAGGAATTTATGACACAAACACACTCCACATAACCGATGGACCGTCCTCTCCGCGTCCCCTGCAATCCCGACCCTAATACCGGCCCGCGAGCCGATGATGACCAATAGTATATTAAATCCCCCAAACCAATAATCACAAATGTCTCTGCCCTCCTCTAAAGGACCGCCCTGAGTCGAGGTCCGTACCCAAAAGGGGGTGCCCTCAGCGAGGTCACTTAGATGGAAGGGTTGAGAGCGTCTAAAGCGCTCGCCCGAAAGTCCGGTGAAGCTGTAGAAAGCCGACTCGCGTCAGGCTAACAGCATATCGTCCAACCGAAAAAATAATCAATAGTTGTCACGAGCAGTCGAGCCGCGCTGTAAACAGGTTTGTCTACAGCTGGAATGGCCCGGCTCTACCGGGGCGTTACCACTGTCTCACAGAAACAGACGTAACGTGACGTAAAGTAGCGGCTTGCTGCTGAGTTTCCTACTGATATACCAATCTGCTCTTAGAATCCGACGGGATAGTGCCGTTCGTCAGTCAATTTAAAGCCGAATAAATTAACGAAATAAACTTAAATTATGAGATCGATATCTGAAATAATCCGAAATAAAATCTAAAACTTGAAAATGATTTTAAAACCTTTTTTATGATTGATTTTAAAATGATTTTGATTACCTGTGTATCAATAATTGATCGTAATTGATTAACAAACATCCAACTCTACAAACTCACATAAATCCAAAACTTCACATTAATGACATTAGTAGCATGTAGAGGATTTAAATGGAAAAATCGTAATTTACAGTCTTACTTCCTTAGCACAATGCCTTCGCTAATCCATCTGCGGATACTGGGCCATACAGCCGCCCTGACGATGCATCTCATCAACTCAGCTGTCATGTTCAAACAAATGATGGGTGATATCGTGAAAAAAGACAAGGAAGTTCGAACGATGGTGTCTCTGCAGGGACAGTACCTGACCGTATGGAATATTGTGAGTATTAGTAAGTCTAGTTGTAGACTTGTAATGTAACAAATAGCATTATAGAGCAAAAAGAAAAGATGAAAACTTTATAAAGGGATAAAAAATATAACAAATTACGAGCACAATAATTAAATGCAGGATGTGAGAAAAATAATCTAAAGAATGTTAAAGTTATTTAAACACAAAAGAAAGAAGAGACGAGGATATAAAACAGAAAAGATTGATACGTTTCGAGTCAGCAGAACATAACGTATGATCTGACTATGTTCGAAATTCAGACACATTTGTTAAAATAGTGTTAAAGCTTCTTGGTTTTACAAGCGGCTGATATAATAATATTCAACGAAATAGTAGGCATATAATAAAATGAGTATGTTGTATATCTAGATAGGAGAGACGTAACGAATCATTATACTTTTATGTTCATAAATTCTTTTTTATTTTTAGTTTTATATGACTAAATGAGCAGGTCACTTGCTTGACGGTCAGCGTCACGCCTGCCCATAAACAGAAGCAGCACCAATTCTTCGAATTACAAACGACTGCAAAGCACTGGCCTGCACTGATCATCACAAGACATAAGATGTTAAGTCTCATAATCTGACTCGCAAGTAATTTCACTGGCTTCACTGCCCTTCAAACCGGAACACAACACACTGCTGCTTGGTGGCATAACTAGATAAAATAGATAAACCCAGACGGCCTCTCGCATACGGTGGGCTTACCACCAATTTTACCAAATTCTATTTCAATGTTCTTTTTCAGGGATTCCAAATATTTTATTCGTCTCTGGCTCTAGCGTGCGACTTATTGGTCGTTATGAAGAAAGAACACATGCTGTCAAAATCAATTTTCAAATTCAGACATAAATTCTTCGAGACCATTGTATTTCCTGGGTCAGTTGTAAGTATTATTGTTGTTAAATGTTTATTTCCTATCTTATAGCCAATTCTTCGTAATGACTGCTCTCATATCAGCCCAAGGAATAGTATAATACTAGACGATAATGCAAGAAAAAAGTTTCTAAAAACAATGACAAGTTCCCATATAACAAATAGGTTAACATCGATTTGAAACGTCTATTTATGAAAAAACGAAATAAACATCGAAAACGAAATACTTCCAAAATATAATCACCATTTTTTTTGTTTCTGGAGGCTACAAAAAAAGATAATTAACATTTTGTTATTTTATGTTATGTCAATATGAAAGGTCATTTAAACAAAATCTATATGAATAACGCTTAAAATATTAAAAAATCAGCTTATGCTTGATCATTTTCCTATGCTTGTTTGTCGATGGTCATTCTTTTTTTGGACTGCACTGAGCTTACCATCATCTGTGGTGCAAGCACTTTGCCGTACTCGGATAAAAAAAAATAATCGGCGAAAAACCATGGCAAGATTGTACACAAGCCAAGCCAAACACCTCATCCATTACTTGAAGATTTCGAAGCTAGCGTGTGAATCTCGTATTAAATAGTTCTACAATGAAACAAAACCGGATGTGATTATTATGTAAATTAACGTAGGCCATTACAAATTAATTATGCATAAAAAATAGCTAATATAAAAAAAATATTTATTAATATAATATTTTTTTTTTTTTTATCCTGGCTCAGAAAGTGACTACGCTACAACCTGATAGTAAGTGTAACGCAATCCAAGAATAGTGTCGACCAACGATAAACAATGTGTCCATCGTAGGTCGGCAAGATCATGCCGGCCTGCCAAAGGGCCAAGGGGGAGGGAAAGGAAACAGGGATGGGAAAAGGGTTAGGATCAGGTGGCAAGCCCCCTGGGGAGAACCGGATATACACTGGCTGACCCTGGAACGCGACCCACACAAGGTGGGCCACTATGGCAGGTTTTAGCACCAGTGTACGGTGGTCGCTATCCGGTCGGATACAAGTATTCTCCCACCAGCAGTATCCTCCCACCAGCAATATCCTCCCACCAGCAATATTTCCACCAATATTTCCACTAGTCGCATTTTTATACACCTTATGAATCACTCAGGCCAAATCTTGGCATTGTTCTTTCATAAAAATCGGGTTCTTAAATATTTATATTAATTTTTTTAGAGAGATCAAAATTATCATTACAAGTTTTTCATTTTTCTCTCATCCCGTATTGATGATGATCATGATATGATAGAGGGCGAGCCTGTCGCCAAAATTAAATGTTAAAACCTAATATTACATAGAAATCCGCTCTGTAACTAGTAATATTTCGCCGTCATAGTAATTTAAGTTTTCTTGGAAAAATAATACCTAGTAATCCTTTATTAGCGTACAGAACAAAACTGGTGGACATTATTTTCTGGGAGTCTTGAACTAAGGCACATGCTTGTATATCAACCCTCTAAATAAGTTTACAAAATTTTATTAACTTTTTTTGGTCTATCACATGCCACAGCTTGTAACATTTTGCTACACATTGAGCAGTTTTGCTGCTTAAGGGAAGAGTGTGGTGTGTGGGTTTATGTGTGTTTGTGTGCGTGTGTGTGTGTGTGTGTGTGTGTGTGTGTGTGTGTGTGTGTGTGTGTGTGTGTGTGTGTTTGTGATAATGTGATGAATGTGATAGTGATAATGATGAAATAACTCAGTACATACTACGAAGTACGATATCCGTCCACATTACCGTAACAAGTGCTTATGATAGCCATACCTCTCATCTAAGTGCGAAATGTCACAGAAGTGTGTACGCAACCTAATAATGACATGCAGTCTGTGTGTAGGCCGTACAATGTGCGTTTTTCACCCAAAACAAATATCAATTATTAAATGAAATTAATAAATAATAAAAAGTCCTGACAGCGTTATTATTAGCCCCTGCCGCAATAGTCCACCGTGCATCTTGTGTTGTGAGGATTCATGAGCAGAAGAGACTTACCATCAAGCGATCCTTTCTTGTATACCGGCCTATGCTATAAAAAAGTGAAAGAAGAAAATAAATTTATTCACGTATTAGCTCAACGGGGAGTGATATGGACTGTCGAGACGAAAGTCGCAGGTTGGAAACTAGCCCCAAGAGCATACACCGCTGACTTTTCTAAGTTACGTGTATATTAATTGTTAATTATCGCTTGCTTTAACGGTGAAGGAAACATCGTGAGGAAACCTGAGAACTCGATAAGATTTTTCGAAGGTATGTGAAGTTTGCCAACCCGCATTAGGCCAGCATGGTGGACTAAGGTCTAATCCCTCTAATTCAATAGAGGAGGCCCATGCTCAGCAGTGGGACATATCTAATACAAGGCTAGTAAAAAAACGTATTATTACAGTTATTTATAAATAACGTATATTTTTTGTTTCAGCTTATCTTTCTCCTGTTCTGGCCGATATTTTTATACGACAGGAATCTGATATTCCCGGAGTTCATAGACAGGATATTTTCGCCAAAATCGAATCTGGTGATGCACTTTGGAATCCTACCGGTGGTCCTATGGGAATTGGTGTTCCAACCTAAGGCGACACCCAAATCTCACAGATTGAATATTAAAATACTTCTTGCTTACTGCATTACATATAACTTTGTGTGAGTATCAAAATTAAAACATTTGTTTTATTTTCATATTATAAAACGAGCAGATCGCCGGCCTGATGTGTTTTGTTCTAAGTGGTGATGTTATTGCTTAAGAGCAGATGTGGCGGTTACCATCAGGTGATAGGTCTGCTCGTATTTCTGTCCCATGATGTGATAAGTGGCGAGCCTATCACCATACCGGCCACAATTCCAGACTCCACGCTGAGACTGAGCATTTTAGAAAAGCCCATTATCACTTTTACCTGACTCGGGGTTGGAACCCGAGACCTCGAGACAGCAGTCGTACGGCGTCCGCATTACAACTGCGCCACCGAGACAGTCATATATAGTTAGTTGTATGTAAGAAAATACCTGTTTAACATGTGAATAAATTTTAATTGCCAGATAACGCATACAATAGTTAATTTAGGAGTACCTACTAAGTGGCAATTTGACAAATACTTCTACGTTTATATTTGTTGTTTGCTGTAAATTATTTTTTTTATTTAGTATTTTAGTAACACAGCTTAGGAAATATGCAAGTGGGTAACTTATGACATTTTTTTGTTTCATTAAATGATGAGACGTGCAAGGCGCTCGCCTGATGGTAAGCGACACGCCTGCCCCTGCCCCACCTTTGATTGACACGTGCTCTCTCATATGCGAAGGTCCTTCTCACGTATGTAAAGGTTGGTGCCACCATTGCGTTTTATATGGTCATTGAGATATCCGGAAGCCCATATCTCCCACCTCTTCCCAATTATCCAATTTCTTCCCAATTATCACTTTTCTTAGGGGTCGTTAACGCAACCATGATTACTTGCAGATTGTGAATTTTCATGGGCGGTGGTGATCGCTTACCATCAAGTTTACCCACTTGCTCGTTTGTTGACCTCTGCCATTTTTTTTTTCCAGATTATTCTTCACATACGCGCAACGTGGTCTGTGGCCGTATCCGCTACTGAATATATTTTATGGCACAATATACTTTCCGCTTTTTTACATCTTCATATTTTTCTTAGGCTTGCTATCTTATTATTTACAATGGTATATAAATTCATACTTATGGGAGTCAAAAAAGTTAAATGAAAAAGTTCAATAAACATGTAAAAAAATTAGTTTAAGTATTATACATAAATGATTTTAGGCTTTCGTGATTTTTATACATAATATTATAATATTTATTTATTTAGACGGGTCTTAATCGGTAGTGATGGGAAAGAAATAAATAATAGGTGTAGTACCTTCAAATACCACGCGATTAATACTTCTCCGAAGAGAGAAGAAGCATTTATACAGGCCGGCATGATTCGGGTGACTACCAGAACTCACAGTTTGTCGGTGGTCGCTAGTTTTTTGGATGCACTACGCTTACCAGGTGTAGTGGAGTAGTGACTCCACTAGTAGTAGTTTCGGCAAGGTGTTGCCGTGCAAAAAAACAGTAAAAAAGAATACAACAACTAAATCAAGTTACAAATGACGCTCTTATCGCTACAAGCGATCTCTACCAGAACCTTGATGTTATGTATTTTCTTACTTATATCTATAGAATAACATAGCCATGAGTGCTTTAACTATACTTATATCTTATATTAACAAAATAAATATTTTTCTCGAACGATTTTCATCCTGATTCGATTATATCGTACAGGTTGAATATAATATGTAACTATTACTCATTTAAGTTAACCGAAAAGTATCTGTTTTTAGGTTATGATCTATTTTACAAAATTAGCTTATTAACTTTGAAATCCCGTGTACAATTAAAAAAAAAATCGGAGTTAATAGGATAACCAAAGTCTATAAAAACCAAGATTGGTTTTGATGCAAATTATACGGGAATTGATACATTCATGATCATTCTCCTTTAAGCAACGCATAGTGTACGATGTACATATGAAAATAATACTTAAAAACAAGCTTTTACCATACATTTTATTGTTTTTTTCTCCTCAAGCTGTTTCAATCGATATCCTTATCACGGCGGCTGTAAGAAAAGATGGTATAATACCCGTAACTTGGAGCGACGGTCATTTTGAAAAAATATATTCAAATTTCTTAAAGTATACTATAAAGTATTTTAACCAGCATCAAAAGTGTTCCAATTATCAACTCGATTGTAGAACTAGTTTAAAACTCACAACCTTTGACCTACACGTACTAAAATGAGAAGAAAAAACAGTATAATTTGACCTTGACTTTGACACGATTTGAAAAACGAAATAATATTTTTTAAAAAACATACATAATAAAGCTTAAAGTAATTAACCACCCATCATCTTATAGGTATGTGTTAAGTACAAATTATAATGGCAGCCTTCGTGACGCATCAGGCGAGTAGCCGGCTACGAAGGAAGAGGCAGTGGGTTCGATACTCGTACGAAAATAAATGTTTGTGTGATTTACAAATGTTGGTGTCGGGTGTGGGTATTGTGGGACCGCAAGTCCCTCGTAGTTCCTGATACCCACTGTTACTGTTGAGTGTATACAGGTTTAATTTTAAAACACCAGCAACCTCGCAGGACCAGATAGCTGACCTCATACGGAACAACTTTTGTTCTACGAGTTTGGATATAACTCAATATATTTAAAAAAAAAATATTTTACAAGTTTTTGTTGTGTCGTATTTTACTTCGTAGACTGCGGCGCGGCGCGGCGTGCGCGCGCGACTCAAAGGCGCCGCTCAGCTGTTCGAGCGTTGATCTTCAAAGCCGCTAGCCCGATTCCACACGCTTCGCGTATTTGTTTACGTAATCTGCGATGCGAGTTGTTAATATTCAAGACGGAAATTAAATGAATACTTATTTTTGTATGAAAATAAAATCTAACAAATTATCAAAAGTTGTAGAACAAAAGTAGTAGCTTATAACCTTAGGAATCTACCCCTGCGAGGTTGCTGGTGTTTTAAAAATAGCCCTGTATATTATTATATTATATAATTGGTATTTGGAGGTTCAGAAAATCGGTATTTAGGCTATATATAGGTATATAGGTTAAGTAGTATACAGTAATACCCCGACTTACGCGAATTCGGAGATACGCGGTTTTTCTTTTTGATGGCCGCCCGCATCAGCTCTCCCATTCCGCTATGTTAGTGGTACGTTTACGATAGGTTCGAATGTGTTCCGCGTGGAATTGTTTTACGTACGTTGCGTTTTATTGATAACCTCAAATTATGTCACCCAAAAAAAACAAAAAATGTGTCATTTGAACCAACAAGAAAAGAAAAACACTGTCTTTGGAGCGTAAACTGAATATTATCAAAGACTGTAGCAAAAACAAAAATTTGTGATATGGCAAAAAAATGGCCTACCGGAATCGACAGTCCGAACGGTTATAAAATGTAAAGAATAAAATATGTAAGCTGTAAAAGACTCTCAATTGTTGAATTCAAGCATCATTCGTTCGTCAAAATTATTGTTTTCTTTAGACTCTGGTCCCGATTAAACATACTTGTACCCCGACTTACGCGAATTCGACTTACACGGTTATCGCTCGGTCCCACCTATCGCGTAAGTGCGGGGTATTACTGTATTGGCGAAAAATAAAATACCAGTGTCACGGTAACTGGAATTTAAAAGGTTACAGGGAACTTATTAACCAAAAAGTGTATATAAATAGTTATAGGTTATTCAGTATAAAGAAACGGACGCTGTAAAAAAACAGGCTCACTCAGTTCAATTTGAACCGTCGGAACACTGATTTGATCACAAAAAACCATAATGTTATTTTTTTGTATAACAGCGGTCGGCAAACGGATAGGTAGTAGTCACGCTGTAGAAAGTTTTGTCTACAGCATGAATGGGCTGGCTTAATCGGGTCGTTACCACTGTCTCACAGAAAACCGACGTAAAGTAGCGGCTTACTGCTGTGTTTCGTACGGTGAGTGAGATATCCGGAAGCCCAAATCCCCTCCCCTTCCCAATCTCCAACTATCCCTTTCCTTTAAGGTCGGCAACGTGCCTATGATTCTTCTGGTGGTGTGCGTACATGGGCGGTGGAGATCACTTACCATCAGGTGACCCACTTGCTCGTTTGTCGGCCTATGTTATAAAAAAAAGGTGGGTCACCTAATAATAATAATGGTAAGTGATTTCCAACGCCCGTGAATAATACTAAAAGTATCGTGGACGTATTGCTGGCCTTAAAGGAAGTTGATAATTAAAGGATTATAAAGAAGAGGTAACATTTAGGCCTCTGGACATCTCACTCACCGTACAAAACGCACCAGCAAGCTATTAATTTACGTCGGTTTTTAAGAGAAAGTGGTAAAAACCCGCCCTATTCTCGCTGTAGACAGAACTATCTACAGCGTGGCTCTCCAGAATCATGATTACATACTTAGAATGAAATGACGTCATCGTCATAGTAGCTTCGTGTTTCATTGAAGCGAAGATTGTTAAAACGCATTAATAAAGTCGTAGTTGTTACTGTATTTATTTATAACTAGCTTTTGCTCGCGGCTTCGCCCGCGTGAACGTTTAAAATTGACAAAGTTTCATACAAACTTTCATCCCCTATTTTATCCCCTTGGGGGTAGAATTTATCAAAATCCTTTCTTAGCGGATGCCTACGTCATAACATCTACCTGCATGCCAAATTTCAGCCCGATCCCTCCAGTGGTTTGGGCTGTGCGTTGATAGATCACTGTCAGTCAGTCACCTTTGAGTTTTATATATTTAGATTTGTATTGGAATAAATTGTGATATTAATGATTATATTGTTTTTTACTTACTTCCGTGAGTTAATGATTGCCAGCCTCATATCCTTCCTCGAATTTTTCACTATTTTTATTGTGTGTTATCATACAACGTGGTAGGTCCCTCGTATGCGAAAGACCGTCTGGGTTGGTACCACCACTTTGTCTATCTCTGCCGCCAAGCAACAGTGTGTTGTGTTTCTGTTTGAAGAACATTGAAGCCAGTGAAATTATTGGCCATTATGTGATTTAACATATTTTGTCTTGGTGCGACGAGCGTAGTCCAGTGCCATGCAGTGCTTTGTAATTAAATTGTAGTTGTTTAAGTAATAAGTAGTTTTCAAGCAATTTGTACATACATTATCATATCAATCATCACTCGTGTTAATCGTGTTTATATTTTGACTACATCGATGGCGCAACTGCGCCGCTATAACAGTTGTATTGCGGCGAGTACGCGGTACGACTACTATGCTCAGGTCTCGGGTTCAATCCCGGTTTGGGTAAACGTGATTTTTGGTGGGTAATGCACAGTATCATCCGGGAGTCTGGAACTGAGCCCGGTATGGTGATAAGCTCTCCCCCTATTACATCGTCGGACAGAGATACACTCGGGATTACAGGCATAAGTACGTGTGTGTATATTTTGACTTCTACGCAGCCGATTTTTGTAAACAGGTTAATCGGAAGAGTTATCGTGAAGGTTATTAGGCCTCCGTAGTAAGGCCTTCCGCCTACACAATATGCTATTAAACTATATATAACCTTCGGATCATGTATAAATGGTTAATAGAAGGCGATAAATAAAACACAATCCCATTGCAAGTGATTCGAGAATAATAATAAAAACAATAACATTTATTATCTATTGGTTCTCATAGTTCACCATTTTTCTACATTAGGTACAATGATTTGTATTGTGTTCATAAATCAACAAAGCTCGTGTACACGCTGGCCCAAAAGTGACCCACACCGACCCCGGCGGATGAGTTTCCACCCACACTCAAGAGCCACCACCCCTGCCATTTTCAGAACAACATGTACATATAAAATATGTTTTTATCATTAATATATTCTGTATTTGTTCTTTACATATATATATTCTCTTCCATATGTCAGGTAATGTGTAAAAATATTTAATTATATCATTAACAAATCAATATACAATATAAATAATCTCATAGAAAAACAAGGAATACAAAAATCGTATTTGTTTCTCTTTTTGTTCGCCACTATTCGACGCCCTTAGACGAGGCACCGTAAAATACACTCTTAGGTAACATAAAAAAAACCGCTAAAATCAAGTAAAAAATTTTACCTAAATATAAAAAAACACACTCACATTTTACCGATTACAACTAAAGTTTGTAACTTCCAAAACAAGTTACACTCTATACTTTACGTGTTACCTATATAAGATTTAAGTGAAAATTTAGCAAAACATAGTACAAAATTTATTAGAAATACCTCTAAATACTACGCAGCAATGAAAACGTTACCCTATAGCTATCACTCACGCACTACCACGCTTACGACGAGTGCGAGCAAGACAAAACCCTCGCCCGTGTTGCACCAATAGTCTACATACATTCAGTGGACACGGCTTCAGTATTATATGATATAATTTTCATTTAAATTCGTGAAATATGGCCGGTCTCATAGATTAAGAGGAGTAAAAAGGTTTACGCATGTTTATCGAGATCGACAGAAGAGTGACGTTGTTTTTAGACAAAAGAACATCACTATTTAAAAAAGAAAAAATCGTCACTAATAGGTAAAAAAATATTAATGCCCCCACTTCTCGAAAAAGCATCGAAGGCCGTACAAATATTCGCTTTATAAATTTCTAAATGGACCCAAACAACTGATTTTTATTTCATTAAGAACAATAAACAAAAATGAATGCAACAATATTATCTTTGTTATGCATTATTTGTGTGTCGGTAAATTATTTTTTCTGTAATTGGGATTTTGTCATTAAATAAGACATTTACAGATTATTCACAGCAAATTCCACTTTATGTTTTTCTATTTTTATTCTGCCCAAAACCGAATTCAAAACTTAGGACTTATTACTCGAAATCCAACAAAAAATAATTTTCTTAGAATATAAACAAAAAATCAATCATTATCATTTTAAATGTTAAATGGAACCCATGAAGTAACATGGCCAATGGTCCTAAAGGTCATGTAGCTTACAAAAATAATTTTAAAGTTTTAATTTTAGTACTTGAAACCAGACATTTTTTTTTTAGTTTTCTTCTCAGACAGACTGCTAACATGCATTAAATACGCTTAATAACTTTTTTATCTAAAAGAAATTAAAGTCCTTAATAAAACCCAAACATTACTTAATACTGCTCGCACCACATACACTACGACGATGACGTAATTTTTTTTATTAATAAACATCGTCGGAGTCCAATAATTCATAGTCTGGCGAGAGCCTTAAACGTACTCCTAAAAGATAATATTTAAATATAAATTGCATAGAATTTTATGCAATATTCCAATTCATTTCTCGCCAATTATCGACCTCGATAAATGTTATCAATTACGTTTTGGTTTACAAAGGACAGTCAAAGTGTTTTTTTCTCAGCCAATTTTTTTCAGTCTTAGTGCTCTAAAACATTTTTCGAACATCTCGCGTATCATATTTTTAATGGACAACGTCCAATTTTGTAATGACACATTGGAAAATAGTAAAATAAAATATGAATAAAATTATTTACTTTTCGCGAAAACCAATGTAATTTGGATTTTTAGAATAAATTAATTGTCTAAATCTCAAAACTAATATGACATAATTAGAAATCGACGCGGCGTCGTTCAGGTTTTACATCAATATTAGTTCACCAACGTGCGATGCTTCAAATTAAAAAAAAATCTTAAAATAAAGACAAGATTATTTTAATTTATCTTGACGTACATATCCCTAAAGATTTCTAAAATATCTTTTATTCCAATTAATTCAAAATAGCATTACACAACTACCCAAAGGGCGAAGAGAGAACAAAATCTTTACATATTTATTATATTTTTTGCAACTTATTGACCCTCCGCTCCCTTCAAAGCCATAACCGAAAGAAATTTTATAATAGTTAATTTAGCCTGTGTATTTAATTTCAACATATTTTCATTAGTATTTTTTTTATAACAGAGGTCAAAATAGGTGTAAAGAGAAATAAAAAAGAAATTGGACGCCATCCATATCAAAAGCTTAAAATTCGTTATTTAACTAATGTGCGTGTATTACTACGTTTAAGTAGCCATTCAAACGTACAGACAGATAATACTGCCGTTACTCATTACCTATATTGTCGATCAGTATATATATTTATAACTTGATACAAATGATTGAGCAGAAAATAACAAATCTCTCATCAAATTAGGGTCTTTTGTACTATAGGTGCTAAATACATCTGTTCTGTATCATAAATTACGAATTTTCGTAATACAATAAACTTTAAAACTAAGAAAATGTGCACTTTAGATAGGACTATAAACAATTACTTTTTGGTGTGACACAAATAAAATAAAACCAACCATTCAGAAAATGGAATCGCAAATATCTATGGTTTCTTTTTTACCTTTTAGCAGGTGTGATAATACAAATCAAATTATTTAAAAATAAAAAAAATTATGACTATGATTAAGTCATGTGTTCAGCAAAACCAAGTAGAATTAATGCACAAAATTGTACATTTAAAATATTAATAATTACATATAAATGTGTATTCTATATCTACGAAATTTATCAGAAAAAGAAATTAAATTAAATACATATATATACAAGTTTCCGGGGGTAAGAAATGCTGTAAAAAAGGAATTTTGACCAATGGTTTGAAAAAAAATATTGGTAATTGGTAATTAAGTTTGTTAAAATCACCAATTTACTAGTCGTGAAGCTAATTAAAACTCTATACTGAACTCTGCAAAATGAATGCAGTCAATTGACAGTCAGAATTGAATTTTTAAGTCTTTAAAGTACTTAGTATAACGACAAATATTTCTGCCTCATGTTCTACGTTTGAAGGCTATATTTGATAATATGAAATAATTATTAGTTTACAGTTCCGTAATCGGTATTGCGTTTACTAGTATTTGTAACATATTATTTGTGATAAAATCTCAAATAAAATGACAGTATCTGAAATTAAATGAAACTGTCAAACAAATTATAGAACCACCCGTATTTTTTATTCTATTACGATCTCACTATTTACTTAATAACCTTATATTATTATGAAACAAAGATATATTAATAGATAAATATTATTTATTGATGTATTGAAAAATAAAAATAAGAAAAAAATAAAACGAAAAAAAGAGACAATAACAGATTGCTTTATTTAACAAAAAATATATAATATAGATAAGGTTTAAAAAAAACAATATTTTACACAAGATCAAAAGATTTAAATCTCGTGAGCCGATGTGGAAAATTTGTTTTTCCCCCTTGTTTTATTTCATCGTAGAATGTAAAATTAAAATTAACCCACTGAACCTTATAATATTTAATATAAAATACATATGATTATTAGCTATTTACAAAATACAAGTTAAGAATTTTATATACTTTTAACATTAATATAAACCAGTCTATAATAAAGGCTATTCGACAAACTTAGCGTACAGGCCGCGGTTGGGCGGAAAGGCCGCGAGGGGGCGAAAAGCGGCGAAAACTATTGTCTGGCACATTTACCACAAGATAAATGCCTTAAATTCGAATGCCACCACGGCCTTTCCGACCAAAAGTCGACCTTAAGTGTTAGAAAAATTGGTTATTTTAATTTATAAACTAATTAATGTAGCAGGCAATTTAAAATAAATCTTTAAAGTACGTATAGAAGCTGAGACGCGGAAAATTAAAAGTTACGTATACTCATTTTCCTAATACAACAGTTCATTATGCATTAAATTGTGTTCATTATTTTCTTTATTATGCAAAAAATGTGATATCCGAATGGCACCAAAGCAAAAAACGTGCACAAATAATGAGATCAAATTTAATCTACTACAAAAAGAAATTGCCTGCTAGTATAAAACGTAGAAATATTTTGTCCGCTGCAATTAGAGACCTGATAATGTGAAAATTGAAGCGTGACATTTCTGCATTTTGTTCACAGTCTGTTATTTAGTACTGTAAAGTAAATGGTGTAAAAAAGTGGAATACTTGATTGATATAAATTAAAACTGCTAGCTTTCATATTATCTGGTCTCCATTAAATCTTGTTCAATACTCGGTACTTATAAATGACTTTTGATTCCCATTCACACGGTCCCGACGTTTGCATATTAAACAAATTGTTTTAAACTATCCAAGATCTTCATAAATTATATATTAGTGTTCATATCGACGACGTGTGAATGGATTTATACCGCTATCACCATTTCATGTGACAAAAAAACAACGAAACATACAAAAAATATATAGATATAGTAGAAGGGCAGTATCGTTTATTACCTATATTACAACTTAAACGAAAAAAACTACATTGAAGACAAAACATCAATAATAATAATCATTTGAAATAAATAACAAGTTACATTTCTCTTAAAAAAAACTGTTAAAAATAATTAAAAAAAGACCTATTTAAAACTGTTTCATATGCAAGAAACGTGTGATCTTTACCTCGCTACACCGTTATAACTTCTTTATTTATTTCTTAATAAAAACTCTATTTCTATTATTATATATTTATATAATAATAATTATTATTTCTTCATTCAAAGTTAGATACACTTTATGATAATTATATTACGATACACCTTTATATATAATACACAATAAAATCAATTTCATTATGTATTTATATAGACAATCAGTGCCATCATACGCTCAAACCGCATTAACATACAACCGTAACAAAAAGTACATATTCTGAGACGAGATGTAAAACTAAAGGCACCTCCACGCACTTAGATTCGAATTAAATAAACATTTATATTAATTAATATTTGTACGTACGTACTTATACGTAAATATCATTTTAACAGTCTCAGAGTACATACATACAATTATAAATAGGTTAACAAAGATGTAGATGCCTTTAGTAGAACAATAGTGTCCGAATGAAGTTCGCTCGCGATCGCTCGTCTGTCGAGCGTTGGGATCGAACTGGCAGCAAATGAAAAGATAGCCGTGGAATTGTACAGTTTAAATTAATCTTATCCGTGTGTGTACTCAAGGACACTGTCTAGAGAGAACAGTTCCTTGTATAGAGCTGGGAATACGTGGTGTGGGTGATTCGCCTTGAAGCGGCTTAGAGCTCCCAAATGCATCACTGATAGTTCTCTGTGAATAAAAATACGTTACTGAAATTATGTTTGTTGCAAAACAAATCTTTGTTTAATTCTAGCTCTATATTACAAGTCCCACTGCTGGACACGAGCGTTATGAGACCTAACATCTTATATCTCGGAGTGACGAGCGCAGTTCAGTGCCATACAGTGCTTTGTAATTCAAAGTTCTGTGTGGTGTTGCTTCTGTTTATGGGCAGTCGTGGCACTTACCGTCAGGCGAGCGCCTTCGTCGTCTGGTCAACGATTAAATGAAAAAAAATACAAATCTCTCCTCTTGAATATATATTAGTGTAGTATTCCTCTTGAATATATAAATAAATAACACCCAACAGTCACACACATAGCCCTGACCCCACAGTAAGATACGAGTCTTGTGAAGCAGGTATCAGGAACTACGAGAGACTTTCGGTCTCCCAACACCCAGACCCCGAAACAAATATTTGTGGATCAGACAAATATTTGCTCGGTGCGGAAATCGAACCCACGGCCTCACGTTTCACAGTCGGCTACTCGCCCACTGCGCTACGGAGGCTGTCAATTCTGTATATTCGTCTTTAATATGTATAAGTCTAATATTAGTGTAGATGTACATACCTGAAGGCGGGTATCTTCGTGAGCAGTGTGTCCAGCACAGTGACATCCCCTTTCAAGGGTGCGTGGTTCATTTCGATCTCGTGACGCATCGCCGACATCGACATGTTGAACAGACACCGGATCTCCGTGTTACCCATCACACCGTGACGTTCTGCAATTCAATTAAACATTAACGATCTTACTTATAAACTTTCTTAATCAATGATTAGTTAAACACTGTTTTACTGTATTTAAAAAGGTTTTTTTTTATGGCATAAATCGGCAAACGAGCAAGTGGGTCACCTGATGGTAAGTGATCTCCACCGCCCATGTACACCCACCACTAGAAGAATCATGGGCGCGTTGCCGACCTTAAAGGAAAGGGATAATTAGGGATGGGAAGGGGAGGGGATTTGGGCTTCCGGATATCTCACTCACCGTACGAAACGCAGCAGCAAGCCGCTACTTTACGTCGGGTTTCTGTGAGACAGTGGTAACGACCCGGTCGAGCCAGCCCATTACTTATAAACTTTCTTAAGCAATGATTAGTTAAACACTGTTTTCCTCTCTTTAGAAAGGTTTATAAGTGAGGCCCATAGTGCGTTACTTATGAACGTTATTTAAGAATTATAAATAAATAAATACACCCAACAGTCACACACATAGTCCTGACCCCACAGATACGAGTCTACGAGGGACTTGCGGTCCCACAACACCCAGACCCGAAACCAAAATTTGTGGATCACACAAACATTTGTCTCGGTGCGGGAATCGAACCCACGGCCTCTCGCTTCCTAGCCGTAGGCTACGTAGGCTATGAGTGATGGGAACATAACAGAGGAGAGACCTCCCATTTAGATAAACTTCATCTCACCTGGCCACAGCAGCACTAGACTTTGATATAGTGCCAGTTCAGTCTCAGTCAGCTTGAGTCGCGCAATGCTCTTGGCGGCCTCGAATATGCCCGACACAAGGGCCATATCGCGTGGATCACTAGAACAATAAAATATTTAATTAAATTTTGTCTTATTATCACACTTTTTACAAGTGTTCGTTTTATCCGGCCGGATACAAGTATCCTCCCACCAGCATTTGGTATTTGGTCATTTGATGTTTTATTTAATTAAAGACAGTATCAGTGGCGATTGGTGGAGGAAACCCTAAGCTAGTCCCTAGTCACTAAAATATCTTTAAATGCTACATTAAATTGTGTTATTAATTACATTTCAGTTAATTCACCTCGATGATTATAAAATCAGATTATTATATTAGCTGAAGATAAAGTAACGTCGGCTTCCCTTCACCTTTCGCCACTAAATCCTACTAATATTATAAACGCGATAGTTTGTAAGTATGGATGGATGTATGTTTGTTACTCTTTCACGTAAAAACTACTGGATGGATTTTAATGAAACTTTACAATAATATAGCTTATACATCAGAATAGGACATAGGCTACTTTTTATCCCGGAAAAAGCAGATCACGCGGGCGGAGCCCCGAGCAAAAGCTAGTATACTATAAGTACAAATAAATGAATTTAAATGAAACTTACCGCGCATGAACACATTCTCTAATTGGCAGTACCACGTCTCCATACAACACCTGGTCGCGGTTGATGTCGATCAGTCGCGACAAACGCACGATCGCAAGCTCAAACGAACCTATGCAAAAAATATAAGTTATCATTAAATCTAAATATATAAAACTCAAAGGTGACTGACTGACATAGTGATCTATCAACGCACAGCCCAAACCACTGGAGGGATCAGGCTGAAATTTGGCATGCAGGTAGATGTTATGACGTAGGCATCCGCTAAGAAAGGATTTTGATAAATTCTACCCCAAAGGGGTCAAAATAGGTGATTATAATATTTAAATGCTGTTCACGCGTTCACGGGCGGAGCCGCGAGCAAAAGCTAGTTGATTTATAAAATCTCTAAAACTTCATCTATGATTATTAGCCTTTTCATAGTATAGATCGGCAAACGAGCAAGTGGGTAACCTGTTAGTAAGTGATCTCCAACGCCCATGTACGCCCACAGTACTAAAATAGGCGTGTTGCCGATTTAAAAGTATTAATTTTGAAATATATATTTATACCCATATAAATACCCTATTTTTCACATATGTACTTACATCGCATCGTAATCAAATAGTGGAATAAACTTTCGGTTTTATATTAAAAATATACCGAATATGTATTTAAATAAGCATGTTTACGAAACATCTAATCGTGTGAAACTTTGACATTAATAAACATGTTTACTGACTAAATGCAGTGTAAACAAAAATTAAATTAAATTGTGCGACAGTTAGTTGCCCCTTATCACCTAATAAGCGATATTACTTACCTGATTTCAACAGCAGTATCTGATCATCTTGCGTGAGCTTCATGAACCCAGGAATGAGTTTGGCGAACTCTATGATGCTCTGTATCATGCCTGTTAGCTTGTCGGCGCAGTCTAGCCACATCTCCTCGTACGTCATCGAGTTGTAGAACAACAGTCTGCGAAAACGGTTCATTTAATTTCAAAAAATGTTCATTTTTTTGCATAAATAATGAGATGATATAAATGAACAACTATAGCGAACACTGTTGTTTCAGATTTTGTTCGTTTCTTTTTATATTTTTAATAAACAAATAAATGATAATGAAATAAACAAATAAATTCACTTTGGCATTTTATATTTACTCCTTGTCATATTAAAAATTAAATACAATAATTAGATGGACAACTCAAGTAAATTATTTCAGTGATTTTTTTTTATTTGGATATCAGGATAGAATACTGCCTGAATATTGATGTGATGTTTAAAGTTTGTGATACATCGCAAGGTACGGTCGTTATTTAATTACTAAATCCTCCACTAATTGGGGGAAAACCAATTATAAACAAATTATTGTCGTCCGTTGATTTGAAATGTGGTTCATTATGACCTCATTGTTTAAGTCACAGCGATTTTAAGCTGAGAAATTGTGAGATATTGGATTCAGATCCTAGTTCACGTTGCCATCAAAACATGGGATGGTAATAACCTCGGCGAACCGTAGATGCATTTGTTGTACATCCCTTGGGGAATAAAGGCGTGAGATTTTTATATATAATTTGTTCCGCATTTCAAATCAACATAAAAATGAATGAGTATTTTACAATGATCCTCTTGATTCGGTGATGATGAGGCTGGCGATTTTGTTGTGAAGCCGGGCCAAGGCCCGACAATCTAACGGTTAGATGAAAAATGATTATAAGCATTTGAATAATTTACACTCAAATAGGCTATCCACACTAGGTAAGTACTTAGATGCGCACATATCAAAACGATAGTTGGTGTAGATAGGCCTTTATAACAATATAGGATACATAAGTGAATCAATGAAGAGTAATTAATTATTTCTTTAGGGTTTCTAAACAACGCCATCTATGCGTAGATTTTTGTAACATTTTAAGGATTATGATCTGGACAAGCAACCATGAACTTGTACGACATTAATCTACTTACTTGGACACGTCCGGCGGTTTACTGAACATCTCGTGTATGTATTCCAATTTTAGATTTGTGTTCGCATGCGCTTCCGCTAGACTCTTCACGAGGACCTTGCTGATGTCGCTTGGTTCTACTGGAAACAAAAATATAATTGGTTAAATAATTCGACAATAGATGGCGCTGCACCGAGTTAATTTTAAGACCACAGCACCATAGGAATTTCTCAAACTTAATAATTTTAGGTAAATAATCAAATCAATTAATCTCTTCTACTTTTAACTAATAATAGTAAAAATCTAAGTACATAAGGCAAAATACAAAATGAAACATTGTTGTCTTTATTTTACGATAATACACATAATAACTATAATAATATCTACGTAATAATAATAGAAAATAAAATAAAATTAAACATAACTTTAATAAAATAAAAGTAGCTTAAAGTAAAATAACAAATCAAGTAAATAATACATCATTACATTTTACACTGGTAGGTATCACTACAACATGCTATTTACATATTGTCATTTTGGCAATTTAAGTCAGTTATTAGTTTATTTATTTATCGAATTTTTGTATTAGACAAATTATTTTATGATGGATGTATAAGGAATATGGTCGTGGATCCACTATCGGCATTCTTACTGGGATCTTGCTTCATTGCGTGTTGGCGTAAGTTAATCATTGTTAAAGATTCATGTTGTTAGAAAACCTATATTTTACTCTTTGTACTTTATTTTATAAAAAAAAACACTTTATAAAAATCTATGAGGTAAAATCCACGGACCGTAGGTCTTATTCGATACCGTAAGTACCTCCTTCAATCTAAAACAAGCGTGCCAATTTTTACTATGTTTGTCAATTCAGCCTGCGGTTAATCACCTAATTGTTCTCAGTAGTTGCTTCTAGTTCTCTTGAAGGAACTACTAATAGTAGTAGTAGTAGTACACTAGTGTGCTGCCCAAAAATATGCCCAAGATCGGCACGCTACGGATACGAAACTATATAAGTCTGTAATCTTTGCTCCGTAAGACGTAACCTATACTTAAATACTGTAGGGACCTAAATAGTGTACTCAAAGTACGTAAATGTTATGTTACGAAGTCTAAGAACCTACGCTTTTCTAATACTTAGCACAATCGAATGTACTTTTAAATCTTCTAGCATGCCTTCTTCCTTGCTGTTTGACTCTACCGTTTTTGCCATACCCGATCGTAATTATCCAAGAGCCTAAGGGTACTTCTACATCAAACCCCCGAGGTAGCTCAATGTGCCATTTTAGTGTAAGTACCCTAATTATCTACAAAAAACATAGACACAAATATTTCAGTTCTATTTCTTTCAACGATTCGCTGTATTATAAATTAATACACCAACATAGCCAGGTAGGGCTACAGAAAGATACAATTATTACAATATATATAGTATAGTGGCTGAAGTCATTTACGATACTTAACGTTTGTTTCAGGGCAATAAAAAAATGTATAACGTGTACTGTACTCGAAGAGGCATCGTACTTAAGACAGTGAAAGCTTGATCGTTTATTAATATATTCAGAAATTTATCGAGTTTGTTTTATCTAAATACCCTAAAGGAATTACGATTTCAATTCCGATAAGAAATGCCAAAATAAACACACCCATAGCAAATACATAAATTAATAGATATGCCCTCGACACAATGGTTCCAATTCAATTAGTTCATTCAATCTTTTATATTCAGAAATATTTTACTGTTGACAGCAAAAGAAATAGAATGGGCATATCTAAACATCTATGCTAATAAAAATTATAACATGTAATTTCTTACATCTAAATATAAAATAAAAAAATACTAGCTTAAAAATAAAACTTGCTCAAAAAAACGAAAACGGCTAACGAATGTAAGGTAAGCACGCACATCGACCAAACTTACGAGGCAGGTCGTCGCTGGAGCCGCTGTGACTGGACGTCTGGTGCCGGCGGTTTGTTACCGCGTTGGGATTCACCATTCCCATCCCAGTCATATTTATGTTCATCGGATCCATCAACCGGCCATGTCCGCTGCTAGATGTCAAGTCATCAGGACTCAAGTCCTCACTCGTCAGAGACACAGAACTCTGACCACTGACGAGGACCGTGTTCTGGATATCCATCGGACTGTGCTGGATGTTTGACGGACTGTGTAGAAACGTTGTGGAGTCCACATAACTCGCCACAAGGTTGTCAACGCCCATCGATGTTTCTGGCTTAATCTCTTGCTTTATATTAATCACACCACTAGATATAGAGGCTGGCGACTGAATCCTATCCTGTTCGTATCGGTCGAACTCCTGCAGTCTGCCTCGTGGTAACTCGTTGATGGTCGATTGTCGCATTGTGGTGGTCGCCGTGGTCGCAGTTGTTGTGGACGTCGATCCGGACGGTCGGACGATGGTCGTACTTTTTTGCTGATCGTCTACCGAAAAGTTATTCGACGATTACAATCACAATAATTTCATAAACGCTGTATGAAGTCCGGCCTATATAATATACCTGTATTGAGTGAAGGTCACTTTCCTCATCACCTAGATTCTAGGAAAAGCTTCTATATTTTTGCTCCATGACACAAATAACTGTAGTATAAAAACATGATTCCTGATGGCTCGTCTAATATGATGGACATACATGGCTTTACGTTCAAACTTGGCTCCTTTGAATGGCATAAAGTACACACCACATTGTCTTCAATACCTTTCACCCAAAGACTGTGCGAGGTTTGACGTTCGGCCTTGGACGTTCAAGTCTCGTCCAATACCAAACCACACATATTGTGGCCAACAGATTACATTGGTGCAAATAGTTCGATGGCATAAAAATCCTAATAAAATATCAACTTACTGTGTGGAAATTCAGGGTCCAAGTAGCCTTGTTTTTCATAAGGGGTTGTGGAGTCGGCAAAGTTTGCAGAACCGTCGTATGGCTGGTCTGCTTGTTGCTGCGTTTGGATGCTGTTTATGGTGGGGTTGAGAGGCGGGCCGACATTGTTGTACCCGTATGGCGACAGCGGCGACCCATAACCAGGGTACCTGGAAGTAATGTTCGAAATTCTGCACTTTTAATAAGCAGTTGTAGGTTATAATTTTTAAGGTCATTATTTTTTTAGGTTTTTAGAAGAATCGTAAGTTTGCCACGTTAATGTTGACTATATTATGCAATAAATATAACGTAAGGTACCTATAAAATGTAAACAAATTGCTCGGAATAACCACTTCATAACTCATAACAATTTCCTTCTGCGTTATAAATCTTAGTAATTTTTCCAAGTATTAAAACCTGTTCGTCGTCTTATAATAGGGCGTATCTCTCTATCTAATACATTTATTTATTGGCTGTATGACCACTTTTTATCCATTAATTGCTTGTTTGTGGTAGGTACATTAAAGGGCTATGTAAAGCAGGTTAAAGTAATTGTAACAGTTGCTCTTAAATCTAAAGTAATTACAACCATATTCGTTAAATAATAATAGATTGTTCAATTATTACAGTAGCCCTATTCAATTTCTTCATAAAATTTTTACGACAGTTTATAAATTGCCCGCGAATCAAAACAAGCTATAAAAACAACGCCATCTATCACGTATAATAAGAATGTAGTTGTACCGCTATTCGATACTAGGTGGAGCTATTTACAATTTACAGCTACGCGCTATTCTATGGTGTCACGACACGACGGTATATACCGTTGTTCGCGCACAATAATGACGTCTGATGCCACTGACACGAATAAACATGGTGCAGTAATGAATTACGGAACAGTGAACTGTTGGAAGCGAGCGGTGGTTTGATTCAAATTCACTCAAAGCGATGTCACGGAACACGCACAAACCAAATTTATCTCTGCCTTGTGAATATTGCATATAGTGAAATGTTTCTAATTTACCATCAGTTTATTGTTTTTCGCGTATATAATACTTGAAATACGAATTTTAGTTCGCTAACTGTTTATTTTATTTTGTTTAAGCAACTTACTTTGCCTATTACCCATGGGTTATCCATATTTAAATACAGCTACAAGCCATATGTACTTCAATTTTAAAACAACAGTACAATGTGGCATACATTGCGTAAAATAACAATCCTTAGTACAGTAATAACATAACAGATGTCGCTGCTCACCCATTGTAATGACCATGGAATTGATCACTCGAGCTCGGCGTTTGTTGCTGTGTGTCGTACACCGAGTCGGGGGCGGCATCGGTCTGCCTCATTTGCGCCTTATGGAACCGTACCTCGTCTTCCACTTTTTCACGTTGTTTCTTCGACATGCGTCCGAATTTGACCGCTGTGAACAAGAAAAATAACAATTGTAGATGGCCATGACTAAGTATTCACCAATATTTATCAAAATTATAAAAATGTGTAAAAAACCGTTCAATATTTCTAAACTAATAGAATTCAAAAGATATAGTACAATACACTTATTAAATGTAGTTCTGCCATCCGCCACATCAAGCGTTACAGTCGCTTATAAATCGTATGACATAATTGAGATTTCAATTTTCACGTAATTCGCATGCATTTAACGTTCACACGACAAAAAATAATGCATAACACAATGCAATTACTTCCCAATGACACCTAACTGAAGCTCAAGTTACTCAACACTTCATAATATCGGTGTGTGCGAATTGTGTCTGCGTGTGTGCGTGCGTGTGTGTCTGTGTGCGGAGCTGTGTGCGAGTGTGCGTCGGGCTCGTTCGTGTGCGTTCGGGACACATCGGGCGTTGGCACAGTGCCTAGTGGAACAACGAACTCTCGAACTCTGAAGTCTGACGTACCTATGTACATGACGTATCGATACGTAACCCAGCAATCAAGTTTAGCGGGAAAACGCGGCGAAAATAAAAAGCCGCGAGCTATTTTCACACAGCGCGCGTTCGCACGCCCACTTTAATCGGTCGTATTATTTATGTTTTAATATTATATTTTTTCGTCTATTAAATCTTTGTTAGAAGTTCGATGACCGACGTTCGTTAGTGTTGACCTCTTGTTTAGAACAATTAGTATGGAAGAGGAGATCTAGTTATTGGTTTTAAACAGCGACTTATATTTTTAAGTGTTTTCTTAGAAAACGATTTTGAGAACAATAGCTGTTTTTCTTTTTCTTTGACACAGGCAAGGAATGGTTTTAATGAGTATATTTTATGAAACATGATTTATAATTTATGTTTAGAACAAATCCTTTGTATGGGGCACACAGAGCTTGCTCATGATTATGTTTCAACATTTCATGCTCATTTTGTACGGTGTTTAAAATTTGGTTTTATTCTAACAATGAATGGACAGAGTGTCCACCTAGAAGCAAGAGGTCACTGCCACCATGAAATATTATTTTAAATAGCATTTTGACAATCTATTAGTGGCGAAGGTTGAGGGGAAATCGCCGCGTGTTTTGCTTCGCCTAATGATTTTTTTTACTATAACTGATTCCACTGAATTGTTATACCAGCAAACTTTCCATAATAACCTCAAAATAAAACATGATACATATCGAAGTTATATAGAAGCATTTCAAAGTAATCATCTTCAAGTCTTTCCAATATTATTTTGGAAATGTTTATATTCTCAGAATTCACTTAATACAAATTAATTCACACATTATCTTGTTTTATATTAATTTCCGGGAAGAACTAGTTACACGTATTTTAGATTTTCATATTATATTTTTATTAATTTTCGTAGTTACATTTTTAGTTTCTGATCGTTAGTGCATTTTTAAAAATAATTTAATGTAGCGTCAAAACGAGCACGGTAAATAATAAATCTAAATAATTAAATTAATTAGATACATGTTTTTTTAGCTAAACTCTTTACCGAAAATTTAAAAAATCACACCTTGGACCTCAAACATTTTTTTTAATTCCCCTTTGTAATATAAACTGATTTATCGAAAAAACTTGATGAATTGATGAATTAGTACCTGCTTCGGATCCTCATCAAACTCGATCTTTCAACTTTATTATATAAAACTTGATTAATACATTGCTTATGTTACGTACATTTATAAAAAGCTGAATATATTTATGTACGTTACGCCGAGCGGCCGCAATGTTGCACAACGGTTGTGATGCGAATTCATGTATCGATAAACACTATCGATTATAGAACTTCAGTTCCTTTGGTGTCGCTATTTTGCTCATAATATGTACTTGGATTATGGATAAAAGAGGGAATGATAGACCAAAATGTCAAGTCTCTGAATGAGTCAACGTATGTCCAGACACGTTCTGGTTATGTTAAAAATTGATATTAGTCTGCAAAAACACCTATTTAGTGGCGCTTTACACCTTAACTATAAATAATATGGCCAAAATCTTCACTCTTGGTATAAAAATCCTATACCTAATTTCGATTGAAAAACTGATAATTTTATTTTTATTTAAATATATCATAGATAGAGGGATTTCCTATTATCAGGAAGGCAGAGAAATTCATAATAAATGCAGCCTAAATGTCAGTATCTATTTAGGTCGCAGGCTCACAATCAATTATGCCGGTAGACGCGTCGCCCTCGTTTCACGTGATAAAAATAATATAATATCAAAAGATAAGATAATATAATATATGTAACAATATGTACACAATGACAGACGGTCAGCCTAAATTACGGATATATTTCTTTTTGTTTGTACGCAAAGTCGCTTGGTAGACTACCTAGTCGTACATTTTATGGCCGCTGAAGTTGGTTTCTGAATTCTGAAATTCTGAAAGTTTATTGCATACAAAATGCTGAGTAGCATTGATAATCATATTTCAAATTCAATAATTCCGATTCTATGTAATTTCACATCAAACAATTCCAATTCCTTAAACTATCGACATATCGATATCGATAAACGGGCCGTCACGAGACGTTACGTGGTATTGCGCAATTCTCGTCACTACGCTTCGACGACGTCTAGCTATGCATTTACTGACACAAGACCCGCGTCGCATGCACTGTGCAAACTGGACTTTTTGATTAAAAACTACTTTTATATCATTGCGATCTAAATACATCAGGAACTTGTCTAGCCGCATGTAATATGTTAAACAGACTTTCTACTATCGAATACATTGTTATAGCATTACGGATAATAAATAACTGACAGAATTTCGCCATGTCTAAGTCGTAAGTAAATTTTCTGAAGCAGAAAATATTATTTATTACTTATTTATTCATATTTATAATTATTTATTTATATTCTTCTTGTATTTATAATTGATATTATGTATTTTATGTTATTTTATATTTTTATATTCAAAGTCGTTATATTTTTATATTCAAATTTATTCGTTAAATACTAATTGGCCTTATATTTTAAATTTTTATGACAACGTCATCGCAGTTCTATTGCGTATACTGCTGTTCTGATGTCGCGGGTGCAATCCCCGGGCCGAATAAAAGTGAATTTGGGTTTTTCTATCACGAAACGCTCTCAGCATCAGCCCGGTGTCTAAAATTTGTGCCCGGTATGGCGATAGGTTCGACCTCTATTATATCATGGGACGGAAATAAGCTCGGTGAAATGTGGGGGACATTTCGGTATATCTCTGCCTACCCTTTCGGGGATTGCAGGCGTGACTGCGAAATATAAATGTAACGCCATCTCTTGTCAAATAGATACAAGTAATGCAAATAATAGTTTTGAAAAAAATAACAGATGTCGCTAAATGTTCATTACAAATAAATTACCAAAATAATTTTCGAGAACTTCGGCACAGGATTTTATCTTTAACATGAGTCAGGATATGATCATTGTGTTTATATAATTTTCAATCACTAACATGAGAAATCAATGTAATATGAATTTAAAATGTCACCACAAAGCGTCTACAGTAAATCCTGTGGTCAATAGTAAGTACTTGTAGGTGTCGCGTATGCGAAAGTCTATCGGGGTAGGTTTGTCTATTTTTGCCACTAATCAACAGTGCATATGCACAGTTGTGTTCTGATTTGAAGATCCGATTCGAAGTTTTGTAAATCCTGGCTCGGAAAAGTGACTACGCTTCATGTGATGGCAAATGTTATAGTAAGAACATGGAATCACAACCTCCGCACCCATGGGAGCCGTCAGGATTACTTTCAGGGAGGTGCATCTGCATCTACACACTATTAAAAAGCTACTTAATCTCTGTAGTAGTTGGTTGGCGTTATTGTTCGGGGAATCCCCGCTGCCCGCTGACAGGGGGGTGCAAGTGCACCCCCTTGCCCCTACCGGCACCCATTTCCGCACCGATACAAATGTGTGCGTGACTAATATTAGCTTCGGATCTGGGTATTTTGAGACTGAAAGTCTTTCATAGTTCCTGATACCCAGGATACAAAGATTAGTGTACCGTCATATTATTAATTAATTATTATTATTACTACAGCCAGATACTACTTTAAATAACTTGTCTCTGCTACAGCTGACCCTAGATTGAGATAAGCTTGGAGAACTATGTAGCATTAGTTGCACCTCTGCCTACTCCTTTAGAGAAACGGCGTGAAGTTATGTATGTTTACGTGAACTCTACATAAACTGAATTTAATCCTATATTCTAACGGACTCAGACTTTTCGAAAAATCTCTACAAATTCTTTTTTTAAAATATCGTAAGACGTTGTGTTCTTGTACGAAGTTCCATTAAATCACACACACACCTCAAAGTCTAGAGTGTACATTACGTGTTATCAGCAGCTGATAAGGGGCCGTTGACCCCGGCCCGCTTCCTAGTGGCCACGTGTTACGCGCTACGTAGTTTTGTATCGGAGTTATTGTTTCTTCGTGCTGATTGTGGGCGTGTTGCACGCTTGTTCGTCATTACATATACACAGCGAGGGCTAACGTATTGATTGTATAATGTATAAGCTCATGCTCGTACTCCTGAAGGGGTAGGCAGTAGTGTATAGTATACTTCGTCGAGCTTATTTCCGACCCATGATGTGATAGGTGGCGAGTGTATGAGCGATTTTTCTAATTGAAAACTCAAGCTGTGTGTGACCTTAGTTATTTTTATATACAAAATTGATTCAATTGTTGTTGTTAATTCAAAGTTCTGTGTGGTGTTGCATATGTTTATGGGCAGGCTTCTTACCATCAGGCGAGCGCCTTGCTCGTATCGTCATTCAATCAAATAAAAAAAAAATTGTAAAAGTGTAAATGAATGAATACAAAATTAAAAGAGACTTACCATCACGGCTCATGCCGAGTTTGAGGCACTTCTGGAGCCGGCAATACTGGCATCTGTTGCGGTTGACGCGATCCACCACGCAGGCTTTGTTGCGCGGGCACTGGTAGTTCACCACTGGAAGGGTTGACTGCGTTAATAATGGCGACATTGACGGGTTAAGTGGACCGATCGTGTACAGGGTGAAATTAATGTGGGTTGGGTTGTGTACACTGGTAGTTGGCAACTGGAATGGTTGATTATATTAATATATCGTCGATGAAGTACCAATACCTCCTAGGTGTTGAGAATCTAATTTTACACGAGACTGTTTAAAATAAGGTTTTATTTCACAAAAACTGTTTAAAATAAGGTTTTATTTATTTTGATCAACTATTGATAGTAAATAGTTTCCAATACATTAATACCTTTTTATTAGTTACTAATAGCACGAGATCCGGCAGTAGAATCTCTACGTTCATGACGTAGATGCTCAAGCTCAAATTTCTACATTCATTTTCGAATAGGACAATACATTGATCATAGGGTGCCAGTCAAAAAGTGCCCGCATAATTTTTTTTTTTTTTAAATATAATTACCTTTTGGGAAAAAATTTCGTTCATGGTGTAGTTAAATAAAGCATTGTTCCTATTACACAGCTATGTATGTAGAGAATTCAAAAAACCATGGATGCCGTTGCCTACTCGGCCGCAACTACTTGGCAGCCAGGTGTAAACGGATAATACTTTTTTGTACGGCAACTATGGTTTTTTGAATTCTCTACATACATAGCTGTGTAATAGGAACAATGCTTTATTTAACTACACCATGAACGATTCTTTTTCCCAAAATGTAATTATATTTAAAAAATAAAACAATTATGCGGGCACTTTTTGACTGGCACCCTATGATCAATGTATGTCCTATTCGAAAATGAATGTAGAAATTTGAGCTTGAGCATCTACGTCATGAACGTAGAGATTCTACTGCCGGATCTTAGGCTATAAGGGATGTGGTTTATGTTTACGTCTATTGTAATAAAAAAAGTTATTTTGGACTAAATTGTCAGTTAGGAGGTATTGGTACTTCATCGACGATATGTGATTTTTTTATGGCAGAGATTAGCTATCGTGTGTTTATTAATTAGAACTTAAACGATTTAGGAGTTGACGCTATAGGGTTAATAGTGCCAATATTGGGGTGTCTGGACGGACTAAGGTATTGTTATTAATTTAATTAAAGTGCCTTTAAATGGACTATGACCAAATAATTATATTAATAATTTTATGTAACCCACATTAATTTACACAATTCCACCGTCTTAATTTTTAACACCAACAATATGGAAAAGATGCGTAGAAATAAACTATGCAATAATAACATTAGTATACAAAATTTATAACAGAATTAGTTTATCCTTTATATATAATTTAAATATATTTTCGTAATAATTTATGCAGGTTTTAATAGTAAGAAGAGAATTAAAATGACTAAAATTAAATGAGAACTCGATAAGATTTTTCGAAGGTATGTGAAGTCTGCCAACCCGCATTAGGCCAGCGTGGTGGACTAAGGCCTAATCCCTCTCATTTAGTAGATGAGGCCCGTGCCCAGCAATGGAACGTATATAATACAGGGCTAGTAAAAAAATATATCAATGAATATGAAGCCGACCTGTGCTCTGCGAACGCCTGAAGAATCCCTTGCACCCCTCGCATGTGATCACCCCATAGTGCACCCCAGACGACTTGTCGCCGCACACTTTGCACGGTATTATCTCGATTTGGGCTGAAACAAACAGAAAACGTACATTAATAACAATGCTTTTTAAATTAGTATCAGTGACAGCCTCCGCGGCGCAGCGGGCGAGCAGCCGGCTGTGAATCGAGAGGCCGCGGGTTCGATCCCCGCACCGAGACAAATGTTTGTGTGATCCACAAATATTTGTTTCGGGGTGTGGGTGTTGTGAGACCGAAAGTCTCTCGTAGTTCCGGATACCCACGACACAAGACTCGTATCTTACTGTGGAGTCAGGACTATGTATGTGACTGTTGGATGTATTTATTTATTTATTATTATTTATTTAACCGCCAACAAAAAAAGAGGACTGTTGTATGTTCAGCCTCTTTGTCAGTCTGCGGGTGTATTTGTACGAGGCTTAAACGAAGGACGGATTTTAATGCAGTTTTTTTATTGCTAGTAATAGTAGGTACTCTATTGAGTAGGTACTCTATATTGCTAGTAGTCGTTGATAGTACTATAGCAATAGGTTTAATGCGCAAACAGATGTGCTTTCCTCAAACCAATACCTCTTTGGCCCGTAGACCTGTCGACCAATAGACAAGGCAAAGACCCAGTATCACCTTATTGCGATTGCGGTTTAAATATCCCCCTACCCACTTTAAGGAGTGATCTTTTTCCAGCAAAACGAATCTCGAATTAAAATATTTTTTTAAAGTCAGTTTGGCATTGGGAGGGGTATCTCTGTATATTAAACAATTGCTTAAAATAATAATATTCTGGATTCGAATCCCAGTTCGGGTGATTACAATTTGGGTTTTAGTTTGTCGATAATCACACATGAGTTGCCCTAGATTGGAATTTGTGCCCGGTATGGTGATGGATATAAAATCATGGGAAATAAGCTGGCCGAGCCATGGATGCAGCTCTAGTGCACCTCTGCCTACCTCTTCGCGGATACAGGTGTAAGCTTATGTATATGTGTAATAGCCAATTAATTTAATATAAAACATCTGTCTGATGGAACACAAACATCTGCTCTACAAATATTCAATGGCTTTGATGGAGTTTTTATAACTGTAAAAACTCGTGTAACTCATGTATTTAACACAATTTGTTTTAAATAATTTTATACAGGAATATAATATTTTCAAAAAAAAATACTAATTTTATTCCAGCAATAAGTGAAATAGACATATAAATAAATAATAGTCATAAGTTCAAAAAAAGCCTTAGGCAGCTCCTTACAAAGATAGAATTCGAAATTGGAATTTCAACTGCCCGCCATTTTTGGTCGGAGCGAGTTCGTCGACCCCGAGGCAAGGTCGGAGCGCGGCCGATGACTGCACGTCGGTGTGTGCGTTAGACCACTACATATCTCATAGTAAGGGTGGGTGCGGGAGCGATGGGACCTCCGCACGAATTACGGTATTTTTGGTTTGTGTTCTCAGTTAACTGTAATGGGTCTTATAATAGATGTTTTTGATGGGATATATCATAATTATTAGCATTTAAATACAGCGTATTAGGCAATGCTAGTTGCCTGTATACATTTTAAATATGATACTTCCCAGAGGGTTTGACGTCACTCAGGTTAGGCGGCCACTCTTAAAACCTACAAGCCAAATCACTCTTTAACATGTGTTAAAAAGCATGCTGCGCCGACCACACTGCGAGTGGGATAAGAACAGGTGGTAGAAGAAAATTAAAAATTGATAATCCACGCGTATAATATGAAATTGATGATTTCTTACTCTGAATTAAAATTTTAACATTTCACTTCTTCAATACATCAAAATAAAGCTCTATTTTATTAAAATTGGCTCATCAACTTTTTATGTGTTTTTACTAATGATTTTATGTTTATATATCACTTGTCAATAGTTATTAATATTGTGCCTGGTCAACGGCCTTATCCAACTCAGGTACATTAAAATAAAAGAATAGCAGATATGAGCATATTGAACAATGGTCGGTTAAATTTTAACCGACGATCTACGACAGCCAATTTCGGTGGTAACAGTTTCACATACACTCCATGTATACTGACAGCACGATATTTTATCCTGTAACAGCTACATCACCACACTGTACCTGATGTTAAGTACAGTGCAGTCCAAATAATGACGACCGTCAAGACATGTCGCGTCCCTCGACGACGGTCGGCAATATTATGTCGAGCTGAAGGCACTGGATATACACTGGCTGACCCCGGAACTCGACACGCCTGAACGAGCCGCTATGGCTGGTTTTTACCATGTATATGGTGGTCGCTATCCAGTTTATATCTTGCTGTCTTTTACTAGCTTTTCCTCGCGCCTCTGCCCGGGTGATCTGCTTTTTCCGGTATAAAAAATAGCCTATGTTACATCTAATACCTCCAAGAATATGTGTACAAAGTTTCATGATGATCGGTGAAGTAGTTTTCGCGTTATAGCGTAACAAACAAACTTACATTTCTAATATTAGTATGATTTGATAAATAACGTGTACTTTGATATAGTGAAGCGCGAAATACATTTCGGTATATTTATGTGGTAATTAAAAAATTAGAATAACTACATACACATACAACTACATATTGTCTAGAATGTGTTACGGAACGCACAATCGTATAATGTACATAAAACAATACAAATGTATCTATATATTTAATCGGAATGCCCTTTAATGATGTTAATTAAATAAATTCAAGCTTCCGCACTCAATTACCGACATCTACTAATAAGATGTAATCAACAATGTTTATACCAACAAGTCATATGGTTGAAGTGCTATTTTTATACAATTAGATAAGTGAGTGTCGTTACCCGACGTGTGAGGTCATTTGCCACGTTATTATGATTTTTTTACTCGACCATTATTTTGTTGCATGGTCAAGAGTTTAATACATATTATATTTAATTCGTTGTCCGAATTATATTGAAGCTTAATCCTAAAGAGTTTATATTTTCACAGATTACTTAATAATACTATGTAATATTGAGAATTTGAAGTTATTTACAATATTATTAACTAGCGACCCGCGCCGGCTTCGCATGAGTAAAAATATGTTGGTACGATATCACATTACAAATCTCTGAATTTTTCGTTGTTTTTAGACTATAACATGTATGTATTATACATATAAACCTTCCTCATGAAGCACTCTATCTATTGCTGAAAACTGCATTAAAATCCGTTGAATAGTTTAAAAGATCTAAGCGAACGGACGGCGGAAGCGACTTCATTTTATACTATGATATTTACAATATTCAAACGCCTATATGAACGGAGTGCAAGACAACAAAATGTATTTATACACTGAGATAGAAGTACTAATTTTAGACTGACGGATAAACTGTGACACAATTTTGGGTCATAACATTGAGAAAATTTGGGTCAAGGACATCTGAAAGTAATAAGAATCGAAACATTAAAAGGTATAAAGGTCATAAACGTCATATCGAACACTTTAAAACAGTATTTGAGACGGTTATCGCAGTTTGTTTATAACTTTTTACTTGATTTAATTTGTTCAAATTGAGCTATAAATATGAAAAAGGCACGATAAATGAAAAAAAAAACACGATAAAGATCAATTCTTTCTTAAAAGGAGAAAAGAGAAAAATACTTTAATTAAATTACGTAACTTATTAAAGTTATTTATTTTTTTGCGAATGACTCGTAGAATTTTACGTTTGAGTATACATTGTCGTGTTTTTACGTTCAATAAAATAATCCCCAGGCAATTAGCTCGTAATAAATTACAGCATTATGATATGTTTGTGTATTTTAACAAGCTCTACATGGTATAATGTCCTATTAGGTAATATTTTTTAATAATATGAATGATGAAACAAGCAGGTCGCTCGTCAAGGTAAGCGCCACGCCTGCCCATAAACAGAAGCAATACCTCACAGAACTTTGAATTACAACGCACTCCATGGCACTGTACTGCGTTCTACACCCAGAGACAAGGTTCTTAAGTCTCATAATGCCCAGTAGTGTCACTAGCTTCAATTACCTTCAACTAGAAACACAACAAAGCTTACACACTGTTGCTTGGCGGCAGAAATGGACAAAGTCTTGGTAATACCAGACAGGCTCTGGCATACTACCATCTAGTAGCCTTCACTAATAACAGAAGTATATTCTGACGACCATAGGACACACTGAATCACCAAACTTCTCAAACTTCTAGTGTTGCTTCTGTTTATGGGCAGGCGTGGCGCTTACCATCAGGCGGGCGCCTTGCTCGTCTCTTCATTCAATGAAATAATTAAAAAAACCGTCGCCATAATTTTGCCGGCCAATATAATTTTATGTACACTAACTGCCCCGGAACGCAACTCGCCGGGACTAGTGAAGACTCTGCTGCTTATATTACTAATGGGCATAATCTAAATCCGCTTTATTAAATTTAATTGCATTTTAAAAACATTGTAATGATTGAAACAATCAACTATTGATTATACTACCACGTGTAGCGATGAGTAGGGTCATTATATTGTAAAAAGTACATAGCCAGTTAGTTTTGTTATAATAACATACTCGTAATGTGACACTGTAAATAAATAGAGAGATAGAGATAGAGAGAGAGAGAGAGAGAGAGAGAGCCTATGAGAAAGTGGGGGTGAATCATTTGTGTATTATCGAGAAAATATGGACATATCAGTCAGATAGCTCTAAAACAAATAACTTTTGTCCTTCAAACAAAAAACTTTTTAACAAAAAAATTCAACCCACGAAATTTATTTTCAATCAATTCTATCTATCTATATATCTAACAAAAAAAATTTTTTATAAAAAAAAAGCAAAAAATATAAAACTGCATTGCAACCGCAATTGCAGGTCTCTTTGGAGTCGGTACCTGTGTCGCTGCCGGTCAACTGAAATTGCACTGAATATAAAAATATACGTGTCGAATTGAGAACCTTCTCCGTTTTTTTCGTCGGTTAAAAATATCGGAACATTACCCAATATCATCAAACAATTAAAACATACTGTCTATTTTATTACGAAGACAATGGACGACATTTTGTTGTAACAAAAAGCTGCATTCTAGATTATTGCTAAACGCCTATTGTCGTATTAGATAGACTTTTGCAATATCCTCTACGGATTTAGTGTTCTGTATACGAAGAATGTCGAAAACTATTACACCCACGCAGTGTCTGACAAAATGTCTCTTTGTCCACTTAAAAAAAAACCATTTTAAACAGTAGTAGGCCGCTGATATTTTACTTTGTTTTATTTGATTAAATGACGAGACGCGGCGTTGGACGTCCGCATACCAGGTGGACGACCTGATAAAGGTCGCAGAAAGTCGGAAGTCCTGTGGCTGATGATGACGATGATGATGAAATGACGAGAAGAGCAAGACGCTCGCCTGATGGTAAGCGCCATAAAGCCACGCCCATAAACAGAAGCACACAGAACTTTGAATTACAAAGCACTGCATGGCACTGAACTGCGCTCGTCACTCAGAGACATAAGATGTTAAATCTCATAATGCCCAGTAATTTCACTGGCTTCAATGTCCTTCAAACACAAACGTAAACTAAACTTTTAATAAACAAAGTGTATTATGGCGGATATCCTAACATATATAAAAAAGTAAAAAAAATCGTTTTCTAAAAGGCACGGTACCATCGGTGTGCGAATTTAACTGGCATTTCGACGGTTTAATGCTAAAATCTGAGAAAATCATGATGTCAGCTTCAATACGATAGTCAAAGTTGGTAGACAATGTGTTAAGGAAAATTAAATATATTATCGTTTTACCTATAGAATACTTGGTATGTGGGGTATACCACATGATCCCAATACATGACCTAGATGAAGAATAAATTAAATTAAATATCGATGTATACATTGTTTTATTCTGACACGGCAAAGTGACTTTTGTTTTAATTTAATTGAATGAGGAGACGAACAAGGCGCTCGCATGATGGTAAGTGCCTGGTCTACGCCTGCCCATAAACAGAAGCAACACCACACATAACTTTTAATTACAAAGCACTGCACGGCACTGAACTGCGCTCATCACCCCGAGACATATTCTAAGTCTCATAATGTCCAGTAATTCACTGGCTTCAATGTCCTTCAAACCGAAACACAACAGTGCTTAATAAATTTTGCTTGGCGGCAGAAATAGACAAAGCGGTTGTACCAACCCGGCCTCTCGCATACGAGGGACCTACCTTGTAAACAATCCTGCCTCTACGTACATGTTAAAGGCGCGAGAGTCCGGGACATAACGCATTAGTCCATAAGTTAGAACCAGACGTGATACATTGACTTCCCGGTTCTGGAAACGTATTTATGACGCCAGTACTTCAGCTACGCCTAGGCAATGGATTTACTGATTTAATATCACAGTTTATTGGATATGTTTTAATCCTACTAATATTATAAACGCGAAAGTTTGTAACTATGGATGGATGGATGGATGTATGTTTGTTACTCTTTCACGTAAAAACTACTGGATGGATTTTAATGAAACTTTACAATAATATAGCTTATACATCAGAATAGAACATAGGCTACTTTTTATCCCAGAAAAAGCAGATCACGCGGGCGGGGCCGCGAGCAAAAGCTAGTCTACCATAAAACAACATGTTTGAATGAGATATATCACTCACTCGCTCACTTTCTGACAGATTTAATTCAAAATCTAAAAAATACTAAAGTTAGCATATTGAAATTCGGTCAGATGATAGTCTATGCTATGTAGAAGCCCGCTAAAAAGGGTTTTTGGGAATATACATTTTAAGGAGGAAAGTGCATTCGCAAGCGGAGCCGCAAACAAAAACTAGTTTCTAACAAAAATAATACACTTTTTTTTCTAATTGGTATTTTTATGTTTCAAGGACTTCTATGTTCTTCAGAAAACTACAGTTCGTCTATATTGGAATATTTTTAAGAAAATTAAAAAGGAAATACAATTTATATGATTTAAAATATAATAGAAAAGTTGTAGCGCTTTTAAAACAAATTATTACTACTGTATGAAATACAGTTCTTCACAATCTTAATTTCAACAAAACATACTTCAATGTTCTTCAAACTAAAATACTACAGTGCTGACACACTACTGCTTGGCGGCATAAATAGACAAAGCGGTGGTACCCACTCCCGGCCTTCCCCTCTCGAATACTAGAACATCTATCTAGTAAAAATTATGGACTCTTTTAATATGCATATTGTATTAATTATTGTCCTTATAAAAAAAATGTTCTATGTTATTTGAATTTAAAAAAGAATTAATGTGCCATAACTACCACTCATAATACAACACACACTAAAAAGATCTAAGTTGTCTGAGTTATTAGACAAACATTAGTTTTTTGCATATATCAAGGCTAAGCCATGCATCACATAACGAGCAGAACGCAAATCTATATTTAACCGAGTTACGTCGAGATTACTCAAGATACATTGATACCATGTTTTTATTCCGAAGATAAGGAAATGCCATTACTCGAAATGGCAACGCGTGTGAGTGAGACAACACTGCTTTAGTACACCGGCTCAACTTGCCCCGCTGCACTCGGCCAGCTGATCGTGACGTCACAGGTCGGCGACCCCGGCGCACCGTTCAAACGTTCGAACTTCGAAATTGTATCACGCCCGCGTGACGTCACAGCACGCGCGAGCTTTTTGAATTTGGAATTCGGAGTTTCGTATACCGTTTTAGGCGGCCGTTACGCGACGTTGCGTGTGCTTGTATCATAGCAATTTATTGTGCGCTAGTTACTTGGGGATTGTTAGTGTATCGCAAAGGGACATAAGACTGATTTCCACTGATAATGTCTACGTATGGCTGTAATAGCAGGTTCACATGATTCTTGAGTTGATCAAACCGTATTTGAATAGTCTGAACAGACTTTCTATCGAATCAATCAACAAAGAAATTGTTAAATTAGTCTCTTGTTGAATGTGATTCGACTCGTCTGAACCTGCCATTATGTGAACAGGTTTTCCTTAAACATAGTTCTGTCATTGACATTGACTGAAATGTCACATTGGAAATATCGAGAGCAACAGTTACTCTTAAATGAGACCATGTGTAGGTTTTTGGTGATCTCATGACAATGATACCATACACTCCCAAATTACTTCGAGGTTACTCCCAAATTACTTGGTCTTCAATAAACCATAAATTGTATAATTGGCAAAAAAAGTAATTTTCGTATTGATGTTCAGTTGAGAGAAACATATTATGACATTAGCTTTTTAGTATATTTCGGAGATAGGTAATAAATGTCATACGTCACATTCCGACCCATAAACAATCTTCATACAAAAAAATCATGTCCATCCGTTGGTCCGTTTCTTTGCAAACGAAGGACATACCAACAAACACGCGGTCGCACTTATATTCATATAAATTCCTTAAGAAAATTACTAAGAATAACGTAATCCTAGCTCAAACAAGCACCGTACAAAACCATTGAATAAACAAGCAAAAAAATAGCAACAAAAAGTCCTAACATGGTCCTTACCACACCCACGGCAACGTCATAGGTCAACGGCCTCGCGAGCTTGCCATCACATCCTAAAACCTCCAAAACACAAGGCTCTAGTTCCAAATTTGAATTTTAATCTAACGGCCCGCGTCACGGGTGAACGACCGCTGTTGCCCGAACTAACGTTACCGTACAAAAATATCTTTGCGTCTCATCAAACTGCAATTTAGACGTTGTATTAATAGTGATAAAATTTAATTTCCTTTGGCGATTAATATGAATAACGGCATAGATATTTTTGCGAAGTAGAGTCGTTCGAAATTCGAATGAAGAGTTCCCGAAATAATTGTTATATTATAGGCAGAGACAAGTTCTTTTTATGATACATCGGAATGATAGATTAATAGCCTAGAAAGTTCTTTCAATTATCCTTAAATCGAATAAAAGTAAGTATGTATCCAATTTTTTATCGAAAATAAATGATTTAACGTGCGTCGTGTAGACATTCGTTAATTATCCGATTGTATGGAGTCTATTGCAAATATTTCAAATATATGTTTCTAAAAGTGTGTTAGGTTTAGGTTTTATCGGTATAATTAAATATGTAATCAGTAAGATTCCAGACACCGGGAAAACCGCAACCAAAAATGTAAACACACTGCTCAAACATTTTTACTCTATGTAGCGTCTTATTTTAGGTTATATTATTTAGTTTTATTGAATCCTGTCTTGTCTATGTGTATCTATAGTCAATATAAAGTATGGTACCACTGACAACTTTAGGTTAAGTTGTCTGTGTATGGTACCCAGTGGACATCCAGCACATAGCAAATCAATTACTATACGACTAGTGTAGAGTGAGGGGAAGCCAACGCTAGCTTGTTTAATTAAATCGGAATACAGTATTACGATAAATATTATGCGCTTAGACAATCTTCGTTTAATTTACAAAAAAAAGGTTCTTAAATCGGATATTTCTATATGTATATTTATAATTAAATACGAATATATAAACAATGTGCAGCTTTCCGGGCCCCGTCAAGAACTTATTAGTAAAATGAATTCATAATCTAATAAAAAAATACTTTTTATTTGATCATCGCCATCATCATGTTTTACAAGATAAACGAAAATTGCGAAACCGCTTAACTTGAACAGTACTGTACATATATACAGTTATGTTATTAACTTCAAGATTATACGTTTATAGTCACTGACAATAGTTTTTTAAGTAATTGTTTTATATTACTAACACAATAGATTTTTATTGTCAGAAAAATAAAGAATTATGTTATATAATGTGATAAAGAAACTTGTCGTGTTCCCTTCAACCGCAAATTAATGTTAAAAACAATGAGATCGCTGACCGACGTTGCGAGTATTTATATCAAATTGACAAACACACGGAGACGAAATCCACGCTATTTATACATATATCGGATTATTCGCGTAACTAGTTTTTAATATTGGTCGTTGAAACCAGTAACAATAATATAATTTGATTTTGAAATCATAATTATAATTTACTCTTGCAAGGGTAGAACGAAAGTGTATTTGTTGCGGCATCTCACACTTATAAATAAACTCATTCTTGCATGTTTTTATATATTATATAAATAAAATCTACATGGATATTTAAACATTTTATATATTACAGAACATAGTGCCAACAGAACAATGTATACAAAAACAGCACTAGGTCTGCAGTCTGTCTGCCTATAAGTTCGCACATGACTTATAAACTACAGTGATAAGCGAAGCTTATTAACATTTACTTTCGTAATTTATGCTATAAAAAACATTTTTTTTTTTTTTTTATCCTGGCTCGGCAAAGTGACTACGCTACACCTGATGGTAAGTGTAGCGCAATCCAAGAATAGTGTCGACCAACGATAAACAATGTGTCCATCGTAGGTCGGCAAGATCATGCCGGCCTGCCAAAGGGCTAAGGGGGAGGGGAAGGAAAAAGGGATGGGAAAAGGGTTAGGATCAGGGGGCAGGCCCCCTGGGGAGAACCGGATATACACTGGCTGACCCTGGAACGCGACCCACACAAGGTGGGCCACTATGGCAAGTTTTAGAACCAATGTACGGTGGTCGCTATCCGGTCGGATACAAGTATCCTCCCACCAGCAAAACACGTGCGGATCTGCGAGCAAAATAAATAGCATTTAATTGTAATAAAAGGTTTGTTTACTCTGTAAAAACTAATGCAAAACACGACACACCGCCAAATAACACTTATCTAACAATAAATGGCAATGACCTGTTATTATCAGCGTAAAAATAACGTAATAAAAATCGTCGGGGTGTCAAATGAATTGGACACAAAATTGGGGATACGCTCATTCTTTATCACACAGGACGGATAAACCGCTAAAAGTGGGAAAATGTGGGCTCTATCTACCCATTTAGGTGTGTTAGTGCTATAATATTTAGAAATTTATAACCATCATCATCATCAGCCACAGGACGTCCACTGCTGAACATAGGCCTCCCCTAAAGATTTCCAGACCGACCTGTTGGAAGCGGCCTGCATCCAGCGACTTCCTGCGACCTTTGTCAGGTCGTCTGTCCACCTTGTAGGCGGACGTCCAACGCTGCGTTTGCCAATACGTGGCCTCAATTCCAGAACCTCTCTACCCCATCGGTTATCGGTTCTGCGAGCTATGAGGCCTGCCTACTGCCACTTGAGCTTGCTAATCCGCTGGGCTATGTCGGTGACTTTCGTTCTTCTACGGATCTCCTCATTTCTGATATGATTTATAACCATTTTTTTATACTAGCCCTGTATTATATGCGTCCCAATGCTGGGCACGGGCCTCCTCTACTGAATGAGAGGGATTAGGCCTTCCACCTCGCTGGCCTAATGCGGGTTGGCAGACTTCACATACCTTCGAAAAATCATAAGGTATGCAGGTTTCCTCACGATGTTTTCTTCACCGTTAGAGCAAGCGATAATTAACAATTAATATACACGTAACTTAGAAAAGTCAGTGGTGTATGCTCTTGGGGCTGGTTTCGAACGTGGGACTTTCGTCTCTACAGCCCATACCACTCCCCGCTGAGCTATCGCTGCTATAACCATTTATAATCATAATGTATATAATTATTCGTTAGCATCTTTATCAAAGGTACGTCAAAAAGGCTTAAATTAGAAGGTAACAGAATTATTTTCGGCGTCCTTTCATTTACAGTAGACCGCAAATTACTGCTAAAATATTACATGAATTGAGTCATGAAACAAGTCAATCACCAAAAACTCCTGTCACGAAAATATTACAGAGATTGATTATCATCATTCTACGTCAGGGGGCGATGACCTGTGACGTCACCCAGCCGTGACGCGGTATCTGGGTGATACATTCAAGAATGGCACACATTAAAGGATTTAGATTACCGCAAAATTCATGTGAAATTAATTAGTAACCACATAGTAGGTTAGTTAATAGAGCAGGAATAATAAGTAAATTAGAAAGAAAAGTATGACGACGCGATGTATCGATATTTTACAAGGAAAATAAATACACTTACTCACGCCTGTAATCCCCGGGTAGGCAGAGGTGTAACCAGGTCACCCACATTTGACAGCCTCCGTGGCGCAGCGGGCGAGTAGCCGGTGTGAAGCGAGAGGCCGCGGGTTCGATCCCCGCACCGAAACAGATGTTTGTGTGATCCACAAATATTTTGTCTCGGGGTCTGGGTGTTGTGAGACCGAAAGTCTCTCGTAGTTCCTGATACCCACGACACAAGACTTGTATCTTACTGTGGGGTCAGGACTATGTATGTGACTGTTGGGTGTATTTATTATTATTATTTCGCCGAGTGTATTTCCGTCATATGATGTGATAGGGGGCGTGCCTATCGCCATTCCGGGCTCAGTTTCAGACTTCGGGCTAATATTGAGCATTTCGTTATAGATAAACGCAATAACACTTTTAACCGACCCGGAGATCGAACCAGAGACCTCAGCACAGTATCGTATCGCGTACGCATTACAACTGAGCCAACGAGGCAGTCAGCAGAAATAAAATGAAAAAATAGAATGGAAAAAGATACGTGGTGCTAGGTTTAGGCGGTAGTATGCGAGGGGCCGTTTGGCTCGGTACCACTGCTTTGTCCATCACTGCCTCCAAACAATAATGTGTAAGGACTGTTGAGTTTCAGTTTGAAGGACATTAAAGCCAGTAACATTACTGGACATTATTTAACAAATTATATCTAAGGGTGACGAAAGCAGTCCAGTATGTATTGTGACTTTTTTTTAAATACATAAACCCAACAGTCACATACATAGTCCTGACCCACAGTAAGATACGAGTCTTGTGTCGTGGGTATCAGGAACTACGAGAGACTTTCGGTCTCACAACACCCAGACCCCGAAACAAATATTTGTAGATCACAGAAACATTTGTCTCGGTGCGGAAATCGAATCCGCGGCCTCTCGCTTCACAACCGGCTACTCGCCCGCTGCGCCACGGAGGCTGTCAATTTTATTTTGTTAATACTAATAAAGATAAGTTTATGAATTATTTTTTCCTTTTTTCACACTTTATCTTATTGCATAGCTTTAATTGATAACGTTCGTCATATTACGAGCTATGAAATATGCAACGCTTATCTTCGATAATATGCATTATCATAGACACGTGACTCACATGCTGACGTGTGACTTGTGACGTGATTACACGTAGTTGACGTAGAAATTTCAACTAGAGTCAATAATTGACGTCAACATTACACAACCTAGGCTTTATTGCACCTTGATTTTCAATAAGCAGAGTTCGAGTATATTAATACAAAAATTAATAACTAGCTTTTCCTCGCGGCGCCACCCGCGTGATATGCGTTTTCCGGGATAAAAGTAGCCTATGTTCATCAGAGATGATGTAGAATTCTAATGGTGAAACAATTTTTTAAATCGGTCCAGTAGTTTTTAGGTTTATTCGTTGCATACAAAAATACAAATCTTTCCTCTTTATAATACTAGTGTAGATAATACCCGGAGAATAATATTATAATTAGTCGGAGATATTCTCGAGAAAGGTCAGGTCAGAAGTAACCTAAACCGACGTGCATGCATGAAGAATGTAATGAGAGTGAAGGAGGCCAAAGAGATGTGTAAGGATCGTAGCGGGTAGAAGTCCGTTGTCTCTGCCTACCCCTATAGGAAACAGGCGTGAGTTTATGTATGTATGTAATATACGGACAAATGTCCTCATGAAACATCGTGAAAGTAAGCGCTAAATCATCGTTAATTTATTACATAATAAATTTATATTAATATTATGCAAGAAAAATACTTTGATTTTTAATATTAAACATATTTTTTTATTTTTAATATGATTAATAAAATGAGTCTCTGTATTCAGAGCCCATATAACATTATATGAAATCAGAAAACTGTTACATACTATATTTAAAAAATATCTACAGTAGCACTTAAAAGTTATTAACAGTTTATAAACATTTTACATTGTGTTTATGTTACATTGTTTTATGTTATAATCTCACTCTCGGACGCGCACCCTAAATCAAGTGAAGAGTGACGTCACCGTGACGTCATGGTACATGACTCTGATAGCGAAGACGCAGTTTTATATCACCTCAATAAAATGTTCCAAAACTGATAGTAACTAAGAATATTTGAAATCTTATCACAATAACATTGCTTGAAATACAAATTCTCGTATTGTAATTAGTAAATCCTGACAAATTAGCCTCTGTCAACCCACAAAGTGCTGCAAAAAATGGCCTTAATCACTATATTATTAAGATTTGGCGAAAGCTATTGACCTAATGCACCCGCATTATGACGTCACCGTTACGCCACGCCTTATGACCCTGAGAGCGAATTTTGAAATTTTGTTCTTAACCTAATTTTTTGTTACGATTGGACCGTTATTTGTGTCAAGGCCATCCGTCGAGTGAAACTGTTTCATAACTTTCTTTTTTTTACTCTATGAATAGTGGCCAGTAATTTGGAGGTGGAGTAGTTATCTCTAGAAAATTCATAACTCGTTCGATGTACATACACTGGCATTTGTATATTCCATTTTCAAATTTTGAATGGGCTAAATGAATGTAACCCTAATATAAATAATAGTATCAGACAGGGTTGTGGCAACACCGCCATCTATAAATTCATGAATAGAATTATCCAGAATTTTCTGCCAACATAAAGGTGAATGAAACTTCGCATCAACGTCCGTCCTTGAACCAGCTGTGACCAATTTACTCATACGACATGATTCGCGCGGTGACGAACCCGAAATTTGTTTTAACTGATATGACACGACTAAGCGTTTCAGAGGTTAAAAACGTAACAATACCTTTTAATAAATGATATAATCTTTTGGCTCGGTTTAAAATAGAAATTGTGAAGGTTAAAAGGTCGACTAAATGAGGCAGCAGAACAATACTGATATTAAATGTAAAGGGAGACTTCCGATGGTCGCGTCACCGGCGTCAATGACGCCGCGTCTGAGTGTTACAACTACGTACTATAGTCACTAGCTGTGAACTAAAATTGTTCTTGGAGGCAGACGAGATGGCAGCCGATCTGATGGTAAGACGGTGGGACTTCAATATTGCTAGGGCTGTGCCACCGCCGCCTACTATGAGTTTTTAAGCAAGAAGGACATGTCATAGCGCTGAAACACCAAGGAAAGTTCATCTATAATTCAAGTGCGTAAGAGATATAGCCTCTGGAAACACAGTGTACTGGAAGTACGTGGTCTATTCCTTCTAGTGTGGACAGAATTAACGTGAACAAAATGGTATGGTGCGTTCCGAAAACACATTTCATAAGCGCCATTCGAACTCAAGACCCAAACGTAACAAGTGCCACAGAAAGACCAATTACATGCTTAGAGTACATCAAAAGCGGAACGTGACAAGCGCCACATACCTTGACTCACAAGTCAAAGTGCACAGGCGACGTGCTAAAGTGCGTTCACCCCGCCGAAACTGACACGTGCACAAGCCCTTCGCGTTCAAAAGAACGTATATGCATTAGTAAATGCAATCAAAATAACACTTGATTAGTATGATATTAAAGATCAATATCGGTAATTTTCGAATGCACTTTTTGAGGTGCAATGACAAATGCGTTCGGATTATGCACACGTCAATTGCATACTAAGCGGGTTTGTTTTATGAAATATTTTTACCTCGAGATGATTTGTGTAACCTCTTTACAAATTTGTAATAAGTAGAAAAAGATTTCTTAATATGAATTATGAAAATATAGCTGAATATCTAGCATTGTGTTTCTCTACTCCTTGTAAAGATATAAAGTAAAAAGGTAAGGTTGGGAGGTTATTTCAATTGAATTATCGCCAAGAATTATTATTTGATGCGAATCAACTATGATGGGTCTTACATTGATCAGTGAAATTATTATGCGAACTAAATCAAAATTTCAGCCATTACTCATGGCATAGAATCATGTCAGGTAAAATATCAAGTTCATAGAAGGAAAGCTCAAAGAATCCAAAATTTTACTAATCCATAGCAATACTAAAAATAATTTTTCATCCTGATATTTCACGTAAGTTTTCTATGTTAATTCGGCCCATTCTTGCTGTAGCCGAAGTGTCTATAGCATGACTCTACCATTTAAGCTTCTTAACGGGGGTAACAGTCGGGTTCAAAAATATATCACGATCCCTGCCACCAACTGTTATTAATAGTTACTTCCAAAATCCGCTAAACCTTCATAATAGCAGCAAAAGCAAGTACCTCACAAAAGTGACGTGTGTTGTTAACCCAAATCATTGTGCAATTAACATAAATTCGTAACAAAGATACCTAAGCGTTAAATGTGGAAAATTATTAATTATGTAGGCCACAAACATTTAAATCCAATTGGGAACGCGAGTGATACGAAGTACCAACGTGCTGTCAATAACTTAACTGATTGCCACATTCTTTGAAATCTGGACGTTTTGCATGACGATCTTATTGTACTAAGTTTGAATAGGTACAGGTTTTACAGGTATGTTTTTAGAGTGGTAGAGCCACGCTGTAGACAGTTTTGTCTACAGCATGAATGGGCTGGCTCGACCGGATAGTTACCATTTTCTCACAGAAAACCGATGTAAAGAAGCGGCTTGCTGCTGCGTTTCGTACGGTGAGTGAGATATCCGGAAGTCCAAATCCCCTCCCCTTCCCGATCCCTAATTATCCCTTTCCTTTAAGGTCGGCAACGCGCCCATGATTCTTTTTTGTTTGTTTCTGGTGGTGGGCGTACATGGGCGGTGGAGATCGCTTACCATCAGGTGACCCACTTGACCCACACTTCGCTTCCGTTGTCTGTTCGCTTAGATCTTTTAAACTATTCAACGAATTTTAATGCAGTTTTCAGCAATAGATAGAGTGATTCATGAGGAAGGTTTGTATGTATATCACGCTATGACGCATGAGCAGGGCAGTAACATGCAGGTGAAACCGCGAGGGACAGCTAGTGACATACTTTTTTTATTTTTTTATCCTGGCTTCCACTAGGTTATCCCTACAAACCTAATGCTCTTTAGTAATATACGACAATGCAATTTCCTCAACTAATTAGTGAATACAAACATTGCACAATCGACACAAATATTTGCTTGTGCTAGAAAAATATGGATCAGGCATCGGGAAGTAGTATCTTCTTATACAAATTATGACTAAGCTACTGACTTTAGTAGTTATGGTACTAATTAAATTTAATACGGACGAAATATTGGCCTGAAGTCTGCACACCCGTCCTCTATACCTAGTTTCTGAAAACTACAGCCGCGACGCCCTGTGTCTACCTTCAAGCCGGCCAAGTCATTATGCGCGTATTGTACCGAGTCTTCGATTGGTAGAGAGGTTAATGGTTCAGAGGAGTATTGAATTAGGTAGTAACTCTTTCGTTTCGCCAAGTATTCTATAACCACTATTATGTTCCCGTTTGAAGGTCATTGAAGACAGTGAAATTACTGGACAATATGAGACTTTTTATATATAGGAGTGACGAGCGTAATGCTATGGAGTACTTTATAATTTAAAGATTTGAATGGTATCTATTGCTGATGATGATGATAGATGCCTTTTTGACCCCGTTATTAAAAATATTAACCTCTATTGGATGTTCCGATGGTAGAGGAATATTGTTTTATTTTTATTTTTAAGGCATAAAATACCTATAACATATATATCACGAAGAACATTTTTCTTTAAATATTTTGTGCATTTTATGAACTAAGTAAAGTTTCCATTTCGGTAAATATTTATGTCTAAAAAATTAAAGTTAAGGTGTTTTCATAATATAATATGGCCATGACAAATACAATACCACGTTTTGGAAAACTAATTTCAACGTAGATATAGAAAAGTACAAATGTTATATAACGCCATCTATTATCTTTATGTAGAAACAAAACATGACCTAGCGTAGCTCCTGGCGGCACTAAAACGAAACGTAATGAGGTCAACAACCCACTATTGTTTCCTTACGATTGCGACAAACTGAATTAAGTAATTTCTATTTTAAATATTCATTGTACGATAACAAAAAAACCTAATAGCTATCACAATAAGGACTTTGAATAGCATAGTTTATTTTTCTTTGATATTAAAATAAATAATGTTGATACATTTCGCCGAATTTTGAATGAGCCTATAATTTTTAATCGAATTTAGGCGGTACCAATTAACGCATTGACAGCGTGAAAGTGTTATATATACCTTATAGGTATTTTATTTCATGAATAACGTTTAGTTGGGATTAGAAAATCGGCATTAAATAAATTAAAACGAATAAACAGTCGTGCTTGTTCATAAATCAAACTTAATTCTTGCATCATCATCTAATATGATAGAGATTAGAGATGAGCTTTACGCTATATCGAGAACGAATCGAATAAAAAAGAGCAGTTCTCTTATTGCATAATCTGTTTTTATCCTAGTACGGAAAAATAACTATTCTACACCTGATGGTACAACCCAGTCGGGTACAAATGTGTCTTAGGTTTTTTTGTCTTAGTCTTTATTATAATTTGATCATTCTTGCGAAAACACTTCATAGAGCATAGACAAACATAACACTCTATGGTTCAAATCTTCCAGTTTGACATAAAAGCAACAAAAGAAAATAATTCTAAACTAATCTCATCTATATGATCTATGATTTAGATTGGACTTAGACAACAATGGTCGCAATAAAAGAACTAGATTGTCTATCATAGTTTTATATGAGGCGTATCGAAATGATTAAAGCATAAACGTGTACAGACTTCCGTAGCGCGAACTACACGACAGAAATAAGAGGTTGCGGGTTCGACTCCCGCAAAGCGATTAATTATTATGTGACTCGCGATTTTTTTATATAATTTTAGGTTCATTCGGAATCAATAGACTCAACAAGTAAATAGATTCCACCGCTTTGTCTATTTCTGCCGCCAAGCAACATTGAAGCTAGTGAAGTTATTGGGTATTATGAGACTTAACATTGTATCGGGGTGCAGAGCGCAGTCCAATGCCATGCAGTCCTTGGTAATTTAAGGCGTTATGTGGTATTATGTCTGTTTATGGGCAGGCGTGGCGCTTACCATCCGGCGAGCGATCTGTTCGTTTCGTCATTCAGAAAAAAATAAAACAGGCCCTTCCCAACAGTGGGTCGATGTACAGAAAGCTAGGATTTTAATAGTGATAGAACCACGTAGCTGTAGATTATTCTATTCTCATATAAGACCGTGTCTGAGGTTATTTAAGTTAAAGACAGTAGAGTAAGCCGTCAATAGCCTAGACTGGATTATTGCGTAAGATGCCGATCGTCAAATATTATGTGTGGATGTTAGTTTGTCTAGGGTTCTAGAGATTTCTGCGTCTAAATGAATGCCGTAATAGTTTGTTCTGACAATATTAACTAGTTTTGAGTCTACTTGCATTTAATAACCACATCCTGATCCTAAGCTTGGATACTACATAATAATATAATAACATATGCTCACACCAATATCCCCTAGAGTGTAGGCAGAGGTCCAAATAGTCCACACACGGTTCGCTAAGCTTATGTCCTTTACATGATATGATAAGTGGCGAATCCATCTACATCAGGAACAAATTCAGGCTACTCCTGTGTGGTTTTATGGTCTATGATCTAGATAGCCATAGAGCCAATGCTATAGATGATATTTACATAACGTTGAACAAGTATAAGCAGATAATATACTCTATCAGGCAACCATAACATGATGATCTATATCATACACAAAAAAAAGAAAATCTCAAATAAATACCTCTAATAGAATTAGCAGCTTTCTTATCCATAAACATGCCAGATATAGGGCCAAACATTCCATCACTGCTGCCGGGAGGTGGTGATGTACTATCCGCAACTGACCCTGATGGGATGTCCATGCCCATCTGGTTGTGCATAACTCCGACCTCCGTGTGAGGTTCCCTCTTCAGCTGCATGGTCTGGGGCATCGTCTGCGTGTGCAGCATCGTTGATGCAGACGAGTGACCGCCGTGCTGGTCAGGCGGCCACTGAGACCCGAACAGCTCGTGGAATTGATTGTTGTTCATCGTTCGAAATTCAAATCCCGAAAAAAGTTTTTATTTTATAATTTTAAATTCAAGTTATTTTCAGCCAGGGGTAATCTTCAGCGAATCGAATTCGCATTGCGGCTAAGCACTAGTATCACTGTGGTGTTCCTTTTTGAAAATTTTGTTCGACTATGTCGTTAAGGCAACTGTTTCGCGTTTGTTATCACCATAAGATATTTTCTTGAAGAAAACTTTATGGCACTTCCCAGATTGTTTCAACTTTGTTGACTGTGTCAAGCACCGTTTGTTGTATGTTTTAACTGATATATATATTCCGGCCGAGGGGCGATGTGAGATTTCTTTTTGCAAAATTTATTTCTGGTATTATCTTTTTGAAGAGTAACAAGTTTTTTGGCATTTTGTCTCCGTGATTTTGTTTGTTTCTCTTCCTTCCGTCTTAAAACATTCTACGTAAGGCACTATTTTTTATCAATAATTTTATTGTTATTATTCACTTGTTCCCCGTAAAATACTACTTCTTTATCTCTTTATCAAATATTTGCCAAACACAAAAAATCTGTAAAGAGAAAACCAAGGCAGAAAGAGAATTTATTCAAATTTTAAAAATATTTGTCATAAAAAAAATTTAGTGCCAATTAGAATGATAGTTTTTTTGGAAAAATAAAATGATTTTAGTTAACCGAACAGTTGGTGCTCAGTTATCTAAAATCCAGTTGTACGAATTTACGTGGAACACTAGATTTAAATTTTAAATTTAGAAGTCGTTAGACGCCACCACGTTCCATTTTCAAAAACTGTATTTTGTCACTGCACTTAAAGGCACTGTCACTTGAATATAACAAACGCGTTCACCTCACTGGCTGCAAGAAAAATTTGTACGTTGTAATTTTGTACTATAGGTTGTGCATAACTCGGCTGTGCGACGGCAACTGGCAAGTCGGAAGATGTTGACGCCAGAGCGGCCCGAACGTTACTGACGCATTGACGAATCTTCGGCCAGGCTCACGAAAAAATTATATATTTTTTTCATTCGAACCGAATAATCAACTTAGCTCATAGTGATAGTTCAGTCGCCCCGACCGTTTGACGGGAGAAAATCCTTCGAAAATCATCTTTAAGGGAAAATTCCTTCACGTACACATTACGTAGGGCGCGAACCGTCCAAATTAAAAATTTAAAGTTGAAAAATGTGTACAGTTACCGTGTAATTAAGAGACAAAATTGCCCGTCACAGCGCGCGGATCCTAAGGCGAGGTGTGAGTGTGTGCGTGCGTCGGTGTGTGCGGACACATCGGCGCGCGCACACAGACGCGCCGGCGTCACACCGGTTCATTGACCCCAGGACCCAAACAAAGTAGATTTCGGTGAAATGCTGTTGAACTCTAGTTTTGAATGTGGAATCGCTCGGTGTTACGTTGCCGCTTCATGGCGAATTTTTAGCGATGCTCTGTGGTGTTCCGAATTTAAAAGATTTGATGTTATTTCGCGATCTTCTGATAACGTTTTTACCACTGTTTTATTGCGCAACTAATGTTTATAACATTTTAATAAGAATATAAAAAAATATATTAAACTGCGAATTAAAACGTTTTGAAAAACAATCGGCGATGTGCGTTATGCTCGCTATAGCCATTAGTGTTAACAGGTCGTTGACCCCGGAAAAATGTGCTGTCAACGATACATAAAGTTTGCAATACATTTCTACGTTACACCTTTCAATGTGTTATTGTTTACATTATACTATGCCATGGAATGTTAGTGTTTAATTAATATATTTATTTTACAATTTACCCTTTGCATTTTTATTGTTTATTTTATCTAGATTATTTAACTCTCTTATACACACCTTAATTAATTGTTATTCGATTACTGATTTTAAACTGTATATCGTTATCTATGACCAATTAAGACTTGTGAACTTCCAAGAAATATCTATACAGTATCTCTACCATAATACGTTATTTCATAACAGCTATTCGTTGCAAATAAAATATTTCTTACTAAAAATATGTAGCTAAAATGAAAGCCGATTAAATAAATTGGTATTTTATATTGTCAACACTGGATCGTTTTGAAAAATGTAAGAATTATTTGAAAAAAGAACATTTACGCCTGGTATATTAGAAAAAAAAATGAAAAGCAAATAACCTGCGGAAGGAGCCGCCGACCTTGCGTAGAGTAGGACGGAAGTCATGACGTCACATATATCAGTCTCTCTCACTCCAGTGGGCGAACGACCTATCGATTTTAGACCACGTGCTATTAGTACTTTATCTATACAATTATATACCATCACGCTATGTGATAACGTGGAACTATAGAGGTTAGCAGGATGGCCGATCGTCTATATTCTATGAATGAATTTAAACTGCAGTAACTGAAGTATTATGAAGGTTAAGGTCAGACTCCACTGTACTAGTCTACTGCAGAGTAACAGACGCCACGCCCACAAATATATAATCTTATAAAATTCCGAGCGAGTAATAAAGTTTTGTGGCTGACTGAGAATTTTAATGCTAAAAATCTGTAATAAATTTCCTTTAAAATTTCATGCTAATCTTATTGCATCTTCTTTTATTTCTACTCGCATTCGAGTATATTCACTTGTTTAAATACGTTTATCTTTCAAAACTCTGACATCCCATCCTATCATATTAAAGAGAATGAAGTAAGACTTCGTAAGCAAATAAATCTCTCATTTTCATATTGCACTTTTAGAAGTAACATATAGAAGTTTGCAAGTTATAGAAAAATGACGTACCAATTTACCATGTATGTATTTGTGAATGCGAGATCTATAAAGAAGTTCGTATGTATGAATGGGGGGTCCAACAATCATTACAAATCTTCTGACCGAAAACTGACAATAGCCAAAGTGACATTTCAAGCTTAACTCCATATGGAGAGCTTATCTTAGTCTTCAATCTATCTTTTCTTTTTTTTTTTTTTTTTTAATGGCAGCTGTTATACATTATGCCAGTGTCAAGTTAGGCAATCTATCTTTACTCGACAAAAAGGTTTTAAAAAAAATATTGCATATCAGCCAGTAATTATGTATAAGTTTTTAAAAATGGAATATAGTGCCAACCTCACGTCAAAGTTAAGATGATGAAAAAGTCAAGCCAGCCCGTATGTATAGTATATTTGACTTGAGCAAGCGTTTTTGACAGCGTCTCGTGTCAGTGAACCCATTGCATCATTGCACAATGCTGAAATGTTCAACAATGCATACGTCAAAAACACAATGACATAACGGAGCTATAAACGTCTACGAATTCGAGAGCGTTATTTTTAATCTCTAATTGTTGTGGCTGGTGATTTTTTTTTAATACATGGAATCATTCTTATATTCTAGAATATATTATTCTAGAATATAAGAATGATTCCATGTATTAAAATTGATGATGAAAATGATTTGTTTTATTTTGCCAAACATATGAGGAACTTTGTACGGTATCTGTTAAAAGTCACAAGTAACATGGTAGAGCAACATGTATACATGGTAGAGTAGAGGTATTTTTGTGTCTGTGCAATTGTGTATTTTAAGTGTTAATTTTTGAAGTCAATGCAAAGCCAATCGTGATGCTTTTGTCGTTTTCATATTTTTACTCACCTGTGTCATCAGATTTTTACTAAATTAAATGGTCTATTAGGTAAACCATATCGAATATAAAAAGAATCATAAAAATTGGTTCATATCTTGCAGAAATATCATATAACATAAGTACATAAAAATGTAGACGAATTGATAACTTCTAATTTTTGCAGTTGGTTGAAAACATTTGGATATCAACCATCCCGAAAATCAAATTAATCTACGATATATTTAACCTAACTCGATTGTAAATCTACAACAAACTATCACCGATCAGAAATACTCAGTACAAAATTTAATTTTCTAACACCACAACTGTAGGCATACTTTTATAAGCCACGCGTAAGAAGTGGCCGGCCTTACATTTCATGCCTATGTGTAAATCAATAACAGCTGGGGTAAACGAAATGTAGTATGGATGCCGCGTTGGCGAAAACCTATTGTCAGACGGCCTTGGGTCAGATGGGGCGACGACCTCCGAAATCTGGCAGTTACTGGACGCGACGAGACCATGACAGGACTCACTGACGCGACGCGAGACACCTATGATTACAATACTGGTTGTATAGTCTATTCGCGGACTCAATTCACGTTTTAGTGTGCTTTAAAATATAATTTAAAATATTTTTAAAATAAGACTGCAGTGGCAGTCGTCAGTGGATAGGATCTTACAGGACTCCATATATTTTATTACATGTTAATTTCAAAATTGGTGGACAGTATTACATCAGTGGAAAAAACCCATTCGTCGAACTGCCGATACAACGGATCAACGTTCGTGTGTCGGAAGTGATTCGAAATTTAAAAATCCATTAGCGAAATATTTGAATTTAATGCAATAAAAAAAAAGATGTTCGAATTTTAAACTGTACGCCACACATCGCGACCGCACGTCCAATTGGAGCATGCCGTCTGAACTCGCCATGACCCTTTTAAACGTAGTACGGTCAGCAGAACTTATTGCGTAACAAAAAGTTTAAGGGACTTGTCTTTTATAGTTGAATTTACACTCCATTGCCCACATTACAGAAAACTACATTTTATTTTTGGAATTTACTAGAAATATTTTTTATACAAGAAACCGGCAAACGAGCAACACGGTCACCTGATGGTAGCTCCGTTGTTCCTGAATATCTACAATACCAGAAGAATCAAGAGTAGGTTGCCGATCTTATTAGATCTTATAAGATCTTCGGAAAATAATGGGGATTGAGAATAGTAGAAAGGGGTTGTAGGGGTCCGAAAACCTCACTTATCAGTCACTTTACGAAACGCAATAGCCCGACATTTCACGATGGCTTTCTGTAAAACCATGATCACATACCAAATGTAGGCGTGCCACATATCACATCGACAGACAATAATGAGCTCGGCAAACTGTCACTAGTTGTATCTCTGCTTTCCCCTTCATGACAACATGCGTAAGCTCATGTGTGTGAAATATAAGGGATAAGCGATGCACAAATCGTTCGAAAAATCTAAAGTGCGAGCCGGCGCGGCCTCCCGCACCACCGAGGGTTCCCTATGTCATCCTTTAAATATTGACTTTTTAATTGTTAGTGTAACACATATTCTGTGTTTTATTTAATTTGACTGAATAACGAGACGAGCAAGGCGCTCGCCTGCCCATAAACAGAGGCAACACCGCACAGAACTTTGAATTACAAAGCCCTGCATGGCACTGAACTGCGCTCGTCACTCAGAGACATAAGATGTTAAGTCTCATAATGCCCAATAATTTCACTGGCTTTAATGTACTTCAAACCGAATCACAACAGTGCTATTACTACTATTGCTTGGCGGCAGAAATAGACAATAGGCAGAAATAGGCTTAGTTGAAATATCACTAAGCGGCCACCCATCCAAAGCGCCTCAAACCCTAATTAAAACACAATTTACACTTTTATTATAAAAGACTGCTACGTTTAATGTGCGAAGTAAAAGTAAATACATACATATATAAAGAAAGATATTTATAACTTTAAAGTAGGTAGCATCCATTTAAAAGATAAACATTGATTTGTGATATCTGACATTAAGGCGTTAAAAGATTTATTACATATTACACAGTGCAGTTTAATAACCGCTGTAAACATTATGCAGGTGACACGTAACTTGTAAACAATTACATTTTTATCAAACATCATTACACATTACATTTAGAGTGGTAAAGCCACGCTGTAGACAGTTTTGTCTACAGCATGAATGGGCTGGCTCAACCGAGTCGTTACCACAGTCTCACAGAAGACCGACCTAAAGTAGCGGCTTGCTGCTGCGTTTCATACGGTGAGTGAGATATCCGGAAGTCTAAATCCCCTCCTCTTCCCAATTCCTAATTATCATTTTCCTTTAAGGTCGGCAACGCGCCCATGATTCTTCTGGTGGTGGGCGTACATGGGCGGTGGAGATCACTTACCATCAGGTGACCCACTTGCTCGTTTGCCGGCCTATGCTATAAAAAAAAATGTCGGGAACGTTATGAATGCCGGTAAATAAGAATTTCTAATTTCTAAATGGACAACTTTTCTTTAAAACTAAGGTGATATGCGAGAGGCCGTCTGGGAGATTACACTGCTTTGTCTATCCCTGCCGCCAAGCAACAGTTTGTAAGCGTTATTATGTTCCAGCTTGAAAGACATTGAAGCCAGTGGAATTACTGGTCATTATGATATGTAACATATTATGTCACGGGGTGACGGGCGCAGCCCAGTGTCATGCAGTACTTTGTATTTCGGAGTTCTGATTAGTGTCCGGTTACTATTGCATTTCGTGTAATAACTATAAATTCCGCCTTTTCTCCCATCTTACCACCATTCTTCTCCGACGTCTTCCATAAAAATAATGCTGCGACTGCGAATAATAATTCATACTGTAGACACAATTTGCTACCGCGTTCAAGGACTCACAATGCCTCATCTATTTTATTGCTAGCCATGTTTCGTATATTCGCCTCAATACAAGAGAGCACGCGCTCTGCTCTTCTCGCATTACTGTAGCATACAGTTTTTGTTGACCTAGATTGGTCTTACGTTAGGCTGGTAATGACAAGATACGTCCCCTAAACATATCACTGGGTCCACCCTTGTAGAGAGACTAATATATCGCCGATCGATATCGCCGCGGCGTTATCTCGGCCGAAATTGCCGAAAGTTCGTCGCACGGCCGTCGAACTCCAAAATTGCGGGTTCAACGGCACTGGTCTAGCCGACCGGCCGCGAACGTTGGCGATGCAATTCGCGAATGACGATTTGAATTTCGAATCATGTTTGTCAGATTTCCGACGGCGGATGAAATTTGAATTTGGAACGATTTTTTGAAATTTTAATATCGACCGATGTTGGCACCACTAGTTCATTAACATAGGACCGGCTTAATTGTTGATCATTTTATTGGTACCGAATTACGGACGGCCATTTTTGATTTGAATAGATAGTTTGAAATTCTAATAGGGTTTTATCATCATTAGCGTTATGTTGCCAGAATCATTCAGAGTAAAGTATTAAATATAACGTAATATTTTTAGGTGAAAAATCATTAATATTGACGTTATCTGTATTCATGTTTGTAGTTTAAAATAGTAATATTAGCCCTGTATTATATACGTTCTACTGTTGGGCACTACTCTACTTATTAAGAGGGGGTAAAGCCTTAGTCCACCACCTTAGTATAATGCTGGTTTGCATACTTCACATACCTTCGAAATTCTTATGGAGAACTTCTCAAGTATAATGGTTTCCTCACGATGTTTCCTTCACAGTTGTAGCAAGCGATAATTAACAATTAATACACAAGTAACTCAGAAAAGTCAGAGGTCCCCTTAGGCTGGTTTAGAACCTGCGACTTTCGTCCCAACAGTCCGTACCTCACTGATCTATCGCTGCTTTTTTTATAGAAGTTATAATTATTTCTAACCTTAATTCCAATTTACTCATTAGTAACCCTCAGGTTTATAGAGCGGATTTAGTATAAATCACGATTAACATAAACTCAAGCCTATATCCTCGAAGGTGTAGGCAGAGGTACAACTCGTACACCCATGATTAACTAAGCTTATTTCCCTCCTATGATGACCTATAGATACATCTGGCATAAATTCTAGGCTTCTCATAATTGTTAGAAAAACCTATTAAAATAAACTAAAACATTGTAACAATCTAGACATACATTAAAATATTGACTAGACAAAGCACATTAGAATAAATTTTAATTAATCACTAAGATATTAACAATAATCATTGTATGTTAATGTAACTGGTAATCAATACAAAATATACAACAATCAGCCATACATGTCGTTGTTTTTTATCCTGACGGCAAATTGATTACACTGGACCTGATATTATGTACAGTGCAGTCCAAATATAATCGCACATCGGCAAGGATAGTGTCACAACACTAAACATGTAGTTTTTGGAACATGATATTTTACTATAGGTGTTTTATTACTATTACTGTAGGTCTCGTATACGAGAGAACGTCTGTGTTGATACCACCGCTTTGTCTATGTCTGTCGCCAAGCAACAGTGTGTAAGCACTGTTGCTTGGCGGCATATACAACTACTTATTCTTATTCTGACATGTGATCTCCTAAGTCAAAAGTGTACAAAAGTTTCTAGAACATACCTATTAAAAAAGCAGCGATAGCTCAGAGGGTGCGGCACGGACCGCCAAGACAATAGTCACAGGTCCGAAACCAGCTGCAAGAGTATACCGTGACTTTTCTAAGATATGTGTGAAATCATTGTTAATAATTGTCGCTGCTTTAACGGTGAAGGAAACATTATGAGAATTCTCTATCCTTCGGGACTCAAGCCTGACCTTATATTGTGATTGAAAATCTAAAATTGGGCCATGTTTAAGGTATCTATCACTAACACATAACATGACATATGCTTCCTGTATCCCCAAATAGGTAGGTAGAGGTGTGCAACCACGATTCGTTGAACTTATTTTTTTTTATCCTGGCACGGCAAAGTGACGACACTGGACCTGATGTTAAGTACAGTGCATTCCAAACATACTGTCAACCGTTAAGAGACACTGAGCCCCTCAACGGACGGCAGAATCATGCCGGCCTGAAGTTACTGGATATACACTGGCTGATCCCGGAACGCGACTCGCCTGAACGAGCCACTACGGCGAGTTTTTCACCATGTGTATGGCGATCGCTATCCATCGGATTTCCGTTCCTTGATATGATAGCATGCGAGCGTATCGCCATATAGGTGTCCATAAGCGGCGGTGATCTCTCATCAGGTGACCTGATTGCTCGTGCCCCTGTTTCATAAAATCCTTATACAAACTCCAAGCTCAAATATCTCATATGTGATTATTTAAAGATTCACTTTCAGAATATAGAACGATTCGAAATAAATTCAATATTAATAGCTATTAATGTAGAGCAGAGATTGAACTGTGGGGCGTCGCCCGGTTAGATGGAGCGACGACCTACGTTGCTTTAAACTGGATGAGACGAAGATCGGGTTCAGTATCGCATTCTTGGATGCCTGTTACCTATTGTAAGCGGTAGAGCCGCGCTGTAGACATTTTGTCTTCAGCATGAATGAGCTTGACCGCGAAGTCACGGTGGTGAAGTCATGCTGTAGACAGCTTTGTGTAAAGTATAAATGGCCAGCTCAACCATCTCGTTACCCTTAACTCACTTAAAAACGATGTGCATTAGTTTGCTGTTCCATTTCGTACGCTGAGAGATATCCAGAGGCCCAAATCTACCTTCCCTTCCGATTCCTTTAAGGTCGGTAACGCGGCCATAATTCTTCTGGTATTGAAATAAAACTAATTTTCGAAATTATTCGAAAAAGAGAAAATATTCGAAGTATATAATTTGAAAGCTTTTCAGCCTTCGTGGTCACGGGGTGGACTACTTTCGAAACGTCGGGATCAAAATTAATAAAAAAACCGCGATAAAATCTGTTTAAATTAGTTCTATTTTAATGTGTAATATTCGCGTAAACATAAGACATTTTCTGTTATTATTAGCGTATTGGTGAAGATCACTTACAATCAAGTAAAACACGTGCTCGAATGCCTGTCTTCAAAAAACTGTATTTATCGCAATCTTATACTGTGTATTCATGTTTTTTTTGTCAAATATATCAGCCTACTTTATAATGGAGGGCACAGACCTCGAAATGAGGGCGTTTGGCCATTAATCCGCCACACGTAGTTTTTGTGATTTAGGCTTTCCGTTAAAGCTTTGATTAATGTAAATCAAATATTTGCCCCTAAATATTGGTTCTGATTTTGTAAGTACGATTTTAAGCAGAACCACCTTGATTAATAGAATATTGGCATAAATTAGATAAAAGTTAAGCTATTTTCTCGCAGAGTTGCCTAAGTAGAATTTATTTTATTTTATTTAGGAAACAACAAAAATTATTTGAAATAAGACTAATAAAAAGAGAAATTACATGATCAACACATAATTTCCTGAGTCTACGATCTTGCTCGAACCCTCCTTTTATCATAATTAATAATTAATAGCCTATAACGCTTGGGGATAATGTAGCTTCGTATTGGTGATTTTTTTTTTCAAAATGGGTCAGTAGTTCCTAAAGGTGTTCACAACGGCTATAAATAAAAAACACGCTGTAACGAAATTATATGATAAAAAAACTATTATTTTTATGCTAGAAATAGCAAAAAAATCCAGCGCGTGCACGAGCGTGTTATATTATAATTCGGATTCCGCGCTTTTAAACGAAACGCTATTTATTATTAGTAATAAGCAATGTCATTTTTATGACAGATGTCAAAAATCTACACACTATGAGTTTTGCTTAGATTCATTCGTGGACATTATCCTATATCGTAGGTATAGGTAGATAGTATCTTCAGGTGCTCGAGCCAGAATAAAATGGAAGCAACTGGCTCAAGGACACTACGATAAAGAAATAAGCGTATGAAAATTCACCTCTAGTTTATGTCATTTATTACTGGCCACTATCCTCTTGCATAGATTTACAAGCTGCTTTGTGGCACCTACGTCCAATGACTCCCTGCGACATTTACAAAGACATAATGTATACATTGTAGCTTTATACTTTGTCTTCAATACTACTCTATATTATGAGGATATGTAATAGATCGTTCAAACATTTGAAATTAGAATACTTTTTTAAAGGAGTCAGTTGTGTTGGTAGCGCTGCCTCGTTGACATAAAGCATATTCTTAGGTTTTTGATGTGGTACACTACACTGAAATTGGTATTAAAGTTTATTTTTTTGTTATTGAGACATTCTATACACGAGGAAACGCCGAATATAATGTCTTATATCCTAAATCAACATGGCGGTGCAAACACAGGTAACCTGGTTTAATTTCGCCAGTCTGGGGCTTTAACACCTACGTTTATTGCTCCGCGGGTCGCACATGTGAAGCGCCATATTGTTTTATGACGGAATGGCGCCAACGATACGGATAATTAAAATTTTGGCTATCTCCTTGATGCTGACGAAAAATATTGTAGATTTTTTAATCCCGGTCTAGATAGTTATAATAATATTATACGTTCTCTCTCTTGCGTCCTAACTGCCGGTGGCTTGGGTTCTAGGCCTCGCCATGGGAGGGTAATGTTTTTTATATTTTTTAAATGTTTTGTTTCTTTTTTTGTAACAAATTTAATAATGTTAAAAAAGCTTTTAAAACATAGAGGACTGTACATATTATATACTGTACTGTACATATTATGTTATAGACGTCCTGTATACGTCCATACCCCGTGTTGTATACGTACCACTCACAGGCCTGCTCTACTAATGAGAGAGGTTAGGCCTTAGTCCACCACAATGGCCTCATGCGGATCGACTTCACATACCTTCGAAATTGTTATAGAAATCTCAGGTATACAGGTTTCATCACGATATTTCCTTTACCGTTAAAGCAAGCGATAATTAACAATGAATACACACATAACTTAGAAAAGTCAGAGTATGCTCTTCGGGCCAGTTTCGAACCTACGACTATTGTCTCAGCGGTCCGTGCCACACCCTCTGAGCTATCGCTGCTTTTTTGATAGGTAGTTTCGAGAAAATTCTGTACACTTCTGACTTATTAGGGAGATCACATTTCAGAATAAATATTTGTAAATGTACTTCGCAATAATTTTTTTATTAGGTTGTTTGCTGCTTTGCCAAAATTTAGACCGATGTCTTTACATGAACCGAAAAGTGATGAATGAATTCTTATTTCACAGAAAATCGTAAAAAGCTATTTTAATAAATTTCTACACGTAGAGAATATGCATTTATTGTATATACTTTACTGTATATGTATACAGTTTATACGTGAAATCACGGTGAAATATTAAAAGTTTTAGGCATTTTAACATAGGAGCGTTCGAGTACCACGTATGCAGACAACCCCTCGTATTCATAAACATTATTACTAATTATGTACGAAGTCTGAGTCTTTGCGAACGCATAGTAACGATTTCTGTACACGTGATTGGTCCATTTTGGCGCTAAACCAAAACAGACCAATCATGTGTACAAATCGCTACCTACCAAAGACCTCGCTTGAATGTTGTTCCTGAATACGGGCGGTAGAGTGTGGGAGGTGATTTTCTTATTTTCGCTTATACAGCTATAGATTGTTTACGTAATAATGACTCCGTATGTTCTCATCAAGTCGAAAATAATAATTTAGTTAAGACTTATTTATTTCAAACTTAAATGTTTTTTTTGTCTATTGCATTTAATTTTCACAAAAAGAATTGCTGACTCGGTAAATCCAATTCTATTTTTAACTTAACAATATTAGGGCGTATGAAATTTAAGATTTCAAAAATGGAACCGGGAAGCTGCTCGCGGGTCGATAAGACGAGGCCGGTTCCTTCCACGGCCCACGTGGTGGGTCAACGGCTGCCCCACTGCGCGGAGTTCGCTGAACCGGCGCGAGCACACTGCACCGCGCACGCACACACGCGTCGCGCTGCAAAACTAACACACACTACACAGTAAACAGTGATGTGCGCAGGTGACTAATTGTGCTTCTTGAAATGGCCGTGCAGACGCGATCTTGTGTAACAACCCCGAAGACTTTAAGTTACCTTCTTGCATAATGCTATTTACTTCAAATACCAAATTACTACTATTCAACGTTTGTTTCTTTGTAACAGTTTTGACTCAGCCCCCAATAGGTTTCAATGGCCTCAACTCGAAAACACCTGCACTTGTGACGAGTTTGGAATAAAATTATTGTATTTTTAACAAAGGAAGCGGACCACATATTGAAATTACTTGAAAGTTTACAAAAAATACTCAGAACACCTACTACTATCGAAGTAAAATAAAGAATGTAATATATCATTTTTTTATTAATTGACGTCAACATATTCCAAATTCAAATTGATCGACTATTGATTCCTATCGACATGTAATTATGCGACCGTCCATTAGTGTGCGGTAACAATAAAAAAAAAAAGTGTGCGTCTCGGGACGCTCGACTGAAGTGATAACTTAAACTAATTCGAGTTAAAGTGAGAGCGGAGGAGCCGGTCAAAGTCCGGTTAAAGTCCGGTCAAATTCCGGTCAAATACCGGTCAAATACCGGTCAAATACCGGTCAAAGTCCTGTCAAAATTCAGTCAAAGTCCTGTCAAAATCCGGTCAAAGTTCAGTCAAAGCCTTCTCAAAATCCGGTCAAAGCCCGGTCAAAATCCGGTCAAAGTTCTGCCAAAATCCGGTTAAAGTCCAGTCAAAGTCCTGTGAGTCTTGTCAAAATCCGGTCAAAGCCCGGTCAAAGTCTTGTCAAAGTCCGGTCGAAGCCCGGTTAAAGTCCTGTCGAAGTTTGTCATAATTCGGTTAAAGCCCTATCAAAGTCCTGTCAAAGTCCGGTCGAAGTCCGGTTAAAGTCCGGTCAAAGTCCGGTCAAAATCCGGTCGAAGTCCGGTCAAATACCCGTTGAAGTCCGGTCAAATACCTGTCGAAGTCCGAGCTAAGTCCGGCCAAAGACCTGTCAAACCCCGGTCATAGCCCGGTCAAAGTCCGGTTAAAGCCCGGTTAAAGTCCGGTCAAAGTCCGGTTGAAGTCCGGCCAAAGTCCGATCCAAGCTGACTGATCACTGTGTGACGCCACCTGGGACTTCGAAATAATCGATGTACCAGGGAGGTCGGCTAACGCTGGCTGGTCGATAGACCGCTCGCGTTACGGAACGTTTCGGTTCACCCTCCCATAAGAAGTTATCACTTCAAAAATCATGAGTCAACCGTTGAGTATAGATTTTTCGTGTTCTATGACATCAGTGGTAATGCTAAATAAAGCCGTTTCCACTATGCCCTACGTCTATAATCGTAGTGAAGCGAAATATTTTCTCGTTAATCGAAAAATGCGTAGAGCAGATATTCTAAATTCAAACATGAATTCATTGTAAAAATAAATCACTATTCCTCTTTTTATTTAAGGCTTCGCATTATCATGCATTTCGTCAATGTCAAGTAAATTAATATATTCCAAACAACTATTTATATGAACGTCACCGATTCCAAGGTCTTGTTGCGAGTATTGATGTGAATTCCTTCCAGTACGAAGCTTCATAGACGATTTTTCCCAACCGGATTGAACGAACAAGGTCGAACAAAGCCGGACAGTCCCCTAATTTCACTTACTTTAATGTGTATACACTGTTCATCGCCATTAATGTTCATTTCCCAAACTCACACCACGTAAAAACAACAAACTCCACTATAAACTAGTTTAGAAAAAATATACGGTCGACCGCACCGTCAGAATTCCCACCATAAATAATTTTCCTCTCTAACATTGTGTTTATTACCGGCCAGTGTCAAATTTATGAAAGCGAATTTAAATTAATGTGATATAACATTTCTAGCCATAGCCAAAATTAGAAACAGTAACCGCCAGTACCATAAAATTTAAAGCCGCAAATTATTATGAATTCTATCATAACTAGTTTTGTCTACAGTATGAATGGGCCGACTCGACCGAGGTGGTACAATCGGTATGCCTACCCGAGGCCTAACAGATCTCTCGCTCATCCAATCACCATTCATTTCCATAAAACCGACAATGCCCCGACTTGTTTGGTTCCTTTGATAGATTGTTGAAATGGAGAATCATAATTGGCCGCAACAATTCCCACATCATTACAGAACAATCATTTTTAAAAACTTCCAAAATTAAATTTCGCAACATACCAATTCTGCCAACATCAAAGATGCCCGCAATAAAACAATTAAAGCCTCGAACTTAGCAACAGTTTTGCCAACCGTAAAAATACCGCTAGCAATTAATCCGCCAATTTAGCTTTTTCGCACGAAAAATAGCATGTCCATAGTTATTTACAGTCAAAAATATAAAAGTAACGGATGGTGGCCGATTTGTTCCGCACTTTCAGGCTGCATCCATAGCGTGACCATCTGTTGGTAACGTGATTGGGCGATGGGTCAACGGTCCACCAAGGCCGTGTGCATCATTGTTAGAAAATACCGTATGTGATGATATTAAATCACATCCATTGTAATGGATTAAAGGTCTGATAGTAATTATTGCAACAGTACTCGATTTAGTGTGACGTCTGTATTATAAGGTTGGTACCGCATTCGAATGAATTCAAAAGTGACAATCGTTGCAAGTTCGACCTCAGTAACAACTACCTCATAACTAATAAACCACTCTGCTAGGTAATAAATAGGTACTGTATGTCGTCTCGTTAGTCAGAATAGTACCTCGGGCCGTTGCTTTGTTGCCGCTAATGTAATACTTGCAATCGAATTCTTGATTATTACATTACACGCGTATGCTCTCAGTCTATCCTCGCTAATAGCGGTTTAATACTGTGTGACAGTTCGATTTTATATAAACAACTGCTAAATCGCATGCGATTTGAACTGTCTGAACAGACAATAGCATCAATCAACAAGAACATACAGCTTTTCAGCGCCGAGTCTCATTTATCACGGCGCGGCATAGGTCGGAATCCTAAAATTCTTTTTTTTTTGACGCTTGTGCTGATAGCCCGACTGGAGTTGGGTGGGTGGTACTGAGTTTAGTTGGAGAGGATAAGCGCTTCAGGCGCTCTTACCTCGGAACCTCTCCTACCTCCTACCGAACCTCGGACGGTCGCTGGAAAGAGGGCAGAGGCATCTGCTATTGGTTTTGAGGGATTTTGAAACATTTCATAATTCGAAGGTCTGATTAGTGTTGCTTATGTTTATGGTAACGCGTGACGTTGACCATCAGACGAGCGACCTGCACGACTCGTCATTAACGTTGCCTGGTAATATATATTTATTTTTTATTTTATTTTATTTATTAAGGTTCACCAACGGTTGTTTACACTAATACAAAACAAAATATACAAAGAAAATACCATCTAAGTGCAACAGCCATTTACCGGCAAACACCACATGCACAAAATAAATTGAATTGAACTGAACGGCTAACAGATATCATCACAATAAAATAGATATATACATAAATGTTGCCTGGAAGAAACTGCCGTTAGCGATAAGGCCGCCAATTGTACTTCTATATGTTATATTAAATTGTATGTTGTGTGTTTTCAATACGTTTTGTGTGATGTACAATAAAGTTATAAATAAATAAATAAATAACGTGAATAAAAAAAAATATGTTGGCGGTAAATACGCAATGCGTTATCGCAGTAAAAATACTTTATCCTTGTTTTTTGAAACCAGACATAGGCATTACGCATGCGCCCACTGTTTCGGCGTTGCTAATCGTCTAGACAGATTGATAACACTATCGCGACACAACAACACGTTAGTAGGCAGATGAATCAAACTTTGTTATACCTAAAACATAACAGTATTGAATACATGGTTGGTAAGTACCACGTATGCTACAAGCTGTCTGGCTTGGTACTACCGCTTTGTTTTGTTCTGCCACTAAGTAATAATGACACTGTTGTGACTTAACATCTTTTAACTTGACTAAACATTATGTCTCGGGGTGACGAGCGCAGTCCAGTACCATGCAGTGCTTCATAATTCGAAGTTCTGATTGGTGTACCTTCTGTTTGTTAGATATTAAGGATCAAGAATAATTATTTTGTTAGAAAAATAGCAATTGTATTAACTTATTAAATAATTGTATCTATTTATCTTTAAGCGTTATTCAAATATTGAGATTCATAATTGTAAAATTAATATTCTAAATAATAAAGTAGTTGTATTGACTACTTAAATAATGGAAGGGTGACGGACATTTTGTTATAAAAAGCAGACATCTGTTGGTTTCGAATTAGTATAAATTGTGCAGTGATCTAAGTGTGAACATAAAAGGAAACTCTGCCGAAATAAATAAAATATATACTTGGAAGAAGAATTCTTTTATCAGAAGCGGGATAAAAGGCGCCTGCATTCTTCGTGATGGGTCGAAAAAGACCAAACTCATCGCAACGGCCAAGAAATCAGAAAAGATTAAAAAATAGTAATGGAATTCGTCAAGAATATTTGGGTGAAAGTGCTGCTGAAATTACTTCAAAGCAAAATAATCTTGCTAATACTTCAACTAACGACCTACCATCGACTTCGGCTGGGCGCATGGTCGTTTCATCGTGCGAATCATCCTACAACACGACACAACCTACAACAGTGGAACCAGTGGAACCACACACGGAAGCGACTATAGTACCTTTTGCCAGTACAAGTACAGATGCAGGAATGTTAGCAGGTAAGAATTTATCTTTTATGACACCTCCGAACTACAGCGGATTGACGCAATTGTTACAGTCTCTTGCAAATTCTGGTTTATCATCCACAATTCATTCAAACAATAATATGATCCCTGACTTTGATCCTTCTATTAAGAGTCACAGAATTAACTTATGGTTAGACAAAGTCAACGAGTGTGCTAAATTATATAATTGGACTGAAGCCCACACAATGCATTATGCTTTGCAAAAACTGGTCGGAAATGCCAAAAAATGGTATCAAGGCCAAACTTCCGTTTTACATAGCTGGGAGCAATGGCAAGTTCTTTTACGTAAAGCTTTTCCATTTGAAACAAACTACGGCGTTCTTTTGTCAGAAATGCTCGAAAGATGATTAAAATTTGGAGAAAATTTAGATGAATATTATTATGATAAGATAATGTTATTAAATGCTTGCGACATCTCTGGTAAAAGAGCTGTGGATTGCCTCATACATGGTATAGACGACCGCACCATCCGTGCTGGCGCTTCTTCTGCTCGATTTACTGAGCCCGAAGATTTATTTAAATTCTTAAAAGATGTGTGTAAAGAAAGTAAGGACATTATTCGAACGTCTGCCCTCAATAAAATTAACCGAGATAATCGTATTACCAGTATTAAAAATAATGAAGGAAGTCATAGGTCAGTCCCACAGCTTTCAGATAGTTCTCGGGGCGCTCAGCGTTCCTCATATAACATAACTTGTTTTAATTGTAAAGAGCAAGGACATAGATTAAATCAATGTGCGAAACCAATAATAAAATGTGATAAATGTCAACGATATGGTCATACTGGTAATGAGTGTTTTCTTAAAAATCAGGCTACAAAGAAAGAAGAGGATAAGCGTGTTCTTTTTGTGGATAGTATTTCAAAAAGTAATTTAAAATACCATAAAAATGCTCTTATTAATAATAAAAGTTCTGTTGAATGTTTTGTTGATCTCGGAAGTGATTGCACATTAATAACTCGGGAATTAGTTTTGAAGTTAAATTTACCAATGACAACTGAAGGATTACCATTTATTCGCGGAATTGCTAATGTTAACATTCCTCTTATAGGAAAAACTAAATTTTATTTACGTATAGATTCTTTTGAAGCTGAAATTGCGGCCTATGTAGTTGACAATATTTATCTACATACGCCATTACTAGTGGGACAAAATTTTACAGAATTGCCTAACGTTGTTATCATTAAAGACGAAACATCTTTAAATATAATGTCAAATGATTTATCCACTGAACTACCATGCATTGAAGACCATAATAATGAAAAATTAGAACTGTACATTTTATCTGACTCTGAAATAAAAGGAGTTGATTTGTTAACTTGTTATAATAAATTGATAAGCAATGGTGAGGTCTACATACATGGTAGTTATCGACATACCAATACGCAAAAATATTATATTCCAGAGGGTGTGTACAAAATTAAAGACGGTAAATGTAAAATAATTGTTAGAAATATGAATGACTCTAACGATGTGTTGTATTTTATGAAAGATTTATTAGTTATTCGAGCATTCCAGATAAGTCCTGATTCTTCCAATAATTATTTAAAGTGCTTAAAAGTAGGCATCACGCTAGAACCCTTAGATCGGAGGGAGATTAATATAAATCAAAGTCTCAATAATGATCAAAAAGATTTGGTTTACGATTTAATTGATAAGTTTCGTTGTTGTTTTGCTCAAAATTTATCTGAATTAGGATGCACCAATTTGGCCGAATTAGAGATTAAACTTACTGATTCTATCCCAATCGTCTACCGTCCTTATAGAATGAGTTATGCAGAAAAAGAAACTGTGCGAAGCATGGTTAAAGAGTTAAAAGAGAATCATATTATTGAGGAATCGGATTCTGCATACGCTAGTCCAATTCTTCTCGTGACAAAAAAGACTGGTGGTTATCGCCTATGTGTAGACTATAGGGCACTAAATAGAAAAATAGTAAGAGATTTATATCCTTTGCCTAGAATAGATGACCAGATTGATCTTCTCAATGGAAGTAAATATTTTATAACCCTTGATATGTCAAGTGGTTATTATCAGATACCCATTAAAGAGGGTTGTAAACACCTTACTTCATTTGTAACCCCCGAGGGGCTTTACCAATTCCGTAGAGCCCCATTTGGGCTAGCAAATTGTCCTGCAGTTTTCCAAAGAACAGTTAATGCGATGCTAGGGAAGGGTGATAATTGCGCTATTGCGTATATGGATGATTTACTCATCTCGGGTAAAAGTTTTGAAGAGTGTCTCAAAAAGCTTGAACAAACTTTTATTTTATTAAAAGAAGCTGGACTTACTCTCAATGTCAGTAAATGTAGATTTTTTGATACTATTATAAATTATTTAGGCTTTGAAATTTCTGCTAGCGGGGTTAGGCCTGGTAATACTAAAATTGAAGCTGTAAAGTCATTCCCTGAACCACAAAACGTACATGAGGTTCGCCAGTTCGTAGGGCTAGCGAGTTTCTTTAGAAAATTTATAGAAAATTTCGCTTCCATAGCTAGTCCACTTACCGATCTAACGAAACAACATATACCATGGGCATGGGGCGAAAAGCAGCAAGAGTCCTTTAGCACGCTAAAAGAAAAATTAATTAAGCGTCCCATTCTTGCTATCTACAATCCCGAATTCATAACCGAATTACATTGTGATGCATCGAAGAGTGGATTAGGCGGTATACTTTTCCAAAAAGAAAGTAGCAAGTTAAACTTGCAGCCGGTGGCGTATTTTAGTCGCAGAACTACAATAGACGAAGAAAAGCTCCATGCATATGAGCTTGAAACACTAGCTGTAGTAGCGTCATTAAACCGATTCCGAGTATATTTACTGGGAAGGCATTTTACTATCGTTACTGATTGCAACGCGTTACGAGCTACTTTTTCTAAAAGAGACCTGATCCCCCGAGTAGCCCGTTGGTGGATAGCTTTTCAAGAATACGATTGTTCAATTGAGTATAAACCGGGACAATTTATGCAGCATGTAGATGCGCTCAGTAGAAATTCGCTCCCTTGCATCAATGACAATGATAAATTTGACCATTTTTCACGGGTATTACATATTTCTCAAGAAGACTGGTTATTAAGTTTACAATTAGCTGACCCAAGTATTCAACATGTACGCGCAGTATTAGATGACCCTCAATATAAAGAGGTAGTTGACATAAAACAAAATTTTGTTTTGAAAAATAACCGTATATACCGCAAAGTTGAGGGAGATTTAAAATGGGTTGTACCTAAAAGTGCTCGTTGGCAAATTTGCAAGCGTAATCATGATGATATCGGGCATTTTTCAGCAATAAAGACTTTAGAGAAAATTAAGAAAGATTTTTGGTTTCCCAAAATGAACAAATTCATTTCCAAGTACGTAAAGTCATGTTTACATTGTGCCTTTGGCAAGGAACCTGCCGGCCCCAAGGAAGGTTACCTACATAGCATACCAAAAATAAATATACCATATCACACTATTCACGTAGATCATTTAGGTCCATTCATCAAAAGTACCTATGGCAACCAGTATCTATTATTAATAGTTGATGGCTTCACAAAATTCGTGATTTTAAAACCTTTACGTAGTACTAAATCTGCTCCGACTACTAAAGCTCTTAAGGATGTATTCTATACATTTGGGTATCCGTGTAGGTTAATTTCCGATAGGGGAAGTTGTTTTACATCTGCAGAGTTTAAACGTTTTTGTACCGAATTTGAGATACAACACATACTAAACGCAGTATCATCCCCGCGGGCGAACGGTCAAGTAGAGCGGTATAATCGTACCGTATTAGATAGTTTACGTGCTTGTAATGATAACTTGCCAGAAAATATATGGGATCAAAGTTTAGGTAAAATTCAGTGGGGAATAAATAATACGTTAAATAAGGGAATAGGTAAAACCCCTGCTGAAGCGCTGTTTTGTAAGCGTCCTTTAAACATAGGTGAAGGTATGTTAGGCGAGACTGTATCCGAGACACGACAAAATGATAAAAATACTGAACAAATACGAAACGAAATCAATAAACACATTATTAATGATCAACAACAACAACAGGCTAGATTTAATAAAAAAAGAAAAGATGCCACACGTTATAATATTGGAGACCTAGTCAAAATTTTGAAAAACGTACCACATAACGACGGCAAAAGTAAAAAATTGTTACCGAAATATACCGGGCCATTTAAAATAACAAAAATATTAGATAATGATCGATATGAAGTGTCTTCAATTTCGGGATCAACCATCACTAAGGGTAAATATACAAATATTTGGGCAGTAGACCGTATTCAACCATGGATAACTGTAGTTAATTATGAAAGTGAAAGCTCTGATGATGAACCGAATTCGCAAAATGATTAATTAAATAAATAATTGAATATGTAAATCAATTGTATGTAATTAAAACTGTTTATAATAAGATATATGATTGTTACGAGATGATTTGTTTTGTTTTATTACTATCAAATATATACTGGTAATGCTTAGAGATTGGTTTAGTAATTAGATTCTAAACTGATCTATATGAGTTATATTGCAAAGCTGGAAGGCGTGAGTGGCTCCACAAGGGTGGAGTGAAGTTCACGATGCAGCTCATATATGTCATCTGGAAGACGCGACACGGTACTATGTACGAGGGGTCCGTTGCAGGTGATAGGGTTGAGCTGGAAGGCGTGAGTAGCTCCACTAGAGTGGAGTGAAATTCACGATGTAGCTCATGTCCAAGTCATCTGGAAGACGTGACACGGTACTATGTATGAGGGGTCCGTTGCAGGTGATTGGGGAGTCATCTGGAAGACGTGACACGGTACTATGTACGAGGGGTCCGTTGCAGGTGATGGGGTTGAGCTGGAAGGCGTGAGTAGCTCCACTAGAGTGGAGTGATATTCACGATGCAGCTCATATCCAAGTCATCTGGAAGACGTGACACGGTACTATGTACGAGGGGTCCGTTGCAGATGGCAATGATGAGTAAAATAAAAACAATTGAACTGAATTGGAAGGCGAGGGTGATCTCAGAACGCATGAGATGAATTCCTCGATGCAATTCATGATGTCAAGAGATCATTATATAATTAATTATATTAAATTATTAGTATGTTTCTTGTGTTCTGACCCGAGTAAATGAATTTGACTATTTTCATGAACCCTAATTAGAATGTCTACTATTTACATACATTATTATTATTTCACGTAAGTTTGAGGACAAACTTGATGTTGTCAGGATGGCCGAATGTTAGATATTAAGGATCAAGAATAATTATTTTGTTAGAAAAATAGCAATTGTATTAACTTATTAAATAATTGTATCTATTTATCTTTAAGCGTTATTCAAATATTGAGATTCATAATTGTAAAATTAATATTCTAAATAATAAAGTAGTTGTATTGACTACTTAAATAATGGAAGGGTGACGGACATTTTGTTATAAAAAGCAGACATCTGTTGGTTTCGAATTAGTATAAATTGTGCAGTGATCTAAGTGTGAACATAAAAGGAAACTCTGCCGAAATAAATAAAATATATACTTGGAAGAAGAATTCTTTTATGTTTATGTATTATAAATGTTTTTTTTTTATATTAAGACATTTAAAAATATAAAAACACAATGGCGAGGCAGAGGACCCAAGCCTTCGGCGGTTAGGACCCCAGAGTGAGGAGACTCCTCACAATGCTTGTCGTATCCAATAACACCGTTTTCTGCATCTGGCTCTTCGTTATCAACCCATGGACATAAAGAACTATGGCGACAATAATTGTTCAGTCAAACTCCCATATGTTGTTCCCACATTATTTTTATTGTTATTATTCCAATCCCAGACAAGTGGTGTTCTGAATCGACCACTCAAGCACAAAATGTGATTTCGCGACCTGGGATATGAACCCCGGGCCTCATCGGTAACTCAGCTTAAGTACACTAGACCAACAAGGCAATATGTGAGTAAGGAAACCTCAGCGAACAAATTCGACTCATGCTTGACCGGTTTTTAATATTTTACTAATTTCCTTTGAACAGGTTTTAAACTGGTTCTAAGAGCATAAACTGTTTAAATTAGCTACGTGCGAAATAAAGTCGTTGACAACGTCTTGTGATCTTCAAAATACGGTATTTTTTTAATTTTTTTTTATAATTGCCTGAATTATGAGACGTCGTCGCTCGCCTGCTGGCCGGCGCAATGGCTGCCATAAACAAACAACATCACAGATTCGAAATTACGTACTGCATACAACTGCACTGCGTTTGTTTTTTTAAATAAATTAAAAGCACTAAATTATTTAACTTTAAGGTTTAAAAGTACAAACACAGTGAACCTGCTCGATGTGCTTTTTCATGTGCATGTGCATTATCGTTTGCATTTTCACTTGTTTTTGTCTAATGAGTTGTGTCTTTGTATTTGAGCTGAATAAATGTTTCTCTTTTTCTTTCTATGTGAATGCACCATGCGTTAATATTATATAAAATTACTCTTTTCACTAAATATATTTATTTATTTGGGAAACATACAGAATAATTAGAATTAAAGGTACATGTAATATTTTTAGCTCTTAATTCAACAAAGTTTCCACCAATGGGTATTAAATAAAATAAGAAAGTAGACGAAAATTTGAAGTACAGAAAAAATTAAACATAAACAGGAAATCTTTGTCACCGAAGGTCTTCCATTTCTGGGCACCGACAACTACCTCGAGATGGTCCTTCTCTATATTTTCCAGCAACGGTTCAAATTCCGAACATTCTATAAACCATTTTTTTCATAATTTTCATTGCAGAGGACAGCAAATGAATGGTGGGTCATCCATGGTACCTAATCTTCACTGACCATGTATTCATGGTAATTACTCGAAGAATTATGAACGTATTGCCGACTTTAAAGGAAAGGGATAATTAACAAGAAAATGGAGAAAAGGCCTTCCTATATCTCACTCACCGTACGAAACGCAACGCAAGCTTCTACTTCACGTCGATTTTCTGTGAGACAGTGGTAACAACCCGGTCGAACCGGCCTATTTACGCTATAGACAACACTGTCTACAGTGTGGCTGTATGAGCTGAAACACCGCAAAGTATTTTTCTGGCTATAGTACTATAAGCATCGGCCCGCAGCCGTATTTTTTAGATGAAGCTATAAAAGCAATTAGAGGCTAAAACCCTGAACGCGCTGTATAGAAAATATTCAAGAATAAATATTAATTAATCAACAATGACTAATTATACAACTATTTGTTTCACGTACACGTACGGTTTGTGTATTGTTTGTAAAGTTCATTAACTTTAAGTGTGGTTTCTATTGATCGCCTGTTTAAACTAGTGGCCGCCTACTCGTTAAGTAAAATGGTGTTTCTGCCTATCCCTTTGAAGGTACAGGCGTAAGTTTATGTCTGGTTTATATTTGCATGTTGTTTTAATCATACATCACTTGTAGACTAGCTTTATTGATCTAGTTGCGGCATGATTAAGCTCTTAAACCTGAAGCCCTGAGTTCGATTTCCAGTTCGGGTAGTCACAATTTACGTGATTTTTGGATTCGTAACGCACTTCTTTTTATCATCAACATCTGTCATATTATGGGACGGAAATAGATTGAGTAATTTACGAGGTATTAAATAGTGGCAACCTTGCATATACCGCGCCGCGCAGTTAGTGATACAGGTATGAGGATATAAAAAAGTTATAAGATTAGCTGGATATCTATACGAATAGAAATGAAGATATTATTTATGCTATGTTATTTTGTAAAATCTTTTTTGTAGAATAAATAGAAACCCTATTGACCGCTGAATTAAGATAAACTAACGTGATATCATCGCATGAATATTATAATTTGTTTTAAAATTTTGTGGATAACATGTAAATACATAAATTGCCACTTTTCTAATTTATTCCAAAAACCAGAATATACCATTTATAACGTCTAGAAATTTATTTAGAAAACTTCAATAAATTTTCAAAAATCGAATCTGCACAAATATTTAAAAATCCATTAACTATTTGAATTCGAAATTAAATTTCCACGAGTTCACTCGCTGCCAGGTCTATGTTCGAAATAGAAAAACATTCCATTCTGTTCCATTCAAGCCACCCGGCCACCCTTTGAAACGACCTCTGGTGACATAGAAGGCCGTATAACGACCCTGGGGTGTTATTTCCCTTCATGTCATTCACTCGGGGAAAATAAACTGCTCTGGATACTCACTTCCTTGTGTATTTTAAAGCGGTCAAGCTATTGCGCGAGTTCTGTATAATTATTTCGAAGGTATATGGAGTCTATAAACCCGCATTGGTCCAGCGTGTTCGACGAAAGGCCAAAAACCCTCTTCAAGTCCGTTTGCCCAGCAATGGGCTGATAATGGAAAAAAATATTTATGTAACTTAGATTTAGATTTAAAATGTAAAATAAGTGACATTTTTGGGAGCTACTGATGATACCTGGGCTCAAAATTATAATGCCCTTATTTATTTCTAACTGAAAAAACAATAATTATGTCCAAGGATACGCTTACAATACTGATCTTTTTTTGCACTTATATTCCGTTAAAAGAGGGTTAATTCGAAATTATGCCTGAAGGCGCCCTTAAAAAACTTTCAGTCTGGAGAAATAGACATGTCATTGTTTTTCCCAGATAGAGTAAAATGCAATATTCAAAAATTACAAATGCCGTACAGTACAGTAGCAGCTGATAATTTATAACAATTAAAATCATTAAAAGTAAAATAAAATAAAGCTATTTTTATAAATATAATCAGACGTAATCCATATAATTTTAATATCAATTAAATATTCCGATAAATACCATCTGCATTAGTTATTCGACGCAAATCGGGCGTGACGTCGCGGTCGTCGCTCTCGCAGGTCGACCACCCAAAACTGACCTACGGTTGCCTACACTCGTTTCACTTTTGGAGCCATAGATGGAAGATGGATAGGCAGTAGGCAGAAATTCTACAAAACTCGTAATCCGGTTGGTACTACACCGGATAGATAAATGTTACGTTTTTCCTTATTTATAGTGGTAATAAAAAAAAATCGGGAGAAAATAGGATTTCTAAAGTTTTGGAGTATAATTTTGGTAATATCTTCATCTATTATCTTTTTGAGCATGTTTTATAACTTCTATGATTAGATACGTTTTTTTCAAAAGGTTCCATATTGTGATATCAGCTTGCAACAAAATGAAATAAAGATTAATAGTTTAATCAAAGATCAAAGTAACTTGACCACTTAACCGGGATTAAGAGTTCACTATACTGTAAACCGTATCATGGTTTATCTGGGTATCTAATTCCATTCAAATTGGTCAAGTAATTGTTGCATGATCCTTAAATAACCAAACAGTAACGAAGCCAGAAATAGCATTTATTAATCACTAAGGGCCTGTTTCACAATATCCGTTTAAATTTAATCCATTAAATATCACATAAATAGCTAATTTAGGAAGTACCTATTCGACATACGCTTTTATATTTTGCTATCTCATATTTTATTTGATAAGGAACTTTTTACAGCACAGGCCGACAAAGTTGTTCACTTGATGGTATAAGTTCTCCATGAACGCTCACCATACCAGAAGAATCATGGACGCGTTGTCAATCATAAAGGAAAGGGATATTTAAGCCATGGGAAGGGGAGGGGGATTTAGGCCTCGGATAGATATCGGAAGTAAGATCACTCACGCAATAGCAAACCTGTACTTAAATATGTTTTCTGTGAGACCGTGGTAACAAATTCATGCTTTAGACAAAACCGTCTACAGCGTGGCTCTGCCACTCAAGATACTTCCTTGAACATTGTGAAACAAGCGCTAAGTCTCATTAAATACTTTTCGAATCACATAGTAACCCTGTGAATTTGAATAAACAAATAACCAAAATACTCAAAGTACAGTTCTTATCAGAGTTCAAACGGGGGTCGACGAACGCGGTCGGGTTGAATGTGCCAAAATACAGCTGACCAGTATAACTTGATCTCTCACATACTTCCTTATAAAAATGTTGTCATAGGTTTTAAGAAGACATGTACGCTGACACATTCGAATTTATACGTTAATTCTAAGACATAAGAGTAGAGATTAGAGTAGATTTGCCTGATTTCTAGAACTTAGACATATTATGGCCTAAGACATACACCGAAACTAATAAAAGGTACATACACATTTTATTATTTTATTTATTTTTAACCGACATAAAAACAAAGGTTCTCAATTCGTGTATATAATAATATGTACAACGTGTTATAGAAAAGAGTTTTTTTGTATGTACACGCATAACTCCACTAAATATGGGCAGATTTTATTTTATGAACTCGGGGGCAACTGAGCAAATGGTTCACCTGATGGTAGGTAATTACCACCGCCCATAGACACCGCTATGTTATTTTATGCGATAGGGTTTATTGCGGTGGTCACTTATATTTAAAGAAAATATTTCTTCCCTTAAAGGTAAAATCGGGAATAAAAACTAAAGCACATTAATTTATGTACTGATTTTTATGACTCTTTCATTAAGGATAGTATGTAAAGTAAAATATGTTTTTTGTTTCTTTATTTAAATTATGTTTAAGAGGTCTTTATCCCACAGAATAACTAAATTGGGTCCTTTTAAAAACTACTCAAGTAAATTATCACCGAAAACACTCCCATCTCTTTCTTTCTAATGCCCATTTTCTCACACCCATGCCTAACTTTAGTTAACACATATACCGCTTTTAAAATCCACGGATAACTTCCCAACTTGCGGTATGGAAGGATGCATAAGCCGGAGTCATCAGCTTTGAGCCTTACCACCCAACACATAAACTAAACAGTACGAAGTAAAAATAGGCAGTCGTCGCACCCCGTTAATATTTTATAAGAGGTCAACTAAATTTAAGCGTGGATCAGTGAAAACGGGCTTAAGCTACGGGTGTCACTGAGCTGTTTTTAAGTACATCTAAATCTATCTTAAAAGCTGATGTCATGTTAAGTCGTTATTGTGATGTCATAGTGTTGGCTATGAAGCGGAGATCGATGACTTAAAATGACGGGTATTGTGGCTTAGTGATGTAAGGGGGTGAGATAAATAGAAGGAATTGTTTAAAGCCAACTCTTTAAACATAGAGATGCGAGCCTCATGCAGAACATCAAGCTTGTCATATTGATTTAAGGCAGGCAAAGTTGCTAAGTGAAAGTTGTATGCCCTAAGGTATAGGCAGAGGTCCAGTTACATTTACGGTTTGCCAAGTTTATTTACAACGCATGCTACGATCATTGGTGGATCTATCGACATATCGGACACAAATTCCGATCCCGTGATATACATATAAATTGTGATTACCTGACCTGGGGTTTGAACCCAAAACCTCCGGTCGGCCTAAGTACGATACCACTGCACTAGACTAGCGTGGTGATTTCTTTGGACCGAATCCCTTCTTAATTGCAGACTGGCTTTTGCTGTGCAGTGCAAAATCCTTATAATATTGAAATAAAACTAATTTAAACGGATTTTATCGCGGCTTTTTATTAGTTTTGATCCCGACGTTTCGAAGACTTTTCAGCCTTCGTGGTCGTGGGGTGGACACGGGTTTATTTCAATGAGTAATATTCGCGTACACATAAGAAATCATTATCTTTATAATAATTAAAAAACATTTAACTAATGACTTATCTATGAAATTGCCAAATTGATTGCATATATGACAGCCTCCGTGGCACAGCGGGCGAGTAGCCGGCTGTGAAGCGAGAGGCCGCGGGTTCGATCCCCGCACCGAGACAAATGTTTGTGTGATCCACGTTTATTTGTCTCGGGGTCTGGGTGTTGTGAGACCGAAAGTCTACCGTAGTTCCTGATACCCTCGACACAAGACTCGTATCTTACTGTGGGCTCAGGACTATGTATGTGACTGTTGGGTGAATTATTATAAGTGAATTTATTTATATTTATTATTATTATAGATTCGAGTCGTGTCGTAAGCACTGCATCATATCTGACGTCACCCGGGACTCGAACCTGCGCAAGGTCGCGACGCGATGTATCTGCCAAAATATTCCGTACAGGTTCGATGACGTTGCATGTACGTTGACCTTTACAAAGGGTTGTGACCGTTATCACTAACCAACATTATATTAAAAAAATACGATATCAATTTCAGCAATGTGGGTTTTGTCAAGTCGCATTATGATAACAAAATGATAAGTAAAAAAATAAAAAATCGCAAACAATAAAGCTGTGGAATAGTTTGCCGGCACTCGTGTTCCGTCCTTCCTTCAATATAGGGTCCTTTAAACGGAGTGTGAAGAAGCAGTTAGGCAGGCCGACATGATCTTGCCGACCTACGATGGACACATTGTTTGTCGTTGGTCGACACTATTCTTGGATTGCGCTACACTTACCATCAGGTGTAGCGTAGTCACTTTGCCGAGTCAGGGTAAAAAAAACGCATTTACTGTTCTCCGTTGAGGAGCATCTTATTTTCCGTCCTACTCGGTCATCAGATCCTAACCACATTTATATGAGACTACCCTCAAAGTAAGCACTCATCTTTTTTTCTTATATACCATAGAACGGCAAACGAGCAAGTGGGCCCCTGATGGTAAGTGATCTCCACCGCCCATGTAATCATAGGCGCCACGCCTGCCCATAAACAGAAACAATACCACACAGAACTTTGAATTGCAAAGTACTGTATGGCACTGAACTGCGCTCGTCACCCCGAGACATAAGATAAGTCTCATAATGCCCACTAATTTTACTGGCTTCAATGTCCTTCAAACCGAAACACAACAGTGCTTACACAGTGTTGCTGGGCGGCAGAATATGTGTCATGTCATGTCTACGAGACAGAGTTTTAAAAGGTCGCTGTACCTTCCATATACCATGTATCCCAGTGTTTCCCAACCTTTTTTAGGCCATAACCGGTCCGGTTCTCCCCAGGGGGCTCGCCCCCTGATTCTAACCATTTTCCCATCCCTTTTTCCTTCCCCTCCCCCTTGGCAGGCCGGCATGATCTTGCCGACCTACGATGGACATATTGTTTATCGTTGGTCGACACTATTCTTGGATTGCGCTACACTTACCATCAGGCATCAGGTGTAGCGTAGTCACTTTGCCGAGCCAGGATAAAAAAAAACCTTAACATTTTTTTGTTAAATTTGTCACCAATAGCAATACATTTAAATAACCCAAAACGAAAGGGTTAAAGTCGTGTCGAGTTTTAAAATTGCCCCCCTCGACTATCAAATTGCCCCCCTGTGGGCGCCACGTTGGGAAACACTGATGTATCCGCTTCTGGCCATGACTCCTTAAGTCCACCCCTCCCCCTCAACCCCGCCCGCACCCCGCTGGTCTATGATGACGGTATGAAAATTAAAATACCCGAGTTGAGTGGTGTACAGGCGTTCATTCAACTTGGTGAGGCCGATGACTTCCGAAACATTAGTGCACTCGCTAGCACTGGGTTACTGTTTCCTGGATGCGTTGACTAGACAGGTTTAGAGGGGGAGGGGTCAAGGGTCAGTATATCAATCAATCAGGAATATCGCCGATATAAGAGAAAACATAATATTCAAAATGCCTCTATAAAGATTTTTTTATAGTAGAGGCCTGTAAGCAATAGGTCACCTGATGGTAAGTGATCTCCATAGTATATTTCAATACCATAATTACTCGTGATCTTTTGGTAAATTCGGAATAAAGCTTGCCGACATTAGGTGGGTAAATGTAGGCGCACCCAATGCAGACTCGGCCTTTTGTGGTTACATAAGTCATAAGCTTTCTGAAACAATACTAAACACCATTAATTTTAAACTAGCTGGTAGGTCTCTCGTATGTGAGAGGCCGTCTGTGTTGGTATCATCGCTTTGTCTATTCCTGCCGCCAAGCAGCTGTGTAAACACTGTTGTGTTTCGGTTTGAAGGACATTGCAGTCAGTGAATTACTGGGCATTATGAAACTTAACATCTAATCTCCGATTGACAAGCTCAGTCCAGTGCTAGTGCTATGTTGTGCTTTTTAATTCAAGGTTCTGTGTGGTATTGCCTCTGTTTATGGGCAGGGGTGTGCCCTCAGGCGAGCGACCTGCGCGTTTCGACATTCAGGCCAATAAACGTAAAATAAAAAAAAAACAATACAATTTGATCTACACGACTAAAATATGTTACAATAAGCGGTCTTACCGCTAAAAGCCACATATGCCATCGATAACGACTTTTATTTAAACAAAAATGTACTTCAGACGAAATCATGTAAGCGAAGTAAATGTACTTAGGGTGTTCATCTAAATATATGAATGGCGTTTTGTATCCACTTAGGGATAATCGTCTGACATTTTCCCAAAAGGAATCGACACTTATTCCACGAAAATTGGGGTTTTATCGTATGTCTATTTGCAAAAAAGAAAAATATTAAACGGCAGAACAGGATGTATGAATTTTGATACCTTTGCCTATTTACTTTAAAAACCTATCTGTCAAAAAAGTTTATGGTTATTACGAAACGATAAAATACACAGTCAAGCTCATTGATAAACTCATGTTTATGTAAACGTAAAAAGGCGCTAAAATCTTTGAAATGTACACACATGGTAATGGATTTAGCGACAATCACGCAGCGAACAAATATTTTCTTTCAGCCAACAATGGGCGTGTTCGGGTGGACAGAGTTCTGAGTAATCTAAAGACTTATACGTATCACATCTTCCCATCTTCATCGGTTTAATGATCGAGTAGTACTTAGCCTAAATATACGTGAGGTCCTAGGTTTATATCCCAGGTCGGGTAATCATTATTTACGTATGAGTTCGATAAATCACACATCAGTTGCTCGAGATTGGAATTCGAGTTTGATGAGAACCACGCCAGTAGCCACCTAACACATGATAGGAAGGATAAAAGATCGATGACCCGTAAGGTACTAGTTGCACTTCAGCCTACCACCTCGGGGATACAAGCGTGAACTTATGTCTATTACTTCCCACGTCTCTCAACCGCGATCCGTAAATAATTATGAAGACGCTAATGAATTTTTTGACGTACGCCGACGCTCGTATTTTTAGAATCCCTGAATCATTGTGATTTGATCTTGCACAACTAACAATTTTCTTACACAACCTAATGAGCTCTGACTCACACCACCGTTGGCCATTAGTCATATCTCATAGTCCACTGCTGGGCATTGACCCCTAAAACCATAGGAACCGTAGCAACCTCGGAAGTCCTTATCCTCAACAGATTTTCTTGTGGTTGGTGTTCCGGTATTGATCGCCTATAGTCTAGTGGCAGTACCGTAAAACTGACAGTCTTAGGTTTAATCCTGAGTTAGAGCAATCATGGTGCGATACTTTCGTTCCGAATAACACATACATGGAATTTACGTTATTTTATTTTTATTTAATTGAATGACGAGACGAACAATGCGCTAGCCTGATGGTATGCTCCACGCCTGCCCATAAAAAAAAGCAATACCATACAGAAGTTTGAATTATAAAGCACTGCATGGCACTGAGCGCTCGTCACCCCGAGACATAAATAAGATGCTAAGTCTCATAATAATTTATTGGCTTCAATGTCCTTTTAATCGAAACACAACAGTGCTTACACACTGTTGCTTGGTGGCAGAAATGGATAAAACGGTGGTACCAACCGACCACTACCGACCTACCACCTTGTAAACCGAGTTTGCCGAGGTTCTCACCTATCACATTATGTAGGGTATATAATCTCAACCGACCATAACCACTAGATGTACCTCTGCCTATACCTTCGAGGATTCAGGCGTGAGCTTATATTACGGCTTTACATATACCGTAAAATACAGATATTTTTAAGTTGCTTCCACCTTGGTTCTTGGTAAAACATTAGCACTCGCACTCGCTTTTATAGCTGTTTAAGCCACAATTTAAGCCGAATAAAACTCATATGCCGTATAATGTAACTTCAAAGAATCGCATTTACATTTTATTCAGTTTAATATCGAAATTCCAGGCGTGTTAATGATACTTGGGGGTACCAGAACTGTGTTCTTTATTTCATTCAATTGCTAATTAACGGATACATTTATAAATATTTGTTTAAATATTTTATGAATATTAAGTTCGTAAGCAGCGATAACTTAGCGGGAAGTGGTACGGACTGTCGCAGGTTCGAAACCAGCCCCAAGAGCATGCACCTCTGAATTTTCTAAGTTACGTGTGTATTATTTGTTAATTATCGTTTGCTTTAACGGTGAAGGAAACAGCGTGCGGAAACCTGCATAACTGAGAAATTCTCTATAAGAATTTCGAAGGTATGTAAAGTCTGCCAAACCACACTAATCCAGCGTGGTAGTGGTTTTAGGAGGCCCGTGCCCAGCAGTGGGATGTGTATAATACAGAGCTAGTATTATTATTAACTTCGTGCAAAGTAGTTATTATTTGTTTACTAAGCTCTCCTTTGTCTACAATTAGTTTTAGATGAGGAAACGAGCAGATTGTTCGTCTGGTGGTAAGCGTCATGGCCGTCCATAATCAGGACCAACACCAATCAGAACTTCGAATTATAACTTGCTGAATTGTATTGAACTGGGCTTGCCAGGTCCAAAAATAAAAAAAGTCTCATAGTGCCGTTATTACACCGGATAAAATGTCCTTCAAACCGGAATACACTTACACACAGCTGCTTAGTGGAAGAAATATACAAAACGGTGATACCTATCCCGACGGTTTCTCGAATCGACTTTAGTGAATTTCCTTCCCATGATGTGATAGGAGAAGAAAACATTCCTAGACCTGCAAAAAAGTGTTTGGTTTTTGGGATATACCAGCCCAGCCGACGTCCTATTATGTCTAGAACAAATTACTCCGGTCACTATCACCCAAATATTGCAAGTGTCGATGACCTGCCTAGCCGAACAATAACCTCGAGAAGTGTCGATAAATGGTCTCAGTTTTCAGTTTCCTGCTCATCCTGTTCGCGTGGATTTATTATATTTCTATATCCGTATTAAAGATGAGAGATCAAGTTATCATTTAATGTCAGTTTGATGCAAATAGGTCAAGTATTTTAGGAGTTATAGCATATTAAAAATGATGAATGTTATAAAGGTGTAATTAAAATTCTTTAGTAATTTGGCCATTTATCATTGTGAATATATTTTAACGAACTGTGGTTTTACAAGTATGCGTGTGTTATACCATCGAAGATTAACTGTGATGACTGCTATAAAAAAAAAAAAGATTAACTGTGATGAAGAATTATTGACAATTTTGGAGGCGCAAACCACCTCTGCCCTTCCCAATTGCCACCACTGACTCTTCTGGTATTATGCATGTTCACGGGCGGTGCATATCACCTACGATCAGGTGACCCACTTGCTCGTTTGCCAACATTTGCTTTAAAGAAATACATCAAACTTATATCAACACATTACTCTTTACGAACACGTGTCTGTATAAATACGAGGGTTTAAGCCGCAACTAATTTGCCACTGTAAAATCCGTCTCTTTAGTCTCTCAAAACAATAATTCACAATTAATCACAGAAAAATCGTCCGTAAATACCCCAAAAAGCCAATTTTACACGCAAAACACTTACATCAATGCCGAAAAAATAGCTGTACCCCACCTCACGCCTTCTTCCCCCCCTCCCCCTCGAGAAAATTGTGCGGCGCGGGTACTGCTGGCGTAATGTAGTGCGTTCAACCCGGCTCGGTCGTTCGTTGGCCCCGCTTGAATTTTGGCAGGTCAACGTCCGTGGGTCGCTGGCCGGTTTCGGCCCGCATTCGTTGGCCCGCGCACGTGACATTTCGCATCACTATTGATGATTAATTAATCGATTTATGATAAATTAATCTAATGTTCGGTGCAGTGGAATGCATTCGAAATTCAAAGTTTATTGTAATTGGGTAACTAGGGTTGTAACAATACTCCAACATTTAAAATCGATTATTATTATTTATTCATTTATAATTATTGAGTTATGGCATATGGTAGTACAAAAGCTGTAATGACTGTCGATAACACTAAGTAGTGTTATAAGTAAAAACAACATAACTGTCTTCTTTGACAGTTGGATAAAGGTAACAGTAACTTCGTTGATAAAACACCGAAGTCTCCGAGTAAGCTACATAAATCCTGTCATACAGACAACCTTTCATAATGTTGTTTACACAAGATCTTTTTTTCAATTTATTTATTAGTATTATTAATAGTCGCTTTTATCCGTTGAGGAGTTATCCTTTTCCCCCATATTCCCTCATCAGAAGTTAACCAATTTTATATGAGAACACTATCACACCCTTTTGCAGCGATTCCTAAAGTTGGTTCATGGAAAATTCACTTGGGTTCCGTATATTTTCAGTTGCATTCTTCACAATAACTTTGAAATTTCTAATAAAAGTTTTTACTCTTATTAAAGTTGCAGTGTCTTTTATTTGTTATCATTTAAGTTCCTTAAAAAATCCCTTAAATTAAAAGATTATTTCGAATGTTCCTTTACAAGTTTAGAAACTACAGTTTAAAAACAATCATCACAATCTGTCCATATTTGGCGGAGTTATAAATTATATAAAGACGATTTGAGTACTGTCCGCCTTTTAACCCGTTTTAAAATCACATTAACTGTAGGCCTAGTACAAGTTTTGATAGTTTTCTAAGCTGTGACAGTTTCCGTTTACCCTCCATACATCAAGTAGCAGTAGCCACTAGTGGAACTATGATAAACTCTTGCTCGCGGCTCCGCCCGCGTGATCTGCTTTTCCGGGATAAAAAGTAGCCTATGTCCTATTCTGATGTATAAGCTATATTATTGTAAAGTTTCATTAAAATCCATCCAGTAGTTTTTACGTGAAAGAGTAACAAACATACATCCAAACTTTCGCGTTTATAATATTAGTGGGATAAGATTAAAATTGCTAGTATGATTAATTTTATATCATATTAATCGAATACGAAATTAGTTTTTGAGCGATTTTTTCCTTATTTACAATATAAATTACTACTTGACACTGTCAATAGTAATTTTAAACAAATTCGAAAACTATGAACATATTTGTACCACACACTAGACTTACTGGCTACATTTTTTTGAAAGTGCAATAATATACAATATTACGAAATATTAATAACAATTTCCTTATTTATCGTAATTAAATAAAAACATTAACAGACAACAAAGGGTCTAATATTTGTCACAGATAACGTATCGAGCCTACTGTCGAAATTGTCTACGCGGGTCATTGAACTGCAATGCCTATGTGACTGTTAATTGTATCGAAATAATATCATTGCCAGATGTGATTATAAGACTTCTGTTTTGTGACGATGATGTGAAATGATGATGATAATTCAAAATTACTAAGAACCGATTTTATTTATTTAGGACCAATTTTCCTATCTCCAAGTAACCGTTATTGAACAGATAAAATATAGAATGGCGAAATATAAAATTATTGTGCTGTCAATACGGATAAACATGTGTCATATTGGTACTTCCTGAATTGGCTGTTTATCTGGCAGGTGAAATTTAGTGCGACATTAAAAAATCCCCTTAGACCCTACTTTGCAATATTCGAGTCAGATAAAAGATAATAGTCATATTTGAAAATTCCTAATAAACATCTTTCTGCCACATATCCGGATATCGGGAAAAAAAATCCTTATCAAATTCAAATGCAAATTCCCCTTCCCAATTCTTTAATTATCCTTTTCCTTTAAAGTCGACTACGCGTCTGTTGACTGTATTATTCAGCTAGTATGGGCGTACATGGGCGGTGGAGATCACTTACCATCAAGTGACCCACTTGCTCATTTGCTGGCTATGCTATTAAAATCATTACATACTTTTTTCCTCAAATTTCGCACGAACAAATCCAAACAATTAGGAAAATGCCATTGAAATGCCGACGTAATACACTACAAGTAAATTGTTGTGCGTCCGTTTGTTTATCGATATGGGTCAGTGGCCTAAATAAACACAAATTAAATTAACATAAAATCCATGGTTACGTGGAATTTGATTCATGCTCGGATAGTTCATACGGAAAACGGGTCTCTCAAATGTTTCCTCATGACAATAACTTTGAAAAAATGCTAGTCATTCTGCCCATACTTCTATTTTTTTTTTATAGTAAAGATCGGCAAACGAGCATGTGGGTCACATGATGGTAAGTGATCTCCATCGCCCATGTACGCCCACAATATCAGAAGAATTATGGGCGCGTTGCCGATATTAAAGGAAAGTACCATACTTCTAATTAGAGAGAATATGTGAATTTTAAATGTTTCTTGACTTAATTTGGTGACGCAATTTAACAAATATTACTAGTTTTCACTTGTATTTCTGGGTTCAAATTCGAAGTCAATTTTCGTGTTTGAGGTTGCGATACGAATCGCCTGGGATCGGACTTCGTGCCCAACATGGTCAAGGGCACAACCTATCACATCATGGGATGGAAACCAGCTCGCCAAACCGTGAATCAAGTAGATGTACATCTGCCCACCTCTTCGCGGATACAGACGTAAACTTATGTAATTACATAACGGGTACTTCCGCGACAGCCTTGGTGTTGACAACGTGGCAGATAAACTCGAAGAATGTGAAGTGGTTTGGTCACGGTTTGAGGAAACCGCAGGAGTACGTCAGTCGCAAATGCCTGTAGAGCGTAGAGGGGTACGATTCCACGGACGGTACAAAATCACTGCTTTGACGTATTAGAAAGAAGGTATGCGTCAATGGTCTCGCTACAGAAAGTACTTTAGATCAAGCAGTGTTATCATTCTAGGAAAGTGATCTCTGGCTATAAAGTATTTTTTTTTATTTGATTGAATGACGAGACCAGCAAGGCGCTTGCCTGATGGTAAGCACCACGCCTGCCCATAAACAGAAGCAACACCACACAGAACTTGGAATTACAAAGCACTGAACTGTGCTCGTCACACCGAGTCATAAGATGTTAAGTCTCATAATGCCCAGTAATTTCACTGGCTTCAATGTCCTTCAAGCCGAAACACAACAGTGCTTACACTGTTGCTTGGCGGCAGAAATAGACAAAGCGGTGGCCAGACGGCCTTTCGCATACGAGGGACCTACCTTGCGAACTACTATAAACTATGATTACTCCAGAGCAGACACAAAGAGAAAAGAAAAATACATCAATGAAAGCATCAACTGTAGAGAAGAAATACAACTTTAATAAATACTCTTTGCCAAAGTTCGACCGCGTCCATTGCAAATAGCGTCATGTCTATTAACTTCAACCGCCAAAATTTACGAATTAGTACATTCAGTTCATCACGTGTGGAGTTTCGAGTTCATGCTGGAGACTAGCGTCACGTTTAGCGAATTTTTGGTATTTTGACAAACTAAATGCGTTATTCTAAAAAAATATTTTTAGCATATTCGCACTAGATTAATGTAAGACCGTTAAAATGTTTTATTTGCATATGTGTTCTACTCAGGGATTAAAAACGATGTTTATGTAACAGGTATCTGAAAACGTGCGTCCCACGTGTCGCCCAAAATCTAGTGTCAACGTACCGAGGTCAATTTTAATTGCGAATTCACAAACCAATCATGCGAAACACTTTCAATAGATTTATTATGTTTTTCCTTACCAAAACTCTTGAACTACGAGACTAACAACCGAGGTAGGAGCAACGCACTCGCACATTTTTCGGTACAGCGCCATCTCTTGTTGGATAGACGAACTAAAGGTCATAGTGAGGTCGATGAACTATGAATTTTAAGAGTGCCGATTAGAAAATGATTGTTACTATTTTTGGTAGTTTATGATCGCTCTGAGTGGTCTGTTCATGCGTGTTTATTGTGTTCCATCAAAGTATAGTATAATGTTGTCCGTAAAACCGAAATGGAATTGTTTTATATTTAAAAACAAACACGCTGTTTGATTGGATTTATAAAATTCAGCAAATATGTCTGACATTCATGTGACAAAGAAGCATGAACGCGTGCCAGTCTAGATATAAAAATGCGTTAAAAATATGATTAATCAAATACACAATTATCTTTTTCTCACCGCTCTACCACAAAAATATTTTTATGGTTCGATGCAGATTGCACAAAACTGCATCGAAACCTGTTCAGCAGTGTTTAATGCGTGAACAAATTAACGTCTGTTAAAGAAACTGTTGCAGAAACTCTTTTATTGCTGTATAGATTATGGTTTGTCATGAGATACGGCTAAACTGAAAATAAGTGGCGCTTACCATCAGGCGAGCGACCAGCTCGTTTGGTCACTCAATTAAAAAAAAAGTTTCCTAATACCCTAAATTTATGGCAAAGCACAGCATCAACCAACTTGTAAACATAGATATACGTTAATTGTAATCATAAACAATTTAATTGACAACTGCATTTAGTTGCGTCACTGGCTCGACCATTATTGACATTTTTATAAGGAAAGAAAATAATGATAATGCGGTATTTGTAGTAGTTATTGCAAGATACAAACAATAAAAGTCTATTGATATAAGTACGTACTTTGTGTAGAATTTATATTTTAACTCAATTACTTAACGCATAGCAGATTAAGTGTAATCAAATAGCGGTAATTATGAATAAAAATATTAGTTTTAATGTTTTTTTACGTATGCGCGAATGTTACTCATTGAAATAAAACTAATTTAACAGATTTTATCGCGGTTTTTTTATTTTAATTTGACCCATTTGGACAGTCCACCCCGTGACCACGAAGCCTGAGAAGCTTTCGAAACGTCGGGACCAAAATTAAAATAAAAAACCGCAATAAAATCCCTTTAAATGAGTATTATTTTAATATCAGTTTTACTTGCAAATATTAGTGCTGGGCAAACCCCGACTTAGGATAATTATGAAATACTGTACTGCACTGCGTACATCACCCCGAGACGTAAAATGTTAATTCTCATAATGTCCAATAATATCACTGGCTTCAATGTCCTTCAAACCAAAATACAACAATGTTTTGACCCTGTTGCCGGGTGACAAATACACAAAGCGGTGGTACCAAGAGGCCTATCGTCTAGTTTGAAGCTGGTATATCATGTATTTTACCTAAAGTACTACTTGCCTCAGTTTATACAAAGATTTGATGTATGTTGACAAATTTTAATGTTTTGTGTAATGTGATTAAAGTAGTTTTTTGTTGATTGCTATGTTTCTAAGAACTAGGTATTCAACTACCAATCTAAAACAGCCAAATGTAAAAAAAAAATAAGAGGAATGTAAAATATAGTTTAATGGTGCTGCCACACCGGTGTTAGAAAATGTTATATAACATTTTATAACAGCGGTGTGGCAGCATCATTTAGTAAACATTTCTTAACAATTTGTAACATTTTTTAACATTTTCTAACTGCGGGCGGCGGTACTTTTGAGAGCGGCGCCGTCAAAGAAGCCGCCAAAGAAGCCGTCAAAGAAGGGCCGATGTCATGTTTTCAAATGTTATAAAATGTTAGAAAATGTTAAAAAATGTTAGAAAATGTTTTTGTTAACATTTTATAACATCGGTGTGGCAGCACCATAAAATAGAGATGTGGTGCCATTACAATGTCTCTTACAAATAAAATGTAAATAGCCAAATATTTTCTAAGACACGTGAAAAATAAGTTAAATTGAAACATTAATCATGTTCTATTTAATCGCAGATGTAGAGTAAACAAATTTGTCAATGTAACATAAACTATTTGATACAGATGTATCCCAAAATAAATTCGCGCTTCCGGCCACTAAATACGCTTCAGCGCCATCTACCATCGACTAGACGTACCAAAGTTCAAGCTGCCAAACTGAGGTGAATGACCCGCGGCGAGGGCTTATCTCGTATTACGAAGCTGTTTATGACGCATCCTTGTTTTTTATTGTACTGGCCGGAGGAAAACGAACGATTTACTTGATGTTTTTAATTATGAGCATTGTTGCTTTTGTTTGCATTTCTGAGAATATTGTAGTTACAACTCACACCTGTCTTCATAAACTAAAGAATTGTTTATGGAGACCATTATATCGTGTTATGACAAGAGCACAATAGCTCAGTGGTTGTATCATTAGTAGTGGTGATTAATAAATTATTTTCAGCGCGCCAGAATGACGTGGGTTCGTTTTTCTAACTGCTGGTGGGAGGGCACCTCATATTTTTGCTTCATCTCATTTTAATTACATGGTGAGATAACCACCATAGTGACTTATTAAGGCAAATCGCGTTCCGGGGGCGGCCAGTGTATATCCAGTAACTTAAAGCCGACATAATGACTTAACCATCAAAAGACGTCAAAATGAAATTTTTGGTACTGAAAGAACGAGGGCAATTCGCAGTATGACAAAAAACACACTAACAATAAAAAATTGCTTTTATATTAAATTAATTGCTAATATTAGTGTCGGTATTGTATTAAAATACAAATACAATGGAGCACCATACGAACTATAAGTAGCCGACTGAACAACAGTATATCGCGGGTTCGCTTCCCGGTTTAAATGGTCACGAGGTTTGAATATTTTAATTAATATTCTTTCCATATAACTTATTTATTCTAAAATAAATATTATACATATAATCAGAACATGAATAAAACGTACAAACCCGCGTGTACATTGTCAAGTAACTAATGAATTAGAAACTAGACAATATTGTGTAGTTGAGGAAAATTACGCAAAATATTTAAACAACAAATTTATTATTCTTATAAATAAAATTGATACAACGAGAGTGCATTGTGTTTGCTTTATGTCATTACTAGCGACCCGCGCCGGCTTCGCTCAGGTGCAAAATATGTTTGTTACGAAATCACATTACAAATCTTTGAATTTTTCAGCTTTTCTGTACAATAATATGTATGTATTATACATATGGACCTTCCGCGTTAATCACTCTATCTATTGCTGAAAATTTCATTAAAATCAGTTGAATAGTATAAAAGATCTAAGCGAACAGACAGTGGAGGCGACTTCATTTTATACTATGTAAAGATATCTGCAACTAGTGCATGGGTCGCTTAGCTTAGCATGGTCTGTCGCATTATGTAACCTGCCACGGGCGCCGCCTAGGGCGAGTCTATCGCCATAATGGACACAAATTCAAATACCAGGCAACTCATTTGTAAATTATTGCATGACCGAATTTGAACCGCGGACCTCACCGTCAACTCATAGTCGCTGCCACTTGACCTACCGTTATGTTATTTCACATGCTAACCAATTACAAATTATCAAATAGATAGCTTGTCTTATTTTTAGCGTATCAGCCACAATACATTGCGAGACCTAATAGAACGCTGTTCTATGATCACGTGTATTTAAAACCGTTTGTGTAACATTAGGCTTATTGGTACAATCATGACTTCATCACCAAGGGGGGGGACAGAACTGCGATGAATGCACCTACAGTTCACAAATGGTACATATTACAGTGATATGTGATGATAGTTCCATCCTCCCTTCAGCATATCAGGCATTAATTCCAACCTGGGCAACAAGGTGGCTATGGTAGGTCTGGCCCACCCAAAATATTGTTACCACACCTTATAAACTCGCTAATCACCTTCCAAATGACTCTAGCTATATCTATTTTTGGTTACCGCGGGGAGGTATAATTTAACATCTAGCCCCCACACAAAAATTTATCGTCACGCCATTGACGCCAAATGAAATATCGTCCAAACTGAGTTAAATGCCGAAGACGAGCATCGAACCCGTGACCTGACAGTTCACAGCGAAATTACGTTTTCACTGGACCTAAATTTGTATACGATGAATTGCCGGATTTTATTGAGTAACAAATAGCATCGACTCAGCGAAACAACTTGGCACATAACAACAAAGCAGAAAAAACATTAACTGCCAATCGGTTAATGTACGATTACCGCGACCGTAACTCATTTCTACGATAAAAAGAAATGACATAACGGGGGTCGATGACACGCTGTTTGCTAAACAGTGACATCTAGCGGTGAAAATTGTGATTAACATTTTAATTTACAAGAGATTATCATATTATTACGTAATGTTTGCGCATTCGTTATTTTTTACTAGATGATTAATGTATTTTTCTAAATTATAAAACGCCAAATTATTTTAATAAAATATACAGCAAAATATATGCTATCCACCACTAGATGGCGATGCATGTTTTTAAAATTCACTTTAAATTGGTAAGTAACGAGTTAACGAAACTTGTTATTGCGTAAATTAAAGTCGATTTCGTAACGTTCTCGACTGTTATCTAATGAAACATACACACAAGCCCGCTCGTGTATGGTTGTTTCAATTAAAATTCTGACACTCCCAGACACGTATTGAAACGAAGCATAACATTGTTTAATAAATATGTTTCTCGCTTACTGCTTTACTGCAAGGAGATTTCATTGAAAGTCCAAGCGACCATATTGGTTTTTAAAGCTACATCTTTTATTCATTATTATAAAACGGTTCACTGTAAACTACGTATTATTTTTGTTATACTTTGTTCTCAGTGAAAAGAAAAACATCATTTGTGTTTTTACTTTTTAAGTTTATTTACACAGTAATTGCACAGCCAAGGTGCTTTTACAAGTCAGTTATGGTGCTGCCACACCGGTGTTAGAAAATGTTATATAACATTTTATAACACCGGTGTGGCAGCAACATTTAGTAAACATTTCTTAACAATTTGTAACATTTTGTAACATTTTTGAACATTTTTTAACAACGGGCGGCGGTACTTTTGAGAGCGGCGTCGTCAAAGAAGCCGTCAAAGAAGAAGGGCCGATGTCATGTTTTCAAATGTTATAAAATGTTAGACAATGTTAGAAAATGTTAAGAAATGTTATAAAATGTTAGATTTAATGTTAGAAAATGTTTGTAAACATTTTATAACATCGGTGTGGCAGCACCATTATAGATAATATCTATAATATTTTTTCGGAAATGCCTAATGCCCACGTTGCACTTAAAAGCCCAGCCGTCGGTCTTCTGTATAAATATTTAAATTTATCTATACAGGGCCTTATTTATAAATATTACTTAATTAAAAATGTTTTTATTAAATTAAACATCTTTACATAGTATAAAATGAAATCGCTTCCGCTGTGTGTTCGCTAAGATCTTTTTACCTATTCAACAGATTTTAATGCACTTTTCAGCAATAGATAGAGTGATTCATGAGGAAGGTTTATATGTATATTACGCTATGGGAGCAAGTTAGTAACATGCAGTTGAAACCACGAGAAACAGCTAGTATAGACATAAACTGAGACCCAAAAAAACACGCAGTCTTGACTCCACAGTAAGCTATGATTTCGTGTGTCCTGGGTATGGGGAACTGCGTGCAATATGTCTGATAATAGTGAATAAGTTGGCGATATGTGTAAATGATGACATCACGGAACTCCCCTTCGCAAAATCCTGCTCCTCCCAAGGTCAAAGGTATAAAGGATCTCTTTATAGTTCTCGGGCGGCTGCTAAAAGTTTAGCCGAATTCTTGTTTATACCTATCACTACATAATAAACGCCTATTTATTTGATTATACTGCCTCGGTGTCGTAGTTGTATTGCGTACACCGTATGACTTCTGAGCTGAGGTCTCGGATTCGATCCCCGAGTCGGGCAAAGGTGATATTGAGATTTTCTATCACGAAATGCTCAGTATCGGCTTTGACAACCTCCGTGGCGCAGTGGGCGAATAGCTGACTGTGAAACGTGAGGCCTTGGGTTCGATTCCCGAACCGAGCAATTATTTGTCTGATCCATAAATATTTGTTCCGGGTTTGAGTGTTGTGAGACCAAAAAGTCGCTCGTAGTTCCTGATACCCCCGACACAAGAATCGTATCTTACTGTGTGTGACTGTTGGTGTATTTATTTTATTATTTAATAAGTAAATTCTATTCTATATCGAATGGTTAGTGGCCAACCTAATGACAAAGTATTCAAACTGGTCGAAGGCCTCCGACTTGGCTTAACGACTGCTATAAGTTGATAACAACCGGGAGCGACTTCTTACGTGCCCTCCGAAGCACGGAGGCGCTCAGTTAAAATACTACTAAGCGGTCACCCCTCCATAGACTGACCGCGCCAAAGATTGCTTAACTCGCTAATTTATTATAGCTCTCATCTATCTGCATCGTAATACAATTTTTATAGTCAGACCTGGTAATCGAACCCAAAACGGTTCAACGGCCTACGCTGAGACTAAACCACGAAGAAAATCCTACAAAATATTAACTAGTCTAAGTCGCAACATGTCACAAATGCAAAGCACTCCTAAAAATTCTTCCGGAAAAATCGCAACGACTTTGTACATTCATATACGGTATGTCGCAGCGCGTCGTGCATACAAACACGGGCCGAGTTAGAAATGTACGGTTACGCAACGTGACTACCACACGGCTTATGTCATACTGCATATAAGTAACGCACTCGAATGACTATGTTAGCAGATTTTTTCTAACAAAGCTGGATTTCATCCTATTTTTGGCTCTGTCTGTCCATCTATGTGTATATAGTGACGTAACAAATTGCTGAGTTTATGGGTTTTTTTGCTGATTATTATTTGAAAATTGAGTTATTCGAAGTGGTTCTGAACTTTATTGAATTCAACGGTAAGGTTAGGTTATAAGAATTTGCAGTTCAGACGGGACAATATTGAGTGAAAAGTGTATTATATAAATACTGTATACAATTTGTATATGAATTTCGTTAACAGATGATAAAGATAATCTACATTTATGATTATAAATAATTAATATCGATAGTAAAAAGTTCATAAGGAACAATAAAAATATAAAATATCAGACTTTTATATTAATGGAGAGTCGTTTAGTATGTAAACATAATAAATTTATTGAGTTATATACTAATTGATTTAGTACCGTGATAGTGTCCGTCCATTTGGCTCTATTTTTAGTAGGCGTAACATTATTTATATGTTGGTTGTAGTTTTTACAGAACCTCCATAACCAAACATCGAATAAAAGACATTCTCAATTCATGTATATATACATTTCTTAGGTATATTCCGATATGATATCGACAAATATTTCAATAGTTTTTCCTGTATGAGTTTTTCCGTGGTCTGATTCAAATCACCAAAGATGATCTTCGTCATCATCTGATAATGGAGTGCAAGTGGGAATGGTAATCCTGACGAAAACTACAAACGCGACTGAGTTTACCGGTGGTCACCAGAGTCATGCCGGCCTGTATAAATGCTTCTTCCCTCTTCGGAGAGATCAGGATGCCCAAATCACCCTCCCCTTCCGAATCCCTTAATTATACCTTTTCTTTAAGGTCGGCATCGCGCCTATGATTCTTTGGATATTGTAGGCGTACTTGGGCGGTGGAGAAAACTTACAGTCAGGTGACCCACTTGCCGGCGTATGCTATAAAAAAATATAACATGTGTGATTTTACCAATAGGACATACAAACACAAATTGTCATTGCCCTAGATTTAAACCCAGGACTCTTCTTTATCACAAGTACATCCCTACCAGATCAATGATGCGAGTATTTAATGTAATATAATTAATTTATTTTTCTATATGAAGTTAATATGCCGGTGACCTTAAGCTGCCTAAAATCACAAGTCCAGGCACAGCCGAACGTAATTCCTTAAACTGGGCCAGCTCACTGACCCCGAGGTCCAAGGTTTCGAGGTCACGGGTCTAGCCCAAAATGTGCCGACCTCTGACCCACATGCGGAACAAGTTTAAGGTCAATTCATTTGCACATTTTATGGAGTAGGTACATAACATAAAACTAAGACATTTAATTATTGAATTTATACCTTTCTGAATCTATTTTTTTTAGCATAGGTCGGCATGTGAGCAAGGGGTCAACTGATGGTAAGTGATCTCCACCGCCCTTGTATGTACAATACCAGAAAAATCATGGGCGCATTGCCGAGGAAATAACGTCGGCGAAATGTACTGGTTACACGTCTGCTTACCCTTTCGGGGACTAGAGGCGTGAGGGCATATGAATTTATATTCCTCATCCTCCTCATCCATTCCTACATCTCTGTCGTTTTATCAAAGGGTTTCTAAACATTTTGGACTATATTTTATTGTAAGTTACATAATTAATTGTAGTTATGATTCTATTACAATTTAAAATCTGGTGAACAAATTACAACACATCGATTTTGCGTATACAACTACGTTTTAAATAACTAAATGTAAAAATATTACATCGCCGATCATTATAATTACTAGTAAATGTATTTTTTTTTCTTACGGAATCCTTCTTCACTTGTAAATAATTATTACTTACTCGTATTTATATAACAAAACCGCACGTAAAGGCATGGGGAGCATTCATCACCCCTTGCGAACAATATGCCCCAAATCCTTTCGTAATGAAAGCCAGAATCAGCCAGTATTTGATAATATGGGCTTACGTCTTCTGAATAAACAATTATTCTATGAAAAATATCCCCTTCAGATATTTTGTATGAAACCGGACATTTCAAACCTCACACGTGTTCTATTATCTATTCCCTGTCTTTTTTTAATTTCGCGATTCATGATAGGAACGAAAGAGACAGACGATTTTCTTATGAAATTTCCCTTCTGTTTTCGACAGGCCGTTTTCCAGCAGATGACACTGTGCGTTATAATGTTAGATTATTCAGACACCGTGTCGCTGTGTTTCCTGTGTGTGCTGCGGAAATGTGCGAGTCTATCTATTACCAGGAACATGATAATCGCTCTTTATCTGCTTTCATTGTGTATTTTGTTGTACATTACGGTACTATTACGCGAACTATGTGCATTACGTCACACATACAAAGAGATGTATTGTTCTGCATTGCTTTCTTCACACTGTTCATTGATTACATAGTCTTCTTGAAATTTAAATTGCTCTTTTGACGTTGTCTACTAGTTTCCTTATCGAAGTTTTGTGTGCGACGATGTTAAAGGATTTTTAATTGTTTTTGTTTCACTCAAATTAATTGTGGTTTAAATAATAATTAACTTATGTTTTAAAATAATAATTATACATAAGTAAATGATAAAGGTTTATATTTGTTATTATTTTTCAGTAATCTGCGATTTTGCATAAAATATGTTTTAGAATACGTATTTACTATGTTTTATTTATAACAACCGGGAAACAGAGCTATTTTAACTAATAAGGAAAAAACTTCAACGACAATTGTGAGAATGTGTCACCAATTCTTAAGTGCGGGTTCAATTCTGACAACAATTTGAGAGTAAACAAAGTGTTTAAATAACTTGTAACTTTACAGGTCACATTTAACCGCTTCAATTTTGACTGTTTTTCGTCAATAATGGTTACTCGTACTAAGGAATTTAATTGTAATAATAAAAGTGCATTACATATTATCCAGAATTATGAATAGAGCTGGCCACTTGCTATCGCTTCAGCAGGCTATTTTGTTACACTTTGATATGATATATCACTTTATAGTAACAGTAAAATAATAAAAATATTCGTGTATATTTTTAGTAATATTTCTTTATCCGGCACTAACTTTTAAATTTTATTGTTACAGTTTATGACAAGTGGACCTTAGGCAGTAAAACTTCTATAATTTCACAATAATAATATTAGGAATATATTTATAAACTTTAAACTAAAAACTCATAAAAGTAACGTTTGAATATTATAATATATTCATATAAAAAGTGTAGTTGTGACATAATTGCCTGTGGTTTTATGGCCGAATGTTTTATTATGAAACTAATTTCAATTTTACAGCAGTCGTAAAACAGAATATTTATATAACTTTTAATTAACAAGCTTGTTTCTAATCCTTGTAACTGTAGCAAATTAAAACGAGACAGTTAGCAACAGTTACTATGTACCGTTAACGATATAGAGTTAATTTTATATTCAGATCCCAATTCTCACGTATTATTATTGCGCAATATTACTGAAAGAAATTATTACTTGATCGCGTTATTTAAATAACTTAATATTATAAATAGCTATCACTTATTAACCGTTTCCGACTTTCCAGTTGCTGGCCGCAAATGCCGAATTAAAAAGACAAACCTCCAATCAAATGACATTCCTTATTCAAATAAACACACACAACACTAAGCACATGGAAGAACTGTTCACTGAACACAACACAATGCACTGGTGAATTTGAATTTCGAACGTTGGCATTCTAATTTCGAAAATGCGCGCCGAATTTGTAAGGACCCGCTCACGGCATGCTGCAAGCGGGCCATCGGGAGTATAACTAGGAAATGAAGACAGCGGCAGAGCACACTGGCACGGGACGGGCGCACACCTTCACACACTAGTGTGCATACTCGAATGCGTTTTGACACATGTTCAGTTTATTTATAGGCCTATGCGTCGTACTCATGCACTTAAAGACCTTAACTTACTCTTTTAATGTTAAATTGTATGTCTACATTTTAAGATATAAGAAGAAAGTTGTTTAAAAAAATGATGAATAAACATAATGAAACAAAGTAGCGGTAGGAGAAAAATGTATGCGCCTACAACACCGTTATTATATAACAGTATGATAGAGCAGGATGGCGGTAGCATTATGCGTGTGGTAAACCGAGACGAAACGATACACAGGAGTTGTGTAACGTAACACAGAGAAAGCTCACACGTACTTTCCTTGTACGTCGTCTTGGTGTGTGCGCGTCTTTACATTTTTTATGTTTATGACGAAAGGGCCTATGCACATAGGACTGTTTTATCCGAAAAGTATTCTTTCACTCCAGACTTGTAGTTAATTTTTGAACACTCGCTAAGTCGTCGTAAGGTTGAGATTCGTAAAACGCTAAGGCAGCTTTTTGAAAGAGTTCAATGACACGATGTTTGGCACGAGCCTACAGATTTTTTTCGACATTCGACGTTTGAAAAAGTCCACAAAAATTTCGCCATTTTCTCCGAACCTAAAGTGGGACACGGATGAGCTGATGCAAAGTATTATTTTTTTAATCTTCCTCCAAACACGAGGATAATGTATGCACAAGCAATTTGTCAAATGATTATTTCTTACGGTTTCGCACGCCGCGCAGGCAATGAGTCGTCGTTGCGAGAATTGACCGAAAATGAGGACACCACTGGTAGATAATAAATCAAGTCGTAAAAATTGCGCTGCCGCTATCCGATGATAGATGGCGTTGTTATTGAATCTGCATTCATAGAGAATAAATAATCAGAAGATCCACTTAGCTAAGCGAAATAAAGATATATAAAATAATCTACAGTAAATGTAACATTATTCTTACTCTCTTTAGCTTAAAACAATGAATATGGCTTATTTTGAACAATCAAAATGAATAAAAAAGCTAAACAGAATACGAAAAAATTAGAGATAAACACATAAAAAATATCTAAGCTTCAGACGACATATGATATATATAAGTAAACCCGCCCATTGTTATGTAAATAAAATCAATAACGTATCTAAAATAATAGAAATAATTACGGAATAGTAAAAATAAACTGAACTTTATCTTAAAATAGATGCTTTACTGTAAAATGACTATTGCATCACAGCGGAGGAAGTGAAATAACAGTCATAATATTTATATAGCTATCTCGGTCGCGTGCGATGTCGTCATCTCTATCGCACGCGGCGCGTTCCACGTTTGGCTGACGGAAGCGGCCAAAGTATACCTCACTCTTTCGCTCATAGCCGGCAATATGTATGCCGGTCTCGCTCGTGCAAGGCAACAGAGTGCGTTGACCTGTCCTTGTTATGGATGTGTGCAGCCTTGCTTTACAGTTATATAGCGTTTGCAAGTATGCGTGCGTAGTTAGGTGCGGTTCACACGACATGTTTCTATATTGGCGGAAAATTAATAATTCTGCTATTCGAAAAAAAAGTTTCTGTTTTTTGTTTTCGTTATAAGTGGATAACAAACCAGTTTTATAGCTGCGGTTGACGACAAAGCAATGGTCATTCATGCTTACCTGTAACAGAAAGATTGATAAATTACAGAAAGTTCTTAAAAAAAATGTACGAATTTAATAATCCGTAATTTTGTTAGTAAAAAATAACAACATTTTAAAGTTATGGAATGATTTGGCTGAATGGATTCGGATAAAATTTGGCTTTGACACAAATTAGGATATACGCAAATTTTTATCCTGAAAAAAAGATATGTAGGCGGGTATTATAAGTTATTATATACCAAGTTACTCACGCCTATATCCCGAAGGGGCAGACAGAAATACATCTAGAGCTCTATGGACTAGGTTCTAGAGCCTATCGCTATACCAGGCACAAATTCGAACCCTGGGCAATTCAATATTTTAAATCGAAAAACAAACACTAATTGTGATTTCCCTGTCTAGGATTTGACCCGGGACCTTACCGCTTTCTCACCTTTAATACGCTGCTACTAAACCAATGAAGTGGTACAACATATCAAATAGTATCGCAATTTAAGCGAAAAAATATTTTTTTTAAAATGACATATACATACAGAACCTTTCACAACAAACATGGAAACGTCCTAACAGAGCGTATAAAAAAAAAGTTGCGTCAGAGTCCATAAAAAATGTCTGCTAGCCGTCAAAGTTACATCACTGCGCCTGGCGGTAGTGTGCGCGCCGTAACTGTGTGCGTGGCCACGTGCATACTTCACGTGTGTACACGTATGTTTCCGTACATACGTATGTACGCGACGCTTGTGTGTGTCTTCAGCCTAATCTTTTGTGGAATGCGGGTTTCATACTTCTAATGAGTACTTTTTTAAAAGCACTGAAAAGGGGAAATTCTTTGACTGGCGGCGCTTTCAATTTTCCTTCGCTTTTTGTAGGTTAAATCTTGCAAACTAGATGGATTTATGCGGGCTGTAGTTGAAATATGTATCTTCGCGTGATTACGTGTGGTAGGTAGGTAGGCGTCATGAAAAATTATTTTAATGGAGAAATGAAAAAATAAATATTATTATTTAAGGGTGGAAAACTAATTTTTATTTAAATTTAATTGGTTATTTAAGGGCAAAAAAGACTGAACAATAAAGGTCATTAATTTATGAGCATATAAAGATTAATTCACACAATATATTGTTTTCTGTTAACTATGTGCCTAGTCCGAGTTATTTTGATATAGATACATCATACATATTTACGGTGATATGTATGCATATCCATACAGCGCCCCTAGCGGATTGTATTGGAAACGTAGTAGTTCATACGTGTTTCTCGTATACGGATGCCTATCGAAAAACCCGCATTAGGCACGCTGATCAGTTCATATAGAAAAACAATTCATTCCATGGTAAATTCATATAAACAAATAAAAACACCGTTTACGAATACTGTCAACTTTTTTTTTTTTTTTTATAGCTTAGGCCGGCAAACGAGCAAGTGGGTCACTTGATGGTAAGTGATCTCCACCGCCCATGTACGCTCACCACCAGAAGAGTCATGGGCGCGTTGCCGACCTTAAAGGAAAGGGATAATTAGGGATTGGGAAGGGGAGGGGATTTGGGCTTCCGGTTATCTCACTCACCGTACGAAACGCAGCAGCAAGCCGCTACTTTACGTCGGTTTTCTGTGAGACAGTGGTAACGACCCGGTTGAGCCAGCCCATTCATGTTGTAAACAAAACTGTCTACAGCGGGGCTCTACCACTCAGCAATTTTATTTGATTAAATGACGAGACGAGCAAGACGCTCCCATAAACAGAAGCAACACCACACAGAACTTTGAATTACAAAGCACTGCATGGCACTGAGCTGTGCTCGTTACCCCAAGTCATAAGATGTTAAGTCTCATAATGCCCAATAATTTCACTGGCTTCAATGCCCTTCAAACCGAAACACAACAGTGCTTACACACTATTGCTAGGCGGCAGAAATAGACAAGACAGCGGTACTTACCCAGACAGCCTCTCGCATACCATGGACCTACCACCTTGTAAACTTCTTTCAATAAGTCTATTGAGTTATTCCCAATAGTTCTACTGGTAAGACTATTCGGTAAGACTATTGGTAGCTGTCCAAATGATCGCTAATAACTTTTTTTTATAGCAAAGCCCGGCAAACGAGCAAGTGGGTCACCTGATGGTAAGTGATCTCCACCGCCCATGTACGCCCACCACCAGAAGAATCATGGTCGCGTTGCCGATCTTAAAGGAAAGGGATAATTAGGGATTCGGAAGGGAAGGGGGATTTGGGCCTCCGGATATCTCACTCACCGTACGAAACGCAGCAGTAAGCCGCTACTTTACGTCGGTTTTCTTTAAGACAGTGGTAACGACCCGGTTGAGCCGGCCCATTCATGCTGTAGAGTAGACAAAACTGTCTACAGCGTGGCTCTACCACTCGTAAACGCTAATATCGCTAATAACGCGTCATTAAAACCGGTTGTACGACAAGATTAATGACGGCTTTGCTGTCAGTATGTATTTCGTAACATTTCCGATTAAACTGACGAAGGTTAAAAGTTTAAAGTTTATTCACTTCCGGTCCCTTCAAGGCCTAGATACATCTATGAAATAAAATGGTAAATTTTTTATTTTTGAAGTGATAACTTCTTATGGGAGGGTGAACCGAAACGTTCCGTAACGCGAGCGGCGGCGAGCGGAAGGTTCCAGAATATTCGAGAACCTTCTGTGAGACGTCACGCGGGCCAGTTGACCAGCCAACTAGCCGACTTCCCTGGAACTTATATAATAATTTTGAACCTGGGGTGGCGTCACACAGTGATCAGTCGGATTGGACCGGACTTTCACAGGACTTTGACCGGACTGTGTTCGTTTTTTTTATGGTGAATAGACATGTTACCGTAATTTTGTTTTTGATATTGATAATAAAATGACGAAAAATAATAATAAAATAATTTGGAACATGGTGCCGTAAAAAAAGTACCAGGTTCGCATAAACGCGAAGAGAGTAGAATGCCCATTTTTCATGGCGAGTAGCCGTAATTAATAGACAAATGACGATTTGGACAAAGAAAAACTTTTTAGGTTTTTTCTTATTTGGAACATGTTGCCATAAAAAGTACGAGGCTCGCATAAACGCGAAGAGAGTAGAATGAACTTTTATCATGTCGAGTGGACATGTTGCCGTAATTTTGTATTCTCGCATCTTGTTTGGTAAGTTTTCACTTCTGTCGGCACTCCCGGAGTGCAACACGATTTTTTTTTTATTTGAGCAAGGCGCTCGTCTGATGGTAAGTGCCACACTTGCCCATAAACAGTAGCAACACCACACAGAACTTTGAATTATAAAGCACTGCATGGCACTGAACTGCGCTCGTCACACCGAAACAGAATGTGTTGAGTCTCATAATGCCCAGTAATTTCACTGGCACAGTCCAATCACATGTAATACTTTGTAATAGTACTTTTTGAGTGGAGAGCCACGAATGGGCTGGCTCGACCGGGTCGTTACCACTGTCTCACAGGAAACCGACGTAAAGCAGCGGCTTGGTCCCGCGTTTCGTGCAATGAGTGAGATATCCGGAAGCCCAATTCCCCTCCCATTCCCAATCCCTAGTTATCCCTTTCCTTTAAGGTCGGTAACGTGCCCGTGATTCTTCTGGTATTATGGGCAGCCATGGGCGGTGAAGATCACTTACTATCAGGTGACCTACTAGTACGCTGGCCGATGCTATAAAAAAAATCTTATGTCTCGGGGTGACGAGCACAGTCCAATTACTTGTAATACTTTGTAATTCAAAATTGTTTATGGATATTACCATTATAGTATTAGTATCACCAGACGTACAAGCTGCTCGTCTAGAATAAATGAACTACAAAGCTTCCGTTCTTCCTGAGTCATATTGAATCATAGTGGTAACAATTGCTCCAACAACTGTACGCATGTTTAATCTCATAATATTGTTAACATTAATCTGTTTATAGTAAAGACTTATAGTAAATTCAATTAGTTGCTGTATCTTATGGCTGGCTGTTTGTTTGTGTGGATGAGAATTTATTTAAACATTAACAAACATTAACAAACATTATTAAACATTAAACAGTTTTTATTTTATTTTATTGAATGACGAAACGAGACAAACGGTCGCCTGATGGTAAGTGCCACGCCTACCCATAAACAGAAGCAACACCACACAGAACTTTAAATTACAAAGCACTGCATGGTACTGAACTGCGCTCGTCGCCCCGAGACAAAAGGTGGTAAGTCTCATAATGCCCAGTAATTTCACTGGTTTTAATGTCCTTGAAACCGAAACACAACAGTGCTCACGCATTGTTGCTTGCCGGCAGAAATAGACAAAGCGGTGGTACCAACCCAGACGGCCTCTCGCATACAAGGGATCTACAACTTTGGTAAGTGTTCAAAGATTGAACATATTTTTTATAGCTTAGGTCGACAAACCAGTAAGTGGGTCACCTGGGGCCCAAGTCAGCTTATTTACATGAGTTGTTGTTATGAAAACCTTACCACTACCATTCCATTACCATTGTGGCAATAGTAAGTAATCGATTAAATTTACAATGGTCGGTCAATAGTCTCTTGATAGAATCATATTGGAATCTGGTAGAAAGGCGACCGGTATTGCCAGCAGCAGAAAAGACTTTTGCTTAAAGTGATTGTTGAAAAACTACCACTAAATTTAAGTGAAACGAATGAAGCCATTTGAATGCTGTTTTCTGGCTTGAAAACTTTAATCGAGATTGTCTGTTATTATGTTTGAAGGAAATCTATTGAGCCGTTTATAAGTTACAGTTATTTTTCTAGTTAAGTTACAGTTATTAGTCTAGTTTATTGAGCGGTAGAGCCACGCTGTAGACAGTTTTGTCTACAGCATGAATGGGCTGGCTCGACCGGGTCATTACCACTGTCTCACAGAAAACCGACGTTTCGTTCGGTGAGTGAGATATCCAGAATCCCAAATCCCCTCCCCTTCCCTTTCCCTAATTATCCCTTTCCTTTATGGTTGGCAACGCGCCCATGATTCGTCTAGTACATGGGTGGTGGAGATCACTTACCATCAGGTGACCCACTTGCTCGTTTGCCGGCCTAAGCCATAAAAAAATAATAAAAAAAAGGTAATTAGGGTTTTATAGATATATCACTGCGAGTCCTTTGGAACCATAATAGTTTTTCAAGGCCGTACCATTTTCCTCGTATAAAAACGCCCGGGTCTGGGTCATAGAGCATATTCCTGCAATCTATTTGTGACGTGAGTCATGTCCGATAGATGCTGCCTATGTGCGCAATATAATTGCTCTATAATTATATATAATATATATAATTCTCTCGCCATTTGCATAGTTGGTATAGGTTAGTATCACGCAGTGAGTACTGATATAAATGGTACTGCAACTGCTCAGTATAGATATATTCTATTATGTCGGATGTCAGTATTAAGAGTATGCACTTGGTCTATGTTAATATTAATATCTAATAAACAAATACATCCAACAGTCATACACATAGTCCTGGCCCCACACTAGGTAAACCTGTATCGTCAGTATCAGAAACTACGAGGGACATGCGGTCCCACAACACCCAGACCCGAAATAAATATTTGTGGTTCACAAAACACTTGTCTCAGTGCGGGAATCGAACCCACGGCCTGTCACTTCGCAACCGGCTTCTACAGCCCACTGCGCCACGGAGGCTGTCTTAATATTTAACTCCTAACAAAAAGAGGGAATTTATAAATTTGACTCCTTTATCAGTGGAAATGACTAGCATTATTGGTAAGGCCTAACGAATGGACCGATTTCAATGCGGTTATTTTGTTTGAATGCTGGTTTAATCATTAATGGTATGGTAGTGGTATGTTCATTAAGTGTAGGTCCCTCGTATACCACCGCTTTATCTTTTCTGCCGCCAAGCATGAGTGTGTTAGCGGTGTAATGTATAAGAACTATGCATGGGTGTAGAAGCATGTATCTTAGGACATGGAAGCCCGTCAAATTACTGACCATTATGCGAATTAATACCTTATGTCTCGCGATGATAAGAGCATTGCAGTGCCATGTAAATTTTTGTAATTCAAAGTTCTGAGTGGTTGTTGCTAATGGCTTACCATCAGGCAAGCGACTTGAGTTATATAAAAAAAAACTGTTCAAGCATTTTGAAATTACAAATGTTTTTATGGATGGGTTTCTAACGGTAGGTAAAGTTATTTTGTGAGGCTAAATGACGAGTCGAGCAGGTTGCTCGCCTGATAGTAAGGCACCAACACTCGGAATTTTGGGTCGATATGACTCTACCTATTTGTTGCACCTCTGCCTTCCCCTTCGAGAAAACTGAGGATTAAGGGTATGCTACTGAGCTCTTCATAAATTCAAATTGAATATGCTTTTAACTCAGTAATTTTCTAGTCATGCTACTTCTTAGGTTTACAACTAAGAAAACATAGGCTGAGAAGTTAATCAGGTCCAAATTTCAAATACTAGGCGTGGTAATCTCATTTTGTGTTTCAATTACTAATTAAAAAATCACATGCCTCAATTGGAATTTCTGTCTTATCGGACAGTATACATCTGTAGGTACTTCATCACATCATGGGACGGAAAAAAGTCCCGGTAAATTATATACTTACGTAATTATATATGCGTGCACTTATGTTTTATAGATATAAGGTTGTTAGGTGGTTACGAGAAGGTTAAACTATAAATCGCCTAGCATAAATGTTCAAAAAATGTAGGTTATAAACAACTTAGCTATTACGTAAGTACCCTATGACCTAATAACCGCAACGCTATAAATTCTCGAAGAACGACCTTGTTAAGTTAAGAGGAAAAGTTGTAGAATATCAGAAAAATATTCTTTAATTAGTAATTACTTGGAAAGTGAATTCTCATTTCACGGGTTTGATTTAAACACGGGTTTAAGGTTTCGAAGGTATGCGAATTATGCTAATGTGCATTAGTCCCGAGTGATAGACTAAGGCCTATCGCCTCTTATTCGTAGAGGAGGCCCGTGCCCGACAGACATATATAATACAGGGCTAGTAATATTGTTATTAATAACTCTACACAAAGTTATTTATGCAAAAATATTTTTGCTAGAGCCTTCTATCAGAGATTTATTTGTATTTTTATATACTTTGTTTAAAAATGATCAATATAGCGGCGATGTTCGGGAACGGATTGTTGCGAACTGTAGAGACGAAAGTCACAGGCAAACAACACTCAGGTGCTGTACTTTTTGGAAGTGCACTTTAACGGCTAAAGAAAACATCGAAAACTTGAACGATCTTCCAAAAAAAGACGAAGGAGACACTCAGACCCTAAACAAATATTTGTGGATAATACAAACGTTTGTCTTGGTACAGGGAATGAATCCTGTCCTTTCGCATCACAGCCGGCTACTTCCACTGCGCCACGGAGGCTACCCTACTACCTATTAATATTATACATTTTAATATGAAAATTTGGATGTTCGTAAGTTTGTGGATATTGGAATTTGGATGCTTGTTAATCAATCACGCATTAACAGCTGATCGGATTTAGATGAAATTTGGCATAAACCATAACCTACAAAACTTCAACGTAATCTTCTTTATATGCCCGTAAAGGACTTTCACGCTCATGGAGCCGCGACTAAACTTAGTAAATATATAATAAATATACCCAACAGTCACATGCATAGTCCTGACCCCACAGTAAGATACGAGTCTTGTGTCGTGGGTATCAGGAACTACGAGAGACTTTCGGTCTCTCAACACCCAGACCCCGAAACGAATATTTGTGGATCACACAAACATTTGTTTCGGTGCGGGGTTCGAACCCGCGGCCTCTCGCTCCACAGCCGGCTACTCGCCTGCTACGCCACGGAGGCTGTCAAAGGTATACAAAGGACTAGGATAAAATGACTACTAAATGTCATTACGAGCGAAATCAACATTTACTAACCTATACAAAAAGTAAGTATTAGTAAAGTTATGTAATGCAGGGCCTTGGTGGTTGGTTACGCACACACACGCCGGCCACCGCACCGGCCAAACTAGTTGTTTTGATGATTATTGATTCCAACCGAGTTTACGCGACATGATCGCAAGCTATGTGATACAAGTAGATTTTGTTATCGATTATCTACAAAGCTGACATATCAATTTATATCTATTATAATCTTATTACCCGAATGTCTCGCTTTTATAACGATTTGGCTAAAAAGCATGAATCAATCGATATCATGAATAGCTCTGTGATGTTCTTAACATACATATTATATTGTTTTAGATTTTAGTTTTACTTATTCTTTTTTCTTTTTTTTATCCGGGCACGGCAACGTGACTGAACCTGATGGTAAGCGCAGTGCAGTCCAAAAAACCCAGTAACCATCAACAAACAATGAGTTTATCGGTAGTCACCAGAATGCCGGCCTATTTAAATGCTGCTTCACACTGCGAAGAGGTAAGAAGCAAATCGAGGGACCTGCGACAGGACATGCGGATGACCGATACAGGCACAGGGATACAAGGCTATACCCCTATATCCGCCTCAAACAACCATCAAGTCATATTGCAAGCCCCTCGGGAGAACCGGATATACACTGGCTGATCCTGGAATGCGATCCACACAAGGTGTGTGGGTCACTATAACGCACGGTGCACGGTGGTTGCTATGCAGGCGGATATGAATATTCCACCACCAGCTAAACATACATACACAAACACGCTCTCGTCCATGCCTTGAATGCGAAGTTAAACAATAAATACAAACTAGAATCTTCCATATTATTATTCCAGACAAGACCTAGGTCTCAAGACCTAGTACTTAAACAAACACTAAATTGCCTATCAACATACTTGCCACTTGACGACGTGTCTAAACGCATAGAAATTGGTCAATGTCGTATTTTTAATGTTTAATTGTAATTTATATTATTTACATCAAATTATCAATATATTTTATATGTCATTATAGTGTCAATAAAAGTTCACAGGATAATAAAATAAACAGTATTTTATTCGTTATTTAAAGATAGGCTGGGGTTTTTAAGTCATGTTAGAAAACCATGTACGATATACATACAAGTAACTATCAGTGATAACCAATCCTTAAATAACGTTAATGTATTTGTAAAATAGCAATAACGCCTGTCTACTTAAATCAATACCGTTTTAATATACATTAAAACATAAACAAAAACGTTCTTGCAAAAACCTACTAGCGACATCTATTGTACATTTTCCAAAACTAAGATTAAAATTTCCAGTTCACCCTTTTATTGTCTTTAAAGCTCGAGATGTGATATACAAAAAGATCGTATACTTTACTAAGAATATACATTCTCTCGGCGAATATTTGCAGTGTGCAAGCGCGGCGCACACAAAAAACTTTTTTTCCACCACCCGTAATCACGAGACGATGAGTTGGTGTCGCGTGGCGTCCCAACCTATCTGTGTGTGAGTGCATCCGTGTGACCCACTTACGAACGCGTTCGGCAATCCTCGGTCGTTTCCGCCGCGCAAACATATGCTACGGCGGCCATCTTAACTTATCTCCATCCAGTTTATGTTGACACTTATGCGAGATTTAATCGGTTGTGAACACGGCGCAAGTTAGGACAGCGGCAGTCAATGTACGCTGGTTGTTACGTAAAAAATAGTAAATGTTTACTGTATGGTTGTTTTCGCCGACATTATCTGTCGGTTTTCGTCATCATGTGTGACATAAAATAGTATTTATTTACTTCCTAAGGGCTCGTGCGATGTGATTTCAATTGAGTTTTTATTAAGGACACTTTCATTCTCACATTTATATAAACAACAACTGCAGTGCGTAATTTTTGTAAGCAATTTACCTATCTAACCTATAAAGCGTAGTGACGCTATCTTGACCACAGACGTATTTTCCAAATATTGATATACATAATTATATTACACATTTATGCATATGGATGAACTAGTGGAACTCAGTTTGAAAATTTTGTAATTTAACATTCTCTATCCTTTAAAAATATCTATGTACCTATGCTTAATTCCTACTCGTCATATCATAGTGATATGTATGGGAAAGGGGCTTGAGCTTCGACCTAAAACACGGGATATCTTTAAATTTAGGCATCAATATTAATCTAAAGTATGGTTTTACACAATAACACGAATTCTATATTCAAAATTATAACAAAAAAAAACAATAGTTTATATAAAAGCGCAAAATCAATGAGTCATTTCAAAATAAATTGCGAAAGTATTATAAAATTTCACTAATCGATATTTTTTAATTATTACTCTCATATATTTTTACCTCCGCATGAATTAACGTTATCAATGTAACAGTTATATAACAATAACTGTTATTGGAATATAGCATAACATAATCGCGTGTATGACTTCCGTAATAGTGAATTTGAATGTTTTTTCTCACACACATCCGACCACTTTCACTTCGAAAGTTGCCTTATGATGTGCGCGTGGTCTTTTCTTATCTATGCTTAATTTTATTTCTAAAATGGCGTTTAGAAACGGGTTTTTGAAAAGCGATTTGAAAAGGCATGCGTGAATATAAGGTGAATGTCCTAATAATATTAAGTACGAATATTTTTTATATTACGCAGTTTTATGTTATGATAATTTGTATTATCAATAACTTGTCACTGCTGTGATAATATGTTATCTAAACGTACTTATTGTTCATCTCTTTCTTTTCCTGGCACGGTAGTGACCACACTGGATCTAATGGTATGTATAGGTTAGTCCAGAGTAATTTTTACCGTGTAGAGACATTGCGCACCTCGACGGTCGCCAGAAATATGCCGGCCTGAATGGACCTGATGGTATGTAGTAGTAGTCCAAAGTAATTTTTATTTTATTTTATTTATTTAAGGATCACCAACAAAATTACAATCACACATAATATGTTGAATATAAAGTTATAAAATAACATTAGGCTAATTGCAATTTAGATAACAGGTAACCACAACATGCAATTTTTTTTTTTTTAATTTTTACCGTGTAAAGACATTGGGCACCTCGACGGTCACCGGAATTATGCCGGCCTAAACTGCAAGCAAATCGTTGAAAGAATAAGCAAATCGTTATGATATTATCACGGAATAAATAAATAAAGGTGTTGTCTATTCCGTGGATATTATGATGAAAATAAACTACATTTTGTTTTTTTTTGGCATCCAATTATGTCTCGTAGTGTCGACGCTCGGACAATCGATTTCTGCTGATTCAATACATAAGTCCTTTTAGATTGGGCAAAGGTAAATATTCTATTGTCACCCATCTAAACTAAAAACTAAATTACCTAATTTTCAGTTTCGTCCGTCAATATACTAAATATGTACTTCATTGACACGTTTAGACTATTTGTTTAATTTTGTTGGTGATAACAGAATTAGCGTCAATCCTGTTTTCTCCCTAATATTTAAAAACTTAAAACTTTTTATAAATATTTGATTTACTCCAGTTTTAGTTCGTTACCATACATTTGATAGGAGCGTACTGTATTTTAATGACTGTCGACTACGAAACGTGAGATCGCGGGTTCAATCCCCGCACTGAGACAAATATTTGTGTGATCCATATTTTATTAATATTCTGGGTGTTTTGAGACTCGAAGTCTCTCATAGTTCCTGATACCCATGACACATGTGGGGTCAAGGCTATGTGTGTGACTGTTGGGTGTTACATACGCACTAAAGCCTGTCATCACCGAAGTGGTAGATTGGGGTGTAACCAGTACACCCCCATTTCGCCGAGTGCATCTCCGTCCCATGACGTGATAGGGGGCGAGGCTATCACCATACCAGGCACAGCACTGGGTGCTACCCTAGGGTAGCACCCAGTGCTGTGCCTGGTCAACTGCCTCAACCCTAGGGTCGGATTACATTCATTTACGACAATCAGGTGTACAATAATTGTTGTACGGTTTTAAATGCCCGCAAACATGGTTAATTATGTTAATTTGCCACATTACCGGATTCGCAGTTTCGTGCAATTATATTCTGCAATTCAACGCTTATCTTTGTTATCTGTGAGATATCGCACGCGCTGAATTAGGGTTGACAAAATCCACAGACATGTCTGATATATGTCCACACCGTAATAATAAAAGCCTAATAATGATGTGTCGCCACAATAATTAATATTAACTTATGGAATCTATGCTCTCTGTCTATTAATTTGGTCAAGCATTATCTAAAAAATTCTAAACGAGATTTGATGCATTAGGACAGTAAAAATAGTTTATGTTTTTTTATTTAAAATTCGAACATGAATTACCCATAACTTGTGCCCAATATGAGTAGAACAAGTTTGATATTTTAATTTAAAAATCGAATATGAATTACCCAGGATAAAAACTTGTGCCCAATATAGTGAGAAGAAAACGTTTGATTTTTAATTTTTAATTCGAACATGAATTACCCGGGATAAGAACTTGTCCGCAATATAGTGATGTGTCACCACTTATTATGGACGGAAATTAGCTCACCGAACCATGAGTGCTGTAGCTGCTTCTCCGTCTACCTCTTTGGGGATATAGGCGTAAGCTTATGTTATAGGATAATAACATATCGTTGCGTAAATAATTTGTTAGCTCTAGATATCATGGTATCAAAGTTGTTTACATTTGTAAATACGAATCACCTTGTTATAGGTTTCAACATAATTAGATTTAAGTAGAGTCATTACAATTAGAGATTAAGGGGTGTGTAGTTCAGTTTGTGACAAGTGTGTGATGGATTATAGAGAAGTGATTTCGATTCCCTGAAGAGAAAGATACATATTTTTATTGATTTTTCAAGCGGAGTAGTGTTTATACTATTAATGGGTGCCTTATTTTTATCATCTAAACTGTCTCAGTCTACGAATGACCTGAACCTGCGAGAAAACACAATATAATCATATAATAGCGTAACACTATTATAAAATTATACTTGTTTCGTAAGATAAATGAATTTATAACTTGGCAAGTTTAGCATTCAACTAGATTGCAGTATAAAATAGAACAACTCTTACAGTTTAAACTTTAATTACGTATCACCTCTTTAAATTTAATTTATTCACTATTAAATTTAATATCAAAGAACGTAACATTTATTATTTAAAATAAGTTGAAGATTGATGTGCATTCCTATAGTAAAACTTTTATCTATCTATCTATCTATCTATGATTTAAGAAACTTGGTACCCGTTTAGATTTTAACTATTTTATTGGCGACGTCGTTTGTACCGAACTTGGCGCCCTTTTCACATGTATGTTTTAAATAAGATACTTGTTTCGTAAGATCAATTTATCTGGCGCCCGACTATAATAAGGCGCTGTTGATGTTCCATGTACAAATTTTAAATCTATTTAAAATTTGAAAATAGAACATCATTTGGTCATCGTTCTAGGCTGACGCGAGTTTTAAAAAGTCTTGAGATGTACACCTGTAACCCAAAATAAAAGGCGCACGTCTAACAATTAACAAACATCAAAACTAGTGATAACCCTAACGTACACACATAAAAATTGACATCATAAACATTAAACGCGGCAACCCTACCCGCGTACAAAATTGGAGAGTAGCCGAAACACTTTCACCCAGTTAGATAACGGTTGGTGATAAGTAATGCGATTGTGATGAAACCACGTGAAAGGCGGCGTGGGTGTCGACCTTCGGCGCCAAGCCTTATCTACAAGAAAGTATCCTGGAGGCAGAAGGATGACGGAATTGTGTTGCGCTTTTCTATATCATGTTCTAAACTTATTGGTTTAGTGGCAGTACTTAGGTTGAGAAATCGTGACGTCCTAAGCTGACATTCCTGGTGCGGAAATCATAATTTGTGCGAATTTCCAATAAGAAAAATCATGAGTTGTCTGGGATAGGAACGGTACAGCGGAGCGGTAGCACTGCTGTCCTGAGGTCTCGGGTTCGATTCCCGGGTCGGGTCAAATGTTACTGGGTTTTTCTATCATAAAATGCTCAGTATCGGCCCAGAGTCTGGAATTGTGTCTGGTATGGCTCGCATCACATTATGGGACGAAGATATGCTGGGCAAATGTGATTGTACGGATTACTGCCTACCCCTTCGGTGACTACAGGCGTGGGTGCGTATATAAAAATATATATAAATAACATTTAGGTTTACGATACATAAGTTCAGATCAGTTTTTTTTATTTTTAAACAACTGAATCACGAGAATATTATGTCGTCACACCTGCCCATAAACAGAAAAAACACTCATCAGAACATTAAATTACGAAATACTGCATGACGCTGTGCTGTGGTTAACCCCCCTCCCTCTCCCCGACATAAAATCTTAAGCGCCTATTTCACACCTGAGTAAATGTTACCAAATAAAATATGACACGGCCAAATAAACAAGTCACAAGTGTACCGGAAAAAGACGTCCATTGGACGCTTTCAAAAATAGCTCACTTATACGTTAATTGTTAGTTAATCCTTACTTGAAAGTTGTAAAATAGGCCTCAAATTAAAAATGCCCAGTCATTTCACTGGTTTCGATATATATTAAACCAGTACACAACAGTGCTTACACAATGCTGCTCGGCGGCAGACTTAGACAAAGCGAAGCTACCCAAACGGACTCCCACATACGAGTTACCAATCAGTTCTAATATAACGCCAACTAATTCAAGACGTTGCATTTAATTATAGCCAGAATGGTGCCAGCCTGCCTAAACTTTTGTTTCGTAGCTGACCCCGGAACGAGCCACTATGAATGGTGCTCCCAGTCGGGTATATTGGGTACATTCCCAGTTATAACTGCCAGAATATTAAAAAACTTAGAGTGAAATAATTACGTAGTTTAAAAAAAATACAAGTTCACTAGGCATAGCCAACGTAACGCAAGAGAACCGCTGGGTGGTGTGTATTAAATAAGAAAATGTAATCTTACTCAACTGTTATAAAGATCATTTTTGTTACGATTACCGAGATTTCATAATATTCCCAACTATACGTTTACAAATCATTTAAATCATGTAATTAAATAAACCTTGCAATAATTAGAAGTACGTAAATAATAGTCCTTTCTGTAAATATTCTACTTCTGGCCACAAGCCTGGTCTTCATATAGACTTGATATATTTCTGAAATGCATATAGAGAACTCTCATTTACGTAGCCTTCCTTGCGATGTATTCATTCGCCAAAAATAATTAAAAAATAATTCTTTCACACACTACATTTTCAGATAATGAACTCTCGGATAATAAGAATATCAATACCTTTCTGAAATACAGAAAACCGCAAATGACTTTCCAGATTATTCTGAAGTCGCACGAATTAAACATAAAGAATAAAGGATTTCACTAGCGTAAAAATATAAAAAACTTTCTATTTAAAACATTAAAAATACAATGCTAATGATATATGTGTAATTTATAGTATTTTTATGTCAAGTTTTATACGAATTTTTCGAAAGCGTGGTGAGTGAATGAATTAATGAGTATACCGGTAATCGGATCCGTAATGATAAGTGGGATTGTTATGTTTAAGATAATAGTATAATACCAGCTCTAACATATATAGGTCCCATGACTGGACACCCTCCTCTACCAATGAGAGAAAGTGCTGTGTCGTAGAAGGAGAGTGCCGGGCGGGTTCGTCAACAAACGGTTCCTGAGGAGAGTCTCAAAGAGGAGACTCCGGGATAACCCGGCAGCAATTGGAGGTACTACCTCACGGTACCTCGGGGCCGGTCCTTAGGTGTCGAAGAGGGCCACCGCGGGGTTTATGTCGATACGCCCTTTAAAGAAGCTGCCGGGTAACACGACAAACCCGCCTCGACACCCGGGTCGTTGCAATAAAATATATAGTATACGTGATATTACGAAGAATCAAGGACACGTTATCAACCTTAAAGGGATAGCGACCACCATACACGGTGTTAGGACCCGCCATAGTGACCCACCTTGTGTGGGTCGCGTTCCGGAGTCAGCCAATGTATATCCGGATCTCCCGAGGGCTTGCCCCCTCTTCCTATACCTTTCCCATCCCCTATTCCTTCCCCTCCCCTTTGGCCTTGGGTGAGATACTGCAGGGGTCGCCAGTATCCCATTAGCAGGGGCTGTAGTTCATCCCAAGGTGAAAAAAAACCTTATAGGGGAGGCATAATTAAGGGATTAAGAAGGGGAGGGGGTTTGGATCTCCGGATATCTCACACCCCTCAGTCCATACTCCTAGTTAGGCCATCGCCGCTTTTAAAAACCTTTAGAAAAATATAGGTAAAATTAAAATAGCTTTGATTATATGATAATTATGAATGCAATCAGCAGGTACCGGGGCCTTCACCGGGTTAGCGCACGCGATTACCCAAGTATGAGATGAGTTGTGGGAAACTAAATGTACGTATGTATTATACGTTATTATTTTTTTATAAATGGTAGAGTACACTATAGATACTTTTGCCTACGCCATAAATGTACCGGATTATTGCAACTGTCGGTCTTAAAACCAACTTGAGGTGGCTTGTGAGTGGGTTTCGGAACTACGAGGGACTTGCGGTCTTGCGGTGCGGGCGGACGGGCGGTTAGGTATCCGGAGGCCCAAATCACTAAATATCCCTTTCCTTTAAGGTGGCAACGCGCTCATGATTCTTCTAGTATTGTGGGCTACATGTGCGATGGAGATTACTTACCATCAGGTGACGCGCTTGCACGTTTGCCGGCCTATGATATATATAAAAAAAGTCGACCATCGACAATCTTGCAGTCCTACGGTTGCCAGAATAACAAGGAACTGGTATATACACCAAATGATAAAGACATGACAAACTAAAGAGGGTATAAGACAGGCTTAATGCCATTTTTTATTTCAATTAGTTAGTTTTATTAAATTCTCGAAATCTTACTACTGCTAGACCATTAAGCTGTGGAATAGTTTGCGCGCACACGTGTTCCCTCCTTCCTATAATATAAGGTCCTTTAACGGAGTGTGAAGAAGCAGTTAAGCAGACTACGATGGACACATTGTTTGTCGTTGGTCGACACTATTCTTGGATTGCGCTACACTTACCATCAGGTGTAGCGTAGTCACTGTCCCGAGCCAGGATAAAAAAAAAATGGTGGATGACCTCTTGACAGTTAGGCTGAAGACGCAAAATACGTTTTTTAGAGATGTATAATACCATGTGAACAGTTGCAGTTGCCGTCACGTTTATGTCGGTGTGATGTATACATATATTCATATTCGACCGAGGCTGCGCACGCGACTGCCAGCGTGATTCGCGAACTACTCTTTGTTTAATGTACTTTGTAATCAAGGCAATAATAAAGTAATAAAGGGATCATGATTACGGAAGCCTACGTTTTGTCTTGGTGGTAGCTCATAGGTTGAGATCAGGACACATTCCACTAAATACATTTCTATACATGATGGAAAAAAGTGAAACACCGATTTTTTTAAGGTGCGGAACAATTAAAGATGTACACCATATATTAGTGGAATGTATCCGTTTTCAAAGTAAAAGACAAGAGCTCGTGGAAACGTACGGCTTAAACGGGTAGGATGTAGGCATGTACCATAAAACCTTCGTGACTAACTTCAGCCCAGCATAGACCGTTTATTGTAGTCGCTTTGCGTTATGGATTTGAAGGCACATCTCTGTAACTTCATAGACGCACAGCTTACCAACAATCTTTTTTTCTTAGACCACCATACTACAAATGTTGGAATCTCATTCGGATTTAAAGGAAAAACTACGATTTTTATATACCAACATACTTATAATATGTAGCACTAGCTAGGTCAACAAACCTTGAGGATAACAAAACCATATGATCGTAAAAATAACGGCACCTGACGTCTTTAACTATTAAAATGTTTCAAATCTACATCCACTTTAAAAAAGGTTTTTTTTGTATGGATTGCGTATAATATAATCGGAATTCAACTGCGAAATATAGGTAGAAAAATGGCTATTGGAAATTGTGAATCCCCTATTTGGGAGCGTACTGAACATTTTTGTACCCGACTTGATAACGACCGCCGTACACATACACATATATATGCTATTTTTTTCAAATATATCTCAAGGCAAAAAAGGGAACTGAAAAGTTAATGATAATATGTACCGCGTGCGACCGCAGCGAGAATCCTATTTTCATAAAAATGGAAGGTTTATAAAATTCAAGACGTTTTGGTGCGTTGTGTTTGTATGAAGCTTTGAATCTTAAGTCTTCATGATCGAAGCCCTAAAGGATACAATAACAACTACATGTATTTAAAACTTTTATTCAAACATGTTTTAAGCAGCTTTTATGAAATCGGTAATTGTATTGACATTTCGAAGAAATATTGCGGAATGACAATTCTTTTGGCTACCTTTTTTTTCGTCAACACAGTGTGAAATATTTTTAATTGACATTTAATTGAGAGAAATGGTGAGTTTAATTCGTCCCACCTACCGAGCTGGTACTAGAGGCAAAGTGTGTGTAAAAACAAGGGTTTGTATATAAGAGAAGATATATATTGTTTAGTATGGTATAATAAATAATAATTAATATTTAAACTAGATTGAAGATGGCAGCTTAAAAAACGGCCGGAGAAATAATGGCACAAATATCTTTGTCCCACAAATTGCTCCTGTAAGGTCCACAATTCATCCTTGATTGTGAGTGTTTATGGGTAGTAGCGATGACTTATCATCAAATGACCCACTAGCACAATTGTTCACCACTATAAAAAAGTAATGTACATTAAATTTGTCTGTACGTTAAAAACATCTTGCGTATTCCACAGGGCCTGATCGAATATCTTAAATAAAGGTCGCATGTACAGCGAGGAACGAGGTATTTTGGACCCTAACAATCTGGGTCAAATATTTCTGAATTGCACTGTAGCGAATTCCAGTTGTGCTATAAATGTTAAAATTTTCCGGCTATGCTGATCACTCTCCTTTGAGGTCACCACATGTATGCAGGTTGCAAAAAGTTTTGGCTTCTGATTTTACGACCGGCCGCCTGCCTGACGCCTTTGCTTGTTAAGGCACCCGAACAACACGGATTATGAAGCCTTATTTTTCATTATATAGTTTATTATCAAAATTATTTCTCAGTATTATCATTTAGTTCTTCAATAAACCACATTTCATGGATCTTGAGACAGTTTTCTAATATCTCTTCAACATGGGGAACCAGCGGGGGGCACGCGCCCCACCGTGGGAATTCCCTGAAAATGCTTTATGTGTATAATAATATACTTTTAAACCACGCAAAACCGGTGTCCGTCGCTAGTGTTAATCTATGTTTATTATCATGTAATCCTACAAGATTTACTCGTTTCGAGACCATTACATTTTTTTCCTTAATTTTAACAGCACCAGTTATAAGATTTACGTTGAAACTCGTACCATATGAGTTAGGTAATTCCTTATATAGCAGATGGTGGCTGATGTTTGATACAGCCTTATTATGCGCGCTCCAAGGCTGCGCAGGCGCACGCAAGCCGCTTACGTCACGCGCGCAACGCATTTGAATTTCGTATATTAGGAAAGAACGAGCGTTAGACACTTAGCTATTCATGTAGTATTCTTTTAGTGTTATGCTATCCTGGTACTTGTGGTAGCAAAGACTAAATGTAGACATATATGTTTTGAACAGAGTACAATATTTCTGGTGTATGTTATAATAGATCAAAGTGGCAGGTCTTTGGTAAAATTAAGATATTGTAAAATCGCCTCATTCATCAGCCTATTAAGTGAGAAAGTTCTGGATAAAATCCCATGTTCGGTAATCACAATTTGTGTTGGATTGGTATTTGTGCTCGGTTTTGCGATAGGCTCATATATCATCATCAGGCCTATATATCATGGATCGGCGAGCCGTGGGTGCTGTTTGCATATCTGTCTATCTTTTCAGGGATACAATTACAACTTTTAAAGTCTGTATTCCATATATATTCAATATGTAAACAAGTAAATAACAATGTATTCAAGTTTTTTTTATTAGTCAGCCGTGATTCCTTTGTGAATCACAATCGATTACGTGCATTTTTAATTATATGTAATGTGGTTTGAAAAAGATTCTTGTACTATGAAATATACGAGTTATCACCCACTTAAGAAAGTCACAAAGAACATGAAACATATTAGACTTTAGTAGATTTTAGATCCTTTTGGAGTTGGTGCTGTGCTAGAGAAATGAAATTGAATACAATATGACTTCTGAGTGTTTTTATGAAATCGATTACACAGATTTGTAGTACCGACATAATATTCACTCTAGCTATCCCTTCGTCGGCTTTCCTCGTAAACAAATTTCTGAGGGATTTCCTTACAAAAAAATAAAGCCACTGCTAACTAAAGCTAGAATCATGTAATTTGTACATGTTCGTATAATGTTGGTGTACTCGCTAAGAAAGGATTTTTAGAAATTGACATTTTAAGGCGGGATTGAATGTTGTATGAACTTTTTTTATGGAATGGAATACGACTGTGAAAATGATTATAAATATTGCTTATTAAAAATGATGAAAAACATAATTAACATTTTTGAGAAATTCCACTTCAAAAAGGAAAGAGGGGGTTGATCTTTGTATATTATGAATGTGAAAGCTTGGATGTTTCGAGATCAATCACGCCTTTACTGCTGAACGGATTTAGATAAAATTTGGCACAAAGTTAGACTATGATATTAATAAGAACATAGACTACTTTTTATCCAAGAAAAACACAATCACGCGGGCAAAACCGTAAGTCAAAGCTAGTCATAGAATAAAACTAAGAGCACACGCGTCACCGCTTTCCCTTGAATATGACTAGTGTTGCAAGAAGGAAAAATGTTTGTCGTGTAGCATCGGCATAACTATGTGTAGAAAGTTATGACTGTTTGTTTTTTAATATCCTCTTTTCTCTATTTTAGGAAAGCGACTTTAAAATATAATTATTTTGTTTAATAATTTATTGCAATTGTGACTGACACATTATTTCCTACAGGAATTGAGTAACAGGATGTGCGATCTACCATACTCTGTACTTGTAGTTATGATTTATGGAATATACTATGACTTCTTTACCTAGCAACGTCTAAATTGGTATACAAAAATCTAAAAATATACATACACTCTAATAAGGACGGAAATTGAAATCAGTTCGTTCTGTTTGCTATGATCTACAAAGCCTGAAGGATCCATATATCCAAAAAGGAATACAATACAGTAGCGAATCAATACGCTACCGTAAATATAGAACTTTTATGCGAACGGTACTGCGGCGAGCCCTTATTGCGCAAGCGGTACGTGTTGCTTTTTGTTTGCGCTCGCACTTTGTATCTACGAGTACGTTACGTCACTGGCTCAGATAGCGAGCACTACCTGCGTATAGATACTCATATTATCACTCTATCTCGCGTTGGTACCGAAACTATGACACAAAATGAATGAATGAGTAATTACTTGGAGATTATTCTAATTGAGTGGCGCCTTCTAATCATAGTGCGTTTTTTGTTACTGGCACATAACAGCTTTTTAAAAACTATGTTTTTTTTTAAATTAAGCATTTTATTTTCAAATATTTTAAACTGGCAGACTTGATTCTATTGTATAATATTTAAAAAGTATTTTTCTAGATAGAGCATTCCCTTTTCAAATTTTTAATACAAGTTGTGATTTATTCTGAAGTGGTTAGTGAAGCGTATAGATAAAACAATTTGTTTGACTATTTTGCTAGAAAACGTCGAAGTACTTGCCACCTGTCTAATATCAAATGTTACGCTACAAGTGTTATCTATCATATCAGGTTAGATAAAAACACTTGGAATCAAAGGTAAAGTTGCAATAGGCACGACAATATACCAATGACATTTATAGAGTCGAGTAGCACAAAGGTTTATGTTCTATACAGGTGTTTATGGTTCGCGCAGAGCTATAAAAGGTTGCGATGGAAAATAAATTGTATACACAATTGTTAGTTAAATTTAAAATTATTTGGTGTATTTAATATGTAAAAATGGTATCTGGCCTTGAGGCATTTAGATGTATTTTTTTCTGAATTCAAAGTTATAGACAAGACGTAGTGTGTACTTATGTATCACTACAACAGCTTCTTGAAGATATACAATATCACAGAATATATTATAAAAGATGCATTCCGAATGAAAACAAATATTTAAAATTATTAAATTATATTCATAAATGATGCCAAAAATCGCGTATATACAAAGGTATTTAAAAAAAAACAACCAATAAAATACAATATACAACTGGCTTTTTATAAAATAAAAAAGGACAAGTCATCATAACATTCGCGCCTTCATACAATAAAAAACCCCAAATTCGAAATTCAAATTTCGAAATTTCGCGATAGGACGGACGCCCGGTGCGTTGTCTCAATTAAAACTACATACGTCATCGAGTACAAACAAATTTCACGCTTAATACACAGGAATTAGGGTTGTTTTCAGCTTGCGAACCGCGACGGCGTCAAGCCAACTCAAAAGTGTGTCACAGAGTTGAACAGCCACGCAAGGCCGGTCTATCTATGAATGCGCGGACAAAACCGCCAATGTGCACCCGACGAGCGCGACAAGATATCGTGTAATTAAAATCGTAGAGCGTCAATTTTCGGGAGAGCCGTGTCTAGGAAGACAATAGTTACATTTAAGGGTCTTGATTAATTTGTCATTGTATAGTAGTGTGCAAAAATAGATGACATTTTCACTGTTTTACTATTTGACGGCTTTTGTTAGCTGTGTGCGTTTAAAATCACGAATGTTTTAGTATTACATGCCATCTAAAGTATGGAAAGAATTCGCGATTTGCGATTGTTAATGTTAAGCTCTGGCTATGACAATATTTGCTCCACCTCAATAAAAAAAATAAATTCTTAACAAATAGAGTTCTCCATCTTCAATGATTAATATGCCATAATAATCATTTATTTAAATAATGACATTGAATTTTTAACACGCAAAGGAAACACCATCCATACAGCCTTATCATTTTTATTAGCATTAATAGCGAGACGAGCAGGTTGCTAGCTTGATAGTTATCGTCACGCCAGCCCAAAAACAGAAGCAGCACCATTCAGAACTTCAAATTATGAAGTACGACAAGGCATTGGACTACGCAGGTTACTTCGAGACATGTTCCATATTAATTTCTTTAATTACCATTTATATTGAAAGACACGTACAGAAAACTGACATGAAGTAGCTGCTTGCTCTCTCCATACTCTCTGAATCTAACGACTCTGTGCGACTTAAGACTCATTTAGAATCATATAGTGTACGGCTTAGGCAGTACGTTGACCCAGAAAGATATTTGAAACAAAAAAGTAGCAAAGCCCAAACAGCATAAAAAATGTTAACGTAATTAAACGAAAGAACAAAATAAATGTAAACAAAGTGAAAAACTAGAATATACTTTTTTAAACACCAAGACAATCTCTGTCAAGACGAAAGTCGCAGGTTCGAAACCAGTCCCAAGAGCATGCACCTCTGACTTTTCTACCCCTTTCATTCAGTAGAGGAGTCTCGTGCCTAACAATGGGACACGTATAATACAGGATTAGTAAAAAATTGTACCTAGGGTTTGAATGGTATCCAGCTAAACAGGAGATCACAGGTTCGATGCCCGCACAGAGGCAAATTGAGTGATCCGCATAATTCATGTTGAGACAATGAGACCGAACGCATCTCGTAGTTCTTTGATACCCATTAATAAGATAATTGTCATCTTAATGTGGTGTTGGGATAGTGTATGTATAAATCAAAATCTATCGTTTTTTTTTTAAACGAATTAAAATTAATAGTAAAAAAAATTGAAAAAATTCCAATAAAATAAATAAATATCCTCGTAGCTGACTCGGGGCCAAAGGTATAAACCATGAGATATGTACCGCCTCTTCGGGGATATAAGTGAGACTGTGTATATTACCATGTTGTGGCAGCCTCTGCCGCAGCTGGCGAATGGTCGGCTGTGAAACGGGAGGCTGCGGGTTCGATCCCCTTCAACAAATGTTTGGTCCAAATATTTCTGTTGAGTCTGGGTGTTGTGGGTAAGTCCCTCGTAGTTTATGATACCCACGATATATGTGTAACTGTTGAGAGTATTTATTTATTTGTTATTGTATACAAAACAGTATCAAAGTATGCTGTAACTATTTAGTTACGTAGCTTATTCTCTGTCCACTCCATATTATTTAAGAGTTAAAGTAAAACGACAAAAACAATTATTTGTTACCACAGACATCGATTTAAATAGACCACGAAGTCTGTCACACTTGTGTTCTAATTTTAAATTACGGCTCCATCAATGATCGATGATTCCGCCATTGTCGAGCAATAAATAGTAATAACTAAAAAAATAAATATACGCATCGTATTGAAAACCTCATTCATTTAAAAATACGTTCATAAAGTAACCAAATGAAAAATCTATCACACAAATGTGTATGATATTATACATGCAACATTTTTGCTACAACGATGGTTCACTGCGGACACGTCAACTGCCTATGACTGTTAACACCCAAAGTAGGTATATACGGTGTTTATTTCGCTCTTTGGTCTGTGAGTTGAAGTTAACGACAAAAACAATTAGTTGTCACTGTTAAAGAGAAATTCAACCTTCCGCCGAGTGTCGAAACATTATCGGCGTCGCTTTTACATTTTCGCAACATCCCTTCAAGGTAATAGTGATTTTATTCGGCGCGTAGATTTTTTTTCACGTTTGATAACCGAAACCGGGTCATTATCGGTCCTTGGACGATTGTTTGGCGAAAATTTAATTATGTCTCTAGTGGTGTAATAAGTGACTCATTTGACCGCTGATTGTAAATAGACAGTTAACAGAATTAGGGCTAACGAAAACTATGTAATACTGGTCAGTTTATTAAACTTTGAAGCCCCGTGTTTGATTTCGTGTGTTCGTGGAAAAGTTGGTTGGTAATTAGAACAGTGAAATTAGCATTATGAGACTTAACGTCTTATGCCTCGCGGTGACGAGCGCTGTTCAGTGCCATGCAGTGCTTTGTAATTCAAAGTTCTGTGTGGTGTTGCTTCTGTTTATGGGCAGACGTGGCGCTTACCATCAGGCGAGCGCCTTGCTCGTCTCGTCATTGAATCAAATAAAAAAAACAGCGCAGTCCAATCCACGGTTCATAGATATTGCGTGCCTTGACGGTTGAACCTACTGGAATACACCGAATACCAGCGCAAACGAGCCATTTTTTTTTGGTTTTCCACCATGTGTACGGTGGTCGTTATTTAGCCTAGTACAAAACGTATCAGGTACCCTCCCACAGAGATGCAATCGTAAGCATTGATGGCAATAAAATATCGCCTGCGTGGCGCAGTGGGCGAATAGCTGGCTACAAAGCGAGAGGCCATGGGTTCGATTCCCACACCGAGACAAATATTTGTGTGATTTACAGATATTGTTTTCGGGTTTGCGTGTTGTGGGACCGTAAGTCCCTCGTGGTTTCTGATACCCACGATACAGGTTTAACCTAGTGTGGGGTCTGGACCATGTGTGTGACTGTTGGGTGTATTTATTATTATTAAATGCTAGTCCAGCATCTCACTATTTAATTATATAAAAATGTACAATGTGTTTTTCACGTTCATACGTTTGTGAATAAATTCACAAATAATATTTTTTTGTTTGTTTGTGTGGATGACGAAACGAAAAGGTTGCTCGCCTGAAGGCGTCACGCCTGCCCATAAACAGACACAACACCACACAGAACGAGTTACAAGGTACTGCACGGCACTGGTCTGTGTTCATCACCCCAAGACATAAGATGTTAAGTCTTACAATGCCCAGTAATTTCTCTCGCTTCCATGTTCTTCAAACCGAAACACAGTAGTGCTTACACACTGCTGCTTGGCGGCAATATGCTCTTTTGATTACAATTTACTGTAAGTTTCAAATAGTTTGTACTAGTTAAGATCTGTGAGGAGGTGGGCAGAGAGCCGTTGACACTAGACTAATATTGTCTATTACACAGATGTTATTTATGTCTATGATACATTAGCTTTATGTTTTATTGTTTCCTTAACTAGTTGAATACTCTTTGTTTTATTGTCATTCGAAACGCAAATAGAAAATGATGACTTATATATTTACAACACATTTATTAATTAGTTACAGTGCGTCAGTCATAAGTTGTAGGTGATAAGTTTAGGTATTAGATCGCTCGCCTGATGGTAAGTGCCACACCTGCCCATAAACAGAGACACTACAAAGATCCTTTAATTACAAAGTATTGTATGACATTGGCAATGTGCTCCAAATCGGAACACAACCATGCTTACACACTGTTGCTTTGCGGCATAAATAGACAAAGCGCTACTTACCCAGAGGGACATACAAGGGACCTACCACCTAGTGGCACCTAGTAGTTTAATAAAAATATTATTTTTGAGTAGAAAACAATCCTGCTACTTCTACTGATAATAATATTAAATAATTTTATTGGTTTCATTGTCCTTCAAACCGCAGCACAACAGTGCTTACACACTGCTACTTAATGCTGAGTTAACTTAAGTTCCCCGGGCTCCCGCCCTGTGGATTGGAGGCGTTTGGAGAATTCCACCACGGTATCCCCTGCCTGTCGTAAGAGGCGACTAATAGGGGCCATCGGGGGGTCGCGGGCGCGCAGCGGGGGGCTGTCGTAGCGCCCACTCAGTACGCTTTTGTACACGTATTTTTGTACGTGCGACCCCCGGGATGGACGGCAGCACGGGTGGTCGGCCTCGTTGCTGCCGTTGACGCCGAGGGCGTCCTTCGGTGTGCGGGGGCTTCTGAGCCCCCCCCAATAGGAGACGGGCCGCCGCAAGGCGGCACCGCGCAAGGGCGGTTCCGGCTGAAGCTGGGGTGATTTTCGCCTCGGGAAACCCGGGGCCGTCCCTAATGCGCCGAAGATGGTCACCGCGGGGTTTTAGTTGGTAGTTACCGGCATAGGTTGTATATAGTGTTAGGGACTCGGCCTAGCGGTCGGGTGGCTGGGTCGTAAGGCCGGTAGAACCCAACATAACCGTTCCACCTTCCCTCCCGGTGGGGCGGTAGCAATAAACGGCTTTCCCCGCGAAAACAAAAAAAAAAAAAAAAAAAAAAAAAAAAAAAAAAAAAAAAAAAAAGTTCCCCGGGCTCGTCGCACTTGCGCCAAAGACCACCGCCGAAGGCAACGCATCTATTATTATGGTATTAAGGATGATTGACCATTGGATCAGGTGACCTATTTAATCGTTTGCTGGCCATTAAATAAGCCGATGATGTATAGTGCCAAATCTTGATGCAGGATCGAACCCGCGTCCTTATGATTCATAGCTCCTGGCCCACTGCGCCACAAAAACTGTCATATCTAAAACAGTTATCGTGGCCAGCCTAGTTCTCGTGATAGCGCTGATTTAATGCCTAAATATGGACTTTGTGTCGGCAGATTGCATGCTTAGTGTTTATGTAGCTATTGTGCATTAAAATTATTAAATACATTTTCATTGTCTACTATCTATTAATTTTGACTAACTCGGTGGCGTAATTCTATTGCATACGCGGTACGACTGCTGAGCTGAGGTCTCGGGTTCGATCCCCGGGTCGGGTAAAGTGATAATAGGTTTTTCTATCACGAAATGCTTAGTATCAGCTCGGAGTCTGGAATTGTGCTCGGTATGGTGATAGGCTCGTCCCTATCCGTCTACCTCGTCCGTTCATGGGACGGAAATACGCGCGGCGAAATGTACTGGTAATACCTCTACCTACCCCTTCGGCCGCAGGCGTATATTTTATTCTGAAAATACATTCACCCAGACCGAGCCAAGAGCAAGAGCTAGTATCAATACATTTCATTCTAGTCGTGAACATGCAGGTGGCCCGCACAGATGCAATGTCACATATACCCGCTCTATGCAAATCTGCCAATTTCCCCACCCCTCCCGCGACCATGTCACACGTCGGTGACGTCATCGCACGCATGGCGCCGCGTGCGCACACACACTCGCACGCACGCACGCGACACAACGTGCGGCGACTGCGCTAGCTACTAGCTCAAGTGGACCTCTGACCGCCTAGGAAATTCGTAGGCTGGTTTATTTATTTAAACTTTATTGCAAACAAGGAGTACAGGACATAACATACTAAAATATAACTAAGTTGAGAAGTACAATTGGCGGCCTTATCGCTCAGGGCAATGTCTTACAGGCAACCATGGGATGGAGATGAAAGAAGGAGTAAGAAAGGGCAGTCAAGAGTGTACAATAAGCTAATTTCAGAAAGTATACATAAATATAATAGATAATTGATTTAATTGATTGATTGGTTTAGTGATTACGTAACAGATAACGAAGAAACCATACCAACCGTCATTAGGCCAGCATGGTGTTCTAAAAGCCTAACATCTCATTAATAGAGATGGCCCGAGTCCAGCAGTGAGACAGTAATATATACATACATACGCCTGTAATCTTCAAAGGTTTAGGCAGAGGTGTTATCAGTGCACTCACACTTCACCGATCTTTTTTCCGTCCTATGATGTGATTGGCGGTGAGCCTATCGCCTATTGATGTTATATTCTCCCCTCATTTTTCTTATAAAGCAGAAGCCAGCAAACAATCAAGTAGGTAGTCTGATGGCAAGTCATCTCCAAAAATCATCTACAGCATGACTTTACCACTTATGAAATTAGTTTTTTTTATAGCTCAGGTTGATAAACTAGCAAGTGGGTCACCTGATGGCAATGCATCTCCACCGCCTATGAACATCCACAATACCTGATGAATCATGAATAGGTTGCGGACCTTAAAGGAAAACGGTAATTAAGGGATTGGGAAGGCGAGGAGGATTTGGGCTTTCGGATATCTCACCATACGAGTTGAGTAGGCCCATTCATGCGGTAGACAAAACTGTTGTTAGTCAACCACTCCGACATACACATTTTTAGTACAAAACACCAGTTTATAAGACCTGGGTGACGGGATATTGGCCGAAAGGTTCAGCCCCCACTGGTCTAACCAGAATTGATAATCATTAATTAATATCATCGTGTTATCAATAAAACAATACTTCATCAAAAGTAATACGTGTAATCCGAACTTTCTAATAGTAACATTTACAAAGTGAGAGGCAACTACATGAGACATTAACGTTGCAATACTGTAAATGATATGTTATATATCGAAGCGTGTTTACAAATTGAAAGGTGTTGCCATATAACACTTGGTTAATGAGAAAGATAAATAACTTATACTGTATTATTAAAGTTTTAGTCAAGTCCACATTTGGAACTTTGGCGACAAATTGGGTCTAGAAATGATCCTATAAACGAGTATCCCTATCAAGTATAGACATACTTTATCATTCAAACTAAGGTTTTTCTTCGCTTCGTGTCTACGTACTTATGCTGTGAAATCGATGAGGTACTTGGTTCAGTTCCCAGGTCGGACTATAAAAAATCAATTTCAAAATTCCATAAGTTGCCCGAAATGGCGATCAGCTGCTATCACATAGTAAGATAAAAATGTAACAAAGAGTGAATTAGTTGCACCTCTGTCTACCCTTTCAAGGATACCTTTGAAAAGGGCTTTTACATAAAGATTTTCGGAAATGGATTATATGGTTTCGTTATTATGGATTGATTTCGTAGCTCTACTTAATATCGGAGAGCTTTTCATTTTAATTTCTAACATCACTTACTTTCTAATATTACCTTTATATTAGTTTAATTTTATATTGAAAACAATACCCACACCAATAAGACACAACCTTTGTAATCCTAATCACTTCGCCCGGCTTCGAAGGTCGTTCCACACAATTTTGCACAAACTGTCTAGGCTACTATCCATAGGTACGAACGCAGCATGGGCTCACGCACACACCTAACTGCATTATCATATCACACTCGGTACCAACTAGCGTACCTGAGCATGTACCACGCATACGCATACATTAAACCTGTACTACGGGTGAAGGGTTTTGATACTTTATTAAATACAAATAACTATATAATGTCCATATTCAACTTTGTTACCATACAAAAATCTTAAAATATAGAGTCTGTCTGCCAGCGTAAACCGTGGTTTAAGTTGGCTGTGTATGATCTAACTTTTTAATATACTCGCATACTTTTTAATATATCTACAAAGTTGTGTGCTAGCTCCATAGAAAGTATACAATACAATACAAAACTCTTTATTGTATAACCAATAGTCACTTAAAATAATTTTTTTAATTACAAAAGAGTGTAGGTTGTATCCTAGGCCACATCTATTTTCTGCACATAAAAGGAGTTACGGGCGGCAAATAAACATATTTCGAATGGTGTTGATTTTATATTATAGGCATAATTTAAGGAATATTTCGAAATTCAAACCCTAAGAGCAGAAAGACTCACTGAAAAAAAAACTATCTAAATTTTATAAAATGTAGGTTATACTATCCCTATATAGTTTATATTGGTTAATTAATCGATGCACCGTTATAGCATAACATAATTGCTTTCAACTGATGAAATGAATTGTTACAAGTTTGTTTTATTTTCTTCCAAATATATTTTAATTCATTATTCTCCTACTAAGTTCGTATCAGATTACATACAAAGAATATTTAACAAATATATTATTTTTAAACAAACATTTTGAATCCTAATGGCTAAGATGTGATGCAAAGTACCAAGACGAGTGAGTCGGCACGCGTCGACGAGCGCTATATGGGTCTTGGCCAGGCAACTTTTTCTTACACACTTAGTACTAACGGCAAGCTGTCATACGTTTATGTTATCCTGGTACATTTCATATGTTACTACGGCAATTACATATGAAAAATTATGATAAATCAAATTTGTTAAATAAAATTATCGCAACTAACTACTACTCCTTAGAGGTATGTTATATTATTTTGTTTACATAAGATATCCTAGTCCAGTCCAAATTATTGGGTATACTTTTACCCAGTCATTTTAGCGAGAAAAGTTTGATTGTTTGCCCGATAAATATTTTTGAACCTACAGAAATAACTGTAATCGGGGTAGTCCATAGGACTCTATGATGTATTTTTTATAACTACTTATTCCTCCTAGAATTTCGTACGAAAGATTTGAGCCATGGTTAATGATATTGCCTGAGTAAGGTTACATAAAAAGTATTTAAAGTTTAAGCTAACACGTGTATCCCCAAATCGCTCGCTCGTGTTCGTTCGCTGATCTTATTTTCGTCCCACGATGTGATTAGGGGCGAGCCTATCGCCATACCGGCCACAAACTGAAAACCCCAGCAACTCACATTATTGAAAAAAGTAACCACAAATTTGGATGTTCCAACCTGGAAATCGAAGCCAACCCTCACCGGTTTCACGAAACATTTTTGAACTTATCATTGTCGACCTACGTGCTCGAAACTAGCACAATGTAACAACTGCTGCACTTAACAACTTTGGCTGCAAAACATCTAGTTGCTTAGGACAGTGTCAGTAACATATTCATACGTATTTACTGCTAAAAACGCATTAGGTGTCGAATTACTGATGATTTGTTATTAATTTTATGTTACAATACGTCTATTTAGCGTTTATTATGTTGGTAATCGCGTAGTAATGATTTTTTAAATTTGCGAATCGAAATTTTCCATTTACAAGGAATTTAGTTTATTTCTGTATTTCTTAATTCACGTAGTATATATTAATAGCCATGTATTATCTTTGTCCCTCCGCGACGTATGGGCCTCTATGACTAAAAGTCGTTAGGCCGTAATTCACCACCCTCACGTAATGCGGGCTAGCACACGAAATTCTAATGATGATCTTCACAGGTTACCTCACAATGTTTCCTTCACTGTTAAAGCTAAGGATAATTGAAAATTAACTACCACCTAACTTAGAAAAGTTACCCTAACCTAACCTAAAGGAGATGTCTGCTCTTGGAGCTAGTTTTGAACCTACGACTACAATAAGTATCTGTGGAATCTATGTAGATAGTATTTTCAGTATTTACGCAATTTTGGCACAGCCACATTAGGTATTTTATTTAAGTAACATAACGGGCTGCAAAAATGCCGCTAGAATTATAATCCACTCGCTCTACTTTTTTAATTCCAAAAAAAGGGCGCAAAACCGGCCCCGTTCCATTCAGCCAAATAATAAAAACTGTTGATAAAGAACTATGGAAACTGGTCGCTGTTTACCACTACGTGTTATTACGCAACCAGAACGTGTTTAAAAAAGAAACCAGACTTTGTACCGTAGCTTTCTTAATGGCGGTATGCGAAATGGCATAATGTCCTTTATAATTCGGCATAATAAAACGCGTTCGTTGCGTGAAAGTACGAAATTAAAAAAGTCACACTGGGTGGAATTGTATTTTTAAATTTCGATGCCATTATTGAAATTTGACATTTGCCATTACTGATTTTACCACCAAAGTTCAACTTGAAATGTCTGTAAAAATACTTTCATAAATAAAGTCTGAGATATCGCTGGATAATGTTATGTCATTACCAACAATATTAAGATAACACTAAAAACTGACCTTTCTGATATATGGAGAAAGTGATTCGTTATATATTTAAATATGACAAAACAATAAATAAATGATATCGTGTATACCTAATTAAAAATAAATGGTGTAATCTGTGAACACCAAAAAAACTAAATTAAAACAAAGTCTCATATTAAATGTGCGTCCTTTTCATTGTATACGCGATAGTTTAACAAGAGAGACTGTTACCGAATTTTAATTGGCCACTTTCATCGCGCAACTTTCGATTGCGTAACTTTGAAACGGAATGAGAAACAATTATGTATATATTAATACACCGGAAAAGATGGTCTCACTTTCTACGGATTTTTAACAATATTTTTATTATATGTGCTCACGCAATAATCTTATTTCCGCGTTATTTTTCTCGCAACTTAGAGCAAAGACTTCTTTATGTTGGACAAAGTATACGTATTGTATTTTTGTATATATCTTAATATTATATTACACAATTTTGATTGATGCGTATTTATTTATTTTAATAAAAGCTGAAGTCCCCATGCGCAATTACAGTGCCAACTAACAAATATATAGCATCAAAAATAATAACAAAATAAACAATTAATTTTATAACGACAATACAATATAATATTTGTATATCCTTATTTATGACTGTAGGCTGTCACTAGTAATACGTAATATTAAAACTAGGTTTAAAAAAATTACAGACGACTTCGCTTTCAAACCTAAACAAGTTGATCTTGCTCGACATATCCGAGATGTAAAAAAATTACTAGCAAAGGAGCTATACAAAAGATAGTACTGCCCTCCTAAGTCATAATTTAATACAAGTTAAAACCGCGATGGCCTAGCGGAACCTAGACTGGAATTACTGACACAGGGGTTCGGTCGCAACCACGGGGCACTGACTGACTTTTCAAAGTAACATGTGTATTCATTGATAAGTACCGCTCGCTTGAACATAAAACATCGTATCAAAATCTGTATAGCTGAAAATTCAGCATAAGAATTCACCAGATTTCGATATCAAGTGTACCTAATCGAAATCGGGAATGAAAGTTTAAAACTTCCTCATTAATGCAACAATCTTGATGATTCTTCTACTAAAAATAATAAAATTAATAAATACAAGTAAAAAAAAATTAAAAAGCTATAAAAAATGTTACATTTATCTAGAAATTTAAATAAAATAAACTCATTATCATCGTTTCTATGCACTCTAAAATTTGAATAACTTTTTTTTTACTTTCTAAAACATAATTAATTGCTTTTAAAACTTTTATTTAGCATTCATTATTCATTATGCTATGATTCTAGAAGACAGAAGAGAGGCGAAAACTACCATTTTATAGTTTATTTAGATTAAATATGGCCATTAAAATACATCACAGCCGAATCATTAATTATAATTAATCGTAGACTTTGTTTTTCGCCCATTATAGCGCCTTGTCTCTTTTATTGTTTAAGAAACACAACAGCACGTAATTATATCTGTATATGATTTAAGGATCTAAGCGAATGACTAACTCAGTGTATACTGAAACTAACTATAAACTCCTTCCACCTGCCCTTATCTCACTCGCAGTGGGGTCGGCGCAACATGCTTTTTAAAACATGTTACAGAAATATTTGGCTTGTAGTTGTTACGACCGGCTGCCTGACGTCAACCAGGGAGAAAATACACCCAGATCCGTAACAAAAATTTTGATGGTGCGGGAATCGACACGTCCCGCGGCCTCTCGCATCACAGCCAGCTTTTCGCCCAGTGCCACGAAGGCTGCTGGAAATTAATTATTATTATTCTAATAAAATAATTTCACAGTAATGGTTCACAGTTCATAATACAAAATACAAGAATTTACGAGGCACATGACCTATTAGAAGACAATCTATAACAAGTTTATGACATGGTTATGTCGTAAATCAGAATATGGTGAGTTAGAAAAAATCGTGAAAATAGGACTCTTATTAGCTATCATCAACTAGCAATTGCTCGCTTCAAAACCACGTGGATTCCACTCGGAATCAAGATAATTTACATGAAGTATTACAATATGTCTACGTATTGATTTTTATTTTTAGAAATTGCTGTTTAATACTCGACTTGGCGAAATCATCGTAAATCGATCGAGCCATAACCCACATTTAAAATAGAATAGATGAAGATTTGAGATCCAGATATTATATTCAATTCTTTTGTCACAAACGAAACTTATTCAAAATACTCTCCCGCCAAACGATTTTTCTTATTCGCTCGAATGACGAGACGAGCAGGTCGCTCGCCTGATGGTAGACGCCGTTCCTGCCCATAAACAGAAGCGACATCACACAGAACCTTGAATTACAAAGTACTGCAAGACATTGGACTGCATTGGCCAGGATTTTAAGTCTCATAATGCCATGTAATTTGACTGGCTTCAATGTCCTTCAAACCGACACAGCAACGCGTTAGACACTGGGCTTGTAATATGACTCATTTGATTGTGTAACTACGGTTTGGTGATCGCTACACGAGTGTAAGGCCCTTTTAACCGACTTCAAAAAGGAGGAGGTTCTCATTTCGGCTTTTTTTATGTACATCGAGACAGTGCCAGTGTTGCTGCTGGTCAACTGATGTTGCATTGACTTCAAAGAGACTTAAAGAAATTGTTATTTTTGACACTTCAGTGTTATTTTTTTAAAGCCGGCTTATTACTTTTGTTAAAACTTATTTTATTACGTTACTATACTATCTGGCGATGAGTCAATTACGCGCAGAATAACTTAGCCGGTCTGAAGCTAGGAACGAGCGGTCGTAGAAAACGGATGAACTAGAATAACTTGAACTTGGCCAAATTATTTTAACTGTACTTATTTCCGACAGTCTTCCTGGCGCAGTGAGCGAGTAGCCGGCTGTGAAATGAGAGGGGGTTCGAATACCGTACCAAGATAAATATTTGCGTGATCCACAAATATTTGTTTCGGTCTAGGTGTATTTTCTTTCCAGAGGAATTGACGTCAGGCAGGCGACCGGTCGTAAAAACTAAAAGCCCAATCTTTCTGTAACATGTGTTATATGGATAATGCGCAAACCCCACTGTGAGTGGGACAAGGGCAGGGGGAAGAAGAAGACTCGTCTCGAGGTTGAGTCGCTGCGGAATATTATATATATCTCAATAAATGGTGACTCCCACGCTATGCTTTTGGAATCCCACGCGTTGCAGTCAAATGTACTTTGGATATTCTGTAGCGACTTTGCACGACCAGTCGCCTCAGTATCGTAACGTACGAAGGGGTTATAAAGTATTGGATATTTTTAAATTGAATTTACATTGTAAAATTACTGATATGATATTAATCTGAAATACTTAGGTTTTGAATAATTTTTAAATGCGTAGCGAAGTAAAGGAAATATTAGGACGTACCATTTCTATATTAGTTTTGTGTCGACGACTAGCGTCGCTTTGTCTCATTAAACGTTATTAGGTTTGCCTTTAGCATATAATTTTTACAAAATATTTATTTAAAGTATAAACTAATTTTAATTAAAGAAACAGTCAGGCATTCAAATGCTTTCGTAAAAATCTGCTTTGATTCATAATTTTTTTAACTAAAGAGAATTTTTCATCGTCAGATATTGATTCGCTTAATAGGATTAGCATCCACGCTTATTTAGCGAATTGTTAAAGATTCATCAATTTTAAACGTTCTTCGATAGATAGGTACTCCCGTAGTGTCGCGTCGTCGGTCTGTTTAGCGCCGCTATGGAGAAAAATATGATATTGACCGGCTCTCTTTTAGCAGTATTTTTTCTCATAGTACGTACTATTATGTACTGATGTAGTACGTATTAGGTACTTCCTCTGTCAGTTACGGCAACATTTTTTGAAAGCCTTATGCTGTCGTCGGGTTTGAAAAATCTAAATAAAGAAAACTAACGAAATTTACTTCATTTACAGTTTTAGTTGGGCAAACATTTTAGCGCTACGAGTATAATAATATAGTAGTAATATGGATTGATTGGACGTACACCCCGTCTTCACCCTCATTTCCCCGCGCCCCGCGTTTAACAATATGTGATACGGTCCCGTGCCCCAGTCCCCTCTACCGGCCGCGGTGATCAATCATGAAATTACCTTTAATGCTCCCACCTGAAGTGTGCGGTTGTTGGCTCTGCTGCACGTTGCTCTGCGCCTCCAGCTTCGTGCTCACCGAGTTCCACATATCGAACATGTTCAGCATGTTGGACCCGCGCGGGACCAACTCTCACACCCGGCGGATCATTACATTCGTCGGTTTGAACCCGCACACACTCCCATATCCATCTTCGTTAATCTATTATATGCACAAATGTCAAAATTGTTCGTTCGTATAAAAGTCTTAAGGCTACGCACTGATCCCCGGTTATAATTTTGTAATAATTATTATTCAATAATATTGCATTTGTTATAAATATTCATCTACATAATATAAACTTTCTCAAATGTTCAACTAATGTAAATACGCTATATTCTCCTACGTACTGTTTAAATATCAGTCTAAGATTTCGTTTCGTAAGGTTGGGTTTTGTTCGGGAAGTAGTACATTGTGGGTTGCTATTTGTGAATTATATTTAACTATTCCTCTGTGATTATATTGCGTATAAATTTCGGTATAATGTGATATATTCTGAATATTGTCTGGTTATATTTCATACAAAGTGGTCCGTCATCAATCTGTACTGTATGTGATTGTTGTAAATTGTTCTGTAAATCCGTTTTTTCCTCTTCATAGTTCGTTCACGCGTCGATTATGCCACTCGTCGCCTTCGCCGACCGCACGGTTACAGATGCGAATTCGAACACGAGAACGCGAACGCGGCACGCATTATCATTATTTTGAATTTTCGAATTCGGAATACGCGATTCGGGTGCGTTCCTCCCAGCGGTACGAGTTATTGCGTCATTTTATAATTCTCTATGTCGCGTTCTCGCATGCACTGAAGTGCAGTTGCATCGGTTTCAGCTTCAGTTTCATGGGGGGTGGAGGGGCGAGGAGGGTGGTGTGCGCGGGGCGGGGTCGGAAGTGGCAACGCGCACTGCGCAGGCTCGGAATCGATCCCGCGTGCCCACCGAGGTATCCTAAAACACTACTTTTCTTCGCTATGTGGGTATGCGAGCATGGCAGCGGTTGTCTATGGCGTAGATATGTAGAGGCGCCAGTCTATTATGTCATTCACTTTGATGTTGCTGTGGGTACTTTGTTGCTATGCTGCATGGAAACTGTGCGCGGTGCGGGTAGTGTGCAATGTGCAGCGGCTCTACCTTTGTTGTTCGACGTACCTACGTTCTTATTGTCCTACTAACGGTGTACCTATATCTGAATAAACCTATTATTATCAGTGACTTTATTTGAAAAACTACGAACTCGCGAGATATAGTCGTTAGTCTCTGAAATCTTTTATAATGCGCAAAAATAATGAAGATAAGAAACACAGTCTGATATTGCCTATTTAACATTATTATAAATGTATTTACTAGACAGTCAATCGAATATTAATATAAATCTATGGAATTAGCATCATACAAAATAAAAAAATGTGACCTAATTCGTGTTGTTTTGTGCTTAAGAGGTAAATTTAACCCAAATCAGACGAAAGTTATAAATTGTCATTAAGATTTGCTCATTTATAATTTTCAGCGTCGGACTATGTGTTTCGAGTGCTCAATTTTTCATATTGGACGTAAGCAAGTTACGCGTTGAAGGCCAAATTTACCAACTAAAGTCCAAATTACCCGTATTAGTCTAAAGTCACCAACTAAATCTCAAGGTAACCTGAAGTGTCTACTCTACGATCAACTTGCGTTATATATAGTCAATCAAAATTATAATTCCAGAGAATAGAAATAAAATATACTTGCAAATGAAGTAGCCGGTGATAGTTAATTAAATACGAATATTATGCAGTTTCGCAAGTTTTCTGTGTTGAGCAACAAGCGAGCAAAATTGGTAATTTAAAATGAGACATGGTTGTTTTGTTAATTCAAAAATTTACAACTGTGGTCAACTGCAGTGTTAGTGCACGTAGAAAATGGGAATTATAATTAGACAGGCTTCGTGGCGCAGTGGACGAATAGCCGGCTATGAAAAGCGAATTCTCGCACGGAGACGAATGTTTGTGTGATCCACAAATATTTATTTCGGATCTTGGTGTTATAGTACCATAAGTTCTGATTCACATGATACAAATTAACCAAGTGTGGGATTAGGACTGTGTTACTTACTAGTAATATATATTATCATCATGTTTTATAGCAATTTACCTATATTTTGGTTCATGAAATGAGTTTTTTCTTCGCTAAACAAATTACAAATAGAATTAGGTATAAAAAGAAACCATTAATATTATATTCAATTTAACCCTTTTGTTATGATAAAAGACAAATAATAAAGTAATTATTTCGTATACAATAAAAATCCTTTCGTTCCGTACTACTTTAAATTTACACTTTTTGTTCTTTATATTATTTGTAAGGATCTTTGCTATAATAGTATTCGGTAAAATCTTCAAGCGACTATTAGGGTCAATGGATACTGGATAATGGATACTAGGCATTATGAGATTTAATTGTCTCGGGGTGACGGACGCTGTCCAGTGCCATGCAGTGCTTTGTAATTCAAAGTTCTGTGTGGTTTTGTCTGATTATATGCAGGCGTTAAGCTCACAATGAGACGAACGACTAGCTTGTTTCGTCATTCATGCTAACAAAAAACCCAATTTAAGTAAGTGATTAAAACATCCAAACTAAATAAACAATGAATGTAATGAATGAGACAAGAAACGAATGTTTTATTTAATGACATCTTAACACAGATGCGACGTCGAAAGCGAATAAATTCGCCGAAACCATTAACGAACGCATGTGCATGCGTGGTCGACGCATCGCATTACGTAACTGGGGCGAATTAGCCACCACTCTTATTAACACCGATCTGCGAAGCGAATGGACAAGACAAATTACGCTGGCGAATGCGTATGCGAATATGAAGATTGATTTGTACTGTATCATAATACGGAGGATATATTACATAAACTGAAATCTGTTTTTATTACGATGATCGCTCGCCTGATGGTAAGCGTCACGCCTGCCCATAAACAGAAGCAACACCAATTGCAACTTCGAATTAAGAAATACATAGTACTGGACTGCGCTTGTCACCCTGAGACAGTTGTTGCTGTTATGTTAAGTCTCATAATATCTAATAATTTCACTGCACCTTGCCGCTTGATGCTAGAAATAAACAAAACCGTAGTATCTATCGGCCTCTCGCATACGAGGGACTTATCACCAATACAAAAACAAATCCTAGCATAAGTTCACGCCTGTATTCCTGAAGGTGTAGGTAGGCAGAGGTGCAACTCAACCACGGTTCGCCGCGTTTATTTCCGTGCCATAACGTGATAAGGTGCGAGCACAAATACCAGACCCAAATCGCAATCCCGGGCAACTCATATATAATTTTTCGTATCAAAAACACAAATTGTGTTTGCCCGTCCTGAGAATAAAACCATAGACAGCTTCTTAGATTTGGCTATGGTGTAAATAATGCGAAGAAATAAAATTTCTTTACTTTTCACAATAAAGAGATAGCGGTCGTATTAGATAACTTAAATATAAAGTCAATAAACCCATTTTGGGTCGATGTGGTGTATTTTAATGATAACAAGATATAAAAATTGTTACATTGCCTCTGTACGTCTTTATTTATTATGAATTCTTTTTTTTATATCATAGGCATACGAACAAGTGGGTCACCTGATGGTAAATGATCTCCACCGCTGTATACTAACAATATCAGAAGAATCATGGGCGCGTTGCCGACCTTCAAAAAAGACATAATTAAGAGATTAGGAAGGAGGGGGATTTAGGCCTCCGGATATCTCACTGACTGTACGAAATACAGCAACAAGTCGCTACTTTACGTTGTTTTTCAGTGAGACAGTGGTAACGACCCGGTCGAGCCGGCCCAATGAAACGTTTATATGTTTTTCAAGGTGAACTCGATTAGTACCCAGCTGTTACCAGACACACTATATTTCTTAATTTTATCATTAGTTTATGCAAATATTTAGTCGCCTTGTTAAAGCTATGCGCTTCGGCAGTGTTCGTTTATTTCGAAATGTACGTGTGACGATAATAATGAACTAATACGTACATTGACTAATTTCAGAGCTTTAAAACTAATGATATTACTGGGCATTATAGGACTTTTAACATCTTATAACAAAACTAGGATTAAATACACCCAACAGTCACACACATAGTCCTGACCCCACACTAGGTTAAACCTGTATCGTGGGTATCAGGAACTACGAGGGATTTGCGGTCCCACAACACCCAGATCAGAAACAAATATTTGCGGATCCCATAAACATTTGTTCGGTGAATCGAACCCACGGCCTTTCGCTTCGTAGCCGGCTACTCGCCCAGTGCGCCACGGAGGCTGTCATTCATTGATGTGATTCATGAAATACTTTGTTATTCCAAGTTCTGTCTGGTGCTACAACAGTATGGGTAGGCGTGGCGTATACCACCATCAAGCGAGCCACCTACTCCTCTAATCGGTGAATAAAGAAATCACTAAGCAGTTGCTTTAGGGTTTGCTGTCTGTTTAGATTTCTATATAAATTTAAGCACCTACATTTTTCAAGGTCATGTCCTATTGTGCAAATTCAAATGTTTCTAAAAATAGCGTGACAACTGATATGGAATCTACAAACACCATCAAATAATGTTGATTAAGATTCTAGGCTACAGTCCCGTTGAAAAGCCCTTTGCAGGGTGGATTTCACACCATGGTTCAATATAAGTATCCCAATATCCTCATTTATATGTTATGTTGATATTGACACTAATTGACAAAAGACATTGTTTCAACTAAATTTATAAAATACAATTTCATAGTAGCATATAATACGAGAGAATCATCAGCAATTACACCGAGAAGGGCAAGAGTCACAGCCAAATACAGTCCAAACGCAAGTAGCCAAAAGAAATCTCCGTGCAGTACAATATTAATCACAAACGCTGCGCAGGCGCAGGCGACAGCGCCTTACGCAACGTTACGCACGCAGCCCCTCACACACACAGATAAACGATGCTTTTGGAGGATGCTGTGCAAGCCAACGGCTGTGGCGGTAGCGATTTAGATTTTATTTTCTATAAAAGCAGAAGAATTAACTGCCTGTGTGGTTAATGTATTTTTAATAGTAACAAGAGTTGTAAATATTAATCTAAAATTATTTACTAAATTGTAATGTCACTTTTGATTATTTCGCCACTTTATAAAAAAGCTGTAAACAATCTGTCATGTTAATTTAATGTAACAGTGAAATGGTATTAAGGCAGTAGAAGTGAAGACTTAAGGTACAGACTCAAAAACTTATGTAGTTATATTATGAAGTTGAGAAATATTAGGACGGAACACAAGAGTTCTAAAATAAAATCCTGATTAATTTAATTAATTCGAGCGTACGATTTAGAGTTATGAATATATACAAATGCATACAAATATAATGCAATGAATTAATGACTAAATCGATGAATGAAACACAAGTAAATTATGTAACAATAGAGACAATTCGTTCTTTATGCCGTCTGTACCTTAATTTAGTAACTTTTGTATCCTCTGTCTGGGACATCATCACAAAACTTACGCTAATTTCACATGATAATATTATATGACACATTATGTACTCGCAGATAATGTTATGTAACTAAAAATGTTCAAATACTAAGTAAAATTTGCTACACATAGTCCAAAAACAAATGGAGATTAATTATTATTATCCGAATAGTCCTATTCCTAGTCTCTGACGCCTTTTATTTTCATAAGATTCGACAAACCTAAATAACATTGACAAGAAACTTTTAATAAATTATACATACAGAGGTGGCCCGCCGCCGCTTGTCGCGCGCACCACACGCGACTAAGTGAAAGTCGCAACTGCCAAAAATCTCATGTGAAAGTAAGAGAGATTGCCTGATCGATGCCATAATTATTATTAGCCATTATACGCGATATGCTAAAAGCAAAAGCCGGATGTTGAAATACGATGACGAAAAAATCTAGACGCATTTTGAGTTCGCCGTGTAATTTAGAAAGGCTTATTTAAATAATTTTTAATAAGAGAATGTAATTAATAATACGAGCTTTCCGCTCCTTCGCTAGGATTTAAAAATGGAGTGTTTTTAATGGTGGATGTTTTTATTATTATGATTTTTATGATGGATGTTATTTATAAATAGATGATTTAATTTAATTAATGCGATGATTTTATTTGACTATAATATGATTTTTGTAAACAAAATCTTTTAATTTTCGAATGTTATAGTCATATTTGTTTATTAGTTAACACAGTTTTACGAAAGGAAATTCGAAAGTTATGAATCACTGCGTTGATTTACAGAAGTATTCTCGTTACGACGGCGCGAAGGACTCCCAAATTGAGTCACTCGAATTATAAATTAACTCACATGAAACGGAATCAACGAGTACTAAGACTCTACAAGACGCTCCAAAATTACAGTAAAGCAAATAGTAATATCAAATGATTAATTAAAGACTGATCGTAAACCACTCTATTGACCACTTATAGGCTACTTCAAGGCCCAACTATATGAGTTGTACTAGACGTACTCTACGAGATTTTATTGCAAATAGATTTAGGACTTCATCTAGTGCATGACTTTAACGATTTATTGTTAAGCTCTATTAGAAATTGTCTATACATAGAGCTTAACAAAATTATGAAATAGTAATCGCAGTATTACGTTTAAGCCTTACAGCAATCTTCTTTTTTTTACTACTGATATACAAACAATATCTGCCTTTTGAGTTCCACTTAAGCACATATAAAATAAGTCCATAATCTAATGATATAATCGTACATAGCAGCAACATCTACTACTACTACTAGCCCTGTATTATATACGTCCCACTGCTGGGAAGGGGTGCCGAATGAGAGGGGTTAGGCCTTAGTCCACCACGCTGGCCTAATGCGGATTGGCAGACTTCACATACCTTCGAGTAATCTTATCGAGTTCTCAGGTATGCAGGTTTCCTCACGATGTTTCCTTCACCGTTAAAGCAAGCGATAATTAACAATAATAGACTCGTAGCTTAGAAAAGTCGTAGAGTTTATGCTCTTGGCGCTGGTTTCGAACCTGCGATTTTCGTCTCGACAGTCCGTACCACTCACCGCTGATCTATCGCTGCTTCACCACCCATCAACCTTCGTATTTTCCATGATAAACGAAGCGAGCAGCGACAGCGTACATCGTAAATGCCTAGCACTTTTTAATGTCGACGAAATATAATAGTCTTTGAAAATGTGAACATAAACAACCGTTATTTACCGTTTGAGATAGTAACGTCTCTACAATAGAGTTAATTAAGGCTGATTGAATCTCTCTCGTTAGTGGGCTCAGTCGAAAATTAAGACAAGTAATTGTAATGCCAGGTGAGGCAACACATTGGGTTTCCCCGAGTCTCTTGACTCTACAATATTTTCCTTATAATATACGAATACTGGAATTCTAATAGTAATAGACAACCTCTGTGGTGCGGTAGGAAAGTAGCTGTGAAACGTTAGACTGTGGGTTCGATACCTTAGAAAAATATTTGTTTGATCTGTAATTATTTGTTTCGAGTTTGGGTATTTTGCGATTGAAAGATTCTTGTAGCTCCTGATACCCATGACAAGACTCGTATTTTAGTGTTGGGTCTAGACTATGTGTGTGCTGGATGTATTATTTCTTGACCGAAAATGCATCCTTGTGGTTTTGATAAATGACTTTACGCCATTAGTACAACACCCACAATGTAATTGACCGGTCTGAAATTAGTTAGGAGTGGCCGTCACAGTTATTATTTTCAGCAACTAAAGGCTTGTGGAAGGCATAGAGTCGCGAGTGAAGTGACTAACTTCAGCACAGTCAAGTTATTTTGAAAGTATTGTATGATGCATACATTAAGTTAAGGATTTGTATGGAATAGGATCCGTATTCATAAACACTTATTAACAGATTTATTACTATTATGTGTTTTGTCACGTGTCATCTTAGTTCGTATGCAACAAGAGCGACAAAGACAAAACATAAAATAGTTAAAATGCTATAAACAAGAGACTATGAATAAGGCTCTCATGGTGTAACTTTATATTTTAAGGACTTAGTACTAAACATTACATAACTGTTACTAAGTTACTGAAGTTATACAATATTTTGTTTATTCTCTGATATAATATATCAGTAAACCTAAGACGAAACTATGTATGCAATAAAAATTACTTTAGTTTTATAAATACAGTTAACAGTTAAGTTACAGAGCTAAGGGTAATGACAATAATGAAATAAATGAATGAAAACTTCGAAAATAGATTCTACAACGTCTACATCGTAGACGTTAACAGTATTGCATTTTTGTAGTTTTTAAATTATGTATAGAATATTTTAAAGTGGAATCTACCGTTAATTTCTTTAATGACTCATGTATCGTAAAAATTCTTAGCTATTTCTGCAATTTAGTAATTCATAGATTGTATAGGTTAAAAAGCTCTAGTATATAAAGTTATGACGGTACCACGTGACCTACTTTAAAAGAAAAGCCTAGACCCAGACAAGCACTCACTTAGTCATAATGAGTTTCTTAAAGTTAACAATGAGACAATAAACTTTTCTTAAGCAACAAAATTAATTTGAATATATCTAGATATTGTGAGAATATTTTAAAGTTATATAAACAATACATAATAAGAACTACGAATGAAAGTGATACTTTGGCTTGTTGAGGATTAAAAAAACAACAATCACATACTCGCACAGAAATTGATCGGACAATATTCAAATCAATTCTAAATTCAAAGAGATATTGCTCTCACAAATGTTCGATCAAACATTTGGAAAAGATAATATGCCAATAAACCCAACACTGACGAAACTTAATAATATCCAAGTACACTACAAAATTATATAAACTGAAAGAGATAGTCTAGATATTTTTTTTAATTTTCTAATGCCTGAATGTATACCCTTACTTCAATTCTAACCAAATCTATATTGAAGATAAATCGGTTCACTTTTCATTATTTTTTATATATTTTATGTGCAATCGAAAATTAATACTTGAATTTTTCGATTCGGAAAAATCGCACGAGCGATAAGCTCGGCGTAATGTGGCTACACTTGTTGTATCTCTGCCTGCTTCTTCGGGGATACAGGTGTAAGCTTATCATAACAAGTTATTTTTACGCATTAACGAATTGCCTAACGTAAGATTTGAACCAACATCCTTAAATGTAAAACCTCTATCCGCTGTCCGCAACACTGTATCATAATAAAATATCAATTAAATCGTAAGAGATCGGAGTTTCTGTCCTTGCATCACGCGAAAATCTTATAAATTCTTATATAAACATAGGAGTAACGACCTGATCGAAGGTAAAGCGAACGGATACTTGTAACAGATACCTGGGACTAATCTTGGTCCCAGAATATAGATAATTTTAATCATATGTACGTCAAAAGGTTTGGTCTCGCATTCTAGAATCGTCTATGATTGTATGTATAGATATGAATAATGTATCTAAATAATTTACATAATCTGATTTATATAATTGAATAAAATGTTAAATGAAATTTAATTTGTTAAAAAGCTGTGAATGTTAAGGGTCAAACTACCTACAAAGGTATCAAAATTTGTATTCAATACAACGATGTGCTACGTTATGCAAAAAAATTAGTACTACAATCTTAAAAATAGAGCGGGCGAATGAACCCATTAACAATAAAAAGATACTACATTATCTTTGGTCCAAATATCAACCAAATAACATTTTATAAAGGAATGTAATTAGTGTCGTAAAAATTAAATAATTGATCAAATAAAAAAATAATCCATTTAACATCGACCCAAATATTGTTCAAACAAAACGAGATAAAGTGTTATCATTCGAAAAAAAACAAATGTACATAAAAAGTGCCCTTCAGCCCCCCCGAAAGAGAAAAATGATGTTTCCCAACAGTTTCCCAACATCCTCCCTCTCTGTCTAACGCAAGGTCGCGGTATTCCCTCTCGCTCACACGGTATGCAATACGAGATCTCATGCAACTATAGACCTTGATAAATTGCAAGTTTCGTGATAGATAATTGGTATACGGGTGATTATTATACGGGCCTTTTCAAGTACAAACGAAAAAATAATAAAACATTTCCAATAAAAAAAAACAATGCACAGCCTTAAGCCTTCTTAGTCGATTTGAGTCTACTCGTTCAGTCAACTAAAAATTTTAAACGCCGATTTATGAATGAAAAAAATACAACGTTCTGTTAAGCAAATGTTAATGTACCATTACTGTAACATAGTTAAATAGTATGACGAAATGACGACGAACGAACAATCTCAATGTACATAATATGTATTACTCACATCCAACGCAATGCATTACAATCCAAATGTCACAAGTACACCAAAGAGGTCCGAACAAACACTGGCCAAAAATAGGTCCGAATGTTCAATTAAAAACATAAAAAAAAAACTTGAACACAGTCTCTCATGCGCATCCGAAAATCGAAAATTTTGCAAATTCGAAGCTTCGGCTTCCAAATTTGAAAGTTTGGGCGCGTAGAGCGGCCGCGCGCGTGCGTTCTGCAACACAAACTGAATTTTGTAAGCGCAAGCGAATGGTTTGGCGTACGGTACACAAGGCAGGACTGTGAAGGTACTGGCCACAGGCATTTAATTTGAAGAGTTGTTCTAGCCACCAAAGCGACATGAGCGGTTTACAAAGATTGGAAAAAAATAAAATTGGAATTTGTAACATCCCATTAACTTAAATATATCCATCTAATTTTCGTAGTTTTACCGAAATAAATTTAGTTTTTTTTTGACAATAGAGTCAGTCACCTCATTATAAATATGTAAAAAGTTGTTTTCGTTTTTTAAAAATTCTATTTTCTAATAGATTCGTTTGACCTACATATTTTAAAACCATATGGCGTCGATTGACTTGAGCCATACGTGTAGTATTTACGATGTAACAAGTGAGTAAATAAAAACCAAGATTCAAACTCAACACATTTTCCCAAATACAGTCTATAGAATACAAAATATATGTTGAATAGTAAGTAACAACTAACTCGCAATAATACATACGAACATAGACGCTGAGGAGTCTAAAGGAAGTGAAAGTAGTATGCCTTAGCTTCTTATCCTTAATAACATTTAAACTATCAGATATTTACACCCACCAATCCAATTACTGGAGGTATTGTTAGACACACTTGATTGTAAGTCGAAATCTAGTTTTAGGTTACCTACATTACAAACTGTGTACATCCAAAGGGAATATACAATAGAATTATCAAGTATAATGCTAACTAATATTATAAATGCGAAAGTGAGTTTGTTTATTACGCTTTCACGCCTAAATCGCTAAACCGATTTTGATGTATTTTGATACAAAGATAGATAGGACCCTGGAGACGGTTATAGGCTATTTTTTATCGCGGAATTGTTTTTATCCCGGAAAAGGCTATTAATGCGGGCGGAGCCGCGAGCGAAATCTAGTAATTTAATAAACCAGCGCAAACAATATAGCTGTCAAAAAAGATTTTTGAAAATTCTAACTTTCAAAATCAAATAATCGATGTTTGGGAATGAACTGCAAATAATAAGCATTGGTAGATATTGCTATTCCTATCAAAAAGAAATGTTCTAATTTTCAAAATCAGTAGCGAAATTCGAACATGAATAATAGTTCAATTCAAACATTCCATGTTCGAGAATGGAATGCAACAATAACTAAAAAAATAGGTACATACTAACTAAAATATTATTATTATTCTAAAGTTCAAAGTCACTGTATTACATAAATATATCACAGTTCCAAATTCAAATATCAACATACAAATATCAAAGTAAATCCCGTTCGCGAACTTACTCATACTCGCACCGAATCAGTCGCCGCCATTTATAAATAACTAATCGACCCTTGCAGTTTTTTACACCCCTTCTATCCACCCCTCCGAGGTGGCAGGACATGTAAAATCCATTGACCAAACCGGACAAACGAGGGTTGCGAATTAAAACATAATTTTTCGCATGAAAACGAGTTTGGATTAGATATGGTTACAGATCACGTTTCTTTTCATCGTATTTGGGATAAATAAATGAATAAAAAATATTTGTTACTATGCGAGGGAAATATACATTTCATATTTTAAAACTATGGAGTACACGAATATAAAAGGTGGGTGTATGCGAGATGCCGTCTGGGTTGGTACTACCGCATTGACTATTTCTGCCGCCAAGCAACAATGTGTAAGCACTGTTGTGTTTCGGCTTCAAGGATATTGAAGCCAGTGAAATTACTGGGCATTATGAGTCTTCTTATGTCTCGGGATGACGAGCGCAGTTCAGTGTCATGCAGTGCTTTGTAATTCAAAGTTCAGTGTTTACCATCAAGCGAGCGCCTTGCTCATCTCGTCATTCAATTACATCAAAAAACGTTTGAAATTCTTAGGAAGAATTCTCAGGTACCCAGATTTCTTCACGATGTTTCCTTCACCGGTAAAGCAAGCGATAATTAACAATGAATACACACGTCACTTAGAATTGTCAGACTTGCTGTTGAGGTTCACTAAACGCTACATTTTTTTTATAGTTTCTTAAAACATATGGCCAGTACAATGATATACAGTACTTTGTTCAGTATTAGGTATTGATTTCTGTATATGGGCAGGCGTGGTGCTTACAACAAACGAGCGACCTCCTCTCGTGATACAAACAAATAAAATATAATATCGTCGCATTGGTCTGGTGATAGTCTACTTAGACTGAGAAACCGAATCCTGTAAAAAAATCCCAAGTCAGCCAGGCTCTCATTATGTTTTGCGATTTAAAAAAATAAGATATTCATTATCTGGGACTAGGAGTTGTGTCCGATATGATTATAGGTTCGTCACCTTTCATGGGATTGAAATGAGCTTGGCGAACCATGGGTCCACTATTTGCACGTATTCTGGGATACAGGTGTGAACGTATGATGTATGTCTTTTTTATTTAAAAAAAAAGTAAAAAAGCTTGATCGTAAGCGCCACGCCTGCCCATCAACAGATGCAACACCACACAGAACTTTGAATTACAAAGCACTGCATGGCACTGAACTGCATAATGCCCAGTATTTCACTGGCTTCAATGTCCTTCAAACCGAATCACAACAGTGCTTACACACTGTTGCTTGGCGGCAAAAATAGACAAAGCGGCGGTACCAACCCAGACGGCCTCTCGCATACAAGGGACCTACCTTGTAAATCTAACAACTCACATAAGAACACGTGGTGGTCAGCCTAAGCCTAACCCCTCTCATTCGTGGAGGACACCCGTCCCCCGTGAATTAGTTTATTACAGGGCTTATGTTAATAAGTATGTAGAAACAAGCTAACCATATTGTATTAGTTATAACATCGCATTGGTGGCAACTGTAATTGATGTTATAAATTATGTAAATAAATAAATAAATAAATGTTATTAAAAAGAAACTCTCAAGTCATGCCTGCCAAAGGTCCGAACAAAACAATTGAAGTCGCATTGGAAAGATAAACAGAACCCAATTTCGGGTGGTATCATGATAACGCGTTGATAAGGGCAGCATATCTCGGTCAACGCCCGATACCGAACCGAGACAGTGCCAGGTGTATGTAATGTACAAAATTGGCGGAAATTCTATCAAGCCTTATTTAAATAGATCCAACAGAGTTCATATTTGCAATGGATCAGCTCGACCGGGGTGGTACCAGTGTTTTTTATAACGGATTCCAACAACGAGCAAGGGGGTCACCTCGTGACGTCCGACACCGATGAATACCCACAATACCATAATGGATGCATTGCCGAATTTAAAGAATAGGAATTAGGAAGGGAAGAGGGAATTTTAACCTCAAAATATTACAAATACTATACAAAACTCAACAACAAGCTGGTATTTTATTTAATGATTTATTTCGTTTACGCGTATGTTACTCATTGAAATAAATAAACTAATTTAAACGGATTTTATCGTGGTTTTTTATTAATTTTGATCCAGACGTTTCGAAGACTTTTCAGCCTTCATGTCCCCCCCGTGACCACGAAGGCTGTCTTAGAAACGTCGGGATCAAAGTTAATAAAAAACCACGATAAAATCCGTTTAAATTAGTTTTTTTTAATTGTATTTTATTTTTTATGAGAACCCGGTCGAGTCGGCACATACATGCCGCAGATAAAACTGTATACAGCGTGGCTCTACCACTTGTCGCATACAGAACTTCTCGCATGGCAACACATGCGTGGACTGACAGAAATCAATCAGTACATTGAACGCAACACTACACTGCGCATGCAGCATAATCCTACACCACGTGCATTGTTTAACATCGCCTCGGGTTACTTATCGATTGATTTACAACTTATTAATATTATTAAGTAGCAAAGATTCGGAAGGACCAAGCCAGATGTCGCGGGTTCCATCCAAAACCCAGCTACTGATGCGTCTGTGTTCATTGTTAAATTTTATTTATTTATAATTCTTTATTTTATATTGTAAATAAAAGTACAGTACAAAAAAGTAAAGTAAAGTAAAAGTAAAGAAAAGTTTTATGAATGGTAGAACCAAGCTGTAGACAGTTTTGTCTACAGCATGAATGGGCTGGCTCGACCGGATCGTTACCACTGTCTCACAGAAAACCGACGTAAAGTAGTGGCTTGCTGCTGCGTTTCGTACGGTGAGTGAGATAACCGGAAGCCCAAATCCCGTCCCCTTCCCAATCCCTAATTATCCCTCGGAGTTCGGACTGCAATCTCACCGTACTCGTCCAATACTAGTAGCAATTTTTTTTTATTGGAGGGACGAGACGAGCATGGCGCTCGCTTGATGGTAAGCGCCACGCCTGCCCATAAACAGAAGCAACACCACACAGAATATTGAATTACAAAGCACTACATGGCATTGAACGGCGCTCGTCACCCTGAGACATAAGATGTTAAGTCTCATAATGCACAGTAATTTCACTGGCTGCAATGTCCTTCAAACCGAAACACAACATTGCTTAAACACTGTTACTTGGCGATAGAAATAGACACAGCAGTGGTACCAACCCAGACGCCCTCTCGCATACGCGGCCCTACCACCTTACTTGGGTTATGAACACATAATCTCATGTGCTTTGTTTACCTTCTCACCTTACCTTCGTGGAACACTGGAACAGCTTCTGAAATATTCTGGAACTTACCTGAAAAAGACATCCAATATTAGTATTAATCTATACATTTCTATCTGCCTCTAGTCGTCTATCTATACACGTCTATCTGTTAATTTGTTCGCGATTACGAAAAATAACCGCTGAACGAATTTCGATCTATTTTAAATATGGTAAAAGAAACTCTCGTAAAAATATTGGGCAAAAACTAATAAATAATTATTCAAATCATCAATTCATTCAATCAGAGGTGCATCTTTCGGAATCCAATTTTACTTACTCATGGTAAAAACTACCGATTAAAAACGAATACTGGTGGTAGGGTACATTTAACATCAGGTGATCCGCTTGCTCGGCTGCCCTCTCTTTCATTAAAAAAAATCATATTTGTACCCGAGTAGAGAGTAGTTAGGTGGTAGAGCCACGCTGTAGACAGTTTTTTCTACAGCATGAATGGGCTGGTTCGACCGGCTCGTTACCACTGCCCCACAGGAAACCGACGTAAAGTAGCGGCTTGCTGCTGCGTTTCGTACGGGGAGTGAGATATCCGGAAGCCCAAATCCCCTCCCCTTCCCAATCCCTAATTATCCCTTTCCTTTAAGGTCGGCAACGCGCCCATGATTCTTCTGGTGGTGGGCGTACATGGGCGGTGGAGATCACTTACCATCAGGTGACCCACTTGCACGTTTGCCGGACTATGCTATAAAAAAAAAAAAAGATATCGACAACCATATCCATGGCGCAAAATCCACCTTAGTGGCTCGTTCCTTCAAGTTGCGTGAGGCTCGCGTTAGCATGAATACGTCCTATGGCACCAGTGTCAAAAGGTTACAAGTGTACGCACTCACGCCTGTAGTCTCCGTAGGTAGGCAGAAGTGTAACCAGTACACCCACATTTCGCCGAGCTTATTTCCGTCCCATGATGTGAGGGGGCAAGCCTATCGCCATACTCACTCAGACTCCGATCTAATACTGAGTATTTCGTGATAGAAAAACTTAATATCACTTTTACTCGACCCGGGGATCGAACCCGAGACCTCAGCACAACAGTCGTACCACATACGTAACTGCGCCACCGAGCCAGTCTCTAAATGATTACTGAGTCAGAAAAATGAAGAATGTATTTTATTTTTAACTTAATCACTATGTAACTATAGCATTATTATTATATTATTCGTTTTTAATCGGTAGTGGTTACCATGAGTAAGTAAAATTGGCATGGATTCCGAAAGATGCACCTCTAATTTCATTTGAATTATTATTTTTACTAACTTTTGCATCAGGTGTCCAGAAGTCCAGAATTCGACGATGGGTTAATTATTCCAATTACTTTTTCTATTTGTAACTGATACTTAAACGTCGAATTTATGACTGACATGGTGGTTGCATAGCTTATCACAAAAAGGGGAAAACCGTACATTCATACTTCTGCTATCATTCTGAATACACGCAGGTACATATACCCTCTGTAATTTATGGTCTTTTAGTAAGATCATCCTAAATTAGGTTCAATTTGAACCTCTCACTCATCATCAGTGTCTTGGTATGACGTATGTGCCACTGTTCCCGATCGTCGGCGCATCTCACCCAGTTATAATCCAAGGTCGTTGGTCCATTTCTTATTATATTGTTGTTAAGTGCAGGAATAGACTTAAAAATGAGGTTATAATTTAATAAGGCGGACGAGTTTTTATAGTTAAAAATTATACATTTTTCTACGAATATGGTGTGTAATTTTTATCTTCTTATTAGTGGAAATTTTATTTTATCTTTATTACTTAAAAAAATTACCCACTTACTAGTATTTCGACATCCTTACTCTCTATACCTACTATACTACATTTATGATAGTATAATGTCTTTGTAGTAATTAAAATAAAAACATTTTAGTCTCTAGCTATCTCCGAAATGGCAAGGTGAAATCGACTGCGTAAACGTAGATACGCTGCAATAAAATATGCCGAAAATGAATGAATTTACCAAAATAGTCTTTGACATAAAAATGACCGCGTCTACATAAGGATGTGACATTTCCAATAAGTAATTGTGAAATTCGACTAGTTTTGTTAAACAAATATGTAGATAACATATACAATTAAGCAACAATGAACCAATTGCAAATAAGAGACATTGCCATCAAACCTAAAATAGAAATCTTATACAATACTAATATGTTATAGGTATATAGAATCGCTTGTCTACGCAAGTATTTAGTATCATTGTAAAGCAAAGTGCATTTGTTCTCGAGTACAAGTCGGTACAATGCGCAATGCACGTCTTTACATTTCCCTACATTGTCAACAGCACACCCAACACAAAAGATTAAACAGAAACAAGTTGAAACACTCAAAACGGGTTCTATAAAGAAGCTAACAGCTAACGGGACGGCGCGGTGCATCCCGGATCTTTACTCTCACACAAATGTCCCCTCGACTCACGCACACTCCCAAGATCAGCTGAGCCAAAAGTGTGTCAACTGTCAGTAGCTAGCGGTCCCGTTCAACGGTACATACTCAGAAAAACAGTTTTAGCTACTCGACAACAGATGGCGCTGCCATACCGTAAACCGTATATGCTTACTAACTCAATTGATGAACAATGTCTGCGTTTTGTATCTAATCGTTGCGAAATATTTAGGTTTGTATGCGCTCTAGTGCTTTCGATTACTCACAATAATATTTAGGTCATGCTGATAAAGGCAATCAACTGTAGGAGTAATTTGCGACGCGTATATCTGATTTGTTTGCTGTTTACATACATAACTGTGTCTATAAGTTGATGAGGGACGACACTTTCCCATGATACTGTGCTCAATTGAAGCGTTTTTAATACTTAGGAAATTACAAGTGAGAATTACTGTTACAAATCCGTACCGCTAGATGGAATTAGACGTCAACGACCCGAGATAACCGGTGGTTTAATTATCGAATGAATGAGCTTAATTGGAATAATTAAATGTCTCCGGGTGTCCTATTACGAGATTATTACTGCGAAAGGTCCGTGTACCGTTGCGGCGAGTTGATAAATGTGTCAAACTAGTACAACTTTCCATCGATAGATGGCAGTAGTTTACAGTTGTAGACATAACGACCGACTGTCAAGGTAATTTATTGATAAATAGCTATTTACTGTTAGTGGGAGAATTATTCAGAATGGGAGATAATTTACCATGATCCTGAGTTCCTGTTTGGTTATATCTTGTGAAACTTATAAGTTATTAGACAACATTTTAAAACTTAACTGTTTTGAAACTCGACAAATATGAGTTGATTTAAAGTTTACAGTATGGCGACACTCACGTCGCCTATCACATCATAGGACAGAAAGAAGCTTCGCGAACCGCGATTGTAGCACCTCTGCCATCCTCTCTGAGGATATAGGTGTGAGCTTAAGCTATGTTCACGTAATTGCTTCATTGGAATTAAGAAATTTTATAAGTGACTAGCTTTTGCTCGCGGCTCCGCCCGCGTGATCTGCTTTTTCCGGGATATCCTTTCTTAGCGGATGCCTACGTCATAACATCTACCTGCATGCAAAATTTCAGCCCGATCCCTCCAGTGGTTTGGGCTGTGCGTTGATAGATATAGTGATCTAGTCAGTCAGTCAGTCAGTCACCTTTGAGTTTTATATATTTAGATAGAGCTGCACTATAGACAGAGCGTGAATGAGCGATATGGGGTTATACCGCTGGGTTTGAAAAAACCGGTATAAAGTGGCAACATTCTATTTTGTTTCGTACGATTAGATTTCCGGAGTCGCGGTGTTGTCAAATAATCTTCAATAGATTTATATTGTCCACAGTACAAACTACAAACGCGCAGACGCTGCATCAGTAGGACTTACTTAAACTCGTATAGACGCGATTATTGAAAGTCGGCCTTAAATTGTGCTGCTCAAAAATCTAGGCCGGGACTTGTTGCTGGCTACGTGATCCGTGAAATTGCGTTTGACCTAATATACAGATTTGCAGGAAGTAAAAATGTGTGAAATGTAGCTTTTTTATATAAATATATAATTATGTTATATTTATTTAAACGGGTCTTAATCGCGTAGTACTTGAAGGTATAAATCATCATCAGCCACAGGACGTCCACTGCTGAACATTGGCCTCCCCTAAAGATTTCGAGACCGACCTCTTGGAAACGGCCTGCGTCCAGCGACATCCTGCGACCTTTATCAGGTCGTCTGTCCACCTTATAGGCGGACGCCCAACGCTGCGCTTGCCAGTACAGAAAGGTATAAATACTTATTATTTATTTATTTCTCCAAATAAATATTATAAATCGCGAAAGACTAAAATCATTTACATAATTTTATCAAGTTAGACTGCCTCAGTGGCATAATTGTAATGCGTACGCAGTAGACTATTATTGTCTCGGATTCGATCCGATGTGATATTACACGTGACAAGTGATATTACGTTTTTTCTATCACGTTACGCTCAGTATCAGCTAGGAGTTTCGAACTTTTGCCCGGTATGGCGAAAGACTCAAGTTTGAATTAAGTTTTTTGTAATATATCCGTACAAAAAACTTAACCATATAATTTATACATGTCAATAAGTGTTGCACTAAGTAACACATACGACAGTCTTCGTGGAGCAAACGTCACGGGAGTGCATAACTCAGGGGGCGCAGTTGCGGATCGGCAGTCTGCAGGCTGCTAGGCCACGGGCACATTAGAATCTCACCCACAATTGATTACGACAAAATTATGAGACGGAAATAATATCGGCTAAATTTCATACACAAGTTACGCCTCTACCTACTCGTTCAGGGACAAGGGCGTGAGCTTATTATACGTCATAATAGCATGGACGAGCAAGAATGATTTTTTCTTACTGCTATGTACGTTAGTTAATTGAAGGATATCTATTTTGGACACGTGTCTCGATATCGATCTACCACGGCCTTCCCAACACTGCTCTACATTTCACGATAACTATACTAAATCCGACAGCAGGATGGAGTTATATAGATGTAATATAAGTTAAGACCCTTTATCTCTTCTCTCTTTTGCTCTCGCACTCGCTCTCTCGTAATGTACTAAACGGGTGGATCGATTTGAATGCAGTCTTTTTATAGCAGAGTAGCAGAAGCCAGCGACGAGCAAGTGGCTCACCCGGTTGTAAATGATCTTTACCGCCTATAGACGTAACATACGAAAAATCATAACACCTAATATACAGGCTTTTCAACATTGTTACGTTTATATACATGTGTTTACTTTATGGAATAAGGTCCTTCCCGTATAACTAACACTGACTTTAAATTAATAACAAATTACATACATGGATCACTAGACTATTTTTTTTTTATTCGAACACGGCAAAGTGACTACACTACACCTGATGGTAAGAGTAGTGCAATAAAAAAAACCAGCGACCACCAACAAACAATGAGTTTATCGGTAGTCACCAGTCATGCACCAGTCACCCTCTTCGGAGAGGAAAGAAGCAAATCGAGAGTCTGCGACAGGTCAGGCGGTTTTAACACCATGTGTACGGTGGTCGCTATCCGGGCGGATATGAATATCCTACCACCAGCAAAATAGTGATATATAGTGATAGAAAAACAATTATACGGATTTTTTACATAATCACATTTCTGTCGCTATCCTATGTGCGATATAAATGTACCATCAATGATTTTATTATTATACAAGTTAAAATTACGTCATGTATGGATGTACTAGGTTTGTTTTAAATATCAGTATTATGGATTATTTCAAGAACGTATAAGATATCCAAAGGCTGAAACAATCCCTCCACTTCCAATAACTTATTTATTATTATTATCCCCGTCGTTTAAGGATGGCAACGCGTCCATGATTTCTGTGCGTTCATGGGCCGTGGAGATCCCTTATCATCAGGTGACCCACTAGCTCATTTGTCGACTAATAAATGCTATAAAACGCTGATTTCTGACCTTTTCTGTCAAATAAGCTTTGTCTGGTAGCAATTTTCATTTTTTTGCAGAGAAATAGTAACATTATTTCCTAAGTGTTCCATCTATGTTTTTTTATTTTATTGTTTGCTTTGTTTCCTAAAATAGGCTTTATTTAATGTTATAAAATATTTTATCAAATGTTATCTATCTTTTTTATGTTCAGAAGTTATTTAAACTTATAAATGGCTATGTATTGACAATGGCAGCGCAAACTGTGGTTCTGACACTACAATCTTGATATTTCATTTTATAAACCCACGCCGCTATCCACGCAGAGATAAACAGAGGTGCTGTTAGTGCTACACCCACCGTTCTTCTAGCTTATTTCCGTCCCATGATGTGATAAGGCGTGACAATCCTGATATTCACCCAAAATTGTATTTGCTTTACGTACAGCAAATATTTCTAATAGCAACAATACAAAGTGACAAGGATATGACGTAATCAGTGGAACTGTCAGAGATCCTCTATTCGACGGCACTCGCACTAACGGAACAGTATATGGGTATATTATAATAATGTATGGCGAGATAAATTATGCGATTCGACAATTATTATCACTTCAATGTCCTTCAGACTGAAACACAACAATGCTTACACATTGCTGCTTACAATAGACGGTGGTACCAACCCAGACGGCCTCGCATACGAGGGACCGACCAATCCCTTAATTGATAATAGCACAGACACTGCTACCTGGATTTAGAAGTATTTAACATAATATAATCTGTAATAATTTGATTAAATTTGAATTATCCGGGGTTGGAATTTATGTCGGTATTGCCGGTAATATGAGAGGCCTACCACCTTATAAAATTGGACATTTAACGGACACGTACTGGCAAAAGGTAATTTAATTACATTATTTATATTATAAAACAAAAATTAACATCAAAGCAACTGCTAAAATAAAATAAATGAACTGAAATATGTAAATAATACTTTCACAAAGCATTTCGCGAACTCAATTTCATCTCTTATGATAATCTGCATTCGCTTTTTTCTTCTTTGAAATGTTAATAAGGGACTTACGTTTCTTTCACAATATTACGTCAGACTTTGCATTATTTAACAAGATATCGTACAGCTGAAGCAGAACCAAAAAGAGAGAGAGAGACAGAGAGAGAGAGGTTTAGAAACAGTTTCTAAAATTTGGATGGTGAGCATAGCCGCTTTGGGAGTAAAATACTGGGTCCTTTATGGCTTCAAAGGGCAAATTAATATCCAATGGAAATAGCAGTAATTATTGATACAATTAGAAACCTCACAACAAGTTACTTACACCCCACTGACGTATTTTTCGTTATCGACTAAAATCCTACTCCTACTAATATTATAAACGTGAAAGTTTGTAAGTATGGATGGATGTATGTTTGTTACTCTTTCACGTTAAAACGACTGAATGGATTTTAATGAAACTTTACAATAATATAGCTTATACATCAGAATAAGACATAGGCTACTTTTTATCCCGGGAAAAGCAGATCACGCGGGCGGAGCCGCGAGCAAAAGCTAGTATTATTATATTTATAGTTTCAAGTGTTTAAATATATTATACCACAAAAACAAAGTTAGTAATCTATTTTATCATTCTTTACCCAAAAGGTATTAGCAGAAACCTCATAATAAACCGATATCAGTCCGTCTGTCCTATTTTTACTGGGCTCCATCTTTTAAACCTTAAGTTATTTTATTACAAAGTACTGCATAGCACTGGGCAGCGCTCGTCACTTTGATTATTATTTTATAATGCCCAGCAAATACACTGGCTTCAATGTCCTTCAAACTGAAACACGAGAGTGTTTACACACTGCTGTTTGGCGGCAGAAATAAACAAAATGGTGGTCCCAATCCAGACGGCCCTACGCTTACGATGGACCTACCACCTTAAAAGATACTATTACTTAATGTACTGAACTACATATATGCAGCTATCAATAACTCGCTAAACTTAACCTATGGGCACCCTGTAGGTTTGACTTTGCAATGTTAAGTACCGGTGCGTAACGGACGAGTAGCTGTGAAATGAGAGGTCGCGGGTTCGATCCCTGCACCGAAAAAATTATTGTGTGATCCACAGTTACTTTTCGGGTCTGGGTGTAATGGGACCGTAAGTCTCTTGTTGTTCCTAATACCCATGATACATGCTATATCTAGTGTGGGGTCAGGACTATATGTGCGACTGTTGGGCGTACCTATTTATTTTTTTCACCAGCTGTTAGTAAACACTAATTATCAAATAAAATATAACACGTTCAAACACAAAAACCATACTCTGACATTTTATATACCGGTAGAAATGTGTCTACTAGGTACATACAAGATAGCCAACTTTTATGTTTATTTGGTGGTTAAAACTTACTCCATTATTATGGTGCTGCCACACCGGTGTTAGAAAATGTTATATAACATTTTATAACACCGGTGTGGCAGCAACATTTAGTAAACATTTCTTAACAATTTGTAACATTTTGTAACATTTTTGAACATTTTTTAACAGCGGGCGGCGGTACTTTTGAGAGCGGCGTCGTCAAAGAAGCCGTCAAAGAAGAAGGGCCGATGTCATGTTTTCAAATGTTATAAAATGTTAGACAATGTTAGAAAATGTTAAGAAATGTTATAAAATGTTAGATTTAATGTTAGAAAATGTTTGTAAACATTTTATAACATCGGTGTGGCAGCACCATTATAGAACATACCATTAAAGATGCAAATCGAATAACATAGTCTTTCAATTCCCAGTATTCCGGTAAAATATTTTTAAAAGCCTTTTTATTTTTGTCGCCGTCTATACGCGACAGTCCCAACTCCCGACAGCGACTGCGCTCACCTTGTTAGGGCTGGCACTCCCCAGTTTGAATATTGAGGCGCACCTTACCCGATGCGTAGCATAAATACACGTACAATATTATAAGGCAATTTAACTCAGTCAAATAAATGGATTGCTTTGTTAGTTAGTCCGATAGCTTAGTAATGTATTTTTGAACACTTTTATTGCTTATTAATTTTGAGTACTTTATGATAAATATTTGACAATGTTAAATGTTAGCAATCAAATAAGGATGAATATTCTTTATCAATAAAAATAACAGTTGTCATCTCCTTACAATACAATAAAAGCAACCAAAAATTCGACCAAACTACATCATGCACACGAACACCGTAACAAAAGCGCCATTACCATCAAAATTACCTGACGCTGTAGTTGTTGCGGCAGTCGATATCGATATACTGTTCGTTGTCGATGTTTCGCTCGACGAGTTGGAAGCATTTGTCATCTCCACAATCCTATCCACCGCTATCCTGTTTCCAGGTAATATCCCGGAACTCTCCGCTGGTTCCTGACTCTCTGGTTCAGTCTCTGCAGGCGGCGGACTCGGGGCACCCACGCTCAAATCATTCGCCACGATCACATTCACTGTAGTAAGGGACTCGAGGTCAGAATTCTCGCCGGCGACGTGCGAATTGTCGATGTAAACAGCTGCCGAGCGCGCCCCTAGCGTCTCCATAACGCTCTCAGCCAGCGACCGGGTCGATAACTCATCGATGTCGATATCCTGTTTGATGTCGATTATAATTTGATGGCGCTTGCCGCTGCCGGACGGACTTTGTACTTGATGGACGCTGACCTGAGCCTCGGTGCCTTGCGACATGTGATGTTGTATTACATGGGTCAATTGCCCTTCGAGCGTATCCCGATTGCCCGCCATTGCTGTTCGATATTCAAAATGTCATCGATATCACGGTCCACAACACTAATAAAATGAATACACAATCAGACTTTGAGTATCAGTCGAAATTATTAAAATTATTGCACGTAGACACAGGTTAAATCTAATGAACACTTTTATCACACTCCTTGTTAAGTCAGTCGAACCTCCAATTGTTTAGTCGTCCCAATGCGGTAGTGCAGCGCGCAGATGCATTCAAACTGGGTCACAGGTCAATGTCCTTCCGAAAATTTTTGTGCGTAGGTTGTATATTGGCAGTGGTTGCAGGCACGGTGCGTAGCTGTAGTAGACTTAGCTGTAGTAGATGTAGCTTTAGTTGATGTAGCCGTAGCTCACATGGCGCGTAGACGGCCGACACATTGACACGGTGTCCTATATACGGACCGCTGAGGCGGCGGCTCGCCGTCGTAGCCACTGCGAGGCCTACGAAAGCGTAGCGCTACGGCGGGCCGTGGCGAGATCCACACAACACTTCCGCGTTCGCGTTCTTAAGATATGTCTCGAGATTTTATTCAAGTACTTGTTGAGGTTAGGAATATCACTTCGTTTTTAAAATTATATGGGTAACATTTACGCAAAAAATAATCATCTGTACTATTTTTATTATACTTTCAAATACCGTCTATAAAACGATGAAAGAGCTTTTAATTTTGTTTTTATGTTAATAACATTACATAAACACCCTCCTTATCGGTTACTTTATGAAACATTAAATTTCAAACAAATGTTTTAATTACAATTAAAATGTTCTTTTAAACTTTACTCAGATTACTTTTTCCTCAGTATCGGAAAATTGAGAAAATTACAAAAAAAAAACCTTTAATTTCCTACAATTGTCCGAACCGCACCCGATATCTCGACTCATATCCCGGCCATACCAATATCTCGTAAGGCCGTTGGCATTCGTCGACACGTGCCTACGCATGCGCAGTGCGTCACACGTTCTCTCTCCGTCTAGCACCATACACCCATCCCACTCACCGTGCTTCGATCGTTCATGATGAAAAAGCACATATAATTGGGTTTATGTTGGCCTGCGGTACTGTCCGCAAAAAAACATCTCTGGCCTTGAACTAATTTGAATTTATTTGTTCTGGATTCATAAACGACGTAGTTTGTTCGAGTGAGTATATTGGATCAAATGTTTGCCGTGTTTAGGATGTTTGTATAAGTAAACTAGGCAGATAAATTAGTTTTCTACTACTTTACTGCCCTATATACAAAGAAGTCAAGTTCGCCAAAGTTTGTTGTCATTTTCTGGTTACTGTAAGAATGACTGACTCTATATTTGTTGTTTAATCTTCAATTTAAATCGGCTAAAAAAATATTTATTTTAGTACTTTTACGTATTTTAAAAAACTAATAACTTCTTATTTGACACGTTATATTAAGATACTAGTTAGGACGTAATTCACATAGTAGATCTAATGCATATTAGTGAATAATTTATTAACAAATAAAACAATATATCAGGGGTCAAATGACATCATTTATCGGTAAGATTATTGCCAAAGAACACTGTCGTCGGGAGGTTGGTTATTACTCAGAACGGTAGATATTTTAGAATTATATGAAAAGTCATATTTCATTATTTTAAGTTATATTTTATTTTTATTTCACTTGGCAGACACGATATCCAATTCAATGTTGCTATAACATAAATTTATATACTCGTATATTTTCAACATTTTGTAAACTAAACTTAAAATAGAAAAACTAGGATACTTTTTTGCCATCGCTACATCGTTTTCATTATGTAACACTATATCGATGACAGCCAAATAAGGAAGCCCGATGTAAACACAACGTCAAACGTTACGCTTCACCATCTACCTGAGTTATAGCCTGATATAAGTCGTGATAGTATGTGATGAGCCCCTATCACGATGGAGCCATTATTCAAACTTATGTCTTTAATTTACCTGGATTTTAATATCTTCAAGTTTTACTAATGCGATAAACTGTGTTTATTGTTTTTTTCTGTAATGGATATGAGACTTTTTAAGTAGTGACACTTATAAGAGGTACGTTTGAGGATTATCGATAATTCTGATGAATACTGATTTTTTTTTCTTAGAGTGAAATAGGTAACATCTAGTAACAAATGAAAACTATTACATTATTTAAGTCTATGTAGATTTTCCTAGACACCTACTTTAAGTAGTCAGTTCGTGTGAGTTAAGCCGAAAATACACCAGTCAGTGATGAACATATTGATCGCGCACCCGAACGATGCTAATTTTGATTAGATTACTGCATTCTACTATATCTATACAATATACGAGTATGGCTTTATCGCAAAAATATTCGGCAATACATTATAGCAACATACTGCCTCAGTGGCGCAGCTGTGTGGGACACGGTACGACAGCTGTGCTGAGGTCTCGGGTTCGATCCTAATATGGAATTTGATTGATTTTTAAGGAACTTTCTACCACGCAAAACCACTCTGTGGAACCAGCTGTCACCGGCGGTCTTTTCAAACCGTTACGACTTGGGAACCTTCAAGAAGAGAGCATATTCTTTCCTGAAAAGCCGGCAACGCATATGCAAGCCCCCCAGTGTTGCAGGTGTTCATGGGCGGGGGTGATCACTTTCCATCAGGTGAGCCTCCTGCCCGTTTGCGCCTTTATCCATAAAAAAACTCCTTATTGTACACTACTCGCAAGATTCACAATATGAAAGAAAATAAATACAAACATATGTGTGACAATCGACGGTCTTATCACTAAAAGCGCTCTCTTCCAGACAACCTTGGGATGGAACACTAGCAAAAGAGAGGTATCTGAAAGGGGTATATCAAAAGTGTGATAAAGAAAATAATATATGATTGATAATAATGTGATGAGTACATAAATTTTATATTTACAAGTTTATTCAAAGGACTTGTAAATGGTCCAATAAATTATATTTTTCTGATAATTATTTCCAAAGACAGACTTTCAGTGATCGCAGTGCGCTTGCTATTGAAAAGTTCCCTATTTTTCCTCATACGCGATCATCAATTTAAACTCTATCAAATACAAGCTGAATCATCAAAATCTGTTCATATTTTGCGGAGTTATGCGTGAAGAAACTAATTGAGAACCTCCTCTCCCTGTGAAGTTGGTTAAAATAGACAAAGCTGTACTACTCAGGCGGACTCTTGCATACGAGAGACCTACCACCTAGTAAAACGTAATACATATTAGAGGCATCTTTCATCGTGCAAATGTAAGGAAAAGTATCTCATTAATTCATTGCGGCTCTGACGTAATTAGTAAACCTCTATTTGTAAATGCTAGAATATATTTTTTGTAACTCATTAAAATGGCTTTACTAATGATGTTGGAATATGTTTTCCTCCCACTTATTTATAAACCGTCAGCTCAAATTCTGTAGAGGTTGCAAAATTACTACTCATAGATACAAAGTTATTTAAAAAAAAATTGTTGATACTTAATTATCAAAACCTAAATTTAATTATGAAATGAAGTTCATTTTGAACAATAAAAACTGTATAAGTTCTTGTTTGCAATTTAAAGTCATTTTTAGATGGCAACTTAATTAGTCGTAAGAAGTCATTTTATTCTTCTTTGTTGATTAATGACATAAATAAGGTAAATAATATTTTGTATTTAATTTCATATTACTAAATAATACTAATTTAATAAAGGTATTTAAAAATTCTTAATCTAAACTAATCGAAACTCGGCTCGAGAAATAAATTCTTACTTGAGACACCGAATCCACCGAATTAAATTATAATCGAATTTTTTATTATGTCAAAGATGTTTCGCTTCATATTTTTTTTCACATATAAAAAGTGAATATTTTGCCAGTGCAAACCCAATGTAGGAATACTATAAGAATATCCCTATATAATAATCCCTAACAAATTAATATACAAAATATTACGTCACATGTCTAATGGGACATGAATCTACTTGTAACTGTGTTTTGGCCATAACTTTAGTCTAGTTAACCTTTGGACCTCCTTTGTCCTTATCCAAATAATGATCTACCTGTGTGCAAAGTTTCATCTAAATTAGTTCTGTTCGGAAAGGAAAAAGGGAACAAACTACTAACTTTAATAATTTAGAGCATGGATTCCCAAAGTGGTGGATATCGACCCGCCAGGGGTCAGTATAAACGAAAACCGCAAAGTTTTTAAATTAGTGAGTATTTTGTATCAAGAAGAAATAAAACTAGAGATAAGATTTCTAAAGTAATTGGCTATGGAAGTCTGAGGTATCAGTTCATTTTGGAAAAAGGCGTCTCTTGCCCAAATAGTTTGGGAATTAGCCCCGGTAATAAGAATTACACAATATGTTCATAAACAATAATAATTGATCTTCCTATTCCGTAATTTAACTTTTGATTATTGATGTGAACGCTTTAATAGCAACTGTTATGCCATTCATATATATTTTTTATTTAAATTCATAAGTCTGTAAAATTAATATCAAAAGCATTAAATATAAAAAACTGTACGTAAACTATTACATTCATTATTCAAAAACTCCGACAGCTGTGTAAGTTTTTTCTACTGTTAGTCGCAAGCAACGCAAGCCAAAGAGATTTTTAATAAAATCTAAATTGATGCCTATGTCTAGACTAAAATCAGAGGGCGTGTGTTGCTCTGCGCAATTTCCCTCAAGGCCATCCATACCCTTTGTGAAATTCATTACCCGGCCTTTGTTTTAGGCCTCAGGGGATGAAGGAATTCTAGATTATAGGTTTAGTCTGATAGTGTTTGTTATATCGCGTCTATATGTTTTGAAATTACATTTAAATTTTGATTTATGTATCTTAATTATATTAACTTAATATATAACAGTAAACTGTATCAGACCTACTAGCAGCTGTTGTTTCGTACGGTAAGTGAGACATCCGGAGACTCAAATCCACCCCTTACCAATCCCTAATTATCCCTTGCCTTTAAGGTGGGCAACGCGCCCGTGATTCTCCTGGTATTATGGGCGTACATGGGCGGTGGAGATCATTTATCTTATTATACTTATTATATGTATGCTATAAAAAAATATGTATCTGTTTGTGTTAGAAGACTTCACAAAGTTGCGAAATTCTTTTAGAAAACTCACAGAATATGTAACTAGAAATCTAACATTTTTCTTTTAAACATAAAGTAGAGCATAATAAGGATAAGTCAAACCACGCCCCTCCGATGAGACTGTGGTAACGATGGACGCGTCATAACAGATGACGTCACTGCATCTTGCTGTAGGCGGAATGCTAATCTAGATTTTACTAGACATAACTACCTACCTTTGTGAGTGGTAGAGCCATTCTGTATAAAATATTGTCTACTACACGAATGGGCCGGTTCGACTGGGTTGTTACCAATGTCTCACAGTAAACAGTCGTGAAGTAGTAGTATACTGTGTTTCGAACAATCTCGGAGGCCCAATTTACCTCTCCCCTTCCCAATCCCATAATTATACCTTTCTTTAAGGTCAACAGTCCGTTCATTCATATGGTATTGTTAATGATGTATTATATAATGTTCACGAGCGGTGGAGATCAATTGCCATCAGGTGACCCACTTGATCGCTCGCCGGCCTCAGTCAAATAAAATATAAATAATTTCGAAAAATCGATTTCATTACGTCATATAGCAAAAGTGACCTAGGCTAAACTAGGTCCCAAAAATTCAGGTATATCATCAATGCTTATAAGTTGCGACCTAGGCATACTGACCTAACCGTGTTGTTCCTAACATGGATTAGCAAACGGGTCGATGACATTTAAGTCGTTTTGGATTTGATGCCGCACTACTGGTATAATATCGGACTGTGGAAGGCAATAGCTCACAAAGCATCACGTTCCAACGGTTTGATAAGTAGACCTTTGACCTATCAACATTTAACCCAACGCTACATACGGTAAATGTCAAATGATTACTGTTGATACTATAAAAGCCTTTTCAAAACATAGAATAGCTGAATATATAGTTTTTCTGCAGTGGATAGCTCATCGCCGCCTAGATACGGTTTACATCACACGATAAAAAATCGCAGTTGCGGTTAACGACTCCTCGTAATTCGTGTCAGCGCACTCTATTATCCAATAGCGGTACTAAATTGCGAATTTAAAAGTAAAAGCGCTGGTCACGTGCGCCGCCTAACGGGAGACAACCGAACTGCGTTCGTTGAACCCGCATGGCGGTACATTGCGCAACGAGTTCCATCACGAATATCCAAATGTCACGTAGAACAATTTTCTATTTGCGGTCGCCGAGGACGCCACCTCCAACGGACACAGCACGGTATGTGTGTAAAAACTTAGTAACGCTAGTTCACCGACTGCGTTTGTAAATTTGTACGATTCGGGGTTCGTGGCGCGAATTTTAAAATTGGAACTGTATTTTTTTATTGGTAAATGGGTCGCCATTTGTATGTACGGTAAAGGCCACGTCTTCCGTCATTTGTAGGTTATGTATGTGTTTTTTTTCATTCGGTTTCGTAACATGCAAGTTTATGTAAGTATATTGCAAGGTCGATGGAAATAAAGTTTTGGTGCTGCGTCAAAACCACAAAGACCTTCAAAAATGTTGATGCTATTAATGCAGTAAGGTCCTAAGAGACGAGCGTTAAGCATTTGCTTCATAAAAATATTCTTATTAGGTAGAGGTGCGCTGCAGTAGTAGAACTGGTCGCTGACATATCAGGAGCAGAGTTGGCGTCACGACGCTCGACATGTGGCTGTACAATAGACGACCTTGGCCGGTCTGAAGTTAGCCACAAGCGACATCGCAACTATTGTTTTCAGAAACTAAAAAGATGGCGGGAAGCAAAAACTTCAATGTATACTACTAGACGAACTGTTTAGAAGTAAAATTGTGTTACATAAGGCCCGCCGCTTGGTAGCTGACAGACAAGGAGTATGAGACGGATTCTAGAACCCGTAATATTAATATTGAGTTACGGTGAATTGACCGTAAAGTAGTGCAATTTCTATGTACCATGCAGCCGATCCGGTCCGGTATACATTGAAGTCCTTGGTGGGAAGCGGAGTGCGTTGGGAAATGTCAACTAGAGCCCGGCGACATTATTTTCAAGCACGTATTGTACATCAGTTCTTTCTTTCTGTCTGGTGTTAGCTGCCTTACTATGGCTCTTTTTTATTTTATTTTTTTATTTGATTGAATGACGAGACGAGCAAGGCGCTCGCCTGGTGGTAAGCACTACACCTGCCCATGAACAGAAGCCACACCGCGCAGAACTTTGTATTACAAACCCATTTGTTAATTGCTTGCCTTATGCTACAAGTTTCATAAACTAAAAAAGTTGGTTACAAATATTTCTGACTCGCCATTAGTCACAGGAAATGAATGGAAAAGTGTTACGATATAGCGTCAATAATCGATGAAACAAGCGGATTCTATTACGCATAAAATTATCGATAGCTATAGCAAAATGTTATTAATTTTACTATTCCCACCTAGTCAAATTTTAATATTAACAAACATAACGGTGAGTGTTTTTATCTATGTAGAGAACCTGTTTGTAAGGTCAATGACCAGCTACGACACGGTTCTGACAATCGTTCGGTCATTAATACTAAACTTTTGAATTATTGGAATAGGTTGATGGATGTGAATAGATATGTGAATAACTCTTGAGCCTCTATTCACTTCTCGGAAGTGAAGGAATAAATATCACCACTAATAGTCCTGATCCTACACTAAATAGTAAAGTTTCCTATCTAAACTAATATTATAAAGAGGAAAGATTTATAAATAAATAAATAACACCGAACAGTCACACACATAGCCCTGACCCCACAGTAAGATACGAGTCTTGTGTCGTGGGTATCAGGAACTACGAGAGACTTTTTGGTCTCACAACACCCAGACCCGAAACAAATATTTATGGATCAGACAAATATTTGTTCGGTGCGGGAATCGAGCCCACGGCCTCATGTTTCACAGTCAGTTACTCGCCCACTGCGCCACGGAGACTGTCAAATTCAAATTTGATTGTATCTTTGCATTGAATAGGCTCTGAAACTACTGGACCGATTTGAAAAATTCTTAAACCATTAGAATCCTACATTATCCCTGCGGGACATGGGCGATATCGATAATATAACGGTGCAGAATTTCACGCGGGTGGAGTCACGAGCGAATGCTAGTCTTAGGTAAGGAAAGCGATCACCAGTAGGCACTGGAAGAAAATCCCTGCTACCCAGGTACAAGCTCCAGAGCCATATACATAGATCCAATACAGTCTGTTTCCAGAGGTAATTTCTACCATGCACTTGCAGACTTTGAAATGAACACCCCTTCATGGTGTTCTCGCAGTAAAAACAACTACGTCACATTAGGTATCGGGTTGCCAGTATTCCTGGTATTACTGATGTCCTTGAACAGTAACCACTCACCATCAAGGGAGCCGTCAGCTTGTCTGCCTTCGAAAGCCAATAAAATTAATCTATAAGTTAGAGCCATATATAGCCGTATGAGTATATCATTCGCTGATCCTGATGTTTGCTAAAAGGTCGAAAATTCTGTTTCAAAAGTGAGGCCATTTTCTAATCAGATAACATTGGGAAATAGGCAATCATCATCATCATCATCAGCCACAAGACGTCCACTGCTGAACATAGGCCTCCCCCAAAGATTTCCAGACCGACCTGTTGGAAGCAGCCTGCATCCAGCGACTTCCTGCGATCTTTATCAGGTAGTCTGTCCACCTTGTAGGCGGACGTCCAATGCTGCGCTTGCCAGTACGTGGCCTCCATTCCAGAACCTTTCTGTCAAATAGGCAATAATAAACATAATTTTCATGATGATTAATATAAGGTATTTGTATTAAGGAATACCGAATAATAAGCAATCTTACTGCTGGCTTCTCTACAAAGTACCAAGTCTTGACAAATAATTCCTAGACTGTTTCTATTCTACTCATTCAAACAGTGCCATGCAATACACGTGTCAAAATAAACCTGAACAAAACCGTGAGGTAAACTTTTAAGTACGTTCACTGCCCTTTTTACAGGCCAAAAATACTGTCTAGATCTAAGATATTTCGGTCTAGACGCATACAGCACGAAAATACACAGAATTTGGTTGATCTAAATTATGTGACATGGTATATGGCCAAAATAATAAACGTTTGTAAAGTTTTGGAAGTAATTCCTATAAATTAACTTAATTATTGACGTTTTCACCATTTCTTTGCTTGTAATAAGCTCACTGCCATATCCCCAAATGGTTAAACAGAGATGTACCTAGTGCATGTTTCGGTATTTTGGCTTTTTTGTTGAAATAATGACTAAAGCCATTGGGAATATTAACTAAATATTTAGTAACCATATTATCTTATTCTAGATTTAATAAAATTTCAAATCCAGTCTAACGATCACCATAAGAAGTTATAAGATAGGGTAGCAAGCATACTTTGAAACATGATAAAAACTAGCCAAGTGCGAGTCGGACTCCTCCCGAACCGAGGGTTCCATACCAACCACCTTAAATTACTTCTTTTTTGTAATAATTTTATTAGAGCGAATGAAAAAACGAGCAAGATGCTCGCCTGGTGGCAAGTGTTACGCCTGTCAATAAACAAAAGAATCAGAACTTCGAATTATGATACTACATGTACTCTGTACGCTCGTCAACCCGAGATATAAGGTGTTAAAGTATAATAACAGTCAATGTCCTTCGGGAGTCTTTGAATGGAATTTGTGACCATGTATAAAATGATTACTGTATCTCGAGTAAGGTAAGGATTGGAATTCTAAGAACTGCAACTTGGTCCGCTATTAACAATACGTGTTTTAAGAAATGATGAAGAAGAAATTGAATTCTTTTAAACTATGTAAAAAGTTGGAAGAGACGGATGCAATTTCCCAAGAAATACGGTTCTTTAATCATCAAAACCCCATATCTAGAATGCATGGTGAAATATAAACTATTTCCTTCTAGAAGGAAACTATTTTGCTAGTCATGATTAATTTGTACCTTGACAAGAGTTACCTTCACTCCATATTTAAAACCAATTCATAAACAGTTCTCTGATCACTGCTATTATACTACTACCTACCATGTTTATCTAATTCGTTCATAACCCTATATGCCATATACAACAAAACTTATTACTTAGTATACTGATTTAACATTTCCCGTTTTTTTAATAAACAGTACACGCATAAACAAACGCTTTTCCAACATTTTATCCATCATAGACAATCCTCGTTTTTTCATAGACATTTGCAACGTTTCCCAAGCCGGTTGGTCCCACGGCGTCGCATGTAAGATCGCGTCCATATAACGGGCCGAATGCGCAGTTACAGTATGTGGGTGAGGCTAACTGCGAGCACCGTTAGCTACGTCACGTCGCTGCGTACGAGACCTTATCGATAGATATGGTGATTTATCGACTGTCGATAGATAGTTTCAAGGTATAATCTATGATGCGGGAAGTTGAGAATTTTATTACTAGTTTGAGAAGCAACGTTGCAGTAATATTATTAATATTTAATAACAGAGCAGTAGTAATTACTGTTTAGATTGTAAAGGTTTACATATTTTTTTTTATTTTGGTATTGTAAGTTGTATTGTAACTCCCTGTTACAAAGCCAAATCCAATTACCTTTTTTTTTAAGTAAGGTAATGCTGATAATATGAATCTACCTATATGTTCAAGCATATTCTCCTATTTATTTAAAGGAACCTAATTCTGTTTTAGGTCAAGCTTTTCAATGTATTTGATGAAATATTGTTGTCCAAATCGGAAACTCTTCCCCATACTCTTTCTCAACTATTCGGTTGCAAGCAAACAACGCAAATATAGAGAATTCGAATTCAGAAGCTCCGAATAAACTGAATTTTAAACCAAACTACTATTGATCAGCCCACATCCACCCACTGCTCGATATAGACCTATTCTAGTACAAACCAATAGTTTACGGCAAATATTGCTCAAATGATACAAGTACAAAAAAAATGTCTCTATAAAAATATACATGAAATTACTTTACCGCAACACTTAATAAACATCTTTGATCAATCATATTAACATAACATAGCTGTTACATAATAATCCGTCAGTTATAATGTGACCTAAAAACTCATCGACCATAATGTTTATCGATATACGACAAATCTCGCATCACTACTGCCGAGTACCGTATGCTACGTCACGAAGAAAGGGATCGATGCAACGGTACACAGAGGGCCTTGCCGTAGCTCGCAGAACTATCGCTTTTATGTAGCTTGTGTCACTGGCCGCGCGAGCTCTAAACGGTTTCGGACTATTCGACGCGGATGATTTTAGCCTTGGTTGAAAATCTTTCATCTATTTTTCATCTGGTTGGTTTTGCTTTTGTATTAGTTTATTGACCTTTGTTTTTTAATTGATAGTCTTTACGATATTGGTTTTGGTTTACGGTATTTGATATGGTTAGTAGTTAAACATTTTAAAGCAATATTATAATGCAAAAAATAATTATACAACTATGAATAAGGTAATCTTATGAAGATAGCAAAATTAATATATTTAAATTTATTCTTATAACAAGTTATTTTATCATATTTATGATCAATGTAACTCCCGAGGAAATTAATAAATCTTGTAGCTCTACCATGCGCAGGAAATAAACGACAAGCACCTGCTCTTACTATCGGTATTTAAAAAATTTGACTTTGCATGAAATACATATATATTTTTTTGTTTGAGTTCATCGACATAGTTAAAAAAGCCATTCGAATCGAATCAAACGAATGTTCAATAGCTAAAGGTCGTATTTAGCGATCGAACAGTCTCTCTATCACATGTATACTACCTGTTGAATTATGATATCCTAGTATTTCACGAAGGCTGAACTGATCTGACGTTATATTAAAAGCAAAATAATTTAAAAACTTTTGAGGTAATAAAAATGCAACATAAAAAAGGATAATGCATTCTACATAAATATGTTGGATATTGTGTAAGACAACCTTTCACATGCCTTACCGGGATATGTAACAGCTATGTGACAACGCTTGCATAACTTAATATTATCATAAGCAATACAGACTGGGTGAATAGCTTATAACAAAACTATTTATGTCTGGCCAGTATATATTATTTTTATATTTGATCACAGAATAGGTTTCACGATAAATTCGTCTACAATTAGATAATGAGGTAGCAGTAGGTAGTAGTAGCGTAGGCTTTTCTTCATCATTGTTGTCCATTGTAACGCTATGGAATTATTTTGCCAGATATGAGCAAATAATAGTACGAAAAAATAATAATAAAGGAAGTAATTTTTAAACTTAAGTTTACTATTTATATTGGTCTGTCCTAATTTTCACCCTTAATTACAATTTAGTCTATGTTTCCTTAAATAGAATACATTAATGTGTCTGTTGATATATTTATGTGCAGAAAAAAGCGAATAAAAATCACAAAATCATTTTTCTTAATATTCGATTTAAACGCGCGAAAATCTTGCAAGCGTTGTAAACAAACATTTTAACAGTGAACGTCATATGAATAACATTCCCTTATACACGTCCCCTAATTAAACACATTTTGATAAAACATTTCAAATAAATGTTTTAGGACACCTGACCGACGAAAAATTGTGCCAAATGTTATTGACCCCTGCATCAGCAATAAAATAACACCTGCTCTATCAAATTTTGTTTTATAATTTTGTCAGCTTTTCTACATACCTCATTGAGCTTATGCATCTGGTGCATTTCAATTATCGACAGATGAAAATTCTACTGCGCTAATATGAGATAATAAAGAGTAATCGATAACATCACTATAATATCGAAGTTATCTAATACGGAATATTTTTATATTCCAGTTCAAACAAAAATATTATAAATGTTTACAATTAGTCTGTGAGATTGGATAGTGCTTCAACGAAGGGGACCTATTTGAATACATTTTTTTTGTTTTAATGTTGTTTTAACTGAGATGAGAGTTCATAAATATGTTCATCTAGCTATTTAGAAGATGTAGGATAGGATTTTGGATTTTAGTTTTTTAAAGGCTGAAATCCATAGCGCTTTATAGGACTTGGAGTTCGCATATACTTATCTTACCTCAAACTATGCTAAGTAAGTGCTAAGAAGCACAAACTTGGATGTTGTATTTACAGTCATTTGGCCGCTAGCGTAGCCCTCGTTGTTTTGGCTAGCGTATTGGGTATTTGACTACCTAATTTTCTACATAATTTTATATTTCTGCCGCCAAGCAACAATGTGTAAGCACTGTTGTGTTTCGGTTCGAAGGACATTTAAGCCACTGAAATTACTGAGCATTATGAAACTTAACATCTTAAATCTCGGGATGACGAGCGCAGTTCAGTGCCATGCAGTGATTTGTAATTGAAAGTTCTGTGTGGTGTTGCTTCTGTTTATGGGCAGGCGTGACGCTTACCATCAGGCGAGCGTCTTGCTTGTCTCGTCATTCAATCAAATAAAAAAATATATGCATCCGAAAATGATACGAAAACTAACTATATTGCGAAAACAAAACTAAAACTGGGTAAAAAATGAGGCTGCAGTTCATGTTTTAAATATTGGAATAAGCAAAGGTGGGCGCGTGGTGGGAAAAATCTCATATTTCCCACCCACCCGTGCACCGTAACAGGCGTGACCTGCCTTGTGACGTAATATGCCATGACATGCATCCTTTTTCCGTCAAATTACAACTATCCCTTGCAGCAGATTTCAATAACTTATTGTTTATTTTTAACTTGATTTATGTAATAGTTTCGATAATAGATTATAGGAAGTTGATTAAAATAATAAAAAAATACGAGTGAATACCGTATGTAAGACATAAAGAATATCAATTTTATAATTAGATTTGGATACAAAATAAATATTTTTTAGCCAATTGCCTCATTTTAAAAGATATTAATAGAGCATCAGTGATTTGTCTCTACCTCACTATCTGGTACGCTATGGCTTCTGTATACTCTTCAAATACCGATGAAAGGACAGATAGCTAAAGGCTGGCAATAATTTAGTGAAATATTTCGAATTCGTGGTAGGATTAAGAGTTAGGTAAGTCCAACAAGGAATATAGTGACAAAGTGATGATCTTTTGTAAGATACATAAAATTATGACTATAGGTACCTGATATATTTTTGTACCCAACGGGATAGCGACACAATAGACATGGTGAAAAGTTCACCATGGTGGCTCATTCCTGCTAGTGGTGTTCCGGCATTAGCCTGTGTACATCTAAGACCTACAGGCCGGCGTAATTCTGCCGACCGCTGAGAGACGTAATGCTTCGTGACGGTCGGCATTATATTTGGATTGCATAGTACCTAACATCAGATCCAGTAACTTTGCTGTTACAGGATAAAAAATAAAATCCTCTCTATCAATCAGCTTATATTCGTCCACTGCTGGACCTATGTTCAATGCCTATGCATTTCCAAGGTCACACCACCCTTGATTAAAAGTCCTCATATTTACAATTATTTTAACAGTCGTATAAAGCTGTGTCGAAATATTCGAAACCTTCTAGTATATAAATAATAATCTATGTTTCAAACTGTAAATACTGATAACATCTCAGTTTTTACTTTAGTATTTACCTGCCTACCTAGTACATACATCTATACTTATACATATACCTGCAAGAGAGAAAGAATTTTAAGATTATTAGCTGATGTTAGATTTAAATTTCAAATAATTTATAAAGTCAAAGAGATGGCATTGTTTGAAACATACAAATTTCATAAAGAAACACATTCAGATAGAGCAGGCAAAGGAAACGTATTCCAAACAGCCTGATCAGTTGGCCAATATTTCAATATCCTTTTTATATTAATTTTTTTATTTTATTGTAATCGATCAAGACAGACAAATAAGAAAATCATTTTTAATATATTTAGTGTTTATGATCACTGACAGATAAACCATAAACACGAGATGGAAATAATCTCTTTTAGAATACAAAAAATGAACATAGCGTATGAAATTCAAATGCGCGGTATTGGACACAGGAGTTGGCTTCCGTCAACAGCGCACGGGTGCATTCACCTCGACGTTCTAGCCGAAATCATCACGAAAAATACACTTATTCGCGTAACGGTGTATTGTTACCGACAAAAGGTAAAAAAATACGAAATGATCATTTTTAAAATTAAATATGCTTTATATCATTAAGTATATAACAAAAAAATTTAAATTAAAAGTATTTGGTAAGATCATTTTCGTGTACCACAACATTGCCGTTAGTAAAATAAATAATAAAATCATTATCCAAATTATTATTGTATATTACCAACAACAACCCATTTTGACAGCAAAAAAGGCAAGGCTGCTAAAAGGCAGTAAAAAAGCACAGAAAATCCTTAAAAATTATTTATACCCCAAAAAAATTAAAAAGACCTGAATACACATCTTAAAAAAATCAAATTGAAATAATCAAAGTTACAGCGAGGAAAACAATAGTACAACTCAGTCCCATACTGGCCATAAATAAAATAAAAACAAACTCACCTCTTATTGTGCTAGGCATACTGTATGAAAATCCTTCGAATAGTTCAAAACAATCCATTCAAATATCACTTGCCACTAAATATTATCCAAACTCTAACATTTTCACACTGGCACGCAAGGATCCCGACTGAAAAAGAAAATATGGCGCCACGTGAACTGTCAATGTCAAATTTCCCGCGCTTTTCTCAGCGATGGCGTCCGCACGTCCTAGAGAGGTGGTGTGGCGGCTGCATGTGCTTTTTTCGTGGCGGTGCCGCGAGACTTGCGGTTAACTGTATTTTTTTTTCGTGATGCGAGCGTTAACGGTGAGGCCGGTTGCGCTCGATCCTCAGCTGGTTCGATTGGCGCTCGATAATTCGTCCAACAACCGTCGTCGGAATGTTTGATTGTCGGATAGTCGTTTTGTAGGCAGTTAGGACTCTTGCTGACTTGCTGATTGAGTTAGAGAATGTTTAGGGGAATGTAGGGGTTTAGAGCATTTTAAAATAACAGTACGCGTAAGTAGGTCAAACCAACGAAATTCTTTACGATAAACCATCCACCTGCCTTTTTCCACTTCAATATTGCAGGAAAGATTTGATATAGTTTTACAACCGGTCATTTGCCTGGTTTCAACCACCTCTGGAGAATTCAATCCTTGGCAAAAATACCTAAAAACCTTTGTATGAATGCCACCCAACATAAATAAATAACACCCAACAGTCACACACATAGCCCTGACCCCACAGTAAGATACGAGTCTTGTGTTGTGGGTATCAGGAACTACGAGAGCCTCTCGGTCTCACAACACCCAGACCCCGAAACAAATATTTGTGGATCAGACAAATATTTGCTTGGTGCGGGAATCGAACCCACGACCTCACGTTTTACAGTCGGCTACTCGCCCACTGCGCCACGGAGGCTGTCAAACATTATTTATTATTATTGTGTATTTTACATATTATGTAAAATAATTGATACTAGAGCGTTAAATAGTCCGTCAGTTAGAAGTCCAGAATAATTAATATAACTCACACGCACTTCTGTTTTAATAAGTCATACTAAAGTTTTCACCCTAGTCGTTTCTTTATGCATGTAAGTAATTATGACATAATCGTTCACGAAAACAAAGTATTGGAAACCCTGTGATTTAAACGTTTTATTCCTTTGTTTGTTTTTAACAATTTAAACTTAATTTTAATTACTCTTTAATATATTGGTAGTTAGCAGATCATACAGTCAGAGGCGTATACGCAAGTGACGGTTTGGTCGGCCAATAACATTCTTTTCTAGCGTAGGCCAAACGAGCAAGTGGGTCACCTGATGGTAAGTAGTATCCGCTGCCAATGAATACTCACGATATCAGAAGAATCATGGACGCGTTGCCGACCATAAAGTGAAGGAATAAATAAGGAGAAAAGGGATTTTGGCCTCCACCTCACTCACCGCATTTTAACTTGACAACTAGTGACGCGGTGGGTCAGCGACGCTACCGTTTATCTCCCAGGTGCTCCTCATTCTTTAAAATGATGCGTAATATTAATGCGCCGACGCGGTGTGACTGACGTCAGTGACACGATCATCGGAAGTCTGCCTTCTTGTTACTTTTCTACCTGCCATTATCCCACTCACAGTGGGGTTGGCGCAACATACTTTTTAACACATGTTACAGAATGTTTTGGCTTGTAGGATTTTACGACCGACAGCCTGCCTGACGTCGCCGCTTCTGGGGAGGAAACACACTCAGAGACGAAACAGATATTTGTGGATCACACAAACATTTGTCTCTGTGCGAGAATCGAAGGTGCGGCCTCTCGCTTCACAACCCGCCAACTGCACCACGGAGTCTGTCATCGGAAGTCTGCCTGATTTTTAGTAAAGTATTTCTTTTGAAATAGATTTGCTTCTTTTCTTTTCCTATAAAAAAGTCATAACCTGGTGCTATATGAGTATTACGAGAATCCGTTCCCAAAACTTACATCTAAACCTAACACAGGCTGACATACTAAGCTACAGGTGTTCCAAACTAGGATTTCCTGTCATATCTGTGTCACGTAGATAGGCTAGTTCAATATTAGTCACCATATAGTGCCGTTGAAAGTTACGCATATGACGAAACGACGGTCGTTTTCCTTTTAGAACCTAAATTATCCGGATGTGACATAAAGACAATACACATTATACTATTTCAGCTGTTCAAAGTTTTTGTACCGAACTTTTTTAAGCTTTGTTATGAAAGCTAGATTCTAATTTCCTTTTTACGACTCATGTAAATTAAACTAAAGGCCTGTTTAACTATTTCCAATTAATTTTATTTTCCAGTTAGCGCATACAGTCAGTTTAGGATGATTCTTTTTTAACCGCTGCAAAATATGTTAATGATTATTCAGTTAAATAATAAATTTAAATTTTTAAATTTTTGTTTTAATTACCTGTACACTTCTCAGTTTATATCGAACAGTTAAATATGTTGTGTTGTGTTACCTACATGTCCTTAGTGTAAAATAGGGTATAATAATAATATAATAATGTCCTTATGCGCTTTTTTTCTTCCTCAGTTATAGTAATTTAAATAATTTACGTTACGTTTACGCGAATGTTACACATTAAAATAAAACTTATTTAAACGGATTTTACCGAACGTGACCAAGAAGGCCGGAAAGCCTTCGAAACGTCGGGACCAATATAAAATAAAATAAAAAACACGGTAAAATCCGTTTAAATAAGTTTTATTTCAAGATGGATTTTCCACTAGCAAAAATAAAAGTATTAATCTGCAATGTAAGCAATTTCTGTTACTGACCCGTTTAGTCTTGTCATTCAGTTAGAATGTATGTCGGCGTAGTAGCTAACTTCCATATTCATAAACGTTGCTATAACGTCTCATAGGCCCACTAGCGCATAATGTCCATTTCTGTATGCATGTAATTAGACTTAAATTAGAATCAAATCTACACTTAGCTAAGACCTCACTTAAGGTTATTCTTGAATATGGACGTAACACTACTACGAATCTGTGAACATTTCATTCTTTCATGACAGCCTTCGTGACACAGTGGTTGAATAGCCGGCTGAGGAACGAGAGACCATGGGTTTGATTCCCGCACCGAGGCAAATGGTGGTGTGAATATTTATTTCGGGCTTGGGTGTTATGGGACCACAAGTCCCTAGTAGTTTCTAATACCCACGATACAGGTTTTACCTCATGTAGGGTCAGGAATCTGTGTGTATGTTGTGGGTGCATTTCAGCTTGGCATTATTCCGGCTTAATAACAGGATCTGTCTTCCTCATTAGGCGCTTCCTCTTCGGCCCATCTTGAATATCCTCCATAGTGAAACCACTGGCTTGTTTCTCTGTAACCTGTGAACAAGTAATATATATTTTTTTACCTTTTTCCGATATGGAAAATCCCGTTCGCGGATATCTTCACAACCCTGAGTGATGTGGGATGGTTTTGCTCATCAGCTTTCCAACCTACTGGGTACTGGTCTTTAATGAAATCTCCTACACTGCATACCAGCTTAAAATCCTGTCTCCAACCTGTAACAAATATTTGTGGATCATACAAACATTTGCTTAGTTTTGAGTAATGGCATATTACACATACAATGAGCGGAAAATAATTTTTTTTTTTTGATTGAATGACAAGACGAGCAAGGCGCTCGCCTGATGGTAAACCCCACGCCTGTTCATAAACAGGAGCAACACCACACAGAACTTACAAAGCACTGCATGGCACTGAATTGCGCTCATCACTCCGAGACATAAGATGTTAAGTTTCATAATGCCCAGTAATTTCACTGGCTTCAATTTCCTTCTAACCGGAACACAACAGTGCTTAAACAACAAGGCGGTACCCAGACGGCTTCTCGCATACGAGGGACCTTGTAAAAGATGGCCAGTTAAACGCTTACCACACCCTCTATACCTTCCGTCGTCCTGTAATCTCTGAAAACAATAAGTACGATGCGACTTGTGACTAACATCTACTCGTATGAGTGACATAGGAATATTGACAGACAGTTTTATCTACAGTATGAATGGACCGGCTCGACCAGATAGTTACAACTGTCTCCCAAAAATTTGGCATAAAGTAGCGGCTTGATGCTGCGTTTCGTACGGTGAGTGAGATATCCGGAGTCCCAAATCGTCTTCACCTTCCCAGTCCCTCAATAATAAGTACCTTTCGTTTAAGGTCGGCAACGCGTGCATGATTCTTCTGGTATTGTAAGCGTTCATAGGTGGTAGTGATCACTTGCCATCAGGTGATCCACTTGGTTGCTTGCCGGCTTATGCTTTAAAAAATCAGACCGGACAGGTTATTTTACGTGTATTGTACATATTATTAGTTTGTGCAACGATCGAGTTGTTAGCATTGTGGTCACATAATCAACTGTATATGGTGCAATGAATAAACTAAGTATCAACAATTACAGATGTTATGAAAGATTATCCAGCCGTAGTTGACTGCTTATCATTATTGTCACTGTTACAATGTAGGTATACCTATTTTTAACCGACGAAAAAAGCGTAGGAGGTTCTCGATTCGACGCGTTTATTTATTTTGTATGTATAATCGCATAACTCCGCCAAGCGTGGGCCGCTTTGGATGATTCTTTTTTCATTCGAACACGTATAGGTTTAAGTTGGTCCATTTTAATTCCAAGAAGAAATTCCACCCCTAAGAGAGTGAAATCGGGGATGAAAACCCCGATTTAACATGATCCTTTCAATAATAAAGAAATATAAGAACGTTTTAACGAAAAATAAAACCGACAGAAAAATAGGTACTAAAAAGCTATAAATAATGGTATCAATAATTTGCTATTAAACTACACTACCAAAAAACCACTGACTCATAATTGTTTAGTTTTAATTTAATTTAACTTGATTAAGTGATTTTTAATGGGTTATATTTCGTGTTACATATTACAACTAGTTTTACTAGATTTCTGTACAGTTTGTCCGAGAATTTTAAAAGTAAAATCTTGTATAGGTACCAAGTTTACAATTCAACTATGTTAAAACCATTAACAGTATTTTTAAAGTTTTTTGACCTTTCATACTATGAGTCACGAGCAGACAAACTGCTTTCGCGACTTTCTTTGTTGGAATATTTCGGTATAACAAAAATATTATTAAATTACATATTTTAAAGATCAAGGAATAGCAGGTAATAAGTAATTTCTATATCAAATAAATCTGTAGACATTTACTGTGAGGTATATATGTTTACTGCGTATATACAGTAATATACACTTAGATAAAAGCTCACTTCAGAGTTGTGACATGACATGACAGCCTACGTGGCGCAGTGGCCGAGGATCCGGCTGTGAAGCGAAAGGTCGTGGGTGCGATTCCCGCACCGGGATTAATGTTTTTTTTTATTGCTGTTTGACGTTATGCTGTTAGCCTGACGAGAGTCGGCTTTTTACAGCTTCATCGGACTTTCGGGCGAGCGCTTAAGGCGCTCTCAACCCTTAACAAATACGTGTTTCGGCCTGGTGTTATGGGACCGCAAGTCCCTCGTAGTTCCTGATACCCACGATACAGGTTTAACCTAAAGTGGAGTCAGTACTATGTGTGTAATTGTTGGGTGGGTTACATCACCTCGGTTTTCTGTGAGATAGATGTAACAGCCCGGTCGAACCGGCCCATTTATGCTATAGACAAAACCGTTATAGCGTGACTCTGCCACTTACTTATAAAATCATTATATTTAAATTCTTATCTTATGTCTTCTAATCTTATCCTGTATTTCGGGGAGACCACCGCAGTGCTGTGTAGTACTTCGTAACTCAAAGTTCTAGATGGTGTTACTGTTTACGAACAGTCGTGACCATTACGTTCAGGCGAGTGACCTACTCGTCACATTGTATAGGCAAATAAAAATATGTCAAATCCACTCAGTTAGCAACATCAAGTAATGTTGGTCGTAAATGGAACAGTTACCCATTAGCTGTAAATAGATAAAAATGCGTTCCTTGACCTCAACAACTCGAAACTTAGCGATGCCTCGTTAAAATTTATTTTATAACGTTGAATGTTACGTGTGTAAAATTTTTAAAATCGCACAAAATTAACAGAATCTTCCGGGTCTCCAGTTCGCGCGTAAACAAAACGCGCGCCGGTCGTTGAACCCAACGGTACTAACTTGTCCGAGTCGGTCGGTGGACGTCCGTGACGTCATTTTAGTTTCACTATCCACCAAAAGATGGCGTTAGTGCGCGCGTAAGTGTTCGCTAACTGGATTATGACAGTTACACATACACATTGTAATGGAACGTTATGTTTTTATTAGGCGTGCGGTGTCGCGAAGACACGAATAGATTTTAATGTTGCTGAGATCACTATGCTGGATATATTTATGACATCGTATATGAATGTACCTAGAAATTTATTACCTGTCATCTTCTAGAACAATAAAAGTCGCTCCATGCTCCAGCGAACACGGTGTTCGAATAGATAGCGTATATGGATAAGCGCTAAAGTTGTTACACATTACAATTGCGTAGTTGGTAAACATTACAATAAGATTTCATCGTTCACGCAGACTATCGCGTAGATACATATTACACCACCTAAACAATCTACACAGAACCAAGTTTGACTACGGGCGTAACACATCCTCTGAGAGATAATCCCGCTTAACTCACCCGAATTGTATGTTTTGTGCCACAGCTTTGTCTATTTCTGCTGCCAAATAGTTGTGTATAAACTCTATTCTGTGTTAGAGCCAAAGCCAGTTAAATAGCTGGGCATTATGAGACATCTAATGTCTCGGGGTGACGAGCGGAATAGCAGTGCCATGTAGCTCTTTGTAATTCAAGGTTCGGAGTGGTATTGTTAGGTACTTTTTAAGGGCAGACGTAGCGCTTACCATCAGTCGAACGTCCTGTCTCATCTCGTTATTCTGGCAAATAAAAAAAACAAATTTTATTTTACTTTTACATGTAAAATAGGCTATTTAAACTTTATGAAAATAATATTATCTATAATTTGTATTATCTATTTTATATTATTTAGTTTAATCATAATATATTGATTAAATTAAACTAAATTATAATTATTTATAATGATTAAATTAAACTTGATGGTAAGTGCAGTAAAATGTATACTGTAAATCCTCTCCTCTTCCTTTTTTAAATCTGTTTTAGTCAATGATTAAAAAATCTTTTACATATCAATGGTTTTAATAAAGAATCGCGAAATATTTCATCCATACCATTATTTTTAACTACTAATGACATCTATTATCAGGTCGCATCAACTAAACAGCGCCATCTATGGTGTATTATCATGTAATAATTAAATTTACTCTCACTTAGACAAAAAAGATTGGACGAAAATCCAACAGATGACTCTAATTCACTTTATTTTAAGATATCACACAGAAAATATCAAAAGAGGGCAGTACGCTACCATCTCTGAGATGGGTGAATTAATAACATATCCACAAAAATAAACAGTCTCACAAATGTGTTTCCAGCAATCCAGCATCAATCACTGTTTGTGAAGTGAAAAACGTGTCACGGACGTTCGACTCCTACCATCAGTATTTAGGTAAGTAATAAGTACCTTATTTCTATTGTATGTATGTAATAGGCAATTCATGTTTTTTAAACCAAAGTACGATACATTAGTAATACGTCAATCATGCAATTTATTATTTTCCTTCATCGACATATCTATATTGTTTCCTTTAGGTATTTTATCAGATCTCACCAGACAGTATTTACATAAATTATTTTGATTGTTTTCACCTAAATTATTTATTTTAATATCATTTTATGCCGTAAATAGTATTTAAAAAAATAAGTAATAAATATTTCTTAGGGCCATGATTATTGTTGTTATAGAAAAAGGGATTTGGATACATTACATACTAGTTTATAATGAAATACAAGAATATTTTATAAGATTTATTGGCAACTTCCTATCCGGGTAGAAACTAACAGAAAGCGGAGGTAGACTAATTTAAAAAGTAAATTAAATTTTTAATCTTATTGCCCACAAAATTGAATGACACGATAATTGTAAGGGCGCGTCATTAACGGTACAATATAAGAGCTATATGTATCAAAAAATAAGATGGAGTTTGAAAATTATGATCTAATTATGACTTATTTTTAATCTGTTTAGGATTTCCTATGTCGCGTCTATATAACAAAAATATTATTTCAAATCATTTTATTCATAATTAATGTTACTAAGCACTGCCCTCATAGATCCATCAAACTAATTAGTTTAATCTACTAACATTTTGATTTAAACGATATAGCCCGTAATTAAAGCAACATATCCATCATAAACGACACAAAAACATAACCGGGCATAGACTAAAAAAGAATTACTTTAAGTACGTGCCAAAGGAGGACACGGTGTATCATAGTGTTGTCTCTTTCTAATGTACCATTGCGATAACTTCATCTCTTTCTCATATCTCGCTGCCCCTCAGACGTGTGACATCCCCGCGGGCTTAACTTTGCGGTCTAGGGTTGTACGCTGCGGATAATAAAATGTGTTGGTTACAATTTGATGGCTTTTTATTAGAAAGGCGGGGTGGAGCGACTGTTTTACAGGAACGTTTTTAAGTTGTCGTATTTTTCTTATATGTATAAAGCGAAATGTTTGTAGGTAAATTTAGTGAACTACCATTTCCCTGTTAAAATACTGATTTTCAGAAGAATGATAGGGTGTTCTACTCGATTTTTTTATTTACTTGAACTTGTGGTGCCACAACATCCAGAACCGAAACTAATATTTTTGGATCAGACAAACATTAATATCGATGCGGGAATCGAACCCACAACCTTTCGCTTCGCAGCCAGCCACAAGCCCACTGTGCCACAGAGGCTGTCATATTGTCGCAAAACGATTTCTTTTTCGTATTATATTTTGTAGTATAAAAAAGGCATAAAAATATTCGTAGAAAAGTACACTATTATACAATATCGTTATTAGTTATACAATAATTAGTACCTAAATAAGTAAAAATTTAATATACATTTGCTCAGGAAAATCTGACTAAGGACTTACCTATAGGGAAATCTAAATACTTTTCAACAATCATTCTAAAATTCGTGTTTATTATATATTATAGAGTAGCGCGTTCCAAAGCTCAAATATTTTTCAATATTTTTGGTTTTGGTCATATTTTTTTATTGAATCAAAATGATAATTGGTTACGTATAACTAATACCTCTTTCTCCTTCCACCTGCTCTTATCCCACCCACAGTGGGATCGGCGTAATATGGTTTTTGACACATGTTACAGAAAGATTTAGCTTACAGTTTTTTAGTGTCTTTTTAGTTTAACCCCTCTTGGGAGAAAACACCCAGACCTGATTTAAATATTTGTTAATCACATACACATTTGTCTTAGTGTAGGAATTGAACCTGCAGATTCTAGCTTTACAGCCGGCTACCCCACTGCGCCCGCCACGTCTAATATGTATAACTAATACCAAACCTAACATAATATATAATCTTTACATAATATGAAATGGAGTCGCTTACACTGTCTGTTCGCTTAGATATTTTAAACTATTCAACGGCTTTTAATACAGTTTTCAGCAATAGATAGAGTGATTCAAGAGTAAGGTTTATATGTATATCACACTATGGCCCATGGAGCAGGGCAGTAACATGGAGGTGAAACCGCGAGGGACAGATAATGATAGATAAAACAGTGTTAGAACTTTATACAGGATAGTAGACTTTATTCATGACTCTCTTCTAGTGTTATTTGTCATTCGTCTAATATGAATTTCTTGTTAGACAATTTACGTCTTTTATTTCTTACTATGTATGTCAATGGTAAAATAATTACAGGATATTTTCTGTAAGCAAGCCCTTAAATCACCGCCGTCGCATCGCTACAATACCGATCAGCCTTTGAATGTGCGGCCAACCCTGGCGGCCGCCCCTCTCACATAAAATCAATATTTATGGAGGACGATGTATTTCACCTCTGTACAACCGAAGTCCGTACCTCGGTGCCGGCTACTGTCTCGGCCCGTTTTATAAAGATATTACTCGCTTATCGATTGCGCGCCTAGTTTTGTACGGGACTCGTCCGCCAGGCGGCGCCACTACCGGTTGTCACCTATTTGCTTTTAATGTCCTATTTATTTAGTACCCTGGTAACTATGTAAAGGTTTTGCCATTTTGGATTAAAATAGGTAGGTAGGTATTGGTAGTTTAAAGTGGTTTTGGTTTATTTCTATGAATGTTACTTTTTATGGCTAGAAAAAAGTTAAGTATAAAGAGAGAAGAAAAGTATATTTTATTAGATAGACAGACAATAGATAGGTAATTTACACTAATATAGAACTTTTACGTCCTCATTTCGCCTCAATCAGTCTATATACCTAGGATGTTTCAGCATGGGTTTCTTCATTCTATTCCAAAATCGGGATAATTTTATAATCTGTCGTGTATCGTCCGATTAGGCAATGACACATCAAATCGTCATAGTTCTGCGTTCCCCTTCGCTTTATCATTGTAACAAAAATTCGACGACATTTTTAGTGTCTATGCGTGTCAGTGCCTCGCGTCATTTAAACCATAGCTTATGGAGACTGACCTACTCATAGCGACTCACTATGTGTTATTTTGCCTTAGTTGCGGACATGCCAGTTTTATTTTTTATCTTAATAGGTTATACCTTAATAAAGTATTCTAAAAAATGCCCGTTTTGATATTTCACTTAATTTTAGAGATAAAATTATTCTTGTGAAAGGTCATTGACCTCCATGAAACAGTTTTTCGTCTTTATTTCTTCAATAAAGCAATTGTCCCCCTTTGTAATAATACTGATAAATTGTTGGTTCGAAATATATTATGTGTAAAAATTGCGAGCCCCTAATGTTTCAAGAACGAGGGTAAATAATTATTTTGTTATATAACGAAAAAAAATAATATAAAATGAACTACTTAATGGTCGTGTTTTTTTTTGTTTGCATAATATTCTTATGTATAGTACCTTCAACTTGAGAAAATTCCAAACATGTATCTAGCGAGATCTCGGAGATATCGTGTTTCTAAGTTTTTTCTAAATTTCTATGGAAATAGGGCTGTCACAAAGTATTGAACATTTAAGTTGATTAAGTCAATCAATTTAATGACTTACACGGCAACACCCAAATACTCCGAAATATTTTATTCCGAAATGAATTGAATTCGAAATCGATGTTACGATTTTCAAAAGTCCGAATTTCATAATACCTTAAAATTATAATGTCTATTATTAAAATTTACGAAATTTATTTTACCGAAAGTCGTTAATGCGATTTGTTTGTTTTCCGATTTTTATAAGTTCGAAGAATCAAACGCTCGATGGGTTCTTGGTCCGAAAAACGACATTCCGATTTTCAATACTCCGAATAACTATAGAATTAGGATTCTGATTCTGATTCAGTTAGTATAATATGCAGTTACGCATATATATTCAAAATCTATAAGTAACGTTTAATGTAATTTAAAACATCTACATACTTTGTTATTAATATTTGTGTATTAATATTTCTTGTGTTTTCTTCTTTTTCTTATATCTACCTGCGTCGGGTACCATCTACTGTTATTAAATTCTTTGGGGTTAGGTTAGAAAAGTGGCAATTAACGCCAGATCCCCTCTATTGTTGGTGAATCCATATCAATCATCGATATCAATCCAACCATATTGGGTTAGGTTAGGACCACTGAACCGCGAAGGCGAGCGAGCGCAGTGAGCGTGCCGCGGCAGCGGCCGCCGAGCGCCAGATGGCCTCTATTGTTGAATTCGTATTTTTGATATTTCGAATTATATTAATTATATTCGTATTTTTGGCTCCTCGATCATCCAGAGTCGAGTTCGATGCAAAGGATTGAGCCAAAAGATCGGCCTTATCCTTTGCACTATGGGCCAGACTGTCATCAGACTTACGCAGTGGCGGGAGACTGGACTGGCAGAAGTTACCTTGGACAGCTTTGGCAAGCGACCAGAAAGCACGGCTTCCAGAGGGGTAGCTCTTCAGTCGCTCGCCAATTCTGCCAATGTGTTCCGCCTTGGCCTTGACTATAGCCCTCTTGTTGAACCTAGAAGCAGCATTATATTTCCGCTTCTCCTCTTTGGTATTCGGATCCTGACGCTTTCTGGCGTCGACCCACGCCTCGTATGCGGACCGCTTTAGGCGCGCAGCTTCGGCGCAGGTATTATTATACCAGGGCCGGCTACGACGCCCGACGGGTAATTTGGTGTTGGGGATATACATGTCCATCCCCAAGAGCACCACGTCCCTAACTGAGTCCGCACAAACGTCAGGATCTTCCGAGGAGAAACAGAGCTGCTTCCATGGGTAGGACGCAAAGAATTCGCGAAGTCCATCCCAATCTGCTGACCCATACCGCCAGACCCTGCGAGTCCCAGTGGCTGAAACGCGACCACGAGACATAGCAGGGGCTGAAGAACGGATCAGGCAGTGATCAGACGACCCTAGAGGGGCGTCGACCACCACTCTGTATCCGTCAGGGTGTGTAGTCAGCAGAAGATCCAACAAGGAAGGCTCGTGGGTCTCAACATCTGGAACACGGGTGGGCTGCGCTACCAGTTGTGTGAGACCATAAGCCAAGGCCATTTCGTAAACAGTCCGACCCGGGAGGTCGGTGGTCCGCGACCCCAACCACTCTACGTGATGAGCATTGAAGTCGCCAAGGACCACCACCTCCGCGGATGGGAACTGTTCAAGAATTTGGTCAGTCCCCACTTGAACGTTCTCTAATAGGTGAGTCGACCCCACTTCACTGGCATGGGACCTGTAGAGGCATGCGTAGATTCGGGTACGACCCCCATAGTCTACACAAAGCCACAAGATCGACAGGTCCCGATGCTCGAGGCCTCGAAGGCGGCGACAACAGATATCACCCCTAACGAAAACGCACACCCCGGCCTTACGTTGGAATGAGTGCTCCAATACGTAGCCGGGGTAGTTTAAGTACGATATATCATCAGGGGTAGATATCTGTGTCTCCGTTAAAAAGAGCAGGGCAGGCCGTGCCGTCTCAAGGTGGTGATGTACGGCGTCGAGGTTGCTGTGTAGACCCCTGACATTGCAGAAGTCCACTCCAAATGTGGATGCAGTTTCCGCCGAGTGATTTTTGCTCTTCTTTTTAGCCTTCATAATTATTGGGATGTTACATATAAGAGTAGGAAGGGATATGGATGTGTGTAGTGGGCTCAGTACGGTACCCGGATAAAAGGGGCGGAGCGTAGTGCGAGGCGGGCACGTGGGTTATGTGAGGAGCTGGCACGAAGCACGGAGTAGTTCGTTTCTTTGCATTTTCTGAGCACATTTACCATAGTAATGTATATATTTTTTTACACCATCAGAAAGTAGAGAATTCAATGAACAAGAAACCAACAGACTTTTTTAAAAAAGCTCATATTTTGACGTGAGAATTTTCGTTTGAAAATTAGGCTGCTTTTTCGATATTAAGTCAAAATAAGGTGCAAAAATAAATATTTTAAATCAAAAAAATTACAGTGTATTTGGGATACAAAAAGGTAAGTTTTCACCAAATTTCGTGAAAAAAAATGATTTATTATAATAGATAAAAATAAAAACAAAAAACTTGGTTATTTGAATTTTTCACATATATTTTGAGGTTATGTGAAGAGAGTGTGGATACAAAAGTTGTAGATCTTTTTATTACCTACAACTTTTCGATTTAACTTTTTTCCATAGGACTTGTAGTTTTTCCGGAAATCGAGATAAACCGTTTTTTACCCTTAAAAGCCCCCCCCCTTCCCACTTCCCGACCTCAGATCGCCGGTAATTTATTTTTCCTATCAATTTTGTTGTATTATCTTCCTTTTACAATGGGTTTCATTCTACTATAATTTATTTATGTTTCAAATTGGAAAATCATCGGTCTATTATACAGAGGCGGACTTACAGCCTTGGGCATTTTCTGCATGCAGAGAACTAAACTAAAAAAAAATAACAGTAAATACATTCATACTAACAATATAACAAATTATATAACTAGAATGTGAGATAACAGTTAGATAATGAGGAGAAACCAACAAAAATACATTAAATTTGAGACGAGCTTGAAAACTTTAAGTGTTCGCCAGCCATAGGCTTAAAAGTAAACCGACTCGTTGCTGGCCTCATATTCCGAGGGAGCTCGTACGAGAGGAATACCACTTGGACCAAGAATGATGATTTTAGAAAACTCGAAAAACCAATACTTTAAAAATTTAAACTTAAACAAAATGTGCATAAAGCACAATGTTTCCATATAATCTTGAACTATGCACGAGATAAGTTAAAGCGGTTAATATCTCAGTTAAAAATAATAAATCACAATGAATTATGTTTGCTTCAAATAAGTAGTTTACGTTGCATACAGGTTTAATTGACAACCCTAACTCACAATTTTAAAATTCAATATTTCCGAGATCCTGGGTTTGTTGAATCTGGTTTTTTTTGTGGTGATAGTTATTATAGCATACACCATTTTGACATTTAAAAAAAACACGACCATGAAGAGAATCTCCAGAAAAAAAATAATGACTAAATCATAGTTTTTTTGTTGTCCCACCTAATTAAGCAAGATTTTTAAAGTTTTCAAAATAAAATATGGTTCCTATACCGATTTTCTATCATACCTTAAAACATTTAGTGTGAAAATCCAATCCAAAAATGAAATATTGTGTTTCTATGGTTTCTATGGCTTTTTCTCATTTTTTTTTATTTCTCTTAAACTATTGTAGTTAGAACCGGCGGAGTTTTAACAAGAGTTTTGTTTGATTGTTAGCTACCCAAAAACACATAAAACGAGCGTGTCACATGTAAGGCCAAATAACACACTGTGCGACTGTATAATCATAGCCTCATAAAGATTCTTCTTTTCATCGAATATTATAACCATACTGTAATATTTTTAAATTGTTTTGTTATCACTGGGTAGCATACTGTTATAAAATGCTTAAAATATACCTCAAGTGTTTTTTAGAAGTAAACAGTAAACGTGTAAGTTGAACACCTGATGGTAAGTGATCCACCGCCCTCCAACACCTACAATACTAGAAGAATCATAGATTTGTTGTCGTCCTTAAAGACAAAGAACGTAGATTGGAAGGGTGAAAAGATTTGGTCACTGGTAATCTTACTCGCAACTGACCCGCAATAGCGATACGTCAGTTTTCTGATAAACAATGATAATATCCCAGCCGGCCATTCATGCTGTGGACAAAAAGTATCTACTATTTGGTCTAAAACTGACCTTTCAAATATTTTACATTGTTAGTAATTAAATTAGAGAATTAATCTTCTAATAAAATAAGCAAATCCTATATTGTCTTATATATAAAAATGTCGTGTCACATTGTTTGTCCGCGAAGAACTAAACTATTAAACCGATTTTAATCAAATTTTGTAAACTGTGTGCAGTTTGATCCAACTTCAGAGATAGGATAGTTTATACATATCTCAATTTATAGTCGCAATATTTTTTATTGCTAATTATTAGTTATCTGTGAGTTCCATAAGATTCTAACTGATGGCGGTGTAAGGTAATTTATTGTAATAACATAAACATAATCGTAATAACTGTATTGTATAGTTTACTACAATATAATTTAACATGTACCTTAGCCACAGCAACGCGTAGCCGGGTCTGCAAGTTAATTTATAAAAATAAGTATAAAATATCCTCAGAAATAAGAGGAAACCTTAAACCAACTAGTTAAAATATTTGTCACATTGTAATGGTGCTGCCACACCGATGTTATAAAATGTTTACAAACCTTTTCTAACATTAAATCTAACATTTTATAACATTTCTTAACATTTTATAACATTTCTTAACATTTTCTAACATTTCTGAACATTCTTCTTTGACGGCTTCTTTGACGGCGCCGCTCTCAAAAGTACCGCCGCCTGCGGTTATAAAATGTTAAGAAATGTTACAAAATGTTACAAATTGTTAAGAAATGTTTACTAAATGATGCTGCCACACCGGTGTTATAAAATGTTATATAACATTTTCTAACACCGGTGTGGCAGCACCATAATGGATGAGATGCATCATTGTCGAACGCACAAAAAAGTCGATGCAGAATACTACCACTACAATCACTGTGTTGCGTCCCATTGCAGGATTATCTCTTTTGTTCCACCGTTTAGGATTCCGTAATGAAGTTACAAAACGGTAGGCTTAATTTTTTTATAATAGAGGCATGCAAAGTCTGGCCTGCGAGTCGTCTCATGGTAAGTGATCTCCACGGCCCATTAGTGCCCACAAAGACGGATCATAGACAATAGATTATATAACGCAAAGTAGTTGATATTATGCCAATTTAAATTAGATTACATTAGTTTTAAAATAATACGTAAAACAATATTGTTATAGAATATTTTGCATCCAAATGACTACAATTACTATTTTACTGTCATCCCACGGCACGTGCTTCTACATTGATCGTGCTGAGTTTATGTACTAAATTGTACAATATGGCGAAGGAACCTTAATTTCGTATATCCGACACTCTCTTAGACATGTTTTAAGTAATACGTAACGACCTTTTTCTTAATGGGACCATGCTATATTATCTTCGCGGATAAGTCTTGAAAATAGTGGTTTTTGTAAATAGTGCATACAAATGTATGTTAATAACATAAAAAAGACAAAAGTATTTTAGTAACTTGTTTTTTGTCTGTATTTATTAAACAATTTATTTAGCAGTTTATTCTTCTAAAAGACATTCTACAGCTTAATGATATGCCGAAAATCGATAAGTTAAGTTGATTCCAAATGCAGTTGCATGCAATGCAATGCAATGGCAAAAACGGAACCCTTATAATTTCGTCATGTCCGTCTAACCTTCTGTCCGTCTGTCCGTCCCTATGTCACAGCCGTTTTACTCGGAGACTTCATAGACACCGAGTAAGACGGCACTAGATGGATGAAATCAAAAACACCTGTAGGAATAGTTTTGTTCATGAGTCAATTTTTTTTATTTTATTTTTTACTGGTACATCTATGGTACGAATATTCCAATACAATACCACAATCACATCGAATGTGCTATTTAACGTTGTGGATATTTTTTTTTTTTTTTTGAGTTTTGGCGGGAATTCTGACAGTGCAGTTCATCGCTTATTTTAATTTATTTCATAAAATAGTTTAGAGTTGTGTTTGTTGTATAAAAGTGGTGTGGATTTGTTCAATAAACATTAACGGTGATGAACAGTGTATGGAATCATTGAAATAAGTGAATTAAGAATCGTACTGAAAGGAGTTAACACCGAAACTCCGACAAGACCTTGAAATCGACCGCACCCGTGTTTCATGTTCATGTTCATGTTCTTGTAAAAAGAATTTGATAATAATTTATACTTGACACTGGCTAAATGCATAATACTGCGAAAGCCATAAATAAAAAAGAAAGAAAGATATTTTTTTGTTAGTCCGTACTCCCATCAGATTTTAACAAATTTTATACTAAACTATATCGATCAACTTTTTTTTATAACATTGGTCCCAAATTGATGGAGAAATTGATGCATGCTAATAAATAAAGAAAATGTAAAAAATAATAACGTGTCAATTAAGAATCTCCTCCATATAAAGACGGTTAACAAAGGAACTTAAATCATGTTGTCCGAAACTAAAAAACTTGTTTATACGGTTGCCAAACGAATCCGGAACACCATATTTCACAATTTACGCTGCACTACCGAAGAGGCGAAAGATTCTACATTATCAAAATATTTGACCATGGTCACCCTACTACGGGCACATGCATCGGCAGCTGCACAAATTATATCCCGTTGGATGCAAAAACATCGGATCCCGATTACCCCCGCCCCTTGTACCACATCCCTCACCCCGCATTACAAATGGATACGATAATTTTTGTTTATTTACGCATCTGAGCTAGCCATTTTATTGTACACGTAAATTGTATATTTAAATTCATTTGGTTCTAGCTTTTGCCTGCGTGGATGTGTTTTGCCGTCATATTATATTATACAAGGTGGTAGGTCCCTCATATGCGAGAGGCCGTCTGGGTTGGTAGTTGGTACCACCGCCTTCTATTTCTACCGCCAAGCAAGAGTGTGTAAGCACTGTTGTGTTTCGGTTTGACGGGCATTGAAGCCAGTGAAATTACTAGGAATTATGAAACTTAACATCTTATGGTGCTGCCACACCGGTGTTATAAAATGTTAACAAACATTTTATAACATTAAACATTTACTAACATTATCTAACATTGTGATAAAATGTATCAAATTTTTGTTAACAAATGTTAAATAATGTTTAGTAAACATTTTATAACATTTTATAACATCTGTGTGGCAGCACCATTATGTCTCGAAGTGACGAGCGCGGTTCAGTGCCATGCAGTGCTTTGTAATTCAAAGTTCTTTGTGGTGTTGCTTCTGTTTATGGGCAGGCGTGACGCTTACCATCAGGCAAGCGCCTCGTCTTGTCATTCAATCAAATAGTAAAAATAAAAAATATATATTACCGGGATAAAAGTAGCCTACGTAACTCTCGAGACCGAAAACTATATCTCTGCATAAAAATAATACAAATGCAAAGTATACCGATGTATTGCTGCGTCAAAGAACATACCAAAAAAATCAATTTTGCATTTTTAATAGTAGTATAATTGACGGCTCGGAATGCTTTGGAAACGGAACGAGTTTGTTTCCTGCAATATAACAAATATAGCTAGCCAATTTTGCTTACGCCATGAATTTGCAGACTCGACTGGTGTAGCGCCATTGTCTCACAAAGAAACAACGTGACGTAATAGTTTGCCGTCTGTTTCGTATGGCCAGTGAAAAAAGCCGGAGGCCCTAAACAATTCAGGAGTTATAAAAGTAAAAGTTACGGGGGAATAAATTACACATAGTCCCTCCCCATCCGAGAATCGATCTTAAATTGTACGTACGGACGCATATTTAAGTGTGTCTTCACGTGTGATATTTCGCTGCGCCGATAGGTGTGACTGTGACAAATACGCGTGACAAACTCTCAAGTATGGCCGGTTGTCAAATAGAACCTAATGTCACGAAGCAATCAGCTCCGAGACCCCGTAGCATTTTGCCGTGTCATATTATTTAAAGTTCTGTATTTTTTTATTCGTATTCACGTCAAAATGGCACAGGCACATTACGACATCCGGCCATAATACCGTAAAAAGTACATCTAAGTAAGCCACGATTCTCGTAGTGGCGAAATGTCACGGAAGAATGGACAGACCTTTAGCAATAAAACTATTTATCGTACTTACAGTAATGAGCGTTTAACAACAGTGCCACTCATCTCGGCAGTACATAGTTCGCGCATTATGTACTTTAGTAGACACCTAATCCTTTGCAGAACAGGCTTTGCGTTTCTGTACAGAGATGCCATCACTGCTTGTATAAGTCCTTTCTCTCAATTAATTTTCAAATAATACGCTATATTGACATTACCAGCTATAATTGTTTAAACGCGGCACACGTTTTTTATTTTCCTACGCCATTTAGTTTACCAAGTTGACTCTTTAATTGGCATTTAACAGTGTTTTTGTGTTTCTGTTAGTCGCTGATGCCCTTTTAAATATACATATAAATTAATATTTTTTCCCTATTTATTACAAATTTGTTTTTGTCGAGTGTTATATGCCAATTAATTTATAACGTTCAATATGGTACACCTGTTTTACGACACGACCTTATAAAATGTATCAAAATACGTAATATCAATTGTGAATAAGGCCTACATAGATATACTATTTTCCTCGCGGCTCCGCCCGCGTGATCTACTTTTTCCGGGATAAAAAGTCGCCTATGTTCATCTATCATTCTAATGGTGAAATAATTTTTGATATCGGTCCAGTATTTTTTAAGTTTATTCGTTACATACAAAAATACAAACCTTTCCTCTTTATAATATTAGTGTAGACAACCATGGAGTTGTTTCCCTGAAGGAGTAGGCAGAGGTGCAACTAGTGCACCCAAAGTCGCCGAGGTTATTTCCATGTATATGCAAACATTCCCTCCATATAGCAGGAATTGGCCGGCTCGACTGAGTTATTACCATTGTCTCACAGAAAAACGACGTAACGGAGCAGCTTGTTATTGTATGTGACTCACCACTGTACGAAATACAATATCCGGAGGTCCAATATCCCTTCGCAATCCCTTATCGCAATAACTTAATGGTTAACCTAACTTTAAGACCACCAAAAGCATCCATGTTTCTTCTGGTATTGTGAATGTTCATGAGCGGTGATCACTTACCATAAAGTGACCCAAATGACAACTGTACAGGGTGGCTCTATCGTTTTAACGTCCCCAAAATGAACTTAATATTTATAACCTCATTACTCCACAGTCTCTTAAACACTGTAGATATGATATTCGTCATTCTCTCCTTGTCAACATCCGTCAAGTCACACTTACAAACCATCCAGTTACCAAGAGCCGTATGGTTTCACACCCTTGCCTCTCTTACGTCCTTTAAGCAAGGAAAGGGAAGGCGAAGGTAGGTCATGTTGACTGGTCGTTATAAATCGTGGAGATCAATGACCGCCGCGTATGGTGTCCGTTTCCCATCGCGTTGTATCCATCGATTTTATGGAAAATTTTGTGTCGTTATTGTTCCTTAAGGGGTCTTAATCGTATGGATAATAATATAGAGAAATTGTTGTAACATTATGCAGGTTATGCTTGGTATTTACGAATATTTTCGAATTATCCGAATATTGCCGATGCGTATAATTTAAATCGTCGTAGTATATATTCTATTTCTTTAAACACAGTTCCCGATGATCAATGTTTTATCTAAATATCATGCCTAAGACTGAGCTAGTAGCCGGCTGAGGAATAAAAGGTCGTGGGTTTGCGTTTTGGAGCGCATATTGTTGGAACCACAAATATAATTTTAGTATTGGGCATAAATTATACACTTAAGGCCCTCACACACGAAGATGCTATAATATTAAAATTTATATTAAGATAAAATATTATATTAACGTATAACATGTATTGTAAGTAGATTAGAAAAGTTTTAGTAGTTTATCAAGCACTGAACGATCAGCATTTAACACTTACTTGGACCTGCAGAATTTAATTATTCGCCATCAAATATCCAAAGAGAACATAGAGGACATCCTAGACGTACCATTATGGCCAAATTGGTGACCTTAAAAAAGGTTCAAAAAAGGAATTCTCGTTACCGACAAGAATGCATGAGGAGACTGATGAAAATTGAAGAAACGAAGAAGGTGTGTTTGGCCGTAGAACCTACCGATCCCTAGTCTCTGCCTACCCCAATGGGAGAAACGAGGATGTATGTATGTGTAATTCAAAGATGAAATTTAATTAAAACTTACATTTAATGACGACGCGCGTCCGGCGCGTCCATAAAAAACCTGACAGTTTGTGTGCCTGTTATTGTTAATAATCAAATCAATAAGTTTATGATGATATCTCAGGGATTTCTAATAAGGAATTTCAATGTGACAGTGTCTAGAACAGCGTTTCCCAACCTCTTTTAAGCCATGCCCCACCTGAACATTTTTTGTTAAATTTGTCACCGATATCTAGCATTGCATTTAAATAACCCAAAGCGAAATGGTTAAAGTCGTATCGAGTCCATTTCTAAATTGCCCCCCTTAACTATCAAATTGCCCCCCTGTGGGGCGTGGGCCCCACGTTGGGAAACACTGGTCTAGAAGTAAGACAACTTTCTACGAACCATTTACATCTTTATCGTTATGCAATTGGGATGAAAATTAATTGAAGTAGTATAACGTGATATTCATTATAAGGCCAATACACCAACTATACTTTTTTACCTGCTGTTGATCGTATAGTACAATTTTGTAGGACAGACATTATAAACAACTCGGGGAGCCAGGGCATTGAATATTTGATTGGATCTGTATCGGGAAGCGTGGATTGGAGAAATGTCAATGTAGTAAACCAGTTTTGTAAATAATTTTAAAACATAGACAACAATAACTCCCAACTTTTTACCCACGAGAGAACTTAGTTTTTTTTTCTTAACTATCTCTAAGTAGATTGACATTTCTTTTATTTATTACTCATACAAACTAAACATATTTTTATGGAAAATGACTTTTCAAAGAATTTGAAGCAGCGGTGGTGTCAATAATTGCCCATACTGTAAAAGCACTGACTACGATGTTCTTTCATCGTACGACGTACGAGACATTACTCACTTTACGTCGGCGTCTTTGAGACAGTGGTAATGACCCGGTCGAGCCGGCTAGACATGCTCTAAACAAATGTCTCTACAGCGCGGCGTGGCTCTACCATTTGAAAAAAGTGTATCTGCATGTAACGTCCTTTAATAATAGAGGTTACGGACGTTGCTAAATTTATCACTAGACTGAATAGGTCATGACCTTTGACAGTGTATTTCAGGTTACAATCGATGTATGTAAAATTGCTTACAGTCAGAACAGATAAATAGAATGTAAATGTGAATTTATTTTCAAAATTCGTTTAAACTTTTTGACTTTCTCGTAATAAAAACTCGTCTGAAAAACTAGGTGTTGAGTAACACTAATTGCATTATAGACACTTAATTTTTCGTTCACAGTTTTTGTGAATACTTTTTATCCAAACAATTAGACCGAGGAAGAACGAGATTGTAGATTGAATAAAAACGACGGCCACTTATCTATCTATATTAAATTAAAATTAATGTTTCTTTGTGTGATTATCCTCTGTGCGTTTCTAAACCATCCGATTGTGATGAAATTTCGGCAAACACTTTTTTCTTTACGTGGTATTGCAACGCATGCCGGGACATCTAGTAGTAATTATTAATGACACGAAATTATAATAAAATATTCCTAGACACAATGCGGAACCCACTGCTAACCCGATACACACTTCACAATGACGCCACACCAAACTATGGTGCCCTTCAATGTCCATGATTAAGTATGCCTAAACTTGAATCCGAGAATGGCTATTCGGGGGCGCCTCTGACCCGGGGCCCGAGCCTGTGTCCCACCATTTCCAATATGGTAAGGTCGGCCCTGGTTATACCTGTGTTGGTAAGGATCGCACATCACAGTTTGACGTAGTGCAGCGTAGAGACGAATATAAAAGTAATAACATTAACAGAGAAAACGACAACAAGAAACCAATAACCTATCCCAGATAGAGCGCCGATATGCTCACTGACTGGTAATGGTTCGATCAGTGGAGTTGAGTTTATAGGGCAATGGCTTGTTACGGTCAGTTTATTTAATACAGATAGATTTACTTCTATCAACAGTATTTGACAGCCTCTGTGACGCAGCAGGCTAGTAGCCGGCTATAAAACGAGGACTGTAAGTTCGATCTCCGCACCGAGTCAAAAGTTTGTCTAACTCATAAATGTTTGTTTCGGGTCTGAGTGTTTTAACACCGAAAATCTCTCTTAGTTTGTGATATCGACCACAAAAGACTCGTATCTAACTGTGGGGTTTTTTCCGGCCCTTTGGGATGAACTACAGGGCTCACATACAGAACTTTGAATTGACTGAATTCGTCACCTAGAGACATAAGTTGTTAAGTCTCAATGTCCAGTAATATCCCTACTTATTTAATAAATTTCAAGTGGTCTCGGATCATTTTGTTCTTCACGATAACCTGTAGAAGTCGATATATACACTGCTTGTTGGTTTTCCGTCGTGATGTCAACATATAAAAAATATTCAAAAGGATAATAACTTTTGAATGGTTGATATATTAAGTGGTTTTAGTGATACACTTGTTTTATTTATTTTTTATTGTCATACAGAACAAGTTCTTAAGAATTTATTGTTAAATATTATTTACGTCTAATTGAAATACAAAATTCCGACATCGATGTTAAATACCTGCGGTGTCCGTCATATGTAAATATTTAGATTGTTTACTCAGTTGAATCTATTATCTTCTTACCTACATATGCTGGATTCATAACCAGGTCGGACCATCGCGGGTTTGAGTTTTCAATTCGCTAAATCACACATTAATTCCCGGCATTAGAATTTGTGCCTGATGTGGCCATAGGCTCGCTACCTATCACATCATGGGACAGGAATAAGCTCAGCGATTGTTAATGTATCTGGCTTTGTAATCTATCAGGTACCATCTCCTCAGCATGTATTTATTGGATATTAAAATCTCCAATAGAAATTGACCCCACTTTCAGAACGTATTAATCTAGGGAATATTTGGGATTCATCCGCCGAAGTACAACCGTGTCAACCGGGGTCCGGGGGCTCACACCAAAATCTCGCTCACAACAGCCTACCTACCTCCATGTTTAGGGACCCTCGAGCAGTAATTTAAAGTCTGGGCCACCCCACAAAAATCTTTTCTCCAAGCCCTTTTGTAGAATATATTAATTTACAGATTAAATAGGCTAAATGCGAAATCTGTTACATACTTTTCTAAGTATAGACACTTTTGTTGGATGTGGTGGCTCGAATGAAGGGACTGCTTGCGGTTGGTTTTGTGCAGCTAGTAGGATTTCCGGTGGCCCACTCATCCTAAACCTTATTCCTCTCGGTTGACAATGCTTCCATATTTCTACTGGTAAGATGTTCACGGGCGATGCATATCAGTTATATTACTTACCTTGTTAGCATTTGCTCGTTTGCCGGCCTTTGCTATAAAAAAGTTAAAGCGAGTGTTCGCTAAAAATGTAAAAACAAGTTCGGTCACCTGATGGTAATTGATATTCAGCACCCATAAACACAATGAAAAAATCTTCATCTCTGTTGTCTGATGATCCTTAATGAAAAGATTAGGAATTAGGAGGGGAATTTGGTCACCTGAAAACTCACTCACTGAACAAAACGTAACAGAACGGTGCCACTTCACGTTGGTTTTCTGTGGGACAGTAGTTCTGTCCTAATCGAGCTCATTCATGCTGTAGACAAAAGTATTTGCAGCGTGGCTCTACGACAACATAAAATAATCCTAGTTAATATGCACATTATTTAACTACTTACACTATTAATCTAAGTGATGTAAGCTAAGTATAACCCGAAATCTGAAACAGAAGCACCGTTGTGCCCTAAACAAAGCCTAGAACCTTAAAACATCTTCATCACATGCAAATGTAGCGTACAATATTGAGGACGCTTGCATATTCAGCAAAATTCATCAATTGTGGGATAAAACGTATGCCGAATCTAAGTCATGTGCCCAATTTCACCCAAAATCGTTCAGCCGTCACAGACTATGAAACATCAAAATTCCCAAACTTTTAGAATTCTCGAGAATTCTCAGGTAAACTGGTTTCCTCACGGTGTTTCCTTCACCGTTAAAAAAAACGATACACACATAACATAGAAAAGTTAAAGGATGCATGCACTTGGAGCTTCGAACCTGCGACTTGACTGTTCGTGCCTACTACTTCTTGCTGAGCTTCGCAGCAGGTTATTAACCTAACACTGGTTAACTACTCACATATAAACTAATATCAACTAAGTCGTTCGTTATACAGCCGTTTGGCAGAAGTAAAGAACCTATTTTGGTAGCTCCAGAACTGCAACAATTAAATGCAAGTACAGCTTTCTAGTTGTTTATATAATTGCATTTTAAAAGAATGGAATGATAATACAAGCAGAGTTACAAACGCGGCACGTTACCCGCTCTCCAAACATCATTTTATGCGCCATGAGACATCCTACACAGGTAGACAAACCCGAAAGAGACAAAACAATCGGCCATAACGTATTTTAACACCGCCCGTTTACATTGCGACTTTCTTTCGCACGTCTCCGGTACAATCAATACATCGTGCCGCATATTTTACTTAAATATAACAGTACCGTTGTAATGCACGCGAAAAATTAGCCTAAACATGTGTGCCATAGGTTTGCGAGCGTGCCGTTGTCGCAGCACGGCGCGATGGCCAGGCTTTGAGCGGTCGGGCACGTAATCTGCGATCAAAATGGAAGCCGTCGGCCATCTTAGGTCCGCCGCGAGCGAGACCGCTTCGGGAATTTGGGAAATTGGTGTTTTTTTTCTAAAGAGAGCAGTATATAAGGTCGGTGGGCAGAGGACAGAAGCGGGGCGCGGGGAGTGATCTCCGCACGGGCAAAGCGGTGTGAAGGGAAAGAACTGCGCTCGAGATACGCGGAGTCAACTCTCGCGGGATGCATCTCAGGATTTAAAGGTCGTAAATTACGTTTCCATTGTTAAAAAAAATGCATCGATATCATGTTTGATAAGGTTTGTAAATATGTAATTCCAGGATACGGTATATAATGAAAATTGCATTTATAAATCATTATTATTATTTGAATATGTACCAAACTGTAATTGAGTATATGTTTGAGTATTTATTTAAATATTATTTAAATAAATACTCAAACGATTTCCTATAAGTCCTTAATGAACATTTTGCATATTCTATTCTTTTGGTATCAACATTTATCGAAGAATCTATTCACACATTTATTTATAACGTGACTGTCGTGTATACCTTTCTGCAACTTGTAACTTTCACTCATGTAAGCAGTAAGCTAATTATGTTAGTACATCTTAAAAGAAATTACTTTTGTAATATTTGCATTATTAGTACTGTTTATTAGTGCTTACCGTAAATTTCGTTAAATTTGATAACCTATAACATAAATCAGTTTTTTCAGATGGACCAGGTGTTAACATATTACCTAGTCCTCCACCTAAACGCCGCCTATACAAGCCTAGCAGAATCCTGTGATTAGGACTAACCATACAAATGGAATTGAGGCTGAAAACAAAGGTGGACCATGTGATATCTCCGAACGCATTGTTGATCTTTCAGTGTAGTGTGCAGCGGTTAGCTATCTTTCATTGCACGTACGCGGTGCGCGCGGCCTGGGCCGGCGGGGGTGCCGCGGGCGCGGGCACGCGCGGGCGGGACGGAGGGGGAGCGCGCCGGCCGCCGCGCGGCATACGCGGAGCCATCTTGCCAGCGGTCGTTGAATCGCTCGCGTCTCTACATACAAATCTCCATTAATTCGCACTAATTAATCTTTAAATACCATCAAAAATCCATAATATACAAGTGTGACAATATTCTAATGAGTGCCGCGGACTCTGTGCTATCAAACATTGTTGATAAGTTGTGTGTTGTTTGTTTTATGTGTGTGTGCATTCTGACTGTCTAGGTGAGTAGTCACTAGTCTTTGTGCGCGACAATTATCATTCTGATCGATTCGGCGAGCGCGGGGGTGTGCAGCCGGCCCGTTTTATATCTTTTGTTGTTTTGTAACGCCACCAAATCAATAATTTTAGTGTCGGACGGTCGCGGCTGGCTTCGCTCGCTTAATGCCATCATTCAATGTGTGTTCCTAATTCAAACGCTTTGAATGTTTAGAATGTGAGGACTGCGGTTCTGTTATTATTTTAAAGTGGTTTATCGTGTGCAGATTATAATTGCAAATACCGTGCGAAAGTTTGAAGATATTGATAGTGATAAGTGTTGTGGTGTTATTTGAATAGCTTTTATTTATAACGTTTTGGTGTTGAAAAGCGTTATAACGTTAGATTTAAGTCAACGTTTTCTATAAATAGCGCGGCCAGGTGTAAGCGACGCGTTGCTTAATGCATTGGTAAATCACGCTATGCAATACTAATATTAGCCCACTTTACATTACATTTGACGACACAAATGTATCGATGACATGTAGCTAATGTGTTCTTGGAATTTATGAATTATTTAGAAAGTTTTCTTTATGTCAACGTAGTATATTGTGCGTCTGACTATAAACTTAGAATTTATGACATATGTACCTACCTATTCAATGTTTAATTTAACATGTAAACCGTGTATAACGAATATTAACTTAAAGATGAATGAAATTATTAATCGAGATTCCAGAAAAACAATAAAGAAGACACTGACCTCCGAGAAGTCGTTTAGCATTTAATCAAATACCGATAAAAGAGAAACTATTGCCTCCTAATACATAAATATCTACTTAGGTTAAAGAGAGTGACAGGTCAAAACAATTATTATCATTCATTCATAAATATAACAATGTATTATTGATAGGTAGTTCATTTATATATTATTATACCTACCTATATTATGACGATGCGCGTGCACAGATAAAGGTTATTGCATCATTTGATAACGATACAAAATAAACAAACTCCGAAAGTACCTAGTTCAACGTCTCCTTTAGTGAGGTCAAAATCACTATGTTGTTAAAGCAATCAATAGTTTTGTAATAATAATAACGCATACTATATTTAAATAATAATTATGAATAAGCTAATAGTAGCATGCGTTATTGTTAACGATAATATCTTCTTGAAAATGTTCTTCTTGGTTGTACATATTTCAGAATTTAAAAAAGCCGACAGTTTTTAATCACATACACAATAACTCGAAACATTTGAAATTCGAACACGACGTTCTCTGTAATGGCGGATACGTAAGCACATCGAGCATGAAATAATTGCATTCACGACCGCGCCTTGTGAACGGCCTCTTCTCATATTAGCTAGACATACTTACGTAGGTACATAAAACCAGAGTTACTGCCTATAGTTATTATCCGTTCACGTTTAATTGTGTCGGCAGCGGTTCGCGCTTCGTTTTTCTGCGCTCATCTCGAATTTGTCGCGTTGCATTCCACAGACAAGACGGGTCATCTTGTTTTTTTTTGAGGCCTATTACGCGGCCGGGGAGAAGCGTCGGTTTCCAAGTTGAGCAAATGTAATTACGTGTGTTATACATAAATTGTCCGGGTTAACGTTTTAAGCGCTGATTCATCGGTGGTTATGGTCAAGAGATGTAATCTTGCCGGACCGGGCAGCGTTTTTTCGACAAAGACATTTGTTTATCAAACGGCTCACAAATGATTTGAAGCGATTTTCATTATACATAGGTACCTCTATACATTACCTATGAAATATTATAATTATTTTCTTAGATACAAAGGTACAATTTTTTCACAGGTCCGTGGAATATCTGTATCGAGTTATAAGTACCAATCCCGTGTGGTTTTTTTTTTGATTCGAACACAATTTGTGATTGCCCGATCTGGGATTTGAATATAAGATCCTAGTTCCTACCAGTATCCACGCCGGCCAAGTTTTATGTGTCTTTCATATAAGTATGTAAATAAAGGATATGTCAGAGCAGTAACAATGAGGCCACAGTTATGGTCGTTCGAATCGATTGTGTTATTTCGTCTTCACTATCAAGTGGTGTGAATATTATTATAAGTGGGAGCCACGCTGTAGAACGTCTTGTCTACAGCACGAATTTGCCGGCTCCATCAACTTAACATTGTCTCAAAGAATACAGAGGTGAAGTTTGGCTTAAAAAGAGTATTCCTTCAACGGTAGGCAGCGGAATGGCTGTGGCCCTGGCATTGCCGATGTCCATGAGCGGCGGTGACAGCTTGCCATCAGGCGGGACCGCTTGCTCGTCTGCCTATTAATGCAATAAAAAAAATGTAGCAATTTGCTGGTGTGTGTCGACGACTATGAGTGACATATTCATTAATACCTCTCTCTAAATTTCTCTGTCCCTTTGCTTTAAGGTCGACAATGTGTCCATGATTATTTTAGTATTGTGGGCGATCATGGGCGGTGAAGATCACTCACCAATAGGTAACCTATTTGCTCGTCTGCCCAGCACATGCTTTAATAAATGACTCATAAAGGGACAGCGCTGTAAAGATATTGTAAACAATATTGATCTTTATATACAGTAATAAAAACTGATTTACATTTGTCCGCCGTCACGGACAGGTCAAGATAGGTGACTCCGTGCTGCACCGTGCGACACTGTGTCGTGCTTCTCATAACGCATGCTCCTTCAACGGTTACAATGAGACACAGTGTCGCGTAGGTAGAAAACAGCAGCCCACCTTGTCCTCGATTACATTGTTAGACACTGGAACAAGATGTATGGAATCTCGAATCGATGCGATCATGTTATGATTAAACGTTTAAACAATCTCTTAGATTTGATAATCGAATCATAATAATTCGCTTAGAACAATGGAGGACTTATTTACAAGTTTTTTCATCATTCTTCAATCCTACGATTAAAGTTATGCGCCTCAGCAATCTTTGTTTTTCAACCAACTTCAAAAAGGAAGTGTTTCAGTTCCCTTGTATGCTGTTTTTAATTAACCCATTATCACTTTTACCCGACCCGAGAATTGAACCCGAGAGCTCAGCATAGCCGTCGTACCGCGTACGTAATACAACTGCGCCATTGAGGCAGTCGGTATAGTCAGTAAATATTGTTATTTTACCTAAATATAGAAGCCCTTAATTTTTATGAAAAGGGATATTAAAAAATTTCGTAAATACATTAATATTTCTCTTACACGTACGTTCCTTCGTTCCACTTTAAATTCTTACCCATTGTTATACGCTCACACCGAATGGTTGGATTTAAGTCGGCTTAAGTTTTTGCTCTGCTCGTTTTTAAATCTATATGGATTTCAGTTTTTATCGCGTAATGGGACACTGTATGCTTATAAATGTAATGACGCTTTGACACATTTGATATTAAAAAAGGAAGTTCAGTAATAAATGTACGCGTCGAGAAGCTCCTCCTTTTTTTGCGGTTAATAATAATACCAACTCGAAAAAAAGTTAAACATAAAAATAAGTAATTGAGACATATTATTTTTATTTTTAGCTATTTAGTTTTTATGTACATTTTATTTTTGTTTAAAGCTTTTTTTAAATCAGTTTATAAAAATAGAAAAGAAGTTTTAGTCTTTTCTCCTAGATTTCACTCCATTAAGGGTTGAATTTTTTGAAATTGAAATGGGACCAACTATGAGCTAACTACCCTTTTGAATAACAAAATCAGACCATCCTGTGAAAACGTGTACGTGGTCGTATATAAAAAATTATTATATATGCGTAACGAGTTGCGAACTCCCTCGTTTTTTTAGATGGTAAAAAATGTATCGCCATTTAATATTTTTTCCAGCATGCGCGAACTTTATAGGTATGCTTAATGAAACAATCATATATATAAAATGCAGAATAGTCAGAATTCACACATGTAAAATTTTCTGTTCAGTACCATTGGATTGAAACTGATAGCCTGTTGCGCTGAAACATTAGTAAAAAATGTAATAATGACGCAGGAAGTACTCAAACGGTGATAAAAATAAATTACTTCGTACTAGACGTCCAGTCTCTCTGTTTCATTTATGATAAACGTGCAATACAAATGGCGGAAAATATTTTTATAGCACAGCCACCAAACGAGCAAGTGGTTCACCTGATGGTAGGTCATCTCCACCGCCCATGAACGCTCACAATACTAGAAGAGTCATGGAAACGTCAGCGGCCTTAAAGGAAAGATATTGAGAAGGGGAGGCGGATCAGGCCCTCCCGATATCACACTTACCTTATGAAGTGCAGATGTAGGCTTAATTACATCGTTTCTTTGTGAGACAGTGGTAACCTGATTACAACCGTCAAGCCGGCTCAGTCATGCTGTAGACAAAACTGTCTAAAATTTAGGCCAATAGATCCATGTAAGTCACTTAAGGGGGGAAACCACATTAGAAGGTTTAAAAAAAACGATTTTTTTTTATTACATAAATCGTTAGCTTAACTATCCAAGAATACGCTGTCAAAATTTCAAAGCAAAATTCGCATTCGTTTGGATTTTATGAGCATAGAACCGCGTGCACATCGGGTACAGAATACAGGCTCTAGCGCAGATAGGGCGGAACACTACCTCTGGTCGTCTTGACCGGTTAAACCTCACAGTCGCTTTGTATACTAACGTCCAGAAGAGAATGGGGACTCGACTCGGAAACATTCGAAAAACTAAAAAGCTTGGTGGAAAAGCAAACTTACAGAGTCATTAGTAAAAAAGCTCAGCACTTATGGAGTAGCGATTCATATAACATAATATAGATAGTGTGCAAAACATGAAATAAACAATTATGGCGACATACTATCATATGATTTCCACGGATGAAAATCCTCGATACGTGTATTGAAGGAGGGAGAAGACAGCTGGTGCGAGTGGCAGAAACGAACAGCCCTTGGAATGGAACATGAACCGCACTGTACTCTATTGCATCGCGACGTACAAAAGGAAATTCTTGCGATATATGAAGATTTATCAAGGGATGAATTCATCCCTGTATGAATCCCGGAATGGATCTCTTCAGTAATTACTGGAGAGATGTTTAGGTGGCCACACAAATAATGCGGCTGAAAGTTTTAATTCCACTATTTGGCGATTAGCTCCTAAACATTTGTACTCCGGACTAAAAATCATTGAATTTGCATCGTATTTAACAGCGGGCTTATTCAATGAAGGAAATTTATCCCTTCCGATGGTCATGAAGGAAGTAGGAATTGTAGTAGGCACGCAAAGCTTCAATTATGCCGAACAAATGGATATCCAGCGCGTGAGCCGGCAGAATCGCCATGGTTTATTGGAGTCGACGGACGGTCGGAATGCTCGGAAAGTACTGCTGTAAGCGCAAAAAGAAGCCTATGGGGAAGAAGAAGGATTACTATATGGTGCTGGAATTGCAGATTAATAGGTAAGCATTTAACATTATTGTTAACTGCCTTCAGTTTTTAGTTACCGAGAATTTATTTTTCAAACGCGTTTATCTCGAAATGACTTTTTTCACATTTGCGTGCACTCTAACTCAAAAAGTATAGAACCGATCATTATGAAAATTGATAGCATGATTCTTTATAAAATGACGAATTATATGAACCTACTTGTGAGATGATGTCATGATTTTAAAGGCAATTTTTTTTTGCATAATTAGTGAAAAAACATCGTGAAAATCTAAATAAATTGTTCCAACGCCTGCTAATGTTTTAATTTTCATTATTTTCACCTGGATTGAGGTTCATATTCTTAGAAAATAAGTTATTAATGTAAAATCAAAACCTTTTTGATTTCAGATAAAAATCGGAATGGCTACACTGTACGCAATGGGAGTACTATACTCAAAACCTTCCGCGGTCATCACTGCGTAACTTTGTTATTTTTGATTGAAATTTAAAAAAAAAAATCACAAATACTGTTCGAAATATGAATAAAATAATGTAAAAATTTTATTAAATTCTAATAATTATTTCCCACCCAAAAAAAATCTCAAAAACTCCGCGTCAAACGGCCTCCTAATGTGGTTTCCCCCCTTAAGTCGACATTTTAATACATAATTAATGCATGCCTGTGTCCACGAAAGATATGCATGGACACAATTGAGTAATGGAGATAGTAATGGTGGGGATTAAGCCTCTAGATATCACTCGCCGTGATGTAACCGCTAGCTGGCATTTTATGTTGGTTTCTGGGAGACAATGCTAGTGGTCGAGCCAGGCCATTCAGTGCCTAGATTCTAGGCTCAAGAAAGTAGCACTACTACTTAAAGTCCGAGAACTACCATGCTTCTGCTTATCGAGCAGACTTTCTTCTAACTCCTTGTACCAATAATATTAGCGGTTATAATCAGCTAAGTCTTGATCCTCAAGCACAATCTCACCCCCTGCGCCGTAGAGATCGCCGTAATTAAATTAATTTGCATTTCTGTTGAATAATTAGTGGCACACGGTCTTTATAAAGGTCTTACGTGCTCAGCCATTTATTGTATTATGTAACGTACAGTAAGTTTTATTCTACGGTTATCTCGAACGACTCGTATTGTTCAGAATCAGTAACTAAAAAAAAAAAAATTGGCCATTCATAATCTATTATTCATCATTTGTAGTCATCTATGCAATAAATACAGTGTATTAAAAAACATACCAAAATCAAAACTTAGCAACTTATACATATAGTGGCATCATCAGTGGAGCACTTTTCTAATCGATATGTCTGTTTCCATATCTCTTATGACAAGTCGTTATTGACCATGAAACATGCCCTTTTTATAAGCAAGTAATTCCGTCACATTGAGAATTTATACAAAAAATATATACGACTATAACTATATGGTAGGTTTATCCTTTCAACACAATGTAAAACGTTGCGTAACTTGTTTTTATTGTAAAAAAGAACAGACGAAGCGTATCTATAAAATATGATTTCTAAAGAGAAACATCTATGCAATAAATACAGTGTAATAAAAAACATACCAAAATCAAAACTTAGCAACTTATACATATAGTGGCATCATCAGTGGAGCACTTTTCTAATCGATATGTCTGTTTCCATATCTCTTATGACAAGTCGTTATTGACCATGAAACATGCCCTTTTTATAAGCAAGTAATTCCGTCACATTGAGAATTTATACAAAAAATATATACGACTATAACTATATGGTAGGTTTATCCTTTCAACACAATGTAAAACGTTGCGTAACTTGTTTTTATTGTAAAAAAGAACAGACGAAGCGTATCTATAAAATATGATTTCTAAAGAGAAACGTGTCCAATGATGGCTCATGTATGTCGTATGCTAAACGAGGACGACGAATGACGCCGCGTACTGTGCGGTGCGGTGCGCCTGCACTTCGCATTGTGCTGATTTCTAACCGAGGCATGTCTGCATTCACAGTTAACACCTTTAAATACGTTCATTACGATTGAGCTGAGAAAGCAAAGGTCGACCATTTGGTTCCTGGAACCATATCAATTGTATGATCAATGATATTTGTTCCGAGTGGTGTTGTGGTGAAGGATTTCAATGATATGATTTTGGATATCGAAGTGCATACCTGTTTGTTGGCTGTATTTTTTTTCGGTCGAGTAGTGACCAGTCTACTGCCAAATTTATCAAGATAGTACTGAAAGATTATTGCTAAGGCCAGCAACATATTAAGCGATACTGCATTTTAATATGATTTAATAAGTTTTAAAGTAGAGGGAAGCTATTGTGAGACCTTAGGACCTTGAAATTTCTGGTGCACAAGATACAAAGTTTGGAGCAGGATTACATTGAATGTTTAACGAAACGTTATTACAATAATATTTCTGTACTGTGTAAAGCTCACAAGAAACAAACTAGGAGTTAGAATTGCCAGATGTTACGGATTGACCTAAATTATCTTGTTTTATGCGACGTTACAAACGAGTTGCAATGAAACAGGCCCGGTGATTCTAAAGGATTAAATAATTGGTGACATAAATATTACCTAACTAGCTTTTGCTCGCGGCTCCGCCCGCGTGATCAAACAAACAAACAAACAATCAAACTCTACAGCTTTATAATATTAGTATAGATTTGGGTAGCTTAGCAACGGAAGCCTTCAAATAATATTATTTGGGTAGCTTAGCAACGGAAGCCTTCAAATATGAATAATTTTCCCCGTTTTTGCAATATTTTTCACTGATGCTTCGCTTCTAATGGTCGCAGCGTAATGATATATAGCCTAAAGCCTTCCTCGATAAATGGACTATCCAACACAAAAAGATTTTTTCAATTCGAACCAGTAGTTCCTGAGATTAGCGCGTTCAAACAAACAAACAATCAATCAAACTCTACAGCTTTATTATATTATTATAGATTTTTAGAAAAATGGTAGTTGATTGACATTGCAATCCAAAATTACTGCATTGTCAATTTAGATAATCACGCAGATGAATGTTAGTTTACTTTGATTTTCATGATCAAAAAGTGAATTCCATTTTAGGAAAATCCAATGTTCTTTGAAGATGATCGGTAATCTTCTAAAAACATATAGATATTTTAAAATGGGCTTTGTCGATGCAAAGAGGGCTTTGCTTCCTGGAAAAATAGTTAATCCCACGAAGATCATTGATAAACTTACCGCATGGAGTCACGGGGATATTATTTAATAATAGAAATTCACATGGATTCCCTTATATATTTCACTTTAATATAATTACGACAAGAGTACTTACACACACGATGCTGATACGCAACAGTCAATAACATAATGGCCATTAACGTCGATTAAAGCCAATAAAGAAGGGATCATAGCACAGTTCGTAATAGCCTACATGTGCTACAGCTAAGATCGAAGTATACGCTTAGACTTTTTTTATTTGATTGAATGACGAGACGAGCAAGGCGCTCGCCTGATGGTCAGCGCCACGCCTGCCCACAAACAGAAGCAACACCACACAGAACTTTGAATTACAAGGCACTGCATGACGCTGAACTGCGCTCGTCACCCTGAGACATAAGATGTTAAGTCTCTTAATGCCCAGTAAATTCACTAGCTTCAAAGTTCTTCAAACCGAAACACAACAGTGCTTACACACTGTTGCTAAACGGCAGAAATAGACAAAGCGGTGGTACCAACCCAGACGGCCTCTCGCATACGAGGGACCTATCACCTTGAGCACCATGCGGAAGGCAATCCTGTCGGCATTTCTGTCTACAGCTTGGCTCTACTACTCCAATACACTATAAATGTATGTATATTCATAGGTTTCCAAAGTTAGAATGGCTTCTCCAGCACCACCTAATATAGAATGAGTTGTTCTTTCACTATCCAGATGTGTTTAATATTATGTTAAATCTTTAGAGTACCTACTCTACATACAAAACAAAACAGTCCGATACAGATGAATAGTATAAGAGTTGATCGTCAACTGTATTGCATGTATATATAATATGTAACATCTTACTCATGTTTTGTGAGTTGTGACTCACCGTCCAAAATGATCACTCAAACCGAGCCAGCATGGTGCAATTAACTCCTGTTATTTCGGTTAGATGTTTGTTTCCGGCATTGTGATGAAAACTAACAACATTTGCATTAAGCACGTTTTTTGAGCGGTAGAGCCACGCTGTAGACTGTTTTCTACAGCATGAATGGGCTGGCTCGACCGGGTCGTTACCACTGTCTCACAGAAAACCGACGTAAAGTAGCGGCTTGTTGCTGCGTTTCGTACGATGAGTGAGATATCCGGAAGCCCAAATCTCCTCCCCTTCCCAATCCCTAATTATCCCTTTCCTTTAAGGTCGGCAACGGGCCAATGATTCTTCTGGTTGTGGGCGTACATGGGCGGTGGAGATCACTTACTATCAGGTGATCCACTTGCTCGTTTGCCGGCCTATGCTATAAAAAAGCACGTGGGGCAATGTTATTTTAGATTTTTTTTAAGTGGGGTTTTGTTAAATGGTCTACATTTAAAAGGTTATCGCAGATCAGTCGGGAACTCATATTGATTATTGCATGAAACTGCATTGCGCTCGACATCCGCCCCATAAATTGGACATTGAAGCCAGTAATTTCACTGGCTTCAATGTCCTTCAAACCGGCTTACACACTGTTGCTAAGTAGCAGCAATAGACAATGCGTTGGTACCTACCTAGAACCTCTAGCATAGGAGGGACCACCTAGTCTACAAAGTAAGTGGAATGTACCGTGACTGATCATTGGATAAAATATCGGATTCTCATTGGGCCTTGGGTACTCAGGTAAAAATACGTGTTACAAATTGTATTTCCAAGTCCAAACTGCGAGTTAGCTACCTTTAAAATTTACAACTGAATAACAAACCCTGTTTGTTAATCCAAGACATACACGCTCCAATGACTTCATACTAATTCGCTCAGCCATTATGAGTAACGAACATAGTTTTTTATTAGCGAATAGAGATCAAATGAAATCAGCGTCTAAAACAATCCGATCTAATAAATATCAACCTACATCGAACACAAGGTGGTCACAGGGTCACCTCATGGTCTATTACCTGCTCACACGCAAAAGGTGTTAAACGCCACGTATTATTCGCTGTTTAATATTATTTCTATATTTGTTTAGTTTTCTTAAACATTGAGACAAAAGGACATTCTAGTGTGTATGTATCTATATTACAAGAAAGTGATATAAGTGTAGGCGTTGAGACTTTAATGTGGTGTGTTTCTAATATGATGATATTTAATAGTGATACACTATGGTTTATTTTTTTTCACTATGAATTTCTTTCGAGTAAGCAGGATTTTAAGGCTAAGCTGAATACGTTAAAATAAGCCTTAAATGGTAAGAATAATTTATACATACAAGTACTAAATGCTGAGTCTGCTGCCTGACGAATAGAATCGTTAAACAGACGCGACGAATTTGCACAGAATATCTTAATATTGTACTATACGGCGACGGTGTTCCATTTTCAATATATTAGCACCTCACAAAAACAATAGTTTTATTGCGGTAATTGAAACCCTGACCTTTAGTTTTTATCCACTTTCCTCTCGCTACAGGTCAATAAATGTCATAACGGCATCCATGGTGAATTTTAAAAATGGAAACTGCGATCTCTGTTCATCTCCGTTCCGTTGGAATATAGCGAGGCCCTTAAATTCTAAGCGATGTCGCGGGATTAACTTAGTTACTAACATAGGCGTGATTGCAAATTCTGTCCATATTTTTTGTGCGTTCGTATCATTTTTCCAACTGATTGGTTTTTCTAATTGAAACGCTTTTAACTTTTTTGTTGGTTATCGTACGAGTATCGCATAATGTATACAATTTATTTTGTTTGTATTCTTCAAGTTAAGTTTCAGTTCGAAAGCGGATTAGTGAGCCCACGGTGTCTGGGTATATTTTTAGTTCAAACAAACCTAGAAGAAACCTAGAGTATAAAATGTTACTCATTTTATACAGTGCAATATGACGTGAAGAGGATCACGTCACGGAACGCATACAAGCTCGGTGAACATAGAACTGGCACGACACCGCGACTGGTGACCATTTTCATACAAATTCATTGAAAGCGGACTTGTCGCCGTCATTTAACTAGCGTCGCGTTCTCCTTGGTCGCGTACCCCCAAACGTACCTTAAGGTCTAACCCTTCTCATTTGCACAGAAGGCCCGTGCCCAGCACGGCATACCGGGCTGTTATTATTAGGAGATCCTGGAATCCCATCCTTATAAGTTACATCTTAAGTAAGGCAAACTGATTTTACAAAGACCGGTAAAGTTACGTAATAAGGAAATTTACAAAAGAGTTATTCAATCAATTTTCGTGTAGTGTTCTGGCGGTGTTCCAGTGGGCAGGGATGTTGCCAATACCATGTAAGTTATATAGGGTGTAGCACTGGCACAATGGATTTATTTCGCTCTATTTTATTGCGGATGGAAATTATATATACGTGTACCTATTATGTAAAGGCACACGCGACCGAGACAGGGAGATCGCGATGCCTGACGTGAGATAGTTGGCGACAAGTCGGCTTTCTATGAAATTGTATGGAAGACCGGCCCGAGACATATTTTATTCGGTTTTTGTTGCCGTTAACGGAGCCTTGCTTTGTCTGATCTAGGATTTGAACATAGAACTTCACTGGTTTCAAAACTTTAATATGCTGCCTCTAGAATTAGAAATGAATGATGCAGCCGTACATAGAATGCGGTGATATTTTTCTATGCAATTACTATGCAGATTTATGTTGTAAACCTACTTTGGAGTTTTTTATGAAGCCAAATAGCTGTAAGAATTCTTTAAGTCTATGACGACTTTATTTCATCCATTCTATACGAAATATAATAATTCGAAGGCAGTTAGCTCAAAACCGTTCACGTTAAGATAGACTTCCGAACATCGCGTCGTAGCAAACGACAAACGGGCGTCTCAGTATTGCAGTGTCAACGTCGTCGCGTCAGTGTAACAGAAAACTGTCATAATTTATGAGGCCGAGTCATGCAAGTTAAATGCGAAAATCATATAATGCGACCTCATAATAAATTATTATTTGTAAATAATTGTAATAATTTATTTTTATAATCTCGCTTATAACGTGCGAGAAACTCTTCGTGTAAATGGAGCGTTACGCGTGGTTCACGGCCATTTTAGGACAATACAGTCTATAGCCTCAAGCGTCTGACGTTTGATGCTCCTATCGGAAGTTTATTTTTGGCAGTTTGTATACTTAGTTGATGCAGGAGTAGGTATGTGAAATGAAGTATTGATAGACTTGATGCTACCTTCTAGCTATTTTCAAGTTTCAACATTCCGCACATGGCGGTTTGGTTTGGTTTCGTGACTTTAAGTCAACAAGTTAATTTTAACACCCACGACACTATATCCTTCATATTTAAACAGAAATATGGTATTTAATAATCAGATTTGTATTCATATAAATGTTTACTCTTAGACGCTTTCATTTAATGTATTATTGATACATAAAAACAGGTGTTGCTACATAAATTAAGGGGGCACTATATTACTATTTGATTAAGACGTGTTTATTATTTCAAAACCGCATCATTCAGCACTCATCTCAGAAGTATTCTGGCGTAAGTCAGTTGATATGTATGACTTATACCAATATGCTCCTGAGAAGGAGATTTTTTTTTTATAGCAAAGGCCGGCAATGAACCAATACACCCGATAGAAAGAGACGTCGCACATCGACACACACAATACCAGTAAAAGGTTAAATAGGGATTAGGAAGGGGATTTGGGCCTCCGAATATCTCACTCACCGTACGAAACGCAACAGCAAGCTGTTACACATTCACATCGGTTTACAGTGGTAACATCTAACAACCCGAGCCGGTCCATTCATGCTGTAGACAGTATCTTACCACCCGTATCGCCCATAACACCACCAATAATAACCCTGTTGATATAATATTCCTTTGAATCAAAACTTAATAACCTATTATGAAACGTTGTTACCTCGCTCTACTTATAACTTGATCGATCTGATTCTAAGTAAGAGGGTCATTGGAAATGCCCAAACAATACACGTGGATAGTACAATACAAGGAACTGGATTGATAGGTTGGAAATTATCTCGATAACGTGTTTGTACGTGACGGCACACTAGTGACGGCTACTAAATGGCTACCAACATAATATTACTAGTTGTGTTCACAGTAGTTATATAAATTTAAAGCAATTCATAAACCAATATGTTTTTGAGATTTTTCTTCGATAACCTACTCGTGAGTGTGCCGTAAATAGAATTTCGGATATGGCGTTAGGCTCGCCACCTATATTGCCTTCCCCTTCCAGGATACTGGCATGAGCTTATTATGTATTTACTATGCCAATTATAATAACATTAGAATTATCGCCATACATAAAATCAAAAATATGTTGTTTACAGGTGCCTACATTGAATTATGTTTAAAAGGGTCATAAATGTAGGCCTAAGAGTTGAGTTCTGATGGTCTAACACTTGCGTTTAAAGGGTGTCGCGGCCTTTGAAAGTATACCTTTCTAGTTTAAAATATGTTTACTACATAATCCAACAAATCGATTAAACAAAGCAGCGACAACAATACCTCCGATTTCGCGAAATATATTGTCGGATCACACAAAAGAGTCTGCAACCGTCTGCCTTTGAACGCCCTTCATGAGCCATTCGGTGAACCTAGACGGACGAAAGTTCTCGCTAACTTTGCTCCTAATGCGTATTTAAAAAGGCTTCTTGACATTTTTAGAAAGTTTCCACGAATTAAGGATATTTAAGGACACCTGTTTTTTATAGGTCGACGCCGACTCTTGATGCTTCATAGGAATGGATATTTTACTTAACATACTTCATGAGATACTAGACTGTGCTTTTCTCATAAGCGATGCAATTCGAAGCATGTTGCCTTACCAGGCAATAGCTTTTGTTAGTAGATCACAAAATTATGCACATTTTTTCAGGTCAAACTGTAATTATTTTAAACTGCAGTATGATGTGTAGAGTCGGTTCATAACTCGTTTACCGCTGAAGCTAGAACATACTTAATATATGTTGTAATCACTTTATGTAATGGTCGCATCATTAAACATCGTAACAGTTTAAATACTGTTTAGAACGTTTAGTAAATGTTAAACCTTGGGGCTTAATTATAAACTTTCATAGGCAAAGTTAAACACTGTTTACGTCTCTTTCTAACCACCTTATAAAACGCGTTGACAGAGAAGGACAAAAGAGTGTTTAACTAATCAATGCTTATGTTACGTTTATAAAGTAAGGCCTTTGATATCTATCTAAATTATTAGTCTACTACTTGGCGTTGTTATAGATGGTGTTCTCTAATATTTTATTTTATTTTATTTTATAGCCGTTTCTAATTAATAGTCTTCGATTGATTAACCCAGCGTTTCCCAACGTGGGGCCCATGCCCCACAGGGGGGCAATTTGATAGTTAAGGAGGGCAATTTAAAAATGGACTCGACACGACTCTAAACCGTTTGCTTCGGGTTATTTAAATGCAATCCTAGATATCGGTGACAAATTTAACAATAAAATGTTAAGATGGGGCATGGCGTAAAAAAGGTTGGGAAACACTGGATTAACCGGATAGATCACGGAAATCAACCAATGAAACGAAGATATTTGTACGCGTGACCTTCAAACTGAATTCTGATTGGCTCATTTGTGCTATCTATCCGAAGAATCAAACCAAGATTCATTATTGAAACCGGCCGTTAGGTGTCTACCACGCCGGACTAATTTGAGCTAAAGAACTACACTCGTCATGAATTCCGAAATTATTCAGACCGTTTTGTGTTGTCCTCCTAGTCTACTAAAATGTTTACACAATGGAATATTCCGTATGATTTAATGGATCATAATTTAAAAAATATATATTTCGGTTCTTAACAGTTTCATATTATGTATTCAGAAGCGTTTTAAATATGGACGTGACCTCGATTTTTTAAGCGGGTTAATACTAGAGTGATTCATTAAGTATAATTAAGGCATAAATCCACTTATTTGGTTAGTAATTAGATTGTATTGTACATTATTTTTTCCCTTCTTAATTCATTCTTATTTATTGTGAAACTACTGACTAGTAGCCAGGTAGGGTAAGGTTTAGTATCCTGTTACCCTGTAGGATTTATAGGTTCTCTTGGCAGTTGCTGCACTAACATGGTTAGCATAGTATTATTTTATTGTGACCTAGTTGATCCCAAATATGTCATCATCAAGGAACATTTGCGTCACTCGAAGGTCGGCAGAATAACGCCTGCCTGAAGCATTGATTTATATTGTTACATCAATGGTATGAAGTTACTAGATATACATGGACTGCCTTCAAAATACGAATTGTCTTAAATTCCTGCCGCCAAGCAGTTATTTATAAGCACTGGTTTCTTTCGGTTTCAAGGACATTGAAGCCAGTGACTTTACTGAGAATTATGAGACTTAACATCTTATGTTTTGGGGTGATGAAGGCAGTCCAGCGCTTTGTAATTGTTTGATGTGCCTGTTTTGGGCAGGCGTGAGGATTACCACCAGGCGAGCGATCTGCTCATTTCGCCATTCAGGCAAATAAAGAAAAATAACAAGGCCGCGTCATACAATTTGAAAATAAGAATCTTATGATACGTCCCCGTAAATGCAAGTTTTCCGTTATATTCTCGCCTGTGTCGTATGAGAAACTATATATGTAAATGTTAATGAGGTTTTTCTCTTATGAAATGAATGTAACTTAACAGTAGAGAATATTCTTTTGCACAAACATACTTTATACCTTAACCTGTTGTCACAACTAGCAGTGCGTGATTTCATATAAACGCGTTTCTATAGGAAATGATAATTACAGTAAGCGTTGTTACGCCAAGGTCGGCTCAATTTGTTGTAATGGTTAGGAAGATTGTGTACGTTTCAACTGTATTAACATATTACGTGAGTTATAACGTATTATAAATACATTTGTGTTTTTTTTATTTTGCACGGCAAAATGACTACGTCAGACCTGATGTTAATTACAGTGTAGTCTAAATAGACCGTCAAGATAAATGTATTATAATCCTCCGACGATCGGCAGAATTATGCCGGCCTGAAGTTACAGAATATACACTGGCTGATCCCGGAACGCGACTCGCCTAAACGAGCCACTATGGCGGGCTTTTCACCATGTGTACGGTGGTCGCTATCCAGTGCGCTACAAAAATATCATGTTACCACGATCCCCACGATCAGAAATTGTATAAATCATTTGTACTTCAGTTTTGTTTGTTAGATCACAGATGGTCCGTTTCACTGAGTGCAACGAACATCGTTTATTTCCATATTAAGTATAGTTTCATTTAAGAATTTAGACGGTTCCATCACTGGTCTCTGTCTAAAACACGTATTTTAAAGTAATTCTTAAACAATCCCATTGTGATGTGATTAACCTATATTATTAGATGAAAACCCAAATTAAAATTGAAATTTCAACAGCATTTTGAATAAAATTTTATTTGTTTTAAATATTGGAAAAAATATCGAGGGCGAAAGCTTTTAAAAAGAAAATCGACGCTACACTCAAATGTAATTAACTAATTTTACAGTATACTAATTCGTAGTAACCATCGCCTATTTACTATTAGATAACGTAGCAAAGGTAGAAATTGTATTTGTTATATTATGGACATCACATAACAAACATCCATGATCGAATACAAAGAACGTGTTGGCTTCATCACAAAGATTATTCTAAATCAATGTAGTGAGTGTATGACTAACATATTTTACCGGAATAAGATCTGTATCCTTATTCTCACAGAAACAATAAATTTACTGACTCATGTTTATCACATCTAAATATAATATCAAATTGACATTGCAATCGCCTTTACCTTTGTTCGTTGTACTTATGATTAATTAAAACAAATGCAGTTGTGCTAAAACTGAAATTGTTTTATGCCATCTAAGGAAATTTTACATAAGGAACACGGTAAGACTTACAAAGTGGCTTAGACCTGGTCGAATTTCTGGATCTGACATATGTTACTGACGTTAACCGCTTGTTTCACCACGCCTGTGTAAATGATACTTACAAACTAATGACACGTTCGAATACAAAATTCTGATTCCATGTACAAAAGAAAAACGTCTTCTAGGTGCTTTCGAGAATAGCTGTCATAAACCAATAGATTTGGTGGTTAAATCTTACTCGAATATTGTGAAATAAGCCCTTATTATTTTCTATATATTGTGCAACTCACGATGTTAATTATATTGGTAATTTCTTCGTTAATCTACTTACAAAGAACTTACTCTAGTAAAAGTTACAAATGTAATTGGGGTCTAACAGAATGTTGACTTCTCTTTCGTCGAGTTTAGGACTATCCTGTTTATATCTTGTTGCTGTGAAACCCAACGAGCTATTTCATGGGCCAAAAATCGTCAAAATTGACAGAAATATGCAAACCTTATAAAAAGTTTTCACATTGTAGCAGAATTAATGTGGATTATAATTCTCGATGTCTCGCCTCTAAGCGACTCTTTGCTTGTCTGACCATTTTTTGCCGCGATCCTTTTACTTATGAACGGGGTTGCCAGTTCCACACGTAAGCCTTGCTTATAAGGAAGGGATATATAGTGCTGTTTCGAAAAAATATTATAGCTTGTGTTATTAAACATATAAATTACCTATCAGTGGCATGACGACTTATCGATTTATTAGGCGTGCCTTATGTACGAATATTCATTCGGAATGTAAAATTCCCATATTTTTACTAAGACCCTTGTATATGAGAGTCCGTTACGGTAGACACCTCCTTGTCTATTACTATCACCAAGTACCAGTAAGTACTGTTGTCTTCTGATTGGTAGGAAATGAAAGCCAGTGAAGTTATTGATCACTTATGTCTCGGGATGACGAGCGCACTGCCATACAGTACTTTGTAACTGAAAGTTCTGTCTGGTGTTGTCTCTGTATATGACAGACTTGGCGCTTACCATCACACGAGTAACTTGTTCGTCACGTTATTCAGGCTAAAATAATACAAACTTGTAGAGTATATTGCATTCGTACATTGAACGATCCCAAAGCACTACTTAACATCACCGCATTATTTATCTATGTGGGGAACGAAAGCAATCGCTTCAGCATATAAAACTCGTGAATAGCAACCCTAGAACGAGCAAAAGAGATAGCAAGATAAGTGAAGGACGTTGACTGCGTTCTTTTATTTTATGGCAAACGAATCTGCAAGATATAAAGGCGTGCCGTGCCGTGTATAATATTCTGTTAGATGCAAAGCACCTATGTATTTACTCGTACTATATCGCTACACCTAACTCGAAGGGTGTAATATTAAAATGTAATTATGATGATATGTAATATAAACATTGGTTTTGATCACAGATCACGAGTAATATTCTAGACTAGGTGGTAGTTCCCTCGGATGCGAGAGGCCGTCTGGATTGGTACCACCGTTTTTTCAATGTCTGCCGTCAAGCTGCAGCGTGTAAGCACTTGGGTTTTGATTTCAATGACATTGAATCCATTGAAATTATTGGGCATTATGAGGCTTAACAATTTAGGTCTCGGCGTGCCGAGCGCAGTACTTAAACGTCTATCTGTATAGAAACTAAGCGTACTTTTACTATAAAGACAGAAGTCATCGGGTGTGCAAGGATCTTCTAATGTTAGCCCGTTGCGCTGAATGTTGCGCTTAAACCTACTACGCGAAGGACGTACACATACTAAGTCATGTATTATCCGTGGTCAGGGATTTTAAGCCTCTGTGTTGTGTGTAGTCTATTTTAAGCCTCTGTCTTAGTGTGGTAACAGTTATGAAAAGAATATCAAATTCGAACTGGGTATTGCTTATGCGTTGCAATCTTTGTTATTAACACGTTACAGGAAAGGGGGTACTATAAGTTCGGCCCTTTTTATCCGTCTCTTTTATTCTATATCGAATGGTTAGTGGCCAACATAGTGTCGAACATTTTCTAGCCGCCCGAAGGCCTCCAACTTTGCTTAACGTCTGCTATCAGTTGATAACAGCCGGGACCGAGATTTTACGTGTCCTCCGAAGCACGGAGACGCTCAGTTGAAATACCATTAAGCGGTCACCTATCCATAGACTGACTGCGCCAAAGGTTGCTTAACTTGCTAACCGATTACCAGTGAGTGCACGTATTTATCTTTCTATAAGTATGTGTGTCTGTCTATAGCATCGTAGTTCTTAAACGTATAAATCGATTGAATGCGTTTTTTTGTTAAAAAAAAAGTTATTTTAATCGAAATAGTTCTTAACTATGCCTAAAGAAAGCTAATTAGAGGTTTTTTTAACAATTATTGCTTTATAAAAATACTTTCAGCGTCAGCTTCTTTTGTTAAACGCTGCATTAGCGATGTGACGCAAGTGACCACTTGTTCCATTAAGATTGAAGGAAAAATTACAAGCGAAACGGCGAGCACAAAGAACGAATGAAAGGCAAATAAATCAACATGGCGACTGTTCGAATTCAGAGAATTAGCGAACTCGCAACTCGATTAGATATAAAAAGATGTTAAGCGCAGATCAATACGCACTGTAGTTAGTGATGGGACGCAGACGCTATCGATATAAATAATTGTTTGTATTAGCTCCGCTCGTGTGGAAGTTCAGTGTACTGTACGAGTGTTATTTGAGATATATAGTAATAGTTCTTCGCCTCATTGATATAGTGGCAACGTACTTAGGCCGAGGATTTCAAATCGCAGATCGAGCACTCATTGAATTTTTCTGAGCGGTGCTTATACCACTGTCTCACAGAATACCGACGTAAAGTAGTTTGCTTACTTGATTGTTAAGTAAGATTTCGGAGGCCCAAATTTCGTTCTCCTTTTGAAGCCCTATTATCGTCTTTTAAGGTTATCAACGCACCTATGATTTTTCTGGTATCATAAGTGTTGATGAGCGCTGGAGATCACTGACCATCAAATTACCCGCTTGTTTTTTTTGCTAACATTGCACTAAACCAGCCCTTGTTTTAAAAATCCATCCGCTTGCTAATCCACACAATGCGTTATGATAATATAACGCATGTATGATTTTATATTTATGCCTCTTCTTATCTTTCAATGCTAAGCCGTATGAATAAAAAACATCCTCGACATATAATTTTGTAGTCACGTCATGATCTAATTATATGGCATTACACAATAACAAATGTGTTGCCTTGACAAAAAGAGGCACTTTGGTAAGGGCGAAATTGTAATTATATTACAATTCTATGCTGAACTATAATTCGATTGTCTTGTTGGTCTATTAGCAGTGTAATAGGCTCAGAACAGGCAATCAAAATTGGCGTTTGAGTTTTCGGTTAGAAAAATTATGCATGGAATACGCCCAGGATTGGATTTGTTGCCCGGTATGGCGATAAGCTCGTCCCATTACAAATGGAAATAAATGTGTGTGGGCGCTAGTTGCTCCTCTGTGTATCCCTTCAGGGATAAAGACGTGAGCTTATGTATGCATGTATTATAAACTACATAAACTACCGAAAGAAACTCGTAAGTATTCTTTGTATGTTGCAGTGGTTGTGACGGCGCGGCGCTTAAACCACAAGGCAAGTACCCAACTGCTGCTTGCTTATTATTTAAGGGTACTCGAGATGGTCCTGAAACGCAAGACCCGGTATTTTTTTATGCGGAGACTATTTTTTTTTTGTTTCACTTCTATTACTATGTTTATACAACATTTAGAAGCATAGATTAAACGATTGTTGCTATAATTGATTAATACAATATAGTAAATAAGTATCGATACATTAGATGCTATACAATAAACATTCGTCCACTTGGCCTGGCTAACATTAAACTACACATGTTTCAACGATATAAAATATTCAACGGTGTTTCGCGTCCCTCGCTATTTTATTTCTCACTACCGAATGCACAAAGCGGCTTGAAGCCAATACGAGTTACGTTACATTTTATGTACGCGTTTTGGGTAGACTACTGTAAAAGTAAATTTTGAGGTACCCGATAGGGAATTTATTTATTAAATTTACGTTAGTTTACGTTAGGTGTTTTAAACATAGCATTTCGTTAAAATGCGTTTTTTCTTTAGAGCCTCTTGTCGCTATCGAGTGACTCGCGTCCGCGTCGCGATCTTCCTGACGCACACGGGTCGCGTATCTCAAATCGTGTCTTAACTTATTTAACCCTAAAACGTACATTATGGTGGACTATGAGGCGCGCCTCCAAGACGAGACAGGAGACCGCGACGAGTTCGCTTTGTATGCAATTTTAAAGTTACAAAATGTAACATAAAAAAATGTGACGTAAAATTTTTAAATTGTAATTATACAATAAGCGACATCAATATAATACAATAAGAGACATCAGTAGCTCAATGATTGAAAATGAACACTTCCTTTGCTGGAAATGTTTTATGACAAATTCATACAATATTATGACCCACTGCATCAATCTAAGCGCAATGATTTTTCACTTTAAAGCAGTACATACCTCACTTCATATTATATCTGGCTCAATTATAAATTGTCCCACTACTGGACGTCTCACATTAATAATAGAAGTTCGACCTTTCCTCCATTACGCTAACCTACTTTAATACTGACAAAAAAATTATAAACAATAACTATAGTTTTCGCCACAAAGCGAAGTAAAGTAATAGCACATTTGAAAATAAAATTATGTTGTCAAAGTCTACCGATATCTGAAATCCAGCACAATATCACATCGATTCCTTAAGGGTGAAAAACATACATGCGCAGAATAATTATGTAAGCCCAATGAGGCGACGTGTTTAGAATACCAATTGGGCTACCCCTTGTATTAAAGGGATCGTAAAGGTGACTGAGGGATTTCGATCGACCACCTGTGCCAGACAAAGCCACCATACAAAATAAACCTGAAATATACCGATACATTTGCGATTTTATAGACGTAATATAGGTATATTTTATTATATTGATCTAAATATAACTAGCTGCGATGAATATCGTTCCCATGTATTAGTTGGGCCATTTTCCCCCAGAAATTAAATGGCGTAAATCCCACCACAGAAGAAATGGAATATCCAATTACTAATACACTAATGGCGCAGATACATCGCTTTCTGTTTGAATCTACCTTTCTAGGCTTCCGATCATCGCGTCAAGCGTTACACACGATCGCGAGTGACGTTTTCGTCTGTCAACGCCCCACTAACAGCGCCAGTGATTCCGTGCATTTGTGACGTCACCGAATGGTCTCCCGCAGTTTTAAATTCTCCGCAGTATGAACACGCACACACGATGGCATTGTCTTTTGATGCGATTATCGGAAGTCGGCCTGTAGCTTTTCAATTGTTCTGATCTTACATACAAATTACAATAAACGTTGATGAGTACAGTAATACCCCGACTTACGCTACCCCGTTTTACGCGAATTCGGAGATACGCGGTTATTCTTTTTGATGGCCGAGCGCGTCAGCTCTCCTATTTCGCCATGTTAGTGGTCCGTGTACGACAGGTTCGAACGTGTTCCGCGTTGAATTGTTTTACGTACGTTGTGTTTTATTGATAACCTCAAATTATGTCACTCAAAAGTGCATGCGAATTCGACTTACACGGTTATAGCTCGGTCCCACCTATCGCGTAAGTCCGGGGTATTACTGGTACATACTTTATAAAATGTGATGAAAACATCGACAATTTCTCCCATTAATCCACGTCCCTAGAACCCGACGAGTGTCGCGTAGCAACAGCGGGGACGGTGCGGCGGTTAGGTGAGGTTTAGAAAGTGACCGGCGCCTCCGTGCTCTAGCCCTCACCCACACTGGCCACACACCATACACGACTCGTTGCTTTTTACATAAACACGACAAAACATCTGTAGGGTTTTCTAATTGTAGCATAAGTTTATGTGTGTGTCGCCGAAGCGATAGGCAGTGGTGCAACAATTGTACCCATGGTTCGCCGAGCTTATTTCCGTTTTTTTATCCGTGTATACCTTTCGTCTTTTTATTTATAGAAACTTGATATTTATTCCGCCAATGATAGATGCAAATGTTAATATGTTTAGTCTAAATGTATATAATGGTTTACTCCACATGCGCTGTGTACGGAGAAAACTAATGTATTCTATGAAATGCACCCAATTCAATGTATAATCGTACAATTTGTTGCGCTTAATTTATAGGTCAATCTAAACACTAATAATATGGTTGGAAGAAAGTTACCGTACGCCCGGGTTTACTGCAGTAATGCCTAGTGTACACTGGCTTGATACTTGTCATTAGTTATATGCTTATAATATAAAGTAACACACGTTACTGTTGGCAGAAAGGTATTAATATCGGTTAATTGGGCACTAGACCGTGCTTGGCTGTTCACAACATCCTTATGGAAATAGTCGGATTGTTCCTAAGTAAATAAAAACAACTTTACGTTAATTTGCAGTAGTTTCATTAATACTAATTATTTAGTGTTGTGGGCGTCTATAGGCTCGTTTTCCGGTACAAGGCATAAAAATTACTAATCACTTATTTAGCTTTTTACTCAATTAATTGTATGCATTGAACAGTGAGAAAATGGTGAGGATTGGAAACAGCGTTGACTGATGAGGCGGTTGTAGTACTGCTCACTGTCAACTTGACCTGAGTTCCCTCTTTTTGCCACTAAATTACTATTATAAATATTATTAAGATATTGTATGTGTTTGTGGCAATAATTTTTTTTTTATTATTATTATTTAACATGTTGACAGGCCAAGTTAATGAAAGTGATAGGTACTAAGCATTAGGTACTTGTCACTAATGCTAATGGAATTGTAACTAATGGTAAATACTTGTCAGTTGCAAGCTCGTGTAAACTCTACGTAATACTAGCTCCGATCGGTACTTTGATGGGTGTACGGCAGAGTCTCAGGATCTCTGGTGCCCTCGGGCAGTTGAGTATTTATATTATCGTTAGATCAAGTATTATTTATTACATGGGAATTATGAAACTTAACATAACATGGACTATATTTGCATTTTCGTTAGTTATTTTCCTTTGACAATTATGTATATACTTAGATTATAGTTTTATATGTCTCCAAATAAACTCAATTATAAGTTAACTCTTACGTTTAGTCTTGTAAAATGTGTTTTTAGTTTGGCAAAACTAAAATTATACATAATACACTTACGACACCCTTTTTTTGACGGAGTTAAAAAAAATTGCGAGCAAACTAAAACAAAACCCAACTAAAAACTTAATTTGGTTTTACTTTAGTCGGATGACAACAAAACGGTTCCATTGCAACAATATGGTTCCCATATCAAGTTTTAGCTTTTAACCTTCTCGGTCACTCTCCATTAAGATCAAAGACTACGTTTATCCAGTAAAGTTGTTAACTTTACTAGAACTAACTGATTGATTATATAAAAATACCATTTACATAATCCGACACAGTAAAGAGTACAGCTTGGCAAAAAAGAGTATGGATTTAATGAGGGCGCTTATGGATTTAATATGGCAACCCGGTATACTACGACATAAAATGTTTAGATACTTGTTATTTTTATCTATTGTTGTTTAATGGGCTTTAGTGGGGTGATTTCAATTGCCAGCTAAAAATTATTTTTTGGAGGATAAAATAGTGTCAGATAAAAAATATATTTTTATATGAGATTTATCTTCACTAATATTATAAAGGGAATGATTCTTTGTAAGCTTATAGGCTATATTTCATCCCGGAAAAATATATAGCGAGAAAATTATCCTGGAACAATTTTATCACGCAGGCGAAAGCTAGTAATATATATTACGAAAAAAAGATATTCATTACTTACACAATTTCTATATATTTTTTACACAAAGTAAAATTTGAAAGTAAAAAGTGAAATTTAGTTTCGGAGTATATCGAATCTTAATCCCTCAGATGGAACAGAGGGCATCCATAGTGGCAACATAATATTATGAACCCTCACACATTTTTTTGTTTTTATAATTCAAATTATTAGTCTTCCTTACTGGGGGGAGATTTGAACAGGTTTGATAATTTAAATAAAATACCATTGTAGTTTTAATAGGATAAAAAGGAAAATTAAACCTTCAAATTATAGGAGTACTTTGAATTTATTCCAATAAAACAAATTAACATTTTAATTCAATCAGATTCCAAAAGACTTTCGTCTAGATATTCTATTCCAGAAAGGTCTATTGAGTCTTGACTAGACGATCCTGCAACAACAGAATCATCTGAATCACCCGAATATGTATCTGTATCGCTACTGCTTTCTCTGAGGTTAATGACCAATTTTTCTATGTCGTCATACATGGTCATTCATTAACAATTTTAATAGCATGTTTGCATGAGCTTTTCCAGTTTTAGCACTAATCGCGTGGAATGCTTGTCCAGCTGACATCTGTTGGAATGAAATATTATTGATTATGAGTTCAACTTAATAACATTATGAAAATCTTATTATGAACTAGATCTACCTTTATGTCGATGGACCTTACGTTGACAGAGGCAATCTTATTTTGTGATTATCTCGCGATAGCTCTCATCCAAATATTTTTTTTTTTGGGGTTCTATTGGTAAATTCCCATTATGCATTATATTTTTTTTAATATTGTTCCCTCTTTACGACTACGTTAATGCCGCTCAGACTGTTATACATTTTTTATATGAGAAACCCAGAGAATGTAATATCTTTCTTAGATGTCCACGACTTCCATTAAATACCAGTTTTTCTTTAACTACAGGTAATAAGTTTCGTATTGTAGGCACCTGAGAAAAAAGAAAGTATTCATTTATTACATAATACTGTATTTATATTTGTTTTTTATTGTAGGAAGTAGGAATAATATAAAATATATTACATATGTACCTGTTTTTTTACAGTATAGAAGAAATGAACCTTTTATCTTATTGCGCATAGATCAAAATTATAGAGATCTTTCTTTGGTTGACTTTTCCTATTTTTACCAGATGTAGAAAAAACGCCTTTATTTTTTTCACCTTCTTCAAAAAAAATTCTTGTGGTGTTGACTGATTTACCTAAAAAAATACCAAACATACATAAGAATACAAAAACAAATTTTTAAATGTTCAGTATTACAAAGGATCAAAAATATTAAGTCAGCTTATATTAACACGTAAACATAACCTCAGTTACTCTTTTGTAAACAAAACACAAAAATCTCTTAAATTGTATGTTACAGGTAATTTAAACTAGTGCAAAATGTATAATCTAACTTGTTAGATGTAAATAATTTGCATAAATACCTGTCATATCGACTGTTCTCTGATAAACATGGTTAATTTGAGACAAAACTTGTTCCGCTTGAGATTCAGCCAAACATCGTAAAAAACTTGATATATCACGGCTCTACCACTACAACGAATCGTTTTGTTCATTTTAAATAACAAAACAAGCAACAACCGTACGAGAATTTATAGAATTTTGTATAAAACTAGTTGGCGCAAACAACAATGACACAGAAAGTACTAGCTATTTGACAGCAATGACATTTTTAATAGAGTTGCCACAATATATTTTTTTTAGTTCCTATTTTCACCGCGTCATACTCTTTTTTGCCAAGCTGTACACGCAAATGTATTATTCGCACGACAATTTTGATTTCATCTTTCAACGGAACCCAGTATTTCTATGGAGCATGGCAACACCATAAATGAAAATATACTGATATATTGACTAAGCAGTGCGTCCGTATACAAGTATTTGATGTTATTGAAACAGTTGTAAAAGAGGATTTTTTTTTCGGAAACCTATTGGTTTGACAAGCATAATTATAAACTCTTACTATGCGCACAGTTTGTTTGAAATAGTTACTCAAAACAAATCCTCATTAAAGCATACTACAGTAATATTTTGTTCTGCGACAAATGCATTGACTTGCAGTATATTAATATAATAATATTGCAGTACAACATGTATAAGTTTACAAGTCTATCCGCCGTTGGCTCCCAAGCCCTCGCTCGTAGCGTCAGTGGGGACGCGGTGTAATAATGTAAATTCTAGCTTCTATCAATCAACGCTTTTTATACACGCACACTAATGTATTATGTAGGGTTGGTTGATACTCCACTCATATTTTCGGTTGTAGTAACCTATTACAACCATTAGCTGCATTATTTTAGTAATTTTTTTGAATTGAGTCATATTCCGTAGATTTTTTATGTGTTTCATTTGCTATGCGGCAAACGAAATAAGATTTAGCATGCTAGCAAGCATACTAATGCTTGAAAATATCTTATTAGACGTAAAGATACTAATATTTTTATGGTAGGAATTTGCAAAATGAACATTCTACTAGCTAAAGATACAATGAATGGATTCGTGTTCATAACTGACTTTAAAAAGGAGGTTCTATATACATACAAATGCAATCAAATTAATAACAATGTTACCAAACAATTTTAAATAAAAGTCTGTAACGAATTCGATATAATCGCTCAGATTAAAACACAACAGATTTCCTACCCCTTGGTTGAATAGAGCAAGGTTTACCCCATCGTGTATCGAAGGGTGAGAGAAAAAGTCGCCACCCCTATGTGAATCACGTTGCGATCTGCCTGTGCATCCATCAAAATAATTTGGGTTTATTATGTTGTATTTATTTACGGTCGTCGCTTAGTCGAGGCGACAACTGCCCACACATATGGCCAAATACTGGCTAGTTATGTTACTCAGTAGCCTAGTGGTTTTAATAAACAAAAAACTAAGCCTGATAAGAAAACACTGACAATAAAAAAAACTAAGACTCATAATCCAACTATTTTCGAATCAGTTAATTGCAGTTTTGTAAATCAATGGTAGAAAGCATGGACCTACAATTGGTGAGACATTTAGCGTCTGTTAAAAGAAAATCCGTGCTTATGAGAGCTGTATTATTTGAGTCTATTCTCATGTCGATAACTTATTTCTCAGAAATGTGGTGCGCGAGCCCTGCACTTGCCATCAGGTGATCTGCTCTGTTGCCCCCTTTTTTGTCACCATGTAGGCATACAACTGTGTAGTTTTAATTAAGTTATTTTAATTAATGCGCACTGTATTAAGGTGATAATAAACTTTTTCTTACTTTCTTTCATAAAAAAAAACTTGGCTGAGTTTTGGAATTTGATGGTCCTCGGTGACTTCACTGATCGTTATTCTTGGGGCAATACTGTATCACTTCCGATTTAATAACATCCGCTAGCTTTAAGTTTTTAAGCCAGATAAAAAAAATATTCAACGCATGAAATAACCATTACTATTTGTTTATCGACTTCGATAAAAACGGTTTCAACTGCGGTTATTTATCTATTCGATAAATGTGAGCATCGATGCATGCAGCAACTCCTTTGTCTGTCTAGGCGTAATTTAAACAGAGTTCGCTATTATCGTTTATTCGATGTATTATAAGAAGGTGCAAGGCGCCCGATGAAGATATCTACGAAATTTGATTATCTCATACTTTCCTTTATCTTTCAAATACTTACTATTAGTTGATAGAGCATACAACTATAAACTATCAAAAGCGTCTGATAGTTTATATTTCAAAAATTTAGATCAAAATACTGACTGGGTTACTTTTTTGGCTATGTCTTACTTTGTACTGTAGGTATTGTTTCATCTCGATCACTTTTGTACCAGATTTATTTATAGTTTTTTAATTAATTTCATTGAATCATTAATCAACATACTAATACATTTGCAAAGATTTTATTCACGAATCTTTAATGCCTTGTGCAAGAAGTTGGACTAGAAGTTTTCCATAATTTGATACCATTGAATATCCATACCAGCACAAAACATTTCATGTAATCGTTTCACACAAGCGTAAACCACAAGGAGTCGAAGCAATACACACAGGCAACAATACTTCATCTCTAAAAGCTTTACAGGGCGTTACCCGTTAATCTGCACACTAGTAAACATCACGGGGCCATCTCAAACGTCTTGCCACCATCTACCGTCTCTGTCGGACGCATCCGATCAGCACAGGTGTGACAGAGACGCACGCTAAAGGGTCGGAATCAATACCCACATGACAGTGGCTGGTGTTTTATTTTGTTGGAGACAACTTTGTGTGTGTGTAGAAATGGTTTATTGAAATTGTATTGGATTCTAGGTGGTACAGGTAATAGATAGATTTGAATAGGATCAATGCTATTTCAGCCATCTTTATTGACATTTTTATGAATACACACTCACTCACGTCTGGAAATCCCGAAGGAATAGGCAGAGGTGTAGCCAGTACACCCACATTTTGCCGAGCTTATTTCCGTCCCAAAATATAATAGTGGGCGAGCCCGTCGACATAGCGGGTACTATTCTAGACTCTGGGCTGATACTGAGCATTTCGTGATAGAAAAATCTAATATCACTTTTACCCGCACCCGGTGATCGAACCCGAGACCTCTGCACAGCAGTCGTACCGCGTACGCAATACAACTGCGACGCCGAGGCAGTGTTTGCAGTTCTTTTTTCTTGTTAATAATTTATTTATAGATGCGATAAGCTTTAAAAATATCTTTTATTATTTAAATCTATTAAATAGGACGTAGTTCCAAAGCCCTTGTTAGGTACAGACTAATAACTATGCATCACTAAAGATACGTTAAATACATACATAACCTTACCCGGATTTGACATCCAAGCTGAACTAAGACAAAGGCTTCTGCCTAATGGAAGCGCCACGAGGTTATTGTTTGATTTACATTCTGGTGAAAGCACTTATTCATTAATTTCGTGGGCCTACTGACTAGTCACTAATGTTTGAAATTTCCAAGTCATTTGGGTTTCTGACTGGCGTTAAGATTACTTTTATTACTTCTGTTCTCCTAGTACTATTTGTCTATTTAGTGTATATATTTGCAAAAGCGTATTGCGTTTAGGCAAGGTTAAAATAATATAAAATAATCTCATTAAATTACATAATATATAAGCTCATGCCTTTATCCCTGAGAGGGTATGCAGTGGTGTAACTTGAGCTGCACCCACGTTTATTCCTACTACGAGCTTATTGATGTCCCAGGATGTCATAAGGGGGCGAAGCTGTCGACATACCGGGCACAAATATAAACCAAACAAAAATAATCATTGTCTGACCTGGCATTGAACCCAGGGCCCCACGATTCACAATACTGAGATACCGCGATCTATTGGCTAACCACGCTTCTTGATCAATGATGTGAGCGCTAATTACTTGATATACGTAATATTTTTTGTTACTCGAGCCAATCGTAGGTAAAAATTAGCATACTTTACTACAACGCTGCATGACCCAGGCATTAGGAATTTTGAGGCCGCGACTGGGACAAGCAGACAGCGCCGCGTGGCGCTATTCATGCGATAGCAACGCGTCCGCTTTATTGTATAAATTGTATGAAAATTGCCGCGCGTCGCCCTCTCCTGTCTCGGTCACACGCCCCAAAACGTACTATACAATTTTATTGTAGCAAAACGAACGTTTCGCTGTAGTCGAGCGTTGCAATCTCCTGCCTGGGTCGCATACCTCAAAACGTGTACCTACTTTAAGTTAGCCAGGCGTGTGTTTGTGTTAGACTTAGAATACTGCTACTTTGATACGTAGATAATCCGCAAATCGGATTGTTATAGATTGATCTACCACCTACATCCATCGGCGCGGAAATATTCATATACGTATATTTACATGTTTTCACTTTCATGTTTAATGTTATATTTTTATAGTAAACCGTTAGTCCGGGCTTATTTCATCCAAAATTATTGCTCCAATCAAATGAGCATTGGCTATTTTAAAGTATATCCTATGAAGTCGTCCGCAATTCGGAGCATATTCTATAAGCATTTTAATAGACTGTGGTGCTCACTTTACCATCAAGTCATTTACAAGCTCGTCTACCAGCCTTCTGCTGTAGGAAATAATATTAATTTATTCCACGCAGTAATATGTCAAAATCCCAGCGTTTGGTTTAGTTTGCCAAAGTATCGTGTTTCGACCGTTAGTACGCAGGGTCCGCTCCCCATTCATATAAGTTCTTTACGATTATGAAATGTCGGTCGCTTTCCGCGTATTCCTATTTTGAGACCAAAGCTTCTCAATGTTTGATCAAATGTGCCAAACAGGATATTTGACGACGTTTTTATGAATCGTAGCTTACATTTTTCCTTCCTTTTGTTTATCGTAATATCATCGACTCATCTTTAAATAACTCTTCTTCCACCTGCCATTATCGCACTCGTAGTGAAGTCGGTGTAACTGGCTGATATCTTTAAGTAACTAAAAGTTGAAAATCGTGAAGTAAATCCTTTTTAAGGTCTATGATTATTCTGGTATTGTTAATGTCCATGGGTGGTAGACTAATATCTGACCGGCAAACGAGCAAGCGGTTCATCGTAAGATGGACGGTGGTGGCGTTAGTGGTCGGTGTTGGTGAAAAAGAAACTAAATCGATTATAGTAATTCGGAAGGCATCAAACACCTGATTATCGTAAAATCATTATTCAAAACTGCTGCGACGTATAGAGACCCTTAATCATAAATATCATTTGCATAAAATGCAACAAAACTGCTTTGTAAGAAGATATTTTTCAGTGTGTCGTCAGCTACTTCATAATTACAAATAACATTATGGATTGTATGCCACCGGTAAATATTATAGTTTAATATCCATTTTATCAATACAATTGGGTGATTTTATCCTATATGATGAAATATTTACAGAAATCTGACAAGATTCAAGTATGTATAGTTTATAGTTGCGTTATGGAATGCGTTAATTCGCACTATGAAGCATATTAAGGCTTGTGAATACGGCAGAGAAACGTTGCTCGTATGGTGAAGTTTATGCCTCTCTGTTAAGAATACAGCATAATAACCAAGTGCGTAAATTAAATCTTGAAAAGATTTTAGATGCGGCTTAAATTAGAACCAGTGAGATTCTCGATTCTTTTTTTAAACTGTTTCGTCAACAAGAGTTTTCTTTTATGTTCTTGTGTGTGTCACGGTGTCATGCTGTAAACTCGCTCCATCCAAATGGAGCTTTAGGTGAATATTTTGTCTATAGTTTTTAGTTTAAAGTAACTATGATATTGTGTATCTTGTAAGGTTGATCACTAGTTATATATTTTTGTTAAAGAAAAAACACTGTCGCTAAAACACAAAATAATAATTTGCCCATGAAGTATACACAAAGGGCTGTAAGTATATACCTACCTGTGCTCCAAACTTCAATCAATCATTGTGTTTGGACAAGAAACAAATACATTGAATTTACAAAGTTGGTACGTTTTGTTTAAACTTAGAACTTTAAGGATCTGGCTACCAATTCTACAATAACACCTGGCTTGGAAAAAAAATAAACAAAAAAACGCCGTTGTAAAACTAGTGTCCACTAGAAAGAGACAACATGTAAAATAGCTATAGGTTAAAAAGAGAAAGTGAATAATAGGGTGAGAAAATATCCATAAGGGTCTTTACCATTGTGTACGGTAATTGTACTGAATCAGTCGCGAACACAGTTTTATTAGGCGAGGGGGCGTATTGATTTCTCTTTATATAAATCAACCATTTGTGGGCTATGTTAGCTATGAGAACGTATGGGTTTGTTTTGACAATATAAAGTAGAAAGTAGTGGTAGCAAAAATATTCATAAAACAGTATTAATAACGTTTTAATGTTACTGGTGTCCGTGTTAGCGTCTGCTTCTCTTTGGAACATTTTAACGCGCCACTGCTCGCTAACTGCTGACTCGCTGATAAATGCATTGTTCTAATATAATTTCGGTTCGCGTTCCGATGACAGAATACTAAACTTATGATACAAGTACACCTACTGTTTTCAATCTATTTACCTACAAAAGTGTAATATATTTTTTATTTGTTACAGATCAGCACGGATGTCCCGTAGTGTGGTGTAGTGTAGTGTGTGGGTGTGCGTGTGATTGTGTACAGTGCAGTGACATGCAGAAATGTAACATGTGCCGTGGACACGGGCCTGCTACACTAGGAACGGAACTCTGAATGATAGCTACCGTTGAGGGTGAGCATATTTTTATAGATTATATTTAGAAAAACATTGACTTGACGTGTTAGAGCGAGAAATCAATAATCTCAGTACAAAGATGTTCAAGACCGGGGATATGCGTCTAAAGGCCGTTCCCTTTATTATATTTGCAGATAGATTTGCTAACTGACAGAAAGTTTTTGACACATTTTGTATTAGAAGCTCAGTCAAAACACTATTAGTAAGCAAATCTATAATATTATTAGTAAGCAAATAGAATATTAAGAACGGTCATAATTAAGTAAGGGGATCCTAAGCCTGGATAACACCTGGCAAATGAAAATAAAGATTTTCAGCATCACTCACAGCGAGTTACATCCTAGCCTCAAGGATGCTCCGCTACTAACTATGCCATAATGTGCTAAAATAAATCACAAGTTTCAAGAAATGTTTATCTTGACTGAGAAGTCAATACACTAAAAGTTGCTTAGCCTGAGGCTAAGACAGTTGAATGTATTTTATGATGTCCAAAAAAATCTTGGTAAAATGCAGTAAAAACTAATTATAGCGACATCTGGCAGTACACGCTTGAACTAATCTTTGAATTCAAACTAAATTCAAACGAGCCGGCCTTTGACATTAAGCGTGTCCCGATGTACCAGTGGAACTAAAAATAGTCAATGTAATATTGATGTCGCCCACGCGTCTCTCCGAACGGCCTTCAAGCTGCAAGTAAATGTTAAGTAAACTCATCGGAAACTATCGTCAGGGCTTACTCACACTATCAGCTTCCCATCTATCAGGTAATGTACACTTTGAAGGTGAACATACATTATTTCATTTACTAGGTCCGTAAAGAACACGTGAACATTGTGTCTTTCCCTTAATAGAGACAATAAGAAAAGTGATAATGGACTTAGTATAAGATCCCGGGGAACATTGACCTTCACCCATCTATTAACCGGATGAAAATAATATTTTAGGGTATAAAATGTGTTGCTGAACACATACCAATAGGGTTGCCTAAATAAATATGGTCAAGGATAGGTTTTACGAATAAAAAAAAAAATATTATTTCACTGACTTGCTCAGCTCTTATGCAAATCGGCCTAAAATTCGATGACCGTGGTACATGAGGAGTGGATAAGTGTAATTATATCTATAAACATCTATCTAAAAGTAATGTAGACGTAAGGTCCGAACTCCGAAGTCCAGAAGAACGCAAAATAAACGATATTTGCGAAATAAATGAATACAAAATAAATTATGACTCATACAATATAAACCAAATGCCATTTGTAGATTTGTATTGAGTAGGTCATGGCGGTCACATCACTGTTCGTGTTTATATCGTAATGCGAATTATTCTATAATTACCGCCAGGATTTCGTGCTGTTAGTGTTAATGATTGCAGGATTATAAGTTGCATAAAATTTTCCAGAATATATTAGGTCCTTACATATGAAATTGGCGTTTTGTATGGGAGGAACAAAAAGTCGAATATTTTTTAATATAATATATTTAATTAATCAAAGTATGAACCATTATTTTCTATGCACTTTTGCCATCTCATAGGTAGTTCATTGATCCCTTTACTAAAAAAACCAGTCGGACGGGAATCAATAAAATCTTTGAAGGCGATTTGGACTGCCCCATCGGAGTTGAATTTTTTCCCTTGCAAGAAGTTATCCAAATTTCGAAATAAATGGTAATCTGTTGGAGCAAGGTCCGGGGAGTACGGAGGATGTCTTAGACTTTCCAATTGAAGCTCTTCTAATTTAGTAGCCGTCTGTTGCGCAGTGTGTGGTCTAGCGTTGTCGTGAAGCAGCAGTGGCGTGGAGCGATTGACCAGCCTAGGTTGTTTAGCCGCTAGCTTTTCCATCATGGTTTGCAATTGCTGACAATAATCAGCCGTAATAGTCTGGCCAGATTTGAGAAAACTGTAATGAACAATACCGGCACTAGTCCACCAAACGCTTACAAGTAACTTTTTTGGGGTTAATTTTCGCTTGGGGGGCAGGATTTGGCTGGCTGGCCAGGATCCAACCATTGCGCTGAGCGCTTCCGATTATCGTAAAGAACCCATTTTTCATCACAGGTAATGATTCGGTTTAAAATACCTTCATTATTGTGCCGGTTTAGTAATGTAACGCAGCAGTCGACGCGCGTTTGCCGGTTTGCTTCAGTCAATTCGTGAGGTACCCACCTTTCAAGCTTTTTAATCTTCCCAATTTGCTTCAAGTGAATTAAAACAGTTTTATCACTAACATCGCAGCCTGCAGCTAACTCGGACGTGGTTTGCGATGGATCCGCTTCCACAATAGCCTTCAACTCTTCATTATCAACTTGAGTCTCAGGCCGTCCACGGGGCTTGTTCTGCAGGTCGAAATTTCCAGAACGAAAACGTTGGAACTAAAAACGAACTGTGTTTTCTTTTGCAACACGACCGCCATACACATCATTCACCCTTCGAGTTGTTTCCGCAGCACTAGTGCCACGGCGGAACTCGTACTCGTAAATAATGCGATATTTTAAGTTTTCCATTTTGTAAAATGAGTGACGCAAACAGAAAAAAACAGAAGAAAAAAAACAAATGAATGACGATCATCGAAGCACAAATACATGAGTCTATAGCTGTACAAATTTGAATTTGGAATTCCTTACCAAAGAGGAGAAATTTGTGATTAAAGTGGCTAGTACGAAAAACGCCAATTTCATATGTAAGGACCTAATATTATATATTTTATTGAATAAATTAAAAATAATAAATATAAGTCCAGATGCACAAAAAATAGATTACTTTTTGCTTCACAATATCCATTGCTGAGACAAACCTGACATATTGTGTCCTATTCGAAGGTCGAAGCTAGCAGCCCTGTCGTAGCTCGCACGTGTACTCCGTTATTTATTTAACCTCGCGCGATGCATCTTCGAAGTCTTTTTATAAGACACTCGACATAAATCGATAGTTTGTCAATGCTCTTACTTTGTCACACGTAGAAGAACACAATCGCACTCTCTCATATCATACTGTCTTTAAAATGTTATACAAACAACGTAAAACGCACTGTATACTAGGTACCTATTAGGTAGTCTCTGTTAACACGGTTATTGTGCAAATAATATTTAAAATGTATGTTTCAATACTAAACGTGGATAGACACAAATGTATACATGTAGATTAACCTAGACTTTGTGTCTTTCGGGTCTGGGTGTTGTGAGACCGAAAGTATCTCGTAGTTCTGATACACACGACACAAGATTCGTATCTTACTGTAGGGTCAGGATTATGCATGTGACTGTTGGGTGTATTTATTTAACGTAAATCATTTGAATTTTAAGTGGTTTCCTTGAAGTAAATTATGGTACATTTTGAGGTCTGCCACTAGGACAGCACACGTCCGCTTTCTGTACAATTGAATATACGTAATCCATTCGGAGTTCGTCGTTAGGAGTTAATCGTTTCGGAAGCTTTTCAGCCTTCTTGGTCACGGGGTGGACTGTGTCCACCGAAAATCCATTTAAATTAGTTTTATTTCAATGTGTAATATTCGCGTAAATATAAGAAACACAAACTATCTCTCCTTTATCATCGATAAAATATTGTATGTTGTATGAGCGATGAGTCAAGATAGTCGATTGCAGGTGTTCGCGGGCGAATGGTGACCGTTTACCATCACTCATCGGTTTGTTGACCCGGCTTTATTGTCACATTCACAATCTGTACGCGATTTCGTGTGCGACAACTAGGGTTGTCATTTTTATTTACCTACCTACTAATGATATTATTATTATCAGTTTTTATTTTCAATTCGTAATATATACGTGACTGGCAGAATTGTGGTAGGGCAACAGCGCAAAGGCCATACAAATAAGATCTGAACTGAATTGAACCTACATGTTTATCTGAAAAATAATATTTATTCTTCTACCCTCATCACGCTTGAACATATCCATCTCCTTCGTTTATCTTCATGACATTGGCGGAATAGCTCCATACTAAGCTCGTCGCCATTAACCAAGAAGAAGAATTACCTATTTGTAATGTTTAAAACTTTCTCTCAATAAAATAATCGAAATTTAACTCGAATAGAATGTTCCGATATAATCTTACGAGTCAATGTTCCGTAAATAATCAATATGTATGCACTTGATTATGTAAATTGATACAAAATACAAGATCTTGTTTGATAATAATATTATGTAAGTATTATGTGTACAAGTTGTATGAATCCTGACCTCGGATGAAATGTTGAACACATTGTCGAATACCTTTTTTTTCAACATCGCGTATTTGGGTTGTTTACAGGTTTAAGCAGAATGGTAAATATCTATCATCAATGTTGCAAAAGATTTGAGCTCAGAAGTAGGTAGGTTTAAAACTAAAAACGTAGACATGACTTTGACTTTCCTATACTGTATTGTACCTGTATTTCCTATATTGTAGGATAGATAAGGACTTATAAAACCCATGATTTTAATTAAACATAGCTATTTCGATCGCGCCGCTCACCATCCGAATACGCTTATCCGCCAAGCGTCAATGTACACTCCCTTCGACCGCGCGAAGTGGAGACGACCGCGTAGCGTCCTCACCGATCCCGACGATGCGACCACTCTGGCCATCCGAAGGAGAGAGGAATACATTAAAGCACACTCCACAAAACCGTCATATCGTCCTCGCCGCCGAGGACCGCGCCGCGTTCCCCGAAACCCCCCTGACCCTAGTACCGGCCCGCGAGCCGATGATGATAATTAGTAGTTTTTAATCCTCCCCTAAAATGATAATCGCAGATGTCTCTGCCCTCCCCCAGTGACCGCCCTCAGCCGAGGTTCGTACCCCACAGGGGGTGCCCTCAGCGAGGTCGCTTAAATGTAAGGGTTGAGAGCGCCTAAAGCGTTCGCCCGAAAGTCCGGTGAAGCTGTAGAAAGCCGACTCGCGTCAGGCTAACAGTACAACGCCAAACCGCAAAAAAAAAAAAAAATTAAAATAATAGGTGTTATTACAGCAATAACTTATTGTGTATAAGATATTAAAATTTAGAAGAATAATAAGAGTTTACATATTTTTATTAATGAGAATGCGATGGCTTCAAGTTCATTTGAGTCACTTTAATTAAATTCAAGTATATATGAAATATTTATAATTTTTATGTGCAACTTTTTTAGTTTTGTTTTAATGAATGGAATGACGAAACGTGCAGGTCGCTCACTTGATGGTATGCGCCACGTAAATAGAAACCAAACCGCACATAACTTTGAATAACAAAACAATGCTTGGCACTGGACTGTGCACGTTATCCCGAAACATTCGATGAAGTCTCATAATGCCCAGTAATTTCACTAGCGTCAATATCCTTCACATCGAAACACGGCAGTGCTTACACACTGCTGCCTGGCGCCTTAATTTTTTCAGCAAATTCAACCCGACATATGATCCCTGCCTTTTTTTATAACACTATTATTGTTTACACATCTGGTACCTAACGGCATTGTTGAAGCTGTGTTGCCAGAAATGTGCCGAATAAATGTTTTTCTTTCGTTATTTTGTTATACGGGTTCTATAGTAGAAACTGAGCCCTTCCCCTTCCTTATCTCAGTCAGCTTCTTGCCAGCTAGGCCGTCGAAACAACATTCTTCATTATTATATGTATATGTAACAAATAGGTATATCCGTTCTTAATTCCAACTGATTTTCCCACGGAGGACAGGTCCAAATAAAAGGTAAATGAATCAACTCAATGTCGAGTCGCAGCACGCTGCGGTATCAGACATTTCAACAAAGTTCAGAATTGTTGAATTAAACTAATTTGAAATTACTGGCCTGAGTCAACGTGATCTTGAAACTAATTTCTTATTGCATAATAATAGAAAAATCGTTTTTTTTTAAAATTTGGGGTTCTTAATATGTAATGCAGGATTATTGTGTAATTTTAACCACTCTATGTCGTATTCCGATCACTACTCATAAGCCTCCACAGATTTGCATCCCTTTATTTTATATTTAGAATTAAGTGTATCCAAATATTCAAATAAATCGTAAGAGTCTTGTTTAGGTTGATCATAAATACTTTCTTACTTACATTTAACTGACATATATTGTCCGTGGAGCGGCGGCGTAAGAATACAAACCGCTTCCCCTATCCTTCCCGAGGGGGTCGTAAGAGGCGACCGAGGGATCTATGAGCTAACATCCGCTCAGCTGGTGGTAGGATATTACATCCGACCGGATAGCGACCACCGTACACATGGTGTAAAACTTGCCACAGTGACCCACATACTGTGTGGGTCGCGTTCCAGGATCAGCTAGTGTACATCCGGTTCTTGCGGAGCCTGCGACGTGACATGATGGCTGGCAGGGTCGTGTATGTCGGTCTACTGTCGGATGGAGGTGTATTGATTCGCCGGCCAGGGAGACCTGTAGAAACGGTTGTTCCGCTGGCCGCCCGTGGTACAGTACAGGGGCCCAATCGAGGCTAACCACCTCGAGAGGCTGCCTCACCATGCCACGCATAATCTTGGGTAGGTCCGTCGTGCCGGTTGGTGACCGGATGTGGGGTCCCGGCGGCCTATCCCGGGAGGGTACGGGGGCCCTTCCGTCCGGCGAATCAGTCTGCCTCCGTTCGGCCGTCCTATGACCATGTGCAGGTCACGGTCATCCATCTGTCCTGTCGCAGGTCCCGCAAGCTGCTTCTTCCTCCTTCCTTTCTCATCAACCATGACAGTGCCAAATAAGAGAGCAGGTCCTACAGCGGTGCACAGCCCCACCACCGCGTTCACAATGGGGTTCACTAACATCCGTGGACTCCATTCGAACCTTAGTGCCGTCCACCACCATCTTGAGACGGCCCGGCCTGCAATGCTCTTCTTGACGGAGACGCAGATCTGTCGTCCGGCCGACACGGCATATTTGCACTATCCCGGCTACTTACTTGAAGAGAGCTTCAAGCCAAGGGCCGGGGTATGTTTGTATGTCCGGTCGGACGTCAGCTGTCGCCGTCTGCACTGCATGGAGGATCCTTCCTTTTCCACACTGTGGGTACACGTGGATCTTGGCTCCCAGAGCCGGATCTATGTGTGCCTTTACAGATCCCATAACGGGGATGACGAGACAACTCGGCTGTTTAATTACATTAGCCAGGCGACAGATGATGCGCTGGAGCAGTATCCGACAGCGGAACTGGTGGTCTTGGGGGACTTCAACGCGCACCATGAGCTGTGGTTGGGCTCCTCCAAGACTGACCATGCTGGACGTACTGCTCATGCATTTGCTCTGACTCACGACTTGTCACAACTGGTGAATCAGCCCACCAGGATCCCAGATGTGGCAAGTCACACGCCTTCATTGCTGGACCTTCTGCTGACGAGTCATCCAGCCGGATACAGTGTGTCGGTGGGTGCCCCTTTGGGTACCTCCGATCATTGTCTGGTTGGATCCACAGTGCCTGGTGCTGCGCCTCCACCACCAGTAAAGATCAGGCGCAGAATCTGGCACTACTTGTCGGCAGATTGGGATGGTATGCGAGAATATCTTGCATCCATCCCTTGGGGGCAGCGCTGCTTTGAGGGCAACGATCCTTCCGCGAGTGCCGACGCTATTGCCGACGAGATCCGGTTAGGAATGGAATATTACATTCCTTCCTCGGAGGTCGTCGGTGGTGGTCGCGGACGCTCCTGGTTCAATCGCGACTGCGCAGATGCTGTTAGTGAGAAACAGGCTGCGTATCGCGATTGGATTAGGGGTCGCGCCATGAAGGATCCCAACATAAGTTCTCTCAAAGCGGCCTATAACCAAGCCACCAAGGCCTGCAAGAAGGCGTACGTCAGAGCGGATGCCCAGCGCATCAACAGGATTGGACGGACTTTGGCGGATCATCCGACGAGCAGTCGTGCTTATTGGAGTCTTGCCAAAGCCGTCCAATCTAATTTCTGTCGCCCCTCGTTGCCACCGCTGAGATATCCGGATGGATCCCTGGCCCATAGGCCGCAAGAGAAAGCCACTCTTTTGGCAGAACTCTTTGCGGCTAATTCGCGGCTCGAGGTCGGTAATGCACTGCCGCCCACGGTGCCTGATTGCGGATATTCCATGCCGGATGTTCGTATCAGGCATTGTGATGTGCGGCGTGAATTGCAGACCCTCGATGTCCGCAAGGCTAGTGGTCCCGATGGTATCCCAGCGGTGGTTCTTAAAATGTGCGCAGCCGAGTTGTCTCCTGTGCTGACGCGCCTATACCGTTCTTCCTTCTTCTCAGGTATTGTGCCCCAATCTTGGAGAGAGGCCAATGTGCAACCGATCCCAAAGAAAGGTGATCGGTCGGACCCTAACAATTACCGTCCAATCGCCATAACCTCAGTGATGTGCAAGGTAATGGAGCGGATCATAAACGCACAGCTGATCCGCTACCTGGAGGATCACTCGCTGATCAGTGACCGACAGTACGGCTTCCGGTCTAAACGATCAACGGGTGATCTTTTAGCGTACGTGCTACATCGCTGGGGGGAGGCGGTTGACAAGCATGGCGAGGCTCTAGCCGTAAGCCTCGACATTGCTAAGGCATTTGATAGGGTCTGGCACCGTGGTCTTCTCTCCAAGCTTCCGGCATATGGGCTCCCCGACAACCTGTGCACGTGGATCTCCGGCTTTCTGCATGAGCGTAGAATGCGTGTCCTTGTTGAAGGGCATGCTTCACGGCTCATGTCAGTTAATGCTGGAGTCCCACAAGGCTCTGTGCTTTCGCCCACCTTGTTTATTCTGCATATCAATGATATGTTACCACTTGGTAACATCCATTGCTATGCAGATGACAGCACAGTGCATGGGCGTTACTGCAGTAAGCCTCCTGGTTGCCGGGAAGTCACTGAGAGGCAGCGAGAGAATCTTGTCATTGAGCTCAACCGGACCCTGGATCTCATTTCGGAATGGGGTACAAGGAATCTGGTTGAGTTCAATGCCAAGAAAACTCAGGTGTGCGCGTTCACGTGCAAAAAATCCCCGTTCTCTCCCCTCCCCAATCTTCAGGGTATCCCGCTCGCAATGCGGATTAGCCTAAATATCCTGGGCATGGATATTTGCTGCAATCTGAATCCAAGGAACCACATCGAGGGCGTAATATCAGCCACATCGCGCAGGGTCGGAATCCTGAACAAGGTGCGTCGGTATTTTACACCCGGCCAGCTTTACCGCTTATACAAAACGCAAGCAAGGCCGGGTGTGGAGTACTGTTCGCACCTTTGGGACGGTTCCGCCAAGTACCTACTCGATGCCTTGGACGGATTGCAGCGACGGGCTGTCCGCATTGTGAATGATGCAGACGTTACAAGACGCTTAGAACCGCTACAATTGCGGAGGGACATTGCCTCGCTGAGCGTCTTGTATCGTTTGTATCATGGCGAGTGCTCTGAAGAATTGTTTGACCTTATCCCATCCTCACCCTTCCTTAACAGAACCACGCGTGCTGGCTTGCGGAGCCACAGCTTCGTGGTCTCCTCCATCTCGGCTCGAACTAAAAAGTTCGCTAAATCTTACTTCTGCCGGACCATTAAGCTGTGGAACAGTTTGCCGGCGCACGTGTTCCCTCCTTCCTATAATATGGGGTCCTTTAAACGGAGTGTGAAGAAGCAGTTAGGCAGGCCGGCATGATCGTGCCGACCAACGATAGACACACTGTTTGTCGTTGGTCGACACTATTCCTGGATTGCGCTACACTTACCATCAGGTGTGGCGTAGTCATTTTGCCGAGCCAGGATAAAAAAAAAAAAAAAAAAAAAACATATAGTTCTAATTTCAGCACGTGTTGATGTTAAATATTTAAAGAAAGTTCAGTTTAACTGCCTAGACGTTTCAGGGAATTTCCTAATTTGCATTATTCCTGCGGAACTCTCGTAATTATTTGTAATCGCTTTCGTCGCCAGACACTTTTGATGACTTATATCGGAAATAGGCGTGTAAATTATTAAAACAAACGTGACTTGAGCAACTTAGTCCTTCTGTCATATTTCCGGGGTTAACATTTCCTTATGTCCCTATCCGGCCAATGAAATGTATCTATGCAAAAAAATGAACGACCTGCAACATCTAAACGACGACGCGTGGCGCAGTAGGCGTCTTGCCAACTGAAAAAATATTTATCTCCAACAAAGAATACACACACACACACACACACACACACACACACACACACACACACACACACATACACGCACGCACGCACGCACGCACGCACGCACGCACGCACGCACGCGCGCGCGCGCGCGCGCACACACACACACACACACACACACACACACACACACTCACACACACTCACACACACACACACACACACACACACACACACACACACACACACACTCACACACTCACACTCACACACACGCACGCACACGCACACACACACACACACACACACACTGGCACATAACGCGGCTCATATGTTATTACAATCAACTATTCCCTGCATATATGTATAACTTGGTATATTTTTCTAGATGTTTGTAAGTATTACCACATTATAGCCAGTTCTTCATTATGAATGTGAAAAATTTTATTTCGCTCGGTCGAAGTGGAATTATTATATCCATAGATAAGCGTGGAGTAGCGGTTTTCCTGTTGGTTTTTATACGGTTAGTGATAAGGTCAAAAAGTACTGGCTTTACTACGACGACGCCGACGATGAATGGACGAAATGGTGTGACGGCTTTATTCCGTAAAACAAGTTTGAGGAAAACACTAGGAGGAGGAGGATTAGGCGAAATAGAAGATAGCTTCTATTTCTTCTAACGCTTGGCAGAAAGAAAATAAATAGTGACATGTCCAAAAGTCAACATTCCTTTCCTTAAAGGTAAGTAACACCCACCAGCTGGCATTGTCATTGGTGGTGGTGATAATTTTCCTTTAAGCGACTCACTTACATTTTGCCAGCATTCTGCTACAAAACTAAATGCTGCTCTCATTATGTTGCATGGCTCTTCATCAACATCTTCCGAGAACCAATAAAAACATCAATACGTTGTATAAAACAAAGTCGCAAATAGCGACTTTACTGCGTATGTCTGTCTGCCCGCTAATTTCTCCTAAATGCAACGGATTGAGATGCTGTTTTCACTATCATTTAGTGTATACAGGGTTAATTTTAAAACACCAGCAACCTCGCAGGACCAGATAGCTGACCCCATACGGAACAACTTTTGTTCTACGAGTTTGTATATAACTCAATATATTTAAAAAAAAATGATTTTACAAGTTTTTGTTGTGTCGTATTTTTCTTCCTAGCGTTCGGCGTGCGAGCGCGACTCAAAGAAGCCGCTCAGCTGGCTCGGGCGATGACCTTCAACGCTAGCCCCGTTCCCCACGCTTCGCGTGTTTGCTTACGTAATCTGCGATGCGTGTAGGTAACATTCAAGACGGAAATTAAATGAATACTTATTTTTGTATGAAAATAAAATCTAACAAATTATCAAAAGTCGTAGAACAAAAGTAGTAGCTTATAACCTTAGGTATCTACCCCTGCGAGGTTGCTGGTGTTTTAAAAATAACCCTGTATATTCCGTAAGGTTTATATTACCACGCTATGACCCATAGGAGAACTTGTTCAGTAATATACCTGTCGTGAAACCGCGAGGGACAGTAATTGGTAGAAGAGAAACCAAACAAAAGCCATAAACTGTAAGCAAGAAGAATACAGACGTATTTTTGAAACATTGCAGTCCAATACTGTTTGGGATTCTAAAGTATAACAATATAATGAGATAAGGCCTCCACTTTGTACGCAATGTGCATTATACACGAAATGACTCACTGCTATTGCTAAATGATACCAATTGTTAAACTGTGTCAGGAACTAGACCAACAATATCTATTATAGGTAAATTACGGTACAGATTGGCCACTATTCTTAATAATATACAATTCGCTATTACTAATAGGACAATCGATTTGTAAAAATATAGAATAATTCTCATAAGTTTTGTTTTTTTTTTTACCCGACTATAGTAGGATGGGCATAAAAAATGTCACATCACCGGCTATGTATATCCTACTTACTACTATAATATTATGAATGTGAACGTTTGGATGACGGTTTATTACCATGCTTTAACCTTTGAACTAATTTGGATGATATTTCACAGCTAGACCATGACCTAGATTGAGATATAGGCAAGTGTTTACCCCGTAAAAAGACATATAAAAGCGAATATTCATACAGGCGAAGCCGCGAACGTAAGCTAGTTAATATATTTGTGTCATAATAATTATATTGTACCGTACTTTGAAACAAACCAAACAATTGAACCCATTTAAATAAATGACGTGATCATGACTTGGATGCAAATATGCAATAACGTTTTAACCCACAGCAAGTTAAAATTGCGATAACAATTTTATTTTTCTAAATTCATTAGATATAAGTGGTTTACATTCAGTATTTTTTTTTATCGTAAATGAAACATTCCCCGTGGACGATTTCTATAAAGTTACTAAATTTAGCAAAATAAAATTAATATCTCAATTGTTACATACTTGATTCTGTATTTTAAATCCAAATCACAAAATATAGTCTAGATACCTATTTAGTGGTAAAGTGGGTGTCAAACACTAAATGGTACTTGGGATCCCTCACCCTTAATCATATAAGCATTCGATACGGAAAATGTCTGCACGCCTCAACGACCCACCAAAAACGGTACAACTGGCAACACTGCACCTCTCTATCACCCACTTTATGACGTAACAACATTGTACCAAGGTTGACTTTTACGACCGCGTGGTACAAAGCTGCTCTCTCTATGTTACCGACTCGGCTCAGAATATTAGAATTAGACTGTTGCTATGAACACTAGATTTAAAACGAGTAAGTACTTCGTTGAATAAAACATCACCATACGCGTTAACAATCACACTTTACTCCGAATCGATACGAATGGCCGAGTACTCTTAAGTGGTTTTTACATACAACAAAGCGAAGTAATCTGTGCCGTATACACTCAGGCATACGGTTTATTATGTATTGATTACGTTCTAACAAGTTATGGAGTATTAAACCACTGTACTGTATTGTAACTCAGCTGAATTTTAGAAATAAATGCCTACAGCCGCGCGGTACGTAAACATGCGATAGGGCTGCCCGTCTCCAGCATTTTAATTACATTTGCCTACTTTGTGATTCCATTTAGTTTTGTGATTATAAAATACTTTTTTATGGATTCAGTTAGAGCATTACACCCATTCTAAATAACGACAACAACTAAGTAATAAAAAGTACCTTTTAAGTTGCCATAACACAAGCGTACCTACCGTACCGCATCAACAGCCTATACAATACGCAGAAGTTAACTAGGCACCTCGGTGTAATGACGTCATAGGAATTTACTACTGCATAAAAAATTCAAGTACCCTTATGAGACCTATCAATACAAGTGATTGTGACTGCGAATGTGGATGGGCACGTTTTCAAGCTAAGTTCATGGGCGTGGGTTCGCGTGTGTACCTACTAAATTGGTTACTAAAATATGTTTTGTCTCATTCTCACTCTCACAGATGACAATTAATGTGTGATTGACGCTAAACATATAATAATTAATCAATAGATACCTATTCAGCGTTTATCAATAAGGGGGTTAAATGTAGATATATTTTTGGTAACAGTTCTATATCCATAAAAATAACAATAACAACGAAAAAAACACGAAGGAGGCGCGTGTGTAACGGTAGTATTTAATTTACTGACCGTAATGACGCGTCGAGGGCGAGAGCGGTAGGCGGTGGGGTGTGGTGGGAGGGGACGCGCATTCCACTGAGGTGGCAAGTTGATTTCTGCGTGTTATAACTACCTATTTCACTCGTGCCCATCACTTTCATTTAATCTATTTACTATATTTATTAATTCAGACATTTATTTTCGGGAGTTAAAAAGAAATACTTATCCATTAAAAAAACACACATTTTTTACCTACTAGTAAGTAAAATTATTTTATAGTCTTACCTTTCACAGTTTCCAGGTAATGTAAAAAAAGTTATCCCTGGATGCGTTATTGACGAATTCATACAACCAAAAACAGCACAATACATCCTACTCGTCATTATAAATATGTACTTGATCTTATTTTTAGTGAAAAAATTGCGTGGTTATTGTTAAAAAAAACACACCGTCCGTTCGTCACTGCGGCACAGTCGGGACTGTCTGCACACTGAACGCACACGTATATCGAGTCACGTGGGCATAGCTCGCGATTCATCCTTTTCTATGAAGATGGAATACTGTAGATAATTATACTGTGATTAAACTGTGTATCACTTCCTTGCTTTTGATGATTTCTTCGCATTGTCAGTTTTTTTATAGAGTCAGATATAAATTAAATACGAGAATCATTTATTTCGAATGTATTGTTGTTAGTGAGTCTTTCCTGGATCCGTGCTACATTAAACTAACTTGTTTTGTTGATAATTCATAGCATGTATACTTGTATCAGGTCACGGAATGTTATACGCCCGAAACGGAGTTAGACTAAGTCAAGGACATTTCAATGTTATTTATTACTTCCGCACTAAATCAACTAATTTGGTGTTATATATCGTTAGGAAATGTACGCATTACGTCCGTTAAGTATTGGTACTAGATATCCTTACATATTATAAACCAATAGATAGCGGAGAGATAGTGGTTTTCACCAATAGATAGAGTGACTCATGAGGAAGGTTTAGGTAAATTTGTCAAGGTGTAAATCGGTTGAAATATAAGTATCGGAAAAATTCAAGCCGCCTGAGAGCTTTCATCGCTTCCTATTTCACGCTGCCTAATCCCTTTGTGATATAATAAAACAATGCATGGTGGGATATTTCTCTTTTATAGATCTACTTAATATCCGCAATGGCATATATCTATCTTTTGACAGCCTCCGTGGCGCAGCGGGCGAGTAGCCGGCTGTGAAGCGAGAGGCCGCGGGTTCGATCCCCGCACCGAGACAAATGTTTATGTGATCCACATTGATTTGTTTCGGGGTCTGGGTGTTGTGAGACCGAAAGTCTCTCGTAGTTCCTGATACCCACGACACAAGACTCGTATCTTACTGTGGGGTCAGGACTATGTATGTGACTGTTGGGTGTATTTATTTATTTATTTATGGATAGCTTGCTTTGCCCATTCTTTTAAAAAATGGTCACGTACAACGCGGTAATTGGAAAGCTATTTAGACGGATACAGTATTAATACTTATAAACTTAAATACGTTAGTTACTTTAAGCATTTCATGGACATTATTATAATCTTTTACACCATATAATTTAAATGACTATCTTAGGAGTTGTCGCAAAAAACTATCGCGCGCGAAAATAAATTCAAGCGCGTTTCTCACACCGGTGATGGGATTCGCTTTATGCGATCACCCCCGCGCCCCGCCCATCGCTGTCGCCCACAGATAAACATGTAGGCATAATATGCTCTATTACCCATGCGAACCCGGGGTCGCTAGTATACTCTAAAATATAAATTTTCCTGAACCCAGCTGCTTTAAGTAACAGAGAATTTATATTTACGCCTGCGCGCAGGCGTACTTCTTCGCATCATCGACATTAAAACCATTGGATTTCATATATCCATTAAAACTCGAGGCCACTATTATCAAAGCTGTCTAAACTCCATATTTCACATATACGAGTCAGAAAAGTGTTATAATCGATACATTATCAAGAGCAACGGAAGCGTGAAGCGAACGCATATTACAAAAAAAAGTGTCAACTGCATACATTTCTCGATTGGAAACTAGGTCAGAGTAGTTCACGGGCCGATTGCTGCTGTCGCGACTGTTTGTCACCAATAATTACTCGCGTGTTGGCTTGATAATTTAATACCTAGTTCCGACTTTACGGGGCACGTGAGTTCCAGGCCCAGGGCACTTTATTGAAGCCCTGAAATGTTCAAACCAGTGATTATAACGTGTCTTTATCATACCGTCATCCTCTGTAGTGCAGTAAGCAATTACACGGCTGCGAAATAAGAGGCCGCGCGTTCTCCGCACTGAGATGTGGGTTCGTGTGATCCACAAGTACCTATTTCGGGTCTGCATTTTGTGATAACGAAAATATTTCATAATTCCTGATTCCGAACACAAAATAATCATATCTTACTGTATGGTCAGGAATATATGTGTGGCTGTTATTTATTTATAAGCATTTCCGTCTTTACTAAACATGCTAGCGGGGCTCTTGACTCTAGTCCAGAGACTTCGAAATTCTGATATTCAACTTTTTTGTGTTTACTAAAAGGGCCCCTTCAAACAAACAACATTTCCAACAGATCGGTCTGGATATCTTTGGAGGAGGCCTATGTTCAGCAGTGGACGTCCTGTGGCTGAAGATGATGATGATGGTGAAAGGGGCCCCAATCTTTCTGTGCTTAAAGGCCCCAGCATGACCTGAGACGATGCTGTCAATAACTGAAATATATACACGACCGTGTTTCTTGGGATCATTTCATTTCCTACAGATGATACTCGTAAATGTCGGCAAGTAATCGCGTGCTCTCAATGACTTCTAAATGGAATCAATGGTCTATGGGCTTAAGTCCTTTCAGATATATGAAAGGAATCGTTACTGCTACCATAATTTAATTAACGTCAGTAGATAAATTGGTTGGCATAGAGAAACTAGCTTCCTCGGTTTCCCTTCCCTCTGTGCCGCTGATATTCCTAAAAAAAGGTTTATGTCGGGTGTGAATGGAAAGTTAGTCAAAAACCAAATCAAATCCCCTTCCCAATTCCTAATTTTTCCGTACCTTTAACGTCGGCAACGCAGCCATGATTCTTCTAGTATTGCGAGCCTACATGGGTGGTGGAGATCACATAGCATCAGGAGACCCGCTCGCTTGTTTGCCGGTCTATGCTAAAAAAAAAATGATTATAAATATCTGTGAAACTGACAAAATTGCTATTGCTCGTCTTTTGATTGACTTTACCAGTCAATCGTAAATTGTGCCCAAATCTTCGAAAGTCACTCTCAGTATATACTGTAAAATACATTTTTTTTATTAATAGTTGCCTTGGGCATAATTGTGGCATACTCGTTGATTGTGAAGCGATTCGAAAACCCGTTTCTTTTGTCGCATGTCATTATGCCTTTGTTGAACGAGCCATCATAATAATATCGCAACAACCGTTAGTGAAAGACATATTGTAGAATTTGTACTTTTGAAAACTTATGTTATCTGTTTACTTTAAGTACGAATCAGATAGTGTTAAAGACTACTTTTTATCACAGAAATAACACAGGAAAGACTTCCATGCAAGCGATGTCGCGGGCAAAATCATGAATAGTATGGTATATTCACCCGACAAGCAACAGGTTATATTCATGCCAGAAGCCTTATGAATCGTTCAAATTTGCCACCAGTACAACCACTTCTATCCTCAATTCATACATTAACCGCAATTAGGCTAACGTAGCTATATCTAGGTCAGAACCCTTTTCAATACGATTGGTGTTTGTACAATACAGGGACAATAATCTTTTTATCCTGCACGTGTAAAAATAATCGAGTCACGACATTAAAGTAACATCGGGATCGACATAGGTCATTAATTTTGTTTCTCGCCTCCATGACAAGACGAGTAGATCGCTCGGCTGATGGCAGGCGCCTACGCCTACCTATAACATTAGAAACACTATACACTAACTAGCACTTCGAATAGTAGTGCATGGCACTGTAAGCGGTCTTATTTCAAAACTTAAATTAACTACAGTGTCTGTTTATAATAACTAATTACTATGGCAGCTCATCCACCGAAAGAACGATGATGTTAAGTCTCATTATGCCCAGTAATTTCATTGGCTTTAATGTCCTTCAAACAGGAACACAATAGTGCTTGCACACTGGTGCTGGGTAGCAGAAATAGACAATGCGCTGTCTACCCTGACCGACTAAACTAACTAACTAAAACTAACTAGTAATTCTTAATAGACTATGTTGACGAGTTTGATTTTATTTTATTTATTCTGGAAATCTTTGGGGGAGGCCTCCGTCAGCAGTGGACGTCCTGTGGCTGATGATGATGATGATGATGATTATTTATTTAGGTTTTCCGGCAGACTTAACACTAATATTACAATAATACTTAAATTATATATCTTAAGTTGTAATGCAAGTCCAATTAAGGAAAACTCAACATGCACTTAGTATGTATAATGATACAAATTGTTAAAAAAAAAATGAGCTCATGCTGCTATATCTAAATGTTTTTAGAAGGTCAGCGGCTAAACATGACTATTCAATTTTGTAACATGTAAAAAATAACAGTATATTTTTGATGTACATAACAATAGTTTTTTTTACAGTCCCCACGCATAATTATAGCTAACGATGGCAGCCGTATGAATATTAATTATTATTTATTGTTAATTCTCGCTTAAGCCTTAAGGTGTAAATATTATGTCTATATTAAATTGCATGACAAAAGTATGTACAAATAGGGTCTTATTATCAGCGGTGGACTAAAAAGTTGGTCACGGCTGACAGCAGTCGTTAAGCTAAGTCGGAGTCTTCGGACGGCTTGAAAAATGTTGACACTAGGATGGCCAATATCCAATCGATATAGATTAAGATTAATTCATGCTCGACATGTCCAAGGAGTGAAAAAAATTACGAGCAGATTCCGAGTATTACAGGTGCGTTATTTTGTTGAAAGCATGGACTACCGATTTGCGTATATGCGTAAATAAGTAAATTATGTTTTTGTAAGTGGTAGAGCCACGCTGTAATTTTGTCTACACCATGAATGTACTAGGTTGTTATCACTGTCTCACAGAAAATCGACGGCAAATAGCAGCTTACTGTTGCGTTTCGTACGGTGAGTGGGATATCCCCCTTGCTTTCCCAATTCCTGGACTATCAACGCATCTATGATCACTTCCTCGTTTGTCGGCCTCTTCTATAAAAAATGTTCATTGACATGGTTTTTAATAAATAAACACATTTATTTTAATAAATTCTGACGAAGTTTATATAATGTGTAATATATTGTTAATATGAAATTATATTTAATACTAGATGACCCGGTGAACTTTGTATCACCTACATATATTTGTGTAAAATTTGTCCTCTCCCTGTCCTGTCACTGTCCTGTCCTGCCCAGCCCCGGTCCCTGTCCTGTCCCTGTCACTGTCACTGTCACTGTCCCTGTCCCTGTCACTGTCACTGTCACTGTCCCTGTCACTGTCCCTGTCACTGTCCCTGTCACTGTCCCTGTCACTGTCCCTGTCACTGTCCCTGTCACTGCCCCTGTCACTGTCCCTGTCCTGTCACTGTCCTGTCACTGTCCTGTCCTGCCCTGTCCCTGTCCCTGTCCCTGTCCCTGTCCCTGTCCCTGTCCCTGTCCCTGTCCCTGTCCCTGTCCCTGTCCCTGTCCCTGTCCCTGTCCCTGTCCCTGTCCCTGTCCCTGTCCCTGTCCCTGTCCCTGTCCCTGTCCTTGTCCCTGTCTAGTATAGCGTGGCGACCCGTCACCACGGTTGTCATTCGTTGACGGTCAACAATCCGGTTTATACCTGCGCTTATAGATGTTTCACATCAAAAAGACATCAAGTGTTTCATAGCCAGGAACAGTTTGTATTGGAAAATAAGTAAATTATGTTTTTGTAAGTGGTAGAGCCACGCTGTAATTTTGTCTACACCATGAATGTACTAGGTTGTTATCACTGTCTCACAGAAAATCGACGGCAAATAGCAGCTTACTGTTGCGTTTCGTACGGTGAGTGGGATATCCCCCTTGCTTTCCCAATTCCTGGACTATCAACGCATCTATGATCACTTCCTCGTTTGTCGGCCTCTTCTATAAAAAATGTTCATTGACATGGTTTTTAATAAATAAACACATTTATTTTAATAAATTCTGACGAAGTTTATATAATGTGTAATATATTGTTATTATGAAATTATATTTAATACTAGATGACCCGGTGAACTTTGTATCACCTACATATATTTGTGTAAAATTTGTCCTCTCCCTGTCCTGTCACTGTCCTGTCCTGCCCAGCCCCGGTCCCTGTCCTGTCCCTGTCACTGTCACTGTCCCTGTCCCTGTCACTGTCACTGTCACTGTCCCTGTCACTGTCCCTGTCACTGTCCCTGTCACTGTCCCTGTCACTGCCCCTGTCACTGTCCCTGTCCTGTCACTGTCCTGTCACTGTCCTGCCCTGTCCCTGTCCCTGTCCCTGTCCCTGTCCCTGTCCCTGTCCCTGTCCCTGTCCCTGTCCCTGTCCCTGTCCCTGTCCCTGTCCCTGTCCCTGTCCCTGTCTAGTATAGCGTGGCGACCCGTCACCACGGTTGTCATTCGTTGACGGTCAACAATCCGGTTTATACCTGCGCTTATAGATGTTTCACATCAAAAAGACATCAAGTGTTTCATAGCCAGGAACAGTTTGTATTGGAAAATTAAGTTGTCGTTTTAGTGTTTTCCTGTACTTATTATTTATGTTACTCATTTTTTCTCACCGGGTAAACCTTCCCTGAACTTCCACAAATATTTCAAGATCAGAATTAGCCAAATCGGTACAGCCAGTCTCGAGTTTTGGCGAGACACACGCACAGCGATTCATTTTTATATATATAGATAGATTTCCAATACAATGCTAGGAAATGTTTATGTTAACGACAAGATTGACTGTTCGCCAGTTTGTTCGACATTGTTGTTTCTCTTTATTGCTGTGTCATGCGTTGCGATAGTTTTCGTGTTTCAAATCACGTCCTCGTATGATACCTATATGATGATATGGATTACCAACCAGTTACCAGATACATTTATACCGACCGCTATAATCTAATTTAAAGTTAGTCTATATTCTATACTGCAGCTGAATATGTTTAAGATTATATTAATACATGGATCCAAATTAATTCAGTGTTGTTGAATTACAATAAAGCAAAACTTCATAAAAACTTTTCATTAGATATATATCATTCCCGCGAAGCGTATTACAGTTGTGGAAAAAACCTAGTAAGAAACTTCATCGGCTAGCTAAGATGTAATTTTATACATTGGTAATAATATTTTAAATTAGTCAGTCAAATGCAAGCGAGAATTTCAATTCACTTTTTGCGAAATAAAATATTTTTAAACACAATTATAGTGTCTCTATACAAATTGGTAAAAATATACCATGGTTGTGACCTTATTGCCGTCCAGTGGAGCAAATCAAAAGCAATGGTAGCTATTCTGTTATCATCCGACTAAACTTAAACTTGTTTTAGTCCGGTTTTAGTTCAAAGTCAACCCTTTTAATCGAAAAACTGAAGAAACTAATTACGTTATGCGTAATTTTAGTCGTATATTATGCATAATTTTAGTCCTATCAAACTAAAATTAGTGAAGTATGTTCGTTGCACACCTACAGAGACACACCAACACTTGAGGCGGCTGGTCATAAAGCCAAGTTTTTCTGTAACATGTGTTGAAAAGTATGTTGTGGCTAACCCACTGCGAGTGGGATAAGGGCAGGCGGAAGTTTGTTACACACCCAATTGACAGAAGTAAACTATTTCTAGTTAAATTTTGTTGATGACAACATAATAGGCACAAATGAATTTTAAATAAATAGGTTAATAATAGTCTGGTAAGTACCTACTTATTCTTTCTTACTTATTTTTTTCTAATTGGGAATGGGCGTATCCCACATCCCTTCGGCCACTCACCTAACTCAATGACCACTATTAGTTAATACAATAAAACGATATACACAGTTAAAATACCTATGCACCATAAAAGGCGCCAGTCATCCGTACTTTTCTCACGCTATTCGAGTTTTCTAAATCGTAAGTAGCTGTAACACGACCGAAGTCGGGTAAAAGCAAAGACAATGAGGGGTCACTGAACCGCTGCCCGGCCTGACCAACGCTACTTGTTCTGTAGATGTGGCGCTAGGTGTCGTGTGCCCGGCTTGTCTCTGAGAGGACAGGGTGGGTTTATGTTTTGTTTAATAAAGTAGGGTTATGCTTGCATCGCTGAAGGTTTAATCAGCGATGCAACTAGTGCACCGACGACCTTTCGCTGAGCTCATTACCGTCCAATGCAACGATAAAGCCGGTTTAAAAAAATTGAGGGTTTGATTTCAGTATCAGGGATACGTATTCTTTTTGCAAATGTTTAAGGAATATATTATAATTATCATAATGTAATATATCTTATTATAAGGAATAACTCTAGGACCACGTGACACTTTGATATTGTTTTATTAGAAAAATCTACATGAGTTAACAAATATCAACAGATATATATAACAGAAATGGATGTCACACTTTCAAGAATCAACAAAAAGTTTAAATAAATAATATAACAAAGTTGACATAATATATTCTGTTAGAGTTCTTACCAAGGTTTTTTAATGGAACAATATTATTTAATTAACGAGAACTTGTATTGATCACACATTCATTTAAACACAAAGGCGTGCATTTAAAATAGTTTTTTGTACAGCTCCGTATATATAATTGTTATTAAGATGTGACAGTGTGACTTGTATCCTTGTCATATGTGACAACCGTGGCCGCAGACCAGCTGCCGATTACAATTACCATTGTGATACAAACAGGTGCTGTTTGCATACGGTATACTAATGTGTAAATTAGCTTTATTTCAAACTAGTTAGTCGCTATCTCGCGAGGATAGACTGTGAGTTAATCTTGAATTCTGAATTTCGTGACCGTATAATGTCGCTGAAAACTCGGAGTTTTATCCAGGCTGAACTAAATATCTCCGAGTAAAACATTTATATAATTAAGGTTCGAGTTGAAAAATGGCCACTTGCGCGTCGGACTCGCTCATCCCCTCTTTAATTGTTGTGTTTTTTATTCTTATAAAGATAACCGTCATAAATCATAATGATTAATAAACAGGATTCTGTGAGTCAAATTATAATGGATTGTATTTTATTATTGCACACCCAAGAAATGTTCATGAGAGTCTGTATTCCTGTCATGCTTTTTTATTTTAATTAATGATGAATCTGTAGTTAAACGTTGTATCTAATATACTATTCTATCAATTACTCTATCAAGTATAGAAACTACTTTAAACATAACATATGCAAGAGCATAAATCTTTATGCAATTTGCGCATCCGCCGATAGACAGTTTAGTGCACAGGATATCAGAGCGTATTCATGATCAAGTCATTACCCGGTGAGAGCTCTCGGCAATGGCATGGAAACTTGGTGTCGTATAAAGTCTGTCTTAAAATACCTTATGTACTAACATAACACGCTGTTGGTGACATTTAAGTGCAGGTGAAAACAACATGAAATGCAATCAATTCATTAACAGGTACTCTCTAATTAAGTTCATAAAGAATAGTTATAAGAATCATGAAGAAGATAAAGTAGAAGCTGGCTTAGCGTAGCTTACAGTCCATATTTTCAAGTAAAACAATCACAAAATTTGCTTTCACATCACCCATATAATAGACATATCATACAAGAGGATTTGTAGGATTTGGAGACGTGATTAGTTTCTCCAGCAAAGAAAATGACTTCTGGCCAACTTTCGGGACAACTTATATCTCACTCCTTTCCGTGACCACGAAGGCAGAAAAGCTTTGAAAACGTCGCGAACAAAATTTAAAAGAAACCACGATAAAATCCGTTTAAATTAGCTTTATTTCAATGTGTAATATCCGCGTAAACATAGGAACTCATATTGTATGCATTGTTGACATATTTGGAATTATCGTAATCGAATATATTTCATTTAGGCAACACGACAGTTGATAAAATTGTTCCTACGGACGAAAGACGCGCACGCCTTTCATCAGTGTCCACTTAGTTTTCAGACAGCTCTGTAATTACCATCAGGTGGAGTACAGTTACTTTTTCGTGCCAAAACGAATCTAGACACAGGAAGTTCGAAACAAGATTTTTCAGTGACAGCAAAGGTGGATTATTTTTAATATACTGCGTTGTTGTTTCCAAAAAATATATTGGCATTTGACATTGCATTTTTGATGAGTTCTAAGTACTGTGTCAATCTTAAGACTTGGAAAATTTTGTCGAGTGGTTATTTTAAGAAAGTAGTAAAATTAGTCGTTCAGCCAAACCAGCTAGCGTCCGGTAATTCGGCCATTGGAGTTGCCCGTCTACGGAAACAATATTAATCTTGCAGTCATGCCTCAACTTTCCTAAGTAGAATTAAGTATTAAATGAACACTAAATTTGGTTAGTTGACTTGAAAATAAATTGTCGGTTGCGACACGATAGTACTACTTTGTGGTAGCAACTGTTTTGCCTTACGTTCGAAGGTTTTACAACTCGCCATTGACTTAATGATGTCACGTTCTTATTTCTTGACAAAATGAAAAGTACAATGTTGGTAGGTAACTTAGGGTCAGACTTGGTCGTTTTAGAATTATGTAGTTACATATTCTTTTTAAAACAACTTACTCAATATGCAGCTTTTTCTCATTCCGCAAATTAGTTATAATAAATATATGATCTATCTCTGCTCGTGGTGTAGAGGTACATATTATTCTTTTTATTTTTTTATTTATTAACAAATGGGTTTGTTCTTGACCTCAATCTAGCCGCATGGAAAAAGATGAGGACGACGAAGGAGCGAGCGCACCTAAGAGGTGCCGATTCACACTACTCTTAAAGAGATTCGGGTTGTACGCACGCGGAAAGACAGACGCAGGCAGGGAGTTCCACTCCTTGGCTGCGCGCATTATAAAGGATGACTTACATCGCTGTGTGCGAATATGAGACATATCAACCAAGTAGGGATGATATTTTGTGGTGCGTTTGGTGCTCCGATGGTAGAAGGGGGAAGGCGGGATGAGCACATATAGCTCTCGTGCACACTCTCCGAAGTACAGTCTATAAAAAACCGACAAGCAGGCAACCTTACAGCGGTGATCCAGACTGTGAAGCCTAGTCTTCACCAACTTTTCATCGCCTATCATTCTCTTGGCTCGGCGTTCAATGGAGTCCAGTACGGCAAGTTGATATTTTGCTGAGCCATCCCAAAGATGGCTGTAATATTCCATGCAAGAACGGACTTGTGTTTTATACAATGTTTAAAGCTGTCCAGGCATGAAGTATCGCTTTACTTGTTTAGGATTCCATTCTTGTCGAAACCAGTCATCTAAAGGTTTTATATGCGAGTATAATTATATTAACAATTGACAGTGAATCTGTCACCTATAAGGTCATTGTCATTTTAGAATTGCAATAATTTTCCAGGTTCCAATATAGAAAAAGATTTGATTTAGTTCACTTCCAACCCGCACAGGCCTAGTTCTCATGCAATCATTCCGGTTTGTCGACATTGCATCGACATTTCACATTGTCCTGTCTAACTCAGCTCTTATCTCTAAAGTCGTAGAAAGAAAAGTCACGATTATCCATGAGCGTGTTCATCCATGAGAAAAACGAAATATATAGAAAACTAATGTAATCAAACTCATTCTCAATAACAACACATCTGTCGCTAATTATAATTACATACATATAAGATAGACCTAAAGTGTGTGATATGGAAAATAATACTATCGAATATGTACAAAAAACCTCAAAGATATTTTTATTTAAGCCTTCGAAGAACCCTGACCAAGGTCAACCGCTGACACACATACCTACTTATATATTTATAGTATGCCTGTAGTATTGGGGTGGTTGTACCAAAATACCCCCCTTCAGCCTGCTCTGGGGTGGTACTAAACGGGGGTGGGGCTTCCTTATTGCATTATCCTTGTATGTAACCTTGAATGCAATGAATGGACTGGGTTTAAAAAATGTGAGGGGTGATAATTGATTGATGATGTGGGAATGAGTTTTCGGTCGCTTGATTATTTTATAATAACGTGGCTGCAGTTATTGAAAAGCATTGTTTTTGTTAAAGAACATCGGCGGAAGTAACATTTATTGTGTCATAGTGACCTACATTTTAGGGCGCTTTATCGGCAGTATTTCTGTAAACAATAATTATTCACACATTACTCGTTATTGGAATGAACAAATACAGCATAATCTTAAGGTCATGTTGTGCCGTATGTTATGTTAAATAAACATTTGGGTCATTCCATAAAACCGTCTGAAACTAAAAAGAAAATTCCCGACTAATTTTAGATTTTGGTGTAACTTTGAGAAACTCTACTCTAGGGTCCCAAAGAACAAAATTTACACGAGTTTGATTTTTACAAGCGCTTGTTTCCGCCTATTTAAATATAGACTTTTAAAAATCGATATTTTTAAACCTTATCAACATGTGCCGTGAATTTTTCTGTTTGAAGCTATCTGCATGATCAAGACGGAATTCACAGTGGGAAAGATAGTAGTTTAAGTGTAAATGAGGATAATTGGCTCGGACGATCCCTTTGAATAATAGCAGCATGCTGAAAATTAGTGTTTTTTAGTCATTTTTCGTGAATTTTAATCGATCCTTTTTTTAATTTTAATCCCCCTGATCCCACCTTTTCCCATCCCTTTTTCCTTCCCCTTCCCCTTGGCCCTTTGGCAGGCCGGCATGATCTTGCCGACCTACGATGGACACATTGTTTATCGTTGGTCGAAATTATTCTTGGATTGCGCTACACTTACCATCAGGTGTAGCGTAGTCACTTTGCCGAGCCAGGATAAAAAAAAAGTCCAGATTTTTGCTGTAAAAAAAAAACGGCTCGTACATGCACTAAACATTAAAATAACAAAACAAGTGATGTAGTCATTTTAATTTGAAGGTAAAAACAGTATATTCTGTGAGTATCAGGTTTTTATCTCGCAGTCAACACGTTCGTTTCATAACCTGAAAATTGGGATTTTTTAAAATTCCAAAATTTGAAGCAAAGTTTTTTTCTATGAAGAGTGGGCTGCTCAAATCAACTTGTGGCTGAATTTTGTCTATGATATGTATACTTAATTCCCGCGGAGCATGAGTTTTTAATTCTCAACAGTTAGACGCTAGAGTCGATTAAATTTCACGAAAAATGACTAAAAAACACTAATTTTCAGCATGCTGCTATTATTCAAAGGGATTGTCCGAGCCAATTATCATCATTTTCACTTAAACTACTATCTTTCCCACTGTGAATTCCGTCTTGATCATGCAGATAGCTTCAAACAGAAAAATTTCACAGCAAAAGTTGATAAGGTTTAAAAATATCGATATTAAAAGTCTATATTTAAATAGGCGGAAACAAGCGCTTGTAAAAATCAAACTAGTGTAAATTTTGTTCTTTAGGGTCCTAGAGTAGAATTTCTCAAAGTTACACCAAAATCTAAAATTAGTCCGGATTTTTTTTTTAGTTTCAGACGATTTTATATGGAATGACCCATTTGTAATATTATGTGATAATAACAATCTGTAAGTTTCGTTTTATTACTTATGAAAGGACAAAATCGAATGATATTGCATCCCTCGGCAGAATTATAAAATTAAATCTATTTTGTTGATTTTTGTGTTGCACAATAGGCCTTAAATATATATTTTTTTATTCTGGCTCGGCAAAGTGACTACGCCACATCTAATGGTAAGTGTAGCACAATCCAAGAATAGTGTCGACCAACGACAAACAGTGTAACTGTTGGGTGTATTTATTTATTTATTATTTAATTTAACAAACAAAAAGTCTTCTTCTAGTATATATTACTAGAAATTTTCTACATATCGGTTATGGAATTAAAACTTGGCAAACAAGGGATACACCAGGTTTCATTACTTTTCTACAACACTTATTAGTTAAGATAAAATCTACATACCTACAATGTCGTATGAACACATATATTGAACCTAACTAATTAAACTGGTATATAACCAGTCAATTCATTGTTTTGTTAAGCCGTGACGCGTACTTAGAGATAAGTGTGCCGATATGCATTCATGGAAATTTGTTTACATACCGGTTTAGCAAAATGACTACATCTGCAAGACCGTATAAACCAAGAGCGTGCCTTTTTATGGTTACCATATTATATTACATTTATAAAACATTGTTGTAAAACATTGTTTAACTTAGTATGGGGTTAGGACTATGTGTGCATTTTTTATTATTATTAATTATGGCATTTGACTGTCTTCGAATCATTTTACATTTTCTTCTAATCCACATGAAAGCCAGGTAATATTTAAGAGTATCGTTATCGTCTCCAATACTGTTAAAGGCGAGCACGAATTGGGTGATCTTAAGGGGGGAACCCACATTAGGAGGCTGTTTGACGCGGAGTTTTTGAGATTTTTTTTGGGTGGGAAAAAATAATTAGAATTTAATCAAATTTTCACATTATTTCATTCATATTTTGAACCGTATTTGTGATTTTTTTTAAATAATTTCAGTCAAGAATATCAAAGTTACGCTGTGATGACCGCGGAAGGTTGTGAGTATAGTACTCCAATTGCGTGCAGTGTAGCCATTCCGATTTTCATCTGAAATCAAAAAGGTTTTGGTTTTACATTAATAACTTATTTTCTAAGAATACGAACCTCAATGCAGGTGAAAATAATGAAAATTAAAAAAATTGCAGGCGTTGGAACAATTTATTTAGATTTTCACGACTTTTTTTCACTAATTATGCAAAAAAAATTGCCCTTAAAATCATGACATCATCTCACAAGTAGGTTCATATAATTCGTAATTTTATAAAGAATCATAGTATCAATTTTCATAATGATCGGTTCTATACTTTTTGAGTGAGACTGCACGCAAATGTGAAAAAAGTAATTTCGAGAAAAACGCGTTTGAAAAATAAATTCTCGATAACTAAAAACTCAAGGCAGTTACCAAAAATGTCAAATGCTTACCGATTAATCTGTAATTCCAGCAACATATAGTAATCCTCTTCTTCCTCATAGGCTTCTTTTTGCGCTTACAGCAGTGCTTTCCGAGCATTCCGACCGTCCGTCGACTCCAATGAACCATGGCGATTCTGCCGGCTAACGCGCTGGTTATGCATTTGTTCGTCATAATTGAAGCTTTGCGTGCCTACTACAATTCCTACCTCGTTCATGACCATCAGAAGGGATGAATTTCCTTCATTGAATAAGCCCGCGCTAAATACGATGCCAATCCAACGAGCGCAATTCAATTAAATTCATTTCAATTGTCCGTAGTGCAAATGTTTAGGAGCTAATCGCCAAATAGTGGAATTAAAACTTTCAGTCACATTTTGTGTTTGGCCACCTAAACATCTATGCCATGCCATCATTGATAATCTTCATATATTGAAAGAATTTCCTTCTGTACGTCGCGGCGAAATGGAGTACGGTGCGGTCCATGTTTCATTCCAAGAGCTGTTCGTTTCTGCCACTCGCACCAGTTGTCTTCTCCCTCTGGGCAATACTCGTGTCGAGGATTTTCATTCGTGGAAATCATATTATGATAGTATGTCGCCATAATTGCTTATTTCATGTCTTGTATACTATCTATATGTTATATGAATCGCTAGTCCGTAACAAGTGCTGAGCTTTTTCACTAATGACTCTGTAAGTTTGCCTTTTCCACCAAGCTTTTTAGTTTTTCGAATGTTTCGGAGTCGTCCCCATTCTCTTCATGGACGTTAGTATTGAAAGCGACTGTGAGGTTAAACCGGTCAAGACAACCAGAGGTAGTGTTTCGCCCTATCTGCGCTAGAGCCTGTATTCTGTACTCGATGTGCACGCGGTTCTATGCTCATAAAATCCAAACGAATGCGAATTTTGCTTTGAAATTTTGACAGCGTATTCTTGGATAGTTAAGCTAACGATACATGCAATAAAAAAAATCTAAATTTTTTGAACCTCCTAATGTGGTTTCCCCCCTTAATATGGAAATGGTCGTGAAGAAAGTTTGCGAGAATGTGCGTATTTCACTTATCCTGAGTAACATCCATAGCATTGGGAATGGGATTCAGAGTTGTAGTCGCAAGAGAAAGTATGATTTTACACCACACCCTAATATACGTGAGTATGTAAGATTATCATAATTTATGCCACGGACCATGGCACGAACATAAATTGTACTTTTATTTAACTGACCTCTGCTATTTGTATAAAAAGAAAATTCTATCTTATCTATACTAATAATAAAGCTGTAGAGTTTGATTGTTTGTTTGTTTGTTTGTTTGTTTGTTTGAACGCGCTAATCTCAGGAACTACTGGTTCGAATTGAAAAATTCTTTTTGTGTTGGAGAGTCCATTTATCGAGGAAGGCTTTAGGCTATATAACATTACGCTGCGACCATTAGAAGCGAAGCATCAGTGAAAAATGTTACAAAAACGGGGAAAATTATTCATATTTGAAGGCTTCCGTTGCTAAGCTACCGAAATTATATTATTTGAAGGCTTCCGTTGCTAAGCTACCCAAATCTATACTAATATTATAAAGCTGTAGAGTTTGATTGTTTGTTTGTTTGTTTGATCACGTGGGCGGAGCCGCGAGCAAAAGCTAGTATCCAGATAAAGATGTTACGCACCATTGCACCTTACATTTTTGAAAAATAAAAGAATATGATACAAAGATAGTAATCACAATAATAGTAAGTATGGTGCCCGAACGCACATTTTCATTAAAAAATATTCTCCATTCATTGCGAGGGGGCGAAGGGAGCAAGGGTGGCTCCATTGATGTTTCCCCCCGGGGAGGTGCTCCTACGTGGTAGCTACGACAGCTTCGGTTGGGTGCTTACTTATACCTACCTACCTACATACATACTTATTCAACAATATCTGATTATGTTGAGAAAATTCTCACAGATAATTTTCTTACCTATTATATTTATCTATTATGGTTTTAATTTTTAACATATCTCTTGATATGTATAATACTTACGTGCTTGCTTATGCTTACATTCTACTAGACAATGGTTATGCTAATCAAATATTTAAAGTGAATGGTGATAAACTCGTAAGATAAAAAGATACTACATTAACAAGTATGCATGTTACCTGTTTAATCCGGAATTCTCGACTTATAGAGGAGAAAAATAAAGTTCTGCCGTAGTTTATGAATGAAATTTATTTATCCTTTTGCGGCGTTGTAATTCTCAGGAAATATTAGATTTATTATTTTACATATTTATAAAGATGCTCACAAACTGTCTTCAATACATTACTATTTATTGATTTCCATTAGATTAATTAAACAATTAGCACCTTTTGCTCGCCGCTCTGCCCGTGTCCTAGGTCATGGTCTTCTTGTAATCAAATTTCATTCAAATCCGTTCAGCCTTTAAGGCGAGATTGATTAACAAACATCCAAACTTTTACATTCATAATGTTAGTAGGATGGTAGGATGTATGATCCATGAAAGTGATCCAATGTCAACGTTTTTTTTTATTTACGCCAACAAACGAAGGTCGGACATGGTATATGGACATGGTCAGTATCGAAACAAGTTTAAAACTTTTACTTTTCTTTTAGGAATACTTCATACGGTCCTATAGGCTGTTGAGCAGCTTAAAATATTTTTTTGTATTTTTCATTCCATAACGTGCACAAGTATCGGAGTATTAATACTAGGAACACACGACCATGGTATAAAATATGTATGACTGGTTCTTATCCATTCGTGTCATTATCTAATTTAATTGTAATTTTTTTTTACTCATTTACAAAGAACGGCCAATATGTTGTACAAGAAACCGTCATGTTAAAGTCGTCGCGGCATTTGGATTATGGTTATATGATTGAAAGGTAGCATCAAAATATAATAAATGGTTCAATATTATAACAAAGTTCAGTGATTGATTGACAATTAATTATACGACTCACGAAAAAATTTCCACATACTCTTTCCGCATAGGCCGATAAGGCACTGATGAATCCTTGTGAGTTTTCAAATGTTTATAGGTGGCGGTGATCACTTACTATCAGGTTACCTATTTTGCTAGCCCGCTCTTCCGAAAAAATCAGTTCTAATTGAACTACGAGTCGCTACAAATAACAAAAAAAAACCTTATAAGGATAATCAGATGTTGAGTGTAACCTTGACCCCGTCGCAGTATAACTACTGTTTTATTATGTATTCTTGTTATATAATACTAGCTTTTGCTCGCGGCTCCGCCCACGTGATCAAATAAACAAACAAACAATCAAACTCTACAGCTTTATAATATTAGTATAGATTTGATTTTGATTTGACAACGGAAGCCTTCAAATAATATTATTCGGGTAGCTTAGCAACGGAAGCCTTCAAATATGAATAATTTTCCCCGTTTTTGCAACATTTTTCAGTGATGCTTCGCTTCTAATGGTCGCAGCGTAATGTTATATAGCCTAAAGCCTTCCTCGATAAATGGACTATCCAACACAAAAAGAATTTTTCAATTCGAACCAGTAGTTCCTGAGATTAGCACGTTCAAACAAACAAACAAACAAACAAACAAACAATCAAACTCTACAGCTTTATTATATTAGTATAGATGTACATAATGTTACATAATGCGTTTGTAAATACATCTTTGTGATTGTTTTTAAATATATTACAATGTGTTTCAATATAATACTATAACTACTTTAATATTTGGTATACAGTCTTTTATCTAATCTTCTAAATAAAATTAGATGGCTATTTTCTTTAGATACTCATTTCAGAGAAGCTGGTGGGAGGGTACCTGATATTTTTGTACCCGACTGTATTGCGACCACCGTACACATGGTGAAAAACCCGCGACAATGGCTCGTTCAAGTGAGTCGCGATCAGCCGGTGTATATCCTGTAACTTCAGGCCGGCATAATTCTGACGACCGCCGAGGGACTCGAAGTCTCTTGAAGGTCGACATTATTTTTGGATTGCACTGTACTTAACATCAGGTCCAGTGTAGTCACTGTGCCGTGCCAAAATAAGAACGAAAAAGTAAAATACATTTACTCTTAAATAATATTAGTAGGTGACAAAAAAGCAGTGTTCGACAATCTCTGCAAAAAAATTAACAAACAATTATCTATTGAAATAAAACTAATTTAAACGGATTTTATCGCGGTTTTTTATTAATTTTGATCCCGACGTTTCGAAGACTTTACTTTACTTTTTAAACAATTATCTAACAGTCATAGTCAATAATATTTACGGTTATTATTTTTGTATTTTCAGGCGTGGTATGGACAAGGAGGGCGGCGAGGGCGCCGAGGCGGCGGGAAAGGCGCCTCCCGATGGACTGCTCGACGCGGCCGGCCTCTTCGGAGGTATGTACTCTACTTACATAACAATAAAGTGCTATAATATATTTAATTGATTTTTTTATTGTCTTGGTGCAATAAAGCTGAATAAGGAATGAATTCATGTAAATTTAGGCCTTTTAGAAGTATTACCGAGTATAGGAGACCGCAACAGATTTCTTTCTGAATTCACATTTAATTATCATAGAAAAAAAATCAAACAAAGTTATTTAATCAGAACTGAAGTCAGAAGAAATCAGAAGTATGTACTAAAGGGAGTTCAGAAGCTGACAGTCATTTGTTTCCATTAATACCCATACAAAGGAAATGCTCTTCATAGGGAATCATTGATGTCTTTTTAGACTCCAGTTCGCGATATATGAGTAATATGTTGTTAAAAGCGACAGTATACTAAAATGCTACACAACTGTCCGACTATTTATCTAGATTAACCACTATATATTTATGACGGGCCATACATTTTGGGCGATAAATGAATCTTAAATAATTTACACGAGACGCAAAATTTATTCTACAGATGTTATTATTTTCTTTCTAGGGTGGGTTTTATATTTTCTAGAATATATTGAAAAGCTCTATATTTACAGTAGGGCTGCTTGTTATAATACAATGCTGAATGATATTCTAAAGGCCGACGCACGTTCTTTCACTATACTTCAATTGTCGACGTAAATTATATTGCAACGAGCTATTGTTAGCGAAGGCTTCGCGGGATCATATCATAAGGATCTCATTTCCTCGGGATAAAAACGATGCCATTGTTACCCCGGAAAGTAAACTGTACGCAAGCAGGTAACTAAAAGTAAAAAAAAAGTAAGTAGTAGTAGTTTTTGGTAGTTAAAAGTTTAATTTTAATATCAACGTTGCATAATATATTTTTCTTATACCAGTGTCGATGTTGATTGCAAGACCATAGAGAATAGAATTGTATTGTTTTGTAAGCAATCACTAGCCGATCGATTGACTAAAGAGCATCGAGCCATTAACATGCAAATAGCTAGACTGTGGTTATCTCGAAATTCATCAAGATTTAATCAACAACTTCTCCCCAATAAATAACTTCTGGGTCTCCTTTCGCTAGCCTAAAACTTTTAACACACATAGTACTAAACGTATCTTTAGTATATATTCATTTCACTTATAGCGCGTATATAAGATATTATTTTTAATAAACTGCTATTGATTGACCAGTATATTTATTTATTGGTATCGCATGTGTGATCAAAGACACATAAACTAGTATAGGAAGTTATAAAGCTGCCACTTTCTAACCGAGTGGTGAACATAAAGCAAGATGAATGCATACAAATAGCACAATTGCGGAACGTATCATCTCTTTTATATGCACATTGATCATATTTATTACACGCGTGTCCTCACCATACTAAACACTATGTATAGTACTCTTTATTTCAAATGGATTTTTTTTACATTTTTAAATATTAGTTACAAACAAAAGAGCACATTTAAAAATATAAAAAACATTACCCTCCAATGGCGAGGCCTAGGACCCAAGCCACCAGGGGTTAGGACCCAAGAGAGAGAAACCTCCTCACAATGCGTGCCGTGTCTAATAACACCGCTTTTTATATCTGGCTATTGACCCAACGACCAATTCAGAGCCTCTGAAGATGTTGGTCGAGGCTCTTCGGTATCAACCCATGGGCAGAGACGACTATCGGGACAATAATTGTTGAGTCCACATCCCACATCTCGGTAACCTCGTGTGCCAGATCTAAATATTTGCTAATTTTACTAGACACGATTATTGTTACGTAGCACAACGTTAGCTAATGTTTTTAAGGTTCAGATAGTTTAAATTGCTTAATTTAGCGAAATAGGACTGTGTTGTTTTGCTATAGGTCTATAAATGTCGAGTCGCATGTCTTTTTCTATGATTATGTTGTTGTTGTTTCATATACATTTTTATTAATTCAACCCAATAAATATAAATGGTTGTAATGTATAGTGTCTGGCCGACACCTTCTTCATCATTCAAAATGCATTAATAACTCACAGTGTTGCGGTTAAATTTTCTCTTTCGTTCAGGAAGCCAATGCGTCGTGTCGACGATTGTCAATCTTAATACTAGTTTGAAGTGGTAATGGGTCCCGCCTCCTCGATTGAAAATTAGGTAGTGGCAGTGAGCATCGTTTACTTTATAATACCCAGAAGATTGCTGTTCTTTAGTATTGTGTTGGGCCACCCCCCTCGCGATTTTCTCCCTGTTAGAAGTAGTTACAAAAGTGTGGAGCAACTCTGTTATTCTTAATGTCAAGAAACTCCCACGAGGATATGTAATTTACAATGTAGCTCAGCTCGGTGTCAGTTCAATACACTTTAAACACAAGTATGCTAAATATATTTTACAAGTACGCTCAATGGTTAAGAGCTATGTGTTTAGAAAACATTCACTTTTTGCAGTCGGCCGACGGTCGAGACAAACGTTGTTAACTGGTAGAGATGCGCTCTGTTCGATTCCGATCCGAGATAATATGCGTTCTTTTAATACTCTTGAGTGCCTCAGCTCAATATTTGTAAGATTCTCATTACTTATAGTATCATATTGTGATGAAACTTAGTTGCATGTCTGGTATGAGGGTAGTGACATATTTGCAATAGACTGGATGGCATGTATTGCGACATAAAATATTGAGAGCGTTTTAACCATCTCACATCCACACTGCACGGCGGTCGATAATCTGTTTCTCGATTTACTTACGAATCGAAACATTCTGCACCACGGGTCATGGTTAATTTGGTAGATATAACATAATAATATATGGTTATACATATATACGTACGTTTATCAGAATAAAATCCAAGTGTGCCAATTTTTATCACGTAGATCGAAGTTGTCATCGCGGTGCGCATATATCGGCACTTGAAGGAGTACACATAAGAGGTCCACGTATTATGCCTAGTCCGTGTTCTGCACAGTGACATCTCTAGCGAATATCGTGAACAGTTCAAATCGCGTCACGTCCGCGTCGGATGGTAACACACTATGGTGGTCGATAATTTCTGCAGTGTCTATCGTTTTCCGGTCGTTCATCGGCCATCGCTCGTCGGTACTCGGGGCTAATAGCTGCCGATGGTGCGTGTGTCTTTTGTTTGTGCCCGCGTTGTAACTCGTCTCATTGTCGTTTGAACGCTGCACTGGGTGCTTTCGGTGCGCAGGGCTGCCAACATATTTTTTATTCTATAGGTGTTCCAAATTCTAATTATAATACAAAAAATTATATCGCAGAGGTTATTTATGATTAATTTAGTAATTATTAGAGATGTGCCGATTATGACTTTGGCCGACTAGCCGATTAGTCGGTTGTAAAGAGGCCGACTAGTCGGCCGACTATTCGGCCGAGCCGATCACCGTTTCGGGGATATCCGTGACGCTTCGTTTACAGCTGATGCGCGCGCAAGTTGCAACCCGCGCCGCCGCCTGCGAGCGTGTCGGAACCTATTTTGTTTACGTCGCATTGTTTCTTGATTTTTGCTTCTGTATTGTCAGAGCGGTGTTATTGTGTAAAAAAAATATTTTTGTGGAAAGATAATACCGGTATTGTTTATTAAAGCGAAGAGCTCAATTAAAATTTTATCATGTCAAAAAGAAAGTCTCGTGTATGGATTTTTAAGAAGTGTAAGAAGTTGGATAGTCGGCGCTCTTTGCCGAATAGTCGCCGACTACAATAGTGACCGGATAGTCGGCTTTACCGAATAGTCGCCGACTAGTCGGCACATCTCTAGTAATTATTAACCATCTAATTTGCAGAGTAAATATATATTACACGCAAGGTAAAAATAGAGTAAACCATTATGATTCGCCATCGCAACTTTAGTTTCCAAGTAAACTGTAACAAACATTATGTCTGCCGAAAGTTTCTCGTTTATAGTTAGTTGAATTCGTTAATAAAATCAAAATCAGTGCGCACTTAGAAAAGCAGTACACGTTGTTCGGTCGCATTTTGTTTTTCAAATGACTGGCGCAATGCCAACATTTGTTTCCATTCATCTAGCTATTCTTTATCAATGAAATAAATTGCCATTCAAATGGAAATATATTATTTAAACTATACCACCAAACTATAGCCAATGCGACAAATATCATAATATGATTGCATCCATGCACCCAACATCCATGCGTCTAAACATCGCAACATTTGTAATAATATCAGTAGACACGACAGACAACCCTGTTCTCGCGTGTTACTATACCTTATAAGTAAACTTGGCCGAGGTCACTGCCCCCGGGGCCGGGCTAGCGTGAGTCTACACCTTACACCAATAGCAACAAGGTACATTTCGGCATACGTTGTCGGGTACAGGCGATGTTTCCTCGTTATTGAGGTATTTATTTAGTACGTCTTTAGCGATTTATGTTGATAGTTGGATTTGGTTAATCTTGATATGTGAATAGGTGTGTACATCGTGTTTTCGATGCGATGGGATTATTTTGTAGTTAAAGACGAGTTTAGTTTTCGAGGAAAGCATTATTGAGAAGTTTTTTCGTTCGGAAATAGTTACAGCACTACGACAGCAGTTATACATAGGTCCCTCGTATGCGAGAGGCCGTCTGAGTTGGTACCACCTTGTCTGTTTCTGCCGCCAAGCAACAGTGTGTAAGCACTATTGTGTTTCGGCTTGAAGGACAATTAAGCCAGCGAAATTACTTGGCATTATGAGACTTAATATTAAGTAATATAATAGACTTAATGTTTAGTACGAATATCTCTGGTAAAAGTGTACCTCATAACTTTTGTACCCGACTAGATAGCGGCCACCATACACATGGTGGAAAACACGCTATAATGGCTCGTTCGGGCGAGTCGTGTTCCGGGGTCAGCCAGTGTATATCCAGTAAATTCAGGGCGGTATAATTCTGTCGACCGCCGAGAGACGCAGTATCTCTTTATGTTCGTCACTATATTGGACTGCAATGTACTTAAAATCCGGTGTAGTGTGGTCACTGCCGTGCCAGGGTAATAAAAAAAAATGCAATAATGTCCGGCATTCAGCGCCTCGTGATTCTCTCACTCGTCAAATAAGTACAAAATCTAATATACAACTCTACCTATACATAGGTATATTGGATTGTCACCGCGCCTTCGTATTTCATAACATTAACAAGATAGCCAATGCGAATAATTTCATTCATAATACTTTATATTATCATTAGGAAAAAAAAATGCTGGTGATAAGATATTCATATCCGCCCGGATAACGACCACCGTACACATTGTGTTAAAACCTGCCATAGTGATCCAGAAATCCTCTCCGAAGAGGGAAGAAGTATTTATACAGGCCGGCATGACTGGTGACCAACGATAAACTCGATTGATTTTCAGTGGTCGCTGGTTTTTTGGACTGCACTACGCTTTCGATCAGGTGTAGCGCCGTCACTTTGCCGTGCTCGGATAAAAAAATCAAAAAAAGGTTACTTTTATAAATAGGAATATTTACTTGATGGCTGTATAGTGTTATTGCACATGTCTGGGTACTGTCCTGTCACGGTGACTGGATCAGTCTTTGTACATTCAGTTAATCTGCAAGCTGGCACGTGAAGCGATTCCGGCTGATAAGATTTTGTCACGTGTCTGCTGTCTTGTTTGGTATAGAGTTAATTATTTAGCAAACAGGTTAACACATAATAATAAGCTCTCGGCTATGTCACCGAAGGAGTAGGCAGGCATGCAACAATTACGTGTACGGTTCGCCAAGCCTGGTTTCGTTCCGTGATGTGATAGGGGGCGAGCCACGAAGCTATAGTAAAAGTAGATGTTTGTTGTCCGATCTCTCCTTCTATTAGAGTATCACTAATATGTTTGGGCTTCACGAATGAAAGTTGAGCTTTAAAAAGTTATTAGAAGCTTAAGTTAGGTTACATCCCCTTTTACTCTAGCTTAGTGGTAGCGAGCCCTTCGCCATATAGGATTTATCGAATCGATATTTCAAGCGCAAATTGTGATTGCCCGACCTGAGATTGAACCCAGTACCCTCTCGGTTTTTCGACCTAAGTACGCTGCCACTAGACTAATCAGGTAAACAAAAAGGCCGGCAACGCATTTGCAAGCCCTCTGGTGTTGCAGGTGTTCATGGGCGGCGGTGATCACTTTCCATCAGGTGAGCCTCCTGCCCGTTTGCCCCCTTATTCAAAAAAAAAAAAAGTAAACAGGATTTAGGATGATAAAAAAAGGGAAAATTAATATGCTATTGCTATAATATATGCTAATATGAATGACCGCATTAATAATGTCCTTTAAACGTTTTTTTTTTGCAATAAAACGGCAATATGTTACCCCGACTGATATTGTCAACGAATGTTCCATTCGAGAATTTATTTGGTGTATATTTTATCGTTTAATATACGAACAGTGTTGCTAGTCTCACATATTACTTTCATAAATTGTGCAGGTCAGTCCGGCGCACTTTTGCTTACAATTTAGTACTATCATAGTTTATGTTTACGAGAGCCGTGTGTGTTCATTTAGAATAGACATCAGTGGCAAAAGCCAAACGTTTTTAAACGTGAGGCCGACGTTAGTTATAGACGATTGCGCTAATTTTTTTTACTGTTCACATAATTATAAGTTGGGATAATGGGTAAACTTTTCACTTAAATATATGTTTATAAATAAAAGCCGGAAGGCATCACGTTGTATGGAGCCTTCGCCACTGGCAGACTCAGCTTTGTTTGATAGCTCAAACAATATGTTTATATTACGGTGCTAGTACTAATTTGGTATTATATGTTTACAATATATATGTAATCATCTTCCTGACCGATTTCGGCTACGGCGACTGTTTCTTAGTCTTCTTATGGTTAGCATAGATTTATTGAAGAGTCTGCTGCTGTGGCCTCTAATGCGGTTACAAGTTCAGCAACCCGCTGACGTAATTACATGTATCGTAAGTAGGTGGTTTAGCCTTCTGTATATCGCGTTTTTTGTTAATCTCGTTACGGCACTCTATCTCGTCTTTCTGGTAAATATACTGACATCATTAAGTGCGGTGCGCAGCGTAATCTTCCCACTGAGAGGGCTCAAGTTTGCACTCTTCATGTGTCTTCAGAACACCTTGTAATAATATATATAGTCCAGCGGTACAAAGCATGCGGGCACTCCGAATACTAGTGAGGTAATAGTTCCTCGCGTCCTCCGTGAGTCATCGACGGCGCGTCCGCAAGCAGAATGTTTATTCGTTTTTTTTTTACTCACATCACAAGCAGGTATTTTTGTTTAACGCACCGAGGACCTAATAGAAATTTTTTATTGATTTAGAACAAAGAGGCTGTTATATAGATCATGCTCTTTGTTGTAGAGTGTTCGTTTTGATCTCATCTTTATGTCTTGCGTGATTTTGAATCATCCCAAACGTTATTTGGAGCATCCCGAAGTCCCTAAGTGGGCGTGTAATAGGGAAGTGCTATATCATATTTTTTAGGTTATCGACGTTAGAATATGCGAAACATAACTTGGTTGTCCTGACGATAGTAGCTTTACCCACCACCTACATTTCCCGTCACACTTTAAGTCTCGTATAACAATAACTTCAATACCGTTTGTAGCTAACTTCAAGCCGTTTAGAATTAATTACGCCTCTTGTACACCTACCATTATTACATCACCATCATAATTATCAGCCAAGCCATTGCTTGACATAGGTCTCACCTAAAGCACTCCATTGGGCAAAGCGATATTCGATGATTCAATTGAACATGTATTGTCCTAATTAGTTTGTACTGTTGGACCGGTTGCTTGTTTCGTTCTAGATTCAAGTAAGGATTCATCGGTACCCATTCTGTTATCACTTGATTAAACTAAGTCCTAACTAAACAGATATACCTAGTATATATTTTTATTTGTTTTATTTGATTGAATGACGAGACGGGCAAGTTGCTCGCCTGACGGTAAGCGCCGCGCCTGCCCATAAACAGAAGCAACACCACACAGAACTTTGAATTACAAAGCACTACATGTCAATGAACTGCGCTCGTCACCCTGAGACATAATATGTTAAGTCTCATAATGGCCAGTAATTTCAGTAATGTCCAGTTACTGGCTTTAATGTCCTTCAAACCGAAATACAACAGGGCTTACTCAGTTGTTTGGTGGCAGAAATAGACAAAGCGGTGGTACCAACCCAGACGGACTCTCGCATACAAGGGACTTACCACCTTGTGTCATATAATACGTATACAAGACTAACTCGGTAAATTGTATCTGCAATATTTGCTTGTTTGCTAAGAATTATATGTACATACGTTTAAATAATGTAAGTACTAGTTCGCAAAGGTTTCTCAGCGTTATTTAAACTCCTCCGTCAGCCTTTGGAGTGAAGCCAAATGTGTTCCTGATCCATACAGCACATAGTGTACATTTCGCTATACTTATGTGCGAATGACAGCGGAGTTGGCGCTCCAGTTGATAGTACGGGAGTCGGGTTTTCACGTTAACACCAACTGACGCTGCATCTTGGTTCACATAGTGATATTGTGTGAATATTGCGCTTGTATATTAGTAAACTTTGTATAAATATAGGCATTTCGATGTCTTTTAACCCCTGACTATGGTTTTATAAGTTTAATTCGTTTGCTGTGGCATGTCAGCGCCTAAACGAATGGACCGCTTTCGGGATTTTTATTTGAAATCTGGTTTAATCGAGATGGTTCGAATAAAGTGGATGAATTAATTTGTAGGAAATGTATTTAGCCATTTAAAGTTATACAATTATACAATACAATACAAAACTCTTTATTGAAAACCATTTACAAGCAAGTAATTAAAACTAAAAAGCTGGTGTTAAACTTATGGAAGACAATGGGCGGTCTTATTGCTAAAAGCAATCTCTTTCAGACAATTATATTCGAATATAAATACTAAATCGATGAAAATCCAAATGCTTTTCTGATTGACTTTGGGGTTTTTTAACGGATAGGATGGTTAGGTTATTTTCGGGATTAATTCGGGGTCTCATGATTATTTCAATTTATGGAATAGAGTATAGATTTCTTATTCCACATGATTGACGCTAGATCCTTAAAACATTAAACTATTTTGATATAATAAAATTCGCCCGATACATAGTGTTAGAGATTGTAAGAAATATATGCGAAAAACCGAATGCAATTATTACTCGTACAAAGTTATTAAATCAATATTTGCCATGTAAATACTTTGTTTGGTGAGAAATGTTTGATTTCTTATGCAATGTTGTGTAATCTGAATGTCGTTGAGGTCGAACCGACGTAATGTCTGTAGGTTTCCCGACACGTTAGTCAGTATTTTCTAATCTAATATAATAATGGTAAAAGGATGAAAGGCTGGCAATTTGGTTCCCGTTGCGGGTTGTAGGGGTCTTATTCACCGAATGATTTTTTTCTGTTGATGAAGCCGGTCGAAAATTAAACCAATAGGTTTCGGTGTGTAGTTAACCTTTAACTAGTGACATGGAGTCTCACAGGCGTCGCGCATTTTGCGAATTCTTAGAATTGGGCAGTGTTAACTTTATCGTTTTTCTCGCATAAAGTCGATTAAAACGTAGAATCAGGATCTCATACCAGTTAAGGTCGAGAAATACCACTAACTGTTAAAACCCTTTTTTTTATTTATTTATATATTATAAACAAAGTTGGTTTAATATAGTGATGAGTTTTTCATTACATACCGATAGTTGAATATCATTACAATTTTGGAACACGCTAGCAGATTTTCCCAACAAAAATGAATTTAAAAGTAGTAGCCTGTGAGACGTCATGTCCTCTATAGTGTTATAAACTTCTCATGTCACCAGTTAAGGGTTAAATGCAATATTATCATTGTTACAGCATACTGGGGTCGAGATGGCACCGGCGGCGGTGCGGCGGCGCAGGCCCAGGTGCAGGCGCAGGCCGCACTGTTCGGCTTCGGCTCGCGCTACCCGCCGCCTACCACGCTCGGCGTCGCCGCCAACCAGGCAGCCTCGCTTGGACTACATCCTGCCGCTAGTGAGTATTTATATATTAATTATAACACATTTTATGAAACAAACATTTTATGAGTGGTAGAGCCACGCTGTAGACAGTTTTGTCTACAGCATGATTGGGCCGGTTCAACCGGGTGATTACCACTGTCTCACAGAAAATCGACGTAAAGTAGCGGTTTGATGCTGCGTTTCGTACGGTGAGTGAGATATCCAGAGGCCCAAATACCCTTCCCCTTCCCAATCCCTAATTATCCCTTTCCTTTAAGGTCGGCAACCCATAATTCTTCTAATATTGTGGGCGTACATGGGCGGTGGAGATCACTTACCATCAGGTGACCCACTTGCTCATTTGCCGATCTATGCTATAAAAAAACATTATGTGAGTGTGATAGAGACTGCAAGGAAGACAGGAAGTATTGTGTACCAACATCTGCATGTAAGGGCTGGCTCAGTCCGTACAACTGTGACACAGATGATCCACATAGTACTCATAGGTCTTAGCTGATATCTGGAGATGTCCTCTAACGTCCGACCTTCAGTTCCATATGCTCGAAAGACGTGCATGATACACTTAATGTTCGGGTTTTTACGGACGACGGTGATATGATTCTTCTGCTATAGTGAGCGTATATAGACGGTGGTAACTTGCCATCTGGTGACCGACTTGCTCGTTTGCCGGCCTATGCTATAACAAAGTCCGCGGACGGCCTAAAAAGCCCTGGTTTCACGTATAAGAGGTAAACACGAGAGTCAATGGTACTGACTCCAAGAAGTATAGCAATAAAACTAGTCTATAAAACCTCGAAGTTAAAGCCATTAATTTGGCTTAAAGCTCAAAGACCGTAACGTAATGTAACTTAATCAGGCAGCTATACAAATCCCTTGAGAGTTAATATAACATCCATCGTGGTTTGCTAATCTAACCTATTATAATTAATCAGACTGTAACACAGCCTCTGCGAAGCTCAGATTACGTTATTAGGCTTTTGGATTATGGACACCCAGTCCTCTGTCTGATAAAAGTCTACGTTCTAACAATTATTATTATGTCCGGAACGTAGTCTCATTGAAATGAAATGAAATAGTTTATTAATCATGTAGGCAATTGAAATAGCGCTTATGAAAAGCCAGTACTAATTTAAAAGAAACTTATGTATGGATATAAATATCAACTAACGTAGACATAGCATCATCATAATACATTAGATAATTACACTAAATCTATTTATATTTATTATTTATCTATTATTCTTATATCGGTATAGATAGATTGCCACCGATATAAAATTATAATAGTCTCCTTTTTGACTGCCTCAGTGACGCAGATGTAATGCGTACGCGGTAAGACTGTTGTGCTGAGATCTCGGATTCGATCCCCGGGTCGGGTAAAAGTGATATTGGGTTTTCCTATCTCGAAATGCTCAATATCCGTCCAGAGTCCGGAATTGCGCCCGGTATGGCGATAGGTTCGCCCTCCATCACATCATGTATGTGTGATGTGAAATGTGAGTGTACTAGTTACACCTCTGCCTACCCCTTGAGGGAATACAGGCGTGAGTGGATATGTAGTCTCCGATCATCGAATGGTAGAGCCGCACTGTATTCCACCTGCCTACTACATGGCTGTGTCGACTCGAACGGAGAAACCTCGATTGAGATTGCTAATGCCCAATAAATCCCCACCGCCCTAATATTTTTTCTTAAAGGCAACTTATCATACTTCTAGCATTGTCCATGAGCGATTGATAATAATTTACCGTTCTGCAAATTTATTTCATGTTTGTTTGCCTTCTCCTATAAAAGAACGTTAAAGCTCTCAACAGATTTAGTCTACAGTATTTTTGTTCTCTTACAGGCGCAGCGTGGTGGTCCATGGCGTCTCATCTAGCGGCGCAGGACTACTTGGCGCGACTGCAGGCGTCAGGGCTGAACTTCCCGCCGATGGCTGATCCGTACGCTGCGCTCTCGGCGCTTTCAGGAGGCTCGCTCAAACAGAACAAGCCTGTCAAACCGCCTGGAAGGAATGAAAGGTATGGTTATGTCAATGTCAGTCATTTGTTTGAACCTAGCCACTTCGAAGCGTTCTATATAATAGTGTGTGTTGGTGTATTGTTTAAGAAATTGCCCAATTTGTCGGCACGATTACTCGGTTAGGTTTCAGGTGTCCTTGGTACGTAAACCACCACTAATGGCTACTGCTGCATGATGTATGGGAAACGAAAACTGACATAGTTTTAGAGAACTACCAATACTTGCAGTAGGGCCTACATTACCTACCTAATACATTAATGTTTGATATCGGTAACAATAGTTCTTCCGTTGCGGGTTGGTATCAAACAGGCGGCGAGTCGAACCATCATAAATATTTTTTTGTGATAACCGCAGCGCGCGCTATTGGTGCTTGTATTAAAATATTCTCTTCTGTTATCATAGGTCTGGTCGCGGCAGCACGTCGTCAAGCGCAACCAACAAGGAGAAGAGTCCATCCACCAGCACCGCCTCGCCGAGCATGAGTGAGTGGGGCACGTATCCGCTTCGCTTATTACTAGCTTACTAATATCGTCATTACGGCAGACTTCCGATGGTCGCGTCATCGCGAGCATCAGCAATGACAACGCCATACTGAAAGCGCTAGTGTCGCCGACAGTTAGTGACACTACCAACGCGCATTTATATAGCGCACAGTACAAACGCGTAGACGCGGCCATGCGAAGTCTGCCTTTATATGTATAATATACAACTAATAAATAATCAGAAACTTAAATGATAGTACGCGGACATAGGTATTAGCTGTAGCTTAGGTCATAGACGAAATATGTCTTAGTATCTAGTTTAGAAAATAAAGCTTCTGGTAGCGTTCTGAATTTTACACAATAGATGTTGTCATAGTGATGGGAAATTTCTGGATTATTTTAAAGCTACATTCTTGGTAATAGCGATAATAGTTTATGAACATAGCCGTCTTCTAATGCTGCAATGTGGTGGTGTGTCGCTTTTAATTTAGGAACAGAGTTCAGTCTAAACCCATTACTTCTCTAAGCGCTTCCTCATTGAATACTTTAATAACAGGATCATCGTACGGGTTCCCGAAAACCTCGTCCCCTTCAACGATGCACTCGCAACAATCGTTGTCTAGTCTCGCGTCACTCAACAGCCTCGTGTCTGCGCCGCACCAAGCCAAAAGCACGCCGAAGCAACAGACGCCTCCTTCTTCGCAGAGCAGTCAGTATAATACTTTTTCATGTTTAATTATACAATAATATGTTTATTCTGTTGTTGGAGCAGGGTTCGAAAATATCCGATATTTATTATAAATATCAAAATATCGGATATTTATGATATATATCCGATATATATCAAGTTTGATATATATCCATTTTGTATGAAAGTCGTATTATTATTTTATTGTATTATTTATGAATACTGTTTGCATATTGCAAAATCTACTTTTAGATAAGGCATAATCAACTAAAAAACATAAAATCTTCTTTTACGGCAGAAGTGTTGCCATTAATGGATTATAACTTACCATTAGGGAGTATGTTTTAACTCTACTCTCACGCCATCTACATTTGGGATACAGTAACAAACGCAAAAAAATACTTAATATTAATTTATTAAACCAATTTTGTATTGCAATATATTATAAAACATTTGATAAGTATATCCATTGATATATATCGTCAAAACCCGTTTGATATATATCGGATATATATCTTGATATATATCCATTGATATATATCCTCGAACCCTGTTGGAGTCTTGGTTTTTTGTTATCATTCGAGTATTCAGCTTTTAAAATTTTTATGATGATGTCAAGTTAGTTGGTGGCTGGTAAATATGTCCCAGGGATTTATGTCCTGTTCATTACATGGAACCATATTGCTGTTAATTTAATTATTTATTTCAAGTTCAGAGAACTTATAGCTATGTTTTCTGAAATAAATTTAAAACTACATATTAACATAGTTAAGTTAGCACACAGATGAGATGACAGAAACTCATTAAAAAAATGCATCGGTCGACAAGTTTTTTTGGCTAAGAGACACTTGTATGTAACAGATCTAAATCAACATCCACCACTACTGCGGTGAACAATCGACCTGCCCTAATTAAAAAATGACTTTGGTGGTCAACAGACTTAGCAATAGGAACAAATAAAATATTTGGTTTCCATTTATATCCAGAATGGTTGCGCAGACTTATGTCTTCAAGTAGCTTAGGACAGTCCACCGAACCGTTCGCTATGCTAGAAATAGGATATCATCATCATCATCAGCCACAGGACGTCCACTGCTCAACATAGGCCTCCCCCAAAGATTTCCAGACCGACCTGTTGGAAGCGGCCTGTATCCAGCGACTTCCTGCGACCTTTATCAGGTCGTCTGTCCACCTTGTAGGCGGACGTCCAATACGTACGTTATGATAGTACAGACGAAATAGGATATAATAAACAATAACACTGTTGTTTTGTAGGAAAGTCATCATCGAGCAGTTCATGTGGCAAGGGCAAGGAGCGCGAGCTGGCGTTGTTGCGCGGAGACCTGATGCTGGCGCAGGCCGCCGCGCACGGAGCGTACCACGCCGCCGTCGCAGCCGCCGCCAAGGGGAAGGTACTGTACCGTCTCTAACATTATCTATGCATATATCATTGATTTGCTTTTGCTCGCGGCTCCGCCCGCGTGAACAGCATTTTCCGAGATAAAAGTAGCCTGTAACCGTCTCCAGGGTCCCATCTGTCTCTGTAGATAAATTCATCAAAATCGGTTCAGTGACTTAGGCGTGAAAGCGTAACAAAAAAACTCACTTTCGCATTTACTTTCACCCCCTTTTTCATTCCTTATTAAATAAAATTTCCATAATTCCTGAAAAACGTATTTATTTGTTTTACGTCAATAGCCGAAATACAAAATTTTGTTTATATAACTTTCAAAATGACTACATATATATTTATATTTTTATATTACTTTCATCATATTATCATCCCCTATTTTGACCCCTTAGGGGTGGAATTTTCTAAAATCCTTTCTTAGTGGGTGCCTACTAGTCCATTGAAATGTTACATTTTTTAGGCCTCACCTTGCGTTTCTTAGAGGAGTCAATTTTATTTTTTTGATGTGTAGTGTAAAGCTAAAATCAAGTTTGTGGGGTCGCCACCCTTGTCCCACGGCCGCCATCTTGAAAATAGGGGTTGAAACGGTTTTTACGATATATCTCTTAAACTATTTATCTGATAAAAAAAAATTGTTAACGTTTTTTGTTGCTAATTAAATTCTCTATAACTTTGGTCCAGTAACTTTTTGTCGTAAAACTATAAATAAAAAAGTTATAAGTGAAAATGTAATAAAGAAAAAAATAAAGATGATAATTCTCTTGACAGCCTAAGATACAAACAATTCGCCAAGGCAGTGACAAAAAGTACTTCCTCCAACACAAGACACAGAACACAGTTCTCCAGAACAATGGAAGCACACTGCGGAACATTTTAGCCCTGCTTTTCGACATCCACACATCGCTCCACAGTTTCCTTTGCATTTACAAAAGATCAATTTAAGAAGCTCAGGGGGTGCTGGAGGTTTAGAGCTCTGCACTGGCATCAATAATTTTCCACATTTTTTCCAGCCCCAGTCTTCAGGATCATTATTATTACCAAGCCACGACTGGACCTGATGGTAGACTCGGAAAGTATGAAAGCGAGCTGTGTCTTGTGTTGGAGGAAGTGAAGATAAATTAAATGTACTTTTTGTCACTGCCTTGGCGAATTGTTTGTATCTTAGGCTGTCAAGAGAATTATCATCTTTATTTTTTTCTTTATTACATTTTCACTTATAACTTTTTTATTTATAGTTTTACGACAAAAAGTTACTGGACCAAAGTTATAGAGAATTTAATTAGCAACAAAAAACGTTAACAATTTTTTTTTATCAGATAAATAGTTTAAGAGATATATCGTAAAAACCGTTTCAACCCCTATTTTCAAGATGGCGGCCGTGGGACAAGGGTGGCGACCCCACAAACTTGATTTTAGCTTTACACTTACCCCCCCTACACATCAAAAAAATAAAATTGACTCCTCTAAGAAACGCAACCCCAAATGTAACTTTTCAATGGACTATACATAACAAAATGAATATACAGTCCGAATTTCATGCTTGTAGCCTTGATAGTTTGCGCTCGGCGATGATGAATCAGTCAGTCAGGACATGTTATTTTATAAGTATAGATTTGAGTGTTAGAGCCACGCTGTAGACAGTTTTGTCTACAGCATGAATGAGCTGGCTCAACCGGGTCGTTAACACTGTGTCACAGAAGACCGACGTAAAGTAGCGGCTTGCTGCTGCGTTTCGTACGGTGAGTGAGATATCCGGAAGCCCAAATCTCTTCCCAATCCCTAATTATCCCTTTCCTTTAAGTTCGGCAACGCGCCCATAATTTTTCTGGTGGTGGGCATGCATGAGCGGTGAAGATCATTTACCATCAGGTGACCCACTTGCTCGTTTGCCGGCCTATGCTATAAAAAAAAACTTACTGTGACAATATCTATACATATATATTTACTTGCCCGGACTGACTGACCGGCTGGTCATCAACGCTATAACCTAACCCGCTGGAGGTGCAAATTATATACCATATTACTTATCTGATATATCATCGATATTTTTAAGATTTAGAATCTAGATACACTACGCGCATAGCTCTTATATGAAAGCTGTATGTTTTTTCCTCAGAATATGTCCCCGCTATACCCGTTTGGCATGCCAGGTTCCGAGAAGGATCGGCATGTGAGCATTGATTCGCTCACTGGTCTGCCACACACTATACTCAGGTAAATATTTATAAGGTTATAAATTAGGACAGAATGATATGGGCTTGATGATATATTACTGGTACGAGTAGTAAGCACAAATGGACAGGAGTGGGTTGTGTTACCAGACGTACAGCTTTTCAGCTGTTTTAGAACCCGTTCTCCCAGCACCGTATGGATGCCATAATTCCTTTTTTCACCTAACTGTTTAATTGTGGTGAACTAATTTATAAAATGTATGACAGTAAAATACAAAACATACGTGGATGAGCATATTAACTCGCTTCTGAGTTATCTAATGAGTTATGATTAAAATTAACGTTGTGAAACAAGCCCTAAATATTGAAACAATTAAAAAATGCGTTATATGCACGTATTTTTTTTGTGTCCCGGCTTTTTATCCGTGTCTCGGTTTTTTCCTTCATGTCCCGCTATTTGGAAAAAATGATCTGGCAACATTAGTAGTGGGGCAGTTGAGAGTAGATGACTGAGAGGCGCGTTAGGAACGCGTGCATCACACTTCTCCTTCATTCCAACAATGAACTATAATTGAACTACTGTGCATGTGAAATTTGTGCTCACTACTCGTGGTGATACCTGTAATATAATGGTACAGCTAACTTTCGGATATTAGATTTCTATTGAAAACATATACGTTATATAACATCAGACATAAACTAAAGTTGACAATTGTTCATTTTGTTTAGTGCGGCTTTGGAAGGAGGGTGAGTCAACTTGATCAATTTATAATACAAACTCTTTTTAAGAGAAGTCAACACCTGTATCGGATGATTGAAGTATAGACTGTGGGTTCGACTCCCGCGTACATAAATTGGTTATTTTGTTATTTATGTTGTTATAGCTGCTATTGTGGGCGTCTTGCTATTTGTGACTTGTAAATATTAATGATTTGATTTGTATCACAAGGCATCAGTCGTTACCCTATACCTATTGACAGATACACAGTCATTGTGTCTGAACAAACATATACACATTATTGAAAATCTTATGCATAATAACATTTTTATTACAACACTTGCGTTTGTTTGCAGTGATCCGTCATCGGTACTAGGCGGTGTGAGACTGCCGCCGGATACTGAAATCATCAAATACACCTCATCATTAGCGGGGCCAAAGGTATTAATTGCTTACAAGACTAGTGTGGCTGAATTGTTTTTTTTTTTATCCTGGTTCGGCAAAGTGACTACGCTACACCTGATAGTAAGTGCAGCGCAATCCAAGAATAGTGTTGACCAACGATAAACAATGTGTCCATCGTAGGTCGGTAAGATCATGCCGGCCTGCCAAAGTTCCTGGGATGAACTACGGGGTCCCTGCTAACGGAATACTGGCGACCCCGTAGAATCTCATCCCAGGGCCAAGGGGAGGGGAAGGAAAAAGGGATGGGAAAAGGGTTGGGATCAGGGGGCAAGCCCCCTGGGGAGAACCGGATATACACTGGCTGACCCTGGAACGCGACCCTCACAAGGTGGGCCACTATGGCAGGTTTTAGCACCAGTGTACGGTGGTCGCTATCCGGTCAGATACAAGTATCCTCCCACCAGCAAGATGTAAATTAAATAAATATGCCCACACGTAGGTATCAGAAACTACGAGGGACTATCGGTCCCACAATACTCAGACCCGAAACTAATATTAAAATGTTTAACCTACTACTAATGTTTAATACTACTTGAATGTTTAAACGTATTATTATGTTGCAGGCCCCGCCCGGTTCAACAAACAGGGGTCGCAAGAAGACGATATCGTTGGACCCGCCGCAGGTGTCCGTGCATCCGTCCTCAGCGGACAGAAGCACGCCGCTGCCCAGCAAGAGGGCTAAAGTGGTGAGGGTTCGTTCAATGTCTTCATCCACTATTAGATAGGTCTTCAGAGTTCTCTACAAGAATCTCGATGGTGTGTTAAGTCCGTCAACTCGTGTTAAGCCAGCGTGATGGTCAGCATAACCCTCTCATTCGTAGAGGAGACCCTGCAGATGGATAGTATAATACTGGGCTGATGTTATTAGATAGGTGTCAAACAAGAAGAGTGGGGGCAACCAACGGTATGATAGGACTAAGGCTGACATTCCGGGAATACCATGAGGCGAATGGACTGGCAGTATCAAGCGCCGAAGGGGTGTCGCCTCCACATGTCTACAAGTTGAAGCTTTCTTAACAAACTACACCCTTGCTCCATTCTTATCTCCATTCCATGGTTAGGCTGCCTAACTTAGCCAACCACATAATATATATAACAGTTCCTATTTTTTTTATTTTAAATTTTAATTCATAAAGTTGATGTACAATCTTACTTGCCAAAGATAAAAAGTTACAATACAATCCGTTTGATTGACATCTACTAGATGCATATAATAATGTACTCTGTGACTAGATGTGAATCCGTCATGCATAATAATATAAGTAAAACAAACTAAATTAAAACTAAGTTATAATTTGTATTGTGATTTAAAGTGACAATAATTTTTCATTAATTATCATTTTAAGCACAAGCTCAAGCACAAGCTCATTTTGTAAGCACAAGCTTTGTTCTAATATAAACATGCTTAAACACAGGACGAATATGGCAACTCCCGTTCGTCAGTGGAGGTGATCCGGCTTCCTAATAAACCGGACAGGCCCGGACATAACTCCGTGTCCGGAACACCGCCGCCGAACCTGTCCGATTATGCTGGTGAGTGTATACGTATAGGGATTGTTGGTTCGTCGCCCCAGTGCTCATTTGTCCAAAAATTTACGCATCTCTTTTGCGGTAAATTAGGTGGCTTCGACAAATAAGCACTGAGGCGGAAACTAATTACAGTGCAAATGTGAAAGAAATGAAACGAAAGCCCGAGGCACACGTATATCGATCAAATTTCGATTTCGATCAAAATTCGAAAAAAATATATTTTCCATGTTTATTTACGTATTTGATATTTGACTGAATGACGAGACGAACAAGGCGCTCGCCTGGTGGTAAGCGTCAACCTCGATATCGACGTCGAACGTATATACATCTACACTCGATATCGATATTACCCATAAACCGTATGAGTTTCTGAAGGTGAATTGTTTTGTTATCAGGTATATCGAGGGAGTTACTACAAACAATAGCTAGTCAGAGCGGCGTCAGTCTTGCCGCGTTAGAGAGACAGCTCGCCGGGTCCACTGCCTCTGCAGGTAATGTAAAATCATAATAATGGATAAATATATTCACGAAGCATTGTGAGGCGCAATTACCATTACTAATAAAACAATATATAAATAGACCAATCTGTCACACGCCAAAGATCCAACACTAATATACCAGTCTTTTTCGTGGGTATCAGGAACTGCGAGAGACTCACAACGCCCAGACCCAAAACAAATATTTCGAATTTGTCGATGTTACAAAAATAGTTATTAATTATTACACAAATTAACAACCGTGACCATTTTGTACGCCAGTAAATCTATAAATACACTATTAATATTATCTACTATTTTTATATCCCATAACAACTTTAACAGCTCCAAAATATAATTAGGAATTCAGATTCAAATAATTCTATTATCATAAAAAATAATTTAAAAAATTGTGATTGAGTATGTAATAAGTTACTATTATAAAGACTAATTTGTACAGAGGAAAACCGGCCATGTGCGAGTAGCACTCGCGAGCCGGGGCATTCCTACTCTCGTACATATCGCTCGAGATATAAATGTACGTATATTATCTTGCATAAGAATATCGACTTGAAGAGTCATTCGAATATTTGGAATGCACTTTTTCTATCCGCTTTATTGTAAACATTGATTGCTGGTTGCCCGAGGCTCAATGATCTTTCAATATCTAAAATAAGTTGCATTTTATTTCTAGCTCTGCTTAGCTTTAAGGCCGTGTTTTTGAAACTGTCGTGACCTCTGTACTTTTGACGGTGGATATTGGGGATATAGGGACGCGGTGATTTGCTGCTGGTACCTGATAATTTCGAAACGATTTCGGTACGTCATTGTGAAAAACCCGCCATAGTGGCTCTTTCGGGCGAGTCACGTTCCGAGGTCAGCCAGTGTATATCAAGTAGATTCAGGCCTTCGAGGAACGCAATATCTTTGGACGGTCGACATTATTTTTGGACTGCACTGTACTATATACCAAGTCCAGTGTAGTCACTTTGCCGTGCCAAAAATGCTGCTTTAAAGTGATAATATTTTAACAACATTAAACGCTCGTTATTATATCGTAGATTCCGGCATCAACATGAGCAGCAAGTCAATGACGGCTAGCGGTGAGGACAGCCCGCTGGATCTCGGGCTCAAGGCCGCCGTCGACGAGGACGCGCCGCTCAACCTCTCGCTCAAACCTACGCCACGTTAGTACACACATACTTTTATAATATATTGATAGATATCTCGTCATCAACACTAATATTATAAAGAGGAAAGATTTGTATTTTTGTATGTACCGAATAAATTTACTATTGGATAAACTATTGGATTGGATAATAAACTATTGGACCGATTTCATAAATTCTTTTGCCGTTGGAAAGCTACATTATCACTTAGTAACATAGGCTACTTTACTTATACGTCAATAAAATAAATACATCAAACAGTCCCACACACAGTATTGTAGGTATCAGGAACCACGAGGGACTTACGGTCCTACAACACCCAGACCAGAAACAAATATTTGTAAACTATTGATGATATTATTGACTACCTTATTAATATTTACTATAAAGTTATATTTTGTTTGCAGCGAGCAACCAAGCATCTGACGCGTTGTCGCGGCTCACGTCACTCAGCAGTTCACTCAGCGCGTCATCACAAAACGAAAGGATATGTAAGAATTAGCTAACGTTAAATTACAGTAGGCATAGAGTCACAGAGCCTATGGTATATTGAGAACTTGCCTCCACAAGTGTCGTTCAATGAGTATTAAATTTTTGAGGCAAATATCTATAATCTAAAGTGATATTCGATATTTGTAAAATGTGGACAAGTTTAACTTGAAAAAAGTGCACAGAGATTTCAACTTCCCCTTTCTTCTAATTCAGGGTCATTTGAATTTCTCAACTTCAACGGTGCATTATAAAGTCGCTAACATTCAATATGGTGTAAGGAGTGAGGGAGAGTTCGGTGGATGTTGTTTTTATCAGGTTTTGTTAAATATTTGTACGTAGCTCGTCGCAAACCAGGTGCAAAGCCGCGTCGCGTGGTGCCCGAGCTGAACTCGCACGTCGCAGACTCGCCGCGGCCCAAGTCTAGTGGCAGCGAGGATAGTGAATGTGAGTCGTTTTTTTATTAATGTGCGGATAATATCAGGCAGAAATAAAGCGTTAATAATGAGACGGCAGGTCGCTGGCTTAATAAGGAATTAGCATTTATTCTTACATTTAATTTTGTTATACAGCAGCAATATGTTATGATGCAGCAATAGCTGGTTGGCCGGCGCGCGAGTCTCGGCCGCGGAACCTGGGCCGCGGCGTCAGCAAACCGAAGAAGAACACCGTCGCCTCGCTACTGGCGCAGTCCCGCGCACTCGGGCTGCGGCCCTCGCTGCCGCACCACCTGCTGCCAGACACTGATATCGTTAGTATAACGCACTGTAACTATACACCAAACCGAAGAAGAACACCGTCGCCTCGCTACTGGCGCAGTCCCGCGCACTCGGGCTGCGGCCCTCGCTGCCGCACCACCTGCTGCCAGACACTGATATCGTTAGTATAACGCACTGTAACTATACACCAAACCGAAGAAGAACACCGTCGCCTCGCTACTGGCGCAGTCCCGCGCACTCGGGCTGCGGCCCTCGCTGCCGCACCACCTGCTGCCAGACACTGATATCGTTAGTATAACGCACTGTAACTATACACCAAACCGAAGAAGAACACCGTCGCCTCGCTACTGGCGCAGTCCCGCGCACTCGGGCTGCGGCCCTCGCTGCCGCACCACCTGCTGCCAGACACTGATATCGTTAGTATAACGCACTGTAACTATACACCAAACCGAAGAAGAACACCGTCGCCTCGCTACTGGCGCAGTCCCGCGCACTCGGGCTGCGGCCCTCGCTGCCGCACCACCTGCTGCCAGACACTGATATCGTTAGTATAACGCACTGTAACTATACACCAAACCGAAGAAGAACACCGTCGCCTCGCTACTGGCGCAGTCCCGCGCACTCGGGCTGCGGCCCTCGCTGCCGCACCACCTGCTGCCAGACACTGATATCGTTAGTATAACGCACTGTAACTATACACCAAACCGAAGAAGAACACCGTCGCCTCGCTACTGGCGCAGTCCCGCGCACTCGGGCTGCGGCCCTCGCTGCCGCACCACCTGCTGCCAGACACTGATATCGTTAGTATAACGCACTGTAACTATACACCAAACCGAAGAAGAACACCGTCGCCTCGCTACTGGCGCAGTCCCGCGCACTCGGGCTGCGGCCCTCGCTGCCGCACCACCTGCTGCCAGACACTGATATCGTTAGTATAACGCACTGTAACTATACACCAAACCGAACAAGAACACCGTCGCCTCGCTACTGGCGCAGTCTGCGACAGGACGGTCCATGACCGATGCAGGAACAGGTACACAGGAATGTACCCCAATACCCACCCAAACCAACTATCAAGTCTTGTCGCAAGCCCCTCGGGGGAACCGGATATACACTGGCTGATCCCGGAACGCGATCCACACAAAGCGTGTAGATCACTATGGCAGGTTTTAAAACCATTGTACGGTGGTCGCTATCCGTCTGGATACGAATATCCTCCCACACATATCCTCGTCACGTGACATGGTACCGTGCATATATCGATATAATTGTGTGCGTGTGCAGGAGAAGCTGAAGGCGCTGCTGGGCGAGGCGGCGAGCACGGACTCGGAGTGTCCGTCGGACAGCTGCCCGTCGGACTCGGACGCGAGCGACACGGGCCGCCGCTCGCACGACTCGCAGCTCAGGCTGCCGCTGGCACTCGGTAACTCGCTTACTCACTTATTACAACTGCTTTTTATGCTTACAAGGTGGTAGGTCCCTCGTATGCGAGCGGCCGTCTGGGTTTGTACATACCACCGCGCCGTCTATTTCTGCCGGCAAACAACAGTGTTTTTTTTTTATGGCGTAGATCGGCATACGAGCTAGTGGGTCACCTGATGGTAAGTGATCTCCACCGCCCATGTACGCCCACCACCAGAAGAATCATGGGCGCGTTACCGACCTTAAAGAAAAGGGATAGTTAGGGATTGGGAAGAGGAGGATTTGGGCTTCCGGATATCTCACTTACCGTACAAAACGCAGCAGCAAGCCGCTACGGTTTTCTGTGAGACAGTGGTAATGACCCGGTTGAGCCGGCCCGATCATGCTGTAGACAAAACTCTACAGCGTGGCTCTGCCACTCATATGTCATTCATCATTAATGACAATACGAGCAAGTCGGCCGCCTGATGGTAGCGCCGGGGTAGTTGAGAGTCCAATAAACGACGAGCATGAAATTTTGCCGCACCGCGCTTTTTCATTCCCCTAATGGGAATTATAAATGATCTTGTGTAGATGGCGTTTGTGCTCATGACTGAATTTGGATCACATGAACTAAATCCAACAAGCCCTAAATTATATCATTTACAAACTTTTAGTAAATATAGAAGTCTGTTAGAAGCGAGCCATCCCGCTGAGTTGGTAGGTATATAAAAATGCAACAGCAATGCTGTTATTTAGAAAATAATTATTATATTTTTTGCGTGTTAATAGGCTGGAAGCGTGTGACTGTGATCAAGGGTCTGTCCCGTAACTGTAGCATCAAAGGTGATGTGACGTACGCACCGCCAGAACCACACTCCAACATCAAAGTCAAGTCCATGCAGGAACTGCAAGCGGTATGTGTTCAAGTCGACCAATTTATTTTGAGCCTATTATGATAAAATTTAAACACGTTATGGCGTTCAACAACTTTTATCTACATCTACACCAATATTATAAAGAAGAAAGATTTGTATTTTCGTATGTAACTAATAAACTTAAAAACTACTGGACCGATTTGAAAAATTCTTTTACCATTGGAATCCTACAGTATCCCTGATGAACATAGGTTACTTTTTATCCCGGAAAGAGCAGATCAAAAAAAGAAAAAAAAAAGGAAAATCTAGTCTATTTACATTTTTGTTCTCTAGTTTCTGGATGCGAACCCGTGCCCGCCGCTGTGTCCTGACAACTTCAGTTTCAGCGCACGCACTATACTAGGCGAATATGTACAGCCGTGCGCAGAAGTTGCGGATCCACTCGTTTTTAATGAAACCGAGATTACAAAAAGGTAAGGCAGTTTCTTTAATACCGGTCTTACCTTTTCTAGGTAAAAGACTGTACATGACGAATATTTATGTACATACATGCTTATAGGTGACTTATCACCCAGCAATGGTTTTATTGGGGCTTAACAATATGTAACACGAGATAATTATGACGATACGTTTCAATTGTTTTGTGAACAACCAGTTTTATCTAGTTATCTGTTGTTTGTTAAAGCTAATATGATTGCATAGAATACTCGATTCGTTATATGAGAAAATAGTATTTATTATGTTTGTGATATTTTGTCTACGAACCTTAACATGGCGCAATTTAATCGAGTGTTGACGCTTATCTTGAGATATTTGCATAGATAGTTTTTTCTTTCGCACGCGTATCATCTCGTGGGTATAAGTTAAGCTCGCTGGTCCCGTAATCAGGTGGTATAAATGTAAAATGTGCACGATGCCATAGGTTGGAAGAAGCTGTTATCTAGTGGGTATATGTGAAGCTCGCTAGTTTCGTAATGAGGTGGTATAAATGTAAACTGTGCACCACACCACAGGTTGGAAGAAGCGCGAGCACTGGTGAGCGTGATCTCGTAATGAGGTGGTATAAATGTAAACTGTGCACGACGGTATAGGTTGGAAGAAGCGCGAGCACTGGTGAGCGTGATCTCGTAATGAGGTGGTATAAATGTAAACTGTGCACGACGGTATAGGTTGGAAGAAGCGCGAGCACTGGTGAGCGTGATCTCGTAATGAGGTGGTATAAATGTAAACTGTGCACCACACCACAGGTTGGAAGAAGCGCGAGCACTGGTGAGCGTGATCTCGTAATGAGGTGGTATAAATGTAAACTGTGCACGACGGTATAGGTTGGAAGAAGCGCGAGCACTGGTGAGCGTGATCTCGTAATGAGGTGGTATAAATGTAAACTGTGCACGACGGTATAGGTTGGAAGAAGCGCGAGCACTGGTGAGCGTGATCTCGTAATGAGGTGGTATAAATGTAAACTGTGCACCACACCACAGGTTGGAAGAAGCGCGAGCACTGGTGAGCGTGATCTCGTAATGAGGTGGTATAAATGTAAACTGTGCACGACGGTATAGGTTGGAAGAAGCGCGAGCACTGGTGAGCGTGATCTCGTAATGAGGTGGTATAAATGTAAACTGTGCACCACACCACAGGTTGGAAGAAGCGCGAGCACTGGTGAGCGTGATCTCGTAATGAGGTGGTATAAATGTAAACTGTGCACGACGGTATAGGTTGGAAGAAGCGCGAGCACTGGTGAGCGTGATCTCGTAATGAGGTGGTATAAATGTAAACTGTGCACGACGGTATAGGTTGGAAGAAGCGCGAGCACTGGTGAGCGTGATCTCGTAATGAGGTGGTATAAATATAGACTGTGCACGATGTCACAGGTTGGAAGAAGCGCGTGCACTAGTAAGCGCGTGCGGCAGCCGTCCCGCGCCGCCGCCCGTGGACCGGCGCATCGAGCTGGCGCGGCTGCAGCAGGCCGCGCGGGACGCGCGCCGCGACCACCACCATCGCTCCAGGGACCAGGTGACACACACACTACTACCAGCACCACACAACTTTTTTTATTTGATTGTATGACGAGGTGAGCAAGGCGCTCGCCTGATGGTGAACGCCACGCCTGCTCATATACAGATGCAACACCGCATAGAACTTTGAATTACATAGAATGGCACTGAACTGCGCTCGTCACCCCGAGACATAAGATGATTAGTCTCATAAATGCCCTCTGAAGTACAATGAAGTCGGTGAAAGTACTGACCTATATGAGACTTAACATCTTTTGTCTCGGGGTGACGAGCGCAATTCAGTGCCATGTGATGTTTTGTAATTCAAAATTCTGTGTGGTATTGCTTTTGGTTATGGGCAACCGTGACACTTACCATCCGGCGACCGTCTTGCTCATGTCGTCGTGCAATCAAATAAAAATAAACCATACTTATGTCCATATAGATACCAGCAATACAAAGCCACGCGTATTACCCTATTTGACGTCACAAAAATAATTTGTTAATGCCGCTAACGTCTTGCAGCGGTAATATCGAGTGCAGGCTAAATGAGAGGCTACATGCCCCAAGAATTTGCCCACAATTTCGTTTCGATTTCGGCACGCGAACAGTATACATACTTGCAACATCTATTAGATCTATGTCTGTGCCTAAGGCCCTGTTTAGATGAAGGCCGATGATACATTGCTGCTCTATATTATAGCCACGGTATAATATTGTTTCAACACCCATTGAAATTCCATTCATCTAAGCGCGCTATAAAGGCGATGTAATGCGTCTACAGTATAAAGACCATATGAAACTTCGCCAAGTTCCTCACACTTTAGGATACTCATCATCAAATTGCTTTGTAGTTGTAATAAAGTTGTTAGTTGTTTGATTATGATAATTTTGACTGCCGTTGCTTTATTTTATTCTGTTCATGATAGTGTATTTATTTTATCGTTTCTTATTAGCAATTCAAAAAGAGTAATAGGTTGATTTTAAACTAGGAATAAAGACTTTTATGTCTACCCTTTAACGGAATTTTCTTCTCAGGCTCGTCTAGTCAGAGAGCTAGAAAAATCTGAAAAAGCTGAAATGGTAAAAAGAGAAAAAGAAGCCAGGAGTCAGCAGCTATTAGAGGTAATTTTGAACTCTCTATCCCGGGGTAAAGTTATATGTTTGGGTCTGAATGTCGTATAGTATTGGGGTTAACTTTATGTATTGTCATTTTGTGTTAGTAAATTCTAAACTTTTGATTATGCTAGATAGTTCTCATATTGAAAATAAGGAGTTATATTTTCTATTTCTATTTATTTTTTTGTGATGGCAAACAAAATTTTACATAATTATTTTTAATATGGGAGCCAAAGGTTTTATTAAACGGAATGTGGTTTAAAAATATATTTTAAATTTTATCATGATGATTGTCAATTGTAGTAAATGTACATTGAAAGCTTAGTACAGTTTGATAAGACCTTATTTTTATTTTCGTATTTGTTTTAAAACAATGTGCTTGTGTTTGTTTTTTTTTTATTATTTTTATTATCAATTTGATGCTTGGCAACATTGTGCTCACATACGTATGTAGCTCTCTATATTAAAGGCAAAAAGGATCGAAGGTTGCCAGCGTACGATCACTTTTTGCTTTTCGTAGATAGCCATGGATCCTTAGCTTATAGTTGGTAGACTAGCTGTGTGTCTTAGATGTATACTTTATACTTCTATATGTATTTATGTACTTATATTTCACTCTGGGTTACTATGTACTTACAAAACGTACGAACTTGACAATGTTGTCAACAATCCAATTGATAATAAACGTGTTAACGACGAGAAAATTAACAATCAAACATTCGAAACAGCATATCAACAAGAACAGAACACAACTGACCATAGAGCCACTGCCTACCGTACCGAAAAGCGAGGAATGGAAAATACCGGATATAGTGATGGGACCGGCGACGAAAACCCAAAGGGATAGAACGATGCCTCCTATAAGCCTGTCGCTCATACCAGTCAGTGGTCCAAAAGACCAATCACCTATACGGAACCTCCTCGAACAGCCTTGGAAGGGTGACGTCGAAGAGTACAATGCATTAGATAAAATGAAAGACTTTGCTGAGAAAGCGGCGTTTGACCTACCAAAACGTAAAGACAAGTACGACTTTACATTAATGAAGGCGGCTGAAAAGAAAAAGGCGCCAGACAAAGAGAACAATCTAGAAAAATTGATCGAATCTTACTCGAGAATCACAGAGTTCATCAACGGTTGTGATTGGTCCAAACTGCCCGCTGATAAAAAGACTGAGGACCCTAAAGCATTGGAACAGAAATATTTGAACGCTAAAAACGAGTTCATGTCTCAAAATTTAAGTCTAATGCCTAAAGACAATCCTAAGTCAGTGCTCAAAGAAGTTATCGACTTAAGCGAGGATGACGACAACATTTTGACTGATATAATAACGAAAAAGATAAGCAAAGGAACTTTCAGTGTTGGAAAAGACGGCGCTTTATCGATATCGGTACATCCTTACGGCAAGGAGTACGGATTGGTACGTTGGCACATGAACTTGACTAACAGTTTTCGGGTTTCATATCGACTAACAGTATGTGGGTTGTCTATGGCTAATGTATGGGTTATTTATGTATGTTAATAACAATTGGCAAGGTATATTAACAATTTATTTAATAACTATGTAAAAAAATATGCAACACAGAAATATAGAGTATGATCATAAAAACAGTTGAATAATACGGTAGTTGACTCTATTTTTACATTATTTTAAATAGCTTAGTCACGTTACCCAAACTCTTCAATCGAATAAAACTATAAATCCAATCAAAACTAAAATAGTTAGAAGCTATACAACGTGTCAGAGTAATTTTTCATATAATAAAATGGACACAACGTGTTGGGTGACGTCACCGACCACCGCGCTCATTATGCGGTGGTAAGATGCTCTCATTACGCGCCTTACCTTTGCTCATGTCAATACATTAATTGTAGTCTCATTTTGCAACCAACTTTAATTCCGTATTCATGATAGCGATTCTTTTTTGTATAATATTCTCTTACATATATGTAATAGCGTACAAGTTCAAGCAGAGGCAATTACCCTATTATATTTTGTGACGATTAAAATATAATTACTAATGCCAGCACAACAACCTTAAAATGTTCTATAAAAGCAGCGTAACATAAAATATTTTTCAAGCCCATCTAAGAGTCTCCTAACACATCTTATGTGTAATTCGTCTACTCTGGTATTGTTGTGTACTGTTCTCAAAACTTATTTTTTACATTTTTCTTTCTATGCGTGTCCCCATAATTATAGCCATAACCCATAGTTGCATAAGAATCAAAACATGGTCCGACGGCATAATACGTCAACTGTCCCTCATACAAAAGGTTAAAAGATTATACAAATGTTGCATGATGGCAGTTCTATGCTTGTAAATTGCTTCCAATGCACTTTTAACTAATTTAATGTAATGCATTTTACGCATGGTTGACACGTAGATAATGCTTCGGTATATTTGGTATATTTTAAAGAATTCACTCAAATTTACTGCAATTTGGAAAATAATGAAGACATTTTCATGTTATGTGTAGGTGTAATTTAATTTCATTAACTCTGCTTTGAATACCTTAATGGCTCAATCAAGGAGTAAGAAGTAACTATTGTAGTATTTTAAAAAAACCAAGACTGCTGTCTTAAAACAAATTGCTATTCATTGGTCAAAATAAATGTTAGAGACAAAGCTATATCACATCGAAACAGTTTTATTTAGTATTAAATATAGAGCAAATATAACAGTTTAATTGTCACTGTAAGTGAATTCGATGCATTATTTTGTTCTTCCTTTAGTAAAATCAAAGTAAGATAAAAAAAGACATCTGTCTTTTGCACATGCACTGTTATTTAACCTAATAATTAAAAGGAGTTGATAATTTTTAAGTTTATATGACAAATAAGCTGTCACAATAGATGAACCTAAGACATCATTAATTTATAAATGCTTTTATTTATCAATATCTATACTATTTTATTACACAAATTTTAGTTCTTATAAATTTATGTTACTTTTGTTCCATGTTCGCTGTTGTATTATGTTTTGCTGTACCGCTTTCGATGTTGTTCGCATTGTAATGAAGGCTAAAAAGAGAAAGCAAGAGGAAATGGAGAAACAGAAGATTGAAGATCAGGCTAAAAAGCAACAGGTTTGTTACACATGCTCATTTGTTATTTCCAAAGACGAACAAGTAAAAGTGCAGCTTCGCTCGCAGCTATCAATAGTTGTTGCATGTGCCGCGATATGACGATTTGAAAAATCCTATCCAGCTTATTTCTGAAATAGAAACTAGATCAATATTAACCTTGTTAATGTCAGAACATTATCATCATGTTTTAAAACGGGTTCGGATTAAAACAATTATAAATTATTTTCCCCAGAGGAGTTAATGTTAGGTAGGCGGTCATTCGAAAAACTACATGCCAAATCTTTATATTGAAATTTATTTAAAAATAAGCATGTTGTGCACGGCGTAGGGTACGTGAAAGAAGAAGAAGATAAATTACAAAAACACCCCTTTTTAAAGAATCACAGAAGGTCGAAGTCGGCGGTATTAAACATAAAATGAATTACTGTTGTTTGTAGATGGAGACATTTGGGTTGTACTATTTCTTTTGTTTCAGGAAAGGGAAATAAAACGGCAACAAGCCCTCCTATTAAAAGAGCAGGTAATCATAATATCACATAATAATATGTGTTTAGACCAGATTATATTTGTAACTTTTACTTACGTAAGCCAATGTTCCTAATGCTGTTAGTAGACTTACGAGTGGCTTACTGTAAATATTATTGAATTACATAAGCTGTAACACAAGTTAGTTCTCGAGGTTTATCCATCTTTAAACTTATGTGACCTCCATATGTAAGTCTTGTGCAATTCCGTAAGTAAAACTTACAAATTTAATCCATGTCTTAATATAAGTTCATGTATGTGTTGTGTGTAACTACATGTGAATGTTTTGTTTCCCATCATGTCGCGCGCCGGTTGCAGCAAAAGTATATAACCGAGGTAAATGCGTGTTGTATATACTATTTATATACGTCGTATATATGTATTGCATGATTATACATATAAATATTCATGTCGGATGCTTACTAACAGTATGCAAAGAGTTTATTATTCAATACGTCGGGCCTTGAGTCTGGTCGCTTGTTGGTTGTAGCAAAATGTATTTGGATTGTTGTAGGAATGGTGTTAGGATCGGTGCAGTGACTTTGCCTAGATAATGTTAAATAAAAAATAAATAGTCTAAAGTGATATGGACTGTCTCGGTGGCGCAGTTGTATTGCGTACGCGGTACGACTGCTGTGCTGAGGTCTCGAGTTCGATCCCCAGGTCGGATAAAGTGATATTGGGTTTTATTATCACGAACTCTCAATATCACCCCGCTTGGCGATAGGCCCGCCCCCTATCACATCATGGGACTGAAATACGCTCGGCAAAATGTAATGGTTACAGCTCTGCCTACTCCTTCGGGGATTACAGGCCAGAGTGCGTATGTATGAATGCGTAATCTGGTATCTAATGCTTCAGTCGTCTACACGTGCTATCGCGAACTAAGCCACGGACGCGGCGCAATCCAGACAAAAGTTACGCGGAGCGCCAGGAGGTTTTTAAATAAAAAATGTAGAGTCCAACTCTTCACGATGAAGATTTATTTAAGACTGAATTAAAATTAACAGTAATCCTTATTTATACTCTTAACTTATTTACAAGGCGTATTCAGTTCTAGTCAACATTTAAAGTCAACATGTATTAATTTAGTTCCAAGAACTTTAATCTGGTGGAAGGATACTTGTATCCGACCGGATAGCGACCACCGTACACTGGTGCTAAAACTGGTGTATATCCGGTTCTCCCTAGGGCCTTGCCCCCTGATCCTAACCCTTCTCCCATCCCTTTTCCTTCCCTTCCCCCTTGGCCCTATGGCAGGCCGGCATGATCTTGCCGACCTATGATAAACACATTGTTTATCGTTGGTCGACAATATTCTCTGATTGCGCTATACTTACCATCAGGTGTAGCGTTGTCACTTTGCCGAGCCAGGATAAAAAAAAATCTAAACATGAACACCTGCTAAATTCATTGGTCATCGAAAAATTATCGTGTTTTCAATGGATAGAGTTACATAAAGTCTTTACTTTAGTAAATAAGATCAGTTGAATGTCAAGCAAATTGGTATCATGTTATGAACTGGTGCAGGGTGCATAACTATCTATTGCAAATTACAAAAGTACCGCAGATTCGACAAGTTACTTCGCATAATAAACGGTGTTCGGCGTCTTGTATACGTTAGGTTGCGTACCGTCCGAAGCTCAGCTCGCGATATCACGAGCCGTTTAACCCGACCATAAGAAGGAAGAATAACTGCCATGATATGTAACATGAGTATACATTTATTGTTTCTTTCATATAATGCTTATTCGCATGCTGTTTCGTTGTATTTTTACTGACTTATTTATTAATTCGAATTATATAAACATGTATTAATTTCTTCGTAATAGTGTATTTACAAGTCAAAAATATTTTAGGGATATTTTCATAGACCAAAGATATAAACTAGATGCCCTGTGTCATGGTGATATCTTGCGCAATTTTCTGTGCAACACGCGTACGCGTACTAAATGTTCATACTCTATGCTCACGACAGTGATATCCATGCCCATTAATGTTGTAGACATAACTGTCTACAGCGTAGCTCTACCACTTAGAAAAGGTGATTATAATAATAATAGTTATTGTTATATTGAAAAAAGCCTTTTAAAATAATGAGCACAATAATGTAATTATTATAATGTATTAGCCCTGCATTATACACGTCCCACTGCTGGGCACGGGCCTCCTCTTTCGCATGAAAAGGGTTGCGTTTTAATTCACCACGCCGCTGGGCTAATACAAATTGGTAGAATTTCAGATACCTTTGAAATTTTTATAATATGCACCTGCCATACCTATGCAGGTTTCCTCACGGTGTTTCCTTCACCGTTAAAGCAAGCGATAATTAAATTAATTCACATGTAAGTTAGAAAAGGTAGAGGTGCATGCACTTGGGACTGGCTTCAAACCTGCGACTTACCTACTCATTAATTAATTATTGTAATTTCTTCTGGTGTTGGCGCATGACATTAAATCAATTGTACAGAAATCTAAATGCCTACTTTTTCCCCAGGAGCGTGAAAGAAGACGACAGCATACAACTTTCATCAGACAGTTAGACTCAAGAAGAAGATGGGAAGAGAGAGAGAGGAAAAAGCACCAGAACCTGCTGGACCGGCTGCTGGTGAAAGAGAAGAAGCTACAACAGCGGCGGAAAGAAATGGAACTCCTATCTGAGTTAAGGTAAGGGCTACAAGAAAAGTAAACTTGGGGATGAATCAGACATTTTCGTGCTTCAGTTGAGGGAACATTGAGGAGTAATAGATCTAGTTCCCATGTTTATCAAAGACTTACATATCTAGTCGGTAGTATTGCGAGTATTATTATACAAGTGATCTACTGATAACAATTTTATGCAGTGTTATGATGAAATATTGTGAATTAATTCTCTTCCGAGATGTTTCTATTCACTGTATTTTACCATGTAATATTAAAGTGAAAAATATATTTGAAGGAAAAACTATAAATAACTGAATAATCCGTTTTTCCGTAGGCGGCCGCAAGAAGACTCGACTCTGTCTGACCAGAAACCAATGCCTACACTAAACAGGATCCCCGGCCTGAAACTGCCTGGACAGGCAATGGCCGACATACTGCAAGTGTACGAATTTATACACAACTTTGGACAAACACTTGGATTTGGTGAGTTCAATAAGCCTTGTATAGACGTTCACCAGCAACGCATGCATAATTAGCGTTTAATGTAATTTACTATGTTGAATCGCAATTAAAATTGTATTACCATCTAAATAAAACGTACACTTTTCCTGTGAAACGCATCATAAAAGTCGACATGCTTGGCTTCAAGTCGTCGCGTTAAAGTGAAAAACCTCGTATCTAATCATTAGTAACCTGTTCATTTATGACGGTTAATGAGGTCTTACAAACTTAATTACAAACTTATAAAATGCTATGCTAGATAGGCGCACCTATGTATGAAAGAGATACCTATGTATGTAGTGTGATAAATAAATTGTTTTCTATCTTTATTTTCTTGAATATCTTATTTTGTTTCAGACATGGATGCCATACCAACGTTGAACACGTTCCAACTGGCATTACTTCCGGACTGCAGCACTGACGCTGAAGAGGAGCTCGTACAAGTTCTCACACAATTACTCATCACAGCTATCGGTGAGATATTTATATTTATATCATCCCACTGTTGGGCAAAAGTCTATGCCCTCTATTTTTACTTACCTCGCTTCAATGCCACTATAGACCATTGGCTAAAATGCATCCAGATCGTCTCGCCATATTTGTTTGGGCCGGCCGCTAAACTAAATAACGGTTTAGAAACGAAGGAATTGATCAGCATTCGACAATCCGTGTTAATTTAGTTAACTATGTTAATTATTTGCTATTAAATCAAATTGTATGAGAGCGAACTGAAAAATAATTCAAACAAGTCCGTGGAATTATTGGGATTAATAATACCTGGACTAATACCAGCAAGCGATATCCTTCACCTCACCACTCACCACATATTGGGATTTCATTTCCACTATCAGGATGGATTGCGTTCCTCAGCCCTTCGTCCCTGGTACAGCATTATTGTGGAGTCAGTTTACGCTTACAGTATTTTCAGACCGATACTTTGAAACCTTCAAGAAAAGAGTCGAAGGCCGGCAATACACCGACAATTGCTTTGGTATTTTAAATGTCCTTATCTAGCGATGATCACTATGAGATAATCCACTCGCCCGGTTGAACACTCTTTCATAAAATAAAGTTTTCATAAGTATATTTTTGTTGACAGAGGACCCGGGTATCCCCCACCCGGGTCGGCACACGACGCTACTCGGACATGCGATCCGCATGGGAGACATCACTCCGCACAACCTGAGCGAAGTGTTGCGCATCTACCTATACGCTAATGCTACGGGCGAAGTGAAGGCGCTTACTGGTAAACTTCTTTCGTGAAACATATTTGTTTAATATAGCTGATAAATAAAGGAATGTATCAGAGTGAGAGAGAGATCTATTTTCGAGAAATATCTGTATCCATATTTTATATTGTTATGTCTTGTATGCTTATACGAGATTTACATATATATATTTAATACGAATATATATATTAGGTACATTCAATTGATAATTAGAACTTATAAAGCAAATAGGTACTATTTTTTGACCAATTTAGACTGTTAAGAGACATTGTGTTGCTCGACAGTTTCCACTCATGCCAAAATTAAGTTACTGTATTTAAACTAGCCTATCCGGGATCAAGACTCGCCTTGCCACTCACTATGTTTGGTTTTTCATTATCTGTATTGTGTTTTCAATCCAGTTAAGTAAAAACATGTGCCAGATACCCTCCCATGATTGATATAGTCAGCTATAAACACCAGGTCTGACTGCGGAACGTGAGAGGGAACGTCGAGTGGCCGACCACCATCAGAACGACGCGGAGATGTTACAGACAGGCGCCAGCACCAAGAACGCCGCCTACTACGAGCATCTGCATAATAACAACACTTACAAACTCGCAGGTTAGTTGTATGGCGTATCAATTGCTAGAAATATTTTTGTTGCAGTTTAAGAGTATTTATTTATCCAATCCTTATCAGAGATTAATATCCAATATAATCATATTGGAGAAATTGTCGACTTTACAAAACGAAATTGAGATAAGATTTGCACATTTTATGCAAGTATATAGGGATTCTTCGGACATACATTTTTCGAATACATTTCGGATGCGCTGCGTAAACACTCTGTATGTAAGCATCGTTGTGTTTTTTTTAATTTGGTTTTATTTAGGGGTTTTTATCCATTATGGACATGCCAACCCCATCATACCTTATTGCAATACACAAAACAATAACCATTTTTACTCATAAACATACGTTATTTTGGCCGGACGAGTCACTGGTGAACAATTGTTGCTAAACGACACAATTTTGTTGTTATCTCCGATATTGGTTTTGATATTAATTACTGAATCAGTCCTACATTCAACCTATTTAACCTAAATTCGTTCACCAGCGAGTCGCGCGCAGTTTTATTCCGGATATCCCCTCATCGTTGTGTTCTAATTTGACGGACATTGAAGCCAGTGAAACTACTGGGCATTTAGATTTGACATGTCTGGGCTAAGCACAATGCTCTGTTATGCAGTACTTTGTATCACAAAGTTCTGGACGGTGTTAACTATCGACCGAAATTTCGTTCCCTTAGTTAATTGTATTAAATAAAAGTTCCTTGGACGTTATTCGTTGAGAGTGTTTTATTTTTTATAACATGCATATTACTACTACACTACTAAGGATGGAAGACGCTGACGGCAGTGGCACAGTTTACACTAGTACAGCCATTAACGACATACTCAAAAAAAAAAATAGTTACGAAGTAGTTTTATTTTTTAGATTTGTGGTAAGAGTATTTGTTAGCATCGACATGTTGTAATAAATAAATTTTATTATTATTATTCACAATCACAACCTATTTTTTTTTATACACAGAGGCTCTCCGCGACAAGCCGTTCCTAGCATTAAACGCGACGACAAAAGCGCGAGTGCTAGCGTTCCTGTGCGACGAACTGCTGCAGAACAAGGCGGTGCTGCGGCAAATAGACGGCGCGCTCGAACACCTTAACCAACTGCGCAAGGAGCGGTATCTCATGGACATGAAAATCCGGAAGTACGAATAAATATCCAATACCCCATTTTTGTTGTGTTTCTTGACTCTCGATAGAAATGACCAAATCTACGTTATAGCGAATAAAGCCAAATTATTATTTTGTTTAAGGCATCAGGCCTGCCTACTTGCTCATTACCTCTTCTACATGTTCCTCTACACGTTTAAACGGTATAAAAATATTTGTTTCCATATTTCAACGTCTCTTACTTGCTGTAGGACGCCTGTTACTCTCAACTGTTCATATAATTTGTATATAACGAGTTGGTCTGTATGACAGGGTGCGCGTACTACATCAGCGCAAGTTACGGTCGGAGCAGGCAGAGAAGCAACAAGCACTCGCCCTGGAACGTATGCAGCGGCTCGTGGACGAGAGCGCCGCGAGTGTGCACGCCGCCTCGCCGCTGCCTCCGCCGCCGCCGCTCAGCGATCAAGGTAATACGATACCACCTTCACATAAAGTTACCAGTGCTATGAACCCTCGGGCTATGTGCCGATAACATACCTCAAGCCAAAACATATTCCCAACTCTTGTGCTTCTTGTGACTCATACTTTTAAATAGTGCTCTATTTAGTCAAGGACTGTATAATTTGAGAAACTTCAGTCTTTTCGCGGGGAAAAGCGTTTTACTTCGGTCCATGTCGAATCCATTTAATTGCTCTTCGAGAATCATAACTTAGATTAAGCATGCTATGTTTAGTTACGATTTCACAACCTTCTGACCCTATACTCCGAGCTGACGTGCATTCGGTCCCGTAACTTTTATTATTAAATTAGTGGCCTTAAAATTCTTTTTCAACAGACTCTGTGTAGTGTGTCTACAAAATTCATCTTGTCCTTTATAGAGAATCCACCAAGTTCAGAAAAAGAGGACTCGCCGAAAAAAATTGAAAAAGAAGAGTCTCCACATCCAGAAGATAAAATAGCTCCCGATTTATCGTCGCCATATAAGGATAACGTGCCGGACGAGAGCGACAAGGAACTATCACCGTTAAAGGATCTGTCCAATAGTATAAAAGGAAAGGAAATTATGAACAACAATAAGGACGAATGTTCCCCGGCAGATAACTCCAAGATCGATAAAGATAGTGTCATGGGAGATGATGTTTTAAGTGATTTGGAAAGTGAAGGAACGCAACCAGAAGAGGTAATTGCATTGACATGATAATTAGCTAATACAGATATTATACAAAAATTAGGATATCGACGCATAGATAATAATCGAAAAAAATATTTTGTTTTAGGATGAAGACAAAAACTTATCAGCAGAAGAGCTTTCTAGGAAATTAGAGAAATTATTACGACAATCAGAACAACAGCTGCAACAATTGCAAGCTGGATCTCATGCGCTAAGAGCTACGTGTTACGGACAGGATCGGTGAGGATCAAAATAACTTACTTAAACAATATTATGCTAAAGATAATTTAAAACTATTAAATGTCTCAATTATTATTATCATTATGTCTTGACTATAGAGTTGGCAGTTCGAAACTGACGAGTCTAAGGTATGCTCTCAAGTTGGCATGTCGGAAGTCCAAAAAGTATCGGCAAATTATTTCGTACCTATATTTAAAAAAATTATCGATAAGTATCGATTTTTATATATCAAGAAAATTATCACCATGTTGGATTATAGACAATATTCTTTTTATACTGATAAAAAATATTTAAAATATCGATGTATCGCACAGAAAATATTGTTTTTTCGATGCTTTTTTAGCATGCCAACTTTCAATTGAGAGGATTTTAAATCTTTAGTTCATGGTAAATAAATGTAAGTGTATGTTAAATCTTTAATTAGACACCGAGGGTTATATAAACTGTAGATATTGTTATGTTATTATTGTTCTCTCACCTTAAATTCTAAAAACTGACCCAACTAGAAACAAACAAACAATCCGTATCAATAGGTACTGGCGTCGTTACTGGTCTCTCGGCAAGTGCGGAGGTATCTTCGTGGAAGGCATGGAGTCAGCTCAGCCGGAGATCATGCAGTATCAGCAGACGCTTGAGAGTAATGCACTTCAGGACAAACAGGATACTTGCAAGAGGAAAAAGAAGAGTAAGTAAACAACATCAGCCCTGTATTCTTTAAGACCCTCTACTGGCCACGAGCCTCGACCACTTAAGAGACGAGTTAGGCCTTAAGGCAGACTTACGGCGTCAAGCATTAGACGCTGGCGACAATGTTGCTTCAGTTTGTCAACACTGTTTTTCAGTTTGACAACCAGTTATGCTCTTTGTGATGGAAATGTTTCACATAAATTTACTTAGTTCGTAATACTAACGCCTAGTCGCGGTTTTATTGAGTGGCAATCATGCCACGATCATCGGAAATATATCTTCAGTCAACCACGCTGAACTAATGTAGGTAGTAGAGTTCATGAGCATAAATTCTAATGGGAAATTCTTAGGTATTACGGTTTTTATCACGATTTTTTCTACTATTAAGTCCTTCTAATTTACATGCGCATTTTGAATAATTCTGTTTAGGCGTGAAAGAGAAGAAAGAGCAGATACCAGCACCAGAGCCAGATAAAACCGAGGAGACGGAAGCGCAGCAGCAAGAGGAAGCTCTGAAGACACAACTTGAGCTGATGAGCATAAAGTCCGAACTCAACCTAAGCGATCACACGCAAATCATCAAGTACGAGCCCAATGTTAAGCACGGCGCTTGTAAGGTTGAAGGTGAGTTATCTTAATTTTGTCGTATTGATATCGATAAGTATCGTTGTAGGCTGTGTACATCCGATTTAATCAGCCAGAGAAGTAGAAAGGATGGAATCGAGTACATGGACTATGCATTTGATTTATGAATTACAAGTTATTATATATGTATAGATTATGTACGTAACGTTAAGCTTTTCTCTCCTATAGTGATGTAGTAAAGATTGGCGTTTTCGAAGTTAATGCCAATAAAGATTGAAAAAAAAAACAATATTCTTGTTACAGGATCATCAATAAAAATGGAAGAGAAATATATCCAACAAAAACAAAACAACGAAGAACAAGACATGCTTGACATCGAAGATTCTATCCCGACCGCGTTCTTAGTACAAAAACCTTCGCATAAACCGATATACGCGCAACCCACGGAACCAACCGACAAACCGCAAGAAGCCAAAGTTGAGCCAAAAACGGAAATCATCGAGAAAGAAGAACCAGAAGATAGCAAAGACCAACTCGTTAACAACCTCGAAGAACTGCGTAAAATGGCGGAAGCAGTATCGTCACAACTCGCCGCGGCGAAACAAGCAGAAGAAAAACAAGAGAGAGAGTATAAAGAGGAAGAAGAATTCATGGAGCAAGATGCAGCACATGGTTACTTATATACAAAGATGCTTGAAGGCAAATGGTTCTCAATACTACGTCACGAGAGTTCGTTTCTATCGAACATTAACGAACAGGACAAGGCTGACGTGCCTATGTATTGTGATAACGAACATACTTGCGCAGAAGTTGCTCTTTCTCAAGGTCACAAGTGGGATGTTTCGAACAATTTACATTTACTGAATGATCCGAGCCTGTTTACATTAAATAGTATGGTGACTAGTGTCCAAGTGCCAACGAATAGTGTGTATGCAGATAGCAGTTTAACTATGTCAGGGTTAGATCAAGATATGATGAACGCAAGTTTGAATAAGGAGCCGGTGCCCGAAGTCGAGCTAGAGGAGGAGAATAAAGATCAGGTATGTGTAAGATTTTTTGGATCAATTGTTAAAGTCATATGAGCCTTTTTAGGGCTACATATCGATAGAGATTGGTTATGTATGGGAGTGTAGAAAGGTACCTCTATCAAAGGAGAAGATCTTCATCCAGGCATATAGCGTGTCTGGTCAACTGCGGCCCGTACAATTATTAATGTTCAGTATTTTTATCTCCTTGGTTATGCTAAATATCTGGCAAATCTTTTTACTGTAACACAGCATTGATTGAAGTTTTGTTTAAAAGTTAAACGCTATAATAGATAATTTCTTCAAACGCCAAGAAGCCTTTATTAACATTACCAACATTTATCAGCAGGACAACGATCTCGAAAAGGAACTGCAAGCTGACGCGATCAAGAACGATCTCGCAATCCAGAAAGCTAAAGCTAACAGTTTAACAAGTCTAGGCCTATTGAACTTCAATGCTCTGTCGACGTATGTGACGTGTGATAGTCCGCCGCCCATACACATGTCGCCTGAGGAACTGGAACAACTCGAGTACTGCAAGCTGCACGGACTGCCCAAGAAGATCGAAGGCACCTTCGTACCAAAGGAGTTAAGGTAAATACTTATGGATTCGGTATTACGGAACTTTTCGCTGTCTGTATCGCAACATCTAATATTAAATATAGTATGCGCGAGTAAGACGTGAATATCTCCTGTTTCACTCTCATTTATTGGTATGAATGAGTATAATCCATCTAATCTCATCTATAATCTCTCTCAATATAAATATATTCTATTGACCAATCGTCATTTATTAATAGTAAGTTCATGACGGTTTAATTGTGTGTCTATACCTAACATTTTCGCTTAGATACGGCTGGTGGCGAATCACAGAACCGGATCAGCTGAAAGACCTAATGGAGTCGTTACATCCAAGAGGAGTAAGAGAAAGGGAACTGCACGCAGCCTTCGCCAACCACCTGCCTACTGTTAATAACAAAGTAAGAACAATCTTTCAGTTACTGCTTTGTAAATATATTGATGACAAAGTTAGTTTATGCATGTGTTGCTAGATGACGCTGTGAAAACGTTATAATCTGCTTGAATATTTATAAAATTGTTGTTTGATTTATGAAGGAAGTAATCACAAACAATATCGGTCAATAGCCAGGTTATTTCCAGAAAAAATCCGATTGAAGTCGCTAAGATTCACTTTGACATAAACTTTCCTTCAGTGACTGAAATCTCATAGCAGTTAACGCCCAAAGTGAAGAATATAGTAATAAAAATTATGCAATAAGTTAATAATTCCTAAGACTCTCATGAATATGGCCAAAAACGAAAAATGTTTCTCTTTTCCATGCCTTATCATTAAAGATGCAGATTGGTATTAGCAATATAAACCAAAATAGGTCAAATTGTCAGGTGAGTTAGACCATATTATATGCTGCGATATTTATGCATTCGGGTTGGTATAACATGTTCTTACTAGACTCTCCCTTCGCTCGTATTATGGGATTTGTTATTAAAATTAGGGATACGCAGAAACATTTTGTTTTTTTTTTTATTTAATACCATTATCCTTTCCAATTGAACCTGTGCTGTGGCATATTCTCATTTCTCAAAATATTGATAATGCGTATGTTCTATTACAGTAACGATTCTAGAACCGCTCCCGAGTATCGTTCGTTCGTTGTACGTTGTAGTTCGTATCGTTGTATGTGAACAATTTCGACTGACATTAAAGAATATTTTTTTTTATTGCATAGGCCGGCAAACGAGCAAGTGGGTCACCTGATGATAAGTGATCTCCACCGCCCATGTACGCCAACCACCAGAAGAATCATGGACGCGTTGCCGACCTTAAAGGAAAGGGATAATTAGGGATTGGGAAGGGGAGGGGATTTGGGCTTCCGGATATTTCACTCACCGTACGAAACGCAGCAGCAAGCCGCTACTTTACGTCGATGTAAGACTGTCGGAACGACCTGGTCGAGCCAGCCCATTCATGCTGTAGACAAAACTGTCTACAGCGTGGCTCTACCACTACCAAAATATTTTTTGTTTGCAAGGGTTGTCACTTACTTTTTATATATTTTCGTTATATCTGTAGGTGTACATAGAGAAAGGCGACTTCCACAGTACGGAGTTGTCGGTATCGCACGTTGACCGGGTGATCGCGATGAACGGCGGGTACCCGAGTCCTGACGCGGCTGGCTCCTTCTCTGTCGCCACAGCCAGGCGGGTCGACATGCAGATCTTGTCTATGGTGAGTACAACATAAAATAGACTCCTTTGAGTTTACGCTCAGACTTGCACAGTGTGTAAAGATAAAACTGAAAATAGCTAAGTGCAGGCCAGTAATACAGAATAAATACTATATTAAAGTTGAAATTCTTAGCAGAGTATGGCTCCACATACAGGTAATTGGTAAATGATGTTTGAGGTTTTTTCAAACAGACTTGTTGATGAATAGAATGTAAATAAGGTTATATTGAGAACATAATCTAATAACACCTTATATCGTTTTGAGCATGTTAAAAAAAGAAATAAAAATGTATTAAAAACATACCCATTTCATTTTTATAGTTTACTTGCTGATATTTTTTATGCCATTTAAAGAAAGAGGATCTTCTTTTCTTAATAGCATGTTCACACGGTTCTTTTTTATTTGACTAACTCCGAAATCGAATGCGATTTGAACCGTCTGAACAGACTCATAGAAAAACATACAGCAGTTGTTGATTGCAGTCAGTCAACTAAAATGGAACCGTGTGAGCGTGCTATATTTATCACGTTGAAGCAAGTTTTCCTCCTCAACTAGGTGGAGCAACTAGAAGAGCGTGTAGCGGCGGCCTCGATGCAGGTGAAGGGCTGGCGACCGTCGCGTGTGTCGCTCCCGGACGGGGGGGCGGGGGGCGTGACGGGGGGCGCGGGGGGCCTGGCGGGGGGCGCCGAGATAGTCTCCCGCGCGAGGCACAAGCTCGCCGCGGTCGAGGCACACATCGAGCGTCGATACCTCAAACCACCTTTGGTACAAAGGTATGCTAGGTAAAGTCAAACTCTCTCTATACGATCACTTGTGCCTTGTGCCTTGTTTGTGGTGGGTAGACCTTTTGTTTTATTGTGTGATTACTGGTTAGGGCGGGTGTTTTTACAAATTATGTGTATTTTTATTGCCTTCTAAAGTATGTACTTATGGAAGTGCCTTGATTAAGATATTATATTTTTTGCGGAGAAAAAATCTCTTTATGTGCATCAATGAGGCATATTGTCGTAAGTTTTACATTTTTTTTTATAAATATTTGTGTATCTGATTAAAGTTTGTTTTAAAGTTTGCCGATGTGACTTATATAAGGCAAGATCACGAGGCATGGTGATCTAAGTTGAGGCACACAAACGGTAATGTGTTCAATGCATTTTTAAAGTTTTATCTATTAATAATATTAAGAAATATAACTATGTCGTGTTGTATATCCATTTTGATACCAAGTGTGATATTCGATATAATTTGCGAAATCAGTCGATACGAAATTCTGAATTATGGGGGTTTTTTTTTTCGTATTTTGGAATTGGCGCTTGTTTTGGTGAAGGTTTTATTTTTTTAGCTGCATGATTATACTTTATGTGTTTGTTAAGTAATTTTAGAATTGGCATTAGATGTTTTGTTTTCAAAATTTCATTGAATTTGAATATTTTATTCTGATTGCACAAACGATATTATAAAACCTGTTTGCTTAGCTGTTTGTCGGTTAACAAATCTGGCAATAAAATTGTCATCTCAGAGGCACATTGAATAACAAACTCCAGCCTAAACGAAATATTTATCATCACATCAATATAATTTATATCCATTTGAGGAGTCGATATTCGATATATCTGTCGCTTTAGATGCCTCTTATAAAATATCATCTAGTTTGTGCTTTCAGGATTAACTATTTTCTAAATTATATTTTGTGTGATAAATTGAAGTGCCTACATTTTATTTTGACAATACTCATTGGACAAATGGCAATTTATTTAAGATCTATCATTTTTCGTTTGGAACAATAACTATAAATGTATTCGCAGTTTCAGAAAGGATAATAGAATCATTATATACGATAATCATTACATGTCAGTAACAGTTGCTTGCATTCTCGTATTCCACAGCACGACAGAAGCGAATATAGGAGCAGTGTTGCAAGGTGAACATGGCAACGCGTCTGCACCTTCACCGCAGAACTCTGATAATGCTAGTGAAGGAAAAGGTAACTTGTCCGGTGTCATTTGCTTTAACGGAGCTCAGTCTAACAATTTTCTATTTCTCCTTACTTTTAGGAAGTTCACAAAGAATGTTCTAAATGTTAACTTTACACACATTTCGACGGTTCTCACGTGTAATTTCCTAGGTGAACAAAGTCAAATTTTACATTATGACGATTTAAAAATTTACGACGGTGAAGAAAGGAGTTTTTTAATTGTTTAACTTCAGTAGTCATGAAATGTTCATATATATTTTAATTTTTCTTTTACCGAGAGTGTCTTGATCTGAAGGCCATAAACAAAACAAAAAAATACGATATTGCTTTTTGATACTCTCTGGTGCATATTTTGTAAATAACATAATGGAATAGTTATTTTTTCCCACAAAATAATCCCAACGTTGCTATTAACTACTTCTAAAACTAAAGCTAACATTGATAGATAACAATTTATTTAAAAATGAAACAGTTTTTTCTCTTCGTTTAAAATTTGCTCAAACGGAGTTATGACTCTTGATAATTAAGCCGACGATAAGTGCCATATTCCTATATGACATTATACATAGCAACCATCGACTTTATCATTTATCGAAATAGTACTAATTGGTACTTATATTGTCACCAGCGGATAACAAAGGCATAGCTCGCGGTCTTGCCACGTGGCGGGAAGCGGTGGCGAGATGCAATACATCAGCACAGTTGGCGATGCTGCTGCAGGCCTTAGAAGCCGGCGTGGCTTGGGACAAAAGCATTATGAAAGCAGTGAGTATTTTGATTATCAGTTCTTTGATCCCAGTTCTGAGCATAAAGGTCTCCTCAGATTAAGGAAGTGTTTGGACAATGATTTTAACGCGTTGGGCTAATAGGTGTTGGTTGGTCCCTGTTATCTCGTCTAAAGTTGATCAAATCTATATGTAAACAAACTATTGTAGATATTTAATTAATTCAAAGGACCAACGTTCTCTAAGTATGTATCCATAATAAACTGAATAAAATCTTTAAATCGTGTATTTTTAAATTTGATAAAAGTAATAAAATAATAATAAGGCGGCCAAAGAGGTGTGCAAGGATCATAGCAAGTGGAAATCCTACGGGCAGAGTAAGCATTCCGTGATAGAAAAACCTAATGATAATTTTACACGACCCGGGGATTAAACCTGAGCTATCAGCATAATAGTCGTAACGCGTACGCAATACAATTACGCCACCGAGGCAGGTAATATTTTTTCGTTCACAGAACTGCCAGTTCTGCTTGAGTGGTGACAACGAAGACCAGCTGTTACTGTGCGACGGCTGCGACAAGGGCTACCACACGTACTGCTTCAAGCCGCGGATGGACAAAATACCTGAAGGAGACTGGTAATTATATTATCGATTTCTAATTTTTTTTACTTTTATTAGCGATACTATCTCATGGACGGCGTACAAAGCGTTGGCTTGACGTAATAAAGCTACTTATCTTCATATCATAGCTAATGGTTTTACTGGGAAACTTTTCAAATCTGTTGAAAGGGACAACTAAATTAAAGACAGGAAATAGATCCACGCTATAAGGCATGACTACGCATACGGTGCGGGCGTGCGAGGGAGATAGCGCAACTTTCCACTGTGCTTCCACCTTTTCTCATATTGATATTTAAAATGTTCATTTGTGCTTCATTTTATAACTAAATTCGATGCTGTTATTACAGAAGGGGTTCTAGTTGCTGTTGAGTGTAAAATAATTGGTTGTTATATTTTAACTAGTAGACCCGGCCACGCGTTGCTGTGGCTAATGTATATGTTAAATTATATTGTAGTAAATTATTCAATACAGTATGCACCATCTATTGGATAATTACTCAATCCAGCCGATAAATTACCTTACACCGCCACCTGTTAGAATCTTATGGACATCACAGATAATTATAACTAATAACTTGGAATAAAAAAAATATTGTGACTACATTGTATAATTGAGATATTAACTATCCTATCTCTCAAGTTGGATCAAACTGCACAAAGTTCGCAAAATTTTATTAAAATCGGTTCAGTAGTTTAGGTTTTCATCGCGGACAAACAACGTGACACGAAAATTTTATTTATAAAGATATCTTCTCCGTCCGGATAAAATTCTTGGTTAGATTTAGTGCTATTTCTTAGGGGCCGTTCAATTATTACGTAAGCACTATGGGGGGGGCGGGGGGGTCTTTGCTTTGCTTATTTTGGATGACATGGGGGGTAGGGGAGTCTAGATGATGATTACGTCATCGGTAGTTATTTTCTTTTTTACACGAATGGCAACCCACACATTGTCTTTGCTTGAAAACGAAAAGCATTTTCGGGGATTCCCGCAAGTAATACATACATTTAGTGAACAGTGCGCGGTAATTCCCCTACTCGCTTTAGAACCGAGTAAGGGAATTACCGCGCGCTGTTCACTTGTCTAAATTTCCTCTATCAGTGTATTGTTTCGTTTGGCTGCTATAGCGAGTAGACGTATTGTAAGCATAGTAAAGCAAGTTAACATTTGTGTTACCATTCATTCCATTATCCAAAGTTTAATGTTTAAATAAGATGTCATTTCAAATAGACAAATCCAAGTTATACCAAAAATTGTTTGAAAGTTTTAAAAATCTCATACAAGTACGAAAGTACAAAATGTACAAAAGTTAGTTAACGAAGTGTGGCGAAATTATAAATTACAAGCAAAATCCGACAAGGAACTAGATATTATTGTATCTAAGAGAATCGAAGAAGAATTGCAAGCAGCGACTAAGAATAAATCCAATTTACTACATTTTTTTTCTAAGGTGAGTGACGAAATCATTTTAGGTACCTATGAGTACCTACTAGAAATATTAGAAATCGCCAAAAAGTTTCTCTTTGCTAATTAGAAAATATTATGGCCTATCTTAAAGTATAGAGGTAATATTCATTATATAGATTTATTTCTTATAATTGATTCCGTCAATTGGTCACAAAATACAGGATGTCAGTTTTATACATATATATATATATATATATATATATATACCTACAGAAAACTATACTCTATTCAAATAGGTATTTAACAGAATGTAAACAATCTTTATATGTCTTTTTATTGAAATATGTGGTTTAAAATTGTAAACTGTGTAAAATCTGTTGTGATTCATTTAAAAACTCAACCAATATAAAAAAATTGCTTTTCTGTAAGTACATAAAGGTGCGTACAAACATCGTGAGGCGTGCGCCGCGAATGGTTCGCACGTATACATGTGCCGTAGCATGCCTCAGGTTGATGTATGCGAGACGAACCATTCGCGGCGCAAGCCTCGCGATGTCTGTACGCACCTTTACAGATATCTGATTTTATAATTGCATATTTCAATAAAAAGACATATCAAGATTGTTTATATTCTTTTAAATACCTACTTGAATAGACTATAACACCCTGTATTTTGTGACCGGAACCATTTGCTCGTTTAAAGATATTAGATTTAAAGCCATAGGGTTTTGTATTTACCATATTTATTGCCATACTTTGTATTTATGTAGCTTAATAAGAGAATCTTTAGCAGAACCCATAGAAAGTTTTTATTTTTAGGCAACCTGTAAACCTGCAGAAAAAACACAAATTACACAGCCAGCTTCAAATATTAAAAAACAGGAAGAAGATAAAATAAAAACCGGTAATGAATCACAACAGCAATGCGAAATTAATAAAAATACAGATAAACAGAGACCAAAACCTTCTCAGGAAGCTATGAAAAATAAGATTGCTCTACTCGAAAAAAATTTGAATGCTTTGTATTCTGCCAGAGATACTATGTCAATCCGTGCTGAAGTTGATAAACAGATCATTAAGTTGCGCGAGGAAATAAAAACAGCAAAACAGTCTTTAAACAGGAAGGTTCAAAACGCAGTTGCCCAGAAGAAACACAGGGATGGTATGAAAAGAAAGTTAGAAGATATTTGTCATGAAAATCCAGAAATGAAAAAAAGACTATCTCTGAGGGATTCAGTGGGACGTCCTAATCTTGAAAGCAATCAACCTTTACTATTGAAAACAATCGCGGATATAGCTTTATTTGGGAGTGCAGCAGATGATAGAAGACGAACGGAATCAATTCGCAGCGTAAAAACTCTTGATGAACTCACACAAGAATTACGTAAAATGGGATTTGACATTAGTCGCAGTGGGACATATCTTCGTTTGATTCCCAGAAAATCTAATTCTGCAGAGGGACGAAGATATGTATTGACAGTCCCTGTTAAGCTCATTCGGGCTCAAACTGATCACCACAAGAGCCACTTAGATAGCAAGTTCGCTGAAACATCAATCCATTATTTAGAGAACATAGCATCCATACTAGGACCAGATCAAGTATTTTTCATATCTCAAAATGATAAAGCTCGAGTCCCTATTGGCGTAACTGCGGCAAATAAGCAAGCACCTCTTCTAATGCACATGGAATATAGAATCAAATTGCCTGATCACGATTGGGTAATCGCTGAGCGTCATAAATTAATACCATCTGTTTATGCTGGTATCAAAATCACTTCCAATATGCTAGGACAACCGCAAGCCGTTGGATATTCTGGACCAACATACATCGCTATTTGAAGTGGAAAGCATAGTTCATCTACTGCTAATACTCATGCTCAGGATTTCGAGACGCTTCTCGAACTTGAAGAGTTTCGACCATTAGCTAAAACTGACCATGGACTAGTAAAACCAGTGGTAATCATGACGGTTGATGGAGGGCCAGATGAAAATCCGCGTTATCAAAAAGTCATAGGGTTTGCTATACAACACTTTAAGCGACATGATCTCGATGCATTGTTTTTAGCTACCAATGCTCCCGGAAGAAGTGCGTATAACAGAGTAGAGCGCAGAATGGCTCCTCTTAGTCGGGAACTGGCTGGTTTAATATTGCCTCATGACCATTTTGGGTCTCATTTGGATGAACGTGGCGTTACAATTGATGAACATTTAGAAAGATCTAATTTCGAATTTGCAGGAAAAGTATTAGCTGAAGTATGGAGTTCAATGGAAATTGATGGCTATAATGTTAATGCAAAATATGTTGGGGCAGGTGAACAAGATCTTCCTGATTTTCCAGACATTAAATGGTATTCAGAACATGTGCGTGAAAGCCAATACTTGCTCCAAATTGTAAAATGTAGAAATACAGAATGCTGTCGTCCAAGAAGTGGACTATTTAGATTACTAGACAACAGGTTTCTTCCACCACCTGTAAAAGTAAAACAAACAGTTGATGACTTGGTTTTAGATGAAGGAGGGCAATTTCTTAATCTTCCAGTCAATTTAGCTCTACGCTTAAGTGCTTCACTCAAAGATTTCCTGCAAATGCCATACGATTATTTTTGTCCGACGGTACAATTGAGGCTATCAAGTCGAACATGCAAAACGTGTGGTCTTTATCATGCTTCCGTCAAGTCACTAAATCGTCACATCGAAAAGATCCATAAGAAAGTAAACACGCACACTGATAGGAAAGTTAGACCTGTAAGAGTCGCTGCTCGTCGTGCTAATGAACTGATGTGCATTATTCAAAATTTAGAGCAGCATGATGTTGAATGGCTCGATGAGAATGACGTAGACATTCCAAAATCGGATGAAAGCGAGCAGACTCACAACACTGAGCAGCAATCGAAGCAATCCAATGTCATCGAAAACTTAGAATCATGGATTCGGGTTTCATGGACTGAAGACTGTTAATTTGAATTTAATATATGTACCAAAAATTTAAAATAAGTTTGTTATGTTAGTAAGATATAATATTTTTGTCCTTTACTCTATGTTGAATACCGTTTCAGTAAAATATAATCTCTATCCTAAATCTATTTTCTTATTTTTCAAATTATAATTATAACATTATAAAATTAAAAAAACAATACATTAATTGACAAATGTTTACGTAAGCATGGGGGGAGGGGGTAAGAGCTTTGCTTACTTTTGCTGACAAGGGGGATGGGGGGGTAAATAATTGCAATAAATCTGCTTACGTAATACTTGAACGGCCCCATTATTGATTCATCTCCCAGGATCCTAAGTGTTTCAATCCTAATATACAACAGGTATTATATATCAGATAACCAATAACCTGAAATCGATTTGTATAATTTTGGCATTAAATAACAAATGGCGGCCACGTTTTCCCTATTGTAACAGCAGATTTTTGATGTGTGACTCAATTCTCCGGGTATAGATTTTGAAGTTACTCTTAAAACAAAGTAAAATAAAAGTGGCCTACGGCCAACGCCGGATATATGATTTGTGACTCCAGCGTTCTCTAGATATCGATTTTGTTGTTATTCTGCCGGAAAATAAAGAAAAACAAAATGGTGGCCACTTTTTTCAGTGCTAGCCAGGATTTATAATTTTGGACGTCCGGGTTCTCTAGATGTCTATTTTGAAGGGAATCTTTACAATACAATACCCACTAGAACTGTTTCCTTCCATATTTACTCCCTATTAGGTATATTAAGAATTTAATACATCATGTTCTCAAAGAATGAACATGACAACATAAAAAAAATCCCATACTAAATTTCATCAAAATCGGTTCAGCAGTTTATAAATTCCCATTAAAATTTTGATTCGATGTCTGATCTTATCGGATGCTGATTTAAATGAAATTAAAGTATTGAAGTGGAGATTGATTTTTTGAGCCTCCGACGATTTTAATGGTGACACAAAAGGCAACAGTAAAAATTGTGAGTCATTGGTGCCACCCCAGTCGAGTTGCTTCAATATGCTTCAACAACATGTGTGTGCAGGTACTGTTGGGAGTGCGTGAACAAGGCGAGAGGCCAACGCGTGTGCATCGTGTGCGGCGGCTCGAGCTCCGGCCGCGCCATACCCTGCGCGCTCTGTTCACGCGCCTACCATCAGGACTGCCACTACCCGCCGCTCGCCAAGGTACCTATATACATACCGCACACTACACACTACACAGTACACAACACACAGCGCGTGTGCATCGTGTGCGGCGGCGCGAGATCACAGACTCGAGTACCGCCCACTACTCGTACATACGACCTATTATACTGATGTATCACTTGTTATGCACCAAGATACCGCTCATCACTGGCTGAAGTACCACACATGACCTGTCCACATGCGGCTGCTATAACTAACTCAAGTACCAGTTGTTGAGGCACTATTTATCATGCACTGAGGTACCGCTCGTCGCTTAATGAGGAATCACTCATTGAGATGCGTCCCTACGCCCACTGAGGTACCGCTCATCTCTCGCTGAGGCACCACACACCATCCACTTGAATATCGCACATAACGAACTTGAGTACCACTAATCACCTACTTGAATGATACCAACTATCTGATATAATACCAGTTATTGTCCAATAAAATACCATCCTCTACCCGCTAAAGCACTACTGAAAAAAAAGTTCCGTGAATGTTAAATCTGTTGGTTTTCGATATGTGACTGTATGATATACTCATTAATGTAAATTTACTTCCAGAACCCACGAGGCAAATGGTACTGCAATCAGTGTATATCGCGAGCACCGCCCAAGAAGCCGAGAAATATGAAGAAACGAGAGAGCAAACACAAAGAGAAAGATAAGGACAAAGATACTAGTGTTGAAATAGATCAAAACATGGTGCCTAGGTGAGTTGAATAAACTTTTTACTGCACAAATGCGTCCAGTATTCAGATAAAATGTGTGTAATTTAAGTTGGCCGACCTGAAGTTGGTAAATTCCCGCCTTTTACAGTCTTCACCTATTCTGACCCATTTTAGTCTTTGTAAAAAAAGTGTTGTCTTTCTTCGGTAGCAAGACACGGGCGGAATTCCGACAGTGCGGTTCATCACTTATTTTAATTTATTTCAAAAATCAGTTTAAAGTTGTGTTTGTTGTATAAAAGTGGATGTGAGTGTGGATTTGTGCAATAAACATTGACGGTAATGAACAGTGCATGGAAACATTGAAATATTCACTTATTTCACGTGAAGATGTCCACACCGATATTTCATCGTTCTTGTGAAAACATGAGAATAAATTATACTTGTCATTGGCGAAATGCATAATGATGCGAAGCCATTAATAAAAGAATAGATTTTTAATAAAAGAAGAAGATGTAAATTGTACGTTTTGTATTGTAGGCGACGCACATAGAGGTATTTGCACGATCTACGCGGCCAAAAGTCCCAATAACAAAGTAACAATAACATTCATAAAAACAGGTTCCACGAACAGAGTACGAATCCGGGAACAATACCCATGCTTTATCTACCAGCTACTGCACACCCTGCACTCGTAGCGTCAGTCGGAATTTGACCGTTTCACTTAGTATACGTATTTGGTCTCGGCGCTTTTCTAAACATTCAACTTTCAAAGTGATTTTTTATGTTATCAAGTTCTTCTTACGAATTGAAAGTGATGGATTCTGAAGCTCAAGGTAAGAGACTTACAAACTACATAAATAAAGTTATGATCAATTATCAAAATACATTATTTTTTTTATAATAAAAAAACTAGTTTTCATTCCGTAATTTCCTTCAAAATTTTATCTTTACTAGTGTTTTTGTTTATGTATCGGGGTAGATCAGGCTATGATTTTTATTGCAGGTTATTACTTGATCCTTTTTCTTAAAACTACTAGCAAAAACATTTCCGGAAACGTCCGGATAAATACAGTTTTTAGGGATTAAAGTTATTTAACGAAATTTGGTGTAAATTTTAAAATACATTTTAACGACTATTAACAAAGTTAATGTTTGTTTTATTTTCAGAGGGTACATCAGGAGTAAGGGTTGTGACCCGACAATACTTGTTTGACTCCATGAATAAAGAAAATTTGCCTAATTTAGATGCCAAACTTAACTATTTAAAAGATCAACTTTTGTCATGTGAAGATTACAATGAAGACCAAACTATTTATTGGAAACTGAATTTTGCTCATTTCAAATCAGAATTCAAAAAAAGGTGGACCGAAGCTCATTATACAGAAGAAATTTTTTTTTAAATACAACCGGTTTTGGCTAGATGGTACTGTTGAAATATCCGTAATGAAGACTTCATATAAACTGCCAAATTTAATAAATTGGACTATAAAAGAGAAGTGAATTTTGCAGCCCTTGAATTTGGCATATCGGTGTTACACGTCAGAATTAGAATTCTTCAGAGTATCCTTCATTTAGCATACAAACTTAAAGTGAAAAAATACAGGGAAAGAAAATCAAAAGAGGAGAAAGATCTATAAGATCAAACCAAAAGAGAAACAGAAACGAGATTTTGCGTTGAATCAGGTCTTACAATAGACACACCTAAATCCAATTTTGGAAATACAAATGATGGGAATACCAGCAGAAGGTTTTTTGAGAACCCAAAATTAGCCTCAGAAATAACTGGCATCAATTATGAGCTGATTTACAGACTAAAAGTCATACTGGAAGTAATTTCAAGCGGGTTCCAAATTGATCATATAAAATATGAAAGATACTCTCTAGAAACTGCTCGTCTTTATGTGGCCTGTATGACTGGCATCATAAGAAAGAAAGTTGTAATCAGGATATTTTTAATCGCCTTCTGCTCAGTTTAGATCCTCTGCTCAGTAGCATGCGATCTATGAGAAAAAGGAAAGCTGAAACATTTTTGCCTGAAACTTTGTCCATGTTGGTATCTGCGGAATCCCAAATAATATAAAAAAATATGAAAAATAAATATATGCTGAAACTTACAACCTAAAAGGATCGCAGGACCCGTGAAGACTTAATTAAGACCTATAAGATTTTGAATGAGCATTACAGTATTGAAAACTTCGAAAAATTGCTTATACGAAGTCGCAATATTCACCTTAGAGGCCACCAATTCAAACTATGTACCAGTATCTCAAACAATAATCCTCACAAACACTTTTTTAGCAACAGAGTAGTCAACGCGTGGAACGAACTTCCAGAGAACGTAGTCACAGCTCAAAGTGTAAACCAGTTCAAGAATCGACTTGACAATCACCTTAAGTCTAAAGATAAAAATCGCAATTAATATAGAGAAATGCAGGATACAGGCACTATCAGTTGCATGACAACTGCCTGCCTGATTAATAAATAAATAAATTCATCAGAGAGCGACGAAGAATGAAGCTTAACATCATTATGTGGTTGTGGTTTTTGTTTGTACAATTTTTTTTTTATTGGAGAATATAAATAATTTTTGTAAAACATAGTTTTTTTTTTATTTACGTCGTTTAGATACCAATTAAGCAAAAAAATAATTTTGGCCGCGTAGATCGTGCAAATACCTCTATGTGCGACGCGTACTTGCTTCATTCACGATTTAGTTTTATGACATTACCGAACTTTGCATACGTATCCGCAAGACATCGTGACTAATTCGATGATTGCGGTTTGTGCATCGCCGATAAGCCTCTATTATTACCTAAAGTTAGGTCCACCTTTATTGAGAATAATTTTATTCCGATTACAATTTGCTGTTAATAATGACTTGTCATTTTTATCAACAGCCCCGCTCCCTCACACGCGTCTACATCAACCACCGCGGAGGAGTGTTCTGCCAGTGTGCTCCACACGCCTGAGAAATCGGAGTGTCCAGACAAGCTCGACGAGCCGCTCGTCGAACCTGAGAACGGATTAAATCATCATACGCCCGGTGAGTTATTACAGATAAATCCGAAAATGCCAAATAGAAATGAGACGACTGACCCGACTGGCGTTATCCCGGTTTAGTGTTAGGGTCCGGTTGCCAATTTAAGCGCTTCCATTTTACCAAACCTTAAGCATCCTCTGCAGTGAGACCACTCGCTCTCATGTCCCTTTAATACGTCAAACCAGCGCTTTTTAGGTCGTGCGCAGATACCCCGGTACAGGTATTTGCGACCTACGTACTTAAACGCGACACTATTGATACCCCCCAGTGACCGCTCTGAGTCGAGGGTCGTACCCCAAAGGGGGTGCCTTCAGCGAGGTCACTTAAATGTAAGGGTTGAGAGTGCCTAAAGCGCTCGCCCGAAAGTCCGGTGAAGCGTCAGGCTAACAGCATGCCATTTTGCTGGTGGGAGGATACTTGTATCCGACCGGATAGCGACCACCGTACACTGGTGCTAAAACCTGCCATAGTGGCCCTCCTGGTGTGGGTCGCGTTCCAAGGTCAGCCAGTGTATATCCGGTTCTCCCCAGGGGGCTTGCCCCCTGATCCTAACCCTTTTCCCATCCCTGTTTACTTACCCTCCCCTTTGGCCCTTTGGCAGGCCGGCATAATCTTGCCGACCTACGATGGACACATTGTTTATCGTTGGTCGACACTATTCTTGGATTGCGCAACACTTACCATCAGGTGTAGCGTAGTCACTTTGTCGTGCCAGGATAAAAAAAAAAAGATGTATGTTGAGTGTATGTTGTGTATGTTCAGAAGAGGTGCGGCCCGCGGCGTGCGAGGCGGGCGAGGGTCCGCCGCCGGAGAAGCGGCGCGCGCTGCACTTCCTGCCAGGGAACGGCGCCGTACAACACGAAGACGACGCACGGATCGATGGTAACACACCACATGTTCTAATACACCTGCACGATTATCGACGACACTACAAGATGATAGGTCCCTCATATGCGAGGCCTTCTAGGTCGGTACCACCGCTTTGTCTGTTTCTGCCGCCAAGCAACAGTGTGTAAGCATTGTTGTGTTTCGGTTTGAAGAACATTGAAGCCTGTGCAATTACTGGGTATTATAAGATATAACATCTTATGGCTCAGTTCAGTACCATGCATTGCTTTGTAATTCAAAGTTCTGTGTGGTGTTGCTTCTGTTTATGGGCAAGCGTGGCGCTTACCATCAGGCGAGCGCTTTGCACGTTTCGTCATTCAATCAAATAAAAAAAAACTACATTTGTATGTATACAGGGTTATTTTTAAAACACCAACAACCTCGCAGGACTAGATTCCTAAGGTGATAAGCTACTACTTTTGTTCTACGACTTTTGATAATTTGTTAGATTTTATTTTCATACAAATATAAGTATTCATTTAATTTCCGTCATGACTGTTACAACACTGCGCGCATCGCAGATTACGTAAATAAACCCGACCGATCGACCCGAAGCGTGGGGAATCGGCCTTTGACCTTGACCGCCCGAGCAGCTGACCGCCGCCTTTGATGTCGTGCGCTCACACCGCGCCGCGCCGCAGTCTACGAAGAAAAACACTACACAACAAAAACTTGTAATATCATTTTTTTTTAATATATTGAGTTATATCCAAACTCGTAGAACAAAAGTTGTTCCGTATGGGGTCAGCTATCTGGTCCTGCGAGGTTGCTGGTGTTTTAAAATTAACCCTGTATAATATATGCCTACTAATAACGAATACAAAGCAAATAAATTTTATCTCCCTTCTATTACAGCAGAAGATCGGGATACAGAAAACATGCCAGTGGTGTCTCGGGGTAAAAAAGAGAAAAACAATGCAAAGAAACAAGTTAAGGACATGCAGTTTTGCAAGTGAGTCTAGTAGTATTAATAACAGTCGAAATTACCTTTTATTATGTTGATAACTTGTCAATTATTCGCACATTAGCATGTGGAACATGCTACTGTTACTATTCCTGCTATATACGCGTTACAGAAAGGTGTGGTCATATTTAAGTGTATTTACATACGCCTGACAATGTGTGTTTATGTACTAGATCTTACCCAAATCTTAACATACTAAATTTCCCGCTAATTTTAATCATTTGTCTTAAGAGACTCGATCGATTCGATCAAATACATTCCTATATATTAGGTGAAGTGCGTGAGCGAAAAGAACATCATTTAGTGGTTTTCAAAGTTACAAGTCTAATGTCATCATATTACTTATTCGGTAAAAAAGAAAATGCTTTATTTATCTCCTAGGAATGCAATTGAATTTAGTAATACAGGCGTACTAACTGCTTATATCGCACACTATACGTTGTTTAAATTTTACTACTGTTCTGTAACACGTTGTATAAACGGCTACGAAGGAGATCTTTGTAAGCAGCATTTGTAAGTCTTGTTTATACCGGCGAACTCTACATTCCGACCCGCGGTACTCTACAAACAAATTCACATAATCATCTCTAACCTTAATAATCACTAAAATTGTTCTAGCGTGTACAAAAAATGTGGCACGCTTGGTTTACCACAGATTAAAGTACTTGCGATGCCTGTGTTGCGATCTTACGTCTGTGTTTTAGACAGATAGCGACATAAACAAAGTCAATATTAACACTTAAAGTATGTTATGGCAGGAACTTGTTATGCGAGATGGAGTGTCACGAGCACGCGTGGCCGTTCCTGCTGCCCGTCAACACCAAACAGTTCCCGCAGTACAAGAAGGTCATCAAGTGCCCTATGGACCTCTCCACCATCAAGCGCAAACTGCAGGACAACTTGTGAGTCTTACTTACTTACTTACTTATGTGAGTGGTAGAGCCACGCTGTAGACAGTTTTGTCTACAGCATGAATGGGCTGGCTCGACCGGGTCATTACCACTGTCTCACAGAAAACTGACGTGAAGTAGCGGCTTGCTGCTGCGTTTCGTACTGTGAGTGAGACATCCGGAAGCCCAAATCCCCTCCCCTTCCCAATCCCTAATTATCCTTTTCCTTTAAGGTCGGCAACGCGCCCATGATTCTTGTGGTGGTGGGCGTATATGGGCGGTGGAGATCACTTACCATCAGGTGACCCACTTGCTCGTTTGCCGGCCTATGCTATAAAAAAAAACTTAACTATGAAAATACTAGTTAAAATGTATTTTATTTATTATTTTTAGACTGCTAGACTCTTCGTCATAAATGGGATTGCTAGACCGAGATAGTGTCACTGAGTTATAGAAATAAGGCATCAAATTGCAATTTTGCTGCTTCTTTATATATGGTTACTGAATCCATAACAAATTATTTCCTTTTTTTTTCCCAAACACATTTACCAGTGTCATTTGTCATGTTAATATGGATATACTTTCTGATACAGATACAAATGTAAAGAAGAGTTCGCGTCAGACGTACGACTGATATTTAGCAACTGCGAGGTTTTCAATGAAGACTACAGTCCCGTTGGTCGAGCGGGACACAACATGCGACAGTTTTTCGAGGATCGATGGACGCAGAGCTAAACTGGACTAGCCCGCAGAGTTGCAGAACTCATTTCAACCTGTGTTGATGGCAAATTTGTTGCTAAGTTGAACATTGAGACATGCCGAATTAGGTCTTGGCCACCTATTGCACATCTTATCACAAAACGAATAGGTTTATCGAACAACTAGTCGGTAAATAACGAGAGAACCAGGTGTAGTGTCAATGAAGGACGGAAATTCAGTTTTACCGTAAAGCTGATTTGAAAGGTTGTCGATAAAATTCGAGACTATCTCGAATGTTATAGATCTACTTAATTGAATTTAAATATATTCTGTATTGACAGTGTTTATTGATTATTGCGATTAAACAACGTCGCTACATGTGAACATAGTAGGAAAATATAAAAAACAGTGTCGGTGAAGACTATAATAATTATTCGATGTATCGAGCATCGATAGACGATATAATCTCATTTCAACCGATATATCCACTAGATGATTGTAATAACGATTTACTGATTATTGTGTATGTAATTATGTGATTGAAATGTTATAAATATAATACAATTTTCGACACGGTAAATAAATACTACTTAATTTTAACCACATATTTCCTTGATTATTGCCACTGGTACCATAAACAATTTCATTCCATTAACGTGTGAAAATTCCAAATATTTTGATGTGATACATATTTGACGTAAAAAAATCAAAAGTACTTGTAAAACATTCCATGGGAAGATTGGATTTTATATGTAAACAAGTGTGCCGCGAATGCGATCTCTAATTTTTTATTGATTGAAGTAAAATTATTAATAATTACCAATTTCAGGCTCTTTGGCCTTTCATTGCATAATATCCTAAGGCGTTTGATTGATTGACAATCGTTTTGAATATTTATAAATATGTCGACAAAGATGTAATACTTTGAATTAATGATAATTACGAATTGTCATTCATCAGCCGTTGAAAATCCGGCCAAAATGTTTAAATATCCTTCGGTAATAAAATTCGCGGTAGACTTAATATCGGACGCGTCAAAACTGTATAATGCGAATCTCATGTAAATTATATTTTGTGGGAATGTGATGTCTATTGTAATTAAATGTAATGAACAACACGCACATAGATGTTGCTGTCTGTATAGTTCGCAGCACAGGCGTAACTCGACGAATATGGATATAAACGCTCCGTGTGTATACTGTGCTGCTGGTTGTACGCAATGTGTAGCTGACTGTAAATAGTTGTAATTTTAAGTCTAAAAAGTATTAGTCCGAGATCTATTTTAAGCATAGAGAGGAAAAAATAGAATTATCGAATATCACTTTCGAATATTTTATTTTTATAATAATTTGCTCGTAGCAACGAAACAGTATTTTGTAAATCCACGCGAATTTCCGGTGTCCGCATTTTTGTTTATAAAGTAAATACTCTGATGTAATTATTATCGATGGTCGATAGTCGATACTTAACATCCGATATCGACAAGCGCGTCGCGTTCTTCGTTCTTTGGCCAGTTATTTCTAGTAGATTGAATATGTGTATACTTGATGAGTGTGTAAAAAATAGTTGTCTATTTCAAATTTTGTGCATTAGGCGAGAGTAAAATTAGTAATAGAAAGTGATGTAAGCGTAGTTTAGGGCCTAAGCAGTTAGCGGGGACGTGTGACGAGGGCCTTAATTTCTGAAAGAAATCTTCGGCACGATAACGGTTATCTATTGTCTGATTTGTCTGTTTCACTTTTAAAAGAAATGTTAGGGTGATGAATAGACACAATAAAACAATTTTTACATGCAAGTGTACCTATAAGATATAAAACGGTTTATTACAACATTTACCAACATATGATTATTATGTACGGCACGATTTTTAGGGATTGTATAAAATAAAGTTAATTTCAACAAAATATTATCTACCTACAAAACATATTACAATTTTGATTTAAAATAAAAGACGTTATAATATGAGTTTTGTCACCCTAATATGTTATATGTAAATTATTATCTAAAGTGAGACACGTATAATGTGATTGAATCGATAATTGTATTCATGTGAAATGATTTTATAAAGCAGAGCTATCGGTTTGTACTCATTTATTTATAAAACAGTATAATATAGTATTCCAAAAGAGTGTTTAGTTGTTTGGTACCAAAAATGTTTAGATCAATATTGTAACCACAAAAGTCGCTCAGTAACAATGAATTTCATATTAATTACTGACAACAATTCATTAAGCATTGTTAATGATGCAAATCATATCAAAACATTTTCCGATATGTTTTGTAATAAGTGTAATAAATTTTCATAAGCCATGATGTTTTAAAACTATAAAATCGATAGCTTAGCCTCATTGGTCTTGTTTTTATTTTTGCAATACAATTGATTTGAGCGGAAAATTACTGCAATTGCTTTTTGCAAATTCTCTGTTTTCTTAACACAGGTATTCGAATGAAAAATATGCGTATGATACTTATATCCATAAAAAATCCAATTGAGAATTGTTTGTCCAATTTTGTCACGGTACAAGACATGGAAGAGTGTCAAATGCGTGAAGAGAAGGCGTCAGTCATACTTAGTTTAGCTGCTATTATTATTTATTTATGTGCTTATTTATTCCGATTGTTTGTGAGTCGGCGACTACAATAGTGCTTGGCGATTGCGAATTACCAGTACTTATAATGTTTTAAAGATTTTTTTAGCGTTTTCAATATGGTTTTGTGTCGGCAAAAGGTTATTGCAATCCTATTATTTTTAAATATTAAGATTTTTTTCCTTAAATTCAGTTAATAAAAGTTGAAAGATTATATTGTTTTGTCTTTCTTAATTAATTGATATTATCAAGATTATATGGCAGTGAAAGTTGATATATGTATCTAAAATATTTTATTCTGTTTATTAAGCTTTATATAAATCGACTTTAATCTATTTGTATGTATTTAGCATGACAATAAACAATAAATTTATTTTTTTAATCTATAATCTATGACATAAAAATAGTGCTTCCTTTAAAAAAATGTTGCTGATACAAAACAGTTGAAATCAAAAATATATTATTTTTAATGCTGAGTATTTAAGTGAAAGTATTAATTTAGCAAATACTTAATCCAAGCTTTTAATGTTTACACGCTGCGATCGTCACGGGAAATAATTTTTAATTGATAACTTATTCGTGTCTAGTTTTTTAATCTGTGTATACTTATTGCCGTTTACATTTGAGTTTCGACTCTACTGCCAGTATACAAGGTCGATTATCGCGTGTAGTTGTGCCTGGCCAAAAACTACGAACAGATGACATCCCGAATAGTGTAGTTATTGACCAGGCTTATGTGACGTGTTGGAGCGGCGTACGATTCGTCCGAAAGGCGTGAGATGTGATGGTCATGTTGTGTGCATCGGTTGATTTTAATTATAAAATGGATATATAAATTATATATACGAATAAATAAATAATTTTTGATGCAGTCTTTGTCTTTTCTTTTTGGTAGTGTCATCAATTGGATAACGATCTATTATCGATATTACCGTATTCACAACTTATAAAACTTGATATTGCCTGCGATAGCAGATTTAGGATAGGATTTGTATGGGCGCTCTCTATTTCGGTGCGAAACAAAAACGGATCAATCACATATAAAGACATCTACGCCTATGCGAGCCTCTGCTATCAGAGCCCATTTAAATGTTTTGGAATACGGGTACATGAGGTTTATGCCAGTAAGGTTACCATTATCTCAGAGTAGATGATAAATAAAACCGCAGACATACGAATACAAAGTATTATATATTTAATTCGACAGCAAACGAAGTGTGTATTGCATTACGCGCTCGCCGCGGCTTCCTTTGCGCGCGCCAGTTTCATCTTCATACGCCGATGACTTCGCTTCTTATTCAACGGCACACTACCCAGAAGTTTACCGGCCTTTTGTAACGCTATCAGTTTCGCCGATTTGCTCTGTAGGAGAAGTACAAGTGTTTTAATTCCATTTTTTGGGGTTTCGTAGCCAAATTTAAGGATATGAAAAATTTATAAATTACAATAATAATGTTATAATTTCATGTTCGTCTGTCTGTCCGTATGTCACAGCCATTTTACTTTGAGAATTAATAGTCCTCCGAGAAAATGGCTGTGACATAGTGAATTAGCACTATGTGGATGAAATTTGGATGGTAGGTGTATTCTATGAACCGCTACATAAAGATGAAGTGAAAATAAGAAAAAAATACACGAACTGAGGGATCATTTTTTATTTACATTGTACATAGACATGTGTGATGGTATCATTGTAAAGTTTTTAAGATATGGGACATTTTCGGTTATACAATATTTTGCCCGTAAAAATACAGTGTCTTTGAGAGATACTTATTTTAATGATTCCGTTATTTTTATATTATAGGCGATAATCTGTTAAGTGCACCACCTGAATACAGATAATGCAAAAGGTATGTGTGTTTTAACTACTGTTGCGTACCAATTGACCATGGGCGCAACTAGGTAAGGGCAAGGCTAGGCGCTGCTCACCTATGAAACCTCATTGCCTCCTACAGATAATTCCTACGTACGCCAAGGTATATGGAATAATATTTCCTAAGGTAATAATTCGTAAGGACTGTTTTATTCTGGTTTGAAGAAAGGGTGAGATGAATGGTACCAACAAAAAGTGCCTTACCTTAGCTTCAGCTTTACTGATCTTACTGTTTTGTTGTGTAGTGTATAGAACATTTATCCTCTTGTTCTCCATCATAGAGTGGTGTTTGGATAAAGCAATCTGAAATAAACAAAGATGGGTGAACTAAAAAAGAATATACATGAATATGTATATCTAAATATGCTTGAATTTCCTGTGATAAAAATACTAATATCAGAGATTTAAATCATGCCTTAACTGCTGAATGGATTGGGTAAGTATTTGGCACATAAGTAGACCATGACCAGGATTGAGATACTTTTTATTGTGAAAAAACAATCACATGGGCAGAGCCGGGAGCAAACATTTTATTTATAGTTATATTTATATTTTATGATCAAATGGTTCCCATTTGCCGCCATCATATAACATATTCACAGTAGCTGTAGTTTCCTAAAATTGGAGGTATATCTGCATGAGTCTATGTTCCTCTATTAATGTTTATATGTACCTACATCTTTAACTGGAGATAAATTTAAATATTAATAAATATAATGTCAGTAATTACCTCATAACTGTGTTCGTTACTCAGCTCTATGAAGGCTATAGCGCTCTTCCTTCCCTCAGGTGGCTGGGGTAATCTTACATCTTTGATTTGTTCAGATATATCTGAGAAATGATCCATTATCTGAAAATGTTAATAATATTGCTAAAATAGACAATGTGTTAGAAAGATGTGGTCATATTTGAGGGTTGTTATTGTTTGTACACCTGACTGAGTGTTTACATACTGGATCTTCTGGAAATCAAAATCTGGACATTCTAAAATTTCCCACCAATTTTAATAACTCGATAATCATTAGTTGTTATTTTAATAAATCATTTAGTGTTGTCTATTGTTGCAAGTTGAATATCAACATGTAGTCCTCCGGTAAAAAGAAAATGTTTTATCTATATCCTAGCAATGCAATCCAATTTGGTATTACAGGGGGTGAAATACTACTGTCATACACTATTTGTCTCTTAAATTGGACCACACTTTTCCATAACATGAATAAAATAAGTAAAATCTATAGGTTCAAAATGACACTCTTTCAATACAGGGATTAAAATATCAAAAATATTGTTAAAAATATATTAATATTTTTGCTAAAATTACAGATTTTTTTAATTTCAGTCCTTTATCATAGTGTAACAACAACTCTTACCTTTTCCTTATCAATATCAAGTGGCAAGTTGCCTACAAACACCACATATCGTTTTGGACCCCTGGGTTTATTAACCAGCTGTTCTTTCTTTTCTGTATTCTCCACTTCTCCATCCTCACCTTCAACTTTCACTTTAACTTTCTTCTGTTTCTTTTTCTTTTGTTTTTTAGGTTTAAGATGTTCTGTTACATTATCTGGTTTTTGCACAATCTTCTCCACAGAAGTTTTGAGCATATTGTATAGAATACGTATTCTACGTAATGCTGAATCAGTCAGATCTTTTGAACTGTCAAGTACAGCTTGAATCTTGCCAAGTATTACATCTGGGACGACATGATCAGATGAATTTTTCAATTGCAAAGTTAGAGCTTGCCTGATCCGGCCTAAAATTAATTCCAAAATGAGTTATATATTTTTTTAATTTCAATGCGTGTTTTGGTTAAAACTGAGTTTTAGGTCAACAATACAATAATACAATATATATTTTGTAAAAATATAACAATAGTATTTACCTTTCTGGTTATTGCTAAAAGGTGCTTTTAGAAATTTGCTGACTAGCTCCTGATCCTGCAGTATTGGATACTTCTTATAAGCATCTTCCATTGTTTTAATTTCATTCTTTGTTTCCTGTACAAGTTTCTTCTGTTTAGGAGCTTTATTTTTAGTTTCTGAAACTGTAGTTGGTTTGTTTGTGGTCTCTGAACTTTCAAGCTTTAGGGTTTTAGGTTCAGAAGCAGCTGTGATGTTGGTGCTGGATTTGCGTTTACGTTTCTTCTGTAAAATTGGCTTCGGTGGCTTTTCCATGCTGAAATGTTTATTGACTATTTAATAATTACATCTAATTATAACTTGTTGGACAAGTTACATTGAAAATTACTATTTTGGTGTTTATTATTCTAATATCCCTGATGTGAATATGTTGACAAATTGACATATAACAAATTTTATATTGTATCAAGATTGCCTACATACTAATTTATATTATGGTGATTAAATTACTATTCAAATGTGGATAATAAAATTGCCACAATATAGCAGCATCTCAACTTGTCAACATATTCCCACTAGGTACATATACAATAGGGTACAGTTAGATCAGAAGTTCCTAGACTTTTTTTCTCATAATGTGGTCACTTTCGGTTCCAGTGGACCCCCTTGCACTGAATATGTCTGTGTTTTTACAAGTAACAGTCGTCGAGCTTTTTAAAATATTATCTGCCTACATTGGTAGGTGAAGTCAAGCCCACATTTTAGTTCTTCACTATTGAAAGCAGACAAATTGTCGTGGTCCCCCACTTAAGAATTGTGAACCCCCATTTTTTGTCACATCAACGTAGGCCACCATTGGGTCTCTCGGGGTCTACCTGGACCACTTTGGGAACTAAGGAGTTAGACCGTTGGGTGGTCTACCACTGCAGTGGCTTTAGCCAAGCTATAGATAATTGGGCCGGTTCGACCGGGTTATTACCACTGTCTCACGAAACTGACGTAAAGTAGCGGCTTACTACTGGGTTTCGTACGGTGACTGAGATATCCGTAGGCCGAAATTCCCCTCCACTTCCCAATTCCTTAATTATCCCTTCCCTTTAAGGTCGGCAATGCGCCTAAGATACTTCTATTATTGTGGGCGTACATGGGCGGTGGAGATCACTTATCATCAGGTGAACGACTTACTCGTTTGCCAGACATAAAAAAAATAAAAGAATAGATTAAGGATTTTAAAAACTTAAAGGCCATGTGGTTTTATAGGTTATGTTTACATTTCTAGTCACATTAATACACGAAAGTACAATAAAAACAAAATATTTTTAATAAAAATATGTTGTATTGTAATAAGGAACTTAATTTGAATTATTTAAAACTCGTACACCTTTTGGAAAAATTATGTTTTATACGGCGCAATCGATCACATTGTTCTACCAAAAATACAGACGTACTAATTATATGCAAACATTATTAAGTTTTGATAGATCAAAAAGTAATTGTTCTGAAAAGGATCAATAGAATCTTCATTTATAATGATCCATTAAATGAACCAATCTGCTTTTTATCTATTGCTGGACACGTACGGCATGCGGCTACCAGTCACTGCACAGCACAATTTTAAATGAATACAAGATTAAATAATAAAATAATTTAATATAAACTTATCTGCAGTTGTTTGACTTACTTATAAGTTCTTGGATGGTTAGGGTTTAGTTAAAAAAATATTTTATTCCATTATTTTGTGAAAGCAGAACTTTGTTTGTTTGGACCGTACGTTTTTAGATTAGCGCAGTCCACAGATTACTAAAGGACAGTGGTCTCAAACGTCATAGAGCGAAATCGGTAGAATTGCCAGCTAAAATCGGTATGTCTGTACTCAAAATCGGTATTTGAAAAAAAAAATACAATATTCAATCAAATTCGTTTATTCATTAAAAAACCACTTATATATAATGCGGTCAAACTAAGAAGGAGAGTGTTTCCAAGCTCAGTATAATATAATGCCCATGCCGCGTCTTTGCATATCTTTTAATTTGACTTTTAAATAAATGTTTTTAAATGATCGTAACGTTCAGGGTGGTCAATCTATCAGCGACTTGTTCTCTGAACATTTCCACTCAATCTACAATGACAGCTCCTCTTCTTCTGATGTCCCTCAGGAGCTAACTAACTGCCACTCATCAATCGGTTCATGCATTTTAACAGAATTGGAAATTTATAAATCAATTTTAGCCCTCGACCCAAATAAAGGACCAGGTCCGGACTCTATCCCACCTGTTTTCCTAAAAAACTGCGCTTCTCAGTTAGTCAAACCGTTGCACAGCATCTATAACACATCTCTCTCATGTGGATACTTTCCTTCTAAATGGAAACTTGCTCACATAACTCCCATCCACAAAAAAGGGGATTTGGGGGATATAACTAATTATAGGCCTATTTCTATTTTATCCTCAGCAGGCAAATTATTCGAATCCCTAGTACAAAAGTTTCTGTATTTCCACCTGAAACCCTACTTTGATGAGAGGCAACATGGGTTCTTGCCGGGCAGGTCCACTACGTCGAACCTACTAGGATACGTCAGTGACATAAACGCAGCACTCGAAAATAAACATGAAGTACATGCGATTTATACGGACTTCTCAAAGGCTTTCGATGTGGTGGACCATGGTATCATGATTCAAAAGCTGGGCCATGCCGGTATATGTGGGTCGTTATTGAGATGGTGCGAATCTTATCTCAAGAACCGTTCTCAATTGGTCAAAGTCCATGGCTTCAAATCATCAGCTAGAACAGTACCCTCTGGTGTGCCACAGGGGTCTCATCTCGGCCCGCTCTTTTTCTTAGTCTTTATAAATGACTTATGCACCAAAATAAAATCTCAGTGTAGAATGTTCGCCGATGATTTAAAAGTATTCCGACCTATACACACCGTTGATGATGTGGTTGCTCTACAGAGTGACCTTAACTCAATTAGTTCCTGGTGCTCGGATAACAGAATGGTTATTAACCCATCCAAATGTGCATATATAAAGTTCTCACGTAAGCATAATTCCACTAGAACTACGTATTTCATCAATAACACACCAGTGCCGGAAGTCTACAAATTGCGAGATTTAGGAGTGATAGTAGATAAAAAACTCGACTTTCGTGACCACATAGATGAAATCACCAAGAGAGGGGCGCGTTTGGGTGGATTTGTTGTCAGGCAAACAAAAACTTTTAAAGACCCTGAGATCGCTATTATCTTATTCAACTGTTACGTACGTAGTCTGCTCGAGTACTGTAGTCCGGTCTGGAGCCCATCGTACGCCATCCACATCAATAGGATCGAAGGATTGCAAAAAAAATTTGTTTACCACCTCGCTTATTGTCATAACCGTTGTCGCACTCTCACCACCTATGAATCGAGATTAAAATACTATAAATTGACCCCTCTGTCAGTAAGACGAAAAGTAGCGGACATAGTCTTTCTTCAGAAAATTGCCAACGGAAAAATTGATAGCCCCGACCTCCTGCGTAGGCTGCAATTGGCAATCCCTCGCCCTAGTAGCCGTCTCCATAACCGCTATTGTTTTGATCTGCCGTTTTGCCGTACTAAATACGCCCGTCATTCGACGCTATATAGGATGTGTTCTCAATATAACAATATCTGTCACGAGCTCGACATTTTCAATGCATCTGTCTCCCAGATTAAACGCCATTTTAGCTTGAAATTCTGCCCTGCCCTTTAGTATTTTTTTTTTTTTTTATTAGTAGAAAATTATCACCTTATAAACTCCTTTGCAAAAAAAACGGGCACCTTACACACACACTTTACCTTAGCTTTTCTATGGGTAAATATTATTATATTTTTAGTATGTCATTAGCTTGGATGACTAGAAATTTCTTATTATCAATGAGAATCTAGTTTTTTAACACTTTTATCCTGGTATCGGTGTTTTAGTCAATGTAAACAGAGAGCCGTGTTAAAATGGACATTTTTATGGGTATAATGAAATTAAGACTACGAGTATTTTTATGGTATTTTAATAAAAGAGACATTAAAAAATAAAAATTAATAACGAGTATGACCTCCTCTTGCAGCGATTACGGCATGTAATCGTCTTGGCATGCTTCCCACCAGGCTTTTGATGGTGTCCTGTGGAATGTGTTCCCACTCAGTCGAGATTACACGTTTAAGCTCTCTGATGTTTTGTGGAGGTGGTTGGACAGATCGTACTCGCCTTTTTAGGAGGTCCCAAACGTGCTCAATGGGGTTAAGGTCGGGGCTCCGCGCTGGCCAATCCAAACGACGAATACCGACCTCTTGCATATAAGCATCTACGTCGCCAGAACGGTGGGCCCGAGCATTATCGTCCATGTAAATGGCATCTTCACCAATTACAGTCAGTGCGGGTTGTGCATTTTGAGAAAGGATTTCTGTTATGTACCTATGCGCATTTAGTGAGCCATTTTCTATGAATACTATCTCGGTACGATAGTTGGAAGTTACGCCCGCCCAAAACATAACGGACCCTCCACCATAAGGGGTGATTTCTTCAAAACACACATCGGCATAGCGTTCCCCTGGTCTTCGTAACACTCGCCGACGTCGGTCCTCACCATGCAGACAAATTCGAGCCTCATCGGAGAAGAGTACGCTACTCCAGTTACCTGGTGTCCAAGATAGGCAATTTCTAGCGAACCTCAACCGCGCAATCCGGTGCTCACGGAGTAACTTGGGGGCCCGCGCTGGTCGTCGACTACGTATATCAGCAGCTAAAAGTCTTCTCCTCACAGTCCATAGGCTAACTTGTGCTCCTCGTACCTCTTCAAGGTTTCTTTTGAGGTCTATGTAACTGCATTTGCGGTTCCTCAGCGCCTGAGTCACTAAAAAGCGATCGTCTCGCGGCTGTGTGCAACGTTTTCTCCCAGAACCTTGCCTTCTCTGAACGGAACCTGTCTCTTGGTATCGAGTCCAGGTTCTTTGTACGGTTGAACGACTCACGTTTAACCGCTGTGAGACGTAACATTGGCTACACCCCTCTTCCAGCAGCGCTATAATTTTACTAGCTCTCATTGCTTTTTCTGCCATTACGATAGACATAAAGATATCTGTTTTAAGTCACAATAAGGCAGAATTATGCGATAAACATAAATTGTTGTACTAAAAATAACGAAAAGTTACTTTTAGTTGCTTGATAACCTTTTAACCGCAAACCCGCGAAAAGTGTCACAAAATGAAAAAGGGATTAATAATTTAAAAAACAAAAGTTTTGAATTTGGAATGAACTTTTTTTCATACCCAGACTCTTTATTAAGTGCCAGTAACATAGTTTGGCTATTAAAACCTCTGAAGAACTAAATTATTACCAATAATGTTAAAAAATCAAACCCGCCCGTTTTTTTTGCAAAGGAGTGTATATTGCATCCCTTTTGTATATGTCCTATAACATTATTGTAGAGTAAATTTTCATGCATGTCGTGTCTACATCCAGCAGGTCGTTCATATACCTAAGGCTTTGTGTTTTTAATTTTGTTTGGAAAGTCAATTGAACAGACCAGTTTTGTAGACCATTAAAAAAAAAAAAAAAAAAAAAAATGACAAAGACTTCAATTCAGAGGAACTAATCTCCGAACTTGAATTTTCCAAAAAACACAGACCAATATTACATACCAATATTTTTACATAAAACCCGTTTCTTTGATAGAAGTTAGATGCTACAGCAATTAACAGGATGCATTCCCTAACTTAAGGGCCTTCCGTGAGCAAATAACCTTGGTCCTTGACTGACTCGCGCCATACTGATTCGTGTACTTGGCGTGTGAGTTTTCGTGCAGAATATGCACGTATTTAGCGAATAATTGATTTAAAACATCAGGTTTTGGTCTTTTCGAAAATTTAAAACGGGCAAAATATTCGTTATTAAATAGCTTATCTAGTGATGTTAATCTCATTTGATAACATTCTGTACTTTAAAAGGAGACGCACGGAATCTTTGCATTTTTCTCATTTTTATGGTTTTATAACGATAATTTAAATTTATATATCAACATTAACATGAATTTGAATCGAACAAAGTAAAGCTGACAGATTGTAAAAATATATTGTATATTTTTTTAATCAATATTTAATTTAAGTAATGACTAGATAGCCTCTAAAAATCTCGATTGCGCGGCGTTTTGCTGGGGGGGTATGGCCTTAAGCATAGCTTTCAGAATGTATGCAACTCTTCCTACAACTTTGCTTCATGTGAATGAAGCTTTAGCAAAATAAAACTCGATAAAATTGAATTACATTCCACAAAATAATTTGTACAAAAGTGCTTGTCGGGGTTGGCAATATTATTAATTGAAAGCAAAAATTACTCTGAAGTAATCTCGAGGGAATTAAACGTTTAGGATCATTTATATTTTGATTAATGAAATAAACAATTTTCTGAAAGTTTAAGCTTTTTATCGTAGAGGCCGACAAACGAGCATGTGGATCACTTTATGGTAGGTAAGCGATCTGACGCCCATGAACATTAACAATACCTGAAGAATTATGCATGCGACGCCGAACTAAAGGGATAATTGAAGCATTGGAAAGGGGAGGGGGATTTGGCCCTCCGGATATCTAACTCATTGTACGAAACGCAACAGAAAACTGCAACTTCCCGAAACAATCATCTGTGGATCACACAAACACTAGTCTCGGTGCGTGAATCGAACCCGCGGACTGTTGTTACACAGCCGGCTAACAATGTGGTAGGTCTCTCGTATGCAAGAGGTCGACTGGGTTGTAGCCTAGCGTTTTGCCTATTTCTGCCGCCAAGCAGTAGTGTGTAAGCACTGTTCTATTTCAGTTTGAAGGATATTAAAGCCAGTGAAATTACTGGGAATTATGACACTTAACATCTTATGTCTCACACTTATTTTTTAGTTTGTGTTAAGATCCTAAAAAAGAGTCAACGTCGTATTGGAAGTATCTGGTAACGCTTGAGAACTATAGGTCAGTTGTGAATGAACCTATCGCAAAAGATCCCATGTATGCACATTCCAATTTCGTAAAAGGTTGCTGGTGTCTACACGTTCCAAAGCTATTTAATATATGTGTAAACCACATTAACCTGCTTCTCATAAGAAGACAAATTTATAAATACACGCAACAGTCACACACTTATTCAGGATCAAGATTCCACACTAGGTTAACCTGTATCATGGGTATCAGGTACTACGAGGGAATTGCGGTCCCACAACAACCAGACCTGAAACAGATATTTATGGAACACACAAACATATGTCTCAGTGCCGGAATCGAACCCACAGCCTCTTGCTTCACAACCGACTACTCGCCCCGAACGCCAGGGAGACAAAGCTAGAAAAAAGTGCTAAATTGGAAACTGTAGAACGCCCCCGAATGAAGCCGAGTTGGGTTTGAGGTTAGTTAGGAAATTATAAGCCCGTCAAGTGATGTTATTATACTTAAGTGACTTTTGATTCTTTTTTTCTATTTGATAGGGCACAGTTCAAATTGGTATCATTTAAATTGAAATAAAACTAATTTAAACGGATTTTATCGCGGTTTTTATTTTTATTTTGGTCCCGACGTTCGGTCAAATCCGTTTAAATTAGTTTTACTTCAATGTGTAACATACACGTAAACGTAAGAAACCATTTAAATTTTCAGCTTTTAAGCTCTCATATCAAGGTTAAGTCCTTATTTTAGTTGCTTATAATAAGTAGGTAATTTTAATCTTAGTTATTAAAAAAATAATGTTGCTTTTATTTGAGAACATAAGCAATGAATTAACAAAGTAAATCGATAAAACTTGTTATAACAGTATAAAAGTTTAATAAAAAATGTAACAATGGGAACTCGAGACCTTTTATTGATCGTTGTAACTTGACCTCACTGTAATGGAACTTGTTCGAAAAATCCCGCTATAATCCAGTTTCGTTATTGCCGTGTATTTTGATAAATATTAACATGAAAATGACGAAATGTAATGTATAGCCTTTTTATTTTTTATAGTGCAGGCCAGTGTAACGTTATTTCCATACGAGATTGATATCTTCATAACCGCATAAAGGTTTTTATCCGAGAAAGCGTAGACAGAGTTGTAACTTCATTCGACTGAAGTTATCGATAAAATATTTAAACCATTTATGATGGGTACATTTTGCTAATGGAAAGGTGCTGGATCGTTTTTGTAATCGACTCGATAACCACTGTAAGCATGGTGCAAGACTAGCCATAGTGGTTCGCTCAGGCGAGTCGCGTTTCGAGGTCAGCCAGTGACTTCAGGCCGGCATAATCCTGCCGATAGTCGAATGACAGTCGACATTATATTTGGCATGGATTGCAGTACTTTAGTGTAGTCACTTTGGCATACCAAAGAAGAAGTGCGAAGAAGCAGTTAGGCAGGTCGGCATGATCTTGCCGACCTACGATGGACACATTGTTTGTCGTTGGTCGACACTGTTCTTGGATTGCGCTACACTTACCATCAGGTGTAGCGTAGTCACTTTGCCGAGCCAGGATAATAAAAAAAAAAATACCAATGTAAAAAAAGTAGTTCGCATGTATCATAGCGGAAGCATAGTGACATATTTTTCAACTTCTAACATCTATCACGCATAACTTGATCTTAAAAATATTTGCATCGATTATAACGGCACTATACATTCTTACGTTGTTAAACATACGCCGTATGATGTAGGTCACAGTAATAAATAGATTATTATGATATACGGCTATTTTTGGTTACTTTAGCCTTTAGTGGGCAAGTGCCTACTTTGCCTAACTTATGCCGATACTAGTGGTCTAAGATCCCGCGGAACATTGACCTTCACCCATCTGTTTACCGGATGAAAATAATATTTTAGGGTATAAAAGGTGTTGCTGAACACATACCAATAGGGTTGCCTAAAAAAAATATGGTCAAGGATAGGTTTTGCGAATTAAAAAAAAAAAAAGAAGATATTATTTCACTGACTTGCTCACCAAATAAATGAACCTTCAATGAAAACCTACAATGTATACTACCTGCAAAAGCTAGGAGCTAGATGAGCGCAATTACCACTTTTTAGTTACCTGTTTGCACACGGCAACCAGGTAGTAGTGGCCAGAAAAAGGCAGGCAACCTATTTTTTGCAGATAGTATAGATTGTACACTTTTCATTGAATGTTAATTTTTTTTTAAGCAAGTCAGGGAAATTATAAAAAAATATATTTTTTTTTTAATGTAGTTAATCATATCCTTGACCATATTTTTTTAGGCAACCCTATTGGTATGTGTTCAGCAACACATTTTATACCCTAAAATTTATTTATTTATTTATTTATTTATTTATTTACACAATCTATAACATCAATTACAGTTGCCACCAATAAAAATGTTATTTTGATCCGGTAAACATATGGGTGAAGGTCAATGTTCCGCGGGATCTTGTACTATAGGTAATTAGGTTTCGCTACAGTGTTCGCTGAAGCGAATACAACAACTTTTTAGGGTTGGCAACCTTAAAACGATTTTTAACGTGGACTAAAATAAAAGCTAAGGCCAAATTTAAAATCGAAATAGAAATACAATAATAATACAATACACCAACATACATTTTAATGAATAGTAGAGCCTCCGGAAGTCTTACTAACTGTACGAAACGCTATTACTTCATGTAGGTTTTCTGTGAGATAGCTGGCCCTGGGCTAGATACCCAGCCCGACCGGCTCATTAAGTGCGATTCCATTAAGGCGAGGACGAGCGGAGTGGAGACGGATGGGAATTAATTAATCACATTTGTAAAAACCTTATTGGGAAATATTCATCAGAAGAATAGCATCAAATGGCATGGTAAGTGGAGTAACACGGCGAGAATGAGGTATAGAGATTCGACACGAGCGGAACGGAGAAGGTCGGGGTATAGCAGAGCGCGTGAGCCACACTACGAGTATAAACGGCTGATCATGTCTGCTTTAGTCAAAGCATTCTTCGCTTAGCTCATATTTGTCTTAGTAGAAGCGCACCTTTATACTGTATCACAACCGCTTAAGGTGTGGCCCCATCATAACTTTCTTGTGTACTTCAACCACAGCAGTTTATGAGGATAAATATATTAGAGCCGGATTGAAAGTAGTAAAAAAATACTATAAAGAGTTGACATTTTTTATTAGGTTCACAGAACTGGTTGTATACAGAATCAAATGCAGTAGAGTCCCAACGTTGTTCGTTCACTTGCAACTTGCGAGAGTGTACTACTTTGTAAGTGTAAACACAACTTGCATAAAAAAACACCATGTCTGCTATATACCAAGCGGGGCCATTTTATGATGACTTAGTCTAGATTCATAGGATTGTAAATTACGGCAAAGGTTGCTAGCATATGGTAGACAAATTTCTTCTGAAGCCTTTCAAGTCGATTAATATGAACTGCATAAGATGGATTCGATATCTTTTAAGTGGTAGAGCCACGCTACAGACAGTTTTGTCTACGGCATGAATGGCCCGGCTGGACCGGGTTTCTACCACTGATTCACATGAAACCAACATGAATAAGCAGCTTGTTACGTTATGTTTCATACGGTAAGTGACATACGGGGTACTTTATTATCATTTTTCTTATGGTATTTTTTAATTTTCCTATATTTCCAAGGTCGGTAATGCGTCCATGAATTTTCAGTTATTAGATTAAGATTCTGAAAGGATATAATCTCTTTTCGATAAAATAACTGAAAGTTACTTGTTGCTGAGGTATCCGAACTCACCGACGACGTGCTTTCAAGCACGTTCATTCATATAGAATATAGAGTTTTTACGCTATTTCTTATTTAAGAATGTGTTATACGACCAAGTCTAGGGAAAGTCTGTTTTTGAGTAAATTAATGCTTTGTAGAGAAACAAAAAATTACATGAATACTGAAAGCACTTCTTCTTCCACAAATTTAATATTGCCATATTAAGTCCATCAAAAGCTTTCTAGGAACGTTCTAAATAAGCTCTGTGGTTGAATGAGCGCATTAGTCAACCAAGCCTGGTAAGTAATAAATAAAATTGGTAACAATTCCACCGTGACATGAATTTTTATTCACTTTTTGCTCAATCCTAATTTATTTTACGTATCAACGTAACTTAAAAGACTTATCTTATGACTTAAAGAAAAAAGGATCCTGTCTCATCGTGTTTACATACATCGATAAGCTTTCTTTCTGCATGCCAAAGCTCAACAGGAAAAAAAGGTGACCGGAATCAGTGCAGCGAAGCGAAAAGTAACTGTTGGAAAGTAATTTACATCGCCTGGCGAGAGGACGAGCGCCACTGCACTGAGAAACAACACTCAGTGGGACCGCAGTCGCCTAGCGGTCAAGGCGATCGAACGCCTGTGCCACCGACAAAAAGTTGGAATTGAAAAAAATAAAAAAGCGCGCGCTCGCGTTCCGTCAAAAGATTTCGAACGAACGCAGCTTTAATTTTATTTTTAATTACTGAAACAATTATAATTACAGCCGAGTTGTTAATCATCGGTTTTTAGTACGAATAACTGTTAAATCCTCAGTGCCGGTGGATAATGAGTTGGCTGGGATTGTGAGAGTGTTCGGCGAGTGTCCGTTAAGCAGGTGATTTTTTTCTATTGTCTAAAATTGATTTTAATGCACCACTTGTGCCAGATAAACATAATTGGGTAGTAGCGATGTAAAATCATAATTAGACCATTTTAAGTTTAAATGTACCGCTATTTGTTTGCGAGTTTATGCCATTCATGTTTATGTTACGTTCACTATTTTTAAATGACGACTTATGTTATCTCAGTTTCAACATAGTTTTTTAGATTCCGTTTTAAGATAAACAACGTCTTTTGTGATATACTTGAGTAGAGTTTCTATAAAAAAAAATGTTTAATGAGAATTCCTAAAGCTGCCTTCTTATCAGTAGAAAAATAAACTTACGAGTAAATAGTGATAAGTCTTGTAGTTTAAGCAGATGCAAACACACCTTAATATTTTCTAATGTAAATATAATATTAAAATCACATTAGAAATTCTACATTCATCTTAAGTAACAGACGATTTAATACGATCCTTAATAAATAATTTAATTCAATAAATATCTCGCTTAAAAATAACAATTGAACATTTTGATTAGTTACCAACAACACTATTTTACTACACAAAAAGACTAAAAGTTTGTGTCCACGAATATTTAAAAAACAATCAAGATCGCGAACTTTTTTACACAAATTCGACGCAAACAACTTCGCGCGAAACGCGATAATCAATTTAACGCCGGATTACAATTTTCAAACACTTGTATACAACTAATCCACTTTCGGAAACAACTTAACAGTTTATAGTTGCGTTTTTTTTATTTTATCACAAGCCGGGCCGACTCGATCGGAGTATAACGGCCCTACAATCATAGGTTGTTGCTCTTCCTACTGCGCCCGTGCAGATGTACCGAAGGAAACCTACTAGACCGTGTATAAGACGTTCTTGGTAGATTTTAACTCTTGGCGTGAAATCTTGTTGTTCTAGATTCTTGACGGCTTTTTAAGGTGTTACCCGACCACTTACTCTACAATTCTGTGATTGACTTTTTTCAACATTAATTTCATTTTTTTCATTTAATAAAAATTGAAATCAATATAGATAAAACAGTCCATTTTTTCACGTCTTGCTATGTTTGTTTAATTGTTTGCTATGGTAGAAAATTATAGTTTTGGTTTGTGTGATAGCGACGCGTCAGCATTACTGACGGGTACACACAGTTATTGTCTTTATAAAAACACATCACGCACGAAATATGTTGCAAGAATATGTTGAAATACTTATAATTATTGTTAATTTTTTCATCTCTTAAATAACAAAATATTTTTATATGGTAAAGTCAAAAATAGATTACTATCTAAGAATTTATATCATCTTGAAGATATCGTAAAAGGCTATCGAAGAATTCCTGCAATCAGTCTGCCTTGATCGTAAAATACTTATACACTGAATAGCGAGCACCATACATACGAAAAAAGGAAACGTCAGAAATCTTTTTTGCACGTCAGATTACGATGGATGAGTTTTTCGAAATCCAGTATTATTTTCTTAAGTCTCATTAACGAGCTAAAACAGAAAGTCTATCTAGCGATTGAGTATCACAACAATATTCAGAGTTCCTACTTTTGCTATTTTACAACCAGCACTAATAGCTTATTAAATCTTACACGTGCATAAACCTATTACAGTATTCTTAACTTAAACCAAAAACTCCCATGCATCTAACATGAGTACTAAGCATAGTTGTGTGTCGGTCGTGGCGGTGTCGAGTAATGTAGGTCAGTGAAATGATCGAAACAAGGCCCGGCACGGAATCCGACCAGCGACCAGCGACCGACGACCGGCCGCGTGCTGACCGATTTCGAGACTACCAACATTCTTTTATTATTACCTCGGATATTTTGGTTTTGGGAATATTCACGATTTTTTTTTTTATTTTTTGCGATTAGTTGATTAGCGCCTGCAGAATAGTGTACATAAGGTTAAAATCTTGGGCAACAACTTTACGAAAACATTAAAAAGTGGTGTTGAAGGTAAACTTCATAATATAAGCTTTACATATTAAATATTAAATTTGAATTATCACATCAGTCATAAATTATTGTAGTATTGTAACAAATTTGGAGAAATTTCTCGCATGATATAGGCGAGAATAGAACAAAAAACCGTCATTTGCGAGGCTGCGTCATACGATTATTTTACAGATTTTATGACGCGACCTCGTAAGCAAGAATTTTCAGATATATTCTTGTCTGTCATGCTATCACTCATGGTTTGCTATAGTACCTCTCTATATTCAATTTTACATAGTTAATAATAAGATGTAAAGTACTTTAAAAATAAAGTATTTAGTATTATAGTATTGTTTATTATAATACCCATCTAATTAAATTTAAAATAATTCTGGATGAAAAATATCGTTAGCATATTCATTTACGATAGTGATAGAGTGAAAATGGTGTTATTGTAAATGTCTCATACTTTAAAAAGCAAGCCAACAGGTCTTAAGTTAATTTAAAACTTGACCGTTTTAATATGTGTTTTATTTTCAGGTAAAACACTGCTACTAATCTTTAAATTATTGATCTTCATCAGATTATTTTAAACTTATTTCTTATTATTTAAAATACATGTCCATATTCTTCCCAACTAACTAAAACCAAGCATTAAAACTCAACTACATACTTGTGGTCTCAGATTACCAGCCTGACACATTGACTGATCCTGCACCGACCTTGATAAGGTCATGTGTGCGATAAATTACTTGTAATATTCCTCTGTGTTGTTGCACATTATAAGTTACATATTAATATGACCATAGTATAAGCTCACCTCTATACCTAAGGACTAGACAGATGTACAATTAGAGCACCCATGTTTCGCTGAGCATTTGCCGTCCCATGTTTTAGAACGAGCCTACCGTCATACCGGGCATAAATTCCAATTCCAAGCAACTCTTGTATGATGTTGATAATTGACTACCTATTCTGATTGCCCGACTGAGATTTGACCTTTCGGTTTCCCGAGTACACAGTAGGGGTGCTCGATATATATCGATATGTGATAAAATATCGATACATTTATTCGATATATCGAATCAATGCGATATTATCGAATCATTGAAGTCGATATATAATATCGATATATTTTATCCGATATATCGAATCAATGCGATATTATCGAATCATTGAAGTCGATATATGATATCGATATATTTTATCCGATATAAGGATATCGTAGAATATTTAGGAAAAATCTATCGGATGTAGCTAAAAAAAATACCAGAACAAGTATTGAATGTTGTTTTTTTTTTTTTTTTTAGCTCTTCGATATTATTTTTGTTAATCATTTTCTAATAAAGTCTTTTCCTTCCTACAATTCGATATATCGAAAATATCGATATTTTTGACCGATATATCGCTATATATCGATACAATATTTCGATATATTATATCGGATAAAATATCGATATTTTTTGTACACGATATATTATATCGGAAAAAATATCGATGTTTTTTGTACATGAACATCTTTAGTACACAGTCACCACACCAATAAGGGATCCATCATAATCACATCACGAATGTAGAAAACCCAGTACATAAATCCCGAGTCAATAATTGTATCACCAGGATGATTTTTTCGATGATAATGATCTTTCAACAAGCGTTTTAATTACAAACCTTCAGTTGACGTATCTAAAGTAAGTAATTAAATGACGTCAATACATATATTATTTCGCTTCAAAATGGCGAGTAAAATATAAAGAGATCTTATCGAGATAAGCAGATTCTATGAGATCGTTGACTCGATGCTGACTTTTCACCGGAAAAGTAAAGATGTTGGGATAGCTGTTAACTATTTTTTATCCGCCATTCTGCTTGGGGAATGCGTCTTGGGGTATTAAAGACTTAAATCACTAGATAAGATCGTCAAATGTCCCGGATGAAATATAGTCCTTTTCCAGGACACATTGCAATTAAAAAAGACGATTTTTCCTACTTATAGAATAAAAAATGAGAGATTGTCGTAATTTGCAAATAATTTTGCTTGAATGATGAAACAAGCAAGTCGCTCGCCTGATGGTAAGCGCCATGCCTATAAACAGATACAACATCACTTTGAATTACAAAACATTGTATGGCACTGGTCTGTATTCGTTACCCCGAGATATAAGTTGTCAAGTCTCATAATACCCAGAGATTTCATTGGCTTCGATATCCTTTAAACCAAAAAACAATAAATTGTGGCTTAGCCGCGGAAATAGACAAAGCGGTGGTACCAACCGAGACAGCCTCTCGCATATGAGGGACCTACTTTGTGATATCATCCGTTTCGGGATGTCATTTCGCACCTCGGAAATCATTTTCTTCATCGGAGTGTTCTTCATCAGCAGTATATTCATAGATAAAGCGACAAGCGCGATGGTGTCTTATGGGCGATAAACCCATCCTCCATCTTCCAGCGTTGTCCATGGAGTACAGTGTAATACGTGAGGAGAGCGGCCACCCTAGGCATGTTTTGCACATTCACATAAGAAATGCACTTCACGTTGTAGTACAAATGTTATAAAAATCAACGAGATGATTTCAGACCTTAATATTCATTAGAAACTAGGAAATTAGGAAGGAATTAGGTACGAAGTTCAAGTAATAAGATAAAGTTGCGAAGTCACATTGTAAGCATTATTCAAAATAGTTGATCAAGGTACTTTAAAGTAATTACGTACATTATACTTTTCCATTTTTCAAACTTCGAAATTTTTTTTCCGCAGAAAACCAATTTCATTTTGATATAAATGCTTGTCCATGTGTATTTAAAGGATGATTTTTTTTATTTCCCAGACTTATATTTTACCTTAAGAATAATGTTTACATGGATATTAAAAAAACGGTTCTTTGTTTAATTTAAATACACTATTTCCAACAAAACAGCAACACACAAACGCTTCAAATATTTGAACAAATACAGTAGCATTTGTCTTTAAAAGTCACTTAATATTAACGCCACTAACTCATTATAGTTCTTAGACCCCTAGGGGCGTCAATACGTTGCTTGAAAGGCATGCCCTAATTGCGTTGGGAGCGGGTTGACGGTCGCACCGAGCTCACAAAGGGATCTTTTTCTTCTATTTACTTGAGACAGGTTGGAACAAATCGCTAAGTTATTTTATAAAAAAACGTAATAGCGGTTGTTGTTTTATGCGATTCCACAATTTATGTTAAATAGTTTTTGCTTTACTTTTAGCGAAAAGACCATCAAAATTGGAGCAACATCCGCTGCATAACCATCGGCCATGACAACGTTTTCTTATGATACAAATATCAGAATATAAAAGTACATAAGTGTAACAACATAATAAGTTTGTAACAAACATTTATTTTTCAACGATTGTATACATAAAATAAATTTGGAACGGAAATATCATGCGTAAAAAAAATTCTCAAACATAAATATGACGTCAAAACGAATTCAACATTCTGACCCACAAAATCTTGAAAGTTTATTGAACACTAATTGCATATCATTATTTCGCTGTCGCTTCCAGTCGCAAATTTCTACCCGCATGTGTATCAGTGAAATTTTCGATTTATTACGCAATGCGGTAATAAAACGGCAATGTAACACCCATATATTGCGAACCGGTGCTAATGATAAGATATACGATATTCCTAAATGAGTTATTTTGTAGTCCGACAAGTTACGGAGAAAGAGATTCGAATAACTAACTCGGATATCTGTAGGATATTATTTATTTATTTAGGCATAATTCTTTATATGGAGGTCGCTGGATGCAGGCTGCTTCCAACAGGTCGGTCTGGAAATCTTTGGGGGAGGCCTATGTTCAGCAGTGGACGTCTTGTGGCTGATGATGATGATGATAATGAATTCTTTTCCTTACAACTATATTATTTAATAACGAAAGTTTTAACTATATACCTACTTTGAACACAGAAATGCTACGAATTTAAAAACAAATTAGTAATATATAATTATGTTATATAATGCAAATGAATATTCGTGTGTGTCAGATGACACATAGATATGCGTTCGCGTATCCGGTGAGTTAAACTTTGTGCAGATGTTGTGACGGTTTTTTCTTGCATAGGCCGACAAACTAACAAGTTGTTAGGTTTTAATTTTGGTTTTGTGTTACAAATGGTGCTAAAAGTTACTGGTATACTGGGCCTGAACATGTTTAATGGTGATTACTGTATCTTTGGATAGTCAAAATCCAAAGTGGATCACGATTTCTACCGCTGATCTTGCTTTTAGTGTCTTAAAACATTGTAAAAATGCTTTAAATTATTTCAAGGATGCTTCTTATCATTTAATTGCACTTGTGACATCGCAACAGATACTAAAAATGTGACACGCTTGGTTTCATACAGATACTTGCTATTTGTATTTATAAGACTCTTTCTAAGAATCTATCGATTGCTTTTTATAGTTCTTTATTACCTAATTAATAATATGAGGCCATTAAACGCGCGACAGGATGACATCGCAAATATCATTGAAATTCGAACAACGTTCAAGGTTTGGCGCTATATTATCTACAACTGCATATCTCTAACATTTTAGAATATAACTGGTTACGCTCCAATTTCCATGCCATCTTAATATACAAAAAACCACTGCAACATGTAATTTTGGAGCACCACACCGTGATATGTTTTGATAACTATCAAAATATGACTTACTGTTAATGTTTATATTGTGTGCAAATACCATGTTAATCTGTATTCAGAGACTGTGTAGCACTTGCCACTTGCCACTTGCCAGTACTTCCGTCCATTTGTGGTTTAGGTATTTTTATATTTTAAAGCCTTTGGTTTATTTAGGATTCTGTTTAGAGGCTGGTATTTTGCGTGATAGGTGCGAGCCTTTCGGCATACCGTGACCGGGCATAAATTCCAATCCCGCGCAACTAATGTATGACTTTCTTATTTATATACATTGTTTGTATTGATTTAAACCAATAAATTATGTTATTAATATTCCAATATACATATTTGACGGGCGCTAAAGGAGTGATGAAATTTTAGAATCCAATTCCAAACAAAGACGTACAAAGAAATCTATAATAATATTGCTCACGCTAGAAAATATACTTAAAACCTCGCCGTCGCGTTCGCTAGATTAATGAGTCACTTTTAATACCCACACAATCATATTTCGGGGAAAAACACAAAAAATACATATAAATAATAAAATAATACAAAATCTTTACACAGTATAAAATGAAGTCGCTTAATCTTTTAAACTATGCAAAGGATTTTAGTGCAGTTTTCAGCAATAGATAGAGTGATTCACGGGGAAGGTTTATATGTATATCACGCTATGACTCAGGGCAGTAACATGCAGGTGAAACCGCGAGGGACAGCTAGATAATAACTTGACATTGGGTTATTAATAATTGTGTAGCCAATAAAGTTCATTACTCGAAACCACAGACAAAACTAGCACATATACATCAACAGACATGTCCGTACAATACATGTTCATTAAAGGTAATCCATAACAGATATAATCCATTAACCGAGCTCATAAGTCATTAGCATGAAAAGCGTTGAGGCATATTAATCATTACGATCGGCCGTTGATCTCGGGGCCTCAATATTGGTGCCAATTCATTTCAATTGAATATCGACGTTACATATTATTATTTAGAATTTGAAATCCATTGACAGATAGCGGTCCCAAAATGTCAATTGAAATTGACGTAAAATATTAATTTAAGCGAATATGTCATAAAAATGTGTGTCACATTGTTTATACAAATATATATATAATAAGATTTTAATATTCAAATTGTAGTTTTTAAAAATTTAATAAAGCTGTAGCCGATTTGGAAACTTTAATAGCAATCCTACTTTGATGAAATTTGTCATACAGACAGGGTATGAGCTGACTTGGGTGATAGGTTACTTTTTATCCCGGTAAAAGCATATCACGCGGGCGGAGCCGCGAGCAAAAGCTAGTAAATAATATTTGGAACAATTAAATGTTAATGCTAGCTTAATGTAGGTCTGACACTTGGTGGTATGGGAAGATTTACTTAGCATACATAGAAGTGCATGCATAGTGTATGCTAATCAAGCCGTCACAGGTCCAGGAGGAAAGAAAAGCAATGTATAACTATTTACACATATAAACGGCTTTAGAGTTATAGCATAGTATGTAGTGAATGTAGTACCTATATAGTAGAGTATTTGCTACCTTCGTTTGTTATGACTTCAATAATTCACAACAGCTGGAGAATACGTAGATTTTTTTTTCCTGGCTCGGCAAAATGGCTACGCCACACCTGATGGTAAGTGTAGCGCAATCCAGGAATAGTGTCGACCACCGACAAACAGTGAGTCTATCGTATAAGATACGAACACGACGGCGTTTTTAGATAGCCTTACACATACTCTAAAATCAAATTCTGTTAAGCAATATGAATTGCATACTCTGAAGTTTTTAAATATTATTCCTCTTATCACTTAATGGTTGTTATATTTAATATTATGACCAAATAAGGATAAAGTTTATCTTCATCGATGGCAAAGTTATTAATAAATCACATAATATGAAAGGCACATTTAAATATTAATTAAAAACATAAATCTACCAATACTTGCCTAACCTCCTATCGAGGCATTCTTTTTAATAAAGTGTTAATAATAAGTATGAAAATACTAGGTCATCGCATTATCCGAATAAGTTAAGGAGGCGGAGGAGAAGAACACAGAGTTTTCTTCATATTCCTTTTCATTCGTTTACATTAATTCTGTAGTGATATATTGCAATACAATTTTACGTTTTTAGCTCCAACCATTTTTTTTTAATGGAAGCAGCGGGCAAACGAGTAGGAGGCTCACCTTATGGAAACTGATCACCGACGCCCATGAACACCTGCAATACCAGAGGGCTTGCAAATGCCTGTTGCAATGGCCTTTAAGGAAAGAATACGCTCTCTTCTTAAAGGTTCCCAAGTCGTAGCGGTTCGGAAACACCGCCGACGACAGCTGGTTCCACAGAGTGGTTGTGCGAGGTAGGAAATGCCTTACAAATTGCGCTGTTGTGGAACAAACAAATATGTCAAAAACAATCAGAGTTGCCAGTATTAATAGGTAATGTAATTGGAATATTTTTTGCAACGATTAATCGACATTTGTATTAAAATCAATCGCGTAAGTCCCTCGTAGTCCTCGATACCCACAACGCAAGACTTGTATCTTAGAGTGACTATGCGGTCCACTTTTTCATGTAATCCCGGTTCGTCTGCCCTTACTTAATTATGGCGTTCACAAATATATTGAAATTACACTACGATTAATTATTCCACAAGTTAAAATTGTCTGCAGTCACCGAAGAGAAGATTAGAAAACAACAAGTCGTTTTGACGTTTATTTTTATTATAACAATTTATTAATCAATGTTAATAATTAATAAGATATTTTTACTACTCAGTAGGCGAGTAGCTAGCTGGGAAGCGAGAGGCCGCGGCTTCGATTACCGCACCTAGGCAAATATTTGTGTGATCCACAGTTCCACATTGTTTCGAGTCTGAGTGTATTGTTACAACCACGATTAATCTCATGTTTGTTGAAAGTTTAGAAGCAAAGATATTTTTGTGACACTTCTAGAACTTTATTACTGTAGCTGTAGATGTCACTTTATTTATTATGCGATTTTATGACCTTTTGTTTTGCGATATGAACACACACTTGACCTACCCAACCTACAAACACACATTCAGGTGTGTCAGTAAGATTGTATTTATTGAATAACAAATGAACAACATGAAAAAACATTTATCTCTAATGAAAAATAACATCTAAGTAACGTGTTTTAAGTCCATTACAGTGCTGTATAACATAATACTTCAAGTTGATTTAGACCTCAGAATTTAAACTATTATGTCTATAATTATTTTTCTATAGAGCGGATTGATATATTGAAATAAATAATAGATAAAGTAATAAGCCTTTAAATTTAAACACTGCATCATTTATAAAATGTAGTTAACTACTGACACTTATTCTCCATACAGTGCAGGGGGCCCAGAGGAAAGAACTAGTTGCTAGTGGTAGGATTCATATCCGCCCGGATAGCGACCATCGTACACATGGTGTTAAAACCTGCCATAGTGATCCACACACTTTGTGTCGATCACGTTCCAGTATCAGCCAGTGTATATCCGGCTCTCATCCGCCTGTCCTGTCGCAGGCTCCTTGATTTGTTTCTTCCCTCATCGGAATGTGAAGAAGCATTATTTAGGCCGGTATGATGCTGGTGACCACCAATAAACTCATCGTTTGTCGGTGGTCGCTGGTTTTTTGGACTGTACTGCGCTTAACATTAGGTATAGTGCAGTCACTTTGCCGTGCTCGAAAAAAAATAACTAGAGTACGACAATTATATTGTGTAGGGCTTGAACAAATGTTTTCTGAGTGAAGTGAATTGTGCCTATTTTGTTCCTTACGAATCTGACATCTGCCGGGATTTCCCAGCGTTAGAAAAAAGTTACGTCACGTTTCTTTTTCTCTACATAAAGAGGAGTACAAAGTTAAATCTGCGGTTGGTTCTATTAGTAATGTTAAAGAAGAGCACGTCTTGAATAGTTTGACGAACGCATTAATTAGTTTGTGAGTGGTATGTGTGCCACTCGCCCGGTGCACCGTTATGACGACTGTACGAAAGGTCACAAATGTGTGAAAGTTGGTGTGGGCGGTTAGGGTTGTCGCGTCACTGTGCTTTACATCCGGTTTTTATGATAGATATACGGGAATAGATAAATTATTATACATTGGACAAACTAGGTGTTGAGATTGGTTTTGACAAGTGATTGTAATTATAAATAACTAATAGAAGAACTTTGTGAATGTATATTATATTTAAGTAATATTTATATAATTCTAGTTTATGCTTACGTTTACATGTGTATAGTATGTATTTAGACGGTGTGATATAATTTCAGTTATTATTTCCGTTATAATAAGCAAATAAAATATCATTTTTTATTATAATCGTAACTGCGTAATATGTTTAATGTACGTAAAATAACCATTTAGAATGTTAATGGCTTTAATGGACTTTTAATTCGAACTCTAAATTCTCGTCTTACAATCAAACGCATACATTAAATCGAGTCGATTGCGAACTTAAATGTTGGTAGATGGCTTTAAACGCCGCCAACCCACCGACAACGGCATTGTGAGTGCACCTAGACGGCGGTAATCACTTACCATTAGGTTACTAACTTGCTTGTTTGCCACCTATCCCATAAAAAGGACAGATGATGCGTATTTGTATCAGAATGAATTGTGACTATCGTTGAAATGGTGGTAATCCGAACATAATCGCTCGTTCCGATGAGTCACGTTCCAGGGTCAGCCGATATATCTGGTCACCCGGCGTATACGGTTAGGCCGCCATAATTCTGGCGTGTCTCCGCGGTCGTCATTATAATTCGACTGCACTGTATTTACTCTCAGTGAAACGTAGTGCTTCTGTCTTACTAGAATAATAAAAATAATATTGCTTTTATTTCCCAATTGACAACCCTAGTTACTCGTCCTGTCTGCAAAGCGACGCGCTCGCGATTTTTTGTGTCTGCTCCTTAGCAAAAAACGTATCGAACGATAACAGGACGTGCACGAAATGAATGGCATTTTATTTGAATTGAAAATAACATTACAGCTTTTTGAAACTAGTCTGTAACACTGACTAATTGTTGCAAAAAATATCAATTAAGGTTATCAAATGACAACAATAATTAAGACAAGACATGATACGTGACAAGACGTAGTGACGCGATTTTATATATTGGCATTTGATTGGTCTCTAATTTATTAGTGGTACTTACATTCATAAACGTAAGCAAATACCGGTTATTGCTGTGTTTAGCATATTTTCGTAATCAGTTCATTATTTTCTATTCAATTTTTTTTATTTGTTCTTTAATGAAACGAGGTTCATGTATGTAAATTATACGTTATTGGGTCGTGAAGGAATAAAAGTGCTACTTTAATATACACCTTCACAGATCAGTATAGTAAGTCGTTATTGTAGTTTGTATACTCACCTGCACGTGGTACACTCGATTAATGGACGAGGTAATGACCAAATTTGGTTGCCGTTGTGGGTTTTGGGGTCAGACAGTAGGTCGCCTAACATAATTCCAATCCACCGTCAAGTCGGAAGGCGGACCCTGGTATTAAGTCGAGATAATGCAAGGCAAAAAGAAAGATTTAATAGGAGCGACAAAATTACATTGTGATTAAATTCGGCAGTAAAAATAAAACATTGATACTAAATTATGTTCTAACCGTTGGCAAAGTGACTTTGCTGCACTGTTGCTGAAGGACAGTCCAAATAAAATGACAACATGCGATAAACATTGTATCTCTTGATCGTCGCCAGAGTTATACCAGCCTGCATAAAACTTCACATTCACTTTATTGGAAAAAGAGACTCTAAATTATATATATAAACAACTTGCAGTTACCTCTAAGATATTCCTACGTTATGGATTTGCTTAATTCCTTGGATTTAAATAGGTCATATTTCATATTTTTATTAAAAATCATAAATGAAACATTTCCCATGTACGATAATATGCATATGCATATGCAAAACAGACCATTAAATTATTGATTAAAAAAAAATAATATCCCAATTTTTACTTGATATGGGTTGAAATGTTATTGCATCCATATTATTCTGATGTTCTGAGTAAAACTTTCAAAATTCACGATCACGTATGCGTTTCACAAGTTTCATTAATTATTAACACGCAAAATTGAATTTAGAACCCGTTTCAAAAACGAAGATTTTTTGCACCGCATTGTTCTAGAGGACGACAATAGGTTGTGATAATGATTGTGACTAGAGCTAGATGAGAGATTGTAATGACTTCCTGGTCGGGTAAACAAAGTTTGTGAGGTTTTATTCGTAAAACATTACGGGATGTTAACGGTGAACGTTTGTTATAGTACTTCTAACTTTAATTTTGGCAAACCATGTGGGATTTTAATAAATTCTGCCGGTGCCCCTTTGAATGAATGAACTGGTTGAATTGTTTTCCGGCGAAATTTAGTTTTAATTCATTTATTATTAGTTTACTACGGTATAATAGATCCACGTTAGCACCATTTGGGTACAAAACCCTAAAAAGGATGTACCACGGTCAGGTGGTTGTCTTGTTTATTTTTCATTATTGTCATTGATGATGAGACGACCAGGTCGCTCGCCTTATAACGGTAAAATCACGCCTGCCCATAAACAGAAGCAATACCAATCAAACCTTCGAATTATGAAGCACTTCTTATATGCAGCGAAAATTTTAAGTCTCATAATGCGTAGGAATTTCAACGACTTCAATATCCTTCAAATCGAAACACAACAACGCTTAAACCCTGCTGCTTGGTGGCAGAAACAGACAAAGCGGTGGTAGCTACCCAGTCGGCCGCTCGCATACGAGAGTACTATTACCTATTTGTGTATATTAGTACCTATTTGTGTTCAGGACGTTGTTTGGTCCCCTTATATCCTCTTAAAAACAGACCAGTATTTCGGTTCTTGTACAACAATGAAAGATGGTTTACTTTTTAACCGTGCAACATTGAAAGAAAGTTATTGAAACCAACAGTTACCCATTAACGTTACAAGAGCAGTAAAAATCATTTTATGTGCGAACATCGTTAACATTTCCCTTCCATTACCAAGTGGGTTGAGCTAGTTGTATACCCTGGCTTGGTTTACAAAAGTAAGCTCGATTTTAGTTATTCAAAAATTAGTCTTCACTCTTAACGTCACTTAAATTGTGTAATAAAGCCAAGCTTTACAAGGTAGTAGGTCCTTCGTATGCGAGAGGCCGTACCACCGCTTTGTCTATTTCTACCGCTAAGCAACATTGCTTATACACTGTTGTGTTTTGGTTTGAAGGACATTGAAGGCAGTGAAATTACTGTGCATTTTGAGATTTCACATCTTATGTCTCGGGGTGACGAGCGCAGTTCAGTGCCATGCAGAGCTTTATAATTGAAAGTTATGTGTGGTGTCGCTTCTGTTCATGGGCAGGCGTGGCGCTTACCATCAGGCGAGCGTTTTGCTCGTCTCGTCATTCAACCAATAAAAAAACCTTTTGCATACGGAACCCTAAAAGACCTTTTAAAGTGTTTTTTAGTAATTGTCATGATGCGGAAAATCCCACTGTTGACTTTTTATAGCAGAGGTCGACAAACGAGCAAGTGGATCACCTGATGGTAAGAGACCTCCATCGCCCGTGAGCATTTACACTACAGTAATAGTAATCTGCTACTTCATGTCAGTTTTCTATGAGATAGTGATAAAAAGTCGGTCGAGCTATCCCATTCATGCTGTAGACAAAACTGTCTACAACGTGGCTTTATCACTCAAACAGCACTTGACTTAGTTTTATAATTAATTAAATTGATTCGTGTAGATCTTCGTTATCGTATACATCGTGATATGTTTTAGACACTTAACATATGAGAACATAGCTCACACCTTTATTCTCGAGATTATTTTTACTGTATGATATGACAGATGGCGAGCCTATCTCTATATATATCTATCCACTAATAGGCCAATCTATCCTTAATACGAGGTTGTTTTACTATTATATTACTATTCTGTGACGTACAGACAGACTGACTACTATTACGTATACATACAAATTAAAAGTCTAAGTGCATAATAAAATAAAGACCACCCCTGTGTCATTTACATGTTGGTGTGCCATTACTAGACAAAGTAGCTGAGTGTGTATTTAGATGCAATTTTACCATAAACCCCGATGGACTACATCCCAAAGGATTTCATTTATTTTTAATTAATGCATTTACTCTTTTAAAATAAGTCGACAAAAAATGAAGGAAAATTGTAAGTGTGCAGGCGCGTTGATGTCTTTTACTTGCAGTTACGACATGCATAGAATAAAAACATATTTTTACTATTGTTAATGTAATAAGCTGGCAGAAACTATTACATATGCTTTCTTTCTTTGGGCTTAGCGTTCTTTTTTTCTGCTTGGATCTTCCCATCGTGGTTTGACGGTGGGTATGATATAAGAGGCAACCCGCAATCTGACCCCCACAACCAGCAAGTTTGTATTAAATATGCCATACATTTACATTATATAGCCAATAAATTGACTGTCTTATTAGTTAAACACATTCATTAACTTAAACATATTTCGAGCAACTCAATAAATTATTGACACAATTCCAACGTAACTAAATTTAATCTTAAAGTAGGCATCCAAAGCTTGCGAATAAAAAGCCTATAATGATCCCTCGGTTTTCCCGTGATCCCCTCTCAGGCGTTAATCAGCGCGGTACCGCTAGGAAAATGACACTACCGTTAGCGGCGCCGCTCGCCCAGCGCCCGACCTAAACCAACTGTTTAATTGTAATCTTATAAAGTAAATAGTAGATGCACGCGACTTTACTTGTTATAAAAGTCCTTTTATATATAAATTGAGACTAATTCACACGCTCCATGCAAGTTTCAGTAAGTAGGACATCGCAATTTCCACGTGAAAAAAACAAGGACTATTGAGCTCTCGGCTACCTCTTTTGAAGCTTCTTACAGCATAATGGAATGATTCTGTCATCTGTGTGTCTCTTAGTGCCTGTTTCACCATCTAAATGCTACTTGCCAAATAAAATATGATATGTTCAAATAAAAAAGTAACATTGACGTATACCTACATATACATTACTAGAAGAAAGATTTCTACTAGGTATTTTCAAAAATAACTGTATTATACGTTAATTGGTTTCTTAATTAAATCTTGTTCGAATACGGTAAAACAGAACCCTTAGCGTTAGATATTTAAGTATATATGTGTAAATTTAATCTTCCCCGAAAAATCGTTAAGCGTGTTCACTTCTTAAAATGATAAATAAATAAATAACACCCAACAGTCACACAAATAGCCCTGACTCCACAGTAAGATACGAGTCTTGTGTCGTGGGTATCAGGAACTACGAGAGACTTATGGTCTCACAACAACCAGACCCCGAAACAAATATTTGTGGATCAGACAAATATTTGCTCGGTGCGGGAATCGAACCCACGGCCTCACGTTTCACAGTCGGCTACTCGCCCACTGCGCCACGGAGGCTGTCATGATGATGCACTATCTTTGTTTATCTTGGAAATACATATGGTTTTTCTTTTAGCTGCCTCCAGAGAATCGGAAAGTTGACATTTATATTCGTAATATTGAAGTCTTAAAAAACGTAGACAGAAGCGTTTAATTAGAATCGTAGTACTATACATACGAATATTATACTGAGATACCCAACACTTCTGCAACAAATAAATTCTCGTCCTGCATCCAAATTGAGTAACTATTCAATATAAACGACCAGTGTAAATTGACTCAAAATTAGCTATGACTCCTTGAAAGAACAAATTACATTTTCAATAGGATATCGGTAAATACACTATTTACCGATCTCTACGTTAATTGTTTCATTGATCAAGTTAATGTCTCCCATTTGCTATACCATTACAATCAAGTAACATTTTGGAAAGCCTGCCCCACTTCCCTCCCCGGTCATCATCCTCAGCATCCGTGCCGGATTTAAAGTTGCGTTAGCTAACTAGTCCCGACGAGTCCTATAAATACAACCAACTCGCCGCGCCGGCACTAACTGTACTCTGCACTCACTTCCTGCCTGCACCACGTTTCACCATTTTGTTGAGAATTTTTGTTGTCTGGAGTGGCGCTAATTATATTGCATGAACCTGAGTATATTTAACGCTTCGTTGATATCATTTTACAATACGAACTTCTATGATAATAAAATTATTAATCGAAACGTCTCAACTAGTACGCTTAGTTTTACGACATTGGATTATAGCTATGTCACTTTAACGTTTTTTTTGTATATGGAATGTTTTGTATTTATCAAAAGTATAATACATGTTAAAAGCTCTAAAATAACATATTCGTAAAGCTTGCAGACTACAAACCAACATTTGATCAAATATTCCGTTTTAATCTATGTAGATTTTAACTCATTTATATTTTCCCCTGTTTCGAGGTTTAATATTAAAATATATTTTTCTTTACAGAATCTTCCCCATCACCAGTCAACATGCAACAGTCATAGCAGCAGACAAAATGGGCCCCCCTCTTAGCATCTGGCCGTACACCCACCCGGCAGTGTACAAGAACTCATCCAAAAACAGTGACAAACCCAGTGACTTGAAAAAGTGCATAATGAACAATTTCATAGACAACTTCCGAGTGATATGTATAAACTTCACGTTTATGTTGTTAGTGGTACAAATACTGTTCGGGTTGGGGTCGGTGCGGGCTGGCCCCGTCATCTTCAATATGGATTATATGCAAGGTGAGATATTTGACCAATTAACTTGAGTAATAGTATAATAATTCCTAAGGATTAGTACACAATACGCATTTTGTTGAAGCACTTCTTCGACGTATGCAGGTGTACAACCGAAGAAATGACAAAGGCTTTTTTTTATCCTAGCACAGCAAAGTGACTGCACTACACCTGATGGTAAGCGTATTGCAGTCCAAAAAACCACCAACCACCAATAAACAATTAGTTTAAAAAAAAATACAAGGATGTACCCCTGTACCCAACCAACCATCAAGTCATGTCGCAAGCTCCTCGGGAGAACCGGATATACACTGGCTGACCCTGGAAAACGACCCACACAAGGTGGGTCACTATGGTAGGTTTTAACACCAGTGTACGATGATCGCTATCCGGTCGGATACGAATTCCTCCCACCAGCAAAAGCTAAGATTAAAAAGTTGAATTTTTCAACATTCGTTCATTAAATCAAGTTATTGAATAATAAACTCCTTTGCAAAAAAAACGGGCACCTTACACACACACTTTACCTTAGCTTTTCTATGGGTAAATATTATTATATTTTTAGTATGTCATTAGCTTGGATGACTAGAAATTTCTTATTATCAATGAGAATCTAGTTTTTTAACACTTTTATCCTGGTATCGGTGTTTTAGTCAATGTAAACAGAGAGCCGTGTTAAAATGGACATTTTTATGGGTATAATGAAATTAAGACTACGAGTATTTTTATGGTATTTTAATAAAAGAGACATTAAAAAATAAAAATTAATAACGAGTATGACCTCCTCTTGCAGCGATTACGGCATGTAATCGTCTTGGCATGCTTCCCACCAGGCTTTTGATGGTGTCCTGTGGAATGTGTTCCCACTCAGTCGAGATTACACGTTTAAGCTCTCTGATGTTTTGTGGAGGTGGTTGGACAGATCGTACTCGCCTTTTTAGGAGGTCCCAAACGTGCTCAATGGGGTTAAGGTCGGGGCTCCGCGCTGGCCAATCCAAACGACGAATACCGACCTCTTGCATATAAGCATCTACGTCGCCAGAACGGTGGGCCCGAGCATTATCGTCCATGTAAATGGCATCTTCACCAATTACAGTCAGTGCGGGTTGTGCATTTTGAGAAAGGATTTCTGTTATGTACCTATGCGCATTTAGTGAGCCATTTTCTATGAATACTATCTCGGTACGATAGTTGGAAGTTACGCCCGCCCAAAACATAACGGACCCTCCACCATAAGGGGTGATTTCTTCAAAACACACATCGGCATAGCGTTCCCCTGGTCTTCGTAACACTCGCCGACGTCGGTCCTCACCATGCAGACAAATTCGAGCCTCATCGGAGAAGAGTACGCTACTCCAGTTACCTGGTGTCCAAGATAGGCAATTTCTAGCGAACCTCAACCGCGCAATCCGGTGCTCACGGAGTAACTTGGGGGCCCGCGCTGGTCGTCGACTACGTATATCAGCAGCTAAAAGTCTTCTCCTCACAGTCCATAGGCTAACTTGTGCTCCTCGTACCTCTTCAAGGTTTCTTTTGAGGTCTATGTAACTGCATTTGCGGTTCCTCAGCGCCTGAGTCACTAAAAAGCGATCGTCTCGCGGCTGTGTGCAACGTTTTCTCCCAGAACCTTGCCTTCTCTGAACGGAACCTGTCTCTTGGTATCGAGTCCAGGTTCTTTGTACGGTTGAACGACTCACGTTTAACCGCTGTGAGACGTAACATTGGCTACACCCCTCTTCCAGCAGCGCTATAATTTTACTAGCTCTCATTGCTTTTTCTGCCATTACGATAGACACAAAGATATCTGTTTTAAGTCACAATAAGGCAGAATTATGCGATAAACATAAATTGTTGTACTAAAAATAACGAAAAGTTACTTTTAGTTGCTTGATAACCTTTTAACCGCAAACCCGCGAAAAGTGTCACAAAATGAAAAAGGGATTAATAATTTAAAAAACAAAAGTTTTGAATTTGGAATGAACTTTTTTTCATACCCAGACTCTTTATTAAGTGCCAGTAACATAGTTTGGCTATTAAAACCTCTGAAGAACTAAATTATTACCAATAATGTTAAAAAATCAAACCCGCCCGTTTTTTTTGCAAAGGAGTGTACATTCTTTAATTGGCATAATTTCACTTGTGAACACGTTTAATAAATAAAAGTAAACACCCGTCTACATTCCATACCAGTAGCTTATAATTTACTATTTTTATTTATTCTTATTTTACTTTATATAATTCTGAACACTGACTAGGACTTCTGCAGTGTAAGCATGCTTTTTTGTACAAGAATTCCTACACAATTTATAATTGTGCACAAATGAAAGGTTTTGATAATTTGTTCCCTAAGGCGGTAAATTGTTGGGAGTTTTTTACTCTTTTGTCTGTTTTTAGTGGGACACTTGCGGTTCGATCAATCGTAATAAAAAGGGGGTAAAATAAGAGGCGATAGTTGGAGTGCGTCATTTTTGTAAATTTAGAGACGTGGCTATTAGTATTAAGGTTTCTGGAGAACTTCGACAGTAAGTAACTATTATAAAATGTGTTTTAGTAATTTACGGGATAATTAGGTAGGGAAGGTTACCTTCAAACTTAATTTTTAGTGGAATGTCTAAATAACTCAAAGAAAATTATATGAAAGACACGTTTTGTCATTGTCGTTTGTCATTGACGCTTGCAGCGCAGAGCAAATTCAGTTTGAGCGTTGTTTTCTTGGGCTAGACATGCGAGGCGACAAGCCTAGCTGTCACACGTACTTGATACGCTAACTGGACGTGTCGTACGTAATATATACTGTTATTTTGCCGTGACTTAAAAAATGTCAAAACCTTAAATTACATGTTACGGCAAAATGTTACGAGGTCTCAGAGCGAATCGTTCCATGACATTAGGTGGTAATATTCGAATCTTGAGAGTCTGTCACGAGTATTTTTCATATTTGCGCCTCTCCGTGCAGTGAAATGTCACAAATGTCACACTTTAAATTACGGAATGGCAAAAGACCGCGACCCCAGTAATCTGACAACGGTAGATATCTTCCCGCTTATATTTATTTATTTATACTTTATATACACTGTATAAAGGCGGACTTAATGCCAAAGGCATTCTCTCCCAGTCAACCTTAGGGTAATGCAGAGATGTACAAAGTAGGTGCAAAAAAAGATGAAGAAGAAGATACTATAATATAAAAATAGTTAAGGCCATGCCCCCAGCAAAACGCCGCGCGATCGATGTTTTTAGAGGCTATCTAGTCATTACTTAAAATAAATATTGATTAAAAAAATATACAATATATTTCTACAATCTGTCAGCTTTACTTTGTTCGATTCAAATTCATGTTAATGCTGATATATATTTTTTAATTGTCGTTATAAATGAACCATAAAAATGAGAAAAATGCAAAGATTCCGTGCGTCTCCTTTTAAAGTACATAATGTTTTCAAATGAGATTAACATCACTAGATAGGCTATTTAATAACGAATATTTTGCCCGCTTTAAATTTTCGAAAAGACCAAAACCTGATTTTTTAAATCAATTATTCGCTAAATACGTGCAGATTCTGCACGAAAACTCACACACCAAGTACACGATTTAGTATGGCGCGAGTCATTCAAGGTCGTTTGCTCACGGAAGGCCCTTAACAGAACGCTACTAATGGTGTAATATATTATCCGGGAACTTCGCTATAAAGTATCAGACGGTTTGCATGCAAATCCCTATGTAAATTAAAGCCGTTCAGTTGGTTTACTACGGAGAACCATGCACAAACATACAAACTGATTTCTACAGAGGTGTGAAATTACTTGACTCGCTTGTATTTATTATCTGGTCGTCTCTCATGGTAAATAGTTAGAACCATAGCTTTTCATGGTTAGAAACAATTGTTGAAGATGATTTTTGACCAAAGAGGAACAAACATACAGAGAGACACAGATTGTCAGTTGTTGAGGATAACCAAAATCATCGAGTTGCAATAAATAACCATTGGTTCCGTACGGGCTATATACTTAAAAATGGTATAAAGCTTTATCTTCACGTATTAATATATAGATACAAATATTAATCAAAATAAGATTTATTATTAGTATTTGGTAGTTTCTAATGTTGATAGTCATTTTAAAATAACTTTTTTGGGTTTATTAAGTATCTTCCAAAATGTCTGAAGCTTACGTAGCAATAAGTATTGTTTTCGATGTAGGATATTGTTGTCAAACAAATAAAAATGAATAGCTTCGTTACAATAAATGATTCTTATTTATTTAAATTAGAATTTTATATCTTACCTAACCTTGTCTAGTTTAACAAAATGTATTTTATAAATTCGCGATTCGAATATTTTATTATAATCCTAACCTTGTTTAATGTAGCAAAATAATTATTTTTATTAATTTACTTATATTATATAAATGACGAGGCGAGCACAGCGCTTGGCTGGTTGTGAACGCCGGCCATAAACAATTGCAAGTAACAATACTATTTAATTATAAAATAGGTAAGTATTATAGGGCCCTACTTCGAGACTTTTGAATTATGAGGTTCCGTCTCATAATGCCCATTACATTAATCGGTTTCAACACTCTTCTAACGGGTATAGAGCAGTGCATACTTAATCTGCTTGGTGGGAGAATAGACAAAGCAATGACACCTATCCAGACAGACTTTTGCATTCGTGAGATCTACTACGGAGGAAAATACGTTTCCTATGCGAAACAACTAATAAACAACTCAGACGTACTCAGAGTCGTCAATTGACTCTAAATATTCAGCAACCATTTCTAAGAAGATATCAATATAATAATTTCTACACTGAGAAACTGAGCATAAAACATTTTCTATATTTAGTAACAGAGAATTAACCGTTAAATAGTCCTGAGTGTGTTATGTATGTATATTTATTTTATTATTATTATGTACTACACAAATCTCCATCTCCGCGGTATTTCTTTTTGTCGTCAAGCAACGTAGCTGATTTGGTCGTTTCGACACACGCAACTAACAAATAAAGAACCTATTTCTTTTCAAAATCTATAACAATAGACATACATCGAAAGAAAGTAACGATAGTGGAAGAGAAAATAATTTCTTTCGCATTGTAACACTGGCTGTGTCGACTCTAGATTAATGTATTCGTCACACCGCGATGAAATGCTAAAAGTGAAACAACGGTTTCACGGTACAATAAATAATATACCCAGATTAGGGGTGTCAGTATTTAATTTTCAGAATAGAAATATTTAATAAGAAAAATTATATTACAAAAAATAAACTAGGTATTTACTCTCACGCACGTGTACAGTGGTATGGTTTACTATACACTGGAAAATCAAATATCATCAATTAGATAGCTCACAATACTTAATCTTTTGCCTTATCGCTTAGATTATGATTGGTAAATTGGTGGCAAAGATTTGGGATTAACATAATGATAGGTGCTTTTCACACCCGTCGAGACATGGGCTGTCTTTGTTGCTATCCACAGAGATCTGGACTGAAGTCGGTATCGCTAATCTAATTGCCTAGTTTATCAACTCCTATCATTTCTTTGCAAGAACAATATGTAAAAAGTTAATATCCTTCCGGTACAATCCGCTGGATGCGCTATAAAGATTTTTTTCTCTTTTTTGTTGATTCGGGCACGGCAAAGAGACTGCACTACACCCAATGGTACAAATAGCGCAGTCCAAAAAAACCAGCGCCAATCACAAACAATGAGTTTATCAGTGGTCACTAGAATCATGCCTGTATAAATGGGGGAAGAAGCGAATCGAGGGGTCTGCGACAGGACAGGCGCATGAACGATGCAGGCACAGAGATACAAGGATGTACCACCCTATACTCGTCCCAACCGACCATCAAGTTATGTCGCAAGCCGCTCGAGACAACCAGATATACACTAGTTAATCCTGGAACGCGATCCACACAAGGTGTGTGGGTCACTATTGCAGGTTTTAACACCATGTGTACGGTGTTCACTATCAGGGCGGATATGCATATTCTATCGCCAGCAAGGTTTGCATACATATTATCGTAACAGTTTGAGACAAACCATTTAAGAACTCCTTCACTTACTGCTATCAACTAAAATTTCACTTTACAAGATTTCTAAAAAATCTCCAAATCTCCAGCGTCACTAACAACCATGGTAAAACGAATTCCATGTCTAAACTGAGTCAGAAGATTTAAAAACGACAACTGGCCAGTATCCTCGTGCGTGGACATTGTCATGAGCACTTTCACTTGGCCACAGTGGGCCAAGTGGGTCAGCCGGCGCAGGCATGGGGTCACCCGCTGTTTTAGACGATTTAGTGTCGTAGGCGCATGACGTTATCGCTTTTCTTCTATATTCAATTCACAATCCACATACAGTACTTATTTACATATTATGTTAAAATTCATGATGTTGTTTTGAAGGAGCTGGCACAAAACTTACAAATTACTTATGCATTGCACTATTTTATTTGATGCTGTAGATATAAATAGGTAGAGGAATCTTCTGGAAATATCACAAGTGGTAGATTGTTTCTGAACTGATTGCGCAACTGCTAATGATTATACCGATAATGTACGATTTGAGAGTATGCAACCGAGACAGGGAGACTGTAACGCTTGACGCGACTCAGGCGATAGTGACACGTCCGCTTTGTATGAAATCGTATGGAAACAAACCTCAAACCCCAAAACATACATTAGCATACAAATCGGACATGTCACTGACTCCGCGCGTCGCTGTCCCATGTCTCGGTCCCACACTTCATAATACATTATGACCGATACACTATTATCAGCTGTCTGATGACGAATCCGCAGATAATATATATGCGTCAGTGATGTCTAGCTAAGGGTGGCGAGAGGCGAAGGCTTGTTCATCTTTACTTAATAAAATCAAAATGCATTTAGTTTAGTTGAGTTGTGATAGCAATATACTATGAAAAAAAAACAAACTAAACATGTGATAAATGAAATTTTATAGACTCCAAAAAAGTCTGGAATTATTGATACTTTTGTTTGGACATTGTTACATTTCGAACTCAATTTTTATATTTTGATTAAGCTTATTTTCTTTTACAACTTTTGATGATAAGTTATGACATGCATTTGCCAACACAGATGCGACGAGTGCGGTTTTATCCCTTGGGGAGTTTCTTTTTTACTCCGTACTTAACCAAATATATATGGGCCACGTCACAGCTAAAATCCATCGAACGATTTATTTTCATTTAAAAATCGATGTATAGACATATAAAAGATAAACTAAAAAAAACTAATGGAATTGAAAACTTCCTCCATTCTTTTTGGAGTCGGTTAATGTTTTATTAATACTGTAATTTGCAGATTTGCCTCGCCTCATCTTTCCATTATCCCCGTTCGCTACTTATATGCGTTACAAGAAGGAATGCCGTTAGGCGGTAGGATGGTCGTAAAACATATAACTTTATTACATGACTTGTTGTAGAAACTCAGAGAGATGAGATGGTACACCCGGAACCTGCGCACCTATTTCTGAAATATGTTTAGTACTCTTCTATGTCAGAAGGTGTACTTTTAACCGATTTCAGAAAAAGACGAGGTTCTCAATTTGGAGCGTATTTTTTTATATAAACATCGATTGCTCCACCAATTGTGGAGCGATTTTGTCGGAAAATATCTTTCGATGGACTTTAGCTACGATATAATCTCAAATAAATTTGGTTAAGATCTGACGATAAAATACGGAGTAAAAAATTATACTCCTCAACGGACAACACCTCACTCGTCGCGATTATGTTATTGTGTTGGAATATACATACCATAGCTATCCCTAACACTGAAGGAGATTTCCACAAGAATCTCAAAGGTGTGTGGAGTCCGCTAACCCAGATTAGGCCAGCGTGATAAACTAAAACGAACGGAACGGTATAATATAATATTAATATTATTATAATACTATGCAATTATAGTGTTAATAAATTATAATGCTAATATTTCATACACACAAACTACGGACACAAGACATAATACATTTAAATATCGAACATCTCAGAGCCAATCACGCCGCTGTTACGAATCTAACGAGTAGTTATAATTTTGAAGGTGGTATATTTACACGCAAGTGCAAAACTGTCGCGCAGGTATTAATTGGTTATTCAAATATGTTATGTGGGTCGATGAACTGCGAGTGACTCAGTTCGCTTTCCACTTAAGCGTCGTCCACATTGTCGCTAAGTTGTCATGTTGATGGAGTAATGTGTGATGAGATAGGTAGAGTTTGGATTTTTGCTCGCTATGTCTACAATTTTTAATGGGAAGATTCTTTAATTCTTGAGTGGTAGAGCCACGCTGTAGACGGTTTTATGTACCGTGTGAGTGAGATATACGAAGAAATATAATGAGTAATATAAGATAAGGAGCTCCCTTTTCTTTCTTACCCTTCATAAAATCGTAATATGGGGTTGACGACAATTCACTTTACCCTTGAGGTTAATCTGTGGCATTATTAAACAGACGTTCACTATACAAATTCGACAATATATTAAAAAAAAACCAAACGGGCATAGAAAATTGTCTTCATATGCAGTTTGTGACAAAAAATCGTTCCAGTTTTAGAGAAAAAAACAAGTTTAAGTAAGATTAACTTTTTATAAAAATAGGTTCAGTTGTAGCATGTATGTTGTAAAATCAATGAATCATGAGATTACGAATATATGGACGTCGTTTTACACAAGTAGTAGTTTTTAATCGTATGAGTCATCCACTTTCACATTACCATGCTGCTCTTAAATTACGAGAATCATACTGCGGCTTTTCCATTCGGATTTTTCTTAAACAGTTCCAATACAATCTGTTAAGGAAGTTGTGCCGATATCCATACATCGTACGGAAGATGAAAACTGTCAATCAAAATACTTAAGAATCCATAAAATGTTATACCTACATCAATTTACATTTAGTCAAATTTATCTCTACCGCCAGTCCGGAACGCTGTTTCGTTAAAGAAGAACGGCCAAGAAACTCTAACGTTGCTCTTTACAAAACTGATATACAATATTTGACCTACATTTTATTTTTAATTAAAGCTGTTCAATTTATGCCATGAAGAAGAACATTATTTTGACTTCGCTTACCTCAAAACAGATCTTAAGATGTTATAATATGAAAAGTGCCTCGGAGGCGCAATTGTAATGCTTATGTGATACGACTGCTGTGGCCGCAGGTTAGATCCGCGAAATTATTATCATTCTATTGCTTACATATCCGCCTACTCCAGAGATTATAGGTCTCAGTGCGTATGAATGTATGTATGTTTTTTTTCTCCACCAGCCCACGAATGGATAACATTCGCAGTAGGGTCAGCGCAACATGCTTTTGAACATATTACACAAAGATTTGGCGTCTAATTTTTGCGACTGGCCGCCTGCCTGACGCCAATCCCTGAATTATACCAAAACTCATCCGTAAAAAAAACACCAATTCATGAATAATAACGACGTTATGGTTTTGTGATTGCAGAAAAAAAATCGCTGTTTCATTCAGTTGTTTATTGTTAGAGTATCATTTACGTATTTGAAATATCAGCAACAATTTGTTGAGTACGATAAATACTATAAATTTCTAGTATACTAATTTTATAAGATTTTTGTAAATGGTAGAGTAAGTGTAGACAATTTTGTATACAACATGAATGGGGACTCAACCGGGGCGGACCACCAACTCACAGAAAACCAGTGTGAAGTTGCATCTTCTTGTTACATATGTTCTTGTTGTTGTCGATTTTTGATCACTTATCGGGTGACCCCATTACTCGTTTCCCGGCCTCTGTTATCAAAAATAGACCGCTCATAATACACGTTTGTTTCGTAGGACAAAGAACTGCCTTATATTGAGGTCGCATCATCATCGCCGCGCTTCTAGCGAATACTTGATTATATTTTATTATATCGGCACTGAGAAATGACTACATTGGACTGTGATGGTAAGTGCAAATATAAAAATAATAATAATATCGTCTATCGAGAAACGTTGCGTCCGACTGCGCTAGGATTTAGCCGATGCAAAGTTATTGGATATAGTGGCTCACCCCGGAACGAGATTCGTCTGAATGACGGCGCGCCACTGCTGGTTTTCCACCATATATACGGTGGTCGCTGTATAGCTGATGCATGCGTGGATACATAGGAATAGACATTTAAGCATAAAAGAAGAATCATTAATACATATAATAAGAAACATCCAAATAAGAAATAAAAGAAGCTTTCTTTAAGGACATTTTGTATAATGAGAATCCTTTATACTTACATCTACTTTGAAATATTATTACTCGCCTGAGCAGTTCGCTTGCCAGATTTAAACAGAAGCAAGGCCGACTGTGGCTTGGACTGCACTTATCAGTCGCCTCGAGAAATTCGATGCTCAGTCTTATAACGCCAAGTAATTTCAATGGCTTCATTTACAAATCGGAACACAGCAGTGGTAATCCACTGCTACATTGGGACTGAAATAAACAAAGCGGCGTACCTAGCCAGACGGCCTTTCGCATACGAGGCGACCTACCTCCCAATACAATAAGTACCCTATACTTTATGAAACTATCTTAATAACACGTCCATATTATTACGAATTGATATTGAATGAGTCATGTTAACGAAAGTTCATAAACGTCCTTTCAAGGAGGACCTAAGCACAAAGTTACTTAATAGCGGAAAAGAAATTTCTTCACTCTTACCGGTGATGAGTCATGCGTGGGTTTGTTTGGTCGCAGATTCCTTTTAGGTAGAAATACTTAACATTTCGGTGGCTGTAGGTCACCGCGATTACGGCTATTTAGATAGTGGACATTGAATATTAACAAAATATTAGACGTTCCGTAATTTATTCAATCAGTAATGTAATGTTCAGGCATATTTGGGTTGAAAAATATATTTTTAGATGATTTACTGGACTACTTTTACGTTACTGTTACGTTATGTAACAGACGAAGAATGTCACAGATGTGTGTCTGTGATTCAAGTTTTAATAACTCTACGACTTTCCCTAGAGTATGTCCGTGCCAGTGTTTGTGTCTAACATTTAAAAATTATATCTTAATATTTCTTTCTTTCTGACAGGCATTTTCTCGGATTAATGCCAGAGTCTGCTTCCTATCATGATTTCATGGTGGAATTGGTATTATTTGGGGCGACCCGCCGTCTGTCTTATTAACATTAAAGTTCTCTTAACTACATATTTCAAAATTGGGGATATTATGTTTATTTATATGTATTATTTTCTGTGTCTATATTATGTTATTTAACTATGTTTAGATTTAACGTGATTTTAACGGCTGGAATCATAAGTATATATAATCACGACACGTCTCAGTTGTTAAAAGTTTACAACACGGTAACGTATTATTTTCCATAGATCAAGGGTATTCGAATTAAGAAAATCAGTAGTTATTTTCAATCACGTATAATCTGTTATGAAGCCTTTGTAACTTTTGTAATAGGTACTTACGATTTATTACGTTCAATATAATCGTCTCGTTATTGAGGCAAATAATAACAGATGAACCGAAAGTCCCTCGTAGTTCCTGATACCCACCATACAGGTTTAACCTAGTGTGGGGTCAGGGCTATGTGTGTGACTGTCGGGTGTATTTATATTTATTTATCCAATATAATGAGCAATGATCTCAGTGGGGAGTGGTAAGAACTGTTGAGAAGTAAGCTGTAGGTTCCCAAAGGCACTAGGGCATGCACTTCTGACTTTTATAAGTTACGTGTGTTAATTATCGCATACCTTAACAGTGAAGGCAATATCGTGACGAAACCTGCATACCTGAGATGTTCTCTATAAAAATGTTGAAGGTATGTAAAGTCTGCCAACCCGCACTAGGCTAGCGTGGTGGACTAAGGCTTAACCCCTCTCATTAGTTGAGGAGGCCCGCGCCCAATAGTGGGACATGTACAATACAGATGCTAGTATTATGATTATAAATATGGGATTGTTTCAGATGTAAAAAAAAGTGTCAAACGTGGTCTTTGTTGTTCGAAGAGTTACTCGTTTTTTAAAGATATAAATTGAATTAGATTCACAAAAAAAACTAAAATATTTAACACAAAGCATGAATTAACACCCAATAAAACGTACAAGACATCCGATACTTATTACAAAAAAATACGATTATTTACATAAATCACTAATAAATTTAACCACCTTATAAAACTTAACAAAAAAATTATGAGGACAATCTAGTCAACCATAAAATGATATCAAAGACTTATTGAGAAGTTCCCAAAATGAATACGAAAATGTCCATCTGTCAGGTGCGGTAACTGTGTCAGGGGATCTTTACAAAGAAAAAAATACGATTATTTACATAAATCACTAATAAATATAACCATCTTTAAAACTTAACAAAAAAACTATGAGGATAATCTAGTGAGCCATAAAATGATATCAATGAGTTATTGCAAAGTTCCCAAAGTGAATATGAGAATGTCCATCTGTCAGGTGCGTTAACTGTGTCAGGGGATCTCGTGGAACGGCACCGCGTGACGTGTACACAACCCGTTTCCGAACATGTTCGGCTATTAGCGGTTATCGGTATTGGTTTAATTATCCGCGCCCGCTACTCCGAGTGTACACGGAGTTTTTTAAGCCGTCTGTATTCACTGCGTTAAAGACCGCGAGATTAATTCATGTTTGTAACGTGAATTAGTTATATGTATACGTTCGTATACCGTAGCAATTCCGTTGTGTAGCAAAAATCATGTCTCTTCACATAAAGGTGTCTTAGTTAGTTCAAAGACACTTAAATTATTTCTCTATGAATAAGGTCGCCTGAATCTAGCAGTGCAAATTCATATAAACATTAAATTTAATAGTTCATACCGTAAGACTGTTGCGGGAGCTTTTTAATATGTATTATGTCTTATGGGTCAATCAAAGCTTTTTTTATATCAAATAGCTTCTAGACTGACCCAAGGACTATGATTTGTGATAAAACTAGCTGTCCCTCGCGGTTTCACCTGTATGTTACTGCCCTGCTCCCATGGGTCATAGCGTGATAAACATAGAAACCTTCTGAGGAAGGTGTATCACTTTATCTATTGCTGAAAACTGCATTAAAATCCGTTGAACAGTTTAAAAGATCTAAGCGCACAGACAGCGGAAGTGACTTCATTTTATACTATGTAAAGATATAAAATATTCAGAATAACATCCATAGTAAAGGCCGGTAACAGTGACCCATGATTCTTCCGACACACTTAGTATAAGGTGACCCACTTATTTGTTTACTCATTTACTGATATATAAACAATTAAAAAACCTATATAACATCCCAGCTAATAAGACACAATGATAGGAGTGACCATGAGTTGCGCTTCAGGATAAGCCATATTATATCCAATTATTTTATACTAGCATTTGCTCGCAGCTGCGCCCGCGTTTAATTCTGCACCGTCTTATTACCGGCATACTTTCATACAACCGTTAATCTGTTATTTTACCCCCTTAGAGGAGAAATTTCTAAAAATCCTTTCTCAGTAGATGCTTACAACCATAGCACCAGTGGTTTAGGCTCGGCGTGGATGAATCAGACAGTCAGTTACTTAAGACAAGTAATTATATAAGCATATCTTATATACTAGCACACCGATTACCATTTGCCTCCGATGAGTCACGTCGTCGGTAGTCGTCAAAGTTTTTGCTCTGATTTTACCATCAGGGTTTTATCATGGGTATTTTATCGAGCGAGCGAGCGAGCTCTTTATTTTAAGAGTTACACGTGTGGAGTAAATTTCAATAAAACTTATAGATTAGTAAAATACTTTTTATCCAATATTTTTACTATATATGCAATATGTTTAATCCATAGAGATTTTGATTCTTTTTATCTTGAGCTGCACATAATTATCTTATTCATAAAAAACTAAGCCATTCATAAAAATACAATAACAGATATTAATAATAATAGAGAGAGGGTAGTAATGTGCAAATCGTGCCTAAATCGTGATCTCCAACTTTAAATAGGTCGAAAAAGAAACTCTACATCCATGAAGAAATATTTTATAGCAGAGTATCTATTAACTTTATGAATACTACGTAAAGTGTGTAAATAGGAAATACAAAGCTTTTGTATGCGAAAGCCTTTATTCAAGTTGCTTAATAGAATTTACAGATGGCAGGCACTATATGAAATTCTAACTTAGTGCATATTGTGTCAAACGTGTTTAAATCATGCTTCCGTTATACGTCCCTAGATGGCATTTACAAAGTTGTATCCGTGATCCGAGAGATGTCGCTACTTTTTTTATTAAACAAAATCCTTTTTAACTTAAATTGTAGATGTCTCTACTATATGAAGCACGTTGAAATCTTTTATATTAGAAAAAAAAAATGAAAAAAAAAACGAATAATGATGAAATAATGTTTTATAGTTAAACACCGGTAAGAAAACATGGGTCAACATGGTGTATTTTACTACCCATGAAAACCTATAATATCAGAAGAATCATAGATGCGTTACTGGTCTTTAAGGATTGGAACATAGATTAGGAAGGACGGAGAGTTTAAGGACTCTTAAAATCTCATTCGCCGCTCATAATAGAGCAACAAGCTGGCACTCGCTTTACGTCGGTTTTCTGAAAGATAATGTTACACCGGTCCAGCCGGCCAATTCATGCTTTAGGCATAACTGTCCACATCATAGCTCTATCACGTGCAAAATTACTTCATCATCTCAGCTTATTGCCGTCCACTGTTGGACGCAAGCCTCCCCAAGTGAGCGCCAACCCTCCCAGTCCTGGGAAGCCCGCATCCATCTGCTAAACATTTAGTTATCTACATAATAAAGTTATACAGATTCTCTAAAATTGACCAAATTTCCAATGAAAATATTTTAAACTTTTGAAATAAAGATTGAAATAAACTGCAATTCAAATTATACAATTTACTTACAATCATAAAATTATTTACATAATAAGCAGTTTTTTCAAGCGACGTCATACGATTGTTAAAAATATGTTAATATAATATGCATAAAATTTACATTTTTTTTCAACTTCTTATTATATCCATCCGTACCTGGGATCCCTTCCGTCAGGGACATCGTCACTACTTTAAATTAATTAATACGTGTATAATTGAAAGGTCGTAGCTGGATGGATTACAACGCAGTTTTTTATAGTAGAAGCCGGCAAGATTTTATTTTTGTTATGAACATCCAAAAATAAAATCCGTTGGTCTTATTTGGAATTACCTTATGCGTCTGAATTTGCATAATATATTGTATGTATAATCGATTTCAAGCTGTTTAACGCTTTCATGTCGCTTTTTTATAACACGGGCCTGCTAACGTTAAAGTGAGTCATCAGATGGTAAGTGATTTTCAACCAACTACGATACTGAAGAATAATGGAAGTGTTGCTAACCTTTAAGAAAAGGGCTGATTAAGATATTGGGAAGGGAAAGAGGATTTGGGCCTCCGGAAATCTCATTTACCATACGAAACGTTAAAGCGAACTGCTACTTGACGACGATTTTCTTTGAGACAGAAGTAACAACAAAACTGTCTCTACCGTGGCTCCCGTGTAATTCAAAGTTCTGAGCTTCTGTTCATTAACAGGTGTGACACTTACCTTCGTCACAGGCGAGTAACATACTTGTCTCGTTATTTTGGTAAATAAAATGGAAAGTATTTTTTACCATTGAATTGGGGCAACTTAGCAAGTTGGTCAGCTGATAGTAAGTAATCACCACCCCCCATAGACACCTACAACACCAGAGGAATCATCGGTGCGTTCCCTGCCTTTGAGGAAAGAGAAGGCTCTTTTCTTGAAGGTACCTAAGTCGTATCTGTCTAGAAATACCTCAAAACGAAATACCATTCTACTATCAATGTATTTAAATCTCAAACTTAACTAGAATAAAGTAGCTCAATTAATAATTGATGTTTTTCTTTAGGCTATTATTGCAACCAATTTTGATTTATTTGGAGTTACCGAAGGGGTTTAATAAATTCTGATGCTTAGAAAACAAAAATGACATAAATTACATATCATTATATTCTAATCAGTTTTCCATTAAGCGATGGAAACTGCGATTATAGGCTTGCACAATGAATCAGCACTATTTATTTTAACAATAAGAACTGACTTCAAAAAAAGAAAGAGGTTCTCAATTTGGTGCATATTTTTTGCTCTTTATGTATGTAAATCGATTTTTCCGCCAATTATGGACTGATTTTGATAGGAAAAAAATGATTAAATAGAATCTAGCTGCGATGTCGTGTCATGATGAGTTCGGAGTAAAAAAATAACAGCACACTCGTCTCGATTATGTTACGATGTCATTGTATTGGAATTTATATGTAATGGCTCTACCTACCACTAACATTGCAAAATAAAATAATTTTTAACAATTCTTTCAAAGTAAAAGTTCAGTTCAGTCAAAATAAGAGTTTTAAGGTTTTTGAAATCCGTGTCATTTCAGTTAGCGGCACCGGGCACCGACTTCGAAAAGTCCTCTACAAATTATTATTTTGACTTTTTAGTGTTATTTTTTTAAATTGATTTTATGAGTTTTGTTTAAACTTGTTTCTATAATTTGCCTCATATTGTATACAGTGCTGCCAATGACATTCTGCATTTACTACCTTACAAAGGATAAGGATCGGCAAATATCGCGTTCTGTCGTGATTGAGCAATATTTTACATTTATTATAATTTGTGCTATATTCAAATGAAGGTTAATAATTCATTGAACTAATACAATGGACGGAGATTGTAAGCTATATGACATCGATAGTTCATTACCCGCATTACGAGAACCGGATATACACTGGCTGATCCTGCAACGCGATCCACACAAAGTGTGTGGATCACTATGGCAGGGTTTAACATCATGTGCACGGTGATCGCTATCCGGGTGGATATGAATATCCTACTACCAGTAAAAAACCCACTTGCAAAGAGGCATGAACTTCGTAGTCTGCGTATGTCGCTTTTGAATATCTGACATAATATATACATACGCCTTTAACCCCCGAGGGTGTAGGCACATGTGTAACAAGTACACCCGCATTTCAACGAGGTTATTTTGGTCCCATTATGTGATAAGGGACTAGCCTATTGCCATACCGGGCACTATTCCAGATTCCGGGCTAATACTGAGTATTTCATGATAGAAAGACCCAGATCACTTTATTCGACTCAGAGATGGAACCCGAGACCTCAGCTCAGTCGTACCGCGTACGCATACAACTGCGCCATCGATGCCCTCGAATAACTTGACCGATAAAAAGTTATCACTTTTAGTAATTAGTCACGTGTTTACAAAATCGATTCAAGAGCATGCCATACAAAAAATTGTTTCATAGCATAATATCGTTAACTATGCATGCGATTTGAACCATTTAAACAGACTCAATTGAATTGAGCAACAAAAACCATACAGCTTTTGTTGATTCATAGTTAATCAATTTAAATCAAACAAAGGGCGACGCGGTGCGGGCTAACATATGCGCGCGCCTGTCGCGCTGACGTGCCCGGCCCCCACGCTCCTCTGCCTCTTTCTTATACCCAATTTTGCATTCTGCGCAGTGGAACGACCCTACATTCAGAACGACCATAAAGATTGACGAGAACTATATTTGAAACAACCACAGAGTCTCGGTGCATCAAATTGCCCACACCTTAACGTCATTTCAGACGTAGTAAAATGTTTAAACAATTTTTTACTGTTCTACGGAAATTTTGTCTCTGTCATGTCACATATTCGTGTGGAAATGTTTTCTGCATTATGTATTTTACGACTCAGCAGTTTTTTCGCACATTATATTAAGTTATGTCTTTTTTGTTACAGGTCCCGTGCCACTAGCTAGGAATATAAGACACTTGCCGTGCGTATCGAGACGATCTGGCCAAGAAGGATTATGTATGTTTGCAATAGATTGCCTGAAAGCTAACGGATCCCACCTAGGAACATGCATAGACAGGTTCTACTTTGGATCGTGTTGTCAGATACCAGATAAAACTATACTCCCCCAAATTATCGGCAACAACATAGACGACAACTCAATAGATAGTGCCAACTTTGTACATCCACAATTAGAAGACAAAGACCATCATCTCCATAAGATCCCAGATTTATTCCCACCAAAGAAAGAAGTCACAACTGAAAAGTCAATCGTCGAAACCACACACCACACCACAGTCACTGAAAAGCTAACGACTATGCAGGACAGAACGGAATCTATAGAGCTAGAAACAAAGTCAGATGATAAGACTACCATAGATAACAATATATTTAATGATGATTTCAAGTTAACAACAGCTGTATTAGTTGAAACAACAACAAAATTGGAAGAAATTAGAACAACAGAATCAATTTCAGAAATACCTATAAAATTATCGACGTTCCAAACTGTGTCTGGAGTGAATTTAGTTACAGAGAAACCAAAAATAGAGACTACTTTAACGATCGAAGAGTCTACAGAGACAATTAGATTGACAACAGAACCAACGACAACTTCTACAACAACAACTCCAAGACCGACAAAACCTACAAGAAGACCTGTAAGACCAACATACACTAGACCTACTTACAAACCATATAATCACACGAGACCTTCATACACCCAATCAACGTTCAAACCCAAACCAGTAAAACCAGTTACCACCAGGAAACCTCCGTACAGAAACCCAACTAAACGTCCAACGAGAAAACCTTTGCCATCTCCTCCAAGACTGAATATAACTATACTACCACAATCTACAAGCTCTAAACCAATCTTCACCCGACCATCTGTACCATCAATAACTTACATTAACACTACAAATGCGGCAGAAGAGAAACAGACTTCAACAACAACTACAACAATAACACCAACAACTACATCACAATCAACCACTAAAACTACAACAACAACAAGTACAACAACAGAAGCACCTATTGCGACAGAAAAATTTACTGATACTGAATTGCCTGAAACACCGACCGTGACAGCTGAGCCTGTTACTGAAAAGCTGACCACAATTTCGCAAATTCCGACAACAGAGACAGCTGAAGCACCAATCGAGACTACAGAAGCTATTGTAACTGAAAAGTTGACTGAGATACCAGTGACGGAGGCTGTGACATCACCACTGACGCCTCTCAGCATACTACCATTGTCGACTGAGTTTCCGCCATTGGTAACCTGGACAAGTGCTGTGGACGCTGTCACTAAAGCTCCAGAGAATATCACTGAACCACCTGAAGGTATTTTTATCCTATTATTTCCTATTACTTAGACTAATTTTTACACATCTTGCTATGTGTGCGTAATGTGTTTGTAAAACCACATCGACTCTGTATAGTAATAATGTATCCACCGTATAGGACGACTGATATGTCACTTTTACACAAATCAAAACAAAAACATAACATTATTTTACAAGATCATTCACATATAGCAAGATGTCCAGTTCCTATTTTCCATTATATAGTCAACTCTATTTTCCAGTTATAATTATTTCAAATGAACTCAATATTATTTAATCTGAAAGTTAAATTGAATCCCATAAGGTTAAATTTAGGTATCAATTTTGTTAATTGAGTGTCATAATAAGAGGTATATTAGGTAATAGAAGGTTTACTTTACACGTTTGTGAATCATAATTACTATTTGAATGTGACAAATAAACATAATACTTAATCACATTCTTTTCAAACAAAACTTATCACTCATGACATAGTTCACATAACAAATCATCATATACATCTACCCAGTATTATAAAACAGCAAAAAAAGAAAGTAAGCAGAACAGTTTCACTGGGCCGATACAACGACCACGACCTGACGACGCTCGCGTCCTCGATACGTGATCGGAAATTAAATAATTGTAAACACTTCCAGGATCGATGACCCCGATCGGACGATTAATCGTGAGATTAATTGAGATTTTGATATATCGCCAATAGGTAGTTCAAGATGCCGTTAAACTAAGAAAAGGCATTTGGTATCAACTCTCTTGTTATAGAAAATCTGATTGTAATTTAACCTAAATATACAAAATATCCTTTCCGATTTATAAATTATTTTTGTCATTTAAATCTGTTGCGCAAACAATGCTATTTGTCTTCTGACAAACTCTGTAATTTATTATGTTACTCCCTTATTTGATTTCTCGCTCTCTTGTAGTAAAGTGAAAATTTATATGAATTTCTCAAATACAAACCCACTGGTTAACAAATTCAGGTACAATTCATCTAAGTGTATTGAGTTTGGAGATAATAAGGTCACTGTGTTCAAGCCATGACATTAACCCACATTTTCCCAAGTCCTTTGGCATTTGCCCAAACGGTAATAGTCTTCGTAAAATGTGAAGAAACAAAAGGCACCCGAGCGTGGTCACGAGTCTACAGTCATTCACGAACGTAGACCATGACATCGTAACACTTTTCGAGAAATTGCTCTTGGCACAATGATTTGGTTTCCTGAGTTTTAAAGTCCAAACGAATTGACTGCATATTTGTGGTACCGTGAGTCTCTCTAGTTTCGGATACTCACAATACAACGTAGTGTGGGGTCATGACCATGTTATTAATAAATGTGAAAGGTTTCTGCTGTAGGGCAAAAGTATGTTCCTATTTTCAGCTTAAAGTATTTTGGCCATTATTTCTACGGGATGCTAACATGTCTGAGTCATCGTAACACTATTTAGAGATTGCTCTTGACACAATGATTGTTTTTCTGAATTTATAGATATGGCATTTTGAACGGATTATTTAAGAAACCAAATATTTCCGCTGTTCAAAAATATATTCCGATTGATAGAGGATAGATAAAGTATTTTGACCATTGTTTTTTCCTACTGGACACTTGCATCTCATCAAACCATCTTGTATAGACGGCATCCTTCTCCTCCTTCTGTATGACTAAGAGATGAAAAGGATTGGTGTTCAATCTATGCAACCATGTAATGATTAGTTAACTTAACTTTACCATATTTTTTAACATACCTCGGCAACACCCAAGACATATCTACATAGCCCAACAGCAGTCTTATCATGGCATAAATTTAAAAAAAATGTAAAAAATTCCCTGTTCATTTAGTCCTATACATTCTAAAACGTTTTTGTTTAACATTCATCGTTTCTGCAGCTTGACATAAATAAAGCTGTTTCCATCCCACGCAATATAAAAAATAGAGTTTGCTTCTTCGACCAATTCATAATTAAAAGCAATTTGTTCAACATAACGTAATAATTTTAGAATATTGTAAATATGTAAGAATGATTTATCTAAAATTATCATTCATATCATTAAATCACTTTGTTATATTTCAATCCATTTGATTTATTGTGTGTATAATTCGAACAAACTCTTGAGGAAAATTAATATAATAAATTAAACAATATAATTTAAAAACATGTTAACTAAAAACTGCATTTTTGCATGCTATATGAACATAAAATATGTCAATATATTGATACCGTTATGTCAATTTAAGTTATTGGAACGAAGTTCCTTACGGCAGGCTTGGAGGGGATAGGGATTTCGCTGCGTGACCGAACTGAAAAAAATGTGATAGTAAAACCGTAAGAAAAATGCGTGGAAAAAATGCGTGGAATAAAACCGTTAAATGAGACTTTTTTTTAACTTAATTTGATATCTAGCACACAAAGTTAAAGTCGAAATTCCGTTAATAAAACAGATAGGTGTGAAACTTATGACATTTGGAAATGTAGACGCGGTTTGAAATTTGAATTTGAATTTTTGATTATAGAACACGGCCGTCCACCGTTTAGTAGCCAGTCTAAGTATAATTAATAAGTTTTTATTTATAATTACATAAGTTGATAAAAAATGCTATACAATAGCTTTACCGCGGCAGTCTCCGAGTGCTACACGTCTTTTTTTTATTTCTATTTTTCTATTCTATTTCTATGTAATTTTATGTTGTCAAACAAAAATAAAGAGACATATTTTGTTATTTTAGTTGATAATTTGTATTTTTTACAATTTGTGTCGATTCTACATTAGCCGAAGGAACTTCGTTCCTACCTGGTGTCCCACGACACACACCAATTTTTTATTATTACAAGACGCTTTATGGTGAAATATAAAATGTTTGTATGACAAATTATTATCCACTTTGTTATAATACATTCCGAGTCTAAAGTAGAGACCATGTATAGGCAAATGTAGTGTAGGATGTCTGCTTATAGTTCAACGGCCTGCGAAATGCGCATGCCATTAACTGTATTATATGAAGCTTCTATAAGGATGCAAGTGTTTTTAATTAAGCTATATTCCAATACTAGCTTTTGCCCGCGGCACCGCCCGCGTGATCTGCTTTTTCCGGGATTTCCGGGATAAAAAGTATAGGTAAAAGTATAGTAACAAGGTATGAGCTGACTTGGGTGATAGGCTCACCCAAGTCAGCTCATACCTTGTCTGTATACCAAATTTCATCAAAATCCGTTCAGTAGTTTTAGTGTGATTGACGGACAAACATCCAAACATCTAAACAAACAAACTTTCAGATTTATAATATTAGTAGGATTGGTAAAATAGTGTGCTATTAGTGACATCATATTTCTGAAAGTAATAAGTAAAATTTAATAAATCTTAAATAGTGTTAAAATGTTGATTTACAGAGACTTGGTCACCCATAACACCACCAGAAGGATGGGTATTGATTTCAACAATATCACCAAAACCTGAAATATCAGTTGAACCATCTTCGACTACAACCATTAGGTCTACCACCACAACCACAACGCAACCTACAACTGTCGAAGTAACGGAATCTTACGAACTAGAAACTATACAGGTTGATACAATGGAAAAAACAACAACGACAACAGCCAAGCCAACAACTAGTCCGACAACCGTAACTGAGCAAACAAAACTACCATCAACACAATCAACTACAACCGAGAAAGTTACAACTCTATCTGAAATTACATCTACAACGCAAGTTTCAACAGAAAAACCAACGAGTCAAGCGGATACATTAGAGTTTACAGTGAACGTAACGCTATCACCGACGATACCGACCACTACATCAAGCATGGGATTAACAACCTTCAGTTCAGTTTCATCTATTAACACAACCGTGAGTTTGACCAACCAGACGGTTATAGACAGTACGACAACGGAAAACACAAATACTGTAGCTGGTAAGTATATGATTTTTATACAACGCCTTTCAGCCGAATCTAATTTCTACATATTAGTTACGACACTGCCATAGATTAGCCTAGACGTGCCGCTAAAACCGCGCTTTTGCAATTTTAATTAGTTTCTGTCGAAAAAATACTGTATTATTGCTATCAATTAGTTTTACCATGTCCGTGTCTAATGTGTTGTACGTTACTTAGTTTTTAATTCACTATCAGCCGAAATCTGAACTCTTTTTCATTAGCACCCACCACCCCCAATATAATGGTTATGAGAACATGCGAACGTATAAGTGTAGGCAGCTTGTTAATAAACACGTTTGATAAGAAATAAATCTTATTATAAAGACCATAAATTATCAAAACAGAACTTATATTCCAGTAATAAGAAATTTCAAAATAAGTAATCGAAATGAACAAACTCAGTTGCAATGGTTTCACACGATCCACTTGTTACAAAGCAGACAGTAACGCCTTAGTCTTTACGTATCACGGATCACATAAGCATTAAATGAGTAATTTTTATTCGTGTATATTTAATAATTATTCATTTTTACATTAAAATACTTTATCAAAGTAAAAGAAAAGAATCGTTTAAATCTGAATGTTATTAGATTACCATTAACCAACATTTAATTCTACGAGTGTTGGCTTAAAAAATTACAAAATTAAATAAACACGAGTATAATTAAATTTTAATATTATTTTTCAGTGTTGTGTGTAGTGTTATTGATATTATATCACAAAGTTTCAGTGTTTAGACCGGAGTCAACGACCGACGCTACTACTACTGAACCAGTCACGGAAACCACTACTGAGGCGGTTTTCAACATGTCGGACTATAAGGATGGTGAGTTTATATACCAAAAAACCTCCCTTGCCGACCCGCCTTTCCTTGTCTCCGAGGTTGGCATTGTTGCCGGACGGTTCACAACTTCTCTGGAATACCTAATGTGTGTGTTAGCCTTATTGATTTATAGCAGTAAATTATTGACATATTTTGTATGGAAAATCTGTCAAAACGCTATTGATAGAAGCCAAATCTATCTGTAAAAAGAATATAGGAAACGGCCACTAGTGGAAGCGTCCTAATGCTAAAAAACAGTGTCCTAGCAGTGTTGCCCACTTCAAATCTCAGACTAGACTAGTCACAGTTTCAATTTTTTGATTCGAAAAAATTACACATGAGTTGCCCAGGCTTGGAATTTTTACCGATTATGGCGAAAGAGTTAATATTATCACATCATGAGACGAGAATTGCGAACCTTTGATGCACTGATTGCACACCTCTGCATAAGACGTGGGCTTACATTATGTGATTTGTGTTAAAAAGTGTGTTTCTTTTAAAACATTATCAACAGTATGCAGATAAGCTTACATTCCATTAAACGTTTAAATAAAACGAATTTAAACGGATTTTATCGCGGTATTTATTTTAATTTTGGCCCCGACGGCTCAAAAGATTAAAATCCGTTTAAATTAATTTTATTTTAATGTGTAACATTCGCATAAATGTAAGATATCATTACATTAAACCTTATCATGGTAACCTCCAATGAGAACCTAAGTGACTCCTCCTGCTAATCATATTACTGCAACTAACAAATTTTTCACATTTATTGGATACTGTCGAATTTAGTTTCATTTTGTACTTCAAATGGGAAGACATCAACAAAATACAATTCAACATTTCAGTAATGAAACTGCTATGTCGTTGATACAAGGAAGTTCATTATTTTATAGCATCATAACTAGCACTGGTAATTACAACTGATTGCTTTGTTACCATCCATCATTTTGATTGCTGTGACATCATTAACCCTTGTCGTGCAATGTGCATGTGCACATTTCATGTGTTTATTTGGGATCTAATGTACCCCAGGCTGTAGTCTGGTGGGAGGATACTTGTATCCGACCGGATAGCGACCACCGTACACTGGTGCTAAAACCTGCCATAGTGGCTCACCTTATGTGGGTCGCGTTCCAGGGTCAGCCAGTGTATATCCGGTTCTCCCCAGGGGGCTTGCCCCCTGATCCTCACCCTTTTCCCTTCCCTTTTTCTTTCCCATCCCCCTTGGCCCTTTGGCAGGCCGGCATGATCTTACCGACCAACGATGGACACATTGTTTATCGTTGCTCGACAATATTCTTGGATTGCGCTACACTTACCATCAGGTGTAGCGTAGTCACTTTGCCGAGCCAAGATAAAAAACAAAAAAAATGCATTTTATCATTACCACGAAGCTTCATAAAGTTATTTAACATATCACAAGGGTAGGCAGAGGAGCAATTAGTGTCCCAATCGTCGAGCTTATGTCCGTCTTATGATGTGATAGGGGCCAGTTTATCAGGCAAGAATTTAAATCTCAGGCATCATCATGTGTGATTTTTGAATCGAAAACTAAACTTACTGTCTCGGTGGCGCAGTTATAATGCGTATGCGATATGACTGCTGTGCTGCGTTCTAGAGTTTGATCCCCGGGTCGGATAAAATAGAGATTGGGCTTTTCTATTATGAAATGTTCAGTATCAGCCCTTAGTCTGAAACTGTACCCGGTATGCTGATAGACTAGTTCTCGATAAATAAATTCACGCGGGCGGAGCGGCGAGCATGAGCTAGTACTTTAATATACCCATTTGTCACAAGGAATAAACAAGAACTTTGATCAGTCATCCACATTTTGTGAATTATACTCGGCTGTATACTCGTATGTAGGTACATAGCGTGGTGCTGTGTGATGTATCATATATAAATTACATATTTTTTAGGATACATTTACCGTCAGAAAAAATCTGTATTAACGGTGTGCGGCGTATTTTAAGTATTAGTCATTAGTTAAATTACATTTCATAATACGGCGTTTCAAGTGGTCGAACTGACCTCTCCGAAGCTGATGTTTTGTTCAGCATAGTGATGAACAGGAATGACTAGTGAGTTTTTTTATGACACAACAAAGTGACTACACTAGACTTGATGGTAATTGCACAGTGCAGTCTAAACATAATGGCGATTGTCGAGAGACATTTCATCTTTCAAAGGTCGGCAGAACTATGCTGGCTTATCCCAGAACACGACTCGCCTGAACGAGCTGCTATGGTGTTTTTGTTTACCATCAGTACGGTCGTCGCTATTCAGTATGGTCCAAAAATATCAGATAGACCACCGCAGCTACCATAAAAAAATCGTTAACCCACACATTCCACGCAAAATTTACTAGGTTGGTACCACCGCTTTGTCTATTTTTTTTTAATTCGAGCATATAATAATATTTTTGAAACAAATGTAGTGTTATATATAGATACTAGCAGACCCGGCCACGCGTCGCTGTGGCTAAAGTATATGTTAAATTATTTTGTAGTAAACTATTCCATACAGTATACGCCATCTATTGGACACTTACTCAATCCAGCCGATAAATTACCTTACACCGCCATCTGTTACAATCTTATGGAACTCACAGATAAAGTCTTTGTCATATAATTAACAAATAATTTGCAATAAAAATATTCCGACTATAAATTGAGATATAAACTATTCTATCTGTCAAGTTGGATCAAACTACACACAGTTTGCAAAAAATCATTAAAATCGGTTCAGTAGTTTAGGAGTTCATCGCGGACAAACAATGTGACACGAAATTTTTATATACAGGGTTATTTTTAAAACACCAGCAACCTCGCAGGGGTAGATACCTAAGGTTATAAGCTACTACTTTTGTTCTACGACTTTTGATAATTTGTTAGATTTTATTTTCATACAAAAATAAGTATTCATTTAATTTCCGTCTTGAATGTTACCTACACGCATCGCAGATTACGTAAGCAAACACGCGAAGCGTGGGGAACCGGGCTAGCGTTGAAGGTCATCGCCCGACCCAGCTGAGCGGCGCCTTTGAGTCGCGCTCGCACGCCGAACGCTACGAAGAAAAATACGACACAACAAAAACTTGTAAAATCATTTTTTTTTAATATATTGAGTTATATACAAACTCGTAGAACAAAAGTTGTTCCGTATGGGGTCAGCTATCTGGTCCTGCGAGGTTGCTGGTGTTTTAAAATTAACCCTGTATAAAGATTTGCTCAGAATTAGAAGTAATCGAAAACAATATGTTAATAAAGTAAATTAAAAAGAAACGATATTAATAAAAGTCAACCGCCTTATGTATAATAAAACCGGTTCACGTTTAGGTACTCTAGTACCAGCAAAAATATTTCGTTTCAAAATCCCCAAACGTTGGAAACTTCTTTTTAATTTCCTCAAAAATGTTTTGCATAAATGTATAGACATTTTGGCCTATTCGGTAAAATCCAATTTGCCAACTGCTGAAAATTCCATCATTTTCCCGTTATGAGATCACGCTGTATTTAATATACATGGAATTACCGACTTTGTGAAATCCCACCTAACAGACTTCGTTAGAACTTTATGTAGTTTTCGGAATTCTTAATGACCCAATGCATGTATTAAATTAGCTGTAAATAAGGTAGATTTCCGCGCATATGTGTACTGAATAAAAATATCTCATAAACACATTAGGCTTATTAACACACTAGGTCTCCCAATGAGCTGGAAATCTGAAAGTACTGAATAGTTTTGCGAATAATAAAGCTAATTACTCAATGTCCTATTGGTTTTATATCGATTTGCGAATAACATAGGATAAGTATTTAATATCAAATTGGTATAAATAAACTAAAATGAGAATCTCCAAGAATCGTTTTATCAATTTATAAATTAATGGATCTAAACACTTTTAGAAAGTTTCTCTAACTTTCAATTAAAATAAAAAAATATGTACTAGCAAAAACACAGGTTAAAGACCTTCTAAGTCTGACAAATGTATCATACCGCATGGCTGTGTATAAACAATAATAAAAAAAATAACACAACCCAACTCCATTCGGAATTCAAACAAAGAGTTGTCAGCGGCTGAGCGATGCGAGCGCGCGCCACGGCCAAGGCGAGAGCAAGGACGCCTCGCACACGTTTGCGGTTTACGAACAAGCGTGTTCTAAATTCGAAAAAGTATTTTTTTTTATAGAAGACAACAGGAAGAGTACACTTAGGTCAGGGACAGGGTTAGACAATTATTTTAGAAAACAACGTCGTGTGGTGATAACATAAATTATATTCAGGACGTATTGTAAATTATCCTAAATTTATTATTTGTACAAGTGCAGTGATCAAAATTTCGCTTTAAGACAGTTGGACAGAACCTAATCATAGTTATACAGTGATTTGGTTTAATGTGGAATAATGTGACGTGTAATTATTTAAAAATGAATAATCAGAGCTGGTCCTAAACAATCAAGTTTTATATAGCGTAAATAAAAAATACAACAAGTCAAACGGGCGTCGTAACTTTTTAGTTTTTTTTTTATGTTTTACCTTGCAGTGACTTTTTGTGACGATTGTGTTCTATGCAAAAAACGGTTATTTTCAAACGTAAATCTCGCGACGGTGGAGTGTTTACAACTAGTCAAAATTAAAGTATAAATTAAATTTTACGGCAAATACGGAAAAGTTCATAAATAATACGAAAATATAAGAAAAATATTATTACTGTGTCGACAACTCTAGCAATAAATAAAACTGTAAATACCTAATACTGACTTAAACTCTGTGATAAATATTCTTAGCCTTTGAAGCATTCGCACAAGTGTAATGAGATTATAATTTTATGTGATATAGACGACTCCTGTGCTTGTGCTATAGACATCTAAAACAATGATATTAAACTCAACGCTCCTGGTGCTGGCAGTGTGCGGACGTCGGCTGTGGCAGGCACCGCAGGGCCGCATCGTCGGCGGGAACAAGTCAAGCTTCGGCCAGTGGCCCTGGCAAATATCCCTGCGGCAGTATCGCACCTCCACCTACCTGCACAAATGCGGGGCAGCTCTGCTCAATGAGAATTGGGCGATCACAGCCGCGCATTGTGTCGAACAGTGAGTATTTTCCTTATTTTACGCCTCTTGTACATTAATGACTTGTGCTTTTAGAGCTGTGTGGAATACAATATTATTTTAATGTCGATGTACCAAGCTATAAAGTATTGCTCCAGGTTTCATTGAAGAGCAGTGAAGATAAAGACTTTAAAGTTTAAGAATACACCTTAGCATGAGAAAAGCGCATTGTGTAAATGCACAGAACACAAGTTGGTTGAAATTTATTATGTATCATGATTTAAATCAATTATGAAATCGGTTCAACTGAAAGACACGCGACAAAATTGGCGCAACATTCGATTGTGTGTTCGCAACTTTAGACGTTTTATTTTATATTTTTTAATCCCTTTTTAACCAAGTGGTGGAGGATATCGATAATACCTTGACCTTGAATTTATAATTCATGCATTTGGAAAAACCGTAAAATACAGGAATCATTAATTTTATGCAATAATTTTCGGAATCGCCTGTATATTTCTGTGTCAACGTGAAAATTTTACGCCACGTAATAATAGTATAATTTTAAATCGTTCCAATTTGCCCGTACCTGTCCCAACTAGGGGGTTTAGCGTATGCAATACGATAAATATCACGGGCAAGTGTCAATATTCGATAAAACTACGTTATCATGTTAGGGTTCGTAGACAAAATACGCCAGGGAGGTAGAAAACACTAATTTGTTTGCTTTGTCTCTTTTTTTTTATTTGATTGAATGACGAGACGAGCAAGGCGCTTGCCACGCCTGCCCATAAACAGAAGCAACACCACACAGAACTATGAATTACAAAGCACTGCATGGAACTGAAATATTTAACCAAAAAAATTAGGAGCACGTAAATCTTATTGTCTTCGACAAGTACATTTGGATTAAGGTTGAATTTATTGATGTGATATGCAGAGATGAGCGTCTTAAAGACAGTCGAATGTTGTTTGCGACTCGGATCGATCCTACTATTGGACTGGGTGTATACTAAATATATACTTACGCACTGACGGTTAAAATCCCTAAAAGGGTAGGCAGAGGTATAATAAGTACACCCACATTTCGTCGAACTTATTTCTGCCCCATGATGTGATAAGGGCGAGCCTGTATTATGCTAAAATATTTAAGAAAATTATGGCACGAATGTTAACAGAAAATGTTGCATCTATTAGCATCAGTTTGGTGCTAAAACCTGCCACAGTGGCCCAACGTGTGGGTCGCGTACCAGGGTCAGCCAGTGTATATCCGGTTCTCCCCAGGGGGCTTGCTCTCCTGATCCTAACCCTTTTCCCATCCCTTTTTCCTTCCCCTCCCCCTTGGCCCTTTGGCATGATCTTGCCGACCTACGATGGACACATTGTTTATCGTTGGTCGACACTATTCTTGGATTGCGTTACACTTACCATCAGGTGTAACGTAGTCACTTTGCCGAGCCAGGATAAAAAAAAAGTTTCAGAAACTGTTGTATGACTGTTTTCGAATCTGAGGTCAGCAGTGTTAGTCACAAAGAAATCACGTTTTACATTTAAATATTTATTTCTATGTGGTAGGTCCTTCATATTCGAGAGACCGTCAGGGTTGGTACCACCGGTTAGTCTATTTCTGGTGCCAAGCAGCGGTGTGTAAGTACCTAGTGTTGCGGTTTACAGGATAATTGAAGTCAGTGAAACTACTGGACAATATGAGACATAACATGTTATCTCGGGGTGACTAGTGCAGTCTAATGCAGTGCCTCGTAATTCAAGGTTCTGTGTGTTTATGGGCAGGCGTAGCGATTACCATCAGGCGAGAGACCTGGTCGTTTCTTCATTCAGTCTAATAAAAAAAATAAAAACAACTGTATAACGTCAATATTTTTTAAATTGCATTAAAATGTTAGACAGATAAATGACTCTAATAAAAATATAAACTACAAAAAGTATACACCAGAAACGTTTTTACAACGATCAGATTTTAGATAAAAGCAATAAAAAGTAGGTAGGTTGGTACTAATAAATCTTTCATATATTTATGTGTGTTGGTTTACGTGTATGTTTCAATGTTTTGGTGATTTTCCGATGTCTTCCTCCAGTTAATGAAATATGTGTCATGCATGCACTAAGTATACTTGTTTTATAATGAATTCACTTTTATAAGCGTATGTGCATATGGATGTCCTTTTGCTATTTTATTTTGTTAGCGTTGAAAATAAAAATCGTCTTCAAAGTCACGTCTTTGCTGGTCGAAGGGTACCTGCTATTTATGTTCCCGATTGAATAGCGACCACTGTACACATGGTGAAAAACCCGCCCTGGTGGCTCGTTCAGTCGAGTCGCGTTCCAGGATCAGTCAGAGTATATAACAGTAACTTCATAAGATGAGACGACTTTATATTTTTTAACGCGATTTGATAATAATATTAACTCGAATTTTTTGCTTTTCTACTTCGTAGTTTATATATTCCGGGCATATTTTTATACAATAAACTTTATTTACTAGAAAAGTTGATTAATTCATATAGAATGTAAGTCTAAGCATCAACGTCGCAGTCTGATTAGTCTACATTAAAAACCAGTTCAGTAGATGAAGTAATAACTGTTAGTCAAAACCGTCAATGTAGAGATTAGAGGAGAAGGTGGTAATGTGGCCCCCCACTTTGTTTTTGAGGTCTCATGTGAAAAATAAAAGGAAAACATATGTAATGAATACATCATTAGTTTCCTTATTTACTTGCCAATACACTACATAATACGGAATAAAGAGAAATGCAACGGATAAATCTGAAATATATTTATTAAAAAAAAATGGAAATTTTGCAATTTGAGATCAAGTGAGGGTAATATCGCCGGAATATCTGCTGAGCGAAAAAATTCATACAACTGGTTTTTCTAAGGTGACGATGTGAGCACCTTTGCTGCTGTAGTATTAGTTTTCTACCAAGAGGCTTATGCCTTGTGCATATCACATTCTTAGAAGCTGGAGACACTACACTTTGTCACGGCATCTATAAGTAAATAAAAAAATAAATATCACTCATGTATGTCATACAACCAATATGAGGGGGCCAAATTACCAATATTGTGGAATCTACAAATCAACCTCTAAAAATATGTAACATCAAATATTTTACGTACGTACCTTCAAAATCTAATAGGAAAACGTTAATCGAACACAATATCCAAATCTCAGATGCGTAAACTCGGTATTTCCAGAAATATGCAATTAAATGCAAAACAATAACAAAGTTTTTGCGAGTGCAAGTTCAAACTGGCTCGAATAATAAACGCATGTGCTGACCTCTCATATTTTTTTTGTGCTTAAAATCGAAATTTTCATTGATACTCCCCGTAATAAAAAATTTAGCTTGATGACGTGATTCTAAGCTAGAAATATCGAAGGGAGCCATAATATCTGTGGGGGTCACATTACCACCTTCTCCTCTACCTTTTTTATTTGCATGAATGACGAGACCGGTGGTTCGCCAGATGGTAAACGCCCGACCTGCTCATAAACAAAAGCAACATCACACAGAACTTCGTATTACTAAGCACTGCATTGCACTGGACGGCGTTAGTTACCGTAATATATAAGATGTTAAGTCTCATAATGACCAGCAATTTCACCACATTTTAAGTTTCAGGCTTTATAGTTCAGGAACTAGTACTATTTCTATCAACTACTAACTCCAAGAGATTTTATTATCGTATTAAATTTATAATACGAGGATTTATATTGAAAATTTTTAATTAACTTATTAAAAGTCCTGTTTCAATCACGCATAAAATTAAATCAAGCATTTTATGGTCTGGTTTATTAATTATTTTTATAACTAGTTGTTACATCAATAAACATTAATAATGGCATAAACGATGTACAACGATTTCACTACTTATATAATATAAATACAGTTTTACCATATAAAAACCGGATTTTTGCAGATGTTGGCGTTAATTTAATTTTTTGCTTATGCCAATGAAAAGTGTTTAAAAATTATGACAACCGCCCATATCGAATGGTAGTTAAATTAAAATTTAAGTGATATATGTCTAGCGATCTGAAACGCAAGAAAAATTGATCGGACGTATAAAATTATTATATTCTATAGTACATACACTACGCGTAATTTATCTTGGCGGGCTTAAGCATAGGTACACGTGTCCTAGGTAGTTATTAGTTAGTCCTACCTTTAGAGCTAATTTAACCACCCTTTACACCTCGCGTCACCCTAATTATATATATGTAAACTAAAATCCATGACAAAATGGCATAATGGCAACTAAATATGGCTTATTTAATTCAACGGCAGTGTAACTTACTATAAGTGAAAGAATTTTTAAAATTTGTTCAGTAGCTCCAAAGATTAGCATTATGTACAAACAAATAAATATTTCGTCTTATATAACAGGGAAGATCGTTATCTTGCTACTGCGTTTAGTAGCTGCTCTTGACTTACGCCGCTCATTTCTAGTGTTTCTGTAAGCCTCCTTATCAATAGGTGGAACAACAAACCGCGTTCTGTGCTCCCCGATACCCGAATAACCTTAATAATGATTAATTCCAGTGTACCACCATCGGAACTGCTCGTACGTCTAGGAGAACATGACTTGGCCAATGAAGATGAACCCTACGGTTTTGCTGAAAGAAGGGTCCAGATCGTCGCGAGCCATCCGCACTTTGACCCGGCCACATTCGAGTACGACTTGGCCTTACTCAGGTAAGATATTTATTCTTATTAGTGGATTCTTACCTCCCCAAAATCGTACAATTTACCACCCCGTTATTACTTATTGCAATCAACCTTAAATCTACGGTTTTTAATAGCTGGGCCAACAACTTGTCATTGGCAACAACGACAACTGGCCCCTCCTCTCTAAGTCAACTTAGAATGCGTTCCAAAATAAATGAACAATCGATAGAACTATGCGATCTGAATGCTATATTTCAAAAACCTTCCCTCTTAAATGGGGGGCTGATTGCCATCCAGGGCAAGAACGCGTTTATCCAGCTATTAGTTATATTTGCTACTTTACTGAATACGCCTAATTTCTGACACAAATCCTAAAATATCGAATACCTACAATTTTATAGGTCTAAAAATGAAATAAATAAAAGTTCCCCTGACCACAACTTTTAATGCAAGTGAGCCAAATGAATAATAGAATAAAAGCTCATTGTTTTCTTGTTTAAATTCAACTCATTTTCAAGAGTAACTTAAACATCGTCATTTCCCTTCCACAAAGACATGTTCCATTCGTGATTTTGGCTAAATAAATAATAATACATTACTGCGTACACTAAATTCATCATATAATATCAAATACAAATAGAAAAAAGGGTCAAGCAAATAAAAAAACATTAGCAAATAGATATTAGCAAACACATTTCACGCGTAACTTAGAGCGCTATAAAATATACAGTTAGACAACTCGATTCTATTTTGGAAGTTTTTTTATTCGTGCGTGTTTATGTTTTTATAATCAGCTATTTGATTTCGGGTTGTCAGAACGTGGAATGGAATTTCTAGATTTGGAAACCTCGAAGTATTTAATTCTAACGCGAATAAAAAAAAATAACTAGGTACTAGGAGCTTTAGGGTGAATCCAAAATTTCACTAAACAGGATCAATTTTGTTCTATAAGGCCTGGAGGATATTTTCGGTTCAATTTAAAAGAAGGGAGCAAGTTTTTCGTATGTTCCAATGTAAAATACCTCGGTTATTTATTACTTGACGCATCACTCAAGAGTTGGGGGCAATTTCACCCATTCCCGCAAATTTAGATTTGCGTCTGGTTCCTACTAGCAAGTCGTGACGGAAAGTGATCTCCACCGCCCATTAACATCCACAATGCCAGAGGATCGCAGATGCATTGCCGACCTTACAGGAAAGTCATGATTAAGGGATTGGGAATGGGAGGAGGATTTGGGCCTCCGGAAATCTCACGGACCATACGAAACGTAACATCTGGCTACCTCACGCCAGTTTTCTGGGATACAGTGGTAACAACCCGGTGGAGCTGTCCATGGCTCGGCTCGCGCTAGCACGCCTCGTATAACTGGATCCTAACACTCCACCATTGTCCATGGACCTCCTTCACTATAATTAGAGGTGTTAAGCATTATTCTACCACGCTGGCCATATTCGGATTGAGACTAGATGGACGAGTAGTTAGTTGTTTGGTTGTTGTTCTATAGGTAGTTATAGATGTATATGTAGACCCTCAATATGTAAAACATGAAACGGGAGAATCGTTAAATTTTCCCAGTTGTATAACTACAGGGGGGATTGCCAGCGATAAAAATATGTAAGTGTAGGATGCATGTTAGAAACTTAAAACAAGTTTAAGGTGACCGACTAGCTGTGTGCCCGATAGTATTTCCCATCGGCAACATCTCAGGAACCAAACGAATTTTATTACTTTGTTGGGTAATGGCTGTTCTGAACAGTCTAATGCGATGTTTGATTACGTACTTTCTTCAGTAACCTAGAATTTTAGTTCCTAATTTACTATCTTTTATTCTTCTAATTAAATTTCCCAAGTATGTACCTCTGATTATTATTATTATTTGAATTTATTCCTTATGCTACATTGCTGGGGTGACTATTTAATTTTCTACTTAAGTTATTTATGAATCAATTCCCGACTTTCCGGGATTTCCTATGACACAATTCCTGGAACGAGATGCTGTCAAGTCTCAGGATTTTTCGGGATACGGAACCTGGGAAACAGTCATAGTATAAGCCCAACGGTATAAGCTGTGCGTTGTCGGTCAGTCAATGTTATGTGTTGTTGCGAAAATTGCATATATCAGAATACTATTTGTTTTTTAATCGTCCCAATTATTTTAGACTCAAAATGACATTAGCTAACAAGCACCTTAATTTTTTTAAAGTGAACGTCAGGGCATCTGCTTTTGTTACTATGAAACAAGTATAACAATGTTCTATCACATTAAAAATCATAACGTGAAACGCTCCACAGCTACATTGAACCTACATAAGGTCACTGCAGTGGTTAGTGACCGGCCACTGTGTCGACGCGCAACAGACGGCAAAAAATATGTCCACCACACTACGGGTTCCGTATGAACATAAACATACTAATTACCAATACAAAGGTATTATGCCCAATATGGCGGAAAGGCGCGCGCGGCACGGCGGCGCGGCGGTCGGCAGTTGTGTTTACACACTACTTCTTCCTATGTATACACTCACGCATGTATCTCCGCAGGCTGCAGTGGTAGACAAAGGTTTAATTGATACACTCATGTTACGAGCTTATTTCTGTTCCATGATGTTATAAGTAGCTATCGCCGTATCGCAATCGGCCACAAATGTTAAATGCCTGCCGCATCTATAGTCTACGGCTGTTTACCATTGCGATCACCGAGATTATATTTTGTACATTAATATTATCAGATGATGTAGACATTGATAATCACAGGTCACAAACCACTGGGGTCCGATGATTTTTTGAGCACGTAATGCCAAAGTTAGTTTTCCGCGACTGCATGAAAATGTAGCCTGTGCTAATGTAATGATTTATGAACCCGTCGTAATATAATTTATTAAAAAGTGTTAAAGAAAAATCCAACATAAAAAATATTTTTAATCAATAACCATCTTTAAATAAGCTATAATATAAAACAATGTTTATTATTACAATTATTAAAATGACCGATAGGATTTTTACGTTATAAGATTAATGATGTAATATTTAATGCTTTCAAAACCAACACGTATTCTTGTCATTTGCCATTAATAACATTAAAATAGCCATTTTATTTTAGAATGAAACGAATATGTTATAGTATATTATCACGCAATTTTACTTAAATGCAATTTGCAAATGTAAATTTTTCATATTTATTTTCTGCGTCATAGACAACATTAAATGATGAACGACATAAAAAAAATATTTTATCTAAAATATCTGCATAAATCAGCACTCATTTTAAAAAAATCTTCTTGTCGAATTTAAAATAAGCAACCGACTAAGGAATCCTAAAACTAAATTCGTAGGCGGGTGCTGTGAAGCGATAACTGTTTTTGCTCAAACAATGTATCTGTACCATCTACGTTCCGAGAACATTATGAATTATTTGGCTCAACAACCGATGCTATTATTACGGTTTGATTTGAAGACCTTTCACATTGAGTCGAAAAATCAATAATTTTAATCAAGTTAATAGAGCTATGTTTGCCTCGATTAAGAATAAAACTCATAATAGTTCAAAAACGAAATAAATAAATAAATACACCCAACAGTCACATACATAGGCCTGACCCCACAGTAAGATACGAGTCTTGTGTCGTAGATATCAGGAACTACAAAATACTGTCGGTCTCACAACACCCAGACCCCGAGACAAACATTTGTGGGCCACACAAATGTTTTTGTCGGTGCGGGGATCGAACCCGCGGCCTCTCGCTTCACAGCCGGCTACTCGCCCGCTGCGCCACGGAGGCTGTCAAAAAAAAATAAGACGAGATTGTTGTGGGTCAAACCCTGACAGTTCATTTACATATAAAAATAACATTACTTATAATATTCTCTGCATCTCAGGACTCGAGACATGAATTGACTATAATAATCGTCAATATTTTATAGTGAAAATTACTTGACATTTATTTTGTTGTTTATTTGAGTAAAGGACTACTTACAGAATAGTTATAAAGCACTTATTCTTACTACTAAATGCAATAAAAAACATCTAGATATAGCTAAATCCATCAAACGTGTCCGTCACGCTCATATAACAAACCTAGATTATCACAATGACCTTCCATTTTTTGTATTTCGACAGGTTCTACGAACCAGTAAAGTTCCAGCCGAACATTCTACCAGTGTGCGTGCCGGATGATGATGATGACTACGTCGGGAAGACTGCGCACGTCACTGGATGGGGAAGATTATTCGATGGTCAGTATTAATGCTTACTAACGAAGTGGATCATAATAATATATCGTCCCCACTTTTCCCAAAACCTATTGTGTATTCTGAACCATGTAAAAGTATGGGATTGATTGATGTTGGGGCTCAAATTTGTTTAGAGATTATTAACTTCTATACTATCGTTATTGTGATATTTTAAAACCGACACATGATTTGCGCATTATTAGTTGGTACGTCACTCTATAATTGCAATATGAACCTTCCGAGGATCACACCAAGGGCGTCGTTAGTACCACGCATTAAGTTAATATATGAGAGACCATTCGGGGTTTGAGTCATGAATACATGGTCTCACTGGCTGTCAAGCTAAAATTTAGTAGGGTGTTAGGTTTAGTGCCACTAACGCCCAGCGTTACCACAACGCCAGTTGCCTATCGATGCTTACAATCTTTTCAATGTCGATCTTATTAGAGTATATAGTAGAGGAGAAGGTGGTAATGTGACCCCCACAGATATTATGGCCCCCTTCGATATTTCTAGCTTAGAATCACGTCATCAAGCTAAATTTTTATTTACGGGGAGTATCAATGACAATTTCGATTTTAAGCACAAAAAAAATATGAGAGGTCAGCACATGCGTTTATTATTCGAGCCAGTTTGAACTTGCACTCGCAAAAACTTTGTTATTGTTTTGCATTTAATTGCATATTTCTGGAAATACCGAGTTTACGCATCTGAGATTTGGATATTGTGTCCGATTAACGTTTTCCTATTAGATTTTGAAGGTACGTACGTAAAATATTTGATGTTACATATTTTTAGAGGTTGATTTGTAGATTCCACAATATTGGTAATTTGGCCCCCTCATATTGGTTGTATTATGGTCCCATATAACATACATGAGTGATATTTATTTTTTTATTTACTTATAGATGCCGTGACAAAGTGTAGTGTCTCCAGCTTCTAAGAATGTGATATGCACAAGGCATAAGCCTCTTGGTAGAAAACTAATACTACAGTAGCAAAGGTGCTCACATCGTCACCTTAGAAAAACCAATTGTATGAATCTTTTCGCTCAGCAGATATTCCGGCGGTTTTAATTGGCAACAAAGAGACGTAACATCTAGCAGTAGCTCCGATAATGAAGAAATAGTTGAAAGCGACTCATCGGGATGTGATGGAAATGTCTCTCCATAGTAGTAGTCAGTAGGGTGCCATATTACCCTCACTTGATCTCAAATTGCAAAATTTCCATTTTTTTTTAATAAATATATTTCAGATTTATCCGTTGCATTTCTCTTTATTCCGTATTATGTAGTGTATTGGCAAGTAAATAAGGAAACTAATGATGTATTCATTACATATGTTTTCCTTTTATTTTTCAAATGAGACCTCAAAAACAAAGTGGGGGGCCACATTACCACCTTCTCCTCTAATTTATATTACCCACGACGCTTTTTTTAACGACTTAGTCGAATATTCCACTTAACCTAATCTGGAATTTGTATCTGTTTTCATAGAGGGTCCTCTCCCTAGCGTTCTGCAAGAAGTGAGAGTGCCTGTGATCAACAACTCGGCATGCGAAGCGATGTACCAGGCGGCAGGCTACAACGAACACATACCAAATATATTCATATGTGCCGGACAGACGAAAGGTGGCGCTGATAGTTGTGAAGGTGCGTACTTAGAGCTTCAAGTGGGTGTCAACACCCAATTGAGTTATGGCTAGTATGAAGATAATGTTGATTTTGTTGAACTTTTTTTTATTATACAACTGCCGAAACGAGCACTTCGCTCCTCTGATGGTAAGCGCTACTACGCCAATCCATAAACAGTAACAAATCACTAATTCAAATAAACTACATTCTTATTACAAAATGCCTATAGCATGACACTGCTTTGCGCTTAACATCCCTAGACATGACATGATTCACAAGCTTCAGTCTCTTTTAACAGTGCTTACACACTGCTACTTGGTAGAAGGAAAAAAAGGGTTGCTAGGTACCCAGACGGACTCCCACATACGAATGATCTGTCATGTAGTAATATGACATCAAAATAGTTCCAGTTATTAAAAAGATGGCTTTATAAGAGCGGTCGGCTCTTATAAAAAGATATTCTACCTAAGTATAAATCCTTATTCCCGAAACAGGCTACTCTTTTTAGTGAAACGTACTCTTACAGGTGACAGCGGGGGTCCTATGGTAGTGCGTCGGGACAGAGACGGCAGGTTCGTACTCAGTGGCATCATATCGTGGGGTATTGGCTGCGCAGAACCAAACCAGCCGGGCGTCTACACGCGTATCTCAGAGTTTAAGGACTGGATCAACCAGATATTGCAGTTTTAATATTAATAAATCTCCAGTTATCGTCTATTGGATTGAACTTGAGTGATGTAGACTACGGTCCTGTTTTTTGTAGCTAAAATGTCTTTTAAATCGAAGGACGTGTAAGTCTTTTTAGTACGTGTCATCTTTCATTAAACTCTATTGAGCCCGTTTAAAGGATATTGAATATTTTACTGAATGATGGAGAATAATGTGTGCTATGCTGACAGTTGAAAGTAAGAATGAAAGATAAGTCAGTGACTCCATAAGCATAATATAAATATTGTGGAATGGAATGCTGATCGTGCGAGAACTTTAGCGTTGAAATATAAAAAGTTACGTGAAGAAGATTTTATATTACATATTTCCTATATCAAGAAGTACTGGACATTACTTAGCAAATAAAATCGTTTGCAACGAAATGTGAAATAATTAAGTTGTACATGCCAGCTAAGAGTATATTATTATTTTTAGTGAATTTATAGTACATTTATGTAAAACCATTGAAGAATATTGCTCAATATATAATGTAATCAGTAGGAAATATACAGGAAGTTTAATTAGTATATTAAAATGTACGAATTACAATATTTTTTAAAGTGTGGAAAATTTGTAAAAGAAATAAAACACTTGACTACTAGTAACTTTTAGAAATTAAATGAAGAAACTATATTTGTTTGAGGGTCTTTATCCTGGCATTCTAAATACGTCCCAGGAGTGAAAATTGGTGCTTATCAGTCCAAAAATAATTTAGTAAGAGAAATAATTGATCTATATTTCGTTTTCCTTTTGTGGTAGGTACATGACACGTGTATTTCACGAATTTATATGTTTAAAAATAAGGATTTTTTATTATTGTACCATTGTACAAATAGATTTAATAGGAAAATTAATCAAAACATCAGAAGTAGATGCGCGTAGTACTAGGTAAAGTGCGTTGAGGATAAAAATAATAATGTAGCAAAATAGAGAACACGAAATTAAAAAAAAAACGCATTGGATACTCAGTATTGGGAAATATCTAAAGTTTGTCATGTAAGTCGAAACTTTCATTTATTTTTCCTTATGCATTTTTGATTTTTTTATTGGCGCCATTCGTATATCTTTACCTTCTATATCAATAAAGAAAAAGAAACAGCCATCAAGTTTTATTACGTTATTAAATGTACTCAATTAACATAGTAATAACATTTTAATTATTTAAACTTGTTTGAGATAATGTAAATATTAAAGGTTGATAAAACAGAAACATTTTGAGGTTAACTTAAGGCAGACTTCGGAAGGTCGCGTCAGACACGAGCACCAATAGCACCGAATCTGTATGTTTGTACCTACTGAGCTTTAGAAACCTAAACATTCGATAGTACGGCGTTAATAGCACTTTCAGTATGAAAATAAGTTATCGACCACCAATATAGATTCGGTCGCAGTCGAAAATACCCATGAATAAAATATGATCTATTTATTTTCGATTGTATTTATTATTAAAAGTGACTACCTAAAAATGAAAACGTCGTTATTGAAAATGGATGCCAACAAAAATCTAACTTTAATTTATTTAGTTATTATTGTAATGTTATCCGTCCGTAATTTATTTTAGCTAAATTATTGTAAATACACATCGAATTTTATTACTGAAATGCATTTATTAATTTTATTTATAAATTAGCCATAACAACTGAATAGTTGATTTTTTTAATTTATAATAAAAAGTATAAAAGTTTAATGAAGTTTTATTACTAAGAATTTTTCGGAATAGTTTCATAAATAATTATTTTCAGGGTACGCCTAAGCGCTCTCTCAGGCGTAAGATGATGATGGACCACAGTGTCCGCGTGTTGTGGACTGGTAATTATTAATGTTCTTTTGATCACTTGAATGATCACTTCATTCGCAGACTGTTGCGCTGATTTACAATTCCAAGGGAATTAAGTCGATCTCCGATCAAAGTTTGAGTTATATTTAACTACACCTTAGGAAAAGGAAAAAATAACAAAACACTACCTACATAAAATAACATAACCCGTTCTGGTCATAAGTACAATTTCGAACAACTCATTGAATTTTTCTCGTAATCGCAAAACATGAGATTAGAAAAACAAAGAAATGTCGTTTGCTATTTGAAACAAGTAAAAAACGATTTGTTTCTATTTCTGCGACATAATATTATGATACACAGACAGCGCACATATTTCTGTGTCCAATGGTAGGTACCGGCACGGTAATGTTATAATAGTACCGGTAATGTTAGCACTTATCTATGGGTAGCACCGCCGACACTTGTCGTAGCCGAACTGAGTAACCAAACTCAACAAGTTTCCACTTGTCGTAGCCGAACTGAGTAACCAAACTCAACAGGGCTATGACGATTTAAACCATGTATACAACAAAAAGTCGCTACGTTTGACCTATGACATCTGCGTATTCATTATAAGGAGTTGCGTGGACCTCAACGCACTACAATCATCCAATCAGACATATCGCTGTCTCTTGAGTGGCATCGCGGTGTCCTGACTTGACCGCGCACTTAGAATAATTAGTCTACTACCTACTACCTAGGAGACAGGAGTGCTCGATATGTATCGATATGTGATAAAATATCGATACATTTATTTGATATATCGAATCAATGCGATATTATCGAATCATTGAAGTCGATATATAATATCGATATATTTTATCCGATATATGAAATATCGTACGAAATAAGGATATCGTAGAATATTTAGGAAAAATCATCATTACAGCTCTGTTGGCATCTGAAAGACTTTTTGCTATGGCTGCACTTCTATCAGGTTAAATTGATGCTTCTGCCGCCAAGCAAAACTGATCCATCTCGGCCTTCTATACATGGATGTAGCTAAAAAAAAAAAAACAACCTCAAATACCAGAATAAGTATTGGGAGTTTTGGCGGGAATTCTGGCAGTGCAGTTCATCGCTTATTTTAATTTATTTCATAAACTAGTTTAGAGTTGTGTTTGTTGTATAAAAGTGGTGTGGATTTGTTCAATAAACATTGACGGTGATGAACAATGTATGGAAACATTGAAATAAGTGAATTAAGAATCGTACTGAAAGGAGTTAACACCAAAACTCCGACAAGACCTTGAAATCGACCGCACCCGTGTTTCATCGTTCTTGTAAAAATAACTTGAGAATGAATTGTACTTGACACTGGCTAAATGCATAGTACTGCAAGAGCCATAAATAAAAATAAAATAATAAGTATTGGATGTTGTTTTTTTTTTTTGACGTGACAACGTCTTATAATTCGATAGAGCCGGCTGCACGCACGAAAAAACATGACTCATGCGGCGTTACCTCGCTCTGAGGCGTTCCATGTAAGGCTTGAAGTGCAAGCGAGAGCGCGGAACGAGCGACAAAGAAGCACAATCGGCCTTTGCGATCGGCAGCGTTCGACATCCGTCTCTCTCCTACTTGAGTGAGCGATGCGTCTGCGTGGACAGCTGCTATTGCTCAACGCACATTTATACTTGTAAAAACTATTAAATTGTAAAAAAAAATTGACATAATTGTATTTATGCATACAAATAAATCTAACTTGATCAATTTCATTGTGATTTCCAATTACCTCCTTCTCTATATACGTACAAATCTATTAAACAAATTAAATTAAAATTTTCTTTTGAAAAATGCTACCATTCCATCAGTATTTTCTTAAGACGTTGTCACGTTCAACTATCGTCAGTAAACTGACTTTACAGACAACCAATTTTTTTTTTAGCTCTTCGATATTATTTTTGTTAATTATTTTCACAATTACAATATTGGGATTAATAAAATGAAAGTTGATTGCTTTTTTAACCTTAGTGGGTTTACTTATTTACTCCTAATAAAGTCCTTTCCTTCCTACAATTCGATATATCGAAAATATCGATATTTTTGACCGATATATCGCTTAATATCGATACAATATTTCGATATATTATATCGGAAAAAATATCGATATTTTTTGTACGTGAACATCACTACTACTACCTGAGACAGGTTTTTAAATAATTAGTCTTTGCTACTACTAAAAGAATAGTGTTTCCTATATGCACCAATAGATGGCGCTATATACTAATGTCTATAGTAATTATCATTTTCCATACAATCCTAAATCGCGGTAGATGTTTTTTTTTAAATATTTGTATATGTATAAAATGTTATGATGACTAAGGGCCGGCGCTCATAGACGGCATGGCACGGCATGGCACGGCAGGTCATGCTGCGGCATCCCGCGGCGTCCCGTGGCATGCCGTGGCATCCTGCTGAATGCCCAGCCACTCTCTCTCTCTCGCGCACCGCAGCAATCCGTGGAATGAAACGGCATGCCACGGGACGCCGCGGGATGCCGCGGCGCGTCGCGTCATGCCACAGCATCCCGCGGCACGTCGCGGCACTGTGGTATTGAAATAAAGTAACGTGAATTCTAAACTCGTGGCAATAAGATTCAAAATAACTTGATTAGTAATAAAATCCTTTGCCATGCCATGCCGTCTATGAGCGCCGGCCATAAGTGTACTTGCTTCGGCAGTACATATACTAAAATTGGAACGATACAGAGAAGATTAGCATGGCCCCTGCGCAAGGATGACACGCAAAATCGTGAAGCGTTCCACATTTTTTGGAGAAATCAAGTCACGAAATCTGCTTTGGATTCCTCTTTACCCATTTAATTCCAACTTTTAACGTTCTTAAACTTACATAAATGTGACTATTTATGTTGAAAATGAACGAATAATCTCACTATTTCTTCACCTTCATCTTTTACTGTAACATCTTGCAAACCTTTACATATTAAAAAATAAAGTCGCTTGCCGCGTCTGTATATAGTATTACCACAGTATGTATTACGTATCCCTTAACTCCTTTTAAACCACGTAACGGATTTTTAAGCGGTTTTCACCATCAGTTAGATAATGGTCCGGGTTCCCTGGGCCAGTTTTCCACTTGATTACTATCAAGCTAATTTTCCGTGAGTAGCTTCAATTCCCTATGCGAAAATTCTCTCTTGTGGTAGTATTTTATTTGTAGGACAATATGACTTAAATTATATATTTTTTTTTTTTTATGGCATAGGCCGGCAAACGAGCAAGTGGGTCACCTGATGGTAAGTGATCTCCACTGCCCATGTACGTCCATCACCAGAAGAATCATGGGCGCGTTGCCGACCATAAAGGAAAGGGATAATTAGGGATAGGGAAGGGGAGGGGATTTGGGCTTCCGGATATCTCACTCACCGTACGAAACGCAGCAGCAAGCCGCTACTTTACGTCGGTTTTCTGTGAGACAGTGGTAATGACCCAGGCGAGCCAGCCCATTCATGCTGTAGACAAGACTGTCTACAGCGTGGCTCTACCACTCACAAATAAATATTAACTAAGTAAAAACAAAAAAATCAGCTGGTTAGTAATCATTTTTTATGACCATATTATTCCAATAGGTATGATTATGAAGGAGGTATCCTTGCTACCTCTGTTAGCTACAACAATAGAGAATTTTCGCATAGGGAATTGTTGGGCGTCTCATGTAAACGAAGCTACTCACGGAAAATTAGCTTGATAGTAATCAAGTGGAAAAATGCCCCAGGGAACCCGGACCATAAAGGGAGCAGGTCAGTAACATTTCTGCGTTGTAACCGCGAGGGACAGTTAGTAAATTATAGTTTATCGTTGGTTACCTTAGATGTTTCTCTTGGATGTTTTTAATGGTTGCATGGACTATAAGTGTAAAATTAATTGTGATAAAGCAAAAGAAGTCTGCATTTCATGATATCTGTAATTTTATTGTTTTGTTTTATAATTTTTATTTAGATATTAGTTCATTTGATTTACCTTCTGTATGCTGAATGCAAAACAACCTGTTCAATAAAAATCAATTTTAATTATAAAATTCGTTTATTACAATACATAGGTTCATTTCATGTGTATCATGTGAGCAAGAGACCAGTCAGGCTTGAGCTCCTCGGTGTCATACACGGTGACACCTTCAGCGGTCACCACACCGATCTGGTACCGTTGGAAGGCACGCGCATCGCGGTAATACAACACCTTCATACATTTGCGAACAAGGGCACTGAAAACAAACAAATATTATTATTGTTGGTGATTTAGATTTTTTTTTACATAACTGCTGTACTGTAACTCGTGTGACAGCAAGTGTGACACATGCCAAATTGGCAAAGGCAAATTATCTAGGTTCAATAATGGTAGTAATTCCAACTTTGCCATCAAATGCATTCATATGACAAAAATATAACTATTTTATAATAGAGATAACATGTATAACATATTTTTTTTGTTATCCTGGCTTGGCAAAGTGACTACGCTACACCTGATGTGTAAGTGTAGTGCAATCCAAGAATAGTGTCGACCAACGATTAACAATGTGTACATCATAGGTCGGCAAGATCATGCCGGCCTGCCAAAGGGCCAAGGGGGAGGAGAAGGAAAAAGGGATGGGAAAAGAGTTAAGATTAGGTTATGTTATATTTTGAGTAATAGAGATAAAATGCATACAGAGCGCCCTCTTGGTCCAATGGTCCTTTCTCCAAGGCGTCGCGCAGCAGTGGCGTGGCCATGTACGCGCCGAGGCCGTTGGCGATCGCTGCGTCTTCATATGCTGTGCCTAACTTATCTACTGCACCAAGGAAGGGCTCTCCATCCTAGAAAAATATGTATTGTTGTATACATGTGTAAACAATATATTTCTTTCTGTTATTAGCTCTCTATCAACTAAATTATTGATATTTTTAATTATATTCACTTTATTAGTTTTCTATGTATTAATTAAATAAAATTTTAAGATTGTTATACAAGTGAGCCTCAGAAATAGGTTAAAAGTCTGAATAATAAGAAATTAACTTCAAAACAATTGTTTTTGACTTTTTTTATTTCTGTTTCACTAATCCCAATATTAAGTAATGATTCGAAATATATTTCTAGCTTAATCTTAAACTTTATTTCCAGCACCTGAACAAAGACATTTTTGCATTTACTACTAAGAATATAAAAAGGGAGGTGGCTGTGCATTGAAGGCAGTCTAGTAACAGATGATCAGAGGTTGAATTAGTATGTGGTTGATCTCAGTCAGTAATTACTCAATAGTAAAGACACTTTACCATGATCCATATCAGTTCAAAATTTTTATGAAATCTGCATCATAAAACAAAGGTGGTTAATCATTACCACCTCTTGCCCACCTGAATATATATTAAGAACTACCACTAGCTTAAGAATAATGAATTAACAATATACTGATAAACCTGTGTTATCATTAATCAAACAATTGTAAGCCATGCATCGTGACAATATCTAATGACTAGATAGGGATAGAAAAGCTCTCCTATGGCTGTGAATAATGTACCTGTATGACACATAATAATATTTTTGGAACGATTTCCTTTCCTTTCCTTTCCTTATTTTGTAACAATATGACCATTTTGGTGCTGATCGCAGATAGACGAAGAAGGAAAAAAAATGACCATTTTGTTACACAAACCAAGCAGATAATATAACTGTATACTAGAAATATAACATCACCCCGTACCTGTATACCAGCAACCACATAGCTGTTCCACAAGGGATCCATTTTGCTTCTCTTGTTGTACAGCACCCTGGTGAGCCAGCAGTGTAGTGAGCGTGGCTTCAGCTGCAAACCATCTCCGATGCACTTCTCATCGATGCTGAAACAATAATTATTTTTAAGCCATACACATAGTATTCCCAAATTAATATGGCACTTATGTCCAAATACTGAAATGCTACTCAGCTGTCTGGCGGCTAACGGCTACTTATTTTCATACAATTTTGACAGCTAAGAGGGATTCAACTTGTTTAAAATGATCTTAAATACTTGAGTAGCGTTTCAGTATATGGGTGTTTGTGTTTTATTTTTGTGTCACATAATGTGATAGATATTTGAGATAAACATATTTTAAAATTTAATGAGTGTGGGATATGCCATACCTACAGTACATTTATGTGTAGTATATTTACTCTATGTTTGCTCAACTTCTCTTAAGGGGTTAGGTGGGTTTCACAGGCGCAAAACAGGTACATTTTTACGATTTTTTTTTTACACCAACTAACAAAATATTTCGTTCCATCAGTTTACCATATAAAAGATATATATTTCATAAGTAGTTTGTGAAATTTTCATCGAAAAATATTGAAAATTAAAGCGTGGACACGTCGTTTCCTGTGACCCCTCAAAAAAAAGGTCTCTCGGCGTAGTCAGGATAACTCATGACAGATTCATCTGAAATGCAAAAACTAAAAAATTTCTGTTAGAAGATGCTTAAAGCTCGTACTTGAACGAAGGAAAAAAATAAAAAACAAAAATTGAATTTTTGGCGGCGTTGAGAACAAAAAACCTTTTTTTGAGTAAAATTTCCACCTTTCATGGCCTTGAAAAATCACTTAAAAATAGAAAAAGAAAAAATCCTTCGTTCAAGCACGAGATAATGTTATTTTGAATAAGTCTGCAAAATTTGAAGGAGATCGAGGAGGTAGTTTCCAGAAAAACGCGTTTTTCAGAAACTACATTTTTGAAATCGGTAGTCACGATTTCTCGAAAACTTATGAACCGATCTCCTTCAAATTTTGCACACTTCTTCAAAATAACATTATCTCGTGCTTGAACGAATGATTTTTTTCTTTTTCTATTTTAAGTGATTATTCAAGGCCATGAAGGGTGCAAATTTTACTCAAAAAAAGGGTTTTTGTTCTCAACGCCGCCAAAAATTCAATTTTTGTTTTTTATTTTTTTCCTTCGTTCAAGCACGAGCTTTAAGCATCTACTAACAGAAAATTTTTAGTTTTTGCATTTCAGATGAATCTGTCATGAGTTATCCTGACTACGCCGAGAGACCTTTTTTTTGAGGGTGCACAGGAGACGACGTGCCCACGCTTTAATTTTCAATATTTTTCGATGAAAATTTCACATACTACTTATGAAATATATATCTTTTATATGGTAAACTGATGGAATGACATATTTTGTTGGTTGGTGTAAAAAAAAATTAGTAAAAATGTCCCTATTTTGAGCCTGTGAAACCCACCTAACCCCTTAACCATCTGCCCTTATCCTGCTCGAAGTGGGATGTGCGCAACATGCTTTTTAACACATGTTACAGCAAGATTTGGCTTGTACTTTTATGACCAGTCTGATATCAACTTCTCTAGGGAGTATTAACTTTCTCTTAACCTAAAAAATTACTAAAACTTACATTTTTTGGTTAATAATATCTTTCAAATATTGAAAATCTGCATAATCTCCACCAGATCCAAGCAGGATCAGATCATTGACTTTCATAACTCTGGGACAGTCGCGGAATCTGGCCAGCGAGCCATAAGAGCCTAGAGTGTCTCCAGCAATTACACAACCTTTGTCAAATTTCACACCAATGACTGTTGTGGTCGTTGTGATAGGACTTGCCGAACTGTAACAAGAAAAAAAAATAGTTTTATCCTACTTTAGGGTTAAAATTCTTTCGTTTTAGATAAGTGAAACGTACCAAATAATGCTAATACCTTATACTTATTTAATGTACTAATGTATTTTGTTTCTGTAAATATATATTGATAATGTTTTTTTATCAATTTATAGTAACTTACTGAGCTTTGAAATCTTGTGCAGAGCGGTTGTTCACGTTAATAGACGATGTGTTTCCAGGGAAATTGTAGAAGGCGCCAGGAGCTGGACCATTCTGCCAGAGTGGTGCTGGACTCATTATATCCCCCATAAACGCCATGTTTCTTAAAAAAATATTAATGAAATATTGAACAATTTAGTAAATGAGAATTCACACAATGACAAGCGGCAACGAAAATGACACAGATGACAAACAAATTTTCATCGCGTTCCTTTATGGTTTGTACTCTTAGTTATACTACATATTATATTATTATAGAAGATAAAGAAGCTACCTATTTATTGTTTTCGTTTATTTGAGAAATATTTATATATTATCTTAATTGCACCTGAGCACAGATAATACCAATATACTGGGTAAATTTTGCAATTTTGATAATGTATATAAAATAAGATTCAAAATATACTACCTGAAATGAAACGGTATTCATCAGTTTGAAAACATGATAAATAATTGGTACATCTTTATCTCGCTCTGTAGATATTAATAAATATTAAAGCTTGAATCGGCAATTTACATATTGTTTATCTCTATTATAATACACAGCAAGGTCCAAAAACTATACATCAAAGTAATCTAACATCTTTTCCTTTTTATAATTAGCAAAAGATGACCTAACGCTAAGTTCACGTATATTTGGGGATTGGTTTCCGAACGAACACCCTACTTCAAATAAGCCGCTAACTTCACGTTCTTTCGGTTTCCTCTCAAAAGTTTGACACAACAAAATGTCTAAAAGAGGTTCGTGATAAATAAAAATATCTGTTTTAATCACATGAATTTGTGTTAAAATCTACTATAAAATATGTGCGGACCTAAAATGTCATTACTATCAATGTTACGACGACAATATTTTTCGAAATTTGTATATTTTGGAGTAGCCAGTGATGTGATAGAAAATGTAATAGTGTTATTTTTCTGATTTAAGGACGTGGTGGTTCCGCGGGAGCGAAGTTCCGCATCTCACTGGGTCTCCCAGTGGGAGCGGTCATCAACTGCGCAGATAACACAGGTATGAATCCCTTGTTTTTGTAACTATTTTCTGTCCTAACCTCAAAATGCACGTTTGGCTGAACACTGATGATGATGCTTTATTATCACAATTTGTGTATTGATAAACGATGAAATCTTCCTTGGCTGTGTCTGAAGATGTTCAGCTGAACGTATACTTGCGATGTTAAGTGCGTAAGTCGCTGTCGTGTTGAAAAGGTTAAGGTTTACATTGTTAATAAAAGTTTTATAATGGAAAAAAGAATAGAAGTGATGTTTATTATTCACTTCTCAAACTAAAGGGAATTTAATTGCCAAAAATAAAAACATTCATGACTCCTACCATAGTTCAGTTTAATAAACCTGTAGTTTTTATTAAGCCAAATTTACTTATAAAGCGCTTATCTACTTGCATAAACCATGTCTACTAGTGAAAAAAAGACAGACCAATAAACAGTAACAATTATAATTGTATAGGTGTATGTTTATATGTTGAATTCCAGGTGCCAAGAACCTGTATGTGATTGCCGTGCAAGGTATCAAGGGTCGTCTGAACAGATTGCCAGCTGCTGGCTCTGGGGACATGATCGTGGCTACCGTAAAGAAGGGTAAACCTGAACTCAGAAAGAAGGTATGTACTTCATAGTTACATTTTGACTATGATAATACTAAATAATGTTACATTTTTTTATTATTCTGAATGGAAAAACAAGCAGGTTAGTTGCCTGATGGTAAATGCCACTACTACCCATAAACACCACATAAAACTTTGAATTACAAGTACTGCCTGGAATTTGTCTGTGCTCATCACCCTGACACATAAGATATCTCATATGCCCACTACTTTCAATGGCTTCAGTGTCTTTAAACTAGGACACAACAGTATTTACACACTGCTGCTTGGAAGCAAAAATAGACATAACAGTGGTACCAACCCAGACAACCTACAACATACAAGGGGCCTACCATCTAGTAAAATAATTGCACACATAGATCCAAATATGATACAAGTATATTTGTATGAAAACTGTCATAACATTTCTTTGTACCTACTGTGACATCACAAAAATAATTTTCGTAAAGTTTTGAAAATTGTAGTAGAATATCTATCACAATAATCAGATGTGTTAGTCACAGGCAAATACACTGTCAAAGGGCTGAAGCTTAGGTGTTATAAATTACCCATTGTATTAATGTCATAGCCTGAAACTATTACTGTGGCCAAAATCCTCTAAGAATGATCATCATCATTAATTTAGAGATGAGAAACACAATTGAATCTTTTTTCAGAGAGTTTATCCAAATTAAACTTTATCTGATGGATGGTACATTTCATTTGATAATACTATTACAAAGTTATGCAAATATTTGATATGAACACTGAATTCAAAAACAAATTACGGTCTGAAATGCATTGAGCCTATTGAAATTAATGCTTTAAAAAAATATATATGTTCAGTTTTCATTAGTTTTATATACACTTTTACAAGTTTAAATCAAAACATTGAATACACTATCACTGTTTGGCTACTGTGGGGATTGTTGAAAATGATCTGCAATGATGATATGCCAAAGGTTTCGCTTTTTTACATCTGAATGGACACAATCTATTTGTTGATACACCTTGGCTGACTGAGCAGTTCAAGATACTACATTAAATTAACAATGATAAAAGTTAATGATATATTCCAAGTAACCATATCCTAAAGAATATTTTAGTTTTATAAACAGTTGTGACCCAGATGAGAGCCAATTTTTGTAAAGTAACTAGCTTTTGCTCACAGGTTTGACTGTGTGGAGCAAATTTGGTCAATAAAATATTATTCTTCAAAAAAAATTTGCATTACCTATCTCCTCTTAGGGGTTGAATCCTATAAAACCTTTCTTAAACAATGCTTACAATATAAATCATCTGCAGCAAAGTATGTGTTAAGTGTTTAGTATGATTGATGTATTTATCGGTTTATGTTCAGATCCGTGTTTTTTGCAGACGAATTTAGAGCGGATTTATTAAAGCAGTGTTTCCCAACCTTTTTTAGGCCATGCCCCACCTTAATATTTTTTTGTTAAATTTTTCACCGATATTTAGCATTGCATTTAAATAACCCAAAGCGAAAGGGTTAAAGTCGTGTCGAGTCCATCTTTAAATTGCCCCCCTGTGGGGCCCACGCCCCACACGGTGTTAAGGCGGGGCAAAAAAATGTTAAGGTGGGGCATGGCCTAAAAAAGGTTGGGAAACACTGGTCTAGACTATCGTGTGATGCAATCATGTCTCCTTTAAATGTTTCACATCTCACAGTTAGGTAGATTCCCTTTAAACTTGATTATGGGTTCCCTAACTTTGCTTAATGCAAATTATGCGTATATCATTTATTATTGTTTTTCTTTTGTTTCTTGGTTGTACGCGAAAGTAGATATTGAGGTCTCTGGCTGGTTCAGGAGACACCAGTCAGGCGACAGTCACACATTAGCTTTGTTTGAAAACTGTCGAGAATCGCTGTCTCCTGTCTAGGTCGTATATCTAATGTTGCATCTGTGTCGCTATCGTCGCGGTCTCCTATCTCAGTCGCATACAATTTTATCCAATTTATGTTTTTTTACGAAAGTTGTGTATCAAAAACCGTTTTCAATATGTTACTTTACTAAAAATAAAAATGTTCCTTCTCAGGTAATGCCTGCAGTGGTGATCAGACAACGGAAACCATTCAGGAGGCGGGACGGGGTGTTCATATACTTTGAGGATAACGCGGGCGTAATAGTGAATAATAAGGGCGAAATGAAGGGCTCTGCAATCACCGGCCCCGTGGCCAAGGAATGTGCCGATCTGTGGCCCCGTATCGCGTCGAACGCCAGCTCTATAGCGTGAAATATATGTGGTTAAGAACATTATCAGAGTTTTATTATGTAGATAAGTTTTAACTATAGATCTAAGTGGATGCCGAAATATTGTATCTGTTTTGCATGTAGAAATACTGGCCAAATGACTGCACTTTTCATTACAGTCGTTACTACTGCTATTGGGCATGTTAAAAGTACCTTACTGTGCCGTAAGGTATTGTATATACTTCTCAAATTGTTCAATGATATTTTCGCATCACCAAATTGTACGTAATGGTAATATAGTTGCAGTATCTACTTAGATTGTCTGTGGTTTAAACTTTGATGAAATCCTATACTTATTTGTTAGCGACATTTTTAAAGACCCAGAACCATCGGCTATGTCCACGTAGTTAGATCAATCGAACCACGAACATGATTTCAGCGAGAAGCAAGAATTTGTGGGTTCGATTCCCGCACTGAGACAAATATTTGTGTGATCCATATACATTTGTTTCTCGATGTTGAGCCTGCAATTTCCTCGTATGTTCGCCTAATGTGCAACAGGAGCTAGACTGCGACAACTATATATTGACGGTGGCATGACCCATGCGCATTCAAAAGCGACACTCAACGCAATTTATATTCAGGTGTCGCACCGTATCCACATACCGTAAAACGGGGTGAATAGGGACAAAACTCGTTAGCTTGTTTACAGCTATCTGGGATGAACTGTACTATATTATAAAGGAATAAAACCTACTACACATGTTGGACAATAATTAAGCTTGAGTTAACATTTTAATGGATCCATATACGTAATATTCTCAATACAAATTTCGTCTCCATCCACCCCACCATCCCTATTCACCCCGTTTTACTGTACTAAGTTACGGGTATTTGGAATAATTGAAACACATTACGTACACTTTTTAAATTAAATATATTATACATAACATAAAACATCGGGGCTTTAAAATATAACAAATGCATGTATAATACGATTGTATAGTAAATGCTCCACATTATAGAAATAGGTTTCCGGCAGTAAATTACACAAAAATTGAGAAAATGGTCGTTTGTGAAAAGAGAGAAATACTTGAACTATCTTATTTAATTACACTTAACAAAATAAGTGATCTGTCGCAAGAAGAACATAAGAAATAAGCAAAAATTAACAAAAGCATACTTAAAAGTAATAAAATTGTACTTTAGGTTAAGAATAAAACTAGGTTTCCTTCGATGTTTCCACTTCAACTCAAATAAATCAACTTAATAAACATCACCCGACTTTAACTACCAAACAAACCACTGCACTAAAGCATCGCAACGTGACTTTCGCCGGTGTAGTCATATTAAACTCTTTAACCGGATATGCTCGACATAAAATATATATCTCTGCAAGAGCAACACCAACACACGAGAGTCGGCCCTGGATTACCTGGATAGATGGAGGGATTGGCAGCAACTGTCTAAATTATATAACAATTAAAACTCAACCTTATATTCATGATCGCACGGTGGAGATTTGTATAAAAAAACTGCGGCGCTTCCAGCCACTTGATTTTTTGTTTACATCATTAACATCAACGGTATGGTTAAATGCTTGTCGTGTACTATCCCGCAGACGGCCCAAAAAGCGTTGGCTTGTATTCGAAGGCGACATGAGAGCCAATGGCCTCACTACGGAGCATGCTCAAAATCGGGCAAATCGGTAAATAAAGGCGTTATAGTAGGAAGTTAGATCTTGGCACTAAGCCGGGATAACGCCAGATAGAAAAAAAATACGTATAAGGTTGAGTTTTTAATATAGAATTCCTTGTTCCGTTCCGGTGGTGACTACGCACCGCCCACCGGTTGGGGAGCACCAAATCCCAGTTTTATTCGTCTTTATGTTATGCTATGTTGTCATATTCAAAGACAGACAGTAGGCTCTAGCTTTAATTCCGACGGTAACTTAAAAAAGCTCAAGGGCCGGCTCTGCCTACATTATTCTAAATTACCTACTCCATTCTCTATTCACTTGAACATACATCGAATCCAAAAAATATGTTTACAATTTGTTAATAGTTTCTTTTGTGCCATTAATGATATCTCTCTACAACACTACCTAGCTAAGTTATACATATATGGTACTAGCATGAGTCGTGAACATGAACACTTGTGCAATAAGTTCATATATTTGGATCGACGCCGACGACGCCTTCAAGCGATTAGTTCATCAGTCGATGCTCGTTGTCTATTGGAGTCTCAACTGCCCCACCAGTTTCCATCTGTGATCACGACTTACGCTAGCAATTATTAAGTACTACACAACTACAACTACGTTCTGCTTTTTATAATAGTGAAAATTTATATGTAGCTTTCTTTCAAACTAATGATTTGATTCATGATTAAATTATTCGACACTATTTTTGCCCTTTTCATAGGAAAATATTTATTTTTGGATCTTACAATTAATAATTCAAGCCTGTTTAAAATACACGCAAAATAACTTGTCTGTCTTGAAGTTAGTCACGAGCGACGTCGTTACTATTGTTTTCGGGGCGCGTAGTGTGGGTGAAAATAGTCATTATTAACTTCAGCTTGACCAAGTCATCTTGCGCGTATTGTATGTAGCTATTTTTAAAAACTCAAGGCTATATTTACGAGTAGTTTTTTTATTTAGTACAAATGTACGAAATATTTTAATAAATATTGGAAGAGGGTTTTCAAACAGCAGGGTAGATTTCCAACTGCTATAAAAAGCGGGTTGGTGCCTTTATTTATTCAATGACGTGGCGTCGATCTTACGGGTAATGGAAGTCGATACTTCATAAAATATATTTTATACTACACAATATCGTAATAGTAGGTATTAGGTATAGAAGGTTGACTTCGTAAAGACAGTTAAACAAATATCGATTTTCGCGTCTAGGCTATAAAACTGCTATTTTTATTCATCTACTACAGCAACACGCGTAAGCTAGAATGATCCGAATCACTACACGCAAGAGCTTCTTTTGCCCTAACCATGTCTCCATCAACGGGGAGCGCGCCTTTTGTAGATAATTCCAGGTAACTAAAATACCTTATATGTACTTTAAAGCGGAGTGACAGAGACTTGAACTTGACATGAACTTCATCTAAGTAAAGCATTTCATCTAAGAGTGAGCCAAAATATTTACCTTTCAAGTTAGAAAAGTATCGAAATTGAATTACATCCAGTGATCGATACAACCATCCGATCCGGCAAGGTTCGAGAATAGAAAACATGTATGATAAATTACAGCGAATAAAATTTCCAGCAGGACTCACATTCATTCCTAAACCGAAGATAGGTCCCAGGTATATAAAATATTAGTATAAAAATAGAAATTGCGAGTGTGGAAACAATATTCTATTAATATTATTTTCAGACCAAAGGAGCTCAACTATAGTTTCAGAATTATAGCGTAACGCACACATATGCTACGGCTACATTATCGGGCTTCGGCGAGTTTTCATATCGCGATAGGGCAGCTAAATTTCTTTTGAGCTCGCGAAAACGAACGGCAGCAACATTGGTATCAGTATATGTCGTCACAAGATTCGCCATCTACTTCCTACATGAACGAAAACGAATATTTGTCGCGATAGCACGACACGAATATTCCCCGATAATGTAGCTGTAGCATCGCAGCGCATAGCATTGTGATGATAAAATCTGCTGCGTTCACAAATCTTAAAATTGAACAATATTTAGCAGTTGAAAATTATTACATATACCCATTTACTAAGAAAAGTACATAAGTATTATAATAATTTATCCAATCGGATATTGGTTTTCTTTATATGATATTATTCATGCTAAACAACTACACGGATGGAGTGAGACAGCCACACATTGTTAACGAATTGGAAAGAGACGGGACGAGGGTTCAAGGACTCCTGAATGCTACAGATATGTCCTTGAAAACCTCACGCTATGGCCTCTTGAAGTATCGCTCGTCGATCCTCTTGGCCAAGGAAACAAGAGTTTCGTGCTTTCTTACAGTCTCCGCCAATTTGCGACACGGCAGGCGGGTCGTGATTATTGTGAACACGTGTCCAAACACGAGCGCGTCCAATTCTGTTGGCCTGTGAAATAAACACATACGGTAAAACACACATGACATCACGCTCATAACCCGAAGAAGTAGTCAGAGACTATGAATTTTTACTTTACACGGTTATGACATACCAAGTTAGCCTAATTTACTTTTATTAATAGATATCAATTTCAGGAAGCCTAATGATTCAGGCATTCGCAACAGTTTAGGGTACTATATGTTAATAATAGCACTAATTAGAGGGGTTAGATAAAATCTACTTTGGTCCTTCGAACTGGATGTAAAATTTACGGAACACACGAACGCTTATTCATCGTTGGAACTAAACTCATCTGCTTTCTTATAAGATAACTGCTAGTCGGTCGAATCATTTTGTAAGGATTGACTTCAGTTTACTAAATCAGGAGGAGGTGCAGGATCAACAAAGGTCAAAAATAGTTCACCAACCAATGTACCATTACAGTTAAATTAATAATAAATAGCGAAATAACTTACACTGCAATTGTCGTGTTCATTCTTGAAACAATACGGTTATAATCTGATTAATTTATTTAAAAGATACGATAAATAGTAACAGTTTTTAACATTAAAATATTTGCTATTAGTAATTTGTTGGGTCAGCGCAGACCGACGGATTGACAGACGAGATTAAATACAATGACAATTGAAACACGACCTTACTACTATACACAAACGGCCGATATTGATAAAACACATCCAGTGCTTCGTTTAAAAGTTTACACCATATGTACTCGTAAAATAGATAAGTCTTAATTATCATCGAATTTTGTGTCTTCGCGGGCACTCCGTCCATTAGCGATGACCCTCAGACGTAGACGTCCATAACGCACACAAAAGATGTATTACACAAAATAGTTAAAAATGAATAATAAATTTTAGTCGATATCAGCAACTTCCATATAGTTGTAGGCGGCGTTACGCTGACGCAAGTGCTTGAGGAAACTTTCCACACTTATCTCTTCGTTTGAAGGCATGATTAGAGTTGATTTCGAACCTGTGAAGATTTTGTTGCGTTCTAGTAAAAGTGCTTATTAATTAATAAAGTCGATTACTGACAACTCCGGCCAACATTATATATTTTGTTACAGCGCGTGATTTTTGCTAAAACTACCGATTCTTCTGTATTTTATAAGCCTGTAATATTCTACTGCAGGACACAGGTCTCCTTTCCACCCGTCCATTGCGGGTTTGTGGATCGCTATACCCTTGTTCATACAGCAGAGTCACGATCATGTTAGGTCGGCATGATTTCCGAAAGTTGTTTGGATTTATAGTCCTATATCTCTCCATAAACAAAATTATTTGCAATAATTTTAGCAAGCATGTGTCACTTAATCAATCTAGCTATCATATACGTTTCTTTCCTAATAACTACCTATTCAGGAGTCAGAGTGTAGTAAAAAAAAACTAGCCAAAACCTGATGAAACTAGCGTCCGACAAGATTCTGATCTATCCGGCACGTCTTTATTAGATAACTGGTCTCCACTGCTGCTGATTGTCAAATAAGACATCTTCATTGCTTTATTGTTACTACAAGAAAAAATAAATAAAAATGCTTGTTGCAATACTTATAACTGATATCGCTAAATTTCTAAAGCCTGTGCCTACTACCTTCATTTAACCTGTGCCTACTACCTTAATTTTACCCACCTGTACTACCTTCATTTATATACTACTCAATTGCTACAATTCATCAATATTTTGATTTGAGTTATACCTGGAATCGGTCTCATTAGGACTCAGGCTACGTCCATTATCGATCATTTCCAAATGTTTATCATTGACCAGCCCATCACTATCTTCCTCTATGATCCGTATCACATCTTCAACCTCAGTAAAAAGCGTGGTCTCAGTGACATCATTCTCATCTATTGTGTCCAGAAGCTCTTGTCCCTCCATACAGTATTTAGATTCAGAATCGCATTTAGGAAAAGCAATCACTTCAAAATCATTGCTATAGTTTAAATCGACTTTTTCTGTCATGCCGTGTAATGTTACTTCTTCAACTTTATCAAGAATGTCATCGATTATTTCAATTATGTATGCGTAGAATTCGTCGCTGATCAAATCGATTTTGTCGTATCTCCGGCGTTGATTGTATTCGCAAGTGATATTTCCTTCTTTGGATGACATGACTATAATCTGTTTGGATGCGAATGGCTTAAAGCCTAGGTGGTGGAAAAAAACAGTTAATGTACTTCTGACATAATATATATCTTTCGTTGAAAAACGAGCCGAATGAACACAATATTATCTGATAGACCAGGATCGGGATCCTGCCATTAAAGGCGATTGTTTGCAACCCAAAATAATAATTCTATAATGACGAAACTATCATATATTTATATCACCACTGTGCCCCTGCTGGGCACGAGCTTCCTCAACATAATGATAAAGATTAGGCCTTAATTCATCATCCTGGCCTAAGTAATGGAGGCTGGTGAAAACCTGCCAAAAAAAATCCACTTACCGAACACATCCCTATTATAAATGATGCTATCCTTGCTTGTATTGCGAACGACCAAACGAGATCTTTTCACTCTGGCACTTTTTTCGGAGATCGCACGTATTGGCGACAACCGTCTTTTATTCACCATGTGAAACGCTTGACCCATCAGATATTCTTCTTGACTCTAAAGGTAGAATGATAGGAATGAGGGACAGGATAAACTTGAAAAAAAAAAAGAACAAAATTGAAAAACTCACAGTCAGCCGCATATGAGTGCGATTGGCCATTCGCAGAACGTGACGCAGTAGCGAGCTTGTGATTGGTTTAATCATGTGCGCTGCTTTGGGACCGCGCGCGGAGAGTAACGCGCGAATATGGCCGTACATAAGGGCGTCTAGTGGCGTCGGACTGGAGAATAGGGAGAGGGGTTAGGTCTAGGATAGGGCACAGGAGCCTAATTATCATTTTATTTTAATGTTTATTTAGTGCCGTAGACAAGTAAACCGACATAAGTCGTGGTTTTTGTTTTACAAATGGACAAATCGATGGTGATATCCGAAATTTTTGGATACAGTTTGAAGGACCAAAATATCTTGTAATATTTAATTACACAGTTATAAAAATATAATCAATTATATAATCGATTATATATGTGCATATGCACATTGATTATATTTGCATATTGTGCATTTAGCAAATTGGTGGAAATTTCAACTTTAATTTTGAAAGTACAACACAGTCTAAAAATCATTCCGACTATCACTTTTGGATGGAGCAAACGTGACGCGCAGTACTTTATGACAACATGCTAAAGGAGTTGCATCTATGGTATTGGCTTATATAATTTAATAAAACATTGTCTGGTAAATATCGCTTTTGTTAATAAGACCGCCTTATGTTAAATAATTTAGTTGTAAAGATAAAGGCAGGTATTGTATAGTCTCTTTATTCTATAGTCGATGTGGGCGTTTAGGTTAACATCAAAGTGTTGACTGACTGAATAATTTTTAGGCTGTGTTTTTTAGCTTGTGTTGTTTTTTTAATGCAGTTATAGTGTTATCTGTGGTGTTATCATGTATTTTGTTGGACTCACGTGCTCCCAAAGAAGTAATCCTTCTCTCCGAGTCGTTGGCTCAACGAATTACAACACTGTTCTACCTGCAAACAAAACGTAAACAATGTGCATATTATGTAAATATATGCAATCTTTATAATACTGTGTGACCCATAGTTCCAAGATCAAGGGCAGTTTATTATAGCATAGGGGTTGGCTTTAGTATCCGGGTGCAGGATTTTGCTGATAATTTTTATAGTAAACGTTAGACACTAGTCCGTATTAACAAATGCTAGCAGTTTATTATGCGGAAATACATAGTTTTTGTGAAATTAATTTTTAAAGTTTTGTAGGTTATTACAGTTGTAAACACACTAATATTGAATTAGAAAGAGACAAATGTCATTGAACGTGGAACGCGACTAATCCTGTCTCTTTCTGACAAGTAGTTATATAAAAACGAAATGCTTAATATGTTGTGCTCGCGTTACTGGAACGTTTTTTTTTCTTTACAATACTACTATAATTATTATTTTCCTATTCACAACTACCTACTTTCATTGTTGTTGAGTGCCGGCTGTGTTTTTATTGTGATCTTATTATCTCCCATTCGACCTGCTTACCTTATTGATATTGGTGGTGGTTATTTTTTTCTTAACCACCCAGAAGTAGGAACCTCACAAACCGAGGCTTATGCACGCGTGAGCGAGCGAAGCGAGCTCGGGATTTGGAGCACCCCGACTCGGACAAATTAGGTTAGAAGGGGATGGCAGGGTCAGTGAGCGAGCGAAGCGAGCGAACAGACACTGCCATCCCCTTCGTGGTTATTTTTTTTAAACCACCTAAAAAGTAGTAGCCCCGGCAACTACGCCTTGTTGTTATTACTTGCTTCATAATCAATTTTTGTTACAGATTTTTTTTAACATTGCATATAAAGTAAACTGTGACTTTCCTCCTTCTCCCGATGAAAAATAGCCCGTGACCACATAGAAAATATCAATATGTGCTAAAATATTGTAAGCAGAAACCTGGAAATTTAAAAAAATCAAAAAAAATCTCCTAAACTATTGGTTTCCGCAACTCCACCCTTTCAGGGGGGGTTATACCACCCCCCCTCAACCCCCTCCCGCCCCTCCCGCACTATTTCGCTTGCAACCGGATACTAAAGCAACCCCTAGCATAGGCCAGCAATCAGGTATGTCACCTATTGGGAAGTGATGTCCATTGATCATGTTTGTTCACAATACCAGAAGAATCACTGCCACGATGCCGACCTTATAGATAATTAAGGGGTTGGGGATGGGAAGAAAATTTGGGCCTCCGGATATCTCAATCACCGTACGTGGCTCTACCACGCTATATAAATAAATAAATAACACCCAACAGTCACACACATAGTCCTGACCCCACAGTAAGATACGAGTCTTGTGTCGTGGGTATCAGGAACTACGAGAGACTTTCGGTCTCACAACACCCAGACCCTGAAACAAATATTTGTGGATCAGACAAATATTTGCTCGGTGCGGGAATCGAACCCACGGCCTTACGTTTCACAGTCGGCTACTCACCCACTGCGCCACGGAGGCTGTCAAATAAAGTATACAGTCAATGAAGTATACATACATAAGCTCAGCCCGAGCAACTCATGAGTGATTTTTTTGGTATTGAAAAACACATATTCATGTTATACCACATACAATATTTACAAATACTTACATCTGCCAACACCTGTTCCAAGGTCTTATCATGCCAATGTAAAGCCTTCAGTCTCTTGGCTACATTGTTCCTTTTTGACCTGGTCTGCAACCACCCTAAAGGCCATGGATACACTGACGAATTGCGAACCTTTGTGACTGCATTAAATGTGTCGTTGTCTAGCCATGATATGTATAACTGTGGAAGAAATTTAATAAATCACTAATTCAACAACTATGGTGTACTTATAAAAGACTAGCTTTTATTCGCGGCTCCGCCCGTGATCTGCTTTGTGATAAAAAGTAGCCTATGTTCATCAGTGATAATGTAGGATTCTTATGGTGAAAGAATTTTTCAAATCGGTCCAGTAGTTTTTAAGCTTATTCGTTACATACAAAACTACAAATCTTTCCTCTTTATAATATTAGTGTAGAGGTGTAGATTCATTGAATTGAAAACCTCCTTCTCATTTTTGTCGGTCAAAAGTAACTTTTTACATAGTACCATTTAGTAGATATGCTTCCTAAAAGATAAATTAGGTCACATCACAACTTTCCTACGCCAATGCATCGGGTACACACATAGTCCTAACCCCATACTAGGTTAACCTGCATCGTGGGTATTAGAAACTACGAAGAACTTACGTTCCCACAACACCCAGACCCGAAACAAATACATGTGGATCACACATTGATATACAAAAAAAACCTAGATGCACGGTCCCGTACAAAACTAAGTCTCGAAACTGTCCCCAAACACTCAACAATTATACCTATATAACACATGTGTGTATGTTAACATATATTATTGCAAATTCAACCTTACGCGCTTTGTTTTAAACTTGGTTTACAAAGCAGTGTACGAAAAGCAATAAAATTTTACGACCGACGGGTGGTCGATAGGACAAGGCATTGAGTGGAGACGAACATTATTATTTTTTTTATAAGCTATTGCTTAAATTTTGTATTTTATGTGTTTTAAATTAATAATTATACTTTTATCTAACCACTTGTACGTCCGACCTAAGAAACTATTGTTCGAGGCTTCTTACACTACCATCTCGTGATTGTTGTTGTAAACTAATTCGTCAGCTATCTAATAATCAAATGAAACACGCAAAAACTACCTGCAATTTGTTAATAATGACGGTTATATAAAATATGTCGCTATGGCTACAAACGTATCCTTGGACGTACAACTCACCTTTTTTTTGGCTAGAAAAGTATCCTTGGACGTGCAAATGGCTAAGCGTAAATAGATTTTTGGTAAGACATGGGTAAATGAATGAAACAAATATTAACTGTTAAAATGGTATGTTTAAAACTCAAAGTTAAAGTGATTTATTCTGCACATACATAGGTTATGAAAACTCTTTTATAGGTATGTAGTGTTTAGGGCTAGATTGGAGCCAGTATTTCGAAGTAACATACATATCTTTGTCCAAAAAATGCTCAGACCAAACGACGCTTGATTTATTTGGCTTAAAAAAAGCCTTTGTTGACTGACGATTGATATCCATTCTGCATATCGTATCAGATCACAAGGAAAACTAAAATAAAAAAGCGTGTTAAAAAGAAGTTTATTTAGACGTGTTGCGCCAAAGTGACATTCACAGACTACGCGACATTTCTGTCATTACATTAATCATATTTTAGCATGCCGCATGTCGCGAACCCATAAGTTGGTCCATAATTAATCAATATACATTATATATTAATATTTAAGCACATTAAAAAATACAACAAATTGACTACTTCTTCTCTTATATCATATTATATAACGCAAACATATTTGTCAATAACTAAATACATAAAAGTTTAAAAGTACATGAATTTATTAATAAATAAAATATAAACACAATAAAAAACATCGACTCCATTAAAAACAGAACAGAGTCTTATTACTATGTGACTAAAATAAAAAGATGGCTGTAATTAACGCTCATAAACTATAAAAGCGGCCATTGAAATTTGCCGTATTATACTTCGACTGCTGAGAGTAATTTTTAGAAAAATTAAATCAAAATCACATATTGCTTCCTATATTCAGTCATAAAAACAACATAAACTAATCAATAAACTTTTCTACTTACCGAAAATACGATATCCCATCTTTTTTTAACCTTATTGACGTGATATTTCTACAATTTCTCAAAGAGCACTTTGGCATTTTTGACGTGTGTGTCTAGACGAGAGCGACGCGAGACTATTTGAAATGAGCGCACATTTTAGAATTGTGCGCTCATTTTTTGCGGACGTTTTTCAGACACTGATTGTGCATCTTGGGATTTTTTGTATATCAATGGGATCACACAAACATTTCTTTCAGTGCGGTATTCGAACCCGCGATTCCCCGCTTCACGCTTGGTTACTAGATACCTGCGCCACGGCGGCTCTCAATTGTATGTAGGTAATCAATGTAATATAGTTAAGAGAGACATAATATTTATGAAGATTTGTTTAATGACACAATGACTAATAATAGCGATAGTAATTTTAACCAATAACAACAAATTCCCAGGCTTTATTTTTAAATAATCTTTAAAAAACAAAGTATCCAAATTCAATAAAAAAAACAGATACAAACCTCGGCATTAACTAATACATTGGTAATCAAGCTCATATACGCTCTCATCTCAGCTTTCTCCTCTGTGGACAGTCGCGAGCACAGCGTCACGCCCTTGTTCGCCGCGAACTGGACTATAGGCTCCAGCTCGGAGACTACAAACGCGCCGCACTTTATGAACGGCACGCGGCCTGACGGCGACATGAACTCTGCGTTCCAACGCATCTCCACTTCGAACGGCAGGTTGCACATCTGGTTAGGGTATACTTTAATGTATTGTACAGTATATATAGAGTGGTAGAGCCACGCTGTAGACAGTTTTGTCTACAGCATGAATGGGCTGGCTCGACCGGATCGATACCACTGTCTCACAGAAAACCGACGTAAAGTAGTGGCTTGCTGCTGCGTTTCGTACGGTGAGTGAGATAACCGGAAGCCCAAATCCCCTCCCCTTCCCAATCCCTAATTATCCCTTTCCTTTAAGGTCGGCAACGCGCCCATGACTTCTGGTGGTGGGCGTACATGGGCGGTGGTGATCACTTACCATCAGGTGACCCACTTGCTCGTTTGCCGGCCTATGCTATAAAAAAAATATATATATACATAAATACACTGTCGCGTCAAGTCAATTACATAGTCCTGGGGAGTTATTTCCTATGCCCATATAAACTCGTAACGTTCCTGGTGTTACGTTAACTGCGCAAAATCAGAAGTCTTATACATATTCCGCATGACTGTACCTATTCGGTCGGCGTTACGCCAACTTCGCGAAATCAACACCGAATGTCATTTGAACATGTCAAATGTTCGGAACAAGCATGTGTGCACCAGTAAACGTTTATAAAATTTGACATTGGCTTAGAGAATACCACTTAATGCCAACTTCACGCATTAAGGTACCATGGGCACGTTAGGAACCAAACGGTCATAAAATGTTGTTGTGGTCTCTAACAATTTAAACTGAACAATAATTTTAATTAAATATAAGTATTATACTTATTAATATCTTGTTTAAGTAGATTGTCGTCACAATGGTGTTCCATTGTCTAATATAATATGTAGTAAAACATGATTACCTTTAAAAATGCTTGTACAGCCAGACAACTGGCATTGTCGGGAAGCAATATCTGCTCCACCTCGTAAGGTTGGTACAACTTTACGTTGTCTGGCCATGGCTCTTGTGCTGAAATATGTTTGCATAAATTAAGGCTGTGACAGCCAAAGCGGCCTACCTAGGGATTGCAGTCCAACAAAGTGGGACTAGCAAAATATGGAGCATATGTAGTAGTTATGCATGGTTATATAAAAAAAACAAGTATATGTGTGCAATTGAGAACTGTTTTATTTTTCGTCAGTTATAAAACAGATAACATCAACTGCCTTGCCAAAGTGCGGCAGATTTCACTGGATTTTGCAAATACCAATTTGCTGGACTGCAATCCCTTGTCGGGCCACTTTAGTTCTCACAGCCACAATAATAAATTAAAAATATTGCTAACATAAACATAATTTTGTATATACACATAACAATTCGTAAATTAAAACTGTAGAGGGCTAAATAAACTGAAGTATTTTTCTTAAAAGTATCATCATTTCTTATTGCCCCTATCTTGTATGGCAGTTTTTTTTTGTGAACAATTAAAAAACAATCGTAAAAGATTATCTTTATACCAAAATAGACAACAAATATGTACCAAATGTATGTATGGCTAAAGTTTAGAAAAGACATTATATTCATATCACACATCCCCCCCTGCTGCACGACCGACAGTGCCGAAGGGTACATGCAACACAATTCCTCCCTTTCTTTAATTCCTTCCTTAGATTCCCTTTAAAAACCTTCCCAAAAATTAAGTATTGTGGATTATTTCATGCTATAATTTTATTTGTATAACTGGCATAATTAAAGATTAAAGAAAAACTGTCTTAATTGAGAATATTGCTAGAAATCTGTAATGAAATATTTATATTTTGCAAAATTACCTATCATAACAAAATTAACTAGCATGGGCTTCCCTTTCAATACTGATACATACATATTATTTTACATATATAGATTCACACCTGTTTCCCATAGAGGGTAGGCAGAGATAACAGACTTCCACCTGCTACAATCCTTACATGTTTACCCTAAATAGCTACAGATTAATATTATGCAGATAATCACTTAAGATAAAGATAAAGTAAGATTAGATATCAATAATGATGATTATCCCAAGAGAGAAACAAATGAACACATTGTCTTCCCCTTAATAGAGACAATAAGAATAGTGTTATTTGACATACTAAGTAATGTGTCCACATTTCAGTACACAAAGTTTATTAACAAATTCAAAAAATCTTGTCATACAATATATCTGTAAAGGTACAATGAAATAAATGTATTATTTGAGTAAAAACAATAATAATGGCAAAACACAACAATTAAATTACATGGTCCAGTCTCATGTGGACTTTCAGATTAAAAAATTAAACAAATCTCTCTAAGAATAATTTATTATCACAAACTCATCCTGAGCTTAGCAATTTACAAAACCAAAAAAAAAACTAAAATAAACTGTACAGGATTAGATACATTTTGAGGTTATGATTAATTTTATTATAAAACGCGAAAACAAACCGTAAGTAGTAAAATTAAATAAGTAAAACTGTTAGTTTGTAAAGGTTTATTTACGTTAATTAAACAAATTCAAATTAAATCCCACACGTATTCCACAAAAATATACCGAAAAAAAAAGGTTCCTCAATTTTCATTTTTAACGTTGAAATGTGAACAATACTGGATTATGTCACGCACCGACAACGTGACCTTATTATTTAGGACACATTGAGTCTAAAATTAAATATTACATGAGTAACCTAACGAAAATTTTAAACAAAAATTATGTAACTTTTGATGATGTTATGTTGTTTTACAAAATACTGTACCGTTGAGCGAAGTGATAATAGAATCCGTTAGATGAAATTCCGGCATTTTATTTGTCATAATATACCAAAAATTCGCAATATTATTCGTAAAAAAACAATGTAAAATTTACTGCGCTTTGATACTGTTTGACATTTTGCAATTTGCAAACGAAAATCGAAATGACAAGTGTCAACTAGTCCAGCTAGAGATGGATACACGGTGAAAATATTAAAAAATCCAAAAATGAAATGATTTATAAAGGGTAACATCTTGATAAAGATAAATCTTTGCCTGCACATGATTCAGTATAATATGTTATCAATATTGACTAACCCATTTGAATAAGTTTTGTAATATTATGACCAACGCAAGCCACATTATTATTCAACAGATTGATACCAAAAGCGAACTCCTCGTCAAAAAAATCAAAAGGACGATCCACAGGCTCCGTTTGCTTTGCTTCTGTGGATATATTCGATTTAGAACTCACTAGGTCTAGGTATTTGTTGAAAATAGAATCTCCACCCCTACTAGGAGGCGAAGAAGACCGTGGTGTAGCAATCCGTGATTTATAATTCCATTCGGAAGAGAGAGAAGACTTGAGGACTGGATCTTTTGTATTTTTATCCCAAAGATTATATACACTCATTGTGATTTCAAAAGTTCGCCTAATTATTAAACTAAAAATTAAAATCGAAGCTTTTGTAGACTTGTCAAAATAATAGTTTTGTGATTATGACACAATGTTTTTCTTCTAGCAGTAGATTATGTGGTCAATCCTAGACTATTACTTTAATCATTGGGACAATCCAATGACGAATAAAAATTTAAAAATGTGGTGTGTATTTGTGCAGTAAGCATCAATGGTGATAAACAGTGTATGAAAAGATTGAAATAGGTGATTTTATATCAAGAGTATTGATCGATCTTGTGCGTTCGATTCGCTTGGAGAAGGTCGTCTGAGAAGAATCGTACTGAAAGGTGGTGATTTCTGGTGGTTTTGCTCGTCCTTCTGTTTTATATCACGAAATAAAAAGTTGGCAATACTGGCATACACACTAATGACGACGTAGAGTAGAAAAATGTTTGACTTTGACACTGACATTTGTGCTACGTTGCGACGCCAAGCGTCACCCATTGGCGATATCGCAAATTTTCTGTGATTTTTGTCGTTTATTATCGCTTAATGTGTATGTTATTCACGTGTAGCGTTTATAAATAGTTAATAATATACGACAAATACTTCCATTAGCTATGGCTGATGTTTTGGATATTGAAAATTCTGAGGAATTTGAAGTTGACGAGGACGGCGAACGTGAGTTGTTGCATTGTTTATTTATAACAGTGTTATGCACTTGAAGAGTAATAACAACCAATTATCGTCTAATTCACGTCGATTTACCAGTACTTAAATCGAAAAAGATGTATTACTGTTTTCTGGGAATCTTAAATTGTGTTGAAAATCTTGTTACTTAATATTTTTTTAGGTTAGTATTCCGGTGCAATGAACTGAATGTAGTCTCAAATGTTTGCGAGAACGCAGAAATGAATGTGAACGCTTATATTTACATTTCAATCGTCCATAGGCACTTTTTACATGTTACACATCTTATTATGTTTACAATTTAAATTATGTTATGATTTTGTTTTAATGTTCAACAGAAATGTATGAATCTACATATTCGACACTTATTCCTTGCATTAGCATCCGTAAAATTGTTTGTAGATATTGTTTTTTTCATTTTGCAGAAGGTATTGCTAGGTTGAAGGAAAAGGCGCGAAAACGCAAGGGTCGTGGTTTTGGCAGTGAAGCTGGCGGCGGTGGCGCTTCTGAAAGAGGGAGCAGGGGAAGGTAATAAGCACCTTAGTTATCAATTAGGGTTGTAAGGAACTATAACAATTATCAGATGAAGCCAAACTTACCCTGTGCTGGCCAGTAAGGTTTTCAATAAGTGCCTTCCATAAGTATTTGTACAGTTTTTTCATTACTGGATCATTAGCAGGAAAATTTATCTAGTATAGTGAAATACCATATTCCTACTTGGTTTGAATCGAGCTGCCTAACTGAAATAAACTACCCATTAAAAACTTTTATATTTATAACATAGGTTCTATCACTGATAAATAAATAAATAAATAATAAATACACCAAACAGTCACATAAATAGTCCTGACCCCACAGTAAGATACGAGTCTTGTGTTGTGGGTTGGAACTACCAGATTTTCAGTCTCACAACACCCAGACCCCGAAAGAAATATTGGTGGATAACAATTTGTCTCGGTGCAGGCATCAAACATGCGGCCTCTCGCTTCACAGCTGGCTTTTTGCCTGCTGCACCACGGAGGCTGTCCCTGATGGAGACTTGATGCCTGAGTCCATGCAAATTTCCTTTAATGATAAAAGTAACAAATGCATAATTAAACAACGTTCTGTTACAGTATTGATATGACAAAGCAGGGTTCGAAAATATCCTATATTTATTATAAATATCAAAATATCGGATATTTATGATATATATCCGATATATATCAAGTTTGATATATATCCATTTTGTGTGAAAGCCATATTATTATTTTATTGTATTATTTATGAATACTGTTTGCATATTGCAAAATCTACTTTTATATAAGACATAATCAACTGAAAAACATAAAATCTTCTTTTGGGACAGAAGTGTTGCCATTAATGCATTAGAACTTACCATTAGGGAGTATGTTTTAACTTTACTCCCACGCCATCTACATTTGGGAAGTAGAAATACACTACCAAACACTAAAAATTACTTAATATTCATTTATTTAACCATTTTTGTATTGCATTATAAAACATTTGATATATATATTCATTGATATATATCATGAAACCCAGTCTGATATATATCGGATATATATCTTGATATATATCCATTGATATATATCCATTGATATATATCCTCGAACCCTGTGACAAAGGTTATTACTGCTACAAGCAACCCTATTATTCAGGCTACTTGTTTATAGTTGTAATAAAATCATTATTTTGTATAAATATTCACATATTCTACTAAAAAAATGTTATGTGACATTGTTAATTTCAGATATGACAGCTTGGCCCCTGAAGGTGATGGCAACACACCTGGTCCACAACGGTCCGTCGAGGGCTGGATATTGTTTGTTAGCAATGTTCATGAAGAAGCACAGGAGGAAGATATACAGGTACCTTTATATGTAGATTTATTGTTGTCTGTAATATGGACTTTATGGTGGGGATGTCGGCAAGTTTTTATATAGGCCGGCAAACAAGCAAGTCGGTGGTGATCTCCACTGCCCATATACGCCCACAATACCAGAAGAATCATGGACGCATTGCCGACTTTAAAGGAAAGGGATAATTAGGCATTGGAAAGGGATGGGGGAGTTGGGCGCGTTCCACAGATGGGTAATCAGCTCCCATTAATGGAACCATTACAACCAATATGGCCCTTGGACCATGTTCATGTAATTAAAGAAACATTATTTATACTCACTTTAAGATCATTTGATAGTAATTGTGTGTTTATTCTCATTTCAGAACCAATTCTCAGAGTTTGGTGAAATCAAAAATATTCACTTGAATTTGGATCGTCGCACAGGTTTCCTCAAAGGCTATGCTCTTGTCGAATATGAAACTTACAAACAAGCAGCGGTGAGTTTATGTTAGAATTGTTGCTTTGTCATCCAGACAGAGAACTGTAACTGGTTCTCAATTATACACATTTATGTCATTTATTCGTATAACCATGCAAAACTTTTCAGTGATCTGATATAGCTCGAAGGTGGTCCCATTTAAATTTGAAGGAAATTTTAAGGTTTCAAATCAAAATCTATAAGAAATAAAAAGCAAGGTTTTTTATCTGAGCAAGGCAAAGTGACTGCACTACACCTGATGATAAGCATAGTGCAATCTAAAAACCAGTGCCTACCAACAAACAATGAGCTTATTGGTGGTTAACAGAGTTATGCCGGTCTGTATAAATGCATTATAATACGTGAACAGTTTAATTTTTTTTTACCGCCATTCACTTCTTTGGCCTTATTTTATAGTAGAGGCCGGCAAACAAGAAGTGGGTCATCTGATGGTAAGATATCTCCACCACCCATGAACATCCACAATACTTAAATTAAGGATGCGTTGCCAAATTTGAAGGAAAAGGATTTTTAAGGGATTGGGGAGAGTAAAAGAATCTGGGCCGGATATCACATCGTACGGATCGTAACAGCAAGCTACATCGCATTCATTTTTTTGAGACACAAATACAAACTGTCTTCAGCGTGGCTTTGCCACATAAATCATCTGCGCTTACTATGTTCTCTAAATGGATGCAAGTATGCAATAACATTTTATCAAGTAAAAATTTTTATATTAATTTTATTTTGGTAAATTCAATAACTTAAATCAAGTATTTGAAGTTCTATTTAGCATAATCATTCATGGGAAATTTTTAATTTTTAATAAATACGGAATTTAAGCTACTGAAATCCAACGAATTGAGCAATATAAAATAAATAGTAACTCAATTTGTACTTGAAGTGGGTTGCAATTTTATTGCGTGTTTGCATCCAAAGCTTTTGCTAATAAAGATACAATAATACAACCTTTTTCATCCCAGAGTGCCCGCGAAGCTCTCGATGGCGCTGACATACTCGGACAGCCGATCTCAGTGGACTGGTGTTTCGTCAAAGGGCCCACCAAATCGCAGAAGAAGAGGCGATAGTCTTATTTATTTAGCTTTATAAACATTGTGTTTACTCCTTTCTGATTGTGAATGTGTGAAAATATGGTAACTGTTAAGGTGATAAAGATATATGGCAATAAGTAATGTTTGATTTTTTGTGCGTATTTTCATATATGACTTGTTGTATGTCTCGCTTGTGAGCCGCTTGGGGTATCTTTGCTGAATATCGAAATTTGAAACTAAATACGATCAAAAAAGCTAATCTAATAATTAATTAACAATTAAAAATTAACACTAATTCATAAGATTAAAAATAAAATGTTGCCAAAAGAGCTTTTGTCCATATCGAGGAGCGTGGGGTAACAATGACTATCTAGACTTATCGATATATGTATGCCGAAGAACTATGAACTAAGCAGCTTAATAACTGACGATCATCAATCAATTAACAGGGACCATGTTTCAGTTCGTTTTTTCACGTTTGCTATGGTGTGCGTGTCATTAACTGTTAATGTATATGTATAGAATTTGACAAGTTATAGGTCAACAATTACTATATGTACCCATATGTTGGCGGTGGCAAATGTGAGATCAGATTCGACCAATGAGCATTCAACAACTTATTGTTATCGCACTAAATGTAGGTACGATAGGTATGTAGTCTGACCAGTCACTGGCACGCAGTAGATTGCATTCGCGTAAGTTTGTAAAAGTAATATTAATATACTTTTGCGCACATAGTATGTCGTGCAAAGATAAACAAATATCTACGTTTCAAAACAGGATCTCGGGATATTTGTTTACGTTGACTTGGAAATGACACACTGTGTTACTATTCTTGATATATGTATACTATATTATTATTGACGTCTTCCAAACACCGAAAATGATAATCCAAATCTCCGGATCGATGTGTAAAATAAACCAATCAGTATGGGTGTGGCAATATTATTCTGATTAATCCATTTCCGAGAAAGATCCAACATTTCGATTAACAGTTGATTTTAATACACGATTTTGATCCGAATCTCCACATAATTCCAGAAATCAAATAAACGTAAATAATTTGTGCGCGTGACTCAAACTGTATTCATAACAGCTAATTTATGGGATCGATCCGGTGATTCAAATTAGGATCGTTTATTAAAATCAAGATTATGAAAATTGATTAAAAATGTTTATCTACAAGACCAGACTGGCCTAAAATTGGTAACATCATCTTGACATAGATGGCAGTACAAGTCCATTTCGGCCGTGGTTTAAATTGACGAAAATACAAATAGGTCACAAGTCATCAAAATGCAGTTAGGCCACTCTGGTTCTAGCAGCCTCAATTAATATTGGCATTAATAAATAAAGGTTGTATGATCGATGTCAATATTGTAATACGATACACATTACGCACTAAATTAATTGAGCTAAAATATCAAGCATTGATGAAAAACACTTATACGTACAATGTATTTTATTTCCGATACGAAATATAAAGGAATTGTCGATTTGTTACCAAAAACATCACTTAAAGAAATACAATTTTCTTGTACTTTTTGCTAAATAAACAATGTTTATACAATGATGTTTTTATTCTGTATACACTATATGGAAAGGTTTAGTTGGTTCAGCGAAATATAAATTTGCAAATTTTATAGAATTACTGGACGTCACCGGTGCGGCGGGCCCAAGGGAAATCTAGCTAGTATGCTATCGGCATAATGCGTTGGAAGAAACGCGCCTCGTTTTTTTTTATACAACCTAATGACGAAACGTGCAAGCCGCTCTCCTGATGGTAAGCGACACGACTACCCATGATCAGTTGTAACGCTGGATTTTTTTTTGACTGCATTGCACTTATCTCCAGGTTTAGTACAGTTTTGCCATGCTCGGTTAAAAATAAATGTATTTCGTAAATTCATTGACTGATTTTTATTAAGTGTTCAATGTTTTACGAATAAGTATGTATTTAATTAACAATTACTTAAATACATATTTTGCAAGCAGGTAGGGATTCAATGAAACACACACAGAATACTGTCTATTTTTATTTGGTTTCCATCACAAACACCGCATTTACTTTCTTTACTCATGTTCACGCAATCTCCACCAACATACATACATACATCCAACTCTTAAATTACATAAAATAGGTGGTAACAAGCATACAGAGAAAAATATTTAATAAAAAATAATTTACTATTTTTTTCCTCTCATAATCTGAATTTTCTTTTTTTTTATCTCATACACATACAAGACATTCTGGAACGCATTATTGAACAAAAGAAAAATTAACTAAACGAGTATACGATCAGAAATGTCCATAAAAATTCACTATGCTACATAGCCGTGGTGGTGTCGGCAAGCTTCGGTCTCTGACGGGTTCTAAAAATCTCCAGAACGTTCTAGAATCTTTATCGAACATCTAGACTCGTCTGGTCTGGCTGAGGATCATCTGACGAACGCTGAAAGTTGACAGGCCGAGGCCAAGTGCTGCGAGAACCAGCGCGGACCGAGACATCATTTTCTCACGGTTCGCTGGCTGTGAACAAAAGAAAATACATTTTATTTTCACATACTTTTGGATTATTTCTTCTAAAGATTATATAACGTAATATTATTAAAGGATCTTGTGTCAGAGTTGACGAGAAGCCGACTGTGAAACGAGAGTAGAATATTAAAGTGGTAGTTACGCTGTAGACAGTTTTGTCTACAGTCTACAGCATAAGTAGGACCGCTCGACCGGGTTATTAACACTATCTCTCAGGAAACGTTTGTTGTGTTCCATCCAGTGAGTGAGAAGAGCCAATTCTTCCCAGACCCTTAACCATTTCCTTTAAGGTCGGCAATGTTTTAAAAAAAGCCACGAGTTTCCCCCCGCACCAAGACAAATTATAAATGTGATCCGTAAATATTTGTTTCGGGTCTGAGTGTTGTAGACCATATAGTTTATCCTAATATGAGGTCACAAATATGTGTGTAACTGTTGGGTGTATATGAAACGTTCGCGTATTTTTTTACCTTTGCGAAGGAATTTTCTTGGAATATGCAGGTTTCGTTAAGCTAAGTTAGAAGTGTTCTAAATCTAAAAGTTCTGACACAAGCTAAACTAATCGGATAAAATCAATCCGCCTACCAACCTAGTTCTAAAGCAGTACCTACCGACGGCACAGAATATATCCCAAAAGGAATGGAAGACCTAACAACTAGTACCTACACCCATAACGGCTGGTTACATAAATAATAAATGTTACAACTAAAATAGTCATTGTGCGTAGGACCGACTCGATCATATGACTAGCTATTCCCTCATTTAATTATAGTCGCAGACGTTCGTTTTGTTTGTGTATTGCAACCGGCGCGGCGCGCGTGTTAGAATCGCGGTGACATTTGTGAAATATTTTGTTGTGAAGTCACAATGTTTATTTGGAGTATTAGGACAAAGACAGTACGAATTTAATAAACGTTTTGTGGAAACATTTTCTGCTTCACTTCAATTTTAGCGCGAGCATAAATAATTCCGCATTTATCCTAGTACTGATCTAAATAGCTTGTATTATAAATTGCCTTTTATAAAAACAACTGAAAAAGTATTAGCGATCATAGACGAAAACAACTCGGATCAACATAATATCGTAAAAATTAATATTTTTCAACCTGTGTATTTAGAGCACTGGCTTTTAAATTCCAGAGTCCGCTTATGAATATAATTTGTATAAAGTGTGTAACATAAAATAAAAACTTTATGGAATCTAACAAAAAAAATGTTCATACTTAACACTTCCCAGAAAGGAATGCTACTAATTACATGTTTACATAATCCGTTGGTATTGACACATTTTTTATCGACACAATTAAAATGAGGTTATCAAGCATACATAAAACTTTCATACGTAGCATAAATAAGACTATACATCAAAGTGTATGTAAACATTGACGCTAGTAACGGATACGGGCGACGTTCAAATATATAGGCAAAGTAATTTTTACTAACTTAATATGTCAATATGGTTATAAAAAGTAAATCTTAAAACATACTAGGTGACTATTGGGTGAATCCTACCCATGCAATATTTAATAAACAATTTCCATTGACAGGCAAGTTTTCCGTCTCCGTAGACAAAATTAATTACTAAAGCCTACCTGACAATGGCGACAGCACTTTACAGAATGATATCAAAGAATGTGCTGGATTTTAAAACCCGCCTATCTATATTTTCTGAGTTGGATACTCAATAAGATTAAGAATGAAAAAGATTGACGGTAGGCAAGCATCCATTTATAATTCTTCATATTTGTAGTATAATGTAAATAAAATAGGCACAATAAATCATAAAAGATAATTAAAAAAATACTGATTTGATAACTGCACTAAAGTTTAAAAATTCTAAAACAATCTTTGGCTGGATGCCCATAATGATGAATATGTGTAGAAATTCCACAGGTTGAAGAGCAAACGTAATGAATGGCATTGGACTCGGTCGTCAAGTGACAATAATTTTCACGCCAAGATTACAAAGATGTGTTATTAGAGTATTGTAGTCATATGACTTGGAGGGAACTTAAAAGGTAGGCATTCAAATTTAATTGAATTTTAAAATCATATTCTATTAATTTCGGCGATAAATTAGTTACAAGTTTTAAAATTGTGATATTGATCCCGCTTCTAAATCTAATGACATAATACTTAGTTGTAACTTACAAACAAACCCAAGTTTAAACAGAACAGTATCAATTGTATCGCGATGGTATATAGGCCACTTTAGCTACATTGAAGTTATTGTCATCATTTTCTAGTTAATTCTTTAAATTAGTTATAGTCATTATCACATTGTCGCATGATGAAGAAACACAATTATCTTAAACACCATCACGTATTCAAGATTCTAACAAAAAAATCTTGTACAAATACAAACTAAACCCTATGTACCTTGATTATACATTTTTTAAACATTTCACTACACAGCACGTCCTCACTCTTTATATTATAATGCACAATAAATACCCGTTGATACGTGGTATCAACGTCGAATTATCAAAATTAACTTTAGGTATATTACTTTTATCAAAATAGCACAATTTTGTAGATAAATTGTGAGAACGCAATGCGACATTTTAAGACATTAAATATTACAGAAATATATTATATTTAAATAATCGGTTTTATGAGTCTGTCGCAAAGCAAGTAGTCATAGGAAATAATTGTCCGTAGAATCCGTAATCAAATCAGTCCTACGCGTTACGATCGCGATACCACAAACAGACAAAGAGGTCGAACTTATAGCACCCTCCTTTTTGTCGGGGGTGATAACCAGAGAAAACATTTAAAAAAACAGGGTTAAGATTAGTAATGCATATAAAGGTATTTAATTTTAAGTTAATGGACGCTGGACCAACAGACTGTAAGTCAAAAATTCATAAATATCATAACTGCGAAGTTAATTCAGTGTTCGTAGTAAACACTTTAAATAGTTTACAAAGTGATCTAAGAGATGTAAAATTACACGTCGGTGATCAAAGCGTGGTTCCGGTGAGATATATATAAAACAAGGATTAAGAAATGAGAGACGTTGGTGTAAGAATTTCTTGTCACGAAATTATAGTTTATCGATACTCATTTACATGATTTCCTGGTTTCCCTTTACATAAAAGGTAATAACTATTTACCTCACTTATCTCCACGTTCTCGTATCAACGTGATTTTGTTTAAATCTAAATATCCAGGAAAAATAAGCGTACTTGTTTTTCCGCCAACAACATTATTTTTGATTGAACTGCATTATCAAAACTCTTTGAGTACTTTGTTGGTATCATTTGTCTTATATAACCTTTTTATTACATTTTTTTATTCAAACACGGACATAATCTGTAGCGTGGTATTGACCGGCCATCGATTCAATTCAAGGCAATGACGTACTTTATAACAGAGACAGCACGACCAGTAGGGATTCAATTATTCCGCCATGTGTATTTTAAATTAGAACTACCTATTCTATATCTCTATGTAAAACGCAAAGTCCTGACTCATCATTGCCTAACCCAAACCGTTACGGATAGAAATGTAAACGTATTTTACATTTGGTTAAATTAAATTTATGTGGGCGAAGGTAGTTAGAATACTAGTGATGACGAAGAAATAAATAAACCTCAATTAATCATCGGTTGTAAACTCCTTTCTCTCAGAGGACCTATGCAATCGCAACTCAAACTTGACTTGTGACTTGGATGAATTAATCATCCAAAACTTCTTGTGGTAGAAATGGTGGAAAGTGATAAAATTATATTGGAACACACTTTGAACGGCGGATGTGTGCCGTATGTATTCCGAACGCTCCCGCAGGTATATTTAGGGCGCCCTACTACAGCGTTTGCCCATTTTCAATTCTAGACCATTTGAGCCAGAGTCGAGAGCGCTTATTTTACTAGAAACAACCAGTTGTCTCTTGACCATAATTTGAGTTGGTAGATTGACGGGACGTTCCAATTGCTATGCATTTACTTTATTACATAGGATCGTCATAGTGTCATTCAAAAGTTGTTCTATAAATGGAATAAATCCATTATTTCACAGATGTAGCAACTCATAAATCTTCCACGATTAAAATGTAATTAGTAGTATTAAACTGAATGTTACACCCCCTACCTATGATACTAGCACTTGCATAGTAATAGTAAAACATTGTAAATAACTCAGTGATTTAAAATTTTAATTACCTACTCAAAAATACATGGCACTGTTTATACCTTAAACCTATAGCATATTCGATGTAGGCAAGACCCAAATGTGAGGATGTATTTAACATTACTCCTTTCAAATACGTAGTTATTTTTGGTACTGTAACATATCGTATTGTATGAACTCATTTCTTACGTTTTAACATACATATCTCCTCGCATTGTATTACAAAAGCATTGTCATTTTACAGTAACAATGTAATGTATTTCAAGGCAGTTTAACAAATCAGACTTGCCAATTCACAATGAGTACACCATGAGTGATTCGAACGTAGAAAAGACACAAGTTTTGACTTGATACAACATATGCACGACATATCTGTAACATGCGTGAGTATGGCAGATCATAAAGTTTGCTTTACCAAAGATAAACCAAAATACACGTTATATTAAAACAATAAGTACATGACTATACAGACTGATAACAACCAAAACCAATTTGTAATAGAGGTTAATTAATTGTGTATACAATCAAACAAAATACTTGGCGGTGGTCCATGCATCATGATTATTCATGACATTATACCTACTAGAATCAGAACTGTACACACGGAGTAAATCCCCATAAGATATTCAGTCAAGACTGAGTTAGGGTTTTAGGGTGGTATACCACAAGTCGAATATCTCTGGCCAAAAATCATTTGATCAATGAAATTGAATGCTATTTGATCGAAAATCAGAGGCACCTAAGACCCGCCTGGCTATCTACCATCGTTTAAGTAAGAGTAAACTATGTGTTATTGTCTATGTATAAATGTACTAGAGCAATAACTAGTAGAGGAAGATATGCAGCAGAAAATTAAAAAATGGCCAATCTCTTATTTAACTACTGGTGTACACGGGTGTTGATAATTGCGTTTTGGAAAAAGTAAGGTATGGTACCCTTCGACCATGTGATTACCAGCGGAAAGCTGCAGGAATATTAGATGCAGAGAGATAAATGACGGGCTCAATGAACTAGATTAGGAGAGGCCTATGTCCAGTATAGACGACTTATGATGACGATGTTATCAGTAACTATTGCTAGAGTTAAGAGCTATAAAAACTCTTGGCACTCTTACTACAAAAGGTATTGAAGAAACCCTGAATGTGATGGAAGACTTTGGTGTCGGAGACGTGTAAACTTATGTCATTGATTTAACTTATGTCACTGTTTAATAGAATACTGTTAATTAGAGGGGAGAGGATCACGTTATTTTAAAAGACATCAATAATTATAAGTTAAACGTAATAAGCAGTTGAAACAAAGATAAAGTACAATTTAAAATATTAAATAATAAACACAAAGTATTATTCTGAGAGTTGGCAGTATTTCAAACATATCTTTAAATAGATCAGTGATACATTGGCGCCAACGATTGTGGTAGGATGGTAGATATGGGCAGGCCATCAGATGACTGATTACGTGAGGGTTATCAGTCACCAGTCTATCTATTATCAACATGATATAGCAGGAATGTAGCATGCTGGAGGAATCAGGTAGATTTATTGCTTTAGGTATATTATTTGTTATATCAAACGAAATTATGTGATTTGTTTGATCGTTTATGGCATTTGATTTTAGATAACTCTGATAGAGATATCGATGAAGTATCTAGTATATCGATTGCGACAACCTCGACCGAGTTTTATTCTAGAAGAATTCAAACATTTATTTATCACATTAGTACATTCCATTCTTAATATAGCGACATCTTTTGGCACTCCACTTAACTACTTTTTGGGCCGAGTATCTGACAAGGTCAACCACCCCGGGTGTATTAATTAAACAAACATTTAAAATATTTAATTCAATATCCGAACACCACAGTCTGAGAGGACGTCTTTAAGTTTTCAAATGCGTTATGAGTCCTGTGGCAGCACATTTACCTAAGCTGAGAAGGCGGTAATTCTTAAGTAAAAATCTTTAGTCGGGCAATTACTATTTATTTATAAGATTTCAATTCGCAAAATCATACATGAGTTGCCCGGGATTGGAAACTGTGCTAAATATGCGATAGATTCTAGTCCACCCTATTCGACCATGTAGCGGAAATAAGCTCGGAGAACTATGGATGTACTAGTTCCAGCTCTGCCTGCCTACTCCTTCGCGAATACAGGAATCAACTGGTTACGTACTTACATACGTCATTGTATGTAATATTTTGCCCACCTATTGCGCAGATTTAAACAATCAGCATAACATTCTTGACAGTGTATATTATTTAAAAAAATCTTGTTTTCACATAAATCTCTTCGCGACAAAATTAACCTGTTATATTTAAATATTTTGCGCGCAAATTCATTCACGCTCAGGACATTTGGCCAGCGTCCATTACAAGACGACCTTGTGTCAACAAAACAAAGTTTTCACAATTCCATTTCTTTTTTGTACAGTACAATGAGAACTATTTAATCGGATTTTTTTACTGTATTGTTTTTTGAAACTACCGTATCGCTGAATTTGTAGATCTTTATATCAGTATCTCTTTTTTGAGTGTAATGTTTTATAAAAAATCAAAAGTGATCTCTATAAAAATAAACTTTTTTACCAAATCGGTAAATGAAGATAGGAATTCGATTTTAATATTATGTATATTATGATAAATGAGCATATTGACATAATATTCGACAAATAAACAACATCGTAGGGCTGTCATTAAGGCTAAATCATAAAAACGCTGCTGCCGGGCACTGTATTTCGGTCACAGGGCACATCGGTAAATTTTCGTATGACGCAAATCGTAAAAGACGTGGAGTACAACCTTAAACAAATTGTATTTTATTCAAATACCTTCACATACCTAAGCAGCAATACCCGATGCTGTCGACCTTAACAAGGTCGTGGACGCGATAATGTAAAGGTCTGGGGCAGCAGGCGAGTGATTTCATCTCGCCCACCGATCGTAATTTACCCAGCAACAAGGCATTGCTATCTAGTGACGTATTGAAATGTATCATATGCCTTGAACTATGTGATTATAAATATAGAACTTCATCAGAAAAATTTGGGTTAGGACCTCGAGAGTCGGGGAAAGGCTATATAGCATGGCCATACCACCTTTTGGTAAATGGCAACGGACCTCTTTTGGACCACTAGCCTAGATTTTAACATCATGTTATTTCTTGATTATTTATGTTTATGTTGTCTTTATTTTTTACAGCCTGTAGTGTAGTAGGCGAGTAGCCAACTGTGAAGTGGGAGGGGCGGGTTCGATTCCTGCTCCAAGAGCAAATGTTGTGTGATCCACAATATTTGTTTCGGGTCGGGTAGTTTACTCACCAGTGGTACAAGTGACATGTCCTATTACTATGGCAACGAAAGTACTTATTTACATAAATACATACATAGACTCACACCTGTTTCCCATAGGGGTGGGCAGAGACAACGGACTTCCACCTGCTACGATCCTTACACACCTCTTTACTCTCAATAAAATTTTGATGCATGCACGTCCGTTTCTCGAGTATATCTTTAACCACATACTTCTTTGGAACAAAATCTATCTCATCATGTCAGGTAAATCTAACAAAAATGCCCTTTCGAACCTAAATTCTCCCATCACGCTCTCATCACACTCCAGGGTCCGCACCGTCTGGAGAGTTTCCTACATTTACTACATGGTTGCAGTTCAAGGCCTATTATGATTGGTGAGGTACGCGTCTCGTCTGTAATGTGCGTAATCAATCCTGATTTATCTGACAGTGGCGCGCATATCGTGCGTATATTACTTACGTGTACAAAGAATTTAACAAAGGATATCGATTCAAAGGAATGTTTTTGTATAGTAGATCTATTTTTGCCAGACTTGATATTATTTGTCATGATAAATTAAGTATGGTAAGCTTTTGCTCGCGACTCTGTCCGATTTAATGCCTTTTAGTATTCAATTCCGCGGCAACGTTCTATTGGGATATAAAGTATCCTATGTCCATGCATGGTCCATAATTCATTTGTGTGTCAAATTTCATTCAGATTATTTTGGCTGTTAAGGTGTGATCGATTATGAAACTTTAAAATTCACTAACACACAAACATCCAAACTTTCACATTATTGTATTAGTAGGATTTTTAAAAAACTTAAATTGGCGAAATGTCAAAGCTTTTGCTATACATACAATGCCCTGCGATTGAAACATAATAAAAAAAGCCAAAAAACGCACCGAATCGAAAACTTCTTTTATTGAAGTCAGTTACAATATACATAACTAACTCGCGGAACCCTAGTCAATTTTCCACGGAACCCACTTTAGGAATCGCTGTATTAGAGGTCTCCGACATTACACTTACATTGTGTATAATTCCCACAATTGTAGCTTGGTTTTGTTGATATTACATTTAGATTAGGGTTGTTAATTCAGTCAAAAGGAAGGTGTCGCAAGCACCTACTATGTCTGACGACAACCGCTCAGGATTACTGACTTCTTGTTTATTTAAATAATAAATACTATTAATTTACTTGTTGTTAATTGATTGAGTAAAGAAATATTTTATGAAGTGTTCTTGGCCCGCGATACCGGCCATAATCTTTACATAGTATAAAATAAAGTCGCTTCCGCTGTCTGTTCGCTTGGATCTATCAAACTATTCAACAGATTTTAATGCAGTTTTCAGCAATAGATATAGTGGTTCATGAGGAAGGTTTATATGTATATATCATGCTAGGCCCCATGAGAGCAGGGCAGTAACATCCAGGTGAAACCGCGAGGGACAGCTAGTAATATAATAAAATAAATATTTTTTTCTGTAATTTTTAGTTAGTTACACAAGAAAATTCGGAATTATCAAATATTTAGGTATAAAAAATAAACTAGGTATGCTTCAATGCGGCTCTACTCAATTGTACCCACAATAGAATTAATTAGCGTTCGTTGAGGTGATTAATTTAGCAAATTTTAAATGTACTGTGTATTTGTACTATGTATTTAATGCTGCTATAGCATGCTGCTATAGCGTGTTATAAAATGTTTGTACCTCGGCTTTTATGTTTTTGTTGTATATGAAATATTTGGCGATGAAAAAATAAATATCGCATACGGTTTGTAAAAAAAATACAAGTCGGGAAACTCTTCGACTTCTCTTATAATAATAACCTCAGCCCTGAATGACCCAATGCAGGGCAAGGGCCTGTTCAATGAATGAGGGGCTAGGCCTTAGTCCACCACGCTGGCCTAATAAGGATTGGTTGCCTACCTTCGAAAGTAGGTAAAAAATGGACACATGTATGTGGTGATACAGCGTTATCGGCTCGTCTTGAGTAATCGTCTCTTATCACAGCTTGAGGGCAATGGTTTTACCTCACACTACATTAATACGTTGGCCTGAACACGGTCATTACTACACAACATTTACTTCGACGTTATCGGAAATGACTAATTCTAATTTATTTTAAGAATCTTCTAGAAATGTAGGCTAATGATTTAAGTTCTAAGTAATACATATAAAAAAAATATGATTGTTTTGTAAACACCAAGCGATTTGGAGAACATTGCGGGGCTGTTCTCAGTTTTAAAATCTGATGAAAGATTTTCAGGTTTTTCGTGAACATATTATGTATTTAATGTATTGATTGTACAATACACGCGAGTTGTCAAGAACCGTGTTTATAAATTTGGTTAAAAATTTAATTATTGGAAGTTGCCCACGTGACACTATTAAAGCCGATCACCATCAAAATTGTCATTTATAGCCTTGTACACTCAACTGCAAAGCATAGGACTATCGTTTTATATAAAACACAGCTCAGTCATGTGCCAATAAAATACAAGATCAACCCGCGATCGACCGATATTGAAAAATCGAATTACCTATTAAAGCCTAATAGTGTATTGCATCACTAACAGCAATTAGCAAGCTAATATGAGTTTAGGCACACCAAAATTACTTTTCGATATAGTATGTAACAAAAACAATAATACACCACTATTTTTTAAATACCAAAAAAAATAAATGAGCTGATAGCCGCGAATGTTACTAATGTCTTGGTGAATCTATTTTTTAAATTGTACATAAGACAAAAAAGTTATAGGTAGTCCTAGTTTATCCAATTTGTGCAAAAAATTATGCCTATTGTAACGCTTCGCCGTCGCCGCGGCAACGGCGTCGCGCACCCGCCCCCTTGTCGCACCCCTGCCCCCGCGCTCTTCTATCGTACCTAACAAGTTACTATACGGAAAGTTGTAACAATGGTTTTTGTTCTAAAATTTTTGATATTTTTGTTTAATCTTTTATGTGATATTTGGGTTAGGTAAATGACACTGATACCCCTGTTTTTTTTGTTCTATAATTAAATATCTCTGTTCGTCATATTGACAATTCGGGAAATAGGAAGCGTACGGGAAATAGACGGCGCGGCGTATGGGAAATTACCTTGATTATATGGCTTTGTATCGAATAAATTAGCAATGGATGGAATGTAACCAGTTGAATTTTGGATGATGTTTTATTAATCAGATTTATGTGTCGCGACAGACTAGGATTGTAGTATATTCAGTAAAACGGGGTGAATAGGAATGCACGGTTGAATACGAACAAAACTGGTTTAGTTAATTAATACATATAAAATGATGAATAAACGGTAAATTAATAAAATCTCTATGCATTTTGGAAAATGCCATTTGTGACAAACTTCAGACCGGACAAATTATTTTGAGTAATCTACTCCCTACTCGGCAATCGAACTCTGACGTTTCCCACATTCCCACATTAATTGTCAATCAAACAAACAAATAATTTACAAGACAGAGACGTTACTAATGAATATATTATTCTACACAATTGAAGCCGTTTCGTATTCCAATAGACTATGAACAATGTATCGAAGTCATTCATTTCAATCGATAGGTACCTAGCGACGTTTTGTCTCGAGTCAGATTTTTTTATACGGGGAAGTAGATGACAGAAATAAACGATATCCAATATCTGTATGTGACTCCAAATGGGTGGGTTTGGACAAGTGTACCGACACTTCGCGATTTTTTATTTGTCCTACGATGTATTAAGGACGAGCAGTCAGCAGATATTCAAAAAACTTTGTACGGTTTTAATCACTTATTCTTATAAAGCACCTATACCTATTAACGATACCACCTTAACCTGACAATTACCTACTATACGAGACACTTAATTGAAAAGTGGGTAGGTTAATAAGTTGATTACATTTTTGGAACAAACATGGCTCTCGACATAGACATTAGACTTTACGTACATATACTGAAAATTCAAAGCTTCTTTTTAGGCAGTCGTGTAAAAATATCAACACAATACGAAACGATCCCTTTCACATCGTTATCGCCTAGCAACTCAACCAGTCGCCAGTCGCTACAAGACTGCTCACCTTGAAATGAGACGCCACTCCAACACCTACCTTCGTATTCGAAGTTCACTACACACATTTGAACAAGCAAAAAAGTAATTATCGTCTCGTTAGTAACAATTTTTAATGATATACTAGGCTTGATTTCCAGGTTGGGTATAAATATACATTGATTATTTTAAAAGATGATCATGGATTAATATTTGAATATGGAGGAAGTAAATGTAAACAACATAGGCATGAATTAATTTCCGCGTTGCAGTGTCGCGATAACATGGTGATGAATGTGTTGTGGTGTTTTTCGTTAATAATCATTTAAAATTAAACAAGAAGCCCACCCTTTCGCTCTGCTTTTATCACCCGAAACGCTACGCTGCGTTTTTCAACCGTTTATAGTTTAAAAGCGTTCGCAAGAAATGGTTCACGAATGTGATTTTAACGTATTGTTCTCACTGAAAACTGAACCTGAAACAAGATAAAATTCAAATAACGTGTACTGTTGCTTCTTTTGAACCCTGCATTGTTAATTACAGGCGATTGAAAACGTTAAACGTGGTTGCTTTATAACAAGCGTTCGGAAAAGCAACGCAATAAATTCACGTCATTTAATCCAAGACGTTGCATCTGTTTCAATACTAACAATACTTCAAAATCCGTAAATTTCGTGAACCATTGCTTCGAAAGTACGTTTTAAGTTCCATTCATATTTACAGACATCGAAAGAAGCAGTAATGTACCAGTACATAGAAAACATTACACACATCGAACACATTCTTCCATATTAATAATTTAAACGTATTCAAATCTAGCCATCAGACATGGACCGATACGAGAATGTTTTTTTATTTAGCCGGAATGACGAAACGAGTACTTAGGTCGCTGGCCTGATAGTAAGCGCTCTACCTACCTAGAAACAGAAGGAGGACTACCAGACATTGATTTATAAAGTACCTCCTGCATGGCATTGAACTTTCGTAACGCATCGTAGCTTCACTGGTTTCAATGTCCTTCAAATCGGAGCACAACAGTGCTTTAAAACTGCTGTTCCGTGGCTGAAATAATGCTACATCACATCAGATGGATCCTTGGCATGAATAAGCTGGATGGATGGTACTGCTACCATCCAAGCCAGCCCATTCATGCTATAGACAAAGTTAGAGGCTCACTCTACGTTTACTACGTTTTCGTTACATTCGTTCATTACAGTCGTATCTACGGTTACTATAACAATTACCGGCGGTTTGAAAAAGTAAGCGAGTAGAGAGATAGTTTTGAATGTTACTGCACACCAATACCAAGGATGGAATCACGGATGGGCTCGGCTGAAAATCAGCGCTGTAGCTTATACGCTACAGCACGAAGCTGAGGCGACTCCATTTTGGTCTTTCATTCTTTATATAAGTAAAAGAAAATGTAACATTTATTTATTTATGAAAAACCAAATAAATCCTTTCTTTATTTTCTTTCTTTACACAGAACATAATCAAGTGCGAGAATCCACAAACGCGATTATAGTTAGAAGAGGTATGCCACTTTACACACTGATCGTTCTTTTTTAAGCCTTGTTTGTATTAACCTATGACATGAGATAAGATAAGTCTTGTGAAACTACACAAGCTAAGCACGCGTCTGTCACAAGTCGCGCCGACCTACTGAGAACGATAAAAATTAATAACAATAAAATATTAAGCATTATTTATGTTGATAAAACGGGTTATTGTTTTTACTCCTGGACCTGATGAATCACGAGGGTTTGTAAGCCATTAGCTGAAAGACATTTTACTGGAAAGCCAATAGCAACCATAGATTCATATAAATTGCTGTATATTTTTTTATTTTACGTAAACTCTGCCTCGATGACTATGTCTCGATATAATGGTACGAAGCTGTTCTATTCTTTAACCAGAAAAATTCGTCACATTCAAATGAAATAAAATAGACACCCATTAATTATAGATACCACCTACGTACTCAAAATTTGTTATATTTATTTTTGGTTATTCATTTATTTTGAGTTGGTTTTATTTTGTTGAAAAATGTAACTCCCGACTTTTCTATTATATTCGAGAAAATCTCGAGTAGAATGCCAACATTCTTGACAAAAACATGCTATTCAACGGATATACAGACAAATGGTTACCTAATTACGCCAGTTTCCTATTTATATACAATCACGTGTGGCTCGCGATGGTTTGCGGCAACCTGACAAATGCACACAAATACTTTACTAACGCTATGACGTGCGGGCGACGAAGCTTTGCGCAACGCAGATTTTATAATGAACAGAACCCATTCCGGGGTTCCATGGATATACAGTTATGAAGCTCTTTTAGGAAGTAAATACAAAGTGTATGTGTCACTGTCGTTTGATTCACAATCGCTTATAACAATCGCATTTACCTCAAAACATACCTCTACAGATTATATCGTCGATGAAGTACCAATACCTCCTAACTGACAATTTAGTCCAAAATTACTTTTTTATTACAATAGACGTAAACATAAACCACATCCCTTAGTAACTAATAAAAAGGTAATATATTGGAAACTATTTACTATCAATAGTTGATCAAAATAAATAAAACCTTATTTTAAACAGTCTGGTGTAAAATTAGATTCTCAACACTTAGGAGGTATTGGTACTTCATCGACGATATACAATTTACATTTGATACTCCTTCTGTGTGATTTGATACCAGTATTTATAATGTGGTGAGATTTAAAACATTTTATTATACATCACCTCATTAGTATAGTAGGCATCATGCAGATCAAATAAGAAATCTCTGATTTTCTTCAAACACAATTATGAACTATTCTGATTAAACTAGCTTTAAAACAAAAAAAAAATATAATTAAAACGTTTCTTTAGGCAAATTGATGCCACAGACGGACATACAAACACTCCCACACCCTGACAAAAGGGCCACACTTCAAACATCCATATTTTTGTGGGGGTTACAAATATATGATAATTATAAATTCATATATAACTCAGTTATAACTCCGAATGAATCCTATTCATCAATCAAAGAATAGTAGATAATTTATTCTATTTATGTGTAATCAATAGTTGAATATGATAAGTAAATATTTACTTAACATTTATATACACATTTGTGAGAATAAATAAACAAATTCATTAAGAAATAATCAACATCATATGAAGTCATTAACCTTGTTTAGCACACTGGTGGTTTTGGGCTAGTGCTTTATACACTGTTAAGGCCACTACTACACCACGCCAGAGATTTCAATTAATTAGTTATAGAGAGTTATTGTTATTCAGTTTGTTAAAAATGACTGAACCTAAGCCTAAAGCTTTTACTTCCAGCTCCATCGGTGACATCCATTTCCATTGTTAGACATCCATCTTCCAGACAGAACAAAGACTAATAAATGTATGTTATTTCTAAGAAATCATACAAGAAGATAGTGGGTAATACTGTGAGTTAATTGGTATGTATGGAGCAATTGTGATTACCAACAGATTTTTTTACCTTTAGTTAAATACCTAAATTAGCCATGTGTATTGTATTTATGGTGGCGACATCTGCAAGTTGCACAGATGGGTGATTAGCACACATTAATGGAATCATTTCACCCTCAATCACGACAGCTGAATCAACCATTGACTTAACTATACCTGTATTTTTTTGTGTATCAAAAACCATACCAAATTATAATAAAGGTATTGCAATGTGAAAAATAAAAAACATGTCACTGAATTTCTGAGCCATCTTGATTTTTTTTCAAAATCAAACACAAATGTTCTTCCAAACACACTTTAGGAATAGATGATAGAAATTACAATTTAAAGCATCTTTGTTTCATAGTGCAGATGGTTTAAACATAACATTGATATGTTAAGAAGATAATGCAATATAACATACCTTCATTTAACAATTTATACATTGCATGATATTTACATTTGATTTAAAAAAAATGTTATTACATTTGTTACTTATAGCTCTGAGACAAATGCTTATTTTGTGACAAGTGCAGCTGATAATTTATGTTATAGATAAAAATCTTAGCTACAGAGGATCCTAGAATTGAGACCTACTTTTTTTAAGTTCCCACAAGGGATAAAAGTTCTTGACGAAATTGTTTCAATTGAAATGGAGTTTACACCAACTACATTGGATGCATGGCTTCACGACAAAAAATTTCTCCAGAGTATAAGGAATAATCTACTAGTAATTTTATGTATTTCTATGTTTTTAAGTTATTGATATACCTTTAGTTCATTATTGGGATACGATATTTGAATATCACCGATTGCAATAGGGGTCATAGTTCAGCACATGTCCTTGATATTTACTCAAAGATATACCTATTTTACAGTAGATAGTCTAGACTTCTAGATTAAATTTTATATGCCTAGTTAAGAATAAAATCCCTTGTTTACATAAACAAAAAAATCCATAGAAGTTTAAAAAATTGGGAACAAATGCAAATTCGACTTACCTGCGAATATGTGAGTCTCAAAGCGTACTGGGCAATTTGTGTCGTTCTCATTATGTCCAAACCAGTGTGTATGCTGAAATTAAATTAAACACATACAGTAACACGAAAAACTCCACCGAACATTTCCACTTTACATAACCTAATGCAATAATTTTTATTAACTTTACACTATAAAATTTAACACTTGCTAATTAAAATCACGCAAGTAACTCAAAACTGACATACTTTAATAATATTTCACGGGGATATTACAATAAATCAAATTTTATTCCAACTACATACATGGACCCGCTGATTACCGCGAATGAAAGAAATTAGAATAATCCAGATGACAATCGATCCAGATGGCTTGAAGTTTTAATATTGGTGTTGCCAAAAATGTATAAGAGTATAAAAATAATGTTGCTGTCGGGAAATAATAATAATTTCACATTCGACTTATGTCTGGGACATGCAACATAATTACAGGTCTTCATTCTTCATCCTGCAAGCAGGCTTGTGAATAAAGAACTTTATTTCATTATTTATATTTGTCAACAGGTGGCAGTAAATCAATTCAATATATGATCTATTCACCGCTAGAGGACGCTACTGAAATATAAAAAAATACGTGCAGTTTCGGTGGTGTAAGACACTGTAAGATGACTTATCACTAGAAAGCAATGCTATATTATATATTTTGTTACATAAGCGGGAAGATCAGCCATTAATAAATTGAAGTATTTTTTCTTTTGGAGTTTCTTTATTGCTAATGTTGCAATTATTTATTTATTTATTTCCACAAATTACACATACTTCACAACTAGCAAGTCCCCTGACTTCTGAGCTAGGTGTAAACCTATGTCACAGAAGTCAATCAATTAGTTAAGGGGGAAAAATAAGAGTAAGAATCAATTAATGGGTTCTCAGATATTATGGGTTCTTACCTGCGCTACTTTCATCACGGTTACATGATTAAATTAATATTATAGTGTTCTTTAACGTAAGGCCTAGGTTCTAAGAATTTGTTAATTTAACACATCCCAAAATATCATTATCTTTTTTAAATGAATATTGAAACTGATAAAAATTAATCAATTTCAATTCATACTTATAATTCATTATCATTCCCGTTAAATATCATGGCACATTCAGTGTTGAACCAAAATAATAAATTTATGTATCTGAAATGAATTTTCTTGATGCGCATTCTATTTTTTGTTTGAGCCGGCTCATTCATACTGCTGACAATTAGATACGGGTAAACTTTACCATTTCAAAATTACCATATTTTTCCTATGACACAATTTCATAGTAAAACTCAGGTGAGTTTCCAACAGAGTACACAATCACAAAGTTTGCTCTACCCAAGTTATCTCGCGAGATATTATCTGATAAGCGAAAATAGAGCGTTGATAGCGCGTGAGATGCTGAAAACACATTTGGGAAGTTAAATGTTTTACACGTACTAAATCCGAGAATCATGAATTTGCATGCGCCTTGAATATTTTGTTAGTTTTTAAGTAGGGATTGGTACTCAATGGTAGTACTTAATACCGAATTTAGAGAAGCAGAACATTTTACAAACACATTATTAGTGGATCGTAGTTAACAGGCACACTGATCGATAGAATATCCAGAAATGTACAATATAAAAATATAATATATATGATATCTCTATTAAATGTACCATGTTGAATGGAAAAACGTGGTGGCTTTTACAAAAACCAATTTTAAATAGTTATCAGTTCCAATTATTACGCTGGTCGTAATTAACTTAGTTGGAAAACACTAAATTAGAGTTAACAAAAATGTTAAAATGTAGGTTGCAGCTTAATTTGTCACATATGCGTAGCGCTAGTTTAAATACAAAAAGATTTGATAAGATACGTTTGTATTTAGACACATCCTCTCAATATGTAAGAAAACTGGAAAGTTAATTATCCTGTCATTTCCCTGTACATAGGAGATTTATATGACTTCATAAGTTTCGAAGTATTCGGCAATCCCAAATTCTTTTCCCTCTATATTTCCCTACCCATGTCCCATGCCCTCATCCCCAATAGTTATTCCAAAGGGGGTTGGCGTTAACTCTTTTTGAGAGTGTCTTTCTTTCAATTTATTAATTCTATCTTTATAACTGCTGTAATTAATGGCTAGATAATAATATAATGGGGCTAAAAATGTATTCTGAATTTGTGAAGATAACATGTATGAAACTGTAATTGTTTGTTTGAGCATCATACAAAACTACTGGATGTATTCGAATAAAAATCTGTATACATATATTTTGTACACTTATTTCCATAGGATAATACCTATAACTAATATACCTTTATAATATATACTAATAATATACCTTTTATACCTAATTACGCAAGCGAAACTGCGGTCAATATCTAGTCCAAAGAATGTAGATAATTAAGTGCTTGTATGCGTAACTACAAATTGCCTTCAAAATAAAGAAAATGTTTGGACTTCCTTTGATACTTCACAATTAACCTTCAATTTAATACCAAAATCAAGGTAGTGATAAGCCCTGGGGACTTACACATGATACTTCTGATTAAGAACTATGGTCTTTTGAATGAGACATTTTGGGAGGCTCTACAAAAATAATTTGTCACCAATAACGCAAATATCCATCCAAATCCATCTTAAAATGCAAGTTCATTAATTTTTCTTCGAAGATAAATACATCGGTTTTTTTTTATAGCATAGGCCGGCAAACGAGCAAGTGGGTCACCTGATGGTAAGTGATCTCCACCGCCCATGTACGCCCACCACCAGAAGAATGATGGGCGCGTTGCCGACCTTAATTTATGCTGTAGACAAAACTGTTTACAGCGTGGCTCTACCACTCAAAAATTATTATTAATAATAAAGGTAGCCCTGTATTATACACCTCCCACTGCTGGGCACGGGCCTCCTCTACTGAATGAGAGGTGTTAGGGCTTAGTCTACTTAATTTAGATTTGCAGACTTCACACACCTTCGAAATTGTTATGGAGATCTTGGCAGGTATGTAAATTGCCCCACTATGTTTTAATTGCCTCTTTACGCTTATAGCGAGCGATAATTTAACAATGAATACACACGTAACATAGAAAAGTCAAAGGTGCCTGCTCTGGGGGCAGGTTTCGAACCTGTGACTTTCGTCTCGACAGTTCGTACCACTCCCCGCTGAGCTATCGCTGCCTTTATTCATTGCTTGCATTTTTTTCCTAATCCATTGCCTATAAAATTATTTGTTTTATTAACTTACAAAGGTACACTTGTGTGTGTGTCGTTGATGGTCCAATCTTTCAGTTTTAAAATAAATAAAAAAATTGAACAAAATAAATAGAATCTTATAATTTCGATTACCGAATTAGCTTATTATCATTCATAAAAACAGTCGACTAAAAGATCTTACATATAATTTATAGGTAAACATAATATTATAGGTATAAGTTATTGACGATAAGCGCGTATCATAGTACAATGTATTGCAAAGCGCATGCGCAGGTAACAAGCTTTCCTAAGAACAATGCTATTGAAAATTGAAAGTCGGTAAAATGCGTTTCCTACTTGGTTTCCCTTGCCCCGACACTGTAAAACGATAAGAAATGTATAAACACCGCGTCCTAGCCGCACTTGTGACGCAACAGGCTCACTGCTCACCTCTATATAAAAACCGACTTCTTAAGAACGACGCCATTTTACCGTAGCTGCCATGCACGATAGTTAACGATTACTATTTTTGGACCAAAAATATAGTGCCTACAAAATTAAAATTCATTATTCTAATTATAAGCATTTTTTTTAAATTTCGTAATATAATGTGTTTTAAGAATAAAAGTGCGTCTGGCAATGTGGAAATATTGGCGGCGATTTTTTTTCTTGTCAATTTCAAGGCGATGGAAGCTGGTTGGACGTTCTATAGATAATTAAGCAGTATTCACGGTCCGTGATTGGTCACATGTTGCGATGCAGGGCGTCCACAATGATGAAATAATGAATTGAACATGTGATTCAAGATGGCGGATATTTTCGGGGAAATCCTCGTGCAAAACTCCTGCGTTTTCTTTTGGGTAAGAATTATTTTTATTTACTCGTTTCAGTTCTTAATTTTCCAATAGAAAAATATTAATAACTAAACAAGATCACAAAATAAAGTCTAATAATCAATAAATTAGTTTTAAATAAAAAAAAATAACTGCGTCTCATTTATTAAAATTAAAGTGTTTCAATAAAGATTTTCATCCACGTAACCATTACGCAACATATAATATACACTCCGACTAGATTACAGACAGGAGTGCCATTCAAAAATAAAATCTTATCAATGATAACAAGGGTAATATAAAAATTATTAAGTTTATCATTTTTGATAAGAATAAAACTAAATTAATTGATTTTATGGGAGTAGTAATTGATAGTTATCTATCTCGTTCAAGCTCTACATTTTAAAATAATTATTCGAGTTCACTCTCCAAGAACATTTTAAGTTTAGTTTTACTTAAAGTTATAAATCTTTACATTACTGAAACTAATCTTTCCGTTATATATATATAAATACAGGGGAAAAATATCAATCTTAACTAAATAATAAAGTCGTTATTTTAATTTCGGGTCAATTCCTCATTTACAGAATCTAAATAAATTGGCGTATAACCTAGACGTTGAAAGCCCGACGTCAATTTGAAAAATATACAGTGTAAATTTGACATAACTAAATAAGTTAACTTCAAACATAGCTAACCATTTCCATTAAACCAGCTTTCAATAGAAAAAAACCGCTTTTAAATCGGTCTGCTCGTTTAGGCGCTACGATGATGCTACATACCGATACGTACACCCATACCCACAGATAGACTAAGGAGTTAAACCATTTTCAGCCAAAGACGTCAATGTAGTATACATTGACGGGCTTTTTAGAAGTAGAAGTAAAATTGAGTCACATAATACGAAAGTTTGACAGCAAACAGACAGAGATCGGAAGAGTTCTAGGTAATAGTAAGCGAGAAGGTATGATAGAGTTACGGTTTTTTAATAGTGTATTAACCAAGCACTGAAAGTATGGAATCGTCTTAGATTCCACATGGAACTTTTATAGGGGATTTTCATGATAACCTTAGTGGAAATTAAATGGTTCTGGGGTCACATTGTATAGCAAACACGGCGATATCAAAGATTACGGGGTAGTAAACTGTTGATAACACTATCACAAATGGAACAGTACTGTTTAGTCGTCATAAGTAGTTGCGTTTACGACGGCACGGTTATTTTAGTGTCTGATTAGTTTTTGGCTTTAAATATAATATGGAAAATGTATATTTGTTCTAAGAAATCGTTCAATAGAAAATTTTTTCGACTGAAGAATAAATTATTAAGTTCTTTGACTGATATTTATTTAAACACGTTTCTAGACACACTGCAGTGTGCTCGCCAAGTTCGAGAAATAAAAGGGCGGATCACAGGCCGTTTGTGTCTTTAAACTTGAATTTATAACTTTGCAAGTTTAATATGTAAACAAACTAAATTGTCTCTCGCGTTTCCATAGCAGGCGTGTTACTACCCTGTTCTCATAGGTTATAGCGTGATACATATAAACCTTTCAGAATAAAATATTCTCTAAATGATAGTGAAAATGGCATCTAAATCCATTGCATAGTTTAGAAGAAATAAGCAGGCAGACAAATAGACAGACGCACATAGCGACTTTGTTTTGTACTACGTATTCATTGATTAAAATTTGTCAAGTCATAAATTCATCATCAAATAATGTCACATTTTTTCTTTTAACGCCTTGTAAATTCCTATAGTTATGATTTAAGGAACTGCTGTAGAACTTGGTGTCCTTAGATCGCAACTCTTTTGTCGGCGACTCCTCAACGACGCGACACATAACAATTCAAACATCAAATTCCTATGTCTTCGAAAGGCGAATTTCGATCCACTATGCGACGCCGCGCTGATACGAGAAACCCGAACGTTCTTTGTACGGAACTTGGCCCCTTTTTCACATGTATGTATTGATGTATTAGATGGAATGAATTCTTAACAATATATATGCTTCTGGAGCTTCTATTCCACATCATATCATAAAAAAATATCATAATTATACTTAGTGAATGAATTAACTTATAATGATTTCGGCAACAATGTACCACAGAGCTATTCTTACCGTGTTATTTTTTTGTCACCTATTAGTAGAGGTCATCGTTTTATAACTCTGTATTTTTATCACAATCAAATGTTTGTATTTTTAAAATGGAAGAAGATTACCATAGCGCACAACTTTAATTATACTAATGTTTAATAAAATTGTGTTAGTTTTATTCATAAAGCTAACTTACTTGTAAGACAAGTCAATGCTAAGATGGCAATAGCCGGTCGTAGAACCATAAACCACAACTTAGCTACAAAATATAAGCAAAGACTAGAGGCGTTATAACATACGAGAATTTTTTAAGTTCATGTTTTTTCTAAAATATAATGTGTAATGCGCAATAAATTATCACTTAGGACCAAACGTTGGAAAGTTCACATTTCATTTATCTGTTGAGATGGCATATATAAAAACCATCATATTACATAAAAGTTTATGTAATGCAAAAACTGTGTCGTGCATAAATGTATATTTATTTTGTAACTATCACGGTTTGGCACGCACTTTGTAATTGGTTTTACAAATTCAATACCATTTACAGATATTTACTTGTCAATGCGAATGTATTACAAATAAAATACATTTAAAATGTATGAGATGCAAAATCATGGTGTTAGAATTATTTACTTTGACGAAATTTAACCTAAATAAACGCCGAACAAAGTCGCATTTGCAAAATCTCTTTTTTCAGTACAGTGTTCTAATTTCCATAATTGATTGATGTATAATTTCCTAACAATACTTTAAATTACTTTCGTTTGTTATTTAAACATACAAATATGCACACAGGCACATAAGTTCATGCCTGTATCCTCAAAGGAGTAGGCAGAGCTTATTTCGGTTCCATGATCTATCTTTAGGGCGAGCACAAATTTTATTATTTCGCATCAAAAACTCAAAAGTTGTATTTACTCGATCTGGGATTAGGGCCCGGCTCTCACGGTCTCTTGGCCTAAGTAGGTTGCCAATTGACCATGCGATGTACATATATAAGACTATAAGTATTGCACCTCCCTTAGTACCAAATCCGATTGTATTGCTAGAACATAAACAAAGCATTTACGTTTTTTCATGTCCGCGCTTGTTCCATTTTCGGAACATAACTTTCTTGGAATTATAATATAAAACAAATAACTTAGTTTCACGAAAATTTTATTTCCCAGTTGTTTAAATATTCGTGTAGAAGTGAGTTAGTGAATCACGCTTATAATTTTCCAAGAAGCCTAATTATTAACTATGACAATGTACATATTATCCACGGTCAGACATGTAAACTAACTCATTTTTTATTTTTGGTATATTTAAAAATGTAGAGGTTAAATTGAAAGCCAATTGTAACCTTAAAATATAAGAGGTTGCTGTTTTTAATTTTGTAGATGATAGACAAATTATAGTGGAATTTTTAATTTCGTATTACCTAAAGTGGAAACTCAATACTACAGCGCCCTAACTTTTGCCACCGCGTTGGTAGTTATACTCTTAACCTGCCATTAAACGGATTTAAAGGGCTTTCTTTCGTGCAAGCCAAAACGGCAGCGAACAAATATCAAAACTTTTTTATTTTATAACCTAGGAGTTAAAAATTAAAGTTATATTATTATTAATAACATGTTGTGAGAAGCCAAGGTCCTGGGTCATTCGAAGGTAATTGATCATCTCCACCTATGGACACGCACATTACTAGATGAACCGTGGATTTATTGCCATTCTTTAAAGAATGGGATGGGACTGGGAATGGTAGAGGGCGCAATTTTTGGATCTTTAAAAATATCACCTTACCTAAAACGACAAAAGTATCACTTCACAACGATTTTCTGTATCCAATCATGAAGTTGACTAAACTGGCTTCAGTGCGACTTTACAATTTACTCTACTTGCGGCATAAAAAGTGCAAACACATGATTAAGTTTAAAATCTGACAGTTGTGAAAACTTAGATAGAGCAACTATGGATTTTATTTGGGCGGTGCTGTAATGTGCAACATGTTTTGTTTTTTTGTTTTGTTTTAATGACGAAATGAGCAGGTCGCTCGCCTGATGGTAAACGCCACACGTCTAACGCCTGCCCAGAAACAGTTCGTCACCCCGAGACTTAAGTTGTTAAGTCTCATAAAATCATGTAGCTATATATTGATCATTCTGTAGAAATATGATGAGCTGATTTTCAGTACCCTCGCACACAATTAAATGTCAATAATTTGTTTGATATATTTGTTATAAAGGTCAAAAATGCTTGTAATGTCTATTTGGCGGAGGACTAGCGTGATGTGTATTTATCTTATGGTAGGGGAGCCCAAGCGGGGATTTCGGGATTTACTAAAGCGCGACAGATTAATATACAGGGGGATACCTTGTACCCGGTTAAGTACCTCCACAAAACATGAGGCCCATATATAAGGCCGCCCGTGAAGGATACAGGATCAGATTAGTAAAAAAAAATTGACCATCAGAAATTCTCGAGCGCGTCAGATTAAGGTAGGGTGAGTTAATTACATCCTAAAAAGTGTATATTCCACTAATCTGACAATTTGAGAGCGACGTAAAAAAAGCGGAGGGCAACAAAGTTGTAAAAAAAAAACGTCATCTCGACATTCTCGAGCGTAGCTAAATTTTTTATTATTTTGAAGGAAATAATTCAAGAATAATGAAAAATATATAATCTGACGATTTCCGCAAGCCGAAATAACAAAAATTCGTCGATAAAGTTAAATGCGTGCAGTTGCGTGATGCCTACATTTCCTTCTCCGCGTTTCTATTCCTCTCTCACTCTTTCTCTATCTATTATTCTCTCACTCCGTCCCCACTCTGGTTTCTGTTGCCATGACGCCATCATTGATCATAAAGACTCGTGGCATACTGTTTACAACGTGTTTGCAATATAATTTTTGGAATAACTTTTAACCGGCTTTATCGATCAACTTCAAAAACTAATCCGCCTTTGAGCTTGAAAAACCACGTCGATCGCCACCAAGCTGGTCAAAAGCGGTTGATTCGTTCGAGAGATATCGTGAACGAAAGAAACCCGAAAAAGTGTTTTTTCGGGATTACTCGGAAATTTGTGGTTCGATCAATTAAAACTGCAAAATTACTTATGAGGATGATAAAACTGCGTCGAATGCCGCCAACCGCGTGAAGATCGGTTGATCCATTCAAAAGTTATTGCGGTTTGAAAATTCCAAAAATAGTGTTCTATGAAACTTCTATCAGACTTTCGAGCTGGGAGAGCTCAAATGCATAGAAATATTATTTCTTTGAACTCAGCAAGCTCAAAATATCACATAAGTACAATTTTAAGAGCCCAGGAATGGAATTAGCGGGAAGTTGCAGGGATGGCCTTTAAGGTGAACCGTTTTTCAAATTTTTTTTTGTCAGATCAGGCCAATCCCTCTAGATAATCGTCAGATTATGAGACAGTACGTTTAGAACATAAAGATGAACTATATATATCTTAATCTGACGCGCTTGAGTATTTCAAAATGGCGAATTTTTTTTGCACATTATGAAAATGGCCGCTAGTTTGCGTCCCATCGAAATCATCAGATTAGTGAATGAGAGCTTTTTTTTGGTGCACTTAACACTCCCTTAGAAAATCTGACGCGCTCGATTAATTTTTTTTTTTTTCATTTTCAACTCTTAAATACAACCACCCGCATCATGCAAACGATCAGATTAACATACGTACATTATTAAAAATACGTAGGGCATTGATGCTATCAATATCTGACGCGCTCGAGGATGTCCATGCAACAGTTTTTTTTTACATATTTAAAAATCTATAGCCGCTTCCCCCACCGATGTAAAGGTATATATCATATAACATTTTTTTCTTCATATCATCTAAGCTTTGCATCCCAATAGGTCTCTACGACGCTCGAGTAAATCCCCATTTAGCATCGTGGGCTCCTCTACCATTATCAAATAGAGCGAGCCACTCGTAACGTTTAACAGCTTGCTAATAAAGGCGCCGGCTGATTGTCACTTTACGCGTAAGTCACGCATCGACTACAATGTCTTTGTTACTTCAGCTGCTTACAGGACTGATGGTTCTAGAATAGTTTTGTGGAGTAACCTAACGGATATTTTTATTAGCTTAGATGCCGAGCTGAGCAAGTCTTTTACATGATGTTAAGCGCCACATATGCCCATACATAGAAGCAACACCATATAGAACTTTGAATTACAAAGCACTTTAGGGCACTAGACGGCGCTCGTTACCATGAGACTAGTAATTTCATTTGCGTCAATATCCTCAAAATAGAATATAGCAGTGCTTACACAGTGCTGCTTGGCAGAAGAATTAAACAGCGGTGGTATGTATCCAGATAGCCTCTTGCATACGAGGGACCTACAACCTAAAAATATTCACCCCTATTTGTATGGCTTACAGCAAAAGTTTAAACCCTTCATTTTCTTTATAGGCTGGTCACTACATTCAAATCAAATTATTTATCGAATCCTTGAAATGTCAAACATAATTTAGATTCAGTCAAATTGTAACTCTACCGCTAGTTCGGAATGCTGTTTCGTTAAAGAAGAACGAGGATGAAACTCTAGCGTTGCTCTTTTCTAAACTGATTTTCACTTTGTTGAAATACAATTTATTTGAATTAGAGCAGCTCAATTTATGCCAACAGCAACGTTATACATAATAAAATACATAACTAAAATAATGAAACTAAAATATAATATTTTTTGTGCATGACCCTCAAGAGACATGAATGAACTATAACAAGCAGTAACAAAGTGAGCAGACCAGTCCACACAAGCAGCACCCCCACGAACGCATGAGCATAACGCATGTGCCAGCCATCAGCCTCCCATCCATGTTACTTGGAAGATTTCTACTATTTACTGTAAAGTATCATCTTGAACGGAATTTCCCAAGTCGTATAAGTCCCTTTCTGTTAGAAAACTGTTTTTAGAGATAAACGTTACGAAAGGTCGTGTTTTTTTGCATATGGTGTAATTTAGTATTAAAAACCAGTGAAGACCTAGAGAACGCTCGTAGGTGAGTTCGAATTAATCATATATTATTATAAGACTTGGAATACCAAGCGCTTAAAAACGTGAATGGCTTGGAGTCTTGGAGTGGAAACATTAGAAGCAATTCAAGCCATAATCAGTGAGTTTGTTGACTTTCTAAATTGATTAATTTAGTGGTTAAGTGACATGATATTTTGCATTTTTCCTACATTCCTGACATCTAATATTGCCCTCATTTTAGTCACTAGTGTAACAAGTTTCCTTAAATAACAATTTAAAAAATCATCTATTCCATTTCTGTACTTCGATAACTAAAAACCTTTCAAATGAACAACAGAATAACTTCCAACCGTTACACTTGTCTCGATATGCATGCTGTTTGCTCAGCTGATTAACGAAATTGAAACAATGTCATACGTGATACAATGTTAATAAGATTCAAAATAACTTACATTCAAGCATTTTTTGTTTGAGTAGCCGTGTATCTTCAGCTGATATGCCTCAATGTAGAGTACATCCTAAAATACTTTAATTATAATAATTATCAACATTTGATCGGATGTCAAAGAATGTTGGTTACCATCAGAACAATACTCCACCAAATGGTCATGTCATAAAATATGTAGTAAAATTCTGTTTAAGGGGATGTTGCATGTTTATCATCACGTGATGGCATCTTAATTTAAAGTTAATTATTCCTTAAGCTTACGTGCGGTTCTTTTTAGTTCAGAATATATTTGGCATTTTTACCGACTAATCTAGAATAGTTTAATTATATTAGCACACGTAAGAAGAGTTAACAGATGTTTTTTCGATGTCACGTTTTCTTTCAGTGATTTAGTAAAAGTATATTTTAATACTTCGGTTAAACTGTCCAAAACGGCAGGGCAATTTAAATTCTCGTCTAACTTAAAAGGTGATTAGACTAAAGAAATCCAAAAAAATTTACGACAGGCGAGTTAAAACTTTAAAATGGGTCATTGCATAACATAATTACGTATTCCTAGCGACCAGACGAAGGTATAGAAATAACTGAAAGTGTTAACAATGGCACGAGACAAAACTCATGCAAATCACCACGAGCGACGATTTGTTAAGTGTTCTCTATGGCTGTGACTTTGAATAGACCAAAAATACACATAATATAACTACTGTTTCGTGTCAGAATTGTTGCTTAAGGTTTTGTTCTTGACGTAGAATATTGAGGAGTGGACGGAGACAATTGTTGGAATCTTGGTATTAAAATCATAGTAAAGTCTCAACGGTACTGATAATAGCTCTTCAATAATTTGTTATCAAGCACACATATAAAATAGTAATTTAAAGGACGAGAGTAATTAAACTAAAGTCTCTAACGAGTATACTCTGAAGAAATAACAATGAAAACAGATAAATTCAGATGAATCAAATCGCTTTCAACATGAGATGAGATGAGAAAGCTAGCTCAGTAATGCTGATGAGAACACTGATCACTGAGTAGCTCTACCATTTGGTTACTACTTGTAATTAGCAAATAAAGGAGGCACGTGCGATATATTTTGTTTCAAATGTACTATGATTGATTTGCATGTTTGGTTCCATTCCAAATTCGATAAAATATTTCTTGAAGCAAAGCTAACGGACCACGCTGCCTTGGGTAACCACCGCCAATCAAATTAGTTGTGTTTCGTGAGTGCACAGTTCACACACGTTTAGATACTCCATGATAATTGACAACTTGCGAGTCGAGCGTTCTGTTGTGGATTTTGTTTGAAATTGTCTCTTGAGTATCGACCTAGATCTTTCATTCAGTCATTCCGAGATCTTTTATTACCTATAATAAAACATGAATCAGGGCTAAATATGCCGATTAACTTTTGATGTACACCACATTTTGATGGTAGAGTCTTGTCCTTATAAATTCATATTGAGGACATTTTAAGTGTCCTCGTTTTAGGTGTTATGTATGACTTAAAAGTAAAGCAAACAAGCAATAGTTAAAATGCTGTCAATAAGCTATTATGAATTAGGTGTATAATATTTTAGGAAGAAGCGAGATTAAAATAATTATGGTGATCTTAGCCGATAGTTTAGTTTATGTAACGTCTAAATATAGAGAATTACACGCGGAGGCTTCTCATTCAGAAGGGTTATTACTATATGCGTAAATACCTATTCTATATAAAGTATAAATACACGATTATTATACAAAGTTATTGTGATCACACAATAATATAAAGAAAACCAATTGACGTCAATATTCCTTTTATAGTTATTTGCAATGTTTTAAAATAATAAACCGAGAATCAGATGTTTATTATCATTGTTATGTGAAATTTAAAAAATCGGGTCCTTTGCTCACATCAAATCCCGTTTTTATTTATATATATCTGGTTTTACTTCGGATGCTACAAGATTCTGTTATTACCATAGCAATTACCATTAACATCCCCTTAAGTTGTACTTTTGTTGAATCCGTTGTGTAGGACTCGTATAATTAGCTAGGATCTATGGAGTTCATTATTTTAACATCAGCAAATTCATAAATAACATTGATCATAATAATTATTTCAATTAGTATCATTAAGTCAAATAATTTTAGTAACAACTAATTCATGAATGATTTTATGATGTTGTCGCGATATTCCGTATAACTGAAATTCGGCTTTCTTAAAACTCCAAATGCCAGGTTCTCCTTGGTCCAATGCAAATATACTTGAATGCGAACTAGCAAATGTACCAGTTGCCAGTTAAGATAATTTACAGCTCATATGTGGTTAATTTATTTTCGATTGTTTCCTCGCCTTTCAATTTCAATGCATCTGTTACTTTGAATGCTGTTTCGCAATCTGTTACGTCATTTAGTTTGATGTTTTTTATCTTGCTGTAGGCAGTCACAGTACTACAATTTAATATATGCGCTTCAGTGATCCTCGTTTATTTCGGAAAACACGAAAATATATGATGATGATATATGATGCGTATGCGTATTCGATATGATATATTTATTTTAGGAGTAGTGTAGGTCGAAAATTAAAGTGATTTCTGTTGCTTCTTAATTCAGCAGTAAGTAAGGGCTCTACTACGTCATCAGACTCGATCAGATCATTCACTGTAATGTTACATTCCAGGTGTATTCTTATCAGTATAACTGAATTGAAAATATTTGACATTCACCTGTGGCTGGGCACTGATAACTTATCATCTGAAAAATCTGAAAAAAGTAAATGAAAAAAAATTGTCGGCCGAAATAGATAAATCGGTGGTAATGTCTGAAATAAACATATTTTATTTATTTTTATTAATACTGTCCCACTGCAAGGCACGGGCCTCATCTACGAATAAGACGGGTTAGGCCTTAGTTCACTACACGGGCCTATTGCGGGTTGGCAGGTTACACAATTTCACAATTCTTGTTGAGAATCCTAATTATGCAGGTTTCCTTTATCTATAAAGCAAGCGATAATTATCAATGAATACGCACTTAACTGAGAAAAGATAAAGGTACATACTCTAGGGGCTGGTTTCGAAGCTCCGATTTTCGTCTTGGCAATTCGTATCACTTCTCGCTGAGCTATCGCTTGCCGAATGAATATTGTTAAATGTAGATACTTTATTTCATAAAATCAATATTGCCATTCTTACTGTTGTTTCAACCTTACGGTATCTTGGGCCGGCGTAGAACAAAGTATGAGCCGATCGCTAATTCCCATCTACATACTATTTCAGTACAAGAATGTCACAATTTGCCCAATTGTAATGATATGATCACATAAAGGGCACGACTGAGTTTTCCGTTATGGCGCCGAGCCGCGGTACAAAGTAATGTAAACATAGTTGGTAAATAGCGTGTATTACCAATTAGCACATGTGGCGACAGAGACCGTGGGCGTATTTTTATATTTTTAGGTTAGCACAAATATTTTATGTACCGCCATTTGTCTTTTTGGACTGCAACATAATGCTTGTTGAAATACTGTTTGTCAAGTTTGTGGGATTTTTGTTGTTACAAAAGTCTGTTTAGTTTTGCTGTAATTTACATTAAAACTTGGCTTGATGTTCCGATTTACGTTTGTATACATGTTGCCAAATAACTTACTTTATAAGTTTATTAAGGTTATTTATTTGATCTTTACTTCTATAATTGATTTGGGATAATAATTTGTCTATTTAAAATTAAGTTTGTGAAATAAGTAAGAGACACTACGATTATTTAATAAATTAATCTAGTTTATTTTGTTCCTTTCAGTTGCCGATGATCAGTTTCCATACACCTTATAAAGGACAAAGAAAATAAGAAAGAAAACGGGAGATGAATAAATAAGAAGCATATAATCTGTTAATGAAGAGAGCTATCCGTCGACAGTATTGCCACTAAACACTGTCATGGAGTTGCTCTCTTTATGAACGGATGCAAGCTCATCGATGCAGTTAAAGATGTGAACAAGAAAAGTTCAAAGAAGAAAGAAAAGAAGCTTTATTGTATTATTGTGGAGATTTTTATTCTAAAATTACTGACGCCGTTAATCAATTGTGAATCTTACTGTCTTAAAGTAATTACGAATATTGCAAACAAATTGACATTTATTGCAAACAAATTAAGAGATACAAAATATGACAGCGTGGTTTGTTTCAGCAATCGAATTCTGTGTACATGATTGTCCTTTCTTCGTTTAACACAAAAACGAACAAATGAACGTTTAGAAACTTCGTCACTATGGGTTCGCGCTCACTATGAATATTGTCTGTCTTGGCTGTCTTAGTTAGGCTTGCTTAGATGTGCGCAACCGAATCAAGAGACCGCGATGAGCGAGCCTTTGCATTTACTTTCATATAAAGTGGACGTGTCGCCATCACCTAACTCGTGTAACGCGTAGGGGTCTTCTTGTCTCGGTCGCGCACCTCAAAACGTGGCTTAACGTTGTTCATGTTTATACTATGATAGATTATACTATTTGTCATTATGTGCTGCAAAGTCATTTACCTTTGCTCGTTTATAAGGTATGTTTTATGGGATATCTAGATTGTAACATATATATTGAAATGTTAATTTTGCTATCCTCCTTTATTGGAACATCCAGCTCTATAAGTTTCGATAATGTTGATGTTTGATGATTTCCTGATGATATTCGATTTCCATGTAATTTATCATTATTTACGATAAGATTTCCTATAATAATTTAATTGCTGTAATTTATTGTTAACTAGCTGTTCCTCGTGGTCTCTCCGCGGACATGTTAATGTTCTGCTTCCATGCGTCATAGCATTATGTATACATATAAACATTTCGGAATATATTCTCAATATCTTAGTAAAAACGGTATCTGAGTCGCTTAATTTAGAAGAATTAAACGGACAAACAGGTAGATAGCGACTTTGTTATATACTGTGTATATGTGTGATGTTGCCTCATTGGTTCAGTGACAGCGTTCTTACATTGAGGAACTGATTGTTCCTAGATTCATACTCCAGGTAGAGCAATTACAATACGTGTTTCAATATCTGCCTACACCTTCATAAATACAGAGGCTGATCCTGAATCACCATGTGCACATTGATCGCTATCCAAATATAATATATCCAAATATGTCGCGGAAATGAATATCCTACTACCAGTAAAAATAATGTGTAATTACTTCTATAACATTTTACAGCACAATATATGAAATGACGTGATTTCATACAATGATAAGTTATCTAATTAGCCTAATTTCATGATCTGAAGACAATAAGCCTGGTGTGAAGCCTCGGTAAACTGCCATAAAGTTACATTACTTAACAACTCAAACACGGCTGTGTACACTGAATTCTTAGCGTTATCATTGATAAGGAGACATGAGATCCGACGGCCCGTGATAACGATAGCAAGGGTAAATATTGATAACGGGTCACCTGTTTCTTGCTTTAGATTTCCTGTTAATTGAAAGGAAATAACAGAGTTGACTTTAATTTTATTGGTACCAGTATAACCCTCTTTTAAAATAATTATGATACTAGCCCTGTACACGTCGCATTGCTGGGCATGGGTCTCCTTTACTGAATGTGAGGAGTTAGGCCTTAGTCCACCAAGCTGGTATAAAGCAGGTTGGCAGACTTCACATACCTTCGAAATTCTTATGACTTCTCAGGTACATATGTCGGTTTCCTCACAATGGTTCTGTCATAATTAAAGCAAGTAATAATTAAAGTCAGAGGTGCATGCTCTTGGGGCTGATTTTGAACCTCCGACTTGTGTCTCGACAGTCACTCCCCGCTGAGCTATCGCTCATGTCAAATAGTTAATTGTTATTATTTGTCTGTGTTACACTTTCTGATTCCAGGTGCGAGTTCTACTGCTGCTTTGCTGAAAGAATGTAATGTTTTTATTAAAAACATTTTAAAATATTAGAGTAGTTTTTATTTAACTTGTTATATTTTAAGCCACTTATACATACAGACTCACGCCTGTTACCTTTAGGTCGAGCAAAACTCTTTGGACCTGTTTTACAATGTCCGTTCAAAGTCTATGCGCCGTACCAATGTGATATATGCGGTTTTTGTAATTTTATATTTTGCTGTTTTACATTTTATTTTTTGAGTTAAGTTTACTTAATCAGAAGCAAGCGTTTACTGTCTTATGTTATTTGACTGTTGTGTAAGACTTTTAAACAGTAGACCTTTTTATTATTTGTTTAAACATAATTTACTTTACTTTCTATCTGCCTGAAGTCCCTCGTAGACTGTTGAGTGATTATTATTATTTGTTTAGATATATTAGTCGTGATAAAATACATTAATCTTTAAGTACTAAGTATGACTTAATATTATTCAGATATAAGATTTTAGTTACAGTAAATTACAGTGCATTCTATTTTACCATTAATGGGAAGTTGTACAATCGATTCTATAGAAAAAAAATGCATATAGCAATTAATTATTTTACAATATGTATTTCATTAATTTCGAAATTCAAGTGAACTTGAATCTTTGACTTCGGGTGCCCAAAAATGTGGTCGAATTTTAAAAACAAACATCTTACATATCCAAGTTAGTTAGTTTGCTATCTATTACAAAAAATATCAAGGTCTTTGTAGACAATAGGTAACCCTTTCGAACAATAATAAATACAGGAATGTTACGCTGATAGAGCTATGCTGTATAAAGTTTTGTCTACAGCATAAATGGGCCGGCTCGACCGGGTTGTTAACACTGTCTTACAGAAAATTAACGTACAGTAACAGCTTGCTGTTGCATGTCCGTACGGTAAGTGAGATATTGAGAGGCCCTAAACCCCCCTCCCCTTTTTAATCGCTTAATTATTCCTATCCTATAAGTCTGCGATTAGTCCATGATTATTCTGGTATTGTGGGCGCTCATGGTAGATGGAGATCACTTGCCATAAGGTGACCTATTACTCGTATTCCAATCTATGCTTTTTTTTACAACCACTGAATATAATTCCACTCACATAACAATGTATGTATTGCTATGTGTGCGTGACGTGTTTGTATGGAGTCAATAATTGTGTGCCCATCACTATGGATAACTTAAGTGTACAGGATGACAGACTGACGCTCTGCTGTTACACAAAATATCACAACATATTTACTAAGCAACGCAAGCAAAAAAATTATTTCTGTCCTACCAAGCAGCAGTGTTCAAGCACTGTTGTGTTACGATTTGAAGGACATTAAAGCAAGTGAAATTATTGGGCACTATCTTATGTCTCGGAGTAACGAGTGCAGTCCAGTGTCATACATTGCTTTGTAATTCAAAATTCTGTTTGGTGTTGCTGCTGGTTATGGGCAGGCGTGGCGCTTATCATTTGGCGAACGACCTGTTCGTGTCGTCATTGGGGGCAAAAATAACATTTTTAATTAGGCTATCAAAAGAGAAGTAAGTAGGCTATGTACATGATTGTCAATTTTTATTGGGAATTTATTATCAATAAGTGAAGTGGACTTTGAAAAATGGATTATCGGTCAATCAAATATAGAGTGATGACCCCGATCTATCGTTATATAATATTGATATTAATAAATAAGGTTTAACAAAACTTAAAAATCGACTTCAAAAAAATAACACTGAAAACCAAAAAATAACAAATCTTTGGAATCGGTGCTTAAGTCGCTACCGGTCAACTGAAATTCCACCTACTCCAAAGAGACATGAAATTGTTATTTTCAGTATTAAGAGACCTGAAATTGTTATTTTTCACTTTTTAATATAATATTTTCGAAGTCGGTTTTTAAGTTTTGTTAAACTTAATTTTATTTTTCTTATTTAGCTACAGTATGTGAAATCGAACGCAATATCACAATCATGACGACTGAGCTGTTATCCGTAGAGGAATTTTATTTTTTACTCCATACTCCATCAACAGATCTTAACCAAATGTATATGGTACCACATCGCAGCTAAACTCTATCGAATGATATATTTTTTCAAAATCGCTCTACAATTGGCGGAGAAATCGACGTACATACATAAAAATAAAGCAAAAAAAAAAAAAACCCGTTTTTTGAAATCCGTTAAAAGTACGTTCAAACTTCCGTGACATTATGCCGCATCGGAAGCGTGACTGTCACATGTATTTGCTACATTACGCTAATGTGGACGAGTGTCGCATTTCGTCGTGACATAAAACAAAAAATGACAAAACCATATGTGACATGTCACGGCGAAAAGTAACGGGGTCAGAGTGGATGGCTCCGTGACATTAGGTCGTATTTTTTAATTGCTCCTTGATATATGACAACCATTGGACTTTAAGACTGTTTTACGCTTTTGGTGACTTTTGAGTACGGGAGAGGGAAAAAGGGAGGATTCCTGAGTCCCCAAAAGATACATTGATAGCATAAATTGCAACATTAAAGCTTTCTTTACGTATGTTTTCTGTAAAATAGTGGTGGGCGAGGCGGTCCATTCATTTAGACAAAACTGACTACAGCGGAGCTCTATTAAGTAATAAAAACATGTCTCCACAGGACTAAGGCCAAACCTGGCTCATTCGTAGAAACCCATAACTGGACTGTACAATACAGGACTGGAATTATTAATTTCTGCATAAAACGAAGCAAATTTTCGACGCTCAATATTCTACGAACAACTGATAACATGATAATTAATAAAATTATCGGTAAGTTATCAATCGAATCACTGCATTACAACAATGGCGGCGGTCAGTCGTTTCGTTATTTGTTTGTTTTTTTGTTTATTGAGTTTTGTTAATACTTCAGATGTGTTGTGTGAAGAAGGATTTTGTAGGGTGAGTGATAGAAAAAAAAATAAACTACAATTTCGCTATCATATTTATTTTATTTTTTAAAGAAGTCTTTTTCTTGATCTGTAAAATGATATGTGTTTCAATGAATTAAGCAATAAGTACCTAAGTCTCAAGGACTACTTTGTCTTTTCATCCATCCAACCATACATTTTCATATACACTGCAGGAAGTAGGCTTTTAACAGATTATCACTGTTTCTTTAAAACATAATCGATACATAAATTAAATTATAAATGTTCGATACTACTTGAGTGGAAGGCAAATTAATTAGGATTTGCCTTCCGCTATTAATAATAATAACTAGCTCGAATTACACGGAGAGCTTTTCGTACCATAACTGAGAAAATAAAAGAAAATATTGTTTACGAGGCCGCCATCATACGATTCTTGATGTCAAATTGCATGACGCGGCCTCTTTAATACAGTTTTCTGTTAAACTCTCGCCTCTGTCAATAAACTCTCGTGTACATAAATGGGGCTCTATTTGGATTTCTATGAAAGGTTTATGATAATTGCCTTTATATTACCTAATTGACATACATACGTTATGCCTTAATACATATTTTCATTGTTTTGAACGGGGATTTCCTGAGATAAGGAAAAGTTAAAGATTAAATAATTAGAAGGAAAAGTTAAAAGTGTTAAAGATTTTCTTTTTAGCAAACGAGGAAGTGGGTCACCTGATGGTAAGTGATCTCCACCGCCTATGTACGCCCACAACTAGAAGAATCATGGGCGCGTTGCCGACCTGAAAGGAAAGGGATAATTAGGGATTGGGAAGGGGAGGGGATTTGGGCTTCCGGATATCTCACTCACCGTACGAAGCGCAGCAGCAAGCGACTACTTTACGTCGGTTTTCTGTGAGACAGTGGTAACGACCCGGACGAGCCAGCCCATTCATGCTGTAGACAAAACTGTTTTTGAACGAGCGGTATGAATACTTAATCGCTGTTCTCGAGCAAAGAATAATGGATGCGTTGAGCCTAGATTCTCGTAGAAGACTCGTCAAACTATATGCTTTAAATCTTTAGTCACTTCACCAGTCCATTTTCCACCACTCTTTAGACTCTTGAAAAAGGCTTGTACTAACTTCGAAGTGGATATAACAAAATTTTTACTTCCGACAATCGTCACAGCGCGGCTTTATGAAGTTGCAGTAATTGAAATGAAAGAATGAGTAGCCAATATTACGGCGCATGCAATTTGCTATTTGATATCTACGATAGCGACGTGTGTTTTGGATTCGAAAATACTGATATCAGATTAGCTGTTAAATTACTTCCGCCAATCAGTACTTACCTAAAGTACGCCGACAACGCGATTGCGGTCATCGCCACCTCGTGAAGTAATCAGAAGTGAGGAAAGGGAGGGGGGAATCGGGCCTCTAAATATCTTACTCCCGCATGAACAAACAAACCGTGCAATAGCATTCTGCTACTTCACGACGATTTCCTTAAAGACAGTGGCCTGATCGAACTGACTCATTCATGCTACAGCGTGCCTCTACCATTCTGGGCTTATGTTTACGTTGTTCTATTTCAGGACTACCTCCACAAAACTGGATGCACGGTCCCAGCACCAGATTGTGCGATCAACAATGCAACACATACCGGCCTGTGGCTACCATCGCCAACCATCTGCAACTGTTGCCCTTTTTGCCTGCAATTTCTAAGTATTTTATACTGTTGTAATGTTATTAGAAAAGCCATAATACATTCACTAGGAAATAATATGGTTCGCTTAAAACTTGAAACGCAACGTTTGGAAACGCTGCATAACGGTGGCTAAAGTTTAGCTGCATATAATTCGGCTATTTATTATTATTTGTGATGTCTTTATTAAAGTGGAGTCATTCTTAAAGAGCCCTTTTACGATCTCTAACTACTGTAATTTTTATTCTGAATTATGTTAGGTGCGTCATATCTTTTATTTAAATACGCGCTGTCGCGGCTCTACCAAAATGTCTACCAAGCTTCAGTTATTTAAAATGGTTTGATGATTTTATGTTACTATAATTTACTAATTGCAGTGGTAATTTTTATACCACACAATTTTCTTTGCAGGAGAAAATGAGCACTGCAGTTTGGGAGGTCCTGGTACCGGAACCACTGTTGGTCGATGTGGCGATGGACTCACGTGCGTTAGGGACCCCAGTGATGGTCACAATTACTGTGAGAGGAGTAAGTACAATGAGCGTAAAAGATTTTTGTAAAACCAAGCGAGTGCGATATGGTTGAAAAGCTTGGAATTCCTGAGTTTTATAAAAGTTGTATTAAAGTCTCCGAGACCTTAGTGTGGTTATCACAGCCCTGCATACCTAGAACGCGTACTTTTGTGGCTTTATAAGTAAATACTCAATTAATTATTACGTGATAATGTTTAACATAGCATAACAATAAATAATAGAAATACAGTTAAAGTTTCCATTTCAGGAGGTAATCATTTATAAAATTCTTTTTCCGTTTTTGTTTCTATATCAACGATAGATGATATGATATGATATGAGGATAGACTATCTTTTGCGCGCAGCAACGACCGCGTGAACGGCCTTTTTCAGGATAAAATGTAGTCTATGTCCTAATCCAGATCATAGTCAATCTGTATGTCCACTATCACCCAAAGTCATTAGGGCGTGATTAGCTAATAATCATCGGAATTCACAAACTCGCAGTCATTCAAACTGTCACATTTGTAATAGTAGTTTAAAGTAGGATAATAGGATAGGATAGTAGGATAAATCATAATAAAAGCGATTAAACTAAAAACTTAATTTCCAGTGACATCGGAATGCCATACAGCGCAAGCCACGTTCGATACAAGACGGGAGAGAGGTGAGGTGGGCGCACTAGAGTTCCGCCCCCACTGCGACGCTAAAGGATTGTACGCTCCCTTCGACTGCGTACCTGCACACACGTAATAACCTCTTATATGCAATAAATATACATTACTCGGATCATGTAACTCCAGCTTTTGCTCGTGTCTCCGCCCGCGTGAACCTCCTTTTCGCCTCTTAAAATGTATATATCCAAAAACCTTTCATAGCGGCCTCTTACATTACATAAACTATCATATATACATTATACAAAAATCATGATCCATCTAGCCATATAAAGTAGTCTTTGAGATTTCGTGAATAATTAATCTGTCAGTGAGTGAGTGGTATTTCGCTTTTTTCTTATATCCCTGTTCACCGACCTTTGTTTAAGTTTAGGGGATTCCTAAAGCACAAAACAAAACGATGCGACTCGACGTTGACTTATTGCATTAAGTCATCACATAACTTTGATGTGAATTGTCCATTGAATCTCGTAAAGTTGAAGGAAGTTTAGTGAAAACGGATACATATTATGTCAACGTCCAGAGAACTGACAACAACATGAACATTTAACTCAACATGAACATTTAACTCTTCGTTTTTAGTTCCTTTTTATTTACGAATTTCAGATGTTTCTGTCAATCTGAAGAAGGGGAAAGGTTATTTGGCGAGGTTGTATACCGTGGCATTTCGACAACGCAAAACATGCATTGTGGTTAGTAGATTTGCGTAAACATTTTATTTGTCAACATTTAAATGCATTTTGATTGTACTGAGGACAGATTAGAAAAAAAAGGCGAGAAAGTGTGTTGGGTTTCCGCAATATTACAACCAGACTGTAGGGTATCAGAATATGCCCCTGGTCATCTATTTTTTATTTTTTGTATGAAAAAAAATAATAAAGTGGAAATGGAATATCGACGACTCAGTTCGTTCAGTTCAGACGTCAGTTCCGTCGAAATTTGGCAAGACCTTAGGGTAGGCACTATAGCAGAAATGTTTACTAGGTGGTAGGTCCCTCGTATGCGAGATGCCATCTGGGTTAGTGCCTGCCACCACTTTATCTATTTCAGCCGCTAAGCATTGTCTAAGCATTGTTCTGTTTTGGTTTGAAAGACACTGAAGCCACTGAACTTAATGGCTATTATGAGACTTAACATCTTATGTCTCGGAGTGACGAGGGCAGTCCAGTGGTATACAGTGCCTTGGGCAGGAGTGGCGCTTACCATCAGACTTCCTCGTTTCGACATTCAGGCTAATTAAAAAGAGGGATTCAGTTCTATCATTGAACTATATTATTTTTTACGCTAGTTAGTAAGTATCCTTCTTCTACAGATCAAATAATAATTAAGCATCTGTAGACAAACTCTTGTCAACTTTTTCCCGTTTATTCTATAACCACAATATACTCAAGCTGAATTATATCATCATTCGCAGGTTGCTCCCGCCTTCATCAAAAGATTATGAAGTCTATTCAGCCAGGGTTGCCCTACCCCGTGGTGCCGCCGCGCTGCACTCCCGACGGAAACTTCTATCCGATACAGTGCATCGGCAGGATCTGCTACTGCGTTGATAAAATCACAGGACACATCGTGGATGCAGACAGGAGCAGGCATACCGTGGATTTGGATGGACATCCAATTACTGAAATGGCTTGCTGTGAGTTGTTTTACTATTTATAAAGAATGCATTAGAAATAGAATTCAGAACTGATGACTACCAAGTATATCTGTGCAACGATGAAAAGATGGATGAATTTTGGGAAACTACAAAAACGCATTTCAAAATTAGTGCTTACATAAATATTTAAAAGTATATTGCCCGTAGAGACTGAGTAAATTGACTGTGACATACTGGCGGACAGACAGGCAGAAATTGTAATTTTAGCCATTTGGTTTCGGAACCCTAAAATCGGAATATAGCTTTGTTCCAACAATTGTTGTTTGTATAGAAAGAATTTTGCTCTGTCGTAGATACAAAGAAAAGAAAAATATTTCTGCAAACACTTTACTTACGCCTTCTCTTTGTGAACTTCTAAGACTATTAGGTTGAAACTCAACTTTTTTCCCCAGACGACCCTGCCTTAGACAAGTTTCCGCATTTGAACGAAGGTAAACCCCCATTCAATTTCACGGCGCCTTGTCTTGAGGAACAGAGACAGAGAGTTGAGATGATACTGCAGAGTGCAAAGGATGGATTTAACACTGACTTCTTCAACTCTTTTACCGAATGCATGCCAGATGGGACGTATGGACCTGTCGTTACCATCAGAGATAGATCGTGAGTATATGAACGATTGTTTTTCTTTCTACAAGGCCTTTGTTATTAGAAAGAAATACTTGATCTTGTTAGGAATCTTGTTAGAAAGAAATATAAGATATCTTGCCGGCTTTAAAATATCTTGTATATCTTTCTTTCTGCCTGTCATTATACAGGCCTAGCTAGGGTCTGTCGTCCTATTAGATGCTTCCACTTCGCTCGGTCTTGAGACTTCCGCAGAGAGCCTCTCTTGTCTTCCCCTAAAACGTTAGGTACCTAAACCATTGCTCTGTGGCGAAAATTTACCCCAAGTACGATCTGGCACAGGCATTAGCGATCGATATACTTCTACGGTTCCCTTAGAACATTACCAATATATGTACAGTACTCAATTTAATTTAATTTGAAATTTCAGGAAAATCTGTGCTGATGAAAGAGGTCGGCAAATAGCGAACTACTCCGCAGCACCAAATACACCTGAATACGAGTCAATGGATTGCAGTAAGCATTTCAGTCCATTTTATTGTAATATTCGATATATTTTAATGATACCTAACATTTGATTTATTTAATTGATACTAATGATAAATTTATTAAAGAATAAGGGTAGTGTCATCTGTGGGGCAATAGTTTTTCTTATAACGCATTAATACTTCTATCCGATACATGAGGTCGCCACTATTTATATTTTCAGGCGACTATATATTAAGCGTTCATGACTTGATTATCATATTTTACAATTATTATTTTATAGAATGCGCATACACATCTCATGTCATGGGCACATCAAGTGAGCGGCCAGTTTGCTGTAAAAACGGAAATTTCCGACGTATACAATGCCGCCGTGGTTTCTGTAGGTGTGTAGACTCCGATGGCAGGCAGCAGGGAAGAGAAGCCGCTGATGTTACAACTCTGTCTTGTTACACACCTAATTGGCGGACTTGTTAAATTGATTTACATTTTTACATTTTCGTTTCTGTACTTATTATGTACCTAATATTAAAAGTATTTTTTATGTGTATACTTATTTTACTACATATCCTAAAATCCATTAAACCCACAAAACCTACCCGATCTAAGTATTTTTAATATTATCTAGGTTCCACCTACACTATACGCGTCTAAATGTGGAGAACCAAATCGAACCCAACAATAATATTACGCCTTACCTTATTACATAAGACAGGAAGAGTACTTTGGTATACCTATTTTAGACTGGCCAAACTATCTCTAAGTAGTCTGTTGGCAAGATTACTGGACTTATTAAAGTACCTAAATGTATTACAAAGATTTTTCTAGATTCTTTATTAGTCCTAGGAAACCACATACAGTGTCAGAGAAAATTTTGGTTGAATAGTCTTAAGTGAAAATTCATCGACTCACACAGTGGGAGAATAAAAACAATATTGTTATACTTTTAATACATACATACCACAACCTCGTTACATACAGTCAACCTGGGTAATTTTGGCTCACTTTAGAGGTAATTTATAGTAGTACGGATTTACTTTTATTGTTATTTGTCATAAATGAGTGTTTCTAGTGGGATATTGACCTCTATAATCTAAATTCCTGTGTTATTTATCAAAACGATAAATAAAAGACCCTTAAATTACCAAAAATTTGGTGAGCCAAAGTTACACTGACAATTGGGTAACATTAATAAGTATGAGGAGTTGATGAAGAAAATCTCTAATTTATGTAGTTTTTTTTACTCCTCGGTAAGATTAGCTTGTCATATTGATAAAAAAATACATTTCGTTTATATCACTATCTCCTTTTTAGTGGCAACGTAGGGTTGCCATATTAATACAACATTAAACTGCCTGGTTTATCGAAATCAACTTCTATTTTATGGACCTCTTAAATCAAGTTATTATTGTATTAATCAGGTTTTGATGTACTTATAATCATTGAACAATGCCTAAAATAATAAAAAATAATGAAACAAACTCAATCACATATAAAAAAGAAACATAATATCGGCTCTCAATTCCCCCATACCATGTATAGAAATTGATCATCAATCGCATAAGAATCGCCTCGTTTTGTGATTTTAGATCCTCCAAATCGACTAACTATATTTCGGGGGTGACAATTAAATATATCAAGCTTTGATGGCCACTTCCACCCTTCAAAACTTTTTTGCATAATTGAAATTTTCACGCATTGTCTGTCCTCGCTCCGAGCTAATGTTACCCCAAATGGTCTGAAAATGAAACGGATTGAAGATTAATTAAAGATTTTTTAAAAAATCTATCAATATCGCGGGATATTTCAGTGTTATTACATAAAAAACATATGATTCTTCAACATAAAACTGAACTCGCCTTCTGTAGTTCTTCTGTAGTAATTGCTATACACAACTTTTTAGCAAGTATATTTCTAACTCTGTTTACCGCCCAAATTTTGAATGGTGAGAAAAAAATATATATTTGATAAATATCAATTGTCACTGCAGGTTTCGTTTAAAAACACTTTTTACTTTTATAAATTAAACAACTTATTATTATACAGTGTATCAGTAAGAAGGGAAAAAATTAAACGTTCAAATACAAGTTAGTGAGTCAATGTTACATTGAAAGCTTAAGTTACCCGTATGTATTCCGTAGTTGGTTATTAGTTTTTATCAATTTTCTAACCAATGGTTATTAGCCATAGTGTTTATTTTCTCATTATAGCGTGGAAAGGAATGGTTTCAGGATTGCTATATGGTATAATTAGGTACAAAAGCTGTGTAATAAGTTAATTCTTAGCCCTACTTTAGACACAATCGAAAATAATACGATAAAAAGACCTTGCTGTAAAAAAAAATAAAATTGGTTAAGAAATTACGTATATAGGCTTTAAAGTCTCTTTCTGTGAATCCTTGATTTTCAAGTGTTATACTTTATGCAGGCCGCTTCCAACAGGTTGGTCTGGCAATCTTTGGGGGAGGCCTATGTTCAGCAGTGGACGTCTTGTGGTTGATAATGATGATGATGATACACACATACTGTCAGAATCTAGCGGCCCAATTGCTCTTTCACTATTTCTCATTTAAAGAAATATTCGACTTATGTCAATACGTAATTTTGTATAAATAATTAAAAATCTGTTGGCAGCACTAAGCCCGCAGACGGCGTCAAAAAAATTGTGATTGTTGGATGGGGAATGTTTTTCTTGTGTTCTATTTGTTTAGAAGTTCACGAAGTTCATCCAAATGATATTGTGTCTTAGAAACAACGCCGATATGTGATCTGATATTTTTTACAATCCGTTGAGTAGTTCTAGTTGGTATTTTTCTAATATAAATCGGCGTTATTAGGTTATCCCTTTGCATATTCGTCATCAAAAAAAATCTTGTTACGCCAGACTTATTAATAACTGGGAAAATCGAATAAAAGAATCTTAAGTGTTTTGTGTGTGTTGAACTTTATATTCTGTGAATAAAATACTAAGATGGGTCTCATAATTTCAAGATTTCGAGTGAGTATTTTACGGATTTATTTTAGTTAGCGTATAAATTTTGTAACGTAGCCAAGTCTATTTCGATCAGTTTATCATTTGGCGGCTATTCAAATTTATAATCTCGATCTTTAGCGGTTAAAGTAACGAATGCTATTAGTTTGTTCCCATTTCAAAAGAGGCCTACCGCCGCATCACATATTCATATAGTTACCATATGTTTTAGTTGGTTGGTCATCAGTGTAACTGCCTTTTATTAATAAAATGTGACATAAGAGCAATTACAAAGTATTCTCACATAAATATTCATTATTATGCAGGCTAAATAAGTGCTAAAGCCAACTGCTGTCAGTGATATAAACCTGATTAATCATTGCAAAAAGAGATGCTATGCAAATGTCTCTTTGTCACTAGCCATAGTTTTAAGAAATGTCAGAGTTATTGTTCATGGCATATAAACTCAGTTCATACCCACTTGTAACACTTGAGTTTAGTGAAACTTTTCAATAAGTGTAGAGAAAGTTAGCTTTGCTTCTTGTAGATCGAACTAGGTCTTTCAAGTAATAATAGTGTCAGGTACACTATGGGGGTCTTAAATATTTTTTTTTTGGTGTAGGATAACTTATTTATGTGATTTTTTAAGTAAAGACCATGTATGTCTGTTTGTCTTGATAATATCACTTAAAGTGGCTTTTGTAGACATGCTATTACCAATAACCTTATCGGTATAACTTTAGGGTGATAACGACTACCAAACTTATGATGTATCTATGATAGGGCAATTTTGACCTCAAATGCCTTTTTCTAGGACATATCATGTTAAGAGAATTTTATTATTGATAGGTATAAACATTTCAAGAAGCGTCCGGTAGCAAATAAAACCATTCTAAAATACAGGAAATAAATTAATGGATAATTTGAATATTCTGACATCAGTGTGTTTTGATTACTGTCATGGCATCCATATTCATAAAAATATGCATGCAGTGTAGTGGTGCTAGTGGAGGAATGTTGAAAACATATTTTACATATATGATGAAATATATCAAAAAAATTCTAACGGCACCTGTATCCGGAATTCAAAATGATTAATGAATGTTCTGGACTAGCTGAAGACAACTCAACTAATAGGTGCACAATAATAAAATAAGAATTTCGCCAAACTAAGTTAGTCATGAATGGTGTGACATTTTATTGTTTACAAACCCAAAAAACTATACATTTTTATCAATTTGGCACTTACTTTAGCATAGTAGAATGTAGTTCAAGGCCTTAATATGGTGAAAGAGATTACCTTTCTTACTACCTGGTGTTATCCCAGCCTAATGCCAGGGTCTGCTTGTCCATCATGATTTGATGATAATTGGTATTAAATGGGATCACCCACCAATATAGAATAGATGTTATAAGAAAAATTTTAGTTAAAAAAAATTATATTAATTATTATATCTATTTGTAAATTTGTTTGAGTGATAGAGCCACTCTGAAGACAGTTTTGTCTAGATAACATTTTGATTAAATCATTTATTCTTGTTTTTTTAATCTATTTCAGTATTGTGAACTGTATTTTAATGGTAGTGACTGATAAAGAAAACTGTTACATAATTTCTTACTGAAATTTCTTTATTTATTGGTCATAAATCACACACGTCTGTACACTGTACAAGCTCTCACATCTAGGTGACGAGGTAAACATCTAGGTTCATGTCCTTTCTATCTCACCTGTGTTTTCTTACTTTTATTGTAAATTTATTGTCACTCAGTGCCATAAATATCTTCCCACTGTTGTAGCTTACCTAGTCTCTTCTACTTGAAGGATGATGAGCTTGTTTGTAGACTGCTTGAAGACTCCGGATCTGTGTCTCACTTCCGGTACTCGTACGCCACCGTTGGGTACTTAGGTGCACTCGAAGATACTCCTAGGCTGTTGTAGTGTATTAATTACGAACTCTGCCTGTGGTGGTCGATTCTCGTTACGAGACCGGTATTATCGTGGTCGGCAGTTAACGTCTCGGAGTCAATGTCACCAGGAGTGGACAGCCAATAGTTGGCTATCTCGTAAAGCTCTAAGGTCTGCGTCACTGCATGATCCCCTAGTTGGTAGCCCTGTTGATAAATCTCACAAGAAATGATTAGGTGTGTCTGCCTCCGGATCGTTGCTGCTCACGCTTAATAGATTTAGTCGGCGCACGATGATCTAAAACTCCGCCTATTTAAGCCGAGTGTGCAGGATCTCTTCCGCAGGCGTTTTCTCCCGCAGTGTCGCTTCAAGAGCCGTCTTGACGGAGCACCAGACTTTTCCAGGCACCCCCTGGGTGTGACGCGCCAAGCGTAATGTAACGCCGCTCCATCTGATCTATGGGACCGGTTTCCACCCGACGATGCAGCTCGTAGCTCTTACTTCGCCCCGCGGAAGGTGGTTGCATTGTCTGAGTAAATAAAGTTTGGCCATCTTCTGGCCACCATGCTTTGCGAAGCATGCCATCACTGAGGAGTCGGTGGCTAGGGTCGCGACGTGCTCGTTGTGCATGGAGCTTATAGTGAGGCACGTAAATAGCGCGCCCCATCTCTTCTCTCGGCGATGTCCTTCCTTGATAAATAATCATTGGTCCGAAATAATCCAGCCTGCATTTAGTGAGTAGGCGTTGAGACGGGTTATGGCGGGTGCGCGCTACCTACGTTGTCCGTAGTCGGTGTCGTCGGACTTGCTCTTCTGACGCGACAAATCGCATAGTCCTTTCCAATGATGCGTACTGTCGGCCTCAAATAACCCAGTACTTTTGGCGTAGGTTGTTCGCCAGACGCTTCCGGTTGGCTTGAGCGGCTACGCAGTATTCACAAGTAAGCCGAGTTAAACAAGCCCGACTCAAGATAATAGGACTCTTCATTGGATTTGACTGCGCATTATACGCCATTATCAAGACAACAATTATAAAAAGCCATTAAACTTTTATTAAGATAACGGATTAATTATTTATCGGCTATCATTCCTTACCACATTCAGTATTATATCAAAAGATGGATACGTTCGAGTCGAATAAACAAATGTTATGAAAACATCGTATTGTAATCATTGTGGAATGGTCAATAGGATTCTGTTGTATTGACTCGTTTATTATTCATGTGAATAAATTATCCATTAAACATTAATTCAAAGGAGTTAAAGTTTAAGTAGGTAGGTGAGGTTATTTGGTTAAACTCCAATGTTACAGATTTTGTAGAATGCGTCGCCTTTAAAAGTAAAACTGTGCGAAAATGCGTAACCGTGGATAGAACTATGACTAGTTTTTAAATGTTGTTAAAATCATGTAAGCCAATGATTTTGGATTCATATTTTGTGTTAGAATTGTTAATTTGTAAAAAACACACATGAGATGGCCTGGATTGAAATTTGTGCCTGATTTGGCCATATGCTCGGCCCCTATACCATTATGCGAAGTAAGTTGGGCGAACCTTGGACCTTATTTGTGCACCTGTGTCAACGCCTTCGGGTTTACAAGCACTAGCATATGTATGTATGTATGTCAAGGAATCAACATCTTATGTCTAGGGTGACGAGCGCAGTTCAGTGCCATGCAGTGCTTTGTAATTCAAAGTTCTGTGAGGTGTTGCTTCTGTTTATGGGCAGACGTGGTGCTTACCATCAGGCGAGCGCTTGGCTCGTCTCGTCATCAATCAAATAAAAAAATAAAAAAGATTTGGCGGTCGACAGTGCGGTGGCGTAACTATCAACTGGCACGCTATGAATATTTTGTTGAAGAAATCGACAAAGTAAAAAAATATATATTTATCTATGTAAAGCCAAATCGAACATATTTCGGATTTATCATTGATTGACATATATATCTTAAGATATGAACCGTTGTTATCATATTTTCTATTCACTATTTTACACTGCTAAACACTATGAATAGTAAAAAACACCGTACGTTTTTTTATTTGGTTCACAACTTGGAATATACACACAACTTAATCATACATACAGTTACAGTGTTTTTAATTAATCATGAAGGAATTACAGAGATTGTGCACTGGTCTTAAATAGTACATGTCGACTTAAAAATGTTCTGAACCATATCGAACCTGGATCCATTGCTTTGTTCTGTTTTAAAATGTATATGTATGGCGGAAGGAGTGTGAAAATAATGTCCTTCCCCGGAATCAAGTAAAACCTATGTACTTTCTTGGACATACATAACCCATAATAATAGATAGGGAGCCCTAGAGTAGCTGATCCACTTGACTACTATCAAGCTCATTTTCCGTGAGTAGCTTCGTTTCGATGAGACGCCCAACAATTCCCTATGCGAAAATTCTCTACTGTGGTAGCTAACAGAGGTAGCAAGGATTAAATATGTCGATTTGATGAGTCCCAAAAATTTATTACTAACAGGTTATTTTTTTGTTAAATCTGATGATAATTATCTAAATTATTCGAAAAGATATTTGTCCTACAAAATGTATGGTTTGATCAAAGAGTCCCCCCCTTCCAACATGTATCGATAACGAGGTCATCAAAAATGATTACTAACCAGCTGCTTTTTTTTTTGTTACTTACTTAATATGTATATAATTCAACAGTCATATTGTCCTACAAATTGCGTGGTACGTTATCCCGGTCCTACGCTCAAAAGTAGTAGTACAGATCCTTGATGTAAAAATAATTACTATCAAGCTGAATCTTCGTAAATAGCTTCGTTTCGATGAGACGCCCAACAATTTCCTATGCGAAAATTCTCTACTGTGGTAGCTAACAGAGGTAGCAAGGATTAAATATGTCGATTTGATGAGTCCCAAAAATTTATTACTAACAGGTTATTTTTTTGTTAAATCTTAAGATAATTATCTAAATTATTGGAAAAAATATTTGTCCTACAAAATTTATGGTTTGATCATAGAGTCCCCCCCTTCCAACATGTATGTAATTATTTCGGATGGGCAATAATTGATGATAAATATGAATATTACTGGTTTGATGGTCCCCAAAGTCCATCTTTTGAAGAATTATCTTCTGGCATACAAGGTACTGGTCCGGAGTCCCTGGGCCAGCTGATCCACTTGATTACTATCAAGCTAATTTTCCGTGAGTAGCTTCGTTTCGATGAGACGCCGAACAATTCCCTATGCGAAAATTCTCTATTGTGGTAGCTAACAGAGGTAGCAAGGATAGAATATTTCGATTTGATGATACTCAAAAATTTATTATTTTATTTGTAGGACAATATTCAAATCATTTTTTATGACCTCGTTATCGATACCTATTGGAAGCCCCTCCTTCCAATAGGTATGATTACTAACCAGCGGATTTTTTTGTTTTTACTTAGTTAATATTCATATAATTTAACAGTCATATTGTCCTGTATATGTATATATACATATTCTATATATATATATATATATATATATATATATATATATATATATATATATATATATATAATTGGAATCTCGGAATCGGCTCTAACGATTTTCATGAAATTTAGTAATAAGGGGATTTCGAGGGCGATAAATCGATCTAGCTAGGAATCATTTTTAGAAAATGTCATTTTGTTCGTGTTTTATAAACTTAAACATAAACTTGGTAGAAAAATATGACTCTTCCTGACATCTATTGGCAAATAATAATACTACTTTTTTATGAGCACAACAGCAGATGGCGTTGTTAAGTAACACGAAGTCAATGAGTGTTTGCTTTGAGGTTAGACTTAATTCCTGACATCTATTGGCGAATAATAATACTACTTTTTTTTTTCACCCGAGCAGAGCTCGGTCGCCCAGGTACTGTAATTTAAATTGTCATTTTTGTCTACGATAGTGTGTACTTTGACCGGACTTTGATTGGACTTTGACCGGACTATGACCGGACTTTAACCGGACTTTGACAGGTCTTTGACCGGACTTTGTTATGTAATATAAATTGATATTTTTGTGTACGATAGCGCAATAAATGAATATTGTGTTTAATCACACATGTAAATGATAGTACTTTTATGCTGATAAATAAAGCAATTCGTGTGAAATTATTCCCTCTTCGTTACAAAATATTCAAAAATGCACAACGTTAATGTTTAAGTTTTCACTTCTGCCGGCACTCCCGGAGTTGCAACCCATTGTTTTTTTTATATGTAAATACATAATAAATTTTAAATAAATAATACATTTTTGTAGCTACTGTATTTATTTACTTAATTGTTGTACTAGTTTACAAAAAAAATAAGTTATTTAAAAAAAGGTGTTTTCACTGTCTCTTATGTTACAAATAGGAAAACGAAAAAATTACAATTCTTGTCGGACTAGTGATACATACCTGTTTTCTTGTAGGACATTGTTTGATTTGGATAGAGAACACACTAACCTATTATGTAATACTTTTGTCCTACAGTTAGTAATGAGAAAAATGGTCTTGTGGTATTAACAATTTCTGAGCGTAGGACCGGGATAACGTACCACGCAATTTGTAGGACAATATGACTGTTGAATTATTTACATATTAAGTAAGTAACAAAAAAAAAAGCAGCTGGTTAGTAATCATTTTTGATGACCTCGTTATCGATACATGTTGGAAGGGGGGGACTCTTTGATCAAACCATACATTTTGTAGGACAAATATCTTTTCGAATAATTTAGATAATTATCATCAGATTTAACAAAAAAATAACCTGTTAGTAATAAATTTTTGGGACTCATCAAATCGACATATTTAATCCTTGCTACCTCTGTTAGCTACCACAGTAGAGAATTTTCGCATAGGGAATTGTTGGGCGTCTCATCGAAACGAAGCTACTCACGGAAAATGAGCTTGATAGTAGTCAAGTGGATCAGCTACTCTAGGGCTCCCTATCTATAACCCCTATCTATAACCCCTGACCTCTAGAAATAGTTATTTATGACTTTTCAGTGTTATTTAGTCGGACTTAAGTTTTGTTAAACTTATTCTATTTATTCGTCTGAATGATGATATGGGCAGGTAGCTCGTCTGATGGTAGGCGTCACGCCTGTCTAAACAGTTGTTTAATTACAAAGTACTGCATGGAATTAGTGGCTCGTTCAAGCGAATCGCGCTCCGCAGGCCGACATAATATTCTGCCCTATAGTCGAGGGACCCAATGTCTCTTGACGATCGACGTAATATTTGGACTGCACTGTACTGTACTTAACATCAAGTTCTGTGTAGTCACTTTGCCGTGCCGGGATAAAAAAATTGAATTGCACTTCTCCTCATGATGTAAGATTTAAGTTAAATCTCATAATGCTCGGTCATTTAAGATCCGCGCGGGCTTACTATTAGGTATCTGACATCCCCAACTATCCTTTCCTGTTAGAAGGTCTACGCTGTAGACAGTTTAGCTACAGCATGAATAGGCCGGATGGACCCAGTTACCACTGTCTTATAGAAGACCAAATGTGAAATAGCAAATTGCTGTTACGTTTTTTAGGGTGAGTGAGATATCCGTGGGCCCAAAACCCCCTCCCCTTCCCAAACCTATTATTATCCCTTTTCTTTAAGTTGGGCAACGCATCCATAATTCTTATTTTGGGCGGTGGATCAGGTGGTCGCTCGTCTGCCGGCCACTGCTATAAAAATAATGAAACAAAGAAATAGCACTTGACCTCACTTTCCGTGTGTAGTTTAGACATGCAAATTATGCTTTGTATGCCCTTTAGAGGCAATGTTAATTGAATGACGTCGATTTTTTTGTAGTCGCGAATACTAGTCATTGATAAAACACATTCACTTTAAAAAATGCAGCGAAATCTGAAAGCATTTGCTTGTTACATTGAATGTAACACAATCAAATTTGGATCTTATTTGTAGGCATTTAAGATGTTAATAAAAGTGTTCGTAATGGTGTTCACGGTCTAGTAACCGTGGATTTGAAACTTTCATCTTTGACCGGCAAAATATCAAATGTCTGTACTATCATCCCATGTCTGGTGGTCCGAGGTTTTATTTTTAAATATGTTTCGGGCTCGAGTGATTTCGATAGTACTAAACATAACAGAAATAACTACATACTTCACATACGATCAGCATTTTTATCTTTACTGAAACTTAAAACGCAACATCATTCTGTGATAATCATGATGAACATTTATGGTTGTGTTAAAGATGGTTCCAGATCTTGTATTGATGTATTAAAAAGTTCTGTTAAAGTCATAAAATTGCCGTTAGACGGTCGACCATTCAGTAGCAATTCAGTATTTGGGTGACTGATGTTGATTGACTAGTGAGTCAACCGTCTAGTGCTGTTGAATTGACGATCTGGACCCCTATGTTATAAAAGGACACGAAGCGACGCAGTTCGAAAACGTAGAGCGAATATAACAGAATAACCATCACAATAATAATATTTCCAGGAGTCAATCAGGCATATTATTTCGGGTTGTTCGTATCTTGCTAACGGCGAGTACTTGCATAGACATAACTTAGTAGCCAAGATCATATACCAATAACTTGCTCTTCAATATCACCTTGTGATCACTGAGGTACCATATTATCAATATGTCCCCCAATCGGTTCTCGAAAATGGACATGCAACGCTGTATTGGATCGATCTATCATCACGGACAGGAGTATTTTTGCCATTATTGGCAACAATACGCCTGATATTGTGGTAGTAGATCGATTAGCGCGCCGGGTAATACTTGTCGATGTCACCATTTCGCATGACGAAAACCTCGTTAAAGCCGATAAATATAAGCTGTCTAAATATTTATACCTGGCACACGAGGTTACTGACATGTGGGATGTGGACTCGACAGTTATTGTTCCCATAGTCGTTACTGCTAATGGGTTGATACCAAAGAGCCTCGGCCAACACCTTCAAAAGTTCTCGATTAACAAAGAGCAAAGAGTACATATTTCAGAGTACAGCGAGTATAAAATACTGTGACTCAAATAAAACAATCGGTAAAATATGTTTTGTTAGGGAAAATGTATTATTATTGCAACGTGTTATGCTTGAATTTTTATGTATTTTTTTATCATTTAATTAAAATTATTCTAGGAAACATTTTTTTTCATATACGTTTTACTTACATTTTAATCTTTGTGGTAGTAATTTAGATAAACAATTATTGTAACGGTTATTTAATACCTAATGTGTGTTGACATATCGATGTATGTTCGGAACTTCGTTTCAGATTTATAGAATAAGGGCACAGGCTCGTCAGTATTTTAAATCGTGCCATTGTAGTGACCCACGAACGAAATTTAAGGACGATTTACAAATTCGTGTTTTTAATTACTAGTCGGGTTTTTAGTCTATTCCAATAGTACCATGCAATATCTTGACTCATACGGAATTATAATGTAATGTTATCCGACACCTTGTCGTCGCGTGTGGCTGCAGCTTGTCACCAGAACATTCCCTGTATATTATGCTACAATTGTGTCACTGATTGCTTCATTTTTGTTGACCTTCGTTGACTATGTATACCCGTCAGATATTTTGTATTCAAAATAACATTTTCCTATATTGACTATGTAGTCAGGATTTCAGAGTATGTCTTTTCTCATACGGTCTAAATCAATCAGTTATTCCGTGAAGTTTCTTTACTAACACATAACGCTAAAATTTTATGTATAGACACTCGTCCTTGTTTGTACTTCGACCAAAACATACCTATTAATTTCCCGTGCAGGGAAGGTAAAGGTATATAATAATATTTATGACATAATGATTTTATATATGTGATTAGCGTTCTGTACGGAAAAACGTTTATCTATATGTATATCTACCTATTTACCTTATTTAGCCTGCGTTAACGGCAAAACTTATATTTGTTGTGCACATCTATGCTATATTGTCTTTCGAATTAAGGCTATAAGTTTTATACCTCTACCTTTTTTAACTAATTCCCGTACCGGAAAACAACCTTTACAAAGTCAATTAGAAAAACATCTGTAACATTTTAACGTCTGATTAGATTTTCTTCAAACATAACTAAAAACAATCTCGGTAAAACCAGCTTTGAAACAAAAAGAAACTCCATTCACGTAGTTTTCAATTCATACACATACACGCACGCTACACACACACACAGATAAATAGAGGGGCCAAACTCATAACACTCCTCAAATGTGACTGATCTTACAATAGACCGATGATGATAGCAATGAAGATCAAGTTATTGATATCGTTTCAGCGCAAGAAAACGACAACAGAGATACTCGAACGACTGGAGACAGACCTGAAGCGCATAGAGAAAGATGGCCTTTACAAAGAACAGACGCACAAGCGGGTCATTGGCTATGTCATGGCGTACTCGGTGGGGCTTTACGTGCTGTTCGCAGTGATGTACTACTACATGTATGCTGGTAGGACGCAATACTGGTTGCATTCACTGCTATATGCGTCGCCGTTGCTTGTACTTCCTGTTCTGTAAGTATTATTGATTATTTTCATTATAACAAGTGTGTGCCGTCCCATATTTTTCGTATTGTGTTTGTTTTGTGTCACACATTAGTAAGTGATCCCGATCGCCCTTGAACACCCACAAGACCAGAAGAATCATGTTTGTGTTGCGGACTTTACAGAAAAGGGGGTGGGAAAAGAAGAAGGTTGGAAATGGAAGTGGAAATTTAGGCCTCCATTTATCTCATTCACCATACGAAACGCAGCAACAAGCTGCTACTTAACGTTGGTTTTCTATGACATAGTGGTAAAGGCCTGCTTAAGCCCATATATGCTGTAGATAAAACTGTCTACAGCGCGGCTCTTCCATTTATAAAAATGCACTACGGCATTGTATATCGGTTCTGCCAACAGACTCCAAGAGTTAAGAGTCCTAGAGTATGGCAGTGACATACTGACGAACAGACAGACAGGACGAAACTATTTGGCGTTAATTTTTGTCTTTTGGATACGGAACCTTAAAAAGGACAATGGTTTCTGTATGGAGAAACTTAGACAGAAGGTTCTCGTTATGTTTAAATAATTATCAAGACCACCAGCTTTCACTCGCGACGTCGCTCGCGTGATCTGCGATTTCCGAAATGAAAAGGAACCTATAACCGTCTCCAGGGCACATCTCTCTCTGTACCAAAATTAAACAAAATCCGTTAAGCGATTTAGGCGTGACAAAACAAAATCAAAGCAAGCTCACTTTCGCATTTATATTATTCGTTGGTATAATAATATTTGTTTGTCTGTAGAGTGATATTCCTCCGTTCTATGATCTCGTGGTACTACAACTGGACCCTCAACAAGAACCGACTGAAACTCTCCAAGATGAGAGAAGAGAAAAAGAAGATTCTAGAAGACGTCATGAACACGGAGACTTATAAGGTAAAAGCAATTTTAATTATCTGTAAAAATTCATACACCCTTATCTGAGAAGCGATATGTGCAAACTGCTTGTGTGTATAGATTTATCATGATTTTTTGTAGCATATGATGGCAAACGAGCAAGCAGGTAACATTTTGTTAAAAAAAAACAATACATTGCAATAACAAGCGACAACGCTTCTATGTTCAGAAAGAACTATACATTAACGCTACAAATATTTAAAATAATCCTCAACCCATTGACTCCAGCTCAGCATAATCATAGCTTTTATTTAATATATCGCTTTTTTACTTTTTGATTTTTTAATAACTTTTTTTTGTGGTTCCCATGCATGGCGGTTAAAAAACCCGGGACCCTAGGTTAAATTACTACATATTAATTTTGGGTTAAATTTCAAAATCGATATAATTTCTGATTAGTCTTTTTTCACTTCACCAAGTCTTTAAGACGAATCTTCACCTTAGAAGCAAACGGGCGTAAGTTCTATCTAATTGTAAATAATATACGCCAGTATGCTTTTGAGATGAACAAATATTGAAAAAAACAACTGAACAAATCTAATGACGCTTCCATTGCAGGTAGCTAAGGAGATCCTGGACAAGTACGGCAGTCCGGACGAGCAATCGAAAGCGCTGAAGCCTTTCACGCCGACATTGAACGTCCCTGGTAATCCACCTAGCACACCCGTCCAAGGTAGAATCCTATATGTATAGTCCTCAGCTCGCCATCATAATAATCTCATATACTCGTAATTATACATTGTATTTTATATATAAATAAATGAAATTGAAATATGTGTCTGATTTTAAAATAACTAATTTGATAAGCTCATATGTTTTCTACTAAAACTCGAAACACTCCGTGTCATTTTTTTGTCTAAAGTATTTTTAACAAAATCATTGTATATAACACATATCGCATAAAAATCTAATATAAATAAGGTAAATCGTCACATCGCAAAAAACATTGGTTAGTATATAAAATTGTAAAGATATAAGACCCTGAATCGCAGTGCCTCTACTGTTATCCATTAAAGAGATTTCCATCTAAATAATAATAATAAATAAAGATATTTATTGCCAAAATTAAATTAAAACTATCTTATGAATAAACAGAAAGTACAAAAAAAAGAAATTGCAAAAGGGCATGGCTCAGCCGATGCTATCTAGGATGGGAACCCTAATCAGCACTGATTTTCAGCCATTCCTATCTATTCTTTCCTCCCTTCTGGTTTCTCTCGTGCTTGGCATTGTACCCAAATTTACATGACACCACCACGGACGCTCAGTTGAAATACCACTAAACGGTCACCCATACATAGACTGACCGCGCTTAGAGTTGCTTAATTTGCTAATCGTTTACCGATGAGCGAGTGCAACTGGCTGTGAGCACCTCAAAATGAATACGAAAGTTGCATTACTGACAGCTAGCCGTTTCAACGCTCCCTCTTCTCTAATTAATATACATACATGAAACTTATGCCCATCTCTCGCCCATTCTACGCGGGGAAGTCCCTTTGCGAGTTATAAGTAACTCGCACATTAAGTTGTTTTCCAATGTAACGCCAATTATAAAGCTATAAGAAACTAACTGCTCTCGCTTCATTCTACACGCGGGAAAATAAATACATGACATCTCAATATGGGGTTTTGTTATTAAATAATAAAGATATAACATAGCTCGCACTTCGTTCTTCATGGGGAAGTCCCTCTGTAAGTAACGTATAGTGGTTCGTATATTTAACCGAAGTTATCGAAAATCGCAAGTATATCGAGATAGATACACGTACAGTATTCATTTTACACGGGGAATTCCTTGCGCAAGTAAATAAAATAGGTCAATCTCAAGATGTTATGTACTCTGCATTTTAATTTCGATAGGTATCAATAGATGGTGTTGTTATTCAATTATGAAAATTAACCTTTGTTACTTGTAATATCGTTTTAATACTAGCCGCCCTCTGAAAGTACCCCTGAATGTGCATGGATTCGATTTTTTGTCAATAAAACTATCATAAAAAAATAAATAATGTTTGTAAGAAAATATAACAATCTGAGTTTAAAAATAGTAGGGGAGACTGGGTACGGTTGTGACAGGTTACGGTTGTGACAGTCGTGATAATCGCGAAACTATACGGAATACGGGGAAGAGTGTAAGGGGAAAAAGAAGCGCGATACATGTCTACACATGTTGCCCAGTATTGCGTTAGTCGGTGCGCGACGTAAACAAAAGCAGGAGGCCACATTGCTTTTCAAGAGCCAAAAGTAAGTTTTTTTGTTCAAATTCTTTGAATATCCACTTTTATTGGTATACAGATATACTATAGCAAATATTTTTTTGTTGTGAATTGAATATTAGTCGTTAATAACAAATGATTACTTTTTACATACATAATTTAGTTTAGTCATGGTATTTTATTGTTTTCAGAAGCATGCGTTGGGTACGGTTGTGACAAATTCAGTGGGTACGGTTGTGACATATATTTTTTTATGTTTTTGCTTTTAGATGCCCAGAAAAAGCTTGCGGAAAGAAGAGAAAGAGCGCGGTCTGATATTTGTCAAAATAAGGATGCTTATGATGAAGTAAAACGTGGCACTTCTTTACGGAAATTATAAGAGTAGAAGTGATTGTAGATTTAATTTAATTTGATATATAAATGTAAACTTTATATAGAAGAAAAGTATTTTGTGTTATGTTAAACATTTCTAACAATAAAAGTCATTATAAACCATTTCTATGAATGTTTACGTCTGACCCCACCCACTGTCACAACCGTCCTTGGGGTGTGGTCGGTTGTGACATTTTCCCTTTTTTTAAAACATTTGATGCTATAACTAATACAGCGTATTTTGAGACAAAATTTCAGTATTTTTGTGTAGACAAATGTACAAACTACGATTTAAATAATTTTTGTCTCAACCAGATAGTAAATTAACAAAATTATTGGCGGTCAAACTTAAATTGTCACAATCGTACCCAGTCTACCCTACCTAGTGCAATGACTTCAGTGTATACAACTAGACCGGCTACGTGGTACATAGAAATTGCGGCGCTAAGTTGTGGTGCATTGACCGTAACTCAATATTACCATCACGCTTACTCTTAACTTGAACCCCTCTGCCGCTCCCTGTCTTTCAGCTGTCTAACACCTGCGTTATTTGACATAATATTTGTGTACTATAACAGCCCGTCTAATAGTATACACTAAAGTCTAAATAAAAATAACAATTTTAATAATATTTTGTGTACACTGACTTTTTCTATTCCCAAATACTATACTATGCGATCCTAATAAGAATAGCAACGTCAATGACAGTTTACCAGTAAACATTATAAATAGACAGCATCCTTAGCGCAGTGGGCGAGTAGCTGCCTGTGAAACGATAGACCCCAGATTCGATTCCCGCACCGAGACAAAATATGTTTGTGTGATCCACAAATATTTGTTTCTGGTTCGAGGGTTGTGGGACTAGACCCTCGTAATTTCTGGTTAACCTAGTGTGGGGTCAGGACTATGTGTGTGACTTTAAGGTGTTTTTTTTAATAGCACAGGCCGGCAAATGAGTCATGGGTCACCAGATGGTAAGTGATCTCCACCGCCCATGTACGCCCACCACCAGAAGAATCATGGGCGCGTTGCCGACCTTAAAGGAAAGGGGTAATTAGGGATTGGGAAGGGGAGGCGGATTTGGGCTTCCCGATATCTCACTCACCGTACGAGACGCAGCAGCAAGCCGCTAATTTACGTCGGATTTCTGTGAGACAGTGGTAACGACCCCGTCGAGCCAACCCATTCATGCTGTAGACAAAACTTTCTACGGCGTGGCCCTACCACTCAACAACACCTATAGTATTTCTGACAACTTAAATCGTTCCTATTCTTATTTCGATCACAGTAAACAGATTTACATTTCTGTAACGTATATTCCTCTTATTGACAGCTACTCCTGGTCAGCTGCGACAGAGGCAGTTAGCTCTGCAGACGTCCACGCCGATACCTAACAATATGAACATGGTGGCACTGAGCAATACTCCAGCGGCTATGTACAAAGGGCCGCGACTTAGAGTGAGTATTGTATAGTTTCATTGTTATATTACCTGGAACATTTTGTTTAATTTTTTTTATTCGAGCATGGCAAAGTGATTGCACTATACCTGATGGTAACCGCAGTGCAGTCCAAAAAAACCAGCAACTACCGACAAACAATGAGTTTATCGGTGGTCACCAGAGTTATAAATAAAATAAAAAATGCCTAGCCTTAGCCTGTAAAATGCTTCGTCCCTCTTCGGAGAGGGAAGAAACAAATCGAGGAGTCTGCGACAGGACAAGCGGATGACTGATGCAGGCACAGTAATACAAGGCGTGTGGATCACTATGGCAGGTAAAACCTGCCACCATGTATACGGTGGTCGCTATCCGGACGGATATGAATATCCTACCACCAGCATTTTAACACCATGTATACGGTGGTCGCTATTCAGACGGATATGAATATCGTACCACCAGCATTTTAACACCATGTATACGGTGGTCACTATCCGGACGGATATGAATATCCTACCTACTAGCATATTTAATACAACAGTTATTTTTTGTTTCAGTCTGACCAATTACCGCGACCTCTATTAGACAAGAACCGCTCAGCCATGGACCGAGTGGTGGATTACTTGCTGAAAGACGGTCCCAATCACCGCATGGCACTCATATGTAGCGAGTGTTGCTCGCACAACGGTACGTGCAGTTGATGGTTTCTTATGGTGCTGCCACACCGGTGTTATAAAATGTTTACAAACATTTAATAACATTAAACATTTACTAACATTGTAATAAAATGTATCAAATTTTTGTTAACAAATGTTTAATAATGTTTTGTAAACATTTTATAACAGCGGTGTGGCAGCACCATTACGTTTACGAGAAAGTTACTCATTGAAATAACCGCGATAAAATCCGTTTAAATTAGTTTTATTTCAATGGGTACGTGCAGTTATTTCAAAATTTTCTAACAATAAATAATATCTTTATTATAATGTTTGTTTACACGGGTCTCAATCGCGTAGCATTTGAATGTATAAATATCCGTGACAACCCGTGACCACGGCTGATGTAACTCGGTCGAAACGTCGGCGAATAAATAATAGGTATTTGTACCTTCAATTACTATGCGATTAAGACATGTTTAAATAAATATTATACTATGTATACAAATCGCAAAAGCCTAAAAAGATAAATAATATCACTGGCTGGAAAGAAGCATACTCAGTAACAAGAAAATCTGACGTTGCTTGAACATAGTTAAAACTTTTTAAATTTAAGTTATATGTATTTTATAGGCTATTTTATGATAATATTGTCGACCAACGATAAACAATGTGTCCATCGTTGGTCGGCAAGATCATGCCGGCCTGCCAAAGGGCCAAGGGGGAGGGGAAGGAAAAAGGGATGGAAAAAGGGTGAGGATCAGGGGGCAAGCCCCCTGGGGAGAACCGGATATACACTGGCTGACCCTGGAACGCGACACACACAAGGTGGGCCACTATGGCAGGTTTTAGCAATATACGTAAGGAAATTAAAAATAAAACAACATCGCTATTCGGTATCTTTATTAGAACTCAGAGGGCGTTAAATGCAAGTAACATTTCTCTGTGTCCATAAAGGCATGGCGATGGTTGAGGAGTTCGAGTACGTGTCGTACGTGTGCGCGTACTGCGGCAAACTGAACCCGGCGCGGAAACAACGGCCCGCCGCGCCGCTGCTGTCGCCCGCCAGGCAGCCGCCGCCACTGACGCAACTGACGCAACTGACGCACCGGAACATACACGGTCAGATCTATTGTAATTCCGTCTGTAGACTAGTCTAGTTTAACCGGATGATAATGTCATATCAGTAGACTTTTACTAGCTTGTAAAAAGCTGTTACAGGACAAAAATAAAAAGCATCCTAAAAATTATATTTGTTTTCGAACTGCCGAGAAAAATATTTTACATTTAAATTATATAAAAAACTACCGCGCAAAATATCACTGAAAGCTCTGGAATAAAAAAAATGAAATTTGTATAGATGTTGGTCCTTCGAGCCGGAACTGTTTTAATTTTATATCAGAGACGGACACGAGCAAGCTTATAAGCGATTCACATACTTATGTAGTCATAGCAGTCCATAAACATATTATTATTATACCGACGTGTACTATACGTGGGGTTTCTGCGGTCTGCATAGTTCATCTGTGGCTACATCTATGACTACAGTGTGGTAATGCTGGCTGTTTGAAATGAATATGCCTTGATGAATAAGCCAATTGGGATATTAATGATTACTCGAGATCTTTGGTTCTGTTTATAGCCTCGTAAAACAATGTGATATTCAAGTTCTTAATTTTGATTATTTACAGTTTCCATGCTCATGTTTGTATTACAGGCAGCGGCGATGATTCTTCCTTAGCAAGCTCGGCTAGTGACAGTGAAGATGAAAACATATTAAATGGCGTTTCTAAAATTGGCGGTAATTATTTGTTTATTATTATTTATGATATTTTCCTTACCTGATTTAGGCCAACATTATCTTCTTTAGCCGGTTTTGACATCCTTTGAGACGCAGTGGTCGCGTAACCAACTGTGAAGCGATTCGGACATCCAGACAAATGTCTGCGATCCACATATATTTGTTTTGCGTCTGGGAGTGTTTTCTCTTCAGAGGGGTTGACGAGAGGTAGGCGGCCGATCGTAAATACTACAAGCCAAATATTTCTGTAACATGTGTTAAAAAGCATGTTGCTTCGACCCCACTGCGAGTGGGATAAGCAGGAAGGACCCGATTTAGACAAAATGAGATTTTCGTACAATTCTCATTTCTAAATTATGTGATACGGCCTCGTTGACTGGGCTTGCAACTTTCTTGTTTATAATAGATCTTGATCTTTATTGGTTGTCTCGTCTTTCAAGTAACATTGTGATTGCCCGACTTGGAATTTGTACCCCGGACCTCACGGTTTATCAGCCTAAGCACGCTGCCACTAGACTAACAAGTGGAATGTTCGATGTTTCTTTCTAGATATTTAGGGCCTTACCTATAAACTTTCTTATCCATTGATAAGTTAAACACTGTTTTCGTCTCTTTCTACCCACTTTATAAATGCCGTTGATAGAGAAAGACAAAAGAGTAGTAATTAAACAATGCTTATGTAACGTTTTTAAGTAAGGTCTTTGGGGCCTTCTAAAATCCTTACAAATATAAGTTTGCATGGTATCATTAGCTAAGGGGTGCTATGTTGTTTCGCAGGTTCAGAAGGCGAGTCAGATCGTCCCCCCTCCCCCGCGGAGGAGGTGCCGAAATCCGACGCCGAGAAGAAACAAGACTGAACGACTTTTGTCAATTTACATAAAATGTTAACGATTACGATAATTATTTATTTGAGCATTGAACAATGAGCGGTGTTAGAAATAATCGATTTTCAACCTTCCTGAAATAGTATAGAGTTGATTTTTTCAAAAGGACCTAGGACGTTGAATGCTGTGATGTGTCTGTACTAGATTTGAATGAATTTTGCAAATATCGAAGGCCGTGATATCAGACGAATACAAATTTATTATAATTTGTTATTAATTCTATAAACTCATTATCCTACAGCTGTATGTAAACTAGAAAATGTGACATATTTTTAAATCTAATTATTTAAATAATATATTGGTTTGACAATTAAAAAATTATTGAAATTATTTCGTCGACATTTCTATATTACAGGAAGGTAGTTAGTCGTCTTTCATTGGTTATCACGGTCGTGTATCTTCGGCTCATTGGAAACATCCGAAGTCGAATAACACTGGTTTCTACAGGAAACCCAGTTTTGTTTTAATGCATTTTCGATATTAATTTGCTGTTGACCGACAATAATTATATAGTCTTTTCATAATTTATAATCCATCTACCGGGTTTTAGTTCAGAATAACTGGTCGATACACCTTATTGGTTATCCTAAACAGAATATTTAAATCTATAACAATGGGTTCACCAAAAAGATCCGTAACACATATTAGAACTATAATATGGAATTATCCAATTTAATGATGGCACGAGCGCGAAATATAATCAGTATCCGGTACTACTTTGTGTTACTGACACGATGTTATTTCTATTCAGCCTGCTCAAGGCGAAATTTAAATAGCATTTAAAATATTTAGCGTATTAAAACACCAATATTATTCATACGCGAAATTTAATTCAATTAGTATTGTATTCTTACCCCAAATCGAAATTAATAAAATACGTTCATCGTAAATGTTTATTTCATGATGTGCATGAGATGTGTTAGAAATTCAAAAAGTACCGATATCGATTGTCATATAAAAAATAAATATCAATAATTCAGTTTGACGCTTGGTCAACCTTTTTTGGTGTACTATTAAAATAACAATATGATTACTAAAACTGATAAATTATCCATAATTCGATAATATGTCGCCGTAAAATATCGATATAATTAAGTAAAAATATCGATATGTATCGATATTTAGTATATATAATAGTATATGCATACTGAAATGTTTCAGTATGCATATACTATACATCAAAAGCTATTACATTTTTGAGATGATATTGGGTGTGGTCTCAAACGATAGCTATGGTCCTTGTGTATTTATTGAATCAGTGCGCGTGCGTTACAACGTCTGGGTGTCCATCTATAGGTTTTCTCCAGGCTTTCCTTGTCAACAACTCTAATTTATCTGTTAAACGTTTTACGTTGACATCTCACTCAAACTACTGATGACAAGAAGGCTTAACTCCTTAACTAGCTAAATCGTGACTCACGGCGCACTCTGAACTATTCCGAAATATTGATACACGAAAAGACCCATGAAAAACGTTTTTTTGAGTATTTCAAGAACTTTCTGCACATTACTATGTACACGGTAATAATTTTTAATGGAATAATTGATTGCACCGAAATCGATTGTGATGTATTCAAAGACATTGCTGCTTAAACAACGCAGAAGAAGTCATCTTCGTAGACATAGTTAATAACAGTTACTCCTTTGACGCCTATCGTGAATATGTATAGCGAATATTGAAGTGACGTCAGTATGCCGATTTTGATACGAATAAAATATGTTTTAGATGTGCAATCAAATAATTCATTGTGAGCAATAAAAATAATTATAACTATATGCAAAATCCCTTATTCAAAACACTCAAAAACTATTGCGTACTTTTTGCCTCTAATTTTATAGCATAGTCCCTAACATATAAAATGACAATACATTCAATGGATAAAAGTTGGGCATACGCGTTTATGAATAAGGACGAATTTCCTCCCTTCTCTGTTGCAATGTGTTGCCATCGTAGGACCATTTAATAGACACAGTGAAGTCGAGTGAAAAAGAGGATAGTTTAAATTTCACTGTTCCTTTTTTTAAGTATAATGGCTGTCAATTCCTGATTAATAATAGATTTTCTCCTGAAAAATATATAAGGCAAAGCAGTGTAGCAGTGGTGGAAGATTTAATCATATACTAAACATAGCCGTTTACAATATTTTATTCTTATTCCAATTGTATCCATCGTGCCTTGCTTAATTCACTCTTATTTATACAGATATAACGAATTTTGTCGATTATTCCCCATGCAATAATTTTTGGCCTTTAGTATATATTATGTGTAAAATTTATTACTCTTTATCGATTTATTTTTATTTATCACAATATATAATGTGGCTGGATACTTAAGTTTATTTATTTTTATACAAAAATGGGCATAAAATTAAATAGTGCTGCGTCATATGAAATCCGACATAATAATTTAAAATCTAATTTTACCAATAAAACCAGGATAGCTTGGGATATAATATGGTATATGATATAATTCCTAATTATTTACTTCATATCATTCGATAATCATAAATAAAATATCGATATCATTACATACCAATTCTTCGTCAACTTTGGGCGCATTCAAAATGGCCGCACGAATCGTCGCGACGCTCTGCGGTTTATTTGAACTCGCCGTTATACCGTTACTTAATATGTATTATATAAGATTTTTTGAAAATAATTGTAAAATGATAAAACTGTACGACATAGTCTTGGACACATTGGTTCCAGGCAATGACGGACACGTAGCAATTGGCCCATTTATATTATGAATTATGATAAAATGTATTCATTACAAGTATATATCGATACCTGGAAATATCGGTAAACCGTTGGCACATTTATGCTAAACTCTTAATGTAGCACGTTAATTTAATCGTCACATACCTATTTTAGCCTTTATTAAAAGCGGTTTATTGATGTGAAAGTCGTGGCCAGCAAGACCAAAGTACCCGCCTCTGAATCATCTATCCTTATCTCTGGTAAAGGATTAAACCATATCCTCACCAATAGGCCTCAGACAAATAATCGTGAAAATATGACTCATGAAGTCATGACCTTCCGAACAGAGGTGTTTATATGGTTTATTCCCTTATCCCGCATTGAAGTGTGGATACATGTTTGTATGTCATTGGGAGGTATACCATAAAGAATAGTCATTTTGGTCGAACGCATAATGAATTATGCGTTATCACATACGTGGCCTGACTCTATCGTCAAAGATTCCATGTTTGAATTCTTCGCTATTTAAGTTCCATCATTTTCCACATAGCGTCGAAAATAAAGACATATTGGCGTCATTTATTTTCTATTTTATAATAAAATTCGTGCTACTAAGTCTTGATTAAACTCGACATGCTTTTTCTAGTCAAAATACATCCATTTTTCATTAATAAAAATAAAGCATTTATACCAATTTTTAACATAACTTTTTGTTGTCTATACAGGGTTATTTTTAAAACACCAGCAACCTCGCAGGGGTAGATACCTAAGGTTATAAGCTACTACTTTTGTTCTACGACTTTTGATAATTTGTTAGATTTTATTTTCATACAAAAATAAGTATTCATTTAATTTCCGTCTTGAATGTTACCTACGCGCATCGCAGATTACGTAAGCAAAAACGCGAAGCGTGGGGAACCGGGCTAGCGCCTTTGAAGGTCAACGCCCGAGCAGCTGAGCGGCGCCTTTGAGTCGCGCGCGCACGCCGCGCCGCGCCGCAGTCTACGAAGAAAAACACGACACAACAAAAACTTGTAAAATCATTTTTTTTGAATATATTGAGTTATATCCAAACTCGTAGAACAAAAGTTGTTCCGTATGGGGTCAGCTATCTGGTCCTGCGAGGTTGCTGGTGTTTTAAAATTAACCCTGTAGATGTTTTTTTTAACTAAATCGTTTATTCCCTAGACATTCCTGTTAATTAATTTCCCTTTGGGTTAGTTTAATATTTTTAGTGTTAGGACATGTTCCGTTATCACTTTTCTAACAAGACAGGCATATTGTATTGTGTAGTTTTAGTAATAGTCTTTGGGTTGAAGTAGTGGCAAATATAACACCTATGTTTTACATACTATAATAAATAACTGGCTGAAACCAATTTGAATAACTAGTAGTGTAGATCTACTTAATACTAGTCTTCCTTTTTATATGCGGTATGTTTGTTGGTGAATGCATAACCTGTCGCTATCTTGACCCAATAATTATAATTTAGATCACATAAACTATATTAACGAACAATAATACACCCTATCGCTTAGGTAATATCGCTTATGGTCGGTTTCAGTAAACTATCTTAGGTTGACTATCCGGACATATAGCACAAATAAGCCAATCAAAATACAGTTTGAAGGTCATGCCTACAAATAACTTATTTGATTGGTTGAATTCCGTGATCAATCCGGATAATCAATCTAAGATCGTTTATTGAAATCGGCGATTTTCTCATGTCATTCATAATCACTAATTGTGTTCTCGCATATTTTAGATGTCTTTTATTCTGTACACAGAGGTATAAAAATCATTAAACTATGTAATGAGACATAAAGCTAGATACACAACTAAAATATGTATTAATTACACAGGCCCACAAATTTCAATTTTTGGAACGTTGTTTTTATATGAGTGTTAAATATCGTTAATTTTAAGTGTTCTGAACACGGAAACACCACTGATTTTTTTCTATCACATCAGGTTTTTTTTAAAACGGTAAAAAAAATTATCATAAAATTTTAAGAAAATATCGATTATTATGTTAAAAAAATACGTATATTTCGACGTTTATAAAGGAAATCTTAATAACAATCATTTAGGATTATTTAGAGTGACTTCTTTTACATTTTCCTATAAAATTACGCCTGGGTGTGACTTTTTTGTGAATATTATCACATATGTAAATTGCTGTGGCTGATTAGAAAACAGTTGAAAATTTCCATTGACTCTTGACGCTGTATATTTGGTTCTGACGATGTTGAACTAAGATCAGAAGTTTAATTTGGAAGTACAGGGTATCATCCCTAGTATAGGGTAGTGCAGGAGCGTGTTGCACCGTACGATGACGGGGTGACGACTGACCCGTCTTCACCAGCTGCGCAGTTACCCATTTAAATTTTACTCTGTTACACTTATTGGATTTTTTTTGTAATAAAGTATCTTAAAATTTAAAATGAATTAATTTGGAAGTGGTATTGGAATTTCTGGACCGTGTGGGATTGGACGAGTAACAGAGGTAACATTTGCATAGGCTATTTTATTTTTATTCTTCGCACTAATACCTTTCACATTCGTTCACCATAAATAGCAATCATTGATATGGTTAGTTGGTTCTCTTCATATAATAGGCATACGAATAGTTAAATTTATTTACAATTTGTCCATTGCCTTAATTGCTCGACACAAATCGAACACACTAACTCCGGAGTTCACAATTTCAGTTGTATTTTGAAACCAAAATAAGCATTATATGCATTTTGCACAAAATCATTAATATTTTGTTATTTCTACGATGTTATAAAATTTCCACAAACGTAACAAAAGGTATTTACATTATTTTTACACTGCCTTCGAGCCATTTTGTTATAAAAATGTTGTTCAACCACAAATCATTGATAAGATTCAATAAAATCAAAAGTAAAATTCTAACACTCTTTTTTTTTATTAAATACTCTAATTTTCGTATAAATTTTGTAAACAACGTTACTGTAACAACTTATTTTCAAGTAGCGTCTTGTCACTGGGTGTGTCGCTGTTACAACTAATAAGTTTTCTCACGTGAAGTTGCACATTTTCAAAAATGAGCGCCAAAACTTAATAATTCAATTCACTTTTACTAAAAACATAAAAGATTCTGAAAAATTATTTATTTTTTAAATTTGATGTGATATGATAAAATGAGGTTCCGTCTTGCCATCAGTACTATAAAACTGTTAAAAAAAAACAATAATATTTGAAACAACGAAAATCATGTCGGCCAGTGTTATTATACACTTGTCTTCCATTGTCAAATCCCATTAATATTATTATTTGAATTAAAGAATTGTCGAGATTATGGCCACGATTGTTATGTATACGTTTTGATTTTGGGACATTTGTATACACATAATAAGTTCACGTCACGCGAAATTGAAAACATCTCACGACGCTCAAATTCTGGTCACCTAGACAATGTTTGACCCCAGCATTTATGACGTGTACTAATTTTTATACCTCTGAGGTACAATTTATATTTAAAATTATTGAATATTTATTTAATTTAATAATACGACTAGGTGTGTTTCAGGATTGTTTTTGTTTTAAAATATGTCAATTTATAGGGAATATAACGTTAAAATTATTTTAATGGATTGTTAAAAATCGCTCATTCCTGAAATGCGTCATTTGTCAAATTGTGGGTATTTGTATAGTTAGATGCACATTTAGGGTTGGCGATGTTAATTTATCATAATTGGATATTATCACGACTGAATAACAATCAATAATATTAATTATGTCTATTTAATTTATTCCCTTTTCCATCATCCAAATATAATTTGGTGCATTTAAAATAACATTAATGGGAGAGTTAATGTTGCCAACTCTAGGTGTTCATGGGCAGTAAATTGGTAAATAAAAATTCTATGATGAAAAAGAATTCTCAAATATTGTATATATGCGAAGTCAAGTGAATAGTGTTGTTGAATTTGTTATTTATTGCTTGTAATGTTGATTAGCTATTTTATAATGGAACTAATATACAAGTTATAATGAAACTGTGTTTATATTTTATCATTATTGTTACGAATCGGGAGCACAGATTGACAGTAGAGGAGGCAGTGTAGTTGTCGAATCACACAAAGGACTTTAATTACATTTTTAAATATAAACAGTGAATTGACAAATCGAAATGTCACTTAGAAAAATAATGTGGTTAACTTCCCAATCATAGTGCTGATCTGGTTCAGTTTTGATAGTTCAAAAGAGTGGAACTTTGCATTACAATATGAATATTAAGTTAATAAATACTACCAACATGGCAATCTTCTATAGACCTCTTGTTAGTTCGTAAAATCAACCATTAGGCAAGAATTACGACTTTTAGTAAAACTTCAGTGTAAGAACTAGTGACTAATTCATTAGTTCACTGAACCAATTGTAGTAATCGTCTAAAAGACCTTGTTCATTCAGTTCAATGACTGAATGAACAATGTATTTTACCACAGCACTGTCTTTATTGCACAAAACTGGCAACATTCGAAATGTCAAATTACTGTGGTCTGTGTATAATTAAAAAAAAAATAAACCTAAACTACGACCAGGGCCCTGACAGCTTTAGTTCCCTTTTTCCGATTTGTCGCTAGTGTCGCGCCTTACCGTTTTCTTATCTGTGGCGATACATTATCTGTGGAAGTTGTTTTGACTTGTCAAAACAAGCCAGTTAATATTTTTCGAATTTAATTTGAGTCCAGTTAGTTCTTGTTTTGAGTTGTTGGTTGCATCTCCTCGCTATTTTAGCTTGAGTCGAGATCCAGTACATCCAGTACAATCTCAGCGATGAAACAAAAAGGTCAGTACCATTACAATAATATTTCTGAAATACCTTTCTCTGAAATTATAGTTATCAAAAGTTAAAGTTATTGAAGGTTTATAATGTTGTTATTGTCAGCTTGCAAATTATATTATTCATGATTCTTTAACTTAAAGTCCTAAAACATATATTTCTACAAGCACTTTAAAAATGATTTCTTCAATTGCCTGTCTATGGCTTAACCTCTAGTTTACCCCATTGTGATTAATGTACTTAAAATTTCAAGAAATTTGTTCTTTATTTAATGGATGAGACTTGCGCAGGACCGGAAAGAATGGCGTGACCGAGAGGAGGCCTATACCCAGCAGTGGGATGATAAGGGCTGATTAGATAGATAGATAGAATGTTTTTTACCTACTCAACAGTTGGTAACTATTACATTATTTCATACAACACATTTATAAATAGTCAGCACGAAAGAGTCGAACCTGCTACCTTAACACAGCTATTTCAATAGATACTGGCAAATTTTAAATCAGTTCAATAAAAACATGGAATATTTTTCATATACACAATATGATTATAAGAATAATAGTACTAATATTCCCAACAATACTTTGCCTCAGCTATGGACATGATTGAATCAGCTACGATATTTTTTAAACATATTATATGGAAATCATTGGTGTTTCTGTTTTAATTACAATCACTAATTTATAGTTGACAGTTGCCCCTGTTATATCCATTAATCATTTTATGTAATATACCCATAACTTGTGCACTATAGAGAGTATAGTATAAAATTGCTTCTTATAACACTTTTTTTTTTCAGATGTTGCAGGACATAATTTAAACATATTTTTTGATCCACCTCATCTGTTAAAAAGCATAAGAAATAATTTTATGAATAAGGATGCGCTGTGGGGCGACAATACTGCTTCCTGGAAGGATATTTTATTTATATACGATGTGGACAGCAAATTGGAGCATACCAGAGCTTTACCGAAGCTAACGGCATTTCATGTTGATAGAAAAACAATAAAAAAATGAAAGTCAGTATTGCTGCCCAAGTACTAAGTGCACGAACAGCAGCTATGTTAAAATACACAAATGCAATATGTGAGTATATTTTTATATCTAGCTCAGTTCAGTGTCTTTTATCATGCAAATAATTTTCTTTTCTTTTATCATGCAATTAATTTTCTATGCTACAACTTTATACATATTTGCCTGAGTAAATGAACAGTGGATTCTCTAGCGTCTATATATGGCGTATAACCAGGATATGGACTCTGTATTCGCAAAAATAACTTTAATTTACATTTAAACATTTCCTTTACTTGTCACATTTATAATGTAGTAATAATAGGATATCACATTTATTTTGTACTAAGGACCGATTTTTCAAATGAATTGCCCGATAAAAGTTATCAACATCAAGATATTCTAAATACCATAAAAAATTATCTAAAATGTTATGGAAATATTTTGAAATTTTATTTGTTGTATTATAATTTATGTAATCATTGTATTTTAAAAATATAATGAAATTAAATCTTCAGGTCAATCACCTTCATCCACAATGGAGACAACAGCAGTACAAACATTAAAAGCCATGAAATTTATTGACTCCAATAGTAAACTTGCTCGACAAAGTGGGTCTCGCCTCGTAAGAGTACCATGTTTAGATGGTTGGATTACAAGCCTAGAAAGCTTCATTAGGATATCTAAACTTTTATTCATGAAATATAATGTGGACTTTTATTACCCAAGATACATAAATCAAGACCCATTAGAAAATTTCTTTGGACGATTGAGGGCTCTTAATTACAGAAATGTGAACCCAACCCCTACTTCATTTATTCAGGCTTATAAAACACTAATGTTATCGAATGTTTTGAGCCCTCTTTCTTGATTTACAAATTGTGACCAGGATGAAGGGGAGACATTAATGAATTTTGTAAAAATTTTAGACTGTGTATCTAACATAGAAGATAATTGTAGTAATAAGGAAAATGTCTCCCCGAACATGTCTCCTAAAAAAGTAACATCCTGTTCACAACACAGCCCAAAGGATTTAATGGGTCAAGTAATAGAAGAAAAAATAAAAGTCCATTGCTCTCACAGCTGGGTATATATGTCGATTTTTATCAAAAACTCTCAGTTGTGAACAATGCCAGAAAAGTTATATCACTAATAATATTGATAGGGTTCATATGTATTTAAATTACCGAGAATATAAAAATTTATAACACAAAAGGTGGGCATATCCTAATGGTAGTTTCCTGAGGCTGTATTGAGCCACGGCTGATTACATCCACAATTATTTAACTTCTTATTGTACGAGCAAAAATGTGTCAAAAAAATGCAAATGTGCTATTACGCAAAACCTTTATCTAATTAATAATATTGGATGCAATAACCATAAAAATGAATAAAAAAAATATTTTTGAAACTTACAAATAGAATTCAAGTACATAATTGGTGCAAAATAATAAATAAAATTTTAAAAGGTGCTGTGGAAGCCAAATATGTTTTAAGAATGCAGGAGCCACAAAAAATGGCATTAAAAATATGTAATAATCGATTAAGGATGAACAAAAATAAAAAATAAATAAGTATAATTTGTGCAGTTTATTTGAACATATACCTCAAATACCTATTTCCTACCATCATAGAACATGCAAATTAATATCTGACCAGCATTTCGATCCAATTTATCGAGTCAGGACATCCCTAGTGTTTAAAATCGATATACAATTAGTTCTTAGTGTCCTATGGTCATCTCTAATTCGCTGAACAAACGTCAAATCCTGTACATAATCTGTTATCGACACTAGCGACAAAACGGAGGGTGGTAGAATTCAGAAAATATTGCTTTAATAGCTGTCCCATCTGTATTACTAATATAGTGATCTGTGACTACGACAATTGTAATTTCGTTCGTTTTTAGGTCAAAATGATTAATACAAGTTCTGGACTAGCTGAAGACAAATCAAATAATAGGTGCACTTTAACAAAATAAGAATTTAGTCAGACTAAGTTAGTCATGAATGGTGTCACATTTATTGTTATCAAACACAAAAAAACCTTTTAATTTTTATCAATTTGGCACCTACTTTGGCGTAGTGGAATGTAGTTCGAAGTTTTAGTAGGTATAGTGAGACATATTTCTTTCTTATCCCAGCCTAATGCCCGCGTCTGTCTGTCCATCATGATTTGTTGATAATTAGTATTAAATAGGATCACCCACCAATATAGCATAGATGTTATAGGAAAAATTTTAGTTATAAAATTAATATTTGTAAATTTTTTGAGTGATAGAGCCACTCCGAAGACAGTTTTGTTTAGATAATATTTTGATTAAATAATTTATTCTTGTTTTTCTTAGATTTTATAATCCGTTTTTGATCATATTATATTATCTAAATATATAAAACTCAAAGGTCCAGCCCAAACTACTGGAGGATCGGGCTGAAATTTGGCATGCAGGTAGATGTTATGACGTAGGCATCCACTAAGAAAGAATTTTGATAAATTCTACCCCCAAGGGGATAAAATAGGGGATGAAAGTTTGTATGAAACATTGTCAATTTTAAACGTTCACGCGGGCGGAGCCGCGAGCAAAAGCTAGTAAGCAATATACGTCATCAAATTTTAAAAAATATAAAATGTTTTATTATGTTTGAAATTGCACAATTGCTGTGACAACCCACTACTTCAAATATAATCAGTTACATTAGAATACATGTAGAACTGAGCCTTGTGGACCACCGCAAACCATTGCTCTTCGGTGCCACCCGTCGGCGCCCGGATACACAACGTACCTATCAGATAGGTACGAGCGCACCAGACGCCGTAAATACGGTGGCACCACATGGTACCGCAGTGATTCATTGATGCAAGCCCAGGGCAGCGTATTGAACGCGTTGGCGATGTCAAGAGACCGCCACGACCACCTTTCCCCGGGCTTCTGCATCCTCCGCCTGTGCCTTGACCCGCAAAATCGTGTGGATGGTGGATCGGCCTTGCCGGAACCCGAACTGCCAATCCGCCAGGTCCGGCCCGACCCCTCCAAGGTGCTCGACCTCTAATTTGCAGACCTCGTCGGGCATCACGATGGGCTGGTACGCCGATGGTGACTCTGCGGGTCGGCCCACCTTCTTTAGCAGGACAAGCTTCCCGGTTTTCCAGCGTGACGGGTAGACGCCCTGCTCCAAACAGGCGGAGACCTTTTCTCCGGAGCCTTGCACCTAGGTGCTCGAGGGTTATCACCCAGACCTTGCCTGGAATTGCCATCGAGCCCCGGGGCAACTCAACTCAACTGACTTATTGACTCACTGCCTGAATGACGACTGACTGACGACAGACTGACGACGCACTGACGACTGACTGACTGACAGACGACTGACTGACTGACTGACGACTGACTGACTGACGGCTGACTGACTAACTGACGACTGACTGACTGACTGGCTGACTGATTGATGACTGACTGATACTCAAAACTCACAAGACTTCACCCAAGCAAAAAGCGTCTAACGCGCACAACACATGGTCAGGTATATACGGTGTATTTTACGCGTATAGTCTGAATTAACATAAGCATGGTGCTGACACGAAATCACGAAACCACAAGTTTACCCGGAGAGGTTAACATCAGGCAGGCGGCCGGTTGGAAAATCTATAAGCCAAATCTTTCTGTAACATGTGATAAAAAGCATGTGCCGACCCCATTGCCTGTGGGCCGTGGGGTAAAGGAAGATGGATGAAGAGTTGTAATTATCACTATATGTGAATATCAATATTTGATTGTTTATGTTATGATTGACATTTTTTAGGGTTCCGTAGTCAAATAGAAAAAATGAAATATTATTATTTATATATTTTCGTCACTTAATTTCGTCATATCACAAATATGTCCTTCTAATTTTTGAAGTACGGGGTAATAAGGTCTAAAAAAATCGAGGTAGAGTGCGCGCAAGATAACTCTGCGCGCGACGGGTGGCGTACTTAATATTGCCAGTTTAAAGTAGTAAGTTTTACCTTTCACCAATGGCGAGAAATTCAAATTTTAAACAGGGTTTTGACCTTGAATGACGAAGATATTTATTAGGTTAATGCACCATATTACTTACATAAGTCAGTAAACTTACTTTCATAAATCAATATAATTACTGTAAACAGTTTATAGACTTAGATTTTTTTTTTATCCTGGCTCGGCAAAGTGACTACGTTACACCTGATGGTAAGTGTAGCTCAATCCAAGGATAGTGTCGACCAACGATAAACAATATGTCCATCGTAGGTCGGCGAGATCATGCCGGCCTGCCAAAGGGCCAAGGGGGGAGGGGAAGGAAAAAGGGATGGGAAAAGGGTTAGGAAGCCCCCTGGCGAGAACCGGATATACACTGGCTGACCCTGGAACGCGACCCACACAAGATGGGCCACTATGGCAGGTTTTAGCACCAGTGTACGGTGGTCGCTATCCGGTCGGATACAAGTATCCTAAGGAATACTGTACTGTACTGTGTGTAAGTACTGAATTAATCAACTGATTAATTCAATTTAATGTAACTGAATTAATCAGTTGATTAATACAGTTACATTAAATTGAATTTTCATATATCAAATTAATTTAAAAATAATCTTTCATTATTCAATCAATAAACAAACAAAAAATTTAAATGAAAAATCCACAATAACCTTGCAAGTCTTTTATTGAGTATCTAGTAGTTTTTCTAAATTTGCTGTAAGAATGGTCTTGAAATGGATTAATGCCTTCCATATTAACATCTTCATCCAAACACACGCTAGAGTCTTCATCAGAAGATTCGGATGTGTCGCCTGTAACATTAATTATAAATTTGTCCATTTCCATATCCACTAATCTGTCTGATTCGAAATATTTGTCCTCAATTTTTTCTACATGTAGACATACATTAAGCCATTCTTCTGTCGTTACTGTTCTGAAAGCTGCATCAGTAATTGTTTCTATAGCACTAGGAGCTTGAGTCACATTTTTTTCTCGAATACGCCGCTTCACAATTGCCCAAATCTTTTCAATTGGGTTTAAATCGCAATGATATGGGGGTAACCGCAATACCTCATGCCCATGTTCATTGAACAGTAGTTCCATTTCGTACTGTGGGTTTCCTTTGTGCCTTTTGATTAATTCGAATAATTGCGGTTTTGTCCAACAATCGTCGAATTCAATTCCATTTTTCGTAAGCCACTCTTGGAGCTCTGCTTTTATGTTGCCCATTGTAGGCGCCTTGTTTACCTGTGTGCAGTGGTATGACGCATTATCCATCACCACAATGCTATTGGATGGTAGATTTGGCACAATCTTTTCTTTCATCCACCGCATGAAATTCGCGGAATTCATGTCGTCATGATAATCACTAGATTTGGATTTGGACTTGAACAGCAGCAGACCGTTTTCAATAAATCCATTTTTACCTCCAGCATGGGCAATAATCCATCTTGCACCAACGCTATCAGAAGCAAGAATACCAGGTTGTGCTTCCGATTGCCAACATTTTTGGAGATGATATGAAGCATGTATGTATGTTTCATCAAGATAAATGACAGGTCGATTTTCTTCCTGACGGTTCTTGCGAAGCCTCAGAATATATCTTGCTCTCCAAGCTGCTATATCACTGCGTTCTATCAATACCTTTCGTTTAGACTGGCACTTTTTATATTTGTAGCCCATAGTCTTTAAAATACTCCTCAACGATGTTCTGCCATATTTGAAATCAATATCAGCTTTCAATTCCAACCAAAGTTTATTTATGGTAGGAATCTCCTTCTTCACGACGTAAAACGATTGAATTTTATGCCTTATAGCGCACTTATCAAAATCGTCGAAATAATCAATTTCTTTCTTCCGGTTTCTTTTTTTTCCTGGGGTTACAATTTTTGAAGATGAAGCTGCTGCAACGTTACCCTCTTGAGTTATTTGGGTAACGGTACGGTCGGAAACGCCTATAACAATATAACATCAATGCTTTATACAGGGTTACTGATAATGAGATAACATCTTCTTAAAGGCGACTACAATACGTCAAAACAAACAACTTTTGATCTACGAATTGCCAAAATTTGTTATTAAAAAAACATTGCAGTTACATACATTTTTGTCTAGAGTGAATGTTTTTATAGAACAGATGTTTAGTATTACATGATATTAACGTAAAAAAAAGCTAATCGCAAATCCCGAAAATGAGGGAAGTTTTGTTGATATGGCAGCCCTAAAAATTACCAGTCAAATATGCAACGCGAGCTCTAACTTTGGAAAACGGCACAGTTGGCCCGTTATTGTCTCGTTCTTCTTCACAAGCACGTTTGACCTTCAAGATAATATCTCGGCCAGCACTTTTAATCACTTTCGGCATAATGATGGCGATTTTTAACTTTGAAAACGAATAAAACCACGGAACACAACAACTCTCTTGACACCTGACGTAAATGACAAGATGGCGGCACATTAATTAGTTCCGATTTCGGCCGCGCGCAGAGTTATCTTGCGCGCACTCTAGGAAAGATTTGAAAAAGTTAGTTTAAAAAAAAATCGTTTCAAAAAGATTTGAAAAAGTTAGTTTAAAAAAAAATCGTTTCAATGGGTGTATGTATAGTTTTTAAGATATAGGTTATTTTTGGTTCTACAATTATATTTATTCATCTTGACTATAGTACCCTTCACTGAGTGTGGTTCGACTAGCACTTAGCCGGTTTTTTTAATTGTGCCATAATAGTTTTCTTAACGTGGATTTTGATATTGATTTTTACAAAAAAACTTCGTAAGTCGTGAGATAGTGAAGCCAGTTTTAGTTTAAGATAGCCATAAAAAATAGTCCGTAGATCTATCGAGCTTCTAGGGGCAATTTAAGGAATTCTACGCATTTTTCTGCATCCTACAGATTTTTATAAATCAGAACTAGCAACACTAGGTCGGGTGACAGATTTTATCATTTAGGTATGTCCAAACTGCAATAAGTATCGATTTATATGGTATCGATACTTTTAAAACATATCAATATTCATTTTTAACCAACTTCATGATATCGTACCATGAAAACAAAACTGACACTAATGTTTCATAAAATAGCGTTCATAATTAAATATCGACAATTTTCGTTTACGTGACGGTTTTATTTTGATGGTGCGATATATCGAGAGAAAATATCGTTATGTTTAATATATCGGCTTGACATTTAGATAAGTTTTTTGACATCATAATAATTTTTTGTTCCACATTACATTGTCTCTTCAATATAGATATGATTTCGAGACTTAATGAAATATAGCGATGCATCGATATATCCAAATAATATATATCGCCACACAATATCAATGTATCGTAAAACTGATATTTTTTCAACATCCCTAGTTGGTAGTCTTCATTCATTTTACTTTACGATTATCTAGAAAGAATATACATCGCAAGGTTGTTTTTCGCAATGGTTTTTCTATAAATAAAAACTATTTCTTATCTATCAACGGAGCGAGAACACTGAACAAGTAATAATCTTATCGCCACGCCTCTGTGATACTAGCAAATTGTACGTCATTCGTCCATTAGACTCGCATTCAACCGTGGTTTCCACTCGCAAGTTATAAGTTCGAGAACTTTTTATCAGCGTGTTTTTGATATAGATAATTATTTATATAGTATAAAAGTAAGAATCGTGAATACCGGCAGTGTAACCATAATTAAAAAAACATTTTTGGTGGACTTGGTACCCGCTATGTCTGTGTTAAATAATTTTACGGTGTCCATTGCCAAGGGATTGAGACGTGAGTATTATTCATTATTAGCATAAAAACCTGTTTAGCAACTAATTCTTAGTTACAAAAATATTTTTATGTTATAAATGTTATCAAGATAGTAAGGTGGTTCGAATAACCAATAGGTTAGTGATGTTCATGTACAAAAAACATCGATATTTTTTCCGATATAATATATCGTGTACAAAAAATATCGATATTTTTTCCGATATAATATATCGAAATATTGTATCGATATATAGCGATATATCGGTCAAAAATATCGATATTTTCGATATATCGAATTGTAGGAAGGAAAAGACTTTCTTAGAAAATAATTAACAAAAATAATATCGAAGAGCTAAAAAAAAACAACATTCAATACTCATTCTGGTATTTGATGTTGTTTTTTTTTTTTTTTTTAGCTACATCCGATAGATTTTCTATTTTCCGATATCCTTATTTCGATATATCGGATAAAATATATCGACTTCAATGATTCGATAGTATCGGATTGATTCGATATATCGGATAAAATATATCGATATTTTATATCGACTTCAATGATGCGATAATATCGCATTGATTCGATATATCGAATAAATGTATCGATATTTTATCACATATCGATATATATCGAGCACCCCTACAATAGGTTCGTGAGATAATTCGTGTATTCTTCTGATTGTTTGAGACATGGCCAAAGTAAGGTTTCATGTTTATTTATTATGATAAATAAGTATGTACTTCAACATCAAATGAGTATCATTATAGTTAAAAAATACTTTCATATTGATTTATGGTGTGAATGATGGTTAAGCAGTCTCTACAAAATAAATTTCTTTATATACTATTTTGGCACAAAACATCCAAGCTAAAATATGTCCCAGGATAATTATACAGTATACTGCTTATCAACCAATTTTTATTTTCATTCGTGCAAGTAGTTAAATTACCAATGTCATCATTCAAACACAGTGTACATTTATTTATGTAATTCATTATTATTATTTTTTGCCCCAATGTAATGAATAACAACATAAACAAAATTAGGCTAAAAATAATAAAGGACTAAATAAAGGTCTGTGATGTTGGTTATAGAAATAGTCTTAATTTGTCTCTGAAAACTCAAAAAATACTAAGAAAAATCTAAATGGCAATGTCTCTAATTAATATCTCTTAATTGCAACAAATAATGCACCAAATTAAAAAAAAAAAAAACAATTTATCAGTGACCTGACTCATGTGTTGTTTTATTTGAATATACATATTGAATGGTAAAAAAAGGCCAATGTCCTACAAAAGTTATTGATTATAACCTTAAGCTTGTTTGCAGTGTATTTAATTATAAAGCCAGGTGTTTTCGTGTGTTTGTATTTTCACTGTAAAAACACAGACTTTGTGCAAACAATTTATGCTTGTGTAATATTGTGTGTGGAAGCAGCATTGCAATAACAACAAACAAAGATGTCTATGTGTGATTCATTACTTCATGGCACTCTTGAAATTGAATATTATAATTATTTAATATTCGATTTTAAGAGTGCCATGAAGCACCGGAGGCCCAAATACCCCTCCCCTTCCCAATCCCTAATTCTCCCTTTCCTTTAAGGTCGGCAACGCGCCCATAATTCTTCTGATATTGTGGGCATACATGGGCGGTGGAGATCACTTACCATCGGGTGACCCACTTGCTCGTTTGCCGATCTATGCAATAAAAAAAAAAACAAAATAAAACATTATTCTATTATTATTATTTTATTTATTTTTATTTAATAAAATTTATTTAATTTATTTTATGTAATTTACTGTATTGTAGCTACACTTTTATCAATATAGTTTGAAACAAACAAGGTTGTGCAAAATCAAAATTTTTGTTCTATTAGGTTGTTGGGTGTACATATAAATAAAAATATAAATTTCTAATATGTTTTTCATATTCATATGTTAATTGTAGTTGTTTTCCAGCCATCTATATAACTATAACTAAATTAAGTATTTCTTTTCATTTCCGGTTTTATTTTAAAGTCATACCTTATCACAACAAATTTAACTGAAATTAAGCCTATTATAAAATTTTAAGGTACTACTAGACTTATTGTGTGTAAAACATGATAAACATTTATTTGGCAGGAATTTACTAGTTTTAGTTAAGTTTGTGACTAGAGAATGTACACAAATCAGTATTAATTGTTACTGTGGTGACTAGTGACCACTGACCTCATCATGTAAGAGGTGCCTATTAGTGCTATAAGAATTGTACTAATACAGATAGCTTATCAAATGAAATGAAATCACAATTTTTGATACCCATCACATTTTTTAATCACAATAACTTTGTGTGTTTCTGCTGTGGCAGTAATAATGTCAAATGTATAGATAATTGCAATAGTAATCAGTGCAGTGTGATAAAATTTAATATCTCATTTGTCAGGAAATTATTAGCTCAATTACATTTAAAACGCAGCTGATTGTGGGGAAATTGCGTATCGAAAATATAGAATAGCTAAGTATATTAATAAATGTTGCATTAATTATAAACAAAATTATTTAAAAAGAACCATAATATGGTCTTCATTCAATTTGTTGTTTTCTTTATAAAAGAAGAAAATTTAGAAAAATAAGTCCAGAATATAAAGGTATTATTATTATTGTTCTATATTAGAATTAGAATCATCATTCGGCAATCTTCGTTTTTCTTAGGAAACACGAAGATTGCCGAATCTTATAACTTAAATTATATTACGGTATGGTGGTGGTGTTTTGATTAATTTAATAGTACTGGACGTGCCTCTTACTCTGCAAAAAAGAAATTGTTAAAGTGTTCCGAAAGACACATTGTTGGTAGTGACCTTGGTAATGTTATTATTACTAGTTTATCATTTCGTTATCTATATTGCCATTCTAATAGCGATGTTGTGGCCGAAATATGTTTAATGAGAGAGGAATTTATACTAAGATTAAAACTTACAGACGTCATCAGTATCAGCAAAATTATGCTATTTAGAATTTCATATTCATCCAATGAAAATGTTATTTAGGCTATGTCCGTAGCTACGGATAGTGAGATAGTGATCTACGCGTAGATCACTTAGATTCTTCAGCGTCAGGGACTTAAAGAATTACTTAAACCCCAGACTAAAAGAATTTCTTCCTTGAAACCAGAATAATTGGAAGACTGGGAGTGTGGGTCAAACAATTTTTTAATCTATAAGTCAAGATTTTAGACAATATATTTTTGGAAATAAGCCTTCAGGCTTGGACTTCGTGCCCGATACGGCGAACAGTGGATGAAATAGTTGCACTTCTATCCACCCTATTGGGGATACGGGCGTGCGGCGAGCTAAAGAACCTAAAGCTGTGATTGCGTCGTATGTAATACATAAACAATTAGTAATTAATTATCACAGGACATATTATATTTACGTCGCGTTGAAAAACTCGTTGAATCCAATACGTTCCATGGATATGACTTTGTATTATTGGGTATTAATTGTTTAACCACTTCGGTGCTATATTTGTTTTTTTTTTAAGTGCAACTTCTTTAGCACCTTTGTGATTTGAAAATTCGATGAAACGAAAAAGCGACAGTAAAAGAGAGAAACATATTCATAAATAGGATTTAGCTTGCGAGAGAATGAGATAGATGCTATCACGTATCTTTGGTAGGGCTCTCGTATGCGAGCAGTTGTCTGGGTTGGTACCACTACGTTGTCTGTTTCTGCCGTCAAGCAGCAGTGTGTTAGCACTTTCGTGTTTCGGTTTGAAGAAAATTGAATCCAGTGAAATTACTGGGCATTATGAGACTTAACATCTTATGCCTTGGGGTGACGAAGGCAGTTCAGTGCCATACAGTGCTTTGTAATTCAAAGTTCTGTGTGGTGTTGCTTCTGTTTATGAGCAGACGTAGCGCTTACCGTCAGGCTAGCGCGGCTCGTCTCGTCATTCAATGAAAATAAAAGTACTGTGAGGCCCTGGAGGCTATTCTGGTTGTACCTAATTACTAATTTACAGAGCCCTGGTACAGTCGGACCGTGCTATCATGTCACGCCCTCAATTCCATTCTAATTCAATTTAAATTGGTCATGGCATGCACAAATCAAGATATACAATGCACAGAATAATCAACACCATAGACGGGTTAATTGCCTATATTTGTGTAGTGCTCTGCGTATTTGTTTTGAGTGCAATATTAATACTTCCTTGTTCGATAGGCTTGTTTATCAACAAGCATGTTATGTTGTCGAGGGCGCTGTTTTCATCGCTTATCTCTGTCAGCGATAAATTTTGCATTTACCCATCGCTATGTATATCGTATTAAGTACGTCAGTGGTATTAAAATGTTATTGTTATTGAATTATAGTCGCCAATTTACCGTTAATCTTCACGGAAATTCCAAACTGTGATTAATGTAGTCTGAGAGGCGGAAATTTCTTTTAAATTTATTTATAGTTACAATTTCGATTTCTTGGAGATTGTCTCATCGGCTGTTTTTTTTATCCGAGCACGGCGAAGTGACTGCGTTATATCTGATGACAAGCGCAGTGCAGTCTAAAAACAGCGACCATCGACAAGCAATGAGTTTATCGGTTGGTCACTAGAATCATACCGGGCTATATAAATGATTCTTCCCATTCCGGAGACGGAAGAAGCAAATCGAGAGGCCTGCGACAGGACAGGCGAATGACCGATGCAGACACATGGATATGGGTGATTATACAAAAGTTGGGTAACTTTTGAGGATATTTTGTTTACTATAGTTATTCAATCAAATCATTACAAATTCAGGTCTATATGATGGCTAATCTAATGATATATTGTTCCAAATCGGGACAGTCACTTTTTTAAGTAGATTGTGAGATATTTAAAATTTTCTGAATTTGACTGCCAAAGTGCTGTCAAAGTCCGGTAAAAGTCGTGTCAAAGCCGTGTCAAAGTCCTATCAAAGCCGTGTCAAAGTCGTGTCAATGTCCTGTCAAAGTCCAGTCAAAGTCCGGTCAAAGTCCTGTCAAAGTCCGGTAAAAGTCGTTTCAAAGTTTTTTTTATTTTTTTTTTATTGCCGTAATAGTCCGGTCAAAGTCTTGTGAAAGTCCGCTCCAAGCCGACTGGTCACTGTGTGGCGCCATCTGGGACTTCGAAATTATCGATGTTCCAGGGAGGTCAGCTAACGCTGGCTGGTCGAGGGACCGCTCGCGTTACGGAACGTTTCGGTTCACCCTCCCATAAGAAGTTATCACTTCAAAAAACATCAGTGCTATGGAGACACGTCAGTCCTATGGCGCGATACCTGACAAAGGACTGACGCCAACGGACTGACGAAATAGACATAATTTGAGGTTATAATCAGAACTAATGTTTTTTTGATAATTTCGAATATCAACAAACTTCATTTTAACAAATCATAGTTAACTATGTATAAATGAAAATAAACCTCAGATTAACAAGAAAATAACGACTCACCACAGGACTGACATTTTGACTGGCTTCGCACGTGTATAGACAACAAACACAACCCAAACACTGGTACTATTATGGCGGCCGTCAAATTGTGCGGTCCGCAACTAACTTCATTAGCAACATTAAAACTTAAACAGGGATTTGACCTTGACTCGGTGATATTCTCGGCGAATTTTAAATTTAAAGAACACACAACGGACTGACGAAAGAAACTAAACACAAAGTTTCTTATTTTTTATTAAATAAAATGGAGAACATTGCATTATGAAAGTTGTAGTATATAATACTATGTACATCACAGATTGTAGTAAATTAGTAAGTTTTCCTAAATAAATGATAATGTTTAATGGATAGTCACTTGATTGTTGGTTTTCGGGATTGTGACATGCCAACGGACTGACGTTTTGAGTATTAATTTTGTTTTTTTATTAACTTGTATTTAAAATGAAGAAGTGAAATTGGGTGACCAAATAAAGGACTTTTCATTGTTTTAAAATACATTGTTATTTCAATACAATATAATAAGACTTTGTATATATTGGCTGGTGACATTGAGTTACCCAATTTTTGTAGAATCACCCATATAAGGATGTGCCCCTATACCCGCCCCAACCAATCGTCAAGTCATTTGGCTAGCGCCTCGGCAGAATCGGATATACACTGGCTGATTGGGGTCACTATGGCCGGTTTTAACACCATGTGCATTGGTGGTTACTATCCGGGCGGATATAGAGGTAGCCAGCAGATTTTGGCTTAAATTTGAACCATTTGGCAGTTTAGGCAGAAAACAGAAGAAAGCCAAAGAGCATGCACCTCTGACTTACTTACTGGCTAAGGTACTTGTACATAGATACATTCGAAACAAATTATTAAAAAGTTGGCTACCGACAAAAATAATGCAGACACCGCGAAACTGATGCAATTTTTGCTACCAACCAGACGCTAAAAATAATAGAGTGGGTATTAGTGGCGCGCTAACGCAATAGTTTCCGATGTTTTTTTTATATTTGCTTACGCATGCAATAAACAATACAGTGTGGAATACGAAAGATAGTAATTACAAAGTATACGAAAAGTTAAATGCTCTACCAAAGCAACATTGTAAAAAGTTACAGTATCATCATCATCAGACTATTAGTGCCCATTGTTGGGTATAGAACTCTTTTTTATAGCAAATGCCGGCACACGAGTAATTGGATCCCTGATGGTAAGAGATCTGCATAGCGAAAGAACGCCAGAAGGATCATGGACGTGGATAATTATTATATGATTGGGAAGGGGAAGGGAGGTGTGGGTTTTCAAATCTCATTCATTGTACGAAACGTACTAGCATGCTACTATTTCATATTCGTTTTCTTTGAGACAGTGGTAACAACGCGGTCGAACCATCCAAAGTGTAGACAAAACTGTCTACAGTGTGGCTCTACTTATTTTGCACTCTTCTCTTCTATCCCTTGTCAAACCATACTTTGCACCTATCAGAATTGGTTCAGCATCACAATATCATCTGACGATGGGCTATTGGTTAGTCTACAGTCCATTTGCTTTATGGGACAATTTGATATGACTATTTGATAATGCATACTACGAATTTTCGATGATGCAACTTTCGCTGTCACTTGGCTTCGGCTAGATAAATTGACAGGCCGGCATTTGTTGTCTGACGCCGGGCGCAATAATAATTAATAACATCAATACAAAGGGGCAAGACTAAAATAACTTGAAACATAAATCATGTTGTGGTTATCAGTGAAAACATTCCATTCATAACGCGCATATGCGATAACGTGCAAATTAAAGTCACCGGGTCATTGGGGCTCGTTGGTGTGTGGTTCCGTACATATGGGCCCTGTTCGACTAGCGAGTGAAACGGTTAGGTCTCGCAGCTAAAACTCACAGTTGTAGCGTTGCATAACCGCGGTTTTAAATACACTTGCTTCCCTCGTAGCCCGTGAGTCGTCTAACTTCAGATTATAGCGGCTATCGCTGTTTACCCCGCCAGTAGATCGTCATAAACCATTGCAAATAAAACCACAGGTAAAACCGTGAGCTGTAAAACCGCGTCTTATGAATTATCACATGGTTAATAATTATTTCGATTGTAGGTATTTTGTAAATTTAAGAATATAATTTTTATCCAGGTATCTGACCATTAAAATCATATACTTCATATGTTTTAAGTATAATGTAGAATGAAGTAAGTTGATAGACAATAAAGCTTTTTATTTCAAAAGGATCACGAGCATTTTGCACCAAGTCTTCAACAGCGATAAAACCTATGTCATACGAATGTATATTTGGGATTGTACATTATATCATTATACGAGAGTTAGGTTCGAGTGGAGCGCGAAAATGTAGGTTTCCTGTATTAAAGAAATATTATCTTATGTATATTCTTCGCACACCATGCTCAAGATAAATCAAGTTTTTAATGCAAAACTCGCATTCAACAATGAATCCACCGGTTCTCGATAGATAAGCACACAGCCAGAAATACACTTTTTAAACTAAACAGATTCGCTCTTACAAAATGCAGGTTAATGTCAGAGCGTTTGAAGGTCACTGGAATATATTATAAACTAGCGGACCCGGCCACACGTTGCTGTGCCTAAGGTATTGGGGTAAATTATATTGTAGTAAACCATTCAATACAGTATGCGCCATGTATTTGATACTTACTCAATTCAGCCGATAAATTACCTTACACCGCCATCTTTTAGAATCTTATGGAACTTACAGAATTAATTATAACTCTTTTTTCATATAACAAAGTCCAGTCCAGTTCAACTCCAGTCCGGCCCCAGTCCAGTCCGGCTGCAGTCCGGTCCCCAGTCCAGTCAGTCACCAGACCAGTCAGACCCCAGTCCAGTGCGGCCCCAGTCCAGTCCGGCTCCAGTCCGGTCCCGTCCAGTCAAGTCCCCAGTCCAGTCAGGTCCCCAGTCCATTCAGATTCCCAGATCAGTCAGGTCTCCAGTCCATTCAGGTCGCAGTCCAGTCAGATCCCTAGTCCAGTCCTGTCCCCAGTCCAGTCCGGTCATCAGTCCAGTCCGGTCTCTAGTCCAGTCCTGTCCCCAGTCCAGTCGGGTCCCCAGCCCTGTCGGGTCCCCAGTCCGGTCCCCAGTCCTGTCGGATCCCCAGTCCGGTATCCACTCTGGTCCCCAATCCAGTCCGGTCCCCAGTCCAGTCCGGTCCCCAGTCCAGTCAAGTCCCCAGTCCAGTCAGGTCCCTAGTCCATTCAGATCCCCAGTTCAGTCAGGTCTCCAGTCCAGTCAGGTCGCAGTCCAGTCAGGTCCCCATTCCAATCCGGTCCCCAGTCCAGTCAGTCACCAGACCAGTCAGGTCCCCAGTCCAGTCAGATCCCTAGTCCAGTCCTGTCCCCAGTACAGTCCGGTATCAGTCCAGTCCGGTCTCTAATGCAGTCTGGTCCCCAGTCCAGTCCGGTCCCCAGTCCTGTCGGGCCCCAGTCCGGTATCCACTCTGGTCCCCATTCCAGTCCGGTCCCCAGTCCAGTCAGTCACCAGACCAGTTAGTCCCCAGTCCAGTCCGGTCCCCAGTCCTGTCCGGTCCCAGTCCAGACCGGTCCCCACCCCAGTATGGCCCCAGTCAAGTCCGGCACCAGTCTGGTCCCCATTCCAGTCTGGCCCCAGTCCAGTCCGGCTGCAGCCCGGTCCCCAGTCCAGGCAGTCCTTAGTCCAGTCAGGTCCCCAGTCCTGTCAGGTCTCCAATCCAGTCAAGTCCCCAGTTCAGTCCGCTCCCCAGTCCGGTCCCCAGTCCAGTCCTGTCCCCAGTCCAGTCCGATCCCCAGTCCAGTCCGGTCCCCAGTCCAGTCCGGCGGCAGTCCAGTCCGGCCCCAGTCCAGTCCGGCCCCAGTCCAGTCAGATCTCTAGTCCAGTCCCGTTCAGTCAAGTCCCCAGTCCAGTCCCGTCCCCAGTCCAGGCAGTCCCTAGTCCAGTTAGGTCCCCAGTCCCGTCAGGTCTCCAGGCCAGTCAGGTCCCCAGTCCCGTCAGGTCTCCAGTCCAGTCAGGTCCCCAGTTCAGTCCGCTCCCCAGTCCGGTCCCCAGTCCAGTCCGGTCCCCAGTTCGGTCCCCAGTCCAGTCCGATCACCAGTCCAGTACAATCCCCAGTCCAGTCCGGCCGCAGTCCATTCCGGCCCCAGTCAAGTCCCCAGTCCAGTCAGGTCTCCAGTCCAGTCAGGTCTCCAGTCCAGTCAGGTCGCCAGTCCAGTCAGATCGCCAGTCCAGTCCGGTCCCTAGTCCAGTCCGGTCCCTAGTCCAGTCCTGTCTCCAGTCGAGTCCTGTCTGCAGTCCAGTCCGGTCCTGTCCTGTCCTGTCCTGTCCTGTCCTGGCCTGTTCTGTCCTGTCCTGTCCTGTCCTCAAAAAGACATCAAGTGTTTCATACCCAGGAACAGTTTGTACTGGAAAATTAAGTTGTCGTTTTTAGTGTTTTCCTTTACTTATTATCATACCCAGGAACAGTTTGTACTGGAAAATTAAGTTGTCGTTTTTAGTGTTTTCCTTTACTTATTATTTATGTTACTCATTTTTTCTCACCGGGTAAACCTTCCCTGAACTTCCACAAATATTTCAAGATCAGAATTAGCCAAATCGGTACAGCCAGTCTCGAGTTTTGGCGAGACACACGCACAGCGATTCATTTTTATATATATAGATGAGTGTAAATTCAACTTGTTAGTTTTTTTTTAAATATATCACTATCTTTTACAAGTATGAGGAAGTTACTAGAGCGTATCTATCTCTGTATTTACCTATTTGTCTGTCTGTATAAACCCTAATTTAGATGACAAGGAGTCTTTGCTTTGCGAAGTTGCATCAAACGATATTCTCTGTCAAATTGGATGACGAGACCCCGTAAACGGCAGTTTACTTTTAAGGTACGTTTTAAGTTACGCGATCGAGACAGGAGCCGCGACCCACGACGACTGCTTGGTAAGCAAATGTATAGAATATAGATATAACTACGTTAAATTGACATAGATATGTGCGACGTGTGTATTTTTTATTCTTTTCATCAATAAGCTACATTCCACAAAAACTATTATCGAAATAATTATATAAATAAAATAAAGAATTAAAAATTTACAAGATATTTATATCTCCTGGAAGGGGTAGTTGTCAATTGACCGAAAAAGGATGCATATGAGACGTAACGTCACAAGCATGTCACGCCTGTTACGATGCAGGCGTGGGAGAGAGATATCGAGACTTTCCCACGTGCCACGACTACCCACACTTTGCTTATTACAACATTTAAAACATGAACTGCAGCCTAATTTTTTTGGTTTGTTTTCGCAAAATAATTTCTTTTTGTATTATTGTCGGGTGCATATAAATAATTTACAAAATTAGATATAGTCAAATACCCTATTTCCTACAAAACGGACTTGTCCTTATCGCCTGACTCGCGTCACGGGTCGCAATCTCCTATCTCGATCGCGAACGTCAAATCGTACATGTATATTCTGCCTTTGTCCTTTGTTTGTTTGATCCCTGTGAGGACGAAGAATGAACTGTGGAAAACTTTTAATAACAACATGGAGATATAACTTAATTACTAATAATAACTTATTAAGTACTTAATCAATGAATATATTGAACCTCTTCAATCGCATGATAGGAGTTTGCCATGTTCTTTATTGCGTGTGTTCGTCCGCTTCGTCGGTCACATGGAAGGTACATGATGACGGCCCATTAACTTTGATCCAAAAACCTTTTCTTAATTTAGGCTAGCAATCGTTTACAAGTTGATCACCTGATGGTAAATGATTTCAGTGCTCATGTGCGCCCACAAATCCAGAAGAACCATGGACGCGTTGCCGACCTGAGGGACTGACCGACCTAAGGAGTAGGGAATTTGGGCCTCGGGATATCTCATTCACAGTACGAATCGCAGCAGCAAGCCGCTACTTTACGTCGGTTTTCTACGAGACAGTGGGCGACGACCCAGTCGAGGCGGCCCATTCATGTTGTAAACAAAACTTTCTACAGTAGGGTTATACCACTGAAACCACCATCAGTTTTATATAGGTATAGTTGGGGTCAAAAATATTAGGAAAGGTGTAAACTAAAAAAACCACGAAGTCCACGATTGAAGGAAATCCTGTATATAGATAATGGATGTCCAAAGAAGTCATGAAAATGCTCTCCTTGTCTCCAGGTCTCAGACAGAAGGAACTGGTGGAATCCACCAGTACTGCTAGCAGACGTCGCGGCGGCAGTACAACGTCCAAGGATGTTGAGCCAAAGCTGAAGATGGAGAAGTGTTTAATCGTCTCGAAAGTCACCAGATACGAATATGAAAGGTAATATTTTCCACATAATTGATGTAATCTAAAAAAAGGCGCGTCCTCTTTCAACTTTTAAACTTACTGCATACACAATTGTTTACTTACCGCGGGAATAAATTGATTGAGTAATTTCAGAGGTGATGTGATACTGGCATTATAGGTTTTTGCTCATACTCTTTCCACACTCAATCTCAAAGTTCGTTTAAGTCTTCATTTTTTTATCATTTGCTGAACTGCTTTTCTCTAGCCCGCTTAGGCATGACTCCAGAAGATATCTCGCGATTGACATATTAGTTTCTCGTTTGGACCGTAATATGCACCCCACGATATATTGCGAGTGATAGAGATAGCTTCGAAAGAGATGTAGCAATAGGTTTATCTTTCCTTTACTTGACACATTACTGTAATTATCGGAGACCCTGTAAACCCCTTACTTCATCTAACCAGTGCACATGCGCACACCTTCCGCGTTGAATCCTCTCCACTTTCCAATAATTAGTTTTACTAAGTTGGTTGCATATTTACGTTTATATTATAGCACAGCGGATAAGTGACCACGTGCTCGATCCAACAACGGGTCAAATGTTTGTTTCTCAAATCTTAAATCTGGTGAAATAATTGTCTGTAATCTAGATATTTAGAGATCAAAGTGCCTTCTAATACTCATGGCGCAGTTTATCCCAGCCTGCGGTTTGACATTGTGCGCGTTATTTGTATGTATTACAAAAAACAATCACTACAACTTTTTGCAGTAGGTTACGTTTAATCTGGTTACTGATGACAGCATTGACATTATTGTAGTTTTGTTAATTTAATACGGTTGGCGCACAATGTATCATCGCTAGTCGGGCTGTTTATTGACCCTGGCACTGTCCAATAAAATGTACATGCACTTATGGTTTACTTGCTTAGCAGTGTTTGGAGACTGTTTTAAATGACCTAAATACGAACACTATCGATAAACCGTTAGATACAATATCAGTGAACATGGCAGGACGCAACTTGGAAATATTTCTCCATGCTTCTTTTTGATAAACACCGAGCTGAAGGTTGTCATTAAGATTTGAGATGTGACAGTGATAATGTTGCTATAGGTTGCTCAAACGATGGTTACTGTTGCAAAACAGCAGATCGATCCATGCTATTATATGAGAAGTATATTATAGGAATAATCAGAACATTGGCTTTGATATTGATGACCGTTAAAGCTATACGAGAAAAATTTTATTTATTTGTTTTGATCTCTTAAAAGAAGGACTTATGAAGAATTTAAGAAGTATTCTAATATAAAAGTACTTTTGACGTATGTTTAGAAGATGTTCAATTGACTGACCCATCCACTTCCCACTATTTCAATAATTATTATTATAGTCTGTATATTGCACGAAGACGCATGCACCCGGAGTGCATACGTGTGCAGTTCAACTTTCATGTATTTCAAATATTGAAAGTAATAACACGTTCCTGCAGAAATGGAAGGCCGTGTGAACAGGCTCTGAGCTGGTAGCATTGTGTCCTAAATTGGAATATGACTAACACTCAATCAGAAAATAAAGTTCGGAATTCGAAGTGCGCATGGCTTCTTGAAGTGCACATTACACAAACTACGCCAGGTACTGGTGTGACAATACGTATATAGGTAACCCTAGTACTTAATTATTTTTATAACCAGAAACGACATTCATTAACCATAAATACTGGTATTTTGATAAAAGTAAAACAAATCAGTTAGACCGCTGCGAAGACTCGGAAGATTTGATATTGACGATCGAAAACAATTCCAATTATTTGTTATCAAAACAAGTCTGAGAATAGATTACTGGTAAAACTAAATAAATCTTACTCGTTCACACGTGCGCACATGTAGATATGTGTTAATTAAAACGATCAGTTTATTGTCGCGTGTTATATTGAAACAATAATGGTTTGAGATAGGAATATAATCCACTCTGAAGGAAAAAATAGTAGTATAAATTGCTTTCAGCAGTAGCGCTGTTCCACGTTAAAAGTAACAATTTGTTGCCTTGTCTGTTGATTGTTAAGGTATAGGAGTACTTGTGAGAAGGGCTAATGGAGCAAATGACGTTGGTCTATCTTGGTTGGTTTACCCTTACATTATAGTTCTTTAGACATAGATTATAATATTAACATAGGAAGCTATATTGATATAGTGAGCTGGTGGCTATTCTGAGTAGTTTTGAAAATCTGTCTGTATTATAACATCATTATGGTAAAACATTATGGACAGACGACCTGATAAAAATCGCAGGACGTCGCTGGATGCAGGCCGCTTCCAACAGGCCGGTCTGGAAATCGTTGGGAGAGGCCTATGTTCAGCAGTGGACGTCTTTTGGCTGATGATGATGATGATGATGGTAAAACAATTTTATTTGGCGTATAGGTGTATTCCTTCCGTATTTATTTGTGGTACGTTTTAATTCGAATTACATCAATTATATTTATTTATTATTTATTAATTAACTAGGAAACATTGTAGCGTTAGATGTACTATGCATAGAATTTTCAGTTTTACGTGAAAGTTCATATCACGTAAACGAAAACGCAAAAAGTAAAATATCTCTGATCACTTCCAACTCGTATACCCTTCTTTAAATGTTGGCAATTCAAATTACTCTGTATTGTAGGTAGGTGGAGTTCATGGGTTCATCGGTGGAGATCCTTTACTATCTAATCAATTTGATCGTTCGTCAGTCATCTGTCATAAAATGTGTGTGAAATAATACGTGTTGGCAACATTATAACAATGTCTGTACACATACATACATAGACTCACGCCTATTACCCATAGGGGTAGGCAGAGACAACGGACTTCCACCTGCTACAATCCTTACACACCTCTTAGGCCTTTTTCACTCTCATTAAATTCTTGATGTATGCACGTCGGCTTAGGGTACTTCTCGACATGGCTCTGTCTCGACATTTCTCGAGAATATTTCCGACTTGATTTAAGAAAGTTCGCCGAGGCCTTCCCTTTCCAACTGTACCATTCACACTCGCCATGTATATTTGTTTCGTCAATACATCCACGTCCAATCCATCATCATAATCCATCCTTTCTGCATGCCCAGACCATCTCAGTGTCCCTTTCTCAATCTTCGTCACTACATCTCTCACACCACACCTCTTTCTTACCTCACTATTTATCTCATAGTCACACCACACATACTTCTCAAAGCCGTCATTTCTACAGCATTAATACTACTTTCATTCTTCTTCTACCACACTCAACTTTTTACATTAATGTAATGTACAAAGTCTTAATGCACTATAATCACCTAGTGTCCATCACTTTCATATATCTTAGGATCCAACTGTGGGGTGAAACTATTTATACGGTTGCATAATTTCCGAGTTCACAATAACCAGTTATGTGGCCTCAGTAGATAAGATAGGGCCAGTCCAGTCTGATAAACTTTGCCATAATTTTGCGTATTGACTCGCTATACTTTGGTGTGTGTACGTGTACTAACTTACGTTGTATGTTTTTGCACATTCGGTGTAATCACGCATCAAAATTATGAAATAACGTTGTGCAAAACGTTATATAATATTGGGTATTAAGGAAATTGCGTTGCTGTTTATTTTTAACCGATTTAAAAAAACGAGGAGGTTCTCAATTAGACGATGCTTTTTTGTATGTATGTACATGGATTTCTCCGCCAATTATGGACCGATTTTGTTTGAAAAAAGTTCATTCGATAGAGTTTAGCTGCGATATGTTCCCATATATATTTAGTTACAATTTGATCAAGGAGTTTTTGTTTAAAGTTATTTTATTCTTGAACAGGTGATCGAAGTACGAACTTTAAAACGAGAGGCTTTATATATGACTGTTTGACTCGCGGCAGTGCTTGTGGACTGGCTAATCAAACAGCTTTAACACGAGCCGCAAGCCAGGCTTGTTAGTTTTTATAATTACCGGAATGCGGTGTTTACCACTAACTCGCGTTGTCCAAATGTTTACGACCAACATTGACCGGCGAGCTTTAGAAGTGCGGGTTTGCTCGATCGATCAAGGCGTTTATTTACCGTAGAAGCCGATTAACCTGACAATATGTATTGAAGAATGATCGTTACATTACAATTTATTTCTTTATCAGGCACAGTCACGACTACATACCTGATGCTGAGCTGGAGAGGGTACTCCGCAAGCGGGGGTCTGACTTCGACACCATGCTGTGTAATCACAGGCAACAGAAGGCGTTCGAGGAAAACGTCGCCACCAGCTTGAAAGAGATGGGGCTGAAGGTGGAGATGGCTAGCAGGTAGGATTTCAAATGCCCTTGTTATGGATATTTCGGCTCATTTGTGCACAACTTGCTTAGTATGTGTACACGTTTAACAATATAGAGTTGAATCCTGTAGCTGTGACGCGTCAGCCGCCGTTCTATACATATATACAGGTACACACAACTGTAATATACAAACACATCACATACAAGACGTGCACAAATCTGCTGAACTATTTATCTATAAATAAAAAATATTTATTCCGCTTATGCCTAGGTCAAAAATTAAATTAACGAAAGAAATAGGTTTAAAAGGCTAAAGTTAAGGATTTGTGCCTTCGATCGAATTCATAGACAAATTATATATCCATCAAACTTATAAACATCTAAGAACAAATGCAATAACAGCCGTTTATAATAGAAAGTTGTAAGTTTGCACCTATTAGGAAATATTTTAGACTAAATAAATAATTATGTAGCAAGCTTGTTGGACGACCGCCTGACGCCTTGGAGGCGACCTGATAAAAGTCGCAGGAAGTAGCTGGACGCATGTCGCTTCCAACAGGTCGGTCTGGAAATCTTTGGGGAAGGCCTATGTTCAGCAGTGGACGTCCTGTGGCTGATGATGATGAAGCTTGACAAAGTTTGTATTACTAGGTATATTGATATCAATATGAATATTGTAACAACAATAATGGTGACATCACTCTGTAATGACTTTTAATAACACTCGACGAGATGCCTTGACGGTCACTTAGCGAGTTGATTGGCTGAATTGTTTGTACACTAGTGCAAATAGGGATCACATGGTATATATGTGTGCCACATGAGGTGAAAGATAGATACAAAAATATTTGAAAGCCGAATAAATATGATTATCGAAAAAAGAAAAAGGAATTTTAAATTGTGTTTAATTACTTCCACCATTTCCACAACGGCGTGAGTCGTGAGCACAGATGGACAGTCGATGGTGAAGTTAAGAGTCCAACAGATGACGAGCCTCGATTGACGAACCAATCACGGGAAGCATCGGCGCCCCGCGCTTTTAATTTCGCCAATCATAGCTATATTTTATTAAGTACTACTGTAGGTATAGGTGAAGTTTGTGCTCACGACTCGTGCCGGGTATATTTATTATCTGTTACGCGCGTTATAGCGGACTGCGGAGCCGTTCACTGTTTTACAAAAAACTGTTTATGTATAATTAATCAGATCGTATAATGGTTTAACATAATATGTTTTCTAGAATAAAAATATTCCGTCGGTGTGTTGCAACATTGGCGAGTAGTTTTTCCACAGTTTATTTGTGGTAAACAAAGCTTATCGTGTAATACAATTGCATAATATTTTTCTGTTACTATTTATAGCCGGTGCCGGTACATTTGTAGATATCCTACTGTCCCTATCGCTAGCGCTATCCTGGCTTAGTGTCAGGGTCCACATTCCTTACTTAGACGCTTCGACTTCACCCGATGTTGAGTTTCTTCGGGAGTGAACAGATTAACTATAGTCTCTCTCTCTCTAATGCTAGATTATATAGCTATGAGTTCTAGTGCGAGCCTAACCTAGGACGGGGTGCATCCTACTCGTATGTAAGACGCAACGAATAAATAATTAGTTCATTGCAATAAAAGTAATTGAAACGGATTTTATCGCGGTTTTTTTTTGTTAATTTTGATCCCGACGTTTCGAAGACTTTTCAGCCTTCGTGGTCACGGGGTGGACTGAGATGTAGGTTGTCCCAAAATGTTAATGTAACATTATCTAATATTCGCGTAAACGTAAGAAATCATTAAATAATAGTTATCGTTATGAACACAATTATTTGTCGTGAATTGAATTGTAATATTATTTTCAGATTAACATACAACGAAGATATGATCAAATGGTGCGACGTGGTGGTACCGTGCGGCGGTGACGGCACTTTCCTTCTAGCTGCTTCTAGAGTTAGAGATGCTAAGTAAGTACTATGATAATCCTCTTCGGATCTTTTCTAATATTTTTTTTATTTAGGATAACAAACGATTGTGTAATAAAGCGTAAGTAAATAAATTAAAGTCGGACAAAATTGGTATTTACGCAAACAACACTGCTATCTACTAAATAAGGCATATCTAAAAAAAGTAACTCATAACATAAGATTATCACATCATATAATTTAAAAATAGTAGGGAGAATTCATTTTTTCTTCTTGATGTTTTAATTAAGCTATGAATATATTTTGTTTGTTTCTAAGAGTGACTTGCATGAAGATCCTTATTCGTATTTAACAGAACATGTTAATTAGTAATGTCAACTTTTCATACGAATTAAACACGTTTAGTGGCTAAACACTATTTAAGGATCGTTGTTCAAGTTGACCTTAATTAGTGTTATATTAAGTAAATCGATATTAGCAAGTCTGCAAGCAGTTTCAGTAGCTAATTGAAATGAAAATGTTTGTTATTGACCTTATATATTATATGACCTTAGCTTTACAATAATGAATAAATTGATTAACATATTCATTCATTTATTTTTTTCGTCGATTAAAAATCACAAAACGAAATATCGTTATTCGGAATTCAGTATTGCGAATGTCAAATTAGGTCATTGCAGGAGAGACAAAGAACTTATGAAACTATTTTTTTTTTTACTAGCCCTATATTATATACGTCCCACTGCTGGGCACGGGTCTCCTCTACTGAATTAAGGGATTAGGCCTTAGTCCACCACGCTGGCCTAATGCGGGTTGGCAGACTTCACATACCTTCGAAAAGTTCTCAGGTATGCAGGTTTCCTCACGATGTTTCCTTCACCAGTAAAGCAAGCGATAATTAACAATTAATATACACGTAACTTAGAAAAGTCAGTGGTGTATGCTCTTGGGGCTGGTTTCGAACCTGCGACTTTCGTCTCGACAGACCATACCACTCCCCGCTGAGCTATCACTGCTTATGACATTAGACACTACTGTCTACTTATGATGACACTATAACATGATTAAATAATTCTCTTCCCAGTAAACCAGTGATAGGGTTCAATAGTGCCCCACACAAATCAGTTGGCCGTCTCTGCCTACCCACCTGGTGTTCAAACGACGTCAAAGGTGCGCTGCAGGCCTTGAAGGAGGTGAGTGTTGTTGAGTTTAGATATTCTGTGAGTTTTGTAAGGTGGCGTGTGTAAGACAACCTTATGACAAGTGGCCGTTGATTTTGTCTCTAATGGCTAACACTCAACGTAGTCGGGTTGCATAATGATTTCTCACGTTTACGCGAATTTTAAGGGAACACCCAAATACTCCGAAATATTTTATTCCGAATTTCGATGTTCCGATGTTCAAAAGTCCGAATTTCATAATACCTAAAAATTATAATGTCTATTATTCAAATTTACGAAAATGATTTTCCCGAAAGTTGTAAATACAATATGTTAGTTTTCCGATTTTTATATTTTCGAAGAGTCAAATGCTCGATGGGTTCTCGGTCCGAAAAACGACATTCCGATTTTCAATATTCCGAATGAATTGCTAAAATTAGGATTTTGTTTCAGTTAGTATAATCATTACATACATTTGGGTTAGGTTAGGTTAGAACTGTGACCATTAAAGCGCGAAGGCGAGCGAGCGCAGCGAGCGTGCCGCGGCAGCGGCCGCCGAGCGCCAGATCCCCTCTATTATTGGTGAATCATTTGGGTTAGCTTAGAATTGTGACTAGCGAAAAAAAAGCTTATTGTAAAGAAAATATTTTTAAAACGCATTTGACATGAGTTTTTTAATTCTACCTCCTCATACTATCATACTTCTCTTTGACAAGCAATTATGTGTTGATTTGTCTTTGTATTCAGTTTTACAAGGCGTTTTTATTTCGGAATTTTAATTAATAGGTATTTTAATAATCGGAATTCGTATTTTTGATGTTTCGAATTATCATTAATTCGGACTTTTTGTTATTCGATCTATTGAAACTCGGTATTTTGAGAATCGTAATTATATACGTTAGGAATATTGAAATTTCGGAATTATAAAAATAGGATAAATGATACATCGGAGTTGTTATATTCAGAATTTTAAACCATTCGGAATTATGAAAATCGGTATTTTGAAATTCGTATTTGTGACTGTCGGAATAAAGTTTGTCGTATTATTGTAGTGTACCCGAATTTTAATCATTGAAATAAAACTAACTTAAACGGATTTTATCGCAGTTTCTTATGAACCATAAAGGCTGTCCATCCCGTGACCACGAAGGCTGTAAAGCTTTCGAAACGTGGGGACTTAAAATCTTAGTTTTATTTCAATGTAGTGGGTTTAGTTTGTGTCTTTGCATTGCTTTGCATATTTTAACCCATCGAATTAAGGCAAATTTGGTAGAAACTGCTATTAGATTGGTACTTGACAACGATTTAGTAATGTAAGTTTAATGTAGTTAGTTAGACAGCCTCCGTGGCGCAGCGGGCGAGTAGCCGGATGTGAAGCGGGAGGACGCGGGTTCGATCCCCGCATCGAGACAAACATTTGTGTCATCCACAAACATTTGTTTCGAGTCTTGGTGTTGTGTGACCGAAAGTTTCTCGTAGTTCCTGTCACTCACGACATAAGACTCGTATCTTACTGTGGGGTCAGGACTATGTGTGTGACTATTGGGTGTATTTATTTATTTAATAACGATAAAATGGGTACAAACGTATTGTAACTTACCTTAATACTTACTTTATTGAGTCATTTTCCATGAGTGATTTTATGTGTTGAGACCAGCAGTGAGGCATCTCCAGTGACTTGAGCACCAACTTTCATTGTAACTTAGCGCCAAAGTGTTTGGTCGCAGGGCCGCTTCCGATGGATGCGCCGCTCCAGGATACGCACCACCATCACCTGTGAGCCCAAACTGATCGAGACCATCACTCCTGTCGACCTGCACACGCTGCATTATAGCAGGTCAGTACTGTCGTTGTATCTTAACGCCAGTGTTTGGTCGCATGGTCGCTTCTGATAGACTCTGCAGGATAGGAACCATCTTATTTGTGAGCCCAATGTGTTTGAGAGCATCACTCCTGTCGAACTGCACACGCTGCATTATTGCAGGTCAGTGCCTGTACCATCCAAGACCACCACCGCGATAAACAGCAGCTGCCAAATGTATTGGTGAGAGGCACTGGAATCGCGATTACAGGCTGACGTGAACGTGGACTACACTGTGTAGTCGCAATCATACCATCGACGTATTTACTCAGCCTCCGTGGCGCAGCAGGCGAGTAGCCAGCTGTGTAGCAAAAGGCCGTGGGTTCGATCCCCGCGCCCAGACAAATTTTTGTGTGATCCACAAATATTTGTTTCGGAGTCTCGGTGTTGTGAGACCGAAAGTCTTTCGTAGTTCCTGATACCCACGACACAAGACTCGTATCTTGCCGTGAGGTCAGGACTATGTCTGTGTGTTGGGTGTATTTATTTATTAATTTACAAAGACTTGACTTTTTTGTTGAATCTTATGTGATTTCCACATGTGTTGTATGTGTATGTACAAAGTCGATCTGTTATTAATATTTTTATTTAATTATACCGATGCGACAAGTAATAGCTTACTTAAAAAAAAAATATTCCAGATATCCCCCAGTGCCAAACACAGAAGAGAATCAAGAGACCAGGGTACCACAGCCGAACGATTCCGGAGAAAACCCAAAGCTCGCCACCAAAGTACTGCCATATTTGGCTCTTAACGAGGTAACTTTGTTCATATAAAACATACGTAATCCAATATTAATCAACTTCTTTATGTCTTTAATAGAACTTCATATTTACAGTTTAAATCAAAATCTGTATACTTTTACTTTTTTGAGTGGTAGAACCACGCTTTAAACAGTTTTGTCTACAGCATGAATGGGCCGGCTCACCGGGGTCGTTACCACTGTCTCACAGACAACCGACGTAAAGTAGCGGCTTGCTGCTGCGTTTCATACAGTGAGATATCCGTAGGCCCAAATCCCCCTTCCCAATCCCTCAATTAACCCTTTCCTTTAAGGTCAGCAACGCGCCTATGATTCTTGTAGTATTGTGGGCGTACATGGGCGGTGGAGATCACTTACCATCGGGTGACCCACATGCTCATTTGCGGTCTATGCTATAAAAAAAAACTAGTATAGATAATTCAATTCCTTTGTGCGCGTCTTGCTATGTGCACGTGAACTTTTAATGTAGTTTTGTTTATGTAGTGACACGTTAGTCATTCTATATACATATTGACAGACATCAACTGTCATTTAGTCGAAACAAATATATTATTATCAAGCACACATAGCAACATGTTCATAAATAATCCGAACTATTTGTATGAGTCGCTTAGACATTTGTACTGAGTGTATTGCTTAGACTACTCAGAACTTCGTTGGCTCGAACATGCCCAATGCACGACCTACCAGTTACTAACTGATAAGATAGCAGTCATAATTGAAAAAGTTGTTGCCTCACAATAACGTTTATAAATAGAATGAAATAATTTTATTAATCCACCCACACACAGGTTTTGTTTGTTCGTACTATCACCACATATCATGTTTGGTTAGGCTGTATGTGTTTATTCCTTCGACACGCCGAAATAATATTTGTTTTGCGGTTTGTTATCGTTCTATATAATATTTGTAAAGGCACACAGTTCATTGTTTGTAATAATGGAGACGCTAATTATCTCTAGGTGGGGTAATTAAGGGAAATGTTGGGTCTTTTTAATAGGATATATTCCTTTGTTTATATGCAACAGAAATTAATAATAAAAATGAAACGTTTTGCAAAAATAAACAAAATTAAAATATATAAATGGGGCCGCAATTATAATAATTTAAAATATGGGAATAAGCAAAGACGAGCGTACAGTGGGGATATATTGCTATCTTCCTCATACGTATACAGCGTAATGACCATTGGGATATTGTGACGTCAAGGATCACGTCATCTGTCATCTGAAAGCTATCTCTTCCAGCTGATTTGAATGGTTTCAAGTTTATTTATTTTTAAACGGATTTCTACAATTCTTTCTATGATAGGTTTCGGGTAACGTAAATTATCGATTTAAATATTAATAGAACTGGTCTCTACAACTTACCTTATTATTGTTATGACAAGAATAGGTAAAGGAATTTATCTCTATACAGCCTCGTATTTCCTGTTTTTGAAATTTTCATAAAGACGTGTGATCAAATAGCGTTGCAAGCTGATAGATAAGGTCGGTATTATATCATTGCTTTCTTTCAGACCTTTTAAAATGGTTTTCACGAATAGGATTGTGTTTAGAGTATTTGGATTGATTGGTAGCAATCGTGTTTTAGTTTTTTGTCGTCATGTCTTCACCACTCCATACAAAAATCTATTTAATAAAAACGTTGTTTATATAGTTTTGTTTTTATATTATACTAGCTTTTGCTCGCGGCTCCGCCCGCGTGAACAGCATTTTCCGGGATAAAAGTAGCCTGTAACCGTCTCCAGGGTCCCATCTGTGTCTGTAGATAAATTCAACAAAATCGGTTCAGTGATTTAGGCGTGAAATCGTAACAAACAAACTCACTTTCGCATTTACTTTCACCCCATTTTTCATCCCTTATTAAATAAAATTTCCAAAATTCCTGAAACACGTATTTTTTTTGTTTTTGTCAATAACCGAAATACAAAATTTTGTTTATGTAACTTTCAAAATGACGGACTTTCATACATTTTAGCATCCCCTATTTTGACCCCTTTGGGATGGAATTTTCTAAAATCCTTTCTTAGTGGGTGCCTACATAACAAAATGAATATACAGTCCGAATTTCATGCTTGTAGCCTTGATAGTTTGCGCTCGGCGATGATGAATCAGTCAGTCAGTCAGTCAGGACATTTTATTTTATAAGTATAGATAGATTTAAATGTTAGTCCGTCTTGCATAACAATCTTTAATCGTCGTCAGCCATTAATATTGATAACGTAACGACAAATTATATAAAAATGTGATTAGCTAATATGTTTAGAGCTTAAATACTATAAAAGATTGTTGTACAAGTTAGCCTTAAGGTATTTTTCTATATAGTTATTGGGAAAAATTCTATCTTCAAACACTCTAGTGTCTCTTTCTCTTTTCGGCAGGTGTTTATAGGCGAGAGTGTGACGTCACGCGTGTCCCTCCTCAGGCTACAGATCGACAACGGACAGTGGACGCACACGAAGAGCTCCGGACTGTGCGTCACCACAGGCACGGGCAGCACCTCATGGCATTTTAGGTGAATGTTTTAATAAATTTTATTTCATTGATGATTTATTGCTGTAATTTTTTTTTTTTTTTTTTTATAGCATAGGGCGGCAAACGAGCAAGTGAGTCACCTGATGGTAAGTGATCTCCACCGCCCATGTACGCCCACCACCAGAATAATCATGGGCGCGTTACCGACCTTAAAGGAAAGGGATAATTAGGGATTGGGAAGGGGAGGGGATTTGGGCTTCCGGATATCTCACTCACCGTACGAAACGCAGCAGCAAGCCGCTACTTTACGTCGGTTTTCTGTGAGACAGTGGTAACGATCCGGACGAGCCAGCCCATTCATGCTGTAGACAAAACTGTCTACAGCGTGGCTCTACCACTCGTAAAAATTATTTATTATGATTTATTGCTGTTAAATTTATTTATTTTATTTTATTAATTTTTATTTAAGCATCACCAACATGACATACAATTAGATTAGTATTTATGTATTAATCAATCATATTCTTTTTAAATGTTGTCACAATTATAGGCGACCATTGCTTGTGATATATGTGAAATCCTAACTGAAAATCAGTTCTGAGGTCAATCGCCTCAGCTTTCTACTGAGTTGGCTCATTTATCTCGATGTTACACAAAACATGACAACACAAATTAAATAATTTTGCTGCTCTCGTAATGTTTGTCGTGTATGTTGTGTTTGTGTCCTGTACCTAGTCAGAAATATTGTGTTTCTCTAAATAAGGGTAATCAATATATCATAGATATAATTCTATCCTACTCCAATCCTACTCTAACTATACTACTTCCTATTCTTATTTTTCTATCGAATTCAATCTCATATTGAATCTCATATTATAAATGTGAAAGTCTGAATGTTTGTGATTTTGGATTTTTTTTAAATCAATCATGTGAATGGCTGATCGGATTTCGATGATATATGGCAGACGGGTAGATCACGATTAGGAATTGGGCTACTTTTTACAACTAATTAATATATTTTGTTTAGCATCAATTGTCTCCGCACTCACTCCGTGCTTGAATTGATGAAGATCCTCTCGGAAGACTTCGGCGTGAATCTGGACACGAGTCTGGAGAAGGCGCGTGAAGTCACCGAGAGATACAATGAGAAACTCATGTTTCCACCAGGTATGGATTTCAATATAAATAAATAATAATAAAATAAATACACCCAACAGTCACATACATAGTCCTGACCACACAGTAGATACGAGTCTTGTGCCGTGGGTATCGGGAACTACGAGAGACTTTCGGTCTCACTACACTCAGACCCCGAAACAAGTATTTGTGGACCACACAAACATTTGTCTCGGTGCGGGGATCGAACCCGCGGCCTTTCGCTTCACAGCCGGCTACTCGCCCGCTGTGCCACGAAGGCTGTCGTTATATTTTAGCACATGTGGCAATGTGGGTCATTTCATGGGGAATGATCGACACCACCGTTCATACGCACCAATAATATCGGAGGTATTATGTATGTGTTGCCGACCATAAACGAAATGAATCTGGATTGAGAGGGCTATTTGTGCTCTCGAAAATGTTTGTCTAAAGCGGCTTCACACGGTGCCATTTTAGTTGATCAAATGCTAAATCGCAAGCGTTTTGAATTGTCTTGAGTAAATCGAATCGTAACGACAAATATCGATTTAATAAAACACTTTCAACTTTTGTTTCAAGTATCTTCTTGAAATGGATTTGACTCGTCTGTACTTGTCATACATAATAATATTTGTGTTGTTAGACTGTGAGCAGCTCGCGTACTCCGTCCGCGAGTACATCACGTTCGAGGAGTGGCCCGCGCCCAGGGGGCTGCGCGTCAGAGACAGGGCCACCGCGGTGCAGGTCAAGTCACACTGCACTGATGCCGGTATGTACATCCATCCGTGCATCCATACGTTCATCCGTCCATCCGTTCATTCGTGCATCTGTCCATCCGTTTATACATACATCCATCCATCCATCCATCCATACATCCATCCGGCAGTCCATCAGTAAAGCCACCCATCCATCCATTCATCCATCCATCCATCCATCCGGCAGTCCATCAGTAAAGCCACCCATCCATCCATTCATCCATCCATCCATCCATCCGGCAGTCCATCAGTAAAGCCACCCATCCATCCATTCATACATCCATCCATCCGGCAGTCCATCAGTAAAGCCACCCATCCATCCATCCGGCAGTCCATCAGTAAAGCCACCCATCCATCCATCCATCCGTGTATTGGTCCTTCCGTCTATCGGTCCATCCATCCAGATACTTACATCCTTCCATCAGTCCAAATTCGCCCAATGCTCAACATTAGCCTTTCCATCCATGTTTAATGTTTTTTTGCAACCTCATTATCTGATACTACTCTTTTCTTCCTAATTGACACTATATTTTGCCAGCACCCGCCTGACTGGCATAACTCATTGTAAATAAATAGGTATCAAATCTCATTGGTGTGTTTCGCAAATATAACTTATTTTTAAAAGTGATTATCAACATTAGGATTGTTAACATGCGGTCCAAAAACACTGCAACCATAGAAAAAGAAAGCAATACGACAGCCAAAACGTTGTGTCATGATTTTTTGTTACTGTGTGTTTTAAGTGTAAATGTATATGTAATTGCTATTAAATTGACATTGAGTGGAAATTACCCAAATTTTTTTTCTTAAAACAGGTCTGGTAGTTGACGGAAGTGTCTCGTTCCCCTTCAACGATGGTACAGAGGCGCAACTCGAGATACACCCTGAAGACTCCTTAATGACCGTACAAATGGATGACGCTTTGCCTTATTAAATTTAATATAAACTCATTACAAATTAACTCCCAGGGTAATGTTACGGTTTTACTACTCTGAAAATGTGGAATAGTTTGCCGGCGCACGTGTTCCCTCCTTCCTATAATATGGGGTCCTTTAAATGGAGTGTGAAGAAGCAGTTAGGCAGGCCGGCATGATTGTGCCGACCTACGATAGACACACTGTTTGTCGTTGGTCGACACTATTCCTGGATTGCGCTACACTGTGTGGCGTAGTCACTTTTCCGAGCCAGGATAAAAAATAAAATAAAAATAAAACGGCTATATTTATTTATATAGATAATTTACTCATTCTTCCACATCTTGCTACATGTGCATGATGTTTTTGTATAGATATAACATAATAACATATTTATTAGCTTATGCACACATGCAAGATGTGCAAGAATAAACCGACCTATCTATCTTAAGGTAAGTTGTGTATAAAATGAAGTTACTTTTTGTGATGTTAATAATCATAGATGATAAATGTACGGATATGCATTTTATACGTTTATGGTGCAAAAGAATATTATAACTATGTTCAACTTGCGTGTTCCTCTAACGCATGCTTCTTCATCTTATATTGCATGCATATTCCTCTGACGCATGCGTGTACCGACATAGAGTACATATGTATTAAAATTATCAATACATTCGTCCATTTTGATTAAATGGACGTTATGTATATCAGTTACAATAACTGATATACATAACATAGCTTTTTATTTATTATATCTCATAAATTTTATGCCGAATTCATGACATTAGGAAAAATAAAAATAAGTGCCACGATTGTTGATAAAAATGTTTTTGGAGTATAAATCAATTGGACAACATCGAATGTCGAAACTACATGTGCAGGGGGCATCCATTAAAGGAAGATGCAAGTTGAAGACGATAGTGCATACATGCGGGTACATATTTTACACAAGGTCGTTTCATTTGAAATGCGCTGCCCTTTATTTTGCAAACGAGCAAGTAGGTCACCTGATGTAAATGATCTCCACTGTCCATGTACGCCCACCATATCTGAAGAACCATGGGCGCGTTGCTAACTTTAAAGGAATGGGATAATTTAGAGATTGGGAAGGGGAGGAGGGTTTGGGCCTCCGGATATGTCACTCACTGTACAAAACGCAGCAGCAAGCCGCTACTTGACGTCGGTTTTCTGTGAGACAGTGGCAACGATCCGGTCGAGCCGGCCCATTCGTGCTGTAGACGAAACTGTGTATAACGTGACTCTACCTGTCTTAAAATGTTTAATTACACATTTATGTCTATAGATGTGTGAAATACCATGAGATATTTATCATTTTAGTCTGTTAAGATTATATTCGAACTGTCTGTTTGTTGATTGTTTTCTCTTTAGTATAAATCATAAGCTAAACTATAAACTTGTGTTATAACGGGTTACTTTAGCCATACGAAATAAATAGAACGATTTTAATTTATAATTTTAGGCTTTCGCGATTTGTATCCGTATTATTTATTTATTTAATCGAGTCTTGATAATCGAAATAAATAATATGTATTCATACCTTCAAACTATGCGATTAACAGAATGAAGATTATAATACGATCTTAATAGTTTAACGCCGATGTTATAGAGAATAGCAGTCGCATAATATAAAAATGCAGATTAACTTCGTAATGACAGTAAGTTAAAACTTGTTTTTGGAGCTAAGGCTAAAGTAACCCGTAATCATGGAGATTGAAGGCAGTACCTAGGGCATAAGCAATGTTTGCACAATGAAATGATCGTGTAAATAAATCCTACCAGCCTATTTATATTATATTGCCTTGAGATTGCTTTAAAAATGTCATATGTAAGTGTCATAAGGCGGGTAAGGGAATATTCTAGATCAATTTATTATACTGAGAATTTAAATGCCGTCAGGTGTACTGTTGACTGACATAGACTAAGAACTTACTTTTGTACCTAGTTTAGTTTTGATCAGTGTTTTGTCACATACTTGCTCACATTAAATGTCTTAAGAGCAAAAGAGATAAAATGCTGATTAAAAATAAAATATTCAATATAGGCCAAGGAAATTTTACTATATTTAGTTATGGGTGTGATATTCTTATAAAGCGAATCCTACACGGTCAACCATCATGGATAATATTATGTAATATATATTACGAACTACGTTTGAACGCGTGGGGTTTAATTCAGGGCGCCTTCTTCCACATACCCTTATTCCACTTCCAGTGGGGTTGGCTCAACATGCTTTTTAAAAGATGTTAGAAAAAGATTTGGCTTGTAGTTTTTACAATCAGCCGCCTGCCTGACGTAAACCCCTGGGAAGATTCCTGGGGGTTCTCTTTAGCGTGTATCAATATTATATTAATTAGCGTATTTAGTATAAAACGGTTTTTAATAGCTGGCAATATTAGCTTATCTACAACAGAGATATAACTTAGTGGAAATTTAAAACAAGGCAACATTTATCTCTATAAATAAGTGTGTTTGAAAATGTTGCTGGTTGTCACGTGTATCTATAGACCTACTGATAAAATAATTATCAGTAGGAACTCTATTTAATGTAAGTTTGTATTGCTTCAATGGAAGGAATGTAGGAAAATATACTTGAAATAATTATAAACGTCACCTTAATATGACGTATCAAAACAGCGAGTTTATGGCCACCAAATTATTCCAGTGAAATTGTACATCAATTTTTGAGTGTTACTGGCAAAATGGCTTGACTGGGCTGACGTTAGTCGTTTTTGTTGCCCTTTCGCCTTCCGTCAGCCTTTTGTGTCTGAAAAGAATAGACACGACTATTTCAGACCGGCCATGTTATTTCGCACGTATTGTAAATCTGATTTTTCGGCATTTCTAAACGTTTTTTGTCTATGGTAAGGAAATAAAGTATTGAAAGTATTTGCGAGAGATAGTCTGTGATGGGCTTGGGGATGTTTTTGTACCTTTTTGTTATAATGGTAAGAATAAAATTAGTAAGACTGAAGGAATGTTTAGTTGTTAAGTATCTTTTTTTTATTCTGTTTGTGTTGTTAACACGTATTTAAAAAAAAAAAGTGCAATGATAAAATCTGGAAACCTATAGCATAATTATTTTTGCTATATTACCTCTCTAAAATAAAATGCAATATCTAAGTGTTTATTGGAGTTCCGCTGCAGATTACGATGCAATTTTTATTAAAGTGATGGATTTTCTCCGGATAGTTTTAGCGTAATTTTCGGATCATGCTACCTACGCTTGTACAGTTATATGGACATTTGTAATCTGATCGACCAAATGACTTCTATATGATATCTCGCAAATTATTTAGAAATACTTAGCCGTTAGGGACTCTCACGCTGTATTAGAACTTGTACACTTATTTAGGCCGTTTCAAGCTACACCCCTGTCGGTAAAGCAGTCGCCACTCTTCTCTGTTGTCTCTTTTCTTCTTAACCTCTTGATGTCCTGATTTAAAGTCATACTACTTTCCTTTTAATTTATTGAAAAGCTATCTAACGCTATCTACATAACTATTATTTATCCCTTGTAGTTTTAAAGATGCGACGGGTTAACAAAAGGATTACAATAGTCCATATAACAAACGGCACGCTGACTAGTAGTTAAATATATTTATTGTTTGTATATAAAACTATTTATATTTTGAATTTGTACTGTTTAATATACATCACATGGAATATAGAAATGTTATGCATTATGATTTTTATTTATAATCTGTGAGGTGTCCAGTATTACGTATAGATAGATAGGTTCATTTTTGCACAGCTTGCTATATATGCGTGAGCATATATAGCAAGCTGTGCAGCAGGAATCAAAACCCATATAGAGATATATGGGTTTTGATTCAAGTGTGACTACGTGTCAGTCTACATCATATAAATTTAAGTCCATACTTACAGGCACCCGTCATTTTATTTATACTTGAGACGTGCAAGAATGAATTGAGATATCTATACTTAATCAGGTGTTAAAGATCTCTGATATCACGCTGGTACTACTAAAACCAATAAGCTAATATTATAGAACAGCGAAATAATTTTGTTTTTATTTTTTTATTAAAACAAGCACAAAATTAGCTTTTCATTTATTAGGTAACAAAGGGCCAATAAAACACCAATATCCTATCGAGTAAGTATATTTGTTAAAAAAAAAAACAATCGCATTCATCCCGTCGGTGCAGTTCCAGAACCCCATTGTAATTAAAATAATTAAAAACATTAGTGTACCGACCAATGGGGTAATTATGAAACATGCCGACAATTCGTTGTTACGAACAAAGCAGAAAAAGCAACTTAAAAATACAAGCTCAGTAAAATAGCACCCAAGTGGACGGACTTACATAAACTTAAAAATATGGCATCAATGATATGCGTCGAAAACGTTTATAACGTATGTATGGTATTGTTCCAAAAACACTGAATGACATCTTTATTAGGGTCGTTAGTAAACTAAATATTCCTTGTATAATAGATACAATTTACTAGATTTTAAATTGGAAATAGATTATTTCTAATCTTTTCAGGTTTTAGATTTTATTGGTATGAAATACTTGATACGTCGTTATAAACGGTTTCGACTAAAGTCTTAGCCTTTAATTCGATAAACTAAGTATCGTGAATCCGTGAAAGGAATAGAATCCCGCCACCGCTGAAGATACGAAACGCAAGTTCCAACTGAAATCATGTAATTTAATGGCCGTATTTTTAGGTTTTATTTGTATCTTCAGTCCTAACTGATGAACATCTGGAATTTTGATATTGCGTATATGTTGCGGCAGATTTAGTAGATTTTTAAATAAAATGCTGGCAGCACAGTGATTTATTGTTCGGCATTAAACTAATTGCTTATTTATGCCGCTTACTTAAATTTGCATCTGTAAAGATCAAAAGATTTCAGTTGGATTTCACAGGCTTCCACAAAAGAAATTATATTACCACAGAACAAATATTCGAGGTTAACTATAAAATTACGTAACGGAAGGCAACCATTAAATACGCATTAAAATATTACAGCGCATGTAAAACTAAATTAAAACCGGGACGGATAGAATACACAAATTATCACATAATTATTATAAATATTACTTATGAAATTACGAAGCGATTAAAAATGTATTTTATTTTTTATTGGCAGCGTGACAGGGAAACGCTGGATCTATACACGTGACTGTAATTAGCGACCATAATCTCAGTTGTCATAATATTTTTAGGAACTCATTTTTATGGTCAACATTTTTGATACGAATAATACAAATATAAAGATCTTTTCTTTGCAACAAAGATAATTAAAAATATTAAGAATTATTATTTAATTATATTATATCACTGAGGGTTTATTGTACATTTGTTAATCGCTCCGTAATATGGTACGTGGTATTATATCTTAAATGGTAATTGCCTAACTAGGTTGACTCAATCGTTGTGGCATTAACACAACACATACGGTACGCCATAATAATGGCAGTGCATTTTGTCATTTGTGTTTCGTCTTATGCTAACAGTTGATAAAAAAAACTACTAAAGTAGAAAGTGCATTTTTTATTGGCAATGCTTTTGCCAAGACCGAGCGTAGATTACAAGGCACAGTAATTAAATTTTGTGATTTATTAAACAAATCGAGTCACAATATTATAAAATACGCCCGGTTTAAATAATTCGTTGTAATATGAAATCGATATGAAATAATTTTAATGGCACGATTGACAAACACACAGATACCTACGACAGATGACTTGTTAAATACGAAATTATTTGTTATTTTATATATAATATTTAAGTACATCCAGTACCCATTTCTTCAGACAGTCCATTCAATGAATCGAGAACAAAATGCGAAGGCGCGACCATCGTACATTCTGATCGAGATCGATTGTCACAATCAACCCGCTTTCTATAACAAATTATTGGATCGATTTATTTCACAATCGCACTCTAAAATCGACCGATTAAAATTATAATCGACTGATAAAACCCTCAATCAATTAATTTCACCAGAATCGATCGATTTAAAATCACAAACGTTCGTTTTAACCTATTGCCTTACAATCGATTCACCGCGTTCAACCTTAGCTTGTGTGCGAGTAGCCAGTGTTTGTATAAGGTCCGCTGTACAACGAGCTGCCCGTACGTGAATAGGTCTTGGGATTGCGTCTTCTAGCCAAGATGAAAGCGATAGCAGCGATGACGCAGATCATGAGGATCACGCCCGCAATACAAATACCTATTGCGAATTGCTTCTGTGATATGCAGATCTCATCTTCTTTCTGTGAAAAATAATAAAATATTTATTATACGAGTTTAACTAAATAGCACCTGATGGTGATCGCCACACCTCCCTAGCTAGTAGTAACACTACTCAAAACTTTTAGCTACTAAGTACTGCGTGGCACTTCACTGCGCCCAACTTCTTGCGATTTATGATGCTTGCGCACTTCTGTTTGGCGGAATGAGATAAACCGGTGGCCATATTTGTTTATTGAAAATTTTTAGTAGGTTCTCGAACATAGGCTAATATGGTTTGCAGCCAACATACTAGAAAGTTTCAAATAACACTAATAAGTTTTCTGATATATGTACCTTTTCACTGATAACTTCGTCGTTGTCTGGCGAGTCGACCTCATTGACGTACAGTCCCGAGAACAGCTCTACAGTTGCTGGTGATCCCTCGTCATCGTCTGTATCACGTCGCACTCGGTTCGATTGGATTGTGCACGGCTCCTGTATCGAGAATAATGTAAGTAAAAAGGATTTAAAAGACAGACGGAATTGAGTTAAATAGATACAGAATTAGCATAATAAACTTATTCAGTACCTGAACTTAGCTTGGCTAAGTAACACGTTTATAACACGTTTAACATTTATAGTCGTTCTGTCGTCCGTTTATGTTGACCACTACTTGTTTTATTTCCCTTCAAAATCTTGAGATAAATCATAACAATTTAGGGACATTGTTTTCCAAGTTTTTGGTCATCAGTCATTTGGTTTATTCACATACTTAACTAACTTTTAGTAAATGGACGGCAGCGTTATGAATACCTCAACTCGTGAAGGCATTTTTTAGGCGAGCGGTTTTTCGTCCTGCGCCTAAGGCGTCGTGGTCGTTCGTTCGTCAGTTCGTTGGTGTTGCTGAACGGATCCTCAAAGAGGGAGGAGCGCGATATATTGATAATCCCAAACAAGAAGCCGCGAGCCCAGTTCAGTGTATACCTACGTATGTTTTCTTGTTAGCTGCCCACTTGGAAAATGGCGTTACATTTTTAGTGACTTTATTTTGCGATCCGTAACCAACATATACAGTAAAATTTTTCCAATAGGCATAAATCTAGCGATCATCGAGAGATGCAGCGTCTCTCTTTGATCGTATTTAGACTGTCGTATAGATAGCTAAAGAGTAGTTAATATCGTATGCCAGGATAAAACATATTTAGGCATATTCTGTATGGATTTATTGTGAACACAATAATGCTAAGTTTAAAAAATAGAAGGAATCAACTCACGCAATCGTCAGGGTACTTCAAGTCGCAGAGTTTGACAGCGCATGTGTAATACACGCTGGCAGTGTAGGGGAACTTGTGCGCCGCGAACGTGACGTGCGCCTCCTGCTTGTCGCTGCTGTACTGGAACATGCCCATTATGTCGCCATCTAAGGGGCATCTGTGACAAACATACACCAATGGATTTTATATAGAATTGCTTGGAACCCGGTTTCTGTACCCCGACTGGAAACGTTTCCTCGAGAGATGATGAAATATTTGCACTTTACAACGTGGTAGGTCCCTCGTATGCGAGAGGCCGTCTGGGTTGGTTCCACCGCTTTGTCTATTTCTGCCGCCAAGCAACAGTTTGTAAGCACTGTAGTGTTCCGGTTTGAAGGACATTAAATCCAGTGAGATTACTGGGCATTATGAGACTTAACATCTCATGTCTCGGGGTGACGAGCGCAGTTCAGTGCCATGCAGTGCTTTGTAATTCAAAGTTCTGTGTAGTGTTGCTTCTGTTTATGGGCAGGCGTGGCGCTTACTACCAGGCGGGCGCCTTGATCGTCTCGTCATTCAGTCAAATATAAAAAAAAAAACTTGCCATATCTTTGTTCCAATGGGTTGCCTTTTGGGATGCAGACCGTCTACATCCAGTTAAATCAGACTGGCATATTTTAGGCGATTTATGAGAGGTACAACATTCCTCGTTATTAGATATTTTCGGGCTGCACCGTACTAACCATAAGATGTAGTTTATTGTACGGGCACGAAACACGATTAAAATCTGATGACAGATTATTATATCCAAAAACAACAGCTTGTAAAGCTACTAGATGTTGACACTAGATATTAATGTCAAGTAACTGACGTTTTCAAAGATTACTGGATAAAATAATTTCCAACTGAACTGTGCTTGTGGATGCCCGGGGCCAGCACTACCATAATATGGTAAACGGAGCGGTCGTTCCAGGCGATGGGTTGGGGTAGTGGCTCCGACCCTGGACTAGAGGCGTTTCTGCATATTCATTTAGTAAGTTCAGGTTTAACATATTATACGGAATCACGGGTCGAGGGCGCCATATTTTGATCTATCTTTTTAATAGGCTAAATGTCGAAATGAGCAGGACGCTCGTCTGATGGTTAGAGCCACGCATGTCCATAAACAGAAGCAACACCATACAGAACCTTAAATTACGTAGCACTGCATGCCAATGCATTCTAAGATGTTAGATCTCATTATGCTCAGCAATTTCACTGGCTTTGATAACCTTCAACCCGAAACAACAATACTGACACACTGTTGCTTGGTGGCCGAAATAAGTTTCGCGTGTTGTGATTTCGTTCCATCCTAAAATTAATCTCGGGCCGGCACTGTAGATGTCCGAAATAAGCTTCATTGAGATGAAGACAATTTCTAGTACGGTACGAATTTCTGTTTATATTCTGGCATAAAGGTATATGACCTTTATGCCAGAATATAAACAGAAATTCGTTCCAGAATATAAACAGAAATCCGTTTTGTACGAGGCAGCGTCATAAGATTATTTTTTCAAACTGTTTGATGCGTCCTCATAATTGACAGGTTTTTTGATATATCCTCGCTTCTGTCATGCGATAAACGATCGCATGTAAGCCCCCTACTTCTTAATAAGGAGGACGAGAAGTAGGCATCTTTGTACCATACCCGTTAATAGACAACACTCCTTAAGCCTAAGTTTACCCATTGTCAGCGATCAGTGTGAGTTCCGTCCAGCCGAGGCCGTCCTTGACTGCGCACTGAGACACCAGCAGACCGTACTGCCGCTGTTTCTCCAGCGATACGACCAGGGTCAGGATGTCGCCGACATGCACCGTAGACGCCACCTGGAATATTAAGGATGTTTGGGTTGAAATTACTCAGCTAAACTGTATGAGTAATTCTATGTACTTCTGCTGACTGACGTCAACCTTTCTGGGTAGTAAACACAACCAAACCCGAAACAAATATTTGTGGATCGCACAAATATTTGTCTCGGTGCAGGAATCGTACCTCGCTTTATAGCCGGCTACTCGTTCGCTGCCCCACGGAGGCTGTTTATTCACTTACTGTGTTTAAAATTTATGCGCTTCAGCAATTTTCATGTAATACAAAAATGAGTTTGTTATAAACTAAGTAAGTGATGTGTTGTAAATGCTTACTTCTTTATTTTTGGGGTCCCCTTTGAATATCTTCATGGATATCGAGGGCAGCAATCCTGAGTCTTCGTCGTATTCTTCACTAAAACAATATTTTTAATGTTAATTAGACTGCTGCTAAATATAATAATATTTATTTTAAAAATGACTTAATCGAAGTATTTCAAAGGTTCAAATACTAATTTGTTTATTTCTCAATGTTTCGACCAAGTTGCAACGGCCGTGATCCCAGCTTTGTTGAATAATAAAACATTATGTATACAAATCACGAAGGTACCATATTTATTACACAGTATCCAGCGGTCGTTCGGGTAAAGACAACTGGGTTTGACCCCTAGTGAGAGATAACTATCCCAACTGCTTCGTGGTGCGGAAAGCACCCGCAAACGTTTCTCTTCGCGAAAAAAAGCATAAAGTATAAGTCAAAGCCAGGATTAACGATGTACGACATTGCCCTATTTTTCATATTTAGAATTCTCGTTTTGCAAATCTAAGACTACCTGCTAGCGACGTCGTTGGAGCTCAGTCTCTCAGCCCTGGGCCGGTAGACGTGGAAGTGGGTGAGGTCGCGCCGCCTGTACCGGCAGCGGACATGGTACCCCCTCCCCTGCCCAGTCACCAGCCTCAGGTGCGGCTGCACTATGATGTTATTATAATATTCAACAGTGCCATCGTCCTGGAACAAAGGATAAGAGTCAGTCATTTATCTGAGAAATGTTAAAATAAATAAATAAAATACACCCAACAGTCACATACATAGTCCTGACTCCACAGTTTTGTGTCGCAGGTTACAGGAACTACGAGAGACTTTCGGTCTCACAACAACCAGACCCCGAAACAAATATTTGTGCATCACACAAACATTTGTCTCGGTGCTTGGATCGAACCCGCGGCCTCTCGCTTCACAGTCGGCTACTCGCCCGCTGCGCCACAGATGACAGTCAATATCTGTCAATATTTGTAAATTTGGATAATTGTTAATCAACCTCGTCTTAACGGTTAAACGGATTTGGATGTTTGACACACAGGTAAACTATGACTTGGATTAAGACAGTCGTGAGCAAAAGCTAGTCTCTTAACAAAACTCTCACGGCAGAAAGACTTCCGAACATCGAAGGTCTAATTCTACTAAACTGCAATAGTATGTCTTTTCCCATTCTTATCTTGAGGTTATATCATAAAAACGCGAAACAACATTATTATAATTCAATACATTAAAGTAATTTCCTTAGTTTAGTGTGCCGATGCCGTAGCGTGCCGGATGTGACGTCACCTCCCCCTATTGTTCACTGGGGCCCGTATCCCGGAGTCCATTAGCGGTCAAAAAAATCGTTTTAAAGTCGAGTGATTGGGCGTTTATTTGATTTTTTTCGGTATCCGGTTTTGATGATTCTTTGTATATACGTTAGGTTATAGCTCAAAGTTAGTCTAATTAAGTCCAGTCTAGTTAAGTCCCATCTTTTTAAGGAAAAAATCTGCTTTTAAGATAACCCCCATTCCGTTTCAACCCAAATAATCTTATTATTACAATGATAAAAAGCGATTAAAAAGGCTAAAAAATAATATATATTCTATAAAAAAAAAGTATTGTTTGAGTCTATTTCATTTCATAATAAAGTTTTAAACGAAATAATAAAAGTTGTATATTCTCTAATAGTTCTAATGATTAAAATTAAAACTGGGTGTAAAATTAGTTTTAGAGGTGACCATTTTAGCGTCATTTATATTCGATTTGACCCCTGCGGTACACCTCTTTCTTGATAGGTAAATACGATGGTATCTAACGATTAAATTTTTACTTAATCATATTTCCATGATAGAAATAAATGTATTACTTGAATGTTATATTTTTTTATTACTGAAAGTAAAAGTTGCAAACATAATATGTAAGTCTGTAAATAAGGTTGACAATAATTTATTCTTAAATAAAAAAAGTATTTGAATTTAAAGTATCAGTATGTATTTAGCAATAGTTATATAGCTAGCGTAAAAAAATGCATTTAATGCGAAGCCATCTTCAATTCAAATCCGGTTAATTTACATAATGTAGAGTTTGTAATCTTGTTTGTGCATTTTTATTATACTTGGGGCAGACTCCTAAGGCGTTTACGATTCATATAAAAATAAATTATATATTTTTTATAGTGTCCATGTTAATAACATGGACATGGATATGTTTCTTTTGTCATTAACGGAACACACAATTACAATCTCTCTAGGATTTTAGTCTTTTAACACTAGGTGGTGATCAGATATTTAGACCTGTCTAGCACCAGCAGCAGGTTGGCACCAGATGCAAATACCAAGGGAGCAACTGACAATTTTTTTTCATCCTGGGTGCCAATGACCTTAGTATGACGGTGACGACCACCGTGCACGTGGTGTAAAACCCGCCATAGTGACTTGATCCAGAGTCGCCCGACGTACTATTTAGAAGGTTAATTAGCACCAGTTAAACAAATCATAATTCCGGCGACTATCAACACACTCTTGACCCTAGATATGCAGTATATCTTGTTGGTCGACTCGCCATGTGTCTGCAACGTGTCAGCATATTAACAGTATATACCACATACTCGGCATTGCAATTGTTGTGAGACAGGTTACAAAAATTTGGAAGACACAGCACAGAAGCTTGGTGTCTCAGGTTCCCTGAATAAGTCGAAGGGCTCTCTGGTTCCTAGAAGATAGCGCTTTTTAAATAAAAACACCCAATGTGCAAAAACGTCCATAGTGTAGTCCCTAGTCTTCCATATCTTGTTAGGGTTGTTAAATTTCGCTCCAAACCCAAGTAGAGGTAAAAGCACAATAAACAGATAGATAAGAATTATACAGGAAGGGTGATACAATTGGCGGTCTTATCGTAGATGGCGATTTCTTCCAGGCCTTAGACAGGTAAAAGCTTTGAGTAATGTCTACATAAGTATTGAGAACAATTCGGCGAGTTATATTTTTGTCTTTTTTTGGGCAATATAGACCTCATATTATAAAGATATAGACCTCATATTATATAAGAGGCACCTTTCTGTTTTTCCTTTGATTCCGTCAGACAAGTTCCGAAATATCTATGATCCAAACCCGGACAGCCACAAAACTGTAAGTTTACCACACCAAAATGCCAACCAATTTATAAGGCAAGTGGCAACTGCTCAATAATAAAAACAAGTCGACAGAGAAAGACAAGTAACCTTTCGCGCGACCTTGCTGCTGTTTATATGGAGTGAACTGGACGGGTTCCATCCACGTCGACGTGTTGCGAAACACACGCATTTTATATAAGGCAGTGTTTAAATATTAAATCTGAGTTAAGAACTACCATTACTTTGTATACCAATGGATATACAATTACTTTGATTCATCTCTATAGCTCTAAAGATGCCTCAGGCTTTAGACCGGCATGATTGTGCCGACCAACGATAGACACACTGTTTGTCTTTGGTCGACACTATTCCTGGATTGCGTTACACTTACCATCAGGTGTGGCGTAGTCATTTTGCCGAGCCAGGATAAAAAAAAAAAAAAAAAGACCATAATTAGAATTAATATTATCGACGTGTCAGGCTTGTGTCTATATTTTTCCAATGTTGCATAATCTTTGGTAGGATTCAATAGAATTATAAAGCTATATACCGACATGAATGTTCATACAATGTTTTGTTTTCTTTTGACTCTGTTGGATAATTCAATTACTAAAATGATTATACGGTTAATTGTTAGTTATAGGGACATAGCTGTATTCTTCTGCCGTTTAAAGAATATTTGAATTATACAATACAATACAAAACTCTTTATTGAAAACCATTTACAATGCAAGTAACAAAAACTAAAAAGCTGGTGCTAAACCTCTGGAAGACAATGGGCAATGTCAAATGGACAATTTTTTTATGTTTTATATATTGCCTAATTCTTCACCTTATGTATCCACCATAAGTTGGAAGGTACAACTTAAATAATATGTTTTATTTATTAGTATATTATAAAGTTATTTATCTTTCCAACTTTAGGTCTTTTTACTCCGGTATAATGTTAAATGATTGGAACTTATCATGACCGCTTCTATATCGCTTCGGATATATTATCCGCTTGCAGCAAACATCAGCTATTTTATTAGTTCATATTATAGGTGCTATTATACTCGTAATAGCTGCTATTATACTCTATCTTTAATACTACTCTTTTTTCTTTGCCTGGCGAAATCCCGGCTTAGTGCCGGGTTCCGCCTTCTTACTTTAAACGCTTCCACTTCACCCGATCTTGAGCATCCACCGTGGAGATACCATTGGCTCGCATGTCTCCAATACATCAACGTGTTAGTCCGTTTTAATGCTATTATACTCTAATAGCAAAATACTAATAACTATTAGTCATAGTCCGTGATATAATATGAACTCAGCTCGCGGTGAATGTAAGATTGCGCATGCGTTCATACAGATTTGTAGACCCAAGGATATTTTTAATATAACCAATAAATAATCTACACATATTAGGCCAACTGGACTGAAGTTTGTAATAAGATTAAGTTTGTTTCAGATTTAGATGAAGTTATAATTATTTTATTGAAGTTGCAATCCGTATATCAAATAGTCATAAAGGCCTACAAAATTTGTCTAGGGTTAGGTATAATTATTCCCTTTCCAACCATTTTTATTGCTAAGGTTGGGCAGAAGAGCGTGCGGTTCGTCCATCCGATGTTGAGCTGTCCTCACCTTCTATGGACTTCAGCAATGCTAGGACACAGCCAAACCACTGCCTACCAAATACGCACGTAACTTAGAAAAGTCAGAGGTACACGCTGTTGGGACTGGTTGCGAACTTGCGATCTTCGTCTTGAGAGTCCGTACCACTCACCGCTGAGATATTGCTACTCACTGAAGTAATAAGGTAATAATATTTTTCTTTATCCTGTCACGGGAAAGTGACTACAAACTGTGAGGTCTTAGGATCAAATTCCTGGTCGGACAATCACAATTTGTATTTGAATATTAATTCCAAAAGTCATAGTTGCCCGCGATAAAAAATGACCGACTATAGCGATAGGCCTGATGTCTATCATGGGGCTAAAATAAGCTCGTCGAGCCGCGTACTAGTTGCACCTCTGCCTAACCCTTCTGGGATAGGCGTGAGCTTATAAATATATACGGTATCAAATAACTAGATCTAGAGTAGATAAAAGAGTGAAACAGCTACCACAGGTTGCTGAGGCGTTCCGACAGGTTGATCTTATTGTAACGACAGGTATGGCTAGCATTTCAAAACTTGTGAATGGGTTGACAGTTCGGCTTGACCTTGCTTATTGTGAATGATATTCGCGGACATTACCATAAGGCATAAACTACATCCCACATTCGGTCGAGGAACGTGACTAACATCCTTTATATATTTCGAATTCACACCTTATTTTTAGGGTTTCGTACTAACGGAATTCTATTACTGAGCCTACACCGTTTGGCTGTCCGCCTGACTGTCCTATCTTTGGAAAAGTAATAGGTATCCGGTTGAAATTATCACAGTATATGTTTTATTATCGTGGATATCTTATAGCATGATAATAAAAACAAAAAGTACCAATTTATATGTAGGTGTGTTATTATTTTGTTTATTTCATTGAATGATGAGACGAGCACGGCGCTCTCCTGGTGGTAAGCGCCACGCCTGCCCATAAACAGAAGCAACACCATACAGAACTTTGAGTTATAAAGCACTACATAGCACTGAACTGCGCTCGTTACCCCGAGAAACAAGATGTTGAGTCTCCTAATGCCCAGTAATTTCACTGGCCTTAATGTCCTTCAAATCGAAACACAACAGTTCTTACACACGGTTGCTTGGCGGCAGAAATAAACAAAGTGGTGGTATCACTTATAAAGCAGTGGCCGACAAATGAGCAAGTGGGTCATCTAATGATAAGCCGCCCATGAACGTCCAATGATCCATACTTGAGGAATCATTTAAGCGTTGCTGACCTTAAAGGAAAGGGATAATTAAGGGACTGGGAAGGGGCGGGAATTTGGGACTCCGAATATCTCACTCACCATACGAAATGCAATGCTGCTACCTGATATCGATAATTGTAAGACAAAGGTAACAACCCGGTCGAGCCGACCCATTACCACTTATTTATAACTAGTTTTTACGTCAACTAGGGATAGTACAAATCGCGCAAAACAACATGGACGATAAAATAAATAGTATAACAAATAGCGATGTAACCAAGAAATTCCAACGACCGGTCCGCAATGATTTCTTTGCGAGCGTGTGTGGGCAGATAAACTTAAATAGCCGCGGTCTGAATGCGAACGCCGCCACTTGTTTTTCCATATTGAATTAGATTTAGAATGGTTGCGGTCGATTATTTTATTTCTGTGAATGCAATGTTGTCTGAGATTATAGTTTCCGCGAATCCAAGCAGAATCCGACGACGTGCTATGTTTATCGGTCTTTGTTTATCGATAAATATATTTTAAACGAAAAAGTTTTCAATTGAGCTGTATTTCTTTTAATATTTATGTGATAATATGATGATGCTTATTGTTTTCTGCAATGTTTACCTACCTTATAACAGTTTAAGATCTGATGATGGAGTATATCTTATAGTATTCCTAAGGGTGTGTGTCACAATGTTTGATTAAAATTTAACCAATAATACTTTTGACAATCCGATGGGTCCGATAAAATACTCACTAACTTATGACTTATGACTGAATATGACTTTTCTATTTGGACGTGTAATATTTTATTTCGTAAGTAAAGTTTACTAAGATGTAGTGAAACAGGGGCTAAATATATTTGTGATTCATCACGATTTACAATTAAAGGAAATAATCTTGAGGAAACGTGCTTATTTCTATTGAATTATAATACCTGTGATGATGCCAGAAGAATGACGCGGCAAAGAAACCTCACGTTATTTATAGGAAATTGAATTGCAAGGCTATGTAAGACCTTCGTAAAACTACAAAAAATGCTGAAAATATGTTTTTATTTTATTGTAAAACCTACCTTTATGGTATAGCTTTATCAATTGATGATCGACCATTAATAATTTGAAATAAACGTATTTATAATGGTCGTTTTTTTCTTACCAGCTGTTAAAACGAACGGTTCTAGTAAACTAAACTAACAGCTGTCGACAAAAAACGTCCGGTCGGTTGATTCGTTCCAAAATAAAGGCCCCGAAAGCCCAAAAAACATAACATTTGTGTTTAATTGAGCGTGATTCCTAAAAGGGTATTAACTTCAAAATTTTTAAAAACATGGCTTGACCTCTTGTAAGTTATCACAATATAAATTGTTATAAAAAAAATGGTAATAAAAACTGCAAAAACCGACCTCAAAATCATACCTCGATATGCATCTCCAATTCCTTGGCCTCTCAACTGCCTTAATTCTTCTAGACCTATGTTGATGGGTGGTTGTGATCATTTACTTATAGGACGATATTATATTTATGTTATGTATGTTTTTAGCCTTAATATTTTTATTAGTCATGCAACGATCGCCAAAACCACAGGTCAGGATGCCTTTCAAATGTCCGTTACATAAAACTACTTAACATATCTAGGTCGTCCATCTTTGGATGATACACTCAGTCGACCATCTTCGCTTAAATTACATCTTAATTCATAATTTGATGAAAAACCACCGCCTTTTACGAGCTTCTATTTCGCTTCCGTCTTTGGTGTAACTGTAATGTGGTTGTGCAAATAATAATTTTGAGTGCATTTTAATAGACCTTTCAAACAGTGTAAACAAATATGTCTACAGATTGTTGAAAAGATGATCGCGGGATAATTTATTAGAATATTGAGTAAAGTATTTTTTGTATGTAATGATTGGAAATATACTACATTACATCTTAGTAAATAAATCAAAAGGGCAGGCAAAGCGCTAGAGGATACCGCTTTTTTGAGTTTGGTACCTTATTTATTTCTTTTTTTTTTTTTTTTTTTTTTATCCTGGTACGGCAAACTGACTACGCTACACCTGATGGTAAGTGTAAGAATATTGTCGACCAACGATAAACAATGTGTCCATCGTTGGTCGGCAAGATCATGCCGGCCTGCTAAAGGGCCAAGGGGAGAGGAAGGAAAAAGGGATGGGAAAGGGGGAGGATCAGGGGGCAAGCCCCCTGGGGAGAACCGGATATACACTGGCTGACCCTGGAACGCGACCCACACAAGGTGGACCACTATGGCAGGTTTTAGCACCAGTGTACGGTGGTCGCTATCCGGTCGGATACAAGTATCCTCCCACCAGCAGTAACCAGTTCTCACATCATATATCAATTATACAAAGGATACAATCGTATTATATGGAGCCTTTGCCACTGTTACATTGTTCAAAATAAATGTTTGACTGTTAAGTTTCTACATCATAATATGATATTTAATTTGAATTTCTCGTATATGCTATAATTAATGCTAGTATTGTTATATCAGTATACACTGATGTTCGTTTATCGAGATACGAAAGTAAAACATAACTACTGTATTCAGATGATGTAAATTAACTTTAATAGTAAATTAACCATTAATTATTTCCTAGGCGCGTCAATTAAAATAATATCTTTCCTAAGTCCTTTCTGTTGAGTATTAAGCATTTTCTGTAGGTACTAAGTAACGGGAAATAAACCAGAATATGAGAATTCCAAGAAATGTCTAATAGACAAATCAAATTAATTGGTGTCTCTGAGTGCGGAGTAAGACATGTGTGATTTTGTAATAATCATAAAATGTACTATAATAAGAATAAATATTACCAAAATTATGTATTTTAATTCTATGCTAGGGTTATCCCACATATATTAGAAAGAAGGGAAAATATGACACAATTTCTAAGTCTTAAAACTTTTGTTTGCGCAATAATTTATTAATTACTTTGCTCTTTCCATTGTAATCATAAATTCGTTTTATAAAACCAATGATCATAATGCATGCTATTGATACGTATGATGTATGCAAAGTGTAAGGTCAAATGTTTAATTAATCAATAAGGTCATATTTAATAACGTCAGGATGAAATTATTTCAACGTAATTACTAAAACACGAACAGAAAATAATAATTGCACAAGTACCGAAGTAATTATAAAAAATATGAGCATGTTGAAATCTATTTTATAGTGGTGTTGGGTTCACACTGTGCAATTATAGTTGATCAGCTAACTTGAATCAACAAAAGCTGTATGGTTTTTGTTAAAAATACTAATGTGTTAATTTTTCAAATCTTTAATTCAAATATTGTGGTTGCTCGTCCTAGGACTTGAATCCAGGATCTGAGCGGTTCCTCAGGCCATATACGTCACCACGGCGAGTGATTTATAGTGTTATCTATGCTTATACACTCCTTTGCAAAAAAAACGGGCGGGTTTGATTTTTTAACATTATTGGTAATAATTTAGTTCTTCAGAGGTTTTAATAGCCAAACTATGTTACTGGCACTTAATAAAGAGTCTGGGTATGAAAAAAAGTTCATTCCAAATTCAAAACTTTTGTTTTTTAAATTATTAATCCCTTTTTCATTTTGTGACACTTTTCGCGGGTTTGCGGTTAAAAGGTTATCAAGCAACTAAAAGTAACTTTTCGTTATTTTTAGTACAACAATTTATGTTTATCGCATAATTCTGCCTTATTGTGACTTAAAACAGATATCTTTGTGTCTATCGTAATGGCAGAAAAAGCAATGAGAGCTAGTAAAATTATAGCGCTGCTGGAAGAGGGGTGTAGCCAATGTTACGTCTCACAGCGGTTAAACGTGAGTCGTTCAACCGTACAAAGAACCTGGACTCGATACCAAGAGACAGGTTCCGTTCAGAGAAGGCAAGGTTCTGGGAGAAAACGTTGCACACAGCCGCGAGACGATCGCTTTTTAGTGACTCAGGCGCTGAGGAACCGCAAATGCAGTTACATAGACCTCAAAAGAAACCTTGAAGAGGTACGAGGAGCACAAGTTAGCCTATGGACTGTGAGGAGAAGACTTTTAGCTGCTGATATACGTAGTCGACGACCAGCGCGGGCCCCCAAGTTACTCCGTGAGCACCGGATTGCGCGGTTGAGGTTCGCTAGAAATTGCCTATCTTGGACACCAGGTAACTGGAGTAGCGTACTCTTCTCCGATGAGGCTCGAATTTGTCTGCATGGTGAGGACCGACGTCGGCGAGTGTTACGAAGACCAGGGGAACGCTATGCCGATGTGTGTTTTGAAGAAATCACCCCTTATGGTGGAGGGTCCGTTATGTTTTGGGCGGGCGTAACTTCCAACTATCGTACCGAGATAGTATTCATAGAAAATGGCTCACTAAATGCGCATAGGTACATAACAGAAATCCTTTCTCAAAATGCACAACCCGCACTGACTGTAATTGGTGAAGATGCCATTTACATGGACGATAATGCTCGGGCCCACCGTTCTGGCGACGTAGATGCTTATATGCAAGAGGTCGGTATTCGTCGTTTGGATTGGCCAGCGCGGAGCCCCGACCTTAACCCCATTGAGCACGTTTGGGACCTCCTAAAAAGGCGAGTACGATCTGTCCAACCACCTCCACAAAACATCAGAGAGCTTAAACGTGTAATCTCGACTGAGTGGGAACACATTCCACAGGACACCATCAAAAGCCTGGTGGGAAGCATGCCAAGACGATTACATGCCGTAATCGCTGCAAGAGGAGGTCATACTCGTTATTAATTTTTATTTTTTAATGTCTCTTTTATTAAAATACCATAAAAATACTCGTAGTCTTAATTTCATTATACCCATAAAAATGTCCATTTTAACACGGCTCTCTGTTTACATTGACTAAAACACCGATACCAGGATGAAAGTGTTAAAAAACTAGATTCTCATTGATAATAAGAAATTTCTAGTCATCCAAGCTAATGACATACTAAAAATATAATAATATTTACCCATAGAAAAGCTAAGGTAAAGTGTGTGTGTAAGGTGCCCGTTTTTTTTGCAAAGGAGTTTATAAACGATTCCTACGTAGAAAATACTTTGACATCGTGTGCCATCTTTGTTTGTCTGGTCGTAAGTATTCTTGGCATCAATATAATGCATTGTTTCCATTATTTGACATCATTGATTACTTTTATATCGCTGCCCTGCAAAGAAGACTATAGTAGTATTTTATTGAAATATTTTCCAAGAACCTGTATAAATGTTGATTCGCCTCCATATCAAATACATTGGATCCGTATACGTGGGTTACTGTCCGTAGGTGTTAAATTACGTGGAAGTGGTTTTGCATAATATCAATTTGATGGTTTCGTAAAGCGTTCCTTTTATGAAAATGTCAAATTTTATTACATACAGAAATCACAGACCAAACATAACATACCTAGAATGATGATATTTAAAACAATGTCTCTTATTTCATAATTTGTGCCGGTTAACGAATTAAAATTTGGACAGTTCTGTGGTTTCCGGAAAATTAAATGGCTAAAATTTCAGCACTCCACGAAGGGCCTATTTCACAATGCTCGAGTAAGATATAATCACCAATTAAGATTAAAGTCACTCAACAACAAGTCACTTAATTAAAGTTAGTTATTTTTGCAAAGACGTAGTAAAGATCTTTCTGACGATGTATATGCCAGAGTACGAGTTTGCACGTGTTATATTAAATTTCATCATCATCATCATCATCAGCCACAAGACGTCCACTGCTGAACATAGGCCTCCCCCAAAGATTTCCAGACCGACCTGTTGGAAGCAGCCTGCATCCAGCGACATCCTGCGACCTTTATTATATTTTATTTGATAAGTAGCATTTAATTAGAGATGGTGAGACAGGTACTAAGCCAAAGGAAGTACATACAGTTCGACGAAATAAAATATACGCTTCGGTATAATTCATTTTATACGAATTTCTACGAATATCCAATATTTATTAACTATTTAAAAAAATTTTTTTTGCTTTTCCTTCTATTTTTCTTAGGTGAATGATGATGACTCACTTCAATAGAGTTGCGGTGAACTTATTAAATTATGGAAAACGCAGCATTCCTACAGACTTTGATTTACTTCTCAGACCATACTCGTAGATGTCAATAAAAATGCTACAGATCGTAATTTACGCTATTAATTCTAATATACCGCCTAAAACGCCATGTGGCCCATAAAATCGTTCATACATAAGAATATAGGCTTATGTCATACTTATGCAAATGACTTGTAGTATAGAAGGTTGGAGTTATTATCGTGTTATTACGCTTTTAAAGGCTGTGATGTTATATAAGTACACGCCTTTAAATATTATTGTATAATTTGTATACTTGTTTAGCGTGTGTTGAGAAAGGTTAAAGAATTTCATCGTATGGAGATGACCGGCTATGGGATAAGGATGAGAAATAAATGCCAACAAAAATAATGAATATAGAGAAGATAAAGTGCGACCTTATCTTCTCATTATGCCCTGTCATTTCACTGGCTTCTACATCCAGCAATAGTAAGTTACCACTTCACGCCAGTTTTCTGTGTTATAGTGGGTACCACTATATGCCCCGGTCGAGCCATATTCATGGTGTATACAAAACTGTCTACAACTATGGATTTGCCACTTCAATGTTAGATCACTTTCGGCGCAATTCTGTATTAGTTTATAAAAACCCACTAGTTTTTTGTGAGTTTCTTTAAACTAAAGGCATGTTTGTGTTGAGGAAACGTTTTTTCTGTGTTTACATTTAACTCCTTTGTTAATGTATTGTGTGCGTGTAAATTATAAGGAACGGCGTATTTGTTCAGGATCAGAGTGTTTGTTCGCCAGATTCTATGTAAATGTTTACTTGTCTTGGCATTATGTGAGTTTTTACGCAAATGCGATGGATATTATAGGAAAATAAATGAATGAAAATTTCGGAATTTCTATTTGTTTTATTATCCTGTAGTTATTGCAATTACCTTCCCAAGATATCAATTTTATTCGTTTAAGGGCCGCTTTTTAAACAAACAAATTATAACGATGCAAATATAATATTATGTATATTGATTTATTGACATGTGATAATTCTATGTTATGTCATATAATATTTTATCTGAAAAATAATGTTTACTCGGATATTGCGAAATCCTATAATATTTCGAGATCTGTTTGTGTATCAATTTACTTTTTTTTAGCTTGAAAGACGAGACGCCCCTGTCGCTCGACTGATGGTAAGCGCCACGCCTGCCCATAAACAAAAACAACACCACACAGCACTTTAAATTACAACGCACTGCATGACATTGGACTATCGTCATCCTGAGTCGCAAGTTATTAAGCCTCATAATGCCCAGTAATTTCAGTAGCTTCAATGTCCTTCAAACCGAAACACAATAGTGATTACACACTGCTGCTTGGCGGCTCAAACTTCTAACTATATTTTTATTCACAGCCTCTTTTCCCACGGGTACAATTAACAGAACACATTCTCAACATGCTTTATAACATATGTTACAGAAAGATTTGGCTTGTAGTTATTACTACGGGCCGCCTGCCTGATATCAACCTCTCTGGGGGAAACACACCTAGACCCGAAACAAATAAATAATTATAAATTGCTTGTGCGCTTTATAAAAAGAAGTAAAAAGTAAGCAGTAAACAAGTAAAGGTCGGCACATATGACGTCATCGTTAGTCACCAACGCGCGGGGGCGAACGTCCTTGTCTCACGACACTCGCGTGACGGCCGGATAACTCCCTCTAGTCGATTATCGATATCGATTCTTGATACTTCGAAAAATTATTAAGACTCGCGTACAATAATATAATAAAATAATTCAAAGTTCTGTGTGGTGTTGCTTCTGTTTATGGGCAGGCGTGGCGCTTACTATCAGGAGAGCGCCTTGCTCGTCTGGTCATTCATCAAATAAAAAAAAGTACATGATCTTGTATAGTGGTCTTTTGAAAATCGAACCTATGTGGAGTTCGTTAACCCGCACTAGGCTAGTGTGGTGGACTAAGGCCTAACCCCCCTCATTTAGTAGAGGAAGTCCTTGCCCAGCAGTGGGACACGGTTGTACCTACCCAGACTGCCTTTCGCATACAGGAGACCTACCACCTTGTAATCTCAATTATCGAAAAAATATGCGAATCGAATCATGGATTTTAATATTATATTTATTATCCTTACATACTTGTGACTTTAGTACCTATAATCTAAACAAATAATAAAAGAAAAAATCAAAAATTGAAACATAAAGGAGGTCTGTACGGGACCCTTTGTGCATGAGTCCGGTTCGCTATTAGGCCATTTTTTTACTTTTTACAAGAACCAGAATCAAGCCCACAATTGATTCTCGATTTAATGACCATTCCAAAGTAGGCCAATGCTAATATAGTTTTTCTACAATCAATCGTTATTAACTTGAGATAGTTTTTACTGCGTCTTGGATAAGTGATCGTGCGATTGAATTCGATTTACAATTAACGTTGTTTTGTCACGCAAAACAATACTAAATTGATACTAGGCAAAATACAAAATTATTTCAGACTAGCTTTTCCTCGCGGCTCCGCCCGCGGAAAAAGCATTTCCGGGATAAAAATTAGCCTATGTTCATTAAGGATAATCAAGGATTCTAATGGTAAAATAATTTTTCAAATCGGTCCAGTAGTTTTTAAGTTTATTCGTTACATATTTTACAAAAATACAAATCTTTTCTCTTTCTAATTTTATTATTGTTTTTATAGTGTAGAAATGTGAAGAATGTTTTAATCTGTGTCATTTTAGCACAGTTGCAATTATATAACACTCAACAGTCACACATATAGTCTTGACCCCACAATAAGACTTAAGATACGATTATCTTGTGTCGTAGGTCGACATCTACACGAGACTTTTGGTCTCACAACAGTCACACCCATAGCAGATATGCGCAGATAAAACAATTTTTTTTTATTGCTGAGGTAGACAGACGAGGGTATGATGCGCCTGATGGTAAGCGGTCATTGCCGCCATGGCGAATTCACCGCTGCCTACAGTACAATCAAACAATATCATAGCAATATCACAGCGAGCGAATGGAACCCATCCGAATCCTGCGCTAAATTTGGTCGAAATAATAATTACATAGTATCAAAATGTAAGAAATATTTTTGTTTTGCTTCATTAATATTTATTTGCAAATGCTTGTGTTAGATAGGACCAGGGGTGAATTCTTGCGAGCGACCCAAAAAACGCTGACTTGACGTTTTAGATGAACACATGAAAGTCAATGGTCTCAATGTTAAGAATGCTTAAGAATGGACGAAGTGGTAGTGTCTATGTAGGAAGGCGGACCCTGGCACCAGGCTGGTATAATGCCAGGCAGAAAGAAGAAGAAAGAGTAATAATATTTGTTTCGGTAGTTCAATACCTATTGCATAATAGTATTAGATCAAATAATTAATTAATTATTCATACATAAACTCACGCATGTTTCCCATAGGGTTAGGCAGAGACAACGGATTTTTTCCGTGCCCAGCTCTTCTCGCCTTAAATCTCTATATGTATTCTTTGTATTGTTTTTTTTCATAGCAGAGGGTTACACGCGCTTTATATCAGAAAGTAAGTGATTTCCACCGCCTATAAACATCCACGATACCATTCAAATCTCGCCGTATAAAACAAAATTTGAATATTTACGTCGGTTTTCTGTGAGACGGTGATAAAAACTCGGTCCAGCCGGCTCATTTATATTATAAACAAAAGTATCAATAGCGTGACTCTACCATTTAATTGTATCAATAGTACATAAATATCGATAAGATAGCGCATCACTAAAGCAAGCGTCGTGATGACAAAACGTGAATTTTCAATAGAGTTATGTAGTCATTGTGTTATATCCTTCGCAAGAGCTTCCTGTTTTCGACTTCATATATTATTTATGCACATATATAAAGTATACTTTAACACTAGAGTTAATATTATTTATTCTATATTGACTAGATTTTATATTATATTTTTGTTTAAATATTCATGAATACACATTACGATATTCAGTATATTATAGGTGTATGAATATTATTGAATAAATTTTGGGGCAGTTCTGATTTAGTTGGTATTAGAACATAATCTGTTCTGAAGAGATATTATTATAACAGTAGATATAAAAAGAAATAGGCAATATAAACAAACATTTTGCTCAATATTTAATCCATGTGGCTTTTATCCTGAATTGGGTAATAATCATAATAACTAAAAAAACTGTCTTATGTTTAAATATGGTAGTTCAATTTGTCTTCAAGTATGTTACTTTTTAAAAATATCATAAATGGATGAATGCAGATAGTTTAAACTTTAACTTAGAGTTTGTAATGCGACAATTACGATTAATTGGCGCCATGAGTGGCGCCGTCATTAAACGCTCATTGGTCAATTTCTAATTTAACAGATATTCTATATTTTTTTAATCTAAATATATAAAACTCAAAGGTGACTGACTAACATAGTGATCTATCAAAGCACAGCCCAAACCACTGGAGGGATCGGGCTGAAATTTGGCATGCAGGTAGATGTTATGACGTAGGCATCCGCTAAGAAAAGATTTTGATAAATTCTACCCTCAAGGGGATAAAATAGGGGATGAAAGTTTGTATAAAAATCACGCGGGCGGAGCCGCGAGCAAAAGCTAGTTAATTATAATTTGCCATTTTATATTTTTTATTCTGTCATTTTATAGTAGTTGAAATATGTTACATTTTTCGGAAGACGCACTTTGTTACTCGATGTTTCAACGCACATTCGTGATCCGGAATCAAACCCAGACAGTGAGTCATTATGATTGATGTACCGATGTTCAAACACTGTAATTTCAGTAAAAAACTTAAGTTAATAAATAGCCACAGTTTCGTTACGTAAATTAAAAACACGGACGTATTTTTTCAGCCTTACATAATTAAACTAAAGTCACATGCTCATGTAATATTTGACACCTTCACCGCACTGTACTGAGCGTACACTTGGCAGCTAGTGTACACAGAAAAGTGTATTTCTCTAAAGCATACAGTACGTACTATCTTTATATGGTATCTACTAATTGGCTGTGTTAATACGCAAAAGTCTAGGTAATTTATACAAATCGCAGATCAGTTTTTAACACTATTTGCAAGCTCTGTTAGAAAAGACGAAAACTGTTATTCTGTTCTAGCCAATGATATATTAAAGTGGGTCTGACAATCTCATCTACTATAACCGATGGTTTGATGTTGCACAATACGTATAAGAGTGACTGAATTATTTGGTTGCTACTCAAAATCCTTGATCTTGAAATAAAAAAAAGTCATTCCTATTACCCACAAAGTTAGATACTTATTTAATTTAGCCGTATATTAGTAATTCCTAAGATTACAATCTATATGTGTACACTAGGGTCATATTAACATGCAACATTTGACACCGCTGCGTACACTTGACAGCACCTCGAGTGCTCACGCAGCGATGCACATCACGCGCTTCCTACTCGCACGTTGCGTAATGTTAACATTCACCGAGTATCGGAAGACATAGTATTATTATCTTTGACGGATATGTCATTTATTTAACGTATTTGAATTCCTATTGGAACGTTTTACATTCTTATTGGGCGTTTTTACAAAACGTAAACTAACGATTGATAATTATGGCTTGAGTTAATGTTTAGTTTTTATAGAGCAAGTGTAAATGAGTCCAGGTTTTGTATTAAGACCAGATTTGTCGACAGCATGAATGGGCCGGCTCGACCGGGTCGTTACCACTGTCTCACAGAAAACCAACCTAAAGTAGCGGCTTGTTGCTACATTTCGTACGGTTACTGAGATATCCGGAGGCCCAAATCCCCCTCCCCTTCTCAATCCTTTAATTAACCCTTCCCTTTAAGGTTGGCAACGCGCCTATGATTCTTCTAGTATTGTACGTGTACAAGGGCGGTGGAGATCACTTACCATCAGGGAACCCACTTGCACATTTGCCGGTCTATACTAAAAATAAATGTAAACACGTCCTGTTCAGTGTATAATATTATTATAAATGTCACACCATCTAATGTAACAATTTTTATATACATTTTTTTAAAGTTACAATTAGTTATAAATATATCAGCCCTTTGTTGGTCAATTATAAAAATATTCGAATTCGTTGGAACAGAAAACTATTTAACACCGGTTAATTCTGATGATCACAAATATCATACAATAACTTTTTATGATTAATCCATATGCCATTTTTACATAATCAAACCTGACTCTATTCACTCGATTCATTCGTGAAACAATATAAAGGAAGCCATAACGAATCAATTAACGCTGAAATCTTAACAGTACGAAAAAGGACATTGCCCGGATCAGTTACCCAAAATAACCCGTTACATCGCGGAATTGATTCGGTGTTTTGACCGCCGATATTATATTTATACCTATAATTTACATTTATACTACGTAGGTCTTGCGACTGTTTGAACTGGTATCACCGCTATGTTTGTTTCTGCCGCCAAGGCAGTGTGTAAGCACTGTTATGTTTCGCTTTGAGCAATGAAACCAGTGAAATTACTGGGTATTATGAGACTTGTCATCTTATGTCTCGGGGTGACGAGCGCAGTCCAATGTGTACTTTGTAATTCGTGCTTTGTGGTGTTGCTTGTGTTTATGGACTGGCGTGGCGTTTACCAGCAGGCGAGCAACGTGCTAGAATAAGTTTTACTTAATTTTACTTCAAGGTGAACTATCGAGTACAAAAATAATTATCAAAATCATTGGTTGAGATTGAGAACCATTTCATCCAGAAGGATGATATTTCGCAATTTTTAACTTAGAGTACATGAGCCGAATTGAGAATCCCATTTTTCAAACTGTTTCAAATTTTTCATAAGGGAAATTTGTATACCGGATTCTCTTCTTTTGACGATATATTAATCTAAAGTATGGGTGTATCATAGTAAGAAATATCTCTGAAAATGAACATCTTTTCGCTGAAGAAGTTGATAGGATATAAACTGGATTAATTAGTGGGACCGAGAATCCTAAAGCGGGTTTTTAACTAAGCAACTTCTAAGCCGCGTGCGATTTGAACCGTCTGAACAGAGTTTCAAAAGCTATAAGAGTCCAAATAATATTAATTCCAGATGAATGTTTAACTAATGATTTCTTATGTTTACGCGAATGTTACTCATTGAAATAAAACTAATTTAAACGGATTTTTGGATAGAAGCTTTTCAGCCTTCGTGGTCACGGGGTGGACATGTCCATTAGCTGAAAAGCTTTCGAAACGTCGGGACCAAAATTAAATAAAAACAGCGATAAAAGACGTTTAAATTAGTTTTATTTCAATGAATGATTAACTTTTGCGTCTTGAGCTTATACATTTCTTACATCAATTTTAATCATCCTGCCGTCAAGAACAAGTAACTACTTACGTAACTACTAACAGAGTACTTACATTGTCGGTGGACATAGTGTTGCACCCCTTCAGTGGGAGGGTGTACTGTAAGTCACCCCTCTCGGATACGTACTCCCGGAGACACGAGGAATTGCTGCCCAACCCGGCCGGGTACACTATGCCGTTGAACGTGTCGTATATGCTGTGAAAGAACATTTTATAAGGGTACAAAATTGTTACTGACGTAATCCTGGTGTGATATAATTTTATATCAAATATAAATCCACTTCAAAAAAACAAATTCTAAAAAAAAAAAATTTGAATCAGTGGTGTTGAATGTGTTTGAATCTGAATCAATTTAATATATTAGGTAAAAAAACACCGAATTTTGTTTTTGTTAAAAGTTTTTATATTAATATTTTTAATGAAAGAAACATCAAGTTTGGTGCGCAAATTACGAATATAATTAATATATAAGTAGTATTACACAACATCAATGCTTGAATGCGGTTTTTTTGTTTGATAGCCGAGTCGAAAACCCAAATTGTTTAATCGGGATGGTTCCTACCTGTATGTTTGGAGAAAATGTAGTCAGTTTTCTTATTGGTAGAGTTTAAACAGTTGAGTTATTTAGTTTTAACTTTTCGTCAAAACATATTTTGTAATTCAGGTTTTAGTTTGTTTCAAGAACGCATTATACTGAGGTCATACATTCTTAGAATCTTCACATTTTATTTATACAAATGACGTCAGTGTGAGAACGGAAAACAAGTTCTTGCTCATACTTATTACAAAAAAGGCATTAATAGAATAACATCCGATGTCGTAAGAGAATGGGATAGTCGACGTAAAGAAGCGGCTTGCTTCTGCGTTTCATACGGTGAGTGAGATATCCGGAGGCCCATATCCCCCTCCCTTTCCCAATCCCTTAATTCCAATCCCTTATCTTTAAGGTAGGCAACGTGCCTATGATTCTTCTAGTATTTGAGCGTACATGGGCAGTGGAGATCACTTACCATCCGGTGACCCACTTGCTCGTTTGTCTGTCTATGCTATAAAAAAGGCAACAGCGATGATTACTATACTCAGATTCAATACAGGCATTTTAGTCGGCTAACGAAGATTGCCTAAACGCATAATTTAAATAGTAGCACACTTAGCAATACAGCTACTAATTTGTATGGCAGCTATGAAGGTTTATTTCCATATAAAATTGATCGGTATCGTGGATGGCAAGTTATATTTTACTCCTTATATTGACGTTACTAAAATTGATTCTAAATAACGACTCTAGTATACTACTCTAGTCCTAAATTTTCTTCGAACTATCAATGGCTCTTCCCGTCGAGTTTATGATCACCGTAAATGTCTAGTAAATATGAATTATGAGTTTCGTTATATGCAAATGTAACGAAGCTGCCTTTTGTTAAAATCACCCTAAAGATCAAACTAATTTGCTTCGAGTAATATGGTAAATCAGCTAATTGTAACCCCTCACCTGTTCTCGTGTGCGCGTGCGAGCGAGACAGTGACGTGCATGTTATCTCTCTCACACGCGACTGATATCGTGTCGAGAGGCGCGAGTGAGCCCGGCCATTCGCTTGCCTCCGTCTCCGTCACTGTGGCCACCGTCGTTGACGATAGATCTGAAATGATACCATATATTAATATCTTTATACAAACAATATATAGCAGCGATAGCTCAGCAGGGAGTGGTATGGACTGACGAGACGAAAGTTGCAGGTTCGAAACCAGCCCCAAGAGCATACACCACTGACTTTTCTAAGTTACGTGTATATTAATTGTTAATTATCGCTTGCTTTAGCGGTGAAGGAAACATCGTGAGGAAACCAGAACGTATGTGAAGACTGCCAACCCGCATTAGGCCATCGTGGTGGACTAAGGCCTAATCCCTCTTATTCAGTAGAAGAGGCCCGCGCCCAGCAGTGGGACTCATTTAATACAGGGCTCGTAAAAAAATAAAACAATATATGATGGTTTACAATGTTTCAGAAACGTTTAGTAGGTGGAGGTCTCTCGTATGCGAGAGGCGGTCTGGGTAGGTACTACCGCTTTGTCTGTTTCTGCAGCAGTAACGTTGTGTTTTGGTTTGAAGGAGATTGACGGCGTAGCTGCCGTAGACTCTGAGGAGTTGTGAGACCCCTCACCATCTCTGACAATTGAAAAGCGACGAAACGGGCCACGGAGCGACATCGGTTTACCGAGGTGCTTCTCGCCTCGGGAATACGGGTCGTCACCGACCTTAACATGCTGAAGGTAGTCATCGCAGGGTTTTAGTTGTTATTACTGAGTAGGGTATGTATATAATGTTAGGAACTCGACCCAACGGTCTTGCAGACATTTTAACGCCCCCGGGCGCCTTAATGCTGGGTTATAAAACCGGTAAGCCTAACAAAACCCTCCTGACTGCCCCTAAGGTGGGGTTGTAACGACGAATCATTTTGTCTCACGAATAGAAAAAAAGTCGGGCTAGCGCAATTTAATAGAATTTTTCGATTCGAACAAATCACACATGAGTTGCCCGGGATATAAATCAGCATGAAACCTATCGAGGTTCGCTCCTCACATTATTAGACGAAAATAATCTCGGTAAACCGTGGGTGCCTTATTTATAACTCTGCCTACCCCTTCATGGATACAGGCGTGAGATTACGATGAGTTATAATTCCTTTAAGATTGCAAAATTGATTACTATTTGCATCCTAAGTACTACATTTGACTGCTTATTTCTCTTTCATACTGTGTCCAAGTCACTAATTATCTAACTTTACAATCGGAGGGGCAGAAAGCATTACGAATAACATAATGATATGATGTATGAAAAGGCAGGTAGAAAGTACTGTACGGAACTAAGGACTGGCTTGAAATAAATAGTCTTGCAGCAACTTGAAGAGTCAGATACATTGTTGCATTGAACTATGTTCAAGAGAACAACGCCAGTACAATTAACTGAATTTCTATGAAGATATCTCGGATCACGTATATAATTTAAGCATTGAAATAAAACTAATTTGAACGGATTTTTTCGCTGTTTTTATTAATTTTTATCCCGACGTTTCGAAGACTTTTCAGCCTTCGTGGTCACGGGTTGAACCGTTCAAATTAGTTTTATTTCAATGAGTAATATTCGCGTAAACGTAAGAAATCATAATTTTAGCAGTTTATTCGAAGTATTGAAAATCGGAATGTCGTTTTTCGGACCGAAAACCCATCGAGCATTTGAATCTTCGAACTATGAAAGTCAGAAAACAACCAAGTCGCATTTTTCTATAATACAACAATTTCTGAACAAAATCATTGTTAAATATAACAAAAAATACTGTGTTGTCGAGTGTGTAAATTTGTTTTCATTAAAATTTAAAACTGCGGACCGCTTTTCCGTGCAAGTTACACTATTATGTAAAGCAAAGCTACAGTAAACATATATGCTATAAAAATTACATTTTATATAAGAAAAAGACTTTCACAATTGCTGAGCTGAAAGCAAAAGCTGAATAACACCCAGGTCCAACAGTAATAATTTAGTACTTTGAAACAAGACTAATTTAAACGGATTTTACCGCGGTTTTTTATTTAATTTTAACATCGGGATCAAAAGTATATAAAAAATCGCCATAAAATCCGTTTAAATTGGTTTTATTTCAATGTGTAATATTCCCGTAAACATAAGAAATCATTACTTAAATACTTATTCGTTTTTACTTTTCGTTCAAACAATACTTACTTATACTTAAATCCAAAACGAATAATAGCGGATCACACAAACATTTTTATCGATACGGGAATTGAATCCGCGGTTTCTCACTGCACAACTCGTTACTTTCCTACAGCGTCACGAAGGCTGTTAGGCAATTATGTAGACGTTACCATTATATTAAATAAGCTGTACGGTACTATAATATGAACTAAGGACGCGGGCCGTTGTTATAGTTTATTTATACCGGATTTCACACACTTAGCATATTCCCCAACGGGGACCATTTATACACGATAATTGGCTAGTCATAATGCGAAAGAATGGCAAATTATATGCCTTAGAGCTAAACATGACGGTTACTAGAAACAACAAGTCTAACAAGATGCAAATAAAAGCAATCGGTAACAGTTATCTGCAGACAACACTAGACGAACCCAAGATCATATCGGCGGGAAATAAGGCGCTCCTTACATTACTATTCCAAAGGCGTACATGTTTCCTGTGTTCCGTTACATTATGCTGAAGGATTACGATTATGCGTCAGCTGGTGCTGCTATGAGTAATTAAAAATGTCGAGGCTTTGGTAAAAGTACCTGGCACAAATTTTTAAATCGATAACGTTTCCAGCAACTCATTTATCGATTCGGAAAGGCTGTTTCAATGTTATTACTTCGTAATTGAAACTATTTATATTATTATTTGTATGAGTGAAGATTATACAGGTATTTTTTTGTTTGCGAAGAATGTAAAATCCTCACAAACATTAGTCGGTTTTTGTAAGGGTCTATTAAAAACGTATGGAGGGGGTTCCGTACGGAACCGCACGATCATGTAAACATTCGCTGTCTTCGAAAAAGTCGGAATTTTATTACCTTTATCGTTTATCTGATATTTTTAAGCCCGTTTTAATTACATACGGTGCACAACTTTTGTGTTTCTTTTTTCTTTCATTTAACTTTCATATTTGTAGAATTTCTTTTTGAAATATGAATGGATCCAGCTTTAAGCCATATATAATATATATATGGACTCTCTCACTCTTTCGAAAGAAAATCTTTCATCAACACTGGTTCGCATTTAAATAAATTTAAAAATAATAACACCCATCATATGTGTGACACATAGTCGTGACCCAACACCAGATTAACCTGTATCGTCATTAGGAACCACGAGGGTATTGCGGTCCCATAACGCTCAGACTCAAACCAAATATTTGTGGATCACACAAATTTTGGTCTCGGTGCAGTAATCGAACACACGGCCTCTCTCTCTTCAGCCGGCTGCTCAACCGCCAAGGAGGTGTCATAATATAAATATGATCAGTTCAGGATAACAAACTCAAAGATAAACTGTCAATAGCATATCGCGGGTTCACAATGTTCGGTTCAGTTAATCAGGTACTACATACTATGTGATTTGAACCATCTTAGTAGGCGTTGTAAAAAATCGATAAAATGATTTTAAATACACATGGGTTAGGTAATTTTTTTTGAAGCACTATGATAGGTAATTACTTTTTACACTGTAACTCTATTGAAAAACTGTATAAAGTATTAAAATGAAAGTTATGCACTTCGGCAGTCTTCGTTATTTACGATTTGGTACGAATATACTAACAAAGTCCGTTTTTTCGGGCCTCGGCAAGCTTATGAGGAAAATAATAACATGATCTAATGTAATCTAATAATACTATACTAGAGAATAATCATTGCCCTTCCCTTACCCTTAGTTCCCAAGAAAAATGAACTCAGTCTTTGATAATAAAAAGAAACGGAAAACATTAGTAAAACATTGTTCTAGTAACGCAAAGGTATTTTAACCCTAAAATTCCCAGAATAATCATATTACTTCAATCAGAGTTTAGTAAAAAATGGCCGTGTCCGTCGTGGGCGTAGTCCGAGAGGCAGACGTTCGAGGTCGACGACCTGCACGTCCTAAGGCCCGCCGTTTTTATGGCCTGTCTACTGCGACGCTTTAAATAAACTTCGAAGAAGAAATATAAGTTATGGATTTATGGTAACTACGACTGTTTGTCATCTATGTTAACTAGTTCTGTGGTTTTTGAAAATGATTTTAGTCATCAGAAATGGTTTTTGATACTTAGTTTTAATGGTAGGTCTTTTGATAGATGGTTTAGATTATTTTAGTTAATAATAATATTACTAGCCCTGTCTAGGCTAGACTAGTCTCACTGCTGGGCACGGGACGCGTCTACTGCATGATTTTAAAGGTAAGACCTTAGTCGACGACGCGACGTGACGTCGTCGGCTTAATGACGAAAAAAGGAGGTTCTCAATTGAATTGATTTCAATCTTGATTTGAACAGATAATTATAATATCTTTGTGCTCTTTTTCTTTTCGCAATAATCGGACATTTATGATTCTTCTTAATTTATTTTATAAAAGAGAGGGCAACCGAGCAATCAGATCACTGATGGTAAGTGACCACCGCCGCCCATGGACACCATTAATACTAGAGGAATTGACGGTGCGCTGCCGACCTTTCAGGAAACAGTAGGCTCTTTGTTTCTTTTCTAGTTTAAAGAGCAAATGTGTATTCGAAGGAAAACATTGTGAGGAAACCTGTATATACAAGAATTTTTTATAAGAACTACAGGAGGCCCTTACCCAGCAGTGGGACGTATATAATACTTGGTCAGTATTATTGTTATTTATATTCTCATCATTAAGATTACGAAATACGATGTGAAAGGTTCAAGTACAAACGCGCTGTGGCTACAAATTAGTTCTTTTTTTATTAAACTGTACATTTACATGTAAGACGCCTGTGCATTCATGTACTTTGAATATAAAACTGGTCAGTAATATATCCAATCATATTATAGAGCTGTATCTCAAGGCAATGACGAATATGTCACCATTTTATTTATTTATTAATTCAGGTAATATTAGTTGTTTTTTTAGAAACGCGAGAGATATGGAGAATCAATTCCACTCCTCTTCCCATTTCCTTAATTATCCCTTTCCATTAAGGTATACATGATTATTTTAGTATTTGAGTATAATATCCATCAGGTGACCTATTAGATCGTTTGCCGGCCTTTGCTATAAAAAAAAAACAAATTAAAATATTACACTGTGTAATTGCTAGACCTTTACCACTAAGATCTCTAAGCAGGAAATGTTCTTTCTCAATCTCTCGGTATCTTACTTTAACCACGAAGGCACAACTAATAAGATACTAAAGTTGCCATTCTATGGCCAACCTTTATTATTATTTTTTATAGCAAAGACCGGCAAACGAGGAAGTGGGTCACCTGATGGTAAGTGATCTCCACCGCCGATGTACGCTCACCACCAAAAGATTCATGGGAGCGTTGCCAACCTTAAAGGAAAAGGATAATTAAGGATTGGGAAGGGGAGGGGATTTGGGCTTCCGGATATCTCTTTCACCGTACGAAACGCAGCAGCAAGGGGCTACTTTACGTCGGTTTTCTGTGAGTCAGTGGTAACGACCCGGTTGAGCCAGCCCATTCACGCTGTAGACAAAACAATCTACAGCGTGGCTCTACCAATCAGATTATTATTACTAGAAGTACTGATGTAGAAATTAATGTGTTGAAGTAAGTTATTTTTTATTTATTTATTTATTTAAACTTAATATACAAAACATGTATAAAGGCGGGCTTAATGCCAGAGGCATTCTCTAACAGCCAACCTACAGGTGATGCAGAGACGAGACAATGTTAAGTTATATACCTGTGGTTGCTGGTAGTTGTTTGGAACGCGCGGTCGCTAGCAGCGCCGTCAGGAGTACTGTTCTCCACATGATTCAGTCTGCAACAATGATAACAAGTTATATTAGAAAAGAAAGAAAAATATAATTGTATAGGGCACGGCAGGCAGTGAATTAGCTGTGGCTTAATATTGCCGATGTTCCGGAGTGGACGTGATCACCAGGCTGGCTTAACTTGCCTGCCGTTCTGGGGAAAGAATTGGAATACAACTAAGTTGCTTTGACATTTTTGTATAATAATCGAAGGCCGCGGGGGATTTCACGCATTATAATATGCTGATTAAAAATCGGAACGTCATCTAATAATGAGTCCACCGACTAGTTTTGTTTTATGATGGCCTATTTCCTTTTTTAACCACTTTATTTGTGTAAGACTGCCTCGGTGGCAGTTCGGAGTCTGTAATTGTGTCCAGTATGGCGATATGTTTGCCCCCTATCACATCATGGAACAGCAATACGCTCGGCGAAATGTGGGTATACTGGTTACATCTCTGCCTACCCCTTCAGGGGAAACAGGCATCAGTGCGTATGCATATATTTATTGTGTATGTTGCGCTATACCAAATGCAGACTGATTTTGTTGTTCCTTCTGAGGACGGGATATAAAGACTTTTGTAGTGTAGCTACACTTCTGATTATTAAATGTCGCAGTAGTAAAGAGGCGATTTTTTTGTCCAGCAGTATTCGATTAAGTAGGCTAAAAAAGGCGAAGATTACGAGGTTGTTTTGTTCAATTATATTACATTGTGTATTGTTCTCTTTGCTAAACGTATCTACAACTTTAGATAGTGCTAAACTATTTAGTTCAAGTACAGTTCAAGGCTACAAGAAGGAAGTCGTAAATGATAAGACCGTCTATTGTCACGCATTTTCTCTAGTAAAAATAGTAGTAGCACAATAAAGATTTGATTTATCCGACCTTAATGTTAAGTTCCTAATATTTTAGAGTATGTAAGTACTCTAAAATATTACCTATACCTTATACAATATATTATGTAGTTTTTAATTGAGAGTCAAAATTTTTTCTATTCTCACCTCTCCTAATGCCCCCTCTTACTTAACTTCCAACTTTCAATACCTTGGATCTAAACATGACAGAAACCTTCGTTCTACAGGCAGTCTTCTTCTTCATTGTCTCCCTCACAATTCTGACTTCATCCACTCCTCCTTCACTATCCAATCTACACTTCTTTGGAATGCGCTCCCCCTCGAAATCAGGACGTGCACTAATAGGTTCACTTTTAAAACAAAAGTTCGGATGCTCATGGCTGATGGTATAGGAAGATCTGAAGTTTAGCAGATTCATCGCTTAATATATATCGCGTGTATATATATGTATATATATTTATTATCATGTATATATATTTATTTATATGACATGTATTTATATATTATATATTTATTTATATTTTTAGTTTATACATTTAAGTATTATCGTATATATCTGTAGATATATGTATTAAAATCTGATATTATATTAATTTCTTTTATAACTTTTATACATCCACATTGTTTCGTCTCTGCACCACCCGTAGGTTGACTGTTAGAGAATGCCTCCGGCATTAAGTCCGCCTTTATACATGTTTTGTATAAAAAGTTTAAATAAATAAATAAATAAATAAAATTTGAAATAATATTTTATGGAAGATATGTAGAGAAATACCGAAATGGCAATAGATATCGAGGCCGGCAAGTTCGTTAGTACACGCTATACCAGCGAGCTACGTTCGTGGCTTAATACACATATTACCATACCCACATACGCCTTCATGACGCAGTGAGCGAGTGTGAAACGTGAAGGCGTGGGTTCGATTCCCGCACCAAGAGAATTGTCTGATCCACAAAAGTATAAGTTTAGGGTGTGGGTGTTGTGAGGCCGAAAGTTTCTCGTAGTTCCCGATACCCACGACATAAAATAATCGTATCTTGCTATGGCTATTAGTGTAACTGTTAATTGTTTATTTTTGGTTGGTCCTATTTTTTTCTCATGATAAGTGATCTCCACCGCCCATGAACGCCTTTAACACCAGAAGAATCATATACGCGTTGCAGATTTAAAAAAAGGGATAATTATGGGATCGGGGCAGGGCTATTTGGGCTTTCGGATATCTCACTCATCATATAAAACGCAAGCCGCTACATTACGCCAGTTTTTTTATGGTAAAATCCGGTTATCCCAACCCATTCATCCTAACATACCATATCTACCATTCAAATCATTTTATCTTTTTGTTCTTGTTTGGTCCACACCAACAGATCTGCACTGCACTCAGAAAGAGAGACAAGCATCTCGCAGCTATCTAATATATAAAATTCTCGTGTCGCGGTGTTTGTAGTTAAACTCCTCCGAAACGGCTTGACCGATTCTCATGAAATTTTGTATGCATATTGGGTATGTCTGAGAATCGGACAACATCTATTTTTCATCCCCCTAAATGTTAAGGGTAGTCCTCTCCTATTTTTTTTTATTTTTAGATAAATTTTATTTTTTTATTTATTTATGATACAGCATTAAAAATATATACAACCCTAAATTTTTACCCTTTAATCACCAACCCCTATTTTTTAATAGCCATTTTAGTAATTTAATCATTTTTCATTTAGGCTTCTTTTATCCCGGAAAAAGCAGATCACGCGGGCGGAGCCGCGAGGGACAGCTAGTAATTTATAAAATCCTCTATTATATCTAGTCTGACGGCCGTGATCACAAGCTCCCCTTGACATTAGACTCGGGTGAAGAATTCACTTGCTTCGTGCACGACATATGTCCACGTATCAAATTATCAAGGCGCTAGGCCTGCTGTGCCATATCTTAGTTAATATTAAACAACCGTATAGGTAGTAATGCAAGTTCTATGAAAGCAACATAATATAGTTGTCATTATCTATTCTTTCTTCCAGGAAGTGTTTACCAGTGGCAGAGACGCACTGTAGGAACTTATCTGCAACAGGAATCGGCCGGCTTGACTGAGTTATTATTCACTATCTTACAAAATCGACGTAAAATTGCTCACTGTTGCGTTTTGTATAGTGAATGAAGTTCCCCCTCCTCTTCCTAATCCCTAATCCTTTAATATCGGCAGCGCGTCCATGATTCTTATGGTATTTTGGAGGTTTTTACACTTACCGTTAGATGACACACTTTTTCGTATGCATATGCTTAAAAAAAATAAAGAATTGTTCTAAATAATTTACAGTAACAGTTTCAGCAACAGAGTAACACAGTTATCGCTGTTTGGCAAGGTCGCGCGGCCCTTAAACACACTATGGTCACGTTTAAACAAACGTAACCACGTTCAATCGGTAATTGCATAGTGAAAGGTCGACCACCGCCTTGCTGCTGAGGACTTTGATTGGTGCTAGCGATTGGGCTATTTATTTCAAAGTGACAGTATAAGGACATCAACCGATAGCGATAGTCACAGCAAAGATGTATGTGATTGCAGTGGGTACAGGAAGAGGCATATAATTATGCGAAATTTTCACTAACTTCCAAAAGGAGGCTTTCAATTCGCCTATATGCATGATCACGCATAACTCTGATAAATATGCGCCGATTTTAATGATTCTTATTTTGTTTGAAAGAATTTTCTCCGTGGTTACCCCATATAATATTTTTTTTTATAGCATAGGCCGGTAAACGAGCAAGTGGGTCACCTGATGGTAAGTGATCTCCACCGCCCATGTACGCCCACCACCAGAAGAGTCATGGGCGCGTTGCCGACCTTAAAGGAAAGGGATAATTACGGATTGGGAAGGGGAGGGGATTTGGGCTTCCGGTTATCGTACTCACCGTACGAAACGCAACCCGCTACTTTACGTCGCTTTACCACTCAAAACTTAAGATCTGATAACAAAGTAAGGGGAAGTTGGGGTACGTAAGCGAAAAACAGCAAACGTACCGCAATTCGCGTTTTGAATCTGTTTCGGTTCTGAGTGTTTTCTTTCCAGAGGGTGACGTCAGGTGGCCGGTCGTAAAAACTACAAATCAAAACTTTCCATAACATGTATTAAAAAGTATCCTGCGGCGACCCCACTATGAGTGGGATGAGGGCAGGTTGAAGAAGAAGAAGCTGATTGTCACTTCATTTATTATGGGTTAATAAAACAAGTACTTTTTTGGTTCAGTTTTTGTCATGTTGACAGTAATAGTATTTCGGGCGTCTCGTCAGTCCTAAATTGCTCCAGTTTCTTAGCAAATATTGAATGTAAATATATAATGTAAATGTGGACATGTGGCAAAACTTGTACCCTAAAACAAGCGCGTGTTGCAATTCTCAAATTAATCAGGCACAAGTGTGGCCCAGTTTCCATGTGTCCACACTCGAACGTTTAAACAAATGACATAATGCACTTTTAGTTTTCGTTTGTGTAAATACTACGTGGACTGGATTTCATCACGTTATATATAAAATAACTTATTGTTAATTTTTTTGTCTCTCACTTGCTACGTGCTATTGTACATTACCCACCAATGGATCTTACAATGATAATAATAATATTTATTTATTGTTTAATTTAGATCTGGCACACGAGGTTACCGAGATGTGGGATGTGGACTCAATAATTATTATCCCGATAGTCGTTTCTGGCCATGGGTTGATACCGAAGAGCCTCGACCAACATCTTCAGAGGCTCTCAATTGGTTGTTGGGTCAAGAGCCATATACAGAAAGCGGTGTTATTGGACACGGCACGCATTGTGAGGAGGTTTCTCTATCTGGGATTCTAACCGCCGGTGGCTTGTGTCCTAGGCTTCGTCATTGGAGGGTAATATTTTTTATATTTTTAAATGCTTTGTTTTTTGTTTTTTTTTTTATCCTGGCTCGGCAAAGTGACTACGCTACACCTGGTGGTAAGTGTAGCGCAATCCAATAATAGTGTCGACCAACGGCAAACAATGGGTCCATCGTAGGTCGGCAAGATCATGCCGGCCTGCTAAAGGGCCAAGGGGGAGGGAAAGGAAAAAGGGATGGGAAAAGGGTTAGGATCAGGGGGCAAGCCCCCTGGGGAGAACCGGATATACACTAGCTAACCCTGGAACGCGACCCACACAAGGTGGGCCACTATGGCAGGTTTTAGCACCAGTGTACGGTGGTCGCTATCCGGTCGGATACAAGTATCCTCCCACCAGCAACTAATATTTAAAATGTAAAATAATCCTTTTAATATAAAGAGTAGGTACTGTACATAATATTTAAAATTTTATTAATTTAAATGAAAGTACGCAGTAACATTCCGTATTGAGTGAAATGGGCAGGCGTGTGATATGCATTCCGAATCATCTACATCCTATGTCATCTCCCCAAGGAGTTGGGTAACGGAGCGCTTTCGATTTCATTATGCACATTATTTAGAAACTATCTAGATATAACATGACTGGTCGAAGTGTAAATGGACCACCAACATTTTAGCCCAGCCAGCTCCGCCTGCATGTGGTACACTCGTCTAATTAAGGGACGAGGCAATGGAGGTGGTAGGGCCCTCGTATGCGAGAGGCCGTCTGGGTTGGTACCACCGCTTTGTCTATTTCTGCTGCTAAGCAACAGTGTGAGTACTGTTGTTTTTCGGTTTGAAGGACATTGAAGTCAGTGAAATTACTGGGCATTATGAGACTTAACATCTTATGTCTCAGGGTGATGAGCGCAGTTCAGCGCCATGCAGTGCTTTGTAATTCAAAGTTCTGTGTGGTGCTGCTTTTGTTTATGGGGCGAGCGCCTTGCTCGTCTCGTCATTCAATCAAATAAAAAAAATGGCTAAACTTGGTTCCCATTGCGGGTTGTGGGGGCCAGACGGCGGATCGCTCCACATCATCCACAGTCAATCATGATAGGATGGCGGACCTTGGCATTAAGCCGCGATATCACCAGACAGAACGAAAAAGATAAAACGCGCTATAACCGGAAGGAACTGGCAAACCAGCTGGTGAACTTAATTTGTAATTTCTGTACCTGAGATTTCCAATAGAAACGTTTTAAAAACGAAGGTATTATCTTAAATTATTTTTAAATTACCAAACAATAAAATCGTTTCCTGCATTATTATGAGTTTTTTTACAGTTCTTAGCTAAAGTGGTATTTTGGTAAGTAAAGTATGTTTCAAAGACTAAAATTCATAATTTTTTTAGAAAATTGAGTCATAATATTGTTCTTTTTTACTGTAATTATATCTGTTAGCCGTTAAATTTATTTTGTGCATGTGGTGTTTGCCGGTAAATGATGATATATAAGTTTTCTTTGTATATTCTGTGTTGAATTAGTGTAGACAACCGTTGGTGAACCTTAATAAATAAATATTGTCAAATCATTGCGTCATATATATTCAGAGAGAAAGAAGAGACGCACACTGGGGTCATACAATTATACAATACTTTATTATCTTTGGTAGATTTATAATAACCGTCACAGAATCTTGCGAATAATTTAATTTAAGGTCCATAGAGATCACTAACAGCTGATCTAATTAGCATTATACTGTGATCATTCATGAATAATTATTGACCGGTCAAGCTAGTATCCGGTTGTAAAGACCATACACCGAAATTCTAAGGACAAATAGATAATGATGACTCAATAATATTCAACAAAAAATATATCAGATCATTCTTAAACTAGCAACTTGATGGCAACTTATTACCACCCTCTATGGAATCTCAATGCTACATGAATCATGGGCCAATTTATCCGAGTGATCTACATTCGGTTCTTTGCGAGAAAAGTGTGTTAGTAAAATATTCGAGAGATTTGAGATAACACATCGTTTTCGCAAAGAAGATTAGCAATGATTTTACGAGATCCACTCACTGGATCACTCCAGCAATCTCTTAGAATATATAAAATGGAATAACATGCCGGCTCAGTCTTCAGTTTTCGTGAGATAGACTTACCAATCCTATCAACACGCCTTTTCGTGCTATATATAGGTACAGAGTGACTCTTCCACTTAAAAATCTTCGTTATTACATCACAATTTAAATAAATACACTCGACTTGACCATATGATACAACATGCCCCACAGAAAGACAAACATGTCCACCTTATTCACCATATACGCTTTAATTTCTTGATTACATAAGGCTGACACACTTTCTTTGTGAATTATTTCATCTTTCTTGGAAGATGGCTTGTTAATTAGCGAAGCAAGTGACCTACTTTTTGAGTTTCAGCTTTATAAATATGTACTTTTATTTCTGTATTTTTATGTCACATTTCAGGTCAGAATTATGTTATATTTATTTCACTAACTAACTACGACTGTGAAGGTAAAATTAGTTCAAAACATTAATTGAAGCCAGTGAAATTATTGGGCATTCTGAGACTTAACAACTTATGTCTCTGGATGAGGAACGCAGTCCAGTGCCACACAGTATTTTTGTAATACAAAGTTGTGTGTGGTGTTGCTTCTGTGTATGGGCAGGCTTGGTGCTTACAATCGGGCTCATTTCGCCATTCAGGCTATTTAAAAAAAATAAAGTTCGAATAAAAATTCAAAACCGAATCGCAATATTGTTATTCCTTGAGTAGTATCCCATATTGCCTTGTGGAGTATAGTCTTCAGATCTCAATCAAACTTATATGGAACCACGATCTGTATAAACTCTATCTAACACAAAAAGAATGTCTGTCAAAGAAATACAGTCGAATTGAAATATCGCCTTCCTTTTGAATTTGGTTCAAAACGATGATAATAAACAAAAGAGTAAGTCTCGTTCATCGCCATGTCTACAAATGGATATGTTACTATGAGTTCCTCATCACGTATGAAAGCCTTAACATCGAGTTTAACCGATTATTGATAGGATTATTTATCCTTTAGAGGTTATAACATATATTAAGGACAAACACCTTGGGAATCAACATGGTAGATTATGTAAATGTCTTGCCCTTAAAGTCATTGACAACTTGCTTCAGCACATATCAGAGGGCATCATGACCTTCCGATAATCGTGTTGCAATTTCCAATATCGTGATTAATTCATACAGTATCAGCTCATACTTAACAAATCTGAAGCTAATGACCACTTAACAACAGGGTCTTATTTTTTTTTTTCTGATTATTACATTATAGGTCTATTATCTGGTTCTGGTGTGGGTGAATGTAACCTGTAAGTATAAGCTGCCTAGCGCTTAATGATGTAACCGCCCAGCCGCCTGAGCTTTCACTGTTTCGCACTCGCTATTGAACTAAATATCTGTTTATATAATTACTGCATTGTATGGTACTTAATTCATTTTATAATGACGGCCTGAGCGATTGTAATTACTACAATGGAATAGGTATCCAATATTAGGAGGACAGTGCAGATTGTATCGTGGGTATCCGGTTCTCCCGAGGAGCTTGCGAGATGACTTGATGGTTGGGGCGGGTGTAGGGGTACATCCCTGTATCTGCATCGGTCATCCGTCCGTCCTATCGCAGGCACTCTAGATTTGCATCTTTCGTCTTCGGAGTGTAAAAAAGTATTTATACTGCCTGGCATGATTCTAGTGAGTGCACTGTGTGTACTGCAACATCGGGTGTTGGGCAGTCACTTTGCCGTGTTGGGATAAAAACAATACTATGTGAAATAAATATGTTAGGTAGTGGTAAAATAGCATATTAATTTGCTTGCGTTGAAAAAAGACACTAATCAACTAAATAAAGCCCATTTTTGTTCATGGCTTACGGCTCGAGTAACTAAATAAACAAATACACCCGACAGCCACACACACTGATCCCACACTAGGTTAACCTGTATCGTGGGAAATCCGAGGGATTACAGTTTTTACAACACCCAGAACCGAAACCAATATTTGTGATTACACAAATATTTCTCTCGGTGCGATCGAATAGGCTCTCGTTTTGCAGCCGGCTACTTGGACGCTGCCCTATGGAGCTTGACTGAGTCCACTCATCCATTCATCAGGTCCATTCGTTTAGGCGCTGTGATGCCATAGACAGGCATGAAACTTATAACACCCCTTCATTTTTGTGAGAGGTTAACAAATACAACATTTATATAGCCGTACTTTGAAAATGGGAGACAGTGTATGTGGGAAAGTAATTAATTACCATCACCACGGGCTAGGCACTAACGAAATACACCGAAATTGTGTAACAGCAATCTATAATAATATGTTTTATATCCGGCAGGTGGCTGGTCATAAAATCAATAAAATGCACTTATTAAATGTATTTATATTTCAACTAAAATTATCTTAACTGTTCTCTTTTACGTACAGGTACTTGTTTGCAAATCTTATGTAAAAATATAAATGCAAAGTAATATTTTTTTTGTGTTTTCTCAGTCTACTGCTCATGTTAATGAAACCTTGGGGTTTTTGTCTCTGTATTAAATTATGTATGTCGCCAGCAGTTTGTGCAATTAGTCATATCCGAAGAGGACAGATTTGTAAGTAGGGGTATAATGACTCAATAGCTTAGTGGCGGAAAACTTGTGTTGATAAAAATCTGTCTTATTGACCTTTCTAGCTAGGTTGAAATTATAGAAGATTTTTTTTGGCGAAATTGAAAAAGGTATTTCTTCCATCAATCGATAGATACAGTTCTTGGTGATTACCACCAAGCGAACGACGGGAATGTCTCGTCATAAAAAACATCTTCTTCCACCTGCTATTATTACTCACTGTAGGGTATGCGCAATATATCATGTTTTTTAATATATGTTATAGAAAGATTTGGCTTATAGTTTTTATGATCGGCCACCTGCCTAACGTGGAGACCAACTTCTCTGGAGAGAAAACACGCCCACAGCCGAAACAAATATTTGCGAATGACACAAAAAATTATCTCGGTGCGGGAATCGGACCCGCGGCCACTCGACTAGCAGCCGGCTACTCGCCCACTGTGCCGCGGAGGCTGCCATCTTGACTTAAAAACAAGAGACATCATTATTTTCTTTTGTTAAATTTAATTTTTGTAAATAGAAGATAGGTGCGAAAATGCGAAGTGGAAGCCATGTTGGATATTGTATATTTTGTGACTACGATAAGCAACTAGACACTTCAGCAAATACCTTATCCTATAAGTGACTCACAACACATACATGTATTGTTAGTACCCGGAAACTAGGAAATCTACGAAGCGTGAAGAAATAAAGATGCCACGCAGTCTCAAATTATCGTCGGTTATTTTCCTAATTAAAGTAAACTATAGTTTATCGCTATGTCTAAGAATGTTAACTCTGGAATTTTTGAAATATACACTTTTAGGTATGAGTTGAATAAAAAAATAGTTTTGTAGCCATTGGGGATAAGTTATTCACAACATAATAAAATCATTTCATATGAAAAGAATCTCATAAGTATGTGATAATGTTACTGTTTCGCTTCCTATCACATAATGGGACACAAAATAAGCTCCGCGAACTGTGGCTGCAACTTCAGTTGCACCTCTCCCTACCCCTTCGAGGGGCATACAGGCGTGATCTTAGGAGCTTATGTATAAGCGGTAGAGTCACGCTGTAGACAATATTTTTGTCTACAGCGCTCGCTCAGAGTATGGCAACTCTGTGTCACAGAAAACCCGCCTGAAGTGACAGCTTGTTATTGTATTTCTTATGGTGAATGAGATTTGCGGAGGCCCAAATCCTTCTTCCCCGTAAATATATATACAAAATTATAATTAAGATTACACAATATACGGAAATCCATAGAGCTTTTATTTAAATTGCTGTTACCACTCATCTGCTGGTTTCTGTTAATGATATATAAAAAATAAGATAAAAAAATTAAGATAAAAACTAGCAATTACTGCTTATTTATTTTTCCATTCGCCATTTGCAATACGCTTACTTTGTCTGTACATTATGAAACGTAGGCCAGTCACCATAGTACACTGACCTAATAAATATAATAGAATAGTTTTTTTAAATACTATTAGCAATACCGAAGGAAAGTGTTGGCTAATGTAAGCTAGTGTTTGTGTTGTGGTTTTGGTTGCAACATTTTGTAATTATTGTACACCAATTATACCATTACCTTTTTTTTTTTACTTTACCCCAGGTTTATGTATATCATATCTATTATGAATATTTAACTCTATGTAAAATGTATTCTGTTGTCTGTATATGTAACACGAAATAAATAAATTTATTTTGAGGACTTTGTACCCAAAGGGTGCCGAGGGAGCTCAGTTGCTAAGCCTATATTGTCAGTCTGTCTGCCCTACCCTTTAATGACACTATCTTTTCAACTGCAATAGGGAGTTGGCTGGAATTTTAGAAGAATATTATGTTGGTTGGTAGAGCCACGCAGTAAACAGTTTATCTTCAGCATGAATGGGCCGGCTCGACCGGGTCGTTACTACTATTTCACAGAAAACCGATGTAAAGTAATGGCTTGTTTCTGCGTTTCGTATAGTGAGGGAGATATCTGGAGGCCCAAATCCCGTCCTCCGCCGCCCTTCCCGGTCTCTTTATTATCCCGTTCCTTTAAGATCGACAACGCGCCTATGATTCTTTTGGTATCGTGTGCCACATATGTATGGCACATGGCCGGTGGAGATCATTTACCATCAGGTGATCAACTTGCTCGCTCATTTGTCGGCCTATGCTATAAAAACGTGGATTCCGTTAGGCGAGCATGGTAATACTACTCAATCATAGAGGAGGTTCGTGCCCAGCTGCGACACAGTTGACAGACTCAGGGATGTTATAAAATCATATTCATATTAAACTACCCAATCCGTACCGAAACTAACTGGCATGATGCTTATAATATCCATAATTCGCTTTAAACGTAACTCAAAACTATGCTCTGTATAATGAGTTATGAAATAGCGAGCATGGGATAACAGTACGCACAGACATGCAATAAGAACCAATGTCACTAGTAAATAATGACATGACGGCGCTCGCCTCGTTTTACTGAGCTAATACTGTGGTACTGTACTGTCGCATACAACAGATTTAATTGTACAATCTACATCTAGTGACAAATTAGATCAGCTTGGCAACTTCGAGCCAATTGATCCCCTAAACGAACATCTACTTCATGTTTTAAGTTATCAACTTATTCCGGGATTAGGGTTGTGCCTGGTTATTGGTGATAGGCCCCTGTATATCATAGCAACTTCTCGATTTACTTTTTTATATGAGAGCATGAAAGAGCTAGTTGTTCAACGAACGCAAAGGACCCGTGGCTACATGTGGTGTTTTAAGACTGAAGATAAAGGAGGCGGGGAATAGCTGTTATTTAAAAGAAGGGAATGATAAAATGTTTATCCATATGGCAATCTCTTTTTATACTTTTTGCATCTTTGCCTGTGCTTTGGGGATACAGCGATCCTGTATTAAATTATTTTTATATTGACTGTCAATGGGCAAAATTATCTATTTAAATCCGAATAACTGTCAGCATAAATTTTTGATGTAATTTATCAACACATTTTGAGTAGATCCTCGTATTAAGAATGCACATGGTTAAAAGATTGTACATTGAATAGATCGTCATAGCCACGAAAGTACTACGAATGTATGATTGCCAAATAACTGCATAAATTATCTCTACTTGAAAAGTCAATAATATCCTTTCTACAGCATATTAAAATAATAATAATATAATCACCGTTGTTGGTGACAGTACTAGTGCGGGTGCCGCGCGTCGCGCCGGTTACACAAGGTTGTGTTGTTACGTCATATCACCGTTTTCGTTCGGCCTCTCCCGTCCAAAAGATCCGTTCGGACACTTACCAATCCAATGAGCTTTCTTTGTAAAAGCTTTTTTGCACTTTGTGAAGAAGACAGGTGGACAGCGCAGGTGTGTTAGGTGACTAATAATTTGACATCTACCATATCTTGCACTGTACGCACGTACCTTTCAAATATTTTTGCATCGTCTATCTTTATTAATTAATGTGAAATTCGAAAAATTCTACTTTATTTTACAGTTTCGTCTACTATAGCCAGCTACTTATTTTTACCCTTTAAAATCTAAATCATGTTATCTTTCACAAAATCCATTGATCTCTTTTTTTTATTGATCTATTATTTATTTCACTTTTATATTTCATACAAGTTTACTAGAACTAAATTAATGTGGAAGACGAATTTAAATTGCAATTAATGATTAACTGAGCAAGAAAGCGGAAACAAGTGTGAACAATGACGTTGACACGAGACAAGTCGGTGCAATAATACACAAATGTTTGTATAAAAAAAAATGTGTGTGTATGCAACACACGGCAGAAGTGAAACTTCAGAATTAATTAAATAAATTAATACACCACGTTGTTTATGACACATTTTCCGAAGGCTTCGTTGTACGCAGACGCAAAGACACGTGATAGCATACTTGTAATCTATCTCATTCTCTCGCAGGATAAATCATATTTATGAATATGTTTGTCTTTGTCGTGACGCATTTTCGTTTCATCGAGTTTAAAATCACAACTATTCTAAAGAAGTTTCACTTCAAAAGATATTAGTCAATATATACAAACTCACGCTGGTATTCCGTGGGGCAGGCAAAGACAATTGATGGCTACAAGCTATGATTCTGATATTACTCAATAAATGAAAATATGAATCAAAATCAAAATATACATAGTATTTTTTTCGATCTACACTACCAAGGCGAAAGGTGGACTGTAATATCGTTAGCACTTAGTATATGTATATGACGGCGCCATCTTTGTTTGAGTGATAAGCGCCATCTATAACCGGGTGCAACAGGCCGACGGTCGACGAACGAGACTTCGGTGCTTCCCGAGCAATCCGCTCGAGTGTATAAAGGAGCACGACTGGGGCTGGGAATCATTCGTTCGGCAACCGCCGCCGAGTGCAGACGTTCATAATATAGTTTGATTATAATCTTGGTTTAAATAGTTAAAGAGTAAACATAGAAGTAAAACTACACCGTCTTTGAGTTTAATTTAATACCCTGTCGGACCCCTCGCCTACATATACAATATATACATATACGTTGTTAATCATCGGTATTCCAGGATCATAGATTATAGCAGGTATTCCTAGGGTCCATAAGTTTTAGTAATTTCTTCCGGCCACGATAGATAAATTATTGATTTTGTTTGAAGATTGACTGCTTTGGTAGCGCACTTGTGTTGCGTACACGATATGACTGCTGTGCTGAGGTTTCGAATTTGATCTCCGGGTAAAAGTGATACTGGGTTTTTCTATTATGAAATGCTTAATATTAAACCGGAATCTGGAATTTGTGCCCGGTATGGCGATAGCCTCACCCCTACCACATCATGGGACGGAAAGAGGCTCGGTGAAATATGGGTGTACGAGTTACACCTCTGCCTACCCCATTTGGGATTACAGGTGTATGTGCATGTGTATGTACGATAGATAAAAAATACATATTGTAATAAAGAAATATCTCAGGTTTTAAACTCCAGAGTGTAAATATATTCACAACCCAGGAATTGAACCAAACATCATCTCAATGCACTACACGCTCTGCATATCATCTGAGGCACGAACCCCCTCAGTTCATGTGGCCTTACAACGTTGTAATTACACGCAGGCTCAGTGATGTGCATCGACATTGGCATTGCGCGGCCTTCGGTTCTATTCTATCGGTGATATCTAGGGAATATTCAATCGCTCCTGTTATGCTGAGGCTTTTATCCTGTTATTGATTAAAGACTGAATCCTCAGGGGGATGATGTCATGGCCAAAATAGGACTAAAAATATTAATATGTAAGCTATCTACACTGATATTATAAAGAGGAAAGATTTGTATTTTTGTATGTAACGAATAAACTTAAAAAGTCCTGGACCGATTTAAAAAATTCTTTTGCAGTTAGGAAGTTACATTATCGCTGAGTAACATAGGTCCTGTTACTTTTTATCCCGTAAAAAGCAGACCACGCGGGCGGAGCCGCGAGGTAAAGCTAGTATTAGATAAAATAATTAAGAATCGTAAGCATAAATAAGATTAAAGGGCAAAACAAGAAGGCAAAATGTACAAAAGATTTTTTGTGAATTAAAACTGCCCGAGAAAAATGCTCAGCAATATGAAAATACATTTCTATTGAAAAACATTGCAATCGTAATAATAATATTCTTTACGACGGTTTTAAAACATTTCTTTAATTAAACTTTATGGCGGTTTTGAACTTTAACAATTATGGATATATCACGACCCACATATATTTTGATTTGTTATACCGCATCATCCTTCATTTATATCCAAACCTGTTATTAAATGATAGTTTAAAATATAAATTCAATCTTGAGTCTGCATAAAAAAACTTTTATGGTTCGTTTGCGACTAGCGGCCACTTTTTCGGCAGTCCCCGTTATAATACATGTATGGAAATGTTCTTACAGATAAAATCAAGTTTAACTAACCTTACCGGTTGGGTTATTTCATGGAGATTGTTAAAAGTGTTGCAGATAGTGCATTCGCTCTGGGTTTACGAAAAAATGCGATTTACGGCTGTAATCTAGTACTAAATCTTTTATAATGACACCGTATAGTCACATTCCACTTTTTTCATTCCTACGGCAAAATAACTACACTGGACCTACTGTTAAGTATAGGGCAGTCCAAAAATAGACATAGCTCATAGAACAGATAACCGATGGGGTAGAAAGGTTCTGGAATGGAGGCCACGTACTGGCAAGCGCAGTGTTGGACGTCCACCTACAAGGTGGACAGAGTACCTGATAAAGGTCGCAGGAAGTCGCTGGATGCAGGCCGCTTCCAACAGGTCGGACTGGAAATCTTTGGGGTAGGTCTATGTTCAGCAGTGGACGTCCTGTGGCTGATGATGATGATGATTTAGAGACATTACATCCCTCGATGGTCGATAGAAATCTACTGGCCTGAAGTTAATGGATATACACTATCAGACTGGGTTTTTTACCATGTGTACGGTGATAGCTATACAGTCGGGATCATGATCAGGCACCTTCCCACTAGCCAATGATAAGTACAGCAAAGTCACCAAATAATATCAACAAGAAACATGAGCATGACGTCACAATGATGTCTATCGCTTACTTGCACCTACATGCTTCACAAAAAATATAGGAAACGCGACAGCCGTTGAATATTCTATAGATTTATGCTGCAGCAGTTACAAATTTTAATTTCTTCGAATCGAGGTAGGAAATGTATTAAGACTTAGACTAGCATAACAAGAGAGGATACAGCATGCTTTATTATTTGCAATTAGAACAAATAATTGCTTGTCAACTTTTTGTAACTATTTGCGTCTCTTCGTTAATTACGTTAAACATTTATATTACTTTAATGATATGCGCATGTAATCCATTTTAAACTTTATTTACTTCAAGGTCGTCGAGTGAACCATCAAGTTTTTCCACACTCTATGGGTGTGAAATACAAGAATAGTTTTACCATTATCAATTCAGCTTCTAGCCTTTATACTTATAGGCACAAGATTCATTTTGGAATAATAAAATATAGAGTAAATGCAAATATAAATTGGTGATGGTGGAATTATTTCACATCGACCCCCATTGTACTTTGGGAATATTTCGAAACGAGACGTGTGGTAACAAACACCTTTTTATCAGCGTTTGCTGGAATTACGTAGTGTTGTATAATTTTGCATAAAGTAAGAGAAAAGGCCCATAAAGATAAAAAATGTGACTAATATGTGGAGTAAAAGTGATGTGTCTGATATGTTGGCAAAAATTGTCCGACTGTCGGTATGTGGTGTAAAAGGAAATATTAAACTGAGTTTCCTACGCCACATATAAGAAAACCAAACTAACTAAACATGTATAAATAGACACTGCGATAGCGATTCACTAATCATAGCGATCAATCGTTGACCACAAACCAGTTTTGATAGGAAAATATTTTGAGATTTATTTTTAACATAATTATGTTCGCTGAAGATTCGTATATTACCTGTAGTTATATACAACATCGGAAAATGGTTTACCATAGTCTTTTAGACATAAAGTAATGTATAGTACTGCAGTGAAAGGAACTGTTTACATTAAGCATATTATAGAAGTACCCTTAACGTGCCTTAACCGTCTAATATAAAAAAATGCACGGCTTAATAGTAGTTTAAATATATAGAAGCTCCAACGTCAGTAGGTATGATGAACAGAAATTATAAGCGTCGAAAAGATCTCAGTGTCACTCCACACTCAATAACACAACGCATTTGGACTTATAGAATGTCACTGAGTCATTTCCGAAGTGACCTACAAAGTTAATACGCGAAAATCATTCAAAATCCACCTACGAGGAAGACGGACCTCAAGGTTCGAAAACCAGTATTACAAGACCCCTACACAATTTTATCACAACATGTCACGATATAACGGATTTTCTTAAAAATATGAAGAGAACTAATATCATAAGACCCCTACTGTGATAGTGTTTTATTAGGTCGCAATTTATATTGGTAATAATGTAAATAAAGCCACTGTCCAATATAACCGGACCTTACAAATATCTTTTCAGATGAAAGGTCAATTTTCATTGGTCGCTCATCCAAATATAGAGAAGAACCGATATAAAAAGGCCTCGTCGTTTTGCATAATTAAGGCCACATAACCAATACAGTGATGCAACATATTGCAAAAAATTAAGTGCCAATATTGGCCGTAATTTCCTTCAAGAGGCGTTTAAGGCAAATATTGTGCTACTTTCCTTTAATGTCTGGTGATTGGCTCATAGGCAGGTTTTAAAGGTAAGCTGGATCATTGATATACATTGTATATCAATGAGCTGGATCCGCGAATTCATTTGCGTGATATGATTTATCATAGTTTCTTGATAGTTTGGTAAAATCAACCTTGTATTTATACTGTCCCAAGCTATGAACGGACCACCAATTGAGGGGGTCAGGGCGTACTTCCACAATTTTAGCTCAATGCGGGTTGGTAGACTTTATATACTTTAGTTGTTATCAAGAAAAATAGCAATATTAAAATAAGTCTTTAATTATATTATGATGTCTGTCCAGCATTGTCTGTATTTTTAGATAATGCCAGTAGCAATATTAAGGTAACTAAATAATTCGTAATGACTTATAATAAATTTCGCGCTTGCCTACCAAAGTTATGTAGGGCAACTTATTTACTGGATGAAGACTAGTGGTATGCACCACCTATTCTTAATGCTAAGGGATAAATCAAGTATATAAGTGGTAGAGCCTACATCATAGATCGTTTAAGGGTTGAGAGCGCCTAAAGCGCTCACCCGAAAATCCGGTGAAGCTGTATACAGCCGATTAGTGTCAGGCTTACAGCAAGCGTCAACACAAAAAAAAAACATGGATCGTCTGTGTGATCGGGTTGTTACCACTGTCTCACAGAAAATCAAAATAAAGTAGCAGCTTACTGTAGCATTCATACAGTTAGTGAGATATCCGGAGGCCCAAAACCTTCTCCCCTTTCCAATCACATATTTACCCCTTTCCTTTAAGAGTGGCAACTCATCCATGATTCCTTTGGTATTGTAGATGTCCAGGGCGGTCGACGTCACTTACTATTAGATGCCCCACATGCTCGTTTGCTGGCCTCTACACTTAAGTAGAATAGGTCATCCAATGAGTGCCAATAACATATATGAATGTGGAACTCCTAACAGGTAAAGTCATTTAGTTTAGCTGTTAAAAAGTGTGCTATTCAATTGTTCATTTACTTCCATCACATTTATATTTAGCACCATCTTGGATATACCTGCCATCAGTTGGTACTGCGTTTTACTACAAAGCAAGCGCGGCAGAAGAGTTAGAGTAGATATGTATGGGCACAGTTTACTGGATCTCATACAAATTTTATTCTTTTCTAGCTTTGCTCGCTGCTGCGTTCAGATAAGAATATTTTTCTGTCATAAAATGTATTTTGTTTTGCTAACGTAAAATCTGCATCGAAAACCGTTGAGCGGTTTTTATGTGAGATGTGAACAAATTAACAGATAGACAGCAGAGACCCCACTTTTGTATACAACCATAAATGTTGCCCTTTATTTATACCCAATCGATATACTTTTGATTTGTAATGTCCGTAACTTTATCATCCCAGAGGTCAAGTAAAGCTGGTGCATCGAGGTTGCGCCGACCTCAGCCGATTCACAAGACGCGCGACCTTACCAACGTGTCAATTGTTGCTGTACACTTATGTAATGTTTAACAGATACCTACAAAATATTATGTATTTATGTGCAGTATTGTTCTGCGAGGCTATGGCTTCCGCGATGTATTTATGATAACGTGTTTATTCATAGAATCTCAAGTTATTTAAGATGTTTAGTAAAGTATTCATATTTTTGCTGTACAGAATAAAGATAAAACGGACAGGTCCTAAAGAGGTAAGTAACACGACGTTCTAGACCGCGATAATGATGACGAAAAATCTAAAGATTGGCTATTAAACAAATTTGAATAGAGAAAATTGAAATTAATTGAGGGAGATCTTTGGCAAGCAAACAAAAAAGTAAATTTAAAATGGGAACATAGAATACGTTTTACAACTGTATGTTAATACACGATGAACCTCTCAAAAGCTGCATCTTAGTGCTGATATCGCACTTTGGTCCCCAAACATTCGATCTCATATTTCATATACTTCATCACCTTTTAAGTAGAGATACGAAGGCTATGTTAATCACCCTTTGAATAATCCAAAGGAGCTCACCAATTCTTAGACATCTTGGGTAATCTAATTTTATTTTAAGTTTATTAATTTACATTTAATATATCTACTTACTTTAGCTACTAACATTAAAGTTATATTCCACGTCTAACTTATCTGTTTACGACCGCTACATTGCGTCATCGTTCGACAGTTTATTGTAGATAAGTATTCCACGCCAGTCGTCAATTGTCCGATAGATTGCACAGTTTGTATGTACAGGGACGTACGATTGGCAGCATCTTACCGATTTACATTACTGTGGCGACTGTTGACTATTGAGAGACGATCACAACTATCGCTTATAAAATAACAGTGATATTTTTACTCGGTGTTAGAGTACCTCTGGATATCGTCCAATGAACACGTTATCGAGAAATTCGTCATTATGACAAGTTCATTCCGTGAATCGAGTTTCAGGGCATAGAGATGTAGTCATATTTAGGAAACATATTATTAAAATGTACGATACTTTACCCCTCGTAGTAATAAATCACATTGCATTGTTGGGACATAAATGAAGCAGTTCTTTTTGTCGAATGAGTAACAAGTCGATATTCGACTTACCGCTTTGGACAACACTAATTGATAAAAAGCTGAGACGAATGAAGCCATTACTAGGGTTGGGAGGCAATGCAGTTAGTACATCAACGAGGTAACTTATCGTTTCTCTTTCCTCTATTACGTGTATCATTACTCGTATATTCGATCGGTATTGCCTATTTTAGCAAGGCAGTAAGGAAGGTCCTTTATAAATCAGTTTACTGGAATCGCACGTTGACCACATGCAACACGGCAATAGAACAATTTCACTCTGTTTTTTCACTCAAAGAGTCACAAGTACTTGTACCATACTTGACAAGTGAAGTATAAGGAAATTTTATTAAATACGTGAGATATAGAAAAGACAACTCTACTGGTGGAGCAATCATAAATACTTGGGATTATATTAGTTATGTTAAAACCCATGTAAATGAGCTAAGCGAGTATGCACGAGCGCGGGCGTACGTCCTCAGTCCGAGGTCGAGTGTGACTTTGTAATGAAGTCGGCTTGTATTTTATTTATTTTTATGTTCTGTCATGATGTATTTCAATGGGTTTTGAAGTAGTTTGAAGATGAAGAAACTTCGGTAACGCTTATCGAAATAACAGCAGTGTTGTCTTAAACCTATTATTTTTATACGCGGATTAAAAGATGGCTCCACTTGTGACATTTCGCCCTATCGAAATACGTGTGACAAAAACGTGTTACAAACACTCAAGATCCGCTCTGAGATCCCTTAATATTTGACTGTGACATGTCATTTAAGTGTGACAACCACACTTCTCGGTGCGGCGAAAAGTCACCGGAATATTGACGCACAATATTATCAAAGAATAGTTTAGACTATGTACAGTATTATTATTTAAATTATTTGTGTCGGGCCATTTTCGTATATTTAAGCTATATGAAGATGTGTATACTTAATCAGCCTTAATACGAAATTAGAATAATCTAATGTATTAAGTCTGATAACATACATAACTATCTTTCTCTTGAACGATTGACCGGTTTTTAATGGCCAGGTATTCATTGCATATTTGTAATAATTGGCAAAAAACAAACATTGTCGAAGCGAATAATTTATCGTACTGTAATTTAACGTACTGTATATTTGTTAAGCATTCTTGAAACAAACTATTTATCGCTGTCCCGTTTATAAAAAAAACTTATATCTCTTGATTATCAAGTGATTGTTTTATATCCCACGTGAATTTACCAATTTTCGTGTCGTAGGAGGCGGCCTACGCTACAATAATAAGAAGCTTTTAGCGATTTTTTTTATTTCATAATCAGTGATTCACAATCATTTGCATAAACACATTGTCCATATATACGTCTCTAATTAAAAATACTTAATTGAATATTTTTCGTCACTATTACTTAAATGGCTTCACCATACTTAATGGTAACTTCAACGTTCAGGCTAGAAGTTAATTGGTTAATTTTGGTTTATTGGAAACGGATTAGTATAAATAAATACAACCAACAGTCATACATAATCCTGACCCCACACTAGGCTAACGTAAATCGTGGCTATCAGGAACTACAAGGGGCTTCCCACATCACCAAAACCCGAAACATATATTTGTGGGTGACAAAAACATTACCTCGTGCGAGAATCGAATTTACGGCCTCTTGCTTCGCAGCCGACTCACCTATTGTGCCATGGAGGCTGCCTATTTCTTGTATACCTACGGATGACGTCACAGATAGGTGCACTACACTTTGTTGTAACTGACCACTAGAACCGATTTTAGTTGTTGAATAAAGTCTCAAATAACCTGCTAAATGCGAATCGGAATCAGACATCTCGGGTAAGGGACCGTACTTTGATTTTGAAAGTAGTTTGAAGTACTTTGAAAGCAAACTAAGATCGATTTTTGAAAATGGCCGTTAGTAAAAGCGCTCATTGCCACCTGACGCCACCGTTGAGGTACGGATATCCTAAATAAAGTTTAATGGACTTTGTATAAAATATTACTGAGTATTAACAGGTTATTTTGATTAATTTAATTAATGCAATATGCCCATAAGATAATAACGGATAACAACTCTGAGAAATATATTTCTTATTTCTATATTTAGTAAAGTCCAATAAGGTATGCTTTATATCACGGTAAAAAGGTGATAGAAAGATTTATGATATTCTTATAAGAAAAATAATAATTTCTCATATTATGGTCAGGCCATTGCACTAACAATTTCTGATTTATTAGTAAAACGGTTAATGACGTCCATAAATAAAATATTTCAATTTAAAATCTCTGGACAGAGAAGGCAACCAGAAGAGAAATGGGAGGTGACGAGTTTTTTTTTCTTTTTATTAGTTTAATGATGAGATGAGTAGGTAGTTTGCCTGATGGTAAGCATCACGTCGGCCCAAAGACAGAAGCGACACAACTCAGAACTTCGAATTGTGTAGTACTGCCTGGTACTGGACTGTTTTTGGCACCTCGAGACATAAGCTGTTAAGTCTCATAATGTCCAGTCATTTCACTGCTTTATTATCCTTCAAACTTGAACAAAACAGTGCTTACACACTGCTGCCTGGCGACTAGAATAAATTAAGGGCCTTCCGTGAGCAAAACACCGCGCGATCGAGGTTTTTAGAGGCTATCTAGTCATTACTTAAAATAAATATTGATTAAAAAAATATACAATATATTTCTACAATCTGTCAGCTTTACTTTGTTCGATTCAAATTCATGTTAATGCTGATATATATTTTTAAATTGTCGTTATAAATGAACCATAAAAATGAGAAAAATGCAACGATTCCGTGCGTCTCCTTTTAAAGTACAGAATGTTTTCAAATGAGATTAACATCACTAGATAGGCTATTTAATAACGAATATTTTGCCCGTTTTAAATTTTCGAAAAGACCAAAACCTGATTTTTTAAATCAATTATTCGCTAAATACGTGCATATTCTGCACGTAAACTCACACACCAAGTACACGATTTAGTATGGCGCGAGTCAGTCAAGGTCGTTTGCTCACGGACGGCCCTTAAGTGGTGATACCTAACCAGAAGGCCTACAAACCATCTACATGTAGTAGTCTGCGTCCGATCACAATTTTGTATTAATTAAAAGGGCTTGCCCGTACTACGATTATGAAATTGCCCACATTTTAATGATTTACTTTTAAAAATCTAGATGAATAGTCGCAGGTGAAAAGATGGGACGATATATATCTGAAATTTAGAGGTATTCATTAAAATCTGTGTGCCCCTTAGCCGTTGATAATATATTTATGTATTGTGATAACGAATAATTTAATAGTAAAAAAAAGCAACTGTTCATTATTCCATTAAAATTATTATTGCAATGCAATATAATTTCGTATTTTCCACATTGTAGTTTTTTATTTTCTCACCAGATTTTTACAGATCAACCTCGGTTGCAATCCGATAAACTCGAGTTTCACACTTGAATCGTTGGTTCAAATGAAGACACGGCTTGAAGTGTTGCTCAAGCAGAGACAATACCGGAACAATGCGTAGAGTTTTACAATTTTGTGGTGAAACTGTAGCAGCTGTGTTGCGGTGGGCTCGAAATGGTTTCTCTCTTGTATGATAGCCGGTCCGTAGATGATGCTATTTATTTAAGAGAACAACCCCCCACAATTTTTTTATCGCTATATTATGCTATATTAAAATATAATATAATTTATATTGTTTGACTTACATATTTTATTTAAATTGTTTCATTTGTTAAATGTTTATATAATTAATAATTGTTATTTAATCAATTGTTAATTGTTAACCTTGTAAGCTACCAATTATAAGTAGTGGTTGCCTGTTTACGGGGGAACACTTGATTTAATCGACAATGTATGTTTTTTTGATGCCTCATTATGTGTATCTCCTTCTGGAAACCCTAAAATAAATAAATTGCTTGAAACATGTAAAAAGTCATTATTTTTCAGTCCATGAACAGTTTTTGGCAACGGGTCTAGTGGTATCGTAGTAAGACTTGAACTCACGCGAATAGCAAGTCTATAAGTATTCTGATTACAGAAGTACTTAGAGATGGGCTCGCAGGCTCCAATCCAGAATTTCACTACGGTGGGAGATCACGTTTTTTTGTTTGATTTACGGAGCATCGTACCTATTTATCTTCCTATGTTCCAGCATAAAGTACTGTAGTATTAATAGTTTGACATTTTCATCATCTATATACGTGCACCAGGAAAGTTGCAATCAGAGAGGAGTGGCGCAGGATTGTCAAGCGAGCCACAAACCCTGACGACTCAGAAGAAGAAGATCTCAGAGGAATGGAAGGCAATTTCATCAGTTTACCTCCTTCTGCATTCACATCTGATTGCTCGAACTTAGAGATAGAACAAATGTATTACATAAGTATTAATAAATTGAATTCCTATAAATAGACGATCTACCACTATTGACTAGTACCACGGTATATTAACAATTATTTTTATATTTTACTAGATGACCCGGTGAACTTCGTATCACCTACATATATTTGTGTAAAATGTGGTAAAAACTAATACAAATGTTTCATTTACATTAAATGCAATTAAGTGAGGTACTGCACCACCAGGTCCTGTCCTATCCTGTTCTGTCCCTGTCCTGCCCTGCCCTGCCCTGCCCGTCCTGTCCTGTCCTGTCCCGTCCTGTCCCGTCCTGTCCCGTCCAGTCCCGTCCAGTCCCGTCCAGCCCCGTCCAGCCCCGTCCAGCCCCGTCCAGCCACGTCCAGCCCCGTCCAGCCCCGTCCAGCCCCGTCCAGCCCCGTCCAGCCCCGTCCAGCCCCGTCCAGCCCCGTCCAGCCCCGTCCAGCCCCGTCCAGCCCCGTCCAGCCCCGTCCAGCCCCGTCCAGCCCCGTCCAGCCCCGTCCAGCCCCGTCCAGCCCCGTCCAGCCCCGTCCAGCCCCGTCCAGCCCCGTCCAGCCCCGTCCAGCCCCGTCCAGCCCCGTCCAGCCCCGTCCAGCCCCGTCCAGCCCCGTCCAGCCCCGTCCAGCCCCGTCCAGCCCCGTCCAGCCCCGTCCAGCCCCGTCCAGCCCCGTCCAGCCCCGTCCAGCCCCGTCCAGCCCCGTCCAGCCCCGTCCAGCCCCGTCCAGCCCCGTCCAGCCCCGTCCAGCCCCGTCCAGCCCCGTCCAGCCCCGTCCAGCCCCTTTACTTATTATCATACCCAGGAACAGTTTGTACTGGAAAATTAAGTTGTCGTTTTTAGTGCTTTCCTTTGCTTATTATTTATGTTACTCATTTTTTCTCACCGGGTAAACCTTCCCTGAACTTCCACAAATATTTCAAGATCAGAATTAGCCAAATCGGTACAGCCAGTCTCGAGTTTTGGCGAGACACACGCACAGCGATTCATTTTTATATATATAGATTAGTAATGGTTGCTCTTATTTCGTCTCGGTTTCTCCATTGTAATATCGGAATTTACCTTGATTATTACTGCGAACATTCGAAATCTATAAATAGTTGTTGTCTTGTGTCTGATAGTAATAATTAACTACCCGATTGTATAGGAACCACCCATACACATGGTGAAAAAGTACCAATCAGTATATATCCAGTAATAACTTCAGAATTGTATAATTCTAACGACTTAGTGTTTGTTTCTATATGGTAGACATTGTCCTGGTAAGTATACAGTAATACAGTAGTATTTGTCATAAGATATTGAGTAGTTTTATGCTGTGCCCGTTTTAATATAGAGTTAAGACATAGTATGTAATGACAGCCAAATACAATTTTTAATCTTCTACCCACTGATATGAGGCTTTGTGAGGTAGAGGGTGAGTAGCCGTGGGAAGCGAGAGGCTAGGTTTGATACCAGTACCGTGACAAATGTTTTTGTGATACACAGTTCCTCGTAGCTCCTAATACTTACTGATACATGTTTAACCTACTGTAAGGTCAGGAATATATGTGTGACTATTGGATGTATTTATTTATTAACATTACTTAATCTGGAGGAAATGATTTATTGCTGAAGACCACGCAATATCAAGTTGAGGTCAAATGCTCGCCCTCGCATGTCCTTGTTGGAGCCGACCTTACGACCATTTCCAAAGGTGACCGTTGAGTAATCTGCTCATATTTGTTATGTTTAAATAAGCGTGACATGGTTTCGAATGTCAACATATAGCTCAAGATATTACATCTGTGGTCGACAACTATATTGGGTAAAGGTATTTGTAATCTCTTAAACGTAATCCCGGTTTGATTTTACATTATGAATTATACAATTAAGCAGCGACAGTTCAGCGGGGAGTGGTACGGACTATCGAGACAAAAGTCGCAGGTTCAAAACCAGTTCCCAGAGCATGTACTTCTGACTTTTCCAAGTTAGACTCTGTGTATACGTTAATAATAGCTTGGTATATTGCTAAACAAAACATCGGGAGGAAACCTACATTCAATAAAGTTATCCATAAGAATTTCTATGGTATGTGAAGTCTGCCAAACCGCATTAAGCCAGCGTGGTGGACTAAGGTCTAACCCCTCATTCAGTAGAGGAGGCCCGTGGTCAACAGTGGGACGTATATAATACAGGGCTAGTATTATTATGTGGGTTTCATAACCTAATCCTACATGTGTTTTAGGTGCAGAATTAATATTCCTACCACATCTAAGATATTAAACAAACACGCCTTTTATATACCTTTATATGGATACCATTAATATCTCGCTTTTAGTGGTGTTAAGTTGTGCAACCCGCCTACACTGATACGTTTTGTTTCAAAATATCGAGGACGAAACCTAACTCGTTTATATATCACGACATATGGATATTGGTTCAAACGGAGTGATATAAATTGAAATCAATAATTTGTTTAAATGCTTTGATTAAATTTGTTTACTTCTTATAGTATATATACCGGCAAACGAGCAATTATCTTAAATGATCTCTACCACCCTTGTACACCCACAATACTAGAAGACTCATAGGCGCGTTGCCGACCTTAAAGGGAAGGGATAATTAAAGGATTGGGAAAGGGACTTGGGCCTCCGGATATCTCACTCATCGTACGAAATTCAGCAGCAAGCCGCTACTTTACGTCGGTTTTCAGTGAGACGGTGGTAACGACCAGTGTTAATGATGGTCTCTATCAGCATCACCGCAGCCTCTCAACGTTCAACTCTTGGTAGAGTTGTATAAGTTACCGATAGGCTAAGGAACCTGGCGAATGACGTCATCAATATTTTTTATGAGCGTTAGTGATGAATCGAGTCGCTCGTCTGATGGTAAGCATCATGCCTGTCTATATACAGAAGTATTTACCTTACCTATGATGATAAATCTAATTTTATCCGTTAATTTCACTGGCCTCAGTATCCTTCAAATAGGAAGACAACAGTGCTTAAAAACTATTGCTTGGCGGCAGAAATAGAAAAAGCAGAAGTACTTCCCCAAACTATCTCTCACATACTAGGGACCTACCACCTAGTGTATGTAGGTAATAATGATAAAAAAAAAATTGGTGTGTGTCGTGGGACACCAGGTAGGAACGAAGTTCCTTCGGCTAATGTACAATCGACACAAATTGCAAAAAATTCAAATTATCAACTAAAATAACAAAATATGTCTCTTTATTTTTGTTTGACAACATAAAATTACATAGAAATAGAATAGAAAAATAGAAATAAAAAAAAGACGTGTGGCGCTCGGAGACTGCCGCGGTAAAGCTATTGTATAGCATTTTTTATCAACTTATGTAATTATAAATAACTAGATGACCCGGTGAACTTCGTATCACCTACATAATATATTTGTGTAAAATGTGGTCAAAACTTAATACAAATGTTTTATTTACATTAAATGCAATTAAGTGAGGTACTGCGCCATTGCACGTGAGGTAGCCCGTCGCACATTTAATTGACTTCGACGACCTAAGTCAGGTCGTCTCCCACCTCCCTCCGGTTGGACAGTCCTGTCCCCGTCCCGTCCCCGTCCTGTCCCCGTCCTGTCCGCGTCCTGTCCGCGTCCCGTCCCCGTCCTTTCTCCGTCCCGTCCCGTCCCCGTCCCGTCCCCGTCCTGTCCCCGTCTTGTCCTGTCCTGTCTCACTGTCCTGTCTCACTGTCCTGTCTCACTGTCCTGTCTCACTGTCCTGTCTCTCTGTCATGTCTCTCTGTCCTGTCTCTCTGTCCTGTCTCACTGTCCTGTCTCACTGTCCTGTCTCACTGTCCTGTCTCACTGTCCTGTCTCACTATCCTGTCTCACTGGCCTGTCTCACTGTCCTGTCTCACTGTCCTGTCTCAATGTCCTGTCTCACTGTCCTGTCTCACTGTCCGGTCTCACTGTCCTGTCTCACTGTCCTCTCACTATCCTGTCTCACTGTCCTGTCTCACTGTCCTGTCTGACTGTCCTGTCTCACTGTCCTGTCTCACTGTCCTGTCTCACTGTCCTGTCCCACTTTCCTGTCTCACTGTCCTGTCTCACTGTCCTGTCTCACTGTCCTGTCTCTCTGTCATGTCTCTCTGTCCTGTTTCACTGTCCTGTCTCACTGTCCTGTCTCACTGTCCTGTCTCACTGTCCTGTCTCTCTGTCATGTCTCTCTGTCCTGTTTCACTGTCCTGTCTCACTGTCCTGTCTCACTGTCCTGTCTCACTGTCCTGTCTCACTGTCCTGTCTCACTGTCCTGTCTCACTGTCCTGTCTCACTGTCCTGTCTCACTGTCCTGTCTCACTGTCCTGTCTCACTGTCCTGTCTCACTGTCCTGTCTCACTTTCCTGTCTCACTGTCCTGTCTCACTGTCCTGTCCCTGTCCTGTCCCTGTCCAGTCTAGACGCTATACGACCCGTCATCACGGCAAGCTTCGCAACGACAACTCAACAACTACTAATAAATTAAAAATTAATAAAAAAAACATTGTCCAGCGGACAAAATTGTGAATCTAAACCATTCTCAGATCCCCTTGAACACACACAAAAAATTTCATCAAAATCGGTCCAGTCGTTTAAGAGAAGTTCAGGAACATACACACTCACAGAAGAATTATATATATAAAGATAACGAGCTAGCGTAATCTTTTAAAAATCGAAGGAGTATTTTTATATACTTCAATTAGAACTGGCTGAATGAATTTCATTTTAAATATGTCTCTTTATTTTTGTTTGACAACAGAAAATTACATAGAAATGACTGACATTAAAATTGACACATTGACTGTCGCGCCTGCGCACGTCTCATTTAACGCTTTTATTCCACGCATTTTTTCCACGCATTTTTTCCACGCATTTTTCTTACGGTTTTACTATCACATTTTTTTCAGTTCGGTCACGCAGCGAAATCCCTATCCCCTCCAAGCCTGCCGTAAGGAACTTCGTTCCAATACCACCTAGTGTATGTAGGTAATAATGATAAAAAAATAATTTGTTTCTTCTGCAGAAAAACAACATTAATAAGCCGACAAAAAAGCGTAGATAACTAATACTAGCATTGCAAATCTACTAATATAATTACAACACGTATAAACCTTGAAGATTCCTTAATATCAATTCGATACGAGCCGTGTGCCTGAGAACTTATATTATAGAATTAAATAAAGTTTTTGGCTTTAATATTATTTAAATTATAGAAAGAAATATTAATTTGTAGTGTATTTTATAATAGGCTAGAACCTAATGCCACTCATTTAGTAGAGGAGGCCCGTGCCCACCGGTGGGCATAATACAATACAGAGCTAGTGTATGCCGGTCTGAAGAAGTAGTGTAGTGTGAAGAAGAAATTCTTCTTCTCACTACTCTTAACATATCAGGTACTTTAAGGCACGAAAAATATTTCGTAAGACTGATAGACTATTCATACCCTTGTTTTGTCGTAGGCGTAATTTTAAAACTTTTTTATTTTTTTGTTTATGCGTTAAAATATAACATCTTCCTAAAGATTTAGTAACCGACATTTTAGTCCGCTTATTATATTTCATAATTTTTTGGTAGACATCCTATTATACGAAATCTTCATCAATACTCATGTGGAAAAACCACAAACCGTTTTTACCTCCTTAACCACGTAATGATTGCGGTTTGAGCATTCTGATGTCATTCAGTAAATTATACCGAACATCTTTTGTTACTTGCAATAAGTTAATTATACATATTCGAATTTATTAGAGTTGGGAAGATTTTGCTTCACTATTTTTTTTTATTTGATTGAATGACGAGACGAGCTAGGCGGTCGCCCGATGGTAAGCACCACGCCTGCCCATAAATAGAAGCAACACCGTACAGAACCCTGAATTACAAAGCGCTGCATGACACTGAACTGCGCTCGTCACCCCGAGACATAACATGTTGTCTCATAATGCCCAGTAATTTCACTGGCTTCGATGTCCTTCAAACCGAAATACAACAGTGCTTACGTACTATTGCTTGGCGGGACAAATAGACAAAGCAGTGGTACCAACCCAGACGGCTTCTCGCCTACGAGGGACCTACCACCTTGTTAACTACATCACTAATTTATAAAAGACTAGCCGTGTATCCGAACCATCCGATTTTTCTCAAACGTAAGAGTTTTTAAGAACTTCGCTTGCTCTACCCGTGTCCTCCTTTTTACTCTAAATACCAACCTTCCATACAAATTTTCGTCCCCTATTTTTATCCACATAAGGAATGAATTTACAAAAATTCCAACTTATTTATTACATACATACATAAGGATCCCTTGTGCAAAATTCATGCTTGTAGACCCACTAGACTCATCTGTTTCGACTGTGTGTTGTCTGTCAGTCGAGTGCAGGCAAGTACATATTTTATTTTATAGCAACAATACCATTTAGTCAGGGGTCCCTGAGCCTTTTTCCACTTGATTACTATCAAGCTAATTTTCCGTGAGTAGCTTCGTTTCGATGAGACGCCCAACAATTCCCTATGCGAAAATTCTCTATTGTGGTAGCTAACAGAGGTAGCAAGGATAGAATATTTCGTTTTGATGAGTCCCAAAAATTTATTATTTTATTTGTAGGACAATATGACTGTTAAATTATATAAATATTAACTAAGTAAAAACAAAAACATCTACTGGTTAGTAATCATACCTATTGGAAGGAGGGGCTTCCAATAGGTATCGATAACGAGGTCATAAAAAAAATGATTTATTTCGGAAAATTAGCTTGATAGTAATCAAGTAGAAAAATGGCTCAGGTACCCCAGACTAATTTCATTAAGATATACTTTTGTCCTTTGGTTTCGAATGCAAAGCTCAGCCTTAAAACGATCAAGTAGATAGTGAAAAGGAAAACACGAGCATAGACAGAATTCACCTTATATTTTTGATGTTTTCATAATAATTATAAATGGGCCGTTCATGTAAAATGACCAGCAAATGGGCAAGTGGGTCGCCTGATGTTAAGTGATTTCCACCACCCATATACGCTTATAATACAAGAAAAATCATAGGCGCGTTGCCGTCCTAAAAGGGAAGGGATTGGGATGGGGAGGGAGATTCGGGCCTCCAGATATTTCACTCACCATACGAAACGCAACGTAAAGTAGGTAGCAAGCTGCTACTTTACGTTGGTTGTTTGTGAGACAGTGGTAACAACCCGGTCGACTGTCTACAGCGTGGCTTTATCACTCCAAAAATTATGGATAAAGAGATTTAGAGAATTTACAAGTACCAGGACCACAGAAATCAGAAGAGGTGATATCTGTATGTAGTAAAGTTCCGGCTGTAGACTGTGACGTCACAGACGTAGGCTGGCAGTGGGCGCACAGCCTTGACTCGCAAGCAGCTGTGAGCACGCTATAACCACTCTATTGTATTGCTAATTATGTACAATATACTAAAAATCTATTTATTTTTGTGCATTCTAAAAATTTTATACGTATCTATGAATACTAATGGCATCTCAAATTCATTTAAATAATTATAAAAGTCACGAAATCAAAGATTATAACAGGCTCAAAATAAAAAACAACAATAATCCCTTCTTAGTCGGGCAAATGGTGAAGGTTTTTAGTCAATAACAGGAATTTAACAATCTGATAATTACATTTTGGATGGTAGATCCACATTGTAGATAGTTATGTTATCACGAATGGACCTGTTCGACTATTTCGAGACAGTGGTCTCTTGTTGTTATGTTTCGTTTGGTGAGTGAGGTTTCCGGAGGCCCAAATCCCGCCTCCCTTTCCCTATCACAAAATTATTCCTTACCCTTACGGTAGGCAACGCGTCCATGATTCTTTACGTATTGTCAATTTCACGAGCGGTAAAGATCACTTACTATCACTTGACCCACATATTCCTTAGCCGGTCTCTTACATAAATAAAAAAACAATAACTTATTGAGAAACGAAAGGTTTAGACTTCAATTCCCGTATTAGGGTTTTTATTCCATCAGTAACGCAGAGTAACGCTTCGTATTTGTACTCAAGTCAGGTATTTTGGGTACATTTTCGACACCACGATCTAGTTCACAGGTGGTGTTATCTCAGACGCGCGCGTCTTTCGCAAACGTGCGCTCGGAGCGGTCACTTGCAACATTAACTGTGTGTTTTTATTGCGTGAACTGTGTGGAACGAACTTAGAATCAGATTAAATTGGGTGTCAAAATATGATTTTTCTTGAACCACTACAATACAACTTGTAAACTTAGAAGTCCTGTCCCCACAAAACCATGCTAAGACGGACTATCGGCTATCGCTAAATAGCTAAAGTCCTGAAGAACTGTAACTAAACGCCTATTTAATTGAAACTTCTATGTCAGTTTGACTACACAATAATATCTTGAAACGTGATAAACTGTAGCTTCAAACTGTTCTCAATAATAAATAAATACACCCAACAGTCACATACATAGTCCTGACCCCAGAATAAGGTATGAGTCTTGTGTCGTGGGTATCAGGAACTACTAGAGACTTCCGGTCTCACAACACTCAGAACAAATATTTGTGGATCACACCCAACGACCGCTCGCTTCGTAGCCGGCTACTCGTCCGCTGCGCCACGGAGGCTGTCTAATAATTATATTTCAGATAATACTGGCGTACAAAGGCTGATAAAACATTCAAATTAAGAACTATAAGTTTGAACTAAGAGTATCCTCGTTCCAACTAGGGGGGCATTTGGCCCTCTTTACTGTTACTGAATCCGCGCTGTGCGGTATGTTAATTTTGTGCAAATGTATTATTGTTTGTCTTCGTATGTTTGTGGGTGGACAGCGATGATACAAGTGTTTTATAAAATAGATAACTGTATTGAACAGGTAGTTATGTAATAGTTTTACGGTACAATTAGTTTTGCAAGCTGTTGTAAATTTTAATTATAATAACAGCTGTAGTGTATACTATGAGCTTGAGGCTATATAATTATATACTGCGACACGAGACTCTTGTAATAGGGTCATTCTACTTTTAGGGACGAAAAAATAAAATAAAAAAAAATAACGCATTGCATATTCTTTAAAGTTGTATTGTATTTATTAGTGTAACCAATCAACGAAAAAAATAGTAACCGAGGTCGTTTCCTTTTTTAAACACGAAAATAGGGTCATAAACGTAAAATGCTGGTAACAGAAGTGATGCTCAACATAACAGAAATGACGATATTCTAAATAGTTCTTGTTTACAAACAGCAAAACGTACATTATAGACTATATTTTAATAATAAACATGGTCATTAACTGGACTCAAAAATAATTATCTTAAAACGAATAACAGGTAAACATAAAAAAAATCTTAAAGATATGATCACAGAAGTGACGTGTCTTTACTGTTAACTTCTAACAACAATGGCGTTACATATTATTAGAGATCAATTACTTATCAGGTACATACCGCTTACAATTATTTTTTAATCAGAATTATCTCTCAGTTTTATGATTTTAAAATATATTTTCATCGGCAGAGTCAGATGCCACTATTTTGTGACAATTTAGTATTTTTTAAAACTTCGAACGTTTACTGTATACCCAACCAACATAACGATTCTTCTTAATTTCTTCGTCAGCACTCTCTTCTGAGGAAGATACATAACAGGGTTTATAATAGAAGTTACTCCTACGTTTGGACAGAACCGACATTATAACACAGTCTTCATGGTCAGATTCTCTACTGCACGTAAAATATTCATTTCTAGCAGGCGAAAGAAGGCTTGATGGGCCAGGATCCTCGAATAACTTTATATCAGATATAGAATTACGATGGGATGATGGAGGAAGAGCTTGGATTTGTTCAGAATAGATTTATAATCGAATAAAATCGAAAGTACAAACGGTACACGATTGCTGTGTGAAGTATTATCTGAGGTTTGGATGCCCCAAAGTTTACAACTTGTACATTTTCCGCATATTTTACAAATATATTTTTCTGCAAAATCTATGTGTAATATAACAGTTTCTTCATCAATTTGCCTCTTTCCATAGTTGATAGCCCGGTACTGTAGGTAAATATATTTCAACGTTTCATAAAACCTGGTAACTTTGAAAACAAGTAGTCGGTTAAATCTTTACGTCATAGATCTATTATAATGCATTTTGTACGAGTGAGTGAAAGATCACTCTATTGTCTAAAAGATGTAGTTTTTCTTTCAGTCAAATATTCTCCATCTTTAGATGTCTTCTGTTTTTAACACGCTCTTATTAGCTTCAGACGTATGTTTAATGTAACGGGATCTTTGAACATGATTTTGACCTCCTTCAAAATGTCGGATTAAATCGAAATTTGGCATACTTATCAAGGACCAATGACAATTCAATATTGTAAAGAAAAAAATAAAAAAATATATATTTTTTTTCTATAAAACGAAAATTAAATAAAAACAGTAAACAAACATAATAGTTGTGACGATCACAGAAATGAAAAACTTTAAGACGAGTGACCACAATTTCTTGTAATTCAAGTTTAAACTTTTTGTTGCACTCAATCGTATTAACTGACATGAAACACATACAGGCTAAGTGATTTTATATTTTAATTTGAAAATCTTACCTTAATACAGCTTGAACAGATGTGATGCACGAACTTTTACACTATGAAAATTGCATGGAAAATAGATTTTCATTAAAAAAATCTAAAAACTTCCCACACTTTGAAGCCGGCATGCGAATGACAAGTAGGTGGTTTTGCAGCATTATAAAATTGAACGGACTACAACTAATGTTACTAGTCAATTCTTTCCTATTTACACTTGATAACATAAGTGATGATTAATTTGTAACAAGAGTAGAATCAAGTACAGTTACAAGTGAACTTCACTGAATTTAATTTACTTTACGGACCACCATTACGACTGTATTTTAGAGTTAATCAAGAAAGGAAAATGTATTTCGTTAACTATTTATATTTTTTAATGATGTCTAAAGCCAACAATATACGAAATACACACATAACAGAACGTGACAACTACTACGTAAATCACAGTTTTTTTATTTTGTATTTTATTTTTGTGTTTGATTGATTATAACCGATTAAACTTAAGGTCGATTGCAATCGAAAGAGCTAAAAATGAGTTAACCAAGTAAATATAATTCATTTATATTCTTTATGCACACTTTTTTGGCTGTAGAATAGAATCACCCAATAACGTGTTTGTACACTAAGTAATACAACTTGTTGAAAAGTTTGCTTGAAAAGCTTAATTAAAATGTACATAAACATAAAGTCACCTATACACCCAAAGAGAGAAGCAGATGTAGAACTGGAATAGCCCGAAGATAATTTCAAAATCATTTGCATAGGGAATTTCCGGTCACATGATGAGATGGGGTGAGCTAATGCATAGGCACTAATTCAGTGACGAGATATAACTATTTAATTCAAAATTACTAAATAAGCAGTTCTTATAGAGCAAATGTGCTAATATGCGTGAGATGAGGTGAGGACCTGGGTTCTGGGTCATAAATAAATACACCTAACAGCCACACACTCCCGACCTCACACTAGGTTCACATGTATGGTGGGTATCAGGAACTACGAGATACTTTACGAGCCAGAATATTTGTGGATCACACAAACATTTATCTTGGCGTGGGAATCGAACCCGTGGACTCTCGTGTCACAACTGGCTACTCGCTCATTGCGCCACAGAGGTTGCCATGCAAACACAATTTGAAAAATCACACAAGATTTACCTGGGGCTGAATTTGTGCCCAATGTTGCGATGTGCCTCTTATCACATTATGGAACTGAAATAAGCTCCGTGAAACGTGGGTGGACTAGTGGTGCCTCTGACTACCCCATCTGGAGTACCGGCTTGAATTTATTCATATACTAGCTTTTCCCCGAAGCTCCGCCCGCGTGATCTGCTTTTTCCGGCATAAAAAGTAGCCTTTGTTCATCAGGGATAATGTAGGATTCTAATAGTGAAAGCATTTTTGAAATTGGTCCAGTAGTTTTAAATTTATTCGTTACATACAAATACACAAATCCATCCTCTTTATAATATTAAGGTAGATGTTAAAAGGTAAGATTATTCTCAAGGATTCGAACCTCGCCCACCTATAAATCGTGTTACGTGTATTATTTGTCACTGTCCAATTCAACAAGTTTTCAAAGGTCACCGCCGACTAGTCAAGTTCGTTATTTAAAAAAAATCCATTATATTTGAGAATCTTGTATGTTTACATAATTATATGCGACCTTTATTTGTCTAACGTGGCATCTATTTACTGGTTATATAGATATAAACTTACGTCTACGTCATCGGTCTTGCCGCAAAATGGTTGTTGTCAACACGCCTATAGATAGTTAGATTTTTTACGATTATTTTACTGTAAGTCTTTATTTCATAATTCTGCCTTACGTTATTCCGACTTAATGCCAGTGTTTTATTATTTTACTGTATTTTAATAAAAAAATAACACATGAGATAGTCGGTTAAAGAGATACGAGATTATAATATAACTTTATAATATAGCTTTTCCTCGCGGCTCCGTTCGCGTGATCTGCCTTTTCCGGGATAAAAAATAAATTCCGGGTTGCCTGTTACTCAGTGATAATGTAACTTTCTAACGGCATAATAATTTTTGAAATCGCTTCAGAAGTTTTTAAGTTTGTTCGTTACATACAAAAATACAAATCTTTCCTCTTTTCAATATTAGTGTAGATATATCGAACAATTATGTGTTTCTTTATAGAGGGGTCTATTTTGTTTAAATTAAAAATGTTTTTCATATCGAGATATGAATAAATATGTTTTTTGAATAAATTCCGTATTGGAAGACTATTAAATGCAAATTTTATGAAGGTGTTGCCTTTCCAGGTAGCTTTTGTGGTTGGTAGAAACTTGTTCAACCGTTTATACCTTAATTAAAATGTTTATTAATATTCCCTGAATAATAATAAAAGTTATTAACCCTATAATTTCCTGGAAATAAAAAACAATGAGTCATTGTAATGCTATTTTTAAAATAAAATTATCTATACTAGTTATGTAAGTTTGTACAACTAGCTTTATGGTAGAACCAATGTGATAAAAATTATTATGATTTGTATGCAAAAGATACACGTTTATTAATTGCACCTTGTAATTTGAATTTAATTATAGTTGAATATTTAATAGAAAAAATAAGCTTGATTTTCGTCAAGATGTGGCGTGTGGAGTTGTAAATATGAGGAACGGTCGTAAAATCATTTGCGGCATTTGACCGTAGTAATTGATGAGATACTGATCCATTCGGCATCCACATATTGGACTATTTAATATTTGGCTGGTGGTAGGATATTCATATCTGCCCGGATAGCGACCACCGTACACATGATGTTAAAACCTGGGATAGTGACCCACACACCTTGCGTGAATCACTTGCAATCCAGTGTGTATCCAAGGGGCTTGCGATATGACTTGATGGTTGGTTGGGACCGGCACAAGGATAAATCCTGCCTGCATCTGGTATTCGCCTGTCCTATTGCAGGCCCCTCGGTTAGCTTCTTCTCTCTTCGGAGAGTGAAGAAGCATTTATACAGGCTGGCATGATTCTCATGACCACCGATAAACTCATTGTTTGTTGGTGGTCATTGGTTTTTTGGACTGCACTGCGCTTACCATCAGGTGTAGTGCGGTTACTTTGCCGTGCTTGGATAAAAAAAAAAGTAAATGTCATCCCAATTAACAATTTACAATTTTTCGTGCTGGTAGTTATTACATTTTTATTATTATGACCAAATCTTCATGCATGATGTCAAATCTAAATAGATCGAGATCCTTTCAAAAATAATACACTGATACGCCGAACAGTCACATAAATAGACCTGACCCCACAGTGAGATACGAGTCTTGTGTCGTAGGTATCAGGAACTACGAGAAACTTTCGGTCTCACAACACCCAGACCCCGAGACAAATATTTGTGGGCCACAAAAATTTTTTTCTCGGTGCGGGTATCGAACCCGTGGACTCTAGCTTCACAGCCGGCTACTCACCCACTGCGCCACGGAGGCTGTCTAAAATGCTAATATTATGTACTTCATTTCTAAGTTCGTACTTTATACGGCACTTAACCCGATAGACCCGAAACTAAAATGCAATCAAAATATTTCCAACACCTCATTGACAGAACCGCATTGTTTCAACAAAATGTCCAATTGGTCAAGCGTTGTTATTCAACGAGCTTGACCTTTGTGGACAGTCTAATGGACTTTTTATCTAACCACGATTATCAATGGGTTAACGCAATGTTTTTGATAAATATATATCAGAAAAATATGTTTATGTTAAGTTAGTGTAAACACAAAGTATACTAGTATAAACCGAGTACATATATTAGTATACTTGGTATGTCTAACTCCCTTTTGCCAGACTGTCTCGGTGGCGCAGTTGTTATGCGTACGACTGCTGTGCTGAGGTCTCGGGTTCAATCCCCGGGTCGGGTAAAAGTGACACTGTGTTTTTCTCTTACGAAATGCTCAGTATCAGCCCGGAGTCTGCAATTGTGCCCGGTATGGCGATAGACTTGCCCCCTATTACATCATTAGACGGAAATAAGCTCAATGAAATGTGGGTGTATTGGTTACGCTTCTGCCTACCCATTCGGGAATTACAGGCGTGAGTGCGTATGTATGTATGTAAGTAATTTGAATATTTCGGTTAAGTTAATCTGGCATATGATAGATCATAAATTAATGCCTTTATGATGTAGGGGGCGAGCCTACCGCCATAAATTCCAATACTAAGCCAAGTATGGTCCCACTAAACCAATTAGATTGTATATAAATCAATTAATATAAATAGTAAACAAATAAATATAATATAATCGATATATGACATATAATATCATATCAATACATGTTCGTATTATTTTCAGCAAATAAGAACATAAAATAAATAATTTGCAACCATATAAGACTCTAATTGGTAATAAATAACGTTGCGTTGGACTTTTATTTGCTTTCGTTAATTGAAGTAAACGGATTTTAATTCGAAAGCTTATACAAAGACGTTCGTTTTTATAAAACATGCTGTTCAGGATGTTACACATATAATTTTTCTAAGGCCTTATGACTTATTTATATATAAAAGATACTGGCCAGTTACAATAAAATAATCTTTTAAAACAGAAACGCTCATTAAAGTTTTCTTTGCTATATAATATACAAGAAAAAAAACAACATTCGTTTTTCCAATCGCAAAGTTTCCTCCGCCCAAACTTACCTTTTATAGAACTTAATACAAAAATCCTCAAGCAATGCCTGTCACCTCGCACATTAAAAAAAAACAATCGCACAACACTCGTTCTTTTGTGAACACTAATAACATTCCTTCGCCGTCACAAGAAGTTCACATCATTGAGGTGCCTTTTTCGAAACACAGTGTTCTTCAATTTAATTTGGTTGAATAATGAATCAATTTAATTTTGAATTGTTCGTTTTCGGAATGTTCGTTTCAACCGGCATGGCGGCCGCGCGTTCAGATGTCGTATTCACACTGGACTGCGCTCGCGCACACAACCTGTGTTCAAAAAGGTCGTATGTGATTGGAGCTTCAAGCGATTTTGACCTTTACAGCATGGGATGATGTCAAAGGATATTTTAAGCTCGTTGCGCCATAACGGGAATATTTATATGTATTGTAAATATATTTTATGTATTCATCGACTTGTCGACGTATGTATGCTTTGTAAACTTCGTGCCACGTTTTAAATCCGTAATTAAGTTATTTTTAAGTAAATAACGTAATAATTAGGCTCAAATAATTTTGCAGTTTTACCCCTCTTGAGACCGAATCCCTTTTATTAGTAGATGACGTTGTATACATAGTATATAACAGAGTCGCTATCTGCGTCTGTCTGTATGTTTGTTCGCTTATTTCTCCAAAACTATGCAACGGATTTGGATACCGTTTACACTAATAATTTAGAAAATGTATTCCGGAAGGTTTATATGAATATTGAGAAAGATTAGGGTAGTAGCATTCCTGCAGTGAAACCGCTAGGGTAAGTATAGATTATAGAATTTATTAAGAAAATAAATATACCAAAAAATAAAATACAACACGAGTAAAACTTCCAAAAGAGACCGTTGCACGCCCCATCATTATTTCCCTTGTCATGTAAAATTATTTTACACCTGCCATAAACTTCCCGGTTACCAGATTGACCCATAATTATAGTATGACTAATGGAATGGATGGTGGTTAACAAATTTTTAGTTAAAATGATAATAAAGGTACATTGTAGATAAACCGTTGGAACTTGAGCCATTTTTGTTTGTACCTACACAAATGACTAAAATCAAGTTTGTATGTAATAAATATTTCAACAAAATTAATTATTTTTATTCTGTTTACGCATTCGTCATAAACAACTTTTAATAAATCAATAAGGTTATGCTAAATAAAATTAAGCTTTATTCGAATAAACGTGTAATGTTTTATAATTCACAAAATGATGAAAACATTAGATTGAATTATATATACATGACACGTTAAAATAAAATAAATTTGCAAAAATAACAATTAATATAAAGTAATGACGTCGAGTACCAAAAGTGAGTGATGTGGTCTGAGATAGAGTCGCATCCGTTGAATGAATATTTTGAATATATTATTGAATTTGAATGATCAGTGCCATGCATCGCTTTGTGATTCAAAGTTCTATGTGATGTTACTTCTCTTTATGGGCAGGCGTGGTGCTTACCATCGGGTGAACAACTTGCTCGCTTCTTCAGTGAAGCTAATAAAAATAAAATATCAGTTTAACGCTTAATAAACACGTTTGATTACTAGTGATATTTAGATATCCTTTTTATCGCGGAAACAATTTTCATTATAATAAATGTCAACACTATGCAATTACCGAGCTCTGCAATTATTAGTCTTGAATCTCGAGCCATGTGTGGGAAGTACGGAATTTGTGAACAAAATAAAAAAATATTATATTCTGTAACTAAAATTACTTAAAGTAACTTGATATTTCGAAACGATGGTTCCATTGGTTCCAGGCCAAGGGTTCCATTACCGCATTTCATGGGTTCCATTCGGTTGCTGTTGGAACGCAAATCCCTCATAATTCCTGATACCCACGATGCAGGTTACCCTACTGTGTGGTTAGGACTATGTGTGCGACTGATCAGGACAATATGGAAGTATAAAAATGACGTGCTCAACTCCTCCATGTATACTGAGAATGAGATGATTTTGCATTTTGCCGTCTTAAATATTTTTCGCTAAGTTGGATATTGTGGAACAAGCCATAACAGTTGCAGGTTCCTTCGGATATATAATGGTGGCAAAAATTTCTTGAAATTAAAAAAAATACAACAATCGCGTCTAATTCTAAAACTCCTTCTTTTTTAAAACTGTTTAATGATGTTTTAGGGGTTTATTAATATTTGCCAGCCTGAATACTGTATAAGCAATTTCAAGGATATATGACGTAGATACACATCCTTATATTTGTTACTTCAAACATTAAATTGGTAGTCCGCGCGCGTCTGTAAAAGAATCTCTCCGAAATCCTTGACGAAGCTGTTGCAAAACAAAAAGTCTTTTTTTCTCAGAATCAGGTTTTAAAACGCCCCTCTGCAGGCTTTAAATTATGCAACCTAAATTTATATTTATGATAAGAGTGTAGAGTCTAAAATTGTATCACACATATTTTAGGTACGTAGGTTGTTCTGTATCGGAACATAAACTTCAGTATTCTGCAAAACTTATGCATGTACATATTTTAGGGTTGAGACACAGCAACGACTTTTAATGAATGAATAACTCTTTGAATTAGCAACAATATTAGCTAATTATTTTTAATGATACGGTAAGCTGACTTTGAAAGAGCTGAATGTACACAGAAGCGTGATCTCTCCGCGGACTGTATTATTATGTCGACCTGCATAATTACTTCTTCATGCTTCGCTGCAGAGAAGTGATGCAAATGTTCAAACGTTTCAAGGAAATTGATTCGAATGAATACATTATTAAACTAATTAGGCGATGTAAAGATTAACACTAATTGCACTTCTGCCTATTCCATTGGGGATGTTGGCGTGAGTTTTGTTTTTATTGTCACACATTTTTTGAAAAAAACATAGTTATGTATATACATTTTCGCAATAAACGACTTTCCAGAAAATGCTTCAATTATTATTTATTAGTTTTTCAATATTGTGTGGTGTGTGTGACGAGTGACGAGCCCATAATTAACAGTTAATATACACGTAACTTTGAAAAGTCAGGCTGGTTTCGAACCTGCGACTTTTGTCTCGACAGTCCATACCACTCTCCGCTGAGCTATCGTTGCTTTTATAATAATACATAATAAACAATCAATAATTAAACAATTAATCGAGCATCAATATAATTCGCTGAATCAAATTAGCTCTCATGCCACAGCCCTTGAGTCCAGAAATAGTATCGTATCTCAGCGAGAATCGATGCCTTCTTTGTCCTTTTCTTTACCCTTCAAAACTCGTTTGTGAAAATAAAAATGAACGTATACTCTGTCTACGTTCTGTTGGTGTAGACATTGAGAATTCATTCTTATTACTATGCAATATTGTCGAGAAAGCTAATTTGACTGACCCCGTGGTAATGAATTCGATTGCATTGCTAGGACATAGACGTACTTATAACATTTTATTTTTTGTGGAATGCTTAATATGTTAATATTAGACTTGCAACTTTGGACAACACTAAATGTTTAACATATGAACTTTTGTCTCACTCCAGTATCATTATTCTCGCTCACGCACTCCACTTCATTTATAGGCATGTGATCTATCTTATCAAAAACAGAAGCAACACCACACAGAACTTTGAATTACAAAGTACTACATGGCACTGCGCTCGTGATCCCGGCACTTCAGGTGATAAGATTTATAATGCCCAATGCTTACACACACGCTTGGGGGTATAAATTTACAAAGCGGTGGTACCAACCCAGACAACCTCTCGCATACTAGAGACCTACCACCTCGTAAGACAATTCTTACGTATAATTCATGTAAATCAGAAATGTTTCTAATTACCAAAGGTATGGCTTATAACTTTGCAATTGGCTGAGGGTATGACGTCATACTTCCTTAGAGACGACAAGTATTACTAGCAACAATTTGAAATAGGCTGATAATGACGTTTATAACATGGTATAACCAGTGTGGGAGTACACAGCCAAGTAGACGGTGACCTTCAAGACGACCTTAGAAAGTTCGTGGAACAGTGACGTAATGCTCATAAAATTAAATTGGAGTTGAGATTTATGAGCTTTAAAAGTTTTTTTATGTTATGTTTTCAAAGCCCCGAATTATTTACCCAGAATTAAAACTTACTATGATATTAAAGACCGGTCTTTTCTGAGTAATGTTTAAAGGTGTAAATGTCAATTTATTTATTTCCCGACTTATGAACGGAGTTGCATCGACCGTATCACGGGTTGACCACCGATTAAGACCCGTTTTTTATATGAATAGTAGGTATGTATACGAATTGTGAAAGTCTAAAAACATATACTGAGTTACATTCTACATTTTTAATTGTATTTTTTTTGTATATCCTAGTTACTTTGTCATAGCATTTATCATCTAAAAATATTATTATTAATGTTATATTGTAGGAATATGTGTAAATTAGGAATCTATTCCCTTGAAATCTATACTATGGGTAGACACATTTACATTTCAAACAAAAGACATCAACGCGTTTATGTCTTGTGTGTTTCCTACATTTGTGTAGGTAGAGTCAGTGGGCGATAATTATTATAAAGTTGCTTTAAAGGCAAAGTATTATAGATTGTTGTATATTTTGTGTATTTAGTTATGAATGAGGAGATAGTAAGAAATGGTTGAGTGGTAGAGCCACGCTGTAGTCAGTTTTGTCTACAGCATGAATGAGCCGGCTCGAGCGGGTCGTTACCACTGCCTCACAGAAAACCAACGTAAAGTAACGGCTTGCTGCTGCGTTTCGTATATTGAGCGGGATATCCGGAGGCGCAAATCCCACTCCCCTTACCAATCCTTAATTATCCTTTTCCTTTAAAGTCCGCAACGCGCCTATGATACTTCTGGTATTGTGGGCGTGTATGGGCGGTGGAGATCACTTACCATCAGGTGACCCACTAGCTCGTTTGCCGGCCTATGTTATTAAAAAAAGTAACTATTTCATAATAAGTCAGCATCAGGTTTCATGGAATGAGGTTCGAAAAACACTTTTGTGTGCGATTCAGACTCTGGCTTGATCGTTTATTACAAGAACAGAACCCGTATTACTGCAGTGCAGTTGCACAATTTTTCGTGCCACCAAATCACCAACGAGTTTTAATAGCAGTTTATTGCAGGTGTCTTATAGCAGGTGTAATCTGTATCAAACAACATTATACGCTCTACCAAGAGACTTGTATTCTTATTAACTACCTACTCTTTTTTAAAATTATTTGATTGAATAACGAGACGAGTAAGGCGCTCGCCTGATGGTAAGCACCACGCCTGCCTATATACAGAAGCAACACCACACAGAACTTTGAATTACAAAGCACTGCATGATACTCATGATCACTCAACATAGTAAAGCGGTTTTGTAAGATCAATGATTAAACCATTGGATGACACCATAGGAGCCATTCCGCGTACAGTTGCGTGTGCAGTCAGGGTCAAACGCTGCTCGTTTGCAGATCATTATACTTTCTATGTATATGGGTGTCTTAGACCGTAATAGAATTACGATATCAAGGGTTGCCGTTGTTATTCTTTGAGTACAGCGCCATCTATGAATTAGAAAAATGAGTTACAGATTTGTGGTATAGCGCCATCTATTGCAGTACTAAACATTAGTAACTAATTCTCTAAGCTAGTAATCTCACAATTTATTGAGTTGGGGCTTGAATCATTCACAAAAAGGTGCTTTATTTTACTTTCTACTACATGAGCAAGTGTATAGATGGCGTAAAACCTTATCGATAGAGAAAACATGAAATGACTAAAGCCAATACGTGAACAATATGGTAGAGCATTTTAAATTAGTTTTGTACTATAAAAATTCAGAATAATTATATTAGGAAAACAGTATGATGCAATCAAATGTAAGTTTTACTGAAAATGATACAATAGGTTAATTTATATTATTTATATCGTAGAAAAATGTAAACAATATAAAATGCACTACCGTAAAGTTCACGTATTGGCGCTTTAGTCTTTTTGCCTTTCCACTATAGTTATGGATTTTTTCGACATATAATCGGCTTAAAAACGAATGATTATTGCTTGTTTAATTAAGGCTCATCTTATTGGCTGAGAAGCATGATACAAGTGGCAGCTTCTTTTAGTAATCTGTGGTTATACAAACTAACATCGATTACTCGTTATCTCAATAAAAATGAAAAAACGCACTTACGGTACGTCAAATCAGAGACAACTAGTCTCTGGTTCAATAAAGTAATAAATTTGTTTGGGAAATAAACAAAACACATATATTTCAAAATAATTTATTGTATAAAAATAAAAAAAAATATTCCTAAAAATAAATATTTTTACATTACTGTTATATTAAAATTTGATCACAAGATCTTCTGGTATCAAAACTACTTAAAATTATCGTTCATCTGTATTTTCAATATTTATCCAATATTTCCTGTTATTATTCATTCAGAAATAAATATGGGTGATTCTACAAAAATTGGGTAACTCAATGTCACCAGCCAATATATACAAAGTCTTATGATATTGTATTGAAATAACAATTTATTTTAAAACAATGAAAAGTCCTTTATTTGGTCACCCAATTTCACTTCTTCATTTTAAATACAAGTTAATAAAAAAACTAAATTAATACTCAAAACGTCAGTCCGTTGGCATGTCACAATCCCGAAAAACAACAATCAAGTGACTATCCATTAAACATTATCATTGATTTAGGAAAACTTACTAATTTACTACAATCTGTGATGTACATAGTATTATATACTTCAACTTTCATAATGCAATGTTCTCCATTTTATTTAATAAAAAATAAGAAACTTTGTGTTTAGTTTCTTTCGTCAGTCCGTTGTGTGTTCTTTAAATTTAAAATTCGCGGAGAATATCACCGAGTCAAGGTCAAATCCCTGTTTAAGTTTTAATGTTGGTAATGAAGTTAGTTGCGGACCGCACAATTTGACGGCCGCCATAATAGTACCAGTGTTTGGGTTGTGTTTGTCGTCTATACACGTGCGAAGCCAGTCAAAATTTCAGTCCCATGGTGAGTCGTTATTTTCTTGTTAATCTGAGGTTTATTTTCATTTATACATAGTTAACTATGATTTGTTAAAATGTAGTTTGTTGATATTCGAAATTACCAAAAAAAACATTAGTTTTGATTATAACCTCAAATTATGTCTATTTCGTCAATCCGTTGGCGTCAGTCCGTTGTCAGGTACTGATATTTTTTTTTTGTTTTAGAGCACTTTTATCGTAATTGCTACCGTGTGTAAGCATTTCTATGTTATATTTCAGTTAAAAACATCATGCGGCACGCTAAAAACAATTTGACTAGGGAAGAAATATTAAAAAAAAAGAGAGAAGCCGAAAAGTGACTGGCCTGATTTGGAACAATATAATCATTAGATTAGCCATCATATAGACCCGAATTTGTAATAATTTGATTTAATAACTATAGTAAACAAAATATCCTCAAAAGTTACCCAACTTTTGTATAATCACCCATATATATAATTTACTTCATTCAAATTAATTTATATAACTATGCCTTTGTTGCATATCAATTTACCAAAAACTGCTTTTTTAAAATACTATTAATAAAAATAACTTAAAAAGGCATTATAATAAATTGAGAAATATTATTTATTCGGATAAGTTTGCAAATCAAGAAGATAAATCTACAGACATATAAACAAATAAGTAAAGACTATAAAAATGCTCTTGTTGTTTAATTCCAATATAAACATATTTGAAATATTTACAAGTCATAGGAGGGCAAACAGTACAACACTATATGCACCACTGTCTATCTCTTCTGGTATACACGCTTATGTTATGTGAAGTTTATAAAACTTACTAATATTTTGGGTTCGAAATGTACTTAAATTATACATATGAGAACTTTTATATACACGGCTTCTTTATTTCTAAATTACACTTTATGACCTTACATTTTTTACTTACATTACGTCTCATTATTAGAAATACAAAATATTTCAAATTCAAGCTATTTATTAATTATCCTCTGGCGTTCTGATTCGTATCAGATGGAAATGATTTTAGAGTATTTTCTTTAATTGTGAAAACTCGTGTATTGTGGGAAGACTATACACAAGAGTAGGTAGATGTGGGTTGTAAATGACGCTGATGATTTTTTTTTATTAAACAGAAACATTATATTAAACTAGTAGAAGACCTTACATAAAATCGTAATAATTTATATTCTTATATACAAAATATGTACATATGTATACTTATTTAAATTCATTGTCTTTAATCTGACATCAAACACTTTCCGTCGAGTATTAATTATTTTGACCGGATGTCGAACCTAGTTATTATTAATAATACCCATTTTAATTACTCTTCTTCTACCCCGTAAACCCTTTGTTTCTTTTTCTTCCAAAATCCATTCAGTATCAACGTACCTATTAAAGAGTGTCTACATTTGTGACATTTAAACGTACCGACAATACGTGACCATGTGAGTGTTTCGAGTGCGAGATTTTCTTATTATATTCGATCCGGAGAACGTTAACTAACTTGAATTGATGCTAGATATTGCTATATGTATTCTATACAAGTCGCAGTCAACGTTCTATCGAATGGAAAGAGAATCTCGTACTAGGTACATATACGTGTACGTAAGACGCAAGACACAATTTTATTTTAGACCGTTGTCAAAAGTTACAACCTAATGTCACGAAGCTGTCCATTCAGAGACCTTGCGATTATTTAGCCGTGTCATATCACATTTATCGCCCACATTATATGCAGTTAGTACGTGAGACGGCCATAGAATATTCGTGCGTCGAAAGGTTACAAATGTGGACGCATCTTAACGATTAGTACATTATTAATGCACATTTTCTTTCCGATATTTTTATTTACACTAATCGATTTTTTTATCATTATCGATATGATCATTTTAATCGTACTAAGGGTTGATAAGTTTATCAATCCAGGGCACGAACTTCTGTATGTTGGTATAGACCCCGGGTAGATGTTCTCGTCCGCAGCCGATGCCCCAGGATACCAGACCGATGAGGGTGCTGCGCCCCTCATACTTCATGGTGAGGGGGCCTCCGCTGTCGCCCTGGCATGAGTCACGGCCGCCCTGAATAATTATAAGAGTTTGTTAGTATACAATATTTATATTAAAGTATAAGTGCCTGTTCGTGCCCAGGAGTAACATAGTCTACACCTATATTATAAAGAGGAAAGGTTTGTATTTTTGTATGTAATGACATTAAAAACTACTGGACCGATTTGAAAAATTATTTCGCCATTAGAATCCTACATTATCATCCCTGATGAACATAGGCTTAGAATGATAGACTATTTATCCCGGAAAAAGCAGATCACGCGGGCGGAGCCGCGAGGAAAAGATAATTTTAAATATGTACGGGGTTGTTCAAAAAGGCATTTAAAATATAAATATTTTCATTTGAATTTATATTCCAATGGATAGACAGATGTAGCGAGCCTATTTTTCTTTTCCAATTTGAAAACTAAAGACATTTGGATTGACCTAATTGGATATCGAACCCAGGATACTGGTTTTACAGTCTATGTACACTACCACTAGAACAGTGAGACGACCAGTAAAGAACATTCTAGTTTAAATAAAGCATACCTCTTTATATCCGGCGCATAGAAATACGTCGTGTATTGTCTCTCTCCGACCTGCAGCTCTGAACCATCGCTGACATCTCTCGTTCGGTATCACTTCCACGTCAACTTCCTGATAACAGGACAGATACTTGTTTAGTAAGTATTAAGGCCAGAGGAATCACGGATACGTTGACAATATTAAACGAAAGAAATGAGGCTTTGGGTAAAAGAAAAGAGGTATTTAGGCCAGTCTACCTAAATCCAATGATGTCCCTTTTTTCTTAAATATAAGAGCAACCTGTGATCGAATAAAGCACAAACCAGTTCTAGGAAAATTATAAAAACTAAACAGTCCCATAAATAGTTGCCAAACTAAAACATCTGATCCAATGCACATGATATTTACGTTGCCATCAAATCAATTCAATGAAGTACCTGTAAAACCGAGGGGACAGTGCTTTGTCCATGCCTCGTTCTGCCCCAACCAGCGACCGTCGCCATCTTGCCTGCTAACTTCATCTGTTTCTGAGGCAGACATACCTGGAATACCAAAGATAAAAATTAGATAATCCAGCGTTATTTAATGGGGTATAAATCATAAAAAAAATCTGTTTTTGACCACGGCAAACAGTAAAATTATCTGCTCTACTATATTTCAGGTTTTAAGTGTTGATTTTTGAAGTCGCACCGAAACAAATGTTTGCGTGATCCACGAATATTTGTTTCTGGATGTTGTGGAACTGTAAATCTCTCGTAATACCTAAGGCCCATGATACCGGTTTACCTACTATGTGAGTGTGACTGTTATTATATTATATATTGTTGTATTATATATTGTGATTTTATTTATTTTATTTAGGACCAAAGAAGAGTCCATAAATTCAAGAAAATGTATGGCTTGATGGTGTAAGACAACTTACAGGCAATATATGCTGCTTAAACACTACTCCATGATCCAGCTGTACGAGGGCCACATCATTCCTGAAGTCTGAGGGCTCGTATGCTGGATGGACCTCCTTCCTCTGCACGGAGAATTCCTCGTGTGAGTACCTCTCCCCAGCATCACGCACATCCCACTCGCCGAGACGCACGCGCAGCTGGGAGTTTGGTGTACTGGAAAAAAAAATAGGGTACAGCGGTAAAAACTTGCAATTTTTACTGTGAGATTCAAGTTATACTGACATAATAGGATGCATGCCTTACAAGTTTGTAGGTCCCTCGTATGCGAGAGGCCGTCTGGGTTGGTACCACTGATTTGTCTATTTCTGCCGCCAAGCGACAGTGTGTAAACACTGCTGTGTTTCGCTTTCAAGGACATTGAAGCCAGTGAAATTACTGGGCATTATGAGACTTAACACCTTATGTCTCGGGGTGACGAGCGCAGTACAGTGCCATGCAGTGCTCTGTTATTCAAAGTTCTGTGTGGTGTTGTTCCTGTTTATAGGCAGGCGTGGCGCTTACCATCAGGCGAGTGCCTTGATCGTTTCGTCATTCAATCACATATTAAAAAAATGCATGATCTCATTCTTATTCTACCTGCCGCTATCCCATTCGCAGTGGGCTCAGCGCAATATGCTCTTTAACACAATATGTTACAGAAATATCTAGCTTCTAGTTTTTGCTTTCCCTCCCACGGCTACTTTGGAGAAGTAAACTAAAATGTGTTTATGTTATCCATAAATATTGTGTCGGGTCTGGGTGTCATAGGACCTGAAGACCCTCATAGTTTCTGATACCGATGATACAAGTTAACCTAGTATGAGGTCAGAGCTACGTATATTACTATAGGTGTATTTATTTATTACTAGCTGTCCCTCACGGCTCCGCCCGTGTGATCAGGATCGTGAAAGGATCCTTTTCCGGGATAAAAGTAGCCTAACAGTGGCGCCATCTGTCGAACATTGGTCGTACCAACTCAGAAACCTTCGTGCGCTCATGCACAACAACTTTGCTAAAGATCATCACATGATCAAATGTATAGTTTACGATTCTATAAAGGACATACAAACATTCATTTTATATATACATATATATAGATTAATTAAACAAAAATTCTTACGTAGCAACACAGTGTGCAGCAGTTACGACCCATCTGTCGGATACAAGGGCGCCTCCACACGCCAGCTTCTTGCTGAGGAACCCTGACTTGATGAGCGCCGCCTGCCACGGATGCGATCCGAAGCCAGTGGAATGGCCGCCTACGATCCTATTCGATCGCGTGAAATGCTCTCCGCAACCTGTAATGGAAGGAAATGCAAAGATTTCAATGGTAGAATTATATGGAGGTTGTGTCTTTTATTTCCATCTCTGATTATTCTTGAAATTAGGTTACGCTTTTATTGTACTTTATGGTGGCCTATTTTTTCAATATCAAATATTTTAAGGGGTATACCAGTAAAATGAACTAATTGCTGTTTAATTGAAGAATAGTGTACCTTTAACACTGTGGGTACAAGTTACAATATTTTTTATACTGAATTTCAAATTAATAGTAAGAGTATAATCCAGAATAAACGATGTCACCTAGGAGAGGAAAAAAAATAAATTTCCCAAGCCAATGATCCATTTGCTTGTTTGTCCCGTATATAAAGCCAAAAGCTTGTGCAACGCTTAACATAAAAAGCTTGTATATAAACAGAAGATTTAAGCGTGTGCTGTACATAGAATTATTGCGTGATGATGATTATAACTCAGTGCATAGAAGCAGGAAGAAATGAAAACGATTGAACTCATGTTGCATTTAAATAATAAAATTGGAAATGATTTCCAAACATTGCCGAAACTAACTTTGGGATAAATCGCTATCAAAATATAGCTCCCATGGTTTTCCCATGCTTTTTTATCTTGCCACGGCAAAGTGACCACACTGCACTTGGTGATAAGTTCAAAATGTCGACCGTTAAGATACATTGCAATGTAAATCCTCAATTCAGAGAATAGACATGCACAGACGCTTCTAGTCCGGGGTTGGCAACTCTATTTTGGGTCGACGCCAGGAGCGGCCGCCTCATTAGGCATTTGGTAGGGCAGACCTTGCCCGCAAAGGTAGTGTTGGGTTGTGTTGTATTGTTTCCGATATCAACAGCGGGATAAATGTTTGTACACAGTAAATTATAATTTTGTTAATTAAATTGATAATATTTACAAGAACTTTGAATGATACTACCACTGCCATCGCATCGGAACGTGTTGTGATGATATAAATGTATCTTTAGTTTATAATGGCAAAGGTTTCCTGTCATCCTATAATTTGGATACAATCACAAAAAAAAGAATACGTAATTCCTTGTACCAAAGCCCGAAACATGAGTTCCATCGTCAATTAAAAACTAAGTAACCAACAACTCTCACCGGGGTAGCTCGGCGTACCGCTTTGCACTGGCTTATAATCATCGTCAAAGTGACTGGGCCGAGTGGTCGTCTCGTGGTATGACGGTTTTACGTGATAGTAAGGCGGCCAGGCGGCTTCAGCGTCGTCCGGGATCGGCTTTGGACGGTAACCCGGCTTTTGTTCAGTATAAATGATGACTGGGTCGTCGTATTGATTTGTGTTTTGGTAATCGTAGCTTTCGTTTGGGAATGTTCCGATTAGTTCTATAAGGTCACCTGTGGATTATGTTTAGTGTTGGTATGTATGATAAATAATGTCTATGTCGGTTATATGTTGATAATCTTGTCATATATGTTGGTGAATATGATCAAGTAACAGTTTCATGTTCAAATATTTGAGAGCACATAATTTTTGATATATTTTACTAGCTTGAATGACGGGACTAGCAGGTCGGTCGCATGATGGTAAGCGCCACGCCTGCCCATAAATAGAAGCAACACTACACTGAACTTTGAATTACAAAATTGCATGGCACTGAGCTGCGTTCATCACCCCGAGACATAAGATATTAAATCTTATAATGCCAAGTACTTTCACTGGCATCATTGTCATTCAAACTGAAACACAACAGGGCTTACACACTGCTGAAAGGGTTTCTTGACCTTAAAGGTTATTGAAAATAGTATGACGTAATCAAAATGAAAAAAAATCGGAGTGGTAGAGCCACACTGTAGACAGCTTTGTCTTGTTCTATCAATCTCATGTGTCGAAATGACGAGCGCAGTTGAGTGCCATGCAGTGCTTAATAATTCAAAGTTCTGTGTGGTGTTGTTTCTGTTGGTTGGTTTATGGGCAGGCGTGGCGCTTACCATCATGCGCGACTTGCTAGTCTTGTCATTCAATTAAATAAAAAAAATATGTATAAAGTTAGACATAGCCAAATACCCTATTTAAATCTAACATTTATTCATTCAAGTTTGTGGTCTACGTATTGTACTTATACTGTAATATTTCCTCCTACTTATGTTATATAACTAAAGTTAACTGCTTCATTAAATATGCAAAGTTAATTTAGTGGATCGTAAACATTGTTTCACTGGTTACCGGTTTTGCAACAATTGCGCGCGTGGTTACGTTACATCCGACTTAACTGTTATACTTAACCGGATGTTATTCAACTTACCTGTATTTAAATCAGGGTTACTTAAAACATAGTTAGTGCCTTTTAACTGCCTGGCAACGTACGCGTCATGCATATAGCTAGGGTTGCTAAGATATCTTATACAATTTTATGACATAATATATGACAAAATAAGCGAATCTATTTTACAAAGGTTAATTAAAAACTATCAATTGCGAGTTGGATTCAAGCACCAAGGGTTCCATATGCACACATTTTTTTTTACTCTTTAGTATATCCGTAATCTTCTTCTTCCGCCCGCTCTTATCCCATTCGCATAAGGTTAGGGCAACATGCTTTTTAACATTTGTTACAGAAAGATTTGGCTTGTAGTTTTTACGACCGGCCGCCTGCCTGATGTCAACCCCTCTGGGGATATACAATATATACGCCACAGTAAAATAAATTCTCTGATAATCTCAGCAGTATGCCTAATACAGTTCAAAATAGAGTAAGGTAGTTAAATAACAAACAAACGGCGCGGCGTAGGCTTAGGTAGGGATCCATTGGTATCCTTTGTGTGCAAAACTCTAAAAACTCTAATATGATTTTGTTCGTTTAATTCTCATCCTTCATTTTAAGATTTAAACCATATCTTCTGGTATTGTGGTTATTCTTGTTCATGGGCGGTGGAGATCACTTACCATCAGGAGAACCACTTGCTCATCCCCTAGCATCTATAAAAATATTTTTTTAACCATATCCATCCAAACATTACTAAAGATAATCACAGGCCAAAGGTCGCGGATAAACAGCTCGTGAATTTTCACCTCGTATCATTGCGCATTAAGTAACACCCGGATATACAACGCACAGCAATTATTTATTTTTACTCCAACGCTCCTCCGCTAAGTGATGTTATTACAGGCCATTGTGTGCACGCTCCAATGGACTCTGCACTTTCACTTGAGAATTTTCACTTGGATCTCGATTAGTCTTGTTATTTTAAGGTCTACTTGGTTTAACCACTTTCCGACGTTTCTGATAATAGTCTTGAAATCGCAATGGCCAGTGTAAGTATGGTTATATGAGGCAAATTGACCTACGCGTGCGGTGATATATAATTTCTGTAAGTGGTGCTGGTGTTATTCGTATGTCACGAGTATGATATGCCAGTTTTCACCAACGTATTGTTTAAATTTAGTTGCCCAAACCATGTCAAAGTGGTATAGTGTTTCAGCCCAATATCGTATTCCCTAAATCTATCACATGATATCTATATTACAAGTGGTAGAGGTATGGTGTAGACAGTTTTGTCTGCAGCACAAATGGGCCACAGTAAATTGAAGTAAATAGGCGGTTTACTGATGAGCTTCGTGAGTGATATAACCGCAAATCCCCCTTCCTATCCCAATTCCTTAATTACCACTGTCCCAATTACTTTCCTTTAAAGCCGGCAACGTGCGCATCATTTCCCGGCTATTGAGGTTTTAATGCCCCGCGGATACATTTATCTTATTCGTATACGAATAGAAAGTTGTAAAATATATGAGAATAATGGCTCGGTATTTAAATTAGCATAAATTATCAATTTAATGTTTGTAACACGTGAAAGTGTAACTAGTGTTACGTCATGATGCAGATGGGAGATGTATGAATGAACGCTCACGGAAAGTACCTTTGTTTCTACTACGTCTTCAAGGTAATCAGTGCGTAAAGTTGTGATGATTTGGCACAAGTTACGACAGAATTGTGGTTTTTGAATAATTAAATGTAATTAATGTATAATACATGTATGTAAGTAACATCTTGGAGTCTTGCTTCGTTCTATTTTTAAGAAAGAAACACATTTTGCACAGTATTATCACTGCCATAAAAACAGAGACAAAAAATTAAGAAAACATATAACATTTTTATTGAAATAGTAGAGATAAATAACATAAAATATACGAAAATATTTTTGCAACAACAATTAACAACTCCATCATAATCAAATATTTTGTTAAATATATTTATGAATGTTATTCTAAATAATATATTTTATGAGATGAGTGGCATATATCTTGACGTTAGTCATTTATACTTTACTTAAAATCGTCAAGCTTTGACGATTTAATGGTTAAGTAGTTAGTTACATAAAGGGTAGTGTAATAAAGTAAAAATTCATTGAAATTTCATTTCCCGTGAAACAATGGTGTTATTGTACAACAATATTTTTATCCATGCATTAATTACTGTGACAGTGTATTAAACATATCATAATTGTTCTATTTATAAATTGCTTTTTGGGTCAGGGGACCAAATTGTACACGAATAGACACTAAGTCTATTTTAGTTGAAATAAAACTAATTTAAACGGATTTTATCGCGGTATTTTATTTTAATATTCTACCGACTGAGACTCTTAATCTCAGGGTCGAGGGTTCGTGCCCCACGTTGGGCGCCACTATAACTCTCCACTACTGGGCGTTATAAAATAAACACGCGCGTTAGGTACAAACAGTTTTTAATGCGGAAAATTTACAAATGATGATATTATAAGACAATACGTGACGATACATATATGACGACCGTGGAAAGCGCGCGAGTCGCGGGAACGGCGGATCGGGATGCGTGGACGCACCCCGAACTGCTCTCGGTCGACTGGGGCCGCGGTGGCGTGAGCCTCCCGGCGCGGCGCTAGGGAGGCAGGGTTGGCGGGGCGCGGAAATTGGGGACTGGCTGCGAGCCTTTCGGCCCGATGCGCGTTCGTCGCGTTACAATATAAATTTTTTATTTTAAATAATTGGACTGGAGAGAGTCCAACCCATGACCACGAAGGCTGAAAAGCTTTCGAAAGGTCGGGAGCAAAATTAAAATAAAAATCCGCGACAAAATCCGTTTAACTTAGTTTTATTTCAATGAGTAACTTTCGCGTAAACGTAAGAAATACTATTTTAGTTATTATTATTATTTAATTATCGCTTATCCTGAAAATAAGTCTGAGATGAAAAAGTATCCGACCATTTGCATCGTTTTAATGATATATGCCTCCAAATTACACCATGTAAATACATTAAACTGAAGTTGTTGGTCTCAAATAAAATAAATATTTTAAGCTCATAAAATATTCTAGGTAAAGTAGACTTTTGATGGCATAAAACATATAAATTAGCTCTTATCTTAATGTTGATCGCTGCCGCGTATACATTACGCCAACTTACTAGAGAGTGAATATTGTAGTGTGCGTATGAGTCGTTGCGTTTCGTAATTCAGTCACGTTCCCTGTACGGCTGTTCTGACTATCAAACTGACAGTTTGTCTAAATTATGAGCTTATTTTAGGGTTGTTTACTTGTTTTTGCTTAGTTACTTGTTTTAAATGTTGTTCTAACCCTATTAAGCTCACCATATATTATGCATTGTGTCGATCAATGAGAGTATATTGTGAAACATAAGATTGCGACAGAATAGATGCCGATGAAATTTAATTTTCAGTATTAAATAAATGTTCTCACACATTTTTTTTTTAAATAGAACATAATTTACGGCTACATCCTAGTCTGGCGCGAGCCGTTTCATAATAATTTCAGTGAAAGAGTCAGTTTTGATAGCTGTGCCTATCTAATGAATATGTTCAAAAAACTAAAACAATCATACATAACTTCAATTGTGAATTCTATGTGACCTGAGAATTAGACTAGAAAGCCAACGAAAAAATTGCTTGATCCCTATATTTGAGGGTAACCTTCAGTATAGTTTTATTGCGTGTAAAAAGATACAAGTGCCCTAAAGCGCAAATAACTTCATGGCCCATCGCATAGATATTCACGGATATTCGTCGCGTAAAAATGCGACCCGCCCACCACAGAGTATACGATAATAAATGGTACAGAAACAATTCGAACGGAATTTTGCTCAGCGGCCCAACACAATGAGAACCTTTATACTCAACTAGCTGTCCCTCGCGGTTTCACCCGCGCGGATGTGACTGCTCCACTTACTGTCAATTGTCATAATATATCATTGGCTGCTCTCCCATGGGTCACAGTGTGACATATACATATAAACCTAAAAAATCTGCTAAGTAGTTTGGAACATTTTCTAAAAAGCTCTTTCTTAAAAGCTTTGCTATACGAATATGTATGTATTATACATATAAACCTTCCTCATGAATAACTCTATCTATTGCTGAAAACTGCATTAAAATGCGTTGAATAGTTTAAAAGATCTAAGCGAACGGACAGCGGAAGCGACTTCATTATATACTATGTAAAGAAGATTGTGTATTTTCTAACGCTGTCATTTTTTTCCTCTATAGCTTTCAAAAATAAGTGTTTGTTATCTATATGGCGATCGCCAGCACGTCAGTATTGCGCCACGCGAGAGAGTGCCGACTGTCGTGTCGTCAGCACGTATGATGTACGATTTCGTAATGTCTGAATGACTTGACTGCCAAACTGACGGCTTGTATGAATTGTCTACCGTTAGGGTTGCCAAGTTGAATGGAATTTCTTATTTTGTGTTTTTAAAATATGCATAATTATATTAATTAATATTTTGTTTTCGTATGTGTTTTAAAAGCGAAATTATATAAAAAATATAACTTATTTTCTATCTCTTTTTATGCAAGGAATATTAACCGTTTTATGTTTAATTGCATGAGTATAGATGAGGCACATAAGAAATTACGAGAATAATTAATAGTGCTAAAATGTATAGGATAATGATTTTTTATGTTTACGCGAATGTTACACATTGAAAAAAAAATTATCGCAATCATATTTTTATTATACTTAACTTTTACCTTAAGAATAATAAATAATTACTCATATTTAGTATTATTCATAATTTAATAGAGTTTGCAAATTTTTACCTATATTTTTTTATTCTGGTGTGGCAAAGTGACTATCCTGGACCTGTTGTACAGACCTTGACGGTCGGCAGAACTATGCCGGCCTGAAGGTATTGGAAATACATTTGCTGGCACCGGAACGCGACTTGTCTGAATGAGCCACTATGGCAGGCTTTTACCATGTCTACGGTGGTTACTATCCTGTCAGGTTCAGGTATTTTTAGGAACCTTCCCGCACGCGCTAGTAAATATGTTTGGAATACTTATAAAGCAAAATAAGTAGATGAATTCTATTGTGGGGTGTACTTAGTATAATTTTCGATTGGACTGAATTATATTGTTTTAATTCATGAACATATAAGACAACATAATGTTGGAATGGTTTAATAACATAAACACTTTAAGGAACTCTAAAATAAAGTCACATGTGAAAGGACTTTCACAAAACACTTGAACATTAGCCAATAAGCGTACTTTTACACTTTTACCTACATAATTTATTTGCCAATTTTGGATCGTAAAATTACCACTTAAGTAATTTGACGATTTCGGGTTGGATTTTTGTCATGAATCACGATACAAGTACATGTATCATCATCATCATCATCATCAGCCACAAGACGTCCACTGCTGAACATAGGCCTCCCCCAAAGATTTCCAGACCAACCTGTTGGAAGCGGCCTGCATCCGCATCCAGCGACATCCTGCGACCTTTATCAGGTCGTTTGTCCACCTTGTAGGTGGACGTCTAACGCATGTATACTACTATACAATGCGTAAACTATATAGACGAAATAATTTTATCACTTGTAAAAATTGATTCATACAGTCTATCAACATTGCTGTTGAGCTATTTGATGTGGATTTAATAGTAATTATTTATCTTTGTTCAATCACATTTTCCTATGATTGTTTAGTGTGTAATACCTAAGTGTTATTAAGATTTCCTTATTCCTTATGTAACAGTCTCGCACCAATAAGACTCCTATTATTTATTTAATATAGCGAGTTTGCGTCCGCTCGTCATTTAGGGTGACAATAAACAATTAGTACTGTGTTGCTAGCTCCATGCCACAACACAGAAATAAGCTAAGTAGTCACCCACCTTTCCCGATCACGACAATACAACTGTATAATTTTAACTTATTTAAGAGTCTCATTGATTTATACCAATGTTATATTATGTTACTAAAACAACATTTGCACCTGTCTATGACAGATAAATAGTTTTTCTTCCCTACTATTCTATTCTATAACAAATGGTTAGTGGCCAACCTAGTGTGAAAGTTTTCAAGCCGCCTAAAACCTCCGACTTGGCTCAACCACCGCTATGAGTTGATAACATGTGGAACCGACTTTTTACGTGCCGTGTAAATCGCTCAGTTGTAATACCACTAAGCGGTCATCCATCCATAGACTGACCGTGCAACTAACAAAGTGCTTCTTCTTTCTTACTTTCTAATATATTTTAACCTAAGACTAGCAACGATAGTCTTAGGTTAAAATATCAGCGGGGAGTGGTACGGACTGTCGAGACGAAAGTCGCAGGTTCGAAACCAGCCCCAAGAGCATACACCACTGACTTTTCCAAGTTACGTGTATATTAATTGTTAATTATCGGTTGCTTTAACGGTGAAGGAAACATCGTGAGGAAACCTGCATACCTGAGAACTCGAAAAGATTCTTCGAAGGTATGTGAAGTCTGCCAACCCGCATTAAGCCAGCGTGGTGGACTAAGGCCTAACCCCTCTCATTCAGTAGAGGAGGCCCGTACCCAGAACTGGGACATGTATAATACAGGGCTAGTCAAGCAAAAAGACTAGCGTAATAGAAAGAAATATAAACTGTGTAACTAAAACAACTTACTTGCATTATGAACGACGGGCGCGGCCTCATTAGGCTTCTCTGTGGTGTCTCTGTCCACGCAGCACGCCCATATCATGCCCCCGGAGCACAGGTCCAGGGGCTTACCACCCCCGAACACACAAGATATGCTCAGGCCGCAGGGGTACCGCGCCCCACGGAATCTGCACGTCTGGGGGATCACTGGAACAAAACAGGGGCCATGAATGTCGGTAGCAATGACTGTTGCAGTAAATAAATAATTAAATACACCCAACAGTCACATACATAGTCCTGACCCCACATTAAGATACGAGTCTTGTGTCGTGGGTATCAGGAACTACGAGAGACTTTCGGTCTCACAACACCCAGACCCCGAAACAAATATTTGTGGGTCACACAAACATTTGTCTCGGTGCGGGGATCGAACCCGCGGCCTCTCGCTTCACAGCCGGCTACTCGCCCGCTGCGCCACGGAGGCTGTCAAACTGCACGGAGGCAGTCTAGTGGAAATGAAGATCTTTACTATAGAGTGTTTTATTTTTTTACATCACCCCAGGCTAAAATATCATCCGTGTAATATAAAATGTTAAAAGTAAGTAATTTGAAGTATTTATTCATGTCTTTAAAAAAACATATTAATTGAAGTCAATGTCAATATCAAGTATCGCAGTTATCAAATTGCGTACAGTTTAAAGCTTAAAAAACATATTAGAGTTATTACATTATGGCTATTATTTTTTATAGCATAGGCCGGCAAACGAGCAAGTGGGTCACCCAATGGTAAGTAATCTCCACCGCCCATGTACGCCCACAGTACTAAAAGAATCATGGGCGCGTTGCCGACCTTAAATGAAAGGGATAATTCTGGATTGGGAAGGGGAGTGGGATTTGGGCCTCCTAATATCTCACTCACCGTACGAAACCCAGCAGCAAGCCGGTACTTTAAGTCGGTTTTCCGTGAGACAGTGGTAACGACCCGGTCGAGCCAACCCATTCATGCCGTAGACAAAACAGTCTACAGCGTGGCTCTACCACTCGAAGGGTACATTCTAAACTTGGCCACTCATATAGCCTACACAAATATTTTACCCATGCAAAATTAAAATATCCAGTAAATAATCAGGAATATAATAAAAACAGGAAAAAATAAAAATCACAGGAATCGTCTCATTGGTCAATCAGCGTCTTAAGCCGTACTAAGAATACATAGAATACTAAGATTTTTTTTAGAGGTGGCTCTCTATACATGTTACTGAGGAATATATTTTTTTTCATTGCACATAGACATGTGCGTGTCAATGGATAGGTTCTTAAAAAATGGTAAAATGGTATAAAGATGACTTTTCATACAAGATTTGAAGTGGGCAGAAAATCTTTAAGTACGAAGATTTAGTATCTCTGCGTGCCCCTTCAGGGATTCAGGTATGAGCTCATAGTATATTCTTCTTCGGGAGTGGCGTCAGCGCAATATGATTTTTTGAACACATGTTACCCGAAACAAATATTTTCGGATCACACAAACATTTTGCCTTGATGCGGGAATCAAACGCGCGGCTTTATTCACAGCCGGCTACTCGCCCACTACGCCACGGAGACTCTGAGCTCATAGTACATAATCATACACATAAAATTGTAAAGTACAATAATGGGCTTCTACAATTTCTATAAAGTGTTCATTAACACTTAAGAATGTTATATAAATCTAACAAGTAGACACGCGTGATCGATAATGATCGGATCAATATGGCGGTGAATGAACCGCAGATCAATTTCACTTATCATGCGCATGCTTTTACTATAAACCGACTTCAAAAACGAGAGGTTCTCAATTAGTCTGTATTTATGTATGTTCACGCATAAATCCACCAAATGTGAAATGATTTTGATGGTGATTTTGTATTGGATAGAGTTTACTCTGATAATGAATGGTCTTGTATAAATTTGTTGAGGATCTGATGATGGTGTACGATGGAAAATTGAAAAGTCGTTAACGGACAACAAATTCACCGTAATACGGATTTTGAAATCAGGTGTGGAAGCTTTTGACTTAAAATTATATTTATTACTTTAAACGTATTTTTCGGATGTCTGCATCAACCGTCAAGACGCTGGAATCATCGAATCTCATATCTGTCATCAACTATAATTTCGGTTTACGGTTTGAAGGAAATTGAAGTCGGTGAAATTAATAGCTATTATGGGGCTTAACAACTTATATGCTGCGGTAGTCAACGCAGTCCAGTACCATGTCGTGCTTTATAATTCAAGGTTTGTGTGTATCTTATGTTTACGGGAGGTTGTAGAGCTTACACTCATACAAGCAACGGCCCGTTTCGTCATTCAGGTTAGTAAATCTACATATCTACTAATATTATAAAGAAGAAAGATTTGTATTTTTGTATGTAACGAATAAACTTAAAAACTACTGGACCGATTTCAATTGATTTACTAGAGTTGTTTTTTTTTCGATTCTTGTATCAATTTCCGTGAGGCCGTGGATTCGATTCCTGCACTGAGACAAATGCTTGGGTGATTTGCCTATTTGTAATGATTTTTAACCTAGTGTGGGCTCAGGACCATGTGTGTGTATTTATTTATAAACTCAAGTATTTATCCCTGAGCGGGTAGGCAGAGCCATAGCTCTAGAGTATTATAGAATTTCGATTGCTTTTATTCGAGAAAGAGGTAGAACCCAAGTACTCCCAATTTCACTATTTTGCCACTAGAGCAATGACACAATCCTAAAGTCAGTCTCCCCTTGTGATATTTTGACATATTTTCTAGTCTTATCTTTGAAAACCTCTGTAGCGACTGGCGAAATGATGCCCCCGCACTGAGATGAATATTTGCTTGATCCGCTAATATTTTCTCGAGCTTTGTAAGACTTAATCTCTGGTAGTTCTTAATACCGACAACACACGACGTATCTTACTGATGGGTCAGGACTATTTGTGCGACTGTTTACTATCATTAGTATAAGTGAAACTTGTTAATATGCATGACCAAGTTATAACTGTGCCATGACATATCTATGTACAAATACTACTGGCCAGTAGATCATATATGACTAATGACGTCATTAGATGGCATATAAAATAATGACGTCACAAGGTTAGATGGCATATAAAATAATTTATTTAGATCGTTAATGACCCTTGCTTTACGAAAGCCTTAATTTTTTTCGATACTTTTGAGTTTATTACGGATATGTTCTACTGGCAAAACAAAGTGACTACACTGGACTGGACTACTCAATTGCCAGAATTATCCCGACCTAAAGTTACTGGATGTACACTGAATCACTCCGGAACGCAACACGTCAGGACGAGCCATTATGGGTATTTCGTCGTGTGTGTCGTGAGCTATAACCGTATGAGCTTTATAATTATGTCTGATTCACAAATGTTCACGATGTTTTGGATATATGGATATTTCGACCCTTCTGAGGTTATTGTTCTTCAATTTATGAGTAACAGTGATACTGTTTATAAATATAACGTGATCTGCAGTTTTAAAAACTACTTGCTCAGAATGTGAATCTCGAAAGCTATATTTGGCTGTATATGCGGTTGAATCGCAACAAAATTACTTTAAAACCTAGAATACAAAGGTTTTTAAAAAGCATGCTAGTTTTTTAATTTATTTCGATTAATAAACCAACGTTATACATGTACACGACCTAAAAGATTGTCAGTAGGATACTTGTAGCTTACGTATTCTATGAAAAGGGCAAATGCTTATAATAAAAATCTATTGTTATTTTTATATATAATTAGATATTTAAATTATGTCATTAATAAGCCATCCTAGAGTTCTCTGCATGAATAGACTAGGGATTTTAACACCTCGGCGATAAAATCTCTGAATGAAATGTTCTCCAACTTTGTTTTTATGAATATCTCAAAAGATTAAACAAAATAGGGAATAAGATTAATTAAGACTGCCTCGGTGACGCAGTTATATTGCGTACGCGGTACGACTTCTCAGCTGAGGTCTCAGGATCGATCCTGGATCAGGTAAAGTGCTATTGGGTTTTTCTATCACGAAATGTTCAGTATCAGCCCGAAATTTGGAATTTTGCCTGGTATGGCGATAGGTTACCCTATCTCATTATGAGATGGAAATACGCTAGTAGGTGTACTGGTTACACCTCTGCCTACCCCTTCGGGGATTACAGAGGCTAGCCGAGAGAGAAACGCAAGAGGATGATATTATGCGGAATAATAAGTTAAATAGACAACTTTACTAACAAAGTTAAAACTGTTTCTTTTACTATAAACCGATTTTGCGTCGTTTATTCCGATAATATTTTTAAAAATATTTTGAGTTAATCAAAGTTTATCTTTAATAAAAAGAAAGTAGACAATATAGATTTTAATGCTGAGCGTTACGGTGTTTTGATATGCTTCATATTTTGATTAAATCAAATAAAATGCTTCATATTAAAACTATAATACTCACTCTTTCCCAACAAGTCCATGATGGAATCGTCTTCCTGAGACATCCCATAGTTCCCGTGATGGGACCCTTTCCTCCGAGCCAACGCCTCCAACAGCAATATATCCTTCTCCTGTCCATTACTGGGTCTCCGTCTGTCCGTGGGTATGTCCAAATCCAACTCGTCTTGTAACGTCAACACATCATTCTCACTATCCGAACACACTTTGCAAAAAAAGCAACTAAGCATAACAAAAACTATCAAAGTCCTGTCAAAATACATTGTGAATCTTCGGCGTATTTTGAAATTGTTTCTGTCCGATCCATCGATGCGGTTTAGTTGGCACATTTCACTAGCACATAATTTGGTCACTTTTTGTACATTTTTTTTTGTTGGACACGTCTGGCCGCCGCACGGTGGAAATCGGAAGTAAATGGACGCGACGCTGCGTTCCTTTTCACTTTTAGTTGGGGTTCCTTGAGCGGTTTATGGTGCTTTATTTACTAAAATGCATGTTTCGTTTTTAAATTCATGTTATGTAATTGATATTTTTAAAACTGGAACAAATGAATATTTGGCGTTATTACTTAATTTACTCATAGATTGATGAATTTTATTCTCGTTATTAAAAAGCGTGATAGGTAAATAAGCTTCAAAATTATTGCTAATTTCATATGATTAAATATTTAGTGATGATAGAGAATTATTTTCTAGTATAAACAATACGTAGAATTTTATTTTTTTATCGGGATGAGCAGGTGATGCGTGATGGTAAGCGTCACCAAATAAAATTTCGAATTATGAAGTAATGCATGGCAATAAACTGCGCTAGATACCATGAGACATAAGATCTTAAGTATCATAATGCCTAGTAATTTCACTAGCTCCATTGTTCTTCAAACTGGAACACAACATTGCTTATTATGGCACTGCTGCTTAAGGAAGAAAATAGACAACACGATAGTACCTACCCACACGGCCAATCGCATACAAGGGACCTATCACTTAATAAAAAATTACGGTTAATTCACCTTGGAAGTAATCAGTAACGGCATTTTTTATATATTTTCTGAGACGTGGACGAGATTTAAAGGATTAGTAAAATTTAATAACCATTACACCATTACATTAGCTATACATTTTGGAGTAAGAATTTGAACCTAAATAACTTCGGCACAGTGGTCGCATGATTTGTTGTTTGAAATCGGTAAAATTATACGGAATCCAAGTATAGAAATATGTAAAGTTGTCAAAAAAATCTAATACTTTTATCTTTGACGAAAAGTATAAAGTTAAACATGTTAAAAGTAAAGAAAGTAGTTCATATACAGCATTTACTAACTTTTATGACAATAACTCGTGAAGTACTCATAGTACGTGACATTAAAATAATAATAGCAATTACTATAATGCCGGCCTCGGTGGCGTAGTTGTATTGCGTACGCGGACTGCTGTGTTGAGGCCCCGGGTTCGATCCTCGGGTCGGATAAAAGGGATATTGGATTTTTCTATCACGGATTGCTCAGTATTAACCCGGGGTCAGGAGTTTGTGCCCGGTATAGCGATAGGCTCGCATCCTATCACATCATAGAACGGAAATAAGGCGAAATTTGTGAAAATTATGAAAATTGCGAAAATTTTATGACGAGAAGAGCAAGGCGCTCGCCTGATGGTAAGCGCCACGCCTGCCCATAAACAGAAGCAACACCACACAGAACTTTGAATTACAAAGCACTGCATGGCACTGAACTGTGTTCGTAATCCCGAGATGTAAGATGTTAAATCTCATAATGTCCAGTAATTTCACTGACTTCAATGACCTTCAAACTGAAACATAACAGTGCTTACACACTGTTGCCTGGCGGCAGAAATAATAATATTTTTCAATATAATTATTATGAATCTTAAAAACACAATTATAAAATGCTCTACCGTAAATTCACGTATTGGCGCTTTAGTATTTTTTCCTTCCCAGTAATGATATAGTGGCACCGTACTCAGACTAAAACTCGTGAGATACTGCGTTCGATCTCCAGATCGGGAAATCAGAATTTGTTTATAACACCTGAAATAACAATCAAAACATAGTGAATAAATTGAATTAGAACATGTGCTTGATGTTGCATTAATCGTAAGAACAGTTTTAATACGGGGTATGCTCGGCTAACCGTGGCTTTTTGGCTACATCTACTTCTTACTACTCTTCATCTGTCTATTTCTTCAGGAATACAGTTGTAATGTGAGTATGTTTACAATAATAAATTATAAAGAGTATACCCTAATATTCTTTGTACCAAAAGCTGAACCTTTCTCAATTGTAGAGACAAGCCGAAGTCGACTACTAGGATCGTATTAAATATATTTGACATAGATCAACTTTATTTTAATATTAAATCTATGTTTTCTGGGATATATGGATAGGTAAAGGCAGATGAAATAATGTGGAATTCTCACAGAAAAATAAATTAGCTGCTTGGTGCTGCGTTTGGTTGACTAAGATATCCAGGGACCCAAATCACCAACCTAAATACGTCTATTAACTTGTAATATATTTAAAAAAAAACATGCCAAAGTCGATTTCACGTACAGACTATACCATCGTCTAAGCATTTACAAGTAACATCCCTAGTCCCACATTGATACCATAAAAGGGTAAAGTTAATAAGACAAAATACAAGTATCAAGATTGAGTTGTAGCTCGTAACGCGTAGACTTTCGCTACAGCTTTCCAAAACATAACCACCTTTTAATACCCAAACAGCTTAAACTATAACATCTCCATTCTATTTACCACTTTACATCCTGGTGTTAAGCCCCATTATTGCCCGTATCATATCTTGGTGACAAACCCCTTGATTGATTTAAGAATATGTCTGATAAGGGAATTTATGCTTTGTGTAGTGCACTTTACAGTTCAAATTTACTAGTGTTGCTGTCGGTCAGTATATAATTTGCACAAATGGACAGATCTGCTTTCTTTGCTAATGACACTTGCGCTGTGCAGGCGTGGACTTAGTTTATATTGAGTAGTTTATTTTTATTGGTACTTGATTTTTATCCATCTTCTTTCACTTATCTAGTTTACGGTTACCCTTTAAATAATATTGACAGCCTCCAAGGCGTAGTGGGCGATTAGTGTAAGCGAGAGGCCGCAGGTTCGATTCGCGGATCGTTTGTGTGATCCACAAATATCTGTTTCAGGTTTTGGTGTGTTTTGGCCGGTTGTAAAGTATAACCCCAATCTTTATGTAACATGTGTTAAAAAAAGCATATTTTCGCCGATTCCACTGCGAGCGGGATAATAGCATTTGGCAAAAGAAGATTCAAGTAGAAGCAGTATTATGTATTTATCATGGGTGAAGCATGCAGCCCAACGGGTAATGAAACAGAATTCAGAGGTCGCTGGTTCGATTGTAACTACTATGACGCCCAAATCTGATTTTTTGAAGTTACATGCGTATTAAATTTCAATTATCGCTCGTCTTAACGGACAAGGAACACATCGTAACGCAAGCCGCGTACTTGAGTCACCGTAAGAACCTCGAAGGTATGTAAAGTCGATTGTCGATCTGTATTAGGCCGCAGGTAGACGAAAGGTCTAAGCCCACCCGTTACTAACACATTCCGGTCCAGGACTATATAGTAGATATGTCATATACGTCGATCTGCATAGAAACGAAGCGTGCCAATTTTACTAAGTACACCGACGTTGCAATCGCAGTCCCTAGAGGTTTTATAGTCCGATGAACGTTGATCTTAATCGCGAAATGCAAAAGGACCATAGGCATACATACGTAAAAATTATTATAATATCTGTGGTGCGTAACTAGGACAGTGTGAGTACGTAGTGTGGATCTTTATAGTTATCGACCCCCACACTTTTCACGGTAGTTCGCACCTGACCTAAGATAAACAATTTTAACGGCATGAACAGTTGCATTGCCCGTAACTAATAGGATTTTGATAGGGCCACGGCACGGCAGCATGAGGAAAGCGGTCACTGCGACTCTCAGACAATATTATTTAACTGTTTTGTTTACGAAAGTTACCAGATATAGATTTTTTTGTGTTCATGGTGTATACAAAACTGTCTACAGCGTGGCTCTACCACTTAGCTGTTGATAAATTTCAGCATTTAAAAAAAGAGATTGTTGTAGGTATCACTTCTAATTTATTTAACTTGTAAACAGTAAAGTAAGTATTCATATACTTCCATTACAATATATTAAGAAGTAATGAGTTTTAAGACTCGCTGCACGAGTCGTACTAAGGAATTAAAGTTATGCAATTCAATAAATAAAATGTAAATATCTGATTCTTACTTTCGCTTTATACATTATCACAAATATCATTTACACTTTACTTTAATCGAATATCATTCGTAATGGTGAAAATGAAACCGAGAGTGAATCGGAACGTAACAGTTTGACAACTCATCTTTCCCGCCTTTTCACTTTCGTTTCGCGCCGGCGCGGCGAAACGTGCGTGAAATTAGGTTCGCGCCATATTTGCATCGTTATTGTTGCGAAACATGAAACATAACTATGAATAAAGTATTAGACAACCTATTGGGGGAGGAGGACTTTACCCACCAGTGGGACACTAAATCAAATTTACAGTAATAAACTAATATATTCACACCTTCAGACAGTTTAAAAAAGATAACATTATATTCCACTTAAAATACTGACTGCTTGCTTTTTATGTAACTTCTTTATATAGGTACATGACATAATAGAAATAAAATTAAACAATAGCATTCAGACAAATAGAAAATAAACGCTACAATTGAAAAAAATAAGGTTAAAGTTTTTAAAAACGAATTAATGAAGAAGTAGGTTTTTGTAGTCACGAGCGACGTCTGCTTCGTGTGAAACAGAACGTAACATTATTATTATGTATATAATTTTTCTTTCACGACATTAGTTGAACTAAGAGGTACACGCACTACTTATTCATATAAATATTCCCAAGGAGTTGAATAAACTTAATATTTTATTTTGTGAATACCTCTTTCACTTCCTGTAATAGTAGATATCTTTTTATTATAGTTTTATTTCGAGTCGAGGTTAATTTAGATTATAAAGATATTCTCAGTCCATAAACTTTTGCCACTTGTCAGTATTAATTTTTAACGTTTATTAATTAGCGCATATTTTTATGCTATTGCTAATGCTTATAAAAAATCAACTGCTATTGTTAAAACATTAAGACCGGATGGCCGCTCTACATGGGCGAAATCGTCGAAAATCGATGGAGACATAATCTAAAATTGGAATAGAAATAGAAAATTTTTCGATAATTTTGACAACTCTCAAAGTATAATATACTAGCTTTTCCTCGCGGTTCCGCCCGCGTGATCTGCTTTTTCCGGGATAAAAAGTAGCCTATCTTCATCAGGGATAATGTAGGATTCTAATGGTTTTCAAATCGGTCCAGTAGTTTTTAAGTTTATTCGTTACATACAAAAATTATCTTTCCTCTTTATAATATTATTGTAGATGTAGATAATAAACAACGATAAACGTTTCCAAATAAATAAAAACCGCATTGAAGATGTCGTAAGTTAATATTTTGTGTTGAGTTGAAATTGTAACGTTTTGCAAGAAGATTGTTCGCGAGCCGGATGTGGGGACATGTGTTGAAACGGTTTACGCAATATTTCTATGTTCATTGCCAAGATGTTCCGTTACGTGGATTTTGTTGAATGTAGGACACTAGGGCATCTTTTAACAATAAATAGTGTGTTAAATAATTATATCAATAGAGTGTGGGTAAAGGCTTCCGAAAAGTAAAACAAATGTTATTCCGCCCGTATAGCGACCACCGTACAGCTGGTGGCAGGATATTCATATCCGCCCGGATAGCGACCACCGTAATTTAAATTAAAAAACTCATTTTTTTCTGTTTGGACCATTTTGATGACTTATCGATATTGACTTATCGAGTTGCCATATTTTGTTAAGAAAAATCATTGATTATAATTTATTATGACGTTGTATGAATTTATAATACGTTATAGTTGACAGCCTACACGGGCGAGTAACCGGCTGTGAAACGCGAGGCGGCGGATTCGATTCCCGCACCGAGACAAATGTTTGTATGATCCATAAATATATATTGTTTCGGGTCTGAATGTATTTTCTCCCTAGAGACGTTGACTTCGGGCAAGCGGCCGCTTGTAAAAACAACAAACCAAATATTTCTGTAGCATATTGTGTTAAAAAGTATATTGCGCCGACCCCACTGCGAGTAGGATAGGGGCAGGTGGAAGAAGAAAACTACGTTATAGTTTAAAGCATTCCCGATTGCTGTTAGATACAGTTCATGAACCTCGCAAAGATACAGTGACTTTTATAATACTTAGTTCACTGAAGTTAAAGTATTTAACAATGTTTTTGTAAATAAAATAAGTCACGTTATCTGGGATTAAAAATTGAGCCCGATTTTGAAATAGGCTAACCCTCTATCACATCACGGGACGAAATAAACTCCGCGTACGATGAGTGCACTAGTTGTAATGCCACTGTCTATCCTTCCGCTATGAAGGCGCGAGCTTATGTTAATGTTACGTACTACTAGTTACATAAACTTGAGCTTAAGTGAAAACGCAAGATTTATTAAAGGACAATGTTAAATTATTACTAACTTTCACTTGGAACTTGACTTGAAACGTGTGAGGAGTGCGCTTGAGCGTCGCAGGTTCGAATTCCGGATAGGTAGCGACCACGTATATCTATTTTTATCTCAGTTAGTAAAACAACAGCCTCATTTAGTTGAAAGTTTTTTTTATAATATTTGAAGACAAAAATAAACCCTATCTTATTTACCATATCACGCTTTAATCAAATAACTTACCAATTACAACAAAATAAACAAACACATTTATTATTTGGTTATTCGTTATTTAAATTTTGATAAAATTTGGCACTGACTATTAATATTCATTCGATTTCTGGCACAGATTATATTATTTTTATTCGTTACTGGCACTGATTAGTATCTGGCTCTGCCAGAGATTAACACGTGCTTCAAATGTCACCAGTGGCACAACACTGGGCCGTCAAGTAAGTGCGGGGTGATGAACATTCTACTTTCCTATAAATACTTATGTAAATCATTTGTTTATTGCGTTGTAATTACATTTTGTTTTATCTTTAACTGATGTTACTTGCGGGTAAGAAATGTTAGGTGCCATTTTGATTTAAGTAGAGTAGGTACCTATCGACTAAAATACGAAAGATAGTGGATTCATTTTCCGCTATGCTTTAAGGTTCCGACAAACAATTTGCGACAACATTTTCTAATGTCAGTGATATTATCTTGTATAAAGCACGTTAAGACATGTTAGACAAGATCTTTGGGTCAAGGAGCGAGTTTTCTCTTGAGAATGAGATTTTCTACATGCAAATCAGCATTTCCCTACAATTCCCTAACAGACTTTATTTTTAACCGACTTAAAAAGGAGGTTCCGTTTTTTATAGTAATTTCGATTTAGTTTATTAGTTTTATGACTGCCTCATTACTAGTAAAATCGTGGGACTATACTCTAATCCCGTCACTGAAGCCAGGCACGTGAATAGCATGCATACTTATGCTGCTGAACACAGATATTTGTGGAAACTCTGGCAACATTAAACTATTCCTAACACTTCCTAAACCTTAATTCTTAAATAAAAAAAATAAAGGTCTTGAAAATATTTGTGCGTTCGTGAGCTAGACGTTGGATATTTCTAAATTAGAATAAAGTTATGGCTGTCGCCGTATCTCTAACGTGGTGTTTAAACTCCAGAAGTGTCGCTTCAGATTGTTTGGTCACGTTTTCAGGAAGACGCAGGAGTACGATGATCGAAAATGCCAGTGCCAAATCGAATCAGGAATAATATCCCGCCGGAGGCCCTATCTCGACGTTTTAGAGGTAGTCATGAGAGCCAATAGTATAACTACGAAGATGCTTAAGAAGAGGCGAAGTGGCAGCGGTATAGAAGGTAGACCCTGGCAATAAATCAGACAACAAGAAAGTTAAAGATAATTCAGCTTCTGTCGCAACTGGCAGCACTGGTGGCGTCTAATTTCCCAAACCACAATATCATTGTTGATTGACTTCCCACAAAAACAATGAATTATAGTCCAAAAATATGAGCTTAAAGAGTTATGAATATAAATGAGCCAAAAAATATCTAGCGCAGACATACGCTGCCAATTTATCAATGTAGTCTAAAGAGTAGCGGTAGTTCAATGACAAAAAAATTAAGCATAAACCGGCTCACTAGAATGGTACCAGTTCAAACTAGACCGTTAGATGTTTATAGGTAACGAGTACTACGTACATTAAAGAAACTTTAAGACAAATCGATAATTGGTATTGAATTTGACAATATTTATTGTTATATAATTACGTTCCTCAAAATCTATTATTGAAAGAATTGTATAAATCAAGTCAAAAATAAATAAGTTTAGAAGCCATTTAAATCAGCTGGAAGGGATAGCTGTCAAATGACGAAAAAAGGATGCACGATTTATCGTGTTACGTAACAAGACAGGACACGCCGCTTCAGTGCACGCTTGCGAGGGAGATAGTGAGATGTCCCCACTACGCGCCCACCTTTGCTCATACCAATGTTTAAAATATGAACTGCGGCTTAATTTTGCACCCAGTTTTAATTCTGTTATCACAATAAAATTATTTTTAACACGCTTTTATTAGCTTCAGACGTATGTATGTTTGTATGTTGGTATGTTTGTCTGTAACTTGTCTTTGAACGTGATTTTGACCTACTTCAAAACGTCGGATAAAATCTTGACAGCGCGATGTAGATGTGCCAGTGGCGCCATCTCATGATTTTTTTCTTGTCAACTTGTAGTTTAAATGCAATAAAGGTGGCGCTGGTTGTTTTGTTGTGTTATTTTGATACGAGTTTAGAACAAAATAAATAAATATTGTAAAAATTAAAACTTCCTTAAATATTTCATTGACTAATTGTTATAAATTACAAATTTATTACCTACAACTGTTATTAAAATTACTTCAGTAGTAAGGGATGTCCGCAAAACATTTTTTTTAACACGCTTTTTTATATTATTTACAATTAGTGGCAGCAATATAATAGAACATTGGATTATAGTCTACATGACACATTAAAATAAAACAAGAAAAAATCAAGAGATGGCGCCACTGGCAAATCTACATCGCGATGTCAAGATTCTCCAGCGAATCATTACCTCCGACGCTTTGTGTGAACTATCGGTGTTGTACGATTGATCGGGTACAGTTTTACAAATGGCTTGTTAAACAAGCCATTCGTAAAACTTGTTTCTTTCCGACCTCCTTCGTGACATTTTTACGTTTCAACGAATTTTCCAATCACAAAGATTCGAAAGAAGTTTCACTTCAAAAAATGGTAAAAAAAATAAAAACACAAAGACAAAAAAAAATGATAAAAAAATTAAAATACACCTTTTTATAGAAAATCAAACTAAAAAATTAAAAATAAATAATAGTTTTAAAAAAACTAAAAAACACGCTTTTACATAAAATCCAACTAAAAAATAAAAAATAAATTTTAATGAATTCGAATTAGGAATAGTGTACAAAATTTAAAAATATATATATAAATTAAGAATATGTAGTGTAAATAAGAAAAAATATGTATTTTATTGTAAAAAAAGCGTGGGCTGCATGATGTCAATAGTTATAAAAATATTTTATTGACAGATATGAGTAGAAGGATCATCATTTTGATAATGTCTTAAAAAGCACCCCACATTTTTTTACAATAAAATACATATTTTTTCTTATTTACACTATTCTTAATTTATATATATTTTTAAATTTTGTACACTATTCCTAATTCGAATTCATTAAAATTTATTTAATGATTTCTTACGTTTACGCGAATGTTACTCATTGAAATAAAACTAATTTAAACGGATTTTATCGCGGTTTTTTATTAATTTTGATCCCGACGTTTCGAAGACTTTTCAGCCTTCGTGGTCACGGGGAGGACTGAGGTGTAGGTTGTCCAAAAATGTTAATGTTACAGTATCTACCTTCAATTTACAATTATAAGATCTTTATGGTTTGGTCCGATCTACGCAGAAGGAGCTCACAGTGTCTTGAGGTCTGGCAGTTGGTCTTTTGGGCTCCGATTTAATTAAATGTATAATCGGATCCCAGGCCTGTGCTAGCTTCCAACCATCTTCTCTATTGAAATTCGGATGTTTTTTAATTTCAATAGCCTCGCGAATCATCCTGGGTAGGAATCGGTGTTCTTTGGCAAGGATTTGTGGTCTGTCAAATCGAAGATAATGTTTGGAGCCTTCCTCTGAATGTTCAGCAACTGCAGACTTCGTAGAGCGTCGGTGTTTAACATCAGCTATATGTTCTTTTACGCGGGTCCCTATACTTCTTTTTGTTTGACCTATGTAAGAGAGTCCACAGTCACAATCGATTTTATATATGCCCTGTTCCTGTAGAGGTATATGACACTTGACCGGTGGTAAAAATTGACTAATCTTCTTGGGCGGCTTGAAATAAGTTTTAATAGAAGCACGCTTCAGCACATAGCCAATCTTGTCGGTGACTCCTCTAACATATGGTAATACAACAGGGACACGTTCAACTGTGGCTGGTTTCACTCGGTTTCTGTGACGGCGGCGTGGAATTTGGAGCTTGTTGTCTTGCAGTACTCGCTTGACATGTTGCAGCTCGGCAGCCAGATGTTCCTCGTCACAGATTCCTTGTGCTCTCTGAAACAAAGATTTGCCCACGGTAGCTAACTGTTTAGGATGGTGGTGAGACTCACCATTCAGGTATTTATCTGTATGGGTCACTTTGCGATACACTTGCTACACACTTGATACACTTGGGTCACTTTGTGTATCGCAAAGTGACCCATACAGATAAATACCTGAATGGTGAGTCTCACCACCATCCTAAACAGTTAGCTACCGTGGGCAAATCTTTGTTTCAGAGAGCACAAGGAATCTGTGACGAGGAACATCTGGCTGCCGAGCTGCAACATGTCAAGCGAGTACTGCAAGACAACAAGCTCCAAATTCCACGCCGCCGTCACAGAAACCGAGTGAAACCAGCCACAGTTGAACGTGTCCCTGTTGTATTACCATATGTTAGAGGAGTCACCGACAAGATTGGCTATGTGCTGAAGCGTGCTTCTATTAAAACTTATTTCAAGCCGCCCAAGAAGATTAGTCAATTTTTACCACCGGTCAAGTGTCATATACCTCTACAGGAACAGGGCATATATAAAATCGATTGTGACTGTGGACTCTCTTACATAGGTCAAACAAAAAGAAGTATAGGGACCCGCGTAAAAGAACATATAGCTGATGTTAAACACCGACGCTCTACGAAGTCTGCAGTTGCTGAACATTCAGAGGAAGGCTCCAAACATTATCTTCGATTTGACAGACCACAAATCCTTGCCAAAGAACACCGATTCCTACCCAGGATGATTCGCGAGGCTATTGAAATTAAAAAACATCCGAATTTCAATAGAGAAGATGGTTGGAAGCTAGCACAGGCCTGGGATCCGATTATACATTTAATTAAATCGGAGCCCAAAAGACCAACTGCCAGACCTCAAGACACTGTGAGCTCCTTCTGCGTAGATCGGACCAAACCATAAAGATCTTATAATTGTAAATTGAAGGTAGATACTGTAACATTAACATTTTTGGACAACCTACACCTCAGTCCTCCCCGTGACCACGAAGGCTGAAAAGTCTTCGAAACGTCGGGATCAAAATTAATAAAAAACCGCGATAAAATCCGTTTAAATTAGTTTTATTTCAATAAAATTTATTTTTTATTTTTTAGTTGGATTTTATGTAAAAGCGTGTTTTTTAGTTTTTTTAATTTTGCATTATGTATCGTTTGTTGCATATAAAATTATGTATGTGTAATTAGATATAATTAAATCCCTTATTCCTTTGACATAAGTACTTGTTTCTTTGTTACTATGTATTTTATTTTTATTACCCTCATATTGTCATTTTGAACAAAAAAGTATTTTAGAATTTATTATAAGAAATTTTATAGCTACAGAAAACTGACAGTATTCTGAAGATAAATATTTTTTTTAAAAAACATCACACAATCATTCCTAACAAAGAATCTATAGATGGCTCTATAGATGTTATTTAAGTACAGAACTCTAATCAGGGTTAAATGGTACTGTATAACTGTAACTTGATCTGCGCATAAAACCTAATGCATATAAAAAGGTTGTAAACAACAGACGGCGCCAGAGAGAGGTGTCTGCTAGAGACGGCTAGAAAGCTGCCAAGTGCCACCGGTTTTACTTTTTAATTCGTATGCTTGTGTACAAGCGCATTCTAATCGATGATTATCCCTTTAGGGCCATGGTAATGTCGGATCTAAAATTACTATCGTCGTAAACTTAGACAAAGTTAAGATATTTTGGGTTAAATGCAATATCCACGTTGAATTTATTAAGTGCCATAATACTGCTTTGCTGAGGTCTCGATATTGGGTTTTCTATTAAATGAAAAGCATGAAATGCTCGGTATCAACCCAGACTCTAGATTTCATGCCCGGTATGGCGATAGGCTCGTCCCCATCACATCATGGAATGGAACTGGATGGTAAACATTTACGGGACAGTAGCTCTAATATTAAAACAAGTCCTATAGGTGGCTGATAATGCAATTCAAGACTAAATTTTTTTAAGCCTTTAAGCACCATAAAATAAAAAGATTTTATTTATTGTTTTCTGTTTTTGTATACTGTAAGTGTTATAGAGAACGATTAATATTCATCCATAGAGTATATATACAGGAAAAGTATTTACCTCACGATATATTTTGCCACTAGATACGGCTTTAAATAAATAAATAATAGACTCAACTAGTCACACACACAGTCCTTTGAACTTGCGGTTCCACTATACACAAAAGACCCGAAACACGTATTTGTGGATCACAGAAACATTTGTATCGGTACGGGAATCCAACCCACTCTCGCTTCACAGCCGGCTACTCGCCTACTACGCCACGGAGGCTGTCTGTGTCTTAGTAGTTTAGTACACGTCATGTATTAAGTCGCCAAATTCTTCAATGGCTAACCACGGCTTTTCCGTGACACAAACAGTGTATTTACAATATTCGCTGTGCGCCGCCTGTATTCTTTTTTTTATAGCTTAGACCGGCAAACGAGCAAGTGGGTCACCTGATGGTTATTGATCTCCACCGCCCATGTACGCCTAGTACTAAAAGAATCACAGGCGCATTGGCAACCTTAAAGGAAAGGGACAATTAAGGGATTGGGATAAGGAGGGGGATTTGAGCCTCCGGATTTCTCACTCACTATACGAAAAGCAGCATCAAGCCGCTAGTTTACGTCGGTTTTCTATGAGACAGTGGTAACGACCCGGTCGAACCGGTCCACTCATGCTGTAGACAAAACTGTCTAAAGCGTGGCTCTATCACTCTTGAAATTCTTCTCAGGCTTATGCTTGCTTTTACATTACTATACAGACCGGCGACAGGAGTCTTGAGATTCAGTCGCCGCGGAGTATCTCACATACATTTCAATGGAGATTCGTGTAGAATAGTAATAGCGTAGTGCGATCTTCCTTTAAAATATATGTGGGATTAGAGCTCCGCCGCAGCGAATCCTTACGAGTCGAGTCTATTGGTCTCGTAGCAGTGTAAAATAGGCTGATAAATAGCTGAAGTGGTGACAGATCGGACAATCTAATTTATGTTTAACTTTTCAGTTCGAAAAATCACACAAGATTTGCCGGTAATTTTTTTGTTTATGTAGTGGTGGGCTAGCCATTAACATTATTTCTTTATGTCTGGCGTTATCCCGGCTTAATACCAGGTCCTTGCTATCATTGTTTGGTATTATGTGGGGCGACCAAAGGCCTCACCCTCATAGCCTGCAACGGGAACTAAGTTTCGCCATTGCCTCGTCTGTTAATCAGCATAGTGTAACACGTGCAGTTATAGTTCCTTTGGGTCTAAGATGTAAATGGCCCTCTATGAACAGCCCAGGGAATCACGGTTGTACTAGTTTGACCTCTACCTACCTCTTCGGGAATTTAGGCGATCTAATTCAATGTACAAACATAATTATATCAATATTTTCATTTTATGCCTATATTTGCCTTTATATGCTTGCGACGAGTTCCGAATCTAGATTAGATTGGTGTACAATGTCTATTGATATTGTTATCTCTATTGATTTGGATACAATCTCTGCAATACGTAGCTTCGATTGTATAATAGTTCAAAAACGTTATCTTTGATTAACGCCTAGTTATTCCTAGATAATAGATCTAATAACTAAGTTCTATTATTTCTACACTCAGAGCTTGCTAAACACTGCTCTATGCTGAGTTACTGAGTGCAGAAATAATCTTAATTGACGTCTCTGGGGAATAATCTAAATTTCTAATGAATGCTTATGAATATTTCGGTTTTCGAAAACAATACCATGTGATTTTTTTATTACGTTTAGCCCTAAAAAGGTTAATACGACAAAGTGGGTCATCTGATAAGACGGATCTAAGACGGGTCGCTTGCTCGTCTGTCTATCAACACAATAAAAAATAACTCATAACTTCGTTCCCTCATGCCCATGAATTGAATAAATTCCACTGTAGTCCAAAAACAAAGGTCTAAGAAACTGCAAGGAGTAGAAAACAATCTACAAAAAATGACTGAAATACCACTTACGCGAATGAATCATTAACAACTTTTGCACCACGTGTACCGCGGTAGTCACTAACCTTACATAACAAACTTTTACATAACTTGATGAATTGACGGTTGAGGTTACCATGGTATTATTCAATAATTTGCCAATTATATATTCATTACGCCATTCTCTAACTCGAAGGTTGTGGGAGAAAGTCACCGCTCAGTTTGGTCTTGACATTGGGTTAGGGCATGTTTACACCTGTGTCATATAAATGTTAAGACGAGAAACATCATGAATAAAATTGGGTTTAATTTAAATATAAAAACGGCGGCCAAAAATTAATAGTAGAAAGTAAATTATATAAGTATGAAACAACTACGTATTGAATTTAGAACTTCTTTCTTTTTTTAAGTCTTATAAAATAGTCAACGGTGGTCTTTAACTCAAAATAAGCTTATAATGCTCTCTAGATTGACTTAGTGAATAAAGAAAACTCAAAATGGCTTGCAAATTCATAGCTTTATTTAATTAAAATACGGGTGGCGCAAAGCTACTTCTTTGTTCAAAAAAGAATCTTTTGAACCTTATTTAAAACGCCATTGGGTACAAATTTGCGTACTATTCAGAATATGGTCGAAATATTCATATTTTACAGATTTTATCACGCAGTGACCGAGAAAGCCACAAACAACATGACAAGCCACAAAGTCGATTCCGCAACAAGACAAATATTGGTGTGATTCAAAAACATTTGTCCCGGGTCTAAGTCTTATTGGACCCTAAGTCCTTGGTAGTTCTTAATACCCAGGGTAAGATTAACCTAGTGTGTGGTTAGGATTATGTTTGTCAATGTAGGGTGCATTTGTAAGTAATTTGATTGCCCGAAATCGAATACAAATCTTACACCTCAACCCGTAAGCACTAGAGTAATAAGACGATCAAATCTAACAAAAATAATCAACAATTTAATAAACCAAGTAACAAGTGAATAAATCATGACATTTATGCACGCGCCTTAATGCCGATGAGGTAAAGCGATACCGGATGCTACTTTCACCGCGGCCCACGGTGATGTAACATTACAAACGTTACGTTAATGATCATCACAATCAACTGCGTCGTCCTTTTTTACTAACTTTTGATTGAAAATAACCAGCCTGTATACTGTAGAATCAATTAGAGGCGATCGGCTAGCGGTGAGTGGTTGGAACTGCCGAGACGGATGTAGTGGATTCGCTCCCAAGTCACGTGTGTGTATTCATTACCGCTCTTATAACGCCAAAAGAAAGACCAAAGTTTAAATCTTAGGGTCTAAGTTCACCAGGAACACCGTGTTTGAAGACAAAGATCTTTTGTAAAAATTGTGTAATTACTTATATTGAATCAGTTATCATTGATAAAAAAAACGAATACCTTGATAATGTGTTGTACAACTTGGGTTTCTCCTGCATGAGTATTAAATTGAAGCTTATCTCACTAATTGGACAAACATGGGTACAAGTAAGCACTCGTTAAATACAACTTCAATCCAAAACCTCGTAATGTTTTACAGGTGATTCACTACTTAAATGTGTTTACCAGTAATGAGACACGAAAACTGGCTCGTAAATCTCGACGCCACTTAAGGGCATGCCACCAGCAAAACGCCGCGCGATCGATGTTTTTAGAGGCTATCTAGTCATTACTTAAAATAAATATTGATTAAAAAAATATACAATATATTTCTACAATCTGTCAGCTTTACTTTGTTCGATTCAAATTCATGTTAATGCTGATATATATTTTTAAATTGTCGTTATAAATGAACCATAAAAATGAGAAAAATGCAACGATTCCGTGCGTCTTCTTTTAAAGTACAGAATTTTTTCAAATGAGATTAACATCACTAGATAGGCTATTTAATAACGAATATTTTGCCCGATTTAAATTTTCGAAAAGACCAAAACCTGATTTTTTAAATCAATTATTCGCTAAATACGTGCATATTCTGCACGAAAACTCACACACCAAGTACACGATTTAGTATGGCGCGAGTCAGTCAAGGTCGTTTGCTCACGGAAGGCCCTTAACATGGTACTAATCAAGCAATGCCTGGACATAATTTTAACATCTTATGACCCGGGGTGACAAGCGAGTTCAATGCCATGCAGTGCTTTGTAGTTCAAAGTTTTGTGCTTCTGTTTATGAGCAGGTGTGACGCTTACAATCAGGCGAGCGCCTTGCTCGTCTCGTCATTCAATAAAAAAAAAGTCCAAAATAAAGAATGTAGACGAACCTGAAGGAAAACAAAAGAAAGGTAAGAGGTTAATCGTCGGAACAAAAGGAATAGTAGAAAAATTTAGTTTGAGTTATAAGCCATATAAAGGCAGTGTAATGCAACGAATTACTAGTCCTTATAAAAAATATTGTTTGATATCGGATGTAGAACTAAACCGAGATTTAAAATATATTCTAAAACCATGTCGACGGCTGCTGTATATAAAATTAAATAAGAGGATGTAAGAATGTGGGTCATTGCATATGATTCGGTAACAAGTTATGTAAGTTTGCATTAAGTTGTATATATTATATGTTATATGTGCAGCGAAAATATGAATCATGAATTGAAAAATATTACGATGTGTGTAATATTTTATAGGAATAAAGAAATATTCTTGAACACTATCACTTAACAGCTATAGACAGCGGCTGATCCTTTTCTTTTCTAGTACTCTAGACGTCTAAGCTATAATGGTCTTTCCAGCGTGATTTTATTTCAGAAAATTACAGCAAGACCTATACAGGCTCAACAATAAATTGCCGACATCCAAATACAAAAAGCTGATTTCTCATAAGAGAGTGACAACACTATATTCCAAACAAAACCTCTACACTATTCACTCTATATCAATTTTGCCATTGCAGACGTAGGTAATTATCATTAATTCAGTCCCGTTATACCGTAATTTAAAAGAAGAGGTCAGTACTCACGCCCTAGTTCGTCGAAGAACTTCGACTTTTGTCCGGTTACATCGAAGTTGTCACTCGTAGACACTGCACTTTTAGTTGTATAACTGTTCACCATTTTTTGCAATTCCACTGGAATTTGAGGCGCCGCTGACTTGTATTTTAAAGTTTTTAGTTCACCGTTATCATCCATAATAGTAATGTCTTCGTAATTGTTCACAGCATCAGTATCACCACCAATATTTTTTATCATATCAGAGTTAAACTTACTCTCACTTAATAGTTTTGTTATCACAGCTTTACTATTCTCATTTGTAATATCCCGATATTCATGCAGGTTTTCGTTCACAACATCCGAATCTAAATCAATCAAGTCACATTGAACCAAAAAGTTATTTAACATAATTATGTTGACTATAACTTTTACTGCTTTAATATGCATATCAATTATTTTCTAATAATACACACAGTTACTTCACTCGAAGTCTAGATAGCGTTGTTTACTGAATTATTTTAAAAATGCAACTAAACACACGACTTTTAATATAACTGACGTAAATGACTTAATAAATAAAAAAGTATTTTTTTTTCCGGTCAGTGACAATTTATATTTAAATATAAACAAAATAAGTACGAGCGCGAGGCTCGAGCGTTGTGCTCAAGTGGCGATAATCTCAAAAGAGACAAGTTTGGTGAAATGTGTTTACGTAACTACTTCTGATAGGTAATTGAGACAGCTTAGTGCCACTCGAATCGATAAAAACAGTTTTTTGGGAAGTTTGTCTAACAAAGAAACAAAATTAATTCTGTCATTCATGACTGTGTTACCTACCTGAGGTATTTACTAATATATGAATTATTTACATTATATTTATTGGTTAGGTTAATCTACAGGTAACAGGACCACTTATATTCCCTTATACTGGCTGTAAGATCGCTTAGTTTTATTAACGATATTTCCAAATTTAGATTCGAACTAGTAATCAAAATTTACTCAGACAAATTTATTTAAAACAGTTGATAATAAAATATACCAGTAGATACAAGAACCTAATATTGTAAAACACCATGCTTGCGGAAGATTAAAAATGAAACACAGGTTCTTTTATTAATTAAAAGGTATAATTTATTTAAAACTAATGTTAATACACATGTAAATTAGATTAATATAATCACAGTCTTTATAATTTAGAATATCTTATGTAGCAACTCAGAGAGTGCGTGGATAATTTTATAAGTTTTATGTATGCTTTACCATTCAGTAAAGCCTTGTAAATGTCACTGAGTATAATTTAAATACACTTTATATTAATGTTCCCCATCCCAAATGTAGTCTATTTGCTTATTGGATCCTTGTACATGATAGTTGGTACCCGCCACCATACGATACCATAATGTTTACTGGCAGTGGATGCCTATGATTGCACAACCTCCGGTATATATCGCAAAGCTTAAACCTCATTTATATGACTCAATTCTAAAATAGGTTTTTTTAGGGCATTTACACTATGCTCTTTGTTTTGCTTATATTCGATGCGTTATCTAATCGCATGCATAAACAACATTGCATTATCTGGATAAGTCTCAAATTTTGTAATCTGTAGCATGCTGCCACCTTGCGCCTTATCTTTTACGACAATTATCTTTTTTTTTTAATTTTGTTTTAGGTAAAGGCATCATCATCATCATCATCAGCCACAAGACGTCCACTGCTGAACATAGGCCTCTCCCAGAGATTTCCAGACCGACCTGTTGGAAAAGGCATCATTATTTCTATCATTTTTATAATTTACTACTGACAGATTTGACCATTTTTCTCAATTCCCTCCTTAATATCTTCCCGCTGGCACTCTTGGGAATCGCATCTATAAACTTTACTCCGCCTCTTAGACGTTTTGGATTTGATAACTGAAATACAAATTAGCATTATAAAATACTAAAAATAACTGTTTAAGCAATACTGTTTATGACAAATAATAATATGATTTATAGCCAATGTAATATATTGAGTTACCAGATACTCAATATGAGTAATCAGGTATGGTTTATATTTTTTTATATAGCATAGGCGCGCAAATGAGAAAGTGGATCATCAGATAGTAAGTGATCTCAACCGCCCATGTAATGCTTGCCCGTGCTTACGCCCAGAATACCAGAAGAATTATGGGTTGCCAACCTTAAAGGAAAGGGGTAACTAAGCGATTGGGAAGGGGAAGGAGATTTGCGATATCTTATATATATCTTATTTACGAAACGTAGTCGATTTTCTATGAGACAGTAGCAACGACCCGGTCGAACCGGCCAATTCATGTTGTCGACAAAACTGTTTATAGTGTGGTTTTACCACTGAAATAGGCATATGTTTATACTATCCTACTTCCTACTATCCTACTAATATGCAAACGCTAATGTTTGTAAATATGGATGGATGGATGGATGTATGTTTGTTACTCTTTCACGTAAAAACTACTGAATGGATTTTAATGAAACTTTACAATAATATAGCTTATACATCAGAATAAGACATAGGCTACTTTTTATCCCGGAAAAAGCAGATCACGCGGGCGGAGCCGCGAGTAAAAGCTAGTATTATATATTTTCGTTGTGTGATCGTCAAAAATTTAACTACATCCTTGAACTAAATCAACATAGCGATCTACGGTAAAAAAGTAAAAGCCTCAATTTTTAATGCAATAGAATTCTTTCATCTGTCCCGATAAAACAATCGTTTAGAGGACCATATTCCACTTCTTCCACAACTACTCCGTTAAACTTACCCGTTTAGCAATGAAAAATTTGATATCCTGCTCACTGACTTGTTTCCCGGGTTGAAGAACTACAAAGGCCATGGGTACCTCACCGGCTGCCTTGTCTGGGACGCCCACTACACCAGCGTCTCTTATAGCATCATGTTGAAGAAGTACGGCTTCCAATTCTGCTGGGGGTACCTGGAACATAGAGTAGGTACGACATTGTACAATGGGGGACTGGTTAATTAACAAAGACAATAGATTTTTACTTTACATGTGGTGTGCATTCATGGCTAAGTTATCATTTGCTTTAACGGTGAAGGAAACATCGTAAAAAAACTACATATCTGAAAACTCGCCTTAATTTCTGATGTATATGAAGTCTACCAACCCGCATTAGGCAAGTATTGTCGACTTCTTGTTGGTGCTTCTTTTCAGGCCAATTGGCGTTTACAAAGCATTTAATCCTAAAAAATCCGTGTAAAGGTGTCCTTGGCGGCCTTATTAGGTAATAAACGACTTAAAAACGATTTCGAGTATTGCATTCATTTAGCACTTGCATATGCACTCAATGTACCACTACCTAATTACCTACCCCCTTACTTTCGACATAACTTAATGGTTGGTTGGGGCGGGTATAGGGGTACATCCTTGTATCCCTGTGCTTGCATCGGTCATCTGCCTGTCTTGTCCCATGCCCCTCGACTGTTGGGACGACACTTCGCTTACCATTAGATAAAAAAATAGTATCTTTAATATGCAGATACGCTGACTTAGTAAATATATCTTGCAATCGTTCAGACTTATAGCCGTGTTCAAAAACAATTCTTCAGTTACCTCTTTTCTATGCATATATTTCTGTATATTAGATTAGACCATTTTTTAAATGGTTTAGCATTGAAAACGGTGTTCGTGAATACGGGAGTTGTCTCTCATGCAACACTGACCTGATACCCCTTATACTTGATCAGCTCTTTCAACCGGTCGCTTATGTAGAAGTAATGATCTTCGTCATAGTAACCAACGTCGCCGGTTCTATAGAAGCCTTCTTCATCAAAGTCATCGTGATTCCTTTGGCCGATATACCCTTTCATTAGTAATTGTCCCTTTGCACAAATCTCGCCTTGTTGGTTAGGTCCTAGAGTTTGTCGAGTTTCAATGTCTACTACCTAAAAACGGTGGTAGATTATTATGTGTAAGCACACGCCTTTATCTCACAAGGTGTACAGAGGTTCAACTAGTGCTGCGTGCGTTTCGCTCCCATAATGTGAGGGCGCGAGCTTGTCGCCATATAGGGCCCAAATTCCAATCCCAGGTAACTCTCGTGTGATTTTTCGAATACTCATACATAAATTGTGATGATCTTAGAACCACACGGTTCTCAGATTCAATACACTGCCACTAGACTAATAAGGCGATATTGCTTGTAGATTGAATTTTTTTATTCGCCTGTATGAAAAGAGAACACTGGTTATTCTGGTGAATATAAAATATCCAGAACTATAGCAATATTACTCAGAACTTTGAACCACTTGCTCTTATCCCACTCGCAGTGTGGTTGGCGCTTGGCTTTTTAACAATTGTTACAGAAATATTTGGTTTGTAGTTTTTACGACCGGCCTTCTATCTGACGTCAATCTCTCTGGGAAGAAAACAGACCGCGACTGTTTGTCGACATCTATAATAAAACAAAAATAATATTTTGTATACTTACCTTTAAAACAGTGCCAGCCACGACCTTCCCCACGCTCCCTGGCTTTGTCGAAGTTAACTTATCGAACCTGCAGACTGCGAGCGTAGTCTCTGATGCACCATATCCTTGTAATACGCCTTGCACATTTGGGAATCTAGGAATGAACATATAAAAAGTGTGTGATAGTATAGTCGCAGCGTTCTTAGCCTGTGATTAAAACCTCGAGTCGATCAACAACATTTATATATACAACAATATTTATTATGTGCAAATCTTTCGCTTACTAAAATACTTATATATTGATATTTGAGCCCGATATGGTGATAGACTCGTAGTCATTTCTTGTGTATAAGCGAATATTAAACATTTAAATAAAACTACTTCAAATGGATTTTATCGTAGTTTATATTTACGTTTGATTTCGACGTTTCGAAAGCTTTTCAGCCGTCGAGGTCCCGGACCTTCATCGTGATAAAATCCGTTTAATGCAGTTTTATTTCAAGATTCGTCTCCTATGATAAATTATGATTGCAATAATTCAAAATAAGCCATGTGTTTTTTGAGTCTTGTGTTTTACATTCATATGAAACCAAATTTATTTTGTGCTAAGTTATCGCCTAATAATACACATGTCATGCTTCTGGGCACGGGTCTCCTCTACTGAATGAGAGGGGTTAGTCCGTAATCCATCACACGGGACAAATGCGGATAGGCAGACCTCACATTCCTTCGAAGGAAACTTCTCAGGTTTTCAGATTTTCTCGCGATATTTCCCTTACTGTTAAAGCAAGCGATAATTAATAATGAATATATACGTAACCGGTGGACCGACGACTTGAAAAAGATGGCAGGTAACGGATGAATGCGGGTTGCTCAAGACCGGGATGGTTGGCGCTCACTTGGGGAGGCTTACATTCAACAGTGGACGGCAATAAGCTGAGATGATGATGATATACGTAACTTATTTATCACCAAAATTTTAACTTACTTTATATAAACTGCTTCAATGGTATCTTTATGCAGAGGAGCGGCTCCCGAGTAGACCATCTCCACGGAGCTCAAGTCGCACTGCAAGGTGGATTTGCAAACAGCTACTAATACTGGTGGCACTACTGTAAGTACATTTGCCTGAAATGATTTACCGTGGTCATACATTTTTTTTATTCTTTACGCATTTATTGCACGCCGCTCCGCGCCGCCCCGCCCCATTACATAATCAGTTAAATAATGATAATAATAGAAAGCAAATTTCGCCAAATCTAAAGGCGTGACTGTGACAAACACGTCTGACAACGCGTATCACCGCTTTGTCTATTTCTGCCGCCAAGCTTCAATGTATAAGCAGCACTGTTGTGTTTCGGATTGAAGCCAGTGAAATTACTGAGCATTATGAGACTTAACATCTTATGTCTCGGGGTGACGAGCGTAGTTCATTGCCAGACAGTGCTTTGTAAGTCTAATTTATGTGTGGTATTGCTTCAGTTTATGGGCAGGCTTGGAGCTTACCATCAGGCGAGCGCCTTGCTCGTCTCGGCATTCAAACAAATAAAAAAAAAATATTAACTAACAAATTAATTACTTACCCTATACTTCTCGATGGTTTTCAAATAAAGTTCTACGTCAAACTTTGGCAAGTAAATTACTGTCCTTCCAACAGAAAAGCCTATAAGGACTCCAATCAATCCAAACGTGTGGTACCATGGACTGATAGCGACTACTCTGGCATCATCGATGCTCGTTGATGGCCTACAAAGTTGCAATAAATCTTATTAACTCACACCTGTATCTCTGTACCTCAGAGGTGCAACATGTTTTTGAAATCGAAATCCTTATCCCCTCTAACTTGATTGAGGAGGCCGATAATAGCTCCTACATGCTAGCCTGCATGTTAATTCGACACGTAGGTATGACAATTCTATGATTGCTAACTATTATAAATTGAGTAGCTCTAATTCCAGTAAAAAAAAATAAAACCTTATAATATGTACCTAAACCTTATGATCTCAATAATAATTGTAAACTTGTTTTGAAAAGAGCAACGTTAGATTTTTTGCCTCTTCTTTTCTAGCGAAACAGCCTTCCGGACTGGTGGTAGTTTTAACGGAATCTAAATAATGTACATATTGTGAGATTTTATGGATTCCACAAATATTTTGAATTTGAATATGGAAATGATTTTTAGATCCAACTACGGGTTCGGGCTCTGGTAGGCTGCAATTGTGGTGAAGAACTTTCTTTGGGAAATAGATAAAACTGGAGGATATATAGTGAAAAAAAATCACATGGTGGTAAAAAATCCCACCACAGTGACTCATTCAGGCGAGTCGCGTTCCAGGATCAGCCAGAATATATATCCAGTAAATTCGGGCCGTCATAATTCTGCCGATCGTTTCTTGACATTCGACATTATATGAATTCACTCTACTTAACATCAGTTCAGCATTGTCACTTTGCTGTGCCAATATAAAAAAAAAAACTTACATACAACAAGTGGTCAATACATTCAAATGCGTCAACATAACTCCTTTGGGAAGTCCTGTAGTACCCGACGAGTATAATATAAATAACGTGTCTTCTTGTCCCCTCACATCAACTGCTTTAAAATCCTCATAATTAACGTCTTTTAAAACGTTATTAGCTATCGCTAAACCGTTATACATTACAGTGTTATTTATATTTTCTTCACCAAACATGATTATCTTTTTTACATGTTTCAAAGATTTTAGAGTTGCTTCATGACTCCTGTAAAATGCCGGAGAGCATATAAAGTACTTTGGCTTTGATATGCTTAGTACGTATTTTAATTCATCTGAAAATAATATGGTAAAATTAATTACATGCAAGTACTAAGATGTAAGACGGAATTAAAAATTACATCCTAATTAAAAGCTGATAGCCCAGCGGGGAGTGGTACGGACTGTGGAGACGAAAGTCGCAGGTTCGAAACCAGCCCCAAGAGGATACACCTCTGACTTTTCTTAGTTACGTGTATATAAATTGTTAATTATAGCTTCAAACAGTCATCATTCATTGTCTTAACCTCACCTTTAACATATGAAGTACTGACTGTAGTCAACACAGCTCCGGCACAAACCGCACCAATGACAGCCCCCCAGAACTCCTGTCGGTTCTCAGAGCATATCGCCATTACGTCTCCCTTTCTTACGCCTATATGTGCGAGAGAGACAGAAAATTTCATCGCTTGTTGCAGCATATCTCCGTACGTTTGAACCTCGTCTGTAGCTCCATTTATCTGAAATGTACATGCAGTCTGTTTTTTTAAATCCGCAAAGTCCCATTTCTTGACAGATTGTATTAATTTTAACAAATTTATTCGATGAACTAAACCTCAATGTTAGTCTTATTAAAATTTGAAGACGAGATTCCATCCTTTAGGAGCTGAAATTGGAGATCAAAGTCTAAAACTTCAGCATTTGTGGCAAGTTTTTACAAAAATGTTACCGAGATAAAACAAATAAATAACATAGCTCGCAGAACCGATAACCGATGGGGCAGAAAGGTTCTGGAATGGAGGCCACGTACTGGCAAGCGCAGCGTTGGACGTCCGCCTACAAGGTGGACAGACGACCTGATAAAGGTCGCAGGAAGTCGCTGGATGCAGGCCGCTTCCAACAGGTCGGTCTGGAAATCTTTGGGGGAGGCCTATGTTCAGCAGTGGACGTTCTGTGGCTGATGATGATGATGAAATGTTATATAAGATCTTGCAATATCACCCCTGTAACTTGTACCTACTCACTGTTGAGCACGAGTGTCGTGAATAATTGAAAGGCGCAGCCTTTTCGTCGCCTTTTTCAGTCTTTTGGCATTATGCTGGACGATAGACTACACATACTCGGGAATTTATTATGCAGTTTCCTCAGATAAGCAAGTTTTTCATGATATTTATCTACAAAGTTGAATGGGCCATCACGTACCTACCTAACGTCGAAATGCTTGAGATACCTGCCATGGAATCGGACCCGAGAACCTTAAATTGCACATCGACATATATGACTCACGTATTCCTAAATAATCTATTAGATCTTTGACCGACGACAAAAATAATTAGTATAACTTACCACAGCTACCTTGTCCTTGTACGTCCATAGTTTATCTACGATGAATTGACCAAAATTTAAATGTAATGGCACTTGCAAATCATTTGGGCCATACACGTGTAGTGGGTTCTTCAACATATTTGATTAAGTAATCGTTCAACCGTTTCAACTTTACTTCTTTAGGAATGTAGGAAAACTGTAAAACTACGATATGATTTTTAACGCAAAAGATACTGTATTTACTATCAAACTAGCCAATAATATTGGAGAGTTCAGTCTACAAGGGTTGAAATATAAAACTAAAGTCTTGAAAACAGGACTGTACGTATTTATGGCCAGAACGTGTATTCGCGACTGCAAATGCAGTGTTACTGAGTACTGACTTGTTATTCGCTAGATACTTGTTTGTTTTGTAATTAATGCAGATAAGTATCTACGTAGAAGTTATAAAGATATTTTTGATTGTGTTTATCAGTGAGTTACGTTGGCAGAGTGAGGAGGCGTATTCCATATAAGATTATATTATCTTCTAAGTATGAGTCAAATATTTCGTAATAGAATACAACTTCTTAACATAACATAAAATATTAAATTTCGCCTGTTTCCCCGAAGAGGCAGGGAATTGATAGTTACTCATACCGTTCGCCAAGCTTATAGTACAGTGTGACGACCCTATCGCCATATCGGTCACAAATTCCGATTCCGGGCACGTCATGTATGCTTTTACTCTCGTAAAGTCAAACACATTATGATGGTTTCGATTGAGATTTAAATTTCTTAGTATGAGTACCTATTCAGTTGTAGCGTAGATCTTAGTTTATTTTTGGTGTCCTTTTTCAGTCCTATGTAAATTTATTCCTGGGTATTTAATGTAGGAATGAGGCTAAGCTATGTACTTATATGAACGGCATAAATAAATAATATTATAACCTTCCTAAAATTAGGAATACCTATGAAATCATGGTCACATACACTTTTTTTTTATTTATCTATCATTATGCTCTGGCCAAATTTATATTATAATTTAAGTTTTATATAAACGTTGTGCACTTTATTCTTATCAGTTAATTGCAGTTTCTATTACAATGTTTGTCCATCAAAAGATCCTTGCACTTGAGATTGTTTTTTCATTCGTCCTCTAAAGTGGTTTTTTTCGAATCAAATAAAAAAAAAGAGTACTTCAGACAATGACTACAAAAGTTGTTTGTACTTAATAAAAATAGTATGCAAATACATAATAAGCTCACGCCTGTATACCCGAAGGTGTAGACGTAGGTGCAACTAGTGCACCCACGGTTCGGAGCTTATTTCCGTCTCTCGACGTGGTAGGAGAAGAGTCTTCGGGCAACAATGCGGACCAATGACGTTTAAAGAAATCAACGCATAGCAAAGAGCTCGCTTATGTATTCTTTAAATACGGCCATACAATAGTAAGTTACATCCAACCTTCAGGCTGCGGACTCGAAGTCAGCGGCAAGCGGCGGCGGCGCGGGAGCGGCGCGTTTCAATGCATAGATTTAAATGGACCTGGCCTCGAAGGCAGCGGCGCGGCGCGGGCGCGAGGAGCGGCGTACGAGCGGCGCGGGCGCGAGGAGCGGCGTACGAGCGGCGCGCGTCAGTCGAGCGGTGCCTGCGCGTCTGCATTGACGTAGTGTTGTGTATTTTCAAAAATGCCCGCCGACGTGGTGGAGCAAATTATTTCAATGATTTTTTATATGGAACATTATATTCACATCAATTTCGTTCGCGGACAGACACTAATTTCTCATAGTACAACACTACGCCGCTCTAGCGCCGCGGGATCTGCCCGCTGGCTTCGAGACCGGGTCTCCGCCGCTCGCGCTGCCGCCCCGCGCCCGCTGACTACGAGTCTGTAGCTTTAGAATTACGACATGCTAGGTGTATATTTCGCTCTCGTGTAGAACACTTCGAACACTTATCTATGCAGCACTGCGGCACACGAAGGGCGCGTTATGCGCAATACACTTGTGTCGCGCTGCGCGCACCGCACTCGCGCGTAGAATTTTTCACTGTCCCTGTCCCTGTCCCTGCCCTGTCCCTGTCCCTGTACCTTTACCTTTACCTTTACCTGTCCCTGTCCCTGTCCCTGTACCTGTACCTGTCCCCGTCCCCGTCCCCGTCCCCGTCCCCGTCCCCGTCCCTGTCCCTGTCCCTGTCCCTGTCCTGTCCTGTCCTATCCTGTTCTGTCCCTGTCCCTGTCCCTGTTCTGTCATAAAAAAAAGACATCAAGTGTTTCATACCCAGGAACAGTTTGTACTGGAAAATTAAGTTGTCGTTTTTAGTATTTTCCTTTACTTATTATCATACCCAGGAACAGTTTGTACTGGAAAATTAAGTTGTCGTTTTTAGTGTTTTCCTTTACTTATTATTTATGTTACTCATTTTTTCTCACCGGGTAAACCTTCCCTGAACTTCCACAAATATTTCAAGATCAGAATTAGCCAAATCGGTACAGCCAGTCTCGAGTTTCGGCGAGACACACGCACAGCGATACATTTTTATATATATAGATTATTCCATATATACAAAATTTACAACTATTTTTATACCCAGTAAAGGAGTTTAAAGCATGGCCTGAATTGAATAACAGTATAAAGCAAAAAGTAGATCTAGGTTTGCAAATAATCGATCTTTACGAAATGGAAAGGTAATTGACATTACTGAGTGCGGCACTGTGTTTCGCAGTAGTCAACCTAGGGCGGGGCCCCCCCACAGAACACAGCAATCGCAGATAAAACTTAGTTTACATTATTTAACAGCTCCAATAATTAAATTATGGCAACTCGTAAAAAGATAAAGGGGCATTAAACACTGGTGTTTGATAATATCTAAGTATCTTTTGTTATCGGTTCCATTTTAACAATGATCTTTGATAATAGAAAATATGTAGCAGTGCCAATAAAATGAATGAGGGTATCAAGGACCTTGATCAGTACAAATAGGTTTTATTTTGGACCAACTGGAACAGTAATAAGGAAAAAATTAAAATTGACGCGGTCTTAGAAAAAAATAGAGTTTATTTGTTAATGAACTACAATGTCCATTAAGAACAATTTTAAAAATGACAACATTGATTTTTAGTATGACAGCTATGACTATTATGAGGCCTATCTGGGCCTATCGCGCCAAACTTGCGCGATCGCAATGTTTTAAATACAGTTTAATTTACTTTTTTAACTTGGTTTTTATTTATTCTGATTATTATTATTATTCAGATTTATAATTAAGTACAATAAAAAATTACCAGTAACCTAACTATCAACAGTTTTAGACTATTTGCCGAAAAATATGTAGCCCTGCACTAGCAAACTATAACATAAAATGTTTTTGAAATGCCAAGTATATAAGTGTATAATCTATGGTACATAATATTTAGCTCTGGCTGAAGCCGGGGCGCTTCTCGCCTCGGGAACCCGGGGCCGTCCCTAATGCGCCGAAGATGGTCACTGCGGGGTTTTTAGTTGGTATTTGCCGGCATAGGTTGTATTATTAGTTTATTAGGGACTCGGCCCAGCGGTCGCCCGGATGTTTTCCATCTCTCCCGGATGACTACTATTTTTGCTACTTTATTTCTATTTTTGACGCAAGTATTGTCTTCATGAAATAACTGTTAGCTTCGACAGACACAGATAGATAACTCACGATAAAACTAGTCTACAAAATGATCTCTTTTTTATAGCTTAGACCGGAAAACGAGCAAGTGGGTCACCTGATGGTAAGTGAATTCCACCGCCTCTGCACGCCAACACTAGAAGAATCATAGGCGCGTTGCCGACCTCAAACGGAAGGGATAATTAAGGCATTGGCAAGGGAGGATTTTGAGCTTCCGGATATCTCACTCAGTACGAAACGCAGCGAGTCGCTTTACGTCGGTTTTCTGTGAGCACAGAGTACATTATTATATAACTGAAATCTGTGAGACAGTGGTAACGACCCGGTCGTGCCGGCCCATTCATGCTGTAAACAAAACTGTCTACAGCGTGGCTAGACCACTAAAAAAACTCGTGTTGTTCAAGTTAAGCCCCATGGTTTACGTGAGGTTTTCGATTTCAGTGCGCACGAATTGATTAGTACATCTCTTAGTATTCTATATACACAATATCGATATAGGTCGATTCTTTGAACCCAGTACATTTTTTTGCCGGTAACCCTTTGCTGGTAAATGTATGTTGCACTTAGATGTCTAGATAAGTTTTCTTTGTATATTCTGTATCGAATTAGTATGAACAACCGTTGGTGAACCTTAATAAATAAAACCCTAGCCCTGCTCAGCGCGGTAATGTGGGTGGTATAAATAAAAGGCGCCATGTTGCGTATATTGTTTATATATTCTTTGTTACAATGAGAGCGTGATGATGTTCGATCACGCCAGGTAACTGTACGTGTCCTTCTCCCCTTCAGTGCGCTCCAGGTATTCTTTCTCGATTAGTATGTCGATGCATTTCTGAAACACACAAGTTTATTCGTTACTACACTTGTTGCGACTTGATACGAATGGGGAGTAAGTTTAAAGATATAGGAATGATAGCGAAAATTATTGTATAGGTTAGTGCCAATTTTATAATCAGCAAATTCTTTACATAATATAAAATGAAGTCGCTTCCGCTGTCTGTTCGCTTAGATCTTTTAAACAATTAAATTTTGCATTTTCACCAATAGATAGAGTGATTCATGAGGAAGGTTTATATGGGTGATTCTACAAAAAATGGGTAACTCAATGTCACCAGCCAATATATACAAAGTCTTATTATATTGTATTGAAATAACAATTTATTTTAAAACAATGAAAAGTCCTTTATTTGGTCACCCAATTTCACTTCTTCATTTTAAATACAAGTTAATAAAAAAACAAAATTAATACTCAAAACGTCAGTCCGTTGGCATGTCACAATCCCGAAAACCAACAATCAAGTGACTATCCATTAAACATTATCATTGATTTAGGAAAACTTACTAATTTACTACAATCTGTGATGTACATAGTATTATATACTACAACTTTCATAATGCAATGTTCTCTATTTTATTTAATAAAAAATAAGAAACTTTGTGTTTAGTTTCTTTCGTCAGTCCGTTGTGTGTTCTTTAAATTTAAAATTCGCGGAGAATATCACCGAGTCAAGGTCAAATCCCTGTTTAAGTTTTAATGTTGGTAATGAAGTTAGTTGCGGACCGCACAATTTGACGGCCGCCATAATAGTACCAGTGTTTGGGTTGTGTTTGTCGTCTATACACGTGCGAAGCCAGTCAAAATTTCAGTCCCATGGTGAGTCGTTATTTTCTTGTTAATCTGAGGTTTATTTTCATTTATACATAGTTAACTATGATTTGTTAAAATGTAGTTTGTTGATATTCGAAATTACCAAAAAAAACATTCGTTTTGATTATAACCTCAAATTATGTCTATTTCGTCAATCCGTTGGCGTCAGTCCGTTGTCAGGTACTGATGTTTTTTTTTTGTTTTAGAGCACTTTTATCGTAATTGCTACCGTGTGTAAGCATTTCTATTTTATATTTCAGTTAAAAACATCATGCGGCACGCTAAAAACAATTTGACTAGGGAAGAAATATTAAAAAAAAAGAGAGAAGCCGAAAAGTGACTGGCCCGATTTGGAACAATATAATCATTAGATTAGCCATCATATAGACCCGAATTTGTAATAATTTGATTTAATAACTATAGTAAACAAAATATCCTCAAAAGTTACCCAACTTTTGTATAATCACCCATATGTATAATACATACATATTAAAGTACAGAAAAGCTGAAAAATTCAGATGTATAATGTGATGTAACAAACATATTTTTACCCGTGCGAAGCCGGCGCGGGTCGCTAGTATTATATATAATTAACATCTCTCTAATGGTAGTAACGAATTAAACTAACAGGACCTAGCTAATTTTGGTTTTACAGTAGACTGATATACATTTTAGATTGATTGATTGATTGTTGTCACGAGACACTAGATTGGCTTTAAAGTGTAACAAATTAAATTTTATCATCTGGAGAGCAGTTAGCGATAAATGTATAACTAATTATGCACAGCAATCTGATAATATACAAGTTACACAATAATTAAATAGTCACATAATCGTATCATGTGGAAACCCCCTTTAGTTTAGTCAGTGACAATAGAATTGACACTATAACCATAGTGCAGAATATTGGACCTATTGGAATATTATACCTTAATAACAGGAACTCGTGGCTTAAACCGCGAGGACAGCTGGTTGAGGACTTCCACCACTAGGTGTTGGTGCTTCAGGGTTTTGCGCGTCTTCATTATCCTCACTATGGCGGCCTGGAAAAAATTTAAGATTATAAATATCAATCCGGGACGTCATTTTAGTACTACCCAACAGTTCCATGCGTTGTTGTTCAATATTATTTACGTCTATTGATTATTCAATTTTATTATTAACACAGTAGACTGAGTTAGAAGACACTGAAATTGATATTAAAACACAACCTTATAAGGGTCAGCTCACACCGAGACGCAACGCGACGCGACGCTGCGCACACACTTTAAAAGAGCCACTCAAAATATAACTTTATTTTCTACACGACAAGATACACATTTCATTGTGAGAATTTAGAACACGTTACACTACGCAGCGCTGCGCCTCAAGATGTCTCGCGGCGCAAATGTGTATCTTTTCGTGTAGAAAATAAAGTTATATTTTGAGTGGATCTTATAAAGTGTGCGCGCAGCGTCGCGTCGCGTCGCGTCTCGGTGTGAGCTGACCCTAAAATGTCATATACAACTGATATAAAACAAAAACCTACTTCATCTAATGTACTAAACCTACATCGCACCAACGACCATGTTATGTTTTTATTATAATAATATTTATTTATTTAGGAAATCAAGTGGTAGGTCCCACCTCCTCGTACATGACGAGCGCAGATCACTTATTGTAGTGCTACTTGTTGAATGAAAGCTTTACATCAGTTTAAAGATTAGATGTTTTTATAATTGACGTGGGCGTGTTTTTTAACAGTTATGTTATAGATTATAGACAGGGAGCCCTCGGGTAGCTGATCCACTTGACTACTATCAAGCTCATTTTCCGTGAGTAGCTTCGTTTCGATGAGACGACCAACTATTCCCTATGCGAAAATTCTCTATTGTGGTAGCTAACAGAGGTAGCAAGGATAGAATATTTCGATTTGATGATCTGGTTAGTAATCATTCTTATGACCTCGTTATCGGTACCTATTGGAAGCCCCTCCTTCCAATAGGTATGATTACTAACCAGCTGATTTTTTTGTATTTACTTAGTTAATATTTATATAATTTAACTGTCATATTGTCCTACATATAAAATAATAATTTTTTGAGTATCATCAAATCGAAATATTCTATCCTTGCTTCCTCTGTTAGCTAACACAATAGAGAATTTTCGCATAGGGAATAGTTGGTCGTCTCATCGAAACGAAGCTACTTACGGAAAATGAGCTTGATAGTAGTCAAGTGGATCAGCTACCCGAGGGCTCCCTGTCCATTAGATGTATACCTGTATGAGCATCTTCCTGTCTTCCTCGATGTGTTTGTGCGTCGCCTCCTGTTCTACCTTCAGCTCCGTCTTCAGCGGTATGTTTATGTTCACGCGGAGTTTTTTGCTACAAACAAAACATATATGTTACACTGTTGTTGATTAATATTTTTTGTTTTTTAGTTGCAACATACTTATGCTGAGAATCCATAGAGATCCTGGATTGTAATATACAGAGGTTGGGTAGTCACAATTTATGTTTGAATTTTCTGTCTGTTCACGATTGGAATTTGTGCCCGATATTGCGATTATTACATCATGGAACTAAAACAAGCTCGGCGAACCGTAGTTTTACTAGTTTTTCCCTGTTGGTACAATCATAAAGGTGATTTATTTTAGAACATGTACTCACTTTTTATATCCTACATAGAGTTCGACTATTGAGGACTCTGTGAGCTCTGTCTCGTCATCCTGGCACACCAGGAGCTTCGCTTTCAATAGGATCTGCAATACCTGAACAAAAATATTTTATGAATTACTTATTCATATCAATAACATCTTATGTGTCAGGGTGGCGAGCGCAGTTCAGTGCCATGCAGTGCTTTGTAATTCAATATTCTGTACGGTGTTGCTTCTGTTAATGGACAGGCGTGGCGCTTACCATCAGGCGAGCGCCTTGCTCGTCTCGTCATTCAATCAAATAAAAAAAATCTAGCCGCATGGACAAAGATAAATAAGGTTGACGATGGAGCGAGCTTACCCAGAAGGTGCCGATTCACACTAGTCTTAAAGAGCTTCGGGTTGTATGCACTCGGAAAGACAGACGCAGGCAGGGAATTCCACTCCTTGGCTGTGCGCATTATAAAGGATAGACAGACGCCGGCAGGGAAAAAATCACAATGCGCGGCAGTTTTTGTTTTATTACACCTAACAGCCACATACATAGTCCTGACCCCACAGTAAGATACGAGCCTTGTATCATGGGTATCAGGAACTACGAGAGACTTTCGGTCTCACAACACCCAGACCCCGCGACAAATATTTGTGGATCACACAAATGTTGGTCTCGGTGCGGGGATCGAACCCGAGGCCTCTCGCTTCACACCCGGCTACGCACCCGCTGCGCCACGGAGACTGTGTTTTTATAATGTACTTTTTTTATCCTGGCTCGGCAAAGTGACTACGCTACACCTGATGGTAAGTGTAGCGCAATCCAAGAATAGTGTCGACCAACGATAAACAATGTGTCTATCGTAGGTCGGCAAGATCATGCCGGCCTGCCAAAGGACCAAGGGGGAGGGGAAGGAAAAAGGGGTGGGAAAACGGTTAGCATCAGGGGGCAAGCCCCCTGGGGAGAACCGGATATACACTGGCTGACCCTGGAACGCGACCAACACAAGGTGGGCTACTATGGCAGGTTTTAGCACCAGTGTACGATGGTCGCTATCCGGTCGGATACGAGTATCCTCCCACCAGCAAACAGCAAACAGCAGCACCAGTACTTACTTGTATGAGGAAGTCCCCCTTGATGCCAGTGTGTTGTTCAAGTTGGCGCACGCTCCATGACGTGTTGTCGTTGTACTGCAACAGTACCGCCATTTGGAACGTGCTCGCCTGCAGTGTGTATCTGCAGATAAAAACAATGCAAAAAGAGCCGTTAGGGGGGTAGAGTGGGGCTTGGATTGGCGTGTGGGGGTACCCAGGGGGAACTGGAGAACTAGTCGTGTTAGGAATGACGTCGTCGGTGAGCCGAGGTGGGGATAGTGGGATAGAGGTCGGGATTATGCCGTGACTCCGGGATACGGTAGAATGGAATGTTAGGAACGAATAGTCAGTGTATACGGACGGAATGGCGGCGTAGAGCATTAACTCGACAAACTGAAGCTCTACTTGATACCTAAAAATTTTATTCTAGACAATTTTTTGTTATAAATGCACTTCGAACTATTCCAATTGTCACATACCTATTTTCGTAACTTGAATACCAGCCGTATGAGTACACAGGTTGAGTTTATTATTGAGCCGCCTGTGCTAATGGAATGGTCTCAAGTCTCCACAGTTATGTTTTTTCTTTTTCTTTTATATCATAGACCGGCAAACGAACAAGTGGGTCACCTGATGGTAAGTGATCTCCACCGCCCATGTACGTCCACAATACTAGAAGAATCATAGGCGCGTTGTCGACCATAAAAGAAAGAGATAAATAAGGGATTGGGAATGGGAGGAGGATTTGGGCCTCCGGATATATTATTAACCGTACGAAACACTACAGCAAACCGCTACTTTACGTCGATTTTCTGTGAGACAGCGGTAACAACAACCCGGTCGAACCGGCCCATTCATGCTATAGACAAAACTGTCTACAGCGCGGCTCTACCACTCACAAAATCAATGTGTCAATGAATTATTATACACACCTGTTTTTGAAGCAGTTGGTTAGCAGTTCCCCCTTGCTCATGTTGTACAACCAGTTGAGCTTACGACCGGAGTGCTGCGACGAGTAGAACGTCGTGAACCTGTGCACTGATCGCTCCAACTGCCGACAAATATACATACGCTTATTTAAATACACAAATGTTAAACGCAACACGAAATTTGTTTGAAACTGTGGAGTTACTAATTCATGGGAATTTGAGGAAGATTGAGATTTAAGATTGCTGATTCAAAATGTCACCTAATAATCTCATATTATTATTAATGTTATTAAATCAAACGATATGCTAATTACGAGCAACAGCGAAATTGTGAAATAAGGATCACGTAATGCTGGTGGTAGGATATTCAAATCCACCCGGATAGCGACCACCGTACACACGGTGGTAACACCTGCCATAGTGACCCACACGCCTTGTGTGGATCGCGTTCCAGGATCAGCCAGTGTATATCCGGTTCTCCCGAGAGGCTTGCGATATGACTTGATGGTTGGTTGGGGCGGGTATAGGGGTACATCCTTGTGTCCCTGTGCCTGCATCAGTCATTCGCCTGTCCTGTCGCAGGCCCCTCGATTTGCTTCTTTCCTCTCTGAACAGCACTCTGGTGACCATTGATAAACTCATTGTTTGTCGGTGGTGGCTGGTTTTTTGGACTGCACTACGCTTACCATCAGGTGTTGTGCAGTCACTTTGCCGTGCTCGGATAAAAAAAAAAACAAAAAAGCTGTGGCTTTATCTAAGAATGAACAATTAAAGTACCACAACGTTAGCAGTGATTTTCTCAGGTCTATTAGTCCCCAAAAAGCATAGTTACCTCAGTGGGCAGCTGGAAGGACGAGGACTGCTGGAAGGGCCACGAGCCGGACGACAGCACCTGGATGCTGAAGTCTATGTGCAGCGGCTGCTCGCAGCTGTTGGCCATGTGCTTGCGGAAATTCTCGTTCAAGTCCTTAGATACGCCTATGTCCTGGATGCAAAAAAATAATAAATACACCCATAATAGTCATATGGAGTCCTGACCCCACAGTAAGATACGAGTCTTGTGTCGTGGGTATCAGGAACTACGAGAGACTTTCAGTCTTACAACACCCAGACGGCGAAACAAGATTTTTTTTTATTGCATAGGCCGGCAAACGAGCAAGTGGGTCACCTGATGGTAAGTGATCTCCACCGCGCATGTACGCCCACCACCAGAAGAATCATGGGCGCGTCGCCGACCTTAAAGGAAAGGGATAATTAGGGATTGGGAAGGGGAGGGGATTTGGGCTTCCGGATATCTCACTCACCGTACGAAACGCAGCAGCAAGCCGCTACTTTACGTCGGTATTTGAAATTTTTGGTAAAAAAATAATATGATTTGCTAAATGTATTCTCTTACTTGGAACATCCTTTGGAGTTTGCTTGTGTATTCGAAACCGCATGCTTGTTTCAGCTTTGAGATCATTGATGCCTGTCAACCAAATAAATCTATTATTATAAATTATATCGTCGATGAAGTACCAATACCTCCTAAGTGTTGAGAATCTAATTTTACACCAGACTGTTTAAAATAAGGTTTTATTTTACAAAAACTGTTTAAAATAAGGTTTTATTTATTTTGATCAACTATTAATAGTACATAGTTTCCAATACATTACCTTTTTATTAGTTACTAAGGGATGTGGTGTATGTTTACGTCTATTGAAATAAAAAAATAATTTTGGACTAAATTGTCAGTTAGGAGGTATTGGTACTTCATCGACGATATTATTATTAATATACGCACTCACGCCTGTAATCCCCGAAGAGGTAGTCAGAGATGTAACCAGTACAACCACATTACGCCGTATTTCCGTCCCATGATGTGATAGGAAGCGAGCCTAATGCCATACCGGGCACGATTACAGACTCCGGGCTGACACTGAGCATTTCGTCATGGAAAAACCCAATAAACTTAATCCGACCAGGGGATCGAACCCGAGACCTCAGCACAGCAGTCGTACCGCGTACGCAATACATATAAATTGGACCACACCCTTCCGTAACATGTTGTATACACACGCTAAGAAACTTTTTTTTTCGTCGGTTAAAACTACATTTAATTTTACCTCAGCGTCGTCACTGGCAGACATATGTTGCACGAGCCGCTTGGCCAGCATCTTGCTGTAGAACTTTTGGAACACGTCCTTGTCCTCAATGTATTTGAACACAACCATCTGCAAAAAATAATGTATGACACAAAATGTAAGCGGTAATTAGTAAGTCAGAGCCAACTAAACATGTAACAAATAGATTTGTCAAAAAGACACTAAGTATTCGACAAAAGTGGCCAGTTTGATCATTAAAGTATCTCACATACCCTAAAAAAACATTGAGTTTGAAATCGTCACAGATTATCCTATAATTTCATACCCGGAAAATTACAAAATAATTTCAATCTGGTCACAATAGATTCATGTCAATGCAAAAACTCATGTTCCAAACGGAACTTATGGGGTTTTGTTTTTTTTCGTTGGTTGATAAGTAGACTAGTAAGCTAATTAGACCACGTCTTGTGCATTCTTCCAACTATCATTCCTAATTTGTTCTATCTTAGTCAGAAAGTCAGTCTTCTAGTAAGAATGCTACCCTATACCATTCTTTACATAGTATTAAATAATTTCCATTAGTTTTTGATCACTGTATACACAGCACATACCACTTGGTTAAGTGTGTCTTCTAGCTCAGCTTCCTCTGGATTCTTGCTTGACTTCTTCAGAAGCAGGTCGCAGTACTTCGCGAGCAGTTCAGGACTCTTCGATGAAGAGTTTGCCGCTTTTGTCACTGCATTACCTGGGAGAGTTTGGAATACTATATTTCTTATGGAATTTAATTTTGTACCACTTAATTTAATTACGGTTTTGATCGCAACGCTCTTAGAATGCATCTGACTTTTCCTCTACACATGTAAAGTGTGTATTCAATGTCAAAATATAGTTTTATTGATGAAGGAAAACATAGTGAGGAACCTATCTAGCAACCCTAAGAGATTTTCAGAATTTGAAAGATATATGAAGCCTACTACTACACTGCATTATTCCAGAGTGGTGAACAAAATCCCTCTCATTATATAGAAGGCTCGTGTCCAGCAGTAAAACATCATAAAATACAAAAGCGAGCGATAATTTAATATAAACTTTTTTTTATATCCGAGCACGGCAAATTGACTGAACTACACCTGATGGTCGTATTGCAGTCCAAAAAACTAGCGACCACCGACAAACAATGAGTTTATCGGTGTTCAGCAGAATCATGTCGGCCTGTATAAATGCTTCTTCTCGGAGAGGGAATAAGCAAATCGAGGGCCCTGCGACAGGACAGGCGGATGACTGATAGAGGCACAGGGATACAAGGATGTACCCCTATACCCAATCATCAAGTCATGTCGCAAGCCCCTCGGGAGAACCAGGTATACACTGTAAGCTTCTAAAATTCATGAGTGGTTGCCCTAGTGCCTGGGATAAAGTCTACAACCACTGACTCGAAAAAACATTGGCTGCTATCTATCGCAGTTTGTCTCCGCAATGACTAGGATGGCATAAACTAATTACGTACTGTTTATAAAACGTCCGCACGCCTTGTCGAGTGCCGCGACGAAGCCAGAGTCGTTGTTGAAAGCGACCAACACGAGAGCGTTGTACTTCTTGTGCACCTCCAGGATTGTCGACACGTACACTTTGGGATCCTGTGGACAAAATATCACTTAAAAAATTAAGCGCTCAAATTTCTTACAAAAATACAGTTTTATTCCTAAACTAGCTTTTACCCGCGACTTCGTCCGCGTGGTATTTAACAAAATATTTGAATCGGATATTATAAATTTTTTCATTGGTTTTAATTTTTTAAGTGATAACTTCTTATGGGAGGGTGAACCGAAACATTCCGTAACGGGAGCGGCGGTGAGCGGAAGGTTCCAGAATATTCGAGAACGTTCCGTGAGACGTCACGCGGGCCAGTTGACTAGCCATCGCTAGCCGACTTCCCTGGAACTTCGATAATTTGGAACTCCCAGGTGGCGTCACACAGTCGGATTGGACTGGACTTTGACCGGACTTTCACGAACGAACACAGTCCGTGTTCGTTTTTTTTTTTATGGCGAATAAACATGTTACCGTAATTTTGTTTTTGATATTGATAAAAAAATTACGATCGATAAAGAAATATGTACTTATAATTTGGAACATGGTGCCGTAAAAAAAGTACCAGGTTTGCATAAACGCGAACAGAGTAGAATGTCCTCTTTTCATGGCGAGTAGCCGTAATTAATAAACAAATGACGATTAGGACAAAGAAAAACTTTTTAGGTTTTTCCTTATTTAGAAAATGTTACCGTAAAAAGTACCAAGCTCGCATAAACGCGAAGAGAGTAGAATGTACTTTTATCATGTCGAGTGGGCATGTTGCCGCAATTTTGTATTCTCGCATCTTGTTTGGTAAGTTTTCACTCCTGTCGGCACTCCCAGAGTGCAACCCGTATTTTTTTTTCGTGAGATCCTATTATTTTTTTCTAGAAGTATTTTTTTTCTAAAATAAAAGTAGTTACTCCTTGTTAAATCACCTATCTACCAGTCCCGTCAAAATAGGTCCAGCCATTTCAGAGATTAGCCGAAATATACAGAGCGACAGACAGACAAACATTGTATATGTACAGATGGCGGTGTAAGGTAATTTATCGGCTAGATTGAGTAAGTATCCAATAGATGGCGCCTACTGTATTGAATAGTTTACTACAATATATTTTAACGTATTTGTTAGCCACAGCAGCGCGTGGCCGGGTCTGCTAGTAAAGTATAAGTGAATATATAATGCGGTAGTGACCGTGTGCGCCGCCTCGCCGCACTTGTCGATGGCCTGCAGGCCCTGCGCGTGGATGTGCTGCTCGAGCAGGCGGCGCAGCTCGCACAGCCCGTCGGGGATGCGCGCCACCAGCCCGTACATGCGCCCCAGGTCCGCGTTCTTGTATATATAATGTTGTATATATAGTACCGTGTGCGCCGCCTCGCCGCACTTGTCGATGGCCTGCAGGCCCTGCGCGTGGATGTGCTGCTCGAGCAGGCGGCGCAGCTCGCACAGCCCGTCGGGGATGCGCGCCACCAGCCCGTACATGCGCCCCAGGTCCGCGTTCTTGTATATATAATGTTGTATATATAGTACCGTGTGCGCCGCCTCGCCGCACTTGTCGATGGCCTGCAGGCCCTGCGCGTGGATGTGCTGCTCGAGCAGGCGGCGCAGCTCGCACAGCCCGTCGGGGATGCGCGCCACCAGCCCGTACATGCGCCCCAGGTCCGCGTTCTTGTATATATAATGTTGTATATATAGTACCGTGTGCGCCGCCTCGCCGCACTTGTCGATGGCCTGCAGGCCCTGCGCGTGGATGTGCTGCTCGAGCAGGCGGCGCAGCTCGCACAGCCCGTCGGGGATGCGCGCCACCAGCCCGTACATGCGCCCCAGGTCCGCGTTCTTGTATATATAATGTTGTATATATAGTACCGTGTGCGCCGCCTCGCCGCACTTGTCGATGGCCTGCAGGCCCTGCGCGTGGATGTGCTGCTCGAGCAGGCGGCGCAGCTCGCACAGCCCGTCGGGGATGCGCGCCACCAGCCCGTACATGCGCCCCAGGTCCGCGTTCTTGTATATATAATGTTGTATATATAGTACCGTGTGCGCCGCCTCGCCGCACTTGTCGATGGCCTGCAGGCCCTGCGCGTGGATGTGCTGCTCGAGCAGGCGGCGCAGCTCGCACAGCCCGTCGGGGATGCGCGCCACCAGCCCGTACATGCGCCCCAGGTCCGCGTTCTTGTATATATAATGTTGTATATATAGTACCGTGTGCGCCGCCTCGCCGCACTTGTCGATGGCCTGCAGGCCCTGCGCGTGGATGTGCTGCTCGAGCAGGCGGCGCAGCTCGCACAGCCCGTCGGGGATGCGCGCCACCAGCCCGTACATGCGCCCCAGGTCCGCGTTCTTGTATATATAATGTTGTATATATAGTACCGTGTGCGCCGCCTCGCCGCACTTGTCGATGGCCTGCAGGCCCTGCGCGTGGATGTGCTGCTCGAGCAGGCGGCGCAGCTCGCACAGCCCGTCGGGGATGCGCGCCACCAGCCCGTACATGCGCCCCAGGTCCGCGTTCTTGTATATATAATGTTGTATATATAGTACCGTGTGCGCCGCCTCGCCGCACTTGTCGATGGCCTGCAGGCCCTGCGCGTGGATGTGCTGCTCGAGCAGGCGGCGCAGCTCGCACAGCCCGTCGGGGATGCGCGCCACCAGCCCGTACATGCGCCCCAGGTCCGCGTTCTTGTATATATAATGTTGTATATATAGTACCGTGTGCGCCGCCTCGCCGCACTTGTCGATGGCCTGCAGGCCCTGCGCGTGGATGTGCTGCTCGAGCAGGCGGCGCAGCTCGCACAGCCCGTCGGGGATGCGCGCCACCAGCCCGTACATGCGCCCCAGGTCCGCGTTCTTGTATATATAATGTTGTATATATAGTACCGTGTGCGCCGCCTCGCCGCACTTGTCGATGGCCTGCAGGCCCTGCGCGTGGATGTGCTGCTCGAGCAGGCGGCGCAGCTCGCACAGCCCGTCGGGGATGCGTGCCACCAGCCCGTACATGCGCCCCAGGTCTGCGTTCTTGTCGCCGTCTAGCAGTTTCTGTAACAATGTAACAGACACATTCGATATTATAGTACCTTTTTTTTGTCGCGGGGAAAAGCGTTTTACCGCTACCGCCCCGCTCCGGGGGAATCGGAACGGTTATGTTGGGCTCTGCCAGCCTTACACCCCAGCGTTGAACCGCCCGGGACAGATGAAAACATCCGAGCCGACCGCTGAGCCGAGTCCCTACATTATGTACATTGTACACTATGTCCCTGCGCGGTGCCGCCTTGCGGCGGCTCGTCTCCTTGTGGCGGGGCTCAGAAGCCCCCGCGCACCGAAGAACGCCCTCGGCGTCAACGGCAGCAACGAGGCCGACCACCCGTGCTGCCGTCCATCTCGGGGTCGCACGTACAAAGGTACTAACTGGGCGCTACGACAGTCCCCCGCTGCGCGCCCGCGACCCCCGATGGCCCCTATTAGTCGCCTCTTACGACAGGCAGGGGATACCGTGGTGGAATTCTCCAAACGCCCCCAATCCACAGGGCGGGAGACGCCGGTCAGTCGTCCACCCGGCGCCACCTACGTCTCCCTTGGCGGCGAGCGGGATCGTTTCGCTCACGATCCCGCTCTGCGCTCTCCTTCTGCGAGATGACGCACTCGCAAAAGGAAGCCATCGCACGCCATGACCTCCGGATGTCGACCACGGTCAGCAGTGGTCTGCAATATTATAGTACCTACCGTATCCGGAACTAATTCCAAACTTGTGCCAATTCATACGCATTTCATTACCGCTGTATAATTTGATGTAAATATGCAATAACATTTCAACCCTCTTCGTGTCAAAATTGAGACATTATTTTTTTTACTAATTCATTACCATAAACCAATAAGGAATTTAAATTTCTATTTTACACTAGATGACCCGGTAAACTTCGTATCACCTACATATTATATTTGTGTAAAATGTGGTCAAAAGTTAATACAAATGTATCATTTACATTAAATGCAATTAAGTGAGGTACTGCACCATTGCACGTGAGGTAGCCCGTCGCACATTTAATTGACTTCGACGACCTAAGTCAGGTCGTCTTCCACCTCCCCCCGGTGGGACAGTCCTGTCCCTGTCCCTGTCCTGTCCCTGTCTTGTCCTGTCCCTGTCCTGTCCTGTCCTGTCCTGTCCCTGTCCCTGTCCTGTCCTGTCCCTGTCCTGTCCTGTCCTGCCCCTGTCCTGTCCTGTCCCTGTCCCTGTCCTGTCCTGTCCTGTCCTGTCCCTGTCCTGTCCTGTCCTGCCCCTGTCCTGTCCCTGTCCTGTCTAGTATAGCGTGGCGACCCGTCATTACGGCAAGCTTCGCAACGCCAACAATCCGGTTTATACCTGCGCTTATAGATGTTTCACATCAAAAAAACTTCAAGTAATTCATACCCAGGAACAGTTTGTACTGGCAAATTAAGTTGTCATTTTTAGTGTTTTCCTTGACTTATTATTTATGTTACTCATTTTTTCTCACCGGGTAAACCTTCCCTGAACTTCCACAAATATTTCAAGATCAGAATTAGCCAAATCGGTACAGCCAGTCTCGAGTTTTGGCGAGGCACACGCACAGCGATTCATTTTTATATATATAGATAATCGTACATAAGATTTTTTATAACACGTAAACACTTAGTCTAATGAATTTTAAAAAATACAAACAATATTTAAATTTATTTTCGAAGTGGATTAATATGCTATAGCATATTTACATCCTATTTATAAATCGTGGCCATATAAATAAATGTATTAAAAATATCTCTTATGTTGGAAAACACGATTTTTACCCTTAATTCGAACCTGTCATAGAATGAAATAAAGTACACGGAACTGTGGGGAATAACATGTGGGTTATTGTTATTAAGTGTTACCTGGAACTCCGCATGGAATATCTCTAGGTGTTTCTCAATGAGCACCCTGTCACATGTCTTGGCGAGTCGGTCCATTGTGGTCTCGTGCAAGTACACTTGCACACGTCTTTGTTCTTCTTGTAATCGTTGTTCCGCCTACAAAAAAAAAAAGTATATATAGTATACAAAATAACAATAGTAGCCTGCTGCGAAGTGGGAGGCAGTGGGTTCCATTCCTGCACTGAGACAAATGTTTGTGTTCAACGAATATATGTTTCAGGTCTGGGTGTTTAAAAATAAAATTCTTTTTAAGAAAATGAGCAACGCACATCGTGTTGGTGATCACCTACCATCAGGTGACCCACATACCAGTTTGCTAAAATGTCATAAAAAACCATCTCACCTTGATCATGTACTCGGTGACTGGATTCCACCTGAGGAAGTCGGTGCTCTCCCTGGTGTAGAACCGCTCCGTGTCCTCGAGGAACACGCACTCGAACGTCTCCTTGTAGACCACCAGGTTCTGGCACCGGGAGGAAGGGTCCTCTTCATTCAGACCCAGCGCTACGTAGCAGTTGATTACCTGGATATTAAACAATAATATAATCACATCAGCCGTGTATCCCACAACGATGCTATGATGATAGCTAACCCTAATGCAGTTTGGTAGCCTACACATATCTTCGAAATTCTTATGCAGAAATTTCTGATATGCAGGTTCCCTCCCTCATTGTGTTTTCCTTCACCGTTAAAGCTAGCGATATTTAACAATGGATACACAAACAACTTCTGAGTATGGATACACAAAAAGCAGTCTGAGGTGCATATTAAATAAATAGAAATACCTTTCGCCGAGCTTATTTCCGCCCCATGATGTGATATGCGGAGAGCCTATCACCATACCGGCTACAATACCAGACTCGCACGCACTAGCACGCACGCACACACGCACACGTGTGTGTTTAATTCTCCTTTGACAAACAACTTGGACGACTCCTTTCTTTCTTTCTGCCTTGCGTTATCCCGGCTTAGTGCCAGGGTCCGCCTTCCTACTTAAACGCCTCCACTTCGCCCGATCTTGAGCATCTTCTATAGTGAGACCATTGGCTCTTATGTCTCCCTCCAATACGTTAAGCCAACGCTTTTTGGGCCGTCCACGGGATCGTACCCCTGGTACGATTTGGCTCATTCCATTGTAGATATAATTATTAGCTATCAAATCAAAGACACTCACCCCTGACACGAGTCTAGTATTAATCGTCTCGCCATTGCGTTCCCTCTCGATGAGCTTCAGCACCGCGTTGGTGACCTGCTTGTTCAGACGCTGGAACAGATTGTCGCGCCACGTCACCAGCGCCAGCTGGTAGATCTCGTATATACCCTGCAATCACGATGAAATGGAAGCGGACGGTGATCAGAGTGTACGTCAAAGGGAGTAGAGCCATGACATGTGGCTAAAGAAGCAGCCACTCCAGACGCTGATCTCAGGTTATCAATGACAGCCTGCGTGGCGTAGCAGGCGAGTAGTCGCTTGTGAATCGAGAGGCTGCGGGTTCGAGACCCGTAACGGGACAGGTGTGGTCGACTTGCATTATATTGATTGGTGTTCTTAAAGCCTATGTCAAAATTTATAAAATCATTTTTTTTTTATCCTGGCTCGGTAAAGTGACTAAGCTACACCAGATGGTAAGTGTAGCGCAATCCAAGAATAGTGTCGACCAACGATAAACAATGTGTTGATCGTTGGTCGGCAATATCATGCCGGCCTGCGAAAGGGCCAAGGGGGAGGGGAAGGAAAAAGGGTTAGGATTAGATGCGCCACGTGCTTATTATGAACATTTGCTTAAAGAATGCCATTTGGTGCTGATTTTGCGAAGTTGTCTTAACACGATCGCCTGTTAGCTTATACGGCGATGGAGAATAAGGCCTCCGATTTCACGCAGTGAACGTAACGCGAGCACGTTACGAGTTTGTGAGGTCATAGAGAATAAAGACCCAGGGCCAGTACGTACCTTGCGTCCCTCCTCACACTCGCGCTTCACCCAATGCCGGTTGAGATATGAGCACACTCCATTCAACACCCGCGACGAGAATTGATATTCCTCCCATTGTTTGGTGTAAAATGCTAGCACGTCTTCGCCCATGAGATCAGAGCCGTTCTGCAAAAAAAAAAAAATACAACTTTTGTGCCGAACGGATTCAATCTCGTGAATCGTGATACAGTTTAATACATTCATTGTAGGATTTGAATTGCTGCTATATCATTAATTTTAAGAGAATTTACCACTTTTAATTGTTGTTAAATTGCAGGATATTCCACATATCGCTCCTCCGACAATGTGGTGCATTTTTTTTTTTAAAGACTTCCCATGTTTTCCCCATATAAATTTTATTTAAGGACTAATGACGAAGTACGAGGGCAAACGGAGAATTCTTCAACGGAAAGCATAAGCGCACCGCGATACGGGCTTTGAAGTTGGGTTTAAACTTAATATTTACAAACTTTTTAAGCTTATTACTTACTTAACTTAATTTTTTGAACAATATTTTTTATAATTACTTTTAGGTAATGTAACATGATTAATTAAAATGTAATTAAATTAAATCAGTCAACAAGTCTATACCCACAGGTTGTAAACAAGGCAGAGTTTACCTGAAGCAGATTGATAAGATAGATCCTAAGGAACTCTTTTAGCCTTTTGAACAATTCCAGACCAACAAGCTGTGCACCGCCCTGCACCTGTCCACTCTGAAAACAAACATTTATATAAAGTTATTTTCATTTCAAAAGGCAACAATACTAAATACCATATTTCTTACTTCAAATATACTGCCGAGTTTCATTTGAAGTGGGGCATTGTACTGGCTCATCACGATAAAGAGATAATTCTAACAAACACATTTAAAAATCGTATTCTGCTCAACACTATTTTAGAGAGTTTACTATACATATTTTGTAAGTACCTACTGACAAGATTATGTATCTGATGATTTCGAATTCGAAATTCAATATTTATTAACGCATTATCAATGGTAATTATCGCTTTAAACCCCGTATAGTATAAAGAATTGTATTCAATAATTGATCACCATACAATCGTATAATCTGTGGGGAACGAAAACCGTCGTACAATTTGAGATCGCTGCTGTGCTAGATAACCGTTTTATGGAAGAAAATAAACTATCTAGTTTCATTCTACATATAGATCCTGAAAATAAACTAATCACTAAGTATTTTTTGTACGCGGGACCATTCAACTGTATTCTGATTGGCTCATTGTGGGATCGACCCATAGACTCAGCCTAACATTATTGAAAACTGCAGTTAGTTGTGCTAGCGACAATAACAGTGCGATTTGATTGATTATCAAAACTGAATAATATTTAGCGCTTGTTTGCCAACGACCAAATAGAAATTAGTTATCAAAAAAATAAAAAATTGGTGTGTGTCGTGGGACACCAGGTAGGAACGAAGTTCCTTCGGCTAATGTAGAATCGACACAAATTGTAAAAAATACAAATTATCAACTAAAATAACAAAATATGTCTCTTTATTTTTGTTTGACAACATAAAATTACATAGAAATAGAATAGAAAAATAGAAATAAAAAAAAGACGTGTAGCACTCGGAGACTGCCGCGGTAAAGCTATTGTATAGCATTTTTTATCAACTTATGTAATTATAAATAAAAACTTATTAATTTAGACTTAGACTGGCTACTAAACGGTGGACGGCCGTGTTCTATAATCAAAAATTCAAATTCAAATTTCAAACCGCGTCTACATTTCCAAATGTCATAAGTTATCTATCTGTTTTATTAACGGAATTTCGACTTTAACTTTGTGTGCTAGATATCAAATTAAGTTTAAAAAAAGTCTCATTTAACGGTTTTATTCCACGCATTTTTTCCACGCATATTTCTTACGGTTTTACTATCACATTTTTTTCAGTTCGGTCACGCAGCGAAATCCCTATCCCCTCCAAGCCTGCCGTAAGGAACTTCGTTCCAATAAAATACAAACTTATACGAGCATACGCCAAATCTATACGTCGAATTTTTTTTTTATTCAGTTATTTGGCTGATAAAACTTAATCGGACATTATAAAATAGGACATAATTATCATATCTGATCTCATAATGTTTTTAACCAAAATGGAAACTAGAACACTAGTTCATTCATTAGGCACAGCGTTTCTCTTTATGCACACACTATATAACCCTACACATACACACATTTACAAACCTTATACCTGCCCTACACAATCGAGAGTCGACGTCATCCGAGAGTTGTCGAACATAAGGGTGTGGAACAGTTTTGATTTGTATCGCGCGGTCTCGTAGGTAATATGTCATTATTTGCTAGAGCAGAGACCTCGCCCGCTTTACTCTAGTTTTACTATAAACTCTCATAATGGGCACGAGTGCAGTAGGATTATTCTAGATTTCTGTATACGTAATTGATCGTCAATTGACGCCTAACAAAAAAGACTTACCACGTATATAGAAATCAACACATAATAGCAAACTCACTTATACGGGTGTACATGTCTCTGGATTTATCACGAATCCAAAAATTATTGCCGGGGCAAGTATCCAAGTACTTACCTGTTTCTTCCCATGGCTAGCCCTGGGTACATTATTTACCGCGCGGCCGCCTTGACTGGTACTGGCGCCTTGATGGTGTACCGACGTGCAATAATTGTATACGTGACTGTTTGATTATAAGGATATTATTATAGTGATATAAATTAACAATAACATGAATGAGACGAATTGATAGTGCGATGCAGCGTAAACAATCAATATAATAGAAAATGGTTGATACATTTTATAATTGCGTTCATCTATCCATATCGAATTATAGTGGTCAACCTAGTGTCAATATTTACAAACCACCCGAAAGCTTCCGACTTGGCTTAAAGACTGCTATCATTTGGTAATAGCCAGGACCGACTCTACGTGCTCTGCAAAGCACGTAGACGTTCAGTTGACATACCACTAAACGGTCACTCATCCATAGACTGACCGCACCAAAGCTTGCATAGCTCGATAATTATTTACCGGTCAGTGAGTGCAACTGGCTATGAGCTGCTATCGATATAACAATTGTATTCAGTGTGTGCAAAAGACTATAAATGTTATCATGTTGTGTTTGATGAAGCAGCACTTTAAAGCATGACTACAACAATAGAGAATTATCAACTTTTGTGTAATCAACACGCTCCTAGATGTAAGTCCATCTAGGGCGAGGGAAGTCCTTAAGGGAAATGACTGCAGTTTATCCATATAATCCGGAAAATACTTTACACATAGCTAACATAGCCAAAGTAGAAAACGAGAGATATTGCATCCCACGACCATCGCACGATTTATGCCGGCTTCATATACACTGGCTTACCCCACGTAACGAACGTGACTCGCTAATTTAAAGGTTTAAACATATGACTCGACAATTTTAATTGTTGCAATTCTAATAACATTGACAAATCGATGCCGATTGGCGCGTGCAAGTTGGTGCCATCGATACAATCTTATCGATAAGATTGTTGCGTGAGTCAAACACTATAGGTTTTGTAGCGAAATATTTATGCGCAGATATTATTATGAAATATATGTTTTCTAAAAATGTCTTTGTGGTGTTGATTGAATGATTAGTAGATAGAACTTGTTTATTAGCATAGTCGGCAAACGATTCACATTCATTGGGTCACCTAATGGTAAGCGATCGCCTACAAACGCCTACATGAATCATGGACGTGTTGCAGAACTTACAGGAAAAGGACAATTAAGATTCCGGAAAGGGAGGTGGATTTGAGTCTTCGAATATCTTACCGTACGCAACGCAGTTGCAATAAGCTACTTTACGTTGCTATTCTGAGACCGGGGTAATAACCCGGTCAAGCTGACCATATTTATTCTGTAGAAACTGTCTACAGCGTGTCTCTACCACTCAAAACTTTGCCTTTACCGCATATCGCATGTGTACATGGTTGTATTTATCTTTAAAATATAAACAATAATTTTGTGTTCCACCAAACTTATCACTTGATAATGTAAGTTCCAAAATTGTATTAAAAAGGATACGTGTAAAGGTCCATGTATCTCTTCTTTTCCATGTGCTGCCTCTTGTATACTTGTTCGATGCCTTCCTGGAGGTCGCCCCATATCTGGAAACAAAGTATAAACACTATTTAGTACATTTGGGAACGGAGCAGAGCTGGAGTGTAAGTGGACCGGTCATCTTAGGCCTTAAGCCAACCTCACCTGCAAGTTACACTCTACTAATTAACAGACAAGGTAATGGCGACCAACCCATAGTAAGTTCAAATGGATACACTGATTTTGTTTTACTAAATTTAATAATGTAAACTAATTTTATCTCGTGGTTTTTTGGAAAATCGGGCATGAAATATATTCCATGTACGATTCTGAAAAAAAATACAGTATTAAAATCAATTTAAATGATTGAATTTAGTAAAACAAATTCAGTGTCTCCATTTGAACTTGCTGTGGGTTGGTTCATGTTTGTGTAAGTACAGGGGCGGTTCCGGCAGCAATCCTTGGCTTTCCCAAGGAGACCCCGGGACCGCTCCACATGCGCCGAAGAAGGCCACCGCGGGGTTTTGGTTGGTAGTTACCGGCATAGGGTGTAAATAGTGTTAGGGACTCGGCTCAGCGGTCGCCCGGATGTTTTCCATCTCTCCCGGGCGATTCGCTGGGTCGTAAGGCCGGTAGAACCCAACATAACCGTTCCACCTTCCCCCGGTGGGGCGGTAGCAATAAACGGCTTTCCCCGCGAGAAAAAAAAAAAGAAAAAAAAAAAAAAAAAAAAAAATATGGGTGCGTGTACTTATGTACGCGCGTGAGAAGTTATACTTCTTTGGCATCATTAAATAACCAATAATAAGTATTTAACATTAATAATTTAATAATATTTAGTGTTAATTATATTAAATAAAAGTATTTTAATTTATATCAACATATCCACTCGACATGATAGAAGTACATTCTACTCTCTTCGCGTTTATGCGAGCCTGGTACTTTTTACGGCAACATGTTCCGAATAAGAAAAAACCTAAAGAGTTTTTCTTTGTCCAAATCGTCATTTGTTTATTAATTACGGCTACTCGCCATGAAAAATGGACATTCTACTCTCTTCGCGTTTATGCGAACCTGGTACTTTTTTTACGGCACCATGTTCCAAATTATAAAATAAAAACCGCATCTATATATAATTATATATATATATATGTAGAAGTAGGATTGTAACATCAGGTTCAGTCAGGTCAGGGGACGGCCAAAAGAGAGCGGTTATGTATGTCATGTCAGGATTTGGAGTTCCCATGTTGCAGGGATTAAGTAGCCACAAACTGACAATCAAATGGTAGATTTATTTACACTAGTAACACTAATGAAAATAATACACCTAAAAATATAGCGACAAACAGAATTATTAGTACAGTGTGCGTACAGTGGCAACACAGCCACCCGAATAGCGTATTGCGTAAGCAATGTAGCTATAGCATAGGGTATCGCGTCAGCAATTCCGCATATGCAATATACAGCGCAAGACTGTACCAGGTAAACCAACAGTTCAGTTGGGAGCAGAGCTCTTTCCCGAGTCTAATCCGAAGATAGACTCACTGCACAAGCCAGTGCGAGCTCTTATAAGGGGTAAACCACGCCTCCTTATTCCTCCAAACAGCTCTGTTCATTGGCGTACGGAAATACACCACGTGTTTACTCGATACAATTTACAAAAAGGTTTTAAATCTAATGAGTTTTACTATTAGAATTCATCAAATAATCTAAAAGGAATTATCGTAAAGTTATAACAGTGTTTTAACAACTATAAGCTAACTACGATATCAAAATATAATCTCAACAATGTTTTGAACAGTAAATTCATCAAATAATCTAAAAGGAATTATCGTAAAGTCATAACAGTGTTTTAACAACTAATTACAATATCAAAATATAACCTCAACAGTATCCACACAATATTGAACTCGGTTGTACAATTTATATTCTCAACCACCTTCGACATATATATATATATATATATATATATATATATATATATATATATATATATATATATATATATATATAGAGATAGCCACACGCACTTTGTTGATCAACCGTGCCATATAGTCAGTTTTTTGTTGATCCAAAAACGTATGTTGATCCGGGTCATGATTTGTTGATCCATTACAATATCCCCATGCACATGTGAATCCGTTTGGAGCCACAAGTGTCACGGCCAGAAATAATAATAATTACGCAATTTTTATACAAATCCACCTTTTTGGCATGTTAGCAGTTGTTGATCTGATTCAAATGGGCCAATCACAGCTTGTCATCGTTTGTGATTGGACTAAAGAGAGAGATGGAAAGAATGGGACAGAGACGGAGCGAATAGATGCGTAGTAAATAGATAAACGACGATATCGTGGTCCTTGCGGAATCGCTGGAAGACCTGAGTACAATGCTCGAAGATCTCAACAGAGTTTCTCAACGGGTGGGCCTCAGGATGAACATGGACAAGACGAAGGTCATGTCGAATGTCCATGTTGTGCCCGATTACTGTTGGAAGCTCATCTCTCGAAGTTGTCGACGAATATGTCTATCTAGGACAAGTAGTCCAACTAGGCAGGTCCAACTTCGAGAGAGAGGTCAATCGTCGAATCCAGCTCGGCTGGGCAGCGTTCGGGAAACTTGGCAAGGTCTTCTCGTCCAAAATACCTCAGTGCCTGAAGGCTAAAATCTTCAATCAATGTGTGTTACCAGTGATGACATACGGCACTGAGACGTGGCCTCTAAATATGGGCCGTATAAGACGGCTCACAGTCACTCAGCGAGCTATGGAGAGAGCTATGCTCGGTGTTTCTCTACGTGATCAAATCAGAAATGAGGAGATCCGTAGAAGAACGAAAGTCACCGACATAGCTCAGCGGATTAGCAAGCTCAAGTGGCAGTGGGCAGGCCACATAGCTCGCAGAACCGATAACCGATGGGACAGAAAGGTTCTGGAATGGAGGCCACGTACTGGCAAGCGCAGCGTTGGAAGTCCACCTACAAGGTGGACAGACGACCTGATAAAGATCGCAGGAAGTCGCTGGATGCAGGCCGCTTCCAACAGGTCGGTCTGGAAATCTTTGGGAGAGGCCTATGTTCAGCAGTGGACGTCTTGTGGCTGATGATGATGATGATGATGAAATAGATAAAATATAATAATATTGATCGGTTCATCAAATATGTAATTTTTTAACGCCCGTTAAAATACTTTAACAAGCTACTTTAATAATTAGGTATGTGTAAAATATAAAATAAAAAAAAAGTGTGCGTCTCGGGACACAAACAAAGTCTGGTCAAAGTCTAGTCAAAGTCCTGTCAAAGTCCGGTCAAAGTCCTTTCAAAGTACGGTCAAAGTCCTGTCAAAGTCAGGTCTTAGTCCTGTCAAAGTCCGGTCATTGCCTGGTCACAGTCCGGTCAAAGTCCGGTCAAAGCACGGTCAAAGTCCGGTCAAAGCACGGTCAAAGTCTTGTCAAAGTCCGGTCAAAGCCTTGCCAAAGCCCGGTCAAAGTCCTGTCAAAGTACAGTCAAAGTCCTGTCAAAGTCTTGTCAAAGTCCGGTCAAAGTCCTGTCAAATTCCGGTCAAAGTCCTGTCAAAGCCTTGTCAAAGTCCGGCCAAAGTCCGGACAAAGTCCGTTCAAAGTCCGGTCAAAGTCCGGTCAAAGTCCGATCAAAGTCCGGTCAAAGTCCTGTCAAAGTCAGGTCAAAGCCGACTGGTTACTGTGTGACGCCACCTGGGACTTAAAACACAATTCTCAAAGTTCCAGGGAGGTCGGTTAACGCTGGCTGGTCAACTGGCCCGCGAGACGTGTCACGGAAGGTTCTAGAATATTCTCGAACCTTCCGTTGATCGACGGAGCGCTCGCGTTACGGAACGCATCGGTTCACCCTCCCATAAGAAGTTATCACTTCATAAATAATTTTCGAATAATCGGGGAATATACACGAAAAACAGATTCCGACTTATTGTCAGTTTATTCCTTTTTTATATAGCGCATATATTAGTCAGGGATCCCGGATCCATTTTCCACTTGATTTTCCGTGAGTAGCTTCGTTTCGATGAGACGCCCAATAATTTCCTATGCGAAAATTCTCGATTGTGGTAGCTAACAGAGGTAGCAAGGATAAAATATGTCGATTTGATGATTTAAAAAATAATATTATTAACTGTTTTTTTTGTTAAATCTCAAGATAATTATCTAAATTATTCGAATAAATATTTGTCCTACAAAATGTGTGGTTTGATCAAAGAGTCCTCCCTTCCAATATTTATCGAATTGAAAAAGAGTATAAATCAAAAAATTTAAATTAAGAAGTTTTAAAACATGAAATCGTAGGATATGATCAGTTTGCCACAAACAAAACAAGAATTGTTGCAACAAATTAAAAGAGGAAGACTCAAACGGATGGGGGGTAATGAGTGTCCCGTTCTATACGTAGTATTATTATAATATCTTCTTTGGTAATACGTAGTCGATGAAAATGGCGGCAAAATTTAAATCTTTGATGTTCGGAGCCTACAAAAACTCCACAACGCATATGGAATATATCCGCTACTATGTATATGTCAGATCAACATTAGTTCAAAATTTGATAGTATAAATGGAATCACCAAGGCATTGTAATTGAACAGAGATCAACATAATACTCCGGCTTTAATATATAAAACGGATCCAATAAGTACGTAGGCGTATCAGAAATTTGACCGTTGCGGAGTTGATTGAGTTCAAAATTATTGGAAAAAAACTTGCAAGTATATCGCTTTCTCATAGAATATGTACCTCCGTCTCGATCAGTTGAAGGCGACGTTGCCACTCCGAGCAGAGTACGCGCAATCGGAGTAGAGTTATTCTAGGGAAAAGGTGGACTCAGTAATGTACGGGGGCCCGGCTGGATCAACATAATGCCCAGGTTGGTATTTATATATATATATATATATATATATATATATATATATATATATATATATATATATATATATATATATATATATATATATATATATATTTATATTTATTTATTTATTTATTTTTTTATTTCACTCTCATCATTTTTTCATAACGCGCCTAACTTCATACTGCTCTCATCATTTTTTCTTAACGCGCCTAACTTCATACTGTTAATTTTTTGTGTCACAGGTGCGCGCGCATCTTAAAATTTCACTCTCATCATTTTTTCATAACGCGCCTAAAGAAGTATAACTTCAAAAAAAATGTTTGTGTAAGTAGGTCCAATTAGAATTCACGATTTCCGCGGAGTAAAATCACATTTGTTAAGATGGACAGGTAGGACGATCATAAAAAAGTGGGCATTTTTTGCAACGTCAATAAAATTGTGTTTATACCCACATATGCATGAGTGGGGTATAGGTTTACTGATAGGACCACCAATCAGTTACATAGTCCGAGAGTTTTATAAAGGTTTATAAATAACGCGTAGTAATCCAGTAATCCTATTGGATAAATATTATTTCCACCATTTCTCATACATTATATATACACATGTTATAAAAACATCTACGCAGGTATTGAAACCGAGAGACTCGTTTGAATATATAAATATGTTACATAATATAATATGTATGTTGGTTGTAAACGGGCCGTGAATTTGCGATTCCTATAAATCAGGCGAAAGGGGTCGTTTGTAACTTGATATTTTCTAATTATTAGATCTAGTTAGCGCCGGCTTCGCACGGGTAAAACTATATTTGTTACATCACATTACAAATCTATGAATTTTTCGGCTTTTCTGTACTATAATGTATATGTATTATACATAATATCCTTCCTCACGAATCACTATCTATTGCTGAAATTGAATTAAAATCAGTAATAGTATGTACAGTATCCGTAATAATTTAAAAGGTCTTAACGAACAGACAGCGGAAGCGACTTCATTTTATACTATGTAAAGAAGAAGATTTGTTAAACGCTAGTGTACGTACCTAATTGATATGGAACAGTAGTTATTAATGGTTCATTAAAACGACGTCACGTGTGTTACCTCGAGCCACAGATGGGGCCCAACCTGTTCGTGTACAAGCTGTCGCACACATTATATTCATAGATTGGTCAAAACTTCGGTACTTTTGGAGACGCGGCGTGTCGTATAATCTCCTGTACAAGAGTAGTAGGCCGCGTCCCGTCCGTGGTTCGGCTCGTGCTGTTGAACTGGACCAATTTGGGCTTTCGGATATCTCACTGACCGTACGAAACGCAGCAGCAAGCCGCTACTTTACGTTGGTTTTCTGTGAGATAGTTATAACGACCTGTTCGAGCCGGCCCATTCATGCTGTAGACAAAACTATGATAATAATACTGTGACAAAACTGTCTACCACGTGACTCTACCACTCATAAAAAATCGTGTCTTATTCGTTTTTGTTACCGGAAGTAATGAGAAGTCATTGACCAAGCATAATCTCAATAGTAATTTATTGACAAGAAGTAACCGTCAATAACAATACATAAAGTTGTATACAAAGCTATTTTCAAATAAACAGAGGCTTGTTTTTTAAGGAAAAAGTAAGAATTGAAATATTTGTTTACATTATAAGTCAGGTTAAGAAAAACAAATGTAAGGTTGTTTACTTGTTCTCGATAGGCATTAAAATACGAAAATAAAATGTATATTTCGTCAAGAATCCTACTGTGTACCTATTATGTACATGAGAAAGTCTGGATGTTTGCGATTTTGTAAACTTGGACGTTTATTAATCCATCACGACTTAACTTGATCGGATTTGATCAAATTTGCTACGCAAGTAGACTACGACCTTGATTAGAACATTGGAACTTTGTATCCTTTGAGGACATTCACGTGGACAGATTCGAGAGCAAATGCTAGTACTTAGTATATTTCACTTTTACGCTTATAAACCAGTTATGGTTTGAAATATTCCGTTCTAGGTCATGTAAGGTTATGTTTCGAATAAAAAATATAATATTATCATAATCGTTTGCTGCTGTTTGTTTAAAAGAAAGAGATAAAATGGTGGGTTTCCTTACGAGTAAACGACACAATGTATAAATGTCCATACCGCTGGTTCAATATGAAATAGCAACACCCGGGATTTGGTCTACACGAGTCAGAGACAACTTATAGTTTACCGATTTTCTACTGTGACGTATTCAGACAGCAGAGGAATTTTGGGAAACCATAATAATATGTCATATCACCTGTAAGAGGTTAAATTAAATTGTGCAAGACGATCGGTCAAGAAATGTAGTTACGAAACGCAAACACCGACGTGGACAAAACAGGATACAGACACGCATTTCTGAATGTATTCTTACTAATAAAACATTACGTTCAATCAACGTCGGCACATTTGTACCGAATGATAACAACGCCACGCCTCGCCCCATCTCAAAATAAACCAAAAGTGGATAAATATCAACGGTTTTTGACGGAATCTAACTCTATTTACAATGTTTGGCGGCGCTCCAAACGGTTGTGAGTAATGCAATTTTTTTCCGAACATTTATCACTTCCTCATATTGTAATAGAGATGATAATCGCTTGACCGATAACAACAGTGAAAGTGGTGTTATTGTGGACTTTAATGTTTGTATGACTCTAGATGTATATGCGATTCACTAATCAATAATTGACCCAGTATATCTTGAATACGGCATATTTTTGTAAATTTCGTCGGGTGTTTAGAGATCTACAAATCTCAGCCTTTGTCCTTAATCTCATAGTCGCTCAACTCGCTTAACTGGAGAAAAGGTATGGCGTATATGGCGTTTCTCTGAAAGATCGAATCATGAATGAGGCAATCCATGAGAGAACTAATGTTATCGACACAGCTCACAGGACTAGCAAGCTGAACTAACAATAAGTTAGTCATACTAGCTCTGAAACCGACAACCGTTGTAGAAGTTTAGTAGACGCGTTCTTGAGTGGAAACCACGAGTCCGAAGACGTATTGTAGGACGCGTTGCTGCTGCGTGCAGCAAAGAAATACGCAAAATAGATGGCAGCATTTGGATGAGTAGATCCGAGGATCGAGCTCAATGGTGCACTTTAGAAGAGGTATATGTTCAGCAATGGACTAATACGGGCTGTAATAATGATGATCTTCAATACAGATATCAATATAGGTTATAATAAAGACAGGTTAAATGCCTTATAGCCCAAGAGCCCGTGAGTGCCAGACCTTCGTATTTTAATAAAAGCTGAAAATTTTTCTATGTGTGTCCCTAGTACAGGTAAGAATGATCCCCACCCATGAAGCTGAGGCAGCGGTGGCTTTGGCAGTTAACAGGTAACAAAAGTGTATAAAATTCCATCTCAAATTTATCATAATATAAAACTGAATTTTTTAATATTTGATTCATAATAATATCAAAACTCGCGTTGCTCATTGCCAGACAGTTAGTATGGTTGCAACCCTCTGCCGGACACCCTTAAACTATTATAATTTATAATTATACTTACGTTATATTATAAAACCTAAATTTTATATATAATTTTTTGGGGGCCTATTAATCTATGTTTACATAATAGCCGGACAGTTTCGACGGTTCTATCATCTTGCCAGACGCATTCAAGGTGAGCAGTTCGGGGAGCAAGGGGCGTATACAGTAACTAGTGCGAGTGAGACAGAGCGCTTGGTCTATTGCGGCCCTTCACTGCGCATCCACTGTTATCAAGTTAAAATTGTGCAGTTTATTTTTTTCTTAATCAAGAAATTTCATTAAATAATTTTTTACAGTTTGAATAACAAATATTTAAAACGATACTCAGTAAAAATGTTCTAATACAACTTCAATCATATCGAAACTCTAATAATTTTTTTTTTATTTTTTTTTCATTTTTACGAAGTAAAAGTTTATTATTTTCAATTCTATCAAAATTGTAAAGCCAATGAATTGTACTATGTTATGTACTAGCTTTTGCTCGCGGCTCCGCCCGCGTGAACAGCATTTTCCGGGATAAAAGTAGCCTGTAACCGTTTCCAGGGTCCCATCTATCCCTGTAGATAAATTCATCAAAATTGGTTCAGTGATTTAGGCGTGAAAGCGTAACAAACAAACTCACTTACGCATTCATTTTTACTAACTAACCCTTTTCATCTCTTATTAACTAAAATTTCCAAAATTCCTGAAACACGTATTTATTTGTTTTACGTCAATAACCGAAATACAAAATTTTGTTTATGTAACTTTCAAAATGACGGACTTTCATACATATTAGCATCCTGTATTTTGACCCCTTTGGTGTGGAATTTTCTAAAATCCCTTCTTAGTGGGTGCCTACATCACAAAATGAATATACAGTCCGAATTTCATGCTTGTAGCCTTGATAGCTTGCGCTCGGCGATGATGAATCAGTCAGTCAGTCAGGACATGTAATTTTATAAGTATAGATTTGCCATATGCCATGCCATTGTGTTATGTATTTTTCGTAATTTACGAATAGTCTGGCATTTTTTTAAAGTTTCTTCAGAAAATATTATTATATGTTCATCATTTTTCTTACAAACAAACCAAACTATTTTTTCGTCACTCATAATAGCACTTTATTACAACTGATCACATTTATTTTATAAACTGCACAGAAAAATAATACATTTATTATGAGCATAGCCGTTCACCAGATAGTTACAATAAACAACAGCTGATGCGCAGTGAAGGGCCGCAATAGACCAAGCGCTCTGTCTCACTCGCACTAGTTACTGTATACTAGAACTGCTCACTTTGAATGCGTCTGGCAAGATGATAGAACCGTCGAAACTGTCCGGCTATTATGTAAACATAGATTAATAGGCCCCCAAAAAATTATATATAAAATTTAGGTTTTATAATATAACGTAAGTATAATTATAAATTATAATAGTTTAAGGGTGTCCGGCAGAGGGTTGCAACCATACTAACTGTCTGGCAATGAGCAACGCGAGTTTTGATATTATTATGAATCAAATATAAAAAAATTAAGTTTTATTTTATGATAAATTTGAGATGGAATTTTATACACCTTTGTCACCTGTTACCTGCCAAAGCCACCGCTGCCTCAGCTTCATGGGTGGGGATCATTCTTACCAGTACTAGGGACACACATAGAAAAAATTTCAGCTTTTATTAAAATACGAAGGTCTGGCACTCACGGGCTCTTGCTCTATTACATGCCAAATTTATTTTTCTGAAATGGAAATTATTAATCTGAATCTATTTTCTTTCCTCTATCGCGCTTCAGATAAACAAACATGTTTCAAACTTGGTAAAAAAGCATCTACCCGAAAAGCCCCCGTCCTGCGGGCAGTCCGGTAAATATTCACAGACTACGCGACAGTTCGATACAAAATAAGAATTTCAAAACTAATCTCATCATTTACGTTGCGAATTAGAATATACCCAACAATCGAGAAAAACACACTTAAATATTAAACTGAATTATATGAATGGCAACTAGGAGCACGTGTAAAATACATGGGTTCTAAAATACCTAACTAAAAGTTTGTTTACACTGTGAATAAAAAGACAATTCTGTTCTAGAATCTAGATACATTAGGAAGCGCGACTGACTCCTCAACACACTGGTGTGACGACGAGTCGACTTAGTAAGTGAATTGAAGACCAAACCTACATATCGTCGTTGCGCTTGCCAAAACCGCTATGTGTTTTTTGTCAAGTTTTCAGGGGAGATAAAAAACTACTTTATTAAACGATGGATGCACTTATCAATAAATTAAAAATGTAGTATGGTGGCAAAAAAAATATGGTATAACTGATATACAAGTGAAATTGATTACATGTACTGATGATTCACAGTAATTTTTTTTGTCATTTTGATGCACATATCAGAATTGTTTGCCGAGAATTTTGCCAAACCATTTCTTACAAGTGGAAATGTTCATGTATCAGATTTTTAAGGAACTGAACTGGATAAATTAATTCTGTTATGTGAATAATAGAACTGCTGGTGCTAAATTAAAAATATGTATTCACTCAATCTGAGTTCAGTTTGAGGTCGTGGGTTCGATTCCCACCCCGGGCAAATATTTGTGTGATGAGCACGAGTACTTGTTCTGTGACTGGGTGTAATTTATCTATAATTTATGTATGTATTTAGAAATATATTATTATATTTATCTGGTGTACACAGTACAAGCTCTGCTTGGTTTGGCACTAGACAATCGTGTGTGAATTGTCTAGGAATATTTTTATTTATTTATTTTTATATTTCAACTGATATTATTGAGAGCCTCTTCTTCAATGGGTTGTGAATTTAACATTTCCTCCAAGTCTTCCTACATATTTTTGAGTGGTAGAGCCACGCTGTCGACAGTTTTGTCTACAGCATGAATGGGCTGGCTCGACCGGATCGTTCCACTGTCTCACAGAAAACCGACGTTAAGTAGCGGCTTGCTGCTGCGTTTCGTACGGTGTGTGAGATAACCGGAAGCCCAAATCCCCTCCCCTTCCCAATCCCTAATTATCCCTTTCCTTTAAGGTCGGCTACGCGCCCATGACTCTTCTGGTAGTGGGCGTACATGGGCGGTGGAGATCACTTACCATCAGGTGACCCACTTGCTCGTATGCCGCTATGCTATAAAAAAAAACAAAAATGGAATACTTTTTAGCAATTTGTATGTACCTATGTACCGTTTAGATCCGCGAATAAAGAAATCTTTAGCCGCGAATATAGGAATTGGGTCGCATTTTTTTAATCCGCGAATAGTGAAAACGCGACTGAAGGAAACGAATAAAGAGCTCTTTCTGTAATTTAATCTTAATCTAATGTAGGAACATGTTACTTCTGGAGCTTATTATAATTCAAAGTATGCTTAAAGTTAATTTGGAAACATCTACTTCAACCATCAAGGTGGGCAACCTTGACAATCAACAAATTATATAAATAAACAAAAAAATAAAGATATAAAATCACACCAACTACTAAAATTTCTTTTCTCTTAATAATAATAAAATATTATGAATCAAACAATATTTGGAATAGTATTACACTAAGGTCTAGGTATCTATTTAGGAATCAGTCTTCAGATTTAATGCATGAGGCTGTTGTAGAAAATGTGGTTAGCCTCGGTGCATATAATTTTTTATGTTTGTAAGCTCTCGTATTTGGTCTTCTCTATTTTTCTTGGTGTGTTGTTTACAACACTTTTAGCACTTTAGTGCTGTGAGGTTTGGGTTTGTTCGCATTCTTCTTTGAGGCAGTATTTGCCATTTCTCTGGATGCCGAAGTTTGAAAAAAATGTTTCCCTTTTATACAGCAAGCCTCTGATGTCTGAAACTACAGGATCCCCAGCCTTTTTCCCTGGTCGTATCGAATCCAGCTGACATGTACGATCATTGTTTTTGAAAAACTTGTAGTAGTAGTGTTATATTAATACGAAAATATCCTTGACCATATTTTTTTACGCAACCTTATTAGTATGTGTTCTGCAACACATTTTATACCCTAAAATATATTTTTCATTCGGTAAAGAGATGGGTGAAGGTCGATGTTACCCGGGATCTCAGACCATGTGCAACAGATGATAAAAAAACTTTCAATTTGAACACATAACGACTTTTGCATTGCCAGAAATTAAAATAAAGAACACATATAGGATTTGTTAAATCGACTCCGAGACGGAAAAAACACATAATTGTTTTTGTATTCAATGTGGAAATCGATTTCAAGGCCGATAAACGAAAAAAAAAAATTTCAAAAAAATGCACATAACGAGTTTGGCAAGCGCAACGACGATATACAACAATTATATCTAACCGATGCAATGGTTATCATAGATGACAAAGTCTCTATGTATAGGTATTTGGCGAAAGTGCAGCACTAAGATTCTCGGTGAAACCTCTTTCGTTTCAAGTAGCTACATGGATAGTCATCTCTTCTAACCAGACTAGTCTATTTACTCTTCGTGAAATTACTGATCTTTACATAGTATAAAATGAAATCGCTTCCGCTCTGTTCGCTTAGATCTTTTAAACTATTCAACGGATTTTAATGCACTTTTCAGCAATAGATAGAGTGATTCATGAGGAAGGTTTATATGTATATCACGCTATGACCCATGGGAGCAGGACAGTAACATGCAGGTGAAATCGCGAGGGTCAGCTAGTAAAGAATAAATATCTGCTAATTTTTACAAATGATCTTGCAGAGCACCTTGTAGACTAAAGACTTTTTATAACCGTTTTTGACGTGCTATCACGATCAATAGACCAATTTAATTTCATCTACAGCACGTCATCTGCATCCTTGATTCGAACTTACGTCATTACGTTGTGGTCGCGTTCGCGAGTAGTGTTTACTGAGCCACGAGCTCCGCAAACGTGTCGAGGGGAGAATTAATATCATCATACACCTACACCCTCCCACATTGGGTTTCTCTCGTTTCGTGGGTGGCGTGAACCATCGCATTTGTATTTGTCACAATCTTATTTTATCCCGGCACGGCAGTAACTATCGCCTGATTGTTCTGGTGGTAGCGTAGTCTCAGAAGCGGGAGGTTCTAGTTTCAGTTCCGAGATCGGGCAATCACACTAGGGATTCTGTGCCTGGTATAGCTATAGGTTCGCCCCCTATCACATCATGGGTCGGCAAAAAAGTCGGTGAAACATGGGTAGAGCACTAGTTGCACCTCTGCCTATCCCTTCAAGGATAAAAGCGTCTACTTATATTTATTTTATTCATACCTATATGTTGTCCCAGGTAGGGCAATCACAATTTGTGTTTCGATTCTGTCTAAGATTGTAATTTGTATCCGTTGTGGCGATATAGGCTCGCCACCTACGTCATAGGTCGGAATAAGCTCAGCGACCCGTGGGTGGACTAGTTGCACGTCTGCCAATCTTTTCGGGTATACAGGATTGTGTTTTGTTACCCGTGGCTTCGTAGACACAATTTCTGTGCCAACTGGGACACCGCATAAATCCATACTTGGACAGCTTATAAGATTATCCGGATAAACGTGCAAACCTTTAAGGCGCTTTACAAGTAGCTGCTTCACTCATGTAGGCTACAGTAAGTTACATAACTTTATCCATGTGCTTCGTGGGTAGTAGTCATTCAAGCGTTCGAATATTTAAGCTCTTTATATTTGTTTTTTTTTTATAGCATATGCCGGCAAACGAGCAAGTGGGTCACCTGATGGTAAGTGATCTCCACCGCCCATGTACGCCCACCACCAGAAGAATCATGGGCGCGTTGCCGACCTTAAAGGAAAAGGATAATTAGGGACTGGGAAGGGGAAGGGATTTGGGCTTCCGGATATCTCACTCACCGTACGAAACGCAGCAGCAAGCCGCTATTTTACGTCCGTTTTCTGTGAGACAGTGGTAACGACCCGGTCGAGCCAGCCTATTCATGCTGTAGACAAAATTGTCTACAGCGTGGCTCTACCACTCAAAGATCCCGCCACTATGACTCCTGTACGCCAGGATCAACATTGGCACATATACAACAACCGGGACTTCGAACTCTCCATGACCGAAGGGACAGGAAATCAAAACCACTAAACGCCGATCCCATCCAGAATTCGAATCCCCTCAAACGCAAGATTTCAAATCATTCGCCATAATTATTTATATGAAACAAAACGGTGTTGCTAAGTTATTTTCGTGCCAAAGAAACATAAATATACAAAAATTGTTCGTCTCACAACGTAATATGAAAGTGAAAGCTGTCAATTCAAACAGATTTCTCGTTTGAATCCTTTATAGCAGGTTCGTCTGTCCGGTTGAGACTTTAGACATCATAATGGCGAATCAAAATAAAAAAATATATTACCACGACAAATTATATTAGGTAATTATCGGATTTTACGTATAGTCAATGAATATACGACCATCCGGTTTCGGTCAGTCACTTAAGAGAAAAATAAGCACACAATCACATGTACAGGTTTATACTCGTATGACACTCACCATCATCGTCACATGTCCTTATTTTCGAAAAATCCAAAGATCACTTGAGTCCACTTTAGTACTTTAATCTGGGTTAATATGGGTTCGCAGAATGCACATACCTTCAAAAATCTTATGACGGTTTCTTAGGTATGCAGATTCTTCACGATGTTTCCTTCACCGTGAAAACAGGCGATAATTACCAAAGACACGTAACCACACGTAACTTCTAAACGTCAGAGGTCTATGTATGCTTTTGGGACTGGTTTCGACCCTGCGACTTTCATCTCAGTAGTCTGCACCAACTCCCACTAAACTATCGCTGCTTCCAATAATGTAATAAGGTATATTATACGAAAAGCAACCATTGAAATTCCCTTTCCCTACCATAGTCATCTCCCGAACACGGTTCCTCTGAGCCTAATAGCCTCCAAGTCACAGTAAGCGAGCGAACATCCATTGAAAAAGAGAAACCGAATCGAATCAGACAAATTAAAACATAATTTTAACAAGTAAACGAGCCAATTTCCATACAAATTACACACATGTACAGTTAGTCGAGCGAGCTGTGGCCCGAAACAATGTCAATGCTAGGTAAGTGGAACAGCACAGATGCAGACGGCTGTGGGCGTCGTAGCTAAGTGACGGATTCACGTATACCATACATACGGTGTGACAAATCATTCCATACATTATAAATAAATACACCTAACAGTCACACACGCAATATTGAGTGCTGAACCCACACTAAGTAAGTACATTATAAATACACCCAACAGTGGCACACATAGCTCTCATTCTAACGCTAAACTAAGATAGTCATGTGTCGGTATCAGGAAATACGAGAGAGGTGTTGGTTTCCCAACACCCAGACCCAGACCAATAAATAATAGTGAATCACATAAAATAAACTTATCTCGGTGCGCGGATCCAGCCAGCTTGTCGCCTACTACGGCATGGACTGTCAAATAATTATAGGTTATAAAATGTACTTACCCTTAAACTTAACTTTTTGTTTGTTAAATTCAATTTAGGTTTGCAGTATAATTATGCTATAGGTATCCTTTTGTCTTTAAAACGCGGAAGGATAACCTCTCTCTTCTTTTGAGATCCATAATTTTAACAGTTACTTTTGTAGTTTGTGTTAGTTCGACAATCAGTTCTTCTGGATATTCTTGCAGGACACAGTCGTGAGGGATCGAGAACAATCCGATCAAGATATTACAAATAAACAAGCAATTACAAAAAATCTTAGAAATCCTAAACTTGATCATTCTATAGCAGATTAGTCATCTGTTTGCATCCAACAAGGTTTCGATTATATCTTATTTATTATTCTTCTGAAAAGTTCGACCAATATCACCCACATTCCAAACTAACGATGTCCTATAATGCTGCATTGTGAATTATATGGACCGTTTACAGGAAAAACGCAACGAACGTCTCAAAACAGGTAAACTATGCAAATATACATATAACCCAGTCAGAATCCAGTGAATTTGAACAGCATAATAATTATTACGCAATGTTATAGGTAACTGCTTTACCATATTTTCTGTAACCAACCAGCGAAGCGACCCCGAAACGCATCACGGCGCGATATATTTGCAAGCAGTTAGATTAAAAGTAGTGAAAAGCAAAAGCCGGTCCAACAAGATGTATAGACGACTGACGGAGGATCGCTTTTTTTGATCGATTCGTTTGTTCCAGCATTCGACTTTTTGATAATATCAATGGCAAACCCTTATGGAATTTTAGTCAGTTGAAATGGAAATGGTGAGCCCGCCTGCGTTTTTTCACGACAGTATTATGATGAAACCGTCTGCTCTAATAATTTGAATAATAATATTGAAAATCAACACATAAACGACTTGTAGGCTTTATAAAAGCCAAGGATATTTTGTACGGAATATGCTCAGTTGTAATTCAAAATACAATATTATTCATATACGTGTGGAACAAAACAGAATATGATGCAAACTGTTGTGTCGTTCAAGGAGGCCAGACCATTGTTAGGGTGTTATCATCACATTTAATCTTTTTAACGGTCACCTAACTTACTCACAACACAGGTAATGGATTCATTAATATTATCATGGAACTTATACTATTCTGTAATGACAAGTTCAGACGAGACTAATCGTTTTCAATAAGAGACTCGTACCAACAAAAGTTATTAGGGTTTTGTTGATCAATTCGATTTAAAGTCTGGTCAGACGGTTCAAATCGCAGTTGATCGATTAAAGTCGAACGTGATCAAATCAGAAATGAGGAGATCCGTAGAAGAACGAGTCACCGACATAGCCCAGCGGATTAGCAAGCTCAAGTGGCCACATAGCTCGCATAACCGATAACCGATGGGGCAGAAAGGTTCTGGAATGGAGGCCACGTACTGGCAAGCGCAGCGTTGGACCTGACAAAGGTCGCTGGAAGTCGCTGGATGCAGGTCACTGCCAACAAGTCGGTCTGGAAATATTTGGGGGAGGCCTATGTTCAGCAGTGGACGTCTTGAGGCTGATGATGTTGATGATGATAATTGTGAAATCGTTGTAAGATAACGAGTGTATTCAAAAAACGTCACGACGTATATGGAGAGAGGTAGCTCGAGTGGAGGCACTGCCTGAACTTGAGGCACACCGTGTGATGAAGCAAATTTCGTCACAGCGCCCAGTGTGGAATTTGAACGAGTTGAGTCATATTTTGTCGCGCTCAAAGGAGCTTCAGTCTCGAGTTGTGTGTTTAGAAGATACATGGGGCCTTACTTATAAACGTTACTTGTGCATTGTTTAGTTAATATACTGTTTTTCTTTCTTTATAGTCACTTTATAAATTGCGTTGGCAGAGAATCAATCAATGCTTAAGTAACGTTTATAAGTCTACTACTACTAGTACATAGTACTACTATAGTACATACTATTAGTATATAGTAATTAGTATAGTCTTTTTCTGTCAACGTGATTTATAAATTTGGTAGAAAAGACGAAAATAATGTTTTAACTAAGCGGTGATAATATCTATTTCAGCACCCTCAGTCTACCTCAAATCGAGGGGATGCTCAGCAGCCTAGTCTCTTAAAAATCTGTCAGTCCATCTGGGAAGTGAATCTCGATTCAAATCCTCATTTAGGTAAATTCGAAACACACTTAAAAATGACTATATTTCTTACTATAAAAATACATGGTGTAAGATATAAAATTTTGCTGTTTTAAAAATAATATCAGGATCAAAATATTTATATTTTTACTAAAATGTATTTGCAGATATAAAACTATAAACTAGGCCAGCATAAATAACAATACAACTTTAAATGGTACTCGTCAGGGAAAAACTGAGAATAAAATTTTAAGTACTCTAAAATAATGCAGGACATTTTGTAATTTGATGTCATTGCGAGTCGAATTCACCGGGCGATCGAGTCATCGCATTGTTAATTCAAACTTAGCAAACGTACAAGTCGAAGTTTGTTCTCTAGATCTCAGCCTATGTGTGTGACTCAACAGCCAATGGGTGTTATTCATTTATTTTATTCATATTAGACGTAGCATCTTACGATGAAGTGGGTCACTACGTAATAAAATTACAACTGAGACGCGGTCGTATTATTTAGGAAGTTCTAACCTCGTGTCTCAGGTCGTTGCGAAAGGAACCAAAACGCGTACGTCCATGATTGAACCGGAAAGCGGAAACTAGGTTTCTTCCGCATGCGTGTCTATGTAGATTAACGTTTATGCTGATCGTTTTTATAGCAAAGGCCGGCAAGCGAGCAAGTGGGTCACCTCATGGCAATTGATCTCCACCGCCCATGAAAACCCACAATACTAGACGAATCATGACCGCCTGGTTGATCCGACTTGAAGGAAAAGGATAAATAAAGGATTGGGAAGGGTAGGGCGATTTGGGCCTCCAGATATCTCATTCACGGTACGAAATACAGCAGGAAGCCCCTACTTAATATCGTTTTCTGCGACGCAGCGACTCGCTCGAGCCGGCCCATTCATGCTGTAGACAAATTTGTCTACAGTGTGGCTATACTATGCAAGAACCAAAACCTCAAATGACCCATGACATAAGGTCTATACGAGTAAATATTTTGGCTAAAGTGCTGAACATCGAATATTTTAGCATTTTTACCACTACAATATAAATGGAGTGATGACCAAAAAAGAAAAATGCAATCTCATTCTATCCTAAACCTGATGAAATACAATTGGGTTGACTTTGGCAGTTACAATCACGACTACTATCTTTCGATAGAAAAATGTATACAAATATACATTTGTATACAGGTAAATGGATGAAGGGAGGAGCTGATATCTCGCCAGGTGGTAAGTGCAACGCCTGCCCATAAACAAAAACAAGACCACAGAGAATTTGAATTAGAAAGCACTGCATAACGCACATGATCTCTTAATGCTTAGTAATTGCACTGGTATCAATGCCTTTCAAAGATCACTAGAAGAAGATACACTTGGCGACAAAAATATATAAAGCAGTGTACAGTTGTAGGTAGCATCTACCTACTCAGACGGACTGCCGTACAAGAGACCTACCACCTAGTGAGCTTCATCTTCAAACCCCAAAGTTGAAAGTTGTTAATCGAGACGGTTCTTAACTAAATTTAAGATAATCTGTTCACCCGTTTAAAAATCGCAGATGTTTTTCTAAATGACTTCGAAGATTTTCTGCCTGTCATGCGATAAATTCCAACTAATAAAATATAGTGTTTCTCTTAAAAAGCAGTCAACGGCGTTATTGGATTGTATAAAAATACTGGCTGCTAGATACACAAATAAAAAATAATGAATGTGCTATTGTCGCTCATTGTAGTGAATCAAAGGGCGCCCACACTGCCCTGGTATTGTGTGTGATAGGCCAGCTCATACAGTTACAGCGGTCACGGACGTTGCACACACTAGATCCTTATTGTATCCACTACAGTTACATTTGTGAGTAGATACAGCTACAATTTTTTTGTTAATGTACCTGACGTCAATTCGTTTCTTCATTAGTATTAGAGACGAGAATGTTTTGACTACCGAGTATTATATCGAAAGAAGCCAACTACTGACACGAAAAAATGTTGCCCTAAACTTTAGTCTAAACAGATGTTTAAAGCCTCTTTTGAGGTGGGCGACTGATACGGATATTGCGACACGCGACGCGATTCAGCGGGTTTAGAATGTGATTAAAAACACGAAACGTACTATGCGTGCCAAATAAGAATAGGACTGTCAAGACGCCATTTTGTTCAGCAATACGCGCAAACTTCATTACCAAAGTGTATGGTGTGCCAAAAAATCAGTAAACAAATTATATTCAGTTTAAATGTTTAATGTGCGCTTTTTTGGTATTTCTAATACATTTCACGCCAAATTAATTATAAATGAGTAGGATTTCAAAGAAAAAGCATATTTATAAAAATATCAATAACAAGGAAGTCCAGTAGGCAACAGATATAAGACACACGCGCGTATACACGAAAGCGTAGCTAACGGCACACTGGTAGCTTCTCAATAGCGTCACAAAATTGCGTCATATTAGGGTGATAGTAGCATTAACTGTGTATTTGTTCATTTTTTAAACTCTTTCCATACAGTTCCATATTTAATTTATCCAAAATTATCCATTAATAAAATTCAAGAATAGTATTGATTAAATAAATATAATTATTATACAATAATTAAATCTATATCTATGAACAATAAAAAATATATTAAATTTCTTTTTTGCACTTTTTTTTGCTAGCAGTACTACTTTGACAGTTATCGTGTGAAGTTGGCAGCAAACGCGATCCTATTCTTATTTGGCACGCATAGTACATTCGTGCCGGTCTTGGGTCGAGAGACTAACGAGTTAGTCCATTGAAATGTTACATTTTTTAGGCCTCACCTTGCGTTTCTTAGAGGAGTCAATTTTATTTTTTTGATGTGTAGGGGGGGTAAGTGTAAAGCTAAAATCAAGTTTGTGGGGTCGCCACCCTTGTCCCACGGCCGCCATCTTGAAAATAGGGGTTGAAACAGTTTTTACGATATATGTCTTAAACTATTTATCTGATAAAAAAAATTTGTTAACGTTTTTTGTTGCTAATTAAATTCTCTATAACTTTGGTCCAGTAACTTTTTGTCGTAAAACTATAAATAAAAAAGTTATAAGTGAAAATGTAATAAAGAAAAAAATAAAGATGATAATTCTCTTGACAGCCTAAGATACAAACAATTCGCCAAGGCAGTGACAAAAAGTACTTCCTCCAACACAAGACACAGAACACAGTTCTCCAGAACAATGGAAGCACACTGCGGAACATTTTAGCCCTGCTTTTCGACATCCACACATCGCTCCACAGTTTCCTTTGCATTTACAAAAGATCAATTTAAGAAGCTCAGGGGGTGCTGGAGGTTTAGAGCTCTGCACTGGCATCAATAATTTTCCACATTTTTTCCAGCCCCAGTCTTCAGGATCATTATTATTACCAAGCCACGACTGGACCTGATGGTAGACTCGGAAAGTATGAAAGCGAGCTGTGTCTTGTGTTGGAGGAAGTGAAGATAAATTAAATGTACTTTTTGTCACTGCCTTGGCGAATTGTTTGTATCTTAGGCTGTCAAGAGAATTATCATCTTTATTTTTTTCTTTATTACATTTTCACTTATAACTTTTTTATTTATAGTTTTACGACAAAAAGTTACTGGACCAAAGTTATAGAGAATTTAATTAGCAACAAAAAACGTTAACAAATTTTTTTTATCAGATAAATAGTTTAAGAGATATATCGTAAAAACCGTTTCAACCCCTATTTTCAAGATGGCGGCCGTGGGACAAGGGTGGCGACCCCACAAACTTGATTTTAGCTTTACACTTACCCCCCCTACACATCAAAAAAATAAAATTGACTCCTCTAAGAAACGCAACCCCAAATGTAACTTTTCAATGGACTAAGTGACGTTTTCCGATACTCATCTGAGACGACGCGACGCAATGAAACATTTATTTTTGAATTTTTGCAGTCTAAGGGGGCAGGTGATAGCTGTTTGATGGTCTGGGGAGGGTCAGGTGATGTCTGTTTTGTATAGACAATCGCACGTCCAACCCATAACCCACAAGGTACACAAGTGCATGGAAACGCCGTTATCGTCGCGCAGTGCGGCTTTTTACCTCGGTCGCGCACCTCAAAACCCACCTTTAGATTTAAGGCCTGTTTCACAATGTTAAACTTAATGTTAAGCGGCAGCTAATGCATTACACAGCGAAATTACGAAGCACCGACTTTGTATTTATCTGTATTACATTTTATTTGACAGTGACAGCCTCCATGGCGCAGCGGGCGAGTAGCTGTGAAGCGAAAGGCCGCGGGTTCGATCCCCGCACCGAGACAAATGTTTGTGTGATCCACAAATATTTGTTTCGGGGTCTGGGTATTGTGAGACCGAAAGTATCACGTAGGTCCTGATAACCACGACACAAGACTAGAATCTTATCTTACTGTGGGGTCAGGACTATGTATGTGACTGTTGGGTGTATTGTTTATTTATTTAATAAGTAATGTTTACTCGACATTGTGATTCAGATGCGTACAATAATAACTAGAATTCGACAGTGATTCTCAATGGAGGGTGGTACGGACTGTCGAAACGTAAGTCGCCGGTTCGAAACCGACCCTAAAGGCATGTGTATTTGTTGATATGCTTTAACTACAACTGGCTATGAGCAGCTCGAAAAAAAATATAATAAAGTCAGTGACATACCTGATCGAAGTTTTTCTGCCGCAACGGCATCTGTGGTCGTGCGCTGGTTGTGCTCATGTTCCCGCACTTCCTCTTTCAACACCGCATAAATACAACGGACTCGAGCGAATAAAAAACAACTTGCACTAAAATTGCACTAAAAATGTACCGAGAATGTACTGAACATGGGATGCGTTATACTATATTATTAGAGATCACAGTGTACGGTTTAGCTGCTATTTACATAATTTTATATATTTATTTGATGAACGGCACGTTTCTGTTACGATTGTCAGTTCTGAAACAAAAAGAAATGTTTTGGTTAATTTTTGTACAATAGGTTAAAATAAATATTTTGGATAATTTCCAATTTCAATTAACTATCTTAGAGATAAGACAATTCTATCTATTCATTCAATTCTATCTACAGCATTAATGGGCCGGCTGGTCTGGCACACCACGCCTCACAGAAAACAGACATAAATTATCGGCTTGCTGCCGTGGTTCTTACGGTGAGTAAGATATTCAGAGACCAGAACCCCCTCCCTTCCCAATCTCTTAATATCCCTTAATGTCCTAATTGTCCCTTTCCTATGAGATCGGCAACCTATGATTCTTTTAGTGTTGTGGGTTTGGGTCTCACAGCCCATGTGGAGACCACTTACCATCAAGTGACCCACTCGCTCGTTTGCCGGCCGATGCAATTAAAAAAGAGTTATTTACTTATTTCGTAGGCATATTAAATAGAAAAGCGACACAAAAAAAAAGTTAATATTCTTCACTAGTATTAGCCAATTAAGATTTAACCATCAATTAAGGTTTACATAGCAATTTTTTAAGTATTGCTGGTATATACAGGGTTATTTTTAAAACACCAGCAACCTCGCAGGGGTAGATTCCTAAGGTTATAAGCTACTACTTTTGTTCTACGACTTTTGATAATTTGTTAGATTTTATTTTCATACAAAAATAAGTATTCATTTAATTTCCGTCTTGAATGTTACCTACACGCATCGCAGATTACGTAAGCAAACACGCGAAGCGTGGGGAACCGGGCTAGCGTTGAAGGTCATCGCCCGAGCCAGCTGAGCGGCGCCTTTGAGTCGCGCGCGCACGCCGAACGCTACGAAGAAAAATACGACACAACCAAAACTTGTAAAATCATTTTTTTTTTAAATATATTGAGTTATATCCAAACTCGTAGAACAAAAGTTGTTCCGTATGGGGTCAGCTATCTGGTCCTGCGAGGTTGCTGGTGTTTTAAAATTAACCCTGTATACGTCAAAGTGTGACTTTATTATTTGAACACAATTTAATTTATTTGGTAGAGGCATTTACTCAGAGGTAGTTAAACAGCCCCTTAGTGTCATATGAATGTCTCGCGTATTATTTGCAGAACAAATTGCAAACTTTCTCCAGTTAGTTATAGCTTGCTGCAAACCGCTTGCAACACTTCCTACAAACTGATAGCGATCGTAAAATTGCGAGTGTTTGTTAATTTGCATTAATTATTACTAATTGATTTAAACATTTAAATTTAAACCATTTTTAGGTTAATTTATTATGTCTACTTATTGTTACTTAATTTCGTTGACCATGGATAATATAGCTGTACTTTACTTTTCCCAATGAAGACAATGATAAAGAAAAAAATATATATTATTGCCATTGTGGTGCAGTGGCTGTGAACTTCTTAACACATGACACAAGGTAATCTTATCTCACTTGAGGTCATGATTATGCGTGCCATACTGATGGATGTATTAATTCATTCATTATTTAAAATGAGCATGTTAGTACTTTATCAGTATTTATTTACATTAGCTACAAATATTTCGGATAATATCCCAACACAATATTTAAGTCACATTACTATTTAGGCAACTACATAAGGTCCTAAGCGTTAAGTGAATCCTCTAAAATCTAAAAAAAAACATCAACAATCTATTTAATTTTTGTTCCTTATATATATTGAGCTTAGTTTCTTATTTTTAATAATATAGTTTTGATTATGACCTTTTGTTAAACATAATAATTAACATAGCATTTAGTTTCATGATTACAAACATAGATCTTATTATAGGAATAGATAGTATATGTAACTTCAGGCCGGAAGTCTACATCACTCATAGAGCACATTTATTATATGTGAAAATATAACTCGACAATGGCGAAATCACCTATACTATGGTGGAGCCATCTGTTTTAAAGAGAAGAAGCGTTAAGTGAAGCGAAAGTTAATACATTACATCACATATCACTACTCTTATAGCTTATGTTGATTGTTTCATAAAATTAAATTATTTATTTACATTCACAGTTTATAAATATGGATAAAAAACACTGATTTCATTACCCATTAAGATTAATAGGCAATCAAAACATGTAATAAAGCATAACATTAGCACTGAATACTAAACAGCACCAGTAACAAAGAAATCATTCATGGCATATTACAGTGAGGGTACTGTGAAACTACGTTGACAGATTAGGACAAATGGTTGTGTAATCTACAAATAATCTGATATGAACTTTGTCACACCAGTTTCTTAATAATAAAAGTTCTGAACATATAAGTTTTGCTGTTAAATGAGCGGGTATATCATCACACACGTCACATATATTTTACTGTTTATAAAAAGTAAGGTAAAAATAGCAGTTGTGATGATATTTTTTATGTTGTGACCACTTTAAACAAGTGCATACTATATGCAAATACTGGATAGAATCTGAGGACTACTTATTTTATAACACTTACAAGTTATTAGAATTCCCAATGGATATGATTTACATTCTTGGCAAATGATCTAATCTTTTCATGTCAAATCAAATAATTTATTGAATCATTAAAATGACAAACATCATTTAGATTCATTCGAGTTTTATCTCTACTGCCCGTTCGGAATGCTGTTTCGTTAGAAAAGAACAGGCAAGAATCTCTAACATTGCTCTTTTCTAAACTGACTTACAATACATATTTGCACTACATACAATGAAAGGAACAGAAAATACATTGAATCAGGAAAGGTGTGTGCCTAGCAGTGAGAAATTTAAATACAGGGCTGATAATATTTATTTTATCTATAATGTACTGATCTATTTTAAAAATAGTAACATTTATTTTCAAATGAAAGTTGCACTATGCTCCTTAATATATTTTTAATTTTTCGCTAACAGTTTATTATATGCATCTCTACTAAATGATTTTTAATATTTATCAACTAAACATATTTAAAAAACATATAAAAAAATACATTAGTAAAAATGTTATGTGGTTAAATATGATTATGAATTATTGTTGTTGTGCAAATCTGCCTAAAGGTGTACACACATTTAAACAGGAAAATATTGAAAAATAGTCATATCTCATTATTTTGCTTTGTAAACAGCATTTGATAAGAAAAACATCAGGATAACATAATTGATTTGTATGTATTTATATATAATTATTAACATCACTCCTTAAAACTTTGAGACACAAATAGGATATGCAAATAACACCTATATATTTATAGGTGGGTGGGTATTCCCATTTGAGAAGGTTGGTCTGGAAACCTTTGGGGGAGGCCTATGTTCAGCAGTGGACGTCCTGTGGCTGACGATGATGATGATGAAATGGTAATCTACTGGACATCAAATCCACGGAAGGATTTTGCTGCACCAGTATAAAACATTGCTTTGTTTTATATTGCTTTATCGGTATACATGAACATTTATTCATTTGTTACATTGACTATGATTTAAGGCCTTCATATCAGCTTTCTGTGAGACAGTTGTACCCTGGTTGACCTGCCTATAGATAGGGCTGGCTACATGAAGTAGTACTTCTTTCATGCATAGTTAATACTTAATATGGAATTTCATGTGCATGCATATGTCTCATATGTTGCATATAATATAGTTAAGAAACCAGAGAGATTTGACAAAAATAATATGAATTTTACAAGTCAATAATACTAGGAAACTCTATGTTGTATTGTTTAATAGAGCATTAGACCATTCAACAAAATTCGATACATAGTTCCTACCTTACCTTAAAGAAAAATAACGACTGCATTCACATCATAATAAAAACAGAATGAAACGAAAATAACTTATGTCAAAATGATAACGAACTTGTCTAACTGCATTTCAGTAACAGTTTCAGCATATCAAATGTGCAGTGATGTAGAAAATATTCACATTAACGTGAAAATAATGTAAACCACATACCCCCTAAGAATAAGTATTGGGAAAAATGAAACATAGCGAGGTACAATGCGTCAACCGATTACAAACGAATAACGAAGCGAAAAAAGTAAAAGTGCTATGCATCTGACAAAGGAATCAAGATTTTGCAACTTAAACAAGGGCACACGAATGTTTTTTTTTTCTCTTGTACACCATAAGTCTCTACAGCTACGTACCTGCGTAACATCACACGTTTTACGTCACAGCACGTTAACAAACTCACAATTGTCATAAAATACACGATTTAAACAAAATAAATTGTTATATTACGACTGATTTTGTTCACAGCCTCTACCCAGGTAGGGTAAATACTATTGTACTTCTGTAGACTGTATTCTATACCTGACAATAAATTGACAGGTATATAACCCAACTAAAATAAGAATAACCTGTACTTGTGCCTGTGCTAATATGTATGCTACACAATATTACATCGTCTGTTATACCATTTTATATGTTCGGTTAATACTTACGTAGCACCCGTTTTCACGCTATCATCGACGACCACATTTCACTACAATTAGCACACAGTGATTCAGCTTTATTTCTCTGCACTTTATGATGACGAGTCAATAACTTAATTTTATTATAAGAAAAATTAGGCCGTATATATTGTAATCATTCCGATAAATGTATTCAAACAAAAAGAAACAACAAGGAAGAGAGAGAACAAAACCTTTTCTCCATAAGTTTTCTTTCGTTTTGTCCGCTAGGTGGCGTTTATACGTTTTCACTTTTTTTATTTGTCTGGGCTAAAGTAATATGATGTATGCAAAGGAATATAAGACCATACTGCTACGGCTCTCGTATAGATTTTTTTTTGTTAAAATACGAGTGTGCTTATTGAGTCCACCAATCTTTACTCCAATCGTCGACGATGGTCTCCTAATTAGATAAAGTTAAGTAAGAAGCAATTGTTGATTTTGACATTTTAATATTACTGAACACAAATAATACAGTCAACCTGGGTAACTTTGGCTCACTTTAGAGGTAATTTATAGCAGTACGGATTTACTTTTATTGTTATTTGTCCTAAATGAGTGTTTCTAGTGGGATATTGGCCTCTATAATCTAAATTCCTGTGTTATTTATCAAAACGATAAATAAAAGACCCTTAAATTACCAAAAATTTGGTGAGCCAAAGTTACACTGATATTTGGGTAACATTAATAAGTATGAGGAGTTGATGAAGAAAATCTCTAATTTATGTAGTTTTTTTTACTCCTCGGTAAGATTAGCTTGTCATATTGATAAAAAAAATACATTTCGTTTATATCGCTATCTCCTTTTTAGTGGCAACGTAGGGTTGCCATATTAATACAATATTAAACTGCCTGGTTTATCGAAATCAACTTCTATTTTATGGACCTCTTAAATCAAGTTATTATTGTATTAATCAGGTTTTGATGTACTTATAATCATTGAGCAATGCCTGAAATAATAAAAAATAATAAAACAAACTCAATCACATATAAAAAAGAAACATAATATCGGCTCTCAATTCCCCCATACCATGTATAGAAATTGATCATTAATCGCATAAGAATCGCCTCGTTTTGTGATTTTAGATCCTCTAAATCGACTTACTATATTTCGGGGGTGACAATTAAATATGTCAAGCTTTGTTGGCCACTTCCACCCTTCAAAACTTTTTTGCATAATTTAAATTTTCACGCATTGTCTGTCCTCGCCCCGAGCTAATGTTACCCCAAATGGTCTGAAAATGAAACGGCTCGAAGATTAATTAAAGATTTTTCAAAAAATCTATCAATATCGCGGGATATTTCAGTGTTATTACACAAAAAACATATGATTCTTCAACATAAAACTGAACTCGCCTTCTGTAGTTCTTCTGTAGTAATTGCTATACACAACTTTTTAGCAAGTATATTTCTAACTCTGTTTACCGCCCAAATTTTGAATGGTGAGAAAAAAATATATATTTGATAAATATCAATTGTCACTGCAGGTTTCGTTTAAAAACACTTTTTACTTTCATAAATTAAACAACTTATTATTATACAGTGTATCAGGTAGAAGAGAAAAAATTAAACGTTCAATTACAAGTTAGTGAGTCAATGTTACATTGAAAGCTTAAGTTACCCAGGTTGACTGTATAGGTAACCATTTATGGTTGTCTGGAAGAAATCGTGGGTTGCGATTAGACCGCTTATTATATCACCCTTAACGTATGATTCTTGCTTTAAAGAATATTCTGTTTATTTATCTATCAATCTTTGAATAACGTGAATCATGAATGCATGTCGAATTCAAGAAAGAACGAGCTAAAAATATTTTTTCTTATGTTAGTGACAGTTGTTAACGAATTACAACTAATATCTATGTTAATTTGCTTTTCGATTTCTTTTTATGGTTTAAAGGGTAAAAGACAAGCTTAAAGATTTTTTTGACTTGCAATCCGTTATAGAAACATTAAAAGTTATAAGTCAAGAACTTTATCAGTGATAAAGCTTTGTCATTGGTAAAAGATTGTGCAGTTCTAAAAGAATTTTTGGTAATGTTTGTAATGAATGGGATTGTACCTTGTAGTTCCTGATACTCAAGATACAATGTAAATTAATAAACAATAATGGAAATATTATTAAACAATGTATAATCTAAACGTGTTTTTATCCCATTTCTGATTCATTGATGTCTATATAAACTTTTCAGTATTGGCCAGGTACTCTACCGCATGTCACTTGACCACATGCGTTATCCTCGCTAGTATTTAATCATTGCAATTATGTGACTTATGATAATTTATATTGATCGACCTTGTGCGTACGATTTGCATAAAGAGTCGTCTAAGAAGAAAGAAAGAAGAAGAATCAACACATACCAAAACTCCAGTAAGATTTTGAAATCGATCACATCGGTGTTTCATTGTTCTTGAAATACCTATCACATATGACGAGGCTGTATTGGCTAGATCCATTTGCCACCCCAAAAAAATAATGAAAAAAAATTCAAATGTCAATTGAATTTGACAACACAATGGTCACTGAATTTTGAAACACATTTTAAATTTTAATATCAAATTTACGCTTCACGCGCAACCTGCAAGATTGCTATTTGCTCATATAATATTTTATTAAATAAATATAAAAGTTGTTTAAACACCGTTGTATTATCTCTGTAATCATGTGTTATGTTATAGTAACGGGTCGTAGTTTAGCATGGCTTCTTCTCAGTTTGATCGCGTTTATGTTTATTTTGGTTGGTATTATGACGCCGAAGTGGCTATTAGGCCAGCCAATGGTGATCCATGAAAACAATGCTACAGGTATTTATATACCTAGCGTCGGAATTTATAATAGGTGAGCGTATTTACCGTAAAGTACATAGTTTTGAAAGGTGTAAGTACTACTTACACCTAACTCAATCTTTGTTACTTCGTGTGGTGTGTACACAATGCGTCTTTTATTATATTGTTTATTTAAAACAGGTCTTAAAATCGAGTAGTATTAGGTGGTGACGTGTTGACCACGGTCGATGCAACAACGTCGAAACGTCGGGAAAAAAATTGGGATTTACACCTTAAATATTCCGCGATTAAGACCCGTTTTAAAAAAACATAGTAGTAACTTTGGTAATGCTTTAGTATCCAGTTGCAAGCGAAATAGTGCTTGGTTGAGGGGGGAGGTATAACCCCCACTGAAAGGGGGAAGGTGCGGAAACCAATTCGGGAGAAGGAGGAAAGTCACAGTTTACTTTATATTCAATCTTAAAAAAAATCTGTAACAATAATTGCTTATGAAGCAAGTAATAATAACAAGGCATAGTTGCCGGGGCTACTACTTTTTGGGTGGTTTAAAAAAAAAATGGATACTAAAGCCAACCCGTAACTTTAGACTTGCCCATATACAGAAGCAACATGATTCAGAATTTTAAATAAGTAAGTAGGTATTGTATGGCACTGGACTAGTCACCCTGAGACATAAGATGTTAAGTCTAATATTGGCCAGTAACTTAACAGGCTTTAAATTTTAATTTAAATCAAAATAAAACAGTGCTTACACACTTACTTACTGCTGGGCTCCAGGAATAGACAAAACAGTGGTACCAACCCAGACAGCCCTTCGCATCTGAGAGAACTACTACTTTTAATGAGCTTTTCATACATTTTTGTGCTTAGACATTTAGGTAAAATTTTCAATGGATGTAGAACACAATATGTGTTTGTGTAAAAGTTCTGTTGCTCACCTTTACAAATCTTTGATTCATCCACATCTGTAATTGTTTTGCTCACACTCTCCTATTGTTGCCTATTATATAAAATTGGATTCCCTCCCTCTCATTCAGTAGAGGAGGCCCGTGCCCAGCAGTGGGACGAATATAATATATAGGGCAAATAATAAAAAAAAAAATATATATAAAATTGATGGGATATAATCTAAAAATTAGTCTATCATATATGTCAGCACCATACACCTAAGCTAAGTTTAGAAAAGCATTTTTGCAAACATTTGAATACATTTTGTGTGCACAAATAGGAATGCAAATACATGTGTCAGACTTGTGTTCACATATCTGCATTCACAATCAAGTCAGTACCCTTTTGTGCTCAACTTTGCTTTGTACTAAGTGTGGCTGGTTGCCCAAACAATAAACTTTGTTTACTTTGATGTGCATTGAAAACCAGACTGGCAAATAGTATATGTGTGCTCATACTTCGGAGACATGAAAAAGCCCATGCCACACTTAAGAATATGGTACTGTTATTCCTTTGGCCTACTTCCATGATGAATAAAACTAATTTAAACGGATTTTATCGCGGTTTTTTATTTTAATTATGATCCCGACGTTTCGAAGACTTTTCAGCCTTCGTGGTCACGGGGAGGAGTCTTCGAAACGTCGGGATCATAATTAAAATAAAAAACCGCGATAAAATCCGTTTAAATTAGTTTTATTCATGAGTAACATTCGCGTAAACGTAAGAAATCACTACTTCCATGATAATTATATGTTCAATTGTTTTACCTAAAACAATATTATTCATATCTTGACTCATTCAAGTTAATTGTATATTTGTCAGTTTGCCAGTCTCTGTTATAAAAACAATCCTTTACTACTTGTTGACAAACCATTTTCCTCAACATTCCGTTTAACAGTGTGGTGCAGATTTTAGTTTTCTAAATCATGAAACACATGCATTATTTATCGAAGAGTGAAGCTCGGCAAGTCTCTGGGAATGCCTAATTGTCTTCATCCCACAACAAAATTAATCAGATAGAAGGTGAGGGAGGATTTGGAAATATTTATTGTCTACTTTCCTCCATGGCAAAGCAGGAGACAAAATAATGAACTAAGGAGGTATTAACCTCAATTGTAAGGACATTTACAACTGGGGAAGCCAGATTTAAAGCACCATGGATGTCATTATGTGGGACCTATGACGCGAGCTGTTAAACTTGATTCCAATAATAGGTATGGCAAAAACGCCGGAAAGCACCGAAATTCTAGTCTCCACAAGATCCATATAGTATACAACTCCAGATGTTATTTGCATACTGTCTAACATAGTGTGAATATGCATAGAGTGAGGGGCAGCCACTTAACAATAATAGTAAATTTATGTACACCATATTGCCGACAATGATGTCATTCAACAAAAAGATAACACATTCTGACTCCATTTTCTAAAATTAGCACACTAGAGTCATTTATAATAAAGTCTGAAATAGGCATTTTGCTTAATTATTATTTCAATATGGCTCAATAATTCGCACATGGGTTTACATTAGGAAGGCGGCCGGTCGTAAAGTCAAATCTTTTTGAAACAGGTGTTAAAAAGCATGTAGCGCCGACTCCAATGTTAATGGGATAAGGGCAGATGAAAGACGAGGAAGAGTACAATAATAAAAAGACGTGTGTTTGTGTGCAATTCACGCACGGCAGAAGTGAAACTTTTAATTGAACTGTGAATTATTAAAATAAATTAATTGACCAACGAAATTTAATACGCAAATGCAAAAAATAAAACACGTGCATAATAAACCACGTTGTTTATGACACATTTTCCGAAGGCTTCGTTATACACAGGCACAAAGACACGTGATAGCATAGAAATAGATTACAAATCTATCTCAGGCTAAATCCTATTTATGAATATATCTGTCTCTTTGTCGTGACGAATTTTCGTGTCATAGAGTTTCAAATCACAACGATTCTAAAGAATTTTCACTTCAAAATTATTTCTCTGTGTCCACAGATGCACGCGGATGACACACGACCATGATAACTGTGGCTCGTTTTCATTTGACGGTCTCGCCACCGACTCCTCAGTATACCCTGGACCATGGAAGGCTGCTATGTTCTTTTTATCACTTTGTAAGTTTATCTTGTTGTAACAATAAGTAATCGGATTGCTTCAGTGGCGCGGTTGTAGTGCATACACGGTACGACGACTGTGCTGAGATCTCGGGTTTGATCCCCAGGTCGAGTAAAAGTAATATTGGGTGTCTCTATCATGAAAAGCTTAGTATCAGCCTTTTTATTTCTTTTTATTTTTTTTTATGGAAAAAGGCGGCAATCGGGCAGGAGGCTCACCTGATGGAAAGTGATTACCGCCGCCCATGGACACCTGCAACACCGGAGGGCTTGCAAATGCGTTGCCAGCCTTTCAGGAAGGAATATGCTCTCTTCTTGAAAGCTCCCATGTCGTAATGGTGCGGAAAGATCACCGGCGGCGGCGATCCACAGAGTTGTTTTGCGAGTCCGAAATTATGGCCGGTATAGCGATAGGCTCACTAAAATGTGGGTGTACTGGTTACACCACTACCTACTTCTTTGCGGATTACAGGCGTGTATGAATGCGTATCAATACGTCTATCAAGCTATATTGTTTTTATGGTAAACAACAAGTCCACATCTGTATCTCCGAAGAGGTAGGGTAGTTGTGCATCTAGTACACCCACAGTTTTCAGATTTTATTTCGGTCCCATGATGTGATAGGTGGCGAAGACTATCGTCGAAAGTTCTAGCAACTTATAATTGACCTACTTGGGATTTGTAGGCAAGATATCACGAATTCTCAACCTAAGTAGGAAATATCGCTTCATTGGTCAAGTGGAAAATGCTATAACAGTATTGAGTAAATATAAAATAATAATAATAAATAAATAAATACACTCTAACAGTCACACATAGTCCTGACCCCTCACTGGGTTAAACGTGTATCGTGGGTATCAGGAGGGACTTACGGTCCCACAACACTTAGACTCGAAACAAATATCTGTGGATCACACAAATATTTTCTCGGTGTGGGAATCGAACCCATGGCCTGTCGCTTCGCTGACGGCTACTGGCCCACTGCGTCACGGAGGTTGTCAAATGTTTTTATATATTTTTTTCAGGTGAAGCTATACAATTTACGACAGTACTGGCGGGTGTGATGGCTTGTTGTGTCCAATCGGTGTTTAAGAAAAGCGTGATATCTTTGGCGGGAGCGACGCAGGCATTGGGAGGTATGCTGTCAACCATTTCAAGGTTTTATTTGGTACTAGGTGTCCCTCGTGGTTTCACCTGCATGTTACTACCCTGCTCCTATGGGTCATAGCGTGATATACATACAAACCTTCCTCATGAATCACTCTATCTATTGCTGAAAACTGCATTTAAAATCCGTTGAATAGTTTAAAAGATCTAAGCGCACAGACAATGGAGCTACTTAATTTTATACTATGTATAGATAAATAAATAAATAAATACACCCAACAGTCAAATACTTAGTCCTGACCCCACAGTAAGATACAAGTCTTGTGTCGTGGGTATCAGGAACTACGAGAGACTTTCGGTCTCACAACACCCAGACCCCGTAACAAATAAATGTGGATTACACAAACATTTGTGTCGGTGCGGCATCGAACCCGCGGCCTCTCGTTTCACAGCCGGCTACTCGCCCGCTGCGCCACGGAGGCTGTCTAATGTAATAGAATCGGTCAGTACAGTTTTATATACTGAGACTGTCATGGAGGTGTATGGTGATAGTTATCAAAACCTTGTGAGCCAAATACCCCCTTTTTTATAGTTTCACTATTTTTAAAACATACTTATTTTTATAGGTTTATTTGGAGTGTTGGGCCTCCTTCTGTACCCATGGGGATGGGGGGCGGACCGCGTGAAGAGACTGTGTGGTGAAAACTCAGAGCCTTACATTCCTGGGGACTGTTCCATAGGTGAGATATATGCATATATTAGAAATCAAACGATCACTATATGCTCACGACTATACCCTCAAATTATTATTTAATATCATACTAATATCTGTTCGCGGCTTCGCCCGCCTGAACACCCTTTTCCGAGATAAAAAAAATAGCTTATAACCCTCTCCAGGGTCCCATTTATCTTTGTACCAAAATTCATCAAAATCGGTTCAGCAATTAAGACGTGAAACCGAAACTAAGAGACTCATTTTTACATTTAAAATATTAGTTACGATGGCCAACCCGCATTAGGCCAGCGTGGTGGACTAAGGTCTAACCCAGTGTTTCCAAACCCTTTTTAGGCCACTATCTAATTGCCCCTGTGGGGCGTGGGCCCCACGTTGGGAAACACTGGTCTAACCCCTCTCATTAGTAGAGCAGGCCCGTGCCCAACAGTGTGATGTGTGTAATATATGCCTGGTTTTATTATTATGTTTTATATAAGGTTAGAATAAATAATATTGACTAGTTGGTATTACCTCATATACGAAAGGCTGCCTGGGTTGTTACCATTGCATTATCTATTTCTGCCGCCAAGCGGTAGTGTGGACTGTTTGGTTTGAAGGGTATTGAAGCCAGTGAAATGGCAGGGCTTTATGAGACAGCAACATATCTCTCGGGGTGTTGAACACAGTCCTGTGCCATGTAGTACTTTGTAATTCGGAGTTCTGTGTGGTGTTGCTTCTGTTCATGAACAGGCGTGGCGCTTACCATCAGGCGAGCAACATGTTTGTTTCGTCATTATAGCGAATAAAAAAAATAAATATATAAGTGTGAGTGAGCACAGCAGCAGTGTGTAAGCACTGTTGGGTTTCGGTTTGAAGGACATTGAAGCCAGTGAAGATACAGGGCATTGTGAGACTTAACATTTTATGTCTCAGGGTGACGAGCGCAGTTCAGTGCCATGCAGTGCTTTGTAGTTCAAAGTTCTGTGTGGTGTTGCTTCTGTTTATGGGCAGGTGTGACGCTTACCATCAGACGAGCGCTTTTCTCGTCTCGTCATTCGATCAAATCAATTAATATATGTTTTTTATAACCAGGTTGGGCCATGTTCGTAACCGCGACCGGTGTGGCGCTGATCTTCCTCGCGTGTGCTCTGTCCAAGACCGCAGACAAGGCGGCCAACTCGGACAAGGTTCAATTCCAGATGGACGAAGGCAAGCAACTCATATGCCTGGCTTGATCGTATGACTGAATGCATACAATATTTGTGTATTGATGGATTTTAGGTTAGGATTTGAGACTGACCATTTATGGCCATTTTCAGTAATAAATGGCTAGACATCCCAAATATCAAAACAATGATATAAAGTGATTAGTACGCGTGTCCTTCAAGCTGTGTTCTGATTGGCTCATTTGTGCTGTACATCCAGGAAATCAAACTATGGTCTATTGTCAGGATTCTTTGTACGATTTGGGGTATGACATTTTTCCGGAGGTCCAAATCCTCCTTTCTTTCTCAATTCCTTAATTATGAAGTTTGCAACGCGCCTATAATACTTCTAGTGTTGTGGGCGTGTATGGGCGGTGGAGATCATTTACCGAGATCATTTATAGGTGACTTACTTACTCGTTAGCCAGCCTACATTTGTAAGTTATACTTACGGGCTTATGTAAGACTTGTGTAAGTGACTCACATAAACGTTTCCACCTGAACGAACTTCTAGTTCAGACATAATATTCTTCCCAATTTACGTACGTAATAATTATTGATATTTATAGTAAGCAACTTACAGTGCTGTTTACGTTAGTAATATCTTCGTAAGTCCACTAACGTACTTGGCTTACGTACTACTATTTGTTAGATCACGTAAGAAAAAGTTATAAATATAATTTAGGCTTTACAGTAATAGTAAAAATGTGGTAAAAGTCAGTCTCAAATGTCAAATGCACAAAACCACCTCAAGGCAAACGCATATATGGACGCAAAAAGCTAGCTCACTTGTATACGAAATGTGCAGAATGCAATAATAAGATTTAGCTATTATAAGTCATTGAGTGCGTTCATTTGCCTCTGCCTCCTTACTTATTTTATTGTACTTTTAGTAAATAAGAACTAACAAAAACTAAAACAATGGTAGACTTGATGCAACGGATTTTCCATTGTTCCAACACGTGTGTATACTCGTCCGATGAATGACACGCGAATTAATGCACCACTCAATTCATGTGCATTACATTACGAAATTGAGTGGGATTTGTAATTTTAAATCACATATATTTATATTTTAATATGTAGATATTAAATATATGTGATCCAATCCAATTGATCCAATCACGATCCAATTGATACATTCGATAAAGTCGAAGATAGTATCTACACGAGAGAGTTTTCAAAATACTAATGGTGATATCACACCGTCGTATCGCTTCATACTTCCAACTTACGATTTAGGTTTGACGGAATAAATTCAACCAAAAATAAAATCGGTTTCGGTAGACCGATATATCACACCCATTGTCGAAAATATTCATATTATCATCTGTAGGATGTACAGTTGTAAGGTTGAACGAGTGTGTTGTAACAATACTCGTGACTTATCAACTCAAATGTAAAATGGGACCTGTTTTATGATACTTTAATTTATAATAATACGCTCATTTTTATACTCAAGGGCTTTTGCCAAAACTCCATGTTAGAAATCTAGTTTCATATCATATTAATGCTCAGAGATGACCTCTGTTAAGGCAACCTTCCGATGGGTGTGTCACAGGCGTCAGTGACGCCGCGTCTCGTTAGTACTACGCTCTATTTAAATCTAAGGGACACCAGCGACCTTAGCGTCACTAATACACGACTCCATTGGGTGTGAAGTTCAAATTTAGAATGGATTTCATAGACAAGATGATCACTCTCTTCAGCGTCTGACGCTTGACGCAACCATCGGAAGTAAGCCTTTAAACGACTGATTACTTTTATTAAGAATACGACAAGACAGTAACGTAAAATTAAATACTCTGTTCATATACAATTTTTACACAAAATATCAAGATTTTTTTCATACTTTTTATCTACAGTTTGCATGCAAAGAAAATCTAGATTTATTGCATATTTTTTGTTGAAGCGCCTTTATTTCCACCACTATTGGCGCGAAATAAAGGCGTGGACAAACTACGGGCGCTATTTTAATTAGTGTGCTAAAAATTATCGATATTTTTTGGAGATATATTAATTCCATATGTCAATATTTTTATAATATGATAATAAAGGTCATTCATGTCAAGCCCATATATCTGTATATCGATAATTATGTCTACTCTATGTATCGATGCTCTTAATAAATATCGATACTGTTTCAGGCATTAAGTTACGTATTAATTGTTTGTCTTGTCGCCGCAAATAGTCTCTTTCCATGACCGTCTATTTATAACAGCAGTCTTATTTTACCATATTATTATAATCATACTATTATATTATTATTAAGTTACACAAAAAAACTAATGATTAATTTCGATAATACTCAATGATGGTTCTGTTCGTATTAAGTATTTATTAACATTTATTTTAAATGTTATACGTTGTATTAAGCTTGTAATATATGGCTGCACAATCTTGTTGAATTAATTTTTTTGATGTCTATAAATGTAGGGCCGTGACGCTATAGAAGCGTTATAAATTTTGGGAGTAAACTTTACTAAGTACAAAAGAATGGTCATTTCCGACAAATGCAACATAGTGGATAAAAGCAGATAAGAGCATATTACACTCTTTTTGACGTACAAGTTATTTATGCTAGGGTACTAGCAGACTATATGGCCTCCTAATTAAAATAAGTTTGCGAGAACAGAGTGTTATGTCAAATGTCTCGAACATATACAACATACAAGATAACTGTTCTAACAAAGAAGCCATTAATTATTGTATACTTTTAATCTTGTGTTTCCATCTGTTTTCTTTTTTAGGTGTATAAACCCAGTTGAATTTTATGCTCGACAAATTATCGCTCAGTGCCATAGTGAATAATTATTAATAATAATTGGCTTTAATTTTTTTGGCATAATTTACGAGAATTTTTTAGTATTACTCAAAAATTATACAAACCTTGTTAGTCTTTAGATCTATTTGGATGGATTTTAGTTTGTCTGTTATATTTTTTTGGTATTTTATGCCGATGAGTCACGTTATTATTAATATTTTGGTAACATAACTAGGTGCTACTATTTTATACTCGAACTATGAAAGTAGAATTCATCCAAATAGACAAAATTTATCAGTATTATTTTTTTCATTGAAATTTTTCTTATGCGTAATTGGTTGTATTTTGCTTAATGGCTATCATACTTACATGTTTTTAGTTTTATTTTATGTAAAATTGTATTCAAAAATCTACTCTTTAGGATAAACGACAAATTTTACTTAGTGTTTTTTTTCTAGTTGGTTATTGTCAATAAAAGTGCCTTAACGCCTACCTATAACATACCTATATTTTTATACATTTTACGTCCAGTTTATGCAGGTGTACCGAATATATATGCCTCAAATAGGATTTTAAATTAAAATAAAAAAAAACCTTTTTATTTTTTTTAATTCGTGAATCTCTTGCACATTTAAAGAATGTTTTTGCTGCCAGTTTATTAAGGCGGCATTCGCATTTGACTGAGAATACTATCAGCACTGGTGCTGAGTTTATGAGACAACGGGGTTTACAGACAGTTGCTGAAAGTGCTGCCTCTGCTTACAGAAAGCTAATTCAGTAATTATGTAGCATCGATGGCCAGTGTAATGGTTATGCTTTTTAGGGTCACCAGCCATAATGTAAAGTATTTTTCGGAAATCCAGTTATGACAGTACTGTTACTCGATTTCGGAACGCGCCCTTAAATAAAACCTACATCGGCATAGTTTCTATATAGAATAGAGAATAATATTTTTAGAATTTTACACGCAAAATAATTTGATATCTAAAAACACTAGAAATTATAATATGCTGGCAGCTCCAAGGCTGTATAGCCCTTGGTACCATTGCTCTTTCAACTTTAGGTTTTATTAAATTTACCAGCAGGAGCCCGTTGTATTTTAGTTATGTAAGCAAAATTAAAGGCCTGTTTCAGAATGGCTATTTAAATTTTATCCGCCATATAACGTATTGAGCGACCAATTTTAGAAGTACCGATTCTACGTATGCTTCTCCGTGTTTATTGGCAGCGTGATAATATTTTTTTGTCTTATTTTTTTTTAAATAAATAAGTAAATAGTAATTCACACACAGGTGTGGACATTGTGAAACAGTCCTTAAGCATATTCCTACAAATTTATTTAATGTTTAAATTGTAAACGTTTATGTATTTTTACAAATATACAAAGTACTTTTAAAATTATGTATTCATTTGTTTATATTAATTACCTGTCACAGTCCTTATTTATACTATAAATAAAAATGAAACGCTGTTTGTTAGTAATGGCATCACTGAGCACGGCTGGACCGTTTTGGCTATTTTTTTATTGTTTGTAATAATCCGAATCCGAAAATAGCCGTGAAAATGTTTAAATTCTTTATAAACTGAAAGTGATTTTTCTCTGGGATTTTTGTATGAATTTACTGGGGTCTCATGCGAGAGGCCATTTGGGTAGGTACCACCGCTTTGTCCGTTTCTGGCCCTAAGTAGCAGTGTGTAAGCACTGTTGTATTTCGGTTTGAAGGATATTGAAGCCAGTGAAATTACTGGTATAAGCCTTAACATCTTTCGTATTGGATTGACGAGCGTAGTTCAATACCATACAGTGCTTTTAATTACAGGTTCTGTGAGGTGTAGCTTCATTCGACCTTCTCGATTCGACATTCAGACTAATAAAAAAATCCAGTGAAACCTAGATAAGTGGGATCTGGAGGGACCTAAATTTTTTAATCATTTACCCAGTTGTTTTATTTTTATAGATGGTCCCACTATGAGAGATGGAAATGTAATTTTTTTCATATAAAGAAGGAATTTCATATATTCTTTATATACATCGAAGCCAGTGCTATTACTGGGCGTTATGAGAATTACACCCGGCTTTTCGAAGGCTGGTTAAATCAACATTCAGCTAACAACTTTGACAGTGCTGTCAAATCATAATGAGTTGAAATGTTAATTACTGAAAAAAATATTCTCTGATCTAAGTTGCGAACAACCGCTTGTTAGTAATCAATAATTATTAACTAAGAGCCTTCCAGAAACCCACAATAGTGTTTCACATAAGATTTTTACTTTGATAGCCGTGTTAATTAACAAGTGTGTCAAAAAGCATTGACCACGCTTCCACACGCTTCTAGCAATTCAATGTTGACATGAGATTTGACAGATGACTATTTAATTTTGACATTGATCACCCTTTCAGTCAACGTAGTGGTTATATTCTCTTTGCCTTTCAGAAAGCGGGCATTAACATCTTATGCCTCGGGATGATGATCGCAAAGTAGAAATTTAAAGTTCTGTGCGTGTGGTATTGCTATTATTTATGGACAGGCATGGCGCTTAACTTCAGGCGAGCGACTCGCTAGTCCCTTCATTGAGTTATATAAAAAACTAAGGGGATTAAGTTTGTTTTACAAATATATTAAATGGAGGAACGCTTTCTTTCCTTCTTGTACGCATTTTGTCCGTACTAACCCGGTTTTTAATTAAAAATATCGTTATCCAATATACCTAGTTGCAATAATTAACATTGCAATGCGGTGTTGTGAGGGTCTGCGATATAGATTTATATAAAATAGAAATCGTGATGGAGTCAGTAACGTGTTTTATTGAATTATTACTTGCATTCTAGATAAAATAATCAAGACATAAATTCAAACTATATGGGTACATATAAAACGAACGGTTTCTATGTATATCCATTGGCTGTTACATTGAAAAGCGCTAGGTTGTAACGTTATGCCTAGTTGAATATACAAAAAAAAAAAATCAAATTGCGAATCTCCGTTTATCTTCGTCGGTTTATTACTACCAATTTCAGGTGGTCTTAAATGAGAGTCCGCCTGGGAAGTCACCATAGTTTTGTCTGTGTATGACGACCTGATAAAGGTCGCAGGAAGTCGCTGGATGCAGGCCGCTTCCAACAGGTCGGTTTGGAAATCTTTGGGGAAGAGTCGAAGACCTATGCTCAGCAGTGGATGTCCTGTGGCTGATGATGATGATGCATAGTTGTTTTGCGTTTTGAAGGACATTGAAGTCAGTGTATATTGAGCTCTAAGCTTGACATCTTATGTCTATGCGTAACGAGTGCTATGGATCACGCAGTACCTTGTATCTAACTCAGAGTTCTGTATGGTGTTACCATGTCTATTAGCAGGCGTGGCGCTTACACATATAAATGTACTACGGTCTTGTAATCTCGCCATTCTTGCGAAAAACTGTATCATAAAAAAAAATATTATGTGAACTTATGTAATGTGACAGCCTCCATGGCGCTGTGGGCGAGTAGCCGGCTGCGAAGCGAGAGCCCGTGGGTTCGATTCCCGCACAAAGACAAATGTTTGTGCGATCCACAAATAATATTTTCGGGTCTGGGAATTATGGAACCGCCAGTCGCTCGTAGTTTGTGATACCCACGATACAGGTTAACCTAGTGTGAGGTAAGTACTGTGTGTGTAGGTGTTGGGTGTATTTATTTAAAAAACTGCGGATACAGGGACTTAAGAATCGCAACCGGCTCGAGCAGAGGCGGTTTCATCACATGAATAAATAAAAGAAAAGAACTCGTCTAATTTTGAACGTAACGTACTGAAATTGTCTTGTAATTTCCCACATTTCAATTGAAGAACAATTTGAAATTCCACCATACTTAAAAATCACAACATGGCGGACTGTATTTCATGGAATTTTAATGCGTGAATCGGGAGTCGAACCGACAACCCATCATTACGCGACGAGCCTAGTTTCAGACCAATTACAGCGAGTTACGTGGCGTATAATTATAAGGGAGAATAAGTAGAACTATTATTGTGACGTAATATGTAGTTACTGTCGTTAGATTTTATATAAGCTTGAACACAATGGCCCTTCACTGTTCTACGATAGACCAATGATAGGTATATTTAAATGTTATGTCTTTTTTTATCCGAGCACGGCCAAGTGACGGCGCTACACCTGATGGAGAGCGTAGTGCAGTCCAAAAACCAGCGACCACTAACAAACAATGAGTTTATCGGTGGTCACCAGAGTCATGCCGGCCTTTATAAATGCTAATTTCCTTTTCGGAGAGGGAAGAAGCATTTATACAGACCGGCGAATATTCTTTTCTTCTTTCTATCCGTGTGGCGTTATGCCAGGTTCCTCCTGCCTCCATTCTGATTTAACAGAGTTTGGCACTGACAGCCACCGTGGCGCAGTGGGCGAGTAGACGAGTAGACCGCAAGTCCCTCGTAGTTACTGATTTGAGGGGTAGAGCCACGTTGTAGACAGTTTTTCTACAGCATGAATGGGCTGGCTCAACCGGGTCGTTACCACTGCCTCACAGAAAACCGACGTAAAGTAGCGGCTTGCTGCTGTGTTTCGTACGATGAGTGAGCTATCCGGAAGCCCAAATCCCCTTCCCTTCCCAATCCCTTATTATCCCTTTCCTTTAAGGTCGGCAATGCGCCCATGATTCTTCTGTTGGTGGGCGTACATGGGCGGTGAAGATCACTTACCATCAGGTGACCCACTTGCTCGTTTGCCGGCCTATGCTATAAAAAAACCCATGATGCAGGTTAACCTAGTGAGGGGTCAGGACTATGTGTGACTGTTGGGTTGTTATTTATTTATCATTACTTAATAGCTACTATAACTTACTAGCTTTTCCTCGCGGTTCCGCCCGCGTGATCCGCTTTTTCCGGGATAAAAAGTAGCCTATGTTCATCAGGGAAAATGCAGGATTTTAATGGTGAGAGTTTTTCAAATCGGTCCAGTAGTTTAATACAAATCTTTCCTCTTTATAATATTGGTGTAGAAGTGTAGATATAGGACCAAATAATAGGTGTTGGTATATATAAGGTTCTTTCGTTCTTTCATCCTGTCTGCCGTAATCCCGGCTTAATGCCAGGGTCCGTCTTTTTCTATCATGATTTAAAGGTGAATTTTATTATATGCGGGGCAACCCGCCGTATGACCCCCACCACCCACAAAAGGAACCAAGTTTCGCCATTGCCTTATCCGTTAATCAGTATAGTGTACCACGTTCAGGTGAGGTTCACTTTGGGCCTCAGTATTAGTGGCCCATTTGAAATCTCTAGCTATAAAACCTTAAATATTTAAAACCTCGCTGATATATAAAAGATAACACATAAAGAAACAGAGATTAGTAAATCACCATTGTAAAAATAGACGAGTTTTGATTGATGCCCCGTCCGGGAATCGAACGGCGTACCCTGAGGTAATGTCTGTCTCGCGTAATCATTGCCCCACGAGTTCTTTGATTGATTTACTGTAGATCGTATTTTCTAAGTTTATTCACAGTTTTACAAAATATAACTTTATAATAAGATATATAAAGCATATTTTCGAATGTCAGTGAAATTATTTTATTCAGAATGAAAAAAAAGATTAACGTAAAGGAAATTACTCACAAAAATGCAATTTGATTGATTGAAACGATTTTCTGTTTTGTGTTATATCGGTATGCGCTAATTGTTAGGTTAGGTTATAAATTTCATGTTTTTTAACCCCCGACAAAGAGAGGGGTGTTAAAAGTTTTACTCTATTGTGTATAATAGAGTTCTTTGAGTGAGTGTTTATAAATATGTGGCACCGAGTCGACTAATTTGAATGCTTTTTTATTTGAAGTGTAATAATAATGATATTTTAATCGAGTTTGATCTTATATCTTTGAATAAAATCAGTTCAGACTTCAGCTAATTAGAAGTTACTCAAGTTTTTCTGATTGGCGTCAGGGGTTTTTGAAATTATTAAAATAAAAGAGATACAGGAATAAATTATACAATAGTTTTGGGTTTTTATGGCTATACATCTGCATCAGATATTTTGTCCTATTTATCAACGTAGCTTAAGTATATAGTGGTAGGTACCTATATTACAGATAAAAAATATCAAACAGGCATTATTACGTCATTATGACATTTCAAAAAAGGAACGTAAATAATGTTATTCGATTTCAAATATGGATTCCGCCGAATCGTGACGGGCCGGCGGCGCAATGGCACGCGATTGGCGGGCCGAGTTGTTGCGCCCTCGCAGCCACAAACAAAACGAAGAGCTGCGCCTTCAATGGTTTATGTGCTGATTTATTTGTATGTAGGCTATTGTTATGAGGCAAAGGCAACCGATTCGTACCTATCCATATGATATAATTCATGAATATTTATTCTATAACTTCAAAATCTATGTAGATAGGTACGTATGTAATGTTCGTTAAAATAATATATTGACTCTTAATAATAATAATTAATGATTTACAAGAAAAATAATTCAATACATTTTTAAAAGTATAACTAAACTGCAAAACAGCCTTCTTATGATTTTCAAATTATATAAATGTTTTCGCTAAACGCAGAGGTAGGTAGGTACATTCAAATATAAAATGAAAGTAAGTAAGTAATACCGAAATCTAACTCGCATCCTCCCATATTAGGGTTCTTTAGACAAGGGGCACCAACCAGGAGGACGAAGCGACGGGACGGGACCATGTTCCTGCGCTCTTTATCGTACTAGAAACATTTAAAAGACTCTAACTTCCGAACCAAAATAGGTAGCTGGCTAAGGTTTTCACAAAAGTTATATCGATAGTGGAAAGGTATTATTGTTTTTTTACCATAAAAATTCAAATAAATTTACCTACTGGATAGTTTTCGTTAAAATATAGCATATAATATAATTGCAGCATATTGTTTCTCTAATATACTTTTGATGTCAAAAATTTAAGATGCTCTACCGTGAAGTTGACATATTGGTTCTTTAGTGTTTTTTGCCTTTTCACTGTCGATATCATTATTACGACGAGTACAACACAAAAAACAACATTTAGGGGGGTGGTACATAAGCATCGGATCGTGAGTCTGACTCACACTTGGCACTTTTTACACTTTTGTTTTTTTTTTTAATTTTGTGAATTTAAACCTCTTCATGGATATGTATTGCCCTATTCTACTGCTCTATTATTATCCCATTATACTATTTTATAGTATAAAAAGGCCTTGTGCAAACAATAATATGTGACGTCAGAAAAAAAATCATTGTTTCATACGAGATTCCCACACGTTGAAGGTTTATTCTAATGTCAGTGATGACTGTTGAATTGTGCCATTGAATATCCAGTGAATTACATAAGCTTGTCACACTAATATTATAAAGAGGAAAGATTTGTATTTTTGTATGTAACGAATAAACTTAAAAACTACTGCGACTTTCGTTACGGCAGTCCGTAGCACTCACTTTGACAGCCTCCGTGGCGCAGTGGGCGAGTATCCGGCTGTGAAACGAGAGGCTGCGAGTTCGATTCCCGCACCGAGGCAAAATGTTTGTGTGATCTGTAAATATTTGTTTCGTATCTGGGGTTTTCCCCAAAGGGGTTGACGTCAGAAAGTGGCTTAAAAAACTAGAAGCCTATATCGGTACAACGTGTTAAAATCATGTTGCGCCGACCCCACTGCGAGTGGGATAAGGGCAAGTGAAAGAATTCCGTAGCACTCTTGGCTGAGATATCACTGCTATACATTGTATTAAAAGAATAAAAAACCCCATGACGTCTGAACGTACACAAAAATCAGTAGGCTATAATTACGAATTATATAATTAATAACTGAACATAGAGCTACCACTTTTGTTATACAAACGTACAATTAAAAGTAAATTTGAAGTCACTTCAATGGGTAGTCATGCAAGAGACGAGTAAATCTCGGCGCTTTGTTATATTACATTACTTGGGTAGGTATCTAAGGTAATTTATTTAGTACCATCGTTCTAGTGCAGCGTATATGCGTTGTGGAACTGGTGAGGCACTTGGTTCGATTCCTAGATCGAGAAATCAAAATTTGTATTTGATTTCCAAAAATATTTTTTTATATCCGAGCACACTTGATAGTAAGCGCAGTGCAGTCAAAAAAAAACCAGCGACTTACAAACAATGACTTTATCGTTGGTTACCAGAATCTTGCCGGCCTGTATAAATACTTCTTCACCCTCCGACGACGGAAGAAGCCAACCGATAGGCCTGCGACAAGACAGGCGGATGAAAGATGCAGGCACAGGGATACAAGGATGTACCTATTCTTATACCTGCCCCAGCCAACCATTAAGTCATGTCGCAAGCCTCTCGAGATAATCGGATATACACTGGTTGATCCTGGAACGCGACCCACACAAGGTGTGTGGATCACTATGGCAGGTTTTTACACCGTACACACGGTGGTCGCTATCTGGGTGGATATGAATATCAATATAATTTAATTTATAAACCATTTATAATATTACTTAAGATTAATCATTGCGCTGATCACCATCTAACTAGACAGCCAAAATAAACAGACTTTCAACATATTGAAACATCATGCTTGCAAACGTAGTAAATACCATAATAAAAATACCATTACACCACAGTTGCTGTACACACCTTTTCAAAGCCTTTATAAAGTCTACAAAAGTAACGATATCATTTAATAATAAATAACCCTCAAACTCGAGGTTCCGAACCGTATTCTCATTCATCAAAACATTTAAAGACCGAGTGTGTAATTGGAAGGGCAAAAATTTTTCACGAATATCTAAAATAGCCCACAATTCAGATCGCTGTGTTTTGTTCCATTCAATCGTGTAGGGTGACTGTTAATTTGGAAAAACTTAAGACTCTCCCAATTGAAAGTTATCATATTGATCGCTTGGGTATATCTTTTTTATAATTCTCAGAAATGTCTCTTTCATATAGTGGAAGATTTTTTACAGCCTCCGTGGCGCAGCGAGTAGCTGGCTACTAAGCGAAAAGCAAGTGGGTCATTCAATAAAGTAATAAAAAAAGGGAAACGAAACCACGATTTTTCTGGTATTGTACATGTTTATGGGCGGTGGAAATCCCTTATAATCAGGTGACGCACTTGTTCGGCCCCGGTCTCTGATGTAAAAAGTTAGTAGTAGTTCTGCCTTTGTCCCGATGGCCTTATCCTCCACCCAAGTCCTACCCAGGCTAGGGTCTAGGTCTACCCAGGACCTTAGTCCACTCTACATAGCTTTTTATTTTTTTTCCATCTCTAAAGAACCCCTTCCTTTTCCCATGGTTGTTGTTGTGTCTAGCAGCCTATGGCGCGGCGGTTATTCCAAAGTTCCCATCGTCTTAAATTAGTCTTATTAATGACTTAAATCTTCTGTACTCAACCTGTTATAAGCGCTTTCTTAGCCTACGTGATGAATAAAGGTTTCAATTTAGATTTTGAGTAAGTTTTCTAAAGCCAACATATTAAGGTCGAACAATAGAACTAGGCTGAGAAGATCACTTTTTTGGTGTCGTAAAAAATATACTTGATCCTTCAACGTAATATCGATAAAACTACTTTTGTGACTAAAATCGCCATGAGTACATGAAACAATAACGAAAACTATAAATATTGTTTTTAAATTTGATGAAAGTCCTAAACTTTTTTTCTTTAATTAGCTATTTAGGAACCTTTATTAACTCTAAAAGCAATATTTATAGTTTTCATTGTTACTATTCCATGTACCCTTTATAACGTTGAAGGATTATGTCAAAGGATCGAGTTACAATGCCAAAACAAAAAAAAAGCGGGCTAGTGTCGATGTCCGACCTTACGTAACATTTTCCCGCACCGAGAGGCGTGGCCATCACACGTACTAGTTACGCTAATGTGGACGGGTGTGGTAACATCCACTGTGTCATTTTGCCGTGACTTAGAACAAAAAACCATAAATGTCATGTCACGTAAAAATGTTACGGAGTCTCAGAGCAAATTGTGACATTGGACAACCATCCACACTTAAGAATTTACAAGATGGTAGGTCCCTCGTATGCGAGAAGCTGTCTGGCTTGGTACCATCGCTTTGTCTATTTCTGCCGCCAAGCATCAGTGTGTAAGCACTGTTGCGTTTCGGTTTGAAGGACATTGAAGCCAGTGAAATTACTGGGCATTATGAGACTTAACATCTTATGTGTTGAGGTGACGAGCGCAGTTCAGTGATTTGTAATTTAAAGTTCTGTGTGGTGTTGCATCTGTTTATGGGCAGGCGTGGCGCTTACTATCAGGCGAGCGCCTTGCTCGTCACGTCATTTAATCAAATAAAAAAGGCACGCCTCTTGGTGCGGTGAAATGTCACAAGTGGAATATCTTTGTAGATTCTCCAGGAGCTTTACCTACTAACCAAGGGTTATCCTAACCACCTGTTCAAGTAATGCCCCCCTACAAGCCCCACTCACCCCAATCCATCATACAGAGGTAACCTCGTGAGAACACAACGCGTTCAGAACCCCCTATAATCAACCAATCGGAGCTTTGCAATTAGCTCGTATAGACGGATGGACATGCGCTATCTATACTAATATAATAAAGCTGTAGAGTTTGATTGTTTGTTTGTTTGTTTGTTTGTTTGAACGTGCTAATCTCAGGAACTACTGGTTCGAATTGAAAAATAATTTTTGTGTTGGATAGTCCATTTATCGAGGAAGGCTTTAGGCTATATAACATTACGCTGCGACCATTAGAAGCGAAGCATCACTGAAAAATGTTGCAAAAACGGGGAAAATTATTCATATTTGAAGGCTTCCGTTGCTAAGCTACCCGAATAATATTATTTGAAGGCTTCCGTTGCTAAGCTACCCAAATCTATACTAATATTATAAAGCTGTAGAGTTTGATTGTTTGTTTGTTTGTTTGATCACGTGGGCGGAGCCGCGAGCAAAAGCTAGTACAATATAATTCGTATATATAGTTGTCCAGATTTACTAAAACTGAAGGTGGATAAATTAAAGCAAATACAAGTTACAGTCATGAGTATTTTACTGTAGACTTCGTAGTGTTACGTACACTACATACCTACATAAGTAAGTACATACATAAGTTCACGCTTGTATCCCCGAATGGGAAGGCCTAGGTGCAACTATTGTACCTAATTTTAAACTGATGGTAGATAATGTAACATTAACATTTCCAGACAACATACGGCTTAGTCCACCCCGTAACCACGAAGGCTGATAAGCTTTCGAAACGTCAGGACCAAATTAAAATAAAAAACCGCAATAAACCGTCTAAATTAGTTTTATTTAAATGTTTAACATACGCGTAAACTTAAGAAATTATTAGGGGTTCTCTTGAGGAGAGGAGGAATGTGGAATAAATATTTATTTCACTACGGGCATTGAAACCGTGACTTTGGTTCAACGGGTTATTTCTCTATAGCGCTACTCTTGTAAGAGATCTTTGTATTAGGTTATATTTTACGTTTACCGCGTTTATAATGAATATTAGCAAAAATCGGCCGAAAGTACAAAAGACAACCATTCCAAGTCTTAAAGTGCTACAAAATTTTTCAAAAAGGCGACTCAATATTCAAACGAACACAATTATCAAGTTTTTACTATTCACCCTCTCGTTCTGTACCTATTTATTATTTCTGAGGAAAAATCCAGCAAATTATAAGTTATAGTGAGGGAAAAAATCATAACTACATAAAAGAGGTATATGATTTATAAATATTCTATACTTTAACGAGTTTACAAGTTCTGGTTTAGTTTAACTTCAGCCGCAAGAAGGAGCATTTATTTATGTACCTATTGCAGAAAAAAGTCGTCTATGAGTTTAAAATGTCATTAAGTCAATTCCACTTTTTTGGGGTTCGTACCAAAGGGTCCTAACGGAACTCTACAGAGCTTACACTATCTGTCTTTTTTAAAAATTTCCGTCTTTTAAACCGTAATAGGCAACCGGCTGAATTTTGCACGGAACATGTGTTATAACGAAAGTTATTACTAAATAATAATTATTATTATATATATTTTTATAGCGAAAGCCGGCAAACGAGTAACTCTGAACTAGGTTTATATTGACCAGTTTGTATAGGTTACTATAATTACTAGTTGTTATAAGCCTAGTTTAAAGTTAGAATACGTTTTGTAAAAATAAAATGTTAAACCTCATAACGCCCTACCATTTGCCTGGCTTCAATGTCCTTCAAACCGGAATACAACTTTGCTTGCACACTTGACATTTCCACTCTAAGGTAAAGAACTTACATCATCTCAGTTCTGAGCCACAAAACAAAACAATGTAACAAACCACAAGCAATTTCGAATGAAAACCTTTTATTTAAAAAACTAAGACGGTTTGGAAGAAATGCGCAGTTAATTGCACTAATTCGATACCCCGAGGCAAAGATTAGGGTTGGAATCAAACCCGCTATCAAACGCATCATATGTACGTTGATTTATAACAAGTGATGGTTGATGTGCATTATGTTTTGTTAGTAATGCGATAGATACTGTTTTTTCTGAATGGTGAACCAAATTCAATTAAAATATTTTTATTAGTAAACAACAAAAATAGCATTGAAATAAAACTAATTTAAACGGATTGTATCGCGGTTTTTTATTAATTTTGCGACAACCTACACCTCAGTCCATCCCGTGACCACGAAGGCTGAAAAGTCTTCGAAACGTCCGGATCAAAATTAATAAAAAACCGCGATAAAATCCGTTTAAATTAGTTTTATTTCAATGAGTAATATTCGCGTCAACGTAAGAAATCATTAACAAAAATAGCGTACCTACATTACGTTCTACGAGTTTTGACCTATGCCATGCTTGTATCTCAAGTCTCTATTTAAAGTTTGCAGTATAATACATATTAACCTTTCTAGATTTGTCGATTAATCCAGGAAACTTCAGAGAATTTTTTCTTTGAAGAAACGAGCAGATCGTTCGCCTGATGGTAAAAAAACTCTATGAATAAATTTTTGAGAATTCATAATATGAACATATTATGTTGAACCTTAGTTTACTGGGAATCAGAATAATATTCATTATTTCAACAATCTATAGAAATAAATAATACACGTGTAAAAAATAAAATCTTGTTACAAAAGTAGGCACATATAAAATTACTAATGCACGTTTCAGCAATCAGATGTATGATCTAATGCTTTATCCTCATTGTGGTCTTGACCTTTTTTGTTATTAGGTGACAATTAGGGGCACGAACAAGGCCAGACAGAGGCCAGCATTCTAGGTTACAAAACTCATTTTGAATAGCTAGTAGTGTTATCAGAAATTTAAGCCCTATGAGTGTTGTGATGAGTAGAAGAACTAAAGTCACCGACATAGCTCAGCGGATTAGCAAGCTCAAGTGGCAGTGGGCAGGCCACATAGCTCGCAGAACCGATAACCGATGGGACAGAAAGGTTCTGGAATGGAGGCCACGTACTGGCAAGCGCAGCGTTGGACGTCCACCTACAAGGTGGACAGACGACCTGATAAAGATCGCAGGAAGTCGCTGGATGCAGGCCGCTTCCAACAGGTCGGTCTGGAAATCTTTGGGAGAGGCCTATGTTCAGCAGTGGACGTCTTGTGGCTGATGATGATGATGAGTGTTGTGAGTTAGTGGTACTAATCTACACATTCACGCTGTATACAAAGTTGTCTATAGTGTGGTTTTACGGTTTTAAAAAGTTACAAAAAACCCATTCACAGTACGAAACGCAACAATGAAGCTGATATTTCAATTTCATTTTCTGCGAAAGAGTGGTACATTAACTTCATTTATTTATTAGACCTATTGGGAATTAAATCCACAGCCAATATTTTTTGAACAGAGCGGTCTAAAATATGTTTTCATTAATATGGAGAATGATTCTTAAAATACTCATTTCTTTCCGCTAAATTCCATCCAAATATGCTCAGTGGTGAATGCGTGATGAACATACTTATCGACATTGCTTTATAACGTAAGTATGTGCAAGAATGAGTAAGTGTTTAGTAAATTGTTAAGATAATATGCATATTTTCCATCATTATGAAACCATTCCGTGCTTCGAACAAGATGTCGGCGATGTAATTAGATAGTTCCAACTATCCGGTCATAGATGGCGGTAGTGTACATTAACTTCTGATTTTTCTGTGATGAAATTTTTCTTTAATTGCAATTAAAATTCATACAAACACAACTTACACTTTTACTTACGTTATAAGATTTACTTACATTATATAGTAATATTTTTAATTTTATAAGACATAGATTTACTCTCATAATGGTAGGAGTTTGAGCGATATCCTAATGGTGCTGCCACACCGATGTTATAAAATGTTCACAAACATTTTCTAACATTAAATCTAACATTTTATAACATTTCTTAACATTTTATAACATTTCTTAACATTTTCTAACATTTCTGAACATTCTTCTTTGACGGCTTCTTTGACGGCGCCGCTCTCAAAAGTACCGCCGCCTGCGGTTATAAAATGTTAAGAAATGTTACAAAATGTTACAAATTGTTAAGAAATGTTTACTAAATGATGCTGCCACACCGATGTTATAAAATGTTATATAACATTTTCTAACACCGGTGTGGCAGCACCATAACATTGATTTAAAGTTAGTACTTGATTTTTTAGAATTGTGAATATTATTTTGAGCTAGTCTAGAGTCTATACATTATTCCACCACCCTGGCTTAATGTGGGTTGGTAGATTTTACATGTTTTTTTATAGTAGGCTGACATATGTACAAGTGGGTCACCTGATGGTAAGTGATCGCCACCGCCCATGAGCGTTCTACATGGATGAGTTGTTGATCTTAAAAGAATGGAATAATTAAGGGATTGGGAAGGGTAGGGCGATTTGAGCCTCAAGATATCTCACTCACCATAAGAAACGCAACAGCAAGCCGCTACTTTACGTCGGTGATTACTTCAAAACCCATACTATATGTCTATCAATTTTGGCAATTTTCTATCACGCAGATTCGGTTGTTATGGAGTACATCAAATTCATCACGAGCTGAATCACAGTATTATGTACAGTACTCTTTATTTGAAAAGATTATTTCTACATTTTTAAATAAAAATAAAAAAAAAACATTTAAAAATATAAAAAACTATCACGCTCCAATGGCGAGGCCTAGGACCCAAGCCACTGGCGGTTAGGACCCAATAGTGAGGAACCTCCTCACAATGCATGCCGTATCCAATAAAACAGTGTTAATTATTATTATTTAAAAAAAATATTCCTTCCCTCTCTAAGGAATCTTCCATAATTTTTATGTCACATCAAAAACATACACAAGACCCTCCCAAACCGCATGCCAAAGACAAAAGGACACATGGAAAAAAACATGGAGGGGGAAAACATAATTATAACAAATAAAACAATGGCGAACGGAGTCGGGGGCGCGGTGTAGCGCGTAATTGGGTCTGGTCACGCAACGCACGCGAGAATTCAGCATGGAGGCTTTAATGTTTTGTTTCTGAACGTAAATGGCGTTTAGAAATCTTTCTTGTGTCTTTGGTTTGTACGGACTGAGGTGTGCTTCATTGTTACATTTTTTTTATTCAATTGAATGAGAGACGAGCAAGGCGCTCGCCTGATGGTAAGCGCCACGCCTGCCCATAAACAGAAACAACACCTCACAGAACTTTTACAAAGGACTGCATGGCACTGAACTGCGCTTGTCATCCCGAGACATAAGATGCTAAGTCACATAATGCCCAGTAATTTCACTGGCTTCAATATCCTTCAGATCGAAACACAACGGTGATTACACACTGTTGCTTGGCGGCAGAAATAGACAAAGCGGTGGTACCAACCAAGACGGCCTCTCGCATACGAGGGACCTACCACCTTTTGACCAACCACACTGACAGTTTTGTTTATAGTATGAATGGACCGGCTCGACTGGGTGTTACTACTGTCTCACAGAACACCGACGTAAAGTAGCGGATGCTACTACGTTTCGTACAGTGAGTGAGATATCCGGAGGCTCAAAACCCCATCCCCTTCCTGACTCCTTAAATATCCCTTGTTTCTTCACATACTTATTCATGGGTGGTGGAAATCACTTACCATCCACTTGATTGCTTCCGGCCTATGATTTAAAATAATCCCAAAAGGTGTAAGTAGAGATGCAACTAGCACACCTACGGTTCATCTAGCTTATTCCGTTCATTAATTATGATAAATAGCGAAGCTATCACCTATCGGACATTCCAATCCCGAGCATCCCTTATGTGATTATTGCATTGAAAACTTAAAGAAAATTTATATATTTGTTTTAAACAGTCACACACATAGCCCTGACCCCACAGTACGATACGAGTCTTGTGTCGTGGGTATCAGAAACTATGAGTGACTTTCGGTCTCTCAACACCCAGACCCTGAAACAAATATTTGTGGATCACACAAACAATTGTCTCGGTTCGGGGATCGACCCCGCGGCTTCTCGCTACACAGTCGGTTACTCGCCCGCTGCGCCACGGAGGCTGTCAAAAATTGCCCAACTTGTGTTTTGAATCTAAGACCACACCTTCAGCCTTCGACAACCTCTGTTACGAAGCGAGCAATTACAGCGTCTTTACCACTCGCGAGTATAGGCGTAACCTTACACTTAAGCTTTAAATTCAACCTTATTTACTTTCGAAACATGGCCAGTAATTTGATCTTAATATCGCGAAAGGCTTGTTCCCCTATCACTTCATGAGTTGTTATTCTGTTTTCTCGGTGAATGGAAACCTCCTTTATAAAATCAGCCAACATTTGATATAATAGTACAATTTGCTCGCTATGTATGTGAGTATGTACATATCTAGTTTTAATCTGAGTGGTAGTCACAGACTAATAGCCGGCTCTGAAGCGAGTCGCAGGTTTGATTCTCGTTCCAATACAAACGTTTGAGTCTACATGTAGGGACACAACACAACACACAACAACACAAAAACGTTTATTATTACCTAAACTACAGATATTTGTTTCAGGGCTAGGTTATATTTCCTCAAAGGGGTTGACGTGAGGTAGGTAGTCGGTCGTAAAATCTACCAGGTGTTACAATGCATAGCCGGAGGCCTAAATCCCCTTCCCAATCCCATAATTATCCCTTCCCTTTAAGGTCGGCACGTATGTTTTTCTAGTATTGTAGGCGTACATGGGCGGTGGAGATCACTTACCATCAGGTGACGCACTTGTACGTTTGCCGGTCATGCTATTAAAAAAAATGTTGCAAGCCCCAATGATTATGGGATAATCAGGAAGAAGATTTGAGTGAGTGTACACAAAATATGACGAACCTCATATTTAGCGCGCTGTAGGTATAAATTTGCTAAACACGTTGAATAATATTAACATGATATTACATATTCTAATATATTATTTGGAATTTAACATTCATTTGACACCCAAGAGGTACAGACATACAAAAAAGTCTTATATACAGATTTAAGGCTTATCTGGCTAGATCAATAGCTGCAGTTAATTACATACGCCCCCTGTTATTATATGTAATAATATGTTTTATTTATTGGGGTGGGAAAAAAATAAAATTTATTACATCAAAGATGAGAATTGATTGATCGGTGATGAATCGAAGACTATGAAAGACGAGGAGACGCCTTTATTATAAATATTTTGGTAAATCGCAACGGGTAATTTTATTTTATTTATTTGGTCACCAACAATTGTTTACACCAATACATTTTTTTTATGTGATTGAATGAAGAGACGAGCAAGGCGCTGATGATAAGCGCCACGCCTGCCCATAAACAGAAGCAACACCACACAGAACCTTGAATTACAAAGCACTGCATAGCACTGAAATGCATTCGACACTCCGAGACATAAGATTTTAAGTCTCATAATGCCCAGTAATTTCATTGGCTTCAATGTCCTTAACAAATAACTTACCCAAACTTATGAAACTCACTGGCCACTCTAAACATTTTCCAATGAGAATTTTTAATTGATGAGCCGTTTCCATGATTTTTATTTTCCACACAAAAGGTATCGGGCAGAAGTCCATGTATATCGATGAGCGATGCATGATTTAGTGCCCGCGGCTCCGCACACTGATCCCTTGATAAACGATCCACGCCACAATGTAGAACTTACATCGGTGTTTGAAATTGAAAGTGGTTTATGGAGAATCTACATTACCTACCTACTATACCAGGTGGTATGTATATTAGGTATCTATATGTAAATAGCTCTGGTACAAACTTTTATTGTAAGTAACCAAATAGGTACCCACTTGCAATTCAATTAATGAGGTATTGCCTGGAGTGATTTAACGTTCATAAATAAATGAAGATTGATTGTTGATGAAAACCTGCATAAGTTTATATCTCCCAATCTCCTCCTTCCTCCACATGCCCTTATCCCAACATGTTTAACACATGTTACAGAAAGATTTGGCTTGTAGTTTTTATGAACGGCCGCCTGCCTGAGTCAATCTCTCTGCCAGGGCTGGTGGTAGTATATTCGTATCTGCCCGGATAGCGACCACAATACACGGTGTTAAGACCCGCCATAGTTAACATTTAATTATAGTCAATATATCATCATCAGCTACAGGACGTCCACTGCTGAACATTGGCCTCCCCCAAAGATTTCCAGACCAACCTGTTGGAAGCGGCCTGCATCCAGCCACTTCCTGCGACCTATATATTTATATTAATATATATTTATAGTCAAATATATTGTGTATAATGAAATGTTGACTTTGTTTAAATGTAACTTATCTATCGTGTCACATTCGATATAAATATAAATTGGCGCATTTTTGCCAGCTTGTGCCAACCGGATGGCGCGTAGGTGTTTTCCGAGAAGTATGACACGATCCTAATTTGATGTTGACATTCACGACTCCTGAAGGTTGTCAATCAGGAATCATTAATCCTTAGATATATTGGCATAGTACCTATCTGTTATGGATTATTTGTTCTTCCGTATATTATATACCTACGTACGAGTATTATTGCCTCCGTGGCGCATTTTATTGCGTACGCGATACGACTGTTGAGCTGAGATCTCAGGTTTGATCCTTGGTTTGATTACTGTCTACAGTATGAATGCACCGGCTCCGGATTCTTACCACTGTCACACAGAAAACCGACGTAAAGTAGCGGCTTGCTGCTGCGTTTCGTACGGTGAGTGAGATATCTGGGGGCCCAAATCCACCTACCCTACCCAAACCCTAAATACCCCTTTCCTTGTAGGTCGGTATCGCGCCCATGATTCTCATAGTTTATGGGCGTACATGGGCGGTGGAGATCACTTACCATCAGGTGACCCACCTGTTGGTTTGCCGGCCTATACTATAGAAAAAAAAACCTCGGTTCGGGTGAAGTGATATTGGGTTTGGATTATGCTCAGTATCAGCCCGGAGTACAGTATGGCGATAAGCTCGCCCCCTATCACATCATGGGACGGAAATACACTCAGCGAAATGTGAGTGTACTGGTTACATTTCTGCCTACCCCTTCGGGGATTACAGGCGTCAGTGCGTATGTTTTATATTATTTTTTTATCCTGGCACAGAAAACTGGCTATACTGGACCTTTTGTTGCCACCTGAACTTATTGTTTAGTGTGTACCTAGATATCAATTATGAGCCGGTAGATTTATTTACTAAATGGCTGTAAAAAATCTTGTATCTAAATTTAGGTATCGTCCATCAGTTATTTCCCAAGTTTTCTATTTTTTTCTTCACACGAACGATTTTCTTTATGACATCGTTTCATTATTATGTTTTTACTGCCTCTTCATACTCCTATATAAGGTCAAGGAAAAACTAATGCTTATTTGTAGGTCCATCTCAAGATGACGAATGTATCTGACTTATCAAAGTGATGATAAAACCAGAATTTCGTAACTGTAAACGAAACTTCGAAACTGTAAATATTTTATAAAATGAGTTATGTATACCAAAGTTCTACAAAAACATCCATTTATCTGGAGGAACAAATGGTCTTACATTTTTGCGAAAAGAAAATTTATTTTATTCCAAAACCATGCAAAATCGATGTTTTAAACACAATACGGTCCTATGTACAAATTGAGATTTAAAATTAGATTATATCTTTCTTAAAAAAAATTTACTTCTGTGATTTGTGATTTCTTCTACATGTTTCGATTCACAAAAAGAGTTATTCGTTCATAGAATTAATTCAAAACAATGTATGCTGAACAATACAATAATGCCTACATGTAAAACATGTTAAAATGACTTTCCGTAAATTTACAAAAAGCGCAGTTAGCCCTTGTTTTACCCTTGTTTTGTGATTTCTTCTATTATGTCTGTTATTTTTATTGTATTTGTAGTCTGTACCTATTTAAGCATTTCAAAGCAACAACAGTACTTAGATACAATATAAATGAAATTTCTTTATGCGTCAACAATATCAGAATATTTCGACCTCAAAAGTAAGGTAAAAAATTCGAAAAAAGAATATCGGACGCCGAAACTCACTGCCGCGACGGAGATATATTTTTGTTTTATTAAAAAATCACGTTCAGAAAATGGCCGCGGGCGCTCTACTTCTTGTATGTAAGGATAGCAAAAAAGTGCAAGATGGCGTTTATGTTTTTTACATATACGGTGTCAATGCACCTGAGTCATGATTTACAATGTAACAATATATTTTTTAGTTATTTTTATGGCTAGAAGTTGGTTAACCTTTTTTTTAAGGTTTATGGTAGTTCTAGTATTAGAATTTTATTTGTTTTTCTAAATTAATATCCTTATTTGTAGTTAATTGACAATAGTCAAATTCAAACATGCTCCTCGAATTGTGAACATACATTTTAAATTACATACCTAAATACATTTTTAATGCCATTTACTACGCAATAAATAACTTTTTGCAATAGATTTGCGTTTACTAAAATATCATTTTAAAAATATAATTTTTACTGGTGGTAGGATTTTCATATTCGCCCGGTTAGCGACCACCTTGTCCTCTCTGAAGAAGGAAGAATTATTTATACAGCCGGCATGACTCTGGTGACCACCGATCCATTGTTTGTTGGTGGTCGCTGGTTTTTTGGATTGCACTACGATTACCATCAGGTGTAGTGCAGTCACATTGCCGTGGTCGGATAAAAAAATCTTACCCCTTTACTCCAACAAAATTTCAATAAATAATTGTGATTTTTCTGTTAACCGTACAGTACAGTACTTAGCGTCGATGCTGTATTTTCTTTAAGTTAAATTATTATAATTTTTGAAAATTCGTAATTAAAGCCTCTAAAGCTACCGTATGCACATAAATCATGATGTTTTAGCGACTTTTAAAATATACAAAGATGATCATGACATGATCAGTACTTAATATGTCTCAAAACTGGGCTAAGGTCTTTTTTACACCATAGAATCTTAACTTACGGCGTATGTAGAGAATTTTGAGTGGTGGATACATTTTATGAATAATAATTATTACTATTCCGATATTAGGGTTGATTGTACTAAACCAAATCGTACAAAGGCATTGCTTTTGTAGGCCAAAGTCTACGAAATCTGTAGATTAGCATTTTTAGTCCTGAAATTAACAGGGTTATTTTAAACGTGAACTATTACTCCTTACAAACAGTTTTAAGATTACAGATGGTTTGAAGCAGCCCACGGTTAAGGCCCATTGACAAGAATAGAGTTTATCTTATAACAAAGTCGAGAATTTAAGAGAATATTGTCTATTTAAGAGAATATTGTAATGTAATGAAATAATTAAATAAATACACCTAACAGTCACATACATAGTCCTGACCCTACAGTAAGATACGAGTCTTGTGTCGTGAGTATCAGGAACTACGTGAAACTTTCGGTCCCACAACACATTTGTCACGGTGCGGGGATCGAACCTTAGGTCTCTGGTTTCACAGCTACTCGTCTCGAGTCTGTCGTGTATCCTTACTCGGGATGTGAATCCCCATCGAGCCACGAGACTCTAAGATCCTTTGAGAGTTTGATACAAGGCTATAATATCTAACGCCAAGCATTCGCCAAAACGAAGTCTTACAAAAAACCCAGTCTAATATTTTTTGTACGTAAAAAAGAAAAGTGAATAAAGATAAAACCCGATGGATAAATTCATAATTGCTGGTTGCAACGTACACTTATCGTATTAATCTATCGGTTATGTACCGAAAAGGCATTAAATTGGTCCGCTCGCGCGGCTTCCGAAGTCTTTTTTTGTCTTATGAATAAGTTTTGGCCAGAAATAATGTACATTAATGTTTTTGGTTAGCCAGTTTTGAGTGTAAAGGTAGTTCATTCAAGAATCAGGAGATTGTTGTTCGATTGAAAGTCTATAACAGTTGCAAAACGCCAATCTTAAACCGTTGCAGTATTTTTTTTTCATTGATTGAATGACGAGACGAGCAAGGCGCTCGCCTGATGTTAAGCGCCACGCCTGCCTATAAACAGAAGCAACACCACACAGAACTTTGAATTACAGAGCACTGCATGGCACTAAACTGCGCTCGTCACCCTGAGACATAAGATGTTAAGTCATAATGCCCAGTAATTTCACTGGCTTCAATGTCCTTTAAAACGAAACAACAGTGTTTACACACTGTTGCTTGGCGGCAGTAATAGACAAAGCGGTGGTACCAATCCAGACGGCCTCTCGCATACGAGGGACCTACCACCTTGTAAAAGTTGCAGTATGGTTATTGCTTGGTGTGAATGCCGCCATAGTGGGTCGTTCAGGTTAGACATGTTCGGGGTCAGCTAGTGTACATCCAGTAACTTGAGGCCGGTATAGTTCTGCTGACCGTCGAGGGACGCAATGTCTCTTCACAGTCGCCATATTTGCAAGCGCACTTAGGGTACTTATGGCGCCTGGGTTGGTACCACCGCTCTGTATATTTCTGCCGCCAAGCAACAGTGTGTAAGCACTATTGTGTTTCGGTTTGAAGGACATTGAAGCCAGTGAAATTACTGGGCATTATGAGACTTAACATCTGATGTCTCGGAGTGACGAGCGCAGTTCAGTGTCATGCAGTGCTTTGTAATTCAAAGTCAAAATGGTCAGGCGTGGCGCTTACCAGTAGACGAGCACGTTGCTCGTCTCGTCATTCAATCAAATAAAAAAAAGGTAGGCAGAGATGCAACTAGCACACCGATGGTACGCTGAATTTTTTTCCGTCCCATGATGTGATAAATGGCGAGCCTATAGCCATATCAGGCACAAGCTCCATTCCCGGGCATTTCGCATGTGATTTTCTGAATTTAAAATTCAAACACATGTGAGTGCCCAACCGACGATTTCAAACCAGAACTTCACCGTTCAGGAGTCGAAGTGGGATGTCACAACCAAGAGTACATTTAAGTTCTCAATATTAAAACTAGACTGCATTACATAACTAAATTAGTGGAGACTACAGATATTTCATTAGGAAACTAGGGACTAGAGAGAATATTTTATACTTCTCTAAATATTTATAATGCTACAGAAATCGACAGCACTATTTTTACATACATACATACGCACTCACGCCTGTAATCCCCGAAGGGATAGGTAGAGGTGTAACCAGTACAACCACATTTCACTGAGCTTATTTCCCATAGTAGGGTCGTGCTTATCGCCATTCCGGCCACAATTCCAGACTCCGGGCTAATACTGAGCATTTCGTGATAGAAAACCCAATATCACTTTTGCCCGACCCGGGGATCGAACCCGAGACCTCAGTACAGCAGTCGTACAATACAATTGTGCCACCGAGGCATATTATTACTGATATTTATACAATTTAAGCATATTTCTCAGCACAGAACAATAATGACCAGTGTCATCGCAGACAATATACATCACAATCTACCACAAAAACGTCGATAGCTACCACCTACCACCTCCAGGGGAATTTAAATCATAACACGTGAAGACTTGTGGAAGACAATGTTTTTTTACCCGTTCCCAAAGTTATCTTGTGTACCATCTAATCACGGTAGCCGGAGATAATAAAAGCAGCCTGTTCTCCGAAATGCTGTGCGTAATTATACAGTGCGGTGTACGTTGCCGCTGAGCCTCGGGCGGTGGCGTGTGTCCACTGTCCAGACATTCCGAAAAGGTCGGATTATTGTTGCCGCTAATTATATGACTGTGGGACGAACAGTGAAAAAGTCGTATATGTTTGGGCTGATGATTTAGGGTTCTGTCAACAAAACCCTATTTCTAAGCTATTTGTTTTGTCTGTCCTATATTTAGAGACGTAATAGGTAATGTAATTTCTACAGAATATGTATTATGTTGAATATACTAGTAAATCGATGGTACAAAAAGTTAATATCAAGTTCGTAAGTGTTGCGAAAACCTCGGAGCGGTTATTTGATGTTGGTCGGTTTTAGGAATAGTCAGAAACTAGATGATTATTTTGGAATTAAAAGGGATTTATTAACTATTTAATAAAGCTTATATTTTTTTTGAGTACAGTTGTTTACTCACTCTGCAACGTTATTTTGACATGTTTTACGGAGTCTACAAATCATCTCACCGCTGCGTCACTACAAGCTATTTCATCATCATCATCATCAGCCACAGGACGTCCACAGCTGAGCATAGGCCTCTCCCAAAGATTTCCAGACCGACCTGTTAGGAGCGGCCTGCATCCAGCGACTTCCTGCGACCTTTATCAGGTCGTCTGTCCACAAATTATTTACTTATCATTAAAATAATGACGACTAGATCGAAAATAAAACCGTGTCGTAACCAATGGACAAAAGCACCTAACGCAAACTCCCGGAGTTACAGTGAAGGAAACACGCCTCAGCTTTCGGGACGCTAACAATATTTTAATGGTAATAGATTTCTCTGTTTCGTATTATTTATTGTGCATCACCCAGAGCGACTCTCACGATCACTGTGTGATCTCAAATAATAAATGTGTAAACTTACAACGAGATGAATATTTGAACATTTTATATCGTCAGTGGAAAGGCAAAAATATTAAAGCACCAATACGTGAAACGGTAGGGCGTTTTAAAGTGGTTTTTTAGTAATTGAAATAAAACTAATTTAAACGGAATTTATCGCGGTTTATTAATTTGATCCCGACGTTTCGAAAGTTTTTCAGCCGTCGTGGTCACGGGGTGGACTGTCCAGTTGTCGAGAATGTTCCGGGATCAAAATTAATAAAAAAACGCGATAAAATCAGTTTAAATTAGTTTTATTTCAATTATTTTATTCGCGTAAACATAAGAAATCCTTTGTTTTTTTTACGCTAATAATAATTGATATAAATTTACCTACTGAGTAATTTTCAATAAAACTTATATTTTGTTCAATCATATTATTTTCCTAATATAATTATTATGAATTATTATTGTATAAGAACCCTTATCATCAGGTGACCTAAGGTTGACAGCCTCTTTTATAAAGAAGGTACCAACCAGTGAATATACAGTCCTTTTAAAGTCGATATTACATATGGGTATTTTGTTGCATCGATAAAAAAAATCGTTTTTTATAGCACAGGCCCGCAAACGAGTAAGCGAGTCACCTGATGGTAAGTGATCTCCATCGCCCATGTACGTCCACGATAGCAGAAAAATCATAGGCGCGTCGCCGACCATAAACGAAACGGATAATTAAGGCTCGGGAAAGGGAGGGGGATTTTGGCCTCCGGATATCTCACTCACGGCATGAAACGCAACAGCGAGCTGCTACTTTACATCGGCTTTCTAAGAGACAGTGGTAACGACGCGGTCGAGCCCGCCCATTCGTAGACAAAACTGTCTACAGCGTGGCTCTACCACTAGAATTTTTAGTTTCGCGTATATATATCCTTAGCGATATAAAACTATATTCTAAATTAAACTAAAAAATTATACCCTTGTCATAGATGAATAATTTATCGAACCGCCCTAAAGCATGGCGACCGCAGGCCACACCTTCGTTTTAGGGTAATGTTTAGTGTAGCGGGGATGGATTTGATAATGTTTGTGTAGCCTCGCCTTTGTCAATACACAGTTGGTTAATGAAATGGGAAACGAAAATATATAGTGCTTTGCTCGGTTTAAAAATGGTACCATTCACGAAATTCGATGAAGTCAAATGAATTAGATTGAAAATGCGACAGTAATATCGGCTACTTTGATTTTGTTAACTAAAACTGTACAGTTTTTGTAGATTCAAGTCAGTTGAACAAGTAAAATTGAACCGTGTGAAACAGTTATAAACTACTAATAAGTGATAAAAGATTGTGACCCATTTATATTATACGAATAGAAAATGCCTCGTGACCGATGTCGCCTTCCTATTTTTACCCTTCCTATTTTTTTTTATTTCATTGTACAGGAATAGTAAAAAACTGAAATTAAACTATCTACAATACAAGGTGGTAGGTCCCTCGTATGCGAGAGGCCGTCTGGGATGGTACCACCGCTTTTTCCATTTCTCCCATCAAGCAACAGTGTGTAAGCACTGTTGTGTTTCGGTTTGAAGGGCATTGTAGCTAGTGAAATTATTGGGCATTATGAGACTTAACATCTTATGTCTCGGGGTGACGAGTGCAGTTCAGTGCCATGCCATGTAATTCAAAGTTCTGTGCGGTGTTACTTCTGTTTGTGGGCATGCGTGGCGCTTACCAGGCAAGCGCCTTGCTCGTCTCGTCATTCAATGAAATAAAAAAATAATACGTTGTCGCTTTACAATGTATAAACCTGTACTTATCATGTCCGTTGTCAATTCGTGCGGCGACTCAAAAATTAATGCATTCTAGGTCGACAAACGCTAACGTATATTGTAATTGCTAGTTGCAGTACAGCACTGCACAGTGACATTTGGTTGCCGCCCAAACAGAGGATTGAGGTAACGAAAAATATAAAAAAAATCTAATAAGACTGATTATATACTGAATTACATTAATTGTGTATGCTGTATTAGGAAATTTACTAACCGTCAAAATAATTTCAAATTTCAAGACGACCTTTACTTGCGGCTCTGCTCGAATGAAAAGGTTTTTCTCCATACAAGGTTATTTGTTGGTGGTAGGATATTCATATCTTCATGATTGTCTTTTTATATTTAAATCTATAATTTATAAAAAATAAACTGTAATAATAATAACACTGTGGGTTAATGTAAGTGTAGGTGGAAGCATAACCACTACAACCATATTTTGACGATTTCCGTCCTAAGATATGATTGGAGGAGAGTTTAGATATATCTATAATTTTGGGACGATTTCAAATAAATTCATATATATATAACTCAAATAACAGTTTGTTGCTACTCGCCAATAGATGGCGCTACCAGCCCGCGTAACAACATGGTCGTGTTTAAATCGTTATTAATTATGTGTAACTGCATTTAAATTGACTAACGCGAATTAACCGACTGTTTCATGTCGAGTTTTTGCATTGTCGACAATGCGAAACGCTCGCGGAATCCGAAAATTAAAGATCGTTCGTATGCGAAGCGACGTTGCCGAGACGGAGATGCAATTTATATTTTTAATAGGTACTTAACGGTAATAAAATACATCGGAGTACATACTTATAGATAATCCTGTCTTGTTCGGATTAGCGTGTTAAATAATCTTATAAGGTGGTGACAAGAAATTAATTAAGTTTTGTTTTACTTTAATATAGGACATAATATTATGATTCTTATCTGGTAAACTAGCATAGCGTAAATACATTTAAATAATTATAGCAGCAATTAGACAGTCGTCTCTAAGAACGGCATAAGCTAGTATGTCCGGAACCTTAGACCTTAAATGAATGAGATCGTAATGATAATCTTGAAATAATTTTAAGGTAAAAATGTTTGTTACTATCAGTAATTCTTTACAGATTTTTTTTTTTATTATTGTCAGTATTTTTTTTTTTGTGAGATTGTAGCTGTTAAAACCATTATAACATCGCTTTATTCTTTTGCATGCCGTGGTCGCCTATAATTGTGACAACATTTAAATCAAGTATATTATTGATTAATGTATGATTATGAATGTTATTGTATGTCATGTTGGTGATCCTTAAATAAATAAAAAAAAAAAAAATGTCGCAAATGGGTTGTGGTAAGAGATCTCCACCACCCACAATAAAAAAAAAAAAAATATACCCAACAGTCACACACATAATCCTGACCTCAGAGTAAGATACGAGTCTTGTGTCGTGGGTATCAGGAACTACGAGAGACTTTTTGGTCTCACAGCACCCAGACCCCGAAACAAATGAAAGAAAGAAAGAAAAAAACATTTATTAATATTAATATTTGTGGATCACACAAACATTTGTCTCTGTGCGGGGATTGAACCCGCGGCATCTCGCTTCACAGCCGGCTACTCGCCCGCTGCGCCACGGAGGCTGTCGACCATACCAGAAGAATCATGGGTGGCTGATCAAGAAAAGACTAGTTATTCGGGAGGAGAGTGCTTCTGTAAATCTCACTCTCCATATGAAACGAAACACCAAGGACCTAATTCACTACAGTTTACTGTAAAGCAATGGTACTTCCTCGGTTGAGCCGGCAAAATGGACGAAAGTCTACAGCATTTTTGTTAATTAACGCAAAGTCCGTGCTATATGAACGGACCTATTACGGACTACGGCTGCGCGTATAGAGTGATTATGAAGAAATTGGCCTATTACGCTTAAAGGGTTCCCCACGTGGGACGATGCCGCGGCCTAACTGGCTTTATCTTTATTAAACACTATAAGCAAACTCATTGAAAAACCTAGCGCCTAGCAGGTGTCCGTGGCTTGGCCAAACGCGCAATGTAACTTGGCCGACCTATTCATGAGCAGCGTCGCGGCTATTGTTTTTAACTTTAGCTCTTGACAGCCTCCGTGGTGCAGTGGGCGAGTAACTGGTGAGCGGTTGTTGGTTCGATTCCTGTAAAAGACAAATGTTTTTCACAAATATTTGTTTCGTGTCTGGATGTGGTAAGTCCATAGGTCCCTCGTAGTTCCTGATACCCATAAACAGGTTTACCTAGTGTGTGTCTGTTGGGTGTATTATTATATTATTTAGATGTAGATAGTTTATCGCATGATACAAACGAGAATGATTCAGAAATCTTAGTTCCAGGCCGTGTAATACATTTTAATTTTACATGAAAAAGATTCCTTCGTCAAATTATTACAATATGGAAAATTAGTAGGTGGTAGGTCCCTCGCATGCGAGAGGCTGTCTGGGTTGTTACCACTGATTTGTCTATTTCTGCCGCCAAGCAACAGTATGTAAGCACTGCTGTGATTGTATCACAAAAAGGTAACATTTTGAAAACCAAACGTACCACAGTACTGCCAACTCTATTAGAAAAATAAATATTTTAAATTATTCTATGCATTCAAAACGCTCCCTTGTAAAATTAATATTTAGCAAATTCGTTTGCTGTAGATGTGATGATATCAGGTCAAATGTAGTCACATTGCCGTGCCAATCTTTGTAGATTTACATTAACATTGACCTTGAAAATCCAAAGATTCCAGTCTCAAGATACAGTGCGCGGTGGCATCTCAGATATCTCAGTGGTATGAAATAAAAAAAGATGATAAATAAAAATTGTATTAATTAAAAACAAATCTAGGCTGTGATGCGTGGAACTAGTCTCGTCCTAGGCTGGGTTTTTGTGTGGTGCATTAAAAGGACACATGGCGGCAGACTCTTTGATCACATAGAATAAATAATTTAGAGAAGGGTTGTTAATTTATGCCCACTCACAGATTTTTAAAAGATTTTTTATGGAATAATGAAAGACGTAAGCAGTTTTTAATAGGAGGTACTAAAATGTATTGGCAAATACTAGATCATGTCAGTTCGGAAAAATATATACAAATATCATACAATTTACTTATTGTGATATAGACACCTCAATATTTCTCCCTACAGGGATGTCCTGGGGAATCAGTATTTTTTAGAATTCTAATAAATTTGATAATAACTATAATTGTAACATTTTTTTGGGTAAAATAAAAACATTTTTTTGTAAATCTGCCTTCAAAATGATTACTAGGCAATATTCATAGATTCAATTCATTAGATTTACGTAGGTTTAATTCCATATAAAAAAGAAATATAAATTAACTATTCCCTATGTACGACTATGCAAAATAGGACTTTTAATTTTTAAGTAAATGAATTTTGCTAAATAAAATGATTATTTCAATTTTTACTTGATATAATTTTTTTGTTTTTAATTTTTATTTTTACTTTTTTTTTATTTTATGTTTAATTTTTATTGAGGTCTAAATGTTGTTGCGTATTTGCATCCAACTATATGTGACTAAGGTTTCTGGAAGAGACAGCTCTTAGCGATAAGACCGTTTGTTGTTACATATATTTTTAAATTTTCCATGTATATTGATTTTGTATGTACATGAGTTTGAGACTTCAGACAATTTGACCATCTACAAGTCCACACTCTATGCTATACCCTTCCCAGATATGCGAACGTCGTTGCGCCCGCGCAGGTTTTTCTCGTCCCTCCCGCTCGCACGCTACGCCTCTCTGTCTAACCAAACGCGCCGCAAGAGGTTTTTGCCCTAGACGATGCTTGTGTAGTTTTTCACGAGCGCAAGTTCGCTCACTTAAATCATTCAATGATTGAACATATTTCGATCGGATTTCTGTGTATTTGACGTTATCAAAGGTATATTATTAGGTATAAATATTTATGCGTAATTAAAAACCTTTGTTAGGATAATGAGGCTGATTAAGAATTCATAATAAAACTAGCTTTTGTTCGCGGCACCGCCCGCGTGTATGGCTTTTTTATAAAAGTAGCCTACGCGCTAATCTAGGCTATGGTCTTCATGTGTGCCATATTTCATCAAAATCTGTTCAGCCTTTATGTCGTCATTGCACTAACTTACTTACTTTACATAGTATAAAATGAAGTCGCTTCCGCTGTCTGTTCGCTTAGATCTTTTAAACTATTCAACGGATTTTAATGCAGTTTTCAGCAATAGATAGAGTGATTCATGGAGAAGGTTTATATGTATATCACGCTATAACCCATGGGAGCAGGGTAGTAACAAGCAGGTGAAACCGCGAGAGACAGCTAGTTTTAAATAAATTGGAGTGTGGCTACATACATAAAAGTTGCTTATAGATTCTATTGTCGTGAACGTATAATAATATTATGTGTATCTGAAACTACGAGAATTAATGTTTAGCTCCGTAACATGACATGGAGAAAATATTTTCAAATACATATTAATTTGTCTATTTCTGCTGCCCAGCAACAGCGTGTAAGCACTGTTGTGTTTCGGTTTGAAGGACATTGAAGACGGTGAAATTACTGGCCATTATAAGACTTCACATCTTATGTCTCGGGGTGACGAGCGCAGTTCAGTGCCATGCAGTGCTTTGTAATCACAGACAACTTAACCTAATATGTAATTCAAATTTCTGTGTGGTGTTGCTTCTGTTTATGGGCAGGCTTACGGCTATCATCAGGCGAGCGCCTTGCTCGTCTCATCATTCAATCATATATATAAAATATCATAGAATTATTATTGAACCGAAGACTTCAAGTTTCAACTCTCTTGACCGCCGCATCGGGTTTAAGATCTTGCCCTCGTTTACCAGAAAATTCTACAGTGGCTTTTATGTAAGCAAAAAAAATTACCCCAAAAAATGTTACCAAGAAAAAGCAACCCCATTACCCCGTGCCACGACACGCGGCTCACGCCCCAGTACCCCTTTTGAACTCGAGATTTGATTAGACATTGTTGTGGTCCGTTTGCGGAATAAAAATATCGAATGATTATAACAAACCCCAATTGCATGGGGTAGGATTAAATACTATAAATTGTCGATACAAGATGTAGTTTATATTTGAATTGAGGTTTGATGGTTGAAGAGGTTTGTGCCACCGCTTTATTTATTTCTGCCGGTAAGCAGTGTGTCTGTGTTTTGGTTTGGGCATTGAAGCCCGTAAAATTTCATTTTTATTTGATTAAATGACGAGACAAGCAAGGTGCTCGCCTGATGGTAAGCGCGACGCCTGCTCATAAACAGAAGCAACACCATACCGAACTTTGAATTACAAAGCATTGCATGGCATTGAACTGCGCTCGTCACCCCGAGACACAAGATGTTAAGTCTCATAATGCCTAGTAATTTCACTGGCTTCAATGTCCTACGGCGCATTATTTGATTTAACATCTTATGTTTTAGTTCTTTGTTATTCAACGTTCTGTGTGTGTTTATAGGCAGGCGTGGCTTAGTATCAGGCGAGATGACAGGCGACATGCACGTCCTATAATTCAGGATTATTAAAAAATTAAATTAAATTTATGAGGGGTAGAACCATGCTGTAGACGGTTGTCTACAGCATGAAGGGGCCGGACCGACCGGATCGTTACCATTGTCTCATAAACAACCGATGTAAAGTAGCGGCTTGCTATCGAACCCGCGACCTCTGGTTTCACGGCCGACTCCTCGCTCGCTGTGCCACGAAGACTGTCAATTTACGCGAATGGAATTACAAAATGTGTGCCAACCACATTGATTGCACTTGACGCCCAGACCAGACCCCTAGTTGTACAAAGGGTGTTTAATACAATTTATTCCATTCCGATTGATGGGAAACATATTGTTAACGAGGGGAGTGATTCTGGGAAAGTGACGTGAAAAAATCACAGAAATATTTGACCAAATAATTTAGTTGTAGAGCGGTTAACTTTCTTTATTTTTTTATAGCATAGGCCGGCAAACGAGCAAGTGGATCACCTGATGGTAAGTGATCTCCACCGACCATGTATGCTCGCCACCAGATGAATCATGAGCGCGTTGCCGACCTTAAAGGAAAGGGATAATTAGGAATTGGGAAGGGGAGGGGTTTTTTTTTTTTATCCTGCCTCGGCAAAATGACTACGCCACACCTGATGGTAAGTGTAACGCAATCCAGGAATAGTGTCGACCAAAGACAAACAGTGTGTCTATCGTTGGTCGGCACAATCATGCCGGATTTGGGCGTCCGGATATCTTACTCACCGTAAGAAACGCAGCAGCAAGCCGCTACTTTACGTCGGTTTTTGGGGACAGTGGTAACGACCCGGTCGAGCCAGCCCATTCATGCTGTAGACAAAACTGTCTACAGCGTGGCTCTACCACTCAAAAAAAACTTACTAAAACTTTATTGTTACTTGGTAACTTATTAAAGTTTACTTATCTATTTACAGCGTGTTACAAAAAGGTGTGATCACATTTAAGGGTCGATACATCTGACAGTGAGTGTTTAAGTACCGGAGTCGGAGTCATCAACGCACTGCAATGTGGATCACACAAACATTGCAGTGCGGGGATCGAACCCGCGGCCTCTCGTTTCGGCTCGCCCGCTACTAGGCTGTCTAAATAAATAAATACACCCAACAGTCACATACACAGTTCTGACCCCACAGTAAGATACGAGTCTTGTGTCGTGGGTATCAGGAACAACGAGAGACTTCCGGTTTCACAATACCCAGACCCCGAGACAAATATTTGTGGATCACACAAATGTTTATCTCGATGCGGGGATCGAACCCGCGGCCTCTCGCTTCACAGCCGGCTACTCGCCCACTGCGCTACGGAGGCTGTCAAAATGTAAATCATTTTCGCGACACTTGCCATCATTGTCATAATTTAATGCGATTCTAAGGACACAATTTCGTCATTGTGAGGGCTCATGAATAGGGTTGGCACGCGTCGCGTCGGGGTGCAGTCATAACATTTTGTCATTGCGCATTGAGGCGAAATGGCCGCGTGACGGCCCTGTAATCGCTGTGTGATCGCCGTTCATCGGTAAGTGAATGTAGAAAATATTATGGATAGGAAAAAAACGCAATTGTTATAAATAGCTTGGTTCAAATTCAAATTCAAATAATTTATTCTGTAAATTGGATGATAAATATCACTTTTACATGTCAATATTTTTTATATTAAATTACATATTTATATTTTTTGTAATATCTCTTTTCGGCATTTCATAGCTAGCCATGAGAAGAAATGCCGAAACAAACTCATGGGTTATGGCCTCTTTTAATGTCCAGACATTGCTTATCCAGAATTGTGCGAGTGCAATGTACAGGAATTCCTGGATGGGCTTTTTGAGGAAATAGCCCTAAGTATAACCATCATACATGGGACTCGCACTCACATATTAAAAATGAAAATTAACAATTTTGAAATTAAAAATAATTAATTTCTTAAAAAATATTAAAAATGTCAACGTGATATACCTTAAATATAAATAATGCGCCAATAGAGCAGTCAAGTGTAACAATTTAATAATAAAAATGAATATTATAGTATAGTACATTATAGTAGAGGACCATGGACAGCCGAATTTTGTATGGAGTGAGCGGCTCAATTCCAAGCTGTTATGTCTTCCAAATAATCTTTAACATTATAGTAACCTTTTTGGCAAAGGTTCTGTTTAATAAATAATTTAAATTTATTTAGGCTTAATTGTTGAATATGGCTAGGAATTTTGTTGTAGAAACGTATACTTTGACATTTGAAGGAATTACTAATTTTTTTAAGTCTGGTCATGGGCAATATCAGTTTATTCTTATTTCTAGTATTTAACGTATGGATGTCGCTGTTTTTCGTAAAAACATTAATATTTTTTTTTACATACATTAGATTTTCATATATGTATTGAGAAGCGACAGTCAAAATATTTATTTCTTTGAATAAATCCTTCAGAGATTGCCCACATTGGTTTTGAAGTGAAACTTCTTTAGAATCGTTGTGATTTGAAACTCGATGAAACAAAACAAACTTCTTCTCTCGCTAAAGAGGAGCAAGACCCTTTTCGATGAGGTAAGAAGCATTTATCCAGGCCGGCATGACTCGGGTGACACCCGATAAACTCATTGTTTGTTGGTGGTTTCTTGTTTTATGGACTACACTATGCTTACCATCAAGTGTTGAGCATTTTGCCGTGCTCGAATATAAAAAAAGCATTCAAACCTACCCTATATAGTAATACCAACAGCACCAAGATCATCCCCATATAACAGCAAACTGTGCTCAAAGTACCGGATCCACATTCAATAGTTGCATAGTGTAATAAGCTTATTTGCACATATCAGTGAGCGTCGTGGGACGTCTCGTTACAACGAATATTTTGAAGCGAGTTCGGTATAAAGGGGAACGTTTTAATGAGGTTATTGTTAGTACATTAATAGATTAATTATGTTTGTGGATGTAATTTTGTAATCCGTAATTAGGAGATAACAAATATAGGTGTAGGGAAATAAAATAGGTTTCTTTGAATTAGATAACGTGTGTAATATTGAAATAAAACTAATTTAAACGGATTTTATCGCGGTTTTTTATTAATTTTGATCCCGACGTTTCCCGGTGGGGTGGGTCCACCCCGTGACCACGAAGGCTGAAAAGTCTTCGAAACGTCCGTTTTAATTAGTTTTATTTCAACAATCTTAGATTGTTTCAGAATGGCCATGGTGAGACAGTGGTAACAACCCGGTCGAGCCGGGCCATTCACCTATATACAAACTGTCCTCAGCTTTGCTCTACCACTTAAAAAACTACTTCAATACTACTTACATCATTCTCAACCTAATATGAACTAATAGATTATTCATACACATTGGCTGTAATTATTCCGTTCCGATACATTTTACTTACCCCCTCGCCCCTCCCCCTCCACAATTACGCACAAGATCATTGTACAAGTATCAATTCCGTAATTGGCTAACGAATATAGAATTCTCCATGATTGTTGTCGCGTGGCGTTCCTACGATGAGACAATTGTGAATGTTAAGGCCTGTCCGAGGTTTGAGACTGCGACAAGAGACTGTGTCGCTTCGTATGTATGTAGGTTTTTAGGCATGCGACGCGCAATCGTTTCCTTATAATTTCGTACTAAATGACAGTGTCGCAGTCCCCCAGTTAATATTTTTTTATTGCGTATTTTTTTATAGCATAGATCGGCAAACGAGCAAGTGGGTCACCTGATGGTAAGTGATCTCCATCGCCCATGTATGCCCAAAATACTAGAAGAATCATAGGCCCGTTGCCGACCTTAAAGGGACGGCATGATTAGGGGATTGGGATGGGGAGGGGGATTTGGGCCTCCGGATTTCTCACTCACCGTACGAAACGCAGCAGCAAGCCGCTACTTTACGTCGGTTTTCTGTGTGACAGTGGTAACGACCCGGTTGAGCTGGCCTATTCATGCTGTAGACAAAATTGTGTACACCGTGGCTCTACCATTTCAAACACTTCTATTAATAATTATTCTATTAATCACATTTATGAGGTGATAGGTCACTTGTATCCGCCTTATATTAAAAACCTTATATCCTTACATAATCATATTAGCCCGGATAGTGACCACCGAAAACGTGGTGTTAAAACCTGCCATACACCTTACGTGGATCGCGTTCCAGGATCAGCCAGTGTATATACAGTTCTTCCGAGGGGCTTGCGATACGACTTGATGGTTGCTTGGGTGGATATAAAGATTCTTGTATCCCTGTGCTTGAATCGGTCATCCGCCTGTCCTGTATCCCTAGATTTTGTTCTTTCCTCTTCGGAGTGTGAAGAAGACCTTATAAAGGCCGGCATTCTGTCATTGTTTGTCGGTGGTAGCTGGTTTTTTAGACTGTACTGTGGTTACCATTAGGTGTAGTGCAGTCACTGCCGTGCACAGATAAAACACAGTCTAAAATTAATTTCAGCATATATCACGCCCTTAAATAACCATTTGTTTCTAACTCATTCAAAACAAAACGTAAAAAGGAATAGGGCATGTAGAGCGGAATAACTTCCAATAAATAAGACCTGCAATTACCAAGAAATTGTTACGTACAAGAGGTCTAACAAACTGGTTTATATAATGAACTGTAATTTAATATAAAATGTTAAAGAAGAGAGCTCTTATTACCTGGACATATTTATTATGACCTATTAGCTCGTAAGTTGTCTTTAAGTAGTCATTTTGAGTTTTAAATGGACATTAGATGTTTAATTATTAAATAGATCGCAGAAGATTGATTTGGTATTGACGTCTGGCAGAATGTAATATAATTTATGGATTATTTTTTAACCTGAGACAAGAAAGAGTACTGTTTGAGCTCTTTGTATAGCTATGGGTGTTTGTATATGGGATCGTAGCGCCTAAATGAAAGAACTGTGGCTATGGTTGAATTGAGCTATGTTTGAAAAACAGATCCTTTTTTAATTGATTTTTTTAGTTAATTTAATGATGAGACGAGCGTTTCGCTCGCTTGATAGTAAGCGTAGGCCTGCCCATAAACATAAGCACATCAATTAGAACTTCAAATTATGCAGTAGGTACTGCATGGCACTGGGCTGCGTTCGTCACCCCGAGACGTAATGTTAAATCTTATAATGCCCAGTAAGTTCACTGGTTTCAATGCCCCTCATACAGGAACAAAACAGTTATTGCCTATTGTTACTGGTGATAGAAATATAAAGTGGTAGGAACTACCCAGACAGTCGTTCGAATACCAGGGACCTATGGCTACCACGTATTGTAACTTTAGTATTATAATCACTATATAGATTATAAACAATTACATACAAACCAAATAATAGAACTCGATGCATTCTTACATACAAGATCGTAGTCGAGACACTTTGCAGGAGCAAACAAATGTTCTATAGGAATAAAACGATTGACCTTGCAAGAACTATTATGCAATATGTATACAAAACATCCACGCCATAATTAAATAAACACAAAACTCGGCGCATTCTAATCACCCATCAAAAACCGATTATTACCGCTTTTTTTCTAGGCATGATTTTCGAAAAATGACAAGTCGCCGCTAGGTCGCCGCGAAGGCCGAAAACTTCAAAATTACCATCCGAATTGCACGTAGTGTATAATTTGGATCTATAATTTGTCGGGACACACTTTTTGTTTGTTTGCAACGTAATTACGATTCGGGGCCCGTCGTCTGACGGTTTCCGATTCTTTCCGGTTTTTTTACGGTTGACTTTCCGATTTTTTTTGTGGATAATCGCCGCGCCGCGCCGTTTCGGCTGATTGTGTTGTGGCCATTTCTTGCGGTTTGTCTTGCGTTTGATTATTTTTGAAGCGCGTGGTTTGAGTGCAATTATGTTGCACACAGCTTAGTGTTTTATTGATCGTAAAGATATTGGGTTTGATTCAAAGTGAGGAATATTCTGCTGGATAAGGTTTCGTTTTTAAAAATGGCAATAAGAATAGCTACTATATCTATGTTATTGACTGATCATAAATTTGTACATATTAATATAGTATCAGCCCTGTAATGTAGGTATTCTATCCTATTGTTAGACACGGTCTTTATCTACTATTGAGAGGGGTTATGCCTTAACCCACCACACTGGCCTAATACAGGTCGGTAGAGTTTACATATTTTTGAAGTTAATTTATATAATTAATTCATTGTGATAAGCAATAACAACAATTTTTATTTTTATATTACGAGGTGGTAGTTCCCTCGTATGCGAGAGGGCGTCTGGGTTGGCACCACCGCTTTGTCCCTCTCTGCCGCGAAATAACAGTGTGTAAGCACTATTGTGTTTCGGTTTCAAGGACATTGAAGCCAGTGAAATTACTGGGCATTCTGAGACTTAACATCTTATGTCTCGGGTTGACGAGCGCAGTTCAGTGCCATGCAGTGCTTTGTAATTCAAAGTCCTGTGTGGCGTTGCTTCTGTTTATGGACAGGCGTAGCGCTTACCATCAGGCGAGCGCCTTGCTCGTTTAGTCATTCAATCAAATAAAAAAATGATACCGAGCAAACATTTGCTACTAAGTAAGGCACCGCGTGTTGGGATCATGACATAACGCTGCTTTGTATGCCGTTTGCTATTAAAATCTATTCGTGTTTTAGAACCATTCTTTGTTATCCTTTATGGACTGCTCTGAGCTTTAATAATAATAATTATAATATACCCAAGAGTCCAGTTACAGATATAGTCTTGACCGCTGCTAGGTATATATAACCTGTATCGCGAATATCAAGAACTATGAGAGACTAGCGGTCCAATAACACCCAGACTCGAAACAAATATCTGCGGATTACACAAACATTATGCTTCGACACAGAGACTGACGATTTTTTTTTATGATTGAATTCTTTGATGAATTATGCTGTTGGGTTTTTGACACATTTTTGTACAGGACTGGATAGTGATCAGTGCATTATATTATAATAATATTTATATATATTAATATTTAATATATTATTTATGACTAGCCCTGTATTATATACGTCCCACTACTGGACACAGGCCTCTTCTACTTAATGAGAGGGATTAGGCCTTAGATCACTGTATACATGATGAAAAACCCGCTACTGTGGTCTGTTCAGGCTAGGCGACGTGCATTCTGGGGTCAGTCAGTGTATACTAACTTCAGGTCGGCATAATTTGCCAACCGTCGAGGGACGCAATATTTCTTGACTGCATTCATATTGTAGATAAAACTGGATATAGCATGGGTCTATTTCTAAGTCTAATAATAGAATTGAATATATTGGACACTAGTTGATAATTTTAATTAGTTAAATATTTGTCAGGAATATAAAACCTAGATCAAAGACACTTTATAAGTTTATAATACATAGAAAAAAAATAAATATAAAAAAGTAGTTGCGTAAATAATAATTGAACATTGGATGTTAAAATTAGGTTGCGACCACAAAAGAATCCATTTTATTTTTCTACGGATAAGTTCAGTGCAACTGTCATCTGTACGTGGATACAGTTGAGTACAAAAGTTTCATTTTTAAGTTGTCGATTTGAATATCCACTCAATTTTAATCGTTCTCTCACATCACCATCACAATTGTAAATTCATTTATTACTTTTTGATTTTGTCAAATGATTTTATTATTTCTATCTTCTTTCTATCACGAGGTGGTAGGTCCCTCGTATGCGAGAGGCCGTATGGGTTGATACCACCACTTTGTCTATTTCCGCCGCCAAGCAACAGTGTGTAAGCTCTGTTAACATCTTACGTCTCGGGATGACGAGCGCAGTTCAGTGCCATGTAGTGCTTTATAATTCATAGTTCTGTGTGGTGTTGCTTCTGTTTATGAGTAGGCGTGGCGCTTACCATCAGGCGAACGCCTTGCTCGTCGTGTCATTCAATGAAATAAAAATAAAACTAATTCTTTTACACAATTATTTAATACGTTTTGTTCACGTCAGTACCCAAGATGTCACTGAACACAAATTGCTTAGCACACCACAAAGCTCATCGAACTAGACACCGACAGATGGACGGACACAATTACATGTTTTATTATATAACCGGCGGCGGTCGGACCTTCGAGCGTTAAGGGCGAGGGGAGGTACAAGTTATATACCACGGATTGTACTATTTTGTAGTTATTCTTTAGTGTTATCACAAAAAATATAAAATATGCAGGATTTTGAGCAAATGGCAGTTAAAGGTTAGAGTAGTATAAAGACATTGTATACTGAAGACCATAAACACAGTTTTAGAAAATAAAATAGTTTCTTTTAAGTAAGAAACATCATACATCACCTGGAAACCTGGAATCTGGATCCTGGAACCAACAGTTCCATACATCACCTATTCTTTATGCATGCATGAGCTTGAATACAAAATAACAATACTAGCTCTGTATTATACACGTACCATTGCTGGGCACCGCCCTCCTCTACTGAATTTGAGAGGTTAGGCCTTAGAAGGTGAGTAAGATATTTGGACCCCCAAATCCCTTCCTTATACTTTTCCTATAAGGTCGGGAACATGATGATTCTTCTCATATTGTGGAAGTACCACTGTCTCACAGAAAACCGACTGACTGAGTGAGATATCCGGAAGCCCAAATCCCCTTCCCTTCCTAATCCCTATTTATCCCTTTCCTTTAAGGTCGGCAACGCGCCCATGATTCTTCTGGTGGTGGGCGTACATGGGCGGTGGAGATCACTTACCATCACGTGACCCAATAGCTCGTTTGCCAATCTATGCTATATATAAAAAAAAATCGCTCGTTTCCCGGCCTAAACCTAAAATAAACCTAAAAGTTGTAGTGAAATCTAAAACAAAGTATGTCATATTTAACGGACCTTACATCGGCGAGATAAAGTATTATAGAAGCAAACTGAATAAAACCATAATGACGAGTGCTATACAGATATTTGCAATTCTAAGTTCGGTGTGGTTCACTTATCAGGCGTGCGACCTGCTCGTCATTGATATGATCTATCCCCCTTTCATCACATGTTACTTTTGATTGGTGCAAAACAGTGCAGAATAATATCTGAGGGTCCACATGGTGTATAATTCAATATTTATGACAGATGGCATAATTAACTTTGGGGGTTGACACTACAATACGTAAGGGTGTGGCTTAAGATGTAAGCGGCAGCGAGTACGGACCGCTTGGATACCGCCCTACTGTTAGAATCGTAATGGGTCATCATAATTGATGTTGAATAAAAATAATCTATAAGTAAATGCTTAATGTAGTGATTAAAAACCTGTGATGATTCGTTTTTAAATTATATAATATGTAAAAGTGAGACTAAGTAAGCTATGACACATATCAATTTATATATATGAAATCAGTAAACATTGCTAAAAGGATGAAAAGATAAAATATAATGATTTCTTAGATAAAATATAAGATATCATCAATCTCGTTCACTGTGCTAAAACATCTCGTTTGACGAGAATCTGCTTTTTAATGAATTGTGTTTTCTCAGAGAGTAATATTTTCTAGTTTTTGTCACAAGCAGTTGTAGTTTTATCTCAAACGTTATTTAGTTAATTCTTGATTATTTTGTAACAAACAACAAACTTGCATATTTATTCATGAATTACTTCGAAATATGTCCTTTTTTTAAATGGTATTGAAAAAAACATTGCACTATCGTCTCCATTTATGATATTTCGGCGTTGCGAGAGGCGCCACTGTTATAAATATGCGTGCTAAACTCTCAAGTATGGAGTTGACGGTTGTCATTTATTATGACCTAATGTTCCGACGCGTTCCTCAGTCTCTGAGACCCTGTAACATGGCGCTGTATTTCATATATGGTTTTATATATATTTTTTATATCAGGGCAAAATGACACTGCTTGTTACGACACCCACCCACATTAACGTAACAAGTGTGACAGCCATGCCTCTCGGTGCGGCGAGTTATCACGGAAGTGTGGATGCACCGTACACTTTTCAATTTCATCATATTATACGCTTGTACACACAAGTTATTTAAGTAAAGAATATTCAATCCTTTTTTATAAACCCTTTACCCGCTACTCGCTACCACCACAACCACGACGCAACAGGAAAGCAGAAAATAAAAGAGTAATACGAAAAACAATGCGTAAGTAACGAATATAGTCAAGACAATAGGCTCTTGGATCGAGACTGGGCACAATGGAGGACCGAGTGCCCTCGCCTCTCGAGGGCACACTTAATGTTTTCTAGGGCGCAGCACTGCATCGGGAAATATTACGAGTGTATGACTGTATCAAGTAGGTAAATCAGAAAAATACTAGCTAGTTTATTTAATTATTTTTTTTACCGAGCACTGCGTAGTGATTGCTCTACACCTGATGGTAAGCGTAGTGCAGTCTAAAAAAACTAGTGACCACCGACAAACTATGAGTTTATCAGTAGTCCCCAGAGTCATGCTGGCTTGTATAAGTGCTTCTTCCCTCTTCGGAGAGGGAAGAAGCAAATCGAGGGGCCTGCGACAAGAGAGGCGGATGACCGATGCAGACACAGTAATAGAAGGATGTATCCCTAAACCCACCCCAATCAACCATCAATTCATGTCGCAAGCTCCTCGGGAGAACCGGATATACACAGCCTGATCATGGAACCCGATCGACACAAGGTGTGTGGGTCACTATGGCAGGTTTTAACACCATGTGTATGCTATCCGGGTGGATATGAATATTCTACCACCAGCGATTATTTTTAACATAGGTAAGCAAACGGGCACGTGGGTCATCTCATGTTAAGTGATCTCCACTGCCTATGGACTCCCATAATATCAGAAGATGCGTTGAAAATTATTAAGATGTATGGGGATTGGGAAGGGGAGATGGGATTTAGGTTTCCAGTAATGTCACCGTACGAACCCCTGTAGTTCATCCCAAGGGTACAAAAATGGAAATATCGAATGGACAATAATAATTCTACAAAAAATAGACAGATTGTAAATTATGACTCGACCAGAGTTGCATTAAACCAAAATGGAAATTCAGACGATAAAAGAATATAAATTAAGCGTGCATTTTGCGAAAAAATAATATGTTGATAATATTTTTTTACAAAAATCCTGTGCTATATTTTAAAAAGCACTCAACCGCTGTGTCGTCGCTGATTCACTGTAGAATTTATACTCTCCGACACGATTTAACGTATCATTTTAAGGATTATTAAGAACAAATAAAACCTTGTTGGTATAGTGTCACAACCGACTTACCGTCCTCGCCGCCGAGGACCGCGCCGCGTTCCCCGCAACGCCCCCGACCCTAGTACCGGCCCGCGAGCCGATGTAAATGATGATGATAATCATCAAGTAGAGTCCTAAAATATAGTCCCCTAAACCCCAATCGCAGATGTCTCTGCCCTCTCCGGTGACCGTCCTGAGCCGAGGTTCGTACCCCAAAGGGGGTGCCCTCAGCGGTGGTCACCTAGTCAAGGGCTGAGAGCGCCTGAAGCGCTCGCCCGAAAGTCCGGTGAAGCTGTATACAGCCGACTAGAGTCAGGCTTACAGCAATCCCAACACAAAAAAAAAAAAAAAAAATGTTATAGTGACAGCGTATATCCTCTGTGAATCACGTGAACCAGTAAAATAATCGTAGTTCCGAGAAATATCTTATATCTTTAAATGAGCAATTCTTGTATAGATATTTATATATAATTGGAATCTCGGAATCGGCTCCAACGATTTTCATGAAATTTAGTATATAGGGGGTTTCGAGGGTGATAAATCGATCTAGATAGGAATCATTTTTATAAAATGTCATTTTATTCGTATTTTATCAACTTAAAGTAGTCCCAATGTAAACTGAAAAATATGACTCTATATATATAAAAATGAATCGCTGTGCGTGTCTCTCGCCAAAACTCGAGACTGGCTGTACCGATTTGACTAATTTTGATTTTGAAATATTTGTGGAAGTTCAGGGAAGGTTTACCCGTTGAGAAAAAATGAGTAACATAAATAATAAGTAAAGTAAAACACTAAAAACGACAACTTAATTTTCCAATAGAAACTGTTCCTGGGTATGAAACACTTGATGTCTTTTTGATGTGAAACATCTATAAGCACAGGTATAGGACGCGACAGGGACAGCGACAGGGACAGCGACAGGGACAGCGACAGGGACAGCGACAGGGACAGCGACAGGGACAGCGACAGGGACAGCGACAGGGACAGCGACAGGGACAGCGACAGGGACAGCGACAGGGACAGCGACAGGGACAGCGACAGGGACAGCGACAGGGACAGCGACAGGGACAGCGACAGGGACAGCGACAGGGACAGCGACAGGGACAGCGACAGGGACAGCGACAGGGACAGCGACAGGGACAGCGACAGGGACAGGACAGGGACAGGACAGGGACAGGACAGGGACAGGACAGGACAGGACAGGACAGGGACAGGACAGGGACAGGACAGGACAGGACAGGGACAGGACAGGGACAGGGACAGGGACAGGGACAGGGACAGGGACAGGGACAGGGACAGGGACAGGGACAGGGACAGGGACAGTGACAGGGACAGGGACAGGGACAGGGACAGGGACAGGGACAGGGACAGGGACAGGGACAGGGACAGGGACAGGGACAGGGACAGGGACAGGGACAGGGACAGGGACAGGGACAGGGACAGGGACAGGGACAGGGACAGGGACAGGGACAGGGACAGGGACAGGGACAGGGACAGGGACAGGGACAGGGACAGGGACAGGGACAGGGACAGGGACAGGGACAGGGACAGGGACAGGGACAGGGACAGGGACAGGGACAGGGACAGGGACAGGGACAGGGACAGGGACAGGGACAGGGACAGGGACAGGGACAGGGACAGGGACAGGGACAGGGACAGGGACAGGGACAGGGACAGGGACAGGGACAGGGACAGGGACAGGGACAGGGACAGGGACAGGGACAGGGACAGGGACAGGGACAGGGACAGGGACAGGGACAGGGACAGGGACAGGGACAGGGACAGGGACAGGGACAGGGACAGGGACAGGGACAGGGACAGGGACAGGGACAGGGACAGGGACAGGGACAGGGACAGGGACAGGGACAGGGACAGGGACAGGGACAGGGACAGGGACAGGGACAGGGACAGGGACAGGGACAGGGACAGGGACAGGGACAGGGACAGGGACAGGGACAGGGACAGGGACAGGGACAGGGACAGGGACAGGGACAGGGACAGGGACAGGGACAGGGACAGGGACAGGGACAGGGACAGGGACAGGGACAGGGACAGGGACAGGGACAGGGACAGGGACAGGGACAGGGACAGGGACAGGGACAGGGACAGGGACAGGGACAGGGACAGGGACAGGGACAGGGACAGGGACAGGGACAGGGACAGGGACAGGGACAGGGACAGGGACAGGGACAGGGACAGGGACAGGGACAGGGACAGGGACAGGGACAGGGACAGGGACAGGGACAGGGACAGGGACAGGGACAGGGACAGGGGCAGGGGCAGGGGCAGGGACAGGGACAGGGACAGGGACAGGGACAGGGACAGGGACAGGGACAGGGACAGGGACAGGGACAGGGACAGGGACAGGGACAGGGACAGGGACAGGGACAGGGGCAGGGGCAGGGGCAGGGACAGGGACAGGGACAGGGACAGGGACAGGGACAGGGACAGGGACAGGGACAGGGACAGGGACAGGGACAGGGACACTTAATTGCATTTAATGTAAATGAAACATTTGTATTAAGTTTTGACCACATTTTACACAAATATATGTAGGTGATACGAAGTTCACCGGGTCATCTAGATTAAGATTAGTAATTAATTAATTAAGTCAATGAGTGTTTGCTTTGAGGTTAGACTTAATTCCTGACATCTATTGGCGAATAATAATACAACTTTTTTCACCCGAGCAGAGCTCGGTCGCCCAGGTACTAGATCTTAATGATGGATGTGGTTAAACTAAGTATTAACTTTACTTGTCATTATTGTGATACACATAAGTCGGCAAATCATAGTACGGCTCAACAAATAAACTAATATATATATGCTGGTGGGAGGGTACCTGATATTTTTGTACCCAATTAGATAGCGACCACCGGCAAGTCGCGTTCAGGAATCAGCCAGTGTATATCCAGTAACTTCAAGCCTAAGCATAACAAATATTTCTGATTTAGATAAATAGTACTTTACAAATAAATAAAGTCATATACAGTAATACCCCAACTTACGCTACCCCGTTTTACGCGAATTCGGAGATACGCGGTTATTCTTTTTGATGGCCGAGCGCGTCAGCTCTCCTATTTCGCCATGTTAGTGGTCCGTTTACGACAGGTTCGAACGTGTTCCGAGTTAAATTGTTTTACGTACGTTGTGTTTTATTGATAACCTCAAATTATGTCACTCAAAAGTGCATGCAAAGTTGTACCCCGACTTACGCAAATTCGACTTACACGGTTATAGCTCGGTCCCACCTATCGCGTAAGTCCGGGGTATTACTGTATATATTTTATATAAGTTTAGGTGAATTGATTCCATTATTGCATCCCTCTCATCCGGTAGAGGAGGCCCGTGCCCAGCAGTGGGACGTATATAATGCACGGCTAGTATTATTATTATTGCCCATCCACCTATCTACGGAAAAGTCGTATGGTCTAAAAAGAGTTATTGATTTTCACAGCGGGAACAGTAATACGAAAGCTTTCAGATTTAGGGGAGGAAAGCACAAATTGCTGGAGATATACTGCGTTATATTTATACTAGAAACGTAGATATGGTTAGATATTCTCTCAATTTACAACTTTTTATTATTATTTGATTGAATGGTGAGCAAGGCGCTCGCCTGATGGTAAGCGCCACACTTGCCCATAAACAGAAGCAAAACCACACAGAACCTTGAATTACAAAACACTGCATGGCAGTATGCGAGGGGCCTTCTAGGTTGGTACTACAGTTTTGTCTATTTCAGCCGTTAAGCAGCATTGTATAAATACTGTTGTGTTTTGATTTGAAGGCCATTGAAGCCATTGAAATTACTGGGCATGAGACTTATGTTTTGACGTGATGAACGCAATCCAGTGCCATGGGTGCATTGTAATTCAAAGTTCTGTATGGTGTGTCTGTTTATGGGCAGGCGTGACGCTTACCATCAGGCGAGCGACCTGCTCGTTTCGGCATTCTGGCAATTAATTATAAATAACTCTATCATCTAAGTATTTTGATGGTTCTTTTATAACAAAAATAAATCGACTAAAGAATATATTAAAAATAAGCCCTTTTTGAGTCGGTGCTTTCTACATATAATACTTGCCCTGTATTATACACGTCCCACTGGTGTTATGAGACCGAAAGTGTCTCGTAGTTCCCGATACCCACGAAATAAGAGTCGTATTATGTGTATCAAAATTAGGTGTTATTTATTTATTAATTGTTATGCCGAACGAGAAATTATCTAAATCAGTATTAAAATATTAGCGTCAATCCAGTTTTTATTCATCCAATAGGTTAAAGCCTAAATAAAATACCAACGAAAATAAGTGAATATATCCCCTCGAAAAGCAACCCTCAGTTACGTAGCACGCCCAATGGGGTGCGTTGCCATGACAACCGACGAAGGGCGTTCTCAGGGGTGGTTCAAACGAAGTGGGGGTGCTACGTAAATGATTTTTTTATATTTACCTCATGTACGTGAGTTTTGTGTTCGTGTATTTATTTGATAAGATGTTTATATAGACAAGTTTTTATATGAAAATTACATATATAGGTAAGCTCTCCGAAGGGGTAGGCAAAGGTACAGCATGTACACACACTGTTCGCCGAGCTTCTTTCCGTCCCATGATGTGATAGGAAAGAGAGACTATCTCCATATCAGTTACAATTTCTAATCTCGGTCAATTCATGTGTAATTTTTCTAATTGAATACTCCAATATAAATTGGAATTGTTTAGGATTTGGACATAGGAGCTCTTGGTTTTCTTTTTTTTTACCCTTGGGATGAACTACAGGGGTCCCTGCTAATAGGATACTGGCGACCCCCGCAGTATCCCAGGGCCAAAGGGTAGGGGAAGGATGAAGGGTTGGGAAAGGTATAGGAAGACGGGGCAAGCCCTCTCGGGAGAACCGGATATACAATGGCTGGCTCCGGAACGCGACCCACACAAGGTGGGTCACTATGGCGAGTCTTAACACCGTGTATGGTGGTCGCTATCCGGTCGGATACGAATATTCTCCCACCAGCAGAAGCTCATGGTAGTTTATCCTAAATAGGCTGCCATCAGCCCAATATGGCGTTTTATTTTTTATTTTATTTTATTAGGTACAGTTATGAGTTGTAGAGAGTTTATTATGAGTGGTAGAGCCACGCTGTAGACAGTTTTGTCTACAGCATGAATGGGCTGGCTCGACCGGGTCGTTACCACTGTCTCACAGAAAACCGACGTAAAGTAGCGGCTTGCTGCTGCGTTTCGAACGGTGAGTGAGATATCCGGAAGCCCAAATCCCCTCCCCTTCCCAATCCCTAATTATCCCTTTCCTTTAAGGTCCGGAAAGCGGCCATGATTCTTCTGGTGGTGGGCGTACATGGACGGTGGAGATCACTTACCATCAGGTGACCCACTTGCTTGATTGCCGGTCTATGCAATAAAAAAAAGTTACAGACTACAGACTAGACAGTATTAGATCTATGTTTATATAAAAACTATTTAAGTCTGAAGTCCACTTACAACATACACAGCAATACAATTTATAAAGTACGGTAACATCGCACAGAAATCAATGTAGTAGGTCTATATTTAAAAACAAAAACAAAAGAAAAACAGTTATGTTACAAATTTTGAAGAAGTTATGTTATAAAGCTGCGATTCAATAATTGTTCTAGGTACTGGCATAGCCGCACAAGATTTATCACCGCACAATACACAAGTTGGGATTTCACCCTTATCATCTGGATGTATGGCATTCTACCACCGTACGCTTATTTGGAATTTTCTTCCCTGTACAGCACCTTCGTGGAATCTGCTTTCACCTGCGGTATTTCCAGACAAATACCACTTAGGTACCTTCAAGAGAAGACCCTTCTCTTTCCTTAGGCAGGCAACGCCCCGATGCTTCCTCTGGTGTTGTAGGTGTCTATGGGTGGTGGTGGTTACTTACCATCAGGTGGCCCACTAGCTCAGTTGTCCCCTATTCCATAAAAAAAATTGACTAGATTATATAATAGATTATGAATAAGATTCTAAAGGTGTTATTACAAAACGTATTCTAACTTTAAACTATATTGGTCAATAAGTATAGGCTACCATTATTACCAGTTGTTAGAAACCTAATTTTAAGTCAGAGTACGTTTTGTAATAAGGATCTTAGAGATCTTATTCATAAACACTTATTCAGCATTTTCACTACTGTATGTTTTGTAAGTTGTCATCATAGTTTGTGTGCTATAAAAAGGACTAAGACAAAACACAAAATTGGTAAAATGCTGTTATTAAGAGATTATGAATAAGACGTTAAAGGTGATATTAAAAAATGTATTCTAACATTGAACTAGTAACTATGATAACCAATACAAACTGGCCAATATAAACCTAGTCTAAAGTTAGAATATGTTTTGTAATAAGGGGTTAAAAACCCGATTTAAGATCTTACTATCTTCTTATCTATCTTACTTAGTAACTTAATAAGAAGTTATGAGATAATTACATGTTTATAGTATATAGGATATATTAATATTCATGTGTAAGAATTGAATAATCCTAACCGTTTAAAATCCTTGACGTCATTTAAAAAAAAACAACAATTTTTAAACGGTTGAATACATTTTATTTAAACAAAGAACTCTATTAATGCAAATTTCAAACAAACACATATTAAAAGTCCACTCGTTAGGCACACTTGTCACAAAGAAATCCACAGACAAACAAAGGAACAAATATATGCGTAACACATCATGTCAGAGGTCTAAAAATTTCAGTCGTCAATAATTAAGATTCACAACAAATGATTGTTTCACAAGAAAGCGTTAATTTAACCTCAATCACACATTCCCTCCGGTGCGTAATTTTCCTCTTGTGAGGTCAACGAGCGAGGGAGTTCGCGGGTCACAGTGTCAACCTGAAAATCAATAACAAAACCACATTTCTATTTCCTGTACGAATTGATGTCGCATTTTGATTTTTGAGTACCACTCAACACAGTTTTGTCTACAGCATGAATGGGCTGGCTTGACCGGGTCGTTACCACTGTCTCACAGAAAACCGACGTAAAGTAGCGGCTTGCTACTGCGTTTCGTACGGTGAGTGAGATATCCGGAAGCCCAAATCCCCTCCCCTTCCCAATTCCTAATTATCCCTTTCCTTTAAGGTCAGCAACGCGCCTATGATTCTTTTGGTGGTGGGCGTACATGGGCGGTGGAGATCACTTCACCGTCACCATCAGGTGACCCACTTGCTCTATTGCCGGCCTATGCTATTAAAAAAATAAACAACCGATATCTAAAAGAGAGAGAGTTTCATAATGATTTCTTATGTTTACACGAATATTACACATTGAAATGAAACTAGTTTAAACGGATTTTATCGCGTTTTTTTTATTAATTTTGATCCCGACGTTTTGAAAGCTTTTCAGCCTTCGTGATCACGGGGTGGACTGTGGTCCAATGAGGTTTAATTCGTCTGTATTATACAGGACGGCAAACGAGCAAGTGGATCGCGTGGTGGTAAGTGATATCCACCGCCCATGAACGCAGAAGAATCATGAACGCGTTGCTATAAAAGAATGGGATAGTTAAAGGAAGGGTTCAAAACCAAACCCGAGAATAACCTCTGACTTTTCTAAGTTACGTGCGTATTAACTGTTAATTATGGCTTGCTTTAACAGTGATGGTGAGGCGTAGAGAATAATAGGCACGTTGCCTACCTTAAAGGGAAAGGATAATTAAGGAATTGTACAGGGGAGTAGGATTTGGGCCTCCGGATATCTCACTTACCGTACGAAACGCAGCAGCAAGCCACGTTGGTTTTCTTCACGTCGGTTTTCTGTGAGACAGTGGTAACGGCTAGGTCAAGCCGGACCATTCGTGCTGTAGACAAAACTATCTACAGCGTGGCTCTATCACTCAAAAAACTATTATGTACATAATATTTATTATTATTATTGTGACGGTAACACAGTGTAATTGCACTAGTAATTACTACACTAGAAGATTATGCAAATAAATTGTTAGTTTAAGTATTTACAATTCATTTAAAAATGGTTACTCTACAAATTTAACACAAGAAATACTTTGGCGTTAACATAAAAAAACATGAAGATTTTTATGCCTGTCACATTTCCATAACCGATCATATTTCAGATATTCACATCTCACTCGTTCCTGCAGATTCCATTTACGTTAGAAAGAGATAGCAACGACCCGTTTATTGCCACTTCAATCGTCTCATAATGATATGCAATACGACCCTCTTTAATAACCCATCTCTCTTGCGCTCGCACAACCTAATTGTGAGGAAAGAGACGACAATACGCAATAAAGTTCCGATTTTAAATTACATTACGGAATGACTAATTTAAAATGATCCCTTGTTTGCTATAGAAAATCAAGATTGCGCTTCATTTTTCATAGATTCAGATGTATGGGGAGGTCATTTTACATTGGAGGTGATTTTTCATGGAGTCAAGTGACGAATGTATGGGAAAATAATTCTTATGGCATTTTGTATTGACAGAGTGGAAATTAATTTAATGGTGAAAATATGTGCTAAGGAATATTTATTAAATTGTTTTATCTTCATGCCTCCGTGGCGTAATTGCATTGCGCATGCGGTACGACTGCTATGCTGAGGTCTCGGGTTCGATCCCCGGGTCGAGTAAAAATGGTGTTGGGGTTTTCTATAACAAAATGCTGAGTATCAGCTCTGAGTCTGGTCGCTTGACGAAATGTAGGTACGCTTGTTATATCTCTGCCTACCCCTTCAAGGATTGCAGGAGTGAGTCGTCTATTATCTTCGTGATTACAAAGATATGTTTTATTTTATGTTAATTGTGCTACAAGCGGCTGAAAAAGTGACTTATAGCTTCTTTCACAATGTCTTATATAACTGTTGTTTATAAAATATAACTTATGACAGCAAAATTCAAAATTATGACGCTGTATTAACAGCCGCCGTGATGTAGTGGGTGAGTGCCGGCTGCGAATCGAGAGTCTGTGGGTTCAGTTTCCGCACTAAGACAAATGTTTGTGATTCACAAATATTTGTTTCGGGTCTGGGTGTTGTGGGACCGCAAGTCCCTCGTAGTTCCTGATCCCATTACCACTCCATAACAGATCTTTACCAAATTTAAATGGATTTAAAGGGGAAAAAATGTGTGTGTGTGTGTGTGTGCAATTCACACACGGCAGAAGTGAAACTTCAAAATTATTAAAGTAGATTAATTAACCAACGAATTTTAATACGCAAATGCAAAAAATAAACCACGTGATTAATACACCACGTTGTTTATGCCACATTTTCCGAAGGCTTCGTTGTACGCAGGCGTAAAGATACACGATAGCATACTTGTAATCTATCTCATTTTCTCGCAGGCCGAATCCTATTTATGAATATGTTTGTCTTTGTCGTGGCGCATTTTTGTTTCATAGAGTTAGGTACAAATCACAACTATTTTAAGGAAGTTTCTCTTCAAAAAATGTTTTTCTCTAAAAAAATTTTGTCATGTTAATCGATACGTACCTATGGGTAAGAATTCTGAAAATACATAAAAAATAAACATAAGGAAGAATTTATATACTGACAAAACAACCACCTTATTTGTTTAAATCGGCTAAAAACTTCGCGCTCTATTCGATGATTTACTAAACGTAAAACATTAAACGTAAACTGTATTTAAATGAAATTATAATTCTGTCGGCGCCGCACCTTATTATGGAAATTTAACTTTTGACTCATCGTTAAACTGAGCACGCATGTATTTCCTCCAAAATTAGATATTCATTAGAATTTTAAAGGAGTATGCATTTACGACCTCCATGGTGAGAACTTGGCTACGAGACATGAGGAAACTTAATATCTGTATTTTTTTTTATGTCATTAAATGACGAGACGAGCAAGTCGCTTGTCTGATGGTAAACGCCACGCCTGCCCATAAACAGAAGCAACACCACACAGAACGTTGAATTACAAAGCACTGCATGGCATTTAGCATAGTAAAAATTAATATCTATTTTTTTACTTGAGGTAGGTTGAAATATTATTGAATATTTGCATCCGTCTTTTTTTTATTTGATTGAATGTCGAGACGAGCAAGTCGCTTGGCTGATGGGAAGCGCCACGCCTGCCCTTAAACAGAAGCAACACCACACAGAACTTTGAATTACAAAACACTGTATGGCACTGAACTGCGCTCGTCACCCCGAGACATAAGATGTTAAGTCCCGTAATGCCACTTTCATTGGCTTCAAAGTCCTTCAAACCGAAATACAACAGTGCTTATACACTGTTGCTTGGCCGCAGAAATAGACAAAGCGGTGGTACCAACCCCGACGGCCACTCGCATACGAGGGACCTACCACCTTGTAAATACCATCTGCTCCAGTGTTGAGTAGAGACATCTACGCATAGATACACCTTGATATATCTTATTCTCTTATTAAAAATAGTTTAAATGACAGTATACAAAATTAAAAGCACATTTGAGACAATTTGGGGGATGGTAATCCCCCGTCCGATCCGGAAATGTATGTTTTTTTACATTAAAATTGGTCACAACGGCGCCAGAGACGGCGCCAAATTTGAATTTAAAATGATTCCAAATTGGAACTAATGTAGAGCCAGCGGCCATTATTAAAAATAGATCATAGGATCATCCTTTTATTTGGTATAATTTAACATTTTATTTTTGTTATATTTTTTGCGATTAAAATGTTAAAGATGTCATGTTTTATACAGATTACGGTGTAGATACGTTAAAGTTTGTTATTATATTTATATTAATTACAGAAAAAGAGGAAATCTTGATAAATATTCTATGGAGTTCCGATGAAATACATACTTAGACTCACGCCTGCTTTCCATAAAGGTAGGCAGAGACAACGAACTTCCACTTGCTACGAACCTTACACACCTCTTTGAAAAAATGTATATATTTCGATTAAATATGTGGTCAATAGAAAAATATTAAACAAACTGTGATAAGAGACAAACATGAGTAACTTTTTTTTATAGCATAGATCGGCAAACGAGCAAGTGTGTCACCTGATGGTAAGAGATATTCACCGCCCATGTACGCCAAGAAGCATGTAATACCAGAAGAATCATGGGCGCGTTGCCGACCTAAAAGGAACGGGATAATTAGGGATTGGGAAGGGGAGGGGGATGTGGGCCTCCGGATATCTCACTCACCGTACGGAACTTTGCTGCTGTAAGCCGCTTTTTTACGTCGGTTTTCTGTGAGAAAGTGGTAACGACCCGGTCAAGTCGGCCCATTCATGCTGTAGACGAAACTGTCTACAGCTTGGCTCTACCACTCATATACCTTCGGAAACTTCCCTTCGGAAAATCCGTGTTCCATCTGGTATGCTTATTACCATAGTTAATAAACACAAAAGTTAAAAAACTAAACCAAATAACTATGAATTAACGGACTACAAGGTGGTAGGTCCCTCGTATGCGAGAGGACGTCTGGGTTGGTATCACCGCTTTATCTATTTCTGCCGCCAAGTAGCGGGGTATAAGCACTGCTGTGTAAGCATTGCTGTGTAAGCACTGCTGTGTAAGCACTGCTGTGTTTCGGTTTGAAGGACACTGAAGCCAGTGAAATTATTGGGCATTATGAGACTTAACATCTCATATATCTCAGGGTACGGGCGCAGTCCAGTGCCATACAGTGCTTCATAACACAAAGTTCTGTGTGGTGTTGCTATTGTTTATGGGCAAGCGTGGTGCTTACTATCAGGCGAGCGACTTGCTCGTCTTGTCATTTAATGTAAATTTAAATAAAAAAGTTTTAATGCCCAGTAATTTCAAAACAAAACTGTGCTTCCACACTGTTGTTTAACGGTAGAAATGACGGACCTATCTCATAAACTGACAGCTTTGTTGATCGAATTTAAATCACAATATACACCCGAAACCGGATAACAACTTATGACGTCACAAATTGGCAACCACCCCTTGCAACCCCACGTCTTGCCCCCGCGGCGACACACAGTCGACTGACCCCGTACAATACACCATGATTCCTGACTACCCTCTTTTCGCGCACAATTTCACACAATAAGCAAATTGGACCTTTGTTATATATAACAGAAATTTGAGATGATTCGCGTATCTTCACGACTTTGCGAAGGGTCAACAGTAATCAGAATTGAACGCTATCATTTCATGTCATCTTTGCAGTTTAGGCAAGTTTTGAAGTTCGTAATATAAGCACGTCTGTATCTCTGAAGGGGTAGGCGAAGGTGCAACTAGATTCAGAATTTGCATTGACGAATTACAATTGCAAACGTTTCATTGACGTCAAGACCAAGCTTTCATATATAAGTTAATAACAATATAAATTGTTTATGGAGCAGACCAATTAGATACTTTCTTATGGTAAGAGTCAGAGGTCTTTGCTCTTGGGGCTGGTTTCGAACATGCGACTTTTTTCTTTCTCCTTCGACTTCCAGCTTAGCTAACGCTTCATATACTTTACATACCGATTTAAAAATTGTCAGTATTATGCATGTTTGAATTAATTAAAATATTGTTTTAAATTTAACGTTTTGTGGGTGCGCGAGAAACGCAACGTGATTGCTCGGCGCGTTGATTCAACTGACTGTATTTTTTATAGCATGGCCGACAGACGAGCAAGTGGGTCACCTGATGGTAGGTGATCTCCACCGCCCATGTACGCCCACAATACTAGAAGAATCATATACGCGTGGCTGACCTTAAAGCAAAGGGGTAATTAAGGGATTGGGAAGTGGAGGGGTATTTGGGATACCGTACGAAACGCAACACCAACCCGCTACTTTACATGGATTTTCTGTGAGATAGTGGTAACAACCCGGTCGACCCGGCCCATTCATGCTGTAGACATAAATGTCTACAGCGTGGCTCTACCACTCATTAAATTAATTGTAATTTTAAAGAAGTAACAGTTCAGCTTGTTGTTTCGTTTCATATGGTGATATCAGGAGGATTAAACTTCACAGCCTCTTCCTACTACATGATATTTAAGGCTTTTTCTTTAAGGTCGGCATCGCAATTGTTGTTTTTCTTGTATTGTCTTGTATTCTTGTATTTTCTTGGATTGTCATGTGTGGTGGAAATCATTTACTATTAGGTGACCTCCTTGTTAATAAAAAAAATGGATTGGATACCGCGCGCAATACAATAAATACCTAAAGAAATGATTATCCCTAGCCAACCGACACTTTATCACAAACCGAGCCGAGGCCGAAACCTAGTCATCAATAATGAAAAATCATTTTCTATTTTTACCTGCAATGAAGACATATCAGGCTTGCCTCTTGTCACTAAATTTCATCATCATTATCATCATCAGCCACAAGACGTCCACTGCTGAACATAGGCCAACCCCCAAAGATTTCCAGACCGACCTGTTGGAAGCGGCCTGCATCCAGCGACTTCCTGCGACCTTTATCAGTTAAATTTACATTTCACCAACATCAAACAATTTGCAAATAAACTAACATACACCACAACCACTTAACACAAAACACACGATTTTTAAACAATTACATTTTCTATAACACTATTGTCTCTTCAAGTTTGTCAGTTTATTTAGACGAATTCTGAAATACTCTGCATATACAATGAATTTAATAGCACCTTAATAATTCAGTTGTGTATCTTTATTTACACGCTGTTTTTATACATAGGTAATGCTCAGCAACTTTTTAATTGGCAGGCGAATATATTATCTAGTATTTTAATAAGACTTGTATCTTGTACTAGATTAAATCAGACGCGTAATTCGCGTTATGTCATTTACGCATTTGTTATAAAGCGAAATTACGCGTGTATTATTGTTATACTTCGCATGTCTACCCGGCGCCAGTGTTTGGGCCATAATGCGACATCGTGTGGTTTTGTGCCAATTACATGGCCATTTGTATGCCCAAGCGCCAATTTAGGGGTCAATTTCGTTCCAATAGTATGTTATTTTTATCGGCCAATGTGTTGAGCTGTTGGTGTTGTCAGTCATTCTTGTCAGTATTGATTGATGTAATGGTAATCTGTGTTGGAGTAATGACAGGTCCAGACAAGTTTGCTTTCATCGAGAGAGTTTAAGCAACAAACATTGAAGCCATACATTGGTTTGTGGTTGATTAATTCGGACGAAAGTCTGTTCAGACGGATCGTATCGCATGTGATTTAGCAGTTGATCAGCTAAAATTGAACTATGTTAACCCGCTATAATGCAAGCGAGTACACTATGAACATTTAAATTATATAGTGAAATTACTCGGCATAATGAGATTTAACATCTAATGTCTTGGGATGACTTAGGCCAGTGCTATATGGCAAAATTAGTAGGAATATGCAATATATGCCTGACCATCTAGTTACTATCAATCTCTCTAAAGAAAAATAAGTACATCATCATTACATATCTGTATTTTAAAAATATACCCGAAGCGTATAGGTAACTTTAATTGAAGTACTACAATGAGTTTGTCGCTATATTTAGGCCTGTAATAATCATAGCGCAATAATTCATTCAAATATTAAGCCGTCGGTATCGATTTTTGTTTAATATCAGCAGTCTTGGGGCAAAAAGCCAGACATACTTCCACAGGTTGGCCAAGTGTCAAATGCTGTTCAACACTGTATAGTGTATAGTTTCAGGTGATAGTTGAATAGTGTAGTTGAATGGAAATGATATACCAAAATTAGTGCAAAATTAAATATTAGTATTTTGTAATGGTCTCCCAGATATTTTTTTTTATCAGAGCATGGTAACGTGACTGCACTTCAGCTGATGGTAGTTGCAGTACAAAAAACCAGTGACCACCGACAAACAATGAGTTTAGTGGTCACCAGAGTCATGCCCGCCTGTATAAAGTCTTCTTCCCTATTCGGAGAGGGAAGAAGCAAATCGAGGGGCTTGCGGTCAAGTGGATGACCGATGCAGGCACAGGGATACAAGGATGTAATTCTATACCCGTCCCAACCAACTATGAAGAGATGTCGTAAGCCCCTCGGGGGAACTGGATATACACTGGCTGATCCTGGTACGCGATTCACAAGGTGTATGGGTCACTATGGGGTCACAGGTTAACACCATATTTACGGTGGTCGCTATCCAGGCGGATATGAAAATCCCACCACCAGCATTCAAGAATATATAGTTTGGTACCTACATGTATAAGTTTGTAGGTGCAGAATGTTTTAGTTTAAAAACTCGTCAAAAGCCCTCGATGATTTTATTGTAAATTCCCAAAGATTTGGAGGTTATGTTGAAGATAAACGGTTCGCCGGGACAGATGGATATCGTGATTATAATTCTAATGCGCCATTAGCCCGAAACAAGTCTAGTTTCCACTCGAAAAGCGCCGAATTAACATAATGATCAGTTTGGTTTTGCATAGAGTAATCGAAAATTGTAGAGACGTTTTTAACGATTTTATTTACAGATAGGTTTGCTTACTGGCAGTACATTTTTTTGTACACATTCTGTATGAACGAGTCGGTTATATTTATATATATAGTAAGCAAATCTATCTGTAAAAAGAATATAAGGATTGGCCATTAGACCACCACCCACGGGATATCTTATTTTTTATTAAATACTATTTTTATAGATAAATACATATATAAATAGACTGCCTCGGTGGCGCAGTTGTAATGCCTACGCGGTACGACTGCTATTAGGTCTCGGGTTCGATCCCCGGGTCGGGTAAAAATATTGTGTTTTTTCTATCACGAAATGCTCAGTATCAACCCGGAGTCTTTGTGCCCGGTATAGTGATAGGGATAACAACATGGGACGGAAATACGCTTGGCCAAATGGTTACACCGCTGTCTACCCCTTCGGGGATTACAGGCGTGAGTGCGTATACTTTTATAGAAAATGTATTGATTTATATCTATTGGTTGTAAATGAACGAACTAAAATTTTCTAGATCGCGAATGTAATGTATACCTACGAGTTTTCATTATAAACATAATATTAATTATATTGTATGCGTTTTTGTTCTTACACTAACCTGTGTACAAAATTCGATTCTTACCCGTGTCAACCGGAGTTTTATAAACTTATGTATGTATACGATACTTTAATCATATTTCATGCAGTAGGCACACGCCCCGGCGTTGTCTGCTCTCATGAATGAAATGATGATGGCAATGCTATTTGGTCGAATAAAAATACATTGGCACCAAACATAAGTTTGTTTTCGCGCCATATTTTAAATCTTCAATAATTAATGTACAATGCAATTAATGATTATTTAACTGAGGTTGGCAATTAAGAAGCTGAGTAACCAGATTGAAGGATCTTCACCGCCGATGAACATCTACAATGCCAGAAAAGGGAAGGGGGATTTGGGCCTCCGGTTCTTTTATTAGCCTGTGTGACGAAACGAGCACCTCACTGACCTGATGGTAAGTGCCACGTATCTGAGCCACGTACTTTGAGCTGTGCTCGTCACCTAGAGACATGTCTCATAATGCCCAGTATTTTCACTGGCATAAAGCCAGTGACATTACTGGCCAGCCAGCCAAAAAGGACATTAATGTCCTTTTAACTGAAACACACAGTGCTTACACACTGCTATTTGATGGCAGAAATTGATGGTACCAATTCAAACATCTCACATACGAGGGACTTATCACCTGCATCACTCACCATACAAAACAGCAAGCTTCTACGTTACGACGATTCTCTGTGAGGCAGTGGTAACAACCCAGTAGAGCCAAACAATTTTTTTTTTATAGCAAAGGCCGGCAAACGAGCAAGTTGTCACCTGATGGTAAGTGATCTCCAACGCACATAACACTAGAAGAATCATGGCCGCGTTGCGGCATTAGGGATTGGGAAGGGGAGGGGGATTCGGGCCTCCGGATATCTCGGGATGAAGAGCGCAGTTCAGTGCCATGCAGTGCTTTATAATTCAAAATTCTGTGTAGTGTTGCTTCTTTTTATGGGCAGGCGTGGCGTTTACCATCAGGCGAGCGACTTGCTCGTCTCATCATTAAATAAAATAAATAGATTTTTGGAATCATTTACGACATCCATACAAGCAGATATTTTATTTTCTTCTATATACACAAATCCATATTATCAAGTTTGCCATAAAATATATTATTAACAGAGATCCGCTCTTTTCGTACTGTTTAACCGTGTTTTAATAACAATCAGGGTTCACGTATTATCCTTCAGTTCTTTAGGTAAGTAAGGCATGCTTCCACTGAATGGAGCGACGCGTTCAAATATTTATGTGCTGCAGTTTTTATTGTCATGGGTTATTCAATTTGATATAACCATTGTTTCATTAAATTCGACTACCATTGCAAGTAACCTACGGTGACGGGTGCCGATATAAAATAATATGGATAGCTATTATATGGAGTTCCAGAAAGAAACCATGTTGCTAATTGGCAACATTTGATATGTTACGTTAGAATGGGTGTAGGTATGGCGGAAAGGAATATTGGATGTAATATTTATATTTGATTTTTTAACACTAATTTGACCGTTAATTTCATATTAAACAAGATTTAAGTGGTATCACCAAACTGCGAAAAGTTTTGTTTATGGACTTTGCGCAATAAACTTCGATATGAACTCATCAAAGTCAACTATTTAAAGTCAACGTAAGAATGTTCATTTCATACTGTTAATTTTGTCAAGTGACCATAAATAACCATAAGTCTTTTAAATGGTACTCGTTAGGGAAATAACGAGAGTAAAAACCTAAATTATCCCAAAACTTATGTAATCCTATGTCATTGTGAGTTGAACTCACGGGGCGATCGAGTCACAGTATTGTTAGTTCAGACTAAGCCAAGTCATTTTCGTACAAAATTTGATTTAAGTCGAAGTTTTTTTATAAATCTCAGCTCTATAAGAGTCTATAGGTTATGCTAAGATGTTCCGTAGCATAGCATTGTTAAATGTAACAGTCCCTTACTTTTCGGTAACAATCAGTTTTAAAATGAACAGCGGCGAAGTCTGTGCGTTGTCGAAATGAGCGCTCATTAAAATAACTTTTTACAAAATTATAATGCGTGTATCATAATACAAAGTATAGGGTATTGTTCGATTTCCTAAGCCTTCGAGTTTGTCCGACGAGTCATATTTTATAGTCGGCCATATTGTATCTTTAGGTATTTGGCCGTTATATTGGTGGATATTGAAAATTATAATATCTTTAGTAACTATAAAATTCAAAAAGTCACTTCAAAAATATTAGAACGTTATTGAAATTGAAATCTTTTTTGGTGGAAGTAAACAAAGCTAAAATTAACAATAATATTAATTTCTGGGACAGAAGATACATAAGGAATGTAAGTAGGCTATGAATGTAAGTATGCATTGAATATTTTACAATTGTTACACGGCTGTATGGAGTCGGTGCCAGTGCCAACTGAAACTGCACTCCAAAAATACGTCTACGCTACTATTAATGATGTAAGATGCTTCAGTGTTCATTCTCCGTTGCGCCACTGATGGTACAATTAGATGTACAATGGGGAATAAACGTTTATTTTTGAAGTCGATTTTGGAGTTTATTCAAGTTTGTTTTCATTTTTTGTGTTACGATTCGTAACTTAGAAACAGATATTTTTTTACATTTCATAACCAGCATCATCATGTCGACGCCCTATTGTAGGCGACAAAGACGTCGTGCGTTAGTGACGCATGTGTTGAGTGTTCTATAAACTTACGTAGTGTAAATTACTAACGCGAAGACGCAGGGCCATTGACGCGCGTTTGACGTGATAATCGGAAGTCTGCCTTTAATCTCACACACATGTGAGGTCAGTAAATAAATATTATTAAAATAAAGTTCTTTTATCATCCAATTGTTTGTGCATTGTTATTTGCGGTGAACATTTTGGTGTAAAAACCATTATTTCGTTACGGGCAGTAGGTTGCAGCGTTATGAGTTATTGTAATAATTTAAATAGATTTCCAAATGGAATGATGCAAGAGATTTTTTGCGGAAGAAGTTACTTATTATCTAGTTGTAAAATCACAGTGGTCTAGTCATCTAGTGTCTGTAAGTCGGTTGTGACAAGTCATGAAGTAATTTTTTTTTAATCCTAGGTTCGTCATCCTCTTCTACAAAGTTTTTGATTTTTTAGTGGTAGAGCTGTGCTGTACGCAGTACGAGGCGGTCTGACCGGGGCAGTACCACCACTGTCTCAGGGATATAGAAACCAGCGCGATTTTCGATGGCACAATAAAAAAATAAATATATATTAAGTGAATAATGTAAAAAAATGTTAATATAATTTATTTTATATTTATTGTAATTCACAAATCTAGCAAAATAAAATCAATAAGAAAATCGATTGTAACCGCGTCATCTATTGTCGAGTAGCGCAAACATGCAACACTAACGCCGCCGTCACGCTACGGCAGTTTTAAAAACGAATCGCCATGCATCAAAATGGCTCGTATAATATAATTGGTGTAACAATTTGCTTTAAATTAAATAGATTTATTGATGTTAACGCGGCACTTAGTTAATTTGTTTTAATAATACGTAGTTAGCATGTAAAATACAGCAATGTACACTGTATTATAATAATATGTTAAGTGTTAAGATTAGTTGATTTTTCTCAGCGTAGACCGTACAAAACGTTATTAAAAATATGCCATTATCCTACAAGATGCTTGTTTTTATATTACTTTCTGTGTGATTTAACAAAAAGGGATATTGATAATATAGTAGTTACATACATATTTTTTTATTATTTCTTCCTAAGGACCTACAGTGCTTTCTAATAAGAAAATCTAAATATTATGTAGAAGCAATCTTATTTACGGAGTATTTTCATAAAAACTTATTGGAATTTAAATTATTTATTTCCTAATTAGGCTTATATTTTATACAACAAGAATATTATAAAATACTAATATTACTAGGGGTTTCCAAACTAAGCATTGCCAGTATTTTGGGATATAAAAAGAAAGATCGGGCTTGTAGTTTTACGACCAGCCGCCTTGCTGACATCGATCTTTCTGAAGAGAAAACACCCGGACCACAACAAATATTTGTGGATCACACAAAGGCTTGCCTCTTGCGGGAATCGAACCCACGGCCTCTTGGTTCATATCTAGTCACCCACTGCGCCGTGGCAGGCACAGTTGACGGCAGAAATATACTCATCGTTGGTACCTACCCTGAAAGGCTTGTCTGTTGTTAATCAGTGATTACCACTGTCGTATTCCGGTTTGAAACCCGTTGATGCCAGTGAAATCACTGGTCATTATAAGACTTAACATCTTATTTCTTGGGGTGCCCGCGCAATCCAGTGCCACTTACTTCACAATTCGAAGTTCTAATTGGTTTTGCATTTTCATCAATTTTCATCATCAATATCATTTGCTAAGCCCTTTTTCATTACTAGAAATTTACTTTTCTATTTATTTTTGTGTACCTTTTAATATAACCTGCGGAAGAGCGGGGTCTCCAGTTAATAATATTTTCATGCTTATTAGGAGACATTCATCTGAATTGTATAAGTTGTACTTCTACATATGGTACCACAATAAATATTTCTTCCTTTATTTTTGCTTCTGTTTGATAGGTGTGATGCTTACCAACAGGCGAGCGATTTGCTCGTTTTGACATTAAAACAAATAAAAAAAATGTAAAAAGAATTATAGTATACAATCGGAATACATTATAAGTGGTAGAGTTACACTGTAGACATTTTTGTCCACAGCATGACTATGCCGCTTTCTGTTGGGTTTCGTACGGTGGGTGTGATTACTTTCCGACGCTACAATACCGACGGCTACTTTAATTTCTGGATATACATTCAGAAATGTTTGTACGGTAGTTATTTTATACAACTGTGGGAGAGCCACGCTATAGACAATCTTGTCTACAGCGTGCAAGGGCAGGCACGACCGGGATCTTTTTTTTTTTTTATTCGGGCACGGCAAAGTGACTGCACTACACCTGATGGTAAGCGTAGTGCAGTCCAAAAAAACCAGCAACCACCGATAAAAGTTTATCGGCGGTTGCCAGAATCATGCCGGCTTCTTCCCTCTTCGGAGAGGGAAGCACATCGAGGGGCCTGCAACAGGACAGGCGGATGACCGATGCAGGCACAATAATACAAGAATGTATCCCTGTACCCGCCCCAACCAACCATCAAGTCATGTCGCAAGCCCCTCGGGAGAACCGGTTGTACACTGGCTGACCCTGGAACGCGACCCACACAAGGTGGGCCACTATGGCAGGTTTTAATACCAGTGTACGGTGGTCGCTATCCGGTCGGATACGAATATCCTGCCACCAGCAAAACTGGTGGGAGGATATTCGCTCTCTGCGAAAGTAGTAATCTTACTACTTTCGCAGAGAAAACCAAAGTAAAGTAGCAGCTTGCTGCTGCGTTTCGTAAGTTGAGTAAGACATCACAATATCCCCCGCCCGTTCCCGGTTCCTTAGTTATTATCCATGATTCTTTTGGTATTTACATGGTGGTAGGACCCTCGTATGCAAGAGGCCGTCTGGGTTGGAACAACCGCTTTTTTAGGCACCTAAGTGTTAGGGGATCCTGACTGAACCCTGAATTGCTACCGGAACCGCCTCTGCGTTGTGCCGCTTTACGGCCCAACTCCTATGGGACTCAGAAGTCTTTCACAATAAGGATGCTGTTCTGCGTCTCTAGCCGCACGATGTTTTGACGCTGCACATTACTGTAAAAATAATGCGCATCTAAATATTATGTTTTATTAACAAACTAGATTCATTTTAAACGACACATTTAGATTTGGTAATCATGCAAAGGAAATTGCAAACGTTTGCCAAAAACACCGACATGCAAGCGACAAGTCCCTTCCTTTATAGTAGCGAGAATTATGTCAATGTTACAATAATTATTATTCACAATATTTCATTAAAGAACAGTCTCCTCTTTGGTATAGCATTTTTATAGCGAAATCCGGCAAGCGAGCAAGTGGGTCACCTGTTTTTTATTTGATTGATTGACGAGAAGCAAGAGAGCAAGGCGCTCGCCTGATGGCAAGCGCAACGCTTGTCCACAAACAGAAGCAACACTACACAGAACCTTGAATTACAAAACACTGCATGGCACTGAATTGCGCTCGTCAGCCCGAGACATTAGATGTTAAGTCTCATAATGCCCTGATCGTAAGTGATCTTTACCCGCCATGAACATCCATAATATCTAACGACTCATGAACGCATTGCCTAAAAGAAGGGCAAATAATTGGACGCAAATATTTAATAATATTTTAAACAACGTCAAACAAAATTGAGATATTCATTTTATTTCGCTAAATTTATTAACTTAAAGCAATATTTAAAAAAAATATTTTGTTTAAGATTATCGTATATTTCGTTTCATTTATGTTTTTTAAATAAAATAACGAATTTAATCAACATAAATCTAATGAATTTTGCAAAATAAAATCAATATCTTAATTTTAACTTGATGTGGTTGTTATTATTGTATAATTTTTATTACTTATTTACATCCAATTAAAGGATTGAGAATAGGAGTATGCACTCAGACGTATAGCGTTCCGGGGTCGGCCAGTATATACCCAGTAACTTTAGACCAGCATAATACTGCCAACCGTTGAGGAAATATCTCTTGACGGCCAACATTATGATTGAACTGCAGTGCACATCGAGTCCAGTGTGGTCACTTTGCCAGGATAAAAAGCATTACTTCAGTACGAGGTTTAGCAAACGCGTCAGGACATGTGATAAAATAAGGACAAAGCCGCTCGACACAACTAGTGCACGATAAACAAGTTGTTTCTCAAGGTATGTAGCGACACCGAAATGTCGTGCTGCAAGCGGTGGGGACAGGCAGGCACTTAGGGAGTGCGGGTGGAATAAATAAATTCTGGATGAAAAATATACGATTACGAAATAGTGGATCGGATTTATCTCCGTTAGCTAGTCAGATATGATGGTTAGACTAAGGTACTCATGCTGTACATTTGTTTATATAGGTAATACATATCCGATTTGATAGTCAGCTCGGAGGTTGGAGTCGAAACCATCGTCCGACTGTCTGAAGGCGCGCTCTGATTGCTTTACAAATTAGGTAAATAAAACCAGATGTGTATAGAGTAAATCCGATGCGATAGTCTGATCAGGTATTCATAAATAAAATCGGATATCTATTTCAAATTTTTATCAGCTTGATAAGCCATTACACAGACAATTTATTTTTTTAATTTATGTAATCCAATCTCCCCAGAGAGGTTAATGTCAGACAGGCGGCCGGTCGTAAAAACTATAAGACAAATCTTTCTGTAAGATGTTTTAAAAACTTGCTATAGATTGCGTCGACCCAATTACGAGTGGGATTACGGCAAGTGGAAGAATAGAATACAAAAGAGATGTTATCCGAAAATAGCACTAATGAAAGCCTAATCGCCCAAAAATTAAAGTGTGATCACAACTTAACGACACGATAAGTACGCGTAATAACGCGAATCAGAAAGAAGAAAAATGTATGGGAATCGGTACAATCTAATAATCATTAACCAACATATAAAATATGATTTCTAATCGCGGTAATGGCTAATGAATCTATTGGGCTACCTACATCAGGTGATCCCAAAACTGGGCGATATTATGACGGGATCTAACTGGAAATCGCTCACATTAGTGATTGTTGGACCTCTATAGCCAGATTATTTATATGCTATATTAATATTGTCCACTCCATTGAGCCCACGAGATATCTTTCTTGTGCCGTTACGTGCACCTCACGCCATTGAGGAAGTTATAGATGATTATATAGTTATTGCAAAAACACAAGACATTTTCTCTAGGCTTCACAGGTAGTTTAACTTTAAGGCATATTATATTTTTCAATCTAGATTTTTTTATGGTATAGGCCGGCAAACGAGCAAGTGGGTCACCTGATGGTAAGTGATCTCCACCGCCCATGTACGCCCACCACCAGAAGAATCATGGGCGCGTTGCCGACCTTAAAAGAAAGGGATAATCAGGGATAGGAAAGGGGAGGGGATTTGGGCTTCCGGATATCTCAGTCACCGTACGAAACGCAGCAGCAAGCCGCTACTTGACGTCGGTTTTCTGTGAGACAGTGGTAATGACCCGGTCGAGCCTGCCCATTCATGCTGTAGACAAAACTGTCTACTGCGTGGCTCTACCACTCAAAGATATCTTGTTTAAGTTCGAGGCTTAGACTGAGCCATATTTTTTTAAGTCATTCTTTACTCCGAATGCGGCCCCGCACCCAATACCGTGAGAGCCGGCATTTGACACACGCCACTCGCAAGTCGCAACACTCGCGACAGAGACGGACAGATGTCGTTGCTTTTTTCTCTTTTGCACTTGATTATTTTGAAACAACAGCCGTTTTTGCATTGTGTCGAAATAATACGAAAATTTCGTGTTTTTGTATTTGATATTGTGTTTATTTTAGTATAAAGGTATAAAGTTTTTTCAGTTAGTGCCTGCCTTTTCGATTTACGGGATTTATCGTCATCATTATCTTCAGCCACAGGACATCCACTGCTGAACATATGCCTCCCCTAAAGATTTCCAGACCGACCTGTCCAAACGGTCTGCATCCAGCATTAACATATTCACGGCGTTAAATCCTGACAGTTATATTGGACTGGGCTTGGGTAACATCTCAGGGCACGAACCCCAAGCTTTTAAACCGATGAAAAAAGAGAAGGTTCTCGATTCAACGCGTATTAGATTCGAAGCTGATTTTGATGATTTTTATATGATAACGCATAGCCCAAAGTTAGTCCCATTTGAAGGAAATAAAATCCAATTCTAAGGGATTAAAATCAGGGATGAAAGATTAATTTGAGTTGATGCCATCATTATTATTACATATTTTTTATTATCTCCTTGATAGGCAAACGAGCAAGCGGCCCGCCTAATGCGGTCACCGCCGCTCATGGACATCGGGGATGCGAGGGGCACAGCCAAGCCGCTTTAGTATTTAAGGCTCAAAATTGATTAGATTTGGGAAGCATTTTTATTTAATTTTATAGATTTTTGAGTCGGTGTTATTATTGCCAAAGGTTTATTATTAAGGCTTAGTTAATTGGGGAAGAATAAACATGGTAGGGAATCCTGCTCTTGGTCTTGCAGGTTTCAGTTCTTAGCACCCAGTAAGTTTTAAAGTTGTGAAGTGGATTAAACCTACTATCTCGTATCAGGCAAGCGTGGTTACGGATACGGATTGCGGTCTAATCCCTCAATTGAAGAGGTCTTGCTGATTTGCTGGTGGTAGCGTACTTAATATTTTTGTATCCGACTGGATAGCAACCACCATACTCATGGTGAAAAATGCTGTAGTGGCTCGTTCAGGCAATTGCGATCCGGAATCGGCCAGTGTATATCCAGTAATTTCAGACCGGCATAATTCTGCCGACCGTCAGGGACCCAATGTCTCTTGACGGTTATATTATATTTTTGTGCTGTACTTAACATCTGGTTTAGTGTAGTTCTTCTTCGCCGTGCCAGAAAAAAAAGAAGATCTGTGCCTGTTAGTGGGCCAACTTGTTATGGGCTCGCTAAGGGCGAGATTACATGGTTGGATATAGTTGATCAATTGACATAATACAAAATTTGCATGGTTTTTGTTGATCAATTTGATTGAAAGTTTGACGAGATGGTTTGAATCGCGATTCAGTAATAGATCGACTATGATGGAACTATGTGGACTCACTTATTCACTGTCAACTAAATTCATTCACAATTAATAACAAAAATATTATTTATCAAAGTTAAAGAACTCGGCCAATAGATGGCGCTACTAATATTTTAAGTAGAATTTACATTCGTGCATGGAACATTTAAATGTTTTTTGTCTATTTTCGAAATAAATAAACTAGCTCACGTCTCTATCTCCGAAGGGATGGGCAGTGTTGCAATAAATATGCTCACAGTCTACTGAGCTTATTTCCGTCCTATTATGTGATAAGTAAAAGTATATCGAAAGGTTGTCACTATACCAGGCACAAATTATTCCAATCTCAGGCATGTGTGGTGTTTTTTCTGTTTACGGGCAGGCGCTTCCCGTCAAGCGAGCGTCTTGCTCGTTTCGTCATTCAATTAAATAAAAAAAATAAAAAATGATCGGAAAATTTAAGGGGATTATCATTTTTCCTCTTTTTTAAAGTTTTATCGCACTTACCTTACGAAACACACAGACAACCGCCACTTCATGCCAGTTTTCTATGATCAGTCAGCTTTTGCTATAAAAAGGATAATGCTAAAACGAGTCTAGTATCTAGGTACTTTAGCTAATACTAAGCTAATATCAAAACGTCTTACACCGTGATTCGTCAACTTAGCACCCCTTTTCCTGTATGTGAGGTCACATAATACCGTCACGGCAAAAGCAACCATGTCCCGCAGTCATAAAGTCCAAATTTCGTTAGCAAAATTTCCAAGATTTGAACAAAAATAGGCAACAGCCACGTGGGCGGCTGCTGGAGGATTTTAGGATCTATAATGAAGTGCTAAAGTTGGTTTTCGAGTGTCGTAAACAGTCGTAAAGTCAAGTGCGATCTAATTGAAAGGAAGATCCAATTACAGTCAATTCTAGTAGTTAAGAGATGTAGTTGTGAGATTTTTGGTAGGATATAATACAGGTAGTTTATTAGATGAAGAGCGGTTGGAAGACATGTGACCCTCAATACTATCTTACTTCCTACTTCAATCCTTCTTATATCCTACTATTATTAGTTATGAAGATGTTTGCGAATGTTTGAATTTGTATGTATGTTAATCAACTATCGATTACGTCTTAGACCAGTGTTTCCCAACGTGGGGCCCACGCCCCACAGTGGGGCAATTTGATAGTTAAGGGGGGCAATATAAAAATGGACTCGACACGACTTTAACCCTTTCGCCTTAGGTTATTTAAATGCTCTTTTTGACTCTATCAATTCATTTTAAGCACGTAATAACTCCAAAAAACTCGATTTTTATTGTGCCAAGAGCAACAGTTGTCAATTGTATCGCTTATGATCCTTTACTATTTATCCATAAGGGTCCTTTAAAGTATTTTTAATATATATAGCCTTTAAAGTTATGGGAATAAGGTTGGTTATTGTAAATCAGGTGTCGTGCCCGCCATGCTACATTTCGATTTAAGAGCCCTCGGGTTAAGAGGGTAGTAAATAGTTAATAGTGATTTTTTCAAGTGAGTTTATGGTTTGAGTCGAGAAGAATTCAAAGTGTGTGGTTATTATTATGATGTTTTTTATTTGATTGAATGACGAGACGAGCAAGGCGCTCGCGCGATGGTAAGCGCCACGTCTGCTAATAAACAGAAGCAACACAACACAGACCTTTGAAATACAAATCACTGCATGCCACTGAACTGCGCTCGTCACCCAGAGACATACGATGTTAAGTCTCATAATGCCAAGTAATTTCACTGGGATCAATGTCATTCAAACCGAAACACAACAGTGCTTACACACTGTTGCTTGGCGGCAGAAATAGACAATGCGGTGGTACCAAACCAGACGGCCTCTCGCATACGAGGGACCTACCACCTTGTATATTGTTTAAGTTGCTAGGTTAAAATGAGTGTCTTGTCACAAACAAATGTTTGTGAGATCCACAAATATTTGTTTGCGAGCTGTGAGACCGAATGTCTCTCGTAGTTCCTAATACACACGACACAAAACTCTTATTGTCCGGATAGTGATCTGTATGATTGGTGGGTGTATTTATTTGTTAACTGAAATGATTGACTCTTCCCCCCATCGTTGCATCCTGAACAGTGTTCCTAGCAACGGGCCTTCCTCGATATCTCCAGTTTTCAAAAAAATATATTTAATACTAACAATACACATAACCTTCAATTTGTATATGATAAATATTTCTAAAGTTTCGAAAAACATGCAGGATCTGAACCTTACACCTAACAATGGTTTGACCGCGAAACCATTGGAATCATAAACCGTAAAATGTCACAGCTAATCTATTTGACGAGGGCGTACACAATGCGGTACAAATATGCTTTGAGTTATATTTACAAAATATTTTTGTTATTGTCCGATGAATGGATGTGCTTTTATGGGGCCGACTGTACCACAGGTTTAGACGGTAGGAAAAATTATTTAGATTTGTATTTATCATCATTTTATTTAGTTTAATTGTTTTCAATATTTTTATCTAAATATATAAAACTCAAAGGTGAGTCAGGTCGGTCAGTTAGACTGAGTCAGACTGACTGACATAGTGATCTATCAACGTACAGCCCAAACCACTGGAGGGACCGGGCGGAAATTTGGCACGCAGGTAGATGTTATTACGTAGGCCTCCGCTAAGAAAGGATTTTGATAAATTCTACCCCTAAGGGGATAAAATAGGGGATGAAAGTTTGTATGAAACTTTGTCAATTTAAAACGTTCACGCGGGCGGTGCCGCGAGCATAAGCTAGTTATAAAATAAATTTTAAAAATCGGTCCAAGCTTAGCGGTTGTACATTTTACGAGGTGATAGGATCTAGTCTTTAGGATTAATTCAGGATTTTATTATAACCGACATAAAGTAGCGGCTTGCTGCTGCCTTTCGTACGGTGATTGAGATATCCGGAGGCCCTAACCGCGTCCTCTTCGCAATCCCTTAATTTTCCCTTTATTTTATGATCGTCAACGCGCTCATGATTCTTGTGATAGTGTGGGCGTACATAGGCGGTGGAGATCATTCACGATCAGGTGACCCACTGGCTCGTATGCCGTCCTATACTATATAAAAAAATTGTAAACATTGCAGCTTAGCGGTGGAAGTACATAAATCTGTGGTACCCACTTTGATGTTTTGTCGTATATGACGGCCCTGCTACCTAGCAATGGTAAATAATGACTTTTGAACCTACACCTTTATATATAAAACTTTCGCGTCACGTTATTTGTCCGCGATGAACTCCTAAACTACTGAAACGATTTTAATCAAATTTTGCGAACTGTTGATCCAACTTTAGAGATAGGATAGTTTATATCTCAATTTATAGTCGCAATATTTTTTATTGCAAATTGTTTGTTTATTATATGACAAAGAGTTATAAACATCTGTGAGTTCCATAAGATTTTTACTACAATATATTTTAACATATACCTTAGCCACAGCAACGCGTGGCCGGGACTATATATTCTCAATGAGAAAATCATGTAAAATAAACCCCCCGTGTGTCTGCACAACACAGGTAGCAAAATGTCCACTGAATTACAAACAATCGTTGTTCAGTCGAGCACCGCTCTATTGTGCCTCGGCTTTGTGGAGATGTACATCGTGTTCGAAGGACCCAACACTCGCGTGCATAAGTTTTAACCGTAAATTATTAAATAATATTTTCTATTGTAATAGCCATGCAGACTGCAGTACTTTGTAATTATAGTTTTGAGTAGTTTTCGTAATGTTTTTATCGGTCTAGCAATGAGAATGTATTTATATACACACCTTATGGTGCTATAAAATAAACTCGAAGAATATCGGGAGTTTACTCGGTACTGAAAATAAATTAAACAAATTTCAGCGAAAATATTTTTAGCCCAATTTTAATTTTACATTGAAAAAAATATTGCTTAGAATATGTTTATATGCAATGTATCTCGAACTGGGTTGGAGTCCCGCCGTTTTAGGCTCTACTCAACAGTGTTGTTTGTAAAGCACGCCAAAGTGCACTGTACAATGCGCATATTGAATAATTTATTTATAATAAAAATTTCGTATCTTTGGAATGGGCCGTTCTTTAAATGTTTTTTCTTCGTGATTATTTTTAAAATACTAGACTTTAAAAACACCTTTAATTTGTTTAGAGTTCATTTTATAACACTTTATATAAGCTGATAAATTATTGAAGCCCTGGGTTCAAAGAAATGTTGTAGGTCCCAAGTATGTAAATGGTCGTCTAGTTTAGTAACACCGCTTTATCTAACTCTGCCGTTAAGCAATAGTGGATAAGCGCTGATATGTTCCGGTTTGAAGGATATTGCAGCCAGTGAAATAGCTGGACATTATAAAAAATAACTTCTTGTGTCTCTGGGTGTCCATGTGGAGCGCAGTCCAGCACCATTCACTACTTATTAATATGAAGATTTGATTGGTTTTGCTTTTGTTTATTGGCAGGCGTGACCTTCATGCGAGCGACCTGCTTATCATTTACGTTAATAAAAGACACGTTTTTATCCTCGTATAATAAACATATATGGTGATGTAGAACACATTTTAGACACAATGCTTGGGGAATTAAAAATACTTATCGTACATCACTGATTTTTATTTTTAGTCTTAGTTCTATACAAGTAATATTCAGAAAATAATTTAAAGAAATCACTTGTGTACGCGACATTACTAATAGTAAACTATAATGATGAGATTATGATTCATACGAAATATAAATAAAATGGTGTGGACGCCATTGTGGCATCATTGTTCAGGGTTGCAACCCTTTATTACACAGTGTTGTCAGAATACTGTTTTTATATCCTATAACACTGTATGGGCGGAAAAGATTTGCTTTAAAATTGCAAGGTTCTATGTTGCAAAACAATTGTATGAAAGATATGACCTTGTGGCATTGGAAAAGTGATTTAGATGAGATTTAGGGCTAAGTGGTAGGAGTCACGTTGTAGACAGTTTTGTCTACAGCACAAATGTGTCGGCTCGACCGAGTTGTTACAGATATCTCATAGAAAACCGACGTTACAGCTCTTTGGTGTTGCATTTCGTATGGTGAGTTTGACATTTGGAAGCCCGAATCCCGTTACCTTTCCCCATTGTTTAATCATACATTTCCTTTGAGTTCTTGAGTGAATTGTCTCTCTGGTGGGAAGAAGGTGGGATAATCATTCCACCCACACACCCGCCACTGTAACTCCTGTGCACCAGGATCAACAGTGGCACGCATTTTTGTCGACACCGAGCAGTGAAGCCCGGCGAGTCTCTGGGAATGCCTAAATGTCCTCCCGCAACGAAACGCGAGTTCTGCAACGCATTCATGATTATTTAGGTATAGTGAATGTTCTGGGCGATAGAGATCACTAGCCATCAGATGACCCATTAGCTCGTTTGCCGACCTTGGCTTTAAAAAGGTGTATTTTGCATGATTGACTTTACGAACACGCCGTTTACCTGATGGTAAACTCCATATCTACCCATTACCAGTAACAATACCTCCGAGAACATTGCATAATGAAGTAGCTACTGCGTCAAAAATCTTTACCTCATTTCCAAGTCCTAGCTATTACATTTAATCCGGTCAATCACCAAGACTGATAACAGCCAATGCCAAAAAAAACGATTTCCTTAAACAGAAGAACACGAAACGCGTTAATAGCTTTCACGTGCCTTAATAACCCATTTTTTTATTTAATTGAATGACGAGACGAACAAGTCGCTCGCCTGATGGTAAGCGCCACGCCTGCCCATAAACAGAACCAACACTACACAGAACTTTGAATTATAAAGCACTGCATGACACTGAACTGCGCTCGTCACGCCGAGACATAAGTTAAGTTTCATAATGTCCTGTAATTTCACGTCAATGTCCTTCAAACCGAAACAGAACAGTGCTTACACACTTTTGCTTGGCGGCAGAAATAGCCAAAGCGGTGGTATCAACTAAGACGGCCTCTCGTATACGAGAGACGTACCACCGTGTAGAATTTTGACAAAAACAGTTGCAACTGCGATCGGGATCACACATTCAAGCTAAATCCATTAGTGTGAAGAAGAAACGGCGGTAGCGATCCGACATTATTGCATTTTGATCCATCGCCATAAGAATATTAATATTAAAGTTGTGTAAAAAATGTCCTTGATTTGATTTGTTGCGCTTGTATCTTGAGACTGAAATGAGTCACAACACTCAGACCCCGAAACAAATATTTGTGGATCACACAAAAATTTGTCTCGGTGCGGGGATCGAACCCGCGGCCTCTCGCTTCACAGCCGGCTACTCGCCCGCTGCACCACGGAGGCTGTCAAAATTTTGATTCGAACTCATTAGCAAATTAACTACTAGTACAGCTACAAGCTTATTTCATAGCAAATTGTCTTATTACTTCACAATCCTATATCCCCTAAATTCCAAAGACAAACCGGTTAACACTCGAATTTATTACCGACAGTTCCAAAAACAAGCGCCAGGTGGAACAGATCACAAAACTTCCCGTTCATTCCGAAAAGCTATTAATTCCGTCAAAAGCTACCGATGGAAAAAAGACATTTATATACATATTTGTGAGGATGCATCAGTTGATATTAATGCATCACATCGCTGGGACGACGTGCGGATTTCTGCTTTTTTGGGTTCTGCTGTTGGTTAAACGAAACCAAAGGTAGCATGAATTGTTTTTTTTGACCTAGCACGGCAAAGTGCTACACTATACCTGTTGGTAAGCGCAGCCCAGTCTGAAAAACCAGCGACAAAAACAACAAGTTTATCGGTTGTCACCAGAAACATGTCGGTCTGTATACATGCTTCTTCACTCTTGGAAGAGAGAAGAAACAAATTGAGGAGCCTGCGACAGACTTTCGGTCTCACCCACCACACCTCGAAACAAATATTTGTGGATCACACAAACATTTGCAATGCAATGTACCTCTGAAATTTTCTGATATCATTGTGAGTGTTCATGATCCTGTTATTCTTCTTGAATTTAAGAGCATTGCTCTTGTCGGTGGAGCCATCGGCACTCCTCTCTGTCTACTTTCTTTGTAACCCACTGTTACGACACCTACAATCTCCTTAACTTGACAGCCACAGCCGCAGTAAGCGAGTAGCCGGCTGTGAAGCGAGAGGCCGCGGGTTCGATCCCCGCGCCGAGATAAATGTTTGTGTGATCCACAATTATTTGTTTCGGGGTCTGGGTGCTGTGAGACCGGAAGTCTCTCGTAGTTCCTGATACCCACGACACAAGACTCGTATCTTACTGTGAGATCAGGACTATGTGTGTGACTGTTGGGTGCATTTATTAACTTTGAAATAAAACTCCTTGGTGGACTCCTTTACTTGTTGAGGGACTACGGACGGTCTTATCTATCAAATAACCCAAGGATGTACAGAACCACTATTCAAATAGCTGAGTGTGTCTTATCCAAATCATCGCGAGTATGGGTGTTGCGATTAGGCGGCGGGTACAATGAGAGACAGCAGGGCGCCGCGCCGCGCCGGCTTATCGCGGCACAATGCTAATGCGCTCAGCGGGCGACGTGTGAACACCGCTTTATTACGCGGTGCAGGTACGGAGCGTATAGCGGGGCGGATAGAGCCAAAACAATTTAAAATTATCTCGCGATCGCCACATTGGAATACTGGCAGATTATATTGAGAATACGTGAGGTTGTAATACCGGGTCGTGTAATAACATTTTGTGTTTCAGTAATCGATAAAAAAAATGCGTTACCGGGATTGAAGTTTGTGCCTGGTATGGCGATATACTGTGAATGAACTTGAGAGTATGTAATTCATATTTGTGACGGTGACGTGTCAGCTATCATCCTATTCAGTCAATAGTGGCACACTCCAACATTGTCCATATATACAAATAAATTACCGATATACAGCAAGATGTGCAATCAACAGCCTCCGTGACGCAGTGGGCGAGTAGCTGCCTGTGAAGCGAGATGTTATGGGTTCGCGACACCGCGACAGAAATATTTGTGTGAGTCACAAATATTTGTTTCGAGTTTGGGTGTTTCTATCCAGAGGCATTGGCGTCAGGCAGGGGGTCGGTCGTATAAACAAATCAACAAGTAAAATCGTTCTGTAACATTTCTTCAAAAGCATGTTGTTATAAGGGTAGATGGAAGGAAGGAATACGTGCAATGTTTAATGAAAATAAGTAAAGCGTAATCGCCAGCCTTGTATCAGGGTTAATGCAAACAAATATCGAACCATATTTAAAATAATTTTTAGAACTTATCAATAATGCCAAATATAATAGAGATAATTAAAAGTGGATACATATTTGTTAACATTATTAATAGTAAAAGACTGGAGATTACACATTACAGCCGGAGTTTTAGCCGCTTCCGCTACCACCTATATTTTACCCCATGAAAAAGGACGGTTGTTCTTTTTGTGATGTATGTATAACGCGGTGGCACTAATGTTTATTACGTCCCACTGTGATGCCAAGGTGTTCTATATTGTGATGTTGAGCCTCTGACCTACGCAACCGTGATCAATCTGCTGAATTACATTAGAGCTTAAAATGCTGATTTAATTTTGAAAAAGGACAATTAATATTTTTTTTTATATCAGCCCTATATGTTCCATTGTTGGGCACACACCTCCTCTTCCACTGAGAGTATGGTATCTTCCTTCTATTCTACTATGTTGGCCTATTATGATACGCTTATCGTCGCTTATATGCCACGCTTGCCAATAATGCATACTGCATAGCACTGTATTACGCTTATTAATAGAGAAATAAGATGTTAAGCCTTATATGCCCAGTAATTTTACTCGTTTCTATGGTCTTCGAATAGAAACCCATCAGGCTGACTTAGCGGTGATTGACGGCAGAAATTGAAAAACCGTGGGACTACCCAGACCACCTTTCCAGGAATCTACTACAAAGTGAACTGTTCCTAATGAATGTGTACAAACATAATATACTGTGGTTCTCAAACAAAGAGTTAAATTAAGGAGATAAATCCTGACAAAAGGCCTGGCAAAAGAAGTAGCTAAGAAAGTACGATAAATTATACGACTGTGAGGTTATTCATTTTAAAGTCAACTATTAATATAATTTCATATAGTTATTTCTCATTTAAAAAACCCTGCATGATTTATCAACAATATTAACGCCATGTAGACTACAATATAGGAGTAATTTGGTCAGAATGACCACGGATCGCCAACCAACCGACTTTGACTGTGGTCTTTCTACTTGAAACACATCCTTTCACTAAAGACAACTAGAAACTACATTGAAATCAGCGACAGAACGTGTCCGAAACCAACAAAAGATATCCCTTTTGGCCAAGATTTCTTTTTCTCCAACATTGTTTCGTCTAGAAGTAAGTGCAGTGTGGCTTATTACAGTAGTCAATAGTCAATAAGTATACCTACGTAATAAGTATCTATTATAAATCAAATGAATGTCAATTAGCAAAACATAATATTATTGGTATAAAAAGCCTGAAGTGCCACATGAAACAATTACAGCAAGACCTTTGACAGACTTTAATTGCACTGTCGATGATAAATGGTAACAATAAACTAAACCTGTTATTGTACATGATAGTTAATACGGAATAGTTATACAAAAGTATGTTTTATTTAACAACACAAGGTGTGCGTATACGTCTTCGCATAGTAAATGGAGTGAACATGTTAGTATATTTTATGTATTTTAATTATTGGCAAATTCTGATTATTTTTCATTGCCTAGCTTAAATTGGTAGGGTGTTGATTTAAGCATGTAGGCATGGTTTATGAAGTGATCTTGGAATTTAATCCCTATAGGGAGTAAAACGGTTGCAAAGATTGTATGAGAACTAATATTCCTTTAGTCAAAAAACTTGGTCAAGTTGCGAGCAAAAGCTATGTGTGGTAGAGCCAAGCTGTAGGCAGTTTGGTTTAGCTCTGGGCCGACTCGACCGGGTCGTTACCACTGTCTCACAGAAAACCGACGTAAAGTAGCGACCTGCTGCTGCGTTTCGTACGATGAGTGACATATCCGGAGGCCCAAATCCCTAATTATTGCTTTCCTTTAAGGTCGGCAACACGCCTATGATTCTTCTGGTATTATCGGCGTACACGGGCGGTGGCACTCACTTACCATCAGATGACCCACTTGCTCGTTTGCCGACCTATGCTATAAAAAAAGGTATGTAGACGGTGCAGTATACTACTAAGTATGCGTTACGCAGTATGCGAGTAGTCGGCTGCGAAGCAAGAGGCTGTGGGTTCGATTTCCGCATCGAGGCACATATATTGTGCGACCCACAAATATTTGTTTCGTGTTTAGATGTTGTGGGACCGAAAGTCCTTCGTAGTTTCTAATACCAATAACACAATTACATAAAGGTTATATTTATCCTATTAATGTCACTGCTTGAAGATTATTTAACAACTTTTTTCGTGACAAAATCCATCCCACCTTATTTCCGATAGAATAATTTGTACCACATTTTTTGGGCCTTTTGTTGTCAATTTTCGAAGGGTGTGGTCTTCGTAAAAAAATTATTAACAGAACGGATGTGATACAACATTGACATTAGTTTATTTTTGATATTAAAAACGAGTTTGCCTTCCATCTTATTGTTTTATTTTGGTATTTTTGTTTTTATTCATGCTGTTGGGACGGTGGCATGTGAATTGCCAGTTTTTTTTTGAGATTAATGCTGGTTACCAGGTCCATATTTGTACAAGACTGAATAGAGATCACCATGCACATGCTTTGTATATTTCTGCCGCCAAGCAAAAGTGTGTAAGCACTGTTGTGTTTCGGTTTGAAGGATATTAAAGCCAGTGAAATTGCTGGACATTGTGAGACTCAATATCTTATGTCTCGGTGTGACGAGCGCAGTTCAGTGCCATGCAGTGCTTTGTAATTCAAAGTTCTGTGTGCTGTTACTTCTTTTTATGGGCAGGTATGGTGTTTACCATCAGCCGAGCGTCTTGCTCGTCTCGTCATTCAGTTATATAAAAAGAAACACATTTATTTATTTCGTATAATGTTTAAGATTAATAATGTTATATTACAATTATTGTAAGTCCAACCCAGCAATCGAGGCTCTAGCTCAGGGGACAGCTGACGAAGATTTGTGACTACTCCCGATTTTTTTTACTTCGGGAATTCGTGGGAAATCGCAGCTAGGTGTGTCAGTGACACCTTACTTATAAAGATGGTAGTTGCACACATGTACGACAGTTCGCAGTAGAGTGTCATAACTCGAATTCAGAATTATTATTGGTTGTTCTGATTGCTGTTACTTCTGTTTATGGGCAAGCGTGACGCTTACCATCAGGCGAGTGACATCAACATTTCGTCATATAAAGCTATAAAAAAAAACATTTATCATTTTCTTCAAACTTAATGAATTTCTCAACTATTCTCCACAGGTAACTCTCTCTAAATATAAAATATATCACTGTCCACATAACAATTCTTTACACTACTAATGCATAGATCCCGTGGTCGCAAAAAGCGTATATTGTTAAGTTTAAGCCCTGACCACACCCATACACTCTGTCACAAAGGTTACGGAAGAGGGGTGTATGGTTACAGTTGTTATTGTGCGAATTTGTATGGAGTGTATGAATATTGTTTGTATGTTAATGGAGTTGTGTGACGCGGAATTTGGTATACCTATACTACAGTTCTAGTATGAGCTAAATATTTACGTATATACGCTCACGCCTGTAATCTCCGAAGGGGTAGGCAGAAGTGTAATCAGTACACCCATATTCCGCCTAGCTTATTTCCGTCCTATGATGTGATAGGGGACGATATCGCCATACCGAGCACAAATTCTAGACTCCGGAGTGATACTGAGCATTTTGGGATAGAAAACCCTAATATCACTTTTACCGTACTTGGGAAGCGAACCTGAGACCGAAGAACAGCAGTCGTGCCGCGTACGCAACAACTGAGCCACCGAGGCAGTCAATATTTTTTCTATAAATACCCCATTTGATTTCGGACTTGAACGAACTTGAAAACTGCATTCAATAAACGTGAGCTATTGTCGATTCATAAAGCAAACTGCCATATTGATCTTCGTTAACCGTACCATAGGTAGTAGTTACTTGAAATCCTATAACATGCCATTAAATGTTTAAAAAACTCTCGTGCCCGATGCATGGGCACGTGCCAAATACGATACTTAAATTAACGACCGCCATTTTAAATTTGTTCTTGTTGACATATTTCTACATTCTTTGTTTAGTTTTTTATTGTAACTGTATTTAGAAACGGTTAGAATTAAAAAGATCCGTGATGTTTAGAATAACAAGGGACGTTTCCAACAGATTGAACGCCTTCGTACTTTCTAAATAAACATAATGTATTGCAATGTCTAAATAACATTTTACTTTAATTACTAGTGGCAGTGAACTAAGGCTGAGAGCCGTGAGTTGGGTTCAGTTCCCAAGTCGGATAATCAAAATCCGTGTTTGAGTTTTCGATTCGAAATATCAAACATAAATTGCGGCGCAACATGATTTTTACCACTTGTTAAAGAAAGATTTGGCTTGTAGTTTTTACGACAAGCCGCCTGCCTAACGTTAATCTCTCTGGGAGATAAAATATTCATATACTAATTACAAGGCGGTAGGCCTCTTGTATGGAAGAGGCCGTCTGGGTTGGTACCACCGCTTTGTCTATTTCTCCTGCCAAGCACTGTTGTGTTTCGGTTTGAAGGACATTGAAGCCACTGAAATTAATGGGCATTATGAGACTTAACATCTTATTTCTCGGAGTGACGAGCGCAGTTCACTGCCATGCAGTGCTTTGTAATTCAAAGTTCGTTGGTGTTGCTTCTGTTTATAGGCAGGCGTGTCGCTTACCATCAGGCGAGCGCCTTGCTAAAATTAAATAAAAAAAAATAATGATGATAAACTATATTTTACTTAATAATTACGACCAATCATTTACATTCTTCTCATAATTAACAATCACACACCATCACAAAGGAGTCAACGGGTGCTAATTTGTCGACGCGTGCTACCTCCCGCCGCTTTCTATATTGTTAAATTATTCTGCCCACCCCTCGACGTAAATAGCTTGTTTGTAACGAACATTAATATCGATGTAATAATGGATTACGCAGTAAAGAGATTCTAATTTGGAGAAGAGTTTATGATGATAGTATGTTTTGTCAAAACTTGCTAGTAATTTGTTAATAACTTGCTTTTCCTCGCAGCTCCGTCCGCGTGATCTGCTTTTTCTGGGATAAAAAGTATCCTATCACTCAAGTCAGCTCATACCCTGTCTGTATACCAAATTTCATCAAAATCCGTTCAGTAGTTTCAGCGTGATTGACGGACAAACATCCAAACATCTAAACAAACAAACTTTCACATTGATAATATTAGTGTGATGAATACACCCAACTGTCACACACATAGTCCTGAGCTAGGATAACTTGTATCGTGGAACTTGTATGAACTTGTATGGTGTAAGGAACTAAGAGGGACTTGTCATCCCACACCACCTAGACTCGAAACAAATATTTGTGGATTACACAAACATTTGCCTCGGTGTTAAAATTGAACCCACAGCGTATCGTTTCGCAGCCGGCTTCTCGCACTTTGCAACACGGATTCTAGTAAGTTTTACTCGCAGCTCTTACTAATAATTCACTTTTATCACAATCAAAAATACTAAAGCAGTCACGGGCATTATAGCTTTTTAGTTTGAAAGAATTTTCACAATTTTCATTTTCACTTTTAAATTTACCACTAATTGTATTAGCAACTGTACTTCAAACGCGATCATCGCCTCAAATAAATGTTCCGAAATCGCATAAGCAACAACAATCTAACAAGTTTTGTTAATTTTAAGAAATCCGAAACAAGGATTGGTAACCACTAGGGCTGTGCAATAACAGTGCCTGGCCGATCCATGAGAGCTATAATTTTAGGGCACCGGCCAGGAGTATAAAATTTATTGTGGCGTAAATATTACGCTGAGGTACTCGGGTACTAAAGATGGATTGAGGTACGAAGTGATAGAGTGAGGTTTGATGCGGTATTTATGTCGTTTGGTTGTCGTTTTGTGAATGACAATGATTCTAGCTGAATTTTTATATACTGGAGGCTGTAAAAAGAATGATTGGTTCACCTGAGGTGTAATTGATATTAGAAAAATCAATAAAATAAAGATTGGGGAAAGGGGAAGTAATTTGGGCCTCCAAAAACAAAACAAACTGCCACTTTAGGTACGTCGATTTTCTGTGAGTTGGTGGTATTGCACCGGTCGAGCTGGCCTATTAATGCTTTAAAAAACTCTCTATTACTCGGCTTATATTTTTTTTATAAATAGTGATTTAGGAAATTTTGAATGATCACAAATTACCTGTGAGATTATTACATTACAGATATTGCGATAGCAATGGACTAAAAAGTTTACTTAGAATATAGGATTTATGTAAAATCATCACTGAGTGATGTTTATTTAACAATAGAAAATATTAATAAAACATAAAATAGGTTTTTTTTCCAAAAAATCAATAAAGGATAAAAATAAAAACAAAAACATGATTCCAAATTTAAAAATTATTAAATCTAGCTCTACATTGGCCTGATTCGTAGCTCAGAGCCGCAACAACAAGCACGCTTTGAGTCGACCGCGCACATCCTTAGTATTTCTCCAGCATTTTTTCCAACGCAAAAATAACTTTCTTGCTCTCAGATACTGAGCGGGGACAAATATGCCCGTGTTTTTGTTGTCGGCCGGGAATGTCCGCCGCCATTGTGCCGGCCTAAGAAGCTTTTGGCGTTGTTAATCCCACTTCATTTTTATCATAGACGCTCGTCGTGGCGATTGATTTTGAGGTTAGTTAGGTAAGGTTAGAATATGGGTCATATGGTCAGAATAATTGCGAGGTATTTGTGATTTTTGTCGACACTATTCCTGGATTGCGCTACACTTACCATCAGATGTGACGTAGTCATTTTGCCGAGCCACAGGATAAAGAAAAAAATCCTCGCCTGCTATATAATGTATGTTAATATTTCTATTTTATGTCACCAGATTGTATCTGAATTTTATTTATCTATAAAGAAACCAATGGCGTTACAGATATAGATACAGAATAATACTAATAATTGGATTATTTGTATATTGAATATAAGGTTTCAAGTACATATGGTAACGAGCGCGTAATGGCTCAATAGGGTACTTATTGTTATGGGTAATTATCCGGGATGATATGATATGAATTGCCCGGGATCAAAATTGTGTCTTGTATGGTGATAGGTTCACTCCTATCACATCGTGGGACGGCGAAATGTGGCTGCAGCACTAGTTTTATCTCAATAATCAGTAGGGATAACAGTTTAACATTATAATATATGATATTATTATTAGTTATCAGTTGTTTTCATTATGATAAGTGAGTCAAAATATATCGCCTCATTAGTGAGTAGTAATATACATTAGGCTGAACATCCATGAAGTCCTGGGTTTAAATTCCATGGGTATAATTTGTATTCGAGTTTTGCAATAATACATGAGTTGCCCGATATTGGAATTTGTGCCGAATATAGCGGTAGGCTCGTCGCACGTAACAACGCTCGGCACTGTTTGCACCTCTGCCTACCATTAGGGTAAAATTTTGGTTGAAATATTTTGGCATATTTTCTGTAGTAATGACATTATTAAAAAAAATACCTCACAAATCAAGAACATATGCGCATAAAGTTGACACGCCCACCGACGCTTAAGAGTGTCATGTTAAAAATAAAAAAAAGTTAAAAAGCGATGTTGCCAGCCCCAAAAACTATAAGTGAATGACGCAACGGAAACGATCCGCCCACGGAACCCTTTTAAAAAATAATAAAACACTCTTTTGTGCCGAAGGGTCCCGTATAAAGGTTTTTGTTACAAAAGAATTGTAAAGAGCGGTTTTTTTTCCTGTTCACCATCTGGCCAGTACAATGTGCGTTTTATATGAAATATTTTAATAAACTTCTGATGATTTTGGTGAAAGATGTGTGCAAGGATTGTAGCAAGTGGAAAACTATTGTCTTTGCCTACTCCTATGAGAGATAGGCGTGAATGTATGCGTCTTTGTATTTTAATCAGAGACGGTAATCGAGGTCCATAAAGTAGAGATTCAAGCGGCGCGGCGCGGCGTCTGTATTGGAAGCTTTAGGTAAAGCAAATTCACAGAAAATATTTTAAAGAAAATAAAAGACAACAAAAAACTAAAACGATAAAAAATTGAGTCGATAATATTGCAATGTAATGGTAAAATATAGGTAGAAAGCACATACATACTTAATTTTTTTACATACTTTTTAGTGTTGTATTTTCGATTTTATTTTTGTTAAAAAGTTTTATTTTGTTATTTTATACTGTTTTATTAGTAAAAGAATTAACAAATTATATCGCTCGCCAGATGGTAAGCGCCACGACTAACGATAAACAGACACAACACACAGAAATTCGAATTACTAATCACTGCCCGGCACTATACTGCATTCGTCATTACAAGATAATATGTTTTCTTACGTTTACGCGAATGTTACTCATTGATAAAATGTTGTTAAGTCTCATGTAGTTTGAGTGGTGGAACCACGCTGTAGACAGTGTTGTCTTTCTACAGCATGAATGGGCTGGCTCAACCGGGTCGTTACCACTGTCTCACAGAAAACCGGCGTAAAGTAGCGGCTTGCTGCTGCGTTTGGTACGGTGAGTGAGATATCCGGAAGCCCACATCCCCCTCCCCTTCCCAATTCCTTAATTATCCCTTCCCTTTAAGGTCAGCAACACGCCCATGATTCTTCTATTATTGTGGGCGTACATTGTCGGTTGTTGATCATTTACCATCAGGTGACCCACGTGCTCGTTTGCCGGCCTTTTTTATAAAAACGTCTCATCATGCGCAGTAATTTCCCATATTGGAAGTACGTACAATCCATTCAAATAGTAAATGACACAGAAACCTCTCGAGCGCAGGTCGTCGCTCCACGAGTCACGTTTCGAAAAACGTCAAAAGTATAATTAAAATGGCGATCGCTGGCCAATTATACAGCGTCTTTATTGAAATGTTCAGCTGGCGCTATGGCTCGTTTTTGTAGTCGGCTCTCGTACAAAAGGATGCCTGTTTTTTATAAGGCTACGTGGTGTACGCAGCGTACGGACTTGGCGCAATGTACGCTTAGTTACGATCGTGGATTGCATATTTTGGGTGTTTAAACTGGTTTCAATTAAAATGTTGTTGGATTAAATGTTGTTTTATAAAATATACCTCATTATTTTCTTGAATAACGGGCTACGCTCTACTCCCATTTTTGGCTACTTGTTATCATTGTACATTGTGACTTTATACATTAATAAATATCTAGTACATGAATGGGCCGACTTGACCGGGTCTCACCACTGTCTCACAGATAACCGACGTAAAGTAGCTGATTTCTTTATTTACCAGAAACGAGCTTTGTAGAGAACAAAGCTCGTTTGCCTAATTCTGTTAAGTACTACCTCTGAAAGTCGTCCTATATTCATGAAAAAATCTTGTCTCAGCCATTAAATCTATTAAGATATATGTACTTTTTGAAAATCGGTATACTTTTTTGATAAATCAGTATATTTAAAATTAATTCTCCCGAAAGGGGTTGACGTCTGACAGGCGGTCGCAAAAATTACAAGCCAAATCTTTCAGTAACGTGCTAAAAAGCATGTTGCTGACACCATTGCGAGTGGGATAAGGGCAGGTGGAAGAGGGTTATTAAAAAAAACAATGTTTTTTAATTTAAAAAAATTGGGTTTGGTTTCTTTTTTTGTAAAATTATTTTAGTTATCAGTCAATATGTTAAATAGAAATGTCTCAAGTCAACACTCGTCGTGTTTACGCTACAAATGAAATAGATAAAGTTATGGTCAATGGGACCACTTCGAACAGTTATTAAACGTTGACAGACCGACAAGTGCATCCATTTTGTTATTAGTAGGAAAAAATTTAACATGAGTGTACAATTAAGTGGATATGCAAGGTTTTGCGGAATTCTCACAAAAAATACTTACTTCTTCACATCGAATAAATAGATTATTGGTTCGATTAACATTCTAATCGTAGTATTAAGTTTCAAATTAGAAATTGTCACAATATATTTTCCAAGTAACAAAACTCTCTGGTTTCGGTTAATTTGTTTTTTAGATTCAGACAACCATTTGGGGTGGGTCGACCGGGCTGTTACCACTGTATCGTGACATAATATAATAAACTAGCTTTTCCCCGCGGCTCCGCCCGCGTGATCTGCTTTTTCCGGGATAAAAAGTAGCCTATGTTCATCAGGGATATAGTAGGATTCTAATGGTGAAATAATATTTTTCAAATCGGTCCTGTAGTTTTTAAGTTTATTCGTTACCTACAAAAATACGAATCTTTCCTCTTTATAATATTAGTGTAGATGTAGATAAAACCAATGCTGGAGTTAGACAAAAGCTCAGTCGTTTATTATTTAGTGTTGTCCAAAGTTGTAAGTCAAATATCGATATGAGTTACTTATTTGATAAAAAAAAATGCTTTATTTATGTCCTAGTAATGCAATCGCCTTCCCTACTAGGTGGGGTGAAATACTTACATCGTACATATGTTGCTGAAATTTAACCACACCTTTCTTTAACAAGTTGTATTTTGCTGGTAGTAGGACATTCATATCCGCCCGGATAGCGACCACCGTACACATGGTGTTAAAACCTATCATAGTCATCCAGACGCCTTGTGTACCTATATCCGGTACTCCCGAGGCGCTTGCGACATGACTTGATGGTCGATTGGAGCAGGTATACGGGTACAACCTTGTATCCCTGTGCCTGCATCGGTCATCCACCTGTCCTGTCGCACGCCCCTGATTAGCTTCTTCCCTCTGATATAATAGAGGCCGGCATAACTCTGGTGACCATCGTTAAAATCATTGTTTGTCGGTGTTCTGCATTGCACTACGCTTACCATCAGGAGAAGTGCAGTCACGTTGCCGTGCTTGGGTAAAAAAAAATAGTGTATGCTTATTATATAGTCGGCAATTTTCCTGGATTGCGCTACACTTACCATCCGTGGCGTAGTCATTTTGCCTAGCCAGGTTTTTTAAAAAAGGCATAACTTTTGATGGTATAGTTTTGGGATTGATCTGTAGATGCGGATCGATTACTATTGAAATTATCCGTATAACCACGACAACCAGTACCCTCGTCCATCGCAATCTCAGTGTCGGCGTCCACACACACGTTCGCTCTCACCCACAGCTCAATTAAATTTATAGCTGCAGCGTTATTTGTGGAAACTACATTTGCAATTATCAGAAAAAAACATCTATCATTTGCGATTCGTTCTGCCCGTCCGTGTGTTGAAACATTAGCGTTAGAACGCTGGCTTTTCTAGTTTTACTACGACTGCGTGATAACGGAATCAGGGTTTCTCAGATTTTTTACAAGTTAGGGTCAATTGCCGATAGCGCTATCTATTTATGTAGCAAAGTCCGGTAAATGAGCAACTGGGTCACTTTTTTATTAGGCTGAGTGAGGAATTGAGCAGGTATCCTGATGGAAAGCATGCCCATAAACAAGAGCAACACCACACATAATTTGAATTATAGCATGGCGCTGGATTGCGTTCGTCATCCCGATACATAGGATATCACGTGTAATAATGCCCAGTTATTTAATTGGCTTCGATGTCCTTCAACCAGAAACTCAACAATGCTGACACTGCTGAACACACTTGCCGGCAGAAAGACACCAACCCAGACGTCCTCTCGCATACGAGGGACCTATTACCTAGAAAACCATGAATATCTACTATAAAAGAAGAATCCCTTTCCCCTCCATATCACCCCCGTTACCCTCCACTCTCGCATCCCAAATCCTATAACCCTAAGGATGAGAGGATGAGAGGCAAGGGTCGCCAGTATCCCATTAGCAGAGACCTCTGCAGTTTATCCGAAAGGGTTAAAATTACCAGTAGAATCATTAGTAGTTTTCCGAGCATAGGGGAAAGGAATGAGAATTCCGAAGGAGGGAATTGTGCCTTCAGAAATCTCACTCATCGTACGAAATTTAATGGCTAGTTGGCACTTTATGTCGATTTTCTAAGAGACAATGGTAATAGTTCGGTAGATCCGGCCCATTCAAGCTCCGAAACAGGCATAACAAATAATGGAGAAAATAATTAAGGTGAAGAATTTATTAGATACTTTCAAGATACCATATCACATCTTAGGACATCCATCTTCCTAATAAAATTATAATTGTGTAAGTATGGATGTTTGTGAGTTTATGATTATTTTTGACGTGATAACGTCTTATAATTCAATAGAGCCGGCTGCACGCACGAAAAAACATGACTCATGCGTCGTTACCTCGCTCTGTCACGTTCCATTTAAGGCTTGAAGTGCAAACGAGAGCGCGGAACGAGCGACAAAGAAGCACAATCTGCCTTTGCGTTCGGCAGCGTTCGAGATTTAAAAAAATTAAAACAAATATTAAATCTTCCACATATCACAACAACGTGTCTGAAATGACAGGTTAGACCAGCCATCCGTCAAAGGGAACATTTTCTCCTATAGCAAACACATTGAGGCGGGCTTTTTAAAAACTAGATTTACGAAAAGGACATTGTTCGTCGTCCATACATAGTTGGCCTAAGAACCAAAAGGTAGGTGAATTTACTTTTTGGGTTTTAGATAATGTATATATTTGATTGAAACTATATTAAAACTACGGACACTTGAGAATTCCGAAAAATAAATAAAATACTTTCGGATTTTGAGGTTATAATTAAGCCAATAAATACTATCAAATATTAAACAAATGAAATTAAAATTTTCTTTTGAAAAATGCTACCATTCCATCAGTATTTTCTTAAGACGTTATCACGTTCAACTATCGTCAGTAAACCGACTTTACAGACAACCGATTTTTTTTTTTTATTTGTTTAAATGACGAGATGAGCAAGGCGCTCGCCTGATGATTTGCCTGCCTCGCTTGCCCATAAACAGAAGCACACACACAGAACTTTGAATTACAAAGCACTGCATGGCACTGAACTGCGATCGTCACCCCGAGACATAAGTCTGCCAGTCTGTAATGCCCAGTAATTTCACTGGCTTTTTTCAGTGGTGGCTGGTAATTTCAGTGTCCTTCAAACCGAAAGACAACAGTGCTTACACACTGTTGCTTGGCGACAGAAATTTGCAAAGCGGTGGTACCAACCCAGCCGGCTTCTCGTATACGAAGACCTACCACCTTGTAATTTTGAATTCAAACCAAAATCATAATTGTCCAAACTAAGTCGTCACCCGTTTTTCAGACTAAGTACGCTGCTTAGAATAACGCGGTTGACACCTTAATACCATCTGCATAAAATATGTTAATGAATCCTCTATGTTTATCTACCCATTGTTTTGTATAATATGTTAGCATACTGTTTTAATATTTCGAAAATATGGTCGTATTTGACGTGGATATTAAATTTCATGTTTGAAAAAATAATCTGATCAGAACAGTGCATTATTTTATAGATCGCTGTACCACAATGCCATAATTTCCCTTGTAAAAGCTTTTTTTAGTGGAGATAATAGTTAATGTGTCAAATTCTTTAAAGATTTACTTGACCCCATCGCTTCATAATTTTCAACATGTTGGCAAAATAAAAACACGCAAATAAATATTTTTCTCTTTTTATTTGACAAAAGAAATTAATTCATTTTTTCTTATTTCCGCTTTCCTTATGTTACAATGTAGTTAAAAAGTAATTACACTATCTATCTATATCCATATGTATTCTTTTCTCTATATATTACAAAAAAATATTTACAAACTGTATATTCATCCCGTAAAGACCCATTCTAGAATATAAATTTTAAAACTGTCGTCTATTCATATAATTTGAGGATTAAAAATCGAATACATTATCGATTATAATGTCGACTTAAATATTAATATTGCATTTATCGATTTTAAGGGTTTAATTTTTTCTTATTAAATTTCCGCGTGTTTATAAAACTAAATGAATTAGAATATTTTTGAATGAAATGTACAAATTAAAAAACGCTCAAATAAATATGAATAGACCACAGTATCACAGAAAATAAGGAATTGCCATAGAAATTATAGATAAAATATCTTAAACATGTTTTTGCATACAGAACATATTTTTGCACAAAGTGTAATAAATACAATTTTTCACTAAATAATGTTCTAAAAAACTTATAATTATTTATCACAAGGCTGGTTTGTGTTCCCGTTATGATTTTTCGAAAGAAGTTCCATTTACTAAATAAATAAAAAATATTAAAGCTTACTTTATGTATTAATTTTCAAAATTAAATTACTTACCAATTATAACATACTATTTTTCATTTATACACAAAATATATTTTTGAAATAGGAAAATGATTTTACCTCGTGACAAGAACGAGATTTTAAAAGTATTCTTTTCCTTGTTCTTTTTACAAATTTATAAAAACGTGCCATGGTATTATCGTGAATAAAATTGCAATAATAGTGAGCACTTCATTTTAGGGCCAAAAAAACATAAAAAATATAGTGAAATATAAAAGATCACAAAAAGGAGTTTGCATACAAATAGGACATTGTGCTTTTAATATTCCGAGCTGTGCGCTGAACTTTTAAAACTGTTTGGAAAAAATAATTTTATTACACCTTATTAGGATCTACATAAATAATGTAAAAATCTCCTAAGCGTAGTGCATATTTCTCCCAATCATTTTAAAAATTCAAAGCGCGCTCTTCCGTAGGCCTAATCAACAGTATTTTAATACGATCAAGCAACGAGACAAGTAATTGGAAACAGTAATTCGGAAATTGAAACAGAATAAGATTCAATTAGGAATCGAATGTTGAACACATTTATAGATAATTCAATTCATTCTTGCACGTCTTGCTATCTGTGCGTAATGTGTTTGTTTATAGACAATGATTTTATGCCTGACGTACCTATGCAATATGCATTTGGCTATCGCCTTTTTAAATACCTCGTCGTTGCTAAATCGTATCAAATGTTTGTGATTACACTTTAACATATTTCCTTTCAAACATGTTGCGTTTTGGTTTACGCATGGTGTGATGAAACATTTTTGGGAGTGAGATATTCGGCCATACAAGTAATAAATACATTTATAATCCTGACTCCACACCAGGACATCAGAAACTGCGAAGGAATTATGATCTCACAACATCCAAACCACGGATCATATGTATGCCATCGTATGTCTACTTCCTTCGCTTGTAGTCATTATGCACATGGCAAAATCCACTTAGGGTGTAAGGGAAATTCTGCCTTAAACTAAGGAAGGTGGTAATGCTGGTGTTACGGACGTGATACCAATAAATAAAATGGAAAAAAACTAACTAATACTACTTTTTTCACACAGCTTCATATTTGGAATTGATAAATAGAACGGTTATTCATGTCATGTCTTTATAGCAATACATTTTTTGTAATGCAACTAGTAAAAAGATCCAGTCTACGCTCGGGATCAACAGCGTTGGGAATACGAGAGCGGCGCATGCGCGTGGTCGTAGAGAGAATAGGTAGATTTATTTCGAGAACTTTTTGTGGTTTCGTGTCCGTAATCGCCAGTACTGCCACCTTTCTAAATTTTCGGAAGAGTTTCCCTTACTTCCTGTATAATCTATGCCTATCGTGAAAACAACAACACTGTATGTAGTAAAAGGTTGTTTTCTATATAGATTTACTATTATCCGTAATCTATGCCCAGACCTGAAACAAATGTTTGTGAATCACACAAACATATCTCTTGGTGCGGGGATCCCGTAATCCATACCCAGACATGTGGATCACACAAACATTTCTCTTGGTGCGGGGATTGAACCCGCCCCCGTTTCACAGCCGGCTTGCCTACTGTGCCATGAAGGCTAATATTTATGCTGTTGCAAAATAATTTCATATATTTCGACTTATATTGAATCTTTTTTTCTAAGATGTGTCCTCTGAAGTCAATATAGTTGAAATTTTAAAGTTTTTTTTTTTTTTTTTATAGCATAGGCCGGCAAACGAGCAAGTGGCTCACCTGATGGTAAGTGATCTCCACTGCCCATGTACGCCCACCATCAAAAGAATCATGGGCGCGTTGCCTACCTTAAAGGAAAGGGATAATTAGGGATTGGGAAGGGGAGGGGATTTGGGCTTCCGGATATCTCACTCACCGTACGAAACGCAGCAGCAAGCCGCTACTTTACGTCGGTTTTCTGTGAGACAGTGGTATCGAACCGGTCGAGCCAGCCCATTCATGCTGTAGACAAAACTGTCTACAGCGTGGCTCTACCACTCAAAAAAATTTGCAGCTTCTTTTTCTATTTGATTATTATTATTAATTGTCTATTTCGCATCGCGTTTGATGTTAAAAAAAAACTATGCAATAAAAGGCGCGATGATCACTCAAAGGTCAACAAACAACATGCCATGCTGGTTAATTAAATTGATTTTTTTAACAATTACTTTTCACGCTGATTTAAGCTGTTGAAGTCAATTAATCGATAGACCAATCAGCAAGTATAATAGTCGTTTCATATTTAAATTAATCGATTACTGTGCCACTAGTCAGTGCATCTCTATGATTTATTATGCCGAGAATAATAGACTAAAAAAAATCTGTTTTTAATCTAAAACTATTAGGAATAATAGTCTTTTTACTAACAAATATTTCACACCCAAAAAAGTCCCATCTGTCTCATATAATATGTAAATTTACATTTAAATTTATTAACAATTACAATTTCTATTTATAATTAATTATAAAAAATGTACAATGATTTCATTTTAATATCTATTAAATATTTTCTCCTTAGGATTAAAGTTGGTTGTGCCATCACGTCACTCGTGGGGACGCCATCTTGTGCGCCATATTTTATCCGCCATTTTATAGTGAATTTACACTTACAATTTAGTATATTAGTTTGATGGCTGTTAAACCGCCGGCCACACCCTGTGGACAAAAATAATTATGTTAATTCTATTTTAATTTTATTGTTATGCATATAAGTGTTCTGTATTCGGAGGGCATCCAAAAAAAAAAACGATACGAAATTAAAGAAGATCTAATATATTTTGTAGAAGTTTCCGGGCATATCCTTAAAATATCTAGTAAATTACGAATAATACCAGGAGTTGGCACGTAGGGCGGATGCTACTGTTACCCGCTGTTAATGCACAAGTTGTAGTTACGTGGTACTTACGTCAAGAGTTTCGGGTAAGCTTCAGTCTGGTACCAAGAGAACTGTGGCTGATAGGGCGGATGATACTGTCACGTGCTGTTATTGCACAAGTTTAGTTACGTGGTACTTACATCAAGAGTCCCGGGTTAGCTTCAGTCTAGTACCAGAAGAACTGCGGCAGGTGGGGCGAATGCTAATGCTACTATTACGCGCTGCTTATACACAAGCTGTAGTCATGTGGTACTTACGTCAAGAGTCCGGGTTGGCTCCAGCCTGGTATATGGAGTACTGAGGTACATTAGGACGGATGCTACTGTCACGCGCTGTTTACGCACAAGTAGTAAACTCGTGGTACTTACGTCAAGAGTCCCGGGTTAGCTTCAGTCTAGTACCAGAAGAACTGCAGCAGGTAGGGTGGATGCTACTGTCACGCACTGTTTACGCACAAGTAGTGGTTACGTGGTACTTACGTCAAGAGTCCCGAGTTGGCTCCAGCCTGGTATATGGAGTACTGAGGGGCATTACGTCGGATACGAGTGCCACGCGCTGTTTACGCACAAGTAGTGGTTACGTGGTACTTACGTCAAGAGTCCCGGGTTGGCTCCAGCCTGGTATTTGGATTACTGAGGTACATTAGGGCGGATGCTACTATTACATACTGTTTATACGCAAGTTGTAAATACGTGGTACTTACGTCAAGAGTCCCGGGTTGGCTTCGGTCTGGTACCAGAAGAACTGCGGCAGGTGGGGCGAATGCTAATGCTACTATTACGCGCTGCTTATACACAAGCTGTAGTCACGTGGTACTTACGTCAAGAGTCCCGGGTTGGCTTCGGTCTGGTACCAGGAGTACTGCGGCACGTAGGGCGGGTGCGGCTGCGGCGCGCCCTGGTGGTGCAACGCGTGTGCGGCGTGCGCGCCCTTCATGTCCCAAGGGCCGGGTGGCGCGCCCTGCGGCAAACACATATTGTTTAGTAACCGTGTGAGACTATGACATGCCTATCTTCTAATGAGACTTAAATATCGTCGATCAAGTACCAATACCTCCTAAGTGTTGAGAATCTAATTTTACACCAGACTGTTTAAAATAAGGTTTTATTTATTTTGATCAACTATTAATAGTAAAATAGTTTCCAATACATTACCTTTTTATTAGTTACTAAGGGATGTGGTTTATGTTTACGTCTTGTAATAAAAAAGTAATTTTGGACTAAATTGTCAGTTAGGAGGTATTGGTACTTGATCGACGATATGTATTTCAAGATAGACAGCGGCTCGACGTATCCCCTTGCTGATGTCTATGGGGAGACGGAAGCACTTAGAATCAGGCTGACCATCAGCATGTCTGCATTCAAAGGCCATTCAAATTAATCTTAAAGCTACTGAAAATAAGTTAGTGTTTAGTTGAATTACAAAGCACTGCATGGCACTGAGCTGCGCTCGTCACCCCGAGACATAAGATGTTAAAACTCATAATGCCCAGTAATTTCACTGGCTTAATGCCTTTCAAACCGAAACACAACAGCACTTATACGCTGTTGCTTGGCGGCGGAAATAGACAAAGCGGTGGTACCAACCCAGACGGCCTCTCACATACGAGGGACCTACCACCTTGTAAATTATGAGATGTTTAATCGGGATAAATAACTACCATCTACGTCAATAGTCGGGGTTTTTTTATATACCATGGAGAATATTTAGCCGAGGTTATAAAAGGAGGAGGTTCTCAATTCCACGAGTTAAGCCATCAGTTCTGGTTGCTAAATGGTAGCTGTCGTTAAACCAAGTCAGAAAATGTTTGTATTTAAATTTCAAACACTGAATATATACTGAAAGATACACTTTAGATACGCTACGAAATTGAATGACTTTTTAAAAAATTAACCATTTATGGAGTCGCTTAATGGTTAATTGTTTTGTCCCATTACATAAAAATGTTCTTTTTTTATTTCTATTTAATACTTTATTTAGTTTATTGCCGCATTTATGTGTGATAAGAAAAACCAATTTCCAAAGTGTTAAAATTATGTATAATTACCAAATTGTCGTTTATGGAACGGAATGTCGTTTCCGTGAAAATTTAATTTAGTTCATCAACAAAAATGGCCCATGAGGGGATCGAACCCGCGACCTTCGCGTTATTAGCACGACGCTCTAACCAACTGAGCTAATGGGCCAGTTATATTTTATATCCAGGTTAAACATTACATTGAAATATTGTATAGTTTTGATCCTATAAATGCTTCTGATTGCAAAAATATTATCTACTAGCTTTTCCTCGTAGCTCCGCTCGCGTGATCTGCTTTTTCCATGATAAAAAGTAGCTTATGTTCATCAGGGATAATGTAGGATTCTAATGGTGAAAGAATTTTTTAAATCGGTCCAGTAATTTTAAGTTTATTCGTTACATACAAAAATACAAATCTTTATCTTTATATTATATTAGTTTAGCGTATGTTACTCCCCGGTCCATTAACTACCTCTAAGCCAAAGTTATGTCGATGCGTTGCTTTGTTGCTGAGTAAAAAAAAAACTAACCGACTGCTTCGTATTTTTAACATAAATTTGTATAGTTAAAAATATGGATTTAAAAGATATCTTTCCAATCAAAATAGCCCTTAATTTGCAGAATAAAATTATAATTTAAACAAGACAGTAACATTAGTAAGGTATTTTTTGAGTGCCGTAATAAAACACATTGAACTTATTCCGAGGTTATAAAGAATTTGCATGACATTCAAAGTCCACAACTTTTGTATCTTGTCAAATTAAAAGTTAAAGAATATTAACAATATTATAAATTTTAATCGTGTACTTGAGAATAAGCAGTCTAAGACTGTGTGGCAAAGACGCGTCAGCCGACATCCTACACTTACTGACAGGCACACACAGTCATAGTGTCTATACAAACGCATCATAGCAAGACGGGCACAAATGAGCTGATCTATCTATATATTATTTCTTTGTAATCGGGCGTTGAACTAATCAGACTAAAATGTTGGGCGCGGCCACCACACCTCTAATAACTTATGAGTTTTATAATATGTCCGCACGCAACAAGTGGCTCATACTGTATTGTGTTTGGGAATAACACTTTACGCGTATTCATGAGTATCCGTAAATGAGTTAACTCTACGATCATGTATAATGACTTTGAAGAAGAATAACCACAGAATGGGTCCCCAAAGACGGGAAACACGACGTGGCAGGCCGAGGCGAAGATGGAGGGACGAACTAGGTTCGTATAGAGTAGAGTGACCCATAATAGTACTCGATAGGCATGAATGGAATAAAGATAGGGAGGCCTTTGCCTTGTAGTTGAACATATCAGGCCTAATTTTTCAATTTTTGTAAACAAATAAATATCTTTTTTGTTATGTAAATTTCTGTGTTTATGTGCAAGGAAAGCGTTCAAAGTTCTTATTTACAAATGTCTGATAAGTCAATATAGCAGACAAGATAGATCTGCCAATCAGAAAAATGTGTATATTATAGGTATTTCGTAATTATTTTCAAAGAATTTTGACTTAGAAATGAACCTAGAATGAACCCTTACCTTGAGCATCCAAGGCATAGGCCGCCCCCTCGCCCCCTCCGCGTTGGGTGAGCCCTCAAAGTCCTCGGTCTGAGCGAAATAACCCTCCTACGATAAAGAAACATCCTCAGAATATGTTCTCAGATCACATATTGCCAGTAAGCACTGGCTTAATTCTAATTCAAGTAAAGTTTAGGTTAAATAGCTAACAATGGGTTAACATTATTCTTCCACCTGCTCTTATTCCAATAGGTCGTCGCAACACATGTTACAGAAAGATTTGACTTGTAGTTTTTCCGACCGGCCATACTCCTCTGAGGAGAAACACGCAGACCCGAAACAAATATATTTTGTAAAGGTTGCTTATAATAAAGTTAATAGTTAACTGGGTTTAAAGCTAATTTCAATTGGAAAAATAATGGATTAAAGTAAACTAAAATTGTATTTGTAATTTTATATTTCTCTATTGGGACACTAGCTTAATGAGATTTTCCCTACGTCAACAGTTTAAATTGGATTAAACCAACTCAGTATTATGTTATGTTGCAGTATTATGTTATAGTATTATGTTGCCAATATACTACGTAGTTTTAAATGTATTTAAAGCAATATCATTATCATAAAGCGACCAAATTAAATTCACTTTGAGACAGGGCTTAACGACAGCAAAAAAAAAAGAGTTTCTAAGTGACCACAAGCCTTAATCGAATGTGAAATAAGCCTTCAAAGCAAATGGTCTTATTATAACGAACTAAATATGTAAATCAGCAAATTATGACGCCTAAAATATTAGATTTTCAGAATTGTCTTGGTGCTATGTATTGCTTGTGTTCTGAATAACTATTGTCGAGCATAGTATGTAAATATTCATTGCATTTATAAGTCAGTAACAACCAGCACCAATGTATTTACATTAACAAGGGACGGATCCTCAAGATATTAAGACTGAGGAGCAACGTCATACTTATAAACAGTTGTAATCACTACGATTACTCGTGTTTTGTCTTTTCCTTTCTCAATTTATTTGACATAAGGAAGAATAGGAAAAAAGAGTGATATTAATAAAAAATGTATAAAGCCAAATTTAGCCAAATTTATCACGCGACCGAAGAATGAATTTAACAGAAAACTGTCTTTTACGAGGCTTTTATTTATTTTGAAAAAGGAACTATACGACACGCTGATAAGAGGGTACCTTATGTTTTGTACTTGACTGAATATCAACCACCGTACCCATGGTGAAAAACCTGCCCAAGAGGCTTGTTTAGGCGAGACGAGTAACTGAGGTTACTGGATATACACTGACTGATCCCGGAATTATGTTGGCTGGTATAACGCAACGTCTCTTGACGGTCTAGGATTGCACTGTACTTAACATCAGGTTCAGTATAGTCATTTCGCTGTGCGAGGATAAAAAAGACGAACCTATGTCGTACGTAATACTCTCCATCTCAATGGGGTCTTTTTTTATTTGATTGAATGACGAGACGAGCAAGGTGCTCGCCTGATGGTAAGAGCCACGCCTCCTCATAAACAGCAGCAACACCACACAGAAATTTCAATTACAAAGCACTGCATGGCACTGAACTGCGTTCCTCACCCCGAGACATAAGATGTTAAGTCTCACAAAGCCCAGTAATTTCACTGGCATCAATGTCCTTCAAACCGAAACACAACAGTGCTTACACACTGTTGCTTGGCGGCAGAAATAGACAAAGCGGTGGTACCAACCCAGACGGCCTTTCGTATATGGGGGACTTACCATCTTGTAAGTAAGAGTTAATTTCTCGAAAAATATGATAGACTAGGGCATAGGAGGTATAAATTGACTTACGTATCCGACCCTCGGGTCCCAGGACTGCTGATGTGGAGGCTTGATGTCACACGAGCTGCCGTCCGGTGAGCGGCCTGCCGTCGGCTGTGACAAGATGGATCAGTTTAATATAATGTCCAAACGTTTAACCTCATCGTGATATATTTGTATAATTACGGTTTTATTATTAAAATTGGTGGAGTATTTAAATATATTTCTTTATTGTCTTAAAATTGGTTGAAAATCGTATACTCATTTTTCAGATTGATTAGTTTAGATCTGCTAAGATAAGAATTTTCCTGATTATATTATTTTGTAGGTTGTTGGACTTATAGTTAATTATTTGGCCAATGTAGCAAATGCATTTTTTTTCAACTATTGAGTAACGTAGAAGTATATTTTATATGATGTCTACAAACTCTTTCATTATTTACTTAACAAATTATTTTATTTATTTATTTATTTAATTCTTTATTGTACACAAATATATACAGAGAAATAGAACAAAACAGAAAAGGCATAGAAACAAAGTACAAATGACGGTCTTATCGCTCATGGCAATTTCTTACAGACAACCATGGGATGGAGGTAAGTAAATGAGAAATAACGGGCAGTCAAGTGTACAAGTGTCAAGTGTGTGTGTGTGCCCCCTGATCCTAACCCTTTTCCCATCCCTTTTTCCTTCCCCTCCCCTTTGGCCCTTTGACCAGGCCGGCACGATCTTGCCGACCTACGATGGACACATTGTTTATCGTTGGTCGACACTATTCTTGGATTGCGCTACACTTACCATCAGGTGTAGCGTAGTCATTTTGCCGAGCCAGGATAAAAAAAGACTGATTAGTTTATATTTGCTAGGCTGAGAATTTTCCTCAGATAATATTATTTTGTAGGTTGTTGGATTTATAGTCAATTATTTGGTCATTGTAGCAAATTCAATTTCATTTCAATTATTGATTAACGTAGAAATTCTTTCACTATTTACTTAACAATTTATTTTAATGGTAAACGTTTCTCTTACATATCCGACCTTTACATCCCAGGCCTGCTGCGGCGGTTGCTTCACGTCCCAGGGTGTGCCCGTCGGAGACAGGCCCGGGGACAGTTCGGAGACGGGCGTCGAGCTGGGTGTGGGCGAGTGCGCCTGCGTGGGACCCCCACCTTGGTACGCAGACGGGGAGTGTTGCGAACCGCTCGAGCTACCTCCACCTCCTGATAACAATAACATAGCTATAAACAGCATAAAACAAGAAGTTAGATTACAAGATACTATATAAAATACCGTGTTGGACAGTGGAAAGGGAAGTTTAATGTGATGCAATTATTTTCAGTTGAATTTGAATTAGACTCCAGAGTAGTTGGTAATATGGGTTGATAGTTACATAATGCTTCGACAGCATTATATCCGTCTTACAAATGACGAGTATGGATTAATCAGTTAAAAACAACAGCGATTTATTTTGCATACATTTTATTTTAAAGGCGATTTTAAAAATAGTATTTACAAATCTGATTTTCTTTAATTTAGTAATCAAATTAAGTGATATTGTTGAAGAACTACGTATCTTTATTGCCACACAACTCTATAAAGATAGAGTTCGGATAATTGCGTCAAGCGACATAAGCGAGCATCAAAACCGCAGCGTCTGCGGAATGTGGGATTAAAAAATCTATTGGACACGTTTTGACAGTAGATTTGCTACCTTATGCCTCGCATATTACAAGGTCGTAGACAGATGAAGATTTATTTAAATGTAATTTTTTTAAGTTACCAGGACTTCATACACGGGTTGGAGGTAGTTTAATACTAATGCTGGTTTAAGGAGATGTTAACTCACCGTGTAATAACTGGTTACTGCTAGGCGGACTGCCCGGCGGTAGGCCTAGGCTCGGCGGAGGCGCTCCCACTTGCGCTGCCTTCATCATCTTTTTGTATTTACTTCTGCGATTTTGGAACCATATCTTCACCTGTAAGAGAGAATGATATAAGTACGTGTAACATAATTGTATGATAAGGAATACCTCATAATATTATTAATCGGTTGATATTTTGATATTCTGTTATTTCGCTATTGTTACACTTTGCTTTTGAAAACTGTTTCAAAGCTGCGTATTTTTTTTTTCGTGGCTCGGCAAAGTGATTACGCTACACCTGATGGTAAGTATAGCGCAATACAGGAATAGTGTCGACCAACGACAAACATTGTGTCCATCGTAGGTCGTCGAGATCATGCCGGCCTGCCTAACTACTTATTCTCCACAATTTCATATGTGTAGTCATAATACTTCACATGAGTAAAACATTTTTCATCTAGAATTAGTAGTTATGTAAGTAAGTAAAATATTTATCTGATTGACCATCTAAAAACAAATTCGTCTCGCTGGTTTAGCTACTTGAGTTGAGAAGCTGTGAGGTCCTGGCCTCGAATCCCAGGTCGGGTAATTATAAATCAATACAAAGTTACTATCTGCATCTCTAAAACTTTTGACAAGCCTCCGTGGCGCAGCGGGCGAGTAGCCGGCTGTGAAGCGAGAGGCCGCGGGTTCGATCCCCGCACCGAGACAAATGTTTGTGTGATCCACATTTATTTGTTTCGGGGTCTGGGTGTTGTGAGACCGAAAGTCTCTCGTAGTTCCTGATACCCACGACACAAGACTCGTATCTTACTGTGGGGTCAGGGCTATGTGTGTGACTGTTATAAAAAAAAAAAAAAAAAAAACTATGCAACAAATTTAGATGCTGTTTTCACTATCATTTAGAGATTTTATTCTGGAAGGTTTATATGTATATCACGTTATGACCCATGGGACCAGAGCAGTAACACGCCTGCAGTGAAAGGGCGAGGGACAGCTAGTTGTATAAGTTTTAGATTTGAAAATTCACACATGAGTTACTAGGGATTGAAATTTTTACCCAGTTTTGTACCCCTACGTCACATATACAGGGGACGGAAGTAAATACAGCGAACTGAGCGATTCAGTACTAATTGCACTCTTGCCTTTACTTTAGGGGATAGTATGTATGTATTATCTTAATAACAATGTATTTTCTGAAATGAGCAAAGCGAAATATCAATATTTTATCTAGAATCTATTCCACTCAGTTTCATACCGATCAGGCCAATCGTCAAGACGTTAGAGTACCAAACATTTATTAGTTACACATCGTCTACCACTAACAAAAACAACAAGAATCCTTCCTCGTTATACATTGCCATTTCTCTTATACCTAAGCGGCACGGTGTGTTTACAAAGCTAGCTATGGGTATAGGGGGTGGCGTGAATGTAGGCGGAGCCTGTGCGGGGTGAGAGTCCGTTATTGTACCGTTAGTAGTGACGTCGAGAGTTTTATCGATAAAAGTAGTATTTTTTTGAGATTTTTTTTAAAAGAATTTTGTGTTTTTATGTTTATTGATTTTACAGTGTCTAAAGAATAATCGAAGAATAATTAGAACGATATGACAGGGCGATTATGATTTATTAAAAATAACCAGGTTATAATATTAGAGCAACAACAAAAAATAAAAAGTTAAGCTCCAATTTTAGAAAGGAATTATATTTTATATTTTAAGCAGCTAAACCTCGGCTTATAGTACGGTTTGCAATATTTTTATAACTCGCACAGTAAGGGATTTAGTAGGTGTAATATTGTTTTAAATCAATTTATAGCTTGTCGATACTGATTTTCCTTTAACTCAAATAGTACGTAATGAATGTCGTATAAATTTTGCCCTACAAAACACACAACAAACGAGGAACTGGTTATGTATTGATTACAAGAATCGGTTGTTCAGATGATTTATCAATAAAACGAGGACACACTGAGTATACACGACGCTACTCTACGCGTAAACAGCATGCCTCTTGTTGTTTACCTAGAAAATAACCTGTCCAATATAAATATAATGAAAAAAATAACTATATTTATAAAAAGAAAACAACTCGAAGACTTTATTAACTCGTATTTATTGTATAATTGCTTCGTAACAAGTACAGACTGTATAAGCTCAATGGTCAGTAGTGGAACTAAATTATTGATAATAAAAAATCTCTTTCATACGAATACGCGAATTGCATACATTGGGGTTAATTTGGACGAAACCATGTTTGTAGACTTTTATTTTGGTTGCTTCAATGTCACAAATTGGCCACACGTGGCGCCCAATGTGTCGTGGCGCGATATAATGACAGCGTTATCGTCTTGATTGGCCGGACAGGTCGTCACCTCGTGTTAACCTGTAACCACTTGGACATAAACCCACCACAATTATATCTTACGTAAGGCACTGATTGTCGAGGAAAAAATGTCTGAACAGTGTTTTTATGTAAAACATGACGGTAATTATGCGAGAATTTTTATAGCGGACATTTATATAGTTTCAAAGGTTTTTTTATACTCTATTGTTTGAATTATTATGATATTAAATACTTGTAAATCGTTCTTAAGTTAATGTTTAAATTTTATGAACATTTAGTGAGCGAATACTTAGAATTTAATGTGAATACATTTATTGAATGGTGCCATTGACTCTTGTGTATTATACAATCCTATTATTGTATAAGATAGCTCAATATAACTACTTAAGTAGTAGAAATAATGATAAAAAGATTTTAAGTCATATACTTTATCTAAATTTTCATTTAAATTACTTAACAAAGACATTTATCTTTATATATCTAACACTACAATATCAAGCATATTTAACATAACTATAGACAAGAATAAAAAAGATGATTTCTCAAAAAAACTGTTATCGATAAAATTAAAATATAAACGCATGTCGCAACTCTACGCCCACCCCACTCCCGATTAGCCAGGTCACAATGGCACGATATAGCTTAACCCTAAAACCGTATTGCCATTGAATTGACTCGCCGTGTGTCATGCCTGTCGAATTATTTATAAGTCGCGTGGCTTCGGCTGTTTATTGGCCTTTATTGAATATTTGCATGGTAATACGAATGTAGAGTTGAAAGTACTGTTGAACGAAGGATTGTGTTATGATACGGTTTTTTTGTAAGCCGCTTACCGTGTGGCCCTTCACAGTATACAGTGGTAACAACCCAGTCGAGCCGGACAATTCATGCTGTAGATAACTGTCTACAACGTGGCTTTGGCACGAATAGGCCGGCTCTACCGGATTGTTACCATTGTCTCATAGAAAACCAACGTAAAGTAGGGGCTTGCTGATCTGAGTGGAAAATCCGGAGGTCCAAGTATCCCGCCTTTCCCGGACCCTTTATTACCACTTTTTTTAAAGGCAACGCGTCCATGATTCTTTTGGTATTGAGAACGTTCATGGGTGGTGAAGATCACTTACCATCGGGTGATATGAGGCATATTTTGTTTAAGAAGTCTATCACCGTATTTTTCACTTACATGAACCTTACATCATAAAAAAACACGTTAAGACACGCAAATTCTTTATTAATTAATTGATTGTCTTATTGAGCAATTATTGTCCGATTAATTTGAGAATAAGATAATTATTTTATTGCTTTTATGAAAATAAAAATGCACAAACAATACAAAATCTTTTACAATAAAATCATGGATCATAAGTTTGCGAAACTATAAAAGTAATAATGTCTCGCCTATATAATGTCACTCGATTTTGTTTGGATTTTATATCGATTGTTCATTGAATGTGACTAGAAAGAAAATAGTAGTAAAAGTAGCAAAATGTGGATGATGTGGTGGATTCGATTCTCGCGTCGGTTCGATTCTCTCGATTCATTTTAAGCAAGAAAATTTTGGGTGTACTATTACTGTGTAAGTCACAGTCTCATAGGGTACCTGATAAACTGAATAATGCAAGTGGTAGCCGAAGAAAATAGAAATATACATATTAAAAAGTCGCTGGGAACATCTACTTCTAAGAACGTTGGGTCTGGGAGACATTAAAATTTCCCATACTGGCCTCAAAAATTATAACGAAAGAAACTAAGAGTAAATAAAATATTCATAATATATAAAGAATACACACACAAAAACACATATTTACAAATATTTGTTTATGTAAATAATAAATGCCATTAAAAGCAAATAAAACGATCGATTATTCAAATCGCCTTAGCGTGTCCAATTGTCTCTCAATCATAATGGATCTAACGTGCATAGCTAATAATAAATAATATTTATATATTTTTTTGTTTGATTGAATGACGAGACGAGCAAGGCACTCGCCTGATGGTAGACGACCATACCACACAGAACTTTGAATTACAAAGCACTGCATGGCACTGAACTGCGCTCTTCACCCCGAGACATAAAATGTTAAATCTCATAATGTTCAGTAATTTTACTGGCTTAAATGTCCTTCAAACCGAAACACAACAGTGCTTACACACTGTTACCCAGACGGTATGTCGCATACGAGGGACCTACCATCTCTTAAATTGTACATTGTAAAACCTTGTTATATACATTTAAACTTACTTATTTTGTACTGAGAGTTCTATGAAAAAAATATTTTGATAGTATGTCAAGTCTACCAACCCGTGGCATCGACGTCTCATTAGTACAGGAGGCCCGTGCCCTCAATAATAAATGATTAGTGATATAAATATATAGAAAGGCAATTAAATCAATAATTTAATCAAACGTCAAAATATGCGTCGTGTGTAAAAACTTCACTTTTCGTCGTTTGTAAGAGACACCTGTCACGACCAAAACCGCAAATTATTTACCAAAATGTACGTAGAATATTTTTTAGAATAACAGACGGCATATGGTTGTTATTCTGAGAGCATGTGTTCGATTCTCGATTTCCCTGGTCACGCGCGTTGGACTTTTTAGATAAATAAATTTTAATCGTTTTCGAATGTTCATTATATTTTTAAACAAATATGTCTATGTCGGTCGTTAGACCGGTATGGCGATAGGCTAGACCCCTATAGCACAATGGGACGGAAATACGCTCGGCGAAATCTGGGTGTACTGGTTTCACCTCTGCCTACCCCTTCGGGGATTACAGGCGTGAGAGCGTATAATAATGTATAGAGCCTCAGATCTGCATTTTATTATTCGGTTATTAAGATTTATTTACTGAAATATAGGTTGACTTTTTAATTAATAAATTTATATGCTTTTTGTACTACATTTTCTATCGATCACTTTTTGATCCGGCTCAGCATAGTGATGATTACTATAGTACAGTCCAAATACAGTGTGGACCAACGAGAGAATCGCTTAATGAGCGCCAGAACTTTACTGGCTTGCTATGACCATTTACACCGGCTGACAGTATGTAAGGTGATCGCTGCATAGCATATATCGTGTCGCTATAATCAGATACCAAAAGCCTTTTAAATTTAGCATTCCAAAAGACTCTCTGAGCTTCACTGCTTGGTGCCATAAGGCGTGCCGCTGTCGATCCTAGTTTACAAGTCATAGTGGCGGGTATGTGACCAGGATTATCTCCCACCATCTACCGAGAGACGTTGTTCTTTCACCAATTAAAAAGAGGAAACATGTCACCTTCATACCATCAGGTGCTTAATAAAAAAGAAAACGCTTAACCCTCAATGACAACTAACCCACGACGGCCGGTCTGCAAACTTTCACTGCGAAGTTTTTTAACCCTTGCTACCGGTCGTTTCGCCAGCGGACGGTATTCTATACGCGTGGATGCCGCGGGACGGCGCACAGACGGCGGCGACTACAAACAGATATCCCACATAAGCGACATAACACCGAGAACTTGGTGCCCTCGCGTACAGCTATTCCGCCACTTCCAATGGACGGTTTATGCGAGATGTGGCTATTGGGTATTTTTTGCGGTGTGGTGATATGTAAGCGATTGTTACCAGTCACTAGATTTCTATCCAATGACAATTGAGAATCTGGAATCCAGAAGTATTGATTCGAATATTTTCTCCGAATAAACATAATACTAGTACTTAGATGTTGTAGCAAATTTTACAAAAATCTACGAGAGGGAAACTGAAAAACATCTTGAATCTTCCGTCGTACCCTGACAGATGCCTACGCCTGATACCTACTAATTACACGACAAAGAATCTTTAGATAGTAAAAGACATAGGTTTATTGAACGAATAAAAAAAAATGGTTTCAAATAATCGAATGAACTAATTAATCAGATCGTAGTAGTAGTATGTAGTAACTCGATTCAAGTAACTAGTGTTACTCTAAATATTGATTATGTTATTAATTATAATAGCTGCTTCTTTAACGGCCTCTGCAGTAATAACAAGGATAATATATTTCCATAATCTCCTTTCATCATGTCCCGTAACCGAAAATGAAGACATAAAACCCGTAACATATACATAAATCATTAAAACGCTACCACAGTAAATAAATTAAAATCATTAACAAGGTGATTAGAAGAAATATCTTGAAGCAACTTAAATCAATCAACTGGTATGGATGGTGCCGACGAAATTGATTCTACTTTTTTTTTCAATTTAATGACATAAATTACTGAAAATTAGTCATGGGGAGCCATAACATACATGTGATGACATCTTTGTTAAATATTTATGATTTTATAGATAGAATATAAATAATGGGATGGTTAACAAATAATCAAATACTCGTAAACAATCGTCGAAAAGTATCTTTAACTATGTATTGCTGTTGATAGACATAGTATGCTTAATATTACATACTTTTGAAAACTATAATTTCGAATAAAGGAATCATACATACATACACACGCCTATGTCCTATGGTGATAGGCAAAGACTATTGAGTGCCACAAGTTACAATCCTGACACACCTCTTTCGGTACAGGTTAAATTGGTAATCATTTCTGGCCTCTTATCTTATCTGACTTTAGGCATCCAGACGTACTGGATGCCTAAAGTCAAAGCCTCGAGGGAAAGCAGGCAGATTAGATGGGTGGAGAATGTAATTAAGTTTCAGGACATAACATTGATGAGATTGGCGCATGACCGGAAAAAATTGTAAAAGAGGCCTATGTCCAGTATAGTCATACCATAGACCAGACAGATTAAAAATTGAAGATGTTTTTCATAGAGTATAGATCACTCACAAAGTACCCCGTGAAGGCATTAGGAATTCGGATCGAACCCTCAACAACAATAAATAAGACCACACAATTCATAAAACAATCGTCAAGATCCACCATCTAAATCAAAATTGACATTCAACAACTCAATTTGCGAAGAAGAAATTATTCATATTAATATTAATGCGTTCGTTAATGCATGAAGCTTTTCTTTGACGAAAAAAACGGTAGCCAGTATAAACCTGCCTTGAACACTGAATGATGTGGAGTGGGGACGTGACTTTTTTTATTTTTAAAGCCAATGGTGCACCTTTATACTTGAAAACAGTATTTTTACCGCGGCAGGGTTGCTGCAAATTCATTTTACCATTGTTGGATTTATTGGGATGCTTGGAGTTAATAATATCCACTGTATTTTAATTACAGTCTCCTATTTTAGCTCCAACAGGTCGATCAAATACGTTAATGAGTTCAAATGTAGTTAAAAACAACGAAGATTCTATGGCATGGGCGGTAAAAACGTTGCAGTAATGCTATTGCTATTATTCTTTTTTGTTTTTTTTTACTGCAATCGTGAAGATGAAGAGTGGTAGAACCACGCTGTAGACAGTTTTGTCTACGGCATGAATGGGCTGGCTCGACCGGGTCATTACCACTGTCTCACAGAAAACCGACGTAAAGCAGCGGCTTGCTGCTGCGTTTCGTAAGGTGAGTAAGATATCCGGAAGCCCAAATCCCCTATTCTTCCCTATGCCTAATTATCCCTTTCCTTTATGGTCGGCAACGCGCCCATGATTCTTCTAGTGGTGGGCGTACATGGGCGGTGGAGATCACTTACCATCAGGTGACCTACTTGCTCGTTTGCCGGCCTATGCCATAAAAAAAAGATGATAATAATTAACACTCGCTGTAGCGCAGCGGTCGAGTAGCCGGTTGTAAAATGAAAAGGCGCTGGTTCCATCCCCGCGCGGAAACAAATTTTTGTGTGGTCCACAAATATTTGTTCCCGGTCTGGGTTTTGTGAGGCCGAAAATCTCTCGTAGTTCCTGATAAAACAAAAGATTCGTATCTTACTGTGAGGTCAGGACTATGACTATATGTGTGACTGTTGGGTGCATTGATTATTTAATTATCCTAGTTTATAGAATATACAACTAGATTCAATAAAAATAATATCTGAGCTTTGTGGTATCAAAAGAGTAGCCTAATCCAATAGACTCAGTAGATACTTACTCTTAATATTATTGACTACAAATCAACCAACATGGAACATGCATTCAAAAGAAACTATATTTTACACACCGAGAAACATAACATAATTTATGAATATACCCAGCAGATGACTAGCCAATAAGGAAATACTGTGATTATTTTGATTGGTTAGAATTAGTGGACACATCGATACACCGATGAATTAAATCAATGATCGTTACAAGAAAATTATGCAGTGATAAATGTCATTACTCATTAGTGAAGCGCTAGCATAGTCATAGTCGATAAACTGTTAATAATCGAATTCAATAACACAATAGCTCACCGAGAAATTGCAAGATGAAATATGTGATTAATAGCTTCATTGTTATTAGTTCTAGAGTATATAAAATTCACTTTTAGTATAAGTCAAGGAGTTGGCCATAATAGGAGATGGCCAACGAAAAACAACCTACTTATCAATTTTAGGACTAGTCTTAAGGTGGTGTTAGTGCAGTAAGTGGGAATGACATTCCGTTTAAAGTTAAAAGAAATTTATCTGAAATAAAGCCAAACTAAATAAGAAATATGTTGACGGCAAATTCAATAAAAATTTAGAAAAGCAAGTTATACAAAACGAAAGTTATAAGAAAACGTTTCAATAATAAAGAAATCTAATTTAATTCAACTTATACTTATTCTTTAGATAAAAAGCAAATATGAATCTACGTGTAATGTTTTATTTGAAAAATTATTTAAATCAATAAAGAGGATGTCATCAAAAGAAATTTAGTACAGCGCTTCAGGTGTGTTCTGATTAATGACGCCTGCCAAGTCCCGACGGTTTTTTACCTCGCACAATATATTTTTTCACCTCCAAGTAATTATACATAGCCTCGAGCTTAAAATGTCAAAAAATTAAGAACACGCCGTGGTTTGTACATTTTTACTTCACTATCGATAATATTCACCACATATTTTTTAACATTTATGGAGTATTTGCAAATAATTATTGTTTTTTGGTGTCAGTTAGAACTCTACTTAGAATTTTCATTTTGAGTCATAAATTACGTAAATTTTAGACTTTATATTCAAAGAAAATTTATTACTTAACATGAAAACAGTTAAAGCCTTAATCTCCTAACACTAAAACTGATAGTTAAACATAGGCTTTAAGAGCATAAATTCAATATAATAGTCATTTCCTCTTAACTATATCAGTACATTTGCATTCTAATCCATAAATTTCCACACTTAACTTACCCTAATAAAACATCAAATAAATTAGTCCAATATAACGATAAAGACACTCCACAGCGGTCGGTGGCCGATTGGCACAGATATGTCAGTAAACGTCACGGCTCTCTCGCGCCGCGATCAAACGGACTTGTGTCTCTGGATTTCGCAATCATTTTATACACTTTACCGAATTTGTCCGAATAAAAGATTCACGGTCTTATTCATAAAAAATGCTTATGGAACGTTTATAACGTTCATTAGTTAAAACGTTCGATAGGCTTATGAAACGTCCGATAAATTTGTTTATTCATAACAATTCTATAAACCTTCTATAACTAATAATCGTCTATAAGCAAAAATGTTGCCATTATTATGAAATTCGCCAACAAGTTTGACGAACATACCGAATCGACCACAGATAATACGTATCGTTTATCCAAATGGTGTCCAAAAACGTCTAATCATAGACAATATTACGTCTTAAAACCATATTTTGTTGTCTACGGAACATAAAGTAGTTTCAAATTTTCAAGTATTTAACGTTGTACCTACATACAACAATTATTAATATTTGATTCGGATTTCGAAGTAAAAGTATTACTTAATGATGGAATCTCAAAAGATTGTTAAAAGGCAGAGAAGTTTAAACTGGTTGTTGCAAGATAAGGTTTGTACTGGTACACCTAAAATTGGACCAAAGTAATGAAACATTGTTACACCTCCTAAACTAACGCTTGCTTATGCTTTTGGAACGAAGTTATTTAATAGATGATATTGAAAGGGTTAATAAAGGAGAGTCCGTAATTAAAAATAAAAACACGAACGCAAACAAACGTGAAAAAGGTGGCGGCTTGGCATAATTTACGTACTAGATATCAAATTCGATATATTTTGAATAATTTTATGTAAGTAGTCATAACTGTACTATCTGTACACTTTTCTTCGACGTATACTATTTTCAAGTTGTTGAATTGTTTCAATGACTTCTAAGCTGCGTAACGCTTGCATGATTTTTTATAAATAAAATCAACAATATTAATTAATATAAATTCTAAACAAACTACTAATTTTCGATGTTGACTATGTACGGTGTACCTACTTAAATTTTGTAAAATAAATGTCAGTTCCTAGTAATTATCAGCTGTAGCGAGTTCGGCCATCTTGTATCTTATAATACTGTTATAGTAGGGTCCAGGCCACTATAACTTTATGATAGGTTTATAGAACTATTTAGCGTTAAAATGCTGTTATGAATACGATTTTTTGCCAATCTTCCTATAGCGACCTTATAGAACACTTTAGGTGTTTCATAACTTTTTATGAATAAGACGGTCATAATATAAGAAAAAAAATATATAAACATTAGAATTAAATTTTCAATAAGAATTCCTTTTCATTGGTCATTACGGAATTGGGCAAGAAACAGAAAAAGACACATGAAAAATAAAAATACAATATTACAGGGTCAGGAATTTTAGATTTGTTTAAAGTTCTTGATGCACAGGAACAGGTGGCCAAATATTTCGATATGGGCCCAGGACGATATAATTATTGGATGCATTTAGAAACTCAAATATATTAAATTATATTTTTTGACAGCCTCCGTGGGGCAGCGGGCGAGTAGCCGGCTGCGAAGCGAGAAGCCGCGGGTTTGATCCCCGCACCGATATAAATGTTTGTGTGATCCACAAATATTTGTTTCGGGGTCCGGGTGTTGTGAGACCGAAAGGCTCTCTTAATTCCTGATACCCACGACACAAGAATTGTATCTTAATGTGGGGTCAGGAGTATGTATATGACTGTTGGGTGTATTCATTATTGTTTTATTATATTTGTGCTTTATTTTGAAATAACTACATAAGGCACATATGTGTTTACTGTTTCGCGTAAATAAAAAAGATCATATGAATTTGTAAGGTTATTTTGTACAAACAATTTCATTGTTATTTTGTATTTATACTTTAATACAACGTAATGTAAGACACGTGCGATAAAACAATTAACGTTACATCCATGTTAATTGAATTATTTAATTTGTACAAATTATATTGTTACTTACGAACGAGGGAATTAATTGCGTTGACCCTTATAACTTTCACTGTAAAGTAAATATTATAAACAACAATGGAAAGTGTTCAATGAAGTTCGCAGTAAACTACCGCGAACAAACCAAAGCGTATACGAGACTCAGAGTTAGAATACCGGAATACTTATTACGAACAGCTATTCATTGCAAATAAAACGTGACGTGTCGATATCGGTTACATTTTTTTTATCGACACACACGCGTCACTAATGTGTTACGCAATTATGAATTTATGATGAGATTTCATATAAAATATTTTCGCAAAAACCCAATGCGTATGACATGCGGTCGGCATTGAATAACTTATGCAGGTATTGTGTGCAATATTTATCATTTATATTTATTACTTTACTAGATTTTATTGTGACATTCATACGTGGAAATGTCAATACATTGTTGATAAATAAATTAATGTACACGCCTGTTACACCACTTCTGAGTAAAATTCTACTTTCGAAATAAAATATGAAAGGTTCAAATAGTCACAGTGACCAAACTCGGATATATATACCGGAAGATAGAAGTCTACTAGGTGTTTTTAAATTCGCTCTCCTTTACGGTAATTCCTTCGGTAATTGGTAGTTAAATCTTATTTGATAAGCTAATAGCTGTTATCGTGACTTATGACTGAGAAATATCCTACGAGAGAAAGTGACGACCATCAATACTGAGGAATACGACGCAAGGAGGAGGAGGAATACCTGTATTCACAAACACTAGTAAGCTCTTTGTTAAGAGTCGAATTCTGTCTCCATGATTGGTCTGTTTTTAATTAGCGACAAAAATTAACCAATGAAATTTAGAGAAATCTTCATTATGCGTTCGCGCTCACTATGAGTCCTAATAGTAACATTTATGAATACGGGGGTAATTACCACATGATGTGGGCATAAGACGCTATCAAGCTTGGTGTCACAATACCCACTTCCCATTCTCCATCAAATTCCTAATCATTGCCATTACCCGATATCAGGACAGTCAGATAGATCGTGGCTGGAATTAACTCTAAACTGTGCAGTATAAGTGAGTCTGTCACCAACATTATGCTACAAAAAATCTTAGTAATATAAAAACGCAATATTTTTTCTGTACAGTTTTTATGGGATGTCACATCGAAAATTAGCAAAAACAACGCGGAAAATGTTTTTATGGGAAGACAATGACAAGTCAGTTGCCTTACGTATCTGTTGCTACGAGCTTAGGACAAATGCCTATAAAACTATGGGATATTACATCAAAAACTATGACTAACTTTGCAGGGACTGGGAATGGGTATATTCGGTTGAGGCACGAGACTTTGCATTGGTTCGAATTTTAAACAATATTGGTCGCAAATATTTGTAATCAGATCTGTATTTCGAAACCAAAGTTCGTTATAGTGTTTAATAATACTATGTGTACGCCTCATTGGTCTGGCAGCGTACTAAGGTTGAGAATCGTGAATTCCTGTTGTGCTCGGTATGGCGATAGGCTCGCCTCTATAATGTCATCGGACGGAAAGTTCGGCGAAACGTAGGCACTAGTTTGACATCTGCCTACCCCTTTGGAAATAAGAAAGGCGTGAGCCTATGTATGTGTACTACCTAACGTGCATGTCTTAAAATCTCAAAAGTGTCCAAACTGTGTAAAATAATGTAACTACCTTAATATGTACTACATATTATAAATGTGAAAGTTTGTATGTTTGTGAGTCAATCACGCCTTAACGGCTCAACTGTTTTGGATGAAGTTTTACACAGATGTAAACCCATCAGCACTAACATACACGGTAGACCCAACAGCTCCAACCTAACCGTATATTTGCGGATCAAACATGAATTATCTCAGTGCGGTAATCGGACTAACGGCCTTTTGATCCACAGTCATCCACCATACTGAGAACTGAGGCAAAGGATCTTCAATACTAACCGTTTCTCTACTATCCAGAGCTGAGGTAAATATTTATCCCATTCCAGAGAAAAACATCACAATAAAACATCAGTCGGCGACAATAAAGACATTTTAGTTGGACAGACGCTGCCTCGGGCAAAACAACGCTCAGTTTTTGCGTCGCGTGTTCCCTTTGATGCTGATGTCCAAGATTCGTATTCTCATACGGGATGGTGCTAACTTAACGATTAAATGTGACTTGGGTGCAAACGACACTGTTTGAGGCGTTAATTTTGACTGTAGTGTTCGGAATATTTTAAAAGACTAGAAGTCAAAGTGAAAAGCAGCGATAGCTCAGCGGGGAGTGGTACGGACTGTCGAGATGAAAGTCGCAGGTTCGAAATTAGCCCCAAAAGCATACACCTCTGAATTTTCTAAGTTACGTGTATATTCATTATAAATAATCGCTTGCTTTAACGGTGGAGGAACATCGTGAGGAAACCTGCATACCTGAGAACTCGATAAGATTTTTCGAAGGTATGTGAAGTCTGCCAACCCGCATTAGGCCAGCGTGGTGGACTAAAGCCTAACCCCTCTCATTCAGTAGAGGAGGCCCGTGCCCAGCAGTGGGACATGTATAATACAGGGCTAGTAAAAAAAAAGAAGTCAAAAAGATAAAAAGGCTGAATATTGGAGAGGTTATGACGAAGTATGGTGGGTGCAGTAGTAGTTGCACCTCTGCCTATCCGTTTTTTATAGCGTAGACCGGCAAACGAGCAAATGGCTCATCCGATGGTAAGTAATATCCACCAACCATATACACACACAATATCAGAAGAATTACAATTGAATGATAATATACAGATCGAAAGTGATTCTTCCCTTAACAATATTGTTTTGATTTGCTAACAACACAATAAGGATCTGATTAACACAACCCTAAAAGTTTAATCATAAGGGTCGTCAGTCGTCGCTAATATAATATAGAAGCTAATTGTAATTGGCGAGTTGGCTGCGATTTTGGCAGCCCTAGGGGGGTTGCTATGACGACGGGAGATCAATCTGTATCATTGATATTTTAATGGAATGAGTATTTTTGAATATAAACTATGAATGCCTGCTGACTGACTGACTAATGACTGCTGGGCACGGGCCTCCTCTACTGAATGAACGGGATTAGGCCTTAGTCCACCACGCTGGCCTAATGCGGGTTGGCAGACTTCACATACCTTCGAAAATCTTATCGAGTTCTCAGGTATGCAGGTTTCCTCACGATGTTTCCTTCACTGTTAAAGCAAGCGATAATTAACAATTAATATACACGTAACTTAGAAAAGTCAGTGGTGTAGGCTCTTGGGGATGGTTTCGAACCTGCGACTTTCGTCTCGACAGTCCATACCACTCCCCGCTGAGCTATCGCTGCTTAAAATATTATTATAAATTAAATACACCCAACAATCACACACATAGTCCTGACTCCACACTAGGTTAACCTGTATTGTGGGTATCAGGAACTACTAAGGACTTGCGGTCCCACTACACCCAGACTCGAAACAAATATTTGTGGATCACACAAACATTTGTCTTGGTGCGGGAATCGAACCTATTCGCTGCGAATACTGCGAATACTACTGCGCCATTATGTTTATGTAAATCATTGTTTATGGTAGCTTTAAATTTCTATAAAAGTTCAAGAGTCTTAAATTTATTCTTTTTAGTTTCGTTATGATAATATGGAAATCTGAGTACGGTACTTACTTGTAATAGAGAGGACAAAAGACGGAGTGGCTAACTGACGTAAGTGACCAACAACACCCATGGTCAGCCATAATACCAGGGCAATTGTCATTACATTACTTTCATCTGAGGAAAGAGTAAATGCCTGAATGTCTTTTATGAATGAAATCATGTCGCAAGCTTCTTAGGAGTACCGGATATATACTGGCTGATCCTGGAACGCGATCCACACAATATGTGTGGGTCACTAAGGCAGGGTTTAACACAATGTGTACGGTGGTAGTTTCCCGGGCGGATATGAATATCCTACCACGAGCAAACATCCGACACCAAGTTAAGGCTTCTTCAAATTAGTTATATCACACAAAAATCAATATTGGAATGGTATTATATTGCGAAATTAAACAGCACATAAATTTAAGTAAATTAACAAACAAAGCATGCAATTCTATACAGGCCTCGTATGCCAATGTGTCGTGTTGCTTCATTATTCTGTAACCAGACTCTTCTGATAAGTGGAGGGGTTAAAAGGGGTCGTACTAATAAGTTATTTATGTCTCACGGGGGTGGAAAAGTATTTTAAATTGTCGCATTTGATTTTCTATTTTGTTGAACGCGACGAGAGTCTTTTAAATATACAAAAAAGCTATATAATATGTTGCTTCTTCGATACTTGTATATAAGTAAACCTTGTGCAACATTGCCATGGTCACGAGAAGAACTACCAACTTTTTGTCAATCCTGACCACTTTTTTCCAAAATAGACACGTGAGAAAAAATAAGTTTTTTGATGCGTGCTGTTTTTTTATTTTTCACATTGTTTCTGTACACGCGACGTAGCAATTGTGGTTCTGAGGCGGAAGTCTCTTCTATAATTATATACGTATTATTTTTGGATTTCGTACACCGCCGTGAGAACGACTGGTGACATTTTTTTGTAGCTTCAGTAAAATGTGTAATTTTGTTTTTCCTAAAACCGCTTGATTGTGTGAACGGACGTTTTGGAAAGGTATTGTCTTTGTTTGATTTGTGTTAAAAATATCATGGTGAGAACATATACAGGTAATGAGAGATATATATTTTTACAGCATAGACCGCCGAATGAGCAAGTGGTCATCTGATTGTAAGTGATCGGCACCGCCCATGAACATTCACAATACCTGAGGATTGATTGATGCGTTGCAGAGCTTATATATGGAAGGAATATCCACCATATTTGGGCGTACGGTAATCTCAAGAAACACAACAGCACGCTGCTAGTTCACATTGATTTTCTGAGAGACAATAGACACATTCCGGTCGAGCCGGCTCCTTCATGCTGTAGAAACACTGTCAACGGCATGACTTTATCATTTAGAGAATAATATAACCTACAAGGATATGTTTAATGAGCTATACACACCTATAATATGACTGCTATTGAATCCCCCATTTAAGGATCCCCTTCCTCCCATGCTTTTTTGGAGTGCCTTTTCTTGCCAGCCTATAGCGCGGCTGTTATTCCAAAGTTCACATAATCTTAAGTTAGTCTTATTAATGACAAATGTTCTATACTTGACCTGTCATAAGCACTTTCTTAGCCTACATGATGAATAAAGATTTTAATTTTGTTTTTTGATTGGCAGATACCTTAGTACCAGAGTGGATAGTGACCACCATACACAGTGTACCACCCGTCATACTGGCTTGTTCCTGAGTGTTCCTTTCCGGTATAATCCAGTGTATATAGAGTAACGTCATTCCGGTATAATTCTGACGACCGTCGAGACATGGAATGTCTTTCGACGAGCATACACCTTTGACTTTTTTAAGTGTGTATTTTTTTAATTCTCACTTGCTTTAAGAGTGAAAGAAACTTCGTGAGGAAACCTGCATACACGAAAAATTCTTTATAAGAATTTCGAAGGTATGTGAAGTCTGCCAACTCGCATAAGGGCAGCTTGGTCGAGGCCTAAACCCAAGGCCTAAGCCCTCTCATTCAGTAAAGGAGACTTGTTCCCAGCAGTATGACGTGTATGATACTGGGCTATTATTATGATTATTATAATAAACTACTAAAACAGATCATATAATTATTTTCCTACACGTAACCTGATTAGAGCCTTGAATGGTCAGTTGGCGCGTTTGCCGGACCGTCGCCGTTCGATACCTTCTCTGTGATAAATCAATTGATATGACGTTTTATGTGCACCGTGATTAATGCGACACAGATATAGCCATTAGCTTGGTATTTACAAAACTCTAGCTCTGTATTGATTATTAATTAAATTAATCCACGCATTTCGCGTGTATTTTGTTATCGCGACGCTTATGTTGCCGTGTTTTAATGCGAAATGTCGATATTATTAAAGCGCCTATAACTACTACTAGTGGTAGGTTTATCTCATTAGAGAGGCCGTTTGTGTTGATACAACCGTTTTGTCTATTCCAGCCGCCAAGCGGTGTGTAAGCACTGTTTTGGTTTGAAGGACATGAAGCCAGTGAAATTACAGGGCATTATGAGACTTGACACTATATATCTCGGGATGATGACCATAGGCCAGTGCCATGTAGTACTTTGTAATTCAAAGTTATTTATGGTGTTGTCTGTTTATGGGCAGGCGTGGCGCTTATCATCAGGCGTGGAAAAAATCGTCATTCAGGAAAAAATCGCACTCATGTCACTGATGCCTATAATCTCCGAAGGTGTAGACAGAGATGTAACCTGCACACCCACATTTTGCCGAGCGTAACTCCGTCTCATGATGAGATAGGGGGCGAGCCTATCGCCATTCCGGACACAATTCCAGACTACGGGCTGATACTGAGTATTTCTTGATAGAAAAATCCAAACATCACTTTTACCCGACCTGGGGATCGAACCCGAGACCTCAGTCGTACCGCGTGCGCAATACAACTGCGCCAATTTCGTTATAGAAAAACCCAAATATAACTTTCACCCGATCCGGGGATCGAACCCGAGACTTCAGCATAGCAGTCGTACCGCGTACAACAACTGCGCCAAGGCAGTCAAAGTCAAATAATGTTTTAAACATTAGTAACGTCAAACCGGCTATTAGATTAATAAAGCAAGCTCATAATTCACTAATCCACGGAGGCCATCGATTTCTTTTACGAATGCATTAAGCATTACTATGTAAGCAATCGCGTGCCGATTAATCGATTACCGAACCAGCAGAATTAGGTGATTAGCGGTTCTTGTTAAATATTAGCATTTTAAGCATTGTTTCGTCTTCTTTTAGTTTTTTTCTTTCGCAGAAATATACTCTGGTATGCTTTCGAAATTGAATAGTGTATCTTTAATTCAAGAGTAGTTCCACCAGAGTTACTAGTAGAAGCGATAGATACATTTTTAAATGGATAGAAAAAAATTAAAGACCTCTTTTTTATTAATGTAGAGTTGCAGAATCATCTTGTTTAAAATAAACGTAGAATCAATAGTTTTATGGCTCCTCTATATAATAGCTTATTCCGATGGCGCGTTATGCTGTATCCTCATATAGAGGATGAAGCATCGCGTAATAGAGTCTATTGGCTTAGCGCGTGCGATGGCCATGGGAAATCGGTGTCGGATTTCGGCTCCACTTCAAATAATCTTGAGCCCATGATGGAGGTACGCGTGTACACTGGCCGTCGTGTGGATGCGTTGCCAACATCACAGCCGTTGTTTGATGGACATTAATATTATGTAGAGCAGCCTTTAGAATCAGCTAGTACAAATCTCTGTACTGTATATTATTGGCCTACTTTTACATCATATAAATTATTGCATGTTTTCGTATTGGCAATAAACGATTCTTTCTTTCTTTCTTTATCAAACCTCTTTGGAACTAGTTACTTGGCTAATATTAGACAGTCGATATGGAAGTGAAAAATAAAGAAAAATGTATTATATTAAAATTAACATAAAGCTACAATAGGTTTATATCACGTAACGGAATTGAATCTGATAAACAAATATTATTTCTATTGTGCTTTGTCCTAGTTATAATTTTTATTATTTCTTTGTACACACACAAATACTTTTGTACAAAAAATATGGTTACATGTTTTATGATAAGCAACAATAATAAAGCGGTAAAAAAATACTTTTTATTACTGCTTTATACACTACCCTACTGCTGGCCACGGGCCTCCCCAAGGATTAGGTCTCAGTCCTATGTGCCTTTAGTTAAAAAAAACAGTCTTAATCCAACCAGAGCCGGGTATACGCACTCCGTATTCCAAATTCCAGCTACTTGCCTTACAATGGCATTTGTTCAACGGGCTGAAGGTCTGGCCACACATCTTTTGCGCAGACTCGGCCACCATCTTTCATCACACCGTCTTCATTAGGTAAGTCACAACTTTTAGTGTATAAAAAGTTGTTATTGGATATACACTGGAAAATTATGCTATTCTCACAGAAAAAATATTATTTGACAGAGTTGGCGAGATGAATGGCGTTGTCGTCAGACGTTCATTGGTCGATTTAAATTTTGACAGATCATTCTTAAAAATGCTGCATTATATTTTAGTATTATTAACTGACAATATTTTATTACTATGACAACAACCTGCACATCCATAAACCCTAACAATAGATTCCAAGTTTAAAAATAAACAACAACAGTTTTCACTAGATGGCGATACAATTCATTGTAAAACAATTTGTGAGTCAAATTATGTTTGAGCCGCGCAAACGGACTCATCAATCTACATTATAAAGAAGTCGAGGGGCGAGGAAAGCTCAATTAAAAATGGACGATATAGAACTGAGAGAGTTACAAGCTATGGGCTAAAAATTGTAGTATTTCCATAGTAAAAATATGGAAAAATAATAATAATAATAAATAGATTTAGTGTAATTGCCGAGTGTATTTTGATGATGCTATGTATGTATGTATACTAACTATGTATACATTAGTTGATACTGATTTCTATATATAAGTTTCTTTCACTTTTGTACTGACTTGTCATAAGCGCTATTTCATTTCAGTAAGCGGTTTTTATGAGTTGATCAAGATTGAAATTAATATATTTCTAGTAAATGTGTGGGTTTGAAACCTGGGTATGTAGATGTTTCGTTTTTTATGTAGTTTCTATCGTTTAGTTTAAATAATGCAGCTGCTAAAATTTGTATTCAATAAAAAAAATAAGTCCATAACCACACCTTATATAAAATTATTATAATCATAATTAATGCGTTACTGCTATTCCTAAAAATAAACATAGTTTAGTAAAGTAAATCTAGATCACGTAACAAACTAAGCAGATTAACTTAATGGGAATTCTTAAGTAGTTAGAAAATTCCTGTATTTAACTCACATCACATTAACAGCTAGTACCATTCTTTACAAAAATTCCATAAATTCCTTACATCAATAGAAGCAAACGCTGGCAACTTTAAGTCAGAACAAGTAATTTATTATGCGATGATTCATTCCCAAGGCCGCGGAAAATGTTGGCGATTGTATCGTTTGAAAAAATACGCCTCTCTCATTATGCGCGCCTGGTACTTCTGCGTGATTGATGTACCAAAGATAACTGGATTTTCTGTAGTTCAAATAATTTTGATCAAAGACCACCCGTTAGACTGCTTTTTCTAGTACAAGATGGTAGGTCCCTGGTATGCGAGAGGCCGTCTGGGTTGGTACCTCCGCTTTGTATATTTCTGCGCCAGGCAAAAGTGTGTAAGCACTGTTGTGTTTCGGTTTGAAGGACGTTGAAACCAATAAAATTACTGGCATTATGAGAAAACATCTTATGTCTTAAGGTGACAAACGCAGTTCTGTGCCACGCAGTGATTTGTAATTCGAAGTTATGTGTGGTGTTGCTTCTGTTTATGGGCAGGCGTGGCGCTTACCATCAGGCGAGCGCCTTGCTCGTCTTGCTCTCATTTTTGTTTAGAAAGCTTTCACGGCCAAAGAATTCATACCATTTATCGTATTCATAATAAGGAAAAAAATCTCATACACGCTGATGACCTCACTGCGAATCAAGGTTCTACTTAAACTAGGTGGCAGTTTCCTCGTATGCGAGAAGCCATTTGGTTTGGTACCACTACTTTGTTTAATTCTGCCATCAAACAGCAGTATGTAAGCACTTTTGTGTTACGATTTGAAACATCCGCCGGTGGTAGGATATTCATATCCGCCTAAATCGCGATCACCGTACACGTGGTGTTAAAACCTGCCGTAGTGACCAACACACCTTGCGTGGATCGCGTTCTAGGATCAGCCAGTGTATATCCGGTTCTCCCGAGAGGCTTGTGACATGACTTGATGGTTGGTTGGTTGTTTGATTAAGTGCATCCTTGTATCCCTGTGCCTGCATCGGTCATCCGCCTGTCCTGTCGCAGGCCCCTCGATTGACTTTTTTCCTCTTTGGAGTGCGAAGAAGCATGTACAAAGGCCTGCATGATTCTGGTGACCACCATTATGCTCATTGTTTTTCGCTCATGGTTTTATTGGACTGTACTGCACTTACCATCAGGTAGAGTGTATTCATTTTCCCGTGTTCGGATAAAAAAAGAAAACAAAAAATGATACTGCCAGTGAAATTGATAACAAACAATGTAGAGCACTTTATGCCATAAAGAAGTAAGCCAGCATGTTAAGGCTCCTACGAGTATTGTTTACATCTTTAAATATTTGAGTTATTAGATTTTTATGGACTAGTCTCTTCTCTTAAATAGGTATTAGTTTAGTAATTAATGATTTGATATTGATAAGATCTTTAACGAGACTACCATTTAGTAGTACTTCCAGTACATGCTATCATTCATCATTCATCTAGTTCTAGTCCAGTAAGTTTCTAGTCAGCTTTAACAGGTTTGCGATTTATTAACCGACTTAAAAGAAGGAGGTTATTTATTATAATTATTACGTTTCAATTTACATAAAATATAAAATGATCTCTCCGCAGTGCTAGCTGGTGCCGTCTTTGGCGCGTCTTTTCCCGTTACTAGTGCCTTATGTAGAACGTCAGCCAATATTTAATGCAGATATATTCCATTCCATACTTAATTCAACTAAATTCCATGTAACAATAAACATTCATAGGCAATATCCGTTCTGTGAGGCTTGTTTTTGTTTGAGTCTATGGTGTTTAATTAATCACAATAAAATTATTAATTTGTTCTATGAATACCTTCCTAGCCGAACAGGCGTTCATAGTAGTAGCTGAATATCCGATTCTAATTATTAAAAATAAAAATTAATTTTTATTTGTATTCTGTGCCAAAATATGCTTTTATTTATAAAAAAAATATACATTCTAAATTCAAAATTTATTCCATCCGTCAACCTCCATCGCGGGCTAGAGACGGCACGTTCGCTAACGTCGTAACAAGAATATTTTCTCAATTCATGAAATGTTTGAGGCTCTTATTGCCAAGGACACAATGATCAAAATCGACTGGTTAGTGTGTAATAGAAATGTAATGTATAAGTTTGTATTCACTTGCGGTATTTTTGCCTCACGTACTGTGGCTCGGCCTGGCTTGAGATCTGTCATTATTCTGATAATACTGTCGGTCTACGTGCAAGAGAAACGTCCAGTGGTAGTGATGTGGTTGTATCGATAGATTTGCTATCGATATTTACCGTCGATAATCTTACGTACGACTCGTAATTTTTATTTGAATGAATGACGAGATGAGCAAGGCGCTCGCCTGATAGTGAGCGCCGCGCCTGCCCATAAATAGAAGCAACACCAAATAGAACTTTGAATTACAAAGCAATGCATGGCGCTGAACTGCGCTCGTCACCCCGAGACATAAGATGTTAAGTTTCATAATGCCTAGTAATTTCAATGTCCTTAACACCGAAACACAATAGTGCTTACACACTGTTGCTTAATCAGGTGCAACTCAATAGGTGTGTAATCGGTTCATGACCGATGTCCTTTAGCCAGTATTTGTGATGACATGATAGGACGATTTACGTCTCTTTTTCAAGTGTGATAATAATAAATCATATTGAATAATATTTTTTATCGATATTTGGATAACAAGCGTAGCATCACTGTCCACCGGTGTGTAGTATGTAGAGTTATGTGCGCTGTGTTTGTAAACATATAATTAGTTGGTAGGTCGATGCATAGCGCAATCTGTTTAGTGTGTGACTGCGGGCTGTGTCCCACACGATCAGAGTTATACTTTATCTGTACTTTTTAAATTTGAATGCTATGGAACATCAGAATAAAGGTATAAACGCTGTAAATTAAATTATTTGTCACTCGTATATATCAAATATTTATTGTACTTAATTTATTTTCATAACATAATTCGCACCATGAAAACAAAACCGTCACTAAACGAAAATTGACGATTTTTAGTTATGAACGCTATAATGATTATGAAACATTAAAACTTAATCTCCCATAAACACATTTTTTCGTTTAGTGTCAGTTTTGTTTTCAAGGTACGATCATGTGCCTTCATCCGGTGCTTCCCTGCTATATCCTAAATGTGTTGTATACAATTTTCTAAATTGAATATAATCCTTTATTATAATCAGCAATACCTTACATAAAGTCATTAATTTGTGTTGTGTTGTTACTAATGTATGATTTGTTGATGTGTGTCGTCCACTAAATGTAATATGGCTATATCAGAAACTAATAGGTTATTCGAAAGTTCTGATAGGTACTGATGCCACTAATTGCTCGAATTCAATGACCTGTAATGGCATGAAACAAATGTCTTTATAAAAATACAAAACTGATATTGAAGTATACCAAAATATTTTTAGACATCTTTGGTAGTGGTAGAAGTTGTAGAGTCACGCTAAAGGCTATTGTCTACAGCATGAATGAGCCAACTTGATCGATGTATTACCATTATCACTATCTCAGAGACTTGGAGACATAGCTCGTTGTTGTGTTTCGTACGGTGAATGAAATTCTCGGAGACCAAAATCCAATCTCCATTTCTTTCCCCTAAATTCAGTAACTATCACAATCCCATGATTCTTCTAGTATTGTCGGTAGTCACGGGCAACGAAGACCACTTAGACTCACTTACTCGTTTGTTGACCTCTGCTATAAAAAACATCGCAAATATGTCACAAACATCGTATATCTTTTAGCAGGCGTGGCAAAGCCTCAACGCCAGCGTGCGTCGTGGAACAAGTTTTACAAGAATATGAGCGATCGGCACACGGCAAATATTGCGACTGCTTGCAAATAGATGCTTTATTAATTAATATATATTCCAAATTGTAACCCTTTCTTTGGGATTAATGGAACTTTTGGCAAGGTTACTAGTGGGTTTTGATAGTATTGGTTTGCGTCGACATATAATTTTACAAGAGATCGATTATCGATTTTTTAAAGACTGGATAATATATAACTACTATAGTCGTCCAGCAGGGAGATGGGCCAACGATATTTTTAATATCATGGGGTGGACTTGCACTCAATTGGCTGAGTTGAACTATTTAAAAACAAAAGTCTTTATCCACCAGTGAGGAATACGGCTATAAATTATGATGACACGACGCGAGTTTATTTAAGGAGTATTTTGTGTTTGTTTGTCCTAGCTACTTTCTGCTGGTGGTAGGATATTCATATCCGCCTGGATTGTGATAGTACACATGGTGTTACAACCTGCCATAGTGACCCACACACGTGGATCGCGTTCCGGGATCAGTTAGTGTTTATCCGGTTCTTCCGAGGGACTTGGGATATGACTTGATGGTTGGTTGGAGTTGGTTGATATGATTGAGTACATCCTTATATCCCTGTGCCTGCATCGGTCATCCGCCTGTCCTGTCGCAGGCCCCTCGATTGGTTTCATCCCTCCTTGGAGTGTGAAGAAGCATTTATACAGGCCGGCATGATTCTGGTAACCACCGATAAACTCATTGTTTATCGGTGGTCACTGGTGTTTTTGGATTATATTGCGCTTACTATCAGGAACAGTGCAGTCAAATTGCTGTCCTCAGATGCGATAACATTATTTAACATTTATTTTGTTATATTAATATAGTTTAGCTAGCGACGAATAAAAATCATGTTTAATTTTAATAAATAAATGTATGAATGTTTTTAGATCAAAATCTTTTTAAATAAATTTATATTAATAAAGTTAAAAGTAAAAAAGACATTAGCATATTTTACATTAATGAGTAATTATTCATTATATACAGGTAATTTATCTTTAAAATATAATAAAACACACATAATATAGTATGTAAATATAATATAAAGATTATGAACACATTACTAAATCGTTTTAAACGAATTTAATATCTATTGTGTTGATATCCATCGTTTATCTCTATACTAATTGTGAAAGAGTACTGTGATTAATGTAACAGTGCTAAATTTAACATAATTAACTGTCCGTGTAACTCTGTTTGTTAATCATAATACATTGTTAAACTGTCAATTATTATTGTTGAACTGTTTTTTAATTCATACAATACAATACAAAATTCTTTATTGTATAACCAATAATCACTTAAAATAATTTAGCATAGGACAATTCATAGTTTTTTTTCAATTGATTGAATGATGAGATGAGCAAGGCGCTCGCCTGATGGTAAGCGCCACGCCTGTCCATAAACAGAAGCAACACCACACAGAACTTTGAATTACAAAGCACTGCATGGCACTGAACTGCGCTCGTCATCCCGAGACATAAGATGTTAAGTCTCATAATGCCCAGTAATTTCACTGCCTTCAATGTCCGTCAAACCGAAACAATGCTTACACACCGTTGCTTGGCGGCAGAAATATACAAAGCGGTAGAAACAACCCAGACGGCCTCTCGCATACGAGGGACCTACCACCTTGTTAAAGTAAGGTGTGCATGCTATTGAAGCTGGTTTTGAACCTGCGGCTTTCTCTCGACACCGCTGAGCTATCGCTACTTCGAGTTTCGATTAGTCCTTTTTATTACCAGACCACCGGGAGCCTTGGAATTCTACCGTTTAACTATAAAACTGAAGACTAGCCTTATCGTCGTGGGTCTACTTGCGTTTTTATCTTTTCAGTTGCAATTGGATTTGTTTGTTTAACTTTTAATAAAGAAGCAGAAGAAGACTAAAAAATAGAAAGAAAGAAATAGACAAAATAAAGACGTAAGAAATCATTAAGAAGAAGACTAGGCTTGATACTAGCTTTCTGTTAAAAAAAAACAGCCAAGTGTGAGTTGGACTCGCGCACCGAGTGTTCCGTGCCATTTCTATTATTTACCAAGATGGCTTGCGTAAATCCGTGAACATTTCATCCGGCTGCCTATAACGATTTAATGGATAGACCCCAATGATAAGGCTGGTAGATGGACCTACAAACGGTCTGTGTTCAATGATACACTATTATTAATAGGAATCCGTTGACATCCCTTAGGTACTGAACCCTAATCGTATTAAATCGTATTTAATCAAGTTATTTGGGGGGGGGGGGTACCTGAAATGTTTGTATCCGACTGGATAGCGACCACCGTACACCGTGGCTCGTTCAGGAGAGTCGCGTTCCGGGAGCAGCCAGTGTATATCCAGTAACTTCAGGCCGGCATAATTCTCGTCGCAGGACGCAATGTCTCTTGACTGTCGACATTATGTTTGGACTGCACTGTATATCAGGTCCAGTGCAGTCACTTCGCCGTGGCAGGATAAAAAATGTGAGTATGCAATTCACACACGGCAGAAGTGAAACTTTAGAATAATAATTACCATAAATTAATTAACCAACGAATTTTATTACGCAAATGCAAAAAAAATAAATCACATGAATAAGCCACGTTGTTTATGACACATTTTCCGAAGGCTTAGTTGTACGTAGGCGCAAAGACACGTGATAGCTTCTATCTCATTCTCTCGCGGGCTTAATCCTATTTATCAACATGTTTGTCTCTTTTTACTGTCGCTTTTTCGTTTCATCGAATTTTCAAAACACAACGATGCAAAAGAAGTTTCACTTAAACAGCGATGCTACAGACAGAAAGACAATATTTTCATACATATAACACCAATTTTTTCGGAGACAGTTTAAATTAGCAAAGGCGGCATTCACTTTCGTCCTAGCCTTTATAAAAAAACGTGTTTGAGGGAATACAGACAGACGCATCCACGTACGATTGGTGTAGATACCGGAGTCCTTTTAAATGCCCGCCTTTAAGTAACTGGACGTTTTATATGGTAGTAAAGCTATGAATAAATTTAATTAATATTCCATTAAACTTAATGCTGTATGCTCTTATAATGCGAAATTATGTAACGTTATCGTCTTTAGTAATTTTTATAGCGTAATTTCACGTGCTTGTAATGAATGAGTAAGAAAATTCAGCTGTTTATGCGGTGTGATAAAAGGTCGTTAACTTTGATTCGGACATATTATCTGGTAAGTGGGTGAGAAATGGTCGGATTTACAATATTTTTTTAGGCAACCCTATTGGTATGTGTTCAGCAACACATTTTATACCCAAAAATATATCTTTCATTCGGTAAACAGATGGATGAAGGTCGATGTTACCCGGGATCCTCTACTATTCCATCTGTTTGTCAACGTAATATGCATTATGAATTTCCGCCCGGAACTTGTTCTAAAATTAAACTGTGAGGTGCGCGATCAAGAGAGGAGATCGCGACAGCCACATTCACTTTCTAAGCAATAGGATAGTTTCCTATGTTGAATTATATACATCATTTTACACGCAACAGAAAATAACACGAAAAAGAAACCAAACTGGTTTAAAAATGAGCCCGTAATTATGTTTTTTTAAAAATATTAGTATAGGCGAAGGTGGGCGCGTAGTGGGGACATCACACTGTCACCCACAAAATTTTGGAAAAATCTTATGACTTCTCAGGTATGCAGGTTTCCTGACGTTGTTTCCTTCACCGTTAAAGCAAGCGATAATTAACAATTAATAAACACGTAACAGAAAATTCAGAGGTGTATCATCTTAGAGCTGGTTTCGAACCTGCGACATTCCTCTTAACAGTCCGACCCACTCCCCGCTGAGATATCAGTGCTTATGGCGTATAACATAAAATTAATTCACTACGATCACGTTTAAGGCGGTTAAGGCGCGTACAATGCCGCAAGCGCTTGCTCATCTCATCCATCTATAAAGCCTGGTAGCTATTCCCGATTATCTTCAGTGTAGGATACGAAGCAGATAGGCTATTCTATTGAGTCAACATTAAGTGTTAATAATTTTATTTTTGAGACGCTCAGTTTTTTTTTTATAGTTAAACGTTAACCCCAATGTACCTAAGACTTAACCCCTTTCGTTCGTAGAGGAAGTGCATACCCAGATGTAGTGCAGTTTAATAAAAGGCTGTTATTATTATTACATGAAGGAATACTAAAGAGTATGAGGATTATTATTTTATTGATTATTTTTATAACTGTCTAAGAAATCCGAGGCAAGAGAAATTAGTGCGGACTTATGGCATTACCCTCCTTTACTGTGTTTGAGAATATTGAGTATAATATAAAGACCTCTGGAAATTTCATTAACGATACGACACGAAGGAATAAAGTTTTCAGACTGTGGTACTGCCTCGGTCGAATTGGACCTTTATTACCAGAGGCTCTAAAATTTTGATATTGTATTTGGTACTGTATCCAGTCTCGAACAACACTGATTAGAATGTAAAATTGGCGGGAATTTCACCACAACACAACTAAGCTATAATCCGCAACGAACCTATAAAGTTTGGAAATGTTTAGTATGCATAGAATACCTACTACATTAATAATATATGTAAGTAAAACGTATATGAAAATGTGTTTTTCTGTTTAATGTTGCTTCTTATTTTTTTTAATGCGACAAAAAATACATTTTTTTTATCATACAATAATAAAATATATCCTCATAAAAAAATACACGATTTTATCTATGATTTTATCTTAGTCGTAGTAATTTATAATCGAAATGTAGTGTTCGGATATAAAAAAGCAGGTTTTAAAATGTAATATATTTTGGCACTGATTACATTATACTCGTATTAAAAATCTTTTCGCGAGACACCCACCTAAAACTGCCACCTCTTTTCCATCTCTCAACCACCATTTATCGCATACATACATTACATACAGCTGAATCAAGAACCACCTCTTTTTAGAAGTCAGTTAAAAAGTGTAGGCAGTATGACCATAAATTATTATTAGCTAATTAAAGTTAGTAGCGGCTTAGGAGTTATCTGGTATAGGAGTTTGTATCGAGAGTACAGACCGAGTAAGTATAAAAGCGATGTTTAAAAAAGTGTACTGCGAGCCGCATGACCTCCGAATGTTGGCTCGCCCTCTGCGGACGGACGGACTGTTCCGCACGCTGCCTTTATAATTGATGTGCATAAACATGCTGGCATATATAGGGTGGTCACAAATATTACGTATTTTTATTTACGTCCTTGAGATATTAATTTTAGGTAATCAAGCTCGTAAGATAAATAGACTCACGCTTGGTTTCTAAAAGGCGGATCAATGTAAAAATTAATTGATGATAGTATCTATCAAATCACATGTCAAGTCAAAATTGACTTACTAAAAGCATGGTTAACGCTTTTGATTTGACACACCTGTTAATTAACACGGCTTTGTAACTAAAAACGAAAAATCTTATGTAAAACGCGATTTTGGGTCTCCAAAAGAGATATAGATAATTCTATCGTCAAATGGTGTGTCATTTACTAACAAGCGATTGTTCGCAAATTAGATCAGAGTATGATACATTTATAACTAATTAAAAGATTTTCACTAATTAACTTATTAGAAACTCGAATTGACATTTGACAGCGCTGTCAAATACAAGGATTTTTGTTTTCAAAGACTTGACAGATTGACCGCCTCTATCTGGTTGGTGTACTTCAAAACATAGACTAGAGAAATTGTCTCTTAGAATTTCTAACTATTAAGCTATAAATCCGTGCACTTAATCGAAACCACTTTAGAGATACAAGAATCTAATACAGTGTAAAAAAACAATATAAATTCCGATAAAACTCTCTATAGGAGAAGGGCACTGCATTTACTTTGCGACAGGGTGAATTATTGTCAAGAAACAATCCACATTAAATACCCAAGATAACCCACACATTTATGCGAATAAGGATGCATACCTTACTGGTAAGAATAGCCAATAGCGTATTATTTTTTAATATCAAGTAAAAGTTAAAAATGGTTACCTACTGTGAGTCAACCATAGGAGATAGACATATATACTATCATAGACTTTTTGTAATTTTTCAAAACCTATAATGCATTAGTGATAACTCAACATCGCCTTTTTGCTATCTATAAATTTAATTAGAATGTATTGTACATCTTACTATTTCTCTCCAAATTTAAAAACTACTTTCGTAAAAAAGTCGTAAACTATAAATTGAAAATACCTCTCTTAAGAGATGTCAAAAACAAACACCATTTATATAAAACGTACAAAAATTTTAGAAAGTACACATATCGTAATTAATCAATCATCAACGGCACATCATCCTATATACTGACGCACACACGCGCACTTACATGTACACGCTGCGCTTGCGCACCAGCCCGTGAATATATTTTGTACTGACAAAACTGTTATTTTAAAATAATAACCCTGCGCTAAACATCCGTGTTTACTGATTGTGTCTTTTTCTCTTTTGTCAGAAACTGTAATTATAGAGACAAATATTTTTCCTAGCATAGGCAGTTTTAGGGTTCTGTAATGCTGTGATGTTCCGATCGTACAATTTAATTCTAGTTTAATGATGTCAATTTAAATGATTGACTTTTTTTTTTAAAATTTGTTATTACACGATTTTAACATTAAACAGAATCGTAAAGAGAATGTAAAAGACGCTAATCGTTAAGTGGATTACTTTATAAAAATACACATATCAGCTGATTCTTGCAAACATTTCAAAAAGTCAAAAACCGGATTTTTATTTTAAAATAATCTATCCATTGACTATTTGAAAGACTTTTAATCCAGCCACGTTAAAAGTTAGAAACTTTATAGATGTGTGGCGTTAAGTTGCGTTTTCCTTTATAAAAAAAACCTGATACTTTTTTAAAGGTTAAAAGGCAATAAATGTAAAATATACACATACACGGTTTTTGTATCCAAAGTACACCGAGTCAGGACTTTGAAGTATGTCACATCTGCAGTACATGTTTTACACTTGTACAGAAAAGATTCGAATTTATTGTCAATGCTAATTGTTTTTATTGAATTGTAATTCTCGACCTATTAAACAGCGGGGGGCATTAATTGTCTGTCTTTTTATTTTTGTAAAAAAAATTCAACCCAACAGGCGTAGTTTGTCACTCCGGTGATTCTGTTAAAACGATCAGAGTTTATTTTTTCTCTGTTGTTTTGTTAACCAATACCATATTGACTGATATAGCATAATCTTTAGATAGAGACACGCTTTGTTTTTGGGTTTTGAAACTAACTGCATTTTTAAAAAAATTAACCAACTATGCTTTAGTTATCCTGATTACGTAATCCATCCAAGACTCATCAAAAGGGTTTATAGGTATTGCATTTTTCAAATATGAAGCCAGCATTTATTCTATAGGTTATTATACTATGAATTAATATTACCCACATAACTCTTGAAAGCAATATAAATACGTCAAGTAGAAAGGGCTTCGAAAACAAGCGTTTATTTTCATTGTATTCATATTACTTTTTTATAGCTATTATTGTAATTTTCTATAATAACGTAGTGATGTAATGTTATAAATTATTAACGTGTTATTTTAATATTTTATTGTTACATCTTTCAATTGTTATGTTCGTTTTATTTGCTTTCATGTCTAGGCATGTATGTAATGTAATATATTGAGTATTCGTCTTGGAATTGTCGCAATTACAACTAATCTTTATATGCATATACATATATTGTTTTCTTAAAATACAACCTTAAAATAGATGATTAAAAAGGTAATAGTTATTTTATATCGAAACAAAAGGTAAAGTAAAAATAAATAATACATCCGGATTAAAAATGAAAGTAATAGCAAATGCACTTCCTTGTAGGTCGTAAAACTGTTCGACCGATAGCTACCGTAAGCCCGGCGTGGCACTCATTAAAATCCCATAAATAAAGCGCTCAGTGTTCGAGTCCGGGCGACATATGCGCGGCCATCGACAACCGGGTCTTGTAAAAATAAATACTCAATATGCGCAACATATGAAACTATAGACACGGACAGTTGAAATGTAATTCTGTACAAAAATATTGATGATTGTTTTTATTTTATCGATCAAAGTAATTCCATATAGAAAGTTGTAATTGCTTTTTACTCTGTATTAAAAATATTAAAATTGTCATTACGAGTTCGTATAAAGGAAACCACAGCTTAAAAAATCTCAATATTAGAGAAAACAAATTATTTAAAACAAAAAATCCAAGCTTATCTTGAACCTTATACTTCCACAAAAAGTGTTAAATTATGAAATGTTTCAAATATTTTAAACTAAAACACATATATTTTGGAAGAAATGTGTCGACAATTAATTTTAGTTCATTCCGCAAACCGGGAGCAATTATGCAATTACACTAATTGCTGAGTTTTGGAGTGTACTCAGGAACTACACAATTTCCATTCCTCTGCTCTTATTCCAGTACAGCCAGCTGGTGGATTAAATTCCATCCTTATTTTGTATTATTTGGTTTATAACTATAAAAAAGGTGGTTGTGTTCATTCGGAGAAAAACAGGTGTGACACTTTGGTAGAGTTCATGTAATGTGTAAAAAACTGGTCAAAACAGCTTCAAAAGCTGATACAGTCTGAGGACGCTGTATCGCCTAGGGTGAAGTTTCGATAAAACAAGCCAAAAATACATACTGCATTATTTATCTACCATTGATATGTAATGTATTCTTTAGTAAAAGAGAAACCCAGCGAACAATAATGATTCGGTGCCTTCGGAATAAACGAATATACACTGGCTGATCCTGGAACGCGATCCCCACAAGGTGTGTGGGTCACTATAGCGGGTTTTAACACGGTGGGTACGGTGGTAACTTTCTGGGCGGATATGGATATCCTACCACCAGTTTTAACATTCCGTGATATTTTTTACATCTCTTTGGAAATATGAAAAAGGCAGCGATATGAATTTTTAGGAATTATATTTATATTGGCGTAAAGGTCAGTTTATTTGTACAAATATAAATTATTGTTATGAAATATAACAAAAAGTGCGATGTAGCGCGATTTACACTCGTCAGGTGCGACAGTTACATGAATTGCTACAATGCACGTCACCTTTCCACTGTTCTATTGATTTATGATAGCATGTGAATGCATTCAAGATGTAGGAAACATTCCTTTTTTTCTGGAATGGCAAGTGAGTACACTGGACCTGATGTTAAGTACAATGCAGTCCAAACACAATGTCGACCATCAAGAGACATTAAGTCAAAACAAAAAACAAGTGAAGATGCAAACGATAACAAAAATATACATAATGATATATAAAAAAACAATTAAAACAAAAAATCCGTTAAAATATCGACAGCATGTATCTCGTGGTAATGCTGAATTGTATCTAGTTCAATATTAGCCAGGCAATAAAAAAAATACCTGGAGCGTGTAATTTAATGAGCGTGTAATATGTACTAATCGAGAAAGTTTTTTTTTTAAGGTCGGTTGGATTATATGTCCTCTAATTAATTTGTTGTTATTTTTCCCTTTAAATAAGTATTTGTATAAATTGTAGCATACCATTAAAATTCAATACACGCAAGCCACATTTATAAGTACCGAGCGAACGCTAATAATTAGTATATTAAGTAAATTAAATCCCTTGAAAGTTGTAATGAAGTTATAATTATAAATATATATTAGTGTTCTGTCTAACACATTCCTACATCGTGGAGCCGATGTTAATTGGTGCAGTTATTAGCGACCGCAGGTGTGAACCACCGGTCACTGGGATGACGTTTCACGTAAAAACAGCAAATGAAATGGAAAAAATATGTTTGAAAAATTTACCCGCCTTTTTCAACTGCGGCCTTTTTGGTTTGCAAGTCTATGCATATTTTTGTTTAAATATGTTTTCAACGTTGTGCCTTGTAATTTTGCAAATGTTTTTGGTTATTTTTAAAATTGGCATTTTATTAAATTATATTAAATTTAAACATAAAAAAATCGACATAAAAGATAAAAATAAAACTAAGCAATTTTGAGTTGGTGATTTAATTACTGCACCAGAGTGGTCAATTATTTATAACATCTAATCGAAGTTAATTCGTATTATTTTTTAGTGTTATTGAGTCGCTTTTATTAATTATTTTATTTTATTTTACAATTTTCGTGAAAGAATCGTTAAGACCGGTGCATAAAAATTTCATCCCCGATTTTACTTGCATTAGAGTGATTCTTTTTCTTCCAATTTAAATAGAACCATCTCCATAAAAAAAAAACATCTAAATCAGATCACACTGTGAATAGTAATGAGTGCTAAATACAAATACAATAAAGTCATAAATCCATTAAAATAGCCATTGTCAAAATATTTTGAATTTTCTACAGCCTGTATAAAGCCGCGTTCATACTTAAGATTTAATGTTAAAGCAATCATTTATAAAAAAACAATTTCTAACGTAAGGCCAAGTTCGCTGCGGATGCGGCTAAGGCCGATGCCACACTTAAGATAAAACATCCATTATCGCGTGTGTCGTCCGTGACGCGGCCATTTTGTCTATTAACTACAACGCCGTAATAATGGGAAAATATGGCGAAATAATAATTTATACCTTATATTTCCACATAAATATAGAAGAGTTTTCATTGGACGGTTTGTGAAAAATGACCATTATGCATGTGAGTATATGCTAAGTATACACTCAGTGTTGCTATTTTCCAGGCTATGGTTTTGAGCCTGACTAAAAATCTATTTGGATTGAATATTCAAACGAGAGGTAACTTGACTGTAACATGATGGATGGATGGATGTATGTTTGTTACTCTTTCACGTAAAAACTACTGGATGGATTTTAATGAAACTTTACAATAATATAGTTTATAGATCAGAATAGGACATAGGCCACTTTTTATCCCAGAAAAAGCAGATCACGCGGGCGGAGCCGAGAGAAAAAGCTAGTAAGTCATAATTTTTAACCACCCTCAAAAAAGGAGGAGGTTCGGCGAGTTATTTTTTGCTTTTTTGTGTATGTACATCAATTCCTCCATCAATATTGGACTGATTTTGTTAAAAACAAAGTTTTATTCGATAGAGTTTATCTGTGTTATATTCCCATATATTTTGATCTGATGACTGAGTATAGATTAACAATATGAAACGATTCAATGGATAACAGCACACTCGTTGCAATTGTTAATATATTGGAATTTACATTCCATAGTTATATCTACCACTAAAAATTTAAAAATAAATATAACTTAAAACGGACTTCAAAAAAATAACATTGAAAAGTCAAAAATAACAATTTCTAAAGAATTTTTGGAGTCAGAGCAATATCCATTGACCAGCAGCGGCATGAACACCGACTCCAAAACACCTAAATTGATATTTATATTTTTTAGGCTGAACTTAACTTTTTGAAGTTTATTTAGTAACAAGGAATTTATATAGATATTTTCATATATTTCGCTCACCATTCAAGTCGAAACTGTAGACCTCGTGAACTATAACGTCATCTGACACTGTTTACATACCTGAAACAATAAATCACAATTTTATATCATCATCATTTATATATCTGACTGTTAAATATAAGGTAGAATATGAGGCCGTGGCTTTGATTCCCGTACCGAAATAAATATTTGTGTGATCCACAATATTTGTTTCGGGTCTGTGTGTTATGGGAACGTAAGTCCCTTGTAGTTCCTGATATTTACTGATGATTGGGTGTATTTATTTATATATGTAAATCTTATCAAAATATGACAGCGAAAATCGAAACCCCGGATTTTCATATTTCAGCTATCTTCTAACCGCCGTAACACCCGTCGAACATGATATGGGTCACTATGGCAGGCTATAAGAATCACACATGAAGTGTGTTCGGTGTGGTGATAAGGTCGGAAATAAGCTCTATGAAATGTGGGTCAAGCACTGCATCTCTGCCCACCTCTTCGAGGGTTTATGTACGCATATATTAGTATAGAGGTCCCTCTAACATCGAAGGAGTTTCAACTGTAGTCTATTACATAAATAATACGGGTTTATAAAAAAACGCACTTCTGTCTGCTACGATACAAAGTATACCATTGAAGCATAAAATTAAGATACCGCGCGAACGTAATGTGGGCGACGGCATTAATATGATATTTATGTAATTATTCATAATGTGTAAATTAATATCGCCACCCAGCCTTCGTTTAATTATAATCGAGTTGTTTAAAAAAAAAACGGAAAATAATTTTGTGATCACATCACATGACTTCGCATCTCTACGAAGATCAACATAAGCCTGTATGCCCGAAGAGGTGGGCAGAGGCACAACTAGTACAATCAAGTTTCAGACGTTTTTTAGTTTAGTAGTTTTAGTTGTGACAACTTATGAGTGATTTTACGAAGACGCAAACACAAATTAAGTACGTGTTTATGTTTGCCTTTCCTCGGGTTTGAATCGAGAACCTCTCGGTTCCTCAGACTAATCATGCTACCACTAGATGAGGCGACTCGTGTAAATCCAGTCTAAAAACAAATCCAATCAAGGAGAGCCACGTTCATCAATTGCAATCACCATGTCCGCCTACAAGGTAACTGGATATATGCCGTTCTCGAAGTGACTCACGGGAATGAATCGCTATTATTGGTACTAATTCAGCTCATGTTTAGTGAAACTGAAGCTGAGAAACCAGTGAGGTTACGGGTTCGATCCCAGACGGCCAATTAAAATTTCTGTATTGAGATTTCTGTTTGATTTAACATACAAGTTGCAATTCGAACTGGCTACATGAGTTGCCTCAGACTGGAGTTTGTGTGTCATATCATGGGACAGAAATAAGCTCGGCGAACCGTGGGTGTACTAGTTGCAACTCTGCCTACCCGGGGATTCGGGGATATAAGCGTCAAATTAAGCGTGTGCATATTTCATAAAAGTTTTGGCGGGAGTTTTCTTAACTTTATCAAAATGGCGAATCGACTATTCATACTTTTACTATAAACTTTTTTCAACCGCACGTTCGAAAACACTGGCCATCATAAATTCTAGTCCAATAAAAAAGCAATTTAAAAAACATTCAAATTTGAAGAGAGCTCGAAATCGTTGACCTATGTCCATTTTACGTTGACCCCCCGGAGTGCATACAGCGTGCACTAAATTGTATCAGTGGATGGAGATGGCGGGTAAAGTTATAGTAGGCGGTTGTACGAGGCACGGGACCGTGACGTCATCGTTCGGTAACCACGCTCGGTGAACAAGCGTTATGACTTCACTATCGTGAGATTGTCTATAGTACTGTTATTTCGTTTCTGCACGAAAAAATTAACTTATGATAATAAATGGTGTTGTTCCATATTTCCATACAAAGTGTTTGTCATTTGTATGACAGTAGATTCTTGATACGTGATAACAATTTATTCCTAAAAATTTAAATGTTGATTTTACTATAAAATATATAATCTATAAAGATTTTAGTAGAATAAATTCCGTATTTCATATAAAAAAATAATATATGAAACTTTTCCTATATTCGATTATGCAAAATAGAAGTGTAAATTATATACTGATTAAAGTTAATGAAGTGAGTTATTTTTACTTAATATGGGTTTAAATATTATTGCATATTATTTGCAAATATTAGTGAACTTAAAAGTAACAATAGCGAGAGAGTAATATCATTAAAAAGAGGCCGATAAATATAACAATTCTGACACTAAGCTATGAACTATTATGGCATAGCATTAGCCAACCAATGAGCTTGTAGACTTTTTCGTCACTTTTGGAGAACCTTTTATCTTTTATCCAATAAAGGGGCATAGAAATTGTATTCCATAATAAAATATTCCATACATTATGTCTTGTAATAAATATTTCTATGTTACAAGTTATGTCTTATAAAAACAGTTTTGGACAAAATAATACTGCCAACACCTACACAAATCAGTGACGAATAAGGAAAACGAAAAAAATAAAACATAAAAACCATAGAGGATACGCGAATAAAAAAGAATAACAGTTTCGTAGTCTCTGGCGCATCACGCGAACGTTCAAACACTAACATTCTGACGTTTCCGGTTCCTAAAAAACCAGACGGACTGACAGAATAACCAACTCTAATGTCGCTAGAAAAATGTTTTATGGACTCTATTGCAACAGAAATAAGGTTGAAATTAAACTAAATAGTTGTTTGTGACACGCAAATATAATTTAGTACATAACGCGATTTCGACACAAAGACGCCGACGTATTTTGATTTCGTTGTTATTTTAATATTAATTTAAGTTTTATATAAGTATTGCTAACTAGTGAGTGGCTGTGGGTTTGTCTGTATTTTTATGGTAATTTAACTTTTTTACATAAGATATATGTGTCTATCCAGCCATTAGCCTTTTTGTAGTATAAATCAGTAACACATATATACTATATTTGGTAGAATAGCTTCATTGAGCTGTTTAAAATTTGCGTTCCTGGCCAGTAGTGACGTCATATGAGAAAGGTATAGGTGACTTGACAATTTTGATACTATACGCGTCTTTATAATTTTGATACTCATAATTTTAATACGTTTCTAAGCACTGATAGCTTAGCGGGGAGTGGTACGGACTATCGAGACGAAACTTGTAGGTTCGATACTAGCCCCAAGAGTATGCACCTCTGATTTTTCTAAGTTACGTGTGTAATTCATTAATAATCGCTTGCTATAACGGTCAAGGAGACATCATGAGGAAATCTGCATACCTGAGATGTTCTCTTTAAGAATTTCAAAGGTATGTGATGAAGTGATGGTATGTGCTAAACTGCATTAAGCCAGTGTGGTGGCCTAAGCCTTCTCAATCAATAGAGGGATATAATACAGGGCCAGTATAATTATTTTAGTAAAGGTTTCAGAAGGTTGAATTTATGATTATTGTTTTTATTTACAAGCATAGACCCAGGAAAAAACAAATTTCTCAGAAATCGTACCAAGAACGTACGGCGACCTTTTTATAATATAAATGGCAATTAAAAAGCGCGGTCGTGAGACACTTTCGCCTGACGAAATAAAAAAAAACTTGTTAAAAACAACAAAAGCCCCGACCCTGCGATATTCAAATTTCGGGTTATGAATGGGCACACTGTTGGAGTTCCGTGGTGGAATATGGAAAACCAAAAACTATAAGGGAATTTTGTACATTCGTACATTCTCATAGTTACTTTGATCTAATCACTGTATTTGTTCCAAAAATATAAACATTATTTCTTTTATAGCAGAGGCTATCCTGCCCATACACCCGCCACTGTAACTCCTGTGCACCAGGATCAACAGTGGCACGCATTTTTGTTGACACCGAGCAGTGAAGTTCAGCGAGTCTCTGGGAATGCTAAAATGTCTTTGTCCCGCAACGAAATTAATCAGATAGAAGGTTAGGGAAGAGTTGGAAATATTAATTGTCCACTTCCCTCCATAGAAAAGCGGGAGACAAAATAATTAACTAAGGTGGTATTAACCTCAAGTGTAAGGACATTTACAACTGGAGAAGTCAGATGTCAGCACCACGCATATCATTAAGAGGGTACTATCACCCGAGCTGTTAAACTAAATTCCGATGACAGGTATGGCAAAAATAGCATATGTCTTTAATAAAATAAATATATTTTCTTAGCATATATCCTTTAGGATCATCACAATAATTATCTATGTTATGCACTGGTGTCATGGCAGATTTTATGTTTTTGTCAATCTGACGTCAATCCTTTATGGAAATTTTATACTACTGAGTTTATTTAAAAAACCACTCGACTTCCTGCAGTCTTTATCCATGTCTGTCCACCTTGTAGGTGGACGTACAACGCTGCGCTTGCCAGTACGTGGCCTCCATTCCAGAAACTTTCTGCCCCATCGGTTATCGGTTCTGCGAGCTATGTGGCCTGCCCACTGCCATTTCAGCTTGCTAATCCGCTGAGTTATGTCGGTGACTTTCGTTCTTCTACGGATCTCCTCATTTCTGATTAGATCACATAGCGAAACACCGAGCATAGCTCTCTCCATAGCTCGCTCGTTTAAAATACATATTAAAAAATCAAACATTTACGTCATCGACAAGGTCGTCAGTCCTATAAATCCTCTTCAAAATAGACGGAACCCGTTACTTACTCCGTTCCCGTGTCCCCTCACAGAGGTCCCGTATAGAGCAGTTTTTTCAAATACACAATGATTGATAGAAATGTTGATGTCTTTTTTGTTAGTTACGTCATTAGCAATTAATTAACAGTGAGCGCGATCATTTGTAACCTTGTATCGTTTGACGGTGAACTTCGATGTAGGAAACTAGTGGAGAGAGGGAATTTGTGGGCTTTTTTTTGTTTTAAATACAACTTTTGTGGTTTAGTGTTTACGTAGGTTTCTGGTGACAGGATTGTTTTTTGTGGCTTGATATAGTTAGGTATTGAGTGTTTACGTAGGTTTCTGGTGACAGGATTGATTTTTGTGACTTATAATTAGGTATTGACTCAAATTTATGACAAATCTGTGTTTTGATAATGAAAAATTCGATCTTTATATTTAGTAATGGTACATTATATACACATATATGTGTATGTTACATTATATTTATACTCGACATTAATGAAATCATCGAAAATCGATGAGGCCATAATATAAAACTAGAATTAAAAAAATAGAATAAACTAGAATAAATAATTTATAGAATTGTCTAACTTTAAGACTTAATCAATAACGATGGTATCGATGGCAGAGAGATCAGAGATAGTTAATTGGACACATTCCCTATATCTGGAAAGTAGCCATGTAATTTATTGTAACACGCCGTTCACTGAAGAAAGGAACGTGATTATTTATGAGATAGTACTGCTAGAAAGGACGGTAAGGGTGATTAAATAAATAATAACATTTTGTCAAAATTAGTATATCAACATGAACTTATCGATAAATATACATATTGATAACCTTTCATCGTTACAATTCGACTATGGAATACGAACGTTATAATCCACTTTTAGGGTGCACCTGCACTTTATAATAAGCCCATAATCTACTCTAAACTTCAGTAATTAAATACAGAACAAATGTCTAATAGCCAGATCTCTAAACTAATCGACGTCCTTTCGAAACTTTTTGATGCATCGAGTACCAAACTATTTAATGCATCGCATTGCCTTATCCATGCATTAACAGCTGAAGGGGCACAATAACACAGGTGCTCATAGATGATTTATAACACCATAACAAATCGACCAACACTAGAGCCGTATTGTACAATATTATTGAACTAAGTTCTTATGTGAGGTTAGATGCCAATACTTGAGCCGTATTACACAACTCAGAACTAAGGCTGGATTGCACCATAATAGCAGTTATAGTTAAGATTTATGTCAAATTTAACGATAACAGTAACGCTGACTTTAACATTGACTGCGGAATGTGTTGCACCATCGTATTTCAATACAACTAGATTCGTCGATTAATTCTAGAAGCAGGTACATGATATTATTTTGGAGCACAGACTCTTTAGGAGATATATCGGTTTAGAGGTTATAATTGAACCACTTGACAGCTATTTAACTTAAACAAAAGCTTTAACTAGCGAATCTAGAGCGGTTACGGTTAACAACTAAAGTTATGACGTCATCTAACATTTGTCAAATAGTGCAACTAACTGTTTGCTTTACCGGTACTTCAGCATTGTCATTGCTAAAGTAAGTTGGTGCAACCCAACATTAGTGTTTGATAAAATAAACTTTGTATTTATTTACCGGAGCCAGTACTCGAGCCATATTGAACAACACGGAAAAAGAGTTTGGATGTGTTTGTTGGAGCAAGTAATTGAATCGCGTTGTATAACATGGAATTAAGTTGTTTTTAAGAGTTGAACATGCGGGAGTAGCTAAAAATATTCTATAGATCGGCCTTCTGTTTATCATATTCTTTATGAGCTTAGTTGCTATCCAATATTGTTTTTTATAACAAAAGCCGGCAAACGAACAAGTTGGTCACTTGATGGTAACTGATCTTCACCGCCATTGAACACCCACAATACCATTTTTCTGCCCAGAGCACAAAAGCACCTGTTTTCTTTTCTAGTAAGGCTCTCTTCTGCAGGGTACGCGTATTCATGCATCTACATTTCCTATTTAAAAACAGCCACCCTGGTGCAGTGGGCGAGAAGCCGGTTATACACCGAGGGGCCGCGGGTTCGATTGAAATGTTTATATAAGTTTGTGGAACCGTAAATTGATCATAGTTCCTGATACCCGCCATACAGATCAAATATGGTGTGGGATTAAGACTATGTGTGTGACTGTTGGGTGTATTTATATATTATTTATAAGCTAAGACTCTACATCAGAGGTTCCCAGACTTTTTTTCTCATAGACCACTTTCAAAATTTAGCTGGTTCCGGTGGACCCCCTGCGGCGCTTTGCATGTCTCGACACGTTGTACTGAATATGGAATATGCAAGTTTTTACAAGTAACAGTCGCTGAGCTTCTTAAAATATTATCGGCCTACATTGAAAGGTGAAGTCAAGCCAACATTTTTGTTCTTCACTATCGAAAGCAGATAAATTTTCGTGGTGCATACGAATTATGAACCCCCCTTTTTTGTCACGCCAACGTATACCCCCATCCTTGGACGCTTGGGGGTCCACCTGGACCACTTTGGGAACTAAGGCTCTACATTGTAATAGGAGGATCGTTCACGTAATGATAATATTTTAGCATGGTTGAAAAATGCCCTAAAAATATCACCCAATAAACCCACGAATTATATTCGGAACCACATTTGTTTGTCGTTTCTTTCGATAATTTTTGCGTTGAAACTTAAATGTCAAAATGAGTTGAACTTTTTGCTTGAGGCCGACATTTACGCGACCTCATGAAATGTGGGTTTTTATTTAAAAAGTAAAAATTTTTAACGTGGTCAATATATTTTTGTCATATTGGTCAATGATTTCTTTTTTGCTGATTTTATATTTTAATTGAATCTAGTTCTTTTACAGCGGAAATTTAATTTGTAGATGTGTGATAGCAGAACTGTTTAATATCTAAATGTATGATGAAACTATTTATAAGAGCAAATTAATTTATCATATTCGATAAAAAAGGAATTAATTAGATTAATTAAATGAAATGATCTGAACGAACAAATCTCATAACAAGTTAGATATATGTATTCCACACAATATATTAACGTTAGCGATTTCACATAGATGAATGGAATTTACGTGCTAATATTAACATATTTTTTTTTAGACGCCTGTAAAAAAAGGAACAATCATTCATAAAGCAGTGATAAAGAACTTGTTTACAAAGACATTGTTCTAGAATCATCTCTGACAATTAGTAAAATTCAAATAAGGACGTTACCATTTGTTCTCATTATAGTTCGTACACTACGAGTACAGTGGGTTACATAGTACTAACCTACAACTACAGGCGACACGGCAACCGTCTTGAGCAAGCATCCGGTGGGCCAATCGAGCCAATATACCCACCAATTTATCTTGAACTCCGATCGTACACCCCCGCTCCCCTTCCGTGTTAGTATGTGTATGGACGTAGAGCGGTGCCAGAGGTCACGGTGACATGGTCGACGTTTAACAACAAGCAAACGTCACTTGAGCATATTACGGGTTAATCGGGACTTCCTACTTATGGACCCGCTAGCGCACCGCCATGCCGCTGAGATTTGTTCCAATTTCCAATTTGAAATTTTGATTTTGGAATGTTCACGACTGTGTTTGATTAAAAACTCCTTTATATTGATATCGCAGTTTGTAATGGCACAAGTACTGAAGTTATACAGCCAGGTACAAACAAGTAAAAAAAAGTGTCCAGATATACGAGATGCTTCTCAACAAACGCAATTTTCATTTTTAAACCTTGGGAATATAATCTATTTGAAATAAAAAGTGACAATTTTTCCTATGTCCTGGCGGGGTGTGATGAAAAATGGTGTTGTTCTGAGGCCCGCACACGACGTTGATTAACCATCTATAATGTTATTACATACTCGGTACATAAAAACTTCATTACGTGTACTGCCAACGTGACGACCTGTGCGTTTTTAACACGCTTTTATTAGCTTCAGACGTATGTATGTTGGTATGTTTGTCTGTAACTTGTCTTTGAACGTGATTTTGACCTACTTCAAAACGTCGGTAAAATCTTGACAGCGCGATGTAAATGTGCCAGTGGCGCCATCTCATGATTTTTTCTTGTCAACTTGTAGCTTAAATGCAATAAAGGTGGCGCTGGTTGTATTGTTGTGTTATTTTGATACGAGTTTAGAACAAAATAAATAAATATTGTAAAAATTAAAACGTCCTTAAATATTTCATTGAATAATTGTTATAAATTACAAATTTATTACCTATAACTGTTATTGAAATTACTTCAGTAGTAAGGATGTTCGCAAAACACTTTTTTTAACACGCTTTTTTATATTATTTACAATTAGTGGCAGCAATATAATAGAACATTGGATTATAGTCTACATGACACATTAAAATAAAACAAGAAAAAAATTAAGAGATGGCGCCACTGGCACATCTACATCGCGATGTCAAGATTCTCCAGCGAATCATTACCTCCGACGCTTTGTATGAGCTATGGGTGTTGTCCGATTGATCGGGTACAGTTTTACAAATGGCTTGTTAAACAAGCCATTCGTAAAACTTGTTTCTTTCCTACCTCCTTCGTGACATTTTAACGTTTCAGCGAATTTTCCAATCACAAAGATTCGAAAGAAGTTTCACTTCAAAAAATGGTAAAAAAAATTAAAATAGACCTTTTTATAGAAAATCAAACTAAAAAATTAAAAATAAATAATAGTTTAAAAAAACTAAAAAACACGCTTTTACATAAAATCCAACTAAAACATAAATTTTAATGAATTCGAATTAGGAATAGTGTACAAAATTTAAAAATAATGTAAAAAAAGCGTGGGGTGCATGGTGTCAATAGTTATAAAAATATTTTATTGATAGATATGAGTAGAAGGATCATCATTTTGATAATGTCTTAAAAAGCACCCCACGTTTTTTTACATTATTTTTAAATTTTGTACACTATTCCTAATTCGAATTCATTAAAATTTATTTTTTATTTTTTAGTTGGATTTTATGTAAAAGCGTGTTTTTTAGTTTTTTTATTTAAGTGTGATTAGATCTGGTAACGCGCGCTTGAGTAATAGTTCGGATTCTAGATGGGAACAGTTTGAAGTATTAGTTTTTCGGTGATTGCCTAAGTAAGCGAGGCTGGTGTAGATTGTTTCCAAATAATTATTGTGCTATTTGACTGACGGGAGGACACCTGATACAAATTTAGACAAGACTGAATAGCGACTGGAAAATCCGCCATAGTGGCTCGTTCCAGTGAGTCCTGCGCCGAGGTCCGCCAGTGTATATCCAGTTACTTCAGGCCGGCATAATTCTGGCGACTTTCGAGAGACACAATAGGTCTCGACCATACCATGCATTGAGAAAAATAAAAGCAATATTGAATCACAAATTTGCATCCGACCGGCCACCAGTTATTTGAAATGAATGATATAATATATAATAATATTACTTATACGCTTCCATGGTCAAGTTGATGCTTAGAAATAAATAATTCAGTGGTAGAGTTCCAGTTATTTTTAATTCCCATAATTCTTCTTTTATTTTACACCTTACGTATTCATAATTGAAAATTACAATTTCATTGTTGTTGAAAGATTGGCTGTAATATGAAGTTTTAAAACACATAAAATATCGTAATTGCATAATTGGCCTTGGAAAAACACTCTTAATGCTCAATAGTTAAGGACGTTTTTCCCGTAATATCACTTTTCACTACCAATCTTTCGGTTTAGATATTCGAATATTACCATTTTCAGTCTGCTGTGAATAATATGTTTATTTTTGTGGTATTTCTATAGATTTCACTTCAACTGAAGTTGTTATAAAAACATAATTCATTTGCCAGTATATGTTGAGCCGTGGTGGCGACGTCATCGCCTACTAACTAATATGGTCAAAGCGATAATAGTTAATATTAATGAGGTGTCATGATGAACTGGTCAGCGTGAACGCACGCGTGGCGCGTCTCCATAAAATAATAATAGTTTATTTACGACATAATATAATTTTTTACGAGGAATTTGTGTGGCTTTGAACTTTTTTTCTGCTTGACTTACGTATATCGCAAAGTAACCGCAACGTAAAAAATAAGTTTATTTAAATGTCTTCATGAACTGACCGCAAAAAACGGTACGGTCACAGTATCCCTACTATTTAAATGCAAGAATGTTCATACTATCCATATATTTTAAGGAAAGAAATGCATTTCAAGGCCTTGGTTCTCAGAACCTTTATCCTTGTTACTGACAAAGAGACATTATAACATTATCGTGCGTATAAAAATATTTTTTTATTTCTCAGGCATAAAGTATACGTAATACGTATTATGACTTTATTTAATTCTAAATAGGGGGACGGGAGAATACATTATTTTTAGAAAAGCCGAACAGACAATTTCCTTTCACCTATGGTTGTGATAGCTTAGTATTTACTATAACGGACTGCCAAAGCGGAGATGGTTGTGGTCGATCCCAGCACCCTGGGTAATTCTGAATTATCGAGGTTATGTAAGTATACATTATTATAAATTTAACGTCATGTTTTTTCGCTTCTTTACCTGTTAGTTCTACCTAAGAATTTCCCATGTATTTTTAATAGCATAGGCCAGTTAACCAGCAAGTCACCTAGTGGTAAGTGATCTCTACGGTACCTGGTGGTAAGTCCGCCTACGATACCAAAAAAATTATGGGCGCATTGCCGACCTTAAAGGAAAGGGATAATGACCCACACAATTTGTGCGCGATCGCGTTCCAAGAGCCAGTGTATAATGGTTCTCCCGAAGGGCTTGCGACATGACTTCATGGTTGGTTTGGGGCGGGTATAAGAGTGCATCTTTGTATCCCTGTACTTGCGCATCGTTTTCATCATCATTTGCCAGTCCTGTCACTGGCCCCTTGATATGCTTCTTACCTCTTCGGAGTAAAAAGAAGCATTTATAAAGGCCGGCATGATTCTGGTGACCACCGATAAACCCATTGTCGGTGGCCGCTCGTTTTTTGGTCTGCACTGCGCTTACCATCAGGTGTAGTGAAGTCACTTTGCCGTGCTCGGATAAAAATAAAATGCTCATTATTTATATACGATATACAACAGTGGGACTGCTCTATCGTATCGTACATAAAAACGGACACACACCCACACAATGCAAGCCACGTGTGTGCGAATGCGGGTTTCCTAGTATCGGAGACATTTTTTTCCTTTTATAACTCGTTTAACACACATATTTATGTGCATAGTTCAATAAAAACCTCACTTATGCGGCATGCGGCCCAACTGCACTGCGGGAACTGTTGCCCTTTGTGTTATTTACTTTACGCTTAGTAATGTAAATATCGTTCAATAATCTAATATATATTAGGTCCTTACATATGAAATTGGCGTTTTTCGTACTGGCCACTTTAATCACAAATTTCTCCTCTTTGGTAAGGAATTCCAAATTCAAATTTGTACAGCTATAGACTCATGTATTTGTGCTTCGATGATCGTCATTCATTTGTTTTTTTTCTTCTGTTTTTTTCTGTTTGCGTCACTCATTTTACAAAATGGAAAACTTAAAATATCGCATTATTTACGAGTACGAGTTCCGCCGTGGCACTAGTGCTGCGGAAACAACTCGAAGGGTGAATGATGTGTATGGCGGTCGTGTTGCAAAAGAAAACACAGTTCGTTTTTGGTTCCAACGTTTTCGTTCTGGAAATTTCGACCTGCAGAACAAGCCCCGTGGACGGCCTGAGACTCAAGTTGATAATGAAGAGTTGAAGGCTATTGTGGAAGCGGATCCATCGCAAACCACGTCCGAGTTAGCTGCAGGCTGCGATGTTAGTGATAAAACTGTTTTAATTCACTTGAAGCAAATTGGGAAGATTAAAAAGCTTGAAAGGTGGGTACCTCACGAATTGACTGAAGCGAACCGGCAAACGCGCGTCGACTGCTGCGTTACATTACTAAACCGGCACAATAATGAAGCTATTTTAAACCGAATCATTACCTGTGATGAAAAATGGGTTCTTTACGATAATCGGAAGCGCTCAGCGCAATGGTTGGATCCTGGCCAGCCAGCCAAATCCTGTCCCAAGCGAAAATTAACCCCATAAAAGTTACTTGTAAGCGTTTGGTGGACTAGTGCCGGTATTGTTCATTACAGTTTTCTCAAATCTGGCCAGACTATTACGGCTGATGTCTATTGTCAGCAATTGCAAACCATGATGGAAAAGCTAGCGGCTAAACAACCTAGGCTGGTCAATCGCTCCACGCCACTGCTGCTTCACGACAACGCTAGACCACACACTGCACAACAGACGGCTACTAAATTAGAAGAGCTTCAATTGGAAAGTCTAAGACATCCTCCGTACTCCCCGGACCTTGCTCCAACAGATTATCATTTTTTTCGAAATTTGGATAACTTCTTGCAAGGGAAAAAATTCAACTCCGATGGGGCAGTCCAAATCGCCTTCAAAGATTTTATTGATTCCCGTCCGACTGGTTTTTTTAGTAAAGGGATCAATGAACTACCTATGAGATGGCAAAAGTGCATAGAAAATAATGGTTCATACTTTGATTAATTAAATATATTATATTAAAAAATATTCGACTTTTTGTTCCTCCCATACAAAACGCCAATTTCATATGTAAGGACCTAATATCTAGATATTGGTTTGAAAATTGTTTTATTTATTTATTTATTTTTTGGTGATATAATCCGGTTAAGATGTAATATTATGGTTAAATAATTCATGCATTACCTTATTTGTGATGTTAGGTGAATGTGGGAGCCCAGTTTTTGTCTAGCAAGATTGGTATCTTAGAATCCATATCGTCACTGGATAGGCAGAAATATTAGAGCGCAAATACGCGTACTTTACGGTATAGCAATTTAAATTATTTTTTTACGATAATTCAATACAAAATAAATGTAAAAATGTACACCCACTTGCATCTACTGCTCTACTCCCGTGGGTCATAGGATGATAAATAGCTATGAACTAGTTTTTCACAAATATAAAAAAACAGGAACACTTTCCAATGTTTCTTTCCATAAAAACCTTATTCGGATTATTACGACAAATTTAATAAAAAAAATAGGCCAGTCGGTCCAGCCGATCTCAAGTTGATTCGTTGGTAACGCAACGAATAGCATTTCGCTGTTATTTAAATAGACGATAATTATAGACTTTCTTTCGCCTGGCGTTATCCCGGTTTACTGACAGGGTCTGACTTCATACTTAAACGCTTCCACTTCGCCCGATCTGGAGCATCCTTCGTTGTGAGACCATTGGCTCTCATGTCTCGCTCCAATATGTCAAGCCAACGCTTTTTGAGCCATCTACGGGTTCGGTCGCAAATGCCCAGATCATAATAGTGAGTGTGGTTTTATACAAAATCTAGTTTCTTGATGTTACGTCCAAGAGTAATAGTCTACGTATGCAAAAAAACCCACAAAAATTATAAATTAGATTTTATACACATCACGGAAAAAAAACAAATTTATTTTTGCGCCGTTTTTACGATAATTATTCATGATACTTGACATGCGAGTATTTCCTCGTACATATGATTGATATGTGTTTTTCTAAGGCTTCCTTCAACTAATCGATTTTGTATAGAATGCATTTCGGATTGTTTTTTTACTAGCTGTCAGTTACAAATCTAGCAAGGTCATGACTAATTGGAAAAATAATAGAGATACATTACATATTTATGTTGCAATTGTTGAAAACTATGTACATTACAATTGATTTTTAAAATGTATCTGAATAAATAAAAAATGGAAGACAAGACAAATTTTAGTGTCTGGTGTTCATATCACGTGAAACATACAGTACAAAATTTGATAATGGTTTCATTATTGTATCAGAGGAATCCTGTTTGAAAATTGTGGATCATTTCATTTTAATACGTATCAAAAAATAAACTTGCAAAATTTGATCAATCAGCTGCAATTTTTAAACCGTCAGTTCCAGAAAAATATGGCAAAAGTAACAAAGAGAATCAGTAATTAAAATTGAAAAGCAAATCAACGTAGGTACTAGGTGGTTAACAATGATACCTAGACCTTAGCGAGCAGGTTGCACACACACAAACGCACATGAATGGTGCGGGCGGGGCCCGTGGCACCAATACGGCAAGTACTGTTGGAGCAACCATACTATGATATTTTTGAAGCTGTTGTTATTTGAATGGTTCGAAATCTCGATATATACTAAGAATTTACACAGAGACGTGAACTTCTTTCTAACGATCAGAGTACAGTAGTAGTTTTTTTTATTTTGATCGGCAAAGTGGCTACACTGTATCTTATATAATATAATGTCGAACAAATATGATATCGAAAAGCGTATCCGGCTCTCGACTCGTCAGAATTATGTCAACCGGAAGTAACTGATCCATCGAAACTAGTCACACAATAGCCGGTTTTCATCATTATGGTCGACGGTCGATATTCAGTAGCTTCTGAGTATTTATTAGGTTCCTGAATTCTGAACCGAAGGTCACTAGCATAGTCAACGAAATAAGATGGAAAATACACTATAATGTGCCTATAACTGTCAAGGAGTGTTGTCGTTACTACCAAATATGACTGACCATAATATGTTCAATGCAAGACCTCATTAACATTTGTAAATGTTACTTACGGACCTACAAAAGATTTGCGTGGCTCACATATACTACACCTGGATAAAATTCTAGATCTGACATTTATATTACATCTCTAGAAATTTAATGACTTTGACCGTAAGTAACTTACAATATTGTCCGGTTTAGTAATTTCTTAGTAATACACTTACGTAACTAGGTTACGTGAGTAAAAGTTACAAATATAATTGAGGCTTCCTTATTTCCGCTTTGCACAAAAACAAGAGTTTGCCCAATTTTATTCATGCTTGCCACTGACATGAACAATCTGACATTGTTTATTCCAAAATAATCTTGAAGCACGCTTTCCTCGAACATACAATACAAAAATTCCTCGGAACCTTGCACGCGGACACGAAGTTCGTACCTTTTACCTTTAACCGTAACTTGAGTTTTTATCAATGCCAATTAAAAGTCAGTGTCGGTAACAGGTCGGTATAGCCTACATTACGTTACTTTCTCCGTTCACGCGACTTGTGAAATAAATTTATGAAGTAAGCGGGAGCCTTGATTGGCTCTGAAATATTGACTTGTTAAATAATTTGACGTAGCCGGCTAAGGAAATATAAGATCTGGTCCTTTTCTTATTACGTCTACCACTTTTAGATTAATAATATGATGGCATACCATCACCATGTTTATGACGTAGGATGTTGTACTTCTATGTGATATACGTATTATTTCTAAGTATAAATAAATAGAACCAAAGATTAAGTAATATATTGACAACCACTTTTGACACACAAATTTAAAACAAAGTCTGATGATATTGTGCGTATTTATGAGCGGTGGAGATAATTTACTATCAGGTAAGCCACAAGCCCTTGCCGAATATTGCTATAAAAAAGTTTCTAATCGTACTTTTAACCGAATATAAACACAGATTTCTATTTAATGTAGAGCCACACTAGGAAACATATCAAACGAAGAAAAACTAGTAAATCCTTACTCAGATGTATGCACGTATCTATGTGTATTGTACAGAGTACAGTCTATAAAAACCAATGATACAATACTGTAAACTCAGAACCCTGTCATCTTTAGGTGACAATCAAAGCTGTCAATGCACAACGTCATAAAGATGAAATTAATGGTCCGATTGTTCACAAGAGGAAGAGAACGTTTTTCTCATGTGTGTTGTTTATCGCGAAATTAATTAATATTGTACATAATGTCGTGACGATATTGCGACAGGCAAAAAAACGCGACATACAGTTTGTGGTGCTGCAACTTGACAACGTTCTCTACAAAATTATTTATTTGAGCAATATTTCTTTTACCTGGTGGTGTCCATATTATAAGTCTAAGAGTTTACTCACCTAGTGTTTCTACAAATGGGCCTTCTATGGTTCTTAGAAGTCTGCATAGCAACAAAAATATCAGGATAGATATTCTTTGATGCATGTGGTTAGCCCATCTAACTCCTTAGATATGAGGTGGCGTAGATTACACTGTATTTCATCAGACAATACTAAACGAATTCTATGGAAGTATGACAAACTATTCTTTTGATGCTAAGATCGGCCATCACCTTCACGACCATGAAGTCATTCTACACCAGAATAGAAGCAGTTCGAGAGGAATGGCAAAGAATAATTAAATGTTTCATCAACACAGAACCACACATTAACTACTCTGCAGAGACTATGAAGAAGAATCATTATTATTTTACTACATATTTTTAGTTTTCCCAAGGCTTATCACTAAGTCTAATCATCAGTTCCTCTCATTTCATTATGGTTGGACTCATTAATATGAATTTTATATTCATGTTCTAAGCATGTTTTCTCTCTTTAGTAGTATTTATTGTTATCTGTCCATCAAGTGGAAAGTTCTATTAAAATTACGACTTAATCTGCTAAACAAAAAAAGTAATGAATTCATGATGACGTTTTGCTGAGGTTGTTTTAATTAAGCTTTTACAATATGACCAGTTAATCGGTATTTTGGGGTACTTCCTCATCGTAATATAAATTATGTTATATCATTTGTTTAATACTGTATGACTACATTTGTTTTTTATAATGTGAATACGCGCATATTGTTGAAAACCCTGCGTTACTCAACATGCTCAGCCACACTCTGAGCATCTTATTCAATTGCCAATTATTGCCCAATGAGTACATGGCCTTAGTAAGGTTGTATCCCCACAACCTAAACGGCAACGTCGCAATATTCAATCACAATTTCCCCTATTTTTCCTTTGTAAGCCGCCAACGTTGGCGCAACGCTCGGTGTGCCGCGCTCAACTGTACCGTTGTTAATTTTTTCCCCTAACCCGTATCGGCGTATCGAAGGTTTTTTCGCAGCGACACGTTTGGAACCGGCCGGTCGCGGTCGGCGGCACCGCGCACTTTTTGCACAGTTAACTCAGCGAATTATTAATTACTCTATTTTCGATTTTCGATGCCGCGCGCGAGTGTGTACATGTTTTTTTTTTCTGGCAGCACGGGCACAGATAACATAACACTATTACTATTTCATATGCATTCTCAGCGTATGACCAAATACGAGTTGATTAGGTTGGAAATATATTAAATATTTCTGTAACACATTCTACGCTGCGTGTTACGTCTCAGTTCCGAAGTAATGATAGTAAACTGAATCTTATATTGGAACAAATAGTATTTGATTAACAAATATTTGGTCACATTGCGTGAAATGTTGGACGTAAGTACAATATAAGTTCTTTATCGTACTGCCAAGGGATTGTATGATGAATAATATGTTTTTGTAGTGACTTGCGCAACGTGCGTCAGTATAATAAAACAAGCATGCACATGAGTTGTAGGCACAACCTTGAGATGTTCTTACAAGCTCATCTGATTATATTGGATGCCTCAATGCCCTTGATCTAGATATCCTAATCGTCGTCATCTTCCTGCCTTCATTTCATTATGTGTCAGCGTATATGCAGATGATACCTATTTGTTGAGTTTAAGTTAAATCTTAGCATACTGTATTTTTGGTTCCAATATATCAATTAGTTCGTAAGGTTTTTGTAGAGATTAACAATAGTAGAGTTATATCTGAAAATAGTAAAGCTAGACCTTAACGTTGCCAGATTTAAAAAAACAAAACTTATTTTGATATTGGTAGTTGAAGAAATTCAATCGAATCAATTTGAAAGAGACATGACGGTTAATGTTGTCACTAATCAAGATTGGAGGAAGAGTGGACCCCTCTACTAAGACCAGGTAACACCGGGCGAAAAGAAGATTGTCGTTAAAGAAATATTTATGCAAATCCTATCTGCTATAGTTAAACAATAATGACCATCAGATTAAGATCCGGGATTCTTTCTAGAGCCTATCTGAATCTAATTTTCACTTTTTATTTGGAACAATTGTGTATTGTTTTAGTTTGTTTCTGCCTAATTGTTATAGTTACATAAAATGACTATCGAAATGATAATTCTATTGCTTTTAGCTCAATGCAAAAAAACACTATTAAATAATAATTTTCTTTACAAGTTATCATAAATGTGAGTACAACAGTATTACATTACATTTCTCACTTAACTACTTTCGTTTATTGACTTTCGTTTATTATTCACGTAATATACACACTGAGTAATATAATCAACGTTTTTACGAATTCGACGTTATTAAAAAGGGCCATATTCTACACAAACTTTCCATAAGTTATTAAATAATCATAAAACAATATTGTGAAAGTTTATATAAAATTATCAAATCATCAGCGAATATAAATAATAAACAAAACGTTGTTTTCTCTCAAACGAGCAGAGATAACGTAAATTTTTTTTATTTGTCGAATGAAGAGATTTTAATAAATATACCGACCACACCCAGCGTCTGAACCTCTATCACACCGTTAGTGATAAATAATTTAATTATTATACTTAAATAAATTTTTGTGTACTTTATATCACATGGACTTTTTAAAGTTAAACAACATTTAAAATAGAGTCATTGAAAAATATAAAAATGAATCCTCCAATGGCGGGGCTTAGGATACAAGCCACCGGCCCTTACGCCCGAGTGAGGAACCTCCTCATAATGCGTGCCGAGTCTAATAATGCTGCCTTCTGCATCTATCGCTTTGCCCAACTGCTGATGATTAGATTATTAACCGAGACATAAGCTGTTAAGTTTCATAATGCCCAGTAATTACATTGGCTTCAATGTCTAATGGAGATGTCTGGGCCTGTACGAATTTTTAGATGTGACATATATTATAGTTGCATTATTCTATATATAACATTAATATCATGTTTTTCTGAAGCTCCTAAGGGCCTTAATATAAAAAAACCTCGGGTTTACCTTTATAACGTTCTTTAAGGTATATCAAATATGAAACAATTCGCGTCAAATGCGGTTTTATGGAGTTCATGACGGTGTGATACGAAGCAGCGGCGTAGTGTGAACGAGTCCGTAAGTGTCCGCTTATGATATGCGAAAATTAATAAATAATAATGTTCCCGCCCTTACTGCGGCCAGTAAATGATTGTACGTGGATATGGACTATGGTCTCTCATCGATATGGACTATGGTCCAAAAACCTTTAAAGAAACACTTAATACTATCGCTAAGTGCAAAGAGACTCAGAGAAGGGAGACAGCTCTTTGTGATTGTCTTGTAAAAAATAAATTAATTAATAAGTGGTTATAAACGAATAATTAAGATCAAGGTTATAAAAATGGACCAAATAATATAAATAAAAATCTTTTGGATGAAGACGATGTAGGACAAGTGGTCGAAATTATAGAATAAAGGGTTTACAAAATGATGTGTGTATGCAACCGATATATGCATACATTCAACCGCATGAATGATATTGATTTATTTATTACCTTGCTAATGTCCAATTAACTTTTATGAAAAATAATATGGGCTTAAATGACTTAATATTATTATCAGATCTTGGAACAAAAATCATATTGGGTACAGTGCCATCTTTTACAATTTTGTTACAAACATAGGATCGAATAATAAGATTTATATTATGAATATTAAGGTAAACGTTATGTAAATATATCTAAACTAGCTTTTGCTCGCGGCTCCGCCCACGTGATCAAATAAACAAACAAACAATCAAACTCTATAGCTTTATAATATTAGTATAGATTTGATTTTGATTTGACAACGGAAGCCTTCAAATAATATTATTTTGGTAGCTTAGCAACGGAAGCCTTCAAATATGAATAATTTTCCCCGTTTTTGCAACATTTTTCACTGATGCTGCGCTTCTAATGGTCGCAGCGTAATGTTATATATCCTAAAGCCTTCCTCGATAAATGGACTATCCAACACAAAAAGAATTTTTCAATTCGAACCAGTAATTCCTGAGATTAGCGCGTTCAAACAAACAAACAAACAAACAAACAAACAAACAATCAAACAATCAAACTCTACAGCTTTATTATTAGTATAGATAATATTTATGCAAAACAAATAGGTCGTTTGACTCGTTTAACTGCAACATTCGATTAAATTTACTTGTAACGAGTTATCGAAGTATGTTTGAATCGATTTATTGAGCCTATCTTATCATCATCAGCTTAAGCCGCGCGTGTTAAATATTGTCATCTCGTTTGTAATAGTTATTTAAGTAACAGAACTTCAAACCGAAATCTTCAAAGGCTTTATAATTCATCATCGAAGCGTATTTTTGTAAGATGTATAATATCATAGTCCTTTTTATACTGCATGGGGTTATTCCAGATTAATGGCAGGGTGCGCCTTCCTCCATCGTAATTTGACGGTGGATTTGGTATTATGTGGGGCGACCCACCATACGACCCCCCACAACTCGCAACGGGAACCTAGTTTCGCTACTGCCTCGTCCGTTAACATGCAGGTTAGGATAATTTTTGGGCTTAAAATGTTGGTGGCCCACTACACTCCATATATGTATATCGAAGGTCCATATGAATAAGATCTTCCCAAGAGTTTATGGTGTTGGGATTACTTCGTGATAAATAAAGTGCCATAGCCTTGGTTTTTTTAAAAGACGCTTCTTCATTTGTTCATAATCATAGGATAACATGTTTTTTGTTCAATTCTTAAATTAAAAAGGATATTTTTCAAAACAAAAGGATAACAACATAAACGAAGTACCAGGAGTACATAAAAGAAAAGAAATCACTACAATTACTAAGAAATCAAGAAAACGGCGAGCTAATTCAATCGTGACATAGTGAACACGACCGCTAACACGGTGTCGTTTTTCTTTAAAAAAATTAGAGACAATAACAGCACAGTGTTGTTGTTGGAAAACGGATTGTAAGTAAACGTTGATTGCCTTGAAGCTGCATTAAAGTCGTCCGTCTCATTTAAACGCGTGATAACGCGCATAATCTATCCCTTTCTAGCAATTACGCAAAAGACAAGGTTTAAAGAACGCTGGAACTTGTATTAAAATTGTTTTCTAATATTCACGAATTTTTGTTTTATTGGCCTTGTATTGCCTTTTGAGTTCCGTTAACTAATAAAAAAATTAAAGTTTCCGCGTGTATTTTTATGTTTTTATAACAATGTAAAAGTATTATTATTTTATATCCACAACAATTTTAAACGTGATGAAACTGTTGAGGAAATATTTAATACCTGAAGCGTCACTTTTGGGAATAACTATAAAATTGTAAATACTTTGCTTCGTTAAGTAAACCTTTAATAAAGCAATCAGTTTCCGATCATTATTATTATATAATGGCTTAATATAGTCATGTAATTTTTAGGCTGTTATGTATTGAAATATTTCACGGATTTATAATTACTTTGTTACCAAGAAAGAAAGGATGTATGTAGTTACCGCTAAAAAATAACCTTACGTCATTTAATAGAATTGTATGAAATCCTTAACAAATAAAAAATTTATCCAAATAGAAATTGATTACATACATTTTTTATAGCATAGACCGACAAACGAGCAAGTGGGTCACCTGATGGCAAGTGATCTCCACCATCCATGCACGCCCACAACACTAGACGAATCATAGGCGCGTTGCTAGGCTCACAGAGAAGGGATAATTAAGGGATGGGGAAGGGGAGGGGGGATGCATGCTGTAGAAAACTGTTTATGAGCGTGGCTCTACCACTAAAAAAAACATTTCAATATTCGCCATGCAAATAAACTTGTGAGTTATTAAGTTTTTAACCTATATGGCGATGGCACTATTATCACATCATAGGACGGAAATAAACGCGGTGCACTAGTTTCATATTAGTTTCGCGAAATCGTACTTCTGCCGGACCATTAAGCTGTGGAATAGTTTGCCGGCACACGTGTTCCCTTCTTCCTATTCCAGAGTGTTTTTCCAGTTTTGCTGGTGGGAGGATACTTGTATCCGACCGGATAGCGACCACCGTACATTGGTGCTAAAACCTGCCATAGTGGCCCACCTTGTGTGGGTCGCGTTACAGGGTCAGCCAGTGTATATCCGGTTCCTCCAGGTGGCTTGCCCCCTGATCCTAACCCTTTTCCCATCCCTTTTTCCTTCCCCTCCCCCTTGGTCCTTTGGTAGGCCGGCATGATCTTGCCGACCTACGATGGACACATTGTTTATCGTTGGTCGACACTATTCTTGGATTGCGCTACACTTACCATCAGGTGTAACGTAGTCACTTTGCCGAGTCAGGATAAAAAAAAAAAAAAGTAACCGATGATGGTGAGCGTCTACCACTACCAACAACAACGACCATTCTGTCAAGAGTATCCAACTAGGAAGACATCTCATATCAGTGCTTCTGGAGGATAATATACTCGTAATTATCCATATAACATATCTGCTTAATCACCGTTCTATACAAACAGTATAGACAGCAGGTGCAGAAGCCGGAAAATCCAAAGGAAATGACGCAATCGTAACGTTATTCCGCTGACCTACTGCATATAAAAAATAACAGTGCATCCGTGGGTACAAAAAATATGTTTTTTTACTTTGAAATATCTTGTTGATGGAGTTAATTTAATATACAAGTGGAATTGATTGTATAAGGACAATGATTAGTCATTAGGTTGCGTTGATGAAGCTATGTGACAGGTCTTCATTGCGTGATCATTTTACAACACATTATTGATATCGTGAAGTGAGCAAGTAAGATACTATTTTTAAAGATGAATACTCAGATTTCATAATTAATTTTGTACCAGATAATCTTGGTGCTTATCACATCATGGGATTTAAATAGGCTCGGCGAAGCACCCCTACCTTCCACTTTAGAGGTACAAGCGTGTGATTATGAATGAATTAATTTTTATTTTCGTACTATATGCCTTCATCTTTACACGTCTGTTGTATGTGGTGTACAGAGATAATGACTGACTGCCTGTTACTATTGATGACTTTATATAGAAATATGGCTGACGGTTACTGTTACATCAATTCATCAATCAAAACTACATACATTTTAGAAACCCATACATACCATGCACAGATACCAAGACTTGCATAGATAAAATGAAATATCGATTGCGATAATTGCTTTATATTGAATGATTTCTTTTTATTTGTTTAATTCAATGAAGAGACGAGCAAGGCGCGCACGCCTGCCCATAAACAGAAGCAATACCAAATAGAACTTTGCATTACAAAGCACTGCATGTCATTGAACTACGCTCGTAACCCCGAGACATAGGATGCTAAGTCTCATAATGCCCAGTAATTTCACTGGCTTCAATGTCTTTCAAACCGAACCTCAACAGTACTTAGACACTATATCTTGACGGCAGAAATAGACAAATCTGTGGTACCAACCCAGACAGCCTCTCGCATACAAGGGACCTACCACCTTGTGTTAATATATTTCCTACTAGCTGTCCCTCGCGGCTCCGCCCGCGTGATCTGCTTTTTCCGGGATAAACGTAGCCTAACAGTGGCGCCATGTGTCGAAAATTGATCGTACCCTCTCAGAAACCTTCGTGGGCTCATGCACAACAACTTTGTTAAAGATCATCACATGATCAAATGCATAGTTTTGTCGGGAAAGATTTGATCGTCTTGGTCGCGGCATTGTTAATGATGATTCAAAGAGAAAACAAATTACTGATGATATTATCAATTACGTTTAGCTAATTGTAGTTTTTTTTACCATACTAAAGACAAAATTACGTTTAGCTGTCATTTAAGTTTTGTTATTTCACTGTCATTTGCGTTTTCTGTCATGTCAGATGTGTTTTTGTTATACCACGTTTTATAGTGACTTGACTGAAACGCAGACGAACGGGATAAAAAGTATCCTATGTCCGTCTCCTGGTTCTAAGCTACCTCTCCACCAATTTTCAGCTAAATCCGTTCAGCCGTTCTTGAGTTATAAGTGGTGTAACTAACACCACTTTCTTTTATATATATAGATATAGTGTTAGACATGTTAAATTATAGATATGTATTCAAACAACAAACATTTTGACAATCAATTATAGTTCTTAATTCCATCCTAACACATACTAATATCAAACACAGTTTTTATTGGCAGGAAAAATAGATGAACAAAATAATAATTAGTTTATTTTTATAGCGTGTTAGTTGTCCGTGACTTGGTCTTATCGGACACCGTGTGTATTTTTTAGTTTAATACATGAATTTTATTGAAATAAATATGAATGAATCTAATTAATTGAAAATTGTTCCTGCTACGGCTATAGGCTCAGTCTCACATGATGGGACTTAAGGTCAAGGATGAGTGCACAAGTTCCACTTCTCCCTACCCCTTAGGGGTGAAGGTGTATTAAAATTATAACTAACACATAACCCTGGATAGTGAGTACAAGGTCAGTACACAAAGGTAGAAACAAACTTCGATATCTAAAGAATTCTGAACGATAATTACTTAGCCAAATCTGTATTAAGAACACAGTAACTAGGCCGCAATGACAACAGTTTCAAGATATTTTTTTTTTAATTCTCATTACTTCCGACAGAAATAATATAACGGATACGATCAAATTAAATTTGTGTATGTATTTTTTACTCTCAATACTTTCGCTGCAAATAATAAAACGAATTCGATCGAATTAATTATGTCTCTTTACGCTAAATGAACTGCGTGGAACGAATAATCGTATTCTTGAATTCAATTTTGTCGAATTAATTTATGTTTACCACTCAAATATTACTTTATAAAAGACCTAAGTTGGGCTTATGGATCCTAAGACATCGTAACTTTATCATTCAGATGACCAAGGTCTTCCCAATAGATGTCAACAACCGGACGGTTTTTACACAAGATACCACGACGGTCCAGCTAGCTGGAAAAGGATCAAGGCCACAACATAAATATCTTTATTCTAATAATATATGCACACCTACCCATGAATAAGTACGGATAGAAGCCAAGAAAACTCGTATTATAAAAGACTCATTTTAATTACAGGAAACTCGCAACTACAGTCACAAACCCACACAGCCACAAAAGTTGACGTTGCACTGTACGTACGGATAGTAAATAAATTGTTTAAAACATTAACGGCCTATTTCATAATATTCGATTAAGATTGAATTATCGATTAAGGTTTAAGACTCCTATTTTTAAAGTAACTTGTACTTGTTGACACTTTTATTTCGTGAATAGCAATAACTTCAATGTATACTACTAGACCTGTTGGGCTCCTAAACTCTGAATAACGAGGCCGCGTCAAGAAATTTGAAAGTAAAAATCTAATGACACGTCCTCGTAAATTACAGTTTTCTGTAATATTCTCAACTGTCGTACGACAAATCCTTAAGTGGGGCTTTATAGATTTACCCTTTTTTTACAATTTCAATATTTAATTTTCAACCAAGATATTTCTTTATCCGAGCACGGCAAAGTGATTGTACTGCACCTGATGGCAAGCGCAGTGCAGTCCAAAAAAATTCACCGACAAATAATGAGTTTGTCAATTACTAGAATCATGCCGGCTTGTATAAATGATTGATCTCTTCATAGTCTGAAGAGTGAAGAAGCAAGTCGAGGAGTTTGCGACAGGACGGGCGGATGACCGTTGTAGCACAGAGATGCAAGGATGGCCCCCTATAGCCGCCCCACCAACTATCAAGTCCTGTCACAATCCCCTCGAAAGAACCGGATATACACTGGCTGATCCTGGGATCCACGCAAGGTGTGTGGGTTACTATGGCAGATTTTAAACACCATATTGTGTACGGTGGGCGCTATTTGGGCGGACATGAATATCCTACCAGCAGCATATTATAGTTGCTATCCGTACAAATATTTTCCTTGTATAATGAAATGCATTTAGATTGAAGTTACAAGATGCGGACTGTGACTCACAAGATACTTTGATAAAACTATAAAATGTATAGTTAAACTAACTTATGTAACACCGGTTTAAAATGTTAACAACAATGCGAATCAGCTGCATTCAATGTAGGTTACTTGCACACGAGGCTGCTATCTTCTTAAAGGATGGTCAATTGACGGTGATTTTAAGTTTAATACATACATACATAGACTCACGCCTGTTTCCTATAGGGGTAGGCAGAGACAACGGACTTCCACCTGCTACGATTCTTACACACCTCTCTGGCCTCTTTCACTCTCATTATATTCTTCATGCATTCACGTCGGTTCAGGGTACGTCTGAGCTGGCCTTTCGAGAATATCTCCAACTTGATCTAAGAACGTCCTTTGTAAGTTTAATGCTGTTCAAATATTAATATGCACGTCCTTATCTATGAAGTGGTAGATAAAGTTGCAACTAGTGTACCTACAGTTCGGTGATCTCATTTTCGTCGCAGACGTTAGTGAAACGCTCATAGCCAGTTGCACTCTCTGTTTTTTTTTATCTGAGCACGGCAAATTGACTGCTACATCTGATAATCAAGCTAAGAATAATATATTTGCTAAGTAGGCCTTTATATTAATAATGCCCATAAAACAAATGGAAATATGGTAATTGGTCTTGAATTTCGATTTGTGGATATGAGTTAAGCATCAAGATAGACCATTAAGTCCCGACAAGGACGACGTAAATTCAAGATGTCTATAGATATTTAGATCTTTATTTAGACTTTTTTTTCATGCATTTTAACATGTTCCTAAAACGCAAAATATAAAGTTTTTACTATTACATTTCCGTAACAGCGGCCGTGGCGTAGTGGATGAGTAGCGGGCTAGTAAGCGAGAGGCCGCGGGTTCAATTCCCGCACCGAAAGATTTTTTTTGTGTATCCGCGAATATTTTTTTGATTTTGAGTGGTAGAGCCACGCTGTAGACAGTTTTGTTTGTTTGAATGGGCTGACCCAACCGGGTCGTTACCACTGTCTCACAGAAAACCGACGTAAAGTAGCGGCTTGCTGCTGCGTTTTGTACGGTGAGTGAGATATCCGGAAGCCCAAATCCCCTCCCCTTCCCAATCTTTAATTATCCCTTTCCTTTAAGGTTGGCAACGCGCCCATGATTCTTCTTGTGAAGGGCGTACATGGGCGGTGGAGATCACTTACCATCAGGTGACCCATTTGCTCGATAGCCGGCCTATGCTATAAAAAAAAATTGTTTCGGGTCTGGTTGTTTCTCCTCATAGGGGTTGGTGTCAGGTAGGCGGCCGGTCGTAAAAACTACTAGTCAAATCTTCCTGTAACATGTGTTACAAAGCATGTTGCGCCGACCCCATTACGAGGGGGATAAGGATATCTAATACTAGACGTTGTCGAAATCATCGAAAAATCGTTGAAGCCATAATCTAAATTTAGGAAAGGAATAGAAATCTCCGACAAAAAAGAGAGGTGATTTAAATTTGACCATCTTCTTCACGAAACCTATAATGAACTTTCACGCTTGGCTATGACATGTTTAATGGCACCATATACACAATCTTGAAGGGGCACGTCGAGCTGGCAATGTTTTGACACACACGCAACAGAGCGCGACGTTTTTTGTGCTCTCACACTGACATTTCCGCTCCCGTAATGACATGACATACGGTTTGATGTGCGACGATGTGGGGATATATCTCAGGGATACGTCTCATGTAACACGGATAAAATATCGTGTCGTATTGAATGTTACAGATGTAACAATGTATTGAAATCTTACATAAATACATACGCACTCACGACAGGTATCCAAGAAGAGAAGAGTAGGCAGAGGTGTAACCAGTAAAACCACATTTTGCCGAGCATATCTCCATCCTATGATGTGAAAGAGGGCGAGCCTTTCGCCATACCGGGCACTATTCTAGACCCCGGGCTACATAGACAAAGCATTTTGTGATAGAAAAACCCAAAATCACTTTTACCCAACCCGGGAATCGAACCCGAGACCTCAGCGTAGCAGTCATACTGTGTGCGCAATACAACTGCGCCACCGAGGCAACTGCCTAAGTTAAGTTAAGTCTTATACATAAACAATTAAAAATATAGCATAAATTTATTAGTTAAAATCTAGAGTTCGCTAAACATTGGAATCTTGCTACTGTTGATATTAGGAGCCTAAAATGTATACTGAAGAAGTGCAAAACTATCTCGTTTAAACAACCAGGAGAATGCATATAAGGCAGGTCGGTCGTAAAGCCAATCTGTCAAAACCTTACAACAACTGGCAAATAAGTACCGATTATACAAGTAAACCGTTATATCTAGCTTAGCCTAAGACATCAAGTCCATGTCCAAGGATAAATCCTTTACTACGCATGATCTTGTAGAACCGACCATCGTGACTGACAAGTGTGATATGCCAAATTGGATCCTATAGCCACGTGACAAGAGCGATTATGCATATCAACTAAATTAAAATCGACAGATGTCGGACAAACAGTGAAGCAATTTCGATTGTAAACATTTAATCGATACATTATACTTTGTAGTACATTAGCGATACTTTTAATGTGAACTTGTTGAGTGAAGTTGACATTATGATATTGGAACGTAGTTCCTTATCGCGCGTTGCGAAAGGGGGCTAGACGGAAAAAATTGGTACGAAAAGTTTGCACGACATAATTCTCCGACCAAGAATAAATATAATATTAATTTGATATCTAGCACACAAAGTTAAAGTCGAAATTCCGTTAATAAAAGTAAAACTTATGACATATGGAAATGTAGACGTGGTTTGAAATTTGAATTTTTGATTATCGAACACGGCGCGGCGGTCCACCGTTTAGGCTGCGTTTAGACGACGCGAAAAATTTCGTGCGGCCGTTTACACGATCGCGCAGTCGCCGCGTGGTTGGAGCGTTGCGAAGTATTAAACATTATGGCTTAGTCAATAGAGTTTACATTAGTTTTTCGAGTGATTCGAAATTTTTCGAAAATTCGAAATTCGCGCGGCCACAATGCGGTGGGATTCCTTGTCATATAAATGCGCCCTTAGTAGCCAGTCACCAAATTACCTATCATAAAATATTTGAATGTTGGCTGCTTCCAGATTATACAGTGTCTAATATATAGTCTACGGGATGACTGTTTAATATTACGACTCACATCGAATGTTCTGGAACTCTCTAGAACGTTCGGTGTGACGTCACGTAGACTGTAAGACCGGCCGGTGCTCGCCGATTTACGGGCTGGGCGACGTAGCAGCCGGTGTGCTCCCTTCGGACCCTCCGTCCCCCCCGAGATCGAGATCATTTTAGTCAAGCCCGAGAGGTGGTCAAGCGCGAGCAGTCCATCGATCAACGGAAGGTTCGAGAGAAATCGAGAACCTTCCGGGTGACGTCACGCGCGCCGATTGACCAGCCAACGCTAGCCGACCTCCCTGGAGCTTCGAGAATTATGGAAGTACCAGGTGTTCAAACCCGTTCCCCCTACCCCCACCCAATTTGTCCTCACCCCCCCTCGGCCTAAATCGGTAATTTTTGAGGCTAGAGGGTCGTGCGACGGCTTGTCGCAATCGGCTTATTGAGCCCGACACTTTGGCCCCAATAAAAATAAATTTCGACCCCCCAGTAAGAAAGATCTGTAAAAATATCTCTAAAAATTCAAATATCTCAGAAACTACAATAGATAGACAAATAAAATTTTATTAAAATTCCTTCACTAATTAATCGAAAGGAACTTCGTTCCATCCGGGTGTCCCTTGACACCTCTCAAGTTTTTTTTTTATACGGGTCGCTTTTATTTATTCATTTTAATTTTTTAAAGCGGGTGTTTTTTTACTTTATGTTTTGTGACTACGGACATAACATAGTTGTAATAAAGCTATTGTATAAAAAAATAAATTTTCGTGTTACTAATAAGGGAATAATATATGATTTCTTTCGAACACGAGTGTCCTCGTTGATGAATATTTGACAGCAATATTAATCTTTTCAATGTGTTTATATAATATGTTGTTACAAAAAATATCTTCAACCTTGCGTGTACAGAGGTGTAAACAAATATGTAAGAAACCTTTAATAAAAATATTAACTCTTTATATTAATTGTGTCCTTTAAATATTTTTCTTACAGTTTGACACATTTAACATCACAATTTGCTACGGTTTACGTCAACTGTCAGTTTGACAAATGCCAGTCGACGAATGCGCGAAAAAAGCACAAAAATCACAAACGCTCTGCGAACATGGAGGAGTAAATATTATGCAAAAATTTACAACCGCCGTTTCATTTTTAATTTTATCGTCCTTTGAGTGTTAATTTAATCTGAACTCTAATTAATTGTGATAAAGTGTGTTTTCAATTGAATATTAATTTGGAAGGGGTAGATTGGTATGTTTTTTATATTATTATAGTAAGTTGAATTTTAATGCGAGGTCCTGTAGGAATTTAAGTGTTTTAAGGTTCAGTCATGCAGAGCGACGACCTTCAAAAGTCGTCAGTCAGTCATAAAAAGTAACTTCTAGCCCCTTTCTAACCTTATTATATAAGGACAATAAAATATACTATTAATGCTAAGTACAATATAAAAAAAGAGAATTTACCTACTGCTATAATAAATTATAAAATGTGAAAGTTTGAATGTTTGTGAGTTTGTTTGAGCCTTAATGGCTGAACAGTTTTGGATGAAACTTGGCACACTGGTAGGCCATGACCTGGGTGAGAGTATCGTTTACGGGGGTGAAGCTGCAAGCAAACGCTAGTAAATAATAAATAAATTTCATAAGTCGCAGTCACCAAGTTACAAACTTCTCGTAGTAAGAGAAGCAAGACCTTTATTTTCATTGGTGTTTGATATCGAAGCGCTTAATATCGGTTGTAGTACAGGCCGGCCGGTGCCGGCACTGGTGCTGGTCAAATGAAATAACTTATTATTTCTGGCTTTTTGAAGCCGAACCGCCTCAATTTTTAAAGTTAATTAACATCTTTGCTATATCTTTGAGCGTCCTATCTGATCATTCAACGACTGATAAAGTCTATCTGTCTATCCACTCAGAGGTAAGGCTTGATGATAGCATTGCATTTTCCCTTAGCACCGAGCTGGGTTTTTACAAGCTTTCCCATTGCTACCTACAAAATCATGCAGCGTGAAGCTTGAGGCGGCCACGCGTTGTGCACTCTGCGGACCCTGTCATTACCGCGGCAGCAGTACACTGGATTTTATTTTTATACGCAAAAGAGCTTCAACATCACTTGATGGCTAAGTACAGTTCTGTCCTGTGTATGAAGCGATATCCAGCAGAGTATAACTATAGCTTGTTATACTCATTAGTCCGATTCAATTCCATCAGACGGCAATGGCATCTTGTAAGACGAAAGTGGGTTTAATATTCGTCTGCATAACTTCTTAAACGTTAACACGGGTAAGAGTTGGGACTCAAAATTCCATTAAAAGATGATCATGGTAGAATCGATCTTCCATAATTTATTTTACCTGAAGCTACACTTATTCTCTCACTAAAATAATTTGATCAAGAGGTTCTAGGTATGAACAATTATGGTATTTTTTTTTACATAAGCAGAATTCGTAAGTAGAACGATCAGCGTTTCAAAGCAATACAAAGGTCAGTCAAAAATTACGATTCCATGTCCGACGTCGTACTCGCGGTACGATTTTTTGCGGCCCTAAAAGTACTGACTCAGCGCCCAGAAGGAGACGTTAACAACTGAAAGACATGGAACAGATTAAGCAAGAAGGCACTAAACTGAGATAATTTCAAGCTTAAAAGTGCCAGCAACACCTATGTGTGCCATCTATCAAGCGTCCAACAGCTGGGATAATACAATCTTAATTAAAAGAGTATACAAAAATACAAGTGAACTCATGGTATCCATAGCGACTTGTTCAATTACCATACAATAGCACCTCGCGCGTCCTTGGCTTTATCTGTTCGACGTTCAGCCTTCCTATGTCGGCTCGTTCTTGCACACTACACATTTTGTTAACATTATTATTTGTGCTGTGGTCATCAACTAATTGTTACATTTAAGTTTACATTCTAACGGGTATTTAATATACCTGCTGCGTTTGAAACAGTCCAATTAGGAGCTACAAAGCCCTTTGGATAACTGTGTTCATTCAGGTTTTACTAGATATAAATAAAATATAAGAACTCAGTGAAATAACTGATGTAGTAAAAGTATTTAACTTAGATCGCAATATGATTTATTTAGCCGCCAAGATAAGCAAATTCTGTTCTGTCATGTTACATTGGTTGATATTATATTTGGTCTGTGCTGTACTTAACATCAGGTTCAGTGTAGTCACTTTGCCGTGCCATAAAAGTAAGAATCTCTCATCATCATCATCATCAGCCACAGGACGTCCACTGCTGAACATAGGCTTCTCCTAAAGATTTCCAGACCGATCTGTTGGAAGCGGCCTGCATCCAGCGACTTCCTGCGACCTTTATCACATCGTCTGTCTACGTTGTAAGCGGACGTCCATCGCTGCGCTTGCCAGTACACACAAAAAATTAGGAAGAATATTATGTTATACCGTTTAACTTGGCCATCTTTATTTACAAGCTAAGTAATGCATTATAGCCTTTAAAGCCATATTTCCTTATCAGTCAGCCATTTCTCACGGGACTTACCGGTTTATGATTTTTATCAAAACATATAACTTAGAAAAGACCTTTAGCCGGCGTAATATATCTTTTTCACAGTAACCTACGGTTATTAAGTACGGGATATTGCTTCAAGATATCACCGGTCGGAGATCTGATGAGGTCTGTACGTGACTTTACGATTCGTGCCTTTTAAGGTAATATGTTCTATCGTTGGTATATATAATTTATGTATCTGTAGTCTTAGCTTTGCTGGTTCCGGGCGTCAGTATAGCAGAGTATCAGAAAAATTTAAAAACTAAAATAAAAATTGATAATACTGAGTCAGTGCTATTGCTATGTATGTAATGGTCGTGTATTGATTTATAGAAACGATTCAAAAATGGGTATTGATATTCTTAGCTTTTAGTATTTTGAGTGGGTTTTATTTTTATTATAAAGATTTTATTTTACTAAAGTTATAGTTTTAAAACAAAACAGTAACAACTGTTGAGTAGGCGTAGCTTATCTTAAGACGAGCAACTTGCAAGTCTCGCCATACTGCAAGCCAATAAAAAAAAAGAAAATAAGAATCTTACTTTTTTCTAATCTTCTTTACATAGTATGAAGTCGCTTCCGCTATCTTTTCGCTTAGATCTTTTAAACTATTCAACGGATTTTAATGCAGTTTCATCAAAAGTTAGAGTGATTCATGAAGAAAATTTATATGTATAATACATACATATTATAATACAGAAAAGCCGTTTTTTTTCTAAAGTACACAAAGTGGAGCATACATGCGCGCGGGTGACACCGCGAGGGATAGCAGGCTCACAATAAAGACCTAGTTAATTTGGCATCAGAACCAGTTTGTTATTTATACAAGGTATATTTTTATTACTTTTGGTCAACTTTTACTCAATCAGACAAAAAACCATAAGGATGCGGATTTAATAGCTGAAAATCAATACAATTATCTTTTTATTGTTTGAATTCTTAAAATATTAATAACGGTAAAACTAAACGATCACGGATGACCTCAAATGTTTGAAAAATAAATGTATAGTAAAACCAACAAGATTAGCGCCAGCCGAATCGTTTTCACGCATACCCATGTCTAATTCTTATCCAGTTCTTAAATTTCTGAACACATTCATTAATTGTTTTGTGATAATTGGTGAGTTTGGAGATATTCCAGCTTTTATGGGATTGTGAATTCCTATTTTTTTTATTAAATGCTATTGTATTGAGAAACTAGTAAGCTTAGGTGAGCTGTTTTTGAAATTTTGATATCGTAAGGTTAATTTTTGAATATGAAAGAATAAATAGACCCCACAGTGCCACAAACCTAATGAGATTTTTTATAAGATAAGCCTTGCTCGTTTGCAAATGGGTCACCTGATTGTAAGTGACCTCTAGCGCCCATGTGCGCCCACAATACAAATCATGGGCGTGTTGCCGATCTTAAAGAAGAGGAATACTTAAGGGATTGGGCTTTCGGATATATCACGCACCATCCAAACAGCAAGCAGCGGCTTACTGCTCGTACGGTGACTGACATAACAGACTTTACTTCGGTTTTCTGTGAGACAGTGATAACGATCTGGTCGAGCCCGCCAATTCATGCTGTAGACTAAACTGCCTATAGCGTAGCTCTACCACTCAAAATAAAATATGGTAAACAATTACATTAATGTATATCGCGTGCCTAGAACGGCGCATTAACTCACAATTATTTAACTTAAACACTGCCTTATTTTGGATATGACACAAAATAAGTTTTAACCTTTTATTCAAGTCAGAGCAACCTTCGTCTCGAATCTTCCGCATACACTGCACAAACGTTATCAGATAAGTTTAATTCTATTTATTAAATTCCCACGCTCATAAAATTGCATCTAAAGAACATCTAGTAATTAAATGTCGGTACAAATCAAAGGGGCACAAGTGGTACACAACACAACAAGTCTACATCCTGTGCGACACGTTCTTGTGACTCATTTACTTACATACACTACTATTTTATTAGTTATACCGTAAGTCTATTTACTAACCGAACTTCAAAAATGGAGGAGGTTCCAAATTTGGCGAGTTTTATATATATTTTGTTTTTTTAATGTATACTTTAAGACGTGTAGAACTACGCTGTAGATAGTTTTGTCTACAGCATGAATGGGTCGGCTTGACCGGGTCGTTATCACTGTCTCACAGAAACTACCTAAAGTTGTGGGTTTCATACGGTGAGCGAGATATCTGGAGGCCCAAATCCGCCTCCCTTCCCAATCCCTTAATTATTTAGCCCTTCCCTTTAAGGTCGGCAACGCGCCTATGATTCTTCTAGCATTGTAGGCGTATATGGGCGGTGGAGATCGCTTACCATCCCGTGACCCACTTATTCGTTTGCCGGTGTATGTTATAAAAAAAAAATAGTAGAATGGTAGGATAGAAGGAAACACGAATTTCACACAACTGTCTTAACCGCTAAAATGCCGCTAGAATCGGCGGGGACCAACTGCCAAAAGGCAGTCATTAAGCTAAAATGATTAATTGAAACTAACACAACGCTATGAAATGAAAGTTTATAACGACTATCAAGTTATAGGCCAATGTCCCTCTAACCCCTCCCCCGATGAACTTCTAGTACTAAACCGGGAAAGTTTTAATGAAACTAATTAACACACAGACAAGTTTACAAACTTTGTTTACAATTACGGTGTAATTATAAAGTACGTTGTTAAGTAAACTCAATAAATAATGTATACAGTTTTAATATACGTTTGTACAATGTATCAAGTGATGCGATTGTACATTTTGTTTTTCGGATTTGTTATAATTTGAAAATTGAAGAAACTAAACGTTACGCGCATTGTAATCCGATTTTGATGACTACTTTTGTATTTTTCACAATTCCGCTATAATGATGTATGTTTTGTATGTATACCTATGTTATTTTGGTAATCTGTCACTGTGTTCTACTTCATCTATATTCGGAGTCATCCACATATGTACTCAACGTATAAAATAGTTTACACTAAATTAAAAAATCAATCCTGGCGCAAACATTAAACGTTGAGTATTTTAGCTAGTCAATACGTTTTAACATTTCGCTCGTATTATTTTTTTAATCGAGCACGAAAAGCGACGGCGCTATACCTGATGGAAATCGTAGTGCAGTCCAAAAACTCAGCGACCACTGACAAACAATGAGTTTATCGGTGGTCACCAGAGTCATGCCGGCCTGTATAAATTCTTCTTCCCTCTTCGGAGAGGTAGTACCCCTATACCCGCTCCAACCAACCATCTAGTCCTGTCGCAAACCCCTTGGGAGAATCGCATATACTCTGGCTGATCCTGGAACGCGATCTACATAGGGTATGTGGATCACTACGGCAGGTTTTAACACCATGTGTACGGTGGTCGCTATCCGGGCGGATATGAATATCCATAATTAGATATTAGTGGCTGATTTTGAATTTGAATTTATATTGTAAATATTCTAGATTAGGGATTTAAATAAGTAATCTAATGGTATGATTGTAAAAATCACTTGTCGGACTCGTACCCAATTTTAATTACCAACATTTGATAACAACTCAAACCGACAAAATGCCACCTGTCCGATAAAAGCCGTCAAAGACAAGCTACTGTCATATAAAAAAATCTGATTGAAATACCAGAAATTCATTAATGAAGCTATCAAAAGTAAAAATAAAAAATAATTTTGTAAATTATTAAAAAAGTACAATCGACATTAAAATTCATTATTCTTTTGATGGCATATCGACAGGTCGGTTATGTCATAATTGCTGATAGAGTGGAACATCAGAGGGCCGCGGCGGCGCCACCTGCCGGTAGCTCGTTACTTTTACTACACTAAACTGGATTAGGTACATTTGACCAGACAAGTGAAATACTGATGTGAAGCTTGTTCATAAACGAATAAAAAATAATTAGAGCTGGTTTAGTAGTTAGCATGTAAAATTTGAATATAGAACATATGAATGAAAACTCTGAAGAAACTTAGGTCTCGTGCCTAAGCTATCTGATTGTCATGTAATGCGTATATTTCAGAAGCTGAATCGTTAAATATGTTTTTTTTTTATGAACAATGGCTCCGACTAATCCTTATGGTAAGTATAGTGAAGACAAAAAAAAAGAAAGAAATTGTGACTTTATTTAGGACATCACCATTTCGAAAAAGCGTTCTGCAAAAGGTATTTCAATATATCCGGGCTGATACCTGTTGGGGCTGATACTGGTCTAAATTTGCCGCTCTGCTAGCAATATCAAATGACAACGATTTTAAAACTTATAAAAAAATTACAATGATTAGCCTAACGAGTATTTCGTCTCCTTCACAAATCATTTGACGAACGAAATAGTTACAAAACAGTGATCCTTGGGTTATTCTCTGACGTTAAGGTATTACTCAAAGTGTTTATAAAAATATAGTGTTTTATTTTTTTTAACACTAACTTAAATAAAATGCATGAATGGATGTAAACTTGTGTCGTCGAAGTTACTCACATTTCTAGTATATATTTTATACTTTGCCAACCCGTTATATAGGTTGTTGTCTACTTTGGCTCAGCCTATATTTGGTGTCATGTACACGGGAACTGATAGGTCTCCAACATTTTGTTTTATGCTGGCATGGTTAAGTGACTACACTACACCTGATGGTAAGTACAGTTCAATACAAAATATCAACCGTCGAGATGTTATAATCCTCAACGGTCACCAGAATTATTCCGGCCTGAAGTAATTTGGTGGACCGGCTGATGGCAGAACGCAGCGTGGTTAGTTAGCTATATTCGAAATTTTGGTAGTGAGAGTATTTCCTATTTAATTCCATAAACGTTGAAGTTTAATGCTAGCATTGTTTACAATATAAATAAATTTGATACAGAAATAAAGTACGCTAAACAAATACCGCACCAATTGCTCCATCTGAAGAAAGTGGTCTTTTGGATATCATCGACCAACTAGTAACTACAGATATTAAACCAAGATGTTTTTATGTATTTGGTGGACGAATTGTATTTCTTTTTTAATTCCTAGACTAGCTAGTTCATGGAGTATAACTACAAAGCTCTACTCAATTCGTATTAATGTACTGCAAGCTTAATCATAATAAAATCAATAGCGTGGAACGAAACGGCAGGAAACAAGATGAAATGGAAAGTAATTAAAACGATGTTAATTGGATGAAATCACCCGCTCTTAATGAGATATCTCTTGGTTGCACTCTGTTTATATTATGGTGCAATGATTGAGTTTTACCCTGGCTTTATTTCTTTTGTAGCCGGCAAACGGAAAAGTCACTGATCAAGTGATCACTGCCGGCTTTCAGTATCTATCCAAAGAAATTACTTTTGTTGAAAGGATTGCGGGTAGGTGAGTGTCCAGAGCTTCTGCTTTCAAAAACAAAACGCGAGTGATCTTTTTTGCGTCCATTTCACTTACTACGATCCTTACATACTCCTTGGCCTTATCTCCATCACTTTTATTAATTCCTTCATGCATACACGGTAGTTACAGTACTTCTGACCTAGCTTTTTTCGAAAATATCTCCGTTTTGATCGTTGAAAGTTCGCCGAGGCCTTCATCATTCAAGCTAATAACAATAAATATAACCTATCCTATATAAAACCTATCTTTCGTTCAATGTTTCACTTTTTCTTTTTTCCTGGCCTTATTCCAGTTTATTGCCAGGAACCACTTTCGTTCTTAGACGCTTCCACTTCGCCCGATTTTGAGTATTTTCTGTAATGATATTTATTATTGGCCCAAAGGTTGTACGTCTTGTGAACGCTTTTTATGCCTTCTTATACTTGCTTCCGACCTACTACTGTAGTTTTCTCAAAATACGATGAAACCACTACAAGCGTCATTCTTGAAGTTTACTTTATTACAATGATAGCTTCACTATTTAAAATAATCGTAAAAAAAAGTTTTATCGTCTAGTTTGACCCCAACCATAGGGCTCGATAGCGAACGGTTCATTTTCATTCGACACAATTAAAAAGATGTCGATCGATTAACTAGCAATTGTCAACAATTGGTCACAATTTAACAATTTACTTCATTTTGTTGTAAAGTACTTCTTTTTATAATGCCGCAAGGACATCTGGTGCTAGACAAGTTTAGAGTTGAAAACGGGATGTTTTAATCAAGATTATATTGAGAAGGTAGTAGTAAATGTTATTGATGATATGTTTTGCCGGGAATAAATGATTTTTTTCTTTCTTTCTTTGATTTGTTTTGGATCTGGGTATTGTGGGACCGTAAATCCCTTAAGCCGTAAAACCCACGACACAGGTGAACCAAGTGTGAAGTCAAGACTATGTATGTGAGCGTTTGGTGCATTATTTTATATACTGGCATTTAAAATTATCAATTCACATTTATTATGTACTTAAGAATTAAAACATATTTTTGGCACATTTGTGTAAAAGTATATAAATACTTTCATTATTTAGATGTCTACACTAATATTATAAAAAGGAAAGATTTGTATTTTTGTATTTAACGAATAAACTTAAAAACTACTAGACCGATTTGAAAACTTCTTTTGCCGTTAGAAAGCTACATTATCACTGAGTAACATAGGCTACTTTTTATCCCGGAAAAGCAGATCACGCGGACGGAGCCGAGAGGAAAAGCTAGTAATTAATAAGACAAATCAAATACATTTCACCTAAAATTCAAATTGCGTCACTCTCAAAAACCTAAACCAGTACTTCGAAATTAGAACATCAAAAAAGTGACAGGCGCGTCAGTGACTCACAAAAGCCTCAATCATAAGACAGAAGCCGTACCACTTTAACGGAAGCCGATTTTTTTTCATGTCGACATATTTTTTTCGACCAATTGTTCTGAATGTGCGATGTCATGACATTTGACGAGCGGCTATTGGTTGATGCGCCGCGTTTGACAGCCAATCGCAGTGCTGAATCGGAAATACGAGAGTCATCTTTCTTAACATTCAAGACGGTGACTCTGCGGTTTGTGGACATTAGATTGGTTCGTGCTTCGTTTATGTACGTGTATATAGTTGTATATATACTTTGTTTAATAATTTCTATGTGAAAGTTTTGTTGATTATATTAAGTCTATAAAATTGTCTTCCAATTCTACTTTCCTTTGCTGTATATCATCGAGTCCTTCAGAATAAAAAAATAGATCAAGTTCACTGCTAGGATATCTTACTATCATTATAAATGTTTGTGAATTTTGATGATTTTTAATCACGATTGCACTCATCACCCTTAGATAATATATCTAGATATATATAGATATCAATTCTACAATGCCCAGTAATTTCACTCCCTGTTGCAATGCCTTTCCACCGTATCACAAAAGTACTTACAAAATGCTGGTTGGTGGAAATAAAGGCGTGAGATTATATGTAACACCAAATTCCAATCTACTCATTTAATACAATAGTTGGAAATATAACGGGGTCGCGTGATTTCCGCGATTCGTCACAGGCACCGGCCAACATTAATCATCATCATCCATGATCATTCCGCCGTGACAGATCATCGCGTATCATGCTTGTTTTTTTTTATCATGCTGACTTCTGTTCGCCACGGACTTTGTGTTTGTCTACGGAGGATTTTATTTATATTAATCTGTGGGTTGAATTTTGTCTATGGTGTTAGGATTGTATTAATGCAATGACTAGGGTGTTGAAACATCCTAGTAAAAAAAAATAGAAGAACGCTTTTTGTCTCAAAACTTACAATAGCAAAAATAAACAAAATTGTGAATAACCTCTAAGTTAGTAGGTCCATCGTGTGCTTATTTCTGCCGCCAAGTAACAAAATATAAGCCCTGTGATATTTCGAATTTATGTACATTAAAGCCAGTAAAGTTACTGGATATTATGACACTTAACATCTTGCATGACGAGTGCAGTCCAGTGCCATGCAATATTTTGTAATTCAAAGTTCTCTGTAGTGTCGTATCTGTTTATGGGCAGGCGTGGCGCTTACCACCAGGCGAGCGACCGTCTCATTTCGCCATTCGAAATAGTAAAGAAAATGTTTGTCCAATCTTCCAGCAATAAATGTGTCTAATCTGAACTTAATAAATCCTGCCTACTGCTATTCCCAGCTTTTTACATCCTGGGATCATCCAGTATTTTTACGCCGGTATAATTTTGGCAACTGTCGAGGGACGGTGTTATATTTGGACTCCATTGTACTTTTTATAATGTTACGTGTAGTTATTTTGCCGTTTTGCGCCGGAAAAAAAACTAAAAATCTAGACTTTATGAGTTAAGCTGTAGACAAATTAGGTCTATCAAATCAAACGCCATAGTAAAAGCCTAAGTTGAAAGTGGTAGAGCCACGCTGTAGAGCCACGTTGTAAGGTAAGTAAGGTATCCTGAGACCCAATTCCCTTTCTTTCCCAATTCCTTCATAGGCGGTGGAGATCATTTACAATAAGGTGACCCACTTGCTCGTTTGACGACCCATGCTATATAAAAAAAAGAGTGAACTCTAAAACATAAACAATTGATTTCTGATTGTACTCGCCATGCCGGTCTATTCGAAAGGGTTTTTATTTTGTTATTGCATAAGAACGTAGCATTACGAGCGTAACATCAATTCCCACGACTAGACAGAATCCGACACGGCTCTTTCGTTGTGGTAGTTATAAACGAAGAATAGCTAATTAATGTTCGGATATTTCGTAACGGAACCATTAGTATGGCTTTTGGTTTTATATTTTGATATTACACGTGGGCTAGTGTTTTGGATAGAGACCGTCGATGACGTAGAGTACAGTAAAAAAAAAACAGAACGTTTGACGAATGTGTCTACCATCGATCGGTGGCAAATGCTCACAATACTGTAATTAGGCTACGCCGAGTCCCTCGGGCACAGTTGTCTAATTTTATGTAATACTAGCTTTTGCTCGCGGCTCCACCCGCGTGATCTTCATACAAACTTTCATCCCCTATTTTATACCCTTGGGAGTAGAATTTATCAAAATCCTTACTTAGCGGATGCCTTCGTCATAACATCTACCTGCATGCCAAATTTCAGCCCAATCCCGCCAGTGGTTTGGGCTGTGCGTTGATAGATCACTATGTCAGTCAGTCACCTTTGAGTTTTATATATTTAGATGAAAAAAATACATATTTATAGGTATAGATATTTCTTGGCAGAACATCCTAGGTTGCGTGCTGGTGGAAGGATATTCGTATCCGACCTGATAGCGACCACCATACACAGTGTTGAGACCCGCCATAAGACACACCTTGTGTGGGTCGCGTTCTGGAGTCAGCCAGTGTATATCCGATTCTCCCGAGGGGGCTTGCCCACTCTTCCTATACCTTTTCCATGCTTTATTCCTTCCTTCCCCTTTGGCCCTGGGATGAGATACTGCAGGGGTCGCCAGTATTCCGTTATCAGGGACCCTTGTAGTTCATCCCAAGGGTCAAAAAAACTATTTTGCTTAACCGTATACCGTGCAGGTATCCTAGCTGGCTTGTCGTTAAAAATTACGGTCTCTTTGTTCAGAAAGTAAATCATATTATAACGTTTTATTCAAAGGTTTGGGAAAATATAATAAACCAAGACAATAGCTAGTAAACTGTGAAAGATTTATGATCAGTGTTAATATGTTATAGCTGTATCAACTTTGATGTTATGTCGGATCATAGAAATCCTTCAAAAATATTCTCAGTAGCAAAAACATTTTCAACATTGGCGCCACTGTCTTCGTTGTTCATCAAATTTACATACTAAACACGTTAGTTCCAGATTTTGCCACCAGCACCGACTACCCTGAGCAAATACACACACAATAGATCGTAAACACCACCTTAAGACAAATGCCATGATTTATTATATGTGACAAAAAGTAGTTAAGTTCTACAAACAGTCCTGTCGCGTCTTTTAGCCTTTATTTAGTGAGACATAAAGTCGAAAATAGCATGGTTTAAAGTAGTGCATTGTGGTGTCTTGGCATGCGGTCCTTGCAGTCTTTATGAGTAAAGAAATAGGGATTAAAATGCAACGTGTCAAAGGCAAAATAAAATTGTTTGATGGAAGCTAATACGATAGCGTATTTTTGTAAGAAAGGGACCGGAATACTAGTGTTCTATTCCGCTTTTTTCTAATTTAATGTGGAATCGAATGGAGCAATAGATGCTTGATTAATATAGGGAAGGGTTGTGGGCTGGGTATCGAGTTGTGGTGTCGATATTTTTAATTATTTGCATATTTAAAGTGGTCTAGAAGAAATGTAGTATCTGTTAAATTCTTTTAATGCCACTCTATTTGTAGAAAAAAAAGCCTTGATGAAAATCATTTTGCAAATTATTGTAATCTTAAATATTTTCTATAGAATAAAGTTTTCACTAAAAATACTTATATTTGATATATCGTTAATCCTCATTGATTAAAATTTGTTGTAATTCACCAAATGTGTCAAAATATATAATTTAGCTTCTACAAATAGAATATGTTGCCAAATGTATAGATCCTTTAATTATCTAAAATTATACTATTTTTACATTGGTTCCTCAGACAATATTTTCTCAATTTTAAATTGTATTTTCGCATAATATTAACATAATTACACAATTCACTTAAAAAATAAATTTATCGATGACGTGTATCGATAAACCAACATCCCTACCTCAGCCGGCTCATCAAAGTGCGCCGTACAGACAATAAGTGAGAAATATAAAATTATAATAAAATTAACTTGGGATTAGTTTTTTGTACAACACCAACATAGCGGTTGTAACTTATAGAATGTACCGGGAATTGTAAAGGTCAAAATGGGAATTAACTTACATCGTTTTTAGATTACCTAAGTAGTTAGTGGTAAGGTTATTGAAGTTTGGTCTCAAAAACTACACATCGTCTAGGTGGCATACAAAGTTTGATAAGATGCCTCTAAGGTACTGGCTTTAGGTACGTGTCCCACTGGCGACGAGTGGCGAGGAGTGAGTGTGGTAAGTGTCGCGCTCGTTGATTGCTGAGCTTGGAGAGTAACCTCATACATTGAACATTCAGTCATCGATTGTTCAACACCCTACCTTATCTTGAAACTTTTATACACCTGCCTTGTTTATTCTCTGCACCACCCAGTGGACTTGTAGAGAATGTGCCATTAAATCCGCCTGTATATATTTTGTATGAAGTGTATTAAGTACTGCCTCGATGATGTAATTGTATTGCGTACGCGGTACAATGGCTGTGCCGAGGTCTTGTGTTCGATCCTCGGGTCGCGTAAAAGTGATATTGGGGTTTTCTGTCATGAAATGTTCAATATCACCCCGGAGTCTGGAATTGCGCTCGGTATGGTGATGGACTCGCCCCCTATCATTATGGGATGGAAATAGACTTGTAGAAATGTGGGTGTACTGGTTATACCTCTGCCTACCCCTTCGGGGATTACAGGCTTGAGGACGTATGTATGTACGTATTAAATAAATAAAAAAAATAACTATTAAAGGTATATCTTTGTTTACACGGAATTACATAACTTATGTACGTTTCTTGGGGAGAAAATAGTCGCTCGATCATTAACTCTTCAGAGATGGGACAATTGCCTTAAGAGTACAAGTTGTGGACTAGAAGTAGATTAGTCCTCCACTAAAACTTCACAAAACATGGTTTATTAATACATAATATTTATTATTATTTAAAATTAGAAGTCAATGCAAACATTTTTTAATCACGTATTTTAGATATAAACGAAATGGTAATTGTCCCACCGATGTTTTGTACAGTGATCAGTAAGTCAGTCCAGGTACACCGTCCAATCAGATTCGAATGTCTGGTCATTCTTAATTCAAAACTAAGTTCATAGTAGACACAAAAAAGTTTGTCAGTACTGATCAATTTTTTATGACATAAAATCAAGGTTTCATTATTAATTTCAGTGTGAACAGACTTTCAATGGAATTAATCAACAAAAACCATACAAATTTTATTTAATCAAGTTAGTTGATCTACTAAAATTGAATCATGTGACCCTGATATAGACTAGCTACTAGAACCATAGTATACTTGATGTTTTTGAAAGCATAAAAGTAAATTTTGTATAAATAATTACAAATTTTGTCTAATTTATTGTACTGGAACTCCCAATCAAGCTAATGCATTTGCAGTCGGTTTATAAGTTTTAGTTAAGTAAAATTTATTTTTCACCTCTTCTTTCTCCAACAAAATCCCAAATAAATTAATTTTGGCAACTATTCCTCTCAGTTCTTTCAAAGTTCAAATCCCATGTCTAAAGTTTAGTAAGTCTACGGGCGGCGCAGGCGCATGATGCGCCCACTCGACGATTATTCATTCCACACGGTGACACATGACGAATCAATCATTCACGGCGAATGGGAACGAATGGGACCGAGTGGCGTTCTGACCGAATGTCTTTTGCGTCTATTGGATTATCTAGATTTTCTTTTCCTTGAAGGAAATGGATGTCGTATGTGTTTAGGCAATTATGGTTGTGGCAGCTAATATATAGCTTAAATAATTCGCATCCTAGGTTGAAATACTTAATTTATTATCTTATATCACGAATTATTTAATGAGCCAAAGCCTTCAAAATTGCTTTAAGTATTCAAGGAATGCAAAAATGCTAAGTTTCATTGGTAGATCGACGCTAATGACAGTTTTTGTTTTATACATGAAAAAGCGGTCTAGACCGGCTTTTAATTTTAGTTAATTTTATTACACAATCAACGCTCCTAGTAAGATATTAAATCAAATCCCCCTTCTTTTCCCAATCCTTACTCCTTTTCTTTAAGGTGGCCAACACATCCATGAATCTTTGGGTGTCCATATGTGGTAAAGTTCACTGACCATCAGTGACTGCTTGTTTGCTATCCTATTCTATAAAATAAATTCAAAAAAATACGACCATCGTGGTTGAACTTAATACGATACACGACTACTTTTTTTTTAGCTCGAAAGTCGATAATAGGACTATAGGATCATAGGATTTCATATATCGATTTAATATACATTAATCTTATTAATATGATATGGTATGATAGATGTCTCAGTGCCTAGTTTTTGCTTATTAATTCCATGTAAATATCTATGTTAGCATAATCAACACCGCGTTGTAACATACTGCCATAAAATAAACATTTTAGCTATGTAACGTCTATAGTAATAGACAAAAAAATTACTACTTACGACAATTCACTATGTGTGACGAAAAAAAGTCTGTCTAATTGCCGGTTCGAAGTATTTTTACGTGCATAGTAATTTTATACTCTATTATAATGGAATAATTTGTATTTTAGTTCAGCAGACACATATTCCGATAAGATTTCATGAACAAACGCACCACGCGTAATTATATGGTTGGTGACAATTATCTACGGGTGTGAGGGTTTACCGTTTTTCATAGAAAACAAAATGTCTATGTAAGGCAGTTGTTGTTTATGGTCTGTGAAAAAATGGCGCTTTTGATAAATACAACGATTTTTTACTCTGTGGAATAGAGCAGATAAATAAGTTTAAATATTATAGATCGAGCCACATTTAGATATTTGCCATTTTCATAAAAAACAATCGATTTCTTTTAATTCTTCTCTAGATGATTTTAAGAAACTTATGTCAGTAACTATTTAGAATATATTATGGTCTCAGGCTAAAAGAAATGTCTTCGGCACATTTCTTCGGTCAGCTAGGAATCTTCTGCCTGTATAAACCTCCAGTACTAGAGACTTTAGTACACCACACTAGCTTTATGTGTAGGAGAATTCTCAGATATGCCCGTTTCCATCACCGTTAAAGAAGAAATTATATCATAAGACACGCGTAACACTTAGAAGAGTGTCGTAGGATCTGAAATCGAAGCCATGACTATACGTCTTGATATCCTGTTCCTCTCCCCGGTAGGCTATTGTAACTGTAATGTTTGTTTTTATAGCATAGACCGGCAAACGAGCAAGTGGGCCACTTGATGGTAAGTAATCTCCACCGCCCATGTACGGCCACAATACCAAAAGACTCATGGGCGCTTTGCCGACCTTAAAGGAAAGGGATAATTAGGCATTGGGAACGGGAGAGGGATGTGGGCTTCCGGATATATCACTCACCGTACGAAACGCAGCAGCAAGCCGCTACTTTACGTCGGTTTTCTGAGAGACAGTGGTAACGACCATCAAGCCGGCCCATTCATGCTGTAGATATTACTGTCTACAGCGTGGCTCTACCACTAAAAATCACTCATAACTAATACAAATATGTACCACTTACCTGAGTCTGCGTTAACCCCAAGCTCGCGGCGAGTTCAGCCCGCTCCGGTAGTGCTAGGTACTGCGTCCTTTGAAACCTTCGGTTCAACTGCTGGAGCTGCAGACTGGAGTATATGGTGCGGGGCTTCCGCATCTTCTTTCCCTTGCCGTTCACACGGAGACCCGGGTCGTCGGAGAGACCGCATTTTTCTGGTGAAAAAAGTGACGTCAAATTTTTGTTTTGTAACACCCTGTTCTAAGTCAATGGTTAGTTGGAAAATTGGTTATTGAAAGTAACGAATACGTCTAAATATTATAAAATAACTAGGTGTCCCTCACGGTTTCATCTGCATGTTACTGCCCTGCTCCCATGGGTCATGGTACATATAAACCTTTCTCATGAATCACTCTATTTATTGTTCAAAACTATATTAAAATCGGTTGAATAGTTTAAAAGATCTAAGCGAACAGACAGCGGAAGCGACTTCATTTTATGCTTTGTAAAGATTAAATACAACCAACAGCTACAAACATACTTATAACTCCACAATTGGCTAATCTGTATCGTAAATATTAGGCACTACGAGGGACTTACTGTCTCCGCCACACCCAGACCCAATACTAACATTTATAGATTAAACAAACATCTTGCTTGGTGCGGGAATCGAATCCGCCGCGGCTTTATAGCCAACAACTTGCCCACTGTGCCACGGAGGCTGCCCATAATCATCTATTACACAGCCTCTTTCATACGTATATTGTTCAAACTCGATACAGGAATTCTAACATACAGCCAAACATCGAAATCCGTTCGGAAACCATATCTCCAACAAAACCCCATCATAAATCATCGCACACAAAACGACGCAATAAATCTACAATATAAATATGCAACTCGTGAAGGCCCGCCGTCCATTTTGTAAAATATATGAAAGCGACTCGCTACTTGATAATAGTCAGTGTAAGTTGTAATTACCGGGCTGCTATCGGATCGCCGCCAGTCTTACAACAGAGTTTTGGCGGCAAACGGCCTCCATGTTTGTTACGTTGGCGCTTTCGGTTTTCGAACGGATGAAAAAAAGTACTATCGCTTTTTGGATTTAGACGTTGATGTTGCTGATGCTGATGAATATTAATCAAAGGATTTTATTTAAGCAAGTTATTAGACCTAAAATGTTGTAGAAAAAGAAAGAAAGTAAATTTTCAGTTCACGCACGGCGAACTTACGCCTGTATAGTTTTGAAGTCATGAAATATTGTCTAACTATTTGTGTAGATATTTACATAAATAATCAAATAATTGCTATATACACTTTTATAAATTTAAACTGTAACTGAAAAGAAATGTATAATAATAAATTGTTAAAAGTATGTAACACATTTGATTAACTGGGCGTAATTAGTTATTTATATTTCGAACCCTCCCACATTATTCGAACGCTCTTACTTTCAAAAGAAAAATATATTAGCGTTGGTACATAGCCAGTGCGTAGTAAATTAAAGATTTAGAAATATTTAAAATAGTGTTTAATGAATTGCCTTTACTGTCCTAGTAAAAGTAACTTGTACGTAATTCGTTGCCCTAACAGCAAATTATACTTTATAACATGCAATATCTTTACGTAGGCCGGTAGCATGATAGTTAAAACAAACACCAAAGGATACTATAATCTTCATATCTGTTGCAAGTGCGATGACGAACGAGCGAATTCCCGGCTTTGCATATCTCTACAATCGTAATATCGTCGGCCAAGAGAGTTTGAATTTGGAATGTGGTTTTGGTTTAAAAATTTTAGACTTTTGTGCCAGTATTATTTATTTGATGTTTAAATAATTACCAATGTAATAACATTTATTTATTTAATGAGATTTGAGGTAAAAAGTATATTTTCCTACGAATACTATTTCGTTATCATATAATTCATTCATTTTCAAATTAATTCATTCAGTATTTAAATGATAAGCCTGGTCAAATACCATCCATTAGTCTTTGAGCTCATAAACGAACCAGTGGCTGAGGCACAACCTCAATAAAATTATATACAGAGAATTAGGAATGTAATTGCTTGATAGAGTAATTTAAATGAGAAAGTACACATTTTCACAATTAATTTTACCTCTGCAATAAGCCTACTGTATTAAAAATAGCGAGGGAAAAAATCAACGCATATTGCTCGTACTGCGTGACTTTCCGAGAAACGATTCCCATGATGTTGCCATGTTAAATGGGTGTGGGTTATACAGGGTTGCCAGCTATGACAATATTCAAGTAAATACTAAAATCAGAGCCAAATCAAAAATGTTTCAGTGGATTCGGAATGTATCTTTGATTTGATTTCAAGGGTACTATAACAAGATGTCGGTATCTAATAAATAATGTCGCCTTTTTCAAAGTGGTAGCTCTCATTTGCGAGACTGCACATGGGTTGATACTACCCTTCGCTTCGTTAGTTTCTGCCACCAAGTAAGTATACGCACCGCCGCGTCAGTTTGAAGGACATTAAATAAAAATAATGACGCTTAAGATGTTACATGTCAGGGTGACGAGCGCAGTACAGTGCAGAGCAGTACTTTTTAATACAGAGTTATGAGTGGTGTTACTATTATTTAGTTTTATGAGTAAGCGTGGAGGTTACCATCTGTTAAGTCCCGTGATACTTCATTTCCTCCAATCCGACTAAGTTTGGTCATCCAAAATTTTGTGATATATCCCTTCACTTAACATTATCCGTATTACAATTTATTATGCCAAACTTTTACTAAATATTACATTCTATGCTAGCTTATTTAAAGATCAATGTAGACTATATAACTATAAAAATGTTGTCCGAAAATTCGCTCAAAACGAAAGCAGCATTGACACGGCAGCCCTACGATATACATAATGCCATGTCGGCATGACAGACGTACAGACAAAACAATGCCGAGTGCTCCAAGGCGGACACACCCCCGGGGCCAGTGATGTCGCGTGTCGACGATAGTGTTGGGATACGTGTCGATAATTAATTTAACAGTTGCAGATATCGATTCCCGCTTTTCTACGTATATTGAATTGTAATTATCGTTCTTGGCTGTCAACACATCATTTGTTTAACACGTACAAGTTTTTATATGCATATTCAATTATCGATGTTTTTAGATAATGTTTACTAATCCAGTGTGAAATGTATGAATGGGGGAAGAATTTAATGCCTCATAACTTCTGATAAAAACATATGAATGCTATAACGTTGCTATTATGCATTTTTGCATGTGATTTATTTTTTGCGTATTCATTTTATTATAATATCAGCAACCAAGGTTTTTAGTAACAAGTGATGCTGTTTTAGCTGCATTGACTTTTGTTTTTTTAATAACTGACACTTATCAGAAACGTCTGACTGTTGCGGTCAAAGATGTGATTTAACTTTGACATGTAAAAATTTTGAGGACAAATCTATATACTGCAAAAGACCTACAGCTGAGTTTCTCGGTGCTTCTTGTCAGACCAGTCGGCATTTCCGAAGCACCGGTAGAGAGACATTTCAATGAAATTTATCCATTATTGACGTGTAAAAGAGCCCTTTGTGGCCTGCTTGGAAAATAAACGTTTTGACTTTGATTATTAATTCAGTTTTTAGTTATTCGAATATTTTTTATACTAAGTGCTAGGCTTTATTAACCCTCACTGAATTTTGAAATAATGTGAATTGACGTCTCTGAGGAACTATCCAGTTCTAAAAAATGACTAATTATTACTTATCCTAATTGACGACTCTGACTATTTCTTTTTTTTTAGCCTGACTATTAAGACAATTAGATTTATTTCATCCCGTTTTATAATTGCAAATAAGTTTTAATTCTACGTGCTCTTATACCACTCAGAGCGGTGTCGGCGACATACTTTTTAACACACGTCACAGAAAGATCTGGCTTGTAGTTTTTACGGTCGCCTGAGAAAGATCTGGCTTTTTACAACCGGCCGCCCGCCAGACCCCAATCTCTCTGGGGATAATCATACTTTCAAATACAAAAATGATTCCTTGTAGAGCATCATCCACACCGTACCGTGTTCAGAAACGTGGCCCGCCCATCCCAATCCCGCCTACCGAAAACCCGAGATAAAACGATCCAGCCAAAAAACAATAAAACCCTTTTCACCTTGTATAAAAAGTTTGTAAAAAACCTCGTTGGTAAGGAGGCTGTTAAAGACGGAAGACTGTTTGCTAGATGACCTAGTAAAGGTCATGCAGAGATGATATTGAAAGTCGTTTAAATTGGGGTTTATTGAGTTTTCATTATTACACATGCACTTATGCCTGTAATCCTCGAAGGGTAGGCAGAGGTGTAACAAATACACCCAAATTTCGCCGAGCGTATTTCCGTTCCATGTGATAGAGGGCGAGCCTATCGCCATACTGATACGCACAATTCTAGAATTGGAGTCAAGACTCCGGGCTGATATTGAGCATTTCATAATAGATAAGCCCAATATCACTTTACCCGACCTGAGGATCGAACCCAAGACCTCAGCTCAGCAGTCGTATCGCGTACGAAATACAACTGCGCCATCGAGGCAGTCAGTTTTTTTTTATTATGACCGAAATTAATATACAATAAGACGCGCGAGTTTTATAAGTGGTAGTGCCACACTGTAGACATTTTTGTCCATGGCATGAATGGGGCATGCAATAACCTGATTACTACTGTCTCGCAGAAAACACATTGTGAACTGACAACTTGTTGTTGCGACGAGTAAGACATCCGGAGGCCCTGAATCCCCCTCCCGTTCCCAGGCATGAATAGCCGGCAACGCATCCATGATGCTTGTGATATTGTGACTGTTCGTGGACAAAATCAAAATCAAAATCAAAATCTTTATTAATCATGTAGGCTAAGAAAGCGCTTATGACAGGTCAAGTACAGAACATATGTCATTAAAAAGACTAACTTAGAATTAAGGGAACTTCGGACTAAACGCCGCGCTAAAGGCTGGCAGGAAAAGGTACACCAACAAGCATGGGAAAAGGGAGGGCATCCTGGACGCTGGAATTTGCTCAGGTGACCTAGTTGCTTGTATCCAGATATCTGCTATTGTGTACTACAACACAGTGTTGATGTTCAGTGGTCTAACACAATACGCGAAGGAGAAGGGAACATTTATAGGCCTCTAGTCTTTGAACGAATAAAAATCTGCAGATCGCAAATGGAAGCTATTCACATACAACAGTTGTATCCCGGATGGTTATATAATACGTTTCCTATTGTTATTATGTGTTCTCGAACCCGGAACCGCGTGGGGGAGGGCAACTGTCCCTAAGCCGTGGGCGACACGCACAAAAAACTTAGTTAATAACAGCCTACGTACGTCGGTGTGCTGGTTTTAATTATTACCTTCACTTTTAATATTTTTAACGTAAATTCGTAGAAAACCTCTTGCTTCAGGCGTACCAACATGTGGTGTACATTCGAGTAGAGAATACATTCATTTTTAATCATAATTAACAGGGCCGACAAATGTGTCGTTTTCCTCTTATATTTTCATATTTACTATTTGTCTTATTTTGCTTTTTGTTTGTAATACAATTACGAAAAATCATTTTCTTTTGGCAACTTCTCCATTTAATATCAGCTCAATATTAGACATCCATTGTATACTGACCTCCCTTAATAATATCGAGAAATATGGGCAGACCCTAATTAAAATAACATCTTATAATATTATTAATTTATTTTGAATTTTATATGTGACCAACTTAACTGTGTGAAAAAATACGCTTGGGCATACATAGATAAAAAAAAATAAAAATATACACCCGTCAAATTGAGTAACTCCTTTCCTTGTTTTGTCGGTTATAATATCAAGTTGGGAAGCCAATGCCATTAGCACTTATGCCCACAACATTACTCGTGTGCCCAACATAAGATCTAAACAAGATTAGAAGGCTTTTGGGCCAAATGGCCGCACCTCATCTGTCTGTACATCTTCACGCTATCCGTAAAGAGGTGGATACAGTTTATTGATGGAAGTCATTAACATTCTTCAGATTAACGGCTTTGGGACATCATAGGTTGTTATATTAAATTTTATAGCCTTCGTAGCGCAGCGAGCGAGTAGACAAGTAGCAACCCAGGGATTGCGGGTTTGATTCTTGCAAATGGACGTGTTGTCCACAAATATTTATTTCATGTCTGGGTGTTGTAAGAACGTAATATTTTTTTTATTAGTGGTATAGCCGCGTTGTAGTCTGTCTACAGCATAAATGGGTTGGCTCGACCGGGTCGTTACCTCTGTCTCACAGCCAACCAACGTAAAGCAGCGGCTTGCTGCTACGTTTCGTACAAATCTTTCCTCTTTATAATATTAGTGTAGATGTAGAAGTAGAGCACACTCAGTTCCGTTCGCAGTGGGTGGGGTAATCCGACCTCGGTCCGAGCTAGCGTTTCGTTAAGCGTACAGCCGACTTCACTTTTAAAACATCAACTTTTTTGATAGCCTCGACGTATGAGGGTTAGGCCACTTTTTAATAATAAATAAATACTGAACAATTTTATTTAATGTGAATTGACAACACTGCAAATGATAAAATGTGAAATTACTGGGCATTATGAGACTTAACACCTTATGTCTCGGGGTGACGAGCGCAGTTCAGTGCCATGCAGTGCTTTATAATTCAAAGTTTTGTGTGATGTTGCTTCTGTTTATGGTCAGGCGTGGCGCTTACCACCAGGCGAGCGACTAGCTGGTCTCGTCATTTAATCAAATATTAAAAAAAAAATACAGTGCAGTTCAAATAACATCGATCATTAAAAGACATCAGGTCCGCCTGTCGCCAGAATTTGCCTGCCTGAAGCTACTGGATACACTGGCTGACCCCCAAGACGACCCACTCGACACACGACGACACATTCCGAAAAAGGAGGAAGCAAATCGAGGAGCCTGAGACAGTACAGAGATACAAGGACATACTCCTATACTCACCCCAATCAACCACCAAGTCCTGTCTCAAGCCCCTCGGATATACACTGATACCTATATTCCGGCTTTAATACGTCACGACGTACGTAAGCATACGAAACTAAAGTTAATTACTACATTAGCAAGCCACGCGAACAAAACTACATCCGAAAAGTGAAGTCGTTAAACTAAACGAATATTAACAGTGAAATATAATTCATTTAAAGGGATGGCGGTTTTTTATTTTAATGTTGTGGACTTGCCACCCCATGACCACGAAGGCTGAAAAGCTTTCGAAACGTCAGGACCAGAATTAAAAAAAAAACACGATAAAATCTGTTTAAATTAGTTTTATTTCAATGTATAACATTCGCGTAAACGTAAGAAAGCATTATGAATACCAACAGTATACGACGATTATGATATATAGGTAAGTGTACGCGAAGCGATTTATAGCAAGTTTACAATATTTTTACTGTGTGTTTATATAATTATATTATAATTTCCGCCATTACGAGTCATTATGACAGCTCAAATTAGCTCTTTTGTTGTTAAAGATAATTAATGATGACATTTAGCTCGTTTATTGTGGCACGTGGTGCGTTGATTTTATGCCGAATGGCTCGTTTTCTCCGAGTATTGGCGAGTGTATGGCGCTATAGAATTGGCACATTTTTTCTTTTATTTGCTTTATTTCCATGGCCACCATGTGAAACACTAAGCTTGTGTAGAATGCTGCTGATATTTCTATCTTCTATGCAATAATAAATAGTAATAAAACCGGTCCTATATTGAATTACCCCACCGCCTCCAGGACTCCTTTGCATTTAAATTTTAATTTAAAATTAACCAAGCCACAGCTCAGGCAAGTTCAAATGGAGATACTGATTTGGTTTTGCTAAATTCATTAATTTTAATGGAATTTAACACCGTATTTTTTGCAAAATCGTACAAGGAATATATTATATATCCGATTTTCCAAAAAAAAACTACGGGATAAAATTGGATTAAATTATTGAATTTAGTAAAACAAAATCAGTATCTCCATTTGAACTTGCTGTGGGTTGGTGCCGTTTGCGTAACTAGGTCCAATTATGAGTGGTGGGTAGAATATTATTTGGAGCCAATGTTATAGTATAAGTGATGTAGCTAAGCTAGACAGAAATGCCAATTGTCTAGCATCTGTTAGTATGACACCGACTAGATCATAGCATCAAAAATAAAAAAAATATGTTGATCGAAATTCCCTGCCTCCATATTTCTTATTATACCATCGTAGGTATCGACAATAATAAGAGTTATAGATAGTTACGCTGTACTTTGTTACCTTTGTCCCTGTGATATCTAATCAAATGACTATAAAATATTTATATGAAATCTTACAGTACTTTCTCCTCATTATTACTTCATAGTTGTAATAAATCTGCGCTTTAAATCATATTATGTCCGTAAGCAGCTGAGCCGTGAAATGACAAGTGGATTCCTGGCCATTTAACAAAAAAACAGTGGCAAAAAATATCGCGTGACCGAGACGTTAGCAATCACAATAAAGCACTGAAGTTACAGCTAGTGGTCCATTCCGAATGGCGAAATGTTCTATATTTATATATTTTGTAAGCGAAAACTGTTACACATTTTGTTTTTATCCGAACTCGACAAAGTGACTGCACTACACCTGATGGTAAGCGTAGTGCAGTCCAAAAAACTAGCGACCACCAACAAACAATGAGTTTATCGGTGATCACCAGAATCATGCCGACCTGTATAAATGCTTTTTCCCTCTGTCGGAGAGGTAAGAAGCAAATCGAGGGGCCTGCGATAGGACGGGCGGATGACCGATGCAGGTACAGGGATGTTATCAGCATTGTATACGTGGCCTTTACGTATAGTAACTATGAAAACAAAACTGCACCTATTTTTTAGCCCATTTCAAATTACATTAATTATTGAGAGGCATGTGCATTTCAGCGATCGTTTTATTATATCAGCTTTAGAGACTATGTCGCCCACACTGTCACTGTAACTCCTGTAAGCCAGGATCAACAGTGGCACGCATATTTTGACATTGACCAATGAAGGTCGCTGAGTCTCTGGAAATGCAAATTTTTCTTTAACCCGCAATAAACTTAATCAAATAGAAACACACAGAGTTCGAAATATAAATTTTTCCACTGTCGTATCAGCTTGTTAATTTGCAATTTTATGTGCCTAAATAACGAGATGAGCAAATTGCTTGGCTCATGGCAAGCCTGCCTACAAACCGTCACCCCTATCATCATCAGCCTGTGCTAGTCCACTGCTGGACTGGTCTCTTAAAGCACGCCATTAGGTCTTATCTTCGGCAATCAGTGAACACATAATTTAAACTAACATTTGGATTTGTCAGTTTGGTTTTTTATTCATGTTGTCCAATTCATTTTTTATCCTTCATTACTGTGACGAGTGTTTCAATTAAAAATGCATTCGTTTCTTGTTTTTTCTGCAAAAACTGCATGCGACCTTTATGGTAAGAAACAAAGGTCGAAAGTCAAAAACTCGCCTTTTTTTATAATGTTATGGTCTTGGAAGCACGGAAAACGTGATGAATGTTTAAGTTTTATTTTTCTGGATACATCTTTCGAACACTCTGTGCCTATACACGCAAAATATTAACAGTATTTGCTGGTAACTATCTATAAAAAACGTACAGGCGTAAAAAACTGAGATACCTACGCTTATAACTCCGTGAACGCCTACCCAAAAAGTCGATGTTCCAAAACAGTGCCATAAAACCTACCAAATTAGTAGAAACGATGACAAATGTGGCAACACTATGATCACTATTGACATGCTCTCATTATACAATTAACTTTGTTATACAAAACCGTTGTTATTTAATAGAATCGTCCCTCGTTACACTCCGCAAGATTTATTACTACAAACATTACCGCAATGCATACAAAAATCCACCTTTTCACTGGCTGATAAAGACGGCTTTTACTTGTGACGTCGACGTCCAATTTTAATTGACCCATGAATTACTATGTGTACAAACACAGGAGGGTTCAAATTAATTTTGTCGTTAACCCTTCAAGTAAATTTTGAGGTTATGAGAGACTTTATATCAATTAATTTGTGTTTTTGTCGATGTTGTCGGTAGACGTAATGGAAATTGATCAAAAGGGTAAATTAGATTAAATGTAGGTTCCATAAAGTGTCTTTTATTATTACTTACCTAAGCAATAATCGGTACTAATTGACAGTATTTTGTAGTACTAAAATGTCATGGTATTTCGATTTCTCGCTCAAAAGTTGTTGCTTATCCCGTTCACCTATAAAATTGATTTCCTGTCACTTATACTTTATACAGTAAAGCAGAGAGGTATAAAATGTCACGTCTCATTCTTTATCTAAAGAGGTGTAAAAATTATTTTAGCATTGACTATTGTATCGTATGTAGTGTATCCTTTGATCATTAAATTCAGGAAGATGACTTACTTAATAGTTCAATAATAAGCATTAGTTACAATATTACAACACATTTTCTATGCATTTTACATAAATACGCAACCATATGTAGGCACTGACTACAACCCAGGATCGATATTCCCATGATCGCTACAGTAAGCTACGCGTGTGTCGTGTTTAATCACAATCACTCGATTTTAAAAAGTAACAAGAACTAATTTGGCAATTATTTGAACGCAACTTGCCCGATTTTCCTAGTTTTTATTTGCAGTAGGTACCTAAGTACTTAGTTATTCTTGTAGCAAATAAATTCAACTATTGACCTTCGGTGTAGGGAAAGTGGAAAACATTTGGGAAGCACTATCGACCTCGTGCACCGCCGGGGAAACGACTGTCGGCTTGTAATCATCAGTTTCCCTCTACATATCGATTGAAGATTTTTATTGGCGTGCAGTTTTTTCATACAGTCGAAATCGATATTGATAATCGATTCAGGATGGCGCTGTCAGTTCAGTGTGATTTTGATTTGATGATTCAGCGTACGGATAATCGGTTATGTTATGTTGGATAATATTTTTTTCAGAAAATAAAATTGGTACAGATTAAAAATCGAATTGTAGATTCAAAGTAATTTAAATTATTACATTTTAATAGAAGGTAACATAAATTTTTAAAAAGACTTGTAAATTAAAAATTCCTAAACTATTATTGAAAAAATACTGTTAGGACAAAACTAATAACATAAGCTACAATCAACACATATTAAACGAAATACTAATAACACCTCTACAAGGCAATTAAATAAAAAAATCCCCAACAAATAACCTGCAGCAAGTATACCTGTCATTTGACCAGCTTTTCCCGGCCATGTGTGAATTTAACATACGTTAGAGGTGTATCCGAGTTGAAATTGTTATAAAATTATTTAGATTTCTGTAGTTTTTCTTTCTGCCTGACACATTTCCCGGCTTAATGATAGTGCCCGCCTTTATACTAAGATACCTACAGTCTCCATTTTGAAGTTAGAATTCAGTGGATATAAATAATATTATTACTAATTCCAACAGTTTCTTTCAAACCGCATCACTGCCCCATTACTGGGCCGAGGCTTGTTTCTTTTCTAAGGGATTTGGGCCGTGATCCCACCATGCTGGTCAAATGTTAGCCAATGATGACTAACCACCATTGCCTCGTCTGTTGTTTATTAGGGTGGATGGCGGTCGGAGAAATGTTATTTAGGTATTACCCAAAAATATACGAGTCTTTTTTTCTTTTCTGCACGGAGTAAGAGGTTTGTGTAAAAATAATACATTAAAACCGTCTAACTTTTTCATAAATACCAGTCCTAGGCCGTGGCGTAAAATTTTAATGCCACAAACGATTATGTGACGGTTTTAAAAATTCACACCCAGTGCTATTACAGCGCATTCATTATTCACTCCTAGTGCCTTCCTTCTATTACTGGCAATGTTTTGACGTTTATTTGATTCTAAAAAGATACTAGTATTAGCAAAATACTTGGAAAGAGGTATTGGCATATTGAATAACCTTTTTATGTACTCAGGTACTGGATTTCTAGGGTTTGGGCACATTTTGTATCCTGATGTTTTCGATGACGGTATTATTATTATTATGTTTTTATTTATATAAGAACTCCTAAGGTGAAGGCCTCCTCCAGAGAGTGCCAGCTTTCTCTGTTCCTCGCTAATTCCAACCAACGTGATCCCGCTATCTCTACGATCTAATTATCACAACATGTATGTAGTCTTTCTCGTTTACTTTTACCAATCGGTCTATCTGGGTTAGTACCACCGCTTTATCTATTTCTGCCACCACGCAGCAGTGTCTAAACACTCTTTCTGTTTGGAAGATATTGTAGCCGGTGGAATTACTGGAAATTATGAGACTCAACATCTTATGTCTCGGGGTGACGAGCGCAGTCCAGAGCCATGCAGTGCTTTGTTCTATGTGGTGTTGTTTCTGTTTTAGGGCAGGCGGTGCTAACAGCGAGCGACCTACTCGTTGCATCATTCACCCTAATAAAAAAATATATAATTACAGCTACTGTGAGTAGTATATTAATCATGAAATCCATTTTTTGATCTGCCCACAGGTTTCAGCGTAAAATTAAATAAAAATAAACAAATACATATTTTCATTTTCAAACGACTTAATTTAAACATAAAGTAAATGGCTGCCATTACCCAAGCCAAGAACTTGTAAAAACACTTACCAACTTTGACATTCAGTTGAATATTACCGATTCTTTCGGAAAAAGTTTGAAAGGTTCCACAAAAACCGTAATTGGTAATCACAACACTTTTGAAGGCGATAATGTTAGGTTTGAAAGAAAAAAAACCGTAAAAAAGTTACATAGTGCCGCGACAACTGGACAATATGGTAATTTACGTATTTTATGTTTAATTTCCAAGTAATGAGGTAATAACTTAAGTGGAAAGAAAAGTGTATTTTTTTTTAAATATTAGCTCACGAGAAATACATCGCGAGAATTGTAGAAAAAAGGTCAATTTTGACAACGATCTTATTTAATGGTTTATTTGTGTGTATGTAGATAGATCAGTTCACTGTTGCGTATCTGTATGCGTGAGATTGTATATTTCATTGTACATCTACACTAATATTATAAAGAGGAAAGATTTGTATTTTTGTATGTAACGAATAAACTTAAAAACTACTGGACCGATTTAAAAAAATATTTTGCCGTTAGAAAGCTACGTTATCACTGAGTAACATAGGCTACTTTTTATCCCGGAAAAAGCAGATTAGGCGGAGCCGCGAGGAAAAGCTAGTCCTTTATATGTAAGTCAATAGTCACACACAGTCATTGTCGGACAAACATTACGCAGACATAGCAAAACGTGCAAAAATACATACAAACATACGCACGCCTGTAATCCCTGAGGGGTAGGCAGAGGTGTAACCAGTAAACCCGCGTTTCGCCGAGCATATCTCCGTCTCAAGATGAGATAGGTGGCGAGCCTATCGCCATATAGGGCACAATTCCAGACTCCAGGCTGATACTGAGCATTTCGTGATAGAAAAACCAAATATCACATTTACCCGATCCGGGGGTCGAACCCGAGTCCTCAGCATAGCAGTTGTACCGCGCGCAAAATACAACTACGCCACCGAGACAGTGCAAGAATGTGTTGAATTAGTTATACAGCTTATGTATAAACAGAATCCACTTACCATCTTTAGGTGGACTCGAACATTGTGGAGCGTACGACCCTAAGTGATACCCATACGTGTTTTGATGCATAGGCGGGAAGGGGTATCCTAACCTAGGACTTGGGAACGCTGACGCCTCGTGAGGATTCTGCTGACCACCAGGACTGCCGAAATGATGGGGGTGCTGGTAACCGCCCTTGAATGGACCGTAGCCATGTTGCTGGAGTTCGATAAAGGCTGACTTCGACGACACATTTGTGGGGGTGGAATTGGCTGATGATATGTCGTGGGGGGTCTGGGAGCCGGTTAGGTGGTGGTGCTGGTGGTCGAGCGCGTCCTGGGAGGTCATTGCCGGTTGGGGAGTAGACGGGCCCCCCCCATCAGCGGACTGGGGAGGCCCGAACGGATCTGTGAAACTCAGCGTGCCGGGTTTGTTGTTTGGGGATTGAATTCGGGTAATTTTGAGGGTTTTTGTACGCTCTGTTGAAATTTCGGCCGCTGTTGTAGCCTGTAACAAAAAAAACACTTTAGACACTCTTGTTAACTATTCCAAGAGAGAAAAATAATATGATCACAATTATTTTAATTGAATATGTAACACAATCGTATCTCTTTATTTCATCATCATCATAATCATCAGCCACAAGACATCCACTGCTGAACATAGGCCTCCCCCAAATATTTCCAGACCGACCCGTTGGAAGCGGCCTGCATCCAGCGACTTCCTACGACCTTTATCAGGTCGTCTGTCCACTTTGTAGGTGGACGACCAACGCTGCGTTTAACATTAAATCAAAATAATCTCTGTATTTATTAACATTGAATTAAAAATCACAAAAAATCTCTATAAAAATATCTATGGTTGTAATTTCAATGACGAACCAACGATCTTACTTCATCCAAATGTTTTTTCCTCATACCATGTTACTAAACCATACTTTATTTTTTGCATAAACAATTAAAAAAACATTGCTTTCCAAGAAACCTGAGGCAACACGTACGGACTATCCAATCACATGTAACGATTTTAAGAGGTCAATAAAAACATTATATTCTGACTTTTTAAACATTACTCAAATTTATTCCAGGACTTTGGTATCATTCAAAGACTTGATTCAATTCTGTCCGCCAAACAACAGTGTGTAAGCACTGTTGGACATTGGACATTGAAGCCAGTGAAATTACTGGGCATTATTAGACGACGAGCGCAGTTTAGTGCAGTACTTTATATTTCAAAGTTCTGTGTGGTGTTGCTTCTGTTTATGGGCAGGCGTGACGCTTACCATTAGACGATCGACTTGCTCGTCTCGTCATTCAATTAAGTAAATAATATATAAAAAACAAATTAAAGCTCTATGTAATTTTCACAATAAATTCAATTCGACGCATTAATTTTTTTTGTATGTTTTTGTGGACCGATTTGAATCATTTCTCACTCAAACAAATATGCTCAAAGTTGGTCCTATTTTCATTTTACCGAAATTATTAAATTAGTTACAAAAAAAATCATTCCACATTTCATAATCACAGCAATCCTTAAATGACTGTTAAACCATGGTACCTTAAGACCGTAGATTCAAAGCAAACCCACGTCGAACCGCTAGCTTAAGTTCAAAATACGACCGCCCACTCCCACGGGGTCAGCCGAGGTCACATCGTATTGTAGGTTTTCTGGAAACAATTCAGACCCCGTCACGGCTAATTGAATCAATCAGTCGCCTTAACCGGTTGAGTTGAACCATCTCGTGTCGCTTAATACGGAGTTATGTGTTTAAGAGTCGCTTTTTCGTAACACATTGTTGGGTGCTATGTAGCTTCATTTCTACGGTCAGTTTTTTTTATAGCATAGAAAACGAGCAAGCAGTTCACCTAGTTGGTTTTTAACTGGCAAGCAAAGTTGCTGCATTGGACTTGACGGTAATCGGAATGCAGTCCAAAAAACCAGCGACCACTGCACAAATCATAAGTTTATCAATGGCTAATTTTGACGCTTATTTTATATTATAGTTAATTCATAGTAAATTACGTCACTACCCCAAATCTATCAAGGTCTGATGATATGTTTTATAATTTGATTGGTAGAGCCACACTATACAGTATTTTTTATGAATGGGCCCGCTCGACTGGGTTATTAACAAAGTCTCAGGGAAAACCAATGTAAAGTGGTAACTTGTTGTGAGTGAGATATATGGAGGCCCAAACCCATCCCCATTCTTCAACTAACCCTTCCGTCGTTAAGGTCGGTAACGCGTCCATCATTCTCTGGTATTATGAGTGTTCAAGGGCGGTGAATATCGGATATAAAGGTGACCCACTTGCTCGTTTGCCTACTCTAAGTTAAACACTCTGTATCGCTGGTGGTAGGATATTCATATCCGCCCGGATAGCGACCACCGTACACATGGTGTTAAACCTACCATAGTGACCCACACACCTTGGGTGGATCGCGTTCCAGCATCCGGCATGACTTGCTGGTTGGTTAGGCCGGGTATAGAGGTACATCATTGTATCCCTGTGCCTGCATCAGTCATCCGCCTGTCCTGTCGCAGGCCCCTCGATTTGCTTATTCCCTCTTCAAAGTGTAAAGAAGCATTTATACAGGCGGTATGATTCTGGTGACCTCCGATAAACTTATTGTCTGTCAGTGGTTGCTGGTTTCTTTGGACTGAACTGCGTTTGACATCGGGTGTAGTTCAGCCACTTTGCCGTGCCCGCATAATAAAAACATCATCCCAGAGGCCCTACCAAGTCTCTCCCGCTACCCCACAAGAGCATCTATTTTTAATTGTTTCAAAGAATCAATTCATTTTACCACGTTACAACTTTATAGTACAGTTCATTAGAAAAAACTAATTGGATCCAGTATTCCCCGGTTTCTCACAAACGCCGGGGCATTAAAAGAAATGACCCTGGTCTCAAACTAAAAAATATTCTTTTCGGCAAGCTCTTTGTGTTAATTACCGAGAACTGTCTCTTTCACACATGGCTTTAGGTGTATATGTCTGTCTCAACTTTTTGGATCAGCCTTTTAAGGTTCCTTGATGATGGAAAGGGTTTTACGTGTTTATATTGTTAATTGTTTTTGGAACTCATTGATTCGAATTTGAATGATTACATGAAATCCTTAATGAAATTAGATCGTTAATGTGACATACATGATAGATTTTTTGGTAGTAACCAAGCATTATTATGGTGTCTTTTTTTACATTTTATTTTTGTTTTCTTTATTTTTTTCTATGGTGACGTGACAAAGTACTTAACACTGAACCTCGTGTTAATTTCAAGGCAGTTCAAATATACATAATGTCGGCCATTAAGAGACTGCGTCACTCGAAGGTCGGCAGATTTATGCCGGCCTGAAGTTACTAAACACTGGCTGACCCCGGACCACGACTCGCCTGAATGAGCGGCTATGTCAGGTTTTTCACTATGTACAGTGGTCGCTAACCAGTCGGTTAGAAAACTGATTAGGTACACTCGCAGCAGGATTTATTGTGACTAAACTTTTATCTTTTTGTATGCCACACATAAAAATAAAAGTATTACTGCAATGATTTTGAATTCTCTCCTACATCATACTAAAATTTACTGTAAACAATCATTTACAGTACTTTTTACTCAAAACTAAACCTGTATTTGATGAAATCAATTTTAATATACATCGATTGATCGATTTCGATTGATGTTTTAAAGTATTGTCCATATCTTGATATTATCATTGTACATAGTCAGTGTACTATATACTTAGTACAAGGCAGGTAAGGAACAATGAATTATAGGATTCTCTTCCACCGTCCAAAACTTGACCAAACAACCTTGATTCTCATTAAAACTTCAATAGTTCCACACGTTAGTAATGCTTTCTTGTTATGCACGGTCCGTATATCGTATAATTCGTTAATATACAGAACCAATCAGAGATAAAGCCGTGTCGATGCTGGCGGTAACATCTCGCCGGCGCCTCGAGCCGCCCCGCGGGTCAAACATTTTGTTACATATCTTTTTTTGTATGTTTGTTTGTTCGTTTGTGTTGATTGCCCACCAACCGTAATAATAATGTTTAGGACCGACTAATTGCTGTAAATTTTTATTAAAAATTATTACAATCGTCACGATGTGAAATGTTATATATTTGAGGTGCTAATCGTTTTTGGAGGATTTGTTAAGCGTTTATTTGATTTCTGGAAGGTTGTATAAATCTTAACCAGATTAAAAATCGTAAAAGGAAAGGGTATCTTTAATATATTGTTAAACTTTGTGCCCAAAGTGTCGAATACAATAAATTAATGTAATAACAGCGTTAAGTTTAACCTTGCCATATTGAAGTAATTTCAAATTGCAAATTATGACCGATTTCGTTTAGTAGTAAAATAAAAATCCCCATAGAATCTATGACTATTGATAGTGAACCTTAAAACTATGGTATCGGTATTTAAACAACAATAATTCGTTTTAGAATCAGGTATCCTAAAAAAATAGATTTCTCAACCTTGATGCCAGGATAAAATACAGCCAGCCAATGCAACTCTTATAAGCCAAGGTCAACGGTGGCACGCATTTTTCGGCAGAGCAGTGAGATTTACGTACATAGAGATCACTTGCCATCAAGTGACCGACTTGCTCGTTTACCAAGTTAATATCGGCGAGTTGGTGGGAATGTTACAAGAAGCCGTCTGGGTTGGTACCACCGGTTTGTCTATTTCTGCCGCCAAGCAACAGGGTGTAAGCACTGTTGTGTTTCGGTTTGAAGGACATTGAAGCCAGTGAAACTACTAGGCATTATGACACTTAACATTTTATGTCTCGGGGTGACGAGTGCAGTTCAATGCCATGCAGTTCTGTGTGGGGTTGCTTCTGTTAATGGGCAGGCATGGTGCTTACCATCAGACGAGCTTGCTCGTCTCGTCATTCAATAAAAAAAATGTGACGACGTCTTTAACAACAATTCTCTGAGCCCGCGTGTTCCGTATACAAGGCAGTCATGCCACAATGAAATAAATCAAGGAAGAGTATAGTCATTGTTAAGTCATCTAGATCTTTTAACTTTGTCAATAGCTTAACAATAGAGGTGATAACTCAGATAGAAGGTAAAGAAACTTTGCTCCTAAACGATGGAGTTAATACTATGTCGGCTAGACCTCTTTTGAATTGTTTTTTATAAACGGTGAACAAGTCGTGATAGTGGCTCGTTCCGGCGGTTTGATTTCCAATGTCAACCGATGTCTAATTAGACAAACTATTATCAGTGGTAGACGTTGTAGACAGTTTTGTCTACAGCATGAATGGGCCGGCAGGACCGGGTGGTTACCACTGTCTCACAGAAAACCGACGTAAAATAGCGGCTTACTGGTGCGTTTCGTAGAGTGAGTGAGATATCTGGAAGTCCAAATTCCCCTCCCCTTCCTTTCGGCAACGCGCCTATGATTATTCTTGTATTTTTGGCATACATTTCGGAGATCACTTACCACCAAGTGACCCACTTGCTCGTTTGTGGGTCTATGCTATAAAAAAATCACTATAATTTTGCTTACCATCAGGAGCAGTATCATTGCAGTGCCAAGGTATAAAAGGTTTGGGCGTTTGTGTGTTACGCCAACCAAGACGCAGAACATAATCCTTGTCAAGGCTGGCAAACCATGGAATTATGTTTCTTTTTTATTTAATTTTATTAATTTTTTTCCCTAACAGGTTACATTAGGACTACCCAAAGGGGTTGACATTAGGATGTTGCACTGACCCCACTGCGAGTGGTAAAATCTGGTGGAAGAAGAAGAAGCAGAGGTATGGTTAGGTTTTATTACAAACATTATGAAATTATAATTATATTTTTTGGTTCGTATTTATAGGTTATAGTAGCTTGGCAAATAAATGCTATTATTATAGAATCCACAGCTGTGATTCCAGATATGGCTTATCAAATATTCTGATTTAGCAATAAGAAATAGTACTAAGCGCCTGTTTCACCAGGTCGCAAATACCATAAGTTAATTAAAACACCATATTATGCTACTTATCTACTTACATATAAAGAGAATCTACAAGTTAAATTCATAAATATATGTCTTATACGTTAATTGGTGGTTAAACATTGTTCGAGTATTGTGTAATAGGCCCTAAGAATGTTGTAGTATTATCAATTAGAATTATTTGTTCAGAATGCACTTGTACTGCGAGTATAGCTGTTACAGTATTGTTTCAATTTTAATTAATATTATAATCCTTCACTTGGCTCTTTTAATAATAAATAAACTTAAACTCACGCATTCTGTAATATTCCGTAACAAGGTGGTGGTCCCTCATGTAAGTGGCCGTCTGGGCTTGTCCCAGCACTTTGTCAATTTCTGCCGTCAAACAACAGTCTGTGTGATATGTTCCGGTTTGAAGGATATCGAAGCCAGAGCAATTACTGGGCACTATGAGTCTTAACATTAACGTTCCGCCGCGATCATCGAAAACCCGGATACCCAAAACCCGTTCAAAATTTCCAAACGTTGAAGCGTTAACGATATATTGAAAAAAAAAACAACGACTAAACATCAAAAAAGCGAACCGACTAGCGGTACAAGCGCTTGGCGCGTCGAATCCACTATTTTAGATCGTAAAACAAAATCCCCGCACGCGATCATCTGGTTGTTCTAAACTTTTATTGTCTTTACTAATTAATACACAATACGTTATTTTAGTTTTTTGTGTAAAAATATAGCCAGTTTTTTTACGCGGTCATGCGATTGCGAATCGCGTTTGGATTTGTGTTTTTATGTGAAGGAGAATGGGGTTATAAAGGTGACATGATAGATGTTGGTTGAATGTCACCTTTTTGCTCTGTTTGTCTGACGATGATTGAGATGTAGAGGCTAAGATTTATAGGGAATTGGGTGTTTGTTAATCAATCACGTCTTAACCACTGAACAGATTTAAATTAAATTTGGCAAACAGATAAACCTGAATTAAGATGTAGGCTTATATTTGTGTTAGATAATTGCATACACGCAGGCGGAACCGTGATTAAAGATAGATTAAGATCACTAAATAAAAAGCATTCACGTCATAAAACTGCCTTATTGATCGCCTCATTGGTCTAGTGGTAGCGTACTAGAGCTGAGAGCTGTGAGCCCTGGGTTCAGTTCCCATATCAAGCGATCACAGTTTATTTATGTTTGAGTTTTCGATTCGAATAATCACACATTAATTGCCCGGGATTGGTATTTTTGCCTGATATAGTGATAGGTTCACCCCCTATCACAACATGGGATGGAAGCAAGGAGAAATGTGGGTGCAGCAGTAGTTGCCCCTTCAGGGACAAAGGCATCTCATTATTATACCTACAAAATTATTATATTATCTCAATAATGTATTGCTTGTATCGTTTTTTTATTGCACTACAGACTACAAATATACAACCTTTTCAAACGCTTCCTTGAAGTAAGTACAATGAAAGTGAAATGACAGAGGGGGCATATTAATAAGTAATTACAGGCGAAGATAAAAAATAAACGTGGCGAGACGTTTGTGAACTGAAGTATAAAGACGTGTCCATTTATATACAAGGCGCAATTCCAATTAAAGGAGCCAGCCGCGGATAGTAAAAAAACGTTGAATTAATAGCTTGTGCCATTTTTCCCCTATCCACCGTGGGGTTAGAATGGATTGGACGCGACCGTTTTGATAATTTATATTTAATAAATGTCTTGTCTAGTCTGTTTAGTTTTATATTCTAGTGCTGGGTTTTTGAAATGCTACGTTCTAGAATTTAATAATGACTAACGTTTTTTACTGTTTCTTTAATATGTGGTAATTAACGGAGTGGTAGGTCCCTCATATGCAAGAGGCCAGAGTTCGTACCACCCTTTTGTCTATTTCTGCCGCCAAGCAACAGTGTGTAAGCACTGTTGTGTTTCGGTATGAAGGACATTGAAGCCAGTGAAATTACCGGGAAATTAACCCTAACTCAACATTACCATCTCGCTTATTCTTAAATAGAACCTCTATCACGCTCTCTGTCTGTCAGCTGTCAAACTTCTGCGCTACGTGACGCCATCTTACTTCTATAAAGCATATTTAGCAGTAAATAGATTGCAGTCTTTGAACGCACACAATCTCAAATAACCAAATCCAAAAAGAAATATTTGCCTCATCGATGTTTATCAAACTTGGACTCAAGACAGATACAAATCCAAACGCAACAATAGGCTGTTAACTGCCAATAAATTCATTCCAATTTCAAACAAATCTAGTAGGATCGATTCCCACATAAAACAGGTCTGTCCCACGTAACACAAAATGAAGATATATTTGTACGTAAGAAACTGTGTGTATACAAAGCACGTAGTGAGACCGGTGATCCAAAACGAAGGGGCATCATGGGAACACGCCGCTTGGAAATCGTCCCCCGTAAAATAATAAGTATTCATTATAAACTGAGGCGACGCTTCAATGATTGCACTACATTTTTATATGTTCCAAATGCAAAAATATTTTTGCATCAACCTCTTTGTTTATATTTGATTGAATGACGAGACAAGCAAGACGCTCGACTGATGATAAGCGTCACGCCTGCCGATAAACAGAAGCAACACCACACAGAACTTTGCATTACAAAGCACTGCATGGCACTGAACTGCGCTCATCACGCCTAAACATAAGATTGCCCAGTAATTTCACTGACTTTAATGTCCTTCAAACCGAAACACAACAGTGCTCACACACTGTTGCTTGGCGGCAGAAATATACAAAACGGTGGTACCAACTCAGACGGCCTCTCGCATACGAGGGACCTACCACCTTGTAAAGTGTTAAGTAAGTAAGTTCTGTGTTGTGTTGCTTCTGTTTATGGGTTGTCGTGGCGCTACCATCAAGCGAGCGCTTGGCCCGTCACGTCATAGAATCAAATAAAAAAATTATCAAAACAAAGACTAACAATTGTATCTGCATTAAAATAAGGTTTCGTTGTGACATAAAATAAAATCTCTATTTTACGTCCCCACTCCTCACAATCTGCCAAGTGAAACCACGACATTCGCAGTCAATCCGCGCTATGTAGCCATTTGCATAGCCACGTACCTGGCCACGCGAACAGAATCGGTACAAGGTGATCTAATGCGTCAACTGACGCCCCGCGGCGACTCATTACTTCTCATTGCGTTTGAATTTTGATGCTTGGTTTAGACTTATTTTTGACTGGATTTCACAATTTATTGGCCGTTTCGACCTGAATCGGAAAAGAGGTGTCAATATGCGAAATGGCAATGGATATGGATGGGAAAAAGCGACTTCAGATGGTCGCGTTAAGAAAGCTAATAGCGTCACTCTCGTCTAACAGGACCTTACTAGATTTTAATTTGGCAGCTAAGCGGGGCCACCGTGCGTAAGTGATGCAATAGTTTTTTTATAGTGTGCAGTATAACGCTCTGACGTAGCATTACTGACGCTCGAGAGGTGAACATCGAATGCTTGAAGAGTGGCATTGTAAGCAACAGTTTCGATTTGAAAGACATTGAAGCCAGTGAAATTACTGGACATTATGAGACTTAACATCTTATGTCTCGGGGCCACGAGCGTAGTTCAGTGCCATGCAGTACTTTGTAATTCAGAGTTCTGTGTGATGTTGCTTCTGTTTATGAGCAGGCGTAGCGCTTACCATAAGGCGAGCGCCTTGCTCGTCTCTTCATTCAATCAAATAAAAGTAAATAGTAACGGCAAAAATGTAGAGTCTAAGTAATAGTTCTGTTAGCCTCATTGATTGTCATTGTGATTATTAAGTTTTATTGAAAGATCACTTATTATTTTCTTTATAACAGAGGCGGCAAATTAATAAATTGGCCGCCTCACATTAACCGCCTATCAGAAGATTCGTGAAAGCGATGCCAATCTTAAAGGAAAGGAATGGATATTGAGACGGAGAGGAGTCAGTTATCCAGAGCTTGAAATCCTCTTTTCCTTTCAATCTTCAGTTGACCTAATAGCTCATTTTCCAGCCTCTGCTATTAAAAAAATGTTTTAACTATTTATCAATGAGCAAAATAGTGTAGAAATGATCACACAATATACAACGGCTGAACGGTTCTGTACATTTTAAAAATAGAATTAGAAATATAGAGTATATAAGTATTGTTGCAACTCCACTGTGGATTTACTTCTTCAGATGCTTAACCCCTTTTCTACCATTAAACAAACGCCCCCAAAACAAATACTTGATGCTAAACTGAATTCTCTAATCAAATAAAGCCTAATACAATCTAATAACGTACATAATGTTAATTCGTTTGAAATCAAAGTGCTGCGCGTCGCGTGTCACAGCGGGCGGCCATTTTGCGGCGACTTTTAACCCGTGACGCGTAATGGCGGCCATTAGCTCACAGTAAAAAGGGCGCCAAACTTTATATTAATTTATTTGTGTAAGTGATGTTATTAATTTGTTAGTATTATTGTTGAGACGTCTGTCGTTCTAAATGTTAAGTGTTATTATATATTATATCGCTAATATATTTTTTTACTGAAACCTTATTTTGGATCTGTATTACATTTGTAACCTGCTACTGGTTACTTCAAGTAGTAATAAAAATGAACAGAACTTCCTTTACCTATTAGATCTTTTCTTTTCTTCGGCCGGGGATGGTCAAATATACATTAATTAATAATAACCATACAAGTCACATAAAACTACCTTCATTGCAATGAAAAACAGCACAAGGATAATGTAGGTTTCTATTTGTGAAATAATTTTGAGAAACGGTTCATTAGTTCCAAAGATGACCGCTACAAACGAACTCACAAAGTCATAAACAAAATTTACCTGTTTTGAAGTGTCGATAAACAAGAATTACTCAATAATATGAAATCAAATATAACGCAACACGCCGAAATGCGAAAACTATACGCAGGTGTTTTTTGCGTGTATTTTCGCAATTAATTTTGATCCCAGCATTTCGCATCCATTGTCTTTTAATTAAATTATTAAAATGCACGCGATAAAATAAGAAATGCATTTAATGTTATGGTTTCGTGTCAAGAAATTGTAAAACAGCAGTACGGGCATGTTGGAATAACTTTAGCATTTATTTGTACACCATTACAGCATAATATGTTTTACTTAGAATAAGTAGCCACTAAAATTGATAGAATGGGATTAAATAGGATGTGTATGTCCTATACAATAGCTTCTTTAGAAATTAAAAAATAAGGTATTACATCGCTCTTCGATAATAACAATAAGGATATTTTACCAAAAATACAAATTATTGTCAAAGATTTAACCACCAAATAAAGTATAATACAGCTATATTTAAAAGTAGGTACCTAGTAGACATCTGTCTGTCGGTATATATATCAGAGTGCGACTTTTGTATATGACCACATCGTAGCTTATTTGGTAAGTTTACCCAAACGTGGCAAGACAAAATAAATGTTATTGTTAGTAAGACAACAGATATTTATTATGTTCCGTTTAATTATGATAGTTCCTTCCATTGCTTTATATTTAAAAAAATGACATCACCTTTTTTTATTAAAAGACAAAAAATTTCATCGCCGATGGTAATTTTAACAATCTAATTCCTATCGAAATATTATGCTAAACGCAAAAAATAACAAACTAAATTGTTTCTAGTTGACCATCATGAGTTTTCACTTATACCCAAAATATATGAAGAACTTAAAAACATATTTTCTTCCTATACATAATTGCAATGACTTTTAAAATTCGCCAACGACGGATATAATAAATGAATAAATTATTTTTAAACATATTGTCTACAGTTTCATACCTCATTTTTTTCATTTGTTAGGTTCACAAAACTGGTCACAAATTTAAAAATAAAAAAACATTGATCTTGTAAAGAAAACGAATATCCGCTACTTTCTGGATGTGAACACGACATGCATATTCTAGCTCATCTAGCATAAATGCAGGTGTCTGGACAACGATACCTACACCAGGCGGGTCGTCTGCTCTTTCCTTAGCCAATAAAAATAAATTAAAAACGTTCCTCATCGCATCCCAAATGCATCTGATAACACATTAGCTGCATAAAATAAAATTTTCACGATCCACACTTCTCTCCAATCGAACATAGGTTAATAATTTTGTCTTTAATTCAAGTTTATAGACCGATTACATCATTATGCATTACCAATTATAAGTACGTGAGTTTTTTTTAAATGTCGCCCGGAACGCGTGTAAAGGAACGCAGCTGTCACTTAAAAAATATAGCTTATGCTACTGTTTAGGTTGTTTTTTCGTAATTATCGTGTTTCAGGTTTTTGTTATTGGAAATCTATATTTTTTTGATTAATTTGCATGATGAAACGACGGACGTTTGCCTGCCCATAAATAAAAACAACACCACACAGAACTCGGAATTACAAAGCATTGCATGGTAATCAACTGCATTCATCACCCTGAGACATAAGATGATACGCCGATAAGATGTTAAGTTTCATAATCCTCAATAGTGTCACTGACTTTAATGCCTGTCAAACCGAAACACAAAAGTATTAACATAATGCTGTTTGGCGGCAGAAATATAATACAAAGCGGCGGTGCCAACCCAGACGGACCTCGCATACAAGGGACCTAACACCTAGTAGATAATAAATTACATTATTGCGATTTTACTAACCAATATGGGTTCAAAAAAAACCCCACAACCAAATGATTTATTGTCATATACTTATTTATTTACGTATTTTGATTATATCTTAAGTAAATAATTATGAAAATAACTTCACTTATCGATTTTGAAATCTTTTGCAAAAATAGACGTCTTAACAGGAGATGGAAACCTCTTTGGTCATAAAAAGCTACATACAGGAAACTGGAGGCGTTGTTTGCTTGCGACACGTACACGTAACGTGTTCAATTCCGGGAAGCGAAACCATCTGTTGTCCTTATTTAGATGGAAAAGGCGGGTCCTTCTTTGCCTCGGAGTCCGTTAGGCTATCGGTCCCGGTTTTCAATGACAGATACTTCATTCAAGCACCAACCCTTGATACATCTATCAATAGACTGATTGATGATGATTGGTTAGTTATCTAACTAGATTTGTATTTGACAATGAACAAACGAAACAGTTTTATAAGTTTCCAGAATATCTATTCTCATATGAAGATGATAAAGAAGCTGCTATTTTATTAATTTGTTTATGTAATTGAGAATCAATAGCGTAATTGAATGACAACATTTATAAATAGCATAACAAGGTGGTAGGTGTTGGTACCACCGCTTTGTCTATTTCTGCCGCCAAGCAACAGTGTGTAAGCACTGTTGTGTTTCGGTTTGAAGGACATTAAAGCTAGTGAAATTACAGGCGGCATTATGAGACTTAACATCTTATGTCTCAGGGTGACGAGCGCAGTTCAGTGCCATGCAGTGCTTTGCTTTGCCTTGCTCGTCTCGTCATTCATTCAAATAAAAATAGCATAAGATGTCAGAGCTAGACGGTCACTGGATGGTGTGTGATTTCTACCCATGTACCTACACGATACTAGAAGAAGCGTGGTATTTTTTTGTTTGGACGCTTTTGCTGATAGCACGACTCGAGTCGGCTGTTTCCAGCTTCACCAGAATTTTGAATGAGTGCTTTAGGAGCTCTGAACCCTTACATTTAAGAAGCGTGGACGGGTCGCCGACCTTAAGTGGAACAGATTGAGAAGGGAAGGCAGGATTCGAACCTCCAGGTATCATTACGCCGTACGAAACAACGGGCTGATACTTCATATCGGTTTAATGTAAGACAGAAACAATCCAGTCAGGTGTACAGTGTGGCTCTACCATTTATATATTCATCTGTGAGTCATCCTTAGATATATTTTAATTAGATATAAAATAGTAGCTTTTCCTCGCGACTCGGCACGCGTGATTGCTTATTCCGGGATAAAAAGTAGCCTATGTTCATCAGGAATAATGTAGGATTCTAATGGTGAAAGAATTTTTGAAATCAGTTCAGTTGTTTTTAAGTTTATTCGTTACATACAAAAATACAAATATTTCCTCTTTAGAACATTGGTTTTGATAGTTTATTTATGTTCTGTTCTAAAACCGCATCATCTACATAAATGAGCCCTAAAGTTACTTCTAGAAACTACGCAACCCTATGCAAACAGAGATTATAAAAAAAGAAACGCACAGTGCAATTTAAAGAAAATCCACTGATTTAAAAAGTGATTTATAAAGTAAAAATTAAGATAATCTTGACTACACAATAGAAAAAGCGATTGGCATCGAGTTGTATGCCGTGCTGGTAGATTAGCGTGAGATAGCGCATAGACAGACGGACAAAAAACTGGTGTTTCGTTGCAATTATTGCGTTCTACTGTTAGATTCGTGTCTTGTGCTTTCGTCATAGAATTCTTGTGTTTGTACAACTGACAGTTGTGTACTATTGCTCAGAATTTATTAACATATTTGTATCTACCTAGACGACTGGAGAATTCTATATATGTACATCAGTTCACGCAAGTTTCCGAAGCGATAGGTTTTACCCACAGTTTGCCGAGCATATTTCTGCCCCATGCCATCTCATCTATTGCTATAGCCAGTATAAGTTCCAGACCTGAACAAGTCCTGTCTGATTTTGGAATCGAAAGACTCGAAATTGCCTGGTATATGAACTAAAAAACTCATCGGTTTCTCTAAGTACGCTCATACTCATATAAGATGAGAGTTTCAATTCAACAAATATTTACCTCAGTTTTTTTTTATTCAGATCTCTTTATCAGACTGCAACGTCTGAACTAAAAGTGATAAAATTTCCACATTCGGACAGTTAGCTTCTAAGCCCAGTACACGCAGACGCAATACACAATAAAGTAATATTGAAAATCCAAAGCATAATAAAACTTGTCTAAAAAGTCTGAACATGCCCCTGTGACATTTATGTCGCGACAATCATTAATCATTTGTCAAACGCGCCGCCATTTTGTCGTATTAACCGTACAAGGAGAGTGTTCATGCAATTAGATTGGGTTGTGGTGTTGCCATCTGTTGTGGCGATATCATTGCTTTCCGGAAAATTAAGTTCTGATATCTTTTTTTATTTTCAATTTAATATTTAATGATTTTTTATTCTGAATACAATAATGTCTGAGTAATTTTTTGCGCAGTTTTTTATTTTTTTTGGTCTATGACAGACTATACTCTTTAACAGAAATTTTCCAAATAAAGAAAAATGTTTCCAAATGTATGCCAAACTTTCTTTTTGTACAAATTTCTACATATTTACGTACAATCGGGCGTCATAAAATGCATATAATAAATATATAATAAAATTATATTATTATATCAATCCATACATACAATAAAACACTATAGTCTGTCTGCTGTCTGCCTGACTATTAGTTTGTTCACGTATTACGTTGAAATTGCCAAACAAATTACGATGCAGGTTTCATTGTTGTGCTAAGCAATTCTCCTGTAACCACATGTGCTTTAAAAAAATATTTTTTATCAGAGAAGATTCACTAGTCGGAGCTTCGAGCAAAACCTAGTTCCTAATAAAATGTTATAGTTTTCGAAACAACTGGCTTTGACATTTGTAGTTAGAATCTATACTTACCATGTGCAAAATTGGTATAATTTTTTTTTGTACTTAAATACGACTACTACTACTACGACTTTAAGAATATTAAAAATACAGTACCAAGAAATACAGTTTTCTACTCTTGCAATACTCCACAATGAACTAACTGCCCATATCTCGAGCCGCGAGTCAATGGATTGTGATGTCTTCATTTATCATCTAATAAAAGAAAACTAGCTTCTGTTGGATTACAGTGCAATTAATTTTAGATTCCGTATTATTTTTAATGAAAGACAATTCATTTTCATTTACGTTGACAGTGGAAAAGTAGTGACAGTTTAGAATACCGCAAAATGTCAATGATTGAGTAGATTAAATTGTATAATGTAATTATCGCACGTATTTCGTGTTTAATCCCGATATTTTGATGTAATTTATGCGTATTTTATTAATTTATTTTACATTACATTAATTACACTTTAAATAAAAGTAACGTACAGGCGGATTTAGTACTAAAGGTGTTCCTGAGGCCCCAATTCCCCTCCCTCTCCTAATCTCTTAATTATCCCCTTCCTTTCAGGTTGACAACACATACATGTATCCTCAGGTATTAATGATTTTCATGGGCAGTCTTAACTTAACATCAGGTGACCCACTTGCTCGTTTGCCTACGTTACCTTTTTATAATTGCAAAATATCGGAATTAAAATAAATATGGAATGCGATGCGCATCATAATCTACAGGATTTGCAAATTTGGTCGAGTTTTATTTATCACTGATGTATATATAACCAGAGCGATAACAATTCTTTTTCAATATTTAGGAACATCTATAAAAATTCTGGTAGCCGTGTTTGAAAAACTAAAGTTGAAAATCGCTGCTGTAATAAAAAACGTTCTTATGATAGGTTTTTGTAGCGGTTATTTTAGGTCTGGTCTAAGACTAAGGTAGCACGTCAGAAGGCAGCATTACGTAATAGTTTTCGGTTGTTTCTTTGCATGGTAAACGTCAACACAACCTTTCAAAAGTATTTAAGGTCTTAATAATTTATTCCAATAAATTCTCATATTGAATAATCTACCATAATTTTCATTTTTATTTCTTTATTTAACTAACTTAAAAATCGGCAAGAGCATCCTTTAGCGATTGTTATTTCACTAACCTGAAAACTGACATCCTTTAGCGAGTGTTAAACATTACAATCAGACGCTTAGTCAGGTCAAGTGAAGCCAAGTCAAAAGCAGAAGCTAATCCAATCAAATTACTATATTGTCCACAAATATAGAAGATTGATAGGACAATGTGTCAGTAATTACCAGCGATAGTGACACGCCTATATATTGATAAACGATCGCTGTTTGACATAATCTTTGAACAGCTAATGTATCGAACGTATTAGAATGGATTGTGGATATGAAAACCTCTTTGGATTGCTTTTATTAAAATAATATGTTATCAATAATGTGTCAATATTTCAATATTTACAAGGTGGTAGGTCCCTCGTATGCGACAGGCCGTCTGGGTTGGTACCACCGCGCCGTCTATTTCTACCGCCAAGCAACAATGTGTAAGCACTGTTGTGTTTCGGTTTGAAGGACATTGAAGCCAGTGAAATTACTGGTCATTATGAGACTTAACATCTTATGTCTCGGGGTGACGAGCGCAGTTTAGAGCCATGTAGTGCTTTGTAATTCAAAGTTCTGTTTTTTAGTTTTTTTCGTCATTCAATTAAATAAATAAAAAATAAATAAGTAAACTGTAATATCAACCGACTCCAAAAAGGACGAGGTTCTCAAATCATCCGTATTTTATATTTCATGTATTTCACGCTATATTTTCACTAAATGTGAACCAATTTTAATGATTATTAAAGTTTATCCCAAGAGTAGCTCTTTAGTTGTTATTTATAGTTTGCTAAACGTTTGATGTCGGAGTGCGTCGGAAAATGGGGATACAACGGATAACAGAAAACGCATCGTCATTTGGGTTTTAGATTTCTTTTTAAAATTTTAAACATGAAAATATTTCTTTTCAATTTAATTATCTGAACAACTTTAGCATCACGTTTTTCAACCCAAGAAATCTCGTTAATTGCATTTCGTGATATGAAAAACTAAAGATATTTACAAGTAGCTTATTCACATGTGTTTTGTCCATTTATCAGGCTATAACGTAAAGGTTCTGTCTTAGATTTTTTCATTCTGACACATCAAAGAGACCAAGGTCTATACACCAAACTTATTCAAGAAATGTAATCAAATATCTATCCACATCTTTACATAGTATAAAATGAAGTCTGAAGTATGAAGTTCTTCCCTCTTCAGAAAGGGAAGAAACAAATCGAAGGGCCTGCGACAGGACAGCCGGATGACCGATGCAGGCACAGTTATACACGGTTCTACCGCTATACCCACCCCAACCATCCATCAAGTCATGTCGCAAGCCCCTTGGTAGAACCGCATATACACTAGCTGATCCTGGAACGCGATCCATACAAGGCGTGTGGACCAACGGTGGTCGCTATCCGAGCGGATATGAATATCCTACCACCAGCAAAATTGTACTTTCGTCTCGACAGCCCGAACCCCGCTGAGCTATCGCTGCTTTTATACAAATAATACAATTATTAATATTAGTGTAGTAATGTGTCGACATACGTGAATTTTTAATAAGAATCGATACAACGTCCAACTGGCGCTCTTTTGTATTAAAACGATGTTTTTAATAATTGCCACAATAAAATTCATGTTTACGATTACTCGTGAAATCGATTCCGTGTCCGCTTTGACCGAGAGTCTGTGAGTTGATGTTGGTGGGATTGTTAATTCGTTTTTGCTTGTTCTATTTAAAACTGTTATTTTATGAAATACTAGCTTTTGCTCGCGGCTCCACCCGCGTGAACGTTTAAAATTGACGAAGTTTCATACAAACTTTCATCCCCTATTTCATCCCTTTGGGGGTAGAATTTATCAAAATTGTTTCTTAGCGAATGCCTACGTCATAACATCTACCTGCATGCCAAATTTCAGCCCGATCCCTTCAGTGGTTTGGGCTGTGCGTTGATAGATCACTATGTCAGTCAGTCACCTTTGAGTTTTATATATTTAGATTGCTGTAAGATGTATGTAGATACATGAATAATTTAGATTGAAACGTTTTGGTGTTCAGTATGTAGGTGTTAACGTTATTGTGTGCTAAGTTTATGTATTCTACGTTCAAAGAGCTCCATATTTTAAGCAATCGTAGGTAGATATCAAATCAAATAAAATAAACAAAAGTTAAACTTTTATGATGCGCCAAACTCATGTTTTTTTTTTATTTGATTGAATGATGAGACGAGCAAGGCGATCGTCTGATGGTAAACGCCACGCCTGCTCATAAACAGAAGCAACACCACACAGAACTTTGAATTACAAAGCACTACATGGCACTGAACTGCGCTCGTCAACCCGAGACAGATGTTAAGTGTAATAATGCCCAGTAATTTCACTGGCTTCAATGTCCTTCAAACCGAAACACAACAGTGCTTACACACTGTTGCTTGGCGGCAGAAATAGACAAAGCGGTGGTACAAACCCAGACGGCGTCTATTGACGGGACCTACTAATCGATATCGATATCTTAATCGATAATATTGATGACACACAATCCGTCACAAAATCTAATTATTTTGCGCAAGTATTCTTTTTTAAATAACAAGCGTCGGTTTCTCTTTTGGAAATGTTTTACCCTTCGCCACTTATTAAATTTTACACAAATTTTAAGCAATCACCCTTTTAAAACAAAATTTTCTATAGTTTGTAAAGAATTCCTCAAAAGATTTATAATATTCTTTAGTGCGAGTATGTGTAGGTACAATTTATGGTCAATTATTAAATTAAAGTTATGATTCATTATCTTAAGGTTAACGTATGTATTATTGGATAAAAATAAATAAAGATATAAGTATGAAAAAGTATAGATTCTCGAGTGGTAGAGCCACGCTGTAGGCAGTTTTGTTTACAGCATAAATGAGCCGGCTCGACCGGGTCGTTACCACTGTCTCACAGAAAACCGACGTAAAGTCCAGCTAACGGCTTGCTCCAGCATTTCGTACGGTGAGTGAGATATCCGGAGGCCAAATCCCCTCCCCTTCCCAATCCCTAACTATCCCTTTCCTTTAAGGTTGTCCCGTACATCGGCGGTGGAGACCACCTACCATCAGGTATGCTCGTTTGCCGGCCTATGCTATACAAAAAAGGTAGTATGGAATAAAGGAAAGTATGCTAAAATTACATTTTCACGTAACATAGACTTTTGGTGTCGAGTTAAGCCTATCCTTAATGTTATTTCACAATTTATTGACTAAGCCATCGTCTTATCATTCTAAGCTTAAACATTATTCAATAAACATGAATATGGAAATAAAGTACAGTAAAAAATCTGTTCTAAGAATCCGTGTATTTTTTTTAACACCAAGCTGCCGGTCCAACTCGTGGCAATTTGTTATTGGTGCTAAAATCTTACGAGTTTTGTAATTCCAATATTTCTCTTAAGTCTGTATGTTCGTTAGTGTTCTCTTCGTTAGAGCTCCAATTTGTGTCTATAAAAATGTAGAACTCATACATCTATATCCTGGACATAAAAATTCATGTGTATAGTTTTGTACATATTTTAGACAGTTACAATTAATGTTGTCAAATATTTTTTAGCGACTTTTTCATTAAAGTTTCATTAGATTTTTGTCGAGGTGTTTTTCCTAATTTTATTTTTATAAAAAAGATTTTTCTAGTAGTTTCTTTTAAAACATTTTCCGATTTCAAAACGCAACTTATAGAGATAGATATAATAATCTTTATTGCACACCTAATAAAGTAACTTAAAAGTAAGAATTAAGGGTGATCAATGGGCGGTCTTATCGCTGACATTTTTTTTCAGACAATCTTATATATCTTCTCATGATAGTTCTGATATGATAGTCTTCTATTGGAACTATCATGTTCCACCCTTCATAAGTTTAAGATTATTATAAATATTGATTCCTTTTATATCTTGAACGTCATATTTTCGTTATTCAGTATTTTCTGTGGACAAAAAGTTATGTAAGATTTCTAACAACGATGTGTAGATATTTTTCATGATTACAGCGAGCGCAGCACAAAAATGCATAAATATGAGAAAATAACATCTGAATATACAATTAAATTAGTATTCCGAAGAAATACACTCTTATTTAAGGTGATCATGTAAGTCTTATTACAGAAAGAAAAAATAAAAACAAAGAGAGCCGTAATAAGGAAAACATTTCCCACAATTAGTGTGCATCACCTCAGTTTATCGATAAATTACTAAGCAAAGATCATTCGAATTAAAAGGTCAATATAGTTAAAACAATATTTATTGCTAGCTTCACCCCACGACTATTTAATGATGTTAAAACTAATTAATCAACATTAGCCTTTGTATTTCATATTATAAGAAGATATTTTAATCCCGACATTTTTAATTTATAACGGCGACAATGATATTAGAATTTATTTGAATTTAGAACGCATGTGTAGAGACGTCGCGGTAGATTCTATAATATAATAAATATTATTAGTCTATGACTGGCCGCAAAAAATGTATAATTATTTAGATACGTATTTTTATATCTTTTTTCTATACTTATATGAGTGTTATTTAATTAGCTCTACTAATTAATTATTTCCAGTAGATATGTAATGATACACACCTAGTTCGAGCAACAGTATAATCGGTCCACGATAAACTCTAGAAATGTAGTTTTAGGTGATTTTCTCACCTTTGTACTTTATAGATACACGTTGATTAGAAATAAATGTCTTATTATCATATCATAGGTAAGCTAAGAAGGATACAAAAACGCTAGTTCTTTTTATAAAATTAGTTATGGTAGTCTATAGTCAGATAAACTAAAAGTGTCAATTAATTACTAAAATGGACTAGATTAGTATTGATTGGATACTGGATCATGCCAAGTGGCTAAAATATAGGTATATGTGGCTTTTGTATAATAATTCTATGTTAATAAACATGCGACTGCTATGCTGAAGTCTCGGGTTCGATCCCCAGGTCGGGTAAATGTGATATTCGGTTTTTACTACGGTTCTCTACTAATGAGAGGGATTAGGCCTTAGTCCGCCATGTTGACCTAATACGGGTGCCAGACTTCACATACAATCGAAATGATTGTAGAAAACTTTTAAGATATGCAGGTATCCTCACGATGTTTCCTTCACCGTTAAAGCAAGCGATAATTAACAATCAATACACACGTGATTTAGAAAAGTCTGAGGTGCATACCCTTGGGGCTGTTTTCGAACCTGCGACATGCGTCTAACAGTCGTAACAGTGCTACTGGACAGCTAGCTGCTACATGAGGATATGTAATTTTAAATAAATCTTAGGGCTGGTTTTTCTCTAGTATTTAACTTAAAAAACGTGAGCTCTAAATCAATCGTATTTCTTACCTTTTGGAAGTAAAAGCTGAAGCTGATCGACTGAAGTCTTAATTTGTTAAGTTACTGAAATAAATAACTCTAGTGTGATGAAGTTAGGTTTGTTATCGCTACTTACTTATCGAATGATTGATTATCTTTTTGTGAAGATGAAATAAGTCTGATACGATTAAACCACAAATTTATTGAGTTTATACCGAAGTGTGAATAATTGTTAATAACTTGATTGGTGATTTTAAGTAACTATACTAAAAAAACGTGCTTAGCTATTAAGTTGTATATGTTTAATTAATAATAAATATTTTTTGTTTGTCTCTTCACACAAAAAACGAGAAAATTAATGTAAAATTGGTATTTTAAATAAATACCTAATGTCCGTGACCTTTTAATACTCTGTATACAGACTTTCGCAACTTCGGAAAGTATTGTAAAATTATAACATGGCAAAGGAAGCGACACATGTAACTCTATTAGCTCTACATAAATGTCTTAGTGTAATTTTAAGGACTGCGGTAACACGTACCATAATATTATTTACTCATTGCCAAAAACTTATTGTATGAATAAGTATGTATAATAAGAAACAAACACATGGTGTTGAAACACACCTTGAGGGATCGCGTTCCAGGATCAGCCAGTATATATCCGCTTCTCCCGAGGGGCTTGCGACACGACTTAATGGTTGGGGCGGGCATAGGGGTAATTCCTAGTGTCCCTGTGCCTGCATCAGCCATCCGCCTGTTCTGTCGCAGGCTCCTCGATTTGCTTCTTCCTTCTCCGAAGAGGGAAGAAGTATTTATATAAGCCGGCATGACTTTGGTGACCACCGATGAACTTATTGTTGTAACGGTGGTCGCTAGTTTTATGGACTGCACTATGCTTATCATCAAGTGTAGTGTAGTCACTTTGCCGGGCTTGGATAAAAAAAAAGAACGTCTGTTCATCAGTGATTAAGTGGAATTTATCGAATCATCTACCAAAAACCAAAAGTTCTTTGTGATATTTTAAAAGTATCCATTTTTGAAGTGATAACTTCTTATGGGAGGGTGAACTGAAACGTTCCGTAACGCGAGCGGTCCATCGATCAGCCAGCGTTAGCCGACCTCCCTGGAACATCGATAATTTCGAAGTCCCAGGTGGCGTCACACAGTGTCCAGTCGGCTTGTACCGGACTTTGACCGGACTTTCACAAGACTTTGACAGGACATTAACCGGATTTTGACAGGTCTTTGACCGAACTTTGACATGACTTTGAATGGACTTTGACCGAAATTCGACCGGACTTTGACATGACTTCGTAACGTAACGCGTTAAGGGAAGCCGGACAGAGTGGCGCCTTCCCTTTTTCTCACGCATACGGCAGCAGTAGGCAGGCTCCTCCGCTCTCACTTTACCCACATTAGTTTAAGTTACACTTCTGTCGAGCGTCCCGAGACGCACACTTTTTTTTTTTTTAAATATAGAATGCTAAAGAACAACTGGGTCGCCTAACTGTATGCGATCACTTCCATAAACATAGCTCTTGCGTGTTTTCGCTTCTACAAACTTCCGTAAGAACTATTACCAGATTCGTGTTCACCACCCAGAAACTGACACCGTTGACGATCACAACCACCACGACCACTCTGTCAAGTGTGCCCGAGTAGGAAAGTTTTACAATCCCACAGATCACAGAAACACGACACCGTCACAACACAACATCACGCACACTTGACACGACACAAATCTGTGACTTTACGTTACTGTGAGAGTTTGTGGTAGAAAAAGAAAGAAATTGTGGTACATACCACCACAGTCTATTGACGCATTATTAATATTTAAAGCAATATTAATGATTTCTCACGTTTACGCGAATGTTACTTATTGAAATAAAATGAATTTAAACGGATTTTATCGCGAGTCCACCCCGTGACCACGAAGGCTGAAAAGCTTTCGAAACGTCGCGTCGGAACCAAAATAAAATAAAAAAACGCGATAAAATCCGTTTAATTTCGTTTTATTTCATTTTTATTTTGTTATATTTTTTTAATATGTGAGTGCGAATGCCATATATGTCGAGTATACTCATAGCTATTTACTCAACAGACCAATTTAAGAATTTCTGTACATTACACTCTCATATTTCTGTAAAATCAATGTCTGGACATTAAAAGTGGCAATAACCCATGAGTTTGTTTCGGCATTTCTTCTCATGGCTACCCACGAAATGACGATGTAAATTTAATCTAGTATAAAAAAAATATTAACATGTAAAAGTGATATTTATGATCCAATTGATTTGATTTGATTTGTTGAGCACGACCATCAATGGTGTATACAAAACTGATTCCAGTGCGGCTCTACCACTTCAGGTATTATAACGGCTAATATACAGGACTAGGAATACATTTTATTAATGCCTGTATATAATTTAACCGTTAAATAAAAACCCTCTAATTGATTTTATTAAGATCAAATCCAGTTTTTTTTTATTTTTAGTAGTATTGAGCTATTTATTGTGTTACCGTGTATTTTCACTAAAATAAATACATTCCTCAAGCAAGCAAGTAGGTCACCTGATGGTAAGTGATGTTCGCTACCCATGAACGCTCACAATACCAGAAGAATTATGGACGTGTTGCCAATATTAAAGACAAGGGATGATTAAGGGATAAGGGACAAGGGCAGAGTTGGGTCTCCAGTTATCTCACTCACCGTACGTAACGCAGTAGCAAACCGCCACTTTCTGTCTATTGCCTGTGAGACACGACTCGGTCTAGACGGCCTATTCATGCTGTAGACAAAACTGTCTACAGCGCGTCTCTACTACAAGTAATCATAAATCATTGTTTTTATTATTGTCTGTGTTCTTTAATTAAATTCTAAATAGTTTTGTACCAGTGACAAATTGATGCCTTTTTGTTTTGTTTATTATAATTTTCTTTATATGAAAATGTACTGGCCATAACGATCAATGATAAAAACATATTTAAAAATAAATTTAAGTTGAAACATTCGATAGTAATTACCTAACATTCTAATAAGTGTCTTGTTAGGCCTAAAGTTATATTAGAATTGAATTACTTCATCGGTTTTTATGGCCGTTTCGATTAATCCCAGTAAATCTAAGGTTTTATTTGTGTTTGCAGCTCTGACCTTCAAGCTTATATTATATTTATTACTAATTGCAAGTAATTTTAATGCGTAATAAAATAGCTTTTATGGAAATAACACTGATTCATAATATTTAATTCATATATTTATTTTATAGATTTTGATCTACTGGTATATTTTGTTGGTAAGTATTCGTTTAATAATAAAAAAATATACTTAAACTAATACTCACGGTTGTTGTATACAGTCAAGCAGACATACAAAGCATCACTTCACAATAATTATAACACCACAAAATAAAAACGTCACACTTTTATTAAATGTTAATAGAAACACTTGTCTTTTCACAGTCGCGAAGTGTACTTTTAGATTTGGGGACTTTGTCTTTTTCCGATACACATAGATTTTTGACACAACTGAGGCGGGGCGAAATTAAAGCAATTAGAAAGAACAGGACAGAAATATCAACTGGCAATTAACGATGCAATCATTACGATTACGGTCAGAGCACGTGGTGTCGTGTGCCGATATCGATTATTTTGTATATACGATCGATTTTCTAATCACGTTACGAATGTCATTTTAACGCGCGCCGATTTTCGCTATCATCCGATACACTCGCGGACGAAACGAGCGTCAAGACGAAAAAACCTTGCTTCGTGATAAAAAAAAATTACACACCGACGCACACAAACACAAAATTTCTGTCCAATTAAAGTTAATGTTTGTGGATATTTTAATAGCGTACCCCACAGTGGAAACCCGACACAACCAACTCCCGTTGAATTTAAACACTTAATGACCAGTTGCGATGAAATTGTCCGCAAAGCGATCGGCCCAGTTGTATGTGCCTCTCGCTCTTATTAGTTCCTCGGGGCGCCGCTTGTATGGGGTTTGTGGCGGTAGCGTCGCGGCTTAGGCGGGGCTTCCCTGAAGGTGGCCCTGGTGGAAGGTGGGGCTATGCTGGGATTGGTGTCGGTGGTGCTGGTGTTTTTTTACGACGGTACGTGTTCGGCGTACGGTTGGCACACGGGGGATCGATCGTCGGCGCCACAGTTACCATTAATTTTTTTTTATTAGTATTTTTTGGCGGCGCTCGGCGCTTTAGTAACCTGTTACAGGCCCCGCCTTTCCGACGGCGTTCGTGCTCGGCTCTGCTATCAATCCGCTTGGCCCGTAGGCAGAATGGTTTTTTTTATTGTGCGATGTTATTTTATTTTTTCGGTGACGGTGTCAACAGGGTCAACGAACTTGTATGTCAGCTTGACTGTGTGATTTTTGGATTATTTATAGGCAAATACTTGTGTAGTTTTTTACATATAGTCAACTTTGGTAGGGATAGCAAAAAAATTGTTAAGTAAATGTAGAGTCCTAGGTAACATTATTCCAAAACATACCATTTTAAACCAGTTTTATTGTACAATATTGGCAGATATTATAACAGTAGCATCGTTTGACTAGTTTTGGCTGAATTTAATTACATAATAAACTAAGGTACGTATTTAAATAATATGTAGAGTAAAATATCTAAAAATAATAATTATTTCAAACATATGATAATTATAACTCTTGGTAAGGTCGCGAAAATATTTAATTTATAAAAAGATCTGTATAAATAAATATATGTTAAAAATATAATATGAAATAATAATAGGTATGTACCTCTAAAATCAGATTCATTCTGAATCAGAATTACCTACTTGCCACAAGAAAAAAATATTTAACTTCACTGAGAGCTTTACTGTGGATAACGGATAAACTATTTGCCCATTAAAATATATAATTTTATTCTTGAAATATGTTAACCTTCTAAATTAATTAAATTTAAAAACCCTATTAACAATACGTCTTTGACACTGCCACTAAACAAGGTTACAATTGCAAATATCTACTTTTAAGTGGATCATTTTGTAAAGATTTTTGTGTTAGTCATCTTAGATTCAAAATAATCATTAGTCATAGATCGATGCTAAACTAAATAACGACTAAAATGTACGTAATTGGTAAATCTAAACTATAATATTACAAAGGGGAAAGATGTTAGTTTGTATTGAATAGGCTCTGAAACTACTGGACCGATTTGAACAAATATTTCACCATTAGAATCGTACATTATCACTGATGAACATAGGCGATATCTATAATATAACGGTATAGAATTTCACGCGGGCGGATTCGCGAGCGAATGCTAGACTTTCACAAAACACTCTACGGAAAAATTTAAGATTCAAATAGGATTGCTTTACGACCGTGATAAAGAGTCTTTAAAGATATAATTATATACAAATATTTTATTTATTGGAACAGATAATCAATAAAGAACGGGTGTCAACACTTTAACGTTTCACAAATAAATCATATAAGAAAACCACATCACAACAACACAGTGATTGGAAGAAGTTAAAGCCTAATAAATTAAATACACACAGCCTTGACTTAAGTAGATAATTAATAAATTAAACTGAGTCAGTGACCACGACTTATATATTACAACTAGCTTTTCCTCGTGGCTCCGCCTGCGTGATCTGCTTTTTCCGGGATAAAAAGTCTATGTTACTCAGAGATAATTTAGCTTTCTAACGGCAAGAATGTTTGAAATCGGTCCAGTAGTTTTTAAGATTAATCAATACATACAAAAATACAAATCTTTCTTCTTTATAATACCTACCTATTAGTGTAGATTAAAATCCATTTGAGGCCTGTTTTCACAAGAATCTCTAATTGTATTAAGCCACGAAATATATTTACTAACATATTTTTTTTATACGATTTAATGTTTCTTAAACACGTTTAGTGTCTATATACGATTTAAGGATTGTCGTGCAATGCGACTTAAGTCACTTAGCACCTAACACTAAAAATAAATTTGATAGCGTGATATATTATTAGATATGCTTTAAAAGGATTGCGAAGAAGCAGTTACGCAGGCCGACGTAATATTGCCGACCTACGATAGACACATCGTCTGTCGTTGGTCAACACTAGTATTGGATTGCGCTACACTTACCATCAGGTGTAACGTACTTCGCCGATACAGGATAAAAAAATATATATATTTTTAAAGTATTATAAATATCCACGTAATAGTTACCCGGGATTGGATTTTTATCCGGTGCAGCGACAGGCCCTAACGCATCATGACTCCAATAATCTCGATGAACTATTTTTGCATTAGTTGTACCTATGGCAGCCTCTTCAGGAATACAATCGTGAACTTACGTATGATAAAATAGCTCAATTTGTTTTTATATTAGCACTAAGATAAATGTAAATTCCTTCTTTTTATTTCTAGAGACAGACTTTACTTTAGTTTTATTTATTATATAATTTGGATATTTGGTATTAAATTACACTATTTATGCAAAAATATGACAAGATTATGGATTATTTTGACGAACTTCTACCTTCTTAAAGAATACATACACTAACACTAATTTTCTATTATAAGCACTCAAACGGCTGGTGGTAGGATATTCATATCCACCCGGATAGCAGCCACCATACACATGGTGTTAAAACGTATCATAGTGTTCCACTCGCCTTGTGTGAATCGCGTTCCAGAATCAGCCAGTGGTTTATCCGGTTCTACCGACTTGCGACCTGACTTGATGGTTGGTTGGGGCGGGTATAGGGATACATCCATGTATTACTGTGCCTGCATGATCCGCCTGTCCGGTCGCAGGCCCTTGGATTTACTTCCCTCTCCGAAGAGGGAAGAAGCATTTATACAGGCCGGCATGACTCTTATAACCACCGATAAACACATTGTTTGTTGGTCGTCGGTGGTTTTTTGGATTGCACTACGCTTACCATCAGGTGTAGTGCAGTCACTTTGCCGTGCTCGAATAAAAAAAATAATTAAAAGCTATATCCGCTATTCTTCTAACATAAGAGGGATATATATATGATCGTGGCTGATGAATGATATACCATGAGAAAATAACTAATATTTAAATTTATATACATGTATAATACGGGCTTAATGCCTTAGGCACTGTCTACTGGTTTACCTATGGGTGATGTAGAGTCCAGACGAAGTGACTGTCCATTTATCAGTATGTTTAAAATATATCATATTAATCAATTAATCTTGTCGATTTAAGACTAGACCTATATGACGTGGTCTATGGGACGTTATTAATTACTAAGGGAACAGTTTATTTTTCCGAGAAAAATATAGCTATGGTTGTGCTAGCTATGTTGTAAATAATAATCTATATTTATTGTTTACAGTGGTAGATCTACAAATTTACCTATTGTTCCATCTAAGATCTTCCTCCGAGGACACAGCATCAGGATGATTGTCTACTCAGAAGATTGGATCTCCTGTCGGATGTCGTTCTGCAAACAGAAACAGTGTAAACACAACATATATATCAAAGGGCTAAACAGAAATGAAACTAGTGCATCCACGAATCGTGTAACTTATTATCGTCCCATTAATTGATAGATAATTCCAATCCCGAGAACCCATGTGTGATTTATCATAAATATAAACACATTTTGCTCGATCAAGGATTTGAACCCAGAACCCTCAATCTTAACAAGCTTCTACCAGACCAATGAGGCGATGGCTTGAAATGATTAATAATCTCCAAAATGAAATAGAAAAAGCAGTATCATTTTCTTCAACAACAGATTTCCTTCAAACATAGCTAAGAACTATTTTTGTATAGCAAAGGGTTAATTATGGGATTGGGAAAGGGTGGGGTAATTGGACTTACGGATATTACACTTAGTGTACGAAATGCAGCAGCAAGCCGCTAGTTTACATCGGTTGGCTGTGATACAGTGGTAACGACCTGGTCGAGCCGGCCCATTCATGCTGTAGACAAACTACAGCGTGGCTCTACCACTCAGGAAAACTCGCCCAATGAAAGAATCGGCCTTTTAGATTCGATGCCATCAAATAACCAAAACTGATGGCTTTTTTATTCAAAGAGGAAAAGAGCTCGGATTTTAGCGCTTTTAAAAAACTCCCAAACCAAGAGTCGAACCGACACCACTTAGCAAATCGTGCGTTGCGCACAACTGAGCCACAAGCTCCTCGTAACATAATAAGCGGTAATAGCGATAAAGCGGCTTTATTGGCCAATAAACAGCCGGCTCCCTTCACCGGGTTCGATTCCCCGCGCGTTCCTAGAAACTCTAATAGTCAGTAAGCGGTTTATATGTTTACAGTTTATTTGTTTTACTTGGAATACGATTTTTTTATAAGTTTGTTAGTTTGTCCGGGAATCGAACTTATTAATGTATATATTTGAGGATAATACTTCTAATATATAAGTGCCTTGAAATTGCTTTGATTAATTATTTAAATAAGTGATATTGGCGTTTTTTATCACCAAACATTCAGTATCAGCGCTGAGTCTAGAATTGTGTCCGGTATGGCGATAGCCTCGCCCCCTATCACATCATGGGTCGGAAATACGCTCGGCGAAATGTGGCTGTACTAGTTACACCTCTGCCTACCCCTTCGGGGATTACAGGCGTGAGTGCGTATGTAATTTTTTTACGGTGGAAGTTCTGGTTTTACTTATTAGAAGGAAACATTTCAAGTAGTAAGCCAATAGTCTAGAAATGGTAGTCTAATTATGAAGACAAACCCTGGTAATAACCTGGGATGCCGCCAGAGCAAGCGTTCTTCTATATCCTTATAAAGCAGCATAAATAAAAAAGTAGCTGTAAAGTAGCGATAGCTCAGCCGGAAGTGGTACGGATTGTCGAGATGAAAGTCGCAGGTTCGAAACCAGCCCCAAGAGCATATACCTCTGACTTAGGTTACTGTATATTAATTGTTAATTATCGCTCGCTTAAACGTAGAAGGAAACACCGTGGTGTCGCCAGCGTGGTTAGGCCTAACCTCTCTCATTCAGTACAGGAGGCCCGTGCCCAGCCGTGGGACGTGTATAATATAGGGCTAGTATTATTGTCTACACTATTATAAAGAAAAAAGATTTGTATTTTGTATGTAACGAATACACTTAAAAACTACTGGACCGAATTCAAAAATTCTTTTGCCGTTAGAAAGCTACATTATCTCTAAGTAACATAGGCTACTTTTATCCCGGAAAAAGCTGATCACGCAGGCGGAGCCGCGAGGAAAAGCTATCATATTCTATTCTAGTTATCTATGTACTTAAACTTTTGAATCAATGTTTTAATTAATGCATTATGCCGTCGGTATCTGATCTTATTAAACGACAAATGCAATGATCTAAATCGAATAAGAGGCGCCCTATTAAAGTAAGGAAAAATATATCTTCAAATCCCTGACTGACTCATTATTGACCAGCCCAAAATTCGACATTTTGTGAGGATGTTGATTTTATATTGTAGATATCTTATAAGAAAGGATTTTTTGCAATTAAGCACCATAAAAGAGAAACAGGACTGCAAAATTTTTGACTGCAAAACAGGACTTCAAAGTGAGAAATAATTAATTTTTTATTTTATTTTACACACTTCATACATAAATGAATTTATGTATGAATTCTGCCAGTCAACCTAAGGTGGTGCAGAGATAGAATAAAGTAGGTGCGAAAATAAAGATCGTGTTAGAAGATTGAATATTAATAATGTTTTTGGTCAAGTTTATTTGAGGCAGTCGACGCCGCGAGCAAAACCCTAGTAACTGCTATTATGTCTTTCTTTAAAAACATGGGAAATTATACAATATAATAAAAAAACTTAGACATGTACATACATGATAAATTAATTACACCAGTCACCAATATTTAATTTACTTACCTACCTATTTATATTTATTACCTCAAAAACAAACCCCGACCAAAAATCAGATTGAACAATTCACCTCTAAACTATCTAGCACATCATTATTTTAAAAACATAAAAGACCAATTAAAACAAAAAACACAAAGCCAAACTCATAAAGTGCGTTAAGTGGCAGAAATTCACGCCTAATAAAGGGACCGAACACAAACTATAAATGTCACTCGTTAACTAATGGTGTAAAACAGACCTAACAAAGTTTTTTGTACATCTAACTTTACTATGAAGGTTCCCTTTTATAATAAACTTACTTACAATATGCTTTATGCTATGGTTCTTTAAATATCGCAAATTATCCAATAATCAGTAATTTATTGAAAACATTTTGCATAACAATTTATTTTTGTTACGTATAAATAACTTATCTCTGGTACTATGTAATATTAATACGGAGTCTGTAATAATTTTGTGAGTGGTTTAATAATTCTTACCAGCAAGTAACCATGCTCATAACTTTATAATAGTACAATTTCCCCTGTAAACTTTAGATTTTTGTTATAAAATCCAGCAAAAAATAATAACAATTTTATGTTATGTCTCGGGGTGACGAGCACAGTTCAGTGCCATGCAGTGCTTAAAAAAAATAAAAAAATACTAAATATAATTTCTCGTTTGGAATGTTAAGGTTGAAAATAAAAGAAGTAGGTATGTTATAAGTTATTCTATCAATTCTATCCAAATTTTTTTATTACCTAGAAATAACAAGCCAGTATGACTGTGCCTACTCTAGAAAAAAGTGTCACATTCACTCGAACTACTACTTTCTAAAGTATCTTATCACTCAAACACTATGGTAATTTAAGTATAAAGCTACGAGCCGCTTAAAAATGGAAATTAGAACATAATTAAACCCAATTATAGCCAAGCGCCATGCGCCAGCGGAACCGGCCGAACACACTCGAAGCTATCCGGACAAACGTTCTCTATTCAAACGCGGTCTCTTTATTCGTCTATTTAATGTCGTACGTCATTTTTTACGATCCCCAATGACAGTCGGCATGAGTCGGGTCTTTTGCCATTTTTTTTTTACCCATTGTCCTATTGTAACTTGGGGGTCCTTGCAATTTTTTTTCTCAAATGAAGTGTGCTTTTACAAAAGGGTTTACATTTGTAACTATTGTTAATTCTGTAATAATTAGTGGTCGTTTATGCAAATGTATTAAATATACTTAACGATTTCTATAAGGTGGATAAAAACTTTGAAAATCTAGTGATATGTAGCTACTTAACAAACTGTAACAAATTTTTGAAAGTTTGTATTCTTTTTTTCTAAATCTTGAAAAATGCCTATTGTTTAAATATCAAAGATAATAAAAAGCTAACATAGTATTAAAATAAAAACAAATCGTTTTAGTTTATTGTGAAATTACGTACTTATTATTTGTACGAATTGTGTATTTATTAATATTATGTAAAAGATGATGATTTCTTACTTTTATTTCAATATGTAACAGATGATGTAAAATATTAAAAAGGTTGTATTGAGTTCATTAAAATTATTATTGTGAATTGTGTTTTATTTTTTGTTTCCACTTTTTACCTATATGTACAGAATGTCTCAGGAAGTTAGTACTGTCAATCAGAAGGTCAAATGTAGAGCAGAATTAGATCTGCTAGGTCTAGGCCTATCCAAATTCTCCACAAGTTTGTTCCTCAATCATTCGCAAGGTGGTAGGTCTCTCGAATGCGAGAGGCCGTCTGGGTAGGTACCACCGCTTTGTCTATTTTTGCCGCCAAGCATATGTAAGCACTGTTGTGTTTTGGTTTAAAGGACATTGAATCCAGTGAAATTAGTGGGCATTATGAGACTTAATATCTCATATCTCGGGGTTTTTTTTTTTTTTTTTTTATAGCATAGATCGGCAAACGAGCAAGTGGGTCACCTGATGGTAAGTGATCTCCACCGCCCATGTATGCCCACAATATCAGAAGAATTATGGGCACGTTGCCGACCTTAAAGGAAAGGGATAATTAGGGATTGGGAAGGGGAGGGGTATTTGGGCCTCCGGATATCTCACTCACCGTACGAAACACAGCAGCAAGCCGCTACTTTACGTCGGTTTTCTGTGAGACAGTGGTAATGACCCGGTTGAGCCGGCCCAATCATGCTGTAGACAAAACTGTCTACAGCGTGGCTCTACCACTCGGGGTGATGAGTGCAGTCCAATACCATGCAGTGCTTTGTAAGTTGCAGTTCTGTGTGGTGTTGCTTCTGTTTATGGGCACTCGGCCACTTTAACTCGCCTATACGAGGTGCTATGAAGAATACATTATCATGTAGGATATTCATATCTGCCCGGATAGCGACCACTGTACACGTCATGGAGTTAACATGTAGTGACAGATACACCTTTTGTGGATCGCTTTCCAAGAACAGCCAGTGTATATCCGGTTCTTCCGAGGGGCTTGCCACATGACTTGAAGGTTGGTTGGGGCGGGTAAAGGGGCTCACATCCTTGTATCCCTGTGCCTGCATCGGTTATCTACATGACCTGTTGCAAGCCCCTCGATTTGCCTCTTCCGTCTTCGGAGAGTGAAGAAGCATTTACTTACATGCTGACTATCATTTTGGTGACCAGCGATAAACTCATTGTTTGTCGGTTGTCGTTGGTTTTTAAACTGCGCGTCCATCAGATGTAATGCAGTCACTTGGCCGTGCTCGGATAAAAAAAATGTCTACGGTGATCGCTTTACAGTCGGGTACATCATTGTATCAGGTACCCTCACATACTCGAAATCAATTAAAAATCTATCATTGCAACAGTATGGCTTAGGATCAAATCTGTATTGTCTACTTGAAAATAATAATACAGTAACGATATCTACTATTTTATGGAAAAAAATTACATCGTTTCAAATGAAAAGTAACAATCCCCGGCCACGGCTAGCCGCTGTGTAACGTAAACTAGCAATTACTGTGTTTGCAGTTTTCTCACAAAACAGCTTTCCCATAGCGGATGAAGTGTGCGACGCCCCTACAGGATGGTGTGACAATCTAAAGATAGTAAGTACAGTGAAACTTGGTTAAGTGGGACCTGGATAAGTGAGAAACCGCCATAACTGCTGCTGGTGGGAGGATACTTGTATCCGACCGGATAGCGACCACCGTACACTGGTGCTAAAACATGCCATAGTGGCCCACCTTGTGTGGGTCGCGTTCCAAGGTCAGCCAGTATATATCCGGTTCTCCCCAGGGGGCTTTCCCCCTGATCCTAACCCTTTTCCCACCCCTTTTCCTTCCCGTCCCCCTTGGCAGGCCCGCATGATCTTGCCGACCTACGATGGACACATTGTTTATCGGTGGTCGACACTATTCTTGGATTGCGCTACACTTACCATCAGGTGTAGCGAAGTTACTTTGCCGAGCCAGGATAAAAAAAAAACTGGAACTCATGCTGAGGTCCCAACACTTTGGCACTGAATGACCCTTGTTAGTGGGAAGAAGCAAACCTCTATATGTGGGTTTCGTTCTTTCGATTTATCATCATAGTTACCTCTATAACTGAAGCAGCGAATGAATTTTATATGCATAAACCTCTGTAACTAAGACCTCTGTAATATTACACGTAATTTTATTTAATAATCGCACCCCTATAACTGAAATAACCTGTATTCTGACCTCTATTAATGGAACCCTCTGTAAATGAGACAGATATTTATTTATACCTGGAGACACTGGGTAAGAGGAATACCTCTTTTTTTTTTTAAAACACCCAACAGTCACATACATAGTCCTGACCCCACAGTAACATACGAGTCTTGTGTCGTGGGTATCAGGAACTACGAGAGACTTTCGGTCTCACAACACCCAGACCCCGAAACAAGAATTTGTGAATCACACAAACATTTGTCTCGGTGCGGGGATCGAACCCGCGGCCTCTCGCTTCACAGCCGGCTACTCGCCCGCTGCGCCACGGAGGCTGTCGAAAGTAATATAAGTGAAACAACATTGCAGGTCCTTTAATGCCTGACTTAACCAGGTTTCACTGTATAATTTAGCTTTCGTGTCAGACCCTCGCTGTAGACAATTTTGTCTACAGCATGGAGCTGGCTCGATCGCGGTAACGCTGTATCACAAAAGATCGATGTCAAATCACAGCTTGGGGACACCCAGATTATATATATGCGGTAAGGTGTCGACGCAATTATCAAAACGTCATTCAAAGAAATTGAACAAATCACGCTACATGCTAATCGTGAAACTCCCATTATATAAACAATGATGTTTATTAATGGTACAACTATCGCATGTTTTACAAAACGTCCGCAAATTGATAAACGCTGTGATTACGAGAAAAATGCAGCCTGTCGGCCTTGATCGGTGCAGGAAAATGTAAGCACGTGTATGAGCTATTGAGTTTATTTATTCTATTTTTATGAGCCTTTTTTTATCACAGCAAAGTGACTGCACTACACCTGATGTAAGCGTAGTGCAATCCAAAAAATCAGCGACCACCAAGATTTGGGCATCCGAATATCTCACTCACTGTACGAAACGTATCAGCAAGTCGCTACTTTACGTTGGTTTTCCGTGAGACAGTGGTAACCACTCGGTCAAGCCGGCCCATTCTATCATCTACAAAATTATCTACAACGTGGCTCTACCATTCACAAAACCATCCAGATACCTATAATAAAATTCTGAGTATATAATAGTGAGCGGCAGAGTTATGCCGGCCTGAAGTTACTGGATATACATTGGCTGACCCCTGGACCACAACTCGCCTGAACAAGCTACTATGGTGGATTTGTCACCATTTGTACCATGGCATGGCATTCCTGTCGCAGGCGCCTCGATTTGCTTCTTCCCTCTCCGAAGTGTGAAGAAGCATTTATATACATGTCGGCATCATTCTGGTGACCACCAATAAACTCATTGTTAGTAGGTGGTCGCTAGTTTTTTTGGACTGCACTGCGCTTACCATCAGGTAGTTGTAGTCGGTAGTCACTTTGCCGTACTCGAATAAGAAAAATCAACTTCAGCACGATTTTAATAGATAACTAAAATGTTGGTTCATATACCTCAAATAAATGGGTTTAAATGATAGGTATTTACTTTTTTATTCTATAGCATATATTTTCTAGAAATAGCATAATTTGCCTCAAATACCTACTAAATATATTTGACATCTCCTGCAATAACGTAATTGACTTTATGCTTCACGAAAAGGCAGCAGAGTATCGAGAAATGCTCAAATAATCCACATAGCTCCTGTTTTAAGGACCACTTTGATAGACACATCATTCCCGTTGACTTGCCAAAATCAAGTAGCACTCAAGTCTAAAAATGCATCGTCAGCACCTACTAATGCATCTTAATAAAAAGACGCCATACTTGCCGAGTCATCGCTCCGACAAATGGATTCAGTAGCGGTGACAACTGTGTTCAAATACTGTCAAAATAACTTAGCTTTTTCTATTTTAGTAATGATGGATGAAGTTTTGGTAACTGGAATGTGAAATTTCCTTGTAAAAGAGGTTATAGTATTTTCGTTTTGGATTAATCTGTGATTCCGGTCTTGCTATGATAGATAAAGTAAAGTTTAGTTAGTTAAGTTTTAGAATTCCAATCTTATTAGTGAAATGCTCCATATAAATGCATATATAGTTATATATTATGTTACTAAAAGATTAGGTACTACCTACTGATTGTGGATTCGTATGTCTGTAGAACTCCGAAAAATAGCCATCAAAATCTTTAGTATTACATACGTGTACATCTCCAATTTGTGACATTTTGCTGTACCACGAAAGTGTGGATGCATATTAATGATAAAATACTGCATAATGGTCAACAAAATCAAAACATAGAGTCAAGATTTAAAACACTTTCAGGAAAAAACTGGTAGCTCAATATAACTTTATATGTTCGGAAAGATAATCAAATAAACAATAAAATGTGAAATGCAATTTACTTCGGCACATTTCGTAGAAAAATAACAAACGAAAAATAAAAAAAATAAAACAAAATAATAGGCTGTACGAAGTTGAGCCCTTTGCCTCAGCCTTAAAACATATTAAAATGTTAAACGAATATTACCACATGCAAAAAATATTTTTGTAAACCGATAAAAACGTCGAACTTCAGACTAACAAGGTGGATTTTAATTATTTAAAAGTTTGTGTTAATTTAGTTTTTTTTTCTGGGTCGCACAATGCGGCGGCTTTGGCGGGCTTTTTGATTTTTTTCACCCCCGTTTGTGTAATTTGTGAAATGGCATGTTAGCGCCGTGGTTTGTGTCGATTGACGTTCTTTTAATTATTATTGATATTAGATTGTGTTTCCGGTGATTTTTCAAGGTTAACGCGGCCACCCAAACTGCTATTTTAAGTATTGTCGCATTCGTTAAATGTGCAGAAATGAATTTGGGAACAAAGACTTACTATAATCGAGTTTTAGTAAGACAAAATAAGATTATAATAGTATATGATTACAACCAAGTAATTTCTACGTGCATTTAAGTAGGTAAACAAGCATTAGAAATCTAGGTTTCCGTTGAGACGATTTTTATACGTAGTTTAGTTAAGCCTCTTTTACTTAAACTTATATTTTAATTAAAAGTTTCATAGGTACTTAAGTGGTGATACTTAGTTTTTTTACTACCGTTCATTATTCTATGTTAATAAAAATTGTACAAATGAAAATTATTAAAAAATTATTGCCGATTATCAAATCAAATATAGGTAAGTATTAAGAAAAAAAATATTCATACGTCTTATTAATTTCTCGATACGAGCTGAAGACATGATGGCATGAACATTAAAATCCATTTTAAATTTAATATTACTCGCATTTATAAACCTTGTGACATTGGCAAAAATATTTTTTTTGCCAACACGTTTGTCGGACACCTTTCTCCGAGCGTAAATCGAACAATGCCTACCTGTTCCCCGACAAAGAACTATGATTGATGTACAAAATGAAACGGGGACGCAGTACCGTTCTGTAAATTGGATTTTGATTTACTTACGTACGCAATTAGTTATGCAACGATGGGAGTCCGCAGTCCAATTTCAGAGACAAGGTCACATTCGTTAGAAGAAACTTTTTGGAAGACAAAATCAGTAGTGGCGATAAAACTGGCTTGCTAACACCTCACAAAAGAGATAATATAGTGTAAGTAATACCAGTGCATTGTCTGATGCCCAGTCAAACTCCTCGAGATTACAGGCAGAGTAGTAAAGCCACGCCGTAAACCATTTTGTACATATACACGCATTCACATCTTTAACCCCCGAAAGAGTAGGCAGATATGTAATATATCCAGTGTTACACCCATATTTCTCTGAGCTTATTTTCATCTTATAATGTGATAGGGAGTCTATCGCCATACCGGCACAAATTCTACGACTCCGGGCTAATACTGAGCATTTCGTGATAGAGAAACTCAATATCAATATCCCGACACGGGAATCGAACCCGAGACGTCAGCACAGCAGTCATGCTCATTACTACTACGCAACCGAGGCAGTCAACAATCTAATAACGGTACTTCACTGTAATATGAACCGTAATAGTGACAGTTATATAAATATGTCTCTATATCACAGTGAGTAAAATTGTAAATTGTCCAAGGGCTGTGTCAAACATGGCATCTATAGTTTTCTAAATATTTGGGAGTGTTGATGACGTACCATAAGAAAGACCTTCGCGAATTACTTTAAATTGAACTCTCCGAAGCACGTTGAGACAGACACTAAACCTTCTCCACCTAGAACTAGAACTTCTTCTTTGTCGTTACACTCTTGGCAGAGTGGTCGTGGTCGTCACGTCGGGGTTTGTGGCTCGCTTGACAATCCACTCTGATTGCTGCTTTCCTGGTGCACGTATACAGTGAACCATCCAGTACCTACTGCTTTGACTTGGTCCGTCCAGCGCATCTGTGTTCTCCCTCGCGGCTGTGTGCCCTCGACTTTCCCTTGCACCACAAGGCGTTCAATGGACATACTGAACTGGAACTTACTCAAGCACAGTAGCACACTATTTTTTTTGTATACTTATAAAAACGCAAAGTCCTCACTAATTCATTGTTGCCCAGCCCCAATCTTTAAGAAAATTCAAAATGTTTGGACGGTGTTGATTTTATATTGTACTAGCTTTTCCTCGCGGCTCCGCCCGCGTGATCTGCTTTTCCTATCTATATACCAATTTTCAACAAAATCCGTTCAGAATTTTCGGTGTGATTGATGAATATCAAGATTCCTGTTTTATCCCAAGGGAGCAATTAATCGGGATAAAAAGTATCCTATCACCCAAGTCAGCTCATACCCTGTCTGTATACCAAATTTCGTCAAAATCCGTTCAGTAATTTCAGCGTGATTGACGGACAAACACCCAAACATCCAAACAAACAAACTTTCACATTTATGATATTAGTGTGATGAATAATTTCAACCCCTCAAGGAATAAAATTAGTTTTTTTCTATATTTAAGGAGCTTTTGTACTTGATTTTGACATGTCAACCCCATCGTATTTTCTTCACTTATAACGAAAAGTATTTAGTCCATACGGTGAGTTGCAATAGTTATATGGGAAATAACATTGCGTCAAATTAACTACACGTAGACGAACCCGCAAGCAAAATTTCGTAGGTAAATTTCTTTGTCCCTCATACAAAAACAACGTATATATTAGCATTATAACGGTGTCTATACCTTTTCATTCAAGTGTAAGATGTACTTTGTAATACATCCTAATCCGATCTGAACGAATCAGTGAGTTTCCTCAAAGGATCTGAATGGTCAAAGTGAAAAAATAACAATAGTACAGGCTACTGTGTCTAATATGTTTTTTTGCAAAATATAAAGGCAATGAAACTGTTTTATACATCTTGAGTTATTGAATAAACATTTTGTAAAAACTGCTTTTAGTTTTATTGGAGACTAGCTTTTCCTCGCGGTTCCGCACGCGTGGTATGCTTTTTCAGGGATAAAAAATAGCCTATGTTTATCAGGGATAATGTAGGATTATAATGGTGAAAGAATTTTTCAAATCGGTCCAGTAGTTTCAGAGCCTATTGAATGCAAGCAACCAACCAGTTTAGATGAAGATTGAAGGGGGAGAATCTCAGTGCTTCAGTGTTCTGTCACGGCAAAACTGCATAACACCAGATGTTAAGAACAGTCCTATGTCTCGGGGTGAAAAACATTCATTTTTTTCGGTATTACAATGACGCACGCACGCATAGACAAACAGTCAGAATTAAAACACTCCTTATTTTATAGAGGGTTAACAAAAATTAATCGTTTCCTAGACCACCGAAATATTATAGAATTTCAAACGCTACCCAAAATCTTAAATATATTAACTATACCCAAACACACAAGGATACAATAATCTTAACTGCATTAGAACCCGACATTAGACCCTTCAGAGAATCCCGTGTTACTGGTCAACACGAAAAATAAAAATACAGCATATAGCGTGTGTTTCGTGCGTACATAAGCAGTACATGGGCTGTGTATAATTGTACATAATCTGTATGTACCGGGTAATATAATTTGTGTCCGCGCCGCTTGGTAATCACAGGGCGCGTAGCTAGCACGCATGCGCTGCGAGCTCACACGGGGGAGTTGAGCTGCCATTGTAGTATTTTGCAAATTGACATGGATTTTCATTTCACTTCATTTATTTTTTTATTCGAGCACGGCAAAGGACTGCACTACATCTGATGGTAAGGGTAGTACAATCCAGAAACTAGCGACCACCGACAAACAATGAGTTTATCGGTGGTTACCAGAATCATGCCGGTCTATATAAATGATTCTTCCCTCTTCGGAGAGTGAAGGTAACACTTGCTCTTTTGCTTATGCCGGTTGATTTACCCACCGTGCCGTGAAATCATGAGCGGATTAGAAGAGATATACAATCGATCCTCCCAGTCCTATCCTACCTGTTGCTTTGGCCACGAACAAATTCTTAGCTCGTACTACAATTATAACAAACCTAACTAAGTGTTAACCAGTCAACACCGTGACCACGATGGCTGAAAAGCTTTCGAAACGTCGGGATCAAAATTAATAAAAAACCGCGTCATATCTGTTTAAATTAGTTTTATTTCCATAACACAGTGTTATTAAAAATATTATATATATTAATATTTTTTTTTGTAGACACCCAACAGTCACATACATAGTCCTGAGCCCACAGTAAGATACGAGTCTTGTGTTGTGGGTATCAGGAACCACGAGAGACTTTCGGCCTCACAATACCCAGACCCCGAAACAAATATTTGTGGATCACACAAACATTTGTCTCGGTGCGGGGATCCCAACCCAACAATAACATTAAATAATAAAATTAATAATATATGGTAAGTTGATATAAAAATCACCTCGTGTGTACAGTTTCTCGTCAAAGACATAAAAACAATCGCGTTTCCTCTCACAGACGTGATTCCAGTTGTCTATTCAGGTACAGTCTGCAGATAACTCAAAACAGGTCTTATTACTTTCCCTCTGCTAAGCACGGGCCTCCTCTACTAATAGGGGGGTCTTAGTCCACCGCACTATTTTTATTTTTCCGAAAACGGCAAAGTGATTGCACTACACCTAATGGTAAGCGCAGTGCAGTCCAAAAAAACAGCGACCGCCGACAAACAATGGTCACTAGAATCATGCCGGCCTATAAAAATGCTTCTTCACACTCCGAAGAAGAAAGAAGCGAATCAAGTCATACGGCAAGTTCCTTGGGAGAACCGGATATACATTGGCTGATCCTAAACCGCGATTTACACAAGGTGTTATACACATTATCGTAGGTTTTTACACTATGTGCACGGTGGTCGCTATCCAAATGGATATAAATATCCTACCACCAGCATTTACTGAAACAATTTTGTATTGGAACTACAGTTTAATGTCCAGACATATGACTTGCATCAAAAGTTCATTTCATGATGAAAATAAAAAATATATAATGACAACATTTAATTATAGTCATAAACATTAGCTTAGTAAGCCTCCACCCACCAAAGGAGTAGGCTGATATGCAACTAGAGGTGCACCTGCGGTTCGCCTAACTTATTTCCATCCCTAATGTGATAAAAGACGAACCTATCGATATTGCTCACAAATTCTAATCCGGAGCAACTCACAAGGTATTTGAATTATGATAGCCCGACCCTTGGCCTTGATTTGAACCCATAACCTCATCGGTTCCACCATTAGTGTTTACTAGATCATTAAGGCTTACTTCATAATATAGCAGTTTTGCAGGGCTCCATTGGGGGTCCAACTTTCTGGAACCTGCTCCTCGACCCACTCCTATCAGAGCTTGACAGACGGGGCAGTTACTGCCAAGCCTTTGCCGACGATGTTGTACTGGCATTTGATGGCCACCACATGGGGGACATACAGAGACAGGCCAATGAAACACTGGCCTGCGTGAGGGATTGGGGAATCAGAAACAAGCTCAAATTTGCGCCACACAAAACGCAAGCGATGGTCGTAACGAGAAAGCTGAAGTATGATTCCCCAATCCTCCACATGGGCGGTGTTGCCATCGGCCTTGTCAAACAAGTAAAAATACTGGGCGTTACTATCGACAGCGGGCTCACATTTAACACCCACGTTACTAATGTCTGCAAAAAGGCCATCGCTTTCTACAATAAACTCTCAAGAGCCGCAAGGCTTCAGTGGGGCCTGGAGCCAGAGATTATTAAACTACTATATAGGGCTGTAGTGGAGCCAGTAATTTTATATGGCGCAAGCGTCTGGGCTCCAGCCTCACGCAAACTGGGAGTAAGGAAACGGCTCGCGGTGGTGCAGCGAGGGTTTGCACAGAAGCTGTCGAAGGCCTACAGGACGGTATCGCTGAACGCAGCCCTGCTGCTCGCCGGGATATTGCCCCTCGATATCAGAGTTAGGGAGAATGCCTCCCTATACGAGATAAAGAGGGGATATTCCCGGAGAGTGGTATTGGACCGGGAAGTGGAACGTCCTGTGGCCTTCGACAAGCTTACACACCCAGCGCAGCGCAGCGCGATAACCTACCGATGTCTGGTGGACAGTGCAGAAGTGAACCAAATTACCAACAGAGGCCTTACCATCTTTACGGATGGGAGTAAGATAGAAGGCAAGGTCGGAGCGGCATTCTCCGTTTGGGAAAATGCCGCCGAGACCAAACACAAGAAATTTAAATTGGAATCGTTCTGCACTGTCTACCAGGCAGAGTTGCTGGCCCTCCACAGGGCGGTGGAAGAGGCGGCGAATGGCGGGGCGGTCAGCTGCGGCATCCTGAGTGACTCCAGAGCGGCGCTAGACACTGTCGCAGACAGCGGTTCCCTCCATCCCCTAGCGTTCGAAATTAGCAATAACATCAGACGAGCAGCCGAACGCGGCAAAATACTCAGCTTATTTTGGTTAAAAGCACACGCAGGATTGGAGGGAAACGAGCGCGCGGATGAGCTCGCAAAGGATGCAGCACTGAAACTCAAGACCAAACCCAGCTACAATAGATGTCCCGTCTCATTCGTCAAACGACAGATTCGTCTAGAGTCGATTGACGAGTGGAACGGGCGCTATATAGCTGGGGAAACCGCCTCGACCACAAAGCTCTTCTTCCCGTGTGCTGTGGAGGCCCATAAACTCATAGGTAAACTATCGCTGGACTCAGTGACGACCCAGGTGCTCACGGGGCATGGCGGGTTTTCCGAGTACTTGAATCGATTCAAGTGCAAGGAAAGCCCGTCATGCATTTGTGACCCTGCAGTACACGAAAGCATCGTTCACGTGTTGACTGAATGCCCAGTGTCACTGAAAAGGCGCATTGAACTAGAATTAGAAATAGATGTAGTAGGGGCATTTCACGTCAAGCGGACAACGAAAAAAAAGTGAGGTCGTGAATTTTGTTTATACTCTGGTCAGTTATAGTTCTAGTAGGCATGGATGTGTACACACAATTTTTTTTTCGTATGAAGCTTTATTGCCGAGTTATGAGCTTTTAAAAATTTACTAAGTATGAAGTCATGAATTTTTGGATGCTTATTATCTGTACCAATTAATTAGTAAAAAAAACTACAAAGTATTGTTTCTTATAGTTCAAAAGTTGAAGTTTTTAATTTTTTTGTCGAATTCTAAATTTAAATTGTTTTACGTATAGTAAACCGGAAGTGAAAATTTCAAATCGATATTTGAGTAACTTCGACCGTTTTTTTTTTAAATATTTTAAACTTGAATTAAAGCCTTAAATGTACTAATTCTTCACCAAAAAAATTATAATGGGACAGCCAATAGTTTAAGACTTAGAGCATATAGAGTACATACACATAGCTATGAGCTCTTTCTAAGCAATCGCGTTTATGCTCAAATACTGCGCTATTAATATTTTATTCCTTTATTCTAACATGCAAAAATATAAAAATAAACGATTTCTTTAATTCTTCATAAAAAAAATTAAAACGTGATCACAAAAAAAAAAAATTAAGACTAAGAACGATTTAATTTATTGAGATTGAAACAGTATTAATTAAAATAGAGAGATTTGTATTGTAATTTTTACAATTTTACTATTTGCACTAGTATTAATTCTCTTTACACATAAACCCTCGTTGGTTGGAAGAAAAGCATGCAGTTTTTTAGTTCCTGGAACAGTGATAGCGTAAGCAAAACAGACTCGTAGAAAATCTCACTCTTGTTCAATACCTTCCTTCGAGCAGTAGTAAATAGAAGTCTCAGTTAATGATGACTTGGCCCATTCATATAATCTTATAGGTGTCTGGTGTAGTGATAGCGTTATTCGCAGACCGTACACTTGCACGTGTTACCAAACTATTGAGGTTTCCCCCAAGACCATCACATGGCCGTCTTCTATGAGCGGTGGCATGGAAGTGTAACTGTGCTTCTTTCTTAAAATCTTGTTTGTTGTAGTATAGGTTCACTAAATTTAACCTATACTTAAAATGTTGGGGAGCCCAACTACACCAGACACCTATAAGATTATATGAATGGGCCAAGTCATCATTAACTGAGACTTCTATTTACTACTGCTCGAAGGAAAGTATTGAACAAAAGTGAGATTTTCTATGAGTCTGTTTTGCTTACGCTATCACTGTTCCAGGAACTAAAAAACTGCATGCTTTTCTTCCAACCAACGAGGGCTTATGTGTAAAGAGAATTAATGCTAGTGCAAATAGTAAAAATTACAATACAAATCTCTCTATTTTAATTAATACTGTTTCAATCTCAATAAATGAAATCGCTCCAAGTCTTATTTTTTTTTTGTGATCACGTTTTAATTTTTTATGAAGAATTAATGAAATCGTTGATTTTTATATTTTTGCATGTTAGAATAAAGGAATAAAATATTAATAGCGCAGTATTTGAGCATAAACGCGATTGCTTAGAAAGAGCTCATAGCTATGTGTATGTACTCTATATGCTCTAAGTCTTAAACTATTGGCTGTCCCATTATAATTTTTTTGGTGAAGAATTAGTACATTTAAGGCTTTAATTCAAGGTTAAAATATTAAAAAAAAAACCGGTTGAAGTTACTCAAATATCGATTTTAAATTTTCACTTCCGGTTTACTATACGTAAAACAATTTAAATTTAGAATTCGACAAAAAAATTAAAAACTTCAACCTTTGAACTATAAGAAACAACACTTTGTATTTTTTTTACTAATTAATTGGTACAGATAATAAGCATCCAAAAATTCATGACTTCATACTTAGTAAATTTTTAAAAGCTCATAACTCAGCAATAAAGCTTAATACGAAAAAAAAATTGTGTGTACACATCCATGTCTACTAGAACTATAACTGACCAGAGTATAAACAAAATTCACGACCTCACTTTTTTTTCGTTGTCCGCTTGACGTGAAATGCCCCAGTAATTAAGGCAGAAAATTTTAAAATGTTATTAGAGAATAAAGTAACTAGATATAAGTTCATTCTATACTGTAAGCAAGTAGCATTGCAAGTAATTATAAGAAATAAGTAGAAATAAGTTAGGCTAAGTATATAATTTATATTATATCACTCTAGCAACTAAAATTAAGATAAGATAAAAATAGAATAAACTAGAATAAATAAGATAGATAAGTTATTTGTAAGGAATTATGTATGTAAATAAAGATAAAACAAAAGATATCGTTCCATAGGATAAGTTTTTAGATAGGCCATAAGTAGGACACTCCCTACGAAGGAGTTAGGCATTAAATTAGGTACTCCCAACGAAGGAGATAGCATAGTTTAGGAGGTAAGTAAATAACAGAGGTAGACCGATAAAGACTCTGGCGCGAGCTAGGGGAACGAGAGTGGGGCAAAGCGCCCCACAAAAAAAAAAAAAAAAAAAAAAATATAGCAGTTTAATTTCACATTTGTCATTGCTTATTTTTATCAATAAAGATAATACGATGGGGCTGACATGTACAAATCAAGTACAAAATCTTATTAAAAATAGAAAAAAAAATTTAATAGCATCGAAAATTATTTTCTAAACTTTTTTTGTCGACGGTACTCGAATTATTGGCGCCGCATTCGGCTCGAATACACCTATCTTTCTCGTAAACTCTGTGTCTCTTTCTAACGCAATGACCACTCTCGCTTTTGCAGAATCAAATCCAAAAATTTTATTAAAATACCATACATATCGCACTGAATATGACATAGTAAATATGGCTTAGTTTTATCATATTTCTAATTAAATCTAATAAATCGTATAAGAAACTGTCATGTTATAGAAATATATTATAATGACCATCTCAGACACTCTACTTCCCTTTGGACTTGTGTAACTAATAGGAAAAGATGGCGTTACATCAGAATCTATTCTATCTCATACAAATTGCTAGCTGGCAGCAGAAACTTTATTCTATCTCATACAAATTGCCAGCTGGCAGCAGAATCTTTAAGAATGATACCTACATGAAAATAAATAAATATTGTTGAGATGATATAAATTTTACATTTAATTGATTAACTATTGGAATAAATTCGCCTGTCATCAATAAGTGTTTTTGATCATTGACATAGGTCTCATCCAATAGCCTCCATACATTCCAATTACCAGCTGTTCTATGTACATTCACAGCTGCTTTAAAACCATCGATTTATCTTCTCAATGGCCTTCCTCTCTACTCTATCTTTCCTTTGTTTCTATACTTTAAACTATTTGTTCTAAGATGGTATCTGATATAGATCGTTTATTTCACACTTATTAACACCTCGATTAAATAATCCTTTAAAGTTGTAAAACATATGACTTCTAATAAGATAAGCCGGTGGTTCCTAGTAAGTCCAGTTTATGACTCAGAGTTGCGGGTTCCATTCCGGGAACCGTTGCACCTTGACGCCCATTGGGAATAAAAAATGAAATTGCCAATATATCAGAAAGTTTGGATGTTTGTTCTTTGATGAGCCGCTTTATTTGAATCTTGCTCTTTATTTTATTTTGATATTCATCATTAAGTAGATATATTATTATCTTAGTTTAGGACTGTGTTTATGTAACGTACCAAAAAATTTAAAATAATTTTCACGGGAGTGTACAGTATTCTTTATTTTAAAAGGCTTTTTTTACATTTTTTAATATAAGTAAAAAAAAACTATAAAACAATATTACCCTCCAATGGCGAGGCCTAGAACCCAAGCCACAGGCGGTTAGAACCCAAGAGAGAGAAACCTCCTCACAATGCGAGCCGTGTCCAATAACACCGCATTCTGTATCTAGCTCTTGACCCAACGACTAATTGAGAGCCTCTGAAGATGTTGGTCGAGGCTCTTATCCATGGGTATCAACCCATGGGCAGAAACGACTATCGGGACAATAATTGTTGAGTCCACATCCCACATCTCGGTACACTCGTGTGCAAGATCTAAATATATGGTAATTTTACCTTTTTGGGTTTACAAGGTTCTTTACGTAAGTGTTATTATTAGAATGTTATATTTTGGCATTTTACAAACCTACTTCACAAAACTATTACCCAACTGTAAAATTATAGAGAAGCCGCTGTAAAAATCAATGATTATATTAATGAATTTGTACGTGATAGAGTCAGTGTAGCCGGTTGTCTGTATTAAATAAAGGGAACGGCTGAACTGGGGCGGTACCACTGTCCCAAAGTAACCGGACTTAAAGCAAAAGCATCTTGTGTGTATGAGAATTATTATTCAAAGGTCAGCAACGTCCCTCCCCACGGTTCCACTAAACATAATGACATAGTAGTAAAAATCAAGATTTTACCTATACTTTACCAATGAGATTTCATATAAGAATTAATGTCCAAACCACAGTGTATTAAAACAAAAAGTAACGTAGGTATACTGTTAAAATTAATAAATTACATTAGCTTACATTTATACCACCATGACTGTCACAATTTGAGAATAAAGGAGCCGGTAGATGCGCAGGCGCCGGACACTCGCGGCCAAAATAACCGACCACTAATTTGTACCCCATAAAACATACTGAACGTTCAAAATTATGGATGATAACTTATTTTTATATTTCTTATTTTTTGTCTGTGTTTGGTTTTAGTTTCATGTGTAATTTGTAATAAAAAAGATATTTCAGAAGTCCACCATTACTATATTAATACTCGATTTATAAAAAGTTTATAAAGTAATTTAATATTCTTTTATAAACATAAAAAAGGATGCATATATCCTAACAATTATAAAAGAATCACTGTAGTTTGTACTATATGCACATAAAATAGGTTTGTATATGTTTGAATAAGTAATTAATAATTAATTTCAATTAATTGCCATAATCTGGATGTGTGTACATAATTTTTGGGATTTTGCTTGTTGTTCGTTTATCATGAATAACAGGAATTCACAAAACTTGTTTTATAGAGTTACAAATGCAAGATAACCCCCAAAATAAAACGCGTAGTCAAACATTACGAAGATCAAATTGTCCTTTATGACTGCCCATTTGTGAAACAGAAAAATGTTGAGGCCATTGGTAGCTAATAGTGGAAATACTATATTATACTTTTATGACATACCTTAGTAGTTTTATTGTTAAGGCAGACTTCAGATCTTCGGAAGTGTACATTTTTACTTACTTCATTAAAAAAAATATTTAAAGTTACTACAATATTGCAAGCAACTGTAACGCTGACTCGGCACTCCATAGCATTCACTCACCAATTATTTTCAACATTATTCACCAAGTAATTTTCAACCTTACCTCTTCTACTTAAAGTACAAAACTGACTGCACTTGGCCTATACTTTTCTATTGTTCAAAGCATTAATCAGTGCATGAGTCCATCTCAGCTACCTGAGTCAGTAGTGTTTATTTTTGATCATATCACAATGGGCTCTTTTAATGGATATTATTCAATGAAGTGATGACACGAGACCTTATGGCTTTTCGAGATATTTCAAGCTGTCGTTGGCAAGGTAAGGCAGAAGTAAATCGCAATGGCATAGCTAGCACGGTTGGCACCCGTGGTGGAAAGCCCCCTCTACCCTAACTACGCCACTGGCCATATGGGGTACTTTGTGCATCTTCTCTCTGTTGGCACCCCCAGAGAATCAACCAGTGTTTATCCGGTTCTCCCAAGGGGCTAGCGATAGGACATGATGGTTGGTTGGGGGCGATTATAGGGGTACATTCTTGTATCTCTATGCCTGCATCGGTCATTCGCCTGTCCTGTCGCAGGCTCGGCAACTTGCTTCTTTCCTCGGAGTGTGAAGAAACATTTATACAGGCCGGCATGATTCTGGTGACTACCGATAAAATCATTGTTTGTCGGTGGTCACTGGTTTTTTAGACTGCACTGCGCTTAACATCAGGTGTTATGTAGTGCAGTCACTTTGCCATACTCGGATAAAAAAATCATGCCATAAAAAATACATATTGGTAACCAAAATCTTTTGTTAGTATCTTACTTACACTAGTAGTAGCAGACGCAGTCCGACACACGTCCAAATGCAAGAGCCGACAAGATTAAAAATGATTTATTTATTATTAACTGTTTCACACGCAATAAAACAAAAACGCCGCGTAACGGAACAGTGGAGATTAATTACTTTTTAATTCGCCATTTTGGTTACATCATGTTCGCGCGGGAACGTGTGCCTGTTTTTTTTTATCTGCGGACGCGAAAGTATTCTACCATCATGGTTGGAACTTAAATTTTGTAAAATAATTATAAACAACGTTTTATTTTAAGGAAATTATGAATTATGTGTTTTTCTACACCATTAAGGCGACCGATAAGTCTAGAAAGAAATAAATTGTAGTTGGTAATAAAAGAATAGACATTATACATAGATTATTTTTATAGCCTTTATATAGCTGATTCGTGGAGTGTAGACCTGTCTTGTTTTTCTTAAATTTGTAGTATGTATTTATTATAGTACGTGTGTAAGTATTCATTATTAGAATAAACGCAAGGTAACCTAAGCATTCTCCATAAGAATTTCGAATGTATGTAAAATCTGCTAATCTGCATTAGGCCAGCGATGTATACTAAGCTCTAACCTCTCTCAATAGAGGCTCGTGTCCAGCTAAGGAATATATCGAACTAGGCTTGTACATATTAATTTTATGTAATATTAAAGTGCAGTGAAGCAATAATAATAAAACACATATGTATAGTAGTCTTTTTTGATATGGCACAATATCCTACAAATCCTACTAATATTATAACGCAAAAGTTTGTAAGTATGGATGTATGTTTGTTACTCTTTCACGTAAAAACTACTGGATGGATTTTAATGAAACTTTACTATAATATAGCTTATACATCAGAATAGGACATAGGTTACTTTTTATCTCGGAAAAAGCAGATCACGCGGACGGAGCCGTGAGCAAAAGCTAGTATTATAAACGCGAAAGTTTGTAAGTATAGATGGATGGATGGATTTATGTTCGTTACTCTTTCACGTAAAAACTACTAAATGGATTTTAATGAAATTTTACAATAATATAGCTTATACATCAGAATAAGACATAGGCTACTTTTATCCCGGAAAAAGCAGATCACGCGGGCGGAGCCGCGAGCAATTTAGTAGCTACTTTACTAGCAAAAGCTAGTAATTTAATAATGACAATGAATAAGTCTCACACAGCCGAAATAAATACATTATTTGATTTCATAACCTAACCTTCGGCACTATGCCATTCATAATTTTTATAAACCAGTATTTTTTGGAGAAGTATGAATTTCTCCGTGGCGTAGTGGACGAGTAGTCGGCTATGAAGCGAGAGGCCGTGAGTTCGATTCCCGCAACGGGATAAATGTTTGTGTGTGTGTGTGTGTGTTCAAATTTTAAAACGTCTGGGAACCTCTGGTCTACAGTCTCTTTTAGGTACCATGACAGTAGTTCCTTTTTCATCAAACACGTAGCGAATATTAAGCTGTTAGTTTTCAATACTTTTACTATCATGGTGAAGAAGAAACTAATTTCCTGTTACAAATTGCAACAATTATCTCGTATTAACAATGGACAAAGGGAATACAGAAAAATATAAGGCGACGCTTTGCCGTGATCGGAAAAAACGGCGTCGATCAATTGTGATGTAACAATGGAGAAAAAATACGTTCGATTGTAAAACGTATCTTTGTTATTACGGTTGTGCTTATCGTAATCTCTAGAACTTAAACATAACATTAGATAGGCAGATAAGATAGATTTTACAAGGTAGTAGGTCCCTCGTATGCGAGAGGCCGTCTGGGTTGGTACCACCGCTTCGTCTATTTCTGCCGCCAAGCCATAGTGTGTGCTGTGTAAACACTGTTGTGTTTTGGTTTGAAGGACGTTGAAGCCCGGGAAATTACTGGGCATTATAAGACTTGACATCTTATGTCTCGGAGGAGCGAGCGTAGTTCAGTGCCATGCAGTGCATTGTAATCCAAAGTTCTGTGTGATGTTGCTTTTGTTTATGGGCAGTCGTGGCGCTTATAATCAGGCGATCGCGTTGCTCGTCTCGTTATTCAAGCAAAAAAATGAATAATTCCAGTTAATGCTTTACACTTCGTCACTGCACACAGAAAATTCTTTATGATCTGGGTACGGAAAATCTTAATTGACGTCTCTGGCGAAAAATAGAATTCTAAGAAATTACTTAATGGCGATTAAAGTTAATAGACATCTCTGCGAGCGGCAGTAAGCCTTACATTATAATGTAACTCTTATTTAGTGCCTTTTCGGTAGATTAGAGCAATGGCTTCACAAGTCACATTTCTGGACAAGATTGTCCTTATATTTTGTAACGGATAACATCATTTGCAATACATTCGCAAGTCGATAGTCGTCTTTATTCAACTGCTTTGATAGGTCTCTGCCATAAAATTTAGGTTTATTACAATAGTTACAGAATAAATCAAGACCGTGAACTCCATCCAACATTTCATAACCAAAGCTGTTATGGATGTCCATCTTTGTCAATGTGTTCGTGATCGTCTGGCCATCTTTTGAGTGGAGGGATACTTTTGCTGAACAGAGGGGCAATGTAGAATAATTATAAAAACATTATTAGTTCAAACTTGGTTCAAACTGGGAAAAGGATTTCCGTTTGGTATCTAAGAGTCAGGACGTACCTACCATCCATCTGTCATTCCTTTGTTACGCTGATTAGGTTGTTGTAGCTTCTTTTTAACACGCTTTTTATTTCCTTTATGTGTCATATTAAAATAATCCACAAAGACCTTAAATTGACAACTAGGTACCTATAGACAGATGTAGTCATTCGTGCACATCATGCTGTTATTATATTTATATGCATTACCTGTAAGTATCTACCGAACACGAAAAAATGTAAATTAAATTTTTTTTTACCTAAAATCCGACCCACAAGTATCACTGAAAATTAGTAGTCGTATCTACATAAGTAAGAAATTAGTATAAGTAACTTCTCTATTGAACGCGTTTATTTTCTTTTCAGTTAAGATTATTTATTTGGCAATTTAGTTCTAGCTCTGTGGTTACAGTAAAACCATGAGTAAAAAAGCGTGAATAGTAAAATCGCGTTTTAGGAGTCCATGCATTCGGCGCCGTGGGCGTGTCTAACCCTCAAACCCAAGTGTCAGTGGCGCCAAAGCTTCCCGCTTTGGACGTATTCTGTTTTTTTTTCCACCACGCATATGTTTTTTTAGAGACGCCCTGAGGCAAAGGCGTCGGAGCGGACGGTTAAAAGCAACAATAATTTAATTATGTCCTAAAGTATTTTATATTTTAACAAGGATATTTTAGTGTGGACGCTGCCTCTATATAGGTAACTACTTGTAATATGAAGCGTTGCAACAAAGTATGTTGCCTGATATTTTATAAACCTACTAGCTTTTGCTCGCGGCTTCGCCCGCTTGAACTGCATTTTCCGGGATAAAAGTAGCCTGTAACCGTCTCCAGGGTCCCATCTGTCTCTGTAGATAAATTCATCAAAATCGGTTTAGTGATTTAGGCGTGAAAGCGTAACAAACAAACTCACTTTCGCATTTCCTTTCACCCCCTTTTTCATCCCTTATTAAATAAAATTTCCAAAATTCCTGAAACACGTATTTATTTGTTTTACGCCAATAACCGAAATACAAAATTTTGTTTATGTAGCTTTCAAAATGACGGACTTTCATACATATTGTCATCCCTTATTTTGACCCCTTCGGGGTGGAATTTTCTAAAATACTTTCTTAGTGGGTGCCTATATAACAAAATGAATATACAGTCCAAATTTCATGCTTGTAGCCTTGATAGTTTACGCTCGGCGATGATGAATCAGTCAATCAGTCAGGACATGTTATTTTATAAGTATAGAAGATATCCAACAATGTAAACAAATTGCAGGAAAAGTAGTTTTGTCTAAATCATAAATGGCTCGGCTTGATCGAGGTGGTACCCCTGTCTCTTGTTTTGCTAGCACGGAATAGTCACTGCACTACACCTGATAGTAAGCGTAGTGCAGTCCAAAACATGGACCACATCAAAAGACCACGGACTAACAATGAGTTTAACGGTGGTCACCAGAACCATACCGGCCTGTGTAAATGCTTTTTCCCACTCCGAAGTAAGAAGGAGCAAATCGAGGGGCCTGCAACGAGATAGGCGGATGACTGATGTAGGCACAGGGATCAAGGATTTACCCCTATACCATCACCTTGCCACCTTACCACCTTGCCCACCACAAGTAAGCGAGACCCTAATGTTACCAAAAGAACCGAGGATCGTTTGGTAACAATTTATCCAGAGTCACTTTTTCTTTTTTTGTCTTTGGTAACGCAAATACATAATGATGCACGTCAATTCATAAGAAGGTAAAAAAATTGCTTGATTTTTTTATTATAAGTATATATTTGGTACATATTCGAAACTTGTATAATTTAAGTAAAAAAGATGTATGCTGCCGCCAACAATTAAAACTGACCTCCTGGTGCATGGCCTGGCTAATGTCTGTAATTATAAACGTTTTAATAAAAAAAAAATTTAGGATCCACAAAGCACGCGCCGTAGCCCGCGGGTACGGATCCCGAAATGTAGATGGCGCCACTGGGTTTTGGGGTTTTTGTAAAAGAGAAGGCATTGTAAAGCTTGCTGTTTCGTTTCATACGATGAGTGAGATTACCGGAGGCCTAAATCCCCCGGCCCCTTCCCAATCCCTTAACTATGCCTTTCGCTTGAGGTCAGCAACACGCTTATTACTCTTCTGGTATTGTGGGCGTACATGGACGGTGGAGATCACTACCATCAGGTGTGCCGACTGCTAACTTGCTCGTTTGCCGACCTATGCTATAAAAAAACATGACACTAACTCATGTACGGTTTTTCGAAATGAAAACAAGCACACATGTGGAGTTGCTTCTGTTCATGAGCAGGCGTGGCGCTTACCATCAGGCGAGCGACCGTCTCGTCTCGTCATTCAAGCAAACAAAAATTTTTATATATTCCACATATAATAAGTTGCATAAACAAAAAAAACATAAAAAATAAGCAATAACTGCATAATCCCTAAACACGAAGAGCGCAGACGTATTATTACTGAGGTCCGACACGCAATTCTAACAAGAAAAAAAACATTTTGCTCCAAATCCTCTAATTTACCGAAAAAATTGTATCATTCAAGACCCTTTTCTATTTTCTTAGTTTTTTTAAAAGGTGCGCGTGAGTTTTGACTGACTGCTTTCGCCTCGCGGCAATCTCTAATCTCTATGCCCGGGTCGGACCGCAGAACTTATAAAAAAAAAAAACAGGCATAGTGAATGAGATCCGTGTATCGCCTCGTGGGTTCCGTGGCCGAATACATGTTAAAACTATTATAATAGTTTGCACTTAACGATATTTTTATAGGTTTTAGTATCTAAGTGTATATACAATAAATATTTGTTCATTATACCTACTACGTATGTATTGTTACGTTATATCTACGCTAATATTATAAAGAGGAAAGATTTGTATTTTTGTATGTAACGAATAAACTTAAAACTACTGGACGGATTTCAAAAATTCTTTTGCCGTTAGAAAGCTACGAAGGATATCTATCTTTATACAAGACAGGGACCGAATAGGGGGCTCTCCACCCCGAAAACTCGGATTTATTCTCAGCAATAAGTCCTCTCCGAGATTAAAAACATAAAATCGCACCTTACCCACACATTTTAAGCAGTAATTGGGAATGGAGAACTATTTTATGAAAACGTACAACGTGATTTTGAATTGTTTTTTCTTTCTCCAGAAAAAAGTAAGTAGGTAGGTACTCAGTCTAAGATCTTCTAGCGTATTAAAACATTATATACTTACTAAAAAGATTTAAATGAAAAAAAACAAACATTTTTAACGCCAATATTATTGATTTTTTTATTATAGTGTATTATTTGTTACTTCATAGTAAATTGTATAGTGAATAAGTACGAACACACATTAAAATTCTGAATGTATGACTACGTACTAACTTGCCAAACGTTATATAATAAAAGACACCAATAAGGAATACTGAATGGTTTTACGCATGGACCACGGATTTATAAAACCATGGCGCCTGACAACCTCGCGTGCCCGTCGGACGGGCTTTAGAAAAAAATCATTCATCCTAACCCGTGACGTGGCGGTTGAAACAAAGTGGAACTGTGTGTGTTATTAGGTGAAATTTGTGTGATTGGGAGAAAAAAATTGCGCCTTTTTAGATCCGCTTTTATTATGTGACCGCTAGTGGTGAAAACTATTTTTATTGATTTTTTTGGTCAAACCAAATTACTATAATGACCGGACATGGTCGTAAGTCTGGTTAAGTCCAAAAGCGATTATAAATTGCAACCTGGGCTTATAGGGTAAAAAAGTTTGGCCATAATAAACAGCCTCCGTGGCGTAGTGGGCGAGTAGCTGGCTGCGAAGCGAAAAGCCGTGGGTTCGATTCCCGCACCGAGACAAATGTCAAATGTATTTGTGCGATTCACAAATATGTATTTGTTTCGGGTCTGGGTGTTGTGGGGCTGTAAGTCCCTCGTAGTTTCTGATACCCACGACATAGGTTAACCTAGTATGGTGTCAGGACTATGTGTGTGTTGGGTGTATTATTAAAAAAAAATAAACAAACGGGATTCCCTTATCGTTTTGTAATATAAGCGATCACAATTTTAAAAAAAAGGTACAACTTTAACTAAGCAGCGGTAGCTCAACGAAGAGTAGTAGGTACAGACTGTCGAGACAAAAGTCGCAGATTCGTAACCAGCCCAAAGACACACACACCTTAGACTTTTCGAAGTTACCTAAGTATTCATTGTTAACTATAGCTCGCTTTAAAAATAAAGGAAACATCGCGATGAAAGCTGTATGCCAAATTAAACCAGCTTGGCATCGACTGGCTTCCTCGAAGAGATTGACCCCTCAGCATAATGCTGTGTTGTGGCGATCCACAACACAACGCTGATTTTCAGCAGCCACTTAAAGTGACATCCAGACGACAAATCAGCCTGTATCACAAAATAATTTACGAAAAAAAAATGTAGTGATATTTGTATGATCCACAAATATTTGTTTCTGGTTTGAGAGTGTTTTCTCCCCAGAGGGGTTGACGTCAGGCAGGCGTCCAGTCGTAAAAACTTCAAGCCATGTCATTCAGTAACATTAGTAAAAAAGCACGTTGCGCCGACTCCAGTGCGAGAGGATTATCGGCTTAGAGCAGACAAACTTTTGTAGTTATTCCAATAAAGATATAATGATCTTCGACTATTACAGAGCACGTTATATCACGATTTTTATACTAACAATCAATTTTTTTAATTACATGTTATAATATCTCGGTATTACCACGGATCACGGATAATATGGTACAATTAACTCTAAAAATAAGCTTAACGCCTTTAAAATAACGTAGAGCAATAAACTAAATATTAAAAGTGATCTTTTTTGTAGGCGCTTTCTTAATATTGGCCGTGCCATAATATGGGTACGGCCATTTGCAGATACTTACATGGACCAATATCTAGATTTTTTCATAGGATATTAACGAGTAGTAGAGCGAAGCTGTAGACTGTCTAGTCTACAGCATGAACCAGCTCGACCGGGTCTTTACCACTCTTACAGAAAACCGACGTAAAATAGCGGCTTGCTGTGCATTTCGTACGGTGAATGAGATATCCTGAGGCCCAAATCCCCCTCCCCTTCCCAATCCTTAATTATCCCATTTCTTCAAGGTCGGCAAAGCGCCCATGATTCTTCTGGCATTGGTGACGTACATGGGCGGCGGAGATCACTTACCATTAGGTGACCCAATTGCTCGTTTGCCGGCCTATGCTATAAAAAAATGTATTTTATTGTATAAAAAGCGTGGGGTGCATGGTATCAATAGTTATAATTATTGTATTGACAGATATGAGTAGAAGGATTATCATTAAGATAGTACCTATCTTAAAAAGCACCCCACGCTTTTTTTTTACAATAAAATTCTATAAATAAAATAAAATTGTTTTCTTCTAATTTATTTTCTATTTTTAGTTAGACTTTCTATAAAAGCGTGTTTTTTTAGTATTTTAACTATTTTTTATTTTGATTTTTTTAGTTAAAATATAAGTATATTGTAGTGTTGAGGTCCGAAAATCAAAAAAGCGCCATCTATTGACGCTCTTATACGAAATTCCCTATAATTAGCAAAGGTCCAGAGAGTATAATTTCAATTGACGCAAATTGGCAATCTATTGACGCATTCTTATGCGTCGTGTAGATGGCGCTAAACTAAACTACACAACAATTATTTATAATTATTAATCACAATTTGCAATACTTTTTATTTCTTTTATATAATATTGCATTGTCATCGGTCCTTGATAAGTATGCCAAATTTCAATTTAATCCGACGTTTTAAAGGAGGTCAAAATCACGTTCAAAGACAAGTTACAGACAAACCTACCAACCTACCAACATGCCAACATACCAACATACAAACATACCAACATACATACGTCTGAAGCTAATAAAAGCGTGTTAAAAAACCAAGTACGGCAAAGTGACTGCATTACACCTGATGGTACGCGCAATGCAGTCCATAAAAACCAGCGACCACCGAAAATCAATAAGTTTATCGGTATTCACCAGAATCATGTCGGCCTGTATAAATGCTGCTTCATACTCCAAAGAGGGAAGAAGATTTGAGGAAAGAAGACTTGGAATGTGAATGGAAGTGTGAGAAGGTGCCCGTCATGATGACCAAATAAAATATGATCTTCTTCAAAAAGATACGTCACGTTTATTTGAACATATTATTTTATTTTATTTATTTCATAAAATATTTCGTCTACTTTGGAGGATTTTTTCTTGAAAACCTTGTATTTTCGGGATATTTACGTAAACCTTGGTGGGAATGGGAAATGTTCATCTGGCAACACTGAATAAAGTTTTCAATTTTGACGTGATCTTATTTATCGAGAATCATATCGTCCACGGTGATAATTGTTTGTGAATTGTGTGATATTAGTTGCCGGCGACTTGTGAATTTTGTGAGAAAAAGTACTGTATAATGGCTGGACGTAGTATATTGAAATTAGGAGCATTGGAAGCACAAAGAACCGCTTTTCTACTATGCGATATACAAGAAACATTTCGTCCTCATGTAAAACATTTTGGCGAAGTGGTCAAAGTTGCGAATAAAATGGTATGTGTTTATCATAAATTATTACGTAACGTTGTTTGAGGATTAAAGGTATACCCACCTATTTTTGTATCTAAATACCTGCTGTTGTAGTCTCCTTGCATTTTAGTGCCCCTAAAGTGTAAAACAAGGAACATACTATGCTCTACGTTTAATAGTAGGGAATGCGCTGAAAAAAGTAATTTCACCAGGACATTAAAGGTATTTATTTATGGGGTAAGGGGTTGTGGTAGTAATATAAAGTGATGTGGTATATAGTAATAATGAAAGTAATGTCCCATTTTCTTAAATTTCCTTCAACCTCATCTGTGAGTCTTACTGCCCTTTGGTGTGTAATATTTGTTTACACCTAAATACAATAATCAAATCATGAAGAACCTTTTTTACAGATCATAGTGAGATAATAATTTTTTTACCATCTTTTTTTTTCAGAGTCATTACCTTTAATGCCAGTGTCTGCCTACTTACTCAGACATTCCAACTTTATCTGTTTATGAAAATCCTCCATAGGTCTCCATGAGACCATCAGCTCTCATGTCTTCCTCCACAATTTCAAGCCTGTGTATTTCATTATTTAATACTTATTTATTTATTGTGGTACTGCAAAGTGACTGTACTGTACCTGATGGTAAATACAGTAGGGTCCATAATCCACATCTCTTGATGTCAGTTTTGCCGGTTTAAAATAACTGGATACATAACAGTGGTGCTATGAGTTTTGTTGAATTTTGACTAGTTTCATAGCAAAAGCAAATATTTAGAATTCTGGTAGGGTAACATCGCAAAGCCATACAAATAAGAACTGAACTGACATTAATTTGATATTTTTTCAGTTAGAAGCAGCAAAACACTTCCAAATACCAGTTTATATCTCTGAACAGTACCCCAAAGGTCTGGGGCCAACTACAAAAGATATTAAAGTTGAGGATGCAGCGTTGGTCTATGAGAAGACCCAGTTTTCAATGTACACCCCACTATTACAAGAAAGGTTAAAGAAGGATGTACCTAATTTGGGTTCTATTGTCCTGTTTGGAATTGAGGTGGGTATTATGATACAAATTAACGAATCTAGATATTTCAGAGGTCTATTACAGCACATAAGAGTTTCTCGTTATGTATATTGTATATGAATAATAAGTAAATCCCCCAATCACACACATAATCCGGATTCCACACCAGGTACAAACTATATTATGGGTATCACGGACTACGAGGGACTTGTGGTCTCACAACACTCAGATCTGAAACAAATATTGATGGATCACACTAAGATTTGTCTTGCCTCTTCGCAGCCTTTGACTCGCTTACTGCCATGGCCATGGAGACTGTCAACCAAAAAACCATCATGAGGCCGCATCATATGATTATTTTTTCTAACTGCATATTGCAGCCTCTTTAAAAACTTTTCTGTTCAGTTCAGTGTATCAGCAAGAAGCTACATCTAAATGAAGCTTTAAACTGTCTTATTCTATTCTAATTCTCCATTGGGCTCTGGATATCTCACTCACCGTACAAAACGCAGCAAGAAGCCGCTACTTTACATCGGTTGTCTGAGAGACAGTGATAACGACCCGGCCCAATCATGCTGTAGATAAAACTGTCTACAGCTTGGCTCTACCACTCATAATCATTCAGTTTCAACTACTCACATCTCCCTAACTCCCTAATCCTTAAATGTGTTACATAAAACTGACGTGAACTTACTATAAGGTGACGCACTTGCTCGTTTGCTGACCTCTGCTATAAAAAAAACAAAATCAGTAAAATTGACTCTTCTAAAATTCCAGGCACATGTATGCATTGAACAAACCGTGATAGATTTATTAAACCAAGATATCGCCGTCCACGTGCTGGCCGATGGAGTTTCTTCGAGGTCGCTCATGGATCGAGGACTGGCGCTTCAGGTACATTCATATTATACATGAATTCAAAATAAAATGTGACATTTACAGTTATATTTTTATAACCACGTAAAAGTAAAAAAAGAACGAAAAGCTGGTGTTAATTTTGAAAATGCGAAAATATTGATGGTAACAGATAAGTTGGATACAAAAATGCAATAAAATTTCAACCCATATCAAGTAAAAATTAAATTATAATAATAAAAAATATTATTTTTTTATAAAATACCGAATTTAACGTTCTTAATCTAGTAAACTGAACAAAATAAAATTATATCTCAATTTTTACTTGATATGGGTTGAAATGTTATTCCGATGCAAATATGCATCCACCCAAGAGTATACAAACTTCGCATAATATTTTTTTTTGCGCACTATACCGACCCGCATAGCGACCTTCGTACATACGAAGTTGTATATTAAGCTTTGTATTATACTAGACAACAATTATTATCGAGGCCCATAAGACTACGACCGAAGTCTCGAAGAACTTTCATGTCTCTCATTATCTGGCAATCTCGCGCTCTGATAATAGTGTTGCTATCGCAAATCACAGATATCATAGAAGATATCTTTAGCTTAGCAATAAGGCATCGAGATCTTGAGCGAGAATCTTATCAATGTCAAGTTGATACTTGATATCGATAAAATAAACAACGTGATCGTTGTTACCAGAATGACTTACAGAGAGACGGCAACATGTTCTCGTAGCGTGAATACCGTGTCGGCAGGCTAGCTTCGATAGATTACCTAAATAATAACCAGATGAAACTGATTTTTAAAACGAGTCGATATAATTATCTCTTGTCGCTGATGATAAGCCCAAAAGAGTGCCAATTTTAATTCCGTATACTGACGTCGTCATGGCAGTGCACATTAATTTTATAGTTGATACGTTAGCGCGTTGGGCTGAATATTGCGCTAATCGCGACACGCGAAGGGAATGCACGCACGAATTCTATATATTCTCCACGGTCTTGTTATAGATAAGTAAAATCATTCTTGCATGTCTTGCTATGTGTGAGTGTGTTTGTATAGGAATGCGAGGGCTGACATAAATCACATTCAAACAGTATTATGATTTAAAATATAATTTGAAGAACGAAGCGTGTACATCGTAGACTGCATTTAAGCTCATGAACACATAGCAAGGTGTGCACATATTAACCTTTATACCCATAAGTAGGAACGTAATCTCCTAGTATCTAACCTAATATACTAACATGTCCAACGAACTTTCAGCGCATGCAATCCATTGGGTGTTTCATAACAACGTCCGAGAACATTCTGTTCAAACTGATGAGAGACAAACAGCATCCGGCGTTCAAACACATCTCCAAGTTGAACAAAGAGCCCACCGTTGACACATTAGGCTATGATTTAAATTCTAAACTGTGATAGGTTTTATGTAAGAGATAACATTTATGAACAATACTAAAGATTGTATATGGAAATATTTTTGTAAAATTATATTGTATATAACGGTACTTTTAAAAATTGCATAGTGATATATTTATTTATTTATTAATGACATTTGAACTGAAAATAAATGGGCAGAAAATATGCAATATTTACCTATAAGTTACAACCCCTAACATCAATTGGTAAAGCACCGAACCATCTCGATTGGCCTAGCATTCAATGAAATAAAAATCGGTTCATTCGTATAATCGGTAAATGCTACATACATGATGTACGAAGCTACATACTCACTGCCAGATTAAAATTTTCACATGTTTTCAATAAAAACCCCTTTTTTAAGTGGTGCTATCAAGCCAATATCGTTTTTATATCTGTTGATAATTTGAAATTGTCTCATTATTTTCACCTTCCCAATCCCTAATTATCCCTTTCCTTTAACGTTGGCAACGCGCCCATGGTTCTTCTGGTATTGTTGGTATATTGGAGGTAAAAATTTAATGGATATTGTAAAACAGCCCCTTGTTATTGTATGGTGGACCATATTATTATTACAAAAAACATTCCCAATGTTTTTTTTTAAGACAGTCGAGACAAACCCATATTGTTATTTTTTATATTTCTATTATAATAAAAAGTTACTGAGAAAACGTTTTTTATTTCAGCGTCTACAAAGCATTGGTTGTTTTGTGGGGACCTCAGAAAATGTGTTGTTCAAGTTACTGAAAGACAAAAATCATCAAGCGTTCAAACAGATATCCAAAATGAGTATTGTGCCTACTCCCGACGAGTTTGGAGTCAGCAAATTAAAAAATCAATCGATTTAACGATTTTTGCTAGAAAGACGTAAGGACATAAAATATGCTACTAATTAAGGCTATTTTTCTCGTCTAGCAACACTGGTTTGATGTAGTATAAAATCTACCAAACTAGTAGTATTTGCATGGCAAAACTGTCACGGAAACGGGATATGGGTATATAAAATTTATAAATTCGACCTATAATTTATATAATTAATGATCCTAAAGTATATTTTGGAATAACTACTTTGCACAGTAATGAAAAATAAAAGCATAAAGCATGACAAATTATGTTTTGACAAATAAACTGTTCAATTTGGTTAAATAGTGAGAAAATATTTTACCTTTTTCTAAAACATTTATAGTGTTTAATTGTAAATATATTTAATGGAAATAAAATTATATTTAGATAAAAAGTGCATATTTGTTTTTCATTTCAAGAGTGACCACTTGAGCTGCTCCTTCGCTGATTGTAGAACCTGAAAGCACATAAACTAACTTATAGTAGATTAAAAATTTAACTAAAAAGTACTCGCTAAAATCACTGCATGGTATGGCTCATTCGAATCATTATGTGTCTTCACTCATAATGAACTTATTTTTTATGCCACTGAATGATGAGACAAACAGGTCGCAAGATGAGCGATGCCTATTCATATAACAGAACGTTGAATTCCAAAGCGCTCGTAATTCTAAGAACGTTAAGCCGGTAACTTCACTGGTTTCATTGTCCTTCAAAACACAGTGTTGGTTACACGCTACTACTTGCCAGTGGTAGCTACCCAGTGGCCTCTCGCATGCAAGATACCTTACACATAGATAATATTGATAAAGGACTTTTTTAACATAAGGCTGGCAAACAAACAAGCGTGCCACCCGACAGTATGTGATTTCCACCACCCATGAATACACGCAATGCCGAAGGAATTGGAATTGCGTAAAGTAACGTAGTACTGAATACTGGTTATATGTTCCAGAACATTCTTCCCTCCCCCAAGTCAATTATAGGTAGGCTCTATTTATAGGTATTTTTATTTAATATTAGGATAGGCTGAGTTACAACTAGTAAAGACACTGTTCGCCATGCTAATTTCCGTCTCATGATATGGAAGATTGTGAGCCCAACACAAAGCCGAAAGTGCAAAGAACTATCTATGTATATCGTATCTATTTTTTAAAAAGTATTAATATATATTTTGATGTATCGAGAAAAAAATATCGGTACACATCAATCCATACACACGGCATCCTATTTAAAAAAAAATAGATCTTATTTCGATACTTAATAACAAATATCGATACATCAATATATCGAAATAAAAAAAGTCGATGCGTCGCAGAGAAAATGACGATACTTTTTCTACATCCCTACCATATCGAGAACTAATTCTAATCCCAGACGTCTCATGTGTAAATGACTTTTCTAATGGAAAAGTAAAACACATTGAGATTGCTCGACCAGAGATTAAAACCCAGAAACTTGCCGATTTCTCGGTTTACAAACACCCCTTTATAAATGTAGCTTTTAGCGTAAAAGTCTTTCTGCAATAAACGTAGTTCCAAATGTAGTTGTTGAATTTTGAAAAACACTGAAACAATCGTTTCTCTCATTAATGTTAAGTTTAAAGTAAAATACCGATTCACCAAATTAAGGATGAGATATCCCTTTCTTTGTGGTTATATAACATTATAAGAATATGCTTACGTCCTGCGGTTTGGTCCGAGTGTTAATGAAGCAGTCATTCAGGACATACCATTTTATATAATATGTAGATAATAAAGCAAAGCATAATGCACTTATAGTAAATACAAAATAGTGTAATAGCTTCCTTCGATTTACATGTCAACACCAAACATCATTTGCACCGCTACACCAAATAATACCAAATTAAGAACAAGCCAATTTTTTTACAATCAACAGCACGTGGGAGATGGTAAAATGATATTAATGTTTCGTAAATTTGTTTCAAGACACTGGGAGGTCGGGTCTTCGGGGCAAATGCCTTCTTTCTTCCCTGCCATTGGTTCTTCTGGAGGGCCTTTTTGGACCATAATTTTTCATTGACTTACAAAAAAAAGGCGGTTACGCGATATGTCCTCCATATGCAAATTTTCTATAGCCGATAGGGTTAACCTCTCACGTGGTCAAACCTTTATAGAAATACAGTCAAGATATATGCCAAAGTGTAAGGGAATAATCGGTAACCCCTCAACGATTGACAAAAAGTATTTGAAGTCGGTTTTTAAGTAGTTAAATCTACGATTATATGAATATACTTGAAAAAAATAGGTGCTAATCGGCAGTTAAATAATTCTCACATTTGTTGCTATTACCGCAGTGAACTGTTTGCTTAATTTTATATTTTAATCAAGCATAATAACGTGACAGGCTGGAATTAACATTAAATAATGTTAAGTTGCAGAGCGGTTGTTGCTTGGAAACAAGACTTCGTTAAAAGGTCCCATTTACAATTAAGCAGGCTTGTCTTATCAAAAAGAAATGCTAATTAATTTAGATAGCTAAAGTTTTCTATTTAAGTGTCATACAACATAATAAAAATTAAAAAATATTATTGGTGCTATACACCACTTCTAAAAAAGACCTACGATGTTCGCATAAAATAATTGCCAAGCTTATATATTTTAATAGTCTATGTTTATCACTGCGTCGTGCTCAAGAAATAAATTACTAGCCAGAAAAGGTTGCCAATTACAAAATAAAAAAAAAAATACTAAACAATTAGTGTATATTTAATTAGCTATACTACAATACATATTAATTTCAAACCATAAACACCATGAAACTGTTTACATTTTTATTTCCTAAATTGAGCAAAAGACTTTACTAACATTTTTAATATTTAACATTCTCAAAGAATATGAAAAAAATATAAACAATAATCTGTAAATTTTGTTTATTTGTCTTTTATTAATTTTTGGAGTACTTTTGAAATTAATTTTGTTATATTCAAATATCTTTGGTAATTGTTAGTACCTAACTGTAGTATTATATAATCTAAATAATCTCGAACGTACATATGTACATCTCCTTTATATATTCATGAGTTCGTTTAGAATCTGAAATTATTTAATACAATCAAATTAATTGTGTTAAAATTTTATAATATTCAACAAGACGTAAAGTAGTCACAAATATTAGTATTTAATGTTTTTAAATAAATTTAAACATTCTGTGAAACCTACCTACTTAGTCTTAATTCTATTCTAGTGTTCTTTTATCAAATTGTGTAAAAGTATTTTACCCAAAATATTTAAGTGTCATATAGTGTTATATTATAGTGTCATAGTTCAGCATTAATAATCTGAAATAATGTTATATTTATTAGAAAAAAATCGAATTGTTTATAAAATGTGTAAAATAAATAAAAAGCCAATATAATAACAAAAACATGCAGTGCATATTAAGAGAAAAATTAAAAAATATACTACACATAAAGCACCTAGATAATAAAAAATGTGAAATTATAAGCATATAAAATGTAAAACAAAAAAACTTTATACTTTTTCACTCATTTTTACTCATTTATTGTACAAATTAACTACCACACTCAGCACATAATACAAAAACAAAAATAAAAACATTCAAAAAACAAAAAAAATATTCTACAATATGTGGTTTCTATATATTAAATCTATAAAATTTACGAGCCATAAAAAACATTTTTTTGGTCACTATGACCATATAATACTGTTCATGAAAATATCGTTAAGGTTTTGACATAGTTACAGTGAATTCAGCTCATAGTATGATACATTAAGCACATAACATACTAGTGTCCATTTAAGAAGTTTTATGTCAATTAAATTATGATTTATGCAGACCCGCTAGAAAACTGGGCTCCTTCAATAAACCACCTGTGCAGTTTTCAGTTTCAGTTCAGTACCATACAGGTATTTTATAAAAAAAAAAATCAGCAACATTTGACTGACAAAAAATAAAAATACTAATGTTGCTCAGTGCCCCACCAGAATTATTGTAAATTTCTATGTTTGGAATTCGTATAAGCAACAGAAATGGAAAGTATTGCCATTTTTGTGTTTGCAAGCAATGTTGTCAACACAAAATATGTTGATCACATTTGCTCGATGGAACAACAACCTAAGAATTAATACGACAATCCTATAACTATAATATGGCAACTCAATTGTCATTTTGAGTGTACAATTTAGAAAATATTCATTTAATTAGTTTAAATGTCTAATCAAAACTTCGGTTTGATTTAATTATAACAAAGCATACAAAAGGTATTTTTTTTTATTTCAATACAATTTTACGGATGCCTAAGCACTTATAAGAATTCTTAATTGAAAATGCGTCACAGAAAAAATGATACCTCTATAGGTATTTTCGGAGTTTTGTAATTATTTTACATCATTCCCCATAATTAAAGTTGGAAAAAAGTTATCCACAAAATAAGGGTGGTATGCCACTCGTCAAATGCCTTTGTACAATATACATGTGATAAAATAAATAAATTGGTTGACATCATCATATTGTTAGATCAAATACACTATTTGACTATCTAATAAAATTTAACAAAATATAAGACAAGGAAATTAGGCAAAGATGAGGGGGTGTACCACCCTTACACACAATTACAGCCAACATCTCCAAGAGCGACTGTTTCACGACGAGATTATCGACGGCGATTTGATACACTCGTTCATGGAGATGGCGCTTGTGTTGTTAAAACGGTATAAACCGGCACGGTGGTGTAACTACCAGAAGAATTTATTAAATTGATCCATTACCTGCGCTACTGTCTGCTCTCCTAGTGGCACGTCTTCAGTACGCAGAGCCGCTCGACTCACTATTGAAGTCGGGTCTGAGTCTAGGATCACACTGGAATACACACAACAAAAATGTAATATTTTTCAATAGAACTTGCTGACACAAGGTAAGACTATGTAGCTAAATCTCTTCTATGCAATAGTCTGTATGGGAATATACCACTGCTGTCCATTTCCGCCTGCAAGCAGCAGTGTAAGGTTCTGGTCCATTGATACTGGTGAAAATACTTTTTTGTAAAAGCAGGCAAACAAGCAAGTGTGATCTGATCACCTGATGGTCAGTGATCTCCACTGTCCATAAACATCCACAATACCTGAGGAATCATGGATTGCGTTGCTGGCCTTAAAGGAAAGGGGTAATTAAGGGATATAATAAGGAATAAGAATAAGAAACTTATGGATTTGAGCCTCCGGATATCTCACTCACTATATGAAACGCAACAGCAAGCAGTGCCACTTTCCGTCGATTTTCCGTAATACAGTGGTAACAACCCAGTTTGTGTTGTATACAAACAGTGTCTACAGTACGGCTCCATCGTTTGATGTGATGAGGTATGTGGAATGGAGTGGATGAGGAACACAACACACACAAACATTTTAACGATATTTTTTTTATATATTTCAGAGATTTATCAACACAATAGTATCTCACCCGCCATCACAGATCTCATCAAACGCAAGCATCACAGCATCCAAATTGTCGAGGAGCACGCGTTTCTCTACATTTCTTCGTAAAAGCATGCTCACTGTCTCGTACAGTGCGTTTAGCACAGATTGAAGAATGAGCTGGAATTAAGTGAACATCAAAAGGTGAAATAGTTTCATTAACATGAGCTCATCATTTATCTCTGCAACTTGTAGATTCTACGATAAATACATAAAGAGATAATGATCTCTTACTTTTATGGTGCTGCCACACCGGTGTTATAAAATGTTAACAAACATTTTATAACATTAAACATTTACTAACATTAACTAACATTGTGATAAAATGTATCAAATTTTTGTTAACAAATGTTTAATAATGTTTTGTAAACATTTTATAACATTTTATAACATCGGTGTGGCAGCACCATCAAGGTGCTCCCCCTCCCCGGGAGCATTCGCGTGTAATGTAACATTATAGATTCGACTTTGAGCATTACATTACAATACTACCTCCCTGACTGACGAGCATTCGCGTATAATGTAACATTTAGTATAGATTTGAATTTGCGAGCATTCTTCAAGATATTACACATGGTATCATTACATGGTGCGCATTGTAATGCTCGGTTCTCCTCCTTCACTGATGCAAGCTCGTTTTGTATCAGTACAAGGTGCGTGCTGTTTTTCTCCCTCACTGATGTAATGCTCGAATCTGTAACGTTACATTACACGCGAATGCTCCCAGTAAGGGAGCACCTTTATGCGAATGTTACACATTGAAATAAAACTAATTTAAACAGATTTTATCGCGGTTTTTATTTTAATTTTGGTCCTGTCATTGAGGTTGACTGTTAAAATTAAAAAAAAATGTTAAAATTATAAATTATTGGAGTGACCAATAATTTAACAACAACCTGTTGAAATTACCTCCTTGGCTTTTTATTGGTTCGATAGGTAGACGCGCCAGCGGCCCGCCTGATGGTAAGCGGTCATCGCCGCTTAGGACATTGGCAATGCCAACAACACATCCAAGACATTGCCTACCTCAAATACAATGGTACAAGTTCTATCTATAATTGTTTGTGGCCTCTACTACATTTGAAACTTTCACTCATATGAGCTATTTATGTAACTTACTGAAAAAAATATTACTAATGTAAACAGCATTGCAAGTAGCTTACCGTAATAATAGTAATACCAGCTCTGTATTAAACTTTCCCACTGCTGTCTCCTTAGACACATCATTTGATACTTTTGTAATAAAAAAAAGTAGATTCAATTTTTTTGAGATTATTGAAATGTACATTTTGATAAGTCTTGTAAAGGTGTCCCAACTTACAACAAGATTACAACTCAAAAAATTCAAAATCATGTGCAACCTAAAGTAATGAAGAAATAATATTTTTTTAATAATAAAAAAAATATACTTATTTACCTCATTTTCGTGTGAGCTTCCCATTACATAAAAGAACAAATCAACATTGCTCTTGTAGACACACGTCAGACCATCCAGCATAATGATTTCAGCATTTGCTCTGGAATTCATAAACTTGAAATTAATATTTTTCCTCATATTATTTTTATATAGCAAAGGCTAGCAAAAATCAAGCATGTCACCTGATATCCTCTGTTCATGAACATCTATAATACTAGATGAATCATGGGCTGTTATTGACTAAATGAAAGGGATAATTATTATTATTTATTGGAAATTAATTAAATAAAGATAATTAGTTGGAACAGGAGAGAGGATTTGGGCCTGACAACAGAGAGCTGCCACTTCTCATATTTATTGTGCAACTGTGGTAGCGACCAATTATTAAAACAAAGGTTACATTCAGGCGTATCATCAGTGACAATAAATTAATTATTTTTAGGAAATTATACATACAATATGCCCTTTTGTCTGATAATAATGCCTGTAAACACTCTTGTGACTAACTTCATACCAGTCAAGTCATTTTGCACATATAGATGACTGTAGTTCTCATGGCCTCAATAAATACTATTATTATTTGTATTTATCAAGCAGGTAGTCACAACAACCAATATGTGGCTACTATCTGAATCCCAATCTCTAGATTGACTAAACAATCTCAGTTGAGATTTGGATATATTTGTTTCTTTTTAAAAATGTTTACATTTTGAGCTCAAACTCCATCCTCAGGGAGCTTGTTACATGTTCTATAATGTAGTGTATATTACCTGTGTGTTTTGGTAAACAGATTCTTCTCAAATGCCTTCTGTTCTTTAGCTGTGGGCAGCACATCTTTATCATAGTACTTAGCCAGAATTCTATTGCCATCACTGTCTAGTATGCACATGCCTTTAACTATGTACAGAGTGGGTTCCTGGAATCGTGAATAGATATTGTTTTACTGTTAGGTTACAAAAACGGTTTTGCGACAGGAGCCACCAGTGGTCAAGATCCAAGACTGATAAATCTCAATACGACATCCGTTTCCATTGATAAGAGCACTGAACACTAAATAAAAACTAAGAAGTCCTCATGTTTAGAAAAAAATAATACAAATTCTAATTGATTTTGCTCGCGACGCAGTTCTCAAGTAGTTTGTCCTGCATCCCTAGATTGATCTGAACATACGCCTTCGCTTAAATATCAATAACTATAGTAATACAATCAAATCATAGACTTTATAACGTTTCGATATGTATATGTATGGACTTTATTTGTGGCTTATACGTACCAGAAATTAACAATTAATGTGAAGTTTTATTTAATGTGAATTTAACTAAGTTTAATTTGTTTCTGAGGTGTTACACATACATTGCAATAGTAAATAAAGTAAAATAGAGCCAAACATAATGCGTCTTACTGGATACAGAAAAATTAAGGTTAACTAAACAAATAATGAATTCAACTTTAAACTTACAAACAACGCCCCGTCCATTGAAGTGTGAACCATTTTTATATTAAAACTAATTTAATTTGTTGTTTTGTGGATAGAAAAGTTCGCGATATTCGGATTTATCACCCGTGTTGACGTGTTTCAAATTGACGTTTACAAGCAGGGCTGTAAGTAAATTTTTGATATTTATATAACTGTCTGGAATAATTATACAGTAAGTTTTTAAAATAAATACAATAATCATTTATTACTTATCACTATACTTAAATTGATAATGTTTTGTCTGACTTAGGTATCCAAGTTTACACGAGATATGGTATCAAATTCAAATAATACGATACAAATTGGATACAATTGATATCTCAATATACAGTTTTTGTATCCAATAATACAACCTGGCAGCTGTTTAAAAAATATTTTTTTTTTAATAATTAAATGTTATTGGGAAGTCAAAGGCTTCTAGCCCATACAGTATCGTCATCATATTTGGGAAATTGCGGGGCAATGTCCTACTTTAAAAATACCATCAAATTAGGTCTATTATGAAGTAAATTCAGTCTTATAGTATGGAATAATAAAAAATTCACTATTTATTTAGCCTACTACTAGCGATTAGCAACTTTTGCTATAAAACTGCTGTATGCGAATCTTCGTTTTACATGTTGACTGCAATCAATCGGCCTCAAATGCTGTCAATGGGCTATGAGAGAATGGTAGGCATGGTATTTTTGGCCTTCGAGAAAAAAAACAATGCCTGTTTATTTAAATGAAGTTCTTCGCATTTTTAATAATATGGCGAATCAAGCCGTACTAAAGAGGTTTTTTTTTATTATGTAAAGACTAATAACATGATTAGAGATATAATAGGAATTGTCACCTACAAAATGATTTTTGGTTCTTATTTCCCCCGAATAACTAAGACTTATATTATAAGGTTACGAGGTGGTAGGACCCGCTTAAGCGAGAGACAGTCTGGGTTAGTACCACCACTTTCTCTATTTCTACCACCAAGCACTGTTATGTTTCTGTTAGTAGAAAATTGAAGCCATTGAAATTACTGGGCATTACGAGACTTATCGTCTTATGTCTCGGGGTGATAATCGCAGTTACGTGCCATTCAGTGCTTTGTAATTCAAGATTCTATGTGGTGTTGCATCTGTTTATGGGCAGGCATGGCGCTGAACATCAGGCGAGCAACCTGCTCATTTAATTCTTCAAGCAAATAAAAAAAATACGTGTGCCCTACATGAAACCAACGATGCCCTACCTTAAGTTTCACTCAATCTACGGTCCTGTGCCTATCGATTCAACTTTGCTACTAACTTTGAAAAAATATGAATAAAATAAAAATCACATTAACTTGAAGAAATGGAGTCTAATGGACATAAAAGCCCATGAACGGCAATAAATATGGCCGCGTTAATTATTTTCGCGCCACAATTTGACAGATGGCGGGAAGATGGCCGCCGAGAATAGACACCATAGAAACGTTGCTTTTGATGTCACCGAATCAAATTACAAAAGTAAAACTTCCTTTAGATACCGTTAGATGTTGTTAGAGGATAGGTGTAACTGATTTTCGTTTATTTTTGGAATAGGTGAAGCCGACATGTAGCGAAAGCAAAGCTAACTAGCACATTTCCTATAATCTTAAATTGGGACGTCTTGTCAGCATAGCCGGTAGGTAAATGTATTTACTACCAAATAGCAAATATTAATAATAGAACATTCAATATTCTTAACCATCGACATCGACAGGTACGGTAGGTACGCTTTTTTTATTAGACTGAATGACGAGACGAGCAGGTCGCAGGCTTGATATTAAGTGTCGCACCTGCCCATAAACAGGAGAAATAACTGCCACACAAAAATTTTAATTAAAAAGCGCTGTATGACAATATATTGAATAAGATATAAGAAGCTTTCATAATGGATAGTAATTTCCCATGCTGTGTACTAAAATAAATATATAGATACCTACCTCTTATCCGACTCTACACGACGGCTCTAAATTTGATTAGTGTGTATCGGTTTTTGTGAAAAATAAAAGGTTAGGACAAAAAGGGTGTTAGAGGTGGGAGTGAAAGCTATTGAAGCTAATGTGTGGTAGAAACATTGGACTATTACAGCACAGGTCGGTAAACGAGCAAGTGGGCTCATAGGTGAACTCCACTGCCCATCACAACAGAGAAAATATTTTGTTGCAGATTATATAAGTATAAGTAAGAAATAAGGTAATAGATATGGGCTTCTGGAAATCTGACTTACATTACAGTAGGTAAGGGGCCATTCCGTTGGGGTTTTGTGAAACAGAGATACTGTCCGGTAGAGCTGACTGATTCATGCTGTAGATGGTTTTGCAAGTACAAGTAGTAAGTGGTAGAGTCACGTAATGTTTTTTTATCCCGGTGCTACAAAATGACTATACTGGACTTGATATTAAGTACAATGCAGTCCAAACATAACGTCATCAAGACACATTGCGTCCGTCTACGGACGGCAAACCTATACCGGTGTTCTCTACCGCTCATTAATGCCTATAATACCAGAAGAATCATAGATGAGTTGCCAACCTTAAATGGAACAGATAATTGAAAGAATGGAAAGGGGAGGGGGATTTGGACCTCCGGATATCTCACTCACCGTATGAAAACAGTAAGCCGCTATTTTACGTCAGAGACAGTGGAAGTAAACCGATCGAGCCGGCCCATTTATGCTGTAGATAAAACTATCTACAGCGTGGTACTACCACACAAAGAATTATACCAGCTTGAAGTTACTGGCTATACACTAGCTGACTCCAGAACGTGACTCACTGAACGCGCCTGTATGACGGGTTTTTCACCATGGATACGGTGGTTGCTATCGAGTCGGCTACAACAATTATCAGGTACGCTCCCATCAACAAATAATGTGGCTTAGTAAAAAAGACTAGATGAAAACAATATTATATTAATAAATTGTTTTTTTATAGCATAGGCCGGCAAACCAGCAAGTGGGTCACCTGATGATAAGTGATCCATGCACTGTAATCTTCGGTCTATTTTTTCGTAATTAATTTTCTATAACTGAAAGTCGGTACATACGCAGAAACCAAAACTCTCGTGTGACCTGTATCTGTTTATTAATATAAATTGAGCTGCTCTATTTCTAATTTAATATTGTGAAATATTAATGCTCATAATCATCAATATAGAGGAAAATTTGTTTAATTTAAAATGTATTTATAATGTTACATGTACATATGTTTACAAATAAATGATTCTGAATCTGGTTCATAATAATTTTAAGCTAGTATTTCTTCCTAGCAAAAAAGCCATCCTAACTTGCGGTAGAGTTTTGATGGAGTCTAAACAATATAATTATAGTATATAATTCGAATTAAAAAAAAAAGATTATTATTCTACTCGCGGCAGTGAATTTTCTTGACGGAGTATGGGCGTCTCGCGTTACTTAAATTAATAATCCTATTACGTATTTCATCAGAGTGGAACGAACTCCACATGTTCACGAAAATTTTCGATTATAATATTATAAGTATCCCGTTTTTATTCAGTGAATATACATTTATGTTAAACATTACAATCAGATTTTGTTAATAAGCCTGAATGAAGGAACGACTAGGTCACTCGCCCGATGGTAAGCGCCACGCCTGCACATAAGCTGAAGCAATGCCATACAGAATTTTAAATTACTACATAGCATTGAAATGCACTTTACCCCGAGATTTAAGATGTTACAATATGTCCAGAAATTACACTGGATTCAATGTTCTTCAAACCGAAATACAACAGTGCTTACACACTGCTGCTTGGCGGCAGAAATAGACAAAACGGTGGTACCAACACAGATGGCCTCTCGGATATGTGGGACCTTCCACCAAAGAAAAATATAAGTTGAAAATTGGAAGCTATTTATGTTTCACTTATGTTATTATAAAAAAAAAGTATAGTTAAGAGAACAAACGAGCAATTATAATTATATCAACCACAGGAAACATAGCTAAAAATCGCTTACATTACGTTGTTTTTATGTGCAATAATGCACCATCATTTGAAACATGCATTCTGACAAGTCGCGGACGTTTAGGTTATTCCTGTGTCAGATTAGAAATTTGGAATTTGCTACTAATAGAGCTCAGAATGGAACGTAGAGCGCAGCGCTCTGTTCTATGTGCCACAATGTACCATCGTTTGAACCATGCTTTCTGACGAGTCGATGTTTAGGTTTGTTCCTGTGGCAGATTAGAAAGGAGGAGTCTGCTACTGGAATAGTGCTCAGAATGGAACGTAGCGTGCAGCCCTCTCAGAAGAGTCGTCTATAGAGACCCCTCTCTGCCGGCTGTGGGAGCTACCGTACCATAGTTAATGGGCTGAGGTCGTGGCGTACGGCGGCCTACTTCTGCCGCAGCGGTATTATTGTACATTTTTATTTTATGCGATCCAAAGACAAACGGCAGCGTGAAAACCTTGTACTGGAGTAGACGCCGCGTCCGTTATTCAAAGTTTTGGGTTAATCAATAATTATATGCTTTCATATAATAAGGAAATATATATTTCTGAGAACAACACTGCAAGAAAAACATTAAACAAGTGACCACTACAAAGATACAATAACAGAACAAGAGAATAGTGTTTCCATATTTAAAAATATTCAAACTATTAAACACTTTGTGGCCAGCTTTAAATTTTCTACAAAGTTTATATTATTTCAATAGAAAGGGCTTCCAAGTCTAAAACCAGATAGCCCGGCAAATCAGGGCGCACCATGGTTCCCAAGATTACTAGCGCTTAAGAAGGCTACCACGTGGTTTTTAGTTGGTACACTGGCGCGACGAAGGAAAATTAGTTAGAGCCTTAGCCTTAGCCTTGACCTAACATTCTTTCAATGGCACATGTATACCAATTAAAAAAAAATCGTAGCACAAAATCGTCGAGGATGGAGAAGGCATTCGTAAAATGGATTCCCCCGCACCGAAAAACCCCATTCATGCTGTAGACAAAACATCACAACGCGGCTCCAACTTTTAACAATGTAATTTAAGACACAATTATAATAACCAGCCATATTACCGCCAAAACTCCTGAAACTTCTAACTAACCTCATTATAAAAAGAGCTGTAAACTTAACAATCTTTGACATTTAAATAGCGACTTTAAATTGCTCGTTACCGATTCTACTATACTCAAGTTTCACCCCTTAATTGCGACGTAAATACACAAAACCATTAGAAATAACCTGAAAATATAATTCCATACAGTAATAAACTGTGTAAACTGTTTTAGTAAGTAAAAAATGTTAACTCAACACGCCTAGGTTATGTTGACCTGAGATTTGGTGGTAAATCATAGTGTGTATGGGTGAACGTAATTTGGACATCTATTTTTGATGGTGGATCCATAAATTTCAGTGGACAAGTCTTCGACTAAATCATTTTAACGCCAAAACTGAGTTTGTATGGTGCTTCATGCTTCAGTCTTCATTAGGCTTTACGACACGACAGCGGTATCCCACTTATCACACTAATATTATAAATGTGAAAATTTGTTTGTTTGGATGTTTGTCCGTCAAATTTGGTACACAGACAGGCTATGAGCTGACTTGGGTGATAGGATACTTTTTATCCCGATTAAATGCTCCCTTGGGATAAAACAGGAATCTTGGTATTATTTATCATTTGTAAATGTCCTAATTCCACGCGGGCAAAGCCGCGGGCGGAAGCTAGTTATTAATAAAAAGGTTGCTATAGATTTTGTTTTATAACGACATTTTGTTTCAACCTATTACAGTGGAGTTGAAAGTGAGTACTAAATAAATATATGCATACTTCTCGCGAAAACCGGATTGTCTGATCCTGGAACGCGATCCTTACAAGGTCTGTGGGTCACTATGGCAGGTTTTAACACCTTGATGATGGTGGTCGCTATCCAGGCGGATATGAATATCCTACCACCGGCAAAAATAGTAGTAAAAGTATTGGAATAAAAAATCGTAGGTACTAAATGCATATCGTTATACGCACATCGTGCGGCGCAGCGCGGCCCTGCGCGACGTGCCCAAACCGCGTTTTGACAGAATCTAAACTGCACCGGGTTATAAATAATTTCACACTTCATATATAAATTCATACTCATTACTCGAAGTTAGTTGATGATACAAACATGTTTTGTAAAATGTGAAATGACAATAATGGATCATAAAGGCTTATGTTATGATCCCTCCTAGTTAGCCAACACTTTTTATATCGCACCTTAAAATTAATATAATTACCGCTGACAGCCTCCATGGCGCAGCGGGCGTTTAGCGCTACGAAGCGAGAGGTCGTGGGTTCGATTCCCATACGTGAGACAAATTTTTGTGTGATCCACAAATGTTGGTTTCGGGTCTACAAGTCTTGTTAGGTGTATAAAAAAAATACCACCTTTTTAATTATCGACCACTTAAAATAGAGGTAGGTGCTGTTTACTTCTATACACGTGTTATCTATGAGACGTACCGCCTTCCGGTCTTTAACATTTGTAAATACAAAATACACATACTAATTAATAAAAGTACACATTCTAAAATACCTTCCATAAAAAAATCAAAACCTATCACCAACCACTTATTCTTTTGCATTTAAATAGGATTCTATTTGCGGCCATAAAGAATAAAACTATCATCGACAAAAACCCTTCACAGCTGTCATAACGAACATTAATTATAGTCCCTTGACACCTGTTGGAATACATAGTTTAAATTCCACTATACAATAAAAATTATAACTCAAAAGCGGTGTCACAGTGTCGGCTCACTCTACAGTGCTTTATAAAGATGTGCCACGGAATGCTGTCACACCGAGATGTAATAAGGAATAATATATTACGTATTATTTTGATTTTTTGCAATTCACGTGTGGTAGATGGTTTTTATATAATAAATAAATAGATACACCCAACAGTCACATACATAGTCCTGATTCCACAGTAAGACACGAGTCTTGTGTTGTAGGTATCAGGAATTACGAGAGACTTTCGGTCTCATTTGTGGATAACACAAACATTGTCTCGGTGCGGAGATCGAATCCGCGACCTCTCGGTTCACAGCCGGCTACTCGCCCGCTGCGCCACCGAGGCTGTCAAGCTTTCTGTTTTTAAAGCAGAGGCCAACAAATGAGAAAGTGTGTCACCTGATGGTAAGTGATCACTGCCTATGAACATCCACAATACCTGGAGAGTTATGAATACGTTGCTGACCATAAAGGGTAAGGATACTTGGGAAGGGCATAGTGATTAGGGCCTCCGGATATCTCACTGACTGTATAAAACATAACAGTAAGTTGCTACTTCACGTTGATTTTCTGTGACATAGTGGCAACAACTACTACTATACTAATATTTGTGAAAGCGATGTTAACAATTTCATAGGAGTTGTTGCTCAACAATGGGTTTAGTTCTTTTGTTTTTTTATTTGTTTCAATGACGAGTCGAGCAAGGCGCTCAATTGGGGGCAAACGCCACGCCTTCCCATAAACAAAAGCAATACCACACCGAACTTTGAATTACAAAGGACTGAACTGCGCTTGTCACCCCGAGACATAATATGTCGAGTCTTATAATACCCAGTAATTACAATAACTTCAATATACTTCAAACAGTGCTTACACACTATTGCTTGGCGGTGGAAATAGACAAAGCGGTGGTATTAACCTAGACGGCTTCTCGTATACGAGAAACCTATCACCTTGTGACATTTTACTGGACTATACTATAAGAAAAATACTTTCTTTGTTTCTTTGGCCATTGCGGGTCACATAGAAGAATTCATTGTCATGGTGACACGCATCGGTGTGACCGTCAGTCCGTGTACAAAATACATCCATTACAGATTTCATTGTGTTTGCATTCTACAGGACTGAACGTTTGCCGCGGCCGATCGTTAATTCAGACTGGCCACGCACACTATTGTTGTGTTGTAAATACTTCTTTAAGCTGTATTTTGGCATATGTTTTATCGGTGATGATGAGTTATTTTGTTGCTAGTAGTGTTAGCTGGTTTTCCTGTAGCTTGTATTTTAAAATACCAATAATAACTTCCTTTGCTCGCCCGGTATGTGTTTATTTATTTATTGATACAGACAACAGATTACATTTTACATAGAGTTAAACTCATTAAGGACATGATATAAATCTGGCGTCTATTTACTACTGTACACAGCTTCGTAGTAAAAGAAAAAAAAAATAGTTGTATTAAATTTAACATTAATATGTACTACCAAGGAACCAAGGAAGAAAAGTAAATCTTTGTCCTAATCCAGATTATGGTCCAACTTTGTGTTAAATTTCATTCAAATCCATTTAGCCCTTAAGACTATACTCCAAGCCAATGAATGACTTTTAGTCCAGTCATTTTAGGTTAAATTAGGTAAGAATTTCGGAATTCGAGATACCCGGCTGTAACTCTGTAAATACTTGTGTATTGACACCCTAAAAGTTGTCTCAAAACCTACATATGGTAGGGTGTGCGCAACTATTAAATTTGAAGGTCAAAGGTCACAAAAATCGCTTTTTTCGTAAATATCTCATTTCCTATGGGTTTTTTGCTATTTGTATCTATTATCAATATTGTAGAATACAAAATTCTCTACAAATTTTGTTTAAAACTTTTTTTCATACGGTGAACCGTTTTCGAGATAGAGGGCGGAGAGCGCGCGGTCACAGGATCAGTTCAGGTCAAACGGTGCCTCCGGTCGAAAACGCGCCATATATAGTTGATGAACTATCCATAAATCAATGATTATAAATATTTGTCAATTTTTATTAACTATTATGTTATACTAGCTTTTGCTCGCGGCTCCGCCCGCGTGAACAGCATTTTCCGGGATAAAAGTAGCCTGTAACCGTCTGCAGGGCTCCATCTGTCTCTGTAGATAAATTCATCAAAATCGGTTTAGTGATTTAGGCGTGAAAGCGTGAAAACTTTCACCCCCTTTTTCATCCCTTAATAAATAAAATTTCCAAAATTCCTGAAACACGTATTTATTTATTTTACGTCAATAACCGAAATACAAAATTTCGTTTATGTAACTTTCAAAATGGCGGACTTGTGACCGCGCGCTCTCCGCCCTCTATCTCGAAAACGGTTCAACGTATGAAAAAAAGTTTTAAACAAAATTTGTAGAGAATTTTGTATTCTACAATATTGATAATGGATATGAATAGCAAAAAACCCATAGGAAATGAGATATTTACAAAAAAAGCGATTTTTGTGACCTTTGACCTTGAAATTTAATAGTTGCGCACACCCTACCATATGTAGGTTTTGAGACAACTTTTAGGGTGTCAATACACAAGTATTTACAGAGTTACAGCCGGGTATCTCGAATTCCGAGGTGAAACTACTAAAATGACTGGAGTATTTGACGATTTGCGCCATAGAGAAATCTATCAGAATGGATGTTTCGCTCGACCGAGATGCACACTCATTGCTACGACAATTAACTACTAACGACAATTATTAAATGTGTAATATAACGAAATTATATTACACATTATATTCTTGTACAGCGATTAGTTCTGAAGGTTTCTCGGAATTGTAACCCAATCTCATATTTACTATTCAGCCCTACTTACAGCCTTAAGGCATAGTAGACTTACCTTTATTTTAATTGGGTTTGACCATGATCCCACTACACTGGTCCAATACGGGTTGCTGGGTCACCATTGCTTCGTTCGTTGGAACCTTAGGAAAGTTGGCAATGGGTCCAAAAGATCTTGGATGGCCATTGGAACCACTTATACCCACAAAGCAGATTCTATTAAAATTGTTATATTAAAAAACGATAAAAACTTAGTGTAACTAACATCGCACCAAAGTACAGCAAACAAAAAACAGAACGAAAGAAAAAATGGTCAAGCGCGAATCAGATTTGTACATCGAGGGTTCCGTACCCTTACATTTTTACTTAATATTTAAATATTTTTTCGACATAATAACTCTTAATATTTTTGTAAAAAAAACATGTGGCTACCATTATGATTCAGAAGGTAGAGTCCTTAAAAATAAGACTGAAACAACAGTAGGCGTTATACATTTTTTTAAAGCTATAATCATATGGCATTGGCATGGCATTGATGGCATTTTTCTGTCAGATATTCGCATATGCCATACGAGATATGATCTCTATAGAAATGGGGCTTTACTAATAGTTCCGTTGGACCCCTTGGGTCTCCTTTTTTAAATTCAGAGAATTGCTCTTGTTGGTGGAGCAATGGCTACTTCTCTCTGTCTTCTATTTTCCTTTTAATCTCCTGATATCATACTACACTTACTTTCTGTATAACGTCTTAAAAAAAATTGTCTGCATCGGTGGTGCAGTTATATTGCCTACGTGGTACGACTACTGGGCTGAGGCTTCGGGTTCGATCCCCGGGTCGGGTAAAGTGATAATGGATTTTTCTATCACGAAATGCTCAATATCAGCTCGGAGTCTGGAATTGTGCCTGGTATGGTGATACGCTCGTCCCCTATCACATCATGGGACGAAAACACGCTCGACAAAATGAGGAAGATTTATATTTATATCACGCTGTGATCCATAATAGCAGGACAGTAACAAGGAGTTGAAACCGCGGGGGACATCTAGTTAACTATATTTAATACTTCCTTTTTCATATTGGTGCTGCCACACCGCTGTTATAAAATGTTTACAAACATTGAGTGGTAGAGCCACGCTGTAGACAGTTTTGTCTACAACATGAATGGGCTGGCTCGACCGGGTCGTTACCACTGTCTCATAGAAAACCGACGCAAAGTAGCGGCTTACTGCTGCGTTTCGTAGGGTGAGTGAGATATCCGGAAGCCCAAATCCCCTCCCCTTCCCTATCCTTAATTATCCCTTACCTTTAAGGTCGGCAACGCGTCCATGATTCTTCTGGTGGTGGGCGTACATGGGCGGTGGAGATCACTTACCATCAGGTGACACACTTGCTTGTTTGCCGGCCTATGCTAATAAAAAAATCTAATATAATCTAAATCTAACATTTGTTAACAAACATTTGCTAACATTTTATCACAATGTTAGATAATGTTAGTAAATGTTTAATGTTAGAAAATGTTTGTAAACATTTTATATCACCGGTGTGGCAGCACCATATCATTTCATTTCCCCGTTTGGGTACAGTACCCTAAAAAGCATAACTGACATCATCATACAAAAACCCGCGTGTTCACCTACATTTCACAAAGGGTCCGCTAATAAAGGCGAGACTTGACCGTGGCGGATCGATTAGTGCCAACGACTTATTAATTGTAGCCGGAATCGATTCATAGTGGTTACAATTACAGCGTGGTTTTACGCGATCTATGACACACTCCGGCTGATTGGGTGTATGGTTGCGTCCAAAAGTGTTGCTTGTTTTACCAGACGAAAAAATAGCGGGGCCAGGAGTTTTTTAAATTTTATTTTATTGAATAACGAGACGCTTAAGGTCGCTTGTACGCGAGAGGCCGGCTTAGTTGGTACCACCGCTTTGTCTATTTCTGCGGCCAAGCAACAGTGTGTAAGCACTGTTGTTTTTCAGTTTGAAGGACATTGTAGCCATTGAAGTTACTGGGCATTATGAGACTTAACATCTTATGTCTCGGGGTGACGAGCGCAGTTCAGTGCCGTGCAGTGTTTTGTAATTCAAAGTTCTGTGTGGTGTAGCTTCTGTTTATGGGCAGGCGTGGCGCTTACCATCAGGCGAGCGTCTTGCTAGTCTCGTCATTCAATCAAATAAAAAATAAGATAAATCGTTTCACTTGTGTACGCGTAATTACCAGATATCCTTAAGTACATACATGCGTGTGTTTCGGTAATAGTAAACAAAATCCTCTGTTATGGCGATTGGTCACAGTTTGTTGATCATTAACAAAGTAAGGGAATGATAATTATAACACTGGAGAAAATATTGGCTATTATGTTGGTTCTTGGATTAAGAACAACAACTGCTCCTACTAGCAAACTAGCTTTTGCTCGTGGCTTTGCGTGGGTGAAAGTTATTTTTCTGACAGTCCTCTTAATATTGCTACTGGATAGCTGGCTGCTAATTTTAAATAGATTTTATACATCAATACGATTCATTATACGTCCAAAACCTCATCAATAACTATTAATCCATTGACAACTAACTCACTGATTTGATCGGAGGCGTTTTTTAAAAGCCCGTGGAGATAGTATGAGACATAAAAACACGACACCGCCATGTGAGTTCAGGACTTTGGGACTCTGTTGGGTGTATTCAATTTATTTATTTAGAATCTGTCAGCGAATATTTTTTTTAAATCAAACTACTTTGTTTTATGGTGATACAGAAATATGTACAAATTTTAATTAGCTTTAGCATCTGTGACACGCAACGGTCCGTGGCACAGATGTTTTTTTTTTACCCTGGCTCGGCAAAATGACTACGCTACACCTGATGGTAAGTGTAGCGCAATCCAAGAATAGTGTCGACCAACGATAAACAATGTGTCCATCGTAGGTCGGCAAGATCATGCCGGCCTGCCAAAGTTCCTGGATTAACTACGGGGTCCCTGCTAACGGAATACTGGCGATCCCACAATATCTCATCCCAGGGCCAAGGGGGAGGGGAAGGAAAAAAGGATGGGGAAGAAAGGAAGGGTTAGAATCAGGGGGCAAGCCCCTGGGGAGAACCAGATATACACTGACTGACCCTGAAACGGGACCCGCACAAGGTGGGCCACTATGGCAGGTTTTAGCACCAGTGTACGGTGGTCGCTATCCGGTCGGATACAAGTATCCTCCCACCAGCAAAATGTACTATAGCATTATGTAAATATAGTATGATAATATGTATTTTCGGTATGTTGGTGCTTCGAATCGAAGGTTATGCGCGGGTCAAACGTCTGTCCATATTTTACTAAGAAAACAAGCCTTGCCGAGGGTAATATTTCATTATAGATCATTTGGAGACGCGGGTTCGTGTCTACAGCGTGTTCATTGTTTTGTGAACTCTAAATAATGGCGTTAGAACCCCTCTTTTTTATTGGGGTAGACAAGACACTTCTTAATTCTCATCGTTTTAGATTAAACATCGACATATGGAACAAACGGCCTTACTTATTATGTAAAGGTTCTTCAAGCATTAATAATTAATTATTATTTTGTCTTTATTGATGTTTTTTTATTTGCTTGAATGACGAGACGAGTAGGTCGCTCGCCTGATGGTAAGCGCCACGCTTGCCCATAAACAGAAGCATCACCACACAGAATTTGAATTACAAAGCTCTTTTTGTCAACCCGAGACATATGACATTAAGTCTCATAATGCCCAACATTATTCAAGCACTAGTCAAACCATTGTTTTACATGGTGGTAAGGTCCCTCGAATGCGGGTTGTCGTTTGGGTTGGTACCACCGCTTTATCTATTTCCGTCGCCAAGCACCAGTGTGTAAGCACTATTGTATTTTCGTTGGAAGACCATTGAAGCCAGTGAAATTACTGGGCATTAAGACAATTAAAATCGTATATCTCGGGGTGATGAACGCAGTCAATTCACAGTACTGTGTCTTTATAGGCAGGCGTGACGCTAACCATCACCTACTTGTTACGTCATTCAGGTAAAAAAAAAACCCTCTGCCCACACCTTCGGGAATATAAGCGTAAAAGAATTTTTCTATTATTTGATTGAGTGACGAGACGAGCAATTCGCTGATGGTAAGCGCCTGCCCATAAACAGAAGCAACACCACACAGAACTTTATAATGTTTATTGTATTAATTCTTGTACACATTTGTATTTTCACCCGAAGAATGTCAATCCCCCTGTATTCGATAAGAGTACATCATTCATATCGTATCGCCCATCCATCACACGCTGACCCCGGCGCGGCGTCACTACGTGGCTGGCACTGGACTAGCACATTCAATTGTTCTCATCTGTACTACATTCTCAGTTATTATTTGATTGAATGACGAGACGAGCAATTCGCTGATGGTAAGCGACACGCCTGCCCATAAACATAAGCAACACCGCACAGATCTTTGAATTACAAAGTGCATGGCACTGAACTGAGCTCGTCACCCCGAGACATACGATGTTAAGTATCATAATGCCCGGTAATTTCATTGGCTTCAATGTCATTCAAACCGAAATACAACAGTGCTTACACACTTTTGCTTGGCGGCAGAAAGAGACAAAGCGGTGGTACCAACCCAGACGGCCTCTCGCATATGAGGGACCTACCACCTTGTATATGTGTGTGACTGTTGTTACACGTTAATTAAAACGCTGGTATATCGATTGCTATTTTTAAACTCTCATCATTCGACAATGAATATTAGTTATAATAACTTATTAATGCGTCTATGGTTTCTATATTGACTAATGTATTACAACTGCTCACGTCCCGTGAGCGTCGCGTTGCCGTCTCGCCCCGTCCGCTGTTTGACCAAACCCTCAATGTCATTTTATACTCTAGATATAAATCTTTTAGCTCATAAATCAACTTCACATATCAAACGCGGAAAGACTTAGCAATATCTAAAATCCAATTACTTAACAAACGGATGGTAGTCTTTTGATCTGCCATTGAGTGTTGCATTGGAAAAAACAAACAAAATATTACAGACATCTGGCAATTTTGTAAAAGCGAACCACGCCCGTTTCCTATGAACACGTTTAGTTGGGAACTATGCGCTTAGAATTTTGAGACACGGCAAATATCATCTCAGCTTATTGCCGTCCACTGTTGGGCGTAAGCCTCCCCAAGTGAGCACCAACCATCCCGGTCTTGGGCAACCCGCATCCATCCGCTACTCGCCATCCTTTTCAAGTCGTCGGTGGACCGTGTAGCCGGGCACCCTACACGGCAAATATAAGCAGCGATAACTCAACGAGTCCCTTCCCTTCCCCCTCCTAATCCCCCCATTACCCTCCACCCTCCCATCCCAAATATAACTCCAAGGATGAGATACTTCTGGGGTCACTTGTATCCCAGGGACCCCTGCAGTTCATCCGAAAGGGTAAAAAAAAAACTCAAAGGGGAGTGGTCTGGACTGCTGAGAAGAAAATCGCAGGATCGAAACCAGCCTCAAAAGCATACACCTCTAACTTGTCTAATTGTGTATTCATTGTTAATTATCGTTACGTGTAATGGTGAAGGAACATTGTGAGTATACTTGCATAACCTGGTAATTCTGTATTGGAATTTCAAAGGTAGATAGATAGAATATACTATATTTAACACCAAAAAAAGTAAGAATCATAGAGAAAGGGTGATTAATTTCTTCCGAACAACCTTAAGGTATGTGAAGTCCACCAATCCGTATTAGTACAGCGTGGTGGACTAAACCCTAACCCTGCTCAATAGTAGAGGAGGCTCGTGCCCAGCAGTGGGAGGTATTAAATACAGGTCTGGTATTTTTAATATTACTATATCGAGATATATTATCGTATCGTAGGTTGGATTTAACGGCATTTTTCATAAATATTTGCACATTTTTTTTTTATATACTTCTTGCTTTTTGTTTGTCATTTTATTTTTCTAAATATAAAATTTTCTGTGTGTGTGGGCGGGTTAGTCTCTAACCATCTTTACACAGTATAAAATGAAATCGCTTCGGCTGTCTGTTCGCTTAGATCTTTTAAACTATTCATGAGAGTGATTCATGAGAAAGGTTTATATGTATATCACGCTATGACCCATGGGAGCAGGGCAGTAACATGCAGGTAAAATCGCGAGGGACAGCTAGTTCTATATAAAATAGAATAACATAAATTAATTATCCATGTCTAAATATTCTTATGTTTTCAATCAATCGCTGACGCCTGAAAATGGCCGGTTCCGGCGCGAGCCAAGATGGCCGGTGTTTTCCGTTACGCGTCAAACTTCGGCGAAAAACCGCTTTTGATGTGACACCCGTGTTTTGCTTTCCCTTTTATATTTCAGTTAAGGGTAAACATCCCCGCGTATTTAATTACTGTTTTAAGTGGTTTTTGGTGAAGGGATGATTTACTTTATTGGATTTTAAGATAAAGGTTTAAATTTGAAATATAGTGAACGGTATTTTACTTGAGAAGTATTTACTCAAATTAACGGGATTGTTTGAAAAAAGATTGGACAGTATTGGCAAAGGACTAGTAAACTTCTTTCTTTAACGTTTGTATGTTTTCTATACTTAGGGGAAAGGTGTACGAGATGATTCCCTTAACGGAAAACGCTCGTAATATCAAAGATATTTAACATAATTATGATCTGAAAGCGTTTACTACTAGCATATTTATCTGTCTTACTTTGGGCGTATGTTAAATCATTTAATTTATTAAAATTGAAATAAAAAAAAATCGTTTTTTAAAACCTTGCGAAAGGATCATCTTGTACACCCCGGTGTTCAAGATGATCCCTACGATATGGACAAGATGATCCTCGGACCATCATCAATAAACAACATACTTATTACATAATTTAAGTATTCTATAGTCATTTTTAAATCACATAATATAATTTGTGAAATCAAAAATCATACATTACATAGTTACGAGCTGATTCTTCAATCAAAATTCACGACAGTTATTCTTTTGATAAGCGATTGAAAAATCATTCCTAAGTAGAACAATTAGAATAGATTAGAATCTTCTTGACAATAATTAACACTGTTAGTCAAAATCAACAATATAAAAGCTTCGTAACGTGGTATACTTTTTTTGAGTGGTAGAGCCACGCTGTAGACAGTTTTGTCTACAGCATGAATGGGCTGGCTCGACCGGATCGTTACCACTGTCTCACAGAAAGCCGACGTAAAGTAGCGGCTTGCTGCTGCGTTTCGTACGGTGAGTGAGATAACCGGAAGCCCAAATCCCCTCCCCTTCCCAATCCCTAATTATCCCTTTCCTTTAAGGTCAGCAACGCGCCCATGACTCTTCTGGTGGTGGGCGTACATGAGCGGTGGAGATCACTTACCATCAGGTGACCCACTTGCTCGTTTGCCGGCCTACGCTATAAAAAAAAAAAAAAAAAACGTACGAATTAAACAAAGTCAATAAACTGACTTAATCTGTTTTTAGAATTCTAAACGCTTTTTAGCCGGCGACATGATACACATATCACAAATAAATTCATCGGGATCATCACTACCTATCCCTGCACAAGCTTCATGTTCCCATTTTTGGCATTCAGAACAATTTATCCATCCTTCACCCATCTTATCTTTGGAAAATGTTTCCGTGCAGAAAAGGCATTCTGTATTATTGTCAGATGATTCGGACTCTGAGACATACAAAGTTTTTTTCTTTTTATTTGATACTCCTTTTCCTACTCCCTTCCCTTTCTGTTTATTTTTAGTTATATATTTTTTGACTGTGTGCTCTTTTCGTAACTTCCTATTTTCTTTTCCAGTTTTTTGCTTGTTTCTTCTTCTAAGTATTTTTTGTATGGTGTGCTGGTTAAAATTGACGTATCCTCCTTTTTTCTCTTTATGTTGCTCCTTTTGCCTACAATTTTTGGGTAAGGTTTTATCTTGGCCGGTGAAACAACAAAATTTACAAAATTACTTTTGTCAAGGAGTGACGGTGAATCATTTCGGTTCAACGCATAACTTGTAGATGGCAACGATGACAAAGGAATTCGAATAGAAAGCGATTCTTCTAGATGATCCCTAGGGACCATCTTGTACACTTAAAAGGTGATCATCTTGCCCCAACCTTAAGTTTTTCATTTATTACTCTGTAACATAACCTCTAAGTATTCTAATGTTACCATACTATCAAAAAAACTAAATTGATCATATTAGGAAGCTACAAGCACAACAATGACTGTAACTGACAGTATACAATAAGACTTACATGAGTTTAAAGTCAGCGTTACCTTAGATCAACAGCACACAATTTGAATATTTTCCCATCAAAACAAGTGCGTCGGTCGCTTCGCCATCACGAATTGACTGACGCGGGGGATGGCCGGGGGCCACACATTTTCGAAGAATATGACTAGATAGCATTTACACTTTAGTCGCAATTGAAAGTGATCATCTTACCTTAAGGGATCATCTTGTACACCTTTCCCCTACTGTATTTTTATTCCCGAATTTCGTAATTTTTTTGCTCATTAAAAATATCTTCTATCACAATTATTTTGTTTTTTTTTTTTAAATTAGTTTTTATAAAACCACGTAAACCCGTGATCCTCGGATTCTCTATTCTGATAAAGCTTTGATTATAATATTTAATGTGTCCAGCTCTAATTCCGGAATCATTTACTAATACTACGGAAAATATTTACCCAAGATAATTACTATTCCTTTCCTTGAAAGTCGGCAAAATAAAAATTCTTATAATATTGAGGGTATTCATAAATCACCACTTATCAGGTGACCGAATTGTTCGTTTGCGTTCTCTGCCAAAAAACTAAGTATCACACGGTCCGACCAATAGACTTAAGCTTTCATCACATTTCATATCTTAAATCGATAAAGCTCGCTATTAACCATCAAACAAAAGCTGTATGAAGGTATAAACAGACAAAGGCCGTGAAAGTTCTATTATGTGTATACACAAAGGCTGTTCACTAAAACTGTGGGCAGGTTAACGGATATTACATCACAACTTGTGTTGCAGGGTGTACATGTTTGGATGGGTTCATACAATCACAACCATCATAGTAAATACGACATATCGACATCGATCTGTATAGAAACAACGCGTGCCAATTTTTAGGGTTCCATAACCAAATGGAAAATATAGAATCCTTATAAAATGTCCGTCTACAAAAGAGACACAGTCATACTACCCCGGTCGAGTAGTTTCATTCATACTGCAGACATTTTTTTGGAACTAGCTAGAATGACGTGACGAGCAGATCTGATGGTAAGCGCTACGCCTGCCCATAAACAGAAGCAACACATCACAGAACTTTGATTTACAAAGCACAGCATGGCACTGAACTGCGCTTGTCATCCCGAGACATGAGACATAAGATATCCAGTCTAATAATATCTAGCAATTTCACTGGCTTCAATATTCCTGAAATCGAAACCAACAGTGCTTATATACTGTTACTTGGCCATAGAAATAAACAAAGCAGTGGTACCAACCCAGACAGCCTCTCGCATACGAAGGACCTCTCACCTAATAGAATTGTCTACAACGTGGCTCTATTTAAAAATGTAGACTGTATTGCATAAACCCGTCTTTTTCGAAGTTACAGTGATCAAAACACGCAATCAGTACTCTCATTCAACCGCATAATGGTGTCCATCTTTTAACACTTCTTTGCTTTTGTAACTCGCCGGCCTTTTGTATAGCTCGCTTATTGATAGCATAATGCGGGCTATTCTCACTGCAATTGATTTTTACCTGATTTAAAGCGTCAATCTACTTTATTCGTTCGCATACCTGTTTAGCAGTCCTCGTAAAGTTGGTGAAAATAATTGTCGTAGTATCTTCGAAATTAACACTCTGTTTTTTTTTTTGGAAAACTGACAGGTGAATTATAAGTTTCCACTAATAGAACATGTACATTACAGTCTTGTGAGGGATACACAAGTTAAGATTTTTTTTATCCGAGCAAGTCAAAGTAGCTGCACTACACCTGATGGTAAGTAGTGCAGTCCATAAAATCGGTAACCACCGACAAAGAATGAATTTATAGGTGGTCACCAGAGTTATTCCGGTCTGCATAAATGCTTCTTCCTACTTCGGAGAAGGAAGAAGCAAATCGAGGGGCCTACGACAAGACAGGCGGACGATCGATGCAGGCACAGTAATACAAGGATGTACCCCTATACTCTCCCCAATAAACCATTAAGTCATGTCGCAAGAACCGGATATTTATTGGCTGATCCTGAAATGCGATCCACACAGGGCGTGTGGATCACTATGGCAGGTTTTAACACCATGTGTACGGTAGTCGCTGAATATCCTACCACCAGCAGATTTCCCAATATTACCACTTTCGAAGTATATTTCATTTATCAAGCGTTTAAGACATTTGGTACTATATTCCTGCGTAACCCAATTAGCCCTAAGAGTTCCGGAAAGTCATGTTTAAACTATATTTGACTGAATTCTAACGAAACACGGAGTAAATCCTCATGAGTACATTAGGGAATGACTATATCCATACGCTTTGTAAGCCGCTGGATAGACGGGCGTCACGTTATGGTAATTATAGTCCGTATTTCGGATGCACCAATATTACCGTCAGGGTTAGGTGTAGTAATTTTGTGAGTACTTTTTTTATATTTTATTGAATGACGAGACGAGCAAGTCACTGACCTGATGGTAAGCACCACGCCTGCCCATAAACAGAAACAACACCACACAGAACTTTGAATTATAAAGCACTGCATGGTACTGAACTGCGCTCGTCACCCCGAGACATAAGATGTTAAGTCTCATAATGAAAGTCTCATAAGAGTAAGGTAATTTTATCGACATGTTCTCTTATAATCATCTCATCCGAAACAGTCGTACATTTTTGGTGGTAGGTTTCTCCTAAGTGAGAGACCAACTGTGTGTGCCACTGCTATGTCTATTTTTGAACCCAAATAGCATATCTTATGCCTCGGGGTGATGAGGTAAGCGTAGTGATTGGTAACTGTAATGAAATTTTCAGAATGCTGTCCTTATTATTTGTGGGCATAGGTGGCGATTATTATTAGCATTAGGCGAGCAACCTGCTTTCTTGTCATTCAGTAGTACAAAAACTTCTTCAAATATTCAGTATTTTTGGTTTGAAGGTTTCCATTATTTCTCTCTATATCTTCTCATGTCATACTATAGAACATGGCCGCGACCTTTTGAAATCACCGCGATTTTTTGAAATCGCGGCGACTTTTTGTCTCCTGCTGAATGGCTAGCCTTGCGCAGGATAGCTGACCCCGACATTCACACGGCCCGCAACAATCACTAATGCATTGTATCAGATAATTTGTTAATGTTCATATTCTGTCTTTTAATTGATTTATTTGAATCGTAAATGATTTATGGAGATATTAGTTTGTCAAGCGAACATTTTGCTCGGGTAAAGTAAATAAATAAATACACCCCACAGTCACACGTATTACTAGATTAACATAAATCGTGCGTAACAGGAACTATGAAGGACTTGTGTATATTTGTGAATCAAACAAATATTTGAGTCGAGGCGGGAATCAAACCACGACCCACGGCCTCTCCCTTCACAGCCGGCCGCCCGTCTTCTGCTTCTGGTTCACACGTTTAGATAGATCAGTTCTCTTTAGCACGTCTTGTCACGTGTCCATGGCTTAAATATATAATTTTTAAAAATGTTGCCTGGAGGAAATTGCCGTTAGCGATAAGGCCGCCAATTTTACTTCTATTTATTACTATTAGATGTCTGTTGTGTATTTTCAATAGTTTTTGTGTGATGTATAATGAAATTATAAATAAATAATAATATTTTTGATTTGTGTGACAGTGACGTGTCAGCTGTCATCCTATACATATAAGTCAATAGTGTCATGCACAGTCATTATTTCAACACTGATACATCATACACATACACAGCAATATGTGCAAGAATGAATTTAAATTACTTATACAAATATGTCTAATTCAACGTTATTGTGCAGTTATTTAATAGTATCTATTGCACAAATATATACTCACGCTTTTATCCCTGTTGAGGTAGGCATCGGTCCAACTAGTACATCTATAGTTTAGTGAGCTTACTTCCATTCAACGAAATTATAGGGGCACGGCTAATGCCATACCTGATATAAATACAAATACTTACGAGTGGTAGGGCCACGCTGTAGATAGTTTTTTCTACGGCATGAATGGGCCGCCTCGACCGGGTCGTTACCACTGTCTTACAGAAAACCGACGTAAAGAAGCGGCTTGGTGCTGCGTTTCGTACGGTGAGTGAGATATCCGGAGTCCCAAATCCCTATCCCCTTCACAATCTCTAATTATTCCTTTCCTTTAATGTCGACATCGGGCCTATGATTCTTCTAGTATTGCGGGTGTAAATGGACGGTGGAGATCACTTACCATCAGGTGACCCACCACGTTTGCCGGTCTATGCTATAAAAATAAATCTCATGCAACTCATGTGTAATATTTAAAACCAATAAATCAAAGGTAATTGCCCGACCTGAGATTTGAACCCTGGACCTGACGGTTTCTCAGACCAAGTAGGCTGCCACATAAATGACGTAATCTATCCCGACCGTCTCAAAATAACCAGTGGCCTTACTATTACTTCACGGCACATAAGCCCATTAATTTCTCAACAAATTCTTGAGTTTGATATAGCAAAGTTAGTTAAAAAGCCATATGTTTAGTGGGCACAAGATTAAGACATCAGTTAAGGAGAGGCAGCGCTTATATTTTATGTTAATATGTCCAATAATTCACGCTAATAGACCTTATGGCCGATTAGCTGTTTGTAGCCGGTTTTGTTTGTTTTCCATTATTTTATACGACACGAGGTTTTGTTAATTTCGCTGGCATTATGTCCATACTCGGAATTATTAATTTAAGATCTGGTGAACCACATATTCGTGTACTGGTAGAGGTATGAAATAAACACTAGTTCGATTTATGTTATGCGCTTCGGCAATCATTTTTTATCTGATGATGATCTAATACAGAAGTTACAACATTAGATTTTGTACTTGTTTTTTCTCTTGGGTCTTAGGTAATTGACGAGGCTTTTTTTTATTTGATCGAATGACGAGACGAGCAAGGCACGCGCCCTGATGGTAAGCGTCACGCCTGCCCATAAACAGAAGCAACATCACACAGAACTTTGAATTACAAAGCACTGCATGGCACTGAACTGCGCTCGTTACCTCGAGACATAAGATGTAAAGGCTCATAATGCCAATTAATTTCACTGGCTTCAATGTCCTTCAAACCGAAACACAACAGTGCTTACACACTGCTGCTTGGTGGCAGTAATAGACCAAGCGGTGGTACCAATTCAGACGGCCTCTCGCATACGAGGGAGCTACCACCCTGGAAGAAATCGTTGGTCGCGACAAGACTCTATCATCTTTATTGTATGATCCTTCTATCTATCGAAATCATAAAAAAATTAAATCACAGTACTGCACTTATTTTATTGCGTCTAAAACCGTGGTATAATGGATCCACACGCGTGTACACCGCGAGACCATGTCATTTTTCCCGCTGTCACCACGGGTTACAAATACAACGCTTTGTATATACGAAGCGATAGTATCATTACTACGGGAATGTATGTCCGAATGTTCTGTAGATATATCATAATGAATGCATTGAGAAATGGCTAATTTAAATCATTTATTTATAGACTGTTATTTATTGGTCTTGTTATTTGCGCAGAACAACTGTCGGATATCGATTTGGTCATTTTATTTATGCATCCGTTGATACCTGTGATGTAATTACTAAACAAAGTGAAGAGTGTTGCTGAATTTGGTCTAGGATCTGCCTGGATTTGCTGGTGGTATAGGGGATTCATATCCGCCAGGATAGCGACCACCGTACACATGGTGTTAAAACCTGCCATAGTTACCCACACACCTTGTGTCAATCGCGTTTTAGGATCAGCCAGTGTATATCTGGTTCTCCCGAGGGCTTTGCTACATGACTTGATGGTTGGTTGGGGCGGGTATAGGGGTACATCCTTGTATCCCTGTGCCTGTATCAGTTATCCGCCTGTTCTGTCGCAGGCCCCTCGATTTGCTTCTTCCCTCTCCGGGAAGAAGCATTTATACAGGCCGATAAGTCTCGTGACTACCGATAAACTCATTATAAGTCGATGGTCGTTAAGTTTTTTGGGCTGCATCACGCTTACCATCAGGTGCAGTGCAGTCACTTTGCCGAGCTCGAAAAAAAGCAACATTTATAGTTTTTATTGTTATTATTTTATGTATCCATTGCGATTATTTTCGCTAAACTATTTTAATCGATATTATTGCGAAGGTTCGAGCTGTAATTTTTAAAAAAAGAACATAAAATTTGCGAACTAGAACTGAGCTAACTCTCCGCCAAACTAAAAACTAACCCACAAACCTCCAGCAGTGTTTAGAACAGTAATTACGGCTATCCGTGTACCGATACTATCGATACTATCGACCGATTTATATCGATATCGACATGACAGATACACCGCACTATTGTTACGGTTGAAATGTGAGATTATGATCTTTATCTAATTGTGCATTGTAATTGAGTAATTATGAATTGTTAAAGTATTGGCCGACTATTGTTGTTATTTGACGATGAGTCAGATATTTTGGATTTCTTCGCTTCATCATACATATTTTTTTAATCTGACACGGCAGTGACTACAATGGAGTTGATGTACAAAGCTCTGAATGGTACTGAAATGCGCCGAGATATAAGATGTTAAGTCTCAAAATGCCCAGAAAGTTTACTGGCTTAAATGCCCTTCAAACCGATACAAAACAGTGCTTACACAATTCTGCTTGACGGCTAAAATAGACAAAACGGTGGTACCAGCCCAGACCGCCTCTCGCATTTGAGGGACCAACCACCTACAACCTATCACATCATGGGACGAAAATAAGTTTCGCGAGCCGTTGCTGTACTAATTTCACCCCGTCGAAGATATAGGAGGGAGCATTTTATTTTAAAACTCCACGCGAATACCATAGAGATGGAGGTAGAAATCATAAAGATATAAAGGCAACAAATTCAAAAGCACAAAGCATTACTCTATATTTCTAGTGTGGCGAGAGCATGACTCGGCACCTTGGGATGACACAGCATCCTCGCAAAGAGCATTCGCAAGCGCCGCGCGCCGTGTGGATCGATGGAAATTTGGAATGGGATTTGAAGCAATATTGATATCTTTAGAAGAATAAATAAAAAATTGGTGTGTGTCGTGGGACACAGTTCCTTCGGCTAATGTAGAATCGACACAAATTGCAAAAAATTCAAATTATCAACTGAAATAACAAAATAGGTCTCTTTATTTTTGTTTGACAACATAAAATTACATAGAAATAGAATAGAAAAATAGAAATAAAAAAAAGACGTGTGGCACTCGGAGACTGCCGCGGTAAAGCTATTGTATAGCATTTTTCTACGGACGGCCGTGTTCTATGATCAAAAATTCAAATTCAAATTTCAAACCGCGTCTACATTTCCAAATGTCATAAGTTTCAGAACCATCTGTTTTATTAACGGAATTTCGACTTTAACTTTGTGTGCTAGATATCAAATTAAGTTAAAAAAAGTCTCATTTAACGGTTTTTATTCCACGCATTTTTCTTACGGTTTTACTATCACATTTTTTTCAGTTCGGTCACGCAGCAAAATCCCTATCCCCTCCAAGCCTGCCGTAAGGAACTTCGTTCCAAAAAAAACCTACTTCAACTACATTTTGAGTGAAATATCATTTTTATATCTGAATGTAAACTGTTAAAAATAAATATTGGATGGATATGTAAATGTATTTTAATATTAAGATTAGCGCCTTCAGATTTGCAATGCCTGACACAGGCTATTAAGTTAAAGCACATACTTTGTATAATCTAAGAACATAATTGTACATTTGGTATGCAAATAAAATTATGTTTTTTTTTTTATTAGCCCTATATATTATATTCGTCCCACTGCTGGGCACGGGCCTCCTCTACTGAATGAGAGGGATCAGGCCTTAGTCCACCACACTGGCCTAATGCGGGTTGGCAGACTTCACATACCTTCGAAAAATCTAATCGAATTCTCAGGTATACAGGTTTCCTCACGATGTTTCCTTCACCGTTAAAGCAAGCGATAATTAACAATTTATATTCACGAAACTTAGAAAAGTCAGTGGTGTATGCTCTTGGGGCTGGTTTCGAACCTGCGACTTTCGTCTCGACAGTCCATACCACTCCCCGCTGAGCTATCGCTGCTTAAAAAAATATGATTATGAATTATTAATAAAAAACGGAGTGTGATCTCTATTCATCTGCATGTTCACTCATAACGCCACTAATAATAATTGTGGATTGGTTGATTTTGATGAGAACAAAAATGTAAGCGAATGAAATAGCGGGTGAACGATTTAAACTAAAAATAGATATAAAAACCAATTTTCAGTAGGAGTTATCAATCATTAACTAAAAACTGTTTGATTTTATATTTTTACTTTGCAAAAACTCTTAATTTAATTTTTATCTTTTTATCTCTTTGGGGATTAAAGGCTTGAGTGCATATTTATGTATTTTTATAAACCAATACACCAATAAAATATTTGATTAATAGAATAATAGAACTTATAATCTTAGGTACATGTATATTAATTTAAATAATATTTTTTTAGTAAATGTTGAAATAAGATAAATAAGACCTATCCAGTGGTAAAAGTTCCTTAGTACTTATAACCTTAGCTACATGTATTATTAATTTAAATAATAACAAATTTTAATAAATGTTCAAATAAAATAAAAAAGGCCTATCCAGTGGTAAAAGTTCCAATCGTAACAGTTTCCTTGTCAGGCACAAAGCAACAATGAGAGCTCAGTAACGATTGCTTGTATCTGATATCGGACGTCCATCGGGCATTGTCGACGCCATGACCGAACGTCGTGATGATACATATCCGAAAATAATCACCTCCATTCTTCAATAACGAAGTATTTAACAAACATCGTCTATGACATTTGAAGATTGCTGATCTTGATGAATTTTATTTACAAGTTTTGTTTGCCGTCTGGGTTGGTACCGCCGTTTTGTCAATTTCTGCCGCCAATCAATGTAAGCACTGTTGTGTTTCGGTCGGCACGTCTCAGGGTGACGAGTGCAGTTCAGTGCCATGCAGTGCTTTGTATTCAAAGTTCTATGTCGTGTTGCTTCTTTCAGGCGTGGCACTTACCATCAGGCGAACGATTTGCTCGTTTCGTCATTCAATAAAATAAAAAAAAACATCGATGACATTTGATGGTCGCTGACCTTGTTATAATTTTATAGTAGAGATCGAACAAATGGGTCACTTGTGTCAAACCAGGCTCTTATGTAGGCCTCTTTTATTCGTGATTCTGGCAGAGTAGGTGAAAGGAGAAATATTACAGATTTTAAAAAATCTAATTGCATATTAAGAACTCGATAAGATTTTTCGAAGGTATGTGAATTCTGCCAACCCGTATCGGGCCAGCGTGGTGGACTAAGGCGTAATCCCTCTCATTCAGTAGAGGAGGCCCGTGCCCAGCAGTGGGACGTATATAATACAGGGCTAGTAAAAAATAAATAAATTGCATATTAATGTCAGACTAATTATATCCGTGTATGTTTCTATGTTTAGCGTAAAGGTATTCGTATTTCTGCTAAAGTCATTAAAAGGCAAGACAAAGATTAAAGCCAGCTTTGACTAGATGGAATAGGGTTGATGTATGAACTTAAAGTAGAACATTAATATTTTATTATTTCATTGAATGACGAGACGAGCAAGGAACTCAGCTGATGGTAAGCGCCACGCCTGCCCATAAACAGAATCAACACCACACAGAACTTTGAGTTATAAAGTACTGCATGGCACTGGACTGCGCTCGTCAACCCGAGACAACAGTTTTAAAGTATCATAGTGCCCAGTAATTTCACTAGCTTCAATGTCCTTTCGGAATACAACAGTGCCCACACACTGCAGCTTGACACACAGACTACAGAATTAGACAAAGGCGAGTCGTGTTCCGGGATCAGCCAGTGTGATCAGTGACTACAGGCCAGCATAATTCTGCCAGCCGTCGAGGTACTGAATGTCTCTTGAAGGTCGACATTATATTTGGACTGCACTGTAATCAATATCAGGTCCAGTGTTGCTATAGTGCCGTGCTTGAATAAAAAAAAGGCAGGCATAGGGTATTTTATACTCATTCTCAACTCGAGTCGACTGCACTGCACTGCACTCCACTCCATACGCCACCTGTGTAGCTACAGATACTCACAGCTCACAAGATTTTAAAAAGATCCAAAAAGCGCCTAACGCGCACAGTACACGGTCAGGTATCTACGATGTGTTATACGTGTATAGTCTGAATTAACATTAGCATATCAGTGACGGAAAATAAAAAGTATTTTCCCCTATCAAAAAATGCTCCACGCGGCTAAAGAAGTTTTCACTTTAAAAATCAGTGGTACCAATTCATACAAAATATTTCTATCATACTCCATCCAGTGTACAGGAATCTAGATCGCAGTAATTTTAGCTGAATACTAAATCAGTCTAGACTGCGAGTCTGCGTCCACATTTGGCTAGTTGAATTATTGAATACTTCCTATTTGCAGCCCCGTTATAGGAACATGATAATGAATATTTTTTTATATAGATATGCGGGATGATGGTGCAGAGGATTTTTAACAGATTTCACTTTTTAATGCACTAATGACAATAAAAAAATGATAAACACTAGCCCTGTATTATACATGTTCCACTTCTGGGCTCGGGCTTTCTCTATTGAAGAGAGGGGTTAGGCCCTAGTCCACCACGCTGGCCTAATGCGGGTTGGCAGAATTCACCTACCTTCGAAAAATCTTATCGAGTTCTCGGGTATGTAGGTTTCGTCACAATGTTTCCTTCATCGTTAAAGCAAGCGATAATTAACAATTAATGTACACGTAACTTAGTAAATTCAGAGGTGTATGCTCTTGGGGCTGGTTTCGAACTTGCGACTTTCGTCTCGACAGTCCATACCAATCCCCGCTGAGCTATCGCTGCAAAAAAACTGAGATATTGATTTTATTTTGGTATTTCATTAGATTTGAGTAGGATACATTCCATATTTTTTTTTATTTAAAAAAAACATTCCATATAAAAAAAAATATATAAATGAAACATTCCCCATGTACGATTATGCAAAATAGAACTTTAAATTTGTGTATAAGTAAATGGCTTTAAGAAAATAACATTGATATCTCTTTTTTTTTAATAGCATAGATCGGCAAACTAGAAAGTGGGTCACCTGATGAACTGTGATCTCAATCGCCCATGTACACCCACAATACTAAAGTCATAGGCGCATTGCCGACGTTAAAGGGAAGGGATAATTAAGGGATTGGGAAGGGGATTTGGGCCTCCGGATATCTCACTCACCATACGAAACGCAGCAGCAAGCCGTTATTTGGTTTCCTGTGAGACAGTGGTAGCGACCCGGTCGAGCCGTCCCATTCATGCTGTAGACAAAACTGTCTACATCTTGGCTCTACCACTCAAGTTTTTTGCTTGTTGAGGATTAAAATGTCTGCATTACGTCCTTATTATTTTCCTTTATTGGCCGATTTCCGATCTTAGTTTGATTCTCCAGATAAATAATCCAATTAGAATATTGACAGTTTGAAGGTCTCGCGTACAAATTATTTCGTTTGATTGGTTGATCTCCGGGATCTATACAGATAATAAAACTCAGATTGTTAATTGAAATTGGTCTCATGACGTCAAACCAGGGCTTTTAGAATTATCCGCAGGTTTGTACCCTCGGTACAGTCTGGCGCAGGCATCTTAATTCTTTATCTGCTCAATACGTTTTGCTAATTTAATTATTTCTATAATAAACATAATGTAAAGTTTATTCCAATAAAAAAGGCTTTCCTTTCTTTCTTCATACAAACTTATAAGGAAACACACGACACACAAATACCTATGTTACAATATCTACAAGGTGGTCCCTCGTATAAGAGAAGCCGTCTGGGTTGGTACCACTGCTATGTCTATTTCTGCCGCCAAGCAATAGTATGTAACCAATGTTGTTTCGATTTGAAAGACATTGAAGCCAGTGAAATTACTGGGCATTATGAGACTTTACATCTTATGTCTCGGAGGCACGAGCGCAGTCCAGTGCCATGCAGTGCTTTGAAATTCAAAGTTCTGTGTGGTGTTGCCTTGCTCGTTTCGTCGTTTATTCAAATAATAAAATAAAGTTTATTTAAACCAGAGACAAGTTATTTATAGTCTGTGATTAAAACCTTATTAGATACTCATTAATATTTTTAATTTACACACCAATTGATCTAATACAACAATATTCCAACGCTCAATTAATTCCGGCCTCTCGGTCCTGACAGTATTACGCGGGTTCACTGAAAAACAATGTAACATTTGACAGATGGCTTTAATTGAACGAATGTACCTGGGCATAGGTGTGCCCCGTCTCGTAGCCATAGTAACCGGGCTTTAAATATCGATCCGTAGGGATGGGGGTACATTGATATCGATAAATTAATAAACAAATGTCGCGAACCCAGACGCAGCGGTATAAAAATTACTCAAAGCGTGTCAATAGCTCTCAGTCCTGACAGCAGTACGCGAGTTAACAGAAAAACAATGTAACATTTGACAGATGGCTTTAACTGAACGAATGTACCTGGGCATAGGTGTGCCCCGTCTCGTAGCCATAGTAACCGGGCTTTAAATATCGATCCGTAGGGATGGGGTGCATTGATATCGATAAATTAATAAACAAACGTCGCGGACCCAGGCGCAGCGGTATAAAAATTACTCAAAGGGTGTCAATAGCTCTCAGTCCTGACAGCAGTACGCGAGTTAACAGAAAAACAATGTAACATTTGACAGATGGCTTTAACTGAACGAATGTACCTGGGCATAGGTGTGCCCCGTCTCGTAGCCATAGTAACCGGGCTTTAAATATCGATCCGTAGGGATGGGGTGCATTGATATCGATAAATTAATAAACAGATGTCGCGGACCCAGAAGCAGCGGTATAAAAATTACTCAAAGCGTGAATGAATTTTAACAGATGTATCTGTTGATGATCTTGTTTCTACAATCTTTCTCTAGACAAAAGGAGTCAAATATTCATCAGTAATTAGTTACTTAGTTCAGAAGTTAGTTACCAACTTTCAATTTTTATATAAAGCAAATTTATTAGCGCTGAAAGCCTTTTTTATATAATCCTTTTTGTGATTTGTAATAAAGTATAAGTACTATCATTTTAGTATATGAAGTAATAGTATTCAGCCATTAAAGCCATTATTAATTAGATACACATAGTCCACGGTATTTTTTTAGGTACGCCCGTATGTTCTTATTCATTCGCCATTTTGTCGATGAAATATTATCTAATTAGGTATATCGATAATGAATTTTATCAAGACTAGCACGTCACTATCCGGGCTCCACATTTTGATAATTAAATGGCAAATTTTGAAGAACTGAAGGTAATCATTTCAAGGAATACGTTGTTAATTGTAACTGCGTCAGAGTTTGACTTTACTTTTACATTTCATTACACAAGATAATAAAAGAATTATGTTCAGATTTCGACAAAAAATATATTTAGCTATGACATACAAAAATGATTATTTTTCTATATTAATTATAGTCTTGATAATTTGCGCTCGGCGATGATGAATCAGTCAGTCAGGACATGTTATAGTGTTGTGGGAAAGCAAGTGCCTCGTAGTGCCTGATAACCAGATTCACCTGGTGGTAGATCTCATGTATACGAAAGACCGTCTGGGTGGAGCCCGGGGCTTTGTTTATTTCTGATGCCAAACAGAGGTATGTTGCATTGTTGGATTTCGGTTTAAAGTAAATTGAAGCCATAGAAATTACTGTGCATTATGAGACTCAATATCTTGCCTCGAGGTGACGAGCACAGTCCAATGCCATACAGTAGGTTCTTCATGATTTGAAGTTCTGATTGGTCTTCCTTCTGTTTATGGGCAGCCGTTACGCTTGCCGCTTGCCATCAAAAAATATCCTTAAAAGATTATTTCCAATGTCAAATCCAATTAATATCATAAAAACCTTGACTGAAAATATAAATGCGTCGTTACTGGATAAAGAAAAACAATTTATTGATATCTCTGAGAAACAATCAAATTATAAGAAATGGCTCATGAATACTTAATCTTAATTGACGATGGGCTACTGTTGAGTATATTGAGTCCACAGCGTGGCTCTATTACTCAATAGATACACAAAGAGAGAACATAAAAGACGATGATGAATTAAATCAGTTTTAACATTAGATCATGTACATATTTTACTATTACTGTACCTGGCGAGACACGGAAAGCCGGAGATTATTTTCATATCCGTATTAAATCATAATAGTCAAAGATTTTTAAATGCAGTACTGCATTATTTACAACATATAACACATTAAATGTCAGTAAGAAGGAACATGAAAAATATAATTTAAAATTCCCTACTCGGCCAACTTAGAGTCTTCTTTAACATTTATATCGAAAAGACGAAATGCCTAAAACACCAGTACGTGTATTTTACGGTAGAACATATGAAAACATAAGATTTACTAAATATTATTCAGTAGGTAAAATTTTGATCGTATTATAAACAAAACTCTAAAATGCTCCACCATAAAGTCCAAGTACTGGCGCTTTAGCCATTTTGCCTTTCCGGTGTCTATATCATACATATTTTTAGTAGCTTATGATAGAACCCCGGGCACTGTAAAATGTCTCGCAAACAGCTCTTTTTCCATATATTTGCCATCAGAAAGCGCGCGTACCCCCTTCCCCTGTTTTGATTCCACTTAGATGTCAAGACGTTGAAAGCTTTCGTACGAATCGCTTATTAAAATATTGAGTTTCATACCCTTTATAATTTCATGAGGAATTACCTGTTTCGTAGCGATTACTGTTATAATGAAGGTAAATCTTATGGCGACAAATATAGAGTTGAATTTGGCTTAATTAAAAAAAAATACAGCAAAATAAGTATTTATCGCTGTAATAGCAGCAGCATACAAAGACAACTTACTATACTCATCAGCTTGGTATTCATTCTTTAAGGATCCATTCTTGAAATAAAATTAATTTAAACGGATTTCATGGCGGTTTTTATTTTAATTTTGGCCCCGACCACCCCGTGACCACGAAGGCTGAAAAGCTTTCGGAACCAAAATTAAAATAAAATAAAAATAAAGTTGGTTGGTTCCACCACTTTGTCTTTTTCTACCGCCAAGCAGATGTTTATAAGCACTATTGAAGGTTTGAAGGACATTGAAGCCAATAAAATAACTGGGCATTATGAGATTTAACTTATGTCTCAGGGTGACCAGCGCAGTCTATTGCTATGCAGTGGTTTGTAATTCATAGTTATGTGTAGTGTTGTGTCTAATTATGAGCAGGCGCGGCGCTTACCATCAAGCAAGTGAGCCGTTCGTTTCATCATTCAGGCTAGCAAAACAATCATACCGAGACATGATGTTAGCCTCATAAAGCTGAGTAATTGTACATCAAGCCACGATAACAATATTTCCAAAAACGTTAAGATAAACAAACCAGCTTCCCCTAAATGGGGTGTTCAATAAACAATACAGAAAAGTGCCCCGTTTAATAATTCCCAGTTTGTTGCAGTCTCTGTTCGTTTACCCGACTTCTGGGGTAATTTGGAATGTCAATACAAAGTTTCGTGGGTGAGAGGTTCCATTTGAAATAATTCAATGCGCTGAATATTTTATTTCTTAGAGTATGGAGTTTTGCTTGTGTTAGTTAATTGTGGTTGTTATGTAAGGTTTGTTTTCTGGGATAATAATGTGAGGAATGATTATGCGAAATTTTAAGGGTTTACGTCAATTTATCGTAGCGCCTACACAAATGTACCGATTTTCTTGTTTGATAGCTGAATTAATCGAGGTGGATTTAGCTATGTTTGGATAAATTATTGTATTTTATAAACGACTAGGTTTTCTTCGCGGCTCCGCCCGCGTGTTCTGGTTTTTCCGGGATAATAGTAGCCTATGTTCATCAGGTATAATGTAGAATTCTAATGATGAAAGAATTTTTCAAATCGTTCCAGTAGTTTTTAAGTTTATTCGTTACATACAAAAATACAAATCTTTCCTCGTTATAATATTAGTGTAGATATCTATTTTTTTTAACGTAGCTGAAAATAAAATACTACTACTGGTTTTAACGTAAACGATTGCTTTCTTTGAGCGCTGTTAAAATATCCATCTTTAAAAAAGCAACACAGTTTTTAAAAGATTTTTCTTATAGCCTCTTTTCACACAGGAATAGCCCAGCGAACTCTTACATCTGTTTTTTTTTTCTAAATCTATTCCTAGCGTTCTAGACACAAATCCTAAATCAATGCCTGCCGAGACTTATGTCTACACTTGACAATAGCGATACCAAGTTACATATGTATGGGAGTCGTGACCGATCCTCGCGATGCGCCTGACCACTGAATGTTTAAAACATTCACCATCTTTATATGGGTTTAAACCGTGGGACTGTGACGTCTTTATTTATTTTATTTTACATATAACGATAGCACCTTTACAAAGTCTAGAGATCAAGTTTTAGTATGTTTGTAATAAAAGTAACATACCAACCCAGATGGCCTCTCGCACACGAGGGATCTACCACCGTGTGGCAATAGAGCGAGTGGGTCACCTGCTAGTAAGTGGCCACTGCTGCATATACTTGCAGAATTATAGGTGCGTTGCCAACCTTGAAGGAAACGAATAGGGTTGGTGAAGAGTTATTGAAATTTAGACGTCCTCATTTATTTAATCTATCTAATTCGCATGTGTTTTTTAAATTGTTTGGCAAATTGAAATTGCGACTTAAATGCGGGCCATTATTGCCAAATTATTTTCCGGTTAATCTCACATGAACATAATTATACACACAACTTAAGTGACCTAGTGATATTTTTTTTAAATCTGATGTTATAAAAGTATTAATCACATTATTATGAAACATAAAAGGAAAATGTCAAGCATGAAAATTGTAGTTCAAGCCTCGGTGACATTTGTTAAAAGCGCTTCAAAGCGGTTTATGCTAGTTAAACACATCATTAAATCTTGATGCAAATGGTCGCGTTCGCGCGTCCACGTTGATTGAAGTCTACATTTCAGCAGTTCACTTACCCTACCACTTAAGGGAGAGGGATTTGGAATATTGGCAGGGATCCATTTTAAATTAAATCTTTAATGACGACATTGCTCGAATGTCCTCTTTAAAATATATGTAGAAGTTATCCAAAATTCAGATCAGTTTATTAATTTTGGTAATACGTTTCTCATATTTTATCCTTCTTTAAAGTATAAAATAATAACAAAACAATTAAACTTCTGCATAATCTTCCATGCATAAACAAGTAAATGTTATACTACCTAATAAAAAAAACAATGTACTCGGTACCCTTTACCTTTACATGTGTAGATTAGCAGAGAGATTAACTTTGATAATATTTTTATTGCTCATTATTCTACGGCATAATAATGTAGATGTTATAGACTTAGAATGTTCTCGGTAGGGGGTCACGATCCCCGACCTTTCCCTCCCACCCGCTCCTGGTGCATAAAGCGTGTACGGTAATACACTAAAATGGTAAAACGACATCGTTAGGCAGAAAATGTGGGTATAAACAAAAAGTGGGGAGCAAGGGGCCAGTATGTAAATGTGACGGGCTGGCCGTCCGTACGGAGTGATTTGAATTTTTGAATTTCCAGCATTGCTGAATGCGCGGGCGCATTGAATACCGATTGGATGCTGTGGCCATGAGGAGAATCTGATTTTGTCCACACAAGTAGGAATTAATACAGCCTCCGTCGATCGTTACGCCTGTCCTCGGAATTGCTAGATAAAGGTGTTTTGTTAACCCTTTGAGATAAATTACAAGGGTCTCTGCTAATGGGATACTGAAGTCCCTGTAGTATCTCATCCCAGAGTTAAGGGATTTGGGGAGGGAGGGAGTTAGGGAAGGGAAAAGAAATGGGTGCAAGCCCCTCGGGAGCACCAGATATACACTGGCTGGAACGCGATCCACACAAGATGTACGGGTCACTATGGCAGGTTTTAACACCATGTGTACGGTGGTCGCTATCTGGGCGGATCTGAATATCCTACCACCAGCTATACAAAGGTGTTAAGGTATTTAGCATTTGTAATTGTAGCTATTTGTTCCCTATTCTTTCTTTCTGTCTGGCGTTATCCTGGCTGGCGCTTACCATTAGGCGAGCGATTGGCTCGTATCGTAATTCAATAAAAAAAAATGGTTTGTTTTTCATACGCACCCACTAGTAAATTGGTATTTAAGCTTTGAATTGTATCTACTTCCTATGAAAATCCATGGTCACCATACTAATCAGAATATAGCTCCTGCGTTACTTCGTCATCAATCATGGTATTCATGTCGTATTAGTCTTCATTTTGTTATCATATCGGGTATCGCGGGTTCGATCTGGGTTGGGGCAAGTAAGGGTTTACTTTTGTATAGCGACTATGACATGGTCGGTGAGCAGAGAATATTATTTGTTTGTTTAAATGATGACGAGCAAGTTGCTCGCTTAATGCTAAACTGTGTGCTAAACGCATGGTCATAAACAGAGGTCACATATAACTTGGAATTACAAAGCAGTGCGTGGCACTAGACTGCGTTCGTCACCCCGAGACATAAGTTTGTTAAAGTAACAGTGTGTAAGCACTGTTGTGTTTCGGCTTAAAGAACATTGAAATCAATGAAATTACTGGGCATTATGAGAGTTAATATTAGTTATTATTAGGGTTGCCCAAGACCGGGATGGTTGGCGCTCACTTGGGGAGGCTTACGTCCAACAGTGGACGGCAATAAGCTGAGATGATGATGATGATGATGAGAGTTAACATCTTATGTCTCGGGGTGACGAGCGCAGTTCAGTGCCATGTGGTGCTTTATAATTCAAAGTTCTGTATGGTGCTGCTTCTGTTTATGGACAAGCGTGGCGCTTACCATCAGGAGAGCACCTTGCTGGATTCGTCATTCAATCAAATAAAATAAAATAAAAAGTTTGAAGTTTCAAAGAATAAGAAAGGCGTTGAATTGAGAACAGATTAAAAAGATAATGATTTCTTACGTTTACGCGAATGTTACTCATTGAAATAAATAATTTTGAAAAGCTTTCGAAACGTCGCGACAATAATTAAAATAAAAAAACGCGATAAAATCCGTTTAAATTAGTTTTATTTAAATGTGAAGAAAGTCAAGAATACAAAAGGCTCGAAATTGTATAGGGCAGAAACGCCTCATTGGTCTCGTAGCTAAGCTTAATTTGCGGCCAATATGACAAAAGGCTATCACATTATGGGACGGAAATAATTTCCCGAACAGTGGATGCAATAGTTGCATCACCGCCCACCCTTTTGGGATGTAAGCGTGAGTTTATGTATGTTCCCAATCCTTACACCCACAGAACACAGAAAATATGTTCTGTGATAACTTCCCTCATCAATATTTTACAGTATGGAATTTAAGCACCTGATATATTTTTAGTTTAAGTTCACCCCTCGTTACACGGAATTAGACGTGACACGTAGTCGATTGAGATGTACAAACGAAGCGCTAAGTACTGACGAGGCGACGGACGCGCTCGTGTGCACTGTACATTAGTAGGTGGCTGAGCGTTAGACATGATTTACACTGAGCGTGGAGAACGCGCGTTTAAAACGCTCAATCAATTCCATTTGGCTGGCGTTATTTCTACTAACTACTTACAAGCTTTCATTTCACTCAATCTAAACCATCTTCTATAGTAAAACCACTAGCTTTTATGTCTCCTTCCCGTCCACGGGATCGTACATTTGATACAATCTAGCCCAGGTATTTGCGACCTCGATGCTATGTCAATAATCGTCTCAGGACTAAGTTATTAAAGGTATTCTCAAATTTAATATTATACACAAATTTTCCTTTTTTAAATCATATTATTAAAATATGATAAATTTTTAAACATACTATGTTTAGTATGTTTATTGTCATACTCAAGGTTTTACAGAAAAATTACAGATATCAATGATAAGACTGACCATTGTAACACATTGTTAAATTGTACATTTTCCGATATTGTGTTTTGTATGTGTGTGATACAATAAAGAGTATATTATTATTATTGGATTTAATTTATTTATTATACACGAAAAGGCAGCGGTTTTTCCGTGCATCTGTAACGGGCTTTACGTAATGGTGGCGGCGAGGCGGCATGTGTGTACTCTCCTTGTTAGAGAGACTAATAGCTTTCCACGGAACTGATACTGATCTTACGTCTCGAAATGTTCACATCGGATTCCAAAACGAGCGAGACAGAATATTATGTATACATCCTTCTATAGTATTTTTATTAAATTTTAAAGCGCCGGCTTGGTGGTTGGTTCTTCTTTCTTTCTTCTTCATTATTATAAGGAAACATGAGAGTCAATGGTCTTTCTGCGAAGGATCCATAACACCGGATAAAATTACCACGAGTGGGTTGAGGGCAACATACTTTTTAGTCTACATAGACTATAGAAAGATTTGGCCTGCTGTTTTTATGACCGGCTGCTTGCTTGACATCAGCCCATTTTGAGAGAAACACTCAGACTCCAAACAAATATTTGCATCCGCAAATCATACAAAACATTTTGTCTCGGTGCGGAAATTGAACCTGCGGCCACACATTTTCTTATCGGCTACCCACTTATTTTTTTGCACAAGCACGGCAACGTGACTGCACTACACCTGATGATAAACGAAGTGCAGTCCAAATAAAACCAATGACCACCGACAAAGAATGAGTTTACCGGTGGTGACCAGAATCATACCTGCCTATATACATTTTCAACAGAGAATGAATTCGAGAACATAACATTTTCAAGGACTACCGATTCATCCCTATTTAAAAGCTACATACATTTTATACGTGATACTTAAATGCAAAATTATATCACTACATAATGTAAGCGAAACGCTTTTATCTCGTTCAGGTTTACTCTGAACATTATTAAATTACGTTCACATGTATCTACGTAATTATTTTATGTTCCTTTGTGATTTTTAAAGATCCAATCATGCCTTAAAAGAGCTATGGCCTGTGATATTATTAAAAAATATATTATAATGTATGCGTTATCCCAGTCATGCGCAACTAGCCCCACGAAAGGTTTTGTTTTATTCGAGCACGGCAAAGTGACTGCATTACACCTGATGGTAAGCGTAGTGCAATCCATAAAACCAGTGACCACTAACAGACAATTAGTTTATCGGTGGTCACCAGAGTCATGCCGGCCTGTATAAATGCTCCCAATATTAAAAAATAATAATAACTAAGAAATGAAAATAACTAAATTAGTTATCTGTAGAATATATAAGAGTGGGCGTGCACTCAGTGTGTGGGAGTGTCATGTATTGTGGCCGAACCGAATTAAGATGTCTAGAAATGTATATTAGAGCGTAAACTAGTACACGTTGGATATGAGATTTTCAGTATCATTATATGTGAAAATATATATTTTTTGTCAAAGTATCTTACTATAAATGTAGCATATTTATATAAAAAAATATCGCGACGGTCTCTAGTTATTTACTCAAATATAACCTCTAGTTATAAAAATATTTGAAATAAAAGTAATAAAAAAAATTCACATTAAATAAAATCACGAGCATAAAACTACTAAAGTGGCTATAGAGTTTGTTGAAAGGTGAAAAAGTTTAATTTGCGTATCGCATCCTGAATTCCTGAGCTTGCGTTCCACGAGAGTTGTTGAGAGCTGTCCAAATGATTCAAGTTTTAGGTACACCGAGAGACAAAAAATAATATTTAAATTACTTGGGGAGATTGAAGCCAGTTTAGTAATTTAATGCGTGGATGTGTGAGAGTGCACCTAATTATTATTTTACCCAACTAAAAAGCGGCTACCGAAACATGATGAAAAACCTGCCATAATAGTTTGTTCAGGCGAGTCACCTTCAGTGTCAGCCAGTGTTTATGCAGTAATTTCAGGCCAGCATAATTATGTGGACTGTTGGGGCATGCAATGTCTCTAGACTAGTATTTCCCAACGTGAGGTCCACGCCCCACAGGGGGGCAATTTAATAGTTAAGGGGGGCAATTTGATGGACTCGAAACGACTTTAACGCTTTCGCTTTGGGTTATTTAAATGCAACGCAAAATACCGGTGACAAATTTAACAAAAATATGTTAAAGTGGGGCATGGCCTAAATAAGGTTGGGAAACACTGCTCTAGACGGTCGACATTATGTTTGGACTGCACTGTACTTAAGATCATCTCAAGTTTAGTTACTTGGTTTTCAAGTTTAGTTAGCTGGTGGGAGGATTCTTGTATCCGACCGGATAGCGACCACCGTACACTGGTGCTAAAACCTGCCATAGTGGCCCACCTTGTGTGGGTCGCGTTCCAGGGTCAGCCAGTGTATATCCGGTTCTCCCCAGGGGGCTTGCCCCCTGATCCTAACCCTTTTCCCATCCCTTTTTCCTTCCCCTCCCTCTTGGCCCTTTGGTAGGCCGGCATGATCTTGCCGACCAACGATGGACACATTGTTTATCGTTGGTCGACAATATTCTTGGATTGCGCTACACTTACCATCAGGTGTAGCGTAGTCACTTTGCCGAGCCAGGATAAAAAAAAAAAAAAAAAAAAAAAACTTAGCTGTCAGGATTTTAAAACAGATTCCACAGGCAGTTGATATCATAAAGTCTGGTCGTACAAAATCCAAACTAACGCAATATATAACATCTTACGCCACATATAAATAAATCAGTGAGTGGGAGACTAAGCAGAATTAGCTCCCTCATCCTTGCTAAGCTGACGTCAAAAGTATCTGGTAAAGATGAAGTTCACTGCGCCTTTCTATCTAAATTTGCACTGTCGTCCTTCCCAACTCGATAAACATGGATAAACCCCGAACTATGTGCCCGTTAGGCAACAGCTACTTTATAAAAATAACCATAAGCACCCAATGTAACTGCAACTTTACAATCTACTGAAAATGTGTCAAGTACGTTTGGGTCTCGTTTGTGGATATTACCGAAGTCGTTTCTACATCGATTCGTGTTCGCGATGAGACGAAGATTCGCTGATTGAAACTTAAGGGAAATAACTTGGAATAAATCACTTTCATTGCCTACTTCACGACCTAGATTTTTGCGAGGAAAGCTCTGAAATAGAAACTGTTATTTTTATAGCACAAGGCCGGCAAACGGGCAAAAGGGTAGCCTAATGGTGAGGGATCAATACTGGCCATAAAAATCCACAATTCCAGATACGTCATGGGAGGGTTAGCGACCTATATGAAGTAAGAAGACTAATCGAGATTGTTAAAGAGAGAAGTTTTCGGTGTTCCTGTAATTTTTCTGCAAGTACTATAGCAAACCAACAGAAAGCAAGTTTTTGAGGCAAAGGTACCACTCCGGTCGAACAGGCCTATTAATACGTCAGCCGAATATGACATTGTTGTTATACCTATACCTAATATAATGGCCAGTTTAAATGGATAATGATAGGTGACAACCAGATTCTAGTAAAAATCTCCAATTTATGTATATTCTTTGTTTAAAACCAAACTTCACGCAACAAGATTTTATACATTCTGACCTCTTTAATTTCTCAACAGTTATTGAAAGCTACAGATAAAATAAAACTAATGGACTCTTCGAATTCTGAAGTGTTATAAGTGCTCCTATAATGTTTATACTATCGACCCTACAAAAATATATTTTTCTGTAGTGATGCCTTCGTTTTTAAGAGAGTGTCTGTATTGAATTTATTTATTTAGAGGGTTTTAGATGCCATACTATTTTCGTAACTATTTTAGTATTAATTTTCTTGTTGTTGTTGGCACCAGAGCAAATAATTATGCTGAGTCACCAAATTTCCCGCCAAACAGCAGTGTAAGTACTTTTCGGTTTAAAAACATTGAAGCTAGTGTTATTACTGGGCTTTATTAGGCTAACACTCTAGGTATCGAAGTGACTAGCGCAAATGTACTTTATATTATAATTTTTTGTTTGATTTTGTTTATGGTTATACGTGGCGCTTATTAGGAGAGCAACCAACTCGTTTCATTATTCAAACTAATAAAAAAATGAACACCTATAAATTAAAATTGTAACTATTATTTCACTTTATTAATCGTTTTTAATTTTAATAGCTGTAACAAATAAATAGTTTATCTTAATTTCTAATATTCTTGCAACCCCAACCAACCTCAGCTGCCCATGCGATACGAACGAGGCTATGGCAATCCACCAGCTCACGCTGGGCCAGCGCGACGTATTACGATCAGGGGTATGCTTCCTTTCTTTAAATGAAAGGGAAGTCTTTATCTAAAATCAGGAGATATCAGGTTTATAAAATAAACCAAATACTATATCAAACGGGTTAGCGTATGAGCTCTATTGCTGCCCCATATACACATACACACATAACTAAATCGGTTCAAGAGCATTTAAGTTATGATGGAAATTAAAAACAAAACACTCTTTTTCACAGTAGCGTAACATTGATCCTTGTTCTGGAATCGAGGGTTCTACATACAGAGGGGTGGCAAAAGCCAGTACCTAATATAAATTTATAATATAATGTTACATTGAAGGTGTATACAGCAAAGTAGGCTTAATGAGAACAGGTAAATGACACGGGGCGCCGTCCGGGGCGGGTGCGCGCCACTTAAACTTGATAGATTTGATTCAAAATAATATGGCAAACGGTGACTGACAAGATTTGTTACTTAAAATACCTTCATTTATCAATCAGCAGCCAGCAATGCTAGAAGATATTATCTATGATCCTTCAAATCACAAATTTTATACTAGAAAATAAATACTATGATATGGATCTAGATTATTTAGATAGAGGTTTGCTAACACTCAGTGATGTACGTCAGAGGAAGTAAAGTAAAACATTATATGGAAATTGCATAGTTCTCCAAGTAAGTCCAACTTATTCGAAGAGAGTTTTTCTTACGCCAGAAAAGAGAATATAACAGTAAACATTTATACGAGGACGGGGGTCCTACAATTTGTCAGGGAGAATCGTATGATGCGCCTTTGTAAACCAGAATTTCTATTATAATCTCGTATATCATTCGAAAAGCTCAATCCATGGAAGTAGGGTTTCAGTATCGCGGTAAGTTTAAATTGTGAAATGACTTTAAAACCCTCAAAAAACAATAAAGTAAAAATTCTTTAGAATCTTTCGATCGAGAATATTTTTCTACTTCCAGCAAATATTTTCAAGGTACAAGTGGAACGTAGTGTTCTATCCCGAGTTTCCCCCGCTTCCCGTCTCCTAGTTATTGATTTTGGTTGTTAGGGATTTATTTATGGTTGCCAGATGATGTTGCTTAATGCGGTTACAGGGGTACCGAGTTCGATTCCTTTAAATATTTATGTAAGGTTTATCACTGCTTAATACAAAGTTTTGATTTAAATATCTAATGATTTATATTCAGTGACGTGGTCTTGGGTATTCAGTATTGATTAATTATCAATATTTAATACATACTTAAGCTCACGCTACTCTCCAATGCCAAGGGAATAGGCATAGCTGCAACTAATACATAGTGACGCATAGCCCATATAGATGGCGAATCCCTCTCCTGGGTTCTAAGGATCCATCCTTTATAGACCATAATTCGTCCAATTGCCATAATTTTTTATGTATTTCTAAAGTTTTTGTTCAGTCCCAAATTCATTATAATTAGAATAATTATTTTGAATCATGATATGGGTAACAGTACCTAACAGCTAATTATCGTTGTTTCGGTGAGCACAATAACACTATTCATGAGCCTGTTTAGTGACAGGCAGACATATATACTTACATATATTATAATTTGGTAATAAGATATTTATTAATGACTTTAGGAAGACTATAATTATTATATAAGCTTTAATATTTCTTTCGTACTCAGATTTTAAGCAAATATAGGAACACTACAGGAAAATCTCTTTCAAAGAAGAAAAATAGTCCATATCAGAGTTAAACGTGAAAATACATATAATAAAGTTTCTATCCTAGTTAATAGGAATAATGAAATAAAGGATAATTGCTTTTCTCTCTGTAAACGAAAGATTTATTTATGTAAGTACATAATTACAACTTATGAATAATTACAATACATATTTATTTACAGAATATTAAACTCACATCTGTAAACGAAAGAAAACAACATTTAATGCCTTTACTTCAGGTCTTATATAATAACATAAAATTATATAGAAAATACGGAAATATTATGTTTAGACCATCGCTACTAATATCGTCAGTGATGCAGGTTTATGATATATGTGTGCGAAAGTTGAGGGATACCAGATAAATGAAAATTTTCCCCAGTTTTAACCAACTCCTAAGAGGAGGTATTATATTCGGCCCGTGTTTATTGGAATAAAGTATGTAGATAGTAATTAAGTACTTAGTTCAAACAATTAATTGTTTCGTGTAATAATGGGGTAGGTATATAAAAAATTAAAAAATAAGTTAAAAGCCTTTAAAATTATTTAATTTTCTATACACATGCCTCTTACTTTGCACGGACCGTTCAATACTTTCTAATTTAGAAATGTGGTGGAAACGAATGCTCAAATATTTTGTAAGATACATTTAATTAAATTGATCTTATGTTCGGCGCCTGCCAGAGTGTGTTCTAGTTCCAAATTTAAAAAAATATTATTATTCGCTATAAAAGAATCCAATATTTTTTATATTATGTACGTATGTTGTTTTTCATTAGAAATTATAATGTTTTCTTTTATGAGCCTCCTGGCTGCCATCTCGCAAATGCGACATACTTTGTATAAATCTTCAGCCGGGAAATGTAGGCCCCCTTTAGATTAGACAGAGACACAGCACGCATTGTGAGAAGGTTTCTCTCTCTTAGGTCCTAACCGCCGGTGGCTTGGGTCATAGGCCTCGTCATTGGAGGGTTATGATATTTATTTTTAAATGTTTTGGTTTTTTTTGTGACTAATATTTAAAAATGTAAAAAATCCTTTTAATAAAATTATTATTATTATTTTTAATTATTATTTTCAATTATTATGTATTATTTTTAATTATTATTTATAATAATTATTATTTTTAAATAAAGAGTACTGTACAAAACACAGTTTAAAACGCACTGAAAAATAAAAAAGTCAGGGGCTTGTGCCGCTGCCGCACAACACAAATTTTACCGAATCCAAAAACACCTCTGGAAATTAATGTTATTATTTACTTATCAATGAGTTTCTGAAGATATATTTTATGTTTTGGTAATCTCGATGATATGAAGCCGGTTAAGCTTTAAAAAAGGAGGTTCTCAATTCGGCGAGTTATTTTTTAATTTATTTGTTTGTTTGAGGAGTTTAATATCTTCTTTACTCCATATTCCGTTATCAGATTTTAAGAAAATCTATATGCAGTAGCGTAGCTAGGACCGGAGGGGGGAGGGGGCACTGCACCCCGGTTGTCACCGGTAGACACTCGACTTGATATAACTACCACTACACACACCACTGTATATAGGAGACCGCATAGTACCTAAACTTTATCGAACATCAACATATTTCAAATTCGGTCCATATTTGATGGGGAAATTTATGTCCATACATTAAAGATTAAATATAAGCTTAATTGACAACCTCCTCCAGTTTTAAAGTCGGTTAGTAATGTTTGAACTAATGATCTTAATCACAACGGAATACTCACACTTTGGGGAAGATACCTCATTTATTTTCTGGCAACACATGCACGTGTAGTTGACGTTTTGTGTTCCGAATATTACATAAATATTTTTAACAAAAACATTATAAAAGTGATTATAAATTCGTATCTTCCCTGTGATAAGTAATTCCTTGATATTTCTTTTTCGATGTGGAATTGTTTTAACAGTGTTTTATAACACATGTCGGCATTATTATAACACTAGTTGGAATGAACTTTTCACAAGGCGGTCGTGTTGCGTAATGGCGGGAAATGGTGTACTATGATGAGAGTGTGTGCGTGTGGCCCCTATACGTACAGAATTCTGGCACACTATAGGTCACTTCACTTTCGATGTATGGGAAGTGGCGTCCCCCTTTTTTTATATGTCGATGGTTTAGACAAAAAAGAATTCTTATATTTTAAATATGATGTCATTTATGACATCTTGTTTGCTTCATAAAAACGAAGCAAACATAGTTAAAGAAAAGAGGTCGATCAACAGTGATTTTCTTTACATACATAAAATACTTATGCATCAATTGAGAAGTTCTTGCTTTTCGAATTTGGTTAGAAGTTCTAACAATTCTAGTCACTAGTACATAGAATGCAGTCCTCCATAATCCTTGCTGACCCAAAACCAACTCAAGTTCCGCAAGCGGATTTGATAATAAAGATTTGAACTAATCTAATATTTCAGCGGTGAGCGAGCACCTAGACCATGTCTAAGCAGGATTTCAACGATCAATAGATTTTAGCATAATTGGAGAAGCATAAAACAAACGGTCGTTTTGCATATTAAAATTCAGTTTGCTTTTTCGCTAGGGTTGCATGGCTTTTCAATCGAGTAAATATGTTTAAGAATATACCTACTACAAATAATCAGAAAGATTATGTCAGGTGATATAATATAAATAATAAAATAAAATAAAAAAGCCTTATTTTTCTTACTAAATAACAAAAATAACAAAAATAATATTCAACCAACCAAATTTCGTCACTGACTCGTCCGTTAATCAGCAGAATGTTCACGCGCAGGTGCGGTTGGCATAACCTATAAGGTTGTTAATCTGCCAGCTCGTGTTTTCATTAGAAAGTCGTAAAGCCTAGCCAATAAAGTCAATACATGAAATTCTGAACTTAAGAATGACTGTGAGGTAAATCAGTTTTGCCTAATTAATTAATTTTTCATGATCAAGTTTTCAAGATGCATAAACAGGGTCAAATATAATAAATGCTAGTTCTTAATCTTCTTTTTCCTTGACGTTGTTCCGGTTAAATGCCAGGGACCGCCTCCTATTAAGATGTCTCCACATCGGTTCACATCGACTGATCTTGAACATCCTGAAACCATTGACATCTTCCTCTAATACGTGAAGCCAGCGCTAGCTATTCATAAAAAGAGGTAATTTAATTATAGAAACTGTGAGCCTTACTAATTAAACAGAACCAAATTATGTAAAGTTGGTTTTCAAAAATGTAAAACATATATTTTTAATATAGAGAAAATAAAGTAATTTACAAATAAAAGGCGCAATTAAATAAGTTAGCAAAACCATTGGAAAACCATAAAAAGCTTCTAAGAAAACTATAAAAAATAAGTATATTAAGAACGTTTATAAGACAAACCATAAGTTCTAGATATCATCTAAGTACCATACACGCGTATCGCAATGTAAATGAGCGCCTAACAAATGGCTTATTACAAACTGTTTTCTAATCTGAGCAAACATCGGGAGGGGCCGTTGCCATGGCGACAGTATCTCGGGTTTCTTCCTGACTGATCGGCGAATATGGCAAGAAGGGGGCTGTGATTACCTTGGCAGAAACTATTGGTTCTCATGTTGTATATTTTCACTTTGAGATATCGGTTATCTTTGTAAATTTTAGATAACTCAACAATAGAATATTCCGCTATAATAACTAGTGTTTGGGTATCGTATTTTGGGTTCATTTAGGGTTTTGATTGATGGAAGGATGAATTTTGGGCATTACGGCAAGTTTAATAACTAGTAGAGAATGAGAAATGTTTACTCATTCAAGTAATTTTATCGTTCTTCAAAGAGTAGCCATATAATGAGCTAAGGACAGTCGTGAATATTTCTTAACGTTCGCTATCGTTTTGCTAGCATATAAATAATTCTTACTTACAAATAATAATTCTTTTCCGTTAATGTTAAATGAACTAGTCTATCATAAGATCATACAGGCCGAACTCGAAGGAAGACAAACAAAACTCGAACGCTTTCCATCTTTTCGTAAACACATAGTAACCTCGATTTCTTTGGGGTAATTACGTATTATACCCACTTCACCTGTTTGACGTGTGGGTAATTAGGGACGGGATTTGGGAAATATCATCAAAACGCTCGCAACGAAATTGTTTGTTAAAGATAAATTATTTTAAAATATATACTCAGGATTGGACGACAAAAACGATGACAACGTCTTGTTTGTACTTTATGTGGGTTTTCTGTTGGATTAATAAATTGGATTGGGGAATGAGTGGGATTTAGGACATAGTTTATAAGTTGATAAAATGTCTCAATTAAAACTGATGGTTTAAAATTTAGGGGTCAGTATTTTTTCATTAACTTTTTTGACTAAGTTCTTTTGCCTCAAAATTCAAGAGAATAGGCAATATTAGCTGGTGGGATGTTACCTGATACATTTTCGATGACTAGACTAGCGACCACACAAACACATGGTAAAATACTCGACATAGTGGTTTATTTTGACTGTACTATAATCATTGGAACAGTAGCCACTTGGCAGGCTAAGATATAAAGAAAAACTGATCGATGGCCCATTTAATTATAATTCAATAAAAAACAAGACTTCCGTGCATTACCTACCCCATCCCCTCTGTGAAAATGCATTTAATGTCCCATAATAAAAGTCTAATTACCCCAGTATCGCATAACTCAACCGAGACGTTGTAGGACCATTTAGACGTCTGGACACGTAAGGAATTTCCCTACCCCATTTCTCATGTCTGTATAGTAATAAATGTAGTCTCAGTGATGCTATGGGAACTAAGTACATTGAAGTTTATTATAATGTTGTATATCCTTAGCTACGGTAATAATGGAGCAATGTATGCTTAGTTTGGATTATTTGTATTTTGAAGAATGAATGAGCAAAGGAATTGGGAGTGCCATAGCTGCCACGAAATATTTTTCGTTCTAAAGATGATGGAGTATCCAGGTGAATAATGTCTGAAGGTTTGAATGAAAGTATTTTCAATCTGGTCATATTTAACGCATCTAAATACATAATTCCACCAAGAATTATTCCTCTTGTCTAAGGTGAACGACGTATTTTCTGATATTGTGGGTGTTTATGGGTGTTGTAGATTATTTATTACTGAATCAACTTGCTCTCTTTTTTTTTTGTTTAGATGAGCAAGGCGCTCGCCCGATGGGAAGCGCCACGCCTGCCCATAAACAGAAACAACACCACACAGAAATTTGAATTACAAAACACTGCATGACACTGAACTGCGCTCGTCACCCCGACATATAAGATGTTAAATCACATAATACCCAGTAATTTCATTAGCTTCAATGTCCTCAAACCGAAACACAACAGTGCTTACACACTGTTGCTTGGTAGCGGTGGTATCAACCGAGACGACCTCTCGCATACGAGGGACCTACCACCTTGTAATCTCTGACCAGCATATGTTTTAAACTGAAAACCTAACGAGCTGATTTAAATCATTTCATTATACCTTTACGAAAACATTTTTATAATAGAAATGGAGTCGGTTATTTTAATTCTTACTTCCCATTTATTACAGTGGATTATTGGTTCATATTTACCCAATACCAAGTTTTAGTTTGAGAAAAGCTTCTGAGTTTGTAACATTTTAATAGCGTTCGAGATTAACCTAGATTTAAAGAAAACAAAGCCCGGAGACTGTATTGGCTTACTGAAGATTGGTAAACGATCGACGACAGAATAAAAAACACAGTATTATTTATAGATAAGTGGATAGTTGTTTTGTGGAAATAAGATTAGCAGAACTCGTTTCGACGCTTAGCCTTGACTTTAGACAGCCTTTGTCCTGACTAGATAAAAAACACAGGTTTCCAAACTTTTTCTTAAAGCAAGCGGTAAATGAAGAATGGGGCTGGAATATGGTGTAGAATTTTCTATAATATATTTATTCCAGGAATAAAGAGTCCCGATAGAAGTAAGAAGAGCCGGAATAAGAGGATAGGAAGATGGGATCTTACAGAACCCTATAAATTTAATGGTTGCTGATGTTAAAGGAAAGGAATGAAAACCGATGGAAAGTGGCGGATTGCTGCAGCGCTTCGTATAGTGAGATCTCCCTCCACTTTCCAATAGGGATAAGGATGGGGAGGGGAATTTGGACTTTAAAATAATGGGATATCTAAGAGTAGTTATCCTTTTCCTTTAAAATGGGCAACACGTCCATAATTCTTTTAGTATTGTGGGCGTTCATGGACGGTGGTTCTTGGATGGTGAAGTAGGTACTTCTAAGCAACCACTTCACTTTTTTAAGAATAGTAATTATAGCATAAATTTTTCTGTCTCAGCGTAATTATCCTAGTATGCATATGAAACCCAATTCAGTACGAAATAAACTGTTTATAATTTTTCCTCATCACAAATTCAGCTTGAAGTTCGATCATTTCATAGCCCGTGCAAAACGACGCTAGAAGTTTTTGAATTAAAACTTTTATAATATGATATATCGACAAACATCAATAAAATTGTGAGCATGCGTGAGGTATTCATCGGCTCAAAAGGTAACACATAGTGGCTTTATCATAGGCAGGTTCTAGAAAATCAGATAGAAATGTATAGGCCTGTCATCTGCCTGTCGCATTATGCCTCTTTTTTATTAATTAGCCTCGTCGGTAAGCAAAAAGTCCTTATCTTAGAAGAACCTAAAGACGTTTCTTCATTTTAATTGGGGTACAGAGAGTTAGACCGTGAAGCCACCGCTCTGGTCCTATGTAAGTTGGTGGGTCGTTTGTTTGTCGGCAGGATGCATCACAATCGATGAGATTAGTTTGGGATCAGAAAGATATTGTTTGGAACCCCATATACTTTAGTATCAGAAAGTTAATATGCAGGTGGAAGGGTACTTGATATATAAGGAGAACCGGATATACACTGGCTGATCCTGGAACATGATCTACACAATATGCGTGGGTCGCTATGGTAGGTTTTAACACCAATGTACAGTGGTCGCTATTCGGGCGGATATAAATATCTTACCACCAGCAATACGTGTATACACCTGCAGTTTCGTGTCCAATACGTGTAAAATAGTCATATATAAAACTCCTGTTTTTATTCCCTCTTCGGAGACGGAAGAAGCAAATCCAGGGGCCTGCGACAGGATAGCCGGATGACCGATGCAGGCACAATAATACAAGGATGTACCCTTATACCCACCCCAATCAACCATCAAGTTATATCGCAAGCCCCTTGGGCGAGCCGGATATACACTGGCTGATCCTGGAACGCGATCCACACAAGGCGTGTGGATCACTATGGCAGGTTTTAACACCATGTGTACGGTGGTCGCTATCTGGGCGGATATGAATATCCTACTACCTAATAATTACTAATGATTAAAATAAAACTAATTTAAACGGATTTTATCGCGGTTTTTTATTTTAATTTTGATCCCGACGTTTCGAAGACTTTTCAGCCTTCGTGGTCACGGGGGGCACTGAGGTGAGGGTTGTCCCAAGATGTTAATGTTACTTTATCTACCTTCAGATTACAATTATTTATTAAATTTATGGTTTGGTCCGATCTACGCAGAAGGAGCTCACAGTATCTTGAGGTCTGGCAGTTGGTCTTTTGGATTCCGATTTAATTAAATGTATAATCGGATCCCAGGCTTGTGCTAGCTTCCAACCATCTTCTCTATTGAAATTCGGATGTTTTTTTAATTTCAATAGCCTCGCGAATCATCCTAGGTAGGAATCGGTGTTCTTTGGCAAGGATTTGTGGTCTGTCAAATCGAAGATAATGTTTGGAGCCTTCCTCTGAATGTTCAGCAACTGCAGACTTCGTACGTCTTCGTCGTGTGACAATGTGTAACATTCGCGTAAACGTAAGAAATCACAACTACTAATGAGTCACTTTACTCGATACTGCGCAACTCGAACAACTACTCCCTCGATACTATTCAGGTATAACTTGCTTTATAAACTACACTATTTCAATATCATTTTAAAGCCGTATTTATTCACGCGTGGAGGCTGTACAGCCTACTTTTTCTATAATTCTGTAATTACGGGGGAACTGCGTACCCTATTCGTCCTTATAGGGCAGTGTTGCTCAAACTCGCAACCGACACAAATCCGGTCGCGGCGATATATAGGTTTTGAACGGGGCTTTTTTTTTACTAGACCTGTATTATATACGTCCCACTGCTGGGCACGGGCCTCCTCCGCTGAATGAGAGGGATTAGGCCTTAGTATTGAGACTTATATTAGTAAAATAATATAATATAAAATGCTGGTGGTAGGATTTATATCCGCCCGGATAGCGACCACCGTACACATAGTGTTAAAACCTGCCATAGTGACCCATATACCTTGTCTGTGGACGAACAGACAAAAAAAAAAAATATTGCGAGCACTCGCAAGGGTTGCTTATATGCGCCAGCCCCACCATCGGGATTCGGTAAATGAATTGCGATGTATCGATAATGTGGCTGCTGCTGTTTATGACGTTCCGTGCTGATTCGATGATGCCCGCATTATCGCAAGGATTCACCGCAGAGCCACGGGCCGGCTCGACCGGGTCGTTACCACTATCTCACAGAAAACCGACGTAAAGTAGCGGCTTCCTGCTGCGTTTCGTACGGTGAGTGATGTATCCGGGACCCAAATCGCCTTCCCCTTCCCAATTCCTAATTATCCCTTTCCTTTAAAGCCAGCAACGCGCCTATAGTTACTCTGGTATTTTAGGCATACATGGGCGGTGGAAATCACTTACGATCAGGTGACCCTTTTGCTTTTTTGCCAGCTATGCTATAAAACAAAAACCGGAACTGAGTGGTAGAGCCACGCTGTAGTCAGTTTTGTCTATAACATGATTGGGCCGACTCGACCGGGTCGTTACCACTATCTCACAGAAAACCGACATAAAGTAGCGGCTTGCTGCTGCGTTTCGTACAGTGAGTGATATGACCGGAGGCCCAAATCCCCTTCCCGATCCCTAATTATCCCTTTTCTTTAAGGTCGGTAACGCGCCCATAATTATTCTAGTATTATGGGCGTACATGGGCGGTGGAAATCACTTACGATCAGGTGACTTTGCTCTTTTGCCAGCTATGCTATAAAAAAACCGGTACAATTCTTTATTCGCAAATCGCTCGCCAATGAAAAGCGCCACGCCTGCCCATATTCACGTAGTCCAGACACCTCGGCTGTAACGTTATGGGTGTCAGTCAAAAAGTTTGAGAGCCGCTGCCATAAGGCCTCGACCCTGCATGGGGTAACTCTTTATAATGAACATTGAATACTGGAGTACATTACGCTGACTTATTCAACGTAATTCTAATTTGTTATGTGGATCAATAGCACGGAAGTAGGTGGGTAGGAAGTTTCCCATATTCTGATACATACACCTGACGCCTATAATCCTCGAGGGGGTAGACAGAAGTGTTTTTCTATTTGATTGAATGAGGAGACAAACAAGGCGCTCGCCTGATGGTAAGCGCCACGCCTGCTCATAAACAGAGGCACCACACAGAACTTTGAATTACAAAGCATTGCATGGCACTGAACTGCGCTCGTCACCCCGAGGCATAAGATGTTAAGTCTCATAATGCCCAGTAATGACCACAACCTTCTGTAATACGATGTATATACGAAAACGTCGGGATTTTAGTATACAACAACATTACTAGCTCTCGCTTCTTCATTACGGCCAAGTTTCACGCTTTATTAACAAAAGCTACCAAAATAATGTTATAAGACAAGTGAATAGTGTTAATTTTTCACCTCCGAAAATTCATTGAACCTTTTTTTCACCCAAGAAAATATGTTAAAACATTTTCGTCCGGTGTTTTGTATTTACACGGGCCTAAGGTATAGCGATGTTCCTTGAAGATTTTTCCTAACATATTTATTATACTTTAAAGACTGAAACTTAAGTAAATAGAATTTCCAACAAAATCGGTGCCCAAATGGCAAAGAAATCGATGTATGTAGGTACATAACCGTATGGGTATTTTACCGTCTTTAATAAAAGAGGAGGTCCTCCTTTTTTAAGAAGGTTAAATGTGATATGAAATAACTAAAGTAGGTTTAAATTCATTCACAATAAAACGGCTGCATCATTTCTATTAGTCTCTGTAAAATCAATAATTTCTCGCATTTCCCATACTTCGTCAAAACCTTAATGACACTATGTCTATGGGCCTTGCCTATTTTGATTTATCATAATTATTTAATACTAGGTTTTGCTCGTGATTCCTTCAAACTCTATACACGATAAGTGTGTCTTTTTAGCGAATATATTTATTTGAGTTTTGCGAAACCAGCATCGAAATCCATTCAGCAATTTTACTTAATGGTCGAAGAAATTAATAAAAACAATAGAATTTATTGTTTTATAACAATATTATGTTATATTTTATGAAATATAGTTAAACAAGTTCACAAATACTACAAAAACTAAATATTATACGATATACACAAGCATAAGTAGTAAAAAGAAATCCACATTGCAAAGCTTTCAGACTTAAATCCTAAAAACTAATAAATAAATGTAAAACAAAGAAATACTTTATCACTGTACTATAACGTAATAATTGTGTACGTCGAGCGTGTTTTCACTTAAACTATAGATAAGGGGGTAGGGACGGATCTGGTACATTTAAATTATATGAGGGTCAAAATTCCCTTAAATTATTTTGAATTAATTCAAGTTATGTCCTTGTAACTCACCCTCGCCCCAAAAATCCTACATTCTGTTAATATTATAAGTAAGAAAGGTTTAATGCTTGCGAATTTGTGTGTTTGGATGTTTATCAATCAATTACGTCGTAACGTTTGAATGGATTTGTATGAAAAGTACATAAATAAACCATAAATTGGATTAGACATAGTACAATTTTAACTTCTTTATAGGGAATTCCACGGAATGAAAAAGATAGTCACGCGAGTGAAGTCGCGAACAAATACTAGCTAAATACATAAAAATATAAAAATAATGCTCAAATACTAGTACTTATACAAATGGCTACCCGATCTTTATACTCATAAAAATGTTTGTTGCTATACAAATACTTCTATACATAGAACTGCTTCTTCATATTGATCGAGGGTGTCATGACATCCACAACCTGTTTTTAAGTCCGCTCCTGCTTCTAAGGTGTTAGAGAACACATAACTTCTGTTATCAGTTACATTTAGAGTAATTTTTGTCACTTTTCAATGTAATTTATAGTTTTTTTATACGCGTGTGGTCGGATCAATAATAATAAATCTGTTTTGTTTTGTTTTTATTGTTTCAAAGGTTATTAAATGTACAGCCTTTTAAGATAAATGCCTGGACACTATGGTAAGGTGTTATTGAATTTGTTTATGGTGGAGTCAAGTAAAGTTTTAAGGCTGCGTTCCGAAATTTATTGACATTATATATGTAGTGATGATGGTTAGTTATACTAGAAAACGTGTGTATGTTTTTACTGACAGTACTGTCACTATTTGTAACAACCGAGGTCAGTAAATCCATAGCACTAATGGCAAATATAACGATCCTTTTTAGTATCCCTAAGCATAGGGGAAAGTACAACGTGGTAGGTGATAGGTACTAGTTTACTAGGAGGTTGGCTATGCGAGAGGCTGTCTGGGTAGTTACCACCGCTTTGTTTTTTCTGCCGCCAACTAACAGTACTTTTGTATTGCTTTTTTTAAAGCATGGACTGGCAAATGAGCAAGTGGGTCACTTGATGGTAAGTGATCTCCACCGCCCATGTACGCCTACTGGGTATATTGATATTTATTCAACAGGTCGCGTATCTATTTATTTATTTATTTCCCGACGTTTCGACCGAGTTGCATCGGCCCTGGTCACGGGTTCACTCTCATTTAGTTTGGGTAGTCTTGGACTCAATATATGATTTACCATTATGTGACACAATTTGCTCAGTTGCTGGTCTCTGCCATATTAATGTATCGGATGTAATGTATCACAGTGTTAGTTTATACATCCAAAATTACTTGTCCTGACTGACTGACTCACTGCCTGATTCATTAACACAGAGCCTAAACCGCTGGGGCTAAAAGCCCTAAAAGCTTGAAATGTTGGCAGTTGATGTATTTTATGTTGTACCACGCAGGATTTTTTTTCACTAAGGGAGTAAAATAAGGGATGAAAGGTTGTATCAAAATATCCCTTTCACGCGGATGGAGCCGCGAGCAAATGCTAGTATATGAATATGCTTTTACGACCGAAAGGGAAGACAGAGATGCAATAAATACGCCAATTCTTCCACACCATTCTCGTGGGAGGGTACCTGATATGTTTTTGTCTGACTGGATAAACCCGCATGAAAAACCCGCCATAGTAGTTCTGGCGAGGCACTTTCCGCGGTCAGCTACTATTTATTCAGTAACATGATTCTGGCGACCGTTGAGAAATGTCTTTCGATGATGGTTAATATATTTGGACTGCACTGGGCTTAACATCAAGTCCAGTGCAGTCACTTTACCGTGCCTGAACAAAAAGGATGTGACATAGGGGAACCTATCACTCAATTTGGCATAAATCAGTTTCTATAAAAATCATGCCTATGAAACCGTATTTACTACCCGTAAAACCGTATTTACTACCCGGAAACCGTATTTTAGGGGCTTCCATTGAGAATTGAACCTAGATCTGCATGGTTCATAGTCGAGATACAGCTGCCCCTAAATAAAGGCCCAGCTTGCTAATTACAAGTTATACACGAAATTTGAACTGTACAAGCATTCCACAATACACAATATTTTATCAACAATTTTTTGTGTCAAAATATAACATTACAAAGTCATTAACGAATTCGCGTAACGCTATACTTTGTACAAACCGGACAACTCAGGAATTTATTAAAACTCGACCGCGGGAAAAAACTAAATAATTGACGTATCTTATTACTTGAAGAAACTTTGGGACGCTGCGGGCGATTTTTTTTCTAACCACCATTCAAAACTGCACAATGCCATACAAATTTTGGACATTTTACGTTACTAGGGTTGGCTTGCGACTTTGTCCGGGTCTTGTGGGAATTTTCGAGGGAATTGCGGAGCTGTTGAAATAGACTAGTGTCTATTGTCTGCCTAGTGGTGGGCATAATATATAATGTGTAAAGATTAGTCCGTAACACATACATAATCTACACTAACTGCATTGTAGTAGGTTTTAAAGAAAAGTATAACCTTATTTTTTAACGAAAACAGGGCTGCCTATCCTACTTTATATTTGCGTTGAATGAAGAAGGTGCTTATATAAAAACGATATCTTTACTAAAAGTATATTCGCACCTCTGTTCAGAAATTAGTTCAGGTATTATAAAGGTGACCCGATTGTCTCTTTATATATTTGTGGCATCGTAGAGTTTATACGAATAGCCAGATTTGAAAGCACTTTATATTTATTTGTTGATTATAGAGACATCATCAACTAAATACTAGAAATTTAAAGAAGGAAAGTACAGATATTTTCTAATTTATTCTAGAGGATTTTTAACGGTCAGGTAAAATAAGTCCTGATGTTAACGTAAGAACTGACATACAAATATATTATATATTCAGTTCTTAGAAGATCCAAACTTCATAAAGTTACCGATGCGCACAAAGCATCTAAATCTATTGTGTTTAGTTCATTCGTTCAAAATTTAACGCCTCAAGGAGTCTTCAAATTCTTTTGTAATTTTGGGCGAAAAAAACAGGCAGATGTACGAAAACATGCATTGTGTGAAGAGGCAAAGTCGAGTGCTGTCGTATGTATAATTGGTATTTAATAAAGTGTCCCCTTGGTTGACTTATTTAGGGTTCCTTAGGATCGATATTTAATTAATTCGTAATTAAATTTGCAGTCAGTATGTCACTTGTAGGCTATATAAAGGCCGATTTCCAATGGTTGCGTTAAACGTCAGGCGTTGGTGGTGACGTCATCATTTGCCAATACAATACTAAATTTCAGCTTGACGGCTAGTGACGCAAATGTTGAATATGCTCGCATATCCTTATATAGTGCAACTAGTCTGTCTTTATACAGGGTTAATTTTAAAACACCAGCAACCTCGCAGGACCAGATAGCTGACCCCATACGGAACAACTTTTGTTCTACGAGTTTGTATATAACTCAATATATTTAAAAAAAAATGATTTTACAAGTTTTTGTTGTGTCGTATTTTTCTTCGTAGCGTTCGGCGTGCGCGCGCGACTCAAAGAAGCCGCTCAGCTGGCTCGGGCGATGACCTTCAACGCTAGCCCCGTTCCCCACGCTTCGCGTGTTTGCTTACGTAATCTGCGATGCGTGTAGGTAACATTTAAGACGGAAATTAAATGAATACTTATTTTTGTATGAAAATAAAATCTAACAAATTATCAAAAGTCGTAGAACAAAAGTAGTAGCTTATAACCTTAGGTATCTACCCCTGCGAGGTTGCTGGTGTTTTAAAAATAACCCTGTATATTAATGTCGCCAATTGTACTTCTCAACTTAGTTATATTTTAGTGTTATGTCCTGTACTCCTTGTGTACAATAAAGTTTAAATAAATAAATAAAAATGTCCATATTGTTATAAGTCGATATAGCATAAAAGTTATAATATAATTGTTAGTATAAAGCGTAATTGTAATTTGTATATCAAAATGGTGAGCGGCCACCACCGCCTTTAGACAAAACCAGAGGCAGAACAGCTAAGCCTATCGTGTTATATATTCTTTAAACTTTCATTTATAAATCGCAAGTTGCAATAATAATAAAATATATTACAGCACACATTTATTTTATGATAAACTGCAAGTATAGGTAATGGTGAGAATACAAAATGTTATAACTAATATTGTGTATTCGTACCTTATTTCCTAGTATGGTTGTGTGTGTGATCAGGGTATCTAAATAGTTATTTTCTTTGTAAGCGAAAAACATGTAAAAGCAATTAGATATTAATATTATCCACCATCCACAACAAGCTCTACAATTACAAAATAATACAAAAAATATTTTCTAGTCTTAATTGGTATACAGAACCCAATAGTCTTTTTCGCGTCACGCCTGACCCTTCTTTTAATTTCACGGCACAAAAGAAAGATGTCATTGCCAAAGATAAATTTTAATTCTCCCCGGATATAGTTACATTATTGATACCGAAGAGGCATCAAAAGCGCGTGCAAATTTATAAGCGTTAAATTCATTTTTAAATTATTGATTTTGGCCATATCTGGTTTTGTGTCGGTATCAGATATTAAGTATCGGGTTACATGAGATATTTGTGATTTAAAATAATGTTCATTGGATATGTATAAGATTTTTTGTATTGCAATCACCTCATGAAGAAATATAGCAGGCAGTATATTCAAGAATCTAGCATATCTTCAGTAAGTGGAATATCTTGCAATCAGCATTGGTACTGGTACAAACTTTTTGAGTGGTAGAGGCAAGTTGTAGACAGGTTGCATGAATGGGCCGGCTCGACCGGGTCGTTACTACTATCTCACAGAAAACCAACGTAAAGTAGCGACTTATTGCTGCATACGGTGTGTGAGATATCCGAAGCTCCAAAAAGGAAAAGGGAAGGGGATAATTAAGGGACTGAGAACGGAAGGGACTTTCTGTGCAGTGCTGTCAAAAAACCAGCAACCACGACAAACAATGAGTTTATCAGTGGTCACCAGAGTCATGTCGGTCTGTTTAAGTGCTTTACACTCCGAAGAGGACAAAACCAAATCGAAGGGCCTGCGACAGGACAGTCGGATGACCGAAGCACAAGGTTCAGCTTTAGTTCCTATTATCGAGGATTTATTGCAAATAGAAACATTGCCCTAGTCTCCCTTATGCTCTATTCATTTGGCTTATGTATATACATCAATTCCAGCAGTTAGACAATTGTTAGCCAAAAAAATGTTCACGTACAAACGTTATACATAAATTTGACAGGACGTGTCGGTGCCAAGATCTCGGCTCATTGGTTCCAAATTATTTATTCTATTGATGCGGTTTACTACAATGGGGTATAAATCTTTTTTTGTTGTTCCGCTTTTGTGGATTTTAGGGTTGGTACAAGATTCAAAACGTGAAATTTAAGACTTGTAACTTAAACCCGAAATTTGGCATTCATTGTGCAAAAGGTAATTCCTGCGACCGGAACTATACATATTTACTTCTCTTGTGTTTTTCTCGAATAGGGCAAGAAGTAAAATTCTGAAACTAAAGTTTTGGTTCAGACCTGCGTTATCTAAAGAACGTTAGCATCGTTTCACCATTTGATCCTGTATTTACAGTTTTGACTTAATAAGTTTTTTTTGTAGCAAACTAGCAAACGAGAAAACTAATGGTAAGTGATCTCATTATCAACACCCACCACACCAAAGAATTCTGTTATATGGAAAATAATTGGGATTGGGATGGGTGAATTGGGTCTCCTAATCTCACTCATCATATGCAATGTAACTTGATAATATTAAATTAAGATTGCAGCGGGAGGTAATTGATTACAGTTAGATATTACAGATTAGGACAGAATTCTTATTTTAACTCATGTGACTATAAACAAGATATTTGAAAATAATAAGGATTGTCAACCCTAATATTTCGCGAGAATTCCGTATTGATTAATAATCTGGATACTGTTTCCAATATCTGCGTTTACTTCTTCTGTGCTATAAATCTGAAAGTTTATCTTTCTGTTACTTTGAAATAAGGCGCAGCATTGCTTTTGAGAGAGATCGTTGATTTGATGACAACGGGATTATGTTTGTCCAATTATTAGTGGGACCGAATTTCTAGTACTGTATCAGGGGCCTAACACAGCATCAGGAGTGTTTAACTATTTCAATAATATTATCTAAGATCTTTTTCATACATTTCAATATCTAAATTTTTACTTGATGTGGGTTGAAATCTTATTGCATATTTGCATCCATCTATAGATATCTTATATAACTTCAACTTTTCATCCGTTTAGGAGGGGCAACGTCTTCAATCTCTTGATGGTTGTTTTTGTAGAATTCTGGATTTCCATTTTGAAATTTTTTATGAAAGTATTCTTAATGGAAGTCTGTAACTGATGAGTTAATAGATAAAAAATCATACTCAACTTTTCTGAAATACAGGCGTGACAGTGCTTAATTTTAAGAACTTAATAACATCCTTAGGACATGGTAAGCGGAGAATTTTCCAGAATTGAAAATCAATAAACATCATGCTTTATATTGAAACGTATGCTATCGTGAATCTGAAGCAATAAACGATGTAATGGAGAGGAAAATGTAAAATTCAAAGTTTATTGTTGGTGTGTTGTGGTAACTGATTAATCCGGCCGCGTCCGGCCCATATCAAATAATTCAGCGGATTATGGGCACCATGATTTAGGATTTTGTAGGAATTAAATTTGCAAGAAAATGGGGTTTGCTTTGGCTTGGTACTGGGATACGGGTTGGTATTATACTGTGCTACTAATGAGAGAGGTAAGGCCTAGGTTTTATAATCTCCTCTGTGTCTTGCGATTAATTTTCTTCATCTAACTAGACTGTTCGTTTATTTGATAACTGCTTATATACAATTGAATGACAAGAAGAACAGGGACTCGTCTGATGATAAACGTTACGCCTTCTAAAAAAACCGGTAACTTACTGTTGCTTGTAGGAGCATTTTGCACTGTTTTCAGTCTACCCCTAATGGTATCAAGCTTTTATATTAGATTTTATATAGTTGACCCTGAGAACTCGATTTTTTTTATTTTATTACTAAGAAATCCCATATAATGTCTACCATAATTTAAAATCCATAAAATACATCTCCACTTGTTACATTTTGCCATAGCTAGAGGTGTGCCTGTGATAAACACGCGTGACAAACCTCCAAGTGTAGACGGTTGTCAAATATTACGTGATGTCACGTGACGATCCGCTCTGACATCCTGTAATATTTCGCCGTGACATGTCATTTAAAGTAGTCTTTATTTGTTCGAAGTCACGGCAAAATGACCAACGCATGTTACGACATCCGTCCATATTAGCGTAACAGGTACGTGTCGCACACGCGTCTCAGTGCGGCAAAATGTTACAAGTGTAGACGATCCTTAAAAGATCTTTCAATAATTTTATTTATTTTTTCTTCGTATCAATCAACTGCTTTTTGCGACATTTAAATTGAATTGATAAAGGAATGAGAAACTAATACCACGAAAATTGGAGCACTTGAAGGTATCAATATATTGAAATTAAATTATGTCGTGAAGGTCACATTTTCTTTTCATTCGCAAAGAGAACTGTGTAAATAATTTTACTAGAGAAATTGTACTGTTTTATGTTATACTAGCTTTTCCTCGCGGTTCCGCCCCTGTGATCTACTTTTTCCGGGATAAAAAGTAGCCTATGTTCATCAGGGATAACGTAGAATTCTATTGGTGAAAGAACTTTTCAAATCGGGTCAGTAGTGTTTAAGTTTATTCGTTACATACAAAATAAGAATCTTTCCTCTTAACAATATTAGTGTAGATGAATTATCCTAACATATCAAAAATGTTGTCCACCCTATAACCGCTCGAATGAGATTTCTCAGATAGTATGCCGCGAATAAAAATACGGCCCTGCGAAAACACACAAACCCGATGATATCGCATTGTAATAACATAATATTTATTTACCAAAATGAAGGAAATTACTCGTCTGTACATTAATGATTTACTGCCTCACAACATGAGATAATTGGAAATTGATATGTCCCGAAATTATTTTTGTAAGTTGGAGATTTAAGTTGTTGGAAGAAATGAGTAAATGGTGGCTTATGACATGATCCTAAGAGCTTTAATGAGTATTTACAAGATAAACTAACAAAAAACAGTAATGGATAATTACTCTTTGAATTTTGGGTTGAGTCAAACCCACCTGACTCCTGAAATAAGATGTTATTGAGTATTTTTTTTTTATTCGAGCACGGTAAACTGACTGCACTACACCTGATAGTAAGCGTAGTGCAATCCAAAAAACCAGCGACCACCAACAAACAATGAGTTTGTCGGTGGTCACCAGAGTCATACCGGCCTGTATAAATGCTTCTTCCCTCTTCGGAGATGGGAAGAAAGAAATTAAAGGCCTGCGACAGGACAGGCCGATGACCGATGCAGTCAACAATTTACACAACAACAACTAAAATAGGGAAGTAGGCAGCGTGTTTCATAATGCTGAAAGCATTTTAATTAAGCATGAAACCAGGCAAGTAGTTAAGTACTTGCTTACGTAGTGCCAGTTTTCAACTAGAACCTCGAATATGGTTTTTTTTCTATAGCAGAAGTAAACGAGCAAATTCTCACTCAACAATATTAAACTCAAAATGTTTTCTAAATTTAGTTATGCTAACCCATTTAGCGACCACAGGGTATTCAATACATATTCAATTCAAGCAGCGCTCATATGATATACCTTTGAAACACAAAATATTTGACCTGGGTATCAAATCCACGGTTCACATCTGACACATGCTCCCATTAGACTTTTGACGTAGTTTGATGACATGTATATTGGTGTATTGTATAGTGAATACAAAAACTGGCCTAGTGTGTGTCGGAACAAGTATATAGCGGAGGGTTCAGTAGTTCCCATAGCTCTACTGGTTATTGGGAAGGATGGCAGTGTGAAAACCTCATGCTGCGTTTATGCTGACGTCCTCCTGATTATGAGGGCGCTATCAATCCTCAAACCATTTTGTGAGTGGTAGAGCCGCGCTATAGGTATTTTTGTTTACAGCATGAATGGGCCGGATCGACCGGATCGTTACCACTATAGCACAGAAAAACACCGTATAGCGGCCAGCTACTGCGTTTCGTACGATATACAACGAAACAAACACACTATACAAATTTTAGCCAATCATAAAATGACTTTTAACAACAGAATCAGCATTTCCTTAGAATTTTGCTATGAATTAAATTCCTTTTTTTACGGACTTGAACAATTGATCATTTTACTTTTACTTAGTATAATAGATAAACCGGTTCACTCTCATATCTGTGAGCGTGTTTTTTTTTATTTGCATGAATGACAAAATAAGCACATCGCTCGCCTGGGAGGCAATTCTCACGCACTTGAATTCGAAAAAATCTCGCATCCATATTTTTTGTAATGAAATTTAAGTTGAGCTATTCTGAAAATCTCATGCTTGACATTTCTCGTAGGTTAGCTGATCGATTTATATTTCGAAAATTACTTTACTATTCATAATGTAACAGTAGAGAAACGACACGAATTGCTGATTCGAGGCCAAGATTATTTCGAGAGAAATGAGATTTGCCTCCCTGATGGTAAGTAAATGTCTGCCTGCATTGCCTGCCAAAGCCTGTCTTAAAACAGAAGAAACATAAACTTGATAATCAAAAGCATTATATGGTACTGGACTACGTTCGACAATCTGAGAAATAAATTCCTTAGTCTCTTTATCCCCAATTATATTATTGGCTTCAATGTCCGTCCAGCTGAAACAGAACAATGTTTACACGTATCTAGGCGGAAGAAATAGACAAGCGGTGACGACAACAGTGACCTACCATCTACTAAAGTTAGTAATGTACTTTGCAGTACAGTTAGTAAGTTAGACATATGCCCACAGTCTTGTTGAAACAGCGCAACGGTTCTTACAATCAAGGAACCCAAGCGCATAGTGATGTTAGGTGATAGTTTTGACACACGGCTCTGTCCATCCAACCGCACACGAGCTACCTGTTTTTTTGGAACCACAGCCCCGAGAGGAGCCAGTGAAGCGAGCATGTTTTGTGTCTAACAAAATACTTGGCGGTCGCTATCGTTTTGTGTTACACGCCGTTATGATTTTGTTTTAGTTTTTTTTTGACTTCTTGACGTCTATAAAGAGGTTATTAGTATTAACAGGTTATGAGAGCTTGCCTCATTGGTTTATTTATTAAGGCTGAGAAACGTGAGGTCGTGGTTCAATTCCTAGATTTTTTTTTTTTTTTATAGCGTAGGCCAGCAAACGAGCAAGTGGGTCACCTGATGGTAAGTGATCTCCACCGCCCATGTACACCCACCACCAGAAGAGTCATGGGCGCGTTGCCGACCTTAAAGGAAAGGGATAATAAGGGATTGGGAAGGGGAGGGGATTTGGGCTTCCGGTTATCTCACTCACCGTACGAAACGCAGCAGCAAGCCGCTACTTTACGTCGGTTTTCTGTGAGACAGTGGTAACGATCCGGACGAACCAGCCCATTCATGCTGTAGACAAAAATGTCTACAGCGTGGCTCTACCACTCAAAGAGTCTCTAGGTCTAGCAATCACAAGTAATGTTTTAATTTACAATTCGAAAATGTCATGAATTACCATCGGAAACATTGGATCTCTGGGCAGAATTATGCTGGCCTGAATTTACTGGTTATACTTGTGTCTGAAATGGAGATCTCCTTAAGGCCTCCGAGTGGAGTTATATGACCTTTCTTCAAGTTCACAAAGAAAAGAATAGAAGAAATTTATGCGTTCACTGCGAAGAAGGAACCTTTTTGTCATGGCGTGGCAGTTCCAAGAAGTATCCCTGTAGACCACCAAGAACCTTAAGATCTTCGATTTAAGTCCCGAGCAATATCCAACTTAAGAGTCATATGGAAAGATGAATAAAAACAATAAAGTTTGTTCAAAATCCATGTTATAACAGGTTTATGTTCAGTAATCATGACATCTAGATACATATTATCGAAATTTCAGATCATTGCCGAAGCATAATATAATTTTATTTTAATCGTAATAAATACTGTTTATTTAGAAGCAGCGATAGCAACTGTCGAGATGAAAATCGCAGAATCGAAACCAGTCCCAAGAGCATGCACTTCTAATATTTCTAACTTATTTTGTTAATTGTTATGGCTTGCTTTAACGGTAAAGGAAATATCGTAAAGAAGTCTGCATATCTGAGAGATAGTTCTCCTTAAGAATTTCGAAGATATGTGCAATCTGCCAACACGCATTAGGCCAGCGTGCTGGATTAAGGCCTAACCCCTCACATTCAGTTTGAGGCCAGTGTCCAGCAATTGGAGGTGTATACTAGGCTAGCATTATTATTATTACTGTATTTAGGTCAAAATTATTTTTGAAACTAATTTTATAGACTGAAATTACATACTTTGAATATTCTTTATTCACATTTAAAGTAACGTAAATGTATGTATGCCCATTGTATCATACAGTAAGAGTGATACAATGGGCAGTTGTATCGCATCTCGCGATTTCTTCCAGACGACTTTAAATCAAGATACCTGACAAAAAAACTACAGTTTTGGATTTTTTAGGCGCACAAATGCAATCTGATTATGTGTTAAATGCTGACATATGTACATAAACCAAATAGTTGGTTTGTTCCGTCAATCAGACTGACAAACAGACGGACGGATAGTGAGTGGCGTATAGTGTAGTGGACGTGACGCCGGTATGTCTTGTGTCTTGTCACGTCCAGAGTTCTGTTCTCGGGTGAAATGTGAGCAACTTTGTGGGGATAGATAACAGTGTTGACTTGGTAATAAAACTTCATGGTGTTATTACAAAACGTGTTCTATTAATGTATTCTATTAACGTATTTTTGATGTGAGAGAAGATTTAGTGACGAAGATTGAGAAAGGAATACTGAGATGGTTTGGGCATATTTGATTGAGATGAAAGAAAATTGACAAAAAAAGTATACATGGCGAATGTGAATGTATGTATGTATTCTAACTTTAAACAGGGTGTGCAACAGTTAGTAACTATGACAATTCATACAAACTGGCCAATATCAAATTATTATATAGTTATAATTCTATTTCTAATCACACCGTCGGCGTTTAAGTGAAGTAGTTAAAACTTACTTCCCTTCTGACTGATGTTATTCCGGCTAAAAACCAGGGTCCTCCTTCCCATGATGGGAAGACTTGACAGTGGGTTTTGTTATATGGGGTGACTCGCCATCTGGCCTCTCAACCCTCAACGGGAACTATGTTTCGTCACAAAAATTGATAGATTATTATTGATGGTTTGAATAGGAATTTCTAGTTTAAAAGTATTCTAATTCTATATTTCTAATTTAAAGATATACATCTTCGCTAATAGAATGGGACATGAAATTAAGATGAATATAAGTCAAATTACACACCTGGCCTGATGTTCCTAATACAGAAAATCCAAGAAATCACTCGATGAATCCTGGGACTAGACAAGATCAATCTTATCAACTGTGCAATCTGCCTACACGCATTTGGCCAGCGTGGTAGACTAAGGCATAACCCCTCTCATTTGAAGAGGAGGCTCTTGTCCAGCAGTGGGACGTATATAACACAGGACTGATATAAATCTAGCTAACGATTATATTAGGTACTACACACATAACAATGACTAACCTTTTAAGACTACACTTAACTTGCTAATGATATTCTTGACACGCTCATAACGCTAGTGGCACTCACTGATCGGTGAACGATTAGCGAATTAAGCAACTTTTGGCGTGGTGAGTCTATAAATGAGTGACCGCTTAGTGGTATTTCAACTGAACGCCTCCGTGCTTTGGAGGGCACGCAAAAAGTCGGCCCTGGCTGTTATCAACTGATAGCAGTCGTTAAGCCTCCTTTAGGCGACTTGTAAACTTTGACACTAGGTTCGCCCCTTACCATTTGCTAAAGAATATTGATATTCTATATAGTTTAGTCACGTCAAGCCAGGGCTAAAAGAATAAGTCACCACAAAACGAGATAAAAGACATTGGGTACATTATATGACAATTGCCATGCATTTGTCTATAGGCGGTGGCACCATGGTGTCCCGTGGTGAGAGCGCAGTGTTTGAATGACGCAGCGACAGATGCCACTCGGCGCGGCCGCGCATGGGACACCGACTTTTTGCTCCACGTACAATCACATAAAAAATGTATTTAAAGTCCTTTGAAATATTTATTGGAATTCCAAGTTCAAATATTAATGTGGCGACATTAATCTAATCGGAGCCTAGGCTGAGAAGGTTCAGTCTCCGTGGCGCAGTGGGCGAGTAGCCGGCTGTGAAGCGAGAGGCCGCGGGTTCGATTCCCGAGACTAATGTTTGTGTGATCCACATATAGTATTCTGGGTCTGGGTGTTTTGGAACCGCAAGTCCCTCGTAGTTCTAGCAAGTATTACGAATTAAAATATGACGTCTCTTCAATTGAATTTTATTGTATCTCCATCTTACACCTATAAATTTCATTCATAATATCCCTTTCATATCTGTCATGACTCCTTTATCTCTTTCATACTATTATATTGGATATTGCGCCAACCCCACTGCCAGTGGGATAAGGGCAGGTGGAAGAGGACGTAATGCCAAATAGTGAAATCAACAAATATCAGCATTATAATTTGATGCAAAAACGCAATATCGTTTCAACCCACATCGAGTAAAAATTTAGATATAATTTTATTATACTAAATTCATTAACTTAAAATAAATAATTTAAAGTTTTATTTTAAATAATCGTACATGGGGAATGTATCATTTGTAATTTATGGGATATATGGCATTTAACCTACTAAAATCTAATATATTTAGCAAAATAAAATCAATATCTAAATTTTTACTTGAAGTGGGTTGAAATAATATTGTGTATTTGCATCCAATTATAGTAATTACTTTAGAATAGGCTAAAATTGTAAAAATAATTTGACGGCACTGTTCTCGACTGTACGTATAATAAAATTCAATCTATTATCTCCGCAACATCCATAACTTAAAGTTTAACATGCCAAAACTGTTTTTTCTCCACAACCCTTGTTGGAGTTTTTACGTGGCGTGAGAGATTGGTGTCTTCCTGATACCTATATAAGTAGATACAGTATTTTTAGTCTGTCTGTCTGTCCTTAAATATGTTTCGACGAAGTTATTAAAAATACCCTTTATTCACATATTATTTATATTTCAGAAAGCTCATACTTAAGTCCATAAGTGAGCGGTATGCAGCGGCTTGGCTGTGCCCCTGGCATTGCCGATGTCTATGAGCGCTTACCGTCAGGCGGGCTGCTTGTTCGTCTGCCTAACAAGGCAATAAAAAAAAACTGTGAGATATTTGCTGTGCGTAGAATTCTATAATAGGTCTGTATTTTTTAAGCGCCTTTATTGAAGTAATCAAGTATACTAGGTGTTAAGACTTTGTATGTGAGAGTCCGACAGTGTAGGTACCACCGCATTATCTATTTCTGCCGCCAAACAGTAGCAAAGTAGCAATTCAAGTACTGTATTTGTACTGGTGTATTTACTGTTGTGTTTCGGTTTGAAAGATATTGTATCCGGTACAAAACCTGGACATTGAGAATTAAAATCTTACGTTTGAGACGCCCTAGTAAAGTTTGTGTATAATAATAGATTTTTACTGAATTGTCGGGGCTTGGGTATCGAAATAGTAAGACTTACAAACCCTTATCCAAAACAATATTTATCGGTCGCGCAAATATTAATTCTCAAGTCTCAAATTTAAGCAAGTGAGTCACCTGATGATAAGTGATCTCTACAGTCCATGTCCGCCCATAATACCAAAAGAATCATGGGCGTTGCCGACCTTTCAGAAAAGGGATATTAAGGGACTGGGAGGGGGATTTGGGCCTCCTACATTATTGTTTAAATGAAGTTTTAGTAGTATACAACATATGACAGAAAGGTGCGGTTAAATTTAATCAACGTATCTTATCAAATATAAGAATTCCACCCACCATAGTACCAAATCCGTTTGCAATGCTAGGGCATAATTAAAGAATTTTCTTTTTTATCGAATGAGTAAATGTCGACATTCGACGAACTTACAACACTAAATGGTAAACAACTAAGCTTTTGTCTCGCTCGCTCACACAATTAACTTGATTTATAAGAATGTGATCGATTTTGTCGATTGTTATAAATGAATTATTTGAATTATCGTGAAGTTTTAGGATGTCTAAATTTTAATATCTGGTACATAAATACTTACTTTAAGATGTACATATGTAACGCCCCTTAAATATGACCTTTCTATAACAAGGTGTATATTTGTATATACGTAAAGTAAATATTTATCGATTTGTGGTTAATAATTCAGGTGATCTTGACCTTGAATACCTAGGTATTTTGATTTAACTTTGAACTTGAGGCTTAGACTTTACCTAAACAATTTGTAAGTCTGCTTTAAAGAGGTCAGTAGCCGCACTTAAATAGAATATCTGATAATGAAATATTATTAACTGAACTAGAAATCGGATCAGCCAAAATACTAGTATTTATAAAGTATTTTTTTAAGATGACATATACAGTTTCAATAAGGATTTCGAAATAGAAATTAATTAATTGTTATTTAGTCCAAGTTTAGTAGCAGTAATTTTAACTCGCCTTTTACTAGCATGGCCTTCAGAAAACCTTAGATAATACCCATTAATTCCTAAATGGACCACATATTTTTTTCAAACGTAGCTAAGAATCATTTCGATAAAACCATTTTGCAAACCACATTCAAATCGGTCCAGCCGTTTAAGAGCTACGATGCTGGAGACAGACAAGCTTCAAAAAATTCTTTCGGCGTCGAGTGCTAAAATACTTGAAATAAACAAGCAAATCCGCTGCAAACATCTAGTTTACCCTATGACGTTGACATGGTACACTTGTGATCATTTTTTGCGCCGTATTGCGTTAAACGTTTAGTTAAAATGTTTGTTTATTTTAACTGTCTAGTTAACTGTGTTTGCAAACTTGTCGCCGGATGGGAGATAGCGTTATCTTTTTGGTTTAGTTGCGTCTTGTTTGGCGTGGTCAGAGATTGAAGACAAGTTGCGTGAGATTGTTGGGGAATTATTGGCTTAATTTTTTTCTCAATTTTTTTTTTTTTTATAGCTTAGGCCGGCAAACGAGCAAGTGGGTCACCTGATGGTAAGTGATCTCCACCGCCTATGCACGCCCACCACCAGAAGAGTCATGGGCGTGTTGACGACATTAAAAGAAAGGGATAATTAGGGATTGGGAAGGGGAGGGGATTTGGGCTTCCGGTTATCTCACTCACCGTACGAAACGCAGCAGCAAGCCGCTACTTTACGTCGGTTTTCTGTGAGACAGTGGTAACGATCCGGTCGAGCCAGCCCATTCATGCTGTAGACAAAACTGTCTACAGCGTGGCTCTACCACTCAAACTCATTTCTCGTGATGTACGTGTTTATTTGGCTAGAAAAAAAGTTGCAGTTTTAATTGGGATCATGTCTATGTATGACACCCTCCGTGGCTCTGAAGCGAGAGTACGCGAGTTCGATTCCGGCATGAAGACAAGTGTTTGTGTGATCCATTAATATTTGTTTCGGGTCTGGGTGTGTTCTCCCAGAGGGGTTATCGTTAGACAGGCCATTAAAAACTACAAGCCTAATCTTTCTGTAACAGGTGTTAAAGCATGTCGCTGACCCCACTGCGAGGGATATGAGGGCAGGTGGAAGAAAATGTGTATGTAATGGTTACCCGTTATTTGGGTAATTATTTTTAATCGATTTAATTCGTCTTATGCTGGGTTACACCAACTTACTTTAGCAATGGCAAACATGTTAAAGTACCCGTTAAGCAAAACATGAGTTGCACCATATGACAAATGTTAGATGACGTCATAACTTTAGCTGCTATTTTTTAAGCTAAATAACTGTCAGATGGTTCAATTACAACCTTCAAACCGATATATCTCCTAAAGCGTATGTGCTTATAGCACATAATAACAAATAATATCATGTCCCTGCCTTTAGAATTAACCAAGGATTATAGTAGTATCGGAATACGACGGTGCAACACATTCCGTAGTCAATGTTAAAGTCAGCGTTACTGTTGTCCTCAAATTTGACATAAGCCTTAACTATAACTGCTATTATGGTGCATCCAGCCTTATTTTTTTATATTTGCATAGACCGGAAAATGAGCAAGTGGTGGTAAGTACCTGATGGTAAGTGATCTCCACCGCCCATGTACGCCCACAAAACTAAAAGAATCATAGGCGTATTGCCTACCTTAAAGGGAAGGTATAATTAAGCGATTGGGAAGGGGAGGGGGGATTTGGGCCTCCGGATATCTCACTCACCAACAAACGCATTACATTGGTGGCAACTTTACATTGGTTTTCTGGGAGACAGTGGTAACGACCCGGTAGAGCCGGCCCATTCAAGCTGTAGACAAAAATGTCTACAGCGTGGCTCTACCGCTCATAAATCCTCATTAATCGAATGTCCAAAAGCTCCATTGATTTTTTTGTTACTTTTAATAACTAGACAAGCACATCGCTCGCCTGATAGTAAGCGTCACGCCTGCCCATAAACAGAAGTAATACCAACCAAACTCGAATTATAAATACATGGTACTGGACCCATCCTGATACAAAGATGTTATGCCCAGTGCTTTTACTGGTTGAATATAGCTCGAACCTGAAGACAGTAGTGATAACATACTGGCTGCTTTGCAACAGAAATAGACAAAGTTGTGGTACTTATTCAGGCCGCCACCTGCATACGAGCGAGTTAATACCTAGTAAAGTTAATTAAACGTGTGCTACTTTTGAAATATATATTTAAAGCTCATTTTTTTATCCGAGTACGATATCGTGACTGAACTATACCTGATGATAAGCACAGTGATGTCCAAAAAACGACCACCGACTATACAATAAATAGTTTATCGGTGGTCACCAGAATCTTGCCGACCTATATAAATGCTTCTTTACAATCCGAAGAGAGAAGAATCATGTCGAGGGGACTGCGACAGGATAAACGAATGACCGATGCAGGCACAACAATACAAGGATGTAACCCTATAGCCACTCCAACCGACTATCAAATCATATCGCAAGCCTATCGGGAGAACCCAATATACGTGTATATACAGGCAATCCACACAAGGCGTGTGGGTCACTATTGCAGATTTTAAAACCATGTGTAAGGTTGTCGCTACTCGCTATTCGGGCGAATATGTATATCCTACGACCAGCAAGAATAATACTAATATTTGTCGCAGAATCGAACCCGCGATATTCCGTTTACTGTCCGTGCGATACGTAGCCCGTGGTAGTAAATTGCAATCAATGATAACGTCCTAATGGAGTTACTGCTATTAAGATAGGAATACATGGTCTGTCGTATGTCTGCCCGCATGAATCTAGACTGTTCCCCAGAATTATGTGAGCGTAATGAGTTTGTTAATTAGTTTGCATAAAAATATGGAGGATCAGAAATAAGAAAGAAATTCAATTAATTATCAATTATATTTGTGTATACTTTTTGAAATGCGTTTATTGTACACTCTTGAGTGCTCTTTCTTTCTCCTTCTTTTATCTCCATCCCATGGTTGCCTGTAAGACATTGCCCTGAGCGATAAGTCCGCCAATTTTACTTTTTTTTTTTTTTTTTTTTTTTTATTGCCTTAATAGGCAGACGAGCAAGCGGTCCCACCTGATGGTAAGCGGTTACCGCCGCTCATGGACATCGGCAATGCCAGGGGCACAGCCAAGCCGCTGCCTACCGTTGAAGGAATACTCTTTTTAAGCCTCGTTTAAAGAAGGACATGTCATAGCGCTCGGGAAACACCGAGGCAGGGAGTTCATTCCAGAGCTTACACGTGCGTGGTATAAATGAGCGCTGGAAACGTACGGTGCTAGATCGCATGGTTTCCAGGTAGTACGAATGAACTCTACTGCGGTGCCGGGTAGTGCGATGGTAAAATGGTGATGTTGGTACCATCTTAAACAGTTCCTCAGAGCACTCCCCGTGGAACAAACGATAGAATACGCAGAGAGAACCAAAGTCTCTCCGCGTTCCTAAAGGTTCCAAGTTATCCGTGAGACTGGGGTCCCCGACGAGTCGAATAGCCCGCCTTTGTAAGGAGTCAAGTGGGTCAAGCAGGTATTTGGGGGCTCCTGCCCAGAGATGAGAGCAGTACTCCACGTGGGGCCGTACTTGAGCTTTATAGAGCGCAAGTCTATGGCCCGGCGTGAAGTATCGTCTCGCTCTGTTCAGGATACCCAGCTTTTTGCCAGCCAATTTGGCTTTGTCCTCCAAATGACTCCTGTACTGGACTTTACTGGATATTTCGACGCCGAGGATCCCAATACTCTCGGAAACCCGGAGAGGTACTCCTTGGAACTGTGGTGCTATGACAAAAGGGTCCTTCTTTGCAGTGAACGCGCAAACTTGTGTCTTCATGGGGTTGAATTGAACCAAGTTCTTTTCCCCCCATTCCGAGGCCCGCCCCAGAGAGCTCTCGATTTCAGACACAAGTTGAGACCGTCTTTCCTCCACAGTACTCCGAGGAACATTCTGATGGCCGATGTATCGCGCGTCACTCGTACTGTCATCTGCATAGCAATGTATGCCGTCTATAGACAGCATATCATTGATATGCAAGATGAAGAGAGTCGGCGACAACACCGAGCCCTGTGGAACGCCAGCATTAACGGACAGAGTCTCGGAGCAACAGCCGTCTACGACGACTTTGATGCTCCGACCATCCAGGAAGCTAGCGATCCACTTGCAGAGTCCCTCGGGGATCCCGTAAGATGGTAACTTCGATAGAAGGGCTCTATGCCATACTCGATCCAACGCCTTCGCGATATCTAGGCCAACAGCCATAGCCTCACCCCTGCCCTCCAAAGCCTCAGCCCAGCGATGAGTGAGGAATACAAGAAGATCACCAGCTGACCGACCGTGACGGAAACCGTATTGTCGATCACTGATCAGCTGGTGCTCTTCAAGATAACGTAACAACTGGGCGTTGATTACTCGCTCGATGATTTTGGAGAGCAGGGATGTGACCGCTATCGGCCTATAATTTGAAGGGTCCGACCGGTCACCTTTTTTAGGGATCGGATGGACATGAGCTACCTTCCACGAGGTTGGGACCTTGTTGGTATAATAGGAAAGACGGTATAGGCGCGTGAGAACGGGGGTCAACTCAGGGGCGCACGTTTTAAGAACCACCGCGGGGATGCAGTCTGGTCCACTCGACTTACGAATGTCGAGAAGCCTCAATTCCCTCCTGACCGCACGCTGGTTTATGCGGATTTTGGGCAGGGAGAACTCGCACCGGGGGATGTTCGGCGGTGTGGCTCCTCGATCATCCAGAGTCGAGTTCGAGGCAAAGGATTGAGCCAAAAGATCAGCCTTTTCCTTTGCACTGTGGGCCAGACTGTCATCAGGCTTACGCAGTGGCGGGAGACTTGACCGGCAGAAGTTACCTTGGACAGCTTTGGCAAGCGACCAGAAAGCACGGCTTCCAGAGGGGTAGCTCTTCAGTCGCTCGCCAATTCTGCCAATGTGTTCCGCCTTGGCCTTGACTATAGCCCTCTTGTTGAACCTAGAAGCAGCATTATATTTCCGCTTCTCCTCTTTGGCATTCGGATCTTGACGTTTTCTGGCGTCAACCCACGCCTCGTATGCGGACTGCTTTAGGCGCGCAGCTTCGGCGCAGGTATTATCATACCAGGGCCGGCTACGACGCCCGACGGGTATTTTGGTGTTGGGGATGAACATATCCATCCCCGAGAGCACCACGTCCCTAACAGAGTCCGCACAAACGTCAAGATCTTCCGAGGAGAAGCAGAGCTGCTTCCATGGGTAGGACGCAAAGAATTCGCGAAGTCCATCCCAATCTGCTGACCCATACCGCCAGACCCTGCGAGTCCCAGTGGCAGAAACGCGATCGCGATACATAGCAGGGGCTGTCGAACGGATCAGGCAGTGGTCAGATGACCCTAGAGGGGCGTCGACCACCACTCTGTATCCGTCAGGGTGTGTAGTCAGCAGAAGATCCAACAAGGAAGGCTCGTGGGTCTCAACATCAGGAACACGGGTGGGCTGCGTTACCAGTTGAGTGAGACCATAAGCCAAGGCCATTTCATAAACAGTCCGACCCGGGAGGTCGGTGGTCCGCGACCCCAGCCACTCAACGTGATGAGCATTGAAGTCGCCAAGGACCACCACCTCCGCGGATGGGAACTGTTCAAGAATTTGGTCAGTCCCCACTTGAACGTTCTCAAATAAGTAAGTAGACCCCACTTCACTGGCATGGGACCTGTAGAGGCATGCGTAGATTCGGGTACGACCCCCATGGTCTACACAAAGCCACAATATCGACAGGTCCCGATGCTCGAGGCCCCGAAGGCGGCGACAACAGATATCACCCCTAACGAAAACGCACACCCCGGCCTTACGCTGGAATGAGTGCTCCAATACGTAGCCGGGGTAGTTTAAGTACGATGTATCATCAGGGGTAGATATCTGAGTCTCCGTTAAAAAGAGCAGGGCAGGCCGTGCCGTCTCAAGGTGGTGATGTACGGCATCGAGGTTGCTGTGTAGACCCCTAACATTGCAGAAGTCCACTCCTAATGTGGATCCAGTTTCCGCCGAGTAAATACTTCTCTTTTTTTTGACCTTCATATTTTTTTTTTTTTTTTTTTTTTTATATTATAAAAGAGTAGGAAGGGATATGGATGTGTGTAGTGGGCTCAGTACGGCACCCGGATGAAAAAGGGCGGAGCGTGATGCGAGACGGGCACGTGGGTAATGTGAGGAGCTGGCACGGCGCACGGAAGGGCCCCCGATGCCCCCCCGTGTACAGGCGCCGGGATCCACTCCAGTCTCCCACTCTGACACGACGACTGTACAAAGGGATTTTCGCCGGTTGGTGGGACAGCTTCCCGGGAAGGGAGTTTGAAAGTGTGAATTCCCGGGTTCAGGTCCCCTACTGACCGGCAGGCGGCCGGCGGCGACCGTTCCCATCGGGTCTCCCTGTACCCCGCGTCAGCCCCTCACGCCCATCGTGCCGACCAGGCCTTTAGCACCGCATGTTCCGGGTACCGTGTGAAACCACCAACACGGAGAGGAAAGGACAGGGCAGGAACGGCTATCCAACCCTTCCACCGAAACGCATTACTGCTTGGCGGCAGAAATAGGCAGGACGGTGGTACCAATCCGCTCGGGCCAAGCGCCGAGCAAAATACACATTCACTCAGTGCTTAGCCCTACCACCAGTGACGGGAGAGAAGGGGTGGGACTAGGACACCATGACCGCGGAGAGAGGGGAAGGTATGCGGCAATGGAGGCTCAAGGGGCCAGGGTCGCGTACCCAATCATTCTATGTGGCAACCGGACAGATTAACACAAGAATGACCCTCTGACCATAATGACTGATTGCACTGGTGGAATAATCTCTGTCACAAGATTATCCCACCAGCGGGCGGTGGGGTCGTCACGTCTCTACGCCTCAAAATAGGTATATTTTAGTATTTTATTATATTTTTAGTACTTCTCATATTAGGTATATTTTAGTATTCTGTCCTGTACTCCTTGTGTACAATAATTTTTAAATGAATAAATAAAGAGACTCCACAACACGACATGTCTTTGCTAACTGCTACGGTATAGTCAATTAAAAGGTCAAATCTCAAATGTTGCTGGTGGGAGGATACTTGTATCCGACCGGATAGCGACCACCGTACACTGGTGCTAAAACCTGCCATAGTGGCCCACCTTGTGTGGGTCGCGTTCCAGGGTCAGCCAGTGTATATCAGGTTCTCCCCAGGAGGCTTGGCCCCTGATCCTAACCCTATCCCATCCCTTTTTCCTTCCCCTCCCCCTTGGCCCTTTGGTAGGCCGGCATGATCTTGCTGACCTACGATGGACACATTGTTTATCGTTGGTCGACACTATTCTTGGATTGCGCTACACTTACCATCAAGTGTAGCGTAGTCACTTTGCCGAGCCAGGATAAAAAAAAAACTATGTACTCAAACCAATATAAAATAAGATTTATTAAAACTTAAAACCCGATAAAAAAAATAACACTGTAAAGTCAAAAATAAGTGCCTGTATCGCTGCTAGGCAACTGAAACTGCAAAGTACTTGCATGTACATAAAAAAGCAAAACAAAACCTACTCTTTTTCTAAAATCGTTTAAAAAGAAAACGGTTGCTCGGCGTGGCTGTGACAGGCAGGTCACTACTCAGCATATAACTGTGTAAGGTATGAGCCACAACTCAGCGCTTGATTTCAGGGGAGACGTCGGTGCGGACGCCAGTTAGCCAACTTTTAGTTATTTTTTGTGAGTGAGGGTAAAGAATCGGTGCATAAATGTCGAAGATTTAGTCATTTATTTCCAATTTAAGATGGTTTTTTTAATACGACCAACCTTGAGCTGTAATCTTTTTGACGAAATGATCATTAAGTTCGGTTCACTCTTTGAAAAGTCATGACTGGTTGTTCATTATACAAAAAAATTACGAATTAACGCATCGGATTGAAAACCTTTGTTTATTTTTCGTCGGTTAAAACCAACATGTTGCAACTTGCTGTTACATTTCTTACGGTAAGTAAGATTTCCAGAGTCCCAATAACACCTCCACCCTAGTTATCCACAAAATGTCGGCAACGTATCTATGATTCTTTGGTATCAGGTGTCTATGAGGGGTGGAGATCACTTAACATGAGGTGACCCACTTACTCGTGTGCCGGCTTCAGTAACCAACTCTGAAAATGAAGATATGCAGAATCAACAACCTCCAATAGAAGATGGCACTCAAAGAAGAACATAACCAAAAAAAATATAAAAATATGTTGCAGTCCAAAATCGAAATGGTCGGTTACCCAACTCATAGATAATTAAGCGTTGCTGTATGCGTGTGAATGACGTCTCTTAAGAACTGTTTGACAGCCAAATTATAGCGCCGCGGTTTGGATCCAACTCGCCCGGCGCGGCGTACCAACCGAACGTGGTCGCGGAGCTACACACGGACATAATAACTTTATCACTGCATTCAATCAAATTTATTCTGTAAATTAAAAAAATATATTATTCAGACAGTAGACAGCCTCCGTGGCGCAGCGGGCGAGTAGCCGGCTGTGAAGCGAGAGTCCGCGGGTTCGATCCCCGCACCGAGACAAATATTTGTGTGATCCACATGGTCTGGGTGTTGTGAGACCCAAAGGCTCTCGTAGTTCCTGATACTCGTATCTTACTGTGGGGTCAGGACTATGTAGTTATGTGACTGTTGGGTGTATTCATTTACTATTCTCTAAACTGGATCAAAAATATCACTTTTACATGTCAATATTTTTTTAAATAGATTATATTTACATCGCCATTTCGTGGCTAGCCATGAGAAGAAATGCCGAAACAAACTCATGGGTTATAGCCTCTTTTAATGTCCAGACATTGATTTTACAGAATTACGCGAGTGTAATGTACAGAAATTCTTGGATTGGCCATTTGAGTAAATATCCATGAGTATACCCGACATACATGGCACTCGCACACACAAATAAAAAGAGAATGATAACAAAATAAAAATTAATTGCAATTTCCTTGCAAGTTCCTCTCAGTTCCTGATACCCACGATACAGGTTTGAATCTAGTGAGAGGTCAGGACTGTGTGTGCGACTGTTGGGTGTATTTATTATTATTTTTAATTATTATCTTTTTGAAAAAAGAACATAACATTTTCAGCTCCTGGACAATAATGATTCGTAAAAAATAATATATTTTTTATACCTATCGCAAGTCAAACGTTTGATTTCCCTTTCCTTTGAGTTATTTTTAGTTTAAGGGTTAAATCACACGCCCACAACAATTTATCTTAATACTTTTAATTGTATGTATTTTGATTATTGAGCGAGTTCGAAAACATTCTTTCTGCCTGGTGTTAACCCGGCTTAATGCCAGGACCCACCTTCTCCTATCACAGACTTGTAGCATTTGAATAAACTATATAGGAATGCTCAGGGACACGCTATACATAAATAAATAAACAAATAAGACACCCAACAGTCACACACATACCCCGTACCCCACAGTAAGATACGAGTCTTGTGTTGTGGGTATAAGGAACTACGAGAGACTTTCGTTCTCACAATACCCAGACCCGATACAAGTATTTGTGGATCAGACAAATATTTGTCTCGGTACGGGGATCGAACTTGCAGCCTCACGTTTTACAGTCGGCTGCTCGCCCACTACGCCACGGAGGCTATCAATACCTACTTTTAAGAAACACAATTTTTATTACAATTATTTAAAAACGTTATTTTACATGATATTTTATTGTTATATATTTATTTAATCAATGCATTACATAGTATTGAAAACAGTGTTACATTAAAAATGCACTTAAACTAAACAGGTAAATTGACGATTTGACAATATTTTAATATTATGTAGAAGTATGTACGACAATCATCTGTTTCAACAATATGTATGATTAATGTAAGCCGAATTTAGTTTTAAAAAATAAAAAATAAAATAAAACGTGTGGCACTCGGAGACTGCCGCGGTAAAGCTATTGTATAGCATTTTTTATCAACTTATGTAATTATAATTATTTATTGAAGTTATACTTCTTTAGGCGCGTTATGAAAAAATGATGAGAGTGAAATTTTAAGATGCGCGCGCACCTGTGACACAAAAAATTAACAGTATGAAGTTAGGCGCGTTAAGAAAAAATGATGAGAGTGAAAGTAGCCGTAATTAATAAACAAATGACGATTTGGACAAAGAGAAACTCTTTAGGTTTTTTCTTATTCGGAACATGTTGCCGTAAAAAGTACCAGGCTCGCATAAACGCGAAGAGAGAAGAATGTACTTCTATCATGTCGAGTGGATATGTTGATATAAATTAAAATACTTTTATTTAATATAATTAACACTAAATATTATTAAATTATTAATGTTACGATATTTCATCGTTGTTGTGAAGACTTGAGAATAAATTACACTTGTCTTTGGCGAAATGCATAACAATGCGAAGCTTAAGAGTGTTGTTACAAAGACTTGGCTGTATGAGCTACAATACCTTTGCCTATTAAAAACCCGAATTTGAACCAAAAATTATAATACCGAGGACTATGACGGAAGTGAATACTTTTTAAATTGTTTTCGAAATTAATAAGTGTCCGTTCTATTGAAACTATGAATCAACACGCATGAAACATTTACTATAATAATAATTATAATGTACATTATAAATAATAATTATTATTATAGTAAATGTTTCATGCGTGTTGATTCATAGGCCATTTTTGACAATGTCCTTTATAATTTACTAGCTTTTGCTCGCGGCTCCGCCCACGTGATCAAATAAACAAACAAACAATCAAACTCTACAGCTTTATAATATTTGTATAGATTTGATTTTGATTTGACAACGGAAGCCTTCAAATAATATTATTTTGGTAGCTTAGCAACGGAAGCCTTCAAATATGAATAATTTTCCCCGTTTTTGCAACATTTTTCACTGATGCTTCGCTTCTAATGGTCGCAGCGTAATGTTATATATCCTAAAGCCTTCCTCGATAAATGGACTATCCAACACAAAAAGAATATTTCAATTCGAACCAGTAATTCCTGAGATTAGCGCGTTCAAACAAACAAACAAACAATCAAACTCTACAGCTTTATTATTAGTATAGATATATGTGCTAATAAATTATATTCAGTAGTGATTTAAATTGAATATTTTGATTGATATTACTTACTATTTGTGAATATTAGTGAAAAAAATTGTGCTTATATACTTTTTCAAGTGCTCCAATATAATTGAGGTTAACTATCCGTATGTATTATTTATTGATATAAATTAAAATACTTTTATTTAATATAATTAACACTAAATATTATTAAATTATTAATGTTAAATACTTATTATTGGTTATTTAATATTCACAAAATAAAGAAATAAATTTAAAAATAAAAAGTTTGTGATAAAAATTAAAATTGAACATCAAATAATAATATTAATTTTTAATATTTGCTATTAAATTGAATAAATAACAAAGAAGTATAACTTCTCACGCGCGTACATAAGTACACGCACCCATTTTTTTTATTTTATTTATGCAGTATTTTTTCCTTTGTTTTTAATTTTGTGGGTCAAGGTCGGGGTCAAGGTCAAGGACGGGTCAAGGTCAAGGACGGGGGCAAGGACAAGGTCGGGGTCAAGATTGGGTCAAGGTCGGGGTCGGGGTCAAGGTCAAGGTCGGGGTTCAAGGTCAGAGCCTTGTGAAACTCCGGTCCAAGCTAACTGGTCACTGTGTGACGCCACCTGGGACTTCGAAATTATCGATGTTCCAGGGAGGTCAACTAACGCTGGCTGGTCGGAGGGGGGTGTTAGGTTAGGTTACGAAATTTCTGGATTCGGTCTCGCCGCAAGGCCCGCGATAATATCTATACAATAGCTTAAAAAAACATGCCTTTTTTCTTTTTGAAGGGGATTTCACAAGTTATATGCCTGAGTCATGTAAACATTTTATATCCGTGTAAAAAACAACTAATCACGATTTAATTTCAGTGAGTGAGATATCTGGAGGCCCAAATCCCCATCCCCATCCCTATCCCTTAATTATCTCATCCATTTAAGGTCCTATAAGGGCCTTTAAGGATCCTTTAAGGACCTATGATTCTTCTAGTATTGTGGACATAAATGGACAGTGGAGATCACTTACCATTACCCACTTGCTTCTTTGCCGGTCTAAGCTATAAAAACCTGTATTTATTTTCTTCGCCATATTGACGGGTGCATAACAACAAGCATTATACACAAGAAGTAATTTTAAACCGTTTATAATTCATATAATTAAAAAAAAACATCTATTATATTGGCGTTGTAAATGGCGCAAACCTGCTATGATAAAAATAGCAAGATGGCGGTCTTCTGTCATTTCAACAGTCCGCCATTTTATGTGTTTACTATGGTGTAACTTTATTAATTCTTTCATTTGCAAATTATAGTTTTTTACTTGTAAGTGTTATGTTTGTTAGTGATTTAAATACATTTTATTGTTTTATATTCATATTTTATACATTCATATACATTCATATTTTATATTAAAATCAATAAATATTACCCAAAAAGAATTTTGTTAATCTAGCAATAAAACATGAACTATAAGTGGTATTATTTCGCCTCCATTCATCATAAAATTATATGTACTATATATGCACACGTAACAATCAAAAACTCTTACGCTTTCTTCCAAAGGTAATATAAGAAATTAAAGAAAAAAAAGGAATCAGTAAAATACGTCTTATGCCGCTTTGTCTGCAGGGCGCAGTTCGTTAATTCCAAGTGACACTCGGAATTTTGGTAATGTTTTGAACCTCTATACACAAATCGCGCATAATTGACATAGTTTTATGGTAATTTAAATTCTATTTAGTAACACAACTGAGGACCTATGTTTGATTTAAAGGATTTTCAGGATAAAGTTCGTTAACTACGCATTAATTAGTTACAGTACCCTAGACTCTGAATTGTACGTCTAGAGCTGCCACTAAATGACAGCCTCCATGGCGCAGCGGGCGAGTAACCGGCTGTAAAGTAAGAGGCCGCGGGTTCGATCCCCGCACCAAGACAAATGTTTGTGTGATTCACAAATATTTGTTTCGGGGTCTGGGTGTTGTGAGACCGAAAGTCTCTTGTAGTTCCTGATACCCACGACACAAGACTCGTATCTTACTGTGGGGTTAGGACTATGTATGTGACTATTGAGTGTATTTATGTATTTATTTATTTATTTATTTAAATACACTTTGGCGATCGCGCCATAATGATGGCCGAATACAAAAAAAGTCATAAGCTCATGCTTGTATCTCCACAGGTGTAGGTAGAGTTGCAACTAGTGCTTTACCCACGGTTCACCGAACTTACATCAGTCTCATGATGTGATAGAGAACAATTCTATCGCCATGATGGGCACAAGTTCCAACCCCGGAAAACTCATGTGTGATATAACAAATCTAAAACTAAATAAATAAATACACCCAACAGTCACACACATAGTCCTGACCCCACAATAAGATACAAGTCTTGTGTCGTGTCTATTCAACATTTGTCTCAGTGCGGAGATCAAACCCGCGGCCTCTCTCGTTTATTCGAGAATTTACACGTGCGTGCTATAAATGAATGCTGAAAACGCTGCTAGGTCGTATTGTTTCCAGGCAGCATACCTGGAAACTGCTCTACTGGGCTGCCGGGTATATTAATTGCTTATTCGGATAATGGAAAGATAAATTTATCGCATCACTTTAATCGTAGAACTGTACACTGAGGCAACATGTTTGATGTTAAATGTCGATAATTAAGGTTAAAGTATTGGCACCTAGAAAATTCTCACACTGGCCACAAATCCCACGATAGGTTTCCGTGACGTATGCGTCACGTGAATAATTAAATATATATTTAATTGTGACGCCCCGATGCACGCCCACAAGCTATTTGGTGCACGTTTTGAGGAACAATTAACACCGTGGAGACCCTATGGCGAATATAATAGGCTAGTTGAATAGTTTATTTATTTGTTTAAATATATATTTAAAATTCAACATCATTGTCTATCTAAAAAAATATCACTTGATTTTTTTTTATCCTGGCTCGGCAAAATGACTACTCTACACCTGATGGTAAGTGTAGCGCAATCCAAGAATAGTGTCGACCAACTATAAACAATGTGTCCATCGTAGGTCGGCAAGATCATGCCGGCCTGCCAAAGGGCCAAGGGGGAGGGAAGGAAAAAGGAATGGGAAAAAGGTTAGGATCAGGGGGCAAGCCCCCTGGGGAGAACCGGATATACACCGGCTGACCCTGGAACGCGACCCACACAAGGTGAGCCACTATGGCAGGTTTTAGCACTAGTGTACGGTGGTCGCTATCCGATCGGATACAAGTATCTTCCCACCAGCAAAATATGATGTTTCATCATCATCATCAGCCACAAGACGTCCACTGCTGAACATAGGGCTCTCCCAAAGATTTCCAGACCGACCTGTTGGAAGCGGCCTGCATCCAGCGACTTCCTGCGATCTTTATCAGGTCGTCTGTCCACCTTGTAGGTGGACGTCCAACGCTGCACTTGCCAGTACGTGGCCTCCATTCCAGAACCTTTCTGTCCCATCGGTTATCGGTTCTGCGAGCTATATGGCCTGCCCATGTGAATATTAAATCCTAAATATGATGATTGCGAAGAAACAATTATTAACTATTTTATTTTTTATTTAAATCAATAGGACGACTGTCTAGGTGGCGCAGTTGCTATGCGTATGTGATACGACTACCCTGAGGTCTATTCGATCGCCGGGTCGGATAAAAGAGATATTGAGTTTTTCTATCACGAAATGCTCAGTATCAGCCCAGAGTCTGTAATTATGCCCGGTATTAAAAAGCGCTCACGCCTTATCTCATTATCGTACGGATATAGGTAAGCTCGACGAAAAATGGGTGTAGGAACGGATTACCTCTGCCAATCTCTTTAGAAATTACTAATGTGGAGAGTGTGTATGTTATAACATATAAAGTTACGTAACCCAAAACCTATTGGCTTTGAATCTGTGTATATACGTGAAGTAATAGGCCATGAGTTCAATACCCGCACCGCGACAAATGTTTGTGTTATTCTTAACTATTTGGTTTTCGTTAGGTGTTGTGGGACCATAATTCCCTCGGTGTTCCTAATACCGATAGTACAAGTTAATCTAGTGTGGAATCAGGACTACGTGGGTATATATAAATACACTCCTATTTCTATTTATTTAATGTGATCGACTCCACAGTTTTCATAGTTCGAACAATTATTTCACTTGTCCATTCCCGCATTGGGATTCCGTACTGGCTTTTCGTTTGGGCGATGCACAGAATTCTCCACTAATTATTGTTGGGATAGATTTTTTTCAGTGCATACTCTGGATTCGCGGTAAATTTTAGAATTATAAAGAGAACCCTTTTTCTCGGATAGGTGGGAATAATTAAAATACTAAAGCGACGAAGTCGATGTACGAGTATGTACGAGAAGATCAATTTCGACACTGACGTGCTAATGTGATATGACTTTAAATTTCTGACACGTCCGCTTTGTATGCATTTATACAGGGTGACTTTTAAAACACCAGCAACCTCGCACGACTAGATAGCTGACCTCATAAGGAACAACTTTTGTTCTACGACTTTTGATAATTTGTAAGACTATATTTTCATATAAAAATAACTATTAATATCTGGCTTGAATGATGAACGATGAAATATCGGTGTGGCCGTTTTCCAGGTCTTGTTGGAGTTTTGGTGTGAATTCCTTCCAGTACGATGCTTTATTCACTTATTTTAATATTTCCTTACATTGTCCATCATAGTCAATGTTTATTGCACAAATCCACACCACTTTTATACAACAAACACAACTTAAAACTAGTTTTTGAAATAAATTAAAACCGCTCTGTCAGAATTCCCGCCAAAACTCTCAAAATTATATGATACTTATATTTTAATCGATCCGTCTGAGTAATTGTCTCAATATAATATGTTTTGTCTAGATTCACTTATGCATGTCGAAAGTGCAAAAACTACCGATTTATATCATATTGATAACTAGCTTTTGCTCGCGGCTCCGCCCGCGTGAACAGCATTTTCCGGGATAAAAGTAGCCTGTAACCATCTCCAGGGTTCCATCTATCCCTGTAGATAAATTCATCAAAATCGGTTCAATGATTTAGGCGTGAAAGCGTAACAAACAAACTCACTTTCGCATTAACTTTTCATCTCTTGTTAACTAAAATTTCCAAAATTCCTGAAACACGTATTTATTTGTTTTACGTCAATAACCGAAATACAAAATTTTGTTTATGTAACTTTCAAAATGACGGACTTTCATACATATTATCATCCCCTATTTTGACCCCATTAGGAACTACGAGACTTTGGACTGACAACGCACCTGGAACAAATGTTTGTAGATCACACAAACATTTGTCTTTATATGAGGATAAATCTCGTGGCCTTTTCGTTAAACAACAACCTAAACGCACGCCAAGTCATATAGGCTGGTATATTGGTAGAATAAGTCGCCTAATTGGCCACAAATCCAACCCAAGCTTAATATTTATCCATTATAAAACCCAGAACACTCGAATCACCCCAGCATACGCTGTGTACAAGAGTTTATAATAAACAATGTGCAACGCACTTTATCAACATCGCAAAAATGCAAATGATAAATCCCCCAACATTTCCCCACAATTTCATATAAAACACATTCAGAAGCGTCCGCGAGAGATGTCTATCACATATCAGCATTTTGTTTTAATGTAAAAAGCGAGAACAAGGGGCAGAAATGTTGCCTTATGCGGCCCATAATGAGGGGACCTTTCAGATATTATCAGGAGGGGACGTCTTCTCAAAACTTTTGAAAAATACGAGGGGAAATTCCTATGTCAGACGCTGCGTTATCACTTCTTAGTAATGAGACGTAATCGACACGCCGTTTAACCGTTTAATTAACCGTTTCGGTTGGTACCACCGCTTTGTCATTTTCTACTGCCAAATTCCAGTGTGGCATTTGGGTTAATAAAAAAACCAGCTCTGAAATGAGAAATCGCGCGTTCGATCCCGTACCAAGGTAAATGATTCTGTGATACACAAATATTTATTTCGGGTCTGGGTGTATGAGATCGAAAGTCTCTCGTAGTTTCTGATTCGCCGACACAAAACTTGTATCTTACTATGGGGCCAATACTATGTGTGTGACAGTCGGGAGTATTTATTACTTAGTAATTATTGTCTAGTACAACTCCCAGTACAAAGATTTAATGAGAAAACGAGCTGCCTCCGCAGATAATGCCGTTTTAATGCAATTTTATAACAACGTTTTAAACCCAAATTTCATCCCGTATATTTACAACTAGAAAACATTTAATCACCACCAGCGTTTCCGAATCAGATCCCGTGTGTTTTCACACAACTATTTCATTTTTGCCACTGTACAAATTGTTCATATCAATTAACGGCTTTTAAAATTCTATGTTAGCGGCTATCAACTTTATGTTTTTATTAATGCGGCCGTGGTTAGATCCCTTTTTCTGCGTCAAACATTTCAAATGACGTGCTACGTGCAAACTAATTGGTGGCGATGTATACACATGTCGTTTATTTCTGGTTGGTTTTTTAATTAAGTCGCGTTTGTGAATTATCTTATATCTTTTAAATTAAATTAAAGTAGATTAAGGCCGACTTGAAATTGCATACCGTATTTAACCACTTAAGTGTTTAAGATTTTATTTATTTGATTAAATGACGAGACGAGCAAGGTGCTCGCCTGATGGTAACCATGCCTGCCCATTGTCATCATGCCCATAAATTTATTGTTTGGCGGTGCTCGCTGGTTTTTTTTATCTAGGGTAGTCACTTGCCGTGCTCGGATAATAGATGAAAATTTTTAAATATTAGTTTATTATTTATTTAATATGAACATTAATATCTTGGAGTTAAATAAGCTAAATCATGGTTTATTTGACTCGTTCTTTTCCAGATTCACAAGAAAGAATAAAAAAGAAGAAGAATGGTTTCAATATTGACATCACAAGATGTGATAAAATAAACCAAGTACAATATAATCTTAGTGCGCATTGACGTGTGACAGTTTTCAGAATGTGGGGTGTTCTAGCGAGGAATGGACAAAAGGACGATGTATGTACATATTGGCAGGGAAAATTACATTAATTAATTTGTATACTATAAATATTCATTCATATTATATTCATTTTGGGCCCAAAAAGCATTGGCTTGACGTATTGGAGGGAGACATGAGAGCCAATGGTCTCACTATAGAGGATGCTCAAGATCGGGCGAAGTGGAGGCGTTTAAGTAGGAAGGCGGACCCTGGCACTAAGCCGGGATAACGCAAGACAGAAAGAAGAAGATTAATTCAGTAGAGGAGGCCCGTGCCCAGCAGTGGGACATGCATAATACAGGGCTAGAAAAAAAATAAATAAAAAGCTATAAATTTGGTAGAATGAGGTATGGGTACCATTACTTAAGACTGGCGCGTCATTGAAGTGAATAGTAAACTATAAGCCAAGATCTCCTTTTGTCTTAGGTACAAGACTCTTGACCGTCTACTTTGTATTTTTTTTATTTCATTGAACGTTGAGACGAGCAAGGCGTCTGATGGAAAGCGACACCTGTCCATAAACAGAAGCAACACCACACATAACTTTGAATTACAAAGCACTGCATGGCCTGAACTGCGCTCGTCACCCCGAGACATAAGATGTTAAGTTTCATAATGCCCAGTAATTTCACTGACTTCAATGTCTTTTAAACTGAAACGCAACAGTGCTTACATACTGTTGATTGGCGGCAGAAATAGTCAAAGCGGTGGTACCAACCCAGACGGCCTCTCGCATACAAGGGACCTAGCACCTTGTAAATATTTTTAACATTACTTAGTATTCTCAGAGACTCACTGCTCGCTCAAAATGCATGCCTGCCAGTTGCAGCGGCGCGATGGTGGGTGTGTGGGTTGGATAGTATCGACATGAGTGCTGTGGTCTATCACTAATTGTGCTAAAACTCCAAAAAAGCCTAACTAAGTGGGTGGACAGTACCATAGTGTGTACTGGTATACTGTGGCATGTCAAACGTGGCCGACTGACGTGGGTACCGCGATAATAGATAAGGGTGTTGTGACGGCCTGTCTACATACACTGGCGGGTTTTTAAACGTCTCTTAGTAAAAATTAAAGCATTACAAAATTACTTTTACTCGGTGTTATAACATGGAAGGTATGTTGCACAAGGATCTATAAGAGAATACTTTTGTTGATTCAACTAATATTTAGGGTACCAACGAAAACAGTAGCAAGCCTATGCCGCATCGTCTCTCTGTCTATCTATTCTATATTTAAAAGATAATAATAATAAACAATATGTGTTATTATGGCAGATATGCTTAAAATATAACATGAGCAGTTAAATCGCCTGCTTGCCCATAAACAGAAACAATATAACACAGATCACCCTCGCTACCCCGACATAAGATGTAAATCTCATAATGCTCAGTACTTACATTGGCTTCAATATCCTTTAAATTATCAATCAATCATTAAGCATGAGATGTATGTACAGCGCCATGTTATACCAGAGAAAATTATAATTTACTGTATATTATTATATTTAAACAATATAATGTTTATCTTGGAGCGTTTCTAAAAACGCCAGTCTGTACGCCCCGCTACAAATATTTGGTTATGTTTTTTCTAAAGTAATTCGGAGGCAGCCGTCGGACCTCTATATTAATACACTTTTATCTATTCCAGACCATTCTATCATAAGTTTTGTATACAAATAAATTAGTTTTGATATCAAAATAATATTAGCTATATTATTTGAGTAACTATAAATATAAAGGGTTTAAATGTAATTTTCATTTGGTAGAGCCACGTTTTAATTATAAGAGTTACAGACAGTTTTATTTATACCATGAATGGGTCGACTTGGCTGGGTGAATACCACTGTTTCACAGAAAATTGGTGATGATATAAGATGGCAGCTTGCTGTTGCGTTTCATGTGGTGATTAAATTTCCGGGTGCCCAAAACCCAAAGCCCAATCCCTATCCCGATTCCAATCCCTAATCATATCCATTAAAATCATCACGTATCCTTGATTCTTCTGGTATTATGGGTGTACATAGTGTATGAAGAATCCTAAGGTGATATATTTGCAAATTTGTCAGCCTCTGCTATTTGCAAACTACGTGCTGACTGCTGAATGCTAAGTGGTAGGACCCTCTTATACCTACGAGAAGCCATAGCCGTAGATTCCTTGTCTATTTCTGCTGCAAAGCATTAGTGTTTGATGCACATTGAAGCCAGTGAAAATATTCGGAATTAAGAGACTACTTTTATGGCTCAGGGTAACGAGCGCAATGCCATGCAGTATTTCATAATTCAAGTTCTGATTGGTGTTGCTTCTGTTTATTGGCAGACGTGCTATTTTTTATCAGGCGAGCGACTCACTCATCTCGTCATTAACCCTAATAAAGAACTATGTTATACAATTTGACCTATACCTAGAATACGCTTCTATACATTCTATATTCTATACAGAGGCTAATTTAAATTGTACGAATTTGCGAAAGGGATTTGCAACCACAATCGTGGCTAAAAATCTATTGACATCCAAAAACACCATACAAAACGTTATAGATTTAAAATTCAAACTTTTATTTCAGCGTGTCAAACACCGGCGGTGAAAAAAGAGGCTGTTGCCATGCCGCGTCGGGCTACGAACAAAATTCTACAAAAGGCTTTTGATAAAAAGACTATTGTCTCCGCGGCGAATAGTGAAAATGTTTAAAATAAAACGTTAGGTTGGGTTTTGGCTATGGTTCTGTATGATCTGTGTTCCATAAGCTCTCGATTTAAATAACCCAACGATTGAGAGTTTTGGCTGGAATTCTGCAGTTCATCGCTTATTTTAATTTATTTCATAACCTAGTTTAGAGTTGTGTTTGTTGTATAAAAGTGATGTGGATTTGTTCAATAAACATTGACGGTGATGAAAAGTGTATGGAAACATTGAAATAATTGAATTAAGCATCGTACTGAAAGGAGTTAAGTGTCCATCGTTCTTGTAAACTTATAACTTGAGAATAAATTATACTTGACACTGGCAAAATGCATAATAATGCCAAAGCCATAAATAAAAAAGAAGAAGAACCTAACGATTAAAAATCCCGCCATTAATTAGACAATAATTTGTTATTTCAAATAGCTTAACAGATTTTCTTCTCTATCTAAGAACCAACTTGGTTTAAGATTAAGAACCAGGTTACAAAGAAATATGTGTCTGCATTGTAGTACTTTATCAAATTATACAATTTGAAATTCAAATGCGATCTTAATAATTTGAAATTTATTGAACTGAAAGTGTTCTCAATCAGGTGAAATTAACCTGATGTTGCAACTAAGCCTTTTACAGCTGATTATTAAGAAGAGCAGAGAATTATAGATTTTGAGAGACTTATAGATTGTGATAAGCAAGAAACAAGCAATTTTTATTGCTATCGCAAAATGAATTCGTTAAACTTGATGGTAAGTGTATTTCGAGAATAATAGCGATCACCGATAGATGATTTACCTCTCGTAGGTCGTAAGAATTATGCCAGCCTGACAATCATCCATCTCTTTACAAAGCCTTCTTTTTTTTTGGTCCAGCCGCTTACCATTCATTTGTGGTAATTCGTCAAAACTTCGGTATTTTTGGGCACGAGTAGACCGTGCCTCGTCTATGGTTCGGCTCGTTTTGTCTCGTCGTTTCACTGCAGCATATGCATTTAGACATACTATTTGCTTTTGATAGACTCCGTGGGTAATGTCCGAGTAGCAGGCTGCGAAGCGAGAAGCCGTGCGTTCGATTCGCGCACTGAGACAAATGTTTGTGTGATCCATAAATATTTGTTCGGCTCTGCGTGTGTTTTCTATCGAGAGGGGTTGACGTCAGTCAGGCGAAAGGCATTAAAAACTACAAACCAAATAATTCTGTAACATGTACTGTACTGAGTTTGTGTGTTTCGGGTCTAGATGTTGTGAGACCGCAAGCCTCTAATAGTTTCTGATACCCACGATACTGGTTAACCTGATGTTGGGTCAGAGCTATGTGTGTGACTGTTGGGTGTATTTATTTATACATTGGAAGTCATCAAAAGCTAAGCCACACAATCATCTTTTTTAAGAACCATTTGCGGTACTCTAAAAAATGTAAAAACGGTGTTAGAAGCATCGTGGAGAACTTGTTTCGTGTTATTTATTGACGGGCGTTTTAGGGCCGCAGTGTAAATTATTATTCAAGGTTAGACCTGCGCTGTCACTTAGAAATTGGGTTTATTTTCTCAATTTCTGAGACCTTCAATTTTCGTGGCTCTCGTGGCTTGCTAGGTTTCTAAAAATTTGTTAGCTACTTTATTTTGTGAAATACATATATCAAATATATTTACTCCTGTCAAATAGGTGGCAACTAATTAAATTGACAGGACTTAACAGGTCAGGATGGACTTGAAAAGACTGACATATTCGGGACTGTAAACTTAATATAGTAATATAATAAAAGACATCAAAATACAAGTATTATCAGATAAGTTTCGTGGCGCAGTGAGCGACTAGTTAGCTGTGATATGAGAGAGGTCGCGGGTTTGCTTCTCGTACCGACACAAATGCTTGTGTGATACATAAATAATTCTTTCGGCTCTAGGTGCGTTTTCGAGAGAGAGATTGACGTCAGTCAGGTAAAAGGTCGTAAAAACTACAAACCAAATAATTCTGTAACATGTAATAAAAATAATGTTGCGCCGGCCCTAATGCCAGAAAATCAGATCGAAGAAGACGAAAGTATGACTCTGTCATACACAAGAAAAAGCGTACTTCAAATTGATACTTCACAAATTGGCTGGCTGGCTTACTGAACTGATACTGTGAAACAGGTCTTAAATTTTTCAAACACTTAAATACTATAAATCCTACATTATTACAATAAAAACGTGACTGAACGACGCGGCGTCTTGTTAAGGTGTTTGGAATCTAACGTGGGTTTCCAACTTTTTGCACCAACCGCCACACATTCCCCGACGTTGTGTAGGAAAAAGATTATCTTGGATTTTGGCAAAACAATAATGTCAGCCTTTAGTTTTGATAAAAAGCGGATTAGGATTAGAACAAGGATTAGGAATCAGGACTAAAATGTTTAAAACTATTGACCCAAATATTTTGATACCATCAGTGATGGTATAGAATTTTTAACTCTCAACAAAATGGGGTGGGTGGATGGTTGTTTTAAGTTAGTGGTGTGTGTTTGTGTGTGTACGTGGAAATGTATGTGATGACAAGGGATCTAAGTTATAACAACCCTCTATTTTGTCGAGGGTGAAAAATCATAAACAATTTTGAACTTACTTATACCTAAGTACCTTATAAACAAAAAAAACATGTTGAAAATGCCAACAAACTCAGCCAAATCTCAAACAAGGAACAGATAGAAGGCCGAAATTTGTTAAGATTTTAAAGTACCCTCGACTGCACGTGGACGCGGTACTCAACTCGTATAATTGAAGGGTCTCTTGCCAAAATAATTTATTTCGCGAGACTGTGATTAAGTGTTTATTAAGGACGTAACAGTCTTGAGGATAGCACTGAGGATTGAGGGTTACTACATTTGTTTCTCTTTCTGCCTAGCGCTGTCCCGGTTTAGTGCTAGGTTCTGTCTTCCTACTTAGACGTTTCAGCTGCGTTATATCTTGAGCATCCTTTGTAGTTAGACCATGTATCCCTTTAATAGGGCAAGTCACGGGCCCAGAAATCATCCGCGGGATTGTTTCCCTGCTACGATCTATTTCTCAGTTGAATATAAATATAAATAAATACACCCAACAGTCACATACATAGTCCTGACCCCACAGTCAGATACGAGTCTTGTGTTGTGGGTATCAGGAACCACGAGAGACTTTCGGTCTCACAACACCCAGACCCCGAAACAAATATTTGTGAATCACACAAACATTTGTCTCAGTGCGGGGATAGAACCCGCGGCATCTCGCTTCACAGCCGGCTACTCGCCTGCTGCGCCATGTAAGCTGTCAATTGGCTTGATAGCTGGTTGAGCACTTACATTTGTGTAGATAGCGACTATCATGAATACTGTAAAAACCTCGTCATAGGTTTTTATTGCCATACGTACGTACATGGTCGGTTCCCAACTGGTAACACATGTTTGACTTTCCGATGTTACGTGTGTGTTCAATTATCACTTGCTTTAACAGCAAAGAAAAATATTACGACAAAACATGCACACTTGAGAATTTTCCATACATTTTTTTTTATAGCACAGGCCGGTTTATGAGCGAATGAGTTACCTGATCTCCACCGTCCATGTATGCCTATAATACCAGAAGAATGGTGTTGGTGGTAGGATATTCATATCCCCCCCAATCCCGCCTTGTATCCCTGTGCCTCCATCGGTCATCCGCCTGTCCTGCACACCCGCCTGTCCGGCACCTCGATTTGCTTCATCCCTCTTCGAAGTGTGAAGAAGCTTTTAGGCTGGCATAATTCTGGTGACCACCGATAAACTCATTGTTAGTCGGTGGTTGCTGGTATTTTTGGGCTACACTGCGCTAACCATCAGGTCTAGTGCAGTCAGTTTGTCGTGCTCAGATAAACAAAAACGAATCATGGGTGCTTTGACATGACGTTTAAAAATGCCTTTGGGCTACTTACTGCGTTAATTTTGAATTGGAACGCGCCTTTGTATCCTCGATCGTATTTACAGACGTCCAAAGTATTCTACCAATGTTAATTAACTGGTATTCGAGTATGATGAAGTCAATTCCCGGTTCGAAGAACTAGTATACAACACATGTGCCGCGCTGTCTGCTCTGTGAAGCTACTTCCGCTACTTATTTACGTAAGAAAAACTTGTTTACATTCACGTCTTATTGAAGTTGTTACTCAATGATAGTTAATCTGAGTATAATCTCGACTATTTTTTTTAGCATCGACCGGCAGACGAGCGAGTGGGTCACCTGATGGTAAGTGGTCTCCACCACCCATGTACGCACAATACTAGGAAAAATCCGTTACCGTTTTTAGAACCACTTATATTTTTTTGGAAGATAAATAATAAAGTTGATATAATGACACTGAAGGCTTAATACTTTTAAGTAATTTAATAATGTGCTTATTGAATATGCTTTCTTTTAAAAAGTCTTTTAAATCTTTAATAGTTTAAAAAATGTCTCATTCAATAAATCATGAACTTTATAAAGTAATTTACAAGATTGGGGCATATATTGGATTTCGATTTTTGTATCAAATTTCGACAGATTTTCATAAAATTAGCTAGACAGGTATACAGGGCGACCTACGCGCATGCCACAAAGAGGCAAAGTATTCGAAATATTGAAGACAGAGCACTATACCTACTTCGGGAAATTTAAGTTGTTTTTAAAAGTAAGTTGTACTTCATTTAAGGTTTTTTTTAAAGATGCCTCTCCGAGCCCGGACTCGAACCAGTCAAATTAGGAAAAAACCTACATAACCTAACCTAGCCTTAGAATCGCTGTGTAAAAAATATATGAATTTATGGAACTTTCTGATGAAACTGAATTTGTAAAAGTATGATAAACTCAATCAGGACAAGTAATTATGTAGTAATAAATATAGTCAGGGTTCCCTGGGCAATTTTTCCACTTGATTACTATCAAGCTATTTTTTTTTGTTTTTACTTAGTTAATATTAATATAATTTAACAGTCATATTGTCCTACAAATAAAATAATAATATTTTGAGTATCATCAAATCGAAATATTCTATCCTTGCTACCTCTGTTAGCTACCACAATAGAAAATTTTCGCATAGGGAATTGTTGGCCGTCTCATCGAAACAAAGCTACTCACGGAAAATTAGCTTCATAGTGATCAAGTGGAAAAATGGCTCAGGGATCCCTGACCAATATAGATTAATGTTTGACATTGAAGCCAGTGAAGTTACGCGTACTTCGCCTCAGTGCTCTACTGACAGTATAGTAAAACTGAAAAACTAAGTGGTCATAGGTTCGAAACTTAGGTTGAGCAATCACAAGTTTATTCGGTTGGATTTTAGTTGCTATGCATGTTGTATGCTAAACCGAATGCGATTTGAACTATCTGAACAGATTTTCATTAGGATTAAACAAAACCAACTCAGATTTTGTTTATCCAAGTCCATTGATCAACTTTTATTGAACTTGAATTGATTATTCACAACCTGGCAAATATTTCTATGGTATTTATAGATTAAGTAATATTGATCAAGAACATAGGTTCTCAAACTTTTCGTTTATTGCCCACTTCGAGAATCAATTATTTTCTAGCGCTCTCGAAATTACTTTATTCTAAATATACCTAGTTTGTTTTATGAGTCATAGTTTTTCTTAAAACTTACATACTTACTAATATTATAAACGTGCCTAGATCATTTCCCGCCACCTGAAAGCCTCCAGTGCCCAGGAGAGGGCGTAATCGCCACAAAGACTGATATATAAATTTGCAACATCCCATGCGACCCTGACTATGACATAGACAAAATCATGAGTAACAGCTATTATAAAAATACCCTTAAGGCATAAAGATAAAACTTTAAAACCAATAATAGACAATGGAACACCTACGCCGTTTATAACTCATCTATTTTTTAGTTTGAACAAATCACCGTTACATCAATTACTGTTAACTACAGATCTTAAACTGAACAAATGAAAGGTTCAACAATGCAGTTATGAACGTTTAATCTCTATAATTCTTACAAGGTTAATAGCTTAGGAAATGCTGTGTCATACATTTTTATATCAAGATGGCGGGCTGTTGGAATTGCGATTGTCTTTTGTTAATTTGTTTTTTTTTGCAAAGGAATCAAGACTATTCGGCTTTATTTTTTATTTAGATTAATTAAGCATAGACAATACACCTGTATATTATACTATATACAGTCAACCTGGGTAATTTTGGCTCACTTTAGAGGTAATTTATAGTAGTACGGATTTACTTTTATTGTTATTTGTCATAAATGAGTGTTTTTAGTGGGATATTGGCCTTTATAATCTAAATTTCTGTGTTATTTATCAAAACGATAAATAAAAGACCCTTAAATTACCAAAAATTTGGTGAGCCAAAGTTACACTGACATTTGGGTAACATTAATAAGTATGAGGAGTTGATGAAGAAAATCTCTAATTTATGTAGTTTTTGTAACTCCTCGGTAAGATTAGCTTGTCATATTGATAAAAAAAATACATTTCGTTTATATCACTATCTCCTTTTTAGTGGCAACGTAGGGTTGCCATATTAATACAATATTAAACTGCCTGGTTTATCGAAATCAACTTCTATTTAATGGACCTCTTAAATCAAGTTATTATTGTATTAATCAGGTTTTGATGTACGTATAATCATTGAGCAATGCCTAAAATAATAAAAGATAATAAAACAAACTCGATCACATATAAAAAAGAAACATAATATCGGCTCTCAATTCCCCCATACCATGTATAGAAATTGATCATCAATCGCTTAAGAATCGCCTCGTTTTGTGATTTTAGATCCTCCAAATCGACTAACTATATTTCGGGGGTGACAATTAAATATGTCAAGCTTTAATGGCCACTTCCACCCTTCAAAACTTTTTTGCATAATTTAAATTTTCACGCATTGTCTGTCCTCGCCCCGAGCTAATGTTACCCCAAATGGACTGAAAATGAAACGGATCAAAGATTAATTAAAGATTTTTTAAAAAATCTATCAATATCGCGCGATATTTCATTGTTATTACATAAAAAACATATGATTCTTCAACATAAAACTGAACTCGCCTTCTGTAGTAACTGCTATACACAACTTTTTAGCAAGTTTATTTTTAACTCTATTTACCCCCAAATTTTGAATGATGAGAAATAAATATATATTTGACAAATGTCAAATGTCACTGCAGGTTTCGTTCAAAAACACTTTTTACCTTCATAGATTAAACAACTTATTATTATACAGTGATTCAGTAAGCAGAGAAAAAATTAAACGTTCAAATACAAGTTAGTGAGTCAATGTTACATTGAAAGCTAAAGTTACCCAGGTTGACTGTACTGGTATAATATTTAGCTATTATTTTATTTAGGAATTACGACTCGATACTTTTGTAAAATAAGGAAGATAGATTAAATAACTAGCCAATCATAACTATCATAATAAAATATATTATAATATTGACTCAATAACAAAAAAATATGCCTTGGCTCACTGAATGTTGATTTCAATCGACTCATAAACATAACAAATAAGATAATATCTCACCAGTTAACTAAATAATGCCCAATTAAAGTTAAAGCGATACATATCTCGCGCTGTTGTATAATCAATTGAATTTTTTTCACAATTTATCACACAACGATTACGATCGCGTCTAAACAAAATGGCGGCTCGTTCTTGAAATGGCCGCACAGGAATCTGTGTAGGTTAATTTGGTTTATAGAAGTTAATCTTAATTACTGTAAGTATCTGTAACTACATAGATAAGCATACAAATTGGAATTAAAAACCGCTTTAAATGTCTACGATTGTACATAGGTATTGATTGGTCAATAAACGACAATCGTAATTTTCTTTTTAAACTTTAGGTAATATTGTTAATGTCTTTCGATAAAAAAGAAACTTGATAATTCGTTGATTTGAATGTTAGGTGGTAGGTCCCACGTATAAGGCCGTCTGGGTTGGTACCACCGCTTTGTCTATTTCTGCCGCCCAGCAGCAGTGTGTAAGCACCGTGTTTCGGTTGCGGGTTGGCTGACTTTCGTATTATAGACACGCGGGAATAGAGGGACTATTTGAGACCAGCGTATTTAAAAAAAAGTATATTGCATTTATTTATTTTTATTACTTTACCTTCCTCTGACTTACACTACGCTGTAGTTTTAAAAGTTAATTGGCGCCAAATTCGAGCGATCGTTCCGAAACAATGTCAAAATGTTTTTGCGTGAACAGTTGGTGTGGATGAAAATAAAAAAGAGTCTGCAGATAAGCAAAAACGTTCTGGACAAATTTCTTTCGCCTCTGTGAACCGCGAGTCCCACAACCTTTGCATTTTATAAACAAGTTTTAAGTTTTAATTTGACCTTGTTCGGTTGTCTTTAAGGTCTGTTTCGGAACGATTTTAATTTTTTAAAATCTCGCTTAATGTTACCAACCTAAAAGTTCTTTCCTGAGAGTTTAATTGTGCGAAATTGTTGCGTGCTTGTTTTTGAAAAAAGAATGCTTTTAAACAAGGTCTTCATTTTAACCTCTATATCTTTGGGATAAAATGTTTAATTTAATTGTAGGATGGCAACATTCAAGCTGTTGGGTTTTATTACTCTTGATATTGGTCGTTAGCACATAGCTGTTCTGTTACTAATTATTTTATGTCACACATTGACTTTAATGGTACTATATAAAAGTGCGTCTTCACTTATGACATGTCGCCACACCGAGGCGTGACTGTGACAAAATGTCAAGTGTGGACGGTTGTCAAACTTAATATCACGGATCTATCTGCTCTAAAACCACCTAACATTTCGATAGCTCAGCGGGAAGTGGTACCGTCTGTCGAGACGAAAGTTATAGGTTCGAAATTAACCCCAAGATCATGAATGTCTGACTTTTCTACGTTACGTGTGTATTAATTGTTAATTATCGTTTACTTTAACAGTGAAGGAAGCATTGTGAGGAAACCTGCATACCTGCGAACTTCTTGGTGGACTAAAGCCACCCCCTCTCATTCAGTAGGGGAGGCCCGTGCCCAGCAGTGGGACGTGTATAATACAGGGCTTGTATTATTATATAACATAGTAGTTGAAGCGATATCAAACATTTTTTGTTTCTTGCAACGTTTTTAGTTATACATTTACAAGGTAGTTAGTCCCTCGTTTGCGAGAGGCCGTCTGAGTTGGTACCACCGCTTTGTCTATTTCTGCCGCCTAGCGACATTGTGTAAGCACTGTAGTGTTTCATTTTGAAGGACATTGAAGCCAGTGAAATTACTGGGCATTATGACACTTATCATCTTATGTCTCAGTTCAGTGCCATGCAGTGCTTTGTAATTCAAAGTTCTGTGTGGTGTTGCTTCTATATTTGGACAGGCGTGGCGCTTACCACCAGGCGAGCGCTTTGCTCATCTCGTCATTCATTCAATAAAAAAAAAACTTTTGGAGGCAGTTTCTATTATGTAAAATATAATAGTTTTATATACAGTTTGTACGGTTGTATATTTCTTGCGTGTCGTTTTTTCTCCGTTTGATAGAGGGCCGGTGTCGCCTTGTTTTACTCAGATATTAGCTCAAAGTTAAGAAGCCATAACTACGTAGACACGCAATGTGTGAGCTAATATTGTGTGGAGACCAACTTTATATAAATCTATGTTTTTAGAACAGTATCACGGATTGGCTAAATGATCTATAAATTGTGAGTAGCCACCCTCTCTTACGCAGTGGACTGTCTGCAAACTAACGTGAAGTCTTTCCCGTAGTATATTTTGGTCCAAAAAAAGTGAAGCTCTTTCTTCACTTTACCCAGTCTACAATAACAATCGAAAGATTTTTTATAGTTGAGAACGACAAACGAGCAAGTATGTCACCTGATAGTAAATGAACTCCACTACCCATAAACCTCTATAATAGAGTAATTATGGATTCGTTTCTAACCTTTAAAGTAATTAATGGGGTCTGGAGGGGAGAGGGGGATTTGGGTCACTGGAAACCTTACCGTACAAAATGCAACAGCAAGCTGCCATTTGAAGTTACTTTATTAATATAGTAATAAATCCAGTGGAACCGACCCATTTATGTTATACTCATTAAAAAAAAGTATTATACCGTACTGACCCAGGCTCACAGCCTATCATGGATCAATACATATAGGTAGTTAATAATTATATTTTTATTACGCAATCCACAAGCCTACTCAATACTATTGTAGCCGTATCGTCTCGGCCACGACCGACAGGATACGTGGTATATCCACAAGGTATTCACAGGGTGCTGTTTGAATATTACCCTATTTATAATGTAGAGTCTTGTATTAATCTTTTATTTTTTTATATAGTAGCAATTTTTTTTAATTTCTTAAGTTGCAAAGTAATGTAGTAGTAGTCAGCAGTAAGTAAACTAGTTTAGTGCATTAAAAAATAAGTTGTATCTGCAAAATATGAGCTTGTCAGTATAGCAGGTTAAAGTACGCGCACAGGATTTTTTTATCACATAAATGTAATATTTCAATTTGACAAAAATCGATACCTTACAGTAATTCGGTTAGGATTACATTAAAATCATACATTTGACGCATGCCATCATAAAACCTTATTCTTCTAATAGGACGAATATCATCGGCTGTCATATAAATATATGACAGAAATAGCCTACAAAAACACGCTCACCCTGTAGAATATCCACGTTATCAGGTTACATTGTATGGGTGTGTTTTGACAGGCGTTTACGGTCCCCAATCGGCGGGAAGCCTTACCACCACTTCATTATTACTGTCATTAGTACAAAGTTACACATCACAAATCACTCCATCAGTCTTAGATGTGAAAACATTATTAGAATCATTTGTATTCTTGAATTAAAACAGAACAAGAGACCTCGTTGGGTGCTTCGTACCACTTTTTGGAACTAAGTTGTAGCATTTATGCTACAGAGAGGCGAACGGCGATGTCTGTGTAATACCAGTTTTTTTTTATTCTGGCTCGGCTAAGTGACTACGCTACACCTGATGGTAAGTGTAGCGCAATCCCAGAATAGTGTCGACCAACGATAAACAATGTGTCCATCGTAGGTCGGCAAGATCATGCCGGCCTGCCAAAGGGCCAAGGGGGAGGGGAAGGAATAAGGGATGGGAAAAAGGTTAGGATCAGGGGGTAAGCTCCCTGGGGAGATCCCGATATACACTGACTGACCCTGGAACGCGACCCACACAAGGTGGGCCACTATGGCAGGTTTTAGCACCAGTGTACGGTGGTCGCTATCCGGTCGGATACAAGTATCCTCCCACCAGCAAATTAATTAAAAATTACAGAGTTCTAAAAACCAAATATGGCAAGTTATTGATCATTAAGTTAGCTTTCCACCTGCCTGGATAAGACAGGTCAACGACACGCTTCTTTCGTGTTTGGAAAACGGCTCGTACTAAGCCGGCATATCAGTTACAACTGCTGAAACTTTCGTTTTATATAGTGTGTTTTGTCTCATCGCCCATTTATTCTGTTGGCAGTATATAAGGCATAGTGGCTGGGTAATATTTAAAGTTCAAATCCCAGGTCACTTCTGCAAAGTTTTAGAAAAAAGTAACTATATTTTTTTTAAAAACGGACGTTATGGACAGGAAGCCCTCGGGTAGCTGATACACTTGACTACTATCAAGCTCATTTTCCGTGAGTAGCTTCGTTTCGATGAGACGACCAACTATTCCCTATGCGAAAATTCTCTATTGTGGTAGCTAACAGAGGTAGCAAGGATAGAATATTTCGATTTGATACTCAAAAAGCTACTCACGGAAAATGAGCTTGATAGTAGTCAAGTGTATCAGCTACCCGAAGGCTCCCTGTCTATTAGTCACGCATGTTTCTCACAGTCAAGTCTCTAGGTGCGGCAAAAATGTCACAAGTGGAAAAGCACTTTTAACAAATAATAAACGAACAAGCAATATAAGGGCGTGGTACGAAGCCTATTTGCACTTGGCCATACCTTTACATCACATACTAATATAGTCATTTTTATTTCCAATGCGTAAAAAGGTGTAACTCAATCACGATTTTCTCCGTAAATCAACAAACCAAAGCACATCAAGTTCCCATTGGCACGCATGTGCGAACATCGCTGATAGATAACGTAAAACAAGGTGATAAAACAAAGCTACTGCGTAACGCGGTAAACATTTTTTCTTCGACTCTGTTGATAGTACTGAGTCAAGGTAATGAAGGCCTGCATTATTGAACTAAATGGACGGTACGGATGGATAAACTAACTTTACAAGGTGGTAGGTTATCGTATGCGAGAGGCCGTCTGGGCTGATACCATCGCTTTGTCTATTTCTGCCGTCAAGCAACAGTATGTAAGCACTTTTGTGTTTCGGTTTAAAGGACATTGAAGCCAGTGAAATTACTGGGCATTATGAGACTTAACATCTTGTGTCTCGGGGTGACGAGCGCAGTTCAGCGCCATGCAGTGCTTTGTAATTCAAAGTTCTGTGTGGTGTTGCTTTTGTTTGTAAGTATGTAAATGCCTCCTAGGTAAAAGTACTTATTCTAGATATTTTGAAAAATAGTTATGCCTATTGAAAAGTCACCTAATAGTCACAGGCATAGTTTAAACCTCACAGTAAGATACGAGTCATGTCGTGGGGAACCCGAAACATTTTTTATAATTGAAATAATTTAGAACCCGTGGCCTCTCAATTCACAGCCGGCTACTGGCCTACTGCGCCACGGATTGTTAGGGCCTTTCGGAACCTGCTATGCAGTGGTGTCCGAAAACGTGTCAACATACGCTTTTGTGGGGACCACCGAAGCAGTGAAAATGTGAGTACCGTCTAGATAAATACATTTACGTATTTATACACTTAACTTGGAGAGTAGCCGCGGCTACTGAAGATATCAGACAGGTAGCTAATAACGAAGATGGCTGATTTTTGTACAGATTTTTAAATCGCCTTCTTAAGCAATTGGATCGATTTTAATGCATTCTGTTTAAAAGCTAGATTATTCAATATAGATCTTAGCTATTTTTAAACAAATCTGTTCAGCTAAAAAAAAATGTTTTTTAGTGGTAGAGCCACGCTATAGACAGTTTTGTCTACAGCATGAATGGGCTGGCTCGACCGGATCGTTACCACTGTCTCACAGAAAACCGACGTAAAGTAGCGGCTTGCTGCTGCGTTTGTACGGTGAGTGAGATATCCGGAGGTCCAAATTCCCTCCCCTTCCCAACCCTTAATTAACCCTTTCCTTTAAGGTCGGCAACGCGCCCATGATTCTTCTGGTCGTGGGCGTACATGGGCGGTGAAGATCACTTACCATCAAGTGACCCACTTGCTCGTTGGCCGGCCTATGATATAAAAAAATGTAGATGTTTCTCTAATTTGATCGTTTAGATAATTATAATAATAATAAATTTACATTTAAATGGACAGTTTGTTTTAGTATATTTGAGTAGTAACTTTCATAAAATTCCATCTCTCCACAGGGGTTGACGATGGGTTTGACGCCGTTCGTAAAATCTTTCTGTAACATGTGTTAAAAAGCATATTCCGACCCTACTGCGAGTGCGATAAGGGCAGGTGGAAAAAGGAGAACTTTCATAAAAGTCATCCTAAATATTTTATTAAACTCTACAAAAATTACTTGTCGGTTCTACGTTGTTTAACTCTACAAGTAGAGTAAGTACTCGAGGTAGGTGTTGACATTGTAGTAGTGCTCTATCGCCGTTCTGTTTGCTGTCTGTACCTTCGGCGGTACGGTGGAAATTATTTCACGTCGGAAAATAATACCATGCGTACTCTACTAATGATAAGATGTTTAGTGAAAATGTCATCGATAGAGTTAGTTTTGATGCTAGAGCATCTAGCTTTGGTCTAAGATCCCGGGGAACATTGACCTGCACTTGCATTTTAAATGTTAATTAATTATATCCTTGAGCATATTTTTTTAGGCAACCCTATTGGTATGTGTTCAGCAACACATTTTATACCCTAAAATATTATTTTCGCCCGGTAATCAGGTGGGTGAAGGTCAATGTTCCCCGGGATCTTATACTATTTCAGCAACCGTTAGAGTAGGACTAAGAACCAACCGCGAAAACATGACTAGTAAAGAATGCCTCTGGCATTAAGTGTGTAGAATAAAAGATGGAATATCTTCACATAAAACGCTATAAAAGTAGGAAAAGGGTGAAGACCTATTCATTAGAGATCTGAAAGGGGCCACTCGATTCAATTTGTTTATCCGAGGTCAGGAAAGTGACAGCACAACACCTGATGGTAAGCGCAGTGTAGTCTAAAATGAACCAGCGACGACAAACAATGAGTTTATTGGTGAGAAAAATAATACGCACCATACTGGGTCCGACCCAAAGAAAAGACGTAACTTGGAGCATTGGAAAAAATCTGGAGATCGAGGATTTGGTGGGTAAATCAAATATCATAGGAGAAGCCAAAGTCCAATAATTCCTCTGGATGGGTATATGACCCATTTTTTTTTTTTTTTTTTTTTTTTTTTATCCTGGCTCGGCAAAATGACTACGCCACACCTGATGGTAAGTGTAGCGCAATCCAGGAATAGTGTCGACCAACGACAAACAGTTTGTCTATCGTTGGTCGGCACGATCATGCCGGCCTGCCTAACTGCTTCTTCACACTCCGTTTAAAGGACCCCATATTATAGGAAGGAGGGAACACGTGCGCCGGCAAACTGTTCCACAGCTTAATGGTCCGGCAGAAGTAAGATTTAGCGAACTTTTTAGTTCGAGCCGAGATGGAGGAGACCACGAAGCTGTGGCTCCGCAAGCCAGCACGCGTGGTTCTGTTAAGGAAGGGTGAGGATGGGATAAGGTCAAACAATTCTTCAGAGCACTCGCCATGATACAAACGATACAAGACGCTCAGCGAGGCAATGTCCCTCCGCAATTGTAGCGGTTCTAAGCGTCTTGTAACGTCTGCATCATTCACAATGCGGACAGCCCGTCGCTGCAATCCGTCCAAGGCATCGAGTAGGTACTTGGCGGAACCGTCCCAAAGGTGCGAACAGTACTCCACACCCGGCCTTGCTTGCGTTTTGTATAAGCGGTAAAGCTGGCCGGGTGTAAAATACCGACGCACCTTGTTCAGGATTCCGACCCTGCGCGATGTGGCTGATATTACGCCCTCGATGTGGTTCCTTGGATTCAGATTGCAGCAAATATCCATGCCCAGGATATTAAGGCTATTCCGCATTGCGAGCGGGATACCCTGAAGATTGGGGAGGGGAGAGAACGGGGATTTTTTGCACGTGAACGCGCACACCTGAGTTTTCTTGGCATTGAACTCAACCAGATTCCTTGTACCCCATTCCGAAATGAGATCCAGGGTCCGGTTGAGCTCAATGACAAGATTCTCTCGCTGCCTCTCAGTGACTTCCCGGCAACCAGGAGGCTTACTGCAGTAACGCCCATGCACTGTGCTGTCATCTGCATAGCAATGGATGTTACCAAGTGGTAACATATCATTGATATGCAGAATAAACAAGGTGGGCGAAAGCACAGAGCCTTGTGGGACTCCAGCATTAACTGACATGATCCGTGAAGCATGCCCTTCAACAAGGACACGCATTCTACGCTCATGCAGAAAGCCGGAGATCCACGTGCACAGGTTGTCGGGGAGCCCATATGCCGGAAGCTTGGAGAGAAGACCACGGTGCCAGACCCTATCAAATGCCTTAGCAATGTCGAGGCTTACGGCTAGAGCCTCGCCATGCTTGTCAACCGCCTCCCCCCAGCGATGTAGCACGTACGCTAAAAGATCACCCGTTGATCGTTTAGACCGGAAGCCGTACTGTCGGTCACTGATCAGCGAGTGATCCTCCAGGTAGCGGATCAGCTGTGCGTTTATGATCCGCTCCATTACCTTGCACATCACTGAGGTTATGGCGATTGGACGGTAATTGTTAGGGTCCGACCGATCACCTTTCTTTGGGATCGGTTGCACATTGGCCTCTCTCCAAGATTGGGGCACAATACCTGAGAAGAAGGAAGAACGGTATAGGCGCGTCAGCACAGGAGACAACTCGGCTGCGCACATTTTAAGAACCACCGCTGGGATACCATCGGGACCACTAGCCTTGCGGACATCGAGGGTCTGCAATTCACGCCGCACATCACAATGCCTGATACGAACATCCGGCATGGAATATCCGCAATCAGGCACCGTGGGCGGCAGTGCATTACCGACCTCGAGCCGCGAATTAGCCGCAAAGAGTTCTGCCAAAAGAGTGGCTTTCTCTTGCGGCCTATGGGCCAGGGATCCATCCGAATATCTCAGCGGTGGCAACGAGGGGCGACAGAAATTAGATTGGACGGCTTTGGCAAGACTCCAATAAGCACGACTGCTCGTCGGATGATCCGCCAAAGTCCGTCCAATCCTGTTGATGCGCTGGGCATCCGCTCTGACGTACGCCTTCTTGCAAGCCTTGGTGGCTTGGTTATAGGCCGCTTTGAGAGAACTTATGTTGGGATCCTTCATGGCGCGACCCCTAATCCAATCGCGATACGCAGCCTGTTTCTCACTAACAGCATCTGCGCAGTCGCGATTGAACCAGGAGCGTCCGCGACCACCACCGACGACCTCCGAGGAAGGAATGTAATATTCCATTCCTAACCGGATCTCGTCGGCAATAGCGTCGGCACTCGCGGAAGGATCGTTGCCCTCAAAGCAGCGCTGCCCCCAAGGGATGGATGCAAGATATTCTCGCATGCCATCCCAATCTGCCGACGAGTAGTGCCAGATTCTGCGCCTGATTTTTACAGGTGGTGGAGGCGCAGCACCAGGCACTGTGGATCCAACCAGACAATGATCGGAGGTACCCAAAGGGGCACCCACCGACACACTGTATCTGGCTGGATGACTCGTCAGCAGAAGGTCCAGCAATGAAGGCGTGTGACTTGCCACATCTGGGATCCTGGTGGGCTGATTCACCAGTTGTGACAAGTCGTGAGTCAGAGCAAATGCATGAGCAGTACGTCCAGCATGGTCAGTCTTGGAGGAGCCCAACCACAGCTCATGGTGCGCGTTGAAGTCCCCCAAGACCACCAGTTCCGCTGTCGGATACTGCTCCAGCGCATCATCTGTCGCCTGGCTAATGTAATTAAACAGCCGAGTTGTCTCGTCATCCCCGTTATGGGATCTGTAAAGGCACACATAGATCCGGCTCTGAGTGCCAAGATCCACGTGTACCCACAGTGTGGAAAAGGAAGGATCCTCCATGCAGTGCAGACGGCGACAGCTGACGTCCGACCGGACATACAAACATACCCCGGCCCTTGGCTTGAAGCTCTCTTCAAGTAAGTAGCCGGGATAGTGCAAATATGCCGTGTCGGCCGGACGACAGATCTGCGTCTCCGTCAAGAAGAGCATTGCAGGCCGGGCCGTCTCAAGATGGTGGTGGACGGCACTAAGGTTCGAATGGAGTCCACGGATGTTAGTGAACCCCATTGTGAACGCGGTGGTGGGGCTGTGCACCGCTGTAGGACCTGCTCTCTTATTTGGCACTGTCATGGTTGATGAGAAAGGAAGGAGGAAGAAGCAGCTTGCGGGACCTGCGACAGGACAGATGGATGACCGTGACCTGCACATGGTCATAGGACGGCCGAACGGAGGCAGACTGATTCGCCGGACGGAAGGGCCCCCGTACCCTCCCGGGATAGGCCGCCGGGACCCCACATCCGGTCACCAACCGGCACGACGGACCTACCCAAGATTATGCGTGGCATGGTGAGGCAGCCTCTCGAGGTGGTTAGCCTCGATTGGGCCCCTGTACTGTACCACGGGCGGCCAGCGGAACAACCGTTTCTACAGGTCTCCCTGGCCGGCGAATCAATACACCTCCATCCGACAGTAGACCGACATACACGATCCTGCCAGCCATCATGTCACGTCGCAGGTTCCGCAAGAACCGGATGTACACTAGCTGATCCTGGAACGCGACCCACACAGTATGTGGGTCACTGTGGCAAGTTTTACACCATGTGTACGGTGGTCGCTATCCGGTCGGATGTAATATCCTACCACCAGCTGAGCGGATGTTAGCTCATAGATCCCTCGGTCGCCTCTTACGACCCCCTCGGGAAGGATAGGGGAAGCGGTTTGTATTCTTACGCCGCCGCTCCACGGACACTTCCAGTTAACATCCATTATCTTGTTTTGAGTCACTATTTTTTTCTATATACTGAATGACGAAATGAGCAAATCGTCCGCCTGATGGCAAGTGCCACGCCTGCCTATAAACTGTACCAACTCAGCTCAGAGCTCTGAAATACAAAGCACTGAGAGAAAAAGAGTCAGAGAGAAACGGAAAACTTATTTTTGTCGGGATTATTAATTGGTCAAGTGTGAGTCGGATTCATGATCTGGGTCATATTTTGTAAAAAAACAACTTGCTACGTATTTTGGTTTAGAGAATAGAAGAGCTTTTCAAAGGTAAAATAAGACAGACGGCACGGCGCAGCCTGTCTAATAAGGTTCCGTTGGCATCCATTGGGTACAGAACCCTAAAAAGACAACTGCTTCCTACTGGCTATATAATATTCATGCCACCCATTTTATAAGGAGGTCCAAGTCAAATTATATATCAGCATACCAAAGAACAAAAGAAAAGAAAGAAAGTAGAAATCTTCTTTCGAGTGGTAGAGCCACGCTGTAGACAGTTTTGTCTTCAGCATTAAGGCCCTACATCGAAACAAATGGGACATTTCTATCTCGTGTATATAATTGTGTACGTGGGATAGAGATTTAATATTTTGGTATACGTTTTTTGACTTTCTGCTCTAGGATTGTTCAAAAGGAATACACGATTCAATGAAATTTTCTCGATAGAAAAAAATCGCAAAGTTGTATCTATTTTTTTACGTTTTTGGCTGCCGAAGCGTAACCCTCATGAATAAGACAATTAAATTTACTTTAAAACATGGAGAATTATCGTATGAAAGTTTGGTCAAAGCAGTTTTAGATTTAATAATGAGTTTTATTAGAAAACAAGAAAAATCGTTTTGGCACATACGTTGTTTTATTCTGAAAGTACACTCAATATAGCCATCTCTTATTTTGCATTTCAAAAGTAATTGCGTCACTTTCATTCCCTCAATAGATCAGTCGGCGCGAGCGCCTTATCGTGGACGGACCTATGCCGTTTTTTTGCAGATCGGATTTTCGTGATTTCATGCATTAATATGATTTATTTACCCTCAAAGTCAATGTACATTTAATAATGCAAATAGATATAGGATGTACGCATATATTATATTATTTTCACTTGTTAGATCTCATAATATCTTCAACCAAGCCACTTCCATCAATAGACTCATTTAACATAAATGAGTATCCATAGATGATGAGCGTAATGTCACAGTGTAAGTACATAATAAATATTTTTTCGTCCTAATATGCGTATATTTCTGTACCCTCTGTGAAAAGTGATAAAAGTCTGAAAACCGAATTTTGAGAAAAAACTATTTAATGATATGATGCTATTTTAAAAATTCGCCAACTTTTTTTTACTCTATTCTATTCTCAGGATGTTTTAACTTTGATGGATTGGGATTACTTGCTATTAACATAAATGTACTATGATTTTTGTTTATAGTAACAATAATAATATGAGATAATAAAAAGAAACTAAATTTATATCATTAGCCATATGTTATAGTAGTTAATATGTGTATAATGATAAATGCATGTGTTAAATGGCACAAGTTTTTTTAAAACTTCTATCTGATAGGGTTGGAGTTAAAATAATTAAAATGCTGGAAGTAAGTCTGTTTAGAAAATATTAAGATTTGATGGATATTATGTATTTTGGATGAGTTAAAAAAATCTAACTTGTATCAATTAACACCCATTAATTCACTCAGTGTTAATGGATTCATATTTAGTTATATTACATAAAATAGAAATATTTCCAGGTTTAAAGTAATATAAGTTTTAGTCAGGGATCCCGGGTCCATTTTTGCACTTGATTACTATCAAGCTAATTTTCCGTGAGTAGCTTCGTTTCAATGAGACGCCCAACAATTTCCTGTGCGAAAATTCTTGATTGTGGTAGCTAACGGAGGTATCAAGGATAAAATATGTCGATTTGATGATTCTAAAAAAATTGTGTATTTGCATATTAAAAAAAAATAATTTTCATCAGATTCATCTGATAAATCTTCATTATCTACGCTTCTAACATAGCTGTCATCTTCATCTATTTCATTTTCCTCATTCGTCATATCTGACTTTGTAATAACATGAAAAAATTAAGTAAACTATATAATAATGAATACATGGTTAATTTTAAAACACCAGCAACCTCGCAGGACCAGATAGCTGACTCCATACGGAACAACTTTTGTTTTACGAGTTTGGATATAACTCAATATATTTAAAAAAAATGATTTTACAAGTTTTTGTTGTGTTGTGTTTTTCTTCGTAGACTGCGGCGCGGCGCGGCTTGCGCGCACTATATCAAAGGCGCCGGTCAGCTGCTCGGGAGTTCAAGGTCAAATGCGCTAGCCCGGTTCCCCACGCTTCGCGTGTTTGTTTACGTAATCTGCGATGCGCGTTGTAACATTCAAGACAGAAATTAAATGAATACTTATTTTTGTATGAAAATAAAATCTAACAAATTATCAAAAGTTGTAGAACAAAAGTAGTAGCTTATAACCTTAGGAATCTACCCCTGCGAGGTTGCTGGTGTTTTAAAAATAACCCTGTATAATCAATCAATAAATAACAATATTTTTGATAGGGTACCTTGTATGTCAGAAGATAATTATTCAAAACATGGACTTAAGGGGCCATCAAACCAATAATATATGAATATTATATTTGTCATCAATTATTGTCTATCTGAAATTTTCTGGCAATTTTTCTGTGGGGCATGTGTACATTACACCATACATTACAAATGAATGCAGTTCTTTTAATTTGTTGCTACAATTCTTGTTTTGTTGGTGGCAAACTAATTTTCATTTTTGAAGTGATAACATCTTATGGGAGGGTGAACCGATTCGTTCCGTAACACCAGCGGTCCATCGATCAACGGAAGGTTCGAGAATATTCGAGAACATTCCATGAGACGTCACGCGGGCCAGTTGACCAGCCAGCGTTAGCCGATCTCCCTGGATCTTTGAGAATTTTCGAAGTCTAAGGTGGTGTCACACGGTGACCAGTCTGCTTTGACCGGACTGTGACTGGACTTTGACCGGACTTTGACAGAACTATGACAGGACTTTGAACGGAATTCGACCGGACTTTAACTGGAGTTGACCGGACTTTGACCGGACTGTGACAGGACTATGACTGGAATGTGACCGGACTTTGACTGGACTTTGACAAGACTGACAGGACATTGACAGGACTCTGACAGGACTTTGACCAGAATTTGACCGGACTGTGACCGGACTTCAACTGGCTTTGACCAGACTGTGGCAGGACTTTGATCGGACTGTGACCGGACTTAACTGGATTTGACCGGGATTTGACCGGACTATGACCGGACTTTGACCGGATTTTGAAAGGACTTTGACCGGACTTTGACACAACTTTGACCGGACTTTGACAAGACATTGACAGGACTCTGACCGGACTTTGACACGACTTTGACCGGACTTCGACCGATCTTTGACCGCACTTTGACAGGATTTTATCAGGACTTTGACAGGACTTTGACTGGACTTTGACAGGACTTTGACCGGACTTTGACCGGACTTTGACCGGACTTTGACCGGACTTTGACAAGACTATGAGCGAACTGTGACCGGACTTTGAACAGTGTTGTGACCGGTCTGTGACCGGACTTAGAGTGGACTTTGACAGGACTTTGACCGAACTTTAACAGGACTTTGACCGGAATGTGACCGGATTGTGACCGGACTTTGACTGGACTTTGACTGGGCTTTGACCGGACTTTGACCGGACTTTGACAGGATTTTGACCGAACATTGACAGACCTATGACCGGACTTTGACAGGACTTTGACCGGACTGCAATCCAATGAAGTGATAACTTATTATGGGAGGGTAAACCGCTTTGTAACAACGCGTTACGGACCCACTCTGTCTGGCTTGCCTTTCTCTCACGCATACGGCAGCAGTAAGCAGGCTTCTCCTCTCTAAATTCAACCCACATTAGTTTAAGTTATCACTTCTGTCGTGCGTCCCGAGACGCACACTTTTTTTTATTTATTCCCTTATTCAAATCTATAAATCCTGGAACGGTCCTTGATCAAACCATACATTTTGTAGGAAAAATATTTTTTCAAATAATTTAGATAATTATCTTGAAATGTAACAAAAAAACCAGTTAGTATTAATTTTTTGAGTATCATCAAATCGACATATATTTATCCTTGCTACCTCTGTTACCACAATAAGTACCACAGTCGAGAATTTTCGCACAGGAAATTGTTATGCGTCTCATCAAAACGAAGCTACTCACGGAAAATTTGCTTGATAGTAATCAAGTGCAGAAATGGACCCGGATACCTGACTATTTCATTTTCATTTCAAATGTATGAAAATGACAAAATTTTGTCTGTCATTCCATTATCCTTCAAAACCGACGAAGTGTGTGTTTTACTTACACATGACAAACTTAGGATTCCATAGTAAAGAATAAAATCTAAACAAAAGTGGAAAGTATTATGCTGGTGGTAGGATATCCATATCCGCCCGGATAGCCACCACCGTACACGCAGTGTTAAAACCTGCCATAGCGGCTCACATCTTGTGTGGATCGCGTTCCAGGATCAGCCAGTGTATATCCAGTTCTACCGAGGGGCTTGCGACACGAGTTGATAGTTGTTTGGGGTGCGTATAAGGGTCCAACATTGTATCCCTGTGCCTGCATTGGTCATCCGCCTGTTCTGTCGCTGGGTCCTCGATTTGATTGTTCCCTCTTCAGAGTATGAAGAAGCATTACCACCGATAAACTTATTGTTTGTCGATGGTCGCTGGTTTTTTGGACTGGACTGCGCTTTCCATCAGATGTAGTGTAGTCACTTTGCCGTGATCGGCTAAAAAAAAATATCTTATGAACACATTTTGTTCGATTAATATTACACTTTTTATACCTTTGAAAGCGATTATCTCACCATCTATTAACAAAAAAATTAATAGATGGTGATTGATTTTTGAACATCTATCCGAAACGTGAGGGATACACGCTTCTATCACGATTTTTTAAATGTTAGTGATCCAGTTGCATAATTTCTCTGGAAGCCCAAAGGAAGGTAGCTTTAAAGAAGTGCTTTGTGCCATACCCGATAAAAGGTCTTCGCTATGCCCCAATTGGCTGCAAGCGCCTCCCCCTTGGTCTCAGTTGCTTCTGTCCATCTATATGGCAGGTAAATTAGAAGATTACCAGCGAGCGACTCCGGCGAAAGACGTACTGGCGGTCGCTAATCAATCGGTACTCCTCTAGGTACAGCAGGAGCTGACAGTTGATAATTCCATTATCGTAGAGAACAAGGAGGCGATGGTTATAAGCTTGTAATTGGACGGATCTTAGCGGTTGCCTTTTTTAGGATCGGGTGCACTAAACCGGCCTTCCAGGATTTCGGGACTACCCCTAATGCATAGGAGTGCCGGAAAAGACACGTTAAAACCGGTGCCAACTCAGGAGCACATGTCTGTAACACAATCGGAGGGATGCCATCGGGCCCACTTGACTTATGAGTAAACGGTGAATCTGTAGTAGGGATCTGGGAATCTGGGGAGGCTTGAAAATGGCGGATAGAAATGTGGTGGAAACCAAATTTATGGCCTACGGGAGTACGTGTCCATAACGTGCCAGGTAAACTCCAGTAATGTCGCTTAAGGTAATATTTTTACGTTTTAGAGAATCACAAAAGTACGTGGGTCACAAACATCCATGCTAAATCGTACCAAAGGTACGATGTGTTGGTATACTAGAGGAAGCTATTGACAGAGTCAATTGTCTTTATAAAAAGGATATTTAAGATACGGTGAAGTGGAAACATTCGTAAGTACTAGTCTAAGATAAACCCAGGCAGGACTGCTGGTGTCACTGGTGAGAGGGTAACCGATACATTTGGGTATCGATTGAATTGCGAAAACCGTACACATGGCGAAAAACTCACCATAGTGGTCTAATCAGACATGTCACACTTCAGGACTAGCCACTGTATATCCAGTAACTTCGGGCCCACATAATGCCGATGAGTAACAAAGTTAATCTTGTTGGTCGCAAATATATTTGAACTGGACTGTACTTAATACCAAGCCACTTTACTGTGTCAAGATAAAAAAAAACTTCAATATCACCATTTTGCTTTGCTTTAATTGTATTATTGCGAACAAATCTGGCGTAATTAATTGTAAGTGTGTCTTATGTTACAAATTGTGATATAACAAATTAAACATATTTGCTTTAAAATAAGGCCTCAGTTCAATTTAATATTCCTAAAGTAATATCAGCATACACAATTTTTTTATCGAAATTGTCCAAAGGTGGTCCTTATATCATTGCGAACGAATTTTATTTTCCGTTTTATATCAGATACAGGAATACCGACTAGACCGAAAAAAATAAGCTTTTAGACTTATATCACTTTGCACAGAGTGTACAGCTTTGTAATAGTCGATACGCCTGACGACAAACGAGCGCGGCTCGTCGCCCGAGCGCGTGCGATGCCTTCGGAGCTCCCCGCGAGCGGCTGCAAGCCACGCCCACCAAACTACGGATTATTTTCGCTGTAGCCTCTTAATGGGCCGGCTTGACCGACTTGTTACTAAAGTCTTACAGAAAACCGAAGTAAAGTAGCTGCTTGTTGCTGCGTTTCGTACGGTGAGTGAGATATCCGGAGGTACAAATCCTCCTCTCCTTCCCAACCCTTAATAATGGTTTTCCTTTAAGGTCGGCAACGCGTCCATGATTCAATAGGAGATCACTTACCATCAGGTGACCCACTTGCTCGTTTGCCGGCCTATGCTATAAAAAAATCTTCACGGCATCGCCCACGTAGTATAGACAGGGAAGTACCAAGTGTGTGGCTTAGAGTCACGATGACTAGTCCCCCATAATAAAGCAAGTAAATATGTTCGCGTGTAAGTGTGTGTAACGCACATAATTGCGCGGAAAGTGTGCTCTCATTGCGTTTAACGAGACAACTCTCGTTTGCTTTTATACCACAGACTTAGGTGTACTAGATGGGGCAGTATTTTTTTTAAATTATTATAACATGTACATAACAACTAACAAATACTCTTACCACAAGACTAAAAAATAAAACTATTAAAAAACTATAAACTATAAAGTATTTTTGAAGTGAAACTTCTTTTGCACCGTTGTGGTTTTAAAATCCGATGAAACGAAAAAACGACAGTAAAAAGAGACAAACATATTAATAAATAGGATTTAGCCTACGAGGGAATGAGATAGATAACAAGTGTTTTCTGTAATCTTCTTCTCCTCTTTGTTCGGGCTTTCTTAGTCGCCCTACTCTTGTGTTTACTGGAGTGTGCAGATTATGAAGGATCGAACTCAAGCAGTCATATATAAAATGCTGGGTTATATTATATATGTGTGTTGTGTGGGCCTTTGCATTACCGAACCGGAGAAATGGCGTCGTATGTGACTAATACTTGCTTCGGTCCAAGCGCTCTACGTATATATATTTGTACGTATGCTATCACGTCTCTTTGCGCCTACGTACAACGAAGCCTTCGGAAAATGTGTCATAAACAACGTGGTGTATCATTCACGTGTTTTATTTTTTCTGAAGTTTTAGTTCTGCCGTGTGTGTGCAATTCACACGAATTGCACACACACACTATTTTCTAGATTTTTTTGTAATATGTATATAGATTGTTCAACTCAATTTAGGCGATTTTTGTTGTTTATTTAGATTTAGTAAATAAAATTAAAACTTCTATTAGTTAATATAATTGATATAGTATTTTTGTATTGTTTAATAAAATGGCGTTCAAAGCTACCTGTCTATATCTATCTATGGAGCTATCTATCTTTTTCATCTTCACAACATACAAACCTGCAAGCCACATCCATCGTACCTAAGTGATCCGTAACCAAATTACTGCTTTTACGGTATCACAAGATAATGCTGCGTCTCCACGGCTGTTACACAGCCCGTTTATTTACGCGTATGTGAACGCGCCACGGTTTTACAACATACATCGTAAATGTATGCTCTATTATTTTATTATCGATATTTTTGATACTATCGTTGTTTTGATTATAACTTTGGTATTAATTTTATTTATATATATTTTATTTAATTGATTTTTTTATCCTGTCTCGACAAAATGACTACGCCACACCTGATGGTAAGTGTAGCGCAATCCAAGAATAGTGTCGACCAACGATAAACAGTGACGAGACGAGACGAGAATAACGAGACAAGGAAGTCACTCGCCTGATGGTAAGCGTCACGCCTGCCCATAAACAGAAGCACCACACATAACGTTGAGTTATAAAGCACTGCATGGCACTGAACTGCGCTCGTTACCCCGATACATAAGATTTTAAGACTCATTATGCCCAGTAATTTCACTGGTCTCAATATCCTTCAAACCGATACACAACAGTGCTTACACACTGTTGCTTGGCAGCAGGAATAGACAAAGCAGTGGTACCAACCCAGACGGCCTCTCGCATACGAGGGACCTACCACCTTGTTACTTGTAAAATTCGTTTAAATTAGTTTTATTTCAATGTGTAATATTCGCATATAATAATAATCATTATGTGATAATTATGTATAAGAAGTCGCTAAGAAATAACGAAAGTACCTAATTAGAAAAGTCATTTTTTTTTATTTGATTGAATGACGACACGAGCAAGGCGCTCGCCTGGTGGTAAGCGTCACGCCTGCCCATAAACAGAAATAACACCACACAGAACTTTGAATTACAGAGCACTGCATGATACTAAACTGAATTTTATAATTATCATACAAATCCATATAATAAAGATATCAAATGCCAACACAATGAGATGATTGTGCGTGTATCGGTTGTGATAAACTTTATCAAGTTCTTCCCGTTCCTGTTTGCCAGGTTGTATCGTTGATGGATCACGTCTCAGGAGATTTGAGGGGAACTGTTTTATACATATGTATATGTACACAAGGAAGGTCCCTCGTATGCGAGAGGCCGTCTGGGTTGGTACCAATCAACAGTATGTAAGCACTGTTGTGTTTCGGTTTGAAGGACATTGAAGCCAGTGAAATTATTGAGCGTTATGAGATTTAACATCTTATGTCTCGGGGTGATGAGTGCAGTTCAGTGCCATGCAGTGCTTTGTAATTATTCATTATTATATATGGTGTTGCTTCTGTTTATGGGCAGGCGTGGCGCTTACCATCAGGCGAGCGCCTTACTCGTTATTCATTCAAATAATATATAAAAAAACGTATAGGTTTGATAGAATAATACGAGAAATATGTGTATATTTATATACTGCGCCTCATTGTATTATGGCTCAGAAAAGTAGTGGCTTGCTACTGCATTTCTTATGGTGATTGAGATATCCGAAGGTCAAAATCCCTTCTCCCCTTCTCAATCCCTCAATTGGATGCAAATATGCAATAATATTTCAACCCACATCAATTAAAAATTGAGATGTCAATGTAATGGACAGGGAGCCCTCGGGTAGCTGATCCACTTGACTACTATCAAGCTCATTTTCCGTGAGTAGCTTCGTTTCGATGAGACGACCAACTATTCCCTATGCGAAAATTCTCTATTGTGGTAGCTAACAGAGGTAGCAAGGATAGAATATTTCGATTTGATGATACTCAAAAAATTATTATTTTATTTGTAGGATAATATGACAGTTAAATTATATAAATATTAACTAAGTAAATACAAAAAAATCAGCTGGTTTTAATATTTATATAATTTAACTGTCATATTGTCCTACAAATAAAATAATAATTATTTGAGTATCATCAAATCGAAATATTCTATCCGTCAAGTGGATCAGCTACCCGAGGGTTCCCTATCCATAACATGTCATTTCAACAAGACAATGTAATTAACAGTTTTTATAAAGTCGGGTCTCTTCCTACCTAATAGATACGATTACGATTCTTAGCGGTCTTTGCGATTAAAAATAAATACGCCCAACAGTCACACACATAGTCCTTGGCGCCTAATGTATAGACCAGAAATGAAGCAACGAAGTTAGCAAAAAACATAGACTAAATTAGGTATAGTTATATTATATATAACTATAGGTTATATTCAATGGAATAAAAATAATTTTGATATAAATTACTACCGCTATGATTAACTTGTAATTATTATTAAAACGTTTATGAAAATGTATTGAATTTTACTATTTATTTATATTTTTTAATAAAAAGGTCTATTAAGACGGTCCGAATTGCAAGCGAAGCAGTTGATGAACTAAAATTGAATCGTGTGAACCCGCTATGACATTTAATGCGAAAAACATAGCTTTCTTTTCTTTACGCAGTCTATTTCGAATTTGTATGGACACGCGATTCATGGGTTTCTGCAATATACTGACTGGATGTTCAATAAAATATATAGAGTAAATATTTATTGCTCATCGTTGCCTCGGGCACAGTAATTATTTATTCAGTACATGTTGACCAGTTGGATGTGTCTTAATACTTTATATTGAATGTTACTGTGAAATACTTTGTTTGTTACTTAACATCGTAAGACTTACATTTTGTTTAATAAAGTTTCTCTGGGGATTATATTCAATGTTCCTATGTTCATTTATTATTTGACGAATTAATATTTCAGGTTTTAATAAAGTTTCATCATAATGCTTTATTCTTCAGGTAAAGCTGATATATCATTTGTTTTTCTTAATCTATGATAAACTGTAAACAAACATTCTTTATCTTATTATTAAAAGTAAACCACTATTTATTCGATATTGCACCTGATGTTGTTTTTATTATCCGAGCACGGCAAAGTACTGGCGTTACACCTGATAGACCACTGACAAACAATGAGTTTATCGGTAGTCACCAGAGTCATGCCGGTCTTTATAAATGTCTCTTCCCTCTTCGGAGAGGGAAGAAGTTATAAGTAATAAAGAGGTCTGCGACGAGACAGATGGATGACCGATACAGGCACAGGTATACAAGGATGTACCACTATACCCGCCCCAACCGGTTGGTTGGGGAGGCGTTGGTTGTGATGGTTATCAAGCCTTGTCGTAAGCCCATTTAGAGAACCGAATATACACTGGCTGATCCTGGAACGCGATATACACAACGTGTATGGGTCACTATGGCAGGTTTCGGTGTGACTGGCATCTTTGAACTTTGTTCATGATTTTTATCCCGACAACAAACTGACTACAAGAACATACCCTGTCGAAGTTCAAGTATCAACAAGTACAGTCAAAGATATATATGCCACTTACGATATGCTAATCTGTGTTCTAATGTTATTATAATGTATGCGTCTAGTGTGATAATAATAGTGATTGATTGAGTACAAAAACGTGTGGGAGTCCACATTACCACTGGACAAAGCGACGGTTACACACGAGAAATGGTTATGGAATAATAAATACGAAAGTTATATATACTTTCTTATGCAATGATGCCAACCTCCGTGGCGCAGTGGGCGTGTAGTCGGCTACGAAGCGTGAGCCCGTGGGTTCGATTCACGCACCAAATGTTTGTGTGATTCACGAATATTGGTTTCGAGTCTGGGTGTTGTGGGACCGCAAGTCCCTCGTGATTCTTTATACGATACAGGCTTAACGTAGTGTGGGGTCAGGACTATGTGTATGATTGTTGGGTGTATTTATAGTTACACACTATTTTTGTGTCTTTCTACCCACTTTATAAATCGCGTTGACAGAGAAAAACAATAGAGTGTTAACTAATCGATGATTATGTAAGGTTTATAAGTAAGGCCCAAAGTGAATAACTGAACGCTTATAAACCTCTGACATTACATCATTTTGTCTATTTCCGCCGCCAAGCAGCAGTGTGTAAGAACTGCTGTATTTCGGTTTGAAGGACATTGAAGCTACATTAGCGGAGGCCGCCAAACGAGCAAGTGAGTCAGCTGATGGTAAGTGATCTCCATCGTTCATGACCATTCAAAATACCAGAGGAATCATGGCTGCGGACCTTAAAGGACAGGAATAATTAATGGGTATAGGGGGGGATATGGAGCACCGTACGAAACACAGCAGCAAGCCGCTACCTTACGTCAGTTTTCTGTGAGACAGTGGTTATCGAGCCCGCTCATTCATGCTGTAGACAAAACTGTCTACAACGTGGTTCTACCACTTATAATGAGTCTATCGAAACTTTTTTGAGTGAATGTACAGAGATAATATATCAAATCTAATAATAATCCATCAACATTCCGAAATACTAATTTGTGTTTTGAATATTTATATTTATGCTGATATGACGACGACCTCCGTGTCTTAATTGATTATAGGATATTTATAGATCGGCCTTACATAGCATACTTACCTATATGTATATTTCTAAACAGTAATTATTTATCAAATCAATGACTCATTCATTGTCACATTATCTGACGTAAGAATTGTTCCTTATATGTTTAGTTAAAGAACCAAGCAGTTAGCTGCAGCGCAAGTTGTATTTTTTATTTATTGAAGTGATAACTTCTTATGGGAGGGTGAACCGAAACGTTCCGTAACGCGAGCGGTCCATCGACCAGCCAGCGCTAGCCGACCTCCCTGGAACATCGATAATTTCGAAGTCCCAGGTTGCGGCACACAGTGACCAGTCGGCTTGGACCGGACTTCGACCGGACTTTGCCACGACTTTGCCACGACTTTGCCACGACTTTGACACGACTTTGACACGACTCTGACACGACTTTGACACGACTCTGACACGATTTTGACATGACTTTGACACGACTTTGACACGCCTTTGACACGACTCTGACACGATTTTGACACGACTTTGACACGACTTTGACACGACTTAGACACTATTTTGTTACGACTGCCACGAGTTTGACACGACTTTGACATGACTTTGACACGATTTTGACACGACTTTGACACGACTCTGACAAGACTCTGACACGATTTTGACACAACTCTGACACGATTTTGACACGACTCTGACACGATTTTGACATGACTTTGACACAAATTTGACATGACTTTGACACGACTTTGACACGACTTTGCCACGATTTTGACACGACTCTGACACGATTTTGACATGACTATGACACGACTTAGACATGACTTTGATACGATTTTGACACGACTTTGACACGATTTTGACACGACTTTGACATGACTGACACGATTTTGACACGACTTTGATACGATTTTGACACGACTCTGACACAATTTTGACACGACTTTGACAAGACTCTGACACGATTTTGACACGACTTTGACACGACTTTGACACGACTTTGACATGACTTTGACACGACTTTGACACGACTCTGATACGATTTTGACACGACTGTGATACGACTGTGTCAGGCTCCTCCGCTCTCACTTTAACCCACATTAGTTTAAGTTATCACTTCTGTCGAGCGTCCCGGGACGCACACTTTTTTTTTGTTAAATTTGTTTTTAATTTTGGGTGGCGTTTCTCTAGGCCGAGGTCTGGATGAAAATCAGCGCCAAGCAATTTATTGTTTGGCATTATGCTGATCTTGATCCTCTTGGCACTGTTGTGGTGGGACATATTCCGTCCATACTTGTTGGTATTTTTAATTTGTTTCTTTATTATTTTTTTATAATATACTTACACAAAAACTTTTACCACCCAATGGTTGTCAATAAATGTTTCTTCCTTTCTAAGTGAGCCTCATACTTGTTTATTGGCCTATGCTATAAAAAAACTACCTCGGTAGCGAAGTTGTAATGCGTCCGCAGTATACATGCTGTGCTGAAGTCTCGGGTTCGATCCCGAGTTGTAAGAATAATATTGAGTTTATCTATCACGAAATGCTCAATATCAACTTGGAGCCTGAAATTGTGCCCCACATGGCGATAGGCTCGCCCCTATTACATCACAAGACGGAATAAATTCGGCGAAATGTGGTTGAACTAGTTATACCTCTGTCTACCCCTTCGAGGATTATAGGCGTAAGTGCGTATAAGCTATAAACAATCCAATACTCACGTATTTTATCGAAATCAAAAACTCACAGAAAATTATTACTCCGGCTTCGGAATCGAACTTAGGACAACTGGTTTCACATGTACCTATGCTGTTACTGGACCAATAAGGCGATAAAAAACATAATGTATTTCAAAATAAGTAGCCTCTAACAACTGTGGAACTAGAAGCTCTTTACATAACATTTGTATGACAAATAAAATTATCATAAAGTGATTCTTGAGTACACGCTCATTATAAGGCATAGGGTATTTCTGGAAGCGATAAGTATTACATTTTGAAATTGATATTTTTTTATTATAAAATGGCTAGACAGTACACAAATCGAAATCATTTATCCTGAAAAATTTGATTATTAAATGACAGTTTAACATCTATTTTTTTAAGCTAGATCACGTTATGACGGCATTTCGAGGGTAGCCGTGATAAGAAATGTCGAAACAAACGCAGCCTTTGCCTCTTTTAATATCATTAAACGCAACACCGATCTGTCACTTCACGTTAGTTTTCTGAGAGACAGTGCTGATAACACGGTCGAGTCGACCTATTTATGATGTAGACAAAAGTGTCCACAGCGTAGCACTGCCACTTCAATCCACGATCTTTCAAACCTGAATACAACAATGCTCGAAGGAAGAACGAAGTCAGAAATAAATGTGGTACTTAAGAAGTTATATCTGTACAAAGTGGTGGGGTGGTTGTTGAGTGGTAGAGCCACGCCTTAAACAGTTTTGTCTACAGCATTAATGGGCCGGCTTGACCGGATCGTTACCATTGTCTCACAGACAACCGACGTAAAGTAGCGGCTTGCTGCTGCGTTTCGTATGGTGAGTGAAACATCCGGAGGCCCAAATCCCCCTCCCCTTCCCAATCCGTAATTATCCCTACCCTTTAAGGTTGGCAACGCGCTCATGATTCTTCTGGTATTTTGGGCGTACATGTGTGGTGAAGATCTCTTACTCGTTTGCAGGCCTCTGCAATAAAAAAACAAAGAGACCTAGCACGTATCAAATAATTCCACATCTAGTATCATATAGTTCTTTGCCGATACAAACATCAGCGTAACAGAATATTAAAACGCTCCCATTGTAGTTTTCGGAGGCGGAATATAGAGTAACTCCCGACCCTATACAATCTGCATATCGTAGGGGAGCTAGTAAGAATGTGGGATCATGGTAAACTCAGGAATAGTACTATAAAGCATTATGTAAGCACTGTTGTGTTTCGGCAGGAATAGTACTGTTGTGTTTCGGTTTGAAGGACATTGAAGCCAGTGAAATTATTAGGCATTATGAGACTTAACATCTTATGTTTTAGCGTTACGAGCGCAGTTCAGTGCCATGCTTTGTAATTGAACGTTCTGAGTGGTGTTGCTTCTGTTTGTGGGCAGGCGTGGCGCTTACCATCAGGCGAGCGCCTTGCTCGTCTTGTCATTCAATCAAATAAAAAGTGTAATAACTTCAAACTGATTGCTGTACTTTTATTTCAATCGCACAGTGTTCAAAATCACTCAAGCTTTAGTATTATCAATCGATTCCCATGTTCTATAATCGATTATTGAATAAACTCTACCTACCTCCCTCGGAATGGGGCGCGATGTGACGTCACCCCCACCACAGAGGAAACTATAAACCATTTGCATGGGCTGTCCGAATTTTAGGAGACGGCTGCCATGAATACATAATGCGATTGTCGGTATGTCGTGTATTGGCCTTTGTTATCATTTTTACGCAGTTTTAAATTTATGAATAAAACTAGCTTTTGCTCGCGGCTCCGCCCGCGTGATCTGCTTTTTCCGGGATATCCTTTCTTAGCGGATGCCTACGTCATAACATCTACCTGCATGCCAAATTTCAGACCGACCCCTCCAGTGGTTTGGGCTGTGCGTTGATAGATCACTATGTCAGTCAGTCACCTTTGAGTTTTATATATTTAAATGTTCTCAATTCAACATAAAAATAAATATCTTTTTGTAAATATAATCACGTATAACTTATTGCTTATTGACTAATAAAGTGCAATAACACCGACTCAAAACTAGAAAATAATTAAATTTTGTATCTATGTGCCTTTTTTTAATCGGTTTTATTTTTATTTAATATATATATTTTACAATCATTAGTGGAGGAATAGGCAAAATCAATGCAAATATATTGAAGATTTAGTTTTTTATCTCAGATTTCGAGAAAGAAAGTGAAAGAAAAGGATCACTCTCACATTTTGTTTGACAGTGGTCGCTAGTTTTTTGGACTGCATTGTGCTTACCATCAAGTGTCCTGCAGTCACTTTACCGTGCTCGGATGAAAAAAAACTCTGTGAAAACTTGTGAGTGATCTATTTCTATTTCCTATTTAGAACCTTTGGCGTATTTTTATCAGTTAAATAAGCCCAAATTGAGTGGTAGAGCCACGCTGTAGACAGTTTTGTCTACAGCATGAATGGGCTGGCTCGACCGGGTCGTTACCACTGTCTCACAGAAAACCGACGTAAAGTAGCGGCTTGCTGCTGCGTTTCGTACGGTGAGTGAGATATCCGGAAGCCCAAATCCCCTCCCCTTCCCAATCCCTAGTTATCCCTTTCCTTTAAGGTCGGCAACGCGCCCATGATTCTTCTGGTGGTGGGCGTACATGGGCGGTGGAGATCACTTACCATCAGGTGACCCACTTGCTCGTTTGCCGGCCTATGCTATAAAAAAGAAAAAAAAAAAAAAGCCCTTAAAATAAATCCTTCCTAGCCAATACACAGCGTAGTTAATGGACGAACATTAGCCGCGGCAATACGCTTTGCATATTAACTGCGCGACTTCCTATCACGGGCAGTGGGACTAGCTCAATACGTCTGCCTGATAAATGCTCGTATTGACTCCACTGGGAATATTCCTAGTATAGAAATAAACACGGCTATTTAGGTTAGTCAGAATATTGAATCCTACTAATATTATAAACGCGAAAGTTTGTAAGTATGGATGGATGGATGGATGTATGTTTGTTACTCTTTCACGTAAATACTACTGAATGGATGTTGATGAAACTTTACAATAATATAGCTTATACATCAGAATAAGACATAGGCTACTTTTTATCCCGGAAAAACGCAGATCACGTGGGCGGAGCCGCGAGCAAAAGCTAGTAGTTCATATATGAGTGGTAGAGCCACGCTGTAGATAGTTTTGTCGAATGGGTCGGATCGACCGGGTCATTACCACTGTCTCGGAGAAGACCGACGTAAAGTAGCGGCTTGCTGCTGCGTTTGGTACGGTGCGTGAGATATCCGGAGGCCCAAATCCCCTTCCCAATCCCTTAATTATCTCTTCCCTTTAAGGTCGGCAACGCGCCTATGATTCTTCTAATATTGTGGGCGTACATGGGCGGTGGAGATCACTTACTATCAGGTGACCCAGTTGCTCGTTTGCCGGTCTATACTATAAAAAAGGAGTTGTAGTTTCAACAGTGAAATGTAACATATTTGGTCTTCTTAGATCTTAAAAGATAACTAAGTAAGGATTTGTATAAACCGTTCCATATGGCAAAATAATAATCAGATAAAACTATCCGACTGATCATTTAGATAGATCTAGATAGTTTTTATTTTATTGTCTTCCAAATAAAGTAACTTAAAAGCAAGGATGGGAGGATACTTGTATCCGACCGGATAGCGACCACCGTACACTGGTGCTAAAACCTGCCATAGTGGCCCACCTTGTGTGGGTCGCGTTCCAGGGTCAGCCAGTGTATATCCGGTTCTCCCCAGGGGGCTTGCCCCCTGATCCTCACCCTTTTCCCATCCCTTTTACCTTTCTCTCCCCCTTGGCCCTTTGGCAGGCCGGCATGATCTTGCCGACCTACGATGGACACATTGTTTATCGTTGGTCGACACTATTCTTGGATTGCGCTACACTTACCACCAGGTGTAGCGTAGTCACTTTGCCGAGTCAGGATAAAAAAAAAGTAAGGATTGGTATTGTACATAAACCGTTCCATATAACAAAAAAAATAAACAGATTAAAAAATCCGACTGATCATTTAGATAGATTTTTTTATTGCCTACCAAATAAAGTAACTTAAAAGCAAGGATAGTACAGCGATGATAATACAATGGGCGGTCTTATCGCGAGCGGTGATTTCTTCCAGACAACCTTAATCATCAGCAGACCAGATTATTCTACTTTCGATTAACTCTTCTTCCACCTGCCTTTATCTCAACATGCTTTTAAAAGTCAAATCTACATGGTGTACACGTGTGTTGACACAATATGTTTGAGGAAGATTGGCTTGTAGTGAATCCCTCTAGAGAGAAAACACATCTAAACCCGAAACAAATATTCGTGGATCACACAAAAATTTGTCTTGGTCCGGGAATTAACCCCGCAGCCTCTGGCTTCACAGGCTACTTGTCCACTGTCCCATGAATGCTGTTAAATTCGATTCACATTTAAAAAAAGAAAATCCAGTCACTTCTGATAATAATGTTACATTTTATTTACCATCATAAAAATTTGTCCTAGTCAGCCATCATTAAAATAACGGCCAATAGGATCGTATCATTTTAGAATCGCGTTCGATTTTCAAATTCCACGCGTTGATTCAGCCAATCGCAAATCACTAGATTTAAAAACTTTGTTATCCCTTTTACAATAAATGGTTGTAGGTTGTCAGTATTTTATTGGTTTAGAATATATTAAGTATATTGATATTGAGAATATATTGATATTGGATAGAATTCTAGCATTATATTAAAATATTATATCTTCCTGATACGTTCTTTATTCAGTTATTCTTCTATTATATAAAAATATGCTGGATTATACACTTAATAGTCATTTCTGCAAATCACCTACTGCAAGTCATGGAAGTATATCTTATTATTCATCTGAATAGCGAATGAAAATGGCAAAAGTGACATCACAAAGAAATTTGAATTACAAAGTACTACATGGCACTGCACTCTCTTCACTCCGAGATATAAGATGTTGTTTCATAGTGCCCAGTAATTTCACTATCTTCAATGTCCTTCAAACAAGAACAAACGCTAAAACGATAGGTATTGTAAACATAAACCGATCAGAGGAGAGAGAATGTTCCAACGTTTCAGATTTTATGCCACTACGTCACGAAAGCCTCGTAAAAGTTGTTTTATAAGAACTAAATGCGTCGCGGTGGTTCGTTTTACGATATTTGAATGTTGGCATGAAGGTGAATGTTATTATTTGTGTTGTGCTTGGCAAATTGCTTTTTTGATGGTGGCTATACCGTGTTCGATTTTTGAAATGGTTCGAAAGGAATTTATGTAACAACTGTATGGCAATAAAGGAAACATAAACGAATATGCAAATGCGCGCCAAAAGGCTCTAACTGGATTTGAGCCAATATAATTTGATGTCACTACACCCATTTAACGTTGGTTTACTGATGATATAGCTAATGCTAAACATACGGTCGTTAGTTTGATTCACAGGTCAGGACATTTCTATGATTCTATGATTGATAATGTCTTAAAAGCGAAAAGCGAGCACGGCAAAGTGACCCACTACACCTGACAAACAATGATGTTTATCAGTTGTCACCGGTTTTCGGTTGGATTTCTATAAGACAGTGGTAACAGATCCGGTCGAACTGGCCCATTTATGCTGTAGACAAAACAGTCTACAGCGTAGCTCTACCACTTAAGATCTGGCGAAGTAGAGATATCTAGTGCGAAAGCGAATCCTGGAATTAAACCGGCATAACGCGAGGCAGAAAGAAAAAAAGCATAATTACTCAAAGTAATATTCAGTCAAATATTAATTATAATTTAAGATAATATTGTAATAATTAACATTATGGTATACAAACAGAGGTCTGCCGTTTAAAATCTCATTAACCCCGAACCCCATAAAATCCACGGGAGTTACACGGTCCACATTATAACACAATTTGAATAAAGCTTTCCTAATTACCAATTGTTTTGTAATAATTACGACACCTTTGTTTTGGTATGGATTATGGTGATGAGCAGAGCGATTATAATACAGTACATTATTATGCATATTATAGAGTATTATTTCTTTTTATTTGATGGAATGACGGGACGAGCAAGGCGCTCCTCTGATGGTAAGCGCCACGCCTGCCCATAAACAGAAGCAACACTACACAGAATTTTGAATTACAAAGCACTGCATGGCACTGAACTGCGCTCGTCACCCCGAGACATAAGATGTTAGTCTCATAATGCCCAGTACTTTCAGTGGCTTCAATGTCCTTCAAACCGAAACACAACAGTGCTTACACACTGTGGCTTGGCGATGTATAATAAAGTATCCACTACAAAATTAAACCTTGAACATACTATAATAAGCGTATTTCACTGGTCAACACCGTCCTAGAGACTTTTTGTGGTACAATTACGACTGAATTAAGGTATAAAAATCGCTTCGCTCATCACAGCGCCCGCACCCAGACGCTTATTTCCATACGGTGTACATTAAGACGCCGCGCGCATATTCATGATACGCCGCACGGTGGTCCCGGGTTCGACTCATGTCATGAGTCATTTGTGACGCATATGCATGCGCTAGGAAGCATAAAGTGAGATTTTATCTCGGTTTTTACGAATCGCGTGTAGTGTTAGCTTTCTAAACGAACGCTTATAATGTTTCGATTAAAGCAAAATATAACTCATTATTGAATCCGGTTATTTTTTTTTAAATTTATTTATTAAGGTACACTTAACAGAGTTTGACAATACTAATACTAAGTTGCTTAAATATTAGGTAGGTACAGTTCTAAAGTCTAACAAAATACAATTGAAACTGAAAACAATATTACTAGATTAGGTGACACATAATGTACTTGTTTAGTTACAAAATTATAAAGAAAGAAACAAACAAATAGTATTAACATTAAAGATAAGAGTTTTAGCAGTATGCATTTTTTACGAACAAGTACCTACATGTAACCTGTGTCTAATCATACCAACCTGATTAGTCTCTCTGGAGAAATAACCTCTTTTTTAAGTCGGTAAAATAAAAACATTCTGTAACGGGTTTTTATTAGAGCTACGTAATAACATCAATATGTATGTCATGTCGTATGAAAATCCCTCACTCTGAGTTAAACCTGTATCGTGAGTATCAGGAACTGTGAGGGACTTACGGTCCCTCTGTTGACTCTTTACGTACTCTGAAGAGGTTGTAAGATATAAAAAAGTATCGAAAGGATTTGATCTGCGCTGTAGCTAGTTCTGTCTACAGCCAATGGGCCAGCTTCACTGGGCTCATACCACTATCCTACAGAAAACTAACTATATTATATTAGCAACTTAACATGCTTTTACAGACCCATCTTGTAAAGTAAATAAACGTTTTATTTTGAAGTTTTGTTAATTCAAAACAAAACTTCAAAATTATTTTATAACTTTCTATATAATTCCTTTTTTTATACATTTACAGGAAAAACTAATTTTATATATATTAGTCTGTAAGTATTCTTACTTACCTTTCAAAGTTCATGTTTAAGTTTCCGATTAAAAAAAACAACAAATTGGTGTTAGAAGTTATACCCGATATGATTTTCCACTTATAAACTTGGCGAACCGTGGTTATATTAGCCGCATCTCTGCCTACCACTTCGTGATGTATGCTTGAACCTATGTAAATTAACACCTGGTCAATGACCAGTACAGGATAGGTAAGAAAAACAATTCAGTTACTTTGTATGCAAGTACTGCTTTCGCGACCAATGAAAATCACCTATCGTTTGTTGACATAGTTTTTGGATTGTATTGGACGTACCATTAGGTTTAGAAGACAAGTCACGTTTCGGATTTATCCACTGGATAATCAGATACTTCGTAGACCGCAGCGACGTGTAACAAGAGCGAGTACCTTTGACATACAATCAGTCTATATTCTATATCGAATGGTTAATGTCAAAGATTTCGAGCCGCCGAATATCTATACCCACCCCAACCAACCATCAAGCCCTTTTTTTATTTTTTTTTATTTATAGCATAGGCCGGCAAACGAGCAAGTGGGTCACCTGATGGTAAGTGATCTCCACCGCCCATGTACGCCCACCACCAGAAGAATCATGGGCGCGTTGCCGACCTTAAAGGAAAGGGATAATTAGGGATTGGAAAGGGGAGGGGATTTGGGCTTCCGGATATCTCACTCACCGTACGAAACGCAGCAGCAAGCCGCTACTTTACGTCGGTTTTCTGTGAGACAGTGGTAACGACCCGGTCGAGCCAGCCCATTCATGCTGTAGACAAAACTGTCTACAGCGTGGCTCTACCACTCAAGAGTCATGTCGCAAGCCCCTCGGGAGAACTGGATATACACTGGCTGATCCTGAAACGTGATCCACACAAGGTGTGTGGATCTCTATGGCAGGTTTTAACACCATATATACGGTGGTCACTATCCGGGCGGATATGAATATCCTACCACCAGCAAAGCACTTTACCGAGGCAGATTATAATTATCCAATGACAGGAGTTGGGTCATATTTCTCGATGACTTTTATTGTTTTACGTCAGTATAGCGAATGAAACATCGCGTCGGATTGACTGACGTCGCGGTAAAAACAGATTCTTAGAAACGACAGTGGAGTTACCAAAGTGGGGGAAATCACTTCATACTCGCCATGGAAACGAATCGAGTTTTGTTTAGTCTCGTATGATGTTAACGCATAATTAGTGTTAATAATAAATTAACATGACGTACCATAGTTATTCGTTAATTGGTTCTCTTCCGTAGATAACATGGGTAATGTAATAAAGCATCAATCAATGCAATTCAAAGAACGCTTATGGAATTCAAATTCAAGATACGTCAGGTACTAAATTGCACTTTAGCGACAGAAGCGAAACTAGTGTTTTTTTTTATTGTCGGCAAATACGGTATTTTTTTATTTTTTATTTTGTATTATGCGAGACAGTGGCAACGACCCGGTAGAGCCGGCCCATTCATGCTATAGACAAAACTGTCTACAGCTTGATTCTACCACTCATAAATTTCTGGACTGACTATATTTATTTACTCCAATATGAATGAATGAAAATAAGCTAAATGAAAGATCTTCTTAATCAGCCGTATATGTCTCTATTAATACTTTTATAACTTTTATTAATGTAAGCTACTTACGTACTTTTGATTTGACGAAAATACAGCATTGTAAGTTGATTCTTTTCAAATGTTACTTAAAGTAAGTTAGGACCCATAATATGTAATGGATTACTAGATCTTTTTTTTGTTTTTTTATAGCATAGATCGGCAAACGAGCAAGTGGGTCACCTGATGATAAGTGATCTCCACCGCCCATATATGCCCACAATATCAGAAGAATTATGGGCGCGTTGCCGACCTTAAAGGAAAGGGATAATTAGGGATTGGGAAGGGGAGGGGTATTTGGGCCTCCGGATATCTCACTCACCGTACGAAACGCAGCAGCAAGCCGCTACTTTACGTCGGTTTTCTGTGAGACAGTGGTAATGACCCGGTTGAGCCGGCCCAATCATGCTGTAGACAAACTGTCTACAGCGTGGCTCTACCACTCAGTAAATATCAGATCTGATATATTAATAATATTATGTCCGTCGCGTTCAAGTTTAAACGCATAATATGTGAGTTAGTTATGCAGTCTTACGTCAGTCCATAAGCAAAACTCACAAATGCAATTAGACAAAAGTCATCAGCTAAATTAAACAAAAATACTCGATCGAAAAGTCACAAAAACTTTTTTATGAGAAAAAGGCCCGTGGTAGGCGTTCCAAAGGTCATAATTTACGGCGCGAGATATAAAACAACTTGAAAACATAATTGTAGGTGTAGATGGTTAAGGAACGGACGGACACGCGGCTCTTAAATATATGTTTTGAATTATTATCATTGGCAGCTGCCCTTTGGAGATTTAAATATTTTATCTGCGACTGAAGTTTCTGTAGCGGCCAGTGTCATATATAAATATATCCTTGTGTTGGCATTAAATGTTTCGTAATAAAATTATATGATTTTTAACTAGATTTTTTATGGCACTGGCGGCATAATTTTTCTTCTATAGTGTCTTATTTTCGTCAGTGATTTACAGTGAACAGTGTCAGTTATACTAGCTTCGGATCACAAGATTGAGCAATATAAAAATTTAACGTTTTTAAATTATGAGCACTTTAAAGCACTGGCAGAATGTTTGTTAGGTTTTCTTTATAAAATAGGCCGGCAAACACACAAGTGGGTCACCTGTTGGTATGTGATTTCCACCGCCAATGTAGGCCAACAATACCCTGGACGCGTTGTCGGTCTTAAAGGAAAGGTATAATTAAAGGATTTGGGAAAGGGGGAAGCGAGATTTGCGCCTCTAGATAGTAGTGGCTACGTCAGTTTTCTGTGAGACAGTGGTAACGGCCCGGTCGAAACCGCTAATTTATGATGTAAATAAACAGAACTCTATCCATCGCTTACCATCACGTGTAATGCAGTCACTGCCGTGACCGGATCAAAAAAAAGAAATAGACTTTTTAATAGTTTATATTATTTTAATAATCTCGGTCCCAATTTACGCTCTTTTACGCTTCCTTTGTTGTTTTTCTAAGAGATTTATTAGTCCAACAAAGGACCGAATATTTTGTATAATAGTGACACATCTTATAAACAACATAAAAACATTTTAAAGCAATTTTCATTTCTCTTATATTTTATTGCCAAAACTCTCTGGCGCTGTTCCCAACACATAAAAATGCGTTTCATAATATTAGATATCAATAAGATTTAAAGTGGCAGATGTTAAAAGGATACTCGAAGCAAAAACCGTACGGGCTAAGGACGTAAATTATATTCAAAGCAACGCCCATGTGTTTTTGTGTGAATGAAAAATTACGTTTAACTTTTTTTCGCCGTTTTCGAGTATCTTTAAGCGTTCGTGTTTTGTATCGGGAATTGACTTGGAGTTGGGTTGGTAATATACATGTATGCGGTCAGATTTTGGAGTGTTCTTTATAATCGTGATTTGAAACTCGATGAAACGAAAATGCGTCACGACAAAGAGATAAACGTATTCATAAATAGGATTTAGCCTGCGAGAGAATGAGATAGATTACGAGCATGCTATCACGTGTCTTTGCGCTGGTGTACATCGAAGCCTTCGGAAAATGTGTCATAAACAACGTGGTGTATTATTCACGTGTTATATTTTTTTTGCATTTGCGTATTAAAATTCGTTGGTTAATTAATTTATTTTAATAATTCTGAAGCTTCACGTCTGCCGTGTGTGAATTGCACACACACACTTTTTTCTGCTACTGAAAATTCATTACGCTACAACTGATGGTAAGTGCAGGGCAGTATATGAAGAATAGCGAATACTCACGATGTATCTTTTGTCAGTTGACCTTGGCTTCGATTCCTAGGCTAGGCAAAAAAGATTGAGTTTTTAGATTCCAAAAACTAGCATCAATTGGCCGGAATTAGAATTTGTGCTAAATATAATAGACCAAAAAAAATCGGCAAAAAAAATGTCGAAACTTGCATCTCTGCTTACCTCTACTAGGATATGAGCGTGAGATTATGTTGTGTTAAACCAAACTGAGTATGTTCCCTTAGAAAAGCTTCCGAGAATTCTATATGAAAAATTCCCTATTTCCGATACTTATAAAAAAACATCCACGTGCGCGGAAACCGGGTCGCCTTTCATCATTAACTGTTTATTTATATAGTACATATATAAACAAGTCTTTGATCGCGAGATAAAAGTATCGGCTTCATTGGACCGTCTACTGTACGAATAATATAATTATAGTATTCGGGGTTTTCTTGCGTAGGAACTTGATTTTCTTTTTAACCGACGAAAAAAACGGAGGTTCTCAATTCGACACGTATATTTTTTATGTTATACCATACATAACTTTTTGCGTTTTTTTTATCCAACCGAGCAAGCGACAAAGCGTTTCGGCAAACGAGCAAGTGGGTCAGCTGATGGTAAGTGATCTCCACCGCCCATGTACGCCCACCACCAGAAGACTCATGGGCGCGTTGCCGACCATAAAGGAAAGGGATAATTAGGGATAGGGAAGGGGAGGGGATCTGGGCTTCCGGATATCTCACGCACCGTACGAAACGCAGCAATCAGCTACTTTACGTCGGTTTTCTGTGAGACAGTGGTAATGATCCGGTCGAGCCAGCCCATTCATGCTGTAGACAAAACTGTCTACAGCGTGGCTCTACCACTCAAACAACCAATAGTAGAGTAGTAGAGTAGACCAATTTTGATAATTCTTTTTTTAATGGGTAGGGTATACTCTATTGTTGATCCCATAATATAAATATAATAAGTAACTATGCTAACCCATACAAACTGGCTCATACAAACCTAGTTTTTGATGGAGTGTGTACGGTACGAGGACTATCAGAGATTATGTTTTGGTCATAAGAGAATATTTAAAATTGGTTTTAGTAATTATATGTTAGCCTATCCTATGTCTGATAAAGTTATCATGTTATATAAGTTAGCTGAACTGGGATTAGATAAGTAGTTTTTTTTATTTTGTCATGTGTTCAATGTGCATTCTTGTTTTGCCTATTAGGCAATATAGTCGCTAAGCGACAAAGCCTTAAAAGTAAATATAACAAAAAATAATATTAAATAGCTTAATGTTATGAAAGCGTTAGTGTCGAATAATGCCCAGTAATTTCACTGGATTTTATTATCTTAAAGAACATAACAGTGCTTTCACACAAGGTAAATTACTAGGAATTATGAAACTAAAATGAAATGTCCGGGTATTTCACTCACCGTCGCAACTTTACGTCGGTTTTCTGTGAGACAGCGGTAACGAACCGGTCGAGCCGGCCCATTCGTGCTGTAGACACAACTACAGCGTGGCTCTACCACTCAATAACTCGCCTTGTATTTGTTTATTTCGTTATTTAATAGAAATATATGAAAATATTACTTCATAATGTAGCCCCGGATGTAGACAGATGTTGCTAAATTTATCAATAGCCTACATCACGAATCTCCCACACTTTGTGCATATACAGAAAGTAATAGTGCATTGTCTAAAGATATGTGCTTTACGATAAAAACTTTATCTGACCGTAATGTAGCATTATGAACTTAAAGTATACATGTTACTGTTGAATGGTTTAAGTGATAAGGGACCGCGGGAATTAATGCAAGGTCATAGACCATGGATGATATATAGACTTGTTATTTTTTTGAGACATTTTTTAACAATGGCACGCATTTTTGTTGACACCGAGCAGTGAAGCTCGGCGAGTCTCTCTCGATGCCTAAATGTCTTTGTCCCGCAACGAAATTAATCAGATAGGAAGTTAGGGAGGAGTAGGAAATATTAAGTGTCTACTTCCCTCCATGGCAAAGTGGGAGACAAAATAATGAACTGAGGAGGTTTTTTTTTAATTGATTGAATGACGAGACGAGCAAGGCATTCGCCTGATGGTAAGGCATATGCCTGCCCATAAACAGAAGCAATACCACACAGAACATTGAATTACAAAGCACTGCATGGCGCTGAACTGCGCTCGTCAACCCGAGACATAAGATGTTAAGTCTCAGAATGCCCAGTAATTTCACTGGATTCACTATCCTTCAAACCGAAACACAACAGTACTTATTGATGCTTGGCGGCAGAAATACGTATTCATATATGCATTATTGGCATCTAAAATCATTCTTATTACGAATTTAGGGTATCGTCTTGTGAAAGGTATTGATGAAACATTCTAAAAGTTAGGTTATGAATGTAAACATTAATTAATGAATTGAAAACATCTATTTTTTTGCCGATTAACACGCCATTTCTTTTAACTCGACCCACACTCAGTCAAACCGGCGGGCCACCGCGTGGGCGACAAACGCCGCCACATTTATGCCTTTATTATTATGTAAACAATGTTTAGCGAGTGCGGACGTGCCTACGAGTGGACGTTCGACACCCGGGCATGCCACCTGTATGGGAAATAAAATAAAACAAGTGACGCTTTCAAGGTTTTGTGAGACCAGTTGCATGTATTTTTATTATCATATTGTAAAGGGATTGTGTAAAGATATTTATAAGAAACGATAGTTTGAAGTTTCGTTTATTTCAATAAGGGTGTAAGCTAGGTAAAAAGTATGGACATGCTTACGTCATTAATTCAAGATCCCAGATGAACCACTGTTCAAGTAATAACAGTCAAAATAAGGTTTCCGAATTAATGCTAGAAATTAGAATTTTCTCTTCTTTTTTAAACGACTTCGAAAAGGAAGAGATTCTCAATTTTTCCAATGTATGTTTTCTTTTTTATGTTCACACAAAATTCTGGTAAGTCTTAGGATGAAGATGATTTTTTGTTTGAAATACTTTTTTCCATGGTGGTCTTATATGCCTAAAGAATTGCTTTGCTCAAGATCTGATGACGGAGTTCGAAGGAAAATGGAAAACTCTTCAACGGAGAGCAGATAACGTATTCTGATTTAGATTTTGAAATCGATTTTAAAAGTTTCTATCTTTTATATAAACACTTACAAATATGATAGTTCTGACCCCACACTAGGTTAACCAGTATCATGGGTTTAGAAACTACGAGGCACCTGCGGACCCACAACACTCAGACCCGAAACAATTATTTGTGGGAATGCGCCCACTACGTCACTGGGGCTCTCAATATATATCGCAGTGTTTTCGTTTATGTCAAAAATAATTATTACTATTGTCGGCCTATATTTTATATGCAGGCTTAGTAACAGAAATCTTCGAAAGATTTTGCCAAAAGAGATCAGCAGTAATCAAATTCAGATTAAAAAATATTTATCTTGGGATCACAATACCAGTTCCTCGTTCAAAACCAGTACAACCAACAAATAAATATGAAATATAGTATAAAAAACATTTCACAGTCGTAAATACATCAGGCAAAAAGCAATTAAGGGTTCCGTCGCCACCGTACGGGCTCCATCAATCGGAATCAGCGCGAATTACTTTTAACACTGACTGCTCCCGTAGCTTGACAACAATTTGGTAACAGAATCTAAATGTCAGAGTTTTAGACCGCGTTGGAAATTTACTGACAGTACTGTTAATATCACTGATGGCTTTACTAAAATCTGTTGTCTGATCATTTAGCAACCATTATATAATTTTTAAGGACCTATTACACAAGCCTTTGTGCAATGGTAAAAGATCATCTACAGCTATCCATAGAAAAATATTTTTGTTACACCTCTATGTAGCAATTCACAGAATACATTTACCATTCAAATTCTATCCATAGAGTGCGAATAGTCTCCGAATAGAATTACTGACTAGCGGATGAACAATAGGTCTAGGCCGACCTTAAGGGGTCAAGGGACTAAGAATAGAAATTTGGGCCACCGGATATCCCACTCACCGTTCAAGAGGCAACAATAAGCTGCTACTTCAAGTCGGTGTAAGGGGAAACAAAATAGGGAATCCCATAGAGATCGATATATAACGAAAAGCGCAAAGTTTTTAAATTGGTAAATATTTTGTATCAATAGAAAAACTAGAAATAGGATTTTTAAAGTAATTTGGCTTGGAAGCTTGAGGTATTAGTTCATTTTGGAAAAGGAGCCTTTTGCCCAAATAGTTTGGGAATCCCTGGTGTAAAAGATGGCAGTTCGTTTAAAAAAATGACTAAATACCACCTAGACCCTAGTATATACGGTTAAGGAAGCCGGCCTAAGTGTAAATATTCGGTCACTATATAACTGAGTCCAGCAAAGTTCTTGCAATAAAAAATATGTTGTTAGACAGTAGTTAATAATCCTTGTCCACCAACATAGACCGTCTTTGCAGACAAAGACAGCAAAGACAGAGGCCACTTCCTTTGACACGCGAAGAGGCTTCAAATGCCACTAGTACTAATGAACTACGAGGAATTCTTAATCTCGGTACAAGACGATTTTTTTATGAAATAAAAATCGGTCTAAATGCCAGATCTACGACATTCGATTGCCATTGGCCAAATGACCGCTACGATGTCATTGATACGTCACGTAACCAGTGTGACTTGTGTGATTTTATTCGATAGCTGTAATCTCTTAGTATTCGAGAATTAAAATATTATGAATCAAGTATGCAATGCTATACGGCTCTGTATAAAATACGGTGTGTAAAACAAAGTCGCCATCTGTCTGTCTGTTTGTCCACTTATTTTCATTAAACTATGCAACGGACTTTAAATACCGTTTTCAATATCATTTAGAAAATATATTCCGGAAGGTTTATGTTTACTCATATAATATTACGTTATGCCCTATACGACTAACATCCCTGTAACTCCTAGGGACACCTAATGTTTACATATATAAAATGAAGTCGCTTCCACTGTCTGTTCGCTTAGATCTTTTAAAATATTCAACGGATTTTAATGCAGTTTTCAGCAATAGATAGAGTGATGAGGAAGGTTTATATGTATATCACGCTATGACCCATGTGAGCAGGGATGCAACATGTAGGTGAAACCGCGAGGGACACCTACTACATAATATTTTCTTAAATACGGATACCATGACAGCTATTGAAAAATCACGCTATGGTGGTGTAATATTAGATTTTAGACTTTTTTACGCATTATAAAGTACACACCATGGCATCCAACTCCCCGCCAACATTCGTGGGCATCGTTTATATTTCAAAAATTGGGTGCCCGCCCAAAATTTAGACTGATTTTTAGACCCTTATCCCCAAACGAATAGGGTCCATTTGATCCCCACAGATGCTATATCATCGGGCAAGCGAAAATAAATAGAGCAGCTTTTTATTTTTTATCTGTGCCGCGTGTGTCAAAATGGAATTTTATAATCTGTGGACAGCTAACGAGATGTGTGGGTTTTAGTTTTTTAATTTAGTTTTGTGTGCGAAATAAAACGCGAAAGGTTTGCACTTTGTTTTATCCGATTAGCATAATAACTCATTTCGTATTATGTTTTTCTTTGAAGGAATATTTATTATGCGTTTTGGCTTAAGATGATGAGGGCCTATTTGGTACTTCGTATTAAGTACTACCTAAGCCTGAATAAAGACATGAAGTGGCTTTTTGGTATTATCAAAGACTACGCCGTCTGTCCCGATTATTATTATAGAAACAATATTTCTTTATATCGCTGTGCCTGCATCGGTCATCCGCCTGTCCTGTCGCAGGCCCCTCGATCTCTTTCTTCTATCTTCGGAGTGTGAAGCATTCATACAGTGACCACCGATAAATACATCGTTTGGCGTTGGTCGCTGATTTTTTGGACTGCACTGCGCTAATCATCAGGTAGTGCAGTCACTTAACCTTGCTCGAATAAAAACACGACACACCACACATTTAACATTAAGCCCAACGTAGTCACTATGCTGAGCCATGATAAAGGCTCGTTGGCTGACCTACAGTGGGTTGATGGCATTATCCTCACGTAACATCTCCAGGATTATGGGTGGCAAGAACATAACAAATCCGATCACGTAACAAAACAATTACAATCAATCGTACAAGATATCGGACTCGGTGGCGAGTTCGAAGAAATCTCACTTCCGTTTCCATACGTGGTAATGACGCCGTCCTTCGGCTTCCTACATCCCAAGAACAGAGTAATCTATTATTTTATTTTTATTTTATTTTACACTTTATATACTAGAATGTATAAAGGCGGACTTAATGCCAAAAGCATTCTCTACCAGTCAACCTTAGGGTAATGCAGAGATGAACAAAGTAGGTGCAAAAAATAAAAGAAGAGAAGATACATATTATAGAAATATTAAACATTAAAATACCGAACTAAATATAATAAAATATACTTAAATACAATATAATAAATATGTTATATAATACATATATAAAACAAATTAATGTGATTCTGCCACTCCGTCCAACAATAGTTGACGAACTCGTGTTTTGAAAGCTACTCGTGTAGTGCACAACCTGATTTCGAGTGGGAGTGCGTTCCAGAGAAGTATAGATTGTATAGCGAAAGAAGAGTGGGTAAAGTCAGAGGTATGAGGGGGACATTTAAGGAGAAGATTACTAGAAGAGCGAAGATTTCTGTCATGGCTATCAGAAAGGTAAGTAAAGTGACAAGATAAATAAGAAGGCGGGGAGGGGGATGTAAGCAGCGAGAAGAGAGTTGTGAGTGCTCGCAAAGATCGGCGTTGGCGAATAGGTAGCCATTTTAACTGCGCGCGACAAGAAGAAACATGGTCATATTTACGAAGATTATAGATAAATCGAATGCAGTTATTGAGAAGACGGTCAAGTTTGTTAAGATGATCTGCATTCAGATCAAAATAGCACACATCACCATAATCGATTACAGGAAGAATAAGGGATTGCACAAGCAAAGTCTTGGTCCCAGAAGGAAGCAAGTTTTTTAGGCGATATAAAGCACGAAGAGTACCGGTGACCTTCTGGCTAACAGAGTTTATCTGGGATCGCCAGCTCAGGGTGGAGTCGATATGTAGTCCAAGATCCTTGACACTGGTACACCAAGGGATGACAGATCCATCAAAAGTGACAGATGGAATCTTTGTCATATCCAGTCTGCTCATCATCCTTGGGCTACCCACAATTATTGCCTGACATTTAGACGGGTTCACAGACAGACCGAAACTATCAGACCAATTCTTGATATGAACAAGATCTCTGCTCACCCTGTCTACAGCTGTGACCACATCATCGACGCCAGCCTGAGAATAAATTTGCAGGTCATCGGCATATAGATGATACGCACACTGAAGATTACAAGTTATGAGGTTAATAAAAATAGAAAATAACAACGGAGAAAGAATGCCGCCTTGAGGGACACCAGAGTCAATATGGCACCAATTTGATGATGACTCATTGAGTCGCACCGACTGCTGGCGTCCCTGAAGATAAGATGAGAACCATTCCAGTGCCGCAGGAGAGATCAAGATATGGGAGAGGATAGCAAGAAGGATATCGTGACTGACGGTACTAAAGGCGTTTGAGAAATCAACCAAAGCCAACACAGTGACTTTGGTATCTTCCATACCCGCCCTAATATCGCCAGTCACTTTGAGGAGCGCGGACACAGTACTATGACCAGGCCTGAATCCAGACTGCAAGGGGCACAATATGTTATTGAGGTGCACGAACGTGGAAAGCTGCTTGTGGGCACAAGCCTCCAGCACCTTGGATAAAAAAGGAAGAATGGAGATGGGACGGAAATGGCTTACGACTGAGGGATTTGGAGTTTTGGGAAGAGGTATAACATAGGCTTTTCGCCATAAGGATGGAAAAACACCAGTCGTAAGTGAGACATTAATTATGTGGGATATAGCGGGAAGAAGATGATCCAGGATTGGGATTATCATGCGACGGCTGATGTTATCGCAGCCGATTGCATTGGACTTAATGGAAAGGATTATCTTTTTGATCTCACCAGGCGGAACTGGAGAAAATTGAAAGGGGTCAATATTAGATCGTGGAAGACCAGCTAAGAAATTCATGGTGCGACTCTTGGTTTGGTGATCAATTAAATTAGAAGATAGGAAATGGCGATTAATATCATCCAAATCAATGGTCGCCCCATGAAGCTCCAGGATATTATCTTTGCCAATACCTAAACTCCGGAGGAACTTCCAGGTACTAGCAGGAGATAATGAAGAGATATTTTTAAGAATATGACGGCGTTTAGCATTGCGTACCATCTGATTACACCGATTCCTTGCAACCCTAAAAAGGCACCGGTTCTCCTCTGAGCGATCTTTCTTATATTTACGAAAAGCCCGATCTCTTCGCCTCATCGCCATTCGAACACCACGTGTCATCCATGGAGCAGGAGGACGCTTTAATTTAATTTTCTTGACTGGCGCATGGGTGTCAAAGAGAGCAAGAATGTTGGCATTAAGGATATTTACTTTCTCGTCAATAGAAGAAACTGCTGATAGATGGTCCCAATTTAATTCTGCAGCATCCTTATCAAGTTTGCTCACATCCATACGACCAAAACAACGCATGTGCAATACTTTGGAAGGTGATTTGGCGGGTTTTAAGGCGTAACATAAGTATACAAGGTCATGGTGAGAGAAGCCAGGAGCAAGATACTGACCATGTGAGGAAACTAGAGAAGGTGCGGATGTGAGGATAAGGTCAAGCCAAGTATCATGGCCATCGGTATTGTGGTGGGTGGCTTGAAGTGGAAGGATATGCAGGCTAACAGACTTAACAATAGAAAGGAGTTTACTGGAACGAGAGGAGTGGGGGGCAAGGAGATCAGTATTAAAATCGCCCATGATGATGTGATGTGCATATTCCGATCCCAAGGATTCCAGAACTGATTCCAGACTGGAGAAGTAGTCAAGAGATGGGGGACAGTAGACAACACCAAGTAAGGATTTCACTCCCTTGACCCAAACCTCAAGAAAGAGATACTCCGCAGATGCAGAGCAAAGGGGAGAGGAAGAGGCAACTATTTTATATTTGAAATCACTACGTAGGTAAATAGCTACCCCTCCCCCTCTCCTGTCGACTCGGTCATTTCTAAGAAGAATGAATCCGGGAAGGGGATATAGGACTGAAGGAAGATGAGGTTTGAGCCAACTCTCAGAAATCAGGATGGCATGAACGTTAGCATCTGCGAACGTTTCTGACAGATCGCTGTAGTGACTTGGCACACTCTGAGCGTTGATGTGGCAGACATTGAAACTGTGGGCGAATTGTTGGTTAAATGTGTGGCGCACCAAGTCACCCAGCCCATCAGTAACTGAGCAGAAACTTTCATCACTGGACGAAGTTGCGGACTGATTTACAGAATGAAAAGAATCATCATCGGAATACATAAATAAATGTACATATAATAAAATACTAAAAATATATATCTGTTAAAAAATATATTATATGAATAAGATTGGTATATATGACCTTTATAGCAGGAGTACAAGATCAGTCTCTGCACCACCCGCCAGCCAACCTACACACATACAGAAAGTGGTAATTAAACATAAATTACAAAAGAAACATAAATTAAGAAAGAAAAATAAAAGGAAATACATATGTAAGCGTTACGACTACATTAGCTTTAGTACATGAATGACTCAAGCCACACGGAATAAAAGTCAATATAACATAATTGGTTTCGGAACGAAACCATAGACGTGCATAAACGTCAACAAAACGTCATTGCTGTCACTTATATTCTGTGCAGCGGCCCATGGATAACAATAAAAACAAATTGCAAGAACGAGAGAATATCAAAATAAAAACAAAATAGCCTAGTACCAAGCATAAGATTTAGATAACTGTGATATACAATAAAACGTGACATAAATTCAATCCGGATTCAAATCTTACGGGACTTGTGTTTGGAACCCGAAGTTGCAGCTGGGTTGTCGCCGCTTCCCGATGCAGTGTCCGTCGCCCTGGGGTATTTAATTGTCAAGGGACTAAGCTCGTCGATGGAGGTTACCTTGAAACGACTGCCATTTGGGGCTTTCACGATAACTACACCGTCTTGGGTCCAAACCGCTCGCATGCCGAAATGTTGCCGAGCCTTAGCGAAAACCAGCTGCCGAGGTTTAGTGAGGAACTCTTTCAAGGAAATTGGCGAACCCTTCAGTCTTGATTTGGCTCGCCAGACTGCAGAACGATGGTCAAACTGTGAGAAACGGACAAGAATTGGCCGGTGGTGTTCCTGATTAGGCGTCCCAATTCTATGGCATGCAGAGATGTTTGCTGCAGATATATCCTTCAAACCCATCTTAGAATTAATTGCATCCAAGACAAGAGTCATGCAACTTTCGCTCGCAGTCTCAGCTACTCCAAGGAAAATAAGTGCCTTGCGGCGGTGCCTTGTCTCAATCGCATCTACAGCATGGGCACAGTCAGCGATCTGCTTCCTCAACAAACCGAGCATCTCAAACATGAGTTCCCTAAATGTGCGGAACTCTTCTGCAACACGTGCTACTGTGTCCTTGCCGGATCCCCCAGTCTGCAGTTTTGCTTCAAGTTCGGTCATTCTTTGGGTGAAGCACTCTTCTAGTTTGCTTTGTGTTTTCTCAATACTCGCCAATTGAGCCATTGTGTCCAGAGAAATAATAATAAAAAGTGCAGGTGTTTTGCTGGCAGGTGGTGTTCCAGGAATTATTGCATGTGTGGTGTTGAAAATCTATCTACTGCATTAATACACTGTACGGCACACAAGTTAAACAATAAAAGGTATTAAATTGATGGATTTATAATTAATTTCCAATTAAATTATCAGCTGATTTTGCAAATACGTGTCAACTTTTTTCACACCTACCGCCGAAAAAATCTAGGGTGGTGGAACTGGCATGGTAATGACCATGGGTACACTACTGGGGAGTGGAATGGACTGTCGAGATGGTAATGTAAGATCCCAATCCTCAAAGCCCGTATTTACAACTTTAAGACGTATTGTTATATACATATACACATAGTTATGTATATGTTATATAGGCACATAGACATAGTGGTCTAAGATTCCGGGTAATATCGACCTTCACCCATCTCTCATTATCCAAGGAAACCCATGCCAGAAGTGCGATAGTATACTATATAGGGCTGAGTTTATTGTTATGACAGCCATTTAAAGTTCTTAAATTATAATATACAATACAGCCAAAATTAATAAATAATCTTAATCGAAATCTCTAGATGGACCGATCACAATAAAGTTTAATGGCGCACAGATTACTCAGTTTAATCCAAATATCGATCTCGATATTTAAATAAAGTTCGTTCTTTTTAGACTTTTGTGATAATGGCAAAAATTGGAGTAAAATTTATAGTTTATTAAATTATTCTTGTCCATGGATACAAGTCCTTCAGACGCATACATAAATATTGAGCAATTTCCCAAAATTGTCTCAAGAACGATGAAACACGGGTGCGGTCGATTTCAAGGTCTTGCCGGAGTTTTGGTGTTAACTCCTTTCAGTACGATTCTTAATTCACTTATTTCAATGTTTCCATACACTGTTCATCACCGTCAATGTTTATTGAACAAATCCACACCACTTTTATACAACAAACACAACTCTAAACTAGTTTATGAAATAAATTAAAATAAGAGATGAACTGCACTGTCAGAATTCCCACCAAAACCATTGGAGTAAAAAACAAACAAGTGCTGCCAGTTAACATTACTTTAAAATGATGTAACCAGTTTTGTCTACAATAGCGAATTCGTCGGCTGCATATTTTTATTCATACAACATAAAATTATTGAATATTAATTTAAATATCGAATTTCGATAAATGTCAACGAATTCAGAGACAGTCGAAATGAGTTGATATTTCTGAAAATATATTTAATTGTGCCAGTAACATACACGCCTCGTAAACATCTCATTAAAATTAAAAATGATTTGTCCGAAAACAATCAGCATTTACATTAAAACACATGTAATAATAAATAAATTCGTACTGGCCGTTTGTTTTGCGAATGGCAATCAGCCAGCGTGTTATCATTGCAAATATCAATTTTTTCAACGCAAACATGGAAAAAGTATGGACACTAAAATGAAACGCGAATGTTCGTGGATTCAATTTTCGAATGTACCTGAGCGGTCAATAAATTGGACAAAGCGACGTCATTGTTTATACGGGTTTTGATATGAACGATGTCTGCAGGAGAACTGATAGCCGTGGAGTTTTTCTTTTCTTTTTAAAATTTAATGGGTCATATTCTGGCCTGTATCTACGAAGAGGTTTAAATAGATTAGCAAAATTTTTCAGTACCATGGTGTTATAGAGTTTCTTGCCTGTTTTTTTTCTAGCAAAACAGTCATCCAAACTAGCAGTAGAGGTTTGACGAAATCTGTTTAATGTATACTTAACATTTTAAAGATTCAATAAGTATATTCATTTTATTTTTTATAGATTATGAGCAAACCATCATGTTAAATACAAATCGAAGCAGCGGTCTTTAATTGATTCCAGACAAAACCATAATTATTGCTTTATCTAAGAGTATCTGCAGACTGTGTAACCTGTTACAGAATCAACAGTCCACGTACAATATTGCTATATAAATAACGAACTATCCCGCCTTAATACAAATAAATGGGACCAATGATGGTAAAAAATTTCAAATGCTATAAATCCCCGTATTTAAAAGCAACATTAAAAAACTAAACTAGGCATTGTGATAAAGAAAATACAATCAACATTAAAAACGTTTATTTTGGAAGTAGGATACAAAGAGCTCTTTTACACGTCAACAATAGACAACTTACATTAAGGGCCGTCCGTGAGCAAACGACCTTGACTGTCTCGCGCCATACTGAATCGTGTACTCGGCGAGTGCAGAATATGCACGTATTTAGCGAATAATTGATTTAAAAAATCAGGTTTTGGTCTTTTCGAAAATTTAAAACGGGCAAAATATTCGTTATTAAATTGCCTATCTAGTGATGTTAATCTCATTTGATAACATTCTGTACTTTAAAAGGAGACGCACGGAATCTTTGCATTTTTCCCATTTTTATGGTTCATTTATAACGACAATTTAAAAATATATATCAGCATTAACATGAATTTGAATCGAACAAAGTAAAGCTGACAGATTGTAAAAATATATTGTATATTTATTTAATCAATATTTATTTTAAGTAATGACTAGATAGCCTCTAAAAACCTCGATCGCGCGGTGTTTTGCTCACGGACGGCCCTTAAGATATCTCTATCGGAATCTTACATATAAATAAATTATCCGAAACCTCACGTAGCGAGCAAACACACAGGCGTCAGCTAGCGATTTCCATTAAATAATAAAAAGATATAACAATCAATTGTCAAAACTCTAGTAAAATAATCAATTGGTATTGTTATACGAATTTCGCATTAATATGGGATATGTTAGGCGCCGGGCAGACGCCAAATTTTTATGACGTGCTAATAAGGCAACCGACACACGTTTAATCTACAAGGTGTTGTTAAAATACATTTAAAGTTTTTTTTATAGCATAGATGGCAAAGGTAAGTGATCTCTGCCGCCCATGTACGCTCACAATACCAAAAGAATTACAGGCGCGATGCCGACCTTAAAGGAAAGGTATAATTAGGGATAAGGAAGGGGAGGGGGATTTGGGCCTCCGGATATCTTACTCACCGTACAAAACACAGCAGCAAGCCGCTACTTTACGTCGGTTTTCTGTGAGACAGTGGTGACGACCCGGTCGAGCAGGCCCATTCATGCTGTAGAAACTGCCTACAGCTTGGGTATACCACTCATAAAGTCATTTATTTTCTTATTTTTATTTATAGTGGCTTAGCAAAGTGTCTACACTATAGTTAGTACAGTGCAGTCCAGTTATAATGCCCAATGTGGAGACATTGCAATGGTCGTTAAAACCACTAGAAACTGTAACATAAGTACTTATATAACTGGATGTACACCGGCTGTTACGGAACACGTTTGTCCAGAACAAGTCACTATGACGTAATTATTACCATGTGTACGGTGGTCGCCATTTAGTCAAGTAAAAATATGTATTAGTAACCCTCCCACCAGTGATTTGAGTACAGTTTATCTGATGTTAAGCAAAGTACAGTTCAATTTTTTTTTTTAAATTTTGTAAACGATTTCTTGACTTGCCCAAATTGCAACAGAACATTTTCTGCAAAAATCGGGTACATTAATCACATACGAGCACACGGTCGAAGGGCTGAATAACAAGCGTCGGCGTCATCTTAGTATACATGATTAGCCTAGTATTAGTAACTCAGATCCTGAAACAATCGCTGTGACCGAAACCGGCTAAGATGTCATCATCATAATGTTTTATTATGTTCATGCTTAACTCCCACAAATGTTCGCCATTTTGATGACTATTTTTTGTTTATTTTGGTGATGGTCCCATATTAATTTGGTTAAGATCTGATGCGGGAGTACGAGAGAACATTACAAACTTCTTAACCGAAAACAGTGAACGCACCACGATTCAGTCTTTAAAAATTTAACCCTACATTATATATGCCAGCATATAGATTGCAATTAATGATATAGTCATAGATGAATGCAATAGTTTTAGACCACATACACCCAAAAATAGAATATTTAAAACACCCTGTATACATACAAATGTCGAGTGACTCCACAGAATAAACATTGCATACTAACTCGTAACCACGGTTTTGGCATCCTGTTTTTTATGGCCCATAGAAATTGTTAAGCACTGTTTTATCTATCGCAATTGTTTTAGCAATGTAGGTTCTTAGGCTTACTCATCAGATATAGCCAAGTATTATGAGATAGAGTTTTTTTTTTATTAAAATTCAGTTTGCTCTTGACCTCAATCTCGCCGCATGGACAAAGATGAGGTCGATGATGGAGCGAGCTTACCCAGAAGGTGCCGATTCACACTACCCTTAAAAAGCAGTAGTATATTAATTAGCATGTTGATTAAAAAAAAAAAAATTATCCGAGCACGGTAAAGTGACTGCATGAGACTTAACATCTTATACCTCGGGAAAAAAAACGGAATTGTATTCTGGTCTACGAAAGAGATTGAAGCTTTATCAAATAAGGAATAAACAAACGAATTCACAATTACGTAATGACTGCATCTAGAAGCAAAATAAAGTCTGTCTGTGATTTTTAAGACTCTCGAACCGCATTCTCGTCTGACACTTAACCCTCCCCTAACAAAAGTCACTTGTGAAAACAAACCAAAAGGGTATCCTTTAAAAAGCCGTCAACCCGTACCGCAGTTAACACGTGCAAATGGGTTTTTTGTCACGTATTTATTTGTCAAACACGCTGGCGCCGCACATCTTCGAAGGATGCAGCTAGGTGACCAGTTTGGTGTGTTCGGGTTATTATTTATTTTAAGAACAAGGCATTTTTATTTTTAAAAAATATGATGCCAGTATTCATTTTTTAAAATGTTTAGCCCAGTATCATTTTTATGTTTTTTTTTTTAATTTGTACTTCTGTGCCAGTGTGTGTACCATCACTTTGTCTTTTTCTACCACCAAGGAGTAGTACGTAAGCACTCTTGTGTTTCGGTTTGATGGAAATAGAAGCTGGTGAAATTTCTGGGCATTTTGAGACTTAACAACCTAGTTCTCGGGGTGACGAGCGCAGTTCAGTGCCATGCGGTGCTTTATAATTCAAAGTTCTGTGTGGTGTTGCTTCTGTTTATGGGCAGGCGTGACGCTTACAATCAGGTGAGCTTGTCATTCAATCAAATAAAATAAAAAACTAAAATAATTTTCCGTCAATTTAGAGACACAAGTCAAGTTAACAAGCCTGGACTCTTGGCTAACTTTAGTTTATCCTGACACTAAACTAGCACAGCCTTATGAATCTAGAATGTTCTTTTGCATTCGTATGCGATGACGTTAATTTATCCATTGGTCGCAATAATTTCTCGCACACATCGATTCGACTCGCGCATTCATTATTCAGCTCTGAAGCGTTGGCATTTTTTATCTCGTCTGATCTTGGAGCGTGGTACGATTGATAAGCAAGCGCGGGTTATATCCTACTTCCTACTACTATTATAAATGAGAAAGGATGGATGTTTAATGTTGATGGTGTTTTTTAATGTCGACGTTTGTGAATTAAGTGACAGCATATATGTAAAATAGGTTAAGAAAGGAAAGATTGTGTATTCGATTCTCGAGATTCGATTCGAGAGATACTGAGACGTGGTGAAAATCTTCATTTGCGAGGCCGTATCGTTCGATTCTCGCTTCCACTTGTTTACGCTCAATAGTTATTTTAATAATGCAACAGATGAAAACAAAATTTGGATTCTGCGTTTAAAACTAGAATTTTCCACTGTATTGTTGCCTCAGTGCAACAAACCATTCTCGTACAAATCGAGCTTTAAGCATCATTGACATAAAGATAATTTATCGCACGACGAAGACGTGGATATTACAGACAATTGTCATTTACGAAGCCATGTCATGACATTTAAAAACAAGTATTGTATGACGCGGCCTCGTTTATGACGGTTTATATACTCACTTTTATCACAGGTTAAACTCTCTTCTTAGAGATACTGCTTTAAACCGGACATACGTTGTACGATTTTTAGGAAGACATCCCGTTTAACGGCATTTTAAGCTTAATATATACGATCTAATTTAATAATTAAAACTTTTATAGTACCCGATACCTGATGTCGAGATATTTGTACAACAATTAATAAATACAAGCTAAAATTTTTGATAAACGTACTTTTAAAAACAAGATATTTTTTAATATCACTTATAATGAAGCATCCGGTCCGAATCAAACGACACACAACCGTAACTACATTTACAGTTAATTTCATTATACAATTTCAATCCTAATTTAAAGTTATAATCTCGCAAAGAAACCAAACAATGTAATTATTATCAGGCGTAGTATTCAAACTTTATTCTTATTGGACCAATTATAACAACGATCTGTAAATTCGAATAAAGATTCTTGAAATTGACCGTTAATTCCCATTTGAGAACATTTCATTCAATTAATTCTAATTTCGCCTTATCGCTTTTGCAAAACACCAACAGATAAATAAATGTTCCCGTTTTAAATATATCTTGAATGTTATTAAAGTGTTGAGCGCAGAGCACTCGCTCATAAACCGTCCAACATCCGTGAATGGCGATATCATCCAGTTATTAACCATTTTGGTATATAAAGGTGGATGTGATCTTGATCAAAAGTCAACAATCGCTTTAGTTTCGTGAAGGAATTGCCTGAGAAAGAATTTTATGACTCTGAACGGTGAAACAAGCGTCTTGATGGTATTTCGCTGATTCAGAAACAGTACCCAGAATATTGAATACTTCTACCGCATATACTGTAGCAAATTTATCTACACTAATATTACAAAGAGGAAAGATTTTTATTTTTGTATGTATCGAATAAACTTAAAAATTATTGGACCGATTTCAAAAATTCTTTTGCCGTTAAAAGGCTACATTATCACTGAGTAACATAGGCTACTTTTTATAAAGATAAAAGATGTTTGGCAGCTGGTTAAAGTGATTTAGGGGTGGTGACTACTCTGCCGCTCCCTCATAAACAGAAGCAAAACCACACAAAAAGTTGAATTGCCAAGCACTGCAATTGACTGCGTGTGAAGTATCATAACCTCTAATTTTACTGGCTTTAATGTGGCTGCTTGGTGGCAAAAAGAGAAACCGATGATGCCTACTCAGACGGATTCCCGCGTATGAGAAACTTTTAATGGGTAGGTCCTCCGTATGCTAAGGCCGTCTGAGTTGGGTCACCGCTTTGTATTTCTGTAGCGAAGCAGCAGTGTGTAAGCAATACTGAGTTCCGGTTCAAAGGATATTGAAGCCAGTGAAATCACCGGTCATTATGTGATTTAACATCTCATGTCTTGAAGTGACAGGCGTAGTGCCGACCGAGCAGTATTTAAAATAAAAAATGCCGTCTTTTCTGTGCATTTATATTTAACTAGCTGTTGCCCGCGACTTCGTACACGTGGTTCAGTTCGCAGAATTTACTTTTTACGTTTAATTTTTTTCATGAGATTCTATTTTGTTTCTAAAACTATTTTTTTAAATAAAAGTAACTTATGTTACTCGTTTTTATATCAGCTATCTGCCAGTAAGTCCCGTCAAAATCGGTCCAGCCATTACAGAGATTAGCCTGAACAAACAGACAGACAGACAAAAATTGTAAAAAATGTTGTTTTGGTATATGGACCGTGTATACATCCAAATGCATTTAGTAAAAAACGATTATTTTAATATCATAATAACAGACACTCAAATTTTATTTATTTGTATAGATTGTGCATGAAAGGACATTTTGTCATTGACACCTAACGCGACCATCGGAAGTCTGCCTACATGTACCAATTTTTACAGGTACGACTGAAATAGGAACCTGGACGCATAACGCAAATCAGGCGATAGCGGACGTGTCGCATTGTTTAAAATTATATGAACACTTTCGCTTCTGTCTCAGTTGTATACCTAATAGCGTATCTATACCACGCATACAACGCTGTCGTATCACTGTCAGAGTAATTCGCGGTGTCTTGTCTCGCACCTTAAAACGTACAGTACAGTAAATCCTCTTTATAATCCAATAATTCACATAAATATAAAATTCATACCGAAAAACTCCCGTCAAAAATCCAATCTCGAGCTTAATTACCGAAAAAAGGTCGGCTTGACGCAGGCTTTTACGGTTGTCATATCGATTCTGATTTGTTCACGCTTTTCTCGGTGGTCTGAATTGATAAGTGATACGCGTGGTGAAGGAAAAGAAATTTGGTTTGGTTTCCGGATAGTATGTTTAACATTTAAATATTTCTTCTGGCTGTTTTGAGGAAAGGCTTTTGAAAGAAAGAAAGCAGTTATTGGCAGGTGTAAGGTGGTACATTTATAATTTATGTATAAAGTATTGTGTGTGTATTATGTATAAATATTTTGGTGTTTCTAAAGCCAATTAGCTTATGATTTATTACTAACTTACACACTGTATCCCCGAAGGGATAGGCATAATTGCAACATGTACATCCAAGGTTGGGCGTGTTTCCGTGATCTGTGATGATATTATGGTAGTTGGCCAACGTATTGTTATTACAAGCACTACCTATGTCTAAAAGCACTAGGTGGGCTTTAAAAGTGGTAGCGCCACGCTATATATAGTTTTAACTAAAGCATGAAAGGGCCGGCTCGACCGAGTTAGTACCACTGAATCCCAAAAAACCAATAGGTATACAAAAAATTATTAAAATACAATTTATACAAAAAATAACTGAAAAGTTATTTAATTTTTACATACGCACTCACGGTTGTAATCCCCGGAGGTGTAACCAGTATTGCGTATTTCTGTCCCATAATGTGACGTGGGGATGAGCCTATCGCCGTACCAGGCATAACTGCAGACTCCGGGCTGATACTGAGCATTTCGTGATAGAAAAACCCAATATCACTTTACCCGACCCAGGGATCGAACCAGAGACCTCAGCTCAGCAGTCGTACCGCGTACGGGATACATATGCACCACCGAGGCAACCATTTAATTTTTAATGAAATTTTAATGGCTCAAAGCAGTCATGATGAGAAGGCTAAAATGCGTGGGGGTAAAATAAATAAAATCTACTATCCATTTTTGAATCTACCTAAATATTTCAAGATCCTACTTAATATACTACTATCCATTTATACATTTATGAATAAATTAAAAGATATTTCGTCCGACCACCCGTTGTCACTGTTTAAATAAATAACTAATATAATTACGTCGATATTATTCGCCTAATGGGCAATGACAGGTTTTACACGACTTAATACGATGATAGTCGAAGATAACCGATCTCTCCCGAACGGCCCACGAACAAGCCCCGTTCAGACCTCGACACACGGATCGCAGTGTACGACTGCGCGTTCTTTATTTGAATTTGAAATTTGTTCTAAATTTAAAATGCATTAAAAGTTTATTGGAATGTTTGATGATGTTTTAACGGCTTTTTCATTGTTATTTGGGTATATTGAGTTTTTTAATTTGTAATAATGTCAATCAACAGGTAATTTTGATAAAAGGGAAACCGTATTTAAAAACTTTTATGTCAAAATAAGACATTTGAAATGTTCAGATTATTGAGTTTGAACCAGCGATATACCTCGTTAACATTTTGGATTTTATAAACTTGTAAAAGTAAAATTGATTATACTTTGCATCGAATTTTGGTTAAAAAAATGTTAACAATTTTATTACACATTGAAACCAAAGTAATTTAAATGGATTTTATCGCAGTTTATTTTTACTTTTGGTCCTTATATTTCGAAAGCCTTCGTCACAGTGCGGACTCAGAAAGTAAATCACAATAAAATCCGTTTAAAATTAGTTGTATTTCAATCCATTAGGTAACTAGCAATTTAGGTTAATTTAATGTTTAATTTGTTGAAAGACTATGACATATGCGGTGGTTGCATAATATAATTAGAGTTGCAATTACTTTCCGTTTACAATGCATGTGTAGAATTTAAAATAATTATTGTTCACTCCGTTTTTTATTTAATTGAATGACGAGACGAGCAAGGCGCTCGCCTGAACCAACCTTATCTTAATAAATAAAATATTACAAGGGGTCGATATGACATTGCACTATCGAAATCATGTCCTCATCTTTTTGTGAAAAGATAACTCACTAACGCTGTTTTGATTATTTTGCACGTGCAAAGAGAGAAGATTCTAGTATGTAATCAGTCTAGGTAAGCAGTATACTGCTAGAAGAATGAATGACTGCAAGAATGTATTTTTATATTAATATTTTTTATACCAATTCCCCGGTTACCAAGAGACTGGTATGAGCAAAAAGAAACCAATTGTATATTATTTCTTATTTTCAATTTGCATTTCCTTGTACAATAAAGAATTATGAATAAAAATAAAAAGAGTCTGTACAACATTTATAAGTGCAAAGATATCTATTGTCTCTGAATACAATACCGGTACATTTTTTGCACCTAAACTAAGTGATCGTGCGTATAATACGGAGCGTAAGAACTGTAAGTCAAATTGAGGACCATCGTTTTCGATACTTCATAGTTGGTCTTATTTTAGGAATATTAGATACGACTATTCGTAGGTTCATTCTTCAGTTTAAATATAGAAGACAATACAGAGATAGGACACCGCGGTTCACAGCCGTTTACATTATATTTTATATAAAGCAAACTTGTCGCTGTCGCCTGTCTCGCGTCACGTACGATCTCTCTGTCTCGGTCGCATTCTAGATAACGTGCTTTTAGTAATCCTATAATAGAATTTAGTTGCAATAAAAAATGGTTTGCAAAGATGTTGAAGGAGTTGGGATTAGAAGAAAGGGATGATGTTTTTGATGATTTATTTTCGTCGCTTATTTTTTTAATAAACTTTATCTTTATGTTTTACTTTCAATGTAAAAATAAAATCCAGAGATTTCAGGCAATTCTGCGAAGATTTCTCCTTAAGTAGAAATTATTTTTTTCTATTGATCAAGTAGGGTTATATAAATGCATTTTCGTTTTGCTATGTACCAATATAAGGCAGGCCTGTTATCCACACCTAATGTTAAAATATGTTATCTGCTTCTATTTTCATTTCTTCTTCACAAACATCAATAATAGCCACAACGAGCGGCGACCTACCTCTAATTCCATAAGTCGCATCACGCAAACCGTTACATTTTTTACACAAGCCGAAGGCTCGTGCACAGTGAGTAGTGACACGGTGCTCGTTGTTGAAATACGTTGCGTTAGAACGAGAGGTGCGTGCGATAAGGACGGACACGCGAGAAGGTGCATCATAGAAGGTGTAAAGATGAAACACGAAAGTGACGCGTGTTTTAGTGCCGTTGAGAGGTTTATCGATGTCGGTGTATTTTTGGAGAGATTTTTTATGTTAACTTGATGTTTATGAAATTTTGTTTAATTTGTTATGAATTTTATATTTGAGAATAAGACAATACAAAATAATAGCACTATGTATGAAATTAAATATCAACGAGCTACATCTTAATTTGGAATTGGTTTGAGACACGTTCATCATCATCAGTCATACATTAATTACCTATTATTGCGCACTCAAATTCATATTTATGTAATTCTTGAATAAATAATTAGAAATTCCGAAAGCAATTTTAATATATGTCAATCCTCACTTGTTTAAAATATATCCATCACACCTAATTAATATGTAGATAATAATTAACTTTTGTCCATGCCCACAACATCTTTAGCAGTTTATCAGTGCACTTTAAAAACCTAAAGAACTTACTTAAAAAAACTTAAGCATTTCTATTATTTGGTGTTCGCTTGTCAGATAGAATCCAAGAATGTCGCATTTATGATGGCTTGGTTACGTTTTGCATATCATAAAAGCATATCGGTCGGAAATGCCTGCACCAAATCGTAAAAAAAGCAAAAAGCTCTGTCTTGGTGATTTAGAGGCAGATATGAGATATAATGTTCTCACTACACAGGATAGCTAATATCGAGCAAAACTGAAGCATTTAAGTAGAAAGGTGAACCCTGGCAATAGACCGGGATAACGTCAAGAAGAAAAATAAAAAAAAAAGTGTGCGTCCCGGGACGCTCGACAGAAGTGATAACTTAAACTAATGTGGGTTAAAGTGAGAGTGGAGGAACCTGCCTACTGCTACCGTATGCGTGAGAGAAAGGGAAGCCAGACAGAGTGGCGCCGTAAAGCGTTACGTTACGGCGCCACTCTGTCTGGCTTCCCTTAACGCGTTACGTTACAAAGTCCGGTCAAAGCCCTGTCAAAGTCGTGTCAAACTCGTGTCAAAGTCGTGTCAAAGTCGTGTCGCAGTCGTGCCAAAGTCGTATCAAAGTCGTGTCAAAGTCGTGTCGAAGCCGTGTCAAAGTCGTATCAAAGTCGTGTCAAAGTCGTGTCAAAGTCGTGTCGAAGTCGTGTCAAAGTTGTGTCAAAGTCGTATCAAAGTCGTGTCAAAGTCGTGTCGAAGTCGTGTCAAAGTCGTGTCGAAGTCGTGTCAAAGTCGTGTCAAAGTCGTATCAAAGTCGTGTCAAAGTCGTGTCGAAGTCGTGTCAAAGTCGTATCAAAGTCGTATCAAAGTCTAGTCGAAGTCGTGTCAAACTCGTGGCAAAGTCGTGTCGAAGTCGTGTCAAAGTCGTATCAAAGTCGTGTCAAAGTCGTGTCGAAGTCGTGTCAAAGTCGTGTCAAAGTCCGGTCCAAGCCGACTGGTCACTGTGTGGCGCCACCTGGGACTTCGAAATTATCGATGTTCCAGGGAGGTCGGCTAACAGTAGCTGTTCGATGGAGCGCTCGCGTTACGGAACGTTTCGTTTCACCCTCCCATAAGAAGTTATCACTTCAAAAATATGAATAGAAAAACACATTTTATCGATATCGACTGAAACGATTCGCACAACCCCCCACTAAAGGTCACGGCCCAAACGCCGCGTCGAAAACGGGTTCCGGCGCGCGGATACATTCACGACTAAATAATAATAATATCCGACTCGCAAGCGAGAAAAATAAAATGTACGTACAATGGGTATAAAGGCTTCCTCACACTTTGCCATCAAAAGGATTTTTGTATGAATTGAATTGAAAAAGTGAATTGAAAAACGCGCGAACACGCCAAACACGGGTGGTTTGGTTTTTGAATTTAGAAACGTCTTTTTATGTTGGCTATGGATTGCAGTTTGAATTTCGAATGCATTTTATAAATATATTAGCCGTAGTTACGCAGCTAGGTGTGTGAAGTCCGCCAGCCCGCTTAAGGCTAGCGTAGTGGACTAAAGTGTAGCCCCTCTCATTAATAGAGTGGGGCCGTATAATCCAAGGCTGGTATTATGCAGCTAGGTTTAACTAAAGAAAAAAAAACAGAACATGTTTTCAATTATGCACAATAAAAAAAATATGCATTTGCCTATTTTGTAACCAAACTCCCAAAGGGGTTGACATCAGGCAGAGAGGAAGTATTATTTGCTATAAATAGCCACCATATTTTTTGCAGAGGCTGGCAAAGGAGTAAATGATAAGTGATCTCCATCGCTTATGACCATCCAGAATTCCATCCAAATTATGGACATGCTTTAAAGGAAGATTAAGGAATTGGAAGAAGGCAGTTGGGCCTCCGGATATCTCATTCACCGTAAGAAACACAACAGTAAGCTGCTACTTAACATCGGTTTTCTGCGAGACCAATAAACATCATGGTACAATAAAATAGCTGTATTGTATAATTTTGGTCCCATTAATTTTGATACCATTTAATCACGGACGATTCATGGTAACAATGGTTACGAAGTTTGAATTAATTTGTCTTTGCCGGAAGACGGATATTGCTTCATATTTTATACAAAGATTAAAATTTTTATGAAATTGTAGATGCGATAGTCTTCGTCGTCGCTCCAGCTGGCTGCAGGGCATACTACCCTACGTTTGTCTAAACTCGGTCTCCACTTAAAAACCTGTATACCACCCTCATTATCGCTTCTTTGTTGTATATGGCGACCTCTGTACCACTTTAGCTTGCTGATGGTTTGAGCTATGATTCATTCCGAATATTGTCCTACAAAGAAGCTCCGAGCATAACTCCCTGAGCGACCTTTAATTTTTGGAATAATCCCACAGTGAGTGTCTTTGCCTCGGCACTGTAAGCCATGGTTGGATACACTAACTGAAGACCTTTGTCTTACACTGACACTGTGGAATGGGCGATGTGAAGATATGATGGTGCTTCCTTAATCGATTGAAGAGATGTCGCATTTCGCTGGTGGTAGCATTCATATCCGCCCGGATAGCGACCACCGTACACATGGTGTTAAAACCTGCCATAGTGACTCACACACTTTGTGTAGATCGCGTTCCAGGATCAGCCAGTATATATGCGAGTCTCCCGCGGGGCTTGCAACAGGACTTGATGGTTGATTAGGGCGATTATACGGGTATGTCCTTGCATCCCTGAGCCTGCATCGGTCATCAGCTTATCCTGCCGCAAGCTCCTCAATTTGTTTCTCCCCAACGGAGTGTGAAGAAGCATTTATACAGGCCGGCATGATTCTGGTGACCACCGATAAACTCATTGTTTAATTGATTGTAGTGCAGTCACTTTGCCATGCTCGGATAAAAAAACTAATCACAACAATACAAACTAATCATTTCCATTTTGAAGTCATCATCATCATCAGCCACAGGACGTCCACTGCTGAACATAGGCCAAAGATTTCCTGACCGACCTGTTGGAAGCGGCCTGCATCCAGCGACTTCCTGCGACCTTTATCAGGTCATCTGTCCACCTTGTAGGCGGACGTCCAACGCTGCGCTTGCCAGTTCGGTTGATAATAATTTTGTTAAACAATTATTACAAATTACATACCTACTATATTTATTTTGTCCCGTCTACAGTCACTTCTATGGCCGCATCTCCATTCCCGGCCGGAGTGACCTATGCAAATGAGGAGCAGTGCGACGCTATTAAAATATCCCGCAGGATGGCGAGGTGCCGATCCTATGATAAAAACAGGTCTTTGATTACACGACGCTCGGGGTCTAAGACCTAGAGGTTACGGTTGAACTTAGCTTTTTATCTACCTAAGTAAGTAGCTATCTCCATTCTTGAATACTGGGGAGACTTTCGTATGTACTATGTGTTCGAAATAAGAATAGGAGAGTGAGTAACCTTCAATTACCATCTGAAAACCAGCGCTGTAACGCATTACACGTTGTAGCATTTTAAGCTGAGATGGGACCATTTACGGCCTCACACAACTGATTAGTGGGCACCCGCTGCCTATTATACCTACTAGGCTATTTTTGTTTATTTTTTTTACCATAAATTTATATTATTGTAGTAGGTACTCAGTTAGTACTATTATTAGTGTGATATACCGTAATAAAAGTATTTTTGTTCTTTCTTTCTAATAACCTCGACCCGCGTTACTTGAAAATTACAATAGGAAGGCGACGGTGTATTTAGGCCCGTGAATATTAATATCGATAGATACCTAATTGTTAAAAACCTAAGAGGGTATAATATGTAAATATTGTTAGTAACTCAAGTTATAACATCACAATATATCTATCTATATCGAATGGTTAGTGGTCAACCTAATGTCTAAGTTTTCTAGCCGCCCGAAAGCCTCGGACTTGCGTAACGATTGCTGTCAGTTGGTAACAGTCGGGACCTACTTTTTACGTCACCTCCGCAGCAGAGAGACACTCGGTTGAAATATATAAAATAATGTATAATATTCAACATAAGAAACTACTCTATTTGAACCCACTATACATATTGGCAGCATAAGTTGAACATAACTAACTCAGCAATAGCTCATAGTAATAATAACAACAAAATTGAGAAGTTTTTTTTTAATCGGTAAATGGTATACATTAAATTCCCGCCAAAACACCCCATCATGTCGAAAATACAACAGAAAAAAGATCTTAAACGGCGTTTTTATATTGTAATTTAATAAAAAACAGAAAACAACTTTGAAAACGCATAAGAATGTTAAAAAAAGTTTTAAAGATATATTATATTCGTGCAAAATAAGAACAAAAGTAGTACACGTATGTACACGGGTAGCGGCCCCTGCCAACTGCGTAGGGCTGTCAACCTAACAAATTTATTTTTCGTATTTTTTTTGTCTCAAATAGCACTAATAATGGGCATTCAGAACCACAATATACCATAGATTCAAGCCTTTATAAATTTCGAAATAAAATACATCTTATTTTCTTCCAAACTTTAAAGGATTCTGGAACAGGATCTTGACGGATGTTTTTTTCGATAGTTTATTTTAAAAACTATTCTCATACACGAATAACTAATTCTTCAAAATTAAGCTAGGAGGAGCTTCCTCCGTCCAATTAAAATTCTACTCCAAAAGTTTATTTTTATGTAATAGGGGGCAACTGAGCAATTGGGTCACCCGATGGTAAGTAATCACCACCGCCCATAGACACCTACAATACTAGAGAAATCATCGGTGCATTACCTGCCTTTGAGGAAAGAGAAGGCTCTTTTCTCAAAAACTAAAATAAAAATTTGTTCTTCATAGTAAAAAACATTCAAATCATTGAATTACCTGATATCCACAAGTCTGCGCTACGTATGTTTGTTTTTAAATAAAATGCTAGAATAAAAAAAACTAAATTATATTTCTAAGTAAATGTTCGAAATGAGGTCTATGTTTAATTGCACATAGCTGACATCGACCTTTTAGTGAAGTCTTAAAGTAAAATTATGCAGAGACCATTTTTTTGTCGCGTTTGGTGCCAACAAATCACCTTAGCGAATCCTCATTCTTACCTCAAAGGTCTATAACGCACCGATCCTCTGGTATTATTTTTTTTATTCATAATATCCAATATATTTGATTTAGTTGTTAGGTTCTATCTATCTATATATCTATATCCTTGCGTTTGACCAGTGTCTTGGCTGATGGTAAGCGATGATTGGCCTAAGATGAAGAACGCACGCATTATCAGTGTTGATACGTTATACATTACTTACCAAGTGACCCACATGCTAGTTTGCTTCAATTATAAAATAAAGTATTTATGTAAGCTAATAGTCAGATACAGTTATAAGTATATATATAATTGGCTGTGTATAATCAGTTCCTTCCGTAGTACGCGCCATCAATAAAGTAGGTCATTTTGGGGGTCCTTACGTCAAAAGGAAAAAACTTTACTTCTTATAATATTGTCCCTCGGTCCATCTATTTGGCTACCTATCAGTCTGTCCAGGCTTTAACTCTTTTTCTCAGACATGAGCATTTACATGTATATCATATACTGCCAATACATTCATTACTATATTATGCCATTATGCTGCGACCCACGGTATAAGAACAGTACCATGAAAGCGAGTGAAACTGCGAGGGTCAGTAAGTATATTTCTATATCAAATAGGAATTAATTCCAAGTACTAAGGTCTACGGTTCCTTAGATGTTTAAAATACGATCTTCTTAGTCAACAAAATAAAAAGATATAGGCGTTGTTTTACATATTTGTTTAACAAGTTTTGCTCATTTCAAATACGTACAAATAGTTATAAATACAATGTGTAAATATTTTATGGAACGGAACCTTCCCAGAGCGAGGCTGTTACTCGCACTTGGCCGGTGTTTTTATTAGTTTTATTTATACAAATTGCTAATTGACATTAAAGCATCCGGTGGCCAAGGAACTAGATTGACTTTCCGCTAAAACCAGCCACCATATCAATGGTCCAAGGAAATCAAATCAGATATTAGATATCAGATATTATTGGCGGTGGTGATATTCATATCCGCCTGGATAGCGACCACCGAACACAAGGTGTTAAAACTCTGCCATAGTGATCCAAACGTCTTGTGTGGATCGCGTTCCAGGATCAGCCAGTGTATATGCTGTTCTCCCGAGGGGCTTGCGATATGACTTGATGGTGGGTCGGGGCGGGTATAGGGGTACGTCCTTGTATCACTGTGACTGCATCGGTCATCCACTTGTCCTGTCGCAGGTCCCTCGATTTGCTCTTCTTTACTTCGGAAAGGGAAGAAGCATTTAAACAGGCCGGCATGATTCTGGTGACCACCGAAAACTCATTGTTTGGCGCTTTCACTCATTTTGCGGCTAAGCAACAGTGTGTAAGCACTGTTGTGTTTCAGTTTGAACGACATTGAAGCCAGTGAAATTACTGGGCATTATGAGACTTAACATCTTATGTCCCGGGGTGACGAGCGCAGTTCAATGCATTGCAGTGCTTTGTAATTCAAAGTTATATGTGGTGTTGCTTCTGTAGGCGTGGCGCTTAACATCAGGCGAGCGACTTGCTCATCTCGTCATTCAATTAAATAAAAAAAAATATATCTCATATTACACCGTACAACCCTACCATTCGGACATACCGCACGGTGTGAGTGCGCTCGCTCTCATATTTTACCTGCGCCTTGCTCGCTGCACTGTTAGGTAACTTCGTTATGGCACGTAATAACGCCGACACCTGATTATTATGGCTTTATCATTTGTCGTCATTAGCCTTTACACTTTTACTGCTGTATTACTACACAGTCTGGAATAAGAAATTCTAGCCTTCAACATTTACGGCCGCTTTCACCAATTATGTTCTACTTAGTTGAGTTTTAAAGCCCAATACATACCTAAGTTAATACATGCTAGGTTCTTGGTCCCTTGTATGTACTAGTATGCGATAGTATCACTAATTTGTTTATTCCTGCCGCTAGCCTGTTTAACAATGTTGCGTTTCGGTATTTATATTGAATTCAATTAAATTAGTGGGCATTATGATTCGTACCAACGTGTTTTGCTACTCAGTGCTTTGTAATTCAAGGTTATGAATGGTGATGCTTCTATTTATTGTCAGATGTGGTGCTTACCATGAGGCGAGCGATTTGCTCGTTCCGTTATAAAAGCGGTGCAACGAAACAGCGTTAACATAGGCCGACGTCGAATTGTTTTGATGGACTCTTTGTCTATTTCTGCCGCCAAGCAACAGTGGTTTAAGCATTGTTGTATTTCGGTTTGAAGGACAATGAATGCAGTGAAATTACTTAGCATTATGAGACTTAATATCTTATGTCTCGGGGTGACGAGGTTTTACTTACCATTACCCACTTGCTCGTTTGCCTTACCTTGTTAAGGTTTATTACCTGAAGTCTTTATATTAATAAAAAGACGTAGAAAAGTATAGTTTCATCCGGGAAAAAATTAAACGTTCCCCGGGGATAAATAGCGCGTGGAACTGCATGCAAACGATAGAACTTATTAACCCATATTTTATGAATAAACCACTCAAGTGTTGAAAAACGGATGTGACAAGGCATCATAACGCTAATTGGAGCATTTTTATGGTACACTTACATGATTTTTTCGGTTACATGCAAAGTGGGACCATGGGCTTATATTAAGGAGGGTATTTTTAATCGCCTACAAAAAGATAGGTGTTATATTATTTTTGCCCCTGGCATTGCGGATTTCCATGAGCGGCGGTAACCGCTTACCCTCAGGGTCGCTTGTTCGTCGTTTGCCTATCAAGCCCATAAAAAAAAATGTTCCATTTTTGAACTTGATCATAATGGCCAGTGGAGATCGTTTAATATCAGGTAACGTTTACTGGAAAAACCTATCCTACTAATATTATAAATGTAAAAGTTTGTTTGTTTGGATGTTTGTCGGTCAATCACGCTTAAACTACTGAACGGATTTTGATGAAATTTGGTATACAGACAGGGTATGAGCTGACTTGGGTGATAGGCTACTTATTATACCGGAAAAGCAGATCACGCGGGCGGAGCCGCGAGCAAAAGCTAGTAAAAATATTTTTGAACTAATATCAATATAGCAATAGCAAAATGCACATAACTTTAAGCAAAAAATAGCGTTATAAATTTGCAATATGCTAGGCAATGAAGATATTCTCCATATAAATAGAATGATTAAATTCACCGATAGGGTTCCCCAAATAGGATGCGTGTTTTAGAACGGTCCCAGGTATTGTCTTGCCGCTAATAACGTGGTTCCGTACACAATGTAAAGCCTACAGGCTCACTTGTCGCTTTTAATATGAAGTTACCCCTTGCGGATTCGCGCGGTTCCATTTTACCACGTCATTTGACGTACTTACGTATTTTGAAGCATATCCTACTAATATTATAAACGTGAAAGTTTGTAAGTATGGATGGATGTATGTATGTTTGTTACTCTTTCACGTAGAAACTACTGAATGGATTTTAATGAAACTTTACAATAATGTAGCTTATACATCAGAATAAGACATAGGCTACTTTTTATCCCGGAAAAGCAGAACACGCGGGCGAAGCCGCGAGCAAAAGCTAGTATTTTAATAACATCATTACATATTACGCCGTACAAGGTGGTAGGTCCCTCGATGCGAGAGGCCGTCTGGGTTGATACCACCGTTTTGTCTATTTGTGCGGCCAAGCAACAGTGTGTAAGCACTGTTGTGTTTCGATGTGAATGACATCGAAATTACAGCCAGTGAAATTACTGGGCATTATGAGACTTAACATCTTATGTCTCGAGGTAAAGAGCGCAGTTCAGTGCCATGCAGTGCTTTGTAATTCAAAGTTATGTGTGGTGTTGATTCTGTTTATGCACAGGCGTGGCGCTTACCATCAGGCATTGAGTTCTTTTATTCGATCAAATTGATAATTTTGGTTAAGGATTCATTTTAATTGATACGTTGATGTACTAGATTTTTTTTGTCAAAGATTAAATTGCACGAATATATTTTTTTTTACATGAGTTGAGCGACTTCAACAGAAACTGGTGTATCGAAACTAGACTTCAACAGACATTGCAGGAAGTTTCCCAGAATTGTCTTGTAGCCCAACGTTATTTTTATGATTTAGGCTTTGTGACAGCTTTAAAGGATAAGAGATTAAACCAAGTTTTTTAAGTATAATACTTTATAGCACAGTAATATTCATAAATAATATAACATTCTAAATCAACCTTCACACCTCTCCCTCTGACAGCCTTTATGGCTCAGTGGGAGAGTAGCCGGTTGTTAAGCGAGAGGCCGTGGGTTCGATTTCTGAACCGAGGCAAATGATTGTGTGATTCAAAAATATTTGTTTGTGGTCTGAGTGTCTTTTCTCACCAGAGGGCTTGAAATCTCCCAAGCATGTGTTAAAAAGCATCTTGCGCCGATCCTACTGCGAATGGGATAAGAAGATTATAAACCAATAAGTACATCATTGAAAAGTTTAAAATTCTAGACAAACCAACAGTTATTTTACAATTCCCGTATAACAATGGAACTGCGACATCCAACGTGATTTATAGCCACGCAGGCCAGTGTTGCCGTGCTATGAAAGTATTTAATTATTCGGCCGCTTTTCGGCGAGTCACCGCGCAATAATACTTGCCAGCTAAAAGGTGATGAAAATTACCAACCTTTTGAAACTTTAATAACATCTCATGCGGGGTAGCGAAATTTGTGTTCATGATGACGAAAAATGTTGGTTGTGTCGCAATTTTTACGTTGATTCCGTTGTTTTTAGCAGTAATTATTATTACCACACAAGGTGGTAGGTCCCTCATATGCAAGAGGCCGTCTGGGTTGGTCGCTTTGTCTATTTCTGCCGCCGATCAACTGTGTTTCGGTTTGAAGGACATTGAAGCCAGTGACATTACTGGGCATTATGAGACTTAACACCTTATGTGTTACGAGCGCAGTTCTGTACCATGCAGTGCTCTGTAATTCAAAGTTCTGTGTGGTGTTGCTTCTGTTTATGGGCAGGCGTGGCACTTACCTTCAGGCGAGCGCCTTGCTCATTTCGTCATTCAATCAAATAAAAAAAAACTGTGACTTGATCATTGGTTAAGACGGTTATACGGGGTACATCCTTGTATCCCTGTGCCTGCATTGGTCATCCACCTGTCCTATCGCTGGCCTCTCGATTTGCTTCTTACCTCATCGTGTGAGTGTTATTAAGAATTGGCGACAGAAATAGACTAAACAGTGGTAACAACCCAGATGGCCTATCGCATACGAGGGACCTACCACCTAGTAAAATACATCCCACTGCTGGGTACTGGCCTACTCTACTAATGAGAGGGGTTACGCCTCAGTCCACCACGCAGGACTAATCCGGGTTGGTAGACTACTCATACCTTTGGAATTCTTGTGGAGAATTCTTTTCTTGACAGCTTCTGTGGCGCAGTGGGCGAGTAGCCGGCTATGAAGCGAGATGGAAATGTTTGCGTGATCCTCACAATGTTTCGGGTCTGGGTTTTGACCGCAAGTGCCACGGAGTTCCTGATACCCATGATACAAGTTAACCTAGTGTGGGTACCAGGACTATGTGTGTGATTGTTGGGTATATTAATTATAATTTGTAAAGCAATTATAACCAATGAATACACGCGTACATTCAAAATTCAAAAATGTGTGCCTGAGGCTGCTTTTAAGTCTACAACTTGCATCTCAATAGTCCGAACCACTGCCCGTTAGGCCATAGTCAATTTTTTTACCAAAAAGCATCCATATGGCTTAACCTTTAATAATACTACACCTGTATTATATATGTTCCACTGCTGGGCGCGTGCCTCCTCTAATAAATGAGAGGAGTTAGATCTTAGCCACCACGCTGACCTAATGCGGGGTGGCAGACTTCACATATGTACCTTCGAAAAATCTTATCAAGTTCTCAGGTATGCAGGTTTCCTCACGATGTTTCCTTCACCGTTAAAGCAAGCGATAATTAACAATAAATATACACGTAACTAAGTAAGTCAGAGGTGTATGCTCTTGGGGCTGGTTTCGGACCTGCGACTTTCGTCTCGACAGTCCGTACCACTCCCCGCTGAGCTATCGCTGCTATATTAAAAAGTGATTTCTATTACTATATTTAAACCTATAACTGACTAAATTATTTAACATTAAATTACTTTCTGTTCTTGAAACGTATGTATGGAATAACATAAGGGGTGGTTTCAACCCCTTTGGGGTGGCATCTGACAGAGATTGATGAGTTATATCGAGTGTTTGTGTTCGGTGATAGTTCAATTAAATATTATTAATTATTTGTTTTTGGTTAACGTATAACAGAGGAGGCAGAGAGAGGTAGCTATTTAATTATTTTTTAAGTATAAAATTATTTACAGTAGAAATACAGGAGACAGTAGGATTTTTGAGTCGTCGAGCTTTGAGCCATTAAAAACAAGAGTTTTAACCAGCGTGTCCCGAAAAACGTTTTTTTTATTGATTGAATGACGAGAGCAAGGCGCTCGCCTGATGGTAAGCGCCACGCCTGCCCATAAACAGAAGCACACCACACAGAACTTTGAATTACAAAGCACTGCATGGCACTGAACGACGTTCGTAATTCGGAGACATAAGATGTTAAGTCTCATAATACCCAGTAATTTCACTGGCTTCAATGTTTTTCAAACCGAAACACAGAGAACAATGCTTGGAATTTCTCTGGTGGATAGAATTTGAAATCAAGTCAGACAACTAAAGACATCTTTTTTAACTCAAGTAAAAATTATTCAATAAATGGCCAATGAAGAGTTATTTTTCAGTGATACGATAATTTGATGATTTGTTACAAATTATATAACACATTCAAATTCCAAGTAGCGTATAAAATTCTGCTTCCACATTATTATATTTTTGAAAATATAATGTTGAAAACACTTACGTAGCCTATCATAACCGCCGTAACATCAATCGGATTTTTGCTTTTCAAGTGAAAAAGAGAATCAAAAATTGTTCAATGAAATAATATCTTTCGACTCCATTACTTTTCAATAAATAAATTTCCACTCAATTAAATACATGCCTGGGTCGACTGCGGCCATTTTTCCGTTCAAATGATTTCGCGTATAATCACGATATTTGGTTGGCCAAGCTTTGCTTGAGGCTAAAGCAGTTAAAACGTTTATAGATAGATGACACTTCATCAAAGCGGTTCGAAGAGTTCGCTCTACAGCTAGCGAGGCTCTGATCACGTAATCATAAATTGAGAGATGTTTACCGGACATAAGGGGAACGCTTCCAAAGCCGAAAAGATGACTGAAAAAGTAATGTTTACTCGCCATTTTACTGGTGGGAGGATACTTGTATCCGACCGGATAGCGACCACCGTACACTGGTGCTAAAACCTGCCATAGTGGCCCACCTCGTGTGGGTCGCGTTCCAGGGTCAGCCAGTGTATATCCGGTTCTCCCCAGGGGGCTTGCCTCCTGATCCTAACCCTTTTCCCTTCCCTTTTTCCTTCCCCTCCCCCTTAGCCCTTTGGCAGGCCGGCATGATCTTGCCGACCGACGATGGACACATTGTTTATCGTTGGTCGACACTATTCTTGGATTGCGCTACACTTACCATCAGGTGTAGCGTAGTCACTTTGCCGAGCCAGGATAAAAAAAAAAAAAAAAAAAAAAAAAAAAAAACTTAATCCTGCAATGTATAGCGTACTAATACTAAACTCGGGGCAGATGACCCGCATAGCTGATTCCGAGCGTAAGCTGATTTTTTTTGCTGATTGCGTAAGCTGATTTAAGCTTTATATTACACTAGCTTTTGCTCGCGGCTCCGCCCGCGTGAACGTCTAAAATTGCCGAAGTTTCATACAAACTTTCATCCCCTATTTTATCCCCTTGGGGATAGAATTCATTCAAAATCCTTTCTTAGCGGATGCCTACGTCATAACATCTACCTGCATGCCAAATTTCAGCCCGATCCCTCCAGTGGTTTGGGCTGTGCGTTGATAGATCACTATGTCAGTCAGTCACCTTTGAGTTTTATATAATTTTTAGATTATTAAATAAAACGATGTTTATAAAACGTCATTGCATCAGCCTGGAGTCTGCAATTGTGCTCGGTATGGCGATAGGCTCGCTATCAGATCATGGGACGGAAATAAGCGCAACGACATGTGGGTGTACTGGCTACACTGATTACTGGCCTGAGTGTGTATGTATAGCGTGTATATAAAAAATATCAATTTTCCTATTTATTATTGTATCCTAGAGTATTTTGGTTTTAGTGATAAAAATAATTAAAAAATTCATAATCATTCCAACATTACACGTTGCTATAAAAACCCTTTGTAAATTTGTACCAACCTCTTTATTTTAGTCACAATATTTTATATTAGAAATATTTTTATTATGATTGATATTCTATGTTAATTTAGGTCTACATTTTCGAACTTCATCGACTCATATCATTTTATAGAATAGGGGTCCAGTTACTGACGTCAGTCAACCCTTAACCTCAGGTCATTCAACAAATCCAAGCTTATTCAAAATATGACTAAAAATAAATTTTACTCAGCTATACCAATTAGAGATCATTATAAATATTACAAAACGTGATTAAAACACTTTTCAAACACAGCCGCCCTGTGAAAGTGCGTGGCGTGAGGATATTAACATGCACAAATGTTAACTAGGGCCATTGACCTAAATAAATATATGTTATGATCACGCGAGCATGACCAGTGCAAGTTGACCTTCTTAATGCTAATTTATTTCTTTGGAAAGGCTGGATGAAATGAAGTAAAACAGTAGTGTTTTATATCAAAGAGGACCAGTACATCTTCTGGTTCAACCAGGTTGTTACGACTGTTCCACAGAAAAGCGATGTAAAATAGCAGCTTGCTGTTAAGTACGGTGATTGAGATATCTGTAGACCCAATTCCCGACCCTTTCCCAATACCTTATATATATTATGTATATTGCCCTTTGCATGAACTATAAGACAGCTAATGGGATACTGGCGACCCCTGGGATAGGTATAGGGAGAGGGGGCAAGCACCTTGGGAGAACAGGATATACACTGGTCCTGATCCCGGAACGCGACCCACACAATCATTATGTATAATCCAGAATAGACAAGCCAATGAGGTGTCTGACTTTCCTCAACGATTACTATCACGGGTTTAAATAAATTAATGACACAGATGGCTTAGTGTGCCCTCTGTATCAAGAAAGAACTCCGAGTCTTTAGCTGCCAAACAGTACTTCCTCATCCGGTGCTTAAACCCACACTACCCAATTCAGTGGTCATACAAATTGTAGAAACGTTTTCAGCCGTAATATTGTAATCCAACTTAGTATTATTATTATGTAAAAATATTTTGGTAGCTAAGCTTTTATAAAATTAGCCAATCCTTAGTTAAATCCTAATAAATAACATGAAATACGAAGCAGTTTTTATCAATTAACATATACATTACAGAGTTAGCTATGATTTATAACGCAAACATAACTAAACCTTTATTATAATAGTTTTCGTACAAAAACAGGGGTCTACGTATTCTGGATGTTAAAAGAATGGCTCTGGATTACAACCATATTATAAAAACCCATGTTTCGATAATATTTTTATAGGAATTGAGGTCTAGTTATTGTGGATACGCAACAAATGTCCAGTAAAAATAAAGGCTTATGATTTCACATACAATGTGCATAAACCCCGCTCAAGTTATACTGGATAATAGATATACTATTAAAAAGCAGTGAATTTTGCTTATTTTGGCCATTATTTAATATTACTGGATCATGGGGAGTCAAGTAGGTGTTATGTAAGATTTTTTGAAGTTATACTTCTTTAGGCGCGTTATGAAAAAATGATGAGAGTGAAATTTTAAGATGCGCGCGCACCTGTGACACAAAAAATTAACAGTATGAAGTTAGGCGCGTTAAGAAAAAATGATGAGAGTGAAAGTAGCCGTAATTAATAAACAAATGACGATTTGGACAAAGAAAAACTCTTTAGGTTTTTTCTTATTCGGAACATGTTGCCGTAAAAAGTACCAGGCTCGCATAAACGCGAAGAGAGTAGAATGTACTTCTATCATGTCGAGTGGATATGTTGATATAAATTAAAATACTTTTATTTAATATAATTAACACTAAATATTATTAAATTATTAATGTTACGATATTTCATCGTTGTTGTGAAGACTTGAGAATAAATTACACTTGTCTTTGGCGAAATGCATAACAATGCGAAGCTTAAGAGTGTTGTTACAAAGACTTGGCTGTATGAGCTACAATACCTTTGCCTATTAAAAACCCGAATTTGAACCAAAAATTATAATACCGAGGACTATGACGGAAGTGAATACTTTTTAAATTGTTTTCGAAATTAATAAGTGTCCGTTCTATTGAAACTATGAATCAACACGCATGAAACATTTACTATAATAATAATTATAATGTACATTATAAATAATAATTATTATTATAGTAAATGTTTCATGCGTGTTGATTCATAGGCCATTTTTGACAATGTCCTTTATAATTTATATATGTGCTAATAAATTATATTCAGTAGTGATTTAAATTGAATATTTTGATTGATATTACTTACTATTTGTGAATATTAGTGAAAAAAATTGTGCTTATATACTTTTTCAAGTGCTCCAATATAATTGAGGTTAACTATCCGTATGTATTATTTATTGATATAAATTAAAATACTTTTATTTAATATAATTAACACTAAATATTATTAAATTATTAATGTTAAATACTTATTATTATTGTAATCAATTATTTGCATGCAATTAAAAACTATTTTTTAATGATGCCAAAGAAGTATAACTTCTCACGCGCGTACATAAGTACACGCACCCATTTTTTTTTTTGATGGTAAGTGATCTCCACCGTCCATATACGCCCACAATGCCAGAAGAATCATGGGCGCGTTTTCTGACCTTAAAGGAAAGGGATAATTAGGGATTGGGAAGGGGATTTGGGCATCCGGATATCTCTCTCACCGTACGAAACGCAGCAGCAAGTCGCTACTTTACGTCGGTTTTCGGTGAGACAGTGGTAACGGTCGAGCCCGCTCAATTATACTGTAGACAAAACTGTCTACAGCGTGGCTCTACCACTCGAAAAAGCTTGTTTTTTATTTGACTGATTGACGAGACGAGCAAGGCGCTCCCCTGATGGTAAGAGCCACACCTGCCCATAGAGCGCTAGGCCAGCCCATAATGCCCATGTAAGCATGTTGTCTGTGAATACGGACCTCAATACTCAACATTACATTGATAGAACAATTTTGCGTAAACTTATTTTTTGTATATAAGAAGTCAATAACTATAATATATTATCTATACATCGTGGAGCCAGTGGTGCCAGTTTTGATATTCTGTCATGATCAATCATATAACTTTGTGACGTGCCGTGTGAGTATCAGTATAGATGGAAACAAAAGTTTTACGAGAATTACATAGTTATACTTGATTATTATTTTCTTAGAAGCTATTGAAATTACTGGGCATGAGACTTAACATCTTATGTTTTGGGGTGACGAGAGCAGTTCAGTGCCATGCAGTGCTTTATAATTCAAAGTTCTGTGTGGCGTTGCTTCTGTTTATGGGCAGACGTGGCGCTTACCATCTGGCAAGCGATTAGCTCTTCTCGTCATTCAATGAAATAAAAATAAAAAATTGGTGTGTGTCGTGGGACACCAGGTAGGAACGAAGTTCCTTCGGCTAATGTAGAATCGACACAAATTGTAAAAAATACAAATTATCAACTAAAATAACAAAATATGTCTCTTTATTTTTGTTTGACAACATAAAATTACATAGAAATAGAATAGAAAAATAGAAATAAAAAAAAGACGTGTAGCACTCGGAGACTGCCGCGGTAAAGCTATTGTATAGCATTTTTTATCAACTTATGTAATTATAAATAAAAACTTATTAATTTAGACTTAGACTGGCTACTAAACGGTGGACGGCCGTGTTCTATAATCAAAAATTCAAATTCAAATTTCAAACCGCGTCTACATTTCCAAATGTCATAAGTTTCACACCTATCTGTTTTATTAACGGAATTTCGACTTTAACTTTGTGTGCTAGATATCAAATTAAGTTAAAAAAAAGTCTCATTTAACGGTTTTATTCCACGCATTTTTTCCACGCATTTTTCTTACGGTTTTACTATCACATTTTTTTCAGATCGGTCACGCAGCGAAATCCCTATCCCCTCCAAGCCTGCCGTAAGGAACTTCGTTCCAAAAATCTTAGAATATTTCTTTTTCTGAGCAATCAAAGACGTTAATAAAGTTTTAACTATTCATGAACCATTTCTTACTCAGAATCGTCAATTACGATAGTTTCTGTGATCGGTAACTAAGCATGAAGCATTTTCGGTATTCAGTAACGATGCCTAAAACATTAATTGGTTTAGTGTGTGGATATAATCGAACATTAAGGAAAGACTAAGCGACAATTAAAATTAATTGACGCTTCCGACTGTGGCAGTACGTGGTTAAATGGTAACGTAGGATTCAGAAAAAGCGGTTTCCATTCCATTTCCAATACTTGGTCTGATAGCTTTATCTCAGAAGCATAGTGGCGTAAGTCGTATTTTACTTTTCTATGACTTACGCCAACATGCTCCTGAAGTGAAAAGGTCGGATGTAAACAATGATATTCAGGGTCTGAAATCGTAAATATATTATTGTAATAAATTAAATGAATTGTAGTATTCAATGATTATATTCAAACTTAATTCGATTGCTAAAAATATTATATTTTATTTTATAAAAAAATATGTTGTCTTAGACTCAATCCGTGCATATATTTAAAACACATAAAAATTTATAGTTCGAGCATAATTATGTTCAAATTAAATAATTTTCAACCACTTTTATACCCGCCAATACATCAAAAATGTTTAAACTGATGCACAAAAAAATCTTTAAAAACCATTCCTTTATGGCATAGCCACTAAATAGCGCTCAGACGGACAGACAAAACTTCTATATTACAGATAATCTGTATTTACGACTGCCTCTGTCAGGCTTAATATTAAATATTTAAATGTTTGGCCTACGCTTCTGAGTTTCACTTCACTACTATTGATTGTGGTTTCTATCAATAACTAAGCATATACATAATAAGAAATTTCCTCATCGATCTAGTGGCGCTGTATTTTTTTATTTGATTAAATGACGAGACGAGCAAGGCGCTCGCCTGATGGTAAGCGCCACGCCTGCCCATAAATAGAAGCACTACACACAACATTGAATTACAAAGCTCTGCATAGTACTGAACTGCGCTCGTCATCCCGAGACATAATATGTTAAGTCTCATAATGCCCAGTAATTTTACCGGCTTCAATGTCCTTCAAACCGAAACACAACAGTGATTGTACACAGTAGTTTGGCGACAGAAATAGACGGCGCGGTGGTACCAACCCAGACCGCCTATCGCATACGAGGGACCTATCACCTTGTGAATACCCATGAAGTCATAATTCGATCCCCAGGTTGGGTCATTAAGCATCTATATCGCCTGAATGATAAGACTAGTAGATTTATTTGCTTACTTGTCAGCATGCCCATAAAAGAATATCAGAAATTGGACTGACAAAGTATTTTAAGGCACTCTTTATATCATAGACCGGCAAACGAGCAACTGGGTCACCTGATGGTAAGTGATCTCCACCGCCCATGTACGCTCACAATACTAGAAGAATCATAGGCGCCGATCTTAATGAGAAGGCATAATTGAAGGATTTATTTGGGCCTCCGGATATCTCACTCACCATACGAAACATAGCAGCCGCTACTTTACGTCGGTTTTCTGTGAGACAGAGGTAACGAGCCGACCCATTCCTACTGTAGATAAAACTATCTACAGCTAAAACTGGCACTGCAATGCACTTGGCAACCCGATATATAAAAAGTCTCACACTACCCAGTAACTTACAGGCTTGGCTGGCTAGTACTTACTGGCTTCAATTTAATTCAAATCGAAACAGGACTTCTTTCATATTGCAATGTATTTTTTAGAGCAGAGAGCGGCAAACGAGTAAGTGGTAAACCAGCAAAGCTATTATAGAACAAGAATATTAGTTGCAGACAGACAAACAAAGCCTTAATTATATCACAGCACGATATAAAATCGTTATTCATAAACTATAATAATGTTCAAAATATTTAAATAACACATTAAAATCTAATCAGTTGTAAAACAACTTTACGCGAATACCAAAATAACCGCCCATTTATTGATGTTTAAGGAAAACGTATTTTTATATTGTTTCGACGAAATAACTAGAATAGGGAAGAAGATATGAATATTTTTCTATATTTTTACATTTTTTTTATATCACATTGCAAACTATCTAATCATTTTTTTCCCGACAAAATCTGGCAGAGAAATTGATGTACATATAATATATTTTTGCTTTTTTATTTAAAAAATCAAAAATAGAACACTAAAGTAAGACCTCCTTTATTAAAGTCGTTTAGAAGTCAGATATTTTTTTATGCTGGATATTTGTCCACATTCACATTTTTGAACATCATAATTATAGTTAACGGTAATTAATTTTTCTGTCCATTAAAAAAGTTCTATTAAAGAGGATATGCCTATTTGGCAATTCACAAACAAAAATTCAAGCGAAATAACGAAACATAAAACATATTTTATTAACAGCATTAATATAATTCGCTGATTAATTTATGGATATCGTATTAACAGGTTTATAATTTTAACGAAATCCGACTATTTATTTGGAATGACTTTGTAATTTATTACATCGTGAAATCCTTAATAATACAGAATTATTAATTTGATAAAAAAATAATCTAATGACATTCATAATTAAGGATGATCGAATGATATTTCGATGAAACGTCGTAAAAAAAACCTGCAGGTTGAGTTTTCGATAAGATTTTCGAAGTTCGAAGTCTACCGACCCGCATTAGACCAACGTGGTATTTAGCCAGGAGTATACATTTAACACAAGGTAGGTCCCTCCCTTAATTTGGTAGGTCCCTCGTATGCGAGAGGCCGTCTGGGTTGGTACCAGCGCGTTGTCTATTTCTGTCGCCAAGCAACAGTGTGTAAGCACTGTTGTGTTTCGGTTTGAAGGACATTGAAACTAGTGAAATTACTGGGCATTATGAGACTTAACATACTGTGTATCGGGGTCACGAGCGTAATTCAGTGCCATGCAGTGCTTTGTAGATCAAAGCTCTGTATGGTGTTGCTTCTGTTTATGGGCAGGCGTGGCGCTTACCATCAGGCGAGCGCCTTGCTTTTCTCGACATTCAACCAAATAAAAAAAAAAAATTACAGGTCTAATATTATTAACCACGTCATTGCCCACTTAGGCTTGGAAACCGTAAGGTCTTGGGTTCAAGTCTGACGATCGTAATTTGCGTTTGTAATTCGATTCCAGAAGTCGAATGAGTTAGCCAGAATTGGTGTATATGTCGGGTTTGACAATAGTTCAGCAGGTAGTGGTACCGACCGTCGAGATGAGAGTCGCAGGTTCAAAACCATCACCATGAGCATGCACCTCTGAGTTTTTTGGAGCTACGTGTATATTAATTGTTAATTATCGCTTGCTTTAACGGTAAAGGAAACATCTTGAAGAAACCTGGATACCTGAGATTCTATGAATTTCGAAGATATGTCAAGTCTACCAACCTGCATTAGGTCAGAGTGGTGGGCTAAGGTCTAATTCCCCTAATTCAGTAGAAAAGGCCCGTGCCCAACAGTGGGACGTGTATAATACAGGGCTAGTGTTGTTATTATATAATTATGATAAGCTCGCCTCCTATTACAGCATGGAGCAAAAATAACGCAGCACTAGTTGCACCTCTGTTTATTTACCCTTTCGCGGAAACAAGCGTGAATATGAACGAAATGTTTTTAATACCATAACTTCACGAATATATCCCCCAAAGTTTAGTTATTTAATTTAAAACCAATTTCGATACAAAGCGAATAATTTATATTTTTTTACGACGGAACAAATATATTGGTAGCAGTGCGGTTTTCGCATAAAACCGATGTTTATAGAAGATGGTCACATTGAATGCGCCAATCAATTTTATTGTTATTATTTGACATAAAAATGTTAATCTATATGTTGATGTGTTTTTTACCATTTTTAAAGGTTTAGTTAAAGACGAGTTACATGCGGTCGGTTGTATTTCGGAATTTAAATTATGTTGATAGAGTCTTGCAGATGTATAACTTATGATTATTTTTCTTTCTTTCACCTTTTTGTCTACTTAAAATGAGACGAAATTCGCGTAAAAGATGAAAAGCGATCCCTGCTACACTAAATCTTGCAGAAACATAGCTTGCAAACATACTTTGCAGTGATAAAAAAAAGGAAAAAAATAATTGATCTTTTTAACATCTAGTAGGGAAATGCCTAACCGTCTGTCTGCCTGTTCTATATTTTTAGGACTATATAATACTATGTAGTCAGCTGAAATTTTCATAAAATATGTGATACGGCGAAAACACTAACAAATATTTTTTATTCTATTTTATAATTTTACGCGGATACGGAATCCGCAGTTTTCAAGTACGACTCGCACTTCGCCAATTTTAAAATATATAAAATAACCTATAGCACATGTAATTGATATTTCTTTATTGTATATTTAATTAAATTGTTACATCTATACTAATAATAAAGCTGTAGAGTTTGATTGTTTGATTGTTTGTTTGTTTGTTTGTTTGTTTGTTTGTTTGTTTGAACGCGCTAATCTCAGGAATTACTGGTTCGAATAAAAAAATTCTTTTTGTGTTGGATAGTCCATTTATCGAGGAAGGCTTTAGGATATATAACATTACGCTGCGACCATTAGAAGCGAAGCATCAGTGAAAAATGTTGCAAAAACGGGGAAAATTATTCATATTTGAAGGCTTCCGTTGCTAAGCTACCAAAATAATATTATTTGAAGGCTTCCGTTGTCAAATCAAAATCAAATCTATACTAATATTATAAAGCTGTAGAGTTTGATTGTTTGTTTATTTGATTGTTTGTTTATTTGATCACGTGGGCGGAGCCGCGAGCAAAAGCTAGTACAGTTATATAAATATTAGTATTTGATTTAAAAACACGTGGTTTTAAACGCTATGTAATCCCAACACTGCGTAGTCTTTAACATTTGACTGGAATATGAATATAAAGCTAATAATGTTGGATTACCGCCGACCGCCCGCAGTGATGTTTGAACTTACATAATTACATACCTATCTTATACCCGAATCGTTTCTAATAAATACTACCTGATCATTTAGATTCGATGACAGTTAAGCTTAGTGGGTAGAAAGTATTTTGGGTAGCGACCGCAATAAACATGATTACAATAAAAATATTTTCATGTTATAGGGCTGGGATGCAGCCAGTTTTGTCTACAGCTTGATGAGGCCAGCTCTATGTACAACTGTCTCACAGAAAACCGGGGTCGAAATAAAAATCCATTTTTTGAAGTGAAACTTCTTTATAATCGTTGTGATTTGAAACTCGATAAAACGAAAATGCGTCACGACAAAGACAAACATATTCATGAATAGGATTTAGCCTGCGAGAGAAAGAGATAGATTACAAGTATGCTACCACGTCCTTTGCGCCTACGTACAACGAAGCCTTCAGAAAATGTGTCATAAACAACGTGGTGTATTATTCACGTGTTTTATTTTTATTGCATTTGCGTATTAAAATTCGTTGGTTAATTAATTTATTTTAATAATTCTGAAGTTTCACTTATGCCGCGTGTGAATTGCACAGACACACTTTTTAGTTATGAAAGCCTCAAAGTCTAAACGTCGGGGTCAAAATTAAATTCAATTGCGATAGAATTAGCGTAATTAATTAGCCTAAACATAAGAGATCATTACAAAAAATCGTTTGTATTATGTACATTGGACGGTCATGGTGATCACTTGCCATCCAATGATCTAATAGTTAATCATTGATCAGCTACACAAAAATAAATCACTCCCGTGGATTGCGCAGCTTCAATATAAAAAATCGTATTCGTGACGTCTTCTTTTTACCCGACTGCTCCAAAAAGAGGGTGATATTATTCACACTTATTAGTCTAAATGATACGACGAGGAATCTGCTCGTCTCGTCACTGTAAAAGTTATCTGTCCCCTACGGCCACACACTAATTATCCAATGATAATAAAACTGTCCCCGCCCCACCCTATAGGGGTCTATAGTTAATGAAAGGTCATTAACCACTAAATGGATACAGATTTCTACATCTATTGAACGGTAACCCAATTTCCTAAGGATTGTTTTCGGTAGAAAGTTATTGGCTACACATTTATATTATCAGATTGAGGTTTGTTATATCATTGTCAACATATTTATTTTTTACTAGAAACTGGGGACTACTGGAGGAGTTTTTTTTTATTTAGGACAACAAACAGAAGTACAGCGTGTGTTAATTAATATAATTACAATTATTAAACTTATATAAATAACAGTACAACCCACACCGTTGTTCCCAGATTAATTAATAAGTAGTAGGTACCGACATACAGATAATAGGTAAATTCGACATTGCCATCTATTTTATGATTTAAAGTGTTTAAGTTTTTAACTGACTACAAAAGGAAGGAAGCTTCAGACTTATCTGTAGGCATATTATATGTGTGCATGGGCGCACGTACGTACACATAAATACATACCCATACAGGTGCATACATACATACCCATACAGGCGCATACATACATACCCATACAGGCACATACACATATACGCATACAAATTATAATTTACGTTATAAATAAATAAATAGACAAAATGGTGATACCATGTCAATCGGCGTCTCACATATGAAGGACAGTTATTTTTTATAGGATATTTAAACGAGCAAGTGGGTCACCTGATGGCAAGTGATCTCCACCGCCCATGTACGCCCACCACCAGAAGAATCATGGGCACGTTGCCGAACATAAAGGAAAGGGATAATTAGGGATTGGGAAGGGAAGGGATTTGGGCTTCCGGATATCTCACTGACTGTACGAAACGCAGCAGCAAGCCGCTACTTTACGTCGGTTTTCTGTGAGACAGTGGTCATGCCAGCCAGCCCATTCATGCTGTAGACAAAACTGTCTACAGCGTGGCTCTACCACTCAAATTTGTCAAATGGTGCAACTCATCTTTTGTTTAACACGTACTTTAACATTTTTGTTATTGCTAAGTAGATACAATCCAGCATAAGTATACTTAATACATAGCTATCTACACCACGTGTTAACGACCCACCACATCTCTACTTATAAACCTGTCCACACCCCTTAGTAGGCTTAACGATAACAGGTCGTTACGAAGACGTCCCAATGGCTCAGTGGTAATGAAATTAGCTGTTTACCCGACCCGGGACTCGAACCCTGTTAAAGGCGCTAATTCGAACACCGTAATGCATTTTATGATCTAGCTGGTGTAGAGTTAAATATTTTGTAGAAGCGGCAATTTAATTTTTGTTATACCTAAGTAAGAAATGACATTGGGTACCTACAAGTTTGTTCTGAGTGGCTCGAGACAAGAAACTGCGACGCGCGACACATTCGCTGCTGCTTCGGGTCGTCTTGGATTTACGTCAAGGTCTAAAATTAAAAAAAATATCAATCCTGAGACGTAAACTACTGCTTCTACTGGACTGATTATTTGCACGAGGCCTTTGTTGCAAAATTTACACCTAGGATCACAAAACACAAATAAAAGAATAACTAGTATATAATATTTTCTTACTTAATAACTAGTTACGAAAAAGAGAAAAAAGTCTTTTTTAGTTGCTGATTATGAAAATTGGTTATGTAAATGGATAAAAATTCCTAGCGTAATAACCAGTTAAAATAAACCTTTTTTTGTTGCTGGTTATGAAAAAAAGATTTGTGACTGTGGACCAATTCAAAAAATATAACTCTCGTAAAGTTCATATCCGCCATTTTGTGTAGGCGCTTTCTGGTAAGTCGTTGTCTATGGTCAGGAACATTTGGCGAGCAGGGCGCTTGCTTTCGGTAAATATTTACGTATGAGTCAGAGACGCCGCGTGCACGGACTCCTAGAATGCTGCAGATTCTATCCTTTAATAAGTTGTCTCATTTATGCTATATTTATAGCAGTAAGACGAGAGATGAGTAAATAAATCACGTAACCGAGCCGTGAACATGGGCATAGCAAGCTTCAAAGTCTTTCCATAATATGTTGTTGAGACTGGTAGAGCAACGCCGTAGACAGTTTTGTATACAGCATGAAATGGCCTGCTCGACTGGGTCGTTACCACTGTCTCACAGAAAACCGTCTTAACTCAGCTTGTTGCTGCGCTTCGTACGTATTACGTCAATCACATTTACAGGATAGTACAAACTACAATGTACTTCAAATGTACCGCCGAGCTTCGAGACGCCTCGCCTCATTTGAAGAGGGACCTTGTACTGACTTAGTACGCAAAAGAGGCTACTCTCACAAACTCTTAAAAATCGTGTCCTACTCAACACTAGTAGGACGGCACCCAGACGGACTCTCGCATAGGAGAAACCTGCCACCTAATTTGCTATAATGTAGATATTAGAACCGACTAAGAATCCGAACGTCGTCTGTGCCTCTCATAGAAAATCAAAGTTTTAGTATTACTTAGGTCGTACTGCAACATCAAGCTGGATAAGAGATACCTTTACTGGCACTTATTTAATTTTTATTTTAGTTTTAGATAACTAATTTATAGGAGATATTATCATAGTTATTGTTATTGTTTATGATAAGTTTATAGTGCCAGCATTAAATGTTTTCTTTCTTTCTATTTATATAAAATGAATCCCAAAAATTACTGCGCCATTTTACCGCTCAAAGTACAGGCAGAGTAACGTTTATTAGGTTTTATAACTGAAAGGCTATGCCAGTGATAGCGGGAACACGGATTTTTCGCTCAAACTTTCAGCTTTTACTTGGAGGAAACAAAATTATATTTACTTTTATATGCTGGATCTTTAAGTACTTGGCTTGTAGGGTAACAACTTATTATAAGGTAGGTCCTGTACTGGATGATGGAACTATTTGCTATTAGGCATTATGAGACTCAATGTTTTATGTCTCGAGGTATCGAAAAAAAGTTAGTGGTCAGTATTTGGCATACTCGACAAATAACTTGTAGGAAAAATGTTGTGACCACATTGGTCGACACCGGGGTTGTGGCCGCGATCTTGATATGTATAAATTAATTTATCAATTATACATTATGGTGCTGCCACACCGGTGTTATAAAATGTTTACAAACATTTTCTAACATTAAACATTTACTAACATTATCTAACATTATGATAAAATGTTAGCAAATGTTTGTTAACAAATGTTAGAAAATGTTTGTAAACGTTTTATAACATTTTATAACAGCGGTGTGGCAGCACCATTAATGTATGAAAAACGACTTCCCATGGCCGAATCGCATTAAGTTTGCTGTTATCGGTAGAGGAGGTTCACATTTAACCGTTTTTTTTCATTTTCCTGAGTGACGTAACAAGCAGGTCGCTGACCTGATGGTAACCGCCACCTGATCTTAAACAAACACAAAAGCACTCAGAACTTTCAATTACAAAGCATTACATGGCACTGGGCTGCATTTATCACTCCGAGACATAGGATGTTAAGCCTCATAATGCCCAGAAATTTTACTACCTTCAATGTACTTCAAACCGACACAGTGCTTTCACACTGCTGATAGGAGGTAGAATTCGGTGGTATCAACCCAGACGACCCCTCGCATACTACGAGGAATTCTGGTAACCACTGATGAACTCATTGTTTGTCGGTGGTCGCTAGGTTTTTGGACTGCACTACGATTACCATCAGGTGTAGTGCAGTCACCTTGCCGCACTCAAATAAAAAAAACCCTTGTGGCCGTATTATTATTATGAAATGTAGTGAAAATATATATTTTGACTCTACTTTTTCTCATTTTATTATCTTTTTTAACATGTTATAGTAATTTTTGCATTTTTTTTACACTCAAACTATAAAGTAAAATTCTTTTACTGTTTTAAAATTACTAAGATGCAAATCATGCAACAAAAATTGCACCCAATTAATCAGGTCTCCAATCGAAGTCACACAAACACAAGATCTATCAACCAATAATTTCCTTGACCGTTAATTTTTTTGCTCCAATATCTATTTTTTTTCACCAGCCCTCGGCTCATGTTAATAGAACCACATAAATTAAGTCAATGTGCGGAAAAGCAATTTCTGAAATGGTAGTTTTTGATGTCGTAACTTTGCTATCTTGTAATTAAGAGTCAGGAACTTTAATGATACTGTAAGTTGACTGGTTTGGTTTGAGCGCGTGCAGTATTTCACTGGAAAGAAATATGGCGGCAGATTATTATGTGGCTATAAGCATGTTAGTTTTACAACGTTGTCACTACATTGTACTTTTATAGCCAAGTGGTTTAAGCTATTTACTTTCTACAGCGAAAATCGACGTGAAATAGAAGCATGTTCTTGCATTTTATACGGTACGTGAGATATCCGTAGGCTTTACTCTTCGCTCCCTTTCCTTTAATTATCCCTTCTGTAAGGCCGGTAACGCGTCCATAAGTATGAAAACCTCAGAAAATAATTTTCTAATTTAAATAATCCCGATATTGGTGGTGGTAGGTCCAGCCAAGGAGGTAGGTCCCTCGTATGCGAAAGGCCGTCTGGGTTAGTACTACCGCTTTGTATATTTCTGCCGCCAGCAATAGTGTGCAAGCATTGTCGTGTTTCGGTTTGAAGAACATTGAAGCCATTGAAATTCTGGGCATTATGAGATTTAACATGTTATGCCTCAGGGTAACGAGCGCAGTTCAGTGCCATGCAGTGCTTTGTAATTTAAAGTTCTGTGTGGTGTTGCTTCTGTTTATGGACAGCCATGGCGCTTACGATCAGGCGAGCGACTTACTCGTTTCGTTATTCAATCAAATAAAAAAAATCTTTACCTAAATCAAATTAAGGCGGTTATCAGCAGAGTCTTACTCGTTTCGCCATTCAATCAAATAAAAAACATCTTTACCAAATTAAAAACATGTGACTAATCATAAAATCTTTAACAAAAAAATATTGAAAGAAGTGCAAACGACCATTTCTTATTAGTCGACTTATAAAAAAGTACTAAAAAGTAACTTCTTTGCAAACTATAAAAACACTTTAATTTATGTTTTATTTAATTACTTTTGACCCAAGACAAAAATGAAAATGCATATTTTTTTAAGTTTAAGGTACGTAAAGTGTGCCAATGGAACCCTATTACATACCATATGAACCCAGATCTCGATAATCATGTATCATGCTATCCTACTAATATTATAAATGTGAAAGTTTGTTTGTTTAGATGTTTGTCCGTCAATCACGCTGAAACTACTGAACGGATTTTGATGAAATTTGGTATACAGACAGGGTATGATACCCTATCACTTGGGTGATAGGCTACTTTTTATCCCGGAAAAAGCAGATCACGCGGGCGGAGCCGCGAGCTAAAGCTAGTTTCATATAATCCAGACTCTAAAATTACTTATTATCTTAAACAGCACGGTAAAAATAGTGGGCTTAAAATTTTGTTAAAACAACATATTACTTTACCTAAAGGGTTTGCACAGAAAATATAAATATGTCATGAGGCGAAAATGAGCCGATAAATAATATTAAAGGAGATGTAGCACGCCGCTAAGGTGAGTTAGAATTTAAAGCCGTCTTACTCACGGGACTACAGGATCGTCAGATTTTTTGCAGTAGCGGTGGGGGGTGTAACAGTTATTTTGGGCTCCACCGGCCTACGAATATGCCGGCAACTACCAACTAAAGCCCCCACACACCGAAGGACGCCCTCGGCGTCAACGGCACCAACGAGGCCAGCGTGCTGCCGTCCATCCCGGGGTCAACCTCTTCTTATACATAAACTTCAGTGATCTACTAACAACGTGTTTAGGTACTGAAAACCCGCGAGTTTGAATACTCATGTCGGGCAATCACATTTTGTATTTGAGTTTTTCTATTGGAAAAATCACACTTAATTATCCGGAGATAGAAATTTGTGTGCCCGCTTTGTCATTGGACTCGCTCCCTATCACATTATGGGACAAATATAAGCTAGCATACTGTGACTGTACACTAACTAGTACACACACCTATGCACCTCTGCACCTCTGCCTACTGCTTCGATGCTACAGTTAGCTTATGTTATGTCTAATTATTCTTATTTCCCCGCTACGCTAATTTAGTCTCAAATAATAATAAAGAAGGAATCTAAATTCTTAAATACAATGCGACATAAAATCGTTCAAAAATCGCACCTCGAACAGACCTAGCTCAGTGGCATCGCCTGACACATGAATAAGGTATGTTGGCTGAAAGGCGTTACTCGGCCGAAGGCGTTTGCTTCGGCCTATAAGGCTTTATCGCGATGAGATACCCTTTAATACGCCTTGGAAATTTTGCCTTCAAATTATGAATGTCAAAGCAAAGGCTTACATTTTGGCAGCTATATATACTTAATAGTGTGTTGGAAATTACTGGTATTAATACTATGTTAATACTGTTTATAATCAGCGATAGCTCAGCGGGGAGTGGTATGGACTGTCGAGACGAAAGTCGCAGGTGCGAAACCAGCCCCAAGAGCATATACTACTGACTTTTCTAAGTTACGTGTATATTAATTGTTAATTATCGCTTACTTTAACGGTGAAGGAAACATCGTGAGGAAACCTGCGTACCTGATAATTCGATAAGATTTTCGAAGGTATGTGAAGTCTGCCAACCCGCATTAGGCCAGCGTGGTGGACTAAGGCCTAATCCCTCTCATTCAGTAGAGGAGGCCCGTGCCCAGCAGTGAGACGTAAATAATACAGGGCTAGTAAAAAAAAAACTGTTTATGAAAATGTATGAGGGCAAATCTCTCCCTACCCAATCCCTCAATTATCTCTTTCTTTCAGGATCAGTACCGCGCCCATGATTTTGGTTTTGTGCGTGTTCTTATAGAAAACCGACGTAAAGCAAGATAACCGGAGGACTTATGCTTACACACTGTTACTTCGCGGCAAAAATAGACAAAGTGGTGGTACCAACCCAAACGGACTCTCGCGTAGAAGAGGCCTATCACTTTGTACAGTGTCCCAAACATGACCGCCTATCATATCATTGGACAGAAATAAATTCAGCGAACCGTTGCATTCCTTTCTGTCTATCCCTCTGCGATACATGCATGAGCTTATATTATTTATTACTTCTTATTTATTACCTCAATGTTCCACCATTCATTTATGTTAATGCGGAACACGATATTCCTATGATAATTACAAATATATAAAAACAATGGAGGCTCTGGGCGGGAGATGCACCATCAATCAATGTGCGCCTCAACCAGCCACACTAATGACTTTAATTACTTGTAACTCAATTATAACGGGCCCTTAACCGGGACATTGGTCACCAACATTTGGTCTACCGTATTTTTGTTTTTTTTTTTTTATTATTTATTTATTTATTAAAAAGAAAGAAAGTAACGTTTATTGTCAACAAGAAAACATACAATTTAAATATTATGTACAATTTTAACAGTAAGTACATAGCCTAAATAAGTTGCACGTCCTCACGATGAGAAATGACATATTAAACCTCAAGGATATTAAATCTTTTAAGAAATGTCGTTAGTCGAATGAATCTAAACAGCTTTATATGGGGATAGTATGGGAGGTACTGGTAAAGGGACTTCGCGAAGCTGTCAAAAGGTGATTTTATTAGAAAGAAAGAAAGAAACAATTTATTTGGTTTTTCATTATCTCAAAATGGTACAATTTAAAAGAAACTTACAAAAGGAATGAAAAACCAAAATGGACTCGCCTCAGCTTCGTGCTGTAGCGTATAAGCTACAGCGCTGATTTTCAGCCGAGCCCATCGTTGATTCCATCCTCGGTATTAAAAATGTGTGTATACTATTTTACAACGTGTTATTTTACCAAAAATAAGAAAGTCATATAGGAGTGTAAACGTAACGAGTAGAGCCGCGGTAGCCTTAGTGTCCGCGACGATTGATTTGATTGATTGCAACTCATGTGTATTTTACAAATAAAACTACATACATGATCATGCCTGTAATCCGCAAACGGTAGGCAGAGGTAGAACCAGAACATCTATATTTCGCCGATCGCATTTTCATCCCAAGATGTGCTGCGAGCTTATTGCCATACAAGGCACAATTCTTAACTCAGGGCTGATACTAAGCATTTGTGATAGAAAAAACCAATATCACTTTTAACCGACCCGGGGATCGAACCCAAGACACAGCAGTCGTACCGCATACCGTGTACTACGCGACCAAGGCAGTCACACAAAAAAAAACAATTAGTATTTAATTTAATATTATATATTTTTATCTTATATTTGCGTTGATACGTACGAGTAAATTACTAAATATAATTTTCTTTTAAAAATTCCAAACTAATTTAGACCAAATGTTGCCGACCCATTACCCTAATGTTAACGATTGTCTGTAGTCCGAGAAATTTATTCGATTGTTAAAATATGTTGGGCCACTATTGTACATATAAACGTTAGATGGTTTGTGTAATGAGAATTGCTATTATTACGTCTGGAGCATTTTTGGGGACATCGAAAGGTTAACAAGATAAGTAAAACAGTATTATATTAGAAAAAATATATTTATTTCAAAAAATACAACATAGCTTATTTGGCACTAACTTAATCTGTTACTGTTTGCGGGTTTGGGTGTCTTCTTTTAAGTATAAAATACCTGTGTTAGGAGACCCTTATTCAATTGTGTTTTCTTTTGACTCCGTGGCGGAGAGGGTACGTAGCCGACGGTGAAGCGAGAGACCGCGGGTTCGATTCCCGTACCGAGACAAATGTTTGTGTGATTCATATGTGGGTTCATTTTTTCCGCAGAGGGGTTGATTTCAGGTAGGCAGCGTGTCGTAAAAACTATAAGTCGAATCTTTCTGTAAAAGGTGTGTTAAAAAGCATGTTACGCCGACCCCACTACGAGTGGGATAAGGGCAGGTGGAAGAAGAATTTTTATTTTCTTTTATTAATTTAATTTATCCAAAGAGCAGAATTCAGCCAACGAGCAAGCGAATCACCTGATGGTAAGTGATTTTTACTCAGTGGCGGATTTACCAGTAGGCTGAGTAGGCTGGAGCCTAGGGCGGCAAATTTTAAGGGGCGGCAAATTTAGTTCATAAATTTTATATTTCGGTTTACAAATTTAAAAAAAAAAATATTATACTCTCTTGTTCATAGAGTCAGAGCTAATGAACAAGATTTCGTACGACGATATAATAAATGATTTTGCGAATTCAAAGTCTCGCAAAAAAGTATTGTAATGCTTTTATAATTTAACTTAAATCATAATGCTAACAAATAATTAAGAAAAGATATATTTATTGTATTGTTTTTAAACTGTGAGTGTAATAATAAATGTTAATCAATGTTCGCCAAATGTATGTTTTTTACGTAAGGTTAATTCATATTATGTAAGTAGATATTGTATAGTTTTAAGACATACCTTGCCTTACTTTAAAAGTGGTTATGATTGAGATATTTTTTCCTTAAAATAATGTTTTTTGATAATTCTTTGCTGTAAAAATAATCAAGGATCTAACACGGTACCATAGTTCTCAATAATAATAACTATATGGGAAAAGTTGATGTAACGAGGATGATGGAGCACAAATTATAAAGTAGGAATTTTATTGATAGAAAATTGATATGATTGTGTACTAAGATATCAAAATTTAGAGGCGGCAAAAATTGAATAGCCTACGGGCGGCAAATCTATAAATCCGCCACTGTTTTTACTGCCCATGAACACCCAAAATATCAGAAAATTTCGGATTGATCTTAGTTGCCCAGCTTAAAACAAAGGGTGATTGGGAAAAGGAGGGGGATTTGGGTCTCCGTTGATCGCATATTTCGTATGAAACGCAACAACGAGCTGTATTTTTACGTCAGCTTCTATGAGACAGCGGCAATAACCCGGTAGAGACAGCCCATCTATGATATAGACAAAAGTGTGCGCAGCATGGTTCTACAATCTTTTTTTATCCGAGCACGGCAAAGTGACTGCACTACACCAACAAACAATGAGTTTAACGGTGGTCACCAGAATCATGCCGGCCTGTATTTTTCCCTCTTCAGTGAGGAAAGAAGCAAATCGAGGGGGCTGTGACAGCACAGGCTGATGACCGATGCAGACATAGTGAGTGCTCCACTACGCTTACCATCAGGTGTAGTGCAGTCACTTTGCCGCGCTCAGATAAAAAATAATACAATTCACAAATGTGGGTGTCAGGTTACACCTCTGTCTGCCCCTTAGAAGATTACAGAGTGCGTATGTAGGTTATTATTAACATATTCACTTCGCCGAGCTAGGATAATAAAATCTATTCAAAATATAACGCGTATCATAATAATATAATATGTTACTAAACACAAAAATATGTAAAAAAAATCAAGTATATAGTGGCGATGATGCATACATCACACGCATTTACGATTTGTAAAGGGTAATAACTACGCTGTCAAAATTTTTTTAGCACCTTTTGTGTGAATTTTTTGCAAATATGTATTATGTGTCATGTATTTTGAGCTTTATAACCAGAACAAGAGCGGATGGATGCGGCTTGCCCAAGACCGGGATGGTTGGCGCTCAATTGGGGACGCTTACGTCCAACAGTGCACGGCAATAAGCTGAGATGATGATGAACCAGAACAAAATTATGGAGGATTATATGGGACTGTACGTGTGTACGCCTGTCAGAAAAAATCTGTATTTCAATTAAACTAAACTATCCTGCCATAACCCTCTCTCATTCCGCAACTCCTGTAAAATAGGACCAATAACGGTATGCATATTTTTTTTTTTATATCATAGGCCGGCAAACAAGCAAGTGGGTCACCTCAATCAATCTAAATCTTCGCTTAGATCTTTTAAACTATTATTTATATATTTTAATGCAGATACATAAGAAAGAGCGGGGCAGTAACATGCAGGTGAAACCGCGAGGGACAGCTAGTTAAATATAAAATAGAGTAAGGAAAGATTATATTTTTCCGCTCTACAACTTTTACTTTGTAGTTCAATTGATAGCATACCATAATATCTTGTTCGGTTAAAAAACATCGACATCGTGTCCCATTCCAATAGCTATTGCTGTTATCGTGAACTTTTTACAAGAATGCATTTATTGCATGCCGCAATGTATGCGTAATAGGAAGGTATGATCTCGTTTGATATTTAGGAACATCTATGTGGTAACATGATTATTTAGCGCAGAGCCGATAGTATTCTGAATTGGATATTTTTTTTTAATACTAGAATCGAAGTCACGTCGTCTTCCACCTGCCCTTATACCACTCGCAGTGCAGGGTTGGGGCCACATGCTTTTTCACATATATTACAGACTAACTTTTGCTCGCTGCTCCGCCCGCGGGATCTGTTTTTCCGGGATAAAAAGTAGCCTATGTCTTAATCTGATGCTGAAGCTGAAGCTATATTATTGTAAAGTTTCATTAAAATCCATTCAGTAGTTTTTAGTGAAATCCATTTAGTGAAAGAGTAACAAACATACATCCATCCATCCATTCTTACAAACTTTCGCGTTTATAATATTAGTAGGATTGGCTTGTAGTTTTTACGACCGGCCATCTGCCTTACGTCACCCCTCTTTGGAGAAAACATCCAGACCCGAAACAAATATTTGTGGATCACAGAAACATTGTCTTGGCGCGGCAATCAAACGCGGCCTCTCGGCTCGCCCGACTTGTAACCACTATTCACTGAAAATCGACGTTAAGTAACACTTTGTTTTTGCATTTCGGACGGTGAATGACAAATCCAAAGGTCTCAATCCTCTCTATCTCAATCCCTTAATTATCCCTTTCGTTTAAGGTCGTCAACGTATCTATAATATTACTGGTACTGTGGGCGTTCGTGGGCGGTCACAGTACCAGGCGTCACTTACCAATCAGGTGACTAACTTGTTCATTAGCCGACAACTATTATCAAAAACGACTAGTGAAACTAATGTATTCAGGGTCTAGTCTATTATCTTTCTAATCTTTGCCTCTACGACCGCTTTTGTTCGTTTTACCTATCTTCCGGCAGGGTTGCCACTAACGCGTTTTATTACCTTTTGTTTATTGTTGTCGGTGGAACACCGTGTAAAATTACCAACACGAAAAGACATTTATTTCGCGATGGGCTGTATTGTCAATAGATTTTTTCAGGTATCGCATTGATGGTACTTCGACAATGTAAGTTGTTTCAGGGCTTCATCTAAGTTATTGTGATTTTTGATTATTTAAATAAGTAAATAAATTAATACACCCAATAGACATAGTCCAGACCCCGCAGTAGGATAAAATGTATCGTGCATACAATATAATAGATATTTTAACTGTAAATATAAATGTTATAAGCCTTCTTATTAACAGCGTACAAAGTCTGAGAACCGTGAGATTCTGGGTTCAATTCTCAGGTCACACAATAATTGCTCGTGATTGAAATTTGTGCCCGGTATGGTAATAGCCTCGCCTTCATAATATCATGGGACGTCAATAAGGTGGGCGAAACGGGGACCTTTACTAACCGTATCGGGGATAAAGGCATAAATAAATTTATAAAAAATAATTATTGATAGTAAAATTATCCAGAATTATTAAGAAAATTCCACCAACCCTACTGCAGTAAGGTTCCGCGTCATAAGTCGGGCTCTTCTCAACAATACAGTGCGTACATTGTAACAACCGTAAAGAGATACAAAGTAACAAATGCACATACATGCAGCCTTATTTACATACTAACTATGTACTTATGCAGAGCAACTTTCATTAAACTTTGAACTACCTTCACCTAAAAACGCATTAGAACGGCGACAATTTTTTAACCTTCGAAAAGCGAGGGGTATTATATGTGTGTCCCTTCTCTCTCCCTCACTGTGTGTGTATGTGTTTTTTTTTATCCGATCACGGCAAAGTGACTGCACTACACCTGATGGTAAGCGTAGTGCAGTCCAAAAAACTAGCGACCACCGACAAACAATGAGTTTATTGGTGATCACCAGAGTCATGCCGACCTGTATAAATGCTTCTTCCCTCATCGGAGAGGGAAGAAGCAAATCGAGGGACCTGCGACAGGACAGACGGCTGACCAATGCACTCACAGGGATGCAAGGACGTACCCCTAGACCCGCCCCAACCAACAATCAAGTCATACCGCAAGCCCTTCGGGAGAACCGGATCTACACTGGCTGATCCTGGAACGCGATGCAGACCGTGCGGTGGATCACTATGGCAAGTTTTAACACCATGTGTACGGTGGTCGCTATCCGGGTGGATATGAATATCCTACCACCAGCAAAAACACCAGAAGTGTTAATGAGGTCATGACTATTAGTCATATTAAGCCCGCCTTATTCCATCTCCGAATCGCCAATCCATACAACAAAACACGTGATAAGTTACATTCGTATTCATACGAATATTACCTAAAAGAAAATAATTACATACGATGTCAGAGGTCCACAAATACCTCAATTAATCAGGCACATCACAATAACAGCGATTATCTTTTAAAAACTATAAGTTAACGTTTTTTTTCGCGCGGTTTTATCCGCCGTTTTAAATATCTCGAAATGTCATTAGCGAATTTGTTGGGGAGCTACACATTTTTTATTGAACGTGTCATGAATTTTCGACCTCGTTTAATGAAAGATATTTCATTATATACAACGTGCTACACAAATATGTGATGATATTTAAAGGTTAATACATACACCTGACGGTGAGTCTCTGTGTACTGGATCTTATCAAAATAAAAAATATATAAAAAAAACAATAAAACCATTTTTTTGTTTTTTTAGCCTAAATATTTCACGTTCATTTTATCATTCATTTATTACGATTAATTACATCTATCACATCTCTATAAGATATAGAAAATCCGTGATCGAGAATAACCATGTTGGAGAGAGACTAAGGCTCAGTTAATTACCATTTAGTTCCCGACATGGTACTTATTTGATAAAAAAAAATGCTTCACTAGTAATGCAACTAGTTTGGTAATACGGGGATGAAATACTTATGTCATATACTACACGATGCTTAAATTTGATCACACCTTTCTAAAAACTCATACTTTGTATAATAATCGGACTTTCCTCCCATTAAACGACAGTTAAAGACCGTTTTAATTAAAAGCCGTTTAAAGGCTTGAATTAAAACATTTACAATTATTAAAATATGTTAATATTCTTATGTTTAAAATGTTCACCTCGTAGCTTTTATGATAGGGGTGATTAGTTTTAACTAATTATTTTAGAACTGTTCGATTGATAACAGGAATTTAGAAGTCAATCAAAATATTAGAACGACTATCTCCATGGACTAGGTATAATATAATATATACATCGCATATATCCTCCTTTCACGTGCTGCGATTAAGCGTAACTTCCAGTGCAACATACTATCGTGCATAATATATTGTCTTAACTACTATAATACCTGTGACCTAGCCTCTTTTTTTTGTATTTCTCCTATCTTACACAACCAAACGTTTTTAAAATTAACTCTTTAATGGTATATGATCTCATACAAAAAAGAGTTTAATTTAAAATATAAATTACTTACGATAGTCAATAACATCCACGCGTTGGAGACAGAATCTAGTAAAACATGCACATCAATTCGATACTGCATCAATAAACATGGCCGTCTTCCCGCCCATTATAAATGAGTTTCGCGCCATAACGAACGCCGGTGTTGCCACAATGGAAAACCATAAATCAGCTGTCACTCTGACAGTCGATGAAAGGAGGCGCGTCAATGCATCGATGCAAAACTTTTAAAAAGTCTTAGAGAGGTTTTTTTTAGTTGCGCACTTTGATTAATTGTGAAAAAACGAGACGTTCTTATTATTAGAGGTGCGTTGAGTTTTGACCTTGTCATTGAAAGTCTGTAAAATTTCAAACTTGAGCGTTACATCAATTTGTTTGTTATTACATTTTGGCTGAAAATATTGAAGATTGGAATAACTTGATTGAACTTGAACGACTAAGCATGGACCTTAAGCAGTAATTAACGATTAAACGCAGGGTGCTACAAGGTGGGCAGACGACCTGATAAAGGTCGCAGGAAGTCGCTGGATGCAGGCCGCTTCCAACAGGCCGGTCTGGAAATCTTTGGGGGAGGCCTATGTTCAGCAGTGGACGTCCTGTGGCTGATGATGATGATGGTGATGAAACGCAGTTAGTTAGTTTATTAGTATTATTAAGTAAAAAAATATCAATTAACAATACGATAACTACAAGTTAGTGAGATGAATGGCGCTGTTGTCAAACGCTCATTGGTCGATTTCAATTTTGATATTTTATTTTCACACATTATTCTTTACTTTGCTTAGCGTTTGTGGACTATGAGAAAGCCTTCGATTCGATCGAGACCTGGGCAGTGCTGCAGGCTCTCCAGCGGTGCCACATCGACTATCGGTATATCGAAGTGTTGAGGTGCTTGTACAACAACGCCACCATGTCGGTCCGAGTACAAGAACAGAGTACGAAGGCTATTCCACTACAGAGAGGCGTGAGACAGGGAGATGTTATTTCTCCGAAACTGTTCACCGCCGCGCTGGAAGATGCCTTCAAGCTCTTGAACTGGAAAGGATTCGGCATCAACATAAATGGCGAGTACATGACTCACCTCCGCTTTGCCGACGATATCGTGGTCCTTGCAGAATCGCTGGAAGACCTGAGTACAATGCTCGAAGACCTCAACAGAGTTTCTCAACGGGTGGGCCTCAGGATGAACATGGACAAGACGAAGGTCATGTCGAATGTCCATGTTGTGCCCACCCCGATTACTGTTGGAAGCTCATCTCTCGAAGTTGTCGACGAATATGTCTATCTAGGACAAGTAGTCCAACTAGGCAGGTCCAACTTCGAGAGAGAGGTCAATCGTCGAATCCAGCTCGGCTGGGCAGCGTTCGGGAAACTTGGCAAGGTCTTCTCGTCCAAAATACCTCAGTGCCTGAAGACTAAAGTCTTCAATCAATGTGTGTTACCAGTGATGACATACGGCACTGAGACGTGGCCTCTAAATATGGGCCGTATAAGACGGCTCACAGTCACTCAGCGAGCTATGGAGAGAGCTATCTATGCTCGGTGTTTCTCTACGTGATCAAATCAGAAATGAGGAGATCCGTAGAAGAACGAAAGTCAACGACATAGCTCAGCGGATTAGCAAGCTCAAGTGGCAATGGGCAGGCCACATAGCTCGCAGAACCGATAACCGATGGGACAGAAAGGTTCTGGAATGGAGGCCACGTACTGGCAAGCACAGCGTTGGACGTCCACCTACAAGGTGGACCTACGACATGATAAAGATCGCAGGAAGTCGCTGGATGCAGGCCGCTTCCAACAGGTCGGTCTGGAAATCTTTGGGAGAGGCCTATGTTCAGCAGTTGACGTCTTGTGGCTGATGATGATGACGATGATTCTTCATTTTTAATTAGTTTCAAAACTTGCACCCACTAATTTATAATTATCTCAGTAATATGTTATCTTCTAAAACCTAGTTGTAAATAAAGTATAATTACAATTTCTAGAAAGTTAAAACTAGAGGCTAAAATGGTAATTGGTGGATTTACATCGAGATGCTAAAGATAATCTAAGAGTTATGTAGGAAAGTGTATCCTGTCGAAATCCAGAATCACTATGTAGGAGAAGATTGAATACAACCTTACCATGAGTTCACGGTTGTATTCTTCAAAAGGTGTATAATACTATAGTGTACTGAAACGTAAACCTAAGAAGGTAAGAAGAGGTGTAACTAGGCACCGTGTTTACGTTGGACTTAGTTTCATCTTTATCTGACCTTTCACATAAAGATGCTAAGTTTATCGCTATATCACGCGTAAAACCGGGCAAACTAAATAAATTACTGGTGGTAGGATATTCATATACGTCCGGATAGCGACCACCGTACACATGGTGTAGAAACCTGCCATAGTGACCCGCACACCTTGTGTGGATCACGTTCCAGGATCAGCCAGTGTATATCCGGTTCTCCCAAGGGGCTTGCGATATGACTTAATAGTTGGTGGGGTGGTCTTTTTTTTATCCTGGTACGGCAAAGTGACTACGCTACACTTGATGGTAAGTGTAGCGCAATCCAAGAATAGTGTCGACCAACGATAAACAATGTGTCCATCGTTGGTCGGCAAGATCATGCCGGCCTGCCAAAGGGCCAAGGGGGAGGGGAAGGAAAAGGGATGGGAAAAGGGTTAGGATCAAGGGGCAAGCCCCCTGGGGAGAACCGGATATACACTGGCTGACCCTGGAACGCGACCCACACAAGGTGGGCCACTATGGCAGGTTTTAGCACCAATGTACGGTGGTCGCTATCCGGTCGAATACAAGTATCCTCCCACCAACAACATCCTTGTATCTCTGTGCTTGCATCAGTTATCCGCCTGTCCTGTCCCAGGCCCCTCGATTTGCTTCTTTCCTCTCCGGGAAAAAGCATGTATACAGACCGGCATGACTCTGGTGACCACCGATAAGCTCATTGAGCACATCACGTTTTATCACGAGGCTAATTTATACCAGAAACCTGACTAATTCTATAAGACACGTAATACCACACTATTAAGCCTTCGATTAATTCCGCAATACCAAATTGTATCGTAAATAATGTACAGAACCCATCGCCCGTCCAGTACATTTACTAACCTTTTGTTGTCGAATGAAAGGATATCTCACCGTGTTATTACGAGAACTTAGACATGTACTATGCGTGAAATATATCGAATTTACTACATCCCAACATTGTTAATATTACCTTTATACGGGGAAATATGGTTATAATTTGTGATAAGACGAGGCGACTTATATTGAGTTGTTTTAATACCATGTTTTCTTTTTTTATGGCGCTCGCCTGATGGTAAGCGTCACGCCTGCCCATAAACAGAAGCAACACTACACAGTACTTTGAATTACAAATCACTGCATGGCACTGAACTGCGCTCGTCATGTCAGACATAAGATGTTAAGTCTCATAATGCCCCGTAATTAAACTGGCCTCAATGTCCTTCAAACCGAAACACAACAGTGCTTACTCGCTGTTGCTTGGCGGCAGAAATAGACAAAGCGGTGGTACCAACCCCTACGACCTCTCGCATATGAGGGACCTACCATCTTGTGAAACACACACATTGTGTTTACTGGGAAATAAGTATAATTTCGTTTTTTATCCTATCACGGCAAAGTACCTTACACCTGAACGTAAGAACAGTATACTTCAATTATAATATCGACTGTCGATTGTTTGTGCTCCTTGATGGTCGCCAGAATTATGTTGGCCTGAAGTTACTGAAGCGCAGCGTTGGACATCCGCCTACTAGGTGGAAAGACGACCTGATAAATGTCGCAGGAAGTCGCTGGATGCAGGCCGCTTCCAACAGGTCGGTCTGGAAATTTTTGGGGGAGGCCTATGTTCAGCAGTGGACGTCCTGTTACTGAAGTTACTGGATATACACTGGCTGATCACGTTACACAACATGCCAGTACTAGCTATTTTGGTGGGTTGTAAGTGACTTCAAAAAGGACGTACTCTTTGTAAGTTCTTCGTAGGGACAAATGCATTCAAAATAAAAATCGTTGAATATATGCCAGTATGCATAAAAATTAAAAATATTTATATGTGTAATCCAAACTTATGAGAAATGTTGCAGCCGCTTATGGGAATATACCCATATACATGACATTTAACATCAGATGAGCGACATGGTCGTGATATAGCAGAGAAAAAAAAATAACTCGAGCATCAAGATCCTTAACTAAGGCTCATTATGTACGTGACAAAAGATGCAATATTAAACAATATGAGAACTTCATTGCAGTTAAATGTTAACGTGGCCATAACCTGCCTCATAAAGGAGTTAATGCTTACATGCTACATTGCCAGTTAATTTTGCAAAACAGTTCCGTGTATGTATTTTTTATTATATCTATTAATTAAGTCTGTCTGTTTAGAATATATTGATTCAGAAACGCGACTTGTAGAGTCACTCTAACAAGACTGTCTATGGGTGATGAAGCCTCCAGTGTCATCAGCGATATTTTTTATTAGCAGATGGTGACAAACAAGCAGGTGGGTTGCCTGATAGTAAGTGATCTGCACCGCCCATTAACACCCATAATACTAGAAGAATCATGGGCGCGTTGCCGACCTTAAGGAAATGGAATAGCGATTAGGAAGGAAAGCGAGAATTGGTTATTCAGAATATCTCACTCACTGTTCAAATGCTATCAATTCACATCGATTTTCTATTAGACATTGGCCTTAACCCGGTTGAGCTGGCCCATTCGTGCTGTAGACAAAACTGTCTACAGCCTGGCTCTACTACTTAAAATATTGTTTTAATCAATACTGCCTTTAAAAATTTATATCTACACTTTGTATCCCTATTTCATATATTTACATCTTGAAATACTAACTCAGTGCTCATCTTAGGAATCAAACCCAAGACCCGACGATGATTCCCACTAAACCAGAGACGATTAAAATAGTTATTTTGTTTATTAATATTTGCAAGGAACCCAACATTATATGCCTATATGAAAACATTAAATCTGCGATTTGCGTCATAAAACCAATGATTACCTTAACCACACTATTAACGATAGTTAACAGGGTATTATGAAACGACTAAGATGTTTTATTGACATATGAAAATTTTATGGATAGACTGCGTGATTGCGTGCCTGATTTGTATTTTTTTTTAATAAAACCCATAATGGGCGAAAAAACAAACGATTATCTTAATTTTGCGGGTTTTTCATGACATATTGGTTAGATGAATAATAAAAGTTAAAACTTTAACCTAAAACCGGATTGGCGGTGCGATTAGTGTTGTTTTTGTTGCTGTTGTATGCGGTAAACGAGTGAGTCACCTGATGGTAAGTGATATATTAAAGCTTACAATCCCAGAAGGATTACGGATGTGTTGCCGGTAATAAAAGAAAATAATAATTAGTAGAATGGATAGCAAACTAACGCGGTTTCGATTCCCGCACCGAGATAAATGTTTGTGTGATCCATAAATATATATTGGTATGTATTTTCTCACCAAAGGGATTGATGGCAAGCAGCAACTTTTCGTAACAATTACTATTTTTTTTTACCCGAGCACGGCAAAGTGACTGCACTATACCTGATGGTAGCGTAGTGCAGTCTAAAAATCCAGCGACCACCGACAAACAATGAGTTAATCGGTGGTCACCAGAGAGAGTTAGTGATGTGATCCATATCCCATGATGTGATGAGAGGAAGAGCCATTGCCAAACTGGCAATATTTATTTCAACCCATGTGTAATTTTATCGGATCAAAAATTTTGAATAAATTGACTGTACGGGATTTAAATCTAGCTTCTCGCAGTTACTCAGCCTGATTACGATGCCATTAGAACAAAGAAGTAATACATTAAAACCGATTAAATAAATACGAAACTCATTAATCCGAATAATCAAATGTCTCCATTCTATCCAAAGTATCGAAATGCTGCCATTCTGTTCAGCGCATCGATACACTGTCATTCAGTCGTAGGCGGCGTATCAGAGCTTGGACATCGTTGGAACGAGGGCAATCCTCGTATTTAATTAACCGGAAGCGCTCGTAGCGACGCGATTGCTTGAAAAAACTGTATCGCGCCAGATACGTGTATGTGGATGTCACTTGTATTGCGCAAAATGAGGAGTTTTAATAAAAGTCTAGATTGCTATAATAGTAGTGCAAACAAACTTTGTGTAATTTGGCTATATAAAGTACTAAAGTATAATATTAGATCTATATAATAAATACTGTCCCACTCCTGGGCACGAGATTTCTCTAATAACAAGAGCTTTAGCCTTCGTTCACCATGCTTGTCTAATTCGGGTTGGTAGACTGTTCATACATACAATTTTTTATTGAGAAATTTACATTTCTATGCAAATTTAATCATGATATGTTCCTCCATCGTTAAAGCGAATAACAACAATAAATTTACACATAGCTAGAAAAATTAAGGTAGGGTACAGATCTTTGGGGGTAGGATCAACCCCATAACCTCTATGTCGGTAGTCCCGTCCACTCCCCCCTAGGCTATCACTGCTTAATCAAAAGTTAGATTATAAAAAGTCATAAGTTGGTAATTATTATTGCTTATTTAAAAACATGAAATAAACTTATGTTGGCTAAAGATTATATTAAGTAACTGTAATATTTCACCATGAAATCACGTGTATAAAAATAAATAGAATAATATAGTTCCACTAAAGTTATAATACGATTCATATGCTAAAATGATTTAATGAAAAATATCTCTTACCTAATTACACTTAAAATTAAATACACTTAATCAATACAGTCAATGTATAATCTAGACACAGTACAAATCTCCAAACACTATAAAGCTCCAACAACATCACCATTTTCTCATTGGCAACAATCATTCTGCCGCTTTAAAAGCACCCAATGGCAATTTTAATAGTAGTTAGAGTCGATTTTTAATGTAGAGACATTTTTCGCCGCGCGTTTATATCTATCACATCGGTTTTGTTTCAGTGTACTGTGATAGAGCTTTATGTGTTTTCGTATTGCACGAGATAGATTGGATTTCTCTTATGATATTCCATTTGATATGTTTAATTGGACATCGGTAAAATATCAGTTATGATGACACGATCCGTGGCACAGTAGGTGGGTAGCCGGCTATGAAACCATAGGCAGCGGGTTCGGCCCCGCACCGATACTAATGTTCGTGTGATCCACAAATTTTGTTTCGGGTTTGGGTGTTGTGGAACACATACATACATCCTTCCTAGTTCCTGATACCCACTATGTAAGTTAAAGATAGTAAGAAATAAAGATTATATGTGAGACTGTTAGGTGCATTTATGTATTTATTATTGTTTATATTTTATGATGCAACCAATGCATTTTACGTTTTATCGCCATAATTTTTAGGTCTGTACTGAAACTAATATTTGGTTTAACCTTATTTTTGAATCACCGGCATCGCTGTACTGTACTTAGGCTGTAAGTCTCTTGAGGTCATGGGCTCGATCTCCAAGTCGGGCATTATGTTAAAATTAACTTAAACTACATCTTTGAAATTGTATCTCAATAAAAATATAATCCTATCCTAACCTACGTCGTCGCTGGGCCAAGTATACTTTATACTAGCCCATATACCTATAAACCCTATAAAGAGAATGGTCCTAGAAAAACATTCGGACAGCACAAGACAAAGGCTTCTAATAAAATATCACAAAAGAATAAACACACTATATATCTTTTACGGGTCGTCACTTCACAGCCGCGGGGGACGCAGGGCTGTCGCATGAAAGAAAATACCAGATTTTAGTTCGTTACTCGCTCACCCCATTGTTTTAGCGGTGTACTAGGGCTATAAAGGTGAAGTCTAGAGCCACGCTGTAGACAGTTTTTTCTACAGCATAAATGGACCGGATTCTTAACACTGTCTTACAGAAAAATAACGTGAATTAGCAGCTTGCTGTTGCGTTTCGTACGGTGGGTGAGATATCTGGAGGCCCAAATCCCCCGGCAACGCATTCATGATTCCTCAGGTATTGTGTATATTGTTGACCCACTTACTCGTTAGCTGGCCTCTGTCATTAAAACAAAGCAGCTGACTTTTGAGAAATTACAAATTGTTAGAGTTTAGATCCTTTAATTTAAAAGCTTGAATGACGAAAGGAGCTGGTTGCTCCTCAGATGGTAAGTGCCACGCCTCTCCACAAACAGAAGCTACATCACACAGAAATTTAATTACAAAGCACTGCATGATAATGTCTTGCGATCGTCATCCCGACACATAAGATGTTAAGTTTCATAATGCCCAGTGATTTCACACGCACAGGTAGGCAAAGGGTTCAAATATATAATATCCCTCTTTTTGTCAGGGGTTAAAACGCGGATAATTTCATCGTACTTTTACGATAATCATTCAATGTAATTTACCAACAAGCAATGAGCCCTATAAAATAATATAATGGCAACCCTGCATTGAAGTAAAAACAACCGAAAACCACTTCCAGAGATAACTAAAATTTTACGTTGTACTCACAATAATAAAAAAACTCTTATCTTAAGATTAAGACGTATGATACTGTGTGACGTCATTTGATAGGCTCGGGGGGGCTTTCATAGTGACGTGAGCGAATTTAACCCTTATATTTATGAGACATAAGTTCTAAATCGAAGTAGCGGTCCTTTTAGGATGTTCTATGTTAAAGTAGTGCATATAATTTGTGAAATCCGTTTGTTTGTTGAATGTAATTTAGATTTTATTTTAAAAGCCCCTACAGTTAAGTAGCAACCACCTCCTTTAACCAAATAGTGCAGTCAGGGACCATTATAGAACGACTATCTGTTCAGTCGACTGCCTCAGTAATGTAGTTGTATTGCGTACGTGGTACAAGTGCTGTGCTGAGGTCTCAGGTTCGATCCCCGGGTCAGGTAAAGTGATACTGGGTTTTCTATCCCGAAATGCTCAGTATCAGCCCGGAGTCTGGCATTGTGCCTGGTATGACGATAGGCTTGCCCTCTATCACTTTATGATACTGGTTACCCCTTCGGGGATAGCAGGCGAGAGTGCGTATTTTTTATCTGATCAATCAGGATATTTTGCCAGGCGAAGGATTAAATCCCAACAAAAATTGGGTGTGATAAATTTGTAGGTGCATGTGTAAAAGTTATAAATGTTTATCTAATTGACATCTAGGCCTCTTGGTCATTAGATTATGTTTTTTCTAAATCTTAAACATTATTGATTCGCCATTAGCATGTCATATTGAAAAAAAAAATGCTGATTAAAAGTTACCCCTAAATTATTAACGTAGAAGTCACGATCCTAAGTATCTGATGTAAGTAATTGCTGTCTATTTTTAACCAACTTCCAGAAAGGAGGAATGAATGTATTTTTGTGTATTTTTCCACTAAATATGGATCATTTTCAATGAAGAAAATATTCGATAGCGTTTAGCTACGATCGATACGTTCCATATAAATTATATATACTTGATAACGGAATAAGGATTAATTTATAAAATATCTCAAAGGATAACACATAATCCCCTAAACAGGATCATTACCAATCAGAAATTCGAATTGTGAAGTGCTTATTGCATGGCACTGAATTGCACTCGTCGCCTCGAAATACGAGTTGTTAAATGTCATAATGGCCAGTAATTTCACTGGCTTCAATGTCCTTCAAACTGGAACCCGACAGTGCTTAAACACTCCTATTTGGCGCCAGAAATAGACAAAGCAGTGCCCTACCTACAGTGACCTATTCTGACTAGATGGCATTTGAATTTTTAAATAGTGTTTTTTTATTAATGTTCAGTGATTGAACTCGTTTTAAATTTTGTTTAAACTTTATAACTTTTTTTTTTATGGCATAGGCCGGCAAACGAGCAAGTGGGTCACCTGATGGTAAGTGATCTCCACCGCCCATTTACGCCCATCACCAGAAGGATCATGGGCGCGTTGCCGACCTTAAAGGAAAGGGATAATTAGGGATAGGGAAGGGGAGAGGATTTGGGCTTCCGGATATCTCACTCACCATACGAAACGCAGCAGCAAGCCGCTACTTTACGTCGGTTTTCTGTGAGAAAGTGGTAATGACCCGGTCGAGCCAGCCCATTCATGCTGTAGACAAAACTGTCTACAGCGTGGCTCTACCACTCTAAAATAAAACTAAGATACATATAGAATACGTAAAATATTTAATGAACAAGAACAACCGCGTTAAAAGCGGAGTCTTCCTCAAATAGTGTTAAACAGTGTTTATTACTGCCCTTTTTATGGGAGTTTTAATTCACGACGGCCCTTCCAAAATCAACTCTAAAGCTAATGGGGTACGGATAACTTTTTTGGGGTAATTTCAAACAATTTGTTACTCAAATTTTTTCACACTTAAAACATTTTTTTATTATTTATTACAAGTACCGGGCATAATGTTTTAATTTCGAGAAAATGTCAAGAGGTCGCAATATGCAAGTTTTTATATTATGACGAATAATGAGCAATATGAAACAAAAAATGTGATAAAATCCTGGAATGTCGCTTTTAGTATGATATGATCTATAATGGACCTGTTTATTTTTTAGCACGTAGAACACTCATCGACCTGGATTCTTCAGCATTTTATGTAGGTGTAAACACACGGGTTGTTTAACGAAGCTGTTACACTATGAGTGTAAATAACGTGGCAATGGTTGGTTCATTTGCAGAGCCACGCTGTAGAGACTTATGTCATTATTGTTTAATATATTGTTTTTTTTTTTTTTTTTTTTTATCCTGGCTCGGCAAAGTGACTACGCTACACCTGATGGTAAGTGTAGCGCAATCCAAGAATAGTGTCGACCAACGATAAACAATATGTCCATCGTAGGTCGGCAAGATCATGCCGGCCTGCCAAAGGGCCAAGGGGGAGGGGAAGGAAAAAGGGATGGGAAAAGGGTTAGGATCAGGGGGCAAGCCCCCTGGGGAGAACCAGATATAGACTGGCTGACCCTGGAACGCGACCCATGCAAGGTGGGCCACTATGGCAGGTTTTAGCACCAGTGTACGGTGGTCGCTATCCGGTCGGATACAAGTATCCTCCCACCAGCACGTCCCTTATTAGTTATATAAAGAGTTTTGTTTTCTATTGTATTGCCAATGGGACCTGTCTCACAGAAAACTGATGTGACGTTGCAGCTTCCTGTTGAGTTCCGTATGGTGAGTGAGATTTACAGAAGGCTAAATCCCTCGCCTGCTTAATTCCCATTCAATTTCTTAATGGTCGATAACATATTTATGGTTTCTCCTGTCGAAGGCCCCTCGGTTACTTCCGTCATCCGCCTGTCTTGTCGTAGGCCCCTAGATTTGCTTCTTCCCTCTTCGGAGTGTAAAGAAGCATTTATACAGGCCTGTATGACTCTGGTTACTTACTAATACATATGTATTAATAATGAGTTTATCTCATTATTTATCGGTGCTGTGATGTTAAAACCGATAACTCCATTCTTTCTTTCTTTAAGTTAATAGCGACTAGCTTATTTTGTAGCTATTCCGCCAATGTTAGAACTCCTTTCTTCATATTCATGAAAATAAAATCAATATCCAAATGACAATTGTGTCAATTCATAATGCCGTCATTGTTAAAATTCTTGTAAACAATCACCAAAACCATAATAAGAAAATGGGAAGAGAAGCTTTGAAAACTGATGAAGATGACCGCGATCCCGAAATCATCACGTCTCAGGAGAATATAGCAGCTCCTTTATTCCTAGTTTCTTACGGAGATTTGTACGTACTCGGAAGATTTTGGATTCAAGTGCTGAAAACGGGCCTAGTTGGTACCCCCGTATCCATGTTTCCAGTAGTTCAAGCAGCAGCGGTCCAAAAACCCCTAGATGGACCTCCTAAAAAACCAGCCCCAATGAAGTACACAGATCTACCACTATACACAAGTCCGCATTACGAATACAAAGAGTATGTGGAAAATACTCACAAATGCCCGAAAGCAAATACAAAATTGCTGCAAGAATATTTACTACCTCATGTGAATAGTCTAAGGAAATCCACCGAAAAGACTTACTGCGAAATTAAATGTAGTCTAAGGGAAGTGAAGAGTGATGTCTGCGAGGCTATAAAGAGCAGCAAGAGAGATTTCAAAAATATGATGAGAGATTCTGATAACTTGATGATCCGGCGTGCAGTGGTTGTGTTGGGAGCAGCAACCGGGTACATTCTTGGCTCAGGGCGCACCTTACCTCGTCGCCTGTTCTTTACTGGAATTGGAACTTTAGCAACCGGTGCGCTATGCTTTCCTAAAGAGACTGATGAGACGTTTAGGACTATGTCGTACCATACAGCGAAAGCAGGGCTGACATTCTACAATCTGCTTTGTGGGAAGGAATTTATAATGAGAGAGAGATTGTTATGCAAGGAAGATCTACCGCCCCCACCACAATTGAGAAGGATGAACCCATGCCCGAGAAAGGAGAAGTGATTATTACGATCTTGTCTATAAACACTGAGTATAAAAAAATACCATTGACGGTAATGAAATAAGAATCATTTTAATTATTGAGATAGTAACTTTAATAGATTTGTGAGTTTTACTGGACATAAAATAAACCATTAAAGTACAAATCAATTGTTTTTATGTAATTGATTGGATATGTTTAATCTACACTAATATTATAAAGAGGAAAGATTTGTATTTTTGTATGTAACGAATAAACTTAAAAACTACTGGACCGATTTCAAAAATTCTTTTGCCGTTAGAAAGCTACATTATCACTGAGTAACATAGGCTACTTTTTATCCCGGTAAAAGCAGATCACGCGGTTGGAGCCGCGAGGAAAAGCTAGTCGTTTATATAATAGTTATTTAACTTTTATCAGTAGGTATTTTTGTACTTTGAATGGCTTTTGGTTCCGTGCAAATTATAATCTTCGCATGACCTCCGGTAAAATTCACGATATAAGTACTAAAGCTAAATAAATTACGAAATATTTAGGAATCAAAGCGCGCATCAGTGAAAGTATGTATTTAAATGTGATAGTATTGTTTCACTCGGCGGTACACACGGCGGTTATGTTATCTCATATTTATACATTGACAGTAAATGGACTGGAAGGGTTATGAACTGAAAGCGTGCTTGCGATTATAAGTAGAGCGTGGTGTTGCAGGATTTCCTATTACGAGAAGGGTTCTAGAAAGTATTTTTTGTAATTAGGCAGCGGCTTGGCTGTGCCCCTGGTATTGCTATTATCCATTGACGACGGTTACCATTTGACAGGGCAGCCATCAACTTCGAAGGCCAATAAGAAAAAAAAACTATTGCGTTTTAATGCAGTCATTCTGTGGTTTCATCTCTGTTTGATCCAATTAATTTATTAATATTTTTATTTCTACGAGGATATGAATAGAAATTATGGTTTTCTTAGTAATTTAACTCCGATCAGTAAAAAATTGTGTATGATATAACTACAAAGTTGGAATAATTAATTAATTAATAATATAAATTACGCCTGTGGTGGCATATTCGTGAATTTTCAAAAAAAGTGTTTTTGATTTCTTAAACCAATCATTATTTTTATTTAAATCATCATCATCATCTCAGCCAATTGCCGTCCACTGTTAGACGTAAGCCTCTCCAATAAGCGCCAACCATCCCGGTCTTGGGTAGCCCGTATTCATCCGCTACCTGACATCTAATTTAAATGAGCCTCTATAGTAACACGTTCTTATAATCTTCATCATTCAAATCCCAACTAATAAATCCACAGTCTCTTTATATCCCTTCCAGCAACAGTAAGTCGTTGTTTAAGGCCGCGGTGCTCGAACACGCCTCAAGCTTCGCGCGAACAATGGACGATTACCTTTACTGTGTATTGTTATTGAACGTTATTCCTTGTTAACTCGACGGTTATTTTTACGCAGAAGTGATGGTATGGTGTCTTTATCCCGTGAGTTATGGACATAGTTTCGGGTTTTGATGGGTTGTGTTGATGTAATTAAAGATGTCGATGTGGTCTTGGATTTGAATGTGTGTTTACTGTGATGGTGCACTAAGAATTATTAATTTCGGAAGATTTTTTTTTTGATTGAATGACGAGACGAGCAACGCGCTCGCCTGATGTTGAGCGCCACACCAGCCCGTAAACAGAAGCAACACCGCACATAACGTTGATTTACAAAGCACTGCATGGCATTGAACTGCGCTCGTCCCCTCAGACATAAGTTAAGTCTCATAATACCCAGTAATTTCACTGGCTTCAATGTCCTTCAAACCGAAACACAACAGTGCTTACACTCTGTTGCTTGGCAGTAGAAATAGACAAAGCGGAGGTACCAACCCAGACTACCTTGCGCATAAGAGGGACCTACCGCTTTGTAAAATGTTGTCAATTGAAAGAAAACCTAATGTTTCTCTTTCTTGTTTTCATCTTCTATGTTTATTATTTTTTCGTTACGATGAGGCTTGTGTAATCTTGTTGATTCAAAGCCCGAAGACCCGCGAGCAAAAGTTGTCAAGTATAATCGAACCGTGAGAATCTGTTTTAATATGAATCTAGTACTATAGGTATAATAAATAACACTTGAATGTATTTCTTATGCCAAGAAGTTCCACGCCGTAATTCGTTCACATACATCAGGAACTAATAAAACCGCGTCACCGTATATTTGGGGGAATATATACATACTAATGTGATACAGGTGTCTCCTTTATCATTCAAAACATTTTCTCAATAATTTAAGAACTGTTTACGCATTTAAATACACTCAAAAGTCGCACACATAAACCTGGGCTCTTACTAGGTTAACTTGTATCGTGGGTATCAGGAACTACGAGGGATTTGCGCTCCCACAACACCCAGACCCGAGACAAATATATGTGGATGACACATTTGTCTCTGTGCGGGAATCGAACCTCTCTCGTTTCGCCCACTGGGCCACGAAGCCCGTCAATGAAAAAATAATGTAATGTTTTTATCGTGACTCGGCAAAGTGACTACGCTACACCTGATGGTAAGTGTAGCGCAATCCGGGAATAGTGTGGACCAACGATAAACAATGTGTCCATCGTGGTCGGCAAGATCATGCCGGCCTGCTTACCTGTTTCTTCACACTTCGTTTAAAGGACCGAAGGAAGAAGGAATAATTTATGTTGTAATAGAATTAAAATAATTAATTTATCGTCGAGACCTTCAAGAGACACAAAGTCTCTCGGCGGTCGGCTTTGCATTATAAATTGGACTACACTGCACTCACTATCAATCCAGTGTAGTCACTTTGCCGTGCCAGAAAAAGTAAAAAAACTTAAATTATACTCAGACTATAGACAGTTTTGTCTATAGCATCAATGAACCGACTTAACTGTATTATTACCACTATCTCAGAAATAGATAATTAAGGGATTGGGAAGGGGATTTGGACCTCCGGATATACCATACGAAACGCTTAAGCTGCTACGGCACGCCATTTTTCTGTGAGACAATGGTAATAACCCGGTCGAGCTGCCCCATACTGTAAATAAAACTATTGCATGGCTCTGCCACTTATGATTATTACTAACTAGCTTTTGCTCGCGGGTCCGCCCGCGTGATCTGCTTTTTCCGGGATAAAAAGTAGCCTATGTCCTATTCTGATGTATAAGCTATATTATTGTAAAGTTTCATTTAAATCCATTCAGTAGTTTTTACGTGAAAGAGTAACAAACATACATCCATACTTACAAACTTTCGCGTTTATAATATTAGTAGGATAGATTAACTAGATAATATTCCCCTAATATTAACCATAGCTACCTTCTACAAATAACATTAGAACTCCAAAACTATGTTCAACTATCATGCTAAAAGTCTGGCACATATCTGGTAATCAAGTTAGGCAAACATAAAACCATTCACTGGCGGGACAGCGGCTCGCGCAAGTCGCTAGAACAACATAAATATTATAATTTGTATGAAAAAGACTGCGGTGCGCTCGACCGAAGCAGTCTGACTCACAAATTTGGTTAAATGGAAGTCTGATCTTGGATTCAAGGTTGTTCGGTTATATTGTTATGTTTTCATAATATTTATTATTTTTTATGTAAATATAATATATAACACTAACTGAGTTCTAACAGCTGTGAAAAAGAACTAAAAGAAATAATTCCGACCGTTCAGAATCTATACTATATCTTTACATAGTACAGTGAAACCTGGTTAAGTGAGACATCAAAGGACCTGCAATGTTGTTTCACATATAGAGGTATTCCACTTACCCAGTGTCTCAGATATCCAGGTATAAATAAATATCTGTCTCATTTACAGAGGGTTCCATTAATAGGGGTCAGAATACAGGTTATTTCGGTTATAGAGGTGCGATTATTACAATAAACAAAACGACGTTATCTCAGTTACAGAGGTTTATGCATATAACATTCACTCGCTGTCGTAGTTATAGAGGTAACTATGATGATAAATCGATAGAACGAATCCCAGATATAGAGGTTTGCTTCGTCCCACTAACAGGGGTAATTCAGTGCGAAAGTGTTGGGACCTCAGCATGAGTTTCAGTTATGGAGGTTTCTCACTTATCCAGGTCCCACTTAACTAAGTTTCACTGTATAAAATGAAGTCGCTTCCGCTGTTCGTTCGCTTAGATGTTTTAAACTATTAAACGGATTTTGATGCAGATTTCAGCAATATGATTAATGGAGAAGGTTTATATGTATATCACGCCATAGCGTGATAGCATGTTACTGCCCTGCTCCCATGGGTTATGACCCAGGTGGTGAGGTGAACCCGCGAGGGACAGCTAGTTAATTATACACAATATAACTCATTGACTGGATTAAACCTAGGGTGATGTAATTTGTTCACATGATAGTTTGTGTAGGGGCTAGGAAAGGTTTTGGAAATTTACATTTTAAGAGGGGAAGGAAGAAGGAGGGGATTCTGGGCGGAGCCACAAGCAAAAGCCTTAAGTTTAAGTTCCTCATAAAAACAGGCTAAATACGACTCAAAACGTACACCGGGGCGTCCGTGGCATTACACCCTTAAATTGGTACTTTTCATTGTTTTATATTTTTAAATTATTTACCATACCAACTCATGAGTATTATTCTGTGAACATATCAACCTATTACCACTCCAAAGATAGAGCGCTTTAATAAAAGTTAGGACAGACAGTTTGGCGGACAGTGTAGACTTTGTAATAGGATTCCATTACCACGGAACCCTTAAAATAGAATTCTATTCGCGCTGCGTTGTTCTATGCCACATTAACAGTTTTTTTTATATGACAGTCAAAGCAAAGATGAGTAAAAGCAGGTTCATACGGTTCCATTTTAGTTGATAAATAATAATGTTACAATTTTGAAAATTGGCACTCTTTGTTCTGGCTTTTAATATAAATGTCTTTTACAGCGATTTCTATTGAACTTTTTTTTTTATCCTGGCTCGGCAAAGTGACTACGCTACACCTGATGGTAAGTGTAGCGCAATCCAAGAATAGTGTCGACCAACGACAAACAATGTGTCCATCGTAGGTCGGCAAGATCATCCCGGCCTGCCAAAGGGCCAAGGGGGAGGGAAAGGATCAGGGGGCAAGCCCCCTGGGGAGAACTGGATATACACTGGCTGACCCTGGAACGCGACCCACACAAGGTGGGCCACTATGACAGGTTTTAGCACCAGTGTACGGTGGTCGCTATCCGGTCGGATACAAGTATCCTCCCACCAGCAAATGTTGAGCACTTATGTAGCAGCACTTATGTTGAGGTACAAATTGTAGCGACTTTGAGTTCTTATTTACGGCTCTAAGATACAGTTAGTACGGTCATCGCCTTAACACAAGTTTGGTTATGTCACACTCCACCCCCGGTCACGCCGTTTAGGCGGTTAGTGGAGCAAAAAATATTTTCACGACCGGACCACGAGCGTGACCATTGTACTCCATTGCTGGCACCTCAAGGCTGACAACTTTCTATCTTATCTATGGGAAACAACATAAAACTATTGACCCGACTTATTTCTGTGCAAATTTAATACGGTGGCGTACTGTTTTTTTTTTATCCGAGCTCGGCAAAGGTACTACACCTGATGGTACGCGTAGTGCAGTCCACATAAAACCAGCGACCACCGATAAACAATGAGTTTATGGGTGGTGACCAGAATCATGCGGGCTTGAATAAATGCTTCTTCACGCTCCGGAGAAGGAAAAAGCAAATCGAGGGGCCTGCGACAGGACATGTGGATGATTGATGCAGGCGCAGGAATACAAGGAGGTACGCTTATACCCGCCCCAACCAACGCCCCCAGGCTGAACCTGGAACGCGATCCAGACAAAGTGTGTGGGTCACTATGGCAGGTTTTAACACCAAGTGTACGGTGGTCCCTATCCAAAATATTATCAATCAAACAGTTTGAATCGTCCCAATGTTTGTCTGAGAGAGTGTAACTTCAGTCTGTCATAATTCTACCTATCATCGAGGGACTCAACATCTCTTGACGGATGTCATTATATTTCGACTGCACTGTACCTAATAATAGAATTTAGTAAAATAATGTCTTTTTTAATTTAATAAACGTAACTTATCAACATTAATAAAAATCAACAGAACTCTAACTTTAAATTTAAAATGACCCAAAACTTTTTCTGTTTTTATCATCAGGTAGCTTACCCTATTTTTTTCCCGAACTCCATTGAGCATAACAGTTAATTTATGTGATTTCTTTGTACCATTGTAATTTGTTTTTGGACTTATTTCTACCTCATGGTCATTCAGAATATTTGGATTTCGGAGAATCATTCTAGAGGGTCTTTATTAGTCAGAACTCAAAGAATATATATTTTAAAAGCAAGACGTAATGCAAGTAAAGGATCACATGATACTTTTATAGGTATAGTCTTTTCCCGCGTGCCCGCGTGAGTTTTTTCCATTATTTGTCCGAGTTAAAAGTAGCTTACGTCACTCTCCACCCAATAACTATCACTATATAAAAAATACGTCGATCCATTTGCGTGAAAGAAGAACAAATGAAGAAACAAATGGTAAAGCCGAGCTGTAGACTATTTTATTGCAGGAATGGGCTGGCTCGTTACCACTGTCTCACAGAACAGTGACGTGCACCGGTAACTTGCTGTTGACTTTTTTTATTCAAAATTTTTTAAGGACTTTTAGTCGTGCAACGTGCCCCATAGTGCTAACTCATATTACTACTGCATGCTCTTTGATATATAATGTCTAGTTGTTTTTAAGTAATCTGTAGACAGACCGATACAACAGTCTAGCCGCATCTGATGCTGTTGACTCTAAAGAAATATTTGCTCGTATTAAAAATATAAATCTACTCTAGGGATGGAACCGGTTTCTTCTATATTATCTCTTCGTTGTCTCCTGTTTACTGATCCATTTTTAATCTGATTATATATCACGGAACTATAAACTACACAGATATCCGCTTCGATTCAATAATCCAGATTAAAAAGTTAATTACCAAGGAGAACAGAATTATTTGCAATATTTTATTTACGACAACGAAACGAACGAAAATTTAAATATAATTCAGACATACTAGGAAGTGCCGAATATCTCATCAGAATCAATCCGACTTAAGATTAAATCTGAAGAATGATATCTAAAGATCTGAGCAAAAAATACTACAATAGATATTCACGCCTAGTACTCAAAGTCATCATGCCAGCAAAAACTATACTGAGCTATGGTAAATGATCTAATCGCTTTTTTGTAATTATATTTTAAAGATACACTTTTTTGTGGATAAACTAGACACAAGGTTGTTCAAAAAAAGAATATAATTTTTCTATTTTATTAACCGAAGTGAAAAGTCCATTCGACACATATGTTTTTGGTCCTTTTTTAAAGAATGACCACGTATATTAAATTATCTTTTTGCATAGTAATCCTTAGATGATTCATGCAGTCCAAAAATAACGTCCAGAGGCGTATATCTTACTACTATTATAAATGTGAATTTGGATGTTTGTTAGTCAATAGTCAGTCACCTTTTAACGGCTGAACGGTTTTAGACGAAATTTGGCACACAGTCTACTTTTTATTCCGCAAAAAGTCGCTCACGCGGACGGAGCCGCGGGAAAAAGCTAGTACTTAATCATTGTGTCACTGCATTCCACATTTAAAATTAATTTTCAATCTCAACTTAACCAACGGTATTCCATTTACAAATTTTAATTACCACAGACAAAACAAAAAAACTGTCTTCAATCACACCATAGACAAAAAGATCTTAGAAATTTAATTAATACAATAGAGCGAAAGTTCCGGCCAGTACTGTCACACAAATATGGGTTCGATCGCACCAATCTTTTGTGTGTGTACCGTTAATTACGCAAAACTCTTATCGGAGCTCGTTGTCTATTGACGGCGAATTAGCCATGGTACATTAAACTTCAATGAACGTTTATTCTGGAGCCAGAAAGGTCGATTGACTTGGAACAAATTTCATCAGACTACTGTTTTCGTGGAATTTATATCTTCCGTTTTTTGACATAATTTTTTTTCCTAACACAGTAAAGTGGTTACACTGTACTTTTTTATTATCTTGAATGACGAAACGAGCGCCTGTCGCCTCATAGTAAGTGCCACGTTCGCCCATAAACAGAAGCAATACCACACACAACTTTGAATCACAAAGCGCTACATGGCACTCAACTGCTCTCGTCACCCCGAGACATAAGATGTTAAGTCTCATAATGCCCAGTAATTTCATTAGTTTCAATACCCTTCAAACAGAAACATAACAGTACTCACACAGTGCTGCTTGGCAGCAGAAATAGATAAATCAAGTTAGACTGTCCCTCGCATACGAGGGATCTGCCACCTAGTAAACTTAAAAAAAAAGTAATTCGGTATTTTCTGAACATGGACCCACGGCCATGAATTAAAATATTTTTTACGAAAGGCCTGCATACATGCGTCACAAGTCATTCCGACCACTTTAAATATGCCGATTCATAGCCGAACGATCAATTCCAAATTCCGTACGAAACACCATTTTGTTTTCGTTTGAAAATAAACTTTTAATGTAATAAAATGGCAGGAAACACATAAATTTGAATAATGTTCCAAATTCAAACAGTAGCCTGTGGTTATGTCAACAACTTTTTTATCGTTTTGATCATTATATAAAGATCAATTATTAAATGAATCGATTTCTTGAAACAATCATATCAGACAATTTGCATAATTCGTTTAAAAAGTTAAAGTTCCAAATTCAAAAATTGATACGTAGGAATCGGAATCGTTTTGCAAATATAAATTCGATTTCTCCAACCTCTTATTTTCTCTACCAAATCTCAATTAGGCTTGTAACGATTAATTTAATTGGCACTTTGCCGAACACCAAATATAGGGTTTGTTTCTATGCTGAGTACCTTTTCGGGAAAAATAGACATTTCGTAGTATGTATTGCTTCAATCTACTTACTTTGTACATTTAATATTATAAGAAAATAGATTGGTATATAGTTAGTTTAGATAATTTCTTTAATAATTAAGAAATTTAAATTATACCAAATTTCGTAATCGTAGTTCGTTAGAGCTCAAGTCATAAACAAACTGTCATCCATACTATTGAGCCAAAAGGTACTTACCTATGCGCATTTCCACATTATTTCAGTCAAAAAATGTATGAGATCTCTATGGAATGTAATCCGAAAATTTGTAAACCTAATTTAAATCTTCCCAGACGTTCCAAATTCGAAATGCACTAATATGATTTATTTTTTAATGACGCGTTCCGTTTTACGCAACATGTTGTCGTATTTTTTTTTGGGATTGGTTGTTTTTTATTATGCCCTATCAACGTCCATTACCAGTCATTATGTTTAGATTGTTGTACGGCATCCCCCTGAGTTGATATCCCGCTGTTTCGGCCAGTCTTTTTTTATTTCTGTCTGCCTCTTCTGTTGATATAATGCGGCTATGTTATAAAGCACCAAAATCGATAAGTTTTATAAAATACCATCGTATTTTAAATTTTATGGCGTAATATTACCGCGATGACTTGTATTACCCAGGTTATTTAAAAGGACGTTCCATTGCACGCGTACCATACGATATGTTGTACATGTAAGTTAAATTATTTTTTGCAATTTTTGTAGTTTTACGCCAGTTTCTTGGCGTGTTGTTCGTATAATGAATGCATTTATGGTCCGACGTTATTTGTGGTTTTATTTTTTAATAAAACCATCGACACGATTATGGAATGCTGTACCTCTGTCTAAATTATTTTTATTAAAGGCAATCGATCACAAATACAGATAAAGAAGGCCGGCCTTTGAAATGTTAATAAGTTTGTGTTTTTGACTGACACTTCAACGAAATTATGTTCAGATGTTTGTCGATGTCGATATGTATTGTATTTAGGAACAAACCGAGGATAATAACTCTTATCGTGATGATTCATTAGGTATAATCAAAGGACCTTAAAATTTAATCTAAACCTACGCTAACTTAATTCCTATTAGGAATATGTCTAGTGCCAGAATAATGTACTAAAGGGAATCGAATCTTGTACTCGGGATATTGATTTCGAAGCAATCAATTGTAACGGTTTTAATACAATTAACGTTATTTTCATTTGTTTGGAACAAAACGCCTCTCTCCTCGGGCGCCTACATTTCTATTGTATGAAGAGTTAGGACTCTACTAGAAGAATCGTAAGGGTTAAATGGTAGATCCACGTTGTAGACAGTTTTGTCTACAGCATGAATAGATGAGCAACTGGAGTAATGCCTCTGTCTTATACAAAACTGACGTAAAATGGCTTCTTGGTGTTGAATTTCGTACCGTGACTGAGATTTACTAGACCGGTGATTTTCCAATTTGAAACATAAATAAATTATAGTAGAATGAAACCCATTGTAAAAGGAAGAGAATACAACAAAATTGATAGGAAAAATAAATTACCGGCGATCTGAGGTCGGGAAGTGGGAAGGGGGGGGGGGGCTTTTAAGGGTAAAAAACGGTTTATCTCGATTTCCGGAAAAACTACAAGTCCTATGGAAAAAAGTTAAATCGCAAAGTGGTAGGTAATAAAAAGATCTACAACTTTTGTATACACACTCTCTTCACATAACCTCAAAATATATGTGAAAAATTCAAATAACCAAGTTTTTTGTTTTAATTTTTATCTATTATAATAAATCATTTTTTTTCACGAAATTTGGTGAAAACTTACCTTTTTGTATCCCAAATACACTGTAATTTTTTTGATTTAAAATATTTATTTTTGCACCTTATTTTGACTTAATATCGAAAAAGCAGCCTAATTTTCAAACGAAAATTCTCACGTCAAAATATGAGCTTTTTTAAAAAAGTCTGTTGGTTTCTTGTTCATTGAATTCTCTACTTTCTGATGGTGTAAAAAAATATGTACATTACTATGGTAAATGTGCTCAGAAAATGCAAAGAAACGAACTACTAAATAACAGGTAGTAAGGCCCAGACCCACCTAGCCCCTTCCCCACTTCTTTATGATGGGCTAAAATTTTCCGGTGATCACTCAGGTATATAAGTTATATTAAAATAACAATAAAGAGGCATCTACGCATATAATTTAAAGAAGATTCTACAACTTTCTCAAAATATTGTAGATATGTCTTATTAAATATTAACTTATAACTTAACATTTTCTGAGCACATTTACCATAGTAATGTATATATTTTTTTACACCATCAGAAAGTAGAGAATTCAATGAACAAGAAGCCAACAGACTTTTTTAAAAAAACTCATATTTTGACGTGAGAATTTTCGTTTGAAAATTAGGCTGCTTTTTCGATATTAAGTCAAAATAAGGTGCAAAATTAAATATCTTAAATCAAAAAAATTACAGTGTATTTGGGATACAAAAAGGTAAGTTTTCACCAAATTTCGTGAAAAAAAATGATTTATTATAATAGATAAAAATAAAAACAAAAAACTTGGTTATTTGAATTTTTCACATATATTTTGAGGTTATGTGAAGAGAGTGTGTATACAAAAGTTGTAGATCTTTTTATTACCTACAACTTTGCGATTTAACTTTTTTCCATAGGACTTGTAGTTTTTCCGGAAATCGAGATAAACCGTTTTTTACCTTTAAAAGCCCCCCCCTTCCCACTTCCCGACCTCAGATCGCCGTTAATTTATTTTTCCTATCAATTTTGTTGTATTCTCTTCCTTTTACAATGGGTTTGATTCTACTATAAATTTGTTTCTATTTTTACCATTTTCAACCGGATAATCACCGGCCTAAGGACATACATATAAATTTCGCCACTAAATTAAGGTCAATTAATCGTAACTATATTTCCATCTCGCTTACTCATAACCTTACCTCTCTCCCTTTCTCTGTCTTTCGGCTGTTAACTCCCGCGTTATGTGACGCCATTTTACTTCTACACAGCCTATCTAGTAGCATATAGTTACATTGAAGTGTTTGCAAATAATCCTCTCTTTCTTCTATCCTTTAACATCGACAACGCAACCATAATCCTTCTAGCGTTATTGGTGTCTATGGCAGTGGAGATTATTCACAATAGATGATCCTTTTGCTAGTTGCCAGCCTCTGTTATAAAAATAACAGAGTTAAAACAATACAATTTTTTTTAATGTCCAGAGCTGTAAGCAATTATATAATTATTATTTAGCAAACTTTCTTCTGTATGCTATTCTTTATTTCTTTTTTTATAGCATTAATCAGCAAACGAACAAGTGGGCCGTCCATGTACGCCCACAATACTAGAAGCATCATAGGCAGATTGCCTACCTTAAAGGCAATGGATAATTAAGGGATTGTGAAGGGGAAGGGGATTTGGTCCTCCGGATATCTCACTCACCGTACGACACGCAGCAGCGAGAAGCTACTAACGTCGGTTTTCTGTGAGACAGTGATAACGACCTGGTCGAGCCGGCCCATTTCTGATATAGACAATACTACGTACAGTGTGTCTCTACCACTCAAACTCACTATCTCTATCTTTTCTTTGTGCCTATCTTTATTCCAGCTTGTATATTTTACATTCCTGATTGCTTAGACCTTTCCCGGTTTTGAACATTAATTATAGTGAGACCAATTCTATATTCTTGTCAACTCTATGTAAAGCGGTCATCAAATAGCCCATTATTAAATGTAGCACGATTTTACGATTGGACAAAGAAAAAATTGTACACAGTGAACCCGAAATTAAAGAGCTGTTTCTACTAACTGACTCATGTGTCCAAGGGCAAACGTAATAAAGGTAGATGTAAGTTTTTAAAATTACAGTAAATTACATTGTTTACGTTTGATTTGATGATCTATCAAAAATACTTCTTTGGAATCTTCATATTTATCTTGTGGTACTTTGGTTCAAGACTGTCGATCCTGGATTCTATTCTGATTCAATTTTCGATTCGGTGAATTGTAGGAGGATATGATGCTAAATTTGAGCTATATATATTATTCTAGGTTTACGTACAAACGTACTATATTTTGGTAGAGACACATTGTAGATCGGTTTGTCTACAGCACGAATGGGCGCTCGACCGCGACTGTAGACCCTTTATTTCCTGTTGTGTTTTATATGGTGAGGATTTGGAGATCTAAGAAATATCCTCTAATCTTTTTCTTAGATCGGTAGTGCACCCTCAATTTTTTGGCAATGTATGATGGCTGGTGGGAGGATACTTGTATCTGACCGGATAGCAACCACCGTACACTGGTGCTAAAACCTGCCATAGTGGGCCACTTTGTGTGGGTCGCGTTCCAGAGTCAGCCAGTGTATATCCGGTTCTCCCCAGGGGGCTTGCCCCCTGATCCTAACCCTTTTCCCATCCCTTTTTCCTTACCCTTCTCCTTGGCCGTTTGGCAGGCCGGCATGATCTTGCCGACCTACGATGGACACATTGTTTATCGTTGGTTGACTCTATTCTTGGATTGCGCTACACTTACCATCAGGTGTAGCGTAGTCACTTTGCCGAGCCAGGATAAAAAAATAAATAAAAAAAAAATGTCCTTTGCTAAATCCATCTCGATTAAATTAGCTTTCAAATAAAAAAACACATTTAAATCATTCCATTTTTAGGCGTTACGATGCCACAAACATGTACACAACCGGGCCATAGACCACTCCTCTTTTTTGTCAATGGTTAAAATCACGGAGAATGCTTTAGTAATAATGGCATTGTGTGACACCTACGTATTTTCGAACTACAGTACCTAATATAAAGATAACAATAGCGACTAAGTCACAATTAGAAAGCAAGGTCGGCTAAATAATTATTTTGTAGCACACGTTTCATTAGCTGGATCTAATCGTGGATCTGCAGTGTTTATGGGTTCGTGACAGTGCGAGCTTGTTGGCGGATGTATTTTTTCATTCAAAATTTCTATGTTAAAAAAAATTGGAGAAATGCCATATGCTTTTTTTTACTTTTGATCTTGGTCAAAAGTCAATTTTTAATTTTTTATTTGTTTTTTACTCTTTTATGTAGCAAAAAAACGTTTTCCCAATTCGGTTTTTTTTACTGAGGCGCCAGAATCTTTGACGCGTTGCCGACTTTAAAAGGAAGGGATAATTTACGCTACTTTACGTCGTTTTTCTGTGAGACAGTGTAACCACCCAATCGAGTCGGCTCATTCATGCTGTAGACAAAACTGTCTATAGCATGGCTCTACCACTAAAAATCTATGCTATGAATAAGCTTTATTTTTCTAGTCTTGCTTATAGGGTTGAAGCAATGCTTCCAAAAAGTACGAAATCAGACATGAAATGTGTCTTAAAATTGGAAAATTCCTTTAGTTTAGTTCTACAAGTATGACTTGTAAAAAAAAACGGCAATAACTTGGCAATGTCCGAAAACTTGCTAGATAGATTACACATCCGTGTGTTTCCTATGTAATATTACATCACGCCCTCACAGATCGTTCAATAATGAGGAATGACCGTCCGACCGAATGAATAATGAATGCACAGCGACCCAATTCTATTGATGGATTTGGCCTATAGTCACCATCACAGTTGATTTGATATTTGAGCATGAGGCGTCATAATCTCGCTATCGATGTAGATTAAGATTAGTGGGTTGCCTCTACCACAACGATAGTAGGCAGTGCCAATGCCATAAGCACATTGTATCATCGAAGGGCTAGGCACGGAAATATTTATTATTAAGTCTTTTTTTTTGTGTTGACGCTCGCTGTAAGCCTGACACTAGTCGGCTGTGTACAGCTTCACCGGACTTTCGGGTGAGCGCTTTAGGTGCTCTCAACCCTTAACCAGTCTAGATACACCACTGGCTTATCTAAGTTATGTATATATTAATTGTTAATTATCGCTTGCTTAAACGGTGAAGGAAACATCGTGAGGAAACCTGCATACCTGAGAATTCGATAAGATTTTTCGAAAGTATGTGAAGTCTGCCAACCCGCATTAGGCCAGCGTGGTAGACTAAGGCCTAACCCCTCTCATTCAGTAGAGGAGGCCCGTGCCTAGCAGTGGGACATATATAATATAGAGCTAGCAAAAAAAAAGTCTAGATAAGGAGTTTCAGCACGCTCGGTATCCACTTTAAATGTTACTGTTATTTACGCGCCGGCTTTCACGGCTTCTTTCTTTAATTTTTTCACTTGTATTGGTCATGCAGTTCGCCAACATTTGTCTCCCATGGTGCGATATGCAGCAAAATAATATATAGCCAATATACTCGACTTTTCATTCATGCAAAAAAACCGTATTATGTGATCTCCGCTATCCGACACTGTCCACTCATTCAAATTATTTTGTCTAAAATTCACCCAAATTGGATTATGATTAATATCATCTCTGTTATTGTAAAATGAGCTGAGTGAACATTCTATTTAGATTATGTCGCATTTGATTAAAAACTCGACCTAATACGTCTTTAAGTCCCGACTTTTCGTCCCCGTCCCCAACGTTTACGCTAAATAGTAAGGGCAAAACACCCGATGTGTAAAATTCCCCAAAGCCCCGTAATCAAATAAGGTCCTTCGGGATTTGTTGATATGTTCATTCGATCTGTTTAGGGCTGGTGCTATTGAGTGTCTAAAGCCCATATTATTTTTCCATAAGCCCCATCGTCTTTATTCGCCTTTACAACGTCATGTGACGAATTGGGGAGTGTCCTTGGTGATTTAACCAGAACTCAATGCAGCTTGATCAACTGTGATATTATGTATTTTTGGGATTTTTTCTGCAGTCAATATTACTAGGTAGTAATATTGTAGGTATCTCATATGCGCGAGGACTGCACTGGTACCACCGCTTTCTATCGCCAAGCAGCGGTGTGTAAGCACTGTTGTATATCGGGTTGAAGGACATTGAAGCCAGTGAAATAACTGTGCAATATGAGACTTGACATCTTATATCTTAGACGAGCAACAGTGGCGACGAGTGCAGTCTAATGCCATGTAGTAGGTACTTAATAATTCAAGGTTCTGTGTGATATTGCTTCTGTTTAGGGGTAAGCGTGGCGGGTCCGCCTTTCCGTCACGATTAGACGGTAATTATTATATGGGGCGTCTTACCCCCACAACCCACAACGGTAACCAAGTCTCGCTATTATCTCGTCCGTTAGTAGCGTACAACGTGCAGATGTGGTTGACTTTAGGCCTAAGAAGTTGGTGGCCCACTTGATATATGGATATAGCTTACTTACTTTCCATCAGAGATCAGACTGCAATAAAGTTAATGTAAAATTGCTTATTTTATTTATAGCTTTTTGAGTTTTATTTTTGTTAGTAAATCCATTACACACAAAAAAAAACTTACAATAACTCAACTAACAATTTAGAAATTACATGCACACTTATCATAAAGTTTTTTCATGTTTTCACCCCCGAAATAAGGGCGTCAACCCTGTCGCTTCACCCCTCATTGAATAAAAGAGTTACGCTTCAAACATGATACGAACAAATCTGATAATACCAACCCTTTTTGTAAAACATTTGCAGGTGGCAATGAATTTTATATTGCTATTGATCTTTTAGCCCTCTCAAAGCCAAATTTTAGGGTTCCTTAAATTGGAATGCTTATCGTAAAATTTATGTTTATGTGTTTTGGGAACTAAAACAGTAATTGACAAGAATAAAATAGTTTTAGATTGATTTCTAAAACTAATTTTAAAAGCAGCGATAGCTCAGCGGGGAATGGTATGGACTGTCGAGACGAAAGTCGCAGTTCGAAACCAGCCCCAAGAGCATACGCCACTGACTTTTCTAAGTTACGTGTATATTAATTGTTAATTATCGCTTGCTTTAACGGTGAAGGAAACCTACGCTTTTGTGTTGGCAGTCCGTAACACTTGCCGCTTTGCTACTATTTGACAAGCCTTAAAAAAAAATGCGGACTTAAACTCAGAAATTATCGTCGCTCTTTAAGTACAAGCATTGATTGTAAACAATTAGTATTGTAGGGCAACTTACGTAATATGGTATTATGGATTTTTTGTCAGTGGTACTGCTAACAGAGATCAGCAAATTATTAATTGGGTCACTGGATTTTAAGTGATTGAAGATCCGTCTATAAAGAACCATAAAACAAGAAGAATCACACTTAAAGGAAAGGAACGGGGAATGGAAAGGTGAGGATATTTGGGTCTCCGGAAATCTCACTCACTGTACAACATACAACATCAAGCTGCCACTTTAAGTCAGTTTTGAATGAGACAGTGGTATCCGGTCGAGCTGGCTGATTTATTCTGTAAACAAAAATGCCTACAAAGTGGCTCTACCACTCGTAGGGGCTAGCTTATCGCCAAATCGGGCAAGTTACCTGTATTTTTTTGAATCGAAACTTAAATATGAATTCTGAATGCCGGTCTTGAACTGTGAACCCAGGACCTCACAATTCGGTAGACAAATCGGCAGCTCCTAGACCATTACCACTACCAATTTAAATAACAAACACGAAATAGATATTTCTTTTTATATATTCAAATGTAATAAATCATACCATTCGTTTCATCTGTATTACCAAGATTAACAAAAAACTTGTTTGAATTCAATCCTTGTTCTAATAGCTCAGAAATAATAGGTCTTTAAACGCAACAAAACAAAACTAATATTCTTCCTTTTGTATACCGAGTTCTGATGTATCGTTCGAATCATTTCATTAACGATTGGAATAAAGTATAAATTCTAACAAATAAATTGAATCTGCATTTTAGTATTATTTAAGTATGATTACACTATTCGTTGGTTAGTTATTGTAACCAGCAATGGATGACGTTATTTCAATATCGTATTATTAATCTAAACTAATATTACAATTTTTTGATTCGAAGGTATGTGAAGTCTGCCAACCCGCATTAGGCCAGCGTAGTGGACTAAGGCCGAATCCCTGCCCGTGCCCAGCAGTGGGACGTATATAATTCAGGGCTAGTGTTATATATTAATATTATAAGAGCAAAGATTTGATTGTTTGTTTGTATTGAATAAGCTCTGAAACTACTGGACCGATCTGGAAAATTCTTTCACGATTAGAATCCTACATTATACCTGATGAACATAGGCTACTTTTTATCGCCCATGATTCTTGTGGTGGTGGGCGTACATCGGCGGTGGAGATCACTTACCATCAGGTAACCCACTTGCTCGTTTGCCGGCCTATGATATAAAAAAATCATAAGCTTCAATGGTCTTCAAAGCGAAACACAACAGTGCAACTATTTTTTTTAAATCAAGACAGAGCAATGGTCAGTGGTTTGGCAACAAAATGTAATTTATTAATAAAAATCAGATACAAAATACAAAAATCCCGGTCATAGGCCACACTGATACATGGCCAACGATAGCCATACGCGGCGGCCACTCCGTGCTTTACGTCGTGTAACAATGACAAACAAAAAGACACGCTCATTTTTGTGTACAGATAAATATCCAGCGCTTTAAAGGTATTCAACGCATTATGCGAGTATTTTTAGGATGTCGTTATTTTTATGCGGGCACGGCTAAGTGACTGCACTACACCTGATGGTAATCGTAGTGCAGTCCATAACCAGTGTCCACCAACAAACAATGAGTTTATCGGTGGTCACCAGAATGTCATGCCGGCCTACTTTTGCAATTTTCATTCCTCACAGAAATACAAACGTGTTAAGCTAGTCATCTAATACGAAAGTTACAATATTAAAAGTAAGGCATTTCCTACCTCGCACAACCACCTTGTGGACAGCTATCGCCGGCGGTCTTTCCGAACCGTTACGATCTGGGAACCTTCAAGAAGAAAGCATATTCCTTCCTGAAAGGCTGGCAACGCATTTGCAAGCCCTCCGGTGTTGTAAGTGTTAATGGGCGGCGGTGATCACTTTCCATCAGGTGAGCCTCCTGCCCGTTCGCACCCTTTTTATATAAAAAAAAACGAATAAAAAAACATTATAAATATATGTATTATATATTTAAAATTTAAATATATATTATGAGTATCTTCAAGTCACGACTGAATTGGTTTTTGTTAGGCAAACCTGCTTCATCTTAAGCCTCATCGTCGCTCACCATCAGGCCAGATAGTGGCCAAACGCAAGCCTATTTTAATTTAAAAAAAAACTTACTTTTCTTTTGATTGATTATCCGGATGCAGATGGCCTTACTAAACGAAAAGCACCGAGGCCCATAAATCTAACCGTAGGTAGTACAACATATTGTACAATTCTATTAAAAACAGAGCTCGACACAGCCGTCACACCTGTAAACCAGAATGTGTAGGCAGAGGTACATCGAATGCGCCCACATTTCCTACAATAACTCCATCCTGTAACAGGCTTGCTTATCGCCATTTCGGTCTAAGCCTTCTATATATTTGAATCAAAATTTTGGAATAAAATCCTTATCTAAAAATCAATTGTTTTGCTACCATAACGTAAAAAAGATCCATAGAAATAAACACAAAATAGAGAAAGGTATTTAAATATTGATTAATGGTTAAATACGAATTAACCAGATTTTAATCGTTTTTAATTTCAATAAAGTATATAAAAACAAAATTAACAATTTAATAAAGTTAAGTAAGTAAAGAGAAAATGAACTAATATTAAGTCGTTTTCTTCTTCTCCCACCTGCCCTTATCCTACTCGCAGTGGGGTCAGCGCAAAATGGTTTTAACAGTTTTAACACATGTTCCAGAAAGATTTTGCTTGTAATTTTTACTACTATCCCCATGCCTAACTTCAATCCCACTAGAGAGAAAATACACTCAGACCTGAAATAAATATTTGTGTATCACACAAACATTTGTCTCGGTGCGGGAATCGAACCCGCGGCCTCTCGCTTCACAACCTCGGAAGCGGAGGCTGGGAACTAATTTTAAGTCGGTGCTAATGCAATTTAATGGTCACTGATTAGTAGAGAGGACCGACTCAAAATTGGTAAATGTAAAAAAATAAAATAAATATTGTGTAGTTAATATTTGTGTTCAAAAAGTATTATTTTAGTGCTTTTAATGAAAGTATTATGAAAATCCGTGCATAAATATTGAAGTTTTAGGGCTTGTTTCACAATATCTGTGTAAATTGTATCCCCCCAATTATTTCATTAAACAACCAATTTAAAAATCACTACTTTGAAAATCGGTTCTCTGAATATACCAACATAAGTATAAACTACATAATATATATAGTAACTTTAGGCAAACAATTAATTTAGACGACTATTGAGGGACACCACGTCTCGCAACGTTAGACTTTTTATTATTTAATTAGAGTCAAATCGTTAATCATAAGGAACTATGGAATTCCTTAAAAAGAGAAAAAAATATCACTTACCAAATCCAATCGCCGAGGTGACCCCGCGCCGACTGACCCGTGTGAAACTTTGACATCGTGATCTGTTCGATTTTCGAATTTGAAAAGAAAATTAACGCGCGAACGTCACGGCCCGTTGATTGGACTGAATCTGTGTCCGATCGTTGACGAATCTTCACGAACTCAATGTTCTAATTTAGAAAATTGAATTGTGGAACGTTTTTTTGTTTAAATCTGGAATTTTCGATTGAATTCTTATAGGTTGATTAAGCGAAGTCGATATACTGTCAACCTTGAGATTGCAAAAAGTTAATTCTAACAAGAAAATTATTTAAGGTGTATAGAAAAATAATTCGCTCAATTGATTCTAGAGGCTGGAAGTGACGCCACAGCTGTTAAAGATCGAGGGAAATGAAGTGAAAGGGACGTGTCATGTGTTTGGATTTGCAAAGTAAGTCAGTTTCCTGTGATTGTGCCCAGATAAGGTACATGGTTATCCTTTAAACCAAATGTTATTAGGATTTTTTTTTTAAGGTGAGCTACATTTTTCTTTACATATTTGCTTATTTATTTTGTTTTCAAGATTGGAGGGTGGTTTTTATTATCTCCGGCAAGCTCACTAGTGGTACGAAAGGCTGCCCCTTCATGTCGGTTATAGTGGAGAAACAAATTTGAAGAAACCCTTATGGGGATGAAATAGGGGATGAAAAATGCACACAAGATATTTCAATTGTAATGCACTTTAATTTGACAGAATGTAAATCAACTGATGCAATTGCGGTGCTGTACCGCAAAGCGTTGTGCACAATTTTTCTCCACTATGTCCTTTCGAATACAGAACTAGTTACTATAATACCATAGAATAGTCCTACTAATATTATAAACGCGAAAGTTTGTAAGTATGGATGGATGGATGTATGTTTGTGACTCTTTCACGTAAAAACTACTGAATGGATTTTAATGAAACTTTACAATAATATGCTTATACATCAGAATAGGACATAGGCTACTTTTTATTCCGGAAAAAGCAGATAACGCGGGCGGAGCCGCGAGCAAAAGCTAGTATTATATAACACCATAGATTTATATAGAGGTTTAAAAACGAAATACTTATAGACGTATGAATAAGGTTTTTAAATTATTGCTCCCGGTTACCAAAAATGAGAAATATAAAGACATTTCAGAGATGATTTAGCGGGGTGGGCCACCCAAATTCTGGAATAACCTTGGAACAACCGGCCCACGCGCATGCCACAACTATGCCTATTAAGAACTCAAAGATACAGGGAAATGATGACTAACTGCTGAAGTTTATTTTACCAGGAATTATATACAAAGGCTTCTAAATAATATTTTCCAGTGTGTTTACGAGGAAACCGTACATATATTTAAATGAAAAATGACGCATTGCCATTGAATTTTAAACCTTACTGCACAGAAAATAGTGTGTACTAGGTTTAATCAATACATAATACAAAGGGATGTACCAAAACTTCCGACACAAATTCTTGAATGAAACAAGTCATGTTGACTCATATGTCATAAATGACATCAGTAACCGCGATAATACGTGATAGGTATGTGAAAAAACCCACGATAGAGAAATAAAGTTGTCATACATTGTGCTATGATATATAGACATAGTAATCAGCGAAGCAAGTAGCGTGCAATGTACATTGAACGAAACGATTGAAGGCTATAGCTCAGCGGGGTACGGACTGTCGAGACGATAGTCGCAATTCGAAACCATCGCCAAGAGCATGCTCCTCTAACTTTTCTAAGTGATATTTGGATACATTGTCACTACTCACAAGAAATTCAACTTTTCATGAGTAACATGCTGTAATTTATTTTTTATAGCATAGATCGGCAAACGAGCATGTGGGTCACCTGATGGTAAGTGATCTCCATCGCCCATGTACGCCCACAATACTAAAAAAATCATAGGCGTGTTGCCGACCTTAAATGGAAGGGATAATTAAGGCATTGGGAAAGCGGGGGAAATGTGGGCTTCCAAATATATCACACACGAAACGCAGCAGCAAGACGCTACTTTACATCGGTTTCTGTGAGACAGTAGTAACGACCCGTCGTCGAGCCGGCCCATTCATATATTTATATAAGTCAATATTTTGGCTTACCGCAAAATTAACTTTGTTTTTCACAATATCATCGATATACAAACTTATTTTTGCGGTTGCCTTATTTAAGGTATTGTATTTGTTAATAACTATAATATAAAGTATCAACGTTCATGTTGACACGACACACACTTGTCCGTTTTTTTTTTAAATACAGACTATTAATTTAATTGGCCAATTTAGCCATGTCACATGCGACATTATTGTATTAGTAAACGTCTTCATTAAACATTATAAATTGATGTTCCTCTTCCCCGCTCTCCCCTCACACCTCAGACTAACTTGTTTTATTAGTATCCATTAATTATATGAGTTTATTTTTTATTATAATCTTAAACATGGGCTGTGGAACCGGTGAGGTGAGGTTCGGTTCCCGGGTCGAGAAATTAATAGTATTAAGTTTTTCACATTCGAAAAAACACATAAGCTGCTTGGGATCAGATTTTGTGCTCAATATGTAGACGGACTTCCACCCTATTTATTACAATAATTGCTCATCACCCCGGATCATAAGATGTTAAGTCTCATATTGCCTAGTAATTATACTTCACGCAGTTTAGTACCATGCAGTGCTTTGTAATTCAAAGTTCTGTGTGATGTTGCTTCTGTTTATGGGCAGGCGTGACGCATACCATCAGGCGAGCGCCTTGCTCGTGTCGTCATTCAAAGAAACATACTTCTTATAAAATATTCTTTTTATGGTCTCGTCACACAGCGGACGGGGCGGGACGGCAACGCGACGCTGACGGGTCTTTGTATAGATAATCGAGCGTCGCGTCGCGTCGAGCGCGACGGGTCTGTGTGACATTTTCTATATTGACCAATGCATTACAACTGCTGCATGTCCCGTCAGCGTCGCGTTGCCGTCCCGTCCCGTCCGCTGTCTGGCGAAACCATTAACCTTTAAATTCTCATACATTTTCCCAGACTGTTTGCATTGTGTCGGTCGTGTTTGAAGTTAAATACGTGTAGCACATTATTTAAAACAAATAAACTAATATTTGACAGGATATTGCATGGCGGAGGTTCGACACAACATTCTCGGTGCGGTCTGGTTGAGTCATGCTTAAATTTATTGCCAGTTGAAAAAAATATCTATAAATTAATATGTATTGAAATGAGTAGCTCCGTGGCGTAGTGGGCGAGCCGGCTGCGAAGCGAGATACCGTGAGTTTGATTCCCGCAGTGAAACAAATGTTTACCATAAATATTAGTTTTGGGTCTGGGTGTTGTGAAAGTCCCTCGTAGTTCATGATACCCACGATACAAGTTAACCTTGTAAAGGTGGTAGGTTGTTATGCTTTTCAACATATTATTATGTTACAGAAAGATTTGGCTCATAGTTTTTACGACAGGCCGCCTTTTTCATCATCATCATCAGCCACAGGACGTCCACTGCTGAACATAGGCCACCCCCAAAGAATTCCAGACTGACCTGTTGGAAGCGGCCTGCATCCAGCGACTTCCTACGACCTTTATCAGACCGCCTGCCTGATGTCAATCTATCAGGTAGAAGACAACTATTCGCTCTCTATGAAGCCTAGAAATTCCCAGCGACCTCGTTCCTGGGTTTTGTGGCAGAACTTACAACCACGAATATGTGATCATTGTACATAATAAGTAGAAAACCCGTCATACTGACTCATCCCATGAGTAATGTGACTTCCATTCATTACCAAGTACGCCAGCATTACGCATGTTAGTGATGAGTCCTGAATTACCTACAAGTTTCATAGTTGTTTCTTCTAGCTGAGTTTTTTTTTATTTGATTGAATGACGAGACGAACAAGGCGCTCGCCTAATGGTAAGCGCCACGCCTGCCCATAAACAGAAGCAACAACACACAGAACTTTAAATTACAAAGCACTGCATAGCACTGAACAGCGCTCGTCACTCCGAGAACATAAGATGTTAAGTCTCGTAATGCCCAGTACTTTCACTGGGTCTTACTCTCTTACTACTGGTACTTTCACAATGTCCTTGAAACCGCAACACAATAGTGCTTACATACTGTTGCTTGGGGGCAGAAATAGACAATGTTTCGTCTGAGTCTACCAATTTGTATTAAGGTTAATTTTAAATAGGTGTTGCTCTCGGCTCTACCGAGATTAAATTTCCGTCATATTTCTCGAATAAAAATAGTCCAAATCACTCCTCAAAAAGTCCTGTGTCTGGTGATGAATTGTGTCAAAATAGTTTCAGCCATTTCGGACATTAGCCCGCACAAGCAGATATACATTTCAACAGCCAGCCAGTCAGCGTGTTTGGGCTTAAATAACGTCCACGAAACTTGTCAGAATATAAATATTTTCACAAATTATATTCCATGTACGATTTTGCAAAAAAATACAGTATTAAAATCAATTTAAATTAATTAATTAAGCAAAACAAAATCAGTATCTCCATTTGACCTTGCTGTGGGTTGGTTCCTTTTTGCGTAAGTAGGTCCAATCATAGTATGAAAAGGTCAATTAATTTTAAGCAGTAGGTCAATGTGATGACGGAATAATCAGACCGGTAATAATATATCCTATTGCAACTTGTACTTTAATATTATTAATGTGAAAGTTTGTCAATTTGTGAATTTGAATGTTTGGCCTTCATGGCCGAATTGATTGAATTGATTATTTATTTATTTAATTTTAATTTAAATTAATTTATTGCTTCGCTGATCGTCTATATCACGGCGAGTGCTCTGAAGAATTGTTTGACCTTATACCTTCCTCACCTTTCCTTAACAGACACGCGTGCTGGCTTGCGTTACCACAGCTATGTAGTCTCCTCCATCTTGGCTCAAACTAAAAAGTTCGCCAAATCGTAATTCTGTCGGACCATTAAGCTGCCGGCACACGTGTTCCCTCCTTCTTATAATATGGAGTCCTTTAAACGGAGTTTGAAGAAGCAGTAAGGCAGGCCGGCATGATCTTGCCGACTTACAATAGACACAATGTTTTTCGTTGGTCGACACTATTCCTGAATTGCCTTACACTTACCATCATGTGTGGCGTAGTCACTTTGCCGAGGCAGGATAAAAAAAAAAATTTGGCACACAGATAGGCTTGCTTAAATAAGCTAGTTTTGTCCCGGAATAAACAGCCGCACGGGCGAAGCCACGTTTAAAACATAGTTGTGTAATGAGATCAATAATTCAAACCAAAATTATTCTTTCTAAAAGACAGAAATAAAATAAAAACTATTTAAAAGTAATAATTTGGAATCCACTATCTTTATGCCTTACACAATAAAATAATATTTTTAAAAATATACATAAATCTACCTCTAAAACTAAAAGCTCTCATATTTTACACACTGTACCAATGTAATGACTCCAAATCACGATGTCCTTTTTATTCCAAGCCGATTCCTCTAATTTATGTACTTCTGATACTGCAAATTTGTATCGAAATAAAAAAGTACCGGTGCCTTATCGTTAATGTTGTGTGGTACATGACGTGAAGGGCCAAATTTATTGAGGTACAAACATTTTACACCGCTCAATTCTTTAAGTAACATATCCAATGATATATGCATCCCTGGTAAGGAACTCCACACGTGAATTCATAAATAAGTAAATTGATTTAACTTCGCATCACTGATATTTAAAAATAACCGCAGAGAAAAGCTAGATCTTAATAATAAAATGACTTAAGATAGTAAAAATAAAAATAAAATTAGATATGATTTATTCTGATTTATTAGCTGAGCAGCGATAGCTCAGTGGTGGAGACTGTCGAGACGACAGTCGCAGGTTCGAAACCAGCCCCAATAGCATGCGCCTTTGACTTTACTAAGTTAGGTGTATATCAGTAATGATAGTTTACCATAACGATTAATGTTACATTTTTTAGAAGGTGGTAGGTCCCTCGTATGCGAGAGGTCGTCTGGGTTGGTACCACCGCTTTGTCTAATTCTGCCGCCAAGCAACAGTGTGTAAGTACTGTTGTGTTTCGGTTTGAAAAACATTGAAGCCAGTGAAATTAGTAGGCATTATGAGACTTTGTATCTTATGTCTCGAGTGACGAGCGCAGTTCAGTACCATGCAGTACTTGGTAATTCAAAGTTTTATGTTTATGGCTTCTGTTTATGGGCAGGCGTGGTTTTTACCAACATACGAGCGCCTTGCTCGGCTCGTCATTCAATCAAATAAAATAAGAGAATGGTGGAAAAATCTACATATGACTATTCTAGTATTAAGTTTATAGGCAGTAAAGATCACCATCATATGACCCACTGGCTAGTTTGCCTCTGCTATAAAAACACTTCGATATAAGAGATATCTTTTAAGCACCATATTCAATGCCTTCTATCAAGTATCTAAGACATAAAAACCTTCTCTGTAGGGATCATTGTTAGTCTACCAAGCCACGAGTTCAATAAAGAACAATACAGACATCGGGTACAAAAAAAAAGATAGGTGAAGATAGGCTATAATTATTTGCTTAGCAAAAGTCCAACCCGTTTACCATCTTTGTTCGGAACTGGTTTGTGGTCATTTGAACGGCTTTATATTAATTAGTGTAACAATCCGTTGGCTGTACGCTTGCAAATTGACTTATTTATCATGTAGCCCCTGAGACTATGATTGGTTACGGATTTAAAACAAGGTGCACATGATCAGTACTTAATACCTGACAGTTTTTGACAGCCTCCGTGGCGCAGCGGACGAGTAGTCGGTTGTGAAGCGAGAGGCCGCGGGTTCGATCCCCTCACCGAGACGAATGTTTGTGTGATGCACAAATGTTTATTTCGGGGTCTGGGTGTTGTAAGACCGAAAGTCTCTCGTAGTTCCTGATACCCACGCCACAAGACTCGTATCTTACTGTGGGGTCAGGACTATGTATGTGACTGTTGGGTGTATTTATTATTTATTTTTCAGATGAGATTTTATTGCTATGATAGCAGTAATGGACAATCGAAATTTTCATACTGTCAGCTTAAATTCAAATTCCACCTCAAAACAAAAGTTGCGTCGTCCTTATTTAGGTACCACAGAGGGATAAAGATATTTTGTAGTCCCATAATATAAATGAAGTCTTACTTTATAAGTATCAGGACCCACACAGAAATCACCGTTTAAAACAACTAGACCTCAAACAAATATTTGAGGATTACAAATTATCTCGCTTCAAGGATCGAACACACCTCTTCTCGTCTCTGCGGCGATTCTCTCTCTGCACCACGGAGGGTCCTATACCAATTTATAAGTCTTCACTTGCAAGAGCTGTCGCGTGTCCCACAGCGCTCGTGTCCACCCTGATTTCTATGACTGTCGTACTCTTTACGAATCCAACCACTTATCACGGCATTTCCACCTGTATATCTTGAATAATAGCTGTCATTTTCGCATAACATCAACTTGTCTGAGTCGTTAAGAGCAATTTAGCAAATGATCCGAATGCATCACGCTTTGTAGTTGTTAATACGTAATATGCATCGCGCACGCAATCCTGGCATCTTTAACTTGACCAATTAGATAATGGATGGGTGAGGACAAAGGGTGACATTTGATTTAAGTGGTATTTGGAAGTGTCATCGCAGTTGCGAGAACTAATAATAGTCTTTGAATAATGTTGTAAATTGATTTAACCGACTATCAAGATTGGCTTTAACATAACGTTGAAATTTAAAATATGCTCTATTTTAAAAAAATACATCAAGTGCATTTCCACTACTTGAAATGTTACGTAACTTTGCTTTACTTTAATGCTTGAGGCTATGGCCTGAATTTCGTTTAAAGTTTAAGGACTTATCAAAGTGGCAAATTTATCATTTCTCAGTTGGACGAACATATAGATCTATCTGTACGTTTTCAAAGTTCTGTGTGTTCTTGCTTCTATTTATGGGCAGGCGAGGCGCTTACCATGGCGCCTTGCTCGTCTCGTCATTTAATCAAATAAATAAAATAAAAATATAAAATGCTATTATTTTTAATAACTCTCCCAGATTATGATTAACTTATAGCATTTCACGATTGCTGCCTTCGATGTTAAATACCGACTTTGATTACTCAGCGACGCAACAGGCTCAAGTTATTCAGAGATATAGACAATTACGTTTTTACTTCAAACAACATTGCTTAAGACTCGCTTTGGATGGCAAATTGATTTTGCCTTTTTTATTATTTAAATACTACAAACTAGCTCTGTTCCTCGACTTCACTTCATGTTGTGTTGGTATTGTTGACTTCACTTGATCTTGTATAGCATAAAAAATAGTGAAATTGTGAAAAGATCTAACCAAAATAAATTAAATTATATACAATATCATTAATTTTATTAATTAAAATTAAATACAATTAAATTATTTTACAATCGGTAAGCTATTTCTATTCTAACCTGTGATATATAGTTTAGACACCTTCAAACTCTACCGCCAGTTTGGAATGCTGTTTTGCTAGAGAGGAACTGGCAAGAAACTCCAGCGTTGCTCTTTCAATACTTGTTTAAAGGAAAAGATTAATGTAGAATGAATTAACATGCGTGACATTCATATTAAAACAATGTGGGAGTTTTAAATTGATTAACAACTTAATTGAATAAAAAACAAACCGATACCGAAGAGCCTCGACCAACATTTTCAGAGGCTTTCAATTGGTCGTTGGGTTAAGAGCCAGATACATAAAGCGGTGTTATTAGATAGGGCATGCATTGAGAGAAGGTTTCTCTCTGGGATCCTAACCCCCGGTGGCTTGGGTCCTAGGCCTCACCATTGCAGAGTAATTTTATATTTTTAAATGTTTTGTTTATTTTATTATAACTTTAATATTTAAAAATGTAAAAAAACCCTTTTAAAATAAAGAGTTCTGTACAATAAACAAACAAAACCACGAACAGACATATTGTAAAATACAGTTAGGTTGGCATTATGTTTTTGTCATTGCACAACTGCAGAGTAATTGAATCATTATGGCGATTATTTGCCATTTTGTTGCTATAGATTACTTTTTGCTTTAGGATCCGTTTGTATGAGAGCCTAAACTAGAGGCTATTTAATAGCACTGAAAAAAGATTGCTAAGATAGAATTACAAAAAAGACTTATATAGTTTTGAATACCAGGTGAAGAGAAACCACATAGGCTAAGTCAGAAACAGCATGAATATAGATCCTCACTTATAAACTTTTTTAGCACTACTTTCGTCTCTTTCTACCCACTTTACAAATCGCGTTAACAGAGACAAGAGAGTGTTTAAGTAAGCAATACTTAAATAACGTTTATAAGTAAGGTGCATATTCTTTAGTGTTATTTCGTACTTTACTGGCTAAGACACGAAATTTCGAGATAAGAGCACTATTTCTAGGGAGAGTGGTCGTGATCATTTTTGACGCCTTTTTTTGCGAGTTTTTCGATTGCTGTCGCGTTACCCGTATTTATTTAAATGGTATGAATTGCAGATCCGCACAGCGTCCCTAGCTGATCGTATTGAAAACTTATTAGTTTCTTAGAAATGACATTAATCATATACCTTTTTTTATACCATACCGTCAAACGAGCAAGTGGGTCAACTGATGGTAAGTGATCTCCACCGCCCATGTATGCCCACAATACCAGAAGAATCAGGGACGCGTTGCCGACCTTAAAGGAAAGGCATAATTAGGGATTGGGAGTAGGAGTAGGATTTGGGTCTCCGGATATCTCACTCACCGTACGAAACGCAGCAGCAAGGCGCTACTTTACCCGGCCCATTCATGCTGTAGACAAAATTCTCAACAGCATGGCTCTACCAATCGATATAATTATAAATACTCACCTTCCCAATCCCTTAGTTATCCCTTTCGTTTTAGGTCGGCAACGTGCCCATGATTAATCCAGTATTGTGGGCGTACATAAGCTGTGGAGATCACTTACCATCGCGTGACCATCTAGCTCGTTGCCGGATTATGCTATAAAAAATATAAAGAAAAATAAACGGTTATTGACCAATTATATTATGGATTAAATAATTTATTTTAACAAGACAAAAAGCATAGGAAGTATTTATAAATTAACACTGATATGATTACGTAATCAAATGGTATGGTTGGCAAAATCGTAACTGAAGGAGGACATGTAAATAACGACGAATAAGATGGTAGGACCCTCGTACACGAGAGGTCACAGTTGGTACCACCGCTTTGTCTATTTCTGCCGCCAAGCAACAATGTGTAAGCACTGTTCTGTTTCGGTTTGAAGGACATTGAAGCCAGTGAAATTACTGGGAATTATGAGACTTAATATCTTATGAGTGACGAGCGCCGTTCAGTGCCTTTTAATTCAAAGTTCTGTTTAGTGTTGCTTCTGTTTATGGGCAGGCGTGGCACTTACTATCAGGCGAGAGTCTTGCTCGTCTCGTCATTCAATAAAAAACAAGATATTATGTATTTTACTGTTTTACTAAAGTCTTACATAACTTGTCAACGCAATACACATTTAACTAAACGAAGGAAGTCGCTCAAACTAGTTATACATAAAACAAGAACTCAAACGATTGTAATTTCGATGTAGTAGGTGATAATAACGTGCTCTGAATTTATAAATAGATAGATACTGTGTTGTTTAAAACGAAGAGCGAAATATTTCTTTAGCTGGAAATTACAGTCTGTTTAATAAACTTGTTTTGGAACTTGGAACTAACGCACGTTTTCACGGACCTTAAATTTACGGAACTTAATTTTCGTTTAAAGATATTTTGAACATCCTCCAATATTTTTTTATTGTCGACTTTTGATATTTGTTTGGTAGAAACCGAAAAAGACATATATGTATCTAACAATTTTATGTCATATATGTTTTTTAAAACAAAAAAAATGTTTTAGAGCTCTTAAAAAAGAAGTGAGTCGTATTGCCAGTAGACAGTTTTGTCATGAGTGGATCGGCTCGACCGGGTCGTTACCACTGTCTCACAAAAACTGACTTAAGCTTGCTGCTGTGTTTCGTACGGTGAGTAAGATATCCGAAAGCCCAAGACCCTTCCCTTTCCCAATCCCTTAATTATACCTTCCCTTTAAGGTCGGCAACGCGCCTATGACTCTTCTCCTATTGTGGGTGTACATGAGCGGTGGAGATCACTTACGATCAGGTAACGCACTTGCTCGCTTGCTGGTCTATATTATTAAAAAGGAATTTGAGTATTGAGTAGGGAATCCTAAAAACGATGATTGCCGAAGCACACAACTTTAAACGTAATATACTTCGGAATGTGCTGACAATATTTTCACTACCAGACAAAAGAAAGTCGAGACAAGATTTTACATATAGACACTTTACAACGGTCAAAAGCAAAAAAAGACAAGTCAAACTCTTCAATGGCGGCTCAAACCTTATACGACTTATAAAACTTTAATATATGCAAATAAAATACTTTCGGCTTTATCTTCATATGAATCATTCATATTGGATTCCGTAGAATAAACGTAAAGCTTATTTTTTACAAACTCCGATGTTAATCTGTCGAAATGATTGCGGGTAGTTGAAAAAATCAAAAGGATTTCCCAAGTTGGTACAATAATGTACTAGATTTCCTGTTACATTTATTTTATGTCTTCCGATAAATAAGCAATTTTTATGTTTTCCGTTTTTACTGACATTGACTTCAAAATGTTATTGCGCAATAGCATGACAATAATAATAAAAATAAAACCGGTTCAATATTATAAAGTCCTAACTGCTGGGCACGGACTTCTTTTATGCATGAAAAGAGTTAGGCCTTAGCCCACGCCGCGCTGCCCTAATACAGATTGGCAGATTTTACATACCTTCGAAATTTGTGCGAAGAAATCCTCAAGGGATTCTCCATCATTGCACAAACACGGCACACGCATATTTTGCATTATCTTCGTGAAACTAGGGGTCATTCTCCAGGACTATACAGTCGCAACGGGACAGCGTTTAATGGCATTCTTTAAGCCTATGTCGAATGTTCATAACAAGCACGTAATGCAAGACTTCAATGTATACTATATGCTGGTGGTAGGATATTCGTATCGACCCGGATAGCGACCACCATACACATGGTGTTAAGACCTGCCATAGTAACCCACGCATCTTGCGTGGGTCGCGTTCCAGGATAAGCCAGTGCATATTCGGTTCTCCCGGGGGACTTGCTCCCTTTTCCTATAACTTGCCCTTCCCTAAATCCTTCCCTTCCCCTTAACCCTGGGATGAGATACTGCAGGGGGTAATATAGTTATTATGAATTTGTATATTACAAAAACTTTAAAATGCTCTACTGTAAATTCCACATCTTGGCGCTTTAGTATTTTTACCTTTTCATTGACGATATGGAATTCAATATATCTAGCTGCTGAAAGAGAGCCATTATTTGTATGTTTAAGAGTGGTAGAGCCACGCTGTAGACAGTTTTGTCTACAGCGTGAATGGGCCGGCTCGACCGGGTCGTTACCACTGTCTCATATAAAACCGAGGTAAAGTAGCGGCTTGCTGCTGCATTTCGTACGGTGAGTGAGATATCCGTAAGCCCAAATCCCCCTCCCCTTCCCAATCCCTAATTGTCCCTTTCCTTTAAGGTCGGCAACGCGCCCATGATTCTTCTGGTATTGTGGGCGTACATGGGCGATGCATATCACTTACCATGAGGTGACCTACTTTACATTACTATAGTCGAGCAATTTGGATTTTGCTTCTCTGAATATTAATGATGTTGTTACGGGTAAATAAATGAAAAACATGTATAGTTCTCTCCAACATTTATTGGTCGAAAAATAAATTAAAGACTTTGGATTTTAACAAAGGTCCGAAATCGTACAAATAAATACCTACAGGGTCTACATCTTAATATAACAACATATTTACAAGATCCATTCTTATTCCAATACTTTACTTATTTTCGAACCTCCATCACTATTTTTTACAATTTTCATAAATGAATTTTAAATAACAATTTTTTTCTTTTACCTCTATTCGTCCCATAAAGGTGAAAAGGTGGCGATGCATCGTAATTTTAATATATACAAAATTTATACAAATCAAAAAGTCAAAACACAATTCATTACAAATTTCTTTTGGACTTTTTTGCTAACTTAAAATTGTATTGCCGATTTCTCCGGAACCTATCCAGAAATATTTAAATTGTTTTCACATCCCCACCTTCACCATGCGTATAACATTTACCAAAAATCAATCACCAGACATACATTATGGCCGCTTGTAAAATTTCAATAGCAACACATTGAATAGCTGCAAAAAATATACTAAATCATCTTCATACCTACAACCTATTAAGTATTTCAAACGTTAGGACATTCTGTACCCTTTAGGAAAGTCTGAATGACTATCTAGCGGCTGAAGTGCGACCATCACTAATTCTAAAATTAGTATATGTATAAAAATACTTTTAGAAGTTTTTCAGAGGTAGCTGAAGCTTTAATACGAGTATATTCGTTTTTAACTAACCATTAAAAATTTAAGTACATTAGAAATTATTTAAAAAATCACTCTAAATTGTCTAAATAAAAAGACTATAAAGTAAAATAAACAATAGTTAGCTGTCGCTAATAGCACCAATTTTAATATTTTCAATGGAACATTTTTCATGAACGGCGAGAGAAGTAAGTTATGTCTTTAATAAACGTTTTAATGGTCAGTCCTGTTATGAAGATGTAAATTAACTCTTTTGTTAGATATTGTCATTGTTAGGGGGCATTGCCTTTTATAATTAGAGATGAAAATGATGACAATGAAACACAATGACATGACACTGAAAAAATAATAAGAGATGGCTACGGAATACCAGATAAAACTGATACAAAATCGGAAAATGGTGAGAATCCATCGCTAGTATATTATCCGGAATTATAAAGAGCAAAAGTAAGTATAGATGTACGAAATCTGTACAGATTTGTCATAGATTCTAAAATGAAGAATACTTTTCAGCAAATGGGACCATCTTTTTGATAGATAGAATAGTTAATCATGAATAGGGACTGGATTTAAATGCTACAAGTTACATGAGTGATAATTATAGGAAGTAACCAATGTTCTTAAAATTAGATGACTTACTGATATTTCATTACAGTGGTTATGTACTGAAATGCAATAATTGATAGCCATAAAAGGTGGCTTTAATTGTCATCAGTACGTACTTAAGGCACGCTAAAAATGTTCGAAGTGACCTAAGGTCAAGAAATTATGGAAGCGCCTTAAAGTGTTATTATTTTCTAGCTGAGCTTAGCCGTGTGGACTTGGGTGTTCAAAATAACCTACATCTCTCGTATTTCATCAGAAAACATAATAATAAAATAAATAGAAACATAATTGCATTAATTGGGCAAAGGTCACACGAATTTACAACCTTCACTGAGCAAACAAATCAATTTCATCATTTAATATTACCGGAACTCTACCACATAATTATCAAATACTCGGCTAATTTTACACGCATATCTGAACATATACATAAACATCAAGTTACTTATAATAATATATTAGTCTGTAGAAGACATTTTGGACATCATCAAACATTTTTTTGCAAGACATAGACATATTTTTATGCCTACCGACACGTTAAATAGATGCAGAGAAATGAAACCAGTCTGAACCAAATAACACTTCGTGGCAATCCTTTGTAGCACTATACTTATTAGTGCCCCAATCGATCCCATAACTTTCCACAAAAAAGTAAAAAAATTCCTTACGCTTATTTATCAGTTAATAGATCTCTACCACAAGGCAAATGACGTCATACTGTAGTTTAGCATAAACTACAGTAAGGGCACGATGGCACTTAGTACAGTGTAGTAGATACATTAAAGCTCAACAACAATGAAGTATGGAAACTGTTCTTTACGTAGTTGTCAATAGTTATTGAACTTTATGAGCGTGCATACGTCCCGAATGCCATTGTACGATGACAGTAGTTTAACTCCTGGTCGTCTTTCATTCGTAGAATGGTTTAGGTGTCCGAAATTGTATTTTATTTCTACAAACTTTTTTCGGTAATAGTAAGAGAGCTTTATAGTCATTATTATTTATGGATAATGAGTGTCAGAGATTTATTCCAGAATGAATGACGACCTGGTCAGTATTAACTGATTAAAACAAGTAGATAGTCTTCTTTAGTAGCTTAGGTTAAGGAGTTTTATACCCAGCAGAAGATATTAAAAAGTATGATGATAAACTAATAAAAGCGAATCTTAAATTTTAGGATGTTTCTTGATGTTTCGTAGAAGAGTTCCGGAACAAATATTTGACAAAACTAGGCACAAGTCATAGGATCAAATCATCCGCATTCCAGCCGCTAAATGGTCATTACAATACAATAACTATCCATTATTATAAAAGAAATATGTCACCGATTTAAATTTTAGACTTACATAATATCAATTATTTCAACGTTTTCCGACCAGAGACAACGTTTCGTCTGGCAACACTTATTAAAACATTATTAGAAAGCTTGACATACATTCCGTAGCATGAAATCACAAAAACTTATTTCCAATAACCTAAATATCGTCTGTCAACCACACAATAGAGTGAAATAAAATCAACTTTTCAACATAAATATGAAAAAAAATGACAATTTTGGTATTTTTTTGTAAATCTTGTGTGGCAACACAGGAATTACACTTTTGATAAAAAATAACAAGTTCAGTAAATAGACTGTAACGATCCAAAAAAAACTTTTATTTTTATTGATTCACCGGATAACTACATTATCGTTTCGATGAAGGCATTGACATAAAAAAGTTATTCTTTTATCTGCTGACAAAATGTGTGAACGAGCAAAAGTACTGGCACATTGTTCACGAATGATATAAAAAGTACAGAATTATGAATATGGAGGCGCGGCGGTAAGCCGTTACACAAATAAATACTAAGTTTTTTGGCTCATCTTTTTGTAGTCGAATGTAATAAAGTTAGTAGACATTAGCCTCAAATATTCCATCAATCGTACTATGACCTTTAGTTATAAATCATTTTACTGAACAAAAATATTGAACACTAGACCTTTAGGCTTGTAATTTTATAAGCCATAATTTTTGAGTGGTAGAGCCACGCTGTAGACTGTTTTGTCTACAGCATGAATGGGCTGGCTCGACCGGGTCGTTACCACTGTCTCACAGAAAACCGACGTGAAGTAGCGGCTTGCTGCTGCGTTTCGTACGGTGAGTGAGATATCCGGAGGCCCGGATCCCCTCCCCTTCCCAATCCCAAATTATCCCTTTCCTTAAAGGTCGGCAACGCGCCCATGATTCTGATATTGTGGGCGTACATGGGTGGTGGAGATCACTTACCATCGGGTGACCCACTTGCTCGTTTGCCGGCCTATGCCATAAAAAAAAAAAAAAAAAAAAATATTTTAACTTATTCTGATTACGATTTTCCTTAAATGTACCGCAATGCTCGACTGTCAAACATTATTTATGTCTGAATGGTCGGAGCTAACTTAGCCCGAAGCAGTTACCGTGTTAAACAGCCGTGTACAACTTCATAAAAAAAAGGTTGAATACTTAGCCTTACTTGAAACGAGGCACTTTTGCCATAATAATATGACATTTAAAACAGGTCCACTGACCATATACATTGTACCCAACCAGACCTTGTTAACACTGTTTCAGTCTAGGTTGTTACGATAATTGAGTTTTTAAGGCTAAAAGTTCCATCTCGGAATCACAGCGGGATGTTATTAATGTGGCAAAATGAACGGATGTCTGTAAAAAGACTAAGATATGACGTTGCGTTAATGTAAGCTATCTTGGTTTTGCTGGAATTCGAATGGCATATTTTAACATAACTAAAATTAATTGTAGTTTAATGTATCAGAAAGAATTAGTCATCGTAAGGACTTTATGGAAGAAGAGCAAATATTAAGGCAAGTCAAAAGAAAGCATGTACAATATTACTATTTGAATACTTTTTATACTTGGAGGTTCTTTAACATAATGCTAGTTTAAATAAGATTAAAAATTATTCAATATTCCTGAACACTGTTGGCTTTGTTGAATTTACAAAAGTGATAAAAAAAATGATCATAGGAAACAAACAATCGATAAAGTGAAATAACGATTTCAAAACGTTTATTTTGTTGTCAATACCTTTCGTTAGTTTAGCATCATATCCCGCTGTGAGTTATTTAATCGACAGAAGCAAATTAAATTTGTCTTTTATTTAATAAATTAAAAATATATCCTTAATGGAGCCGTAAGAGAAACCTAACTAACTTATCAAAGAAAGTTTAAAGCCATCCCCACACAGATGCGTTATTATCGACTGATACATGTTTTAACGCATAGCATGGCGAGCATTCCAACAGAGAATGTACTAAAACAGATATTAAAAAGGCTGCGATCATTTCAATCGATAACAATATATCTGCAATTGAAGAGGCTGTAAGGATAAATTAAATTATTTAGGTACTGATTTACGTATACACATGGTGTATGCTAAGATAATACGCGTTGTGTGAATACTGGTCGCTGTTTTATCGCGTTACACGAATTTGCTTTCTAGCGAGCCTCGTTATACGAGTTCATTGTACTTTCTATCAATACTTTGCCATAAAAAATTAATCCCAAGTTACTATTACAATACGTAAACCTGCTCGGACAGGTTTTTGTTTGGAAATAATCGAAATTGAAGAGCTCATAACAACAATCGTAAATTATATGTTAGTTCTTAAAAGTGATTTCATGCCAGATATAATTATAGTCTTGTTTATATTGTATACTTATAATTTATCGAATTACAGATAATATGAGCCGCCATATTGAATACCATAATTATTGACATCTATAAAATTGCCACATACAAAAAACATTCCTAAATAGTAGAAATATTTATGTAGATATAAACTGATAACTTTTGTCTCTGGTCGAAATAACGTCAATTAAACAGTTTAGTTTAAATATAAAATTATTTTTTTCTCATTAAAAACTAGCGGACTGTTTTTCTGTCGAGATTGAAAAATGAAGTTATCATTTTCCATTACAATAATAATAATTAATTATTATAATCAGGCAATTATTAGACTAAGTACACAGCACAACTAATTGAAAAACTAATGTGAGAGAGAATATTAAGAAAAATATTTCGTTAACGTTTGAGTTTCAAATTATTTCGTGGAGGTCATATATTTAAAATATGATAATTTCATATTGAAAACCGTTTATGCATTATTTTCGAAGTTCCGCGAAGAAACGCTTATACTATTTTAATTCGTTGTGAACTTAATAAAATGTTATGAACCTTTTAAAAACATTAAAAACATAGTGAAAGCATTTTATGTAAATATGACATCACACTAGTAACCATGATTAGTATACCTACATACGTCACATAGTGTAAGTAGGTATAGTATATAGCACAACTAAAACTCTCTAAAATTAGGCCAAATTAACGTTGCCTGATTTACCATTACCGTTGTTTAGATACAATGTTATTATGCTTAAATAGAAAAGTTTGTAATTTTATAGGACACCAAATAGTTCATTATTTCGAAGAGATAACTAATGTAACCTAGTTTCGTGCCTGATTCAATCACTAACTAGTGACAATAGTGTAGGTAATGCAAGACCGTTGAAATATTAAAATACAGTCTTTGTTGTCATGCGATGGAAATCAGTAACAATTGCTCTTACTATTTTGAAATTATACACGCAGGTATGTTTAGTTCAAGACATAATTAATGAGATCTTTTAAAAATATTTGCACAATTATTTTAGAACAGCTCGTAGAATTTAGTCTAGTAAATTATTCACACAGCGAAAATTTTGCAGAAGTTAGCGTGGCTTTATATGTCCTATCACGGTTGCGAAGACTTTCAAAATTTCAAGAATGAGGACCATAATCCACCTCCGAAGACTTTCAACTTCGAACGTAACAATCGATTTACTTTAAAAAAGGGTGAAACTGGTCAAGTAGGTAAGTGGAAACGAATTTAACAGATCGCAGCGTCGCCGTGACGGGCATCGGGGTCAGGTAAGTTTTTACCATGTTTCGAATTCTTTAATCCGTTCTTTAAGATGACAAGCGAATTTATGGCGTCTTATTCAAATGACGACTTCGGGTAATTTGTGTGAATAAAATGATATTTACTGAAAATAATGCTAATCGCATAATTTATATAAGATCCTAAAGTATAAATTAGTTTTGGAAATTTAATATGTCATTGAACATAACAGTATTGACATCAATTTGAAGATTACATGGAGTGTGTTATAGAATATATACATTTCAGTGGGCTTTTGCTGTACAGTCAGAATATCTGTCAAATTTATAATCTGAATTCAAAAAGTCCGGAATCGCATAGGTACTAGTCTATTCCCCACACACATACCAATTTTAGCGAAACCTTAATTTTCAAATTAATCTGAGAGACAAATACTTCGTTTTTGATATTATAAATTCAGAATCTTTAATTTTCTTTTTTATAAAGTCTAGTTAATAAAACATAATGTTCTTAATCATTTCGCGAAATTTTCATAATTATTTTCCTGTCTATTGTAAATATTATTTACTAAATGACAAATCGTCTGAAGTCATCAATCAATACATAGTATAAAACAAAGTCGCCATCTGCGTCTGTTTGTATTTTGTCCGCTAATTTCTCCTAAGCTATGCAATCAGTTTAGATGCCATTTTCACTATCGTTGAGAGAATTTATTCCGGAAGGTTTATATGCATATTACGTTATGATCCATAGGAGCAAAGCAAATATATTCCTGCAGTATACCCGCGATGGACAGCACAGAACCGCGACAATCGTAAATAAAATATTTTTGCATGTGTCACTGTTTATCGGTTTGTAGAAAAACCAAAACCGCAGAACTGTTTAGTTATATTTCCATGAGTACTTTATGCTAACTTGATTTCAATACATACATTCAGTAATATATCATTCTTAGGAGCAATAAAATCCTGTCTTGTATCTGTACCCGTATTCAGAATAATATTAAATACATATAATAACAGCTGATGTTTGTTAAACAACTCAGTCAGTATAGTCTAGTCAGTGTAAGTAATAAAATGTACAAAATGATAAAATTAAACATAATAATTAAACGATGCACACGTGTAGTAATAAAATTGTAATAAAACGTTGGTAATAACTTGTGCTGCTCGTTAGTTATCATTTTCCCCATCTTTTAGACCAATGTTTTGGGGAATTTTACCATGACGAAATATTCTATTACACGTGGGGTGAGTACGCAATGATAGTTAGGTAGTGAGTGTCTATAATTTTCTTTTAGTAACTAGCAAACAAATACAACTTTGCTTTATGAAATACCTACATACTATAATACCAGATCTAATAAATGAAAACGACAATTTAGACCGCGCCACAAAACATATTCGAATTAACACAAAAAATACTTTAAATCCTTCCAAATTAGTAGAAATTTACTTAATTGGCAACACGGAATTTTGTTTTCTAACTCCAATATGTCATGTCCGTGACAAGACACGATCAATTTAATTTGAGTCCACTTTGATGTCATCCTCAAACGATTTGCATCGTTTACATCAGAAAATTCAAATAACGTTGAAAAGTGTCGGCTGACTTTTAACATCGGTTAAATATACTCGTCCAGACTTATTTGTGTGGAGATAAATGACCGCTCTATGATTTAGTGACTAATGTCTGGAGTTTAGATTTTTTTACGGACCATAAAACAGTTGTTTGAGGTTGAAAAATTAGCAGACGAGGCGATTGCCACAACGCGTCATGTCTTTTATTATTTGTGGACTTTCGCTGTATCATGAATATTACTCATAGACCTGCGTAATTTGGATTCAAAGCATTAGATGCCAGTGATGCCGCCATCACCATCACATCACATCTTTATGAATGTTCAGTCTTAACGGCGCCATTACAAAACGTAAACTAACTTAAATACTAGGTTTAAACCATCTAGTTAATATAGATTATCATAGTAACGACTTGATAAAACCAAGAGTAAAGTTAACATGCGCTTTGTAATAGGGCCGGAGAGGTTTAGTCTTTAGTCCACCAATACGTCCGTTCCGGGACGTAGAATCAAGGAATGGATTTGAATCAATTATCCATTTTTCATTTCGGTATCCAGGACTGCGGTCACTTTAGGGCAAAATAAATTAATTATCGAGGGACGCAATGTCTCGACTTTATATTTGAACTGCACTGTACTATCAAGTGTAATTGTATCAGAATAAAAAATATCACTAAATATGTGGACCACAGCAAACTAGCGTAGCAGATCTGAAATCCACATTAAATCAATATTTTAAAATGATTCTCTGGTAATTCGTTTAAAAATGCAAACAAATCTTAACCCAATATCAATACCATTTGAGCCCATATTTTTCTAAACATAAATAATAAGCCAATATCGCACTGCTGTCCTCAAGACGTTCACTTTACCGTTATCGAGATAAAATGCATACTTAACATACGAACTCTTTCAGATGGTAAACCCACGCCCACGCGGAAATTCAACGCGCACCGTCCATTAGGGTTTTTTAAAAATCGATTTTGATTCGGTATCGATTTTAGTGTATCGTTAAGCTTTGGGTCGGATTTTTTAATACCTGCTTGTGAAGAACATCCCGCAGGATAAGTGTTGGATAAAAATAATGAAGAAAGAAACACCAATTGAATTCCTAACTTATTTATAGGGTATATGATAGGGTTAACAGATCTGTTAAAGTTGGATTTTGTATGGTTGAACATAGTTCTGGATGACATTGTTACATATTTGAATCAGCCAGAAGACCGGTCAATGTTATGATTGCATTTAATGTTACTAACATCATGGAGTGAATATATACTAAATGGAAAATATTTCGTTCTCAGACAATAAAGTCAAGTTTATATGCGTTTAAGAAGTTGTTATTATTAAGCGAAACAAATGCTAGCAAACAATTATATTATTTAATAGCAAGATAATAGTCTAATATCTCCTATATAATGAACTATATAATGTCCCACTGCTGGGCCTGGGTCTTCTTTACTAATGAGTGGGGTATAGCCTCTGGGTTAATACATACTGGACCAACACCAACGCCTTTAATAAATAATGGTTAGTAAATAATTAGGACTTACGATGAAATAAAAAATAATTTATGGATATTTTTAAGTCAAAACCTTCTTCGAAAAATGAACCTATAATTAAGCCTTTCTCATTTTCCACCACGGATACCGGTAACCCAGATACACATAAATTGATTGTCATAAATGTTACCACTAAAATATACCATGAAAGTTTAGATCATTGGTCATTCGGGTGACCTGGATTTAGCGAAACCAAAGTATGAACATTGATTTCGGTAAATTTGTAACTAAAATTGATTATTTACGTTCAAGTCGTCTTTATGGGCAGTGCTGTTAATTTTGTATTTAAATACCTATTTCTGTATGTCTAATAATTCAATGATTTTTTAAGATTTTAAAAGTGATTAAGATCATAATTGCTAGATACTAAATTTCCATTTCTCATTTAATTTATTCTTGATTTTATTCTTTTTTGTTCCTTGATTCATGATTATATTATCAATTGTCTCAAGATGAGGGATAAGAAGTTTAAAAACAAGTAATACACTGATGTCTATGTTCGGTAGTAATAAAATACATTCAACATTAATTTTAAATATTTGTTGATTCCGCAATTTCTTATGCTTGTAACTTCTTGTTAGTAGATTATCGGCTAACATAATTTAGTCTTCATTATTAAATAGACCATGACATAGACATTATTCAACAGAGGTTATTTTATAATTGCAAGGCGACGTTGTCTTTCTGTATTCCAAGGGCATGACTACAGGACTGTATGACAATTACAATGCACTTCAAATTCAATTGAACCATAAGACGGTGCGTTGATAGCCAACTATTTATGACTATCTGCATCGCTTAAAATAACAAAAATGCGAATAGGTACATCCCAAAAATCTGAGAAAGGAAAACACAAATCCTAACTCCTCGGTCATATTAAACACTTTTTATGGCACAAAAATAAAACCAAGTCACTGATGTTTACATTATCCAATATTTTTACTTATGAATGAACATACGGTCCACATAAAACTCAGAACCCCCCGCTTCGTAATCGCGTAAACAAACTTCTAGTATGCCAACACGTTACGAGTTAACATCGTAACTCAGTCCTCGTTAACAGTCTGATTTATCTAACTGTTAAACTGCATGCCGGTTAAACGAACTGTATCGTGCTTTTGATAATAAACTAATCGTGTATAGAAAATTTGGTTATATTTTCATCTTGAGGGTTGCCACGCAAATTCGATGATCTGCTTTAAAAACTCGTATTATCCCATTCCTGCTTTTAAACGTTATCAAGGCTATAGTATAACCATTTGGAGATAGTGTTTTTAAGTTTGTTTTGCGCTTTAGATGCAAGAGGTGCTTTAGATAACGTTTAGTTGTGCTTTTAGATAAAAAATCTCGCCAACACTTACACCTCAATATTTAGACAGATTCAATCAATGCCGACAAAATCCGCGTCATGTTTGGATTAGTGTGAAAAAGAATTTTCCTTTTTAAGTTTGAGTGTAATCTGCAAATATTAGCACTAAATGTGTTAAACTCATAATTTGTGTATTCTAAGACCCATGACACAAGAATATTCAGATAAGAACTATTTGTTCTATGTATTTATCCTCTGCCAACCCTGCACAGTGTTACCGTATAAGTCCAATGTTTGGTTATCTAGTGTTGATTATATTAGCCCAGACACAGCGATGTTTTAATTAAAACTTTGTTTGGTAATAAATCTTAATGAGTTATGTTCACGATCTTTCTTTATAGAGATATCCTTATTAATTGCACGTCATTATCAACAGAATGAGATGGATTATTGATTAATTAATGAAGATAATGGCCAACAACGTTGAAATACTTCTGTAAAATAGAAACGATGGTGATTTCAGTATAATACAACATAACGTTAAATGAAATAAAATAAATATAATCATAATCACTATACTGGGCAGTACTAATTGAATTTAAATGTCTGATAAAGTCATTGTTTGATCGTAACAAGTTAATTTACATACAATGTAAAATATATTTATACATATATTATACGGTTAAAGTAACATAGCGAAAATCCTACTATTTAAGAATATCAATGACATGCTGATAAGAATACCTTATGTCGACACGCAAATGCATAATGACACTAGCGAAATAACAGATACAGGCCTTACCAATGATGGTTTTTATTACTACAATCAATTATACGAACCAGTCTCAACCCTAAAGATCTTAGTGTGCGGTATGATTCGTGTGTCAATCATTCCTATTTTGGGTCAGACAAGTTCGACTCGAAATTAAGGAGAACATTTCACTCAATCATAGAGTTGTTTTTTAGAAAAACCATTAAAACCCACGAGTTAAGACGTGCGCTCATTCACAAGCCCTTCTTTCCTAAAATAGCCAAAAGACAACTCAGCACGGTGTACCCAGAAATCCCTCGGTAGACGTTTAACCGTTTGCTTTAAGTAAAAATAGAACCACTCAACGTATTAGCTGAGAGCTTGCAATGTTAGGATCAATGTCATATAATATACAATAGAATAAAATCTTTGCCAATTAATAATTGTAAATGCTAAAAGAATGATTCCTATTGGTTTGACAGTTTTAACGACTAAACCATTAATTCTGGTGAAATTGCAAATATGTAATTACTTAAAATTAGGTAAACTGAATAATGTATTTGTAGTCCAAATTTTTTTCCGAGTTATCAAAGATTGGCTAAACTTTACTACGTTTAGTAAGAAGGTGATAAATATTTTATGGTTTATATTATTAATGTTCTTTTCTGATAAAGTGGTTATGATGAGACTTGTTGGGACGAAAAGTTTAGATAAGGCAACTCCATAGTGTGTATGACACAAACTAAATTAATCCCCACAATATTGAAGATACACTCACAGATTGAAGTAAACGAAATAGCTAGTAAGTACTAAGTAAGTATCCAAATAAAACCACAATCTTATTGCAGCAGGTCTAAACACTTTCAACATTAGAATTTGGTGTGATAACGTAACTGACCAGCCACACTGTAAACTGAGATAAGTTTATTTACTCTCTTATCAAGGTATGTTTACTATCAAAGCTACGTAAGTGGCACATAGATATGATAAAAGTGTCTGACAATTACCTGATAGGGATGTTATGCGTGGACGCTTTCTTTTGATCATATTCGATGAGTTAGTTAGAGCCTTTCGCACCATGATTTTAGGCAAGTCTAAATTAAATAGAGATTTATAACTTGTGTTATTGTTTTAAATTTGACTCGTAATACTAAGGGCTTGATATTGAAATGAAAAGACTGATGGTAAGCAGAATATTGACTCTTTGATTTAAAACAGAGAAGATTAACAACTGTTAAACATTACTGTTACCACTATAAATAGTTTATGATTGGATAAATTAAAATAATCCAATATATTTACTAACGTAAAGTTCGTTATTGAAATTATTTATTTACTTATTACACTTCGATAATTGAAATTAATAATCCTATTGGCATGTTTAAAACTTTCGTTGACTTTAGTCCTACAAATTCAGTCTTGCCTTAGGATAAACAACCTAGTAAATCATTTGTAAAGAGGATGGTAAAACACAAATAAGACTACAAACACGTGCACATTTAGTGCAGATGTGTTAAGATTTAGCAGCATTATTTATGTTTGCTCATCACTCTATACATTTATTAAAACCAGACTCACCATGTGCTAGAACATGATGACTTTATGTATAAGGAGTTGACCAGGTAAGCGAAAGAGGCGTAGGGGATTTATAGATATTTCTAGGGGGTAAGGTGCCAGCTGACTGACGAGATGAGAAGATCAGTATAAAACAAAAATAACTAAGTAAACACAAATGCTCATCAGGCCGGGACGGAAGATGTTAAGTCTCATAACGCGCAGTTATTTTACTGGTTATGACCTTCAAACTAGAAAATAACAGTGCTTATATACTCCGGCTTAGCGGCTAAACATCCTCTCGCATACGACGGACCTTCCACGTAGCAAAGTTTAATCTAGAATTTTTAATGCATGAAGTTAATCGTGATTCCAATCCTGTTCACTTCGCCATTACAAGCTCCTAGCTAAGTGAAAAGAGATAAACACAAATAGTACGTTTATAAAACTTGTTTAGAAAACAATGCATTAGGGCAGACACGGGCAGTCGTTTGTTTTTTAAATTATCTCCTCCTGTCTTGTAGTAATTAGCCGTTTTGCTGTAACATTTGGACTTTGATGTCATTTTGTTGTAAATATTTGACTTTTTAAGGCATATACTTCATAATATCAGAGGAAACGTAAGACTTCGAATAGAACATAAAAAGCAAAGTAGTTCTGCGAAACAGTCTTTAGACATTAAATAAGCAAAAATAAGTGGAAACTGTTAAGATATAAATTATCCTAAAGTGGATTTTGTTAGTGATGATAATGACTTCATTAGTGGTAGAGCCAAGCTGTAGACAAGCTTTAGTTTTGCCTTTAGCACAGATGATGTGAAGTAGCAACTTGCTGTTGCGTTTCATACGGTGAGTGAGATTTTCGAAGGACCAAATCCCCTCTGTCTATTCCATTTTTGAAGTTATACTTCTTTAGGCGCGTTATGAAAAAATGATGAGAGTGAAATTTTAAGATGCGCGCGCACCTGTGACACAAAAAATTAACAGAAAAAATTAACAGTATGAAGTTAGGCGCGTGAGAGCAGTATGAAGTTTTTTTTTTTTTTTTTTTTTAAAGTCAGCAACGCTTCAATGATTTTGGTGGTACTATGGGAGTTCACGGATGATAGAGATCTTTCATTATCGGTTAACCTTTCAGCTATTTTGCCGGCCTAAGCAATAAAAAGTTCAATGAAGTCGTAACACAACAGCAATCAATGAGAGTGTTGCTTTCATCTAATTTTCTCTGTACAACAAACTAAACTTCTCAATTTACTTTTCAAACAGTATTTTTACGTTACTTCGAGATTCCTGTTATCTAACGTATTGTGAAACACAGTCTAACTTTAATTTTCTCATATTCCTAAACATTAGAGAGGCGCGTTTTAACTTTTGAATATATCGTCACTTTTTTCCTGAGGTTAAGAACTACGAGAGTAATAGGGACAGAACGTTCGGTAATAAACTGGTGCTATAAATATTTTTATAATAATGTCTACTGACGTTTTCCGGCATTTTAAAGGGGACCTCAATTCGATACCTGTGAAGTTGTATTAGAAGATGTATATGTGATTGCCAGGCGCAGTATCTTATTTTATATGCATTTTGCTTTATCTTATTATTTGATGTGATGAGTTCTTGATGCAAACGTAACGAATAATTAATTAGTAAATAATTAACGAATATTTTATCTATAAAACTCAGGTAATATGCTTTATGATTATAATATAAATAAGTTGTATCAATTGTGTTTATTTTAAGTGATAATATATGATTTAGATATATGGATAGATAACTTCTGTTTTAACCCAATTCACCTTTTCGATTCAGAATGAAATGCTAGGTACCAGCTTGAGGTAATATATTTTCCCATAATCGACATACTGGCCTGTTTTCTACATTTATTAGTATGTCATCCCCAACATATAATATGTTGATTATTATCACATGATAATGAGCAGAATCAGCCATGGCCAGAATTACAAAAACAATTTGAAACTCAAACGCGTTCTTAGAAACTACCTAAAAATATCAACTGTCACTAACTGCGTATGTCTAACTGAAAACCGGTCTATTATGTCTACTATTTAACTATTTGACTATTTTGTATAATGTAGAAAATGTTTTTTCACACTTTCACATAGTGGCACAGAGTGTGCAGTAAGATGTTGTGGTGTCAAATCTGAAATGCTTTTCCAAAAAAAAAAATTTTTTTTCGGATATTATTTTCTTTTATAAAATTACTAAGTGATCTAGGTTTTTTTTAGAAAAACATACCAGATACATATTTTGACACATTTAGGCCTTAATAATTGTATACTTCTATAAACGGAACTTCCATAAGCAAAATCGTAGTAAAATATCTTTTTTCGAAGCCGCCATAGAAGCCATTTTTGAAGCTGTAATAAACATGTTTTGTAAAAAGCTAAAATGCAAAATTCAGTCGGTGAAGAATCCAAGTAATCAACTTCATATCACATAAAAAAGCATATAAAGAGAAATAATTACATCCTAAATAAAACCAAAAATCACAGATTTCCTGGACAAGATTCACAACTCGCCCCAGCTTTTTTACACATAAATAAATTCTAGACAAAGAGGAAAAAATAAAGAGACATGTCTTTTGGACTCTAAATCAAAAACGTTTTCTAATCGTCTATATAAGATTTCACCTATAATATTATTTCATACTGATCGATCCGCGGACCGCTAGTCTTAAAGTATCCATTGCCATAATGAAAAATATAAAAAATCGTTTAATTCCTAATGGTTTTAAGAAACCTAATTATTATATCCGTTAACATTTTTTTATATATATTTAACTGAGTTCATAACTACGTTTTTTCGTTTAAAAAACAATCCGTTTATATTCATTCGATTATTCAGTAGGGCCGATAGGTACATTTTAGGCTCACGTATGGAGTTTCCACTGTTCGTCATTAAGTCGCGGGCCACGATCACTTTACTTACAATGTTCACAGGACACAACGTTCACGTGAAGACTAGAGTGTCCGGACGAATGTGCAGCGTCTGCATGGGCTGGGTTGGGCCCGGCTTGGCCAGGAGGTCGGGGCGTGGACGCCTGGCCGCCCGAGCGCACATTCACCGAGCCAGCGGCGCTAGGACCGCGCTCGCAGCCAGAGCCAGGGCGAGGGACGAAGCGAGAGCGGCGCCGCGTGAATGCGACAACTCTTCGCTCTTGATCACCTCGTTGGGCGACTTGTCGTACTTGTGCGTCTTTTTAGTGACGGGCTTCACTGTTGTGGTGGTAGTCGTGGTTGTGGACGTGGTCGGGGGCGGCGGCGGGGGCGGAAGCGTCGGCTGCGGCGGTGGAGGCGGAGACTGCTCCTCCGGCTTGCAGCACACCCTAAACACCAGCTTCATGTTATGACTGAGGCATCTGCCGCCGATGCGTCTATGCAGGTCGTCTTTACTGGACGTGGATATGAAATAGTAGTCCTTGCCCGGCAGGAACTCCAGCCCGCCGGGCTGTGGCGTGAAAGGCCGGAATGTTATAGTGAAAAACATCAGTTTGTGCGGCTTGTCGCATATCGCTATTATGCGAGGGTTTGGATTGGTTATCCTACAAGTGTCGTATTCTTCTTTACTGACATTGTATATTATATATTTTTCCGTATCTTCCTCGTAGGTCCCGGGTGTGTACACTGGACATATTATGTTCACTTGATCGTATTCAAACTGAGCGTTGCCTTTATTCAAGTCGAATACGTGGTCGGTGTTGTCTATTCTAAATATGCTGTTAGTTGTGTTCCAGTGAATGTAGAATGACTTAGCATAGTTCCCCATCACGCTCTCGATGAAGAATATCAACACGAGAACGGTCCACGGCGTATGCCTCAGCCCGAAATAAGTTAGGGACACCATTTCTTACTGGTTCAGCCAAGTATCATTATCCAACAGAAGATACTATCCTACGCTTCTCCACCGCACTCACACCAATCCATATTTATACGTGCATTTTACGAACGTTTAGCATTATAAAACTAACACTGCAACACGGGATAACGCACAGTTCACTTTTCAACACAGTGAATCCACCATATTCCTCTACACGCCAGATTCTAGCCGTCGATAATACGAAATTCCATGGGACGTGGTCCGCCGTGAAAACGCGTCCAAATCACATACATCAACTCAGCAAACACTGTATAAACGCGACAAACGTGTACAACTATAGTTTTTCTGTCCGTATAAAGTTGAAATTAATCAATACATCACAGATTTTTTACAATACTGAGGTGTTCTTTGTATTGGGACCGGGCGACGCGGTGTCGCTCTGTAAACGTAAGCGCCGCGCGGCGGTCGGGCGAACTACTGGAATGCGGCCCCAGCCCCTGGTACGCATGCGGCCGGGCGCCCCCCGCACACCTCATACCCCGCCCCACTCTTACCGCCGCGTTCATACTTACCAGAGCTTTTTGAGCGCGACGCCATCTTGGTAAGCATAAAACAAAAAATGTATTTACCTATCATATTTTTTTAATAATCCCTACTACTTTATTAAAATTGATTACACGTATTTACAAATTTTATAAATATTTCTTATATTTACGAAGGCTTCGTAGGAGATATGGTAGGTTTTGATTAAATTATGAACGCGACAATAAGCGGCCATTGAAAAACTACACGGACCGGCTACAAACAGCCGTGAAGGCAGCGCGTCCCGAACATTACCATATTCCACATACTTAATTATCAGTTGGACATAAATTTGTGTTAATTATGCAAAAAATATGAATTAATTATGTAACATTATGATATAAACGATGTGTTTCTACATAAATAAATGATATAGCTGTTTTATTTATGCCTTTTACGTTTTATTTTGAAATGATAATCAGTCGATCAAAAATCGTGTTCTATTAGAATAGATTGATTTTAAACAAAAAGATACTGTTCATTAATTTTGTTTTTCTTGTAAAGCCAATATTATGCATAATAAAAAACGTTTATTGCTCTATCATTTCTGTATGTAAATAGCTGCGTGTCTAAATTAATTCACCAATTCTTTGTTTTAAATATTTTGTATACATATTAGCATAAAGTTTAAACCAGTAATTTATGTTCTATGTTTTCCACACTTTTTTAGTGATAAGAATATCATTATTTTTTTATCTTGTTAAACATGTTTTTTTTTTCAAGTTATATATCGCAAAGATCGTCTTACATAAAAAAAATATTCTCTCAAATAAGTTCTAATTTCGTTATTAAAATATATAGAGTCGAATTTATGTAAAAGTTACGTAACAATTTAAATACCGGATAATTTACGAGTTTTATGAGTGGTAGAGTCACGCTGTAGACAATTTTGTCTACAGCATAAATGGGCCAGCTGGACTAGGTTGACATAACTGTCTACAGAGTGGCTCAACCATCCAAACATAAATTGTTATTGTCCGAGCTGGAATTTGAACTTAGGACCTATCTCAGACAGTCTACATTGTACAGTATTTAACTTACAATCTATCTTAGTCGCAATATAACTATACTGCAAGCCCCATATTATATATTACAAAGTAGTAAAAGGTGTTAAGGCCCTCGTATGCGAGAAGCCACCCCAGAACCCAGATGGGGTTGGTACCACCGATTTGTCTTTTTCTGTCGCCAAGCGATAGTGTGTAACCACTCTTGTGTTTCGGTTTGAAGGATATTGAAGCCAGTGAAATTACTGGGTATTATGAGACTCAACATCTTATGTCTCGCGGTGACGAGCGCAGTTCAGTGCCATGTAGAGCTTTGTAATTTAAAGTTCTGTGTGGTGTTGCTTCTGTTTATAGACAGGCGCTTACCATCAGGCGAGCGTCTTGTTCGTCTCGTCATTCAATTAAATAAAGAAGACTTTCATCTGAGCAGACTGTCTAAACCGTCCACTTTTCGCTGAGCTATCACTGTTCTATTGCGCAATACAATTATGATAGTGTATTAATTTATCACCAGTAGTATAATTATACCTTCATTAGTCACTGGCCATTACGGGATACAGTAGCTATTAAATGAAGAGAAAATAAAATTAAGAGATTGCCTCCATGGCACAGGTGTAATACGCGGTACGACTGCAGTGCTGAGGTCTTGGATTTGATCCCCGGGTCGGGTAAAAGTGATATTTGTGTTTTTCTCATCGACTTATAAAAAAAGGGGGACACCACGTCCCATACATCGAAAGTGAAGTGACCCATAGTGTGCCAGAATGCTGTACGTATACGGGTCTCACGCACACACTCTCATCATAGTGTGCCAGTTTCCGCCATTACGCGACACGACCGCCTTGTGTAACGTTCACTCCAACTTGGATTTAAAAAAATATAATAATGCCGACATGTGTCATAAAACATTGTAAAAACAATTCGACATCGAAAAAGAAATATCAAGGAATTACTTAGCACAGGTAACATATGAATTTATAATCACTTTTATAATGTTTTTGGTAAAATTATTTACGTAATATTCGGAACATAAACGTCAACTTCACGTGCATGTGTTGCCAGAAAATAAATGAGGTATTTTCCCCAAAGTGTGAGTATTCCGTTGTAATTAAGAACATTATTAGTTCAAAAATTACTAACCGACTTTAAACCAGGAGGAGGGTGTCAATTAAGCGTATATTTTATTTTTAATGTACGAACATATATTTTCCCATCAAATATGGACCGCTTTGTTGAAATATGTTGATGTTCGATAAAGTTTAGGTACTAAGCGGTCTCCTATATACAGTGGCGTAGCTAGCACGGATGGCACCCGGGGTGGATTTGATTTGGCTGTCACCCAAAGAATGAAAGCTTTAAAATGATTTAATGTATTTTAACCGATTTCAAAAAAGGAGGATAGAGGAGAGGATTTCCCCATTTTTGAATATTATTTCGGGTTATATCAGGTCGAGTTCCCAAAACCGGTGACAACCGGGGTAGAGTGCCCCCCTCTTCCTTCCTAGCTATGGTACTGCATATATATTTTGTTAAAATCTGATAACGGAATATGGAGTAAAGATATTAAACTCCTCGAACAAACAAATATATAAAAAAATAAATTCGCCGAATTGAGAACCTTCTTTTTTGAAGCTTAACCGGCTTCATATTATCTAGATTACCAAAACATAACATTTATCTTAAGAAACTCTGTGAGAAGTAAATAATAACATTAATGTCTAACCACTTGAACGTCCGACCTAAAAAACTATTCTTCGAGGCTTCTTACACTACCATCTCGTGATTGTTGTTGTAAACTAATTCGTCAGCTATCTAATAAACAAATAAAACACGCAAAAACTACCTGTAATTTGTTAATAACGACGGTTATATAAAATATGTCGCTATGGCTACAAACGTATCCTTGGACGTACAACCCACCTTTTTTTTTGGCTACAAAAGTATCCTTGGACGTGCAAGTGGCTAAAGGTATTTTTGGATTCGGTAAAATTTGTGTTGCGCGGCAGCGGCCCCGGCTTTTTTATTTATCAGTGCGTTTTGAACTTTGTTTTGTACAGTACTTTTTATTTTAAAAGGATGTTTTACATTTTTAAATATTAGTTAAAAACAAAAAACAAAACATTTAAAAATATAAAAATAATACTCTCCAATGGCGAGGCCTAGGACCCAAGCCACCGGCGGTTAGGACATAAGAGAGAGAAACCTCCTCACAATGCGTGCTGTATCCAATAACGCCGCTTTCTGTATCTGGACTTTGACCCAACGACCAATTGAGAGCCTCTGAAGATGTTTGTCGAGGCTCTTTGGTATCAACCCAGAGACGACTATCGGTACAATTATTGTTGAGTCAACATCCCACATCTCGGTAACCTCGTGTGCCAGATATAAATATTTGGTAGTTTTATCTTTTTGGCTTTTACGAGGTTCTCGTCATGCGGAATGGTGACGACATTTTATAGCGAATAGTACTTTTTTTTCAATTTGGAATTAAAACACACTCTGGCAGGCACCGAATATAGGATTAATCTAATTAAATGTATTTTAGAAAAATATTTGAGCATTCGAGATCACCATATTTCCAAATTAGAAGCTACTGAACGGTCCGTGCAAAGTAAAAGGCATGTTTATAAAAAATTAAATCATTCTAAAGGATTTTAATTTAATTTTTATCTTTTCATATACCTACCCCACAATTAAACGAATGAATTAATTGTTTGAACTAAGTACTTAATTACCATGTACATACTTTATTCAATACACACGGGTCGAATATAAAACCTCTTAGGAGTTGGTTAAAACTGGGGAAAATTTTCATTTATCTGGTATCCCTCAACTTTCACACACATATATCATAAACCTGCATCACTGACGATATTAGTAGCGTTCTATCCTCCTTTTTTTATATATCGATGGTTTTTCTATCACGAAATGCTCAGTATTGTATGGTGACATATGGCGTGATAAGGGATCACGTTACGAGACATAAATAAGAATGACGAAATGTGGATGCACTGGTTACATCTCTGCCTACCCCTTCGGGGATTATAGTGTGTGTATGTATGTATAGAAAATATGATTAATTATTTTTATTATTGATTTGTCATCTCATTTCTAACACATACTCCTTTTTTATAGTATAGATCATTTAATTCCTGTATTTTATTAGAATTATATTCATTTCTATATAATTTTCGCTCTATCTTTTGCCAGGGCTTTTTAACCTCTGACATAAAATGATGTGTTGGTACCCTTTCTTTTTACGTAGCGGTTAAAATCATGTACTTCATTGACTATTCGGAGGACCTAACTTCCCTCCCATATAAACTGATTAATGTAAACGTCGTTTAAAGTTAGAATATGTTTCACAGATTTTCCAGGTAATTAATAAACAAACTACTATTCAATGATTTGCATTAACCATGTTAGAGTTAATGCTCCTTTGTCATTATCCGCGTCGAATGACAAAAACAATAATGTCATTACCATTTCGAAATAAATCCTATGTAATTAGCAATGATACGGTTTCTAGTAGTGGGGTGACTATGCTGTATCATATACGGATCCTCCGTATATTTACTGCGTGATGGTCACGTTTAATAAATCGTTGTTTTAAAGTTGTACGATCGCTTATGTATTTTATGAAAAAATACATCCATTTATTGTTAAATGCTTGTCTGCGGGAATTGAATATAATAAAAAATAACAGCACTTCATCTGTATTGAGACTAAACCGACATCTATAATCTACTTAATTTGATTTATTCAACCGTTAATTTTTTTATATGATCTTTATATGATGACTCGCTTTATCCACATGGACAAATTCTCGTTATTTTAAACTAGCTTTTCCTCGCAGCTCCGCTCGCGTGACCTACTTTTTCCGGGATAAAAAGTAGCATATGTTCATCAGGGATAATGTAGGATTATAATGGTGAAAATTTTTCAAATTGGTCCAATAGCCTATTCAATGCAAAGAAAGAATCAAATCTTCCCTCTTAATAATATTAGTTTAGATATATTTCAATACGTTCACTAAATATTTCCAATGCATACTTGAATCCGTATCCTACACGCCTACAAATGATGGCCACCTCACTCTGCTCCACTTCCATCCATGTCCCACAAAAGCTGGAACGCGTGTACACACGTTTCGTCTGACAAATCCTATTATGGAACGTCAAAGTGTGCCTGTAATGAGCACAATTGAGGGGGTAGGCTCCCCCCACTCTTCGCAACCCCCCAATTACGTTCAGCTTTGTACCGTGTAAAGTGTTAGGTTATTATTTTTACGTTGTTTCCTGGTTCTGGTTAACAGCGTTTGTGTTCGCCCTGTTACATAGAGCAGTCTCTATTATTTGTTTAAATAGCACCACGGGAAAGGCAAATTACTAAAGCGCTAATACGTGAACTCTACGGTACAGTGTTTTATGATTATTATACGATAAAAATTCGTAATAATTATATTAAGCAATAAAATTAGCAGTCATATGGACTGCCGATAGAATTAAAGACATAAATAACTTAAGTATATTTATTTAGTACTCACTCTCAACTCGACTCAACTCAGCTTTACTTCACTCCATTCCGATACTATACTCAGATACTCAGAGCTCACAAGATTTCAGCCATCCAAAAAGCATCTAACGCGCACAGCAAACAGCCAGGTATAATGTATATACGATGTGTTACGACGAGTTATTTATGTTAACGAGTTATTATATCAAACAAAATGACAGATAGAGTTAATAATAGTCAGCACTGTTGAAGGGATAGATTAGATAGTTCATATTAGCACTCGTTTTTGTTCGTAACTTTTTATTTCCAAATATATTGCTAGTCGAGAGTTAAAAAGGTTTTTAAAAAGACTTCTCTGACACACTGTGTAACAGTTCCGTGAATCCATTTCATTTTTACTGTCATTTTGTGTAAAAAATATGAGTTATAACCTTAAGTAACATATCACCGAGTTATTATCTATACTTTAATATTATAAAGAGGAAAGATTTGTATTTTTGTATGTAACAAATAAACTTAATTCTTTCACCATTAGAATCCTACATTATCCCTGTTGAACATAAGCTACTTTTTGTCCCGGAAAAAGCAGATCACGCTGGCGGAGCCGCGAGGAAAAGCTAGTGACGAATATAATGACAGATAATAAAAATGGAGAGGTGAGGCACGGAACAGTATGTCAGAGGAGTCTTTTTAAAACACTATATAAACTTTCGATTAGAAATATAAATACATAATATAAAGTTACAATAACTATGTAGTGATAAAATGAGGTATCTAATCTACCTACGTCATCAGTATTGATAATTACTAACATATGAACTCAGAGACATGACGTCAATGAAAGGTTTGCTATTTTATTTATACGTAAACATGAGGAACTACTAGAGATTTTTTTTATCCGAGCATGGCAAAGTGACTGGACTACACTTTATGATAAGCGCAGAGTCAGAATTTCAGTGCCACGACACCCAGACCCAAAACAACTAATTGTGGATCACACACCATCGTGGTGCGGGGGTCGAACCCGCGGTCTCTCGTTTCAAAGCCGGTTGCTCGCCCACTACACCACGAAGACTGATTGTTCTCATTGGCATTATATGAGTGACTTATAAGTATGTCATCACACTAAACATCAGTCAATCAAAATAAACAAATGACTCATAGCTAATGTCAATATTATAATAGTTCATTAAAATATAATGCATTATAAACAGAACCTGTTAGATTGTTCAATGAAATGTTTTAAGCGCAAATTGCATCACTAAACGTTAGTCATGCAATGTATTCTTAGAATCCATACCGCCGAGTTATGTATAGAATACAAAGAAATACAATTCATTCATATCAAGCTGGTGGTAGAATATTCATATACATAGCGACCACCGTACACATGGTGTTAAAACCTGCCATAGTGATCAAAACGCCTCGGGGCTTGCGATATGACACCATGGTCGCTTGGGTCGAGTATAGGGTTGCATTCTTGCGTTACTGTGCCTGCATCGATCATCCGCCTATCCTATCGCAGGCCCATCGATTTGCTTCTTCCCTCTCCGAAGAGGAAGGAGGAGGAAGAAGCATTTATACCGACCGGCATAAATCTGGCGACCACCAACAAACAATGAGTTGTCGGTGGGCGCTGGTTTTTTGGACTGCACTACGCTTACCATCAGGTGTAGTGTAGTCACTTTGCCGTGCTCGTAAATAAAAAAATTAGGAATTTCAAGAATAGAACCCCACTTAATCTAACAAATGATTACTTTAACTAAAGTGGTAGAGCCACGCTGCAGACTATTGTCTGACGATTGACGTCTGGGGTTTTTAACCATTAATAAAAAAGAGGGGTATGACAACTATGACCTCTTTGTATGTCTGTATGTGTGTTTTTGTCTGTGACATCATAGCGCCTTAACGAATGGGACAATTTTAATGCGGTTTTTGTTTTGAAATCTAGATGGTTGTTAGCTATTCTGTTTTTTATCCGAGCACTTATCCGACTTATTCTTTCTTTCTGGGCCTCCGGATATCTCAGTCAACGTACGAAACGTAGCAGCAAGCCGCTACTAAACGGTTTTCTGTGAGACAGTGGTAACGACCCGGCAGAGCCGGCCCATTCATTCTATAGACAAAACTGTCTACAGCTTGCCTCTACCACCCAAAGTTTACTAAGTACTTACAGATAAACCAGCAAATGACATTCGTAATCTCCAAGTAGCTAATTGATAACCATATCATACACCTATTGTTCATTAAACGACACTAATGAATATTATATTGACTCAAGCATAATTATGCAAATGATAACACTAATGTGTGTTTGTTTATTGCAAGTCAAACACGATCTTTGGCAGGTGTATGTTCCACGTGTAATTTAAGTGCTACATTGTGCATAAATTAAATTCTCTCGTAATTTGGATCATGTTTGTGTATGACTATAACGTCATGTGGTTAGGAATACCAAATCCATACCATATCGAGCCCAAATTATTTAACAATTCTGGATTTTTTCATTATAAAAATATGGTAAAATTAAAAGATAAAATAGATTTAGTGTTATTGCCTGGTGTATTTTTTTTATCTAAGCACGGGAAAGTGACTGCATTACAATAGATGGTAAGCGTAGTGCAGTCCAAAAAAACCAGCGATCACCAACAAACAATGAGTTTATTGGTGGTCAGCAGAGTCATGCCGGCCTGTATTTGGAAGAAGCAAATCGAGGGGCCTGCGACAGGACAGACTGATGACCGATGCAGGCACAGGGATACAAGCATGTAAACCTATATCCGCTCCAACCAACTATCAAGGTATGTCGCAAGCCCCTCGGGAGAACCGGATATACACTGACTAATTCTGGAACGCAATGCACACAGGGCGTGGCGGGCAGGGTTTAATACCATGTGTATCGTGGCCGCTATCCGGGCGGATATGAATATTCTAGCACCAGCAAAAAAGTGAGTGCAGTCTATCAACCCGCATTAGGCCGGCGTGGTGGATTAAAACCTAACCATTCATTTGGAGGGCCGTGCCCAGCAGTGGGAAAGTTACTACGAAACTGATATAACAATATCATTGAAGTAGAGCATATTATACTATATTTTCACACAAACGTAACACAAAAATATGTAGCCAAAATGTGGTATCGATTAAAAAGTTCAGCAGCGCGTCGCTGGCATTGTTTAAAATTTCACAATGCATTAGTAACACAAAACCGGTGTGTTTGTTTGTTTTGTTTATTGATGGCCGACGCCCCGTTAGGGCTGTGATGTACAGAGTTGTGTATAATATGATTTTTTATATTTCTTGTCGTTATATTATTTTATAAACATTATAATATGTTTTTTATTTATTAATGAGCTAATTAGTCTATTGTTAGCGTACCCAAGATGAAAATCGTGAGTCCATGGGTTCAATTCTCAGGTCGGACATAACATTTTGTGTTTCAGTTTCTAATTCAAAAATTACACATGAATTGCCCGCCATTTACATTTGTGCCCAGTACGACGATATTCTGGCCCCTTATCACATCATGACGGCAATAAGCCTGGCTAACGTGGATGCAGTACTAGTTGCACCTCTGTCTATCCTTTAGGGCGTAAAAACATGAGATTATGTTTTTTGCAAGTTTTATATTTATTAATAAATAATAATAATACACCAAACAGTCACGCACATAGTCCTGACCCCACACTAAGTTAACTTATATCGTGGGTATCACGAACTACGCGCTTGCGGTCTGTGGGATCGCAGACCCAAATCACATATTTGTGGATCAAGAATGTGGGAAATTAATGTAGGTACAAGAATAACCAAGTACCCTCCCACCAACATCTAATAAATACACCCAACAGTGACACATACAATCCTGAACCCCCAGTAAGATAGGAGTCTTGTGTCATGGGTATCAGGAACTACGAGAGACTCTCACAACACCCAGACCCCGAAACAAATATTTGTGGTTCATACAATCATTTTTATCGGTGCGGGGATAGAACTCGCGGCCTCTCGCTTCACAGCTGGCTACTCGCGCGCTGCGCCACTGAGGCTGTACATATTATAGCTTCTGCAGTGTATTACAAACATCATATCACTGTTTTATCTTTTAGTATATTTAGCGCTTCAATAATATGATGTTTGTGTTGTATAGATGTGCGAATTGTCGCGCTAAAAAATTCTTCCTTCACCTCCGATCTACACATTACTCATATCCTGGCGTACATTCATTTTTAATGGACCTTACTGTTAGCCTGTAATTGAATTTACAGCTTCATTTTAAGGTCCCGTATCTAAGAGATACCAACGGAATAATTAATAATTAATTATCATGTGTAATAAATAATAAAATATAAATAAATACACCCAACAGTCACATACATAGTCCTGACCTCACAGTAAGATACGGGTCTTGTGTCGTAGGTATCAGCAACTACGAGAGACTTTCGGTCTCACAACACCCAGACCCCGAAACTAATATTTGTGGATCACACAAACATTTGTCTCGGTGCGGGGATCGAACCCGCGGCCTCTCGCGGCTACTCGCCCGCTGCGCCACGGAGGCTGTCCAATAAATAGCCAGTTAGTATGGGTTATATATAAGTTGTCTGATATCTATAAGTTGTTCTTTTTACTTTTGTACTGACTTGCCTTAAGCGCTATTTCAGTAACATGATTAATAAACTATTTCATTTCATATATTGACTGCACTGTACTTAACATCAGGTTGAATGTATTGTGCCATGCCAAGATAAAAAAGCAATTTTAAGGCAGAGAATGGCAAACAAACGAGTGGGTCACCTGATGGTGATATTTACAGCATGGACAATCTCACTCTCTTGTATTTATTTAACATTTACTGTGTTATATAAAAGAAATTCCGCCCCCGGGTGGACTCGAACCACCAACCTTTCGGTTAACAGCCGAACGCGCTAACCGATTGCGCCACGGAGGCTCTTGTAAATCCCTGCCTATATCTCACCCGCTTCAAACTTTTTAATCAAAGGAAGACAAACGTACAAGTGGGTCACCAGACGATAAGTATTCACCCTTTTACACTCACAATAACAGATTCAAATTCAAAATGTTTATTGAAACCATAAAATGTTACACAAGGTGGTAGGTCCCTCGTATGCGAGAAGCCGTCTGGGATGGTACCATCGCTTTGTCTATTTCTGTCACTAAACAACAGTGTGTAACAGTGTGAAGGACATTGAGGCCAGTGAAATTACTGGACATTATGTGACTTAACACCTTATGTCTCGGGATGACGAGCGCAGTTCAGTACCATGCAGTGCTTTATAGCTCAAACTTCTGTGTTGTGTTGTTTCTGTTTATGGGCAAACGTGGCACTTACCATCAGGCGATCGACTTGCTCGTTCCGTCATTCAAAGAAATAAAAAAAAGTACATAATTTAGATCGGAAGACTGTTTCGCTAGACAAGAACGGTCAAGAAATCATTGCTCTTTATAAAACTTGTTTACAATTATAACTGATAGCCTTTATAATTGAGTACCTTTATTGTTTTACAACACTTAATTGCAATAAGAGCAACTTAATTTATTTTATTAAGCAATCTTAGAAGTGAGTTTTTGAGTGGCAGTGCCACGTTTTAGACAGTTTTGTCTACAGCATGAAATGGATAAATGGATAGAATGAAAGCTCAACGTGATCGCTACCATTGTCTCACAGAAAACCAGCGTAAGTTAACGGCTAGCTGTAGCATTTTGTACGGTGAATGAGATATCAGGAGGCCCAAATCCCTCTCCCTACCCAATCACTATATTATCCTCTTCCTTTAAGGTCGGCAACGCGCCTATGATGTTTTTAGTATTGTGGGCGTACATGGGCGGCGAAAATCACTTAAAACTAGGTGACACACTTGCTCGTTAGCCAACCTATGCAATATATAATAAAAAAGTGATATCTACAATACAACTAGGGTATAACAAATGTTGTACAAAAAACACTGGAAATGCTTGTTTACTAAAAGCTTCTGTCTACTCCAGACTAAGATCAAGACACGTCTGGACGAAACGACACCAAATAAAGCATGTTCCAAAATTATCGCGGGGGAATTTGGAAAAGCACTATCTCAAATAATGTCTAGGCGGGTACAGTCTAGTGAAGCGATGGTTATTTTGGATTTTACTAACTTTTGCCCGCTGTTGCGCCCGCCGGAACATTTTTCCGGTTTAATAAGTATACTCTCTGCGATTTTTTTATAGCATAGATCAGGAAACGAGCAAATGGGTAATCTAGCGGTAAGTGATCTCCACCGCCCATGTGGGGTACATACAATACTAGAAAAATCATAGGCGCGTTGCTGACCTTAAGGGAAGGGATAATTAAGAGACTGGGAAGAGAAGGGGGATTTGGGCCTCTGGATATCTCACTCATCGTACGAATCACTGCAGCAAACCACTCTTTTACGTTGTGAGACAGTGGTAACGACCCGGTTGAGCCAGCCCATTCATGCTGTAGTCAAACTGTCTACAGCTTGGCTCTACTACTCATAAAACATGCTACGTAAGAAATTGGTTTAGCCTTAGGTCATCGGCCAGCTAGAAGTCTAATTTTGATATATGTATGCTTACAACTAATTTTAAACTATCGAAATACTTGTGCTGCGACCTGTACCCATTAAAACTAAGTTGGTACGCCGCGCTGTGTCAGTTGTTCTGCGGCCCTGGAGTTCGCCGTCAAACATACTGAACGAAACAACTTTCTACCTAATTTTGGCATACCAAATAGAATTTTTTAGTTTTATATTTTACCATAACATTTGCGAAAACGGTGCACTTATATTTCTGTTACTCCATTTGTGTAACAACATACAAATTTATAAATCCCGCTCCACACATTGGCCGAAACGTCTCACCGAATGTTTCCGTTACTGGTAAGTTAGTATAACAAATAAAGGGTGTAAAGGAATATTCCCGCAAACTAAGTCAAATGGAGATATGATCCGTAGTCTTTTTTTTTATTCGATAGAATGACGAGACGAGCAAGGCGCTCGCCCTAAGCCAAGCCTAGCCTCGCTGGTAAGCGCCATAAATGAACAGAAGCAACACCACACAGAACTTTGAATTATAAAGCACTGCATGGCACTGTATTGCGCTCGTCACCCTAAGTCAAAATGTCAAACATGCGATGTTAAGTTTCATAATGCTCAGTAATTTCACTGGCTTCAATGTTCTTCAAACCGAAACAGTGCTTAGACATTGATTGTTACTTGGCGGCAAAAATAAATGAATAATACCTGAAAGTTCTACATAAAAATTTTGAAGGTATGTGAAGTCTGCCAACCCGCATTAAGCCAGCGTTGTGGACTAAGACCTAAACACTCTGATTCAATAAAGGAGGTCCGTGACCAGCAGTGTGACGTATATAATGCAGGGCTATTAAAAATATTGTCTGAATGGAATGCTGTATACAATACGTGCATACATGACAGCCTCGGTAGCGCAGTGGGCGAGTAGCCGGTTGTGAAGCGAGCGGCCGCGTGTCCGATTCCCACACCAAGACAAACGTTTGTGTAATCCACAAATATTTGCGCCAAGACAAAAAATCGCACTCGTATCTTTATGAAGGCTTACTATCGAGCGAGCGACCTGCTCGTTTTGTTATTCTCTTAATCTCTTACTATCCTGACACTATTGTCTTACACGTATAAAACTAAAAAATTACCCGCCGGGTCAGTCGGATAAAATTGCAACGTTGTGATAAACTTTGTGAGTTTGATGGAGCGGGTAAACTCTGGAACTACTCGACCGATTCTGATAATTCTTTCATCAATAAAAAGCTACATCATCCTGGAGTAATATAGACTATATTTAGCTAAGTATACCGATAAAAAATCATAACAAGAGAGGTTACTATTACGGAAAAAGTTTTTCACATGGCGAAGTCGCGAGCGCAAGTTAGATACTGTTATTAAGGTTACTGCAAGCCTATTTTAGTAAAATTGAGAAGTATTTACAGTTCGGACAATCTAACCCTCTTCAATTTTTCCAACATTTACTGTGTTATATAAAAGAAATTCCGCCCCCGGGTGGACTCGAACCACCAACCTTTCGGTTAACAGCCGAACGCGCTAACCGATTGCGCCACGGAGGCTCTTGTCCATCTTTGCATATATCTTTGCCTAAAAGAAATATGTTACGAAATCTTTTACTGACGGATAAACTTCAGAATGTCATTTTAGTGATGTGGTCACGTTTTGAGGAAACCGCAGGAGTATATCGGTCGCAAATGCCTGGGTCAGATTGAACCAAAATGATGATTTCGTGAACAGCCCAGAAAGTTCTGGCTTGAAGTGTAAGATTTGTTTATAGCAGCGGCCGACAAACGAGCAAGTGGGTCATCTGATGGTAAGTGTTCTCCACCGCCCAAAACATTCATAATACCTGAGCAATCATGGATGCGTTTCTGACCTTAACGGAACAGAATAATTAAGCGATGAGTAAGGAGGGGAAGATTTGGGCCTCCGGATATCTCACTATTCTAACCGTTTCTAGAAAATTTTACCATGACTTATTGAAATAATCGACTTAATGAATTTCATTCGGTCACGCGAGGCGAGAATGGTACAAGGTCGCTCATGTGCTAGTGGCAGTCTGGGTTGCTACCCCCGCAGAAGTGTATAAGCACTGTTGTATTTCAGTTTGAAGAAAATTGAAACCTGTGAAATTACTGGGCATTATGAGATTTTACATCTTGTGGTCTCAGGGTTACGTACTTTTCAGTATAAAAATCTGTGTGGCGTTGCTTCTGTTTAGGGGCAAGTGCTTACCATCAGGCCAGCAACATGCCTCGTTTCATCACTTAATAAACAAAAAAAACTCCGCGTCCTTGCGGTCTCTTGTCTCCGTCGCGCATCTCAGAACAAGCCTTAAGACCGTGCTACGCTTTATGCATGCCCGTGTGACTAAAATATGTTCTCATAATGTTTTGTAAACTACAAGGCAGGTGGTCGACGGCGTGTTACGCTAAGTTACGCGAACTTAAGTAATCAAGTTACAACAAGATGGGCATACCGATGTTGGCATTGTTTTTTTCTTATACTGTGACACAGTCAAATATTTGACTAGTATTTTTGAAGTGAAACTTCTTTAGAATCGTTGTGATTTGAATTGAAACGAAAATGTGTCATGATAAATACAAACGTTTTCATAAATAGGATTTAGCCTGCGAGTGAATGAGATAGATTACAAGTATGCTATCGCGTGTCTTCGCGCCTGCGTACAACGAAGCCTTCGGAAAATGTATCATAAACAACGTGGTGTATTATTCACGTGTCTTATTTTCTTGCATTTGCGTCAAAACTTTCTACAGCGTGGCTCTACCACTCAGAAAGTTTATTGGTGAGTGAATGTAACTGGCTTTGAATGCCTTTATAAGAAATGTTTTTAGTCCACCACGCTGGGCGAATGCAGGTTTGTAGACTTCACGAACCTTCCAAATCCTTATGGATAACTTAGTTTATCTGACATTGTTTTCGGCTACCGCTAAAACTAGCAATAGTTAACAATAAATACACGGTGCTTTGAATAAATAGAGATCATGCAAGATTGGATTCAAACCCACACCTATATATATACCTATATTCACCCCTTTGTCTCCGCAGTCCATTCCACAACCCGTTTAGCTATCGCCAACTATATGACTAAATTATTATCCACTAGCTGTCACTTGCGGTTTCACCTGCATTTTACTGCCCTGCACCCATGGGTCATAGCTTGATATACATATAAACCTTACTCATGAATCACTCTATCTATTGCTGAAAACTGCATTAAAATCCGTTGAATAGTTTAAAAGATCTAAGCGAACAGACAACGGAAGCGACTTCATTTTATACTATGTAAAGATGACAAAAGCAAAAATAAATTGAAGCGAAAGCTTTAAATCAAGGCTTGAACAGAGCCTCCGTGGCGCAATGGGTTAGCGCGTTCGGCTGTTAACCGAAAGGTCGGTGGTTCGAGTCCACCCGGAGGCGGCTATTGTGATGTTGTATTACTCCTATATGTTTTTTTATTTGTCACAACAATAATTTTGGAACACGATAATCACCCCTTCGTTTATGGTTATAGTTTTGGCACTCACAAAGCATAACACAATTTTCTTAAAAGACAATAATAATAGAAAAACCCAAATCCCCTCCCCATCCCAATCCCTAATTATCCCTTTTCTTTAAGGTTGGCAACGCGCCCATGATTCTTCTGGTAGTGGGCGTACATGGGTGGTGGAGATCACTTACCATCAGGTGACCCACTTGCTCGTTTGCCGGCCTATGCTATAAAGAGAACTTAGGGTATATACGATAAAAAACCAGTAGTCTTTACAAGGACTGTACCCATACCGTGAACTGTGACCGACCAAATAAACCACTTTTTAACCAACGACAATAAAGAGAAGTGCTATGAGATTTATCACTATGTCTTTCATTGGGTGTATGTGTACGTATGGCATCATAGCGTATAAGGGGATGGACCAATTTGAATGTGGTTTTATATTTGAAAGCTTGTTTAGCTGGTAGCTATATTCAAGAAAACATGTTTAGCTGTTTATAAGTTACAGATGTTTAACTAATTAACGTTGAAATTTTATGAACGGTTAGGTTATAAAATGAGTTTAACAAAACATAAAAATCTATTTCATATAATTAACAAAACTACTGCCTATGTTACTACCGGTCAACTGAAATAACCCCGACCTATAGAAATTGTTATTTTTGAGTTTTCAATATTATTCTATTATGTCGGTTTTTAACTTTTGTTAAAACTTATTAAACTTTTCAATTTTCTGTGTTAGATACAGCAATTTAAAAGTGGTAGAACCACATTGTAGAGTTATGTCTACAGCATGAACCTGCTCGACCGGGACCGTTACCACTGTCTCACAGAAAATTGACGTTAAGTAGCGGCTTGCAGCTACATTTGCGGTAAGTATCCGCAGGCCCAAATCCCCTCCCTTAATAATACCTTAATTATTGTCCCTTCTCTTTTAGTTCGGCAACGCGCCTGTGATTCCGCTAGTATTGTAAGCATACATGGGCGGTGGAGATCACTTACCATCACTCATCAAAAAAGTGCGTGTTACTCACAAAGTAACTGCTTTCTACCAACTAATTGTTCATTTTGAAACGATTTCTCATTACCCGTTACGCAGACATTTTTATGCTCCAAAAGGGATATTGTCAATTAATTTTACAACCCCAACGCCACCCTTTGGAGCTTTCTATAACGGCTCAGTACTATGTCATAAAATAATAAACATTCACTAATAATGCGTCGGTCTGTCTGTAACCCGTTAAGTAAAGGGTATTGTGATGTTTAACTCGAGTTTTGCTTTACTATTTAATTACAGTTAAAGTTGTAAACGTAAGTTTTATGTTTACGGTATGTCTGTTAAATTTTATTTACACTGAACTTCTTATAAATTAGCATAATACGAGTGTTCATAAAAAGTAGTTTGTGTACTCGCTTAGTATCATTATTACTCTTCGATTTTGAACCGGCGACAAAAAAAGGGATGTTATAAATTTGGCCCCTTAGTGTATGTGTTTGTGGCACCGTAGAGCCTTATAACGATTTAAATGCGTTTTGACTGACTTCAATAAAAAGGAGTAGGTTCATTTATTTTAGAGAAAGTTAATCGAGTTCGTAACTATAAGTTTTGCTGTCATCGGCCTGTCCTGTCGCAGGTTCCTCGATTTGATTCTTCCCTCTTCGGCGTGTGAAGAAGTATTTATACAGGCCGGCATGATTCTGGCGAACACCGATAAACTCATTGTTTGTCGGTGGGCGCTGTTTTTTTTTGGACAGCGGTTAATATCAGGTTTAATTCAGTCACTTTTCCGTGCTCGGATGACTAAAAAAGACAATCTATTCAGTGAATTATAAATGAATTATAAATTACAGATCTCTTTTTCCAAGTGATGCTTGACGGTTAAGTCATCAGAAAATACATTTTTTTGATTCAGAAACAAAACTTTATACAATAATATGTATGCATGTTTAAGTATGTTTTACAAGCAGCGACATTGTTTCTTTGAACCGAGCACAGAAGTTGAATGTCGTAAGTCGTAAAGTTTATAATAAAATATTAAACATGTAGGTACCGCCTGCGTTCTGCTACTGTGACCATTGTTTTGTGGTTTATGATCTAGTCCATAAACAACAACTAATATTATTATACAAAGTTTTAAGTTATGGTAAGTCCGGCCGCTTGCCTGACCTGTCCAATCTAAAGGCACGTTTCACGACAGGCGACCGCGAGGATAGCGACTCGCTTTGTATGTAATGGTAGACACGTTTTGAGGTGTGCGAGCAAGACAGACCGATACGGGACCCTTTCCACCTAATTTCATAATTAAATAGTTTATTAATCATGTAAGCAATTGAAATAGCACTTATGACAACTCATTACAAAAGTATAAAAAATCTTATATACTTAGCATATATAGTATCATTAATACACCCTCTGCAATTACACTAAATCTATTTATTTGTCTATTATTATCATTTTTCCATATTTTTACTATGGAAAAGTCCAGAATTATTAAATATTGGGGGGGAGGCGTCGATATGGACCTTAAGCATTACCGAAACGGCACGTGTTTTAAAACTACCACCGGATCCAAAACGACCCATCTTGAGAAGACCCGGTGAAACAAACTCAAGTGGGCCTCCTTTACCACTGGATGCAACGCGGTGACTCAGCCCTGAGAAGTTCCAGCAAGACAAACTCAGGGGGCTTGTTTTTGGTCCGGTCATACAAAGCGGATTTGTCGCTATCGCTTGACGTAACGTTGTTGTCACGCATCGCTAATTCGCTATGTCCCTGTCTCGGCCGCGTAGCTCAAACGTACCTTTAAGATTGCATATTTGTATTGTATTTTCTTCCTAGATATCCTTAGACATGTTTTAATGATCAGTAGGTATTTTGTAGGAGTTTCGTTGGACGCATGTTTCCTTTCGAATACTTATATAGTTTTATTACTTATTCAGCTTTAGACAGTAACAATCCGGCATACCCTGTTTGTAATTCTTTCAACTTTATATTTTTTTTGTTGAGATCCAAAAGGATCTCCCCACGTAAAAAGGGTTTTTTTTGCGAGATGAAGGTAATGTGTATTCATCGCTCGGTTTTAACGATGAGGTAAAACATCTTTAAAACCCGATAATCATAAAGTTTACCAACCTGCATAAGGCAATAGTGGACTAAGTTAGACCTTAGTCCACTTTTAAGCAATACTTAATACCTTCAGTCATTATTTAATTTTTAGTATTGTTATGTAGACCGTATTAGTTAGCAGCGGATATTTAGCCATTGTTAAGGCTTAATATTTACTTTAATATAAACAGCCCACCAAGGAAACTTGAAACTCGAATTTACCCTAAAATTACCGACAAAGGCCTTATAATTTCTGCATAACGCAACACGTATGTAACAATTTATTTTACAGTGTTTTTGAAGTGTGGTCACCCCATATAGGCCACGTTGTCGAAACGTCAAATACAAAAGACATCAACAAACGCGGCAACACTAAACCGATTGTTCTCGCGCATGTCGCCTTGACGCATTCGTCATTTTGCTATAATAACTTTTGTTTCAAGACACAGTAATCCACACCATAGCGTGAAGTAACAAGGTTGTATTTCGATTGGCAGTCAAATATAATCTATGAGAAACGAGTATTGTTTTTGAAAATGGAATCGGAGTGACGCGTTTGGCGGGCTTTATCCGCCATTTTGAAATACAGGTACCGTAATATGATTAAAGTTATGCTCGGCAATCTTCGTATTTAACCCCCAACTATAACGAAGGGTGTTATAAGTTTGAGCCCTTTGTTGGTCTGTTTGTTTTTTGTATGCATAGACCGGCAAACGAGCAATTGGGTCTCCTGATGGTAAGTGATCTCCACTGCCTATTTATGCCCCCATTACTAGAAGAATTATAGCCGCGTTGCCCAGCTAAAAGCAAGGGACAATTAAAGGATTGAGAAACGGAGGGGGATTTGAGCCTCCGAATATCTCACTCACCGTACGAAATGCAGCAACAAGCCGCATTCGGGCTGTAGAAAAATTGCCTACAGCGTAGCCTCGCCACTTAAAAGTAGTTTGTAGTGTTTTAGCACCTGTGGGAAAGATTATTCTTAGTCAGGTAACCTTCACTCAAAACGTCTATAAATTCCAATGCATCGATGCTCCCAATGTCTTTGCTTTCCCTGAAGCGAGTCATATATAGGCAAAGATTTTCAAGAGCCTCCGTGGCGCAATCGGTTAGCGCGTTCGGCTGTTAACCGAAAGGTTGGTGGTTCGAGTCCACCCGGGGGCGGAATTTCTTTTATATAACAACAGTAAATGTTGAAAACATTGAAGAGAACCGAACTGCAAAATACTTATAAATTTTACTAAAATATGCTTGCAGTAAGTAACCTGAATAACAGTATCTAACTTGCGCTTACGACTTCGCCATATGAAAGACTTTTTCCGTATTAATAACCTCACTTTATCATATTTCTTTATCGGTATACTAAACTAAATATCTATACTAATAATAAAGCTGTAGAGTTTGATTGTTTGTTTGTTTGTTTGTTTGAACGCGCTAATCTCAGGAACTACTGGTTCGAATTGAAAAATTCTTTTTGTGTTGGATAGTCCATTTATCGAGGAAGGCTTTAGGATATATAACATTACGCTGCGACCATAAGAAGCGAAGCATCAGTGAAAAATGTTGCAAAAACGGGGAAAATTATTCATATTTGAAGGCTTCCGTTGCTAAGCTACCGAAATAATATTATTTGAAGGCTTCCGTTGAAGTTGTTAACACTGTCACCACCTACCCAAATCTATACTAATATTATAAAGCTGTAGAGTTTGATTGTTTGTTTGTTTGTTTGATCACGTGGGCGGAGCCGCGAGCAAAAGCTAGTAGTATATATTACTCCAGGATGATGTAGCTTTTTATTGGTGAAAGAATTATCAGAATTGGATCAGTAGATCCAGAGTTTACCCGCTCCAACAAACTCACAAAGCAGTCAGCATAGTAAGAGATTAAGGGCCGGCGCTCATAGACGGCATGGCACGGCATGGCACGGCAGGTCATGCTGCGGCATCCCGCGGCGTCCCGTGGCATGCCGTGGCATCCTGCTGAATGCCCAGCCACTCTCTCTCTCTCGCGCACCGCGGCAATCCGTGGAATGAAACGGCATGCCACGGGACGCCGCGGGATGCCGCGGCGCGTCGCGTCATGCCACAGCATCCCGCGGCACGTCGCGGCACTGTGGTATTGAAATAAAGTAACGTGAATTCTAAACTCGTGGCAATAAGATTCAAAATAACTTGATTAGTAATAAAATCCTTTGCCATGCCATGCCGTGCCATGCCGTCTATGAGCGCCGGCCATAAGAGTATAACAAAACGAGCAAGTCGCTTGCTCGATGGAAAGCTCCACGCCTGCCAGAACAGAGACAATATTTTGACACATACAACTCATTTTTAAAACTAGACCACTATTTGTAATATTACACAAAGACGAAATAAGCCAATTAAAATATTTTTTTGAAAAATGATTTTTATTCTATCACCTCATTAATTCATCCTTTAAAAAGTTTGCCGTGGCATGGAAACGGAGTAAAAGAGGCGGGGTAATTCAAGCGAAATGTTACGAAATTACCAACACTGAAGTCGTTGCGATCCTTTGGCGTTTGACGTAAATACGGTTACACCGGAAAGTAGTTCCAAAGTGTTGAAATGCTGGTACTGTGTAAGTTTATTTACAATGTGTAATAATATATTTTACCTGGTGGTAGGATTTATATTCGTCCGGATAGCAACCACCGTACACATGGTGTTTAAAACTGCCATAGTGACACATCTTGTGTGGATCTCATTTCAGGATCAGCTAGTGTATATCCGGTTCTGCCGTGGGGCTTGCGATAGGACTTGATGGTTAGTTGGAGCGGGTATAGATACATCCTTGAATTCTTATGCATCCATCGGTCATCCACCTGTCCTGTCGCAGGCCCTTCGTTTTGCTTTTTCCCTCTTCTGAATGTGAAGAAACATTTATACAGGCCGGCATGATTCCGGTGACCACTGATAAACTCAGTGTTTGTCGGTGGTCGCTGGTTTTTTGGACTGCACTGCACTTACCATCAGGTGAAGTGCAGTCACTTTGCCGTGCTAGTATAAAACAAAAGACGGGCCTTACTAGCACCAATATGTAATAAAAAAAATCATAATAATTATAAAAGGAAAAAATGTGATTAATAAAATATAAGTTGTACTGAAAATTTTCTTGTAGGGAAATTTATATGATTTTTTATCGTAAAACACAATTTTCTAACAGCTCTACCGTATAGTTCACGTATTGGCACTTTAGTATTTTTGACTTTTTAGTGATAATATTGTCTTAGCAGTCCAATTCCATGCTTTGTATTCAAGGTTATGTATGGGGTTGGTTCTGTTTATAGGCGTAGCACTTACTATCAACCAATCCCTCAAATCGCTTATTTCATCATTCAAGCGAATTAAAAAAACCGCTAGAGTCTTCAGTATGGTGTTTACGGATGACGATATTCCTGAAGCTAAACGCGACCATCGGAAGTTTTTTTTTTTTTTTTATAGCATAGATCGGCAAACGAGCAAGTGGGTCACCTGATGGTAAGTGATCTCCACCGCCCTTGTATGCCCACAATATCAGAAGAATTATGGGCACGTTGCCGACCTTAAAGGAAAGGGATAATTAGGGATTGGGAAGGGGAGGGGTATTTGGGCCTCCGGATATCTCACTCACCGTACGAAACGCAGCAGCAAGCCGCTACTTTACGTCAGTTTTCTGTGAGACAGTGGTAATGACCCGGTTGAGCCGGCCCAATCATGCTGTAGACAAAACTGTCTACAGCGTGGCTCTACCACTCATAAATCATAAATCAGTTTGCTTTTAGAAATACTTATGTTCCCAATCATAGTATTTTAAATTACTATATTGTTAGAGTCAGCAACGTCGAGAATGTCATGTGAAACCAAACGAAACTCAGACACTTTTCTAATTTGTCGCTTGATAAAAAAAATATCAGAGTTGAAAACTTTTATAAAAACGCAAACAATAAAAAACGGTGTAACAAAAATATTGAAATATCATTGCACAGTTAAAGAGATTGCCCAACTTCTTTTTGTGGTCGTAAAAGCGGCTTAGTGGTGCGACTGCGATGTATCGATAACCGCAAATATATCAATTTTATTCATTCTTTACCTGAACATACGCACCCACTTTTAATTCCCGAAGGTGTAGGCAGAGGTGTAAACATCCACATTTCGCTGAGGTTATCTCCGTCCCACGATGTGATAGGGAAGGAGACCATCACTTTACCAGGCACAATTCCGGACTCCGGGTTACTAATAATAATAAATAATAATAATAAATACACCCAACAGTCAAATACATAGTCCTGACCCCACAGTAAGATACGAGTCTTGTGTCGTGGGTATCAGGAACTACGAGAGACTTTCGGTCTCACAACACCCAGACCCCGAACCAAATATTTGTGGATCGCACAAACATTTGTCTCGGTGCGGGGCTCGAACCCGCGGCCTCTCGCTTCACAGCCGGCTACTCGCCCGCTGCGCCACGGAGGCTGTCAATTACTACTATTTTTTTATTGGAACGAAGTTCCTTACGGCAGGCTTGGAGGGGATAAGGATTTCGCTGCGTGACCGAACTGAAAAAAATGTGATAGTAAAACCGTAAGAAAAAAGCGTAAGAAAAAGCGTTAAAGCGCGACAGTCGCATAACCAGCCAGCGTTAGTTCCTTTTTTAAAATGAAATTCAGTTATAATTGAAGCATATAAAAATACTCCTTCGATTTTTAAAAGATTACGCTAGCTCGTTATTATTTATAATTACATAAGTTGATTAAAAATGCTATACAATAGCTTTACCGCGGCAGTCTCCGAGCGCCACACGTCTTTTTTTTATTTCTATTTTTCTATTCTATTTCTATGTAATTTTATGTTGTCAAACAAAAATAAAGAGACATATTTTGTTATTTTAGTTGATAATTTGATTTTTTTGCAATTTGTGTCGATTTTACATTAGCCGAAGGAACTTCGTTCCTACCTGGTGTCCCACGATACACACCAATTTTATTTTATTGAATGACGCGACGAGCCAGCCGCTCGCCTGCTGGTAAGAGCCACGCTTACCCATCAACAGAAGCAACACCACTCAGAACTTTGAATTACAAGGCACTGCATGGCACTGAGCTGCGCTCGTCACCCCGAGACAAAAGATGTTAAAACTCATGATGCCCAGTAATTTCACTGGCTTCAATGTCCTTCAAACCGAAACACAACAGTGCTTACACACTGTTGCTTGGCGACAGAAAGAGACAAAGCGGTGGAACCAACCCAGACTGCCTCTCGCATGCGAGAGACCTACCTTGTAAACTACCTACTAAGTGTAGGATTAACACTATGAGTGTGATTGTTGATTTTATTGATTAAAAAAATGCCATGGCGTTTAACAATAGTTATTCTCTCTACTGAGACATCAACCACAAAGCCTAGTTAATTAAATAGGCCTTAGAAAGTAGTCTTTACAATATTCAAAAGCCGTCGTCAGGTTTCAGGTCCATATTACAGAGTAAGGAGTTCTTGTATTCAAAAGGTTTTTTATTATTTGTGACGAGATTTAAATGACAATACTTTATTATGGTCGTCCCAACGTCCCTTATTAATTTGTCCGTTACTATAAAAAATAACTAATTTGATACGACTTTTATTCATTATTTCTTTACATTCTAGTGCTGCTTTAATTTATTAATTATTAAAATAATATAACCACTCACATGATATTTGTATCAGCTGCCGTCGTCATTTTGATACCTGGATAAGTATTCTTTATTTTCTTTATTATATCATCTTTATTTTCTATCTATTCGTCTTTACTATATTATTTTCTTCTGAAGTAGATTTTTAAGCTCAGTAGATCAAGTAATGTGGTTATGTCATATTTAGGAAAGGAAAAATAAAGAATTGCTTTTTTAGCCATTTATTTATCCATTTTTCAATTGCCTCTATTATATTTATTTTGATGGTATTTGGTGCTAGGTCTCACGTATACGAGACCGTCTGGATTGGTACCATAGCTTTGTCTATTTCTGCCGCTAAGCAGTGGTGTACAGGCACTTTTGTTTCGGTTTGAAGGACATTAAAGCCAATCTAATCACTGGGCCTTATGAGACCACATCTTGTCTCGGGGTGACGAGCGCAGGCCAGTGCCATGAAGTGCTTTATAATCTAGAGTAATGTGTGCTGCTGCTTCTGTTTAGGCGCAGGCGTTGCGCTTAACATCAGGCAAACGACCGGCTCGTTTCGTCATTAGACTATGCTATATTACAAGTACTTCATAATTGTGAACTGCGATGAAACGTCAAATATTAAAATAGTGCTGGTAATAGAAAATAGTCTAAACACGACGGCATCATGTTTACCTTCTGCCCAACCTCATGATAATATAAAAAAAAATCCATTCAAATCAGCTATCGATAAACTGACCTACGCATTGAACCATCGACAACCATCCCATCCTTGCGTCGATGCCATTAGCAGCGCGCTGTCAACCGGTATCAATCAATCATAATCATCTTTTGTTAGGCTCCAGCTATCGAGAAATTTTCCGGACAATAATGGAAACTTGGGGTCCGCGCTCGTCCCCGGATGATTGACTAATAGCGATAAACGATATGCAGTGGAGGGTATTGACAAATGTTTGATCTAGATACACGGGTTGATGCTTTCAAATAAATAGCAATCAATGACATGAATCGCCTGTGAGAGGAGCAGGTCGGTAACCTAATAGCTACATATAAACAGAAACGTTGCACAGAAGTTCTGTGACAGAACTAGGAGTTATAAAGCACTGCATGGCACTGGAATGCACTTGTCACCTCCTGTCACCTGGTGGTAGGATATTCATATCCGCCCGGATAGCGACCACCGTACACATGGTGTTAAAACCAGCCATAGTGATTTACACACTTTAGGTGGATCGCGCTCCAGGATCAGCCAATGTATATCTGGTTCTCCCGAAGGTTTTGCGGCGTAACTTGATAGTTGGTTGGGGCGAGTATAGGGGTACATTCTTGTATCATTGTGCCTGTGTAGTGTAGTCACTTTGCCGTGCTCAGATAAAAAAAAAGACATGAGATGTTGTCTCATAAGACTCAGTAATTTCCCTACATTCAATTTCCTTCAAACTGAAACACAACAGTCTTTAAACACGGCTGCATGGCGGTAGAAATAGTCGTATGCCTCTTGCAAGCGAGAGAACAACCACGTAATAATACTTTATATCATGTGACACGTATTCGAAGATCTTATTTTGATCTTATAGTCAGTGGAACAGTTTCTGCAGTTTGTGGAATAATTTACATTATTTTGCTATCAAGAAAATAGAGAAAGAGAAAGAGGCTAATGATAATAATTATGAAATCGTGAAAATAAATAAAAAAATTACTTAAATCATTGGTGATCACAGACAACCCAACCTAGGTTAAGTTGTCTGTGTAGATGATCAAAATAGGAAAAAATAAGCTGAGCTTTATGAATCTCCATAACACCAAGACGTGGTATAGTTTTTATACGGTGAAATTTAGTCTCGAACAAACATAAGATAATAATATACCTTTATTTATGTATTAAAATATTAATAAAATCACAAGCCAAAAGCAAAATAAATTAGGGTTTAGGCACCACACCAAAAATATAAAAAAAAACAATAATAGATACAGTATATGACATTATTATATAACAATAAATATACACAAATAAAATATCGCGGAGCACACAAAAATTATTTCTGAGACTATGAGAGTCATCAGAGCACGCAATACATTTAATACATTTGGAACAAGAATGTCGATAACAAAGAAAGCAAAATTAATAACTTATCATATTACACTATCGTATATCATTCGAACATAAATTGGGCAAAAATTTACTCCAGATAAGTTTTTATAATAATTTTAAAAAATCTGCACTTAGCAAAAGTATAGATGGAATTAACACAAACGTCATAGACAATATAAAAAATTTAAACGAAATAGTTCATTTCAAGAAATATCTTCCTCAAGTTTGTTGATTCTTATCATCCGGTCTTTTGGACTGTTTAGCTCTTCCATCTACATCCGACTCATTTCTGGATTCATCTGTTTCTCCTTCTGGCTCAGTTCCATCCACTTCAATGCTCCTATCTCGTCTTCTTTCTGTACTATTTGCCACTCTTGATGTGCTGATCTCAACATCCGTTTCATCCAATTCTATATCAGCTTCGTAGTAATCATCTTTCCTCCATTCTGATTCTGCAGCACTTTTTCCTGCTACACCTCCTTCGAGCCCGGATACTGAAGGTTTAGATACACTTGATGTTTCAAAGTACGGTTCTGCATCTACTATTCCTTCTACACTACCATCATGTTCTATTTGTATTTTATCTGGCACATTTTGATCCTGACCTGTGTACATTTGATTATCTCCCTCACCCAGCTTCTCTACGGATCCCTCAGTCATTTTCTCATGTGTTTGTACAGATTCTTTTACTTCTTTAGTTTTTTTAGATTCCCTATTTTTATCTGTAAGTATACTTTGAGGTTTTCGATCAGATTGAGATTCTTCATAATTTTTATCTTCGGGTAATTTGATTCTTACGGATGATTTAGATTTTGTAACTTCATTTTTCGATACTTCTGGTGAACTTTCGATGAAAGCCTCTTTTCGTTTATCATTTGATATTGCAGAATCTGCTACTACCTGCGTATTATTTCCTTGATTTAAATCATTATCCGAAATAATATCAGATGGGATTATAGCGTTCAATAATTTTGTTGTTTCTGATTTTGATATTGTACTAGAAATTTTAGAAGGAGCTTTCTCATCAATTCCCGTAGCATTTATTTTTTCTGCAATCTCTTTTGGAATCCTCTTTTCACTGTCTTTCATGTTTTCATCTAATAAAATTGGTTTTATTTCAAGTGAAGTGTCATTTGGTTTTTCTACTGATAAAGTTATTTTTTCTAAAGAAGCTTTAGAAATTTCTTCAATCTCATCAGATTTATTAGGCAAGATTATAGCCAACTCCTTCTCCTCAAAAGACTCTGAAATATCTGGTTGATTTGAAGTTTCAATAGAAACTTTTTTACTTTTGTTTACCGTATTATCAAGTTGTTCTTTGTGTAACTGTCCAGCGACACTTAAAGAATCTTTCGATGATCCCTGAGACTCAGTACTATTATTCTTATTTTTTTCTTCTGATAGAGTATCAGGTGTATTATGATTCGGTAATTCAGTTTCTACACTGCTCCCATCTCGAAGAGCCGCAGCTTCACTAAAAGAATACTTTGAATTACTAGCTAAAGTTGCCTCTGGCTCTTCTGTTTTAGGAACTAGCGATAAAACATCGGGTGACAGAAGTAATTTGCTTGTTTTAGGAGTAGTCATTAATCCAGCGCTTTGCGCGGTTTCTTCAACCGTCTCTTGCAAATCTTGCTTCATCTCAACATTTTTTTCTTCTATTTTTTTCACAGGTTTGATAGTTTGAAGTTGTTGGGTCAATTTAAAAGCGTCACCGATTTCACCAGATTCTGGTGCTTTTATTACTAAAAGAGGATCCTCACCATCAGCAGTAGGAGGCGCTATTTCTGGCAGTCCTTCAGCTGTTTTTCCGACTGAATTTTTCACTTTCATTTCTGATGGCTTAACTATATGTGTCGTATTCTCTCCAGCGCCTACTTCTTCCACGTGTTCGAGATTTTTTAATTTATTCTGCTTGACGCGTTTGAGACGGAATATCTCTTCTCTTTCCATCTCTTCCAGCTCCGTGAGGATGTAACGAATGCTCGCGGCGATTCTTGGTATCAATATTTTTGACAGCACGTTCGTTTTCCTATAACAACATTTTGTTATTAGGTTATGAATAATATTTTATTTTATTTATTAGTTACACAAATGACGACAGCTTCTTAGTTCAGTGGGCGAGTAGCCCGCTGTGAAGCAAGAGGCCACGGGTTTGATTCTCACACCGAGACAAATGTCGTCATCATGTCGATTCATTGCGACATTGTTTCATCAAAGAAAGACAAACCAAACAATTTTTACTGCATTGATTTTATTTATAATTTTATCTTTATAGATTTACAACCAATCTAAGTACCGAGTGTCTATAGATGAAACACCAAAATTTATACCATTTTTGCCGTGCCGGGCATAAAATATTATGTTGCAATGCCTCTTTTTCTTTTTAGTAGCGGGTTGACGACATTCGATTTCAGTTAACTTGAACTGACTTGAATCAACAAAAGCTTTATGAGCTTTATGGATCAATTCAATTGAAAGTCTATTCAGACGATTCAAGTCGCAGGTTATTTAAATAATTTAAAATTTAGCCGTGTGACCTCATACACAACCAGATGAATTTACAATATAGTAAAGGTATATGAACGCCTACGGGATAAACAAAGAACATACATTTTTATATATTTATGATTTATAAAATGAAGGGAATTCTAAACATTTACCCTAAACGTACTCTTATCCTAAGCACAATGCACAAAACTTTCAACTCTTGCCCAATATAACAAAATTAATCCAACGTAAATACAAATTCATAATGTCAAACAATCGGTGATACTAATCCTTTTGCAAAAAAAGGTAAGAAAGTCTTGTAGGTAAAAAATTACTATATGTGATTCCTAAGATTGGAAAACCAATTTATGGCATCTAAATATATGTATTAAAGAGGAAACTAGAAAGAATAATATTATTAACTAGGATATACGTTATAAAGAGACCTGCAATTGCGGTTGCAATGCGGTTTTTTATTTTTTGCTTTTTCCGATTTTGTGTTATGCCTCCAAAAGTATTCGATGATTTAATGAATAAATACACCCAACAGTCAAATACATAATTCTGGCCCCACAGTAAGATACGAGTCTTGTGTCGTAGTTACCAGGAACTACGAAAGACTTTCGAACAGATCCCGAAAGAAATATTTGTAGATCACACTAACATTTGTCTCGGTGCGGGGATCGAACCCGTGGCCTCACAGCCGGCTACTCGCCCGCTGCGCCACGGATGCTGTCAAATTTTGTCAGTGTCGAAGTAGGAAAAGACACAGTAAACAAACAAAGTCTTTCACAGGAACTGCAAAATGCAAAACGACTTTGCAACATAATACGTCATAATCTTGGCATAAAGTGAAAACAGGTACATTTACAAAGACTATAATCCTTTGTTAATAGTAAATATTTCATAAGAACTCCATCCGAAATAGTTTAAACGCCAAACAATAGATGAAAGTGACAATATTATGAAGAATAACTTTCATTGTTTGCACTTTTGTTGGTTTGTTTCACTAAGTCGTCCTTAAAGATATTATTGTATAGATACACGACACGATAAAAATAATGCGAAAGTAAGCTTTCTAACAAAAGGTTTTAGTTTTGTGATTATAACCGACTTTAAAAAGTAGTAGGTTCTCAATTCATCTGTGTGTATTTTTATTAGCTTCACACGTATGTTTCTATGTTAGTATGTTTATATGTAACGGAAAGAAAATAATGCATTTTAATGCAAAAAAAAAGCTTAAAGCAGAGTCTGGCTAACGTGCAAGCGTGTGCGTGCAATTATTTTTTCCGGCTCGGCTAAGTGACTACGCTACACCTGATGGTAAGTGTAGCGCAATCCAGGGATCGTGTCGACCAACGACTAACAATGTATCTGTCGTAGGTCGGCAAGATCATGCCGGCCTACCTAACTGCCCACCACCCATGAACAAGCTTGATGCCAGACGAGGGTATATTCTATAAAAGTATTAAAGTACGCATGTATTAATCAAGTGACAAAATTTATATTCGACAATTTGCCAGATTCAATTTTATTCGGATCACAGTATCCAAATAAATTGAAAACATACATTTCAATACATGTAATAAAAACCACATGACTCTTCAGGTTTCGCATGTCAGCCATTTTGTTACGTTCCGTTACACGCAACAAAATGAGATTAAAACAACGGAGCGACAAAGCGAGCGGAATAATGGTCTATTTATTGCGTAAAAAGGAACGTAAAGGATTTTTGGCTCGTCGCGCCGTTTGGGCAGGTCGCATGAACTGAACAATGCAAACTAAATTAAATACTCAGAGATAATGGATGATTTAAATTTCAGATTTACCGTAATTTTGTTTGGGTTTCTGGCTTAAAATATAACTAGAATTTGGATGAAAATCACACCCGCTTTTTCTCTTAAAATTAGCGCATCTAAGGCTGACCTATAAACCAACCTTTGACTTAGTCTAAGTTATTCTGAATGAAAATGACATCGCCTAATCTGAATAAAAAATACAATTACCTGGCCGCCCTGTTAACTTACAGTAAAATAAATTGAAAAGGTTAGATATTTTTAACCGACTTTAAAAAAGCAGGAAGTGCACAATTCGGCGTTTTATTTTATATTTTTACGTTCGTATCTTCTCTTACAAGAATTATTTACAATGTGTATTATCAAATGTTGAAGATTTCTAAAAAAATGACGACATTAAACGCACATTCTTAAATTGACTTAGCAAAGTTGAGTTTGGTGAGTTCATAACTAAGTTTACTACGCAGGACTTAAGTCAGGTTTATAGACAGCCTGACGAAATGACAGCCTCGGTGGCGAAATAGGCGAAAAGCCTGCTGTGAGACATGCGTGTTTCGCGCCAATTTTTTTTTTTTTAATAGCCCTGTATTATATATGTCCCACTGCTGGGCACGGGCCTCCTCTACTAAATGAGAGGGATTAGGCCTTAGTCCACCACGCTGGCCTAATGCGGGTTGGCAGACTTCACATACCTTCGAAAATCTTATCGAGTTCTCAGGTATGCAGGTTTCCTCACGATGTTTCCTTCACCGTTAAAGCAAGCGATAATTAACAATGAATATACACGTAACTTAGAAAAGTCAGTGGTGTATGCTCTTGGGGCTGGTTATTCGCGCCAATAGATATATTTAAAGTAAATTCTATTAGTGTACTATTTAAATGGTGCACATCGGCAGACATAGAACAAAACCAACAAGAGTTAGGCGTAGTACCGCTTACGCCAGACGTACGCGTGCTTTACAAAACAATTTATCGATGTTTGTAACGAACAGTTTTTTTTTGGTTCGACGGCCTTGTAGCTGGGTTTATCACTAAGGATATCTGATAGATATTTTTTATCCGAGCACGGCAAAGTGACTACACTACACACTAGCGACCACCGACAATCAATGAGTGAACTCGGTGGTCACCATCATGCCGGCCTGTGTCCATAGTATAGTAGCAAATTAAGCGGTCTGCGATAGAACAGGCTGGTGATTGATGCAGGCATAGGGATGTAATGATGAACCCCTATACTCGCCCTCACCAACCATCATGTCATGTCGCAAGCCCCTCGGGAGAACCGGATATACACTAACTGATCCTGGAACGCGACACGTACACATGGTGTTAAAACCTGTCATAGGGAGTGTGGATCGCGTTCTAGGATCAGCCAATGTATATCCGTTTCTTCCGAGGTGCTTGCGACATAACTTGATGGTTGATTGGGGCGGTAGGGGTACATCCTTGTATTACTGTGACTGCATCAGGCATCGGCATGTCCTGTCCCAGGCCTTCGATTTCCTCTTCGGAGAGGGAAGAAGCATTTATACAGGCCGGTATTACTCTGGTGACCACCGATAAACTCATTGTTTTTCGGTGGTCGCTGGTTTTTTGAACTGCACTATGCTTACCATCAGGTGTAGTGCAGTCACTTTGCGGTGCTCGGATAAAAAAAAATAGAGACGTTTTGTTCATAAGAGACATGATGTCTATAGACGGTTGCCAGATTTATTATAGTTACACTCGACCACGGAACACGACTCGCCGGAACAAACTACACTCGACTGCAGTTAGGATGACGATGATGATGTTAGTACCACCGCTACATAGAGGTCCCTCGTATGCGAGAGGCCGTCTGGATTGCTACCACCGCTTTGTCTATTTCTGCCGCCAAACAACAGCGTGTAAGCACTGTTGTGTTTCGGTTTGAAGGACATTGAATCCAGTGAAGTTAATGGGCATTATGAGACTTAACCTCTTATGTGACCTCGGGTGACGAGCGCCGTTCAGTGCCATGCAGTGTTTTGTAATTAAAAGTTCTGTGTGGTGTTGCTTCTGTTTATGGGCATGCGTGACACTTACCATCAAGCGAGCGCCTTGCTCGTCATTCAATTAAATAAAAACAAAAATGACGTTTTCTTTATTTTACGAACAAAGATATATTTTTGTTGTATGTCACTCACTACATAGCTAAGAAACATAGCGTGGTGTTAATGTGTGGCATTTTTAAATGACATTAACGACGTGCAGAGTGAAATGTTGACATCGTCCATGACACGGCGAATATGTAACTGTGAAAAAGAATCATCGAGTCCATTTTAACCACAGAATAAAAAAATATATAATACTTAGGTACACAGAAAACACAGAAAACCGATGTTAAATAGCGGCTTGCTGCTGCGTTTTGTACGCTGAATAAGATATCCGGAGGACAAAATCCCCCTCCCCTTCCCAATCCTTTAATTATCTCTTTAAGGTCGACATAAGATATTAAGTCTCATAATGCCCAGTAATTTCACTGTTTTCAATGTCCTTCAAACCGAAACAAACCAGTGCGTAAGCACTGTTGCTTGACGGCAGATATAGACAAAGCGGTGGTACCAACCCAGACGGCCTCTCGCATCCGAGGGACTTACCACCTTGTATAAGTTTTACCAAGTAAAACGATAATGCCTACCCAGACCAAAGTGCAGCCTTTGAATACATTTGGAATAAATAGAATTTTAAATTAAGAATCGTATAAATTTTAATATCATACACCCCACATTTCTGTCAAATCAGGTCAACAAAGTTAGAAATAGTCAGTCATAATTATTATTTTTATCCGCATAAATCTTTATTAAACTCTGCAACACGTTAGCGGGAAAAGCTTTTTAAAAAGATAATGAAAATCTACTTTATATTCGGCGGATATCATTGACAATGGTAAAGTGACCGCGCGACAGGCAGACCTATTATCTATTCCCTACATTAGTGGCCATTATTGATGTTGTAATTATAGAGAGTCGTTACAACTAACTCGTGTTTGTACATTTTGTAATATTTATCTAAACGGCTGTTAATCACGTATTAAAAGAGATTTAAAGAGCAGATGGACAGGGAGCCCTCGGGTAGCTGATCCACTTGACTACTATCAAGCTCATTTTCCGTGAGTAGCTTCGTTTCGATGAGACGACCAACTATTCCCTATGCGAAAATTCTCTATTGTGGTAGCTAACAGAGGTAGCAAGGATAGAATATTTCGATTTGATGATACTCAAAAATTATTATTTTATTTGTAGGACAATATGACAGTTAAATTATATGAATATTAAATAAGTAAATACAAAAAAATCAGCTAGTTAGTAATCATTCTTATGACCTCGTTATCGATACCTTTAGGAAGCCCCTCCTTCCAATAGGTATGATTACTAACCAGCTGATTTTTTTGTTTTTACTTATTTAATATTCATATAATTTAACTGTCATATTGTCCTACAAATAAAATAATAATTTTTTGAGTATCATCAAATCGAAATATTCTATCCTTGCTACCTCTGTTAGCTACCACAATAGAGAATTTTCGCATAGGGAATAGTTGGTCGTCTCATCGAAACGAAGCTACTCACGGAAAATGAGCTTGATAGTAGTCAAGTGGATCGGCTACCCGAGGGCTCCCTGTCTAAGAGCTCTCACTTAGTCAACCCGTGACCACAGCCGCTGTAACTCGACTGAACGTCGGGAAAGAAATAAATAACAGACATTTAAATTAAGAAAGAACTTTAGTAATATCCATTTAAATAAATATTATAATACGTATGTATACAAATCGCGATAGTCTAAATTTAAATAACTTTTTGTACATTTTTATTTAGAAAAGGTTTTTGTGATTTTTTACAAATTTAAAGGTCAAGTTTATTGTAAGGTTTAAGTAGGTATTGTTATAATAACACCCTAATGCATTACGGCACAATTTTCTTACAAGAGCCACGTATGCGAGTTGCCAATAATTCGGTAACGTTGCATGTCTTTTAACCTTTGTAAATCGCTCTAAATTCCCGATAAAACTAATTCTGGCATTCCATGTAATTCGATTAATGTTATCATTGCATTAATTTACATAAATATAATTAATGAAAGTTGGTTGCATTTCCTCTATAGTATGTCCCTATACATTTTCCTACATTAACATTCGGTCAATTTCAATTTTAGCTTTCCGACGTTTTAGGTTTTAGTATGATATGCCTATAATTATGTTTGAGGTATTATTTTAATTGCAAATTTTGTCGCCTATTAGCCGAGGCGTCGACGCCTATAACCTATGAGCGGATTGGGCCTAATTCATATTAGAAATAGCCATGTAACAGCCTGTTTGAATTAGTCTATACTATTCTAGAACGAATGGTTAGCGGCCAACCTAGTGCCAACGTTTTGAAGCCGCCCAAAGGCGAGTAAAATTGCCGGCTATGAAAAACATCTTATGTCTCGGGGTGACGAGCGCTGTTTAGTGCCATGCTACATCATACTACTGTGTTGTGTTGCTTTTGTTTATGGGCAGGTGTGGCGCTTACCATCAGGCGAGCGATCAGCTCGTTGCGTTATACAAGCTAATAAAAAAAATACATAACGTAACAGCAATCTGCAACATCGGTTTTCTGTGGAACAATGGCGCATACCGTTCCACCTGGCATATTTACGCTGCGGACAAAATTGGATACAGCATGGTTCTACCAAATAATATTAATAATGATTTATTGTTAATACATCGATTTGTCTAGAACTCCACATCTGAATTTAGGTACCCTAAGTCTCAGATGCCACGATTTCCATCAAAAAGCGGTGAAGTTTTAATTTTATCTGTTTTTTTTTTTGGTTCGTGTATATCACGCGATATATCAGCCGGATGTGGATCGTTTTTGTTATCATTGTGTTCGATCGGGCTTATTACAAATGGTCCCATAAATTCAATTAAAACCTGATGACGGAGTACGACGGAAAATGTAACTCCTCAACGGAAAACAGCAACAGCACCGCGATTGCAGTCTCGACTTAACACGTTCACTGCGGCGGCGCTAGATTAAAACTTACTTCCAGTGCTGTACAAGTCACATACTTCCCGTATCAAGAATGCCTGATATGCGATACGACGTCTATTTTCCCGTACGTAGTCCTGGCGTGAACCCTCCACAGAGACATGGAAAGGCCATTTTTGCTTGTACGAATACTTGAAAAAATCACCTCCGCACGGAGTGGAAAACTAGGATAACTAGCTGCCGCACAGAGCAGAACTCAATTACAACCAAATACTTCCAGTAACGCAGTGAACGTGTTAAAACTCTGTTTTAAAGTATGTGACCTATAATTATTTCGAATAAAATGCCAACAAAAAGTCGAATATCCAAGTAATATAATCATAAATAACAGCGGGGCGTGCGCGACGAGCATGGGGCGGGCCACCGTCGCGCCGGCCGTACGTCTTGCCAGAAAGAAAACGCTTTAATCTGGTTATATCATCGACCCCCTTAATGTTCGCGATAATGAAAGTAAAAACTGCCTTTATTTTTCTAAGAATGGGTTTTTAACGACGGTTTTAGGGGTCACAGTCTTCTGTATTTAATAAATGAATACACCCAACAGTCACACACATAATCCACACAAGGTTAAACCTGTATCGTGGGTATCAGGAATTACGAGGGACTCGCGGTCCCACAACACCCAGACTCGAAACAAATATCTGTGGACCACACAAACATTTATCTCGGTACGGGGATTGAACCCACGGCTTCTCGTTTCACAGCCGGCTACTCGCCCACTGCGGCAGCGAGGCTGTCATCTCCTTAGGGTCAGGTTGACAAGCGCAGTTCAGTGGCATGCAGTGCTTTGTAATTCAAAGTTCCCTGTAGTTTTGCTTCTGTTTATGGGCAGGCGTGGTTCCTTCGTCCTTGCTCGTCTCGTCATTCAATCAAATAAAAAAAATGTCTAAAGCTTTGCTCTACCACTCAAAACTTCCTGATACCCGCGCTACAGGTTAACTTCTAGTGTGGAGTCATGTCGAGCGCTTTGCTCGTCTCGTCATTCTATCAAATAAAAAATATATATTAAAAAACCAATAGCGAGCAATTAACAATGATACAGGCAATAACGGGTCCGGTTCACGGTATTTGAAATTAAATCGATACCGTTTGTCTGTATAATATTTATGATGGACGCGCCCAGATTGCCCAGTCAAAGGGAATCGTCAACTATTCATACATTTACATTGAACGATACGACGGTCATGTTTTTTTTTATAGCATAGGCCGGCTGGTACCTGCATGCATGCTAGCACCTGATGGTAAGTGATCTCCACCGCCCATCTACGCCCACCACCAGAAGAATCATGGGCTCGTTGCCCCTTTAAGGCCTTACTTTAAAGGAAAGGGATAATTAGGGATTGGGAAAGGGAAGGGATTTGGGCTTCCGGATATCTCACTCACCGTACGAAACGCAGCAGCAAGCCGCTACTTTACGTCGATTTTCTGTGAGACAGTGGTAACGACCCGGTCGAGCCAGCCCATTCATGCCGTAAACAAAACTGTCTACAGCGTGGCTCTACCACTCATAAAATGTAAATGTATGGCAAAAGTCACCTGATGGTAAGCAATCTGGACCGCAAATAATCACCAACAATACAAGAATCATTGGTGCCTTGCCGTTCTTGAAGGGAAAGACTAGGGATTGGGAAAGGGATTTGAGTTTCCAGAAATGTTCTTCAGCCTGCCTGATGGTCAGCGCCACGCGTGCCCATAAACAGAAGCAACACCACACAGAACTTTGAGTTATAAAACACTGCATGGCACTGAACTGTGTTCGTTACCCCGAGACATACGATGTTAAGTAGTTGAGGCATTAAGTAATTTCACTGGCATCAATGTCCTTCAAACCGAAACACAACAGTTCTTACACACTGTTTCTTGTGGTAGGTCCTTCGTATGCGAGAGGCCGTCTGGGTTGGTACCACCGCTTTGTCTATTTCTGCTGCCAAACAACAAGTATTGTGTAAGCCCTGTTGTGTTTCGGTTTGAAGGACATTGAAGCCATTGAAATTACTGGGCATTATTAGACTTAACATCTTATGTCTCGGGGTGACGAGCGCAGTTCAGTGCCATACAGTGCTTTGTAATTCAAAGTTCTGTGCAATGTTGCTTCTGTTTATGAGCAGGCGTAGTGCTTACCATCAGGCGAGCGCCTTGCTCGTCTCGTCATTCAATCAATCAAAAATAAAACTTATACTAGGCATATAAATATCGGATCCTATAAAAAGCCTTCATGGGAATCAAAGTATGGCCGTCGCGGCGTCGACGCTATGTATAATATAATCACATAGGCCTGTTATTATATTGTGAAGGATTTAATTACCGTGGCCATTGCGCCAATGCCCTATAATTCCTACAACTATTACTATTCTTGATCTTTGAATTAAATCACTGCAAGTGATAGTTTATGTTTCTTTGTGTGAAATCGATGTACGTTCTCGTGTTTTTGTATAGCCTATGCCGGCAAACTAGGAAGTGTGTCACCTGATGGTAAGTGATCTCCACCGCCCATGTACGCCCACAATACCAGAAGAATCATGGACGCGTTGCCGACCTTAAAGGAAGGAGATAATTAGGAAGAGGAGGGGGATTTGGGCCTCCGGATATCTCATTCACCGTACGAAACCCAGCAGCGAGCAGCTACTTTACGTCGGTATTTTGTGCGATAGTGGTAACAATCATTCATGCTGTAGACAAAACTAGCTACAGCGTGGCTCTACCACAAAAAAAAACACAAACGGTTTTATTCTTGCATTAATCAATAACCAGTGAAACTATAATTTCTTATGTTTACGTTAATATTACACATTAAAATAAAACTTATTTGAATGAATTCTATCACGGTTTATTTATTTTAATTATGGTCCCGACGCGACGTTTCTAAATCTTTTCAGCCTTCGTGGCCTGGGATGGACTGGAAAATTAAAAATAAAAAACCGTTTAAATTAAAAAATCCGTTTAAATTAGTTAAATTTCATTCAATGAAACTAAGTCACTAACCCTTATATTCACAAACATCCCTAAGAGGTTTCAAAGTGTCCACAAGCACAGTTTAAATAGTATGATACTTGGTACACACGCAACGCTACTGCAGAGAGCCTGCGATGTCTATCTACCTTTTCTATCTTTAAAGAGTTCTATGTTCTGAACCATAATAGTGGTGGCCTAAATTTTTACACTATATGTGTAATTATAGCCACGAATCCCGATCCTGTGTTATTTACAGCTAGTTCGATCCTGCCACATTCATTACGACATCCTACCTGCGCAAGTCAACATTTGACTTCGGTTTTCTGTAAAACAGTAAGTAGTATAGCCCCGAAGGAGCCAACACGACAAATAATATGGGGTCCTTTAAACGGAGTGTGAAGAAGCAGTTAGGCGGGCCAGCATGATATTGCCGACCTACGATGAACACACTATTTGTCGTTGGTCGACAGTATTCTTGGATTGCGCTACACTTACCATCAGGTGTAGCGTAGTCACTTTGCCGAGCCAGAATAAAAGAACAAAGTGTGTACATCGTGCTTCCATCACTAACTGAAAAAATAAAGCAAATTTTCTGGATTTAAAAGATCTATCACTTACCAAAACTATGAGCCAAATAACCCTGAAAAGGTTCCATCACTAATTGAAATAAAACTAATTTAAACGGATTTTATCGCGGTTTTTTTTTATTTTAATTAGTAAAATTTGCGTAAACGTAAGAAATCATTATGGTTCCATCACTAACTAAAACTATGAGCCAAATCTCCCTGAGTTTTAAGGTAAACATAAAGTCTACAATGGGACGCACAAAGCCTTTCCATGTTATTAATAATGTACACAGAACCAAGCTACCACGCAATATAACTTCACGATTACAGACGATACTTGGAACTTGGAATAACAAAATTGTCATCGATACAGCCGGATCGACGACAATTTTCTATAATCTTCAATTCATAAACTGTTTGTCCGAGCCAACTTGAACGGTGGTGCGTCCATACATTTGTAACAATTGGAGAAATAGGGCAACTTCCATGGTTGTATCACAATTCAGTTCTCAGTGGATTGTATCTCAGATTCTGGATTATTTACGTCCAGATTGATAAGTGACATGTCGAAATATACATCTTTCTCATTTTATACTATGTAATTAATTGTTAATTATCGCATGCTTTAACGGTGAAGGAAACATCGTGAGGAAACCTGCATACCTGAGAACTCGATAAGATTTTTCGAAGGTATGTGAAGTCTGCCAACCCTTATTAGGCCAGCGTGGTGGACTAAGGCCTAATCCCTCATTCAGTAGAGGAGACCCGTGCCCAGCAGTGGGACAGGGCTAATAAAAAGAGTACACTCATTCAGTGCTTTATACTTCAAAGTTCTGTGTGATATTGCTTCTGTTTACAGGCAGGCGTCACGGTTACCTACCACCAGACCTATTCGTTTCGTCATGCAGGCTAATAATAAAATCGTCGAAGGTTGGCCGATTGTGTGGCTACCTGATAATAACATATTCCGATCAAATTGCCGCTTACTTTTGATGTCACTGGCTTTGCTAACCGGACACGGAAGCTTTAACGTTTAATAAAAGAATAGAAAACTTGTTACAATTTCTGCATATAGCATACAATGTTGCATTTGATTAACCTTTCCATTTCACTTTCAGAACAAAAGTGACACATGAATCGCGTACACGATGCCTGATGCCGTTTATTCGTACTAATAAGATATTTGTTCGCCATTCGAGTTTGAGTTTTCGGTTCGAAAAATTGACATAGATTACGCGGAATGAAATTTGTTCGCAGTATTGCGATTGGCTCGCTACCTATTATATCGTGGCGAAACTTGGGTGCAGCACTAGTTGCACCTCTGCCTACTCCTTCAAGAATTAAGTGAGCTTATATGTTTAAGTATATATGCGATCTGTCAAAATGTCAGTACATTTGCAATACGTGCCGCGTTGTCTGTCTACCTATACACGAACAGGTTACGCTTCATGCGTAACTCGGCTCATAATAGCATGATTATCTGGACTACTATAGTACACTTAAAACACGCAAGATAGCGCGAGACTAGCTCAGGATGAGATGCAGCCTTGCAGTAGCACCGCATGAAAGCTTGGGTTGCTAAGAAATAAGAAATGAATACACCAACAGTCACACATATAGTTCACCGCTACAGTAAGCGATGATTAACAATAATAATTAATATACTCGTAACATAGATGTCAGAGGTGCATGCTCTTGGGGCTAGTTTCGAACCTGCGACTTTCATCTCCACAGTCCATACCACTCTCCGCTGAGCTATCGCTGCTTCAACCCATCAAAAATATAACTAAAAACTACCCGCAATAAAAAGCTGGTGTAAAACTATACTGTGCTCAGAAGAAACAAGTGCACTCAGTTATTAGCACCCGACGACTCCCAGACGCGAAATTCAACCCAACTTCCAACAAACTCAATTTCCTGAACGAAGATATTACTCAGTGGAACTCATAGCGATTTCTGTTTTGCGTACTGTTCTGTACACATGTGCGACTTTGCGATTTCTTCTTTTGATGGACAGGAGGGCAAACGAACTAGCGCTAGCGATTCAATTAACGGTAAACACAATAAACGTTTTTAGTTTGAATCTCCGGATAGATAGCATAAATGAGCCAATCAGAATACAATTTGAACGTCATGCGTACAAATAATTCCATTTGATTGGTTAATTTCCGTGATCTATCCGGATTATCAATCTAGGATGAGTCAATCGGCCATTGGTCACCACTGATGCTAAATACCAACAACTTAGAGGGAATTAAGAGTGTATTGCTGACTTTTGACATAAAATTAGGAGATTTACAAGGTGGTAGGTCCCTCGTATGCGAGAGGCCGTCTGGATTAGTACCACCGCTTTGTCTATTTCTGCAGCCAAGCAACAGTGTGTAAGCTTTGTTGTCTTTCGGTTTGAAGGACATTGAAGCCAATGAAATTACTGGGCATTATGACACTTACACACTTACACTGGTACGTTTATTGGTTGGTTGGACCGGTCTCCTACCACTTTGTCTTCTGCCGTCATGTAGCTGTATACATAGTGTGTGTTGTGTTTCAGTTTGAAGAGCATTGAAGTCAGTAAAATTACTAAACATTATGAAGACACATGTTAAGTATTATGTCTTGGGGTGACTAGCGCATTCCAGTGCAATGCGGGACTTTGTAACTCAAACTCTTGTGTTGCTTCTGTTTAAGAGCAAAGGCGGCGCATACCATCAGCCGAATGAACTGTTCATTTCGTCATTTAAGCCAATAAAACGCAATAAATGTTTTCTTTCTTTCAACCACAAAAAATCGCACCATTTAGAACACGTGAACTGGACCTTACAACTTGTATTTGTTTTGAAACATTCAAACACACATTTGAATGTAAAACACGTTGCCGTGAAAAGAGAGCAATTTTTTATTATTACATTTCATTTCTTTATAAATATATATTGAATCATGAGAACGCCTACAATACAATATTTCGATAGGAAATTATGCAGGAAAGGACACGTGCCAATTTCAATATGATTGTTTCTGTTTTTGAAAAATGAGAACGAATTGATTTCCATTTTTGTCAAAATGAATGGTTTTTTCCACGAAAGGTTTCATTATTATTCAAAGAAAACTGATTAAATTCGGATTCAGGATTTATAAAGCCATCATGTAATTCGCGAAGACGTTATACAGTACTAAGTTTAAAGTTATTGGCTTCAAAGTACGTTTTCTACGAATTAATAAGGAAGTATGCAGTCAGCGTTCAGCCACCCAAGGCTGATCAATCACTGATTAGAAGTAAATTCATAATCTTCTTAACATAATATAAAATGAAGTCGCTTCCGCTGTCTGTTCGCTTAGATCTTTTAAACTATTCAACGGATTATAATGCAGTTTTCAGCAATAGATAAAATTCTATTAAGCCGTTAAGGAATCAAAGATCTTTCTTTCCTAATGATATCGGGGATTTTTAACGCTTCGTTATTTATACACTAGCATTTCCTCGCGGATCCGCCGGCGTGTTCGGCTTATTCCGGGTTAAAAGTAGCCTATGTTACTCAGTGATAGTGTGGGTATCTAACGGCAAAAGAATTTTTGAAATCGGTCCAGTAGTAAGTTTATTCATTACATACAAAAATACAAATCTTTCCTCTTTATAATATTAGTGTAAATATAATACATAGTGTTATTTTGGATTTAAAGATAGGAAACAACACCTCACAGCAACGATTAACAATTTTATTCATATCTTGCGACAACAATTATCAACTTTTCCAACAATCGAAAATTATATATTCATCAGAGCCGTCACAGTGACATCCACCCATCAATAGGTTTTATTTTATAAAAACAAAAGTTTAGGCCATATACATTATGCCACAGATATAAAGAAAGGTTAAATGTTAATAATTATGCCGTATGTGCCTGCGACGGGCTAGAGCTCGCTAACAATAGGTATGCCCTAATATGTATGGTTAGGCAGAGGTTCAACCTGTACACCCATATTTTGCCAAGCTTCTTTCCGTCCCTTGATGTGATAGACGGCGAGCCTATCGCAACACCAAGCACAATTCCAGACTCCGGAATGATACTAAGCATTTCGTGATAGAAAAACCCAATATTACTTTTACCTGACCCGGGGATCGAACCGCAATGAACGCAATACAACTACGACACTAGGCACTTATTTATGTAGTATGTAAAAATGTATTCAAATTAATGAGGGCACTGAAAGGAGCACAGTTTTTTTTTTATTAGTAAAAGCGGGAAATTTTATGACTTTTTTTACTAGCCCTGTATTATACATGTCCCACTGCTGGGCACGGGCCTCCTCTACTGAATGAGAGGGGTTAGGCCTTAGTCCACCACGCTGGCCGAATGCGGGTTGGTAGACTTCACATACCTTTGAAAAATCTTATCGAGTTCTCAGATATGCAGGTTCCTTCACCGTTAAAGCAAGCGATAATTAACAATTAATATACACGTAACTTAGAAAAGTCAGAGGTGTATGCTCCTGGGGCTGTGACTTTCGTCTCGACAGTCCGTACCAATCCCCGCTGAGCTATCGCTGCTTTAAATTTGCTGCTAAAATGTTTATGATGATTAATGTTAAATTATATACGTTTAAACAGACAAATGTAACAAAACTATAATGATTTCCAAGACAAAATCTTTTACTCCAAACTTCTCACATTTGGCAAACTGAGATCTCTTTAAACCAGTAGCATTTTTCATACCCACAATATATTCAAAAGCATAAAAACCCCACACAAATCACGCGGTGTAACACTAATCACTACATATGTCGTGTCATTGACCCCGAGGGGTGGCGGACCGCTGGTGGGGATGCCCCGCCCCTTTGCAAACTACACGAGTCATGAGTGAGGAGTTATTTAAAAACATCGATCCGGGGTTTAACCGACTGAACAATGTAAGGTATGGTAATTTGTTCGTATGTACTTGCTATGAAACTGCTTCTCTTATTGGGGCAGAATAGGTTATTATGATGGAGGTACTTATTTTTATCATGAAGATTTTTTATCTCTTTCTTAGCCATTTATTATGTTCTATACATGAACACCTATTATTAATTTTGTATATTATAGTTTTGTTTTCATTAAAAAGGAGTTTTTGGTTTAATAAGAAAGAAATAAAGAAGAAAGAAATATTTATTTATTAACGCGAGTAAATACAATTTGTATCCATTTTTGACTTAAAATAATAAATACATAATACATACAATAAAAGATAAGCTATATAAATATACCGTAACAATCAAATAGCACACTCAGGATGAATGCTGGGTTAACTTACATACTATGGTATGTAACACAGCGCTGATTTTCAGTGGCCACTCAAAAATAAGTTTTTTTTATCTAATGTATGACGAGACGAACTAGTCGCTTTCCTGGTGGTAAGCACCACGCCTGCTCATAAACAGAAGCAACACCACACTGAACTTTGAATTACAAAGCACTGCATGGTACTGAACTGAGCTCGTCACCCCGATACATAGGATTTTAAGTCTCATAACGCCCAGTAATTTCAATGGCTTCAATGTCCTTCAAACCGAAACAACAGTGCTTACACACTGTTACTTGGCGGCAGAAATAGACAAAGCGGTGGTACCAACCCAGACGGCTTTACGCATACGAGGGACCTACCACCTTGTAAAATAACTAGGATCTTTTAAAAATATGCATCATCGAACTCGAATCCTCTATCGATGGTGATATTATAATAAATATATAAATAAAAACCATAAATAATAGCGGGGTCACACAGTTCAATATTAGTTGATCAACTGCTGAATCGTAAGCGATTTGGACTGTCAGAACAGACTTTAAATCGTATTGATCGGTATAACGTTTTGCTGATTTTTGATTTATTGATTCAAACACAATTCGTTGAGTCGTCTAAACTGTGATTATCATAATTGCAAGAAAGCAAATCCGATATTGGTTAAACGAAATTGCACCAAATTCTAGAATAATTTTATTTTATCCTACATCAATTAATTCATCTATGAAATTTATGAATACGAGAAAGGAGAATATATATTAGTTAGAAATTAAAATGTGAATTCGGCATATTTTTTTTATATTACCGTTAATTTTTAGTACTATATTGCAATACTAATAGGCGGGTATAGGGGTACGTTCTTGGATCCATGTGCCAGCATCGTTCAGGCCCCTCGATTTACTTCTTCCCTCTTCGGAGTGTGAAAAAACATTTATACAGGCCGGTATGATTCTGGTGACCACCGATAAACTCATTGTTTGTCGGTGGTCGCTTGTTTTTTGGACTGCACTGCACTTACTATCAGGGCAGTCATTTTGCCGAGTGTAGATATAAAAAAATGATAATAATTCACTTGTCTACAAGACCCGGTCGATCCGGCCGATTCATGCTGTGGACAAAAGTGTCTAAACCACTTTTCACATAAAACAAAACTTCTCGATGTTTTGAATGAAAATCTCATATCTCATGTTAAACACGGCACAGAGTGTAAATACGACATAAAAACTTTTACGTTATGACTTTTTTAATGACACTTCTCACTTTTTAGGTGATAAATTAAATTTTTCTGAGACTGTTTTGTCCCATCGTTGTCTGCCTCAGGCGCAATTGTATTGCGTATGCGTCACGACTGCTATGCTGGTCAGATAAAATAGTAGAGGATCCCAGCTAACTTCGACCTTCACCCATCTGTTTACCGGGTGAAAATAATATCTTAGGGTATAAAATGTGTTGCTGAACACATACCGATAGGGTTGCCTAAAAGAATATGGTCAAGGTTATGATTAATTAAAATTCAATATTTTTTTTATAATTTCACTGATCTGTTTACCAAAAAAATTAACCTTCAATGAAAAGTGTACAATCAGTATCAGCCAGGAGTAAGGAGTTTGTGCCTGATATGGCGCTAGGCTCGCCCCCTATCACATCATGGGAAGGAAATAAGTTCGTCGAAATTTTGCGTGTACGGGTTACATCTCTACCTTCCCCTTCGGGGAGTAACAAACTGCTGACTGTATTTTTTATCAATTTAATCAATAAGTTAAGTCCTCCAAATATATTATCGAAAGAATCATAAAAATCAAGTTAAAAATAAATAAATTATAAGCTATTTAATCTGCTGGAACAGGTAGTTGTCAAATGACGGTAAAAGGATGCACGACATGGCATGTTACGTCACGAGACTGGTCAAGCCTATTACAGTGCCTGCGTAGGAGGGAGATAGCCAGAGTTTCTCACTACGCTTTACTTATACTTTGCTTATACTAATATTTAAAACATGAACTGCAGCCTAATTTTAACCCAAAAACTAAAGTATTCTTTTCGAAAAATAGTTTTGTATTATTGTCGAGTGCATAAATGAAATAATGTATAAAATAACATGTTGAAATAAAACTAATTTAAACGGATTTTATCGCGGTTTTTTATTAATTTTGATCCCTACGTTTCGAAGACTTTTCAGCCTTCGTGGTCACAGGGGGGACCCCGTTTAAATTAGTTTTATTTCAATGAGTAATATTCGCGTAAACGTAAGAAATCATTATAAAATAACATAGTCAAATGTTATCAAAGAGCAAGATAGGAATAGAAGTAGAGGTAATAGGAGTACTAGGAAGTCAACAACGATAAACCGAGTAGGTGTCAGGTTGTATGATTTTAAAACGATCTAAAAATATCAAAATACATTAAGCCCAGCTCGTGTGTTAATTCGATAAAGTTAAGTATCGATCGCGACGGTTGATGGCAATCCGCTGTTTAATTAATTAGCAAAGTTTGAAGCTGTGACAGGCCGACTACCTCACTCTATATTAAGTGTCTGTTCATAATGCTACCGAATTTAATAAGCGGTAGAGCCACGTGGTAGTTATCTTTGCCTGTGCAGGTGGTAGGATATTCATATCCGCCGGGATAGCGACCACCGTACACATGGTGTTAAAACCATAGTTACCCACACGTGTAGATCGCGTTCCAGGATCAGTTAATATATCCGGTTCTCCCGAGGGGCCTGTGCCTGCATCGGTCATCCACCTGTCCTGGCGCAGGCTCCTCAATTTGCTTCTTCCCTCCTCGAAGTATAAAGACGCATTTTTATAGGCCGGTATGATTCTTGTGACCACCGGTAAACTCATTGTTTGTCGGTGGTCGCTGGTTTTTTGGACTGCACTGCACTTACCATCAAGTGTAGTGTAGTAAGTAAATAAAACTTAAATACAATACTGTGTTCTCACGGATCATTTTCCTTCTTACTTAAAATCTCTTTTTCCTCTCGAGAAGTGATATAATATAATGTTTATATTATTGACACTAATATGCGAAAATTATTTACCTTAATTGACAATAATGAAAGCAACGAACATTTAATAAAAATTTACCCTTCACCACTTACAGATAGGATTTTATTTTAAAGTTTAACACCATGCTGCATACTATTTTTCAAAACATTGCAAAGATCAAAAATTCTAACCAATTTTTTTTCTATACCCAAAGACGTATTAATAATGAGAAAATAAATTTCAACCCTGTTCTAGATATATTTTCCCAGATCTCAGGACATTTGTCTTAGGCTTTCCAGGACTTAGATAACTTTAGTTTAGCGACGGAATTCGACTCTGAATTTATCGTTATTTTACGATCTACCTTTTAGAATACCGTGGTCATAGAGAAAATATTATTTTAATCTAAACGTAAAAATAAATAAATACACCCAACAGTCACATACATAGTCCTGACCCCACAGTAAGATACGAGTCTTGTGTCGTGGGTATCAGGAACTACGAGAGACTTTCGGTCTCACAACACCCAGACCCTGAAACAAATATTTGTGGATCACACAAACATTGAGTGGTAGAGCCACGCTGTAGACAGTTTTGTCTACAGCATGAATGGGCTGGCTCGTCCGGATCGTTACCACTGTCTCACAGAAAACCGAAGTAAAGTAGCGGCTTGCTGCGTTTCGTACGGTGAGTGAGATAACCGGAAGCCCAAATCCCCTCCCCTTCCCAATCCCTAATTATCCCTTTCCTTTATAGTCGGCAACGCGCCCATGACTCTTCTGGTGGTGGGCGTACATGGGCGGTGGAGATCACTTACCATCAGGTGACCCACTTGCTCGTTTGCCGGCCCCTGCTATAAAAAAAAAAAAACATTGGTCTCGGTGCGGGAACCGAACCCGAAAAAAAGTCAAGAAGCCTTATGAGTTGTAGAGCCCGCATGAATGACCGGGTCGTTACCACCATGTCACAGAAACCGACGTAAAGTAGCGGCTTGCTGCTGCGTTTCTTACGGTCAGTGAGATTTAGGAGGCACAAATCCCCTTCCCCCTCCCAATCCCCTAATTATCCCACCCTTTGAGGTCGGCAACGCACGTATGATTCTTCTTATATTGTGGGCGTGCATGGGCGGTGGCGAACACTTACCACCAGGTGACCCAGTTGCTCGTTTGCCGGTCTATGATATAAAAAATCTCCTGACGTCTATAAAAAAAAACAGTTCTATAACTTTTAAACAAGATGGTAGGTCCCTCATATGCGAGGCCGTCTGGGTTGGTGTAACCGCTTTTTCTATGTCTACCGTCAAGCAAAAAATGTGTAAACACTATTGTGTTACATGACTGGAATTATGAGACTTAAAATCTTATATCTTGGTGTGACGGGCGCAATCCAGTAACATGCAGTGCTTTGTAACGGGTCGTAAGCGGAGTGCGAAGAAGCAATATGTAGTAATCTAAGATCGCTTATGTAAAACTCGGAGTGTATTTTTTACAACTAAAACCGTAGGCAAGGCCAACAATTACACACCCAGTTCAAAGTTGGCCAGATAGCAAGCAATTCATATTTATAGTGTAGACCATTTACACTTTAATCATGACTCTACATTTGGCATAATTTTGGCTTGAAAACAATATTCAGTTTGTTAATGACTTATTTTTATTTCCAAGCGGTTATTTTTATGAGAAAGTGCGAAGAGCTTCCAAATAAAACGAATTTATGAGTAAAATATGGTAAATAAGGTAATGGAATAGCGAAATTCTTTAACAATCCTAAATGAAGTACCGTCTTATTTCTTTACTTTTGTACAAGTGTGTGAGTTTTCAGGATGCCTAAATCGACCAAAACCCGATTATTTTTGTCAAAGGTTGGCAACGCGCCTATGATTATTTTCTTATTGTGGGTGTTCATATGCGGTAGAGATAACTTACCAGCAGTGAGCCTAACATAATGCTTCGAGAAAAATTTAGCAACGCGTTTTTTTTATCCGAGCCCGGCAAAGTGATTGCACTACACGTACCATAAAACAATCCGTTCATCGCTGGTCACCTGAATCACGGCGCCCTGTACAAATCGAGGGGCCTGCGCCAAGATAGGCAAATGCAGGCATACGGATACACGGACCCATATATCCGCCCCAACCAACCATCAAGACATGTCGCAAACCCCTCGGGAGAACCGGATATATAAGAGGATATTTTCAAGAGCAGATACCTATATCACTCTATCTATACACGTTATAGTGCAAACGAGAAACTAGTCGCTATCGACCTAGATTTTCTCTTGCGCCCGATATATCTCGTGGGCTCATGCTAAGCCAGCGAATGATCATTTTACTTGTGAACCAGCCTAGAAAAACATTTGCGACGGACTCTATTATATTATAGGTACTACACCTAGTGCTTTATTTCCGTCCCATAATATGATGCAAGAAAATCTCCACAAACTCCAATCAACAACTCATTTGTTTCTCGAATCACAAAACTCAAATGGTTACCCAACCTAAACATCAAACCCAGGATTTAACCAGTTTCCCAGCCTAAGTACAAACACTGGGCCAATGAGGCGATAAAAAAATACCCATTAATGAAATTAAAATATGCTTCGCCATCTCTCCGACTGCGGTACTTACAGTGGCGCATACACGCATACCGTCCGTCCGCATTTTCCGTTCGAGTTGTTGACGAGATAATTGGAAGACATGCGTGTGCCGCGTCGAGTCGGTATCGAGTTACATTGGTAACACTATATTTTGATTAAAATTGCGTGATGCCTCGGCACTGATGCTATTTTAATAAAATCCAGAGCGATATTACACGCTAGCCTTTTGCTATGATTTTGCTTGTATTTTGTAATTTACTGTAGCTGATCAGTAGTATAATTCAATTGATCAGTAGTACAATTCCAGATTCTTTTCTTTATGTTACTTACGTCATCAATCAGTAAGGCAAAGGATTGTCCATTTGCCTTCCACCTATTGCGAACCAATGCCACTAGAGGCCGTTGTGGCTCAAATGCATCTTACCATCTTTGCTCTGTCAGTTGCGTTGTCACCGATCATCAGGTTCCCATTTGGATAACAAATTCTGTTCAACTTTAAGGATACTTGTGAGCCACATGACCTGCTCAATTACGCGCTATTTTGGTGAAAGAACTTTTTTATTAAGAATTAAGAAATAGATAATAAAAAAAATGAAGTGCATGTAGACCACATCTTGGACCTAAAGCTAAACTCATCTGCATATGATATACTCCCTTGATTAACGGCCGATGCAATCGCGAAACTTGGGTCTCGTTGCGGATAGTAAGGGACAAACTGCGCCTCGCTGGTGGGAGGATATTCGTATCCGCCCGTATAGCGACCCTCTCCGAAGAGGAAAGAAGCATTTATACACATGATTCTGGTGACAACCTATGAACTCATTGTCGATGGTCACTAGTTTTTTGCACTATGCTTACCATCAGGTGTAGTGCAGTCACTTCGCCGTACTCGGATAAAAAAAAACCGTCTTGTCATATAAAAAGCTATCTCCATCTAAATTGAATAATGCTTTAACCCAATAAGAGTCTCAACCGCTTCTGTGGCCCCAACCATTTAATATAGGTAAATCTAAGAAATCGAACTGTAAACACACGCGTCAATTCATTAAACCAAACATCGCCATCCCGTGATACGTGTCAAACGATTTTTTTTTATCTTGCGATCGGCGCGGTGTCGTGTTTCCTACAACGCCGAATCGCCACCGCGAGCGTCGTGTGTACTTTTGTAATTAACCAATAGACATATCACGTGTCGAGTGACAGCTGCCGGTACTATATAAACTCGATGACACCTCGAAATTGAATTTAAATGTACGAGAGTACGGTGCTTCTTCTTAGACCAGTGGGCATCTCCGAAGCACCGGTAGACATTTCAATGAAATTTATCTATTATTGATATGTAAAAAAGCTATTGGTGGCCTACATGCAAAATAAAAGTTTTGATTTTGAGACATTGGTGGAATAGCTACATACTAAGCTCCTCGCCATTAACTAAGAAAAAAAAAGAAAAAAACTACTACTGAATTAAGAACCTCATATATTTTAAATAACTACATTATTGGTAAATAATTTTTAATATTTCGCCTTTAATTAATTTATCTTTGGCACAATGGGTTTGCGTAGTATAGAGTTTCAACATGGTCAGTATCTAGCGAACATTATCAAACATGCATATGCGATCATATCTAAGCGATTACATTATTATTAATTTCCTCACAGAGAGGAGAACCTCGGTAGAGGGGTCAACCGTAAGCAGTTTCTGATAGCGCGACACATTTTTCTAGTGCATACAGAATCAGCACATTTTTCCTTCAAGTCTCCACTACAGCACCGCTCTCACTAATCACTGATTGTTACCAAACTCAAATCTTGTATCCACCTTTCGTCACACTCGTCTCGAACTCACCTCACCATTCACCATTCAACATTCGACAACCATTAGTAATTGTCGAACGACATTGTTTCGTCGCACAGTCGAATGCTTCCAGTCGCGTGTCGGCCAACCGGCCCGACAACAGCTCTACCAAAACTGTCACTTCACATCATCACGACACTCCTGAGATGGACACCCCTCCCCCTTCCACGCCTACACTCCTCTCTTCCCATTATACTCACACTAGACCAGAATTGATTAGGACCACCCATCTTTACCATATTTTGATAAACTTGTAATATTATATTGACAGCCTCGGTGGCGCAGTTGTTTTGGGTACGCGGTACGACTGCTGAGCTGAGGCTTCGGGATCGATCCCCGGGTCGGGTGAAGAGATATTGGGTTTTTATATTACGATTACAGCCAGGAGTCTAGAATTGTGCCCGATATGGCGATATGCTCACTATCACATAATGGGACGGAAATACGCTCGGCGAAATGTGGGTGCACTGGTTACACATCTGCCTACCCCTTCAGGGATTACAGGCGTGAGTTCGTTTGTGTGTATTGTTATATTATACTCATATGATCATGAGCCATGCTGTAGACAGTTTTGCCTACAGTACAGCTCAACCGGATCGTTACCACTGTCTCACAGAAAACTGACGCAAAGTAGCGGCTACAGTGGGTGAGATATCCGGAGGCCCAAACCCCCCTCCTCTTCCCAATCCCTAATTATTCCTTTCCTTTAAAGTCAGCAACGCACCCACGATTCTTCTGGTATTGTGGCATACATGGGTAGTGGAGATCACTTACAATCAAATGACCCACTTGCTCGTTTGTTGGCTTGTGCTATTAAAAAAAATATCATTGATTTGGACCACCCATTTTTGCCAGTTTTTAGACTTGAAACATTAGACTGAGGTAGGTTGGTCACGAAATGATATCCTTACTAAAAGTAAGGTACTTACTACGGTTACAAAAAATAGATCTAGAAAAAGACAGCACAGGTAGTCAGATCACGTGAGTACAGGATGTTAGGTAATTATCAGGCCGGATAGTTATCATGGAAGTGTAGATCGTGTTATCGCAGATAGAATTATATGATTTCGAGTCCCCGATGCGTTACACTTACGACAATTGGACCTATTTACGATAACACGAACCAACCCACAGCAATTTCAAATGAAAATACTGATTTTTTACTAAATTCATTAATTTAAATTGATTGTAATACAGAATTTTTTTCAAAATCGTAAATGGAATATATTTCATGTCCGATTTTCCAAAAAAACTACGAGATAACATTAGTTGAAGTTATTGAGTTTAGTAAAACAAAATCAGTAACTCCATTTGAACTTGCTGTGGGTTGGTTCCTGTTTGCGTAAGTAGGTCCAATTGATCAATATACTGCAATAGTAACAAGCCCACTGAGTTTGTCTAGCTGGATCATCTCAGGGCTGGGTCGCGCCGCGTTGAATCCAGCGGTAAAGGAAGCCCACTTGAGTTTGTTTCGCCGGGTCTTCTCAAGGTTGGTCGTTTTGGATCCGGTGGTAGTTTTAAAACACGTGCCGTTTCGAAAATGCCTATGGTCCATATCGACGACCCAAAATATATATCGATTCTGGACTATTCCATAGTAAAAATATGGAGAAATAATAATAATAAATAGATTTAGTGTAATTGCCGAGTGTGTTCCGATGATGCTATGTATGTATGTATACATTAGATGGTACTGATTTCTATATATAAGTTTCTTTTACTTTTGTACTGACTTGTCATAAGCGCTATTTCAATTGCTTACACGATTAATAAACGATTTCATTTCATTTCATAGAATCGACTCAAAATTGTATTAGCTAGTTTTTTCTCAGCCCTGAAGTTCCATTACCAGCGTTACCATTACCAGTTTTACCACTTCGTCTATGTTGCTGTCAAACAGTACTTTCACAATAGAACTCCGACCTGAGCCGCGGTCAGCTAGTTCATTTTCATCAAGCCACGAGTCACATAACTGGACATGACTCATTTAATTCACGTGGACGGTTGCATATATTTCATAACCATGAGGTCAATTCGTGATGTCAAATAATTTGCGTTAAGGCGAAACGCTGCTGTGGATAATGGTTTTATTTGCCTATCATACAAAAGCCTAAAAAAATAGAAAAAAAATGATAGAAAACATAAAAAAAATAATTAATGGATCGTGTGTCAAATTTAATTATTCGTTTTTTAATAAATTTTTTTTAGTAATAACTTGAATGACGAAACGAGCAGGTCGGTCGCCTGATGGTAAGCGCCATGCCTGCCCATAAACAAGAGCAACAGCACACACAACTTTGAATTTCAAAGTACTGCATGGTACTGGACTGCGCTCGTCACCCCAAGACATAAACTGTTAAGTCTCATAATGGTAAATAATTTTACTGGTTTCAATGTCCTTCAAACCGAAACACAACAGTGCTTACACACTGCTGCTTAGCGGCAGTATTAAATAAGGTAGGTATCAACCCAGACGGCTCACGGCGTCTCGAAAACGAGGAACCTAGAACCTAGTAAACCTAGTAAAAATGCGTTATCTTTACATAGTATAAAATGAAGTCGCTTCGCTGTCTGTTCGCTCAGATCTTTTAAACTATTCACAAGATTTTGCAAATGCAGTTTTCAGCAATAGATAGAGTGATTCATGAGAAAGGTTTATATGTATAATACATACATATTATAATACAGAAAAACTGAAAAATCAAAGATTTGTAACGTGATGTCGTAACAAACATACTTTTACCCGTACGAAGCCGGCGCGGGTCGCTAGTTTATCTAAAATGTATTCATATCTGCTCTATGTTAAATATAAATGACGTACTGTACCTTAACAGTTAGCGAGTACAAGAATCAAGTCTGCGATACGATTGTTGTCCTCAGAGATAAGTATTGGCTTGTTCGGTTGACACAATATGCCTACTAACAGCCACCGCCAAAACGAACGACTTAGGAAAAGTAATTTAAAGCTGAGATCTCCATTTTTTATTTTATTGAATGACGAGACGAGCATGGCGCTCGCCTGATGGTAAGCGCCTGCTCATAAACTGAAGCAACACCACACAGAACTTTGAATTACAAAGCATTGCATGCCACTGAACTGCGCTCGTCACCCCGATGTTTAGTCCCATAATGCCCAGTAATTTAACTGGCTTCAGTGTCCTTCAAACCGAAACACTATAGTGCTCACACACTGTTGCTTGGCGGCAGAAATAGAAAAAGCGGTGATACCAACCCAGACGGCCTCTCCTCTTGCATACGAGGGACCTACCACCGTGTAACTTGTTAACTGGAACTTGAACTACCGTATACATGGATAGCGACAAGCGTACACATGGTGAAAAACCTATCGAAGGGCCCGTTATATTGGCTCGTTCTGGTGTCAGCCAATGTATACACAGTAACATCAGACTATCATAATTCCAATGACAGGAGACAATGCATCTCTCGACGGTCATATTTAGACTCTACTGTACTTACCATCATGTCCAGCGCAGTTACTATATTATTTAGCTAGGATAAAAAACACTCGCCATAGTCTACTTTGCTAAGCCATGGGTCATAGCATGATATGCATACAAGCCTTTCTCACGAATCACTATCTATAGCTGAAACTGCATTAAAATCCGTTGAATAGTTTAAATGTTCTAAGCGAACAGAAAGCGGAACCGACTTCATTTTATACTATGTAAAGATTCATGCGAAGTATTCATCGTTTAAAAATTTTAGCTACTCCTACATTACTACATTTATTGTTGTATATGTAATAGATTTAACAGAAGTGAAAAACCAAGAAGTACAAGATTCGAATTAACATATTGGAGATACAATACAGGGAAGGGATGATTAAGGTAAAGAAGGGGACGGGGGATAAAGGGCTCTGGATATCTCATCCACATAGATATTTATATAATAATAAATACACCCAACAATCACACGAATAGTCCTGACCCCACAGTAAGATACGAGTCTTGTGTCGTGGGTATCAGGAACTACGAGACACTCGGTCTCACAACACCCAGACCCCGAAACAAATATTTGCGGATCCCACAAACATTTGTCTCGGTGAGGGGATCGCGGCTTCTTGCTTCACAGCTGGCTACTGGCCCGCTGCGCCACGGTTGTCAAGGAGGTTATAAAGTACATAAGTATCTAGTTTACGCAGTCGTTGTTAATAGAAATGTAACAATACAATTCTGTCTGCGTTATTGCAACATGACATTGCAAACAGGGTCCGGTCGCGTTCTACTTGTCCGTCTGTATGTCACGTGATTAGCTAATGTGATTGGTCAGAATGGTTGAAAAATTCCAGTTTGTAGTAATATATCACAGAAAAAGTGGTTGAAATTGATTTTATCTCGCTTTAAGTTGAATTTATACCATTATTAATATAATAAAAGAAGTATGTAATTATTATGTGTATATTCGGATTACCAGTCGGCAGTTGGGTCTGCAGTTGGGTCGGCCATTGGGTCGGCAATTGGGTCGGCAGTTGTGTCGGCAGTTGGGTCGGCAGTTGGGTCGGCAGTTGGGTCGGCAATTGGGTCGTGTCGTGTCGTGTCGTGCCGTGCCGTGCCGTGCCGTGTTGGGTTGTGTTGTTTTGTTGTGATGAGTAAACATATAATCTGAATAAATATACTTAAGTTATAAGTTTCCACTTTTATCGACGATCCCTGACTGCCATTTTTTTTGTTTATTTTTTCTTTCAAATCGAAGCTCATGGTTGTTTTTTGTTTACGCATATCTTTTTACAGAGAGGTCAAATATCTAGTACTCCTATTTTTATTAGAAATGGTGTTGTGGGTACAACGGAATGTGTGTCGGCTGTTGGGTGTACATTATTTGTTTCTTCTGCAAATCCAAATCACCCAGACGCAAACAGATAAAGATCGGCACAGTAACAAGTCAGTAACGTAGTGGCATGCGAGTTGCGACGCACGACTTGTGACGTCTGCGCGTACTACGAAACGTGGACGCGTGCCAACTGCCAGCGGGCCTCGACCGACCGTGGTAGGGTTGACACAGTTTTATTTATAAATAAAATAAATACACCCAACAGTCACACACATAGTCCCGACCCCACAGTAAGATACGAGTCTTGTGTCGTGGGTATTAGGAACTTTCGGTTTCAACACACAGACCCGAAATAAACATTTGTGGATCACGCAAAAATTTGTCTCGTTGCGGGATTGAACCCGCGGCCATTCGTCTCGCAGCTGGCTACTCGCCCGCTGCGCCACGGACATTGTCAAAATGCAAATAAGCAATAACATTTCAACTCGCATCAAGTAAAAATTAAGATATTAATTTTAACAATTGTTAAAACTATAAGAGCCCGACCTCGAAGCGCGCACAAGGGGTTTCGGGGAAGTCATTTGGGAGGTGTTCAGTTGATATACACGCGTACAGAAGAATTATTTATATACATATTTTATAATTTAGAACTAAGTATCTTGTATTAATTTATTGTACATCTTACGTCTCGGGGTGACGAGCGCAATTCAGTGCCATCCAGCGCTTAGTAAGTCAAAGGTATGTGTGGTGTTGTTTATATTTATGGGCAGGCTTGACGCTTACCATCAGGCGAACGCCTTGCTCATCTCCTCATATTAATCAAATAAAAAAATAAACACGCATCAAATACAAACGAATTGAGAACCTCTGCTGCTTTGAGGTCGGTTGAAAAATAAATTCAAAATCCTGCCAACCCTACACGAGACGCACAAAGCCGCACGCGCCGCGACACGTCCCAATAAAAAGACGCGCGCCGGCGTCCGCATCGTTTTAAACTAATTATCCGCTGTCGAATGCGCCATCCTAATTATTTTGTTATACAACACATTTCGCACCGCAGCGTCTAGACGACCTGTCCGATTGCAGAATGCGGCCGTGACGGAATAGTTCCAAGACTGTGGGGCATTTATAATCAACTAGCTGTCCCTCGCGGCTTCATGTGAATGTTACTGCTTTGCTCCCATGGGTTGTAGCGTGATATACATATAAACTTTTCTCATGAATCACTCTATCTATAGCTGAAAACTGCATTAAAATCGGTTGAACAGTTTAAAAGATCTAAGCGAACAGACAGCGGAAGAGAGGCCATAGGTCAAAAGAGGCCATAACCCATGAGTTTGTTTCGGCATTTCTTCTCATGGCTAGCCACGAAATGCCGATAAAAGATAAATATATAAATAAATATAATCTAGTATAAAATTATTGACATGTAAAAGTGATATTTATGATCCAATTTACAGAATAAATGATTTGAATTTGAATTTGGAAGCGACTTCATTTTATAGTATGTAAACACTAGCTGTCCCTCGGGGTTTCATCTGCATGTTACTGTCCTGCTCCCATGGGTCATAGCGTGATATACGTATAAACCTTCCTCATGAATCACCTTATCTATAGCTGGAAACTGCATTAAAATCGGTTGCATAGTTTAAAAGATCTAAGCGAATAGACAGCGGATGCGACTTCTTTTGATACTATGTAAAGATAATAATAATCATCATTTCTTTTGGTTTCAGAGCTATATATTACATTGCGCATTACATCCTGAATACTGAATGACTTATGATTTTTCCCTGAAGATCTAGGTAACATCACGGATTGATTTATAATAATAAGAATTCTAGCCCTCGTCCCACAATTGGGCAAGAGTCTCCTCAACTACACAAATGAGTGAAGATAGGCCTTAGTCCACCACGCTGGCCTAATGCAGGTTGGTAGACTTCACATATCTTCGAAATTCTTATGAAGATTTTTTTGAGATATGCAGGTTTCCTTACGGTGTTTTGTTAAAGCAAGCGATAATCAACAATTAATATATGTACACCAACCTAGAAAAGTCAGAGGTGCATGTTCTTTAGGCTTGTTTCAAAGCTGTGACTTTCGTCTCAACTGTCGGACCACTCCCCGCTGAGCTATCGCTGCTCACAGATTGTTGGGAAATATAAATTTAAAAATACTTTTTAGGAGACCACTCTGGTCAATGTACATATATTTCGAGGTCTAATCGTAATACAATATTTTAAGTTATTGAGTTATAATTTTACAGTAGTACGTAAGCATTAGACAAGAGAAAAAAAGGATATTATGTCAATCTCTAGTGATGCTAGTTGACACGACGCGACGGTGCACAGGAAGAGTTTGGGTAGTGATTTCCAACACAGATCTTTGTCATTATTTGGCACATATAATAACACACGCACGCATACAGACACACACACACCACAATTTTCTTTTAAGCAGTAAAACTGCTCAATATGTAGCAAAATGTCACAAACTGTAGGTATGTAGACCAAAAAATATTAATACAGTTTTTTGTCAACTTTAACCGGAGTCTTGAGATACAAGCATGTGGCTTAGTTCAAGACTCGCAGAAAATTATGTCTACCAGTTTTGTTCTCTATGCTAATAAAGTATTAATTATTATTATTATAAATCAAAGTCTACAGTACAAGTCATGTACTGTGTGACATTAAATTTATGTTAAACTAAATAAGCGTGGTATGTCGTGTTATTTGATTGGCGTCTAATTAATGCACAAGGTGGTAGGTCTCTCTTAGGCCAGAGGCCCGGCCGCCTGGGTTGGTACCACCGCTTTGTCTATTTCTGCCGCCAAGCAACAGTGTGTAAGCACTGTTGTGTTTCGGTTTGAAGGACATTAAAGCCAGTAAAATTACTGGGCATTATGAGACTTAACATCATATGTCTCAGGGTGACGAGCGCAGTTTAGTGCAATACAGTGCTTTGTAATTCAAATTTATGTTTGGTGTTACTTCTGTTTATGGGCAGGCGTGGAGCTTACCATGCTTGCGAACGACTTGCCCGTCTCGTCGTTCAATTTAATAAAATAAATATTTAATAGAAGTAATAGATGGGTTACTTCTTTCTGTGCCTTTATAATAATATTATTTGGTCTACTTATACCTAGAGATAATATTATGGAATTTATTGTTTATTGTGTGCAATAATTTAACCAGTGGCCCCTTTCTTAATGTCAGTAGCAATATCTTTTGTGAGTGTCATAAAAGTCCGGTCTTACAGAATTCTAACAAAACTAAGCACAGACTTCCGAAAGTGTAGAGTTTTTAAAGACACAGTACCCATAATTTCAAATACATTCTGCTATGTTAAAACACATATTCGGATTTCCTTCTGAAAATGTATACCCGGCGCCATCGTGGCTTATTCTCGCAGAAATATTTTAGTCAACAGCTGAGTATTTATTGCACCACATGAATTAAAGTCACAGTTCAGTTAATTGCGGTCATGAAAGTCATAAAATAAATGTCGTCTAATTATTTGAAGTTAATTAGCATAGCTTCGGAAATATGCTACAAATTTATTACTTGTTTTTAATCAAGCACTACAACCATTATCAAAATATTTTTAATCCAGCTTCCAATTTTAACAAAGACAAAACAACAGGTGCAATAATTTATTGTAACAATGTTTTAGATTACCTATATGAAAACACAGTTCTGAATTACATCAAAATTTACAATCATTGTGAACAGTTGCTACAGAAAATACAGCCTTACCATCTAAAATAATAGTAATCATTTTCATAAAACGACTGGCACTTTCGTGGATCTTTGTGATTCTGGCCTCTGTTTGAAGCCATATAAGGATCAGAACGGCATGAACAATCTTTTGAAGAATTCTTTTTACGGGTATTCTTCTTTCTCATCGGTCTGACGTCGAATTTAGCTGATCTTTTTGTACAAGTCGCGGCATCTTTTGAACAGACATTAGTCGCTGAAGATTTTATTGATGTAGCTTTATCTTTTGTAAAGCATGGGGCTGTACTAGATTTGCTTTTAGCACAGCATACTGATTTTTGTGACTTCGGCGCCACTAAATCACAACACGTACTAACAAAAGAATCTTCAGAGCTCAGTTTTGTCAAGCAGCAAACGTGTTTTTGACTGTGGATCGACGGCGTGGGTGATTTAACGGATGTATGACAAATATCAGTGGCAGAACCGACGCCTATGCTCTTGTTGGATGCAATATCGGAATACTGTGATATTGCCAAAGTATTGCAAGATGAACAACTTAGTACCTTTTCTATGCTAGGAACTTCTGCCTGACATCGTTGAGCAGTCGATACGGAGGATTTCTGCGACGCTACTACACTATTTAATTTCGTTATGCAATTTTTGCATATGTTTTTAATTTCTAACTCGCTTTTAGACTCTGTTTTTGATGGCACTGGCGTGTAAGAAGGTAATATTATTCTTTTCAGGGCCTCAAGCATAGATCCCTTTAAAACACATTCATTTCCGGAGTCTGCTATATCTTCTTGTTTTTTCTTTGCCATTTTTTCTTCAAAAGTGCATACTTTTGGTGGTTTCTTTATAACCTTTATTATACAACAGCTATCTGCGTTTTTAGGCATTACTTTTTTCTCTAAGTCTTTATTTAGATCTCTAATATGTGAATTGACAATAGGACTTAATTTTCGACTAGCAGCTTTACTCGGCGTAATATTCAGATCACTAGTGGAGGTCCAAGCATCTCTCCATACAGCATCAGTTGAAGTAGATTTGTTTTGTTCATTTTTATTTTTTATTTTGTCGGGATAATTTTCGTCTTCCCTACAAATTGGTAAGCAGTAAGTACCTCTGTCTTCCACTGGTGGCTTCACTTTTACTTCTTTACAACATGCTTGTATGGATACATTAGATACAGGTTTTTGCAAATCTTTCAAATAGGTTTGAGGTTCACCGCCACAAACGGATACTAACTTCTTTGGACAGCAAATTTCAAGCGATGTTGATTTCGAAAAATTGCCACATTCTTTTTGTGTATGACATGATTGTGATTCTTGAGGTAAAGTTATTTTAGGGGTTCTTATGGAGAAGCAAGAACCTCCATCAATATTCACAGTCATGTCTTTATTTGATGTTGTTTTAGGATTATATGCAGACTTACATGAACGCAGTTTCGGCTCAGCCATTTGTTGACTTCTGCAAATATGTTCAGATTTAGTTTGTTTAGGGTCGGGATAGCCTGAACCTCTTCTATTTCCTTCATAGCCTCCTCCGCCTCCAAGGTTATTGAAAATTTCTTTACTTTCAGTTTTATCAAAAGTTTTAGGTTTCCGAGCATTTCTTCTTTCTGTCTTGATTGTTATAACTTGTTTTTCTTCGCTTATGGTTCCGTCCTCATTTTGCAAACGTGTTACTTTTACGATTTCTTTGAATTTTGTTTCAAAATGGCCTAGCTTGTCTTCGATTTCTGAAGAAATGTTATAAGTACTTTCATAACGCCGTGGTTCTTCTGTGGGTCTATCATCTGAACGTGTAATGTCCATAGATTTAGAAGTACCAATCCGCGATGCAGATGCACCGGAAACTTCTAAAGCCTTTCTACACAAATCACAAAGAGGCTGAGCATTTGCAAAATCTTCAAATTTTTCCTTCACTTGATTGCAAGATCTAATAAACTTTTCTATACTTGGAAACATAATGCCTTCCATTTTGTATTGTTCAGTAAGATCAATCACATCATCGATGTGAGACACGAGATGTTCGAGACGTTTTCTATTTTCCTTAACATTGTCTGCACTTCTACACGGTACTATATTGAGTAGGATTTCTGGTGTCTCACGTTTACTTCGGTCTGCTTTCTTACATAATAGACATACTGTTTCTACGGCTTTTTCATCTGCTGCAAATATTGCACGGCAACAAGTACACGTGTGTTCTTCTTTTTTCTTCGCTGTTTTCATCTGTTTAAATCTTTTCAGTCTAAATAATTCTTCTCGTTCTCTTTCCTCCAATTCATATATTATATATTTTATTGTTTGTTTCAGTTTTGGTATATTTATCTTTGTTATGACATTCCATCGCCTGCGAATTCAAATTGTTCGTCTCAGATACCGCTCGATTTTAATTATAGTTTTGCTGCCGAAAAACTCACCCTTCTCTTGATGAAACAAAATTCCTATATATTTCTAATCTGCATTACCCATCCCTGATTTTAAGTAAAAAAAAATAATAAAACAAAATGTTTTAGCAGTTTATTGTAATAAATGGCTAATTATCATTAACTAAGAAAATCTTCATGAAATTAATTTTAAAAACATGAAATTGAAATAATTGAAGAGTAATTACAGTTAGGAAGAGGTTGTTAAATCACTTTGTGATTGACAAATTATTCTAAAAGGATCTTTTGTCCATAATATCATTTAAGCTGGTGCTTCCTATAGCGTTAGCAGAAATGCATGATCTTAAACTAGGCTCTGTCATAGAGGACTTTCTTGTAAAATGCTCTGATTGACTTCTGAAAATAAATCCACGTTGATTCTGATTTGGCACCAAACACAACGCAACTTTTTTTTCTCTCTCTTCAATCAATGATTCAAAAGACATATCGCCAAAATCTTCATCATCGTCATCATCAATTGTGGTCTCATTCGGATCGTGCTTCTCTTTTCTTACTACTATAGTCTCTCTTTCTTCTCTCACAGTGCCATCCTCATTCAGCGTTCTTGTTACTCTTATTATTTTGCGTACTTTCTTTTCAAAATAGCCTAACGTGCTGTCCACTGGGGTCATTAGTTTATCTTCCTTCTCTTCTTCGCTCTCTGTCATGTATCTACGACATACGTCACAGATATCAGATGGCTCTTCTGGTGTAATGTACAGGGGTAGAGGTTCCTTTTCTTGCGGTGGTTTGCTGCAGCTTTCGCATATATTATCATCAACTGTGTCTACTAGGGGTATTCCAGTACAGGTATTACATGCCGGAGCTGATGGTTCTGAGACATATTTTTCTTCTTGGAATATTTCGTTACATGTGTCACATAGATCTTTTAAGGAATCATCCATACTGCACACACAGCTACCACTGCATGTTGGATGCAGCATTATACCTTCTGTATCTTCTTCAGGATACTTTTTGTATAAATCCACCTTTGCTTTTGTCATCTCGCAGGATTTTATAAATTCTTCCATACTTTCAGTTATCAAGCCCTCTTTCTTAAATTTCGATATTAAATGCATGATATCTTCTATATTAACTTCAAGCTCATCTAAAATATTTAGTTGCTTAACACTTTCGGGTTTTAGTTTTTGTTGAGATTCAATTCGTAATTTTATATCTTCGCAAGATTTTATGAAGCCTTCGACACTAGCGGATACAAGCCCACTGGCTCTAGCCTCCCTGCTTAATTCTATTGTTTCCTCAATTTGACTAACTAACCTTTCCAAGCCTTTTTCGTTAAGCGACTTTTTATCTTTGTCTTTTTGGAGTGCTAATTTTGTTTTAAAATCTTTGCATGATTTTAAAAAGTCTTCAAGGCTAGCAGACAATAGACCCTCTGATTTAACTTTCATTGTTAGACTTTCTAAATATTTAACGTGTTCTTTTAAATGGTCTAACTTTTCTTGATTCGCGGCTTCTTGTGTACGGGAGTCAATTTTAGATTTAACCAGTTCACAAGATTTAAGAAATTCTTCGACACTTGGTGAAAACAATTCTTCCTTTTGATACTGTTTAGTAACTTGTATCACGTCATCAATTTGATTTTTGAGTTCCTTGAGACGGCCCTGTGTTTCTTCTGTTACTAGTTTAATCTCATCTTTCTTGACGTATATATTTAACTTTTCATCAACTTCTTCGCATGTTCGGACAAAATTATCGACGCTAGGTGATAATTTTGCTTCATCTCTAAATTTATTTATGGCATTTGTAACTTCGTTTAAATGTTTTCGCAAATGTTTAAGTTTAGATTGCAAATGATCTTCAGATTGCTCGCTACTTACTTCACTTTGAAGCATAGTTTCAAATTTTATCCTAGCCTCCTCGCATGCTATCAAAAGATCGTATACATCGATTTTATCAATTTTCTTCAAACTTGATCCAAGAGTAATAATTTTTCTCAACTGTTCCATCAAGTATTCTAATCTTGATACTTCATTAGGTTCTGCTTTAGTTAAGATATTCAAAGGGTCCAATGCCCTCCTCGAATGAACAGTTCTTGCAGACTCTTTTTTTAATTTGTGGACGGGCTCTAAAATCCGCTCTGATGCTGTTTTATTTTTGTATTCTTTGGCCCCTTCTAACTGCTTAAGTGAAAGTATTGATTTAGTAATAATTATATCTGATGCTTTTTTAAACTTTCCTCCAAGCTTTTGAGAGCAAATCGGACATACATGACCAGGCTCCTCGTGAACAACTTTAGTCTTTACTTTTTCTTTGTTTTGTTTTATTCTTTTTATTCTAAATAATTCTTCCCTAGAAAATTCTTCCATCTCTATGGTTATGTAAGTGAGTGTCGCTTTTATTCTTGGTATGGTGATTTTTCTTAATACGTTCATCTTCCTAGACCAAAAATATGACTTGCATTATTTATTATTCAGTATCATAGCTGCCGAAACCTACCCTTTTATCTTCAAGGACTATCTGGGTACATTCAAAACGGACGGAAAGGTATTTATCAAAAATTAAGAATGGAATATATAAAAACGATATAATATTGTATCGTCAATAATGTTTAATGTTGTCCGAAATTTAAAAATTATGTTGAATAGAAATGAAAAGAAATGTTCCGGCTTATTTTCCTTAGTTTTCTTGCAATAATATCGTTAGCTGACTTATAAATTAGCAGACTAGGCATCGTTCCTAATATCTTTCCAATTATTTGCGTTTGTGATAGGGTAAAATATGAGCTAATAAGAATCACAATCCTCATTTTTTTGAACTTCTTTGTCTCTCTTAAATGTATCACTGATGAAGCTTAATATACTTTTAAATTCTTCCTCAGAACTTGAACCATTGTATGCATTGCCTTGAACAGAAGATTTATTACTAACACAACCGAACTTCTGTTTTATAGCAACATCACTATTTGTATAAAGGATGGTAGTTGATGAATTATTGTCTATCATCAAATCGTTAGTGTTTGTAGATGAGTCTCGTCGAAAATCTATATGTGCATTTGTACAAACAGATTGGTTAATATTAAAATATTTTTTTGACTTTATTGTCATCATTCCTACGGTCTTTTTACCAGGATAACGAATGGATGGCGACGAGTCATCTGATGATTGATACACAGTTCTCCCAAGATTGATATTTGATTCAGTCTGTGTTTTTACTGGAACTTTAACTACCCTCTTGAGCTTAACAACCTTCTTTTCTTCCGTAATTGTACCGTCTTCGTTTTTGATACGTAATATCTTTGTTATTTCTTGTATTTCAGTTTCAAAAGTGCCTAACTTTAGATCATTTTCAATAGGTGGTTGCGAATATACTTCACACAAATCGGGAACAGGTGGAGTAAATGATATTTCAATTGATTCCATATTTGGAGGTGGTGTGGCTAAATATTTTGCCGATTCTATTTCTTCTTCTTCAGCTTCCTTTGCCTCGTGTTTCACGGCCAGCTCTTCATCATATTTCTTTTTACATTTCTCACAAATTTGTTCAATATCAATGTCAGATGGTATCGGTCCTATAATATCCTCCTTGTTTTTTAACTTCCCCTGTAGTATTTCTGCAGTTTTCAAAAAGTTTTCCACACTCTCCGATAGTGCACCTTGATCTTCAATATCCTTAGATATATCAATTATTTCTCTTATATGTGCTTTAAATTGTTCTAGTTTCTCATTTTCCTTTTTACCTTTAGCGGGCAGAACGTCCTTCAATTTATTTGGAATTAACAATGCCCCACATAGAATACACTTAGCTACGGCAACTTCTTCTTCACCCTTTGCTTTCAAGCAGAACGGACAAGTAGTAATTTCTTCAACCTTCTTCTCCTTTAGTTTGCGTCTTTTTACTTCGAGCACTTTCTTTAGTCTATATAAATCTTCTCTCGCCATCTCTTCTAGCTCATCCACAATGTATTTCATGCTGGATTTAATTCTTGGTATGACAACTTTGGCCAGCATGTTCATTTTCCTGTCAAAATTGAGATTTTTAACTCTTGACTTTCAAGCTGCCGAGTGTCTTTTTAAGGACTGTACGGGATAAGTATTGCCTTAAATGTAACTAATACATAGCTTCTTCCAAAGTGCTTCATTATTTAAATCTTCTCTGTTTTTACTTGGCAATTGCACCATTGACGGATGATTTTTTATTAGACCTAATTAAATAACAGCTATGTGCTTGCACTATCAATCGTATTATGTAATTTTAAGCGTTCTTAATTATCAATTAATACTTATTAACGTTAATTTGCGTAATATAACTTAATTACTCACATTCACGTCTTTAATAAAAGCAAATGTTCAGAATTCTTGCACGGTTAATACATAATTACTAAGCATTATTTTGATCTGTATTTTAAGGCTATTTGTTTTTAAAATATCGTCTATGGAAAAATATGACTCCAAGTCAGAGTTAAAGAATACATCCACTCACATCTGATTTGAACTATTTAATAATCTCGTCCGATGCAGGTCACTTAACGAATTTGGATCAATAGCCCATTTAAAGGATTTTTAATCCACTCACGAGGTCTTTGACATCTTCTAACGACAATCACATTACAGCTATTGGGACGGATATCCTAATCTTCGATGTATGGAGTCTTTTGATATTGTTGTTACTACCAGTATTATGATCATAAATCTATAATTAGTTTTTAACTCGAGAGACTAAAATGACGTATAAAGTTTTTCACGATTCCACCTTTTTTTTTTTTTTTTTTATAGCATAGGCCGGCAAACGAGCAAGTGGGTCACCTGATGGTAAGTGATCTCCACCACCCATGTACGCCCACCACCAGAAGAGTCATGGGCGCGTTGCCGACCTTAAAGGAAAGGGATAATTAGGGATTGGGAAGGGGAGGGGATTTGGGCTTCCGGTTATCTCACTCACCGTACGAAACGCAGCAGCAAGCCGCTACTTTACGTCGGTTTTCTGTGAGACAGTGGTAACGATCCGGACGAGCCAGCCCATTCATGCTGTAGACAAAACTGTCTACAGCGTGGCTCTACCACTCAAAAACATTATGTAGAGTTATTCTAGCTAAAAATAATATTTCTGGAATATTTATTAGTTAATTCTACCATTACTAAATTGCTAAAGTACTCTGATACGGCAGTTGCACCTGTTTTTCTCGGAAACAAAACGGACTTGGTTTATCGTCAAACTTCATGACGTCAGACAGACGTCGTCACACATTAATATTTTCTTTTATTTTAATGTAATTCCTAACTAATCTAACAAATTGTAGGTATTTATTATTTCCATTTGCAATAATTGTTTTCAACGCATGCTGTGGCTTCTGAAGGTAATGCATTTATCATGTTCCTCGAATGTTATTGTATTATTATGTCATAATGTAATTACCACTGATTGTCCCAAAAATAAATAAATTACGACTACAAAAAAAAAAAAAAATTAATACATGTTAGAATGCTAAATCTCTAGTATAACCATATGGATGTAGTTATTTATTAGATAAGTACCGATTTTAGGCATCTCCATAAGTCACATCGATACAAAATAACTTAAAAAACTTAAGATCGAATGTAAATCTTTAAACTCTTAATCTTAGTTTTAATTATAAATAATATTATGTAGTATTTAACTCATCTCTATTTTGGCACCTTTGTCCTTAGTCCTTACGTTAAATCTATTGAGAATTAAAGAAACACATTGATGACATTAATCATAGCTTTGTTGTATAACTATATCATTTAAGAATTTTTCTTGAGGATGGTTTACCTATTACGAGTATATATTTGTATTTAACCAGTGTGAAGCCGGGGCGGATTGCTAGTAAAGGTAAAATACATCGCAATACTATTTCCCCGTAGGCACATGTTTCATACAGCCAAAGAATGAACGATACAAGATTCAAACTGATAGGATAAAATTAATATAAATTTCAGCCAGTACATTTAATAATTCTGGTACTAATAGAAATACATCCCCGTCCAGTCCTTAGAGAGACGGAAGGGCGAGCTCTTCGGCAGCATGGCGTTTTAATGGCTTAGTAATCTAAAATATTACTGGTCACAAAACCAGCTAACACCTTTGTACTACAACTATTATTTTTATTTCAAATATTTTAAATTTGGAATGTCATATTCGCAGTTGGCCATCTTGCTTGTTTATGTAATGGATGCAAATATGCAATAACATGTTAATCCACATCGACAAAAAATGTATATGTCAATTTTATTTTGCTAGATTCATTGACGTAAATCAATAATTTAATGTTCTATTTGCATAATTGTACGTGAGAAATGTTAAATTTATATATTTTTTTATAAACTACGGAATTTAACCTAATTAAATGTCATAAATTTAGCAAAATAAAATCAACATCTTAATTTTTACTGATGTGGGTTAACATGTTATTGCATATTTGCATCCGTATATTCAACTACCTAAGTTTATGATCATAGACTGAAGTCTAACCCAAATTGAAATCAAAGAAGAATATAAAATAATTTGTTCTATAGATTTGCAAAATACGTGAGTTTTACCGCACCCGTGTGCAGAATAAAAAATTGGTGCGTGTACTTATGTACGCGCGTGAGAAGTTATACTTCTTTGGCATCATTAAATAACCAATAATAAGTATTTAACATTAATAATTTAATAATATTTAGTGTTAATTATATTAAATAAAAGTATTTTAATTTATATCAACATATCCACTCGACATGATAGAAGTACATTCTACTCTCTTCGCGTTTATGCGAGCCTGGTACTTGTTCCGAATAAGAAAAAACCTAAAGAGTTTTTCTTTGTCCAAATCGTCATTTGTTTATTAATTACGGCTACTCGCCATGAAAAATGGACATTCTACTCTCTTCGCGTTTATGCGAACCTGGTACTTTTTTTACGGCACCATGTTCCAAATTATAAAATAAAAACCGCATCTATATATAATTATATATATATATATTTATATTTATTTATTTATTTTTTTATTTCACTCTCATCATTTTTTCATAACGCGCCTAACTTCATACTGCTCTCATCATTTTTTCTTAACGCGCCTAACTTCATACTGTTAATTTTTTGTGTCACAGGTGCGCGCGCATCTTAAAATTTCACTCTCATCATTTTTTCATAACGCGCCTAAAGAAGTATAACTTCAAAAAAACAATTTTAAATACATCGTTACAAATAAGCTGTATAAATATTCTTTATAAAACAAACACATATCTGCTGAATTCTGTCTATGGTCACAAACACATATTGTCCAAACAAATGTACCAACTACATGAAAATTGAGACAAATCAATGATGTTACGAAACGTGTTCGATTTAAAATGTCTGCGGTTGGGAATTAATTAACTCATTTGTACAAATCTCCATTATTTTGAGTCGGCTTTTGCCCGTGGTTGTGCTGGCATATCGTAATCTGTTTGTAAGCCTTAGGGACGTTGGTATTAAGTAAAATTCTATATACAAAATACACGTTTAGTGGCTTATTTTATTACTTTTTTATAGGAAAAGATTGAAAAGGGGGCAATTAAGGTCACTTGATGTTGTATATGATTACTAACACCCATGACCCCAATAATGTCTGGAATGGTGGAAACAGCAATTTTTAAGAAAAGTGGGGATTGACAGAATATAGAAAACGGAATAGGCGTAAAAAAGATGAAAACGCGTCATTAAAATGTTGACACATTCGTAACAACATTAACACACATTGGTAAAGATTTGGTCACATTAATACAAACAATATAGTCATAATTATCAACAGTAGCAACAGACTCGCTGGTGGTAGGAGATTCATATCCACCCGGATAACGTCAGTCGTCCAGCTTCAAACCGAAAATTACTATTTTGTTCACTAACAATTCCAACCAAAAACGACTCGATCGAAATCGATCAATTCGGTCTCACTTATAAAACAAATTAAAACACAGTTAATTAGTTTATTTCTGGGATCGTTCTGGATATCACTCTATCACAAAATATACAATTGCATTAATGTGACCAAACTTTCAGCCCATAGGTCGTATAGTATTATCTCTTACTTGGTGGCGCTCTTGTGAGCCTGATCCAGCTGGTAGAAGCTTGTCCTTTGTTGGAGCATCACTATCAGCCTCTTCAGTAGATCCAACCATGCCATCTTCGCCTCATTTATCGTCTGCCCACCCTTGTCTATCCCCAGGTGTTCGTATGGAGCGAGTCCAGTCTGTGAAGATAATGTGATGGTATTATACAGAGTCGCAATCAAGACCATGTTTATTGTACAAGGTGGTAGGTCTCTCGTATACCAGAGTATGTCTGCGCAAGTTACCACCGCTATCAGTGGCGCAGGCTCCGTACACCACAACTTCCCTTTATAAACTTGTCAAAATGTAATATAAGTACCTGGGCGACCGAGCTCTGCTCGGGTGAAAAAAAAAAGTGTGCGTTCGGGACGCTCGACAGAAGTGATAACATAAACTAATGTGGGTTAAAGTGAGAGCGGAAGGAGCCTGCCTAATGCTATGTATGCGTGAGGGAAAGGGAACCCAGACAGAGTGGCGCCTTAAGTCGTGTCAAAGTCGTGTCAAAGTCGTGTCAAAGTCGTGTCAAAGTCGTGTCAGAGTCGTGTCAGAGTCGTGTCGGGGTCGTGTCAAAGTCGTGTCAAAGTCGTGTCAAAGTCGTGTCAAAGTCCGGTCAAAGTCGTGACAAAGTCGTGTCATAGTCATGTTAAAGTCGTGTGAAAGTCGTGTCGAAGTCGTGTCGAAGTCGTGCCGAAGTCGTGTCGAAGTCGTGTCAAAGTCGAGTCAAAGTCTTGTCAAAGTCTTGTCAAAGTCGTGTCAAAGTCCGGTCAAAGTCGTGTCAAAGTCGTGTCAAAGTCGTGTCAAAGTCGTGTCGAAGTCGTGTCAAAGTCGTGTCAAAGTCGTGTCAAAGTCGTGTCAAAGTCGTGTCAAAGTCGAGTCAAAGTCGTGTCAAAGTCGTGTCAAAGTCGTGTCAAAGTCCGGTCAAAGTCGTGTCAAAGTCGTGTCAAAGTCGTGTCAAAGTCGTGTCGAAGTCGTGCCGAAGTCGTGTCGAAGTCGTGTCAAAGTAGTGTCAAAGTCGTGTCAAAGTCGTGTCAAAGTCGTGACAAAGTCGTGACAAAGTCGTGTCGAAGTCGTGCCGAAGTCGTGTCGAAGTCGTGTCGAAGTCGTGTCAAAGTCGTGTCAAATTCGTGTCAAAGTCGTGTCAAAGTCTTGTCAAAGTCGTGTCAAAGTCCGGTCAAAGTCGTGGCAAAGTCGTGTCGAAGTCGTGCCGAAGTCGTGTCGAAGTCGTGTCAAAGTCGTGGCGAAGTCGTGTCGAAGTTGTGTCAAAGTCGTGTCAAAGTCGTGTCAAAGTCGTGTCAAAGTCGTGTCAAAGTCGAGTCAAAGTCGTGTCAAAGTCGTGTCAAAGTCGTGTCATAGTCGTGTCAAAGTCCGGTCAAAGTCCGGTCAAAGTCCGGTCAAAGTCGTGTCATAGTCGTGTCAAAGTCTTGTCAAAGTCGTGTGAAAGTCGTATCGAAGTCGTGTCGAATCGTGTCGAAGTCGTGTCGAAGTCGTGTCAAAGTCGTGTCATAGTCGTGTCAAAGTCGTGTCAAAGTCGTGTCAAAGTCGTGTCAAAGTCGAGTCAAAGTCGAGTCAAAGTCGTGTCAAAGTCGTGTCAAAGTCGTGTCAAAGTCGTGTCAAAGTCCGGTCAAAGTCCGGTCAAAGTCCGGTCAAAGTCGTCACAAAGTCGTGTCATAGTCGTGTCATAGTCGTGTCAAAGTCTTGTCAGTCGTGTGAAAGTCGTGTCGAAGTCGTGTCGAATCGTGTCGAAGTTGTGTCGAAGTCGTGTCAAAGTCGTGTCATAGTCGTGTCAAAGTCGTGTCAAAGTCGTGTCAAAGTCGTGTCGAAGTCGTGTCGAAGTCGTGCCGAAGTCGTGTCTAAGTCGTGTCATAGTCGTGTCAAAGTCGTCGAAGTCCGGTCCAAGTCCGGTCGAAGTCCGGTCGAAGTCCGGTCGAAGTCCGGTCGAAGTCCGGTCAATGTCCGGTCAAAGTCACGACAAAGTCGTGTCATAGTCGTGTCAAAGTCGTGTCAAAGTCGTGTCACAGTCGTGTTAAAGTCCGGTCAAAGCCGACTGGTCACTGTGTGACTCCACCTGGTATTTAGAAATTATCAATGTTCCAGGGAGGTCGGCTAACGCCGCGCTGGCTGGTCAATGGACCGCTCGCGTTAAGGAACGTTTCGGTTCACCCTCCCATAAGAAGTTATCACTTCAAAAAAAAACAAAATGACATTTTCTAAAAATGATTCCTAGCTAGATCGATTTATCGCCCCCGAAACCCCCTATATACTAAATTTCATGAAAATCGTTGGAGCCGATTCCGAGATTCCAATTATATATATACAAGAATTGCTCATTTAAAGATATAATAAGATAAGATAAGATATGAAATTATTATATTATTCGTATGCGAGAGGCCGTCTGGGTTGGTTGGTCCACTTTGTCTATTTCTGCCACCAAACAACAGTGTGTAAGCACTGTTTTGTTTCGGTTTGAAGGATATTGAGGCCAGTGAAATTACTGGGCATTATGAGACTTAACATCTTATGTCTCGGGGTGACGAGCGCAGTTCAGTGCCATGCAGTGCTTTTAAATTCAAAGGTTTGTGTGTTGTGTTCTGTTTATGCGCAGGCAGGGATGGTGCTTACCATCAGGCAAGCGCCTTGCTCGTGTCGTCATTCAATCAAATAAAAAAAACGTGTGCGTCTCGAGACGCTCGACAGAAGTGATAACTTAAACTAATGTGGGTTAAATTGAGAGAGGAGGAGCCTGCCTACTGCTGCCGTATGCGTGAGAGAAAAGGGAAGCCAGATGGAGTGGCTCCGTAAAGCGTTGTTATCATTGGATTGCTCTGTACTGCACTGCACTGCACTCCATTCCTGTTAAAGTCCGGTCACAATCCGGTCACAGTCTGGTCTAAGCCGACTGGTCACTGTGTGACGCCACCTGGGACTTCGAAAATTCTCGAAGTTCCAGGAAGGTCGGCTAACGCTGGAATGTTCTCGAATATTCTCGAACCTTCTGTTGATCGATGGAGCGCTCGCGTTACGGAACGAATCGGTTCACCCTCCCATAAGAAGTTATCACTTCAAAAATACTTGGAATGAAATTATGGATGTTTATAGGCGGTGGAGATCACTTACTATCAGGCGACCTACTTACTTGTTTGCAAGCTTCTGCTATAAAAATAAAATTCAAGTTCATTCAGACATAGTGTCAGGGTTTACTGTTTAGTAATAAACGCTATAGTTAAGTTCTGATCATGTTATGATTAGTAAAAAAACCTGTCGATGCCACTGGAAATTCACCTCAATCACTTCTAACTGCAGAACCTTCACACCAGATATGGACTTCGTAGATGTCGCCACTGTGATACTTGCCTGTAAAAAATAGATAGATAGTAACTCTTTATTGTAGACACACACATAAAAAAAAAGAAAATAATAGACAAAAAACAGAAAATAAATAAAAAAACGATATTATAATAACAACTGGATTTTGCTGGCGGCTTCACCCGTGTGAACATGCCTTTACCGGGATCAAAAGTAGCCTATAACCGTCGCCAGGGTCCCATCTATCTCTGTACTAAAAATCGTCAAAACGTCACTTATATGTATGACCGAAGCTTCGGTCTTTAATCTTCGATTTCATCGCCTTAGAGGTGGTATTTTCCTCAAAATTTAATCGAATTAACTTTAAAGTATAGGTATAAATAAAAAAAAATACCCGCTGCGCCACGACAGCTGTCGATTATATCCTCATGTGCCTATTATACACTAAAGCCTTCCCGAAAATATACATGTAGATTACATTACTGAAACAACCATTCGTTTTTAAGAAAATCGCGAACAAATTTACATACATTCATATGGGTTTTTTTTTTTTTTTATGGCATAGGCTGGCAAACGAGCAAGTGGGTCACCTGATGGTAAGTGATCTCCACCGCCCATGTACGCCCACCACCAGAAGAATAATGGGCGCGTTGCCGACCTTAAAGGAAAGGGATAATTAGGGATTGGGAAGGGGAGGAGATTTGGGCTTCCGGATATCTCACTCATCGTATGAAACGCAGCAGCAAGTCGCTACTTTACGTCGGTTTTCTGTGAGACAGTGGTGACGACCCGGTCGAGCCAGCCCATTCATGCTGTAGACAAAACTGTCTACAGCGTGGCTCTACCACTATAATATCGGTCGAATACAGTGCCTCCTTTTTTAAGTCGGTTAAAAAGACAGCCTCCAAAGCGCCAAAAGCAAGTATCCGACTGTGCTTTGTGTAAATCACAAATATTTGTTTCGAATTTGGGTGTTATGGGACCGTAAGTTTTTCGTAGTTCCTGATACCCACTATAAACGGGTTATCCTAGTTTTGGGTCTGGAATATATGTATGAATATATGTGTGTGACTGGATAAAAAATATACCTACTCAATCCATTAATATTTTGTTAAGAGACAACCAAATTTTTGTTCGTCAGTTACGATCAAAATTATTATCTTTATTTATGAAACTGTCTGCTAATTGTGGCACAGCGTGTTCTATCGTAATGATGCGTGATCTATAAGATAAGTGAACTATAATTTAGAATCGGCCACTCGTCGCCTCCGTGGCGCAATTGGCTAGCGCGTTCGGCTGTTAACCGAAAGGTTGGTGGTTCGAGCCCACCCGGGGGCGGAATAATTTTTGAATATCTTATAGTAAAAAATAATGATGTAATGTTTTAACCAACTTCAAATAAGGAGAGGATTTTGTTGATTTTATTTTTTAGTTATTACTTTGTTATTTTCAATATTATTTAATCCGGTCAAGTGGTCTCGAAAACCTGTGGCATGCTTAACAAAATTGATACGAATTTTGAAAACGCCATCATAAACAAATTGTGAAAAATTCCTGTCGATCCGCAAAACTCACTTCTGCAAAAAAAATAGTTTTTTGATTTTTCAACAAACTGTCAGTTTTATCATGAAAATAGGTCAGGAGAAAATTGTAGATTATGCAATTTTATTATCTAAAAAAAATGTTCTTACACTTTATGCCATTTCTGAGAGATTAAGAGCCTCGTACTTTTTATGTCGGTTAAAATTTATCATTTAATCGTTAAGAACTGGTCCCATTGAAATTAGTGGCGATAGTAAAAAGATGTTTTATGCGTCTCAACAAAACAAATATTTGCCTTGAAAATGACCTAAAAAAGATCCCAATCAGTACCATTGATGAAACCGCGAAACCGCGATAAAATCCGTTTAAATTAGTTTTATTTCAATGAGTAATATTCACGTAAAGGCCAGAAATTATTATTGATTCAGTTGTTTATTTTCATTTGAATTGCGACTGTCCCGAATTCATATTACCTGGGAACAATTCCTTAACAAACGAAAATTACGTATTATGCGGATTATTATGAACGAAGTAATAAAATAATTATCAAATCGATCCAGCCGTTCTCGAGTGATGCCATTAATGGTGCTGCCACACCGGTGTTAGAAAATGTTATATAACATTTTATAACACCGGTGTGGCAGCAACATTTAGTAAACATTTCTTAACAATTTGTAACATTTTTGAACATTTTTTAACAGCGGGCGGCGGTACTTTTGAGAGCGGCGTCGTCAAAGAAGCCGTCAAAGAAGAAGGGCCGATGTCATGTTTTCAAATGTTATAAAATGTTAGACAATGTTAGAAAATGTTAAGAAATGTTATAAAATGTTAGATTTAATGTTAGAAAATGTTTGTAAACATTTTATAACATCGGTGTGGCAGCACCATAACAATGCGAACATTTTTGTATTTATATAGTTTAATAATTTTCATACTAATCTCATGTAAGTGAATTTTATCGTTCTGGAATTATAATCCTATCTTATTATCTTTTGTGCTTCGGTATTACCTTGATTATTTTATTTCTTTCTAGTTTTCATGTGTGACACAAATGACTAAATGGGTTTCTTACTTTCAAAAAGTGGCTCTAAAAATGTTTTAAGTTTATGCCCCAAAAAATATATAATATTTTTAAGGTTATCATCAATTACATGTATTAAAATGTAATAAAGTCGATGAAATAGAACCATTAACGATAAAAATAATATTATTGATTAATTAATATTAATGATAAAAATTAATGTAAAATTACTTTTTATCAGTATCACATACTGATCAAATGTTGTGGGTAACATTTTAATTCAATCTCCAAATAATAATTAATCAACTAATAGTCTGAAGTCTAAATATGATAAATGAATTATCATAAAACAATATTGACAAAACTAAAAATATGGTAAAGATTTTATGTTGGATGATTAGCGAGTGCGAGTTTGCGCCCGTATTTTTCAGTAACAACCATCATCGCCTTCGTGGCGCAATTGGTTAGCGCGTTCGGCTGTTAACCGAAAGGTTGGTGGTTCGAGTCCACCCGGGGGCGGCAAACTTTTTATTTATATAAAATAATATTATAAACTATGACACCTATATCCCTAAAATAATAGGCAGAGGAGAACTAGTGCACCCATTGTAAGCCTAGCCTAATTCCATACCACGAAAAAAGTAGTTTTATTAAATTATTTATTAGTAGATGCCTAGATTTTTTTATTATTTAAATCAATATGTTAGGTCGCCCAAAACCTATTACCAAATTATATAAAAATAATAAGTTAGAAGTCATTCAAATCTGATGGTAAGGGTACTCATCAAATGACAGACGACAAACCCTGACGACATCGTGCAAAATGGCGATTACGGTGCTTGCGTGTGAACGAAATAGTGAGATGTCCCCACTACGCGCCCACCTTTGATGATACCAATATTTAGAATCATAATTGCGGTCTCATTTTAGAACGAATTTGATTGTGTTTAACAAAAGGGTTTCTTTTTCGTATTTTTGTGGTAGAATCAAGCTGTAGACAGTTCTGTCTACAGCATGAATGGGCCAGCTCGACCGGATTGTTACCACTGTCTCAAAGAAAATCGACGTAAAGTAGCAGCTTGATGATGCGTTTCGTATGGTGAGTGAGTTATCCGGAAGCCCAAATCCCCCCCCCCCTCCCAATCCTTAATTATTCTTTTTCCTTTAATACATTACTATTTATTTATTTTAAGTATGTAGTACGTCTGCTGTACACGAGAGACCATTTGGGTAGGTTACATCGCTTTGTCTACTTCTGCCACTAAGTAACATACACTTACATATTGTGCCACATTCTCCAGTACTATATTATTGAGGTTAGGATAGAAATATCTTCCTCTTGCTATGAGCATGAAGGCAGACCGCATGTCTTCAGTGAAGTTTTTGTATGTTCTGTTATAAACAAATATAACAATAAATACAGTAAACCCGCTCCAGCTTTCAGCAAAAAAAGTTACACTGCCTTAATTCTAAACCAGTGTTTCCCAACGTGGGGCCCACGCCCCACAGGGGGGCAATTTGATAGTTAAGGGGGGCAATTTAAAAATGGACTCGATACGTAGCCCTTTCGCTTTAAGTTATTTAAATGCAGTGCTAGATATCGGTGACAAATTTAACAAATAAATATCAAGATGGGACATGGCCTAAAAAAGGTCGTTAAACACTGTTCTAAACTCTTATTGACTTAAACGGAGTATAAAGAAGCAGCTGATCGGCATAAGTATAGCGAGCCAGGATAACTGTATCATCTGTCGTTGGTTGACAGTATTCTTGAATTCTTGCACATATTATCAGTTGAACCGTGGTCACTTTACCGATCCAGGATAAAAAGGACAGCATGTTTTGTCTCTGACAATCTTAAGCCGTATAACTTAATAATGAAAGGGACAACCTACGCAATAGTAATTTTTAATAAGCGTTTATGACGCATGGTTTATTTGTTAGTATCGACGTTGGACGTGTTGTATGTTCGAATTTTGAACAGTGTTTTTCACATGCTACCAACAACGCCTCCGTGGCGCAATCGGTTAGCGCGTTCGGCTGTTAACCGAAAGGTTGGTGGTTCGAGTCCACCCGGGGGCGGCAAACTTTTTACCACCCTAAACACTTTTATTAACTGGATGCTAATATGCAATATATATATCTACACTCCATTTTAACTTAATGTGGGTTTAAATTTTATAGCATCTAAGTATAGCGACTAGACTATAATCGTATACATTGTGAAAAAGCCGCCATATTGGTTTTTCATGAGGAGTCACGTTCCAGAGTTGATAGTCTGGTATAATACTGTTTCCCAGAAAACCGACGTAAAAAGGAGCGTTTTGTACGGTGAGTGGAAACTTTGGACGCCAAAATCCCACCTGCCGTTCCAAATTCCTTAATGTGTTTCATTTATGGCCGGCAATGCGTCACGTGTCAATGATTATTGTTATTGTAGATGTCCATAGGTGATGGGGATCAATTGATCGAGCGAACCACCTTCAACACTCATTCGCCACCCTCTACTTAAAAACAAACATGGATCTTCTCTAGCTACATCTCCTTACGGTTAACATTATATTTTAAGAGCACTATAATTACCATCAGCTGGTAGGATAAAAAACTGATCATCATCATCATCAGCCAGAAGACGTCCACTGCTGAACATAGGCCTCCCACAAAGATTTCCAGACCGACCTGTTGGAAGCGGCCTGCATCCAGCAAAAACTGATCAATCCAGAATAATGTCTTACTCGTCAATCTCACAGGCGAGTCTTCGTAACTCGCGTCCCGTGGCTAAGGCAGTCCATTTCATCAGCTTCTTCCCAAGGTGGGCCAGGTGTAGTCGGTTCCTCATCTGCTGCAGCGCCACGAGGGACGGCATGCACGGGTACCTCGTCGCATTCAGGCTGGATTCTTCTTCATCTGCAGAATGAAGACAGTATCAATAAGTATTATGCATATTGAATAGCATACTTTTTATTATTTATTAAAGGTAAGAAAGATATCTCCTCATCACTGAAGTAAATGCGACTAAAGGTCGCAGGTGAAAGTATAACTAATCACACCGCAAGAGTTAGATATGCTGGTTATAGTTTTGTCTACAGCATGAATGGCCAGACATACAGGTTGTTACCACAGTCTCCTAAGAAACCAACATGATGTAGCAGGTTACTGTTGCGTTTTGCACGCTGAATGAAGTATCCGGAGGCCCAAATCCCCGTTGCCAAACCCTTAATATCCATTTCCTTTTCGGTAATGCAACCGTGATTCTTCTGGACTCGGGTATAGTGCATATTTACGGGCAATGGGGATCATTTACCAAGTGCCCCACTTACTATTTCGCCGTATTAATAATATTATTATAATAATATTAACAACTGGGATCCATACCATCATCATCCCCCCTCATCGTGTCTTCTTTGAATAAGTTTTTAATCCGTCACTTAGAATTTGGATAGTTTGATATATCTACATTGTAGTCTGCATAATAACTTAAAGAATTTGATGGTCAGTACATATTGTAAATTAGTAAAGGTGAATATTAGTGGATTTTAAAACTGTGTTTAAATATGGGTGTCCATGTTGGCTTTCATTGTACTGTAAAATGACTGACGTGTTTGCCATTGACAGTGCTTTATTTTTTTATTTAAAGTTGTCTAACTAGAAGGTTATTATCAATTATTATTTATCTATCTTCTTCCCGGGCTACCCTTATCCCACTCGCAATGGTATCCGCGCAATATGATTTTAACATATGTTTCAGAAAGATTTGGCTTGTAGTTTTTACGTCAGCCCACCTGGGGAGGAATACAGTAATATCGAGTGATATATATTTTTTGTATCCGAGCAGTGACTGCACTACACCTGATGGTAAGCGCAATGGAGTCCAAAAAGCCAACAACCACCGACAAACAATGAGTTTATCGGTGGTCACCAGAATCATGCCAGCTTGTACCTACTCCAAAGAGGGAAGAAGCAAATCGAGGGGCCTGCGACAGGATAAGCGGATGACCAATGTAGGCACAGGGATACAAGGATGTAACTTGATATAACTTTTTTTCCATAGAAACATGAAAAATATTACTGCTATAGTCTGGCACACGAAAGTTGAGCCTGAGATTTTATTGAAACTTTTTACATGGCAACATTCTATAAATGTCAATTTCTGTTGATTTCTGTCAACCAACATAAAAAGTCTCAACCATTAGAACGGTTTTAATTGATTTTATCATTAAAAAATGAATAAAACTATAAAAAGCGACGTGCGAAAGTTACTATACTCTATGATGAGTAAGTTTGAAGAAAAACAACAGAAAAAGCAATATGCCTTTGATAGAAAACAACAATGTTTACGTGTGATAACGAGCTTTATAGGCTAGTATACCATAATTAGTTTTGATACTTAAAGTTTAAACTGTATCTATAAATCGGTGTTTTTAAAATTCGGTGTAATATCGGTGTTTTAAATTACTTGTTTCGTATAACAAATGATCTATTTGCAGATAATTTGAATATAGAAGTAAGTTCAATTAAAGAAGCTGTTACAACATTAACTGCTTTGGAAGAGGAAGAGCTAATTCAAACCCAGAGTCAGTATTTGGAAGAAATTTCATCAATGACTGGTATGTAATAATGCTGGAACGCATTCTTGTAATAAATTACAATGCATTGTACCTATGTTCATGTACATATTATTATTTTCTCAGGAGTTAGCGTTGCAACTTTAAAACGAATTAAAAAAGAAGGACAAGTAAATTGTGTACACCTGGAAAAAAACAATCAAGTCTGGAGTCTTATAAAAAGGAAAATTGCAAGTAAAAATATAAACTTGCCATCAGCCGAAGTGGAGAGAATTATTAGGGAATCCGTTGAGTGTGTTACACCACAAGATTGGAAAAAAAATACAGACCATGTTGTTCATGTAGAAAATACATACAAAGTAAGAGATACAATTACTGATGAAGAATTAGAGCCGTTCATCATAAATGTATGTGACGACAGCAGTGATTCGGACGCCTCACTAGAAATTGAATTTTCAGATTCTGATTTTGATTATGACTCATAAAATAAATTAATATCCAAATAATAAAAATTTTATTTCTATCTAAAACATTAAGCTTAATATCTAACAACCTGTTCTACCTTCTGGGGCATCTTACTATTCTTTGCTCTCAAGTATTTTTTTTTGAGTAATCTAGATTAAAAGTATTAAATATAAAACTAGTAATAGGATATATAACAATTTTATGTAAAATTTAAATTCATTTACATGCGTATTTTACTTAGGTGAATCAAACCTTATATATTTTTTTATAAAGTATCAAGAAATTGTATTCCTACTATGCTTAGTGATGCCACATGTAGTTTTTTTAAATTTGCCGCGCTTTTTCAGGCTCAACTTTCGTGTGCCAGACTTTAGTAACCAAGCCTATCTGTGAACATAAAATTAAAGCCGGCTGAAAGGCGACGTAATACAATAAAATCTGATGCATTAAATGCTGCGAAAAATCATTCATGCATAATCAGAGGTCAACGAATACTGGTCGATGCCGATGTACAATACCAAATAAAAAATACAGAGCACATTTACTCGTTTACACATACTGCCAATATAAAACATAAGAAAGTTCTCTATCAAGTTGACGGTACGATTTCATAGAGTTCAAGTTATAATGGTCGTCGCCGGGCCGTATTCGTGACAAGCTTGTACAATGCCTATTATAAGGACACAAAGGTACTGAACCCTCTTTCACACCTCTCGGCTGTTGATTCGAACGCGGTTTATAGTATTCGAATCATTTGTACAGGAGCATGGCGGAAATTTTAATATAGCGAAAACACGTAAATGTGATTTTCTTTGATGAATCTACGTGGATAGACTTTTAGATAGATTTTGAAGATGGATATAGAATATTTATTTTTGACGTGATAACGTCTTATAATTCGATAGAGCCGGCTGCACGCACGAAAAAACATGACTCATGCGTCGTTACCTCGCTAGATGTCACGTTCCATTTAAGGCTTGAAGTGCAAGCGAGAGCGCGGAACGAGCGACAAAGAAGCACAATCGGCCTTTGCGTTCGGCAGCGTTCGAGATTTAAAAAAATTAAAACATAAATATTAAATCTTCCACATATCACAACAACGTGTCTGAAATGACAGGTTAGACCAGCCATCCATCAAAGGGAACATTTTCTCCTATATCAAACACATTGAGGCGGGCTTTTTAAAAACTAGATTTACGAAAAGGACATTATTCGTCGTCCATACATAGTTGGCATAAGAACCAAAAGGTAGGTGAATTTACTTTTTGGGTTTTAGATAATGTATATATTTGATTGAAACTATATTAAAACTACGGACACTTGAGAATTCCGAAAAATAAATAAAATACTTTCGGATTTTGAGGTTATAATTAGGCCAATAAATACTATCAAATATTAAACAAATGAAATTAAAATTTTCTTTTGAAAAATGCTACCATTCCATCAGTATTTTCTTAAGACGTTGTCACGTTCAACTATCGTCAGTAAACCGACTTTACAGACAACCGATTTTTTATTACCTAATTATTCTAGTCGCAACCTACTTAGGCTAAGAAACCGTGACATCTTGGGTTCAAATACCTGGGTGAACAGAATTATTTTGTATTTGAGTTTCCGATGCAAAAAGTAACACATGGGTGGCCCAGATTGAAATTTCTGCGCAGTATGACGAGGTTCGCCTTTGTCACATCATGGAACGGATGTGATCTCGGCGAAACGTTAAGCAACACTAGTTGTACTCCTGCTTACTCCTTTGGGGATACAAGCGTGAACTCATATTAAATATAAATACATTAATGTTTTATCTCGAAATATTGTTAGATCACACAACTACCTGATGCTGATAAAAATAGCGTGCTTACTTTCAGTTTAATGCTTATTATTCGTAAGTATCAATATTTTCGAATTATAGGTTGCAAGCTATTACACTGCCAAATTGACACACACATTACATTGCCAAAAAAAATCGACTTCTTAATTTTGCTGTGAAAAAAAAATTTGTTTATACATTTATTTTCAAAAAAATTGTTTAACATATCAGCTAAGTTCTTATTTTTATCGCCTTGACGGTGTTGCCGTAACACCTAATAATATCTCAGCAATACATTTCCAAATGCCTCAAAAATAATCACGGCAGGATATTAAAACTCCTTGCACACAAACAATGCTCAATAGTAAATCATTCACACCTTATATTTTATCTATAGCACGTCATTTGAGAAGTGTGGGACACTGCCTTTATTAACACGTACAATGAAACTCACTGAGAACTCTATAGCTTCTGTATAGAAATTGTATGTCTGTCTGTACTATATTGCCTTGATTCTATGATATCATATTAAGTTGTATGATATTTGCTCGCGGCTTGCGGTGTGCATAGTTCTTATGATATTCATTTATTTATGTGAATAATAACCTACAGCGCTCAGGGATTTAGCTTTTTGAAGTGAAAACTTCTTTAGCGGCGTTGAGCACTTTTATTGGGATGGTTATAAAATGTTAAACTCGCGTCAGGACACGTGACCTGATCGAAAATTCGTAAGACGGAGGGAGAGTAGGCCGTCGGCGCGGCATTTTTATGTAATACAAATTGTAATTTTTGTGTACGATAGCTCAATAAATGAGTATTGTATTTAACAACATAAATGATAGTACTTTTATACTGATAAATAAAACAATTCGTGCGAAATTATTCCCTAATCATTCTAAAATATTCAAAAATGCACAACGTTAATGTTCAAGTTTTTACACTGCCGATCATAGATTAGTTCGTTTAGATCTTTTAAACTATTGAACGGATTTTAATGCAGTAGATAAAGCAATAGATAGAAGATTCATGAGAAAGGTTATATGTATATCACGCTATGACCCATGAGAGCATGGCAGTAACATGCAGGTGAAACCGCGAGAGTCAGCTGGTTAAAATATAAATCACCGGGAAAATATTTATTTCTATCCATGACGAAGAAAGACACGAGTAATCTCTAGTATGTTGGTTATTAATTTTAATTTTATCACTCACATGAATTGAAGAACGTAAAATTTAATAACTTTTAGAGAAAAATGTTGAAGATTGCGAGAAATATACTCGACTTGTGGAAGAGTGGATTTTTATTTATTTTTAGTTCGCCTGCATGACGAACTAGTGTCACTCGTATGCTGAGACTGCATTTAAACAATAGCAACACCACCAAAACATTTAAAGTTACATACTATACACATGGTACTGCACTGCGCTCATATTACGAGACGTAAACCGTCTCGTATAGTAAGTGCACTGGCTTCAATGTCTTTCAAATCGAAACAACAATGCTATATACTGTTGCTTTGGGGCAGAAACTAGCAAAAACGGTGGTAGCCACCCAAACGGACTACCGAATATGAGATTACCACCAAGACTACTCATATATCTTCGACAGTCATTACGTATTCCATATTTTTTTTTGAAACTGGTATGGTATTTTTTTTTTATAGCATAGGCCGGCAAACGAGCAAGTGGGTCACCTGATGGTAAGTGATCTCCACCGCCCATGTACGCCCACCACCACAAGAATCATGGGCGCGTTGCCGACCTTAAAGGAAAGGGATAATTAGGGATTGGGAAGTGGAGGGGATTTGGGCTTCCGGATATCTCACTCACCGTACGAAACGCAGCAGCAAGCCGCTACTTTACGTCGGTTTACTGTGAGACAGTGGTAACGACCTGATCGAGCCAGCCCATTCATGCTGTAGACAAAACTGTCTACAGCGTGGCTCTACCACTAAAAAAAATGTACTCGTAGTATCCTCGATATGGGATACCTACGATACGGGTTCAACCTATGTAGTCAGGACTATGTGTGTGACTGTTGGGTGTGTCTAAATGTATGAAAAAGATGACTACTGAGTGATCAAAATTCATAAAAATCTGTAACTTATACACGTATGATAATCACAGGTAGCTTGTCTGTCACATATAAAGCCAGACAGGCCAATAACCCGACCCCACCATATTCAGTATAATCAAAGATAATTAAACCATAGACGCGGCTCAAGTTACTCTGGTCGTATGTACAGAGTGGAATTATTATTTTCCGAGTTACACAGCCCTCCTCTTGAGTGTGGGGTGATTTCAAATGTACACGTCAATGACGTATATGTATATATAATGTCTGTCTGTGTGTCATGTTTTTCATTTGAATGACTGATGATTGCACACGGTTTTAATTGAATGGTGATATGAGATCGAGAGGAGTGGGGATACAAAATAGCGTTGCAGATAATAATGATGAAAATGAAATGGCAAAAACAATAAAGCGCCAAATCGTAGAGCATTTTAAAGTTGTCTTTTTACGAATAAATTATCTTTTTTTGGAACGAAGTTCCTTACGGCAGGCTTGGAGGGGATAGGGATTTCGCTGCGTGACCGAACTGAAAAAAATGTGATAGTAAAACCGTAAGAATAAAAGCGTTAAATGAGACGTGCGCATGCGCGACAGTCGCATAACCAGCCAGCGTTAGTTCCTTTTTTAAAATGAAATTCATTCAGCCAGTTATAGTTGAAGTATTTTTATATCTCCTTCGATTTTTAAAAGATTACGCTAGCTCGTTATTCGTCTTGCGATATATTATCTCTTGCCCTTTTTTATGCTTCCATTTTTGTCCAATGATATTGGTATTTATACATAGGGTCATGTATTTTTATATTTTATTGCGTATGTTATATTTAGACTATACTCGGGTGTGTGATTAGATAATTTGTTTTATTTCTATTTTTCTATTTCTATGTAATTTTATGTTGTCAAACAAAAATAAAGAGACATATTTTGTTATTTTAGTTGATAATTTGAATTACGATGTTTTTTTATTTTAAGTAATTTATTATTTCCTAAAATACTGAATTTCCTAAATACTTTCTTGTACTTAAATAAAAACTAATCAGCAAAATTTAAGAGAAAAATCAAGAAAACCTACATAAAATTGAGCACGACTTTTTTGCAATTTGTGTCGATTCTACATTAGCCGAAGGAACTTCTTTCCTACCTGGTGTCCCACGACACCACTAATTTTTTTTTATTTATTTGTTTTAATGATGAGACCAGCAAGGCGATCGCCTGATGGTAAACGCTACGCCTGCCTATAAACAGAAGCAACATCACACATGACTTTCAATACAATTAAAGCACTGCATGGTACTTAACTGCGCTCGTCACCCTGAGACTTAAGATGTTAAGTCTCATAAAGCCTTCTTCTCTCATTCGGTTTGCAGGACATTGAAGCCAGTGAAATTACTGCGCAGTTCAATGCTATGCAGCGCTTTGTAATTCAAAGTTCTGTGTGGTATTGCTTCTGTTTATGGGTAGGCTTGGCGCTTACTATCAGGTGAGCGCCTTGCTCATCTTGTCATTCAAGCATATAAAAAAAATATTACCAGAAATATCATGGATACATTACCGACGTTAAAAGAAGGAACGATTGTCCCCAACTAGTCACAATGTGTTATAGTGTGACTTGGGAAAAATAGTGAAAAATAAACCCTACCAGTTACAATGTGACTAAAACGTTCCTAACAAGTCACACTGCAATAAACTGACGCTACTTCCTCTCAGCCAGTTTAACACCAGCCAGTTTTAGTGATTAATTATTAAATATAATCTAGTTTGTTACTCGATGTCAAAGTAGATGTCTATCGTTTAAAAAAAACAGCTGTAAGTTGAATATTCTGTGAGCATCTGTAAAATTAAAATGATATATAGTTTATTAATCATGTAGGGAATTTTAATAGCGCTTATGACAAGTCAGTATAAAAAAGAGTGTGTGTGCAATTCACACACGGCAGAAGTGAAACTTCAGAGTAATTAACATAAATTAATTGTGTTTGTTGTATAAAAGTGGTGTGGATTTGTGCAATAAACCTTAACGGTGATGAACAGTGTATGGAAACATTGTAATAAATGAATTAAGCATCGCACTGAAAGGAATTCACACCAAAACTCCAACAAGACTTTGAAGCAAAATGCACAAACTAATCTATCGAAATTGTAAATCGAACAACTAATGTCTGACCAATGTTCAACCCGACTTTACCTACATGAGTAACCCTAAATATCATTAAGCAATGGTTTAAAAACCGTTTACAGCCACTTAAGTGCAGCGACACCTTGCGGTAATTGGTGAAATTACAATTTTAATTGTGTTACTCGCGGGATCGTGTCGTTAATTTAAAATCTCGAGCCGACGTTGGCGGATGCTTGAGAACTAAGTACCTATATAACAGAGTCAATTCAGTTCTGTAACTGACTAAACTAAAGCTAAAATAACTATTTTTGAAGTGAAAACTTCTTTAGCCGCGTTGAGCACTTTTTGGTAAGGGATTTTGGTTTCGAATAACCGACATGCTAATGTTAATTTAGCCTATACACGTATAACATATCGTATATACCTGAGCGTGTACTGTGCGTGTTAGACGATTTTACACGCTTTTTTTTACACGCTTTTTTATTATTTATATTATTTTATTATATTTTTTATTATTAACTTCACCTGTATGTTTGTATGTTTGTAACCGACTCCTTTGGGCGCGATTTTGACCCATTTCGTTCAAACTTTGTAGATTTATCGAGGACCGATGACAATACACTAATTTGATAAAAAAAATAATAATAATAATTTAATTTAATTAAATTACTGGATTTGAAGTACTGGATCTGGACGGTATCTGGATCTTCGTTAATTATAGGGAATATCGTAGTATCTAAGAGCGTCAATAGATGGCGCTTTTTTGATATTCGGGTTTAAAATTAAAATTATACTCTCTGCTACAATATATTTTTATTTTAACTAAAAAATGAAAAATAAGTAACAGTAAAAAAAAACTAAAAACACGCTTTGATAGAAAGTCTAACTAAAAATAATAGAAAATAAATTTGAAGAAAACAATGTATTTTATTGTAAAAAAAAAAAGCGTGGGGTGCATGGTGTCAATAGTTATATTTATTGTATTGACAGATATGAGTAGAAGGATTATCATTAAGATAGTATCTTAAAAAGCACCCCACGCTTTTTTTTACAATAAAATACATTGTTTTCTTCAAATTTATTTTCTATTATTTTTAGTTACACTTTCTATAAAAGCGTGTTTTTAGTTTTTTTTAATTTAGGACTGGAGTGAAGTGGAGTGGAGCGGAGCGCAGAGGAGGAGGAGTGAGTTTCGGATACGATCCCCGGGTCGGGTAAAAGTATATTGAATTTTTTGAGCCATCGCTGCCTAATATGTTATCACATTATGGGACGGAAATAAGATCGACGGAATGTGGGTGTACGGGCTACATCTCTGCCCACCCTCTTTGGGGATTATAGGCGTGAGTGAGTATGTAAGTTATGTTTAATATAACAGGCATGGCGATAGCTCGACCATCATAAAAATCATGGGAAGAAAATAAGCTTGACGAATGAACGAATTGTTATATCTCCGCCCACCTCTTCGACGTACGGGCGTGAGCATATGTTGCTTATTGTAATAAGGATAGATACGGAATTCCTTTGTCCAAATATCTGGTAAATTCCTTCTCAAGGACTCCGTATTGTATTGAATGGCTTTGGAATATTTATCATATTGTTCGCAGAGTGATTTAGGCTATCGCAAAGAGCATGCGCGGTTAAGGGTAGCTATGAATATAATAATAGATATAAAAAATACCCAAATATGTTTAATATGAAGAGAGACATTTTTTGAGTGGTAGAGCCACGCTGTAGACAGTTTTGTCTATAGCATGACTTGGCTGGCTCAACCGGGTCTTTACCACTGTCTCACAGAAAACCGACGTAAAGTAGCGGTTTGCTGCTGCGTTTCGTACGGTGAGTGAGATATCCGGAAGCCCAAATCCCCTCCCCTTCCCAATCCCTAATTCCCTTTCCTCTAAGCTCGGCTACGCGCCTATAATTCTTCTTGTGGTCGGCGTACATGGGCGGTGGAGATCAATTACCATCAGGAGACCCACTTGCTCGTTTGCCGGCCGATGTTATATAAATAAAAATAGATATAAAAAAATACCCAAATATATTTAATATGAGGCGAGACATCAAATTTGCACTCCGCTCCGCTCCACTCTTACCATCAGACGAGCGCCTTGCTCGTCTCGTCGTTCAATACATAAATACAATTTAAAAAAAATAGCTAGGTGTCTCAGTCAAGATTATGCTTTATTTCGTTAAAGAGTCCTTATGAAAAATATTCGGCTGTATTATATTCACAATATCCACACTTAGCGGAATGCTTCACATAATATCACGCTGTTTCTTCACACGCAGTATAGCCAGCCAAGATGGCGTACGCACAACACTTGACATATTTCAATTCACTTACATCAAAGGAAGACATTCTTTACATAGGGGAATCTCCCCTTCGCCTAGATGCCTAGGTAATACCGAAATATAGGCCAGAACGGTGAGGCAAGTTTACAGTGTCAGTGTTTTAAAAATAACCCTGTATACATATTTTTGTAATCCCCGAAAGTACTCCGAAGTATCCCGAGCTATACTAACTAACTATACTATACCAATACACCCACATTTCCCCGAGCCTTATGAATAAATAATAATAATAAATAAATACACCGCACAATCACACATAGTCCAGACCCCACACTAGGTTAAACCTATATCGTATCAGAAATTACGAGAGACTTGCAGTCCCAGAACACCCTAAACCGAAACACGTATTTGTGGATCACACAAACATTTGTCACTCGGGAATCGAACCCACTGCCTCTCGCTTTACTGCCGGTTACTCGCCCAATGCACCACGGAGGCTATTTTTGTGTATATAATGTAACTAGTTTAATTGAACCAACTAACCCAATTGATTACGCGCAAGCTAAAATGTATCGACTCACTACACGGGAGAAGTACTTTTGCACTAAACTAATATATAACAGGGAAAAAAATGTAGGGGATTATCATTGGACATACTTTTATCTAAAGTAACCCTGATTCTAAATAAACAAACCTTTTAAAGATAAGCCTGGATGACGAAAAGAGCAGGTCACCCCCTGATGGTAGCGCCACAGAAATCATGAATTACAAAGCATTGCATTGGACTGCGCTCATCACCCCGAGACATTTAATGCCCAGTAACTTCTAATTCTATAGACATAATCTACATCTACACTATCTATACTAATATTATTAAGAGGAAAGATTTGTATTTTTGTATGTAACGAGTAAACTTAAAAACTATTGGACCGATTTCAAACATTCTTTTGCCGTTACAAAGCTACATTAACACTGAGTAACATAGGCTACTTTTTATCCCGGAAAAAGCAGTTCACGCGGGCGGAGCCGCCAGGAAAAGGTAGTGTCCTATACAAAAATAAAACAAATGTTGCAACTCATGCTCTACTGTTCCCTACAATGTGAGGCAAAAGCTAGGCATTACCCGTATGTACGATGGTAGGTGTTTTCTATATAAAAATATGAAATGGTAACTGACAAAGTTATCTTTCTATTTTTATAAAGAGAGGTAAGCGCGCAGGGAAATCTAGCTTTTACGTTACTTCACGTGTAACTAAAATACCACCTGAAGATGAGATTATGAATAAGAAAATGTTTTTAACTTAATACTAAGTTTCAAATCTGTATGTAATGCTCACGTATTGGAGTATAAGTGGGCCTCCAACATGTTTATGAGAGGTACCCACGCTGTAGAGATTTTTGCCTACAGGATGAATGGGAATTAATGAATGGCACGAACCGTCTCATTACCACTGTCTCACAGAGAACCGACGTAAAGTAGCGGCTTGCTGCTGCGTTACGTACGGTGAGTGAGTTATCCGGTGGCCCAAATACCCCCCTCCTCTTTCTTATGCCTAATTATACCTTTCCTTTAAGGTCGGCAATGCACCCATGATTCTTCTGGTATTGAGTGCCACTAGAATCATGCCGGTCTGAGTGAGCGGTGGAGATCACTTACCATCAGGTTGCTCGTTTGCCGGCCTATGCTATAAAAAATCCTCTTATAACTTATCTCTTACAAGGTAAGCAAAAATATAATATGTGTCAATCAATTGATGTGATGTTTATAGATTTTCACCTCTTCAACATAACTTCCTACAAAATTCCGCCCCCGGGTGGACTCGAACCACCAACCTTTCGGATAACAGCCGAACGCGCTAACCGATTGCGCCACGGAGGCTCTTGGATATCCTGTCGCTATAAATGATTCTGCCTTCACTTTTTATATTATAATTTGACAGTGTCACCCAAACTGGGGTTATGGGTGAGCCATTAACGTAAGATGACCACCCGTCTATGCAACTTGCAGACATCCCCATTATAAACACAATACAAGGCCTAACCCCTTTCATTCAATACAGGATCCCAGCAGTGAGACATGTATAACACAAGACTAGGTTTTTTTTATATTATTATATAATGATTTCTTACGTTTACGCGAATGTTACACATTGAAATAAAACTAATTTAAACGGATTTTATCGCGGTTTTTTATTTTAATTTTGATCCCGTCGCGTCGTTTCGAAAGCTTTTCAGCCTTCGTCGTCACGGGGTGGACTGAACAAAATTAAAATAAAAGTCCGCGATAAAATGTGTTTAAATTAGTTTTATTTCAATTATTATATAAGTTCATATTCAATGTGGTCGGATATTTTATGTAACCAACTCACGGAACCCTAGAGACTCTTCCACGGAATCCACCATAGGAATAGTTCTAGAGGCTCAAACACACCTACCCACTCCCAACCCCCATTCCTTTTTTAAGCTCGGCAACGCGTCCATCTCTAGCTATGAAAAATATGACGCCATTTTAACCGATTAAAACCGAAGGAGGTTTTCAATTCTATATGTTTATTTTTGTATGTTTTTGCATTACTACGTCAAATTTGGGCCAATTTGGATGTTTCTTTTTTTATCGAAAGAGTATATTATTATATAGGTCAAAGGTACTTTTAATTTCAATATGAAATTCCGCCCTTAAAGGAATCAAATCAGAACAGTGATCACACAAACCTTAAAACAAGAGTGAAACACAACAGTGCTTACATACTTGCTTGGCGGCAGAAATAGACAAAGCAGTGGTACCAAGCCAGGCGGCCTCTCGCATACGAGGGACCTACCACCTTGTGCGTCTTGCCGTAATGATACCTGTAAAAGCACTTTTTGGGCTATCCTAGGATTAAAACAAATAGTAAATAATTCCTAGACTCCATTCAGATTAAATGTCAGAACTCACATACACCCCAACGCACGCAGCATCCTAAATGAAAAATTTAAACAATATGCGCTCCACTTTCTAACTCATATGAAATGCTTTAGAAGTAAATGGGTCAAAGTCACTTAAACAATAGGTATTGTAAGATAAGGCCGACTTGCGACCTAGGTTAGTATGTTAATCCGAGATACATTTTACTTAGTTCCTTAATTAAAATTCACTATCAGTTATTTTACTAGATTGAATGATGAAACGAGCAGATTGCTCGTCTGATGGTAAGCACCACGCCTGCCTATAAGCAGAAGCAACATCACACAGAAATTAATTACAAAGCACTGTATAGCACTGGGTGCGCTCGTCACCTCGACACATAAGATGTTAAGTCTGTAAACATTTATTTTTATTCGAGCACGACAAAGTGAGTGCACTACACCTGATGGTAAGCGTAATGCAGTCCAAACGACCAGCAACCACCGACAAACAATGAGTTTATCTGTGGTCACCAGAGTCATGCCGGCCTGTATAAATGCTTCTTCACACTCCGAAGAGGAAAGAAGCGAATCGAGGGGCCTACGACGGGACAGGCGAATGATCGATGCAGGCACAGGAATACAAGGATGTACCCCTATGCCCGCCCCAACCAACCATCAAGTCATGTCGCAAGCCCCTCGAGAGATCCGGATATACACTGGCTGATCCTTGAACGCGATCCACACAAGCTGTGTGGGTCACTATGGCAGGTTTTAATACCATATGCACTATGCTATCCGGGCGGATATGAATATCCTACTAGCAATACATAATTACACATATTTTAACATAACTTTTAATTTAACAGGGTTTTAAATTTTATCGCCTAGAAGGCAATGTCCATAATACACTCTAAACCCATGCATTGTATCAGTTCTCATCCTTACTCCATTGTTCCCATTTCTAAGCATCCAAGGTACCTGCCACGTACGGATATCCCTGTAATACTGTCACACAAATCGCTCCCGAGTGTGAAACGGCCCACAAGTATCTTAAATAGGGCATGGTGAGACGAAGCTGATGACACAGTGCATGTGTCGTCAGTAATACAACAGGTCTAGAGGATATAGAGAGTTACCTTCTTGGTCTAGTGAGGCTGATAAGTGGATTATCACAGCTTATTTTTCGATTAAAAATATGACTCATTATCGGAATTTGTGCCAGATATGGCAATACATTCGCCCCATAAATACATCGTGGGTTGGAAGTAAGCTTGGCACTAGTTACGTCTCTGCCTATCCCTTCAACGATAGGGGCGTGACCGCGTGAGCTTTTGTTGAGACAAAACAAATGGTTTTATCTTTGGTTTTACAATTTTAGTAAATCGTACGAAGAAATTTAGACAAGTAAGACAGCGTTCATGGCGCGGTGCACAAGTAACCAGGTGTGAAGCAAGCGTCTGCGGGCTCGATTCCGGCACCGAAACAAATGATTATGTGATTAACATATATTTATTTTGGGTCTAAGTGTTTTCTCCCCAGTGGGATTGAAGTCAGACAGGTGGCCGGTCGTAAAAACTGCAAGCATGTTGCGCCCACTGCGATTAGGATAAGGGCAAATGGGAGAAAATGTACTGTGCAACTACTTTCGAAGTGTGACGAGTGAACCCAACCTACCTCATCACATTTGCACTGTGACCAGTCCCAGATAGCGCAGTGCTCACATTATGCGAGCAAGCGAGCAGGCGAGCTCGCTAAACACCTATTACTGGCGCACGCAACCACTCCAGCGGCCATAGACCCACACGCGAGGGACGAGGTAACGTGCAGAGGTGGCTACGACGGTTGGTCTATGAATTTTTTAGTTTTTTTTTTTTATTATCTCGAATAACGAAGATCGCTCGCGTGATGGTAAGCTTCATGCTTGCCCATAAACAGAAGCAACTTCAACGGAATTTGGAATCAGAAAGCATGGCATTGCGTTCGTCACATCTATACATAAGTTGCTAAGTCTCATAATGCCCAATTACCGTAATACGACAGTGCTACACTGTTGCTTGACAGCAGAAATAGACAAAGCAAATATTTTGTATTCATAATATAAATTAAAAAAATATATAACAAACTAGCTTTTGCTCGCGGCTCCACCCGTGTGATTTGCTTTTTCCCGAATATCCTTTCTTAGCGGATGCCTACGTCTTAACATCTACCTGCATGCCAAATTTCAGCCCGATCCCTCCAGTGGTTTGGGCTGTGCGTTGATAGATCACTATGTCAGTCAGTCACCTTTGAGTTTTATATATTTAGATATTTTGTATTCAACCAGCCACATCTAGCCCTAGCTACCGGCAGTTCTATAACTTCTCAGGCCCCTAAGCCTTTAGATCTTGGGGGGCTAAGTATACGTTGTTATAGTTAAATTAGACCACAGATCGCATTAATGCGGAGGATGCGTTCTTTCTTGGACGACACTGGTTCTCACATTTTTGAGGTCATACTGAGGACCATATTTTTTTAGGCAACCCTATTGGTATGTGTTCAACAACACATTTTATACCCTAAAATATTATTTTCATCCGATAAACAGATGAGTAAAAGTCAATGTTACCCGGGATCTTATACTATAAAGTCTATATAAAAGTATGTATCGTTCGTCAAAACGACTCACTTAATTTTGAACCTTGAAGCTGACGACATTCAGTTGCAGCGAGAATTAATTTCATTTCCAATCATTCTCAGTGATTTGTTCGTTGTATTATTTCGTGAATTGTGCCATCACCTGGATCATGCCGGTCGTTGGATCATTCGGATCATTTGGTTCAGTGCTTGGTCAGTCAGTCTCACTGCCGCTCATTGAGCGTCGCGGCAGTGTAGCAGGAGACCGCCAGTTCGATTTCCGCACTGAGACAAGTGTTTGTATGATCCACAAATATTTGTTTCGTGGTCTGGGTGTTTTCTTCCCAGAGGATTTGACGTCAAGCATGCTGCCAGACGTAAAAACTATACGCCAGATCTTTCTGTAACATATGCTTAAAGCATGTTGCGCCGACCCCACTGAGAGTGGGATAGGGGAGGTAGAAGAAGATCTCAATACACCATCTAACTATTTTATACCAAAAGTCCACTTCATTTCTATTGCTGCTACCTTTCTCGTCAATTTTCATGTAGGAAATACAAAGTTCTCGTGAAAACTACAACTTCAAACAAAACATAGCGAAAAAAAAATAAAATTCCATTACTTAAACCAAAATACTAACAAGTTAAACATCACAAAATGTTAAAGTAACATTCACAGTACTCGAAAAACACCCTCGTGCCCCTTATCGCACAATAACCAACAAAATGCTTAAAAAATCACATGAGCAGAATAGACAGTAAAAAGAAACATTTTTTTCTTACTGCAAGTCGACGCAAAGCCCCTACAAAACTCTCGTAGGTAAACTGTGTAAAAATAATATGAAAAAAGCCCACAGAGCACTCTGTACTCATTCATGGCAAACTAAAGGGGAAAAAGAAATTCTTGGCTATGCGTGAACCATGCGAGAGCTATGAAATCTAATGTTTTTCTTTTTATTTTTGCACTTCTATTGGTATGTAGCAGCATGCCTGGCTTTCGTAGTTTTGCATAAACGGACTTGTTTTACACGCATTAATTGAACGCGGGTTTTTTCTACTTATAATATAAAGTACAAAAATATAATGCGCAACGCACCGAGCATCTATAAAATCTATGGCCACCACGATAAAGAGTAGTGTACTTAGTATAAATTGGCATGCTTGGTTGGCTATACGAATCGACATAATTATATATGTCATTCATACTATCTGTGATTTGTGGTTACACCCTTATTCTTTAAAGAGGTAGGAGATGCAAAATGCATCCCAAACATAGCACGTCTCATTTACATCATAGCCGTTCTGTGATGTAAATCAGATGTGATTCTATATCTATATGCGGCGCACCTTGGATCCGAGGAATCTAAACATTTTCATAGATTACTCGGTCTAACGACAAACAGTCGACGTGCGATCTTGATCGACACAGTTTGGTTAATTAATGTACTGAAACACAGATTAAGATAACATTTAAAAAAGGTCTATTAACTTTTAAATCGCTGATGAGCCCTTCAAACGTAACTAAGGGCTATCGTGTTTCACCAGCTTTGAAAAAAGCATTCAGATTAAAAACATAATCAGGTCGGTCCACAAGTTTAGATTTTACGGTGCCGCAGATACAAGCACCCACAGACAGATACCCGCACCCACATACAAATACCCGCACCCAAATACAGATACACACACCCACATAAAGATACACGCACCCATATAGAGCTCCATGCATCAACAGATTCTACACGCACTCAAAGAGAGATACCCACACCCAAATACAGATACACACACCCACATAGAGATATACGCACCCAAAAGTTGATACGCGCACCCACATACAGAGAGATACACGCACCCACATAGAGATATACGCACCCAAAAATAGATACGCGCACCCACATACAGACACCCACATAGAGCTACACGCACTCACACAGAGATACCCACACCCAAATACAGATACACGCACCCATAAATAGATTTACGACACCGCTTTTTTGTTAAAAATAATACTTCGGTAAAACATATAATCGTATACCCCAACCAAAGAATACAGAAATAGGTTTGTCGGTAGTAAAGGTCGTTATGATTGGCTAACACCTTTATAGCATGTTATTACTTAACGACTAATTATTATGAAAATTTAATAAAATCATGGAAGTTTCTGATACAATGAACTAGTTAAATGCTCTTAATAGCCATACTCTTAAACCTAATGGTCAAGATTTAATCGATAAAAATTTACAAGGCCTATTTACCGCAAAAAAAACTTGTTAGCAGTTAAAATGAGATATAAAGAAAATTTTACCTTATGTTCTGAAAAATAAAGTCTAAAGTAGCGCCATTTGATGGCAAAATACGGGTTGTAAGCGGACAAAATGGCCGACCCCACGTCGGTAGAGACAATAAACAATTTTCTTTCTATAGAGCTCACTGCCCACTAGTTCAATGTTAGTAGTTTGTTGGGCACAGAGTAACATTTACAATGTAGGTAGTAATGTGACAACTATAAATGAATATATAAAAAATTCTACTAAGAACTCTGAGGGGGTATGTCGGGAAGAAAATCTGTAAGGATATGTACCACCACTGACTATTTCTGTTAAGAAGTAGCAGTATTTAAACACATTGTGTTCCTTTGTTAATTTTTTTGCTATATTTTTTTACTGGCCCTGTATTATACACGTCCCACTGCTGGGCACGGGCCTCCTCTACTGAATGAGAGGGGTTAGGCCTTAGTCCAGCACGCTGGCCTAATGCGGGTTGGCAGACTTCACATACCTTCGAAAAACTTATCGAGTTATCAGGTATGCAGATTTCCTCACGATGTTTCCTTGACCGTTAAAGCAAGCGATAATTAACATTTAATGTAAACGTAACTTAGAAAAGTCAGAGGTGTATGCTCATGGGGCTGGTTTCGAACCTGCGACTTTCGTCTCGACAGTCAGTACCACTCCTTGCTGAGCTATCGCTGCTTGTTAGGACATTAGAGCTAGTGAAATTATTAAGCATTATAAGAGAACATCCTAAATTTGTCATTATGAGGAACGAGACTTACGCCCAAATACAAAAAAAACATATTATTTTAAAATATTTGAGATGATATTTAAAATATTTTTGGTATTTAAACATTACGATGTTAGAGTTCCATATTGTAACATTTCGACACGCCGAGAGTTTCTGTCTGTTCACGTTTTTGCTACGCTTAATGGATGGATAACAAAATTAAAATATGAAAGTCAAAAAAATGTTTGTTTATAAAGACGTGTCAGAAGGGATCACTGTGTGACATTAGGTCGTATCTACTTGTAACAATTGTTGACAATCTCTCTTTTTTATGCGTATCTTGATTGTCACGGAGTTTCGTCAAAATGCCACAAGTATAGATGCACCTAAACGTTTTGGGGTGACGACCGCAGTACAGTGTCTTGAAGTGCTTTGTTTCCTACTTAATTTTATTTATCCCAAAAAATCTACTTTCATCATTATCATCATCAGCCACAGGGCGTCCACTGCTGAACATAGGCCTCCCCCAAAGATTTCCAGACCGACCTGACCTGCCTGCATCCAGCAACTTCCTGCGACCTTTTTCAGGTCGTCTGTCCAACTTGTACTAAAAATCTACTTTAATATACTCTTAGAAATTTAATGAAAGATGACTTTAAATAATAGGAGGAACACAAATAACCTGATCACTGTCAAGTCGTGCACCTCTTTTATACATAATTTTAGGTGTATCTACCCGATGAAAATTTTATAAACACCATCCGCACAGATTTATAAAAAATTACATCTAACAATACATTCATTAGGTACAAATGACCGCGTGACAATCCCTTCTGCGCACAACTCATTGCGTCGCCGGACCTCAAACAATCACAAGCTAGGGTTAAACAAATTAATTATTTACCGTACCCATTAAGACTGGCATCGCTAAGTACTCTCGAACTCTCCACTGGTCGGCTGCAGCTGCTAACGTATCACGTTGTAAATTGCCCAGACCCTATGTTTTTAAAAAGGGCTAGAAAAATATATTTTCACTAATTAAAAAATCTAGTGACAGGTTTTTAATCTTTAAATGGCTGAACTGTAGTATATTTTATAATGCAATGTTGTAGATATTATAAGCTGACCTCATCTTCAATAACCCCCAACATTCAGTAGAAACATATTTTTTCAATTTTATTTTTAGGTTACCCTTATCCTCGCCTTTCCTTAACAGAACCATGCGTGCTGGTTTGCGGAGCCACAGCTTCGTGCTATCCTCTATCTCGGCTCGAACTAAAGAGTTCGTAAAATCTTACTTCTGCCGGACCATTAAACTGTGGAATAGTTTGCCGGCATACGTATTCCCTCCCTATAATATGGAGTCCTTTAAACGGAGTGTGAAGAAGCAGTCAGGTAGGCCGGCATGATCTTGCCGACCTACGATAGACACCTCGTCTGTCGTTGGTCGACTGTATTCTTGGATTGGTAGCGCAATCCAAGAATACTTATCATCAGGTGTGGCGTAGTCACTTTGCCGAGCCAGGATAAAAAACTGTTATGGCCTCATCGATTATTAGATGATTTCGTCAATGTCGAATATTAAAATAGCAATAATCAGTATCTTTCATAGAAAGACATATCGGGCTTTTAAACGTCTGAATAGATTTTAAACGACTGAAAAAAACGACTACCTTCTCAATTCGCGGAGTTTTTTTTAAATATGTCTTCGTATGAAGTTCAACTTCACTCCAATTATGGACCGAATTTATTTTTTCTTGAAAATTCAATACAATATTGTGAAATTGAGTAAGTAAAAATATTGCTTATTAAAAATAATGAGGCACGTGATTTACATTTTTGTAAAATTCTACTTGCAACAAGGGGGTAGGGGTTGAAATTTGAATATATAATCATAAATATTATATAGAAGCTTATTAATTAACATAAATCAATTTTTATCTTAAAAAAAACATCACGCGGGGAAAGCCATGGGCAAAAGCTAGTATAAGATTCGTATAGTACATCCTAGGATACTGTCTATAGTCAGCCATTTTGTGAGCGGCGCTACAGAGAGCAAGGTAATTAATTTGTGGAAACCTCTTCTAAAGTGGAAACGTGATAAAATTGTGCCCCAAGTTGTTAGCGACCAGTAGTTTGCTGGTGGTAGGATATTCATATCCGCCCGGGTAGCGACCACCGTATACATGGTGTTAAAAACTGCTATAGTGACCCACCTTGTGTGGATCGCGTTCCGGGATCAGCCAGTGTATATCCGGTTCTCCCGAAGGGCTTGCGACATGACTTGATGGTTGGTTGGAGCGGATATAGTATATGTGGGCGCTAAATGTGATTTTGTTCAAACAATTAATAATATGTACAAAAAAGATGCATGTCGGTACCGACACCAAAGAAATTGATTAATGTGTTTTTAATTGTTATAATACGGTACTAATTAATAATATATGGTGGTAGTTTATTTATTTATAATACTCTCTGTTATTAGTTTAAAGGGAAGTGATTTGACTTCCATCTGTCATTTAATTTACTATAAATACCCTGTGAACTGTAATCAAGCATTCATTCTATCAGTGTTCGTGAATGAGTAAACATCTCCAAACAATACGTGTGTTATTTATTGTGACGTCATGGATTCCGATACTGAGGACAACTACCCAGGCGATCAAGCGCCGACAGCAGCGGCGGGATCCAACTCACCCGTGTTGAGACCCTCAAAACCCAGGCCTCACAAGCCTATGCCAGCGACGCTACCAGAGCCAACCTTATCTATGGAACAAGTGATGAGTTTGATGGCATCTATCACGAAGCAAGCTGCATCAAGTGCTGTTACTGCAGCATTGTCGGCAACCCCAGCACCGTCAAGGGATCGGGGTAATTTCTACCTACCACCATTTGATCCAGACGAGCGGGCACACGATATTAGAGATTGGTGTGCCAACGTTGACGACACAATGGCTACTTTTGCCATATCGTCACAAGAAGCCCGTATGAAAGCAATATTGCAGCTAAAGGGAAGAGCAAAAACGTGGGCTGACACTTGGTCTTTACAGTCCACTAGTTGGGAGCAAATTAAGGGAGACCTAATTCAAACGTTTGGAAGAGAGTTTCGATATGCAGATGATGTTCAAAGATGGCGCAGCTATACTTCAGAACAGGCGAGTAGTTATGCGGAATATGCAACTACGGGTTGGACCTTGTTCAAGCGTGTACGGCCGGTGGCTTCGGATGCTGAGGTAATAGATGCTTTAATTACAGTTATTTATCCCGATTTCATAAAATGTGAACTTTTACGAAATACTCCTGACTCATTGCCCAAACTAGTTTCCATTTTGAAGACGTTCCGAAAACGTAAACTCGACGCGAATGACAAGAATAGTTCTTATAATAGCAAAAGAAACAAACTGTTAGAAATCTCAGATTCTTTTACCAAACCACTAAATTGTTATAAATGTAATAAGCCCGGTCATCGGTTTCGTGACTGCCAAGAAACCACAGTGGTAACAGTGGAATCTAATGCACCCTCAACTTCTACCCTTCAGGTTACACCTGGTAATTCTAAATTAGTTGAATGTAAATATTGTCATAAAAAGGGTCACTTAGAAAAGAATTGCTATCGTAAACTTAATGATCAAAAATATAGTACGACTAATACATCTGTTAATTTCTGTGGCCTCGTTAATCGATGAATGATAACCGTAACAATTGATGATTGATCACAAAAATTTATTGCTGCTTATTTGATTCTGGGGCGGATTGTTCATTAGTTCGACAAACTATTTCTGGTTCTATTCCTGGCAAAAGAAAAATTGTCAATACTATTTTCACTAGAATTGGTGGTACTACTGTTACGTGTTCTCAAAGTATAACGACCGTCATTAAAATAGACCAAGTTAGTGTAGAATTAGAACTATTTGTTGTAGAAGATCACCAGTCGCGATTTCATATTTTAATTGGCTACGATTTAGTACAAATTTCAGATTTATCAGTTACATTAAAAGATATGAGGGGGACGGTCTCCCGAAATCTTGTTATTAATGAGTACAGTTCAGCCAATACATAAAATAAGTTGAATATTGATCTTAGTGGCACCTCATTACAAACATTACATCATATTTTTAGTTTAAGGATAGCTTTGCATTCGGTAACAAAGTTTCTGAAGAAATCTGGTGAATTGAGCGTAAGATTCAAAAATGTTGATAAAATTGTCCAAAGAAAACCCTACCAATTGTCCCCAATAGAACGCGAAAAGGTAAAAGAAATAATTCATAGATTGACAATCTCTCCTCTTTTGGCTATATTTGACCCCGATCTGCCCTAAGAACTCCATACAGACGCTAGTTTTCTAGGTTATAGTGCTGTTTTAATACAAACGCTCGAGAAAAATCCTAATGTCACTACTACTTTAGCACTGCTACTTTAGCATGTGAACAACAAATGCTGAGAGCAAATACTTTTCGTATGAGCACGAAACTTTGGCCGTAGTTAAAGCTATAAAACATTTTCTTCTTTTCTTTTTATGTAGTAGATGCAATAAGGCAGTAAATCTATTACGGAACTGTTATTCGGCAAAAATGTTCACCGTCGAATATCAAGCTCTTTCAAGTTGATAATGATGAATTGTGCGACGATTTAAACAATGTAAGATCATTAAGTAAATTGAGGATGGACGAGCGATCTTATCGGGACAAATTAAGATTTGATAAAGGCAAATCTCAAATACAGCCCTTTAAAGTGGGGGATTTTGTTTTAATGCAAAAGCATGAAAGACAAACTACTAAACCCGGTCCTAAATTTGAAGGTCCTATGGAAATCTTGGAGTTGTTGCCTAATAATCGCTATAAAGCATTTTAACTTACGGGAATGTTCTGAAAAGATCGCTGGTCACGATTTTTTGAGACCTGCACCGCTTGCTCAATGTGATCCTTTTATGGATGAGAACCAAGCCGTGTGGGCGGGACCAAATACAAAGTATTGAATTGTGTGATTTTGTTGACCTATCCACTTTTCCTTCCTCAAACACTGGTTGGCCACCATGTGTATCCTTTTTCCTGGTCTTGTGGGCTAGATCCCAGGCGAGTGATGTCATGCGGCTAGACCCCAGGCGGGTGATGCTACATCAGGTGGCTAGATCCAAGGCGGGTGATGTCGTGTGACTAAATCTAAGGCGGGTGATGCCATATGTATAAGAAAAGGAAGCTAGATCCCAGGCGGGTGATGCCGTAGGGCTAGATCCAAGGCGGGTGATGCTATCCACATACTTACCTAGAAAGAAAATGCAGCGCAGAGAGCGCGCTGGATCAGGATGGCCGTGTTGGCGCTAAATGTGATTTTGTTCAAACAATTAATAATATGTACAAAAAAGATGCATGTCGGTACCGACACCAAAAAAATTGATTAATGTGTTTTTAATTGTTATAATACGGTACTAATTAATAATATATGGTGGTAGTTTATTTATTTATAATACTCTCTGTTATTAGTTTAAAGGGAAGTGATTTGACTTCCATCTGTCATTTAATTTACTATAAATACCCTGTGAACTGTAATCAAGCATTCATTCTATCAGTGTTCGTGAATGAGTAAACATCTCCAAACAATACGTGTGTTATTTATTGTGACGTCATGGATTCCGATACTGAGGACAACTACCCAGGCGATCAAGCGCCGACATATACATCCTTGTATTTCTGTGCCCGCATCGGTCATCCGCCTGTCCTATCACGGTCTTCTCGATTACCTTCTTCCCTCTTCGGAGTGTGAAGAAGTATCTATACAAGCCGGCACTTTTCCAGAAAAAAAAATCCAGAAGCGAGTTAATCGTACTGGCAGCATTTATTTTAAAACCCGCCAATTCTTATGTCTTTCACCGCTTCGAAACCCGTATCGAGTGCCGATATATTAACGGGACGTATGTGGGCCACACTAAATGGCGGATGAAAAACGCTCTTCGCTTTTAAAACGACTTAGTGTTCCTAATTATATTAAACTATTCTTAGGCTCGATTATTCAATCGCCAAGCAAACGTTATTTCTCGGGATCAAATCTGAGGAGTTATCATTATCACGCTATATGTCAAATTGGATATTTTAAAATTGATTGTCTCATGATCAGGCAGTTAAAATATATTCGGACATTGAAAATTGAGCCCTTAAAAAAATAAGATGGGACATTGGTCTACCAACAACAATGTAACACTTTTAGAATCCGGTATTGAGGTCAATTCTGAATTTACGAGTTGGTAGGTCCTTCGTATGCGAGAGACCGTCTGGGTTGGTTCCACCGGTTTGTCTATATCTGCTGCCAAGCAACAGTGTGTAAGCACTGTTGTTTTCGGTTTGAAGGGCATTGAAGCCAGTGAAATTACTGGGCATTATTTGACTTAACATCTTATGTCACGAGGTGATGAGCGCAGTTCAGTGCATGCAGTGATTTGTAATTCAAAGTTCTGTGTAGTGTTGCTTCTGTTTATGGGCAGGCGTGGCGCTTACCATCAGGCGAGCGCCTTGCTCATCTCGTCATTCAATCAAATAAAAAAAAAGTAAACTCAAATGTGAATATTCTAATTTCAAAAAAAAACAAACGAACGTGCATTCACCGCAGAAAAAATCAAATTACTTTTGATTACTCATAGTGTATACTTGAATGATTTTAAAAACCTATAGACCCTATTCAGTCTATGGTGTGAGGGAACAATTGCGCGGGAATTAATAGAGACGCATAGACAAAAGGAAAGGTCTATGGTTTAACGCCTCTACTGGGAATAGGCAGCCCGTATTATTATTTGTAATGGAAACCACTTCCTATATATTTAAAAAGAAATAGCATTTTGTACCTAATAGGCATTTAATTAAAGGCTAGTATTGTATAGCGATACTTTCAGTTTTTTAGACTAGACTTTTATGTATCTAGTATGACACTTTATTGTCATGAAAATAGCTTCCTAACTATTTTATTACATACTAGCTTTTCCTAAAGTAGTCTATGTTCATCAGAGATAATGTAGGATTCTAATGATGAAATAATTTTGCAAATTGGTTCAGTAGCCTATGTTCACCAGGGATAATGTAGGATTCTAATGATGAAAGAATTTTGCAAATCGGTTCAGTAGTTTTTAAGTTTATTCGTTGTTTCCCCGTTTTAGCAACATTTTTCACTGATGCTTCGCTCCTAATGGTCACAGCGTAATGTTATATAGCCTAAAGCCTTCCTCAATAAATGGACTATCCAACACAAAAAGAATTTTTCAATTCGAACCAGTAGTTCCTGAGATTAGCGCGTTCAAACAAACAAAAACTCCGCACGCGTAATCTGCCTTTTCCGGCATAAAAAGTAGCCTATGTTGACCAGGGATAATGTAGGATTCTAATGGTGGAAGAATTTTTCAAATCGGTCCAGTAGTTTTTAAGTTAATTCGTTACATACAAAAATACAAATATTTCTTCTTTATAAATTATTGTTTACAATGAAATACTCTTAATCAACAATACATTTATTTGGATAAAAAATAATATTATGTTGATAACGCTTTGGAATCAAACAATTTGATTACCATAGCAACGGAAGTCTTCAAATATAAATAATTTTCCCCGTTTTTGCAACATTTTTCACTGATGCTTCGCTCCTAATGGTCGCAGCGTAATGTTATATAGCCTAAAGCCTGCCTCAATAAATTGACTATCCAACACAAACACAATTTTTCGATTCGAACCAGTAGTTCCTGAGATTAGCGCGTTCAAACAAACAAACAAACAAACTCTTCAGCTTTATAATATTAGTATAGATACACTTTTCTATATTGTGCCAAATGCTAATAAGGAATTATCGTCGGTTTCAGTGACACAGTAGCAAGGACCCGGTGGAGCCGGCTCATTGGAGCCGTATACAAAATTGTCTACAGCATGGCTCTACCACGTTTTTTTTTCAATTTCTATCTGTATACTGTACATTTTATAGTGAGACTAGCTTTTGCTCGCGCCTCCGCCCGCGTGAACAGCATTTAAATAGTACCATCCCCTATTTTGACCCCTCTGGGGTAGAATTAATCAAAATCCTTTCTTAGCGGACGCCTACGTCATAACATTTACCTGCATGCCAAATTCCAGCCCGATCCCCCCAGTGGTTTGGGCTGTGCGTTGATAGATCACTATGTCAGTCAGCCAGTTAGTCACCTTTGAGTTTTATATATTTAGATATGTTTATTATAGTAAATTGAAACAAGTTTTTTATATATTTGATGATTTTACTACCATATCCTTTTAATATTTTTGTTAGTATAGACTGTAGATCTTCGATTTATTTGCGTGCAGGACAAGCCTGTTCACATTCTTCCAGAGTCTTAAAGTTGTTGGCGTTACCTTGACAACCGCCATACACGAACTTCTTACACTGCCCTATTGAGGGGTCGAATCCATATCTAAAAATGAAATAAATACAATCAAAAGTGGCACACGTGATTCTGACCCCACACTAGGTGAACCTGTATTGTCTTAATATAAGATTAAGAGAATTTAGTTGCCAAGGAAAGTGTGTTTTTAGCGAAGGAGACATGCTATATCCTAATAATTGTGTAAAATTTGTATTAGTAATAAGTATGCATCATGTGATAAGCTTCTTTTTTAAGAATATGTTTTAATTGGCATACTTATCATGATTTTAACCGGTTTTACTGTGTAGTTGTCGGACGAATGATTTTTCAGGACAGTACAGAGACACTGACAATCACAAGATGTGTGATCTGTTTTCTTACAATTGTATGTGTTTTTATTGTGTAAATTTTAATTCTATAATTCTATAAAAGTACAGAGGTACTTTTATTACTGTAATAATGCAGACAAACACTGTAATGTGTGCATTTTTATTTATATATATTTATATATCCTTTTTACATTGCTTTATTACGGGGTTTTTATATTAAAAGATGTTGAGAATTTTTCTAGCTGGGTAACATCTCTGAAAAAAATAATATCAGAGGGACGAGAGTGGGGCATAGAGCCCCACAAAAAAAAAAAAAAGAAAGAACCTGTATTGTGGGTATCAGAAACTACGAGGGACTTACAGTCCCACATTCAGACGCGAAAAAAATCTTTGTGAAGACCCCAACCATTGATATCTGTGTGGTGATCGAACCCGCAACCACTCGTTTCGCAGCCCACTGCGCCACCGATGCTGTGTAAAAAGTACCCTATGTCCATCCTCGAAGTTCAAACTCTGTTGTTGGTGTTGCAGGTGTTCATGGGCGGCGGTGATCACTTTCCATCAGGTGAGCCTCATGCCAGTTTGCCCCCTTTTTTCCATAAAAAAAATGGATTTAACTTACCTATCAAAAGAACCGAAGCATGCTCCGGTTTTCAATTGCATGGAACACATGCCTGCTGTTCCTGGAATTCAGGTATAACTCTTTGGGAATTTTGTAGAGACAAACTGCGCTACTATTCGTTATTACATGTATGCGCTATTTAAAAACGTTGGGTACATTACTATGATTAAAGTAATGCGTTTCGGCAATGTTCAAATATTTTAAAATATGAACTTTTTTTTATAGCTTAGACGTGTAAACTGGCAAGTAGGTTCCCTGATGGTAAGTGATCTCAACCGCCCATGTACCCCTACAATACTAGAAGAATCATAGGCGCGTTGCCGACCTTCAAGGGAGGGAATAATAAGGGATTAGGAAAAGGGGGGCGATAATATATGTATATGTTTCGTATTCCTACCACATAGTTAATTATCCAGGTGGTGCAATTGTATTGCGCACGCGGTACGACTGCTGTGCTTAGGTCTCGGGTTCGATACCTGGATCGAGTAAAAGTGATATTACTCATTTCGTTATAGAAAACCGCAATATCACTTTTACTCGCCGCTTTTAAAAAAACCTTTAGAAGCTTTAAAACCCCCGATAAAATTCGAAAACCATTTCCGTAACTTTTAAATGGCCAAATAGATTTTTTTCAAACCACTTCAAAAACCAACGTGCATTGAAAACTTGTTTCGTACTATACGGTGAGTGAGATTTCTGAAGATCTAAGCCCCCAGTTTCCCTATCCGGTCCTTTAAGATCTGCAGCATTATGATACCTGCACCCGTTCTTCTTGTGAAAAAGAGATAGTGGCAGAAGGACAGACAGACAGACTACAAAGTGATCCAAAGGATTCCATTCTTTCCTTTTCCGGTACGGAACGTATATATTAAGACATTTTGAATATAAGATCCTCAGCAAACCTCGTATTCGAAGCCCTGCAAGGTCCCGCTTCCAGTTTTAATGAACATGTCTCAGGGTCTGAAACAAGTATTTCGACCCCGTTAATTATAAATAACACAATAATGGTTATAAAAGGGTCATATTAGAGCCCATGGTCTCACTGCGGTGGATGCTCAAGATTCAGTGAACTGGAGGGTCCAAGTAGAAAGGCAGACCCTGTGAGTGCCAATATAGCGTAAGCACATGCTGTTCTAGCAGGCGTAGACAGAGGCATAAATAGTGTATCGATCTTTCACTGAGCTTATTTGAAACACAAATTGTGATGACCTGAGATTTAAATCCACGGTTACCAACCATGAGTGGGAACAATTAACGAGTTGTAGCCAAGCTGTAAACAGTTTTGTCTACAGCATGAATATGCCGGCTCGTCCGGGTCGTTACCACTGTCCCACAGGAAACCGACGTAAAATAGCAACTTGCTGCTGCGTTTCGTTCTCACCTTCCCAATCCCTAAATTATCCCTTCCCTTTAAAGTCGGCAACGAGCCTATATCTCTTCTAGTATTGTAGGCGTACATGGGCAGTAGAAATCACTTACTATCAAGTAACCCAGTTGCTCGTTTGCTGGTGTATGCTATAAAAAACAGATTTCAAACAAAGAAAATCGGCTTAAATGGGTCTATTATTTTACCCATGATACCCTGGACAGATCCTCAGATAACAAAGGGCCAAACTTATAACATCCCTTTTTTAAGGGAAGGTTAAAAACGAACATTGTCGAAGCGCATAATAACATAAGCAGCGATAGCTCAGCGGGGAGTGGTATGGACTGTCGAGACGAAAGTCGCAGGTTCGAAACCAGCCCCAAGAGCATACACCACTGACTTCTAAGTTACGTGTATATTAATTGTTAATTATCGCTTGCTTTAACGGTGAAGGAAACATCGTGAGGAAACCTGCATACCTGAGAATTCAATAAGATTTTTCGAAGGTATGTGAAGTCTGCCAACCCGCATTGGGCCAGCGTGGTGGACTAAGGCCTGATCCCTCTCATTCAGTAGAGGAGGCCCGTGCCCAGCAGTGGGACGAATATAATATATAGGGCTAATAAAAAAAATAAAAAAAACATGCATATACCTGCTGTTTGGCAATACACTGCCGCAATGATGAATACGAGGAAAAACACAAGTTTATTCATTTTTACTTTCGATTATCGACACACACAGGCAATATCTGAGAAGCTCATCGATTCTCTCGTTTTATATACAAGTGTAGACACGTGTAGTTTTTTTTACACTTATTGTAAACTAAACGATTATAGGGACGTAATGAAATAAAAAGGTTATCCGAGAAGATTAAATGTCAACAGACATACAAGAAATGCTAACCTAAAGGTCGCCTGGTGGTAAAAATTCGACCTCTATCGTATACTTTTTAATTTTGATTCCTACGTCAGAAGTACACTGTGCTGAGGTCTTGAGTTCGATCCCCGGGTGGAGTAAAGTGATATTGGGTTTTTCTATCACGAATTGCTGTGTCAGCCCGGTGTCTGGAATTGTGCCCGGAATGGCGATAGGCTCGCCCCCTATCATGGGACGGAAATACGCTCGTCGTAATATGGGTGTACTAGTTACACTTCAGCCTACCCCTTCGGGGATTACAGACATGAGTACGTATGTATGTGTGTGCACATAAGTAACTTCTAAAAGTCGGAGGTGCCAGTATGCCATGAGGCTGGTTTTAAATTGAAGTCTTCCGTTTCAACATTCTACCACTCCTTTGATAGCCTCCGTGGCGCAGCGGGCGAGTAGCCGGCTGTGAAGTGAGAGGCCGCGAATTCGATCCCAGCACCGAGACAAATGTTTGTGTGATCCACAAATATTTGTTTCGGGGTCTGGGTGTTGTGAGACCGAAAGGCTCTCGTAGTTCCTGATACCCACGACATAAGATTCGTATCTTACTGTGGGGTCAGGACTATGTGTGTGACTGTTGGGTGTATTTATTATTATTACTCTCCACTGCGTCATCGCTCATTTCTGCATAAATGTCTTTTTATTTTTTATTGTAATGTTCACTACAAAATAAAACCGTGTTGCATATCCCGCGTAAATATTTAGATTTGTCACGATTACTAACAATAAAAATAAAGGATTTATTTGATAAGAAGTTACAAATTGTACTAGCTTTTACCCGCGGCACGCTTCACTTGGCATAAAAACTCGTTGATTCTTAGAGGGAAATACGCATTTCATTAATTGTCTCAAAAATCAATAATTAGGTGATGGTACTAACGAGGTGGTAGGTCCCTCGTATGCGAGAGACAGCCTGGGTTGGTACCTCCGCTTTGTATATTTCTGTACCTAAACAACAGTGTGTAAGCACTGTTGTGTTTCGGTTTCAAGGACATTAAAGCCAGTGACATTACTAGGCATTATGAGACTTAACACCTTATGTCTCAGGGTGACGAGCGCAGTTCAGTGCTTTGTAATTCAAAGTTCTGTGTGGTGTTGCTTCTGTTTATGGTCAGGCGTGGCGCTTACCATCAGGCGAGCGCCTTGCTCGTCTCGTCATTCAATCAAATAAAAAAAACCGACTGAAATCTGTTTATTTTCATTGAGCATGTTTCATTATTGTTAAAAAGTTTTTAATTTACTATTTTTAGTGATGGATTTATTAATTAATCATTTATCAGATGACCCAGATCATACCAGGGGTACGATCCCGTGGACGGCCCAAAAAGCGTTGGCTCGACGTATTCTTCCCTCTTCGGAGAGGGAAGAAGCAAATCGAGGGGCCTGCGACAGGACAGGCGGATGACCGATGCAGGCACAGGGATGCAAAGTTTAAAAAACCTTCTTCTTCTTCTTTGAGTGCCATCTCCTATGGGAGGTCGGCGATCATAGAGGCTATTTTAATTTTGGAAGCTGCTGCTCGGAACAATGATTTTGTGCTCATGTTGAACCATTGGCGAAGATTTTTAAGCCATGATATCCTCCTACGACCGGGCCTCCTCCTGCCCTTTACTTTCCCTTGAATCAAAAGAAACCTACGTTATAGAATTGCCTCGGCCGCGTACCACAAAACAAACAATATTCCTATTGAAGGAACAAGATATAGATATAATTTACATAGCACGTAAGAAGAACTTGTTAAACCAGTTTTTAATTATCTATTGTACAGCGCAGCGACGAGCTATAAACACCGTTTACTTTTTTATATTCTTTATTTTAAAGCGGAAATGTTTCTGTATTTTTCATATGAACACACGTCTCAACAAAGGAATTGCTAGTACACGTCTCGGAAGATTTTCTCCAAATAATAGTTCATAAAGTAAAGGGGGATCCAAGATGGTAGCCAATAGCAATCCTCCTGTTCTTCTTCTACCTGGCCTATCCTATTTAGACGCTTTGACTTCGTCCAGTTTTGAGCATCCTGCGTAGCTCTCATACATCATGTCAGTTTATGGCCGTCCGCTGGATTGTACCCCTAATTAGATCCTGCACAGTATTTTGCATCGTACTCGTGGATATATTAAAACGATCATATGGAATTATTGAGTAATTGAAAACCGCGAGTATTTTTATTTGAACTTGCAAGACAGAACTTTGCAGGTGGTAACATATTATATCCGCCCGGATAGCGACCACCGTACACATGGTGTTAAAACCTGCCATAGTGATCCACACGCCTTGTGTCGATCGCGTTCCAGGATCAGCCAGTGTATATCTGGTTCTGCCGAGGGGTTTGCGACATGACTTGATGGTTGGTTGGGACAAGTATATGGGTACATCCTTCTATTACTGTGCATGCATCAGTCATCCACCTGTCCTGTCGCAGGCCCCTCGATTTGCTTCTTTCCTCTCTGAAGAGGGTGAGGGTGGAGAGGGTGGAGAGCAAGTGGGTCACCTGATGGTAAGTGATCTCCACTGCCCATGTACGGTCATAATACCAGACTAATCATGGACGCGCTAAAAGAAAGGGATTAAATAAGGGATTGGGAATGGGAGGGGGAATTGGGCCTCCGGGTATCTTACTCATTGTACGAAACGTAGTAGCAAGCCGCTTCTTTACGTCGGTTTCAGTGACACAGTAGCAAGAAATTAGTGGAGTTGGCCCATTAAACCATGTTTCTTTTGAATTTCTATGTTCATACTGTACATTTTATAGTGATATATGTTTATTATAATAAAATGAATAATAAATTATAATAAATATTATAACAAGTTTTTTACATTTTAATTGATGATTTTATTACCATATCCTTTTAATATCTTTGATGGTATAAACTGTAGATCTTAGATTTATTAGCGTGCAGCACAAGCCCGTTGACATTCTTCCAGAGTCCTAAACCTGTTGGCGTTACCTCCACAACCGCTATAAATAAACCTCTTACACTGCCCCTCTGAGGAATCGAATCCAAATCTAAAAATGAAATAAATACAATCAAAAGTGGCACATGATTCTCACATTGAATGAAAAAGCCCCATCTATTGACGCATTCTTATGCGTAGTGTAGATGGCGCTAAACTAAACTTTACACACATCACAATTGTTTATGTTAATAATAATTTATTGAGTGGTAGAGCCACGCTGTAGACAGTTTTGTCTACAGCATGAATGGGCTGGCTCGCCCGGGTCGTTACCACTGTCTCACAGAAAACCGACGTAAAGTAGCGGCTTGCTGCTGCGTTTCGTACGGTGAGTGAGATATCCGGAAGCCCAAATTCCCTCCCCTTCCCAATCCCTAATTATCCATTTTCTTTAAGGTCGGCAACGCGCCCATGATCACTCTGGTGGTGAGCGTACATGGGCGGTGGAGATCACTTACCATCAGGTGACCCACTTGCTCGTTTGGCGGCCTATGCTATAAAATAAATAAAAAAAAAATTAAAATCCTTTTTTTTTATAATATTGCATTGTCATCGGTCCTTGATAAGTATGCCAAATTTCGACTTAATCCGAAGTTCAAACTCTCATATTATTAAAATTCATCAAAATCAGGGTAACAAATTAAACATTCCCATACGAATTTTGATCATTTTGATGTTTTTAACATTAATTTAAATCTTTATAAAGTAACTACATGTTGTATTCACATTAGACATTAAAATTAAATGAAATTGAAATTAATGAAATTACTGGTTATTATGAAATTAACTTACCTTGTAAAACGACCCCAGCACGGTCCGGTTGTCAATGGCATGGAACATACGCCTGATGTTTTTGGAATTCAGGTATAATTATTTTGTAATTTTGTAGAGACAAACTGCGCTACTATTCGTTATATACACGTATACGCTATTTACAAAAGTTGGGTACATTACTCTGATTAAAATAATGGTGCTGGTGGGAGGATACTTGTATCCGACCGGATAGCGACCACCGTACACTGGTGCTAAAACCTGCCATAGTGGCCCACCTTATGTGGGTCGTGTTCCAGGGTCAGCCAGTGTATACCCGGTTCTCCCCAGAGGGCTTGCCCCCCTGATCCTCACCCTTTTCCCATCCCTTTTTCCTTCCCCTCCCCCTTGTCCCTTTGGCAGGCCGGCATGATCTTGCCGACCAAGGATGGACACTTTGTTTATCGTTGGTCGACAATATTCTTGGATTGCGCTACACTTACCATCAGGTGTAACGTAGTTACATTGCCGAGCCAGGATTAAAAAAAAAGCATTACGGCAATCTTCAGATATTTTTAAAATTAGAACTTTTTTTATAGCTTAGACCGGAAAACTACCAAGTACCAAGTCGAGAATATTACAGAATACTGTCTGTTATTTGACTGCATTATTCGATTCTCATTGTCTAACTACATGCAGAATATGATGTCCTCGTAAGTGAGTTTTCTGTTATATTTCTGGGTGTGTCGGACAAACAGTGATATCAACGGGGAGTGGTACGGACAGTCGGAACGAAAGTAAGTTCGAAACCAGCCCCAAGATCATGCACCTCTGACTGTTCTGAGTTACGTGTGTTTCATTGTTAATTATCGCTTACTTTGACGGTGAAGGAAACATCGTGAGGTAACCTGCATACTCGAGAAGTTCTCCGTAAGAATTTCGAAGGTATTTGAGTTGGTGGAGCCAAGCTGTAGACAGTTTTGTCTACAGCAAAAATGGGCCGGCTCGACCGGGTCGTTACCACTGTCTCTCAGTAAACAAACGTAAAGTAGCGATTGCTGCTGTGTTTTAGTCATTTGGACCAAGGCCTGACCGCTCTCATTCAGTAGAGAAGTTCCGTGCTCAGCAGTAGGACAATACAGTACAGAGCTGTACAAAAATATGGATATTTACCTGAATCTTCAGCACAAGAAACAGTAGTGAACAATACAATAAGCAATAAAGTTTTAATCATTTTACAGCACGTTTGAAATACTTCCTTTACAGCCAGTTTTTATCTGGGACATAGTTAAGGTCGACGTCCTTATTTATATGCCTACATTATCGCCTTGAATAGTATTGACACAAATCTAATAATTATACAAACCTGCCACATGTTGGCCTACATGGAAATTGGAAGGATAGTGAATTATTGTTACACTAGCTTTTGCTCGCGGCTCCGCCCGCGTGAACGTTTAAAATTGACAAAGTTTCATACAAACTTTCATCCCTTATTTTATCCCCTTGAGGGTAGAATTTATCAAAATCCTTTGTTAGCGGATGCCTACGTCATAACATCACCTGCATGCCAAATTTCAGCCCGATCCCTCCAGTGGTTTGGGCTGTGCGTTGATAGATCACTATGTCAGTCAGTCACCTTTGAGTTTTATATATTTAGATATTAAAAAGATATTATTATATTTTTGTACCCGGCTGGATAGCGACCATCGCACACATGGTGTTAAAACCATGGTGACCCACACACCTTGTGTGGATCGCGTTCCAGGATCAGCCAGTGTATATCCGGTTCTCCCGAGGGCTTGCGACATGACTTGTTGGTTGGGGCGGGTATAGGGACATCCTTGTATCCCTGTGCCTGCATCGGTCACCCGCCTGTCCTGTCGCCCTCTCAATGTCTTCTTCCCTCTCCGAAGAGAGAAGAAGAATTTATACAGGCCGGCATGATGCAGGTGACCACCTATAAACTCATTGTTTGTCGGTGGTTGCTAGTTTTTTTACTGTATTACGCTTACCATCAGGTGTAGTGCAAAAAAAACCCTGAAATTAACGTGGGAATAATGCATTAGTAATGGATATATTGCATTGTTTACGTTACGATTATAAAAATACATTAGCTTCTTTCTATTTTTTTATAAGCTTGAATGAGAAAAGAATAAGCAGGTCTCACATGATGGTAAGCGCCACGCCTGCCCATAAACAGATGCAACACCACACAGAACTTTAAATTACACTGCCCTGCATAAATTAGACACCAGTCGTCATCCCGAGACATAAGATGCCCAGTAATTTCACTTACTTCAATATCGTTCAAACTGATAAACAATAATGCTCACACGCTGTTGCTTGGTGGCAGAAATAGAAAAGCAGAGGTACCAAGCTAGACGACCTCTCGCATATGAGGGACCTACCACTTATTATTATTAAATCTCTTCTCCCCACGTGCCCCTTATTATTTACATCACGTGCTAGGCACGCGCCTCCTCTACTGAATGAGAGAGGTTAGGCCTTAATCCACCACGGTGGCCTAATACGGGTTGGCAGACTTCTCATACCTTAAAAATTCTTATGGAGAAATTCTCAAGTATGCAGGTCTCCTCACGATGTTACCTTCACCAATAAAGCAAGTGTTAACAATTAATACACACGTAACTTCAAAAGTCAGAGGTGGATGCTCTTGAACCTGGGATTTTCGTCAGTCCGTACCACTCTCCGCTGTGTATTGCTGCCATCCCCCTAACGAAAAAAAGATACCTAAATTGGTCCACAATTCGCATACAACGTACATAAGAAAATATACATATACACGCGCGTTGAGAATCTTCCTCTATTTTTGCGTCGGTTAAGAAACGAAGATTGCCAAAACGCATAATCGTATGACTCTACACGATGTCAAAGTAGGCACCCAATGAAATCATAATAAAGGCCTTAAGTGTCCCAACCGCCATCCGATACTTTAATAACTCGGGCCTTTTGGATTTTTAGAGCACACTCAAAAGTAATATAGGCTCGTTGAAAGCAAGAAACAAGATGGCGTCGTTACAGCCCGTTTTCCCTCTGGACGGATTTATTTTCACTGAATATGCAATACATAATACTCGGGGATGTACGAATTGTGTTTTAGAAAGGTGGATGTCGCTTATATCCACGATCAACCACAAATGGATGTAAATATACAATAATATTTCTACCCACATCAAGTAAAACTTGAGGTATTGATTTTATTTAGCTAAATTTATTATATTTAAGTACATATGTTAAATTCCGTATTTTATGAAAAATTTAACATTTTCCATGTACGATTATGCAAAATAGAACTTTAAATTATAGATTTAAGTTAATTAATTTAGCAAAATAAAATTGACATCTCATTCACAAGGTCGCTAGGTCGCTCGTAAGCGAGAGGCTGTCTGAGTTGGTACCACCGCTTTGTCTATTTCTACCGCTAAACAATGTTAAAGTCGCTTTTTTCTGAGACAGTAGTAATAACCCTGTCGAGCCGGCCTTTTCATGCTGTACACAAAACTGTCTACAGCGAGGTTCTACCACTATAGCTTGCTTTGGTTGTGTCAAAAAGTGGCTAGATCACAATAATGCTGAAAAAAAAGAATATTTCTCACAGAAAAATTATGTATTAAAAATATTAAATAACGGATAGGGCGAACTACAATATGGCGGTATTAGACAAGGAAGCCCACACTTCTGGCATATGTTACATCTATGTCTGTGGTCTATATTATATCATTTTCTGTACATAATTTCATACTTACATTAGTAAGCTTAACACGGATCACAATAAAAATTCTGCGCCCCCGGGTGGACTCGAACCACCAACCTTTCGGTTAACAGCCGAACGCGCTAACCGATTGCGCCACGGAGGCGGTGGTAGTTACTGGCGAAAACTACGGCCGCAAACTCGTATTTCTTTAAACATCCAACATCTTCACGTAATTCAAATATTTATTATGCACATTTTTGTCAATATTGTTGGATAATTATTTGATTATCTTAAATCGATTATTAATTCTTACCCTTGGATTATTTATCGATTATTTTATTCATGTGATTTGTTATTATGTAATACTTGTAACAATTAATAAATACTTAAATTAAGGAGCTTCAATTAATAATCTTCCTAGTTCAAGGACTCGAATTTTTTTATGTCAAATATAATCCGAATTATTGAGCCTTCAACATTGGAATTATATTCGTCTATTGTGGACAGGGAGCCCTCGGGTAGCTGATCCACTTGACTACTATCAAGCTCATTTTCCGTGAGTAGCTTCGTTTCGATGAGACGACCAACTATTCCCTATGCGAAAATTCTCTATTGTGGTAGCTAACAGAGGTAGCAAGGATAGAATATTTCGATTTGATGATACTCAAAAAATTATTATTTTATTTGTAGGACAATATGACAGTTAAATTATATAAATATTAACTAAGTAAATACAAAAAAATCAGCTGGTTAGTAATCATTCTTATGACCTCGTTATCGATACCTATTGGAAGCCCCTCCTTCCAATAGGTATAATAGGTTGGTCGTCTCATCGAAACGAAGCTACTCACGAAAAATGAGCTTGATAGTAGTCAAGTGGATCAGCTACCCGAGGGCTCCCTGTCTATTATATCTAGCTATAAGATTTTATAAGAATTTGTCTAAATTTTACGATTATTTGTTAATCGATTACCTTTACGAATCATAACGAATCATTTTATAATCACTACGATTTTATATTTCACGCTACATCTTTTTTGAATTACTTATTTAATATATTTTGGATTTTTAATACATCATTTTTTTGGGAGAAATATTTTTTATTTTATTTTTGGTAATAACTATTGCCACTATTAAAGGATCTATGACTATTGCAACGCGGTATTCCTGAGAGCACAGTTGAAGTCACCACCAAGTCACCTTCAAACGCATCCAATTTTCGTGCATCTTCAGGAAAATGTTGATTTTTTTTCTTCGAGTACTCTTTACATTTTTTTTAATGTTTATGGAGAGGACCCTATAAAGAGGTCACGATAGGCATCTACGAATGGCGGCTATGAGAACGAAATATTTTTCTTAATGAAACCCTATTATGACGGATTTCTTTCGGTTTTGTTTGTTTGTTTCAATGTAAATTGGATATTTGTTTTTTTTTTATATAACAGAGGCCGGCAAACGAGGAAGTGGGTCACTTGATGGCAAGTGATCTCCACCACCCATGAACATTCGCAATATCTAAAGAATCATGAACGCATTGCTCACATTATAAGGGGAAGGATAATTATGGGATTGGGAAGGGGAGAGAGATTTCGGATCTCCTGATAATTATTTAATATACATTAATGCAGTCACTTTGCTATATTCGGATCTTTCTTCCTTCCATCTGCTCTACCCCCACTTGCAGTGGGGTCAATGTAATATTCTTTTTAACATATGTTACAGAAGTATTTGGTTTATAGTTTGCTTGGTTGTCCGAAAGTTGGCTGTGCTCAGATAAACAAAGGCCGTCTGGATTAGTACCACTAGTTTGTCTATTTTTGCCGCCACTTAGTAGTGTTGAAGCACTGTTGCGTTTCGGTTTAAAGCACATTGAAGCCAGTGAAATTACTTAATTATGTATGGCGTTACTTGTTAATGGGCAGGCGTGGGTGCTTAGCATTAGTTTATAGTTTTAGTTTTTGACCATTAAGTTTTTAGTATTTAAGTATTCATAATTGTAATTGATTGTTTTCTGTTTTATGCCTTTTATCTAATAAAAATAAAAATAAAATAAAAATTAGGCCAGCAATCTGCTCGTTTCGTCATTCGGGCTAATAAAAAAACACTAATTTTCGTTACTGGGTGTAGAAAAAATCATAATTGTATCTTAACAATAACCTAAGCAATGCCATGAATCAAACTCTAGTGTTACAAATAAAGTAGATTTAATTAGACTTTTATAAATATTTCGGGTTTAAAAGTACTGCTATTATTGTGCCGTAAAATTGTGTTTTAAGTAATGTTTCTTTTAGATCCCTTAAACTTTTTATGTTGATTATATTACATCCATTCGAATAATGGAAAATGTCAGTATGGCTGCTTTTACACGTTTTTTTTCAGAATACAGAACGATATACTGCTTCGGCAAGGACTACTGTAGGAAAGTTTCAATTAAAAATATTCAAAATCATTCAAGTACAAGTATGCAATGAATGCCCGTCCGGGTTCGATCAGTCAATTTAGAAAAAAAATAGTACAAAATGTTAAAGAGTCTGACAGTGATTAATTCAGTGTTGTTGATTTCTTATTTAATAAGGTTTTTGACAATGTCTAGTTTACTTGCCTCAATATCATGGTTGTCTGTAAGAAATTGCCTTGTGCGATAAGATAGCCACTTGTACTTTGTTTCTATGCCTTTTCTGTTTTATTTCTCTGTATATATTTGTGTACAATAAAGAATTAAATAAATGAATAAATAGTTTTGCAATGCAGCCAACTATAATGCGAAAATTGTATTTTAAATACTGGTATGAGCAATGGTAGGCGCGTAGTGGGGAAATCTCACTATCTCCCTCGTACATATGCACTGTAATCCATTTTTCGTTACCTACTACCCCTACCAGCAGATTTAAATGACTTCTTATTTATTTATTTATGACTTGGTTTATATCATTCTTATGATAATAGATTTGTTTATTAATTCCGAAACTGATTGAATGACGAGACGAGCAAAGCGCTCGCCTGATGGTAAGCGCCACGCTTGCCCATAAACAGAAGCAACGCCACACAGAACTTTGAATTACAAAGTACTAAGACAAACACAAACAAACAAAGTGGTCTAAGAAGTATCCTATTGAAAGGAATTAATACGATAACTTCAGCAAGACCTTGAAATCTGTCACATCTGTGTTTCACGGTTCTTGTCAAGACTTGAGAATATATTATTTATTATACTTGTCATTGGCAAAAGGTATAATAATGCGAAGCCAAAAAAAATTGAAGATTGGCGAAGCGCATCATTTTAATCGAAGTATTAATATTAAATAGAAAAGGTTTATTGATACAACCCATCAATCATCAAAAGCATTTACACATTTGAACTGCGTCCACGCGTCCAAAAGGCTAACAACGCCTAAAACCCTTGATTAAATATTATAAAAAACGCATGTCACGCGCCCGCAAAGACATATTAATTAATTACTAACACATTGCCCTGTACACACGCATATACATACACGCACACACACACACACAGCACGCATTGAGTGGTAAGCGTGAAAATTCACGCCCTAGCTCGGGTTTTCACGTTTTTTTTTAATTACAACCCCGCTGCGCTATTGTCGCACAGCCCTAGTGGAAGGGGATCTAGTTGCAGGGTTGGCAGATTAGTTTTGCAAATATTCATTTTTATAAGAACTAAGGAATGGAGATAAAAGTGGGCAATAGAACAGCAATATATATGTTACACTAGCTTTTGCTCGCGGCTCCGCCCGCGTGAACGTATGAAATTGACAAAGTTTCATACAAACTTTCATCCCCTATTTTATCCCCTTGGGGGTAGAATTTATCAAAATCCTTTCTTAGCGGATGCCTACGTCATAACATCTACCTGCATGCCAAATTTCAGCCCGATCCCTCCAGTGGTTTGGGCTGTGCGTTGATAGATCACTATGTCAGTCAGTCAGTCAGGCACCTTTGAGTTTTATATATTTAGATACACCGAACAGTGGACAATTAATATTTCCAACTCCTCCCTAACCTTCTATCTGGTTAATTTCGTTGCATAACAAAGACATTTACGCATTCCCAGAAACTCGCCGAGCTTCACTGCTCGGTGTCAATAAAAATGCGTACCACTGTTGATCCTGGTGGTGGATCCACAGAAGTTACAGTGGCGGGTGTGTGGGCGGGATTGTATCTACACTCGCAACAGTCACACACATAGTTCTGACCCCACATTACGTTAATTTGTATCGTGGGTATCATGAACGAGGTACTTTCGGGTTCACAACAGCCGGACCAGAAACAAATATTTGTGGATCATGGTGACGCGCGCAGTTCAGTGCCATGGATTGATTTGTAATTCAAAGTTTTGTGTGGTGTTGCTTCTCTTTATGGGCAGGCGTGGCGCTTACCCTCAGGCGAGCGCCTTGCTCGTCGCCTCATTCAATGAAATAGAAAAAAAATCTTTTCATTGCGGCCAAGTCCCTGATGCGCTTCAGTTGTAATAACTGTATGGGATCCGATTCGTCCTGTCTTTCAAACCATTTAAAAGCGACATCTATAAGGTGTAAAGTCTCATAATGCCCAGTATTTAAACCGAAACACAACAGTGCTTACAAACTGTTGCATGGCGGCAGAAATAGACAAAGCGGTGGTCCAACGATGACCGTTTCTCGCTTACAAGGGACCTACCACCTTGTAAAATGTGATTAATTACGTCAAAGATTAATAACAAATTATTTCCAACCAAAATTTTAAAAGATTACTACATTTTTTTTTATATCGTATTGTCTAAATAACGTATTACTATGTCCCTTTCTAAATAAAAAAGTTACTAAAATGTAATTAGTGTTTGATTTGACTTTGAAATCGATTATCCGGATTTTACGGAATACTCCTGGTTTTAATTGATTCGGATAATCGGGATTCTACTGTATTTCACGATCAAACAAACCGACAAAATTTTCTCAAGGTGCATATGTTAGGCCTCCTAGTGTTACAAACGTAAAAGTAAACAACACCTGTAAACACTCATAATGTTAAAATAATCCGTCTCTACATTAATAAAAAAATACCTGGAATAAAAATTAATTCTCCGCCAACCCTATGACGCATCGAACTAGGGGTCTCAAAGCGCAGACCCTACCACGGTAATATAGAAAATACACGGACACCACTGTGTTCATAGCTTACTAGTTATATTTTACTAAAAAAATCTAAGTTTACACTTCTAATTAAGGGTACGTTTTAGTGTGAGTTCATTAAATTTTAATCAGACTAGGCGTGTATTAGGAACGGTGTTTACTTTACTTACATAGAGAAATTTTCAGTAGAATTTGCAGATAGTTTATACAAACATTTTATGGTAATCTTATTTCACATATGTTTAGTGGAACGGTCCCATTAGCCTGGTGGCATCATACTCATAAACCGGGAGGTTTTGGGTTCAAATCTCAGATTGACCACAACTTTTATTTAAGTCTTCGCTTTAAATATTTCTCATGAGTTGGAATTTGTGCCTGGTATGATGATAAGATCGCCTCTTATACATCATGGGACGAAAATAAAGTTGGTGAAGAGTGGGTGTAAGTTCCACCTCTACCCTCTTAGGAATGTTTGAATGTATTTTCCAATTGTATTTTCAGGTAGTAAAATAATTAAAATATTATCCAATAGGTCCACCATATCACCATGAGCTCTGATGGGGATGTCAATTCAGGTCATCCTTCGCGACATTAGAAAATTCTTGCTAATAATTTGGACCGAAATACCCTGGACATATTTTTAGCCAGATTGCCACACTAATTATTTTGATTGCCAAAATGTAAAAACATCTTCAGCCGCGTAATATTACTTAAGTCTTTTTTTTTAAACCAGTCAAAAGCAAGTTCGCGCACAAAGGGTTCTGTACCAGCACTCAAATTTTTATTACCTTTTTTTAAGCACGGCAAAGTAATTTCACTACACTTGATGGTAAGCGGAGTGCAGTCCGAGAAAAACAGCAACTACCAACAAACAATGAGTTGTTCGGTGGACACCAAAATCATGCAAGCCTGAATAAATCCTTTTTTACACTCCGAAGAGGGAAGGAGCAAACCGAGTGGCCAGCGACAGGACAAGCGGATGACCGACGCAGGTATAGGAATACAAGGATGTACCCCTCTACTACGCCCGAACCATCCATCAAGTCATGTCGCAAACTCCTCGGGAGAACCAGATTTACACTAACTGATCTATTTTTATTTATTTCAGGATATCCATTATAATAACACACATTCTGTGAACATATGAGTGGTAGAGCCACGCTGTAGACAATTTTGTCTACAGCATAAATGGGCTGGCTCGACCGGGTCGTTACCACTGTCTCACAGAAAACCGACGTAAAGTAGCGGCTTGCTGCTGGGTTTCGTACGGTGAGTGAGATATCCGGAAGCCCAAATCCCCTCTCCTTCCCAATCCCTAATTATCCCTTTCCTTTAAGGTCGGCAACGTGCCCATGATTCTTCTGGTGGTGGGCGTACATGGGCGGTGGAGATCACTTACCATCAGGGGATCCACTTACTTATTTGCCGGCCTATGCTATAAAAAAAACATTTTGGTTGGCCTCATATGATTATTCAAAAGAAAGAGGCCCTTTAAATGTAAGACAGATGGCGTAGGCTCAATAATAGCATTACCTTGGCACCCTAAAGTGAATGACTCTCGAGGTCATGATCAAGAAGATCCTCAAAAAATCACCTTGAAACATATACACTATAAATAAACACATGGACTTTATTTGTATAATAATCTAAATATTGTAACAGATGTAGAAATGAAAATATTAATACGTGAAGTGAAACTTTGTACTCCTTTTAAGTACATTGCGCGCATAGAGGATTGTCAAATTTGGCATAGGTCAATTTTGTATGAAAAAGGAATGCATGAATCGTTAACAATACATTAACTTATAACTGACTTTCTTCAAGCTAAGAAGAATCTTCTAAATGTGGGTGTAATGGTTATATATATCTCTGCCTATCCATTTGGAGATAACAGGCGTGAGTGTGTATGTGTGTAGGAACTATCTCTATTAAACCAGCTTTTTAATAAAAATTACCATGATACATTCACACACGCACAAGCACACACACGCACACACAAACACAGAGAGAGAGAGAGAGAGAGACGAAGTGATCAAGTTTATAACATCCTTCATTACAACGTCAACGTCCCGCTATACAATGTCAATCGTCAAGACACGTTGCGTCACTCGACGGACGGCATAATTCTGCCGGCTTAAAGTGATGAAAATGTAGGTATACATTTTCAGCGTGGTTCTTCTCGAGGTCCCGAAACTCTTCCATAGACTGCACTATAACTAACTCTTCCATAGATAACCATGGGATTTCCCTTCTTCTGCAAAAAAGTTCTGCTGTGCACTACGTGTTTTACAATTACAACACTATATGTTTTACAATACTGACAACACTCCACTAATGACGCATCGAATGGTGATATTCTAAACCCCGCTCGCTTAAATCATAGCGTGTAAGAGAAATTGATCGTACAGGATCCATTGTAAAAAATAATACTAAACAAAATGCGAGACAAACAAATACTAGAGTGGGAAAAAACAATACGCCGCCTGTCACACCGTCACGTCACATTTATCTCTGCGAATGTTCGCAATGATGTTACTTATTGAATATGATGTCAATTAGAAAACAAAGTTTTAAATCGAATTTTTTTTGAACATAATAGCGTACATATCTAGTCATCTTGATTAAATTAGCTTTCAAATAATGAGTTTAAAAAAACTAAAAAGAACGCTTTTATAGAATGGTGTCACCATTCATCCCACGCTGTTTTACAATAATTTATTTTCTATTTTCAATTGGATTTTCTATAAAAGCGTGTCTTTTAGTTTTTTTTTAACTATTATCTATTTTAAGATAAAAAATTAAATAAATATATATTTTTTAAAATATTGAATTGTGAACGGTCCTTGATAAGTACGCCAAATTTCCATTTAATCTGACGTTTTGAAATGGGTTTAAAATAATGTTCAAGGATTCCGTTATATAATAACATACAGACATACGTATAAAGGTAAAAAAGCGTGTTAATAAAAGCGTGTTAAAAACGCGTCAAAATCAAAGTCCATGTTTAGGCGCTACAATGTTACATACATATACACACGCATGCACGCACAGGAACTCGTACAGGATCTCTTTTTGAAAAAAGGGAGAGATAGAAGAATAATGAAATAACACCACTCTTACTTGTCCTAAAAATCAACGAAATTATTTTCTTCCACATTAGTCCTGCGTGAATATCTTTTGCCGAAATAAAAAGAAACCAAAGTCCTAAATTTCTGGTATACCGGCCTAGCTTAAAAAACTCTTAAAATAAAATAATTTAAACGGATTTTATCGCGGTTCTTATTTAAATTTTGGTCCCGATGCGACGTTTCGAAATCTTTTCAGCCTTCGTGGTCACGGGATGGACTGTTATATGGATTAGTTTTATTTTAATGAGTAACATTCGCGTAAACGTAAGAAATCATTAAAAACACCTTTTAACGTTACATCCTGGTGTAACAGGCAGTCGCAGTACGTCACACAAAGTGCATGTAGAATAAGAGCTCGGGGTTACAAACGCAATTTAATTTTGTGCTGCGACTATGCGAATGTACTTATGTAGCACTTCACTGCACTGTATGTTATTGAGATAGGTCAGCTATTAATGGCAAGGGAAATTGATTTTTTTATTTGATTGAATGACAAGGCGAGTAAGGTGGTCACCTGATAGTAAGCGCCAGGCCTGCCCATAAACAGAAGCAACACCACACAGAACTTTGAATTATAAAGCACTGCAATAGATACAGATGATAGGTCCCTCGTATGCGAGTGGCCGTCTGGGTTGGTACCACCGCTTTATCTATTTCTGCCCCCTAGCAACGGTGTGTAAGCACTGTTGTATTTGGGTTTGAAGGTCATTGAAGCCAGTGAAATTAATGGGCCTTATGAGACTTAACGTATGTCTCGGGGTGACGAGCGCAGTTCAGTGCCATGCAGTACTTTGTAATTCAAAGTTCTGTGCGGTGTTGCTTCTGTTTATGGGCAGGCGTGGTTACCATCAGGCGAGCGCCTTGCTCGTCTCGTCATTCAATCAAATAAAAAAAATAGAGATGTAAATGAACGGACAGGAAAATACCACCGTTTTACAAAACAAATACACTAGGAACCATTAGTTACATAAATAAACAAGAGATAATAATGTTTAAGTAAGAGATCCTAGAGTAAATTTCATTGAACGCATGTCCTTCACCGAATTATGTTTAGTCTTGTCACAGACTGAGCTTCTAATGGCGGTTCCCTTATTTATTTTACACTTTATATACAAAATTTATAAAGGCGAACTTAATGCCAAAGGCATTCTATCCCAGTCAACCTTAGGGTAATGCAGAGATGAACAAAGTAGGTGCAAAAAAATTAAGAGAAGATCGCCAGCTCAGGGTGGAGTCGATATGTAGTCGATATTATATTTATAGATAGATTTTCTGTGTTAACAGATCTTCCATACAGAATGGGCCATTTATTTGTATAGCTTAGGCCGGCGGACGAGCAAGTGTGTCATCTGATGGTAAGTAATCTCCACCACCCGTGTACCCACACTATCGGCCATCGGGCGGCTTGCAAACTTAGACTTAGACCTGTTATTACAAGGTCACTCGTATGCGAGACGCCGTCTGGGTTGGTACCACCACTTTGTCTATTTCTGCAGCCAAGCAACAGTGTGTAAGCACTGTTGTGTTTCGGTTTGAAGGGCATTGAAGCCAGTGAAATTACTGGCCATCGTGAGACTGTGAATCGAACCCGAAACCTCAGCATAGCAGTCGTACCGTGTACAACTACGCCACCTAGACAGTCGTAGCTAACAACCATCTTTTTTAAAACAGATTTGAAAAACTGCATTCAAATTGGTACATCAGTTTAGGATCTACTATGCTTCGGACACACACACACCGACAAACAAAGGAATCTAATTTATAATACCCCTTTATTTGTCGTGGTTAAAAATATGAAAGCATTTGTAATATTACTCATTTATTAGTAAAGGCAAGAGTTGAAAAGTCTGAGAACATTCTCGATTATTACTTACCTTCAATGTAATATTACTCCACATAAGTATGTAATCACTTAGCAAGCAGATATTTAAATTTTCCATAGAAACACCTGTGTGCTTGTTTTCATTAAATATTAAGAATAGCAAATTGGTTTTTCTAAAGTCACATAACTTATTTTTAGGCTAAGGCCAAAAAGAGTATAAATTTGACAGCCTCTGAGGCATGGGCGAGTACCGAGCTGCGAAGAGAGGACGTGGGTTCGATTCCCGCACCGAGACAAATGTTTGTGCGATCCGGCAATATTTTATTCAGGTCTGGGTGTTTTGGGACCACAAGTCCCTCGTAGTTCCTGATACTCAAGATAGAAGTACCTAGTATGGGGTCAGGACTATGGATGTGACTGTTGGGTGTATTTATAATTCAATATATAACTATTCGTATGGAGATACTTAAAGAAAAAAAAATGGTAATAATTCGTCCAGGAACGTAAGCAATGTTTATGAGTGGTAGAGCAACGTTGTGGACAGTTTTTTCTACAGCATGATTGGGCCGACTCGACCGGGTCGTTCCCAATATCTCACAGAAAACCGACGAAAAGTAGCGGCTTGCTGCTGCGTTTCGTACGGCGAGTGAGAAATCCAGAGGCCCAAATCTTCCTCCCCTTCCCAACCCCTTAATTATCCCTTCCCTATGAGCTCGTCAACGCGCCTATGTTTATTCTAGTATTGTAGGCGTACATGGGCGGTGGAGATCACTTACTTTACCTGTCGAATCATCGGCGGTTACGGTTAACAGCTAAAGTTATGACGTCATCTAACATTTGTCAAATGGTGCCACTCATGTTTTGCTTAATCGGTATTTTAACATTTTTGTCATTGCTAACATAAGTTGGTGCAACTCAGCATAAGTATCACAAAACAATAAACAAACATATTTTACTTTTTAACAAATTAATAAAGAAAATTTAGAATTATCATAATTGTTATGTATAAGGTACGTGTCCTACATAAAAATCGTTATTGGCGATAAAACCGCCCATCGTAACACATTGTTAATTATTGTACATTTTCCTTTAATGAGTTTTGTATAATAATATGTAGTATAAGTGTACTTACAATAAAGAGTTATAGTATAAATTTAATATATAACTATTACCAAACTTTTTTTACTAAACTTTTGTGAGTGTTAGAGCCACGCTGTATACAGTTTTGTGTACAGCATGAATGGACCGGCTCGACCGGGTCGTCACTACTGTCCACAAAAAACCAACGTAAATTAGCGGCTTGCTGCTGCGCTTCATATGGAGTGCCAGATATTCGGAGGCCCAAATCCCCCTTCCACTTTTAATAATTCTTTCCCTTTGAGTTTGGCAACGCGCCTTTGATTCTTCTAGTGTTGTAGGCGTGCATGGGCGGTGGAGATCACTTACCATCAGGTGACCCACTTCTAGTTTGCCGGACTGTAACAAAAAAAACTGCGTCGGTGATAAGGTACGATTGCTGTTTTGAGTGATCTTGGCTTTTCTGTCACGATATGCTCAGTATCAACCCGGAGTCTAGAACTGTGCCCGTTATGGCGATAGGCTCGTCCCCTATCACATCATGGAACGGAAATGGGCTCGGCTAAATGTGGGTGCAATGGTTACATCTCAGCCTACCCGGTATTACAGGCGTTAATGCGTATATAACTTAAAATTTCTAAATCTGAATCGCAGTGCAGTTGCTATTTTCCCACACACCTTGTGTGGACCGCGATTCAGGATCAGCCAGTGTATATCCGGTTCTCCCGAGGGACTTGCGACGTGACTTGATGGTTGGTTGGAGCGGGTATCGGCGTGCGGGTCCGATTTACGCTTGACCAGTTTTTTTTTAGTTTTTACCGTACGTGTATTAATTATTTACCATGAGTAGTATGCGTGGCCATTATTAACTTAGTTTAAAAAAAAAATTACTACTTCTATTATTCTCATAGAGTTAATCAACACATAGTTCAATTGTATCATTATATTATTTCAGCTGTGCCTTGTATGTGTGTACGAAGGTACAAATATACAAAGCAAAATATTATATTACCTTCAATAACCTTTCCAGGCTTGCATACAGTACCTAACCAAAGTTTCATTGCAATCATATTATTATTATTTTATTTGATTGAATGACGAGACGAGCAAGACGCTCTCCTGATGGTAAGCGTCACGCCTACCCATAAACAGAAGCGACACCACACAGAACTTTGGGTTACAAAGCACTGCATGGCACTGAGCTGCGCGCATCACCCCGAGACATAATATGTTAAGTCTCATAGTGACCAGTAATTTCTCTGGCTTCAATGTCCTTCAAACCGAAACAACAGTGCTTACACAGTGTTGCTTGGTGGCAGAAATAGACAAAGCGGTGGTACCAACCCAAACGGCCTCTCGCATATGAAGGACCTACCACCTTGTAAAACTATTGAATCCAAACACCGTCATCGAATCGTTCTATATTTTAAGGAGTTATCGCATGTGAGCTATATAGAAAAGTATTAACACTGGGTTACGAAATCGATTGAAAATTTAAATAAATTAACATTGTTTCATGTATAATAAACCGGCCTGGCTTGTATTTACATCCTGTTAATTTACAGAATATAATCTTAACAAAGCATATAAAGATGTTCTACTTTATACTGGTGGGAGGATATTCGTATCCGACCGGATAACGACCACCGTACACTAGTGTTAAAACTTGCCATAGTGACCCACCTTGTGTGGGTCGCGTTCCAGGGTCAGCCAGTGTATATCCGGTTCTCCCGAGGGGATTGCGACATGACTTGGTGGTTGGTTGGGGTGGGTACAGAGTTACATTCTTGTATTATTATGCCTGCATCGGTCATCCGCCTGTCCTGTCGCAGTCACCTCGATTTGCTTCTTCCATCTCTGAAGAGGGAAGAAGCATTTATATAGGCCGGCATGATTCTGGTGACCACCGATAAACTCATTGTTTATCGATGGTTGCTGGTTTTTTGGACTGCACTGCGCTTACCATCAGGTGTAGTGTCACTTTGCCGTGCTCGTATATTAAAAAAAAAATACTTTTATCGATACTAAATGGAGGAACTATTTTTTATTTTTATAGGCAAACGAACAAATGAATCCTTATGGTAAGTGATCTCCACCGCCTATGTACGCCCACAATACCAGAAGAATCATAGGCGCGTTGCCAAGATCAATGGGAAGGGGTAATTAAGGATTGGGCAGAGGAGGAGGTTTTGGGCCTCCGGATATGTCACTCACCGTACGTGCCCCATATAATTTATTATGATAAAACCGTAGTGAGTTGTGCGAACGTCCTGCATGGTTTGTATGAAAAAAAAATGTGTACCTAACTAGAAAGAAAAAGAGGTGTTCCAATACATACTAGGCACAGTTATTTCGTACAGAATCTGTGACAATCTGTGTTGTGTATCTCATGAGCGTTTTATACCACTAATACACTTTTACAAGGTGGTAGGTCCTTGTATGCGAGAGGCCGTCTGGGTTGGTACCACCGCTTTATCTATTTCTGCCGGCAAGCAACAGTGTGTAAGCACTGTTGTGTTTCGGTTTGATGGACATTGAAGCCAGCGAAATTACTGGACCTTATGAGACTTAACATATGTCTCGGGGTGACGAGCGCAGTTCAGAGCCATACAGTGCTTTGTAATTCAAAATTCTGTGTGATGTTGCTTCTATTTATGAGCAGGCGTGGCGCTTACCATCAGGCGAGCGACTTGCTCGTCTCGTCATTCAATGAAATAAATAATAATACGTTTGCGATGAAACTTTGATTAGGTATTTATGCAAACGTGGGAAGGTTAGTGAAGGTAATATAAAATTTACTACCTTGCTTTGTTTATTTGTACCTACTTACACACATGCAAGGCACAGCTGAAAAATATAAATAAATGCTACAGTTGTTCATAAAAGTTCTGAAAAATGTTTAAACTAAGTTAAAAATGGCCACGCATACTACTCATGGTAAATAACTGATATACGTGTGTTAAAAACTAAAAAAATCCAGTCAATCGTAAATCGGCCCCCACGTCGGAGTTCCGTACAAACACATAACCAACCACTAACATATATTCTGTGAAAATATCATCGGAATACCTATAACTGTTGAAAAGACAGACAGACAGATAAACGTAGGCTTAGTAATATAGTTCGATTAATAAAGCTGACTGTTAAACGTTAGGCCGCGGGTTCGACCCCCGCACCGAGACAAATATATGTGTGGTCAACAAATATTTCTTCCGGGTCTGGGTGTTGTGAGATCGAAAGTCTCTCGTAGTTCCTGATACCCACGACACAAGAAGCGTATCTTACTGTGGGGTCACGACTATGTGTGTGACTGTTGAATGTTATTTATTATTTATTTATTGGCACCCTTTAGGTATAATACCTAAATTATTATTATTATTTTATCCTGGCTCGGCAAAGTGACTACGCCACACCTGATGGTAAGTGTAGCGCAATCTAAGAATAGTGTCGACCAACGACAAACAATATGTCTATCGTAGGTATAGAATGTATAACCAAGACTAAAAAGGTGGTAGGTCCCTTGTATTCGAGAGGTCGTCTGGGTTGGTACCACCATTTATTTATTTCTGCTGTCAAGCAACAGTGTGTAAGCATTGTTGTGTTTCGGTTTGAAGGACATTGAAGCCAGTGAAATTACAGGACGTCATGAGACTTAACATCTTATGTCTCGGGGTGACAAGCGCAGTTCAGTATCATGCAGTGCTTTGTAATTCAAAGTTATGTGTGGTGTTGCTTCTGTATATGGGCAGGCGTGGCGCTTACCATAAGGCGAGCGCCTTGCTCGTCTCATAATTAAATTGAATTAAAAAAAATCACCATATATATACCACATAGTTGTTAATTACTTTTTTATGACGAAAGTGACATTGACTATTAACATTGTAACACCTGGGTAATCATTTGGTTGAAAACAATCATAATTTACACCGTTTAATGTATTTCAGTAACGCTACATTTTGCTTCACATATCTGTGAATTATTAAATACCGTAGACGTGTTACAAAAATGGCAAGAATTATACTCATTTTTATGTTGATCACTTCTGTTTTATGCACATGTGATACAGGTATGTAAACACTGTAGATTGTAAAAAAAATAATCATTTTTAAACTACAATGAACCTGATGTTAAGCTTCGCGAATTTTAGATATAATACTACAAGGTCCCGGGGAACATTGACCTACACCCATCTGTTTACCGGATCAAAATAACATTTTAGGGTATAAAATGTGTTGCTGAACACATACCAATAGGGTTGCCTAAAAAAATGGTCAAGGATATGATTAATTAAATTTTTTTTTTTTTTTTTTATAATTTCCCTGACTTGCTTACCAAAAAAATTTAACCTTCAATGAAAAGTGTACAATGTATACTATCTGTAAAAAAATAGGTTGCCTACCTTTTGCTGGCCACTACTACCTGGTTGCCGTGTGCAAACAGGTAACTAAAAAGTGGTCATTGCGCTCATCTAGCTCTTAGCTTTTGCAGGTAGTATACATTGTAGGTTTTCATTGAAGGTTCATTTATTTGGTGAGCAAGTCAGTGAAATAATATCTTCTTTTTTTTTTAAATTAGCAAAACCTATCCTTGACCATATTTTTTTAGGCAACCCTATTTGTATGTGTTCAGCAACGCCTTTTATACCCTAAATTATTATTTTCATCCGGTAAACAGATGGGTGAAGGTCAATGTTCCGCGGGATCTTAGACCATAATGTCGACTGTCAAGAGACATTGCGTCTCTCGACGGTCGGCAAACTTAGGCCGGCGTAAAATAAGGTTTTTCATGTATACGATGATCACTATCCAGTCGGGTTAAACCGAAAAAGCATGTTTAAAACCTTAATTTTGTACCAAACCAAAATTCCTGTTGCATAGATCAAGAATATTGTCAAAGCATCGTCCGTGGGCAAATTTATATTTGAGTGAATGTTTTTCAGACACTATAAAATAAAGATGAGCTATTGTTCAATTAAATTACAATCGAATATTGATAGATATATCATCTTTACATAATATAAAATGAAGTCGCTTCTGCTGTTTGTTCGCTTATGTCTTTTAAACTATTCAACAGATTTTAATGCAGTTTCAGCAATAGATATTGATTCACGTGGAAAGTGTATATGTATAATACATATATATTATAGTACAGAAAAGCCAAAAATTCAAATATTTGTAAAGTGATGTAACAAACATATTTTTACCCGGCGGGGCTCGCTAGTATATTATATTGCAATAGAATGGTCAAGCCATTCACCAATCGAAGGAGATCATCTCTCTAATAAATTTGGCATTCTGTTGATGAATTATTCAAATTCACTAACATGTATCTAAGAAGGGAACACCCAAATACTCCGAAATATTTTATTCCGAATTTTGATGTTCTAATTTTAAAAAGTCCGAATTTCATAATACCTAAGAATTATAATTTATATTATTAAAATTTACGAAATGTATTTATCCGAAAGTCGTAAATGCGATTTGTTTGTTTTCCGATTTTTATAAGTTCGAAGAAATCAAATGCTCGATGGTTTCTCGGTCCGAAAAACGATATTCCGATTTTCTATAACTCGGTGTTTTGAGAGTAGTCATTATAAACATTAGGAATATTGAAATTTAGAAATTATAAAAATAGGATGAATGATAAATCGGGAGTTGTTATATCAGGAATTTTGAACCATTCGGAATTATGAAAATCGGTATTTTGAAATTTGTGACTGTCAGAATAAAGTTTGTCGTATTATTGTAATGTACCCATCTAAGAGAAATAAATAAAATAAAATAAGCCCTCCTTTGTTTATTTCAGACATATGTTCTCTACCAATGGTTGCTGGAAACTGCAGAGGCTTTTTCAGAAGGTAGACAAAATTATGTTTAAAAACACCTCATTGGTATAGCAGCCTACTAAAGATGAGAGCCCTGAGGACCTGGATTCAGTTCCCAAGTGGGGCAATAACAATTTTCAATCCGAAAATTACTCATTTATTGCCCGCCATTTGTGCCCGGTATGGCATTAGGCGCGATACCTATCACTTCATCGGGCGGAAATAAGCTCGATGAAAACAGTTATATTTACAACAAGGTTATAGGTCCCTCGTATGCGAGAGGCCGTCTGGGTTGGTACCACCGTTTTATCTATTTCTGCCGCGAAGCAGCCGTGTACCCTTGGGTTTTGGTTTGAAGGTCATTGAAGCTAGTGAAATTACTGACTGACGAGCGCAGTCCTATGCTATGCAGTGTTTTGTAATGCAAAGTTCTGTGTGGTGTTACTTCTGTTTATTGGCAGGCGTGGCGCTTACCATCAGGTAAGGGACTTGCGTCTCGTTGTTCAAGCAATAATGTTTGAGTGGTAGAGCCACGCTGAAAACAGTTTTGTCTACAGCATGAATGGGCTGGCTCGACCGGGTCGTTACCACTGTCTCACAGAAAACCGACGTAAAGTAGCGGCTTGCTGCTGCGTTTCGTTCGGTGTGTGAGATATCCGGAAGCCCAAATCCCCTCCCCTTCCCAATCCCTAATTATACCTTTCCTTTAAGGTCAGCAACGCGCCCATGATTCTTCTGGTGGTGGGCGTACATGGGCGGTGGAGATCACTTACTATTAGATGACCCACTTGCTCGTTTGCCGGCCTATGCTATATAAAAAAAAACATCGATACACCATATGTCGGGAGTATTTTTAACACGCTTTTATTTGCTTCATACGTACGTTAATATGTTAGTATGTAACGAAAACTTTGAATATGATTTTGACCTCCTTCAAAAAGTCGGATTAAATCGAAATTTGTCATACTTATCAAGGGTCGATGACAATTCAATATTTATAAACAAAAATAATAATAAAAAGCGTGGGGTGCATGGTGTCAATAGTTATAAATATTTTATTGACGGATATGAGTAGAAGGATTATCATTTTGATAATATCTTAAAAAGCACCCCACCCTTTTTTTATAATAAAATTCCTTTTTTTTTCAAATGTATTAAAATTTATTTTCAATTTTTTTGTTGAATTTTCTATAAAGCGTGTTTTTTAACTATTATTTATTTAAATTTTACTTAAAACATTTTAATTTCAGATATTGGTACGACAGTGAGGCAAACGTATGTAAAGAGTTCATCTACGGCGGTTGCCAGGGCAACGCGAACAACTTTGAAACTTTAGAAGACTGTGAAATGACATGTCTTGGCAAGCAGTAAATTGTCATAATCTATCGACCTTCAAAATTCTATACTTGTTAGCAAAGTAAATACTGTAAAAGAGAATAAAAGAGGATTTTGGTTTTAAAGAAGTCTAGGTTTTGACTTTTATTTTTAGTATTTTAATACTTGATTTGAATCATAAAAAATCGATGAGAACATAATCTAAAAATAGAATAAAAAAAGACGTGTGGCACTCGGAGACTGCCGCGGTAAAGCTATTGCATAGCATTTTTTATCAACTTATGTAATTATAATTATTTATTTATTTTATTTATGCAGTATTTTTTTTCCCTTTGTTTTTAATTTTAATTGTGTGGGTCAAGGTCGGGTCAAAGTCGGGTCAAGGTCGGGTCAAGGTCGGGGTCAAGGTGGGGTCAAGATCGGGGTCAAGGTCGTGGTCAAAGTCAGGGTCCAGGGTCGTTACGGAATTTCTGTATTCGGTCTCGCCGCTCAAGGCCCGCGATAAAATCTATACAATAGCTTAAAAATATAAAATAAAATTACTTTTATTTCAGGCAAAAGGACCCATATTACAAATTACGAAAGGTAGAACTTATAAAAAAATAAAATCACAATTTCAGGTATAAAAACAGAACATAATAAAATACTACGTTATGAGTGGTAGAGCCACGTTATGAGGGGTACAGCCACGCTGTGGACAGTTTTGTCTACAGCATTAATGGGCCGGGTCGACCGGGTCGTTACCAGTGTCTCGTAAAACCCACGTAAAGTAGCGGCTTGCTAATGCATATCTGGAGACCAAATCACCCTCCCCTTCCCATTCCCTTAATTGTCCCTTCTCTTTAAGGTCGACAACGCGCCTATGATTCTTCTGATATTGTAGGCTTACATGGCCGGTGGACATCACTTACCATCAGGTGACCGGCTTGCTCGTTTGCCGGTCTGTGATATAAAAAAAAATACTGTAGTAATGAGACTAATAAATACCGATATAGCTCGTTATCGGAAAGGCATAAATACTAAAGCGGCAATACGTGAACTTTATGGTGGAGTATTTTAAAGTTGTTTTACGATATAACATTCATTATAATTGAATTAGAAAATATGATTCAATAAAATATAACATACATACATAAGCACTCTGTAATCTCCGAAGAGGTAGGCAGAGATGTAAGCAGCAAACCTACATTTCGCCGAGCGTATCTCCGTCCCATGATGTGATAGGAGGCGAGCCTATCGCCATATCGGACACAATTCCAGACTCCTGATACTGACGGCTGATACTGAGCATTTCGTGAAGAAAACCCACGACTTTTTTTGTTGTTGCGGCGAAAAGCGTTTTGTCGCTACCGTCCCACCGGGGGGAGGTGGAACGGTTATGTTGGGCTCTACCGGCCTTACGACCTAGCGTTAAGCCGCCCGGGAGAGATGGAAAACATACGGGCGACCGCTGGGCCGAGTCCGTTACACTATGTACACCATATGCCGGCAAATACATAAATAAATTGCTGGTGGGAGGATACTTGTATCCGACCGGATAGCGACCACCGTACACTGGTGCTAAAACCTGCCATAGTGGCCCACCTTGTGTGTGGGTCGCGTTCCAGGGTCAGCCAGTGTATATCCGGTTCTCCCCAGGGGGCTTGCCCCCTGATCCTAACCCTTTTCCCATCCCTTTTTCCTTCCCCTCCCCCTTGGCCCTTTGGCAGGCCGGCATGATCTTGCCGACCTACGATGGACACATTGTTTATCGTTGGTCGACACTATTCTTGGATTGCGCTACACTTACCATCAGGTGTAGCGTAGTCACTTTGCCGAGGCAGGATTAAAAAAAAAAATACCAACTAAAAACCACGCGGTGACCATCTTCGGCACATTAAGAACGGCCCCGGGTTCCCGAGGCGAGAAGTGCCCCGGCTTCAGCCGGAATGCCTCTCCGCGGTTCCGCCTTGCGGCCCGTCTCCAAGCTTGGGGGGCTCAGGTGCCCCTGTGCAACGAAGGAAAAGTAAACCTGACTTAAGTCGTCGAACCCAATCAAATGTGTGACGGGCTACCTCACGTGCAATGGTGCACGTACCTCACTTAATCCAATTTTTTTATTTACATTAAGTGCACAACCGTGTTGCATTTTATATAAATAAAAATTTTGAATTAAGTTTTTACCACATTTTACACAAATTTATTTATTTTATTTTATTTTATTAAAATATATGTAAGTGATACGAAGTTCACCGGGTCATCTAGTTTATTTTATATATTATTTTAGTTGGGTTTTCTATAAAAGTGTGTTTTAAGGTTTTTTTTAGCTGTTATTTATTACTGTCGCTTTTTCGTTTGATCGAATTTTCAGATCACAAGGGTGCTAAAGAAGTTTAACTTAAAAAAATAACTCTGCTAATGTATATCCATATAAAATTATACACAATAATACTACCACAGAAGGAAAAAATATATATAATATGTACTATATATATTTTTTCCTTCTGTGGTAGTATTATTGTGTAGGTTGAGGAGAAATATTATGAAAACGTTTTCATAATATTTCTCCTCAACCTACACTAGTTCAGACATTGATACAGTAGGGATGATAATTAGTAATAATATACAGAGTTGCTTTTAAAACACCAACAACCTCGCAGGACTAGATAGCTAACCCCATAAGGAACAACTTTTGTCCCACGACTTTTGATAATTTGTTAGATTTTATTTTCATATAAAAATAAATATTAATTTAATTTCCAGCTTGAATGTTTATATAATGCAAACCAATACCGAATATTCAAATTTCGTGTGAAAACGTTCACTGAATCGTCGTGACGTCACATTCCGTAAGACACAAACATTTCATAGCGCGTGAATATTATTTACCTACCATAAAACAAAATATTTCAGTTTTATTTAATAAATTACACTTTTTCACAACCATGGATAATCTTTCAACAAGTAAAAATAAAGCCTAAAGACAAAAAAGACGCAGTGTCCTTTAATTCGTTCCTGAATGCCCTTCCAAATCTATTAAGTTTCATGACAAATATATATTAAACCTTACCTCAAGTGTCAAGAATCTCACATACGTAGAGAAAAGTATTCCGGATGAAAGTAATAGAACACAATATTTACCTTCACCAAAATCCGTCTCGCGATGTCGTGAAGATCATTTCGAAATAATTTGTATTGATAGAAATCATAATCTTGTAGGTGTAGGTAGATAAGTGACGCGGGAGCACCCGGAGGATTTTAAAAGAATACAACTTTTCACAACTAAGCTTTATTTTGTACTGAATTAAATCTAACAATTATACTTATTTATACCCTTCATCTGTTTACAATGCGTGTTCAATTCCAGGAATTTTGATCGTCAAGACCACCTGCTAAACACAGTGGTCAGCTCATTTATTGTCAATATGTTTTGAATGAAGGTTTAGTTCCAAGAACTTTGATCAAAACAAGACCACCTGCAAAATATACTGGTCAGCTAATCATTATCATACTTTCAACGGATAGATACTAGATAGATAGATAGTTAGATAGACCGAAAGTCTCTCGTAGTTCCTGATACCCACGACACAAGACTCATATCATACTGTGGGGTCCGGACTATGTATGTGACTGTTGGGTGTATTTATTTATTTATCATGCGACAACAAAGAAATGTACAGACAACATAGGTTATCACCACACACGTACTTACATTAATTATCGCTAAAAAGTAAAAACATACTTATTTACTTACATAAACAGATATTTCAGGCACGCAATAATAACCTTAATCCAATGTAAGTAAATGAACTCAAAGTCTGGAATACAATAACTCTATTTATCTGAACACATTCCTTATAATTAGCTCATTGGATTTTCCATTCGATGCCATATTATAAATAAATATTACCAAGATACAAAAGGATAAAATTAAATCAAAACAATAAAGTATTCCCGCATAGTTGATAAGTAGAATGACTATTGTTTCTGATAGGAATATATCTGCCAGTATATAAACTGGATGTGTGTCCAGTTAAATCATTCGTTGCAATCCTTCTTGCAGTCCTCCGCGCCATGGCTCGCTTGGTGAGTATTTAACATTTTTTTTTATAGCATAGGCCAGCAAACGATCAAGTGGGTCACCTGATGGTAAATGATCTCTACCGCCCATGTACGCCCACCACCAGAAGAATCATGAGCGCGTTGCCGACTTTAAAGGAAAGGGATAATTAGGGATTGGGAAGGGGAGGGGATTTGGGCTTGCGGGTATCTCACTCATCCGCCTGTCCTTTCACAGACCCTTCGATTTGCATATTACGTCACCGAAGAGGGAAGAAGCATTTATACAGGCCGGCATGACTCTGGTGACCACAGACAAACGCATTGTTTGTCGGTGGTCGCTGGTATTTTGGACTGCACTACGCTTACCATCAGGTGTAGTGCAGTCACTTTGCCGTGATCAAATAAAAAAAATATATTATGCTTATGAGCTATGGTTTTATTTGTTTTCTATAGTCCTTGGGCTACTATTAAATACTCTTGTATTTTTCAGATCCAACTCTTCCTGCTATCCTCCATTTTAGCAGTAGTGTGTTGTAAGTAAACTTATAGTTACTGGTCAGGGATCCCTGAGCCATTTTTCCACTTGATTACTATCAAGCTAATTTTCCGTGAGTAGCTTTGTTTCGATGACACGCGCAACAATTCCCTATGCGAAAATCCTCTATTGTGGTAGCTAACAGAGGTAACAAGGATAAAATATTTCGATTTGATGATACTCAAAAAATTATTTGTTATTTGTTGGACAATATGATTGTTAAATTATATAAATATTAACTAAGTAAAAACAAAAAAATCTGCTGGTTAGTAATCATTTTTTATGACCTCGTTATCAATACATGTTGGAAGCAGGGGACTCTTTGATCATACCTTTTGTATTTCAAATATTTTTTCGAATAATTTAGATAATTATCATCAGATTTAACAGAAAAAAAACCAGTTAGTAATAAATTTTTGGGACTCATCAAATCGACATATTCTATCCTTGCTACCTCTGTTAGCTACCACAATAGAGAATTTTCGCATAGGGAATTGTTGGGCGTCTCATCGAAACGAAGCTACTTACGAAAAATTAGCTTCATAGTAATCAAGTGGAAAAATGGCTCAGGGATCCCTGCATATACATCAAAGTTGTTTCTTTAACAGCCCTATTTAAAAATTATAAATATTTGTCAAACAATTCAGTCAATCTTAATTGTGTAAAAGCTAAAAAGTAGAATAAGTTAAAACTGTTATGAACTCAGTCCCGCCGCGCCAGCGAGCATCTTATAAATAGATGTTTATTAATTTCCATTAACATGAATCTTCATTGATAATCAAAATTGACTCTTAACTATTATTATTTAATTCAGGTCATCCATGGGGATTTGGACTTGGAGGGAAATTAGAAAGTCGTACTAACTTAGCCGGCGAAACCAATGCCGAAGCCGGAGATGAGAAAGACTACAAAGTGACTTCAAAAAGTAGAGGATTATTTGATTGGATCGGATCTTTGACAGGCGGAGGTTATCTAGGCAACCATGGCATTGCAGGAACTCTCGGATCCAATGTTGGAGTTGGGGTTGATGGCAAGGGAGCCGTCAGTGGTAATGGTGAAATCACCGAGAATACCGCCGAAGGACATATTGATGGGCAAGCAGTCATTAATAAGGAGGCCCATGCCAACGTCTATGGAGATATCAACACCTATACTGCTGACGAAGTCAAAAGGTTATACAGCTCAAATATGAAGCCTCATGATAATAATGAGACAAAGAACGGAGCGAGGAACTCAAAGTCTAGTGGACGGTGGTGATGCTTGTACCCGCCCAATATAATATTAGCAATCCAGTTGAATGGTTAAGAAAATCACCTCATTCGTACCAAGATCATTTTTTATATTTCTGTATTTTATTTTTAAGTTCTTCAATAAAAATTGGTATCAAAATGTAATCATTTTTTACCCAAAACCAATATCGTTTTATAAATTATAGAGCCATACTGTAAACACTTTTCTCTGCAGATTGATTGGACCAGCTAAACTGGGTTACTATGTATCCCACAGAAAACTTTACCATTTACAATACCACTATACCATTTACAATTTTACCATGGAGTAAGGCTAATTAGTGAGTAAGACATTACTAGAGGCTCATGTCTCCTTCCTCTCATCCCTCAGCAACGCCAGTACTTTCCTTAAGGTCGGCAACGCGTCCATGATTCTTCTGAGGTTATGATTGTTCATGAGCGGTAAAGATGGCTTAAGGTCTACTATAAAAATAACAACAATATGGTGTAAATGCAGACCATAAGAATATGGAATGTTGTTTGCGCTTATAGTATCCCGGGTAACATCGACCTTCACCCATCTGTTTACCGAATATACCCAAAATATATTTTAGGGCATAAAATGTGTTGCTGAACACATACCAATAGGGTTGCCTAAAAAAATATGGTCAAGGCTGTATGATTAATTAAAATTAAAAACAAATATTTTTTATAATTTCCCTGACTTGCTTACCAAAAAAATGAACCTTCAATGAAAAGTATACAATTTACCTGCAAAAGCTAGATTGCCTACCTTATTGGCAACCCTATTGGCATGTGTTCAGCAACACATTTTATACCCTAAAATATATTTTTCATTCGGTAAACAGGTGGGTGAAGGTCGATGTTACCCAGGATCTTGGACCATTATGACAATCACATGTTGAGTAATATTGTGCTACCCATAAGCACTATTTGATGGTTTGTCAAAATCTAGATAATATTTAGCCTAGGTTTGTAAAGCTGCCATTACAAATGATCACGCTGATTGAGTACATCGGATGGCAAGGGCAAAAATAAATCATATAAAAAAGTGTTTTAGTCTTATCGTATGCGAGAGACCGTCTGGTTTGGTACAACCGCTTTGTCCGTTGCAGCCGCCAAGCATTAATGAGTGGTAGAGCCAAGTTTTGTCTACAGCACGAATGGATCGACTGGGCTGTAAACACTGTCTCACAGAAAACCGACGTAAAGTAGCGGCTTCCATTTCGTACGGTGAGTGATATATCCGGAAGCTCAAATTCCCCTCTCCTTCCTAATCCCTTAATTATCCCTTTCCTTTAAGGTCGGCAACGCGTCAATGATTCTTCTGATAGAGAGAGAGAGATAGAGTCATCCGTGGGCGGGGGAGGTTACTAACAGTCAGGTAACCCACTTGCTTGTTTGCCCCCCTATGCTATAAATAAAGCTCTTTCTATTAAAATGTTTTAAATGCCTACCATCTGAACACGTTCAAAACATGCGTTTAATAATTACTTTTATCTTTAAGGCGGATATTGTAAATTTATCAAAATTATCGCTCAAACAATTCCTTTGCCGTATCGCGAAACCCTTATGTAGATTGTCTTATCCTAAAGGCAGACTTCCGATAGTCGCGTCAAGCGTCAGACGCTGATGTAAAAGATCTCGTCTATCAACACTTTCCTTTTCAGATTGACAGCCAGTGACTGTGCCTTAGTAACGATACCGTCGCAGTCAAATGGACTCCCGTAGTTTTACATAGTGGGTAGCACTCAATCAAATAGCTTGAGACAAGTTTCCTTAAGACCAATTGAAATGGAGGAAGCATGTATTCAATGGGCCTGAAACTCACGACACCTGCTTCATAACACTGGCTGATATGAGACTGTGACATCATCAGGTCCTCAATAATTCACCCATCGGAAGTGTCTCCTGCAGAGAGTGTTGTAGAATCTATAGCTCTAGAATTGGCCTCGTTTAAATGAAAAGAGGTTTATCCCACCGATGCAGGAATTTAACAGAAAACTGTCATTCACAAGGCCTTTCATGATGAAACACTAACGCGCAGACGCGATGTCACCGAAGCCCGACACGACAGTCGGAAATCACCCTTAACCGCAAAGTGTGCGTTAATTATTGTCTATATATACTGTACACTAACAGGTTCAAACAGTAAGAAACAGTCGTTTCCAACAAAAACAACTTATAAGAAGTATCTACCAGAAAGATGACGAAAGTTGTGTTTTTACTTCTTCTAATTAGTATATTTTATTGCTGTAGCGGAGCTGGTATGTATACTCTACTTGTTTTTTACCGATTTAAATATATGTACACGTGTGATATATGATATATGAACTAGCTCGCTTTATAAGCTAATTACGTCGTAGTTCTTTTTTTGAATATTGAAAAAATAAACTACTTGGGTTCCGTAGCCTAATGGCTAAAACGGAACTCTTAAAATGTCGTCATGTTTGTCTGTCCGTCTATACGTCGAAATTTTACACTATATGGATGAAATTTGGATTATAGTTGTATTCTATTAACCGCTACACACTGTCCGCTTCCGGTTGCCAAAAAGTGAACATTACCTTTTAACTGTCTGCCGAAAATAATTGCGAAACACTGGTTTATCAACGCTATTGTGACAATTGCTATTGTAAACAAAACGCCTAGTGACAAAACTTTGTGGTGAATGAAAAATACTGAAGATTTACATAAAAACAACATCAAAAGCATCATTTTGCAGTCCGGCATTTTGGAGGTTATAAGAACAGTGAGTGGCAGCATTGACAGTGACATTCAAGCGTCATCAAACGTCAACGACGCTCACGTCAAAACCATAACAGTGTTGCTACTGAGAAGAAAAAAAAAATACACAAATGGAAGCACAATTCCAAATGCTTTTTGATAAAATGAAATTAGAAATGGAAAAACAAACAAATACTATATTTGAAAAAATGAATGAAAAATTGGAACCGCTGATCGAGGATAACAAAATCATGAAAAATAAAATAGAAATGTTGGAAAAGAAGGTTGAATATTTAGAGAGGGAAAAGAAAAGGAACAACATACTGTGTTTTGGGTTGGAAGAAAAAGAAAAATCTCCTTTGGAGTTATTTCAAAGAGTGCAGGAAATTGTTAAAGCAGATTTAAAAATCACCTTAGAATCAAGCGATATATCAAATATTCACCGTATTGGTCTACATAAAGAAAATAAAATACGACCTGTTCTTATTGTTTTTGCAAATAACTGGAAGAGAAGCGAGATATTCAAAATGAAAAAGTGCTTAAAAGGGATATACATCACCGAAGATTTTCCTAAGGAAGTATTAGAAAAACGAAGAGAACTGAAACCTAAGCTTATAGAAGAACGTGCGAAAGGAAATTTTGCATACATAAAATATGATCAGTTGATAGTTAAAGAGGGAAATCCAAACAAAGAGAAAAGAAAAAGAGACCAATCAACTTCACCGGGAAATCAAAATCAGGCCAAGAAGTTAGTGAGCAATACTTCAGCAATAAAAGAAAACAGGTTGAATGCATTCGATATTATGAGACCTAAATCAAATTCATTTTCTAACATAAAACCAAACCAATCTAAGTAGCAACTAATTATCAGCAACCAGAAGCAGAACTGCCCCAATCCGGCTGGTCCCCGTGGGGTTGTCAGACCACTACCCCCTAAAAATGCATCCTTAAACCAAAAAAGGAAGAACAATATATACCTTGGAACTTTAAACGTCAGAACGCTCAAGACAGATACCAGATTAGAAGAATTGGAAGAAGCCATAAAATTTATAAAATGGGATATCATCGGGCTTTGTGAAGTAAGAAGAATAGGAGAAGAGATTCGGGAATATAACGAATACATCTTTTATTTCTATGGCGAAAAACAAGGTATATATGGAATGGGTTTCTTAATAAAAAAATACATCAAAGACAAAATAATCAGTTTCCAAGGAATATCAGACAGAATTGCAGTCCTCGATATACAATTGCACGGATTTAAACATCCGTTATCGATTATCCAAGTCCACGCACCCACAGAACAAGATACGAAGGCAGCAAAAGACAAATTCTACAAAGATCTAACAGAATTAATGCAAAAGATGAACAAAAACATAATCCTGATGGGAGATCTTAATGCGAAGGTAGGCAGAAAGTCAAATAAAGACGAATTTGTCCTAGGAGATTTCAGCAGTGGAGAAAGAAATGACAACGGACAACGGCTCATAGAATTTTCCTTTGCAAATAATCTTAAAATAATGAATAGCTTCTTCAAAAAAGGAAAGACAAGAAAGTGGACATGGATATCTCCAAATGGCAGAGATAGGAACGAAATTGATTTCATATTGGCAAAAGATAAGAGGATATTTAGGGACGTCGATGTCGTGAATAAGCTTAATTTTAATACAGATCATAGAATGGTAAGGGGAGTGATTTATTGTGAAAATAGTAAATCAAGAAAACATATTATCCCGTCCACTAAAAATATGATGTTAACATCGCCTATACCACAAAATGTTCTAAATGAACTAGAAAATGCATTAGAAGAAACCGAAAGACACAATACACTGCAAGAAAAGTATGATTTTCTAGAGAATGCATTGATGAAAGTAAAAAAATTGCGTACTAAGAATGAGAAGGAAATTAAATTAGGAGAAGATGCCATAAAATTAATTAACGAGAGGAGAATAATGTTAGAAAAACGAAAAGATAACCGTCAAAACATCACGAATATTAGCAAAAAAATTCAAGCTTCAATACGAAAACATAGGAAAACTAAGAGATTGGAAATTTTAAAACAACAAATACAGAAAACAGGCGGAATTAAAAAAGGTCTAAAGCAGTTGAAAGAATATACTCAATGGATACCTAACATGAAAATAAAAAATAAGAAGAAAAATGAGAAATTGACGACAATAAGAGCGTCAATAGCTAAAGTAGCGACAGAATTCTATAAGAGACTATACACGGAGACAGACAAAACAATATCGATAGAATCAGAGAAGTATATTTATGAAGACGAAATTCCTTGCATTTTAGAAACTGAAGTCATAAGAGCTATAAAAACGCAAAAAAGCGGAAAAGCACCTGGAGACGATAAAATTTCGAACGAGCTACTCAAAGACACCTTAACCGCTATATCTAAACCTGTGATGCACCTATTTAACGAAATATTGGAAACCAAACAAATACCAACTCAATGGACGAAGTCCACTATTGTTCTGTTACACAAAAAGGGAGATAAAAATGAAATAAATAATTACAGACCTATATGTCTTATGTCAAATTTATACAAAGTGTTTTCTAAAATAATACTTGGCCGAATAACGAAACAACTAGACGAAAACCAACCGAGGGAACAAGCGGGGTTTCGCGCAGATTATTCTACCATCGATCATATTCAGGTGGTGAAACAGATCATTGAAAAACTTAATGAATATGGACAACACTACTACATAGCATTCGTTGACTACAATAAGGCTTTCGATTCCTTGAGTCATAACTATATCTGGAAGACATTAGAGAACCAGGGCGTAGAGGTCAAATATATAAAAATCGTAAAAGAAATATACAACAATTCCACAGCAAAGGTCCAACTTGAACAGCAAGGAGAAGAATTTAGAATACAGAGGGGCGTCAGGCAAGGTGATCCACTTTCCCCAAAACTTTTCACGGCGGTGCTAGAAAATATATTCAGAAATTTAGACTGGGAAGAATTTGGAATAAATATAAACGGAACAAACCTAAATCACCTAAGATTCGCTGACGATATAGTAATATTCGCAAAGAGACCAGACATACTACAAACTATGTTACAGCAATTAGATAACGAAAGCAGGAAAACAGGTTTATCAATGAATCCAGGAAAGACCAAAGTAATGACGAATACAACAAAGGAAACCATATATGTAGGACAGGATGTTATTGAATACGTAGATGAATATATATATTTAGGACAGCTTATATCAATTACAGATCAATACTCAAAAGAAATCGATAGAAGAATAAGCAACACTTGGAAACTTTATTGGTCGCTAAAAGAAATAGTCAAAAACGAATTGATTCCAATGTCAGTAAAAAGCAAACTGTATAACACGAGCATTCTCCCATGTCTCACTTATGGGTGTCAAACTTGGCCGGCTACGAGCAAAAACAATCAAAAATTAACAGTTTGCCAACGCAATATGGAGCGAAGCATGTTAAATATAAGGCTACGTGACAGATGGACGACTTCAAAAATAAGAAAGAAGACAAGAGTAAACGATGTTATTCAAAAAATAAAGAAACTTAAATGGAACTGGACGGGTCACATTATGAGAACGAAAAAAGAAAAATGGACGAAAGACGTAATGGAATGGTATCCCAGAAATGGAAAAAGACAGAAGGGACGTCAAATCAAGAGATGGGAAGATGACTTACCAAAAGGATGGAGAAGATTAGCTCGCGATAGAGAAGAGTGGAAGAAACTAGGGGAGGCCTATGTCGAAGGACAACCTGACCAACAAACTGGTTGCTGAAATTTTTTTTTTTTTTAAATTACCAATAGAATTATATATTTTTATTTTTACGAAACTAGATTTAATATTACTATACATAAGGTAAAACTGTACTGTACTTTGGTCAGTGAATAAAGGCTTTTATTATTATATTATTATTATTATTATTATTAACCGCTACACAAATGACAAAGGTGATATATGTGAGATTAAAAAAACAATTGGGGTGACTGTATATTTCTATATTTTATATTTAATTTTAGCGCAAATATATTTTTAACAGCCTCCATAGCGTAGTAGGCGAGTAGTTGACTTTGAAGCGAGAGGTCGCGATACGATTCCCGCACCGAGAGTTTGTGTGGCCCACAAATATTTATTTATTTAATTTTTATACTTGTCAGTTTTTTAAACGGTTCTATTTTTCAATAAAATAATCATTTTCTCCACAGAATCTTTATTCTGATCCGGGGATTAAACCCGAATCCTCTTGTCTCACACCCAGTTATTTAACATGAATGCTAAATAATACTCATTATTTCAGATGCCCAAGATGTATGTTCATTGAAGCTTGAGACTGGCCCTTGCCTGGCTCTTATACCGAGGTAAATTGGAAAATAACATAAATATCAGCTTCTTTAGGCCAGCGTGGTGGACTAAGGCTTATTCCCTTTCATTCAGTAGAGGAGGCCCGTGCCCAGCAATGGGGCGTATATAATACAGGGCTAGTAAAAAAATAAGCATCTTGTAATAGGACTCCAATATTTTGAGTGACTTTAAATCGTAATAAAACGACATTTTGCGGTACACTGAGTAACGCTTACGAGGAGTGGAGGGTACCTGATACACTTCCCTGCGCATGTTATTTATAATTTCAGTGTAAGACCATTAAGATCGCTTAATTAATTTAGAATTGACGGTAAATTATGACATGGCCAAATGCAGCTAAATTCTAATATAAACGATTACAGTAAGTTTATGTTTTTGACGCCTAAAACGTAAATAAAATGACAAAAAATATTGACATTTAAACCAATTATTTTACAGATATGGATTCGACCCGAAATTAAAGCAGTGCATACAATTCATCTATGGCGGATGTGAAGGCAACGGTAACAACTTCGAAACTTTGAAAGAATGTAAACTGAAATGTGCCAAGTCAATTCTGTAAAGTCCACACATCACAATGTTTTTATTTACTTTGAACGCTACTTTCCCATTATTGTACTACAAATAAAGCATTATGATAACTCGTATATCAATTGTTTTTTATATATCATATATGCCGCCAAACGAGTAAGTGGGTCACCTGATGATAAGTGATCTCCACCGCTCATGAACCTCCACGATACCAAAAGAATCATGGAAGCGTTGCCAACCTTAAAAGAAAGGGACAATATAACTAATAAATTGGGAAGGGGTGGGTGTTTTGGGACTCCGGATACCACAACGGATACCTACAACGTGGCTCTACCATTATATGTAGTATAAAATCTAAATTGATAACAATACATTCAAATACATGTAATGGTTGTGGCCAAACGCTGAATTTAGCGCCAAACGACATTTTTAGTCATTCTTGATGGAAATACAAAAAGCCTGGCTATATACAGGGTTAATTTTAAAACACCAGCAACCTCGCAGGACCAGATAGCTGACCCCATACGGAACAACTTTTGTTCTACGAGTTTGTATATAACTCAATATATTTAAAAAAAAATGATTTTACAAGTTTTTGTTGTGTCGTATTTTTCTTCGTAGCGTTCGGCGTGCGCGCGCGACTCAAAGTCGCCGCTCAGCTGGCTCGGGCGATGACCTTCAACGCTAGCCCGGTTCCCCACGCTTCGCGTGTTTGCTTACGTAATCTGCGATGCGTGTAGGTAACATTCAAGACGGAAATTAAATGAATACTTATTTTTGTATGAAAATAAAATCTAACAAATTATCAAAAGTCGTAGAACAAAAGTAGTAGCTTATAACCTTAGGTATCTACCCCTGCGAGGTTGCTGGTGTTTTAAAAATAACCCTGTATACGATTTCATTTATTTGTTATTTAAATTTTAAAAGAGTAGTATTAAAAACACGTTACAATTTAGCAAAATGAAGTCATAATTTCAACAAAAGATAACATGACCAGTCAAACAGTTGATTGGTTAACTTTTTTATTTTTATTACTGACAACATTTTATGTGAAAGTGACAAGTGGAAGTGATAAGACGTTTTCATCACACCCAATAAAGATTTGTTTCCCGCCAATACTGCTTATATAAAATAAAGTTACCTTTATTTCCCAAAAATTTAATGAAATATCAAGTAGATATTAATAGTTTTCTTTTTCTTTTTTTATATGTTCATTGCATTACTTTAGAATTTAGATAGTTAAATTAATTGTGTCATTTAATTACATTACATTAAAATTATGATAGGTTTAAAGAATTTATTCTCATAAAAACTTACAAGTTTGCTTACAATGAGAAATACATAGAATATTATCTTATTTGATAATTTTTTTTTTTTTTTTTTTTTTTTTTTTTTTTTCATCTAAACAGTTGGATAGTGATATATATAGTATAGTATATTATTAAAGTTACAGTTTACATACATATTTTTTTAGTTTACTTTTAAATATTTTTATATTATTACATGCTTTTATGTCATTATGTAATTTATTGTATAGCTGAACCCCTTCAAACAATATTGTTTTCTTTCCGTAGTTAGTTCTTACATTAATCAGTTGGATTTTATTTTTATTTCTTAAGTTATAATTATGCTGTGTTGTAGTTAGCTGTATATTTGATTTTATTGAGTTCATGTTAATATTTTTAATTAGAATACAAGTGTTATACGTGTAAAGTTGTTTAAGATTTAATAATTTGGTTTTTTCATATAATTCTTTTGTTGGAGTACGGTAGTGATAATTATATAATACTTTAACTATTTTATTTTGGGTCCTTTGTAATGGTTTCAAGTTAGTTGCAGCAGCCGATCCCCATATTTCAATGAGATATTGAAATTGCGATTTAACTAATGCATTATATATAATAGTACGGGCTTTATTTGGAATACAGCTAGATATTCTACGTAATGCTCCCAGTGTAGAGATGAGTTTATTTCAGCGTTTCAGAGTTTATTTTAAGTCAGCCGTCTCTCTGCAGTCGTGTCCAGAGTTCTTTATATCATCTCCCGATGATAGCGATCAGCCAGCGATGTCGTGGCCGTCCTAGTGGGCGTAGTTGGTCCCACGAGTATGTATCGTCTGTCGTTCTAGATATGTCATAATAGCAGTCGTGCAGTGCTTCGTAATATATAGTTCTGTGTAATGATGCTTCTGTTTAAAGGCAGGCGCGGCGCTTACTCTCAGCCAAGCGACCTGCTCCTCTCGTCATTTAGCCTACAAAAAAAACCTCTCGTCATAAATATATGTAAAAACCCTAAATATCCAAGGATATGGTTGTTATAGCAGCGGCGTACTCAGTCTGAGAACCTGTAAGGTCCGGTTTTCGAATCCTGGGTTCGGGAAGCACAATGTGAAAAGTACATTGAGAAATTTCTTAGAGATAAGCGCTCACTGCTCGATTTTCTTTCCTTCTGGTGGTTAATTAATGGTTAATTTTCGATTCTGATGTAGTCCTCATTCAACTGCAGCCACGCACCCTGAACATTCATTATCCCTTCAAAAACATGCACGTACACAAAGTATCGGCATGGCTGGACGTTCAATTTGGACACATTATTTAATACCTTTTAGTACCAAAACTGGCCACCACAAACTTATAAATGTTGAACTCTACTATTTATGTCTTTTTTTTATCTTGGCTCGGCAAAGTGACTACGCTACACCTGATGGTAAGTGTAGCGCAATCCAAGAATAGTGTCGACCAACGATAAATAATGTGTCCATCGTAGGGCGGCAAGATCATGCCGGCCTGCCAAAGGGCCAAGGGGGAGGGGAAGGAAAAGGGATGGGAAAAGGGTTAGGATCAGGGGGCAAGCCCCCTGGGGAGAACCGGATATACACTAGCTGACCCTGGAACGCGACCCACACACAAGGTGCGCCACTATGGCAGGTTTTAGCACCAGTGTACGGTGCTCGCTATCTGGTCGGATACAAGTATCCTCCCACCAGCACCAGCAGCTCCCGCAGCAGGCTACAGACACGTGAAGATGAATGAAATATCTTTTTAATCCTGGCACAGCAACATTACTACATTTGACCTGGTGTTAAGTATATAATGGCCGCAGAATTATGCCGGACTTAAGCCACTTGATATACAGTGGCTGTCACCGGTGTCAACCGGAACGAGCTATTATGGCGGGTTTTTCACCAATACTGTCGGGTTGAAAAATATGAGGTACCCTCCCAGCAACATTTTATATTTATGCTGATACGTATGTACAAATTACGATGTCTATCGAAATATATCGAGCATTTAAAGTGGAATCTCGGAGCAGAAGTTTAAAACACCCAGCAGTTAAAAAAATATTTAGATTTTATTCAAATACTAGCTTTTGCTCACGGCTCCGCCCGCGTGATCTGCTTTTCCCGGGATAAAAAGTAGCCTATGTCTTATTCTGATATATAAGCTATATTATTGTAAAGTTTCATTAAAATCCATTCAATAGTTTTTACGCGAAAGAGTAACAAACATACATCCATCCATCCATCCATCCATACTTAGAAACTTTCGCGTTTATAATATTAGTAGGATAGCTAAAAACCATCTCTAATAAATTATAATCAGCTTTTGAGTGGTTGAGCCACGCTGTAGACAGTTTTGTCTACAGCATGAATGGGCTGGCTAGCCCGGGTCATTACCACTGTCTCACAGAAAACCGACGTAAAGTAGCGGCTTGCTGCTGCGTTTCGTACGGTGAGTGAGATATCCGGAAGCCCAAATCCCCTCCCCTTCCCTATCCCTAATTATCCCTTTCCTTTATGGTCGGCAACGCGCCCATGATTCTTCTGGTGATGGACGTACATGGGCAGTGGAGATCACTTACCATCAGGTGACCCACTTGCTCGTTTGCCGGCCTATGCCATAAAAAAAAAAAAAAAAAAAGTTTTGTCTACAGCATGAATGGGCCGGCTCCACCGGGTTGTAAGCACTGTCTCGCAAAAAACAACATCAAAGAGTGGTTCGCTTTGCTTCGTACGGTAAGTGAGATATCTGGAGGCACAAATCGCCCTTCCCAATCCTTTATTTATCCCTTCCCTGTAAGCTCAGCAACGAGTCAATGATTCTTCTGGTATTATGGACATTCGTGGGCGGTGGAGATCACTAACAGTCAGGTGGCCCACTTGCTCGTTTGCCTACCTATGCTACAAATAAAGCTCTTTCTATTAAAATGTTTTAAATGCCTACCATCTGAACACGTTCAAAACATGCGTTTAATAATTACTTTTATCTTTAAGGCGGATATTGTAAATTTATTAAAAGTATCGCTCAAACACTCAGTTCCTTTGCCGTATCGCGAAACCCTTATGTAGATTGTCTTATCCTAAAGGCAGACTTCCGATAGTCGCGTCAAGCGTCAGACGCTGATGTCGTAAAGGATCTCGTCTGTCAACACTTTCCTTTTCCGATTGACAGCCAGTGATTTTTTTTTTATAGCATATGTCGGCAAACGAGCAAGTGGGTCACCTGATGATAAGTGATCTCCACCACCCATGTATGCCCACAATATCAGAAGAATTATGGGCGCGTTGCCGACCTTAAAGGAAAGGGATAATTAGGGATTGGGAAGGGGAGGGGTGTTTGGGCCTCCGGATATCTCACTCACAGTACGAAACGCAGCAGCAAGCCGCTACTTTACGTCGGTTTTCTGTGAGACAGTGGTAATGACCCGGTTGAGCCGGCCCAATCATGTTGTAGACTGTCTACAGCGTGGCTCTACCACTCAGAAGACTGTGCCTTAGTGACGATACCGTCGCGGTCAAATGGACTCTCGAGTCTTCTTTCGCAGTTTCTTCCTTCTTCTCTTCTTTCGTAGTTTTACATAGTGGGTAGCACTCATATTTGAATGAAGCATAGCTATTTGAAGCTTGAGACAGGCTTTTGCTGGTGTTAGGATATTCATATCCGCCCGGATAGCGACCACCATACACATGGTAGTAAAACCTACCATAGTGATGATGGTAAGCGTAGTGCAGTCACTTTCCCGTGCTCGAATAAAATAAAAAAAGACAAGCTTTCTGAAGACCAATATAAATGGAGAAAGCACGTATTCAATGGGCGTGAAACTCACTAAACCTGCTTCATAGCACTGGCTGATATGAGACTGTGACATCATCAGGTCGTCAATAATTCATCCGTCGGAAGTGTCTCCTGCAGAGAGTGTTGTAGAATCTATCGCTCTAGAATTGGCTTAACCCCCGTTTAGATGGAAAGAGGTTTATCCCACCGAAGCAGGAATTAAACAGAAAACTGTCATTCACAAGATCGCGTCATAAGATTTGAAAACAAGAATCTCATGACGCGACTCCATAATTGACGGTTTTCTGTGATATTATATACTATGTCATACAAGAATCATCCAACGGGGCTTTACACAGCCATGCAAAAAATGTATAAGGCGATGATAGAATCATCTGAGACAAACGTACAAACCCAGTGATGAAACACTAACGCGCAGACGCGATGTCACCGAAACCCGACACGACAGTCGGAAATCACCCTTAACCGCAAGGTGTGCGTCAATTATTGTCTATATATACTGTACACTAACATGTTAAAACAGTAAGAAACAATCGTTTCCAACAAAAACAACTTATAAGAAGTATCTACCAGAAAGATGACGAAAGTTGTGTTTTTTCTTCTTCTAATTAGTATATTTTATTGCTGTAGCGGAGCTGGTATGTATAATCTATTTGTTTTTAACCGATTTATAAGTTAATAACGTCGTAGTTCTTTTTTTGTATATTGACATAAATCTACTAGTGCTCCGTAGCATAATGGCTAAAACGGTACTCTTAAAATTTCGTCGTGTTATATATGTGTATATGTCACAATTTTACTCGGACACTATTAGCACTTTATAGTTGAAATTTGGATTGTAGTCGTATTCTATTAACCACTACACAAATGACAAAGGTGAGATTAAAAAACAATTGGGGTAGCTCTCTAGGTGAGAGATTTTTTTTCATTGCACATAGGTATGTCATTGGATAGATCCTTAAAAATGGTATGAAGGTTGCTACTTGTTTTTTTTTATGTAAGTGTTTAGTTTGTGAGCTATGCGTGTCCAAAGACGTTAAATCAATCAATTTTAAAGTGGTAGAGCCACGCTGTTAACAGTTGTGTCTACAGCATGAATGCACCCATGATTCTGCTAATAATGTGGGCGTACATGAGCGGAGGAGATCACTTACCATCATGTGACCCACTTGCTTCTTTGTCGGCATATGCTATAAAGAAATGAACTTCGAATTGAGAACCTCCTCAATTTTTTCCGTCGTTTAAAACCTGCAACAGTTAAAGACGTTATTGGATTTTTATTCTTATTAGTTGTTTAAACGGTTCTAAATTTCAATAAAATAGTATTTTTGTCCACAGAATCTTTATTCTGATCTGAATATTAAACCCGAATTCTTCTACCTCACACCCAGTTGTTTAACATGAATGCTAAATAATACTCATTATTTCAGATGCCCAAGATGTATGTTCATTGAAGCTTGAGACTGGACCTTGCAAGGCTCTTATACTGAGGTAAATTGGAAAGTAACATAAATATCAGCATCTTGTAATAGGACATAAATATTGTTGCAAATATTGTGCCGGGTGCCTGATACACTTTTATATCCAACTAGATAGACACTACACATAGTAAAAAAACTGACCATAGTGGTTCGTTCAGGCGTGTCGCCTACCAGGGTCTTACTACGGGTGCAATAATGCCGACCGTCAAGGGACGCATATTCTCATGATGGTCGACATTCCATTTTGACTACACTACTTAACATCTGACTTCAATCTAGTCCTTATGTTACCATGTTAAGAAACAATCGGTGAGAAGTCTGACCAATCAGAGGCTGAAATAATATCAGACTGTTGTAGAGTGACAATACTTTACTGAAAGTAATCGATTTAAAGGTGTTAACTATCCTGCCCACACACCCGCCACTGTAACTCCTGTAAGCCAGGATCAACAATGGTATGCATATTTTGACACCGAGCAATGAATCTCGACAAGCCTCTAGGAACTCGATTCCAGTAATAGGTATGGCAAAAGCGCTGGAATGCACGGAAATTCCCTCTAGTCTCCTCCATGTAGTATGAAAATCCAGATGTTGTTAGCATACCTACAATTGACACGTGTTCTCTTTTCCTCTACTAATTATGTACATAGTATGTATTTGTACTCTCATTCTGGGTTTCTTTTGGAGCCATGTTAATGTCTTAAATTGGGACAAACCAAAAAAACCTTAATGAATTAGTGTCAAGTTCCCCTGCGCATATTACTTAAAATTTCAGAATAAATATCAATATAAACAATGACAATTAGTTGACGTTTTCGGCGTCCGAAAAATGCCAGAAAACATTATCATTTAAAACCATTATTTTACAGATATGGATTCGACCCGAAATCCAAGCAGTGCATACAATTCGTGTATGGTGGATGCCGCGGCAACGGCAACAACTTCAAAACATTGAAAGAATGTAAACTGAAATGTGCCAAGTAACTTCTGTAAAGTCCACACATCACAATGTTTTTATTTACCTTGAATGCTACTTTCCAATTATTGTACTACAAATAAATCATTACGATAGCTCGTATATCAATTGTTTTTTTATATAACATATGCCGCCGAACGAGTAAGTGGGTCACCTGATGATAAGTGACCTCCACCGCTCATAGACGTCCACAATACCAAATGAATCATGGAAGCGTTGCCAACCTTAAAAGGAATGGGATAATATAACTAATGAATTGGGAAGGGATGGGGGTAAACAAATAAAACTGTCTACAACGTGGCTCTACCATTCTATGTAGTATAAAATCTAAATTGATAATATACAATCCAATAACACAATAACAATACAATCCAATACGACATGTAATAGTTGTGGCCAAACGCTGAATTTAACGCCAAACGACATTTTTAGTGATTCTTGATGGAAATACATATAGGCTGGCTACATGTATGTACGCTTTGATTTATTTATTGCTTAAATGTTAAAAATAAGTATTAAAAACACGATACAATTTAGCAAAAGGGCGTCCAAATTGTAACAAAAGATCACACGGCCAATCAAGAAGTTGATTGGTTAACTTTTTTATTTTTGTTACTAACATAATTGTATGCGAAAGTGACAAGTGGAAGTGATAAGACGTTTTCATTGATACCCCATAATGATTCGCTTCCCGCCAATACTGATTATATAAAATAATTGCATTTATAACTCAAAACTTTTAAAGAAGTATTAAGTACTTAGTAATAGATTTTTCTGTTTTTGCTGGGCACGGACCTCCTCTACTGATGAGAGGGATTAGGCCTTAGTCCACCACGCCGCGCTGGCCTAATGCGGGTTCAGATATGCAGGTTTCCTCACGATGTTTCCTTCACCGTTAAAGTAAGCGATAATTAACAATTAATATACACGTTACTTAGAAAAGACAGTGGTGTATGCTCTTGGGGCTGGTTTCGAACCTGTGACTTTCGTCTCGACAGTTCATACTTGCTCATATATGCTACATATATGTTCATATATGCTACACTCCCCGCTGAGCTATCGCTGCTTTACTGCATTACTGATTAAATACAGCAGTATAAAAACAAACATCATTTATTAGTTCTGCCTGGTGTCATACCGGGTTGGTGCCAGGGTCCGGCTTCCTATTGAAACGCTTCCACTTCGTCTGATCTAATACATCGAGCCAGCTCGTTTTGGATGGTCCGCGGGGTCATTCAGATATCTTCGTCGTACTCTTATGGTTTCCGTAAAACTTGACAAAACCACCGAAGTCTATACCACGTCGCGGACTAACGTTGAAATAAATAAACTTATTTACAATAAACTATAATATAATAATTAGCTCTCCCAAAAGGGAAGAAGCATTTTTACAGGCCGGCATGACTACCGATAAACTCACTGTTTGTTGGTGGTCGCTGGCTTTTTGATTGCACTACGTTTACCATCAGGTGTAGTGTAGTCACTTTGCCGAGCTCGGATAAATAAAAAAAAACCATATCCGCACACACACCTGTAATCCCCGAAGAGGTAGGCATAGGTGTAACCAGTGCACTCACATTTCGCCGAGCGTATTTCTGTCCCATGATATGATAGGGGGCGAGCCTATCGCCATACCGGACACAATTCCACAGGACCGATACTAAGTATTTCATGATAAAAAAAACCCAATACAACTACGCCACCGAGGTAGGCATTGTATTACCAAGAAATCATTGAATTCAAGTAAACGTTATCTAAGCAACCCTGATCCTCTGAACTCCATATAAAAACAGTTCAAGATCGAGTCTCCCTCGCGCGCCGAGGGTTCCGTACCACCTCCTTTTAAACTTTTTTTTGTCTTTAAGGACCATATGGTAGGTTGCGGACGAACTGCCCAATTTCAGTCGGGCCAAGCTTTATTTCACGTGTTATAAATACACCCACACATAGTCCTGACCACATACTTAACCCTTAGGCCTTAACCTTATCGTGAGCATCAGGAACTACGAGGGGCTTGCAGTCCCACAACACCCAGACACAAAACATATATTTGTAGATCACACAAACTTTTGTCTCGGTGCGGGAATCGAACCCAAGACATCCCGCTTCGCAACTCGGTACTCGGAGCCTACGGAGTCTATAAACGCTTAGTTTGTGCCAAGACTTAACAACCTGTAGACTTGTATAAAACACGCGTGAACTGTTATTTATCTTAGATGTTAACTACATTTAGAAATCTACGAACGTATTGCATTATGAATAAAGTATTATTCCTCGTATTAATTATAACTGAAGTGTACTGCATTGGTACAGGTATGTACAATTATTTTTATAGCATAAATCGGCAAACGAGCAAGCGGGTCACCTGATGGTAATTAGTGATTTCCACCGCCCATGTACGCCCACAATACTAGAAGTATCACAGGCGTGTTGCCGACCTTAAAAGGAAGCGATAATTAAGGGATTGGGAAGGGGAGAGGGATTTGGGCCTTCTGATATCTCACTCACCGTACGAAACGCAGGAGCAAACCGCAAATTTACGTCGTTTTTCTGTGAGACAGTGGTAACGATCCGGTGGATCCGGCCTACTCATGCTGTAGACAAAGCGGCTACAGCGTGGCTCCACCACTCATATGGCATAGCACACACAATAAATATATGTTTGTAAAGTACAAAGCAGCTGATATCTTGAATTCGGATCCTAGGTCAGGCACTCACGATTTGTGTTTTGAAAAATAAATAAATACACGCAACAGTCACACACATGCTCCTGACCCCACACTAGGCTGAACCTGTATCGTGAGTATTAGAAACTACGAGGGACTTGCGGTCCCACAACACCCAGACCCGAAACTTGTGTGATGGATCCCACAAACATTTGTCTCGGTGCGGGGATCGAACCGCTGCTGGTGGGAGGATACTTGTATCCGATCGGATAGCGACCACCGTACACTGGTGCTAAAACCTGCCATAGTGGCCCACCTTGCGTGGGTCGCGTTCCAGGGTCAGCCAATGTATACCCGGTTCTCCTCAGGGAGCTTGCCTTCTGATCCTAACCCTTTTCCCATCCCTTTTCCTTCCCTCCCTCCCACCTCGGCCCTTTGGCAGGCCGGCATGATCTTGTCGAGCTACGATGGACACATTGTATATCGTTGGTCGACACTATTCCTGGATTGCGCTAAATTTACCATCAGGTGTAGCGTAGTCACTTTGCCGAGCCAGGATAAAAAAAAACCCGCGGCCTCTCGCTTCACAGCCGGCTATTCGCCTCCTACGCCACGGAGGCTACGATAAAGATATACATGTAGAAAGACAAGAAACGGCCTCCAAGTACTTTTATTTAAGACTTTATAATTTCAGGACAAGAAAGTGTGTGTTCTCAAAATATGGAACCTGGTTTATGTGACGCTCACTTCATTAGGTAAGTACATTGTATTCATTGGAATCGATTAAGAAAAACATTTGGGTTTTTTTTTTATCTTGCGTAGTGTTTCTTAGATAACATTCGCATTGAAATAAACAGTTCCGAGAACATATTATTTTTATTTTGTAAACGGAATTAAAATATGTCATCGGTCGAACGAAGGACAAGTTGGAGGTTCCACGAGCTGTTCCTCTCATTCGTAGAGGACTGTGCCCAGTAGTGGGGCATAATACGAAGCTAATATTATAATATTTGCATATTCAGTATAGGAATCGTACCCACAATACTTTTTATAACCCTAAATAAAGCAATAAGCAGATCACTCGCCGGAAGGCAAGTGTAACGCCTGCCTAAAAACAGAAGCAATGCCACACAGAACTATGAATTATAAACTGCGTGCAACTGAAATTCACTCGTAACTCCGACAAATAAGATGTTGAGTTTCATAATGATAAACCGAAACACAATAGAGCTTTCACACTGCAGCTTGGCGGCAGTGTAGACAAAGACACCAACCCAAATAGTTTCTTGCATACATGTTTGTCCCATACATGTAGTCCCACGACGCGGACTGCGTGTGTGAAACAGTTCGAACGAACATGTCACTTCTTTCACTCCATTAATACATGCGTCTTTATATGTAACACGTCAATTACACTAGTAAGATAGGCCGGTACAAACCACAACATACTTCAAATGACCGCCCAGCTTCAAGACGCCTCGCTTCATTTGATGTGGGTCCTTGTAGTGACTCAGTACACAAAAGAGGCTTCTCTTATAAACTCATTTAAAAATCGTGGCATACTCAACATTTACTACTTGAGTCTAGAGAAGAGGGCTATCATACAGTCTATGTATACTTTCAGATATGGATTCGATCCTGAAACGAGGCACTGCAAACCGTTCGTATACGGCGGGTGTGGTGGAAATGGTAACAACTTCAACACTATAGAAGAGTGTCAGCGCGCCTGTCCCGTTCCTACACCATATTAAATACCAGTTGTTGGCTTCACAAGTGCCGATAAGTTTGTACAATAAAGCTGTTAGATATAATATGTCCTTAAATTTTTTCAATATCCCTACAAGATATTTTTTGTATACAAAACCCTCATAAACAAGACCACCATTCGGCCTCAGAATAGGTACGAGATGTGGCCCATCAAAGGTCTATCACATTCAAGCTCAACTTCAAAATATTTATTGAATTTATAAATTGCTACAATACATCATTTAGAATCTGTCAAAACTCTACCGCCAGTTCGGAAGGCTGTTTCCCTAGAGAAGAAAGGACAAGAAACTCTAACGTTGGCCTTTTCAAAACTAGTTTACAATTATTATTGAGATCAAAAGTATTTAGGTATATATCACAGGATTTTATATTTAAATGGAATTAGAACAGTCCAATTTATATTAATAAGCAATCACAGAAGTGTGATGTCTACGTATTAGATTAGTATCCGCGGCAGGCTTGCTGTTCAAGACATGGCAGAGAACCTTCACGAATGTCATCTAAGGTAGTATTGCTTACGTTTTGTAAAAACTGCCGAAGTACGTCGGTCGCAGAAATCAGAATCAAATAAAATCTAAATTGGAGAAACAGCCATATGTCAGGCTGTGGCTTTTGTATTGGAAATTGTAATCCGTATTTCGTTTGGTAAGTAGCATTAACTCAGCGGTGATGAACAGGCGCTAAATATTCTTGCTATATCCGACGAATCATAATATCCTTGAGCTCATACTGACGCGCAGGTGACGACGTTCCTCACAACTGAGATTGGATAATGAATGTCTATCATTAGTCATTATTACAGAGCCATGTTTTTTACAGCATAAGTCAGCAAACGAGCAAGTGCGTTACCTGGTGGTACGTGATCTTCACCGCCCATAAATTCCCACCATACGCATACGCATTGCCAACCTTAAACGAAAGGGATAATTAAGTGATTGGCCAGTGAAGTGGGATTTGGTCTGCGCCGCCACATAGCCGCTACTTTACGTCGATTTTCTGAGAGTCAGTGGTAACAACCCGGTCGAGCTTATTCATGCTACAAAGACAAAACTGTCTGCAACGTGGCTATTGTTATAAAATAAGATGTAAATAGATAATAATACATTCAAATACGACATGTAATAGTTGTGACCAAACGGCATTTTAGTGATTCTTGATGGAAATACAAAAGCCTACTACTTACTTTACGTCGGTTTTTTGTGAGAGATTGTTAACAACCCGGTCGAACTGGTCCATTCATTCTGTGGACTAAACTGTCTTTAGCGTAGCTCTACCGCTTTAGCAAAATCATATTATTTATTTATAATTAGTATACGCTGCGACCAATAATGTGTCTTATTTAATTTTGAATGTCGTTGCTGGACAGCACAGGAGCGTGTATTACCGTTTCTATTGAAAACGGTCTATTTAAAAAAAAGTTTTATTTAACATATTTCCATGAAAACATCGTCAAGATCGGCGTAAAATTCCGAAGTCCTCCTACTATTAATGTCTTCACAATATCTATCCCTATCAAATAATTGTCATCAAAATCTGTTAAGAAATGTCGATGATACGGAGAAAAAATTATTCATTAGTGGTTGAAAAAAATATTAAAATACTTACATACATTTGGATCGAATCAAGAAGCTTCTGGTTTAAATCAATTATTTAGAAGTCGCGCCAGTTGATATCGATTCTGAGTATTATCATTTTAATCACCTCCACGTTATGAGGAACGGGTGCAGTATAAATACACATGAAATAGCTCCATCTCCTCACAAATATCTGTGCACTTGTTAAGTACATACAATCGTTTTTCATCATTTATTATAATGAAGTCACTATATTTGCTCACGTTATTGTGTTGTATTAGTTTATGTTTATGTATCGGAAAAGGTGAGTTATATTTTAATAATAATAACACTTTCCTAGACCTCAATTTTTTTTATAAATGGCATTTTTTTTTAAATGTAGAGTATTTATTGTACATATCGTTGCCTAGTGGAGATTAGTAAGGTCTATCGAGACGCTAACGTCTCGGTTTAACGGTTAAATGAACTGATAAACAATTAATACTCAAGTCTTAGAAAAGACAGGCCATAGTCTTGGGGTTGGTTTCGGACCTATGATTAGTCATTTGTAAAAAGTGTGGGGTGCATGGTGTCAATAGTTATAAATATTTTATTGACAGATATGAGTAGAAGGATTATCATTCGGATAGTATCTTAAAAAGCGCCACACACTTTTTTTTTTACAATAAAATACCTTTTTTTCTTTCATCATCATCATTATCATAGGCCTCCCCCAACGATTTCCAGACCGATCTGTTGGAAGCGGCCTGCATCCAGCGACTTCCTGCGACCTTTATCAGGTCCACTTTGTAGGCGGACGTCCATTTTTTTTCTTTAAATTTATTAAAATTTGTTTTCTATTTTTAGTTGGATTTCTCGAAGGTAGAACTACTGTCACACGCCCAGCTATTTAACATGAATGCTAAATAATACTCATTATTTCAGATGCCCAAGATGTATGTTCATTGGAGCTTGCAACTGGACCTTGCCAGGCTTATATGCCAAGGTAAATTGGAAAATAACATAAATATCAGCATCTTGTAATAGGACTCAAATATGTTGAGTGACAATAAATCGTAATATAACGACATTTTGCGGTACATTGAGTAACATTTACGAGGCGTGGAGGGTGCCTGATACACTTCCCGGCGCATGTTATTTATAATTTCAGCGTAAGACCATTTAGACAAGGTGGTAGGTCCCTCGTATGCGAGAGGCCGTCTGGGTTAGTACCACCGCTTTGAATATTTCTGCCGCCAAGCAACAATGTGTAAGCACTGTTGTGTTTCGGTTTGAAGGACATTGAAGCCAGTGAAATTACTGGGCATTATGAGACTTAACATCTTATGTCTCGGGGTAACGCGCGCAGTTCAGTGCCATGCAATGCTTTGTAATTCAAAGTTCTGTGTGGTGTTGCTTCTGTTTATGGGCAGGCGTGGCGCTTACCATCAGGCGAGCGCCTTGCTCGTCTCGTCATTAAGACAAATAAAAAACAATTAGATCGCTCAATTACTTTAGAATTCACGGTAAATTATGACATGACCAAATAAATGGCCATATGCAGACCAATTCCAATATAAACGATGACAGTAAGTTTATGTTTTTAATGCCTAAAACGTAAATAAAATGTTAAAGACCATTATCATTTAAACCCATTTTTTTACAGATATGGATTCGATCCGAAATTAAAGCAGTGCATACGATTCATCTATGGCGGATGCGGCGGCAACGGCAACAACTTCGGAACATTGATAGAATGTAAATTGAAATGTGCCAAGTAGAGTCTGTAAAGTCCACACATCACAATGTTTTTATTTACTTTGAACCCTACTCTCCCATTATTGTACTACAAATAAAGCATTACGATAGCTCGTATATCAATTGTTTTTTTATATACCATATGCCGCCAAACGAGTAATTGGGTCACCTGATGGTAAGTGATCTCCACCGCCCATGAACGTCCACAATACCAAAAGAATCATGGAAGCGTTGCCAACCTTAAAGGAAAGGGACAATATAACTAATAAATTGGGAAGGGGTGTGTGTTTTGGGACTCCGGATACCACAACGGATACCTACAACGTGGCTCTACCATTATATGTAGTATATAATCTAAATTGATAACAATACATTCAAATACGACATGTAATGGTTGTGGCCAAACGCTGAATTTAGCGCCATACGACATTTTTAGTCATTCTTGATGGAAATACATATAGGCTGGCTAAATGTATGCACGCTTTGATTTATTTGTTATTTAAATGTTAAAAAAGGAGTATTAAAAACACGATACAATTTAGCAAAATGAAGTCCAAATTGTAACAAAAGATAACACGGCCAATCAAGCAGTTGATTGGTTAACTTTTTTATTTTTGTTACTAACATAATTGTATGCGAAAGTGACAAGTGCAAGTGATAAAACGTTTTCATTGATACCCCATAATGATTCGCTTCCCGCCAATACTGATTATATAAAATGATTGCATTTAATCTCAAAACTTTTAAAGAAGTATTACCTAAATATTTATGATATTTTGGAAAAAAAATCATATCGAAAAATCTAGACGTGATAGAAAAAATCGGACATCAGGAACAGATTCAAATCTTCATATTTGTGACAAAATGTTTTGAAGGAGGATTTTGTTGCAGACCAGTGAATTAACAATTAATATACACGTAACTTTGAAAGTCAGTGATGTATGCTCTTGGGGCTGGTTTCGAACCTGCGACTTTCATCTCGACAGTTCATACCACTCCCCGCTGAGCTATCGCTGCTTTACTGCATTACTGATTAAATACAGCAGTATAAAAACAAACATCATTTATTAATTCTGTCTGGTGTCATACCGGGTTGGTGCCAGGGTCCGGCTTCCTATTGAAACGCTTCCACTTCGTCTGATCTCATACATCGAGCCAGCTCGTTCTGGGTGGTCCGCGGGGTTGTTCAGATATCTTCGTCGTACTCTTATGGTTTCCGTAAAACTGGACAAAACCACCGAAGTTTGTCTACCGCGTCGCGGACTAACGTTAAAATAACTAAACTAATTTACAATAAACTAAAATATAATAATTAGCTCTCCGAAAAGGGAAGAAGCATTTTTACAGGCACGACTACCGATAAACTCACTGTTTGTTGGTGGTCGCAGGCTTTTTGGATTGCACTACGCTTACCATCAGGTGTAGTGTAGTCACTTTGCCGAGCTCGGATAAATATAAAAAACAATAATAAACAAATAGATATAAATAAATACACCCAACAGTCACATACATATATAGTATGACCTGACCCCACAGTAAGATGCAAGTCTTGTGTCGTGGGTATCAGGAACTACGAGAGACTTTCGGTCCCACAACACCCAGACCCCGAAACAAATATTTGTGGATCGCACAAACATTTGTCTCGCTGCGGGGATCGAACCCGCGGCCTCTTGCTTCACAGCCGGCTACTCGCCCGCTGCGCCACGGAGGCTGTCAACAATATCCGCACACACACACCTGTAATCCCCGGAGAGGTAGGCATAGCTGTAACCAGTGCCCCCACATTACGCCGAGCGTATTTCCGTCCCATGATATGATAGGGAGCGAGCCTATCGATTACCGAACACAATTCCAAACTCCGGGCCGATACTGAGTATTTCATGATAAAAAAAAACCCAATACAACTACGCCACCGAGGTAGGCATTGTATTACCAAGAAATCATTGAATTCAAGTAAACGTTATCTAAGCAACCCTGATCCTCTGAACTCCATATAAAAACATTTCAAGATCGAGTCTCCCTCGCGCGCCGAGGGTTCCGTACCACCTCCTTTAAAACTTTTTTTTGTCTTTATGGACCATGTGATAGGATGCCGACGAACTGCCCAACTTCAGTCCGGCCAAGCTTTATTTCAGTTAAACGTGTTACAAATACATCCAATAGTCACACACATAGTCCTGACCACACACTAGGTTATCCTGTATCGTGAGTATCAGAAACTACGAGGGGCTTGCAGTCCAACAACACCCAGACACAAAACATATATTTGTAGATCACACAAACTGTTGTCTCGGTGCGGGAATCAAACCCACGGCCTCTCGCTTCGCAGGTCGGTACTCGACCACGGCGCTAAGGAGGCTGTCTATAAACGTTTAGTTTGTGCCAATACTTAACAACCTATAGACTTGAATAAAACACGCGTGAACTGTTATTTATTTTATCTTAGATATTAACTACATTTAGTAATCTACGAACGTATTGCATTATGAATAAAGTATTATTCCTCGTTTTAAATATAACTGAAGTGTACTGCATTGGTATGGGTATGTACAATCATTTTTATAGCATAAATCGACAAACGAGCAAGCGGGTCACCTGATGGTAAGTGATCTCCACCGCCCATGTACGCCCACAATACTAGAAGAATCATAGGCGCGTTGCCGATCTTAAAAGGAAGCGATAATTAAGGAATTGGGAAGGAGAGGGTGATTTGGGACTCCAGATATCTCACTCACCGTACGAAACGCAGCAGCAATCCCCTAATTTACGTCGTTTTCCTGTGAGACAGTGGTAACAATCCGGTGGATCCGGCCTACTCATGCTGTAGACAAAACTGTTTAAAGCGTGGCTCCACCACTCATATGGCATAGCACACACAATAAATATATGTTTGTATAGTGCAAAGCAGCTGATGTCTTGGATTCGGATCCTAGGTCAAGCAATCACGATTTGTGTTTTAAAAAATAAATAAATACAGGCAACAGTCACACACATAGTCCTGACCCCACACTAGGCTAAACCTGTATCGTGGGTATTATGAACTACGAGGGACTTGCAGTCCCACAATACCCAGACCCGAAACGCGATGGATCACACAAACATTTGTCTCGGTGCGGGGATCGAACCGCTGCTGGTGGGAGGATACTTGAATCCGATCGGACAGCGACTACACTGGTGCTAAAACCTGCCATAGTGGCCCACCTTGTGTGGGTCGCGTTCCAGGGTCAGCCAATGTATACCCGGTTCTCCTCAGGGAGCTTGCCTTCTGGTCCTAACCCTTTTCCCATCCCTTTTCCTTCCCCTCCTCCCTGGCCCTTTGGCAGGCCGGCATGATCTTGTCGACCTACGATGGACACATTGTTTATCATTGGTCGACACTATTCCTGGATTGCGCTACATTTACCATCAGGTGTAGCGTAGTCACTTTGCCGAGCCAGGATAAAAAAAAACCTGCGGCCTCTCGCTTCACAGCCGGCTATTCGCCTCCTACGCCACGGAGGCTACGATAAAGATATACATGTAAAAAGACAAGAAACGTCCTCCAAGTACTTTTATTTAAGACTTTATAATTTCAGGACAAGAAAGTGTGTGTTCTCAAAATATGGAACCTGGTTTATGTGACGCTCACTTCATTAGGTAAGTTTTTTTTTTATCCTGACTCAGCAAAGTGACTACGCTACACCTGATGGTAAGTGTAGCGCAATCCAAGAATAGTGTCGACCAATGATAAACAATGTGTCCATCGTAGGTCGACAAGATCATGCCAGCCTGCCAAAGGGCCAAGGGAAGGGAAGGAAAAGGGATGGGAAAAGGGAGGATCAGGGGGCAAGCCCACTGGGGAAAACCGGATATACACCGGCTGACCCTGGAACGCGACCCAAGTGGGCCACTATGGCAGGTTTTAGCACCAGTGTACGGTGGTCGCAATCCGGTGGGATACAAGTATCCTCCCACCAGCAGAACCACCACATTGTATTTATTGGAATCGATTAAGAAAAACATTACAGTTTCAAAGATATCTTGCGTAGGGTTTCTTAGATTATATTCGCATTAAAATAAACAGTTTCGAGAACATATTATTGTTATTTTATAAACGGAATTAAATATGTCATAGGTCGAACGAAGGAAAAGTTGAAGGTTCCACGAGTTGTGGCTCTCACTGGTAAAGGAGGGCTGTGCCCAGTAGTGGAACATAATACGAAGCTAATATTATAATATTTGCATATTCAGTATGGGAATCGAACCCACAATACTTTTTATAACCCTAAATAGAGCAATAAGCAGATCACTCGCCGGAAGGCAAGTGTAACGCCTGCCTAAAAACAGAAGCAATGCCACACAGAACTATGAATTATAAACTGCGTGCCACTGGACTTCGCTCGTCACTCTGACAGTTGACAGACTGACAGACTCAGTTGAGTTTCATAATGATAAACCGAAATACAATAATGCTTTCACACTGCAGCTTGACGGCAGTATAGACAAAGCGATGACACCAACCCAAATAGTTTCTCGCATACAATATTTGTCCCATATATTGTCCCACGACGCGGACTGCGTGTGTGAGCGCTCCCACACATAAACACAATACGACGTCGCGTCGTACCACGATGCGGCGTCGTTTCACGATGCGACATCGCGTCGTTGAAACCTACGACGCTACATCATAACATGCCCCGATGCACGGCACGACGCCGTCGTTACAATAACGGGTGAATTGTCGTTTCTTGTTTTTATATTTTTATTCTTGTATTCTTCAGATGTTTTGTCCCATAGAACGGGAGGCTGCTCGATTAGGGTTCTTAAATTATCGACCTCAATATCGTCCGTCATCTTTGAATTTCGAAAAACAAGAATGCATCGTGAGTGTCTACGACGCGACGTCCTGTAGTGCATCGTGGCACGTTACGATGTCGCGTCGTAGTTTTCCACGACACGACGTCGCATCGTGGTACGACGCGACGTCGTATCGTGTTAATGTGTGGGAGCCCTGAAACAGTGCGAACGAACAAGTACCTAACATCTTTCACTCCATTAATACACGCGTCTTTGTATGTAACACGTCAATTATACTAATAAGATAGGCCGGTACAAACCACAACATACTTCAAATGACCGCATCGCTTCATTTGATGTGGGTCCTTGTACTTACTCAGTACACAAAAGGGGCTACTCTTACAAACTCATTTAGAAAGCATGTCATACTCAACATTTACTACTTGAGTCTACAGAAGAAGGCTATCATACAGTCTACGTATACTTTCAGATATGGATTCGATCCTGAAATGAGGCACTGCCTGTAACCGTTCGTATACGGCGGGTGTGGTGGAAATGGTAACAACTTCAACACTATAGAAGAGTGTCAGCGCGCCTGTCCCGTTCCTACACCATATTAAATACCAGTTGTTGACTTCACACGTTCCGATGAGTTTGTACAATAAATCTGTTAGGTATATTATGTCGTTAATTCTTTTAAAATCCCTACAAGATGTTTTTTGTATACAAAACCATGATAAACAAGACCACCATTCGGCCTCAGAATCGGTACGAGATGTGGCCCATCAAAGGTCTATCACATTCAAACTCAAATTCAAAATATTTATTAATTTTATAAAATGCAAGAATACATTATTTAGATTCTGTCAAAACTCTACCGCCAGTTCGGAAGGCTGTTTCCCTAGACAAGAAAGGGCAAGAAACTCTAACGTTGGCCCTTTCAAAAGTTGTTTACAATTATTATTGAGATCAAAAGTATAAGGTATATATCACAGGATTTTACATTTAAATGGAAATAGAACAGTCCAATTTATATTAATAAGCAATCACAGAAGTGTGATGTCTACGTATTAGATTAGTATCCGCGGCAGGCTTGCTGTTCAGGACATGGCAGAGAACCTTCAAGAATGTCATCTAAGGTAGTATTGCTTATATTTTGTAAAAACCGCCGAAGTACGTCGGTCGCTGAAATCAGAATTAAATAAAATCGAAATTGGAGAAACAGCCATATGTCAGGCTGTGGCTTTTGTATTGGAACGTGTAATCCGTATTTCGTTTGGTAAGTAGCATTAGCTCAGCGGTGATGAACAAGCGCTAAATATTCTTGTACATATACGACGTATATATATCTAAATATACGACGAATCATGATATCCTTGTGCTGATGCTGACACGTAGATGACGGCGTTCCTCACAACTGAGATTGGATAATGTGTGTCTATGTACAGAGCCATGTTTTTTACAGCATAAGTCAGCAAAAAAGCAAGTGGGTCACCTGATAATAAGTGATCTCCATCGCTCATGAACAAAAAGAATTATGAAAGCGTTGCCAACTTTAAAGGAAAGGGATAATATAACTGGGTCATTCCACGTCAAATCGACCAATAGTTGGAAAAATATTTTTTTTCCTTTTGCAGAACTTCATTATAGGATAAAAGAAAACTTCTGACCAAAATTTGTCCAAATCAATAGAGGTCGATTCCAACCATTGATCGATTTGACGTAGAATGGACCCAACTAATAAATTGGGAAGGAGTGGGGGTGTTGGCACTTCGGATACCTCACTCATTATACGAAACGCAGCAGCAACCTTTACGTCAGTATTCTGTGAGTCAGTGGTAACAACCCGGTCAAGCTTATTCATGCTGTAAACAAACAAAACTGTAACAACGTGGCTCTACCATTCTAGTATAAAATCTAAATTGATAATAATACAATTAAATACGACATGTAATGGTTGTGGCCAAACGATGAATTTAACGCCAAGCGATATTTTTAGTGATTCTTGATGGAAATACAAAAAGCCTTACTTTACGTCGGTTTTTTGTGAGAGAGTGGTAACAACCCTATCGAACCAATCCATTCATACTGTAGACTAAACTGTCTATAGTGTGGCTCTACCACTGTTATAAAATCATATTATTTATTTATTATTATTATACGTTGCGACCAGAGATGTGTCCTGTATAATTTTGAATGTCTTTTCGAACAGCATAGGAGCATATATTACAGTTTTTATTAAATCAGTTCAATTTTTTTAAAAAGTTTTGTTCAACATATTTTTATAAATGAATCGGTAAAAATCGGCGTAAAATGGCGAAGTCCTCCGCCTCCGCTAGAAGTGGATGTGTTCCCTAAAATTACATAAGACAAACATTTAAATATCTTCACAATATCCCTATCAAATAATTATCATCAAAATCTGTTAAGGGGTTATACGCAGTTGCGTAGCTCAAAAAAGACGTCCTTTTATGATTTAATTATAGAAACAGTTTTTATCTATCAATTACAAGTGATAGTAATTATTCAAATAGAGCCTACTTTTAAGTATACAATAGCGCGTCGATCATGTGAGAATATTAAAGTGCACCGCTCCTGTAGATGATGTCCCGAACGACCTCTAAATAAAGGCGCTTGGCGGTGATCTCCATTTTGGCGGTTTGGATGATCTGAAATCAAAGATGTGAAAGATTCTTTAAAAGGATCTATGAATGCAGGTATTGAAAGAAGGAATAATAAAAAATTTGATTTTTGACAAAATGGCGTCTATTTGAATAAAAAAAAAAAACATTTTTGACTGAAATTTACGCTCCAAATTGTTAAAAAAAATAGTAGTATTTTTTTTAAATCCTTATCCTTCGTTCAATACCTGAGGAATATATTTAAGGAGATTGTGTAAAAATTTGAGACCGATCGGGTGAGCCATTTCTGAGAAATCGAGATCACCGACTTTGAAAATACCGTTTTGAGAAAAACGCGTTTAAAGTTTCAGAAGTAGTTTACACATAGTAACAAAAAAACTTCAACTTACATGGTATCATCTATTCCAGGGCCATAAGAGGGTCCTTCTTCGACCTTCACTTCTTTTTTCTCGGTACAGGTTTTTTCAGTGCAACAGTTTTTCAGCTGCTACTTTCACACAAGAGTGAATGTTGTGAATAATTAAATCATAAGTGTTATGCGTTAAAAAAGCAGACACGTCCATCAAGCCAGAAAATTTAGCTGCGCCTTTTAATACGAGTCCCAGAATTTTCATCACAAATATAAATCGTCTGTTAATTTCGTAAGAATACTTCACAAAAGGACTGGAGTTTATAACACGATTTTCACACTTATTACACACTACAATGATCTTAAAACCAAGTCCGCGGGGAGAAGCAGTTTCAAATTTTATTTTTCCGTCACAAGAGTTACATTTCACATAATCACTTATCGCAGCAAACACAATAATGAAATTTAAAATTCTATATTCAATCGAAGGATCACGCGAAACTAAAATCTCTTTCTGCATTTTGTTTTTTTTTGCGGATGCACTAAAACTAATCTTATCCGTCGCAGTCTTTGGATTTAAATCCTGTGTTCCCTTATTACCTTCAGAAATTTGGAGTTTTTTCGGTACTTCTACGTAATCTTGAACATTTACGAGGCATTTTTATAACTTTTAAATAAAATTTACACCAATATTAAACAAAAATTCACAAAAACCAAGTTTGAACTGAACGCACGACTTTAAAACGTGGTAAAACTCTTTAGACTGAAAAAATACTTTTATTTTAGGTTATAATAACTGAATGTGAACTTGAAGTATTTAGTGCACCTATTACACTCGCCTTCTACGAGAAAACACAATAGTTCTTACTCTACCTGCTTTCTAACACTCTGACGTGGCCTTACAAAATCAGGTATATCTCCGAAAATATTTATCGGATTGACTTAAATTTTTCAGAGGATATACTTAAATATATTCTGAAAATGCAAAAAAAGAAAAAATCCTTTTTTAAAACAATATAACTGCGTATAACCCTGATGATACGGGGAAAAAAATATTCATTAGTGTTTGAAAATTGTTGTTATAATGCTTCAATACATTTGAATCGAATAAAGAATGTCATCGTTTAAATCAATTAGAAGTCGCGTCGTTTCGACTAAGCGCCCACGCCATTTGATATCCATTATGAGGATTATCATTTTAATCACCTCCACGTTATGAGGAACGGGTGCAGTATAAATACACATGAAATAACTCCATCTCCTCACAAATATCTGTGCACTTGTTAAGTACAATCGTTTTTCATCATTTATTATAATGAAGTCACTATATTTGCTCACGTTTTTGTGTTGTATTAGTTTATGTTTATGTATCAGAACAGGTGAGTTATCTTTTAATAATAATAACACTTTCCTAGACCTATTTTTTTTTATAAATGGCAATATTTAAAAATGTACAATTTTTTTATTATTTATAAATAAATTTTAATAATTCCTTCACTAACCTAATCGTATTTTCAAGTGGGTTTCAATTAATTAAAATAAAAGTTAATTTTCATAAAACTGTACAATAACATAAAGTTAAATTAATCATTTTTAACAGTTTTATCTACAGCATAAATCCACTCATGTTTCTTCTGGTAATGTGGGCATACATGAACGGAGGAAATCACTTACCATCATGTGACCCACTTGCTCGTTTGTCGGCCTATGCTATAAAAAATTAAATACGAATTGAGAAACACCTCCATTTTTCCGTTGTTTAAAAACTGCAACAGTTAAAGATCTTCTTTAATTTTGATACTTATCATTGTTTAAATCGTTCTATTTTTCAATAAAATAATCGTTTTTTTTTTCACAGAGACTTTATGTGATCCGGCGATTAAGCCTGAATCCTCCTGTCTCACACTCAGCTATTTAACATGAATTATAAATAATACTCATTATTTCAAATGCCCAAGATGTATGTTCATTGGAGCTTGAAACTGGACCTTGCCCGGGTAATATTCTGAGGTAAATTGGAAAATAACATAAATATCAGCATCTTGTAATAGGACTCAAATATGTTGAGTGACAATAAATCGTAATATAACGACATTTTGCGGTACATTGAGTAACGTTTACGAGGCGTGGAGGGTGCCTGATACAATTCCCTGCGCATGTTATTTATAATTTCAGCGTAAGACCATTTAGACAAGGTGGTAGGTCCCTCGTATGCGAGAGGCCGTCTGGGTTAGTACGACCGCTTTGAATATTTCTGCCGCCAAGCAACAATGTGTAAGCACTGTTGTGTTTCGGTTTGAAGGACATTGAAGCCAGTGAAATTACTGGACATTATGAGACTTAACATCTTATGTCTTGGGTAACGCGCGCAGTTCAGTGCCATGCAATGCTTTGTAATTCAAAGTTCTGTGTGGTGTTGCTTCTGTTTATGGGCAGGCGTGGCGCTTACCATCAGGCGAGCGCCTTGCTCGTCTCGTCATTAAATCAAATAAAAAAAAATTAGATCGCTCAATTACTTTAGAATTCACGGTAAATTATGACATGACCAAATAGATGGCCATATGCAGCTAAATTCCAATATAAACGATGACAGTAAGTTTATATTTTTAATGCCTAAAACGTTAATAAAATGTTAAAGACCATTATCATTTAAACCCATTTTTTTACAGATATGGATTCGATCCGAAATTAAAGCAGTGCATACTATTCGTGTATGGCGGATGCCGCGGCAACGACAACAGCTTCGGAACATTCTATGAATGTGAATTAAAATGTGTCAAGTAATTTCTGTAAAGTCCACACATCACAATGTTTTTATTTACTTTGAACGCTACTCTCCCATTATTGTACTACAAATAAAGCATTACGATAGCTCGTATATCAATTGTTTTTTTATATACCATATGCCGCCAAACGAGTAATTGGGTCACCTGATGGTAAGTGATCTCCACCGCCCATGAACGTCCACAATACCAAAAGAATCATGGAAGCGTTGCCAACCTTAGAGGAAAGGGATAATATAACTAATAAATTGGGAAGGGGTGGGGGTGTTGGTACTTCGGATACCTCACTCATTATACGAAACGCAGCAGCAACCTTTACGTCGGTATTCTGTGAGTCAGTGGTAACGACGTGGCTCTACCATTCCAGTATAAAATCTAAATTGATAATTATACGATTAAAAACGACATGTAACGGTTGTGGCCAACAAACGGCATTTTAAGTGATTCTTGATGGAAATACAGAAAACCTTACTTTACATTGTTTTTTTGTGAGAGAGTGGTAACAACCCTATCGAACCAATCCATTCATACTGTAGACTAAACTGTCTATAGTGTGGCTCTACCACTCTAATAAAACCATATTATTTATTTATTATTATTATACGTTGCGACCAAAGAGATGTGTCCTGTATAATTTTGAATGTCTTTTCGAACAGCATAGGAGCATATATTACAGTTTTTATTAAATCAGTTCAATATTTTAAAAAAGTTTTGTTCAACATATTTTTATAAATGAATCGGTAAAAATCGGCGTAAAATGGCGAAGTCCTCCGCCTCCTCTAGAAGTGGATGTGTTCCCTAAAATACATAAGACAAACATTTAAATATCTTCACAATATCCCTATCAAATAATTATCATCAAAATCTGTTAAGGGGTTATACGCAGTTGCGTAGCTCAAAAAAGACGTCCTTTTATGATTTAATTATAGAAACAGTTTTTATCTATCAATTACAAGTGATAGTAATTATTCAAATAGAGCCTACTTTTAAGTATACAATAGCGCGTCGATCATGTAAGAATATTAAAGTGCACCGCTCCTGTAGATGATGTCCCGAACGACCTCTAAATAAAGGCGCTTGGCGGTGATCTCCATTTTGGCGGTTTGGATGATCTGAAATCAAAGATGTGAAAGATTCTTTAAAAGGATCGATGAATGCAGGTATTGAAAGAAGGAATAATAAAAAATTTGATTCTTGACAAAATGACGTCTATTTGAATAAAAAAAAAAACATTTTTGACTGAAATTTACGCTCCAAATTGTTAAAAAAAATAGTAGTATTTTTTTTAAATCCTTATCCTTCGTTCAATACCTGAGGAATATATTTAAGAAGATTGTGTAAAAATTTGAGACCGATCGGGTGAGCCATTTCTGAGAAATCGAGATCACCGACTTTGAAAATACCGTTTTGAGAAAAACGCGTTTAAAGTTTCAGAAGTAGTTTACACATAGTAAAAAAAAAACTTCAACTTACATGGTATCATCTATTCCAGGGCCATAAGAGGGTCCTTCTTCGACCTTCGCTTCTTTTTTCTCGGTACAGGTTTTTTCAGTGCAACAGTTTTTCAGCTGCTACTTTCACACAAGAGTGAATGTTGTCAATAATTAAATCATAAGTGGTTTGCGTTAAAAAAGCAGACACGTCCATCAAGCCACAAAATTTAGCTGCGCCTTTTAATACGAGTCCCAGAATTCTCATCACAAATATAAATCGTCTGTTAATTTCGTAAGAATACTTCACAAAAGGACTGGAGTTTATAACACGATTTTCACACTTACTACACACTACAATGATTTTAAAACCATGTCCACGGGGAGAAGCAGTTTCAAATTTTATTTTTCCGTCACTAGAGTTACATTTCACATAATCACTTATCGCAGCAAACACAATAATGAAATTTAAAATTCTATATTCAATCGAAGGATCACGCGAAACTAAAATCTTTTTCTGCATTTTGATTTTTTTTTCGGATGCACTAAAATTAATTTTATCCGTCGCAGTCTTTGGATTAAAATCCTGTGTTCCCTTATTACCTTCAGAAATTTGAATTTTTTTTTTCGGTATTTCTACGTAATCTTGAACATTTACGAGGCATTTTTATAACTTTTAAATAAAATTTACACCAATATTAAACAAAAATTCACAAAAACCAAGTTTGAACTGAACGCACGACTTTAAAACGTGGTAAAACTCTTTAGACTAAAAAAATACTTTTATTTTAGGTTATAATAACTGAATGTGAACTTGAAGTATTTAGTGCACCTATTACACTCGCCTTCTACGAGAAAACACAATAGTTCTTACTCTACCTGCTTTCTAACACTCTGACGTGGCCTTACAAAATCAGGTATATCTCCGAAAATATTTATCGGATTGACTTAAATTTTTCAGAGGATATACTTAAATATATGTACATTCTGAAAATGCAAGAAAAGAAAAAATCCTTTTTTAAAACAATATAACTGCGTAGGTATAACCCTGATGATACGGGGAAAAAAATATTCATTAGTGTTTGAAAATTGTTGTTATAATGCTTAAATACATTTGAATCGAATAAAGAATGTCATCGTTTAAATCAATTAGAAGTCGCGTCGTTTCGACTAAGCGCCCACGCCATTTGATATCCATTATGAGGATTATCATTTTAATCACCTCCACGTTATGATGAACGGGTGCTGTATAAATACACATGAAATAGCTCCATCTCCTCACAAATATCTGTGCACTTGTTAAGTACAATCGTTTTTCATCATTTATTATAATGAAGTCACTATATTTGCTCACGTTTTTGTGTTGTATTAGTTTAGGTTTATGTACCGGAAAAGGTGAGTTATATTTTAATAATAATAACACTTTCCTAGACCTATTTTTTTTTTATAAATGGCAATATTTAAAAAAGTACAATTTTTTTATTACTTATAAATAAATTTTAATAATTCCTTCACTAACCTAATCGTATTTTCAAGTGGGTTTCAATTAATTAAAATAAAAGTTAATTTTTCATAAAATTGTACAATAACATAAAGTTAAATTAATCATTTTTAACAGTTTTATCTACAGCATAAATGCACTCATGTTTCTTCTGGTAATGTGGGCATACATGAGCGGAGGAAATCACTTACCATCATGTGACCCACTTGCTCGTTTGTTGGCCTATGCTATAAAAAATTAAATACGAATTGAGAAACACCTCCATTTTTTCGTCGTTTAAAAACTGCAACAGTTAAAAATCTTCTTTAATTTTGATACTTATCATTGTTTAAATCGTTCTATTTTTCAATAAAATAATCGTTTTTTTTTCACAGAGTCTTTATGTGATCCGGGGATTAAGCCTGAATCCTCCTGTCTCACACTCAGCTATTTAACATGAATTATAAATAATACTCATTATTTCAGATGCCCAAGATGTATGTTCATTGGAGCTTGAAACTGGACCTTGCCCGGGTAATATTCTGAGGTAAATTGGAAAATAACATAAATATCAGCATCTTGTAATAGGACACAAATATGTTGAGTGACAATAAATCGTAATATAAGGACATTTTGCGGTACATTGAGTAACGTTTACGAGGCGTGGAGGGTGCCTGATACACTTCCCTGCGCATGTTATTTATAATTTCAGCGTAAGACCATTTCGATCGCTCAATTAATTTAGGATTCACGGTTATTTATGACATGACCAAATAAGTGGCTATTATGCAGCTAAATTCCAATATAAACTATGACAGTAAGTTTACGTTTTTGACGCCTAAAACATAAATAAAATGTCAAAAACCATTATCATGTAAATCCATTTTTTAACACGGTTTTATTAGCTTCAGACGTATGTTAATATTTTACCATGTAACGGAAACTTTAAACATGATTTTGTTTACAGATATGGATTCAACCCAAATTCAAAGCACTGCACAATATTCGTGTATGGCGGATGCCTCGGCAACGGCAACAACTTCGAAACAGTCGAAGAATGTGAATTAAAATGTGCCAAGTAATTTCTGTAATGTCCACACATCACAATGTTATTATTTACTTCTTTTTTTGTTTCGGTTTGACGTTATGCTGTTAGCCTGACGCAAGATCCTGCTTTCCCATTATTGTACTACAAATAAATCATTACGATAGCTCGTATATCTATTGTTTTTTTATATAACATATATGCCGCCATACGAGTAAGTGGGTTATCTGATGATAAGACAAGTGATCTCCATCGCCCATGAACGTCCACAATACTAAAAGAATCATGGAAGCGTTGCCAACCTTAAAGGAAAAGGATAATATGACGTATAAATTGGGAAGGGGCGGGGATGTTGGGATTCCGGATACCTCACTCAATATACGAAACGCAGCAGCAACCCGCTACTTTACGTCAGTTTTCTGTGAGTCACCGGTAACAAGCCAATCGAGCTTATTCATGCAACAAACAAAACTGTCTACAACGTGGCTCTACCATTCTATGTAGTATAAAATCCAAATTGATAATAATACATTCAAATACGACATGTAATGGTTGTGGCCAAACGGCATTTTTAGTGATTCTTGCTGGTAATACAAAAAGCCTTACTTTACGTCGGTTTTTTGTGAGAGAGTGGTAACAACCCTGTGGAACGGGTCCATTCATACTGTAGACTAAACTGTCTATAGTGTGGCTCAACCGCTCTAACAAAATCATATTATTTATTTATTATTATCATACGTTCTGACCAAAGAGGTGTGTGTGTGTGTCCTGTATAATTTTGAATGTCTTTGATGGCAGCACAGGAGCGTATATTACAGTTTTTATTAAATCAGTTCTATTTTTCAAAAAAATTTTATTTAACATATTTTTTTAAAAGAATCGGTAAAAATCGGCGTGAAATGGCGAAGTCCTCCGCCTCCTCTAGAAGTGGATGTGTTCCCTAAAATACATAAGACAAACATTTAAATATCTTCACAATATCCCTATCAAATAATTATCATCAAAATCTGTTAAGGGGTTATACGCAGTTGCGTAGCTCAAAAAAGACGTCCTTTTATGATTTAATTATAGAAACAGTTTTTATCTATCAATTACAAGTGATAGTAATTATTCAAATAGAGCCTACTTTTAAGTATACAATAGCGCGTCGATCATGTAAGAATATTAAAGTGCACCGCTCCTGTAGATGATGTCCCGAACGACCTCTAAATAAAGGCGCTTGGCGGTGATCTCCATTTTGGCGGTTTGGATGATCTGAAATCAAAGATGTGAAATATTCTTTAAAAGGATCGATGAATGCAGGTATTGAAAGAAGGAATAATAAAAAATTTGATTCTTGACAAAATGGCGTCTATTTGAATAAAAAAAAAAACATTTTTGACAAATTTACGCTCCAAATTGTTAAAAAAAATAGTAGTATTTTTTTTAAATCCTTATCCTTCGTTCAATACCTGAGGAATATATTTAAGAAGATTGTGTAAAAAATTGAGACCGATCGGGTGAGCCATTTCTGAGAAATCGAGATCACCGACTTTGAAAATACCGTTTTGAGAAAAACGCGTTTAAAGTTTCAGAAGTAGTTTACACAAAGTAAAAAAAAACTTCAACTTACATGGTATCATCTATTTCAGGGCCATAAGAGGGTCCTTCTTCGACCTTCGCTTCTTTTTTCTCGGTACAGGTTTTTTCAGTGCAACAGTTTTTCAGCTGCTACTTTCACACAAGAGTGAATGTTGTCAATAATTAAATCATAAGTGTCAATAATTAAATAATAAATAAGTGTTATGCGTTAAAAAAGCAGGTATGTCCATCAAGCCACAAATTTAGCTGCGCCTCATAATACGAGTCCCAAAATTTTCATCACAGATATAAATCGTCTGTTTAATTCTTAATACTTCACAAAAGGACTGGAGTTTATAACACGATTTTCACACTTATTACACACTACAATGATTTTAAAACCAAGTCCACGGGGAGAAGCAGTTTCAAATTTTATTTTTCCGTCACTAGAGTTACATTTCACATAATCACTACCTTCAGAAATTTGGATTTTTTCGGTACTTCTACGTAATCTTGAACATTTACGAGGCATTTTTATAACTTTTAAATAAAATTTACACCAATATTAAACAAAAATTCACAAAAACCAAGTTTGAACTGAACGCACGACTTTAAAACGTGGTAAAACTCTTTAGACTGAAAAAATACTTTTATTTTAGGTTATAATAACTGAATGTGAACTTGAAGTATTTAGTGCACCTATTACACTCGCCTTCTACGAGAAAACACAATAGTTCTTACTCTACCTGCTTTTTAACACTCTGACGTGGCCTTACAAAATCAGGTATATCTCCGAAAATATTTATCGGATTGACTTACATTTTTCAGAGGATATCCTTAAATATATGTACATTCTGAAAATGCAAAAAAAGAAAAATCCTTTTTTAAAACAATATAACTGCGTATAACCCTGATGATACGGGGAAAAAAATATTCATTAGTGTTTGAAAATTGTTGTTATAATGCTTAAATACATTTGAATCGAATAAAGAATGTCATCGTTTAAATCAATTAGAAGTCGCGTCGTTTCGACTAAGCGCCCACGCCATTTGATATCCATTATGAGGATTATCATTTTAATCACCTCCACGTTATGAGGAACGGGTGCAGTATAAATACACATGAAATAGCTCCATCTCCTCACAAATATCTGTGCACTTGTTAAGTACAATCGTTTTTCATCATTTATTATAATGAAGTCACTATATTTGCTCACGTTTTTGTGTTGTATTAGTTTAGGTTTATGTACCGGAAAAGGTGAGTTATATTTTAATAATAATAACACTTTCCTAGACCTATTTTTTTTTTATAAATGGCAATATTTAAAAATGTACAATTTTTTTATTACTTATAAATAAATTTTATAATTCCTTCACTAATTATTTTTTTTTTGGTTTCGATTAATTGAAATAAAAGTTAATTTTTCATAAAATTGTACAAAAAGTAAAAGTTGTAAAGTTAAATTAATAATTTTTAATAGTTTTGTCTACAGCATAAATGGACCCATGATTCTTCTGGTAATGTGGGCTTACATGAGCGGAGGAAATCACTTACCATCATGTGACCCACTTGCTCCTTTATCGGCCTATGCTATAAAAAATGAAATTCGAATTGAGAAACTCCTCCATTTTTTCGTCGTTTAAAAACTGCATCAAATAAAGATCTTCTTTAATTTTGATACTTATCAATTATTTAAACGTTTGTTCTATTTTTCAATAAAATAATCATTTTTTTCACAGAGTATCTGATCCGGGGATTAAGCCGGAATCCTCTTGTCTCACACTCAGCTATATAACATGAATACTAAATAATACTCATTATTTCAGATGCCCAATTATGTTCATTGAAGCTTGATAGTGGACCTTGCCTGGCTTATATGCGGAGGTAAATTGAAAAATAATATAAACATCAGCATCTTGTAATATGACTTAAATATTTTGAGTGACATTAAACCGTAATATAACGACATTTTGCGGTCATTGAGTAACGTTTACAAGGAGTGGAGGGTGCCTGATACACTTCCCTGCGCATGTTATTTATAATTTCAGCTTAAGACCATTTCGATCGCTCAATTAATTTAGGATTCACGGTTATTTATGACATGACCGAATAAGTGGCTATTAGGCAGCTAAATTCCAATATTAACTATGACAGTAAGTTTACGTTTTTGACGCCTAGAAAAATTAATAAATAGTCAAAAACCATTATCATGTAAACCTATTTTTTAACACGCCTTTATTAGCTTCAGACGTATGTTAGTATTTTACCATGTAACGGAAACTTTGAACATGATTTTGTTTACAGATATGGATTCAACCCGAATTCAAAGCAGTGCACACAATTCGTGTATGGCGGATGCTTCGGCAACGGCAACAACTTCAAAACATTCGAAGAATGTGAATTAAAATGTGCCAAGTAATTTCTGTAATGTCCACATGTTTTCATTTACTTCTTTTTTTTGTTTCGGTTTGACGTTATGCTGTTAGCCTGACGCAAGATCCCACTTTCCCATTATTGTACTACAAATAAATCATTACGATAGCTCGTATATCTATTGTTTTTTTATATACCATATATTCCGCCATACAAGTTAGTGGGTCACCTGATGATAAGTGATCTCCACCGCCCATGAATGTCCACAATACTAAGAATCATGGAAGCGTATCATCAATCAATCAATCATGCCAACCTTAAAGGAAAAGGATAATATGACTAATAAATTGGGAAGTGGTGGGGATGTTGGGATTCCGGATACCTCACTCAATATACGAAACGCAGCAGCAACCCGCTACTTTACGTCAGTTTTCTGTGAGTCACCGGTAACAAGCCAGTCGAGCTTATTCATGCTGTAAACAAACAAAACTGTCTACAACGTGGCTCTACCATTCTATGTAGTATACAATCCAAATTGATAATAATACATTCAAATACGACATGTAATGGTTGTGGCCAAACGCTGAATTTAACGCCAAACGGCATTTTTAGTGATTCTTGCTGGTAATACAAAAGCCTTACTTTACGTCGGTTTTTTGTGAGAGAGTGGTAACAACCCTGTCGAACCGGTCCATTCATACTGTAGACTAAACTGTCTATAGTGTGGCTCAACCGCTCTAACAAAATCATATTATTTATTTATTATTATTTGCTGATATGGCTTGTTTAAAAAACAGAGTAGAAAGGGAGAAATTTATAAAGCAATTCAAAATTATTAGTTTGGATGTGGGTCTATTTTAATTGAGTCCATTCTTTCATACCTAAGGACTGATGTGGCTAAAGGACTCTACAATTTGGCGACCAGTATCTAGTTGTGTCACTTTTCTATTCAATATGTTATATAGTGTAAAAGTACAATAGGGTTGGTGTGTCCACGTGGACAAAAAAACAAAAAAATATATATTATTATACGTTGCGACCAAAGACTATACGATGTGTCCTGTATAATTTTGAATGTCTTTGCTGGCAGCACAGGAGCGTATATTACAGTTTTTATTAAATCAGTTCTATTTTAAAAAAAAGTTTTATTTAAAATATTATCATGAAAGAATCGTCAAAATCGGCGTTAAATGGCGAAGTCCTCCGCCTCCTCTAGAAGTGGATGTGTTTTCTTAAAATTACATAATACAAACATTTAGGTAACTTCACAATCCCTATCAAATGATTATAATCAAAATCTGTTAAGGGGGATTTTTTTGTCGAATTATGTGGATTTTAAGGCATTGTTATGATCAAGTTCAATAAAGCGTAACATCCTAGTACCGCAAGTACTAATCCTACGACTTAGTAATGCTCCAATTTCACATAAAACAAAATAAACTAAAGATGTTGACTTCAGCGCCATCTAGCGGGAAAATGTCCGGGAACAGACCGTATGTTTCACCTTAAGAAATGCCGATGATATGGGGAAAAAAGTATTCATTAGCGTTGGAAAAAGAAATGTTAAAATACTTACATACATACATTTGAATCGAATAAAAAACCTCATCGTTTCAATCATAAGAAGTCGCGTCGTTTCGACTATGCGTCCGCACCAGTTGATATCGATTATTAGGGTTATCATTTTAATCACCTCCACTTTATGATGAACGGGTGCAGTATAAATACACATGAAATAGCTCCATCTCCTCACAAATATCTGTGCACTTGTTAAGTACATACAATCGTTTTCATCATTTATTATAATGAAGTCACTATATTTGCTCACGTTTTTGTGTTGTATTAGTTTATGTTTTTGTGCCACAAAATGTGAGTTATATTTTAATAATAACAATACCTTCCTAGACCTCAACATGTTTTATAAATGGCAATATTTAAAAATGTACAATTTTTTTTAATTAAAATACTCTATGTATTTATCGTACATATCGGTGCCTAGTGGGGAGTAGTAAGATCTATCGAGACATTAGTCGTAGGTCCGAAACCAACCCCAAGACTATGTATGCAGCCTGTCTTTTATAAGACTTGTGTATTAATTATTTATCGGTTCCTTTAACCGTGAAGGGAACATCGTGAGGAAACCTGCTTTATCTGGGCAGTACGCAGCTGTTCAGGCCTTAATAATGGAATGCCTTTTAAATAATAATACCCTTTATAAACATGTTTTTACCGACTGCATTATTTTACTCACAGTATTTTATATTAGAAATATTATTATTATGATGGATAATCTATGTTACATTAGGTCTACGTTTTTGAACTTCGTCGCGTTGTATTGTTTTATAACATAAGGGCCCAGAGCTCGAAGGTCAGAGTCACCAGCCCACGCACCCTACAGATTGAACCTTGCGATGATCCACTATCTATCTTATCTATATCTATTTAATTCTCAGCTTCATAATTATATCAGACCCTGTCGTTCCTGGCCCACCACTTGGCACGGGCCTCCTCTACTGAGGAGAGGTTAGGCTTTATTCCACCACAATAACAGACAGATATATAAAATATCAAACTTATAACCTATAACACAACATACCTCTTGTTTGTCGGGAGTAAAAGGCGAAGATTTCCCGAAGTGTATAATTTTTATCGTAGAACTACAACCAGTACTGTATCCATGCTTAATTATGTCTATAAATTCATTATTACCCAGAAACCGTCGTCAAAAAAATCGACATAAATTCTACAAACGAGGCTAATACAGATAATATAATTATTAGTTTTATTAACTGGTAAAAAACGGGATCGCCTTATAATGGCAGCGTACTAAGGCTGAAAACCGTGAGCACCTGCGTTCAATTCCCAGGTCGGATAATCAGTATTTGTGTTTGAGTTTTCGATTCTAAAAATCACATACGAATTGCTCGGTAGTAAGTGAATGTGTTGAAGTTATCAACTGGTTATCAAGTTAACTACACCACATGACCTTCGGATGAAGAGGTCAAGTTTGATTCAAACAAACTAATAATTATCTGCGCACTTGATATACACAATCGTGTTGCATTTATTTAAATAAAGTCATGTTATCTGGTGTCATTAAATTATTGTTGTTTATGTATGAGTATGGTTTTTTATTATTATTAGTTTGTATGACAAGACGGGTAGATTATTCGATGGTAAGCGCCACACTTACTCAAGATCACACAATACCACACAGAAGTACTTCATGGCACTGTACTGTGACTCGTAACTCCGATTCTTAAGCCTCATAACGCTAAGTAATTACACTGGCTTCAATCAAATCCAACTGAAACACAACAATGCTTACACACTGTTGCTTGGCAGCAGAAATAGACCAAGCGATGGTACCAAACCAGACGGCCTCTCGCTTACGAGGGTGTTACCACCTAGTACCAAGTACCTACCTACAAGTACAAGTACCTAGTAGAAAGTAGTAGCATCTTTTTGAGTGGTAGAGCCACGCTGTAGACAGTTTTGTCTACAGCATGAATGGGCTGGCTCGTCCGGGTCGTTACCACTGTCTCACAGAAAACCGACGTAAAGTAGCGGCTTGCTGCTGCGTTTCGTACGGTGAGTGAGATATCCGGAAGCCCAAAACCCCTCCCCTTCCCAATCCCTAATTATCCCTTTCCTTTCTGGTCGGCAACGCGCTCATGATTCTTCTAGTTGTGGGCGTACATGGACGGTGGAGATCACTTACCATCAGGTGACCCACTTGCTCGTTTGCCGGCCAATTAATAAAAAAAAAAAAATTGTAAAATAATGACATCCCTTTTTTAACACGGAGTATCGGAGACATTGAGATCATCTATCAGGCGACTTAGGTATCGATTTATTTATTTAATTACTTACACTTTATACATAATGTATGTACAGATGGACTTAATGCTATAGGCATTCTCTACCAGTCAACCTTTGGATAGTGCGAGAATAAATAAGGCGGGTGTAAACAAAGAGAAAAAACAGAAAGATATTGAACATAATACACAATAAACCTATAAATATATAAAATTTATACAAAATAAGGTAATAAATAATAATAATATAATATCATTATCATCAGCCACAGGACGTCCGCTGCTGAACATAAGCCTCCCCCAAAGATTTCCAGACTGACCTGTTGGAAGCGGCCTGCATCCAGCGACTTCCTTCTACCTTTATTTAATACTAGCTTTTTCTAGCGGCTCCGCCCGCGTGGTCTACTTTTCCGGGATAAAAAGTAGCCTATGTTCATCAGGGATAATATAGGATTCTGATGTTGAAAGAATTGTTCAAATTGGTCCAGTAGTTGTTAAGTTTATTCATCATATACAAAAACACCTTTCCGCTTTATAATATTATTGTAGTATTGTATTATTGTAGTATTGTATTGGTGTATGTGTATATATATACACATACACCAACCTACACACACACTTAGCTAATATAATAACTCTGCCACTCTATCGCACAGCCGATTCTGGGAGCAGAATCTAATACTCCGCTACTTCATAATAACAGCTCTGTTTATACTGTCCCAATGCTGGGCACGGACCTCCACTACTAATGAGACGTTAGGCTCGAGTCCACCCCGCTGATAGACAGAGTGGCGGCTGGCCCAACAGACAGAAAAAGGATCAAACTTAAAACACACCTCTTGTTTGTCGTAGGTTAAAGGTGCTTCTGTATCCATGCTTTATTATCTTTACAGATCCAACTTCACCTAGTGTGCGTCGTCCAGAAGTCGATTTAAATTCTGAAAACGAGGTTGATACAGGTAATATAATTATTAGCTTTATTACTACATATTTTTTCGCACTGTGATGCGGTTTCAATGATTCTTTGTGTATAGCTCTGTATAGCTCAAAGTTAGTTCCATTTAAGTAAATTAGAAGAAAATGATCATGATATCAATAATTAAATACTGAACTCATCACTTATGCACCGATTATGAAATATCGTAATCTTAGAATAAAAATAATAAATCAATAAAATCTTGGCTTAAAGGCGAAAATAATAAGCTCGGAGTTTCTTTCTGCCTTTCTTCTTCGGGTCGTCATCAGTAGGCAGCTAGAGAAAGGTTGGTAGGTTAGCTAGGCTAGGGATATTCCTGCCAGTAAGATCCACAACACATCTCCTTACCTTTAAAACCCTTACTGATTTATTGTTAATTTACCCTACTCCTTCCTGCTCTTGACCCGATTTGCATATCCTCCTTGTCCGTGAATCCCTACATTTAAGGATCCTCTCCCTCTTCCCATCCCATGTTGGTGTGCCTTTTTCTGCTAGCCTATAGCGCGGCGGTTATTCCAAAATTCCCCTAATTTTAAGTTAGTCTTATTAATGATAAATGTTCTGTACTTGACCTGTCATAAGCGCTTTCTTAGCCTACATAATGAATAAAGATTTTGATTTTGATTTTGAGTAACCTCAGAGCGTATACCGCTCTGCCAACTCTGGAAGGACGCAATGTCTCTTGACGGCCGACATTATATTTGGACTGCACTGTGCTTAACATCAGGTCTTCTGTAGTCACTTGTCCGTACCAGGGTAAAAGGTTAATAATATTTCAAAACTATCAATTACAGGTGATCTTTGCTCTCTACCACTGGTGACTGGACATTGCCGAGCTCTTTTCTACAGGTAAGTTCTAAGCGCACTATCATTACCGTTCTATCTCACTGAGACCAGACGGATAGCCAACCAGGGGACTTAGCATATGCAATACGAGATAATTTTATGCGGTCATCTCTATATGTCTATCGAAGATAACATGGTTGCTTGTAATATTCGCCTTGTTATATCATACGTAGAAATAAAATAGAGAATATAGCACTTTAAACTTCTCTGTGCTATTTTGTGTTGTGGTATTTTACCTGTCACAACCACTCTGAATTTTTATTGAATTTGAGAATTTCTGCAGAATCCCACGTTCCAAAGAAGTGACTCATCAAAAAGAAAACTGTAGGGTAAGGTAGGATAACAGATAGATAGAATATTTATTGCACATCAAATAAAGAAACTTAAAAGCAAGGATAATACAGTAAGGATGATACAATGGTCTTATCGCAACCGGCGATTTCTTCCAGACAACCTTAGTGTCAAAATCCATAGAGGTAAAGAGGGAATACGTTAGAATGAATAAACCACTAGTGTTTCCTGACAATGGTGACTTATTTTCAGATACGGGTACGACAACTCCGCGAAGAAGTGCGTGAAATTCATTTACGGCGGTTGTCGTGGTAACGCCAACAACTTTAAACGTTTGGAAGACTGTGAAAAGGCATGTGTGGAGTCTAACACACCAGATCTTGGTGAGAAGTTGTAAGAAGCAAATAATAGCTCATCCTTAATAAAGACTTGTAATTATATATAATGAATAACTTTAACGCAGATTACAAAGATTCAGTGATTATAGAATTTTAATTTATCCTTCAAAAACATGAGAAAATAAAAATAAACGAGAATTACTGTTGGTTTCCTTTCAGCCTTCGCCGTTGATAGCTCTAAGCTTTAAAAATAATTTATATTATAATAATAACATATATTTGTTATGTAAAACTGTAATTGATTAAATGAAATTGTAAAATAAAAAAATTGTATTATAAAAAAATTATGATCTAAGAAATCTATGACTAAAGCTATATAATACCCTCCCATTATAAAAGGAAACCTGTGTTCAGCAGTGAGATAAGCATACAATACAGGACATATTAATATCTTTTTATTAAAAAAAAATCCTTTTATTTTTTGGTGTAGTTTGCCGATAAGGCCGGCAAGCAAACTGCCGTAAAATCATCACCCACACTAGGCCGAAGAATAGTAAGTGCGTGGAATGAGTCGTGGGAGATACAATGGTAACGATAGGCAGGTGGGAATTCATGGAATTGGGTACTTTAAGGCCCTGATGTATGGATACTGAAGGCAGGATTGTAATCCACATGACAGGCTTTCGAAAGAGCTGCGATTCCGGTCCGAAAAGATGATTATAAGATACCTTAAAAGGACTAATTAATATAAATAAATACGTGTAATTCATTTATATACCTAATATACCAATTGATAAAGCTAGAAGTATGTGTAAGAAGTGTAACCATGTCTGGATATGTTGAGGCCTGATAACACTGTATGTAAGTGACCTAATTTTCTGTGTTAAATTCATTATCAAATTGCTCATGACCTTGTGACATTAAAAACACAGAAATGAATATTTTTATAACAACAGTAGTTATTATTTTGTTTTTTTTTTTTATTTATATTACATAACAAAGTCCGGTCATAGTCCGGTCAAAGTTCGGCCAAAGTCCGGTCAAAGCCCGGTGAAAGTACACACTATCGTACACAAAAATGACAATTCATATTACATAATAATCTAAACTAATGTCAAAGTGAGAGAGGAGGAGCCTGCCTACTGCTCGCGTTACGTTACGAATCGGTTTACCCTCCCATATGAAGTTATCACTTCAAAAATATTATCTTCATGATTATTCCATACCTACTTTACCATGTTTGTTCCGAGCTTCGCTGCTTCGTTTCGGTTTTTATTGTGCCGAAGTAATGGGGGGTAATTTGGACCTAAGTTGTTGATATTATCTTGCTGAGTACAGCCCTGTACGTACAGGTCAGGTATATCAATGATTTATTACACAGAATCATCTCAGCATTTGTGGAAGTAATTCGCGTCACGTTTTGTTACCATAATGAAGTTATTGTATTGCCTTTTATTTTTGTGTGCCATTACTTTCTCTATGAGTGAAGGTAAGTGTTTTAGTCATGTTTATTAGCATCGATTATTAATAAGTGAAGCTATATCTATACTTATAAAATAACATGTCCTGACTGACTGACTGAGCTTGAAATTCGGACTGTATATTTATTTTGTTATGTAGACACCCACTAAGAAAGGATTATAGAAAATTCCACCCCAAACGGGTCAAAATAGGGGATGATAATATGTATGAAAGTCCGTCATTTTGAAAGTTACACAAACAAAATTTTGTATTTCGGTTATTAACGTAAAAAAAATATACGTGTTTCAGGAATTTTGGAAATTTTATTTAATAAGGGATGAAAAAGGGGGTGAAAGTAAATGCGAAAGTGAGTTTGTTTGTTTACGCCTAAATCACTGATCCGATTGTAATGAATTTATCTACAGAGACAGCTGGGACCCTGGAGACGGTTACAGGCTACTTTTATCCCGGAAAATGCTGTTCACGCGGGCGGAGCCGCGAGCAAAAGCTAGTTATTTATATATTCTCTGGCTGCCTCAACGCCGTATTGTAATGTGTATGCAGTATTTAAATATTTGTAATATTCCCCTATGTCGTTCTATAAAATCCGTGTTTATTGCGTTATAGTCTCTGGTGTTATCTTTTGTACAAAACAAAACATATCTTTTTTATCATCCTCTCAGTCAAGGTTCCGACGATATCGATAACTTAAAAATATTTCACCGAAAATGATAAGGTTCATTATTTTTTTTATCATACAGTATTTTTTCTGTAGCTTAACAACAATTACAGGAGCTACAGAAAAAAATATTAACGAAAATAATAAATTATAATTCATCCTTCTATTTTCCCTTATCCCCACTCGCAGTGGGATCGGCGCAACAACCTTTTTAAGTACGTTTAGTTTTACGACCAGCTGCCTGCGTTACGTCAACCCCATTCCCAATCCCCCAATCATACCGGCCCGTATAAATACTTATTCACACTCAAAAGAGTAAAGAAGCAATTAGCATATACTCCTATACCCGCCCCAACCAACTATCAAGTCATGTCGCAAGCCCCTTGGGAGAACAGGATATATATTGGCTGATCCTGGAACGCGATCCGCACAAGGTGTGTGGGTCACTATGGCAGGTTTTAAGACCGTGTGTACGATAGTCGCTATCCGGGCGGATATGATTATCCTATTACCAGCTGGAGGTTTTTTTAGTCCATAATAGGCTTGCGTTTGGCCACTATATTGCCTGATGGTGAGTGATGATGTAGCCTGAGATGAAGCACGCGTGTCTAGTTTCAAGTCAGTTGATCAACCAAAATCGAACCGTGTGAACCCGACGTGTAAAGCCGAGAGCGGAGAGAATCAATACGCGTGTTAAAGTATACTCAGAGTTTGAGAACGCAATGTAGAATTACGTCACCTACATAGTATATGTGGTCAAGGACTTTTTTCAGGCGTGAGTGAAAATAATGAACTTTATTCTTATTTTATACCAGTGGCCGGCAAAAAAGAAGTGGGTCACCTGATAGTAAGTAATATGCATCAGAGTTAAACAGCCATAATACCAATAAATCATGGATGAGTTTTGGCGGGAATTTTAATAGTGTAGTTCATCGCTTATTTTAATTTATTTCAAAAACTAGTATAAAATTGTTTGTGGTGTGGATTTGTGCAATAAACATTGACTATGATGAACAGTGTATGGAAACATTGAAATAAGTGAATTAAGCATCGTACTGGAAGGAATTCACACTAAAACTACAACAAGACCTTGAAAACGTCTACACCGATATTTCATCTTTCTTGTGAATAAATTATACTTTTCATTGGCAAAATGCATAATAATGCGAAGCCATAAATAAAAAAGAAGAGCGCATGGACCCGTTACCGACCTTAAAGGAAAAGGATTGGCAAAGGAAGGTGGTTTTGGGCCTTTGGTTACCTCCACCACACAAAACACTATTATTATTATGATACATAACAGCCTCCATGGCGTAGCGGGCGAGTAGCCAGCTGTGAAACAAGAGGCCGCAGGTTCGATCGCCGCAACAACTAACAAGACAAATGTTTGTGTCAAACAAATATTTGTTTCGGTGCTAGGTGGTGTAGGACCGTATATCCCTCATACCAATACACATTACCTCTGTGTGGGATCAAGTCATCAGGACTGTGTGTGTGAATGCTAAAATAAAAAAAAACAATTTTTTCACAGATCCAAGATGCGCTCTTCCGTTGGATCCTGGTTTCTGCATGGGGAATATTGAAAAGTGAGTGATACCTTCTTCCTTCTTCAGTTGAATAACTTCTTTCTCCTGTGGATATATTGGACAATTCTACATCGCGCATTTTTTCACCATATTATTTATAATGAGCAGCGATAGCTTAACGGGGAGTGGTATGGACTGCCGACACGCAAGTCGCAGGTTTAAATCGGCCCCAAGAGCATGTACCTATGATATTTGTTAGTTAGGGGGCGTCCATTAATTACGTGAGGCGTTTTTGGCGATTTTCCGATCCTGCCTCCCCCTCTGGTGAGATGTCGTGATTCGGGATTTAGCTCAACCTCCTTTCCCATCCCATAACTACTGAGATTAATAAAATAATATTTATACCAATTCAGTCCACGCAGCCTCATGCACGGTCTCAAAAATGACTATTGTAACTAATAGATCTAACTAAAATTATGTAATATTTGCCAAGACCCCCCTCCGCCTGGCCCCAAAGTAATCTAAATATATAAAACTCAAAAGTGACTGACTGACTGACTGACAGTGATCTATCAACGCACAGCCCAAACCACTGGAGGGATAGGGCTGAAATTTGGCATGCAGGTAGATGTTATGACGTAGGCATCCGCTAAGAAAGGATATCCCGGAAAAAGCAGATCACGCGAGCGGAGCCGCGAGCAAAAGCTAGTATTAGATGAGATGCCGCTGGAGCCATTTAAAAATTATAGATGTTATTGTAATTCACGTCGAATGTTTATATTTTCGGTTGCTAATTATAAATTAACCGTATATAATTCTGTTACAGATACGGATTCGATGTAACAGAACAAAAATGTGTCCAGTTCGTCTACGGAGGGTGTACCGGCAATGAGAACAATTTCGACACACTAGAGGACTGCGAAGCAGTCTGCCTCTAACATTACATATTTTCATTTCATCATCAGCCACAGGACGTCCACTGCTGAACATAGGCCTCCCCCAAAGATTTCCAGACCGAGTTGTTGGAAGCGGCCTGCATCCAGCGACTTCCTGCGACCTTTATCAGGTCGTTTGTTCACCTTGTAGGCGGACGTCCACTGCTGCGCTTGCCAGTAGCTGGCCTCCATTCCAGAACCTTTCTGCCTCATCGGTTATCAGTGCATATAATATTACATATACACATAATTTATATACATAATTTATCTGCTGGTGAGAGGATACTTGTATCCGACCGGATAGCGACCACCGTACACTGGTGCTAAAACCTGCCATAGTAGCCCACCTTGTGTGGGTCGCGTTCCAGGGTCAGCCAGTGTATATCCGGTTCTCCCCAGGGGGCTTGCCCCCTGATCCTTACCCTTTTCCCATCCCTTTTTCCTTCCCCTTCCCCTTGTCCCTTTGGCAGGCCGGCATGATCTTGCCGACCAACGATGGACACATTGTTTATCGTTGGTCGACAATATTCTTGGATTGCGCTACACTTACCATCAGGTGTAACGTAGTCACTTTGCCGAGCCAGGATAAAAAAAAAAAAAAAACCATATAGATCCTTAAAATGATGCCACCAACATTTTGAAATTTTATTATACTAATTGTATCATTTTTGAATATTTTTTATAGTATAGGCCACCACACGAGCAAGTGGGTCACCTGATGGTAAGTGATCTCCACCGCCCATGTACGCTCACAATACCAGAAGAATCATGGGCGCATTGCCGACCTTAAAGAAAAGGAATAATTAGGTATTGGGAAGGGGAGAGGGTTTTGGGCCTCCGCATATCTCACTCACCGTACAAAACGCAGCAGCAAGCCGCTACTTTACGTCTGTGAGACAGTGGTAACGACTCGGTCGAGCCAGTCCACTCATGATGTGGACAAAACTATCTACAGCTTGGCTCTAACACTCATTAAAACAAAACTTGTAGTGCTAGGCAATATCAATATATTATATATATTAATATGTACTAAAGTTTAAATAATGTGTCCATTACATTCAAAAATAATCGATTGAAAGTAACAATCGATTTAAAATTTTCTTGCTATTTTCATAATAAATTGATAAAAACAATATGCACTATTTTAGTATTTAATTTACCCATTTTAAATAGAGATGATTTTTGACCGAATCATTATCAGAACATCAAACTTTTAATGTGCTGCCTGATCAGTAATAAGATTTTAAACTCGATCCACAATTAAGGCTGTTGGAACCAGAATGGTCTAACTGCATTTTGATGATTTTTGACCTATTTGTATTTTCGACAATTTTAACCACGGCCGAAATGGACTTGTACTGCAATCTATGTCAAGATGATGTTACCAATTTTAGCCCGTCTGGTCTTGTAGATTAACATTTTTAAATTACGAAAATACAAATAGGTCTAATGTCATCAAAATGCAGTTAGGCCACTCTGGTTCTAGCAGCCTCAATTATAGTTTCTATAAATTCTTGAATTGATTTAATAACGGGTGTAGTAAAATTCAAGACTTAGAAATCTTCGCAACCCATCGACATAATCTACAACAATCGACTAACTATACAAATTTCAGTAATACACTTTGGAGACTGGCACAGATTACGAGGACGTGACATCATAACAATAGACAAAGCATTATATAAAGCATGTTATACACATCAAGTGCAAACTGACAGTTTAGAATGTAATGTATAATATGTGTAGACAATAGAAAAAAACTGACCAGCTAAGGGCGACTACACACAATCACTATGAGGTTTATTATTTGACTAAAACTCAGACTCTTTGTGTCAGTTTAGAGTAACATACAAAAAAAATGTGGTCTCGCTCCGCACCGCTTCGGCAAAACTGACATTCGGGTTTTAGTGTTAAATATTATATAATGATTTAATAAATAAATAAATACACCCAACAGTCACATACATAGTCCTGACCCCACAGTAAGATACGAGTCTTGTGTCGTGGGTATCAGGAACTACGAGAGACTTTCGGTCTCACAACACCCAGACCCCAAAACATATATTTGTGGATCACACAAACATTTGTCTCCGTGCGGGGATCGAACCCGCGGCCTCTCGCTTCACAGCCGGCTACTCGCCCTCTGCACCACGGAGGCTGTCGAATGCCAGAAGAATCATGGCCACGTTGCCGGCCTTAAAGGAAAGGGATTGAAAAGGGGAAGGGGATTTGGGCCACCGGATATCTACTTACTGTATGAAACGCCGACTGCGTTAGATAGAAACTTTATATCGCTTTTCTGTGAGACAGTAGTTACAATCCGGTCAAGCCAGTCTATTTCTGCTGTAGACAATACTGTCTACAGTATGCCTCTACCACTCAAGCGAAGTATTGACGGATTAACCAAGCGTGTAGAGAAAGCCTTACGTTTGTCTTTTATTTTATTACGAACAGTATTAGATAGGTATTACTGATAAGAAAGGTTTGGTTTTTATTTCATTCTTCACTTCAAGAATGAAGTAAATGGAAATATCAATAGTTGACCTTCAACAGAAATATGCGGATCAAGTTCTTTAGGCGCGACGCAATCCCGCGATTTTCTGAGTGTCAATAGCCAGATAATGTTTTTAATTATCATATTTGCGTAATATAGCGTCGCGATTCGATAATTTAATGGTTGGTTGGGCGTGTATAGGTTGCATAATTGTATCCCTGTGCCTACAACGGTCATCCGCCTATTCTGTCGCAGGTCCCTCGATTTGTATTTTTTTTTATTTGATTGAATGACGAGACGAGCAAGGCGCTCGACTGATGATAAGCGTCACGCCTGCTCATAAACAGAAGCAACACCACACAGAACATTGAATTACAAAACACTGCATGGCACTGAACATGCTCTAGTCACCCACGAGGCATAAGATTTTAAGCCTCATAATGCCGTTTCACTGGCTTCAATGTACTTCCAACTGAAACATAAAAATGCTTACACACTGTTGCTTGGCGGCAGAAATAAAAAAGCGGTGGTACCAACCCAGACGCCCTCTCGCATACGAGGGACCTACCAACTTGTATAGGTGTTGTCCCTCTTTGGAGTGGGAAGAAGCATTTATAGAGGCCGGCATGTTTCTGGTGACCACCGATAAACGATAAACATATTGTTTTTGGACTGTACTGCGCTCAATTAGTCACTTCACCGTGCTCGGATAAAAAAACATATTGTTTTTTATTTACCTTGTACTACGACTTCACTGCTGGCCACAAGCCTACCCTACTTATTAGATGAGTTATGGATAAGTCCACTACACCCGCTTAATATACGATGGAAAATATATCTTTGAAATGTCGAAGATGTGTGATAGGAGGCTGGTTTCAAGGCCACGTCCTTTGTCTCAGTTATCATTCCATTCTAATCTATCAACGCTCAATAAATAACATAGAGTACCAAAATAAAAGTAATAAGATCATCTGAACCAATGAGAATGCTTGAAGACAGGTGCAGCCTACTAGAGTACGTGATTCGACGCGTCTTCAAAAACACCTAAAGAAGATCTTTCAGGAATGTGTGGAGCCTTGGCCAGGTCATTGTACATAGCATAAAAATATAGCTAAAATATGTAAAATCCTTTTTTACTACATATCTATTTTCTATTATATTATTTTAACTTTATGTACAATCAATGTAATTCGGACAAGGATTGCAACACGACGGAATAAAATATGGCGGACTACAACCGTTAAATACCTTATTGTCGATACATTAAAACAATTGATGGTTAGGTTAGGTAATAATTTATTGTAATTAGGTATTTATTCATGGAATAAAAACAGTTAACTGTGTAAAATAAACTGTATTTGTTATAACAGCATCCGTGCAGTTTTGGCGAGATAGGCCCATCAACAGTCATGACTGTCTTTTGGCACTAAAATCAATGTTGTCACTCTTAAAAATATACATAAAGAACATTTTAATTCGCTATCAATTAAATTCAACTGTATTTTTCCGAAGACCGCCCCAATTTTTTTTTGTAAAAGTGTACATGAGTTAGCCCAAAATGTAACCTCTCCTTTTGACAAATCACTATAAACATATGTATGTACGGTGCGGCGTGCATTATCGTGTGTATGAGCAAGTACACTCTGTCCGTGTCTCGCGCCATCACGCGATTTTTAACACCAACATTAGCGTTGGTTATACAATACGTGTTCACGTGCGATTTACCCAAGTCGTTCTCTCTTACAGGTTGATTATGCAAGTTTCCATTATGAAGAAATCGGCCAGCGGATCGTATCTGAAATACTCACATATTTTCTGCTGTTAACCGACTTCAGAAAAAAGCTGGTTCTCAATTGGACGTTTTTCTCGTATTCGTTTTAGAATACCAGTCTGATGTTAGTCACTTCACTCGCAATCCACACGGCCTGTCACACCCTAGGCTCAGAAAGAATTGTATTTTTAGTGGTTAGGGTGTGACTGAAAGGTTTTGAGCTATGCACATCTTTTCGCAAAATGACGGATAAAATAGGGGCCAAAATATTACAACTTCAGCATCATTGCAACGATTGTTCATCATAAAATGAAATTAATCCATTTAAATCTGTACTGTCAACATTAGTCAATAAACTGCAATAGCAATGACAACATTGGTTTATTTTGTTTTTGCAGGTTATTTACTTTTTTTTTATTAGGGCGGGCATCAATCGTCGCCGATTAAAGTCGGCCGGTTTCGGCGACGAATACTTTTCCGATTAAATCGTGTATCTGCGGTCCGCCTTACCTATACTCTGCAGTAAGTTATGTAGGTTACAATGTATATAATATTGAGACGCACGGCATCTATGCATTTGATAAAAATATTCGTACTACATCGTTACAAAATGAATTTTTTGTGTTTAATTTTGTTTGCAAGTCTTATTAACGTGTGTGTGGGTAAAGGTAAGTTCAAATAGTAATAATAATATAATTTACAAACGAATATTGAAAAGTTATTCAACTGGCCGACTTTCTAAATAGGCGTACGTTATAAAGGCATTATGGGATAAAACTTCTGACCTTGTGTCAAATGTGAGTAAATCTGGATTCAAAAAAATGTGTTAAATTTAATGATTCGTTTTTATTCTTTTTTGTATATATTTTTATTTGTTGTTATATTTTTTACGCACGTAGAACATAATATATCCGTATTATTTTCTAGCTATTTATATTTTTGATAAGGCTGTGAGTTGTGTGACATGTGTGTAGTAAACATTTGTAGAGTGATTTGTGTTGTAACCGTTAATCGTGTGTGTTTTTGTTTCCTTTGTTGGTTTACTTTATAATTTTTTTTTTATAAATTTGAAGAAAAAAAAAATGGGTGCGTGTACTTATGTACGCGCGTGAGAAGTTATACTTCTTTGGCATCATTAAATAACCAATAATAAGTATTTAACATTAATAATTTAATAATATTTAGTGTTAATTATATTAAATAAAAGTATTTTAATTTATATCAATAAATAATACATACGGATAGTTAACCTCAATTATATTGGAGCACTTGAAAAAGTATATAAGCACAATTTTTTTCACTAATATTCACAAATAGTAAGTAATATCAATCAAAATATTCAATTTAAATCACTACTGAATATAATTTATTAGCACATATATAATTCGCACTTGTATGAAACTCAAACACGTGTTGTGAATGTATAAACTAGAGACATGTTGATAAATATTATAAATATGAAAACAGTGATCAGAGGTGACGAGCGTACCAACATGCGCGACTAATATCGAGGTTCAATTCCTATTTTGTTGGTAGCTTTTTTTTCGAGACTTAATGAGCGGTTAAGCAGACGGCTTCATACTGTTAATTTTGTGTCACAGGTGCGCGCGCATCTTAAAATTTCACTCTCATCATTTTTTCATAACGCGCCTAAAGAAGTATAACTTCAAAATATTTTGGAACGAAGTTCCTTACGGCAGGCTTGGAGGGGATAGGGATTTTGCTGCGTGACCGAACTGAAAAAAATGTGATAGTAAAACCGTAAGAAAAAAGCGTTAAAAGCGTCGCATAACCAGCCAGCGTTAGTTCCTTTTTTTAAATGAAATTCATTCAGCCAGTTATACTTGAAGTATTTTTATATCTCCTTCGATTTTTAAAAGATTACGCTAGCTCGTTATTATTTATAATTACATAAGTTGATAAAAAATGCTATACAATAGCTTTACCGCGGCAGTATCCGAGTGCTACACGTCTTTTTTTTATTTCTATTTTTCTATTCTATTTGTATGTAATTTTATGTTGTCAAACAAAAATAAAGAGACATATTTTGTTATTTTAGTTGATAATTTGTATTTTTTACAATTTGTGTCGATTCTACATTAGCCGAAGGAACTTCGTTCCTACCTGGTGTCCCACGACACACGCACCAATTTTTATTATTAAAAAAACCGTGGGGTGCTTTTTAAGATATTGTCAAAATGATAATCCTTCTACACATATCTGTCAATAATATATTTATAACCATTGACACCATGCACCCCACGCTTTTTTTGCAATAAAATACATTTTTTTTTTCTTCAAATTTATTTTCTATTTTTTAGTTTTTTTTTAAATATTGAATTGTCATCGATCCTTTAATCCGGCGTTTTGAAGGAGGTCAAAATCAAAGTTTCCGTTACATAGTAATATTTACAATATTACTAACATACGTCTGAAGCTAATAAAAGCGTGTTAAATAAAAACGATTTTAAAACATTAGGACGGCTTTAAATGTTTAAGTATTTTAAACTATATCAAATAATAGTGTAATGTTTCAGTAGCTATTCGATATTTGAAAATATATAGTCGCCATTACTACTTACAAGGTTTTAGATTTCTTTTCATCATGTGGTGTGATAAAGGTGTAATTATTTTAATAGTTAGCTTTACGACATTACAAAGGATTTTAAAATGCTGCTACAATTAAATAACTCGACAATTCTTAAAACGTGACGTTTGAGTGGTTAAGTAGTGGATAAAGGTGTACTGTGAATATGCAATCATCATCGTCATTAATGGTGCTGCCACACCGCTGTTATAAAATGTTATAAAATGTTTACAAAACATTATTAAACCTTAGTTAACAAAAATTTGATACATTTTATCACAATGTCAGATAATGTTAGTAAATGTTTAATGTTAGAAAATGTTTGTAAACATTTTATAACACCGGTGTGGCAGCACCATAAGGTGCAGGCTTGCGAGGGAAATAGCGAAGCGTGCACTTTCGCTGAATATGTGGTAGGTGTCTCGTATGCGGGAGGCCCTCTGGGTTGTACCACCGCTTTGTCACTTTCTACCGCCAAGCAACAGTGTGTAAGCACTGTTGTGTTTCGGTTTGAAGGACATTGAAGGTCCCTCGTATGCGGGAAGCCGTCTGGGCTGGTACCACCGCTATGTCTATTTCTACCGCCAAGCAACAGTGTGTAAGCACTAGAGATGTGCCGATTATGACTTTGGCCGACTAGCCGACTAGCCGATTAGTCGGTTGTAAAGAGGCCGACTAGTCGGCCGACTATTCGGCCGAGCCGATCACCGTTTCGGCGATATCCGTGACGCTTCGTTTACAGCTGATCCGCGCGCAAGTTGCAACCCGCGCCGCCTGCGAGCGTGTCGGAACCTATTTTATTTACGTCGCATTGTTTCTTGATTTTTGCTTCTGTATGGTCAGAGCGGTTTTATTGTGTAAAAAAAATATTTTTGTGTAAAGATAATACCGGTATTGTTTATTAAAGTGAAGAGCTCAATTAATCAAATTTTATCATGTCAAAAAGAAAGTCTCGTGTATGGATTTTTTAAGAAGTGTAAGAAGTTGGATAGTCGGCGCTCTTTGCCGAATAGTCGCCGACTACAATAGTGACCGGATAGTCGGCTTTACCGAATAGTCGCCGACTAGTCGGCACATCTCTAGTAAGCACTGTTGTGTTTCGGTTTGAAGGACATTGAAGGTCCCTCGTATGCGGGAGGCCGTCTGGGTTGGTACCACCGCTATGTCTATTTCTACCGCCAAATAACAGTGTGTAAACAATGTTGTATTTCGGTGTGAAGGACATTGAATCCAGTGAAATTACTGAGCATAATGAGACTTAACATCATATGTCTCAGGGTGACGAGCGCAGTTCAGTGCCATGCAGTGCTTTGTAATTCAATGTTATGTGTGGTGTTGCTTTTGTCTACGAGCAGGCGTGGCGCTTACCATCAGGCGAGCGCCGTGCTAGTCTCGACATTCAATGAAATAAAAAAACGACATTCTAGTCCATAGCATGAATGGGCCGGCTTGACTGGGTTATTACCTCGTTCTTATAGAAAAGTGGCGTAAAGTTGGCCTGCTCTTGCGTTTCGTATAGTGAGTGTGATATATGAAATCCAAAATCCCCACCCCTATTATCGTAATTATTATCCCTTTCCTTTAAGGTCGGCAACGCGGTGGAAACCACAAACCTAGGTGACCCACTTGCTCGTTTGGCGACATGCGCTATAAAAAAAAATATGTGTAGATAAGTAAAACATGAAATTACCGAATACAATATTTTGTGTCACTGACGTAAGTATGTTTGTGTACATTTTATGCAATTGAATTATCTAATCTTACGAGTGGTAGAGCCACGCTGTAGACAGTTTTGTCTACAGCATGAATGGGCTGGCTCGACCGGGTCGTTACCACTGTCTCACAGAAAACCGACGTAAAGTAGCGGCTTGCTGCTGCGTTTCGTACGGTGAGTGAGATATCCGGAAGCCCTAATCCCCTCCCCTTCCCAATCCTTAATTATCCCTCTTCTTTAAGGTCAGCAACGTTTCCACGATTCTTCTGGTGGTACATGGGCGGTGGAGATCACTTACCATCAGGTGACCCACTTGCTCGTTTGCCGGCCTATGCTATAAAAAAAAACTTACTCCGAATATTATTTAATTTTATTTCTAAATCAGCTCAAGAATAAATAAATTACAAGCTTTTAAATTTGGGGGATATAAATGTGACAGAAAAAGTACGCACCAACTTTACACAAGTGTGACGTCACCGCCGTCATCGAACGGGTGTGCGAGGGAGATATCAAGATGTTCCCACTACTCTTCGTCGTACCAATACTTCATCTATCAATCACTGCCTCGTTTTACTAATGTTTTGACCGACTAATATATTAGATAACTAGCTGTCCCGCGCGGCTCCGCCCGCGTGATCTGTATTTTCCGGGATAAAAGTAGCCTAACAGTGGCGCCATCTGTCAGCAATGTGTCACGCACCGACGCCATCTACTTAAAATATTGGTTTGTAGTACATGCTATGTATCAGAGATGGCGCTGTATTTAAAAAATGATTTTCCCTATTTTCCCGCTTTTCTATTGAAATTTTTCCTAGATTTTCGTTGCTATAAACCTCACGGAGCCCGAGACCTTTCCAACGAATGCAAAACCGTGGAAATCGGTTCGTGCGTTCTGGAGTTATATCGTCAGGAAGGAAAACCCGACTTATTTTTATATAATAGATCAAGGCGATTTCGATGCTAATGTATGTATAATAAAATTTACAATGTCAACATTGCTTAATGCGACAATGAATGCATATAATGTGCATTATTAATTGCATAATTGAAATTTAATACATACGATTATAATTTAAACATTTTCAAGGTCGCAAAGTTAATCATCTTTTTTATGCGCGGGTGGAGATGGCAAAGACCAAATGGAAGTGACGAGCGCTATTTTATATAACAAAATCTCAAATTACTGAAATAAGTTGATATTTTTTAATACAAAATTGTGCTTTCGATACAAGTACAAATAAATGCGTGAAATAAGGAGGCTGCGAAAACCGTTTTGATTCTTTTGAAACGCCAGTTACACAGAAATTACATAATGGTGTTGCCACACCGATGTTATAAAATGTTTACAAACATTTTCTTACATTAAAATTGTTACATTTTGTTAGGAATTGTTAGATGTTTTAAGTGCTCCCACACCGTCGGAAAATGTTTGCAAACATTTTCTAGCATTTTATAAAAAAAATTACATTTTCTAACATTTGAAATCATGATATCGGCCCTTCTTCTTTGACGGCTTCTTTGACGGCGCCACTCTCAAAAATACCGCCGCCTGCAGTTAAAAAATGTTACGAAATGTTACAAATTGTTAAGAAATGTTTTCTAAATGGTGCTGCCACACCGTTGTTATAAAATGTTATACAACATTTTCTAACATTTATTAACAAACATTTTCTAACATTTTATCACAATGTTAGATAATGTTAATAAATGTTTAATGTTAGAATATGTTATATAACATTTTATAACACCGGTGTGGCAGCACCATAACTAATCTACAATTCATCATCATCATCATCAGCCACAGGATGTCCACTGCTGAACATAGGCCGCCCCCAAAGATTTCCAGACCGATCTGTTGGCAGCGGCCTGCATCCAACGATTTCCTGCGACCTTTATCAGGTCGTCTGTCCACCTTTTGGGCGGACTTTCAATTAATCTACAATTAATTATGTTTAAATAATACAGCGGTACCTCACCAGGGCGTCACGCAAGCAAGCACGCTTCGCCAACCTATAGACAGCTATGTTGTAACATCTCTTCTGACGTTCGTTTGCGCGACCTAGAATACACTTAATTGTGAGAGCGGGTTACCATAGCCTGTGACAGGAGACAAAAAATATAATATACTGTTCGTTTATAACACATCCTTCCCCCTGTCCTTATCCCACTTGCAGTAAAGTCGGCACAACGTACTTTTTAACACATATTACAGAGAGATTAGCCTTGTACTTTTACGACCGGCCACCAGCCTGATGCCAGACCCTCTGAGAAGAATTTATTTTATAACCTGTAGTTACATTTATTTTATTTACATAAAACTTGAACTGCTTTATACAAACAGGTACAACAGACGGCTTAGCAATACATAATGTATTGTTTCTAGTAAAACTACCTCTAAAACTGGATATAAATATCCGCCCGGATAGAGACCACCGTGCACATGGTGTTAAAATCTGCTATAGTGACCAACACTCCTTGTGTGGATGTTCCAGGATCAGGCAGTCTATATCCGGCTCTCCCGACGGGCTTGCGACATGACTCGATGGTGGTAGAGGCGGGTTAGTGATATATCTTTGTCTCCCTGTGCCTGCATCGGTCATCCGCCTGTCCTGTTGCAGGCCCCTCGATTTACTTCTTCCCTCTATGTAGTTTGAAGAAACATTTATACAGGCCAGCATGATTCTGGTGACCGCCGATAAACTCATTGTTTGTCGGTGGACGCTAGTTCGCGCTTGTGTAGTGCAGTGCAGTTATGTGTAGTGCAGTCACTTTGCCATGACGGTAGCGTAATACATGATAAGACCAATGCTGTTTTGATGACCTTCGAGATAGAACAATTCGTGAATTACCAGAACTTGGAATCCAACAAGTTGTACGCAGTCGGACCTGTTGTGTCGAACGCACATTTAAATGTTACCAAGCAAGATGCTAAATAAAAATAACAATGCAATGAAATTAGTTTTTAATACTTATGTCAATTTGTTTTAAAGCGGTTTTGAATTGTTGTCTTTTTGCGATTAGTATATAAGATGGGCTTAGAATAATGTCAACACATTAGCAAGATGTCGAGACTACTTTCTTTATTTGTGATAATTTGCATTGCGGTTATGTTTTCGGACGTCTCAGGTACCTTTTTATTCTTTAACACATTTTTCATCCGGAACAGACTACTTATTGAGGAATTTGCTTCAACCCTAAAATAATATACATCTACACTAAGAGCGTTTTTCATACGTCACAGGCGAGAATATCACAAAAACGGTCATTTACGTGTAAAAATTCATATTAATAATATAACACATTATTTTTTTCAGGGCACACAGTTAAAGTGAGGCAAGAAAGATGTCTGCTGCCTATCCTACGTGGTGAATGCACTGATTACCACACAAGGTATGTTTAAGTGACCGCCCCAACGACCAAAGAGTACATCACCTTCCGCTGTACCTAACCGCGGCTTAGAGTGACATAAATTGCACCTACTGAGTAGTTCATTTATAGGTTTGATTAGCGAAATAAGGAGCTAGGGTAGCCGATGCCTCATGCGACTGATTTGTTAGTGGATAATCCGTCTATTGGACTCTCAACTACACACTAGTGTTGAATAGGAAATACAAGAGGCAGTACATTTCTCCAATATACACCAAAATGAAGTACCTAAAAGGGACTCGAAATTTTGACATGTACTACTTAAATTTTTTATGTTGTATTATAACTTTTAGAATAGTCCCATGACGCCGACTGTGGGTTATATAATGAGAATGATCTAGTCACATACTTCATTTCAATAGTAGGCTCACCATTTTATGTATTACGTGATTCATACTTGTGAGAAAGGGAAACATAAACCACAGCATTGTTCTAATGTACCGCTGAGCTACAAGACACCTCGCCTCATTTGAAGTGGGGCATTGTACTGGCTCAGTACAAAAAGGAGTTTCTCTTACAAACTCATTTAAAAATCGTATCTTAGACAGCAATACTATACGCACTATTGTCGTTTGTACGTTGCTCTATTCACTTGTCGCCTTCATGCCTCATATAAATTTTAACAGGCTCCGTGGCGCAGTGGGAGAATAGCTGACTGTGAAGCCAGAGACCGATCGTTCGATTACCGCACAAATGTTTGTGTCATGATGATTTATATCGGGTCTGGGTGGTTGCTCCTTAGAGGGGTTAACATCAAGCAGGCGGCTGATCGTAAAGACTACAATTCAAATCTTTCTGTAACATGTGTAAAAAAAACATGTTGCACCGACTCCACAGCGAATGGGATAACACGAGTTGAAAGGAATCATTTATATTGAAACATTATTAATGTATGTTGTGATTATACGACAATCGTTCAACTTATTCGAACTTGTTATTTCGTTTCGATTTCCGGCATAACCACCCAGATCCAAGTACAATACCCATAGAATAACTTGACCGGCCTGAAATTAGTCGTTAGTGACGTGGCGGCTATTTTTAGAATTTTAAAGTTGAGTAAGTAACCTCAACTCGATCAAGTTATATTGCGAATACCTATTGTATCATTCGATCCAAATCGATTCAATTTCTACATTCGATATTTTTTTTAATCTGCCATAATAACGCATAAACGAGCAAGTGGATCACATGATCGTAGGTGATCTCCATCGCCCATGTACGCCCACAATACCAGAAGAGTAACTATTGTCGACCTTAAAGAAGGGATTGGGAAGGGGAAGGGGATTTGGGCCTCCGATCCAGGGTAATAGGAATGTCCGCCGCCGTTTCCGGTTCCGGTTTCCATAGTGAGGTTCTGTATCCTTTCGTTACAGACCCATTAAAATGACAATATACATACAATATACGACTGACTAGTGTTTAAATTTCAGGTACGCCTACAATCCTGTGGTGAATAAATGTGTGAAATTTAAATATGGTGGCTGCGGTGGAAGCAGGAACCAGTTTCTTCATTATTATGATTGTAAACGTGCTTGTATCACTGACTAAAATATTATCACCGATCAATTATTATTTAACTTATGAGTATTATTCAAGAGAAAATAATTTTATATTTGATTTCATGACGAATATATTATTATAACGGTTCGTGAAACTGACTACACCAAGCCTGATGAAAATCCAAAGAAATGTCGAGTATGAACCCTAGTAAATAATAAGAAGAAAGTCCAAAAATTTGATCTTTACCTAAATAATGGGGCCGAATGAATGAACGTGTTGGTACACACAGTACAAATATTTTCAAAATTGCGCCAATGGCTAAAGTAAAACTCAGAGGAAGAGAGCAGTGTTCAAAGAGGTATTGGGCCTTTTTTTTAAACTACTTCAATAGATATATGTACTACGTATTAATTACAGTTATTTTATTACTAATTTTATTGGTTAAAAATTATGTTGTTTTATTTATTTCTTCTCGGCAGCCCGTTCCTTTCTCCGTTAAGTATCAGTCGTTCTTCGATTCCATTCGTTCGATCCCAAACACCAAATAACACACCTCGGACTGACTTTAAACTTATGTTTTTTTTCTATCACACGCTATACTTATCTATTTATTTAAGGTCTTCCAACTAAAGATACACGATATATAAATACAATGTTAATATATTTACAAAGATAGCAGCGTGACATCCTACCTCTGTGCATTCTACTTCAATTAAAGACCACAGAGTTCAAATTTAAAATATTTAAACAACGAAACTGAACTGAAACTATACTTTAAAAAGACCGTTTTGTGTTGACATATTTTAATGGTAAAGAGAAACACCGTAAAGAAAACTGCGTAAGTACCTAAACATTCTCCAAAAGAACTTCATAATGTGAAGTCTAGCAACCCACTATAGGCCTGATGGTGGATTATAGGGTAATATAAAAAATATGCAATATCTAAAATTTCAACTAATTTAATTTTTTATAATAATTAGGCATCAGTATCAAAAGAATTAATTAACAAATTTAAAAATGCGCGGTAACAAAGCGGAAGTCTTTCTTTTCTTTTTTATTTAGTACCTATCCTACTGTAATAGTTTACGGCGCTGTTTTTAAAACCCTTCCACTTGCTATTGTGGGGCCACCTTAATTTGCTCCCTTTCAGCGGACACTTTAATAGGTACACTAATCTCCTTACTTCCATCATCCATACTTCACATTTCACCGATAATGAAAGGGCTGCCAAACAGTATGATTGGATACAAAAAATGTATGATTGGGTTATCGATCATATTATCTTCTTTGTATCGGGGAATCCCTTATTTAATTGGATGATGTTACCCAGCTAGAAAAATTCTCAACATCTTTTAATATAACAACCCCGTAATAATGCAATGTAAAAAGAATATATAAATAAAATGCACACATTACAGTGTTTGTCTGCATTATTACAGTAATAAAAGTACAGAGACATAATATAATATAATAAAAATTTACACAATAAAAACACATACATCAAAGTTGCAAAATCTTATTTCTGCCGGACCATTATCTTAGGGAATAGTTTGCCAGCACATGTGTTCTTTTCTTTCTGCAATATGGGGTCCTTTATACGGAGCGTGAAAAAGCAATAAGGCAGGCCGACAAAATTCTGCCGACCTATGATAGCGACTTGTCTGTCGTTGGTCGACTGTATTCTTGGATTGTGCTACACTTACCATCAGGTTTAGCCTAGTCACTTTGCCGATCTAGGAAAAAAAAATTATCTTCAGGGACCAAGCAGTATAAAAATCAGTTTTCTCTACTGGCAGCCCTATATAATAATCTTTGGCCATCATTCATTTCATTCAACAGCTCCTTAGAGTAATAGACAATAGTTTGTTCTTGGTTCTACGTTCGACAATTCGTTATTCGACATTCGTCTTAAATTTTGTCCACAGAACAATATTACTGGTTTTGTCACTCGCTTTGTACTTCGGAGTGGTGTGAAAAATTCTAAAAAGTTCAATAATCCACTCAAATCATATAAAACGTAAGTAATTGAACAGTTATTAATATCAGCATATACACTCATTTTTTGAATTCAGGTTATTTTGCATTGTTATTGGAAAAGATGAGGTTAGGATTGCATTCGTTCAGATCGACGTGTTTTGAGTATTATCTCGTCGTTTAACGCCGAATGCTAAAATATAATGCGAATTTTACAGTTAATTTACTACATTACACTCCCAAATATAATAATCTATGCACAAATTATGTTTTCAAACTAAAATTCGTACATATTTGATGTATTTTTTTCGCACAATTTAACAATGTATGTTTGCATTTGGTTTACACGATAAAATTTTAGTTTTTTATTAATATGAAAGCTGGAGAGGCATTTTACAATGATATTTCTCGATTCTTCTCAGATATATAATAATACAACTACAAATATGAATATAGCACCTTCATCTTATTTTGCTAGCTTTTGCTCGCAACTGTCATCAGCCTTTTGTATAGCAAATCAAACCCACAAGGTCAATCAAGCACTTCCGTCAAAGATCACCTAAATTCATTTATTTCACTGTCTCCATACCTACACACAATGATGTTTATTGCACAAACCCACACTACCTTTAATTCAACTTTAAACTTATTTAATGAAAAAATGCGACTTATGCGACCAGCACCATCAGAATTCTCATCGAAATTCTTTAATAATGTGCTTAAAAAACCATGTAATTGCCAATAAATTCAATAGATATTAAAGTGCAGCCAATAAAAAGTTGCATTCAGAAATAATTGCAAACCCAAACACAAATTGTGACTACCCAACCTAGGATTTGGACCCAGGGCCGCATAGTTTCTCGACCTCCATTAAACCCATGAGGCGAAATAGATAGAAAAGTGAATCATATTTGTTTGGTATCCCACAACAGTAGATTTTTTTTAAAAAAGTCTTAATTCATTTTACTAAGCTTGTTTAGCTGTGACTTACATTTTAAAGTTGATAATATGGAATACAAGCATCAACATTGAAATATTGCTAATTGAAAAATCACATTATTTTCTTATAAACTGGTTCTAGGTCAAAATTATTAGCTAGTATTACCTATATTTATTAAAGTATGCTTTTAACTTTTTTCAATAACTTATTAGCACACTAATGTTATATCTGTAAGTGTTGTGATTTAAACATATCTCAATGTTCCATAGTACAATATGGATTAAGTAACATTATCTAGTATGGGTATGCAGAGGTGCCACTAGTGCTGTACGTAGGGTATGAATCTATTACCTTAAAGAGAACATCTCAAGTATACATGTTTTGTCCCTGTTTACTTAACCGTTAAACTGATAGATAATTCACTATGAATACACACGTAAAGTCAGAGGTGCATGGCCTTGGGGCTTGTTTCGAACACGCATCTTTCATCACAGCAGACTATCTACTACTGCTAAACTATCTCTGCTTATATCTATTATGTGAGTTTTATTATTAACGAATAATGAAATGTGTAGATGTCGGGACGTGAAGGCGGTAAGAAGAAGCCACTGAAGGCGCCAAAGAAGGAATCTAAAGAAATGGATGACGATGATCTGGCCCTAAAACAAAAACTAAAAGAACAACAAAAGGCTTTGCAGGTTTGTAATCATTATTGGCCCAAAGATAATTATATTGTTTAATTATCAATTAAAGATGTAATCATTTATGAGCTTGCATTGTATACAAATAAATTGAGCCCGCAATTATGATTTTAAATATTGGTATGAGCAAAGGTGGGCGCGTAGTGGGGACATTTCACTATCTCGCTCGCACGCGTGCACCGTAATGACCATTTGCCATGGTGACATTCACAGTTGGAGTGTTATTTGACAAGTGCCCCCTATGTCAGATTTCAATGACATCTAATTAATTTTTTGGGGGCAGATTAATGAAATTCTTTCTGCTATAGGTTTTGGGTAACGTAACTTATTGTTTAAAATAATAAAATAAATCAAGTCAACTACCCTATTGTCCTTAACTGGTATTTAGAATTAGTGGCAGGCGGCAGCACATATTTCGCCAATGTGTATTATTAACCTTAATTTTCAGTTAATTCTATATTTTTTTAAATAACTGTTCTGTATTTACAGGAAGCGAAGGCGAAGGCGTCGCAAAAAGGTCCCTTGACATCAGGTGGAATAAAGAAATCTGGCAAGAAGTGACAAAATTAATTTTGATCATATTTAATTTATATGCTATTATTGTAAGAAATATAAAAGATCTTTGTCAAAACTTTTTGACTGTATTAACAAGAACATTAGTGCGACAGAATATAATACAGTTATTGCAATACAATCTTTTCATCACTAACTGCACTGCCATTTTGTGTGGCTTTTAGACATTTATAATGCATTTAAAATGTATGTAAAACTAACTGGTTAATACTTTCTTATTGTAATAAAAGTTTTTATTTTATTTAAGTTTATTATTTAGGTCCATAGATCACGGCAAATTTAGAGAACAAGGCTCTATGAAATTCATTCCTTTGCCATATATTCGAAAAAATATATTGAACAAGTAAAATCCCGCCTATTTGTGAGTGTTTAACCTGAAGTGTGAAACTTGGTAATATTGTTTACCAGTTACATCAATATATTACCAACATTTTAAAAAATATTTATAGTACGTAGGTAAAATAATCTACGACACATAGGTTATTCTGTTAAGTACCATTTACATTTTGGATTTACCAACGCGGATAGTTGCATCGGCTAAAGATTCTAAACGGTGGTAATAAGTGAAGCGAGTAACCGGATTTATTTAAACTTTATTGTACACTAGTAATAAGGCATATAAGAATACAAATTTGAAAAAGAAAAGTACAATTGGGGGCCTTAACGCTCAAGACAATCTCTTACAAGCAACCATTGGATGGAGATAATAGAAAAAAGAGCAGTTAAAAGTGAACATTAGCCTAATAACTACATACGAACACAACAAATAGGTACAACACATAAATACACTTAAATATACATATATATATAAAATTAATATTATCACCAATGTACCTATTGTTACAATCTACAGATTCATATGAGTGAGGTAGTGTTCCTTTGCCATTTTTAAATGCTGATAGCAGTTGTACACTCCCAAAGCATTCCACAAACGGGTAGTCTGAACAGTGAAAGACTAGTCTAGTCCATTAATAATGTGGAATGCATCGGCATTTTTAATTTTAAGTTCTCAGATTACCTCAGGAATCTTGTATGAATGTCACGTAGGAAATTGAAACGAGATTTAAAGTAATATATAGTGAGAAGGGAGTGTAAGAATGGGAGCGTTCCAGCGAAACTCGGAAATATGGTCTAATTTGCGTACCTATTTATATAAATCTAATACAAACATTTTGGAGGATTTATTCAATCATCCCTTTGTTATGAAAATGGGTTTTTCGCATTTGCCCATAAGGTTGTCAATTAAAACCTAAGAAATACTCTATTACGTCATCGACTTGTGATCACTACATACCTATGTGAAATTTTACATCAGAAACTCCTCCTTTCTTTATATCGGTTAACAAAAGACGCAGCCTGGTTTATTGTGTTATATACGGCTTTGAATTGTGATTGCGGATCATGGAATGAACGCTTATGGGAATAAGAAACATTTAATTCTTAATCGACTTAATAAGGATGTGTTCTCAATTCAGCGCGTTTTTTCCCCTTCCCTCCCTTTAAATAAATTACCTAAATATTATATGAGTATTGAGGCATTTTCCAAGATAAGCTACTTAGCGAATTTAATTAACCATATACTGTTTTACTTTGTTTTTTTGTTTCACAGAAAACACTGAAGAATAAAAAACTAATAATTAAAAAAAAAACATAATATTTACCTACTACTAATAGTACCTACATTTAGGCTAACAACAAAATGGCTGAAGACAAGTTTACTAATGTAGCATTTAACACTTTAGACTTTGATGAGTGTATTAATAAAACTATTTTATCTAAAAATATGTCTACATATGATAGTGCCACATCACACGCTACCGAAAATTTGTCTAATAATCATAAAGAAATCGAAACGTTACTCGGCTTAGAAAATAGCATTCCTAATAACCCGCACAAACACAAAGTTAATTGTAAAGTTAAAGTCGAAGACAACAATAATTCTTTAAGCGATCAACTATTTGAAGAAACAAACACTTTCAAACCTGATTCAGAAACAGTTAATTCTGAAACTGCAAATAAACTATGTAAGAAAGAAAAAAATATTATAAACGACGCAGAACAATATTGTAAAAGTAATAAAACATCCATTAATGATGGTATATCGATGAGTTATGGAAGTTGCTCAATAATAGATGAGGTGAATTCTGAATTGATGAATACGTTATCTCCAAAACCAATTGTAGGTTATATTTGTAACGACCCTAATGACGAAACCTACGATTCCGATTGTAGTGGCTATCTCTCATCAGATTTTGAATTTATAACCGAAAGTGAAGCAAAGACTGAAGGTGTGATAAATAATATCCGCTCTACAAATGGTAGTATGGTCACATCGAGACTCATGTGTAGTTCCATAAATTCCACTCAAAGCAATTTAGTCTCTGACATAGGAATATATTTCGAAGTACCCCGCGAATGTGGCCAGGATATGGTACTAGATAGAATAAATTTATTAGAAACGAGTGGTAATTCCTCAAATATTGATAATAATCTTTACATAGATCCTATAGAAGCTGGTCCCAGTTCCTCATATAGCCATCATCGAGACTATGAACGACGTAGAGATCCTTATGGTCCAGGCCCTAGTTCAAGTAACATTTTTCAAAATGATCAGCCTGTGCATAACGCAGTCCCCGATGGAGAAGAATATTGCGATCTATTCAGAGGAATATATGATCCAGTATTACCATTAAGTGCTATATATATGATGGAGAATAAAGCTTTCAGAACAACGAGCATGAATGTGGAATTTGAAGGTATAGGTTTCGATATGCGACTCATGAGGAATATGGATGGCAGTTCTCAAGATGAACGTACGTTGCTTTTAGGAGTAATGCGATCTATACGCTTTGGGAATCACCGTTTTAACATATTGGAACATATATTATGCAGTATTCGGCCATCGGATGCTTCACGCATTTGTATTTTCTAAATATGAAAAGTTTAATAGTTTTTACATATCATGTGTAATGCAGTTACTTTGCCGTCCTCGGATACAAAAAAAAGGTATACGATGCTTGCCAAAGCGCATAACGATATTTTGTAGTAGCTACTTTACATAAATATAATTAGATATATATAGGGTGTCCCAAATGGTTACGTAGCTGGGAAGGGGGTCACCAGAAAAATAAAAAAAAATCCCCTAAAAAATAAATGACATTTTTTAAAAAGCTAAAAATTTTATACCTATATACAGGGTGTCCAGTAATTAATGGATAACCTTGAAATGTCTTATAGCAGAATGAATGGCCGTTCAGAGAAAAATACGAAAAAAAATATAACATAAGTAGTACCTGAGGTACGTATTTTTTTTTAAAAAGTCGTAATTTTTTTGGTTTATTTTACTTTCTTGGACACTACGACCAGAAATGAAGGAAATCCATCGGTTTTTTGTTGTTTTATTATTATACACTAACTATACTAATAGATAGATAGTCAATAGTATGACAAGCTATTGCACTTTTAAAAAAAAATAAACATTCAAAACCATTTCTTTAGAAAAATTAGCAAAATTTTATTTTTAAACAAAGTTTAAACCTCTTGGGTATAAAAAAATTGTATGAATACATGAGTGACCAAATTTTTTTAAATAATGTCGGTTTTAAGTAGATTTTATAATGGTATAATTCATTATTGTATCTACTGTAAATAGCGATTTATTGCTATTAATGTAAGAAAGGAGCTAATTTGACCAAATAACAAAAACAATATAATATGTGATACTTTTTAAAATAAAATTGTACTTGTCTAATGAGGTTTATTAAAACTAAGATTTGATGTTGATAAAAGATAAAAATGGCTTATTTAAACAAATTGTAACCAAATTATCAGAAATAAATTAGCTTAAATTTAATACTCATAATGTTTAAAACAGTTATTTCATAAGCGTAAAATGTGTCATATGATCTCCATATTTGCTTCCTGCGCGCACGCCATTCCCCCCGTTTTTTGTGTTATGTTAGACAAGTAGGGTCTGAGTTGGCTATGTGCGAGTGAAAGGAACTTAAAGTAAAAAAATCCAACCCTGTCCATCCAACCCAATGGGCAACCCAATGGACAAATAATTGGCCCATTTTAATTACCGGGACTCTAACTGGGCAAAGTTATTTGGAATTTCTTCAAAATGATCTGCCGACTTAATTAGAGAAGGAGTATCCGAGGAGCTGAGGAAATCGCATTGGTTGCAAAATTACGGCTGCCCTGCGCATTATGCTGTGTCTGTTCGGGAATATTTAAATACAGGGTTGGATTGGTTGGGTTGGTTGGTTGACAGGGTTGGATTTTTTTACTTTAAGTTCCTTTCACTCGCACATAGCCAACTCAGACCCTTCTTGTCTAACATAACACAAAAAACGGGGGGAAAGGCGTGCGCGCAGGAAGCAAATATGGAGATCATATGACACATTTTACGCTTATGAAATAACTGTTTTAAACATTATGAGTATTAAATTTAAGCTAATTTATTTCTGATAATTTGGTTACAATTTGTTTAAATAAGCCATTTTTATCTTTTATCAACATCAAATCTTAGTTTTAATAAACCTCATTAGACAAGTACAATTTTATTTTAAAAAGTATCTCATATTATATTGTTTTTGTTATTTGGTCAAATTAGCTCCTTTCTTACATTAATAGCAATAAATCGCTATTTACAGTAGATACAATAATGAATTATACCATTATAAAATCTACTTAAAACCGACATTATTTAAAAAAATTTGGTCACTCATGTATTCATACAATTTTTTTATACCCAAGAGGTTTAAACTTTGTTTAAAAATAAAATTTTGCTAATTTTTCTAAAGAAATGGTTTTGAATGTTTATTTTTTTTAAAAAGTGCAATAGCTTGTCATACTATTGACTATCTATCTATTAGTATAGTTAGTGTATAATAATAAAACAACAAAAAACCGATGGATTTCCTTCATTTCTGGTCGTAGTGTCCAAGAAAGTAAAATAAACCAAAAAAATTACGACTTTTTAAAAAAAAATACGTACCTCAGGTACTACTTATGTTATATTTTTTTTCGTATTTTTCTCTGAACGGCCATTCGTTCTGCTATAAGACATTTCAAGGTTATCCATTAATTACTGGACACCCTGTATATACTACACTTGACAGCAAATAAACCGGACCACACGCTACCTTGTAACTCATACTTAATTTTCTCAAAGAGTATAAAACTTCTAACTATCAAAGTTATACCTTCAAAAAGTGCGTTTCATGATGATTAAAATGAATGGAAATTCATTGGGATTAATACATTTATTAAGTGTTTATTAAGGATTTTACAAAGAAGAGTCATTTTACTGTCGTGATAAGCGCTTAATCTCAAACATAAAATAAAAAATTAAAGCCAGAAACAAAGAAATAAATAAAAAAAAGTTTTTGGTCAGTACTCGGTATTCCCTCTCCTTGCTCGGATAACTGCCAGCATCCTCGTATTCACCGACCTCACGAGCCTGACGATGAAAACTTGAGGAATTGCATTTTACTACTCTTCAATTGCGATTCGCAGCTCTGAAAGCCTTGGAGCAAGTACCCGGGCTCGAACCCGACGTTTCAGCACATCCCATAAATGCTCTATCGGATTCAAGTCCGGGCTTCGAGCTGGCCAGTCCATCGTACGAATGCCAACGTCGCGTAGATACTGGGTCACCACATGAGCAACAAGAGGCCGTGCATTATTATGCATCAACTGCATATCCTGCCCGATATATACTGCGTAAGGTACCACATGGTCTGCGAGGATTTCAGTAATGTAGCGATGACAAGTCAACTTACGAGTACGGCCCATCGGTTGGATGAAAACTAACGCTGTGTGTGCGGTTAACGAGATGCCGCGCCAGACCATTACAGATCCTCCTCCATAAGCAACAGTTTTCTCGATGCAACACTGAGAATAATGTTCTCCAGGGCGACGATATACTCTCTGATGTCTATCAATTCCATGTTGACTCACCCTTGTCTCATCAGTGAAGAGTATATTACCCCACTGCTCTAACGTCCAAATCCTATGCTCTCGAGCAAATTCAAATCGAACTCGACGGCGGACTACCGTTAATGCTGGGCCTGTTGCAGCTCTCTTTGGAGTCAGGTTCCGTTCAGCATGTCTTCTTCTGACGGTATCTGAACTTATGACCACTTGGCGTTCGTCACGCAGACTTTGTTGGACTTGAACTGCGTTGAGGCGGCGATTTCGCAGAAAAGTAAGTTGGATATAACGATCATCTGCTGCTGATATAGCCCTAGGTCTGCCCGTACCTGGACGACAATCGAATGCTCCAGTCTCTAGGTATCGTCTGTAAACTCGTTGCACAGAAGATCCGCTAATTCGAAGTCTTCGAGCGACCTCACGTTGCCAACGCCTGCTTGAAGTAGTGCTATAGCTTGAGCTGCTTCCTGGGGTGTCGTATCCATTATTGATCCAAAAAAGTTGCAAAAAATACACGTGTCAGAGCAAATGATGAACAAAAAATAAAGAAATGATAAGAAATACCCGACTAACCTCGTGGTAGAAAACAAAACGCTAATCACGAACTCTAGTCAAAACAGAGCAAATCGTTATCATCCTGTTTGTTGCTTGATTATAATGTGAGTTGGCGGCACTTTAGAATAAATTTATAATCATTTTAATTTGCATGAAACGCACTTTCTGTGGGTATAACTTTGATAGTTATCAGTTTTATACTTTTTGAGAAAATTGAATCAGAGTTCCAAGATAGCGGGTGGCCCGATTTATTTGCTGTCCAGTGTATTTTGCTAACTGTACCTACAAATATTGCTGTATTGAATTTTTTTTAGAATTTAATATTAATGGTGGGTTCGATTCCCACACCGAGATAAATGCTTGTGTGATCAACGAATATTTGTTACGGATTTGGGTGTTGTGGGACCGCAAGTCCCTCGTAGTTCAGGATGATCACGATACAGATTAACTTAATGTGGAGTCAGGACTATGTGTGTGACTGTTGGGTGTATTTATTTTTGTACTAATTACATACATACTTTTTAGTTGAGAGTGAAGCTGAAGAAAACGCTAAGAAAATATTACAAATGTACCCTGGAGATAACAGAAGGCGTAGGAGAAGGCATTAGATTTCGTTTTAATTTTACTTTTAATAAAATATACTTTATGTTATATAGTTATTTAATTTTTTACATAGCTATTTAATTTTGCTGCTGGTAGGATATTCATATCCGCCCGGATAGCGACCACCGTACATATGGTGATAAAGCCTTCCATTTACTTAAATATGACACATTTCTATAACACGTTGTATAGTGACTGACATACCAGGATAAAAAAAAAACCTAATTATATTTTTATAAGTTACGACAAAGGAAGTTCGTAATCAAATGTTTAAAAATAAGGGTTTTTATCCATAAATAAAAAAGTAATAAATACGCCAATATGAGAAGTTTATTGTAAATATTTACAATGTGTTTTAACTACCATTTAACAAAATCAATAAAGACTTGCATGCTAATATGATAAAAATGTACTTTGAGTTGGTTACGATACGATTTAAAATAAAACCATTAACAAAAACTGTTAAACCGAGTGAAATAGTTAACACAGCTTTCTTGTGATAAAAAGTAATACCTCACTTGCCTCAGACATGTTATTAATTTTCTGATAATTTTCCATTAAGTCGAAACGACCGAATGATAGGCCAAAAAGCCGGTTATATACCCAACTGTCGGTGGCCCTAATCGGGCCATTATAAAAACATATACTTTTCGATAAAGAAATAAATAATCCTCTCACAATATAAACTTATTAAAGCAGATGAGGTATTACATAAAAGGAATGTGAGTTGATATTTGATCATTCATAGTCAAACTTGTACCTCTCAAGAGCCTGTCAAAATAATAAATATAAAATCTAAAAAAAGGGTAAAATATACCTATAATGTCACCTTTACGTCGATACTATCTAAATATAAAAATGCCTTGAACATAACTTATCTCTGGTTATTATATCTCTACGTCAAACAAAAACAAAATGGCCGATACGCCATTTTAACGCCACAAAATGGCGGATTTCCAGCACACTTTTGTTATTTACTTTATAACATTTTATACGTAAGAAAACAAAGTATTTATGGTACTACAATTTTAGTTATGCACTCCGTCCATCATGGAAAACACAACGGACGACGATGATGATACAATATAGAACATTTATAACATTAAATGATATAGGCCAGATTTCTTAAAATACAAAGCCGAGGCGCATACCTTTGATTACAGCACTGTATGGCGTATAAATACACCATTTACAATACAATTACATTTTATAACACATATTTTAAATTTTAGAGCAAGTACCATTACATGGCGGTTCTAATCGTATCCTATTATACGCTATAAAATCTATCGATACTTCTTTATATCGACAAGATACAATCTCTTCAGTAGCACCACCATTGATAAGTGATAAAGAATAAAAAATATTTCTTATAAAAGGCGACAATCAGGCAAGTGAGTCACCTGATGGTAAGTGAAGACCGCTGCACCGATCAACAAAAGAAACGTCGGTGTTGCCGGCCTTCAAAGGACGAGTAGACTATTTTTTAAAGTTTCCAAGTCGTATCGACCTGGTAATACTAATGATCGTCTGTGGTAAACTACATTTTATGCTTTATAACATTATTTTTCATGTATATTATGCCCGAGTAAATATTACGCCTTCTCTTCATTAGTCTAGTGGCAGTGTACTTAGGTCGTGAAACTAGTGTTTTGGGTTCAATCTCCGAACTGGGCAATCTCGAATTTTGAGTTGTCCGCGATTGTAAATTGTGCCCGATATGTATTATGTAGTTGTAGATAGGCTCGCTTCCTATCACAGGCAGTGCAAAAAAGTTCGGTCAGCTGTTGTTACACTATTTGAACTTCTGCCTTCACCTTTCGGGATACAGGCGAGTTTAAGAAATTTTGATCAAATTTCTAAATATTTATTGTAAAAAAAGTGGCAAGGCAAAGTGTTACTTCGAAAAAATAAAGTTAGAACCTCAATTAACACAGGGTTGTAACAATTAATAATTAATAAATGCTACCAGATTTGATAAAATAGATATCAAAAATTATTACATTGTGACCGCTGTTTTTTTTTTCAGAATTAATGGGTTTAGCAAAATAATATCAATACCTCAAATTAACCTTGCTGTGGAATGAAACGTTTTTGCATAATGTCCAATTATATTTAAACATATTTGCGAAAAGCGCAATTTGATTTTGATTTGAGTAGATGTTGTCCTCGATTAATTTTTCAACTGTACCCATAAGTAGGGACTATGCAGCTTTCTATTGGTGAAATGATTTTCAGAATCGGATCCAGATATAACCCCGTTCAACATAAAATCACTAACTTAACCTCTTTATTTATTACAACAAAATACACCTTTATAGTATCAGTGCAGATGTTTAATATTTTTTTTTTTTATATTCTATGTCGACAACCTCTACAACTCTTTTATCGCGTATTCAATGCATTACAATACAATACAATGCATTACCTAATATTTCAATAACAAAAGTGGCCGAACATACATTGTTCATCACTAAAATTTACGAGAATAATGACCATTTTCTCCAATCTATGTTAACTATAATTGACCCCTAACGCCCAACACATCGATACAATGTAAAAATAGAATGATGCACGCTTGACATTGGGCGTTAGGGGTCAACTAAAGTTAAGTATTGTTCGGTGAAAACGGGAATAAGATTCATAAAAACGTTGTAACAATTTGACAGTGTACGGCCGCGCAGGGCCATATACCACGAGGTGGTACTTAGTACAAAAATAAAATCCATTGTTTGTGTGTGGGAGAGTTAACATTTCGCCTTCCGTTTCGCCGGCGACCTCGGCGGCGGCTCAGTCTTCTTACTCTGAAACAACAAAAGGTATTTTTTTTAAATTATTTAAATAAGTTAGGTTACAATATCTATCATTCCATCAGTCTTATCTTATTCGCAGTGGGGTCGATGCAACACACGCTACAGAAAGATTTGGCTTTTAGTTGGCTTGTGGCATATATTTATCTCGATGTAGAAATCGAACCAATTTTAATAGTGTTATGTACAAGCGACACTACAGTACCTGTTATATTACGGTTTTTCTTTACGTAAAATAGTAAGGTGTTAACCTCAAGCATAAAGATATTTGTAACACAAAGCTTAAATCCGTATAATATACTTGAAATGTGAGACAACTAACCTCTCTCGTCCTTTTCGCTCTGGGCTCACCCATTTCCTTTTCTTTCTCCTCTGTTTTCTCTGCTTTAGTATCATCACTCTCCGGACTCTTATCTACCTTCTCACTGGCACTTTCTTCTTTTTCTGTCTGCTCTTCTACGGGTTTATCTGCTTCTTTCTCTTTCGTTTCTGGTTCTATGCTATTCTCAGGAGGTTTATCAACAACACTTTCTTTATCTGTGTCAGTTTTGTCTGCAATTTCTTTTTCTTTGTCAACTGTTTTCTCTCCCTCTTCATCGTCTTTGTTAGTCTCTGGTTCTTCAGGTTTGTTTTGTTCTTTCTCTTTCTCTTCTTGTTGTAGTTTTCTTGATGACTGTCGTTTTACCGGCGTTTTTGAATTGTTGTTGGTCACCTTCTTTGATTTTGCTGAAACAAAAACGTTTTTTTATGATATTTTATATGCTAAGGAGACCTGACTATTCTAGGAATGCCCATGAAACTAAGCGATGTGGCAGGTTATGTTATAGTAAATAGTCATATTGATTATGGATACTGAAAAAATCTTCACTGTAGGCATATGCTTACCGTGAAACCGCGAGAGACCAACTATATTATACTGTGTTTATATTATAATCACCTGGTGTAGATTTCTTTTCCTTTTTCTGTTCCTCTTCCTCCTGAGGCAGGGCTTCTTTTTCTTTTTCTTTATCCTTATCCTCTTCGTTGACCGCGTCGACAGCCGCTTTCATTGTATGCGCTGTTGGTACTGACATTTCTGTCAAACAAAAAATTATATATTTCACATTTTCGAGTAAAAGAGCAATATCAATAGGAAATTCTTTAAAAAACGAGTTGTGTATTTAGGTTAAGTTTTTTCTTGGAAACAATAAAGTTATTGTTATTTTAAAAACAGGTGGCGGTGGGTACATCGCCTCCACTTAATTCTGCATTATCCGGAGGATAAGAGTGGCCCAACCCTAAGCTGTAACATTATGATGTCTAGAAATACATGGTAGATATATTATATTCTATTTTTAGATTATGGTCCCATCAATATTCTATGCTTTCGTCATTGTAGGTAGATATATATTTTTGTATACATCTTGCATTTTCATTATTCTTTACTATATATTTTTCACTCTTGTAATGCCCTAAGGGGTAGGTAGAGATAGGCGAACCTAACGCCACATCACACACAAATTCCAATCCCGGGCATCATTTGTGTAATTTTTTGAAGATACATAATTATATTACCCAACCTAGGTTGAAGTCCCAGGTTAGGTAATGTGACTTCACTGGTTTCACAGCCTAAACTTACACGGCTGCTACGATATCCTCATTCTTTACACTATTAACATGATTTCTTACCTAAAGGCTCGTGAACCAGCTCCAGCAACTCATCCGGTGATAGTTTGGTGGTCACTTTCTTAAACTGCGACACACGCTCCGAGAAATATTCCCAAAACGATAGACCTTTGGGCGTCGTGAATAAATCCTGTAATTCGAATAGTTTATTAAACATCAGTATTCAAAATGATGGTAGACGGCGACGGGGCAGACCCCGATGGAGGTGGTGCGACGACCTTGACCACTTAGATAAAGACTGGCCGAAAACACCCATAAATAGGGAACATTGGAAGGAGTTCAGGGAGACCTGTGACCTGTGACAGTGGGACAATATGGGGTATTGAATTATCTTAATCAATATACGAAAACAACTGCATGTGGCTTTTGAAGGCCCACCACTGAACTGTGTGTCTCTACTATGAATTAAAAAAAATAGCCAAGAAAACGAGTCGATGAAACTTTGTCAAGGGGTTATGTCATGCGCCTTGGTGTGGTGGTGTGGTCGTGGTCTGAAATGTGTGTCCCCATTATGAATAAAAAAATAGCCCAAGAAAACGAGTCGATGAAATTTTGTCAAGGGGTTATGTCATGCGCCCTGGTGTGGTGGTGTGGTCGTGGTCTGAACTGTGTGTCCCCACTATGAATAAAATAATAGCCCGAGAAAACGAGTCGATGAAGTCTTTGTCAAGGGGTTATGTGAAGCGCGGTGGTATGGTGGTGTGGTGGTATGGTGGTATGGTGGTATGGTGGTATGGTGGTGTGGTGGTGTGGTGGTGTGGTGGTGCGGTGGTGGTACCTTCATGTTCTTGTAGAGCGTGTCGGCGTGCACGCGGATGAGATGCGCCTGCTTGGTGAACAGCAGCGCGGCGCTCTCGCTCAGGTCCCAGGAGGTGGTGTTGCCCACGTACGCGCGCATGCGCTTCACCGTCTCCAGGCACGTCGGGTGCTTCAGCAACATCAACGGCTTCACCTCCAACTCTACACGCAACACGGAAAAATAGTCAAACAATCCCTTAGTCCTCGTGTATTTATTGTGAATTATCGCTCGGGATTAATTTATTAATAGCTACACAACTGAGAAGTTCTCCACAAGAATCTCAATAGTATGGGAAGTCGGCCAACCCCGCATTAGGCCACCACAGTGAACTAAAGTACCCGGTAGGTATTGTACCCAGGAACACCCTAAACTATTTTGGGCAAGAAACCCCTTTTCTAAAATGAACTAATACCTCCAACCCCCATAGCTAAATTACTTTAAAAATCCTATCTCTAGTTTTTTCCCTATTGATACAAAATACACACCAATTTAAAAACTTTGCGATATTTGTTTATGTCGACCCCAAGAGGTCGATATCGACCACTTTGGGAATCCCTGGACTTTAAGCTCTCTCATTCAGGAGAGGAAGCAGGGGGTGGGGCATATATAATGCAGGGCTTGTGTATTAGGATAAGAGAATCATCTGCCATTTAGCCACACCTTTGTAAGTACAAAAATCAAGTAAGTAATAAAATCTATATCTCAATTTTAACTTGATATGGGTTGAAATGTGATGGCATATTTGAATCCATGTGAATACTGCCAGTGCCATCAAGTCCAGTGTAGTTTATCGAACAAGAATAAAGTCAGAATCCAAGAGCTTTACAATTCACCGCTTGCATACAGTCAATCGGGGTAACTTTGATTAACAATGGTAACTTTGACAGTCAAATCGCCAACTACTTTTTAATTTTTACGTTGACAACGATAAGTGCAATAACATTGAATTTATGCAATGTGTGTACTCAACAAACTTCGTAATTGAACTCTTCGAAAAAAAACGAAGCTCTTAAACGAAGTTAATGTCAAAATCTTTCGAAAAGTTACCACGCTTAACTGTTGTATTTTTTAATGGAAAACTTTCAGATAACTCGTGAATCGTGCTGCTATCTTTAAATAAAGATAGAACTACATCTTTATGGTTTTATTGGTTTAACTATGACTCTATTGCATCTGACATTTGTTATAAATATAAAACAATGCTACCCTGAAGCCATAAAATGTTTAAAATTTATGATTCCTGTGATAATTAACATCTGTATCAAAGTTACCCATATAGAGGTTGTAACTTTGACACACAACAAAATTGCCAGTTTTTAATATAATTTACTATTTTTATAAGCCACAAATAATTTGAGAGTATGAAAACCAACCTGAGAGCACTGATTATGCTAACTCTTTTGTCTCATATTTACCATGAGTAAAAATTTGCTATAAAATATAGTTTTGATCTGTCAAAGTTACCCTGATTGACTGTACCGTACGCTGCCAAGAAGCGATACTTAGACGTCAATGAATGTTTTAAATATACAAAAAACTCACCCATCAACTCTGCCAGCAGTTTTAAACACAGCTCTGTATCTGCTTTCTCCAAACACAGGCACGTTTTTATCTTCGCCTCCAGTTCTATCAGCTTCATCTCCGTCTTGAGGAACTGCACGCGGGACTTTTTCTCTTCTGCAGTAAACAAATGGCATTAAAAACATAGTCCTGTCCTCACAATATGACAGAAATATTATATTTTATCATTGAAATAAAACTAAGTTAAACGCATTTTATCGCGGTTTTATATTTTAATTTTGGTCCCGAAGTTTCGAAAGCTTTTCAGCCTTCGTGGTCCACCCCGTGAACGAAACGTCGGGACCAAAATTAAAATAAAAAACGGCGATAAAATTCGTTTTATTTCAATGAGTAACATTCACGTAAACGTAAGAAATCATTATATTTTATCATTGTGAAGAACTAATATGTACATACTTTCGGTCTCACTACACGTATACCCAAAAAGAAAGTGTATGCGGGTCACATACATTTTATTTCAGAGCGGGAATCGAACCACAGTACATTTTAATGAAAAATGTACCTACTCTACAACAAAACAAGAAGTAATTTTGTTAGAAGGAACACACAAATTATATTAGAATTATAAGATTAAAATAATGTGCGTCGCCAATGCTTGAATCAGACATGATGATAGCATTATGAGACTTAACATCTTGTGTCTCGGGGTGACGAGCGAAGTCTAGTGTCAGGCAGTGCTTTGAAATTCAAAGTTCTGTGTGGTGCTGCATCTGTTTATGGGCAGGCGTGGCGCTTATCATCAGGCGAGCAACCTGCTCGTTAAAATGGCCAGGCATTCATTATTCGTATTAATTCGTAAGAACCGAACTTTGCCGAAGCGCATAATTTATATATACGTCGTATTGTACATTGCTTACCCGTCTCGCGTTCCTTGTCCAACGTTGCCTTTTCTTCGTCAGTCAGGTTCAAATCCATGACGAGCTGGCCTAACACCGATTGTGCTGTTATTTGACCCTTTTCTGTGAAATAAAGTTATCAATAAATGATCTATAATTATATTTTTTGTGCAATTTAGATATGACTTTCAACAAATAACAAAGCAAAGCTTGCACCTGATAGTAATTATATACAATGCAGTCCAAGCTAGGGAATTTTGTTTTCATTTATGACTAACTTTTCAAATTCAATACAGTAAAGTATAGTGGAAATGGAAACGGCGATAGCTCAGTCCAGTGTACGGACTGTCGAGTCGATAGTCGCAGGTTCGAAACCAACACCAAGAATACCTTGTATGCACCTCTGAATGTTCAAGTTACGTGTATAATAGTTGTTAATTATCGCTTGCGTTAACGGTGAAGAAAACATCGTGAAAGAAAACATTAGGCCAGTGTGCTGGACTAAGGTAACTACTAACCCCTCTCATTCAATAGAAGAGGTCCACTACTACCACTGTAGGCCGTGTATTTTATTTTTTTTTAGTTTTTTATTTTTATCCTGGCTCGGCAATGTGACTAAGTTACATCTGATGGTAAGTGCAACGCAAACCAGAAAGTGTCGACCGATGACAAACAATGTGTCTATCGTGGGTCGTCAAAATCATGTGTGCCTGCCTAACTGATTCTTCACACTCCGTTTAAAGGTCCCCATATTATAGGAAGGAGGGAACACGTGTGCCGGCAAACTATTCCACATTCTTGATGGTCCGATAGAAGTAGGATTTATATTCCGATTCATACCTAACTGTGTCTTCAAAGTGACAGCATTGGTGGCCGCTTGCTTGTCCCACTGCAGTCTGACCGATTCGTTCTTGAAACTATTAGGCCGCGACTGGAACAGCTTGATGCCGACGTATTGACCGTTTGGCAGATACGCTATCAGTATATTATCCTTCTCTGGATCTTCTGTAAATAAAAAACACGGTGTGTATATCTTTAATAGCTCGTAAAGTTTTTGGCGGGAATTCTGACATTGCAGTTCATCGCTTATTTTAATTTATTTCATAAACTAGTTTAGAGTTGTGTTTGTTGTATAAAAGTGGTGTGTATTTATTAAATAAACATTGACGGTGATGAACAGTGTATGGAAACATTGAAATAAGTGAATAAGTAAAGTGTACTGAAAGGAGTTAACACCAAAACTCCGGCAAGACCTTGAAATCGACCCGGCTACAAGGTGGTCCGACGACTTGAAAAAGATGGCAGGTAGCGGATGGGTGCCAATTGCCCAAGACCGGGATGGTTGGCGCTCACTTGGAGAGGCTTACGTCCAACAGTGGACGGAAATAAGCTGAGATGATGAAATCTTTAAAAATTGACAATCTGCATTGCGCTCGAGTAACCGGCTGTGAAATGAGAGGCCGTGGATTCGATTCCCGCAGCGAGACAAATAAACGTGTGATCCACAAATATTCGTTTCGGGTCAGGATGTTATTGGATGTAATGATATAAACGCGCTATTAGGATTTTTTATCATCCATCTCCGATTCAACTCCATATTGGATAATTATCAACGCGATTCCTACAGTGGGTTCCGCGGAGCTAAAGGCTTCCGTGGAAAAGTCACTAGGGTTCCACGAATTAGTTACATTTATCTCTGAATTGCGGTGAATGTCAGATCGGTTTCATAAAACATCACAATGCCAACGAACTCATGCTTCTGATATGTTTGTTCATTTAATGTGAGAAAATTTTGAGATATCCGGAGGTCCAGATCCCCCTCCCATTCCCAATCCCTAATTGTGCCTTGCCTTTAAGCCGGCAACGCGCCCATGATTCTTCTGATATGGTGGGCGTACTTGGGCGGTGGAGATTACTTACCGTGACCCTCGTTTCCCGGCTTATGTTATAAAAAAAAGTAGGGCAATGATCATTTAATGGGAGCATCCATAAAATCAAAGAGATTATTTTGTGTCCCTTAGCTTTAAAAGTTAGGGGAACGCTGATTCCGAGTACTACGACTAACAATTTCATCATGGTCTTCCATATTTTATGAACGTGGCTTACAGCCGACTAGTTTCTCGAAAGCTATTATCAGCTACACCAACACAAAACACCATTACATATGGATGCGTATATGCAATAACATTTCAACGCACATCAAGTAAAAATTGAAATATTTTATATTTTGAAATATTTTGCTGGTGGGAGGATACTTGTATCCGACCGGATAGCGACCACCGTACACTGGTGCTAAAACCTGCCATAGTGGCCCACCTTGTGTGGGTCGCGTTCCATGGTCAGCCAGTGTATATCCGGTTCTCCCCAGGGGGCTTGCCCCCTAATCCTAACCCTTTTCCAATCCCTTTTTTCTTCCCCTCCCACTTGGCCCTTAGGCAGGCCGGCATGATCTTGCCGACCTACGATGGACATTGTTTATCGTTGGTCGACACTATTCTTGGATTGCGCTACACTTACCATCAGGTGTAGCGTAGTCACTTTGCCGAGCCAGGATAAAAAAAATATATATATTAATTTTATTTTGCTAAATTCATTAGGTAACTTAAATCATTAATTTAAAGTGCTATTTTGCATAATCGTACCTGGGACATGTTTCATCTATGTGTTTTTAATATAATATGGAGCGAAATAAAGTCAATATCTCTATTTTAACGATGTGGCTTAAAATGTTTTGCGCATTTGCATCCATATGCAAGTCGTTGTCGTACTTCTATTCTAATTTTAAATTATGGCTCCATGACTTGATGATTTCGCCAATGTTGAGAATTAAATAGCAATTACTAAAAATAAATAATAAAGCGTAAACATCTTTCTTATACCGTAATCGTACTTCATAAACGCAGAAAATACCGAACTGACTGCGTCATATAAATGTTGACATTTGACAGCTGTTTTAAAAGCTACGAGATTGAAAGATAATGTCTGAGATGTCACTGGAGTTTTGGCGGGAATTCTGACAGTGGGGTTCATCGCTTATTTTAATTTAGGTATTTCAAAAACTAGTTTAAAGTTGTGTTTGTTGTATAAAAGTGGTGTGGATTTGTGCAATATCCATTAACAGTGATGAACAGTGTATAGAAACATTGAATTAAGTGAATTAAGCATTTTACTGGAAAGAATTCACACCAAAACTCCAACAAGACTTTGAAAACGTTCACACCGTTATTTCATAGTTCTTGTTAAAACTGGAGAATAAATTTTACTTGTCATTGGCCAAGCGCATAATTTAGAATTTTATATAAATAAATTTTACATAATTAAAGCGCGCTTTTTCTTCATTTTTATTATATATTTTTATGAAGCCTTAAAAATATATAATAAAAATGAAGAATAAGAAAAATTCTGAAGTGTCGTTATTTATTAATTAGTGTTGTCCAAAGTTCTGCCCTGATAACAAAGAATGCAGTAATCGAAATTTCTGAGATTTTCACTTTTTTTCGGAAATGGCATCCCAAGAGGTTCATGTACACGACAAAAAAAATATTTTCATAAAAAAATTCACTCGAAGTATGTTTTTTATGTAATGTTTTGTTACTGTTGCAATAACTTGATTGAAACGTCCACCGGCTAGATGGGTCGATGATATAATAAAGACCGTGGGCTAACCACATCCAGTGGTTTAGATTGGCGCAAGACAGGGACGAATGGCATCAACAAAAAGAGGCCTATGCCCAGCAGTGGGTAAGTAATAAAAATATTATGTACTCTATATCTTATGGACTTTTTAGTTTATTATTATGAATTCGAATACTAACTAATAATATAAAAGTGAATGAGTTTGTTTGTTATACTTTCAAGCCTAAATCGCTAAACCGAGTTTGATGAATTTTAGTACAGAGATAGATGGGGCCCTGGAGACAGTTATAGGCTACTTTTTATCCCGGAAATGTCAGTCCACGCGGGTGGAGCCGCGAGCAAAAGCTAGTCAAACTATATACGTATTTGCCGGAATATGCACATAGCAAATGATAACTCAATTATCTAGTTTACATAGGACTTTTATTTGAAGGAAAACACTTACATTTTAATAAATAACTCCAATATTTATTTCATCATATTAATCAAAATATTATTTTCGTCAGGATACATTTGCAATATTCTCGAAATCGCCTCATTTTCCTCATCCGTCACTTCATCAACACGCCCGCCATTTTGAATATAATCAGAATATTTCATATTGAATCCTATATCTCCAAATTCCGTAGACATCACAACAGGTTTTCTGTTTTTATCATCTTTATTATTCTTGAAAAGGTTTAAGAAATCGTCGCCTTGTGGTATTTTCTTTTTATTTGTAGTAAAGCTGTTTGAATCTAAGTTTTTGTAAGTTTTCAAAGATGCCACAGAACTTATTGATTCTGTCCTATTTTGAGAAAGGTTTTTTACTATCGAGGCATCGGACGCTTGCGTTGATGAAATTATATCTTCATCGTTCAGTACATTTAAGGACCCTAGTATTAAGCCATTGGTATTATTTTTGAAAGGCTTTTCAATTATTTTATTTTTACTGCCTTCAGTATCAGGTATATTTTGTGCCATAGAATAAAACGATGGACTATCATAACCAAAGTCATTCTCTAAATATGTTGGTGACAAACATTTGGCCAAATTATGAAATTGTTGAGTAGAGTCTGTAGGTACAGCTACGATATTACAAGGGTTTTCATTTGTAATATTGTTATTTTGTAAGGTTTTGGTGGGTGGAACGAATTTAGACATTCCTGTGGACTTTTTATTTAGACTTTTAGATTTGGATTGTTTACCAAATGATAGGTCAATTTTCGTTTTACATTCAATTTCATTTTGAATTTCTGCATTGATATTTTGTGTCAATTGTTGATCTGAAATAATACCGAATATTTGTGATGTTGAACTATTAACAAATGTATGGGAAATTCCGATGAGCTTTTCTATATAATAAGCAAGACATACAAATAATGACAATAACAAGGCTACCGTAATGTTTTACACACATTCGTGTCCCGTCTGATCCGAACGCTGGCAGTAACAAACATTATAATGGTACCATACGCGTATTACACAGAAAACTGAAGTAGCAGCTTGTTGCGTTTCGTACAGTGAGCGACATATCCGGAGACCCAAATCCCCCTTCCCCATCCTAATCATCTATATTAGCATCCCTCTATCACCCTATTACTTTAACTTCGACAACGCGTACATGATACGTCTGGTGTCGTAAGTGTTCATGGGCGGTGTTCATCACTTACTCTTTTGCTGACCTTTGCTATATAAAAAAAAATAACTTGACCGTACAAGTTACTCACCTCACTCGAATTCTACGCGCTTTTATTAAAATGCAAATAATTGTTTATTAAAATTAGACACGCACAATTCCACATTTAGATGGGAATTTATCGCACAACTGAGGCCTGAATTTAACAGAAAACTGTCATCCATGATACAGTGTCATTAAAAAAATAAGAATCTTATGATTTCTCGTAAATGACAGTTTTCTGTGACAGGTATACTCGCCTCTGTCGTAAAACTCTCCATCTAAATGGTCCTTTAGTCTAAAAACAATATACACGGCACCGCTCGTGACCGACTTCAGACCAGCTACAATTAATTAATTCGTGCGGGAGATTCAATGCTTCTTAGTATAACTCAGAGTATATGAAAAAATACACCTACCGTTAGACATTCCCTCATTTTGAAATGTGTTAATATCATCAAAATAATTTCCATATTTCTCCAAACTCGATTCTATAGCGAAATTGTCATCATATTGACTGAAAATTTCTGAATTAATACTTGACAAATTCTTTCCTGGCGCGAAATTTTCCATGTTCCAAACAGTACAAAGAAACAAAATGTAGCGTGGCGCAAGCATTTTCGCGGCATATTAGCAATTTGAATTTCGAACTAAATTTCTTTTAAAATTATTTTTCTTTTACATTTCAACTGACGCAAACAGCAATAATTACTCAGCCAGTGTTTAACAATAATGTTTTCGATTCTTTTTCGTCATAAAATTATCGTGATGAGCTCTTAAAAATACAGTCAACCTGGGTAATTTTGGCTCACTTTAGAGGTAATTTATAGTAGTACGGATTTACTTTTATTGTTATTTGTCATAAATGAGTGTTTCTAGTGGGATATTGACCTTTATAATCTAAATTCCTGTGTTATTTATCAAAACGATAAATAAAAGACCCTTAAATTACCAAAAATTTGGTGAGCCAAAGTTACACTGACATTTGGGTAACATTAATAAGTATGAGGAGTTGATGAAGAAAATCTCTAATTTATGTAGTGTTTTTTACTCCTCGGTAAGATTAGCTTGTCATATTAATAAAAAAAAATACATTTCGTTTATATCACTATCTCCTTTTTAGTGGCAACGTAGGGTTTCCATATTAATACAACATTAAACTGCCTGGTTTATCGAAATCAACTTCTATTTTATGGACCTCTTAAATCAAGTTATTATTGTATTAATCAGGTTTTGATGTACATATAATTATTGAGCAATGCCTAAAATAATAAAAAATAATAAAACAAACTCAATCATATATAAAAAAGAAACATAATATCGGCTCTCAATTCCCCCATACCATGTATAGAAATTGATCATCAATCGCATAAGAATCGCCTCGTTTTGTGATTTTAGATCGACTAACTAAATTTCGGGGGTGACAATTAAATATGTCAAGCTTTGATGGCCACTTCCACCCTTCAAAACTTTTTTGCATAATTGAAATTTTCACGCATTGTCTGTCCTCGCCCCGAGCTAATGTTACCCCAAATGGTCGGAAAATGAAACGGCTCGAAGATTAATTAAAGATTTTTTAAAATATCTATCAATATCGCGGGATATTTCAGTGTTATTACATAAAAAACATATGATTCTTCAACATAAAACTGAACTCGCCTTCTGTAGTTCTTCTGTAGTAATTGTTATACACAACTTTTTAGCAAGTATATTTCTAACTCTGTTTACCGCCCAAATTTTGAATGGTGAGAAAAAAATATATATTTGATAAATATCAATTGTCACTGCAGGTTTCGTTTAAAAACACTTTTTACTTTCATAAATTAAACAACTTATTATTATACAGTGTATCAGTAAGAAGAGAAAAAATTAAACGTTCAAATACAAGTTAGTGAGTCAATGTTACATTGAAAGCTTAAGTTACCCAGGTTGACTGTACTGTATAAGAAATACATATTTTTTAATAGGAATGATATTTTGTATATTCTTACCTGATTTAAATGGTTCTTTTAAGTCTTCTAACTCCGACTGAAACAAAATAATAAATTTGTTTTTTTTATTTGTCATATTATGAGATTTAATCATTTAAAACACACCTTTAAATCTACTTATTTTTAGAACCTGCATTTCCTATTGACATTATTTTTTAATAGTTTATGTTTAGTTTTTTTGCAAGCTTGGATAACACCAAGCAGTAAGAAAGGTTTATTGTTTTTTTTTGTGTACCTGAGTAACAGCGTTGAAAGGTTTGACAGTTTTCTCTTTATCGACCTTCTCTTTCTGGTTCTCTTTGTCCTTATCAGAAGCGGGAGATGCCCCGCGACGTTTCTTAGGAGCCGGCGACGGAAGCGTTGTGTTGTCTTCTGTCTGTTCGTCTATATACCTAATAATGATCAGTAAAGAATTATTATTATTGGCAAAAAAGAAATATGTTATCTTTTGTGACATGTTTTTAGTATAATTCCTGTATTATTGGAGAAACATTAAGAAACTTTTGATTTTTTTTATAGAAATGTTGGTAAAACTGGAATTTATAAAAATATTTTTGTTGGCTCAAATGATGGTGGAATATAATTTCATGGACACATGACTATTGACTGGCGAATTTATCTAGTTTAATATCTCTTGCGAAACTAAGCAACATAAAATTTAACTTGGCTTATTAGACTTGTGGTCCCACAACACCCAGAACCGGAAACATATATTTATGGATCACACGTCTATTTGTCATGGTGCAGAAATCGAACCTTATTTTATGATTATGTACGTCACAATCGCAAACATTACTCAATCTAGAAAGCCACATTTCGGCAAGTGACATTAATCTATGGATTTAACATAACTAGTAGACACAACCTGCATTGTCTAAAGTTGTAAATGAAATCCAATAAAAAATAAAATAAAAATAAATACAATTTTGGTGTTAATTTTATATTATCTTTATACATAATAATATATAAAAAATTCGTGGCATATTGTTTGTCCGCGATGAACTCTTAAACTACTGAACAGATTTTAACCAAAATTTGTAAACTGTGTGCATTTTGAGCCAACTTGAGAGATAGGATAGTTTATATCTCAATTTATATTCGCAATATTTTTTATTGCAAATTATAATGAGATTGTTATAATTAGATACTTAGACAATTGCTCGTATAATTATTTTTATATCATATTACTCAATTACGAAATTACTTTTCTAGCGATTTAATCCTTTTTAACACTAAAAAGCACCCCACGCTTTTTTTACAATAAAATACATTGTTTTCTTAAAATTTATTTTCTATTTTTTAATTAGACTTTCTATAAAAGCTAAAAATGTTATTTTAGTTTTTTTAACTATTATTTATTTTACAGTATGAATAACTAACGCCGCGCAAAGGACACCGGCCACCGGCTGAGCTAAACTTTTTTACTTAAACACAATCTGAAGTGGTTTAAAAACGAACCCACAATTATGATTTTAAATATCGGTATGATCCAAGGTGGACGCGCAGTGGGGACATCCTACTATCTAGTTCGCACGCGTGCACCGAAATGACCATTTTACATGGTGACGTCACGGTTGGCATCGTCGGTTATTTAACAAGTATCACATTTAAATAGCTGCTAACATATTTGTTTATGAACAAATTAATCATATTATTCCTGAAATACAATTAAGCTAACATAACTTATTGATTGGAATAATTCAAAAAATCAAGTCAGCTATACACTTTTTACTTTTTTTTTACAGGTGGACAGACGACCTGATAAAGATCGCAGGAAGTCGCTGGATGCAGGCCGCTTCCAACAGGTCGGTCTGGAAATCTTTGGGGGAGATCTATGTTCAGCAGTGGACGTCTTGTGGCTGATGATGATGATGATATACTTTTTAAAACCACCGTTACCTCTTAGGCCGTATCTTTCTGCCGCTCCTGCTGACCAGTTCTTCTTCTTTCTTAGCATCTTCTTCGTCTTTCGTCTCCTCCTTCTTGGCTTTGCCGCGCGGAGTTTTAGGTTCTTTGACTGGTTTGGCTGGCTCCTTTGCCGGTGTCTTCACAGCTTCCACTTTGGATTTTCTTCCTTTGGGCTATAAAATGATTTGTGTTTTAAAGTTTGTGCAGTCGATAAAAGATTGTTACAATAGCTAAATATATTAACGCACGGTTTATGCAAGGCTGATCAATGTAAAAATTTTACAAGGTGGTAGGTCCCTCGTATGTGGGAGGTCGCGCCGTCTGGGTTGGCACCACCGCTTTGTTTAATTCTGCCGCCAAGCTGGCTATTTATGGGCTGGCGTGGCGCTTACGCCTTGCTCGTCTCGTCATTCAATCAAATAAAAACAATAACTAATCATCTGTCAAATCTCATGTCAAGTCAAAATTGAGTTGTCAGGAGCGTAGTCAACACTTTTGATTTGACACACGTGTTAGTTATTTATTTTTATTTGATTGAACGACGAGACGAGCAAGGCGCTCGCCTGATGGTAAGCGCCACGCCTACCCATAAACAAAAGCAACACCACGCAGAACTTTGAATTACAAAGCACTGCATGACACTGAACTACGCTTGTCACCCCGAGACATACGATATTAAGTCTTATAATGCCCAGTAATTTCACTGGCTTCAATGTGCTTCAAACCGAAACACAACAGTGCTTACTCACTGTTGTTTGGCGGAAGAAATAGACTAAGCGGTGGTACCAACCCAGACGGCCTCTCGCATACGAGGGACCTACCACCTTGTAAACAAGGCTTTCATACTAAAATAGAAAATCTTATGTCAAGCGGTATTTTGGGCTTCTGGAAGACTCACAGATAAGTATATCGTCAAATGGTGTGTTAATTACTAACAATTGTTCGCAAATTAGATCTGAGATTAATAATAGAATGCTATGTTATGTTTTGTTTTTGTTAATTAGTTATGTTGTCATCTTTTGTGTACAGCTACCCTAAAAATTAAACTACATTTACCTTTCCCTCGTCAATAACAAGAGCGCCAGTTTCGTCAGAATCTTCTATCCCAGTGTCATTCTGTGTCACGTTAGCTGCACTCTGTAACAATATAAAGCACTGTAGTATTCCAAAATTTTAAAATGTCCCATGTTAGTGTAGTACTACAAGGTGTTAGGTCCCTCGTATGCGAGAGGCCGTCTGGATTGGTATCACGCCGTCTATTTCTGTCGACAAGCGACAGTGTGTAAGCACTGTTGTGTTTCGGTTTGAAGGACATTGAAGCCAGTTAAATTATTGGACATTATGAGACTTAACATCCTTATGTCTCGGGGTGACGAGCGCAGTTCAGTGCCATGCAGTGTTTTGTAATTCAAAGTTCTGTGTGGTGATGCTTCTGTTTATGAGCAGGCGTCGCGCTTACTATCATGCGAGCGCCTTGCTCGTCTTGTCATTCAATCAAATAAAAAAATATATACATATAATCCTTCTGAAATAAATTGTCTGCATGATAGTGAAAATGTCATCAAAATCTACTGTGTAATTAAGAACTAAGCAGAAAAATAGATCCGAATAGCTACGTTGTTTTATAGTAGGTATTAAGGATTTGGTGGTTAATTCTTGTCATTTTCTGTCATTCTTTCAACCATTGTGAAAATGATCCTGATACTAAAAAAACAAATTATAACAAGTTGTTTGAGCATGACGTCCTTTTGAATTAACAAAAACTGTATGGTTTTGATAAATTCGATTAAAAGTCAGTTCAGACGGTTCGATTTAGCAGTTGATCAACTAAAATGGAACCGTGTGAACCCGCTATATTACATTTGAGTACAGTACCTCGTCAGCAACAGTGTCGTCGGCCGCCGTAGTATCGGCGACTGTGTCGTCGGCACTCTCGTTGGTTATTGTGTCATTTGCTGTATCATTAACAGCCTCCGCTGGCTCCTGTAAATAAACTTGAGTTTTTTTTTATCCGAGCACGGCAAAGTGTCTGTACTACACCTGATGGTAGGCATAGTGCAGTCGAAAAAACCCGTGACCACCGACAAACAATGAATTTATCGATGGTCACCAGAGTCATGCCGGCCTTTATAAATCGAGGGGCCTGCGACAGAACAGGCGGATGACCGATGCAGGCACAGGGATAAAAGGATGTACCCCTATACCCGCTCCAATCAACCATCAACTCATGTTGCAAGCTCTTTGGGAGAATCGGATATACATTGGCTGATCCTGGAACGCGATCCACAAAATGCGTGTGGATCATTACAGCAGGTTCTGACACCATGTGTACGATGGTCGCTATCCGGGCGGATATGAATATCCTACCACCAGCAAATTGTTGTTACATTACATGTTTACGGATACCTCTAAATATGGGTCAGTAGTCATCTTAACTATCTTAGTCTCGGAGCGACGAGCGCAGTTCAGTGCCATGCAGTGCTTTGTAATTCAAAGTTCTGTGTGGTGTTGCTTCTGTTTATGGGCAGGCGTGGCGCTTACCATCAGGCGAGCGCCTTGCTCGTCTCGTCATTCAATCAAATAAAAAATAAATAAATAGTAAATACTCAGTAGACCGTACAGCTGATTACGAGCGTCGGCTGTTTTTTTTTATATGCTTTAAATTACGAAATTATGTAAAATACGATTTTAATTATTATTTAAACAAAACATCATTTTATTTACTGGTTCAAACAAGATGGGGTGAAAAATGTGCGATATATAGGTACATTCACAATCTTTGACGCTGGCAGGCCCGGCAAATTAATAGAGAAACGGAAACTTTGAATGAAATATAATGGTATTGTGCATGCCGGCGCCAAACTTAGCTTGAAATAGGCGAATACCTACAAACTCGCGAAGTTTGACTTATGTAATGCATTTGCATGCATTGTATGCCTCAAAGCAAACAAAGTTCAAAGTGTGGGCGATCGCTCACCTAAGCAGTACAATACAAAGTTTTGTACAAAACAGTAGTGACCCGAATTTGTTTGCAAACATTTGAACACAAGTCTGGCACATGTATGTCTTCCTATTTGGGCGCACAAAATGCATTCGAAAGTTTTGGTAAAATGTCTGGCAAAACTTTGCTCACGAGACTGTCGCCGGCACTATGTTGATTGCAGTATTGTGTAGGGATTTGTATTTACGATTCTATTTTGTGATTGATTATTTTCAGTTGGTAATTCTATTCTAATATATATTTTAGATCTATATATAGTAGTTATATATAGTACTATTAGCTATACAGGGTTATTTTTAAAACACTGACAACCTCGCAGGAGTAGATTCCTAAGGTCATTTGCTACTACTTTTGTTCTACGACTTTTCATAATTTGTTAGATTTTATTCTCATACAAAAATAATTATGAATTTAATTTCCGTCTTGAAAGTTACCTACGCTCTGCGCGTATCGCAAATTACGTAATACACGCAGCGCGCGCGTCAGTTCAATGACCGGCCGCGCCGTATCGATCGATAATACCTACATCCAGCCGTCAGCTGACGTACGAACACAAACACTACACAACAAAAACTTGTAAAATCATTTTTTTTCTTATGTATTGAGTTATGTCCAAACTCGTAGAACAAAAGTTGTTCCTTATGGGGTCAGCTATATGGCCCTGCGAGGTTGTCAGTGTTTTAAAAATAACCCTGTATATAGTACGAGTAGCAAAATATAGTACCTAATATATAATTTAGATCATTATTTTTTAAAATGTTAATAATGAAATGAGCAGGTCCCTTGCCTGATGATAAGTGTCATACCAATCCATAAACAGAGGCAACACAAAACATAACTTGCAATTATTCAATCTTGCATTCTGAGTGGTAGAGCCACGCTGTAGACAGTTTTGTCTACAGCATGAATGGGCCGACTCGACCGGGTCTTTACCACTGTCTTACAGAAAATTGACGTAAAGTAGCGGCTTGCTGCTGCGTTTCGTACGGTAAGTGAGATATCCGGAAGCCCAAATCCCCTCCCCTTCCCAATCCCTAATTGTCCCTTTCCTTTAAGATCGGCAACGCGCCCATGATTCTTCTGGTGGTGGGTGGAGATCACTTTCCATCAGGTGACCCACTTGCTCGTTTGCCGGCATATGCTATAAAAAAAACTTGAAAATTTCAAACCCTGCATAGTATCAGACAAACTAACCTCAGCAGGTACACCGATAACTTGTTCCAAAGGCACATTGTTGGCGAAGTCATACTCAATCTGCTTGACACCATCGTTGAAGTCTCGCCTCTTCACAGTCTTGGTGAGGAACTTGTCTTTGTTTTCAGCATAGTCGAATATCATGTTCGGCGGGAGGTTTGCACTGAAAACAAATTACCTCATTAATCTAGTGGCATTGCTGCTAGGTTTCACCTGTACTTAGGCTATGCATCCAGTGAATCTATGAGCTTGGTCACTTGGTGGAGTTAGCATATCGTCGATGAAGTACCAATACCTCCTAACTGACAATTTAGTCCAAAATTACTTTTTTATTACAATAGATGTAAACATAAACCACATCCCTTAGTAACTAATAAAAAGGTAATGTATTGGAAACTATTTACTATCAATAGTTGATCAAAATAAATAAAACCTAATTTAAACAGTTTTTGTAAAATAAAACCTTATTTTAAACAGTCTGGTGTAAAATTTGATTCTCAACACTTTGGAGGTATTGGTACTTCATCGACAATATGTTTTTGATATGAGTCACATACATGACCCAGGGATTGGACCGTGTGTGCCTATGGTGCTAGGACTGTCTCGTCATGGGACCTTAAGTAACTACAATTTTAAGTATCATAAATATGTATAATTCTTGAATTATAAATAACAATAAACTATGTTTTAATGTAAGTAAAATTTAATATGTAATTATATACTTACGTTTCTCCTGTTCCATAGAAATATACAAAATATTTCTTCCCATTGGGTCTTTGAACCTGTAAATATAATTCTGACCTCATTATGTGTCTCGGAAGCTTTATTCTAAGATCATAAATTTAAAATAGGCAAAAAAAACAGTCTTGACAATTAATAATTTGCATTATTAGTTGAGACTATAATAGCACATAGATTAAGCTTTTGGAATTGACAAAACGACAAATTAATCTACAACAAAAGGTTAAAAACCTTATATACAAACAAAACAGTAGCAGTTTGTGTTTTTATACAAAACATTATTGATTATAAAACACATTGACAACCTCCGCGGTGCAGCAGGCAAGTAGCCTGCTAAGAAGCAAGAGGCCATGGGTTTACTTCCTACACCAAGACAAATGTTTATGTGATCCACTAATATTGATTTCAGGTTTTTGGAACTACAAGTCCCTCGAACATACTGATTACCCACAATAAAGGTTTAACCTAATGTGGGGTCAGGACTATATGTGTGACTGTTGGGTGTATTTATTTTATATTATCTAGCTTATTCAATTATGATTTGTTATTATTTACATGGTACATATAATCAGTAATGTGTGAATATTTGTTATCAGTAAGTACTTATCACTTACAATATGTTGCAAAAAAATCATGTCTTTAGCCCAGTTTTCATCAAATAAAGGTTATAAACAAATAAATCTTATATAACACAATTTAGGTAATAGAATTAAAATGAGTAAAAAGGAAAATATTCTTATTGGACTCGCAACAACAGCTTATTGAGCTGATAAGCATAAAACTGTCCACTTTGACAATGAGATAAATGTTGTGTGAGGATGCGTTGGTAGATAAAACAAGGTTCATTTGACAATTTAGGCTTACATCCAACAAGTCCCATATTGGGTGGTTATCAAAGAATTTCGGCACTAAAATAATCGTTGCCAAGTCAACAACAATGAAAACTTCACGAATGTGTGTATTACAGACACTATTTGCATAAGGAGGCCTTGGAAATTTTCGAAGCGTCGCTCCATTATGTCTTCCCGCGCTAAGCATCCTATGAGAAAATCGTACACAACAATTCATCGAAAGCGAACAGTTTTAGGGTTGCATTTAAATAAATGAGCACTCACTCTCGCTGGCCATGCGGGATATCCTTTTACTTTCGCAAATATAAAGTCACCAGACTTATATTCCCTCACTTTTTTGCCCATTTTCAACATAAATACCGCTGAGGTACTTTTTGTCAATTTCTTCAAAGCACAACACGCGACGTTCTCTGTAATATATAAAGGTCTAACTTTAACTTAATATACGAGGACAACCCACACATTAACCACAAATTAATCGTAATTATTCATGAAACTCACAGCGACGCTAAGATAAGAATAACCTACAAAAAAATCTTACCGCGGCAACGATATTGACGGACGGAAGAGAAATAAACATGGCGTTCGATTCCAGTCTTGCCAACTCTAAGAAATTAGAGTCCAAAAAGTTGTTTTTAATTTTCTGTGGAAATCGGTGCAGTGAAATATATTGGCACGTTTTAAAAAGCATAAACTATGTATATTTGGGAGTACATCGCATTGATTAAGTAAAATAATCTATTTAAAAAAAATGGTGTTCGTTGGTAGCGACTACACTTAAGACCGATTGGACCTTATGGCGCAATTACACTTGGTCGTTAGTGTCAGGGTCGTACATATTTTGTAAGGGTCGTTACAAAATATGTTAATCGAATTCGGGCACCCGATGCATTAATTACATTGTTTTACTTATGTTCGGTGACTAGAAAACGGGCAAACGACCCGTGTCCGCGTTCGGGTTGGAACGTGCCTATGGACGTCATGTCATACGCCATTTTCACAACACTACCAAAATCACCAATAATCAATCCGTAGCCGGTTTTCTTAGGTTTTTTGTTTTGTTTTTTTTTTTGTTTTTGCTCATATTGTCCTATAAAGCTTAATCATTAGGAAACTTCGGGTCGGATGTTTACTGTGTACATAGAGATATATGTCTATCTGTATTGTCGTTGGCGAAATCACTGTTGAAACGGTGGAGCCATTTATTATAAAAAGAAGAAGAAGAAGAAGAACAGACTCATTATGATGAGTGGCGAAGAACTGCTTGATAATTGAAAGGAAAACGGCGTCGGGTAACCAAAACGAAAGCTGTTCGTATACGAACTTACTCGACTCCGTTTACTTAGTTTGTCCGAATTCCATAGGCAATCGAATACAAGCTAACAACGAAGTGTAATTGCGCCTTTAGATTAGACCGATTTGGCTCCTTTTATTTTGTTCGCAATGTTCCGAGGCTTTTATAAAAATTGGAAAAGTTGCCCTATAACATTTTTTAAATTCGTGAATACTCAAATTTTGTCGCCGAACGACTAGGCGGTGCTAGCTGGGTGCCGGGTAGCTCTAATGAGCTATGACCTTAAATATAAAGCAAAATGCTAGCCAAAAGCCGGCGAGGAGCGTGCATCACCACGCTGTCCACACGACCAATTGCATGGCAGTTTCTGGCATGTGTTTGTATAGCGACAGGCTGGACTTTAGTTTATTAGGGCACGAATTGAGCGGCGAAAGTGATCACAGGTGGTAGGGATTGAGTCCCTGAATACAACAATACCACTCTCATTAAAAGGTGATGCATAGTTTTCGAGAAATTAATGAAAATATTTTCTAACCTCAAATCACATATTAGGTAAAACGGAACGTTATTATGGGCGACTGACAAAGAAATCGTTATTAATATGTCAAATATATAGTCTGTGATTTTAAAAAATGATGAAACGGAACGTAAAAATTCCGATTATATGTCAGTGTCACTTTTTGGTTCATACTTTATTCCGTTTCCCCCCGAGTTGCGTGAATGTGTTCCTTGAGATTTGTTAACTTTATATCATGTTTGTTGTTTTATTTGTTTTTTAACAACTTAGAAATCATGTTCTGATGGTAGTTAGTGTACCCACTTTGTGGGTAAAATAGGTCGACTTTGTCCCAAAACCGACTTAGGGCACCCCGACTTCACGTAGACTTTTGGTTACCACCCCTAGAGTGTTTTAAAAAAGCCGGAGGCGCGGAGGGAGAGCAGCCCCCGCCCGCTGTAACAAAGGATAGACAACCGTGCGAGCCGTAGCGGCTGAGGCTGGTCGCCGGAGGCGACCAGCAAGCCGAAGCTGCGAAGGTGAGCATGGGTGCCTATCCTTTGTTACGCAAGGGCGAAGGGGCTGCACTTCCCGCAGCGCCGGAGATGTTGCAGAAGTAAATTTGTTTTGACAACAAGTGTTTTGAGGTTAGGTTACATTAATTGGTTTTTCTCGGGAATGGTGCGTCACCTTTTCATGGGAGTGGTACCAGGGGACATGGGACACCTTCCCCCTCCCCCCACACCCCCTTCCAACTCCCATATCGTGCCCTAATATACTAAAGTTTTACCTAGCGACATACTAACAAAATGAATGAAGAAGAGTCTTATTATCAAGTAAAAGAAGGTAAAAGGTTTGGATTTGTACCACCAGGTGGCAGAGTCATCGTCATGCACGTTCCGAACGTATTTTAATCCACCCACATTGTTCTGTAGTCTATGCAAAGTTATAAATTATTTTTTACATTAGCAACCCAGTTACTATGAGTGGTCGTGTCAGACGGATGCTTTGGACGAGCATTTTTCGCGTAAACTAAATTGATTTCTTTTAATTAAATTACAGTGAATAGTGGTGTTACCGATGCGAGTGTGATGTGAGCCATGAGAATTATTATAGTGCATATAAAAACGCGTCAGACTTTTAAAAAGGGGATGTAATAGTGAAACAAAAATGGCTTCAGGAGACACTGATCATATAGAAATAATGGAAAGTGGGGTGTCGAAGAAGACGGATAACGCAACGGGACCTGGCTCGGAGGACGACGGTAATGTTTCAAATCTAATAATACGACACATTCCTTTGTCTTAATCCTATTGTGTTACGATAGTTGTCTAGATTTATTATTACTATACTCGCCCTATAAAATCGTTTAATGTTATTTTTCCTCGTTTTCAGATCGTGACAAGAGTTCAATAGCAGAAAAAAATGCACCGTACGATGTGAGTAGTGTTTTTGGGTATCATTGCACACTAGAGTTATTATTTACGTGAAGGGATGTTTTAAAAATGCACTCTACATATTTACTGGCATTTGCAGAGAAAGCGTTTGATAAATGCCAATGATTTTAATAATTAGCATGCGGAATCATGAGTATGTTCTTCTATTTTATCATACTATGTTATATTCTCGTATCAGCTGTGTTTCGTAAAAACATTGACTTCACAATTGACATACATACATGTATAAATAAAGATTTTTAGGCTATGAATTTTGTCAATTGCTAGTGTTAGAGATAAAATTAAAATGAGACCTTGCAGGCTAAATATGAATGAAAATACACAAACCAAACTATTCAGAGGCACATCTGTTTATAAAAAAAAGCTTATGAGGTCATCATAGGCACAATTCATTTCTTGAAATATATTTTTTTTGTTTCTAATACATTTCATAGTAAAGTAAGGAGATAGTATAGTGGGTCAAATTCTCAATGACCATAATAAACTCATTGATCTAATGAAATCTTTTTTAACAGAGATATGATTGCAGTTTTTATTAATGCAATATTATATTATCGCAAAAGAAGAAATATGTTATCGTAGCCAGGTCATAGCATTTTTAAAATTCTTAATGCATATTGATGGGTAATGAATCTGGCCACATATGTAAGCACTTAAAATTGTATTACATAAGTCTATAAGTATGGAGAAACAAGCACATAAATATTTGCCTCAGGCTTAATATCTAGTAATAACAATATTAAGTGGTATTACATACATATAGCAACATAAAATTGATCAATTGACAATTTCAGAACCCAGTTTTAAAAAATATATGTGTATATATCAAAATATATACACATGTGTGTTAAGTTTTCTGGAAGAAATCTCCATCTATCTATACTTATAAAATAACATGGCCTGACTGACTGACTGATTGATCATCGCCAAGCGCAAACTATCAAGGCTACAAGCATGAAATTTGGACGGTATATTCATTTTGTTATATAGGCACCCACTAAGAAAGGAGTTTAGAAAATTCCACCCCAAAGGGGTAAAAATCGGGGATGATAATATGTATGAAAGCCCGACATTTTTAAAGTTACATAAACAAAATTTTGTATTTCGGTTATTGACGTAAAACAAATAAACATGTGTTTCAGGAATTTTGGAAATTTTAGTTAATAAGAGATGAAAAGGGGGGTGAAAGTTAGTGCAAAAGTGAGTTTGTTTGTTACGCTTTCACACCTAAATCACTAAACCAATTTTGATGGATTTATCTACAGGGATAGATGGGACCCTAGATACGGTTACAGGCTAATTTTATCCCGGAAAATGCTGTTCATGCGGGCGGAGCTGCGAGCAAAAGCTAGTCTGATATAAAACCACTCTTGCTGTATGATCTTTACTTTTATGTTACTTCATTTGGTGTGCAATAAAGAGTATTCTATCTACATATATTAGAACCAATGATACAATATTATATTTATAACTTAATTTATTTATAAAGGTCAAAAGGCATTCAGCCCAAATTGTCAGCTTTGTTTCTATTCAGTATTATTAATTCAAAGTGTTGATTATGTAAAGTATTATTCAACCATATTAAAATGTAAGTAAACAATATGTCACAGATAAGATTCGTTGTTATCTCCACAATTTTGTTTTTACAATGCAACAACTTGTGATGTTTGGCAGTACCTAGTCAGGTTATTTAGGTGTTGCCTTTTTAAAATTTGGATGAACATGTATTTACAGGATTCAAATATTTTCATCATTATCTTAAAAAAAAAAAAAAACATAAAAAACCTAAACCTATCTATAAACATTATGAACATTTTAATTGCGAATGTTTATGTCATTATTGCAAAATTCAATATCTGTTCGCCAGGCAAGGCATGGTTATTAATTGTTTACTCCTCAATAATTATTTAAAATATTTAGTTGCCAGGTTTAGTACCTACTGTCACAATGTGCACATCTTAGGGTATGTAACATGGCCAACATTAATTGTTTTGTTAATTTATTACTATTATTATGATTTAAATTTACTTATTATTTTAATAGGTATAATAAACAAATCTTGATGTCAAATTTGACATAGATCCTTGATAAAATGTGAATTGTTCCATAGATTTAAGGTTTAGTTCAATGTCAAGATAAAATCGACAAATTTAACCGAATTTATCGATGAACTTTTTTTTTTTTTTTTATCCTGGCTCGGCAAAGTGACTACGCTACACCTGATGGTAAGTGTAGCGGATCCAAGAATATTGTCGACCAACGATAAACAATGTGTCCATCGTTGGTCGGCTAGATCATGCCGGCCTGTCAAAGGGCCAAGGAGGGGGGAAGGAAAAAGGGATGGGAAAAGGGTGAGGATCAGGGGGCAAGCCCCTGGGGAGAACCGGATATACACTGGCTGACCCTGGAACGCGACCCACGCAAGGTGGGCCACTATGGCAGGTTTTAGCACCAGTGTATGGTGGTCGCTATCCGGTCGGATACAAGTATCCTCCCACCAGCAAACTTACTATGGATCATAATTTTTGACATTTGTCATCGTTTTTTTATCGACTACATTGAATATTTGGCTGGCTGGAAGGCTGTATAAAGTTGCTCAATAAGATATTTTAAATTTCATCAAATATGTAAATAATATACTTAATTCAAATGGATGTTGGAGGTATTTTAATATCAGAAGCTGAAAGGAGGGTGTGTAGGGACGTTGAGAGGATAAACAAATGATGTCTAAGAGATGCCCAATATCCTTTCAAGTGGATAACAAACGATTCTGGGTACTTTTTAGAATCAATAAAGATATAATAACCATACCCTGTAAATACTTTATATTTTTCAATATATTGATTACATTTTGGTTAACTACTATGTATTGTATTTAAAAATAAACACTGGTTAGTTTGTTTATTTTTTAATGCTACAGTCTAAAGTTATATCTGATGACCAATGACAATGTTAATTTCAGTTGTCATCAATTTGCAAAGGCATCCTTCCAAATGATGCCAAACAAAATATATTTTTTAAGTCTAGCTGCCACATTTGATTTCGATTCGTCATTGTTGTATTAATTAATTTTCAGTGACAAAAAATTGCGCGGGGTATTATTATATCAATATTATAATAAAATATAGGTCAACAAGCTTCGCCAAAATATTGACTCGACAGGCCTCAATAAAAATTATCGAGTTTAGATCCATGCTGCTGATTATCGATACGATTCGATATAATATAAACAGCTTATAGATGATTTAAAGTATCAACTGCTGATCCATACTCCAAATGCTGGAGTGGTAATATTTCGTTCACAAAACAGTGTTAAGTACATCTTAGAAATATGAATTGTTGTGTCATTGGTAATAATTTAATTTGTTTATAAACACACCACTATAATACCCTTTAGTATGTAATGTATATGATTATCTACATAAATAATGTTATTGATTATAAATTTAATAACATGTATGTAAGAAAATAATCTACGGATATTAATATATTCAGCTTTTTATTCTATCAATCATAATATATTTTATTTTTAAAACCTCGATAAAACAGAGGTCAGTTACAGTTGCCGTGCGCAGCGGGCGAGTAGCCGCCTACGAAGCGAAAGGCCGTGGGTTCGATTCCTACACAGAGACAATTGTTTGTGTGATCCATACTGGGTGTTGTGGGACCGCAAGTCTCTCGTAGTTCCTGATACCCACGATACAGGTTTAACCTAGTGTGGGGTCAGGGCTGTGTGTGTGACTGTTGGGTGTATTTGTTATTATTATAAATCATGTGGCTGTGAGCGTAAGCGCGGGCGCGTGCGCATAGCGTTGCGTTTTCGGTTCTTTGTTTGTTTTAAATTTAATTTATTCGAGACTGTTCTTAGCTATGTTTGAAGAAAATCTATTCAGCATTTTCAATGTTACACATGTTATTCTGATTTATGTCAGAGATTTTAATGGTTGGGTTAATTACTTTGATAACATTTCATTTTACTTGGTGAAAGTGTCTACCTTAGTGTCTTTTAGTTACTTTTGTTTAGCACTCCAATATTTTAATTGGTACATTGGTACATTGGTCCAAGACTAAAGTTTTTACAGCAAATATTGATTTGCTGTAAAAACTTTAGTCTTGGACCTTTTGTTGAATCTATTGTAAATTATGATTATAGTTAATTTTTTGAGACATGTAATATTGTTTATAATATTTATAACTTCACTATATTGATACAATGTTTTTTTTTTAAATGAGCTTCTTTCTGCAGATCGGGTAGCGTGTTTCGTTTTGTTGGTACTTCTTACCCCGTGGGGATTATGCCGTAAATAAGTACAGTTATTTTTTAATTCTCAGTTTTAAGTATAGATGTGGTGTGTAAATTCCAATTGAATAACACAACTGCGGCTGCTGTACGTTAAGGAGTTTCAATTTTTTTATTTGGTACTCCATCATCAGATCTTAACTAAATATAGGTAGGTATATGGGACCACATCGCAGCTAAACTCTATTGAATGAAATTTACTCTGACAAAAACGGTCCATAATTGGCGGAGAAATCGATGTACATACTTAAAAATACCCGAATTGAGAACCTCCTCCTTTATTTTAAGTCGGTAAGAGGTTTAAATTCATTCGGAGAATGATATGCAAATGCACGTACAAACTTATACTAGTACTAGATGACCCGGTGAACTTCGTATCACCTACATAATATATTTGTGTAAAATGTGGTCAAAACTTAATACAAATGTTTTATTTACATTAAATGCAATTAAGTGAGGTACTGCGCCATTGCACGTGAGGTAGCCCGTCGCACATTTAATTGACTTCGACGACCTAAGTCAGGTCGTCTCCCACCTCCCTCCGGTTGGACAGTCCTGTCCCCGTCCCGTCCCCGTCCTGTCCGCGTCCTGTCCGCGTCCCGTCCCCGTCCTTTCCCCGTCCCGTCCCGTCTCCGTCCCGTCCCCGTCCTGTCCCCGTCTTGTCCTGTCCCTGTCCTGTCCTGTCTCACTGTCCTGTCTCACTGTCCTGTCTCACTGTCCTGTCTCTCTGTCATGTCTCTCTGTCCTGTCTCACTGTCCTGTCTCACTGTCCTGTCTCACTGTCCTGTCTCACTATCCTGTCTCACTGGCCTGTCTCACTGTCCTGTTTCACTGTCCTGTCTCAATGTCCTGTCTCACTGTCCTGTCTCACTGTTCTGTCTCACTGTCCGGTCTCACTGTCCTGTCTCACTGTCCTCTCACTGTCCTGTCTCACTGTCCTGTCTCACTGTCCTGTCTCACTGTCCTGTCTCACTGTCCTGTCTCACTGTCCTGTCTCACTATCCTGTCTCACTGTCCTGTCTCACTGACCTGTCTCACTTTCCTGTCTCACTGTCCTGTCTCACTGTCCTGTCTCACTGTCCTGTCTCACTGTCCTGTCTCTCTGTCATGTCTCTCTGTCCTGTTTCACTGTCCTGTCTCACTGTCCTGTCTCACTGTCCTGTCTCACTGTCCTGTCTCACTGTCCTGTCTCACTTTCCTGTCTCACTGTCCTGTCTCACTGTCCTGTCTCTCTGTCATGTCTCTCTGTCCTGTTTCACTGTCCTGTCTCACTGTCCTGTCTCACTGTCCTGTCTCACTGTCCTGTCTCACTATCCTGTCTCACTGGCCTGTCTCACTTTCTTGTCTCACTGTCCTGTCTCAATGTCCTGTCTCACTGTCCTGTCTCACTGTCCTGTCTCACTGTCCGGTCTCACTGTCCTGTCTCACTGTCCTCTCACTGTCCTGTCTCACTGTCCTGTCTCACTGTCCTGTCTCACTGTCCTGTCTCACTGTCCTGTCTTACTGTCCTGTCTCACTGTCCTGTCTCACTGTCCTGTCTCACTGTCCTGTCTCACTGTCCTGTCTCACTGTCCTGTCTCACTGTCCTGTCTCACTTTCCTGTCTCACTGTCCTGTCTCACTGTCCTGTCTCACTGTCCTGTCTCACTGTCCTGTCTCACTGTCCTGTCTCTCTGTCATGTCTCTCTGTCCTGTTTCACTGTCCTGTCTCACTGTCCTGTCTCACTGTCCTGTCTCACTGTCCTGTCTCACTGTCCTGTCTCACTGTCCTGTCTCACTGTCCTGTCTCACTTTCCTGTCTCACTGTCCTGTCTCACTGTCCTGTCTCACTGTCCTGTCTCACTGTCCTGTCTCACTTTCCTGTCTCACTGTCCTGTCTCACTGTCCTGTCTCTCTGTCATGTCTCTCTGTCCTGTTTCACTGTCCTGTCTCACTGTCCTGTCTCACTGTCCTGTCTCACTGTCCTGTCTCACTGTCCTGTCTCACTGTCCTGTCTCACTTTCCTGTCTCACTGTCCTGTCTCACTGTCCTGTCTCACTGTCCTGTCTCACTGTCCTGTCTCACTGTCCTGTCTCACTTTCCTGTCTCACTGTCCTGTCTCACTGTCCTGTCCCTGTCCTGTCCCTGTCCAGTCTAGACGCTATACGACCCGTCATCACGGCAAGCTTCGCAACGACAACTCAACAACTACTAATAAATTAAAAATTAATAAAAAAAACATTCTCCAGCGGACAAAATTGTGAATCTAAACCATTCTCAGATCCCCTTGAACACACACAAAAAATTTCATCAAAATCGGTCCAGTCGTTTAAGAGAAGTTCAGGAACATACACACTCACAGAAGAATTATATATATAAAGATAGTTTCAGGGTTCGAAAATATCCGATATTTATTATAAATATCAAAATATCGGATATTTATGATATATATCCGATATATATCAAGTTTGATATATATCAATTTTGTATGAAAGTCATATTATTATTTTATTGTATTATTTATGAATACTGTTTGCATATGTGTTACATACACATACTAAAATTATAAAATAAAAAAACTCGTTTTTGGATAAGGCAAAATCAACTAAAAACCATAAACTCTTCTTTTAGGGCAGAAGTGTTGCTATTTATGGATTAGAACTTACCATCAGGGAGTATGGTTTAACACTACTCCCACGCCATCTATATTTGAAAAGTAGAAATACAGTAACAAACTCTAAAAATTACTTAATAACATTAATTTTTTAAACCATTTTTGTATTGCAATGTATTATAAAAAAAATATTGATATATATCGTCGAAACCAACTTGATATATATCGGATATATATCTTGACTAGCTTTTGCTCGCGGCTCCGCCCACGTGATCAAACAAACAAACAAACAATCAAACTCTACAGCTTTTTAATATTAGTATAGATTTGGGTAGCTTAGCAACGGAAGTCTTCAAATAATATTATTTTGGTAGCTTAGCAACGGAAGCCTTGAAATATGAATAATTTTCCCCGTTTTTGCAACATTTTTCACTGATGCTTCGCTTCTAATGGTCGCAGCGTAATGTTATATATCCTAAAGCCTTCCTCGATAAATGGACTATCCAACACAAAAATAATTTTTCAATTCGAACCAGTAGTTCCTGAGATTAGCGCGTTCAAACAAACAAACAAACAATCAAACAATCAAACTCTACAGCTTTATTATTAGTATAGATATATATCCATTGATATATATCCTCGAACCCTGTATAGTTTATAAATATTTGAAATCAAAATGAGGATAATTTACACATAGCAACTATCTGTGGCTTTTAAAATGCCTTTTAGTTTTTTATTTCAACCAGTATCATGGTAATTTGTAATGAAGGAAAACCACATATTGGTTTTTTATTTAAAAGTTTTTTAAATAGCCATCGCACGCGTGTTAAGCCTGTAGAAACCATTACTCTTTGCATATGATGGTCCATTATAGTGGGCCATCGTAAAGGGTATATAATATATGACAATGTCTAATTTTATACATTATTTTTTAAACACCTAACAATAAAACCTACCTAATAATAAAACGAAAATGTTTTCCGAAAATATAATTAAAATGGGTAAATAATTAGACCGCAGTTTAATCGCGCCTTAAAGGCTGAACGGATTCGGATTAAATTTGGCACAAACGTGGGTAATACGTGATAATATTTATTAGGACATGGCTATTTTTTGTTTCGGGAAAAGACATCAAAGCGGACGGAGCAGCGAGCTAAATCTAGTTAATAATGAATGATGTGGAAATGACGAAAGATTGCAATTTACGGTAATTATGAGAATCAGATGAAATTATTATTAAGTCAGTCAAGGTTTGTATTAATCTGGCTGATTCAGGTTGTTTTCTCACGAAACAATTGATTGTGTTGGACTTGCAACTTGACTGGCCAAACTTTTTAATTCTTTATTATGTCCTGGTTATAATTACTTATGTACTGCTTTTATTTTGTTTTTGTTATCTTTGATGACGAGACGAGCAGGCCGCTCGCCAGGCTCGGTTAATGGTAAGCGTCACGCCTCTCCATACACAGAAGTAACACCAATCAGAACTTCGAAGTACTCACTGAAAAGCACCGGACTGCATTCGTCAACTCGAGACAAGATGTCAAGTCTAATAATGCCGGGTAATTTCCCTGTCTTCAAGGTCCTACAAAGCGGAACACAACAGTGCTTACACACTGTTGCTTGGCAGAGAAATAGACCTATTTTTGTTGCTTTCCGGTTTGAAGGTTATTAAATGAATTCCCAGAGAATTACTGGGCCTTGTAATATTCAACCTCCCGTGTCTCGGGATGATGAGGGCAGTGTAGTGGTGTGCATTATTTTTTGAGTGCATAGTTCTGAGTGTCGTTACTACTGTTTATGGGAAGGCGTGACGCTTCCGATTATGCGAGCGATTTGCTCGTCCCGACATCAGGTTTTTCACTTTTTAATTAATAATTACATGGATAAGTAATACGTAAGCGGGAGACAACCAACAAACACGGTGGTTAGATGCACACTGGTATATTTGCATAGATAAATAATAAAAATACACCAACAGTCAAATACACAAGTCCTGACCCCACAGTAAGATACGAGTCTTGTGTCGTGGGTATCAGGAACTACGAGAGACTTTCGGTCACTCAACCACCCAGACCCCGAAACAAATATTTGTGGATACATTTGTCTCGGTGCGGGGATCGAACCCGCGGCCTTTCGCTTCACAACCGGCTACTGACCCGCTGCGCCACGCAGGCTGTCAAGTCTGATTATAGAAATATAATGAAACAAACCGTTAGCGGGGTGCAGGACGCAGCTAGCACTCAAACTTTGTACTACGCACATACAGATAATGCATTTAGAACAATATACAAACAGTAGTCAATTGACAATTCTATAGATAATACATTATTGTTTATTTTTAAATGTTATTGAAAAATTATTTAAGGCTGTAACTAAAGCTATATCGTAAATATGGCGTTGGGTTACAAGAAAATTCTTAGAAATCATTCGCTAATTATAAAACTTAAGTTTAATATAGCTTTATTGAAGTACTTTCTGTTGAAACAGAATTTGTGTAAATACGCTCAAAAGTTTTAATTATTGCGGTATTCATAATATTTTGACGTAATCTTTTAGTGACTCGACGTATCGATTCAAATGAATTCTTAATTTAAATCATTCATGTAATCGAAAAAGAAAGTAATACATACTTTTGAGTTTAGTATTTTAAATAAAAAGTCGGGAATAACAAACAGAAACCATTAAAAACGATACCGTCACGCTGTATATTGGTCTCGCGAAACACTTCTATTTCAATAGATTTTGTATGGCTTAAATCGACAAGGTCGCTGGCATAGGCGTCACCCTTAAGTTACGCGTGGTTAGGTAACGAACGAACATACATTTCACATTTCCTGCTATCAAATAGATGCAACAATTTCTTTTATTGTTATATCCAATTACAGTAATAAAGTCTCGACTTTCGCCTATCGTGTTGATTAGAAAAAGTTCGATAAATGTCTATGCAAACATTTAGTTGAAAATATGAAAGTGGCAATAAAGCAGGCCAGAATATTTCTGGCGACCGTCGAGATGTGGCACTTCTCGGATCACGGTTGATCTTGTTGTTCTTCTTCTTCTTTGAGTGCCATCTCCTATCGGCGGTCGGCGATCATACAGGCTATATTAATTTTGGAAGCTGCTGCTTGGAACAAAATGATCTTGTGCTCATGTTGAACCATTAGCGATGATTTTTGAGCCATGATACCCTCCTACGACCGGGCGTCCTCCTGCTCATTATTTTCCCTTGAATTATTAATTGGAGGAGTTCATATTTGTTATTTCTCATTATGTGACCAAAATATTCCAATTTCCTTTTTGAATCGAGTTAAGTATCTCTGTTGACTTTCCTATTCACTCCAGCACAGTAGTGTTCTTGATATGGTCTACCCAGGATATTTTGAGCAAAGCGATTTTGCAAAATCTTACATGGAATATATTTCATGCCCGATTTTCCAAAAATCTACGAGATAAAATGAGGCTGCTAGAACCAGAGTGGCCTAACTGCATTTTGATGACTTTTGACCAATTTGTATTTTCGTCAATTTAAAAATCTTAATCTACATGACCAGACCGGCCTAAAATTGGTAACATCATCTTGACATAGATGGCAGTACAAGTCCATTTCGGCCGTGGTTTAAATTGACAAAAATACAAATTGGTCAAAAGTCATCAAAATGCAGTTAGACCACTATGGTTCTAGCAGCCTCAAATTGTAAAACAAAATCAGTATCTTCATTTTACCTTGCTGTGGGTTGGTTCCTTTTTAAGTACGTAAGTAAGTTAGTAAGTAGGTCCAGTCCTCTCTGTGAATAGGACTGTCCGTTTGAAATTCTCTTTTTCTCTGCATTAATACATGTCAATGTCCAACACGCATGTCAAGTTGAACTATAACGCTCTGTAATCCAGTTACCGCATGGAATGCGAACGCAGTGGAAAATACGTTAAATTGAGAATTGTAAAAAACCGACTCAGAAACAAGCTGAAAATAAAAATAATAAATTCTGAGTCGCTGGTATTTCAGTTATTGGTTGAAAACTAAAATTTGGTGACTCAAAATTGGTTATTGAAATAAAACTAATTTAAACGGATTTTATCGCGGTTTTTTTTTATTTTAATTAATCAACCCAGACCACCTTGTTTGTGCAATAGGTCGTCATGTACACAGTACATACTAACATAGGTCAAGGTGGTAAGTCCTTCGTATGCAAGAGGCCGTCTGGTTTGGTACCACCGCTTTGTCTATTTCTGCCGCCAATAAAACAGGAAAAATGTGTAAGCACTGTTGTGTTTCGGATTGAAGGACATTGAAGCCTATGAAATTACTGGGCATTATGAGACTTAAAATCTTATGTCTCGGGGTGACGAGCGCAGTTCACTGCCATGCAGTGCTTTGTAATTCAAAGATCTGTGTTGTGTTGCTTCTGTTTATGGGCAGGCGTAGCGCTTACCATCAGGCGAGCGCATTACTCGTCTCGTCATTCAATGAAAAAAATCTGTCAGGCGTCGATTGTAAGGAGTAAATGTACCGCAACAATATCACTAGCTTATAAATGATTAACTTATAGCGTTATGGGACATGTAGAGGATAAGTTGGATGTACGAAATGCGTACATTTCACTGTGTTGGGATGTCTCCAATACTACAACAGCTGGCAATAGGCCAATCTTTTATACCCCTCAGTGTTATCGACTTCGCACTAACGCTTTTTAGACGCCCGCGTTTTTCGACGTTTATATGCGAAAATACGTTTTAATATGTAGGTTTGATATTGAAAACTTCATCATCGTTATATTACGACAGGCTCCGTGGCGCAGTAGGCGAGTAGCTGTCTGTGAAGCGAGAGGCCGGGGGTCGATCCCCGCACCGAGAACTGCCAATAAACACCATACAAATTTTTATACTTACATAGCATTTGTATGACACTGGACTGCGTTCATCAATCCGAGATAAAAAGTGAAAAAAAAACACAAAATTGCTTAGCCACTGCTGCTTGGTGGCTGAAATAGATAAAGTGGTAGGACCCAGACGGCATCTTGCATACGGGGGGCCTATCTCCCAGTAAAAAAAAATCACTCAAGCGTAAAAGTTACGTATAATAAAGCCCTCTGGGGTCATCTCATAGTGAGTGATCTCCACCGCCCATGAATACAATACCAGAAGAGTCATGGATGCTTCATGATGCAAAGAAAAATTTAATGTGATTTTTCTTTTGTTGCTTCTGCTATATGTACGTGTGTTTGAATTAAATGGTTTTAAATGAGAATTGGGACGCGTAGGGGGGAATTGAAACACAGATAATCTCATTCACCGTACGAAACGGAATGATGAAACGTCGGTTTTCTGAGAGATAATCTTAAATTTATGTTACTAATATTTCCTCAATAACAATTAAATCTAAATATATATAAAACTCAAAGGTGACTGACTGACATAGTGATCTATCAACGCACAGCCCAAACCACTGGAGGTATCGGGCTGAAATTTGGCATGCAGGTAGATGTTATGACGTAGGCATCCGCTAAGAAAGGATTTTAATAAATTCTACCGATAAAATAGGGGATGAAAGTTTGTATGAAATTCTCGCGGGCGGAGCCGCGAGCAAAACTTAGTATAAGCTTTTCACTTAACTCATGAGTGGTTTTTATAATCATATATTTGTTTGACTCCCTACCTATTCATATGCTGAGATGTCTACTATTGGAAATAGAGGCCTATTAAATGAACATTTTTATTCAAGTTATGAATTATAAGCAACGCCCACGAACTGCTGGAAATAATTTATGACGAGAAAGAAGTTTATGTATTAAATTTAAACCTTTTCTAACTGGGGTTTACTGTTCTTAAAATAATGATTTTCTCTTATCTAAGTAGCAGTGCATTAATGAAGGTAGTATTATATAGGATACTGTACCGAAACATCTGACATCCTTTAGACTATGGTGGACAATTTTATGCAATCCGCGATGTATTACTCGAACTACAGCATAGACAGGCAAATGAGCAAGTGGGTCACCTAATGTTAAGTGATCTCCACCGCCCATGGACGCCTACAATACTAGAAGAATCATTGCGTTGCTGACCTTAAAGGGAACGGGTTATTAAAGGATTGGGAAATGGAGGGGCATTTGGGCTTCCAGATATCTCACTCACCGTACGAAACGCAGCAGCAAGCCGCTACTTACGTCGGTTTTCTGTGAGACAGTGGTAACGAGCCGGCCCATTTATGCTGTAGACAAAATTGTCTACAGTGTTGCTCTCCCACTCTTAACTCTGTGAAAATTTAGGTAATATTTTACCAATAGTGTCACGTTTCAAATAGCTTTTCTGTGAAACGTCTAGACGTTCCTGTACTCATTCGATTCTGGCGCTGGCCATCCGTCATGGCGGCACGCTCGCGCCTTCCTTCGCTTAGCTTGTGAGTTTATTGTCATCGTTCTAACCTTACCTATCCTACGAGAATTTATGAACACAACTGGCCTGGTAGTAGTGTCACAGCAAAGAAGGTACTTCAGCGTTGGCATCAACGGTAGTTTCACACCAAATAAAAACAAAAGCACATTTGATAGTGGCAATTTGTTTTGTCACGGAGTATAAACTAATATTTATTAGCTCTGTGGCAATTGACTGGTTCATCAGTCGCGATTGACAGATTTCTCTTTCCTGCTCTAGCCATCGGGGACTACGATCAGCAGAAGGTGACCAGCAACAACTGGATGACATTGACACATCGATTAAAGGATAGTTTTTTTTTTATAATACTTCTGGGATACTTACGTTAATGACTTTGGAATAAGACGGTTGGTGTTAAGAGGTCATGTTATAAAACGACCAAGATAAATACTTTTATAGTAAAAAGTTAGTGTACGGATTGTACATGTTGTAAAATTCTAGAAACTCTCGGGTTTCTACTTTAATATTTTTATCGATTTAGAATTCGGTGCTCGTTAACGAATATATCAACTCTTAAAACCGGTTTTATAACTTTTGTACGTGTTTTTTTACATCTGAATGATTCGTGTTTTGGAGGCCGTCTGGGTAGGTACCACCCCTCGTATCGTCTATTTCAGCCACCAAGCAGCAGTGTAAGCAATGTTGTGTTCCGGTTTGGATATTCCATCCAGCTGAGATAGGGGGAAGGGAAGTTTCATCATCATCATCATCATCATCAGCCACAAGACGTCCACTGCTGAACATAGGCCTCTCCCAAAGATTTCCAGACCGACCTGTTGGAAGCGGCCTGCATCCAGCGACTTCCTGCGATCTTTATCAGGTCGTCCGTATAAGACGGCTCACAGTCACTCAGCGAGCTATAGAGAGAGCTATGCTCGGTGTTTCTCTACGTGATCAAATCAGAAATGAGGAGATCCGTAGAAGAACGAAAGTCACCGACATAGCTCAGCGGATTAGCAAGCTCAAGTGGCAGTGGGCAGGCCACATAGCTCGCAGAACCGATAACCGATGGGACAGAAAGGTTCTGGAATGGAGGCCACGTACTGGCAAGCGCAGCGTTGGACGTCCACCTACAAGGTGGACAGACGACCTGATAAAGGGAAGTTTATGTAGAACTAATTTTTATAAGAAAAGTCTCATGCAAGGCGAATCTGCGAGCAAAAAAAAAGTATAAAAGTTTAAACAATAGTGAGTGATTGTAGTTTTTTTGTTAATTGTGTTTGATGTTACTTTGTGTATAAATTTATTTTTAACACATACGATGATTGAAAGGTCATAAATAATTTTCTTCTAATTTATTATGTATACATACTAAACTAAAAATTTATTGTTACGCAAAATGTTTGCATCGTGTTAAAACTTTTTATCTATTGTTTTGTTTTACTTTTAGCAAGAGGTAAAAATTGATACAAAAACACAACACTGTAAAGTTTATGGAACCCGACTTGATAAGAAAAACAACACAATAACTTTTATTAGTAGCATTGTAGAGGAATTTATTAAACTGCATAGTCTTGATACAATATCAATCTTTTCGTTTATAATAATGACAATCTTTGTGTTGAGACGAAACACAACAACTGTTAGATAAAACAGATAAGCCATATCAATCAACAGATTTGGAGTCATCGAGGCGATTAAATCCGTCGGCCGATTCACAAAAGTTGTATAGGTACTATATTTAGACCGCCCACATATTATGTCTACAACCTACGTTTGCGTTCTATTGATTGCCGTATGTTGGGCGCCAACTTAGGCTATCTCGCATGAGCGTGGTAGTCGAGAGAATTTTAATTCCAGTTTAATCGTCTATATAATTAAATATAATATTTAATAACACCCAACACTCTTAACTCCCCAGTCGGAAACAAATATTTGCGGTTCACAAACGTTTGTCTCCGTGCGAGGATCGAACCCGTAGTCTCTCGTTTCGAGGCTGTTAATATTATATGGAATTAACACGGTTCTATTTTAGTTGATCAATTGCTGATCTTAGGCGATTTGAATCGTCTGAACAGACATAATCGAATCGACGATAAAAATTATATAACTTTTGTTGATTCAGGTCGGTTGATTAACTAAAATCAAACCTTATGAACTGCCTATAAGTTCTTTGTTATCACTCGTGACGTCATTTTTGCGTATCTCAGTTGATCACGAACACTGTCATGATTTTCGGGGTATCTACGTAGAATCTTGTTTGGAGCTCGTATCATTGTCTCTTGAACGCGGTACTCAGACTACAGAGAGCGGTGGCGTTTAAAAAAACGCCGCGTCCCCACAACGCTAATATCGAACCCGGCCGTATCGCTAGAGCCGTCCATTGTGCGAATCGCATGACTCACCAAATATCATATTCTAAACATGGTACGATGACCGGGTGAGGCCATTACCACGCGAACGGACAGTTTTTACGTATTCACAGATTCATATATGAGGCTGTTAGAACCAGAATGGCCTAACTGCATTTTGATGACTTTTGACCAATTTGTATTTTCGTCAATTTAAACCACGGTCGAAATGGACTTGTACTGCCATCTATATCAAGATTATGTTACCAATTTAAGGCCGGTCTGGTCTTGTAGATTAACATTTTTAAATTGTCGAAAATACAAATTGGTCAAAAGTCATCAAAATGCAGTTAGGCCGTTCTGGTTCTAACAGCCTCATATACAAGTTAAACAAATGGCGGAAACGTCGCGCTCGTTAAACGGTACATTTAAATGTAGGTCTGTTTGCTTAGGTTTTTCTTTAACGGATCCTGCTCAGCCTCTGTGCAACCGCATCATTAATGTGTATATAATACGCGTAATTAACTTCTGGTGGATTTGTGCTTACCGAATGTACTTATACTTGAATTTTGCGAATTGTTTGGTAGGGTAATAATTACATTTGTTGGCTTGACGGCATGTTGGCACTTGAGGTTTTATGACACAGAAAAGGGGGGGGGGGGTTATAGCATAGTCTGGTATACGAGCAAATGTGTCAGCTGATGGTTAGTGGTCTCCGTCCATGTACGCCCACAATACTTGAAGAAACTTGGGCGCGTTGCCGACTTTAAAGGAAAGGACAATTAAGGGATGGGATTAGGAATGGGGGGACATGTAAAACTATGACGTGTATTATTACATAAGCTTCTATTTATCCTGAAAAAAAAACATTCACGCGAACGGTGCCGCGATCAAAAGTAGTACGTGTGGTATACAAACAGATTCAATAAATGTATACAGTGTAATATGTAACCATAAAAATGTAAATAACATTGTGTCGCTCCTAATTCTTATCCTCCTCCCCAAGGGTGGGGGGCGAGTCCTGGCAGAGGTCCAGGCTGTAATATATAAACTTGGCGGTAGACAGCCATGGCTCACGAAAACTACAATAGCAGTTTTATGATATGCTTATGAAATACAGAAGGCGTTACGTAAACTATAATGTCCGGATTCTGGACGGCCGAGACGAAGACTTTTGATGAGTAAAGTTTGTTCAGGCACTGTGGTATTTAAATATTATTAGTATTTATTTGAGGCCTACAAGGTGGACAGACGACCTGATAAAGGTCGCAGGATGTCGCTGGGTGCAGGCCGCTTCCAACAGATCGGTCTGGAAATATATGGCTGTGGCCTATGTTCAGCAGTGGACGTCTTGTGGCTGATGATGATGATGATCAAAGTTTGTTGGGATTTTGTATTTCATTATGATGGCGAGACGAGTAGTTCGTTCGCTGGTATACGCCACGCCTGCCCGTATACAGTATTAACAGCACTCTGAACTTTTAACTATAAAGCACTGCTCTGACCCCGTGACATGTTAAGTCTCATAATGTATGCTGTCTCACAGGCTTTTTTAATTGACTGAATAACGATAGGAGCAAGGTGCTCGCCTGATGGTAAGCGCTACGCCTGCCCACAAACAGAGCAACACCACATAGAACTTTGAATTACAAAGCACTGCATGGCACTGAACTGCGCTCGTCAATGCGAGACATGAGATGTTAAGTCTCATAATGCCCAGTAATTTCACTGGCTTCAATGTTCTTCAAACCGAAATACAGTGCTTACACACTGTTGCTTGACGGCAGTAATAGACAAAACGTTGGTACCATCCCAGACGACCTCTCGCAAACTAGGGACCTACCACCTTGTAAATGAAGGATGCTTACAACATTAAAGGCATCGCCTGACAAAACAAGTTTGTAGCCCCAGCGGCTTAGGCGTTGGTGAATCAGTCAGTCAGTAAGTAATTATATATGTATAGTATAATGACATGATTTTTGTTATTCCTCCACGTTCTTAAGAAACTTACTTCGAATTGCAAAACAAAGCGAATAAATTTTTTATGACGTAACCCCAAACATGAGCTGCATCAGGCTGAGCCGCGCTTAAATATTAAGGGCACGGGAACAAACCGAAAATGCGTACAAAACGTACGTCACTCGTGCCACGATGGAAAAATAAAACTGTTAATTACACCCGAAATGTTTACTTGTCGAGCGAAAAAAATATTTGTTTGCGTTAAAAAGATGACGAGAATAATTTTACGATCTTTGCTTTAAATGTGGAAAGATTTGTAGTTGATGGAAAAGGACGCCAGAAGGAATGTCTCATAATATCCAGTAATGACGCTGGATTCAATGTCCTTCAAACCGAAACACAGTGAGCACTGGCCTAGACACTGCTGCTCGGCGGAAGCTATAGATAAAGAGGTGGTATCAAACCAGACTGCTTTTCGCATACTTGGGAATTACATTTATATTAAATAGCTGGTGGTAAGATATTCATATCCGCCCGCATAGCGACCACCGTACACATGGTGTTAAAACCTGCCATAGGAACCCACACACCGTGTGTGGATCGCGTTCCAGGATCAGCCAGTGTATATCCGGTTCTCCCGAAGGCGCAAGCCCTTGACTTGATGGTTGTTTGTCGAGGGTATAGTTGTACATCTTTGTATCCGTTGCAGGGCCCTCAATTTGCTTCGTCCCTCTTCGGTAAGAAACATTTATACAGGCCGGCATGATTCTGGTGATAACCGATTAACTTATTGTTTGTCGGTAGTCGCTGCATTATCGTGTAGTGCAGTCACTTTGCCGTGATCGCATAAAAAAACCACCTAATGCCAGGTCTCGTATGCTCCTATAACTTCAGTTCATTTTGGACGTGTCGTGTTCATCGGTTTGAATGGTGGTAAAAAGAAATCACGACCGTGAACTTATATATAACAAGACACAATAACCCGATGTCGATGACCTGGCCAATTTCGGACGGCGCTAATGTTAGGGAGACTTGTTATATGAGTAGGTGTTAATAATAGTTCCGGAAGTGGGTGAGTTGCGACAGGGCGGTTCTTTTTTTTTGTTTTTGGAAAACGACGGACAAACTAGAAAGAAATAGATATGTAGTATGCGAGAGTTCGTCTGGGTTGGTACCACATTTTTGTCTATTTCGTCCACTAAAGCAGCAACGTATAAGCACTGTTGTGTTACGGTTGGGAGATTGGAAAGCTAATGAAATTACTCTGCATTATGAATGGTAACATCCTATGTATCGAGGTGCCGACCTTGCAGTGGCATGCATTACTTTGCAATTTAACGTTCTAAGCGGTGTTGCTGCTGTTTGTGGCGCTTAACACAAGACGAGAGATCTGCTCGTGTCCAATGCCAATCAAAGGTCTGTGCATTGCCTACCTTTTGAAAAGAAAATGGAATAGAAAAAAGATATATACACAACATATGTACATACATAGTTTAGTCAATTTTATCTACAGCATGAATGGGCCGGCTCGACCGGGTTGTTACAACTGTTTCACCGAAAACTGACATGAATAGTCGTTTGCATTCAAAATTAATAAAAAACCGCGATAAAATTAGTTTAAATTAGTTTTATTTCAATGAGTAATATTCGCGTAAACATAAGAAATCGTTACTGTTTATTTGTGATTCCTACAATATTTTTAAGTGATAAAAAATAATTACAAAATACATATTCAGCATAACACCTTGCAATAGTTAAACATATTCTCCCTATTAATACATTGTTTTTACCAGCTGCTTTATTCTAGTCAGGACTGTTTTATATTTGAAATATTATTATTTCGTTTTCAAACTTCGTTGCTTCATTTAGTTTTATAGCATAAGGGCTCTGTGGTCCGGTCTCTCACGAATCAGACGCGGTTGGAGCCGCGAGCTAAAGTTAGTTAAGTACTAGACTTGTTATACGAGACGACTGGAGTTGGACCTATTACGGTAACTGGCTAATCGTGTAAGATCTATGTGTTACGTAACACAACTGCATTTAAACTGTTATTTATAGCGTATTAACATAATCTAGCTGGAAGTGCGTAGGATACCCACCCACCTGGTGACCAAATGACCTCTTTTATTTTTTTTACCATTTGGTATAAACTGCAGGGGTCCCTGCTAATGGGATACTGGCGACGCCTGCAGTATCTCATCCTAGGGTTAAGGGATTTGGGAAGGGAGGGATTTAGGGAAGGGAAGTGTGCAAGCTCATCGGGAGAACCGGATATACACTGGCTGATACTGGAACGCGATCCACACAAGATATATAGGTCAGTGTGGCAGGTTTCAACACCATGTGTACGGTGGTCGCTATCCGCGCGGATATGAATATCCTACTACCTGCAAAACTGAACTGTTGTAATACTTTTTCGAGGAACTAGTGTTTTCGGACTTCGTTCAAATGTTTGTGTTATCTGCAATTATTTGTACGGGCCTTGATGTTGTGAGACGGAAAGTTTCTCGTAGTTCCTGATACTCGCAAGACTTGCATCTTAGTGTGGTGTTAGGACCCTGTGTGTACCATGGGACGGATGGCAGGCGCAAAATGCTCGTGCTGTCGTAGACGTCGAAGGAATCTTATTTGTAAGGGAACGATGTTGTGTAGTGGATATCAGGAGCTACGAGACACTTTCGGTCTCAAAACACCCAAACTGGAGCAATTATTTGAGGATCACACAATTGTTTGGTGCAATCGGATTCACGTCCTCTCGTTTCACAGTCGGTTAGTCGGCCATTGCGCCACAAAAGCATTCAATGTATGTAACAATTAATTTCAATTTCAATATGTATATGTTTTTTTTTTCAGCCGGCCGTGGGCCCTTCGGGTGCCATCAGCAAGGTCCACAAGTCGGACAGGAAGATCGGCCACCGGCGAGTCGGGGAAGGTGGCGAGATCACCTACAAGAAGATCCAATCTTCTCAGATTATGGGCTCCATACAACTTGGTAAGTCGTTTAGACTCTCTTTCACCACCTTCCGAATAAATGCTATATGACACGTTCAAGTATGAAAGTCACACTCGTAACATATATAGCGGAAGAATAAGGCGTGTTTAGGGATACATCCAGGTATCCCAGTGGCTGCATCGGTCATCAGCGTTTCCTGTCGCAGGCCACTCGATTTGCTTCTTCCCGCTTCGGAGCGTGATTAATTTTTTTACTAGCCTTGTATTATACATTTCCCACTGCTGGGCACGGGCCTCCTCTACTGAATGAGAGGGGTTAGGCCTTAGTCCACCACGCTGGCCTAATGCGGGTTGGAAGACTTCATATACCTTCACAAAAAATCTTATCGGGTTCTCAGATATCCAGGTTTCCTCACGATGTTTCTTTCACCGTTAAAGCAAGCAATAATTAACATATAATATACAAGTGACTTAGAAAAGTCAGAGGTGTATGCTCTTGGGGCTGTTTTCGAACTTGCGACTTTCGTCTCGACAGTCCAGTCCATACCAATCCCCGCCGAGCTATAGCTGCTCTCTATGATTCTGGTTACCACTGATAAACTCATTGTTTGTCAGCGCAGTTCAGTGCTTTGTAATTCAAAGTTCTGTGTGATGTTGCTTCTGTTTATGGAGCAGGCGTGGCGCTTACCATCAGGCGTGCCTTGCTCGTCTCGTCATTCAATGAAAAGGATCATTATTTCCAATCACCATGCCACAGAACTTGAGCCAAAAAAAACCATTCGCAAGGCGAAGGTTCCGCTTATTCACACAAACACATTATGTATTTTGTAAACAAACTAGACACCGGGCATCAGAATGGATGCGCAATGTTCAAAATTAGCATCGCTGCCCACGTAACTTACGTGGATGTGATTATCAATGGATGCGGCGATAACGAAGTCTGCGCGTAACTGTACCGCGATGACGTCATTCGTGAAGCCTCGTTTGATTTGTGGTTTGTCTGTGACGTCATGCTTTTGCGGTTTAAGTTAAATATACAGTGTCATTTTGACACCCTATACTTAAATGAAACCATGTGTAGTGTTCGTTAATACAAGTACTTTGAGCTAAGACACTTTCTTATTAAAGGCAAAATAAAAAAATAATATTTCCTAACAAATTAAATGCCGTTAACATTAGATTAATTTTAAACAGTCTGTATACGCGCGCACACACATATAAAACTCAACATACACACCCGTCATCGAATGAATGAGACACACACACATACATTACCATTAAGCTTGGAATACATGTCGGACGAGCTTAGGCCAACACGAGTGTAGGTAAATTAATACAAGGCAAGCGCTAGTGCCTAGACGTTCGGCAAGTTTATCGAAAACCAATCGAGTAGCCGGCTGTGAAGGAAAGGCCGCGGGTTCGATCCCTGGACCGAGACAAATGTTTATGTGAACCACAAATATTTGTTTCCCGAAACAAACCCAGACCCCGGGCTGGGTGTTGTGAGACCAAAAGTCTCTCGTAGTTGCTGATACCCACGATACTATCCTGATACCCAAAAATACTATCTAACGTTGGTGTTAGTCATCACTCGGCAGCATGTATTGCGAGCTTTATACCGTCAAGGTTAATGTGCCCGTTTTATAAAAACGCCAATCGTACAGAAGGCAAACGGCGCAAAATAGTAATTTAGGAATTGAAATAAATATTAGATTACCCTATGAAATGTAATAAAATCCTAAGTAAAATCGAATCTTGTAACTTTTATAATGATTATTTGTTTTTAGTCAAATTTGTGTTACCTATTTATAGATATGTGCATTTCCCAAACACATTTTTTTTTACGTTTTGTCATTATCAATGAACTAAGTAATACTGTCGCAACTTTTTCAGTGAATGTGTCGAGAGCGTCTTTGTGAGTCTGAGACGTATTTTCATATGTATGAAGTTGCCCTTCTTAAGCGTTTGTGTTTTATAATAACATCGTCAGCTGTGACATTTTATTTAATAGAGTTAAGTGCAAAAACCGTACAGCGTGATTTTAAAGGCTCAAAACTTAAATCACGTTTTTTGGCAAAACTACTACAAGCTCAAGCCTCATGTTTGGTACAAGGTAAGCAGAGGCGATGACGAATATGTGGTTTCATTTAGTAACAGGGTGTCAAAATAACACTGTATATTTCATTGTTTTATGTTGCTCAGAGCTCTCGAGTCTTCTGCACTAATAGTCTAACAAGACTAAGGTTTGCGACTCTGACAAAAGATTAAATAAATAATTAATTAATACATCCAACACTCGCATATATGTAGTCATGACCCTACAGTAAGATACGAGTCTAGTGTCGTGGGTATCAGGAACTACGGAGACTTTCGATCTCACAATACCCAGACTCCGAAACAAATATTTGTGGTTCTCACAAACATTTGTCTCGGTGCGCGGATCGAACCTGCGGCCTCTTTTCACAGCTGGCTACTCGCAAGCTGCGCCACGGAGGCTGTCAAACCAAGAACTGCGAAGGACTTGCGATCCGACAACACCCACACCCGATACCGATATTCATGGATAACACAAAAAACGGTCTCGGTGCAGGAATCGAAGCCACGGCTTCTCGCTTAGAAGCCGGCTACTCGCCCACTGCGCTACGGAGGCTATTATCTTTGTTAAGGCTAGACTTAAGAATATAAACGCTGTATGTCCTGCGGAATTAATTAGGTAATAATAGCCTTTTATTATCCATTCATTTAACCATTCTCAAGAAAGATGACAATAGACAATCAGTCATAGAACCGACAGTTAAAAAAAATCTGGTATAATAAAACACTATTATGCGAGTTTTGATGTAATTATTGTTTAAAATATGTAAATGTAAGCTTACGCCTGTATCTCGATATAGGATAGATAGTGAAGCAATTCGCGCATCCACGGTTCTCCGAGTTCCGTCCTATGATGTGATAGGTGATGATCCTCTCGTCATATTGGGCATAATTTCAGTGCTTTAATGGGCAAGATATTCACCTGATGGAAACTGAACGGAGTAACTTTTAACACCCGTAATAACAGAGGAATTGTTTTGCTTTCAAAATTCTAATTCTTTATTATGTAATTAGGCCACGTTTACACGTCATTTGAATCTACCGGTGCTTCGGTAATGCCAACTGGTCTGAGAAGTAGGACCAAGAAACTCAGCCCTTGATTTTTTTTATCTTTTTTTATACTATTGATTTTTCTTTGAAAAGTTTGAGGCGACCACTTGCTCATTTCAGGGTTCCCTGAAATGAGTAAGTGGTCATCTAATGGCGGGAGATCTCCACCGCCCGTGAACATCTATAATACTAAATGAATCGTGGATTATTTGTCCGACCTTAAAGGAATAGAACAGCGATTGTAATGGGGAGGGCCGATACTTTGTTCGTACGAAACGCGGCAGCAAAGCTGCTTTTCTGCGAGACGGTGATAAGAACCCGATCGAGCCGGCCCATTCATGCTGTAGACAACACTGTCTACGGCCTTAGTTTCTAAAGTGGTCCTGGTGGACCCCCAGGGATCCACGGGAGACTCGACGGGGGTCTACGTTGGCGTGACAAAAAAATAGCGGTTAGAAATATAATGTTCACATTTTTTGTCGAGTTTTGGGAATAAGGTAGAAATGTAGCTGCGGGGGGTTCACCGGAACCAGCTGAATTTTGAAGTGTCCTATGAGAAAAAAAGTCTGGGAAACTCTGGTCTACAGCGTTCTTCTTCTTTCAAACTCGCTCCTTACATTTAAATAAGTAATGTTTACTAACTACACTAATAACTTGTATTACGTCACAAGGAAATAATTAACGATAATTAGTTGTACTTTGATGTTATTTCAATTAGAATCTACGTAGTGAATTAATAGAATAGGGTTCTAAGCATTGTGCGTTGGTGGATTTATCGATATTAGACAGGGTAATGTTAATGATGGGGTGTTGAACATGGGTGTATGTATTTAGTAAAATATGGAGATAATTTCGTGTATAGATTCACACACGTCTTCATGATGGCGAAATATATGCTGGTGGGAGGATACTTGTATCCGACCGGATAGCGACCACCGTACACTGACACTGGTGCTAAAACCTGCCATAGTGGCCCACCTTGTGTGGGTCGCGTTCCAGGGTCAGCTAGTGTATATCCGGTTCTCCCCAGGGGGCTTGCCCCCTGATCCTCGTCCTTTTTCCTTCCCCTCCCCCTTGTCTCTTTGGCAGGCCGGCATGATCTTGCCGACCAACGATGGACACTTTGTTTATTGTTGGTCGACAGTATTTTTGGATTGCACTACACTTACCATCAGGTGTTACGTAGTCACTTTGCCGAGCCAGGATAACAAAAATAAAAAAATATTTTGTGTTTAATTGATGTAGGTATATAGCTCTGATTTATTCTGTAAATAAATACACCCAACAGTCACACCCCTAGTCCTGGCCCCACACTAGGTTAAAATTGTGTCGTGGGTATCAGGAACTATGAAGTTGAAGGTATGAAGGTTGACGGTATGAACTTGCTTAGCGTATGTTTTCTCTTCTATCATAAATATAGTAGTTTTTTTTTAAATAAATAACACCCATTCCAGTCATATACATTCCCTGATCCCACAGTAAGTTACGCTTATCCTATGTCGTGGGTATTATAAGGTACGAGAGTCTGTCGGTCTCAACACCCAGAATTGAAAGAAATATTTATGGATCACACAAACATTTGTCTCGATGCAGGGATCGAACTCTCAGCCATCCGCTTCACAGACCGCCCCACGGAGGCTACTGTACATATAAAAAAATACATACGCACCGGCCTGTAACCCTAAGGGTGTAGTCAGGTGTAACCAGTACGCCTATATTGCGCCGAGCGTGTCTCCGTCCCATCATGTGCCTATCGCCATACCGGGCACAATTCCAGCCTAAGATCTAACCATTTCGTGATGGAAAAACTCAATATCACTTTTACCCGACCCGGGGGATCGAACCCAAGACCTCGGGATTTGCTCCTTCCCTCTCTGAAGAGGGAAGAAGCATTTATATAGGCCAGCATGATTCTGGTGACCACCGATAAACTCATTGTTTGTTGGTGATCACTGTTTTTCTTGGACTGCACTACTACGCAGCTACGCTTACCGACAGTGTAGTGCAGTCGCTTTGACGTGCCATTATAAAAAAAAATATCTTATGCCCTTTTTATAATTCAATTATGTAATATGCTATCGTAGCTCTTCGTACGTCCGCGTGTACGTTACTCCACTAACCTAAATTGAGTGGTTTGTGTTAACCGCGCTCGCTCTGCATGCTAGATATTATGTGCCCACGTATTATCCACAAGGTCGACAGTAGACACCTATTTATATTGTATTGTCTATGTGGTTTATTGTAAATACATATAAAAGGGGCGGATTGTGATGGGAAAATAAATTTCAGTTAGGATCCAGGTTTAATAACTTAACTGTTTATTTATATATAGAGCAGGACAAAGAGATTGCACTACACCTAATGGTAAGCGTAGTGCAGTCCAAAAAACTAGCAACAAATAATGAGTTTATCGATGATCACCAGAATCATGTCGGCCTGTATAAATGCTTCTTCCCTCTTCGGAGAGGGAAGGAGCAAATCGAGGGGCCTTTATAAATGTCTGAATAGATTTTCTTTATAGTCAAGAAGTATCTCGATTAAAGCATGTTTCAAATAAAAAACCACATTCAAATAGGTCCAGTCGTTTAGGGGTCAAAAATATAACATCCTTCTGTTTTGTGGAAATTGAAAGGCGTGTATGTTACTTACTATTCTTTTCTGTAACGTAACTAGTGTGCCCACGATTCGCCAATCTTCTTTACGTCCTATGACGTGGTACGGGACTAGTCTATCGGGCACAAATACCTATCCCTCACGAGTCGTGTCTGACAGACTCCGTGGCGCGGTGGGCGATTAGTCGGCTGCGAAGCGAAATGCCGTGGGTTCGATTCCCGCATACCCCATATTCCCGAGACATATGTTTGTGTGATCCACCAATATTTGTTTCGGTAGTCCCTCGTAGTTCCTGATACCCACAATAAAGCTTAACCTAATGTGGGGTCAGAACTATGTTTGTGTTTGTTGCGTGTACTATTATTATTGATCAAACAAATAACTCAAACACAAACTGTTACCACCTGACCTGGGATTCGAACCCAGAACCTCACTGGTTTCACATCTTGCCTCTAGACCTATAAGTCGATAGTCTCCGACACTAATTAATTGTCACACTGTTAATTATATTTATATCATTCATTATATGAACCTTGGTATGACTAAAGCAACGCAAATGGATGCGTTTGTGTGACCAACATACTCATACAAACAATATGCACGAAATAGTTGACTCATTGCGTGAGATTACACGCCCCTAATTACATATCAACAATAGCATGTCAGTTTTATGGCAATGAAAACTAGCAAGTAACTAGGTTATACGACTGCTTCATGTCATAGAAGGAGAGCGCCGAACGGTATTGGAAACGAACTGATCCCTCTTGCCACCAAACGAGGAGGCGCTGCATTGGGTTGACGTCTGACCCAGTGGAAAGGCTTTTGTAAAATTCCTGCATGGTTTCCCCTGCTTGTCGTAAGAGACGACTCACTGGCGCCGCCTGAGGTCGTTGTCGCGCAGCGATGGATGCGCAGTCTTCGTACGTAATGTACATCGTAGGAGCGACGCTGAGATGGATGGCAGTAGAAATTAACGTGGTGCCAGTGACGTCGATAGATGCCCTTATTGTGTTGGGTGCCTAAGTCATATAAGAGACGGGCCGCAACGCGGCAAGCGCAGGAGCGGTACCAGCAGCAATTCCATGTTCACTCAGAATACCCGAGGCCGTCCCGCTTGCGCCGGAGACGATTACCGCTGGGGTATTTGGTCGGTATAGCAGTGTAGTTATTTTGATGAGGGACCCGATTCAATGCTACAGTGGTCGTTCGGGACAAGTGGGTCGGTAGGCTGTTGAGTCCGGCATAACCATCACTCTATAATCTGTTTGTTGGAAACAGTAAAACACCTTATCTAGGACATTTCTAAAGAAGACTTAAATTTGATTCACGAGCATATTTATTAATATACTTAGCGCGAACAAAGCCGAGACCGCAAACTAGTGAAGAGTAGTAAACAAATCATTTGATACGTTGCGTTGTGTCACAACTCAGACCGATGCAGATGATATCAACTTTGTTAAATAAACAACGACCTTCGGACTGCAACTGATGTATTTTTCTTTTCTGTTATCGTGTTATCTAGTTGTTCTTATAGTATTGTGGGTTTTTATGGGTGGTGGATATCACTTAGCAATAGATGACCCAATTGCTAGTTTGGCGGCCGCTCCTTTAAATAATGAAAATGTAATGAAAGTAAATAATAATAATAAAAAAGTTTATTTATAGCACGAGAAAAAATACACTAATTACACAAACTAGACTTATGTTAACAAAAGTTGGCATATCTGAGTAGAGCATACAAAATTATCAGGGTCCCAAAACTAGGGCATGCCTGTATCTTGGGGTACTTATAGAAACAGTTACAAGTAGCCGAAAATGCTCAAAACACAGGTAAACAATTTTAAATCTAAAATTAAACAAATAAGATAAAATAGAAATTCAAATTAAAAACAATAATAATGTGTGTTATTGCTTCCGTTAATTGACAAGCATGGCGCCTACCGTCAGTCGAGCGACCGGTGGGTCTAGTCTCACATACAAATACGTTTACAGATTTCTAATTTATTAATTCATTCACTATTGACGAAACGTCGTAGTCATGGGAAAAAGACGTTCGAAAATTTATTTCGTATTCGACTAACATGATTTAAATTTAATCGTACTAGCAATTTTAATTTATTATAGTTCCCACTAGGGGCTAATGCTATTCGGTGTATGAAGAGTACATGAAAACTATCATCGTCTTAAAAAAACTATCACAATTTGTGCTTGGTTTATTGCTCGTTTCGACATTCAAGCAAATATTTTTTTTTAAGATAAATGTAATTCCTTTCGAGTAAAGTAGTGTTGTTTCAAAACATCTGTAATCCTAAAACCACTCTTAATAACTACTGGTTATCTACAACTAGCTGTCCCTCGCGGTTTCATCTGTATATTACTGCCCTGCTCCCATGGGTCATAGCGTGATATACATATAAACCTTGCTCATGAATCACTCTATCTATTGCTGAAAACTGCATTAAAATCCGTTGAATAGTTGAAAGGGTCTAAGCGAACGGACAGCGGAAGCGACTTCATTTTATACTATGTAAAGATGTGTAATTGTAGTACTATGAGGAATGAAACACTCGACTCAATAGAAACTCGGTAACTTTTAATAGCAAAAACACATAGTTACAACAATTATACATTAACACATTTTTTAGAAACGCATCGGACCCGGCTACGTGACTCGCGCCGCCACGCCATTTTCTTACTTACTAATAATGGGGTTCGCGCGGCTCGCAGGCCGCGCGCTATTGGCGGATCGCGGATGGCGTGTCGCGGTCGGGGAGCCATCGGCAGCGCGCGATACAAAGCGCGCGAAATTTAAACGCTCGTTACAGACTCCCCCTCTGCTCCAAACAGTGCGCCCTCGCGTTTGGAGTAGGAAAACGGAAATATGTGTTACCAAAAACATACATACTCAAATTACACATAATACCTACTTAACGTAAAAACCTTAACATCTTTTACGCGGACGCCCCCTTCTACGCTTTTCATGCACCGGGTCTTGAAGTTGACCGACAAAAGGGGTAAGCTGAGAAACATGATATTTGCCTAAAGCGTTACCGTTGCTATGTTCTAAACGGTAAGTCGTACTGCTCAACACTTCTTTAATTATATAGGGACCATCGCGCCGTGGTATGAATTTGGGGGTTTGACCGCGACCAGTATCATTAAACCCCTGAGTCTTTAATAGAACTAAGTCACCTACCTTATAATCAGGCGCGGGTCGGCGTTTCTCATCAGCGTACTTCTTCTGAGTGACCTGCACCTTCTCGTGCGTGTCTCTGGCATCTATCAGAACAGTCGTCAACCGTTTCAAATAGGGTGTGACGTTAGCCACGAATTTGTCGGCATCTAAGATGGCGCGCATGTCGTTTACGACATCGGCGGGTGCTCGAATTTCACGCCCGAATGTAAGCATAGCTGGTGAAAATGACGTACTGTGGGTGACAGCAGAGTTCATAGCGAACCTGATAGCAGCCAAGTGGACATCCCAAGTCGAGTGGTCCTGACCAACGTAAACGGCAAGCTGCGGCTTTAGGTCACGGTTCTTGCGCTCCACTGGGTTAGCTTGAGGATGATAATATGGGGTCAACGCTTGGTCGATCCCGAACGCGAAGCATACCTGCTGCATCACCTCGCTGATGAACTGTACGCCATTGTCACTGATAAGCCGGCGAGGAACTCCGTAGCGTAAGAAAACTTCGTCAATCAAAGTTTTAGCGCAATCCAAACTCGTTGCGTTCTTTAGTGGAAACAATTCCACCCATCGAGAACAAACGTCCTCGGCGATAAGGATCCATCGGTTACCTGACTCCGTTACAGGTAGCGGCCCGAACAGATCTACGGCGACTACTTCGAACCTTTGTGCCACAGCTGGGGTCTGTACGAGACCAGCTGGCTTGCGTGTGTCTGCCTTGTATCGCTGACACGAGGGACACTCCTTGACGTAATCTGCAATGAATGCTCTCATACCTGGCCAATAGTAGCGTGCGGCAATAATCTGCAGGGTGCGTTCGACACCTAGATGACCGGCATTCGGAGCATCATGATACTCAGACAAGATCTTGGACCTCTGACTTACCGGGACGACGAGACAGGCGTCTTCGTCTTCACTCGGTTCAGGATTGTACCTGAAAAGTACTCCATCAGACATAATGTAGCCACGATCAGCCCACGATCGTGCCCTAAGTGGTTCGTCTTCAGCTTCCAAGTCTTGTATAATTTTTCGGACGTCAGGATCTTGAAGTTGTAGTGCTCTGTAGTTGGACGCATTTTCTGATGGGACGTCAACTACTGCGTGACATACATCACATTCGCTAGGCGTGTCTGTACAAGCTGGGCGTGAGAGTGTGTCGGCGATCACATTTGACTTACCGGGGGTGTACTCGATGCGCAAGTTGAATTCTTGGAGAGTAAGCGCCCACCTGGTTAAACGACCGCTCGGAGACTTGACGCTCATCAACCATCTCAATGGCTGATGGTCCGATTTGACAATAATCTCAGCACCTTCTATATAACCACGGAACTTATTGACGGCCCACACTACCGCCAGCGCCTCCCTTTCGGTAGTCGTGTAGTTCCGTTCGGCTTGAGTTAACAGACGGCTAGCATATTCTATGGGGCGCTCATCGGGCCCCTCCCCCTGCATTAGGACCGCCCCGAGACAGTAGCCACTGCTGTCGGTCCTAAGCGTGAATGGCTGAGTATGATCAGCTTGACGTAGTATAGGCGCAGACACCAAGAGTCGCTTTATATGGTCGAAAGCGGATTGCTCTTCAACGGACCAACGCCAAACGCTACCCTTCTTTAATAGTGACGTCAGCGGTCTAGCTATTTCAGCATAGTTGGGTATAAAGCGTCTAAACCAGCTCGATGTCTGAAGGAAACACTTTAGGTGCTTCAAATTTGTTGGAACAGCCATGTCGCTAATGGCAGCTGTTTTATCCGGGTCCACCTGGATACCACCTGGTACAATCAAATGGCCTAAAAATTTTACAGAACGGCGAGCAAAGACACTTTTCTCGCGGTTCACTCGCAAATTGAACAGTTCTAAGCTGTCGAATACGGCCTCCAGGTCTTCCAGGTGCTTGCTAAATGAGTGGGAAAGGACGATAAGATCGTCAAGATAGCATAAAAGGGATATACCTTGCAAGTTGGACTTGAACCTGTCCATCAAACGCTGGAAAGTCGCTCCAGAATTTCGCAGACCCATGGGCATACGTTTGAATCTATATGTCCCGAGAGGCGTGACAAACGCAGTTTTGTCACGGTCTTCTTCCGCCAACGGTGCTTGGAAGTATCCAGACCGTAAATCCAGAGTTGTCATGAAGCTTGCAGTTTTAGCTGCATGTAGCACGTCATCTATGCGCGGTAGGGGATATCTATCGGGCTCTGTGACAGCATTTAGCTTCCGGTAGTCTACACAAAGCCGCGTGCTCCCATCCTTCTTAGTAACTAAAACAACGTTGGCCGCCCATGGTGACTCACATTCTTCGATCACGTCCGCTCGTAACAGCTCGTCTAACGCCTTCTCTAAAATGACCACCTTACCGGGAGACATACGATATGGCGGGGAAGCTATAGGTTCTTGTTTTGCATCTACTTTAATACGATGAGTAATAAAACTTGTAGGCTCACCTTCTGCGGCGAATCGACTAGCCTTCCTCGCGATCAGCTCGTTCAGCTGTGCGCGTTGCTCCTCAGACAGGTGGACACACTCCTCAGGTCTCAGGCTCAAAGCCTTGGTGACGTCATTGCACAAAAGGTCCGCGTCACTAGTAGGTCTTAAATGATACGAGCTAACTAGATCATACTCACGGTCAGGTGCAGTAGCGAAGCTCCACTTACCTTTGACTAAGTTGAGTACCATGCCGGCGCGCATGATGAAGTCGCGTCCTAAAAGCGTTCTCGTGTCCGCCCCCGGGATCACAGTGAACGAAGCAGGAACTTCCCGATCCTGTAGTTTTACCGTAACTCTGTAGAAAAGAACACTACGCAACTTTTCAGTACCGTCGGCCAAGCGTATGTAACGTGGCGATTCTGAAAAGTGAACACCACTTCTTTGAAATATGTGGTGAAGCAAAGGACTCGCAATGCAGTGCGTAGCCCCTGTGTCCACAATAGCGATCCCAACTTGACCTAAAATGGTAATGTTTACCAAGGGATGACACTGGTCGTGGTCAAAATCATTGGACGAATATTTAGCTTCCACAATGTCGGTGGGTACATTATGGCGAGCGACCATCTGGTCATGGTCGGAAAACAACTGGTCACTGGTACTTATATTTGTAGGATAATATTTCTCATTACCTGTGTAATAACATTCATCGCAATTAGGAATGTTACTAAAATAAGTACAATTATCAGAATAAGGCCGTTCGTCAGAATACGGACGTTTTTGAATAACGTCCGAATACGAACGCGCGCGATCGCGGTCGGCGGATATCAAAGGGTGCGACTTAACGTTTCGAACATGCATCGATGTTTCGCGAGTTAATGCATTCTTGCGTAAGCAATTGTTCCGACGAGATTTGTCACAAGTTAAGGTGTTAAACGATGTGCTGTTAGGGACAACTTTTTTATTATTACATTTCTCGCATTTAGATTTAATTACACCGGGTTGTCCGCACCCGTAGCAACGCAAGGTTTGGTCGCCCCTGTAAGATTGCATCTTATTATTATAATTTCTACACTCGTCTAATAGGTGACCATAATTTTTACAATACGAACATCGCTTACGAAGTTGTTTAGGAGCATTGTTTGGAGCAGATGGGGTTTGCGTAAGTTTTACCTCCGGTTCGCAAACATTGTTAGAAACGTTGCTTGGTACCTTAGTACATACTTTGGGTGTACTTACGATTTTCGATTGATAATGTACCTCTGCCAATGACTCCTCGACATGACGTAACTTAACAACTAATTCTTCGAACGAACTCGCACTTTCGCGGGTTAACCGCTTACGCACTTTGCGATCTAATAGACCATACACGATATCCACTTTAACCGTATCACACAAATCATATGGCAGTTGGCTCATCAAGGCCCTAATCCTGCACGCAAACACATCACTGCGTTCCGGAGGGGTGTGTTCATACGCGAACATATCACGGAACAGTTTATAGGCGGGTTTCGCGATCCCGTACATCCCGCGGAGTTTTGCGACGGCGTCGTCCCAGTCGTGGACGTCTTTCTTGATGCCTTGCCACCAGACTGCCGCGTCTCCAGTGAGAAGCATCGGCAGGCCTCGTAGGGCGTTCTCGTCGCTAACACTGGCGCAGTCTTTGAAGACCAGCACCGTATCGATAAACGCCTCCAGCACCTCGGCGTTTCTCGTCGCTTCGTCGAAGCGGGCCGAACACTTGCTAAAATTGCCTTCTGACTTCATTCTGGCGGCGCCACCCGGCCCGGGTGAAGCCGTGGTCGAGGCTGTGAGCACAGTTTCTAACAACTTTCGGTTGGATTCCGCTTGTGCTTTGGCGAACGTTTCCATCAACTTGAATAAGTCACGTTCGAGTATCGGCGACGCTGGGGCCGGTATCGGCGCAGCCAGCATCGGCGCGATCGGCGTCGGCGCGGTTGGCGCCGGCGCGGTCGGCGTCGGCGTACATGCTGACGGCTCGACAAACGTAGCTTCGTGGGTATCCGAGTCTGAGTCCGTCGTAGGGGGTAGCTCTCTGCCGCTAGCCTGGGTCTGGCCGCGACGGGTACCAATCCTCTTGTATGGAAGAGGCATGCTTCCGCGGAAACTTCAGATGGCGATTTCTTCACGTTTAGCCCGGCGGCGTGTTTGGCCGCAAGTTGTGCGCCACTATGAGGAATGAAACACTCGACTCAATAGAAACTCGGTAACTTTTAATAGCAAAAACACATAGTTACAACAATTATACATTAACACATTTTTTAGAAACGCATCGGACCCGGCTACGTGACTCGCGCCGCCACGCCATTTTCTTACTTACTAATAATGGGGTTCGCGCGGCTCGCAGGCCGCGCGCTATTGGCGGATCGCGGATGGCGTGTCGCGGTCGGGGAGCCATCGGCAGCGCGCGATACAAAGCGCGCGAAATTTAAACGCTCGTTACAGTACTGATAAATAAATCAAAACGACCAACGGTTTTACGAATACACTTCTAAATAATATATTCAGAACATCTGTGTAATACACTAACGTACAAATTAGAACTAACGGCAGATAACTTGAACTCTAATTATGACGCAGCTTGACTAACAAATACAATTAGGGATAACATGCTATTGTGTACAGCATGGTAGAGCATATCGTTGCCGGCTACTCGCCCGCTGCGCCACGGAGCTGACAATGTTTGAATGTCAAATCTCGCAAGCGACGTAATAGAGCCTAAAGGCCCATTTACATGATGCCATTTTCTTGTACGTACAAGGGCAATAATTGAATGCAATACATTACGCGCAATAATTGATCTTCAAGAATTGTAAGCAACTGTTTACACGCGGGTATAAGTAAAAAAATGGAATGCAATTATTGCATGCAAGTATTGACATAAAATAATTGCAAATGTCTTTTGTTTACACCAATACAATTATGTTTAGGCGATTATTGCTTACAAGTTTTGACTTGTCTAAACACAGGCTTGTACGAGCGTGTACCATTTATTAGCGGGTAGCTTCAAGTATTGCACGTATTTGCGTTGGCAAATTTTTCATTCAAGTGTTGAACGTTTTAGAAACTATGTTTATTGAGTGGTATGAGTCAAAAAGTGTTTAAATTCGGTTCTGCTGATTTAATCAAGTTCATAGAGATTTATCGCAAACATGAGTGTTTATACAAGGTTAATTTTAAAACACCAGCAATCTCGCAGGACCAGATAGCTGACCCCATACGGAACAACTTTTGTTCTACGAGTTTGGATATAACTCAATATAATAAAAAAAAATGATTTTACAAGTTTTTGTTGTGTCGTGTTTTTCTTCGTAGACTGCGGCGCGGCGCGGCGTGCGCGCACGACATCAAAGGCGGCCGGTCAGCTGCTCGGGCGTTGACCGTCAAAGGCGCTAGCCCGGTTCCCCACGCTTCGCGTGTTTGTTTACGTAATCTGCGATGCGCGTTGTAACATTCAAGACGGAAATTAAATGAATACTTATTTTTGTATGAAAATAAAATCTAACAAATTATCAAAAGTCGTAGAACAAAAGTAGTAGCTTATAACCTTAGGAATCTACCCCTGCGAGATTGCTGGTGTTTTAAAAATAACCCTGTATATTTATTTGACAGCCTCCGTGGCGCAGCGGGCGAGTAGCCGGCTGTGAAGCGAGAGGCCGCGGGTTCGATCCCCGCACCGAGACAAATGTTTGTGTGAACCACATTGATTTGTTTCGGGGTCTGGGTGTTGTGAGACCGAAAGTCTCTCGTAGTTCCTGATACCCACGACACAAGACTTATTCTTATCTTATATCTTACTGTGGGGTCAGGACTATGTATGTGACTGTTGGGTGTATTTATTTATTTATGGGAAATGTGTTTCTCAATATTTCTTGCCTCAGAAGAGCAGCCTCTTAATACACCCTCACTCACTGCCCTCATGTTTGCAAATGAAGAGAGAATCCAATTGAATACAAGAGTTGCTTAAGAAATTATAGCATGTGTTGTTTACACCAATATAAGTTTTGATACAAAACTTGTATAGCAAATCAAGAATGTTTCGTTTTGTTTAGACCATGCAAGTCATTTATTGCTTCAATTTAATTGTATGCAACAGGCAAGAAACTTGCATCGTCTAAATGGGCCTTAAAGGCCATTCTTGATTTGCTATACAAGTTTTGTATCAAAACTTATATTGGTGTAAACAACACATGCTATAATTTCTTAAGCAATTCTTGTATTCAATTTGATTCTCTCTTCATTTGCAAACATGAGTGCAGTGAGTCAGGGTGTATTAATCGTTGCTGCTCTTCTGAGGCAAGAAATATAAACACATTTCCCATAAATAAATAAATACACCCAACAGTCACATACTATTACATAGTCTTGACCCCACAGAAAGATACGAGTCTTGTGTCGTGGTTATCAGGAACTACGAGAGACTTTCGGTCTCGCAACACCCAGACATATTTGTGGATCACACAAACATTTGTCTCGGTGCGGGGATAGAACCCGCGACCTCTCGCTTCACAGCCGGCTACTCGCCCGCTGCGCCACGGAGGCTGTCAAATAAATATATAAACACTCATGTTTGCGATAAATCTCTATGATCTTGATTAAATCAGCAGAACCGAATTTAAACACTTTTTGACTCATACCTCTCAATAAACACAGTTTCTAAAACGTTCAACACTTGAATGAAAAATTTGCCAACGCAAATACGTGCAATACTTGAAGCTACCCGCTAATAAATGGTACACGCTCGTACAAGCCTGTGTTTAGACAAGTCAAAACTTGTAAGCAATAATCGCCTAAACATAATTGTATTGGTGTAAACAAAAGACATTTGCAATTATTTTATGACAATACTTGCATGCAATAATTGCATTCCATTATTTTACTTATACCCGCGTGTAAACAGTTGCTTACAATTCTTGAAGATCAATTATTGCGCGTAATGTATTGCATTCAATTATTGCCCTTGTACGTACAAGAAAATGGTATCATGTAAATGGGCCTTAATTCAAAAACAGTTCGAGTTTCAACCACTACGCGACCACTTGTAATTATTATTATGTAAACTTTTTAGTAATAATTATTAGAACATCTAATATATAAAATTCTCGTGTCGCGGTGTTTGTAGTTAAACTCCTCCGAAACGGCTTGACCGATTCTCATGAAATATTGTGTGCATATTGGGTATATCTGAAAATCGGACAATATCTATTTTTCATCCCCCTAAATGTTAAGGGTAGTCCACCCCAAATTTTTTTATTTTTAGATTTTTTTTTTTAATTTTTTTATGATACAGCATTAAAAAATACATACAACCCTAAATTTTTACCCTTTTATCACCAACCCCTATTTTTTAATAGCCATTTTAGTAATCTTTTATCCCGGAAAAAGCAGATCACGCGGGCGGAGCCGCGAGGGACAGCTAGTAATTATATACACATATGATTTCCGTACAAAATGTTTGAACCAATCAAATAGCTGGATTTTGATCACCTTCAAGGCTGTGTGATATAGTAAGATCCTTATATATTTCTGTACGAGAAAATATTATGTACCAAAAAACGTATGCATCAAATACCAAGGCCCAAATCCTCCCCATCCTGATCTCTTTCCATTCGCTGGTGGTAGGATATTCATATCCGCCCGGATAGCAACTACCGTACACATGGTGTTAAGACCCGTCATAGTAACCCACCTTGTGTGGGTCTCAATCCAAGATCAGCCATATCCGGTTCTTCAGAGCGGTCTTGCCCCCCCTCCTTCTATCCCTTTATCCTTCCCCTCCCATTTGGCCCTGGGATGAGATACTGCAGAGGTCGCTAGTATCCCATTAGCAGGAACCCCTGTAGTTCAATCCAAGGGTAAAAAAATCTTTCCTTTAAGGTTGGCTTCACGACCATGAGTCTTCTGGTATTGTAGGCATACATCGGCGGTGGAGATCACTTACTATTACGTGACCCACTTGCTCGATTGCCGGCCTAACCTATAAAAAAATGTGACGTCACCAATAACATATAAAATATTGTGGTCTCATTACGTAACGAATTTTGATAATGAAAAATGAGAGAATGAAAGGTTTTAGTCGGTAGGACGGTCTAGGCCGGTCAATCCAACATAATTCGCACGTTGAAAACAAAAGTGACACTAAACGAAAAATATGTTTATGGGAGATTAAGTTTAAATGTTTCATAAAATAGCGTTCATAATTAAACATCGTCAATTTTCGTTTAGTGTCACTTTTGTTTTCAAGGTGCGATATATCCTAAACACGTCCCGGCATCTGTAAACGGATTTGATCGTGATAAAAAAAGGTAAATAGAATTAACAGATGACGAAGTCACGGCCATTCGCTCCACAGGAATTGTAAAGGTCATGACAAAAAGCATTCACGGCCTTTGAAAGTAAACGAACATTAAATTATAAATCCAGTAACGGAACGATAGGTACCACCTTGTATTGTGGATGCCGATGTTTCGGAATTTCGGTAAAATATTTCAAGTATGGACAGTCTGTGGCAAAAAAAATCTTCACAGGTGCATATAAAATTGCTCTTCAAGAGTTTCCGCCGGAACAATTTTTATCGTTTATTTAAGGTTGTGCCCTGTGGTAATAACCTTGTCGATTTATGCCATACAAAAAATTACTGAAGTGGTGGTTTCGCGCGATGGAAATACGTCGTGTTTACAACATTGATATAACTCGCAAGGATTTGTTTAGTATCTGAATGGATAAGTGGGTTCACTAGTCTTTGTATCTCAAATATTATAAAATAGCAGTAATTTTAACCTTTTTTTACGTTGAGATGAGAATGGATTCTCCTTCGTCAAAAATTTTCGTATTATATTACACATTCATTTTCTTGTACAGGGATTGGGTCCGCACTGGGCAGGTAGATTTCTCAGAATATTCTTTTCACCCAACCTATTTTTTACAATTCAGCCTTAGTTACACCCTTAATAATAATTAGAGTGAGTATCATCGAAACATCGTACACAAGTGCCCTTGACATTGGTAGATAACAACACAGCCTTGAGTCGTTCGCTTCCTGCACCACAGGAAACGCGGACGCGCCGCATTACTGTTTAATTTAAAACCCCGATGCCGACGAGGAAACGTGTTTTCATTGCTGGGTTTGTTTTTCGTAAGTATTTTATTAGTACATGAATATTCTAATGTAAAGTGAAGCCAGTCGGCCAGGCAAATTTGACACTTATTGCAAACGTAAGTGGTGCGGGGATTCATTTGCGTCCCTTTCTATTTTAGACGAGGTACGGTCAGCCATGAGTTATGACCAACTAGAGAATTACTGCTAGCGACATAAGATGACGTCAGTATCCCTGAACCTGTCTGTGGTACTTATAGGAGGGGCTGATAATGCATTGGTAATTGCAAAGCTCACAATTGGAACCTATTTCCATCACACTATACAGAAAACGAATTTATCGATCGCTATGTCATTCACAAATTGCAATCTCATAGGCAACTAACTTTACATATATTTCGAATCGAAAGATACAAATTGTGATTGATGACCTGGTGATAGATTCTAAGATCTAAATTATTTTACGTCGAAAGTGATTACGGTGATAGTAATTTTAATTAAACTCCTGTCACATATACTATTAGCGTAAGTCAATGTTAGAAAAGAACGTCCTCCAGGGGCGTTGCATAGCTTCATGCACGATTTTTATAGTGTAGACATGCACAGAATCTAATAACTTTCTCTTGACCTGAATCACAGGACCTGCACATATGTCAACCAATGTCTACCATTACTTACAATTGCTGCCGTTGGGTAATGCTATCAAAAACCCTAGACATTTGGTGGAAATAGAATGTTTTCCCCAGATGGTCCAGTCATTTTAGTAAGTTCACCTCGGAATCCGAGATACCCAGCTGTTAAGTCTGTAAATTGTATGAATTGTATATGTGACCTTTGACCTTGAAATTTAATAGTTGCGCACACCCTACCATATGTAGGTTTTGAGACAACTTTTAGGGTCTCAATATACAAGTATCTACAGACTTACAGCTGGGTATCTCGAATTCCGAGATTCTTACCTTATTTAAGCTAAAATGACTGGACCAAGACAAATATTTGAATGATCTTGTAATGGAAGTTAACATAAATTTTACTTTGGAATTTATTACAAAACCCGTTTTCCGGTAAACGGTATTAACCCCGTTTAAACCCAGTCTACCCAAACATTTTTTCCTATCAAAAGTCCTTCTACGGACGACCTTCGACCTAGTTAGGACAAATTCGGGTAAACTAGGACAGATGGTAAACATACACAATCTATACTTCCCAACTAATAACTCGTAGTCTTTATGGATTCAGGATGAAACGTTGAAAAGTAGGTATGCGTAAAGTATTTCACTAGGTCCCTTATCCTACTATCCTACTAATATTATAAACGCGAAAGTTTGTAAGTATGGATGGATGGATAGATGGATGTATGTTTGTTACTCTTTCACGTAAAAACTACTGAATGGATTTTAAGGCGACGTTATCCCATACTTTTGCTTTTTTGGTCCTGTGTATCTCCACTGATATGTAAAAGTAACACGATGTGTTTTTTATTATTAAAATTGAACATATTCTCTAAGGCTTTGTAAAGATGGAAACATGAATACTCATAATTTTCTCGATAAAAAAAAATCATAAAAATGACACTAAATCGATATTTCATGTGAGTGGCAATAAGCCATTTCTTCTTGAAATCATGTCAAAGTTATATCAAAAGATAGGGCTTTTTATTTACTAGCGAATTGTAAGAAAAATAATCAAAAATATCTTTATTGTTAATCTCTGTGAAGAAAAACTACCAAAATCTAGCCGTTGAAGCGCTCGCGCCAGCCGCCAGAGCCCGTCGAGGCGTCTTCGAGGTAGGACGCACGCCGTTTGTCTCCCGAAAATTCCCCCGCGTTTACATTGGTACAGATTAATAAAATGGGTAATAAATGCGTGTCGTCATTTGCTAAACATATAATGTGGCCTGACTTTGCTTCTTAATTATTATTTTCTTTACATTTATGTTTATAAAATTATTTTTGTATTTGTTTTTGTTACAAATTATATTGTTTAGTGATATTATACATAGTATATATTTAGGCTTATATGATAAACCGTTACAATAAAAAACCGACACAAAGAAAATTATTGTTATTCCAAAAATGTTATGGCATAGTAGATATTTCTCATTATTTTATCTGATTGTTGGGATGTAGATATCTACTGTTAATGTTATACTTTGTACAAATAATAGTTTATTTGTACCTACATACTCACTTATATAGACCTACATAGTATGTAATGAAGGAATACCTATTTACTATAATGCCGATTTTCTACGATGCCGTAAAGTTCCAAACATTGTGTTTTGTTTTTTGGAATGGCAATTGTATTTAAACATTTTGCCAATGTCAAGTTAGGATTCCTCTTCTTTTTGAAGTGAAACTTCTTTATCGGCGTTAGAAAAATAAAATCGTCACATTTTTCCGTTACGCGGCACGCGTCACATTTTTGACTTTGACTGGATTTTGACCAGACTTTGACTGGACTTTCATCGGATTTTAACCGGGCTTTGACCGGACTTTGACCCGACTTTGACCCGACTTTAACCCGACTTTGTACCGACTTTGACCGGACTTCGACCGGACTTTGACATCTTTATCGGCGTTAGAAAAATAAAATCGTCACATTTATCCGTTACGCGGCACGCGTCACATTTTTGACTTTAACTGAATTTTGACCAGACTTTCACCTGACTTTGACCTGACTTTGACCCGACTTTGACTCGACTTTGACCGAACTTTGACTGGATTTTGACCAGACTTCGACCGGACTTTGACCGGACTTTGACCCGACTTTGACCCGACTTTGACCCAACTTTGACCCGACTTTGACCCGACCTTGACTGGAACAGGACTTTGACTGGATTTTGACCAGACTTCGACCGGAGTTTGACCATTTTTCGAAAAATAAGGTCATAAAGAAGTTTCACTTCCTACGTGTGTACACGCACACATTTTTTTTTATTTATGGCTTTCGCATTATTATGCATTTTGCCAGTGTCAAGTATTATTTATTCTCAAGTTACTTTTACAAGAACGATGAAACACGGGTGCGGTCGATTTCAAGGTCTTGCCGGAGTCCATACACTGTTCTTCACCGTCAATGTTTATTGAACAAATCCACACCACTTTTATACAATAAACACAACTCTAAACTACGACCAAAACGATCAAATCTTTCCCGACAAAACTATGCATTTGATCATGTGATGATCTTTAGCAAAGTTGTTGTGCATGAGCCCACGAAGTTTTCTGAGAGGGTACGATCAATTTTCGACACATGGCGCCACTGTTAGGCTACTTTTATCCCGGACAAAGCAGATCACGCGGGCGGCGCCGCGAGGGACAGCTAGTTTTATAATATTAAGTAATAAGAATACTGGTAACCATCATATCAATATTACCTACCTGAAGTTAGTAAGTATATAATTATCTATTGCTTGATTTTCTAAACTGTGGCACAAAGATTTCGAACGCTGTCATGCAAAGTCAAGTGGCGCGCGGCCTGCCGATCGCGTAAATGCGGACGTGGCGCGCTCACCCAGGGGCGGCGGAGGCAGCCCAAAATACCTAAAGTTCTCGGCCCGCCTCGCCTTAATGAAACTTTACAATAATATAGCTTATACATCAGAATAAGACATAGGCTACTTTTTATCCTGGAAAAAGCAGATCACGCGGGCGGAGCCGCGAGCAAAAGCTAGTATCTTATATAGGTATAGGTCCTTGATTATGATCATTGTATCTGCATTGTACATACATATCTTGAACGCAAATTCCAACACGATGACTTATTTACCTCGTGAATAATTATTATAAATAGGTATACCACGCGTTTGTTGATAAAATATTATGACATTTGAAACATTTGTTCATTGCTATTTTAATTATCATCCGCTATAGTCCACTAATGGACATAGGCCTCCACTAAAATATGCCTCTTAGCTATTAACCAATTGCTGTCGATTACTTTGCTTATAATAACGGGCATTGTAGCTTGTTTACAGGTTTTCATAATTGTAAATGTAACAACCTGATATAACACCTCAAGTCGAATAATCCTTTTAAAATCAGAATTTAGTAACTATAGTCTGTAAAACCTCCTTTGACAGCCTCCGTAGCGAAGTGGGCGAGTAGCCGGCTGCGAAGCGAGAAGCGATACAAATGTTTGTGTGATCAACAAATATTTGTTTCGGGGTCTGGGTGTTGTGAGACCGAAAGTCTCTTAGTTCCTGATACCCAAGATACAAGACTCGTATCTTACGACTATGTGCCCTACTATTGTGTGTATTTACTATTATTATATTCTTACCATCAAATTACCCAGTTTGGCTGTCTGGTGCTATTATAAAAATCTATTTCGCGAACTAAACTACCTAATGAGCTTATTTTGTACAAAATAATGTTTGACTAATTACACGACGATTACAATGTTATTTTTAAACTGTTTTGGCACGCGGATCAATTGTTTTTAAAACAGTTTCGTGTATTTATATATCCGTGGTGGGTAAAGCTGATTTTATACTTTGTTCCGGTGATTCATATATTTGTATGTGAACCAAAATGTTATACAGTAATATTGATTAATATGCCGGCTTCAATAAATAAATAAACCCAACAGACACACATAGTCCTGACCCCACAGTAAGATACGAGTCTTGTGTCCTGGGTATCAGGAACTACGAGATACTTTCGGTCTCACAACACCCAGACCCCGTGATAAATATTTATGGATCAGACAAATGGTTGTCTTGGTGCGGGATCGAACCCGCGGCCTCTCGCTTCACAGCCGGCTACTCGCCTGCGGCGCCACGGAGGCGGTCAATGTTGTTTGTCTTTAGAGTTACTGTTTCATAAATAAATTAGCTGTCACCTGTATACGCGAAGGGATATGCAGAGGTGCAATTAGTGCATATACGGTTTGTTGATCTTGTTTCCGTCCCGTGATAAGATAGGTGGCGAGCCTTTGTTCAAATCGGACATATGACAGTCATTCTTTTCGTCATTCAAGATAATATAAAAATATTAAGAGATGATCAGGTCATCCGTCTACCGTCGTAAGCGCCACGCCTGTCCACAAACAGAACGGTCCACATCACCACTCAGAGCGAAATATAAAAGTACCGCATGGCACTGCATTGCGCGCGTTAGCCAGGACCACTAGCTATAGCCACTGAATGGGTGCCTTCCAATGGCCGGGGCTAGCGTGACAGGCCCAGGAAGTAATGGTGTTACGAATTGCACTCGTGAAGCCACGTGATAAGAGCATGTCAGTGATCAGAAGGAACTGGGAGAGTCCTTTGCCTAGCAGCGGGACACAATACGATAAAAAAAATATGTAAAATATAAATCATTGCACAGGAACTTTTAAAAGTGGCACGACGATTTTGTGCAAATATGATTAGCGTGGGCGTTTCCTCTCACTTACCAAGTTTCTAAATAAAGAATTATAATCAACAATTCTGCAAACGGAGTCGCATTCCGAACGATGTCATCGCGATACCGAGAATCACCGAATCATGTGGGACCGGCCAGATCGCATCTCGATTGTGATGACTCAGATGTTATTGTGTTTGTTAATAAAAAAATTATTCAATGTGGTAACAGGAAACATTTTTTTTGACCCTTGGGGTGAACTACAAGGGTAATGCTACTAATGGGATACTGGCGACACCCGCAGTATCTCACCTCAGGGTTAACACATATAATGCCTAACACATATAAAATATTGCTCATACTCCATAGACGTATTTTACAAAAAAAAAGGTTAGTTCATTTCTTAGTGCGGCATTATATGTGTTAATTTGGGATTTGGGAAGGGAAAGGTATAGGGAAAGGATGCAAGCCCCTCGGGAGAACCTGATATACACTGGCTGTCCCTGGAACGCGACCCACACAAGGTGGGTCAAGGTGGATCTTAAAACCGTGTATGGTGGTCGCTATCCGGGCGGATACGTATACCCGACCACTAACAACATATTATATTTTTAAGATAATAAAGTAATAACACATTTTTGTTACAAAAAAAGTGTGTATGTGCTATTCACACACGGCAGAAGTCAAACTTTAGAATTAATTAACCAACAAATTTTAATAAGCAAATGCAAAAAATAAAACGCGTGAATGATACACCACGTTGTTTATGACACATTTTCCAAAGGATTCGTTGTACGCAGGCGCAGACACGTGATAGTATCTATCTCATTCTCTCGCAGGCTATTTCTACATATGTTTGTCTCTCTTTACTGTCGCTTTTTCGTTTCATCGAATTCAAATCACAACGGTGTTAAATAAGTTTTACTTTAAAAAAATGTAAATCAATACGGTGAACAATTATAATTATAGTAGTTCATGAACACCTGCCGACCTTTAAGGAAACAATTGCGAGATTTTTAATAGCATAGGCCGGCAAACGAGCAAGTGGGTCACCTGATGGTAAAAGATATCCACTGCCCATGTACACCCACTATACCTACCGGAAAAATCAGGGACGCATTGCCGACCTTAAATAGAAGGGATGATTAAAGAGTTAGGAAGGGAAGGGATTAAACACACGAATATCTCACTCACCGTAGGAAACGCAATAATATGCTGATACTTCATATAGGTTTTCTGGGAGACAATGGTAACAACCCGGTCGAGCCAGACCGTTCAAGCTGTTAACAAAAGTCTACAGTGTGACTCTACCGATTTATGATTGATTGAGTGATTCGTTTGGGCCTTCGTGAATCTCAATTACCGTACCGTATCTGTTTGTATTCTTCTGTTTTCTATAAGGCAGAGTAGTGCCAGTCTGGTCGAGCCTCCATTTTCATAGGTACTGTGGACAGAGCAGTTTACATAAAAAGAAATACCTCAGCAATAGTTAAACAATGATCTGTCATCTTCTGTTGACATATAACTCCAGAAAAAAATAAAACATAATGCCAGAACTAGGCTGGAATCAACCAACAGGTGTGTCAAATCAAAAGCGCTGACCACGCTTCTAGCCACCCAATTTTGACTTGACATGAAATTTGACAGATTATTAGTTCATTTTTACATTAATCAGCCTTTTAGAAACCGGGCGTTACCACAACCTAAAGTGAAGGTGTCTTTTAATGCCGTAAAAAGATTTATCTTTCTCACAAATAAAAGTTATTTCAAAAGTTAGAATACCTACTGCATTCTTATCTTGACGATAAAAAACGTTTCGTAAAATCAACTTGGCTTCCGTTTTATCTTGAAATCACCCAAACTATTTTGGAGGTTGATTCTGGAGCAAATCCAACGTACATTAACTGTGCGAAGTGTGTGCAAATTGAGATATTACTACTTAGAATAAATAAATAAAATTTGTGTTACTGAAGAAGTGTTGGTTTACAATCAAGGTCCTTTGTACAAAATCTGAATTGCCAATGAGCAGCGATAATTTTATTTTTAAACCTTGAATGATAAAACTAGCAGGTCGCTCGGCTGATGGGAAACGTCTGCCCATAAACAGAAACAACATCAAACATAACTTTGAATTACAACGCGCTGCATGTCACTACACTGCGCTCGACACTCCGAGACATGTTAATTATCATTATGCTCAGTAATTTCACTGGCTTTAATATCCTTCAAACCGAAACAAAACAGTGCTTACACACCGTTGCTTGACAGTTGAAATAGACAAAGCTATAGCACCAACACAGACGGCCTCTAGTACACGTGACACGTGGAACGTTCCATGTAGTAAAATTTAATTGTTTTAGTACCATACTCAAAGACATCAAAGCTAAGGTCCACCACGCTGGTCTATGCGGGTAGGCGGACTTCACATACCTTCGAAATTCTTATGGCTTCTCGGTTATTCAGGTTTCCTCACGATGTTTTCTTCACCGTTAACGCGATAATTAACAATGAGGACAGATATAACTTAGAAAAATCAGAAGTGCGAAAGTGCAGAAAATCTCAAGAGCGGGTGGGAGAGAGAGGTGGGATCGCAATATTGTAGAGGATAGACGCACGTCTTTAAGCAACATGTTTTTTTCTTTCTAGGAATCCAGCATGCAATTGGTGGTCTAGCGTCGAAACCCGAGCGAGATCTCCTAATGCAGGACTTCATGACAGTGGAGACGACGAACTTCCCGCACGAAGGATCGAACCACACACCCGCCCACCACTACTCGGAGTTTAAGTTCAAAACGTACGCGCCCATCGCGTTCAGATACTTCAGGGATCTGTTCGGTATACAGCCGGATGATTTTTTGGTACGTCAAGTATATGCAGAGTGTTACGTTTTACCGAGTGGTGACGACATGACCACATTAATTGTAACCACATATGGGGTATCGTGTCAGGAGTTTGTACACCAAAAATTATCGATTTATATCTGTGGTTTTTTTTCTTAAACAAATTTTACGCATGCTATGAATACATTACGTATGTTAGCTAGGTCATTCACCAAGATGGATTTGAAACTAGTGAAATTACTGGGCATTATGAGGCTTAAATTCTTATGTCTCGGGTTAACAAGGGTAGTGCAGTGCCGTGCAGTATTTGATAATTTGAATTTTTGAATAGTGTTGTTTCTGTACATCGACATCTGTGACGCTCACCATGAGACGAGCGACCTCCTGGTCTCGTCATTAACGAATTCAGGTGTGAACGAGAAGAATTCAGGTGTGACATAATGTTGTGAAACAAAGAGTATGTGCTTGTACTCTTGAACTGATGGCACTCCTTTTTGGACAGTCAGTATCAGTCTTTTTGTCAGTCAGTGTTGGACAGTCTCCTTTTCGAGTGGTAGAGCCACGCTGTAGACAGTTTTGTCTACAGCATGAATGGGCTGGCTCGACCGGGTCGTTACCACTGTCTCACAGAAAACCGACGTAAAGTAGCGGCTTGCTGCTGCGTTTCGTACGGTGAGTGAGATATCCGGAAGCCCAAATCCCCTCCCCTTCCCAATCCCTAATTATCCTTTTCCTTTAAGGTCGGCAACGCGCCCATGATTCTTCTGGTGGTGGGCGTACATGGCCGGTGGATATCACTTACCATCAGGTGATCCACTTGCTCGTTTGACGGCCTATGCTATAAAAAAAAGTCATTTATAAATATAGTTTATATTTTCGGTCTGGAAATCTTTGGGAGAGGCCTATGTTCAGCAGTGGACGTCTTGTGGCTGATGATGATGATGATGATGATGATGATGATGATGAATATAGTTATAGTGAGGGAAATTTGCACGGACCCGGATGTTTTTACAATTCGACACGTTAGTTGTCGTGTATTAACGTTGTTTGCACAACTGTCGCGTGTTTGCGGAACGTGGCCTCTTCGCAGAACCACTTCTGTTTACTTCATCTGTAATAATTATTATAAATATGGGATTTTACGTTTATCAAGCACAAATGAAGTATAAAATCTAATAAAATATTTTTTTATATGCTTGAATGACAAGACGAGCATGCCGCTCGCCTGATAGTAAGCGCCACGCCTGCCCATAAACAGAAGCAACAACCACGCAGAACTTTATTACAATATGTCCGTATTTAATGGTAATTCAGAAATACCCGAAGATTGTTTGACAATCTTCATCATCGTTTAAATCTAAATGATTTAAACAGTTCAGTCCTTAACTAAGTATGTGTTGTTTTGTCAGATGTCGATGTGCAGCGCGCCATTACGCGAATTAGGCAACCCAGGAGCGTCCGGCAGCATATTCTACCTGACGAACGACGACGAATTCATAATAAAGACGGTGCAGCACAAGGAGGGTGAATTCTTGCAGAAACTGCTGCCCGGATACTACTTGAACCTCGATCAGGTTTGTGTCAACAGCTCGCTCGTATAACAGAACAACGATGTTATTGTTGCGTTTTATCAATTGGCATCCACCTTGGAGGAGCGGGCGAGTGGCCGGCTGTGAAGCGAGAGGCCGCGGATATTTTTTTTAGGATATTCATATCCGCCCGGATAGCGACCACCGCACACACGGTTTTAAAACCTGTGAAAAAACACACCTTGTGTGGATCGCGTTCAAGGATCAGCTAATGTATATCCGGTTCTCCCCAGGGGCTTGCGACATCACTTGATGGTTTGTTGGGGCGGGTATAGTATTTATACAGGCCGGCATGATTCTGGTGACCACCGATAAACTCATTGTTTGGTGGTCGCAAATTTTTGGCACTGCACTACGCTAACCATCAGGTGTAGTGCCGTGCCCTTTGCCGTGCTCGGATAAAAAAATGTTTATGATATTTCCATAACAGCAGAAGCTGCTATCAAAACTAATATATTTCACGTGTTTATTCACAGAACCCGCGCACGTTATTGCCAAAATTCTTCGGTTTGTATTGCTACCAGTGCAACAGTAAGAACGTGCGTTTAGTAGCAATGAACAATATACTGCCGTCCTCGGTCAAGTTGCACCAGAAATACGATCTGAAAGGATCCACTTACAAGAGGAAGGTGAGTTGTGTATTCCAACTACTACCACAGCATGAATGGGCCGGTTCGACCGGCTCGTTACCACTGTGTCACAGCAAACCGACGAAAGTAGCGGCTTGCTAGCTTAACATTCCGTAAATATAGGAAACTACCCTATTCAAAATACTGCATAGTTTTCGTAGTCTTTATGGACAGCTCTTACTCTCTCTAGCTCTGCGGATACAAAAAAAAACTTCTTCGCACATATTTTTTTATTTAACATCGTAAAGCCACGAACCATCGTCCACAGGCAAGCAAAACGGAACGACAAAAGCAATCACCCACATACAAGGACTTGGATTTCATGGAGCACCACAGCGAGGGTATATTCCTGGAGGCGGACACGTATACCGCGTTGACGAGGACCATGCAGCGGGACTGCCGGGTCTTGGAGAGTTTCAAGGTTGGTTTAGTTGGTTTGGTTTTTAAGTGGCTAGTCTCGTCATTCAATCATATAAAAAGAATAATGTGGGTAACAGGGTCCCTATTCTATAAATGCGAAACGAAGCAACAACGTTCGAAACATACATAGAGTAAAAAAGATATAGAATATCCATTACAATAATAATATTCTGTCTGATATAAATTACTACAACAAAGATTAATATGTATGTAAAATGTCTTCTTCCCTTTCCGAAGAGGGAAGAAGCATTTATACATGCCGGCATGATTCTGGTGACCACCGATGAACTCATTGTTTGTCGGTGGTCGCTAGTTTTTTTTACAGCACTACGCTACCATCAGGTGTAGTGCAGTCACTTTGCCGTACTCGGATAATTAAAAATGTCTAGGAATTATGATGAATGAAAGAAAAAATACTAAAGAACAAATAAATATCAAACACAGATCATGGACTATTCCCTGTTGGTGGGCATACACAATCTCGACGAGGCCCAAAGGGAGAAGACCGAAGCGCGGAACAGAATGGAATCGGGCCAGAGCGACGACGAAGCCGAAGGGGAACCTAAGAAGAGCGGCCTCAATAGAACCAGGTATGTTTCAATTCGGGTTACTATCTTCTTTTAACAAGGGAATCATAGGCAGGTGGGGATATAGAAAATATTTATTCAGATTGTAGAGCAATTTCTTTATTTTCTGAGTGGTAGAGCCACGCTGAAGACAGTTTTGTCTACGGAATTAATGGGCCGGCTCGACCGGGTCGTTACCACTATCCCACAGAAAACCGACGTAAAGTAGCGGTTTGCTGCTGCGTTTCGTACGGTGAGTGAGATATCCGGATATCGGCAACACGCCTATGATTCTTCTAGTACTGTAGGCGCACATGGGCGGTGGAGATCACTAACTATCAGGTGACCCACTTGGTCGTTTGCCGGTCTATGATACAAAAAAAAAATAGGGGGATTTTACCTAATATGCTCCAATAAAGATGATGTGCTTTTATCTTACTTGACTGGAGGGTTTGCAGTACTCTTGTAGTATCTGCCTGTGGGAAGTTGGTCGGGTAAATTACAAATATGAGACGTATCTTTTACGAAATTTGTTCTCCAATACGATAAAATTATATTTCATTTTATTTAATTCAACTAGTCAACCAACAAGTTGACATTTTTGTAAACTAGTGTTTATACAATACACCTACCTGTCTATATACACAAATAAAATATCTCGTTTCACTTTAATGCTAGAATTGTGTTAAGATTTACGATAAAAGACATAGTTTCAGTAGACTTTGGTGAATTGTTACTTCTTATTGTTTACTTGTATATTTCTAAGAATGTAGTTGAAACGAACAGTATATTATCAAGAGCTGACAAATAAATATAATAGTGTGATATTCTTTATATTGTGTAATTCTTAGAATCTGTCACTATAATTTCTTTGATATATAATTATTTATTTATATTTCCTATTGTATAAAGAAACGAAAGGTGATGGTGAAGTATCTTTTTTTTTATGAACACATATTTCAGATCTGAACAGGCGAAGGTGGATTTCGGTGCTCAAGTAAAGCGGACACAGTACGATACCATTACGTTGATATATTTAATGTTACTTGTCTCATTCTAACACGCGTGTTAGCGCATTCGACCATTCTCTGTCCTACTTACTCTTGCCCGTTTTGTAATATAACCTATATTTCGGAGTGGGATCGGTTTTGAAGGCACCTTTTCAAATTTCACAAATAAAGATGGCGTATTATAAAAATCTCCTGTGGTTTTTATGATTTATGTTAAGGATTATATTTTTTGAGACTAGGAATAGCGGCGAAATGTCAAGTCATGTTTTATCGTATTACTTTTATTTTTCTTTCTTTCTTTCTTTCTTCTATCCTCTAAAGATCTTCATTAACGTTTAATAAATTTTGAGATATTGATTTTTTCATTAAATATTTTTTTATATACCATTTTTTTATATAACTACCAATAATTACATTATCAGGTACATTATTATTACCATCAGGTGTGGCGTAGTCATTTTGCCGAGCCAGGATAAAAAAAAAAAAAAAAAAAATTAAAATGCTTAATAGATCCCAGAGCAGAATCTTTTTTGACGCGTGCCTTCTGAATCAGTCCCACTTTATAACCACGTATCATCATCATAGCAATAAATTGCATGCATGTTGATTACGCATAATTTAGTATTAAAGATTTTACAGCTTATGAGTAAATTAAAGTACACTGCAATGTGTACAAATTTTTTAAAGTAGTTTATTTGTACTTTTTTGCGAGCAAGAAAGTGTTTTGTATCTTAATATAACATTAATTATGGCCCTCCTGGTTCTTGCAATGCCCTATAGCAGTGTTTCCCAACGTGGGGCCGACGCCCACAGGGGGTCAATTTGATAGTTAAGGGGGGCAATTTCAAAATGGACTCGACACGACCTAACTAACCCTTTCGCTTTGGGTTATTTAAATGCAATGCTAGATATCGGTGACAAATTTAACAATAAAATATTAGGTGGGGGCATGGCCTAAAAAAGGTTGGGAAACACTGCCCTATAGTAATGTTATCAATTATAGTATTTAGGTACAAATGTTGTATTATAAATAACATACACAGAAATAATGGGCATGCTAACTTGTATACATGTTTTCATATGTAATTGTAAATGTAACAATCGATAACACCTCAAGTAGAACAATCCTTCTTAAATCAGAATTTAGTAACTATAGTGTGCAACCTCCTTTGACAGCCTCCGTGGCGAAGCGGGCTAGTAGTCGGCTGCGAAGCGAGAGGCCGTGGGTTCGATTCCCGCACTGAGACAAATGGTTGTGTGATCCACAAATATTCGTTTCGGATCTGGGTGTTGTGGACTCGAAAGTCCCTCGTAGTTTTTGATACCCACGATGCAGGTTAACATAGTGTCAGTTTTTTAGTCTGTAAAATAGCATGTGCATTTAATGTTGAGAGACATTACTTACTTCCATAATAGCTTGTCACTGTAAACTAAAACGTGTATATACGTTTAATTTATTAACAACCAGGAAAATTAATGTCTATGTTGACTAATCAGGTAGTTATGCGGCGTAACATAATGCTTTTTTGTCACTAAATGTCTCACTAATAATAACAAAGTTATGGTATGTTAATATAGATATTAAAGATAAATAGACTATTAAAATTTCAAGTAACTATCGTTTGGACCGATATAGTTATATGTTCTATAGAGTTAAGTTATGGCCTCCCACTGTCATAATAAAAAGACTATTTTTCAAAAAATCAAAAAATTCAAAATTTTGAGAATAGCTTTCTTACGTATGATAATATAAAAAACATCTTCAGCAATACGATCGAATGTTGACTTTTGTATTCGATACTGATTGTTACATTTACTTTGGTCCCACAGGTCCATAAACAGGCAACGCCTGGTCGCGCACTCCACAGCGATGGAGAGCATACAGGCGGAAAGTGAACCCATCGATGAGGAGGAAGACGTACCGTTAGTATATCCATCTCTCTTTCTCTCTCTCCCTCTCTCTCTGTGTGTGTGCGTGTGTGTGTTGTTTAAAAGCTGGACTAATTGAGAAGGTTCTTGGCTATGTTTAAAGAAAATCTGTTCAGCCGTTTAAATGTTACGTATGTTTTTCTCTTGAGTGGTAGAGCCACGCTGTAGACAGTTTTGTCTACGGAATGAATGGGCCGTCTCGACCGGGTCGTTATCACTGTCTCGTAAAAAACCGACGTATAGTAGCGTCATTATGCAGTGTTTGATACGGTGTGTGTGTGTGATATCCGGAGGTATCAAATCCCCCGCCCCTTCTTAAGCACTTCCTTTTAGGGTCGGCAATACGCCTTTGATTCTACTAGTATTGTAGGCGTACACGGGCGGTGGAGATCGCTTACCATCAGGTGACCTACTTGCTCGTTTGCCGGTCTATGCTTTTATTATTTTTTCTCTCCTATTGTAATGAACAGTCCGGGCGGCATCCCGGCGCGGAACGCACGCGGCGAGCGACTTCTGTTGTTCCTCGGCATCATAGACATCCTGCAGTCGTACCGTCTGCGCAAGAAACTCGAGCACACGTGGAAGAGCATGATACACGACGGGGTGAGTTGGTTAACCATTTATTCCATTGCTGAAATATCCAGCATTGAAATACTTAGCGGTAGAGCCACGCTGTAGACAGTTTGTCTACAGCATGAATGGGCTGGTTCGGCTCGACCACTGTCTCACAGAAAACCGACGTAAAGTGGCGGCTTGCTGCTGCGTTTCGTACGGTGAGTGAGATATCCGGAAGCCTAAATCCTCTCCCCTTCCCAGTCCCTAATTATCCCTTTCCTTTAAGGTCGGCAACGCGCCCATGATTCTTCTGGTGGTGGGCGTACATCGGCGGTGGAGATCACTTACCATCAGGTGACCCACTTGCTCTTTGCCGGCTTATGGTATAAAAAAAAACATGACTCAATGTGCTTCCTTTACCACCGGATACAACGCGGCGTGACCCAGCCCTGAGAAGATCCAACTAGATAAACTCAGGAAGCTTGTTTTTGGTCCGGTCATTCAATACAAATTATTTGAGGGTCTGTGTCTATACACTTTTCTGAGCAATGCGTAGTTTTTTTTAAAACTAACTACCGTCTACACAATATGAAAATTTTCTGCCGCCAAGCATCAGTGTTTAAGCACTGCTGTGTTTCAGTTTGAAGGACATCGAAGCTAGTGAAATTACTGGGCATTATGAGACTTAACATCTTATGTCCCGGGGTGACGAGCGCAGTTCAGTGCCATGCAGTGCTTTGTAATTCAAAGTGTGGTGTTGCTTCTGTTTATGGGCAGGCGTGGCGCTTACCATCAGGCGAGCGCCTTGCTCTTTTCGTCATCCAATCAAATCATAAAAAAGATGAAAATATTCACGAATAATTATCTGTCGATTACAGGACACAGTTTCTGTACACCGGCCGAGTTTCTACGCACAGAGATTTCTAGACTTCATGGCCAAAACAGTGTTTAAGAAAATACCTTCGTGTAAGTGTTTCTCTTTGTATTACTCTAGTGTTATTCATTATTACAAACTTACTTTTTTATTAGAGTCCACAAGGTCAAACAGCTTTTATGTTTATTAAATTAATTGTAAAATCAAATCTTATAGACTATTTATATATGAAGTAATGAAAAACTATTGAAAATAATGCAATGATAACAAATAAAAATATATTGATATCGATTAATTTAATTTAAAATATTTTTTATATTTTGTGTTTTCAAGCATATACAATTTATATTTTTTCGCCACCTAACAAAATAACATTTATAAAAGGTGGTAACGAGTTTTATTCAGATTAATGTTTAACCAATTAGCGTTGAACAAACATGATTAACTATAAATGTTATTAAGTATTTTCCTTCTTATTTCTTCTTGTGTCTCTACTGTAAAAAAATATCTCTTGATTCCATTACGCTATTAAATGGCTACTTTCCCGTATTTATATTATGAATAGAAATAACGACTGTACAGAGAACACGGTATGATAATTTTACACTGATGATATATTTTTTTCACATGAACATGAAGTGCAGTATTAATATAAGATTAGTTAAAATTCAATATTTGTAAATAATCATATAGACCGATGATTTTCCAATTTGAAACATAAATAAATTATAGTAGAATGAAACCCATTGTAAAAGGAAGAGAATACAACAAAATTGATAGGAAAAATAAATTACCGGCGATCTGAGGTCGGGAAGTGGGAAGGGGGGGGGGGCTTTTAAGGGTAAAAAACGGTTTATCTCGATTTCCGGAAAAACTACAAGTCCTATGGAAAAAAGTTAAATCGCAAAGTTGTAGGTAATAAAAAGATCTACAACTTTTGTATACACACTCTCTTCACATAACCCCAAAATATATGTGAAAAATTCAAATAACCAAGTTTTTTGTTTTTATTTTTATCTATTATAATAAACCATTTTTATTCACGAAATTTGGTGAAAACTTACCTTTTTGTATCCCAAATACACTGTAATTTTTTTGATTTAAAATATTTATTTTTGCACCTTATTTTGACTTAATATCGAAAAAGCAGCCTAATTTTCAAACGAAAATTCTCACGTCAAAATATGAGCTTTTTTAAAAAAGTCTGTTGGTTTCTTGTTCATTGAATTCTCTGCTTTCTGATGGTGTAAAAAAATATATACATTACTATGGTAAATGTGCTCAGAAAATGCAAAGAAACGAACTACTAAATAACAGGTAGTAAGGCCCAGACCCACCTAGCCCCTTCCCCACTTCTTTATGATGGGTTAAAATTTTCCGTAGATCACTCAGGTATATAAGTTATATTAAATTAACAATAAAGAGGCATCTACGCATATAATTTAAAGAAGATTCTACAACTTTCTCAAAATATTGTAGATATGACATAGAGTATGTCTTATTAAATATTAACTTATAACTTTACATTTTCTGAGCACATTTACCATAGTAATGTATATATTTTTTACACCATCAGAAAGTAGAGAATTCAATGAACAAGAAGCCAACAGACTTTTTTAAAAAAGCTCATATTTTGACGTGAGAATTTTCGTTTGAAAATTAGGCTGCTTTTTCGATATTAAGTCAAAATAAGGTGCAAAAATAAATATTTTGAATCAAAAAAATTACAGTGTATTTGGGATACAAAAAGGTAAGTTTTCACCAAATTTCGTGAAAAAAAATGATTTATTATAATAGATAAAAATAAAAACAAAAAACTTGGTTATTTGAATTTTTCACATATATTTTGAGGTTATGTGAAGAAAGTGTGTATACAAAAGTTGTAGATCTTTTTATTACCTACAACTTTGCGATTTAACTTTTTTCCATAGGACTTGTAGTTTTTCCGGAAATCGAGATAAACCGTTTTTTACCCTTAAAAGCCCCCCCCCCCCCCTTCCCACTTTCCGACCTCAGATCGCCCGTAATTTATTTTTCCTATCAATTTTGTTGTATTCTCTTCCTTTTACAATGGGTTTGATTCTACTATAAATTTGTTTCTATTTTTACCATTTTCAACCGGATAATCACCGGTCTAATAATATAATATACGTTTTCGCGAATGTTACACATTGAAATAAAACTAGTTTAAACGGATTTTATCGCGGTTTTGTATTTTAATTTTAATGTCAACAATTCTGGACAACCTACACCTTAGTCCACCCCGTGACCACGAAAGCTGAAAAGCTTTCGAAACGTCTGGATCAAAATTAAAATACAAAACCGCGATAAAATCCGTTTAAATTAGTTTTATTTCAATGTATAATATAAATGTCGAATGTAACTTAAGATGTAAGTTTTTTACTATTACATTTAGCTTGAATAAGCTTCGATTTTGTAACATATACCTATAGTGCGAAATTATCATTCCGTTTCCTTGTCTCATATAAAACCCTGCTCCGATACAAAACAAGCTAATATTTATGTGTCTAATTTGTCTAATACTAAGGGAACCTGTTGTAAGTAATCTTGATTTATTAAGATTCCAAGACATTACTTGAAAGTATAGTTTTTTTATAATGCTACAAAAAAAAACTTTTTTTTTATAATGCTACTAAAAAGCTTTTATTTATGATTTTTTTTTGTTGTTAAAATGTTATAACACCGAAACAGTAATCACTACGCTGCAATCAAGCTGTCTCCATGATTAATTGCATATTTTGAAAAAAAAGAAAAATGTCTTGAAATCTTAAAATTGTGTATCGTAAACGCTATTTATTATAACCATGTGTCATAAATGGGGTGTTTGTTTTATATTCTCGATAATTAAATAATCGTATCGTTTTAATAGATTATTGTACATACTCGATGTTAATATTATATTATAATGTTGCTGAAAAACTTCATTATTTACCGAAAATATAAAAACAAACACTGCAATCTTTGTGCGCTCGAAGAAAGTTTTGTTTTGATAAAAATTAAGGTAAAACAGTAACATAGCTAGGACATCGTTCGATCTATAATGCCGCGCGCTGCCATTGCATTTAAATAAATAAATACACCCAACAGTCACACATATAGTCCTGACTCCACAGTAAGATACGAGTTTTGTGTCATGGGTATCAGGAACTACGAGAGACTTTCGGTCTCACAACACCTAGACTCCAAAACAAATATTTGTGGATCACGCAAACATTTGTCTCGGTGTGGGGATCGATTTTGATTTTATTTCGATTTTTCTTGCTTGCTTGTCTTGTTGATTGCATACAATTTGGAAAATGTATTATAAATCATCGTACGTGCAATAAATATCAAATAAATGAGCATTAAAAACAGTTATCTAGGTCTTTCACAGATCCCTATGCTAATACTATCATGAGCAAGTAGGAAAAAAGACATATTTGAAAAAATCAACACCAATAACATTCTCAGTACTTTGACTTCTTAACGCCCGATTTCTGAAAGTCTGGTCAATGTGTAAATTAACTAATCACCTGTCAAATCTCATGACAAGTCAAAAATGAGTTGCTATTAGCGTGGTCAACGCTTTTGACTTGACACACCTGTTAGTTAACAAATTTTCAAACAAAAAAAAAATTACACAAATTTTTCGACACCGGTACCGAAATGTAATATGTATGTAAAATACTGTTTTTAAATGTGCATTCCACAATACAAACATGCATTCTAATATTGTGTATTTTGATAGCTATGTTACTGTATTGAATGTCTCTAATACATCATCATCAATAAAAAAACGAAACTCCCTTCGAATGGTAACTAAATAACCTGCCTTCTCCGGCCAGTGGACCTCCCCGAAATCAAGGGCAACCACAGGAAGTTCCGAACCCTCGTCACTAGCTACATAGGTACTGTAGGGGATGTGTGTGTTGTTATAGTGTGCGTGTTGATTTGTAGCTACGGGGATGCGGGGGTGTTGGTGGATGATACATAGAATGAGAAAAAAAAATATAGTACGAGAGCCAGTAGGCGAAACAAAGTCATATCTGCTTGATAATAAGTAGAGTGGCTGGCAGTAACTATACAGGGTTACTTTTAAAACACCAGCAATCTCGCAGGACTAGATAGCTGACCCCATAAGGAGCAACTTTACGAGTTCGGACATAACTCAATACATGAAAAAAATTACTGAATAACAGACGACTGGCGGCTATATAAATGGGTCAAATTCAAAGGCGCTAGCGCTGCACCCCCCTCCTCACGCTTTGCAGGGCTTTGTTTACGTAATCTTGCGATGCGCGTAGAGATATAAAAATATTCAAGCCGGAAATTAAATTAATACTTATTTTTATATGAAAATAAAATCTAACTAATTATCAAAAGTCGTAGAACAAAAGTTGTTCCTTATGGGGTTAGCTATCTAGTCCTGCGAGGTTGTTGGTGTTTTAAAAGTAACCCTGTATAAGATGATAATATGTTTATGATTTTAAAGTTACACCCAAGAATTATTCTAAGCGCTTGGATTGACTTCTTTATAATATTTATTGTTACAACAGCTACAATGGAATAGTGGTTACAATGTGAAATAAATACGAATACCACTGATTAATACTGTCAGGATAATTTGGGATTAACGATTCATTTTCTGAGGGTTGAAAATATAATAGTATAGAGAATAAATAACACGCCTTTGCGCTTTTATCAGTATTTTAATGCAATAGAAACCTATCATACTCATGTAAATTTAAAACTCAATTTGTAGTTTAGAATTATTGCCGTATGTGTACATAAATTGTACATAAAAATAATTATCAAATATTCAGTAGATAACTATTATTGCTTCTAATATAATTTGTTTATTGACATATAAACTTAACTTGCTACATAGAATGTAGTTATCAGAAAAATTCGCTGGTGTATTTTAGCTTAGTTTTTTTATAATAAAATAAAACTAGAAAGAATTACACCAACACCCTTAGCCCCATATTGACTGCTGAGGAATGCATTTTGTTTTCATTTATTTTTCGAATTAACGTATAAGTTTAATTTTTTAACAATTGTTTTGGAATTAATTTAATTAGGCATGTTTTATGTACAGATTACACAAGTCTTAGTTTATTTTTTATTTTTTTTATTTGATCCAATCCAGTTTTGAAACTGGCCATTAATTATAATATTTGTATGATTCTATGAATTTGTGCTGAAAATATTATTCCTTTACCCATAGAAACTTCTTGAAACTGCTTGATATATTAAGAGATGTAAAAGTAGTAATAAAAAATAATAGAATATATCAATTCACATTTTCATTATTGGAATATTATGTGTTTTGCAATTCGATTGACATAATTTATCAGGATCAGGTGTAAATTAGTAAATATAAAATTAATTAACATTATTTGAAATATCTATATACCTAGTAGTTTTTTCCTACCCTTCTGGACGTATCACAATATTACTTTTACATGAATATTAGGTTAAATAATTCGGCTCAACTCATCGAAATGTTGCTGCAAACCGGGTTGCTGAACCGAAAATACACCGAAATTACAATTTTACTTTATTGTTTGAAAGCATGACAGTTATTTTCTTTAAAATGTCATGCACGTCCATACCGGATACCCCATTTTTTTTTTAATTCTCGAGCTATCGATTGTGTATACGGAAATAATATCGTATGTTTTTTTTCTATTTTTCCCTCAATTGTCCGTAATCGGATACTCGCTCGCGTCTGTGGAGGTTTAAGTAAGTCCCCGTGTTGAGATCAGCATGTTGCCCGAGTTATGTCTGTCTTTACATCTTCCATTTTTGTATTACATTGTCGATATTTGGACCGCAGTATGTTGGTTGTATGGAATTGGTAATTTTGTGAAATTGTTCTAAACTGTATTATCGATGTTTTTTTTTTGTTAAATAAATGCATTTTGTTATACGTTTTAAATTAAACATCCGTTTATGATTGTCGCGTCAAGCGTCAGACGTGGTGACGCTGACGCCGGTGACACGACAATCGCAAGGCTGCCTTTACGTTTCACTTTTAAGATTTCGATATAGAGTTAATCATAATCACGTGCAAGTGCAAATAATGACACAGCATTAATCAATCAAACATAACAAAAATAAAACCCAGTTTATAACAGTTTCTCCGTTGAAGAGTGTGTCGTAATCTTGAAGTAGACCCCCAGTCCGTACATTGTCGCCAGTGACTCCGCCAGTCGAGCTCACCACTTCAGTAGTTAGTGACTTATCTGTCTTCTCTTCTCTGTCATGTGTTTCTCTGACGTTCGTTCTGAATTTAAACAGCACGGATATGGATTTTTTTGTTTTGAGTTCTTCTCGTATTATGAAGCTGTGTGTGTTTGAAATGTAGACAAGATTTTTTTTTGTCGATATAAATACAGCCTTCAGCTAATTGCCATTCTTATGGTTTACCGTGGTGTCATAATGATATATTAATGAATATAGTTTTATTATTTAAAAAATGCGAATATTTTTATTTGACAGAATTGATTTGTGGGTCGACAATTTGTCAAAGTATTTAGTTTTCAATAAATATTATAAATGACTCTAATTTGTATTGAGTCTATGTCTACATTTCTTTCATACTGAACACTGGATTAACTTCAGATACATTGTTTTAATTTTAAACTATTGACTATTACTTTTTATTACATCACAATTTTTCTTTTTTTTTTTGTACAATTTCTTTTTTTTTACATGAAATATTCTGATTAAATTCTACAACTGTAATAGGCACTTGTGCTTTTAATATTACTTGGGACGTTCGACGAAATAAATCTTTCCATAACCTAAATATTTAATTCTTGATAATTTGAGGAATTATACACAATTAGCGTCGTGTCTCTAATAATAAAATGTAAGTTTCGGTTACGCCGAAAAAAATATGATTTAGAAAATCACTATCATAGTATAGAATTCTACAAATTATCAACAATTAAATATGTCCACGATCGTTACGCGAAGATTTTTTTTCGGAGAACGACCCATTTAAATTTTTTATTTTATTTTGCAACTTAAATATTTTTTTTTTATTTAATGCTGTTCACATGCTGAAGTTATTTTCTAAGCTTATTGAATAGTGCAAATATTTATGAAAAAATTTATTGTATTTATTTTATGGCGTGGCGTTGTGATGGTATAAAAAAATAAGACGAGCATCGCCTTAAGTTCTTACAGTTAACGTAAGCAATATAACAAAGTATCATCAAGGATACGCTAGTAGATAGTATTCGACGATGATATATCGATAAAGAAATATCGATACATCTTATTTAATATTTATAAATTTATTTATCGACCATCACAATTCCACACCAAAATGACACCATGTCTATGTAAAACATAATAAGTATAATTTTGATATTTTCCCTCACAGCACTGAAACACTCGCCGTCGAAAAGAAAGAGCATCGCCAAGCCGGCCCGGCCGCAGGAAGATATCGATACTCCAGGTATGTTTGTAGTGTTTGTAGTTTACATGGAAAGTGAGTTGACAATAATGATTTTAAGCAAAATATTTTTTGTACAAATTTATTAATAAAGTTGACTTAACAATATCTGATTATTGAGTTATATTGTATGAATTACATTTATTCCAAACTCTCTAAAGTTCGATATTTTCCCATATATGTTGTAATTGGGATTTAAAGCATGAAAATGAACAAAATTCTTGAATTTAACGCTGTCAATTCACTTTCCAAAGATCTGCTCGATTTAACTAATATTAGTTTTAGAATTAACCATTTTTTTTTAAATATACAGTAGATTTAACCCGATCCTAACACTGAATGCGAAAATTATTTTTTGGTACCTATATATTATTATACATTTCAGTTTATTTTTCACCCCCTCACCCCCCTCTTCCACTTCCCCACTCCACATCCCTTCTGGTGTTTGTGACCCGTTATGCGTTCCATAATATATTATCCTAGTAGACGTTAGAGAAATTACAAAAAAAAAATGTTTTTCTCCGCGTTTGTACGTTTGTCGTGTTTTTTGTCGTCGAGTGATGTGTAAAATGTGCTAACGGTGCCGAAGTCAAAATAACAGCACGATCTTAACAACCGGGGCGAGAGGGGGGGCGTCGAAATAAACTGAAATGTATGAGAAACGAATCAAAGCAATCCTAACAACCGCCTCTTGTCCAGGACGTGTCTACATCGGCAGACCGATAAAAGATTACAATCCAGATTATCTGAGGCAGTCGAGACTATCGCCTAGGTCTTCTGTAAGATCCAGCATGAGCGATTTCACCGACACGACGATATCGACGTGGAACCAACGGCATCCGCAACCCCCCACCGAATACCCCTCGGTACTTTCAGACAGACTCAAAATCTTAGACAGGGATAGAATGAACTTCCCGAGGCGAATCGAGTTCGACACTTCTAATTTAGCTGTGAGAGAACCGGGAACCTCGTACGCTGATAATGTGTATCGTACTTCCATCCAAGACAGGATGGAATCCTTATCAGACCAACTGACGAAGGTTTTGAGCACTGGTGCTGGCAGTTCCCATATCAACGGTAGTCTCGCGGACAGCGGCATACAAACCGATAATACAAGTACTAGCGTACCACAGATATACATAGCGGAATACGCGCCTACACGAGTGCTGAAGAAAGACGCCGCAGTTGACACCAGAAATGAGAACAACCAGCAAGACATACCATTTATTGACGATGATGAAGAAGACAAGTGGAGAAGACGTTCGAACATTCTAGAGAAACACAAAAGCATGTCGAATATCCCCGAGAAAATAGACGAAGTCAGCTCCCAAGAGATTTCATCGGAGAGGTTAACGAACAGCCTGAACAGAGCCAAATCACCGACTTTCGTCGAAAAGTTCAAGAAATTCTTCGTCGACATCGGACTAGTCAAAACTGAGAGTGGGAACGTCGATAGAGACGCGAACACGCTTCCAAAAAGTCTGAACTCTAGTTACAGAACAAGAAGCGTCACTCCTACTGCGAGTTTGGAACCAAGAGACGCGTCAACTTTACCCAAAGACATGAGATTTCGCAAAGTAAGATCGACACAAACTGTTTTCATAAAACAGGAATCTCCACTGCTACAAGAGAGGGAGTCCTCAATGAAGACCCACGTGTCTGTGGTGCAATTGAATGGGGATGAATATAAAGATTCCGACTCGGAGAAATTCATCAAAGAAGTAGTGTACGTGAAGAGTAGTATCGCAACAGCTGAAATCTATACTACGAATGATTCCGGCAGCACCATCATAAAGGTACCGCCAGCGGATTGAGTAAATGTAAATTCACAATTTGTGTGAATCGATATAAAATTGTAATCGATAAATGTTCCAACTGTCGATAAAATAACGTGTTAAATTCTATTTCCTAGACGTTTTCTTTCGATATTCTTAGAAGACGATAAAAGTAAATGTTAAGGAAATCGATATCCCCATATCTACTTGTATTATGTTGGTAATTGTATCATCGCGTTTGATTTGTGATTCCTATGCGTAAAATAGGTATTAACAATCCCGGTGGAAGTTATTTTAAATGGCGCATAAACGATTCAGTATTTAGCATATAAAATTATTGTGGTTCTTTTAGAGATTCTAAGTGGGTTCTGTCAGTGAGTATTTGTGAATGTTGCCATTTTTGTGTGCGTCTACATTATGGACTTGTTGATAAGTATAGACTGATTTTATCGATTTACATAGGAATTGTATCGTTTAATACCTGATATAATCGATACAATATAGTGACAAAATAACTCGGTAAGTAGTTGTTGAAAAAATATATTGATTTGAATACATCGTAAATTCTTATTAATAAAACTGATTCAATTAGTTATTGATTAAAATGGTTTAAAACAATTTTACAGTACGATAAAAATAAAATACAGCAATGTATTAAAATATGTTTTTATCAACATTTATCGATGAAGCTTACCAGTTTTTCGCTTAATTACATCAAATATATATTTGCCTGGAGCCAAAAGCTTTTAAATCATTGATAAAGTTATTCTATACTCGCTTACTAAAGATATCGATCTCCACAAAGTCTACTGTGAAAAAATTGTTTTTTTTTTTCATACACGGTAAAAAAATAGTCACAATATTGTTATTTTTTAAAATATCCCTAGTTGACTGGTGGAAAGTCAGCCTTGAGTCGATATGTGTATATGAGAACGAAAAATTAATTTATTAAAAAGAGAGTAATATATTTAACAGATGTTTTATGTACCTTGTAGTGTCCGCATTTGTATCGTAGCGTAGTGTTGTAGCATGTGACTGGACGGTTTAAACTTTATCGACTATAATATTATAATATATCGACTTCAGATATCAATGTAGTAAATGCCAACGTAATAATGTAATTATGCCATTTTTTAGAATTAAATCAGCGTGTTAATTAGCGTTATATTATTTTATCGAGTATCATTCATATTTAAAGTAACAAGCCTTTGAAATGTAGAACTTAACGAACCGAGTATATTGAATAAATATGTATTTTAAATGTTTTATGTCACGATTGTAAAAATAAAAAAAAAATGTTTTACGCCGTCAGTAATTATTTTAAATTGTTTCCCGGTCTTTCATATCATTCAGATAATGTTTAATGACAAATAATGTCCACTACATTGTATTATTGTTAGTATTTACGCTGCATTTACACCAAGTGTTGTTACTAAAAGAAAAAATCTTCCAAAAAACCTGTCCAGTCACTAAATTCTTCCTTAGGTCACATATTAGAGCAAACCCGTGTTCATTTCTACATTCCTTTAGTACAACAAAGAATATTTAATGTCACAAAACGAATAAAACTTTCTATGTATACCATTGCCTATCAAAAACAGTGATCCAAGATGAAAAAATATTATCTTGCAGAAATAAGTTTAATTTTTGAGTATAATATCGATATTTGAAATATCGATAATTTCTCTATACTCCAAATTTCAAACATCGAATACTGAGTATCGAGTATGGCTGCGAAAGTATCGATACTTAAAGGTGACTCGATACATAGACCTGCTTATATCTTATACGTGCAATAGCACTCGATGGAAATAGGTTGATGGTGATGGTGTCTGGTGGTGACTCTTTGGTACCTTAAAAACTAAGATTTATTATCGTGTCACTGTTTTTGTAAAGCAATGTAAATTTGTGTATTGTGTGTAGGATAACGCCATGCGGCGGTTTTTTAGCATAATTACCAAAATTTAAAAATAAAATATGCAATACAGAGTTTATGGTAAAAAAAACACCTAGTTACACAAAATAAAGCACCTTTTATTTTTATTTTTGTATTGCATTGAATTATGAGTGTGGTGCTAATGATTTATATTGCTTGACAAAAATAATAAAGCAATATTGTAATTTATTATCCAGTGATTTTATGTTGAAGTATTAAAAAGGAAATAAATATTATTTTAATTAATTTTTAATGGGTCGATATCGTTTTAACGTTGACTTTGTATTGCGTATAAATGATATGATATAAATCAATTTTGATATTGTTTTTGTATATGTTTTAATATATTTATTAATTAAATGCGGTTACCTTGACGATGTTGTTTTAATTAATTTTATTTAATGGGTTTCCATCTTGGGTGTTTTTGGAGAATATTGTAGTAACAAAACGAATTAGTAGTGAAGGTTTAATTTGATACAGTAATGGCTACTTACTGTCCTCCAAATCATGGATAAAATTACAGTATGTAATAATCTTGGTTTCATATTTTTTAGAACAAGTACCTTACTTCATTCTGTTAATTCATAAAAGCTTTTATGTTTCGAGACATATCTGTAATATTCTATATTTTTTATTCGATATATTATAATAAACAATAAAGCGCTATTGAACACTTCTTTCACAAATAAGAATTCAAATTAAAAAACTAATTATATAACTTAAAGTTCTAATATAATCTCGACAACCTTAAAAAAAAACCTATCGTCCTCTATAGTAAATGTCTACATGTACCAATATATTTCACGCCCACTCGACGGACAGGCGGCGCAAGTTCCAGTGGTGTTGCCAGCGTGAAAGCAGGTGAGACATGTCGCTTTGCATTGTACCATGTACAGATGGTAGAGGCGTGTTGACCTAATGTGTGTGTGTGCGTTTTTTTAATGTCGATAATTTAAATTACTTGTTCTTTTCTCGCGTGTATTTTAGTGTGGTGTGTTTAGTAAATTTTAAATGTAGTGATTTTTTTGGCATTATAATATAGGAATAACTACAACTAATTGAAACAAAATACACGCGACGAAAAACAATCAAATGTATAAAGATTTACTTTAACGCAAATAAATATCGTATAAACAGACAATGAAAAGAATTAAATATACAAGTTTAAATATTCTAATATTAAATTGAAATATCGTATCTATTCCTGGTAAGACTAATAGATTCTCGCCATTGACGAAATTTTAGTTTAATTGTAATAAATAAAGTTTAGCAATGGAGCGCATAAAAATGTCGACAAAATAGCTTATATGCACCAAATTCGATTGGTTTTAGCATCAAAATTTTGTAGTTGAAGCTTCACGGTCATCGCTTGTTGTTTTCCTACGCTCCCTTGCTACGCTTTTTGCTATATAACATCCTTACGTACAGTAATGTCACATATTAGAGGTAAAAAATAATTAGGTTGAAAAATTACCCATCAAGAATCTTTCTTTCAAGATTTTTCTGTGTTTAAGCAAAGCACATCGGAATCATAATATAGTAAAAGAGATATTTAGAAAGGTCTTGATTTATATATTTTCTCATTATTATTCTTCTTTTTTATACATTAAAATTATCGCATATAATGCGTTGTGACATTACTGAACGTTCGTCAAATAATGCATTAATAAAACCAAAAACTTATTTTCACATATTTTCTAATCTTTTCATGCTGCTATGACCTACATCGGATCTTTTTCTATTGGGTACACCACTGACCACTTGGATTCTTTATTTCTCTACCTCCTTACACCTTGAAAACTGCATGCATTTATTTCTTTTACAATTCAAATCGTAAATGATGCACCAATAAAAAATACGATGTTTTAAACGGTCAAGCTCCATATAAAAAATATAAATATAAACATGCTATTTTGGACATATAAACTTCCGTACTTCTCCGTCTATCATAAACTTTGCTTCCATTTTGACAACACAAATCTTTTTAAACTGTGCCAAATTTTCTTTTTGTACATGTTTATGTATCTTAATAAACCTATGTATACAATTATGAGTGTTATTTGTACCATCAGTATCGTTGTCTGATGTAACAGCGCACATAACTCCCACCTCAGTCACGTCCCCGGTCTCAACAGCGGCTAAAGTGATCGTATCGTCAACAAAAACGTCAGTTCCATCGGAACAAGATGTCGCTTTCCCAGCTGTTTTGAAAGGGTCACAAAAACAAAGAGTCCCACCTCCCGTTCCTCCAAGAGGCTCGCCCAAAGCTAAGCGAGGAGGAGGCAACTCACAATTTAGTGCCGAAACCAAAGGTGAATATCTAAATGTAAACATATCTGTAACAGATGTACCTTCTCAGACTCCGATAACGAGTAGTGACGATGACATATCGTTCTTTGGGCATGATTTTAAATTTGAGCCTGCTGCATGTACCGTACCTTCTATATTTCAATTGCCTGTTAAACTCGCTGCATCCAACACTTTCTTAAATTACGTAGATGAAGACAGCACTATTGAAAGGACTTATCTCGTCAAGGATCTAAGTGCTCAGTCATCGATGATGGCTACATTTAATATTGAGGAAATTGTTAGAGATCATTTAGACTCTGGTGATTATAATGATACTTCATTCACTGAGTCTAGTAGTGAGGAAAAACTTGTGATACAAGAAGTAAAAGATGACCCAAAACTTGTAGTGACGGAAGAAGTCAGGGGCAGACAATCAAAAAGTCCGTCCGAGTTTATTAAAGGCGTTGCAACTACTATAGGAGATAAATTTACAAAGAAATCGCCTTACAGTGTAGATGATACAAAGGAGAAAGCCAGTGTCCATAACATCAAATCTTCGGACCTCATTTCAGCGGCAAAATCTCTGAAAAGAACGTCGAGGTTAGACAAAGAAATGAATCTCCAAAGTGGAAAAGATGACAAAAAAGATGAGCCAAAAGTCGAAGAAAAAGACAAACCAGGTATGATGTCGGGCATAGCCAAAAAACTTAACTTACACCAATCAAAGAAAGAGAAGCCAATACAAGAAAAGAAACCTAAACCTAAAGTTGAAATAAGAACCTATACCGAAGGCCGTTCAAAAGGTGGCATGACAAAAGATGAAGTTGTATGCCACAAGAAAGCAAAATCTCGAATAGATATGTTTCAAAAACAAATTTGGCAAGTACAAACAGACTCTGAGAATAGTTCTAGACGAAGTTCTTTTTCATCAACCCGAGAAATGAAAAACCCCACGGACTCTGAAAAAATTGCAGTGAAAGAGACTAAAAAGATTTTTGAGCCAATAAACTTCACGTATGGAAGTACAAGTTCGATTCATCGTAAGAATTTTTGTCTTAAATCGACTACAGTTCAACCGATTGTTGCAAAAAGTATAAGCGGTAATGTCCATGAGAAAATAAAACAATTTTCTGAAACTCCGATCAACATGATACCGAACAAAATACCACGGCAGAAGAAAAAGACAAGTCTAAAAAAGAAGATCGAGAAGAAAAAGATTTTGGTTATGAAAAAAGATATTGAAGAAATGTTGTAAAGATTTGTTACAAGTTATTGATCGAATTTGTAAAAATGCCAATGAAGCAAAATTTTATACAAAAAGTGTACAAATTAAAACATTGAGGTTTTATGATGACATGATGATTATATGAAGTCATATGAACGATAACCGTATCAATTCACGAACCTTTTTTAATTCATCCAAAATTACACACCTCATACGCGTGTACAAAATGTACATTCTTTTAAATATTATATCATCATTGTTAAACTGGCATCTTGGTATTTTATATGCATTCTGGGATAGATAATTAAGAATGAATATTTCTTTTTGCGCTTTATATTTTTCCTGTATAAAACTTTTGAACCATTAGGAACGCTAGTTGTAGCATGATGTAGAAGTAAATGTCTGGGTATTGTGTTTTTAATTACAACCATTTTGTATTTTAATTTTGAGTGTTGCCTGTAGTTTTTTTAAATCCTCGATATTTTTATAACGAGAGTTTTTAATAGACTTCAATACGTAAGCTTTGATACTTTATGGGACTCAGGTTTAGTACTTTGTAATTTTGAATACGTCTGGGCAAATTGTCTTTATGGGATTTGTCATTTAACTACATTTACTCGTATTTCTGTTTTAACATTACTATTAGTTTTTTTTTATCTTAACTATTAATATCATTCTTGTATTTTTATAAACGTGTAAGAAACTATTCAGTTTCACGATTTCTTTTATAAGCTCGTATGTTTGCATCCTTTTTACTTATAGCATTGCACTTGGAAAAAACCTTCAGTTATCCTGTAGGAAGTTGCCTTTATTGTGGCATTAGCTTCTATTGCTACCCTGTGAGCTAAGTAGTAATGCTAGACCATCCTCAGCCGCAGCGTCGTTGTCTTGCTGTTCGACGCCGCCTCCGCCTTTCGAGGAAGCTCCGCCGCCGCGCACCAGTCGAACCAACTCTTCATCGACTACGTCATCGAGCGCGTCAGGCAGGCGGCGAGGCGCGTCCAGTGCTGCCAGTGTCATGACAACGTCTTCGGCGTCGTCACTGGCTCTCACGCCTGCAGCGTTGAGTAGCGCCAAGAGCAATGAAGCGAGGTAGTAGTTTCGATTTGATATACTGACTTGTGTCTCACAGCATCTGCATTGGTTTGTTGAAAAATTTTAAGTTTCTATGTAAGGATCCAATTAATTACTAAACCACTTTCAGGGGTATGTGCGTATTTAAATAATGGTAGACATCTTAGACCGGTGATTATCCGGTTGAAAATGGTAAAAATAGAAACAAATTTATAGTAGAATCAAACCCATTGTAAAAGGAAGAGAATACAACAAAATTGATAGGAAAAATAAATTAACGGCGATCTGAGGTCGGGAAGTGGGAAGGGGGGGGCTTTTAAGGGTAAAAAACGGTTTATCTCGATTTCCGGAAAAACTACAAGTCCTATGGAAAAAATTTAAATCGCAAAGTTGTAGGTAATAAAAAGATCTACAACTTTTGTATACACACTCTCTTCACATAACCTCAAAATATATGTGAAAAATTCAAATAACCAAGTTTTTTGTTTTTATTTTTATCTATTACTAGATGACCCGGTGAACTTCGTATCACCTACATATATTTGTGTAAAATGCCCCTGTCCCTGTCCCTGTCCCTGTCCCTGTCCCTGTCCCTGTCCCTGTCCCTGTCCCTGTCCCTGTCCCTGTCCCTGTCCCTGTCCCTGTCCCTGTCCCTGTCCCTGTCCCTGTCCCTGTCCCTGTCCCTGTCCCTGTCCCTGTCCCTGTCCCTGTCCCTGTCCCTGTCCCTGTCCCTGTCCCTGTCCCTGTCCCTGTCCCTGTCCCTGTCCCTGTCCCTGTCCCTGTCCCTGTCCCTGTCCCTGTCCCTGTCCCTGTCCCTGTCCCTGTCCCTGTCCCTGTCCCTGTCCCGTCCCTGTCCCGTCCCTGTCCTGTCCCTGTCCTGTCCCTGTCCTGTCTGGCGTGGCGACCCGTCATCACGGCAAGCTTCGCAACGCCAACAATCCGGTTAATACCTGCGCTTATAGATGTTTCACATCAAAAAGATATCAAGCGTTTCATACCCAGGAACAGTTTGTACTGGAAAATTAAGTTGTCGTTTTTAGTGTTTTCCTTTACTTATTATTTATGTAACTCATTTTTTCTCACCGGGTAAACCTTCCCTGAACTTCCACAAATATTTCAAGATCAGAATTAGCCAAATCGGTACAGCCAGTCTTGAGTTTTTGCGAGACACACGCACAGCGATTCATTTTTATATATATAGATAATAAATCATTTTTTTTCACGAAATTTGGTGAAAACTTACCTTTTTGTATCCCAAATACACTGTAATTTTTTTGATTTAAAATATTTATTTTTGCACCTTATTTTGACTTAATATCGAAAAAGCAGCTTAATTTTCAAACGAAAATTCTCACGTCAAAATATGAGCTTTTTTAAAAAAGTCTGTTGGTTTCTTGTTCATTAAATTCTCTACTTTCTGATGGTGTAAAAAAATATATACATGACTATGGTAAATGTGCTCAGAAAATGCAAAGAAACGAACTACTAAATAACAGGTAGTAAGGCCCAGACCCACCTAGCCCCTTCCCCACTTCTTTATGATGGGCTAAAATTTTCCGTAGATCACTCAGGTATATAAGTTATATTAAAATAACAATAAAGAGGCATCTACGCATATAATTTAAAGAAGATTCTACAACTTTCTCAAAATATTGTAGATATGTCTTATTAAATATTAACTTATAACTTTACATTTTCTGAGCACATTTACCATAGTAATGTATATATATTTTACACCATCAGAAAGTAGAGAATTCAATGAACAAGAAACCAACAGACTTTTTTAAAAAAGCTCATATTTTGACGTGAGATTTTTCGTTTGAAAATTAGGCTGCTTTTTCGATATTAAGTCAAAATAAGGTGAAACAATGAATATTTTAGATCAAAAAAATTACAGTGTATTTGGGATATAAAAAGGTAAGTTTTCACGAAATTTCGTGAAAAAAAAAATATGTTTTCTAAAAGATAAAAATAAAAAACTAAAAACTTGGTTTTTTGAATTTTTAACATAAATTTTGAGGTTATGTGAAAAAAGTATGTGTACAAAAGTTGTAGATCTTTTTATTACCTACAACTTTGCGATTTAAATTTTTTCCATAGGACTTGTAGTTTTTCCGGAAATCGAGATAAACCGTTTTTTACCCTTAAAAGCCCCCCCCTTCCCACTTCCCGACCTCAAATCGCCGTTAATTTATTTTTCCTATCAATTTTGTTGTATCCTCTTCCTTTTACAATGGGTTTAATTCTACTATAATTTATTTATGTTTCAAAATGGATAATCACCGGTCTATCTAATTGAATGAGGATTGAGTTTACTCTTGTTACGTTTATCAAAAACTTAAACTATAGTAAATACTTCAGTATACTACTATAGTGGTACCTACTCACTCAATTCAGCTACTTACCGATCAAACGTCCATGGCCTCATGCTCTCAACCAGTCTACAGATTGAGGAAAATTGTTTCTTTTTTATCCAGTCACTGTATAGTAACTACACTACACCTGATGGTAAGCGCAGTGCAGTCCAAAAAACCCAGTAACCACCAACAAACAATGAGTTTATCGGTGGTCACCAGAATCATGCCAGCCTATATAAATATGCTTCTTCACACGAAGAGGTAAGAAGCAAATCGAGGGGCCAGCGACAGGACAGGTGGATGATCGATGCAGGCACAGGGATACAATAATGTACACCTATACCCCAACTAACTATCAAGTCATATCCCAAACCCTCGGAAAAACCGAACATACACTGGCTGATCCCGGAACGCGATCCACACAAGGCGTATAGGTCACTGTGTCAGGTTTTAACACGATGTGTACGGTGGTCGCTATCCGGGAGGATGTGAATCCACCTACCACCGTACTACTCGTACCACCACCGTTCTTCCTATGTCCCTCACCAATTAATATAATTAATGTATCGTAGCGTTTGCTGGACGCCGCCGGCGTCGGTGGAAGGTTCCACGCCGACATGGACGGAGGGCACACCGAGTTTCACGGAATCTAGTAGTAGTGAACAAGGTATGTGAAGCTTTGATACCCGGATCCTGGTAGCCAGTTACAGCAATCCTTCCGATGATCAGCGTCACACCTGGCAGAAGGTTGTTCGAAGTAACTCATTCTTTATTACCTTTATTGATTTAAGAATTTGACTTGGTCTTTAAAACAATTCTCATTGTATAGCGTTCATAATATTATTATTACAGATATAAGAAAATATGGAGGTCAGAACTATAAAGAAATAGATGAAGCGACAGGCTAAAAAAGGCATAATACAAACTTCATAGACTGCCATATAATCTTTTCATAGTAGAGGGAGACAAACGATCGCGCATGTCATTATGATCATTGATCAATACCGCCCCACAAACGTATAGCATGAACTCATGTGTGTATCGCCATTTTTTTTATTAGCGTTAATGACGAGACGAGCATGTCACTCGCCTGATAGTAAGCGTCACGCCTGCCCATAAACAGAGACAACACCAACTCAGAACCTCAAGTTATCAAGTACATGGCACTGGACTGCGCTCGTTACCTCAACACATAAAATGTTAAATCTACCCAGTTATAATTAAAAATACCCAGTAACTTCACTGGCTTCAGTGTCCTTCAAACAGGAATACAACAGTGCTTACACTGCTGCTTGGCAGCAATAGATAAAGCGGAGGTACCTACTCAAACGGCCCCTCGCATACGTGAGATCACCATCACGAGCGGATATGAATAGGAAGTTTGGATATAGGGGTAGTCACTACACAGGGTTATTTTTAAAACACCAACATCCTCGCAGGACTAGATTCCTAAGGTTATAAACTACTACTTTTGTTCTACGACTTTTGATATTTGTTAGATTTTATTTTCATACAAAAATAAGTTTCCGTCTTGAATGTTACAACGCGCATCGCAGATTACGTAAACAAACACGCGAAGCGTGGGGAACCGGGCTAGCGCCTTTGACCTTGACCGCCCGAGCAGCTGACCGCCGCCTTTGATGTCGTGCGCGCAAGCCGCGCCGCGCCGCTGTCTATGAAGAAAAATACTACACAACAAAAACTTGTAAAATCATTTTTTTTTAATATATTGAGTTATATCCAAACTCGTAGAACAAAAGTTGTTCCGTATGGGGTCAGCTATCTGGTCATGCGAGGTTGCTGGTGTTTTAAAATTAACCCTGTATATTGGTGACCATCGAACTAGTCCAGGATGGGAGGAAGTACCACCTACACTCAGCATAAATACGATGTTCCAGGCTACCCAATAACTCCGGCGCGGTCGGAAGGCGGTCGATCGCCTCGTCCGCCGCCGCCTCCCGCGCGCATGGCGCCCCCCACCACCATCAACTGTCTCACCAGCGAAGTGGTGAGTTATTGTGGTCGGATGGTGATGGTGAAGAGGTTGAATGGAGCTTCCATTAATGCAATAAAATTTGATTTATTTTTACGCTGAAAACTGGAGATATTAAATTGTTTTTTTTTCTTATTTGATGTTTGTTTATGGTCTAATCTATCTAATTGTATTATTATTGCTACTGGATAATTTTACAATAGATGAAAAGCTCCATTCTCCAATTTCGCTGCAATATCTGTGTATGATACAACATATTTGATAATGTGATTCTGTTTTGGTGAAGGTATCCACAGTTAATAATAGCATTCGCTTCTACTAACTTATTTTTTATGGTATAAATTTTAGTCAACTTAGCAACAACTTGTATGTTTTTTTTAAATAGTTCTCTGTTGCCAGTAGTGAATATAAAAATTATACTATGGAAATTATTTTTATATAACAGAAATGACGATAAGATTAATTCGATATTAATTAGTGAAAATTGTGAAGAAATGTGGATACAATATGTAGTCTTGTTTTAGTATGGAATTAAAAAAATATATAATTTTCCGAACTTGTATAAATGTCAGATGAAAATTTCGTAATTTCTGGTGTATCCGACAGTCGAAACTGCTTATAGCGGCATCGTGACCAGCATCACTAATCAGGTTATATTGATCTACTGTATTTTATACTTTGACATAGTGACTGCAAATTCAAACTTTCATCGTCATCAGTGACCATAATATATTGCCATTCATTATTATACTTTTTTTATATAAAAGGAGTTTCGACTGTTAACTAGACAGCCTAACACAGCTTACCTACACAATTTATTTAAATATAAATTAATGCTGGCCATTTTCCTTTGGACGCTGCTTTGACGGTGGGTTGTGCAGATGCATTTAAAAGAGCGAGTAGAGAGGGATTACAAATGATAGAAACGCCACGTGGTTACGCTTGCCTAAGTTTGTTGACGACTGATTAATTAAAGCCTCGACTGTCATTACGCTGCGAACTGAAAACTAATCAGTGACTGCCATTCCGTTTGACAGCGCTGTACAAATGACAGCGCTGTTGTTGTTATGCTGTAATGCGTTGCAATAGTAAAATATGTACTTGAATACAGTATTGCACCCCAATGTATTATCTACCTTGTATTTTGCTAAATTATTTGGTAATGCAATGCTCAATGCGTACAGTTACTGTACTGATCAGTATTGTACCTTGTTTACAGTTGTTTTGGTCTTAATATCATTTGTGAATTTTACTCGCGTAAGCTAATTACGTAATTGCACTTACAAAGAAATTACTAATGTAAACTTACCAAGCTGGTAAGTTTGTTACTGTAAATGCCATTAAATTACCTAAGCTGTAAGTTGGAAAACATATACCGGATTTTGAAGATTTTCCAGATATATGTGAGCCACTTACGAAGTCTTACGTAAGCCTGTAAGTAAATCTTACAAATGTATTTAAGGCTTTACCGAGTAATATATTTCGGTGTGGTTAACATTAGCGGGCTGAAAAGTGTTATAGTGCTCAATTATATTAACTATTTCATAAATAATACAATAATTTGTTTTGTTCAGTCGTTATGATTAATTACACGGGTCAACACAAAATTTGACCTTGACTTTAAAGCATATTATTTCGATATTTTAGGTCTTAATTAGACGAAAAAAATATATATGACATGAAAAAGTTTGCTTTTGTATTGAGGAAGCCGATTTAAAGATATCTTTCAAAATCTGTGGCTTTAATTTTTTATTGAAGATGAAACGTTTCAAATAAATATTTTTTTTATTATTTATTAAGTTTTATTATCAAAATAACTTATAATAAGTGGAAAATAATTTAAAAGTGCACGCTTTTACTTTTTCTTTTATGTTCATAAATACTTTTTCTAACTAAACCCCAAATATATTCTCTCATCATCTTTTCATTGTATTGGCCTTGATAAAGTTATTCAAAGCTCATAATGTCCTCATGAAAACATTCTCCTTACTCTTCTGAATACGCTCTCATGTTGTTTTTAAATGTATCTAAATAATAATGCAGCATATTTACTTTTAATGACATCCTACAGAGCATGGCCTTAATATTTTTAAGCATATCGTCAACTCCGTAGTTTTGTAGCTTTGTTATTTCCTAAAAATCCAGAAACTACTGCTTTAAAATTACTCGCTTTTTGAGTACGATTCAGCAACGTTAGAAATAAAACAAATCGCCTTTTGAGTACGATTCAGCAACGTTGGAAATAAAACAAATCGCTTTTTGAGTACGATTCAGCAACGTTGGAAATTTTTCATCGGCGAAAATCTGTCTAATTTGCGGACCATCTAAAACCCAAAAAAAACTTTTGCTTCTGACTTGTAATCTATCTCATTCTCTCGCAGGCTAAATCCTATTTTTGAATATGTATGTCTTTACCGTGACGCATTTTCGTTTCATAGAGTTTCAAAGCAAAACGATTCTAAAGAAGTTTCACTTCAATAAAAATGTATATATCTATCACATTTGATTCACTGCTTAATTAAAAATTGCTTACCTTCCAAGCATCTTTTACAATAACTACAAGCAACATGTGGAGCCCATGGCTTGTCTTGATGCAGAACAAGACAGTCAAAATATGCTTTGTAGGCTTCACAGAGAACGTCAGATATCTTTAGTTCGTATTTTACATCGCAAACTTTAATAGATTGACCATATATATAAAAAAAATGCATCAGCATCATATTTACACATTCGCGACGATATTTTTAGACTTGTACAAAACACTTAATCGTTGTTTAACACGCAAGTACCATCTAGCGGCACTTTTTGAACGTAAAAACCCCTCTCTGATCGCGCAGTAGTTTTAAATGTATTAAAATTTATGAAAAAATCAAAAATGAATATTATTACTATAACTATCACAAAAGCAAACTTTATACCAAAAAAAGGTATTTTCTTTTCGGTTTTTTGCATAATTAACCGAAAAATCATAAAATAAACTTTAGGACAAAGAACGAAATTTTTTTTGTAGACCCGTGTTATTATTGTATTGAGGTATGAAGTTACAATAACTGTGTTGGGTGCATTAGTGCAGTACAAAAAAATATGTTTAATTTTTTAATATTCTACTTTCAATAAAAGCAAATTAGTTTTTTTCATTTATCTATAATAAAAAAAAACTCTTAATAATCCAAAATAAAATTATGCTAAGAAAAAAACAAATTAGGAAGTTACGTGGCGTAATTAAACAGAATCAAAGATGGCGAGGCTTGTTTATTAAAGAATTAACGGGCGGCACGTCCGCCCAACCAAACTTCGGTGTTCATATTGATCTTTTATCGAAATTTAAAATGTAATCTAACGTGTTAAAGTTTAGTCAGTCGGTACGTTTCAAAGCTAGCTTTTTTAGACGAGACAAAAAAATTGTCATGGCAAATTTGATATGTAGGTACGCAATGTTTCACTTACCGTGGCACCGTATAACGCGGTCTCGATGTACGCGGGTCGATTATACTTTCGGCGTCGATTATATGCGTTAACATTTTGTAATTTGTTAATATAATAATATATTATAATAACAATAACAAAAAATAATAATCAAAATATTGGGAAGACTTATTAGGGAGTGATGACAGACGGGATTATAAATGAAGTGTATTGATTGAAATAAAACTAAGTTAAACGGATTTTATAGCGGTTTTTTATTTTAATTTTGGTCCCGACGCGACGTTTCGAAAGCTTTTCAGCCTTCGTGGTCACGGGGTGGACTATAGGTGGGTGGAGAGTATTGAATTATAGGACCCTCGATGTCCGTGATTTCGTCAACTCTAAATTCATTATCCGCGATTTGTTGAAACGACCTGTCGCGGTAAGTGGAACATCACTGTTCACAAACTTATCACTTTCGTTATAACGAAAATGAAACAATATTTACGATATATATAGAATTCCAATAACACAGTCGAATCCTGATACTAAAGTTGGAAAAAACATTACTTATAAAAACACAATCTACGTAACTTGGGGTTTTGAAAAGATATATTAGAAAATAGACTAAAGCCAATTTGAAAAGTCATAATTTTTCGTCTTCATGCTGGTTTAGCGGATCAAACACGATTTTTTCCTTTAAGGAAGATATTACAAACTATCATAAGAATAAATCTTACTTCAATGGCGCTAAACGGAAACCGTGCGTTGATCTGGAAAGCGTTATACCTCAAAATTTGATACCGATCAATTTTTCTACAAACGTTAAATATAATATGTTGCTAAATGTAATAACTCCTGATACATGAAGCACAAGCTTTGGCTTATAATTCGATTTACGCGCCATTTCAATCGTAATAAACAATAACTTAAAATGACTTGACCATAAAGTTCATAAAGCAATTGAATACAACATTACAGAGTTATTTTTTCGATATACTGTGAAATTACTTGGCATTATGACTTAACATCATATGTCTCGAGGTGACGAGCGCAGTTCAGTGCCATACAATCCTTTGTAATTCAAAGTTCTGTGTGGTGTTGCTTCTGTTTATGGGCAGGCGTGGCGCTTACCATTAGGCGAGTACCTTGCAAGTCTCGTCATTCAATAAAATAAATAAAAACTTACAAAAGAATTACAATAAAAAATAAATTGGTATATTCAAATGATATATTTGGTTGCAGCAATTTTATTTATTGACTATTTAGTTCCTACAAGACATTTGTTTAGGAATAAAGTCAACGGATTTCCAATAAAAAATAATTCGCCATTATAATACTAGGTGCTTTTCATTTAGCAACATATTGTACCCATGTTAAACTACTAGTATCGTAAACTAACGCTAGACCTGTTGTATTATGGGAAACAATTGCCAAAATCGTGGACCCAGATTAAACTAATTTATAATTTAAATTAGGAACTTTTCAATTTAATGTTAGGGGTAATTTTATTTTTTGCCTTGTTCGTCTTCAATAAAATATTACTTTTTATGACTCATATTGATAACTTTTTGGACAGAGGTACAAATCAGATTGGAGTTAAATTGTTGATGTTTTATATTAACTGGTTGATAAAAATTACCGGGACATTGACTGCAGAGAAAAAGAAATAAGAAACTGCAAAAAAAAAATGCATTAGTAAAGGTTTTTGAAAATTCTTTTTGAAATATACCATACAATATAAAATGACTTCAAAATAAATACGAAAATATTTTTAATTTGCATTTATTCCTAGTTTAAAATACTTACATTGTTTTATTTATTGTAAATAAATTGTTATTAGATTTTTGTTTCGCCTCAGCTACGTTAGTTGACGCCTACACGTATGATATAGTACAAATCCGAAATTAATGGAACATTAATGGAAATACAAAAAAAAGGCAGAAAACACGAAGTTCAAAGTTGTTACATTCAGTGTTGCCAACACAAACACCAGATTTTTACGCTATTTCTGTACCTGGGAGTGAACCATTTATGTTGAAATATATTATCTTCCTCTATTTGACCACCCTCAAGTATTTGTTGCCTTAAATGTAGTGTATGATCAACGTATTTGGCATACGCTGCATCACAGTCACGATAGTATTGGATGTGATCGTAAAAATCGAAATGTCAATATCATATTTATGTTTACGATTATCATAACTGTCAACCGTTGATATTTCTTCAATGAGTGTTTCCATGCCTCCAAGGTACATACATCAATTATACTTGCTATTATTATGTAATACAAAAAAAAATGGTTGTCTGAATAACGAAGCAATTAATCGCTTTTGAAATATCATGTGTAATCTGCTTTTGTGTGGTTAAATGTCCGTGATGTGTGCAAGGGATCTGCGAGTTTTTCTACACATTTTGTTTTATGAAAGTTATTTTATTCTTACACTCGTATTCATAAACCATACTATGAAGTGTCAGAGTGCGCGCGAACGCATAGTGGCGAATTCTGTACGTATGCGTGATGCGTTCGCTTTTGGCGCTAAACAAAAAGCTATAAAAATTAAGTGTTCTTGAATACGGGCGTTATTATAGTGTAGTGCGAATTTAGGTGAATATAAATTAAATTCCACGTACCTATAAGTTATTTAACTTTATCCCTGAAAAGGGATGTGAGTGCAACCGTAAAAAAAATGCAGGCTGATTGTGATCGTAATTCTAAATAATTATTTTTAGTTTCTTTAACTTATGTATTCATTTTTTTATGACGCCTGTTGTTGCTTTTCCTTTAGAATAATTCAAATTTTTCGACTAATCAACATTTTTAAAAATATTTGACCAAATTTTATTTGACAATATATTAAGATTAATAATCGGAAGGAATTGTTATGTGTAATAAATTGTATAATTTGTGTGCGTATTGAGAAATGCTTGCAGATCATTATTATTAACTTTCTTGTAAGCGGTGACCTGGTTAAGAAATTATTGAACTTAGGTAGGTACAAATAAATTTTCCAAGTTTTAAACGGTTAAATTTAATTATACAGTTTCATTTTGTAACAGATCTGGTAATTAAAACTTTTCTTATGTATCTCCAATATAAGGCCATGCCAGATTTTTACCGAATAAAAGCTCTATGGTTCCTTTACCTGCACTATGGAAGGGTTCCAGTATCTATATTATACTCGACCCATGAATTACTTACACTGATTTTTTAAAATCCTTTAATTAAACCTAAACACAAAGCGACATTTGTTTCCCCGAAAGTGTCTATTATCTTTGAGTTAATTAACTCTTTCCAATATGTTAAATCTGATACGGCGCTGGGGCCAAGTTTAAGGTCTAGCTGTATATCGCCAAGGTCACCGCTACAACGACGTGCGCCAGTGTATGAGCTGTTATTCGCCGTTGTTACTATTACAATAATATTAATATATATTTTGTTGTTGTTAACTATTTAAGACCGACGTGACTGTAGAATAAATATTTGAAATGGTACACATTTTATTTGTTATAGAAACCATGGTAGCGTTTTAGACTATATACTCGTAATTTGCTTTTAACTCTACTAATGAGAATTATACCACTGTTGACATCTTTTGATCGGTGACAGATTGGTTCGATAACCGTTATTATTTGAATTAGCAAAACTTCATCGAACTTTCACATAAAACTACTTCAGCATTTATTAAATAAATGAAAACGCAGTTTTCATTTTATATTAACGGTACGAAAGTAAATAAAATCATAGAAATCATATGAACATGCTTTTAGATTAATTATTTAGATTGATTTAACATTGAATATAAAATCTAATTCGATAATCTACTAAATTAGTAGAAATTGCTTTAAGCTTACAACATTGGATGGCTTTTAGCGATAATACGTAGATTTAATAAATCTGGTGCCTGCGGGATTGTATGGAAGGTAAGACTATAATTATTTTAGTAGGCATGAAAATACTAAACATTATTTTAAAACAAATGTTTTTTTTTAATATTATTTATAAATAGAAACTGTATTGCTCTATATTTTATAAAGCATATATTATTAAGTATTTCACATATAATGAACTTTAACCCATATAAGACCTGTGTGGTGGATCAAAAGTCTTAACTCCTTAATCGTAGAGGAGGCTCGTGCCAGCATTGGGACGGTTAAATATAAATATAATATTATTATTCTCGATTAATACATATCATTATAAACAAATCGTTTAATTAATAAAATATTCAATTCTCCAATCACAAAATATCTACCTAATTATTAAGCAATAAATTAGTTTAATTATTAAATAAATATACCGTTATTTCAACAGGTCGAAATAACGCACTTGTCGTCGGAGACATCGCGCATAACAATATCCACGTACGAGGTCCAACAGCAAATGGAAACCGAGGATAAATACTGTTAATTATTTGTTAAGCTATATTTTACGGTTATTCATTGCAATAATTATAAACCACCCACCAATATACAATGAGTACATATACCTGTTCAATTATTTTCTATAAAATTTTGGATTTATAAAATGCTATAAATTATTTAGATTCCGTTTTAATTTCCCGCCAATTTCGAGATAAGAACGAAAGTTACTCTTTTCAATACTCTCCAAATGCCATGTCAGTATTACAATATGAAATATCTTAACAACCACCGAATACATTCATATATTACTGTATACAGTAAAAGTATTAATAATTTCGTTTACACGAATCATCAATCATCATCAACCATATTCGCATGTTACTTGTAATAAGTATTTTGTAAGTTTCCCATATACATATGATCTCTAATTATAACAGTTATGCAAAGAAATATATACACGTCACCGTAGAATTAACGAATATATTGCAATGAATAACCACGCAACCCCTTATTTCCAACTGTTTACAACTTGAAATTAAACTAATTTAAACAGATTTTATCGCTGTTTTTTATTTAATTTTGGTCCCGTCGTGAGGTGTGAATGAGGTGTAGGTCGCCCAGAAACACCTCAGTCCACCCCGTGACCACGAAGGCTGACAGGCTTTCGAAACGTCGACACCAAAATTAAATAAAAAACCGCGATAAAATCCGTTTAAATTTATTTCATTTCAATGTTTACAACTTGTTCAACTAGACGTTATGGATTTAGCTTTTCTACCATGTAACGTGCGCACGTGATTATGCAGTATTGTAAGCGTATAGTCGTTTTAGGTGCTTTTTATTGTGAATTCGGGTACTGGAAAAATAAGCATTTTTTTAATACTTGTATCATGCAATCAGCCAATGACTATGACCAGATGTTTTGGAGGAATATAACGTTATTCAATATAGCAGTGTTAAAATAAAAAATAGGAACGACGTATAAACCCGTAATTTTTCGCTTTAACAACTTACGTATTTAAAAACATAATTTGGTTATTTGTGAGATAATTCATAAAAATATATTATTCCTATAACCTGTTCATTTATAAACAGGACATTACCTATTCAAATATAAGTGCTATATTTCAGTACCTGATATTTATTAGAGCGCAGTAAGTATTTTGTAATGTAATTAGATTCTCCACTGCCATTGTTGTATCTGATTAAGCTTTATTTTTAAGGATATGCTAACAACAAAACTTGTATTTATCCTATACTCCATAGCGCAGAGCTGAGGAATCTAAAAATAGTGATTTCTTACGTTTACGCGAATATTACTCATTGAAATAAAACTAATTTAAACAGATTTTATCGCGATTTGTAATTTTGGTCCCTACGTTTCTAAAGCCTTTCAGCCTTCGTCGTCACGGGGTGGACTCTGACACGAAGGCTGAAAAGCAATCGAAACGTCGGGACCAAAATTAAAATAAAAAACCGCGATAAAATCCGTTTAAATTAGTTTTATTTCAATGAATTTAATAATGTTTTTCGGGAACATTAAGACATTTTAGTTCGTCGCCAGAAGCCTACACATATTTTCTAAAGTTTTTATGAATGTAATAGTAAATACCGGTCACCTGCCCATCGAAACCAAACACTCAATTGGTTTTCTTTTTTTAAGTGAAGCTCAATTTTTTTCATATTTAATTTTGCATGTCTGATTGCTTTGGCAATCTATTTCAAATTATTTTTGTTTCTTATAGACTGATTAATTTTAGATCCGATTTTATTCTTTTTTTTATGTGCACGTCACAAATCACTTAAATCGTTTTAGCATTTAAGTAGACCAATTTATTATTATCAATGCAATTTTATTTCAATTTTTTACTTCTTGAACACTATGTAACAACTGGGATTTTAGTGCGTACACTATTCAGACGGATAAATAATTATCTGAAAACAAATATGACGTCATTATAACGCCGCCTCTGGCTGGAAATCACAAGGTTCCATGACCCACTTACGCTTTATACATAGAACTTTTTTCATTTCCAGTCAGTGACATGACAATAATGCGTTCAAGAGGCTCCATCGGGAAATTTTAGGTTTTATAATTTTCTATACTTTGTAATTCTATTTCTATAAAAAGCCAAATGTAGCTTACGTTTGGATGTTCACTTATTATAGCGTATAATGTATGAAAATATGAACAACACGAGTAGTTTATGTACGTAATAGTATGGTTTCACGTCACAGACATAAAACTAATAGACGACGCAACTGTACCGACTTCGCATACCAAAATCAAAACGAAGTGCTAGGCAACCTGTAATTTAATCTCCTTTCGACGTTACAGCTGTAAGACGGCAGACCACACGAGAAATGCGTTATCGTTCATGAAGTATTGTAAAAAAAATATTAATGGTGTTTCTCTTCATTAAATTACTTTTATAAAAAATGTGGCACGCTCGTTTTTCATAAGTACTTTCGTCGTCTATTTGTATTTAGGTCTGCAAATCTACTAAAATTTACCACTATATACACATAACCCCTCTTACGCACATTTAAAACAAGTGGCACTGTCAAAAACTTGATTTTACATAATAGCCGTTGAAAGTTATTATTTATTTAACCGATTTTAAAAAGAGAAGGTTCTCAATTCGACGCCATTCGCCTAAAACGGACGGTGCAACGAAAAAACAAAAAAAAACAGAACACATACGTCCGTCTTTGTCGTTTGATACTGATGCTTGTAGTGCAGAGCGAATTCATTTTAAGCATTGTGTGCAAGACACTCGGGCTAGGTTGAAAAAAAAATCGAAACCTTGATCCTTTCAAAGCCTGAAACATTGATAAAAACAATTTTGCAACTAATAGTTGAAGATGAACACTGCCAATTCTGGATAGTGCCAGTTTTGTTTTCAATGTGTGTTTTTTATACTGATTAAAACTGTGGTAATTCGCGATGACCTGTGAACAATCATACCATTCGTAGGATACGTCGAAGTATTAAAAATCCATGTCATTTAAGCAAAGACTTCAATGTATACTACTAGCCTATGTTAGTTGTAAAATTGTGTCTCAAAACTCGGGAGTTTAATAGCTGACAGACAGGGACCAGGAGAGGGGTCCCAGTCAAGAGTAAGCGAGATGGTAGAGTTACGGTCAATTGACCGCAACTTATATGTACCGCAGAGCCAGTCTTGTAGTATACATTGAAGTTATGCATTTAAGGTACAAATGAGAAACTTGATATTTTTAATCGTCGCATTTACGAGCTTAAATATTAAGGTTAGCTGTACTATAACCAAAATTGTATAGCGGGCAACACTGATACAAAAGATTGTATAATTTATTAAATGAAACGAAATTTTATATGAAGTCACTATAACTTATTCTTTGGAAACGGTATTACTGCTTTTTAAATCAAAAAAAAAGTTTTATTGCATCCACACAATTTTTAATACGTGTACAATATCGTTTATTTGTTTTTCTCAGATAACCAATGTTGCATACATTGGTTATAGTGAGCCATTACAAGAATACTTTATGTTGCATAAAATTTTAAAGTAAATTATTCAACTTGTTCTGCAGCTATGTTTTAGCTAAAATTTCCGTTATGCAGCTTGCAATTGAGAAAAATATAATGTATGACTTTATGAGGTAGCTTTAGTTAATAATAGATAAAAATGAGGCATTATTAAAAATAATTGATTTTTTGAATAGTTCAAATCCAATATGGCGTACGAATCGACTGATATTTTTATTAAATCATAAACAGCTTAGTGGCTCCATTTTTAAACAATAGTATTGCAAAATATGCTTTTATTTTTATTAATTTTAAACACAAGTATTTTATTAATAATACCGAGTAATTTCGGTACATATTGAGCCGCAAAAATATATAATTTGTCACTGTGACCCGAGCTATTTGTAAGATATAAATGAATATGTTATGCGCGCAGTGTATGTGAGGATAGTATTAATCGGTTCACAATCGGGCATTTTATTTTAACCTAAAATATGAATGTAATGAACATCTCATATTTATTGTGAAAACAACACCAAAATCCATCAAGTAGATAAGGAAGAATACTAAGCGAATATTCAATAAATATCGCTTGTTTTATTAAGAGATTTAGGGATGACTAATGTGCCAACTTTTTTTATCCTGGCTCGGCAAAGTGACTACGCTATACCTGATGGCAAGTGCAGTTTAATCCAAGAATATTGTCGACCAACGACACACGATGAATCTTTGTAGGTTGGTAGAATTATGCGGGCTTGAATTCTCTTTTGATGCAATAATCGTATATGTACCGCCGTGGTATAACTATTTTAACGAAGGACAATAATATTTACTTAGAAAGGGCGTATCATCCGTAATAGGGTAGTTTTCTATACTGCATTTCTACATTATTTTATACGCAATAGAAAATAATACAAAAAAGACACCCTTTTGTAAAAACACAATCAAAATTGGTTCAAAAACGAGCCTGCGATTAGGATTTTAAATATTGGTATGAGCAATGGTGGGCGTGCTGTGGGGACATCCCAGTATCTCATTCACACGCGTACATCGTAATGGCCATTTTACACGGTGACGTCAAACTTTGCGTTGTCTGACAATTAACAAGTACCCCTTCCATCAGAGTTCAATGGTATCTAACTTATTTATTATTGGAGAGATTTATAAAATTATTTCTTCAATAGGTTGTGGGTAACCTAATTGATTTAAATAATTAAAAACAACTCAACTACCCTATTTTCGATAGCTAAAATCGTCATAAGTAACCAAAAATAGAAACTTTAATTGGAACTGTTCTTCAATTGTTACATTATAATCATCTCGAATACTCTGAAATTATAGTCCGATACAATGTGAACTGATGTTTAATAATAATAAGCATGTTCATTTTAGGAATCCCATGGACGTTTCAGTTTCATATTATTTGTGTTTAAAGAAACTGATTAACTTTTACATTAAATTTAAATGCATTAAAGTAATATACAAATGTTTGAATTAATTACACTCAATTAGATATTATTGGGTTTGAATTAATTACACTCAATTATTATTGGTACAAGTCGTTCGCAAGATGGTAACTTGACCCGATTGATATAGAATGAATTCATCATATTCAACTAGGTGCAAATAATATTTCGCAAATTACTTATGCAGCTAACAATGAGTAATTTGAGAACATCATTATTATTTTACTGATGTATTAACATGGGATTTCATACACGAACAAAACGTAGATATAAATTGTTGTTTATTGTTTAATGTACAGAGTTTTGTATTTGTCTCCTGTTGAACATTTGCTAGTGCTGTATTGTATTGTACTTCAGTGTACTGTACATAAACTCCTTTGCAAAAAAAACGGGCACCTTACACACACACTTTACCTTAGCTTTTCTATGGGTAAATATTATTATATTTTTAGTATGTCATTAGCTTGGATGACTAGAAATTTCTTATTATCAATGAGAATCTAGTTTTTTAACACTTTTATCCTGGTATCGGTGTTTTAGTCAATGTAAACAGAGAGCCGTGTTAAAATGGACATTTTTATGGGTATAATGAAATTAAGACTACGAGTATTTTTATGGTATTTTAATAAAAGAGACATTAAAAAATAAAAATTAATAACGAGTATGACCTCCTCTTGCAGCGATTACGGCATGTAATCGTCTTGGCATGCTTCCCACCAGGCTTTTGATGGTGTCCTGTGGAATGTGTTCCCACTCAGTCGAGATTACACGTTTAAGCTCTCTGATGTTTTGTGGAGGTGGTTGGACAGATCGTACTCGCCTTTTTAGGAGGTCCCAAACGTGCTCAATGGGGTTAAGGTCGGGGCTCCGCGCTGGCCAATCCAAACGACGAATACCGACCTCTTGCATATAAGCATCTACGTCGCCAGAACGGTGGGCCCGAGCATTATCGTCCATGTAAATGGCATCTTCACCAATTACAGTCAGTGCGGGTTGTGCATTTTGAGAAAGGATTTCTGTTATGTACCTATGCGCATTTAGTGAGCCATTTTCTATGAATACTATCTCGGTACGATAGTTGGAAGTTACGCCCGCCCAAAACATAACGGACCCTCCACCATAAGGGGTGATTTCTTCAAAACACACATCGGCATAGCGTTCCCCTGGTCTTCGTAACACTCGCCGACGTCGGTCCTCACCATGCAGACAAATTCGAGCCTCATCGGAGAAGAGTACGCTACTCCAGTTACCTGGTGTCCAAGATAGGCAATTTCTAGCGAACCTCAACCGCGCAATCCGGTGCTCACGGAGTAACTTGGGGGCCCGCGCTGGTCGTCGACTACGTATATCAGCAGCTAAAAGTCTTCTCCTCACAGTCCATAGGCTAACTTGTGCTCCTCGTACCTCTTCAAGGTTTCTTTTGAGGTCTATGTAACTGCATTTGCGGTTCCTCAGCGCCTGAGTCACTAAAAAGCGATCGTCTCGCGGCTGTGTGCAACGTTTTCTCCCAGAACCTTGCCTTCTCTGAACGGAACCTGTCTCTTGGTATCGAGTCCAGGTTCTTTGTACGGTTGAACGACTCACGTTTAACCGCTGTGAGACGTAACATTGGCTACACCCCTCTTCCAGCAGCGCTATAATTTTACTAGCTCTCATTGCTTTTTCTGCCATTACGATAGACACAAAGATATCTGTTTTAAGTCACAATAAGGCAGAATTATGCGATAAACATAAATTGTTGTACTAAAAATAACGAAAAGTTACTTTTAGTTGCTTGATAACCTTTTAACCGCAAACCCGCGAAAAGTGTCACAAAATGAAAAAGGGATTAATAATTTAAAAAACAAAAGTTTTGAATTTGGAATGAACTTTTTTTCATACCCAGACTCTTTATTAAGTGCCAGTAACATAGTTTGGCTATTAAAACCTCTGAAGAACTAAATTATTACCAATAATGTTAAAAAATCAAACCCGCCCGTTTTTTTTGCAAAGGAGTGTATTTGTACAGTACTGTACATATTTGTATTGTACTCTACTTATTTGTATTGTACTTGCATATTTGTACTGTACTGTACATGTATGTATTGTTTTGTACACATTTTTATTGTACTTTGTAACGTGTATCGATGTATTTATATTGTCAGTGTCACGTACTTATCTGTATATCGCGAGGAATAATCGTATTAAATGCGTATTTGAAAGATTATTTAATGTTTTATTTCGTTCTAAACCCAATAATAATAAAAAATCACGTATATACACAAAATATTTATTAGAAACGAATTAAGTAAAAAACAAACAAAGTTATAATACTATATTCACGTAGGGTTGTCTCTTCGCTACACAAAATGCGTTAAATTGAAATGCATGATTGAATAATACCTAAAGTTGGTATCGAAATTATGACGTATAATCAATTATATGTGTATTTTAATATGGTACATAGTACTTAAAATAAATGAATTTGAAGCTTTTTAATTATTTATCCAATGCATTATGTGTGGCACATAATTTTTCGAAGCACTTTGTGTTGCAGTTTTTGTGTTATTGTGTGCTAACTGGTTTTGGTTGGAAATACACAGATTTACGGGAAAGGTGAGTGTTTTTGCATGATATTCTATACAATCACACTCTTTTAATACATTCCATACTATAAAACAATAGAATTTGTTTTGTCTGTTATAATTTGTTCTCGTATCACGAACAACTGGGCGGATTTCGAATAATTTCGATGCATATTGAGCAAAATATTATTGCTTTTCTTGCAATAATCGATTTGTAGGACATAGAAATCAGTGTAACTACTGGGCATTATCAGACTTAACAAGTTATGTATCGGGGTGACGACCGCAGTCCAGTGCCATGCAGTGCTCTGTAGTTCAAAGTTTCGTGTGGTATTGCTTTTGTTTATTGGACATGGCGTTTACCATCAGGCGAGCAATCTGCTCGCTCGTTTCGTCATTCCAGATAACAAAATCTTTTATTTTAAACGCTGGTCACACCGAACAATTTGCTGGTGGGAGGATACTTGTATCCGACCGGATAGCGACCACCGTACACTGGTGCTAAAACCTGCCATAGTGGCCCACCTTGTGTGGGTCGCGTTCCAGGGTCAGCCAGTGTATATCCGGTTTTCCCCAGGGGGCTTGCCCCTGATCCTAACCCTTTTCCCATCCCTTTTCCTTCCCCTCCCCCATGGCCCTTTGGCAGGCCGGCATGATCTTGCCGACCAACGATGGATACATTGTTTATCGTTGGTCGACACTATTCTTGGATTGCGCTACACTTACCATCAGGTGTAGCGTAGTCACTTTGCCGAGCCAGGATAAAAAAAAAAAAAAAAAAAAACATAATAACCCCGTACCAAAGAATTATAAAGTTGTTGACGTAAAAATAAGAGACTTTCAAAAGAAATAACTGTTTATATTATACTGATTTCTTTTTGTGTATTATCAAATTTATTGTTCCGATGAATATACGTCTTTTATATCTTAATAAATTCAACAAAATGTCAAATATTTCAATGAATAAAATGCAAATGTTAAATGTTTGTGGATGTGTATACATACTGGTATATTTATATTCGTAAACTCTGTGTAATAATTGGAAGATCTTTATAAAAAATATATAACTAATCAAATGAACATTTTAAAAATCGTTGTTGAAAGTACGTTAGTTTTTGCGTGGTTGGTTGGTTAAAGGTATTTAAAGAGGGTTACTGGAATTCGCTTAATATAGTAACGAAACCTGCATCGAAATCCATTCGGCAGTTTTTACGTGATACGAAAACAAAATAACAGACACATGTTTTATTATAGTATGGAGTATTCCAATATTACGAACTCTTTAATTTAAAACTGTTTTATTTTACTTTACAGACAAGATTGTAGCTGATTGCGGAGTTCAGTAAAGTAACCAATACCAAAGGAAATCCAAACTGCTTTAGTTTTTTAAACTGTTTTGTCAACGCAGTTCCTTTAAATGCATTTATTGTGCCTGAGATTTTTATATTAGATTAAACTAATACGTATAGATTTATAAATAACATTGACTGTGTAGTAAAATTGATCTGATATATTACTTAGTATAAATTTGCAATTAATTAATTCAAAAATCCATCGTTGATATACTTACTGTGTATTCGCTGGGTGCGTAAGGCATAGTGGGGGACACAAAAGTGATGTCAGCGCTCGCTGCGGACAATACAGAACTACGGGTGGCTCTTTATTATCTATGACCATAACAATAACACGTGTGTCAGTTTAATTAAATAAATAAAATAAAATGGGTCATCAAAGTTGTTGTGTAGTCGATTGCAAAAAATACTAGTAGGAATAGTAATTGTAAATTTTATAAGTTTCCGGTTGTCAAGTGGAAATTAAATCAGCGAAAAAAATGGATAACTGCTGTTAAAAGGCAAAAGTAAGTATTACTATAACCTACAACCGTATTCTATAGAATAATGTCATATACATGTGTATGTCGTGTAAGAAAACGGAGTAATAATTTAATTAATATTTTTTTGTAAAGTATTGATGGATCGTTATGGTCTCCAAAACCTATGGATGTTATATGCAGTGAACACTTCATTGGTGGTGAAAAATCAGATGTTGAATCAAGTCCTAATTACGCTCCAACTATTTTTCCATCAGTTTATAGAAGACGTAAAGTCAACGAATCCACAGTTTTGAGTAGGTACGTAAAAAAATTAAGTTTTGATTAAAATATTTAGATTAATAGAAATAATCGACTAAAAAATGTAGACATATTATTTGATATAGTTAATGATTTAGCAATACCTGTTTTATTTAATTTAATTTTTATTTATATTATCGTAATTTATTTATTTAGACACAAACGCTTCATGGACAGGAGAATAATAAAAAAGTCAACGGCTGAGATAGATCCGGTGATGAATATTACAGAACCGTCTGAAATAACTGATCAACTTAATACATCCATGAATCAAACGATGGATCAAGCCTGTGAAGCGAATATATATTTTACCTCCAATGTATCATCAAAAACATTTATTTGTAATCGTTATGTAAGCAGTAACAAATGTGATGCTGAGACACAAACATATATTCTAGAATCGTCGACGTCAAATATCATTACAAATAAAAAATTTGTTAACAAGGAGTGTGGTACACCTCATAGAACGTTTGCTGACCAAGAAACTCAAATAACCAACACGTTTCACGTTCTTTTTTTCAATTTTTCAAGTCTTAACCTAATTCACTTATTGAGACTTGTTTTAGTTGTTGTATTTATTTTACTTACTGTTTTTAGCTGACCCACGGAATTTTTTTTAATTTAATATTCACTCTGTGTAATATATCACATTTCACATTGAAAATATTTTTTTTTCAATTTGATTTTATTTTTTCAATAACTATTTGACATCCAATACATGTTTATTTTCTCAAAAGAGCCACCGTAAGTTGTATCGTTAGATGGCGCTGGAGTCACGCACTCAGCGAATAGCCACGTTATTTATTTTTTGGCAGCCTTCGTGGCGCCGAGGGTGAGTAGTCGGTTGCGAAGCGAGAGGGCGTGGGTTCGATTCCCGTACCGAGATAAATGTTTGTGTGATTCTCAAATTTGTCGGATCTGGGCGTTGTGGGACGGCAAGTCCCTCGTAATTCCTGGTACCCACGATATAGGTTAACCTAGTGTGGGGTCAGGACTATATGTCACTGTTGGGTGTATTTTTTTTATAGCTAAGGCTAGCAATCGAGCCAGTTAATCATATGATGTTATGTGATCGCCATCACCAATCCCTTAACCATCCCCTTCGTTTAAGAGCGGCAATGCGTTCATCATTCTTCAGGTATTGTGTTAGTTCATGGACGGTGATTACTTAGCATCTGGTACCTTAATTTGCTATTTAAATATATGGGTTAACTATTTTATATTTTCAAATTGAACATAAAGCCTGAGCAGAAATATAACATTTTTGCAATGTATCGTAATTTGAAAACTACCCAAGTTAGCGCAACAAGAATTGATATTGCTCTTTGCCTTTAATAATCAATCAAACACTCCAAAAACACTTGGTATTATGGAAATCACTTTCAAAAATATAAATAGTTTTTTATAATTCCTGAAAAAAATAAACGCTATTTTTTTACAGAAATATCAAAATTTACAAATATTTAAATAAGACTGTTAATATGACGTATAATCTTTAGCCACATAGTTATTACAAAAAATCCATTATTGTAGGGTAAAATCAACTTTTATTAATTTCATATATTACTAGGAAATATTGGCATGTGACAGCTCTTAAACGCACAATTGATACACAATTGAAACCATAAAATCACAAAATTAATATCAGAACAAGATATTGGAAACATAATAAACTACCAGTATGACGGGAAAGATTTCAGGAGCGACTTCTCCGCACAAACTATGTTCTCTTCCTTAGGTTCAGGGCCGTCTAGACAGAAAACTTGCTAAAACCCTATGAAATTTCAATACAGTTGAAAAGATCTTTCATGATCAAGTATTAGGCGTCCACCAAGCATGCTATTTTCAACTCTATTGAATTTTCTTAGGTTGAAATGGTAGGTGGTTACATTGTATTTAGTAAGATAGCTTATTAATTATAAATACATTGTGCTAAAGATCATGTTCGTGTGCTTGAAAATTATTATTAAATTATTTATTTACGACAGCCTCCGTGGCGCAGTGGGCGAGTAGCCGGCTGTGAAGCGAGAGGCCGCGGGTTCGATCCTCGCACCGAGACAAATGTTTGTGTGAACCACAAATATTTGTTTCGGGGTCTGGGTGTTGTGAAACCGAAAGTCTCTCGTAGTTCCTGATACCCACGACACAAGACTCGTATCTTACTGTGGGGTCAGGATTATGTATGTGACTGTTGGGTGTATTTATTTATTTATTACATCGTACATCAAATTAATTTGGTGTGCATATTAATACAGTTTTACCTATTTATATTTTTTGATGTTTGTCTAAATTATTGAAATTATAAAAGTACAAAGAGTAAGATATGATAGTAAATGGTGGTTTGTTTAGATAATATGTGTCTGCATTTTATTATTTTCCTATTTACAATAAATTTTTATTTCATAATATTCAATGTTTTATTTTATTTCCTTTTAGTACATGAAGATATTCTAACATACCATATTGTTACAATACATTAAATATCTACATATTTCACATAGTGTTTATCAACAGAATTTAAAGGAGCGGCACTGAACGAAGATACATAAACGACAACTCACAATAGTGTGGTCACAATTTCGATACGTTAAAGCTTTAGAAGTAACTATTGCAGAAACAACTATAAATTACGACGACTATTGTTCTTTCACACGTTTATCCTGTCAACCTTATTACTATGTTACTCTTATTACTTCATGAGCATACGTTCCAAATGACAAGGCAGTCACTTGCAACGTATAAGATGCTGCTTCTGTAGTTAGCAGAAAGTTAATTTTCGGTTAGCGCTTGTGTGACAATGTTAAAGTAAAATTTTATAACAAATAACCCAAGATCTCACGGTTTCTTAGTCTAAGTAAGCTGTCACTAATATCAATGAGGCGATAAAATTTAAGTGGACATTATCGACACAGGCCTATATAATATTTCCGATTCTATTGGTTGCTATTTCATGTTCGGTCCCCTGTCCGACTGTTCTTTATTTTTATTATCTATAGGACTAATTATGGGAATATTCGGGAAAAACATTAAAATTGTGTTTTATACAAATTATATATTATTTGTTTTCAAAAAGCAAAATATAACAACACACGCTATTTGACAATAGTTTTTACCGTTCAACAGACATGACAACGTTTCTTTTCCATTCACCATTATAATGATATCGTTTCTGCTCATATTTGCTAATTTCGCTCTCTTTATCGTATACAAATTTTGGCAGCTTAGCAACTATATGTTCGCCATCTTCTTCTATTGTTTTCTGAGCGTAAATTTCCAATACTGCTTTCTTTGTTGCATACGATTGTAAAATATGTGTTTTTCGACCAAACTTTGGTTTTCCTTTAACATTATTAACCTCTGTAGAAACATTTGTTGGCGTAGCTTTTAATAAAACAGCTCTGTCCTCATCAGAAAGGTTAAAAGCAATGTTTCTGTTTAATGTTTTGATGTTAGTTTCTTTTCTTGTATCTTTACATGATGCCACAATATTTTTTGGCGTATACGGCGGCACATCCTGTTTATTTTTAATCATATTAGAGTTTGTCCCGCTCCGAATGGAATAGCTAGCGCTGGCTACCCTACTCGAGGAATATTTAGACGGTTGCGTTTCAACGTCTACTAATTTGGCAGTTTTTACATTCATGAATAAAATATTATTTTCAGTATTTATATCACAGTTAGTTTCTTCGTTTATCATCTGTTTACCTCGACAACAGCATTTTTCTTCAGCTAAGCCACACATATTTAATCGTTCTGCAAATGTACTACACATACAACCTTGTTTAGCATCAATTCTTACTGGTCTTTCCTCACTTCTGCTGCATTCACTGTTTTGTTCCTGAGTAGGATAATATTTAGCTTCATTTTCGCCACTGAGTGACAAAATACTACCAATATTATAGGAGGTATGCATACTATCCGTCTCATTTAAGAAATCGGGCCTCAAAGATGCGAATGTGAGGTCTTTTAACAACTCATTACTAGTTACCGCCATTTCGTCATGTCCACTGCTATCAGATGTCAAAACAACCCTCAGCATGTCACGAAGATTTTTCATTTTATGTTTAGTTTTATTATTCCTGTCGTGTGCTTTCTCCATTACTATCTTAAGTAGTTCTTTCTTTTCATCTTTATTCTTTGGCTTTTCTACAAACATGTCACTGTCTGCAAAGCTAGTGGTGATATCAAAGCTATCCTGGTGTTCGGAATCTGCATAAAGTGATGGCCTAACTTCTTGGTCTGGAAGATAGCTTTGAAAACCTTCTTCAGTCTCATCATTTTTCTTATGTACTACAATAGATTTGTTATCAAAATTATCAGTTCCATGTTTGCTTGGGGATGGATTGAGTTTAGCCTTATTTGACGATACAATCATTTTAGATACTTCCTTTCTTAACTCGATTCTACTTTTGGTTTCGCTCGGTTCAGCCTGAGGTTTTAATATTTCATTGGAAGTTGTTAAGTCTATTGTAGCCCTCTGTACAGAAAAAACGTTGTCTAATTTTTGTCCTGTATATACATCACTATAGCCTGTTGAGACTGTATGAAACTTGTTAGAAATATTCTGTGAGAAATCATCATCGTATTTACTTTTCTTTTCTTTTTTATCAGGTTTTAATTTAAAATTCTTTATAACTATACGTATATTGACATCATTTTTAGGACTTGGTTTTTCAGATAAATTGTCATCGTCGTCTTTAACTACAAACACATCTTGTGGCGTTGGAATGATTTCACTATTTTTTATATGTTCCATATGGTTATTATTTTTATTTTTCCCTATATTCAATTCGGTGATTTTATCACCTTGTGTTATTTTTAATTTTAACTTAATTTCGACCAAATTAGCAATGCTTGAATCGCTTTTGTTGTCCACGTCCTCTACATTTTCACTATCTTGAGATGTTTGAACATTTTTAATTATAATTGGTGTTGAGCAACGATTTACTTCGGGCGCTTTATACATATTTCCTAAAAGGGATGACCTACAAGGGTTACAAGATTTCCTATAATCTATTCGTTCATAAAGAGTATTTCCATCATCGTCTTTGACTTTTATGTTCATAGCTTCTCGTATTTCTTCCGTGCTTGGTGTAAGTTCTTTCATTCTAATAGTAATTGTTTCTTTTGAGTTCAATCGTATTACACCTTCTTTGTCTTCATTATTTTCCGCTGCTGAACATTCTTTGGAATAGGTCATGGTATTCAATGGTTGTGGCTTAAGATTTGATCTACTTGATGGTATGGCATTATTTTTAGGTGGATTGACAAGCAAGACTAATGGCGATTGCCTGTCATTTAGTGGACATGGGGGGCAACAATTTGCAGGAGTGGCTGGGATGGATGCAGCAACTGAGATAGATGGAGATGAAGCATCTGCGATAGATGAAGATAGAGCAACTGGGATGGATGAACGTGGAGCAACTGGGGTAGGCGGAGATGGAAGAACTGGAGTGGATGGAGATGGAGCATTTGGAGCAGATGGAGCAACTTGTATAGATGGAGAAAAAACAAATGGGATAAATGAAGGAGCATCTGGGAAGGATGGCGATGGAGCATCTGCGATAGATGAAGTAACTTGGACGGGTAAAGGTGGAGCAACTGGAATAGACGAAGATGGGGCAACTGGGATGGATGTAGATGGAGCATCTGCGATAGATGAAGTAACTGGGGCGGCCAAAGATGGAGCATCTGGAGCAGATGGAGCAACATGTACGGATGGAGAAAAAACAAATGGGATAAATGAAAGAGCATTTGGGAAGGATGGAGATGGAGCACCTGCGACAGATGAAGTAACTTGGACGGGTAAGGGTGGAGCAACTGGGATAGATGAAGGAGTAATTGGGATGTGTGGAGATGGAGCAACTGCGATGGATGGCGATGGAGCATGTGGATTAGATGAAGCAACTCGGACGGATGGAGGTGGAGCAACTGGAATAGTCGAAGATGGGGCAACTGGGATGGATGTAGAAGGAGCATCTGCGATAGATGAAGTAACGGGGGCGGACAAAGGTGGAGCAACTGGGGCAGATGAAGATGGAGTAATTGGGACGGGTAGAGATGGCGGAACTAGGACGGATGGATATGGTGCATCTGAAGCAGATGGAGCAACTTGTATGGATGGAGATTGAGCAACTGGGATAGATGACGAAACAACTGGGACGGATGGAGATGGAGCATCTGCGATAGATGAAGTAACTGGGACTGTCAAATGTGGAGAAGAAGAAGATGGAGTAATTGGGATGGGTGGAGATGGTGGAACTAGGCTGGATGGCGACAGAGCATGTGGATTAGATGTAGCAACTGGGATGGATGGAGGTGGAGCAACTGGAATAGATGAAGATGGAGCAACTGGGATTGATGAAGTAACTGGGGCGGACAAATGTGTAGCAACTGGGATAGAAGAAGATGGAGTAATTGGTATGGGTGGAGATGGAGCAACTAGACTGGATGACGATGGAGCATGAGGATTAGATGTAACAACTGGGTCGGATGGAGGTGGAGCAACTGGAATAGATGAAGATGGAGCAACTGGGATGGATGGAGATGGAGTGACTCGGATGGACGGAGTTGGAGCTTTTGATAGTTTCATATCAAATCTACTTTCACATTCGCCCTTACATTCTACTTCACGGTTAAATTCGTTTGGCGCTAGAGTTTGAGTAGAATAATCTGGTGACAACGGGCAGTAGTCGTTACATTTGTATGACTTACTTGCACTTTTACTATTGGGAGATATTGCAGCTAAATCCTGTAAAGATTGATCTGACTTTTGACTTTTTAATGGCCAAGGGAATTGCTCCGAACCCTTAGAAGTAGGCGATTTCTTATATGCGGAAGTGTTTTTTGTGGATTTTTCCTTTTCCATGATTCCTTTTTCTTTCTTCTTATTTTTTGTAACACAGGGTGGGCCCGTGCAAACAGGCAATTTCTTTGCTTTGTTATCATAACATGAATATTTTGGGTATTGTCCCGGTAAACTTTGTGATGAACCAACTGACTTTTGAGATGATTGTGATTTCCTGCAAGGTGGAAAATGTGGACATAAAATAGACGCTTCCTTTGTAGGCGCCCCTGTGTCCGTTAATGAGTTTAGGTTCGCTACAGGATCTGTGTCCTTTGCTGAGTTTAAGTTCACTGCAGGACCTCTGCCCATCGGCGGTTCTGTGTCCATTGGCAATTTTGTGTCAGTTGGCGGGCTTGTTTCCGTTGACGGGTTTGTGTCCATTGACGGGTTTGTGTCCTTTAACGGTTTTGTATTCGTAGCCGATTTCCTTTCTTGCGAACTAGGGTCCGGAGAACTTTCTTCCATAAATGATCGACATTCTTGACACGGAGGTCCTACGTCAAGATTATCGGCAGTCAGGCAGGGAGGTGTAATGAGTTCTTTGGGTTCAGGTGAAGGATATTGACATTCATTTAGAGTTGACGATAAGTCTTGCTTCTTTTTTGACGATTGATTCATAGTACTGCAATGTGGACTCGGATCGTCTAAGCATACAGATCTGCATGGTGGGTCAGGAATTTCACATGACACTGGATCCACGGTAGCGTGTTTTGGACAATTTCCCGCAGCTTCCTTACAAACATCGCAACCACTTGCACCTCTAAACATGAGAATACCTGCCGGTGATGTCTCTGATTTTGTTACATACTCATAAGTTCCGTCTTCTTTCATGGAAACATGTTTTTTGCAGGGTCTTTGCCTCGTTTCGATTCCTCTACTAGCTACTGTCGACTTTGATGTTTCCACCATCAGGCCTTGCGCTTCTTTGTCTTCAATGCTCGGTACCGAGTACGGTTTAATGTCGCAATAGCTAGAGCACGTCCATTTTGACTTATCACTAGATGCGTAAATCTTTCGCCTTTTGAATACCTCTAAAGAATCTTTAGGCAGAACGCGCTTGACGGAATCATTACAGGTAGCTTTTTTGACTTTAAACTTCTTTAACCATTTACATTTAAAAATTTCTATGTCGGGTGGTTTTATTTCCTCATAATCAGATAATATTTGCCCGGGACAGCATGGCTCGCAGGCATTATTTGAAGAAACTATAGCTGAAGTTTGAAAGTCGTCGTAAATGTTAGGACACGACTTTGAACCATCTCCCTGGTGGTAATAGCTGTCTTCAGAGTTTTCCGAATTGCATCTGACATTTGAATCGCTGACACACCACGAGAAAAAGTCCATGCCTAAAGGCGTCCAGTGGCGGTAGTAATCTTGTAAGTAGCTTTCAGCAAACTCGCATTTCTTTAGGGTCTCTTCTATATTTGGATCTGACTCTTCATCGGTTAGGTAGTCTTGAATTTTCAAGCTGAAATAATATTTTTTGATTGAATTTTAAATACCAAAGTACATAATTGTTTTCAGACAAATATTTGCTCGGTGCGGGATTCGAACCCACGGCCTCATGTTTCACAGTCAGCTACTCGCCCACTGCGCCACGGAGGCTGTCAATCTTAGTCTTAGATCATTTATTTTCTTATTTCGAGTGGTAGAGCCACGCTGTAGACAATTTTGTCTGCAGCATGAATGGGCTGGCTCGACCGGATCGTTACCACTGTCTCACAGAAAACCGACGTAAAGTAGTGGCTTGCTGCTGCGTTTCGTACGGTGAGATAAACGGAAGCCCAAATCCCGTCCCCTTCCCAATCCCTAATTATCCCTTTACTTTAAGGTCGGCAACGCGCCCATGAATCTTCTGGTGGTGGGCGTTCATGGGCAGTGGAGATCACTTACCATCAGGTGACCCACTAGCTCGTTTGCCGGCCTATGCTATAAAAAAAAAAGAAAAAATTAGTACTTACATGGGCTTTTTAATGTCTCTCAAATCTCTCTGCGTTATAATTCCAACGCCTATAACGTCACATCGTTTCAGTATTTTTACTTCGCTGCCTTGAAGGACCACGTCTCTTCGCGCAGCCGGTCCCTTTATAACGGTCTCCAAAATATTCGGAGTGAAATCTTGACTACCTTTTTGAATCATCAATTTCACATCGTTTGCTGGATGATCACCAGTTGCCATATCCTTCTTATTTCTTTTAGAGTAAGATTCAGTTTCATATTCCACAATTTTAAATACTTCTTCATCGCTGGAAAGTTTCCGATTTTCATCACTACTCGATTCAATAAAAAAACCTTTTGGTATATCTATTCGTAAGTATTCCGAACTAGATTCTTTAGGCATGTGAACTACGTGCTTTGTATGTAACACAACTTCAATTTTGCGTGAAAAAGCCTTGGCTTTATCAATAAACCACTTTTGAGCTGACGTTCTTTCTTCTGTGCTATTTTTTGAAACTATGTCCTTCATTTTCCTGCTCTTTTGTTTGATTGGGTCTACAAACGTTTTCGGTATCATCCAAGCTTCAATTTCTTGATGTGCGAAGTTCACGTGGTGTGTTCTTGATCTATAGAATGACGACTCGCCAGTTGTTATTTCACTTTTTGATCGAAAAACAATACCGGTGTCTTGGTAAACGGTATCAATAAGTTCAAATATTGTACTGCTGCTGGTTGCGTAAGTTTTGTTATTCCATCTTATTTGAACACTATTTTTAGATTCTATTGCATGGCTAAGGTACTTATGGAGCCACTGTTTTCTTAAAATTTCTTCTGATATGTGAATTTTTTTCTTCGACTCATCTGTGGTGAATACATTTCCATCTATTTTAATCGTAAGACCATCTCCGACTTCACAACGACCTGCTGTCAAGCCTTTTTTAGATTTGTAAGGCTTCGGTTTTTCCTTACTCCTCTTTTTGAAAAAGAAAAATTTCCTACCATCTTTCTTGACCGTTTTTTCTAACTTTAATTCTGCCTTCTTTTCTGGTTGTTTCCTAAACGTATTAATCCTCTGATCAGAAGATATAGATGTTGATCTTTTCTTGTAATTATCTTCTTCTAAATTAAATGTCTTGCCCCACAATTTGAACATTCCTTTAACTCCTTGACAATCGCTATCGTCATTACCCATTTGAGACCATTGTAAACTATGTTGCTCCGTCTTTTCAGTTGAAGATTTCTTACGAGAAGTACTTGGTGTACAAATAGATTTTTCGGGATCATTATTAAAATGAAACGGACTGTAGGTCTTTGTATTTGAATAAGATCTTCCCTCTAAAGAGGGAGGGTCTGATGATATTGAAACATCCTTTCTGATCGGAGAACCAGTCTGACTAGACTCTTTATTTATAATAACAGCGTGCTTCGTGGAATCTTCTTTCTTAATAACACCTCGCCTTAAAGCTTCAAATCTACGGCGAAGTATCGAGGCACTTTTCATATCTGGTATAGGTTTTTCATTTAGTCTTTTATCTTTGCCTTTTGTTGAGAATATTTTTCGGTATTCCCTTTCTAATTTATTCTCTATTATATCTATAGACGTATGACTTTGCTTGTAATCGCTTGGATTTTCTAAGTTATGAACATGTTGTACTAAAGAATCTGAAGAAACAACTTTATCTACTTGAATAGTTCTTTTAGCTTTTAATTGAATATTTTCTAAGGCAACACATTCTCTGTCTTTACTGCATGATGGCTCGTGAGAATTTTTGACAGTCGGTTTAACATTAATTACCTCTGTGTTGTTCGTAATTTTAGCATTATCTAGGATATTGGCATCAATTTCAGTTTCAACTTGTGTTGTAATGGTCACCATGTCCTTTTCAGTGGTATTGCTTGCTACTTCTGTGTTTATTCTCCATTCGCTAGGGCTTGTAGCTCCAGACCTTGTCTGTACAATAGGAGATAACTTTTCATTCATCACGCATCCTGTATTGTATTCTATGATGCCTCCAACGCATTTCGACGATGTCTTCTTCTGATCATAATAACCAGTTCGCATGACAGGCTTTGTTCTACCTGCAAGAAATAAAGTTTTTATTTATCACATCTTCGTATTTCTAATAAAGTAAAGACTACAAAAACACGGTTGTAGGTCCCTCGTATGCGAGAGGCCGTCTGGGTTGGTACCACCGCTTTGTCTATTTCACCCGCTAAGCAACAGTGTATAAGCACTGTTATGTTTCGGTTTGAAGGACATTGAAGCCAGTGAAACTACTGTGCATTATGAGACATCTATAATAACATTTCTTACATATGTCTCAGAATGACGAGCGCAGTTCAGTGCCATACTTTGCTTTATAACTCAAAGTTCTGTGTGGCGCTTACCATCAGGCGAGTGACTTGCTCGTCTCGTCATTTAATTAAATAAAAGAAAGAAGGTCTCACTTTATAAAAGACCATTTGTTTTATTTACTACAGATCCCTTCTTCCAAGTGGTCATAGTTTTTATAGTAGATGCCGGCAAATGAAACAGTAAGTCGTATCCACTGCCCATAAACACCCACAATGCCGAAAAAATCATGGATACGATATCGACCTTAAGGGGCAGGAATGGGGACTGGAAAGGGGGATGTGGACCTCCGGAAATCTCATTAACCTTACGAAACGCAAGAGCAAGCTGCAACTTGACGTCTATATTCGGTGATATAGTGGTATCATGTTCGATCCAGCCCATCAAGATAAAACTATCTACAATATGGTTCCACCATTTTCTAGGTGATTCTTTATGATCCTTCAACACATTAAAGTACAATTCATTAAATGACTCACGTGTTACAAAAGTTGGAAGATCTTCACTTCCTATACCTCTGTCTTCAGTTTCGGGCAAATATACCCTTCTAACTCTCTTCCTTTGCAATGCCTTAACACTTCCAACACCAATATCGGTAACACTCCTTGTTCCATTGTAAGCATAAACTTGTTTCGGTAATCCAGAGAAGTACATGTCTCTTCGCCGCAGTATTGCTATATTCCTTTTAACATCGTACTGGCAACCGACATCTTTATTAAAAATGTAAGGCCGTTGATGGTCATGAATTTTATTTGTATAAACGTCATACAACCTTTCGTTGTGTCTTAATTCGTCTTTTTTAACCGAAATAACTTTGCATTCTTTCATTTTTCTTTTTTATCATTATCATAATTTGCTTTGATTTTGCATGTTTTTGTCAATTCTGACACAACACTTTTTCAGAATGTTTTTTATTTTTAAGGTGGGTTTTTCATTCCCCTTAAAGACGAAAATATAAATAAGATGATTAAAATGTACTATTCACGAAATAAACAAGCAAAGGCAATAAGGTGATGCTAAATCGGGCGGAGACTTAATACGTAAAGAGGCTGAAAAAAACTACAGGTAAGCGACTTGAAGAGTGACCAATGATTATCTAGAAAGCTATTATCATCGTTCCATCGCTTCTATCTTTATTGTATACATATCCTTAGAACTGAATGCAAATATACAATAACATTTCAACCCACATCAAGTTAAAATTGAGATATTAATTTTATTTTGTTAAATTCATTAGATTTAAGTAGGTTAAATTGCGTATTTTATTTATTAATCATAAATGAAACATTTCTTTATACGATTATGCGATATAGAACTTTAAATTATCGTTTAAGCTAATGAATTTAGCAAATGTATACTTACTTATCTCAATTATAACTTGATGTGGGTTAAAATGTTATTACGTATTTGCATCAAACTTATTATAGTATAGCTTTCTCACGAAGGGCTACTTCGACTTAATGTCGCATCATCATTCCATTCGCAATCGCAACCGCTTTTATCTCATTGTTGTACATAGGCCTCGTCATTCTTATTCAAGTTTCATCTACGATTTTAACAATATTCCGTTTAATCTCTTTGTTGAACAAGCGCCGTACATCGATTGGACCATTATTAACCGAGTAATAGTCACATAATAGTTTTAATAAAATACCTACCGGTTTTTACCAATATGGCACTAACACTTGCAATTTTTATTTTTTCTATTATTTATTACTGAGAATTTTGCTGTAACAACCTGTCACTAAAAAATCTGGCATATACTACAAACTGTGATACTTGACAGAAAGAAGTAAAATGAAATAAGTAATTTACATCAAAGAGAATATTCTAACTGTGGTTCATCTGCTTTCTTAGAAGTACAAATTTAAAAAAAAGGAAATATCCAACGAGAATATGACGCCTACGTTTTTGAAATATCTATGTCATATTTTTGTCACTATTTGACAATTTATTTACTTTATTTGTATTATATATTTTTTATACAATGTTTTAATTGTTAATCAATAGGTAGGTATAGTAAGAAGTTTCTTAACGTTTTATATGTAGTTACGTTAAAATTTAGGTAAAACTTATCTACCGTATATACAATACACTTATATAGAGGGGTAATCTATCCAGTTATTAAAGACTAAACAAATGTTACTTTGGAAAGGGAAATAGGTATCAAGAAATAATATAGTGATAAAATACACATTTTACTTGTATTTTTTATATCAGTGTAAATTATACAATGACTTGAGTTTACCAAATACTTACATTCATTTACTGAAGTTTACTACTTATAAAGCTCAGCGCTTTATGTCTTTCTTTATCAAACTGTTTAAAGGATATACCTTCGAATTAATTTTCAGGACTTTATTTTCATATATGACATCAAGAGATAAATGCAAGAGCGTACATATAGATATAACTACATATAACAATTTAAATAATTCGACCAGTATGAACGGCAAAATGTATCACAAAAATAACGTCAAAAAGTCCATATGTGATCTGTGCTTACATTGCAAACCAGATAAAGAGCATTTGCCGAAAAAGACACAAAAGACATGTCCAATTTGTCAAAGAAAACTTTCCGCAAATCAAACTGCTAAATGTGTTACGGAAAATATCAGACAAATTCACCCAGGAAATAGTAATTCAAAAGAAGTGCAAACTACACAATCGGATGTTAATCCAAATCTTGATTTATTAGATGAAGTGTTAAAAGTATTTAAAAGCAAAAAAGATGTTTTTGTGAATAAATGTACTAAAGTTTTTAAAGATGTTGAGACATCTACTGTTGAACTAAACGGAAAAGCAAAGTTAACGCGCAGTAAAGTGTTCTTATTATCCATAGGTGAGAATACAACCAATGATAAATTGAAATGTGCTGTAGTTAACAGCTATCCATATGAAGGAAACAAGTCAATAGAATTGATTAAACATAAGTCATCATCTATACCTCAAATGAAAATGGATGAATTGAAATTTGCTCTCAGAGTAAAGACAAAATCAAAAGATGCAATAGAAGAGGTGAACAGGATGTTTGCTACAGTCAGAAAGTATGACTTGAAGAACTCAAATGATAGCAACAGGCCCATGATCCGGAACGGACCACGAATCCTACCTGTGGTAAAGACTAAACCGGTCATCGAGTGCAAGTATTGTCTAGTAAACCGCATGTCGAGCGGTGATTCGGCATACGAGTGTTGCCATCATAATATTGAGGACAAATGCGATAAATGCGTCTATATGCTGTGTTGCCACTACAAAAATAATAAGAAACTGATGCAGAATGATGTAGTTTTGTGCGAAAATTGTAAAGAGAAACATTCTTGTGATAAATACAGTAACGATTGGGACGAAAGTAACTAATATTACCTTTAGTATTTTATTTTATGATAAATATTTTTTGTTTTTTTTCTGTTGTCTTTTTTTAACATAAAAACCACCATAGGAAACTTTACCTTTCTTCGTGAAGTCCTCTCAATCATGAGCATTGATAATATATACATACGTATATACGTACCTTGGTATTGTATCCTTGTACATTATTAGCAAAGAAAACATAGAAGATATTTGTGAACTACACATTAGTAAAGTAAACATACGTTCTTAGCGTTAATTTACGTACGTACATATTAATTATTCCAATATTGCTCTTGTAATTAAGATGAAGTCTCTACAGCTTAATAGTGAGCTAATCAACTAACCATCCAAATGAATCAATAGTAAATAAATCCATAATATAATTTATTAGTAAAATCTCTTAAACATTTGTATTAAAAGTAAAAACTATCTGAAGATAATTTTGTTTTGTCGCCCCTGTTGCATTTTGCTTTGTGTCTCTCTAGTTTTTCGCTGTGCGCCCTCTCCCAATCTCGTGGCGTTCCTCGACTATACAACATTTCAAACTTTTAGTACTGTTTAAAGTTTTTAACTTAAATTATTAAATTGGTGTAGTTTCTACGTTTTGTTCTTAGGCAATAAGATATGATCTGGTAAAAGCTGAGAAATAAAATTAATATCATATTTTAACTGATTAATTAAACTTTAAAAACAATGTGCTTATATTTTTTTGTTTGACGCATGCTGTAAGCCTGACACTAGTCGGCTTTGTACAGCTTCACCGGCCTTTCGGGTGAACGCTTTTGGCGCTCTCAACCCTTACTCACACTGTGCTTACTAATTGTTGCTAGACGGCAGAAAGATGGTACCTACCCAGATGGAATCACATAGAATGGATCTACTACCTAATAAGTATACAGTGAAAGAAAATTTAGTACAATCAAAGTTAAATTTGTTCATGGCAGTGTTTATCTGTACAAAATAAATATAGAAACCAGAGGTTTTTGCTCAGTCAAATATATCCACTGTTAGGATACGTTTAATTAAGTGATTTCATATGTAAGCTAAGTATATCTTTTCACCTTATCCAAGAGAAACTAAATCATGATGTAAAGTTATAACTCACTCTCCAAGCCCCAGTTCGAAAAGCGTGTCGTTACTGGTCAACCGTTCACGAGTACTCTTTGAATCTATTTCTTTCTTCAACACCTTCGTCAACACATTAGAAGAATCAGCAAACTTGCACATACAAGAATTCAACGTCTGCATTTTCGCTAACAACTGTTCTTTACCATTTTCTGTTGGGCCTTCTATTAACTTTTCTAACTCTTTAGTAATCATTCTACAATTGTCTTTCAGATTAGGTATGTCAGACCATGTTATATCTGTATTCATTGTTGCGTGTTTCATTATTTTAATCTTTGGTGTAATTGTTTCTACTATAAATTCTCCATCTTCTATTATATCATCAAGAGCTTTATAGTATGGTTGTCGGACTCCGTAAATTGTCGGTATAGGATCCTCGGAAATACCGTCTTTTGTTTTAGCCATCACAAGTTTGAGAAGGATATCTAAACCAATTTTGTGGTCGTTTAAAAGGTGACGATCTAGTGCTGTTATTCTGTAAATAAAGGATGTTTGATAAAATTTAGAATCTTCAAGATTTTCAAGGTGGTAGGTTCCTCGTCTGCGAGAGGCCGTCTGGGTTGAAGCCACCGCTTTGTCTATTTCTGCTGCAACAGAGATTTCTTATACAACAGTACTTACACACTGCTATATTTTGGTTTAAAGACATTGAAATTACTGAGCATTCTTAAACTTAACAACTTATGTCTCGGGGTGACGAACGTAGTCCAGTGCCATGCAGTACTTGGTAAGTAATTCAAGGTTTTGTGTGATGATGTCTATATGGACAGGCGTGGCGCTTACCATCACGTGAGCGACCTGTTCGTTTCGTCATAAGTAAAAGAAATATTCCTTTCTATTTTTTTTAAAATAAAGAAATAACTAACCTATCCGCATCGAATGAGCATAAGTGACATCCATACGTCGATTTGAACGCTTTAGAAGTACAATTGCTCGGGACAGATAGTTCCTGAAAAAGGAATGGATAAGCTTATGTATTACGTGCTGCCAGTAGGTAGACATTCATACCCGACTGTGTAGCCAGTAACTGTCTTGCTCGTTAGCTGGCTTCTGGTATAAAATATTATAAGAAAGAAAGAAAGAAACAATTTATTTGGTTTTTCATGAATAAAAAGAAATGGTACATTTTAAAAGAAACTTATTAAATACATTATAAATTATAATTATTAATACTTACATTGGCTGGTGGTAGAATATTCATATCCGGTAGGATAGCGACCATCGTAAACATGGTGTTCAAACCTGCCATAGTGACCTACACACCTTGTGTGGATCACAATCCAGGATCAGCCAGTGTATATCCAGTTCTCCCGATGGCTTGCGAAAGGACTTGATCGTTGGCTGGGGCGGGTATAGGGGTACATCCTTATAACCCTGTACCTGCACCGATCATTCGCTTGTGCTTTCGAAGGTCCCTCGATATTGCTTCTTCCCTCTTCGGAGTGTGGAGAAGCATTTATATAGGCTACCATGATTCTGTTGACCATCGATAAACTCATTGTATGTCGGTGGTCGCTGGATTTTTTGGACTGCACTACGCTTACCATCAGGTTTAGTGCAGTCACTTCGCTGTGCCCGGATAAAATATTGTTCACTCACATTAACATCAATAGAAATGCTCCCAATTTCTTCGGGGTGTGCAAACAACGCCCGACTCCTAGTAATCCGAGCGCGAAGCTTATCGAATAATCTGGTGGCTGACGACGTCCGGGATGGCACTGGAAAACCACTAAGTTGGTTATTATTGCCATGGTAATGTAATTAGGTAATTATAACACGCATCTCCGAACAAGCGAATCGCAGTCGATAGTCTCGCAAGCAGTTCACCTGAACTGCTTGCTCGTTGGATTTCTGCTATAAAGAATCTGGAGTAGCTACCACTGCTTCAGGAATAAGTAAAAATAATAGATAATTTCTTACATTTTAATCCTTTGCTTTCCTTTTCGAGGTACTGCGAGTTGAAGGATGTAACTCGAGGCACAGTGTTAGATTTATCCTGTAAGAGTTAGTACCTATACATTAAACAATTATAATAAAATATATTAGCTAGCTGAAGTGGCAGTGGCCACATTGTTTGCAGGACTGAAAGCGATGGAGCAGAAAGGTGCTGGAATGGAGGCCACATACCGGCAAACGCAGCGTTGGACGTCCACCTACAAGGTGGACAGACAATCTGATAAAAGTTGCATGAAGTCGCTGGATGCAAGCCGCTTCCAACAGGTCGGTCTGTAAATCTTTGGAGGAGGCCTATGTTCAGCAGTGCACGTCCTGTAGCTGATGATGATGAATGTAATATATATAGGATGGAGTCATATCAGAATATGGCATCTTGCCCAATGTTTGGTATATGAAAAGCCTCAACTCAGAATGGACATCGGAAGGCGCCTCTATCCTTGTTGCGGCGCCAGGAGCAGCCACTGCCTGAGCCATATAATAGGTCGGACCCTGAATAAGATTATTGAAAATAGTTACCGTCAATATGTTAGGCTTGACTGAAGTCGTGACGTTCGCCACGTCTCCCATATGGTGCAACTGTCGATGCATCAAAAGAGCACTCTCGAATTGTGACGTAAACGTGCATTGGGAGCAACTGGAATCAAATGTAGTGTAAGTAACAAGTACACATGGTGTTAAAACCTGCCACAGTAACCCACACATCTGTGGATCACGTTCTAGCATACGATTCTACCGCGGAGCTTGCGACATGATTTGATTTGTTGGGGCGGGTATAAGAGTACCTTGAAGGTGGACCTCCAAGGACCGTCCTTGTATCTCTATGACATCATCGGTCATCCGCCTATCCTGTCGCAAGCTCTACGATTGTCTTCTTTACGAGTGTGAAGAAGTCTTTAAATGAATATCTAAATTTTTACTTCATGTGGAATATGTTATTGCGTATTTACATCCAAATATTGATAGAACTAGACTAACGGTTGCGGTTCTTATAAACGTGGCACTAGTTAATTAATTATAGCCAAGAAATAACAATTATACAACTACAAACCTGTAAGACATAATTATAATAAAAATAGAAACACCAATAAACTAAATAAGAGTATACTGTCAATCTGATTGACAGATCTCGGTAAGGACGAAAAGCAAAAACTAGGTATTTAATTTTTTTTGGACTCTGGTCAATTTATAAAAATAGATAGCGAAAAGGATAAGGTTAATTATTAGTTAGTTTATTAGGTTTATTATTTTAAAACCTTTTTTTATTGCATAGGTCGGCAAACGAGCAAGTGGGTCACCTGATGGTAAGTGATCTCCACCGCCCATGTACGCCCACCACCAGAAGAATCATGGGGGCGTTGCCGACCTTAAAGGAAAGAGATAATTAGGGATTGAGAAGGGGAGGGGATTTGGGCTTTCGGATATCTCACTCACCGTACGAAACGCAGCAGCAATCCGCTACTTTATGTCGGTTTTCTGTGAGATAGGGACCCGGTCGAGCCGACCCATTCATGCTGTAAACAAAACTGTCTACAGCGTGGCTCTACCACAAAAAAAATACTGATCCTTTTGTTTGTAATATTAGTTTTAATTAAGCTTTGGCACTCAAAGCCTGTCAGTTGTAAACTTGTATGTTAATTTGTTAATGTATGTGACTGTTGTCCAACAAAAAATACCTAATTATATTGTCTACGACTCCAGAGGACGTTCTCTCCAGAGAATTACAAAGCACTGCATGGCACTGAACTGCGCTCGTCACCCCGAGACATAAGATGTTAAGTCTCATAATGCCCACTAATTTCACTGGCTTCAATGTCCTTCAAAGTGAAACACAACAGTGCTTACACACTGTTGTTTGGCGGCAGAAATAGACAAAGCGGTGGTACCAATCCAGACGGCCTCTCGCATGTAATACCAGGGACCTACCACTTTGGATGAAACTGCTATAATATGCTGCTATAGTCTAATGAGGAACCTTATAGATGACTTGGTAAACCAAGACTAACCCCCCTATTCATAAAGATTACCATGAGGCCTCATAGCGAGCGCGAACGCATAGTGAAGATTTCTCTAAACGTTATTGGTTAGTTTTTGGCGTTAAAAAAAAACAGACCAATCATGTACACCTAATTCGACACTTGGCAAAGAGCCAAGTGTTGTTTGTGAATAGGGCCATAAAACATTTTTTTATCCGAGCACGGCAAAGTGACTGCACTACACCTGATGGTAAGCGTAGTGCAGTCCAAAAACTAGCGACCACCGACAAACAATGAGTTTATCGGTGGTCACTAGAATCATGCCGGCCTATATAAATGCTTCTTTCCTCTTCGGAGAGGGAAGAAGTAAATCGAGGGCCTGCGACAGGATAGGCAGATGACCGATGTAGGCACAGTAATATTAGGATGTACCCCTATACCCGCCCCAACTAACCATCAAGTCATGTTGCAGCCCCTCTGGAGAACCGGGTATACACTGGCTGATCCTGGAACGCCATCCACACAAGGCGGATCACTATGGCAGGCTATGGCTATGCACTATGGCTATTATCACCAAGTGTACGGTGGTCGATATGAATTCTACCACCACCATATTTATAGAAGCCGCATTTTTAAAAGAACATAACACATTAAGATTGTTTCGGAACTAAGTGTTATTTGCAAGCGGCTTGCGCAGGTGTTAGCATTTGTTTAGACTACGTTATCGCGGCCTGATAGCCGTGATACCGTTTGTTACATACTGAATAACCGAGATGCATTCTATTATTGTACTGGATTTTGATCCAGAATTATACTGTACTATATTAATTGGTTCCTTTCCCATCTCTTATTTCTTCCCCTCCCCTTTGGCTCTGGGATGAGATACTGCAGTGGTCGCCAGTATTCCGTTAGCAGGGACCCCTGCAGTTCATCCCAAGAGTAAAAAACATGTGGTTTACACAAGCATCTGTTTCGGTGCGGAAATCTAATCTAAAGTAATAGATTTTGAGCGTAACAAAGTACCCGCATAGTTTCCTAAATCTACTATATGGACCCCTTACGATAGACCAGCAGGATCTATTTATACCCAATCAATCATTCATAACTTATTCCTTGTCTAGTGGTTGTTCAAAACATTTTTAATATAATCCAGCTGTATAAATACCGGCGAAGTGTTAAAATTATTCCATTGTCTTTCGACTGTATAGGACAAAGACACCGTGACCTACAGCACCTTTTCGTACATTCCTTTTTTTTCTTCTTTTTTGAAGCATTATTAGAAACATTGGATATATCTTTTTGTACAGCAGAGGTGAGCAAAAAGGAGCATATAAGCCTGCTAATTACAAGTGATATGTGATCTGTAGATCAGCGGAGTACCGCTCATGGACATCAATAATATCAGGTGATGCATGAATGCAATGCCGACCTTAAAGGTCCTTATGAGGATTAAGAAGAGGAGGATTATTTCACATCAGTTTTCTGTGAGAAAGTGGTAAGTTCGAGCCGGCCCCGGTCATTTGTGCTAGATAAAAGCGTCTACACAGTGACTCTACCACTCATTTCTATATCTTTTATGACTATACTTGCATAGCTATCTGTGTAATAATTATTTACTGAAACACTACAATCTATAACACTCTTATCTCTTTTAGAACGTGAGGAATCTCTGTTAGGTTCTTTTTCTCATTGTAGTTTTGCGGACTGACGGCCGATAGTTGCTTTGTACGAGTTTTATCGCGATTTATCCTCCAACACAATCGGATTTTCATTCAAACCTTATAAAAGACTATTAAAGCCTATTCATATAGGGTTGCGAATGACTCTTTGTCACAGCAAAGGTAACTTGGCTGTATTTTAAAGCCTCTTTTTGCTCTAGCAACACTGGTATATACTCTACTTGGGGGCCAGTTGCGCACGGGTGCCCGTTGTGAGCGCATGCAGTGGTTTCACATTTCTTTTTCTTACAAACAAACATTTTGGAACATAAAAGAACCAACAAAGCCGGTGACAAGGTAGTTTTATATAACTATAATAACGTTTTTGTGACACAAGAATTAACTTTTTACGTTATATTAGCCACATATAGAAACCGGTTAAAGAGCGTTAATAGGAAGTACGAACGTACAGTTATATAAATTTATTTACTGGTTACCTGTTGAGTGATTTTAAAACAAAGTTTATTGCAAAATAAAGTGTTTTGAAACAGTTTTTTTGTTGTTCTGTGTGAAATCGAGTTGTGAAATACCATCCAGGTAAGTTTTTAGAATGCTTTCTTCCGTCTCCGACAGGGTTGAATGGTTCTAGTGAATCATTTACTTGGAATACGTGGAATTCTTTTGTGATTTTAAGTTTCGATTTTAGAACGCACTGTTGCCTGTGGTTTTAAATACACACAGTGACATTGCAAATTGTTTGAGTATCTAGCTAAAGAAAGAATAAACTTTATTTCTATTTAATATGTATTCACTGTGATTATTTTCGTGCATAATTTACGATAATGCTATTTAAAAAGCAACTTTACGTTTAAAAACTATTATTAAAAGCTCTTTTTTATCACTAAATGAATAAAAGAATAGCCTAAGCATGTGACACTTCTAGTTTTTTTAATTACCAATTTTTTACGAAAATTATTCTAGCCCATTATTTTCTTGTTTCAATTTTGGAATATGTTTTAAGAATTAGCATTTAAATTAATTACACGAGTAATAATTAATGTATTATATATTTGTTATATAAATCCAAAGGTATGCAAATGATTTAAAAAATACCAAAAGGTGTTTATAAATAACATTATTTAAATGTTATCCAAGAACAAAGACATCTAAGACAGATTTTATAGAACTCTTATAGTACATAAAAATAAAACGTTACAGACTAAATTAATGTTGGACGGAGAAATAAGAATTGTGCAGCCGTTTTTATATTCTTAGGAAACAAAGGTGGTTATAAACGGCGAATGCAGATTTCACGTCGCCCGTCTGACTGTTTTATTGGTTCCTTAAAACTTGACTGAAATAATTTAAACATATTTATTTGTATGTTGTTTAACATTGCTCGAAATAATAATATATGTATATCGTTAGAACGAGCATTGCAAAATCTATACTTGACAATAGAGCAATTCAAACATCTATATTTATTACTAGTTTTTGCTCGCGGCTCCGCCCGCGTAATCTGCTTTTTTCGGGATAAAAAGTACCCTATGTCTTATTCTGATGTATACGCTATATTATTGTAAAGTTTCATTAAAATCCATTCAGTAGTTTTTACGTGAAAGAGTAACAAACATCCATCCATACTTATAAACTTTCATCCCCTATTTTATCCCCTTAGGAGTGGAATTTATCAAAATCCTTTCTTAGGGGATGCCTACGTCATAGTAGCTATATGCATGCAAACTCTCAGCCCGATCGGTTTAAAATTGTCAAAGTTTCATACAACCTTTCATCCCCTATTTTATCCCCTTAGGAGTGGAATTTATCAAAATCCTTTCTTAACGGATGTCTACGTCATAACGTCTACCTGCATGCCAAATTTCAGGCCGATCCCTCCAGTGGTTTGGGCTGTGCGTTGATAGATCACTATGTCAGTCAGTCACCTTTGAGTTTTATATATTTAGATTTATTTTTACTCGTATCAAAAAAGGAGGAAAGTTCACAATTCGGCGAGTGTTTTTTTTTAAAGTACATACATCGATATCTTCGCCAAAAGTTGACCGAGTTTAACCAATTTTAAAAAAGGAGGAAGTTCTCAATTCGTCGTGTATTTTTTATCTTTTTAGTTGAAATACAATTTCGTTCGATAGAGTTAAGTTGCAGTGTGGTCCCATATATGTAAATTTTGTTAAAAAACGTAGTCCGAAGTAAAAAAAATAACTCCACAATGCATAAGAGCACACTCGTCGCGATTGTGTTATTGTATTGGAATTTACAAGCTTTACGTGTAAACACTACTTACAATTGTAAAATAAAATGAATTTACACAAACCTTTTGTTTGAAGTCGGTACAGAATGTACCTATAACTGTAACTTCTTCTTTTTAATTTATGGCTTCGCATTATTATGTATTTCGCCAATGACATGTATAATTTATTCTCAAAAATCAATACCACACAGAACTTTGAATTTCAAAGCACTATGACATTCAACTGCGCTCGTCACCCAGACACATAAGATAATAAGTCTCATAATGTCCAGTAATTTCTTAGACTTCAATGTGCTCCAACCGAAACACAGCAATGCTTACGCACTGCTGCTTAGCGGCAGAAATAAAGCAATGGACGGCCTCTTCCATACGAGGACCTACCACCTTGTAAAACCATTTAACGTAGGTCATAACCTATAAACATCGACAATAAAGTAATTTGTCTGTATTTGAAAAGATTCTTCGTTTGTTCCCAGAAAGGCTTCAATTACTTTCACCCATTAGCAGTTTCTACCACCCACTAACCAGAAACTACTATAATTATTTTTTCTTGACTAGTGTATGTAAGGGTCATTGACCTGTTACGGTAATAATGCCGTAAAATAAAAAGCATTGAAAGTTGTTTAAACAAATTTAAGAAATAGAGTTTTCTGAAACTTGTGTAACAGCTATTTTAAGAAAAAGAGGATTTTTTTTCTTATCCTGGCACGATTAAACTTTGTCTAAATGTTACGATTTTAATAATCATAAGATATCAGCTTCACATACACCAATACACATTTTTCCACTGTATATTGTATGTGAAGTCTGAATTCAGAGAATGAACCTTCGGAGGCTTCTCTAGTTGTGTATATGTCCAACTCCTTCCTGTATTTCTATTTGATTAAGTTCGTTACGGGATTAAGACAGCTTCGCATGCCCAGAGACTTGTCGAGCTTCATTACTCGGTGTCAAAATATGCGCGCCACTGTCGACCCTGACAGGAGTTACAGTGGCAGGTATGTTGGCGGGATATTCTCTACATATACCATTGCCATGTAGGTTATTCATATCCGCCCGGATAGCGAACACCGTACACATGGTGTTAAAACCTGCCATAGTGATCCACACACCTTGTGTGGATCGCGTTCCAGGATCAGCCAGTGTATATCCGGTTCTTCCGAGGGGCTTGCAACATGACATGATGGTTGGTTGGGGCGATATAAGGGTACATTCTTGTATTACTGTGCCTGCAACGATCATCCGCCTGTCCTGTCGCAGGCCCCTCGATTTGCTTCTTACCTCTTTGAAGAGGGGGCATTTATACAGGCCGGAATGACTCTGGTGACCATCGATAGAATTATTGTTTGTCGGTGGTCGCTGGTTTTTGGACTGCACTACGCTTACCATAAGGTGTAGTGGAATCAATTTGCCGTGCTCGGAAAAAAAGCTATGGGGCATCGCCATATATTGATCTCGCTCTATCATAAAATATATACTTTCTCCTACTTATATCGGTCGACTTATTGTCCGCACGTCATATTAGGCTTCCATTGACGATCAGGGGCCACCACCTTTAAGAGCAATATTATAATCTTACTTTCAATTTCCCTAACATGACGTCCTTAAAGTAAGCGTATTGCCGTCGTTTACAAGGTGGTAGGTCCCTCTTACATGAGAGGCCGTCTGGGTTGGTACCACCGCTTTGTCTATTTCTGCCACCACCACCACCACCAGCACCAGTGTGTAAGCAATGTTGTGTTTCGGTTTGATGGGCATTGAAGCCAGTGAAAATTTAAAGTTCTGTGTGGTGTTGCTTCTGTATATGAGCAGGCGTGGCGCTTATCAAATCAAAATATAACAAGATTGTAGCGGCTTGCTGCTGTGTTTCGTATGGTGAGATATCCGGAGGCCCAAATCCCCCTCTCTTCCCCAATCCTTATGGTATTGTGGGCGTAAACTTATAGTGGATGACTTACCAACAGGTGACCTACTTTTTCGTTTGCCGGCCCATGCTATACAAAACACTTTCTTAAAATGTGTCTCGGGCCGGCATTGTATGGTAACGATGTATGTGGTTAAGTTTACATTACACGGTTATACTTACCCGTATTTATTAACGTACTATGAGGCCTCAAAGCGAGCGCGAACGCATAGTGAAGATATCTCTAAACGCCATTGGTTAGTTTTTGGCGCTAAATAAAAATAGACCAATCATGTACACAGAATTCGATATTTAAAGAGCTTACTTAAGTGTTTGAATACGCGTATTAGTAACCTAGTTATAATTAATTAGTATGCCGGCATAGTAACGGCCACTGATCACTTTCTCACATTGAACACTATTTTGAACTAGTAACATGTAACAGCAGCGATAGCTCAGCGGGGAGTGGTATGGACTGTCGAGACGAAAGTCGCAGCTTCGAAACCAGCCCCAAGAGCATACAACACTGAGTTTTCTAAGTTACGTGTATATTTATTGTTAATTATTATCGCTTGCTTTAACGGTGAAGGAAACATCGTGAGAAAACCTACATACCTGAGAACTCGATAAGATTTTTCGAAGGTATGTGCAGTCTGCCAACCCGCATTAGGCCAACGTGGTGGACTCAGGCCTAATCCCTCTCATTCAGTAGAGGAGGCCCGTGCCCAGCAGTGGGACATATATAGCCTTGTAGGCTAGTAAAAAAAACATGTAATCTAGTAGTGGCACCTCAAAGTGACTGCACTATACATAATTGTTTTTTATATCAAAGGCCGGCGAACGAGTAACTGGGTCAACAGATGAACTGACAAGCGATTTCCACCACTCATGTACGCCTACAATACTAGAAGAATCATAGGCGCGTTGCCGACCTTAAAGGATTGGGATAATTATGGGAATGGGAAAGGGAGCTGAGTTTTTTTTTATTTGGTTGATTGACGAAACGAGCAAGGCGCATAAACAGATACAACACCACACAGAACTTTGAATTACAAAACATTACATGGCACTGAACTACGCTCGTCATCCCGAGATATAAGATGTTGTCTCATAGTGCCCAGTAATTTCACTGGCTTCAATGTCCTTCAAACCGAAACACAACAGAGCTTACACTGTTGCTTGACAGCAGAAACAGATAAAGCGGTGGTACGTCGCGAGGTAGGTCACGTTTGTTACTGTACACGCGTGGACGGGAAATAGCGTTTTATTTTTCATAATATCGCACGACTAACGAGCAAACTGGTCACCTGATGGCAAGCGATTTCCACCGCCCATGTATTCCCACAATACCAGAAGAATCATGAACGCATTGCCGGCATTAAAGAGATTGGGGAAGGGAGCGGTTTTTGGGCTTCTGGATATGTAGTAGCAAGCTTTTACATTACTACGGTTATTTTATAGCATACACCTGCAAAAGAGCAAGTGGGTCACCTGATAGTAAGTAATCTCCGCCGCCCATGTACGCCTACAATACTAGAAGAATCATTCTCGAGTTGGCGACCTTAAAGGGAACGTATAATTAAGGGATTGGGAAAGGGACGGGGATTTCGGCCTACGGATATCTCACTCAGCGTACGAAACGTAGTTGTAAGCCGCTACTTTACGTCGGTTTTCTGTGAGACAATGGTAACGACCCGGTCGAGCCGGCCCATTTATGCTGTAGACAAAACTGTCTACAGCGTGGGTCTACCACTCATAAAAGTTTAATGTTATTGTATTATTATCGTCATCATCATCATCATCAGCCACAGGACGTCCACTGCTGAACATAGGCCTCCCCCAAAGATTTCCAGACCGAGCTGTTGGAATATTGTATTATTATGCTACAATGTAATTCCTACTGATTGTCCCATATAAAATAAATAAATAAACCCCCCAGACCTGAGTTCAATTACCACGTGACCGATTTCATATAGGTTTATAATAACATAACATCTTATTGGTATCCGCCAGGATAGCAACCACCGTACAATTGGTGTTAAAACATGCCACAGTGAGCCACACAAGCACACGTCTTGTCTGGATCGCGTTCCAGGATCAGCCTGTGTATATCTGGTTCTCCCGAGGAGCTTGCACTCTTTTCCTATACCTTTCCCTTCCCTAAATCCCTCCCTTTCCCAATCCCTTAACCCTGGGATAAGATACTTCATCGCCAATATCCCATTAGCAGGGACCCCTTTTTTTCATGGGGAAAATCCTCTTAGATTCCCGCCCACCCTGGGGTTAGGCGGTGTATGCCGGATTTTTACCGGCTAAAAACCCCATGGTTGTCTCCATCTGCACTATGAAAGGGTTTCGGGACCTCCAGAAGGAACACACCGAAACAAGCAGGGACCCCTGTAGTTCATCCCAACGCTAAAAAAAATTGTTACTGATTGTGTCTATTGTTCTATAATGGTGAGAAGTATATTTATAAGTGCAACAATTAAAGTAATTAACACCTTAACACAATTGTTTGATGGTGCATAAGAAAAATATTTACTACAATTATTGCTGTTATTGTTATCTTTATCAGACGACCTGATAAAGATCGCAGGAAGTCGCTGGATGCAGGCCGCTTCCAACAGGTCGGTCTGGCAATCTTTGTTAGGCCTTTTGGAGGCCTATGTTCAGCAGTGGACGTCCTGTGGCTGATGATGATGATGATGATTGCTGTTATATACACCCAATATCCATACTCATAGTCCTGTAGGTTCACCTGTAGATGGTAAGTCCCACGTATGCGAGGGCCGTCTGGGTTGGTACCACTTATTTGTCTATTTCTGCTGCAAAGCAACAGTGTGTGAAGGACGTTGAAGCCAATGAAATTACTCGGCATTATATGACTTAATATCTTATATCTCTGGGGTGACGAGCGCACTTCAGTGCTATGCAATGCTTTGTAATTCAAAGTTCTGTGTGGTGTTGCTTCTGTTTATGCGCAGGCGAGAGCCTTGCTTGTCTCGTCATTCAATCAAATAAAAAACACAGCAACTGTTTAAATGATAAAGCTTATAAAAATACAGTCTTCATTCACAAAAATAAATGTGAAGTCTGTATATAAACTAATTTGGAGCTAAACGCTTTGCTAAAACACGCTAAAACAACTCTGTAAGCCTTGTCAATGTATTCAGTACATTGTAGGTTAACGGTAAGTTGGCTTTGCGATGCGTTAGAGCGAGACGAAACTAAACATCAATGGGAGGGAAAGAGACGGCGAGAGACACTAAGACCTCAGTAAACAAGATACTGTACACAGGTATAGGACGGCTTTTGTGTTTGCTTGCTGGGAAATGGCGGGTTTGGATTTCGATCCTGGATAAATTTTAAATTTGATTGTAAACGATAGAGCAAGCCACTTATGGCCGTCCCCAATATTCCGTTAACGGACAGATTTGCTTGCAGTAAAATTTTGACACATTTTATTTGATATTGATAGTAAGCAAATCTTTTTTTTTATTGAATGATGAGACGAGCAAGGCACTCGCTTTATGGTAAGCGCCACGCCTGCCCATAAACAGAAGCAACACCGCACAAAACTTTGAATTACAAAGCACTACATAGCACTAAACTGCGCTCGTCACCCCAAGACATAGGATGTTAAGTCTCATAATGCCCAGTAATTTCACTGGCTTCAATGTCCTTCAAACCGAAACACAACAGTGCTTACACTCACTCTTACTCTCACTCTTATGAACTACAAGGCACTTACGGTCTTAACATCAAGACTCGAAAACATTTGAGTATCACACAAGCGATTGCCTTTGTGTGGGTAACGAACCCGCGACCTCGCGTTTCACAGTCGGCTACTCGCCCTCTGTACTACGGAGGTCAGTAACCTAGGCTCCAATTACAACCTTAAAAGACTCGCCAATACATCACTCAATACAGAAAGCCAAAGGGTTTCACTTTCAATAATAGATACTAAATTAGTAAATTCAAAACGTCGCTGACCAATCAGCGCCCGCCAAAATTGGTGCCCGAGTACTCACCTGCTACGTGATTGGTGTGTAAATGAACCCGACGGCCTGTAATTGGTCACTACCGTAATGGCAAGCTTTCTCTAATTGTCCATACTTTCGCTACATTTCGCTCGGCTTTTTTGTTTTCTAATACGAATTTGATTTAGAGCCTTTGATATTATATCGTTAGTGGAAAGGCGAATATACTAAAAGCCAGTACGTGAATTTTACGGTAAAGCATTATAAAGTTGTTTAATTTTATACAAATTCATATAAATATACCTATTGAATAATTTTCAGTAAAACTTATATTTGCAGGCCGCTTCCAACAGGTTCGGTCTGGAAATCTTTGGGGGAGGCCTATGTTCAGCAGTGGACGTCCTGTGGCTGATGATGATGATGATGAAAGTTATATTTTATTGAATCATATTTTTTCCTAATATAATTTTTATGAATTGACGTGACGTTTTACAAGGTAGTCCGTCGTATGCGAGAGGCCGTCTGGGTTCGTACCACTGCTTTGTCTATTTCTGTCGCCAAGCAACAGTGTGTAAGCACTGTTGTGTTTCGGTTTGAAGGACATTGAAGCCAGTGAAATTATTGGGCGTTATGAGACTTAACATCTTATGTCTCGGGGTGAGGAGCGCATTTCAGTGCCATGCAGCGCTTTGTAATTCAAAGTTCTGTGTGGTGGTGTTTCTATTTATGGACAGGCGTGGCACTTTCCATTAGGCGAGCGCCTGGCTCGTCTCGTCATTCAATCAAATGAAATAAAAACGTAAAAAACAACCGTAAAAATTCTCTACCGTAGAGTTCACGTATTGGCACTTCAGTATTTTTATCTTTCCAGTGACGATATTAAGTATATGGGCGATAGATTTCGCTTAAGTAAAGTGACCCGCTTGCTAGTTTGCCGGTATCTGCTATAAAAAATGTACTAAGTATTCCATACCACATTTCGTGTGGGTTGGTATCACCGTGGATTGGTATGGTAGTACAGCAGTCATACCGAGTATGCGATACAACTGTGCCACCTGGCAGTCAACTAGTTTATAAACAGACCCCGAAAAACCCGAATCGTGCATTTTCTGCTATCCGATAAGACCGTTCACACAATTTCATACAAAGCGAACATTTATTTATTTATTTAAACATTCATACATCTATCAATTCAATACAAATATGAACTCCAACTAATCATTCAAGGGAAAATAAAGGGCAGGAGGAGGTCCGGTTGTAGGAGGATATCATGGCTTAAAAATCTTCGCCAATGGTTCAATATGAGCACAAAATCATTGTTCCGAGCAGCAGCTTCCAAAATTAAGATAGCCTGTATGATCGCCGACCCTCGATAGGAGATGGCACTCAAAGAAGAAGAAGACGTCTATCAATTACAGGTTTATACCCAATACGATGGTGATAAGAGATGAAGATTGAGTGGTAGGCCACGCTGTAGACAGTTTTGTCTACAGCATGAATGGGCTGGCTCGACCGGATCATTACCACTGTCTCACAGAAAACCGACGTAAAGTAGCGGCTAGCTGCTGCGTTTCGTACGGTGAGTGAGATATCCGGAAGCCCAAATCCCCTCCCCTTCCCAATCCCTAATTACCACTTTCCTTTCCTTGTGGTGGTGGGCACACATGGGCGGTGGAGATCATTTACCGTCAGGTGACCCACTTGCTCGTTTGCCGGCCTATGCTATAAAAAAAAATGTCGCTATTGCCTGAGTACGTTACGTGTCTGTCCCCCTGTACCTTAAACAGGTCTTTAAAAAATCTTCACCCGACATGACTCATTGGTAATTACCAAAACTGTTTTCCATCATCCGCAACCACCCAGTATTAACAATACTTCTAGTGATAAAGCACCGCCCCCGAAGTTCTAACCTTTGCTCATTAGTTCTGCGTATTATTTATGTTATGTATGTATGTTCTACGTATTACCAAAAACAATACGGTATTTGACCCGTATTTTTTTATTATTTTAACAATAAGCCTAATTTCCCAAAATCTATTATCAAAGAATGATATAAATAAGGTCAAAAATAATAAAAAAAAACTATTTAAATCTGCTGGAAGGGGTATTGTGAAATTATGGAAAAAAGGATGCACGACATGGCATATTACGTCACAAGGTAGGTCACGTTTGTTACTGTACACGCGTGGAAGGGTAATAATGATTTTTTTTAAAGCATCGGCCGACAAACGAGAAGTGGGTCACCTGATGATAAGTGATCTCCACCGCTCATGTACGCCCACAATACCGGAAGAATCATGGGCGAGTTGCCGAGCTTAAAGGAGCGACGACGAACGAGCTCGACAAAATAACTGCACTACACCTGATGGTAGTGCACTCAAAATATCAGCGACCACCGACAAACAATGAGTCTATCGGTGGTCACCAGAGTCTTGCCGACCTGTATAAATGCTTCTTTCCTCTTCGGAGGGGGAGAGCAAATCGAGGGGCTTGCGCCCGAACCAACCATCAGGTCATCTCGTTAGTATAAGCCCCAACTTATAGGGCTTATTTTACAATATTTGTTTTTAATAGATTTGACCACTACTTAACAAATTTTTGAATTTCTCGGTGACGCGGTCCTAATGCGTAGGAAGTACGACTGCTGTGCTGCCGTCTCGGGTTAGTTTCCCGGGTCGGGTAAAAGTGATATTAGGTTATCAGGTCGGAGTCTGGAATCGTGCTCGATATGTCGATAGATTCGCACTTATTACATCATGGGACAGTAATAAGCTGAGCGAAATGTGGGTGTACTAGTTACACTTCTGCCTACCCTTTTGAGGATTATAGGCGTATATGTATGTATATTTTAGAAATTAGCTTAAATGACGAAACACTGAATGGTATAGGCTTTAGGCACGCATAGATTATACATTGAACTCAATAATATAATGCGCAGTTGAATATTATTATTTACCAAATAATTTTTTATGTTATTTCCCAAATAAATAAATTTCCCCAAATATTTCGTGGTATCGATATTTATTATCACAAAACTACATCATAAAAACAATCGCAAAAATGTTTTAACTTATCGAGTGTGTATTTATCATAGAGGTAATTAGGCCGTCGTCGGATGTAGTATAATAGTATCTGTCCATTGTAAGAGCATGTAGGAAATACCGAAAACTTGCAGATGTCGCCGCGTGGTACTGCCGATTAGCCGTTGCTGGCCAGTGTAGCTCAAATGGCGCCAAGAAAAAAAACAAAACGTTCCATTTTTAATTCAAATACAAAACGTCGAATAGTGTAAACTAATATTATAAAGGAGTTTTGGCGGGAATTCTGAAAGTGCGGTTCATCGCTTATTTTAATTTATTTCATAAACTAGTTGTGTTTGTTGTATAAAAGTGGTATGGATTTGTTCAATAAACATTGACCGTGATGAACAGTGTATAGAAACATTGAAATAAGTGAATTAAGCATCGTACTGAAAGGAGTTAACACCAAAACTCGGACAAGACCTTGAAATCGACCGCACCCGTGTTTCATCGTTCTTGTAATAACTTGAGAATAAATGATACTTGACACTGGCTAAATGCATAATACTGCGAAAGCCATAAATAAAAAGAAAAAAAAGGAGTTTTGGCGGGAATTCTGACAGTGCAGTTCATCGCTTATTTTAATTTATTTCAAAAACTAGTTTAGAGTTGTGTTTGTTGTATAAAAGTGGTGTGGATTTGTTCAATAAACATTGACGGTGATGAACAGTGTATGGAAACATTGAAATAAGTGAATTAAGCATCGTACTGAAAGGAGTTAACACCAAAACTCGGACAAGACCTTGAAATCGACCGCACCCGTGTTTCATCGTTCTTGTAATAACTTGAGAATAAATGATACTTGACACTGGCTAAATGCATAATACTGCGAAAGCCATAAATAAAAAGAAAAAAAGGAGTTTTGGCGGGAATTCTGAAAGTGCAGTTCATCGTTTATTTTAATTCATTTCATAAACTAGTTGTGTTTGTTGTATAAAAGTGGTATGGATTTCTTCAATAAACATTGACCGTGATGAACAGTGTATAGAAACATTGAAATAAGTGAATTAAGCATCGCACTGAAAGGAGTTAACACCAAAACTCCGACAAGACCTTAAAATCGACCACACCCGTGGTTCATCGTTCTTGTAAAAATGACTTGAGAATTATACTTGACACTGGCAAAATGCATAATAATGCAAAAGCCATAAATAAAAAAAAACAAAGAAAATATTATAATGAGGAAAGATTTGATTGTTTGCATTGAATAGGCTCTGAAACTACTGGGCCGATTTGAAAAATTCTTTCACCATTAGAATCCTCATCACAATCAATCACATTTTATCCCGGAAAAAGCAGATCGCGCTGGCGGAGCCGCGAGGAAAAGCTAGTTTGTTAAAAATAATTGTGACATTCTTTTATCGTCTAAAATAACATATTGATGGTGATATTTGAGTTGACATAATGTTTAGTTACATATTCATATAAATATTCATTTGAATGTTCTGTTTTACGATGTGGTGTTGCTTCTATTTATAAGCCCAGGTCACTTACCATCGGGCGACCTGCTTGTTTTACCATTCATTAGAATAAAATAAAAAAAAATAGTGGAGACACCTAGCTATATTATTTTACTTTTCGTTCTTTTGAATAATAGGTCTGACTGAAGACATTATTATTGCTACTAGCTACTAATAAATATTTCTAATGTGGTAATGAAAATAATTAACCTTCGAGAAAATGTCTATAAATGGATTCCTCTAATTGATTTTAATAAAATAACAGTGTTTTGAATATTCAATACTATGAATATACAATTTGGATTTTATTACCAAACCCATATACATACGTTTAAAAATAACTTGCTAATAAATGACTTGATGCATTAGTCCACAAAAAATAATTTATTAATCCAATCTAATTCAGTATTAGTTTTTTATTTATCTTACTTAATTGACGAGACGAATAAGACGCTCGCCTGATGGTAAGCGCCACGCCTGCCGATAAACAGAAGCAGCATTACACAGAACTTAAATTACAAAGCACTTCATGGCACTGAACTGCGCTCGTCACCCCGCGAAATAAGATATTACGTCCCATAATGCTCAGTAATTTCACTGGCTTCAATGTCCTTCAAACCGAAACACAACAGTGCTTATACCCTGTTGCTTGGGGGCAGAAATAGACAAAGCAGTGGTACCAACCCAGACGGTCTCTCGCATACGAGGGACCTACCGTGTTATTTTTGTTTGTGGTGTGAAATTATTTTACCTACAATTTTAATTTTATTATTTTCACTTGTTAGTTCTACATTAACCGCTGAAGCTTTTAGCGGTAGGTACTTTACTTTAGCGAACATAGCTGCCATAATCACCTGCGAGCCTCATAATGCCAGGCATATTGAGTGTTACCGATCTTGAGGAAACGGAATGTGTTGGGGGGACATTTATTGAAAAATTCGACAGTCTCAATAGTTTAGAAACCTTGAAAGATTTTAAAAATAACTTCATATATTATATTTTCTGGAGCTGACTGGTTCATCGACGCCCAGATCAAATCACTGAACCTAAAAAGTTAAAACTTTGACCAAGCATTTCTATTTTTTTCCAAAAAGCGTGGGGACTGGGGACAGTTTGTATGGAAATTTATATTTTCTGGTCAAAACTATAAACTTGTCATTAAAACTTTCCAATGTAATTAACGACATTATTTTAATTTCACATGAACGAGTTTTCATCCCAAGAAAAAACGTATGAAAGAGAAGTTGTCACCAAAAGCTAGTTAAAAAAAATACAATTTGAACTATTGAAGCAATGCCATCAAAGATGCAAAGATTGTTAGCATACTATATCAGTAATGGCGTCGTCATCCGACCCTGCTGAGTGGCAGAGTGCTGACTACGTGGGAACGACGCGACGTTCCAACTCACTCATCATATGTGGTGTAAACTTGCATTGGTATTCAACATAACCTAGAATTTATTTTTGACAGTCGCTTTTTAGGGTTTTAAAGCAGTTATAGTCAATGGGGAGTGGTATATACTGCCGAGATGAAAGTCTCAAGTTTAAAACTAGATTGCATCTCAGACTTTTCTAATTTACGTGTTTAATCTTTAATTATGGATTGCTTTAACGGTGAAGAACACGTCTTGAGGAAACTTGCATACCTTAAAGTTTTCCAGAAGAATTTCAAAGGTGTGTGAAGTCTGCTAGTCGCGTCAGACTCATTCGTAAAGGAGGTATGTGCACAGGAATGACTAATGAGACAGTATAATATAGGGGTGATATCAATGTTTAGGTTCCATTCGAAGGGCTACCAAAAAAACCGTATTACTAAACTCTTTCTCTGTCCGCGCAAGTACCGGCAAGTAATACTTTTTTTACTACGAATACTGCGTTCCCACCCTAAGACTATAAAAAATATGCTAAATATAATCATAATGGTCTAATAATTTCTGCTTGCATCCTTGCTTGGCAGCGGAAATCAGTGGTACCTACCCATACGAATTCTAAAAACATACCGCGCTTGATGTTAAATTTATTGATTTCCCTTATAAAACACTATGTTTCAAATCCAGTTTCCTTAATACAAATTGTTCAAAGCTATCTCGAAGCAGGTACCTAGTTTATAGGCTTAAAAATACTGATATCGTTTTCCCCATTTCTCTTTCATATATTATGTATATTGATTTATTACATTTCCGGGAAAACAATACACGTTATTTTTGTAATTGAAAAATTACCTATATTTTAGTGCTTAAGATATTTTTTTTGCTGGTAGATTTACTCTGTAGACAATTTTATCTATGGTATGAATGAGCCGACTCGACTTGAATGGTACTACTGATCCCCAGAAAACCGTCATGAAGTAACAACTTACTGTTACATTCGAAAAAGAAAGAACCCCTCCGTACCCAATCCCAATTATCTTCCATGAAAGTCGTAAACACATAATATATTATGATTCTTCTGCTAACTTGGGTGGTTATAAACGGTGATCACTCACCATCAGGCGACTAGTACACATATTATTATTGTAAACTAAGAAAAGTCAGAAAACTACGTCAATAAGAGACAGAAGCTTCTGTTATCTATACCAAATGAGAAGCCTGTTTTTCAAGCTGTGTTCTTTTATGCTGGCACAGTAATGTCAGTAATGTGACTACACTGGACTTGATCTTAGATAATCAACATTATCTAACAACAAATAAATAACAGTAGCTTTGTTTTTTAAATTTGCAACATTAAGTTTTAGCTCAAGTTCACGCTGTTGCATAAACCCCTCCAATTATCACTGCCACAACAGAACGTCCGAGCGGCCGTCACATGTTATCTGAGTTGTGCCACAGTACTGACCGGTGACCGCTCATCATTATATTTACATCAATAAAATAATAGCCGCGAATCCTTCAGTACATCGCCGGACGTCGACAACGCACTACGTGCGCACGCTTGTAACTATAATTTAAAATCGTGCTTTAATAAATTAATTAAAAATTCGAATTCAGAATTGTAGTTCCTAATTTGAGATTTTGTGGCAGTGTTATACTTTTTCAAACAATGGCGGACGGTGATGTGCCTCTAGTTACCAGTTATGGCGGTAGTGAAATTGAATTCGGCGCGAATGGAACGAAAGTCAGCAAAACTAATTCGAGGTTAGTATTTTTTTTACTTAAGCGTTCGAAATACGAAACTCTCGGTGTTCGCCGTGACATTTTACGATGGAATGTAAATATTATAAATCCTACACGTTTCGATATGACGTAACGTAAAACGAACTTTATTTAGACGAGATAGCATTGGTAATTCCGTGTTGCGGGTTTATTGCTTAGTCAATGAAACAAGGGCCGCATCTATAATTGTTTTATTAAAGCTCTTGTAACCGTTAATGGATCCTGAGAAAATAAAATTGACGATTATTACATTTATATTGTTTCAACTGTTTGGTCATGAATTATTGATTACGTTTAGATTTATTGATGGAACATATCCTAAACAAACAATGACGTACAGCATATAATGCTTAAAAAACTTGAAAAACTTCTTTGGATTACATGATCATGACATGATCCTCCTTTACACAGCAGATTGGTAGATTGTTATTTGAAAGAAAAACGAAACCGTCGTGGGTACATTATCCGCTATGAATTTTCGGTGAGATTCTAGACGTGGCTCCAAATTTCTTCCTGATGACTAATCCTACATTACTGGATTATTGAATAATTAAAGAACTATCTGACGTTGTGACTTTTTGCTAGCGACTAGTTTTTTCTCACATACCCACAATGCTTATTAAATGCAATACTGATGAGCATTCAACTTCCTAGTGGCTGAAGGTTATATAAAAACGAGTTATTATCAGAAAAAACATACTGTAATACTGTATGCAATTAATAAACATCAGAGATCTTGTTAAGTCTAAAGTAACTTCACCCGCCCTCTACGGATATACTTTTTTTTTGTGTTGACGCTTGCTGTAAGCCTGACGAGAATCGGCTGTATACAGCTTCACCGGACTTTCGGGTGAGCGCTTTAGGCGCTCTCAACCCTTGACATTAAGTGACCACGCTGAGGGCACCTCCTTTTGGGGTACGAACCTCGGCTCAGGACGGCCACTGGGGTAGGATATTTTCTTCTTTTATCCCTGCTAAATACCACAGAAAAAAGATAGGTACTGATTTTATAATCATAAAAATGGAGACATGACTCACACTTGTCTATATAATTAATCAATATGAGTGTCCGTTCGATGCTGAGAAAAAATAAGTTACGCAAAAATCTGTATTTGTGTGGGGTATATTAAAGTTATATGCAATTCTGCGCTTTCTGAATTCAGATTTAGAATTTTGGATTATTCATATAAAGAGATATTATGGCTGTATATTACAAAGGCCTTAGTCTATTGAAAGCAATGACTATTATGCCGCTCGTGATAGCGAGCATAAAGATTGAAACATTTACTAACATTTCGGGGTTTACCCAACTGTGGGGCATCTGACCAAAGATGTAAGGCGGCCCACGAACTCGAAGTCGACTGACCTTTACTGGTCAAAATTATTAATGCATCTAGTGAGAATATTACGATACCAATTATCATGGCGGAGATTCCGTTTTATAGATAGGTATATTGAAAACCGGTCGCCGAATATTTTTTATTGTAGTTCTTGGTCCACTGTTGTTTACCGAAATCCCACTTGTATTTCAGGAAACAGACGACTTGTTTATATACTATCACTCAGTTCAGAGTTCAAATTCATAAGATCTTTGACAATATTATATTTATTTGTAATTTTAAAGTTATTTAAAGCAAAAATGTCTTATCTAGTAGAATCTTAAACAATAATGGAACGTAATTTTTTCTTTGACCTAGATTGTGTAATCAAATATGGCGGATTGTATTCGTTCTTTTTTCAAAAATCGAACGTCCTTGCATTGGTCCTGCTTTTTGTAATAAGTTTTAATGCACTTAATGTTTGACTCGCCAATTTTAATATATTTTGTTATTAAGTACTTGTTTAGATACATACATTGTTTTTAACAACTATAAACATGACGGTACTTACAATTATTATTATTGTTAATTAAATATTATGACGTACGGGGTGACCGGTTGTAAAAACTGTAATCCGAATCTATCTGTAACATGGTGTTAAAAGGCATATTCCGCCGATCCTATTGTGACCATGAACTTGACCCTACTGAAACTTTTTAGTTGTGGAAAAAGAAGAATACTTATATTATGCTTATCTAGTGACTACACGCGTCATATTTTTTGACCCCAGAAACGTAATTTCTCTTTATTTTGTACATATTTTGTGGTCAGCTCTGTAAACATTACAATAATATTCATACTTATAATAAAACAGAATGTATGCTGTCTGTTAAATTGTTCTCACGACACGTAAACACTGCTGAACGAATTTCAATGCAGATTTCACTAATTTGTTAAACGAAACTTTCACAGGCTAGGAACGTAATTCAATAAAACGTTCAGAGAGTATTATCCTGTTTGATAGTCTATCTATGGTTACGATAATCATACCGGTCTGTATAAATGTTTCCTCACACTCCGAAAAGGAATGAAGCAAATCGAGGGGCCTGCTACAGGACAGGCGGATGACCGACTTGTATGCATGTTATATTCGTGATTTTCTTAAAAATTTAGATTATTTTCAGTAACATACTGCACATACTATGAGGAAAATTTTTATATTTATATACTACATGTATTATCATTCATATTGTTATTTATATTATATCGATTCACCGGAAAACCGCCATTGTTATCCTGTGACCAATTATATTATTTTTAGAAATAATAGGCTTGTACCGTCTTTATATACATCCGTTTGAAATAAACTTACTATAGTAACGTAATAATAAGTTTATAGTTTTAAATAAATCCGCCAACATATTTGACATACATTTCGTAATATTGGATTTTGCCGTCTTATACATACGTTATACAACATTTACTTGATTGTGAAATATGTTTATATTATGTATAGTAGAGCCACGCTGTAGCGAGATTTGTCTACAGCATGAATGGGCCGGCTCGACCGGGTCGTTAACACTGTCTCACAGTAAACCGACTTAAAGTAGTGGCTTGCTACTGCGTTTCGTACGGTGAGTGAGATATCCGGAGGACCAAATCCCCTTCTCCTGCCCAACCCTTTAATTATCCCTTCCCTTTAAGGTCGGCAATACGCCTATGATTCTGCTAGTACTGTGGGCGTACATGGGCGGTGGAGATCAATTACCATCAGGTGACCCACTTGCTCGTTTGCCGGTCTATGCTATAAAAAAGACTTAATAATTTTTATTAAGTTTTTGATATCTATTTTGTTTCAAACTGTTTCTGTCTTTTGTTTTCTTTTTTATTTTATTACTTATTTTAAAAATGGAAACGTGAATTCGCCATAATAACAACGTACGTAAAATGTTTGTTTAACAAAATATTAGCATAAGGTCGCGGCCACACGAGTGACGCAATTTGTTGTGAAATATTAAATGCACACACTTGTGTCTACGGAGAAAGACATTATGAATAACTTCTTCATATGTAAGACTCGTAATACTTAGAACATGATCAGCTAATGAGCTTGTTGTTCGCAAATGACAGCAATAATCTGTATAAGGCATAGTTCTGACAGACTCATCGTCGGCCAATTCAAACCATTATGCATAGATGAATTTTAGAGACTTGATTTTGTATGCATCGTTAAAGAATAATAATAAATAATAAAATACACGCAACAGTCGCACACATAGTCCTGACCCCACAGTAAGATACGAGTCTTGTGGCGTGGGTATCACGAACTACCAGAGACTTTCGGTAGACTCACAACACCTAGACCCCGAAACAAATATTGGTGGATCACACAAATATTTTTCTCGGTATAGGGATCGAACCCGCGGCCTCTCGCTTCACAGTCGGCTACTCGCCCGCTGCGCCAGGGAAGCTGTAAGAATGGAATCCTAATACAAGTGGTAAAACTTGTATGGGAGATATGGTGCTAGCATCCGTGGATGGCGTAACGAACTAGTAGCCGGCTGCGGAATGAGATGCCGCGGGTTCGATCTCCGCGCTGAGTTTCTGTGACTAGCTACAAATATTTCTGCAACATATGTTTCGGAGTTGAGTTTTGTGGGACCATAAGTCCCTCGTAATCCCCGATACACTCGATACAGTGTCACCTATTGTCACTGTTAGCTGTATCTGGATGTATAACACAGGCGGAGCCACGCTCTAAAGCTAGTAACATATAATTCCCCTTCGTCACGAAAAACATATATTTATTAAAAACTAGTTCGTTGCGTGAAAACGCGAAGGTCTTTGATTTTAATTATATTTCACTAGTTTCGGGCCGCGACCTCGTTCGTTAAGCATCGAGATGCCAGGATGTGCTGAAGGTATTTTGCAAGTTAATTTAAATAAATCATCAATTACTGCGTAAGAATTTCGAAGGTATGTGAAGTCTGCCAACTCGTATTAGGCCATCGTGGTAGATTACGGCCTAACCCACCTCATTGAGAGAAGAGGCTGGTACAAAACTGTGAGGCAATATAGGCAGGAGTGCAGAGTCTATAGTTGTCCAGGGTCACTATGCTATAAATTTTAAGTTATAAATTTAATAAATCTAAAGAGATTAATTTATTTTTATTCTTCATTTATTCGACTAAGGAGGATCTGAATATGATTCGTATGTATGTTCACAATTTTTTTTAATGACATATTTAGTACTGAATAAAAAAAAAATTACGACCGACTGTTTCCATGCTCGGGCATCCTTGTGTTATGACAAAAATCAAGTAGTAAAGTACCTATAATAATTATTAGACAAAAGCTATGATTAGCAGAAAGGTCAGAAAGCGAAAGGACTATATCCTGGATGACGTCACAATGTCGATTGTCTAACTGTGCAAAATTATGTCTACAAAAACATAACGCCTACTATCTGTAGATTATTTGTGTAAGGCGTATAGAACAGTTAGCACCGAAGCTTTGCCTGTCCTTGCGGGTGTACTTCCAGTCGACCTGGAGGTGCAGCGCCGCGCCGCTATGTATTACTCTACGAAAGAAAATATGGACAAAAGTTTTGTTACGTCGCGGGAGCTATTAAGAATCAGTCGACTTTTCAAATCGTGCTCCGAAAATTACAACGATCTACTAAACGAATGGCAAGGGCGATGGGATAATTCTACTAAGGGACGGCATCTGTATCAGTACTTTCCGTCGGTTCGCGATCGTCTAACAAAAACTTGGCTAGAAATTGATCATTGTGTTTCCCAATTTCTCACGGGTCATGGCAACTTTAAGTTAAAACTGTTTTCATTTAGGTTGGTTGATTCGCCTGTGTGCCCATGCTCTACACTTAACTGCCGGTACGAGCAATCCGCACATCATATTCTTTGGGAGTGTAGTCTCTGGCAACATGAGCGCAACATTATGTTAGACAGTATGCAAATAACATCTGGAGCTGTATACTATATGGATCTTGTGGAGACTAGAAAGAATTTCCGTGCTTTCCGGCGTTTTTGCCATACCTATTATTGGAATCAAGTATAACAGCTCGCGTGATAGGACCCACTTAATGACATCCGTGGTGCTTTGCATCTGGCTTCTCCAGTTGTAAATGTCCTTACACTTGAGGTTAATACCTCCTCAATTCATTATTTTGTCTCCCGCTTTGCTATGGAGGGAAGTGGACAATTAATATTTCCAACTCCTCCCTAACCTTCTATCTGATTAATTTCGTTGCGGGACAAAGACATTTAGGCATTCCCAGAGACTCGCCGAGCTTCACTGCTCGGTGTCAACAAAAATGCGTGCCACTGTTGATCCTGGTGCACAGGAGTTACAGTGGCGGGTGTGTGGGCGGGATAGTCTCTATCTGTAGATTATTGTTGAGGTTTTTCTCAGATATTAACTTGTTTTTGACTTTTGAGATTGCATCTCTTCTTTTATCACCTACCCTTGTCCCACTCGCAGCGGGGTCGTTGCTACATGCTTTTAACAATTACAGAAAGATTTACCTTGTGTTTTTACGACCGGCCGCCTGCCCGACGTCAACCCCTCGGGAGATTGCATCGTAGAAAATTTATGATTGTAATAAATTTCATAAAGGAAATAATGTTTTTTTTTATTTATTATTATTTATTGTACAGTGGAAATAAAGATATAAAAACGTTTAACAGTAATAAAGTATAATTGATTATTATTTATGAATATATTTATTTAATTAAAATGTATATAGTATGAGTCTAAATACATAAATAATTGTATTCAGTTTATTTTCCAGCACTTTTACTTTGAAACGAGCAGTTCGATCGCTTGCTCATAAACAGTGGGTATGACACCGAGCAGTGAAGCTCGGCGAGTCTCTGGGAATGCCTAAATGTCTTTGTCCCGCAACGAAAATAATTAGATAGAAGGTTAGGGAGGAGTTGAAAATATTAATTGTCCAGTTTGGTTGTTTGGAGGATTTGCCTGACCTAAATATTAAAACCTACAACTACACGATTCACGACCATTGCACACTGTCTATAATACAAACTTAATATTCAATTCCATCCATATTGTATTCATTTAGCAAATCACTCGGCTTTGTTAAATCGGTAGTTATATTCGGCCTCAACTTTGGAAATTACGATGACTAGTCGGTTTACAAACAAAATAACTACTTTGAACAAGTCATTATGTCGATAAATTAGTAATGTTTACCGTTTGGCATCATTAATTTAACAGTAATTCATAGTTAAGAGTTGTGTTTATGTATTGAACTTGAAGATAAACTGTTAATATATGTACTTTAATCGAGAGGCCGGCTGTGGGACGAGAGGCCGTGACAAATACTTGATTCACAAATATTCGTTTCGGGCGGGTAGATTTTGCTCCTCAGAAGCGTTGACGACAGGCTGGGGGCAGGCCGTAGAAACTACAAGCCAAACTTATCTTTAACATGTGTTAAAAAGCATGTTGCACCAACCCTACTACGAGTGGGATAAGGGGAAGTGGAAGAAGAAAGAGTCCTTACTGATAAAAGCCAAACTGTGGATATAATAAATGCCGGCGAAGTTGCGAGCAAATTACATCTTGTATTAGTAATCTACACTAATATTATAAAGAGGAGAGATTTGCATTTTTGTATTTAACGCAGGGTTCGAAAATATCCGATATTTATTATAAATATCAAAATATCGGATATTTATGATATATATCTGATATATATCAAGTTGGATATATATCCATTTTGTATGAAAGCCATATTATTATTTTATTGTATTATTTATGAATACTGTTTGCATATTGCAAAATCTGCTTTTAGATAAGACATAATCAACTAAAAAACATAAAATCTTCTTTTAGGACAGAAGTATTGCCATTAATGGACTAGAACTTACCATTAGGGAGTATGTTTTAACTCTACTTCCACGCCATCTACATTTGGGAAGTAGAAATATAGTAACAAACGCAAAAAATTACTTATTATCAATTTATTTAACCATTTTTGTATTGCAATATATTATAAAACATTTGACATGTATATTCATTGATATATATCATGAAACTCAGTCTGATATATATCGGATATATATCGGATATATATCTTGATATATATCCATTGATATATATCCTCGAACCCTGATTTAACGAATAAACTTAAAAACTATGTACTCGAGGTATTTCAAAAATTCTTTTGCCATTTGAAAGTTACATTATCACTGAGTAACATACGCTACATTTTATCCCGGAAAAAGTAGATCACGCGGGTGGAGCCGCCAGGAAAAGGTAGTAATAATCCTCTTTGTTGCGTATTGTTTTTGTAATTTATAGTTAAGTTATTGTTATAATAAACTAGTATAAAGTTCAGTGGGCGTTTCATGCGCCAGACGTAAGGCGATTGTGTGTCTGTTTTCATTACAACTGATAAGGAAACGATGCGAATATCAGCGGAAAATGATAATTATAGTCTGTTTTTCTAATTCCGGTGACTAATTTGACGTTTGACAGATGTAAAGGTCCTCTCAGATGGATGGGACACCTTTAAGTTTTATGCTACAGCTCTATTATTGGCTACAAATTAAAAAATTAAACGTCCAAATTATAATTGTCAATGTTTAATAATGTCTCTTAAATATGTAATTGATTTTATCCTTTCTCTGTAATAGTTTGTGTGTATATCTTTATATATATAATTCTTCTGTGAGTGTGTATGTTCCTGAACTTCTCTTAAACGACTGGACCGATTTTGATGAAATTTTTTGTGTGTGTTCAAGGGGATCTGAGAATGGTTTAGATTCACAATTTTGTCCGCTGGACAATGTTTTTTTTATTAATTTTTAATTTATTAGTAGTTGTTGAGTTGTCGTTGCGAAGCTTGCCGTGATGACGGGTCGTATAGCGTCTAGACTGGACAGGGACAGGACAGGGACAGGACAGTGAGACAGGACAGTGAGACAGGAAAGTGAGACAGGACAGTGAGACAGGACAGTGAGACAGGACAGTGAAGCAGGACAGAGAGACATGACAGAGAGACAGGACAGTGAGACAGGACAGTGAGACAGGAAAGTGAGACAGGACAGTGAGACAGGACAGTGAGACAGGACAGTGAGACAGGACAGTGAGACAGGACAGTGAAACAGGACAGAGAGACATGACAGAGAGACAGGACAGTGAGACAGGACAGTGAGACAGGAAAGTGAGACAGGACAGTGAGACAGGACAGTGAGACAGGACAGTGAGACAGGACAGTGAGACAGGACAGTGAGACAGGACAGTGAGACAGGACAGTGAGACAGGACAGTGAGACAGGACAGTGAAACAGGACAGAGAGACATGACAGAGAGACAGGACAGTGAGACAGGACAGTGAGACAGGACAGTGAGACAGGACAGTGAGACAGGACAGTGAGACAGGAAAGTGAGACAGGACAGTGAGACAGGACAGTGAGACAGGACAGTGAGACAGGACAGTGAGACAGGACAGTGAGACAGGACAGTGAGACAGGACAGTGAGACAGGACAGTGAGACAGGACAGTGAGACAGGACAGAGAGACATGACAGAGAGACAGGACAGTGAGACAGGACAGTGAGACAGGACAGTGAGACAGGACAGTGAGACAGGAAAGTGAGACAGGACAGTGAGACAGGACAGTGAGACAGGACAGTGAGACAGGACAGTGAGACAGGACAGTGAGACAGGACAGTGAGACAGGACAGTGAGACAGGACAGTGAGACAGGACAGTGAGACAGGACAGTGAGACAGGACAGTGAGACAGGACAGTGAGACAGGACATTGAGACAGGACAGTGAGACAGGACAGTGAGACAGGCCAGTGAGACAGGATAGTGAGACAGGACAGTGAGACAGGACAGTGAGACAGGACAGAGAGACAGGACAGAGAGACATGACAGAGAGACAGGACAGTGAGACAGGACAGTGAGACAGGACAGTGAGACAGGACAGGACAGGGACAGGACAAGACGGGGACAGGACGGGGACGGGACGGGGACGGGACGGGACGGGGAAAGGACGGGGACGGGACGCGGACAGGACGCGGACAGGACGGGGACAGGACGGGGACAGGACGGGGACGGGACGGGGACAGGACTGTCCAACCGGAGGGAGGTGGGAGACGACCTGACTTAGGTCGTCGAAGTCAATTAAATTTGCGACGGGCTACCTCACGTGCAATGGCGCAGTACCTCACTTAATTGCATTTAATGTAAATAAAACATTTGTATTAAGTTTTGACCACATTTTACACAAATATATTATGTAGGTGATACGAAGTTCACCGGGTCATCTAGTTTTATATACATACATACATGTTTGCCTTGCCGATTGTGTATCATATCATGGGACGGAAATAAGCTCAGCGTAATGTGGCCTGAGGTCTTCAAAATACTACGCTCAGTTACAGGAGGGGTGGCTTAGATTTTTGTTACGTAGTCAATTTCACCGAGAAAAATTTCGCGCTGTACGACCTATATTTGAATTCAAATTATTTTCATTTGTTTCACTTTCTATCCGCGAAATGATTAAATTAAAAACTTTAAGGGGAGCGGGTCTTGGCATGTACTACGAGTGGTCACACAGGGGAGGGAGCGGTCGAAAAGTCTTAAAAAATAGGTCACGTAGTCTTGTCTTGTCTCTCACTTTGTCTCTCTCTTTATTGTACACCACCGTGACTTCTTTTACTTCAGTTTCTGTCCATCCAGAGATCGCTCCTAGCGATAAGACCGCCCATTGTAAAACCATTAAGTAGTCCTATGCTAAATAATTGTTATTATTGGTTATACAATAAAGAGTTTTTGTATTGTATTGTAGTATGGGTACGTTCCCTTACAATAGATTTTTCGCAGCAGCACAGTGCGATGACGCAGTTCATAAAATAACGAGTACTTATTACGAATGCTAATTGCGTATCTATATGTATTTGCTTGTTACGCAATTGTTCAGATAATATTAACGTCATACTGCCAACTTAATGGATAATCTCGTATTTGTCGACCGTATCATATTTACAAATATACAACTAATATTATAAAGGAAAGATTTGATTGTTTGCATTGAATAGGCAGTGGGCAGGCCACATAGCTTGCAGAACCGATAACCGACGCGATGGGACAGAAAGGTTCTGGAATGGAGGCCACGTACTGGCAGGCGCAGCGTTGGACGTCCACCTACAAGGTGGACAGACGACCTGATAAAGATCGCAGGAAGTCGCTGGATGCAGGCCGCTTCCAACAGGTTGGTCTGGAAATCTTTGGGGGAGGCCTATGTTCAGCAGTGGACGTCTTGTGGCTGATGATGATGATGATTGAATAGGCTCTGGAACTACTGGACCGATTTGAAAAATTCTTTCATAGGCTACTTTTTATCCCGGAACATTCACGCTGGCGGAGCCGCGGGTAACAGCAATTTACAATATACAAGGTGTATGCCGTCCGAGAAGCCGTCTGGGTTGTTATCACCGCTTTGTCCATTTCTGCAGCCAAGCAACAGTGTGCTAGCACTGTTGTGTTTCGGTTTGAAGGATATAATGAAGCCAGTGTAATTACCAGGCATTTTGAGACTTAACATCTTATGTCTCGGTGTGACGAGCGCAGTTGAATGCCATGCAGTGCTTTGTGATTTAACGTTCTTTGCGGTGTTGCTTCTGTTTATAGGCTGACGTGGTACTTACCATCAGGCGAGCGCCTTGCTCGTCTTGTCATTCAATCAAATAAAAATAATATATACATATTATATTGCATAGTAATCGCTAGTACTGAAAACAAATGAAACAACGTCAACCATTGTTTATAAGAACGGTTCTATGACTTGACAGCCTCCGTGGCGCAGTGTCTGTGAAGCGAGAGGCCGCGGGTTTTAATCCCATGGAAAGACAAATGTTTGTGTGATCCGTGTTTCGGTACCGCATAACTGGTAAGCATATAAAAAAAACCTTTAGTTGTTATGTAAATAAATTAAATAATACCTAACAGTCACACACAAGCCATGACCCCACAGTAAGAAACAAGTCTTGAGTCGTGGGTATCAGAAACTACGTAATTGATTATATGAATATACTACCTTCAGCGTGCTATGCTACAGGCGGGCTGTGAAGCGAGAGGCCGCGGGTTCGATTCCCGCACCGAGACAAATGTTTGTGTGATCCAGCAAATATTTGTTTCGAGGTCTGGGTGTTGTGAGAGGGAAAGTATCTCGTAGTTCCTGATACCCACGACACAAGACTCGTATCGTAGTGTGGGGTCAGGACTATGTTTGTGGCTGTTGGGTGTATTTATTTATTATTTGTGCTGTCAAAATTTCAACTTTCTTCGCCCAGCGGCTTGATCCTGGTCGTTGATGAATCATTCAGGACATATTTATACAAAATGAAAGCCAAACCTGCCTTCAATTATAACAATATAAAATCTACACGCGAATTGAAAATTTCCTCCTTTAAGTGTCGCTTTAAATGAATTAGTTATCGTGAAAGGAGGTTGCTAAAAATAGCCCGAACAGAGAGTTGCGACCTTTTATCTAGCGTGGTGAATGTATCCTTGTCTACAGACATGTTAAGGGTGGGTTGCACCATAATAGCAGTTATAGTTAAGGTTTATGTCAAATGTGACGATAACAGCGGAATGTGTTGCACCATCGTAGTCCTATACTACTAGATTTCTCGATTAATTCTAGAAGCAGGGACATGATATTATTTTGGAAAACAGACGCTTTAGGAGATATATAGGTTTGGAGGTTATAATTGAACCATCTGACAGCTACTTAAACAATAGCTTTAACTTCTTCTTTGGAAATCTTTCTAGAGAATCTTTGGCCGTTACGGTTAACAGTCAAAGTTATGACGTCATCTAACATTTTTCAAATGGTGCAACTTATGTTTTGCTTAACCGGTACTTTAACATGTTTGTCATTGCTAAAGTAACTTGGTGCAACCCAGCATTAGTCATAAAACTATATCGGATATAACGATTGAGTTTAATAATAAAATTAGGATTTTACTTACAGCTTTACATATTGCATTTGTGCGAGTCCGTCATGGTAGGTTCATTAGCATAGGCCGGCAAACGAGCAAATGGGTCACCTGATTGTGTGATTTTTTTAATCGAGCTCGGCAGTGATTGCGCACCACCTGATAGTAAGCGCAGTGCAGTTCAAAAAACCAGCGACCACCGACAAACAATGAGTTTATCGGTGGTCACCAGAATCATGCCGGCCTATAGGCCGTGTGTGTGTGTCCGAAGAAGCAAATCGAGGGGCCTGCGACAGGACAGGCGGATGACCGATGCAGACACTGGGATACCAAGACGTATCCCTGTACCCGCACTAAGCAAACATCAAGTCCAGTTGTAAGCCCCTTTTAAGAAGTATCGTAGTAACAGGAATTAACACTAAAACTCCAGCAAAATCTTGGCTAAAATGGACCACACCCATATTTCATCGTTCTTGTAACAAAAGGGAATAGCAAAAAATATCTAAGACGGGCTTAAAGGATTAGTATCCAGAGCTGTAAAATAATTTATACAACAAATGCAGTTCACAATATAAAGCGACCGAAAGACGGCATAATAATGTGTCATTGGTGCCATCTGTATATGGAACCGACTCAAACTGAACCGCCGTTTTTTAGTCAGTTGAAAATCCATTCAACAACACAGACTTCCAGTATAAAATTAAACAGACGTTATAAAACAACACGCGGCATACGTCTATCGTCAAAGTTTTTTATAATGTGTTGACTACAATTTCTAATGACATTGGACAAGATAAACCCATTTTTTGCTATAATTTTTCTTACACGCACTAATTAGCGTGGCTTAAAATGTCAAAGCTGTCAAAAAAGCTATTACATGAATACATTAGGAGATACATATTGTAATTCGCAGATAACAGCTTCGGACCCAATTAGCGGCATTAATGTTATTAGAAAAAATGTATATATAGGTTATTTTTTATATAATCCGTTTAATGAATGAAATGGTGACACTACATCACGCTAACTTCTCGTGTAATTGAGAAGTCGTTGGACGAGAACATAGTGAGTTTGCCGAGAGGATTTTTTGTCAACCCCTTATTATAAAGTGTGGTCAAATTTAAGGGTCGTTACACACCTGTCTGTGAGTATTTATATCCGTATCTTATAAAATTTTGATCACATCATCAACCTTTGCTGATGGTTGGATATTCATCCGCCCGGATAGCGACCACCGTACACATGGTGTTAAAACCTGCCATAGTGATCCACACGCATTCCAGGATCAGCCAGTGTATATCCGGTTCTCCCGAGGAGCTTGCGACATGACTTGATGGTTGGTTGGTTTGATGTTACTCATTCGATAAAAAAAGAACGCCTTATTTGCGTCCTAGCAATGCAATCGGATTTGGTACTCCGTCTGTTTGTACTCTGTCTCAATACATCTACCAAACTAGTGCACCTATATTTCATAGCTGGTTAAATTGACATAGTTCTTAAGTATGTTTGAAGGTCGCTTCTTTTTTATACCTGGCATCAAGTAACAGATCCTTTGTAATTAATGTTTCGTAATTAAGGTTTTCTTTAAATTATTTATTTTTATTTTATTGAATGACGAGGCGAGCAAGGCGCCTGATGGTAAGCACCACGCCTGCCCATAAACAGAAGCAACACCACACAGAACTTTGCATTACAAAGCCCTGCAATCAGACTGCACTCGTAAATTATTAATCGTTAGTTAATTTATTATACGTTATGAAAACTGGTTAATAAAAGATGCATACTTAGTTGTTTCCGAAACATAATTATACTTTATTAAACAGCCTTGTTTAATTATGTTAGTTGGCGTAGATAATTGTACGTTACACAAAGTAGTTTCATAAGATCAGAATTCAGAGATAAAGCCGAGACTTCTGAAGGTGGCGTCAAGCTTCAGACGTGAGCGTCAGTGACGTTGCGTCTGCGCGTTTGTACTGCACTACGTGAGTCTATAGATCATTTATAATTTATAATTTATAAAGTTCGGTGAAGCGTACAGCAAGCGTAATACAAAAAAAATAGATCATTTGACGGTAGCGTTACTAACGCACAGTGTCAGGGCGCGTTGATATGACAAGGAATCCCACCGCGTTGCGGCCGCGCGGGTGCCTCGCTCGAATCACTCGAAAAACTAATGTAAACTCTTTGACTAAGCCATAATGTTTAATTCTTCGCAACGCTCCAACCACGCGGCGACTGCGCGATCGTGTAAACGCGACCGCGCGGCCGCCGCGCGGTTAGTTACTCACAAAGAATTTCAACGTTAAGTCCTAGTTAATAAGACATACATTTGCTATGACTGAAAAATTTCGTGCGGCCGCACGAAATTTTTCGCGTCGTCTAACCGTAGCCTCATTGGCGCCTCAACTGAATAGCTCGGTACCGGATTAAGGGAAGGAAGTTTATGAAAGGATTTCCAAGAACCTGAGCAATCTGTATCTCTATTAAGAACCCTATGATTTTTTCTAATTCTGCCCGGTATGGCAATGGCTTGCCCCCTATTACATCATTGCGAAATACGGGTCCCACCTCTGCCTACCCATTTGGGGATTACAGGCGTGAGTATATGTATTCTAAATGTTTTTTTTAATACATTTGACCGCTGTCTGAAGGTATTTGAGGACGAAGTCTAGATTGAAACTGCACTGCCTAAATACCTAGATTGTCTTGGTTTGGAAGGTTGACCAATAACGCCTTGTGTTTATTTACTGAGATATATTTTTTAAATCACATATGAGTTGCTCTAGATTTGTGTTCGATATGATTATGTGCTCGACACTTATCAAACGATGGAAATAATGTAGTGAACCGTGGGTGTACGTATTAGTTGCACATTTACCTGCATCTGCTGGTCGTAGGATATTCATATTCACCCGGATAGCGACCACCGACCACCATATGGTGTTGAAACCAGTCCTAGTGATCCACACGCCTTGTGTGGATCGCGTTCCAAGATCAGCCAGTGTATATCCGGTTCTGCCGAGGAGCTTGCGACATGACTTGATGGTTAATTGGGGCGGGTATAGAGGTACATCCTTGTATCACTGTGACTGCAAAGGTCATCCGCCTGTCCTGTCGCAGGGCCCTCGATTTGCTTCCTCTCTCTCCGAAGAGGGAAGAAGCATTTATACAGGCCGGCATGATTCTGTTTTGTCTGTGGTCGCTAGTTTTGGGATTCCACTACGCTTACCATCAGGTGTAGTGCAGTCAATTTGCCGTGCTCGGATAAAAAAAACACCAACCTCAGGAGACATACGCGTGAGCTTATGTATGTAAGAATCCTTTTGATTCTTATATTATAATCAGACTGAGATTCTCAGTTTAATTCAGTACATTTAATTTTAATATATCGGTCGGATTCCTTAAAAATATTACAGTATAATCTTTCATAGGCGTCCCGTTGTTAAGTGAATGCGAAGTTGTTTCTTTCAGTTGTACATTCATAATAATCAAAAGAGAACGGCAAGCTTTGTCAAGGATACCAGTAACAAATAGGATCCAATATTTGGCACGCCGGCTTTCGTAATCTGTTTCAATTTAGCCATCTCGGATTGATTTTTTTTTTATTTGATTGAATGACGACACGAGCAAGACGCTCGCCTGATGGTAAGCGCCATTAACAGAAGCAACACCACACAGAACGTTGAATTGAACAAAGCACTGCATGGCATTGAACTGCGCCCGTCACCCCGAGACATTAGATGGTTAAGTCTCATAATGCCCATTAATTTCACCGGCTTCAATGTCCTTCAAACCGAAATATATCAATGCTTACACGCTGTTGCTTGACGGCAGAAATAGACAAAGCGATGGTACCAACCCATACGGTCTCTCGCATGCGAGGGATTCTAAGAAATGTCTTAATGACAGTTAAAGTTAAGTGGAGGTAGTGTATTATCGAAAGGGATCCTTCCACTGTTCACAGTGTGGATTGAATGTAATGAATGAAAACAAACCTTAAATGAAAACAAAATGGTAATGATATGCCTACATGGAAGTTAAATTGTTTTTGTATTGTGTGTGCAAAAAAAATGCGTGATGTAAGTAGTCAAAACATGCTTTGGCAAAAGTCTGCTAAGGTGGGCGTTTGACGTGACAGGTTTGGTGACCATACTCGAGCATGGTGACTAGTGTGCCTACTACCTAGAGCGAGTTTTTTTTATATACCTATCAGTATAATGAATATTTAGGTGTTAATAGGTGTCCAATACGACCCGCTAGGGGCGCTGGACGGGTTTGTCGTAAAACTCTAAGCATCAGGCCGGCTAACTAGTAAAAGGATCACCTGATGGTAAGTGATGTCCATCAGCAGTAAACACCATCAAAACAGAAGCATCTCGATCTTTAATGGTGCTGCCACACCGGTGTTAGAAAATGTTATATAACATTTTATAACACCGGTGTGGCAGCATCATTTAGTAAACATTTCTTAACAATTTGTAACATTTTGTAACATTTGTTAACATTTTATAACCGCAGGCGGCGGTACTTTTGAGAGCGGCGCCGTCAAAGAAGCCGTCAAAGAAGAATGTTCAGAAATGTTAGAAAATGTTAAGAAATGTTATAAAATGTTAAGAAATGTTATAAAATGTTAGATTTAATGTTAGAAAATGTTTGTAAACATTTTATAACATCGGTGTGGCAGCACCATAAGGAAACGAATGGGGTTTTCGGTTGGAAAAGAATTATTCATGATAGTGTGGATGTGAATAGTATGAGGGAAAGTCAAAGTCATGTAGCAGGACAATACCAAGAGAACATATAACGTCAAACGAGTCATTCAATCCTAAAATAACCAGTTCCATAAGGAGTTACTCCAGCGGATGCGGATAATAAATTAATAGTACGCTGACTGCGGCCTACTTCCACTGATCCACTTGCCGTACAATATGCTCTAATTATTATAATAGACTTGTAAACTCTGGAATGAACTCCTTGCTTCGGTTCCCTAGCGCTATGACATGTCCTTTAAACGAGGCTAGAAAAGAGTAATTGTTCAGCGGTAGGCAGGTTTGGCTATGCCCCTGGTATTGCCGATGTCCATTAGGCTTAGCATCAGGCGGGCCGTTTGCTCGTCTGCCTATCAAGGCAAAAACTTGTAGATGGGAAATAATTGATTTTAATTCGTGTAATAGAGTTTATTTTTGATCGAATTATAAAGCCAGCGTGTAACGGACTATCGAGGCAGGGGTCTAAGCCGACCAAACCTCTGACTTTGTACAAAGTCACATGTGTATTTCAAGGTCGGCAATGGACCCATGATTCCTCAGGTATTGTGGATGTGGAGATCATCAGTAACCATCAGATAACCCACTTGCTCGTTTGGCCTCTGCTATAAAAAAAGAACAGCCATTCCATTTACGGAACTGGATCTCTCAGTGCACCCAGCTCATTCCGGTACTGGCTTAGATTATTCCGTTGCAATCTGGCGCTGGATTTGACCGTTGGACTATAATGCTACTGGGAGAATGTAAACCAGTTATGGTGCTAGATACCGAATGCAACTACAAGACATCTAAGGTCTGTTGTTACTTTTCTACCAAAAAAAGTTGATTCAGTAGCAGGCTCCCAGATTAGCACGAGCACATTCTTTATATACAGTAGATACTGTATTAGACAGGTATATAATAGAGGTATAAAAACACCCAACAGTCACTAGGTTAACCTGTATCATGGGTATCAGGAACTACGAAGGACTTGCGGTCTTACAACACCCAGTCCCGAAACAAATATTTATGGATCACACAAACTTTGTCTCACTGCGGGAATCGAAACCAAGGCCTCTCGCTTTGCAGCTGGCTTCTCGCCTACTGCGCCACAGAGGCTAGTTATAATATTGTAATAACTGATAGATACAATAGCGTGGGTGTCCCAGATCGGTCGCTCCACATAGGGTATTGTGCAAGCTGTGATTCTAATTGTTACGCGCCGCGCAGTCTCTTGCGTAATACCATGTTTCGGGTCGGCGCAGACCAAGCGCAGCGCTGCAAAGAGATTTTAGGCGATACTTTAAAATTGTATTGTAATCGCTGCTACGAGACGAATGGCATAGGTATGAAACTTGCGGCATCTGATTTAACACACTCGTCGTTTTCCTATTAGAAAATTATTACTGGTTGTTTATCTGATATAAAGCGCCTACTGTTGAAGTTTTCCCCGGTATTGGTGGCCGTGCTCGTTACTTAACTCCCCCAGAGGAGATGTCGTATGTTCGTGTAATAAAGTCATGTATTTAGTGTTACAAGCCATTTAAGATTTATTTGACAAGGTACGGACTTTTTGTGCTTATTTCAGGAGTTTTCCTATCTCTGCCCTTAGCTTTTTTTGAAACCTCGAAAGTAAATAGAGTATCCCTATCTGTATAAAATGTATCGCCATTTCTCGTCGCTTCGCTCGGTCTGCGCTGACCTTTAGTTACTATGCAAGGTGGGGCTGTGTGTTTTACTCAAGTGTAGCCTAAAAGAATCTTGTTACTGTATTAGAAGTAACACATTTCAAAATGAGCCGTGAGGTAAACAGTTTAAGAATACCAATTACCCTTATTTATTTTGATTTTGTCACTATTTTTGTAATTGTCTCATTATCATTTGAGTACAGTGGTATTGTACATTGACTATAAATTGCGGGAACATTAGTTCAGTAACTAGGTCAAGTATTTTTTGTATACATACATCATGTTAAAATAATTGCCCGATATTAGAACAATGTCTGAAGAAGGTATGTAAATACTAACCTACCCTAGCTAGCAAAGTGTGTAGGTTCTCAATTCGACACGTATAATTGTTTTTTTTATGAAAGAGAGGGAAACCGAGCAAGCGGGTCACATAGTAGTATCTGTTTCTTGTTGTTATATATCCACGCATAGCTCTGTAAACTGTAGATGTGGGCGAAGCACTGAACAAAATCTAGTATTATATAGTATAGTAGATCAGAGGTTCAGAGAGGATCAGAGATTATATAGTAGATCAGAGGTTTTCAAACTTTTTTTCTCACAGACCACTTTCGAAATTTAGACAAAACTGTAGACGCTGTAGACAAAACTCTACAGCGTGACCGTTCCATTTTTTTTTATATAGCATAGACCGGCAAACGAGCAAGTGAGTCATCTGATGGTAATGTCCACCGCCCATGTACGCCCACAATACCAGAAGAGTCATAGCGTTGTCGACCTTAAAGGAAAGGGATGATTAGAGATTGGGAAGGGGAGGGTGATTTGGTCCTTCGGAAAAAACATACACACAGTGGATATCACCCACCTCTACTTAAATCTAATTACGGCTAATCACAATATATTTGAATTGTAAATTTGGGTATTATCAGAATATTCACACGATTAGCGCAAAAACTATTTTCAACAATGAAATGATTGAATACAAGTTCATCGAAAAAAAAGCCACCAGGTGGGTGGCAACAGTGATAAATGTAAATATATGCAAGTATGTTTGATTTATTTATATACGAGTACATGAAAAACTCGTTAACAATGACTGTTCGAGATATCAATCTAAAGCCTGATTAGTGACATTTTTTCGCACAACGGATAAATGGATGCAAATATTCATAAAATAAAATAAAAATAACATAAATGAAATAACATTTAAACCCACATCAAGTAAAAATTGAGATATTGATTTTATTATGCTAAATTTATTGGATTTAAGTAGGTTAAATTCCGTATTTTACAAAAAAAAACATAAATTGAACATTTCCGACGTACAGTTATACAAAATACAACTTTAATAGATAATCCGCTGAGAGAAGTCAAAGAGCCATATTGTCTTAAACTATTGATGAGCAAGATGCCAGTAATGCCTACATAGATAATTACAAGATATCCCACTTATTATGTTCGTTTGCACAGCATTTCTAATTTTGTACGTGACTGTTGTATGAAGCTTGTTGCAAAAATGTGTCGTCACTGTGTTGTATAACACTGTCCGAGTTTGTTGTCTGGCTATCTCTGTTATGGCTACGATTTTGTCGCAAAACCGATTTCAGTTTCGAAATATAGTTATCTTATAATTAAACTATGTCCAGATTAGAAACTAAGTTTTGTTATGAATTAACGTCATTTTTAAGAAAGAGTAGAAATATGGAAATGATTTATTGCAAAATTATAAAAAAACTGTTAAATATGGATTATATTATATTATACAATATATTATTGAGGACAAGTCAAACATTTGGCAGTTGGTTACGCACTGACGTTTATTTTTCATCCAACGCGGCTTAACAAAAGAAAACTTTGGATAAAACTTAAGCCAGAAAAGAAGTAACGTACACAACGCCCTAACGGACTGAACGAATTTGGATAAAATTTAGCAAACAGATACACCATGTCCTAAATTAGGGCATAGGCTCTTTTTACCCTGGATAACAATTAATTAAATAAAAATTAAAGCCGACTTAAAAAACGTAAAGTTAAAATAAAAAAATATATATTTTGGGTTGGTGTTACTGTAGTTTAATAGCTAATGATTGATACAACCGACTTAATTTTTTTTTTAACTGTTATAAAGTTCTATTACTATTTTAGTTAAACAATCATGTCGGTGCATAAATTACGAAGTTTGAGCTTTTCATATCTTATTTTAAATGGGAATTTAAAATGGGACCAACTGTGAGCTATACTTGTCTAAATAAAAAAAAACTCATCCAAATCGGTCCACATATGGCGAAGTTATACGTGGTTATACACACAACAAAAAAGGGTGTGTGTGCAATTCACACACGGCAGAAGTGAAACTTCAGAATTATTAACATAAATTAACCAACGTATTTTAATACACAAATGCAAAAAAATAAAACACGTGAATGATACGCCACGTTGTTTATGACACATTTTCCGAAGGCTTCGTTGTACGTTCGTTGTAGGCACAAAGACACGTGAGAAAACACTGTATACTCGTAATCTATCTCATTTACTCGCAGACTAAATCCTATTTTTGAATATGTTTGTCTCTTTTTACTGTCGCTCTTTCGTTTCATCAAATTTTCAAATCACAACGGTGCAAAAGTTTTACTTCAAAAACCAAATAAGCGCATCGATTTAAGAACCTCCTCCGTTATTTTCCCCGGTTAAAAATACTACAAATGAATGAATAAGCTATACTGCATGCTGGTTCGCGTATTCCATTCTACATTATTGTCCTTTGATCGAATGGAACGTGAGGAAGTCATTAAGCGGCCCGGCATAATGACTACACTTATGACGATCGTGAAATGCTTCTGGTTCTCGTGGATCGTTGTTTTCTTTTTATTTCACTGCAACTTTTTTTTACTAACCTGAATGATGAATGAAACAGTTCGCTATATATAATATTTGTGAGATTTTGTTTTGGGTCTGGGTCTTTTGAGCTCGATAGTCTCACGTAGTTCCTGATACCCGCGACACATCAGTCGTCTTGCAGGGTCAGGACTATATGTGTGACTGTTGGGTATATTGAATTATTTAAAAAAATACATGAGTTAAGTTTACCATATATTTTTTGTTCCTTTGCCTCGATTTTATTTTTTACTAATAAGTTCTTGTTACAAATTGAAATAAAACAAATTTAAACGGATTTTACCGCGGTTAATTATTCATTTTTATTTATTTATTTAACACTTTAAATACAAAATGTATAACGGCGGAATTTATACATTTTGTGGCGGACTTTATTTGTTTTTGTTATAACTTTACTACATAACTTACAGTTTCAGCTTACAGCTGAAAATCGTGTTTCATTCGGACATTAGTTATTTTATTTGAACTCAACTATACCTCAGGTGTACTAACAACTATGCCACAAGTATATTTACGTATTTCTCTATGGCCCACGCGTCGCGTCGCACACGGAAGTTGTTGGTTAGAGTCGGCCAACACCGGATTGTTGCGTGTTTTAATTTTGTAATATCTCTTTTGTAGCTAGCAGGTAATGCTTTGTGAGACGAAGGTTTAAATGTGGTAGAGTCGGCAGTACACAGATTTATCTTGTGTTCGAGACTCTGGGCTTTTGTTTTATTTTTTTTCCTTTTGGGCTTTTCTGATCATTTCGTCATAGAAAACCCCAATATCAATTTACCCGAACCGGGGATCGAACCCGAGACCTGAGCACAGATAGGCCGATGTTTTTGTAGCATGCCTATTAATTTCTTGGCTTTGTATGACATCACAATACATCGCCTTCCTTGTATCATATTACAGAGCTAATATAATATTCGTCTCCGTTCTCAACAGAATGAATGAATTACGAAATTCGAGGATGGTTACAGCCTACTTTTTTATGGCCGAGGTCAGCAAACTAGCAAGTGGGTCACTGGATTGTAAGTGATCTCCACCGCCCGTGAACACAGACAACACCAGAAGAATCATGGACGCATTGCTGACCTTAAAGAAAAAAGGGATAATTAAGGAATTGGGAAGGGGAGGGTTTGGGCTACCGGATATATCACTCACCAACAGCAAGCTTTACGTCTGTTTTTTTGTGATATAGTTGTAACAACCCGGTCGAGCTGGCCCAGTCATGCTGTAGATAAAACTGTCTACAGCGTGGCTCTGCCACTCAAAGATACTTTTTTTATTCTGTGATAGCCATGATGAAATATTTGAAATGTTTATTTACCTATCTGCATAGTTTATTGAAATTATGTGATTTAATACATAATAACGTCGCCATAAATCTACACGATGAATTAACAAACAATACAAACCGAACTCACTGCATAACACTGACCCATTTAAATAGCCACCGTTAGCGAAACACAAGTAGAAATTTGCGTTACGATCGCATGCGGTCGGTTATTGTTGTGTCAAAAGTTCAACGACCCGTCCGCCATCTTTGATTTATAGAGGTTTCTTGGCGTTGTTTGAGTTTTACCCATATTTGTTGTTTACATAATTAGCTTTGAATACGCAGTTTAAGTTGGTTGTGAAATGTGGATCAGATTCCCGAAATGCTTAGCATTGTTAACGATTTCCATTTGGAAAATATTATAAGTTATCAGCTGGTGTTTTTTATGCGGAGACAAGCAAGTCGCTGGCCCGATGGTGACGCCTCTGTATAAACAGAAGCAACACCAATAAGAATTTCAAATTATTAATTACATTGGTGCTTGGCGGCAGAAATAGACAAAGTGGTTGAACCTATCCATACATCTTGCATATGAGGGATCTACCACCTAATAAAAGTATCTAGGTATGAGTTCCCATTAATCTAAACCAGCGTGGCTGTAACACAAGAAGAGGGAAGAAGCAAATCGGAGGACTGCGATAGTACAGAAGAATTACCGATGCAGTCACAGGGATATATGTGGCCCTATATCCGCCCCCAACCAACTATCAAGTCATGTCACAAACCCCTCGGGAGAGTCGGATATACACTGGCTGATCCTGGAACGCGATCCACACAAGGTGTGTGGGTCACTATAGCAGGTTTTAATATAACTATCCTACCAGCATTTACCGTCATGAATTGTGAAATTCAGATTATCAAATACTTCGGCTGTATAAAGTCACGCTGAAACAGTCAGCAGAACCTGATCTATAAGACAGACATAAAAGTGTAAGATTTTCGCTTCACATTTAACTACCACGCAATAAGTTACGAAACACACCAAAACGGATACAACAGTCATTATAGATATACGCAATCAAAATATAGGATAATGGTTGTTTTGCGGATATTTGAAGAGTTGGGGACATTAATAACAGACAGGATCCTGAACGTGTTCTCACACATTAATTTGAAGGTATCAATAGCAATATGTATATCAATACAAGACAGATTACAATTATTGCAAAGATATAAAATAAATTTATAAAATTTTGATTTAGATTGTCCAAAAATATGTGTACATAGAAAAGTGATATTTGGGTAATAAATTACGTGAAAATAGAAAACAAATTTGCTAGATGAATGAGGGTGTGTTTGAAGCAACGAGACTCAGTACTGTTGTTGGGTCTGGGCTATCAGGTTTGGGATAGAGGATATCCTTTAGGGTTCTAATGTAAGATGCAAATGTAGGAGTGAAAATATCAAATTCTAAGCTATTTTTTGCCAATTCATTAAACTGTCGAGCCGTCCTAACCACAGGATTCTAAAAGAAAATATTATAATTAAACTCGTTATAAATTGTGTATTGAAATAGTAAATACTATTACGTCAGGAAATAAATCGCTAAAAGCATTTTCCTGTGTTTATATGACAGAGATTGAACCCACACCTGACATTCCGCGGAACCGGAAAAAGATAGTTTTTCTTTACAAAGCGCTAACGATATATACATACTGTAAATATTATTATAATTATTGTCCTTGCTTATAAATTATTTGCTATGCTTATTGTACTGCTCTACCGTAACGCGCAGTGTAGTCATATTACCATGTCAGGATAATGAAAATGAGCTTATCTTTTTTTTTATAGCATAGGCCAGCAAACGAGCAAGTGGGTCATCTTATGGTAAGTGATCTCCACCGCCCATGTACGCCCACCACCAGAAGAATCATGGGCGCGTTAAAGAAAAGGGATAATTAGAAATTGGGAAGGGGAGGGGATTAGGGCTTCCGGATATCTCACTCACCGTACGAAACGCAGCAGCAAGCCGCTACTTTACGTCGGTTTTCTGTGAGATAGTGGTAACGACCTGGTTGAGCCAACCCATTCATGCTGTAGACAAAACTGTCCACAGCGTGGCTATACCACTCAAAATATCTACCGCTTATCCACCGTAATTAACGTCTCTTGTTTGTTTTCAGGTAAATACTTACATCACATTTATAACCACAACATTTAAGGTAAGATTTAAAACAACAAAATAAGTTACAGAATGCATTATCTTGCATTATCTTATCAAAGGTTAAAATCCTGATATATCATTTGTCTGTCATATTGTGCTATATAATAATTTTATGAATCTATTTGTTACATCTTTGTTTAGGTATAAATTTAACTATTAGGCTAAGCAGAGATTTTTTTTATTTGTATGATGAGATGAGCAGCGCTCGCCTGATTGTAAGCGCCACGCCTGCCCATAAACAGAAGCAACACCACACAGGACTTCGAATTACAAAGCACTTCATGGCACTGAACTGCGCTCGTCACCCCGAGACATAAGATGTTAACGCCCAGTAATTTCACTGGCTTCAATGTCCATCAAACCGAAACACAGTAGTGCTTACATACTGTTGTGCTTGGCGACAGAGCGACCAAGCGGTGGTATCAAACCAGACGGCCTCTTGCATACGAGGGACCTACCACCTTGTAAAACGTCTGTTGTGTGTAACATGGCTGTACCCTTGGCATTACGCTTACCATCATACAGGCTGCATGGTGTACGAACTTTCATCCACCATGATGACTAAATTTGGGTTCGTAGATTTACCGCTTTGCCTATTCGAAATTTAAAATCGCTTTTGTCACAAAGGTTCTCTAAGTTTCTAGGTTCTTATTTCGTCTAAGTGTATAAGTGGGTACTTTGAGAATCAATTTCTTTTTCTAACGCCTCTCGAAAGCCCTCCAAAATTACTTTGTTTTAAATATACCACAAGGAGGCGTTATCTCCCACTTTGAGAAAGATCTATGATGCCATGAACACAAACACAGACAGCCAAAGGCGAAACCTACATGAAGTTTTATCAATAATATTCATAAAATATAGCATTATTTATTAAATTCAACTAATCCGTAGCATGTACAACGTCGTGTGAACAATATGGAACATGTAAAATCGATTTATACGGACGTATACGTAACATATGTTCCGTTTTCTTACTTATATAACGTCGAATAATAACATGCGATTGTAACTGGCATAATGCTTTTGACCATTGGCAATTAATATAAAAAAAGAAAACTCTCATGCGCTTGTGTTTAAAAAAATATTGTTACAGCATACATGGTTAGGAATAACCTCATGTGTTGAAAAACACTGGACATAAAAAAAAACTGCTATATCTAAATGTGTGAACATATTTTTAACAAACATAGCTAAGAATCATGTCGATTAAATTAGCTTTCAAATAAAAAAGCATTCAAGAGACTATCCCGCCCACATACCCGCTACTGTAACTCCTGTGCACCATGAAAAAAAAGCATTCAAGTCAGTACATTCGTTTAGGTTCTAACAAGTCAACGGGGTCTAATTTTAGAGGATTCAAAATCTTGTAGCAAAATTACTATTGTATTCCATACGCGTACATAAACGCTATGCAGTTGGGCAGAATTGTTAAAATTTCTTAAAAATTGTTCAATGCTCGCTCTACTTACGTAGAGCGAGCATTTTTATTATAATAAAAGAGGCAATTATAATTATTACATACATCATAACATAGTGAGAAGATATTTTATAAATACGTAATAGTGAAAACGTACTACAATTATAATGTACGTAACGAGTATATCCACGCCAGCCTTGGTGTCCACCACGTGGCGTAGCAAATAAACTTCAAATATCGCGTAAGAGTTTGTTCACGTATTGAGGAAACCGCTTGAGCATGTCGGTCACAAGTACCTAAGCCAGATCGTACCAGGGTTACTATCCTACGGATTACTCAAAAAGTGCTCGTTTGCCGTTGTAGAGGGAACCATGAGTTTCTAAGTTATGTGTGCATTAGTTGTCAATTATCGCTTGCTTTAACGGTGAAGGAAACATCGTGAGGAAACCTGCATACCTGAGAACTCGATAAGATTTTTCGAAGTATGTGAAGTCTGCCAACCCGCATTAGACCAGCGTGGTGGACTAAGGCCTAACCCGTTTCAAAAGAAGCCCGTGCCCAGCAGTGGGACGTGTATAATACAGAGCTAGTATTATGATTATGTTGGTTGATCCAGCGACAGGATATCGGTATCAGTTTTATTGATCGACCAGTACCAGCTATGTACGGTTGTGATAAGATAAGCTATAACACTATAGTACCTTCCACCATTGGCGTACCCACGGTGGGGTAAGAAGGGGCTCTTGCCCCACCGTGGATACAATTGAGTGAGCGAACATAAATATTTTTTTAAATTTGGTGGTTTGAAAACTTTCGAAATGTCAGCAACAAAATTAAAATAAAAAAATAAAAAACCGCGATAAAATCCGTTTAAATTCGTTTTATTTCAACGTGTAACATTCGCGTAAGCGTAATAAAATTATTAATATTACTTAAAAAGTATCACATTTAATTCGAAGTACCGGTGTATGGTGTGCCAGGGCGTACAATTTTGTTTCTAGTCCAGGACAGACTGATACTATTGCTGGTGTTAGGATATTCATATCCGGTTTGCGAGCACCATACACATGGTGTTAAAACCTGCCATAGTGACCCACATACCTTGTGTGGATCGCGTTCCGAGCTCAGCCAGTGGGTATTCGGTTCTCCCGAGGGGCTTGCGTCATGATTTGATGGTTGGTTGGGGCGAGTATAGGGGTACATTCTTGTATCCCTGTGCCTGCATCTGACATCCGCCTATTTTGTCGTAGGCCCCTCGATTTGGTTCTTCCTTCCTCAGAGTGTGAAAAAGCATTTATAGAGGCCGGCTTGCTGGTGACCACCGATGAACTCATTGTTTGTCGGTGGTTTTTTTAGACTGCACTGCGATTACCGTCAGGTGTAGTGCAGTCACTTTGTGCCCGGTATGGCGATAGGCTCGCCCCCCTATAACGTAATGGTGCTGCCACACCGCTGTTATTAAATGTTATAAAATGTTTACAAAACATATTAAACATTTGTTAACCAAAATTTGATACATTTTATGACAATGTTAGATAATGTTAGTAACATTTTATAACACCGGTGTGCACCATAATGGAACGCAAAGAAGCTCGGAAAACCGTAGGTGAAATAGTTGCATCGCTGCGTACCCCTTCGAGGATATAAGCGTGAGCATAAGTTATATATGGATTTGATACGTGTAAATCGTAGTGAATGTATATAAAATAAGTCGAACGTCGTCACTGTTCCACTTGTTGAACTGCGTGGAGCCGCACACGACAAGCGTTACAGCACACTACGAAAAAGGCCGATAAACCCATATTGTTCAGATATTGATTTTATTTCACTGTTTTGTTCTGCATATGGTGGAAAAAATGAACTAAGAATTTCATAAGGTTATTCGGTATGAAAAAAAAACTAGGAAAAAAGGATTAGAGTATTTTTTTTTCACCCAATATTTTTTATATGTACGTCGGTCTGCGCTGGTGTCCTAAGCATCCAAGCTCAACTCAACAACAACAAGAGGGTGAGCGAGATGGGCCTACCCCATCTCAGAAAAATCTTAGTTCGAATCGACCGTAGTAGGGGCAAGAAAAAGATGGCGCGTAACGGAAAAACGTGACGCGTAACCGAAAAATGTGATGGTAATTTTATTTCCAACGCCGATAAAGAAGTTTCACTTCAAAAATTATTCCTACGCTCTTGAGTGTTGTGGGACTTTAAGGTGAAATTTGGGTGTATTTATGTATGGTTGTACTAGATGGCAGATCTCTCGTGATACCATCTGGGTACAACCGCTTTATCTGTTTATGCCGCCAAGTAGCAGGATGGTAAGCAGAGTTGTGTTCCAGTTTGATGGATATTAAAGCTTGTGAGTAATGGGGAATTATGAGACTATCTTATGTGGGTAACGGGTGCAATGCACTGCCACGAAGTACTTCATAATTTAAGGTTCCAATTGATGTTGCTTCTGTTTATGGACAGGCGTGACGCTTATCATCAGGCGAGCAATCTGCCCGTGTGGTCATTAACGCTAATAAAAAAAATATTTTAAGGTCGAGAGGTTGATAAGTCCTGAATATCTTTCGCTACATCTCGGGTGATATGATGACTTTATATAACCATTTTAAAGGATAGCTTCTGAGGCGCAGCGGGCGAGTAGCCGGCTGTGAAGCGAGAGGCCGTGGGTTCGATCCCCGCACCAAGGCAAACCTTTATGTGATCCACAATTATTTGTCTCTGGGTGTTGTGCGACCGAAAGTCTCTCGTAGTTCCTGATACCCACAACACAAGACTTATGTCTTACTCTGGGGTCAGAACTATGTATGTGACTGTTGGGTGTATATATTTATTTTCTCGATAAGAATAACCCCTTTAGATTATATAATTGTGTAATAGCTTCTATTGCACATTTCGTTCATACTGTTCAATACGAATAAACGATAAATTCGGTGCATATCAAATTACAGACTTGCAAACACACCTTAATATAATAATGAGAAGTTTAGACCTCAGACTATTTCGTAATCGATCGAAAGGCCTTGGAGCTATTATTTGCATTAACTTGTAATATAATCGATACATTATATTCGTTATAAAAAGTGTTTCGGTATACATTGTTATTTACATCTGATATTTGTTACAGATATAAAAAAAACATAATTTATGTACGTGATATATTTATTTAATTATGTATTCCATTGATGTGTTGCCGAAAAAACGAAATCGTTGTGTAATATATCATTGCATATTTTTTTTTTGTGCCAGATGTATATTTTTTCTAATTCTTATCGTATGATCTATTCTAAGTATAGTATTTTATATGTAGCTCGTGTCGCTAACGATGAGATTATTCAAAAAATAATAATGTTTAAGCCATAGCCATATCACCATACATGAGTAGGTACATATTTGTTTAATGAAGCATACATTTAATATTATTAACATGCCAAATAGCTTAAGATTCCTGCATATTTTTCCTTATTTACTTTATACTAAAATGTATAATATATTCCACTGTAATCTAGTATGAGTTGCACCATACGTCAGTTAAAGTTATCGTAACAAGCAATGGTTAATGTTATTTAATTCTCTTATTATTATTGAGCTTGTGTTTCCTGGTCCATATCTGTCTCACATTCCAATCTGGGTCAACTCCATATTTTGTTGGATCGCTAAACTTCTCAGTGCCATTTTCGATAGTGTATTACAAGAGTTATAGTGTTTAAGTACCCGGAGGTTGAAAACAGAGTTTTAAATTATAATCGTCAGACATGTGGCCACACCCGCCGTGTGCGGCTCCTAGTCAGCCTAACTAGAAAGAAAGTTGGTCACAGTCATTACCCGTACAATTTCCATCCGATATGTCATTTATTCGTTTACAAGGGACACTGCGACGGTCTACTAGTATTTCTTAACCATCTAGATAAATATATATACCGACAAAACACTGACAGACTGAGGAGTGGTATAGCCACGCTGTCTACAGTTTCGTCTATGGGTGGGTCAGCTCGACCGGGTCGTTACCACTGTCTCACAGAAAACCAACGTAGCGGTTGGTTTGCTAAAAGACATAACATAATAGAGTTTTCTTCTCCACAATAAATAGTGCTGTTTATCCACCCGTGCAGTAATCAGACACCGGCGTCTGTCGCTCTTCGCGTGTTTTGTCCATTTACTTTCATCTGAGTAATGTGAGAAATGCAATATAATATACTAGCACACTCAATAAATGTCGTAGGCCTTGATCCGTCCACAAGAGTGTCAATAAAAATAAAAATCTTCAAGGCGGATCTCGCTGTATCTTCTATAATTTGATTTGCATAGTGTAAGTTAATCAGCGGTCCCAGAATAATCACCGTTTCTTGTGGATCTTCATTGAAACTTTGCAAGGCCTTTGGAGATACTCACAGTACCTTATAATGGGGGGATACCTAATATGTGAACACATGGGGAGAGTAATAAGTCGCACACCCAGAATCCCTAAGATATCATGTCAGTTCACAGAAAAGAATTTTAATAGTAAGCACTAACAAACGATATCAACAAGACGATGTAGCACCCAGCGACCAGCCATATAATGATTCAACCTTTAGCCGAGATGCCAAATTTAGTATTCACAACTATTAAATAACTTGAGTACACAAATACACTTTTTGTACAGCGACCTCGGATAAAAATCCTTTTTAGAAGTTTAAAGTCCTCGTTGGTAGCAAAAAGGTCAGCGAATCAAGATGGCGGCGCATGTCGCTATAATGGCGACTGAGGTTAAAAGTGAAAGAGTTCCCGCCTTCTATTGTGTTCATGTGAATTGTGTTGCTTGTCTGTAAAAATGTTATAGTGCCGCTAAAAAGTTCGCAATTCGTGCAATCAAAGTTGTGAATGCACATCATTTTATACAAGTGCTTGCAATTTTTTGGGTTGTCAGCTTGACGCTGCTTGACTTGTCACTTTTGAGTTTTCTCGGTACCCACCACATGATAACCAATAAACTGAAGATAAAGATATTGCTATTTTAAACTAATAAAAATGACGTATCAATAGAATCCATTATTCCGTCGAAATTTGGTGGCTGGGCGTGTATATTTCTCTAGGACAATCTCTGATTGTATATATTAAAAGACATTCATGCGGGTGGAGTTGCAAAAAAACAGTAACTATCTAAATCTATAAGGCTTAAGAGTTAGGTTCAGTTACTAGACATTTAGTCTCACAACACTCAAACCCAGAACAAATCAATGCTGATTACACGTTCATTTGTCTCGCTTGGAGAGTCGATCACGTAACGCCTGACTTTGATCTCGGTAACTCGAACCCGGAACAAAATGTGAAAATTGGTTTTGTTGTGAGAATAGACCCCGTTCAGATATTCCGTATTCAGCCTCTGCTATAGTCTCGAGGAGTCTTAGCGTTGGATTTACGGAAGAGATACTTTCTTAGATGATGCCTTACAAGGAACCTATTTTCATAGTTCATGAAATTGATTACACAGTAAATAAAATTGCCATTTTAGCAGTAGTATCGATGAATATAAATTAAGCTATTCTAATTTAAATAAACTATGTCATAACTATTATATAATTAACTAGCTTTTGCTCGCGGCTCCGCCCACGTGATCAAATAAACAAACAAACAATCAAACTCTACAGCTTTATAATATTAGTATAGATTTGATTTTGATTTGACAACGGAAGCCTTCAAATAATATTATTTTGGTAGCTTAGCAACGGAAGCCTTCAAATATGAATAATTTTCCCCGTTTTTGCAACATTTTTCACTGATGCTTCGTTTCTAATGGTCGCAGCGTAATGTTATATATCCTAAAGCCTTCCTCGATAAATGGACTATCCAACACAAAAAGAATTTTTTAATTCGAACCAGTAATTCCTGAGATTAGCGCGTTCAAACAAACAAACAAACAAACAAACAATCAAACTCTACAGCTTTATTATTAGTATAGATTGTAAACCAGATTTTAAAAGAGAAACGTTAGAGTTTTCTACATGTTCTTCTCTGGCGAAATTGCTTTTCGTTCTGGCGTGCCAATGGCGGTAGAATGTAGGACAAGTAATTGACGGAATCTAAATAATGTATATCATCCTTTGATTAGAATTATTTTTTATTTAATTTAAATGTCAAGACAAGAACGGCATATATATGTATTAATTTTTATGGCAAATCTTATAATTGTTACAGTAATCATGTTGATCATATAAATAACAGGAACATGGTCAATATCCAAAACTTCAAAGATTAAATGTTTCCATACTTTCAAAGCTGTAGAAATGTGCAATTTCCTTAATTCAACAATAATTACTAGCTTACACGAATTTGCTTGCCTAACGTGTATGAAACCGCAAAACATAACCGCCATTTAAATAACAAATATCCTGGTAACTGCCACGTAATGACAGGGACCTACCTTATATGAATCGTCGTGGTTTTTTTTTATAGTGTAGTGTACTAAACGAGCAAATGGGTCACCTGGTTGTAAGTGATTTCCACCACCCAGGAAAGCCTACAATACCAAAACAAATCATGGATGCCTTGCCATACTTGAAGGAAAGGGATGATTAAGAAATTATAAAGGGTAGGAGAGGGATTTGGGTCTCCAGATATCTCATTCACGGTACGAAACGCAATAAATAAACTGAGTTGGTCCGTTCATGCTGTAGATCAAATTGTCAACAGCGTTACTGTACCAGTCACAAATAATATCATTATAGGTGTATATACGGATATTATTAAATCCGAATAATCAGGACTTCCACGAGTCGAAGTAAGAGGTAACACTGAAATAAAATGTCATGTTATGACTCACCGACGCCTGGTTTAGAATAGAATGTCTAAGTTTGATCGCACGATTGTGCAACGATCAGTCTTATACGGTTCACTTGCCACGGTGAAAACGACACTTTTCTAGACACCATTAGCTAGCTAATCTAAAATAAACAATTGAAGTTAGTTTAAACGGAGTGTGAAGAAGCAATTAGGCAGGCCGGCATGATCGTGCCGACGATTGACACACTGTTTGTCTTTGGTCGACACTATTCCTGGATTGCGCTACACTTACCATCAGATGTGGCGTAGTCATTTTGCAGAGCCAGGATAAAAAAAAATGCCACTCTGTGGTAGAGCTGGACAGTTTTGTCTACTGATGAGTGGTCCTGGCTTGACTAGTGTCACTTTCTCATACCCATTTGAAGTGGTACAGCCTCCGTGCCGCAGCGGGCGAGTAGCCGGCTGTGAAACGAGAGGCCGCGGGTTCGATCCCCGCACCGAGACAAACATTTGTGTGATCCACATATTTGTCTCGGGGTCTGGGTGATGTGAGATGTAAAGCCTCTCGTAGTTCCTGATACCTACGACACAAGACTCGTATCTTACTGTGGGGTCAGAACTATGTATGTGACTGTTGGATGTATTTTTATTTGTATTTTACCTTGCTGTACTATATTTTGTATTGTCTGAGGGTTAGCGCAGTGCAGTCCAAAAAAAAGCGACCACCGACAAACAATGAGTTCATCGGTGGTCACCAGAATCATACCGGCGTGTATAAATGTTTCTTCACACTCCAAAGAGCGAAGAAGCAAGGATAAGGGCACAAGGATACAAATATGTACACATATACTCTCCTTAATCAACCATCAAGTCATGTCGCAAGCCCCTAAGGAGAATCGGATATATACACTGGCTGATATTGGAACGCGATTTTAATGTGTACGGTGGTCGCTATGCGGATATAAATATCTTACCACCAGCGAAATAAATCTATCTTCCCATATTGCATTCCGCTCAAATCTACTCATGATGCTTCTAGTATTACGTGTGTCCACACAAGTATTACGAAAAAAAGATTAGCGATGAAAAAGGTATAGAAAAAGTAACAGTTGGCAACATCTTAGAGTAATAATTACGTACCTACTGAAATAACGATGTCTCTGTCAATAAATTACGTGCAACAAATACTTAATATTCATAGAACTTTATAAACAAATACCACTGTATATTTATATAGATAATAATACTGTGCAAATACCTATTTAGTATTTCCACTTGTAGAAACTCGAATGTAAAATAATGCTAACAAATTAAGATGTATTGACATCGCAACGATTTTACATTGTAATGACATTGCCGGATTATATTGTTCGTCGAACACAATGATATAACTCTATGTTTTTATGGTTTTTTAGTTGTTAGTTGCCTCCTTTTATTGCAGGCGAGCTGTTAGGCAATTTTATACTGTGTTTGATATTTTTACTGCATAGTTAAATGAAGATTGTCTTTTATGTACAAACTTGTAGCAATAAATCAACGTAGTCCACTTCCAACCATTCAAGGGCATTTTTTTACAATCGAGACTATCACGAAATGGTAGCAATGGATAACTAAGAAATCAAGCTTGAAAAGTTCTATGAGATTAAGTAAGAGACGACAGTCGCAGAATCAAACCCAAGGATGGTAGGCATGGAGTCTCAAGAGCGTACCACTCGGACGGTTCTAAAATTAATAATTATCGCTTGCTTTAACGATGAAAGAAATATCGTAAGAAAACCGTGCATAATATCTGAGACGTTTAAAATTTCAAATTTCGAAGGTGTGTGATGTCTACCAAGTACCAACCCGCATTAGGCCAACGACTAAAGCCTCATTCGTAGAGAAGGCCCAGGCCCAGCAGAGAGACCTTCATATATAAAGTTAACAACAGCGTGAGCTGCTCGTCTCATCATCCAGTGGTCTAAAAACTTTAAATAAAAGTTTTATTGAATAAATACGAACAGTAAATAATATAGACTGTTTTGTTTACATTATGTCTAATTTTTTAACCAATAGAGTACAAGAATAGCCACGTAAATTAAAATGGACGGATGAGGCGAATTGATGGTTGTCTCCACGAGTCTTAGATCATCGACCATTTGGCTCGTAATGACTGTGATTATCCGTCATCTGTCATCATATCTAGTCGTGCTATTTTTTCTGCTAGACATGGAATTCGTAGTATTGTCTCTATGACAGCCTGTGTCCTAGTTAGTGCGAGTTTTTCAATACCTTCACGGCATCCGTATACACTAAATTATATAGAGCGGCACAGGATTTAATTAGAAACGTATTATCTTCATACATCGTATATGTATCGTATACAAGGTGGTAAGTCCCTTGTATGCGAGAGACCGTCTGGGTTGGTACCACCGCTTTGTCTATTTCTGCCGCCAAGCAACAGCAAGTAAGCACTGTTGTATTTCGGTTTGAAGGACATTGAAGCCAGTAAAATTACTGGGCTTTATAGACGTAACATCTTAGGATGACGAGCGCAGTTCAGTGCCATGCAGTGTTTTGTAATTCAAAGTTTTGTGTGGTGTTGCTACTGTCTGAGCAGGCGTGGCGCTTACCATCAGGCGAGCGCCTTGCTCGTCTCGTCATTCAATCACAAAAAAAACTATATGCTGTGGCATTGGCTTATAATGAATCATCTCTTTTTTGTGTAGAACTCACCTTTTCTCATCGATTAACTTATCATAACACATAACTAAGTTTCACTTATGTAACACATGTTATTCGAACAAGCATCGGTTCGGAGAACGATAAAAAATAATGACCAGTCGTAACAAAAAGAAAATCACATCGCTTCTCACAACTTTGCTAACGTTGTGGCTTTTGTTTAAACTATACACATGTTTTGTACGTGACAAATGTGTGTATGTTTTATACATAAGTACTTATGCCTGTAATCCCCGAAGAACATTTCTTCAAGCGTATTTCCGTCCCATGATGTGATAGGGGGCGAGCCTATCGCCATACTGGGCACATATTCCAGACTCCAGGCTGATACTGAATCTTTCATGATAGAAAAACCCAATTTCACTTTATGTATGGTATGGTGAGTGAGATATCCGGAGGCCCAAATGCCTCTCTTCTTCCCAATCCCTAATTATCCCTTTCGTTTAAGGTCGGCAACGCGCCCATGATTCTTCTGGTATTGTGTTTTTATGGCATAGGACGGCAAATGAGCAAGTGGATCATCTGATGGTAAGTGCTATTCACCGCCATGTTAGTAAGTGATCTCCAACACGTCCATAATAGCAGAATAATCATGGGCGCGTTGCCGACCTTAAACCAAAGGGATAATTAGGGATTGGAAAGGGGAGGGGGATTTAGTCCTATCTCATTCACCATACAAAACGCAACAGCAAGCCGCTACTTTACGTCGGTTTTCTGTGAGACAGCGGTAACGACCAGGTCGAGCCGGCCCATTCATGCTCTAGACAAAACTGTCTACAGCGTGGCTCTATCACTCAGACAACCACGTTACTCAGTTTCGTTCATGTTAGAACAAGGCCCTGGTTATTACTATGCCACAAATCACAACATGCATATAATATGTATATATTTATCGTGTGTCGTGTTTATTTTTGTTATTAGTGTAGTTAGCGTTGCTAGTTGTGACCTAGACACGGTTGTTGAAGTGTGTGGTACTCCGTACTGTATGTTCCAATGTCACGCCGCGCCGGCCGACTTATAGTTACATGATGTTAGATCTCCTGATATACCTAGATTTTGAGTTCAAAAAAGGCTCTAATTATTATCGAAACTTAAAGCCCGACTTCAAAGTATTTAAAAGAAAAGTCAAAAATCAAAGTGTCAATAGGTCTCTTTGGAGTGTGTGCATGTGTCGCTGACGCCGAAATTGTTTTTTTATTTTTCAGTGTTATTTTTTTCAAGTAGCTTTTTAAGTTTTATTAAAACTTTTTTTATTTCATCACAATAACACAATCGTGACGAGTGGGCTGTTGTCCGTTGAGGAGTTTAATTTTTTCTCCGTGATCATATCTTAATCAAATTTATATGGGACCACGTCGCAACTAAACTCTTTCGAATTAATTTTGTTCCATCATATCGGTCCAGAATTAGCGGAGAAACCAATGCACATACATAAAAACTCGCTGAATTGAGAACCTCCTCTTTTTTGAAGTCGGTAAAAAATCTACATGAAAAACAATATGATAAATCGAAAAGTCATGGAAAAGCGTATTTACTGCAACAAGTGGTTGAAAATCGACCTCTGTAATAATATACTTTGGTTTGATATTTGATTTTGTTTGATATAATTTAATGTATTTGTTAAATATATTAAATAGCAATCTGCGCTCCTTCTCCATATAAACTTTAACTATGCCAAATCTTACACTCTTCCGTACGCGCATTATGCTTAAAAAGGGATATAAAGTTTTCTCTCACGTATTAATAAATATATAAATCATTATAGATATTACGACGTCAATCCTCACTCAATTACCTACTTACAGATCATAAAATCCCGCGAGTGTATAATCAATCATACGTCAGTTAATAGCTGGCTGTACAAAACATAGACCTTTGTCTGATGTGCGAGATTAAAAACACGTGATCATAACCTAAAAATGTTCCGAGAAAAATTCTTTTTGTTTTTAATTTGATGAATTTAATAACGTCCTAATACTCACGTGTTTCGGCACTTTAGTTATCTTTGTAAATTATAATTTTAAATTGCTTTATTGTCTTCACCTTAAGACGACTTACATTATTTTTATTACAAAATGTCTTTGCAAAATTCAACTAGACAATCGATTTAATGAAACAAAATATGGGGAGTCCCAAAAACAAATTTAATCAAAGATTAACTTGATTGATGTTTCTGTCACTTAACGTATTATTAAGAAAGACAAAAACAAAATCGTAATTGTTTAGAAAGCGTATTATAAGTCCCTCAGGGAAGATAATCGTTACCAGAGTCGTCTCTAGCCCATGTTGCGCCCGTGTGCAATAATTACCCTAGCGCCCTCTAGTAAGTGCGCGATCAAAATGGAATAGACCTAAAATACTCGGCCGGCGCCCCCTAGAACGCTGCGCCCGTGTGCACCGCACACCCGGTAAAGACGCCTCTGATCATATATTAAAATAATATATGAACATTCATGGAGTAGCATATCCATAGCTTATACCTTTACAGCTCATCCAGCGGGAAAGTGTTTTTAATTGTTGAATTTGCAATACGTTGGACCATAATCGCACCTGATGGAAAGTATTAATATAGTCTGTGTAAATGCCTGCTTAAAATGTACCTATTCACCTAGTGGTGAAAAGCGCCAGATTGTAGTATTGCCTAAACATAGGGTCAACCAACGAATCCTAGTAATCGCGCAAGTCTACGGATTTTGTGGGATTAAAAGTAGCCTATATTTTTCCTGAGTAGGGCAGTTATCATTTACCAAATTTCATTAAAATCGGTTTAGCAGTTTTTCCGTGAAATAAGACAGGCAGACTCAGCGCCGTCCTTAGTCATGCCTCCACAGTAGCAGTTGCAACAGAAGGGCACATAGTTTGAGGCCATTTTTGAAAGAAAAAAAAATATTTCTTTTTCAACACTATGTCATCACCGCAACTGTCAAATGTACATTGGATTAGTACTGAAAAAATGTGCATCAAAAAGTATAATTAAAAGTACTTAGTATTGGCATCATGTTCTCTGTGATTGGCATTTCAGCCCAAATCAGACCAAGGGTCCAAGGACAATGCCTGGAAAGCCTGTAGCCGGGTAAAATCTGAACTGGGCAGACTCGTTTCCGCATCCGTGTAGCGTAGATTACTTGTCCGGTAATCTGTAATGTGTGTGTCAGTTGATTCAATTTTTTTTTGTCTTCATCATTTAGCGACCTTGGTTCAGATCAGTCGGTCATTGTCAAACTAATTTTGCATTTCAAATAATGTTTATATTGCCTTAGTTTACGGACTTCTGTTTCAATATTTTCACATAGATTTAGTAAGTTAGAGATTAGAAATAACCTCACACAATCTTTTTATATTGATATCCGGAGGTTCAAATCCCCGTTCTGCTCCCAGTCTCTTAATCATCCCTTTCCTTTAAGACCGTGACGCGTCCATGATTCTTTAGAAATCGTGGATATTTATGGGCGGTGAAGATCACTTACCATCAGGTGACCCACGTGCTTGTTTGCCGGTCTATGCTATAAAAAAGTGTGTGTGTGTGCAATACACTAACGGCAGAAGTGAAACTTCAGAAAAAAAATTAAGATGGTAAAAATGTAATCCAAGTGTCAATGTGATATATTGATATTTTTTAGCGACAAATAATTTTTGTCGATGTCAATCGATATTGATACTTATAAAATATCGATGCAATAAAATCGCAAAATAGAAATTATTGTTAATGAAATTAACAAAATTAAATTAATATTTAAATTCTCACTTGAAATGTTTTTGCCTATTTGCATCCAAATGATGCGTGGCATCTTAAGTGCCGACTTTGCAACGAGCGTTGTGCATATTTTTCGCATCAAATGTCAATTTACATAGCTCATCCACAGTAAAAAATCATAGAGGTCAAAAGACGCTACATCCGATATATTTTTGTAACATATTTTCAAGAATAATAAACAAGAGTTGTCTATTATTAGTGTCTATTTTAATTATGTAAATATTTATAAGATTTAAAAAAAATAGACACAATTTCGTTAGGTATTTATGCTCCAATTTAATGTGTTTAATATGTCAATACATATCCGGTATTACTTATATATTCCAATTTTTAAGTTATCGAGAATTATTTTTACTCCGTATCCGTGGGCGCCGGTACCAGGGTGCAAGAGGGTGCACATGCACCCCTGTCAGGATAGTAAATACATGTTTTTTATTAAGTTACTCTGAATAAAAACTGAAGGTGTCTAGGTTGCTGTCCAAAATTGTTGATCAGCTTGTCAATAAATTCTCTCTAAAAAAATGATAATGTCCTTTGTAGTCCCAGCAGTATTCCTCACTTCACAGACAGTATTCAGGTCATTATTTATATTAGTTAATAGTATAATGTGTAGATGCAGATGCACTTCCCTGAAAGTAATCCTGGCGGCGCCCATGTGCGTATTGTTTGAATAATTAAGCGACAACTAAAAGTTATTGCATAATAAAATTCACCGTTCCACGTGCAACGCTGCGCTGGAGAAGTTGCCCATACATAGGTCCCGCATAGCAACAGAGACTATCCCGCCCACACACGCGCCACTGTAACTCGTGTGCATCAGGATCAACAGTGGCACGCATTTTTGTTGACACCGAGCAGTGAAGCTCGGCGAGTCTCTGGGAATGCCTAAATGTCTTTGTCCCGCAACGAAATTAATCAGATAGAAGTAGTACAGTAGTAGCTGCATAGCAACAGTAGTAACAGGTTGCGAGACGCCGCGATGGATGAAAAACATGCACATTCTAGTAACGACTTGTCGTGTGGTGACTGACTTGACTGATTAGCGAATTTAGCTGTTTTATTGCTAGCTTTTGCTCTCAGCTCACATGTACAGCTTTGCATCGCGTGTTCCCCTATATCCGCCCCAATATGTCGGGAGAAACGGATATCTTGGACTCGGGAGAAACTTCGATATCAATTCACGAAAGTCAACTTTGTAAAGTCAACGTAAGAATGTTCATTTCACGTATTGGTTCATTTTTAAAAAACGAGCATAAATAACTATAAATCTTTTAAATAGTACTCGTCAGGGAAGAAACCAGAGTTAAAATTTTCATTAATCTACTAATATACAAATATTATAAAAGACGACCTGATAACGGTCACAGGAAGTCGCTGGATGCAGGCCGCTTCCAACAGGTCGGTCTGGAAATCTTTGGGGGATGCCTATGTTCAGCAGTGGACGTCCTGTGGCTGATGATGATGATGATACTGATATTTTGTAATTTGATGTGATTGTGAGTCGAATAGGGCGATCGAGTCACCGTATTGTTAGTTCAAACTTAGCGAAGTCATCGTACAAAACGAAAGTCTAAGTTTGTTCTATAAATATCAGCCTAAGTCTGATTACGTGTCAAGAAAATATTTCCCTCGGTAAAACAGTAGTATTATGTAACTCGTGAGAAGTGCGCTTTCTTGTGCTTGTAATGACAATAACGACTGACAGTTGGTTTGCGGTTTTTAGTCCATTAGAACTGGCAACACCTTTTCTTAATGAACGTGTGACATAACTTCAATTGGGGAGCGTTGGCGGGTTTTTAAGACCGACATCTATAACGCCGACTTCAGTCTTCTAGAAAATAGTACATTTATAGTGCATTTCAGTTTTATGACATTCATCATACGTATTAAACATTACTACAATGCAACATCTATACATACATCAACATACCACAATCAACACAAAATGTGACCTATTCTATTAAGTTCAAAAGTACGTAGTGAACTTTTATACGAACTCACCAAAGTCAACTTTGCTCATAAACCTTTTAATATTACTTGTTGGAGAAGAAACGAGAATATAAATTCAAATATATCTTAACTTAAAAATAAACATATATTTTGAAACTGATGAAATTATGAACCCTATAGAGCCATTGTTGACAGCCTTCGTGGCGCAGCGGGAGAGTAGCCGGCTGTGAAGCGAGAGGCTACGGGTTCGATCCCCGCACCGAGGCAAATGCTTGTATGATCCACAAATGTTTTGTTTCGGGGTCTGGGTGTTGTGAGAACAAGTTTCTCGTAGTTCCTGATACCCACGACATAAGACTAATATCTTACTGTGGGGTTAGGACTATATATGTGATTGTTGGGTGTATTTATTATTATTATTATTGTATATAATCCTCCTTACCTAAGTCATTTTCATACAATATTACTTAGACTAAGTCGAATTTGCTTTTTTTTTTGAAGTTATACTTCTTTAGGCGCGTTATGAAAAAATGATGAGAGTGAAATTTTAAGATGTGCGCGCACCTGTGACACAAAAAATTAACAGTATGAAGTTAGGCGCGTTAACAAAAAATGATGAGAGTGAAAGTAGCCGTAATTAATAAACAAATGACGATTTAGACAAAGAAAAACTCTTTAGGTTTTTTCTTATTCGGAACACGGAAAATGCCGGTGCACTCCACTACCTTTATGGATAAATCGTTTACCATTACAGCTACCCGTTTGTGGAATGCACTACCTGTCTCTATCAGACTTGCACAGTCACTTTCATCATTCAAAAAAATGATTAAAGATCATTATCTTGCTCACTGAATTTAGACATTGTTTATTATATTTTGTAGTATATGCATCTCTTCTCGTATTTATATGTTGTGTGTATATGTGTATATGTATATGTATGTATGTATGTATATATATGTATGTGTATGTATATATGTATTTATAAGTGTATATATTTATGTATAAGTATATATCTGTGTGTATGTGTAAATGTATGTAATACTTTATTCGGTTATATTTACTTTTTTTTTTTTTTCGGTATTGTACACTTGACTGCCCGTTATTTCTCATTTACTTGCTTCCATCCCATGGTTGTCTGTAAGAAATTGCCTCGAGCGATAAGACCGCCATTTGTACTTTGTTTGTATACCCTTTTCTGTTGTGTTTTATTTCTCTGTATATGTGTACAATAAAGAATTAAATAAATAAATAAATAATAATGTTGCCGTAAAAAGTACCAGGCTCGCATAAACGCGAAGAGAGTAGAATGTACTTCTATCATGTCGAGTGGATATGTTGATATAAATTAAAATACTTTTATTTAATATAATTAACACTAAATATTATTAAATTATTAATGTTACGATATTTCATCGTTGTTGTGAAGACTTGAGAATAAATTACACTTGTCTTTGGCGAAATGCATAACAATGCGAAGCTTAAGAGTGTTGTTACAAAGACTTGGCTGTATGAGCTACAATACCTTTGCCTATTAAAAACCCGAATTTGAACCAAAAATTATAATACCGAGGACTATGACGGAAGTGAATACTTTTTAAATTGTTTTCGAAATTAATAAGTGTCCGTTCTATTGAAACTATGAATCAACACGCATGAAACATTTACTATAATAATAATTATAATGTACATTATAAATAATAATTATTATTATAGTAAATGTTTCATGCGTGTTGATTCATAGGCCATTTTTGACAATGTCCTTTATAATTTATATATGTGCTAATAAATTATATTCAGTAGTGATTTAAATTGAATATTTTGATTGATATTACTTACTATTTGTGAATATTAGTGAAAAAAATTGTGCTTATATACTTTTTCAAGTGCTCCAATATAATTGAGGTTAACTATCCGTATGTATTATTTATTTATTTATATTTTGATTGATATTACTTACTATTTGTGAATATTAGTGAAAAAAATTGTGCTTATATACTTTTTCAAGTGCTCCAATATAATTGAGGTTAACTATCCGTATGTATTATTTATTGATATAAATTAAAATACTTTTATTTAATATAATTAACACTAAATATTATTAAATTATTAATGTTAAATACTTATTATTGGTTATTTAATATTCACAAAATAAAGAAATAAATTTAAAAAACCGCATCTATATATAATTATATATATATTTATATTTGTTATTTATATTTATTTATTTATTTTTTTATTTCACTCTCATCATTTTTTCATAACGCGCCTAACTTCATACTGCTCTCATCATTTTTTCTTAACGCGCCTAACTTCATACTGTTAATTTTTTGTGTCACAGGTGCGCGCGCATCTTAAAATTTCACTCTCATCATTTTTTCATAACGCGCCTAAAGAAGTATAACTTCAAAAACATTTAATAAAAAGTTTGTGATAAAAATTAAAATTGAACATCAAATAATAATATTAATTTTTAATATTTGCTATTAAATTGAATAAATAACAAAGAAGTATAACTTCTCACGCGCGTACATAAGTACACGCACCCATTTTTTTTTTTTTTTTATCCTGGCTCGGCAAAGTGACTACGCTACACCTGATGGTAAGTGTAGCGCAATCCAAGAATAGTGTCGACCAACGATAAACAATGTGTCCATCGTAGGTCGGCAAGATCATGCCGGCCTGCCAATGGGCCAAGGGGGAGGGGAAGGAAAAAGGGATGGGAAAAGGGTTAGGATCAGGGGGAAGCCCCCTGGGGAGAACCGGATATACACTGACTGACCCTGGAACGCGACCCACACAAGGTGGGCCACTATGGCAGATTTTAGCACCAGTGTACGGTGGTCGCTATCCGGTCGGATACAAGTATCCTCCCACCAGCGAAAAATAGAAAATTGCAAAGTCTCTGTTAATTCATGTCAGATAACTGGAGATAAAACTACCGTGATTGTACATTTTGCCGCCAGTATCCTCCAGACAATCGGCCTATATCCATTATCTACGCTGTGACCTCGGAAATCTGTCGCACGAACTTTGACCACACAATTGACCAAATTGCGATATTCGACGTCGCTAGGGTTACGTCCTATCACTTGTCATTTGAGGACACTTGAGTGAAATTGTTTGGCATCAATGCTGGTCTGAGGTTAAGTGTAGGACTTTTTTTTATCAATCAAATCAATATAGTTTATTTGTAAGCATAGGTGTTATATAATAACAGATCTTATATTTACGTAACATTACACAAGTCCTCTATGATATATTTATGCAAGATTACATACATTAATGCAATCATACAAGAATACACTTAAATTTACCTATACTTAGAGAAATAGAATAAAAGAAAAAAAAATGCAATAAATAAATTTAATAACTAACTAGAAATAAATTCTTCCTTTTTTTTATATGATTGAATGACGAGACTAGCAAGGCGCTCGCCTGAAGGTAAGCGCCACGCCTGCCCATAACCAGAAGCAACACCACACAGAACTGTGAATTACAAAGCACTGCATGGCACTGAACTGCGCTCGTCACCCCGAGACACAAGATGTTTAGTCTCATAATGCCCAGTAATTTCACTGGCTGCAATGTCATTCAAACCGAAACACAACAGTGGTTACACACTATTGCTTGCTGGCAGAAATAGACAAAGCGGTGGTACCAACCCAGACGGCCTCTCGCATACGAGGGTCCTACCACGTTGTAAAAGGAAGGAGGAATATCAGAACATGGCGCCGCTTGACCAACGATATGCGAAGTCTGAACTCGAGAGTGGATATGTGGAGGTGCCTCACAGAGACACAGAGGTTCGAACCCGGGACCTCACTGTACAAGCGCGCTGCAAATTCCCCACTAAGGCATCTTTATAATTTCCATTTACTATTACCGCATCCTCATTAATAATTATAATAAACAAAGACAAAGGATGAATTGCGCAGTAGTGATGTGCCACGTGTATATCGATAACACGACCTCTGCACGTGGTATCGACATGACAGCGAGTTAAGGAAATTGGGTTATCGGATGACGGATATGTCTAGTTGTGTTCGTTATGCGAGAATATACATTTGCAAAGGTGTTAGGTTTGAGTCCGGCATATGTAATTGGAGGTGGAGGAAGCTGAATGTATACTTAAAAGGATTTTTAGCTTGAACAAGGACACGAGCAGGTCGCTCGCCTGATAGTAAACACCACGTCTGTTCATAAACAGACATTACCACTCAGAACTTTGAAGATCTACTTGAGACATAAACTATGTCTTAATGCCCAGTAATTTCATTTCAATGTCCTTTAAACCGAATCGCAACAGTACTTCGATACTGCTGGTTGGTGACAGAAATAGACATAGTGGTAGTACCAAACCAGACGGCTTCTCGCATACCAGAGACATAGACCTAGTCAGACAGAGACATACTAGAGAGAAAATCTGATAGAAGCTGTCCCGTGATATGTTGCTGAAAGGGTTTAAGTTCAACAAAATTTTACTTACGGTGTTCGATGCTGCTCGATCAGCGAGGCGCTGGGACTTGTATGACAATTCACTAGGCACTTTCTTAAATACGTCATTTGAAACAGTGGTTTGAGAATGATTCAGAGTTTTACCGCAGATGCCTAAACCCAGGTCTGATGTAAGTCCGACCGATGAGACAGACGAAAAGATTTCAGTAATATTCATATTCAATAAATAATCTCAATCCGAATCTACAGATCATTCCCAAACGAGCCAAAGAAGTAAGTTTGAAAATCAAACATCGACAAATGACACGGCTTGATTGGTTTATTGTTAGGATCTGTATTAAATGATGTTACAAAATAGTTTTTTTTATAGCAGTGATGGGTAAACGAGTAAATGGTATTGTCATCATCATCAGCCAGCCAGTCCACTGTTGAACATAGGCCTCCCCCAAAGATTTAAGGACCGACCAGTTGGTAGCGGCTTGTTGGAGTTGGCTCATTCATGTATACAGTGTATACAGCTCATAGTGGCTTTATCACGTTTAATAGGTTTTCTTTTAGTGACCAGATAAACAGACGAGCATGCGGCACGCCGTATGCGGTCACCGCTGCCCATCGACTTCAGCAATGCCAAGCCATTGCTTACCATATTTTTGAAGTGAAAACCTCTTTAGCCGCGTTGAGCACTTTTTGGTCGGAGGTAAACTTGTGGTTTCGCATCAGCAAGGTGCTAATGTTAATTCAGACTATACACATATTACACATCGTAAATACCTGACCGTGTGCTGTACGCGTTAGACACTTTTTCGATGGGTGAAATCTTCTGAGCTCTGAGTATCTGTAGCTATACAATCAGTCCGTGGGTCCGTCAGTCCGTTAGTCCGAGTCGAGTTGAGTTGAGAGTGAGTACTAAATAAATATAAGTTTTCACTTCTATTGGCAGTCCCTATGACTACCATTCTTTTTATTGATATTGGCATATCAATTAGGAATCGCAATCGATGATATTATTTCGCATCACTTTCACTGCACGTGTATCTCGGGTTCTGCGCCCGTTCGGCTGTGAAGGCTTTCTTACTTGCGGTTTTTTATTTGCATTGCTAATGCGAAATCTGTTATTGCGGTAGCTATAATAAATAGAAATAGTGAATCCGGAATTCGATTTTCTGTTTCCCGAACTGGGACTCGCAGACCAATGGTTTCCAAAGCACCAGTCAATTCATTTATTAGCAAACATTTGAAGTGATTTAAAGTGAATAAATCTAATTTTGAGTAGTGTAGTAGACCTACCACCTTGTAAATTATAACATAATTATCCACTTTTTGTTTTATTTCCTACAAACAGATGACAGCAATGTGGGCGGATTTGAATGATCGTTTTTTTTCATTCCCAAGACTATAACTTAAAATTAATAAAAGAGTGAAAACGGGACTGAAAGACCATAAATAACGATGTTTTCATCACCGTCCTAAAAATCCAAAAATAGTAAAATAAAAAAAAATTGGTGTGTGTCGTGGGACACCAGGTAGGAACGAAGTTCCTTCGGCTAATGTACAATCGACACAAATTGCAAAAAAATCAAATTATCAACTAAAATAACAAAATATGTCTCTTTATTTTTGTTTGACAACATAAAATTACATAGAAATAGAATAGAAAAATGGAAATAAAAAAAAGACGTGTGGCGCTCGGAGACTGCCGCGGTAAAGCTATTGTATAGCATTTTTTATCAACTTATGTAATTATAAATAATAACGAGCTAGCGTAATCTTTTAAAAATCGAAGGAGTATTTTTATATACTTTTACAATTATAACTGGCTGAATGAATTTCATTTTAAATATGTCTCTTTATTTTTGTTTGACAACATAAAATTACATAGAAATGACTGACATTAAAATTGACACATTGACTGTCGCGCCTGCGCACGTCTCATTTAACGCTTTTATTCCACGCATTTTTTCCACGCATTTTCTTACGGTTTTACTATCACATTTTTTTCAGTTCGGTCACGCAGCGAAATCCCTATCCCCTCCAAGCCTGCCGAAAGGAACTTCGTTCCAATAATTTTTGACGAAAATAAACCCGACTCAATCGGAAAGGCTGGAAATAAAACTAACCAATTTGAGTAGGTAATTTCAACATCAATAACCAATGAATGCGATGGCACCGACGTAAATTTGTCTTTTATTTCTAGTTTTTCTTTGAGTCAGTTTTATTTTTAGTATAATACATTTGCAAGAAGGCCACAAAGGGCTCTTGCACACGTCAATAATAACATACATTGAAACGTCTACAGTGGCTTTAAAATGGCCGCAGATCTGAGAAAAGGCACCAAGAAACTCAGCTGCATTTTTTAATATTCACCATTTTAAATATACAAAGGGTGATTCATGTTTTGAAGGTTGTAAAATACTTAAGCTGGCAATAATCCAACTTATTCTTATGATAATCCATAAGTCTGCATATGTTATGAGTGGTAGAGCCACGCTGTAGATAGTTTTGTCTACAGCATGGATGGGCCGGCTCGACCGGGTCGTTACCGCTGTCTCACAGAAAACCAACGTAAAGTAGCGGCTTGCTGCTGCGTTTCGTACGGTGGGTGAGATCTCCGGAGGCCCAAATCCTCTCGCCGTCCCTTAATTATCTGCTATCTATACTATCCCTTAATTATCCCGCCCCTTTAAGGTCGGCAACGTGCCTATGATTCTTCTAGTACTGTAGGCGTACATGGGTGGTAGAGATCACTTACCATCACGTGACCCACTTACTCGTTTGCCGGTCTATGCTATATAATAAAAGAAAAAATATTATTTTCAGTTCTCCATTATTCCGAAGGCGCAAACTGGTTAGCATAACGATAGTAGTAATGTAGTCATTCTGTATCTAAAATCATAACGTGCTGCACGCATACCTTCCTTCTGAGTCATTGCATACAAATAGTTGTTACTTATCCATTGCTGCCTACTTAAAGATCATTTCAAATTTCCGTAAATATTTGAAATTGGTGGAAGATCCTACCACTTTTTTATCCGTGCACGGCAAAGTGACTCCACTGTACCTAATTAAGCGCAGTGCAGTCCAAAAAACCAGCGACCACCGACAAACAAAGAGTTTATCGGTGGTCACGAGAATCGTGCCGGCTTGTATAAATGCTTCTTCACAATCCGAAAAGAGAAGATGCAAATCGAAGAGCGACAGGACAGGCGGTTGACCGTTGCAAGCAAACGGATACAAGGATGTACCCCTATGCTCGCCCCCAATCAACAATCAAGTCCTGTCGCAAATCCTTCAGAAGAACCGGATATACACTGGCTGATCCTGGAACGCGATCCACATAAGGTGTGTGGATCATTGTATTCGGTTTTAATACCATGTGTACGGTAGTCGCTCTCCGGGTGTATCCTACCACCAGCAACATATTCCCTATGATAAATATATACGGTATTGTACAGCAAAGTTAATACCTTACCAAGAAACAATGAGCAACTTATTTTTCGAGTTAAAATCATTACTCAGCAATGTTACAAGAACAGTCACTATACAAATCCTTTCACCCAATAATCTACGTTGTATTCGAAACACGAATTCTAAAATAGCCAGGCCCGTATAATGGAAATGTAGGAGGGATTATGCACTCTGTGTTTCTAAATAGTTAGCAAATACTGGGGTAAATGAATTCCTGGATGATTTTGTTCCACGAATAACTAACGTCGATAGGTTATAAGTAAACACCACAGACTTCAATGTATACTACTAGACGGGTTGTTTAGAAGTAACATTGTCGCCTGGATTCTGAAAGGCTGATCAATGTAATATTTAAATAATCATCTGTCAAATCTCAGGTCAAGTCAAAATAGGGTTGCTAGAAGCGTGGTCAACGCTTTTAGTTTGACACACCTGTTAGTTAACACGGCTTTCAAATTAAAAACGAATGATCGTATGTGAAACTGTATTTTAAGTTTCCGAAAGATTCGTAGACAATTCTATCCTCAAATCATCATTCAACTAATAGAACTTTGATTTTGACAGCACTGTCAAATCAATTCAAGTTTCTGAAACGTTATTTAGTGAAAAAAAATATGAATCTCTGATCTAATTTGCTAACAATAGCTTCTTAGTAATTGACGCAACATTTGATGATAGAATTATAATATCTTCCAGAAACCAAAATAACGTTTGACATATTATGCTGTGTTTTCATATTTAGTTTAAAATTATTGTTGACTAACTGGTGTATCAAATCAAAAGCGTTGCAACTCAATTTTGACTGTACATGAGTTTTGACAGATTTTTAGTAAATTTTTGTATTGTACCGCCTTTCAGAAACCGGGCGTTATGTGCCAAAGCTCACACTCGTCATTGGGCAAAATATTTTTAAAAAGTTAAAAGTATTCTCTTCACGTATTAACGTATTATATGACCACGATGAAGACTCAACATGCAGGGCCCGCGTGGCGCATAAAAAATATTTCACTTTTGATGCTTGTATGAAATTTTACCCTTGAAATGTCTAAAGTAGATAGGGAAAATTATTCATAAAATAAAATTTTAGTCGACTCTTTTTTATTCATTTTATTCTTTGTATAAGGAAAACCAACCGACTTACCAGCATGCCAAGAAGTTTATCTTATCATCGAAGTACCTATTTCAACTTAAGAAAAACAAATGTTAATGAAACATAGATAAGCTCACGCTTGTATCCCCAAAGGTGTACGCAGAAATGCAACTAGTACACCCACTGTTCTCCGAGGTCATGCCCGTCCCATAAAGGATTATACATTGTAGTAACCGTGCAGAGGTCGCAGTATTGAACTTTCGTCACTGACACACGCATCTGACGCTTGACGTGACAAAAGAAATCTGCCTTTATACATGTTCACGCCTAACCTTGGAATCTCTATAAAGTAGACAAGACACACTACGTATTATAAAATATTATTATAATCAGACATTAATAGTTTAACAAGATAATGAATAATATTCCGCATTATGTAAACTAAATACCTATTAATTTGCATATTATTTACTAATAAGACATAGTTACACAAAGGTTTCTGCTAGTTGTGCAAATATTTTTAACGTCAACGCGCAACAAATATGGCGGCGGTTATTATTCCCGCCATTATTGACCGACAGTTCGAATATTCAAAAATTTATGTCAATTCTGTTTCCAGCGAAATTAACAAAAGATTTTATATTCGTTAAGTTTTAGATTGAAATGACCTTTGTATGTTAAGCAATATATATCAGTCATAACAAAATAAAATCACTTTAGGGGCGTTGTCTATCACCGTGTGGATGGTAACTTGCTCGCGTTACGATGATTTCGTGAAATTGGCTTTTATTGATGTTCTCTAAGCCAATTTCAAATTGTATAAACACGATGAAGTCCGTTACGTGCTTGTTATTATGAATATTTGACATTGGATAATGCCATTCGGTGCTGATTTCGCGATGTTGGCGTAACACTGTCGCGTTACTAGTTTATACGGTCATGGAGAATAAGGCCCCTGATTTCACGATTTTGTGCCGTCATAGAGAAATATATTTCAGTTAAGTTTAGTTCGCGAAAACAGTAGGTACAAAATGTCAGTAGGATGATAGAAATACCAGGAATAAAATAGTCAAGCATTCAAGACGAGCATTGGGCATTCCATCATCAAAAATGTATTGAAAGCTTTATAATAATAATCCCCAACACGCGACCATTGTTTGGAAATGGCGACAGTGTAAAGAAAATGTTATTGCATATTTCCTTTACGAGACAAATAATGGTTATTATTTTTAAGATAATCAGCATTCGAGAAGTCAAAGTGCAAGAGTACCTATGGGTATGTATTACCATTAATTAAAATAAATACAAAATAACGATGTAATAAATGTGTAGGCACGTTGCTTTGATAGCCTCTCTCCCCACAAGTTTACCTACTCTAAAAATATCTTATGTAAAACATAAGAATAATACATAAATAATAATTTTATGGTAAAACCAATCTTGAATAATTATTAATTTCTTACCGACATTAATTAGTTTTTTTTAGAAAGACGTCTTCATTATGCATTAATTAGCATTATAATTATTATATTTAAATTCTGAGATATTTTTACAAAGTAAACCTCTTTAATACATAGCAAAACTCCTTGCTAATTCAAATAAAGAACTGGCAGTACAGATTATGCAACGTTTGTTTATGACGGCCGGCTACATCGCAGAACTAACTGCCCACCTCCAGTTTTTCCCGACCAAGTCGAAAGGAACACGGCAATAGTGCGCCGTGTAGCGCGTATGTCATTTGTGTGGGTGTTTTGTTTGTGTGCGTTATGCAAGCTAGGGTCGGGCTAGGTATACTATCGACTAAGTATCGATATTTTTAGAGTGCTGTTAGTATATAATTAACAAGTTCGACTGATTATCTTTATATATATAATTCTTCTGTGAGTGTGTATGTCACTGAACTTCTCTTAAACGACTGGACCGATTTTGATGAAATTTTTTGTGTGTGTTCAAGGGGATCTGAGAATGGTTTAGATTCACAATTTTGTCCGCTGGCAATGTTTTTTTAATTAATTTTTTATTTATTAGTAGTTGTTGAGTTGTCGTTGCGAAGCTTGCCGTGATGACGGGTCGTATAGCGTCTAGACTGGACAGGGACAGGACAGGGACAGGACAGTGAGACAGGACAGTGAGACAGGAAAGTGAGACAGGACAGTGAGACAGGACAGTGAGACAGGACAGTGAGACAGGACAGTGAGACAGGACAGTGAGACAGGACAGTGAGACAGGACAGTGAGACAGGACAGTGAGACAGGACAGTGAAACAGGACAGAGAGACATGACAGAGAGACAGGACAGTGAGACAGGACAGTGAGACAGGACAGTGAGACAGGACAGTGAGACAGGACAGTGAGACAGGAAAGTGAGACAGGACAGTGAGACAGGACAGTGAGACAGGACAGTGAGACAGGACAGTGAGACAGGACAGTGAGACAGGACAGTGAGACAGGACAGTGAGACAGGACAGTGAGACCGGACAGTGAGACAGGACAGTGAGACAGGACATTGAGACAGGACAGTGAGACAGGACAGTGAGACTGGCCAGTGAGACAGGATAGTGAGACAGGACAGTGAGACAGGACAGTGAGACAGGACAGAGAGACAGGACAGAGAGACATGACAGAGAGACAGGACAGTGAGACAGGACAGGACAGGGACAGGACAAGACGGGGACAGGACGGGGACGGGACGGGGACGGGACGGGACGGGGAAAGGACGGGGACGGGACGCGGACAGGACGCGGACAGGACGGGGACAGGACGGGGACGGGACGGGGACAGGACGGGGACGGGACGGGACGGGGAAAGGACGGGGACGGGACGCGGACAGGACGCGGACAGGACGCGGACAGGACGGGGACAGGACGGGGACGGGACGGGGACAGGACGGGGACGGGACGGGGACAGGACTGTCCAACCGGAGGGAGGTGGGAGACGACCTGACTTAGGTCGTCGAAGTCAATTAAATGTGCGACGGGCTACCTCACGTGCAATGGCGCAGTACCTCACTTAATTGCATTTAATGTAAATAAAACATTTGTATTAAGTTTTGACCACATTTTACACAAATATATTATGTAGGTGATACGAAGTTCACCGGGTCATCTAGTAATTATATATTTTTTGTATGTTCCATTTGATTACAGTTGACGAAAATTAAAATATATTTTTCCTAATTAAAACAAACTGTATGAATAAATAGATACTTGTATAATTAAATAAAGAATTCAACATATTTATTGTTATTTCTTGACATAATAGTGTCGAGTTTATTATTAAATTATTACCTGTTTTTGACAGGAGTATATATTTATTTCAGCAGAGTTTTATGTTCACAGTCTTCAGCATTAGGTTCGCACTTGAGCACTGCACAACAACAGATGTATGTGTTTAATAACAAGATGTTAGTCTCCCTTCCATTGTTTACGTAATCAATACAACTGCTTTATTATTTGGAATATTAATTTTAAATGGATGAATATGGATTAAAATATTCTCAAAATTTAAATAACGCTTAAAGATAAATAGATACCATTATTTTTAAAAGTTATAGTTTGAAGTATTACAATAGTTTGCAGATATCTGTTCTCGATTCATTCCAGTTTCTTGCAAGTCAATAGAATTGCTATTTTTCTAACAAAATGATTACTATAATTGGACGTAGTTACGCAGAAAGGATCCAACCCACATCAAGTTCAAATGGAGATACTGATTTTGTTCTGTTAAATTCATTAATTTAAAATGATTCTAATACCGTATTTTTACAAAATCTTACATGGAATATGTTTCATGGCCGATTTTTCAAAAAAACTACGAGATTAAATAAGTTTAAATTATGGAATTTAGTAAAACAAAATATGTATCTCCATTTTACCTTGATGTGGGTTGGCTCCTTACTGCGTAAATATGTCCAATTATTCCTGATCCTTAATATCTAACAATCATATGATTAAGAGTTACATCGATATTCGATTTGCAACTTTGGACAACACTAAATGGCAAACGGCTGCTCTTAATAAAATAAATTAATCTAATTTTACTCCAAATTAACACAAACACCGTAATTTACAATGTCATGTTATAGCCTCATGAATACGCATATTTTTTATGATCTTTATATAATAGAACAAATGTAAAAATGTTTTATATATTGTGAAATAGCGAAAACATTGTGTAATATAGTCGTAATCTTTAAAAAAAACGAACCTTGTGGGTGTTGTTAATAATTACTGGAATAAGTTCTAATAAGACTAGTTTGTGAATTGTATTATATGTTAATTAGATGGAAGCTGAGATATTATTTATTTTATTTAAATGACATCACAAACAAAAAAATTCAATTCAAATCGGATCATACATTCCACACATATATTTTTTTCCTACCTCAGCAAAGTGATTACGCTACACCTGATGATAAGATGTAGTGTAATCCAAGAATAGTGCCGATCAACGACAAACGACGTGTCTATCGTTTGTTGGCAAAATTATGCCGGCCTGCCTAATTGCTTCTTGACACTCCGTTTAAAGGACCCCATATTATGTAGGCGGGCCGACAGACAGTTTGACAGCCTCCGTGCCGCAGCGGGCGAGTAGCCGGCTACGAAGCTAGAGACCGTGGAATCGATTCTCGCACCGAAACAAATGTTTGTGTGATCCACAAATATTTGTTTCGGGTCTGGGTGTTGTGCGATCGTAAGTCCCTCGGAGTTCCTGATACCCACGATACAGGTTTAACCTAGTGTGGGGTCAGGGCTATGTGTGTGACTGTTGGATGTATTTAAAGCCAGCCATTAAGCTCTTAAGTTATCTTTAAATTAACTACAGTACTTTCCGTCTATAATCTTACCTACGTCTCGTGGGATTTGCCCAAACAAAAATTACACTCAATATTTTCCTCGTCTTCAAGTTCCAGTAAGTTCATGGCTGAATTATCATTAAATCTGATAACTAAAAATAACACCTTTATATTAATAGCTGTACCGTACTGATTCATCCGCAACACAAAATTAAAATGTTAGGGTTCAAATAACTTAGAACCGGATTGCAGCGCCACCGCTGCTACCGGGTCTCACAGTGAATCCTAACCCTTAGTTCCCAAAGTGGTCCAGGTGGACCCCCAGGGGTCTACGTTGGCGTGACAAAAATGGTGGTTCACAATTCGTAACCAGGGGACCACGAAAATTTACCTGCTTTCGGTAGTGAAGAACTAATATGTTGGCTTGACTTCACCTATCGATGTAGACAGATAATATTTTAAGAAGCTCAGCGGCTGTTACTTGTAAAAACTTGCATATTCCATATTCAGTACAACGTGTCGAGACTTACAAAGCGTCGCTGGGGGTCCACTCGAACCAGCTAAATTTTGAAAGTGGTCTATGAGAAAAAAGTCTGGATCCTAAACCTGTGATCTAAACCATCCAGAGTAACACAAAAGTAACACAGTAACAAAAAAATCATCATAATCGGTCCAATCATTTAGGCGCTTTTGCGAGACTAAACTTACTTCTGATGGGCAATTAAGCTGTGGAATAATTTGCCGGCACACGTGTTCCCTCCTTCCTATAATATGGGGTCCTTTAAACGGAATCTGAAGAAGCAGTTAGGCAGGCCGGCATGATCGTGCCGACCATTAGACACATTGTTTGTCGTTGGTCGACACTATTCCTGCATTGCGCTAGACTTACCATCAGGTGTGGCGTAGTCACTTTGCCGAGCCAAGATAAAAAAACGAACATCAATTGTTTTTTTGTACATACATAGAAGATAAGGAAAACTTGTATGAAATTATAATAAAGAATCTATTCTTAGAAGCAATCCGTAAACACACCCCACGCTATCAACGTATACAATAAAACGTAAATTGCCAAAGACATTCAAAGAGTCAGGTGTCTTTTCAATGTAAATATGTGCGAAAATTTAAACAAATTCGTCAATTCTTTTTGAGTGGTCTACAGCATGAATGGGTAGGATCGACCGGGGCGTTACCACTATCTCATACAAAACCGGCGTAAAGTAGCGGCTAGCTGCTGCGTTTCGTACGGTGAGATATCCGGAGCCCCAATTCCCCCTCCCCTACCCAATCCCTTACCTTACCCTCCCTTCCAATTATCCCTTTCCTTTAAGGTCGGTAACGCGCCCATGATTCTTCTGGTATTGTTGGCGTACATGGGCGGTGGAGTTCACTTACCATCAGGTGACCGACTTGCTACGCTATAAAAAAAAATAGTATCCCTAAAAATCACGATAAATCATAAAGTTTTAGGGGAGGTTGGCATACCATTAGGTAAAAACCCCTTAAAAAAAAGAATAAAAAAAATAAATAAAAAAAGTTTTAGGGACATTTTTCCAACTTGATACGTTTTTTAACAGTAATGCCCACAAAGGTAGTAAAACAGATTCTTCTATACACGATATATTTGTATGTAGGTTCGATGATCTTTTTATTAACCTTTATAATTTATATGAAAACAGGTAATTTCATAGAAACAACGCTGCATCACGGTTGAATAAACTTCGTGAATGTTTTGAAGGGGCCGTTTTGCCTCGTAAGTTTTTATAGTATGCTAAAATATGTTCTCGAAAGTTTAGTACTGTATCACGTTTTGTGATGGAATCGCAAAAGGTATAATAAAATCTTCTTTACATAGTATTAAATGAAGTCAGCTGTCTGTTCGCTTAGATCTTTTAAACTACTCAACGGATTTCAATGCAGTTTTCAGCAAAAGATAGAATGATTCATGAGGAAGGTTTCTATGTATAATACATACATATTATAGTACAGAAAAGTTACTAGTTACGTTTTTTTGTCTAAACTACACTAAGTAAAGCAGTTACATGCAGCTAGTAAAATAATAGAATAAAAAATGCTGTTTAAAATAAGTTATGCGCGTCGGCTATGTTCGGTTTTGACGGATTAGCACGAATAACAAATGCGGTGATTCAGGGTCCGGTCAATATAGAAGGAAAATAGTAGATACATAATCTAGTGTTTGTAGATCTACTTAGCTTTTATTCGCGTCCGCGTGAACGGCCTTTTCGGGACAAGCTATGTGCTTGTGTTCTAATCTAGGTTAGGGTCTACCTGTGTGCCAAATTTCATCCAAAACCGTTCAGCCGTTAAAAGGCCGGCAAACTAGCCGAGTCACCTGACGGTAAGCTATATCCACCGCCCATATACACCCATATCAGAAGAATCATGGACGCGTTCCCAACCATAAAGGAACTCCTCAACGAATAACAGCAAACTCTCCGCGATTTGGGTTTTGAAGCCGGTTTTTTAAGGAGGTAGATCGTATGCGCGTGACCGTCTGGGTAGGTATCACCGCTTTATCAATTTATACCGCCAAGCAGCAATGTGTGCACTGTCGTGTTTCGGTTTGAAGGACATTCAAGCCAGCAAAATTCCTGGGCATTACGAAACTTAACATCTTATGTCTCGGGGTGACGAGCGTAGTTCAGTGCCATGCAGTGTTTTCTAATTCAAAGTTCTATGTGGTGTTGCTTCTGTTTATGGCCAGGCGTGACGCTTACCAGGCCAGAAGCAAATAAAAAATAGCCTCGTTTAAAGTAATTCAGCGTTAAGTAGAAGCTAATCGTCAATACGAGATAGTTCCCACGGCACAGGAAGTCCTTTTAGAGATATAATAACAGTATTTAGAAAGTTTTATTATATTTACTGCTTTTACTTCGTTATACGGTATGGTGTTACGCTCACTGGAACAAAGCAGGCAAAATGTTTAAACAATATTGTAATTTGTATTGGTGCAATAGGCATAGCGCAAATTATTCGTGTACAAACGACGCGGCGCGTCTCCAAAGGAAAGGTAAATTCCTTTTCCTGGCTCGGCAAAGTGACTACCCTATGGTAAATGTAGACCTTACTACTTTCGTCATTCAGGCTCAAAAAAGGTAAAAATAGGAAGAATAACCTTCAATTTTATTAAACTACTACATGAAGCGACAAGGAGGTCGGTCACCTGATAATAAACGACATGCCTGCCGACCAATAGCAAAAACAACACATAAAACTTTGAATTACAAAGTACTGCGCTCGGGATCCCTAGATTTTTAGTATCATAATGCCCAGTGATTTCAATGGATTCAATATCCTTCAAACTGGAATACACTATACCTATTGCTGTTAGGAAAATTAGACATAACGGTGGTAGTGAACCTACTAAGGTGAACTCATGTACACGAAGAAAACGTATTCTAATTTTAAACTAGGTTTGTAACAACTAGTAACTGCCTAACTTGACACTGGCATAATGTCATAATGTACAGATGACATTAACAAAAAAATAAAACTAGAAACTGGCAACCCATACGAACTGGCCAAAACAAACCTACTTTAAAGTTGGAATACGATTGGTAAAAAGGCTCCATAGATTTAAGTCCATGTTTTTTCTTTTTAAAAAGTGTTCGATCCACTAGATAAATTTCAAGATTTGCAATAACTATTTAATGACAGTCTGGGCATTCGATACTAAACTTTATTGCTTTTCTTATGATATGTTCGCTAAGTAATTAATTTTAATGGCAAAGACAGATTCTTCTTATCAAAATAGTGTTGTTTAAGTGATAGCTAAACAGCAACAAGTTAACATAAAATGTAATTTATTATGCACTAGCGACCCGCGCCCGCTTCGCACTGTTAAAAATATTATGTTTGTTACGACATCACATTACAAATCCTTGAATTTTTCAGCTTTTCTGTACTAGTAGTAAAAAGCTGAGCTTTGTGAGGGCTCGCGTAGTTTTTCTAACGGGTAATAAATTTTAAGACAGTTTTTCAATATTTAATTCAAACCAACAACAATGACATAAATTGCACTGTTTTAACTCCATTTTTTCTGGGCAGTTTCAAAATTAATGGCATATTCTAAAAAAATAAAATCGCGATATAAATTTGATTCTACCTCTCGTGCTCTTTTCTGACGTTACGGAAAAGTCAGAGATATGGGGAAACGAATTCGTGATATTCATGTCGGCCATCGTTTACACCTTATAGGTCATATGGATGCAAATACGTAATAACTTTTCAACCCACATCAAGTAAAAATTGAGATACTGATTTTATTTTGCTAAATTTATTAGATTTTAGTAGGATAAATTTGTTATTTCATAAAAAAATATATAAATGGAATATTTCCCACATACAATTATGCAATAAGAATTGAATTTAGTTACTGAATTTAGCTAAATAGAATTGATATCAAAATTTTTACTTGATGTGGTTTGAAATGTTATTGCGTATTTTCATCCATATATGCATAACGTGTGGTTTGTATGTACAGATTTATAAATATTCCTACATATTTTTTCATCACAAAAGAACATGCCACGATGATTCACAAAGGCATACGCGATTTCACGATGTAGTTGGTTTGTTTGCGACCTTGAACATTGTACTTACAAACAAAGGTGTGGCACCACCATTTTACCAGCATCTTCTAATAAACTTTTTTTTATAATTTTTTTTTAACATCATTTTTGTTTTGATGTTTTATTTGAAATTAGCAAATTTCTCAGATTTCTATGTGAACTGTAAAAATTTACAAGTGAGTGTCAGAATTTACGGTAACACAATCGCTTTGATAGTGATTTTTTCCACAAAAAGACATGTAACTGACCTAAAAAGGTTTTCATTTGATTGACATTGATATTTTCTTTTATGCAAACCGGTCACTATCAATTTATCGACTATAATAAAAACATCGACCCGAACCATAATACTGGCCCGTCCCTAGCCTATACAAGTGTGAATGAACGTATTGCATCAGTGTGATCGAGCCGCGCAGTCGCCGCCGTGTCAGTCCGTACTAAGTACGGCGCGGTGAGCCTGCTCATTTACAAAAGGTCGTAAAAACATCACGCATTGTACTCAAACGTGTGACTGAAAGTGGTGTGCACAAAGTGGATTATAAATAAACTTAAGTATGGGTCCAGATAGAATGCTGTCGGATGAACATCGCACCGATTGGGCTCATAGGTATGTTCTAAATTTAAATTTTATTTTTCCCATATTCGTACTGGCCGGTGATAGTTCCAGGGATGTGTAGCCAGTTATCAGTCAATACTTCAGTGGCGTCGCTGACGGCCGCGTCATGGAGGTCAGATGACTGATGTTGCTCTTAGTTGAAGCTGTTATATTTTTTTGTTATATTAAGATGTTTTACTTAAATGCTAGACGACCGTACTTTGACTCAATATAAACTTTTTGTTAATTGTATCTAAGTAATTATAAAATCCTACAAGCTGATAAAATCTTACTGCCTCATTAAAATCAAATTGTTGGTTTCTTGAGCATTTTTTACGCGACACAATGGAATTGGTTAGTAGATTTTTCGAGAAACATACTTTTTATAAAAAAATGTGGGTAGATGATAAAAACAACCACCATTCGTAATGTCTGTCTTCGAATGCATTCTGTCATTGTGTTCTTTAGATTATAGATCTATTGTCTATGAAGGCCAATGGCGTCTAGTTATCCAACGCCAACGGTTAGTTATCGAGGTTATGATTAATACATTTTCTGGAACTACATGTCGTTCTGTTTACAAGTCTAGCTTTCTATGGAGAAGAAGTGCAGAAAGCTTAAATTTGATTATAATATGAATGTGTTACAAATATATTCAACTAAATAAAACAACAATCAGTCGTTTACGCTCTCCAACTCTCAACTCCCAATGTCAAACAAATAATACACGCTCACTGCTGAGTTAATAGAATAAAATTCAAATATATTTATTATTTTAAACGACGAAGGGACCTCAATAACGCGCCTTTAAATTTAAAAAAAAATATGAGTTGAATACGTTTATTATAGCGACCACTAGTTTATTTCAAAACATATGTGTACATTTCGTTTAAATCTTTTTTATGTAGCGCTATTTAATTTTTATAATATGTAAGGTATGTAATTATGTACATTATATATTATATATTTATGTTTATTAAAAAAGATATGAAATTGATAAAAACGAGGGAAATAGAATTGTATATTATCATAATATAATTGCTCCAATGGCAGCGACTCGAACCTTGAGGTTCAAATCCAAGGTCGAGCAATATCAGTGTTTGAGTTGTCGATTTGAAAATATCAAATAAGTGTTGTCCATGATTGGAACTTGCGCCCGGTATGGCGGTATCACTTTATGTGACGGAAATAAGCTGGGCGCACCGTTGGTGCATCTCTACCTACCTTTTCTAGGACATAGGCGTGCGCTTATGTATGGTATGGAATCCCTTCGTTTGAAGGATACGAAGACCTCATTTAATGACGATATCTGTATTATAAGCTATAGGGATACCATATTTTTACGGTATTCCAAGCCCTGCTCTTGAGGCTGGTTTCGTACCTGCGGCTTTCGTACCGACAGTCCGTACCACTCCCCGCTGAGCTATCGCTGCTACTCTCTTAGGGAAGGATTTTTTTAAATTCAATTGGGACCCGTTTTAAACTATAAAACTAACGAATACAAAACGAATTATCTAATTAAGATCAGAAAGAAAGAAAGCAAAATTTATTCAACACAAACACAAAAATTTAAAAAATCCAAAACAAAAATATACTATAAAAACAAATTAAAACAAAAATACCTGACGCTGGTTTTCAACTAGAATCTGTGAATATTCATAATAGGGGGTGTCACGGGTATGCGAAAAGCTGCGCGTTGGTACCGCTTTGTCTATTACTGCATGCAAGCAGTAGTGTGTACTGTTGCGTTTCAGTTATTGAAGCCAGTGAAATTACTGGGCGTTGGGAAACTTTACATCTTATGTCTCGGGGTGACGAACGCAGTTCAATGATGCTTCGCAATTCAAGGTTCTGTGTGGTGTTTTGTTTTTATATGAGCAAGACTGGTATCATCAGGCGAGCGTTTAGCTGGCCACCGTTTCTGTTTGATCGTCGATTAAAAAAAACAGCTTGGGTCTGATGTCGACACGAGCCACAGTGACTTACCTATCAAACCGTCTACCTTCATAAAAAAATCAACTATATATCTGTTAAACCAGTTGTGTACAATTTGATGTCGTTATTTTAATTGTTATGACGCAAATAGTTGCAAGAAACATTTGTTTGATAACATGGGGAAATACGCTGGTTATTTTAGCGATACACTTCATATGTACATTGAGTATACCTACCACTTACCTATTAATTATACTTAAGACAATGTCCAACTTCGGTAGGTAACGTTGACATTTTTAACATTATCATCATGTATTAAGTCATGAAGTATCGTACTGAAAGGAATTAACACCAAAACTTCAGCAAGAGCTTGAAATAGATCACAACCGTGTTTCATCGTTATTGGAATGCCTATAATATATGACGAGGCTGTATGGGCTAGATCCCTTTGCCTTCCCATTTAAAGGAAAAATTTATGAAATAAAAAAATACAATTTATTCAAAAACAAACGTAGTACGCTTTTAAAGAAACCATAATAAATAAAAGATAGGTATAGTAATTAGGAAAAACCATAGATAATGAACGTACAAGAATAATGTTTTTTTGCCACTATAAAAATAATGCATCAAAATATTAATGACTTGAAGCCGTGAGCTATCTAGCTGTACAAAAACATGATTCGCCTGGTTTGTGGCGATATTTTTACCTATAACATAAAGTAGAATAATTTCCTAAGGCACTACACTTTGAAATCCGCGGTTTTATTTCTAATTACCCTATTCGCTCATAGCCATTTGCACTAGTAGCACTAGTTGGTAAACGATAAGCGAGTTAAGCAACCTTTGGCGCGGTCATTCTATGGATGGGTGACCGCTTAGTGGTATTTCAACTGAGCGTCTCTGTGCTTCGGAGGGCACGTAAACTCAGTCCTGATTGTTATCAACTGACAGTAGTCGTCAAGCCAAATCGGAGGCCTTCGGGCGGCTTGAAAGTCTGCCAACCCGCATTAGGCCAGTGTGGTGCACTAAGGCCTAATCCCTCTCATTCAGTAGAGAAGGCCCGTGCCCGGCAGTGGGACGTATATAATACAGGGCTAGTAAAAATAATAATAATTAAACATAATTAGTACTTTTATACTTAGTTGAGTAAGCGTCCTCTGAAATCTGCCGCCCCTAAGAGGCTGCCGCACATAGGCCGCGGCCTATACGACCTATTTACAAATCCAGGTCTGGTTGGGTCATTTATTTCATTATTATATCCCGAAACAGTTGCCAAATAACGTTATCAATTGTTCCGCGGTGTTATCAACGTTTTATTTTCAATAATAAACGACGCACCAATGTTTACAAACATGGCCTTGGTGTAATCAATGTGTGAATACAAATTCCGATTCATTATTTCATACACGTTTCTCTTCCTCGTCTGCAGATTTAGGAGTTTTTTGTCACTTCCGCGTGTCTTCCGGTGTCAAACGTATTTCTTTGTGCGTATTTGTTTATACAACGTGTTAAAGAAACGTGTGGTCATATATGTGTATGTTATAAGTATTTAAAGGCCCTTATACCCGGTTTCTCGAAGGTTGATCAAATTTACATATAAGTAACGGAACTTTGATTTTGACAGCGCTGACAAATCACTTAAAAATACATATATTTACAAGTAGGTCCCTCGTATGCGAGAGGCCGTCTGGGTTGGTACCACCGCGCCGTCTATTTCTGCTGCCAAGCAACAGTGTGTAAGCACTGTTATGTTTCGGTTTGAAGGACATTGAAGACAGTGAAATTATTGGGCATTGTGAGACTTAACATCTTATATCTCGGGGTGACGCGCGCAGGTCAGTGCCATGCAGTGCTTTGTAATTCAAAGTTCTGTGTCGTGTTTGGTTTATGGGCCGGCGTAGCGCTTACCATCAGGAGAGCGCCTTGCTCGTCTCGTCATTCAACCAAATAAAAAAACAATATAGTTAGGTGTTAAGTTTTATTTTAATTTTTATTAATCTTTGCGAACGGTGTTTATAAAATTGTGGTCGGGTATATACGCCTAAAATCGTATAAAAGAGTGGCGCACGACTCGACAGGGACAGTTCGCATTCAGACGTCGCGTAGTAACGACCGTCGTGGTCGTTATTATCGTAGTCAAGCCTTTTACTTGGCTGACCGTTACAGTAGTAGTAATTCTGTCGTAGTTAATCATACTAAGTGTGAGTATATAAGTGCATTTAAAGTAGAGCCTACAATTGGTTACTCCTGACACGGGTTTGTTCTCTGTGAATAGAATAAATTGGTTTAAAGTGATCATGTTATTTGTGTCCTATTATTTTTATTATTCATCTCACATTAAATTCCTTAATTCAGAAGTGGGATGGGCTCCGCAGCCCATCATCATCTTCTTGACAGTTAAATTTTCAAGGCATTACTTAATAACTAATGCTAGAACTTTAAATGCACTTGTGTCGGTAACTACGCAACATGTCTATAACTGCGCGATGACTGCGACTGTCTACGAGGTATTTGGTGAGTCTGTTCTAATTTTATTGGATTTTTGTTAAAGCAAAAATTGCCAATAAAATTGACATGTGGTGAGTTGGTTAGATCATCACGATGACCCATGGTGCAGCAGTGTCATTGAATAATTCATTCAGTGTAAAATCATTGTACTACTAAATTTGATGGTGTTCAGAAATATAAATGAATAATTATCTACCCGATAATTATTAACAAATCATTGTACTGCTAAATTTGACGGTGTTCAGAAATGTAAATGAATAATTATCTACCTGATAATAATTAACAATTCTATGCCTTTTACATTTTTCAAGATATTTTGAAAATAACTTGTTGGCAGTAATAAATTTATTGTGAACATATTAGTTTGCTGCTTATGGATACGAAAAGTCTTACATATTGTGTTTAAGTCTAAAGACAGAATGCCCCAGCATTCATGGTTGTGTCTACGAAGTTATTAATTGTGTGCCAATTGTTGTCAGAATTTATCTAGGACTATAATGGACGAGTTCTACTGATGTAGCACCGGCACTGGCATTTGGACCATATCGCCGTGTCCACGGTGTGATGGTTCACCCATACGGCTCACATAGCGGTTTTCCGGGACGACTGTGATAAGTATACATCGAGAAACTAAAAAGAATTTGGTGAGTTCTTTCCAGTCTATGTAGATCTGGAATAAAAATAATTTGCAGTACCTACAGGTTTTATAAAATTGTTTTGATGACGGGCCGCACGGATTTCTCTATATAGCAATGCTGTGTACCCACCGTGTACTAAATTTTTGTTGTAGATGTGAACTATTTGAACATCATTCAAATGACGTTTGCTGCAAATTACTGTAATTCAAATTCAAATCTTTTATTCTGTAAATTGGATCATAAATATCACTTTTACATGTCTATAACCGTAAGAGGTTGGACACTGGCCGCAATCCTACCTGATGTCCTGGAGAAGCGCTTATGATGCCCTTGAATTCTGACCATATTTGTTTTACGAACTCACTGAGGGCATATACCCTGTGGACATATTCTGTTATAGGATATGTCAGACATCATATTATGCCGAACTGCTGAACTCGAAACAGTTCAACCTTTTTTTATAAAACTTATTTTCGCCTGCTTTCTCGTTTTGGTGATTGTTTTCAGAAGCAGTGGTGATAAGTGGTGCTGGGCGCCGTTTATCGAGACGCGCAGTGGCCATCTGCTGGCGACGCGCAGCGGCCGTCGTGCCAGCGTTAGGCAGCAGCCGTCTGCCAACGACGGGCAGCAGCCGCCTGCCAGCGTCGAGCAGCAGCCGTCTGTCAGCGTTTGCTGCTTCACCGGCGTCTGTCGCCTAGCGTATGTCGCACCACCGACGTCTGTCGCCTAGCGTATGTCGCACCACCGGCGTCTGTCGCCTAGCGTATGTCGCACCACCGGCGTCTGTCGCCTAGCGTATGTCGCACCACCGGCGTCTGTCGCCTAGCGTATGTCGCACCACCGGCGTCTGTCGCCTAGCGTATGTCGCACCACCGGCGTCTGTCGCCTAGCGTATGTCGCACCACCGGCGTCTGTCGCCTAGCGTATGTCGCACCACCGGCGTCTGTCGCCTAGCGTATGTCGCACCACCGGCGTCTGTCGCCTAGCGTATGTCGCACCACCGGCGTCTGTCGCCTAGCGTATGTCGCACCACCGGCGTCTGTCGCCTAGCGTATGTCGCACCACCGGCGTCTGTCGCCTAGCGTATGTCGCACCACCGGCGTCTGTCGCCTAGCGTATGTCGCACCACCGGCGTCTGTCGCCTAGCGTATGTCGCACCACCGGCGTCTGTCGCCTAGCGTATGTCGCACCACCGGCGTCTGTCGCCTAGCGTATGTCGCACCACCGGCGTCTGTCGCCTAGCGTATGTCGCACCACCGGCGTCTGTCGCCTAGCGTATGTCGCACCACCGGCGTCTGTCGCCTAGCGTATGTCGCACCACCGGCGTCTGTCGCCTAGCGTATGTCGCACCACCGGCGTCTGTCGCCTAGCGTATGTCGCACCACCGGCGTCTGTCGCCTAGCGTATGTCGCACCACCGGCGTCTGTCGCCTAGCGTATGTCGCACCCGGCGTGTGTCGCCTAGCGTTTGTCGCACCATCGATGTACACTCTTAGTTCTTGGGTCATGTGAGCTGGTCCTAAGGTATGTGGGTGACAGGCGAATGCCTTCCCCTTGAAGATACCTTCTGTACTGGCGGCGCAGGCTAGGAGTGTCCATGAGGTAGTGTGTCATTCACGATACACTGAGATTTATTCGTGTTATGTCCGAAGCTATAAGATGATTAATCAACTACATTTGTTACTTCATAAGATATTAAGAAGTTATGCTTCGGACACACACGAACCTGTATAACCATTTTTCTCCGTGTGTTTTTTCCTTATGTTGCAAATACGAGGTGAGCCGGCTAAAAGAGCTCGTTTTGTACATCTGGTGCTGGGCGCCTTTTATCACGACGCATCTGCCAGCAACGGGCAGCAGTATTTTGCCAGCGTCGGGCAGCAGCCGTCTGCCAGCAACGGGCAACAGCCGTCTGCCAGCAACGGGCAACAGCCGTCTGCCAGCAACGGGCAACAGCCGTCTGCCAGCGACGGGCAACAGCCGTCTGCCAACGACGGGCAACAGCCGTCTGCCAACGACAGGCAGCAGCCGTCTGCCAACGTCGAGCAGCAGCCCGCTGCACACCATGCTGAAGACATCTAAGGACTGATGTGTATCCATGGTGAACCAATTCTCGTTTGTTTTATTTCTAAAAGTAAAATTAATGTCGAATCCCAAGCTAGGATTCATATTAAGCTTTTTAACTTGAAACGTTCACAAAGGCTATCCCAGCAGTGACTGTTTAAATTAGTCAGGATTGATCGAAGCGGTGCATAACACAGCTAATATGTTCCTGAAATTTTGTAATATAAGAAAATGTCGCATGGGTATACCCATGGTACGATCAAATTACAGCCAACCTCCGCAACGTAGCGGATAGCCATCATCAGGTTGCGAATTGAGACTACGGGTTCGATTCCCGTACCCAAGGCAAATATTTGTGTGTGACTTTGAACTATGTGATTCTGCCGTGTATTTTTGTTACCCAGGAGGTGTAAGATGCTCGTCGGGTACGTCATGCAGGCAGACGAAAGATGTGAAGTGCAACAACAGCGTTTCTGATGAAGAATACGACACAGCGTGCGTGGTGCGGAGTGGCATTGAATAACGGCTCCGTCTAGAAACGAATCATTGCATTGTATTCTTCTAAACTCATTGTCTGTTCTGTAAATACCTAGTGTGCTCGGGACGCGCACGCGCCAGGAGAGGCCGAGTTAGGTGTTAAGTTTTATTTTAATTTTTATTAATCTTTGCGAACGGTGTTTATAAAATTGTGGTCGGGTATATACGCCTAAAATCGTATAAAAGAGTGGCGCACGACTCGACAGGGACAGTTCGCATTCAGACGTCGCGTAGTAACGACCGTCGTGGTCGTTATTATCGTAGTCAAGCCTTTTACTTGGCTGACCGTTACAGTAGTAGTAATTCTGTCGTAGTTAATCATACTAAGTGTGAGTATATAAGTGCATTTAAAGTAGAGCCTACAATTGGTTACTCCTGACACGGGTTTGTTCTCTGTGAATAGAATAAATTGGTTTAAAGTGATCATGTTATTTGTGTCCTATTATTTTTATTATTCATCTCACATTAAATTCCTTAATATATATTATTCTCTGATTTAATTTGCAAACACTCGCTTATTAGTAATTGACGCACCATATGACTATATGTATCTTCCAGAAACCCAAAATACCGTCTCACATACAATATTTGGTTTTTAGTTTGAAAGCCGTGTTAACTCAGGGACCCTGGAAACGATCAAACAAGTTTGACAAATTTGATTGTCAAACTTTACATTTTCATCAAAGATTTGAACATTTTTATTAATCAGCAAAGTGGCAAACTATCAAACAATTTGACAAAAGCATAAAGTTTGGCAAACAATTTGATCACAATGATTTCTTTCAATAAACAATTTGATCATTGAAATAAAACTAATTTAAACGGATTTTATCGCGGTGTTTTTATTTTAATTTTGGTCCCGACGTTTCGAAGGCCAATAACCGCGATAAAATCCCTTTAAATTAGTTTTATTTCAATGTGTAACATTCGCGTAAACGTAAGAAATCAATTTGATCGTTTCCAGGACCCTTAACAAGTGTGTCAAATCAAAAAATACTTAATTGACCTAAAAGATATATAGAATATGCCCCTTAGTAATAAAATATATCATCGCATGTCATACTTTAAACCCAGCTATTACAATATTGCACAAATGAATGATTTTCTCACATCGTGAAACAATAATGTTAAGTACACGTGTCCTTGATAGATCGTGTCTGATCGTATGATAGCGATGTAATGAACTATTAATATAATCATATTATACGTCACGCGAACTGCAGGATGTTGGTTGATGTAAAAACTGTGCCATGGACTGTCGTAAACTTTACGGTTTACTACGAGATTTGAATCTTCAGGATTTTATACTAAACGTGGAATATAAAATGTTTTTCGTCGCTTTAAAAGTTTTTTTTTATTACATAGACCGGGAAACGAGCAGGTGGGTCACCTTATGTTAAGTGCGCTCCACCGCCTATGTACGCCCACAATACTAGAAGAATCATAGGCACGTTGCCGACCTTAAAGGGAAGGGAAGGTTAGGGGGATTTGGGCCTGCAGATATCTCACTTACCGTACAGAAACGCAGCAGCAAGCCGCTACTTTGCGTCAGTTTTCTGTGAGACAGTGATAACGACCCGGTCGAGCCAGCCCAATCATGCTGTAGACAAAACTGTCTACAGTGTGGCTCTACCACTCCAAGGCTCAAAAGCCTTCGAAACATCGGGACCAAAATAAATAAAAAAACCGCTATAAAATCCTTTTAAATTTGTTTTAATTCAATGGATATATTTCTTACACAACCCATGCATAGAAATAAAGTTAAACAGGTGATTAAAAGATCCACATATTTCCATAATAATCTATTAAATTACCATCGAGTACATCACGCCAAAGAAATATTATTTTAATTAATGCCACATGTACAACAAAAACTAATGTACACATGTCGTGACTCGTGATCAACCTGTACAATATGTAAAAAATATGGAAGATTTATAATACGTATTGATTTCTAATTAATGGTACAGGCAAAATGTAGAGTTAGGTGTTGAGAAAATAAACTAAAATCCAACGAGCTGTTTTTGTAATTAGACCTACTTACGTAAAACAGAAACCAACCCACAGCAAGGTCAAATGGAGATACTGATTTTGATTTACTAAATTCAATAATTGAAACTAATTTTATCTCTTTTTTTTGGGAAAACGGGCATGAATTATATTCCATGCACGATTTTGCAAAAAAAAAGTATTCGAATCAATTTAAAAGAATGATTTGGGCTTCCGGATATCTCACCATATAAAACACAGCAGCAAGCCGCTACTTTACGTCGATGTTCTGTTAGACAGTGGTAACGACCCGGTCGAGCCGGCCCATTCATGCTGTAGACAAAATTGTCTACAGCGTGGCTCTATAACTCGTAGTCTATGGTTTAGTCTCTAATGTCCAGATACGTTGCTAAAAACCTATTTTATTGACTACAACATATGCAATATAGTACAACGTGTGTATTTCACATAACGCAGAAATGTTAATACTTATATGGATCTTAATGTATGCCATCTATTTGTTAAACGATTCATTTTTTTCTTTTTATTGTATTACTAGCTTTTGCTCGCGGCTCCGCCCACGTGATCAAACAAACAAACAAACAATCAAACTCTACAGCTTTATAATATTAGTATAGATTCGGGTAGCTTAGCAACGGAAGCCTTCAAATAATATTATTTGGGTAGCTTAGTAACGGAAGCCTTCAAATATGAATAATTTTCCCCGTTTTTGCAACATTTTTCACTGATGCTTCGCTTCTAATGGTCGCAGCGTAATGTTATATATCCTAAAGCCTTCCTCGATAAATGGACTATCCAACACAAAAAGAATTTTTCAATTCGAACCAGTAGTTCCTGAGATTAGCGCGTTCAAACAAACAAACAAACAAACAAACAAACAAACAATCAAACAATCAAACTCTACAGCTTTATTATTTTATTGTATTATTGTAAAATTCCATTATATACATCGGCGTATTAGCTATTTTTTGCCGAGTAGTCGCACATGGACACAAAGATGTACCCTATACCCGCCCCAACCAACCATCAAGTCATGTCACAAGCGCCTCGAGAGAACCGGATATACACTGGCTGATCCTGAAACGCGATCCCCTCAAGATGTGTGGCTCACTATGACAGATTTTAACACAATGTGCAGGATGGTCGCTATCCGGGCGGATATGAATATCCTACCACAAGCCGCCGGCCAGCCTATCTATCGATATTATATTGTAATTTATATGTTTCATGGTTGTTTCAGGATGTCGACCCTGCTGTTCTGGCAGGGACGTGGCAAGGCGAACGGCGCGCCCAACGGTCGCAACTGGCTACACGCGCCAGACGCACTCGTCAAGGGCCACGTCGCTTATCTAGTTAAGGTATGTTACCTAACCACCCATAGAATCCTTCCCTTCCTCCCCCTCAGCCTTCCCTTCCCCTCCCTCCATTTTTTTTTTCGACCAACGATAAACAATGTGTCCATCGTAGGTCGGCAAGAACATGCCGGCCTGCCAAAGGGCCAAGGGGGAGGGGAGGAAAAGGGATGGGTAAAGGGTTAGGATCAGGGGGCAAGCCCCCTGGGGAGAACCGGATATACACTGGCTGACCCTGGAACGTGACCCACACAAGGTGGGCCACTATGGCAGGTTTTAGCACCAGTGTACGGTGGTCGCTATCCGGTCGGATACAAGTATCCTCCCACCAGCAAAACCATACCACCTCTCCTCCCCATCCTCTTTCCTTTTATCCCCTCCTCCCTAATCCCTTGACCCTGGGATAAGATACTGCAGGTCGCCAGTATCCCATTAGCAGGGACCCCTACAGTTTATCCCAAAGGGTAAAAAAAACAAAACCACCCAAAAAGGCGATTACTGATAACCGCCATGGTATATGGGCTACGTTGCTGGTCATCTAAAGAGATGATGATGAGGATCAGCTGAACGCCTTAGTGTTAGACTGGACTGATTGTAAACAGTGTCGTGCTTTTTTTCCAGGCACGGCATAGTGACCACACTACACCTGATGGTAAGCGCAGTGCAGTCGAAAAACCAGTGACCACCGACAAACAATGAGTTTATCTGGTCAGAATCATGCCGACCTGTATCAATGCTTCTTCACACTCCGAAGAGGCAAGAAACAAATCAAGGGGCCCGCGACAGTCCCTTCCCAATCCCTTAATTATCCCTTCCCTTTAAGATCGGCAACGCGCCTATGATTCTTCTAGTATTGTGGGCGTACATGGGGGGTGGAGATCCCTTACCTTCAGGTGACCCGTTTGCCAGACTATACTTTATAAGAAAAAATCTTCTATAGCTATATAACCCAGGAACGTGATGTGATATGAGAGTAAATAATGCAAATGTTTACATTATGCATATCGTATGGAGTTCGTTGCACCGTACGTAGTCTTTGCTCCCGAAGCTATGCGATAGGACTGCTGGGACGTAATTAGAGTTACGGTGGGGGTCATATTATAGATATTCCGTGGTTCTAAAAGCCAGTGAAACTACTGGACATTATAAGATTTAACGTCTTATGTCTCGGAGTGACGAGCGCAGTTCAGTGCCATGCAGTGCTTTGTAATTCAAATTTCTGTGCGGTGTTGTTTCTGTTTATGGTCAGGCGTGGCGCTGACCATCAGGCGAGCGCCTTGCTCGTCTCGTCATTCAATCAAATTAACAAAAAGGGCTCGTACGAGTTACAAGTTTACAGTTTTAATATACGTATAGTATACTATTGACGCGTCAAAATAGCAATATAAAAAAAATCAAAGACTCGTTCGAAAACGAATTTCTTATTCGACTAAAAACAGGTTCACACAGTTAGATTTTTTTTATCAACTGACATTTTCCACTTGCCCTTAACCCACTGGTAGTGGGATCGGCGTAACATGCTTCTTCTTCTTCATGCTTAACATGTTACAGAAATATTAGGCTTTTTGTTATTACGACTGGCCACCTGCCTGACGACAACTCCTCTGGGGTTTATCCTCGCTTGGTTACCTTTTATTAAAAAAAAGGTACAATATGTAGCTGCAATTCGACACTAGAATCTATTTCGGAATTTTAATGTGCAAATAAAAACGCTACGAAATCCCTATGCACAAGAAACGTATTAAGTTGAACAAAACAATAGATTAAGATTATAATTACAGCTACTTGGTGAAAAACAAACGAAAAATAAGGTCATGGTGGGGTCGTGCGAACGGACGCGGGACGGCTTAAACGATTTCGTATGGTCTTTGTTGTGTCTTTTCTGGTAACATTTTCACCATAGAAGAAGCTTTTTATAGCAGAGGCTGGTAAACGAGCAAGTGGGTCAACTGATGGTAAGAGATCTCCACCGCCCGTGGTCAGCCATAATACCAGTAGAATCATAGGTACGCTGCTAAACTTAAAGGAGGCTTCACTGCTCGGTGTCAACAAAAATGCGTGCCACTTGCGATCCAAGTGCATAGGAGGAAAATAAAATCTAGAGCTAATTTCCCAAGCCTTATTTATTTCCAATCGACAGTTAGCATCAAACTAAAGAGTAAGAACGTTAACACTAATGCCAGGATGGTCTTTAAATTTCTTACTAAAAAGAGTCATGATAAGATATAAACATTAATAACACAACATATTTATTGGAAGTTCTAATATTTACTGCTTTTAATTTCAGTTCCTCGGCTGTACGCAAGTCGACCAACCCAAAGGAATAGAAGTAGTTAAAGACGCGATAAAGAAACTACAGTTCACTCAGCAGCTGAAGAAGTCAGAAGCGAAAGATGGCGCCAAGTCCAAGAAAGTCGAGATCACCATATCAGTAGATGGAGTTGCTATACAGGCAAGTATTCAATCAGAGGTTCCCAGACTTTTTTTCTCATACACCATTTTCAAAATTTTGCTAGCTTCGGTGGACAGCATGCAGCTACATTTCTACCATATTTCCAAAACTCGACAAAAAATGTGAAGATTAGATCGTAACGTAGACCCCCGTCGAGTTTCCTGTGGACCCCTAGGGGTCTATCTGGACCACTTTTTAGGCTCAGGCCCGTATTCAAGAACACTCAAATGAGTTCTTTGCTAAGTGTCGATTCCTATATACATGATCGGTAAGTTCTCCAAAAAGTGCTTTTTAAAAAATTTGGTGCCGTTATTTTTGGCACGGTGTGAATCCAACTGATATTGAAAAACTTATAGATAAAACAAAATACGTTGAAGTGTATAATTGTATTGATTACCAAAACAAATAGTAAAAAAAACACACCGCACAAGATATTTTACCTGTGTTCAACCTTCATTATTCGATTATACAACATGTAATTGATTACAAACACCATAAAACGTAGGTAATTACGAATTAGTTTTGCTTATCGTAAACAATCGACACTTTTTCCATTGTTTTTTAAATTACGTAATACCTGTTCACACGCATAATTACGTTTCCATTGATTTCTCTTTTACACAGAAGAGGATTAAGAACGACGAAAAGGGGAATAGGATCTTCTTTTTTAAAAATACAGCTAAACATATACAAAATTCCAATATAAACGGAATTAACAGTACAGTAATGATATATTGACATAACTTTGTTATAATGAAAGTATCGTCTCGTGGTTGGCAGTTGTTGGCAATAGTTTGATTTATTGTTAAACCTACCACCTTATAGTTTGTCCGAAGTCTGTATAATGTATACAATCTATATATAGATAATATATTGATTTATTTATATTATACATCTAAGTAATCTATATAATGTACTTTGCATATGTTGTGGCTACCAGTTCAGAGTTGCAATTATTTTATGTAACATTTAACACGAAATGGGCCAAATCATCGCCACGAAAATTTTCCTCCACAACCCATCTCAACCACAATAGATAAGTAGCATGATTGCAGGAAACCATTACAGTATAATGGACGTTGAACAACATTACACAGTTTGTGACACAACTGTGGCCACTCGGATGGAATAAACTGGCTCAAATAATTATATTTAAAACGGCGGGGGGCTGACCTCACGTCAATTGATTGTTGGCAGCTGACACTGTTGTTACGCCGGCCCATTACAATAAATTAAGTTACTTTAGTATCTAATATATGGATGCAAATACGAAATAACATTTCAACCCACAGCAAGTAAAAATTTAGATGCTAATTTTATTTTGCTAATTTCATTAACTAAAATTAATAATTAAAAATACTATTTGCCATAATTGTACGTCGGAAATATTCCATAAATAATTATGAAATAGAGATTTTTTATGAAATAAGGAATTTAACCTACTCAAAACTAATAAATTTAGCTAAATAAAATATTGATTTCATTTAAAATATTGATCTGCCCATGATTCTAGTGATATTGTGCGTGTACATAGGCGTTGATCACTTACCATCAGGTGATCCACTTGCTTGGTTGCCGTCCTATGCTATAAAAAAAACCCACAATACAATAAATTCATTTTTACTTTCTGCCTGCCCATAAACCGAATTAGCACCACCCTTATTACTAAGACTTACATTTCACCAGTGTTGAGCTTGTCCTTATAAAAAATTCTAATTCCAGGAGCCACGCTCAAACAACATAATGTACCAGTTCCCATTGCATCGGATATCTTACTGCGCGGACGACAAGGGCGCTAAGAAGTTCTTCTCATTCATTGCGAAGGGAGGCAGCACAGTGAACGGCGTGAATGGTCATGATGTACCCGAGAAGCACGAGTGTTTCGTGTTCGTGTCCACGAAACTCGCCTCGGAGATCACCCTCACGATTGGACAGGCCTTCGACTTAGCTTACAGGTAAATCGAAATAAAAAATGTGTGTGCAATTCACACACAAAATTCTAAATTATGAAAATAAAATTAACCAACGAATTTGAATACGCAAATGCAAAAGAATAAAACACGTGAATAATACACCACGTTGTTTATAAACTTTTCCCGAAGGCTTCGTTGTACGCAGGCGCAAAGACATGTGATAGCATATTAACAATCTATCTCATTCTCTCGCTGGCTAAATCCTATTTATAAATATGTTTGTCTTTATCGTGACGCATTTTCGTTTCATCAAGTTTCAAATCACGATTCTAAAGAAGTTTCACTTCAATAAATACATTCAATAGTCACACACATAGTCCTGATCCCACACTATGTTAACCTGTATCGTGGGTATCAGGAACTACGAGAGACTTTAGTCTCACAACACCCAGACCCGAAACATATATTTGTGGATCACATAATTTGTTTCGGTATGGGAATTAGAATCGAATAACATTGATAATCAATTTCTGATTTTGTATTCGATATGTGTTACAGAATGCTAAATTTGAGACAAAACAAAGCCAAGCAAGGCTTTTTGGAATACCAATTGATTCGAACCGAAAGGTCGAACACCCTCAGAACATAATCATAATTCTGAAATTGGCATTCATACCACTCGTTCAGGGTTTCCAGGCACGCTCATAAAAGTCATAGGTCCATGTTCTTGGGGATGGATTGGAACTTGCGCCTTTCGACATTATAGTCCGTACCTCTCTCCACTGAATTGTTACTGCTCATTTTTTTTTTATTTAATTGAATGACGAGACGAGCAAGGCGCTCGCCTGATGGTACGCGCCACGCCTGCCCATAAACACAGAACACAGAACTTTGAATTATAATGCACTGAACTGCGCTCATCACTCCGAGACACAAGATGTTAAGTCTTATAATGCCCAGTAATTTGTTTGGCTTCAATGTCCTTTAAACCGAAACACAAGTACTTACACACTATTGCTTAGCGCAGTAATTGACAAAGCGGTGGTACCAACCCAGACTTCCTCTCGCGTACGAGGCATCTACCACCTTGTAAATCTGAATCGATATTAAAATAAATTGTTTCTCTTCCAGGCGGTTCTTAAACGACAACGGAAAGTACATAGAGATGCAGAAACTATCATTGCAAAACAAGAAGTTGGAGCTACAAATGAACACGTACAAAAACCGTTTGCAAGTATGTAACACCGTATCTTAGCAGTTTTACTCCGAGCATTAAAGACATGCCAGTATATTTTTTTTTTTATTCTGGCTCGGCAAAGTGACTACACTACACCCGATGGTAAGTGTAGCGCAATCCAAGAATAGTGTCGACTAACGATAAACAATGTGTCCATCGTAGGTCGGCAAGATCATGCCGGCCTGCCAAAGGGCCAAGGGGGAGGGGGAAGGAAAAAGGAATGGGAAAAGAGTTAGGATCAGATGGCAAGCCCCCTGGAGAGAACCGGATATACTGTAATAATATAGTTTGGATTAATACATGAGTGTTGTTTGTTCGGAGTCCTTTATTAGAATGCATCACAATGAATTGCCGAAAACTTATTTATACATGTTATAAAACTGACGTTGCTTAACAATGTAATATTCATCGAAGACATATTTAATCATAATTATTAAGAAGTCCTAAATACCAATGGCTACTCTTGAGTTTATTAACCGATTTCGCAACATTACATTACAACTCCCCCGAAAAAGGGCCTGCTACCCTTCCCCATTTAAGGAAAGAGAATTTTTTAAGAAAAAATTCAAAACTATTACAAACTGTTACTAAGTTTAGAATTTAACTTCACATATTTTTTTTAGAGTAACAAAAATAAACAAACATTTATAAAACATACAATAAAAGTACTTAATATTAACTAAAATATCTCTTAGTGTTATTCTTATGTATAACATATTCTTAATTATCCTTTAAAATCTTAACATTAGGAGAAACTTCCTCAATAACTTCGTAGGGGCCGTTATAGATATTTTCAAGTTTAGTTCCAGTTTGATTTTTTATAAGAATAAGGTCACCCTTTTTATAAGTTACGGAGTAAGTTTTCTTATCATACATTAATTTTCGTCTTAATTTACTTTGTAACAACTCTACTTATCATCATACTGGGCTCGCTGTAAACGATAACGTTCAACCGCTGAGCTTGCAGTATTTGTTGTTACCATCGGCTCTTTTACGATGCGATTAGTCATTTTTATTATATTGCCATTGTTGGCATTTCTTAACGTACTTGATTACGTCATTCGTCATACCTGACCAGTAATCATATAATATGATTATTTTATCCTCGTGATCACTAATTCTTACAACATCGGTTGTAATTAAAATTCTAGGTACCTTTGTATACCTTTATATTTATAACCTTTATATATGCAACTTTTCATATGACTTGCAATTGGTAATTAATATTTCATTAATATTTTCTTTTTCGCACATCAATCCTAAAACTCTCGCTAACTCCGTCGTGGTAGATTACGATCGAGTATTTAGGTAATAGTACAACTTGAAGGTACATACGTGCATTTCATTAATATTTTCTTTTTCGAACATAGATCCTAAATCTCTCGCTAACTCCGTCGTGGTAGATAACGATCGAGTATTTAGGTACAAGTACTACGCGTACAGTATTCTCTATTCGAATAACGACAAATCAAATTCTTAAAATCATTGTCATTAATAAAAGTCAATTCTGTCACATCAGTCGGTTTTTCAGAATTTCTACAGTCTCAGGTTGATCAGACCTACTACTGGTAGAAGTCTGTTCTGTCAAATCATTGTTATCAGTTATGTATATCTGAGATTTCACATGTTTAGTTTGTGCTCTCGTCAATACAGAAACTATTTGTTCTCAATAGATTTAAAATCATCACACGTTATTGATACCGGGAGTCGGCTTAGTGCGTCTGCAGTTGCATTATTCCGATCCGGGATGTGCACGATCTCAAAATCATATTCAAGTTATAGTCGAAACATAGTTAGTCTACTTGAAGGATTCTTTAAACTAAATAATTATACTAATGGCTTATGATCTCTAAAGATTTTAAACTTTACGATAGCTAGTAATTCTAAATCTATTACCTTCTAAAAATCTTCTAAATCTATTCTAAGTCTATTTTCTGCGGGCGATAAGTTACGGCTCGCATAAGCAACTACGTGACAATTACTGTTAGACAAAACCACGTCTAATCCTAAAATCCTAATCCTGATTTACAAACGTCGGTTCGCAATTGAAAAAAAAAAATCGTCTACGAAAAATTACGTATTAACCGTCTATAATAATTAGCGAACGATAAGTATCGCTTTACATCATCCGAGTTCGTTGGCACTGGACACTTGACACTCGATTTTGCTGTCGTCATGAAAAATGCCATTCAATGTTATTCCATGACCTACATAAATCTTATAACATCGCACCGAGGCGGTATCGAATGTCTGTTACTCATCATTACAACTTATTTTAATACAAATATTTTAATTATTCCTATTAAGTTGTAATTAACTATCCTTATAATTAATAATTGCTTCATAACACGTTAAAAAATTATCTCCTAAGATTCCGTTAGCAGTATATGACATATTCTTCAACACAAAAAAAGAATTCACGAAATATTTCGTTAACAAAATTATTAAAGTTAATTAAATAGATATTGAACATAAAAAATAATCTTGAAAATTACATACTTTAAGTAATTCTTACTTCAAACTTTGTTGCTGAGGAGCGCGTTGACAAATGTTGATGGCTGATGATGATGGCTTAGGGGCGAGCGGCTGATGGCGGAGCTGGTGCAGATGTGGAGCTTGTACGGCATCGCTGCTGATGATTCAGGCTGCCGTTGTGTGGTTGGGCCGGGCTATACCCTGGACTCCTCCAAACCTTCTTTCTTCTTTCTTGATAATTTCCAAAATAACCTCCAACGCTCTGTATGGTATTGCGTTGTCGTGGCCGAAAGCTGCTCTGTTGGCGTTGATTTTTTCCATGATGATATTGATTTTTAAATGTTTTTTCTTCTTATAAGTTAGTCTTGATTATTGATTTCCTTCTAATTAATTGTCTTCAAAATAAGTGGCCATGGTGGCCATAGCCATAAGGCCATGCGGTATCCCATAATGGATACCGCTGGCAGGGTCGCCATGTAATAATACGGTTTGTATTAATACATGACTTGTTGTTTGTTCGGAGTCCTTTATTAGAATGCATCACAATGAATTGCCGAAAACTTATTTATACATGTTATAAAACTGACGTTGCTTAACAATGTAATATTCATCGAAGACATATTTAATCATAATTATTAAGAAGTCCTAAATACCAATGGCTACTCTTGAGTTTATTAACCGATTTCGCAACATTACATTACAATACACTGGCTGACCCTGGAACGCGACCTACACAAGGTGGGTCACTATAGCAGGTTTTAGCACCAGCGTACGGTGGTCGCTATCCGGTCGGATACAAGTATCCTCCCACCAGCAAATGTTTTGATTTCCTGCTCCGTTTCAAATGGGTCACCTGATGGTAAGTGATCTCCACCGCCCATGTACACCCACAATACCAGGAGAATCATGGGCGCGTTGCCGACCTTAAAGGAAAGGGATAATTATGGAATGGGAAGGGGATTTGGGCCTCCCGATATCTCACTCACCGTACGAAACGCAGCAGCAAGCCGCTACTTTATGTCGGTTTCCTGTGAGACAGTTGTAACGACTCGGCCGAGCAGGCCCATTCATGCTGTAGACAAAACTATCTACAGCGTGGCTCTACCACTCGAACATTTTTTATTATTTTCGGTTGCATGAAAAATAATGTATATTTTTTTTCTTAGCCCTGTATTATATACGTCCCACTGCTGGGCACGGGCCTCCTCTGCTGAATGAGAGGGATTAGGCCTTAATTAAAATAAATATAAAATAAAGTATAAAATTAGACATTCTCAAATACCTAACAAAATTGGAATACTCTTAAATGTTTCAGGAGCTATCAAAGATCACGTACAAGGATGACCTATCAGCCTACCTAGCTCGGAACAGCATCACAGATATCACTGAGTTCAGGCCTCCTCACGAGCTGGAGAAGCAGATCGCGTCGCTCACACTCGCCAACGGGTTCAGCGCCATGAACGGCAACAAAACTCCTGAACTCGGTCAGTAGCATTTTTAATCATCGTCAAAAAAGAGATGCGTAAGTGTGTATCTGGCATCGTAGCGGCCTAATAGACTGATTTAAATGCGGTTTAAATAAATTAATAAATACCCCCAACAGTCACATACATAGTCCCCACAGTAAGATACGAGTCTTGTGTCGTCGGTATCAGGAACTACAAGAGACTTTCCCTCTCACAACACCCAGACCCCGAAACAAATATTCGTGGATAACACAAACATTTGTTTCGATGCGGGGATCGAACCCGCGGCCTCTCGCTTCACAGCCGGCTAATCGCCCGCTGCGCCACGGAGATTGCTGTTTTTATGTTTAAAAGCTATTAGCCCCGGATATCCTTGTATAAGCTAAGGATTGCTGCCAGAACCGCCCCTGCACTGTGCCGCCTGGCGGCCTGACTCCTTGTTGGTTCAGAAGCCCCCGCGCACCGAAGGATGCCCTCGGCGTCAACGACAGCATGAGGCCTACCACCAGTGCTGCCGTCCATCCCGGGCGAGCATGTACAACAGTACACTTGGGCGGTACGACAGCCCCCCGCTTCGCGCCTGCGACCCCCCGATGGCCCCTATTAGTCGCCTCTTACGACAGGCAGGGGATACCGTGGTGGAATTCTCCAAACGCCCCCATTCCACAGGGCGGGAGACGCCGGTCAGTCGTCCACCCGGCGCCTCCTACGTCTCCCTTGGCGGCGGGCGGGATCGTTCCGCTCACGATCCCGCTCCGCGCTCTCCTTCTGTGAGATGACGCAGTCGCAGAAGGAGGCCATCGCACGCCATGACCTCCGGCTGCCGACCATGGCAGCGACTACGGTCCGCAGCGAGCGGTCTGCTCCGACGACTGTCCTGAGTAGTTTTAGCGGGAATTCTGACAGTGCAGTTCATCGCTTTTTTTTATGGCATAGGCTGGCAAACGAGCAAGTGGGTCACCTGATGGTAAGTGATCTCTACCACCCATGTACGCCCACAATATCAGAATCATGGGCGCGTTGCCGACCTTAAAGGAAAGGGATAATTTGGGATTGGGAAGGGTAGGGGATTTGGGCTTCCGGATATCTCACACACCGTACGAAACGCTGCAGCAAGCCGTTACTTTACGTCGGTTTTCTGTGAAACAGTGGAAACGACCCGGTCGAGCCAGCCCATTCATGCTGTGGACAAAACAGTCTACAGCGAGGCTCTACCACTCAAAAACTCGCTTGTTTAATTTATTTCATAAACTAGGTTAGAGTTGTGTTTGTTGTATAAAAGTGGTGTGGATTTGTTCAATAAATATTGACGGTGATGAACAGTGTATGGAAACATTTAAATAAGTGAATTAAGAATCGTACTGAAAGGAATTAACACCAAAACTCCGGAAAATTCGACCGCACCCGTGTTTCATCGTTCTTGTAAAAATAACTTGTGAATAAATTATACTTGACACTGGCAAAATGCATAATAATGCGAATACCATAACTAAAAAAGAAGAAGAGGACTGTCTGCTGCTGGTGCGCTCGTCGTTCTAGGCTGGACACTCCTCCAGTATGTGTTGAGCCGTGTCAGTCATGTCAGTTGCCACAATGGTGGCACACGGCGGAGTCCTCTTTTCCGGGTAACCTAACCTAACATTTTTTTCTTATTTTCAGGCACAGACGCGTTGTCAAACAACTCAACAGACACGTTCAATTCCAGCAACGACAACAACCTATTGTTGTCCACACCACCTCCAACACATAACGGCAAACAAAATTTTAGTACTGGGTGAGTTTTTTTAAAGAAATATTTAATTGGCCTAATCAAGAAAATTGATCATAATGATTTCTTACGTTTACGCGAATATTACTCATTGAAATAAAACTAATTTAAACGGATTTTATCGCGGTTTTTATTAATTTTGATCCCGACGTTTCGAAGACTTGGGGTAGGTTGTCCCAAAAACAGTTGTTTTTTGGGACAACCTACACCTCAGTCCACCCCGTGACCACGAAGGCTGAAACTCTTCGAAACGTCGGGATCAAAATTAATAAAAAACCGCGATAAAATCCGTTTAATATAGTTTTATTTAAAAAATTGATCATGGTATTCGTACAAAATTTTTTATACTCTAAGAAACTAACAATTAAAATACATTCATACTGGCCTGGCAGGCATGATTCTGGTGACCACCGATAAACTAATTATTTGTCGGCGGTTGCTGGTATGTTTAGATTGGACTGCACTTACCATCAAGTGTAGTGCATTGACTTTGCCGTCCTTGGTTAAATAACAATATAATTTGTGGATTGGTACTTTTTGGCTAAACTCGTAACTCATTGGTTGGTTGATCCATTTTTCGTTTGCAATACTAGCTCCATTAATAGGGAGAGCTATAATATATTTACTAGCTTTCGCTCGCGGCTTCGCCCGCGACATCTGGAATTTCCGGGATAAAAAAAACCCTATAACCGTCTCCAGGGTCCTATCTATCTCTGTACCAAAATTCATCAAAATCAAACAAACAGTATTAAATATAACCTTAAAGTAATACTTTCCCATATAACACCTCATTGTTGCCCCTCTGCATACACCTCCGGGGATACAAGCGTGAACTTATGTTGATGTTGATAATTCCAGTAAGCTGCTCGGTGAGATGCCCTCGAGCAAGAATCCAGTGGTAGGCCCCAGACTTGAAGAGTTGCTGCTTAACTCCGACTCGGACAGCGGTAAGTAAAGTCCTTATAAACTGGGGCAGTACCACTGTCTTCAGTAAATCGACGTGAAGTAGCAGCTTGTGATACATTGTACGGTAAGAATGATTTCCGGAGGCCTAAATCGCAATCTTCCAAATGCTCATGCTGCAATTTTATTTTGCTAAATTCATCAGTTTTAAGTAGGTTAAATTCCGTTTTATTTGTTTTTAAATCATAAATAAAACATTCCCTGTGTACGATTATGCATAAAATAACTTTATATTATTGTTTTAAGTTACATAATGAATTTAACAAAATTAAATTAATATCTCAATTTTTGAAGTGAAACTTCTTTATCGGCGTTAGAAAAATAAAATCGTCACATTTTTCCGTTACGCGGCACGCGTCACATTTTTTACTTTGACTGGATTTTGACCAGACTTTGACTTGACTTGACAGGACTTTCATCGGACTTTGACCGGGCTTTGACCGGACTCTGAGTGGACTTTAACCGGGCTTTGACCGGACTTTGACCGGATTTTGACCGGGCTTTGACCGGGCTTTGACCAGACTCTGACCGGACTTTGACCGGGCTTTGACCGGACTTTGACCGGACTTTGACCGGACTTTGACCCGACTTTGACCCGACTTTGACCGGACTTTGACCGAGCTTTGACCGGACTCTGACCGGGTTTTGACCGAACTCTGACCGGAATTTGACCGGGCTTTGATCGGACTTTGACCCGACTTTGACCGGACTTTGACCCGACTTTAACCCTACTTTGACCCGACTTTGACCGGACTTTGACCGGGCTTTGACCGGACTCTGACGGGACTTTCACCGGGCTTTGACCGGAATTTGACCCGACTTTGACCCGACTTTGACCGGACTCTGACCGGACTTTACAGGACTTTGACCGGGCTTTGACCGGACTCTGACCGGACTTTGACCGAACTCTGACTGGAATTTGACCCGACTTTGACCGGGCTTTGACTGGACTCTGACCGGGCTTTGACCGGACTTCGACCGGGCTTTGACCGGACTTTACCCGACTTTACAGGACTTTGATTGGATTCTGACTAGATGACCGGACTTTGAGAGGACCTTGACCGGACTTTGAGCGGATTTTGACCGGACTTCTTCTGTTGAGCGTCCCGAGATGCACACTTTTTTTGTATTCATGTTTTGTATTCATAAAAGCTTTTTGTTTAAACTTTATCTAATTTAAGTTTATTCAACCAATTTCTGTAAAGTTGCATATTGTAGATCATTTTTCGAAAAATAAGGTCATAAAGAAGTTTCACTTCCTACGTGTGTACACTAGTACACGCACACATTTTTTTATTTCATGTGTATATATACATATTGTTGCGTATTTACATCCATATATGATGTTGTTCAGATTTCGACCCGCGTGCGCACGAGTCCGAGCCGGTGACGCCGGCGCGTCACGCGCGTCACGTGCAACACGCGCAACATGCCGCGCAACATCCCGCGCCGCTTCTCGACAACTCCAACAACAACACACCGCCGCTCTGTAAGTATCTACAAGTCAAGTACAATTTAATCTGCACGTAATCGAATACTGTAGTTTTCTATGATGAATATTATACATTATTTTCTATGCAACAGGAAATAATACGAAAACAAAAACCCTTTTGTTAAAACAAAATCAAAATCGGTTCAAAAATGAGCCCTCAATTATGATTTTAAATATTGGTATGAGGAAAGGTGGGCGCGTAGTGGGGGCATCTTACTATCTCGCTCGCACGCGTGCACGGTAATGGCCATTTGCCACGGTGACGTCACAGTTGGCGTCGTCTGTTATTTGACAAGCGCCTACTCCATCAGATAGAGTAGGGTAGATAGGGTAAAGTGAAAACTTATACCGCACACTATACGATGCTTAAATTTGACCACACATTTCTTTAAAACGTTGTACCTATATTTAAAAATGTAAAAATATTTTTAAAAAATAAAGATATTTTGTACATATCCCATAATTAATGTGTTACTTCTATTCCAGTGGCGCCACCACCAAAAGCATCCAAACGTCAAACACCACCACAGCTCATCCAGTCCCCCCAATCCCCCCAATCGCCCCCCACACAACCAATCAACGGCAGCGACCTTTTCGGCTCCACACCATTCTCCGTCCCGAACACGGTGCAGCCATCCCCGGCTCAAACCTTCGCGCAAAACAAACCCAACTACGACATAACCGACTTCAACCTGCAGACCTCGGTTTTTAACACCACGTCCTTCACCAACGGACTGAGTGGATACGATCCGTTTGACACCCAAAAGAGCGGCAACATTTTCGGCAACGGTTTCGGCACATTCAACGGATTCGGCAATTTGAGCGAAAAGCAGACCGTCGAGTTGAATAGCAGCTTCAACGGGTTTTTAGATAAAACTATCTCGGAGATGAAGGTTTGTTGATTTTTTATTGTGTGTAAAGTGTGAGATAACTTTAAGGATGTGTCTATCAATAAAATAATTATGCCTTAAATATTGTAAAATTTTCGATGTGAACTGCGACATCCTATTTTTTTTTATTTTGGATAGTAGAGCCAAGGTGTACACAGTTTTATCTACAGCATGAATAAAAATAAAAAACCGACGTAAAGTAGCCGCTTGCTACTTCGTTTTGTGTGAGTGAGATGGGCGGTGAAGATCACTTCAGGTGACCCACTTGCTCGTTCGCCGGTGTATGAGATGTTCCCAACCATCACTTAAAATGACATACTGTGGGCACTTGTCAGTTGTTGGGGGTATCGCCTGGTGTTGCCATATATTATTAATTTGTCTTGTTATTACTTCCTGTGTATTATTTAAAACTTCGTAATTTTTTTCAGGATGGCTTCAGTCGAGGCATAACGTTCGGAAACGACGACTTCTCAATAGACAACCTGGACCCACTCAAGAAAAATTAAACACATCCCTCGTCCATCAAAAAACTAAGTAAATAGATGAAAATTATAGTTAATATGAGATAATAATACCTTTTTGAATCACACAACCAAAACATCTATGTATTTAAATAATCGTTGAAAGAAGTACTTTTAGGTTCCCGCCATTTTAACACGTATACGATATTCCATTTTCAAACTCTTTGGGTTTACCATTTAAAAAATTGAAAATGGAACATCGTCGATTTACACGTCCATAGTATGGCGCGACTCTCAGTCATTTTGAGCCATTTTAGGCTCGATGAGAATAAATTATTACGGCCACCTTGCACAACAATGCCGTAACTTATTTAGCCATTACACATGTTTACAATACGTCAAATCGCATGAAAAGTTGACATTCCTAAACATGTTAGGCGGATATATACCTATTATAATTATGGTACGTCGTGTAAGTCGTAATAAGTCTCAATGATACCTCTTTTCTTGTAATTGGGTTAATTTAACTTGTACGAAATGTACTGACTGCAAAACAATTATCGATTTATTAATAGATAAAACTATTTGAACGATCTGTATTTATAATGAAACTGTTTAGTCTTTACCTATTTCTTATGGACGTATGGTCAACATAATTTAAGGAACTATATTTCTTAAATCGTAAATATTGCAACGCTATGTACCTTATTTGTATTTTTTATAGATTTCTGTGTATTTTGTAACAATCTTCATTAACTTCATTCGTTGTGTGATCAAAAAAGAAACGATACATACAGGTGTTGCCATGATATTGGTTACAAAATTTGATGAGTTCGTGATAGTAGAATTTATTAGAACGTATTTTTATATATTTTAATCACATTCGTGAATCGCGGAGATTTTACCAGTACCGTGACAATTCGTCGGCTGAGTTATCATTTTTTTTAAGCTGGACATGTTAAGGAATTTGAAAATAATATATTTAATTTAGCATAGGTGAATTGTATGGTAAAAAAATATTTTTTATAAAAAGGACAATTTACAAGTCAACATAAATTAAAATAAATAAATATTTTTAGTGTGTAATTGCTTTAATACATTGGCTAATTATGTCCAGCGAAATATATTCATCCATCAAGGTTATGTTTTTAATGTTTATATATAAGAAATTTATAGTAATGGCATAACTCAGTTGATATTTTAAAAAATGTTATTCATTGGATGTGCTCAATGTCATTCCAAAAGTGCCTTAAACTTTAGAAACAAACGATACGATATAATCATAAAAATGTATTTTCAATAATCACCCATTTCACCAATAGATTTTTAAGAGAAAAATGTAATTTGGTTGAAATAAAATTCAAAATTATTACGCGGGGGCCAAATTTTGTTTGTGTAAATTATCGAAATTATATTTGGAGTTTACCTCAAAGTATTCTGTGATAATTCTTTTCAAATTGAGGTACTTCAAATTATGTAAAAATAAAAAAAATCGACTGAAATACGGAATGACGTGTGTATATAATTTTTGTCGATATGAAAAAAAAAACACTTATTGGTGTTGATAAATCGATTATTTCTAACATCGATGTAAATATCGATAATAAAATTCGACATAATATTGTTGAAGTCATTTTCATACATTTTTTATTTAGTAGAGCAGACATTTATGTGTCAAACATTCCATGAAAATGTTTTAATATTTTAATGTAGCAACACTATGGGGAGGTTGGATAGCGTGAGCCCATTATTATGGTACTTTATTTTAGTGGTAACGGTAGCAAAATGATCTTTTTATCAGTCCATTATACTGTAAAATTCAAGCCCATAAAAGTCCTACCTATCTCTAACCAGTAATATTTTTATTTAACTTAAAACTATGCCATTATCTTTTTATGGTATTAGAAAAACAAACTTTAGTGCTTATGGTTTTATTGTTTGTATGTTGATTTACACGTGCTATTGTCATTGTATTATTGTCTCGCAGACATGTACACGTATGGTTGCCAAATCGAGATTTGGCTGAATTTTCGACATTGCAGTATATTTAAGGTCTAATTAACTGGTAATCGTTTCTCTGTATTAGGCTAGAATTGAATGTAAGCAAGTACCTAAAACGGCAATCCTTAAAAGTCAACGCTGTCTATATCTTTTGATTAGGTTCGCTACGGACTTCGTATGTTCTATTTTCAAATAATAAACCCATACAAAATTGAAAATAGAATATCATCTGCTCTACGTTGTTTATGGTCTGGCGCGAACCTTCACGGAGTTTAGTAGCTTATTATCCCTAGTTTTTGGTATTGCTTGTTATTACGCTATCTAATCATCCCAAATATTATGATTATTAATGATTTAGTTGTATTATAGTGGGCGTAAACTGTTGTATCGCGATGTCACATTAGTGGAATATTTGTTAAGTATTGCGTACACTAATGTTACTATAAGGCCAAAAGATATACATAATTGTGTATTTTCAATAATAAATTTATGTTTATAATATCGGCTTTTATTTTCGTTGTGATACAGTTACCTTACTCAATATCACGATATGAATTTAATTATCAGATCAAATCAAATCATTTATTCAGTAAATTGGATTATAAATATACAAGTGAATTCCCGAGCGGGAAAACCCTTATAACATCGAGTTGTAGGACTCGAGGGTATTCCCCAAAATATATGGAACATTCTAGCATAACTAACTACTCATCTGTGGGGCATTTCACGTCAAGCGGACAACGAAAAAAAAGTGAGGTCGTGAATTTTGTTTATACTCTGGTCAGTTATAGTCCTAGTAGGCATGGATGTGTACACACAATTTTTTTTTCGTATGAAGCTTTATTGCTGAGTTATGAGCTTTTAAAAATTTACTAAGTATGAAGTCATGAATTTTTGGATGCTTATTATCTGTACCAATTAATTAGTAAAAAAAACTACAAAGTATTGTTTCTTATAGTTCAAAAGTTGAAGTTTTTAATTTTTTTGTCGAATTCTAAATTTAAATTGTTTTACGTATAGTAAACCGGAAGTGAAAATTTCAAATCGATATTTGAGTAACTTCGACCGGTTTTTTTTAAATATTTTAACCTTGAATTAAAGCCTTCAATGTACTAATTCTTCACCAAAAAAATTATAATGGGACAGCCAATAGTTTAAGACTTAGAGCATATAGAGTACATACACATAGCTATGAGCTCTTTCTAAGCAATCGCGTTTATGCTCAAATACTGCGCTATTAATATTTTATTCCTTTATTCTAACATGCAAAAATATAAAAATAAACGATTTCTTTAATTCTTCATAAAAAAAATTAAAACGTGATCACAAAAAAAAAATTAAGACTAAGAACGATTTAATTTATTGAGATTGAAACAGTATTAATTAAAATAGAGAGATTTGTATTGTAATTTTTACTATTTGCACTAGTATTAATTCTCTTTACACATAAGCCCTCGTTGGTTGGAAGAAAAGCATGCAGTTTTTTAGTTCTTGGAACAGTGATAGCGTAAGCAAAACAGACTCGAAGAAAATCTCACTCTTGTTCAATACCTTCCTTCGAGCAGTAGTAAATAGAAGTCTCAGCTAATGATGACTTGGCCCATTCATATAATCTTATAGGTGTCTGGTGTAGTCATAGCGTTATTCGCAGACCGTACACTTGCACGGGTTACCAAAGTTTTGAGGTTTCCCCCAAGACCATCACATGGCCGTCTTCTATGAGCGGTGGCATGGAAGTGTAACTGTGCTTCTTTCTTAAAATCTTGTTTGTTGTAGTATAGGTTCACTAAATTTAACCTATTCTTAAAATGTTGGCGAGCCCAACTACACCAGACACCTATAAGATTATACGAATGGGCCAAGTCATCATTAACTGAGACTTCTATTGACTACTGCTCGAAGGAAAGTATTGAATAAAAGTGAGATTTTCTACGAGTCTGTTTTGCTTACGCTATCACTGTTCCAGGAACTAAAAAACTGCATGCTTTTCTTCCAACCAACGAGGGCTTATGTGTAAAGAGAATTAATACTAGTGCAAATAGTAAAAATTACAATACAAATCTCTCTATTTTAATTAATACTGTTTCAATCTCAATAAATTAAATCGTTCTTAGTCTTAATTTTTTTTTTTGTGATCACGTTTTAATTTTTTTTATGAAGAATTAAAGAAATCGTTTATTTTTATATTTTTGCATGTTAGAATAAAGGAATAAAATATTAATAGCGCAGTATTTGAGCATAAACGCGATTGCTTAGAAAGAGCTCATAGCTATGTGTATGTACTCTATATGCTGGCTGTCCCATTATAATTTTTTTGGTGAAGAATTAGTACATTGAAGGCTTTAATTCAAGGTTAAAATATTTAAAAAAAAACCGGTCGAAGTTACTCAAATATCGATTTGAAATTTTCACTTCCGGTTTACTATACGTAAAACAATTTAAATTTAGAATTCGACAAAAAAATTAAAAACTTCAACTTTTGAACTATAAGAAACAATACTTTGTAGTTTTTTTTACTAATTAATTGGTACAGATAATAAGCATCCAAAAATTCATGACTTCATACTTAGTAAATTTTTAAAAGCTCATAACTCAGCAATAAAGCTTCATACGAAAAAAAAATTGTGTGTACACATCCATGCCTACTAGGACTATAACTGACCAGAGTATAAACAAAATTCACGACCTCACTTTTTTTTTCGTTGTCCGCTTGACGTGAAATGCCCCCTATACTTACTATTGAGGGATTCCCCGTAACGTAAAACATAGATGAAAAGCGTTGCTAACTTATAATAGAAATGTAAAATCGGTAGAAAACTCGGTATATTTTCCATGTATACTCTGAAATCGTGGATTAATCGCTGCATTTCGGTATTTCGGTAGGACAGAGTCCATATCGGTAGAAATACCGAAAAATTGGTAGGTTCGAGACCACTGGAGTCGACTGTCCATCGGCGTGCGAGCGGACGTGCAAGACCGCATGCACTCGTATGCCGCGCCTTTTCGCTGAACGACCATTCACAGCAGGAGTCTTTCACATTCGACCGCAGAGATAATATTTTATTTATGGTTATGTGCGTCAGACTATGAAAATGTTCTTTTATGGTTACGCACGTCGGTCCACGGAGGAAGCCTTATATGGTCGCACGCTACATGTTTTATATTTACATGTTTATACTTACATCGCAATAACATAGTGGTTGTATTCTCTTCGCATTCAAGTTGCCCGAGTTTGTAATATATGCCCGTTGCGGAGATAGGCTCGCCTATCACATCATGGGATATAAATAACATCGGCGATCCCTAAGTATGCCTCTGAATATCTGCCTAGCCCTTTGAGGATACAAGCGAAAGCTATTGTTTGATTAATTCAGTTGTACGTGGCTACACTTGAGCTCAGAATTAAAAATATAATCTTTTCCTCGCGGTTCCGCCCGTCTCATCTGCTTTTTCCGGGATAAAAAGTAGCCTATGTTCATCAGGGATAATGTAGGATTCTAATGGTGAAATCGGTCCAGTAGTTTTTAAGTTTATTCGTTACATACAAAAATACAAATCTTTCCTCTTTATATTAGAGTAGATGAAAAAATATAAATATTGACTATAGGTAAAAGGATAAAATAATATAAAACACCGCCGCGGTTTTTAAGATTTATATTGCACACCTAATTACTAGACATTATATGCATTTGTATGTTTGCATAATAATATGCAAATGTATATAACTCTACGTTTAAAGCGTTATTACATAATCTAATTCTTTCATGCCGATCGTACACACGGGAACAGTGACGAACTGCAGCCTGTGCCAAATTTCGAATTCTGTCCAATAACGTCTGTCTAACCTAACATTTATTTTCTTATACTTTTTGAAGTGATAACTTCTTATGGGAGGGTGAACCGAAACGTTCCGTAACGCGAGCGGTCCATCGACCAGCCAGCGTTAGCCGACCTCCCTGGAACAACGATAATTTCGAAGTCCCAGGTGGCGCCACACAGTGACCAGTCGGCTTTGACACGGCTTTGACACGGCTTTGACACGGTTTTGACACGACTTTGACAAGACTTTGACACGACTTTGAGACGGCTTTGACACGGCTTTGACACGGCTTTGACACGACTGTGACACGACTTTGACACGACTTTGACACGGCTTTGACACGACTTTGACACGACTTTGACAGGACTTTGACACGACTTTGACAGGGCTTTGACCGGACTTCGTAACGTAACGCGTTAAGGGAAGCCAGACAGAGTGGCGCCGTAACGTAACGCTTTACGGCGCCACTGGCTTCCCTTTCTCTCACGCATACGGTAGCAGTAGGCAGGCTCCTCCGCTCTCACTTTAACCCACATTAGTTTAAGTTATCACTTCTGTCGAGCGTCCCGGGACGCACACTTTTTTTTTATCCTGGCTCGGCAAAGTGACTACGCTACACCTGATGGTAAGTGTAGCGCAATCCAAGAATAGTGTCGACCAACGATAAACAATGTGTCCATCGTAGGTCGGCAAGATCATGCCGGCCTGCCGAAGGGGCAAGGGGGAGGGGAAGGAAAAAGGGATGGGAAAAGGCTTAGGATCAGGGGGCAAGCCCCCTGGGGAGAACCGGATATACACTGGCTGACCCTGGAACGCGACCCACACAAGGTGGGCCACTATGGCAGGTTTTAGCACCAGTGTACGGTGGTCGCTATCCGGTCGGATACAAGTATCCTCCCACCAGCAATACTGTTCTTTTAGGTGCATTCAATAACTCAAAAAGCAATATTTATAGTTTTCATTGTTATTGTTTTATTAATTTGTAGCAAAACTATTATTATCGATATTAAGATGTGGAAGGATCGTGTTGAAAGTTTCAAAAATTCACTTCTCTGTTTCACTAATCCTTGCCTCGGGGTCGGCAATTCGTCGGCTTTTGTGTGTATTGTAACAACATACAAATTTAATGATGTCTAAAGGAGAAATTACTAGGTAAATGATGTTTTTAAGTCACACTGTCTTTTGTTTTCAAAATGAATAATCCTACTATATTTAATAACACAGTCTCAGAGAAAACCAACGTGAAAAGATAGCTTGCTGTTCGTTTCGTACGGTAAGTTTTTTTTTATTTATTTTATTGGTACAAATATTTTTTTTTTTTTCAAAAAGTTTTTACATGGTACAAATATTACACTGCCCCACAAAACAGCTTACGCCGTTTGTCTGTGGGATCATATTCATCGTTTTAACGACATGTTATCTTTGTATGTTATAATTACAAATTATAATATCACAGTGATATTTTCAAACACACAATATGCTAAACATTTTCCAACAAGTATAACTTTAACAGCTGTAGAAATTTACCTCGTTTAGGCTCATTTCTGATATTTATGGGTAAACTGTTAAATAGGTACGATATTCTTTTCTCGAAGGTTCTGAAGGTTCTCCAAAGTAATTATTAACCCGTGGTACTTTAAACTTACCCGTAGATACCAGCCGTGTGCCAGTTATCCGGAGGTCCAAATCCACGATTCTTTGGTATTGTGGGTGTTCAAGGCAGCGGTCACTTACCATCAGGTAACCTACTTGCTCATTGGCCGGTCTTTGCCATTAAAAATAAACAAGTGGAACTGCGCTGTTTTCGTATATTCTTTTTACGAAATGTTTTCGCGGGCAGAGGAGGAAAAATTAAACAGTATAGTCCGATCATTTTACACTTATCGTAGAATTTGAATTAGAATTATTAATACTTAATATAAAATAAAAAAAAATATATAATGATATTATCTGGGGGAACACACATAGGGATCATTTGTAGGTGTTTTTTTTGCAATAAATGTACCTAATAATAAATAAATACACCCAACAGTCACAAACATAGTCCTGACACCACACTAGATTAAACCTGTATCGTGGATATCAGGAACTACGAGGGACTTACGGTCCCACAACACTCAGACCCGAAACAAACATTTGTGGATCACACAAACAATTGACTTGGCGGAAATCGAACCCACAGCCTCTCGCTTCGCAACCGGTACTCGCCCACTGCGCCACGGAGACTGTCGATTAATAATAGATTATATATATTGGCTTCCGTCAAAGTTTATATACTGTGATCGCCACAGTAAATACCTGACCTTAGACAGACACTTGATAAATTATATTCGGACATAATGTAACTGCATTACGTGACGCTGCGAAGATAGATCAAATGTGCAAGCATTTATACAGACCGACATAGTTCTGGTGACCACCGATAAGCTCATTGTTGGTGATATGGATTTTTTGGACTACACTGCGCTTACCATCAGGTGTAGTGGAGTCACTTTGCTGTGCTCGTTAAAAAAAACAATAGGTTTACAAAATTAGGTACACCTACAGCTATATGACGCTGAAAAAATGCATTATCCTCAATACATGCACAATGATATGAAGATTTAAATAACACTAGGTATACGATTCAGCTAAACACAAACCACTGATGATTTATTACTGATATCTAAAACTGATGGCAATTAGATACTGTGAAATCGTTTTTTTGGTACTATGATGTACCTACCTGAGAAAACGTAAATAATTACTGAAAATAATAATACAAAAATACTTTCATTAAATTGGTTCAAGCGTTTTGTAAGGAAAAATCATGTTTGCTCGATTTTATATGCCCCAACGGCAACATGAACACATGACTTTTGTACACATCAAAGGCAGTAAGTAGTACCTTTCAAAATGTATAAGTTAATATCGCTTCCTTTTTATGCGGACCGCGCATGACGACAGCACCATCTAGCGGTCACAACTATGGCGAACAATGGAATAGCTTTCAAAATAAACACTAATCGCACAATCATTATTATTATAAAATTGTATTATAAATATAATAGAGTGTAAGTGGGCCACCAACGTAGGTTACCTATATTAGTACATTTTTTTCTTCAAATTTATAAAAAATTATATTCTATTTTTTTGTAGAATTTTCTATAAAACCGTGTTTTTTAGTTTTTTATACTATTAATAATTTTTAATTTTATTAAATATTGAATTGTCATCGGTCCTTGATAAGTATGCCAAATTTCGATTAAATCCGACGTTTTGAAGGAGGTCTAAATCATGTTCAAAGTGTCCGTTACATAGAGACATACTAATATTCAAACATACTGACATATTAGAATACTAACATACGTATAAAGCGTGCGAATAAAAGCGTGTTAATAAACCACAAACCACAAAGCACTATTTATTGCTCGCATAATTATTACATAATGATATATTTCTAGGTAACAAAATGCATTATTAAAAAATGCATATTAATTAATTATATATAAAGTAAATGGTTTTAAGTAATTACCATTTCTGAATAAGTATACTTTTTGTTTTTGTTGCGGAAAATGAAAAAAATATATATATTATATATACGGTAAAAAAGGGCCCATATGTCACAATTCAACATGGCTCGCGTTGTGAGTACATTGCTTTTGCTTTTAATTATTTTTAATTCTTTTGTTTGGGTTTAGTGTTATAAATTTGGCAAGTTATTGAATAATATTTTCTGGAAGGAGGTTCTGGCTTACAAGATAGATAGATAGATCAGTCCTGTGACTGATGACTGTGATTCCATAAACTTTTTGTTCCGACTTTACTATAGGGTCACACCGGGCACTGATTTACTGGGTGACCGGGCCCGTTGTCTGATAAATCCTATAATCTAAAATCCGATATATTCATATATATTTCTAAATTTAAATTACTTAATACAAACAATTCGCGGTGATTTCATAATTTTAAAAAGCTATTATTAATTTTATAAAAGTGCGTAAACTGTATGCCACGGGCTCCCGTATGACCTAAAACCTGACCATATTTTGTGAACAAAAATTTAATCTTAATAGTCTCACTTGTGATAGAAGTTCGACCGTATTTTTTAAGTGATAACTTCTTATGGCGGGTAAACCGTTCGTAACGTAAAGCGTTACGCCGCCACTCTGTCTGGCTTCCCTTTCTCTCACGCATGCGGCAGCAGTAGGCAGGCTCCTCTTCTCTCTCTTGAACCCACATTAGTTTAAGTTATCACTTCTGTCGAGCGTCCTGAGACGCACACGTTTTATTCTTTTAAAGAAATGGAACAACTTTGTTGGTACCTATATATTTTAAGAACTTCATTTTTGACCACAAACACCACTGAATGGTGTTTTAAGTTTGATCTCTTTGTTTCACCGTTGCGCTTATAAACCGATTTGACTGCGTTTTTGTTTGCTTGAAAGGTAGATGGTTTTTAGTTATGTTTGAAGATAATCTGTTCAACGGTTTAAAGTTACTTACAGATGGTTTTCTGATTGACTTCTAGTCTTTTCTAACAGATAGGTAATCCTAATCCTAGTCGGGGGGTTAATAACAGATTACTTATCTAATTAGATCCCAATATGCAATAATATTTTAACCAACATCAAGTAAAAATTTAGATATTCATTTTATTTTGCTAAATTCATTAACTTAATCAATAATTTAAAGTTCGATTCTGCGTAATATTACATGGGAAATGTTCTATTCATGATTTTTTTTAAAATACGGAATTTAACCTGCTTAAATTTAATGAATTTAGCAAAATAAAATCTAAATCTAAATTTTTACTTGATATGGGTTGAAATGTTATTGCAAATATTGCATCCAGTTGGACTATTTGATGTAAAAATATCCCTAATAAATACCTTACTGCGTATGCACAAGTGTATGTTTATATTAATATTATAATGTTTTTCAGATGTTCTTTCTTGTGGCGTTAACATTATTATCGGTGGCATGTGACTGTAAGTATACTTAAATACTAGCTATTGCCTGCTCCACCCGCGTGAATATATTTTTCTTGGATAAAAAGCCCCATGTCCTGATCATGATGAAATCTTTACAAGGCTCCCTCTGAGTCTTTTGGCATTGGAGGTCATATCGACAAATCTGGCAAAAAGGATTACGTCGATAAAACTCTGGATGCAATCACCAAAGTGCCAAATTTCATCTAAATACATTCAGCCGATGAGCAGATGGTAGGCCCACGCAGTAAACAGATGTCTATAGCGTATACAGCGTGGGCCTACCATCGGCTCATCGGCTTTTTACACTCTACGACATGAATGTGCCGGCCCGACCGGGTTGTTACTTGTTCAGTATCTCATAAATAAACCAACGCAGAATAATCGCTTGCTTTTGTGTTTAGTACGCTGCGTAAGATATACGCCGCGCCGGCACAAATCCCCTTCCCTTACCTCATCTATGATCCTTTTGATATCGGAGGTGTACATGGGCTGTGCGCCTTTACCTTTCATACCTGTCATAAGTGCAAAAATGTTCGCCTATGGAACAAATAATAATTTATATTAAATATAAATAAATAAATTAAGTATAATAAATGATTTATAATAATAATAACAATTATTAATTATATGTATTAAAAAAAGACCTGTCAGAGACATAGGCCGAGAGCTATAGACCCGACTAAAGTTGTCCAAAAAGTGACTTCGATGTGAAATCACCAATATCAACTTTCTAAATTCAACGTAAGAATGTTCATTATTTTTTTAAAAAGCGAATATAAACCTTTTAAAAGGTACTCGTCAGGGAAGAGAGTACAAATGTTTATTATTCTAAAAAGTTAAAATACCTATTTTGTAACTTGATGTCATTGTAAGTCGAACTCACGAGGCGATCGAGTCACCGTACTGTTAGTTCAGACTTGCGAAGTCATTTTCGTACAAAACGACTTAACTTAAGGCGAAGGTTGTTCTATTAATCTCAGCCTTAGACTCAAGAACTTGAGGAGTCAAGTCACTTTTCTCTAATATTGATATATTATGTCCTCAGGTTATCCATTTGACTTCGGTTTAGGTGGCCGGGAAAAATCTCAGGCTCCCTCTGAATCTTTTGACATTGGAGATCATATCGGCAAGTCTGACGAAAACGATTACATCGCTGAAACTAAGGCCATAATCGATATTGCTGCTAAAACGGGAAAAATAATCAAGGATGTGACAAAAAAGATTTTCAAAACCAATAATGCTGGCAATCTTAAGAAAGGATATGTTAATTTAATTTATGTCGCGGTTTTGCTTGCCATAATTTGTTAGTCGAAATATTTAGAGCATCCTTATGCACCATTAATGGAGAAAATTTAATGCAAGACACAGAAATATATAATCAGAAAACTCTTGTATACGTATGATATACATTGTATATAGGTATACGAGGCCGCGTCATATAAAAATAATCCTATGAGGCTTCGTAAATTACGTTTATATTATAATATCGCTTATAGCATACAAGAAACACTCTTTATCAAAATGAGGCATAAAACTTGTATGGTGTGTTGCCAATTTTTATTTACAAGGCCATCCTGTACTGCATGCATGTAACGTAATGAAGCATGTTTAATTGTGCACGTGTCACAAGTATGGAATTGAATGAAACCTTACAGCGCATGCGATACGTGATCCGAGAGCAAGGAAGACGCTAGTTGATGAAGAAAGCTAACAAACGTGAACAATGTCGTAATCATAATTATTAATAAACTGATATTTTAACGAAAATTTTTATACTTTCAAATGTACAATATTAATATTTAAATTTAATTTAATTTATGAAATGTATAACTAATTACTTAAGCATTAGTTATTATGCAGATCCATAAAAAATGTTTACCGATATTTGTCTTCTGCTTAACTAAGTTGAATCAATTGATAATATGTAAATAATCATCAATTTCGGAAATCTGTTATTTCATTTAAATGTTGTATATATATACATTTAGAATAAATTAGTATACATTCTGCAGTCTAGTCTTTTATTTTCGGAACCGCGAATGTAATATTTTAGATATTATAGGGGAAGGGATGACCCTACCGCCAAACACAAATTTGAGGCAAATCATATGTGATTTTTTCGAATTTAAAATACAAATTGTGATTATTTCCTTACTGCCCCGCGCAGTTTTACCTGCAGTATATAATTGAAAGTGAAGGTTCAAATACGGTGTGAGTGATATACGAAAAATCTTCTAGAACCCGATTGCAGCGCCACTTACCGGGTCCAATTGTGAATCTAAATCATCCAGGGGCCCACTCAAAACACACACGAAAAAATCATCGAAATCGGTCCAACCATTTAGGAGGTTTTGCGAAACTAAAGAACAGCAATTGATTTTTATATAAATAGAGAAGAGATAGAAGAAGATAGATTAGTCGAATACGAAATTAGTTTTGGAGCGATTCTTTTCTTCTTAACGTATGAATTAGTATAGTAGTTTGACAATTCGTCAATAGTAATTTTATACGAATTCGAAAACTATGAACGTAGCTAACGTAGGTATTTATAAATTGTACTAGACTTACTAACCTAGAATTAGAACCCTAGACCTCAGGATTTCTTAGCTTAAGTACGTTACTACTAGAGCGATGAGTATATAACTTCACTGAATAATATTTTAGGTCATTCGTTCAAGTTTGGTGTGAGAATGGAATTTAATAGTCACATTATCAGGCCAAATCGAAGCTGAAAACGATTATAGGTCGTCTAGCTGCAGAGGCATGGGATTCTTCGGCTGGTTCGGATCTTTGAGTACTTATTTGGGCCATACTGGAATTGGAGGGAACATTGGATACACTAATGAAGATCAGGTACCCGATCGAGCACGGTAACCGTCGGTGATTATAGTGGAAGCAACAAAGATAACGTGGAGGCGCAAGCCGGCAGGGTATGGGGCGAGGAATTCTTGTTGTTGGTGGTGGTGATGTACCTCGCATGCCTACCAAAGTCCTCTTTCTGTATGCTACATTCTAAATATATTGACTGGCGAGCAGGGGCCCATGCCCAGTATAAGGAAAACGTAAAATAAGCGTTCTTTATAAGTTTTGTCTATTATTTTATTCGGAACGCGAGCGTAAAGAGAATGTTATGAAAATTCTCAAATAATTATTTAAAAAAATTATTAAATCTGCGTGCCGAGGTTCCAGGGCGCTTGGACTATCGCTCTCGGTCGCACATGACACGCATGAATCACGATGCACATGATCATGCAATTTTTTAGGTTTCCAAGTCCTGCTCGTTTCGTTTTCTCGCTAACCAAAAAATAGGATTGAATCTGGCGTCTGGCGACTCTCGCTTACTGTCCAGTTGTCAATATCAAATAGATAGTTATTCGTTCTTAATGACCCGTTCGTTCAGTATTAGTTTGTACCATGACCCGGATTATAATAACCAATTGACCATTCATGTGTATTGTGTGGCTCCGTTGATCATCAATACGAACTATCGAACGGCAATCTATGCAACAACCAATCATAGGGATCCGGATCATGCAAAATGAATGATTACAATCATGATTTTACACTATTCAGGTGAAATGACTGAATCAATCATAATTGACGCAGGAGTACTGTCAAAATCACAGAATAAACAAAAGTGTCAAATATTTGCTTGCGTTGCTTGTATCCGTTATCGTACAACAGTTTTCACCGTTCCAATAAGAAAGTATATGTGGTATTGCCCATAAAATGGTATTTGTCGTGAATTGAATTTGATGTGTTAGCATATAAACAGCATTAGGAGGTGCCATCTCAGTATTATTTGTGGAAATGGTCGATCTCAGTGGAGGATCTGATGGGCCGCTGGAACATGCCTTTTCAAATTCTGTTTTCATCATTCCTGGGATAATTGTCATCGGTTTATCAGGTAAAACATGTTCAAAAATCCCTATTGCGTAATTTAGTACAGGTTTTTATTAAAGTAAATAGATTTTATTATAATAATTTCGGTAACACTTGGTTGCTTACAATAGGTGTCAATAAAATAATGTTCATTTAAATTTATATGCCTTAAACTGTACATATCAAGTCATTATTCATTACTATGAAAATTGAATTAATGTCAGCATTTTTTATTATATACTAAATATGCTGCTGGTCCTAAACTTTTAAGCTCACAAAACTCTAAGTAAATTCAGATATTTATTCATATCCCTATATTCAGACAATTATTTAAAATTACATGCAATTAAACATAAATTCTATTTAATAGAATTTATGTTTATACATATATTTTTTTTTTTTACTTTTCAAACCGGTTATTTGTCTGTGTGCCCTTTGACATAGGCCTCCTCCAACTACTACCACTTTGTTCTCTCCTTTGCTGTTCTAGTCCATAGTTTCCCTTCTGTCCTTGCTAAGTCATCCATCCAACGAGTATTCTGCCTTCCTCTTTTTCTTTTTCCTGTTCTTGGGTACCAAACCATAATCCTTCTGCTCCACTTATCAACACCTGTTATTGTATGCCTGGTTCATATCCATTGGAATATTTTGACTTTTAAAGTTACATCAGAAGCTTTTGTTTCTTCCCTTATTTCTGCATTTTTCTTTCTATCTTTTCTTCGCACACCCAACATACTCCTCTTCATTGCACATTGTTTGGTATGTAGGTTTTATGTGATACCCCATGTTTGGCATCCATATGTTAGGACTGGTAAGATGCATGATTCTTTTTCAGTCTTGTATCAAACTTCCTGACCTTTAACACCTCCTTTAGCAACCAGTATCTTTTCCATGAGTTGGCTACACGCCAATTGACTTCCTTATCTCCCATACTCTTTGTAGACATAACTTGCCAACTTAATTTTGTTTAATAAAATATTATGGGCCTAGTACCAGAGATTACTTGACTGTAGGGTTTATAATTATTGGATAATTGTTTCATAAATAAGCCATTTTTTTACAGCCTCTTTTCGGCTGTGGGCGAGTAGTCAGCTGTGAAGCGAAAGGCCGCGGGTTCAATTCCGGCACCAAGCCAAACATTTGTGTGATCAACAAATATTCGTTTTGGGCCTGGGTGTTTTCTCTCCAGAGGGAGATAATATTAGGAGGTGCCCGGTCGTAAATCTACAAGCCAAATATTTCTGTAACATGTGTATAAATCCGGGTATCCAGAGGCCCAAATCCCCTTCCCCTTCCCTTTAAGATCGGCGACGCGCCTATGATTCTTCTAGTATTGTAGGCGTCCATGGGTGGTGGAGATCATTTACCATCGTGTGATCCACTGCATCGTTTGCCGGTCTATGCTGTTAAAAAGACATCATGATTGGTTTATAACTATATTTTCTGTTTGCATATGTCTATAGTATTATTGATTCACCCATAAAAAAATGTAGACTAACTTTAGTTATGGATAGACTTCGTCCAGATACTATGGCAACTCAGAAGTGCATTGTATACTGTGAACCTTTACAACTATAAATTAGGAATTTTTCCGCGTTCCAGTCCCCGAAATACCGGGAAATTGTATGTCTCATTCCGGTAATTTAGTATCGGAATATCCCGAGAAATCAGGAATTGATTCAAAGATAAAATGCTTATGTACTTATAAATTAGGAATTTCTGGTAACGGGTGTTTATCCCGGATTATTATTTTCCGGTCCCCGGGAATATCAAAATAACCGGAAAAATAAAAACCCCAAAATGAAATGAAGCAGCAATTAAAGATATTTTACGTTTCGTAATAACAATGTTTATGTTTAACTTCTATGCAAGATATTAAACCCTTAGTTCCCAAAGGGGTCTACGGGAGACTCGACGGGGGTCTACGCTGACGTGACAAAAAGTGGGGGGTTCACAATTCGTAAGCGGGGGACCACGAAAATTTATCTGCTTTCGACAGTGAAGAACTAAAATGTTGGCTTGACTTCGCCTATTAATGTAGGCAAATAATATTTTAAGAAGCTCAGCTCACATTTTTTGTCGAGTTTTGGGAATATGGCAGTAATGTAGCTGCAGGGGGTCCACCGGAACCAGCTTATTTTTGGAAATGGTCTATGAGAAAAAAGTCTGGGAACCTCTGTATTAAACGGACACCTATATAGTATTATACTAAAACACTTGTCTAGTCAATACCCCTTCGGAAAGAGTGTGTTACATAAGCAATAAGCGATTTTAAATAACTTTTTTATTGACGGCCTCCGTGCCGCCGCGGGCGAGTAGACGGCTGTGAAGCGAGAAGCCGCGGGTTTGATCACCGCACCGAGAAAAATGTTTGTGTGATCCACAAATATTTGTTTCGGGGTCTGGGTGTTGTGAGACCGAAAGTCTCTTGTAGCGCCTGATATGACACAAGACTCGTATCTTACTGTGGGTTCAGGACTATGTATGTGACTGTTGTGTATGTGTTTATTTATTTATTCTGCTACGACAAAATAACAGCACTGCATCTCATCATCATCAGTGTGTAAATGTAATGTCGAATTAAGCCCGACTCAAATTGCTGGATATACACTGGCTGAAATGTTTATTTGTAGCGAATGAAATTCATAAGAAAAATCGATTGATTTCATCTGTTGAGGTAGAGACGTGTGTGTGACTGGGTGGTTATGTGGGCGGGATACCACACACCCACCACTGTAACTCCTGTAAACCAAGATCGACAATGCTACGCACATTTGACACCGAGCAATGAAGCTCGACGAGTCTCTGGGAACAGTAATCTGTCTCTATCCCGCAACGAAATTAATGAAATGGAAACATAGGGAGGAGTTGGAAATATACACTTTTTTCCACTGAGCTTTTCCTCATTTTCCCTCGTACTCTCATCAAATCTTAAGTATTATTTCGGACCACCCTCGAGGTAAATAAATATAAACATCTAAAAAAGTAAACGTGTTGAATTGAGAACCTTTGTTTCTTTTCGTCGGTTTAAAATCAGTCCATATTCAGCGGATATATCACGTATGTAACATTAAAAAACCAGGCGAATTGAGAATCCTGCTTTTAAAATCAGTTGAAAATATAAATTAAACGCAATGCAAGTCAGTCAATACGAGTTCAAGAATAATTTACGAGTCTACACTAATATTATAAAGAGGAAAGATTTTATTGTTTTTTTTGCATTGAATAGGCTCTGAAACTACGGGACCGATTTGAAAAATTCTTTCACCATTAGGATCCTACATTATACCTGATGAACATAGGCTACTTTTTATCGCGGAAACTGCAGATCACGCGGGCGGAGCCGCGAGGTAAAGCTAGTAACAAAATAAATACATATTACATTATCTGGTTATTTAACGACGATTAATAAAATAAATCGCTTAAAACTGTTATCGTGAGCCACGCGTATTATCAACAAGCCTCCACGTACAGCGCGTCAGATAACTCTCGTGTTCCAAGCTACTCAGTTCTTCCCACAATGGCGGACGTCGAAGAAAATATGGAAAAGTTGAGGAGTCTAGACGAAATACTGAATTCGAATGATCCGTCGAAGATGCCATCAACTAAGGAGATATTGGAGATGTTGGAGACATCAGAGCTGCCTGATGAGATGAAGGAGAATCTGAGGCTGATGTTGACTGGGCACGTGCCACAGGTGTTTGGAACTAACGAGTCAAAACTGGCGATACTGTTCGTGATTCTAATGTTTTTCGTGATATGTAAGTGTTTAGTGAAATGTTTATGGATGATATAATTGGCCAAGTGCGAATCGAGGTGCATTAACAGTTTCGTACAACACCTAAATCTTAACGTTTTTTTAAAGATGACGAAACTAGCACCTCGCTCGCACCTGATGTTGAACGCCACGCTTGCCCATAAACAAAAGCAATACTATTTACACCATACAAAATCTTGCATTACAAAGCACTGCATGGCATTTTTTAAGGTCGATCATCAGTATTAGCTCGAGAATTTTTGGTCTTTTAAATTACAAGTCGATCCTTCGACTTAATATCAATAAAAGTAGTTTTGTGACATTTATCACAATGTATGCATAAATTAATAACAATGAAATCTTATAATAACTATATTATTACAACGTCCGGAAAATCATCGGTAGCCTAATGGGCAGTATGGACTGCTGAGACAGAAGTCGCAGGTTCGAAACCAGAAGCACTTCTGACTTATCGCGGTTACGTGTGTATCCATTTCATTTATCATTTGCTTTGAAGGTGAATGAAAATATAGTGAGGAAACCTGCATTTCGAAAGATGTAGATTTTAAGAATTTAAAGAAAGTAAATGTTGTCTACCAACCGCATTAGGTAAGCTAGGATGAGGCCTAACCCTTCTCACTAATTGAAGAGGCTCTTCCCAGGAACAGGACAGCATAGTAAAAGTAACTAGACTGATATTATTCTGCAATAACATTTTTTATATCGCTTGCCTTTTGTTTAACTAAGATTAAATATTTTTTTTTCTCTAATTAAATACCTAAATGATTGGTTTGACCCAAAAATAAATTATAACGCTCGGCTACATGCATTTATCGACAAGTTATCGCAACTTTATGTCGTACAGATAAACAATAAACTAAATACAATAAACACGACATAACTTTGTTACACTGATAATGCTAGTAGTAGGCATGTTGTGAAATCAGTGTGTTAAACAAACATACTTTTTAATGACAATTTAAATATACACATACATATTTCAATTATTCGTACTCACGTCTGTAATGGGGTAGGTAAAGGTGTAGCCAGTACACCTACATTACGCCGAGCGTATTTTCGTCCCATGATGTGACAGGGGGCGAGCCTATCTACCAGGTAAATTTGCAAAACTTAGATATTAAATAATAAAGATATCTGGACGATGATTACTGTGATTTTTAGGTCAACATGTTTTAGTTTTAGGCGTGGGCCCGGCCCACACCCTTGCCGCGATTCCACACGTGGAAACACTTGAATATATGTACCTTTCTGCTCTTTTTTCCTCTTCGATCTACATATTTATTTTTAAATGAGTTTAAAAAACAATGTTTTATGAAAAAGTTTCCTTATATCTGTATTTACTAGAGTGACATTGTTTACTCCATGATCATTCATTTATATAAGATAATTTGCTTTAAAAGAAAGTGAAAATACGTTAAATTATCTATCAGTTTTTTAGGAATAAGTCTAGACATAAATCCATTATATTTCCGCGACATAATGCAAATTAATGTTGATAGCAATTATTATTGTCAGTTGCTATCTTGTTTAAATTAAGAAATTATTGTTTCAATATAAAAGATCGATAGTTCAGTTCAAGCTGTTTTTAACACGCTTTTATTAGCTTCATACGTATGTTTGTATGTAACAGAAGCTTTGAACAAGATTTTGACCTCCTTCAAAACATCGGATTAAATCCAAATTTGGCATACTTATCAAGGACCGATGACAATTCAATATTCAAAAAATATATGTATTTCTGAAAAATAAAGAATAGTTTAAAAAACTAAAAAAACACGCTTTTATAGAAAATCCAACTATAAAATAGAAAATAAATTTTAATAAATTTGAGGAAAATAATGTAGTTTAAATGTATTGTAAAAAAAGCGTGGGGTGCACGGGGTCAATAGTTATAAATATTTTATTATATAACGATATTGTAACATTTCAATGAAAGTTACATTTTGCAATCCGCGCGGTATTTCTAGCCCATTATATGTTGGGAATTTTCCAAATAAGTGTCTCCCCACTTGGGAATTGGATTCGAGACCTCCCATTTCACAACAGATTTATCAAATCAACAAAGCGATGGCTTTTATATCAAAGTTAAATCAACATAATATCTGTTATCGAAATTAAACGATTTCTTTATCGATAGATACTGAGTGAAAAAGTATTGCTATCGTACAATTATAAATCGACACGTAATACATCATTTGGTACGTTTTCGATAAATCTGTGTTCGAATGATAGTGTTTAGTTTATCTTGAGGTGTCATTGTATATTGTGGTGAGTTTTATTATTTAATTAATATTTAAATTTATAGTCTTATTTTAACTCGATAAGATATTTTGAAGGTATGTTAAGTCTGCCAACCCGCTTTAGGCCAGCGTGGTGGACTAAGGCCTAATCTCTCTCATTCAGTGGAGGAGGCCCGTGCCCAGCACTGGGATGTATATAATACAGGGCTAGTAAAAAATAAATTTAAAACTGTATCTGCCGGTTTGTTCAAGCTTCAAGCAAACTACTGGCCCGGTTTGAATAAAGTTTTAAGCTTATAATTAGACTTAAAATTGATATATTTTTTACCGTAAGAGCCAGTGATATAATAGTTAACTTGTCCAACTGGAGCTGCGAGTAAAATATAATTTTAATATCAAATTGTAATATGCTATGGTGGATATGATAATCTCTGTTTAATGCTATAGATAATAATAGACGCATTTTTTTTATAATGTGAAGGGCATGGTCACTTCAATTCGCTGATTTTATTACGGTTAGACAATTTTTCATTAACATGTTTAGTATTTTGCACTTTTTCCAATCTTGAGCATCCGATAACTGACTGTGACCAGCTTTTACCAAATTGGCTGTATGAGTGATAAAGCCATGCTGTAGACAGTTTTGTCTCTAGTCAAAAATTGCTCGACCGAGTCGTTAACACTGTCTCACAAAAAACCGGTAGCGGCTTGTTGCTCCGTTTTGTACGGTGAGGGAGATATCTGGAAGCCTAAATTCTAGTCCCCTCCCAATCCCTAAATTATCCCATGCATTTAAGGTCAGCAACGCGCCTATGATTCTTCTGATATTGTGGATGTACATAGACAGCAGAGATCACTTACGATAAGATGACCCACTTACTCGTTTGCCAGCCTATGTTATAAAAAACCTATTCCACTAATACCTCGAGCCAGCGTTTTTGGATCCGTCCGTGGAATTCTACCCAAGGTACGATCCAACATTTGCGACATACGGGACGCAACCTGCCTATGTGGTTTCCTCAAAACGTGGCCATGTATCGTTTCCATTAAAAAAACACCTTTTTCTACACTAGCTTACTATCGCCTCAAAGTGAGAGTGTATTGTCTTAACACAATATGTTGTAAAGTACTGAGATATAAGAGGACATTGTTAGTAGAAAACAAAGCACACTTAAGAGGCTACACACTATCAGGCTATCAGTGTAATACAGTTATTCGGGTGCAACCGGCGAGTTCAGTATACATATTTCCTTTTAAAAGGAGTGTAAACAGCATTAAATTCTGTACTTTTGTTACGTATATGTACTTTTTGTAATTATTATTGGTAAATATCCTTTCCTACACAAATTATTAATGTATAATTTTGGATGTTTGTTGGTTTGTGACTTTGCAATCAATTATCTACGCTTTAACAACTGAACGGATTTTGATGAAATTTATCGTACAGGTAGGCCATGACCTGGATTAGAACATAATTAAAGCTAGTTTAAATTATTATTGTTTTATTGCCGAATGTAAAAAGTAAAAAAAACGCTAAAGAAAAGCACTGATTATCTATCCACCATGTTATATCCATAGCAAATAATACATTCTAGATTTAACTTTTGTAATAGAATAGATAAAATAATTAAACGCTATTCTAAAAGAATTTTCCCGCGCAAACAGAAAATGGCGGACGAAAACGATGCCCGACCGTCACTCAACCTTGGTGGCGTTCTTAGCGAAAAATTGACAGAGACAATACAAAACATGGATCTACTGACCGTTCTACAGAAAATGGTAGCAACAACACCAGAAGACGAGGAATCTGAGGAAGTGCGGGAGAAATTGAGGGGAGTTTTGAAGCAATACGAAAATATGGATCCCGTTGAAAAGGAGCAACTCACAGCTCAAATTAAACAGGGGCTAGTTCAGAAGCTCAGTATGAAATTGAAAGACGGTCATTCCATCAAACTGGATGGAATAGAAGATGCCATAAGGGAAGCTGTCGTTTACCGGCTATATTTTGTAGGAATTGGAGTGTTTCTTTTAATTTTATTACTTGGTATGCATTTAATGTTTTTTTTTTGTGGGGGAAAAGGCGTATTATTGATCTAGTGGCAACTTAATATCATGTGCGTCATGTTAGGTCCATAAGTTCATTTAGTATTTTCACTGGAATCATTCGGTCATAAATAACTTTAGCCTGAAAATAAATTACATAACCACAGACCGCACATAATAATTGATTATTATGCGCAATTACCCGTATAATAACTGTTTATTAATTGATGTAAAAAATAAAATCTGTTTGCAAATCAACGTGTCAAAACTACAAGTGAAGCATTTACTGCGTACTGATTGACGAGACCTGCAGATCGCTCGCCTAATGTTAATCGCCACGCCTGCCCATAAACAGAAGCAACACCACACAGAACTTTGAATTACAAAGTATCACATGGCACTGGACTGCGTCCATCGCCGCGAAACATAATAGGATAAAGTGTAATTATACCCTGTAATTTTACTTGCTTTAACGTCCTACAAATCGAAACAACAATGCTTACGCAATGTTGCTTAGCAGGAGAAGTAGGTAAAGCGGTGGCGCCATTCCGCAAGGCCTCTCGCATACGAGGGACCTACCACTTGATTCATAAGTATAGTGACCGTTGGCTCATTGTTCTATGTCAGTACATAAGACGAAGAAGATTTATTCATTTATTTTGGTTTTCCACCAGACAGCACTAAATTAAATCTACTATATTATACGTGATCTGTGACTAAAAGCATTAGGTAAAGTAGATACATTATTACTTTTATAACAATATTGGTGCAAATACGCAGTAACATGTCAAGCCACATCGAGTAAAAATTTAGATATTAATTTTATTTTGTTTAATTCATATTTCATATAAAATAAAAGGTAACATTCCCCATGTACGACTGTGCAAAATATAACTTTATTTTTTTAATTTAAGCTAATGAATTTTGCACAATAAATATCTAATATTTCAATTTTTAATTGTTGTGGTTCAAAATATTATTGCGTATTTAATTTTAAATCCATTTTACCCTATACACTGTGGCATGTGATGCGGTAAAAAATCCAGTGGTATCTACCTATTTAAACAATTTGCTGCAAAAACAAAGTCAATCGGTGATTTGCAGCCAATTATGATGTTAATCTTATCTAAAGAAAATCATTTGTTATGTCATAATTATTCATTTTGCGATAAAAATATTGTCGGTGGCGAATGATATGTTTTTACAATTTATTTTGGAAACATACATCGTTAATGTTTGTAATTGTTTTTAGTAGCTTGAATGACGAAACGTGTAGGTCGCTTTTATATCCAAGCACGGCAAAGTGACTGCACTACACCTGATGGTAAGCGTAAGTACAGTCCAACAAACTAGCTACCACCAACAAACAATGAGTTATGCTGTTATTTGAATGAGTTATTTTTGAATCGTGCCGGCCTGTATAAATGCTTCTTCCGTCTTCGGAGATGGAAGAAGCAAATCGAGGGACCTGCGACAGAACAGGTGGATGCCCGATGCAGGCAAAGTGATACAAGGATATACCCCTATATCCGCCCTAACCAACCATCAAGTCATGTCGAAAGCCCCTAGGGAGAACCGACTATACACTGGATCCTGGAACGCAATCCACACAAGGTGTGTAGATCACTATGGCATACATATAAGATTACATACAGATCTTGTATCGTAGGTATCAAGAACTACGAGAGACTAAAGGTCTCACAACACCCAGACACGAAACCAACCTTTGCGAATCACGCAAACATATCTTTCGGTGCAGGATGCAACCTGCGGCCTCTTGCTTCACTATCGGCTACTCGTTATATGCGTCAGAGGGGTAGTCAACAATAATAAAAGCCTATCTATCCCTCATTATTTTTAATAATTTCTAATCTGCTTTATAAATCATGCTATTATGAAAGATATTGACATTCACAGGTAGCTGTTTAAAATACTTCTTATTACTAACTAATTTAAGCGCCTCTCATTTGATAATAAGGATAAAACATGTAAATAATTAACATAAATTTATTAACCAACGAAGTTTAATACGCAAATGCAAAAAAATAAAACACGCGAATGATGCACCACGTTGTTTATGACTCATTTTCCGAAGGCTTCGTTGTACGCAGGCCCATGAACACGTGATAGCATCTATCTCATTCCCTCGCAGAATAAATGTGTTTCTTTCTACTGTCGTTTTTTCGTTTCATCTAATTTTCAAATCACAACGGTGCTAAAGATGTTTCACTTCAAAAATGCATTGAGATATTTGAGTTTGGGCAACACCTCTACTAACTATATATTTTTTACTTAGTACGGCAATGTGACTACACTGCACCTGATGGTAAGTACAATGCAGGCCAGATATAATTTCCACCGTCGAGAGATGTTGCGTCACTCATCAGAATTATACCACCGCGACCTGAAATTACTCTAGAGAGTACTACAGAGAGAGTACAAGTAGAGGGTACTTGAGGCAAGAGCGGGGTAAGGTTGAAACCTGCTGCACCTATTAACGATGGTGATTATTTCACTACATATCAACTTTGCATGCAATTATTTCTCTCAAATTTAAAGTTTTGCCTTTGTTCCAGTTTTCTTCGGGTACAAACTTTACAAATCAATAAAGGAGAAGGAGAAGAAGCGAGAAGAAAAGAAGAAATTCAAACAAATGAAAAAGAAGAAGTAACCTAAGTGTTGAAGGATTTTATATTGATGGCGTTTTTGGTAATATACGAAATGCTACAATTTTCAGTATGTTATGGGTATTTTTAAAAGAATAGCTAAATTATATTTTTAAATATAAAATACTAACCATGGACTAATGATCTAAATAGATGTCGTAAATATTTCAATCTGTATGTAACCCAAACGTGCCAATTTTTACTGCCTACACTGACATTATCACTGCGGTGTGTACTACAGGAGTAGCGCTCAACTGAGTGGGTTCCTGTGGTAGTGGAGCGGTGCGGGAGGGACGAGTCGTGAGTATTCTCACGTTTCTTTCATGACGTGTGTAGTGTAACAGTAGTGTTGTCATATTTTTTACTTTATAAAGTTCCTTGTTGGCATAAATTGAGCTGCACTAATTCAAATAAATAATATTTCAATGTAGTGAAATATTGTAAATCAGTTTAGAAAAGAGCAACGCTAGTTTCTTGCCCATTCTTCTTTAACGAAACTGCATTCCGAACTGACGGTAAAGATACAATTTTACTGAATCTAAATGAATTGACATTTTAATTATTCAATAAATTATTTGATTTCCTTAATTACCCCTCCCGCACTGCTTCACTACCGCACGGACCTACTCAATTATGCGCTACCTCAATAGAGTTTATACAATGCGTGTTGCCCTATATTTGGAACGTAAAGGACATACGGCGTCTATTTACATCCTTGGTCCGTGGTACAGACTGTGTTAAACACTTTTTTCTCAATATTATTAATTATTTATTTTAACATTCCACGCGTTTTCATATTACATTGTCAATTTTAATTCCTGTGGATTTTAATTGTATTAGTTCTGAACGCATATGAATCTAGAATTCAAATATGTTATTCATTCAATGTCAAGGTATTATTTACACTGTAAAGAAACTTGATTCTCTTTATGGATTGTGGGGGTCAGACGGCGGGTCTCCCCATATACGAAATTCACCGTTTAATTATGGAAAGGCGGATCCTGTTATAGGACATACCAGGATATAGGTAGGTAGGATAACGCCTGCACCACGCCAAAACAAGAATGTGAGAAAAAATTAAACATAATTTTAACGTTTCTTGCCTTTGAAATTATTAAAATTTATACAACACTGACTTGTTCAACCATTATTTTTCTAGAATATTTATGTCAATCAACCGTTATCTATAAATATAATATTTCGACTCTATTTTACTCTAAATTTAAAAACTTGGTATTTTTATAGTTTTTCTCTTATATGTCAATCAAGGTACTTTCTAAAGAAATATTGGTACCGCTCTATTTTACCTACCTAACACCTGATAATGTTTTTTAGTTATTGTGTCAGGTCAATTAACCGTTATTTTTCTAAATATTGTTTCGATTTTATTTTACCCTGACTAGAAAATAATGTATGTTTATTTCATAGTTATCGAAAACGTCACACTAGGTTAAGCACGGCACAACATGACCGATGAGGCTAATAGCGTTTAGACGTTTGGAAAATTATGCATTCCTTTTTTTTAAATATGTTTATTGGCAGGCGTACCTTACCATCAGGCGAGCGATTGCTCGTCTTGTCATTCAATGAAAAAAAAAAAAAACTATATTTATCAATATAGTAATTTGTTGTCAACTTGAATTTATTATCATAATAATTATCATGACAATCTTACTACTATTATAAATATTTAAATAAAATAAAAAATGGGTGCGTGTACTTATGTACGCGCGTGAGAAGTTATACTTCTTTGGCATCATTAAAATATAAACTAGAGACATGTTGATAAATATTATAAATATGAAAACAGTGATCAGAGGTGACGAGCGTACCAACATGCGCGACTAATATCGAGGTTCAATTCCTATTTTGTTGGTAGCTTTTTTTTCGAGACTTAATGAGCGGTTAAGCAGACGGCTAGTGATGTTCATGTACAAAAAACATCGATATTTTTTCCGATATAATATATCGTGTACAAAAAATATCGATATTTTTTCCGATATAATATATCGAAATATTGTATCGATATATAGCGATATATCGGTCAAAAATATCGATATTTTCGATATATCGAATTGTAGGAAGGAAAAGACTTTCTTAGTAAATGATTAACAAAAATAATATCGAAGAGCTAAAAAAAAATATATCGATATTATATATCGACTTCAATGATGCGATAATATCGCATTGATTCGATATATCGAACAAATGTATCGATATTTTATCACATATCGATATATATCGAGCACCCCTACAGACGGCTTCATACTGTTAATTTTGTGTCACAGGTGCGCGCGCAAATTAAAATTTCACTCTCATCATTTTTTCATAACGCGCCTAAAGAAGTATAACTAATATAATATATCGAAATATTGTATCGATATATAGCGATATATCGGTCAAAAATATCGATATTTTCGATATATCGAATTGTAGGAAGGAAAAGACTTTCTTAGTAAATGATTAACAAAAATAATACGAAGAACTAAAAAAAAAAAAATATATCGATATTATATATCGACTTCAATGATGCGATAATATCGCATTGATTCGAAATATCGAACAAATGTATCGATATTTTATCACATATCGATATATATCGAGCACCCCTACAGACGGCTTCATACTGTTAATTTTGTGTCACAGGTGCGCGCGCATCTTAAAATTTCACTCTCATCATTTTTTCATAACGCGCCTAAAGAAGTATAACTTCAATAATATATTATTATTTATAATTGATACAAGTCTTATTTTATTATGCATCTATTTGGAAAGTAGTTACGATGTTTATTTGCATTTATGGAATCAGTCGATTAAATTTCTGGCTGATGAATCCATAAAATTCGCCAGAATCTAGAAAAAAATGTTTTTTTTTATAATAAAAAAGGTATGACCATATGTATTTCTAATAGTACCTATTGTAGGTTTTCTACGAATGTGCCAACTTTGTAAACTTCCTTATTTTTTATAACATTTACGAAAGAATGCATCATTTTTCAATCGTCATTTCTATGGATGACTGAATTAAATATGTAGTTTAAATATTTATTAGGGAGAATTATCTTTTGATGATTGAACTTTTTCTTTTATTTTTTTAATAGTTTAATATGAAAGTCTCCTCTCTACTTGGCCGGAAGTGACTATTTGTAAAGAATTGTTAATCTACGTTTAAAAAATATTTTTAACTTAGATGGCTCTATAAATCAACGATTTTTGACGTGAATACTTTGTACGAAAACTTTGTTGGTGAGATGAGTGGGATTATTGGGGTTGTTGTTTTTTTTTTCACCATACATAATACTGTCGTGTTTATTTTAATTTACGATTACGATTCAGATGTCTATGCGGATGAGCCCAAGATGTATTCACACGTCAAAATATGGACTACTGCCCAAATATTGGCAAACCCCAGCTCAAAAGGCCTATTGACATTCCTCTATTGTTTTTATTTGTACCACATGTTATGTGAATTGATTATGTTATATCCATAAAATATATTTATTTTTACATTTGATATAATGTTTTATTGATCCTGCTTCTTTTTTCCGAGTAATATACAAGTGAACAGTGAACCAATATGGAGGCGCGGTGGTTCTTACTCTCTTTTCCTCTCCACTCTTGCTGAAGACGAAGCTATATCGATAATCTAAAACCTTAGTTCCCAAAGTGGTCCAGGTGGACCCCCAGGGCTCCAGCGTGACAAATATGGAGGTATACAATTCGTAAGCGGGGGACCACGAAAATGTATCTGCTTTCGATAGTGAAGAACTAAAATGTTGGCTTCACCTATCAATGTAGGCAGATAATATTTTAAGAAGCTCAGCGACTGTTAAGGCCCATTTACATGATGCCATTTTCTTGTACGTACAAGGGCAATAATTGAATGCAATACATTACGCGCAATAATTGATCTTCAAGTATTGTAAGCAACTGTTTACACGCGGGTATAAGTAAAAAAATGGAATGCAATTATTGTATGCAAGTATTGACATAAAATAATTGCAAATGTCTTTTGTTTACACCAATACAATTATGTTTAGGCGATTATTGCTTACAAGTTTTGACTTGTCTAAACACAGGCTTGTACGAGCGTGTACCATTTATTAGCGGGTAGCTTCAAGTATTGCACGTATTTGCGTTGGCAAATTTTTCATTCAAGTGTTGAACGTTTTAGAAACTGTGTTTATTGAGATGCATGAGTCAAAAAGTGTTTAAATTCGGTTCTGCTGATTTAATCAAGTTCATAGAGATTTATCGCAAACATGAGTGTTTATATATATTTATTTGACAACCTCCGTGGCGCAGCGGGCGAGTAGCCGGCTGTGAAGCGAGAGGCCGCGGGTTCGATCCCCGCACCGAAACAAATGTTTGTGTGATCCACAAATATTTGTTTCGGGGTCTGGGTGTTGTGAGACCGAAAGTCTCTCGTAGTTCCTGATACCCACGACACAAGACTCGTATCTTACTGTGGGGTCAAGACTATGTATGTGAATGTTGGGTGTATTTATTTATTTATGGGAAATTTGTTTCTCAATATTTCTTGCCTCAGAAGAGCAGCAACGATTAATACACCCTCACTCACTGCACTCATGTTTGCAAATGAAGAGAGAATCCAATTGAATACAAGAATTGCTTAAGAAATTATAGCATGTGTTGTTTACACCAATATAAGTTTTGATACAAAACTTGTATAGCAAATCAAGAATGTTTCGTTTTGTTTAGACCATGCAAGTCATTTATTGCTTCAATTTAATTGTATGCAACAGGCAAGAAACTGGTATCGTCTAAATGGGCCTTTATTTACACCAATATTAGTTTTGATACAAAACTTGTATAGCAAATCAAGAATGTTTCGTTTTGTTTAGACCATGCAAGTCAACTATTGCTTCAATTTAATTGTATGCAACAGGCAATAAACTTGCATCATCTAAATGGGCCTTTACACCAATATAAGTTTTGATACAAAACTTGTATAGCAAATCAAGAATGTTTCGTTTTGTTTAGACCATGCAAGTCATTTATTGCTTCAATTTAATTGTATGCAACAGGCAAGAAACTTGCATCGTCTAAATGGGCCTTAACTTGTAAAAACTTGCATATTCCATATTCAGTACGTGTCGAGACTTGCAAAGCGCCGAAGGGAGTCCACCGGAACCAGCTAAATTTTGAAAGTGGTCTATGAGAAAAAAAGACTGGCAACCTCCGATTTAAAATGAAACCGTGTCCACTCAATGGTGATCAATAAAAGTCGAGTGTTTGCGAATTTGATCCTTTATAACGCTCATAGCATTGGTTTACTCCAATCGTTTCAACATATTGTAGACGCAGACAGGCAATAGAACATTTACCCCGAGTTGTTTTGGGTCCACCGCATAACCTATACGCATACTCACCGTTAAAGCAAGTGATAATTAACAATTATACTCGTGACAGAAAAGTCAGAGGTGCTTGCTCTTGGGGCTGGTTTCGAACCTGCGACTTTCATCTGGATAGTCCGTACCACTTTGAGCTAACGCTGTTTACTGGATGCCTTCTTGAAAGCAGTGATTATATTAATGCATATCTTTCAGATAGAATACCCCTCTAATGTCCGAATACTGAAAAGCTACTTAGCTGTCTGACGGGTAACGGCTACTTATTTTCATACAATTTTGACAGCTAAGAGGGATTTAACTTGTTTAAAACGATCTTAAATACTTAAGTTGCGTTTCAGTATACGGGCGTAAGACAATTTTCGTACACCAAATATTATAAAAAATAAAATTCTACATTCCAATGAACTCTACATAAAGCCGCTGTGACAGGGGTACCTTTTCTAAATGAAGTCCGTATTATTGTTAAAATACCCCTTGATGAAATAAGAGTTATTGAGTGGAAGAGCCTTGCTGTAGACAGTTTTGTCTGCATGAATGAGCCGGCTGGACAGGGTCGTTACCACTGTCTTACGGAAAATCGACGTAAAGTAGTGGCTTGCTGCTGCGTTTTCTTACGGTGAGCGATATCAGGAGACCCAAATTCCTCTCCTCTTCCCAATCCCTTAATTATCCCCTTCCTTTATGGTTGGCAACGCGCCTATGATTTTTCTGGTATTTTACCATACCAAAAAAAAAACTTATAATGAAATAATTAATAAAATAAAATAATTCTTTTGACCTTCTTCTATTTCGTATAATATTTACCCAAAATTCCAATTGGTCGATTTTTTTATACTACAGATAAGCATCATCTTGGTAAGTAAATAGGTTCAATATTCGATAGTTATCAAAATAGCAGCTAAAATTATAATTATTATAAAATCTCTGTAATTATGATTTTCATAAAGTTTTAAAGGCTGGCAAGACATATAGGATCGCTCTGGTATTGTAGGTGTCCATGAACGACTATGATCACTTGCCATCACGTGATCCAAATCCTGCTCGTTTGCCCCCTTCCTATAGTAAATGTCCAGCTTTATAATTACACTGAGAAAAAGATTTTATTAAAGTTAAATAAAATGGCTTTATTATGTGTATCAAAAATCGGATAAAGTATAATAGCTTAAAATACACATCAGGGAAAAAGTAGCGAAACATTAAAAGAAAAGACAACATCCAGATTGGAATATGCATGGAGGATATATTCCAAAGTCATTTTATTTTCCAAAAAAATTCATAGGTTTTAGAATCTTGTTTTTTTTCCAATAGCTTCCATATACCAAGGCGTGTATAAACGTGGCATAACATACGATATAACCATTGCATGTGACTTCACTTCTTCATACGAGTATCATATCCGAATAATATATCCCATCTTTTATATAGTGAAAATACATTTTTTATTCACTAAATTGCATTAAACAGGTTAATATGTTGTGTTGGCGAAATCGATGAAACTGGCTAAAAACAATTTGTGACTTTTTAGTTGTGAGAACACAACTTCATATATGGAGTACCGCGTGTATTGTCGCAGTAAGATCTGATATTTTATATTTAGTATACATACTTTATTTTATTGTATACCAATTTTCTGGTAACATGTTTCATTAAGGCCCTGTTCACAATCTCCAAGTAAACGCTATTTACGTTAACAAATGGCCGTGTTATGTAAAAAAAAGTTTTTTTTTGCAAAATCATACATGAAACATTTTCGATGTACGATTTTACGAAAAGAAAAATATTGTAGAATTAAGTCTATACGGAGAAACGTACGTCAAATATGTTGCTGGATGAAATGTTGTCAAATATCTGGCAGATAAAACTTAAACAGACATTGTGAAACAGGTCCTAAAAAATATTTAACTATATCATTGGTATGTTTTTAAACATCGATATAATGAAAAATAAAGCCAGATTTCCCGATTTCGTCCGCGAAGCATGCGATATAACCACAGTTCAAAAACGGCGACGATACAGCAATCCCTCATATAACGCGGTTTTTATGATATAAATACATAAATATATTGGATTACCGACACAAGTCATAAGCACAAACTTGATTCGTCCAATAGCGTTTTCATAGCTCGGATTGGTGGAATGAAGAAGCGCGGGGACTAGTGATTCACCTGATTGGTCCGTTAGTCGATGTTTGTAATCCATTGGACTAAACTGTAGGCCTAGTACACGTTTTGATAGTTTTCTAAAACGATAAGTTTTCCTTTACTCTTCATACATTAAGTAGCAGTAGACACCAGTGGGAACTATGATGAATTAAATTTGCTAGTATTTTATATTAGTCGAATACGAAATTGGTTTTCGAGCGATTTGTTTCCTTTTAACAGTATAGGGATACTAGTTAGACGCTTCGTCAATAGTAATTTTATACTAATTCTTTAACTATGAACGTATTTGTAACTCATACTAGACCTACTGCTCCAACAACGTGTGCTCACGACTCGTGCCGGTATCAATGATAGAAGTGCAAGTTGCGGACGCACAACCCGCGGTACCGAAGGCTTTGCTGTACCGTTCGCAGCGTTCTTTGCTAATGAACACGCAATGCCACGAGTACATATAACTTTATTTCGACTCAGACTTATTGACTAATAGTTTTAAGCACGGTGGTATATTTGAAAGCCGTTTTTTGGATCCACAGTAGTGAATTTGACGCCTCGATTTTAGAATTTCAGTGCCATATATTTTTTTTAATATTTTTTGTGTGTTAACAAAAATTAGTTCAGCCAAAAAAAAAATGTTTTTCTCAACAATAGCGTAAATATTTCATCGACATATACATTATCTCTGAGTTGTGTTTGAAAACAATATGTTCTTCAAATATATCAAACTCCTAATTTTTAATAACACACACATAATGTATTGCACAAATCAAAAAAGTATACGTATATTACGAATATATGGCATTTTTGAATAACACTTGCATGCAGTGTAGACAATATGACATCAGTTGTAACCGTGTCTTAATTCTCTATTCTGATTTGTATAAAAACTTACGCAAACCCTGGATAAAATATCAGATAGTTCGATTTTACGGCCTGCAAGTTATGAAAAACATCAAGCTGCATCGCATACAGCCGGAATGTCTTAATAATTTGAATTCAAAATCTGAACAGCACCTTAATCTTATTAATTCTGAATGTGTGTGAAGTATTTTAAATTGTATGTGGTCCGGGGCATACTGATTTCAGATTATAAGTTCAAATCATTGATTCAGGCATGAAATTGCGGCAACACAAGGCTATCTAAGTATATGTAAGTAATAAGTTATTCCGGTCGAACTTTTTTTTCTTTAAATAACATCATCTCTATCAAAATTGTTAATAGACCAAATTGTAATATCTTTTATCGTGGTAATAAAATAATGTGATAAATGTAGCGAACATTTTTTTTTCGTTTATTATTTTTTAATCGATTTAAAAATATAATATTTACTCATTGCCACTAATATTTTTCTAGAATTAATTTAAATGCTCATAGTCTCACACATAAACTGTACCAAAGTATAAGTTACTGCTTTTTTATATTTTATATAATTTTTTACTACCATAGTTCTTTCCCAAAATCGAGGCGCGCATAGAAAATCAACGATAACGTATAGAGAATATTACAATATTATTATTTCTTTTACAACCTTTTTATATACCTGATTACACCACGATATCACATTTTTTCATATTTAAGAAACCTGGCCGTACTTCTAACAAAACACGTACGCATAAATATATTGTTTTTTTTTTTTAAACGTGGACTAACTTTGTTCTTGGATTAAGGAAGGGCGGCCTCGTGGTGGAAATGTCATCCATATTTTTTCTGAACTACCCATCCAGTTACATCGACTTCTCGTATTCGACAATCTTAAAATAACTACGAAATTATTAACGATATTTTTATGTACAAAAAATTAATTGTGCCATTTATAAGGCTAGTTATTTCTTATTGACCAATGAGAGCAAAGGAAATAAATTAGTCCCAAAAGAATTATTCCCATACCACAATCGATTCCTACTGCGAAACACTCGACCTCCCACCACGAGATATCGGTGCGAAAAGCTAGCGCCGCAACACTAACGTACCGACATTTATTAATACGATAAAAACTATATACACTTACGGCTAGAAATGTTGGGAAAGAACGCAACAGACGGTGTATCTAACTATATGCTAAAATTAAAATAAAACCCTTAATAAACATTTCTAACTAAAGTACAGGTCGACAAGCGAGTCTAGGCGACCTAGCCACATGGCGACTGTACATGTCCCAGCGCGACGTGGGACCGAACCTCGGCTCTCGAGGTCAACTTCGCGAATATACATCGACACTTTAATATACACTTTTAATAATCACTTATCAATTTGTTCATCTCACCGAACACCTACAATCAAATATTTTTATTTGGATTTTCATTGTTTATTTAACATCTAACTAATAATATTTAATAATCATAAGAATCGTCACATAGTAATTACAAATACGTAATACGAGGATAATCACCGACATTTTGATACGCACACGATTATATCGATATCGATACAGTGGGTTTGGTTCTCATCGATATAGAACACTCAATGGCGAAGCGAGCATCATTTGCTATTGAAAAAAAAACACATTGAGCATTATTCTAATTTGATGCGAGGTTTTATTGACGCCTTTATCATAAGAGCATCTCTATCATGCCATAAATCCGATAGTACAAGGCGACTTCGAATTCTATCGTTATACTAAAAGGCTATGACGAAAACCTTTACGGCCTTATTAGTATTATAAAACGCAAATTAAATTTAATCTAGGTTAAGTCAACCAGTTTTTATGGGTTAACCTTATAACCAGCTGTTAAAAACCTAGCTAATGGTTAGTCTAAGTTTTATAATAGGTCCGTTATTGTATATAGTTATAATTCACGGCTATATCGACGTAAACAACCCACTTTTAATCGATATCGTTATTATATGGATAAAAATCATGTGCGGATTATAGATTTTTATATACAACGTTTACCGATACAAATTTAAAACAGGCGAAAACTTTGACATCAAAACGGTCGTAATAATTAAAATTTCACGTCGGCAAAGGAAATAAGTATCGTATTGGGCCAGCCAGGCAAAAAAATACTATAAGTCTAGTCAGGCCCTATTTGTCTAGTTTCTTATAATTTACAAATTAAAACAAAATCTCACTATACACAGAACAACAGTCGTTTCACCGACAACGGAACGAAAGGTGCTCGTTTTGTCCATTTTTATATATTTTTTTATGTGGAGCCACTTTCGATTCGTCGACGTTATCGAAAAAAGATTTGTCAGTGACGTTGGAAATATTTACACTTGGTTATGTTTAACTATTACAATTAACTAACAGATGAACAGTCAGTCACTTCGCGAGAAGTATAATGCAGCAAGTTATGCCAGTCTATCTGTCGATGTCATGTAAACTATCGACTGTTTAACAATTGACGATTTCAGTTACAACGGGCGTAACTCAAAATTACTTTGAAAAACGCAATACATTTAGAATATGAAATGACGGACTTTTAGCTCTCGACATGAGATTCTACCAGGAAATATATATTTTTTATACATTTGTTTTAGTGTTAACCGTTTTGCAGTTCACGCCCATAGTATGCTAAGATCGCCTACTATATACATCACTGACATACTTTTTAATAGCATTCATCCACAACGGCGTCAAATGCCGCGTTGTTAGCTAGCGCCCCGCACCTGTACAATCTACCGCACAGTTAATACAACCATCCAAGTTAACAATACAATAGGGAATGCAAAAGCTGTGCGGTCGGTCGTACCCCGCCATATCGCGACCACCGAAACGATTTTGGCTCTTAAACTAAAAACATTTCAGTCTATAATTTATTGCTTTTGTATTGTAACTTTTCGTTTCAATGAAAAATCACTGGTTACATGAGGTTTGCTCGGTTTACGATATTTACATATATTTTAAGCATTCTAACCAATGTTAAGGCTAGAATTGATTTGATAGTCCATCCCTCCATTGTAATGGGACTGACCAGAAACTGATTGTTGTAATAGTAACGGCTCTGGCAAAGATATGTTACATTTTGAATTTAGAACTCTTTGAAATTAATTATAATAAATATCTAAATTAGAAACATTATACATACAATATTTTTACACAAAGGAGCCAAAACCGCTTGGTCCAAAGACAACCAGAGAACGGAACAATATTATACAGTGAAAAATAAAATAAAATCGGTAATTAAACCGTTATTACACTACACTAGTGAGGTCCAATAGTTGTTGGCCGAGGAACGTCGACACACGCAGTGCTATCGCGGGCTGGGTAGTGACGTCACTTGCCAGCGTGCCCGTTCCCCATCGCTGACTCGACGACCTGCAAACCGTCGGAGGTTGTGAGCGAGCGTGCAGCCGTGTGTCGTCGTTCCTAATGAGGCTGGAAGGGTCGACGCGCGCCGACGGTCGAACACCCACTGAGCGATACAACCGCCGCCGCGAGTTTTGTAATCTATTTCAAAATTCGAATCGCCCAACTCAAGTTCAACATTTTCTTTTTTATTTATTTAATATTCAATCAGTATTTCTACATAAAAAAAAAAACAATAAAATTCGCTTTGGGCAAAACTAAAAAAAAATAGCGATTCGAAAAATGAATTTTCCCGCCCGCCACCAGGGTGTTCTTTTATCAAACAGAAGCAAGAAGGACCCAGCGAGGTGCAAATCCGGATTTTGTCCATTCCAAATCAAAAAAGTTAGTAATAGATATTAAAAATGTTGGTTATGTTTTTTTTTACATTTGGAATGTTGAGAGCCCCACAAGGTAACGATATACACAGCTGCGCGCAAGCTACCATTTAGCTGTTACATTTTTATAACATCGATAAATAAAACCGTCATACTTTTCAAATTGTGACGGTAGAAAACATGACGACTAGCAAAACTCAGACAAAAACTCTGTGACCGACGTTTGAACAGATGCGGACCATGAGCTCTGTTTGATCGACACATTGGAGCATGTAATCCAGTTTTACTAGTCATTTTGTATCAAAATGTAAAATAAAGGCAACAAGACATTATTTTTTTTCATATTATAAAAAAAACAAAGTCCACTCTTGTTGCCTTTGGAAACACTTATTGGCCACATTTAAAAATATAAAAAAGAAAACATTCTACATAAAAAAATCTAAGTCTTGATCTTGCCCGAATCGATCGGATTTTGCAAATAAAAATATATTTGCAAAATAAATCTGGAAGCTGAGCAAAAACCAATATCATAAAAAAAAATTAAAAAGGTAACACTTAAATATAACAGCCAAATAATAGAAACAAAAACAGTGCTATAATTTCATAAAAAACACGTGTAAAGCTATAGACATGCATTAAAACAACCCCTACACAGGGCTTATATGAATAAGGGCAAGGAGTCACGATGATTATGACAATGTGTATTAAAATTAAAATAAAAACGTCAATTAGATAAATATCTGAAACGATTCATTTAATTGAACAAAAATGTCAAATTCCAAAAACAATAAACATCAAAATTGACAAGACTCAATTCTATCATCAATTGAAACATTTTTTTCCATTATATTTTTACTATTCGTAATCTCTTATTTTTCAATTCCATCATAATTTGGCTGAAATTTTCGATCAATGAATCCAAAACAAAACAAACGTAATATTTTTTCCAATTGTTAAGCCGGATATTTAAAACAAACCAGCTGAGACAAAATTAAAAAAAACACCTATAATGAATTATTTTTAATTATTTACATTGGATATCCAATGTAAATTGAAAAATAAAGTCTTGATCAAACATTGATTTAAAAAATCATCCAAATTGCCGATGTATTTTTTTATATAAATTTACTACAAAATATGTATGAAAGGTCCAAATAGAAAACATATTTCTAAGAACTTAATATTTTTGTAAAATTTTATAATTTGATCAATTACACATTTGAGTTTTTTTTTCCATTACAAACTCTGAATAACTGTATGTTTAACAATTATAGTAAATATTTTTTTATCTGAACCATTCATCCACAATAACATCTTATAAACATCAAATATCTTATAAAAAAAAGTTTGTCATTACTAAAAAATTAACTAAAGTGTCTTTAAGTACAATCGAAGTACATAATAATAATATAAGGTATATGATATGCTTTACAAAAATAACTTCTACATACTGTCGTTTCTTTTATCTCCATTCTACAGTAAATGGTAACAACAATGGCACCACTGAGTAATTTTAATTTGGGGAAACTTTTTTATTGTATTTATTTACAAAACGGAAAGTGTTCTAATGTTCTCATTATATTTAAGACAAAAAAACCTAAGGCCTGTTATGAAAAAAAGCAGGACAACTTTTAAAAAAATATTAAAGCTTTTCTACAAAAACCAATATCTAGAGGATGTTTAGATTTATCGATATAAAAAACCTGCTACCACTTTAAATTCGATAGTATTAATTTAGATTTAAAATTTACAAAATACTAGATATATTATGATGTTAACGATATTAGTAGAAACAGAATAATCATACATTTTAGACATTAAATTCTACAACTTTATATATTTTTTATCACTAAATGAATATATTCAGTGTCACGATTATAATTTGATTATAATAAATATATGAAAACATCAATACACGAATATAATTGATAAACCTGTACATCGCGAAACATCGAGGAACAAACAGTAAAACCCTGTAACATGTCCATTAACTTTTGATCGTTTTGAGCAAAGCATTTATTATATTTACATTTTCTATTATCTTACTTTTTTTAAAAAATAAACTATTATAAGGAAATTAAATATTAAAGCTAACATGGTAATGTTGAAAATTATATCTAATATTTTTATTATATTTTTTTAATTAGCGTTTTATAACTGCACATTTATGGGCCAGTAGTTAATGTTATATTTGGAATGTCAATGTCAGTTTTAAAGGGTACGAACGTTATTTTTTAATATCACAATCTTGAAACGAAAATAAATATGGTAAAACCTGAAAAATACTATAGATTATTTGTATGGCATAATATTAGCAATCATTCGGTATAGACATTAAATTGCGCACAAAATAATAAATATAAGCGAAACCAATATTAGCTATGAAGAGATCTGTCAATTATTTTGAAAGTACATATCTAGAGACATATATTAATATAGTCAAATATTTCAGTTTTCTTTACGAATGTTTGATAAACGGAAATCACCATATAACGTAAAATAACAAAATAGACGCCATCATAATAATATAAAGCAGTATTTCTGAATATTACAGTTTAATTTGTATTTTCTTTAAAAGATTCTATTTTATGCAAACATCATCGAGTGACTTCTTAAACAACTTCTATGATAATGCTAACAAACAATATTTTGCAAAAGTGGATAAATGAAAAAAAAAACAACAAGCGATCCGGCTGAAAAAGGAAAATAAATGAGTTTTAATGATATTTCCAATAATCACGTTTTCTACTGCATTTAGCACCATACATTGTTGTATATATGTATTTAACTTGACATTTAGGCGTATAAAATGTGATTTGAATTTAAATTGCCTTATTGAAAAATGAAGAATTTTAAAACAAAAAAAACTAATTAAAGCTGTACATATATGACTGCGCACGATACATTATAGCTGCTATTTCATAGCACATATTATATATAGCACTAACATTTTTTATATTTATTAAGATTCTAGTAAACGAACCAAAGAAACAAACCAATTGAACAGAAAAGAATGAAACAGCTGCGCAATAGTCACCACTACAAAGGACTGAATAAGAATTGAAATAGAGAGAGTTTCAACACAAAAAGCTGGTAAAAAATAAAATAGATAATATATGAATGTTCTTTTAGCAAAGTATATAACATAATGCAGATATTGTTAAAGTAAAAAAACACACCTCACGCAGCCATATAAGTTCAGGTTAAATTTAGAATAGGTTCTAATATAATAATACCACAGAATTCACTTTTAGAAAAAGTTAATACTAAATAAAGAAAATGTAGCAAAATACAACATCGAATATGTACAAAACGTTATAAATATATTTTTGTATATAATATTATAATGTTATAAATTTAATATTGTATATACGATAAATAGACATCTGCTAAGCTGGAATCGTTTTTTATATCAATATTACTTTGATTTTGTTTGAATAGTCATGATTTAATCTCTAACTGTTTTTAGCACCTGCGTCCGGTCATAGTATATAAAAAATCAAAGTAATATTGACAGAAGCAACAAGCATTTAATACACGACCTATATAAAAACAGTTTCTTTGTACCTGCTGTTGCTTAAAAAAACATTATTGTCAATATCTATCTCTATATTACCAATATTAGTTATTTGCGTTTCGACAATCTTCCCTTTTTACGATTTATTATGAATATGGTAACATTGTCCGAGTTTTTGGGCCTTGTCAGGAACTCCTTCTTATATGCTCTATATTGGATCTGCAACATCGCTGATAGTTATTCTCAGTATAAACCTTGCCGAAATGGGCAATTTTAAATCCGAAATCAGGGATCTTCGATTTCAAAACCACCACTCATTTTTTTTTATTTCATTGAATGACGAGAAGAACACGGGCGCTCGCCTGATGGTAAACGCCAGGCCTGCCCATAAACAATAGCAACACCACACAGAACTTTGAATCACAAAGCACTGCATGGCGCTGAACTGCGCTCGTCACCCCGAGACATAAGATGTTAAGTCTCACCCAATAATTTCAAGTATGCCCAATAATTTCACTGGCTCCAATGAAATAACTGGCTTAAATGAATAATGTCACTGTTTCTCCCTACATACCTCCGAAACTAGCACGATCTAAAAGAGCAGGGTGGATGGTGGTAAGTTTAATGAATACCAAGTGCTTCAGCTAATATTAAAAGTTTTTTTATTACAATGGGCATTTTTCAAATTTTCAATTAGCTGATTACAGCTGCTGGTTTCTTATGTATTTAATTTAATATTTTTTGGCAATAGAGATAGGTAATGACAAAAATTATTATAAATGTTGATTTTTCAATTATAGTGCAAATTATTAACTGATATCGCGGATAAATTAAAACTATATCGCAAATAATTTTTATAGACAATATTTTTACTTTTTTAAAGGCCCTAAATATACTTTGAGTATTATAAAAGGCGATATTGTTTGATAATTACATTTAAACTGGACACACTATAATAATAGTTTACACAATTATTGGAACACCCTTTATATATAAGTAATAAGTATATCTTCTCAAACTATCATAATTTATGTAAATATTATTTTTATAAACTCGAATAGGTAAGCTAACATTTCGTCAGAGCTCTGAACACGAGATATTTGTATAATCAATAAGATAAAAAAATAAAGTTCTTTGCACTATTTCGACAAGTTACACGATAATTATATTTTGTTTTGTCATATGAACGAGCATCTAAGCTGACTAGTGTCTCATACTATAATAGGAAAGGGCTTGATAAATAGTTCTCTATTTCTTTATGACTTTTCGGGATATAAATTACCCAAGGGAGTAAAAGATTGAACACAAAAGTGAAGGTACAAATTGAATGCTTAACTGTTATAACTGAATTCAGTCTCATGATAAAAGATATGTAATGCTAACGAATTTTTGAACTATTTGTATGCTGCAAGAATAATTAATACAACTAACCGAGGTTTGACTACATTATACAAGTCTACAACACTATTCATAACTAATATTTGCGTAAGAACGTGCTGGAGTACCTCACTGTGATACATCAACGACTGGAGGTTTGGCATGAGTGTGTGTACACAATATGTAACAAAAATCCTGTTGGAAGTTTTAACTGTGACATCTGAAACGATTTTAAAACTTATTGAAATAACTCGCATACGAATATTATGTTATAAAAAAAGTATTTATTTAAAAAAAAGCAGCGATACTGTAGAGACGAAAGTCGCAGGTTCGAAACCAGCCCAGAAGCATTCACCTCTGATTTTTCTAAGTTACGTGTGTATTCATTGTTAATTATCGCTTGCTTTACGGTGAAGGAAACATCGTAAGCAAACCTGCATACCTGAGAACTCGATAAGATTTTTCGAAGGTATGTGAAGTCTGCCAACCCGCATTAGGTCAGCGTGGTGGACTAAGGCCAAATCCCTCTCATTCAGTAGAGGAGGCCCGTGCCCAGCAATGGAACGTATATAATACAGGGCTAGTGACAAGACATTTTTTTAACTCTAATTTATTGTTCGTAAAGCGTATTTCGATAGATTATCTCTGCAAGAACGAGACAGAGCGAGATAGCAAGTTGCGGCATCCGCGTAGTATGTAGGCATCTATAGATTTAATATTTTCTAATATGTGTTCATTTTTATAATCTACTGCGTAAGGATAATATCTTGCTTTTGTTTATTATTATTTTTATTTATTTTGCTGTGTATATCTCGGTCTCCACGACCCAAAAAGGGCCAACAGGGTTTTTGTTACATACTGTATTTATAAACATTTTTTTTACATGGAGTAAGGAAGCGAGATGTTGCAGCGAGGTATCCAAGGCACGTCCTTACCCCTTCGTTGGATATCACGTAGTTTAAAACAGCTGTATAGTGCCGGCAAACCATGGTGCAAAATGTCAAATATATCTGTCCATTCCAATTGTCAACTTTCAAATAGTAATATTATGTATGCCGCATGGTTCACCGAGGACCATAAATCATAATAGACACCGAAACGTACCTATTTCGTGTACATACATCTTGGACAATGCTGACTGCACTATATTATGTAGCATGTATTAAAAATGTGGCACGCTTGGTTTTGATAACGAATGGTCTATTTAGATTGATGTCCGTGTTCACCGTACAAGCTGATAGTTTTGTGACCTGTAGCCGGGCGTAGTGTGGTCACTCGGGCGGGGGCGGAGGCACCGGCGGCGGGGGCATGGCCGGCAGGGGCGGCGGCGGGGCGCGGGGGGGCGGCGCGCGCGGGGGAGGGGGGGCCCGAGGGACAGGGGGCGGGGGGACGTGCGGCGCGTACATATACCCGTCGCCGCCGTAGTAAAACTGCTCCATCATCGGCGGCAGGAACACCGGCGGCGGCTGCAACACGTAGTAGGGGGGCGGGTGCCTGTAAGGGGGCGGGGGTACGGGCCATCCTACCTTGTGCGGTGCTCCGTTGTGCCGCGCCATCTTGTGCGCGGGTCCCGGCTCGGGCGCGGCGGCTCGTTTCCGCGACGTCTCCAACACCTCTTTAGGTATCTTGATCTTGAGTCCGGAGGTCTGCGGCGGCGCGGCCAGCCGCTCCTTTGGTATTTTAATCTTCAGCCCCGGACTGGTCGCGGACAGCTTGTCCCGCGGGATCGTGATCCGCAGCGTTCCGTCCTGGGTGTCGGTCGGCGGGCTCTCCTTCTTCTTCTCTTTGTCCTTGTCCTTCTTGTGTTTCTTTCTGTCCTCTTTCGACTTGTCACGGTCTTTGTGTTTGTGTTTCTCTTTCTTCTTTTTGTCCTTCTTGTGTTTATGGTCACCCTGTACGTCCGCCTGTTGAGGTGGCTCGGGGGGAGGTGCGACGGGGACGGGAGGAGCGGGTGGTTCTATCACCTCCTTCTTAATTTCCACTACAGGCGATTTCCTCTCTGTATGAACCGTTATCGGGGCAGGTTTCGCCAAACTCTCCTTCAACAGATTCGACACCAATGTTGGATCAGTTTCGATGCCGTTCAAGGCTCTGGCGACTTGCTCAGGTTTCCGTTCAGGAACTTTGGTTTTGACGCCCCTTTGCGAGTCCTTGATAACATTCTCATAGCCAGGCGTTTCGTCCAACTTCTTGACGACCGGCACCAACTCCGGTTCCGAGGTAGACTGGTGCCTGACCCTCTGTTTGGGTTGTTCTGGGGCAGGGGGTGAGGAAAACGGGGACAAAATGGCCGGGGGTTGCATCTCACGGATGGCGGCCGTTGGGTCCGGCCTCTTTCTCGGGCTAGGCGGCCTCGGCTCCTGAGTACTTTGGATTGGGGGTGGGTTGGGTCGCGCTTCGGGTTTCGGCCGAGGTTGCGGTTGAGGTTGGGGTTGCGGTTGGGGTTGTGGTTGTTGAGGCGGAGGTTGAGGCTGAGGCTGAGGTTGCGGTTGCGACGGTTGCGAAGGTTGCGGAGGTTGCAGGCGGCGCGGAGCCGCAGCGGCCGCCGCGGACGGTGTGGTTGCGTTCTCAGGAGAGAACAGCGAGGGCGGCCGCGTCCTCTGAGGGATCTCCTGATGCGGGACGGATGTTGAGGATGTGGAGGAGGTAGAGGGGCCTGGCATGGGCCGGTGGTGGCGATGGTCGTGCGGCGGCTTTTGGTGATGAGACTTGTGTGGCGGCCACGGATGGTGGGGTTTATGATGGTGTTGGCTCGGTCGTTGGTGGTGCGGAGGTGGTTGGCTAGGCCTCTGTTGCGGCACGCCCGGCCTCTGTTGTTGCATCTGTTCCCGTCTCGCTCGCTCCTCCCGCCTCTCGCGCTCTTCTCTGTCCCTCTTCTCCCTGTTCTCCCTGTACAGGTTGAAGTCTATCTTCTGTGGTTGTGATGGCGGCGCTGATGTCGCTGATGCCGCTGCTGGCGTTGCTGGTACGTAGCCGCCCGGTACCGGCTGACGTCTTCTTTCGCGCTCGTATTCTGTCGCAGAAAAGAAAGAAATTTACAATTAAATTATTTTTTTAATAATTACGTCTTTCAACATATTTACAAATATATCTTCAAATATATCTTTACAAATATATCACTAAGCCGGCACCCATTCATAGACCGACCGCGCCATGAGTTTATTTTAATAAACTCACATCGATAAACGATTAGCGATTTATCGCTAATCGTTTATCGATCATCGAGCGCAACTGTCTATGAGGGTCTCGTAGATATACGATCGATAGACAACGACGATAGACAGATATGTCTATGTATGTCTGACATACCTTTATCAAAGGACTTGTCGAAGTCATCAGATGTGTTGGGCAGATGTTTCTTGTCGAACGGCGAGCTGGCGACTGCGTTGGAGCTGGACGGATGCGGCACGGACGCCGGTGAACTGCCATCTACAAATACACCTTACATATAGATAATACGAATTATTTGTGTGACAGCCTCCGTGGCGCAGTGGGCGAGTAGCCGACTGTGAAATGTGAGGCCTCGGGTTCGATCCCCGCACCGAGACAAATATTTGTTTGAAAGTCTCTCGTAGTTCCGGATACCCACGACACAAGACTAGTATCTTACTATGTGTGTGACTGTTGTTTACGTTATGCTGTTAATTAAAATTTTATGCAATGGGCACCACAGGCACTGGTCCTGTTCTGATAGTGGCCTCTAAATGTCAAAACCTAGTACCTATAATTTATGGGCGTGTTCTAGAAAATTTAGATAAAAAATCATTTAACACTATTTTGTAACTTCGGTGGTAAAAATAAGTATTTTTTTACTTTCTAAAAGGGCCCTAACTATGTGCCCAGGTGCCCCCGCATGTCTTTAGACGGCTTGGCTTGTCGTTTCAATGTCCTCATTAGCTACAACAAACCTTAACACAGACGTAAGTACTTTTATCCGGCTCGAAGGACCATAACTCTTTGAAACCTACCTGCAGCCTTGACATTCATCATCTTCCTCTTAAGTCTGGAGGGGCACTTCTCGAAGATGAGCAGAAACTCGCCGGTCAACTTCTCCAAGAGATCCATGGTCACCGTCCGGTCCACGTAGTAGAACCAGTGGCGGCCCTCGTTCGATTGCGGTATCTACGAGATATCACGCTTTTATTGTTCACGGTGCAAACTAGGCAGTTTGTGGAACATAAGAGCACTAATTCTTCCCGGAAGTATCGAGGTTGAGCGAATTATGTTACCTACTCAATCTGAAGGACAGTACCATCTGCTATAAAGAACGGTATCATGTATCAAAACCACAATATGTTGTAAATTGTCACAAGTGCCATCATACGGAGCTGCGACTGTAGACTCATAGTATAAAGCTAAGCACTTCTATCGATCCTCATACCACTCAATTATTGTGTGCAATGAGATTCAAAATTGAGTGCGACTCGCAACAATTTATAATAGAAGATATGGATGACTTTCATGATCTTAACAACAATAATTGGTATAGTCCCCAAACGTTTGTTCTAGGCCTCCTTGTTTTTTAACCATAATACATTCCAAACACCGTTTCTGTTACCGAAGCCAATACAGCATATTAAGTAACGAGTTTTGTTGACTAATATCTATAAATCAAATGCATAAGATGAGATAAAATTATCATTTGAAATGCCGTTGTAGTGTTTATAAACAAGGTCTATTACAGTAATAATTCGATACTTACAGCCCAATTGCTCCATTTAGACGCCAAATGTATGCAGAAACATGCCACAACCGTCGGTCTGTACTGCAAACACATTGTCGTCAAATGCAGGCTGTTCGACGCCATGAAATAAGACGTTTGAGCGAGGTCCTTGGGAGCTGGGGAACAAACGAAAAATCGATAGAAATTATCAAACCTAAAGAGACACGCTTGCTAATCAATTATGCACCTTATTGCATACACAAATTTATTACAGTGATATTGGTGTATCGCTGCTATGTGCAAGTGGTGTAAGTTTTAAAATGCGTGATGAAAATAATCGATGCTGTTAACGATTAATCGATCGATTAGTATCTCGGTTTGTTTTAAAATTTCGATCTATCACAAATTTCGAATTTTCAAAACCCACACACACGGTCATTGCGTAATGCGAAAAAGCAACTCTTATAAAGACAATTAGCAATATTTTATTACGTCGTTTGCCATTTTAACTTACAAAGATATGCCTCTTTCGAATCGACACAAATGTTTCATCTGGATTAGACGATCGCTCTCAAATAGCAGCGGTGTGTTTTATGTATAAACTAAATAATTTAAATATCATAGTAAAAATAAGCCGTAAAACTGTATAGTAATAAGTATTCCAACATTTTGAGACATTGAAGTCCTACTATCCTTTTAGATTTTTTTTGGACTTTTAGATTTTACAGACAGTTCAAATCATTTGTGCGCGTGGTGCTATGCGTGCGTGGTGAATTTGTATCGACACAATGACTGTGTGTTAATGGGTACAGGATGACGGCTGACGCGACATTGCCGCACATATAACTACATATTTACAAGCTCACACGCTCACATAGCATAACTATACTAGAATAATTCTAAAGGTGGAAGCATTTTTTTTGTTCCTAGCAAAGCCAATCTATTTTGTCCCCACTTGTACCCTTTTATCTTCAACTTGCGTCTTCCTTGGCCGCATGTCTATTAAATTAGGCTTGCATTCCATTGGCGCTCAATTATATATTTTCTATATATAATTCAGTTCATCTTTGCACGTTTGGCTATGTGTGATGGTTTTATTTTTTATTAAGTTTATAGTTTGATGGCAGACGCCACATTGTCAAACAAATCAAACTATTATAAGCCCACGCAGATAGCTAGACGTGCAACAATAAACTGACATATCTATACTTGTGCAAGGCATGCGCAGTAAGACGCAAGTTGGAAATAAAATGAATGGAACATAGTCGTAATTATTGCTCCAATCCATAAAAAACTACCTATTTAAATATATTACTGTTATAAAAAAAAACAATAGAAGCAATAATAAAAGTTTCAAAGCTTTTTATTCCTTACTCTAGGCAGTTTATATTTCAGAAATACGTACTATTTTCTGCGGCTGCGTCACATATTTATAAAAAGTATAAGCGATAAAAAAATGAGATGTTGGTGGTGGGAGGTTAAAGTGGTCTGCACGAGTTTTACTAAATATGGTTAAATATTGTGCAATCATTCACGAGCCTTAAAAACATAAATCATTTATAAAAATATTTAAACACCATTTTTTTTAATAAATTCACAAACGTTAATAAAACAAACATTACTGCTGGCTTGTGAATGGCAGTTTTTAAACTAATATTGGAAAGTGAATATTGTCCTTACATAAATGTATAGGGTTCATGCCCTAGCCACACCTAAGTGAACAGAATGCGGCGATATGAACGTGAGATGGTGACACACAGTACATATATTATGCCTCTTTATCATAAATACACATACCTTATAACATATTTTCTATAATGTTGGTAATACATTGCCTGATGATTATCCGCCATTTTTTATGTCGCCTTCGGTCTATTCCTACGCGGTTATTCGCGAATGGTCAGACGATAGGATTTGGGATACTATAATAATTATGAGATGTGACTTTTAAACAACTATTATTTAAACCGATTTTTATTAACCAACATATATTTTATGGAAACATTTAATGAATATAAGTCCTGTATGTAGTATTTTGAAAAATGTGTAAAAAACTTTTTTAATTATTGGCAATATTGGCTGCAAAAAAGCAGCATAACGTCTATTACAAAATTATAAATAAAAAATATCCGACCATTCGGAACCAACCACCGCGTTTAAATATGGAACTCGCCGCGCGCACACAAACGTAACAAGCGTCCGCATTGTTCCGCGTTCCGATTCGCACAACATGCACACGTTGCGATCCGCATCACACGAGCACGTTCTGTTCCACGCAGCGTCGTAAGTAACGCAATTGCATTTCGTTTGACACGTTGTATAAACGAGGTCCAACGTGATGCATTCCGTTACACGCAACACAAACGCGCTGCAATACGTGGCGCGCCCGTGTTCCGTTTCACGCAGCGTGTGCACATTGCGCTTCACGGTGGCAGCGGCCGTCATTCCGTTTCACGCGACACAACATTTGGACGCTTGTCTCACCTTTAACAAGGTGACACGTGCGTACAACGTGCGTGTGAGGGTGGTCGATCGCTACATCGAACCCTAACGTTTGGAGCAGTACATTCTCGTTGAATACCAGGTCCTGCGCCTGTAATAGAGGAAAAAAGATGATAAAACATTGGCAATTAGGAAGTCCAACTTCTTTTTAATATAGAAATAGTAGTACATCCATTTTAACGAAGCCTCATTGGACAGGCATCATGTACATTTTAGAATTTTACTTATTTTTCATATAAAAATAGGTGTACATCAATTTTAACGAAACCTCATTGGACCGGCATTATGTATAACATATTTTAGAATTTTACTTAATTTCACCTCTCACAAATAAAAGCAATAAAACAAAAATTTCACCTCTTCGCTTTGTACTATGCGATTTTTATTTTATTTGTGAATCACAAATAAAAGCAATAAAACAAAATTATCACGTATATATTTTTAATTTAAGCTCACGCTCGTAACCCAGGAGGAATAGGCAGAAGTTTTGAATTTGGATGTTTGTTAATCAAATCCTGATAAAACCACTAACAGTAGAACATCAAACTTGTTTAGGGCCCGGAACAAAAAGGCATCGCCATAATTACGTAACTCATAATCCCGCCAATAAAAATCCCAATTAAATGGCATATGACGTAATGGTGCTGCCACACCGGTGTTATAAAATGTTATATAACATTTTATAACAGCGGTGTGGCAGCATCATTTAGTAAACATTTCTTAACAATTTGTAACATTTTTTAACATTTATTAACATTTCTTAACCGCGGGCGGCGGTACTTTTGAGAGCGGCCGGCGGAGAGAAGCCGTCAAAGAAGGGCCGATGTCATGTTTTCAAATGTTATAAAATGTTAAAAAATGTTAGAAAATGTTAGAAAATGTTTTTGTTAACATTTTATAACATCGGTGTGGCAGCACCATAAGACACCACGCTATAATCTATGTTACGTGACAAATCATGTACCCTAGACAAGGAGAGCGTGCCATTTTTATTTTCGCAAATCTACCATAATGTTATGTAATAATATAAAGCCACATACAGTACGAAGATAAAAATTATGCGCTTCGGCAAATGTTTTGTTTTTATGAATTAGTACGAATATACAATGAATGTCCGGATAACTGCTTGCGGTCAGCCCCTTTGTGGCGAAAAAGAAGAAAAATATTCCAACGTTGTAAAAGTTTCGTATAAGGTCATCATTATCACATTCTTTTTATAGCATAGCCCGGCAAACGAGCAAGTGATCCACAAATATTTGTTTCGGGGTCTGGGGGTTGTGAGACCGAAAGTTTCTCGTAGTTCCTGATACCGACGACACAAGACTCGTATCTTACTGTGTGTTCAGGACTATGTGTGCGACTGTTGGGTGTATTTATTATGAGTAGTACTTAAGGGGTTATACGCAGTTAGAATTTTCAAAAAATTGATTTTCTTTTTTTTGCATTATAGAAATGTACATATATTTAAGTATATTCTCTGAAAATTTGAAGCCAATCCGATAAATATTTTCGGAGATATACCTGAATTTGTAAAGCCACGCCAGAGTGTTTGAAAGCAGGTAGAGTAAGAACTACTGTGTTTTCTCGTAGAAGGAGAGTATAATAGGTCCACTAAGTACTGCAAGGTCACATTCAGTTATTATAAGCTAAAATGAAGGTATTTCGTTCATTTATTTATTGATTTCATCAGTCTAAAGAGTTCTACCACGTTGTAAAGGGGTACGTTCAGTTCAAACTTGTATTTGTGATTTTATGTTTTATATTGGAGTACATTTTATTTAATAGTTATAAAAATGCCCCGGAAATGTTCAAGATTACGTTGAAGTACCGAAAAAATCCATATTTCTAAAGGTAAAAAGAAATCATAGGCTTTTAATCCAAAGACTGCTGAGACGGATTAGTTTTAGTTCATTCGTTAAAATCATCAACAAACAGAGAGAGATTTTAGTTTCACGTGATCGATTTCGATTGAATATAAAATTTTAAATTCCATTACTGTATTTGCTGCGATAAGTAATTATGTGAAATGTAACTCTTGTGACACAAAAATAAAATTTGAAGCTTCTTCCCGTGGACTTGGTTTTAAAATCGTTGTAGTGTGTGATAAGTGTGAAAATCGTGTTATAAACTTCATTTAAAAGTAAAATAAACAGACAATTTATATTTATGATAAGAATTCTGGGACGAGGATCAAAAAGCACAGCTAAATTTTGTGGCTTGATGGCCATGTCTGCTTTTTTAACGCAAAACACTTATGATTTGATAATTGATAACATTCACTCTTGTGCGAAAGTGGCAGCTGAAAAACTGTTTGATAAAAAGCCTGTACCGAGGAAAAAGAAGCGAAGGTCTAAGAAGGTCCCTCTTATGGCCCTGGAATAGATGATACCATGTAAGTTGAAGAAATTTTTTTTTAGCTATGTATAAACTACTTCTGAAACTTTAAACGCGGTTTTCTCAAAACGGTATTTTCAAAGTCGGTGATCTCGATTTCTCAGAAATGGCTCAACCGATCGCTCTCAAATTTTTGCACAATCTTCTTAGATATATTCTTCAGGTATTGAACGAAGGAATAAAATTTCAAAAATGTATTACTATTTTTTTTTAACAATTTGGAGCGAAAATTTCAGTCAAAAATGATTTTTTTTTTTCAAATAGCCGTCATTTTGTCAATAATCAAAATTTTTATTATTCCTTCGTTCAATACCTGCATTAATCTATCTTTTAAAAGAATCCATCATATTTTTGGATTTCAGATAATTCAAACCGCCGAAATCGAGATCACCGCCACGGGCCTTTTTTTAGAGGTCGTTCGGGACATCATCTACAAGAGCGGTGCATATTAATATTTTTACATGATCGACACGCTATTGTATTCTTAAAAGTAGGCCCTATTTGAATTACCATCACTTGTAATTGAAAAATAAAAACTGTTTCTATAAAAAAATCATAAAAAGACGTCTTTTTTGAGCCTCGCAACTGCGTATAACCCCTTAAAGTACTGAGTGGTGTTGCTACAATTTACGCGCAGGCGATTACGATCAGACGAGCGGGCTGCTAGTCTTGTAATTCACGCAAAAAAAAATTGACAAAAACAAAGCACTAATTATATTACACCCAAAACAAAGTCCACTAGACGAAAAAAAAAACAAACTTGATAAAAACAATTCTGGGTAAATATTATTCGATCAAGTCTATTAATAGAACGCCAAAACATCGGCATTGTGCGATAAGGGAATACATGTTCTGCACTCGATGTGACTCACCGACGCAAAATGCATATGCGTAAATTCGACACAGCCTGACACACGGCTTAATCTATTATAACGTGTTTTTATACAGTTAATAATAATTCTATTGAATTTTATAACAGAAATTATTGCAGACAAAGATGGTAGGTCCCTTGAATGCGAGAGGCTGTCTGAACTACAAGCCAAATTTCTCTTTCCTACATGATAAAAAAGATGTTGCGCAGACCCCACTGTGAGTGGAATAAGAGTAGATTGAAGAAGAGGATATCAAGGTATTCACAACTAGTGAACAAATGGCCCGAACAATATGGACCATACTTATTTTCTTTCAAGACGCGCCGTAACGCGTTACGTTACAAAGCAGTTTACCCTCCCATAAGAAGTTATCACTTCAAAAATTATAAAGTACATAGCTATACTTGAATTGGTGGAGGCTTGTAATTAGCTATTAGTTTATACTATAGATTTTACTTATCATAATTGTAATTAGTCTGTTGAGTGGTAGAGCCACGCTGTAGACAGTTTTGTCTACAGCATAAATGGGCTGGCTCGACCGAATCGTTACCACTGTCTCACAGAAAACCGACGTAAAGTAGCGGCTTGCTGCTGCGTTTCGTACGGTGAGTGAGATAACCGGAAGCCCAAATCCTCTACCCTTCCCAATCCCTAATTATCCCTTTCCTTTAAGATCGGCAACGCGTCCATGACACTTCTGGTGGTGGGCGTACATGGGCGGTGGAGATCACTTACCATCAGGTGACCCACTTGCTCGTTTGCCGGCCTATGCTATAAAAAAAAATATAAATAAATAAATACTGACCTGTTCTTGGTACTGTTCAGCTGTGAGCGCGCTGGCGCCCTCACCTCTGTGGAGGCACACGTGTGCCACTTTTATTACATATTCTAGTTTGCGCGGCTGCTCCTCCACCTGCAATACACAATGGATTGTATTACGGACAAATATAAATACAATAATAAATTTAATAATACATATTGTATTTTAATATAATATATGAAAATTAGTTAAGTTAGTTACATTGTTAAAATTAAAAAAACTAAAAAACACGCTTTTACATAAAATCCAACTAAAAAATAAAAAATAAATTTTAATGAATTCGAATTAGGAATAGTGTACAAAATTTAAAAATATATATAAATTAAGAATAGTGTAAATAAGAAAAAATATGTATTTTATTGTAAAAAAACGTGGGGTGCTTTTTAAGACATTATCAAAATGATGATCCTTCTACTCATATCTATCAATAAAATATTTTTATAACTATTGACACCATGCACCCCACGCTTTTTTTACAATAAAATACATATTTTTTCTTATTTACACTATTCTTAATTTATATATATTTTTAAATTTTGTACACTATTCCTAATTCGAATTCATTAAAATTTATTTTTTATTTTTTAGTTGGATTTTATGTAAAAGCGTGTTTTTTAGTTTTTTTAAACTATTATTTATTTTTGATTTTTTAGTTTGATTTTCTATAAAAAGGTGTATTTTAATTTTTTTTACCATTTTTTGAAGTGAAACTTCTTTCGAATCTTTGTGATTGGAAAATTCGCTGAAACGTTAAAATGTCACGAAGGAGGTAGGAAAGAAACAAGTTTTACGAATGGCTTGTTTAACAAGCTATTTGTAAAACTGTACCCGATCAATCGGACAACACCCATAATTCATACAAAGCGTCGGAGGTAATGATTCGCTGGAGAATCTTGACATCGCGATGTAGATGTGCCAGTGGCGCCATCTCTTAATTTTTTTCTTGTTTTATTTTAATGTGTCATGTAGACTATAATCCAATGTTCTATTATATTGCTGCCACTAATTGTAAATAATATAAAAAAGCGTGTTAAAAAAAGTGTTTTGCGAACATCCCTTACTACTGAAGTAATTTCAATAACAGTTATAGGTAATAAATTTGTAATTTATAACAATTATTCAATGAAATATTTAAGGACGTTTTAATTTTTACAATATTTATTTATTTTGTTCTAAACTCGTATCAAAATAACACAACAATACAACCAGCGCCACCTTTATTGCATTTAAGCTACAAGTTGACAAGAAAAAATCATGAGATGGCGCCACTGGCAAATTTACATCGCGCTATCAAGATTTTATCCGACGTTTTGAAGTAGGTCAAAATCACGTTCAAAGACAAGTTACAGACAAACATACCAACATACATACGTCTGAAGCTAATAAAAGCGTGTTAAAAAAATGTGTGCGTGTACTAGTGTACACACTTAGGAAGTGAAACTTCTTTATGACCTTATTTTTTGAAAAATGATCTACTATATAATGCAACTTTACAGAAATTGGTTAAATAAACTTAAATTAGATAAAGTTTAAACAAAAGGCTTTTATTATCATAGACATGAATACAAAGTCCGGTCAAATTCCGGTCAGAGTCCGGTCAAAGCCCGGTCAAAGTCCGATGAAAGTCCTGTCAAATCCAGTCAAAGTCTGGTCAAAATCCAGTCAAAGACAAAAATGTGACGCGTGCCGCGTAACAGAAAAATGTGACGACTTTATTTTTCTAACGCCGATAAAGAAGTTTCACTTCAAAAAGATTAATCTCTTATCTAATTTGCGAACAACTGCGCTTGTTATTCATTGACACATTGAGGATAGAATTATCTATGTACCTTCCAGAAACCCAAAATAGCGTTTGACATACGATTTTTACTGCTGCTTGCATACATTGTAGACCAGTGTTTCCCAACGTGGGGCCCACGCCCCACAGGGGGGCAATTTGATAGTTACGGGGGGCAATTTAAAAATGGACTCGACACGACTTTCACCCTTGCGCTTTGGGTTATTTAAATGCAATGCTAGATATCGGTGACAAATTTAACAAAAAAATGTTAAGGTGGGGCATGGCCTAAAAAAGGTTGAGAAACACTGTTGTAGACTGTTATTATTACATTAAGTTTAAGCAGTGCAACAGCACCTTACATGTAAAGTTAGTTGTCTTCACGTACCTTTGCGGCGAGGAACAGCGCCGCCGCGGCCACAGCGTTCCTGTGGAAATGTGTGAACGAGTGGAACGCGTAGAACCGGTGCATGTACACTATCGCCGTGTTTATACATAATTGAGAGCTGTTATATACTGAATTAAGGAATTATTTCATCAGAACATAACATTAACAAAGTATGGAATATATTTAAAAATATGTTTCAACAGTGTAGTCATGTGTTCGAGTTGTTTTTTTTTAGGTTTTAAAGTTTTTTCAAAGTATATACATAGACTCACGCCTGTTTCCCATAGGAGTAGGCAGAGACAACGGACTTCCACCTGCTAGGATCCGCACACAACTCTTTCACTCAAAAAAGTAAAAAGAAAATTAAATTAAAAATTTTAAAAAAAGTAGCAGTAGCAGTAGCAGTAGTTTACCCTATTTAAAAATATTTTAAACGATGTTTTCGATCCACGATGAAGCCATCACAAATTCTTAAACTTGTTGCAATCTCGCGAAAGGGATAATAGTCAAATGATAGAATGACAGTTAAAGAGGCTGCACAGCTACATAGTGGCATCTATATTGACAATGGTTATTACCTACGCATGCAAAGGAGATAGTGAGATGTTTTCACTAATAGCAGGTTCACTCGGTTCGATTTTAGTTGATTCAAGTGAGAATCAATAAAATCTGTGTAGTTTATGTTGATCAATTTGATTGAAAGTCTGTTCAGACAGTTCAAATAGCATGCAATTTAGCAATTGATCAACTAAAATAGAACCATGCGGACCGTGCAAAGCTCTGACCTTTGCTCATACATATTACACTTCAAATACTAATTGCAGCCTCATTTATCAACCAATTTTAGTTCTGTTTTCATAATACGGTTTTTCTAATATTCTTTTCTTTTAGGTATAAAGTAGTGTAGAAATTCAAACAGACGCACTACCCTATACTAAGATACAATTCCCTTCTATGTGAGAACAGTGTGTTATCTCAAATGTCTCAATTATTCGAGATAGGAATTGTTCTAGAACCAAATCATGTCATATGTCATGGGTACATTAGAATTTTCCAGTCCTAACACCAGGGTTCGAGGATATATATCAATGGATATATATCATGATATATATCCGATATATATCCGATATATATCAAGCCGGGTTTGACGATATATATCAATATTTTTTTTATATTATATTGCAATACAAAAATGGTTTAAAAAATTAATGTTATTAAGTAATTTTTAGAGTTTGTTACTGTATTTCTACTTCCCAAATATAGATGGCGTGGGAGTAGTGTTAAAACATACTCTCTAATGGTAAGTTCTAATCCATAAATGGCAACACTTCTGCCCTAAAAGAAGAGTTTATGGTTTTTAGTTGATTTTGCCTTATCCAAACACGCACATTTTTTATTTTATAATTTTAGTCTGTGTATGTAACACATATGCAAACAGTATTCATAAATAATACAATAAAATAATAATATGGCTTTCATACAAAATGGATATATATCAAACTTGATATATATCGGATATATATCATAAATATCCGATATTTTGATATTTATAATAAATATCGGATATTTTCGAACCCTGCCTAACACCCAATTTATAAATATCTATGGATCAAACAGTGGTCTGGTGTGATTTCCAAACCTGTTAGCTCTACCACCTGTCACAAACTGGCTATGTTTCGTTTATAAAGCTTGTATCAGCCCAGTATTATATTATTATGCACTGACTCGCTACTGGCCATGGACATCCCTTCTCTTGAGGCCTTAGTCTACTACTCTGGCCTAATGTGGCTTGGTAGACTTCATACGTAATTTTTATTTTTGAGCCCAAGAATAAGCCGTTTTTATCAAGATATTTTACATTATCAAATCAAAACATGCATACAAAATATACATTTAATATTGACAATAACTACTCAATTGTAGAATGGCGTTATCAAGTGCACGAAAATAACACTATCATTAGTGAGTCATTCATTCTGAGAAGTGTTTACAGCGGTATATACAAGGAAAAACGCCACTTGTAACATTCATATACAGGTTACTGACTCATATGTAAATATGTACAGCTGACAATGTATTCATATATATTGGCAATGTTTAATTAAATTTTGTTGCATTTAACACTATGTATTCATGCATTTTCCCACCAAGTCTCACACTCAATGTATTGGCAGGTAGATAGATCGGGTACGGTCGACAATAGATAACGCACGACCCTCCACCCGTTTAGAGCCCCTTGTTTACAAGTTTGCACCGTACCACTTCACTCCACAGAACGAGTAAATTCGTATCCCGCGTTTTACAATAAAAAAAAAAGGGTATGACAAGTTTACTCGTTTCCTGCAAACAATGTGTAGTTTTGTAACAGTTTTAGAAATTTTCTTTTTTTTTATGGATTTAAGAAACAGAGTTGTGTACACTTTATCAACCATGACCTATCTCTCTCCACCTGCCCTTATCCCACTTACTTGTAACAGGCTTTTTAAGTGGATGTGAATGTTACAAAAAGATTTTAAATATTCAATTTATAAACTAAAACATAACTTATATCAAATTAAGTAATCTTTTTTTCTAGCTTACATGCTTAAATTTTGCCCCTATAAGTAGATGTTTTCTACACTAGTATACAATGTGTTTGTGGGTATAAACACAGTTTATTATCATATTAATTGTGCCTACCTCAATATATGTAAAATAATTTGGTTGCATGATGGCAGCTTTGTAACTATTATTTTGAGAGAATATGCTGGATCAGTTTAGGCTTGCTGTTATTTTTATACAATTTACCAGAAAACATTTAACTTTAAACTTTATTTAACTTTAAATGTAATGCACCTAGTAATGATGGAGAAATAAATGCAAACTTCTGTCACCTTTGGAACAATGACCTCTGTCATTGACCCGCCCAAAGTCATGACCACCAATGTCTAGACGAATCTAAATGTAAAATTTATCACATTGCCTTTGTGTACAGCTAACATAAAGGAAAATAGCTCTTATCTTTGACGTAAATATCATAACAATCATAACAGAAACACGTCATTCAGAAAAATAACAGACTTTCCAAGATCAATAACATATTATTGGCGTCAATCCACACTTTTGTGGTATAATTGTTTATTTACACAATATTAAACGTGTATTGACATACGCCAAAGCATGGAAACGTTACGCGGGATGCGGAGGAGCGCATGGAACGTTCCCGCAGTCTATATCGGTGATGAATACCTGGAAACCGTCATAACTGGCGCCAGACCGAGGCCACGGGATCAACGTGCGTGTAACACGTAAAATTTCTCCTTAAAACATGTAAATTTAGAGCAGACATGTCGATTGGCGTGCGTCAACCGCGCGCAGGCGTCCCGATCGTTCACAGCTGTCGTGCGCTGACCTCGAAAGAAACCACGCTTGGTGCATGACCCTAACCTAAATACAAACATTTACAGGCATTTTACAAACATGTATGCACATTACAAACGCTCTTACCTCAATACGGGGCCGTTTTGCACGCGGGAAATCCCACGACACAAGCGAAAGTTGCAAATGTGACGCCGTAACCATCACACAATTTCGTCACATTTTCTTGACTTAACACATCCACTACACATATTTCAGCACTACTTACGCATAGAATACACTTTGAATTGTGTTTTAATTAATAAAAACACGTTACGAAGGCCTCAAATACGCGTTTGGAACACATGACTCGACAAAAACATTACACTGGGATTGCACATTTTTTGAAAAGGATACACTTGAAGCCTCTGTCCCATGTCCTGTATTAGATTTGCGGCCTGCTGCCGATATGCTAATTCTTTATCTGCATCTAAACCGCATTTTCTGCTTGGTGAATTCTGTAGTTGTTCTTTTGTAAAATACCATTTTTCTTGCCCACCAGCCATTGAACGGATGTTCCGACTGCGCGCGAGAAAGCACGACGGATAGCAGCGCTCCGTCTAAGTGCGTGAGTGGGAAAGGGACAGCGCTATGACAGCGGCAACCGGATATAAACCACGTTAACATTTGAGTGTTTTAAAATGAGTAAGTTAACATTTTTAAGATAAAGTAGCTATTTTCATTCACTATTCGTAACTGAAAATTAACTGAGTTTTTTAAAACCACAAAACAACAGAACAACAATTGAAAAAAAATATAACACAAAACTAAATGCTGATAGGTATTCTCAAGCGGACGCCATTATAAAACTTGGTGGTTAACGTAGTGAGGTCTCCGGTGACAGATTGATGATCTGCAACAAGCACAGGTACGTTTTACTATATCACTATGTGTATTATTTTACTATAGACCTAGGTCTATCATTTGTGACAATTTTTACGGCGATTAATTCACTTTGTAATGTAATAAAATGAGTTTGAAATTACAGACCTAAATTCTCTGTCGCACCGTGAAAATGGCCGACCCACCACTGTTTACAATACACTGTACTATTTAATTCATCGAAAAGCCTTACTTTATAACTTAAGTACATAGTAATCACACCATAATTAGTTAAAGATTTTTCTAAGCCTTTTGGGTTCATTCATTTTGTCATGCATTAACGTAAAACCATTTAAGAATTTATTATGAATTGCTGTTGACTATTCCGAGCAAAGTGAAATTTCGCGCGACGTGGAAATATCGTAGGATAAAAAAAAGTAATTTGTTTTATTAAATACTGTGTTGCGTAATACGACAGTGTACGATATATTTGTATGGATTTTATGTTGTGATTCTAATTGATAATTTCGGTTACTTCTTTAGGTTTCATCAAAATGTATTCCTTTGGAAACGAAAATGTTTACAAATTGAGCGCTCACAATATTAGGATTTCTGAACGTAAGTTCATCCTCCTGAGTAACAATATGTGTGTATAACTATTTCATTAAAAAACATAATAATCAGTAATATATACCACCAAAAATCACAGTGCATAAGATTACAAATACATTTGTGTTTGTCTAGTGCTGATTTCTTTCATTACGTAGATCATAAATGATTTTCAACTCTATGTCGGTGGAACAAGATTTATTTTTCAATGATTCCTTACGTTGCCATTTACCAAAGTGTAATACCTACGCAATAATTTTAATTTATGAATTGGATCATTTAAACAACTTTGTTTACAAACATATCTTAGATTTTCATTGTTTTTGTCATCACCTTTCTGTTTTCATTATTATCCATACATCCTAGTTATAAACTATCATTATCGTCGTACCAACGTAATAAATATTAATTTACATAGGAACATATTATTATCTAATGGTATATTCATTTAGATATCCTTTTTTTTCATTATGATTGACATCATAATAAGGCATAAACTGTAGTTTGTAGTAAAATCTGTTAAATCTTACAGCCATCATAGTACCTGCGTAATTCATCTTCGTATTTAAAACATAGGTAAGTAAAATTAGGTAGGTAGTTAGAAAAATAAATTAGGAAAACTAGAAAATTATTAATACAGGTGTTGCACGCCTTTTGTTTGATAGCATAGGCTACATAGTGATCTCCACTGCCCATGTTCGCCCACAACAACAGAAGAATCATGGGTGCTTTGCCGATTTAAAGGAAGGGTGCTTGCTGGTGGTAGGATATTCATATCCGCCCCGATTGCGACCACCGTACTCATGGTGTTAAAACCTGCCATAGCCACACGCCTTGTGTGGATCGCGTTCCAGGATTAGCTAGTGTATATCCGGTTCTCCCGAGGGGCTTGCGACATGCTTGATGGTTGGTTGGGCCGGGTATAGATAGGGGTACATCCTTGTATTACTGTGCCTGCATCGGTAATCCACCTGTCCTGTCGCAAGCCCCTCGATTTGCTTCTTTCCTCTCCGAAGAGGGAAGAAACATTTATACAGACCGGCATGACTCTGGTGACCACCGATAAACTCACTGTTTGTTGGTGGTCGTTGGTTTTTTGGATTGTACTACGCTTACCATCAGGTGTAGTGCAGTGACTGCCTAAAAAAAATTCTATTTTGCATGGGAAGAGTTTCATAAAAAAAATACGGACTTTTACCTACTTAAGTCTAATAAATTTACCAAAATAAAATCAATATCTCGATTTTAATTTGATGTGGGTTGAAGAGTTATTACGTATTTGCATTCATTTGCAACTTGTACTAGTTTGTAACACTGGCGCAGAACAGCTGACAGACTACCCGGGGCCGGCCATTTTGTCCGGTGGATTAAAGACCCATCATCTGTGTAATACGAACTAACGTCTATAATTATGGTCCGGGTTCCCTGGGCCAGCTGATCCACTTGATTACTATCAAGCTAATTTTCCGTGAGTAGCTTCGTTTCGATGAGAGCCCAACAATTCCCTATGCGAAAATTCTCTATTGTGGTAGCTAACAGAGGTAGTAAGGATAGAATATTGCAAGGATGGAATTGTTGGGCGTCTCATCGAAACGAAGCTACTCACGGAAAATTAGCTTGATAGTAATCAAGTGGATCAGCTGGCCCAGGGAACCCGGACCATAATAGCGTAGCGTTATTTTTTAAATTACCTACTTATTCATAAAAGCTTAATAAAATTAATCATATTCCAAATTTTTCCAGTTAAGCCATCATCAAACGGCGAAATGTCGGACACGCCGCGCAAAGTGATCCACTTGCCGAAGGTCCGGATGCTAAGCCGCGGCGGTCGACTGGCGACCGGCCTTCGAATCACGAATGTCAAGTCCATCCGCCCGCCAGATCCGGAAATGATTAAGAAGCAGGAAGAGAAGCAGTTGAGAGCTCAAGTAAACTCTTTTATCTATTGCAATGATTTTAAATTTCGAATTTCTTATGTTTTTATTTTTGCTTATTATAACGTTACTAGCTTTGCCTCGTGGACTTTTACTTGTAAAAACACAAAGTTTTTGTCGAGTTTTGGGTATATTAGATGTAGCTGCAGGGGTCCACCGGAACCAGCTAAATTTTGAAAGTGGTCTATGAGAAAAACAGTTTGGGAACCTCTGATCTAGACCAATGAGACGATTTTTTGTCGGTAATTGAGAATAATAATAATTTATTGAAACAGTAACCATTTTACAAAAAGTCACAGATTACAAAATATGTGTATTAATAACACATTTTACATACTTTAACCTAGATGTTTCATCATAAGCCACAGGACGTGCACTGCTGAACATAGGCCTCCCCCAAAGATTTCCAGACCGACCTGTTGGAAGCGGCCTGCATCCAGCAACTTCCTGCGACCTTTATCAGGTTGTCTGTCCACCTTGTAGGCGGAGGTCCAAACGCTGCGCTTGCCAGTACGTGGCCTCCATTCCAGAACCTTTCTGCCCCACCAGTTGTCGGATGTTTACGTTGCACTAATATAAAAAAAATCACAGTTGCAGGAAGAAATAGTGTCCCGATCCCGTTCGTGTGCGTACAAAGGTCACGAGTGCACACTGCCAGTGCTGTCCGGCCGCCAGTACTGCTACAGGCACATACTGAAGGACGCCACTGCACCGTACAGGCAGTGTACACACACTTATCCCAATGGGGAACGGTGTACACTGCCTGCGCCCGCTGAAACCAACGATCCGAGAGATCCAGGGTGAGTTTCATTACGAACGAGCAAGTGGGTCAAATGATGGTAAGTGATCTCCACCGCCCATGTACGTACCGCCTACAGTACTAGAATAATCATAGGCGCATTGCTGATCTTAAAGGGGAGGGATTGAGAAAGGGAGGGGGATTTGGGTCTCCGGATATCTCACTCACCGTTCGAAACGCAACAGCAAGCCGTTTTACGTCGGTTTTCTATGAGACAGTGGTAACGACCTGGTGGAGTCGGTCCATTCATGATGTAGACAAAACTGTCTACTAAACTAAACAGAAGCAATAAAACACAGAACTTTGAATTACAAAGCACTGCATGGTACTGGACTGCGCTGCCACCCCGAGACATAGGACGTTAAGTCTCGAAATGTCCAGTCACTTCACTGGCTTTTAACATCCTTCAAATCGAAACACAACAGTGCTTACACACTGCTGCTAGGCGAAAATAGACAAAGCGACGGAGGGCCTCTCACATACATACATACATTAGTGAAACGAAATCCGTGGTATCACCGCATTAAGTCAATAATTGACATTGACAGCCCCGTGGCGCAGCGGGCGAATAGCCGGCTGTGAAGCGAGAGGCCGCGGGTTCGATCCTCGCAACGAGACAATTGTTTGTGTGATCCACAAATATTTGTTTCGGGGTCTGGGTGTTGTGAGACCGAAAGTCTCTTGTAGTTCCTGATACCCACGACACAAGACTCGTATCTTACTGTGGCGTCAGGACTATGTGTGTGACTGTTGTATGTATTTATTTATTTATTATTATAATAATATTTGAATCGGCAGGCTATGTTTCGAGCACGCGAGCGCCGCCATGTTGGCGCGACAGAGACAAGCGGCACCTCCCCGCCCTGTCTTGTCTACAGAAACATTACTTAACCAACTAACACATTATGTCAAGTGAGTATATTTATGTATTTCTTTTAGTTTCTGACCACAGTAAGGAGTTAACAGAACAAAAATGTATTTTTGTTCCGGAAGTCTTGTAAAAACCTTCTCAAAATTGTGATTTTTTTGTGATGTCGATAATCGATAATGAATAATTGATTCGTGGATTATTTAAATATTCGATCACTAAAAATATAAAGTCATGTCGCAAGCCCTTCGGGAGAACCGGATATACACTCGGATACTACGGATATGTAATGTAATAAGGCACTGATTTTATTTTTATTTTATTATTATTTTTACAGAACAGAGCGTCCCCGCACCACATCATGTGCATCTTCAGTGTCGGTTGTGAGTGATCCGGCAGATCAGGAAACAACTTCACCGGCTGCACTGGAGCCGTTCAGTAAGTATTGGAAATTACTGGGCATTGTGAGACTTAACATCTTATGTCTCAGGGTGACGAACGCAGTTCAGCGCCATGCAGTACTTTGTAATTCAAAGTCCTGTGTGGTGTTGATTCTGTATATGGACAGGCGTGGCGCTTACCATCAGGCGAGCGCCTTGTTCGACTCGTCTTTTGCGGATCAGTTCTAATCCAAATGACTTATATTGTTGTTTTAAAAAACCATCCGGCTTTACGGATTACTGAGAATATATTATATATTTATTCCAGAACAAATCGAAGCGCCAGCTGTGAACTCGTCATACTCCGCCTCGATCCTGGAGTGGTGCAGCGCCAGTGACAGTGACACTGACAGCGTCACACTCGGCCCTGATATACGGGAGCAGGTGCTATCTGACACCGAGGATGCACCCACTGAGGATCTGCCGCTGTGGTTGGTATACCAAATTTAAACCTAGTTAAACTGTTGACAGCCTCCGTGGCACCGCGGGCGAGTAGCCGACTGTGAAGCTAGACGCCGCGGGTTCGATCCCCGCACCGACACAAATGTTTGTGTGATCCACAAATATTTGTTTCGGGGTCTGGGTGTTGTGAGAGGGAAAGTCTCTCGTAGTTCCTGATACCCACGACACAAGACTCGTATCGTACTGTGGGGCTGACCCCACCTTAATAATTTTAATCAATAAGTTACGTTACCCAAAAACCTATAGCAAAAAGTATTTCATTAATCCATCCACAAAAAAAAAATTAGAAGTCATTCAAATCTGTTAGACGGGGCACTTATCAAATAACAGACGACTCAAACTTTGACGTCACCGTGGCAAATGGCGATTACGGTGCACGAGTGCGAGCGAGATGGTGATATGTCCCCACTACGCGCCCACCTTTGCTCATACCAATATTTAAACTCATAATTGCTGGCTCATTTTTGAACTGCTTTTGATTGTGTTTTAACAAAAGGGTTTCTTTTGCTATTATTTTATGTGGTATATAAAATAATGTATAATATTCAACATAGGAAACTACCCTATTATTGTAACAGACTTATATTTCAACCATATTTCTTCAGGCGAGCTGGAGTATACTCCGCCGAGGAGGCAGTGAGGGAAACCCAAAGCGCCCTGATGCTGCTCAAATCAGCGTATTTGAACCAGATGTGTCGGCTGAAGGTGAAGCTGCAGATGTCCAGGGCGAAGTACCTCAAGTCCCTGAAGACTGAGAAGGAGCAGTATTGTAAGTAACATGTACTAGGTCATTTACTTGATAAATGGTCGCAGGAAGTCGCTGGATGTAGGTCTTTCAACAGGTCGGTCTGGAAATCTTTGGGGGAGGCCTATGTTCAGCAGTGGACATCCTGTGGCTGATGATGATGATGATGTACTATGGCTATACAACAAAAAAAAATGTTATGCAGATACATGTAGAATGGTCTTTCATGACAGAAATAAATAAATAAATACACCCAACAGTCACTCACATAGTCCTGACCCCACACTAGACTAACACTGTATATCCGATTCTCCCGAGGGGCTTGCGACATGACTTGATGTTTGGTTGAGGCGGGTATAGGGGTACATCCTTGTATCTCTGTGTCTGATCCGCCTGTCCTGTCGTAGGCCCCTCGATTACCTTCTTCCCTCTTCGGAGTGTGAAGAAGCATTTATACAGGCTGGCATTATTCTGGTGACCATGAAAAACTTATTGTTTCTCGATAGCCGTTGTTTCTTGATAGTTTTCTTGGACTGCACTGCACTTACTGACTGACTACATTACTCCTGATAGGTGTAATGCAGTAATTTTGTCGTGCACGGATAAAAATAAAAAAAACTTATATCGTGGGTATCAGTAACTACAATAGACTCGCGGTCTCACAACACCCAGTCTCGGCGCGGTAATCGAACTCAAGGCCTTGTACAACCGGCTGCTCGCCTGCTACGACACAGAGGCTAATATAGTGTCTATTATGGATTTTTCATAGTCCCATATATCTCTGCTTATCCTTGCGGGGATAGAATGTTAGTATATTATCGAAACCCATATAATATAACAAATGTTAACGACTGATGTCACTTTGATTCATAATTTATTGATCACTATGAAAATATCACGGACAACAACCCCATGTTTCATTCACTAAGTTAACAGTGAAATCGCGTGATAGACTGAGTTCTAACTCTTTAGTATTTTATAAAAATCATAAAAGAAATCTTTCCCATGTAAGATTATGCAAAATAGAACTTTAAATTATTCATATAAGTTAATGAATTTAGCAAAATAAAATCAATATCTCAATTTATACTTGATGTAGGTTTAAATGTTATTGCATATTTGTGTCCTAAATTCCCCGCATATTCCAGGCAGTATAAACACACAGGCTCGGACCGGACCGCTGAGTGTTCGTGAGAGGAGACAGCTGAGGAAACTGAAGGCATACGCGTCCTATCACAAGAAACATGGCGTCGACGCAGTGCTCACTCGCAAGCTGCACCACAAGAGGGCTAAGGTAAAACAGCATACGATATACTTCTTTACATCAGTGTTTCCCAATGTGGGGCCCACGTGGGGACCAATTTAAAAATGGACTCGACACGTCTCTAACCTTTCGCTTTGGGTTATATAAATGCAATGTTAGATATCGGTGACAAATTTAACAAAAAAAAAATTATGTAGCGCATGGCCTAAAAAAGGTTGGGAAACACTGCTTTACATAGTATAAAATAAAGTCAACTGGTGGTAGGATTTTCATATCTAACCGGATACCGACCACCAAACACATGGTGTTAAAACCTGCCATAGTGTTCCACACGCCTTGTGTGGATCGCGTTCCAGGATCAGCCAGTGTATATCCGGTTCTCCCGAGGGGCTTGCGACATAACTTGATGGTTGATTCGGACGGGTATAGGGATACACCCTTGTGTCCCTGTGCCTGCATCGGTTATCCGCTTGTCCTGTCGCCCCTCGACTCGATTTATACAAGCCGGCATGACTGGTGACCACCGATAAACGCATTGTTTGTCGGTGGTGCCTTTCCTTTAAGGTTGGCAACCCGCCCATGATTCTTCTGGCGGCGGGCGTACAAGGGCGGTGGAGATCACTTACCATCAGGTGACACACTTGCTCGTTTGCCGGTCTATGCTATAAAAAAAAAATGGGACCGAAATAAGCTTGGTGAAATGTAGATCACACAAGCCAACCCCTTTGGAGAGCTTGAGCTTATGTCATGTTATGTTATTTCTGCAGGCTGGTGACCCTCACGGACCCCGTCCCCCTCCACCGTCAGCGCGCTGCACCTTCAGCGAGGGGGGGGTGCGGTGCGCGGCGCAAGTGATGCCGGCGGCCAAACACTGTCTCAGGCATATACTGCATAATAGACATCAGGTAACGACACTTACGTATTTGCCACATGACTGTAAGTGATCACCGTAGTCCATGAACACCCATAGTGCTATCAAATCCTGAGAAATATTCAAGGAAATGCGACGATTTTTGAAGTTATACTTCTTTAGGCGCGTTATGAAAAAATGATGAGAGTGAAATTTTAAGATGCGCGCGCACCTGTGACACAAAAAATTAACAGTATGAAGTTAGGCGCGAGAGCAGTATGAAGTTAGGCGCGTTATGAAAAAATGATGAGAGTGAAATAAAAAAAAAAATAAATAAATAAATAAATATATATATATATATATATATATATATAATTATATATAGATGCGGTTTTTATTTTATAATTTGGAACATGGTGCCGTAAAAAAAGTACCAGGTTCGCATAAACGCGAAGAGAGTAGAATGTCCATTTTTCATGGCGAGTAGCCGTAATTAATAAACAAATGACGATTTGGACAAAGAAAAACTCTTTAGGTTTTTTCTTATTCGGAACATGTTGCCGTAAAAAGTACCAGGCTCGCATAAACGCGAAGAGAGTAGAATGTACTTCTATCATGTCGAGTGGATATGTTGATATAAATTAAAATACTTTTATTTAATATAATTAACACTAAATATTATTAAATTATTAATGTTAAATACTTATTATTGGTTATTTAATGATGCCAAAGAAGTATAACTTCTCACGCGCGTACATAAGTACACGCACCCATTTTTTTTTTATCCACAGTGAAGTAACAGGATGTGATGTTAAGTACAGTACAGTACAAATAGTAAAATAATAGAATATTTGACTCGTATTTTTTTACTATTTTAATCAATAAGTTGTGTGCCCCAAAATCTATTATCGAAAGAATTATATAAATTAAGTTAATAAAAGTTATATGTAAGCTGTTTAAATCTGCTAGAAGGGGTTATTGTCAAATATCGAAAACGAATGCACGACATGGCATATTACGTCACAAGGAAGGTCTTGTCTATTGCGGTGCACGCGTGGGAGGGAGACAGCGAGACTTTCCACTACACACATGGTGGTAGCTCCCTCGTATGCGAGAGGCCGTCTGGGTTGGTACAACCATTTTGTCTATTTCTAGTGGCAAGCAACAGTGTATAAGCACTGTTGTGTTTCGGTTTGAAGAACATTGAAGCCAGTGAAATTACTGGGCAATATGAGACTTAAAATCATTTGTTGTTGATTATATCTTGAGGTGACGAGCGCAGTTCAGTGCCATGCAGTGCTTTGTGTTGCGTCTGTTTATGGGCAGGCTTACCATCAGGCGAGCGCCAAGCCCGTTGTGTCACGGTGATTTTTTTTTAAATAAAGTCATGTATGTGTGCAGGTGTTATTCACATGTTGCGGCGACACCCGCGGCGTGTCGTCGTGCTGCGAGCCCGTCGCCAGGACTCCGCTGCCGTCACACTACTGTCGGTACCACACCGACCCGCCGCTATACACCGTCTTCACTCTCAAGGTACTACTCTACTATACTCTATTTAATCATGTGATGTGCTTATGATAAATCAGTACAAAAATAAAAGAAAGAAAATGTATGTATAGTGATCAATTAACGGTCATTTCACTTGAATCCCCTGGGGTGTCCACGGATACTCACTATTACATTTGAACCGATGAAGGGGATTCAAGAATGATTACAACATTAATATTTTACTTAATCCCCCGAGAGACAAAAACACAATAATGAATATCCAAAATAGCAATTATAATTGACCTATTTAATTTCCAAAATTGCATGTACTTTGTAAATTTATTAATATTTTGTTTGTTTAATGATCATATTAATTATAAATAACTAAATCCTTGATGTTGACTGCAAAGATTATATTCTCTTCTAGTCCAAGAGTAATTCTGAATATCTGTGGGCTCCTTAAATGTAATATTGAGTATTCATGGACAGAATGGGGGCTCAAAGAGAAAGTTCAAGTGGGAAGAATAACCTATAGTATATCCTAGTGTGACAACTTATAAATAAAGCATGGCATGTATTATAAAATAAATATGTCTCCACACTCACAACCCTGTATCAATTCTCGGCCTTATTCCTGTGTGTGGTTGTTTGTGATGTGTTGTGTGTTGTTCCATGCCCTCCCTCAAATAGGAGAAAATACCAGGGTTTGAGTGTGAGTTTTTATTTATATAACTATGTTTTACAATTCATATATGGTTGAATCGCTCTATAAGAATTGACTCTTAAAAACAAACGGCTTATTTTGACTGTACTAGCGTGTGACTCTTAACAATTCAATGTGAGTCCTCTATTGCCAATTTCAATGATCAATCTCAATTCGCATCGGCAGACTATTCACTTAAATGCGCTAATAAGAATAAAGTTACACTCCACGCTTACAAATGGCTTGATTATTTTATTATCAGAATAGATCTGTGGTTGTGGATTGAAATTATTTATTTGAATTGGTCGCTATGCATCTGACATTCAAACCCTAATCATTTTAATCACATTGAAACATATTACAGTTTAATTATATTAGAATATATCTGTTACAGAAAGACGAAACGGACAGTGACACAGAGTCACACTCGTCGTCCGAGAGCTCACAGACTGACGCGGCCGAGTCCGTCGGCGACAGGTCTGACGTACAGACGGACGTCAACGAGCCGACGCAAGTGCAATGACGTCCCGCCATCTCTGACATGTTCTACAGCATGTTCTACAACTAATGTGAAGACGTGACACGGACGCAGATCTGACGTGTAGACGTCAACGAGCCGACGCAAGTGCAATGACGTCCCGCCATCTCTGACATGTTCTACAGCATGTTCTACAACTAATGTGAAGACGTGACACGGACGCAGATCTGACGTGTAGACGTCAACGAGCCGACGCAAGTGCAATGACGTCCCGCCATCTCTGACATGTTCTACAACTAATGTGATGACGTCACACGGACGCGACAGATCTGACGTGGAGACGTCAACGGGTCCGTGCACGTGCTGTAACGTTCTACAACTTTTGTGGTTAAATAGTGAAGTGATAAAATAGTGAGATTATAAAGTGCGATTTGTAAATATGTATATAACTGATATGACAATGAGAGACCTGTTTTATAAGGTAGGAATATGATTTTATTCTAATTTAATGGCTCCATTAATGTTCAATGACTCAGACAATGTCGATTACAATGATCACAAATTAAATTGACTGGGCAACAAATCTACTTTAGCTGCCCTATGTGACCCTGAAAAAATACAGCTGAGGGATCAGGGTGGCCATGTTATTCTAGGCCATTTATTTGTACAGCACTTTATAAATATAAATATCAAAACTGTAGGAACATAATTATAACAGGCTTATTTCTATGATCTGTGGTACATGTACTCTAGGTAGAAGAAGATAGAGAGATAAATGTTACCTATCCATTTTGCAAGTCAAGCATGGCAATACAACATTATTAATATAACACACAGAAGTTAACTAGGCACCTCGGTGTAATGACGTCATAGGAATGTACTAACTGCATAAAAAATTCAAGTACCCTTATAAGACCCCTCGATAAAAGTCATTGTGACTGCGAATGTGGATGGGCACGTTTTCAAGCGAAGTTCACGGGCGCGGGTTCGCGTGCGTACTTACTAAATTGGTTACTAAAATATGTTTTGTTTCATTCTCACTTTGACCGATGACAAATGTGTGACTGACGTTAAACATATAATAATTAATCAATAGCTACCTATTCAGCGTTTATCAATAAGGGGGTTAAATGTAGGTATATTTTTTGGTAACAGTTCTATATCCATAAAAATAACAATAATAACAACGAAAAAAACACGGAGGACGCGCGTGCGTAACGGTAGTATTTAATTTACTGACCGTAATGACGCGTCGAGGGCGAGAGCGGTAGGCGGTGTGACGCGCATTCCACTGAGGTGCCAAGTTGATTTCTGTGTGTTATATAATAAAATTTTATAAGTTTTAGAATATTATAGCTGGATATAAATTTGTCCTATAAAAGTACATTAGACAGTCCTTTGCTCACATGTTCAAAGTAAATTTTAGTGCTGTTAGATTTTTTCACAAAACTTGTTCTATGTAAATCATTTAGCCAACATCTCAACCCATTTCAAGGACTGCTTAAATCCTCATTTATGACATTACTGTAACCGTATAATTAAATCCTCACAGTGAACTTGTTCTTGACCACAATGTCTCAGGACACTTGCTTAGTGATTGTAAATACCAAAGACAACATAGTGTATGCATGGTAATTGTGAAAAAGCTTTATTGATATGAATGTAAGTAAATATTATGTAAGTACTGTAATATTAAAAATTTATATGTACTGATAAAATACAGAATATGTCTCCCCAGAGGGATTGATGTCAGAGTCAAAGTGGTCGGTTGTAATAATTACAAGTCAAATTTTTCTGTAACTTGCGTTAAAACGCATTTTACACCGACCCCACTGTGAGTGGGATAATGGCAGTTGAAAGAAGACTGACCAATATAGATTATGCTCTTAAATTACAAATATACTTTATACAGTATTTGTATGGGAATTTCTGAAACCTACATTCTTAATTGCCTGTGCAACTTTTTAGTAAGTCATGTTTAGCTCTTTTATACAAGTACAGTTCTCGTCGATGTTTATGACCATTCTGAAGTTAGTCATGAGTAGCAGTTATTGTTTTCAAGAGACTAAAGGGTGACGGGAGGTGTAGAGGGCGAGTGATGTGCTAGCTTCAGAATGGCCATAGTTTGATCACAACTTTACAATACAGTGCGTTGTTTCAACCGTCTCCGCTGTTAAACATCGACCATAAGAAGCAGTGGTTCACGAAATATATTGATTGTTGCGAATTATATTTTTGAAAACAAATGTAACTAAATATATGACCAATTGCTTCTTCAGAACGCTGTTAAGAGTTGAAACAACCTATGCTATGCTATATATTTTGCTATACTGAACGACAACAACCATTACACGGTAAATGTTCGTCACGAGAGAATAGCTCATGGAGATTACGTCTAACGTACTAGTATACTCGTAAATTTGGCACATTAAGATTATAGAAATATCAAAGTATCAGGATGATTACTAATATTTATCTTACGATTGTCTCTGGTGATAGAAGCACTGACTTAAATGCTGGCCATATCAGTTTTGTGTAAGCTTTCTGTATATTTTGCAATTGAGAATAAAACAGCATTCCATTGGTAAAAGTATGTGTTGTCAGTATTTTTCTATTGTTGCATAAATATATTATGTTGTGGAAATTATAAGTAGGTACATATAACATTTTATTAATTATATAAACAGTAACTGTATACCGTCATAATGGTTTTATACCTATTAGTCGCAAAATTATCTCAATTTCTATTACTGTCAGAAGTAAATTTTATAAATAATTTGTGATTTTTGCTACCTAAGTTTCATACATTGTAATAGAATGCATGTTGTAAAAAAAATAAATTTACTTGATTCTAATGACTTTGTTGTCACTTAAATAAACATTTATTTATACAACACTCTTTTAAGTATTGCGGTTTGAAGGACTTTGAAGCCAGTGAAGTTACTGGAAATTATGATACATCTTGCCTCGAGATGACGAGTGCAGTCCAACTTGTCACTCAATACTGCCAATATTTCATAATAAGTTCTCTGTTTATGGCCAGGCATGACGTTGACCATCAGGCATGCAACTTGTTCTTTAGCCACCATATACATACCACCGATAAACACGAGCCATATATAAAATTGAGCTTTTATTAAAACACTCGAAATTTTTGAGAACGTGTTTTTGTTCGAGAGAATAAACAAGCCAGGAAAATAAAAACCTAATAGACAGATATTGTGGGACTAGAAATATGCCTGTTTTATTGTAGCTATACGCTCCGACACAGGTTCAGCAGTACACCATCTGAGAATAAAATTTTCAAGTGGTGCTGCCACACCGGTGTTATAAAATGTTTACAAACATTTTCTAACATTAAACATTTACTAACATTATCCTAACATTGTGATAAAATGTTACCAAATGTTTGTTAACAAATGTTTAATAATGTACTTTGTTAACATTTTATAACAGCGGTGTGGCAGAACCAAAACGATATCATATCGGTCGGAGTATCTACGTATACATTCGCTATTTGTGAATACATACGTTCATAGATTTATTCAGATATGAATGGAGGTTTAATTGTTTAGTTCATACTTACGTTATTACCTTACTTAAACAAAAAAAACGTGACGTACAAAAAATAAAACAAAGTAATGAAACAGAATTGTCGCTTTATTCAGCAATATCCGGTTGAAAAAAAATAATCAACAAAACTACACAGAGTGTGAACGTGACTATCTTTACAAACAATTTACAGCGATGTTTAGATTATTATACGGGCACCAACTCTGCATCGGCGACGCGTCAGAGCACACTGCGACAGCGCGCGTGTCAGTACTACGTGCGAACACACACACACATGCACGTACACGCACGTACAGTGCGCGCTGACCAAAGCGCCGCCGCGAGAGCAACTCGCCCCCTAAACACATTACTAAGCGTATGTGACGGCCCCCCACTTCTTTCACCACAAACTACGGGGGCCAAGTTTTTTTTTTACATTTTCTCACAAATTTGCAGCCTTTTGTACAGTATATGATACTTACTAATAATATATGTATAGACATAGTTTAAAACTGTTACATACGTGTTTTTTTGTGGCGGATCGTTTCTCGTGGTCGCCCATGAGCGCCGCCCCTACGCCCACCAGAAACGTTCCGCGGAGTTTTTTTAAAACATCAAACTGCGGCACATGCACGTGCCGCTATACTCGCATTAGCTACATTAAATCACAATCATTTTACTTTTACATTACATACATTTATGTATATACTTTTAAACATTTTTTTCGATTTTTTTTCTTCTAAAATTTATCTAATTACAAGTGATTTGACGGACAAATTGAAATTTCGCCGATGAAGAAACTACCCTAACGTAGAGCTCTTAGTTTTTGCCAGCAATTGTTCTGCAATCACCATTCAGCGGTTAAATACAATTATATTTAAATATTACTGGAATATGGTTTTATTTCACACATTTTTTTTGAGATTTTTTATTAAAATACAATTATTTTTTACATTTCCATATACAAGGCGCAAATCGATCAATAAAAACATTTATTGTTTGAAAATTTAAATATTTTTACGAATTAATACGGCAAATAAATATATCATGTGCAATATTAAAAATACTGATGAACACCTCGTATATTCCTTTTTTTATTTCTATGAATGGCAATAGAAAAAGAACAGTAGTTTCTGATCGTCCCTGTATAAACGCCGCACTCCTGACTCCGCAGCAGAACGCAGCACACCAAACAAAAATATTCCGCGGTACAGATAGTCTGATCTAAATGAAGCGCGCCGCCATTCAATTTTAAATGTTACTGCACACAAAATTATGCGGTGCGATTGTAACGCGCGTCGATTCAGATTAGAAAAGCTACAATATTGTCATGTTACCACGTTCCATTCACATATTCGTGGATGTGTTTCTTCATTATCCACTAATAATATATGGATAATACGTCGATTATGTACACACGTAGCCTACGTGGTTGTTTTTACTTGTTCTTTTCATTTTTATTATCTAAAATAACTTCAGTAAGTTTTCCGTGTCGAATTTTCAATTCTTTGCTCCGTTTTTATCAAGAAATATCTACCTCATGCCTACAATACACTTTTAAATATTATAAATATCCGCAGTAACGACTTCACGTGATTATATTATTTCAAATTGCAACCGTGTACCAAAAACGCTCGCTAGCAAATCGCGCGTTTTGTAATGCGTCATAACCACTCTTAGTATTTTTTTATCAATACAAATTTTCAGACAGTGTGAGAAACCTATCTACAATTCTGAATGGCATAAGTTTAGTGAAAAAGTCAAGATAAATATGCAGTTTAGGATAGAGAATAGAAACAGTATTTTTTAAAACAGTTGTGACGTAATATGAAAATTAATGTGTGAATAAAGTTGAGTTAATAGTTTAATAAATAAAATACTAAAGTTCTTAATTTGTCTAAACTGTCGTAAAATATATATTGCTAAACACAATAATTAGGAATGTTTGGAGTTTATGCTCTTTTTTGTCCAGTAGGTATCAACTTTTATTAAGCCATTCTTGCATTTTATTAGGGTAAGCATTGACCACTACTCTGGTCACACCTATTTGTGCAATAGTTTTCTAATATATTGAATGCGTGCGTTCATACGGGGCTATTTGGCGGCGGTTACCGCTAAATGGAATTCAACATTTTACACATCTTCAAGCGTAAAAACGGAGAAATTATTTGACACTGAATAAATATTATTTTGATATAAATAGTCAATGCAGTTGATACACCAAGCAACACTTTATAAAGAGAAGTCGTGGGTTGTAGGCCGTGTGCGCCATACTTATGTATGCCATGATAAATTTAATCATTTAAACCATAGATTTGCACAACAACCCTTAATAGCATCTAACCATTAAACATGTTTATTCATTTGAAGTTTTCATACGTTTTGACATTTCTTAAACACGTTTAGTGGTTAAATAGGATTTAAGAATCGTCGTGAAAGTCGGCTTTATTATTTAATTTTATAAAGTGTTGCTATATATCTAACCAGGGCCGTAGCTGGGCGGAAAAGGGGGTGAGACCCCCCAAAAAAATTATATCCCTTGTCTGATTGTCTTAAAAAGAATACTACTTACATCAATCTATTAAATAGCCTAGCTACGACCTCGTAACTGTCTAACTACATACTGGTCCGGCCAGATAGTACATAACTATAATATGCGGTTAATTTACACTGTCCATACATTAAATACACGCGATACGCGCGTCGTTTCGTTTATTGTATTAGTTAAAAGTATTATTCCTCTTAAGAATACCCGAGTGCAACTGCCAGCTTCCGTACTCGTAAAACAATAAATAAAAGGTTAGTATTAAAAATGAAATTTAAATTGAACTTGATAATTATAATTTGTGAATTTTACGCGTACATTACGATCGCGATGATGAATTTAATTCCTGTGTACTACACTACTAAGTACTAGTAGTAGATATGTAGTACATAGCAATAGAAAAATCACGCTAGTAAAATCACGCAGGTTAGCACTCCGTGCACCTCAGACTGCAACTATCTTCGTGAAATGCATGAATATACACTGTAGAATTTATTTATCCGAGCACGGCAAAGTGACTGCACTACACCTGATGGTAAGTGTAGTGCATTCCAAAAAACCAGCGACCACCAACAAACGATGAGTTTATCGGTCGTTACCAGAATCATGCCAGCATTTATAAATACTTCTTCCCTCCCTCTTCGGAGAGAGAAGCAAATCGAAAGGCCTGCGCCAGGACAGGCAGATGACCGACGCAGGCACAGTGATACAAGGATGTACCCCTATACCTGACCCAATCAACCATCAAGTCATGTCGTAAGCTGCCCGGGAGAACCGGATATACACTGGCCGATCCTGGAACGCGATCCACACAAGGCGTGTGGATCACTATGGCAGGTTTTAACATCTACGGTGGTCACTATCCGGGCGGAGCTGAATACCGAATTTTTCGATATTTTATAGCATTCATAAAATATGGGGTGGGGTGATATTACCACTCTCTTAAGTACAGCCCTGTCGTGTATTTTGTAATTCCGCATTCTTAGAAGCTGGCATTTACCGTCGAGTAACGTGTATTACCTATGTCACAGCCACATAAATGAAGTATTACTGAAGCTTTGTATTACTACGACTTTAAACATTTTCGCGGTAGTACGGCTCAATTGCGATCGCTTGTATAATTGTCAAGATTGTCGGATCATTTTGAACCCGTTTACATTTTAGTGTTAATTCCCGGGTCAATTATACCCCTTTTATGATTGTTCTAAATTCAGGTTTTACCAAGTATTGTAGGGTTAAATATAACCGTTTTGCATTTTAATTGTATAATCTCCCAAGTACTTGAACTCTATTTATAAGGGGAGTGTTTCATACATACATGGCTCCATACGTGAAAAGCCAATATATTAAGATCGAGAATTCTAAAATTCCAAGTCCGTAAAAGCCGTTAAGACAAGCGGAGCATTGTCTTTTTGGATTGATTCAATAACCAGTAATCCATTTTATTTAACGGATTATATATTTCCCATAACATGGTTTGTGGCTCTCTGCCATATGTCCCACCTACGTCATTATGTTCTTGAAAGCTATAATCGTAAAAAACATATATACATAAAACCCCAAAAACGGAAGAAATATTCGCCAAAAATACGGGCAATTTCTTAATCGGTAAGTAATAAGTTGCGCCGTCCATATTACACCAAAAGCTATGATCATCAGAATCCATAGGTAAAAAAACTATTATCGATTACTACATCCGATAGAATTCGAGTTCTATATAATCATTCGACTTATTCAGTTCTCGTCTCGGTTTGTATAGACATAAACACAATGGGTGTCAGACGATAAAATAGGATGATCACATACCTAAATCAAAGTACAGTAGCGGCACCGGTACTTGGCACTTGAGACAATTTATAATAGCGTAACACACTAGTTTCGATGTTTTGTTTTTGTAACAGTACGTCTCTATTGTACCTACAATAATAAAGTACGGCTATTATTTTTCACGTCAACATTTATGGTATTTCATAAGCGTGCATACGTCCCACGTGCCATCGTACAGTGCCGCTACTGTAAATAATAATAACCACAAAGCAAGACGCACAAATGAGTCAATCTATCCGTTACAGTTACGTTTTAAAATTCAAATTATTTAGGCTTGGTTAAAATGACCGCCCCACGACTCAACTTTATACCTAACTCCCTACAAAATTGAGCGACGGGCGAGTCATGCCGCATCGGACAAACTATACTTGAAATATCTGAGGAGCTGGAAACAGATCACTACTTCTGTAACTGTCACACTCAACTGTTATTATCATTGCTTTTAAGTATAACACATTCGACATGTCCACAGATATTTCCAAATGATATAATAAATAAAATTGTATCCTAACATTGCTACCAGCTTTATAAGGTATGGGGATGAGTGTACAAGATGGTCACATATACAGGGTTAATTTTAAAACACCAGCAACCTCGCAGGACCAGATAGCTGACCCCATACGGAACAACTTTTGTTCTACGAGTTTGGACATAACTCAATATATTTAAAAAAAAAATGATATTATAAGTTTTTGTTGTGTGTAGTGTTTTTCTTCGTAGACTGCGGCGCGGCGCGGCGTGAGCGCACGACATCAAAGGCGCCGGTCAGCTGCTCGGAAGTTCATGGTCAAAGGCGCTAGCCCGGTTCCCCACGCTTCGCGTGTTTGTTTACGTAATCTGCGATGCGCGTTGTAACATTCAAGACGGAAATTAAATGAATACTTATTTTTGTATGAAAATAAAATCTAACAAATTATCAAAGTCGTAGAACAAAAGTAGTAGCTTATAACCTTAGGAATCTACCCCTGCGAGGTTGCTGGTGTTTAAAAAATAACCCTGTAGAGCAATAATCCCAAAACCACAATAGAAACATTTTATATGAAATTTTTTTAAATGTTGAATATGTTGTGATGGCACCCACATCGAATAGCTTTAAAAGTAGACTCGACCAAATCTCTTATCACAAACGAATCAGCTTAATAGCTGTTAGTGTGGTTCATAAATATAATAATAATGAAAGCAGAATCGGAATTCGTAACAGATATTTAGGGGCCTAAGGTCCAATTAAAAACTTTGTAAAATCGGACGAATTCATCGCGACAAATTCTATACAGGTATTACAGGTTTGATGAACAGAAACACACACCTACTTATTTAAAACAAGTGTTATGGATTAACAGTTCTGAGCCACACGTAATACTCTGTTAATAAAGTGTAGAATCTATTCACTACAATACGAAATCACAAGTCAATGTACGCTGTTCATTGATAAATGATGCTGATCTTGATGCACGTCATGTTAGCTATATTTGTAAGAATATCGGTAGATGCCCTCAGCGACGTAGCATTCGTGTTTGTGTACACAATGTTTTGTGTTATAATTCGACGGCATCGTTACTTGTCCGTAAGTAGGATGTTAATATATATAACGATGGCACTGACGTTTACGTGATGTCTGACGCGATCTTTGGAAGTCTCCTTTAATTACGACGTCGCTGTACGAAAGTTCCACGTCATTGATAAACATTTCAACTATATACTGTGAAATTATTAAGCTTCAATTATTATCTATTGAATGTAATGGCGGTACCAGAAGTATCCCGCGGACGACCCAAAACCGCTAGCTTGAAGTATTAGACAGTAACGGGAGAGCCAATGGTTCAATTATATTTTATGTCACTAGTGACTACATGTGCAATTGTGGCAGCGAAGCGTAGCCAGCCGTTCATAGGTCCACGGTTCGATGTTTTTATAAAATGTCTTCAGTAGGCACCATAATAGCAATGGGGAAATTTATTATAAAAGAATGTAAATCCCGTTCCCAAAACCAAGATAAATCATGCGAAGTACCTTTTAAGTTGTATCTAAATCGTTTCCTATATTTATATTGTAAATTCTAACTACATTTAAAAACAATTTTAAGATTGTTTGTATTTAGTGTTGCCAGTGAAAAATGCGTTTGGTTTTCCCATATACATGGGAAGTTTGCTATTCAAATCGGGTAAATATAAAATCCATAGTTCGTGTTTAATTATCTAGAATAGCTAAAGATGGAATGCTAGAGGACGTCTGTAATAATTATTCAAGTTTTACGAAACTGATTGGCTACACACTAAAGATACCACGATTTGCTCCAACTTTCGGGCTGAAAGTTCTGTCTCTAAAACAAAATGTATGTTGGTAATGAGTGTTACGACTTACGATGCAAGGAAGCAGAATATAATTACTAGTGGTTGATATAGTATGTAGTTTTACATACAAAGCATACGGTCCCAATTGATAGCCAAAATTGAAATCGACAATAAATAATTTATAGCATATTCTTAGAATGTATAATAACATTGTATTTTATTTTTAAACCAAATTGGGGAAACATTACTGTATAACGAAACACCTAATTTTTCAATCCAAATGTTATCGCTTTGAAATCAGTATGTCTACGTCATTTTTTAAATAGAGTAAAAAATATAGATATATTTTTACTTTTAACAATGTTTATCAGTTTCAAAGCTATGGTTTATCAGTTTCAAAGTTTCAAAGCTCTCGAAGACTTTATTTTTTTGACGGAGAATGTAAGGGGTTTGCTACCCTATATGTAGAACATGTGGGTGACGTGAAAGCGTATAAGTAGGAAGGCAGATCCTGGCACTGATATATAACAATATGATATATGAGATAACGCCAAGCAGAAGAGAATATATGGATTTTTATGTATTGTGTGTTATACTTACCTATTTATGAACGAAACATTGTAGATAATACTTACGAAGTAATATATAGCAGCTGGTAGCAATGTGATGAACTTATGGATTCCGAACGTCATAAACTTAGTAGATGTTAAATAATAATACGTAGGGAGCAACATCAGTACATTGCAAATAAACAATTACAAACGACGCGTGGACTGGGCAGATAAATCCTTAAATAAAATCCTTGTAACTCGCATATACCAATATTGAAAATAAGGAGTTCAGACAAAACGGAAAAATGCTCTCTATTTGATGTCACTAAATAATCAGTATTGCATTTAAGTATAAAATAGATGCAGGCATCAAAATTTTACTTGCCTATACTCGAACGCTTAGGCGCGGAAATCCACGAACACGTCCGAGCGTCCTCGGGCCCGCACGAGCGATCTCGAGGTCGCACGAACACGCACGAGCGTGCTCGAGCATGCACAAAGCTGTTCAAGGTTGTGCGATCCGCTATACTTATAACCCCGGTAGGTTTTAGTACTGTCACATCGTCGCGCAGACTTGTACATGCTCGAAAACGTTTTAAATCCCCCACGGAGGGAGGGCGATTTTGCCCTCAATGTGAATTATGCCTAAAATACCCGAGCGTAAGGATTTTGCCGTTTCGTCCGACTCACCTTTAATTTTAACTCAAGAGTATAATCATTGCATTAAACGTGTCGCGGCGCAGTGTTTCCCGCGCTGCGGCGCGCCATCTTGCAATCACAACAAAATGGCGCCTACTAAAAGTAACTTAACGATAATTAAAACAAAAAATTACAAAAGAATGTTGTTACATTATTTTTAATATCACAAAATTTTTCTACAAATTGTTTTATTTAAATAATTATTTACAGGACGCCTGGGGCGTTGAAAAAAAAATGGCGAACGAGCAAAAAAAATTAAAAAAAAAACGCTTGAAACACTACTCCGCTGGGTGCGACTGTAACATTGGCTAGAACACTAGTATAGGTAGCGCTTTGTCGTCGGTGGGTCCGGCTGACGGAGGAGGTGGTGGTGGTGGTGGTGTCGTGGATGATGTGGGTGAGGTTTGTCACGTGACCTCCATGGGCAGCGTGTCCTGTGCTCGTCGTCTGACGGTGCCGTTAGTGGCTGCGTCATCACCTTCGGGCACGGGGTCTGTGCCGGGACTCGACGCTGCGACCGCCGCTACTGGCGCGGTGCTCGCATCCACGATCTCACTGAAATAATACATCTTCATTAGACAGACATACCTATAGTATAAATTTATTTATTATACCCGTTTTTACTAACTATTCCGTATCTCAAAGTAACCTCAAAATACATAATGGATAGAACGGTTAACTCAATCAAATAAAACAATTAGTTCATCGATGGTCACCAGAATCTTATCGTCCTAAATGCTTCTTCACACTCTGAAGAGGGAAGAAGCAAATCGAGGAGCCTGCGACAGGACAGGCGGATGACCGATGCAGGCACAGGGATACAAGAACGTATCGCCCCAATCAACCATCAAGTCATGTCGCAAACCCCTCGGGAGAACCGCATATACACTGGCTGATCCTGAAACACGATCTATACGAGGTGTGTGGCAGTGGCAGGTGTACGGTGGAATGGGGGCGTTTGGAGAATTCCACCACGGTATCCCCTGCCTGTCGTGAGAGGCGATTAATAGGGGCCATCGGGGTCGCGGGCGCGCAGCGGAGGGCTGTCGTAGCGCCCATCAGTACGCTTTTGTACACGTACCTATTGTACGTGCGACCCCCGGGATGGACGGCAGCACGGGTGGTTGGCCTCGTGGCTGTCGTTGACGCCGAGGGCGTCCTTCGGTGAGCGGGGGCTTCTGAGCCCCCCCCAATTGGAGACGGGCCGCAAGGCGGCACCGCGCAGGGGCGGTTCCGGCTGAAGCCGGGGTGCTTTTCACCTCGGGAAACCCGGGGCCGTCCCTAATGCGCCGAAGATTATTTTAGGTGTACGGTGGTCGTTATCCGGGTGGATATGAATATCTTACCACCAGCCACTAACGTGAGATGGCGTCCGTTTGTTTAACTCGCAGACGTCCCCACCATAAATACAAAATAACTATTAAATACTGAATAGAATTGTTTAGTAGTAAAATATATACTGACGCGAGTGGCGCGGCCCGCGGCTGCGCTATAAGCCTCGCCTGCCTCGCCTTCAGCTGCGTGGCCGTGGTGAACGCGATGGCCTGCACGTTGGCGGACAGCGCCTGCCCACCAGGCCCCGAGATCGCGATCTTCTGCCCGCTCTTCGGCAGCTGCACGTTCTTGTGCAACAGGTTCGCCACCACCGAGTTGGGCAGGCAGGCCTGCTTGGGGGGCGTGGCGATCGTTATCGAGGTGGAAGGTTCGGCGACGCCCCTCGGCTGCGGCGCCACCAGCCTGTTCTTGAGCTGTATCTGGTGTCGCACGTGGTGGGGCAGCGTGGGCAGGGTGGGCAGCGAGGCGCGCACTATCTGCCGCCCGTCGAGGCTGAGGCGGTGCGGGCGCGCGGCGGTGGCGGCGGTGGCGGCCGCGGCGGTCACGGTGGCGGCCGTGGCGACCGTCGGCTTGATCGCGCCGTCGAAGGTGGCGACCACCTGCCGCTTCTTGTCGTTGATGTCGAGCCGCGCGACGGTGGTCTTGCCCGGTGTCGGGTGCCTGACCACGTTGACGAGGTGCGCCGCCTTGCCGAGTTGCCCGCTCTTGATCTCGAACAGCTGTGCGACGGAGCCGGGCGCCGCCTTCAGTAGAGCGGCGTTGGGCGCCTTGGAGTCGGCGAGCGTGGCCAGCGACACCACCGTCGGTAGATGGGCGACGCGGTTCTGGGCCAACAGTTGCGTGCGTTGCGAATGTGTCAGCGAGTGGGCGTGCACCACCTTGAAATATATCATTTATCGATTAATTATGGCACAAAATACCTAATAATACTCCGTAAAAACACCTAAATTCCATTCACTCGATGATACCTGCCTATGATGCCCATACAAGTTAGAATGCATTACTATCACTATGCGTGAGAGTTTCTTCTGCGCTGTCTTTAGGTCAGTCTGTCTCAAATACTAAGCTTTGAGACCCTTAGCGAAAACAATGCTTATAAATCCGTATTCATATTTATCGATCCGATCAACGTATCCGTATCGCCAATGCGCATCATGATCACATATGAGGACGGATGATACGTAATAATGATATACTGTCGCAATGCGACCCGTTCCATCTCGAATAGGATTTTCTCAAAGATTTTTTCAAAGAAGATTGCCGAGTTACCGACTGTGAGGCAAGTGGGCACGGGTTTAGTGCGTGTGCCGAGATAAATGTTTCTGCGAGTGGTATAAAGGCAGGTAAATGGAAGAATAGCGGTAGTTGGTTGGGCATATTGATTATTATGCTATGATGGTCGTTCTAATCGAATATATTCAAGTAAAAGAACATTTCTCAAACGTAATTTAGACTCGTGAATTGAATTGAAAATAAATTAGTGTTGATTACAACCATTGTTTTCTTCTATTGCATTCCGGCAATGACAACATCGATACATTAACGACTGGTTGATTGAGTAATGTGATGTGAGTGAGTAGGTGAGGTGGCGAGGTAGCGGACCTTCAGTTTGTTGGGCGGCACGTGGTGTATGTGGTGCGGATGGGCGTGCAGCTGCAGCGGCTTGTGCGCCAGCGACGCGGGCGCCAGCTGCACCAGCGGCGCCGGCACGCGCCTACCGCCAGCCACCACGCCGCCCACGCCGCCCACACCGCCCACGCCGCCCACACTGCTCACCACCGGCACACCGACACCACCCACGCCAGACACACCTGCCACACCTGCAAATAAAAATAACAACATCCATAAAGAGTTTTGGAGGGAATTCTGACAGTGCAGTTCATCGCTTATTTTAATTTATTTCATAAACTAGTTTAGAGTTGTGTTTGTTGTATAAAAGTGGTGTGGATTTGTTCAATAAACATTGACGGTGATGAACAGTGTATGGAAACATTGAAATAAGTGAATTAAGAATGGTACTGAAAGGAGTTAACACCAAAACTCCGACAAGACCTTGAAATCGACCGCACCCGTGTTTCATCGTTCTTGTAAAAATAACTTGAGAATGAATTGTACTTGACACTGGCTAAATGCATAGTACTGCAAGAGCCATAAATAAAAAAAAAAGTGTGCGCCCCAGGACGCTCGACAGAAGTGATAACTTAAACTAATGTGGGTTAAAGTGAGAGCGGAGGAGCCTGTCAAAGTCGTGTCAAAATCGTGACGAAGTCGTGGCAAAGTCGTGGCAAAGTCGTGGCAAAGTCGTGGCAAAGTCGTGGCAAAGTCGTGTCAAAGTCGTGTCAAAGTCCGGTCCAAGCCGACTGGTCACTGTGTGACGCAACCTGGGACTTCGAAATTATCGATGTTCCAGGGAGGTCGGCTATCGCTGGCTGGTCGATGGACCGCTCGCGTTACGGAACGTTTCGGTTCACCCTCCCATAAGAAGTTATCACTTCAAAAATAAAAAAAATACGGGTTGCACTCCGGGAGTGCCGACAGAAGTGAAAACTTACCAAACAAGATGCGAGAATACAAAATTACGGCAACATGTCCACTCGACATGATAAAAGTACATTCTACTCTCTTCGCGTTTATGCGAGCCTGGTACTTTTTACGGCAACATGTTCCAAATAAGAAGAAATTTAAAAAGTTTTTCTTTGTCCAAATCGTCATTTGTTTATTAATTACGGCTACTCGCCATTAAAAATGAACATTCTACTCTATTCGCGTTTATGCGAACCTGGTACTTTTTTTACGGCACCATGTTCCAAATTATTAAAATAAGTAAAAAATATCGTCATTTTATTATCAATATCAAAAACAAAATTACGGTAACATGTCTATTCACCATAAAAAAAAACGAACACAGTCCGGTCAAAGTCCTTTGAAAGTCTGGTCAAAGTCCGGTCCAATCCGACTGGTCACTGTGTGACGCCACCTGGGACTTCGAAATTATCGAAGTTCCAGGGAAGTCGGCTAGCGCTGGCTGGTCAACTGGCCCGCGTGACCTCTCACGGAAGGTTCTCGAATATTCTGGAACCTTCCGCTCGCCGCCGCTCGCGTTACGGAACGTTTCGGTTCACTCTCCCATAAGAAGTTATCACTTCAATAATAATAACATCCATAAATACAATGTATTCAATAATTTGTTGCAATATTGTATCTAAACGAAACTATGTCAAAACGTGATGTTCGATGTCACTGGATTATGCCAAATCTGTCTCTCTCTTTTACCACAGTTGTATCTCTACAGTGTCGCTATTTATCAATAAATAATTTAAATAATCGACTCGCTTTTCGCTCTTTAACCTAACACAATATACGCTACTTTTACCTCCGCTTTTGTCGAATACTCAAAATTAACACCAAGTATCATAGACTAAATGTAAATGAAAATTTGACAGTCTTTCAATAAACAGCCTACGAGGCGCAGTAGGCGAGTCGCCAGGTTGTTGTCGTGGGTTCGGTTCCCGCGCCGGACATACGTTTGTGTGATCTACAAATAATTGTTTCGAGTCTGGGTGATTTGGGACCGCAAGTCCTTCATAGTTCCTGATATCCACGATAGTGATTTTTTTTTATTTGATTGTTAACGACACGAGCCAAGCGCTCGCCTGACGGTAAGCGCCACGCCTGTCTATAAACAGAAGCAACATCACACAGAAATTTGAATCACAAAGCACTGCATGGCACTAAAATGCGCTTCTCACCCCGAGACATAAGATGTTAAATCTCAAATGCCCAGTGATTTCACTGGCTTGGGGGCTGTCTGCGTCCCAGTACCTCATTATGATATGGTCAACATTGTGATATGGAGGATTATGTGTGTACAGTAATACCCCGGACTTACGCGATAGGTGGGACCGAGCTATAACCGTGTAAGTCGAATTCGTGTAAGTCGAGGTACAACTTTGCATGCATTTTTGAGTGACATAATTTGAGGTTATCAATAAAACAACGTACGTAAAACAATTCAACGCGGAACACGTTCGAATCTGTCGTAAACGGACCACTAACATGGCGGAATAGGAGAGCTGACGCGCGCGGCCATCAAAAAGAATAACCGCGTATCTGCGAATTCGCGTAAAACGGGGTAGCGTAAGTCGGGGTATTACTGTATTATTTTAATTATTTAATTGGCACAACGTACCACCATCCCTGACAGGTTGTACTGGCAGGACAGCGACCGGCGGGAACGGTCCGTTCTGCACCAACACGCCCGCCTGCGTCGACAACAGGTGATTCTGTAACCGGACCTGCAAACGAACACACACACACATTTATGTACATAATAAAATATTCAAATCAAAAATCAAAATCTTTATTTATCATGTAGGCTAAGAAAGCGCTTATGACAGGTCAAATACAGAACATTTATCGTTAAAAAGACTAACTTAAAAATAAGGGAACTTTGGAATAACCGCCGCGCTATAGGCTGGCAGGAAAAGGCATACCAACATGGGATGGGAAGAAGGAGAGAATCCTTAAATGTAGGCATTGACGGACTAGGAGGATATGGAAATCAGGTCAAGGGCAGGAAGGAGTAGGGTAAGTGTTTTAATGGTAAGGAGATGTATTGTAGACCTTACTGGCAGGAATATCCCTAGCCTAGCTAACCTACCAAACCATTGCTAGTGGTATAGCCACGCAGTATGAATGGGCCGGCTTGACCGCGTTGTTACCATTTTCTAACAGAAAATCGACGTTTCGTACTATGAGTGAGATATCCGAAGACCCAAAGTCCCTTCCTCTTTCCCAATTCTCGCAGGCCTCCTCGACTGAATGAGATGGGTTACACCTTAGTTCACTACACAGGCCTAATGCGAGTTATCAGACTTCGTATCCTTTAAAACTCTTATGGTGAACTTCTCAGGTATTCAGGTTTATTATATATCGTTACAAAAATAATTTAATTGGTTGTTAAGGATAAACAAAAAGTTTCCGTATTAAATGCCGCGTGTCCATATGAGAAGTAGAAAGCCACAGTAAATAATAACCCATAACACGTCCATTTTTCAAGTGGTATAGCCACGCTGTAGACAGTTTTTTCTACAGCATGAATGGACTGGCTCGATCGGGTCGTTGCCGACGTAAAGTAACGGCTTACTGCGTTTCGTACGGTGAGTGAGAGATCCGGACGTGTATAGACGTCAACGACGTGTATAGACGTCAACGACGTGTATAGATGTTAACGATGTGTACAGACTTCAACGACCTGTATAGGCGTCAACGAAGTGTACAGACGTCAACGACACGTTAAGACGTCAACGACACGTTAAGATGTCAACAATACGTTAAGACGGCAACGACGTGTATAAGATCTCAACGACGTGTATATACCTCTAAGACGTGTAGAGACGTCAACGACGCGTACAAACATACTAACGTCGGTAAAATGTCTACCAGGTACTAACCTTGAGACTGTCTGAGACAGCGACGGTAAGTATCTGCGGTGCGTCATCGCTGGCGCGTCGCGGCGCTGACGTGATGATGTGCTTCTTCAGTGGAGAGTGTTTCGTATGCACTGTCTTTAGCTGTACGCCGGGCGCTAGTTGTACCTCCTCTAATGTATCCTCTTTTCTCTTCTTCTCGAGTTTTATTGGCACCTGTATATCGAAATCATAACTGGTATAGAATTTACATATCATAGTGTAAATCCCCATTTAGATGGAGAGTTCCTCGTATGAAATATGCGAAAATATGACAGAAGATTGTCATCATCGGGGCCATACCATATGACCATACGATTCCTTTTTTAAAGTGTATACGTAAATAAGAGCCTTCTTTCCTATTTTTGTATGTCTATTTTAAGCGGTATCAGACAATTTTAGTTTAAATGTAAAACTCGTGTAGTCTAAGCTATTGAACCTGACGAATAAATTCTATTTTTAATTTGTTACTATTGATTATATTCATTACTTTTAGATACTTGATATTCAATATGTTACATGTCAATCGTTGTTCATAATAATATATAACGTATTATGTACAGATATTTTGATCACCGACAGATTACGATCTTGTAACTTGTCACATGTACGGATGTGTGTAAAAAGTATATAAGGCTCAAAAGACTAGTAGCCAGAGCCGTGACAAAAAAATAATTGAAACAGCGTACCTCGTTAACCTCCTCGAGTATGATGTTGTGTGTGGGCACGGGTGCAGGCGCGGGCGCGGGCGCGGGCGCTGTCGACGGAGCAGGGGCGGGGAGGGGCGCGGGGGCGGAGGAGGGGGCGCGAGTGGGCGCGTCTGTTGCAGGGGCGGGGGCGGGGGCGGGGGCGAGGGCGGCGGACGCTGCGGGCGCGGCGGGGGCGGGGGCGGGGGCGGGGGCGGCCGGGGGAGGGTCCTGCGCCGACAGGTAGATGGACTCGCGTCTACCCGCGCTCACGTGCACCACCGACGATCCGAACGATTCGCCCTGCACACAACATAGGAAAAACCATATCACATTACAATCACTATTCATCTTAAGTACAAATATTGTTGACAACTTAAGAGTCGGGTGTCAACGTCAATACGTCAACGTCAACACGTCAACGTCAACATGTTAACGTTCATAAATAATAATAGACGATTCATACCTTTTTCTTGTAGCCAGAGTCGGCACGCCCATCCAAACTCTGGCCTTGCAGTAAAAAAGAATCCTTGTCATCGACATGTTTCACGAGCTGCTCCAGTATATTGTCAGATATGTTCATTTTGCGCTCGTCGTCATCGGAAAGCGCCTTTAGATCCGTTTCCGAGAGAATGCTCTCCATTTGGGCGTCGGTGAACACTGTGAAATGGAATTATACATTATGCACCCTGATCCTAAACTAAGGCGTACGTTATTAGTTATTAAACAGATAAATCTTTGAACTAATTAATATGGTGTTGTCTTCTAATAAATAATAAAAGATGAAGCTTGTATCAAAGGGTTATGCACGACTGCAACTATCGACGGTTCGGCGAGCATATTTCCATCAAGTGATATGATAAAAGGGACAAAGCCTGTTAGATCATGATGAAGAAACAAAGAGTGAAATCTGTGCATACAAATTACGTCGATTCCGATGAATTCCGACTCTTGATTGGAGCGGGCATCCGCCTATCCTGTCGCAAGCCCCTCGATTTGCTTCCCACTCCGAAGAGGGAAGAAGCATTTATACAGGCCGGCATGACTCTGGTGACCACCGATAAACTTATTGTTTGTTGGTGTTCACTGGATTTTTGGATTCACGTCACATTGCCGTGCTCGGATAAAAAAAAACAATCTGATAAGCAACCTGCGAAGTTATCCGGCAGCAGTTCATCGCTGACATCGACCACAGGATCGGTCTCGTCACCCCGCAGCGACCTCAGACTGAACTCGGAGGACACGAAGCTGTCTCCACCGCCAAGCAGCCGCAGCTCCACGGCCATCGGCGTGTCGGCGTTCAACGCCACCTCGCCTGGTAATCTGTCCGTCGGCGGCGGTGATGGTGGAGGGGTTTTTGGTCGGAAATGTAACCTGAAATTTGAATGGGTAATTTCTAGTGCCATCAAAATGGAAGATTTGTCGATAAATACATAAATATCTTGCAGTTAGTTTGTCGTATTAAAATTCACTATATTTTTTATTAAACTGTGTGACATAAGAACTTTCGAATTAAAGAATCTAATGGTGCTGCCACACCGGTGCTATAAAATGTTTACAAACATTTACTAACATTATCTAACATTGTGATAAAATGTATCAAGTTTTTGTTAACATAAGTTTAATAATGTTTTGTAAACATTTTATAACATCGGTGTGACAGCACCATAAAGTAGAAAGACTTGAATTTTGGGGCATTCGAGAAATATAACCCATTTAATATGAATTATTAATAGTGATGAAACTATTCGATTGCGACTAAAATCGAGTGTATGTATAATCGATTACATTGACAATCGTTAATCAGCGATAACTCACCATTTGCTATGAACCTCGTCGATGAACGTGCGGAACTCTCGCTCGACCGGCGTCAAGCTCGCATCCGAATCGTAACTAGTATCGCTGCACGCACTGTACGCGCGTTTCCTGATCACACGCCGTAGATTCTGTCTCACGTACTCATCTATAGTCCTTGCACTATCATTAATATCACTTTTAACGTCCACGTCCATCGGTTCCGGCTTGACGTCCTCTAAATACGGCCTGACGTCGTCCAACGTCCTCATGTCGAGGCTCGGTTGTATCTCGTCTATCGTAGGCCTCATGTTCTGCGGGCTGACGTCCATGTTGATGTCGAGACTTAGTTTGGTGTCGTCCAGAGCGGACCCGATGTCGTCGATGTCGGGTTTGGTGTCGACTTTGAGACTGTCCAGCGTCGGTTTGGTGTCCTCGTCCTTGACGGGGCAGGTCCAGAGGTCTGGGTTCCGTGCCAGATGTCGCCTGAACGCTCGCCTCCACGGATACTTGCCGCTCTCGTGGTAGTCTCGCACCATCTCTTTAGGTGTCCGATGGACTTTAGTCTCCAATTCCATCTGGGCAAAATGTTTTTATGTTAACATTAATATAATATATTGTTATAATACATTATCTTATCTTATTCTTATTCTTATCTTATCTTATCTTATATCTTTAAATGAGCAATTCTTGTATATATATAATTGGAATCTCGGAATCGGCTCCAACGATTTTCATGAAATTTAGTATATAGAGGGTTTCGGGGGCGATAAATCGATCTAGCTAGGAATCATTTTTAGAAAATGTCATTTTATTCTTGTTTTATCAACTTAAAGATAAACTTGGAAGAAAAATATGACTCTTCCTGCAGATGGCGTTGTTAAGTAACACGAAGTCAATGAGTGTTTGCTTTGAGGTTAGACTTAATTCCTGACATCTATTGGCGAATAATAATACTACTTTTTTTTATTTTTCTTTCACCCGAGCAGAGCTCGGTCGCCCAGGTACTATTATTAATATCGATATGATCTATCATATCCTCAGAGTATTTAATGATATTGCATTGGAAAAGTATGATTTGTACAGTGGATCAGTAAGAGATATTGATTGCTAAATTGAGGCAAAAGAAGGTAGTTTTTGGTGATATTTGCAAAGTGTTATTATAGTGGCACAGGGCATGTGCCAAATTTGGTAATAATTTGCATGTAATGGGAAGCTAGAGATTTCATAAGAATATTTTTTTTGTTCATGTGTGTATCAGAGTTTGGCAACGAGCAGTTTCAGTTTGGAGTTTTGGCGGGAATACTGACAGTCCAGTTTATCACTTATTTTAATGTATTTCAAAAACTAATTTAAAGTTGTGTTTGTTGTATAAAAGTGGTGTGGATCAAATCCACTAAACAATGACGGAGATGCAGAGTAAAGAAACATTGAAATAAGTGAATTAAGCATCGTACTGTACTGAATTCACATCAACAAGTAATTGAAAATGTCCACACTGATATTTCATTGTTATTGTGATTTCAGATTTCATTGTTCGTTGAGAATTATACTTGTAATTGGCGAAATGCATAATAATGCGAAGCCATAAATAAAAAAAAGTAGAAGTGTCATGCGATGCGTTACTTCCTCGTCCGCCCTGTGGATTGGGGGCGTTTGGAGAATTCCACCACGGTATCCCCTGCTTGTCCTAAAAAGGCGAGTAATAGGGGCCATCGGGGGTCGCGGGCGCGCAGCGGGGGCTGTGGTACCGTCCAAGTGTACTGTTGTACATGCTCGCCCGGGATGGACGGCAGCACTGGTGGTAGGCCTCATGCTGTCGTTGACGCCGAGGACGTTCTTCGGTGCGCGGGGGCTTCTGGGCCAACAACTAGGAGTCGGGCCGCGCAGGGGCGGTTCCGGCAGCAATCCCCGGCTCATACAAGGCTACCCCGGTGCCGCCCCACACGCGCCGTAGAAGTTGATCGTGGTGAGGTGGTGTATTGAGTTACTTTCTTTTTTTTTTTTTATTTATGGCTTTCGCAGTATTATGCATTTAGCCAGTGTCAAGTATAATTTATTTTCAAGTTATTTTTACAAGAACGATGAATCACGGGTGCGGTCGATTTCAAGGTCTTGTTGGAGTTTTGGTGTTAACTCCTTTCAGTACGTTTCTTAATTCACTTATTTCAATGTTTCCATACATTGTTCCTGACCATCAATGTTTATTGAACAAATCCACGCCACTTTTATACAACAAACACAACTCTAAACTAGTTTATGAAATAAATGAAAATAAGCGATGAACTGCACTGTCACAATTCCCGCCAAAACTCCAGGTGTATTGAGTTGTTATTTACCTCCTCGTGCAGCTCCCGCTTCCGCCGTCCGTGGTGCGGGAAGGTGAGGTCGGGCCACAGGTCGTCGAGCGGCGTGCGCACGCGGTCGAGCGCGACGCGCCCGCCGCGGCACGCGCGCAGCCGGCACGCACCCACGCACCGGGCACCACCACCACCCTCACTACCCACCGATGTTAACGTGTACCTGCACACACACGAACATAACACGCTTAGTGCCAACCAAATACCACACTATATTATAATGATAACATTTTAATATTATATTTCAGAGAAAGAAAAAAATATAAAAAAAAAATTAAAACAAGTACAAATGGCGCTCTTATCGCTTCAGACAACCTTTCAATACCATGAATTATATCACCAATTGAAGGTACTAGTGACGTGCCCTTATCGAAGATAATTTAATTTCATCGATACAAGTTTTCTTTGGACGCTCTCTTCTGACCATACCACTCGCATTAACATCTTTAGATAAATCGTCTTCCATTCAACCTCTCCATACTCGTATATCTAAGCCATTTCGGCATACTCTTTTCTATTTATTTTTATTCTATTGTTTTATCATCATCTCATCCTTCCATCACACTGTTTCTCATCAGATTAGTAAAAGGCGACTCCACACACACGCGTTCGTAGCACATTTACTCGACTTTTATCCCTCTTCTGCCGAAACCAACATTCTCTACTCTATCACGCTAAGTAACGATACCAGTGTACCATTACAATCAACCAATCATGTTTTTTGTGACACCGTCTGGCTATTTGGTATCGCTTACAAGACACCATTAAGTTAGTGTTACTTACCATCGCTCTCCTTTCAATATCCCCCATAAAATTCAATTACAATACTACCTTAAGACTTAAGACACCGTTGTTTAGCTTTATAAACCCACATACCTATGCCGTTCATCCAGCTCGTGTTCGTAAAGGCCCTCCTTCGACGGAGTGTCTGGATCCACAGGATCGCCGCACAACGTCGACGTAGGCTGAAAACAAACAATAAAAACGTTAGGTATATCACGCCTGTAATCCTCAAAAGAGTAGGTAAAGGTGTAAACAGTACACCCACATTTCTGCGAGCGTATTTCCGTGCCATGATGTGATAGGAACCGAGCCTATCGCCATACCGGGCACAATTTCAGACTCCGAGCTGATACTGGACATTTCGTGATAAAAAAAACCCAATAAATCTTTACCCGACCCGGGCATAGAATCCGTCTCCGGTTTGTTATTATCTGCCTACATTGATAGGTGAAGTCAAGCCAACATTTTAGTTCTTCACTATCGAAAGCAGATACATTTTCGTAGTCCCCCGCTTACGAATTGTGAGCCCCCATTTTTTTTGTCACGCCAATGACCCCCGTCGAGTCTCCCATGGACCCCTGGAAGTCCACTTTAGGAACTCAGGGTATAGGTCAGTGTTTCCCAACGTGGGGCCAACGCCCCACAGGGGGGGGTAATTTGATAGTTAAGGGGGGCAATTTAAAAATGGACTCGATACGACTTTAACCCTTTCGCTTTGCGTTATTTAAACGCAATGTTAGATATCGGTCACAAATTTAACAAAAAAATGTTAAGGTGGGGGATGGCCTAAAAAAAGTTGGGAAACACTGGTATCATCATCATTATCAGCCTGTGTTAGTCCAGTGCTGGACATAGGCCTCTCTCAAAGCACGCCATTGAGCCCGATCGTCGGCTCAACACAACAAACACTGGTATAGGTAAACATATTATAAAGTGAATTTCTCACCATTTCGTAATAGCAGCCCGGCTTCCGTCTGAACGCGAACGGTCCGTCGTCCGGAGGCGACGCGACCTCCGCCCGCGACCCGCTCTCCTCCTCCGACGATGAGTACACACCCGAATCTACCACACCAAACAATGTACAACTGCTTTATGAGTACACCCACATCGCAGCGTGGAAGCCTCCGATTAATTACCTTAAGTCTCTAATCGATTAACAAATTCACATTATTTGTATTTTAAACCGATTGTTATCGATAATTGGGTTTTTTGACGAGTTTAAAAATGTAGGTATTATAATGTCCGCAATTCCCTATTGGTTATTGGTAAATACTAGCCGAGGTTGTAAAATTGTCAATGACAGCTTAAATGTTACCCGATACGGTGTATAATGTAACTTTAGCTAACACAGACAACTTGCACAATCAAAATTTATATTATAGATTTAATGTTAAGCTCACTTGTCCCATACACCTTGAACGTTGATTATTTCCCTCTGTTTTATTAAAAGATAATGTAACATACACTTCATATAATAATTCTGACATTATGTTTAATTTTTTATTAATTGTCGATAATAGACAAACCCCCAGTCACATAACTGTACAAGGGATGTGTAGTAGTTTACGATGAAGGCTCCCTAACAGTCAGCACTCAGCGCAATCCGACAGATTAGCAGCGTAAATGCTGTATTTATAACAATTGAAACTCGACCATAAGTGCTTATGCATACGGTTGATATGATAACAAACGTCTTTTCGTCATTCTAATATCAACCATGTATGTAAAAACATAAGGTTGAGTTTTAATTATCGTCTTGTCGCCACCACTTTGGGCTTCAGCAGAGATCCTTATTAAAGGGTACACCCTACGGTAAGTATAGTATATACAAAACCAATAACAACCAACGAGATGTACAAGTCTCGACAGTCGTCATCGTTTTATCATTCGAAGCAACAAGCATTTTATTACGCGCTTCTGAGATCCCGAATGTGGTACGTATAGGGTAGTCGAGAAACGACAATATCAGCCGAAAATAGGGGTTACCAGACGTCAGGTTTTTCCTTATATGTCAGGATTCCGCCCGGACTTTGGAAATGTCAGGATTTTTTAATAATGACCACTTGTAATAAAAAAAATATAAATATTCGTTGGGTTATTATTCTTGTCTTGGGTTAAATATCAACTTAAATTTGATTAATTAATAATCAAACCAATTAATGCAATACATGTGATACAATTTTGGCAAAAGCCATGAGTTGTCTACCACACTTTTTTTATAGAAATTTCGATATGTGACAGGACGTTTATAAAATGCAATAGAAATGCCAGCCAAAGTAGCTGTCGACATACTGTAGTTGTGGCCTGGACTAACTATAAGCAAGTAGTTGGTTGGGGACCAATTAATTAGGCAGGTATGCAAATCTAGTCATAAATTGTATGACTTGCAGATGTCAAAAAGTTTGATCAAATACATATAAGACAAAGATATTTGATCAGTGGCATACCAACCCATTAGCCCTTGTAGACGTATGCGACAGTTTACCAGACTCGGACTAGATGACCACTATTAGTTGATTGACACATTAACATTAAACTTTAAAAAATGGTGAAAAACTTTATGTATCAATTTATAATTTTTAAACAACAAGCATAAAAATAATCGTTCACTTGTAAGACACGTTTATTAAAAAGATATATGGCTGCAAATATGCAACAACATTTCAACCCACATCAATTAAAAATCGATATGTCAATTTTATTTTGCTAAATTCAATAACTTAAATCGATAATTTAAAGTTCAATATTGCACAATTGTACGTAGGAAATCAATTTATTGCTTTTGGAAAATACGTAATTTAACCTAGTTTAATCTAATCAACTTAGCAAAACAAAATCAATATATCAATTTTTACTTGATGTGGGTTGTAATGCTATTATTATTATGCATATTTGCACCCGTATTTAAAATATTGGTAGATTAGTAGGTTTCGGTAGAAACTGGTCACCCAGCCCGCGTCGAGTACAATACCGTACCCATCAGTACACTGATACAAGAGTCGGTAATGTCGGTAGTTGCGCGGCGTCGGCTGGTAACCCCGGCAAGGTGTATGTAGCGAGTTGTGTGACTCACCTCGCAGCCCCTGCGCGGAGCCGACGGCGGGGAGCCTGTGTTTCCGTCTCTTGTACGTACGCTTCTCGCGCTGCAACGCAACATCACCGACGTAATACCACATACACATACACACCTCACGCCACACGTCTCAACACTCACACTATGCTGGACAATAACCATTGGTCATTATTCAACCAGTGGCTATCGACATTTGTATTTGGAAATCGACTCACTTAGCCTATTCGTAACTTTATTGTAATATTGAAGACTAGATTGTACGGAATAAATTATGATTTGCATTTATGACAATCGATACAAAAGTATCGATGGAAACTAAAACAGAAAACATCGATAAATTGGAAATTCTCGATACCATATACAAAATGTGTATACAAATAACATTGAAAACAATTTCAGACATACTTGGAATGGAAACATTCATGTTTCAATATGGGTATTTTAATAATTTGATCATGTCAAATCGATATGAAATTGAATACTTTCGATAGTGTGTATAAACTATTTAGAATGATATAATCCCATTTGACTATTCCAGTGGTTTTTAGTTCGAAGAATGGATACCACATACTTAAGAAGAACTAGAATTGAAATAATATGCTATTCAAGGAAAAATATTTTTATCCTATTTTCCGTTAAAACAAAATCATGCAATAAATTACATAGACTTTTAATCCAGTATGTAGGCATTTTATTTTCCTTATACACCGTGTTCTAACAATAGAAACGTGTTGTTGTGTACTAATGTATTTATTGTATATGAATAGTAAGTATATATATATTCACCTGTCTTGGCTGATCGACGGGCGTGGGCGGCGGTCGGGGCGGGTAGTGCGGGACGGGGTACGTCTCACGACGGAAGTTCGTCGTTGGTAGTGCCACGGGAGTGGTGTACACCGGCCTGTTGATACATTATTATGTCATATATATAATTATTTTCGGCATATCAACAACAAATCTATCAACCATTTAGAATGTCTCTAGTTTATAATATATGGACTGCACTGTACTTAACACCAGGGACCCTATGATATAAATAGAGTAACCAAGGTATAGAATAACCAACACCAACCAATCATAATATTTTTGATATAAATAAGCACAAATAACATGAATTTGTGAGTAAAAGCTTAATTATGGAAAATTATTGATTTTCTTATTTATTAAAATTTTATAATTTAATAAAAAATATTCTACATTTTTATACAGGTTCTACTACTCACGCCTATATTTCAATCATAGTATTTTATATTACAAATATTATCATTATGATGTATATTCTATGGTACATTAGGTCTACATTCCGGAACTTCGTCGCTTCGTATAATTTTACAGCATAGAGGCCCTGGTGCTGTGCCATGTCAGAAACGAAAGCAGGGCTGGGTCGCGCCGCGTTGAATCCAGCGGCAAAGGAAGCCCACTTGAGTTCGTTTCGCCAGGTCTTCTCAAGATGGGTCGTTTGGATGTAAGTTTCTTTTACTTTTGTACTGACTTGTCATAAGCGCTGTTTCAATTGCCTACATGATTACTAAACTATTTCTAATAACATTTAGGCTGGATTGCACCATGATAGCTGTTAAAGTTAAGGTTTATGTCAAATTTGACGATAACATTAACGCTGACTTTAACAATGACTGCGGAATGTGTTGCACCATCGTATTCTTTGGCATAGTTATCTACAACATCTTTAGAATATTGAACCATCTGACAGCTATTTAACTTTAACAATAGCTTTAACCAGCGAATCTTTGGCAGTTACTGTTAACAGCTAAAGTTATGACGTAATCTGACATTTGTCAAATGGTGCAACTCATTTTTTGCTTAACCGGTACTTTAACATGTTTGTTATTGTTAACCTCTTGAGACCCAAGACTAAAGTATATAACCCACAATTAAGATTGCTACTTTTTATAGCTAGGTACTACTTGTTATTAATAGAACACAAGAGAAATTAAATCCTCCCCTTCCCCTTTTAGCATAAGGGATGGTACCACAGGTGATACCTTGGGACTGCATTAGTTTAAAACAAGGTTATTATTAATATTATTTTTATTTTCAATTTACATCTAAAAATGGCACATAAATCAACCTTTATGTTGACAAAAGCTACTGGGAAGTGTGATAATCAAAGAAGCAGTTCCTATTCACATTAAAGCAAAGAAAAATGTTACAGTCCGAACATTTTACAAACGTCAAGTTTTTACAACCTTTATTTCGACATTTTGATCTGTTGTTTTGGGCTCTCTTAGCACAAGTTGGCAGATGTTTTGCTTCTTTCTTCCTTTTTACAATGTGAGGTATAGGTTCAATAAGTCTGTGTTTTCTAGTAGAAGTAGAAGGCCTTTCATTTATTATGGGAACAGGACTGTCACGAATGCTTGGACTGAAACGAGGGCTTTGCTGTGGGGTATTGCGTGCCGCGCGTGCAAATTGTGGGTTCAAAATGTGTGGCTGTGATTGTCCACGACCTGAGTAAATTAATTGTTTTGCCAAATCCAGCTTGCAATCTAAGTATTGGTCTATATCTTTTCTCTGGCGTCCAAATTTTGCAGCATCGTCTCGATATTGCACCCAACCTGCTGCAGCAAAGTCGAGAAAGTGAAATATTGTTCTAATAGTCCACTTACCAGTTCTTCCTCTCATAGGATATTTGCCAATAATACGATCCAGTAAGTCAATACCTCCCATATACTTGTTATAATTTTTTATAGCTACAGGTTGTGGCACTTCGATATATTTCTCATTCTGCTTGCTCCAGCGACGACATGTTCCTAATGGTTGGACAGCCGCATCAGTTGATGCAACATGGATTGGTTTGCTGTCTAACCACTTTACGACAGCAATCTTGTTGTCACCCCTTACAACACAATCGTAACTGCCTCTTCCAGCTTTTTTTAATGCCGCATCTGTCTTGAACAATACCCACTTTTATCTTTTTTCTTTGAATTTGGCCGCTGGTACTCTGGCACTCTATTTTTCATTAATGTCCCAGTTGCCTTGATTCCCCTTTCTATTAAGTTATCAAGAAGTGGAATAGATGTGTAGTATCGGTCAATAAAAATGGATGAACCTGTAGGCAACGAATCCACTAGTTTTAACACGAAACGCCCGCCAAGATCAAGTTTTTCAGGTGATGGATACAGTGCTGATTCAATTGTTGTGCCCTTCCCCTGATATAAATATAAATCAAGCGAAATCCCATTAGGATTGGCCTTTAGAAAAACTGCTTTCTGGGTTTGGTTTGCCTTTAACAGTTTGTTTTTGTTTGCATTTACCAGTGAAAGGAATAATTTGCTCGTCGATAGCGACGCAATTATGCCTTTTATTTTCACGACAACCCTTTTCTACCGCAGAAACGATAGGACGTACTTTCCAAAAATTGTCATTCTGTCTGGCGTTTTGAGTAATTAGTTCATCATTCGTAACCTTTAAATTTGATCTAAGTTGAAAATACCGATTACGAGTTATTGTATTTGCTATTTAGTGCACTTTTAACTGTAAAAGAAACGAAAAAAAGTACTGTAAAAGAAACCAAAAATAAGACCAAAATGCCCGAGGTATCATGTGTGATACTCGTAGTAAAACGTAAAATTTAGAAAAAAATATTAATCTTTTTTACGAAATATTTGTATAAAAGTAAGATTACAATGTATTTTATAAGATTATAGTATAAAAACACTAAGCTAATAACAAAAAATAATATTTACCTTTACGCGACTTCGCCATGTCGGTTAACGCAAAATTTTCAAACTTGCACTGATCGCGAACGATCCAAATTTTGACAAGTAACAATTGAACGGTGAATGAAAAAACAAAAGAAAGCTTGCGCTAACAGTAGAACGATGAATTACTTTAGTATTCCGATAGATGGCGTGGGAAAAAAATATCCACTAAAGTTATCACTGGTGATACCGGAGGTCTCAGGAGGTTAAAGTAAGATGGTGCAATCCAGCCTTAATTTCAAAAGTGGAAATATTTGGACCTTGGCGGCGGATCGTGGTGCAGATGGTGCGCGAAGTCGCCGGCCGCGTACCGTCGCTCCGCGATCAGCGCCGTGAGTCGCACCAGCTCGCGTTTGGCTCTCTCGCGCCGCGCCACCAACTCCAGCAGGGACAGTGCACGGGCCAAGTCCCGACGCAGCTTCAGCATCTTCTCGTACGAACTCTCGTCGTTCTTCCTGCAACGGATAAATAACATTAATTAATTATCTTATTATCATGAGCAGCGATAGCTCAGCGGGGAGTGATGTGGACTTTCGAGACGAATGTTATGTCTGTTCTGTTTATTTACAATAGTAAGGTTATAATCGGTGTCAATAAGTCGTACCTGTTTTTCCTGGTCTGCATCTTCTCCGTGCGCCGCCTGAACGCCAGGTAAGGGTTGTTGGCAGACTGGCCCGGCCGGTTCTCGGTCTTCACCGACAGGATCAACGCATGTTGCTGTAACAGAAACACCTGGATTAAATAAAACTATAATTGTTTGAATGAAAAGAACGAAAAGTTAAATTAACAGTTGTATTAACTTCAAAATCGCTATCAAGATCAATAATAATAACTTTAAGTTATTATAAAGTGAGATGGAAGGTGAGAGGTAGACAGAAAAAGAGAGAAAGTAATTAAATCAAATAAGATAAAATTGCAACAGCTGATGTCAAGTCTCATGTTAAAAGAAACAATAAAGCAGTCAAGCAATAATAACGGTTAAAACAAAAGATGAACAAACTCATTACGAATCAAACAAAAGCCATTGAAAAACAAAGATAAAGAAACAGAATAAATACAAAAGTCAGTTACAGTGTTGAGCCGCTTGTTGAGCCAGTAGTCGTAGACGGCGATGACGAGGTCGTCGTGCCTCTCCAGAAGCAGCTTCGCCTCGTTGAGCGTCACCACCGTCTGCCCCGAACACTTCTCGAGCTGATCCATCATCTGTTCGAACTTCAGCTCTGGAAGCAACACACTTACTTGAACGACTAACACTAATAGCATTGTAAACATCCAATATTACATTGATTCCTATTAAACGTGTTCTGCGTAGTTATTTAACGGAGAGAATTAATAAATTACTTTTTTTTACCCGAGCACGGCAGCGACTGCATAATACCTGATTGATGGTAAGCACAGTGCAGTCCAAAAACACTAGCGACCACCGACAAACAATGAGTTTATCCCTGGTCACCAGAATCGTACCAGCCTGTATAAATGCTTCTTCGAACTTCGAAGAAGGAAAAAGCAAATCGAGGGGCCTAGGACAACATAGGCGGATAACCGACTTACAAGTACCCCTATACCCGCCCCAACCAACCATCAAGTCGTGAGGCAAGCCCCTCGGGAGAATTCACTCGCTGGCCCTGGAGCGCGATCCACACAAGGTCTGTGGGTCACTATGGCAAGTTTTAATACCATATGTACGGTGGTCGCTATCCAGGCGGATATAAATAAATACCATTATAAATACCACCTATTTTATAAATACCAAAGAACTATGGCTATGCATCTTGGTGCCTCTCATACTAGGGAGCATTTTAGAAGCACCAGTACCACGTCACCAGGCACGTAATACACTATAATATATTTCAAATAATCACCTTATACTAAATTGCTAAATACACGATTAGAATTTTGCATTTGCATGTATCTAAATCTACAAACCGCATATCTACAACAATCCACTCAAACTATGAGTAACACTTTTTGTTTTTTTTTTTTATCTTGGCTCGGCAAAGTGACTACGCTACACCTGATGGTAAGTGTAGCGCAATCCAAGAATAGTGTCGACCAACGATAAACAATGTGTCCATCGTAGGTTGGCAAGATTATGCCGGCCTGCCCAAAGGCCAAGGGAGGGGAAGGAAAAAGGGATGGGAAAAGGGTTAGGATCAGGGGGCAAGCCCCCTAGGGAGAACCGGATATACACTGGCTGACCCTGGAACGCGACCCACACAAGGTGGGCCACTATGGCAGGTTTTAGCACCAGTGTACGGTGGTCGCTATCCGGTCGGATACAAGTATCCTCCCACCAGCACATTTTATGAGTGGTAGAGCTACGCTGTTGATAGTTTTGTCTACACCATGACTGGGCCGGCTCGACTGGGTCATTATCACTGTGTCACAGAAAACCGATGTAAAGCAGCGGCTTCTTGCTGCGTTTCGTACGGTGAGTTAGATATCCGGAGGCCCAAATTACGTATTAAGTACAGTGTAGTCCACACAAAATGTCGAATATCAAGAGACATCGGTTCCCTTGACGGAAGGCAGAATTATGCTGGCCTAAAGTTACTGAACGCCAGAACGAGCCACTATGGCGGATTTTTTTAACATGTACACAGTGGTCGCCATCCAGTTAGGTACCAAAATACCAGGTACCTTTCCCATAGTCATATATAGTTCCCCCTTTACAACGGATCGACAGACCTAACGAAAAACGCTCCTTTTGGCACCCACCTTGTAACTGGCGATATTAAACGACAGGCAGCGGCTGTTATACATTACGTGGAGGTATGCAACAACTTTTACCTCTCAGCGAGTGATACCTGTGAGCTCGGGGTGCCTCTGCTGTTTGAGCCACCTCTCGTCCTCCGAGTCGATGTCGTACTCTGGCGCTTCCTGCTCCTCCCATAGCGCTGTAACAAACGAAAAAAACAAATTACGTTATATATTAATGACAGTCTCCGTGGCGCAGCAAGCTGAGAAGCGAGAGGCTGCGGGTTCGATCCCCGCACCGAGACAAATGTTTGTGTGATCCCCAAATATTTGTTTCGGGGGTGTGGGTATTGTGAGACCGAAAGTGTCTCGTAGTTCCTGATACCCAAGACACAAGACTCGTCGTATCTTACTGTGAGGTCAGGACTATGTATGTGACTGCCGTTGGGTGTTTTTATTTACTTATTAATGAATTGTATGTCTGCCTCGGTGACGCGGATGTATTGCGTATGCGGTTTGACTGCTATGCTGAGGTATCGGGTTCGATTCCCAGGTGCCGGGTCAAATGATATTGAGTTTTTCAATCACGAAATGATCAGTATCGGCCTGGAGTCTGGAATTATGCCCGGTATGACGATAAGCTCAACCTCTATCACATCATAGGACGGAAATACAGTCGGTGAAATATAGGTGTACTGGTTACACCTCTGCATACCCCTTAGGGGAATAATGTATTTGTTTTATCAGATATTCAATTAACACAAAATTTTCACGTAAGGAATAAAAAAAAACAGGTTACGAATCGAAACTGCCTATCCATAATTTTCTAAACTCGTAAGAATTTTCCACTAAATTAGTTAGTTGAGTGGTTGCGTGGGATGTCCTAGTTACTTGGAGCGTCGACCTCCGAAAGGCGACGCTCAGTAAACAGATCAAAGAAACCGAACCAAACTAAAATGTTGTACTTTGAGGGTCCCTGCATAACTTTACAATAGAATAGGTTGATTAAACTGATCATTATAGCTGGTTCACAGGTTGGTAGGTTTTTTTTTATAGCATAGACCGGCAAACGAGTAAGTGGACCTAATTTAGAAGCTCTATTTTGCAGTTGATCAACCGAATCGATCCGTGTGAACTCACTGTATGTGGCTCATGAAATAATGAATATGACTATGGCATTGTGGATGTTGATGGGCGGTGGATATAATTTACAATCAGGTGACCTGCTAGCTCGTTTGCCGACCTGATATAAAAGAATAATGTCGATGTTGTTTTATTATTTGCGTAAGGGGTGTGATAGTCTATATTAAATATAAATATTATATACGACTCTCATCCTATAACCTGCACTATATGTATCTATTGATACCAAAAACTCGATGCACAAAATGTACAGATTTTAGGCAACAAATTGCGACCAAACTGTAGTTAGTCGGCTGCACCGTACAGATTCCGGCATTATATTTAATTAAGGTGCACATAAATCAGGTGCCGTGAACAATAATTCTAAAGCACGTTTTGCATTTCACGGGCATGAACAACCCCGAAAAAATATCATGCAAATATAAACATAAAGGGAAGCGAAATTAACCACGGTGGGGAAAAACGAGGAAACTTGGAAAACAGTAGCGGATTTAGTAAGGCCAAGAAAATCGGACAATTCTGTGTCAAAATCTTGCTATTTACCGCCATTGTAGTATTCGGACTGCCTCGGTAGTGCAGTTGTGTTGCGTACGCGGTACGACTGTTGTCTGAGGTCTCGGGTTCGATCCCCGGGTTGGGTAAAGTGACATTGTTTTTTTATCACGAAATGCTCAGTGTCAGCCCGGAGTCTAGAATTGCGCCTGATACGGCGATAGGCTCGCCTCCTATCACATCATGGGACGGAAATACGATCGACGAAATATGTTTGTAATGGTTATACCTCTGCCTACCCCCTCGGGGATCACAGGCGTGAGTGCGTATATACAAAAAAGATATATCTCACAGTAAAGATTACACCCTTATAACCAGGGTTCGAGGATATATATCAATGGATATATATCAAGATATATATCCGATATATATCCGATATATATCAAACTGGTTTTGACGATATATATCAATGGATATACTTATCAAATGTTTTTTACTGTATTTCTACTTCCCAAATGTAGATGGCTTGAGAGTAGAGTTAAAACATACTCCCTAATGGTAAGTTCTAACCCATTAATGGCAACACTTCTGCCGTAAAAGAAGATTTTATGTTTTTTAGTTGATTATGCCTTATCTAAAAGTAGATTTTGCAATATGCAAACAGTATTCATAAATAAAACAATAAAATAATAATATGACTTTCATACAAAATGGATATATATCAAACTTGATATATATCGGATATATATCATAAATATCCGATATTTTGATATTTATAATAAATATCGGATATTTTCGAACCCTGCTTATAACTTTACATTTGTTTATCAGTGAGACCCGAACTAAACCTTTATATACCTGTATCATGGCCTCCGGAGAAATACCGGTAACAGGAAAACTATTTATAAAAATATATTACTACTAGTATAGACTATAGGCGTACTATTAAGCTGTGTGACCGGTTAACAGATACTCAAAATGTGTGCAAATTGCCCGTTTGATTTGCAAAGCACGTGCGAGTTGGCCGGAATGAGAATTTGAGCCTATCACATTACAGGAAATTAGCTCGGCAAAGCGTGGGCGCACTGGCTCCACTTCTGTTTATCCATTCGGGAACACAGGCGTGAAGCTATTTTGAATATAATCAGTATGTATATAAATGCATACTGATTATATTCATACATAAGTATAAAACTTAAATACTTACTTATTATATTCACAGTTTGTATGAAACTTTATTTCATGAAACTTTTTATGGACATACATAGTATGTTATTATAAAAGCATAATATTTGTATAATGAAATGTAAAAATCCATCTTCCACCGATTAGCTATTAGCAGAATTAAATAATTTTACCAACCTAAAGATCTTTCAAAGATACCCATTCAGAGACTATAAAAATTATGAGGTCAGTGACATTTTGTTAGTTTATGTATTCCGTACATTCCTAGGTTTTTGATCCACAACGATCTCAACCGATCTCAAACATAACGGTAAAATATATCTGCATTGTATAAAGAAAGAAAAACAGATTTATTTGGTGCCACAAAAAATAACAAAGGAAACCACCCGATTAGGTTGACAACCAGGTACAAGAACTGCTCATACCCGGAAAAAGATCAAGAAGGAGACCAAAGAGTACGGGGACAAATGTGTTGCGACAGGACTTGATAGCATACAATGTTCCCGATGACGACGTCATGGATAGGGCGAAGTGGAGGAAGACTGAGAGGAAAGCTGACCCCACCACCATGTGGGATAAATATTCGTGAAAAGATAGAGAGGTGCAACACAGTTTGGAAACAAAAAGAAGTATAAGCAAAAATATTGCTTTGCACCAAATGGTGGTCGGTTTAGCATATTGTTAAGTAGGTGGCCTAGCGCTGATTTTCAACTGAACTGAATCTCATTGTTTATATAAACGAAACAGAAACAGTAATCTAATTACTGTAATAATTCTGTGAGAACGAGGCGATATGCAAAACATTTCAATGTATGTACTGTCCCAAATGTATACAGCCATATTTTCCCCTGCAAATTACGCAGTTCGTGTACAAACTACGCATTCGGCTATATTACGCACAAACGGAAAAATATTATGCTTAAGTGAAGCGTAATATTTTTCGTTTCTAAACTCAAGGCAAAGGCGTATTATAATGTATGAATTATTATGGGTCCACTTCCACGACTATGTTAAGTCGGATTTAACCACTAAGCTGGTATACTTATGTCGAATTTTCATACGATTTGACGTTACTTAAACAGGTGTAGTTGTTAAAGTCAAATTAGTATCTTCGTGCAAATCTGCCTCAATAGGATTTTTTTATTATAGTATAGTTCGGCAAATGAGTGGGTCACATCTTTAGCGCCTATAAACGCTCACAATACCAGATGAATCATGGACGCGTTGCCGACATAATTATGGGCTTGGGAAGGGGAAGTGGATTGGGGCCTCCAGACATGTAACTCATCGTGCGAAACGCACCAGCAACCCGCTACTTTACGTCCGTTTTCTAAAAGACAGTGCTAACACCAGGTAGAGCCGGCCCATTCATGCTATAGAAAAAGCTGACAATAACGTGGCCCTACCATTGAAAAATATTTCTGTCTGCCTGGCGCTATGCGTTGCGTCGTCATTCGCTAAGTTACTACAGTCACCAAGCAGGAAATCAATTAAGCGATAGAAAGACTTTTACGCCGAAATGTTAAGTTATTACTGACACTAAGTCAGGTTATTCCGATTTGGGCCATTTATCCGTAGCCAAAGCAACCAATGACCGTCTGAAAAAAAAGAAAGAATATTTCTAGTCCCATCCTGCGTTTAAGTGCCTCGGTTAGAGCGTGTAAATAAACGCAAGTAGCGAACGCGCGCGCACACGTGCCCCGCCGCGACCGGCCGCCGCGCGTCTCCGTGGATCGCACACAGTACACACGAAGGCCGCCGCGGCCGCCCGCTCAGCTGACGAGACGTGTAACGTAATCGAATATCCAGACGAGTACGTAGACGCGACGGAGACACATGTGATTAGATGGAAGCGTGTATCTTCGGATCGATCCGATTCGCTTTGTCCCCAGTTTCCAGTAGTGCGGTTACTTTACCGGAGGTACCGGCTACTTACGGATGCTTTGACATATATGTCAAAAAGTATAGATCTGAATGCCAGGTTATAACTCATGTAGCAAACACCGCTCACATGAAAATCACGCGTCAGAGGAAGATGAAAGTTGAAAACATAAAAGTGAGGATTTAGTTTAAACATTCCATACGGGGCCAATTATGACACCGAAGTAATCGTAATTAAACAACGCGACGTGCCCGTGTGCCATACCGACATATACCGGTTTGCATCATCTGTATTAAAATTATAGCAGTTATTTGTAATAAAACTAATTTAAACAGATTTTATCGTGATTTTTTATTTTAATGTTGGTCCCGACGCTTCGCTTAATGTTATTGAGATGTTAGAAATACACCAAAGTCACGTATAGAACTCTAACAGTTACTGGAACCAAACAACTCAAAAGAATTAATTTTAAAAACATCTGCAAGCTTGTTCACTCTCCTTGAATTTACGTAAATTAAAGAAAATTATTAACAAACTCTTACATATTTCATTAAGGTAAACGCAGGCAGAGAGAAAGAGAATTTAATTCTTAATGAGAACTCTGAACACATGAAACCATCAACAAGTATTTTATTCAAAAAGCGAGTTTTACTGAAAAATTTAATGGATTTAAAACAAATGAGTTGTGCGTGGTACAATTATTACTTTATAGTTGCATGGTTGTTATAATGAAAATACAAACTTTAACCATGACATATTTCTGTCAGTATAAAGTGGCATTATTATTAAAATAATGTGCCGTTCATACAAACACTACATCATTTTCATGATGCAGTTGATTTCTAAACATGTTCCGAGCAATACAGTGCTTTATGTGTGGTGTTGTTTCTGTTTATGGGCAGGCGTTGCGCTTACCGCCAAGCGAGCCACCAGCTCGTTTCGTCACTCAGTCGTCATATAATAAAGAAAAGCACCGTCAACCCACGCACGAAGATCGAACCAAAATAAATCCGAAGACACCGAAACGAATCTTCAGAACGCAAACTACTCGTACATCGGTAGCAACACACACATACATAGGTATGTGCCGCACACATGCACAGCGAAACGTGCGAACACGAAAGCTGCTCCACTCGCACAATGGTTATTGAGTGTTACGCATCCACATCCTACGAGTAGTGTACAAGGCGAACTATCTGACGTGGAAGTTATTGTTTTTCTTTAATAGTAGGTATGTGAGGGCAGCGTGTGTATCAAATAGAACAATGTATCGTTTATGGCTTATTTCGATAAAACTAGGCCCAGTTTAGCCTCAAGTAAGATATTATATGTACATGTATGTATAAGTTTGATAGTCTCCGTGGCGCAGCCGGCGAGTAGCCGGTTGTGAAGCGAGAGGTCATGGGTTCGATCCCCGCACCAAGACAAATGTTTGTGTGATCCACAAATATTTGTTTCGGGGTCTGGGTGTTGTGAGACCGAAAGTCTCCCGTAGTTCCTGATACCCACGACACAAGATGCGTATCTTACTGTAGGGGCCAGGACTATGTATGTGACTGTTCGGTGTATTTATTTATTTATTATACTATGATTTTGTATCGTAACATAGCAGCATGAATTTAGATCATAATTTAGTCTTTTACTGAAGGACTTATGCTGTGAAAGTTTTATTGCTCTTACAGCTTCACCTAACAATACGGGTGACGCTTTATCCAGAAAAATAAATATTTGGCAGCTATTTAGCCCAAATGCGCCTTGCGGAAGGCTCGAGTCTCATGAATCGAATATAGGGACGATGCATCTCGACACATCTGTGTTTGATACAGTCGAGTTTTCGACGCAATTCATCAATTGAGATGGCAATACCGATTCTTAAAAGCCAAGGGCGTTGGTAATCTACTCAGCCACAACGAGTAAGTAGACCGGTTAAGGAAAATAATAAAAAAAAATAAAGTACCAACTCATCAATTGAGATTGCAATAGCGATTCTTATAAGCCAAGGGCGTTGGTAATCTACTCAGCCGCAGCGAGTAAGTAGACCGGTTAAGGAAAATAATAAAAAAACAAAAATGCGAAAGTATGTATGGGTTTGTAGTTTGTACCAACGCTTTGAAGGACATTGAAGAATATCAAATTACTAGGCATTACGAGACATAACATCTTATGTCTCGGGGTGACGAGTGCAGTATAGTGAGTGCCATGTAGTACCTAGTTTTTTATTAATTAAAAATGGGTTTGCTCTTGACCTCAATCTAGCCGCATGGACAAAGATGAGGTCGACGATGGAGCGAGCTTACCCAAAAGGTGCCGATTCACACTAATCTTAAAGAGCTTAGTCTTCTTTAGTTACATATTTTGTAATTTTAAGGTTCCGAGTGGTGTTTTTTTTTACTAGCCCTGTATTATATACGTCCCACTGCTGGGCACAGGCCTCCTCTAGTGAATGAGAGGGATTAGGCCTTAGTCCACCACGCTGGCCTAATGCGGGTTGGCAGACTTCACATACCTTCGAAAAATCTTATCGAGTTCTCAGGTATGCAGGTTTCATCACGATGTTTCCTTCACCGTTAAAGCAAAGCGATAATTAACAATTAATATAAACGTAACTTAGAAAAGTCAGTGGTGTATGCTCTTGGGGCTGGTCTCGACCCTGCGACTTTCGTCTCGACAGTCCATACCACTCCCCGCTGAGCTATCGCTGCTCAAGTGGTGCTCCGAGTGGTGTTGCTACTGATCATGTGTAGACATGAACCATCAGGCGTTCGATTATCTCATCATTCAATGATATACAGAAAAGAATTGCAACATATTAGAAAATGAATGTTTTCGCGTTACATAATTAAAATAAACAGAAAATTTATAGAGTTGCCCGTGTCAAATAAATTTTACCAAACTAGTTACGATTCCGCGAAACAATTTTGGCGGATCGTTATCAGGCGAGGTCATTGACATTGGCCGTCACAGTGGCGACGCTTGATGCTTGTTTGAGACAAATATTTACGTGAATCACAGACAAAAATCTCACATTTTATAGTTAGAAAATGACAATTTTGTTTTTATGCACAGCTTCCGTTTACTAAAATGCCATTAAGTACATAAACCTTATTGCGGTTAAAAAAGTAGTAATTTCCCAAAAACTTAATGATAAATCATATTTTTTCTGTAAAACAACATACATAACGTGGACAATAAATGCTCTAGAGACATTTTTTTATTTGATTGAATGACGAGACGAGCAAGGCGATCGCCTAATGGTAAGCGCCACGCCTGTCCATAAACAGATGCAACACCACACGGAACTTTGAATTACAAAGCACTGCATGCACTGAACTGCGCTCGTCACCCCGAGACATAAGATGTTAAGTCTCACAATGGCCAGTAATTTCACTGGATTCAATGTTCTTCAAATCGAAACACAACAGTGCTTACACACTGTTACTTGACGGCAGGAATGGACGGCGCGGTGGTACCAACCCAGACGGCCTCTCGCCTACGAGGGACCTACCACCTTGTACCACATATGTTACACCATAAAGTTTTAATGACATTAATTTCCATATTTTTAACCACTACATACTCAAAAGGCCGCTGATTTTTATGTATTATGGGAAAAAAATGTGTCGCAGTTCCAGACACCGACGACACAAGACTTGTATCTGTGGGTGTGATGGGTTTATTACTAACTATATATAATAATTAATATGAGTGGATGGAATAAATAGGAATGCCTCGATGGCGCAGTTGTATTGCGTACGCGGTACGACTGCTGTACTGGGATCCCGGGTTCGATCCGAGTCAGGGGTAAAAGTTATATTGGGTTTTTCTTTGACAAGGTGCTCAGTGTCGGCCCGAAGTCCAAAATTGTAGTATGACAATGGGCTCGCCCCATCACATCATGGGACGGAAATAGGCTCGGCGGAATGTGGGTGTACAGGTGTGTGAGCTACACTCCTTCCTAACCCTTTGGGGATAACAGGCGTTAGTGCGTAGATATATAACTATCATAGTTATCTACAAATTACTCTTAATAATATCTCACGGTACGGTTTGACCTTTCAATATTTTAGCCTGGTTTTATCCCCACCTACTACCGAGGTCCGTTTTTCTATCACGATTTGACGGTAATCGGTATTATATGGGGCGACCCGCCGACTGACCCCTTGATATAGGCTTTTATTTATTAGACGACTTCTACCCTACCAATCCCGTCGTTTCTATGTTTCAGTATGCAATAACCGTTTTCACCAACGTTACCTATACTTAAAAATTCTCAACTGTGAGTTGGGGATCTTGATTGATTGATAACTCTTTATTTTACACCACTAGCAAACAAATAATTTAGCCTGGCTTTATCCCCAACTAATACCAAGGCCCGCTTTTCTATTACGATTTGACGGTAATCGGTATTATGGGGCGACCCGCCGACTGACCCCTTGATATAGGCTTTTATTTATTACACGACTTCTACCCTACCAATCCCGTCGTTTCTATGTTTCAGTATGAAATAGCCGTTTTTACCAACGTTTTCTATACTCACAATCAAGATTTCCAACTCACAGTTGAGATTGATAACTCTTTTTTGTAAACCACTAGCAAAAATCACAATGATAAAATTTAAGGGTGTGGCTACGGAATTCTCGGCGCGCCGACCCGACTCGCACTTGACCGGTTATTCTAATTTAATTACTTAATACTCAAAGTAGATACTTAAGCGAAATGTGCAGGGAGGGAATATATTTTTTGTGTAGAAGGGAGGCGTGACTCAAATAACTTTAGGCACCCCTGCTCTATTCATTATAATTGAGGCTGCTAGAACCAGAGTGGCCTAACTGCATTTTAATGACTTTTGACCTATTTGTATTTTCGTCAATTTAAAAATGTTAATTTACAAGACCAGACCAGCCTAAAATTGGTAACATCATCTTGACATAGATGGCAGTACAAGTCCATTTCGGCCGTTGTTTAAATTGACGAAAATTCAAATAGGTCAAGTCATCAAAATGCAGTTAGGCCACTCTGGTTCTAGCACAACACAGGAAGAACAAGGAGAGCGTAATTTAAAAATGTTAATCTACAAGACTAGATCGGCCTAAAATTGGTAACATCATCTTGAAATAGATGGCAGTACAAGTCCATTTCAGCCGTGGTTTAAATTGACGAAAATACAAATAGGTCAAAGTCATCAAAATGCAGTTAGGCCACTCTGATTCCAGCAGCCTCATTATTATAATAATTAATTTCTCAAGAGCAATAACCGTTGGAGTAAGTGAGTTTTGATGTAAAGAACGTGTTCAGGCAACCATGACGCAAGTTCAAATTTCAATGCAGTTGAAAACCGCGACAAATGAATGGGTCATTTATTATACAGAGCCATCCAACAGCGATGCAATTTTATAGTTAATATCTGAAATCCTATTTTCTACCATCTTACTAATACTGTAAACGTGAGAGTTTGGATGATTGTGTATTTATATTGATGATTGTGTATTTATATTGATGATTGAGTTCGATTCCCACACCGAGCAAATATTTGTCTGATCCACAAATATTTGTTTCGGGTCTGGGTGTTGTGAGACCAAAAAGTCTCTCGTAGTTCCTGATACCCACGACATCGTATCTTATCTTAATGTGGGGTCAGGGCTATGTGTGTGACTGTTGGGTGTTATTTATTTATTTATAAGTTTAAACATTCTTCATTGTCAATACACAATAACATTTTATTGTACAAACAAGACATAATGCCAATATGGACTATTCAGTTGTGGGGCTTGTACCAAACAAAGTAATATTAAAACAATTCAACGTTTCCGAAACAAAACACTTCGGGGGTATTGTAAATGCTCCCTGGTACGTAAGAAATGACGATCTCCATCGGGACCTCAATGTGGACTTCGTAAACTGGATACCACCGCTTTGAATTTTTCTGCCGCTAAGCAACAGTGTGTAAGGACTGCTTTGTTTCGGTTTGAAGGACATTGAAGCCAGTGAAATTACTGGACATTATGAGGCTTAACATCTTATGTCTCGGGGTGACGAGCGCATCTCAGCGCCATGCAGTGCTTTGTAATTCAAAGTTCTGTGTGGTGTTGCTTCTGTTTATGGGCAGGCGTCGCCCTATCAACATGCTCGTTTCGTCATCAATTAAATAAAAAAGAAATCGTGGAAAATTCCAGTAGATTAATGACGTGTTCAATTATTACACCGATGGGGGCAAGAGTCCACTTATCGTCTCTACTCAATATACAATTTTAATATGTTAATTATCGTACTATCTTATCAATGTATCTATAGTTTATACCTAATGAGATTGTATTCAGGCCGTGTGATTATCATCGCCGAATAGAAAGGCACAAGACTTTCCAACATACGTTGCTTGCTAATCAATGGCCTCGTACTGTATTTGGACATCCTCGGTGGCGCAGCGGGCGAGTAGCCGGCTGTGAAACGAGACGGGTTCGATTCCCGCACCGAAACAAATGCTTGTGTGATCCACAAATATTTGTTTCGGGTCTGGGTGTTTTGAGACCGAATTTCTCCTGTAGTTCCCGATACCCACGACACAAGACTCGTATCTTACTGTGGGTTCAGGATGTGTGTGATTGATGGGTGTATTTATTTTATATTTATTTATTGAGTAGAATTTTATTAGATCATATCATTATGTTAATCAAATAATAAGGTACGTTACATAAACATTAATTTATCAACGAACAGAATCAAGCACTATATACAAATCTAATTGAAATATGATTTTGTATAGTTTTTTTTCTTACAGCAATAGACCTTTGATGGTAAGTGATCTCCACCGCTCATTTATCACAATAATGGAACATAGAACACTCACTTATCTTAAAGGAAAATGATAATTAGTGATTGGGAAGGGAAGGTGGGGATTTGGGTCTCCGGATATCTTTCTCACCGTACGAATCACAATAGTAAACTATTGTTCCACGTTTTAACTAATATTTAAAAATTAAAAAAGCCTTTTAAAATAAAGAGTACTGTAGAATGAGATATTATAACAATGAGGTAAAATTATCTTGACTCTACAACATTAATTAATTATTATTATAAACGTTAATTACATTGTAGGCACAGAATTAACGACCTCCCGACTAATTTAACAAGGTTGGTAATACTCACGAATATAAAGTGTAATATTTGGTGGAAATGATATGGGGGTAAAAGCTCATAAGCTTCCTCAACAATATAACATAACATTGCCCTCCAAACGAGGCGTGAAAAAAGGAATTTTAATATAGGCGTCGTCGGCTTGATTATGGAAGACTTCAACGCCCACGGGGAGGCAAGGAGGGGAGGGGTATCACCACCGTTAGAAATCTATGATGTTGACAAGATCACAATGAAACTCGAACGTTTCAAACTGTTATAATAATAATAAACACACCCAACAGTCACACACATAGTCCTGACCCTACAGTAAGATACGAGTCTTGTGTCGTGGGAATCAGGAACTACGAGAGACTTTCGGTCTCACAACACCCAGACCCCGAAACAAATATTTGTGGATCACATAAAGATTTGTCTCGGTACGGGGATCGAACCCGCGGCCTCTCGCTTCACAGCCGGCTACACGCCCGCTACGCCACGGAGGCTGTCGAAATGGATAGACAAATCGTAAATATTACCTATATTTCCAAGTAAATATTTCGACTTGAATTTGAATTTGGGAGGGTTATTTGTGCCAGTTTGCAACCCTCACCGCGCTTGATGAAGTCCGGTCCGTTGTAACCGAACCCTTTCGCCATCTCAAACCGAACGTGTTATCGACATCAACACAACGATCGTGTTAGTCACACGTCGAACGGCGTTTACTGGGAAAACACCGTGACTCAACGTGAAATGAATATTTTGATTGCGCTGTTATCGATGCATTTTTGAAGTGATAACTTCTTATGGCAGGGTAAACAGATACGTAACGTAACGCGAGCAGTAGGCAGGCTCCTCCTCTCTCACTTTAACTCACATTAGTTTACGTTATTATGTAATATAAATTGTCATTTTTGTGTAGGAGAGCGTAATAAACGGTCAACTCAACATGCTGAGCTTTCCCTGGATCTTCTCGGGCAGGGTCGTGTTTGGATTGGTTTTAGAGTGGTGGAGCCACGCAGTAGACAGTTTTGGCTACAACATGAATGGGCCGACTGGCTCGACAGAGTCGGTTCTACTGCCTCACAGAAAACCAATGTAAAGTAGCGGCTTGCTGCTGCGTTTCGTACGGTGAGCGAGATATACGGAGGCCCAAATCCCCGTACCCCTCTCAATCCCTTAATTATCCCTTCCCTTTAAGGTCGACAACGCGCCTATGATTCGTCTAGTATTGTAAGCGTACATGGGCGGTGGAGGTCACTTACCACCAGGTGACCCACTTGCTCGTTTGCCAGTCTATAACTGTTTGCACACGCTTTACGCCCCGGAGACGGTGATAAATTCTTGATACAGTAATGATTAAATGACCCGTTCTCGGATTTCGCATAATAATTTTCAGTATCAAGTTCATAATTTCAAACTAACAGTTTATCGATTTATGAAGTATCATAAAAACAATATGTTCACAAACATAATGCGTCAAATGGTATTTTTCCACACGTAGATATGTTCTATTCAAATTATTATTGAAAACAAAATCAAGGAAAAATTCAAATCCACAATAGGTATGCCATGTTTGTTTCATAAACAATAGCATTGTGATAATGTAGTGAGTGATTAGTGTCACTGCCATAGATTACGGTATATGGTTACCTTTAAAGCTACCATACACACGTCCACACGACGACGTCAACTCGAAACTTCGGGCCCGATTTTGTTATTGAATTGGATTTAATATAGCATAACTACACTTAAAACTAAAATTAAAAAAAAAAACAATACCGATATACCGACTTCCAAGGAAAAACACTGAAAAGCTAAAAATAATAATTTTATAGGTCTTGTTTGAAGTCAGTGCAGTTTCAGTTGACCGGCAGCAACATAGACCCAGACTCCAAAAAGACCTATATAAGTTGTTATTTTTTACTATTCAGTGTTATTTTTATTATCCGAGCACGGCAAAGTAGCTACAGTACACCTGATGGTAAGCGTAGTCCTGTCCAATAAAACTAGAGACCACCGACGGACAATTATTTTATCGGTGGTCACCAGAATCATGCCGGCCTGTGTAAATGCTTCTTCCTGCTTCGAAGAGTTACCCGCTCTATTTTTTGAAGTAGATTATTAACTTTTGTTTAAACTTATTTTATTTTGTAATAAAACTTTAAAGTGGACAAACGTTCTTCATAGTTATTAACTAGCAATAAGGATCGAACATCGAGCAGCGTTCACCGCAGACCGCGGCCCGATCGAATTTTAACCAGGCTATCACTGGGCGTAATGGTATATGACCATGTCGTGGTGGCCAATAATTGAATCGTTGATTAAATGGCTACAAAATCATTACTTTAGCAGCAGCGTACTTAGTTTGTAAACCTAGTGAGGTACTGTGCTCGATTTTTTAGGTCAGACAACTAAGATCTGTGTTGAGTTGGTGATAGACTTAATTCATTTAAAAATACATGGCGGTTTTTCACTTTAAGTACGTTGGTCGCTTTGTAGTAGGTACATTATAGTATACTAATAAGTATCCTCGTTATAATAATTCAAGTCTTTACATAGTATAAAATAAAGTCGCTTCCGCAGTCTGTTCGCTTAGATGTTTTAAACTATTCAACGGATTTTAATGCAGTTTTCAGCAATAGATAGAGTGATACATGAGGAAGGTTTATATGTATATCATGCTATGACCCGTGAGAGCAGGGCAGTAACATTCAGGTGAAACCGTGAGGGACAGCTAGTAAGATATAAACCAAGTCATTTTTAGAGTTCCGTGCCTAAAGAGTACCAGGGGAACTTTATTACAGAACCTACGTAATCTGTCTCTCTGTCATACACTTAAAACGCTTAGAGTTAACACGCATAGAATGATTCACGAAGAAGGTTTATATGTATAATACATACATATGGGTGATTATACAAAAGTTGGGTAACTTTTGAGGATATTTTGTTTACTATAGTTATTAAATCAAATTTTTACAAATTCGGGTCTATATGATGGCTAATCTAATGATTATATTGTTCCAAATCGGGCCAGTCACTTTTCGGCTTCTCTCTTTTTTTTAAATATTTCTTCCCTAGTCAAATTGTTTTTAGCGTGCCGCATGATGTTTTTAACTGAAATATAAAATAGAAATGCTTACACACGGTAGCAATTACGATAAAAGTGCTCTAAAACAAAAAAAAAACATCAGTACCTGACAACGGACTGACGCCAACGGACTGACGAAATAGACATAATTTGAGGTTATAATCAAAACTAATGTTTTTTTTGGTAATTTCGAATATCAACAAACTACATTTTAACAAATCATAGTTAACTATGTATAAATGAAAATAAACCTCAGATTAACAAGAAAATAACGACTCACCATGGGACTGACATTTTGACTGGCTTCGCACGTGTATAGACGACAAACACAACCCAAACACTGGTACTATTATGGCGGCCGTCAAATTGTGCGGTCCGCAACTAACTTCATTACCAACATTAAAACTTAAACAGGGATTTGACCTTGACTCGGTGATATTATCCGCGAATTTTAAATTTAAAGAACACACAACGGACTGACGAAAGAAACTAAACACAAAGTTTCTTATTTTTTATTAAATAAAATAGAGAACATTGCATTATGAAAGTTGTAGTATATAATACTATGTACATCACAGATTGTAGTAAATTAGTAAGTTTTCCTAAATCAATGATAATGTTTAATGGATAGTCACTTGATTGTTGGTTTTCGGGATTGTGACATGCCAACGGACTGACGTTTTGAGTATTAATTTTGTTTTTTTTTAACTTGTATTTAAAATGAAGAAGTGAAATTGGGTGACCAAATAAATGACTTTTCATTGTTTTAAAATAAATTGTTATTTCAATACAATATAATAAGACTTTGTCTATATTGGCTGGTGATATTGAGTTACCCAATTTTTGTAGAATCACCCATATTATAGTACAAAAAAGTCGAAAAATTCAAAGATTTGTAGTGATGTAACAAACATATTTTTACCCGTGCGAAGCCGGCGCGGGTCGCTACATAATTTTTTATGTGTTCCAAGTTGGCAGCATCCACTCAAAGTAATGTCCACAAAACTCGATCTTCCATTCATTGTACACAGAGTGCAAAAGCGCCGCTTGACCGACTTTCAAATGAAAATCCCACTTAATCAAGTTGGAATTATGCACTGGCTAACAAGTTTCAATGGAAGTGCAAACGTTTCAAGGCACTCCCAAGGAAAAGCTTTCATCGGCCAACGTATTGACAGTTAATGGTCTTTTGTCTCCATCATCATTTTAAATAAAACATGTTGGATATTACTTAAAAATGTTAAGCTCTCTTAGTACCTCAATTACATTTATAACTTTTACGTTGCTGTAAATGTTGTAAGCTAATTACATAAGATAGACTTACGAAGAAATTACTGATGTTTACAGCTTTGTAAGTTACTTACTGTATGTCATTTAGAAGTTCACACAGATCTAGAAGTTCGTTCAGGTTTAAGTAGATGTGGGAGCTATTCTTACGTAAGCTCTGAAATAAAACTTACATTAACGTAGGCCTAAATGTCTGTTTTGAGACATTGCACCGCGACGCGGGAAGACAGAGTGACACATCCGCTTAGTGTTCGGTTATTTTGTAAATTGGTTCGGTAGTCAACTTTCACATTACTTGGAAGATGATAAAGGATGTAAACCACCCATAATATATTTCTTCTCCTTCCTTTTTTTATTTTTTTTTATCCTGTCTCGGCAAAGTGACTACGCTACACCTGATGGTAAGTGTAGCGCAATCCAAGAATAGAGTCGACCAACGATAAACAATGTGTCCATCGTAGGTCGGCAAGATTATGCCGGCCTGCCAAAGGACCAAGGGGAAGGGGAAGGAAAAAGGGATGGGAAAAGGGTTAGGATCAGGAGGCAAGCCCCCTGGGGAGAACCGGATATACACTGGCTGACCCTGGAACGCGACACACACAAGGTTGGCCACTATGACAGGTTTTAGCACCAGTGTACGGTGGTCGCTAACCAGCAAAAAAAATATATTTCTTCTCCTTCCTCATTTAGGACTGTCAATATTTAGAAACCAACAACGACATAAAAAGAAGCGAGTAATAAAAAACCCAATCGTCATAAACGCAATAGTAATATTACTAGGTGGTAGGTACCTCGTATGCGAGAGGCCGTCTGGGTTCACATAAAAAAAAAACAATACTCATTCATAAATACACAACTCTATTTTTCTTCTTTATAGTATGAACAACTATAAGGGAATAGGTACCTGTTTACGTTTAAACTTACAAACAGATCTATTCAGAAGGAAAAACACAATCCCATTGTTATTTCGACGTATATTTTGTAGAATAAATACATGCGAATCTGTTGTTATTTTGCCAATCCCAATTGGACCAGACTTAGCAGGACTGCCAGTCAGTATGTTCAATTTTCAGGTTAATATATTCAGTAACGTATCATTGGTCCTGTCGTAAAGTCCTTAAGGCTATGAAACCTGTGAGGTCTTGGGTTTCATTCTCAAGTCGGATAATCAAAATTTCCGGGATTTGCACGGGATTCGTATCTGATATGTTGTTTGGCTCACCCCCTATTACTTCACTGGATGGAAAGAATCTCAGCAAAACGTTACTGCAGTAGTTGCTCACCTCGCAGGGGATACAGAATGAGTTTTTGTTATTCGAATAATATTTTTCCTCAATTATTTCAATAACAGCGATAGCTCAGCGGGAAGTGGTACTTCTGTAGAGACGAAAGTCGCAGGTTCGAAACCAGTCCCGAGGGCATGCATCTCTGACTTTTCTAAGTTACGTGTTTATTAATTGTTATTCAACGCTTGCTTTACCGGCGAAGGAATTCTGCATATCTGAGAAATTCCCTATAAAAAATTCGAAGGTATGTGAAGTTGCCAACTCGCATTAGGCTAGCGTGGTGGGCATAAGCATAACCTCTCTCATTCAGTAGAGGAGATCCGTGCCCAACAGTGGGACGTGTATAATACAAATATTATTTTCAGGATACTGACTCATTTCCTTCAATGGAGCTTTTTACACCCAAAAGCAATTTCCCTAATTATGATTTATGAATATTTTTAGTCGGTCTCATAGCTTTCTGCCTTCAATGTAGAAGATCGTTTATTTAAATTTACCTGTCTTCTGCGCTGACACGACAACAGGTCGGCTCAACACATTTGAAATATTGATGCGGCGCGTCGTACGTAAATTTATGATGAATTATGGACTTACATATTTAAGTCAATATTGCGTTCTGTATGTTCTTTTGTTATCCTGGCACGGCAACGTGACTACATGGAACCTTAGTAAGTACAGTGCATTCAAAATATAATGCCGATCATCAAGATACATTGCGTCCCTCACGGATCGGCGGAATTTAATGGTCTGACTATACACTGACTAAACCCGAAACGAGTCTCGCCTGAACGAGCTACTATAAGGGGGTTTTACACCATGTATGAAGAAGTGTTACGGTGGTCGCTATCCATTCGGATACAAAAATGTACCAGATACCCTTCCGCTACAAGGTGGTAGGTCCCTCGTATGCGAGAGGCTGTCTGGGTTGGTACTACCGCGCCGTCTATTTCTGCCGCCAAGAAACAGCGTGTAAGCACTGTTGTGTTTCGGTTTGAAGGACATTGAAGCCAGTGAAATTATTGGGCATTATGAGACTTAACATCTTATGTCTTGGGGTCAGTTGAGTGCTATGCAGTGCTTTCAATTCAAAGTTCTGTGTGATAAAAACAAAAATAGAAATAAAAACCTACGGACCTTCGCATTTCACCGACAATACGAAACGCAAAGCTGCCACTGCCAGTCAGTTATCTGTCAGACAGTGGTGTCACTTGAAACACGTTTAATGTATTCACACCAATCTTCACAATCACAAACAACAACAATCCTCTAGAAAACTCCCATTAATCTCACCACCGTTATCACAACACCCGGCGGACCCTAATCACCGAGAGGTAGCGGTTGGGGACACTTTGGACCTCTCAAACGAAGGGATGGGGGCAGAGGTACATTATAAATTATTCACCCCCGTGTTGTGACTGTTTTACATGCATCCGTTTAGAATAAACTATTTAATTTCATTGCTTTTTTTTCATATAGCATAGGCCGGAAACGAGCAAGTGGGTCATCTGATGGTAAGTCTCCATCTCATCTCATATCCACCGCACATGTACATTGTACGCCCACCACCAAAAGAACCATGGGCGCGTTGCCGACATTAAATTAAATTGATAATTAGGGATCGGGAAAGGGAGGAGATTTGGCCCTCCGGATATCTCACTCACCGTACGAAACGCAGCAGCAAGCCGCTACTTAACGTCGGTTTTCTGTGAGACAGTGGTAACGACCCGGTCGAGCCAGCCTATTCATACTGTAGACAAAACTGTCTACAGCGTGGCTCTACCAATCAAGTTACTATTGGTACATATTTCTTTATTTGTTTTCACTATACTACCTTTGATAAAACTTTGGGCAGCGTAAATCAGCGCAAAAGGCGCGTAGCCGGTCTGAAGGTTTGTTCCTCGCAACTATCTATACTATCTGTAGGTGTAGTGAAGTAGATGAGGTAGAAGAGAAAGTCCATAGTTCGCATATAGACAGTCTAATCAGTACACTACGTAATAACATCTCATACAGTTACAGAAGGAGAAAGACCAAGAAGAAAGTCAAGACAGTGATAAATAGGATCAGGTACCAAATTGAAGATATAGGGAAAAAAATATTTCTGTAAATAGGAATTAAATCCAGAGGAAACCCTATATGAGGATTGGTGTTTTAAGTTCAGTGTCAATATCATCTAAGCGGCTTAACGATACACCACACAGCTGGCTCAGTCTCTTAAAGAGTCTAGTTTAAACGATTAGGTCCATTGATCACATAGCCAATAGGTCTACAAGGCCAGACTCCATTGAGGACAGTCAAGAGGGAGGAACACGTTACTGTCCGACCTATATCTAAAATCAGCGTAATCCTGATGAATTCAGATTCGACCTTACTCCATGCGCGTTACTAGCCGAGACAGAGTAGAGGTCGCACACAAATGCAAGTCACGCTGAAGACAGTTTTGTCTACAGCATGAATGAGCCGGCTCGACCGGGTAGTTACAACTGTTTCACAGAAAACGACGATAAGTAGCGGCTTGTTGCTGCGTTTCGTACGGTGAGTGAGATATCCGGAGGGCAAATCCTCTCCCTTACCCGATCCCTTAAAAGTCCATAAAAGTCCCTTTTAAGTCGACAACGCAATGTTTCTTTTAGTGCTTACACACTTGCTTGGCGGCAGAAATAGACAAAGCGATGGTACCAACGCAGACGGGCTCTCGCATACGAGGGACCTACCACCTTGTAAAGTATGATGACATGATCTAGATATACAGTACAGTGCGAATAACGTTTAATATATTCAACCATGTATGTGTTCACATCGTGTAGATGCGGGCCCGAGTTCCACTTATCCTCAATGGGAATACACTTGACCGTGCACCGGATGACTGCACGTTAGTAGACTTCGTTCACCTGATTGGCCTAATCACCAGTTGTACTGGGGAAACTTTATATGTATGTAAGCACCTAGTCCACCTAGACAACTTTTTGATGCTAATTATAAGTTAAGTGCAGTCCAAAGAGATGATGACATCGAAAGGATGTTTATTTTTTTTTGTAGTCAGTCGGTCCCGGATTTGGCTAACTTCCATAGTGTCGCCAATTGCCAGAGGACTTTAGCTAAATACTACTCACGCACGCATACGGATAACTAAAATTTATATACATATATATATTTTTTTAATAATTTACGTTTAATAACTTGTAAAATTTTCGTGTGAAGCTCCCGCAAGGCTATCTACAGCCGCCGACGCCTGAATCCTCCACTGGTCTTACTTATAAACATTGTATGTACGAGTAAGCTTACTTCACCAGTTTTATATCTAATAAAAAAATATCCGTGCTATGTACAGATGTCATGGTCTCAAGGTGTGATGATAAACGTTTAAAGGAATTCAATCCGGCCTGATCATATTGACCTCTATACATCGGCCTGTACTCTTGTACAGTCATACCTTGGTTTGTCTCGTCGCGACGAGTGACATTTGAAATCAAAAAATGGATGGATCTGATCGGATACATAGTTAATAGATGGTCTGTTACCATAAATTCAGGTGACTCACTTGCTCGTTTGCCGGTCTATGCTATAAAAGAAACTACTAAATACGTAAAATACTTACTGATAAATAATAGTATACAAGTACTTTAAACGACGTCATAAACAGCCATTACAGTATTTCATAAAAGTTTCAGGAACGAGCGCTCAATATGTAGGGTTGCCACGGGGTCGTTCTGGACTGATTTTGTGGATATATAAGTTTTGAAAGTTGGTTATATGTGCGAAACTACTACGCTGAAACGTATATCAGATCGTATGTTTAGTGTGTTATAATTTTTTCCACTATTTATAAATAAATACATTTCGCCAGTATTACAAAATGTTTCTACACCTCATCAACTAGTTATTTATTAGTCGATTTAAAAAATTACGTTTTAACAAATAATTCGGAATCATGTACCTAGTTACGTTTTTTTATTAAAACTGGACGATACAAAACGTATGCACCACACAATATTCACTTTGCTAATACGACAACCCTACTACGCAACATCCGTTGATGCTGTTGCACAAACATTACACATCTTTCGATACACTTTCAAATTTTAAATTTCCCGTTTTCCGGTTTCCGTTCGACGGCGAGTAATTGAATTTAACAACAGCCCTTGCGATTCTATTGTGTACTCGGGGGTGGTCGGTTTTAAGGGTTGCGCATTAAAATGTAATTATACGATACGTTGTTACAAGGGGGCGGCGGGAGTTTTGTCTACCTCGTGTTGATGTTCCATCAATTTTATGTAGAAAAGAAAAAAGGCTGGCGTTGGTTTTTATTAAGTTAATATTCGTTGACTTTGTATATCTAAAAGATAAAAGTGTTCTTTTTAGGAATATCAAAGCGGTGAACCGGTGTCAGTAATTAATGCTTTGGAATTTGGAACAATTATTGATCATGCTTATGTTCGAAAAAAAATGGGGTCCCTGCCATATAGAGCTAGACGAAGGCAGGTGGATTTCGTAATCAGTAAATTATAATAAGCAATATTGCTTCACAAAGACATTCCATAAACATTGAAAATACTAAGCTGCCTAGCCTGCTGCAATGCCTTTCCAAATTGGTCCTTTAACGTTTAATTAAAACAAATTGACATTGAATAGAAGCTAGTTACTGTGAGTACGATAGCCGGGGTGAACGCAGTACGCTTTCAAAGGGGACGGCTTGATTCAAAATTAACATACCAACGCCTATACGTGCAGACGTTAGTGGAATGTAAAATGAGATTAAACATGGAGCTAGGGCGACTACAGAGTAATGGTAATTTTCTTCTTCTCTAAATTCTTTTCTAGAGTGATGTGCCGGTATTGTCATGTAATGAGTGCCTACAGACTGACGTAGTAGTGTAGGCGTGGCAGGCTACGCAAGAGGTGGCGTGATGATTTCGATGCGCTTCAGCGAACACTGGTGAGAGTTTGCTGATAACCGTGATTGGAGGAGGGATGAAGGGAAGGCCTCTGCCCACCAGTAGGATGAGACGGGCTAGTTAAACATCAGACGTGTTAAAAACATTCAAAGGATCTATTGACTTCTTCAGTTCACTTGCTTTTATTTGCGGTTCCGTCCGAATGAACGGCATTTTTGATATGAAATGTCATAGTCCAAGTCCTGTTCTTACTGTAAACCAAATTTCATTCAAAACCATTAAAGCGTTATTGACGAACAAACATGCAAATCAACAAACTCACCAACATTCAAATTTATAATATTAGAAGGAAAGATGGTAGGAAGCAAGATAAACAGCATGAGAATCTTTCGATGTTCGCGATCTCTGAATAAAACATCACTTTCATAACGATTTCTACTTCACTCATTTCTACTTTCTCACTCTATTTCACTTCTTCAACTTTTGAGTTAGTGACACCTGTTATCCGTAAACAAAAAACATTCAAGGCCGATGAGGCAAAATATATTGGCAAACTTGTATTATCCAATTATGACGTTTAACCTTTGAAGCAATGCAGTAGCAAAAAGCGTCCCACTAACATTTCAAAACGTGGTGTATGATTAATACTAACGTTTCTAAACCTAACTGTAATTGTGCTTTTTAGAGCGCAGTGTTATTTTCAGTGGCCTTTTACGACCTTCAAAATGTCGCGTTTAGACTGGCCAGTGGCAACGTTCACCAGCATTTACTTTGATGCATACAATTAATATTAAATATATGTTATACCGTTTAAATTAATTTTCATAAATAGCAGCGATAGCTCAACGGGCAGTGGGACGCGGACTGTCGAGACGAAAGTCGCATGTCCGAATACAGGGCTATTATTATTTTTATTAATTATAACAGAATAATCTAGTAGCTCAGTGGGCAGGACGGTAAGCGTGGTATTGGTATCATTTGGTTCGAATTTCCGAATGAGAGAATACGTGTAAGAATTGGAAAGGATTCGACAAGAACATTGCGTTAATAAAATTAGTAAAACAAATATAGCATTGAAACCGCATTTTAATATACCAATAAATAGTAATCTTTCAGCATGATAAAAATCGCCGTAAAATACTTTTTTTTTGTCATAAATCTTGAAACACACGCATTAACATTTAACGCCTGTAATCCCCCAAGGGGTAGGCAGAGGTGTAACTCATACACATAAAGAAGTTTTACGAACTATTACCTCTATAAAAAATATCAAACAAGTCACTCCATATTGTGTGTAGCTCGGCGAATTCGATATTTCGCCTTTCCCATGACGATGGACGTTCGAGTTCAATGGACTACGAATTTCGTGTTAAATTAAAAAGCTATAGCGAGGCTCGATACAAAGGCATACATGAATAAAGTAATTACTGTGTGAGCTGATACTCTAGAGAGGGTGGAAAATTGTACGCGCCGTAAAAATAACAGATCGTGTCATATAAAACTTTACTATACTATTACTTTTACTATTATTATTTTTTTATTGCACAGGGCGGCAAACGAGCAATTTGGTCACCTGATGGTAAGTAATCTCCACCGCCCACGAACAATATAATGTTCATCAACTCAGAATATAACGTATTCAGAAACGTTTCCTGAGACATCTTAAGTTTTCATGTAGGCTGCACAAGCTGCTTCGGTCATATATTGATAGATTAAGACATTTTGGAATGGATGACTTGTTGATACGCAGACAACTAATTGACTTGATGCTGTATAAAGTATTAAGAAAATTACGCGTTCCACGTTCGTCATGTGTGTGTGGCGCAGTACAGTCACAACTCACGTGGCAGCCAACAAAACCATATCCAAAACCTTGTAATTTTCTGACTTTGATGTAACGTAGACAGAATTCACTTTTACATACTAAATATGACTACTTCATAAAATATAACGTCACCGCATATACGACAGTCTAAATGTTTTAGCAGTGCATAAAAGGTCCAAAGACCGACGTTCAAAAGAAGCCGGCATCTGTACGTGTGACGAAATCATTAATAACACTGTTTCACGGACCATTAGCATGTTTATTCGGGCAACGATCATTGCTACGACCTTACCGCGTTTGATGGCATTTAACTCTTACACATTTACATTATAATACAAAAAAAACCGACCATATGCGAGTCGAACGAGCCGACTGATATTTTTTTAATTTCATAGAATGACGAGACGTGCACGGCACTCGCCTGCCCATAAACAGAAGCAACACCACACAGAACTTTGAATTACAAAGCACTACATGGCACTGAACTGCGCTCGTCATCCCGAGACATAAGATGTTAAGTCTCATAATGCCCAATAATTTCCCTGGCTTCAATGTCCTTCAAACCGAAACACAACAGTACTTACACACTGTTGCGTGGCGGTAGAAATAGACAAAACGGTGGTACCAACCCAAACGGCTTCTCGCATACGAGGGGCCTACCATCTTGTAAAACTCGTACTTAATTTAAAAATAAATGTCTGCGTGTTACCCGATGTCTTCATCCGGGTGACCAAGGACTATGAAATTGTATGATGTACGGATGATCGACGGCATCTGATCCACCTTAAAGTGACGTGGCCGTAATGAACGACCTGTTAATATTCGCGATGGATAAATGTTACATAAAATTAAAATACATATAAAATTTAATGAACATCCGATTGAGGTTTAATTAAAATGATGTAAATCCATCGAACGATACAGATAATCACAGAAACGTAAATTAACTGTTGGGACTTCGGTTAATTCGATCCCGGTGCGGTGCGGATATTCAGGCGAAATGAGTTTGCAGAGTTTGCAACGTGGTTAATTAATGTGAACATCCAATGGCAAAGTAAACATAACATCATATTTCGATACAGACGGATTATTTTTTATTAATAACTAAGCGTAATGTTATATAGCCTAAAGCCTTCCTTGATAAATGGACTACCTAAACACAAAAATAATTTTTCAATTCGGACCAGTAGTTCCTGAGATTAGCGCGTTCAAACAAACAATCAAACTCTTCAGCTTTATAATATTATAGTATAGATGTGTCGGTAGGTAGCAGCGACAGTGTAGGGAGGTTGGGTACAGACAAGACGGAAGTCGCGGATTCGAAAACACACCCAGGCGGGACCCACCTCTGATATAAAAATAATGTGTGTATTCCATGTTAATCGTCGAAAAAAATCGTAAGGATAGGTCTCCTAATAATTCTCAATGAGAATTTCAAAGATAGCTTAACCCCCGAACACTGAAACGCCACTCAACGGCCGACTGACCAACGGCTATATTGATTTTCATATAATTTTGACAGATAAGATACTCAGCAGTTTAATAAGATCTTAAATGCTTAAGTTACGTTTCAGTATACCGACATTAGTCTTTTAACTCGGATTAGCATCAATCCACTATGCTAGAATAACTCATCTAATTAGTAGAGGTGTCCCGTGCCCAGAACTAAGCCAGCACCTATAGTACAGGGCAGTTATAAAATTAATTATACGCCTATACAAATTGTATCGTTAAATTGCTAAACTAAAACTGACAAGTTTCATATAACACGTTGTTGGCACATAAAATCACTCCATCGACTTAAATGAGGCGAGGCAACAGTCACTAAACACGGTTTATCGAACGCTATTATAGGCAATTTCATTTAGAAAATCAGGTTTAGTATTTTAATATGCACTCAAGTTCTTTCCAAACCTAATAAAATTTCAATATCGCGCTTTGAAGCTGTGCATAGTTCCATGAAGTAGACGACATTCAACTTTATGAACATCACTTATTGAAGCGACATACATCGCAACTCACAACATTGAGTATAGAAATAATATTGATAAAGGATGATTTCCCAAGCGAACATTTTTGCAATAACAGTATCGTTTGTATGATAAATTGGATAGATAGTTGAAAGTAAATTAAACAATAATAGAAGAGTGGAGTGGACGTAAGAAATCTCTTTGGACCTCCACAATCTATTAATATTTTTTTATTTTCATATGATTGAATAACGAGACGAGCATGGCGCTCGCCTGATGATAAGCGCCACGCCTGCTCATAAACAGAATTACAAAGCAAATAGCTCCGAGGAATAAGATGTTAAGTCTCATAATGCCCAGTAATTTCACTGGCTTCAATGTCCTTCCAAACGAAAGACAACAGTGTTTACACACTATTGCTTGGCGGCAGAAATAGACTAAGCGGTGGTACCAACTCAGACGGCTTCTCGCATAAGAGGTACCTACCACCTTGTAAGACCACTTTGTATGTAGGTAGAGCATGGGATATTGGTATGTTTGGTATTGCCAATATATACTAAAATCTCTTACATAGCCGCAACAACCCTATCGACCGTAATGCGACACTCTCGCTGCTTCAATAACGACATACATTGCTCCATCTAGTTACTTCTATAAGATTTCTATTTACATTGCAGATTATGTTTATACATTCCGTTTACAAAGTGTATTAGATAGTTCGATTTATCTGTGCACGCCTTGTTATGTCTAGAGAGCTTGTAAATATGTTATCTGTGTGATGATGACATACCTGTTTACACATACGTACATTGATGGTGTCTATCAAATACATCTTTTTTTTTGTGTGGACACATGCTGTAAGTCTGACGCTAGTCGGCTGTATACAGCTTCATCGGACTTTCGGGTGAGCGCTTTAGGCGCTCTCAACCCTTATCAAATACATCAGACATACATACAATACGGGCAAAATCTCTTGATGGGCCTGAAGTTAGTCCACAAGTCACGGCTATTTAAGGAGACGCATAGAGGGCGGCGAAGTGATTAACTTTTTTTATGGAACAGGGGGGCAACTGAGCAAGTGGGTCACCTGATGGTAAGCAATTCCCACCGCCCATACATGCCTACAATACCAGAGGAATTGCCTGCCTTTGAGGATAGAGAAGGCTCTTTCGTCGAAGTCGTATTTGTATGGAAATACTGCAGGTGAAAGCAGATTCCACAAAGGCGCAGTACGGGGAAGATAACTCCGAGTAAAGCGCACTGTTGTGGAATGCCATCCATCCAGATGATAAGGATAAAATACCAACTTTTGGCGTGTTGTGCGGTGAATACACTTGGCGGCTGGTATTATTCCAAACAACTTCACCGCGACCAAGTTATTTTACACATAATGTAGAACGCACACGAATAAGCTGTGTCTGCATCGGTCATCTGCCTATCCTGTCGCAGGCCCCTCGATTTGCTTGTTCACCCATCGGAGTGTGAAGAAGCCTTTATACAGGCCGGCATGACTATGGTGACCACCGCGAACTGCAGTCACTTAGCCGTGCTCCGATAAAAAAAAAACTAGTTCGTACGTCACCTTATGCTTATTAATTTACTCTGCTTCAGCCAACTAACCAAAACGACGTGCAGCCGTCACACGCCCACACAACTTGAAACACTTCACATTGCCCAACATCGCACGAGCGTTTCAAAACCCTCTCACGAGGATATGTATGCCAGCAGCACGTTCAAACTGCGACGGCACGTAACGGTTTTCGACGTGTTTGACGGTACTACAATCCGACGCAGCAGTCTGGTTTGTTGTTCTTAAAACCGGGTGTGTACACGTAAATTACATTACATGTATCGCCCTTTTGTGTGCACAAAGTTTTAATAAGTATTAGAGGTACGCCGTAGACACATTTATCTTCATCATAAATGGGCCGGCTCAACAGAATTATTAACACTTTCTCACAGAAAAACGACGCTAGTTAGCGGCTTGCTGCTGCGTTGCATAAGGTCAGCAACGCGTCCATGATTCTTCCGGTATTGTGTGCGTTCGAGGGTCACGGAGATCACTTACCATCAGAAGAGCCATATGCACGTGCGCCAGCGATTTTGCAAGATTTGCGAAAGCATCACTAGGTAACTGCGAACCATGAATGTCGGATTATACTGCTGATCTAGAGACGCATAGACTGATCGATAGACGAATGCATCTCAAATTAATGGAAATAAGCCTGTTAGCCGTTATTGTTATTGTGGAAATTATGCATACTAGGACCTTGTTAGCTAAACAATAGACAGTAAATGAACAGAGCGCTCTTTAAACAATAGCCTCACAAAATTGACTATTCTGTAGAGACGAACAAAGCAAATAGTCGGGACACATTTTCAATAGTTTTTATGGTTAAAACCGGCTACTTTCTTTTTCTATATTGTATTAGTCAGTTTTGTTACGCTCATGCTTTGTTCATTTCTCCGCATCTATGGTTGGGAGCATCTCAATCATTGCTTAAAGTCTGTAGCTTTATGTAATAAATTTTAAGAATGTATATCTACATCAGATAGAGGTAATAACTACACTTTAAAGCCGAGACCTCTAGACCCGACTTAAATCGTCTAGAAAGTGACTGCGTAGTAAACTTCGATATAGACTCACCAAAGTCAAAATGTTTAATTTCACGTAAATATTTTTTTAAAAGCGACCACTAATTAACATCTAGTGTTTGTTTCATGTCAATCGGGGTTCATAAATAAAATAAGTTATGCCAATTTAAAGATATCGATAATATAACGGTGCCGGACTTCACGCGGGCGGAGTCGCGAGCGAATGCTAGTGTTTAATATAATAAATTGCAATGTTCATTACTCACGCTGCATGTGTATGTGCTGCTTGGGCATTTTGTAGTCGGGCGGGTAACATCTCTCGTAGAACTCGACGTCGGTGACCTGACACACTTCTGGTGTTGGTATGATCAGCCCTGTGCCGGATATAGCCCTCTGGAGGTGGTGTTCCTGTCGACAAACATATTCACTCTGTTAGGGCGTGTAAGCAATAGTTTTTTCGTATACGAGTACAACATGTTAAAGATAGGTGTAGTTATATTTAAGGGTCGTTACATACACATGGCAGTGATTGTTTATCTACCAGGTATTATAAAAATCTGACATTCTTAAATTTCGCGCTAATTTAAATCACTCTTTTATTACCATCGTTAAGAACGATCACAACCCTATAAAAAATAAGTACGTGAGCGCGAATAACAATGGTGGAGTAAGACAATCACTCAGCTGTTTATCATTTAGTGTTGTCTAAAGTCGAAAGACGAGTATGTATATTATACCCATAAAAAAATCGATAAAAATAACATGTTCTATGGCATGGTCTGACTACCCCTTCGGCGATAGACAGGCGTGCGCTTGTGTGTAAAAATCCTATACATATTTAGCCAATGTTTTATTACAAAAGTAGGGCTGTGAAGTATGAACCACTGTTTCACACAAACTATTTAAAATACGGCAGTATTTTCATATAACAAGAGAATGAAACAACTGGTGTACAGCTCGGTGTAACTTTGAACGTTATATTGATATATTTATGAAGTTTCATATAAATTGCACTTACACGAAGTTGCAACAATACCGTAGTAAGATATTATAACGGAGGCAACAGTGTAGTGATGCTATGAGGAAAATACTTTTACATCCATCTATGATTACCAGATATAGACAAGAATCACCGTATAATATCTACTACTATATTAGAAACAACACAGGACTACCCATTTAATTCTACTACCAGTTAGGTACGCAGGTTTCCTGTATAGAAGAACTATGAAACCACAATCCCTCTTTTGACACGGACACTATACATTACAATGATCGAAACACATTATTATTAATATACTTTTTATTCTTTTTTCTGCCTGTCGTTACCGGGATAATGCCAGGGTCAGCCTTCTCATCATGTTTCGACGGTAGATTTAATATACGCCGTCGGACCCCCACAACCTCGTCCTGCCTCGTCCGTCGATCAGCAGAGTTTACCACGTGTCGATGACATTGGCTTTGGGCCTAAGATGTATATTGTACAGTCGTCATTTTAAGAGTTAAAACATGTAATGATATTTTTGTTAAGTATTGTATATTTTTATGTAATAAAGTCAACGATCCAGAAACCTACTTATCCGGTTATTTAAGCTACTTTTTTCAATAACCAAGCAATTAAGATTCCATCTAAATAATTAAAAATACTCATTAAAACCAATTAGTTGTTAAATGGCTCATATTTAATAGTACAAAGTAAAAATAAGATTACATTTTATAATGAATTTCCGTTCCATGTTTTTCGGAGGATACTCTCGAGGGACCTGCGACATGACTTGATTGTTGGCTGGGGCGGGTATAGAGGTACACACTTGTATCTCTGTGCCTGAAACGGTCATCCGCCCGTCCTGTCCTCTTCAGAGTGTGAAGAAGCATTTAAACATGATTCTGGTGACCACCGATAAGCTCATTGTTTGTCGATGGTCACTGATTAATTAAAATTTATGGCTGATTCTCAAAAAAAATCGAAATTGATGTCCTTGATCATTTTTATAAACCAGGATCGTCAATTATGAAAAGTTTTTTTTTTTTAATAATAGGACTGTGCTAGATCTACGAATGTATGAAACAAATTTATTTTTTATATGATAAACAGCAAAGATATGTCCAAGAAAGTACCCTGAAAACCATTCCCTCACTATGTCCCAAGCGCTAAATTTGAATATAATCATTAACTTAAAACGTAAAATTCCTAGGAAATTGTTTATTATCATATTTTTTACTTATATAGGATAGTATCGACTATACCTATATGAGTTCATAGTTTCCCAAATGCGAATGGAAATATTTTTAAATATAATTAAAAATTTGTCCTTAAAAAAAGTATCATTCCCTCACCGTTTTGTAACAGTGTGATTAGAGCAATACTCCAAGGCCTACCAAGTCCCACTTTAATTTTTTTTGTAGTTGGCAACATTGCCCTTGAGAACATACACTAGAGTAGACCATTGAAGAAAGGATGTTTTCTTAAAATCAATTTGACAATAAGTTTTTTGAATATTACATTTTTTAATGTCATTTCCTCATGTAATGTTATCAAAAGGTAAGCATTTTTTTATTTAATAATCATAACATATTTTTACATGTTTTCGGTAGTAAAAAAGTATTTTTTAAAATTCGTAAGAAAGTAAGGTTATGTTCCTCAGTTAGTAGCAATTTTGTTTCGTTTTGTCATTCCCTCACCGTCATTCCCGCATAAAAAATGTTAATGAGGGAATGATCTCGGTGAGGGAATGATTTATTTTCTAATAAATTTAGAAAACTTATGTTTGTTTGATTGGTTTCAGTACCCTGAACATCTATAATGTCGAAAAGTAGAAACTTATGCATTATTCTAAAACCTTTTTCAAAAAACAAAATTACAAAACAGATAGAAACAAAAAACTTAAATCAAAAATTTTAAAAGTGAAACACGATATTATTGATTTCTTGGAGAAAGATGAAAACTCTCGAATGTGTCCGGGAAAGAGGGATTTTGTTAGATCTGGAAAATTACTAAAACAAAAGCGTTTGTTAACTGATAATATGCGCAATTTGCATAAAAAAAATTTAAACTCTGTTACTTACAAAATAAGTTTGTCAACATTTTGTAAGTACAGGCCTTTTTGGGTAACTTGGGCAAACCTTAAAGAACGAGATACGTGTAAATGCGTCGTTCACGCAAACATAGAACTAATCATTTCAAAATTACATGAAAATAAAGTCATCTTACATAATAATATTCCAAGTTTGTTATCTGATATAACATGTGATATTTACTGTACTAAATGTTTGTTTAGAGAATGTATAAATTGTAGAGACAAGGCTCTAGAATACAACCTTTCCCAAGCTACTAAAACTGTTACCTACCGACAATGGATGTACGAAAATTCAACGTATGAAAAAAATTGAGAGACAAAAACAGTGCGTAAACCTTTGAAGAAGGAAATAACTGTTACTTTGAAGGAACTTGTTTTAGTATTAGAAGAGACATTAAATTAAAGAAGTCGATGAGAGAAAATGAAAACTTTAAGAAAGTAAAAATAACTAAAGACAACTGCAATTAGATTGCATAGAGTCTGATAACAGATTAATAATATTAGATTAGTGAAATTGCAATTTATGTTCTCTTTTCATTATTTTCATACATTTAAATCATCAATATAAAAGTATACATTCTTGTCTTTAGTATGTTAAAAACATAAGTCAAATTTTAGACTGATTATATAGTACTTCTTAATTTCGTTCTTTAAATTGTTTTAACTAAATTAATATTTAAATTTAATTAAATTGTTACAGTATGTATTTAATTATTATATTTTTGCAATAAAATTATTTAATTATTATAGTTTTGCAATAAAACAAATGATTGGTGCATTATTAAGTTTTTAATTATAGTAGAATCATATTAAAAATCATTCCCTCACGAATCTGTCATTCCCTCATTTTAAAATTTTTAATTTTTTTTTAAATTCGATTCAAACTCAAAACAGTTGGGGACCACTTCAATATTTTCTTCAAACGAGGCATATACTACGACTTGAGCAAAAAAAAAATCGATTACGAGTTAAAAAAAACTGATCAACTCGATAAAGCCATTTTCGATTTTTTTTCAGAATCAGCCTTATATTGTCGGTGCCGGTACCAATGCGTGATAATTGAATAGGCAAGGTTTGTTTAATTTTATTTACATGATTTATTTCCCACAACGACTGCAGCCTCACTGTCATAATACCTAACAAATCACAGCCACTAAAGATTTATTCAGTGATTGGTCGCTTAGTAACATTTTGACCATGCACCTCTTATTGCGTCATTGACCTCTTCCGAAAACATTCAATTGTGTAAATTCAACAATTGGAGTCGAGTTCTCACATTTTAATTATTATAATAAGATTCAGTCTTCGCAATCAGAAAACTTAATATGCTTACAGAGCTGCGTAAAACACGTCTGAAACGTGTGTTATGTGTTCACAATACTTTCACATTTGTCGAAAACAGATCTGCATTTTAATTAATATAATTAGTATACCAGGAGCATATTTATATATAGACGTATGCGTAAAATAGCAACTTTGCTGATGAAACAAATGTCTGTCGATTTTGCAAGAATGTTAGATCAAATTGAAATCTAACCTATTCGTTTACATTTCATTTTGTCTCGAATTATGATGAGTCTAGTCAAACGACATTCAGTTATTTTCTGATCGTGCACTAATGATAAAATAACATATTTGCGCCTGTGCAACTATGGACTGATGCGCTCGATAGCTCTATCGATAGGGTTATCTGGATAATCATTTAAAAGTTTTTTTTGCTGGTGGTAGGATATTCATATACGCCCGGATAGCAACCACCGTACACATAGTGTTAATATCTGCCATAGTGATCCACGCACCTTGTGTGAATTGCGTTCCAGGATCAGCCAGTGCATATCCGGTTCTCTATGAGTACGGTGGTCGCTATCCGGGCTGATATGAACCTTACCACCAGTCTTTAGCGGCCAGTTAGTGGTGATATCGCGTAATCTATATATATAAAAGAAAGTGGTGTTAGTTACACTACTTATAACTCAAGAACGGCTGAACGGATTTAGCTTCAAATTGGTGGAGAGGTAGCTTAGAACCAGGAGACGGACATAGGATACTTTTTATCCCGTTCGACCGCGTTTCAGTCAAGTCACTATAAAACGTGGTATAACAAAAACACATCTGACATGACACAAAACGCAAATGACAGTGGAATAACAAAACTTAAATGACAGCTAAACGTAATTTTGTCTTTGGTTAAGTATGGTAAAAAATTTGACAATTATAAAAATGATAGCTAAACGTAATTGATAATATCATCAGTAATTTGTTTTCTCTTTGAATCATCATTAACAATGCCGCGACCAAGACGATCAAATCTTTCCCGACAAAACTATGCATTTGATCATGTGATGATTTTTAACAAAGTTGTTGTGCATGAGCCCACGACGGTTTCTAAGTGGGTACGATCAATTTTCGACACATGGCGCCACTGTTAGGCTACTTTTATCCCGGAAAAAGCAGATCACGCGGGCGGAGCCGCGAGGGACAGCTAGTATACAAATATATTAAAAAACATACATTCCTTCCATTTTGACGTCACTTAAAAGTTAATATAAATGTTATTGTTTGAAGAAGCCGCTTGTTATCCAAACGTGGTTCCGATCGATGTAAATGAACCTCGTTCGGTTATGTCACGAGCATGCGCGCGCGCAACATGCGTTGCACAAGTTTTCAATAATTTCACATGACTCACGCGCGTAATGATGTGGCTACATTCATTGTCATCTTACGAACCGCGAGTATTAAATTGTGACGATGTTGGACATTCGATGAATGGTAGAAGCATTCTGTAGACAGATTTGTATACTTCATTAATGAGTCGGCTCGATCGGATTTACCATTGTCTCACAGAAAACCGACGTAAAGTAGCGGCTTGCTGCTGCGTTTCGAACCTACGATGAGTGAGATATCTGGAGGCCTAAATCTCCGTTCCCTTCCCAAACCCTTATTAAACAATCTTCTTTAATGTCGGCAACGCGCCCATGATTCTCCTGGTATTGTGAGCATACATGCGCGGTGGAGATCACTTACATTGAGTTGACCCAATTAATCGTTTGCCAGCCTATGCTTTAAAATAAAAATTAACAGTGCTGTGTTGCAGACTGTGGTACTCAGCACAGCACAGCAGTACGCTAAGTGGTCACTTGCCTGTCACAGTCACGACGCGCAAATGCAGAGGTTATTTATTATTTTATTGTAAATTGTATCTAAATTGTGAGTCATTAACGTGCGGAACAATTGAAGATGTACACCATATATTAGTGGAATGTATCCGTTTTCAAAGTAAAAGACAAGAGCTCGTGGAAAAGTACAGCTTAAACGGGTATGATGTAGGCATGTACCACGAAATTTCGACTGATTTATTTAAATTTGTATGTTTATACCATTAGTAAAGAAAATACGATGGAGCTGACATGTACAATTCAAGTACAAAAGCTCCTTAAAAATAAAAAAAAAAGTGTGTCTCCGTGGTGCAGTCGGCGAGTAGCCGGTTGCGGAGCGAGAAGCCGTGTGTTCGATTCCCACAACGAGAACGATATTTGTGTAATCCGAAAATTGTATGTATTTCTGGGTATTGTGGGACCGAAAGTCTCAAACTTGTAAAGGTTAGACAGGGGTATATCGAGTACACACACATTGCGCCGGGCTAATTTCCCATAATTAGCTCCGGGAGTCTTATACCCGGAGCATAAGACTCCGGGCTGATACTGAGCATTTCCTGATAGAAAAACCCCATATCACTCGACACGAATTACCCGACCCGGGAATCGAACCGGTGACCTCAGCACACCAGTCGTACCGCGTACACATTACAACTGCGCCTACCTTGTATGCATTACCTTAGCGTTTTTGAATTGCTCACGTACAATATTATAAAAGTGGCGGCCTCGGGCTCCCGGGTGATGCAATTTAAAAAATCTTGTAAATGCATTTTGTTGGAATTTATTATTAACTTCTCTTTGCATGGATATTGCATATTTTTTAATATTATCATTTTTTACTCGTTATAAAGTATTTAATAAGTGTGTCTGCTGTGTTATATACTGCATGGTTGTTAATCTTGTGGCCTTGTGACATTTTGACAACCTCATTGGCGCTGGAGGCTATTCAGTCGGCTGCGACACAAGAGGCTGTGGGTTCGATTCCCGCAACGAAACAAGTGTTTGTGAGGTTTCAGGTTTGGGTGTTGTGGGACCGCAAGTCCCTCGTAGTTCCTGATACCCACGATACATGTTAACCTAGTGTGGGGTCAGGGCTATGTTTGGACCGTTGGGTGTATTAATAAAAAAAGAGGAATAGATTTACAAGGTGGTAAGTCCCTCGTATACGAAAGGCCGTCTGGGTTGGTACCACCGCTTTGTCTATTTCTGCCGCCAAGTAACTGTGTAAGCACTGTTGTGTTTCGATTTGACAGGACATTGAAGCCAGTGAAATTACTGGGCATTATGAGACTCAACATCTTGTCTCGGGGTGAAGAGCGCAGTTCAGTGCCATGCAGTGCTTTGTCATATAAAGTTCTGTGTGGTGTTGCTTTTGCTTATAGGCATTCAAACAAATAAAAAAATATGTAACCTTCCTTTTTTACATAATCAAATTAACAACACAGTAGTCAGAATACAGAAACAAAGAATGTCCCGCTTTTATTGTAATTAGTTTGAAAAACTAATTAAACTAAAAGGCTAAAAGGTGCTAAAAGCGTAGTAACAGACTGTAATTAATGCTGGGTTGCACCAACTTACTTTAGCAATAACAAACATGTTAAAGTACCGGTTAAGCAAAAAATTAGTTGCGCCATTTGACAAATGTTAGATAACTTTAGCTGTTAACCGTAACGGCCCAAGATTCGCTAGTTAAAGCTATTGTTTAAGTTAAATAGCTGTCAGAAGGTTCAATTATAACCGCCAAACCGATATAACTCCGAAAGCTCCTAGAATTAATCGAGGAATCTAGTAGTATCAGAAAACAATGGTGCAACACATTGCGCGGTCAATGTTAAAGTCAGCGTTACTGTTATCGTCAAATTTGACATAAACTTTAACTATAACTGCTATAATGGTGCAATCCAGCCTAAGTCGTTTAAAAACGTGCAGATATCCTTTACAATATTATCAGCTTCTATTTTTCTTCTTCTAAACTGATGGAAACAAAAAAACATGCTTTGTTTTACATCGTACAACAAAACCTATACTTAAATAATAGTTCACAAAATGTATAAAAATAAATAACACAACTTCTACAATGGCGTATTTAAAAATGCACGTAATACTTCAAGCCCTAAGTGCGTTTTTCGTGTGAAACACACTTTTACGATCACTGTTTTTGTTATGACACGAGATAGTGCAGAAACATTTCTTTCCGCCTCGTCAATTCCCACAGTTTTGCGTCATCTGACACCGACATTCGACATACTGTGGTGCACAGCACTGGGTGGCCCGGGGTGACGTCACCATTCTAATATTTTATCGATAAACAATCGTAAACGGCCGGCCGACGTCGATTACAGATTAGATTGATGTTGGAAATGGAAATAAATTGTTTATCGAACTGCCGCGCCGGACCCGGATTCGGTGTAGTGGATATTTCCAATGATTTTATGGTGTTCGAAGCATCCGTCCCACAATATGTACCTATACTTTATAGATTATATTGCTCAGTATCGTGATCTAAATTTAACACAATTACAATCTGTGATACGAGGGGCCGCAGATTCGATCCTCATACTGAAATAAACTGTGGATCCACATTGATTCCTTACATTTCTGGTACTTGTTAAACCGTATGTGTCTTTTCACGTACACATTGAGGTGCGTGATGGTGAGTGTAAGTAATCCAAGACTAGTGTCGACCAACGATAAACAATGTGCCCATCGTAGGTCGACAAAATCATGCCGGCCGGGCCTGCCAAAGTTCCTGGGATGAACTACGGGGTCCCTGGTAACGGAATACTGGCGACCCCGGAATACTGGATGAGATACTGCTCTCATCCCAGGGCCAAGGGGGAGGGGAAGGAAGAAGGGATGGGAAAAGGGTTAGGATCAGGGGGCAAGCCCCCTGGGGAGAAGCGGTTATACACTGGCTGACCCTGGAACGCGTCCCACACATGGTGGGCCACTATGGCAGGTTTTAGCACCAGAGTACGGTGGTCGCTATCCGGTCGGATACAAGTATCCCCCCACCAGCACACTACTTATACTATACTTTATGATTTTTGCTTTTAAGATTCCATATAGCTATTTAGGACTGTGTGTCATTGTTGGAAACATTTATGTACATTATTTTATCGCACCAGCAGTCTGGCATAGCCATTACACTTTTTCAATCCAGCACAGTGATCTAGTTTGATGGCAGACGCGATAAGAGGCGAATCTATGCGACTGGCACTAAATACGTGTGTATTAGAAATCGTTGCAATGACTTGCACACTACTCGGATACGCAGTCCACTACTACATTGTGTCATGTTAATTCAATACGTATTAAATGACATCAATGTACAATAAACATGTACCGTATGTGATTTACTTTCGAATTCATTGTATGTTAAATAACAATTCTGCAAAGTGGTATCGCCAGAATTGTATTTGAAATTATGTGACGAATGTTGGATACCTAGAACCGGGACATATAGGTACTGAAAACAATTTAGTGAACTTGCACATTTTTAGACATTTAACTGCAAAATATTTCAAGTTTATATTTCCGATTTTGGTGGTCTTTGAAAAAACCGCAATTCAATAAATACTACCATAAACATTATCAATATTGGCGAGATTACAAAGAAGTTTCAGAACGTTCTGCGAGGGCTTTTTTATTATTTGATTGAATGACGAGACGAGCAAGACGCTCGCACGATGGTAAGCGCCACGCCTGCCCATAAACAGAAGCAACACCGCACAAAACTTTGAATTACAAAGCACTGCATAACACTGAACTACGCTCGTTATCCCGAGACAAAGATGTTAAGTCTCATAATGCCCAATAATTTCATTGGTTTCAATGTCCTTCAAACCGGAACACAACAGTGCTTACAAATTGTTGCTTGGCGGCAGAAATAGACAAAGCGGTGGTACCAACCTAGAGGGCCTCTCGCATACGATTGGATTGTCGATTATACCCACTACGAACAGGGTTAGTGTCTCCGTTTTGGTTTGGTATTATATGGAACGACCCCCTGTCTGACCCCCACAACCCACAACAGGAACAAAATATGTATCTCGATGGCTCCATCCGTTAATCTACAGAGAGTATTACGTGCAGGTGAAGTCGGCTTTGGGTCTGAGATGTTAGTTGCCTACTTACACTGAAACCATTATAAAGGTTACAGTAAGTAAAAGCTATTGTTTGGCAATACAGTAAGAATGTTTCTTCACGGGCCGTTCTCCAGCGGGGTGGTGGTCGGCAGTCCGTGTAATTGATATGTCTCGAGATTAACGCTCCACCGCATCCGGCCGATACGAGAACAAGATGCCGCGAATATTATTAAACTATTCCCATTTTGTTCAGGACTAAAATTAAAGAATGTCAAAATCGTAAAAGTAACGACCACGATATAATTTCGTCTAGAGCAGTGTTTCCCAACGTGGGGCCCACGCCCCACAGGGGTGCAATTTGATAATTTAAAAACGGACTCGACACGACTTTAACCCTTTCGCTTTGGGTTATTTAAATGCAATGCTAGATATCGGTGACAAATTCAACAAAAAAATGTTAAGGTGGGGCTTTTTTAGGTTGGGAAACACTGGTCTAGAGCGTGAATGGGTTGTTACCACTGTCTTTCTGAAAAACAACGTAGCAGCTTGCTGTTGAGTTTTGCTTGGTGATGTGTTCTCAATCCCTCAATTATCCCTTTCCCTTAAGGTCGGCAACGCGTCCATAATTCTTTTAGAGTTATGGACGTTCGAGGGCGGTGGAAATCACTTACCATCAGATGACCCGTTTGCACGTTTTCTCTTTTGCTATAAAAACCACAAAATATTTTCGAGTTGGTACATTTTTGATCCAAGACTATGACTTTTTATCATTACTAACACTTGTAAATTTCCGAAATGTCAAACAAACATCGAACGTGGTGGTAATTAAGGCAAGTCATAAATAAAAGCATGTTAAAAACAACAATGAACATTGATAGAGGTGACGATTAGTCAACCACCGTCATGGATATGGCCTTTTAACAGTATAGTGGATAAAACCGATGTCACATTTTTGAGGTAAATAGACATTTTTTTATTGACCAGTGGGTATGGGTTTCCATAGTGACTTCTTCATACAACCCTAGTTTAAAGTTAGAATATGTTAAGGCCTAAATAGTTAAAAACTAAAAATTAATGATTTCTTATGTTTACGCGAATATTACTTGAAATTGAAATAAAACTAATTTAATTTTGTGGACTGTCCACCCTTTGACCACGAAGGCTGTAAAGTCTTCGAAACGTCGGGATGAAAATTAATAAAAAACCGCGTTAAAAATCCGTTCAAAATTAGTTTTATTTCAATGAGTAAAAATTAAGTTCTCCTAATTACTACATATCGAAAACAATATAATTTATTCGACATTTGCAGGAGACAAAAAGTACAAAACTCCTGAAACTAAACCGAGACACGGTTAAAACGAAGAAAGATTCCCAAAAATCTCCGGGACGCGGTCGGATTCGAGCCGTGATTGTAGTGCGGTGTCTTTATTACCAAAGTTTCCATCGCCCGTGTAGTCCATTGAAATGTTACATTTTTTAGGCCTCACCTTGCGTTTCTTAGAGGAGTCAATTTTATTTTTTTGATGTGTAGTGTAAAGCTAAAATCAAGTTTGTGGGGTCGCCACCCTTGTCCCACGGCCGCCATCTTGAAAATAGGGGTTGAAACGGTTTTTACGATATATCTCTTAAACTATTTATCTGATAAAAAAAAATTGTTAACGTTTTTTGTTGCTAATTAAATTCTCTATAACTTTGGTCCAGTAACTTTTTGTCGTAAAACTATAAATAAAAAAGTTATAAGTGAAAATGTAATAAAGAAAAAAATAAAGATGATAATTCTCTTGACAGCCTAAGATACAAACAATTCGCCAAGGCAGTGACAAAAAGTACTTCCTCCAACACAAGACACAGAACACAGTTCTCCAGAACAATGGAAGCACACTGCGGAGCATTTTAGCCCTGCTTTTCGACATCCACACATCGCTCCACAGTTTCCTTTGCATTTACAAAAGATCAATTTAAGAAGCTCAGGGGGTGCTGGAGGTTTAGAGCTCTGCACTGGCATCAATAATTTTCCACATTTTTTCCAGCCCCAGTCTTCAGGATCATTATTATTACCAAGCCACGACTGGACCTGATGGTAGACTCGGAAAGTATGAAAGCGAGCTGTGTCTTGTGTTGGAGGAAGTGAAGATAAATTAAATGTACTTTTTGTCACTGCCTTGGCGAATTGTTTGTATCTTAGGCTGTCAAGAGAATTATCATCTTTATTTTTTTCTTTATTACATTTTCACTTATAACTTTTTTATTTATAGTTTTACGACAAAAAGTTACTGGACCAAAGTTATAGAGAATTTAATTAGCAACAAAAAACGTTAACAATTTTTTTTTATCAGATAAATAGTTTAAGAGATATATCGTAAAAACCGTTTCAACCCCTATTTTCAAGATGGCGGCCGTGGGACAAGGGTGGCGACCCCACAAACTTGATTTTAGCTTTACACTTACCCCCCCCCACCACTTCAAAAAAATAAAATTGACTCCTCTAAGAAACGCAACCCCAAATGTAACTTTTCAATGGACTAGTGTGGAAGGGCGGGGATAAACGCAAAGTTTGAAAATTTCAAGTGCTTTTACATTACATGAAGGTAAATATAAAATGTGAAGATTTAATCACAGTGCGACGGCCTTCGTGGCGCAGTGAGTGAGTAGCCGGCTGTGAAGCGAGAGGCCGTGGGTTCGATTCCCGCACCGAGACAAATCGCACCTTGAAAACAAAACTGACACTAAACGAAGATAGTCGATTTTTAATTATGAACGCTATTTTATGAGACATTTATAACATTTAAACCTAATCTCCCATAAACACATTTTTCGTTTAGTGCCAGTTTTGTTTTCAAGGTGCGAAATGTTTGTGTGTTCCACGAATACGTATAGTGTGTAAGCACCGCTGTGTTTCAGCTGGAAGGACATTGAAACTAGTGAAATTACTGGCAATTTTTTTTTGTGTTTTTTTTATAGCATAGGCCGGCAAACGAGCAAGTGGGTCACCTGATGGTGAGTGATCTCCACCGCCCATGTACGCCCACCACCAGAAGTATAATGGGCGCGTTGCCGACCTTAAAGGAAAGGGATAATTAGGGATTGGGAAGGGGAGGGGATTTGGGCTTCCGGATATCTCACTCACCGTACGAAATGCAGCAGCAAGCCGCTACTTTACGTCGGTTTTCTGTGAGACAGTGGTAACGACCCGGTTGAGCCAGCCCATTCATGCTGTAGACAGAACTGTCTACAGCGTGGCTCTACCACTCAATAATTGATTGTCAGACACTAGTGGGCTGTTTTCAGCTTCACCGGACTTTCGGGTGAGCGCTTTAGGCGCTCTCAACAACCCTTAGGACTCTTGATCTACTTTATAAACGTGTTTTTAACGATTATTTTATTTGTCACAATATTTTATATTAGAAATATTATTATTGTGATGGATATTCTAGGGTACATTAGGTCCACGTTTTCGAACTTCGTTGCTTCTTATCGTTTTGTAGAATAGACCCTCTGAACTGGACGCGGTTACGTCTGCCAAGTTTTCTATCAACCGTTGTGATGCGATACAAAGTCGGGAGATTGCGTTAGCGTTACGTAGTAATAGTACGGGCGTAAAAATAGTTTTACGTTGTTCATTTATTTATGGATCGTCGAGAAAAGATAAGGAACATAGCTAAGAGTCTACCTACTCTCGTGTGGACGATTATACCATGAACAAAAACAAAGCAAATATGAAGGAAACATGATGGAACTGTAAGTAAGTAAAAGTCTTTAAAAGTTATTACTCATAAATTAAATGTTAAGTAATTATACAATAAACAGTACAATTACGTCTCATGCAATAATGTTCAAAGTTTTCCTGCAAGAAATATGATTTTGTACGTAAATTATTCGAGAATACACACTTACTTAGCTTGATACAACCATTGCTTAATCCTCACTAGATCACAATGAAAGATTTACCTTTTGTCTAACTGTAAACTAGATAAATTTATTTTTCTTTTATTTCTTTTTAAAACCACATTCGAATAGCTAATAGCTAATAATAGCATAATAGCTGCATTTTTAATATCAGATATTTTCTTAGATTTCTGTCTTCAAGATTAATCTCCATATTTTATCATATTTTATTTTCCACGCACGTAGTACAAATCATGACGGTACAAAATCAGGCCGAGCGACGTGAATCTTTGCCAACAACCCTCTCACGATATGTACCGCCACGGAGTTGTGGTCTGTGGTTGTAACAACAAAAACTTGGACCTCTTCCATCGAAGATGACGTGGCGTAGGAAGTTACGGGCGTGTATATGCCTTGTGCCAAGTACATGGATAAATAAATAACCGCGCCTGTAATCCCCGAAGGGGTAGGCAGAGGTGTAACCAGTATAACCACATTTCGCCGTTTTTTTTTTGTTTTTTTTTTATTGAATGTGGGTTTTCTCTTCACCTCAATCTAGCCGCATGGACAAAGATGAGATAGACGATTTCAGTCCCATGATGTGATAGGGGGCGTGCCTATCGCCATTCCGAGCACAATTTCATACTCCGGACTGATTTAATTTTTTTGCAAATATGTAAATGAATTAAATTACGAGTTCCCAAAAACTACACTTTTTGTGTTGTGTTGCCGACGTGCAATATGGAAATATATAAAAGTTTAAATATCTGTATCAAAGTCACGTTTTTCTTACGTATCTTAAGAACGGGGACGGCGCATTCAAGTTTGCCGCATGGAATCGTGCGGCATTTACGTTATAATTTGAAAAAAAAAAATATGATAAAAAACATGACCGCCCGGCAATGTAGTGATAGTACAAGCGTTTAGAAGTTGTGGTAAGACAAAAGACTCAGAAGTACATATACACACATGAACTCTGAGCCGTCCCATCGATATCCTATCCTCCTGTGCTTAATTCAGTATCGTTAATTCAGTCGTCTTGTATATACTACCAAATATAAAACAGTAGAACCTCATTAAGTCGCATCTCCATAAGTCGAAAACTTCGAAAACTCGAATTTCTAATGTATATGAAGTCTACCGACCCGCATTAGGCCAGTGTGATGGACAAGTCCTAATAACCCTCTTCAGATGCCTGTGTCCGACAGTGGGATGTGTATATTACAGGGTTGATATTATTTTTAATATAAGAATTTAAGTAGGTACTTAGTTAAAATAAAGCTGCAGATAAAAACGAATATACAAAACCCACAACTTAATTAGCTCAAAGGCAATAAAACTGCATCGGAAACCACAAATGTCGGGATCAATTTCCTGTCGGGGCGAACATCTCTTTTTGCAAGCACAGATGTTTATTTTTATGTCTGGTGTCTGAGACAAATTGGGTCTCCTTTGTGCCTATTACGGCAGAATATCCTACTAATATTATAAATGTGAAAGTTTGTTTGGTTGGATGTTTGTCCGTCAATCACGCTGAAACTACTGAACGGATTTTGATGAAATTTGGTATACAGACAGGGTATGAGCTGACTTGGGTGATAGGCTACTTTTTATCCCGGAAATCCCGGAGAAAGCAGATCACGCGGGCGGAGCCGCGAGCAAAAGCTAGTTTAACATAAATGCATTAAGGCGCTATTACTAAACACATAGTAAAAGTTTAATTATGATAATGACTGCAGCGTCAAAGGATAATATAATCCATTTCTACATTACCGATTTTCTTGTAAGAAACAAATTTGAAATAAATATAATTAATGATTGCTTATGTTTACGCGAATGTTACACATTGAAATAAAACTAATTTAAACGGATTTTATCGGTTTTTTATTTAATTTCGGTCCCATAATAAACAATCTGTTATTCAGTAACAAAACATCTCGTGTCAGGTTGTGTTACAACCCATAAATATGACCACACCTTTACATGCGTTGTATAACAATCAAAACTAAGACCTCGTTTGTACCTTAGGGCTTAATATCTATCTTTGACGCAGCCTTATTACCACCTCAGTGACAATTAGGTCGACTCAGTTATATGTATATTTATGCTAAAAGTACAATAATACATTATTAAGGACCAAGTTTACAGTTCTATGTATGTTTTGAAGAATTATGAGCGCCTTGTCGACCATCAAGGAAAGGGATATTGAGGGAGAAAAAATTCGTTTAAATTAGTTTTATTTCAAACAATATAATTATTAAAAAATAAATACTAAAGCCATCTATAACATTTAATATTAAAATCACCATTCACCAAGAGCTAGGAAACCTAAATACATAGGTATACATGAGCGGTATGATTGCAAATGAGATTAAACAGAACAGCGTCCTAGGGCGCCCTCCAACTCACCCGACGACCTAGACATTCACATTTAGCTAAGCGAAGTGAGCGTTACGAGCCAGCTCGAACTACACGCAAGGGTTGTCCGATTCAAACTTAAGAACTGTGATAAAAGAATTAATTAAAATAATATAAAAAAAAATGATTTTATTTTTTTTGCTTACATGAAGAATTTAATGAGATTGAAGGAGGCCAAAGAGGTGTGTAAGGATCGTAGCAGGTGGAAGACCTCTGTCTCTTCTTACCCCTATAGGGAACAGGCGTGAGTCTATATATGTATGTATGAAAGATACTTAATCCGAAAGGTTTTATAGGAACCGTGCTCGCGCAGGCGTTGGAGATAAACTAAACGCTTGCTTGTTTCATAAAAAAATACTTTACTTTTTCACCAATCGCAATACTTTTCTCAATTTTTTCGATGACAATAATATGATGCATTTAATAATAAAGGCTAAATTATACTGAATACTTTTAAAATTGTAACATAAATTACTCAACGCAATAATAAATTGTATATATTAATATTAATATTTATTCGTACTGGCAAGCGCAGCGTTGGACGTCCACCTACAAGGTGGACAGACGACCTGATATAGGTCGCAGGAAGTCGCTGGATGGAGGCCGCTTCCAACAGGTCGGTCTGGAAATCTTTGGGAGAGGCCTATGTTCAGCAGTGGACGTCTTGTGGCTGATGATGATGATGATGATGATGAATAATAAATTGGCTTTAACATGTTCCTAAGAGCCAAAGTTATCCACTTTACGATCAATTACTATGAACTAACACAACATAACAACCCAGTTTTGGCACATGCATCGAAAATCCACTGTTTAAATACCGTGACATGAATTTCAAAACTGATGCACCAACCGCCTGACAAACATCCAGAAAAGTGCATCTATCTGGGAACCAGAAATGGGTGAGGAGGCAGACATCAAAAGGCATTCAAATAGTTCTATTAAATAGGTCACACACACACACACACAACACCCTTCTTTTTGTCGGGGGTTAAAAATACTATTCCAAATATAAATTCCGCAATGAAAACTCTTTCGACCGCTTCCAATCTCCGTTGAAAGTACCGACCGGCACGCTCAATGGACGTAATCAATAAAAAAAATAAACCCCGAGCTTTTGCTCTACCTGAGTACAGAAATACTCAGTACGGTGTGTTTAAACTTAATATAAAATTTAATAACATTGCACGTGTCAACGTCCTCGTGAAATTTTATTAAATAAATAACGCAACTAGTTGAAGTCGCACACATCATTGTTATATTATCTTTACTGTGTCCTAAATCCGAGTATTATTTGAAATTTACATTTTCCCAACTTCTTAATTAAGTACCAATATACGAATAAAACTTCACATGCGCGTGGCACAACACTCAGCTGAACTTAACGATCGAGGCAATGGCGAAACTTAGTTCCCGTTGCTGGTTATGGATGTCGGTCAGCCGGCCGGCCCATATAATACTAAATCGACCGTCGAATCATGTTGGGAAATCGGACCCTGGCTAATCCCGGCTTAACTGCCAAGATAACATCAGGCAGTAAACTACGAATAAAATACCGATCGAGCTCAATGGCGTACATGTTCAGCAATGAAAGAAAGAAAGCATTTAATTGCAGGCATTTGGTGCTACATGGGTAATGGGCAAATTAATGATGGCGATTCATACACAATAAAAAGGTAGAGCAAAAAAAAAACGAAATTCAGATATAGCACACATCACAATCTACACACCACTAAAAGGACAATAACACAACTTGAAAAGTCAGCTCTCTTAATCCACACACAGACGTGATTCATTAATACGTAGAGTTGCCATACTGCATCTCCGTATAGCGTGGAGCTTTACCCGGGAGCCTATTATCCATTTCGAACGACCCGGCTTTGTACCCTGTCCTGTCGCAGACTCGCTGTGTACTAACAAATCAGTTAGGATAACTTAATTCTCTAATAAACATGGCTAATGGATCCTGTACATTGTGTGTCGCATATTGATGGCGATATTGAAAAATAGGATTTCAAAGCATTGTTGTATTTAAAAAAAAAGAAGGCAGCTCAGTGGAAAGTATATTTTCGACTGCCAGCGTGGCGCAATAAGCGTGCTTTCTGTACGCCGAGACAATGTTTGAGTGATCACAAAATATTTATTTCTACTTTGATGGTCCAGTTATACGACGCGAGCTTGCCACGAACGAAGTGCAATCTATTACAAGACGCCGCACCCACGTTATCTCGCAGAATACCAGCGCCAGGTAGTTTTAATTACTTGGCATATGCTGAGCCTGAGGCCTGTTTGGCCTAACTTGATACACAGGTGGTCCCTTGTGGAGCAGAGGGTACGCTTTTGGCCATCCTACGTTATGTTATCACAAGACTTATTGTTGAATAATGCATAGTTTCGTAAGAATATATTTTTAACTTTTCATCAAGTTAGTGTTCAAATGAATTATTTCTTTCTTATTAATATTGCACGTCAAAACTGGCTAAGCTCGGGCTAGCACGGGACGCGACGTTTAAGCATAAGCATGACAGTTGGGGGATCGTACTCCTCCTAGTTTCTCACGTCCACGACATAATATTTACGTATATCTCACTGTACTCAGGAAACGTGTATAACTGTCAAATGTATTTAATTAATTACCATGAGTATTTCAGTGAAACACCGAGTGACGTACCAAGTTTTTATTCATGTTGTGTTTTACGATGATTCTGCGCAGCGGAAGGCCAACCTTTAAGCGTTAAGAGGATATACTATTTTTATACTCTTTATCGGTAAATGCTAGTTTTCATGACATGTTTCGTATAAATAGAAGCGACGAGATGGTATTTTTTTTAACCTGACACTCCAAAGTACACTGGACCCGATGTTAAGTACAAGCCAATGTAGACCAGTGTTTCCCAACGTGGGGCCCACGCCCCACAGGAGGGCAATAAGATAGTTAAGGGGCCAATTTAAAAATGGACTCGACACGGCTTTAACCCTTTCGCCTTGGGTTATTTAAATGCAATGCTAGCTATCGGTGACAAATTTAACAAAAAAATGTTAAGTAGGGGCGTGGCCTAAAGAAGGTTGGGAAATACTGATGTAGACAGTGCGGTCAAACTATAATAGCCATGAAACGTTGTGTCCTTTAACGGTCCGCAGAATTATGCTGGCACAATGCTGGTGGGAGAGTACCTGATAATTTTGTACCCAATTGGATAGCGACCACACTGTGCACATGGTGAAAAGTCCGCCGTAGCGGCTCTCCACTTGAGTTGCGTTCTGGGATCAGCCAGTGTAGGTATATCCGGTAACTTCGGGCCGGCATCATTCAAGAGTTAAGAGGACTGCATTGTGCTTAACATAATGTCCTATGTAATGACTTTGCCGTACCATGATAAAATAAAACAATTTTCCATACAGGTAAAACGATATATTCTTCAGGCCAATACTATTACTTATTCGTTTAATAAACTTTTGCTACATATATAAAGCTGTCGAAAGCACTGGGGCTTGAGAAAAGAGGGAGACCGAGTTATTACACAGTTTTGCCGAACTTTAATATAACGACATACGCATGGAGATTTGTTACAACCAAAATTAAATAAAAGAAATATATTATTAATGCTTACATACGTGTATCTTTCACACATATACGAACGCATAGGAAATTAAATTTCTTAATCTTGACCCCAAGTGGTGTAAGGCGCTGAGTGGTGGCCATTACGTGGTAAACGCAACGGTTCGATGGCAAACTGGATCAGCGAGATTTTTAATATTGGAAGTCAAACTTGGATGCGATTGGCTCAGAACCCTAGCAAATGGTATATTATGATAGAGGCCTAGCAGCCGAGGCCCATCAATGTCACCGTAACCGCGGAAAGACATTCACGCGGGCGGAGCCACGGGTATCAGCTAGTATAATATAAAAGGCATTATTTAACTATACTGAAAAAAAAACAGAGATAAGAGCTTTTTCAGGCAGAAAAATTATATGGATTAATTTATAAGCAATTAAAAATATAATTAACAATATGGAAAATACCGTTGCCTAAAATAAATACTGTGTATAATATTCCCAAAGATAAAATATTTCTACAAAAAAATAAGTCGTAAGTACGTAAATTACTTTCAAAGTCACATTTAGGAAAAAAAAATAACTAAAGAGCGCGTTTATAAGTCTGCCTAAGTATCGTAGTCATAACAACGCCTACTCTCTTCGAGGTAACGAAACATAATTGTGCTAAAAGTTAATAGCGTGTCCTTCGTAAAAAAAAGCGAATACATACAATGAAAATTCCATTGAAATTTTGCTTTAGAAATTCATGTATTTTAGAAGAGGTATTTTTTTTGTACTTGTAACCCTTTTATGTAGACTGAATAATATATGATTTTTATCAAGTTTTATTAAAAAATAACATCATATCTACTTCGAAACTGGGCGGGCTTAACTCATTCGATGTTCATCATAAACGCAAACTTAAATTTGAATATACACACGAGAACACAGCATCAATAAATGATTTGCTTTTAATAACAATCTGAATACACCACATTCAAACCGTACAAGATTCATGTAATCCGGTGACGCAGTTGTATTGCATACACGGTACGATTGCTGAGGTCTCGGGTTCGATCACCGCTTACCATCAGGCGGGCCGCTGGCTCGTCTGCCTATCAAGGCAATAAAAAAAAAAAAAAAAGTCGGGTAAAGTGATGTTAGGTTTTTCAGCTCAGAGTCTGGAATTGTGCCCGGTATGGCAATAGGCTCACCCCTATCATATCATGGGACGGAAATACGCTCGGCGAAATGTGGGTGTACTAGTTATACCTCTGCCCACCCCTTTGGGTATTACAGGCGTGAGTGCGTATGTATTCATATAATTTCAATACTTTTCCATAATTCAGAACGTAATGAAACGACGCGACGGGAACATGTCGGCGAATCTTCTCAATTTGGGCCGGACCGAATGAATTATGAATGGACTATTGTTTTGTAGCAAACACCAGCTGTTGATGTGATATATATACTAAATGATATTTATTTCCCTAATTGTTAATTAAACTTAAACATTGATTGTTCGTGGCAATATAGACTAAGACGCACAATATATTATGTACTTAGCAAAATTCGCTTTTACTGCCCAATACTAGTGGCTGGGCACCTGATATTTTGTGCCCGACTGGACAGCGGCCACTGTAAAGATGACTAAAAATTGCCACAGTGGCTCCTTATGGGCTCAGCCAATGTATATCAAGGCCAGCATCATTCCGGCGTCTTTCGACGGTTGCCGTTGTATTTGGACTGCACTGTACTTACTAACAAACAACCGGTCCAGTATTGTCAATTTCTCGTGCCAGAATAAAACAAACCAATTGGCAATGCTATGGTTAGATGACCTAATTTATATTTTATAATTGTTTTTAAATGCATGTTTTTTAAAGAATTAAAAAACAGCGTAGTTTCAGACATTATTTCTAGTATATAAGCAACTATGAAAAATCTTAGTGTCAATCAATTTGCTATTTGTTTCTGACTATCCTACAATAAAGGTTACAAAAGGTTAACAATCTCGTGGCATCCCTACAATGCTACTAATTTTGACCATGTGCTGTCCACCCCTAGGGAAAGTTGTGTTACTATGTACTATGTATACACGAGAGCCGGGTCATCTTGGCAACTTGGACGACCCGCGATTAAAGACCCGGGACTTCATTATTATGTTCCCGCGGGACGGCGCTCGGTTTAACTACAAGATCTGTGAACGTCTAACACGCGTGTTTGAGTTAAGATATGTGACCAAGAATTGTGGTTGTGCTTTCAATGTATAATGTAATGTAGGCGTTATGTTAAATTTGTAAATACGGTAGTTTGCACAGTACCAGCTCGAAATCTGGAGTTGTGCCTGTGTTGTGTACACGATGTGTTTAGTCTGAATTAACATTAGCATGTCGGTGACGCGAAACCAAAAGCTTGCCCCCTACCAAAAAGTGCTCAACGCGGCTAAAGAAGTTTTCATTTCAAAAATACCCTCTGACTAAGTAACATCACCCATAAATTACTCGAAATTCGGCGGCGGTGTTATTGCATTTTATTAATCACCATTCAAATAATAAATTATATCATCGTAAACATAAACCATGCTGAATATATTTTAGTACTATCGAAAACAAATAATCATTTATGTTCTCTTCAAAGGATCGTCCCGGCGCGGCGCGGTCCAAAACAAATTTGCATTCACAAGCAGAGATTTTCCGCGTCAACTTTTAATACTTGACACAGGTTGGGTTTCGGCAAATAATGTTAATTAAACACTTGTAGTTAAATTAATTCCACATCCTTTAGCAACCCAATTAAGATATTTTTATTAAGTGTACTGTTTGTTCAAAATCGAAACGAGTATTGAACATACTTTTTTTTTATAATAGAGGCTAGCAAACGAGCAAGTGTGTCAACTGATTTTAAGTGATCTTCGACTGTTCGTAAAGACCTACACACCAGAAGAATGATACGATGCGATGCCGACCGGATCTTTACGGAAAGAAATAGATATTATGGGGGATTTGGCCCTCCGAAATACAACTAGCGTGAGAAATGTAACAGCAAGCTGCCATTTTACGTGGGTTTTATGTGAATTAGTGGTACTAAACTGCTCGAGTAGGCCTACAGTATTAATTAGTCGCCATTCTTGATGTAGACGAAATTGTCTACAGGGTGGCGCTATTCCATTACTAGAGCATTTATTTTACGAGCTATACTTAACGTATAAAAATACTTAGAAACCTATTTCAATTAGGTGTGCTGCTACCATTGCCGATCAACTCAAATTGGAAAGGCTTCATAAAACCTCCAGATTTTGTTACTTTTGACTTATCAGTGTTATTTTCTGAATTTGATTTTCAAGTTCTGCTTATTTTATTGTTTATTGTAGGTAGAGATATGACGTGTAAATTCCAATAGAATAACACAATTCCGACGAGTGGGCTAGATTAGCCGTTGAGGAGATTCATTTTTTACTTTTAGATCTCAACCACATTTCCATAGGACCACATCGCAGCTAAACTCTATCGAATAAAATTCTTTACATCATAATCGTTCCACAATCGGCAGACAAATTATTGTTGTACATAAATTATAAAAAGCAAAAATAAAACGCAATGAATTGATTGCCTTCTCGTTTTTTAAAGTCAATTAAAGATTACGTTACGTCACGGAAACAGACTAAAAGAAAAAATCTGTATTATTTACCGTACGTAAAAGCGACAAACTGCCTAATAAACAAAACGGCAACCAAAAAAACGTACAGCTTTTACTTAACTGTATCAAATACACAACATGCTAAACATACATCCCCTGTGTACCGTGACCCGGAAAATCCAATAAAAAAAAAACAAAAGCCATTCGAACAGAGCGAGTCACGCCGAGTCTCCCCCAGTTGAAATCCTTAATTTTGGACGCAACACAGGCCCGGGGTCGACGAACTGAGGCCCCAGCGCCGCATGGCTACCCGTTCGCGAACTAAAGATTAGCGAGGACGTGTTAGTTCGATATATTATAATATTTTTTAAATCGCTTACAAAAACGATTATTTACATACGTGCGACAGATTGATTGTACGAGATGGTTCATGGGGGTAAATATTAACTTTTTTAATTAATGCTGCGATATGCGAAAGGTGACCAATGAGACCAAACGAGCTTATCTTTCATCCCACACTGTGTATTGAGTATCATGGATGCATAGTTCTACGTAGTAGTGAGTAGACAGACATTAATAAAATTGTCTCGGTCTCCTCTGCCTCGATCGCTCGTCGCAGTCGCTCTCAGACACTCCTTTCGATTTATTTAGACAACTTTCAATATATTATAGAATCGAAAATATCAATTCAAAAGGTTAATAAACCTTATAATAAAAGATAATAATATGTTCATGTCACTTTGCTAAGATTATATTAGATTCATTGCTTTCTAACAAATAAATAGTAAATTTGATTTTAATTTAAAATAAATGTGAAACTCAAACGCAATTGCCCAAAAAGCTTTTAATGTAAAACAAAAGTGTTCGTTCATAAAGCCTACTTTACGATATAACAATAATTTTAGATGAACTAATCGTATTAGAAATTCTCTAACCGAAAACCATTATGAACCTTACTAATTTACTAGCTAAATCTTAATTACACAATAATATTCTGTTTCGAGCTATTCATTCCGCCGAGTTATTTGCCCCGAATGAAACTGTTTAATTAAACAAAGGAACTGACGATTAAACTATGTGGAAGAGAACATTGGATCGTATTAGTAGAATGTCTAATGTTACCGGGTCAATTAACCAATAAAACGGAGGATAAGAACTATTTGTTCTCATATCACAATAAATGCTGACGCGGACGGTTTCAAAAAGCTTCCTTCACGCTTTAGTAGATATTTTAGCACATTATATCAAAATAAACCACCCAACACATGCATTTGATGCGTAATTTAAAATCATATTTAGTTTGATTGTTGCATTGTTTTATATTCGTCCTTACTAGAGGAAACCCTTGAACTAATTGTTGGCAATACCAACAAACTTCCGTCGTGAAATTGCATCAAACACGAATAGAGGGCACCACCGGGTTCGATGCGACTTCAACAACGAGCAGGAGGAGCTCATTTCTCGGCGCGGACACGGGACGATCAACTCGTATTTGTTTTTGTTGCTCTGTATTATTATTTAAAAAGTGATTAAACTAAGGAATTAGTATTATTAATTAATAAAGTGTTTTGTTTAAGAAAATAAAATATACAGATTGCGAAAGTATATCCTTCTACGCTATATTTAATAAAATTTGTTAGCATAATATTACTTCTACTACAGCTACAAGCAAATCGACATGTTTCGATATATATTTTATTAATAATAATTATTAGACAATCTAAAATGCAATATCAATTTGAATATTCGAACCACAACTAAAATATTCACATTAAAATTCAAATAAGCTTGTGCACATTGTAGAGTTAAATGTATTATACTTTTAAAAAACTGGTGTACTTCAAGTACTTAGTTCATTTATATTAGTATCCCAAAACTAATTACTCCCAAATTGGACAATCCCTATTAACGAAAACTTTTTAAATTAATTCATATCCTCAATAGTCTATCGGCGTACAAACCAGCTGATACACAAGACGGTTTGCGTGGCCCTATCGTATTCTACGTCCATACTGCCAAGACCCTTGAACACTCCAGTGCTTGTACGCACTTTGTGGTGTAGCCAAACGATGCGTGATGACGCGAGCCGAGCTAAGGACTTTTAAACGAATGGATGTGGGTCTCAAGACGCAATCTACACGTTTAAAAGTACCGTAGATGGATGAAATACTACGAAATAAATGGTGCGGCGCGTGGATACGAGTACATGCGCCGAGTCTATGGCTCGGCTCGCGTTATGACACATCGTTGAACTGCGCCCTTAGATACAATAACCTTTTTTATCGAATCCGTAGACTAATTTGATAGATGCTCATGATAAGTCAAGGTACATTAGATGACTTTGGCAACTTTATTAAAAAATTGGCTTCTTTATAGCAAATGCCGGCAAATGAGCTTGTAAGTGATGGTAAGTGATCTCCACCGCCCATAAACATTCATAACACCAGAGGAATCATGAATGTGTTGTCGACCTTAAAGGCAAGATTAGGAAGGGGAGGGGCATTTGGGCCTCAGGATATCTCACTCACCATATGAACCGTAACAGCAAGCTGCTACTTCACATTGATTTTCTGTAACACAGTGGTAACAAACCAGTCGAACATTTATGCTACATACAAAAATGTCTAGACTCTAGAGCGTGTGTAACATTTACAACAATTCAGAATTCCCAGCAAATGTTTTAAGTTGAAAGATATTTGAATTGAAAAAAAATGAACTTAAAAAGGTGTACCATGTGTCGACCACAGGTCTGTTTAAACTGGTCCGATGTGGTACAAATAAGCGACGCGACGTCACTAGAAGTACGTCGTGGCGGCCGTGAAAACTTACCCGTGTGAAAGTCATAGAGGCGTTTAATTACTTGTAGGTTTTCTTAATATCCGTGGTAACATGTTAATTTTATGCATACGTATATATTAGTCATGTTAAAAAATACAAAGAATAATAATTCAATTGTCCAACGCTAGCGAATAGCTGTGGGGATTATATTTGGTGTGGAAGTGAATTAATGCGTGTGTGAGACATGCTTGGTGAGGGTCCTGTATCACCAATGATATATGTATCAATAAATTGGGACTCTCACGATTATTTCCTATAAGGGTAGACAGATACAGTGGTTGTGAATGGTAGAGCCAATCACGCTGTAGACATTTTTGTCTACAGCATGATTGGGCCGGCTCAACCGGGTCATTACCACTGTCTCAGAGAAAACCGACGTAAAGTAGTGGCTTGCTGCTGCGTTTCGTACGGTGAGTGAGATATCCGGAGGCCCAAATACCCCTCCCCTTCCCAATCCCTAATTATCCCTTTCCTTTAAGGTCGGCAACGCGCCCATAATTGTTCTGATATTGTGGGCATACATGGGCGGTGGAGATCACTTACCATCAGGTGACCCACTTGCTCGTTTGCCGATCTATGCTATAAAAAAAATTTACTTGTTAGGATACCTGCACACCTCTTGGCCCTATCAGAATTAGAGAGAAAATAAAAATTAACTAGGTAACTTCTGAATCTATTTTCCAGCTTTAATTTTTAAATACGGACTTAGTATGTACGCTAAAACTTATTTTAAATATATTCAGGTATGGAACAGTAAAATTATAAAGTCACGTTATGTTAATATTAATTGACACATCAGGCGTTTTATAATACACGTAACGCTCTAGCGAAATTATAACTAACATAACTTGCTAGTATTTTTTATAGTCAAAACTTGGCACAAATTTGAATCGATTTTATATACTGGTTTACAGATGTACCTACTGTATTTACTTGTCGATGTTATATGTATAAAGAGAGACTACAACAAAGTTTTATGAGCGTTTCCCTTCGAGAATATTACAAACTACAAACTGAAGATTTAGTTGGCACGAGTATTGCTTATTTCCTTTAGTTTCGACTTTGCGTCAACCCTTTGTGTTATTTATTCAGCGATTGTTACTAATAAATAATCTATTCGTTGATTTTTTTTCATATAATAGAGAGTCAGTATTAAACATAAGTTCTAGTCGCTTTTTTGGCTACATAGGAGACTAAACACAGTATTAACAGACTTAAAAAAATTCACACACGGCAGAAGTGAAACTTTTCAGAAATATTAAAATAAATTAATTAACTACCGCATTTTAATGCGCACATGAAAAAAAAATAAAACACGTGAATAATACACTATGTTGTTTATGACACATTTTCCGAAGGCTTCGTTGTACGCAGGCGCAAAGACACGTGATACCATACTTTTAATCTATCTCATTCTCTCGCAGGCTAAATCTTATTTATGAATATGTTTATCTTTGTCGTGACGCATTTTTGTTTCACCGAGTTTCGAATCACAAAACTAAAAAAGTTTCACTTTAAAAAGTAGTTTCTACATTTTTACAATTAAAGGGACATCACACAATTTGTGTTTCATGTATTCGATTAAAAAAACATACACATGAGTTGCACGGGATTGGAATTTCGCGTTATAGCGATAGGCTCATCACCTGTCCACATCATTGAGCGGAAATAAGCTCGGAGTTCAGTTGCACTAGATCTATCTCCTCCTACCCCTATCTACTGAAGCGTAAACTTATGTATGTATAGTGACATGTAATAGCTAAACCAGCGGGTACAGTCCGCAGCTAGCTAGCGGGCTAGCGGTAACAGTACTTCCATTCCGAGTTGTTTTGACCTTGGCATGGCGTCTACGACACGTCGCGTCGCGGCCAGAACAAATCACCGCGCTCCACCACGCTTCATTTAATGGGTGTCTATTCTGAATATATAAATGAAGTTCGAAACAAAGTAAGATCCAAGAGCTGCGAACGGCCACAGTTTCTACGCTCGGTAATGCTCTGACTATAGAACGAAAATTACATTTTAAATGATTAGATACTAGCTTTTCCTCGCGGCTCCCCGCGTGATCTGTTTATTCCGGGATAAAAAGTAGCCTATGTTACTCAGTGATAATGTAGCTTTTTAACGGCAATTTAAATTTGGTCCATTAGTTTTTCAGTAATCTTTCTCTTTATAATATTCGTGTATAAAAAGGCAATCAGTCATATCGTTAAACGTACATAGTATAATATAACGAAGTCGCTATCTACGTTTGTCTGTTTGGCCGCATATTCTACTAAACTATGCAATGGATTTAGATGCAGTTTTCATTATCATTTAGACTATGCTATGACTGGGGGCAGGGTAGTAGCATGCCTGCGGTGAAACTGCGAAGGACAGCCAGTGTAGAATACATATCCAAAGGAATCCGTAACATAATATCTTCATTATTTCCTATTGTATTTTTTCAACTGCATTGGCGTATGATGTTCATATAATGTACACGAAGTTATTAATAGTATGACTCACTTAACTAACCAACTGGATGAGCCCTTAAAAAACTCAAATCAATTTTGTTTGAATTCATAGAATTTATTATAGACCATTTTACAAAATAATACCAATCAACAAATCAATATAAATACGAAAGAAGGCAGTCGAATTCCCGAAACAATAAAACCTTTCAACAGTGGTAATTTTGATGAGTTCGTTTCGTGTGAATTCCCACTACGAGAGGCCCCCGTTTCGTTTCGGATCTAGTCTATCTTCAGAACAGCCTCCCTCACATAGCCCGGCCTCGTTTCATAATTACATACTATACACGTGTTGTAGGCGATCTGCTAGGCGCCCTTTTTAACCGACGATAAAAACGGAGAAGGTTCTCAATTTGACACGTATATTTTTTTATGTTAGACTACGCATAACTTTTTACAGAGTAGACCAATTTTGATAATTCTTTTTTGACTCACAATTATTTAGATATACTATTATTGGATTAGTTTAAATGTTATTTTTTAATAAAAGGTTTTTTTTATTTTTTGTTTTCAGTTTTTTCGGTTAAAACGAAACTCTGTCGTAGTCCACATCATTACTGGAACCGATAAGTCATTTTTCGTCGTTGTTCCAAAATCTCCACAATCCACCCCAAAACAAAAACCGTGTTATATACATATATGTGTATAGAGAACAATATTTATAAGACATCGGAATCTGGCTTGAGGCCAACTTTATGTATCGGATTCTCGGTTATGTTATACATCAGCGTTTATTTAGGGTATTTTATGTAAGGGACTCGCAATATTATGTAACGTGTTTCGATAACGTAAATAGTTACTTAATAAACCCATTTGTTGATATATACAATTGTTTTATTGGTTAAAGTAATGTTGAATACGCGTCTTCATAATGTCACGAGGTAAAAACCACTGGTATTTTTACAATGCATTATTGTAGTGTAAGTTACACTAAGTTTTTTTTTGTTATCCTGGCTCGACAAGTGACTACACTACATGAAATTTACGGTAGAGAATTTTAAATTTGGTTTTGTACTATAAAAACTCATTAATACATAGTATAAAACAAAGTCGCTTCCCGTTGTCTGCCTGTCTGTCCCTATATATGCTTAGATCTTTAAAACTACGGAACGGAATTTGATGCGGTTTTTTTAAATAGATAAAGTGATTCAAGAGGAAGGCTTATATTTATAATACATGCATGCATAACACTGATACTTTTGGAGGTTTCTAATGTAATGTCGTAAATAAACACATTTTTTGCGATAATGTAGCTTTATAACGGCAAAAGAATTTTTGAAATCGGTCCAGTAGTTTTTAAGTTTATTTGTTACAAACATACAAATGTTTCCTCTTTATAATAAAAGTTTAGTAAATAACCAACATATTATGTCCTTGTGTTCTGATACCATAAATAATATTACATATCCTACCTATCTCCGTGTAAGACGCATATCTTCACGTTACATCCTAAAACATAAATCGCACTCCAGTGACTGGCGCCGGCGACGAAAAACACAGAAAATTCCTGACGAGCTCAACTTTATCTGTGGAAGGATATTATTGTGTTTTCCTTAGACGGGCGTTGCTCCGCGCCTCTCGTAAGGGATAGGCAAAATAATATGTGGAAAATGGTGGTATATTTTGTATGTACGTATATGTATAGAATGTGTTTATTCAGAATTGGACTTTAGTACCTGTGGTTCATATTTGAAGCCTTGTATTCATAGAGTATAATAAATAATAACAATAATAAATACACCAAACAGTCACACACATAGTCCTGACCCCACAGTAAGATACGAGTCGTAGGTATCAGGAACTACGAGAGACTCTCGGTCTCATAGCACACAGACCCCGTAACAAATATTTGTGGATCACACAAACATTTATCTCAGTGCGGGAATCGAACCCGCGGCCTCACACTTCACAGCCGACTACTAGCCCGCTGCGCCACGGAGGCCAAGCTACTATAAGAACTGTATAGAACGTATTTGTTTTATAAGCCTGAATGGCGAAACGAACAGGTCGCTGGTCTGATGCCTGTCCATAAACAGAAGTAAAACCATACAGAACTTTGAATAACAAAGCACTACCGAGCATTACGCTGTGCTCGTCAGACCGAGGAATAAAACGTAAGTCTCATAACGCCCAGAAATTTCACATTTCACATATATTATTTCGGGATTGTTAATTTTTTTTTCTGCCAGATTCGATTTTTATAACCCCAAAAGCCTCTCACATGACGTGTGTACCTGTTAAATCAGTTACAGTAAAAAAGAAACTTGATACAGTGTAGGTAAATATAGCAGCAGATTTACAGCTTTCATTTTATTTTTCGTTAACGTCGACTGAACGCTTGTAAATGTGTACATTTTTGGGGCCTTGGGTCACATAATTGGATAACGGTCGTGCTTACCCAAATGTATGTGAATGAATTAATAAACGTCGAAGCTTGTGCCGAAACACACCGGTTTTTGCACAATTAATGATGTATTTAAGATTTTTTATTCGCCCTTAATTTATTCTTACGAGGCATTTCTTTATTTAAAAAACATTACTACCGTTATAGTATAGTTAAATAGTTACTACTGATTTAAGGGTAGATGGGTATAAGTCTTAAATAACTTTTTTTTTTTTTAGCGTTATCTAAAAAAAAAAAAAGTTATTTAAGACTTGGACATATTACCGTTGGGGTGGTCCCATAGAGCACACAGCGCGGTGTGGTAAATATATAAATTAATAGTTTTTCCTCGCGGCTCCGCCCACGTGATCTGCTTTTTCCGGATAAAAAGTAGCCTATGTTACTCAGTGCTAATATAGCTTTCTAACGGCAAAAGAATTTTGAAATCGGTCCAGCAGTTTTTAAGTTTATTCGTTACGTACAAAAATACAAATCTATCTTTTTTTTATAATATTAGTGTAGACAAAGGAAAAAAACGCATCACGTTCGACAAGAAGACGCGAACACTCGAGACAAGTGGGCACTTTAAAATATATTCCGAGAAACGCACATGCGAGGACTGCTCTCCGACCGCAATATCGTATTGAAGTACGCTAAGATACTCATTTTATGAAACACACAAAAAAGTGTGTGTGTGCAATTCACAAACGGCAGAAGTGAAACTTCAGAATTATTAAATTAAATTAATTAACCAACGAATTTTAATACGTAAATGCAAAAACGTTGTTTACGACACATTTTCCGAAGGCTTCGTTGTACGCAGGCGCAGACACGTGATAGCATACTTGTAATCTATCTCATTCTCTTGCAGGCTAAATCATATTTATGAATATATTTGTCCCTTTGTTCTGACGCATTTTCGTTTCAACGAGTTTCAAATTTCACCGATTCTAAAGAAGTTTCACTTCAAAAACCTAAACCTACATTATGGTAGGCATACTATGTTTCTCATAGATTCAGCTGTATAAAATATAACAATACAAACCCTCCCCATGGAAAATATAGCGAAAATACATTTTTAGATATGAAATACAAGAATAAACAAAACTTCATTTCGTTTTCATATCGTAGATTCACGTTGCGCGCTCTCTTTTTATTTGTTCCTATTCTATTTTTATTTATATTGATGACTACTGACATAAAAAATAATATCTACATGCGCTATATTGTGGAAGACACAAAGTTGTGTAATAAAAATGTTTCAAATTTGTAAATATAGCAGGGTGTATCCCCGATGGAGTAAGCAGAGATGTAACTAGTAACACACGACTCACCGAGATTATTTTCATCTCGTGATGTAAATAATTATAAAAAAGAACAGAAGGAACACAAAATAATGTTTAACTGCCGCACTCAGCCACGTCAATCAAAACTATTTCGGTACTCAGTAACGATGAACATAGCATTGACTGGATTGTGGAAAAAATTGGTGTGTGTCGTGGGACACCAGGTAGGAACGAAGTTCCTTCGGCTAATGTAGAATCGACACAAATTGCAAAAAAAGTCGTGCTCAATTTTATGTAGGTTTTCTTGATTTTTCTCTTAAATTTTGCTGATTAGTTTTTATTTAAGTACAAGAAAGTATTTAGGAAATTCAGTATTTTAGGAAATAATAAATTACTTAAAATAAAAAAACATCGTAATTCAAATTATCAACTAAAAAAATAGAAATAAAAAAAAGACGTGTGGCACTCGGAGACTGCCGCGGTAAAGCTATTGTATAGCATTTTTTATCAACTTATGTAATTATAAATAATAACGAGTTAGCGTAATCTTTTAAAAATCGAAGGAGATATAAAAATACTTCAATAACTGGCTGAATGAATTTCATTTTAAAAAAGGAACTAACGCTGGCTGGTTATGCGACTGTCGCGCATGCGCACGTCTCATTTAACGCTTTTTTTCTTACGGTTTTTTCTTACGGTTTTACTATCACATTTTTTTCAGTTCGGTCACGCAGCGAAATCCCTATCCCCTCCAAGCCTGCCGTAAGGAACTTCGTTCCAATAATGGAATACTAAGCAATGACTAATTAATAATTAAAGTTAATTAAACAATCTGAATGCGACGAGTACGACTCGACACCACAGAAGAGCATACCCTAGTTACTGACTAAGTTTCGAAATATACCAAGTACATTAAACTAAAAGTATTACCTAATATAAGATCCCGGGGAACATTGACCTTCACCCATCTGTTTACCGGATGAAAATAATGTTTTAGGGTATAAAATGTGTTGCTGAACACATACCAATAGGGTTGCCTAAAAAATATGGTCAAGGATATGATTAATTAACATTACAAAAAAATATATAATTTCCCTGACTTGCTTACCAAAAAATCTAAATATCTTTTTTTTATTTATTCGTAAAACATATCCTTGACCATATGGGTGAAGGTCAATGTTCCCCGGGATCTTAGACCATATTATGCTATTGAGATGTTTCTCTAAACACACATCGGAAACTGTTAAAATGTATGTACTATGTAGTTTGAAACGCGCAATGTACAACGTGCCGCGGTCCTGGCGCGGGCGTGGTGCCCCGTGCCTCCTAATCGTATAACACACAGAAATCAACTTGGCACCTCAGTGGAATGCGCGTCCCCTCCCACCACACCCCACCGCCTACCGCTCTCGCCCTCGACGCGTCATTACGGTCAGTAAATTAAATACTACCATTACGCACGCGCCTCCTTCGTGTTTTTTTCGTTGTTATTATTGCTATTTTTATGGATATAGAACTGTTACCAAAAAATATACCTACATTTAACCCCCTTATTGATAAACGCTGAATAGGTATCTATTGATTAATTATTATATGTTTAACGTCAGTCACACATTTGTCATCTGTCAGAGTGAGAATGAGACAAAACATATTTTAGTAACCAATTTAGTAGGTACGCACGCGAACCCGCGCCCGTGAACTTCGCTTGAAAACGTGCCCATCCAAATTCGCAGTCACAATCACTTGTATCGATGGGTCTTATAAGGGTACTTGAATTTTTTATGCAGTTAGTACATTCCTATGACGTCATTACACCGAGGTGCCTAGTTAACTTCTGCGTGTTATAAATTCGTTCCTTCCCGACTTTCACGTAAATCGCTTTAATATTGTACAGTTCAACATGTTTATTGCTACAAACCGAGACAGACTTTTGTTTTATGAACGGAGGCAAAGCGTTTCGTTTGTGAAAATCTTATTATGAAAACTTTCATAATGTTATATGTTTTTTTTTATCCGAGCACGGCAAAGTGACTGCACTACACCTGATGGTAAGCGCAGTGCAGACCAAAAAAACAGCGACCACCGACAAACAATGAGTTATCGGTGGTCACCGGAATCATGCTGTCCTATGCTGGACTATTAAAATCGGCCGTAAACCATAAACAAGTTATAATTATTCAAATGTTGCGATTATGTGGATTTAATGGTTGGTTTGTTTTTGTAGACTTCTAATTTATATTTTTGTGGACGGATTAAAGAAATTCTTTTTACAAATAGGCTTTGGGCAACGTAAGTTACGTTGATTAAAATAATAGAAATCATGTAATATATCTCCAATATAATTGGTCAAAGTGCGGATGCTCGTAACCGGATTTTTAAACGACAATTCACACTATCTCGAGCAGAATGTTATTTTGTCGGATATTCGCTAAGGTCAATACCGAGCGACGACCTCGCACGAGGTGGCGTGTTGATATTCATACTAACTCAGATAAAGTGACAATAAAAACAATGTTTATTGCATGAGCGCCAAGTGTTTGTCGATTTGTTCGGAATAAAATAACCTCATCCTCTCAAACGGCATTAACTAAATGGTGATATTTTGAATACAAATTCTGAAGTTGGAATTCAGTGTGATTTCTGTTGGTCGGCATCGGCACCGGAAAGACCTCTACTGTGCTATTGTTCACGTAAATTATTGCATATAACAGTGAATTAATTTTATTGAATTCGAAAAAAAAATTGTATTAAATAATGTAATTATAAAAATTCGAACTTAGTTGTTGCGGATTATAGCATAGGAGTCATGTAGGCCTAGTAAAAGTGTTGATAGTTTTCTAAATCGGTGACAGTTTTCGTTTACTCTCCATACATCAAGTAGCAGTAGCCACTAGTGGGAGCTATGATGAATTAAAACTGCCCGTATGAAAAAATTTTATATTAGTCGCATACGAAATAAGTTTTCCAGTAATTCAATACAATATGAAGTTTGACACTTTCTCAATAGTAATTTTTAAACAATTCGAAAACTGTGAACATATTTGCAACTCATACAAGACCTACTGTTCGTAAGAAAGGATTATTCGAAAAGTGGGTATAGTGGAGCGCCTGGGGGTTTTCACCTCGGATTAGAGTTATAGTGAATGAATTAATATGATCGATGTGGGATATTGTTTTTTAGACTATCAATTGCAATGTTTACCCAATTTTTTTTTGTGCAAACCATTGTTTCATTGTTTAAAAAAAATATTATGAAAAATTAATGTTTGACCATATATTTTCACTTTAAACAGTATTTTTTTTTATTTATATGTTAAATCTTACCTGAGTAGACATATAGAAACATTTTTCAAAGATACCTGTGTATAAAAATAGCAGTAGGGGACTCGAACAGGTAGAAAAACGTGGAATTTCTCGGCCAGTTTAATTATAAATGAAACGTACTCTATTGTGTACATTTAAAAAATAAGGTAATTAATTACGACTAATGAAAAGAAAAAAAAAATTAGTACAAAATCAGTTTATTTAAATATATTACACTAGCTTTTGCTCGCGGCTCCGCCCGCGTGAACAGCATTTTCCGGCATAAAAGTAGCCTGTAACCGTCTCCAGGATCCCATCGGTCTATGTAGATAAATTCATCAAAATCGGTTCAGTGAATTAGGCGTGAAAGCGTAACAAACAAACTCACTTTTGCATTTACTTTCACCCCCTTTTTCATCCCTTAATAAATAAAATTTCCAAAATTCCTGAAACACCTATTTATTTTTTTTACGTCAATAATCGAAATACAAAATTTTGTTTATGTAACTTTCAAAATGATGGACTTTCATACATATTATCATCCCCTTTTTTGACCCCTTAGGGGTGGAATTTTCTAAAATCCTTTCTTAGTGGATGCCTACATAACAAAATGAATATACAGTCCGAATTTCATGCTTGTAGCCTTGATAGTTTTCGCTCGGCGATGATGAATCAGTCAGTCAGTCAGGACATGTTATTTTATAATAATAATTATAGATTGTTGTCTACATCAAATATTTTCTTCTACTTCATCTATCTGTATAATAAGTGAAGTATTGGAACAACTATTTCCGCTGCACTGTAAACATGCTACACTGCAGTATAAACCACTTTTTCGGCATCCACGCGCAGCTCCACATCCCTTTATGCAATTACAAAATAACATTTGCAATAAATTATCCGGAGCAGGTAATTGATTCATTGTTATTGGGATGTACATGTTATTGGAATACTTCCATCCCCAATTTTCAATAACTACGTCATTTCCTAGCCATATCTGAATTTGTAGGTACACTCTTTTAAGGTGCTCAAACGCTGCATCAGTTGTTGGAGGCAGTGATGACAAAAGAACACTCGTATTTTTGGCTGTTGCTTTTATGAAAGAATTGAACCTCAATGTATTTAAATCATAAGTTTTAGACGGAGCTCCATATAAACTCAAAATACATGCTACACCTGCTTGCAATATATTATTGGGGGTCTTCATTGATATTTTTAAATACTTTTACTGAATCGTGTAAATCAATCCGTAAAAAGACAAGATAAGATAAGATAAGAATACTCAGGTAAGATTTAACATATAAATAAAAAAAAAACTGTTTAAAGTGAAAATATATGGTCAAACATTAATTTTTCATAATATTTTTTTTAAACAATGAAACAATGGTTTGCACAAATTTTTTTTGGGTAAACATTGCAATTTATAGTTTAAAAAACAATATCCCACATCGATCATATTAATTCATTCACTGTAACTCTAATCCGAGGTTTTACGGTTTTGAATGCTCCAGGCACTCCACTAGTAGTTTACATTCTGGAACAGGTAAGAGATTACAATTTACACAGCTTGCTCGTGTTTAATATGTAATCATCATCATCATCATCATCAGCCACAGGACGTCCACTGCTGAACATAGGCCTCCCCCAAAGATTTCCAGACCGACCTGTTGAAAGCGGCCTGCATCCAGCGACTTCCTGCAACCTTTATCACGTCGTCTGTCCACCTTGTAGGCGGACATCCAACGCTGCGCTTGCCAGTACGTGGTCTCCATTCCAGAACCTTTTAATATGTAAGCTGTGCTATAAAACTATTACGACTAACCTGCCGCACACACAGAAACGTCAATAAACTTTGATTCGTCACTTACGGCCGATTTCATTACGAAATCAATCTTACTTTGATTCTCCGAATAGATCGCACAAACGAGACAATCAGAATACAGTCTAAAGGTCACCGCGTCCTAATAACTGAGTTTAAATTGGTTGATTTCAGTGACTATATGAGACAGACTCCGTGGCGCAGTGGGCGAGTAGCTGACTGTGAAACGTGAGGCGGCAGGTTCGATCCCCGCACTGAAACAAATACTTGTCCGATCCAAAAATATGTTGCTGCCAAGCAACAATGTGTAAGCACTGTTGTGTTTCGGCTTAAAGGACATCGAAGCCAGTGAAATTACTGGGCATTATAAGACTTAACATCTTAGGTGTGGTGTTGCTTCTGTTTATAGGCAGGCGTGGCGCTTGCCATCAGGAGCGCTTTGATCGTCTCGTCATTCCAAGAAATAAAAAAAAAATTGTTTCGGATCTGGGTATTGTGAGACCTGATACCCACGACACAACACTCGTATCTTTCTGTGGGGTTAGGGCTATGTGTGTCTATTGGGTGCTATTTATTTATTCCATTACTTCCACAATCAGAGTATATACAGGAAATGATTTATGCTCAGTTACTGAGTACAGAAATAATCTCAGTGCAGCACATTTTCCTGTTTATAATATAAGGGTAGATATTATCGTGGTTATAAACGTGAATGACGGGGGCAAGCCGCTTACGGCAGCTCCATTTAGGAGTTATAGTGTAATATAAACACGATAACATTTGTTAAAACATGTAACATTTTGTTGCAACTCGAGTAATAAGACGTATTTTGGGTTTAAAATATAATAATAAACAAAGAACGAACTGTAGTCTGGAAGCAGTGAGTACCTTATTTTTTTTTGATTGATTGAATAATGCAACAAGCAAGGCGCTCCTCTGATGGTAAGCGCCACGCCTGCCCATAAACAGAAAAAACACCACACAGAACTTTGAATTACAAAGCACTACATGGTACTGACTGACTGCGCTCATCACCCCGAGACTATACTGTGCCGAGACATAAGGTGTTAAGTCTCATAATGCCCAATAATTTCACTGGCTTCAATGTCCTTCAAACCGAAACACAACAGTGCTTACACACTGTTGCTTGGCGGTAGAAATAGACAAACCGGTGGTACCAACCCAGACGGCGTCTCGCATACTAGGGACCTACTACCTTGTAAAAACCGAAAGGGCTCAGGGTCTGTTTCCGTACCAGTGTTCACTAATAAGTGACCCGAGTCTGATAGTCCCAAATTACCTTGTTTGATAACCACACAAAAAATCCCAACGAGCACATACACTAAAAGAAATGAATATGCCTGTTGGGTATATTTAATATTTATTTATGTAGTAATGGAACACAAAAAGACTGAAGAAATAGTGTTATTGCGCCACCGAACACCCCAACGCACTGTTAAGGGACAAGGAAAACATGACTAAAGAGACGCAATAAAGTATGGCGTATTACGAAATACGTTGTAGACAAAAAATAAACAAATTGTACTGATGGCGGGAGGGTAACAGATAGTTGGAATTGTCGCAAAAAAACCCGCCATAGAGGATTGTTTCGGCTAGTGGCAGGATATTCATATCCGCCCGGATAGCGACCACCGTGCACGTGGTGTTAAAACCTGCCATAGTGATCCACACGCCTTGTGTGGATCCAGGATTAGCCAGTGTATATACGGTTCTCGCGAGGGGCTTGCGACACGACTTGGATGGTTAATTGGGGCGGGTATAGGGGTACATTCTTGTATCCCTGTGCCTGCATCGGTCATTCACCTGTCCTGTCGCAGGCCCCTCGATTTGGTTCTTCAGCTTACTATTTTATTATTACCTTTATTATTATTAGTTGTCTGTTGTGTATTTTCAATACTGTTTGTGCGATGTACAATAAAGTTATAAATAAATAACATTGTTAATATTAAATTTTGTGTCTAATACGATTTAAAATTGACTCGCGCAACATTTTAAATCTATAACCTCTGGTATCAGGTAATATATCTTAGCATGAATTTTGTTAATTTACGCGACTTGCATAAAACGTGTATGTTACTGTCGGGACGCGTATTATGCACAAGACGAGTGTTTTATTATCGTCCGCGCCGCGCCGGCGAGAATGTCTGCACAAAATAAAATTTATAATAACTACCGCGTGTCATCATGTCGTAATATTGAACGTCGTTTCAATGTATTAAAATATGATGTGATGTGTGCTTCAATTAAGAATGGAATGTATTTGATTGCGACGTTACTATAGTATGTGATTGCTGATAACATAATTTCAATGTGTCATACCAGGGTTCGAGGATATATATCAATGGATATATATCAAGATATATATCCGATATATATCCGATATATATCAAGCTGGGTTTGACGATATATATCAAATGTTTTTTTTTATAATATATTGCAATACAAAAATGGTTAAAAAATTAATATTATTATGTAATTTTTAGAGTTTGTTACTGTATTTCTATATCCAAATGTAGATGGCGTGGGAGTAGAGTTAAAACATACTCCGTAATGGTAAGTTCTAATCCATAAATGGCAGCACTTCTACCTTAAAAGAAGATTTTATGTTTTTTAGTTGATTATGCCTTATCTAAAAGTAGATTTTGCAATATGCAAACAGTATTCATAAATAATACTATAAAATAATAATATGACTTTCATACAAAATGGATATATATCAAACTTGATATATATCGGATATATATCATAAATATCCGATATTTTGATATTTATAATAAATATCGGATATTTTTGAACCCTGTGTCATACACAGGGTTCGAGGATATATATCAAGATATATATCCGATATATATCAAAGGGGGTTCGACGATATATATCAAATGTTTTTTTTATAATACAAAAATGGTTTAAAAAATTAATATTTGTAAGTAATTTTTAGTTTGTTACTGTATTTCTACTTCCCAAATGTAGATGGCGTGGAAGTAGAGTTAAAACATACTCCCTAATGGTGAGTTCCATAAATGGCACCACTTCTGCCCTAAAAGAAGATTTTATGTTTTTTAGTTGATTTTGCCTTTTGAGTTTTTTTTATAATTTCAGTATGTTTATGTAACACATATGCAAACAGTATTCATAAATAATACGATAAAATAAGAATATGGCTTTCATACAAAATTGATATATATCAAAGTAGATATATATCGGATATATATCATAAATATCCGATATTTTGATATTTATAATAAATATCGGATATTTTCGAACCCTGGTCATACATGTGCTACATAATATGTTGCTTCTGAAACGACTCTTCTCTGGTTGTATTCCCTGTATTCAATTATGCTTTTACTGCACTGTTTGATACATATTTTGTTAAACAACCCCTCTAGTATATACATCCAATACTGGGCATCCTTCTCTACTGAATGAGAGGGTTTAGGCCATATACGTCCGAATACTGAAACGCTACTTAGCTGTCTGACGGCTAACGGCTACTTATTTTCATACAATTTTGACAGCTGAGAGGGACTTAACTTGTTTAAAACGATCTTAAATACTTAAGTAGCGTTTCAGTATACGGGCGTTACAGCCTTATTTTAATATTGAAATTGTAAAATTGTTCAATACTAAATACGATTGATAAAGTTTAATTATGCTCCTTTTAACCAACCGTCCCTAATTAAAGAGGACTCATAAAGTTCTACACACATAAAAACGCAACGCAAAACCTATCCTTTATTCGCGCGATCGAATAAAAATAGCCCGACGACGCGTCTCGCAGCCTTGACGTATATTGCCTGTTCTAACTTAAAGGACCATAAGTGAAAGCCCGTTTTAAAATTATTTTATGCATCACACAAAGTCAAGTATTAGAAATCCATTCCGCGAATAAAAACATTTCGCATTGAAAAAGAGCAAACATTCCAGAATGATTCGAAAAATGTTTACCTCTACTAAACGTATACGTTCTGTACGATATGAAATTTCCATTTAGAATATTGAAGCTAAACTACCATTGGTCGCAGACTCGAATGGTTTCCACTTTGATAATTGAATAAAAGCACTCTTACTAAGTATAGTCATGGAATATCCAATATTAGCCAGATTTAGTAACATCGTGCGTGATGGATGGATAAGTAAGACTATAAGTCGTTATAGTCGGGAGTGGAGCGGAGTGCCGTGATCGCGGTTTCAATCTCAAGGACAGTCAAATCTCGACTTCTCCAACGTATCTGTGTATTCGATGTTAATTTGTTGCTTGCTTTAACGGTGAAGGAAAAAATAGTGACGAAACTTGCACAAATTCGAGCGTTATGTCTTCAGGACAGAGTAAAGACCGAAAAGCCTAAACCACAATATTAGAGGAAAAGCTCGTGCGCACCAGTTGGACAATATATAATACAAGTGTTGTTATTATAAATATTGATGAATCACACTTTTTAGAGTATCATCACGGGCAATTACTATCAGATTTCGCGTTAGAACAAAGACAATAAGACCTAATCGGAGTTTTGGCGCGAATTGCGGCAGTGCGGTCATGGCTTATTTTAATTTATTTCAAAAACTAGTTTAAAGTTGTGTTTGTTGTATAAAAGTGGTGTGGATTTGGGCAATAATCACTGACGGTAATGAACAGTGCATGGAAATATTGAAATAAGTGAATTAAGCAAGGTAGGAATTCACACCAAAACTCCAAAAAGACCTTGAAGACGTCCACACCGATATTTCATCGCTCTTGACTCGCATCGTGAAGACTTGAGAATAAATTATGCTTGTCAAATGCATAATAATGCGAAGCCATAAATTAAAAGAAGAAGAATAAGACCTAATAAAAATGAGTATCGGCCACGTGGTTAAATCGTAGCGGAAACGTCACGTGGTCTCTCGCAGCGGCAACATGCACAGGGTTTCCACAGAGTAATTGAACGTGATTCAAGTGAGCTAGTGGATTATGTAAAACGCGCTCGGTTAACTTCTATCTCCTTTGAGAATTTCAAAAGCTATTTAATGATCGATATATTTTTATTATTTGATTTGATTGAATGACTAGAGCAAGGCGCTCGCCTGATGCCACGCCTGCCCACAAACAGAAGCATCATCACACAGAACTCTGAATTACAAAGAACTACATGGCACTGAACTGCGCTCGTCATTCTGAGACATAAGATTTAAGTCTCATAATGCCCAGTAATTACACTGGCTTCAATGTCCTTCAAACCGAAACACAACAATGCTTAAACACTGTTGCTTGGCGGCAGAAATTTAATGCTATTTAATTATTGATATTATGCTGTAAAGAAAACTAATTAATTCTGTAAAATATGTCCAACATTATTCTCATTCCGGACAGGAAATCCATGTCGTGGATAATTGATAACTACAGCAATGGCACCGTACGATATGACTTGGGACGAAAACACGCTCATGAAATTCTAAAAATATTGACAACTACGTGTGAAATAACAATAGCTGTACTTCATTATCGTAGGACCACAATAGTGACGACCTTACTGCTGGAACTAGAATGGCTCGAAACACACACCTTGTGTTTACATCACTATTGTAAGTTAACTCAAGTGCCATCGTAAGGTATAGTTATTTTACGAGGTGCTACGGTACATTATGATCTAGACCCTTAGTTCCCAAAGTGGTCCAGGTGGACCCCCACGGCCCCACGGGACTCGACAAGGGTCTACGTTGGCGTGACAATCTTCACATTATTTGTCGAATTTTGGGAATATGGTAGAAATATAGCTGCAGGTGATCCACCGGAACCAGCTAAATTTTGAAAGTTATCTATGAGAAAAAAAGTCTGGAGACTTCTGATCTAGACTAAGCAAAAAAAAAACATAGTCTAAAAATGTATTTTATCCGCTGCCGTGATAGAAACCACGATCTCCAGTTTCTCAGCTTGCCTGTTGTACACAGCTGTCGTCGAACCCACAACCGAATAATATAACTCGTGGAAAAACAATGCTTATATAGTGGTTTTACGTCTTTCATGGGTTAATATTATGAGAATTGCCCGTTGTTAAATGGAAAACTAGGCCAAGTACGTCGTGATATCGCTTATACAGTATAACAACATATACATACGAGTATGTACATTGCGTTCAGTTTTATTATAAACTGAGCAGAATTGATTACTGTGAAATGTGCGTAGAGCAAAACATAAATGTGATATTAATATGTTTAATAAATTTAAGGAAATCTATTGGTATGTAAAAGTTGATCAACCTACAGTTCAATTTTGTTACCACTCGACGAAACTAAGAGTTAAGTACATATTTTGAACACGCTCTATGATTTTCCTGGTATTGTGAGCATTTATCGGCGATGGACATGATATGTTAAAGTCTGGTGACTTCAGCTCTTTGCACGCATTTGCTATAAAATGTTTAATTCAAGTGAGTTTCGTTCAAGAAAATTGAATTGATGCTATTATTTAATTAAAAGAAGTTCTGACGAGTTTGCGTAATGTAAATAAAGTTTTAAATCCTCAACGATTAGCAAATAATATATTAAAAATAAATGTTAAAATTCTCAAGTTTAATCCGGAAGCGACTTTTTTAAGCGGAATGCAATAATAAAACCGAGTTCTTTATTATTACAGGCAACCCGCTAACGGAAAAGACTTCGGGCTCGATTGAGGAGAAAATTAAAAATGAAAAGAGAATCGTACTCGCATGTGGAGCTCGGTGAATGTGGCGCCGCTGTCTGGAACACGAACTACTGCGATGAAAAACTAAACTTGAAACGAAGTTTCAATGAAGTTTATTTGAAATGAAATGTTAAGTCAAGCGTGGCGGCAAATAATGATAATGAGTCTTTTATGATTCTATTATATCAATTTGAATGTTCGTTGTTTATGAATGTTTGAAGTTAAAACTTAAACCACGACTATCAATGAAGTCTCAGGTGAATACGGCTAAGTACGATACGCGCAAAACAACTTGGCCGCACTGAAATTATTACTTCACTCGTCTAGATGTAGTTATGTCGTTTCCGTCAGGACGCTCATGAATTCATGACTAATTTCAGCTGCAGCAGTAATTGTGTTTTGAATGTCAACGTAATCCCAGTAAGGCGCAAGTCGTATAATACGGTCCTGACTGCCGAATGAACAATGAACGTAGATTTTATAACAATTGTTTCAGAAACCATGTATATGCAATGGATTTTCCTGCTATTATTTCTACGCATGTCATGGTAGCGATAAGAGTGTATTATTTTATTCATTCTTCCTATCCGTTGACCTTTGTTAAGTTACGCTCAGTATTAATTAGATAACGACCTGTAATTTCATTTTAATGAAGCCGTCATAATTTTTGTAAGCTTATTAATTTTACGGTGATTTCGTGAAAATCTAAATATAAACGCGGCGTTCAAGGAAGATGGAAAACAGGCTTTATCAAACAAAACACACGAATTAGATTAAAGAAATACTTAAATAATGAGTATATAAAAAATAAAAGCGACTATTAATGAGTTCAGGTGCTTCAATAACGTAATCCAAGAAGAGGCTGAAGCGATATAAACAACTATTGATAATAAAGATATTTTTGCAATAGTACAACTGCTTCAAAAAATATGGTGTAATGTATTATATTTTATGATCCATTATGAGGACATAATAAACGGTTGCGATGTGTGAAGTTAATTACAGGAAATGAGAGGAAGCATGCTTGATAAGAAGGAACCTTATTATCAAGCAAACAATATCAAATCAATTTAAATATGAAAAAGCAATATTGGACGCTGATAAGCTGGAAAATATTAACTACGGATAAAGTATAGAAATAGAACGCCTTAAAAGTGTTAATAAACAAGTTTTAATTTGTTTTATACGCTCTCGCTCTAACCCTTGTCCTTTGTTCGTTGTTAAACGATTTTTACTTATTGAAAGTTCTTTGAAATCCATTAAGTCACATTATTCGTATACTCATTGCAAATAGCGACCACCGTACACTGATGTTAAACCTGCCATAGTGACCCACCTTGTGTTGTTCGCGTTCCGGAGTCAGCCAGTGTATATCCGGTTCTCCCGAGGAGGCTTGCCTCGTTTTCCTATACCTTTCCCATCCATTAATCCTTCCCTCCCCTTTGGCCCTGTGATGAAATACCGCAGGGGTCGCCAGTATTCCGTTAGGAGGGACCCCTGTAGTTCATCCCAAGGGTAAAAAAAAACTACTCATTGCACGTAAAACTAAAATTTACATTTACACCCCATTATAATGATTATTAATTATAATTCAACAACACTTATGTACATAATTTTAGTATCCATTCACATTGGAACCTCTCCAGGATTTGATTAAAAAAAGGTCTCTTTGAACGTATATCTAAAAAGCCTTTGCGTCCTTATACATACTTACTATTTTTGGATACTCTTGTAACTAAATAAAAAAGTCCTGGCTATATAACCTCATTGGCTTAAATAGTATAAACAAATATTCCAAAGCATCATTATATATTTTTTTTTAATATTTTGCTTAAAAACACTTATTTATTAAACCGCCACGCAATCTATTGACGTCGTAGATGTTATGAGACTCATCCTTTTACGGAGCGCTTAAAATTATGAATTAATGAAGTTTGAATTATGTATATTTATTTTAAAATGGAACTAACAAAGGCAATATAATCTACAATAGAGCAAAGTAACACCACCCACGTGTGAAATCCCAATCTCACGGAACCATTAGCGATTTTTACAATTAGTATAATTAAAAATTAACGCACACTTTTGTCTACTCATAATGAGTAATATGAGATAATGTTAAGTTTAATTGGACTAAAATATATGCTGATTATGACGAATATATTCCATGTACGATTTTACAAAAAAATACAATATTAATATCAATTGAAATTAATGAATTTAGCAAAACAAAATCAGTAGGTATCTCTATTTGAACTTGCAGTGGGTTGGTTCCTGTTTGCGTAAGTAGGTTCAATTTATAGGTCAAAAATATGAATAATACTTTAACAATCTGACTGTTGCATAATAACATATTGCCACCTATTTTTGACTGATTATTGCGTTTGCCCACAGCGATTTAAGGATAGACTTACTTTTTTATCTGCAAATTCGTCAGCTTAAAGGCCCAAACTTAGTAAAAAAATACAACAGTGATCGTCGTAAATCCCAAGCAAGTTTTCGTTTGTCTGCAACGCTCCTGCTGGAAGTTGCACCCCTATAATATTTTTTATTTCAATCTTACATTTCAAATTATAATTATTAAAACATTCTAATTTTCATCTTTTAAAAAAGAGATTTGAATACTTCAAAATTCAAATAAGGTCATATTATTTCAAGCTAAATGAAATTCATAGACTAGTGCCATATAGCGTAGTAATTGTTTAATTAACTGTAGTGTAACGAAAATTGCAGTGCATGTATTTCGCAGAAGCGACGGCAGACAAATTTTCAGTCAGTCACCAGACGAACAAAGGGGTGTAAAGCTGCTCCCCCCCCTCTCACACCGCCCAAACCGATGATTAAACATAGGTCCCGGGAGCGCAGGGCCACAGTTTGCGGTTGTCTTTGACTGACCCTTTGTGCAGAACTGGACGCTTTTCACCCAATAAATTTATACTCCTAAAATTCCATGTGACGTATAAATTAAAATAAGACTGCCTGGTGAATTGCGCATGTGATTTATTTTTAAGTAGGTTAAATTTTATCGCATCAAATAGCAAATAGCAGCCATGTTATGCTGAAAAATATGTGCAATCACGATTCGTGACTTAAATTTTCGAAACGAATAATCACACAAGAAGCTCGGGATTTGAATTTGATTGCCCGATCACATCATGGGACGGAAATAAGAAGTGCAGCACCAGTTACACCTTTGCTTGTCCTTTCGGGGATTTACTTATATTTTTGTAACAATTACGCAGAACGTAAACAGCAGAAAATTTAGGTAAATTTTCTTTAAATATCATACCTAGATAAACATTTTAATAACAAAGTATAAATATACGTATATTTCTGCTAACGAACTGTACACATTCTAAATATTCGTTGATTCGTTTGTAGGAGCTAAGATGCAAAAAAACGAAACAACATCAAACCACAACTACGACGTAATTTTAAACTAGCAAGTTTCAGGTCGCATTCCCATTACGGGAGGTAGTACGATCCCAGTTTACCATTTTTGTCTAGCGAGTTATTAGATATGTTTAGATAGAATGAAAATATAATCCCTATTTACTTGAATTTTTTTATCCGGGCACGGCAAATTGACTGCACTACACCTGGTAAGCGCAGTGCAGTCCAAAAAACCACTGACAAACAATGAGTTTGATGGTGGTCACCAGAATCATGCCGGCCTTCTTTACACTCCGAAGAGGGAAGAAGCAAATCGGGGGGCCTGCGATAAGACAGGGGATGAGCGATGCTGGCACAGGGATACAACACCATGTATACGTACGGTGGTCGCTATTCGGACGGATATAAATATTTTAACACCAGCAAACTATGAATATACTACTTATATTCTGGCTTGGAACATGTGCTTTACCCGATATTGGCTTTGCCAGAAAAGTTCAAATAACACGATCGATAGTAAAACTATAGTACTACTAGATTAGATGATGGTTTTCTCTTCTATCGACCTGCACAATCCCATTTTATAACACCTTAAAACCCCTCGCAAAGAGCCTCCTTTGTCTAATCATTGAGTGATGATAACTAACCGTTACGAGCTTCCGGGAATACAATATTACCCAAAGCATCTTCTTCGACAATCTGCGCCACACTAACTCATTATTTCGATGTAAAATGATTCCAATTGCGCAGTTTCCATTCTAAATATAGTTTTTTTTATTATTCTATATTTTAGCAGCGGAGTGGCCTCTATCGATCCGTACTTTATGAGGTCACAGTGATGGAAAGGGCCAGGTCGTTAAACTCTGGAACACATTCTGCTTGTAAAATTCTACGAATACATTGGTGAATGTTTGTAAATACTCTGAATATATTCAGACGATAATTTCATTTGTTAAAATTTAAGCTTTTAATGGAATTTAGCATTTTGATTTATATATTAAGAGTTCACAAAAATTGAGTAGGTCCATTTGGTCGGTGTAACCATAATTCATAATGGAGTGAACAATAGGTCCGTGTTGTTATCTAATAACAATTAATTGCAAGATGCCGCTCCGCCTGAATGAGTAGATGAGTGGTTGTATATCGACAAAGAGATTACAACTGTCGTTGTAATGTCGGTCAACAAAAGCAATAATTCAATAATTCACAAGGTGGTAGGTCCCTCGTATGCGAGAGGGCGTCTGGGTCGAATTTCTGTCGTCGAACAACAGTGTGTAAGCACTGCTGTGTTTTTTTGTTGGCTTCAATGACCTTCAAACCGTGAAGGTCATTGAAGCGAGTGAAATTACTGGGCATTATGAGACTTAACATTTTACGTCTCGGAATGACGAGCGCAGTTCAGTGCCGTAATTCAGTACGTTGTAATTCAAAGTTATGTGTGGAGTTGCTTCTGTTTATGGGCAGGCGTAATTCTTACCATCAGGCGAGCGCCTTGCTAGTCTCGTCATTCAATGAAACTAAAAAAATATTTATTCTTGAACTGTCTTTTGTTTTATACAAAATAATGAAGAACCACGACAACTGTTAACTCGTGAATTCGTCCGATACGCCCCGAAAACAGATTAAGGCGGCACGTGGCCAGCCGATTAAGCCAATTAGACGAAACTGTATCAGGCGGTCATAAAACGCGTTCCGAATACAGCCGATGCCTTCACGGGCATTATTTACCATGCATGGCAATGTTAAAGCGAAAACAAATGGCAATGAGCACCTTACGCGTGTGTTGCAGTTTCGAGTTGTTAGCTACGTTGATATCGGAGCAACGTTTGAGTTAGTGCTGCTTCTTTATATTGTGCAGGATTCGAAATCCAGTTTTTTCAGTCAGGTTGTTTCAAGATGTGTGGAATTTATAAAAGAGACTTTCCTATACTCAAACTAGCGCCACTGTTACTCCTTAAAGCCAAGATCGACAGCGGAGCGCGTTTATCGACACCGAGCAGTGAGGCTCCACCAGTTTATGGAATAATAATAAGTTTTCTCTATCTTAAAACGATATTAATAAAAAAGGAAGACAGGGAGGAGTTGGAAAACATTGGAACATTCATTGCTCTTAAACTAAAGGACGCCAAAGGGCGCCTCTCGTGATTAACTTCTGGACAGCCCAGTAATTATTTTGCATGCATTGTACAAACTATCAACTTTTGTGATCGTAGATAATAAAATAGCCACTTTTAATGACACGTCGTCGATATGAATGGGAAAAGTTCTACTATTATATTCTGCCGGATACCTTTTTTATGGCTTAGACCGGCAAACGAGCAAATGGGTCACCTGATGGTAAGTGATCTCAATACAATACTAGAAGAATTATAAGCACATTGCCGACCTTATAGGGAAGGGATAATTAAAGGATTTCGGGATTGAGAATGTATTAGCATCAATAAAGCTTAAGTTACATAATACTCTATAAATCTTAGAATAATATCAATCCATAACAAGGTCTTTACAATACACGTTAAAGTAAATCCCCTATGTCTAAACTGTTCCAATAATAATCTAGGTCCAATGCACAGTTTCTGTCATGATCGGAACACAAACGATCATAAATGGAAGCAATCTACGATGAACACAAGGCGGGCGTTAATTTGATATTCATATGCCGCTGAAGGCTTATATAATAACCTGGTATAAACTTAGATCGATAATGAAATGTTTTAGTTTATGTTATACTAGCTGTCCCTCGCGGTTTCACATGCATGTTACTTGCTCACATGGGTCATAGCATTATATACATATAAACCTTCCTCATAAATCACTGTATGTATTGTTGAAATCATTAAAATCCGTTGAATAGTTTAAAAGATCTAAGCGAACAGAGAGCGGAAGCGACTTAATTTTGTACTGTGTAAAGATTGGCCAGTGTTTGAGGCAAACTGTACCACTAACCCAAATGGAACATATTTTAACAGCCTCCGTGGCGCAGCGGGCGACTAGCCGGCTGTGAAACGAGAAGTCGCAGTTTCGATTCCCGCATCGAGACAAACATTTGTGTCATCCACAAATATCTGCTTCGGGGCCTGGGTGTTGCGAGATCGAAAGTCTCTCGTAGTCCCTTGTACCCACGACACAAGACTTGTATCTTACTGTGGGGTCAGGACTATGTGTATGACGGTTGGGTGTATTTAGATATTTGTTTTAATATTGCTAGAGCTAACCCAATGTTATAATGGGAAGGTCCATGCAATGTTTCATAATTCGAAGTTCTGATTGGTGTTGCTTCTGTTTATGGGTTGGCATGACACTTACCATCCATCAGGCGAGTGACTTACTTGCCTCCGCCTTGCCAATAAAAATGAAGCTTCATACTTACAATGGCTATGTTAAATTACCCAGACCTTACACCCTGACTCTCAATATATACTAAGTTTTGTTATCTCGTGTTTTCTCACTAAACAAACAACTAAATCAGTACTGCCCAAAATCCCCTATTTATTTATTCATCCAAAGATTATGGAAATACGTTCCCATACTTAACTTGAAATTAACAATTCACAAGACGTTGTTATCAACGGCACACGGCGGCATTCTAACACGCTAGGGTTGCCAACTATATCGTTTAAGACTGTGTTTTTGGCGCTGTAATACTGACTTTTTATAGCATAGACCGACAACCAATAAGTGTGTCGCCTGATGGTAAGTGATTTTCATGACCACCCCCATATAAGATTGGGAAGGGGAGAGGGTATTTGGGCCTCCGGATATCACATTCACGATACAAAACGTAAAAGCAAGCTGCTACTTCTCGTCGGGTCTCGTTTATTCCGGATAAACATAGCCTTTGTTCTAATGTAGGACCACTACCTGTTTACCAAATTTCATCTAAACCAGATCAACCGTTGAAGCGTTTATAATAGTATTGGAATTAGTAGGTTAGTAGTATGATGCTGAAATGAAAAGTAATGTATTGAGATACTTAACAATCAAAAATACCACGTACTAGATTTTCATTTATGGAGGCAACGGTTATTTTCTCGTCCATCGTTACTTAAATATACAATTCCTTTTAGTGAAAAGAAGAGGGATTGTCATATCGGATCACCGCATTAAATAGACATTCATAACTACTTTCCTTATAAAAAAAAACAAACAAAAAATATACGTTGCATTACGTCGGGGATAGTGCAAATCCGCGTATCTAGCATTGGATAATTCCGCGTATCTGACAAATGTAGCCAATTTTGAATTTTGCGGGCAATTCACATTTATTTAATTAATTTAACGGATAATCTACATTAAGAATACATAGAACCCATCAATTATTACTCTCTATGTAAAAATGAGTCCAATTGCCCTTAAAATAAGAAAATATAAAAATTTTTAACCTTCCCATGTAACATTTGATCTAATGCAGATACGCGGAATTATCCAATGCTAGATACGCGGATTTGCACTATCCCCGACGATTAAGTATTTCATATTTTTCGTCGGATAAAAAGTCAACAACCCTATAATACGCGACGGTCCTTAGAAACATTACGTCATGGCGCTATCATTGCCTATTCTCTCACACGACTCGATCGCATTGACCTCAGACGGACCCGTTATGTTGCAAAAGTACGGGACGGCGAGAATCACAAGTAGTGGGGGAATTAAGACGAGACTTGAGCGCACATTGTACGCCAGGAAATAGACGAGGCTCTAATTTTTGTGTAGACAGCAAACATGGTATCGGAAACTTTGGTATCAGAAAAAGTTCAAGCCTGTGGAGAACATTGAAAAACGAAAAATATTGCACATAGAACAATACTGGAACATAATAAACAAGAGTGTTAGAGCCACGCTGAAGAAAGTTTTGTCTACAGCATGAATGGGCCGGCTCGTTACCACTGTCTCACAGAAAATCGACGTAAAGTAGCGACTTGCTGCTGCGTTTCGTACGGTTAATGAGATATCCGGAAGCCCAAATCGCCCTCCCTTTACATTTACAAGTTATATCAATGACAAACAAAATTATGAAGTTAACGTTTCCTCTAAATGTGATTTAGGTTAAGGTTTTTTTTTACAAAGATGATATAATGTTTATGTTAAAATCTGATTAATTTATTTCGTGTGGGTGGAGGAATTTTGTACAAAACAAAAAACGATAAAAATGTAGTCATTCGTTAAGTCAGAAACGTATTAACAGCTTTATTGCTGACGTAATCGAAACTATGACGTAATATTCGGAAATTAAAGATAACTAAAAAAATAAGATAACATTCTGCCCTACACAAAATAAAATGTATTTTCATGTTTAATTTGGCTTAGACTAAACGCGTGGCCACAGTATAATTAAGTGGCGTGGCAGCCTGGATGTCGACAATGTTTCTAGGTCTCGAGGTGGTAAGGCTTCCTATTATAGCACAATATAGTTGGAGAAATAAATCTTATTAAAGTAAATTTTAAAATGAATTTTAACATGCGCTGAACATTTTATTTTATTTGATTGACTGACAAGACAAGCAAGGCGCTCGCGTGATGGTAAGCGCCACGTCTGCCCATAAACAGAAGCAACACCACACATAATGTTTGAATTACAAAGCATTGCATTGCACTGAACTGCGCTCGTCACCCAGAGACATAAGATTTTAAGTCTCATAATGCCCAGTCATTTCAAACCGAAACACAACAGTGCTTACACACTGTTGCTTGGCAGCAGAAATAGACAACGCGGCGGTAACAACCCAAACGGCGTCTCACATACGAGGGACCTACCACATTGCAATAAATAGCTTTTTAGTAGGCATTTAAATTGAGATTATGATATAAACGGATGCTGAGTGATTAGATGAATCATAGACATAAATAAACTTCATGAAAGGTGGTATTTTTTCTGGTTACCGCAATTTTTTTAATAAGAAATAAAGTAAATACTGATTCATATCATGATCAGTCTCATCATGAATCATGATGATTGTAAAGTGAACTATAATTCTCAGTTTAAGAATCATCATGATTGTAAAGTGTAATATAATTCTGTGTTTAATAACGGTATCTTATTACCAAAAATGGTTTTGTCCATTAAGCTGTGGGTGGTAAAATAACACATTTTAAAACATGTAAACTCCGCTCCATTCGAGCAGGTTAATTGATATTGAAATTCATATAAATACATAAATAAATACACCCAACAATCACACACAGTCCTGACCAAACTTTGCTTCAGGCTATGAGGGACTTGCACAACACCCAGACCCGAAACGAATATTGTGGATCACACCAACAATTTGTCTCGGTGCGGGAAACGAGCCCACGACCTCTCGTTTCCCAGCCGGCTAATCGCCCACTGAGCCACAACGTTTATTATCATATACACATACGTGTGTCAGATAAAAGTAAATAATGAACTAATGTACGACTTCAATATGAAAAACACAGAATCTGTAATACTAATAGTATAAAGATTTATTTAATTAAATAAGTCTGCGCGTACAAGTGATCAATATTTAATTAAATGGTTACCAGAGAGTGTAACAATTAATTTGTAGATGGATATATTGGGGGTGTTAATAATTCAGTGAATAAATTAATGAATCAAACTCGAACGACAAGGATGAACATTATAGGAGTTACGTTACAATTTCAGTATAAATCCATTTAATACCAGATTATAAACAGCTTTAGCTCGGAAATGTGATAGTGAAGTTTGGAAACAGGCCGTCGTGTGTTTCATTGGAGTTAAGTTGAAGAAGGAAGAAGCATTTATACAGGCCGGCATGACTCTGGTGACCACCGATAAACTCATTGTCGGTGGTCGCAGATTTTTTGTACTGCACTACGCTTAACATCAGGTGTAGTGCAGACACTTTGCCGAGCTAGGATAATAAAAAAAAGTATGAATACTGAGAACGCTAATCCAGACTGCCTCGGTTGCGTAGTTGTATTGTGTACGCGATACGACTGCTAAGTTGAAATCTCAGGTTCGATCCCCGGGTCGGATAGTGTTATTGGGATTTTCTATCATGAAATGCTCAGTATCAGCCCGGAGTATGGAATTGTGTCCGGTATGGCAATAGGCTCGCCCCCTATCACATCATGGGTCGGAAATACGCTCGGCGAAATGTGGATGTACTAGCTACACATCTGCCTACCCCTTCGGGGATTACAGGCGTGAGTGCGTATGCTACTCCAGTATTTAAAATTGTTTTAAACCACGTTGAGTGGTAGAGCCACGCTGTAGACAGTTTTGTCTACAGAATGAATGGGCTGGCTCGTCCGGGTCATTACCACTGTCTCACAGAAAACCGACGTAAAGTAGCGGCTTGCTGCTGCGTTTTGTACGGTGAGTGAGATATCCGGAAGCCCAAATCCCCTCCCCTTCCCTATCCCTAATTATCCCTTTCCTTTAACAGCGGTGGGCGTACATGGGCGGTGGAGATCACTTACTATCAGATCACACACTTGCTCGTTTGCCGGCCTAGGCTATAAAAAAAAAAAAATTTGCTTATTACACAATAAATACCACTTATATATACCGTTAATTGAGTAGTGTTAATATTGGGGTCTTACACACTCACTCTGAGACGTCAGTTTACATTAATTGTAAAGACACTCCTTAGAAGTCAATTATTTCCACATTCAGAGCCAGTTAATAATTTACATGGTTCATACTTCGATAGTCGCCATAGAAATAATCTTAATTGATGTAGCAGAGAAATAATCGAATCGTAAGAAATCACTTTATGGCAATTGGATGCAAATAGGCAATAACATCTCAACCAACATCAAATACCTATAAAGTGAAATATTGATTTACTTATGTTAAATCCATTAGAATTAAGTAGGTTAAATTCCGTATTTTATAAAAAAATCATAAATGAAACATTTCTCATGTACGATTATGCAAAATATAACTTTAAATGATTGAGGTAAGTTAATGAATTTAGCAGAATAAAATTAACATATTAGTTTTTACGTGATGTGGGTTTGAAATGTTATTGCAAATTTGCATCCAATTAGAGTTGATTGACATCACTGAGTGGGACAGTTAAAAAATTCAAAAAATTTCACAGGATATTGAATTTGTACGACTGTTTCTACTATTAATCCATTACTGTGCATGTCGTGATGATACATAATTGGACGTAGTTACGCATACAGGAACCAACCCACAGCAAGTTCAAATGGAGATACTGATTTTGTTTTACTAAATTCATTAATCTTAATACAATAATATATTTCATGCCCGATTTTCCGAAAAACTACGGAATAAAATTAGTTTAAATTTAGAATTTGCTGTCGGTTGGTTCCTGTTTGCGTAACTAGGTCCAATTATTATGTATATAATGCCCACGTTTAAACATCTGTCCCACGAAAACTCTGTTTACAATACATGTTCCTACGCAAGGCAGACCCTATAGAAATATCATCGATTTAAGTAGATCTCGGAAGAATCAACGAGTGTTCGTTTATTCGACAATTACATCAACACACCTTGCGACGGGAAGCAACCGTCTTGGACTTTGAACAGCATGGTATTTTTGAAATGATCACGATGTTTTCACGTAACACGATGCATTATGTCGCCCGCGCCACCGCGACCGCCCCGTAGCGTGTGTGTGCTATGTAAAAATAACACGAATGCACGAAATCGACCGACTGAAATAATCATTTGTATCATTCGCATAAAAATTGATTTAGAGGTATGTATGTGAAATCTATCAACATTCGACACGCATTGGGCGTATGGTGGACCCAAGCCCCAATCTATCATTGGTACAGTGTACAACAGTAGAAGAATAATATAAGCCGAAGAAAATTTTATCATCTTTATACATAAAAATCTCGTGTCACGTTGTTTGTCCGCGATGAACTCCTAAACTACTGAACCGATTTTAAAAATTTTTTTTCTTACTACAATTCAAACTTACCTATTCATATTGAGTTCTTATTATGTATATACACTGATAAATAAAACTAATTTAATTTTTATACGGAAACGTCGGGACCTAAGCTAAAATAAAAAACCGCGAAAAAAACCGTTTAAATTTGTTTTATTTCAATATGTAATATACGCGTAAACTTAAGAAATTATTACGAATAGATAAGTTTGATTTGTAGTACATATACATATGAAAAAAAAATACATATATTATTCCTACAAGGCCACCTGGCGTCGAATCATAATCGTCCAACTTACAGCCGTATGCCTTTTTTTTCTCTATGCACTATTTCGCAACAGCTGATTGCGATAGCAGCTGAAAGCTCGCATCATTCCGCCCTGTATAACTACTTAAACGAAGCCATGCAATTTCCGACCTAATTTCACTGGAGTTACAGTATAAAATAACATGGTATCAATAATCTTTACATTGGCGAGCACACAACGCCCGACTCCAGACTGGCTCCGATCCAAAAACTCTCTCTCGCATTGATATAATACTTTACAACTTCCTACGTTTTACCCTATTCATTAATTCCGATGGGAATTTAATTTGTTTGCTACGTTCTTAGAGGTTTTTGTGGTTAAAATAACATGAAAGTTGAATTTGTATTTGAAAAACATATTTTTCTTTTGTAAATTTTAACTTCAAAAGAAAAAATGCGTTTTTAATATAGTAGACAGTATTCTGCCAACGGTCACAGTATCGCAAGTTTGAATATATAATTATTATAATTATACTAGCTGTGCAACTTTCAAAAGATCGGGCAGCTTTAATAAAAGAAAGGTTTCAATGTTTACAATTAAACATGTATATAAAGAGTATACATAAACAACTACAAGAAACACACAAAATCCCTAAAAGGCCAATTTAAATTCACACTCGACTAGGAAAATATATTGGACATTAACGGACCCTTATTCCCAGAGGGTTTCCGGGAATGGAAAAAGGCACCCTTATAAACTATTTACACCGGATAGATTTTGGTTCACATGATAGTGAAATTAATTTAACTTTCTTGCAGATTTTCCTTTGTGACAAGACTGACCGTTTAAGCTTCTACTACTTCTACTATTCTTTAGAGATAAAAAATGGGAGATTCAAACAAGTGAATTATAAAGTATTTTAGGTTCAGTAGGTCTTGTACTTTAATCAGTTTTCGAAAATGGTAATTAATTGGTAATTTAATAAGAGTTCAAAACCTGTTTACGGATTTGCAACTCGTACTACGTCTACAGATAGATTGATAAATAGAGAACTGAAAAATCAATAAAGGTCTTAGTATATACCACTGTAGACTTGGTAGCTTTTACAATACATTCTAGATTGTTCTAAACTAGATTAAGTTATAGAGCTATGCTGTGGACAGTTTTGTTTACATTATAAATGGACCGACTCGATTGGATTGTCTCACAGAAAATCGACGTATAGTAACATCATGAGACGGAAATAAACTGTGCGAAATGTGTGTGTATTATTTACACCTCTACCTACCCTAGGCATTATAGGCGTGAGTGCATTTGTATGTATGTAAGATCTAAAATAATGTAACCCAAACGAGAAACGTAAATAAGACGTAAGATAAACGTCTAGGACGTAGAATAATCACTTTGTCAAGTAACATTAAGTTACAATCAGTAATTACTTTCGCGTTAAGTTAATGGCGTCGTAGCAGATTTAAAATTGATGATATCAGATTTTAAAGTAGTTATCTACAGTTATATAGTGTCGTGCTTTTGACGACCGCGCAATTTTTATTTCATTTCTATACAAGCTCCTTAGTATTTCTGTGACGGGCTAAAAAGTTGAAAGACACGTTATATAGATTGCAGCGATAACGGGTTATGAAATAAAGAAAAGTCGTAGGTCTTTACGACCTTTATGTTAAAAAGTGTAGCGGTAGGTACAAAAAAGCCCCTTTAAATTAACACAACTTCAAAGCATTCTCGCATAAATACTTGAATATAAGATAGTAGTCTTTTTAATTTGAAAGGTATCCAATTGTTTTTACTTATTTTTAAGCTGCTTCTGCCATTCCCTTTTACCGTTAATAAAATGCTAATTTTTCATCGTAACTAAGGTTTATATAATTCATTTTTTTGAGGTATTTAAGGACCTAATTAGCGGACGTATATTGAACACAATTGTATGAATACAATTATTTATTTATTCATACATAGGTATGACTATCGACAATCGGTAACAATTTCGTTGTCTGTGTGTTAAGCTGGTACGCAAGTCATCAATTATATCATTACAATGTATTTTACGTCGCAATTTAGTATTCATCATTATAACATCATCCTACATCTTTGATCAAAGGGCCATGGACAATTTGGACAAGATATTTGCCAAGCATCAATATAATTATAGTGTTACACATATATTTGCTATTTCATCAGTTAGTAAATAGAACTTGTGTCAAATCTATCAAAAATCAATTAAAAAAAAAGAATATTTAAGTAACGTAATGCCACGCGTAAAGAATCCACAGGCTCTTAGCTTTGTTACTGATGCTTTTCAAACGTTTGCTTCCCATGCAAAGCTAACAAAACATGCCAGTTAACCCTTGTCCTGCAAATCTGTTCATCACCCCGTTTAATTACAATGACAATAGACTTTTCAGCCAAAAAAAGGTCGCTGAATCCATTTTATTTTACCAAAATTGTCTGCTGAATATCCGTTTTCGGCAACGCAAGCAACGAAAATGCAAATAGCGCGGCCGCAAAACTGTTTGTCGCGTATTGTGCTACAATAGGGGAGGGCACAGAAATGTATACCGATAAAACGATGAATATGCAAATACCAGTAAGGACATTTTTTCGGTAGCTCAGTGTTGAAAAGAACCCTTCGGTTATTTAAAAAAATAACCGGTATATGTATATATTTTTTTATTTGATTTAATGACGAGACGAGCAAGGCGCTCTCCTGATGGTAAACGCATCCCATAAACAGAAGTAACACCACACAGAACTTTGAGTTACAAATGCATGGCACTGAACTGCGCTCGTCACTCCGAGACAAAAGTATGTTGACGTCTCACAATGCCCAGTAATTTCACTGACTTCAATGTCCTTCAAACCGAAACACAACTGTGCTTACACACTGTTACTTGGCGGCAGAAATAGACAAAACGGCGTACCAACCCAGGCGGCTTCTTGCATACGAGGGACCTACCACTTTGTTAAAACATTTGTTTTCTAAAAAATAAATTTGTCTAAGTTATTATTGCAATGTTGACGGGTGTATATATTCGCCTGTTCACAGGAACGCAATCGTAATTTCGCCATATATGGTATATACATTTGAATGTTGAATAGGGATTTGAATCCTCCCCAATACACGTGAAAATAATCCGCTTTGGCACACACAGACGCCCCCGCACGTATCCCGAGCGCAGAATGTTCGCCGTTCAAATTGAATGTAAACAAATGACGCATACCCGCCCTTTGCGGACGTTAGTACCAAATACAAACCTCTCCCGTTCTCCTCTACAAACGTAAAGGTTGTATATGCTCATAAAAAAAATTACGGGCTTTAGATTGTCTAATGGCCGAATATTTTAATGTTATGTAATGTAACTCCTTCCTACCCGAGAGGCCGTCTTAGACTTTGTCTATTTTTGCGCCAAACAGCAGTATCTAAGCACTGCTGTGTTTCATTTTGAAAGACATTGAAGCCAGTGAACTTACTTTGCATTACGAGACATTTTGTCTTAAGGTGATCAGCGCAGTCCAGTGTGCCATTTAGTGCTTTGTAATTCAAAGATTTATGTGGTTTGTCTGTTTATTATCTTATCATCAGGTGACCGACTTGCTCGTGTCATCATTCAAGCTAATTAAAAAGAAAAGCGTACATGGTATCATACATAAACTATACGTGACCTTTTTCATAGCAAATGCTGGAAAAAAATGGTAAGTAACCAGCAGTCCCTCTGTTGCCCTTCTAGGAAAAGAGTTGAGAGATAAGAGGGCACTTTTTATAAGAAATAACACAATTCGAGGGCCCCTACGTATAGATTAATATGTCTGAGGTTTCGAGTTCGCTCTCGGATAAAAGTATTATTGGGTTTTTCTATCACGAAACAGTATCAGCCCGAAGTCTAAAATTGTGCCCGATTTGGCGACGGTCTCGCCTCTATCACACCTCAGCCACCGTTTCCGGGATTACACGCGAACATACGTATGTATCATGTACGTAGGGGCCGTCAGAATATTATGAAATTAAATAATAATTTGGGCATCGTTACCGCAGCAGTGGAGTCTATTAATAAACATTTTAAGGTAAACATTAAACCTGTTTTACCCGTTGTGATAAGATAAATATTTTCAACATGGTAGGTACCCAAGCTGAGCCTTATATCTATAAACTAGTTATTTTTAGTTACTGGCAACATTGATTAGTACTCTTTCGACTTTATAAATGCCATAACAAAGAACACAAAATGCTTTTAAACAGCCTCGAGCTTCGATATCAAACCAAATATCGAATAGCGCAAGCGTCTAATCAAACCTAGCCTTTACATAACGAAGAACCAAGTATTTTGTTGACCACCGTGACGTAATTTGTGAGCAACTGGGCTAGAGGGCTAGATTTTTTTTATCCTGAATTATAAGACGAGCACTCCCCTCGCGTGATTGTAAGCGCCGCTACACCTGTCCATGAACAGAAGCCACGCCACTCAAATCTTTAAGTTTTAAAGTACTACAGTGCACCGGCATCATGCCTAGACACAAATTATCAAATTACTCATATTTATATCCGACAGATTACCACAAAATAGTACGCAAAACTGAATGCATTAATTACACACGAGTATTGCAATAATGAACTCAAACAACAATCACGCATGTCTGAGCTGAATCAATATGGAAATATTTAATTAACTGTTCGGCAGGCATTCGCCGTACTGAACGTCGAAAATGCATAATACAGTACTAACTTAATGAATTTTCGGAGTGCAACAGCGGCGGTAACTAGCCCCGAGCCCCGGCGAAATACCTGGGCCAGACGGCCGTGTTGCTACGCGGAATGTACACCATACAAAATAGAGTTATCAAGCTAGAGCGTTGCCATGACAACGGCCGGGGTTTACCGGCTGGAATTCAGTACGGTTTTAATTTTTGCCCACCCCTCCGTTTAGAGCTACCGAGTCCGCACCGGGTTTGCGTTGTCTATGATCTTATTTGATAGGTTTTAAGTGAAACATACAAACGATAGGATATTGTGGCTAACTACCACACTCGGAGGCGTGAATCATGTCCGAAGTGTACATTAGCTATCTCATAAAACTCAAATATTTCACAAAGACGTCAATTAGGATCCTTTCTGTACTTAGTAACAGAGCAACGCCTTTTCTGTACTCAACAATGAAATCAATTAAGTGGTATTTCAAAAATTAATTAGATTATTTTGATGGCAGCTGGTTTTTTATTTAAATAGTATTATTTTAGTTCATTAAGTAATGTTGATAGGCTATTACAAAAACTAATGATCTACAAAAATGATGGCAATAATGTCATCGAAGTCATGATAAAAGATGAATATAATAGAATAATATAAAAGAATGATAATACAACACAATCTGTTAATTATCGCTCGCTTTAACCGTCAAGAGAAACATCGTGAGGAAAAATCTTCAAGATTTCGAATTTCGAAGATATTTTCAATCTGCCCACCCGTATTAGGTCAGCGTATGGGACTAAGAAGGTCCTAACTCTTTTCACTAACAGACGAGGCCCGTGCCCGGTAGTATAAAGGTGTGTAATAAAGAATTCATATTAATAAATAATAACACTAGCCTTCTATTATACACATCTTCTAATGGCCACAAGCGGAGGCTAGGTAGAGGACGTAGAGGAGTCTACTGAATGAGAGGGGTTAGGCCTTAGTCCACCACTCTGGCCTAATGCGGTTTGGCAGACTTCACAGTTCACATACCTTCGAAATTCATGTGAAGAAATTCTCAGGTATGCAGGTTTTGGCAGGGTGGACGGATTAATGAAATTCTTTCTGCAATAGGTTTTGGGTACATAACTTAACTTATTGATTAAAATAATAAAAAATTCAAGTCAAATACATCGTCGTTTGTATAATATATCGTCGTTGGTAATAATCAATTAGGTACAAAACATTAGTGGTAAGATAATAATCAATCAGGTAAATAAAATCAGTGGTGAACAACAACGAACATTGATTTAATTTTAAGGTAACCGTAATTTGTAATTATAACTCTGTAAGATGGCACTGATAAACAATTTATATCCAAAAAAGAATTATGCGTTGGTGCGTAAATTGATAATCAGTAGGAGATATAGTGGGCCTACTTACGCAAACGGAAATCAACCCACAGCAAATTCAAATTGAGATACTAATTCTGTTTTACTAAATCCAATAATTTAAACTAATTTTATCTTGTAGATTTTTGGAAAATCGGGCATGAGATATATTCCATGCACGAATTTGCATAGTGGATTAAGGTCTAACCACTCATGTGTTTCAGAAGGCCTGTGTCCAACAGTGGGACTTGTATAATTGCAGAGCACGGAGTAGTAGTAGTAGTTGAGAGATTAAACAATTTTAATCGCCTACATTTCACATTTCGAATAACAAAAGTAACTTGTCCCGAATTGAAGTCCGATATGAAGATAAACTTATCATCTATAATCACAATAGTTACTACACCTGTACCTTACTTACCGTTTCGAGGATACAGGTAACATGCTTGTATATAGTCATAAAAATAAGACTACACAATGTAAAATAGAAACCATGCTACCACAAAAACCTCACAAAGGTAATGAGAGGTCGTAAAATATTTAATTCTATTGGAACCGGTTGTTTATCATCGCTGTAATGTTTATTCAGTGTTGTTCAGTTACACAAAAATATTTACTCGTCTGTACACTAAAATGAAATTACAAGCAAATCGAATCCGTGCTTTGAATATTAAAAAGACACGTATATTGATACGTGTGAAACAAAATTTTGCTCAAAGTTTAATATAATATAACTTTTCCTCGCGTCTCCCCCCGCGTGATCTGCTTTTTCCGGGATAAAAAGTAGTCTATGTTACTCGGTGATAATGTAGCTTTCAAACAGCAAAATAATTTTTAAAATCAGCCTAGTAGTTTCAAGTTTATTCGTTACATACAAAAATAAAAAATCTTTCCTCTTTATAATGTTAGTTTAGATGTAGATATGTATTTTTTGAACACAGGATATTGTAATTTTTATTATTTCTTTTTTACACTAATTAATGCATGTCAGATTTCTAAACTGTTCCTTAGCTCAAACGTATACCAAAACGATAACTACCGGCGACAAACTGGATATGGTCAGGCCGACATTTAACCTAATGACCTATGTTAAAAAGCGACATTAAATAAAAAGACAAAAGCTTCAAAATCATTCCAAGATTGCACAATAATATGAAAGTTGCGTCATTCGATTTATCAATCTATATTTTAACGCACGTCACCGACCACGAATACGTGTTGCTTCGGATATAAGTCGATATTCAAGTGTTATCTCGACACATCAGCCGAATGAAAAGCAGGCGTGTGTCTGACATACGCCTCACACCTGTATCCCGACGGGGGGCAATCCAATACACCCACAGTAAGAGACGGGCCTATCGTTATAAGAGCATTTCCAGAAAATTCCAAGCGTTTTTCGCGACAAAAATGGCACTCTAGTTTAGATTGTTCCGGGGAGCGCACCAAGTTCCCATAGGGTTCAAAACCGAAAAGTCTGGTGCTAGGCCGATCAGGCGGCCTCGCTGTATGGTGCATGTTCAGTTTATTTTTTTATTCAACCCTTGATGTCACGAAAACATTCGTTACAAAGTTGTTTATGAACATTATGTAACATCTGTACAAACACTGAATGCAAGACATGTTGTGTCTATCCGAGTTTGATACGATTGAATGGATTTCAAATCCGGTATTGGCAATGTATGTATGTATGTATGTATGTAATGTACCAAACGTTCAATGGAGACGATGTTTTTGTCAACATCTCGAATAACGTAAAAAGGAAAAATATGATCGAATTTTTAGTAAGTTTAAATCTTTCCATGCAAGCATCACATTCGCGAATGGACGAAAAAGCGTTATTTGAATTTTAGTTTGTTCGTTGGCATAGCAACTTTTTTTGAAAAAGTTGTATAATCTCTAGCGTAGAAATAAATACCTTTGCCAACTTTACGATAATGTAAGAAATAAAGCAACACGGTCGAATAAATATCTTAGTCAAGGTATAAGTAAAATATAAGTACTGGTTTGATAATAAAAACGATTTCACTAAAGTTTATAACTTGTCTACACGTAGTACTGGGAAAAATATTTAAAACCGTCCTTTTCTACATGTTATCAATGATAAAACTTTGCGCATAGAAGAAATAACACAAATTTTAGTAACCACAATCGTACTTCAAACTATTCTCAACCCCGCTTTGAAGTGAAGAGTGAAAAGAGCGCAAGAAAGTAAAAAAAGCCAAAAAATAAAAGTGGAGGAATTAATAGTTGTCATCTATCACGAGCGAGCGAGATGCATTGTGTACCTACGGTAACGACTGTGGACCGCTCAAGTTCAAAGAATAATATAGAACACACATAGTTTGTGCCTATTCGAACATTTGCTTAGGGAATAGTAATTACTAACTGGTGTAATGGTAACATTCAAAAGACCTACGGCTGAGTTTCTAGGTGCTTCCTCTCAGACCAGTGGGCATTCCAGAGACATTTCAATGTAATTTATCTATTATTGACGTGTAGAAGAGCCCTTTGTGTTGTTTGTGAATACGGGCGGCATAAATTCCCTTAAGAAATATCTACGAGACTATATCTACAGAAGTTAATATAATTCTCAGATATTTTTTTATCACACCTAAAATAACACTTTAGATAGAAGATATCAACAGGATCTCAATCAATCTTATGTTTAGAAAATATTTATATGAAAAAGCTGAATTGACAACACAAACTTATTACCCGGCTTAAAATACATATATAAGAAGCGATAACGTGTAAATAGTAGGTACATTATTACCACTGATATGAACAGCTCAATTATGAAGTCCGGTTTGCATTGATAATAGCGTAGTAGAGTGATTATTTACGTTTTGTATAGAGTGCGCACCTTTAAATTTTAAACATAGTAAGCCAATGATGACTGATAGTTATATTGTTTTGCGTTTAATCATTATGGGCAAGGTCGATCAATGACTTAAATAAATATAAATATTATAATTTAAAATTACATGTGATTTTGATGCTTGAACATTACAGCCATACTAAGCCAAACATTTCAAGAGAAATTCATTTCAAACGACGCGAATTTCCGCCGATATATGTACTTCCAACCCCTTAAGGGATTTTATAACGTAATTAAATGCCCAAAAATAATCTGTAACACATCCGCATATCATAAAGGGTGGCACGTCTGCGTGGCGCTTTACTCTATGCTCGTCGAGTCCACGGCACCGGCCACGTGACTCGCTGACTCATTGCCGGCATTCATTCAACGACAAATGCCCGCGTCAGCTGTCTCGAAGGCGTGCGGTGAAAAACACAGCCGAACACAGCCGCCTGCCACACCGCTGCCGAGTTACATCCGCGTTACTGATTTTCTTCTCGGTACGGTATCTCCATTTTTGTTTTTGTGTAGTTGGTTAAACAACTAAATGCCACACCCTCACTAAAGCGCATTAAATATAGCCACAAAGAATGTTTATTCCTAGGAAGATTATTTATATAAAAATATGTGTACGCTGCGTGTGATGTATGCATGATAAAAGTGGCTGAGATAAATGTGGTTTGACCTAAAATACTAATATAGAAGCGACCCATCTCGGCTGTAAATCTGACTGTACTTGTTAACAACCCATGCGTAGAAATAGTAAATATTACGGTCTTATTACCAAACGTAGACTAACTTTAGAATAGGATTATATCAATAATATACTACAGGTTTACGGTTTACCATAGCAACCTATAGATATAAAGACCCAGTTTAAATTTAGACTATGTTTTGTAGCAAGTCCTCTATAATTTAACATCTAGACTACTGCTATGAAATCATGATACATCTTTACCCCAGACACCGTAAGGAATGACGCATTACAACTTCGTTTTAGTAATTAATTTGAATCAACGAGCAATATCGTTAAATATATTTTGATGCGAAGAGTAAATGAAATTACCCGACTCGTAAACAAAAAACTTCGCCTCGGGATTTACTCAGTTTATTTTTAATACATCTGAATTATATCAGTATACAGAATTAATTATGTTATGTTGTTTTCCTCTCAGGCTGTGGCTTCCTTTAACGCAATATTGAGAGTTAACGGAGAGATTTAAGATTCGCAATAAAAAATAACTGTAATAACTCTTTTTTTTGAATGACGAGACGAGCAAGGCGCTCGCCTGATGGTAAGCGCCAAGCCTGTCTATAAACAGAAGCAACACCACACAGAATTTTGAATTACAAAGCACTGCATGGCACTGAACTGCGCTCGTCACCCCGGCATAAGATGTTAAGTCTCATAATGCCCAGTAATTTCTGGCTTCAATGTCGTTCTAGCAAAATAAAAACAATATCTAAATTTTTACTTGATGTGGGTTGAAATGTTATTGCATATTTGCGTACATTATTACGACAAATAATAACAGGTCATTGACAATGAGAAATTTATACACTCCACCGAACGAGTACACAGTAACCTTTTCTACACAAGTTAATCTTTAGGATAAAAACCATTCTGCCGTCTTACAACAAATTGCTGCACACACTTGGTCACAACGAGTATTACGCGGCTTATTTGGATGTACAGATATACATACGGTAATAATGTAACAGCCACCACCACAGCGGGGTAAACCCTTTTTTGTCAACCTACCTTTCCGTTAAAGTGCCCAGTAATGGACGCTTTATCTCCATGAAATTCACATTCACCCCGGTGAACTTTAAAACGTTAATTGCAAATGAAATACAATAAAGTTACACGCTTCGCTGGATTAAGATGAAAACATTACGGTGTTCTGATTTTTATCCGGTTTTGGTAATATAAAAGATACATGCATCCTAAATGGCTTTTAAAAACGTGGTTGTGTTGAAGACAATGTTAATCCGTCGCTTCCGGTTGCCATCAAGTGGCAGCAGTGGTTAAACCAGAAACCCTATAGAGGTGGATTAAATAAAATGACGGGAGATTAACCTAAGATTTCTGACAATAAACTTGGTAGATTTTGGATCAATATAGACGCGTAATGGGAGTTAAATGTCAGGGTGGTCTACTGGTGGTAGGATATTCATATCCGCCCGGATACCACCGTACACATGGTGTTTATAACGTACAGTAATTTATAACGAAACTAGCTGTCCCGTACGGTTGCGCCTGCATGTTACTGTCCTGCTCCCATGAGTCATAGCGTCATATACATATAAACCTTCCTCATGAATCACGCCATCTATTGCTGAAAACTGCATTAAAATCCGTTGAATAGTTTTAAAGATCTAAGCGAACAGACAGCGGAAGCGATTTTTATACTATGTAAAGATGTACAGAATTGACATTTATACAATGTCATTAAAAAGGGCGAATTCAGTGGTGTACAATTTTGTAAATGCTGGTTCGTTGGCTTTTATGGCCGAGCTTCGAGTTTAAATCCGTTTTAAACCCCGGGCTTTAATGAGGGCGTTACCTGCCCGAGTGGAGTTCAAAAATTTCGCTACTGTATAGAAAATCGCACCAAAGGCTGTATATTTACTTGCATGGACGAGATTTGACGTATGGTGGCGATTTTTTTTTATTCTCTATACTCGTGTATCAAAGGGTACCGCGGCATGACAAAAAAAAACAAATGGTAGAAGAGATTAGACTATCCCGTCCACACACCCGCCACTGTAACTCCTGTGCACAAAGATCAACAGTGGCAAGAATTTTTGTTGACACCGAGCAGTGACCAGAGTCTCTGCGAATGCCTAAATGAAAGTTGAAGAGATTAGCAACATCATCAATCATCTACCTTGTGTTGATGTACAAACTATGACACTGGATGTTCTAAAAATATAAGAAGAATATCTAGTAGAAGCGTCTCTTTAAAACATGGATTTCCTAAGATAGCGGTGTCGACATTGCTCGAAGTCAGTCAACACTGATGTCACTAAAAGGTTGTCGATGAAAATAAGGCACGGTTTCCTGAAAAAGGTTTAACATGTTTCAGAGGCGTTGACGTCATGCAGGTCGCCGTACGTAAAAAAAACAAGCCAAATCTTTCTGTAAAATCTGATAGTGGAAGAAGTAAAAAAAAGTTTCAACCTTTTTGAAACAATGAGAGTTCATGGGCGGTGGAGACTTACCATCAGGTGACCTATTTACTCGGTCGCCGGCATATGCTGTGAATAAAATACGAGTCTTAACAAAGCAATTTTCGAATAATGCGCATACTATTTGTTCACATTTGTTGTTTTGCTTTGGTGAATAGAGTATCAACTATTAATTGCTTTAAGCTTGTTTCTATCCATATAAGCCGGAAACGGATTTATATACCTTTTAACTGCTGATAGTTGTGTATTCGATCGAAAACAGCTGCTTTTTTACCGACGAAAAAAAGTAGATTCTCAATTCGACAAGTATATTTGTTATTTTTTGTATGTTTAACTATAACACAGAGACATCCAATTTCAATAATTCTTTGTTTTATTTGAAAGGCTGGATATACCTCAAACGGGACTAGATTTTGATGTTTTTTACAATAGGGTTCAATCTATTCCAACGGAACTTATAAAGCCTCAAGGTATTTGATGTAACTTGCTTCGAGAATTTAAAATGCTTGTAGTGGCAGACACACACGCAAATAGGTAATGAGCGGATGACGTCACACTACACCGAAATATGTATATGTGACCGATAACACAGTGATAAGTTAAGCAAACGCACTTTAAACTGTGCATCTGATAAAACGAATAGCCATAATTAGCACATATTATGGTGCTGCCACACCGATGTTATAAAATGTTTACAAACATTTTCTAACATTAAATCTAACATTTTATAACATTTCTTAACATTTTATAACATTTCTTAACATTTTCTAACATTTCTGAACATTCTTCTTTGGCGGCTTCTTTGACGACGCCGCTCTCAAAAGTACCGCCGCCCGCTGTTAAAAAATGTTCAAAAATGTTACAAAATGTTACAAATTGTTAAGAAATGTTTACTAAATGTTGCTGCCACACCGCTGTTATAAAATGTTATATAACATTTTCTAACACCGGTGTGGCAGCACCATTAATTACTTTTTACAGCTATGATGCCTTTTTTTAGCATAGGCCGGCAAACGAGCAAGTGGGTCATCTGATGGTAAGTGATCTCCACCGTCCATGTACGCCAATAATACCAGAAGAATCATGGGCGCGTTACCGACTTTAAAGGAAAGGGATAATTAAAAAATTTGGGGAAAGGAGAGGGATTCGGGCCTCCGTATATGGCACTCACCGTACGAAACGCAGCAACAAGCCGCTACTTTACGTTGGATTTCTGTGAGACAGTGGTAACGACCTGTCGAACCGGCCCATTCATACGCCACGCTGTAGACAAAACTGTCTACAAAAGTACTATTATTTGATTTTATTATTGTATATTCTTGCTACTGTAAAATAACCTCAAATGACATCGTACCAATTAAGATTACGACAGTCTATAATCGCTTTCGTACTGCCGCAATTCATTCGTTGTCCCTCCATCGGAACAGATACAATGTGGGTTGGAGGGTGGCGGGCGTGGGCAAGGTTTAATCTTATCTAGCAAGCCTACTAGGGTTTATAATATTTCGTCTATATGAATCGCCTACGAGTATTTTAGGCTAAAAACGAAATCGACGTTCTGTAATAGAAATCCAAAATAAGTTCGATTTTCAGATGTTAAAATGTTATTTACCAAAATGTATCTAGACACATGAATATATTTAATACTAGTTTTTCCTCGGGGCTTCGCCCGCGTGTGCTTTTTCCTTGATAAAAAGTAACCTATGTTCATCAGGTATAATGTAGGATTCTAATGGTGAAAGAATTTTTCAAATCGGTCCAGTAGTTTTTAAGTTTATTCGTTACATACAAAAATAAAAATCTGTCCTCTTTAGAATATTAGTGCAGATTAAAACTTAAGAATACAACGATCCACTCTCTCAAATCATGAAATAATAATCAACATTGACAAGTCTTTTCAACATTAACGCAGTTCTGTATTTTTACTTTTCTGCTGAGGATTAACATTTCAAAGGCAGCCGTTAAAAGGGTTAATAATAAATGAAACAGCAACCGTACAATTAAACAGACAGCGTACAAGCGCGAAAAACAACTCTTAAGTTTAACGCGGGATGCGTTTTTGCTTTATTTACCACCCGTTTTGTTTTGTTGGGCTTCAGACCCGTAACTAATTGATTTATGTTCCTTGCAAAGTTTTTCCTACTATATAGAAGGAAACCCTAACTATTTACAGCGGAATTGTAAATTAACGCAAGTTACATAGTCCAATTGACATTGAAATAAAACTAATTTAAACGGATTTTATCGCGGGTTTTTTGTTTTAATTTTGGTCCCGACGTTTCGAAAGCTTTTCAGCTTTCGTGGTCACGGGGCGGGCCGCGAAATTTCCGATGACACGTTAGATTTGTCAGAGACGTTTCATATCAACAAAATCTGATGGTAATGTTAACGAAATATAAAATGGACAACGATCAACGGACACGGGTGAATCGAGCCACGCTACAAAATACGAGGGCTGTAGGTACGGAAGACCACACGCGTAGACGCACCTGACGCAATGCCGACGACCTTACAACAAAGAATATTTATTCGTACCACGTACAGAAGGTATACTCTGTAAAGGGAGGAGGATAGTTGTTATTGGCTGCCAAATTCTTTTTCCTAAATTTAAGTTCAATATGTAAACAGCTGTTACTATTCCTGTACAATAAAATAAAAATAAAAAAGTAAAGATCCGTAAACAAACAGCAACTATCGCAGGGACGCAGTAAATTGCTATTTAATTCGTGCGGATCAATATGCCAATCATTGTTTTTATTATTGGAACGTAGTTCCTTATCGCGCGTTGCGAAAGGGGGCTAGACGGAAAAAATTGGTACGAAAAGTTGGCACGAAAAATTTGTCACGACATAATTTTTTTTAACTTAATTTGATATCTAGCACACAAAGTTAAAGTCGAAATTCCGTTAATAAAACAGATGGTTGTGAAACTTATGACATTTGGAAATGTAGACGCGGTTTGAAATTTGAATTTTTGATTATAGAACACGGCCGTCCGTTATTTTTAAGTTGATAAAAAATGCTATACAATAGCTTTACCGCGGCAGTCTCCGAGTGCCACACGTCTTTTTTTTATTTCTATTTTTCTATTCTATTTCTATGTAATTTTATGTTGTCAAACAAAAATAAAGAGACCTATTTTGTTATTTCAGTTGATAATTTGAATTTTTTGCAATTTGTGTCGATTTACATTAGCCGAAGGAACTTCGTTCCTACCTGGTGTCCCACGACACACACCAATTTTTTTTTTTTAATTGAATGACGATACGAGCAAGTCGATCGCCTGATGGTAAGCGCCACGCCTGCCCATAAACAGAAGCAACACTTGAGTTATAAAGCACTGAAGGACACTGAACTGCAACACATAACATGTTCATCATAATGCCCAGTAAATTCACTGGCTTCAATGTCCTTCAAACCGAAACAAAACCGTGCTTACACAATGTTGCTTGGCGGTAGAAATAGACAAAGGGGTGGTACCGACCCAGACGACCTCTCGCATACGAGGTAACTACCACCTTGTATTATATACAATAACATCACCCCTCCCACAGTAAGCTAAAATATAAGGAATTGATACGCGCGACACCTATTGCAGTAACAGTGTCGTCAGCCGGGAGCAAGTGTTGTAGGAAGTTGTAGGTACTTATCCGTACTTGTACTCCGAGTGGGACAGGCTTGTTTAGAACTTAATCACGACAGCAGTGAATTAGTAAGCGAGTGCAGGATGTCCACGCTTACGTCACTACAAAACATCTACGTTTCCGGCCATCCTTTACCCTCATGCATGTGATGATGGTATTAGGTAAATCTTTATTGTGAACCGGTTTTGATGACTTTATTCTTGAGTTTGTATTCGCTCATGTTCAAATAAACAGATGGCTTATTTACTGATGAAGCCTAATGAAGAAGAAGTATTATCAGTATTATGCGAATATCAGAATTCCGTGTTCCGTGAATATCCACAGATTATACTCTCGGACTTGGAACAGATTCGTAAATATTTTATAGCTACAATTATTATTATTTAAAACATAACATCGGCCTGGCGCATGCGTCCTAGACCCAGACGTCTCGTCTGTATTGGATGATACGACCGCTTGTTATATATATTTTTATAACGAACGACACGCCGAAGGTGAACGTAAGGGTAAATTAAATGTTCACAAACCAATATTTATGATGTTGCACTCAAAACCTATAGATAAATATTACTCAATAACCAGTGTTACTAAATAAAATAATATGTTGCGTCGTCTCAAAGCTTCGAAGTGTTGCGGGTTGGGGATAAATTAAATAATTACGCATAGATCGATAAAAACCTGTATGAAAGTGTTTCAAATTAGGACAAATTCAACTCGATAATGTCTATATCTCCGTTAATAGTTTAAATGCATTAGTGCAACTGTTAAAATACACGGCGCAACTTAATTTTAACTTAACGTTACTTTTGAGTACAGTATTATTTTATAAACCAGATAAAACGTGAGTGTAATCAAAATATTGTTATACTGTATAAGTAACACGGTTTTTAATTAATATTTCATCCAATAAACGCACTTATAAAATAGATTCACTAATTTATCTAAAAATAGGGTCATTCATTCCACGGAAACCGTAATGACCGCCGATTACCGCGGCGGCTGAACATAGCTTGCGCGATGACGTCACTCGTTATATAAAGAAATGAAAAACTTTCGAGTAAGGAAGACACTATGTGTGTTGTATCAAATCGCTCCCTGGATACGGGCACTATGGCGGATATGATGGAATTACAATACACTTACAGAATGCGCACAGGTGCGAATCCAGGAGTTCGCTGAGGGGGGCGAGAGTTTATTACATTTACGAAGTATTATGGTGGTGAATGGGCAATTTTACTTATGTTCCGAAACGAAGTATAATAATAAAAAAATTATAATCATCTTATCTAACATGAACACGAACTTATTATTGAATCTTGCTACTAAATACACACAAAACTTATAATTCCAACACTCATCATCTTTCTTTTTGATTTAATTCGAGAGATTTGAAAGTTCCGCATACTCAGAAACTCGCCGAGCTTCATTGTTCGGTGTCAACTAGTCTCATAACTACATCCAAAGTTGATTGGTGCCAGCGATGGTGGTGTTTACGATTTACTGATTATACTTCACTCGTGGGACTTTTTGCCCCCCCGTCCTCAACTAAATCCGCGCTTGTCTACAGAACTCTATCCGGCTGGTCGGCGACGCTGCGCCCCGTTGAATACAAATTGAGATATTCTGTTCCCGGGATGTTCTTTATTTATGCACTCGTCAACGTGGCACACCAAAATATTTCCACTTCAATTTATATACAGGTTTATATATTTACCGATCCGAAGGTAGAATTTGGTTGAGTCAACAGTACAAGCGGATGTTCGTTGCGGTATCGGCAATTTTATATATTTCATGGGATTATAATCTCTGAGCGTATTTTTAATAGAAAAACAAATTTTGTTTTTATAACGAACTTCATAAAATTAGCAAAATAATGTTCTGTAACCACTAAAAAACCTGTTTATTTTCATTAGTTCCTTCGCGTTGAGAAAATAATAAGCCATCGCTGTCAGTAACTGTAGCTACACACATCTCTTGATTAAATTTAATCTCGACCAATGAGATGAGCGTTAATTAATTAGCAACGTGTACTGACTATATGCATGAATGTAGCATGTGTTTGTACTACAAAGTAGCATGTGTAATACAGGCATTAGCTTGATAAATTTGTACAATCTATTCTAATAATAAATAAATAAATACACCCAACAGTCACATACATAGTTCTGACCCCACAATAAGATACGAGTGTTGTGTCGTGGGTATCAGGAACTACGAGAGACTTTCGGTCTCACAACACCCAGAAACAAATATTTTTGGATCACACAAACATTCCCGCGGTGCGGAGATAACACGCGGCCTCTCACTTCATAGCCGGCTACACGCCCGCTGCGCCACGGAGGCTGTCAAGTACCATGATATATCGTTATAAATAAAATAAATCGCACCGTCCGTCGCTAATACTATCTTTGCACCATAAAGGTACAAGTTGGAAGCGGACGACATGACGCAGCAGCAGACGACGTGTCGCAGCGACACTACTGGTTTCTATGTATTTCTATGAAATTACCTCCGTAGTCAGCGACACGAAGCTAGCGACGCGTCGTCGAGCGGCAGACGCCAGTGTCGCCCGACCGCGGATCAGTAGTGCCGCTGACGACACGTCCAGCGAGTTTCTTTTCAAAATGAATTTCAAGATTCAAACGACAATACTGTCTGAATTCTTTAATATCGCTTTCCAAGTGGTTTTTAATCAATATTGAATAGGTTCCCTCACTTGTTCTGCATTTAAGCATAGGGCGTATGGCTTCTCGTCTTTTTCTGTACAAGTACAACAAAAACAAGTCATCATCGTCTTCTTCCTCTTCTAATAAAAGATATAAAAAAATGCATCTTGTTTCACGGAACACTCGGTACCAACTGGATTCCATCTGCTGTTGCCGTCTGCAGTCGGGTTCGAAATCATGACTGCAGCGACAGGTCGTAACGACGTGTCGTGGCGACATGAAGCGACTACACGTCGTCTGCGTCATGTCGTCCGCTTCCAACTTGTACCTTCAGCCTCCCCGCGAGACGTGGACAAATTCCCCCCAAGTATTATTAATTTCACCCTAATGACGTAATTAATCAAGATTATTACGGCTTAGAAAACTGATACTGAGAAAACACGCGATAGCTCTGACAACAATGCCGAGGTATTGATGACGGCTCATAAAAATTGGAGTAAGTAATAAAAAGAGATAACATTGAGGTATAATAACAGTGAATAAAAACATTGTTGGGAAACCTCCACACCTCAGAGTACTCCATAAAAAATCGAGTGTATGTAAAGTGTAACAGCCCACAATACAAGCGTTGTCGAAAAACCTAAACACCTCTCATAAGTACATTTATAGCATAGGCCGGTAAGTGAGCTAGTGGGTCACCTGATGGTAAGTGATCTCCACCGCCCATGTACGCCCACAATACCAGAAGAATCAAGGGCGCGTTGCCGACCTTAAATTAGGGATTGGGAAGCGGAGGGGGATTTGGGCCTCCGGATATCTCACTCACCGTCCGAAACGCAGCAGCAAGCCGCTACTTTACGTGGGTTTTCTGTGAGACAGTGGTAACCACCCATTCATGCTGTAGACAAAACTGTCTACAGCGTGGCTCTACCACTCTCTACATACATAAGTAGAGGAGACCCCAATTTCAATAAATGTTTATTAGCCTTTATGTTCAGTCGAGTAAGCGTTTGAGCCTGTTCTATTTCTATTCTGATTATAGATTATGGCTCCATCGATTGAGCCTGTTTACTTGATGGCAAAGTACATTTTTAGCAATGATAACATTTTGTAGTTAAAACATACCTTTCTATTATTGAGGCATAGCAGACTGCGGTGGGTGTATCTTTCTATCTAAAAATATTTGTGAGCCGTCACATTTTGTATTGATATACTTTGTCACTATATTCGCTTTGAGAGATAAAAATATGTATTTTGTTATAAATATTGAAAAGGCGTTCAAGGTCCAAATCGATATTCTTTATCCACAACAAATAGTTCGTATTGAGTAGGTGTTGCGACTTGTGCTGGGCTCTCCCTACGTGTATAACACAAATAAAATACGAAGATTGCCGCCAATTCCAATTCTCCAACATCTATTAGAAAAACATACGTAATCTAAGTTAGTGTCTATATCTAAACGAAACGAATGGTAAAACCAGCTTTAATAAAAACCGAATACATATCGGTCGACTTGTTTTGACGCTACGATCAGACATATAGGGGTCAAGTTAATAACACTCCTCTTTATTGTCGGGGGTAAAAAATGGAAATTACAATAATAATTATGTTGATCGCGCATTCATGTTATCGCAGCGATGCCGTCATCCTTATCAACACATTCGGGCGCTGATCAAAAGAATGATCGTAATAATTTATTTGTACTCCAAACAGAACAACGTGCCATCTAATCTTATCCCATCCTGCTGGGCAAAGGCCTCCTCTTCATGAAGAGGCATGCCTCCATCGATGTCCCTCAGCGTACTCCTACCAGCCATCACGGAAGCTATCAAGGTCACCGCGTAACTTCATGCGTGGCCTGTCCCGCCTACACTGTTCGTCTGGAGGCACCCATTGCATGACGATCCCGACCCATTGCTCTGAGCTCATACTGCCAACATCTCCAACTCAACTACACTTTAAAAAAGCAGTTTTGCTACCAATACTTGCTTTTGGTCCAAATGCTACCAATCAGCAATTCGTGTGAGGAACGTAGTACCGTGTACCTTTCACGAGATTGATTGATTGGGCATTGAAGCCATTGAAATGACTGAGCATCATGAGACTTAACAACAGGCGAGCGATCTCCTCGACTTGTCATTCAAGCTAATCAAAACTTTTACTATCGCAACCCATAGTAATTATACGTTTTAAGCCCAGTATTAAAGTTAATCTAAGTTTTGTAATAAGACCTGAAATGGCTATAGCCTTAACCAAGTTTACCTATAGCGAGTATCTCAATTACAGTGTATTCGCCTGGGGATCAAAAGGACACATTCAATTACATCAATGGTAATCTGCGCTCACCCTATAGCTTGTAGGGTTCCCCCTCGCTACAAGAGTTGGGGCGATGCACAATGCACACAAAATACATCGATACGTATGCATTGCGCACTACAAATGCAATATTACGCTAACGGTCAGTCTAGACAACTAGTGTGTATGTATGTGTACTAATAAATACGCGAAGGCCGACTTGCACAAGGATCCTTAAATCGTATTTAACCTTACTGAGTTGCTTTTCTCCGTAGAGGGAAGAAGCATTTATACAGGCCGGCATGATTCTGGCGACCATCGATGAACTCGTTGTTTGTCATTGGTCGCCAGTTTTTTGGATTGCACTACGGTTACCATCAGGTGTAGTGCCACTTTGTCGTGCTCGGACCAAAAACAAAACTAAACTGTTAAAAAGCTGGAAAGTTAATCCAAGCGGCGTAACGCTGTTACTTCGGTCCCTGTAGCCGATGAGACCTATAGAGGCGATATTTATTTATTGTATACGGTATCAATTAACAATCCACTGCTGAGAATCAGAGGAAGATGAAGTCAAAAGTGCTTCAGTGTGGATATACAATTAGGGATTCTGACACGCCACTGGAGCGTTACTGATAGCTTACTCATGCTAATCGCAATTGCCTAATTCTCTAATGACATCGTAGGACTGGTACCACAGATCCTAGTTTCCGATAAGAAAAATTGCACTAGTTACCCGGGATTAGAATTAGTGCATAATATGTGCGAAAACTTGGCCTCTATCACATCATGGGTTGAAATCCGGTTCTCCCCAGGGGGCTTGCCCCCCCTGATCCTTATCCCCTTTTCGTTTCTCCTGCCTCTTGGCCCTGGGATGAAATACTGCGGGGTCGCTAGTATTCCGTTAGCAGGGACCCCGTAGTTCAATCTCGGGAACTTTGGCAGGCCGGCATGATCTTGCCGACCTACGATGGACACATCGTTTATCGTTGGTCGACACTATTCTTGGATTGCGCTACACTTACCATCAGGTGTAGCATAGTCTCTTTGCCGAGCCAGGATAAAAAAAATAATGAAACTCTGCAATCTATGGGTGCAACTAGCACCTCTGCCTACATCTTCGGGGATACAAGCGTGAGTATATTTATATATATACTTAGGCGTGATAACAGCTTGAACAGTAATATAAAGTCACCATCCATACATACGATAAACTACAAGTACGGGTGTAAAATGACGCACACATTGTCTGACTCATTGCTTATCAACATCGTGCGACCATTTTATTGGCGGACATCGGAGATCGCGGGCAAGGCCGAACTTCGGGTCAGTTTCCTGGTATAAAACCACAAAAGAAGAAAAACCCCCAATAAAAATACAATTCCGCATTTTAAAGAATAAGATAAAAAAAAAAGTATAATTGGGAAATATGTGGTGCAACCCACAACTGATAAAATACTTTGAGCCGGGGTTATGTACTAAAGATACGGAGCCTGAGCTATGTCTACGGTGTACCCTGCCTTTAAAACTTCCCACCTTTAAATCGTAATAGGTAGCCAGCAGCAAAAAGTAATAATTCAAGGGTGTGAGTACGGACCCCTCCGTGCGCGACTCTGACTCGCGCTTGATTAGGTTACTATTGCCCGTATTCACAAACAATACCAAAGTAAGCTATTTGCCAAGTGTTACAATTCTGTGTACATTATTAGTCTGTTTTTATTTAGCACCAAATCGCGTGGGTATTTGATTGAATGTGTTTCGCTAATTGAAAACATACTTAATTTCTATAGTCGATGGTTGGCGTTATTGGTCGGGGAATCCCCGCTGCCCGCTGCAAATGCACTCCCTTGCACCCTGCAGTCGGCGCCTATGCTTCAAACAGTTATTTTCAGATACTAAAGGGTGATGGGACTGGACGATAGTCATGATTATTGAAGTAAGATTATTTGGCTGTATGCAAGCATATGTTACATACTATTTTACTGCTGGATTATCTGTGCAGGCAACATGTTAAAAAAACAACACTGACATTCCCACTTCCCATGTTTTTATCTTTGTAGTAATTGTAGTTGTTTCTAAGCAAACTATTTTCAGTAAATCTAGTTAAAGAATTCTTGTTTTATTATCATAAACCTGCGCAACGATACCCTAAAATCCAGTCTGAGCTGCAGCCAAAACCCCAGCGATGGTGACTATCTAGCATAGCAATGCAGGTAAACCTGGTAAGTCTCAAGCGAAAGTTCCCACTTTCGCTTGAGACTGAGTACCTCCCAAACTGGGATTAAGGGTGAAATAGTTCCACTAACATGTGCTGATCACCTGTCAGTGCAGACATCCTCACTATAAATACAAAACAAAGGTGACAGGAAACATAGGTAATGAGTACGGTGACAAACTTCAGACTGGACAAGTTATTTTGTGCGAATGCTGAACATTTATTATCTACATTTCACAACAATAACCACTTGTGTAGTGTAAAATAAAGTGAAGTAATTTTAACTTAGAACTCTATTATAGAGACCTCAGTAACTGTAACAATTATTGTGCTTGCAACACCTTGAAAAGCTTTTTATTATATTCATCAACCCGAGACCATATAGACAATAACAATATAAGAAATAGCATGTGACTTCATTGGCAATGATTTATTAGATGTATTTTTAAGAGGTTTAAATGGACATTCACAGTGCAATAACAGCAGCATACAGCTGAATGACGAGCAAAGCCGCACCTCATCTTAAGACAATCATGTTATATGCCACCTTTCACAATCTGTTCAAATTAATAAATGTTTAGCATTTTATTAGAACCAAAGGCCATCCCATAGAGAAAAGAGTTCAGTTAAGTCAGACATTTATCCCATATCACAAAACACAAGATTTTTACAAAGTTCAAGAATAATTAAATATTGTGTAAAGGCTATTTAAAATGTGAGTAATTGCTATGCATTATAATTATTAATTGTATCTTAGATAGGTAGTTGGTTGTGAAAACTACAAGACATTTTTCCATAACATGTGTTACACTAAAAAGCATGTTACACAAACTTCATTACAAGTGGTATAAGAAGAGGTGGAAGATGTTTCTTTAGCAAATACTTACTCATATAGGTAGCAGTTGGTAAAAGTGTATTTTCAAATATTACATTACCATTGTAAATACTTCATAGACAAATACTTTGTAAGAAATATTTTTTTTTGTTAAATTTATAATAATTAGTATATGTTGTATTTTATCAACAAACCTACGTTACATATCAACAAAAGTTTGTTGAAGATATTGTCATAGCTATGGGATTAGATAGAAAAATTAAAATCAATCCAGTCAGAAAGTGTAACATCAATTATATTTATTCCTAGTACAAGTATGTAACTTGTAAAATAAATGCACATAGATTTATGTAGTCCTTATGACTAGCTATGTATTTTTAATATCTCGCACTTACGTGTAAATAAGTACATACAAATTGTTAGGATGTGTGTACTCGTGTGCGTTGCGGCGATGCTACACCGGCGTAAGTTGTTTGTAAACAAATCAACATATGTTAATATTGCCGGTTTACAAGCGACTATTTATTGTCGTCTTTAACATTTTGCTGCCATGAACAAGTGAAAATATCTATGTTTCTCGCCTGTAAACATGAAAGATTTCGCCGTTCCAAGCGCCCGCGACTCTTGTGCCGACTCTGCTAAAACACCATGCGGCGTGTACGCGCCAAAATTTTTGACAACACTCGCATACTTCTGTTACGCACTAGCGCATTTATTCGAACCTTTCATTTACTAGATATAAGCTTATTTAATTATTTTGCATTCCGTAACGCAAATAGAATAGCATAAATAATTAAAAAAATATATTATCCAGCATAAATTATTACGCCCCTAGCGGTGAAAATACGAAACATAACGTAATGGCGGACACACAGTAGTTTCGATGACTTAACATCTAAATGCGCAAAATACTTACACTTTCCTCCTCTTTTTCCATCCCTGAGGGCATTTGAGGTACTGCACGATTAATCGCCGAGTAGTCCGGTAGATCCGGAAGCTCCTCGGCGAGATATATGGGCATTGGTTTCGACGCATCCAGGGCCCTCGCCCTAAACGAGAGCTTCGACATTTTGTTGACAGAACAAAACACGCTAGCGTCGACACAAAAATGCACTTATAAAACACTTTATAGCTCCTCCAGGAGGTCCCAAGGGACCGTAAACTGAACTTTGCACACTCTAGTTCGTTCCCATGGTTAATTTTTGCACGCACTCAGTCACAATTAATGAAAAACACTATCGAAACTTTACATATTGAGCGTACTTTACAGAAAGCCATCATGGCGGCTTTCCGTTTGGCGCACGACCATGACCAACTTCCACCTCGTATGACGTGCGCGGGAAGGAAACACGCGGAGCCAAAGCCGGCAGTTTCAATACTTATTTAATTATATCACATTCTCGTCCAATAATGGTAATTAAATAAACTTTATAAAAATATTAAAATATTATTCACGATCTGAATTTTTAAATTATATATCTTTTTTAGAAAATCATTGAAAAATAAATGAAATGGTATCATAAACTGCTTGTCACACCATAGACAATAAAGTTTCTCCTTGACGTTTCGTTATACGTAATAAAATATTATGGAAATATTTGATGAATTTCCTTTGAAAATTATAAAAATAAGTAAATAAATAATACAGTCAACCTGGGTAACTTAAGCTTTCAATGTAACATTGACTCACTAACTTGTATTTGAACGTTTAATTTTTTCTCTTCTTACTGATACACTGTATAATAATAAGTTGTTTAATTTATGAAAGTAAAAAGTGTTTTTAAACGAAACCTGCAGTGACAATTGATATTTATCAAATATATATTTTTTTCTCACCATTCAAAATTTGGGCGGTAAACAGAGTTAGAAATATACTTGCTAAAAAGTTGTGTATAGCAATTACTACAGAGGAACTACAGAAGGCGAGTTCAGGTTTATGTTGAAGAATCATATGTTTTTTATGTAATAACACTGAAATATCCCGCGATATTGATAAATTATTTAAAAAATCTTTAATTAATCTTCGAGCCGTTTCATTTTCAGACCATTTGGGGTAACATTAGCTCCGGGCGAGGACAGACAATGCGTGAAAATTTCAATTATGCAAAAAAGTTTTGAAGGGTGGAAGTGGCCATCAAAGCTTGACATATTTAATTGTCACCCCCAAAATATAGTTAGTCGATTTGGAGGATCTAAAATCACAAAACGAGGCGATTCTTATGCGATTGATGATCAATTTCTATACATGGTATGGGGGAATTGAAAGCCGATATTATGTTTCTTTTTTATATGTGATTGAGTTTGTTTTATTATTTTAGGCATTGCTCAATAATTATAAGTACATCAAAACCTGATTAATACAATAATAACTTGATTTAAGAGGTCCATAAAATAGAAGTTGATTTAGATAAACCAGGCAGTATAATATTGTATTAATATGGCAACCCTACGTTGCCACTAAAAAGGAGATAGTGATATAAACGAAATGTATTTTTTTATCAATATGACAAGCTAATTTTACCGAGGAGTAAAAAAAACTACATAAATTAGAGATTTTCTTCATCAACTCCTCATACTTATTAATGTTACCCAAATGTCAGTGTAACTTTGGCTCACCAAATTTTTGGTAATTTAAGGGTCTTTTATTTATCGTTTTGATAAATAACACAGGAATTTAGATTATAGAGGTCAATATCCCACTAGAAACACTCATTTATGACAAATAACAATAAAAGTGAATCCGTACTACTATAAATTACCTCTAAAGTGAGCCAAACTTACCCAGGTTGACTGTACATAAAAGTATGTACATAACAGGTAATTCATTATTAAAAAACTGCATAACATATTATCGTAACAGGTAATATTAATATGGGTGAAAATATTAATAGCCATAATATTTTTACCGGTCTGAAGTAGCCATCAGTCATTACTATAGTACTGTTGAAATGAGAAATAAATAAAAAAAACATAAATCCACATAAAAAAATCCCGCAGACTTAAACTAGACTCGTAATACAGTTGCAAATTGTTTGTTGTCATTGTGAAAAACCCACCACAGTGGCTCGTTCAAGCGAGTCGCATTCTGGGGTCAGGTAGTGTATATCCAGTAACATCAGGCCGACAGAATTTTATCGACTGTTTCTTGAAGGTCAACATTATATTTGGACTGTACTGTCCAACATCATCATGTCCAGTGTAGTCACTTTCTCGTGCCAGGATTTAAAAAAAAAATTCAATACATTTGCTTTTTTGGAGAACCCATTCTCAAGGTAGTGGTTACATTCTCTTTGACCCAAAGAGAATATAACCACTACGTTGACTTTGACCAGTGCAAAGGATACAGATATTATTTTCTCATAGCGTCAACACTGTTTTCTTTTGGTGACCAAATCTTAAAATACCAATAATAAATGTAAAAATTCTGCCTAACCCTGTCAAAGTGTGGGCCGAATAGGGTTACCAGGTGGGAAAAATTAAAAGTCCCGACAGAAAGGCTGGTATAAAGGTTAACTTGGTAAATTCTTATATTGGTCGACTCCATTCTTGAATTGCGCTACACTTACCATCAGATGTGGCGTAATCACTTTGCCGATCCAGGATAATAAAAGAAAACATCCCCCACTCTGACTCACCTTCACCGGCTGGTCAGAGTGGAGTCGCAAGAGCTTTCTGCTAGAGGGTTGGATGTGAAACGTAAGTGGTTACAAGGCAACCTGATGGGACCCTGAGGGAGGATCGTTGTTTAAAGCCTAGTGACACATCTTCACCATTTAGCCACTCATCTGGTGTTGCTCCCTTATTACTTTTTGTAGCGACTATGGGGAGCCCATCTACCTAAGTTGGCGAGTCACCACCTGCCTATTTTATCCGTGTTTTTACGTAGGTCAAGCAAGTGCCGGAATCATCTCCATAGACCCGGTTACCTCAATGAACAAGTATAGATTTATGTCGATCGCTACAATAGTCCTAAACCGGTGGCGGTCCTTGAATACACTTTTATAGCATACTAGCTATTGCCCGTGGCTCCGCCCGCGTGAATGTTATTTTTCTGGGATAAAAGGTAACCTATGTTCATTAGGGATCATGTAGGATTCTCTTTATAATACTAGTTTAGATACAGGGACAGCCGTCGGGCGGATCGCAATATTAGATAATATTTGTCTAACGGGCCTCTAAAGCAGCGACAGCTCAGCGTGGAGTGGTATGGACTGTCGAGACGAAAGTCGCAGGTTCGAAACCAGCCCCAAGAGCATACACCACTGACTTTTCTAAGTTATGTGTATATTAATTGTCGCTTGCTTTAACGGTGAAGGAAACATCGTGAGGAAACCTGCATACCTGAGAATTCGATAAGATTTTTCGAAGGTATGTGAAGTCTGCCAACCCGCAATGGGCCAGCGTGGTGGACTAAGGCCTGATCCCTCTCATTCAGTAGAGGAGGCCCGTGCCCGGCAGTGGGACGAACATAATATATAGGGCTAATAAAACACAAAAAAAAAAACGGGCCTCTACCTGTTGCCTTCAGCTCCACGCACGCCGACCAAAGATCCGAGACTGTATAGTCCCGAGATCGGAGATATGGTAAGAGATAATATTGTAACTATAATGTTATATCGTTTCTCCACCTATATGCATAGTTTTTATAGCATAGGCCAGCAAATGAGCAGTGGCTCACCTGATGGCCCACAATACCTAAAGAATCATGGGGCGCTGCGAACCTTAAAGGCAAGTGGTACTTATGGGATTGGTATTGGGACAATTTGCATATATTTGCGGTTCATACTTATTATTATTTTAATATTTTACTCGATATGAGTATCGTAGCTGCGTATGTTTTACACAAGCCTTGACTCCGCTAAGGAAACCGAGAATAATAGATTTTTCTTAGACATTTTTTATTTTATTTCTTTATCCTGGCTTGGCAAAGTGACTACGTCACACCTGATGGTACGTGTAGCGCAATCCAGGTTTATAATAGGCTTTGGATTCCGGAATTACATAAGCTCGCGCTTTTGTGGGTGATTCTTCGTTTTGGCGAAAAACCTTTTTCCGGCGGTATTGCATTTTGCTAAAAACACTTACACACTAAAAGCGTATTGCTAATTAATACTCATGAACCGAACTTGAAGTCGCAACATTTAATTTAGTGCTTAAACAAGTCATAAACAAAGATTTTTATCAAAATAGCACGTAAATCGTCATTCACCTCCGTTTCCAAACATATATCAGTAACAGTTTCAGTGTCGTGATTTATACAAGCGACTGAATAAAAAATATATAACGATATTTTTAAACCATTGAATAACATATCTTCTTAAAATAAAATAATAATGTGAAATTTATTAAATAAAACTATTTTTTTTTCTTGCTTAAAATTTTGTCACAAGCAAAACGTCATTAATCGCATCCAAGTTGTCGAATAGGGTATTTATCAAAGTTAAACATGAAATTTATATGTGACGCAACCCACCCCTCCCGTGATGCATACGGTACCCGTGACCGATACGCCGAAGGAGATACACGCGTTATTTTTGCCAAAATTTAGCCAACATTTTCAGTTCTCCGGAATTTGTCACAAAATTTGTCATTTGTTTCATCAAACTTATCTAGATAATGTGTAATGCACTGTTGTTCAATAAGAAATTATTTTATTATACTATCATGATTAAGTCTTTACGCGAAAATCTTTACTTGCAATCTCGTTTTATAAACATGTCTCAACAATTCTAAGCAAAATCCGTCATTATTCGCTACGTCATTTGTGGCAAAATTGTTGTTACTCCTAATGACCCATGTTGAACAAAATGACTGTACGTAAAGAAATAATTATTTTCATAGACACATATTTTAATAACCGTTTGTGAGATCCTTATTGAGGTGAAGTAAACAACAAAAATAATCATTTAAATGATTTTTATTACAAATTTGTACCATTATAATTTAAAAAAAAATTACGTTTTGAAAGATTTGAAGAATTTGAAAGATTATTTATTCACAATTTAAAAATGGTACAGGACTCGTATTTATTGCATGCTGGCATGCCCTCTTATATCCGTTCTTAGTATAATGGTTAACGATTGAGCCATAATTATGGTAAATAGAAATTATTTTTGTAATTTTTCTTTTTCTTTCTAGACGATTTTGTATTTGTTTTGTATATGTCGGAGCATAAAGAGTACAGACACTGAATTGAACTATTTAAATAGCGTTATTCTACGTCAATTGTCGGTACCGCCACTCATATTGATAATTTGAGGGTGGTTTGCGTTGTTTACCCAGTAATTCTACTTTCGAAGTAGGGATAATGAAAATCCCTCTATATAAAGTGGCGTCTTGTCATTTCAAGATCAGTTGAGTTCCGTCCGCGAGTCGTAAAAGTCGGGAACTGCTAAAATTATGGCAGACTAGAGTCATTTGAGTACAGTGTCAATCTTAATAACTAGTTGACCGCAAATAACGTGATTTATAACCGCGAAGTGTTTCGGTTCAAAGTGTTAAAGTATCCTCAGCACTGTAACGGATGGTTTTTCTGTCGCCGGCTCTTTTTCCCACCTAAGATTGTACCTCCGAGCCGGTAGTAACTTAAAAGAGTGAATAAACGATAAAGTGATAACCCTGTGTCGTTATTATTGCGAGTTTTCATTCGCCGTACATCTTGACCACATCAAGTAAAGACTAAGGGTTGTAAAACCCTCCTCTCTGACACATCTACATGGAGCTCGCCGCGTCATCAGAAGTGGGATGAGTCCACAGCCTATCCATTGAACACGCCCGAGGAATTGCAACTGTCTACGAGTAATTTGGTGAGTCTATTCCAATTTATTGGATTTTTGAGTAATATTGCCATGTGATGAGTTGGATCATCACGGCGATCCATGGTCCGGCAGTCCAGTGCCATACAGAAATTGATTCAGTGTAAAATCATTGCATTGCTGAATTTGATGGTGTTCAGAAATGTAAATGAATAATTATCTACCCCATATTTATCAACAATTCCAATATCTTGAAAGTTACAGATGTTAGTTTACTACCCATGGATACAAAAGGTCTTACATATGGTGCGGATGATTGAGTCCACACCTACAAAGTTAATAATCGTGTTCCAGTAATATTTATCACTTGTGGGTGACAGGCGTACGTCTTCCCCTTCATTTACATGTTCTTCTTATGTGTTTCATGTTCAAATCGATGCCTGTGGTGTGGCACCGGCGCTGGAGTTCCCAATCGTTGAACCATAACGTGGTACCCACGGTGTGGCGGTTCACGCGTACGGCATACAATGCTGCTTTGCGGGACGATTGTGATCGAACGCATTTACGAGTATTGAGTATACGTCGAGCAACTAACAAGGATTTGGTGAGATCTTTCCATTTTTATGTAAATCTTCGCTACAGTTCCTTTAGTTTGTCGAGAGTAGGAACGTGTTCCCGACACCGCCGTCGACCCGGATGTCGATGAGCCATTAAACCCACTCTCACCGTTGACGTACGAAGAAGTAAGCCAACTGGTCAGGTCACTCAAAAGACATAAAGCCCCCGATGGCGACTGTATTCCCACCCGCGTCTTTAAGATACTCCCCAGCCATCTGCTGGAAACCAAAACCAAACCAAGCCGGGTAAATCCACTACCGAACCGACATCTTACCCAAAGAGCTAAGGAGGCTAATGGGATGGTACGGGCGCATCGTCATCGATCGCTTAAAAGTAGTTATTAGGAATCACAACCTGCTCCTCGAGGAACAGTTTGGATTCAGAGCCCGACATAGTAGCGTACACCAGGTGCTCCGCTTCACGGTGCACATCTACGCAAAATTCTTTACTAAGACCCCCACCGGAGTCATATTTTTCGATGTCGAAAAAGCTTCTGACAAGGTGTGGCACAATGGCTTGCTTCACAAGCGATACACCATAAACGTGCCCAGTCATCTCGTGAAAGAAAGAAAGCTTCGCGGCTTCATATATCGCGTGGAGGGAAGCCTCTTTTCCCGACACACTATTACGGCTGGAGTCCCGCAAGGCTCCGTCCTATCTTCCCTTCTTTTCACGCTATATACTAGTGACATTCCCAAACCAAAGTACGCCCATCTGGCGCTCTTTGCCGACGATACCGCGATCTATGCATCGCGCAAACATCCGATTTATGCGGTTCGCGTTTTGCAAGCCGCTACCGACAATCTCAGCAAGTGGTGCCACAAATAGCGAATCACCATCAACCCAACTAAAAGCGCCGCGACCCACTTTGACCGATATCCAGGTCGTCTTGCAGATTCAGTACATGTTTAACATGGGCATTCCCTGGACCAAAAACGGCTAAATATCTAGGAGTGAACCTCGACCGGAGGCTTGCCTTCGCTCCACATATAAATGCAGTACGTGCGCGAACTACACTCGCGTGCAGCTAGCTTTACTGGCTGCTTAATAATAAAAACGAACTCTTGATCCGCAACAAGATTAGGACATACACCACGTGCATTAGGCCGATCATAACGTACGCGTCGCCTGCGTCCGCTCATGTCCCCGAAGTCCGATATAGACGCTTGCAAACCCTCTAAAATCGTTTTCCGCGTAAGATTTCTGGGGTCCCGTGGTTTGTGAGAAATCACAATCTCCATGTGGACACACATCCGGCAGTTCATGAAAATGAACAGCAAGCCCTATTTCGATCGCACCGCTCACCATCCGAATACGTTTATCCGTAAAGCATCAATATATACTCCCTTTGACCGTGCAAAGTGGAGAAAAACCGCGTAGCGTCCTCACCGATCCGGACGATGCAACCACTCTAGCACAACAACAATACTCTACAAGACCGACATATCGTCCTAGCCGCCGAGGACCGCACTGCGTTCCCCGTAACTCCGACCCTAGTACCGGCCCGCGAGCCGATGATGATGACAAGTATAATCCTCCAAACCAATAATCGCAGATGCCTCTGCCCACAGCGTGGTCACTTAAAATTAAGGGTTGAGAGCGCTTAAAGCGCTCACCTGAAAGTCCGGTGAAGCTGTATATAGCAGACTAGCGTCAGGCTTACAGCAAGCGTCCAAACAAAACTTTTGTCGAAAAGATAAAAATATTAAGAAGTTCAGGCACACACGAACCTGTCCTCCTTACCAACAGACCAATAGACAAATAGGGTAACCAGCCCCAAACTCACGATCTTCCTCTCCAACAAACCAATAGTCAGGAACGAGCCGAGCAATCGTGCAAGTCGACGTTGAAATAATCGGATCAGCTTTTTCCTACTTATTACTGTGCCGGGTCACTAGAAATTCTGATGAGTTTACCATGTAATAACTGAACAATATGTTGAAATCATTTATGGTGACAGGCCAAAATGTTATTTGATTTCAGAACTCCGAGAAATCTACGAGAACCTCCGAGAACCTAAAATGTTATTTGTTTTCAGAACCTCCGAGAACCAGAACCTCCGAGAAATCTACGACAACCTCCGAGAAATCTACGAGAACCTCCGAGAACCTAAAATGTTATTTGTTTTCAGAACCTCCGAGAACCTTTTAGATATCTACGAGAACCTCCGAGAAATCTACGAGAAATCTACGAGAACCTCCGAGTACCTGATATCCTTAACAACAATAACCCAAGTCTGAAGAGTGATACCTCTGAGCTATACCATGAGTTACCCTTGAGCAAACCACGGGTCCTTGATGTATCCACATGTGAACCCTGAGATACCGTGGGGAAGCCTTGTGGAACTATGGGTAGACATGTATACACCACAGATTCTAAATTAATAAGGCAGTGCACTTAGGATATCTTTGTGTACTGTTGTAACAACAATAACCCTATAAAAATAAGCAACATGGGTTGCTTACTACCATATACCAGATACCTACTTAAAAGGAGTTATTTCTCTTCTTTCAGGTCAACGAGAATCGACGAGATCCAACGAAAAACTACGAGAATCCACGACAGTCTACGCGAATCTATAACAATCTACGAGGCAAGCGTAGAGCACGCGCTGCCCTACAGCATGGCCGTATCGGAGCATGAGGAGTCAACGAGAGTCGACGAGATCCAACGAAAAACTACGAAAATCCACGACAGTCCACGCAAATCTATAACAAATCTACAAGAAGCAATAAGGCAGGCGCAGAGCACGCGCTGCCCTACAGCATGGCCGTATCGGAGCAAGAAGAGTCAACGAGAATCGACGAGATCCAACGAAAAACTACGAGAATCCACAACAGTCTACGCGAAACACTCTACGAGAAGCAATGAGGCAGGCGCAGAGCACGCGCTGCCCTGCAGAATGGCCGTGTCGTGGCATGAAGAAGACGAGGCAGGCGCAGAGCACGCGCCGCCCTGCAGAATGGCCGTGTCGGAGCATAAAGAGTACAGACACTGAATTGAACTATTTAAATAGCGTTATTCTACGTCAATTGTCGGTACCGCCACTCATATTGATAATTTGAGGGTGGTTTGCGTTGTTTACCCAGTAATTCTACTTTCGAAGTAGGGATAATGAAAATCCCTCTATATAAAGTGGCGTCTTGTCATTTCAAGATCAGTTGAGTTCCGTCCGCGAGTCGTAAAAGTCGGGAACTGCTAAAATTATGGCAGACTAGAGTCATTTGAGTACAGTGTCAATCTTAATAACTAGTTGACCGCAAATAACGTGATTTATAACCGCGAAGTGTTTCGGTTCAAAGTGTTAAAGTATCCTCAGCACTGTAACGGGTGGTTTTTCTGTCGCCGGCTCTTTTTCCCACCTAAGATTGTACCTCCGAGCCGGTAGTAACTTAAAAGAGTGAATAAACGATAAAGTGATAACCCTGTGTCGTTATTATTGCGAGTTTTCATTCGCCGTACATCTTGACCACATCAAGTAAAGACTAAGGGTTGTAAAACCCTCCTCTCTGACACATCTACATGGAGCTCGCCGCGTCATATATGTTTGATTTATAAGATTGTGCACCAATACCAGGTAATCCAAAAACTCAAAGAGAATTTAAATGTAATTGAAGCACTGATTCATGTAGATTTTTCAGAAAATTACTCTCTGAAATTTTCAAAAGTGCAATCGATGCATTTTGGTGCAAATCGCCAGCAGGTATCCATCATTGTTATTTATACTCATATTTTTTCAACTGGAAGCGTGTCTCCAACGTCGTTTTTTACAGTTAGTAAATGTCTTCGCTATGATGTTCCTGCATTTGGGCACATTTAGATCCACTTATAGAAGAAGTTAAGGCATTGAATTCTTTCATAGATACAATGCACTGTTTATCAGATTCACCTTCGTGACAATATAGGAACAAAAGTATGTTTTACGTAATTAGCCAATTAGGGTTTAACCACGAGCTTAGCAGAATCACGTGGAACTATTCAGAAGCAGGCCACGGTAAAGGTGGTGTAGGTGCGACTGTCAAAAGGACAGCCGATCAAATGGTTAACTTTGGTTGGGATGTCGGGTCGTTCAAACAATTTTATGAATAGATTGAAAACTAAGTAAACATAATAGTAAAAAATGTTGAAGAAAAGGATATTTTAAGCAAAGAAAAACTGATCCCGTTTAATTTAAAACCATTCAAAGGCACCTTGTCTGTTTATCAGGTTTTATAGGATAAATTTGTGAACAGGACGATTTTGAGAAGTATGAGTAGCTTTCTGTGTGACTTTTTTGAAATATGCGTACATGGAAAGCATCTTGGGTCGATAATTAACATACCAGATTCAAAAAAAGAAAAAAAATATCCAGAAATAGTGCTTCTTACTAGTCAGGTTAATCCAAAGGTCAAAATTCTATCTGATATCAATGTCACCTATCTGATTACTTCATCAACACTTCAAAAATGGCGTTAGGCGTAATACCTTGTCTTATACCGAACACCCCTTCTTAAAAACACACAATCTTTTATAAGAGCAACTACAACACTCACAAACGTGAATTAACGTTGATTGTCAAGTAATTTCTTAGATTACGATTATTTCTACACTCAGAGACAGTTACTGCTTTACTGAGTATACAAATAATCATAATTGACGTCTCTGAGAAATAACTGAATTTTAAAATATTACTAATAAATACTTAAGCTTAATTGACGTTTCTGAGGACGAAAGATAGTTTTAATTTTTAAAATTGTAACAGATACGATGTAATTTTGAGTCGTAATCGTTTTGCATGGTGCGTTTGATTATTTAAGTTTTCTGAAAATTCAATAACAATGTATATCATCACTGTATGGAGCTGCTCGGTCTGATTAGGTCAGCATATTAATTGTTTAATTAAAGAAAAAACGGAATGGACAATATTGGGCATATAGGCAAAGTTGTGGCAAAGTGTACTGTTAGTATTTTGTAGTTGATTTCGAAATGAAAATGTATAGTAAAAAAACTTGCTAATGTAACGCGACGTACGCGCACCGGGCCGAAAGGCTCGTGTCCAGATCCTAAGTTAATTTCCGCGTCCCGCCAACCCTTCCGCCGCAAGGCCGCGCCGGGAGGATCACGCCACCGCTCGCCGGTCGAGCGAAAGCATTAGAAAGTGTGTCCACGCACATCAATTCGCCGATTCCGCGACCGCGACCCGCGCCCCACGTTGGGCGCCACTATAACTGTCCACTAATTAATAATTAACCTAAAATCGGGAGACAAAATACTTATTTTGTTATTTTCTGTAATTGTATTGTGACTATATATAATTATGATAATGCCAAAAATTTAAGTTTTTAATTAATGTTCATTTTTTTGGGTCGATTTTGATCTTTTTCTCATTCTGTGTAACATAAAGTCATTGTCATCACCAAAATTGTCATTCATCGGAGGTGTACGTCATTATCCTCAACATGTCAATTTCTTTCGATTAGATTATCTCGTAAAATAAAAGAAAGTTTTATGGGCCCTTTATATTATTTTGTTGACAATAGTGTGTACAATTTACCTAGCCGCAAAACAAAAGAATTTTCAGGGGTTTTACAAAAAATCATAAAACCTGTCAAAAATAACATTTTTCCAAGAAACACCCTTGTCTCCAAAGGGATAAGACAATTTTGTTTAACTTGTGCATCATAGGTATAGAAGGCAGGTGGGCGCCATAACTCAAAATGGCGTGCGAGCATTGTTTAGGATATAGATTCTTAGTAAGACACACACCAGTGGCGAAGGTTGAAAGTTTTTAAAAGGCAATCCGATACGACGCCAATTTTTTTTTAAATTCTATCTGCTTATAATGTTATTTCTGTACCTGTTTATTATTTGACAAGTTTGTATAGTTATCGAATCACATATATGTATCTTTCTCCACTGTTACCGTTACGATATGGGAACCTTCAAGAAGAGAGCATATTCTTTCCTAAAGGCCGGCAACGCATTTGCAAGCCCTCTGGTGTAGCAGGTGTTCATGGGCGGCGATGATCACTTTCCATCAGGTGAGCCTCCTGCACGTTTGCCCCCTTTTTTAAAAAAAAACTAGCACGCTCATCCATCATCATTAAATAAAAATAAAAGTCAAATTTCATGTTTATTCATATTATACATTTGAAATAATTCGGTAATCATAACTGTTTCATAATAAAATAGAGAATAAATGAATAGTTGTGGTGGAGAAATTAAATTGTATTGAAGTAAATATAATCCATATGATAAAAGATTTAAAATGGTTTATTCCCATACACCCATGACAGCACTGGACCGTCATGGATATTAGGTATAAATGCATAAATAAATATCAAGTTGCTGGACATTAGAAAGTGCCAATATCTTCTCGTTACACCATAAAACATACAACATGAGTTGTCATATTTGTTTTAATTATTTATATAGATTATTATGTCGACAATTATTTTTATATTTAGAATAGTGCAATTTTTAAGCGGCCAGCGCACGTCTTCAATGCGCTTTCTCCGCAATGTAGGATAAGTATTTGTCTAACATTTCATTTCCAATAATGATTTTATATCCATTAAATTATGTTTATTTCATTAAGTATATTTTTAATTAAATTTAATTGACAAAGAATTAAACTACTTCATTCATTAAAGACACCTAAATAAACATTTTATAAATAACATATACTTATACTCAGCGAGGGTAGACTTATTTTAGGATCTTATATGTAATTATGTCAATGGAAATTCAATTAAAAATACACGTAATTTATAACAATTTAATTAATTCGATCCGCGAAATCTTAATATAATGAGCAGGACGTCTAAAGATATTTTATTGTTTATTTACAATAATGATTTTTTTTTAATAATTATAGTACATACATATTTTATTTAAATTTATAATACAAGGAATGCTTAAAATCGTATTGAAGGTTTCTAATGGCTGTTACAGGCGAAGCGTTAGAAGCGCAGAATAGATTAAAAAAGTGTAAATAGTTCTTAAATGTATATTATGCTTGTTTGATATAATTCAAATTAGTGTATAAGCACATGTATCCCGCGACAGTGGTCCATTAAGATATTTATTATATTTATTTATTTAAGCTCAAGTATGAATCCCTAAAGTATAACAAGTATATCCACGGTTATCCGAGCTATTCCTGTCCCAAACCCTGATGTGATAGCGATCCTATCGGCATATCGGGAGCGTTTGGAAATTCCTGACAGCTCATGTTATTTTTCGAATCAAAAACTCACAATAATATTGATTGTCCGACCTGAATTTTGGACCTTACTGGTTTGTCCACCAGGTATGTAGGTGTCATTTGTCAAATGAGGCGACTATGGGATTATTTGCGACATTCGTTCACCAGCCGGCCCATGCCCTATCAGGGAGTCTTGGCGTCCACAAGGTCATTTAATTTTGATCTATTATATATATAATATGATATATAATTTGATATATTATGTATACAGTTCTGCAATTAAACGAAAAAACGTGGGATATCGAAAATAGAGGCATGTGACCCGGATGGTATGGCATCCGTAGCATATTCGTACTAATTCGTAAAACCGAACATTGCCAAAGCGCATAGTTTACGTCGACGGATTGTTCTATGATTTTTCAATATTTTTTAAATCCCATTTGAAACCCTATGCGTACCAACTAAGAATAGGATCGCGCTTGCTGCCAACTTCACACGATAACTGTCAAAATAGTACTGCTAGCAAAAAAAAGTTCAAAAAAGAAATTTCATATATTTTTTATTGTTCATAGATATAGATTTAATTATTGTATAATCATTATATTCATTTAAAAAATACTATTCTTGAATATTATTAATGGATAATTATGGATAAATTAATTATGGAACTGTATGGAAACATGTTATTTTTATAAATATGCTTTTTCTTTGAAATCCTACTCATTTATAATTAATTTGGCGTGAAATGTATTAGAAATACCAAAAAGCATGCATTAAACATTTAAACTGAATATAATTTGTTTACTGATTTTTTTGCACACCATACACTTTGGTAATGAAGTTTGCGCATATTGCTGAACAAAATGGCGTCTTGACAGTCCTATTCTTATTTGGCACGCATAGTAATGCATTTTAAGCTATTTTTGCGCCTGTAACATACCATATGTGGGAATTTAAAAAAAAATGCCATCAGCTTTAATAATATTTAGGAGCGATGATAAGAAGATTGTCAAGCCATAGACTAAGTTTATTATTATATTTAGTTAAATGTCCTAAAAATGATTATTTTTACAAATGAACATTATGATCAAGATTTCTTGTTTTTCTAAAAAAGTAATAAGCTAATGTACGATAACATGATAAAGGTATGTTCTTTATAATAATAGGTATGTTTATAATTCATATCTTATCCGATAAATGCAGATATCGATACTTTTTTTTGCTAACACTATCCATAATCCATACATGTTTCAAAAAAACGTTTATAATCACTAAAACCGACGGCACGGTTTAAAATTAAAAAAGAAAAAGACAATTTAAACAATAATTTATTCGGATAAATGATTAAAATTGACAAAAATTAAAAAATACGATTTCAATATTCCATTAGCGCGAGTTGAGTATCATAATTCATTAAATTTAACGTCATTCCATCCTTTTCCACATGCATACATCCATCTCACTAAAAACCTGTCACTGTAAAAAATATCACTGGACTACATCCATCACCAAACCTGTACAGAAAACGCGCGAGAAAAATCCAAAATAACAGACAATACCAATGTGACTCGCGTCATTTATGGTACAGACTCGGTGACGTCATTAGGACGACTGTAGCAAAATCACCTGAGTAACATTTTCTAATAAGTAGTGATTAATGTGTGAAAATAAATAGTGTAAATATTATTTTGATTACATACATCAGATCAATTCAGTATAATTATCGTAATAAATAATTGCATTAAATATATTGAGTGAGATAAATGTTGCGATAAATAAAATTAAACGTTACTCGTGTAAACTTTGCTACAGATTAGATTGGGGCGTATTTATCTATTCAGTTCATCGATTGTACAATTGAAAGAACTTGTGGGGTGTTTTTTATTACCTCATTACCCGACAGAGAAAGTTTACATACAAATATCTAGACCGATTTGTTTTGGGTCCTTCGAGTAGGATTTTTTCAAATTACCCTCATACTCCTCTCCAGATAGTCAAGGTTTCACTATGGAGGATGCTCAAGACTGGGTAAAGTGGAATATTCTAATTATAGCGGGTACACACGATTCTATTTTATTCGATCAACAGATTTGAACCCACAAAAGCTGTATGGTGTTTGATGATCGATTCGATTGAAAGTCTATTTAGACGTTTTAAATCGCATACGATTTAGCAATTGACCAACTAAAATAGAGTCGCGTGAACCCTCTATTAGGAACGTGACTTCTGGCAATAAGCTGGGATAACTATCGACAGGAGAGACCCATATTATAACCTACAATTTTTCTACTGAACTTTATGTCTTTTTAGTCAAAACAGCAATTCCTCCTATAATTGAACAAAACACACCCCACGAAGAGCTACAATGGTGCAACCGTCAACGATAAATTTCTCCCATGTTCTGTTCAACGTTCAACATCTCTCTGTGTCAGTGATCAGCTGTGCGTATTGTCGGCGGCGCAGTCACCAGTCGGAGCCACTGTCGACGGTTTCACGCCTTTGCCCACGAATATTTCCACCTCCTGTAACAATAGATATACAAGGGTTAGTCGACATAGGAGATATGTCTTATTTTTTTATTGAAGTGATAACTTCTTATGGGAGGGTAAACCGCTTCGCAACGTAACGCGTTACGGCGCCACTCTGTCTGGCTTCCCTTTCTCTCACGCATACGGCAGCAGTAAGCAGGCTTCTCCTCTCTCACTTTAACCCACATTAATATAAGTTATCACTTCTGTCGAGTCGTCCCGAGACGCACACGTTTTTTTTATAGTGTAGATCGGCAAACGAGCAAGTGGGTCACCTGATAGTAAGTTATCTCCACCGTCCTTGTACGCCCGCAATGATAGAAGAATCATAGGTGCGTTTTCGACCTCAAAGGGAAGGGATTGGGGAGGGATGGGGGATTTGGGCCTCCAAATATCTCTCACCGTACCAAACGCAGCAGCAAGCCGCTTCTTTACGTCGATATTCTGTGAGACAGTGGTAACGACCCGGTCGAGCTAAAAAGCTAAACACTCCTTCATAGTTCTTCTAGATTTGTGGGTAGTAGTAACTGGTGTAGATCATTATCTATCGAACTTACTCAACAAAAACATCGGCTAAATGTGATTCGGTCTCGCGCATTGACATTTCTATACTATACTTATTTTATTTATTACTGATATTTAGTGATTTTTTCAGCCAGCTACTGCCGTTTGAACAAACAGAAAAATGTTACAGGGTCAATAATAGTATTATGTTATCACCGCTTGTGTACGGGACCCTAAGTGTATATACAGTGTATATATAGTGTGTATATATATAGGGCTTTACTAATAAATGTTGTATACGAGTGTTATACTTATACAGTGTTTTGTCTCGCTTCTTCTTATAATAAATGTCACTCAACATAGCAAGACAAAGTATTGTATAACTATTACCAACATATACAATGTTTATTAGTAAGGGCTATAGTGTGTATATATATAGGGTATATGTATAAAGTGTATATACAGACCTGGCTGCCCTCGATTCCCATATCCTGGTCGTGTTCACGACTGGTGCCGGGCGCTGACGCTCGAGCTGCAAGCTGACGCTCGCGGGCTACGCGTCTGGACACACATACAAACAACGGTCAGTAAAACAGTTTCACAATTTAAATACAACGACATTAATTATCCGCTTCGGCAATGTTCGGTTTTCACGAATTAATACGAATACGCAATGAACATCTGGCCATCCGTATCAGGGGATCCGGAACATATTTAGCGCGCGACATTCTCTGTCTCTCTCTCTCACTCTGTCTTACAATAGACTGGTCTCCACCTCAGTCACATAGGAGTAAATTAAACATAATCTAATGTAACAGCTTTGATAAATTTGATACATATCATATTAAAATATCCGAAAATTACCGAAGCGCAAAATTTTGATTGCAGTAGAGTACATATTAACAAAAAGGGTTTATAACATGTAGAGAGGGGCACAAAGTCATAGGGAGGCTTGTTGACATACAATATCTAGAATGCAGACTTCACACATGTGGGCTTTTATGGGACTTTAAGTATCTCATAATTCCTGTTGCCCACGACACAAGACTCGTATCTTAGTGTGGGGTCAGGAGTATATGGATGACTGTTGGATGTGTTTATTTATTATAATACAGTTATTACAAAATGTGATGGATAAAGGATGTTTTGGTTGGTAAAAATATTTTCGTCAGTCATCCGGAAATTTCAAGGAAAAGCGAATATAAAAAGATATTTATTTATCATAAGTTACCGAGACACTGAAAACACAAAAGGTATAGAGTGGAGTTTTATTTTTGCCTTACACTTTTTGAGATCCAATGAGAGCGAGCTGATTGGAATAAACCACTTTTAATCAGTAAAATGGAAAAATAGATTTTCAACTGAATTTAATATTTTCATAAATATAACGTGATTTCTATTAGCCATCGCCAAGAATGCCAGAAAATGTCCGAATTTATTTGCCTGAATGTCTTGCATGTCGGTCGATGGTAAGAATCACCATGCATAGCAACACCACTCAAAACTTTTAATTACAAATTACTAACATGGCATAGCAGTGCCCTCATCACAACGAGACATAACATGTTAAGTCTCATAAGGTCTAGAAGTTCAGTGGCTTCAATGTCCTTCGAACAGGAACATAACAGTGATTAAAGTTGCATGTTAGCAGATTAAACAAAAGGGTAGTATTTACCACTGACAACTTTATGGTACCTACTAGCTTATATGCGCATAGTAAATATGCTGAAAAAATTATCGATATATTTTTATCAAGCAACAAAACTATATGAAAAACGCTATTTTTAAAACAGGATATCATAAAAGTTACCCCGTATTTCGATATTTTCAACAAGTTGCAAAAGTATCGTACAAATGTCAAGCCGATATACCAATATTTTTTTATCGATATTTCTTAATCAATATCGATATTTTATTTAAATATCGATAAGCTATTGGGTACTTTTCGCACTACCAAAATGGCTAATATATGGTACCCACCTCCTGTGCTCAAGCATGGCCTTCCTGTCGGCCTCTCGTTTCTCGGCGGCGAGTCGTGCCTTCTCGTTCTTGACCACTGGTGTCGCTCGCTGTCTCGCTCGCGCCGGAGACGATGTTGGTGTCGGGCCTTTCTGTACGGGACTGCTTAACTGAAAGGGAAATAATGAGACCGTCATTATTTATTATTGGGTTTTGGTTTGGCTCAAAAGGTTATTGAAACAATTGGCTAAGCTGACCTTGCAAATGAGCAAGGTCACATAATAGTATTAGATATACAATACAAAGCAGTGCATGGCACTGAACTGCGCTCGTCACCCCGAGACATAAGACGGTAAGTCTCATAGTGCCCAGTAATTTCACTGGCTACAATGTCCTCTAAACCGAAACACAACAGTGTTTACACACTGTTGCTTGGCGGCAGAAATAGACAAAGCGGTGGTACCGACCCAGACGGCCTCTCGCATACGAGGGACTTACCACATTGTAATAAACAAGAATTAAGTCAATATTATGTTACTTTTTTGTTTAGCAGAAGCATAATTAGGCGGGTTAAGGTACTGGGATCAAATTCCACACCAAGCAATCACAATTTGTTTTACACTTGAAAAATCATCACACGAGGTGCCAGAGGTTGCAATATGGGAAACTCACACCTATCACATCATAATATGTAAATGAGTTCGGCCAGTCATGGGTATATTATTTATACTGTCTATCCCTTTGGTGATTCAGGCATGAACTAAGATTACGTTTTAAACTTAAGATTACGCTTTTTTTCAATTGATATCAACAAGTATATACACAAATCATTCACCTCCTGCCAGTTGTTGGCCTTCAGCTGGTCGATGTGCTGGTACAGTGCATCGACGTTGCGCACCTGCAGACACACCATGTCCCAGAAGCCCTGCAGGTCCTGCAGTGTGGTCGGGAACGGCTCGTCTTGCCGCTCGTTGATGTTGTTGTAGCATAGACCTGGAATATTGGAAATAATAATAAATAAATAAATAATCGTGAAAGCCGAAAGAGACAAACTGTCCAAATATTTAGACCTGGCACACGAGGTTACTGACATGTGGGATGTGGACTCGACAATTATTGTTCCGATAGTCGTTACTGCTAATGGGTTGATACCAAAGAGCCTTGACCAACACCTTCAAAGGCTCTCGATTGGTCGTTGGGTCAAGGGCCAGATTCAGAAAGCAGTGTTATTGGACACGGCACGCATTGTGAGGAGGTTCCTCACACTGGGGTCCTAACCACCGGTGGCTTGGGTCCTAGGCCTCGCCACTGAAGGGTGATATTTTTTAAATTTTTAAATGTTTTACTTTTTAAAAATCCTATATTTAAAAATGTAAAAATAACCTTTTAGAATAAAGAGTACTGTACAAAATAAATAAATACTGGGTGTATTCACAGTCACACACATAGTTCTGACCCCACACTAAGATACGAGTCTTGTGTCGTGGGTATCAGGAACTACGAGAGACATTCGGTCTCACAACACCCAGACCCCGAAACAAATAATTGTGGATCACAGAATTTGTCTCGGTGCGGGGATCGAACCCGCGGCCTCTTGCTTCACAACTGAGCGCTTCCGTGCTTCGGAGGGCATGTAAAAAGTCGGCTGTTATCGACTGATAGTTGTCGAGCCAAGTCGCCTTCGGGCGGCTTAAACAACTTTGCCACTAAGTTGGCCATTAATCTATCCGACATATTAATAAATATGAAATTTACCTACTTTTTATATCATTCGTATGAAATTACATGCAAAATTCCTATTTCTAAATATGTATTACAATATGACATGTAAAATAAGTTGAGGACAAAAAATTCAATGTAATGCAAAAGACCTACAGCTGAGTTTCTTGATGCTTCCTCTCAGACCAGTGGGCATTTCTGAAGCATCGGTAGAGACATTTCAACGTAATTTATCTATTATTGACTTGTAAAAGAGCCCTTTATGGCCTACTTGCAAAATTTATGTTTTGATTTTGATAGATAGATAGAATCGAGCAGTTACCTTCAAACTGCTGCATCTTTTGCGTTGCTAACAGCCGGGCCTTGCCTGATGCAGAGCGCAGTAAACCCAGCACCTCCTCACTCACATCCTGGTTCTGAAATACATTAACAATAGCATTATTACCACATAATTTATAAAAGCACTAGCTTTTGCCAGCAGCGCTCCCACGTGATTCTGTTGAGATCATTTTCTTTAAATATCACTCAGCAATATCATAACTTTCAATTGTTTTTTTTTTATAGCATAGGCCGGCAAACGCGCAAGTAGGTCACTTGATGGTAAGTGATCTCCACCGCCCATATACGCTCGCCACCAGAAGAATCACGGGCGCGTTGCCGACCTTAAAGGAAAGGGATAATTAGGGATTGGTAAAAGAATTTTCAGAATTAGATTGGTAGTTACAGAGATTCACTACAAACAATACCATAAAAGGCACCAATTTCACCTATTTATAGTAAAGAAGGTTACATCTATAAAAAAATATGTGTATAATAAGTACCCAAAATAGTATTTAATTTATTTTAAGGTCCGTTTTCGGTCAAGGAGTAATCTAAAAGCACGATAAGAAGGTTTATTCGAGACAATATTTCATTTACTTTTCGTTTCATTGCGCACTTTGTTAAGACTAGGGGGATTTTGATAATATGTATCCAGTACATCCATATATTGCCGTCCTTATTTCTTAAAAACAATTAAAAATCACGTTAAAAATACAACATGAATTTTGGAGACGTTTCCATTTGTGTGAAACAGATTAATGATTTACTTAATTTATCTACGGTACAAGAGTTTCAGACAAAAACTATTCTTGTTAAAACAAAAAATAACAAACACAAGTTTGTACAGAATGATTTTAACAAATTTAAATGTACACCGTCACGGCTGAGTCGGACTTATAGTCGGACATAACTTGATAAGATCGAGCTGAATTTTTCAAAATGTTTTTTTTACCCGAGCACGGCAAATTAACTGCACTACACCTGATGGTAAGCATAGTGCAGTTCAAAAAAACCAGCAACCACCGACGAACAATGAGTTTATCGGTGGTCACCTCAGTCATGCCGGCCTGTCGTACGTGGCGTGTGGTGCGTCTCTCGTTGAATATGTTTGTCCTTTATTTAATCACAGCTTCGTTGCTTTCGCGTGAGCATACGGCCGGCGTGCCGCTTTTTTATTTTAATCTTTTATTAAGAGGTCCATGGCGAATATAAAAAATGTCATAGTGATACGTCGTAGAAGATATGCAAAGGCTGCATTAGATCGAAGAAGAAAATTTAAGTCGGTTACTTTTATTTAAGTCGGTTAAAAACTAAATAAATACTGTATCACCGGCTGTAGCGTTTAAAATTGTATCAACAATGTGTTCGTCATTGGTAAATCTTGTTTCGACATGGTGATTATACTCAGATTTCAAGGCATTTTAAACAATTATTTTCATGGGATAATTTAAAAGGTCGTCCGAGGTTGGATCGTCGAAGGTCGTTGTGTAGAAAACAGAATAAAATTACACCTATATCCTGATACCGTGTGTGAACAATTTAATAGGCTTTTATGGTCAAAAAATTTAAATTAACCTGTAGAACTACGCTCTTGAATGAGATAATACAATTCTTTGAGTTATAACCATCAATAAAACTATGAGAAAATTCTTTTTTATTTGACCGAATGACGAGACCAGCAAAGCGCTCGCCTGATGCTAAGCGCCACGCCTGCCCATAAACAGAACCAACACCACACAGAACCGTGTATTACAAAGCAGTGCATAGTACTGGACTGCGCTCGTCACCCCGAGACCTCGTTTCATAATAGTAAGTACTTTCCTTTTCCTTTAGACCGAACACACAACAGTGCTTACACACTGTTGCTTGGCGACAGAAAAAGACAAAGCAGTGGTACCAACCCAGACGGCCTCTCGCATACGAGGGACCTACCAGTTTGTAAAACAGTACAGTGCAGTCAAAATAAAATTCCGGTCATCGACCGCCACTGCGTCCAATGAGGGTTGGCAGATTAACGTAATGCTGAAGTTATTGGATAGCAAAAGGAAAATATCTATACATCAATATTTCTACAACATTCCTAGTAACACGTTTAAATGAAAGTTTGGTATAATTTCAGGATCAATCTTTAAAGAAGGATTAAATTATGTAACGAAATTGGCCGTAAAAATTCATTCGTTGATGCCAATTAAATTACTGGACATAACTGTACTTCATATTTCAAAGTACTGTACGGTTTTGTACTGTTTATACCAGCAGTGGTACTAACCATCAAAAGAACGACCTCCTCATAATGTTTTTCAATGTATAAATAAAAATATGTTAACAAGATACTGACCTGCAAGTTTTCCAGCTCCTTCTCAGCGCTAGCCGACAGCGCCATCAGCCTCTCAGTCTCCTTTTTCTCTATCTCCAAGAAGTAATGACCATCCTTCACCACTTCTCCATTAGTCTTGTCACCGTTAACACTCACTTCCTCTATGGGCGCGTCCAGTTTTATCACAGATACACCATTGGTCACCACTTCACTTGTCACATCAGTCGTCTGAACCTCCAGTTTAGGAATGTCTTGCTCCACCTTCTGCGGCGAGATCTCCGCCTTCAGGCTCTTCTTGGGTGATAGGATCGGCAGCTGAGCCCGAAACTCCGGTCTCAAGTGCCTTAAAACTGGCAACGAGACGTTCGCTTCCATCTCCCCGTTTGGACTAATGAACGCGTCGTCAAAACTCTTGTTCAGTTTCCTGGACGGCGAGAATGTGTCCGGGCAGTTGATGGATTTCTCTGTCAACACTTTGGAGTCATCGTCCTCGCTCTGACTCTTCAGTTTGTGTCTCTTTTGATTGAAAAAGCCCTGTGCTAGTGCTCCCGGGCCGTACAGCCTCTCGACGCGCTGCTGTATAAAACTCTTCATAGGACTGGTCAGTTTCTCCCCATTTTCCTTTGTGATCTCAACTCTTTTTGACACTCCGTTTGACGATATAGTATACGACTCGGATGTAAACCTGGTCTCCTTGCCATTAGTCGTGACAGTCTTTCTGAAATTTGTCTCCGAGTAACTAGACTTAAATGTGATTTCCTTTGTGTTATCGACTTCGTCTTTCTGATGCAGCATTGAAGCAGCGAAGTTCTTGCTCTCCGTAGAGATATAAGGCCGGCTGGTGGTTGTCATGCTGGGGCCGAGGAAGTCGTTCTTCAGTTGTTTGTTCTCAGCAGCCATGTAGACATGGAGCGGCGACGTGGCCAAGTAAGGATCCGTGTGCGCCTTGGAAGGCGCTTTCGATGTCAAATCAGTTCTTGTATCATGAGGGCCGAAAGTTGGAACCAGCAGCTTGTTGGCACTGACAGGAACTGGCACCAATAGGGAATTGTTCTCGCTTCTGTACTGATATGTATGTGTGATAGGCCTTATGGGCGATGCTTCACGACTCTTATTGATATCCTGCCGTAGCTTTGAATCGTATGTGGTGAGATTTGTGTAACCATTTACGGAGCAGGCTAGGTTGAGGTAGCTCGGCTTTTTGTGGGGTACGTCGTCACGTTTCTTATGATGTCCTCGAGAACGGTGGCTATTGGAGTCCACGTGGATTTTCGGAGGCGGTTTTAGGAGATTCTCGGACTTTTTAGGCGTGGGTGTGGTTTCTTCTGGGGTCCGTGCAGGGGTGACGACTGGCGTTGGTGTCGTCAGGTAGTTCGCCTGCAGGTTAGAGGTGGCTCGCTCCTGGATGCGGGATGTGAAGTCCCGGATGCGGCTGGTGGTGGAAGATGGTGTGAGGAGATTCAAGCTACCGGAGGTTGTATCTGTAGACAATAAGAAACACTTAAGCAAATTTATCTAACTACTGACGTAAAAATTAACATATTTTAATCATACACATACACAAAGGTACTAAGAATAGAGTAGTTTCCTATTGAATATTATAAATTATTTTATTTGCAACAGAAAATAATACGAATGAGAAACACTTTTGCAAAAACACAATCAAAATTGATTCAAAAACTGTTTCCACTATCATGATTTTGAATACTGGTATGAACAATTAAGGTGTACGCGTAGTTGGGACATTTCGCTATCTCGCTCGCACGCATGCACCGTAATGGACGTCTTAAGGTACAAGTTGGAAGCGGACGACATGACGCAGCAGCAGACGACGTGTAGTCGCTTCATGTCGTCACGACACGTCGGTACGACGTGTCGCTGCAGTCATGATTTCGAACCCGACTGCAGACGGCAACAGCAGATGGAATCCAGTTGGTACCGAGTGTTCCGTGAAACAAGATGCATTTTTTTATATCTTTTATTAGAAGAGGAAGAAGACTATGATGACTTGTTTTTGTTGTACTTGTACAGAAAAAGACGAGAAGCCATACGGCCTATGCTTAAATGCAGAACAAGTGAGGGAACCTATTCAATATTGATTAAAAACCATTTAGAAAGCGATATTAAAGAATTCAGACAGTATTGTCGTTTGAATCTTGAAATTCATTATGAAAAGAAACTCGCTGGACGTGTCGTCAGCGGCACTACTGATCCGCGGTCGGACGACACTGGCGTCTGCCGCTCGACGACGCGTCGCTAGCTTCGTGTCGCTGACTACGGATGTAATTTCATAGAAATACATAGAAACCAGTAGTGTCGCTGCGACACGTCGTCTGCTGCTGCGTCATGTCGTCCGCTTCCAACTTGTACCTTTATACAGTGATGTCAAAGTTTGCGTTATCCGTTATTTGAAAAGTGCCTCCTCGATCGGACTTGACTGGCTTCTTATAATTTTTTTTAATGGACGGATTAATTAAATTCTTTCTGCAATAGATTTAGGGGAACGTAATTTTAAATTAAAAAAAAATGACATCAACTGCCCTATTGTTCAGTAGTCAACATAAGTCGAACATTCGTTCATACATAATAATCATAAAAATATGTCAAAAATCAAAATCTTTATTCATCATGTAGGCTAAGAAAGCGCTTATGACAGGTCAAGTACAGAACATATTTTGTCATTAATAAGACTAACTTAAGATAATGGGAACTTTGGAATAACCGCAGCGTTGTAGGCTGGCAGGAAAAGGCACACCAATAAGCACGGGAATAGGGAGGGAATTCTTCAATGTAGGGATGTTCTGAGAATCTATTTAAAAAAACAACACTACAACGCACTGACGAAACACGACACACGTTGCACTGACAGAGATAAAAATGCAATATAAAAAAAACTTACAACATCCATACATTAGGAAATAGTCACACATTGCATTCAAATTACATAACACAACATAAACTGAATAGAAATTAGTAAAAAAAAACACAACATTAATACTTAAAAAAGTCATTACCATACATGCTTGGTCGATATGGACAGAATACTATGTAATACACAATCTTATCACGCAACTGATAAGAGATTGCGTGGACGTGATCGGTTAATACTTTTGAAAGTCTATCGTAAACATTGCGACTAAAAATCGATTCCGACTTAAACTCGATTCCGTATAAACAGAGAGCCTATCGAGTAACGTTTTTGTTGTTCATTTGCTGACATAGGTAAACATATTGGTTTTATGATATATTTTTTATGGCACAAGCCGGCAAACGAGCAAGTGGGTCACCTGATGGTAAGTGATCTCCACCGCGAATATACGGCCACAATACTAGGAGTATCATGGGTGCGTTGCCGACCTTAAATGAAAGGGGTAATTAAGAGATTGGAAAGAGGATTTAGGCCTCCGGATATCTCAATCATCGTACGAAACGCAGCAGCAAGCCGTTACTTTACGTAGGTTTACTGTGAGACAATGGTGACGACCCGTTCGAGCCGGCTCATTGATGCTGTACACAAAACAGTGGCTCTTACCACTCATTAAAGCATCTTTAACCACATTACATACATTTTCTTTGAGGCTCGCGTTATACCTGCTTAACGCCAGAGTTAGCCTTCTCAATAAAAATATAATCAATAAATCTCCATTTGTATCTAATGACAGCGAAATAGTTAGACGATAGTATCTAAGAGTTAAGTTATCCATTTCAAGAATTACTATTGACGACTAATTAAATAATTAAAATAAATAGAAGAAATTTCAATGGAATTCCCTGTGACAGCCGCATTGCGGGTTTGGCAAGGCTCTAATTAGGTAAATTTTTTGTTGGGCTAGTTTTCTCTTAAACCACGACTAGTCCAAAACGCAGCCAAATAGCCAGTTTGTCTCTGGATTCAGTTACAAAAATCGCTAGTTAGCGAACAGCCTATACTGAATTTAATCATTCAAATAATAATTTCTAGTGGCAATGAGCCTCCATACATTGCCGCCCAGTGGGGTGGAAATTATGGGATATGTCTATAGGAATTTGCTAAATGCGCAAATTCCTATACAACAAAACTTAAATCTAGGGCATCCAGTCTTACTAACTGCATTCATATTATGTACTGAGCGACAACCCTAACAAGGCAAATACTAGCTTAGCCTAAAAATAAAAAGGATGCACCCAATCAGATGGCAAGTACCATTATTGTAATATTTCATAGAAAGGTATCTAACTATAACAACCTAAATAATGAAAATAGTGAGGCCCTACACATCGGCGCCTCTTTGCTAAATAAATTTTTCAAACAATTGAATTTCTCATATATTGTTGACATTGCATTTAAAAACTATTTCATTTTGCAATACACAATAAAGAATCAAATCATATGTCTCAACTGCTCTATTTAGAAAACTGAGGTCACGGCCAACACACAGATTGCATGACAGCACATAGGTAAATTATAGCGTAAATGATACAAGGGTATTATAAAATACAAATTCCATGTTTTCCCTAATGATTACCTCAACATTAATACTCATAAACAGGTATGATATTCACATACAAAATGTATATACCAATTTATTTTTACAAATACACAGTAAAATTGTTGAAATGTAGATTTAGTTAATACAATAAATAAATAAAATGAAATCAAAATAAATTGTATTACTTATATTATAATATATTAATGTATAGTGCAAATATTGTGAATCAGTTTTGAAAAGAACAATATTAGAGTTTCAAAACAGCCTTCTAAACTGGTAAAACAATCAAATATTTTCTCTTTATAATATTAGTTTAGTTAATTATCATTTCAAACCCTTTATTATACATTTAAATTTCTGAATTGTAGGTATTAGCTCAGTATTCGTTGACACAAAGAGGTGTGGCACACACAAGCATTTTATCACAGCTTCATTCCATGATGATGGAGTCGTAAAACACAAACAATAAAACTTTATTATTTTTTACTGAAACACGCAAATTGATTGTGAATCACAACAATCAAGATAATCAATACTGTTTTATGAGATGTTATCGTAAAATTGTTATCAAAATGACTTCCTAAAGAATTTTTCAAGATAAAGAAATCATCCGAAATGAGTTTTAGGTGTTTGAGATGAAAATCTCACCTATGAAGATCCATAGAAGCTTTCACAAGTTACTCTACACTAGTGGCCAAGGGTGAAGGATGCCAAAGCAAGATTATCTGAATCACATATTATTTAATCTTTTACATAGTCAAGGTGTGACTAGGGCACCCACATTTCCACAACCAGGACCTCGCAGCTCTTAAACTCAGTATGTCACTAGACCAAAAAGGTGATAAAAAAAAGGCAATAAAAAACTTATGAAATGCACAAGTGGGTAAGCTAAGTAATATTGGTGGAATATTTCTCCCCTTTGGAGAAAAAAAAAACATACTTGACAGTTCTCCACAAGAATCTCTAAAATGGCTGTCAACCTGTATTAGCAAGTGAAAAATAATGATATGTAATTTTTTTGTACACACAATTATCCGATTCTTACACTGCAAATTACATTGTTCGAAAACTACCGTAAGTTGTCACAATTAACATTGTACAGTGCCACCATTGTAGTTGATCATCAATATCTTATATTTTTGGATACTGTAATCTTATCATTACTGAGAATTAATTTAAGTATGAGTCAATGGTATTAATATCATTTTATTATTGACTAACATACACCTGTTGCCCCCGATGGGCTTGATTTTAGTATAGACAAAATAAGAAAATAATATTTATTTATAATGCATAAGCAGGTCTGACAAAGCCATAAAATTATTTGATAGTACACTTTATTTTATTTTAAATATAGAATTTTATAAAAAAATATTAATAGAAATATAGCACCCTGCAATGGTGAGGCATAGGACCCAAGCCACCAGTGGTTTAGACCCCCATGGAATGGAACCTCACATTATGTGCCAGGTCTAATAACACCACCTTCTTAATCTGGCTCTTGACCCAACAATTAATTGAGAGCCTCTGGACGTATTGATTGTAGCTGTTTAGTATTAGAAATTATTACTACCGCACAGTGTAATGAAGTACTTTGTAATTCAAAGTTCTGTGCATTGTTGCTATTATTTAGGGGTATGCTTGAAGGTTATCATTACATGAGTAACATGTTTGTCTCACCTTTAAAAGAATATATTATCTGTCAAAACAACACTTCAAAATGTCCTCACCGACAATAAGTATGTTTAGAGAATGTTTCATAATTGTGTTCTTTTCACGGTAATTCATGCAATAATATTTTTTCAAAAGACTTGTGAGAATAAGACATTAGAAACAAGTAAGTAATTTTCACTATATGTGCAGTGCAACTGAATTATTTCTTCATATTTTCTTGACACATTATGTTATGAAATATTAACATATTCAATATAAATCACATGTGGTACTTGTGAAACTATTTAATAAGTGCAAAATAAAATGTCTAAGTTATGCAAGATTACATTCATGCTGTAAATGTCATATTGGAACACAACAATCTGTATGTTAGTCTTATGTAAGACCAGATGTTATAATAATTGACAAAGTTATTCTGAATGTTATATTGGTATGATATATTTTGTATGATTCTCCTATGAAGTATTTATTATTATTAGTCTTTGTATTACTTTATCTATAATATGAGTATGAGTTTTGGGTAATAATTGCACAATAACATACAGTGTTTCATTCTTACCCTCAATATTTTGCTATAACGATACAATTGCGACAAGAGTTCATAGAAACACGAGTAGCTCGCATCATGCCCACGGTATTATAAATAATGGCATTACTCATTACACACTCCGTTAGCTTAAAACACAATGTCATGCTGAATCACTGCCACTTCTATCAAGAATTCTATTAAACGTTAAAGAAAATTCAGATAATAAAAAAATCGGGTGCGGTAAAAACACAAGCAAGTTCTCAAGTTCACATTTAAGCACAATTATTATTATAGAATAGAACTTCAACACTCACCAAAGACAAATCAAAGGCGATAAAATAAATAATTAGAGCAAGATTAAAATTATAATTTCAATAAAACTTTAACGACATGACGAATAATTTCCCAAAAATATATAAATCGAGAGAACACAAAGAAATGTCAAACTTTTTTATATTTTTATTGACAGACACGACGTAGGTACGTCGTCCACTGCCAGTGCGCGCGTTCCGTTTCACGAACGTCGCTTAAAAGCATTACGCCCAGTTATGGATTTAATGTTATTTTTTTGTTTTTAAGGATTTTTTTTATATGCAATTTTAAAGATGTTTTTCGGTATGTTATACGAGACATTCGGTGGCAATGACCGAGCCGCGGCGTATGCGTGAGCTGAAATGAGGCCGTTACATAGAACAAGTACATACAACATACATGTTGTTTCGTTCGAATTGCGTTTTGCAATATGCATTGTCCACATATCTATACATGTATTATGTGTGACCCACATTTACGCACAAAAACAGATTATTTTTTATGAATAATTGCTGACAAAATGCTGAAAAAAGCCAAGAATATTTTCTAAAGTTATTACTTGTTACTATTGCGTCCCATTCCATGCATAAAATCAAGTGTAACGTTTAACGGTTCAATAAACATGAAAGTATAAACATAAACATGTAAAACTTGGAATTTAGAAATAAATACATTCTCTACTGAGATTTACGAGCAAAAGGCGTGGAGACGCTGCGTGATATATTGAAAGCGATCAACTGGATGTCGAACAGAAGGGGAGATAAGTTTAGACAGCTTTAGTCCTTGAAATAACATTCGTTAATGAGATTAATTAACATGACGTGTTGTGTATTACAAGTTAGTTCTGGGATAATCTCTCTTTCTTAATTGCATTCATTTTTTACAATAATAATAAAAACTTCGTTCGTTCGTATAGTGAAAAGATGGTATTTAAAACGGTTATATACAGTCAACCTGGGTAACTTTAGCTTTCAATGTAACATTGACTCACTAACTTGTATTTGAACGTTTAATTTTTTCTCTGCTTACTGAATCACTATATAATAATAAGTTGTTTAATCTATGAAGGTAAAAAGTGTTTTTGAATGAAACCTGCAGTGACATTTGACATTTGTCAAATATATATTTATTTCTCATCATTCAAAATTTTGGCGGTAAATAGAGTTAAAAATAAACTTGCTAAAAAGTTGTGTATAGCAGTTACTACAGAAGAACTACAGAAGGCGAGTTCAGTTTTATGTTGAAGAATCATATGTTTTTTATGTAATAACACTGAAATATCCCGCGAAATTGATAGATTTTTTAAAAAATCTTTAATTAAACTTCTATCCGTTTAATTTTCAGACCATTTGGGGTAACATTAGCTCGGGGCGAGGACAGACAATGCGTGAAAATTTCAATTATGCAAAAAAGTTTTGAAGGGTGGTAGTGGCCATCAAAGCTTGACATATTTAATTGTCACCCCCGAAATATAGTAAGTCGATTTGGAGGATCTAAAATCACAAAATGAGGCGATTCTTATGCGATTGATGATCAATTTCTATACATGGTATGGGGGAATTGAGAGCCGATATTATGTTTCTTTTTTATATGTGATTGAGTTTGTTTTATAATTTTTTATTATTTTAGGCATTGCTTAATGATTATAAGTACATCAAAACCTGATTAATACAATAATAACTTGATTTAAGAGGTCCATTAAATAGAAGTTGATTTCGATAAACCAGGCAGTTTAATATTGTATTAATATGGCAACCCTACGTTGCCACTAAAAAGGAGATATTGATATAAACGAAATGTATTTTTTTTATCAATATGACAAGCTAATCTTACCGAGGAGTAAAAAAAACTACATAAATTAGAGATTTTCTTCATCAACTCCTCATACTTATTAATGTTACCCAGATGTCAGTGTAACTTTGGCTCACCAAATTTTTGGTAATTTAAGGGTCTTTTATTTATCGTTTTGACAAATAACACAGGAATTTAGATTATAAAGGCCAATATCCCACTAGAAACACTCATTTATGACAAATAACAATAAAAGTAAATCCGTACTACTATAAATTACATCTAAAGTGAACCAAAATTACCCAGATTGACTGTATTTAAAAGCAATAACGTGTTATTGCTGTTGGGTAAACAGCATCTTATGCGTAAAACATAACAGTAATGTCAGCCTGTATCAAAAGAAAAATAATAGAATTAAATTTAAAACATATGTTATGGCCTAAATAGTTATGTAGATATTTATTGGTGTAAAGGTTTAAAAGAAAACACAGGGAAAAGCAAGATATAATTCAATATTTATTAAAAAATACTTAAGAAGAATATAAGTTTAGTTTAAATATTTTATTCAAGTTATACGTAATGTAAACATAGGTTATTAAAATATTTTCGTAAAATTTAAAAATGGATCTATAAAACGAATGTCATTTTATGAAATTTATTAGTTTTATTGAAAAAATATTTGAATCTACTGTACGGCAAAATACAAAAAATACTAAATAATTATTTCATTTCTACAGTAAGTTGTAGGAAAACTCTAAATACAAACATTAATTCATCTAACTTTTACATTACACAATAAAACGAACGTTTTTGTTATATATAGTATATTTATCTTCTATTAACCGCTCTATTGCGTATTAAATTTAGCTAAAGTAAGAAAATTATAAGATGAAACAATAATTTGTAAGCTAAATAAAATTAGTGATATTTTAGCTTTAAAAAGATATAACATGCAACGACGAACAGGCACACATCACTCATTTACCTGAGAAATCCGTGCTAGCATCCACATCCAAGGAACAGCTGCCTATCGAATCTACTGATTTATCCATCACTTTGACCACTAAGTCTTTCGCTCGACTCTTCAAAATATCAGTTTCTTTCACTTCAACCTCAAATGCTCCTATACTGTCGTCATCTCTTCCCTCATTCGGTGATACCGAAGTACTCGGCAATTTTATATCAGTCTCTATAGTATTTATAGTAAGAGTCGAGTCAGGTTTTGGTATACCTTTATCTAAAATCAAAGTACTTTGACTAGTAAAAGTGCTTCGGATTGGTTCAATATATTCTACTTCTTCATCATCGAATTCTTGACTGGAATGACCACTGGCCCCTTTAACGTCTCTTGCGTCTTTAGGGACCGCGTCGATTACTGTTTGAGTTTTATTTTTATTATAGTAGTAATTCTCTAATTTTTCCAGTTGACGCCTTGTGTCCGAATGCTTCTTCTTCACCGAGTCGATGATAACCGGTAGATTTAACAAATCCGGAGTCTTCTCCCTTCTTTGCTCATCACGTCTGAACAACGGCGATTCGTCACTTTCCAATTCGAACCTTTTGTACTTCGATGAGCAATAATCGTCTATGGACGATGTGTCTGATTTTTTCGAATCAAAGAATGTTTCTAGCGAGAAGAAAGATTTCCGTTTCTTTTTAGGTTGGCTAGATTTGTTAAAATTAGTTTGGAGATCAGATTTGTATTGCTGTACACAAATGTTGCCCGTGTGCACCAGGGATTTAGGGCGGTTTTCTTGTGGCAGAGTGAGCACTCGATTGTTCCCGATCTTTCGAGAGTCCAAGCTGAGAGTCTTTCTGAATCGTTCGTTAAGGTTTGCCAATAAGAAATGTCTTCTCTCAGTAGACTTCGGCGTCACATCATACGAGCTCTGCTTACTGCTCGACGGTTGAGAATTTGGAATGTGTTCTGTATATTTAAATTCGATATCGTTTTCTGACAAATCTTTCCTTTCTTCGGGCCTTCCGTATCTTTCCGAACTGGAAGACTGTCTGTCAACTGCGTGAAAAGAAAAGGAGCCACGATTGGAACTCCTTTTCCGATCGCAAATGCAGTTACCGACACAGTTCAACCTGAGACATTGTTCTTCTGGCTCTAACGACACTTCAGGGTCTGCCTTTGGAATGTACTTGTCCGGCTTGCTTTTGTGGACGAGGAGATCTTTTCGGATCTTCTCCAGGCGTTCATCTCCGTGGTGGCCTCTTGTGTATTTTGACTTGGGGGGTCTGAAGAATCGTATCGACCCTGAGGTGTGAGGTTCAACGGACCTTCTCCTGACGTAAGGCGAGTCGGAGATCTTGTTCACCCCTAAGAGTAGAACCGGCGATTTCTTGTCTTCTGCATCGGGAAGGTCGCTGCAAAAAAACATGATGTGTCAAATGATGCGTGGAGAAACAAAAAAGCCCTTGGGACAAACTTTTCCTCAGTCTGATATGTATTTATAAAAAGCATACGTGTGATTTAAAACGTTACAATGTCAAAATTAAAATTATACCAAAACAAGACCAAGTTCAATATTTAAGATTTCTGGCATCTATTTGTACGTTTTTCACAAATAATAATAGAAACATTTGTCCCCTCATAAAGTTCGGCATATAAAACGCAAATATGTGCCGCACTGCAGTATGTATGAATAGAATGCTGCGCGTAAAGAATAATGAATAAGGCCCGTTCTACATTATCGGCGCTCCCGTTCCGATGGTGCATCGGCCAGTGATTTAAAATGAACGAATTTTCTATGATCAAGACGTGTTGATCGATTGAAAGTACTTCAAGCGTGATTTGAATTTGTTTATGGTTTGTGAGCGTTTTTGATTCTTAAGCAGAATGCAACGGGTGCAAATTTTTAAAGATAGTTTTCCGAACTTAACGCTGGCATAATGTATAACAGATGCCATAAAAAAAAGATAGTTTTATATTACACGTGTTATAAATATCGTAATTTCGGAAAATAATCATAATAATATCTAAGCCACATTTTTGCGTTTCAAAGCTTCAATGGTGTAAATATTTTAAACAGGTAGGTACTTATTGTATTAATACAATTGATGTTAGATGTACATAAAACAAAAAAGAAGCACAAAAAGCGTAAAAGCGGTACAAAAACACAAAACATTTACTTACCTTGGGAAATGAAAAGGTGAAGCGAAGCATTGAATAGTGAAAAAATAAGAATAAAATCTTAAGGCATTATAATAATAAAATTTGGGATAAATAGGTACATACTTCTAACGCTCACAATAAACTATACTAAATTTTTCAAGTGGTAGAGCCACGCTGTAGACAGTTTTGTCTACACCATGAATGGGCCGACTCATCCGGCTCTTTACCACTGTCTCACAGAAAACCGACATAAAGTACCGGGTTGCTGCTACATTTCATACGGTGAATGAGTCCAAACCCCCTCCCCTTCCCAATCCCTTAATTTTAATTTAAGGTCGGCATCTATGAATCTTATGGATTATGGTGACCGACTTGCTAGTTTCCCGATCTATGTTATTAAAAAAAACAGGCGATATATCTTAGTGTCATGTTTAACCATAATGTGTTACCAGTGTTGCAACGCGCTTCTATCTTAGAATAATGGTACTTTACTAGAGTGTGGAAATAATTTAATTCTATGACAGTAAAGTTAAATGACGGCTGCAGAGTGCTGCATTTAACCACATTACTGAACAACGTACGTTGTAGTTACAACATAGATGAGTTTAATCAAGCGAACCGTCTGTCTGTCCGCGCTATAATCCACTTTCGCGTGACATACGCTCGTTTGTGTTTCACGCATCTGTCGGGTAGGGATGGGACAACACAATCGATATCATTAGCCGTAACATGACTTACATTTTTATTTAATCATATTTTTTTAAAATTAGATAAGTACATAAATTAAATTATATATAAAAAATGATTTTATGGTTCGCTTTAATTATAAATGCCGCCGCCGCGCTGTAGCGATGTAATGTTCAATGAAATTCGACAGTTAAACGTGATAAGAGTAAGACTCATAATAAAATTCATTACATATGTAAAAACATAACTGATTTAATGCTAATTATTCGTAATATAATTGATAATTTTTAAAAGTTTAACTGAATTAATTTATTAAATACATATTTTTTTATATAATCAATACCTATGTTGGTAATTAAATCAAATATAAAATTTTATTATGTGGATTGATTTTTCCAAATCTGTAGTTTATGTTTTGAAATTTATTTCAGATAACAATATTTTTTTCGAATAAAAGACAATTTTTCGTATTTCGATAAATATTTACGATTACTAATATTGTCGAATATAGAACAATTGCAATTATAATTAGCATTATGTGTTGGAAACAGTCTTGTCAAACCTTGCGTGTATTAGTTGTATTTCTACCTATCCGTACAGGTATACAGATGGACCTTATTGGCCTAGTGGCTGCGTATTTAAGCTGAGGTACCGTGAGCTCAAGGTTCAAAACAATATTTGTGTTGAGGTTATGATTCGAAATTTCACACATAAGTTTATCGACTTTGGAATCTGTGCCCGGTATGGTGATAAGCCCATAAGCCCATCAAATCATGAGACGGACGAAAGCGCGGCGAACTGTAAGTACACTAGTTGTACCGCTGTCTTCCTTCTACCTTCTTCTTCTATCTTTGGGTATACAGGCGTCAGCTTATGTTTATATTTTTTTATTATCTGTATGAATGACGAGACGAGCGAGGCGCTCGCTTGGTCAGCGCCACGCCTACCCATAAACAGAAACAACACCACGCAGAAATGTTAATTACAAAGCACTGCATGGCACTGAACTGCGCTTGTCACCCCGAGACATAGGATGTTAGGTCTCATAATGCCCAGTAATTTCACTGGCTTCAGTGTCCTTCAAACCGAAACACGACCGTACTTACTTATTGCTTGGCTGCAGAAATAGACAAAGCGGTGGTACCAACCCAGACGGCGTCTCTCGCATATGAGGAACCTAACACCTTGTAGAATGAAATTGTCTTCTTGTATGTTTATTAAATTTGCAGACATTTGTTAAAAGCTAAAATTATCGATATCAAGCACATCCTTATCCTATTCATCTGCAACACGGTCCATTGGTGTTACTGTAAACCGAGTTGGTATCGGACCGTTTGTACATTTTGCTGACTAACCGTCGCGTCGTCAGCCAGTTATAATATGCGCACGACAGTTATCTATTAACCGTACGTCTATAGTGGGGCTAAGTGTGTATACGACTATGAAGAAATAAGAAATACAACAATATACGCAAAATACTTGACTGAACTGAAAATGGTCTATGTTCCTCGATAAATATAATCTTCAAGTCGCTAGTGGAATCGTTTTTTGATAGGCAAGGGTGTTTCATCTTCGCTCTCAATCAGATGAGATAGTGGCCAAACGCAAGCCTATTATAAATAAATTAAAACACCCAACAGTCACATACATAGTCCTGACCTCACAGTGAGAGACGAGTCTTGTGTCGTGGGTATCAGGAACTACGGGAGACTTTCGGTCTCACAACACCCAGACCCCGAAACAAATATTTGTGGATGATACAAACATTTGTCTCGGTGCGGGGATCGAACCCGTGGCCTCTCGCTCTACTCGCCCGCTGCGCCACGGAGGCTTTCAAATTATTTGCTATTACGATTTAAAAATAAAATTGGTCATGCACGGCTATTGTTTTCAGACTATAATATAGTGACGGGACTTGGAGAGCATAAATAATAAACTACAGCTCGATTGTTATTTTGCACAATCAATGCAATATTTAAATTGGATGTAAATATCTTATACGGACGAATCAACATTCTAAGTAATCGCCTACCTAGTACCTAGTATCTAGTACCTTTTCTTTTCCAGGCAGTAATTTTCCTGCTCTACCAGTAATTTGCAATTCTACATAAAACCCGCAAATATGATACATCCGTCACAGCTGACGTATCGAATGACATCACGCTGTTACATGACGTGATGACGGACCAATGGCGTGCAAACACGTCACAGAGACACTTTCTTTGAGGTGGAAAACTCGCAGATCTAGTTTTATATTGCAGGAAATAAAAGTCGTGACTGCATTAAGGTTCTTACTGCATACCTTTCCGGAAGGAAAATAAACATGCTGGTGGTAGGGTGTTCATATCCGCCCGGATAGCGATCACCGTGTTAGCGATCACATGGTGTTAAAACCTGTCATAGTGATCCAAATGCCTTATGTGGATCGCATTCCAGGATCAGCCAGTGTATATCCGGTTCTCCGGAGGGGCTTGCCACATGACTTGATGGTTGGTTGGGACGGTTATAGAGGTACATGCTTGTATTACTGTGCCTGCATCGGTCATCCACCTGTCCTTTCGCAGGCCCCTCGATTTGCTTCTTCTTTCTCCGAAGAGGGAATAAGCATTTATACAGGCCGGTATGACTCTGGTGACCACCGATAAACTCATTGTTTGTCGGTGGTTGTTGGTTTTTGGACTGCACTACACTTACCATCAGGTGTAGTGCAGTCACTTTGCCGTGCTCGGATAAAAAAAAAAGAAAAGGAGTTGAAACAAATGTTTGCTATGATGCATAAATGCTTGTATCGGGTCAAGTTGTTGCGAGACCGAAAGTCTATCGTAGCTTCTGATATAATAAATAATGATTATACATACAAGTCAATTCTAAACGCGGCGTCTTGTTCCATTCGCACTGCACTGCGGAAGCTATCATGGCATTTAATAAAAGGTTTTATAGTTTTAAATTCTCTACATATTACAAGAGAAAACACCGCCAGCTGCCAAATAAATTCTTGGACCTTTATAATATAAACAATATGAACGTTTAAATATTCCAGATGAGTGCCATTCGGGGACACAGGAATGAGGTCAAACCGAAGGGTTCGACGATTGATTGTCCGACTCGAGATATTCCTGCACGAGTGATACATTAAAAATAGTTCCGACACGGCCCTACACCTCCGAGAAATCAAATAACTGTTAATCGAATTGGTAAAATCCTGATAGCTGAAAAGTTTTCTTACAGAAAACCGACGTAAAGTAGCGGCTTGCTGCTGCGTTTCATACGGTGAGTGAGATATCCGGATGCCCAAAGATGTCCTTCCACATCCCTTAATTATCCTTTCCCTATAAGGTCGGCAACGCGCCTGTGATTCTTCTAGTATTATAGGCGTACATGAGCGGTGGACATCACTTACTATTAGGTGACCACTTCCTCGTAAGTCGGTCTATGCTATAAAAAAATCGAAGAACAAACACAAATTACGTTTGCCCGACCTGGGATTTCTACTCAAGACCTCGCCGGTTTCACATATGGTGATTTTCAGTATCATAAAACTAAATTTTAAAATCTATAAATTGATTTAGAGATCGTAGAAAGTATCGAGTTGATCTCGTCTCTATTGTTAAAATTACGATAACAATGAAACTTAATTAAAAGCTAGTAAGTAACACAAACACTTAACTAATTAATTTTATTAGTATATTTACGGTTAATTCGTTCCGAAACAAAATGGCGGACAATTCCCTGTTGTGTTTCATTGATATGATTTACAGTTACGTGTCGGTCATATAAAATCGGAAAGTGTTGGGCCTCATTGTCGGAACGAAAGGGCGGTTCAGTTAAATATAACTTTCTATAGAAATTGCTTTCTATTTATTATATTCCTTTCGATTTAAGTTTTTTTATTAATTTTATTTGTCCACAAGTGGGACGTGTATAAATAAATAAACAGGGGTTATGTACAGTACTCTTTATTTCGAAATATTTTTATTTAAAAAAATTAAATATAATATTTATAAAAAAAATAATAAATATCACCATCCAATGGGGAAGCCCAGGACCTAAGCCACCGGTGGTTAGGATCCCAGAGTAACCTGACCATTAGCACAGCGTTCTGAATCTGGCTCTTGACCCAACGACCACTTGACCACAGTAAAGGTAACTTGACTCTTTTTGCAAGTCCCGTCAATTATAATATTTATAGAAAGTGATTGCTTGTCTGTCTGTTTTAGGATTGCATAACCAAATGGTGCTAACAGAACCATATGACTAAGCCTATGCCGCGCTATCCCTTCTAATTGTATGTCTTATATTTCAATTTTAATGTGTTTTGTCTTTTGAACCATATTATGTAGTCGGCTAAAATTTTCACTGAATATGTGTTATTAAGGCGACTATTCCAACAAATAAAAATTAAAAAGTAAACAGTTAAGGTACGCACGCCCTCGCACTTGCACTTCGCCAGATATTTTTAGCTCTAGACTAATTTGACTGTTACCAATGTCATGTTATGGGCTTTGGCGAAATTAACCACCGGAATTGGCGATAATATTACTATAGTTAAAAATACCTATGCCTTTTTTGCAGCGTGGTTTAAAAGCATGTTTTGTACCAAGATTTTGATTAAAGGCAGGAAAAGGATGATGTTTCGGCAGAGCCAGTTGAAAGCCTTCCTGCCGCGCTCAGAGATGTTAATTAAATTTAAATGCTAATTAGTCACTTCTTAGAATTCGATTACTTGCATACCAACTAGATAATGCTTTATGCTCCGTTACTAAGTAGGTGGAGTGCGATCATCGTAAGTTGTAACACAAATAAAAAAGTATAGAGTGTCAAAAGTTAAAATCGATCAAACTGAAATTGGTGCCTGATAAGTTTTGTACTCGACCGGGTAGCAACCATCGTACAATTTTTTAAAAACCCGCCATCGTGGGTCGTTCAGCGAGCCGCCAGTAACTTCAGGCTGGCATACCTCTTTGAATGGTAGGGCCACGCTGTAGAAAGTTTTGTCTACAGCTTGAATGAGCTGATTTAATTAGTTACCACAGACAACCGACATAAAGTAGCGGCTTGCTGCTGCGTTTCGTAGTGTGAGTGAGATATACGGAGCCCCAAATCCTCCTCCACTTCCCTTAATTATCCATTTCGTTTAAGGTCGGCAACGCGCTCATGATTCTTCTGGTATTGTGAACGTTCATGGAAAGTGGAGATCACTTACAATCATGTGACCCACTAGCTCGTTTGCCGGTCTATGCTATTAAAAAATACATTGCCTTATGATGAGACTAGATTAATAACAATAACAAAAAAAAGAAAGTGAATATGACGCAACTAAATGTCAGACAGTTATCACATTGTTAGGCATTGCGTCGCTCTCGCTACTGATTGGCAACTCACTATACACTTAAATTTTGGCTGAGTAGAATTAATGTACTGGCAAGCGCAGCGTTGGACGTCCACCTACAAGATGGACAGACGACCTGATAAAGATCGCAGGAAGTCGCTGGATGCAGGCCGCTTCCAACAGGTCGGTCTGGAAATCTTTGGGTGAGGCCTATGTTCAGCAGTGGACGTCTTGTGGTTGATGATGATGATGATGTGAATTAATTTGCACTACACAAAAGTTATATAGGATGCATATGAAAGATCATGTTTTTATCCTGGCACAGAAGTAACTACACTGGACCTGATAATAAGCACAGTGCAGTCCAAATATAATGTCGTTTGGAGATGTCACGAAGATGGGTTTACAAAATCAAAACGTTTATTTTGCAAGTAGACCACAAAGGGCTCTTTTACATGTCAAAAATAGATAAATTTCATTATGCCGACCTGCCCAACTGCTCCTTCATTCTTCTTCTTATAGAGTACGTGCTTTATTGTAAACTAGAACATGGTGGAATAGAGTCATTAGTAAACGCCTTTCAAAAAATAACTATTCCTTCACTACCAAGTACCTATTGTGACCTTACAATACAGAATTAACCTTTTATGGATCGATACAACAAATTATAATAAAGATAAGCATCGTTTGTTATCTCTGGTGTATGCCGTGACCGAACCATAGACAATTTAAAACAGTTCTTTATAAGCTCATATCACGCCACTTGCGTAACAGGAAGTGGAAACGGTTTTACGCAATCGATAAAAAAGTCTCGATTCCTCATTGCATACAATAATCGATCGAGTAAGTGACCGCTTGCGATTAAATTGTTATACGTTTGTGTTTGTATGAATGTCACGATTATTCTATTAACTGTATTCGAATGGTCATTGAACGAATAGGTACCAGAATTTATATTTCATTCAGAACGTTTGTGAGTGAATGAGAGCGAATATATTTTGATGAGGAGTATACAGATACTCTCTTCGTATGATTTTCGGGATGTAATGAAAACATTCATAGAGACTCACTGCAGATATATTTTGTTTACGGCATGACTGGACCAGTTCCCGTCCCTTCTCAATCCCCAAAGCAATGCATTTATAATTATTCCTCTGCTATTGTGAGTGTTGATCTGTGAAGATCACTTACCATCTAGTGACCCACTTGTTCGTTTGCCAGCATCTGCTATAACATTTTATATTAATAAATGATATATGCAATCGAAAGATTGATTAATTAATTCATTGATTGGATGGATAAACGAAATTAATGGTTTCATGGAGAATCATAGATGCGTTGCTGGCGTTAAAGGCAAAAATGGGGGTTAGGAAGAAAAGGTGCTCTGGAACGGGTGCTGCTTGTGTGACTGGTCTACTACTGTTACTGCTTACTGTAGTTACTTTCATTGGCCTCTCATTGAAAATCAGCGTTGCAGTATGGCTTAGGTCGTACTGCAACATTAAGCTGAATGGGAGGTACCTTTGGTGGCATGTATTAAATAATAATTAATAAGTTTTAGTTTAAGTTAAATAATTAATTATAATAGATTTTTTTTTCTTTTCTATGTCATTGTCTGTTATATGTGTGCCAGCAATAAATGTTTCTTTCTTTCTTTCATTGTACTCTAGAGGATCACGCACAAAAATTATATCATTCCTCATTGGCATATATATATTGGCCAGCTGCAAGGTGCTCTAATTCAAATAAAAAATATTTTAATGTAGTGCAAATATTGTAAATCAGTTTAGAAAAGAGCATCGTTACAGTTCCGTTCCCGGTCTTCTTTAACGAAATAGCATGCTGAACTGGCGGTGGAGATAAATTTTGACTGAATCTAAATAATGTTTAACATTTTAACGATTCAGTAAATATTTGATGTTGATGGCGGAATTCATATCTCATAGCAAGCTGCTATTTTACATACACTTTCTGTTACACAGTAGTGACAGTACACTCGAAACAGCTCATTCATGCTGTAGATAAAGTGGTTCTACTATTTATAAAATAGATCTCATCATATTAAAACTAGCCTAGGACACTGGAACTGCATGCCGCCACAAATACTAAATCATCGATTCCCATGCCGATATCTGATGATAATTTAATATTTACCATACATATTATTGTTATGGCTGTAGTATAAAGTATTATGCAGACAATAGATTCGCGAGAGCGAGTGGTAACGTCGTGTCAATGACCCCGCTAGCACATAATTCGTATTTCGTGACCAATAAGCCAGATGAGCAGGTGAACGCACGACTGTAACGCAGAGCATCTACTCGCGGATATCTCGGATATCCGACTGTCGCGGATACGACATATCCGACATTAATAGGGTACTTAATGTTCAAATTTCGAATGTTGTAAAAAAGAACTAATTAAAAATAAATGGAATCAACGGATAAGCAATTAATGCTGTTTCCGCATCATAGTAACATTTAAATAGATATTAACTAGGGATCAATTATTTACATGTATAACTTTGCATTTGTAAAAAAAAGTTCCTTATTTATATACAACTCAAAAACCATCAAATCAATCAATCATTTAAATCAAGATTGGACCATGACATTGATCATGGATGAACAGGTCTAAAGAATGTATTTTAATCAATTTACTATAATTTTATCGTTTATCGATCTCCTTAGCTTCCTTAATCGAGATCTTCCATCGGACATTTAAATTACTTAACACGTTCAAAGCACATGACTACATACAGACAACGTTGATTTCTAGTCGTTTAGTTTTTTTGCGGCGAGCGAGCAAAATAAAACAATTTCAACTATGAAATGAAAAAAATAGAATAGTAGCGGATCATAACCGCGGAATTGTCTATACCGTTTGAAACGGAACTGTTTCGGTTTACTCTGTTTAATAAATTGACGGAAAAATGTGGCCTGCTTCAGAATTACTTAAAATAAATGTGGTTAATAATATTATAAGTTTACGCCTGTATTACTGAAGAGGTAGGTAGAGGTACATTATTTCCGCCCCTTGTAGTGGCTTAACACACCCCCTTAGAGCGAGCCTATCTTTACACCGAGCGTACATTTTAATCTCAGACAACTATGTATGAATAAGTAACAACAGTGTATGTCAGGCCTACTGAAATTAGTGTGACCTGTCATTTAAGTTCTTTTTTTATAGCATAGGCCGGCAAACGGGCAAGTGGGTCACCTGATGGTAAGTGATCTCCACCGCCCATGTACGCCCACAATACCAGGAGATTCATGGGCGCGTTGTCGACCTTAAAGGAAAGGGATAATTAGGAATTAGGAAGGGGAGGGGGATTTGAGCCTCCGGATATCTCACTCACCGTACGAAACGCAGCAGCAAGCCGCAGACAAAACTGACGAAACTGTCTACAGCGTGGCTCTACCACTCCAAAAATTTAGTTAATTACCACTTTTTTCACCAGTCACATAAATCAACATGACCCCACAGTAAGATACGAGTCTTGTGTCGTGGGTATCAGAAACTATGGAACCCGAGGCTTCTCGTTTCACAGCCGGCTACTTGTCCGCTACGCCAAGAAAGCTGTCAAATTGCCACTTGGTTGACAGGAGTATCTACACTATACTTTAGTTATGGTTAGTTCGTGATAACAGAATTGACACTATTATCAACCCTGTACTAATTCTTTCAATTATTAGCATGTATACTTCATTTAAACCTTCAAAGTTCTTATAGAGAATTCTTGGGTATAATTCGCTTTAAATTTAAAAATACCCGTTGGCAATATTATTGAATAATTTTGGGCAATCTCGTATTAATTTTGAAGTAATATTTAATACGATCGGTAAACCTATTGAGACCAAAATTAAAATAAAAAACCGCGATAAATCCGTTTAAATTAGTTTTATTTCAAACCTATTATTACCTAACCATACCATCACAAATCCTCTCACAACACTTTTACCTACAATCATACTGACAGTTCTTTTCAGTGTTACCAGGAACCAGATTTAAACATGAGTTTACACAATTATTTCAGTGTTGTGTAAACCGAACACCCGTAAACTGAATTATAAGCGCAGTATTTCTAAACACAGGTGAACTTTATATCTCGTAATTAAATCTTACGAATTGTTTTGTAATGCTTTTTTGTGGTGTGTTTGGATGTTTTATTACTCAATAAATATGGCGTATGAACACATTAACTAATAAGTATTCTTTTGCCAGACATATTTAATGGCAATAAGACTAAAATTTCACGGTTGCCTTTTTGCTTATTTAAATCCTAAATGACAATGTGACCATAATCTATTTATTTAGAATCATTATATTGATAAAACCTTTTTCTAGGCTAACACATCATAGCATAACCTCAAAATTATCTTTATGTTTTCAACGCAATAACAAGTTTATTTTATCAAAATACCCCTCGTTTCGTTCAATTAATATTCAGATAGCATTAAACGTGATAATCTTAACGCGTTTAAACTGAGACAGACGGACGGACCGGACGGCCCGTTTCGTGCCTATCACAATATGGAATCCACATCGGCGCCGCTAATTCAATTTGGTAGCAATTCGGCCAATTGAGCGTGAATTACACTTTTCGATGATGAAATAATTGTTGATGCCGTTAACGGCCACTGGGTACTTATGTATCTAATAGAAGGGCTTAATATAGGTATGATTATAGGTATAATTGGCACGGGCTAATGGTACTATTTAACCTGTGTTTCACACTGCATTGATTCCCTATGTTTTGGGTATCAGAAACCAACTGCTAAGTACGATCGATTTTTTTTTAAGACAGAAAGAATTTTAATTGACCTATGCTCGATACAGAATGAATATAAAATAGAGATAAAAAACAAAAGCTGAACGTAAAGATTAAAAGTATGTATGAACACATAGTATAAAATATTTAAGTAGATATATCAAATATAAAGTACAATGATAAAAAACATAAATAATGATATGATAGAGGTTATTTATCCCATCATTCCCCATCGGGACAACCCTTGTCTCAATTTTAGGACATGTTTATTCATCTGAATGGCTATAAAAAAGGTTGATCACTGTTAGCGCTGTGACAATAAAAATGGAATATCTTGTAACAATAGATTTATCAGCAAAAATCGAGCTCAGAACATCCATGCTTAATATGACTCAACAGAATATCGAAAGTAGTTTTAGCCAAAGTAACTTCGAGCCATGTGTCGCGTCGGTAGGTAAACTGCCACGTCTGTCATCAAGTCATTACGCAAAGGATGCGATGAACAGACGACTCTTTATATTCAGATAAACACAGTCACGACTCTGGTCTGAGGTTTCATATGACGAAGTGTATGTGCTCTAATTTTTATAGAATTGACCGAGAAATGAATATGATTCAGGATTCATATTAGTGTGTACGTTTCTTTATTCCACTATATTCTCTAAATGCCTGAACTCTTGAGATGTGTGTGGTATCGCTAAATTTCTTATATTATACCGAGAGACATGGGCTGGCTGTTTTAGGGGAAATCGTGGTTTTAATATAATAATACTTGATTGTACTAAGTCCTAAAACCTCTCATTAGTGTACCATCGTCTCCAGCAGGGAGAGTCTTTCTGTGGGGCAGTGCACAATACAAGGTTGTTAAAAATACTTGACTTTTCTAATGTGTGTAAACAAGAAGAGGGAGCAGCGGAGATGGGTTTAAAATATGTAATATCAAAAGATGATGCAACTGTAGTTGAGAAATTAGACAAGTTTACTACTCGATGGATAGACGAGTAGAAATTATGAAACCTCTACTCTTAGTAATATATAATCAAATGAACTAGAATCACTCATGCATAATAACATACCAATTCGAGCTCAGAAGAGAATTTTACAAACAAACATCACGTTTTAGCTTATACTACTTGCCAATTGAATATGAACTCTACTGAGAGCGAAACAAGTACTAAAATATTTTGTTCATGTAAATTAAGAAGAACGGTCTAAAATAATAATGTATGTGGTAAAAGTAAATAATACACTTTCTAAGTTATGTCACGTGAAAATAATGTTTATGTAATATAAGAAGTTGTGCCATGTTGGTCATTCACTTACAGCATGATGAGACAATAACTTATAAATAAACTAGCCATTTGATTATTAAATGAGGGAAACCAAATTTTCTCTATATTTCAGTAAATTGTTTACTATAAAGGGAACTGAATTTGGTCTTCGTTTATATAAGAGCTAGGTCTTGACACTTGCCATTTCCTTGGTTTCAGTAATTTAGACCAAATATCCGAACAATTAGTCGACCACGTCTCAAATCAGGGATGGTCGCTTGCGGCTGATAGTCCATCACGACAAGGCTGAATCTAAAATTTTCATTGGAAACGAACAAAGCTGATGGTCTGAACGACGTAACGTCACTAATATTAGTAGTACCTACATAGATCGCCCCGGTATGGGTAGTACACAGTAGATCGCAGATAGTATAGTCGGCTATCGCGATATTGTCACTGTTACGTCTAACAATGTGGATAATCATGCTTGAAGTAAAGTAGTCAGAAATTAAAAGGAATACTAATAACAAACGCTCCATAATGATCCTCAAAATGCATATACAAAAGTAGAAATCCTGACACATCTAGAACTATTATACAGGGTGTCCAGTAATTAATGGATAACCTTGAAATGTCTTATAGCAGAACGAATGGCCGTTCAGAGAAAAATACGAAAAAAAATATAACATAAGTAGTACCTGAGGTACGTATTTTTTTAAAAAAAGTCGTAATTTTTTTGGTTTATTTTACTTTCTTGGACACTACGACCAGAAATGAAGGAAATCCATCGGTTTTTTGTTGTTTTATTATTATACACTAACTATACCAATAGATAGATAGTTAATAGTATGACAAGCTATTGCACTTTTTAAAAAAAATAAACATTCAAAACCATTTCTTTAGAAAAATTAGCAAAATTTTATTTTTAAACAAAGTTTAAACCTCTTGGGTATAAAAAAAATGTATGAATACATGAGTGACCAAAATTTTTTAAATAATGTCGGTTTTAAGTAGATTTTATAATGGTATAATTAATTATTGTATCTACTGTAAATAGCGATTTATTGCTATTAATGTAAAAAAGGAGCTAATTTGACCAAATAACAAAAACAATATAATATGAGTTACTTTTTAAAATAAAATTGTACTTGTCTAATGAGGTTTATTAAAACTAAGATTTGATGTTGATAAAAGATAAAAATGGCTTATTTAAACAAATTGAAACCAAATTATCAGAAATAAATTAACTTAAATTTAATACTCATAATGTTTAAAATGGTTACTTCATAAGCGTAAAATGTGTCATATGATCTCCATATTTGCTTCCTGCGCGCACGCCATTCCCCCGTTTTTTGTGTTATGTTAGACAAGTAGGGTCTGAGTTGGCTATGTGCGAGTGAAAGGAACTTAAAGTAAAAAAATCCAACCCTGTCCATCCAACCCAATGGACAACCCAATGGACAAATAATTGGCCCATTTTAATTACCGGGACTCTAACTGGGCAAAGTTATTATTTCTTCAAAATGATCTGCCGACTTTATTAAAGAAGGAGTATCCCAGGAGCTGAGGGAATCGCATTGGTTGCAAATTACGGCTGCCCTGCGCATTATGCTGTGTCTGTTCGGGAATATTTAAATACAGGGTTGGATTGGTTGGGTTGGTTGGTTGACAGGGTTGGATTTTTTTACTTTAAGTTCCTTTCACTCGCACATAGCCAACTCAGACCCTTCTTGTCTAACATAACACAAAAAACGGGGGGAATGGCGTGCGCGCAGGAAGCAAATATGGAGATCATATGACACATTTTACGCTTATGAAATAACCATTTTAAACATTATCGCCTGTATACTGAAACGCTACTTAAGTATTTAAGATCGTTTTAAACAAGTTAAATCCCTCTTGGCTGTCAAAATTGTATGAAAATAAGTAGCCGTTAGCCGTCAGACAGCTAAGTAGCGTTTCAGTATTCGGACATTTGAGTATTAAATTTAAGTTAATTTATTTCTGATAATTTGGTTTCAATTTGTTTAAATAAGCCATTTTTATCTTTTATCAACATCAAATCTTAGTTTTAATAAACCTCATTAGACAAGTACAATTTTATTTCAAAAAGTATCTCATATTATATTGTTTTTGTTATTTGGTCAAATTAGCTCCTTTCTTACATTAATAGCAATAAATCGCTATTTACAGTAGATACAATTATGAATTATACCATTATAAAATCTACTTAAAACCGACATTATTTAAAAAATTTTGGTCACTCATGTATTCATACATTTTTTTTATACCCAAGAGGTTTAAACTTTGTTTAAAAATAAAATTTTGCTAATTTTTCTAAAGAAATGGTTATGAATGTTTATTTTTTTTTTTAAGTGCAATAGCTTGTCATACTATTGACTATCTATCTATTAGTATAGTTAGTGTATGATAATAAAACAACAAAAAACCGATGGATTTCCTTCATTTCTGGTCGTAGTGTCCAAGAAAGTAAAATAAACCAAAAAAATTACGACTTTAAAAAAAAATATACGTACCTCAGGTACTACTTATGTTATATTTTTTTTCGTATTTTTCTCTGAACGGCCATTCGTTCTGCTATAAGACATTTCAAGGTTATCCATTAATTACTGGACACCCTGTATAATTTGTTTTTCTATTTCAGAGATTAATTTAATAGATGTGACCATCGAGATGGCTAATAAACTAATTAAAAAGATTTTAAGACAAATTTCTCCATAAAATACCTACTTTGCGTTCAAAACCTTTACACGCGTAGCATCACTTTAGTCTATTGATTGAAATAACAAATTACAAAGTATCTTATGCTATATAGTTTGTAAATTCGAAATTCTAGACAGTTGAAATTTAAAACTTAGTCTTCAAATTCCAGACTTAGGTCCAATGTTAGCATATTTGCACAATGTAGTGCTTGCCCGACAGTGCCACGGTGTCGCATTCACTCAGTTTACAAACAACTAGTTGGTAGTTTCGTCAGCGGCTCGCGGCGGGTTTTTGAACTGTATCTAGCACGTGCACCAGCATCCCAGAAGGCCTTGCTGTCTGTGACGCAACATTTGTGACGCAGCGTCATGTGAACTACATAGGCTCTAATTGATCAGACAATTTAGTTACAAACTCTTACCTACTTATTTGATTAATCACGGGTTAAACACAGCTAAGTGAAGAGACAAAGTGTTGAGGACCGTCGCGGCAGTGCGTCCTGTCTTCGAGGAGTGGTTGGACAGGCGCCACGGTGCGCCAACATTCCGGCTGACACAGGTGCTGACGGGCCACGGGTGTTTCGGCTCGTACCTGTGTCGGATAGCCGGAAAAGAGGACTCGGCCGTGTGCCACCATTGTGGCAACTGCCGCGAGGACACGGCTCAACACACTCTCGAGGAGTGTCCAGCCTGGAACGACGAGCGCAGCGCTCTCAGGACAGTCGTCGGAGTAGACCTCTCGCTGCCGACCGTGGTCGCTGCCATGGTCGGCAGCCGGAGGTCATGGCGTGCGATGGCCTCCTTCTGCGAGTGCGTCATCTCGCAGAAGGAGAGCGCTGAGCGGGATCGTGAGCGAAACGATCCCGCTCGCCGCCAAGGGAGACGTAGGAGGCGCCGGGTGGACGACTGACCGGCGTCTCCCGCCCTGTGGAATGGGGGCGTTTGGAGAATTCCACCACGGTATCCCCTGCCTGTCGTAAGAGGCGACTAATAGGGGCCATGCGTTTCCGGCAGCAATCCTTGGATTTCCCAAGGAGACCCCGGGACCGCTCCACATGCGCCGAAGAAGGCCACCGCGGGGTTTTGGTTGGTAGTTACCGGCATAGGGTGTAAATAGTGTTAGGGACTCGGCTCAGCGGTCGCCCGGATGTTTTCCATCTCTCCCGGGCGATTCGCTGGGTCGTAAGGCCGGTAGAACCCAACATAACCGTTCCACCTTCCCCCGGTGGGGCGGTAGCAATAAACGGCTTTCCCCGCGAGAAAAAAAAAAAAAAAAAAAAAAAAAAAGAGACAAAGTGTTACGATTTTTCTATGGCATGGATACCGGCTCCACTAGGATAGTACCAATGTGTAACGAGGAACCAGCGTAAAGTAACTACCTAACTGTTGGGCTTCCATCTGTGAGTGGGAGCCCGAATTGCCCCGGTCCGTGCCAATTCGATTCTTGGCTTTCAGGATTTGTAGTATTTGGAGTGGCGGGTATGTGGAGGGTCTCTATAAAAAGCTATAACTGAGTCATTTAAAAGTCGCACATGATTTGCCAAACTTTGGATTCCCCAGAGAGATGGGGCGGTCGTAAAAATAATACGTAAAATCTGACTGCATCTACAACATTACTTACGTCTACTGTAGGTCAGTAGGTAGGTAACGCAAGTAGAAGAAATAAAAATTACACTGCTTCGGGGCAATGTACCTAAAACATAGTCTGTATTACCTCACTATAGTTGCAACCGCGACCTCCTTTAACATTCAGAAAAGTAGTATGTTATTTATATAAAAACACAATTGCATTACCTACTCTTACTATTGTTTGAGCAGTTGCAAAAGTCATGTACAGTGTTTCATAGAACAATTTGCATAGGTTATATAAAATTCGTCTTATTTCCAATCCAAATAAGAGTTGTAAAAGAAATACTTCAGAGTTAACCCGGAGAATGTTTATGATTGACAAGTTGGAGGAGATTAACGGCCATTTTCAATAAACGATCGTGCTTAATTCTCCAGATAGCTTACACAAATGAGTTTGAAGATGACTAGTACAAAATACTTAGTCCGATTGGTTCATTTGAAAAGTTCTGTTTTTATAATTTGCATAAGGCGTACATATTTAAACTTATCAATCATTCAGTTACTTTGTCCATAACAACAGTGACAGTTTCATTTTTAAATCTCAATTTAGTCTTAACTCATTCTATGGAAACGGCGCAGTTTTTATCTGTCGAATGACAAATAATTAAACCTAGAACCTACTTTTTATTAGACGTCAAAAAGTGCATTATGTAACAAAGGCTGGACAGTGACGTCACAACCGATTGTTTCTTTGTCCTTCATATAAGTACAAATGGGAATGTTTCGTAAAATCTCTTTTAAACTTTTAATTATAGTGTAAATTGTGCTTTGATAAATCTCAATAGCCATCATCATCATCGGGATCCATTCGGCGCTTTACGATCTCTTCAGAATAATTAATATTAGAATAATCCTACCTGATTGAAACATTCTAAGAGCCGCTAGGGTTTTTCTTATTAATTCCGACAAAAAAGATGTTCTAAAACCGCTGTCCGTAGTAACATGACCTACATTCGCATTCCATACTAATTCCGCTCATCATATTCTAAGAGTTAATAAGGAAAGAATTTTCTCCCAACTCGTCCGTTCGTATTAATGATTCACACCACACGGCTATTTAAATAACACCTTTACAATTTACATAACAGAGTTCAATTTACATCAACACGTGTCCAACCTAAAGATTAGTCATTACCAATCGTTATTAAAAACGTGATTGTTTGTGTTTATAACTTTTTTAAAGTTAGTAGGTCGAGGGAGAAAAAGATTTGTGTCGTTTTTTTGCCGCCATTTTTTAGAATCATTTTTATATCCATCTAAATCTGACAATAAATTGACAAAGAACAATTTTGTGGTGCACTACCAAATTGATAATATGGTCGCTGGTTTGATTACCACAATGGAAATTCGTGTGATTAGCAAATATTTGTTTAGGGTGTGGGTGTAGAGCAACAGGAGAAAGTTGAAGGAAACTTAACATCCTGTCTCGATCGGGTGACGAGCGCAGTGACATGCAGTACTTTTTAACTCAAATTGCTGAGTTGTATACCTATTGTTTTTAAACAGGCGTGGCGCTTACCAACAGCAAGCGACATAATTGTTTCATCAATCAGGAAAAAATCTACTAATACTCGTATCTGATTGCTATGACACAGTGAATATTTATAATATCCTTATTATAAAATGTTATTTTTGAAATTAATTTTAATCCAGAAAAGTTCTTTTAAATACTGCATCCATGTTTTTTGGTCGTCCTATTTTGGTCTGAATCTATATGATTTATATCAGGTAATACTTTTTTAAACCTTCAACACTGCACCTAAAATGGAGTCTAATGCAATCCAAAACAATGACTTATGACTTCATGAGTCTAGTGTTACTTAGGCTAACCTGTGAGGTCCCGAGTTCATAATTCAAACCCCTGTACGGGCAATCGCAATTTGTTTTTTTTTGTTTCGAGAAATCACACAAAGTTGGAAGTCGCTGGATACAGGCCGCTTCCAACAGGTCGGTCTGGAAATCTTTGGGGGAGGCCTATGTTCAGCAGTGGACGTACTGTGGCTGATGATGACGATGAGAAATCACACAGAAGTTGCCCTGGATTTGAATATACGTACTATGTGGCGACAGGCCCGCTGCATATCACATAAGCTCGGGTAATCGTGAATGCACTATTGCACCTTTGCCTACCCCTTCGGGGATACGGGCGTAGATGGATTTGTCTGTCAAACAAGTCGTGTCATAAATCGTAATGTCGGCTTGTACAAAGCGACCATTTGCGGAGTTTTTATTTACATTTGGGTCATTATAACCGGTGTAATAAACATTAAAATCTATGCCAACGGCGTAAACTGAACAAGTTCACTTCTCGCTTCTTCACGGTTAATGAAATATACTTACACATTTCATTCATTTTGTATGCGTCAAACCATTGTAACACAACGTTTCACAAAAGAAAGGTGTATATAAAAAAACTACAATATTCCAAACACTTAAAGCCACTATCACACACTTCTCGAAAGTAAATCGCACGAAACGGTGTTTAGAAGTTTTGAAAATTTCGAAAGTTGCGCACACGCACGTCTGCCGTCCCGCAAGCGACGCGACAGTGTGACGTGTACCGGCTAAAATGTACCTATATACGGAAAGACATGAACACCGTTATGAGTATACTGTGTCCATTGCTCGTTTTGGTAGTGGAATGTTGGGAAGAAAGGCAAGGGATCTGGCAATGGAAGAGTGAGTTGTAGCGAGATCGTAGTTGATGTTGGTACCGGCAATAAAAGAGGGGAACTGTGACGGCCGTTGTCAGAGCAGTTAATGCAGCGCTAGGGATGCGATGGAGAAAATTGGTATCGATGGATTTTGTTAAGAAATTCTTCATCCTATGGGATTTCATGGGTTGATCCATGCTATAATAGTTTCTAAGCTGTAATATTCGTTTTGGATTACATTTTTATGATTGTTTGTCTGTCTTCGTGACTATCGCTGATGGGCCACACATGAACGACTTTGTACAAGTTGTAATTGTCATTTAATAATTGACTCATGTGATAATCAGCCTTAATGAACTTCTAAGACTTTGAGACTTCCTCTTTTATTGTATAACATTTATTTTCGTGTATTTGCATGACACTGCGTAAGATGGCTCTGCCAAATACATTTGAACCTCCTAATAAGCTCCTTACATCTCCAAAATGATCAACGAAAGCCGACCTAATCATCTATGAATTGCGAAATCAAATTAAAGTCTTTATTCATCATGTAGGCTAAGAAATCTAGTACAGAACATTTGTCATTAATAACACTAAATTGAGATTATGCGAACTTTGAAATAACCGCCGCGCTATAGGAAGAGGGAGAGAATCCTTAAATGTAGAGATTCAAAGACTAGGAGGATATGGCAGTCAGGACAAGGGCAGGGGGAGTAGGGAAAATTAACTTATTATTATTACTTTTTGAGTGGTAGAGCCACGCTGTAGACACAGTTTTGTCTACAGCATTTATGGGCTGGCGCGACCGGGTCGTTACCACTGTCTCACAGAAAACCGACGTAAAGTAGCGGCTTGCTGCTGCGTTTCGTACGGTGAGTGAGATATCCGGAAGCCCAAATCCCCTCCCCTTCCCAATCCCTAATTATCCCTTTCCTTTAAGGTCGGCAACGCGCCCATGATTCTTCTGGAGGTGGGCGTACATGGGCGGTGGAGACCACTTACCATCAGGTGACCCACCTGCTCGTTTGCCGGCCTATGCTATAAAAAAATAAATAAAAAAAAAACTTAAATTGCCGCTAATTTGACTGCCATTATTGGTTCTAAAGAAAGTTAATCTTCAGCCCTAACTCGCTTGATACATTGTAGTGTTTTTCAATAAATTAAATAAATCTTATCGACAAGACTCAACTCTATCGGCACAGACACGGTGTAAGGGCACGTGCGATCAGATATTCCTGATGATTCGACAACAGATGTTTTTAATTGTTATCCTAATGCTACAACGTATAGTGCTCTCACTCCACTGTTTACTTTACAACAGCTATTTATATAATCTCTAAATAGATACGTAAGCTTGGTATTTGTTCCAAGATAGCTACTATAAGAAACCATGAAAATTCCGCTCTATTCAAAGGTATTTCGATTTGGTATCACATTTTTTTCTTTAGTTAAATTAAAAGAAAGGTTTTCGTGTTTTATGATCATCGTGAAGCATTCCCATTAAGTGTTCGGCGTCATAATTTGAGTAACTAAAGTAATTTTACAATTCAGAAATGTTTTCTCTTCTTTTCATTTCTTTTTCTTTGTTTGATTAGTTTTGTTGCGGGATTAAACAGTTTGGCATTCCTATAGATTCACAAAACTTCACTTCACACAAATCTTTGAAATTTCGCATAGATAACTTATTGCCATGACGCGCCGCGACAATATCCCCGAAAAGTATGCAGACATAACGTGTTTATCCACATTTCCCCAATTATTAGGTATTCAGCCCCATGATACGTGATAGAAGTCTCGCCATAACAATCATACGTAATATAGTCAAATACCTATTCAATGAAGTTAAGGCCTGGTATATATTCAACTTCCTGGCGACCAACAGTATTATGCACCCATGGGAAAATTGTTAACAACACTCACTTGTGCTGTAGATAATCTTCAAGATAATATGTACAGCCGTGGTTCCCACAAGACAGACTGAGTCAAGTGTCTGGGAGAGACAAATGAGCTCATCTTGTTTAACATACTGCTAATATGTCTTGCTGTTTTTTATTTAACCAACCTGATATATATATATTTTTTTTATCTGATTGAATGACGAGACGAGTAAGGCGCTCGCCTGATGGTAAGCGCTACGCCTGCCCATGAACAGAAGCAACACCACACAAAACTTTGAATTATAAAACACTGCATGGCACTGAAATGCGCCCGTCACGCCCGTCACATAAGATGTTAAGTCTCATAATGAGACATAAGATGTTATGAGACTCATAGGTTCATTTTAGTCCAAAATAAGCGACGATCAGTAAAGGGTTTAGGAACGTAATGATTTTTTATGTTTACGCGAATATTACACATAGAATTAAAAATAATTTAAACGGTTTTTTTATTAATTTTGATCCCGACGTTTCGAAAGATTTCTAGCCTTCGTGGTCACGGCAGTGGTGGGAGTCCAAATCCGTTTAAATTTGTTTTATTTCTTGGTTTTGGGCACGTTTACGACCGACACAGGAGATTTCGTCATTTCCAGTATGTATGAAGTGTATATTTGTTTGTGTTTGTTTGTCCAGTTTTTATACCTGGTCCATCCCGAGGTGTGTGACAGAGACAGGATGCGACAGATTATCTATAATTGCATACAAATCAATGTTACGTGTCGCCCGACTCGCATCGCGCGTCGTTGTCTCCTGTTGAAGCCACATTCTGCTGGAACCCTGCTGGTTCATTCCGAGTGGTGTGACATACAGGACATTGCGAGAGAATACTTATAATTGCATACAAATTAGATATTTCGTGTCGCCTGAATCGCATACCTCAAAACATATATTTATTGTTATCGTTCGCTATACACATGCTATACCATAAAGTAGAGATAGGCCGAGACAAAATATCTCACAGAAATTTGTTGTTATATTGCGATCATTTCTTACACATCAATAATTGTTCGGATTGAACCCGCTGCCTCTCGTTTCACAGTCGGCTCCTCACCCACTGCGGCATAAATGATTTGCGGTTTTGTTGGCTGGCTTTTATTCACAATGTAACAGCTAAATCAAAATTCGCGGCTGTTTACGAGTTCAATGTACTTTAATTACAACTGTCTTTGGTATCTATTGAATCATTGGCCGCATAATTAATTTGTTCTTGCAAAATATATCCGTTTAACGATCACAATTCTTCACAAATCATTGTGTGGGCTTTATGGAAATACAAGACGGAATTAATCATTAAATGAATCAGAAATGTACTGTGACGTAAACTTTAAAGACATTTTTTATTTGATTGAATGACGAGACGAGCGAGCGCCTTGCTGATGGTATGTTATATGTATAAGCAACAGTGTGTGCACTGTTGTGTTTCTATTTAGGAAGGAAGTAAATTAAAGCCAGTGAAATTGCTGGGCATTATGAGACTTAACATCTTATTTCTGAGCGTGATGAGCGCAGTTCAGTGCCATGCAGTGCTTTGTAATTCAAAGTTCTGTGTGGTGTTGCTTCTGTTTATGGACACGTGACGCTTACCATCAGACGACCGCCTTGCTCTCGTCATTCAATTAATTAAATAAACGATGTCTCCTTCACCGTTAAGGCAAGCGATAATTAATGAATATACAATATAATAATTTTTCTTCCCGATCATCCGTTTGCCTCACATCCCCCTAGTCTATCTGACGCAACTAATTACAATGTTAGGAATGGCCGGATGCGGCACAATGGTCGATTTGCCACTCTTATGTCATTACGATTGTTTCGGTTATGATAATGTGCCTCCTTTTGTTTGCCATCGATCCTTGAAGGTAGGCGCGGCGAGGTGCTTGTTTGTTGATATTTGAAAGTCTTAACCACTAAGTTCTACATTAATTCATATTACATCATTGTCATTTTTGAGCTATAAGTATTTTAATTTAGGACACAAAGACTGATGAGAAGAGAATAAAAGAAGTTGCAAGGTTGACTCTTTTTTCTGTCTTTATGTGTAAGTGTGTGGGTATGTATGTGTATTTAAATGCCATTTTAATTGAAAGCTAATTTAGACGATATCGCAATGAGCTATATTTGAAAAGAATCTGTTAAGCCGTTTATAAATTATAAATATTTAAAATCTAGTCAGCTATTTAGGAATGATTAAAAAAACAGAAACAAGTTCGGAGATCCACGCCCAGGTTTAGTCGCAGTGATATCGTGGAGCGAGGATGAACAACTATAGGGCAGAATGAATTTTATTGACTCACAACACGTAATCACTATCCTAAAAATCTACTATTCTATTCTGACATGGAGCGACAACTAAATTATGAGTTGTAGTTAATCGACCGGCAAATCAAGTGTAATCTGTGATCTATAAAAACTAGGCACATAGATTATTAACTGGGCGTTTAATTTACAACCTCGAACGAAGTTATTATCTTAACTAGTACACGCTTGAGGCCTCTTTCAGGATAGTTCGAGATCTAAGTGTGGTGCGTCTTGCATCATATTTTTTTTGTGTGGAAGGTTCCAGAAGTCTTTCCATTCGCCATAATAAAGTAGAGTCGGCACCGAATCTCATTACAGAGTGTTATGTATCTTGCCAACTTCTGTAAAGTTAATTCATTTATATTAATTATCTTTAATATAATTATAGATAATAATAATAATATTATAAAAGCGCGAATCCTAAGATTTAACCAATTCATTTGTTGAAATAATATTCAAAGGTTCGACACTTAATTTCGTAGACATTAAATTTTTATGCAAAGAATATTAACAACAATTTTAGGAATGGAACTTGCAATTTGCATATTAATCATCTTTAATTAAATTAGCGTGGTTATATAAACAACACAAAACAGGTACTGTATATAAAACTAATTTACTATTTACCTAATGCAGCATACGTGTACGGTATGCATTAATTAATACGTGTACCAGTTTCCCGCCATTGTTCGTGGCAGCCATTTGTTTCTGAGTTGCCAGGATGTATGGATTTTACTTCTACTAAGAAAAATAATATATTAATGTCATATTAAAAATTATACCATACGAAAATATATGTTATGAATGTAACATATGCTCACGGCTGTATATCCGAAAACTATAGACAGAGGTACAACTAGTATCTATCACGGTTCCCGAGCTTATTTCCGTTACATAATGTGATAGGGGGCAATTCTATCGCTATATATTAAATCCAGGATATTTAGGCAAAAGTGTGTAGAGCGCGCACTGCCACTTATATAAAAAAAAAGTTTAGAAACGCTACTGGAAAAAAAATCGAAACTGCAACAGTGCAACGTCGACATTCTACAGCCTTACATAAAATTGACTTCTACCATCCACACTTTCTACCAATGGCGCATATTAATACGCCTAGTAATTTTTGCGCCATTTGGAGCTTAACAAATGAGTGATGCACGCGGCCAGTTTTCCCTATTTCCCCGTTAAAAAAAACAGTTTGCAATTTCACACTCGAATTGGTGATCGATTGAGCGGAAACCATGGCGTGATGCATACTATTTAATAAAATGTATTTATTGAGTGTTAACGGTCGCACGCCATTTCGCTCGGACTTAATTGAGTGAAGGGACATAAAACATGATTATTTTCACTGTAAGCTGTCTTTTGAATTGAGGGTCAAAAAAGTTACGCGCCAAATTGAAAACCCACTCCTTTTCTGAAAAAGGTTGACAGGTTGTATAACAAGGTGGTAGGTCCCTCGCATGCGAGAGGCCGTCTGGGTTGGTACCACCGCTTTGTCTATTTCTGCCGCCAAGCACAGCGTGTAAGCACTGTTGTGTTTCGGTTTGAAGGTCATTGAAGCCAGTGAAATGTATTTCAGGTATTTCAGGTGTCATGGTTTGGACGCCGCCCAACAGATTTGTATAGTAGGCCCGGTGTGACGCAATTTTTATATGACATCCATTGAGGAAATGCTTTATGAAGGATTTTAGATCAAATGCTTACACGCACGTGCTATCTCGGTGTGACGCGGTTTCGATTCCGGGTATTGTAAGTTCGTAGTTAACATGATTTTCCCTGTCGCTACAAGCAAGTTCAATTTGTTATGACAAATGAAATGAATGGTCCCTCGTATGCGAGAGGCCGTCTGGGTTGGTACCACCGCTTTGTCTATTTCTGCCGCCAAGCACAGCGTGTAAGCACTGTTGTGTTTCGGTTTGAAGGTCATTGAAGCCAGTGAAATTACTGGGCATATGAGACTTAACCTTTAACTAGTGACATGGAGTCTCACAGGCGTCGCGCATTTTGCGAATTCTTAGAATTGGCCATTCCCCCCCACTCGCCGCGGCTTCGCGTCTCAGTAGCTTTTGTTTTAGTAATAAATAGACCACAGAAGGAGGTGGACTTGTTATAGGTCGTATGAAACGTGAGTACCATTCATACAAAAATTGGACGTAGCCTGTCAGGCTTCATGTCCCTAGTTGCCATGCAAAATATTTCTCCAAATATTTTTTTTATTTTTATATTTCGTAGGACAAAATGGCAAAAGACGGTAATAACGGTAAGCTTATTTATGTAAGTACTATGAAAAAAAATAAACGCAAAATACCTAGCGAATTTCAACCGCAAAAGACCGAGAAAGCCAGTCTTCTTTGTTTGGTTTTACAAATGACAAAACTTTATGCTCATATGTGCCTAAGAAGAATAGAGCTGTGATACTTGTGTCTTAAATGCACCATACGAACGAGGTTGACGAGGATACCAAAAAAGCCTGAGATCACCTTTATTACAACGCAACAAAAGGTGTCGACGAAGCGGACAGAAAATGTTCGATTTATTCCAGCAGCCGCCGAACCAAAAGATGGCCAATGGTGGTTCTCTAACGCATTCTGGAGTCTCATTCTTGAGCAGCATGAATGCTCTTATATTGCACAACATGCATCAACCAAAGATTGTAGAAAGAGGAGATTTCCTGAAGACTTTAGCTCGTTCGCTAGTTCTCCACCATATCCAAAGACGTGTAGATTACACGTCTATTAGAGAGAGTTACGTTTAGTGATAAAGCGAGTTCTGGGTGATGATATGGTCGAAGAAGATGTCCAAAGTCATGAAACTAGTCAAGGCAAACGAAGGGCATGCAGGATTTGTCCACCTAAATTGTGTGTCGGGTGTTGCGATCCCGTATGTTTGCAATGTTCTCACCCTTTGTGCAGAAATTGCCAGTAATTCATGCTGAATTGAGTCATTGTCAGAATTTTTATTTTTTGTTTTTGGAAGTGACTAATTTGTTTTTTTGTTTCTTTATATATTAGATTTTAAGTAAAAAGTGTTATCTTTATAGTTTTTCTCGCATAAAGTTGATTAAAACGTAGAATAATTGAGGCTGAAAAATACCACTAAATGTTAAAACGCATTTTTTTTTAATATTATATAAAGAAACTTTATTAAATTTACTGATGAGTTGTTCATTACATACCGATAGTTGAATATCGTGACAATTTTAGAACACGCTAGTTGATATTCCCAACAAAAATGAATTTAAAAGTAGTAGCCTGTGAGACGTCATGTCCTCTATAGTGTTATAAATTTTTCATGTCACCAGTTAAGGGTTAACATCTTGTCTCAGGGTAACGAGCGTAGTGCAGTGCCATGCAGCGCTTTGTAATTCAAAGTTCTGTGTGGTGTTGCTTCTGTTTATGGGCAGGCGTGGTGCTTACCATCAGGCGAGCACCTTGCTCGTCTCGTCATTCAATCAAATTAAAAAAAAAACTTCAGTCAGGTGGCCTAACATAAGGTCAAAAGAGTCAAAACTTAGATTCAATTTGGATTATAGCTTTACCAAGGACATAGAGGCCGGAGCTGATGCAATATATACTTTGTATTAGCAACATGCTGATATGCAATATCCAAGTTCGATTTTTCGAGCATTTGTTGAACAATTACTCGGCTGCGTGGGCCCCCGGACAAGTATTAGCGGGACATACCTACTCGACACTCGTGTTGCGAAACAGCCTTATTTTTCGTACACCCACGCATCTGCCATTTGCACAAGTGTATCAGAATTCAAAAGGCTTTGTGCAGTGTCGCGCTCTGCGTCCTTTCGCTGTTTATACAGATACTAGATGACCCGGTGAACTTCGTATCACCTACATAATATATTTGTGTAAAATGTGGTCAAAACTTAATACAAATGTTTTATTTACATTAAATGCAATTAAGTGAGGTACTGCGCCATTGCACGTGAGGTAGCCCGTCGCACATTTAATTGACTTCGACGACCTAAGTCAGGTCGTCTCCCACCTCCCTCCGGTTGGACAGTCCTGTCCCCGTCCCGTCCCCGTCCTGTCCGCGTCCCGTCCCCGTCCTGTCCCCGTCCCGCCTCCTGTCCCTGTCCTGTCCTGTCTCACTGTCCTGTCTCTCTGTCCTGTCTCACTGTCCTGTCTCACTGGCCTGTCTCACTGTCCTGTCTCACTGTCCTGTCTCACTGTCCTGTCTCACTGTCCTGTCTCACTGTCATGTCTCTCTGTCCTGTCTCACTGTCCTGTCTCACTGTCCTGTCTCACTATCCTGTCTCACTGTCCTGTCTCACTGTCCTCTCACTGTCCTGTCTCACTGTCCTGTCTCACTGTCCTGTCTCACTGTCCTGTCTCACTGTCCTGTCTCACTGTCCTGTCTCACTGTCCTGTCTCACTGTCCTGTCTCACTGTCCTCTCACTGTCCTGTCTCACTGTCCTGTCTCACTGTCCTGTCTCACTGTCCTGTCTCACTGTCCTGTCTCACTGTCCTGTCTCACTGTACTGTCTCACTGTCCTGTCTCACTGTCCTGTCTCACTGTCCTGTCTCTCTGTCATGTCTCTCTGTCCTGTTTCACTGTCCTGTCTCACTGTCCTGTCTCACTGTCCTGTCTCACTGTCCTGTCTTACTGTCCTGTCTCACTGTCCTGTCTCACTGTCCTGTCTTACTGTCCTGTCTCACTGTCCTGTCTCACTGTCCTGTCTCACTTTCCTGTCTCACTGTCCTGTCTCACTGTCCTGTCCCTGTCCTGTCCCTGTCCAGTCTAGACGCTATACGACCCGTCATCACGGCAAGCTTCGCAACGACAACCATCCGGTTTATACTAAAACATTCCAAAATCAACAACTACTAATAAATTAAAAATTAATTAAAAAAACATTGTCCAGCGGACAAAATTGTGAATCTAAACCATTCTCAGATCCCCTTGAACACACACAAAAAATTTCATCAAAATCGGTCCAGTCGTTTAAGAGAAGTTCAGTGACATACACACTCACAGAAGAATTATATATATAAAGATTAATTTGAGTCAAAGGTAATATAATTTAAAGGGTTTTTTTTATTATTATCAGGGAGTATGGTGTAAATTAGTTAATCCATTAATCAGATGCAAATATGCTAAAAATTTCAACCCACACAAAGTAAAAATTGAGATGTTGATTTAATTTTGCTAAATTTATTAGATTTAAGTAGGTGACATTCCGTTTTTTACAAAAAACATACATAAATTGAACATTTCCTACGTACAATTATGCAAAATAGAATTTTAAATTATTGATTTAAGTTATGGAATTTAGCAAAATATTATTGACATCTCAATTTTTACTTGATATTTATTTATTGAGTGTTAACAGTCCTAACGGTTAACCTAAAATTATTGCATATTTGTATTTTTTTTTTTTTTTTTTTTTTATCCTGGCACGGCAAAGTGACTACGCTACACCTGATGGTAAGTGTAGCGCAATCCAAGAAAAGTGTCGACCAACGATAAACAATGGTCCATCGTTGGTCGGCAAGATCATGCCGGCCTGCCAAAGGGCCAAGGGGGAGGGGAAGGAAAAGGGATGGGAAAAGGGTTAGGATCAGGGGGCAAGCCCCCTGGGGAGAACCGGATATACACTGGCTGACCCTGGAACGCGACCCACACAAGGCGGGCCACTATGGCAGGTTTTAGCACCAGTGTACGGTGGTCGCTATCCAATCAAACAAAGCATTTTTTTTGCAATTTTTTTTAATTAAAGGATAATTCAGGGATTGGGAAGGGGAGGCGTTTTGGACTTCCGGATAACTCAGTGTACGAAACGGAACTAAAAGCTGCTTATTCACTTCGATTTTTTATAAGATAGTGGTAACAACCGGGTTGAGCCGGCCCATTTATGCTGTAGACAAAACTGTCTACAGTGTCTAACACTTAGAATCACACATCACACAAGGTGTATGGGTCATTATGGCAGGTTTTAACACCATCTGTTGCGTGGCGTTAGTAACCCGTAAGTCTGTCAAACGTGACAGAACGGGATTGACAGTTGACAAATGTGCGTGACACGACGCCATGATCGGAATCCGGTATTAGATCAGGACGAAGTAGACATTGAGATACTTCTACCACTTAAACTCACGCCTATATTGTCGAAGGAGTAGGCAGAAGTGCAAATAGGGCACTGCACCAAAAGTTCGCGAAGTTTATTTCCGTGCCATGATGTGATAGGAGGCGAATCTATCGCTATACCGAGTAACTCATGTTTGATTTTTCGAATCGAAAACTCAAGTTTTTGGTTTGTATGACCTGGGATGTGAAGTCAAGACCATAAGGTATTTTAGGCTAAAAAATAAATACCAACCCGTACACAAAGTATTCGTCAATCTTTAAACAGAATCAAATCTACAACCTTCAAAATTGAGACAATAACGATTAGTAACTATCTAATAAATCTTGTCTCGGTTGGTCCGTTCGTAACAATATCATACAAATGTTCGAATGATCTCATTTTATGATAGCTTTGTTTTAAATGGTACGCGATTTTTTTTGCAGGTTATACTATTGGTGGTTTCCGGTTTAACAGCGTTATACATCGAAGCGGAAGTTAGTCAAGAAATTGTCGCATAGATACTAATGGATACAAACTATTTTTTTTTTAGTAAGTTTGTAGTGACGGTGAAGGAAACATCGTGAGGAAACATCAGGAAACATCTGCAAACCCGAGAACTCGATAAGATTTTTCGAAGGTATGTGAAGTCTACCAACCTGCATTAGGCCAGCGTGGTGGACTTAGGCCTAATCCCTCTCATTCAGTAGAGGAGGCCCGTGCCCAGTAATGGGATGTATATTTTATTTTATTTTATTTTTATTTTATTTTATTCGGAAAACTTACAGCTAGCATAAATACAATGTTACAGAGTGAATAGGTATGAGAAGGCCATTTAAAAGTTTTCACAGATAGAATGTATCAGAGTAATTAACTAACGTCGATAGCACAATACACACAGGATATATATTAATAATTACTCAAAAACTTATTAACAAGTATACGTTTTTGTTGAGAAACACTAGTATTAAACAAATCTAAATCTAACTCACATGATAGATCGTTGAAGAGTCTACTCGCACGTATAAAAAAGCTATTTTGTCTATACGTCGTGTTGACACATGGAACATGCAGTAATGTAGGTTTACGTAACATGGCGGTACGTAAACTACCCTGTATATAATACAGGGTTAGTAAAAAAGTTTGTATTAAGTTAATGACGAGATGAGTAGTTCGCTCGCCTGATGTCAAGCGTCACGCCTGCCCATAAACAGACACAATACCACACAGAACTTCGAATCATGAAATGAGTACTGCATGGTACAGTACTGCGCTTGTCACCCATAGACAAGATGACGGTGATGATGACATATACATTATTTAAATTACATCTGAGGTGGTATAGGCCCTTGATACACACATAACTTCGTAAAGGCAGAGATGTATACATGCACTGGCAAACCTACAAATTGTCTCAGTAGTCCCATGTGATTCCAGTGTCCTGTGACTCAGAATCCATCCAGTTTCGTTGGTTGGCATAAGACACTAATAATCACAGACAAAGGTTGAGTTGTCTGTTGCTAATAATATACCGAAAAAAAATCATTGAATGTCACCGTTGTTATTTCTAAACTAAATTTATCGTCAATCCCCACTTAATTTTTTATAGCATAGGCCGGCAAAAGAGCTAGTAGGTTAAGTGCTGGTAAATGATATCCACCGCCCTTGTACGCCACAATACCAGAATAATCGTGGACGCGTTGCCGACCTTAAAGGAAAGGGATCGTTAAGGGATTGGGGAGTGGAGGGAATTTGGGTCTTCGGATATCTCATTCACCGTACAAAATGCAGCAGTAAGTCATTATTAACGTCTGTTTTCTGTGAGGCAGTGGTAACAAACTGGTCAAACCCGTCCATTCATACTATAGACAAAACGATCTACGAGGTGGCTCTACCACTCGAATCTCAATATTCTGAGCCCACACAAAACTGTCTACAGCGTGGTCTACCAGTCATGAAAATTATACCATGTATATTAGTGCAACAATACCAAGGGTCAAAGGCTGCTGCCTCTAGACCAAAGAAGTACTTTGTTGCTGCATATAGCTGCTGCAATATGAACTCTTCGTATACTGCACCTAACATTAAAAATAATAACAAATTTACAACAACCAACCGATTTCTATCACGATATTCGTGTTGTAAAGACACGGCCAGAAAAATGCCTGCTCAAAATTTACAGTTAATTAAAAAAAAACCATCAAGCGAGAGTCGTTATAAAATGCTTAAAACCACAATAAGAGATTGTTTCCTCACATAAAACAAATATTATTAACGATGAGTCAATATCCATTATACACTCAATCCACAAGTTAAACATTTAAAACCATGCAATGTTTACTTACGAGAATAACAAACAAACACACCCCAAAACAAGTTCTTACAAACATTAGGTTAACGATACACACGGGTTATTATTACGTTTTATCATATTTACCTCCTTATCCAACGGAAGAACCTGTTACCCGCTTTATTCGAGTTATTTTTCTTCTTTTTCCCCATTTTCTTCTAAAGCTAATATCATGGGGCACTAACACCTTTGCTTAACAAAAAAAACACTGATAGTTTATGTTCATGAATAAAGTTTTTAAAAATAGAACGTCACACACGACACTGGCCACTTATAAGTTCTGTATTTGAAATGAATTTTATTTATGGAACTGTTTCTGGCCGGTACAGGACTCTATAGATGGGCTCTAAAAAACCATAGAGAAGAAAAAAGTTAATAACAACACACCAAACAAAGGATCTAATATGTGGAGTACATCGGAAATATTTACCAAAATCAGCGAGCAAGGAGATATAGAAAATTTCTAATTCATCATGAGCGGCCGACGAGGGGCTCGCGCGCGTACTGGCGTGTGCCCGCAGACAAATTTAGACGCGACGAGAAAAAAACCAAAACACTACTGACTGGATGCACATTGCGAGAAATGCAGCCGAGTTTATTTTCAGTTTGAATCTACGAGATATTGAGATTCGAGATCGAGATATTGTCTAATAATAATGTTGAGGAGTCGCGGCGTGTCTCTGACGGTGCTTGGATTGTGTTGAGAGTGAAAATTATTGAGCGGACGACCGGTACTAAGCCACGATATAAAGGTTCATGCCCTCGCGGATCTATTTTATGACAGCTTTATTAAACTTAGAAATGAAAGTTAGAATGAGAACGCGACTGTTTATTAGCTTTTATAAAAACAAGCTTTGCTAACTTATTAGTCCAATTGGCATTTGGTTGTAAAGAAAGAATAACAACAGAATTAAATAAAAAAAATACCGTTAATTTTACGATTGGTAAACTTTCTCCATTCCCTTTTACTTCCATTCACGCACATTTAACACATCGAAGTATCTGTTTTTGTTACAAACTGCAGCCATTAAATCTCATTAAAAACAAAAAGTGCGCCAGACAGACAGACAGCACCGCATGACTCATCATATAAATCCGCATCTCGCTATGCGGTTCACAGCTTGTATCTGTTTAAATTTGCTTGCGGAGAGCATTACCCGACGTCGACCTTTCCTATTTTGCTACCAAATATATCTGGGACATCTTCCATGAAATTTACGATTATATTAAAGAATATTGTAATGATAGCTTTGTATAGTATAAGACATAATAGCGGCGATAGCTCTGCGGGGATGGTATGGTCTGTCGAGACGAAAGTCGCTGATTCGAAACCAGACCCAAGAGCACGCACCTCTGACTTTTTTTAAGTTGCATGTGTATTAATTTATTAATTATCGCTTGCTATAACGGAAGGATACATCGAGAGGAAATTTTGCATACCTGAAAAGTTCTCCACAAGAATTTTTAAGGTATGTGAATTCTACCAACTCGCATTAGGCCATCGTGGTCGACTAAGGCCTAATCCCGCTCATTCAGTAGATGCCTGTGCCCAGCAGTTGGACGTTTATAATACAGGGCTATTATAGTATAATAGGGCAAAAATTGAGCTGCTCTAATTCAAATAAATAATACTTCAATATGAGTAGTGCAATTTTTTGGAAATCAGTTAAGAAAAGAGCAACGTTAGAGTTCCTTTCCCGTTATTCTTTAACGAAACTGCATTCCGAACTGGCGGTAGAGATATTATTTGACTGAATCTAAATGATGTTTGACATTTTAATGATTCAATAAATTATTTGATTTGAAACATATGCATGCATCTTATCTATTGATCAGGGGTTTTCCGATATTTAATCTGACTATCGTCGAAGTCTAAACGTTGCAAAAGTACCTAAATACATTTTTGTCAAAAAGCATCCATAAAATCACAATATTCATATATTTAATATGACCTTAAAATATTCTAATTGATTTGGTAAAATAAATTATAACATTTTATTACTTAACGGTGTAAGTTCTATGTTTACAAACAACGTGAAATATACGGAATTTTGTGTTGTAAGAGCTTTTAAAGACTTTTTTATAACGGTAATCTCTATGGATTAAAAATATATACTCGTATTTTTAGGCCGGTTGTACACACACGTTTTTTCGGCGTAAAAATCTACGGTTAATTCGCCGTGTGTAGGCGCGGTTGTCAGTGTTGTATGGATCATTATGGGAGCTTGTTGACAATCACGGCGGCGCGACGCGACGGCACGGTGCCTCCGCCGTATGCACCGCGGGTCCCCCTCGGCATGCCGCGTCTACGCACGGCGTGATTTTCATCAGTGTTGTATCGCAGTCTCCCTGAGTATGTCGACGGCGCCGGACGTTTTCACGTTTTAGTGACCGACTACATGCGCTAATTTTGTTTTGCTAGTAATATGAGCATAAATCAAGAATTAATCAATTAATTGTAAAACTTGTCTTCATCTTCCCTCAGCTGATTCTTGACAAGTGTATGAAAAACGCCAAATTCTTCGCGTCTTTCTAAAATCGGATGTATCCAAACGCTTCTTTTTCTTTTCTCTTCTTTTTTGAGTTTTCTATATATGTAGTACGCGACTATATTTTTTTTTATAAGGATTCATAGCGGAGACGTCGTAGCTTGGCGGCAGAACAATCCCATGTGAGCGGCACCTGGCCGTTGTTTCGAGCGGTAGCTTTGCCGTGCCATGTACATGCTAGCACGTTTTTTTTACGGTACGGTAAACACGCCATACGGTCAAGAAAACGTGCCATGTACAAGAGGCCTTATACTGTCATGGCATAATGACTGCACTGCACGTGGTGGTAAGTACACTGCAGTCTAAATACATTGTCGACCGTCGACGGACATTGCGTCTCTCGACGGTCAGCAGAATTATGCCGGCTACTACGCGGCGGCGCTTTTTCACCATGTGTATAGTATGAAAGAAAGAGCTTTCTTTGACCTATGCTTGAGACAGAAGGAATATAAAACAGAGAGATAAAAAACAAAAGTTATACGTAAAGATTAAAATTAGGTAGGCGCCTAGGTATAAATACAAAATATAAAAGATTTAAGTATGTAGGTATAACAAAACATGAAGTACAGCGAACAAAAAAACACAATTAACTATGTAAACCCTAACCCACCATTCCTCATCGGAAAATATTCCCAGTATGAAATATCACGTAAAATGAATCGGGTAAATATTTCATTTATGTTCTATCCTTTTTTTATTTGATTGAAGACAAGAAAGACGCTCGCCTGATGGTAAGCGCCACGCTCGCCCATAAACAGAAGCAACACCACACAGAACTTTGAATTAGAAAGCACTGCATGGCATTGAACTGCGCTCGTCACCCCGAGACATAATATGTTAAGTCTAATAATGCCCAGTAATTTCACTTGCTTCAATGTCCTTCAAACCGAAACACAACAGTACTTACACACTTTTGCTTTGCGGCAGAAATAGACAAAGCGGTGGTAGCAACCCAGACGGCCTCTCGCATACGAGGGACCATTCATTTCATTTGTCATAACAAATTGAACTTGCTTGTAGCGACAGGGAAAATCATGTTAACTACGAACTTACAATACCCGGAATCGAAACCGCGTCACACCGACATAGCACGTGCGTGTAAGCATTTGATCTAAAATCCTTCATAAAGCATTTCCTCAATGGATGTCATATAAAAATTGCGTCACACCGGGCCTACTATACAAATCTGTTGGGCGGCGTCCAAACCATGACACCTGAAATACCCACACGAGGAAATGAACACGTTCTAACTAGCTGCGAATGTTTCTCCAATGACTAACGGATAGTAAATATCACGCGAACGTACGGAAAACCGAGGATATAATACTGATATATAATAGTTTTACATAAAGCAAATCTGTATTGGCGAGCCACGCTGCGCCAGAGACAGTTTTATTTACTATACAGCTTTAGCGGACAGGCTCTCAAATGTTCAAATTTGGACCTTGCACCCTCAAATGTGGACCTTGCACCCACTAAGCATAGATAACACATATCCCATAAAACATATCCATATATGGTATACACCAACAAATCACATTAACGGAAAATAAAATAATTGAAATTTAGACGTGTAAATTTATGTTCATAAATTTCGTGTTTTTTTTTCGTTATTAAGTGACAGTTATTTATTCACATTTGTTGAATAAATATAAGGTTTCGATCAACGCAATAGCTTGCAAAACACCTATCGGTACGAACTCACTAAGGCAAAATTCGGTTTTCACGAATATTTAATGCTGGCTATCCGGGTCTGTTTATTTACTCAACAGGACAATAAGTCTAATGTTTGCATTAGGTCTTTGTAATATGTTCGTATTTTTTAAAATCAGAAAATTTCCGAAGTGCAAGATTTAAATCGCAAGTATATTCGTTAAAATAGAGTAAGTACCCGTTCTAATGTGGTAAACATCAAACAACACTCTCTATAAACAAGACGATCCATCAATAAAATCATATTAAGTAGCCATTTCTAGGCATTCTTCGCAATATTCTACTATGAACACGTAAGATGTATGAATCCTATTCACTTGTCACTGCGAACAATACCTATTTTAATAGGGTAGAACAATGCAGTCAGAGACAAACTCTAGAGAATGCATTCAAATCCCATGGAACTTCGACCTGCATGCCACTCTACGTAGATCTCTCCACCGCCTCGTACACTTCACAAACACAGGCGAAATGGAAAACATCAATAACAACCCACGGATCACTTGTTACTGGCCACAACAGATACTTTCGCAGGCCGACGAAAGCGAAATGACACGCGCTCCGTTTCACATGAGCTTCCTGTTACGTTTTCTCATTTCGAAACACCAAACACTTGGCTGTTTACAATAAATACATTTTGTTTTACATCCACGCCATAGACAATACGAGTTGTTCTAAATTCGAAAAATAGCGTATATAAACATGTAAACCGTGTAAGAATCGAGCACTCGGGACGAGTCCTGCAACGGCGTCAGTCGAACGCAAGTATGCCGCGGCGACTGACCGGAGAGATTCACATGAAAATATAAGCTTTTCGGGGAAGTTACTCACTACGTTTAATTATAGTATGCCACGAAATATAAATACAGTACACGTTGAATTAGCAGATTAATCGCACAATATATTAATGTCTGGTTATTTTAGAATACAAGAAAATATTTATTTTATCGTGAATTGGTAAGATTCACTTCGACAATATTATCTAGGTTATGTAAACCTTTTCGCTAATAGCTGATTAATCTGCAAAACTTGCTTGTGCTATGCTAATCTGCAAAACTTGCTTGTACTGCGCTATTATTTAATAATATCACCGCATCTTAGCGTCCTTTTTGGCAATGTATAAAAGAAGCTTTACATTGGACGATATTATGAAATCTTTGCAAGATCTGTAAACAGGCATTAAATGTTGGTAAGTTTAGTTTAATAGATAAAATTAATAGTCTTATATATTAATTATCTTGTGTGATATTTAAAGTGGTTTATTTAATTTTGTAATCCTAAAGTGATTATTACTAAATCTTTGAGAACAGTGTTTCTGAAACAATCTAACTAGGTGTGTAGTGCGTGGAACGCCTAACTGCTTGGGTGGTTTCCATTAGGATTAGTGAGGCATAATCAAGGGATCTACTGCAGTGGTCGTGATGCGATATGCCTGTATAGGCCAATGGTTCCCCGTTTGAATATCGAACACAATACGGACGGTGAAAGCCCGCCGTAGTGACGCGTGTTTTTCAATAGACACCGCGTCTCGGGATTAGCTATCATGTGTCCAGTTACTTTGAATATCAATATAGCCATTGCAAGTTAAAAGTAAGTATTTTTAATCTATAGTTCTCGTTTTTCAACCTGGCTTAATTATTCGACGATGTATTTATTTGCCATTTAAAAACCAATAATTAATAAGATGTAATCACTCTTTTAATTTCTCGATTTTGGCTGACTGTCATATGTTTAGTATGTAATTGTTAAGTGGTAGAACCTCTCTGTAGACAGTTTTGTCTATGGTATCAATGGACGCGAACGACCGAGGTGGTACTGGTGGTTCAACCATTAAGTAGTAACAAATGTTTTTATAATTGACATCGTCGACTTATATAGTAAGGTACATTAGTTATTCAAATTCCTTCATAACCTAACTACTGATACATCGAGTCATCGACGATATATCGAGTCGTGTACACTAAAAAATCGTATCTGGCAGTCGCAAGCTGCATATTGTGACAACAAATGAAATGAGACCAAGGTCCCGCATAGGTGTTTACTTAATATCGGCCGAAACAACGTGTCTGGCCAAATCAACGAGGTCGACACCCACATCCACTTATATTTTTTAAACTAGTAACACACTACTAATAATGTCACAATTTGCTTCATTGGATAGGTGATATGATTTCATAGCTATGATTTAGGCTGTGAAATTGGCAAGCTACTTAGTTCGATCCTCAGATCGGGCAATAAAATTTGTTTGGGATTTACGATTAAAAACACACGATTTGCCTGAAATTGGAATTTTGTGCCGTATGTAACTATATTCATTCCTATCACATTATGCGAAGAAATAACTTTTCAAAGCACTAGACGCAACTACCAATTATCTAGCCATTCAAGATACAGCCTACAGGCGTGATTTATTTATCGTGGCGCCGGCAAAGCAATCATCACTGCATCAGTTGGTAAATGTATTGCATTTTACACATTAATTTTGACACGTTGTTGAGTTAGGTACTCGACGATCGCCAAAAAAATTGGTGTGTGTCGTGGGACACCAGGTAGGAACGAAGTTCCTTCGGCTAATGTAGAATCGACACAAATTGCAAAAAATTCAAATTATCAACTAAAATAACAAAATATGTCTCTTTATTTTTGTTTGACAACATAAAATTACATAGAAATAGAATAGAAATAAAAAAAAGACGTGTGGCACTCGGAGACTGCCGCGGTAAAGCTATTGTATAGCATTTTTTATCAACTTATGTAATTATAAATAATAACGAGCTAGCGTAATCTTTTAAAAATCGAAGGAGATATAAAAATACTTCAAGTATAACTGGCTGAATGAATTTTATTTTAAAAAAGGAACTAACGCTGGCTGGTTATGCGACTGTCGCGCATGCGCACGTCTCATTTAACGCTTTTATTCTTACGGTTTTTTCTTACGGTTTTACTATCACATTTTTTTCAGTTCGGTCACGCAGCGAAATCCCTATCCCCTCCAAGCCTGCCGTAAGGAACTTCGTTCCAATATGCTGGCTTTAAGTAAAAGTCCTGACTCCAGAACGCGACTTGCCGAACCGAGCCGCTAAGACTGGATTTTCACCATACGGTGATCGTTATCCAGTCCGGGTATAAACATTAATTAGGTACCATTAATTGATTTATTTGTATTTATCAGGCAAACAGTCGAATCTGGTGTCTCAATTGAATTCTGAAACTGTAGAATATAATTTGTTGCCTAAGAATCACGTTACAAAGTGATTAGAAAGATAGAAGTTCGAATATTCACTACAACTGATTTTCTAATCTGGTGTCTCAATTGAATTCTGAAACTGTAGAATATAATTTGTTGCCTAAGAATCACGTTACAAAGTGATTAGAAAGATAGAAGTTCGAATATTCACTACAACTGATTTACTAATCTGGTGTCTCAATTGATTTCTGAAACTGTAGAATATAATTTGTTGCCTAAGAATCACGTTACAAAGTGATTAGAAAGATAGAAGTTCGAATATTCACTACAACTGATTTACTTCCTGTACGTACATATATATCACCCGTTTCAGAGCTCTGACTATTCCTTTAAGCCATATCTATTTCAGTCCAAAAGTTTACGACCTCTATAATTCAGACAAGTTATGTCTGTAATAACGAACTATTAAAGCACAGTAAATCTCGTGTGATATCACCATTTGTCTTACTTTAGGAGTATTATGATTATTAAAATACAAGTTAGGAGTTAACAACCACTATAAACTAAATGGTGAAGTATTAAACTTTCAGAAGAAGCATCAGTTACCAGCACAGCGCAAAGAAGACGATCAACAATTTTCTTATTGGTCGTTGGGAAGTTCTCTGGAGATAGAACATATCAAAAAGTAATTTAAATTAAATATTTAGTTTATTTAAGAAAATTATAAATTCTTTCTTTCTTTCTATCAATGCTTGCTCTACTACCTATTTAATTTTAGAAACACTTGCGCCAAGAAAACTAAGCAGAGCTCTAAGCCGCATCAGACTACGACGCATTAGAGCCCATAGAACGACGGAACGCAACGGAACTTATATAATGCTATATAGTGATTGTTTTTTTCATTTTTCCATATAAAAAAATGAAAATGGAGAACCAGCGACGACGCGGCACCGCGGCATTATAAGAAGCACCTACAAGTTTAAAAGCACCCTGCACTGTCATTGTGAATATCAATAAAATTATCAGCTAGATTTTATTTCAGTATAATTAGTGCCCCTTTAGTATAAATTCAGCTTACTGTTCTGCGTGCAAATTAGTTATAATTCAAAATTCAGTTGACATCCTTTATGCTACATTATTATCTGTGACAGACACATTTCATTCTAAATTCAATCTCCATGCTACGAGTGGATATAACTCAACTCTATATTGTCTACGGCTAGACCCGAGCGAATGCAATTCGCCATCGGTGCACTCTGGACTGCCGCCAAATAGCAACGGGTGCGACGACCTAACACTTTTCGTTTTTTTAGGTCTACCATCGCAAGATTTTAGTTTCTTTATACAAACAAACAGTTGCTAATCTCGGTTTATAGCAATTGCAATAAGGAAGTGACGTGGCTGTCATCGTGGCCATTTTAGTCTACGAACAAAGATTTAAAACGCGGGAATAGATCGGTTAAGATATATTCTTAGCTGTGGTACATGTTGCGGTTTTGTAGGCCCGACGTTCCAACTTTCCATGTTTTTAGTTTTTTACTTTTAATACACTAAATAAATACCTACACAGTTGTAAAATGAGCTGATCTAATTGAAACGTTCACAATAATGGAGTAAGTATCGGAATCTCCTCCCCTTCTCAATCCCTAATTATCCCTTTCCTTTAAGGTCGGCAACCCGCCCAGGATTTTGCTGATGGAGGGCGTACATGGGCGGTGGAGATCACTTACCATCAGATGACCCACTTGCTCGTTTACCGGCCTATGCTATAAAATAAAAATAAAGTATTTTAGAATTTTCTAGTGGTAGTAATTAACATTGTAGGTACATATATCACACCGTAGTTAACTAGTTTACACTTCGCCTGTGTGAAGTAAAAAAAATCCCTACAAACTTTGCAACCCCGCCCCCCTTTCACCTTAGTGATTGATTTTCGAGAAATCCCTATGTTAACAAGAAATCCTTTTTCGAGAAATCATTTTCTATATAATAAACTCATACCCAAAATTACGAGTTTCTGGTTTGCTTGCCGGTTTGGACTGGGCTATTATGAACCAGCCTTGAGGTTGCCTTTTACGTATAATGAAAGGACTTGCAGCGCCTCTAGCATACTATGAAGGTATTGATTTAATGCACCTTCATTCGACGTCATTTGTCTAGAGGAGAGTAATTGTTTTTTTTTATATAATAAGAATCGCGCATAAATCCAGAAACCAATTCATCAATAAAGACAGTACAAACGATATCACTTCCACACTTGACTTACAACCCGAAAGGTATCGCCTCCAAACCGCAAGATATGTTACACCGAAACCGCCATATTTTGCCGCCACACAGGCCACAAGTCACAACAACTTTGATAGACATATCAAACGTCAAGCTGTAACCACCTTTATAAATAAACTATCATTCGCTCGCGGCTCCGCCCACGTGAAATTCAGCACCGTTATATTATCGATATCGCCTATGTTCATCAGGGATAAGTTAGGATTCTAATGGTGCAGGTTTTTTTTTAAATCGGTCCAGTAGTATGAGAGCCTATTCAATGCAAACAAACAATCAAATCTCTCCTCTTTATAATATTAGTTTAGATGTAATAATAAAATATTTATCATTCATATTTTGTCTGTCTCCTGCCTGTACGATTGTTAAGCTGAAGGCTCGGGTTCGATCCCCGGGTCGCGTAAAGTGATATAGGGATATTCTAACACGAAATGCTCAATATCCGCCCGGAGTTTCGAGTTGTATGGCGGTATGCACGCCCTCTATCACATCATGGGACGGAAATACGATCGGAAAAATGTGGGTGTACTGGTTACACCTCTGCCTACGCCTTCGGAGATTACAGGCATTAGTGCGTATTATATATGTTTGATGGTGGCTCTTACGAATTACTTAATTCAGACTGCGAATCAGTTAAAGAAATGGAGATCCCAATGCGGTTTGAAATTCTAAGTACGTAGATGTACTTTTTATTTTTCTAAGTGATGAAAACTTGAAGCTATTACTGATGCCAGTGTAATTTAGTTCCCTCAACTTAGTACCTGTAGCTTCTGTATGAAACCTCATCCATACGTCCGCAATTAAAACTGACCAGAAACACAACTCGTAAACTTTGAAAAACGAATGTCACAGAAAAAAATATCAATCACTGCACTGGCCACAAACAGTTCAATAAAAAAACAAAATACAAGTTTAAAATCTGAGCGCACGCTTCGCGCGTCCCATTTCGCGTCGCTCACTGCACGCGGCGGGAAGCGACGACATCCAAAAAGGTAGGTAGCGTAATAAATGGTTTCAATTAGGATGCAAGCAGTGTGTACTGTCCAAATGTGATACTAGAAGAATGTGCGAACCCGTCACTGAAATACGGTCAATGGATTAATAATTGACTAGTCCATTACGGCACGACACGTCCATAAGCCATAATGTGGTATGCGGGTGACAGGTCATAAAACAACCTAAAACTTTAAGATTTTGAGGGAATATGTTTTATAATTTTAAATGCTATAAAGGAGAGAAGCGTGACAAATGTATACCAATAGTTCTAGTCAGAATAATAATTTTGTGTGTCTTGATGTCTTATATTGAGATCTTACTAATGTCTTTACCTTTAATATAGGTTATACGCAAGAGGAGAATTGAGCCCTGTTCTGGAATAATTTATGAGCCAATCATTGCATTTCATCAACAATAGCCTCCATTTTAAGAAGAATGGCGAATGCTTCACAAAATGGCGGCCAAACCCCAACCACTAAAGACAGAATTGGGATAGATGTGTCAAGCGTTAGACTTAGGCTGGATTGCACCATGATAGCTGTTAAAGTTAAGGTTTATGTCAAATTTGACGATAACATTAACGCTGACTTTAACAATGACTGCGGAATGTGTTGCACCATCGTATTCTTTGGCATAGTTATCTACAACATCTTTAGAATATTGAACCATCTGACAGCTATTTAACTTTAACAATAGCTTTAACCAGCGAATCTTTGGCAGTTACTGTTAACAGCTAAAGTTATGACGTAATCTAACATTTGTCAAATGGTGCAACTCATTTTTTGCTTAACCGGTACTTTAACATGTTTGTTATTGTTAAAGTAAGATGGTGCAATCCCGCCTTAGAATTTCAGTTTGTCAGTCAGTGGCATCGTGCGTTAGTGATGCTACTGTTGAATGCTCTCGAATAAATTTACATAGTGCGTACTGCGTAGTATTAACGTCACTGACGCCTGATATGCGACCATCGGAAGTCTGCTTTAACGCAAGCAATACATACTCATATTATTCATTCCCCACGGTTGCACTTAAAGTAATCAATGCGACCATTAACATAAATAACGAACCAACGAAAGGCGAAATCTGTATGACCGTTTAATAAATTAATGTTGCAACAACGGTCAAGGCATTAAAACAACATACATTTGTAAGCTGTCGTTGCCATTTGTTAGCGAAAAAAAACAACGATTGCGATAAATTAATGTAATTTCAAAAATAGAATAAGGAATCACAGCGATATCATGAATTAATTGAATAAACCGCACCGAAGTCTTCAATATGACTATTTTAGGTATCAGTTATTGCAGAATATTAACTACACTACAACTCTGCCTGTAAGGATATTGGAAACCGTTTCTCACAAACAATGACAATGTAATAGAATACATATAAAACAATTGACTAATCCAATGACAAAAGATATAAAATTATAGCTGACCTCATATTATCGTTGGAAGAAAGTAAACTCGCCGCGTATGGAAACATGATTAATATTATGCCTGAATAAAAACATCATATTTTATCCATATTATAATCAAACTGTCAAAGTTTAAAATGGTCTATAATATAATTGCCTCCTATTGCCTCATAATAAATCTTAATTTTATATTCCTATTCGGTGTAAGTTGTGCTATAAAAAAACGGCTCCGAAGTTTTGGTACCACCGCTTTGCCTGTTCCTGCCTCCAACCAACAGTGTGTAAGCACTGTTGTGTTTCGGTTTGAAGGACATTGAAGCCAGTGAAATTACTGGGCAATATGAGACTTAATATCTTATCTCACGGGGTGACGAGCGCCTTGCTCGTCTCGTCATTCAATCAAATAAAAAAAGTATACTGATTGATAGGAAATAGCAGCATGCAAAACTGGGACGCTGTGACATAGAAAGGGGACAAACTGGCATACAGAGCCACCCTATTAAACGTAGAGATAATACTAGTCCGAGGGAATCCTTGGTACGCGCCTCTAAGGATTTTTGAGCTTTTGGCAGCATCATTGGCCACACCAAATGCTGCTGTAAATTTGTTACTTTATACATCGGCCTTCTGAGATGTTTTGAGGTATGCGACGGCGACACGAGACCGAGGTGTCTGATACGAGTTAGGCGATAGCAACTCGTCTCTGTTTTGTATACATTTGGAAACTATTTGGGGGGAGAGTCAAGAGATGTTGCTTGGCGCAATAGTGTCTCGGTATAGTGTTGTCGCGCTTTCCGTCGCTTAACTCTGTCGCACATTTCAAAGTCTCCTGTAGTGCTACTCCGGTAGGTGGGCGTATTTCTGCTGTAGACATAATTGACACAACTGGCTGAAGGTGGCTCTGCCGCTATCAGAAGTTATTTCCAAAATTATCACAAGCTACAAGAAGACTGCTACAATAGGAATATATTTTGGGACATTGTGGAACACTTGTAGAGCTTCGTGGACATCAAATTATGCTGCCTGATCTGGAAGCCTAGGAAAATCTAAAACCTTAATTAAGCCTTATTACTTGATTAGTTCGATTTTAGTATTTAACGAGTTTGTCAACTATTGTTTGACGTAGTCGCAGGATTACATTAGTTTCTAATACTGGGTGTATTTAAAACAAGTCTATAAAAGAGCCTGTGATAAGAAATATTCCTGACTTCATCTTGTACGGTAACAGACGTAGACCTTTCTAGTTGCATGTAATTATAAATTCGAGATCTATTTTGTTTTCGCTTATAACCTTATTTCCTATAATAAATCTGACATATGGTCCGATATATTGTCGTTCATCTCGACCTATAACACCATACCATGGAAATAATATCAACAAAGGGTGAGTGCATTAGTTGCATCTCTCTATCTCTTTGGTTATACAGGTGTTATATCTGTCATCAATTTTATAACAACGCATACAAATGACGACAAAACTATAAATACAATACACATATCAAATTTGATTTCCTCTACAACATAAATAATGGCGTTGTAGTAATATAACTTTACCTACATTATGCGTCATTTGCAAATCATACTTCCATTTAAGGATAATCTCTGTGTGACGAAACCTTATAAATATTTACATGTAGTTGTATGACAAACTGATGGGTTCAGAATCCACTATACTAATAGATACTAAACTTTGTGGAAGGTTTAACTTTGATTGATCAGAGACGAAAGCTACAATTTTATGTTACGTTTCGTACGATGAGTGAGATATCCGGAGACCAAATATCCCGACTTCCCAATCCTTAAACTATCCCTTCCCTTCAAGATGGTAACACATCTACGATTCTTCTAGTATTATGGGTGAACACCCATGGACATGGGCAGTGGAGATCACGTACCATCTAGTGACCCACTAGCTCATTTGCCAGCATACGCTATAAAAATAATAATTTCGATTAAACCAGCTTTTAAAAAAACGCATTCAATTTGGTCCATTCCTTTAGACGCTACGATACCACCGATTTAAATACACAGTCAAAGGGTTAAACGGCCCTCCTTTTATCGGAGGTTCCAATGACTGTGGTTAGAACAAGAGCGCAATTTGACAGCGTCCGTGGCGCAGCGGGCGAGTAGCCGGCTGTGAAGCGAGAGGCCGCGGGTTCGATCCCCGCACCGAGACAAATATATATTTGTGTGATCCACATTTATTTGTTTCGGGGTCTGGGTGTTGTGAGACCGAAAGTCTCTCGTACTTCCTGATACCCACGACACAAGACTCGTATCTTACTGTGGGGTCAGGACTATGTGTGTGACTGTTGGGTGTTATTTATTTATTTAATTTAAGTGGACTGGATCATGATTTTTGTCGTAGTTTATTATGAATTGGGAAATGACGTCACATTATTTTGCCGAGGGCCATAAACGAGTATTAATCGATCTAACTTCCGAGTCCTCCGTCGTGGGAGTATTTCCACCTTAGACACTATTAACGTTCGACCGGATAAGGACATTGCGAACTTGATCGCATGATTACATCATCCGGTTTACCAGATCTTGTTTTAGGTGAAACTGCGGGATGGAAACAAAAATATTTAATATTAAAGACTTTAAACGCCGACTTCAAAATCCGAATCCTGGTGCTTTTGATGTTTATCTGTAAAGATAGTTTTCCCATTTATCTCGTACTCCATCATCAGATCTAATCCAAATATGCAACCACCATCGAAGTAAACGATATCGAATACAAAAAGTCGTGGACCGAGTGTCAAACTCGAGAGATTGAAATTGATTGACTCAACTGAGAACCTCAGTTAGTTAATATATGCCGAACTATCAGCATTTCTACACGTTCACATTACTGGGCATTATGAGACTTAATATTTATCTCTCCGCATGACGAGCACTGTGCAGTGCCAGAGTACTTCAATTAAAAGTACTACGGTCGTCTCGTCGTTCCAGTAAATAAAAAAGTACATAATTTAGATTGAAATGTTTTTTTCTTAAAGTACAGTAAAACATAAGCTCACATAATATGTTCACCCATGCCGAGAATATAACCGTCCCATGATGTGATATGCGAGACTAACGATCAAACGACCGAAATGTATTATGAATAGCATCTGGGCGCTCTATTCAATTATGAATAGAATAGAGCGCCCAGTCTTGACTTAGAAGCACTATATTATTTGTATCCTCGCAGTAAGACAAAGTAAGTCACCGCCCACATTCGGATGACGATTATCAACCGATTCGAGGCAAACAACTGCTGAAAAAGGAATCCAAATGGGTGTATCCTTGGTCGATACTACCGCGATACCGGTCGGAAACGAAAATTTCGAAAGAAGTTGCATAGCGTTACTCATTTGTGGCTTTTAAACTTTTTAAAGGCTTTCATTGGTGCATGGGGTTTAACGGATCGTGCCGGATTGCCAGCCAGCACCGCATTGCGGTTCCCACGGTAGCGGTGTGTGATGGGTTCAAAACGACAAGTGAAACAGATCGCTAGACCAGAGTGAACAAGATCTCGCCTTGCACTTTTTAAATTACCAACTCGCGACGGATACCGGCGAACTCAACGGACGCGTCTCTATTACCACGGATGAGAAATTTCCCAGGACGCACCGGTGCGAGCTCATTCGCGGTAATACGCGAACCACAGTACCTCGCACTTTGAGAAGCCAGCATCAAGCCTCATTCAGACGGAGTTTATAATACGATTGAGGCTAGACTAACAGAATACCGTCGTTTACGAGAACGCATCATGCAGTTTGACAGCCAGAATCTATAGATGCCTCCTTGTATTCAGTTTTCTGTCACACTTTCCTGTGTGTAAGTGGGGTTCAAAATGTTCTTATATGGATTCAAATATGGAATAATATTTCAACCCACATTATTTTTTTTATTTTTGTAAAATACGGAATTTGACACTAAAATCTAATAAATTTAGCAAAATAAAATCAACATCTCAATTTTTACTTGATGTGGGTTGAAATGTTATTGCATATTTGCATCCATATAATGCGACTTCATTAATTTTATGTACCGAACCTGTAATCCGCCGACTCTAGACTAGACCAGTATAGTTCGTGTGTGTGTGTGGCAATAACTTATTCAATGGAAAGGACACATTTTGTTGGATTTGCAGAGATTGACAACATTTTAAATTGCGACGTTTTAAAAAATCAGAAAATACTAGAAATAAAATAATAATAATAAAGCTTTATTTGCGTCTAAGTTAGTACAGTAATCTCATTATTAACAATTTATAATCAATCAATTTCTGTCAAATATATTGACATGCAAATTACTATCTACCTATATGTGCATCATCCATATGTAATATTTGAAACAACAATAAATCAGCAATCTGGAGAAGAGGAGTGTGTGACGTGACGTCGCAACACATCGACAGTTCAAGGGCAGTGTGTTGTTTTTATACTGAGAACAGGTTTGCAAGCCCTGACCGAGGGTATGCGTCACCCGGTCTCCTCGAACCAAAAGGTCATTGCAGATAGGACTTGTGAGTTAACGTATTCAGGCATTTGAATACAGAAATCTGATAAAACATAGCATCTTAAGATTATGTTTTGTTAGTGTACTTATTTTAGAGTTAAAACTGGCATTGTATACCTAGCCAAGAACTGGGGTCTTTTTTATCGTGGGAAAACCGTTTATTTACAGAATTACATACGTAATATAAGTACATGCTCACGTCTGCATCCCCGAAGGAGTAAACAGAGGCGTAACTAGTTCACCCAGGCCACGATACGCTGAACATATGGACATATGGTCAGCGGATCAAACTAAAAGCTAAACTAAACTAAAACAACCAAAGGTAAAGCTGGCTTTAGGTTTGTAAATGATGAAGTTGGAAAGGAAGCGACTGGCACTAACGCAAAGTACATTTAGATATACTGAGGGTAACATATGGTCTACGGCATCTAAGACTGCAACTCCGCCTCTGGGTATAGATGTATTTTGTATGTGGCTGAGCCGTGGTGTACACCAGTTTTGTCTACAACATGAAAAGGCCTGCTTGAGCGCATCTTTATTATTGCGTTTCATAGTCAAAAAATACCGGAGGCCCAAAAATACAAAAAACACCGCAGCCACAATCCTTCTAGCATATTCTAAAACGGATCAGGATGTAGCAAAACCATACATAAATAGAAATTTCTAAAATAGTAAACAGATTGTTAAGGAGTTTGTAGATAAACCGCATTCCGGCATAGTTTATCTGGTGCTTGGACGCCTAGTGACCTTTGTATGATGATTATTTTAATACGAATAAACGTTTACATGATCGTATAAGGAAGATCTTGCATCAACTCTTACGGTACACATCTATCAAGTAACATCATTGGATTTATTTTACCTTTGCTTTAAACGCACCATTATTAAAAGACCGGCTCTGGCTTTCTGGCAAATAATAGAGATATTATGATAACCTAGCGAATACGATCTAAGTTCAAAGTTTGAACATGAGACTGCAGTCCATCGAAATGTGTGTATTGAAAAAAGCACAAGTTGATAAAATATGAATTCCTTCATGTCTTCTTTCACCTGCCCTTATTCCACTTGCAGTGGGATCGGCGCAACGTGCTTTAAAACACATGTTACAGAAAGTTGTTGTAGTTCCTACGGCCGGCTGCCTGCCTGCCAACCCCTCTGGAGAGAAAGCAAACCCAGACCCGAAACAAATATTTGCGGAACACACGAACATTTGTCTCCGTGCGGGAATCGAACCCGTGGCCTCTCGCTTCACAGTCGGCTAATTGCCCATGGAGGCTGTCCTTTTGGCTATCATCGAATTCTTTTATCATTCGAAAATAATTGAGATCAAAATGCAAATAAACTTGCAACAATGCCGCCCCATTCCCCATGGCTAGGTATAGGTAAAAAAACGAAATGAGAGAATGGACATTCGGAATCGCTTCCAGTCTGGCGTCGGTGTCTCTACCATGGATAGGCGACTAGATTAGCTGTTCCTTTGGCCAAAATAGTGTATAGTCGGCCCTGATCTGAATCCACATCATAAACTCTTCAAGTGACTCACAAATAATATTACACTATGTGACTAGAACAAACAACCCTTAATGGCCATAACAAACTAGACAGTTGATTAAGTTGGCACGGGCATTCATCGGTTTCCTTAAAGTGTGGCCTATTAATACCTACTGGAATTTGTATCTCATGTCGAAATATACCCATCTATATGCATATAAATTACCTATTTTATATCTACATGATTGATGGAATTAGACAAGGCCGTTCATGGTGATGCAATAAAAAATTACACAATGAGCTGTCTTCAGAACTAATAAAAGAGCAATAAATCATGTGGTATTATATCTACTGAGAGGCAGTTTAAGTGGTACATTACTATAGATGCTACACATGATATTGAACAAGATATTTTGATGTTAATGGCTCATAAGTAAAGTACAACTACATCTTGAATGGGCCTTAAGAAAGATGTCTATGTTTTGATCTTTGTTTCTAGTAATTGTTGTTTAATACTAAAAATAGGTGGAATCATCAAAAGTAGATGGAACCAGAATCTAAAATCATAATAGAAAACCGAATGAACCGGGTCGTTAACACTGTCTTACAGCAAAATAATATAAAATTGCTGCTTGCTATTGTCCATCGTAACATACAATGAACAAGATATCTGGAGGCCTATCCTCCCTTCCCTTTTCAATCTTTTAATATACCTTCCATTTAACATCAGCAGGAGATGAGTGGAGGATGGGTGTTCCACCAAATGATCAATTTGATAATTTGCCAGCTTATGCAAAAAAAATCTTATTAAAAACTTTATCAAATTGTGGATGCCTAACTTGGAATTTAAACCCATAGCTTCACCCATTTCACAGGTAAGTATACTGCCAACCACTGAGGCTATCAATTATAGTGCCTTTTATATTTTAGGTATAGTTTCTTAAATGCACATTATTGTGACATATTAAAGGGTAATATGAGAGTGAATAGTCTCACTATTGAGGATGCTCAAGATCGGGCGAAGTGGAGGCTACTTAATAGCAAGGCGGACTCTGGCATGAAATTGGGCTAACACCAGGCAAAACAAGGTTATAGATGCATAAATAAAAATAGACACCAGGTGGACAGTGAGTCTTATAAAATTACAATTGATGATATACCTAGATGAAGAAATACAAAAGTAAATTTTTATCCCTCATTATTCATCATCACCTTTTATTTATAGCATTTAAAAGTGATCAACAGAATTTTATTATTTATTATTAGGATAATATTGTCAATCCTACCTACATAGTAAGTGCATAAATAAATATAGATAATAGGAAAGTAATAAGTAAAATTAAAGAAATTTTACATGTATTTTTATATACTCTGAAAAAAAACGAGTAATCCTTATAAACTATGATAATAACAATTATATTTTACGTTCTCCCAAGTATTGATACTATTTTATGATAGTTCTCTCGAAAAATATAAAAACCGCCAAGATAAAAACAAACGACACACACGGCAAGCGTAAATACGAAAAAATAAAATAAGTTTAAAAAAATATAAAAAAACTTGTAATAACTTTTAAAAACAGCAGGAAAAATAAATTTAACATATCGATATTTTTTTTAAAAACAACTTACCTGACACGGAGCACGAAAAAATCTGCTTTCACAAATAAAACCTTATTTTATCAATCAAAAAATTAAACAAAATTGTCTATATTTTTTAAACTAAATTGCACTGTTTATTTATCACATAGAATGAAGAGATATTAATTTAAAAATGATATTTTTGTTTACGCACGACACATTCGCAGTGCACATCAGTTGCCATTTGTTATGTCAAATTGTCGATTGATTTGATGATATTAAGATGGGTTGAAAGAGGAAAAAAAAATGAAATTGCTATATAATAGTTTTACTAATAATATGTAATAAAATCTTATGTTATGCTTAATTACATTTTCCATACGAATAAAATTTTACAAAAGAACAATTTTTTTGTCATCAATAAATTGTGAAATGTTTGTCTGTGGTATTGAAATTACGCGGTAAATTCAAATGCGAAAATGGTAAAAGTGCAGTTCAGTGCTTATTTCATTAAAAGTTGTGTTTGTTATAATAATATACAAGTGGCGTGGTATTGTGCAATAAATGTTAAAGATGATGAATAGTGTAATGAAACTTTGTTGAATTTAGCGATAATCGTTGATGAAGCATCGTACTGGATAGAACTGAACAAACCAGCGACAAGATCTCCAAACCTGCAACTCGCTCCTTTCATCGTAGTTATGAAGAATTGAAAATAAGTTAAATATTTCTCATAGGCTAAACGTTTAATAACACACCAGTAACAGCCTTAATAAAACATAACAGTAGCCTTAATAAAAATTGGATAGGTAATATTTTTCATAATTATTTATTTATTATGTAGAAAAAGGCGGGAACCATTCAACTTAAGAAACTAGATGACACTGGCAGATGTGGCGCGCTGAAATGCGCTTTGCCAAAGAGGAAAATAATGTAAGCGCAACGACCCAGTGAGTGGCCTGGCCACCGACACCAAAATTTCCCATCATTCTCTATCCTGCGCAATTTCTTGCCATGAAGTCGCTGAGAGCTCTCGTACTTTTCTACATTAACCTTCTAGCGGTACAATCTGGAACGCTCAACGTTCTGTTGTTACAGACACTCGTTACTAGCACATCCTGTGCCATGTCCCATTATCTCCAATAGTTGCTAGCGAAGTTTGTATGCCTTTGCCTCTATAATAATTGGATAGAAAAAACTAACACTAATCTACCAAAATAATACTAAACATTTATTTAAATATCATTTAATATTTATTATTCAGTTATACATTAACCTAGATTGCGTTCCGTTACAATATCTAAACTAGATTACATAATGACCATATGTATGTACCAATAAAGTAAGATAAATGGTAATAAAAAAACATAAATCTTCGTTCGCCATTATACAACCATAGACAATATGCTTCTTTTGTATGCCTTGTTCAGAGTTTATGAATTTAAAATAATTTCGATGCAGCTATTACGAAATATTATATATTAAATCATATATTATATTAATGGTTCAAGTGGTTAAGGCCGGTGTTAAAGGTATGGGGGCTCTAAGGCAACAAGTAAGTGGTTGTCCTGGACCAACAAAAGTGGGAGTGGGGGCAATAGCGTTGAGAGAAAAAACCCTTTACACTTTCGAGGCAAAAAAAAATGTTTTCAAAGGCATAACCTATATAATTAATGCAAACATGGTTTTAAAACTCCTGTTTCGCTAATATCAATTCGAGGAACTTGTTCTAAAAAATTATCATTAGGTACGTATAATTCATGATAGGTGTGTTTAGTTAATCTTGGTACAACCGAAAAAAAAAGTTTAATCGTTTTATCTAAAAAATTATACTTATCTTCACAAGTTCCTAGACAACTGCTTAATCTTCCTCTAAGCCCGGCCTTTTAGTATAGAGAAGTCAAAGATAAACTTATAAATACTTGAGATCGCTTAACTGCCATATTAAAATAACTATTGCCCTGAATATTTTTGACTATGATAGTAAAACATCTTGAAATTCGATCAATTGAATAGAATATACATCTAAACTTATTTCAAGTGTTAAGTATAAAATAATTTAACTGTACTCTAACTTAAACCAATAATACAAGGTTTATCGTATATAAATGCATATATTATACACACATTAAATAAACTTTAAACAAATTAAAATTAAAAAAATAGTTGAATATAAATTCTATATTTTTGTTGAGATATAAATGTTAATGTCACAGTGTTTCAAAAAGGCCCGAGAAGCCTTGTTTTCGCATAAATTAAGATTTAATATTTGTCCTAATAAAATGTTTGAATATTTGTTTATTGAAACACACAACATTTATATCTATATAAATAATTGTTATTAAAAAAAGCTACACAATTTACAAATAAAATAAACTTCAGAGAGTTCAGATATTAAACCTATATTTTTTATACCTTCCTTTGAATTTCTTAGAAGAATAATCCAAAGTGATCAATGTAAATTGCCTTTCATTTCTGTTTCATCCAAAAATTATATACAAATTTTCAAAAATGAATCTGTCTAAATCTTGGTATAGTTTGATATTATACCAAGTTAGTAAATTTTCGCAAAAGAAGTTACTGCGGAAGGTGGACGATTACAATACTATTATTCACTTGATCCACATTCTAGGCGTCCTTTCACCCTATAGTCTGTGGAAACATTGGCCGTGACCTCACTCGCGACCAACTTCAGAACAGCCAAGTTATGTTGCGTGTATTTTAATTTAGTATAAAATTAGGAAACTCGTAACTGAAGTATTTTTCAATAAAGCTTGCAGAGAGTAAATATACATTTTACTCTATATATAACCTTTCATAGTAAGTACATACCAATCCTTTTAATCCACGCGTATTTTAGATCACTTAACCCCAAAGTGCATTTATTTCAAAAATTCCACATAAACCTAGATATTTCATATAAAAATATCAGATCTGTTTTTACTCTGCCTGCAAATTATATTCCAAAATACTCGATAAAATAGCCCATGTTTTGAGGTTCGGTAATTCACTAATTAGGCAATATTACAAAAAATACATTTCAAATAAATATTATTTTAATATTTTGTACAATATAAATGAATACATAACATATTATTTGCTTGAATATGACATGTACTACAAAGGCTTTGAACACAAGAGCCATTTAGTCGCCGCAAGTACCTCTCTATCGGTATGAAACCCAGTATGTCATAAATTTTGTATCTGTGTGCCTAGTGCGAGATTTTCTTTACATATAATCGTAAGAATGATTAATGGCATCTGTATAGGATAAATACAGCGACATCTAGTGTCAATTAAGTCATGTATATTTATTTAATACAAATCGCAGACGTTCTCTCTTGGATTGCTGTTACAAATAAGATCAACTACGCCTAAACTAAAGAAAATATGCGAAGGCGTGGATTAGAAAAGGGAGCAAAAGGATGCAATGCCCGTTACGCGCTTTTTAAAATTAATAATAAATCAAAATATATGTTGAGGGGCGATTTTTTTTTCTTTAGATAAACATTAACGCCATAATAAATCAAAATTAACTATAAGAGGAATGTGAAATAAATATAATACTAAATAACAATATTATGATAATACAGAGAATTTTTTTTTTGGGCAAAGCACAGAAATTAAAACTAAATTATTTGTGACTTTTTGGCAATTATCTTAGACAGTGAAATTGTTTAAAATATTTTTTAATTCCAGTGATTTAACTAGACTGAAAACGTATCATAAAGTTAAATATGGCTTAATTAATTAAAAGCTATTGTGATTTTCTTTTCATTTCATTTGGGGTCATTAAAAAGGTATGTTTAGAAATAAAGATCACAAAAGGGACAAGAATAATATAAGAAACAAACTTAGTCGCTCGATAATGTGACTTCAAACATAGCTACTATCGAATGTATAGATAGTCCATCTCATTGGTGCACACCTTACTATGTGCGCGCCAGTTTGTATTTATGTAGCAGTGACAAGTAAGCTGTCATTATATGCGTTTATATCATTGTTTAAACCAATATACCACGCAAAAATAACACAGCACGCATAAACGAGTTGAGGTATCTATATCCATAATAATTGAGCTAAATGACATTGTTTTGTATTTCAAAAGTCTTTTTATATAATTCTACAAGTTCAAGGCCCTATTTGCAAATATTTCCAATCAATGTTTTATTTTCACTGTCAAATCATTTAACATAAAGTGAAAAAAACTCTGATTTATAATGTCTATATTATGCATTCAGATGAAAAATAAATCTGAAATATGCTGGTAAAATCATATATAATGTTTCAATGGTAACAGCGTAAGTGTCGTGGTCCTTCGAGCCGGATGTGATCACGCAATTAAATCCCCGAGTGCCCGCGCCCCTCCCTCGCTCGCGAAGTACACCCCCCCGCACGAGCTGATCAGCCCCCACACGTACGGCGTGAAGAACTCCTCGGGACGCTCCTCTTCCACGTACCTGAACTTTAGATCTGGGAATTTCTGGAAGATAAAAGTAAGCAGTTGTTTTTATGATTTTTGATATTCTAATGTGACAACAATGACTAAAAACAGGAGAAGGATGGAATGAAAATATTATATTAGTTATTTTTTCTAAATAATACGTCACGGTAAAAATATTATATTAATTAATGTTTGGCATAGGCAAGGCAATGGCATGATAAAATCTAAATAGAAACTAAGATTACAACATACTTTTAATCTGTCACTGGACCATTGTGCAGCACCCTTCTTGATACAGTGTAACACCTCAGTCACTCCAAGCTCTCCTCCCGCCCCCTCTTGTACCCGCTGGAGTCGCGTTGAAAAATATCCAATTACCTGTTATAAACAACAGAGATATGACTGAAAAGGGAGATGATTTTCTCCCAATTATTGCTATATTGGTCATAGTTTAAGAAAAAAAAATCTAATAATAGATGAAAATCTCGGCTGAGACAGTACTGCCGTATGAATAGAATGTGTGACAGGCTTTTTTTATCCCTATACTTTTATTAGTCATACAAACATTATAATATTATCATCAACACATCTAGTAGCGGACATAATATTAAATCTCAAGATACCATATCTATATTCTGCGTGATGTGATGATGCTGATGTTGCTGGAAGACGTGCCTCTTGTGCAGCAGAGCGTACACTAGATTTAGGTTATTCACCAGCTGGTGTGACAGACAAGAGTTGATGATCTCCAACAGCATCCTTAATACTTCATCTAGAACGCTTATGTGATCCATCTGGAAGAAAGATTATTTTTTATCTGGTTTGAAGGACCAAAATCAGGTTCGTAGGATCAAATAAAAATTTACCTAGACTGTTATAATCTAATCAGCGAAAAGTAAGCTACTATAAGCCAAGAAGTAGTCATGGAAAGTTTTACCATTAAATTAACACGCTTTCATTTACATTGACAAAATAGTACTCACAATTTCTTCTGTTTTCTCTTCAGACTGATGTGGTAACTCTAAATTATTTATATCACCGCCTGTAACAGATTTAAATACATCAATATTTAATGTTGTTGTTTTAAAAGTTCTTGGTACAATCGGCAGCGATTTTTATCATCGGTCTGTAGTTAAGAGCGACGTAGTAGCCGTTTTCAGAGACTAAAGTGTGGCAAGAGGTACAGACGCGTGACAAAACTGACTTTAGACCGACCGCCATATTGACATCAGCAGTAAGATCATACAAATGTATATATTTAAATGTTTGTTTACCTTCAATTTCGCTACATAGCCTGGCTCTCCTCTTCGTCAAAGTCTCAAACAATGATATTAGCCTCTGCGCTACGTATGGATGTAAGTTTCTGAATTCACCTAGAGTAAGAAAATTATTAATACACACATGATGGTCTTTTGTGTCATAGGAAAATAATAGAATTTTAGACCAATTGTTTTTTTTTTGTTGAAACTTCCAGACATGCAACAATACATTTTAACCAATAAAATGTTGTTTCCCCTCTTTTATTATAAATAGCTTATTAACATGAAGTGTCATGTTATCAAGTATTAATAGAGTAAAAGATTCAGATTTACACCACTAGATGGCAGAGTTTTGAGAGTGCACGTTCCCCATAGATAAGTGTACGTGTGCGTATCCATATGCGTGTGCGTGTCAATGTGCGTGTGCGTATACGTGTACGTGTGCGTGACCGTATGCGTGTGTGTGCATATCCATGTACGTGTGCGTGACCGTGTACGTGTCCGTATCCGTGCCCGTGTCCGTATGCATGTGCGTGCGCGTGCGTACTTACAGCTCATGTTGGCGACGGCCGCGAGACAGTTGGTGTGCAGGTACTTGTCGCGCACGCGCGCCATGTTGTACTGCAGCGCGCGCACGAGCACCAGCACCATCGCGCCGCCCAGCGACACCTCCGACAGCGACCGCTCGCCGTACCACGTGGGGTTCTTCAACATCTGACAAACGGACGGCGCTATTTTTTTAGCGGCTAAAAAGGTGCGTGGTAACTGTGGGCGCAGTCTCGTAAGGAAAATGGTTAGTTTAGTTCAGTTATTGAGTGGTAGAGCCACGCTGTAGACAGTTGTGTCTATGGCGTGAATGGGCCGGCTCGACCGGGTCGTTACCACTCTCACACCGACGTAAAGTAGCGGAGCTACTGCATTTCGTACAGTGAATGAGATATCCGGAGGCCCAAATACCCCTCCCCTTCCCAATCCCTAATTATCCCTTTCCTTTAAGGTCGGCAACCCGCGTTACCAGTGTCTCACAGAAAATCGACGTAAAGTAGCGGCTTGCTGCTGCGTTTCGTACAGTGAATGAGATATCCAGAGGCCCAAATCCCCCTCTCCTTCCCAATCCCTAATTATACTTTCGTTTAAGGTCGACAACGCGCCCATGATTCTTCTGGTATTATGTGTGTACACGGGCGGTGGAGATCACTTATCATCAGGTGACACACTTACTCGTATGCCGGCGAATTATATAAAAAAAAGACAAAAAATATCTCTATTTTCTAAGTTCACAGTTTATATTTTATCGATATCGATAATTCAATAACACTCACAACAAGATGCACGTTCTTGATTAGCGCATCATCCTCTGTTAGTATGAGCAGCACTATCAGCGACATGTATATGTGATGTGAATTGTTGTCCGGCGCGTTGTACAACACTTGCAGGATGGGCACTATCTGCAACAAACGTGTCGTAAATGTAAATCGACTCGATAATTTATAGCTAAGACATCCTGTTTGGATCCAGCGTATGTCTTGATGAGACAAACTAAATAATAATAGTCCTGACCCCACAGTAATATACGGGTCTTGTGTCGTGGGTATCAGGAACTACGAGAGACTTTCGGTCTCACAACACCCAAACCCCGAAACAAATATTTGTGGATCACACAAACATTTGTTTCCGTGCGGTGATCGATCCGGCGGTCTCTCGCTTCACAGCTGGCCACTCGCCTACTAGTACAAGATCACGGGGAACATTGACCTTCACCCATCTGTTTACCGGATCAAAATAACATTTTAGTATATAAAATGTGTTGCTGAACACATACCAATAGGGTTGCCTAAAAGAATATGGTCAAGGATATGATTAATTAAAATTAAAAAAAACAATTTTTTTTTATTATTTCCCTGACTTGCTTACCAAAAAAATTTAACCTTCAAAGAAAAGTGTACAATGTATACTATCTGCAAAAAATAGGTTGCCTACCTTTTTCTAGCCACTACTACCTGGTTGCCGTGTGCAAACAGGTAACTAAAAAGTGGTAATTGCGCTGATCTAGCTCCTAGCTTTGCAGGTAGTATACATTGTAGATTTTCATTGAAGGTTCATTTATTTGGTGAGCAAGTCAGTGAAATAATATCTTCTTCTTTTTTAATTCGTAATACCTATCCTTGACCATATTTTTTTAGGCAACCCTATTGGTATGTGTTCAGCAACACCTTTTATACCCTAAAATATTATTTTCATCCGGTAAACAGATGGGTGAAGGTCAATGTTCCGCGGGATCTTAGACCATACTGTTAGCTAACGAAACTAAGCCAATCTAATTTTAAAAAAGTCTAGATTATATCGATATATAATCAAAACGAGATATTAAAACTTCCGAACATTAAATAATGTGAGTATTCGGCTATTTTATTTGTTAAAATACTTGAGAACCGCAAATATAATTATACTTTAAATTTAATGTTTTTAAAGGCATATTAAGGGTGCAATTTAAGATTTTTATACTCGATGCGATACTTTTTATCGATTTTTTCATTGTTGAATAATCATTAAAATAACAAAAAAATCAGTCACAGTATACCGTTGAAATTGTTTATAAAACTCACCAAGTTTTCTATGTGCGGCACATTGCTGACATGCCTCTTGTACGCCTTGCACGAATGCAGCATCAGATACAGAAGTAATGTGGAGTGTTCACAGCCGGCGGTAGCGCATAACGCTTTGTGCAACTGTAAAAAACAAAAAGATGACCTTTGATTTGATGACATGGCTTGTTGTTGCGATATGTACGGACATTCCCGGAGGTCCAAATCAACCCGTCTACGTCTTCTGAACCCCTATACCTTGCTTTAAATGTCGACAACGCACTCATGATTTTTCTATTGATTTTTTTTCATGATTTTACTGTGCCTGCATCTGTCATCCGCCTGTCCTGTAGCAGGCTCCTCGATTTGCTTCTTCCCTATCTGGTGAGGGAAGAAGTATTTATACAGGCCGGCATGACTCTGGTGACCACTGATAAATTCATTGTTTGTCGATGGTCGCTAGTTTTTTTGGACTGCACTACGCTTACCATCATGTGTAGTGCAGTCACTTTGCCGTGCTCCGATAAAAGAAAACTTAGTATTAAAATTTAAAAAAATAATACATACATTATTAAAAACAACACGAATTTTGAAACCATTGCACATTTTATCAATATTTATTATATATCCACCTTATACTACAAACAAAATTATGTCAATCAAGTCAATCTACTGACTTAAGACACTGTAGACAGTTTTGCCTACAGCATGAATGGGCTGGCTCGACCGGGTTATTACCACTGTTTCACGCATAACCGGCATGTAGTACAGTTCGCTGTTTCGTTTCATACGGTGATTGAGATATCCGGAGGCCCAAATCCTTTTCTTCTTCCCAATACCTTAATTAAACTTTCTTGTAGGCTGGCAACGCGACCATGATTTCTCAGGTATTGTGCGTGTTTATGGGCGATGGAGATCATTTACCATCAGGTGACCCACTTGCTCGTGTGTCCGCTTTTGCTATATCAATAATAAAACACTAACAGCTGCCATGTCTATCCGTGGCGGTGTGACTTGAGACGCCGTCCCGTTCGACTCACGCTGTGGAGTCGTCGAAGAAGTTTCTAGAAAAACAAACACAAAAATGTGTTAGAATCACGTAAACGTTAAAAAAAACCCCGCGTCGGTTAGAGATACAATTGTAATTTTTAAACGGCTGGATAGATCTTCAAAAAATAGCGAAAACTATTTCGACTAAACCAAAGAATTCAAACAATAAAACCACATTAAAAGCGGCCCTTTCGTTTAGGCACTACGAAGCCGGAAACAGATACACATACACGCAAGCTCGAACGCGTGCACACACACGCGCATTCACGCATCCACACACATACACGCACACACACACGAACGCATGCACGCATGTACGCACGCACGCACACAATATATGTCGGGCGTTAGGGGGCATCTAGAGTATCTATAGTCTATGCTTTACATTGTTTATACTCTAAACACTTACAGGCTACAATTGTACTATGTACTTTCTACTATGTCCTACTTTTCTACTACAAACAAACACACCTGCTGCCGCCGTGTCCTCGCAGCACAACAGCGAGTTCCTGTACAAATTGTCTTCGTTCATGCAGTGGTTAGCCAGTGCCAAGAGCAGGAGACAGGACTGATTGGCGACAGGATGTTCCTGCCGCAGCCGCTCCAGGAGTTCATGCCGGTCTACCGGTGGATGTGTGTAGATCGTCTGACGCGATCCTGTGCTCAAGGTCAGGATGTTCCAGAGACCAGCTGGAGACAAGAAGTAATGCTACCTTCAGAACCATTATTCTATTAGTTATCTCACTTGATATCAGCTTTTAGCTAGGAAAAGTACTGGGATCTGAACATAACTGGGATATCTTTTTTATATTATTATTTGATTGGAATGACGAGACGAGCAAGGCGTTCGCCTGATGGTAAGCGCCACGCCTGCCCATAAACAAAAGCAACACCACACAGAACTTTGAATTACAAAGCACTGCATGACACTGAAGTGCACTCGTCACGCCGAGACACAAGATGTTAAGTATCATAATGCCCAGTAATTTAACTGGCTACAACGTCCTTCAAGCCGAAACACCACAGTGCTTACACACTTGGCGGCGGAAATAGACGGCGCGGTGGTATCAACCCAGACGGCCTCTCGCATACGAGGGACCTACCACCCTTATATATATACTCACATGCCAAATTGATGAGTATGCTGCCGCCGGTCTGCGCTCCGAACATCGTGGGTGGCGCCGGCATCATGCTGGACAGGTTCAGCAGCAGGGTCTTCACGAGCAGGGGCGCGTGCATGCCGTAGCGACCTTGGAACAACGTTCTGTGAAAATAGAGAAAATTTTACTGTCTATGATCATTTTATTATATGCACTCACGCCTGTGTAATTAAGGGGTAGGTAGGGGTGGGGGGAGTGAACAAAACAAGAAGAAACTACCGAATATGAAACCAAGTGCACATTGCATTTTGCTGGTGGTACGATATTCATATCTGCCCGGATAGCGACCACCATACCACATGGTGTTAAAACCTGTCATGGTGACCTTGTGTGGATCGCTTTCCAGGATCAGCCAGTCTATATCCGGTTCTACCGAGGGGCTTGCGACATGACTTGATGGTTGTTTGAGGCGAGTATAGGAGGTACATCCTTGTATCCCTGCGCCTGTTCTCATTATTTTACAATTATTTTCTATGGGGTAGTACCACCGCTTTGTCTATTTCTCTTAATCAAGTCTATATTTTTTTATTCAAGCTGCAGTGTGTACGCACTGTTGTGTTTCGGTCTGAAGGACATTAAAGCCTGTGAAATTATTAGGTATTCTGAAACCTTCTATGTCTCGGGGTGATGAACGCAGTGCAGTGCCATATGATGCTTAGTAATTCAAAGTTCTGTATGGTGTATTTGTTTATGGGTAGGCGTGACGCTTACCATCAAGCAAACGACCTGATGATTCTTCAATCCGGCAAATAAAAAATAATTATACGCTTTAGTTTTAGTAAATTGATATGTATATAAACTGCATACCTGTATATAAGTGATGTCTCGACAAGTCTCGCCTGTCCATGCACCCCGGCAAACATATACACTGACATTAGCACTAGTATAGTGTTGATACACTCCAGGTGTAAGAAATATGTGTTGTCACTGAAACAAAACAATACGTCACAATATAATTGTCTGTATACAGTATACATATGCAATCACGCCTGTAATCACCGAAGGGTTAGGCAGAGGATTTATGTTAGGATATTCATATCCGCCCGGGTAGCGACCACTGTACATGGTGTTAAAACCTGCCATAGTGATCCACACGTCTTGTGTGGATTGGGTTTCAGGATCAGCCAGTGTATATCCGGTTCTCCCGAGGGGCTTGCGACATGACTTGATGGTTGATTGGGGCGGGTATAGGGGTACATCCTTGTATCCCTGTGCCTGCATCAGTCATCCGCCTGTCCTTTCGCAGGCCCCTCCGAAGAAGCATTTATACCAGCCGGCATGACTCTGGTGACCACCGATAAACTCATTGTTTGTTGGTGGTCGCTGGTTTTTTGGACTACGCTTACCATCAGGTGTAGTACAGTCACTTTGCCGTGCTCGGATAAAAAGAAGTTACTTTATTTGGTGTGCAGAAAGAATATTCTATCTATCTATGCTGGTGGGAGGATACTTGTATCCGACCGGATAGCGACCACCGTACACTGGTGCTAAAACCTGCCATAGTAGGCCCACCTTGTGTGGGTCGCGTTCCAGGGTCAGCCAGTGTATATCCGGTTCTCCCCAGGGGGCTTGCCCCCTGATCCTAGCCCTTTTCCCATCCCTGTTTCCTTCCCCTCCCCCTTGGCTCTTTGGCAGCCCAGCATAATCTTGCCGACCTACGATGGACACATTGTTTATTGTTGGTCGACACTATTCTTGGATTGCGCTACACTTACCATCAGGCGTAGCGTAGTCACTTCGCCGACCCAGGATAAATAAAAAAAAAAGATATCAGCCTAAGTACTTACGTGACCGGAACATCGATGATAAGTCCTATGAGTGCGTCGATCAACATTTCGACCCGGCTCTCCGTGTTGTTTATCTTGGGCGAGGTTTGCGTGGCCGTGTGTACTTCTGGTGACGCCGGCTCCTTCGTGGGCGACGATTGTGCTGAATGCGTGGGTGGCTACAATTGATAACCCATAACGTGAACAAAAAAAAACATAAAATATGTAATTTCTAGATATCGGAATATATGCATTTTCATGTTTGTATATGCAAATGCATTGCATAAACCTGAATTTGAAGAAAATATCCACTTCAAAAAATTAAATAAAGAAAAAATCTAAAAAGCTACTAATTAAATTAAAAACGTATCAATCATTGAAAATGTTGTTTAATTTTGTTTGTAGGGTTTTAGTTTTTTTAAATATAGATTATATAGATTCCAACAGGTCGGTCTGGAAATCTTTGGGAGAGGCCTATGTTCAGCAGTGGACGTCCTGTGGCTGATGATGATGATGAAATATAGATAGCCTCCGTGGCAACTTAGGCGAAAAGCCGACTGTGAACCGAGAAGCCGGTTCGATTCCCGCACCCAGACAAATGTGATCCACAAATATCTTAGTGTGTTTCCCCCCCTAGAGGAGTTCACGTCAGGCAGACGGCCGGTCGTAAAAACTACAAGCCAAATCTTTGTGTAACATGTGTTAAAAAGCATGCATAACCCCATTGCGAGGGGAAGAGGACAGAAGTGTTTATTTTATATAGTACATACTAGCTGTCCCTCGCGGTTTCACCTGCATGTTACTACCCTGCTCCCATGGCTCATAGCGTGATATACATATAAACCTTCCTCGTGAATCACTCTATCTATAGCTGAAAACTGCATTAAAATCCGTTGAATAGTTTAAAAGATCTAAGCGAACAGACAGCGGGAGCGACTTCATTTTAAACTATGTAAAATGCAGAAGAACACCAAATTGTATGAGTTGCAACAAAATTGAAGATGTACAACATTTGTTGATGGAATGTATCCGGAATAAAGATGAGCGCGACTGGCTGATGAACGAATTTAAGTTAAATAGGTTGGACGTAGGACTGATTCAGGAATTATTATCCAAACCAATATCGCAGATAACAAAAAAAATGTGTCGTTTAGCAACAATTGTTCACCAGTGACAATTCGTCCGGCTAATATAACGTATGTTTATGTGTTAACATAGTTATTGTTCTGTGTATTTAAGGTATGATGGGGTTGGCATGTCCATAATGGATAAAAACCCCTAAATAAAACCAGGTAAAAAAAATGCACAAGATTCTCCACACCGCTTCAAAGAAAACTCAGCCTAAAACGAATACCTCATCAGTGACTTCCTTGTCCACAGGCCCGTTAGCAGCGACGCGTCGCTCCGCCTGCACGTCTAAATGCCGGCACAGCTCGTACTCCGGCACCATCTCCACAAGATACTTGCTGACGGCGCGGATCACGAACAAAGCGTTGAATGTCGTCCATGCCAGCATCACACTGTATAGGCAACACCATGATCTTAATCATCGTAGAAGGTGGCATTGCCGGTGGCAGGTTGTTTATATCCGACCGGATAGCGACAGCCGTACATATGGTGTTAAAATCTGCCATAGTGACCTACATATCTTGTGTGGACGGCGTTCCAGGATTAGACAGTGTAAATCCGGCTCTCCCGAGGGGTTTGCGATGCGACTTGATGGTAGGTAGGGTAGGTTAGGGCGGGTGTAGAGGAACATCCTTGTACCTGTCCCTGTGTTTTTTCTGGACAGGACTACGCTTACCATCATGAGTGGTAGAGCCACGCTGTAGACAGTTTTGTCTACAGCATGAATGGTTGAATCGTTACCACTACGTCCTGCTACGTTTCGTACAATGAGTTAGATATCCGGAGGCCCAAATCCCCCTCCCCTTCCCAATCTCATAATTATGCCTTCCCTTTAAGGTCGGCAACGCGCCTATGATTCTTCTGGTGTTGTGGGTGTGCATGGGCGGTGGAGATCACTTTTCTATCAGGTGACCCACTTGCTCGTTTGCCGGTCTATGCTATAAAAAAGGTTTGTATAAATATCTTCAAACTCACTTATCACTGTTAGGCGAGGCAAGCAGTAAGGATGCTCTCGTGATAAACACTTGCACTAGGGACCCCAGGTTCCCTGTCTGCAGATTGTTCTGCAGGAACTTCTGCAAAAGTGCTTCTGTGCTTGAGTCAAAAATCAATTGCTCCTCACTGTAACAATAATATTAGTGATAAAATAATTTAATAACATCATCCGTGGCGCAATGGGTAAAGAGCCCGTTATGGGACAAAAAGACACGCCTGTAATCCCCGAAGGGCTAGGCAGAAGTATAACCAGTACATCCACATTTCACCGAGCGTATGTCCCAAGATGTGATAGGGGTCAAGCCTAACGCCATACCGGCCACAATTCCAGACTCCAGACTGATACTGGGCATTTCGTGATAGAAAATCCCAATATCACTTTACCCGACCCGGGGATCGAACCCGAGCCCTCAGCACAACAGTCGTCCCGCGTACGCAATACAAACGCGCCACCGAGGCAGTCATTTATTTTTTATCCGACTACGGCAAAGTGACTGCACTACACAGATGATAAGCGTAGTGCAGTCTAAAAAACCAGCGACCACCTACAAACAATGAGTTTATCGGTGGTCACCAGAGTCATACCGGCCTGTATAAATGCTTCTTCCTTAATCATAATATAAATATTATAGTCATAATCATGTTATGTACATTAAAAAAGTATTATCAACGGATCGCAGTTTCATTCAGCATATTCACATCGGATAACTACATCTACACCAATTTAATGAGTCAAGCGAGTTGTATGGTGCTGAGGCAACAGAGTGTGATTCAGAATTGTAATTATATTAGCTCACGCTTGTATCCACGAAAGCTAAGTGGTAGAGCCACGCTGTATACTGTTTTGTCTACAGCAGTGTTTCCCAATCCTTTTTAGGCCATGCCCCACCTTAATATTTCTTTGTTAAATTTGTCACTGATATTAAATTATTAAATTAATTAATTAATTATTATTATTATCTATTAAATTTATTGCATTTAAATAACCCAAAGCGAAAGGGTTAAAGTCGTGTCGAGTACATTTTTAAATTGCCACCCTTTAACTATCAAATTACCTGTGGGGCGTGGGCCCCACGTTGGGAAACTGGTCTACAGCATGGATGGGCCTGCTCAAACGGATCATTACCACTGTCTCATAAAAAACCGACAGAAAGTAGCGACTTGCAGCTGCGTTTCGTACGGTGAGTGAGATATTCAGAGGCCCAAATACCCCGTCCCCTTCCCAATCCCTAATTATCCCTTTCCTTTAAGGTCGGCAACGCGTTCATGATTCTTATAGTATTGAGGGCGAACATGGGCGGTGGAGATCACTTACTATCAGGTGACACAGTTATCGTTAGCCGGTCTATGCTATAAAAAAAAACAATATAATTTATCCTGTATTGTACAATACATGTTTCTCACTAATAATGAACCTTGTTTAACAAAAATAAGTACACATTTTGATATTATTTTTTCATGTACAAAAGGCAATAGAAACAAATGTATTGATTAGATTTGGAGATAAAGTTTTAATAATGTAGTTTTAATGGCTTTAAAATGTAACATAGATAATATAACAAAAAAAAAATTACTATTATATATGTTGAAGTTTTAATGTTTGTGAATTTGGATGTCTGTTAGTCAATCACTCCTTAACGGCTGAACGGTTTTTGATGTAATTTGGCACACAGGTAGACCATGACTGGGGTTAGGACATTGGCTACTTTTTATCCCGCAAGGCCGCTCACGCAAGTAAAGCCGCGTGCAAAAGCTAGTAACATAATTAACATAATATATGGGCGTAGTAACATATACATGGGCGGTAGAGATCACTTATCATCAGGTTACCTACTTGCTCGTTTGCCGATCTATGCTATAAAAAAGAAATGCCAAATTTTGACTCCCGTTGCGGATTATGGGGACTAAACGGCGGGTCGCGCCATATCATTTTTAATCCGAGCACAGCAAAGTGCCACTATACCTGATTGTAAGCAGCAGTACAGTCCAAAACCCAGCGATCACCGACAAACAATGAGTTAAATGGTGGTCATGATAATCATACTGGCCTGTATAAATGCTTCTTCATACTCCAAAGAGAGAAGAAGCAAATCGAGGGACCTGAGACAGGACAGGCGCTATAAATATTTGACCACTAGCAAAAAAAATATTATAAAACCAATTACCATAAAATCATATTGATAAGGTGGATTTTGGCTTTAGGCAGGGAATGCCAGAAGCAGAAAGAAACAAAATAGAAGGGATAGAAGGGAAGATTCCTATTTCTCGGAAGGCATAGAAGGATGTGTGAAGTGACTACAATATTTCACACATATTGTACATAATAAGCTTGGTTAGCTAATCAAAATTGTTTTCTCAATTTTTACATGATATGGGTTGAAATGTTATTATGTATTTGCATCCAATTCTAATATACCTTAGTACCTGGGGTGTCATTGAAAGTCTGTCTATAGGTGATAATGGGATAATGTGTTCGGTAGTAATGTTTAGGCTTCAGTAACTAATAGGATTGTTTTGCTTTCAGTCTCTGACTCTCTCTGTTTGTTTGACTCCTGGGAAAAAGGGTTATGTCATGGACCTTAGTCTATGGTCTTTTACATGGTGTAAAAAGTTAAAGATTTGTATGCCATAAGAAATGTTCAATTCATTTATAATGGTGTACAGTAACTAATTGGCAATGTTCATGTTTATTACTCATATGATATAAAGCAACATAGCATATATGATATGTATACTAATACTAATGTTATATATAGTTTTTGTTTTTATTAATTTTAAAGATTTTTTTAGCTGAAGCGAAAATATCGCTTTATATGGTACTTATCATCTAATTTTAAGGGCGAAATTCACTAGGTCTAGTATCTTCTTGGCCTCCTCTTTTAATTCAGACTGGTTATTTCACACATATTGTATACACTTACGCATTCCCCGGTGGTTTGATGTTAAACGATAACATCTGGTTCCAGAAGGGGTCGTTGGGGCATATCACCTCGTTCGAGCAGAACCTCACCAACAACTCGTTAGATGACATGTCCGAATAGTGACTTATGGCAACACCCATGTTTGTGCTGTGAAAGGAAAATAATTACTTTTCATACAAATTATATTATGATAAAGTGCTCATGTTTTTTTTTCATTGTCTTGATAGGCAGACGAGCAATTGGCCTGCCTGATGGTAAGCGGTCACCGCCGTTCATGGACATTGGCAATGCCAGGGGCACAGCCAAGCCGCTGCCTACCACTAATCATGATCATGTAGCATTTTTCAGTAAATACAATACAGAGAAAAAATATTTGTTAAATATTTGTGGCTAGGTGCTGGAAGGAGGGTACTCGACATCTCTGTACCCTGGATAGTTAGTTACCATATTTGTACTACTGTGTACATAACATCAAGTCCAGTGTATTTGCTTGTAAGTTAACACACAAAAAAATCAAATGCTTGTATTATTTCAATAAAAAAATGTATACAAATTGTAATTGTAGACATAATAGTCACCTGCTTCACTGGGTATTTTTAAATTTTAATATGCAACATTTTCAGTATGTGGAATTGGCATTACAGGTTATTTACCTTTTTCCTACATTTCCTTTTACCTTACCTTACCTTTCCTTTTACCTACCTTTTTCCTATAGTTATAATATTGTTAGGCATTTTTTTACAGTATTTATCAATAATATCATTTTCCTATTATTATTATTTTTAAGTTTATGACCCTGTCCATTTGGACAACTCTGCCACAAATTCATTTTCCTTTCTTTACTCCCATATCTGTTTATTTTTCAATTATTTATACATCCAAATATTTTCACTTAAACTACAATTTACTTCCTACTCAACCTTTTTGAGATTTTTCATTAATATGTTTTATGGCACAAATTTACGGCAAAATAGTAGAAATATGGGAAGTCAACAGTGGTTATTAAAACACAATAAATTACTGTAACACTCTAATTTGTGTTCTCTGTAGCTTTATTGGTCTTTTCGAAGTATTGTATGCGGTCCTAACAAATATTTACCGCAATAACAGAGTAATTCCGAGACAATGACATGTATATTCTTACTAAAACGATATCTGTTGAAATCGGCTTCGATTACACAAAACAACACAGTTATTGTCACTTTTACAATACACTTGGGCATTTGTGACAAAGTATGTGATGTTAGTAATTTAGGTTTATTTAGATGCTCTTTTATGCTTACCTGTCGTCTGTGCTGATGTTATATTATTTGTAGTCACATTAATAAAAAGTAAAAAGCTAATCTTTTTCGTTTAATTTGTAATATTTGGCCACGAAATCATTGCCGACACGACATGTCATTCAGAGACAAATATTTCATTTACAAATTGTCATTTTTGTTGTCAAAATAGGTTTATAGATAATATATGTAGTGTATCGAAGAAACTTTACGGTTTATTGATTAATTTTAATAATACTATTATATAGCGCTACATATTAATATATAGATTTATTAATATATAGCGCTACATATTGTATAATACATGCATTAAATTGTTGAATTACCACGGCGACATAGTCACTGCGTGACTTACCCCTTCTAAAAAGTAAATATTAAAAAAAGTATAGCGCTACCTGCATCTGATAGGAATGAGGGAAAATAAAATTAGTGTATAGTAATACCAGGGAACTCAGAATAAAATGTTTTGGTTTATATAATTTAACAATTGTTTTTCTACATTATAATATTATTATGATTAACTAGTATGGTTATTGGCACGGCGCGCGGCGGCCCACGTGATAGCTTATGTACGTCCTAACTGGTGGACCATACTTGGAGACAGCCACGTGAGGTGTTTTATGACATTTAAATTATTATGAAACTTTATGAATGAGGCTACTATGTTTTATTTAAATAAAAGCAAAACAACCTTTACATATTTTACCATTGATAAAAATAGGGTAAATAAATTTCAGGTACCGTCCGCTGCAAAGCTCATATAAATAAAAATTATTAACGAGTATTAGTCATATCGCCTCACGGAGCTATTGACAGCGTAGTAAGGCTAATAACGACGAGTTCCTGAGTGCTATAACATCCCATATTCAGCAATAATATGTTGTTCACTTATTCGCTTAGAAAAGCAATCACATCTTCGCGTAGAAATTTCACATCTTAGCGTAGAAATTTCACATATGAGTTGCCCGGTATCACAATAGGCTTGCCCCGGGTCCCATAACTCATTAGAATTATTATACGATTATTTCTATTCTATAATGAGTAATGGGACCTGGGGCTGATGAGATGAGCTTATGCTCGGTAAAACTAGAGTGTACTAGTTGCATGTCTGGCTACACCTTCGGAGACACTAGCGAGGCTTTATGTATGTATTAGTATTTACTGCCAGCCTGATACCGTCTACTGCTGGACACCGTCATCGGTCCACCTTGCATCAAGGCGCCCTACACTACGTCGGCATAATCACAGTTTAGCACATGTATGCTCCACTCTGTCCACCTGCAAACATGACCTGTAGATCAGTCCGCTTATCAGTGTTCATGTTTCACCTCCGTTGGTCATTACGGGTAGGACACATTGGTTAAAAAGTTAACTCAGTGATTTACAAAGGAATAAAAGGAGCGATACGAGGAGTGTTTACCTATGATCCTGCGTACGGTGCTACTAAAAACCTCTGCCAGAAGTCAATTTAATCATTAAAGTAAATATTTTTTAAAATTATATTTTACAATAAAGTATCAAAACTAAATAGTCTGACTTACCAGTCAAATCAACAACACGTTTTATAATCGACGAATTTTTCAAACTTTAACCAACTTCTTCACAAAACATGCATTAAAAATTGAGGGTTAATTTTGTAATTTTTGCCAAATTCATTTAGAAAATTCGATAAAGTTCGCAAAATTTGACACTATCTGACACAATGGTAATTTTGAAATTTAGTGTAAACACTGGATTTTTTTTTTCCAATGTTAAAAAGAGACAAGATAATAAAGTGGGTGCCTCTCTTTCCACATAAAAACGTATCAATTTTAATGCTTTATGTGCACACTCTCTATATATATTTACTCCAAACAATAAAGAATCTAGAGAACCATGGATACATTACTTGTCTAAGAACACTGAATATACTTAGGAATTGCTTGGGATATATAATTTTGCATTGGTATCCCAGAATAGCATTCTATTAGTCTGTGATACCATGCTTTACGTATTCTGTCTCTGGTAGAGAATTGCAGACATGGTTTCGGCCTTATAATTTGAGAGAATTGTAGACATGGCTTCGGCCCTATAACTGAAACAATCGCAGACATGGCTTCGGCTTTTGAAGTCCTTAGATATGGAAAATAAACAGCTGACTAGGCTGCATGGCTAAGCGCCTTTGCCTTCTCCTTTTACTTTATAGGAGAAAATAAAACCAAAGAAAAAAATGTCTGGTAGTCTGTGCATGCTTTTAAATTTTTCAAAATTGTGAGCAACGCACTTTCGTTTGAAATGTATTGGTAAAACTTATTTTAATTGGAAATATCACAATGGATCCCGATATGTACCGTGTTAAGGTGCTAAAGTACATAAATCCGCATCTTATATGGGTAGAAGTTATCAACAAATCGGAGGAAATCGTATTTGAACAGATTGGGATATACGGTATTTTGCCTCTTGATACAGTTTTGGATGTTGATGATGGTACATTTAAATCAATGAGGTCGGAGGTATGGATGCCAGCTGCTTCCGTGGTGATGACGAATACATTGGCGGATGCCGAAGAGATATGGTTCTGTCCAATCCATATAGATCGCAGGTACTTTCAAATATTTCTTACTATGGGGAAATGCATAAAATCAAGTTCATATTATTATAGTTTTTAATAGTCTTAGTGTGAAAAACGATTAATCATTGTATTCGAACTTATCCAGCTGTGTACACAAATTATTCTCTGATAACTGTGGCCTTATGAACCTAACTTAAAAAGTAAAGTTATGGAGGCAAATCATATTGAATTTCAAATATTTAAGAAGTTTCGTTTTCGTTATGTTATAATGAAAATAAGAATAGATAAAAATGGACGAAGCAGGCCAATATTTATTATCACAACTGATATTGTAACTGCGGTGGGCATGGACTGTGAGTGTGTATGACTGTGTGTGTTGGTGTGTTGCACAATAAGGGCAATGTGAGCATGTACAAAATAACGAGTTTAATAACTATGAAGAGGATGGGACTCAAGTAAATAAGAGTTTGATCAAAATTCATGATTTATTATTTCTATATTATTATTTTTAACAATTAAATACAATAATACCATTATTCATAAATTTTTATTTTGAAGTCAAACAATTGACAGGTTCTGTACATGTATGTAAACAAACGACAGGTCTATGCATGATAAAAGCTTCAAATTATAAAGAGTAGGGAAGCCTTGACTTCAAATTATCTCAATTGTAATTTCGCTGGTATCAATGTCCTTCAAACCAAAACACAACAGTGCTTACACACTGTTGCTTGGTGGCAGAAATAGACAAAGCGGTGGTACCAACCACCTTGAGGGACCTACCACCTTGTAAAATTTATATTTTCGGACTGTGGTAATTTTCCACAGATTTTTAACACATTATTTTTCCACAGGTTTTCAATCTTCAGCAACAACATTCATAAATATGGTGATATAGTTGTGAAGAAAACTGATGGAAAGGAGAAACATGTGTCTAAACAACTCAAAAAGTCAGGGTTTGCTGTCTGGGATATACCTCAGTTCCACTGCGAACTCAGCCTTGGCAGAATACGTACCAAACTGAACGAAATGCAAGCCAAAGATGTAATAAAACACATCCAAGAACATTATAATAATACTCATAGAAAAACACCATGGGATGAGTGGGTGAAGAGACAATCCTACATATACCATCTGACACAAAAAATAAATATCTTGAAAGAATTGAATATGCACAAGGGGGAAACCACAAGGAAACAGATGAACAAATTGCAGGCAATCCAGAACAAAATTAATGATCTTGACCTCTGCTCGGGGCTGGATGAAGAGTCAGTTGGGCGTGGGCAGGTCAGAAGCAGTGCATCCAATTATACCTCACCACCTTCTAAATTGAAACTTTTAAAATGGAAGATGAGGATGGTGGAAGAGAAGTCCAAATATTTAGATGACAGCTCAAGTACTGAACCTGAAATAGATTTAAATCTTACAAATAAATCACAAAATATGTTTCTGAATAGTTCAGGATATTCAGATACTAGTCTAGATGAAAGTTTGGCAGAGATTGAGACAAAATATTTGAAGAATAACAAAGCGGAGAACAAGAAGAACTTAGAAGAGAAAATTGAGAGTCTAAATGATAATGTAAATAAATATGCACAGATTGCTATGAAAGGTAATAATTTAGTGTGTCTATTTAACTAATTGACTATAACAAATATGACATTGTGGCGATGACTTTGTGAGGAGTGGCGAGCAAGGCGCTTGACTGATGGTAAATGCCACGCCTGCCCATAAACAGAAGTAACACCACACAGAAGTTTGAATTACAAAACACTACATGGCACTGAACTGCGCTCATCAACCCGAGACATAAGATGTTAAGTCTCATAACGCCCAATTATATATCTGGCTTCAATGCCCTTCAAACCGAAACACAACAGTGCTTACACACTGTTGCTTGGTGGCAGAAATAGACAAAGTGGTGGTACCAACCCAGAGGGCTTCTCGCATATGAGGGACCTACCACCTTGTAAACGTGTTTCGTCGCAGTTAAAGTATTAAGTTTGTCCCGGTCAAAAGATCAATTAAAACCAGAATAAACTAAGAATTATATTTAATTTGATTTTAGTTTAGTTATATGACAACAGAATGGCTACAATGCATATTTTAAATATTTGTGCTTCATATAGCTGACTTTTTTCAAATCTAAACTTATTTAATATTTTCAGCTCAAAAATCTATTAGACAAGAGCCTGCAGCGACAATGCGTATGGCTTATGGCCCGCCAGATCTAAATGTAAAAAAACTGGCTGTTAAAATTGTACCAAGATTGCAAGAAGAGCCTAAAAAAACAAATACAAATATAGAACCAATCGAAGAGAAAAATAATAATTGTGAAAAAGTTAAATTAGATGTTATGGAAGACATAACTAGTGCTACAAATAATGTCATTAAAGCAGCACTTGATATAAAAGGTTTATCTAATGATGGTGAAGTAAAAATACCCAAATCGTTAAAGAGTCTCTTACTTCAAAGGAAAATGAAGCAGAAAGAAAAATTGACGATTCGGCTTGACAGTTCGAACAGTGATGCCCACAACACTCTCGAAGAACCAGTACAAAATAAGGTAACAAATGATTCATCTGATGACGAATCTATATCGGGTCTTATAGAAAAACTTAATTTAAAAAGAACTATAAAAAATATTCCAAAAAAAGAGATAAATACACAAAATATGGTAGATAAAGAAACACCAAAAATAAATGCTAACCCTTTTAGAAATCTAGATGGTAGTAATTCAGTATTTGTAGATAAATTAATCAGCACTGTGCTTATGGTACATACAAAGAAAAATAATAAAATCCAACCATGCAGTAATATTAGGGATGTACCTTTCACCCCAGATATTCACGTCGTCCTTAGAAATATGGGTGTTAAAGCTCCCACTAGGTTACAAACTGTATCTTGGACCACTATTTTAAGGGGTCATAGTGTGTTTATGATCGGGCCTTTAGGCTGCGGGAAAACAATAGGCTACTTACCTGCAGTTTGTCGATTAACATCGGATTCTCGTAAACAAAATCCTGATAATGTTTATCCCTCCTGCATTATAGTTTGTGCTACAGCGAAATCGGTTTCTGAAGTTGAGAAATATAGCAAAATGTTATTTGGTCTTGAAGAACGCGTGGTTGCTTGTTATACGGGGATGGATGAGTTGAGTATGACTACATCTTTGTTAAATGGTTGCGATTTGTTGGTGTGTACTCCACCTATTCTAACTCGTCTTTTACAATCTGAGCTCGGGGTTGATTTACGCGCCCTTACCACATTCGTTATAGACGACTGTGAACGTATTTCTGACGTGTACTCTGACGAAATCAAATTTGCATTGTATGAAGTCAAGAAAGTATTAAAGAGTCGCGCCAATAAAGAGATGAAAGTGCAGTATATCGTTGCGTCTCGGGTGTGGTGTAAATTTCTGGAATCGCTTACAAAAAAGGCCCCCGACTCTGTTGTGTGCATCGGATCCTTCCAAGAATGCGTGTTGTACTCCAAAACTAGAATGCTTGTAGATTTTGTAAAAAAAGAGAACAAAGTAAACGCTGTGTTAGAATTTTTGGAAGAAGTTAAGGGTCCTAAAAGGACTGTTATCGTATGCAGACACGATGATGAAGTCGAATTATTAGAAAAAACTTTAAGGAAATTAAACTTCGTCGTGTTTGCATGCAATGACACTATGACAATCCATGATTTGTATAACTTGAATATTGCTTGGGGTAAATATGAAGAACCGACCATGGGACCCGTACTGATATGTTGTGACGGCAACTTGGCTCATCTGAACATAACCGATGCTCACTATTTACTTCATTATTCTATGCCATTACTCTTTTCTACATTCTCTAAAAGATTTTCTGTTTTAAATGACAACTATCCTTCAATATTTACGGAAGACGGTCAACAGCTTAAAATAAAAGTGTTGCTTGAAGAAACTAATGCAGAACAATTGCCGAAAATATTGAATTTCGTCAAACGTTGCACTAATAACGTACCTGACGCATTAACTGATGTCGCTAATAAAGTTTTATCTCGCAGAGACGTAAAAAAAGCTCAAGTGTTGGTGCCTATTTGTGATACCATGCTCAGTTTTGGTCACTGTGCCGATTTCTGGAACTGTAAGTCACGCCATGCCATCTTAAATGATTATGACATGCCGAAAGAATGGATGCCAGTGGATGGCTTCATCAACTTCAAAATACTCCACTACCATACAGCGGATTTGTATTCAGTTCGACTTATTTCCAATACAGTAAAGGGAAATACAAAGAAATACCCACAAACTTATAGTACGTTATCTTTGAAAATGGGAATGTACTTTAGTAAAGAACCCAATCGGAGACTACATGGAACCCCGAAAGTAGGCGATGTATGCGCTGTCTCAGTGAAGTTGAATTTCTTCGCTAGGTGTCAAGTAGTAAAGATCTTGGATAATTATAAAAACGGAAACCCAAAACATGTATTGGTGCGGCTATTAGATGAAGAGAAGTATGAAAGAAGTAAAGATGTCCACTTATATTATTTACCGGATCAATTAAAAGACGTTGAGACATACGTTGTTCAAGTTAGACTGTCGAATATACGGCCACAAGATAATGACGTAACTTATTCGGACCTTGCTAAGAACCAGCTCAAGAGAATCACAGACAACGACGAAGATTTGTATCTGAGGGGTAAAGTTGTTTTGACCGTAGGTAACTGTGTGTTTGTGGATACCCTAGAAGCTTGCCAAGATTTGTCGTCACTAAATGGGACTGTCGTAAGATATAATTTCAAACAAGAGTTATTAAATGCACATGCTGAGCCCAATCCGGATCATATTCTTACTTTAGAAAAGCTTTGTGGAGATTTGAAATCTAAAGAGGAAATTACTGCTGAAATAGATATGCCAAAACCATTGAAACTATTACCAAAATGTCGTTGGGCACATTTGGATAGTGAAGATCTGTCAGCAGTATTTTTGGCATCGGCAGAAAATCCTGACAAATTTTTCGTCCGTCTGGCCAAATTCCGAGATTGTATGAACTTATTAATTAAAGATATTAACGCATACGTCAAGGAAAATCCCGAGCCTGTGGAAACAATCAATAAAGGTGATATAGTGTTAGCGCAACTCCCGGATGATTCTATGTACGAGAGAGCTAGAATCGATGATATTTATGACGGCAAAGTCAAATGCTTTTTTGTCGATCAAGGTGATTGGAGAGATGTTTCTACGAAACATTTAGTGCCAATAACAGCTAGACTCATAACTCAAATGCCGTTCCAAGCGATCGAATGCCGATTGATAGGCGTAAGACCCGCAGGCGAAGACTGGACCGAATTCTGCACCTATTGGTTTACGGACTACTGTTTTGAAGACAGTAGGGGTAATATAAAGCAGTTGTATATTAAATATTTTGATAAAACCAAGGCTGAATGCACTGACGGTCATAAATATGGAGTGGCGATTATAGACACTAACTCTGAAGAAGATGTTATCGTAAATAATTTAATAGTTGATTTAAATTTAGCAAAAGTTAACGAACGAGAACTGAAATATCTTGAAAATCTAAAATTTACGGATACTTCACGGGAACTTAGTGACTCGGATAGCGATGTGGAAACAAATAATGCAGTCACCCCATTTCAAAAGATAACGCAAACGCCACTCAGATCATTTCCACTAGTGGATTCTGACAACGAATCCGATGACATAGACAAGTGGGCGTTTAATATGGACGACGAATTTATGTCTATGGTGAAGCCTTGTTTAGCTTTGAAAGCTCCAGTGGAAAGCAGTGAAATGACAGACGATAAATTAAGTGAAAATTTGAACAAGAGTATTGATGAAACTGTACAGAACAAAATGGCAATTGTTCCTGTACATAATTCGGCAGCAGACATGGTACCCGCGACTACGAGTAGACCCATAGAAAATAAACAAAACGACGTAGAAATTGATAAACCCAAACCGGTCACAGACTCGCAATCTATAGAACCGGTTAAAGAGGTAAACGACAAAAGTATTTTCGAAAACTTCGATGACACACAATATAGGAAACCTAAACTGACTTGGTACCAAAACAAACATTCAGTAATCGTTAAAATACATTTAATTGGTGTCGACGATTACATTCTAGATATAAATGAGAGATACCTCAAATTCTCGGCTGAACAAAACAACACAAGATACGGTTTCCAGTTGGAATTGTATGGAGTTGTAGATCTACCGAACTCGAATCATGCATACAAAGGCCAATACATACTCGTCAAGTTAATAAAAATAATGAAGAAAAACTGGCTCACTCTGACCAGAGACGGGAATGTTCGGAAGTGGATTGTTTATGATATCGACCGGATAGACACGTCATCGTGTGACGAGGACACTGACAACAGCGGTTTGATGGACGCGATAAAGAATTTACACCATAAAGACGAATCGGACACAGAGGATGAAGAGTTCACAGACGATGTTACTTATGCGAATCAGAAATATGCTTAGTTCGAATAAATTGAGCGCATCACAGTGCCGAAATTGTGTATTAAATATTTAGAAAGAAAGAAAGGATTCATTGGCAGGTGGAACATTTATAATTTATGTATAAACATTTTTATAAGTAGTAAGTGGGGGGTACCTAAATACCCTTCCTCTGTAGACGGTTTATGTCCCACCACGACCGCGTCAACAGGATCCAAATCAGCATGTGCCAAACACTAAGTATTTAGCTTATTTTTTCTCATATCCTTAGGCATAGGACGATTACGCTCGAATCTTGAAATAAGTTGTTAGTAAAGTCATCTTTATTTGTATAAATATTGCCACTGATTCGCTACGTGCTACTCTCATTTTATTTATATGTACTTATTGCTTTTATTGATCTTTTTTTTTATCGGAGCACGGCAAAGTGACACTACACCTGATGGTAAGCATAGTGCAGTCCAAAAAACCAGCAACCACATAACCACATCCTTGAATAATCCAAGACCGGAGCCAGACCGGATTGCTGCGCGGTGCCTTGCGGCCCCGTCTCCTTGTTGGCTCAGAAGCCGCCGCGCACCGAAGGACGCCCTCGGCGTCAACGATAGCACGAGGCTTACCACCCATGCTGCCGTCCATCCCGAGGTCGCATGTACAACAGTACACTTGGGCGCTACGACAGCCCCCGCTGAGCGCTCGAGACCTCGATGCCCCCTATTAGTCGCCTCTTACGACAGGTAGGGGATACCGTGGTGGAATTCTACGTACCCCTATACCTGCCCCAATCAACCATCAAGTCATATCGCAAGCCCTTAAGCTCGGTGAAGCGTCCATGATTCTTTTGATTATGTGGGCGTTCATAGGCGGTGGGAATAACTTACCATAACGTCCCCACTTGCTCGTTTGTCACCCTGTGCTATAATAAAAGAGGTGGATTTAATGCTGGCCTGTGTTGAGGTTTCGGGTTGGATCCTCGGGTCGGATAGAATGTTATTGGGTTTTTCTATCACCAAATTCTCAGTATCAGCCCGGAGTCTGAAATTGTGCCCGGTATGGTGATAAGCTGGCCCCATATCACATTATGGGACGGAAATACGTTCGGTGAAATGTGGGTGTACTGGTTACGCCACTGCCTACCCCTTTGGAGATTACAGTAATTGTGAGTGTGTATTTAATGCTAGAGGCAGAATTTCTTACCAGTTGACATTGGCGTTGCTAGGGATTTTCTCTAGTGGATATCACAGGTGATCATCAGCAATCGCAAACTGTGATAACCATTATTGCTTCCTATACCATTACTATTACCTACCATTGCTACCTTCCCATAGCAGTTGATTTTGACATAGGTACGAGTATTACCTAATCAAGACAATACTTCTCTTTCTTAGTAGGTGTGGTGGATGTTTTAAATTCCAAATCGTACATTCTTTCTGTTTGTTGATTATTGATGATTTCTTTGGGAGTGTAGTCTCAACAGTATGTTAGACAGTATGCAAATTACATCTAGAGTTGTATACTATACGGACCTTGTGGAGACTAGGAAGAATTTCCGTGCTTTCCGGCGTTATTGCCATACGTATTATTGGATCAAGAGTCAAAGATTGCATGATAGGACCCACTTAATATAAATATAAATTGCCGTAGTGCTTTACATTTGGCCTCTCCAGTTGTAAATGTCCTTACACTTGATGTTAATACCTCCTTAGTTCATTATTTTGTCTCCCGCTTTGCTATGGAGGGAAGTGGAAAATTAATATTTCCAACTCCTTAACCTTCTATCTGATTAATTTCGTTACGGGACAAAGACATTTAGACATTCCCAGAGACTCGCCGAGCTTCACTGCTCGGTGTCTACAAAAATGCGTGCCAAAGTTCATCCTGGTGCACAGGTGTTACAGTGGCGGGTGTGTGGGTGGGATAGTCTCTGATATTTGTTGATTAATTTCTTTGCAGGATAAATATAAGTTCGCATTTCCAATGTATTGCCGGGCTTCGATGTTTGGTATCGAAATATGCATGCCACTGTCGATCTTAGCTTACAGGAGTTACAGTGTCGGGTGTGTGGACGGAGCAGTCCAGTTTCTAAGGTTGGAGTTAGAATGGATTAGACTTGTACATATGAGTGACTATTGGGTGTATGTTTATTTATCATAAAGCTGAATAATGTTTTATGGAAAGATTTGTGCTTTAACGAGAAAGTGTGGTATGAAATGCTTGCGAGACAATATTAAAAGACGTGATATTATGTGATTAAGAATGGAAGAAAAACAAACCTTATAAACATTTTAACACGCTTTTATTTACCTTCATCCTTATGTTTGTATGTTAGCATGTTTGTATGTAACGAAATCTTTGAATATGACTTTGACCTGCTTCAAAACGTCGGATTAAATCGATATTTGGCATAATTATCAAGGACGGATGACAATACAATATTTAATTTCTATAAGAGCGTTTTTTTTTTAGTTTTTATAGGGTATTTCATTCGTACTTTTTATTATTTTGATAAATAAGCTGCATTCCCCAAAATCGATTATCGAGCACGAATTATAGGTGGCAGCACAAACCGACGGAAGATACCAATGTTGTTAAGTTTTATTTTTTATTTTGTAAATAGCCACAGTTACATTTAATACAAAATCGCCAAACTGTGCACACAGTTTGTTGGCGAAAGAGGCGCAAGACTCTTTTAGTTAAATAGATGTAACTTAATTAAAGGTAAGGATCGACAGCAATAAAGATCTATGCACACATTTTTTTTTATCCTAGCTCGGCAAAGTGGCTACGCTACACCTGATGGTAAGTGTAGCGCAATCCAGGAATAGTGTCGAGTCAGTCAGTCGTTAGTCAGTCCGTCAGTCAGTCGTCAGTGAGTCATCAGTCAGTCAGTCGTTAGTCAGTCCGTCAGTCAGTGAGTCAGATAAGTTGAGTTGTGAGTACTAAATAAATATACTTAGAGTATAGAGTTGCAGCAAAAACAAAATAAACCAAACCTAGCAAGTGTAATCTATAGTAATATTGTCAGAAAAGGCCATAAAATTTAATCGTCGAAGTAGTACAACCACATTTCGTCGTGCTTATTGCCGTCCCATGATATGATAGGGAGCGATCCTATCGCCATGCCAGACACAATTCCAAAGGATTTCGTGATTCGTGATGACTAAAACCCAATATCACTTTTACCCGACCCGACGATCGAACCCCTTTGACACATCAGTCATATCGTTTCGCATTACAACTACGCCACCGAGGCACATTTTATTTTATCTATGAACCATAGAGATAACATACTTTTTCTAATAAATAACCGTATAAGATCAACTTAAAAGCAGCGATAGCTCAGCGGGGAGTGGTATGGACTGTCGAGACGAAAGTCGCAGGTTCGAAGCCCCAAGAGCATACACCACTGACTTTTCAAAGTTACGTGTATATTAATTGTTAATAATAATTATCGCTTGCTGTAACGGTGAAGGAAACATCGTGAGGAAACCTGCATACCTGAGACCTCGATACGATTTTTCGAAGGTATGTGAAGTTTGCCAACCCGCATTAGGCCAGCGTGGTGGACTAAGGCATAATCCCTCTCATTCAGTAGAGGAGGTCCGTGCCCATCAGTGGGACGTGTATAATACAGGACTAGTAAAAAAAAAATACCTCAGTGCCTGAAGACTAAAGTCTTCGATCAATGTGTGTTACCAGTGATGACATACGGCACTGAGACGTGGCCTCTGAATATGGGCCGTATAAGACGGCTCACAGTCACTCAGCGAGCTATGGAGAGAGCTATGCTCGGTGTTTCTCTGCGTGATCAAATCAGAAATGAGGAGATCCGTAGAAGAACGAAAGTCACCGACATAGCTCAGCGGATTAGCAAGCTCAAGTGGCAGTGGGCAGGCCACATAGCTCGCAGAACCGATAACCGATGGGACAGAAAGGTTCTGGAATGGAGGCAAGCGCAGCGTTGGACGTCCACCTACAAGGTGGACAGACGACCTGATAAAGATCGCAGGAAGTCGCTGGATGCAGGCCGCTTCCAACAGGTCGGTTTGGAAATCTTTGGGAGAGGCCTATGTTCAGCAGTGGACGTCTTGTGGCTGATGATGATGATGATGAAAAAAAAAAGATTAACTTGCTCCATCTGCCTACTTAGTCTAAACACTAATGCCCACCACTGCCTACATACTACTAGCCTATCCCTAATATTAAAGTATGGACGAATGTGACTTTTTCAATTTGGGTGTTTGTTAGTCACGCCTTAACGGCTGAATGGGTTTGGATGAAACTTGATACACAGGTAGACTATGACATGAAAAAACCATTACATTTTTAAAAGAAAAAAAGCGAAATTATGAAATATAAATTGATGGTGAAAAAAATAAGCCCGGAGTTTGTTTCTGATTTTCTTCTTCGGGTCGTCAGTTTTTGAAAGGTTGGTAGATTAGCTAGGCTAGGGATTCTGATATTCCTGCCAGTAAGGTCCACGACACATCTTACGTTTAAAATCCTCACAGATTATTGTTTATTTGTCGTACTCCCTCCTGCCCTTGTCCCGATTGCCATATCCTTCACCCTAGTCCGTGAATCGCTACATTTAAGGATACCCTCCCTCTTTACATGCTTGTTGGTGTGCCTTTTCCTGCCAGGCTATAGTGCGGCGGTTATTCCAAAGTTCCCATAATCTTAAGTTAGTCTTATTAATGACAAATGTCCTGTACTTGATCTGTCATTAGTGCTTTCTTATTTTTTTTTTATAGCATAGGACGGCAAACGAGCAAGTGGGTCACCTGATGGTAAGTGATCTCCACCGCCCATGTACGCCCACAATACCAGAAGAACCATGGGCGCGTTGCCGACCTTAAAGGAAAGGGATAATTAGGGATTAGGAAGGGGAGGGGGATTTGGGCCTCTTCTTAGCCTACATGATGAATAAAGATTTGGATTTTGACAGTCGTACGGATGGAGATGCGAGCAAAAGCAAGTTAAAATATAAACTACACAATCGTTCATGGAGTGTTGTCCTAAAGAGAACTGCGGTCTCAACGCATAACAAACGGCATCAAGAATGCGTTTAGCAACCAATATTTTGTTGACCTCTACGATTATTACTTGTATGCTATTTTCAAATCAATTTCAATTGCAAAAGGCAGAAATTTTTCTGTAGAAAAATGCGCTTGCAGTTCTTATATACGTTGAACCCTTGGCGCGGTCAGTCTATGGATGGGTGACCGCTTAATGATATCTCAACTGAGCGTCTCCGTGCTTCGGAGGGCATGTAAAAATTCGGTCCCGGCTGTAATCAACTGATAGGAATCGTTAAGGAAGTCGAAGGTTTTTTTTCGGCTTGAAAATACTGGGTTGGCCACTGACCATTCGATATAGAATAGAGTATTGATTTTCGAGGGCAGATTGCCACCTGATGGTAAATTATTACTGGCTGACATTAGCAACATCAGGGGCACTGCTTTGCCGCTGCCTACCCTGGAATAATTCTTTAAGCCCCGCTAACGCGGTGTACGCGCTTCCAAGTAGAATGGATAAACTTCCCTTTGGTGACGAGTGGGTGCCGGGGTAAAAAAAATAAACAGGAACATTTCGAACAGTTCTCCATGCAACACGGTAGAGCGGGCAGAGAAATTTAATGTCTCTGCATGATCGAGGGTTCCAAGATCCCCGAGAGACTAAGCCTGTCTACAATATGACTGGATCAGGTCTCTAAAACTTGTACATTCTTGCGCCGGATGTCATGCGTTGAGCCGCGGTGAGAGCTGCATTTTTTTCTTTTGTTTTTGGTTAGTATTTTGTTCGAGGTGAAGAATCAAATCTTTGAAAACTGGACGCATCTCTATGTGACGGTGTTCAGGATGGAACGACAATGTTCTTGGAGAATTTTCTTTTTGGGACACAGAATATTTTATGTTTTTTTTTATTTATTTGGCTATTAAAACTCGCGCAATTGTACACTGGGATTGAAGGTGCCCGAACACAATTACTTAAGGTATTTTTTTTTACTGTATGGTAACAGTATTGTTATTTTTTGTTTCTATAATTGTAAAGATTTTTTTGTGTTATTTTCAATACCTTTAGAGTATGTATATGTGATATAGAAAGGTAATTGTGCGAGTATTAAAATTTATATTTTATAAAACTTATTTTTCCAAAGATTAAAGACTACCATTTGTTTAAAAATCTACTTTTGTTGTTTACCAGACGGTTATTGAAAAATCAAGACGTGTATTAACTTTGTAAGCTAGACTTAAGCTGGCGGTACTTCCATAGTACAAGCCGAGATGCTCGGCTATTTATATTTTTAGTTGAAAGCGAAAAAATAATTCTAATAATTATATTTTTCGCTATGATTAAAACTCGGGACGACTATGGCGAAGCGCGTGATTACTCATGTGTACTTGTGTATGTAAAATATACGTAACACTAATTAGCTAGGCTGGAACTAAAATGGTCTATGTAAACATTTTGACGAAATCGGAGTAAGTTCAGAACTTAAAAAGAAATTCGTGCCTTTGTGGTCTATCTCATCAAAATATTCTTTCAGTATAAAATTAGCACATAGCTACTGATTTTCATACGATCTTACCGCTAGTTCCAGACTAACCTACTTTGTTTTTACAATATAATATTTGTGTATGATACTCTTTATACAACATTATATTTATCTAGAAGCATACATGGTTATGTTATATTCTTAACACCAGCTGGTTTAGCATAAAGCCTCGAGATTTTTTTATCGTGCTGATTTCTGTGTCTCTATTGTTCTACGTCGTTAAGTGCACGTACGGTTTTACCGAGAAGTTAGTCTGCACCTACAAAGATTTTTATCGGGTACACTACAATAATACGACAAACTTTATTCCGACATTCACAAATACGAATTTCAAAATACCGATTTTCATAATTCCGAATGGTTTAAAATTCCGAATATAACAACTCCGATGTATCATTTATCATATTTTTATAATTCCGAAATTTCAATATTCCTAACGTATATAATTACGATTCTCAAAATACCGAGTTTCAATAGATCGAATAACAAAAAGTCCGAATTAATGATGATTCGAAACATCAAAAATACGAATTCCGATTATTAAAATACCTATTATTTAAAATTCCGAAATAAAAACGCCTTGTAAAACTGAATAGAACGACAAATCATCACATAATTGCTTGTCAAAGAGAAGTATGATAGTATGAGGAGGTAGAATTAAAAAACTCATGTCAAATGCGTTTTAAAAATATTTTCTTTCCAATAAAAATATTTTTTTCGCTGGTCTCAATTCTAACCTAACCCAAATGTATGTAATTATTATACTAACTGAATCGAAATCCTAATTTTAGCAATTTATTCGGAATATTGAAAATCGGAATGTCGTTTTTCGAACCGAGAACCCATCGAGCATTTGACTCTTCGAAAATATAAAAATCGGAAAACAAACAGATCGTATTTACAACTTTCGGTAAAATCATTTTCGTAAATTTGAATAATAGACATTATAATTTTTAGGTATTAAGAAATTCGGACTTTTGAACATCGGAACATCGAAATTCGGAATAAAATATTTCGGAGTATTTGGGTGTTCCCATTTTTATCGCGCGCGCTATGTCTCGTGGACTTATGCTAAGCGGGCTGAAGCTAGGCATGTCGAAAGTGCAAAAAAGGATCGCTATTGTAAAACGATATAAATATCGATTGTAATTGATAAAATTGAGGAAAAAATATTGATATATCAGCTTGAAATTTGGATGACATTTCTTATGCTATCCTTTTATTTGGTCCACTTTTCATGTTACTTTAATTTAAAAGTCTCTAATTATACAGGGTGTCCAGTAATTAATGGATAACCTTGAAATGTCTTATAGCAGAACGAATGGCCGTTCAGAGAAAAATACGAAAAAAAATATAACATAAGTAGTACCTGAGGTACGTATTTTTTTTTTAAAAGTCGTAATTTTTTTGGTTTATTTTACTTTCTTGGACACTACGACCAGAAATGTAGGAAATCCATCGGTTTTTTGATGTTTTATTATTATACACTAACTATACTAAAAGATAGATAGTCAATAGTATGACAAGCTATTGCACTTTTAAAAAAAAATAAACATTCAAAACCATTTCTTTAGAAAAATTAGCAAAATTTTATTTTTAAACAAAGTTTAAGCCTCTTGTGTATAAAAAAATGTATGAATACATGAGTGACCAAATTTTTTTAAATAATGTCGGTTTTAAGTAGATTTTATAATGGTATAATTCATTATTGTATCTACTGTAAATAGCGATTTATTGCTATTAATGTAAGAAAGGAGCTAATTTTACCAAATAACAAAAACAATATAATATGAGATACTTTTTAAAATAAAAGTGTACTTGTCTAATGAGGTTTATTAAAACTAAGATTTGATGTTGATAAAATATAAAAATGGCTTATTTAAACAAATTGAAACCAAATTATCAGAAATAAATTAACTTAAATTTAATACTCATAATGTTTAAAATGGTTACTTCATAAGCGTAAAATGTGTCATATGATCTCCATATTTGCTTCCTGCGCGCACGCCATTCCCCCCGTTTTTGTGTTATGTTAGACAAGAAGGGTCTGAGTTGGCTATGTGCGAGTGAAAGGAACTTAAAGTAAAAAAATCCAACCCTGTCAACCAACCAACCCAACCAATCCAACCCTGTATTTAAATATTCCCGAACAGACACAGCATAATGCGCAGGGCAGCCGTAATTTTGCAACCAATGCGATTCCCTCAGCTCCTCGGATACTCCTTTAATAAAGTCGGCAGATCATTTTCATGAATAACTTTGCCCAGTTAGAGTCCCGGTAATTAAAATGGGCCAATTATTTGTCCATTGGGTTGTCCATTGGGTTGGATGGACAGGGTTGGATTTTTTTACTTTAAGTTCCTTTCACTCGCACATAGCCAACTCAGATCCTACTTGTCTAACATAACACAAAAACGGGGGGAATGGCGTGCGCGCAGGAAGCAAATATGGAGATCATATAACACATTTTACGCTTATGAAGTAACCATTTTAAACATTATGAGTATTAAATTTAAGTTAATTTATTTCTGATAATTTGGTTTCAATTTGTTTAAATAAGCCATTTTTATATTTTATCAACATCAAATCTTAGTTTTAATAAACCTCATTAGACAAGTACAATTTTATTTTAAAAAGTATCTCATATTATATTGTTTTTGTTATTTGGTCAAATTAGCTCCTTTCTTACATTAATAGCAATAAATCGCTATTTACAGTAGATACAATAATGAATTATACCATTATAAAATCTACTTAAAACCGACATTATTTAAAAAATTTTGGTCACTCATGTATTCATACATTTTTTTTATACCCAAGAGGTTTAAACTTTGTTTAAAAATAAAATTTTGCAAATTTTTCTAAAGAAATGGTTTTGAATGTTTATTTTTTTTTAAAAGTGCAATAGCTTGTCATACTATTGACTATCTATCTATTGGTATAGTTAGTGTATAATAATAAAACAACAAAAAACCGATGGATTTCCTTCATTTCTGGTCGTAGTGTCCAAGAAAGTAAAATAAACCAAAAAAATTACGACTTTTTAAAAAAAAATACGTACCTCAGGTACTACTTATGTTATATTTTTTTTCGTATTTTTCTCTGAACGGCCATTCGTTCTGCTATAAGACATTTCAAGGTTATCCATTAATTACTGGACACCCTGTATATGATTTCGATACTTAATAAAAAATATCGGTACAACGATATACCGAATAAAAATATATCACCATAAAATATCGATGTATCGCTGAAAAAAGATCGATATACTGATATATTAATGTTTAAACGGATTTTATCGCGGTTTTGTATTTCACTGGTGGTGTGAGTTCACCCCGCAACAACGAAGGCTGAAAAGCTTTCGAAACGTCAGGACCAAAATTAAAATAAAAAAAACCGCGATAAAATCCGTTTAAATTTCTTTTATTTCAATACTAACATTCGCATAAACGTAAGAAATCATTATATTGATGTTTTTTTCAACATCCCTAGCTGAAGCCGCCACTAAGTACAGTGATTTAGTTTTAGTGTTTCTCACTGAAGATTTGCATTTATAAACGTTTAATGCAATGTACACTGTTTAAATTTAAGTATTTGTTACAAACATGTTCCTTTTTAATAAATGTTTCATATCATGTGGTTTTTTATTCCTTACAACACTTGAAATAATTGTTAAAAATCCAGACATTAATGATTGGAAAGAGATCTGTAATTTCTAAATGACATGTTTTGTTCAAACATACCTAGAGCCATTTATATGTTATCCGAGCACGGCAAAGTGACTACTACACTTGATAGTAAGCGTAGTGCAGTCCAAAAATCAGCGACCACCGACAAACAATGAGTTTATTGGTGGTCACCAGAGTCATGCCGGCCTGTGTAAATGCTTTTTCCCTCTTCGGAGAAAGAAGTAAGTAAAAGTATAAGTATCAATCACCTATCTATGTGGAAGATGAGTATCTCCTTTACCCATTGAAGCTTGGATCTTTCTCGTGTGACTATTGAGAGTTGGGTCCATTCCGCATAACAAGGTCTTTAAAACGGCACTCGAAAGTCCATTCGTTTAAGAGCTATGATGCCAGAGTCAAAAATCACAATATACACATTTACATACAAGGTGTAATGTGTGAATCTGACCTCCATCACCCCTATAATCGGTCCTGTCCCCATGTGTACAGACAGTATCACACTACTACACCGAATGTAGACCTAGACATGTAACATTGACTATTTATCACAATATTAACGAATGGCATTAGCAAATATCATTCATTCATTCAGAATGTAAAGTTAGAGTCAGAGTCACATTTTTTTTGCTGCAAACGTCGTCAGTTTATGTGTTTAGAAGATTAACCTCCAGTTTCTCAAAGGCTGGTCAATTTAATTCAGTTCTTAATTTGATGGCCTGTTTGGTGTTGCCATCCCACAATTCTGCCAGTGTCAAGTATGAACTCTAAACCAGGTAGTTAAAGTTATTAATTGTCAAAGTTTAATTTGTTCATAATTATATAGTTACTTAGAAGGGTGGTGAATAGGGAAAACACAAGGGTGAGGAGGGTGTTCATACAAGTAGGACGTGGAATTTCAGAGCGAAGGATATTTATATATCATTGTTATAGTGCGTAAATAAGAATAACGATCAAACGGGATAATAAGTTTTATTTTAACCATAATATAACACAGACATACACGTAAAAATAGAAATTTTAATTATGCCACCAAATAGTGCACCAAAATACAATTGTACGTTTAAATAAATACAAAACAATACTTTTTCTTATCTATATAAATAATACTTCTAATTGGATGAAATAATTTTACACCACGTGTGACAAACAGAACAAAAAGGAGCTGCGAGAGCAAGAACGGCCTATGTACATTATTATGATCTTATCAGGTGCCCCACTTGCTTCTTTGCCTGTCTATGCTATAAAAAAAATCCGATGGAGGCAAGCAACACTAATTCTTAAATAAAATATTGCACAAGCCGTTCTTACGCTCGCGGTCTCAAAACATATACTACAAATTATTGTATATACGATTCTTTTACAAAACAAATTTACAAAGTATCTGCATTTTTAAATCGTTGTAGTCAGATTTCCCTTAACTAAACTTTAAAAAAGTCAACAAAGGTTACGTCGTTTTATAAATTATATAATAGTCAATGTTGCGTAGTCTATGGATGTAAAATAAATGGAATATCATTTGCTTAATTGTATAAATAATAATTATGAAGCTTAAAACTAGGACACAAATTTTCAGATTATTGTTGGAATGGCCAACGCGTATGAAATATTGTGAATAACAAAATTAAAACTGACCTGTCCTTGAGAGGTCAAATATTTTTGTGAATTTCGTAGAATTTAGGTATTTATACCTTCAAATAAAACGCGATTAAGACCCGTTTACATAAATATTATAATCTGTGAATTTAGTGTGTTGCGACCGAAAGTCTCCTGTAGTTTTTGATACCTACGAAACGATGATTATTGTTTGCACTGCATCCAATCCGAAATCGGGATCATAATCGGAACTGGGGATATGATCGACTTCCGAAAATTCGGATTTAGTGGGTTATTCTGCGTAGTAATACGAATTCTTCGGATCGACACTTCTCGGATTCGGATTGATTGCAGTGCGTATTTTTTTTAAGTCAGGACTGTTAGTTTATGATTATTTAGGCATTTCAGTTATCGCAATTAGTAAACTATACATGTTTTGCTGTTTTAGGCCGGGCCAAATGTGAGAGTGAAATTTTTATTTCGCGTTGTTTCAGTCATTAATTTTGTGGCTGTATTTTTTTTGTATACTTTTTTTGAGGTCACACTGACAATCATACAATATAGCTAGCGCTGTATATGACCTGTTAGTCTCAAACGACGTTTCATTAACAAATTATAGTATGGGAAATAAAGAAAAATGGAATAACATCGACGTGTAATAAGTCGTAATGTGTAATAAGCCGAGTCGGCTGAGTACTAAAATAACATTGCTGTGTTGCCAAACTTCAGTTATGTATCCAATCTAACGCAGAGTAAATTTCATAATATGTAACTTATCAACTTTCCAACCTTTAATGTCTTATTTATTTGAAATAAAACTAATTTAAACGCATTTTAAGTGGACTCCATCCTGTGACCACGAAAGCTGAAAAGATTTCAGATCGTCGGGGCCAAAAATACAATACAAAACCGCGATAAAATCCGTTTAAATTAGTTTAATTTCAATGTGTAACATTCGCGTAAACGTAAGAAATCATTATCTTATTTATTTTTGTGCATTTAAAAAAGTAGTAAATGTATATTGTATTTTAAATGTAATGGTAACTGAAACATATTCTTAAAAAATCCCGTAACAGTATTAATAATTTTCGAGTTCATTCAGTATGCAGACTCGTTAAGCCATTTCGTCACGAGAATAATAAAATTTTTGTATGATTATATCATAGAATAGATTTTTATGAATCTATTAAGTAACAATTTTGTTGACAAGTATAATATTCAATATAAGCAGAAAACATTTTAATGATATATGAGTTGGTGAATACGATACAATACATACAATGGCGACGGATTACATAAATATTATTTCTTCAGAGGATGGCAACATAATTTCTAAAATTTATTTGAGTATATATAAAAAATGTAAATGCCATTTAGTTAGTAGTAGAATCATGCTGCAGACAGTTTTGTCTACAGTATTAACGGGCCGGCTGGACCGGGTCGTTACCACTGTCTCACAGAAAACCGACGTAAAGTAGCGGCTTGCTGCTGCGTTTCGTACGGTGAGTGAGATATTCGGAGGTCCAAATCCCCCTCACCTTCTAATCCCTAATTATCCCTTTCCTTTAAGGTCGGCAACACGCCCATGATTCTTTTGGTATTGTCGGCGTACATGGGCTGTGGGGATCACTTACCATCAGGTGACCCACTTGCTCATTTACCGGCCTATGCTATAAAACAATGCTATAATCAAAAAGACGTTCCTGATTTGTATAATTTACACGACCATCGTATCCCATACATCATTAAAACATTTTATAATAACAAAACATCATAGATAATTTTCATACATCGTAAGTGCGTTGACGTCATCAGACGTTAGACGTCAGAGTCGGTGACGTCATTAGACGTTGAACCGAGTCTCGGAGCCGTCAGCGAGCAAATTTTATACATCGTTAGTACGTTGACGTCATCAGACGTCAGACGGAGTTGTGTTGACGTCATTAGACGTTGAACCGAGTCTCGGAGCCGTCTGCCAGCATGAGTGTGACCGTCCTGGCGTTGGTCCACACGAGCCTCGCGAGCCGCGCCGGGTTGAGTCTCGCGACGTCGGCTAACGGCGCAGTGCTGTAACACTTGACGCAGCGCGTTTTATATAATTTATACGACCATCGTTACCTCATTAAAATATTTTATAATAACAAAACACCATAGTTAATTTTTATACATCGTTAGTGCGTTGACGTCATCAGACGTCAGACGTCAGATGGAGTTTTTTTGACGTCATTAGACGTTGAATCGGGTCTCGGAGCCGTCAGCGAGCAAATTTTATACATCGTTAGTACGTTGACGTCATCAGACGTCAGAGTCGGTGACGTGATTAGACGTTGAACCGAGTCTCGGAGCCGTCTGCCAGCATGAGTGTGACCGTCCTGGCGTTGGTCCACACGAGCCTGGCCAGCCGCGCCGGGTTGAGTCTCGCGACGTCGGCTAACGGCGCCGTGCTGTAACACTTGACGCAGCGGGTTTGAGCCGCGCCGAGTCCGAACATGCCTGGAAGAGGAATGTATTGGTTAAATCTAAACTAATATTATAAAGAGGAAAGATTTGTTTGTTTGCATTGAATAGGCTCTGAAACTAATGGACCGATTTGGAAAAAAAATTCTCCATTAGAAGCCTACATTATCCCTGATGAACATAGGTGATATCGATACTATGACGGTGCAGAACTTCACGCGGGCTAAGGTATATATTAAATTATATTGTAGTAAACTATTCAATACAGTATGCGCTATCTATGAGATACTTACTTAATCCAGCTGCTAAATTGCCTTACACAGCTATCTGTTAGAATCTTATGGAACTCACAGATAATTATAACTAATAATAATTTGCAATAAAAAATATTGCGACTATAAATAGAGATATATACTATCCTAACTCTCAAGTTGGTTTGCACACCAATTTTGTTACGATTATCACATATTATAGATGTTTGTATTTGTTTTTAATTGTTTAATGTAGCCATTCCTAAGCCTGGCAAAGTATGAAGGGATTGTGGACTCAGAGGAGGTATGTACATACTGGTTACAACCCCCCGTGCAATAGAAATTAACTAGATCATTATTATTAGCAGCGCAAGCGGGCGCGAGCGTCGGTTCGTTCGTTTATGGATGAAACATAGACGTACGAACAAAAACACTACACAACAAAAACTTGTAATTTTTTTTTATGTATTGAGTTATGTCCAAACTCGTAGAACAATAGTTGTTCCTTATGGGGTCAGCTATCTGGTCCTGCGAGGTTGCTGGTGTTTTAAAATTAACCCTGTATAATACAGGTTTAGTATTATTATTTGATATTGTTATATACGTACCGGCGGTGCTCTGCCAGAAGGACAGGCGGTTGTCGCTGGTGGCGTAGGACACGAGGTACCGCCCGTCCGGTGAGAAGGCGCAGGCGGTGACGGGCCCGGTGTGAGCCGCGAGGGACTGGCACCGCCCCGCGCGCAGCTCGTACAGCGCCAGCTGACCAGTGTGGCTGCCCACTGGGGGGGGGGGATAGTTACATAGTACACGATCACTCACTAGACATACTTCATCATTGAAATAACACTTGTTCCTCATTAGTAGAGAGAGAAACTTGAGAGAAACTTGGCAATTTCATTTTGAATGTGTTCGATTCTTTAGTTATATACATGCTTGCTGATGCACATGATTAAGCCGTCACATTTTTCTTGTGAGTCACCATACATAAGATTGTGATACATAAGATCACTGTATTTCAATTATGATGTCTAAAATAAAATAACATTACATGGCACTTAAATATCACATATGAAAAAAATGTAAACATACCAGCAATCCTCCTGGTGGCGGGGCAGTGAGACACCTGGTTGTATCTACAGATGGCAGGGAACACCTCGTTCAGACCCTTGCTCTTCAGATGTGACTGGTCCACGCAGTGCAGAATTATATCCATCACCTGTTGACAGTAAAGCAAGACCACTATATACTGGTCCTAGACTACAATGAATAGTCTAGAACACAACAGTTGGTCTTTACTATAATGATTGCTAGTGGCTATAATTTTTCTTAGTTGACAATGACTATTCCGGGCTACAATAACTCCTAATTACAATGATGTTGTAAATGCTATAACGGGTTCTAACTACAATAATAGTTTCTAGCTATAATAAAATTATTCTTAGCCACAATAACAGTCCCTGGATACAATAAAATTATTCCTAGCTACAATAACAGTTCATGGTTACAGTAAAATGACTCCTATCTACAATAACAGTTCCTAGCTACAATAAAATGATTCCTAGCTACAATAACAGTTTATGGCTACAATAAAATGATTCCTAGCTACAATGACAGTTCATGGTTACAGTAAAATGACTCCTATCTACAATAACAGTTCCTAGCTACAATAAAATGATTCCTAGTTACAATAACAGTTTCTGGCTACAATAATATGATTCCTAGCTACAATAACAGTTCCTGCCTACAATAAAATGATACCTAGCTACAATAACAATTCGTGACTACAATAAATTGATTCCTAGCTACAATAACAGTTTATGGCTACAATAAAATGATTCCTAGCTACAATAACAGTTCATGGTTACAGTAAAATGATTCCTATCTACAATAACAGTTCCTAGCTACAATAAAATGATTCCTAGTTACAATAACAGTTTCTGACTACAATAATATGATTCCTAGCTACAATAACAGTTCATAGCTACAATAAAATGATTCATAGCGTCAATAACAGTTTGTCGCTACAATAATATGATTCCTAGTTACAATAACAGTTTCTGGCTACAATAAAATGATTCCTAGCTACAATAACAGTTTCTGGCTCCATGTATCTCACCTCGACGAGTAGCTCGGCGACCTCGTTGTGCATCCTGTCGATGAGGAGTTCGATTCCGCGCAGTACCTCGGCCCTGCCTCGCTGCAGCGCGTGGTACGCCGGGGAGGGTTGACCACCCTGTGCTGCCGCGGCACAGCGTGCCACCTCACGAGCCATCGTGGTTATGAACGCTGCCGGTCTGTGCAATATCACATTGAGCATATATAGATAGATAGAGGAGTCAACCCGTGACCATGGCCGATGCAACTCGGTCGAAACGTCGGGAAAGAAATATAAAATAGGTATTTATATCATCAAATTCTATGGCGATTAAGACCCGTTTAAATAAATATAATAATTTTCTATTATATTCGTATGCTTTTTCGGTTGTTATCCATTTTACTATTTAAATTATCTTTATACTAAATTTCAAATTTATAGCCATATGCATTATCATATCTGTATATTTTCACTAATACACGTTTTTACCCTTAATTTTTTTTTACTCGTAGGTGCGCGTTAACACCTATTCGCAGATTGGTCAGTGCTCTTTCTTATTTTCACAATTGACACATAGTTGGTAGAGCCACGCTTTAGACAGTTTTGTCTACAGCATGAATGGACAGGTTCGACCGGATTGTTTACACTGTCTTACAGAAAACCGGTGTGAAGTAGCAACTTCTTGGCTATCGGTCCAAAACCCTCTCCCCTTACCAATTAATTATCCCTTTTCTATGAAGTCAGCAATGCGTCCATACATACATTTAGTACCTACTGTGGGTGTTTATGGGCGGTGAAGGTCAAGTACCAACAGGTGACCCACTGGCACTTGTTGCCTTCTGCTATATAAAAAAAACTGTACATATTTCACTCAAACACTCATCAATATTTTTGAAATCTAAGATTTTTTAAAAATTACATCAGAACGGTAACCCATTTCGGCCTAAGATACTGCATCAAAAAATAATATAACACTGATCACCTGGCAGTGGCGATAAGAGTGAGCGCATGTCGAGCGGTGCGGCAGGAATCAGCCTGCGGCGTCAGCGGCAGACCGTACGTCATCGACGGCACGAGCTTGTCCGCGTCAGAGCACATCTCTAGTAGACCTGCAATAGAATAGTTTTCTACGTTGAATTTTATACTATACTAGCTGTCTCTCGCGATTTCACCTGCATGTTACTGCCCTGCTCCTATGGGTTGCGTGATATATATATAAACCTTCCTCATGCATCACTCTAGCTATTGCTGCATTAAAATCCATTGAATAGTTAAAAAGATCTAAGCGAAAACACAGCCAAAGCGACTTCATTTAATACCATGTAAAGATTTTATATGCGACAGAAAATTAAACCATGATAATCCTACATTATTTCTGATGAACATAGGCTACTTTTTATCCCGGAAAAAGCTGATCACGCGGGTGGAGCCGCGAGGAAAAGCTAGTATTTCATGACGACTGCGTTGTTGATATATAGTTTGAAGAGTAAACTTTTAAGACGGTAGGTCAGAAAACATGAAAAAATACAATCAGTAACTGGCTCATAATGGCGACTGTGAGGTTTGAGATATTTGAAGAGTAAACTTTTAAGATGGTAGGTGGGAAAACACGAAAAGAATCAAACAGTTCACCAGTAACCAGCAGCATAACATACCCAGCAGCACATGGCTCACGTCCAGATATGGCTCCCAGACGGTGAACCCTCGGCCCAGCAGGTCGACGGCGGCGCGGCGCAGCGGCGTGTGAGCTGGAAGACGCGGCGACGGCGGCGCCAGCAGCAGGTGCGTCAGCGCCAGCGCCGTCAGACGGGCCAGGTTGTTGGACGCGCTCAACGTGAACCCTACAGGGTGAGACAACACTTCTACAGGTACCGGCACGAGTCGTGAACTTCCTGTTTGCTGGTGATACGATATTCATATCCGCCCAGATAGCGGCCATCGTACACATGGTGTTAAATACTGCCTTCGATTCGTTCGGACTTCGGAGTGTGAGAAGAAGCGAGAATTTATACGCGGCATGATCCTGTGACCACCGATAAACTCATTGTTTGTCGGTGGTCGTTGGTTTTATTGGACTGCAGTCCGCTTACCATCAGGTGTACTTTGTTGTGCTCGGATAAAAAAAAAAACACGCGTATAGTATTTAATTCATAGTTCAATATGGCAAGGTGAAAGAGCGTGGAGACACCGACGCCTCACACAATTGGATCGTCAGCCGATGCTTGTCTTCTATTGGATTCTAACGTGCCATTCGGCTAGTGTACATTATCACTAATACTGTCCCCCCGTGCTCACGACTCGTGCCTCTTGAAATAATACCATCAATTTAGCAGTCAGACATGCACATGAGCATCTTGAAGCTATACATCACTGACCTTCAACTACAGAGCTCTTCCTGCTATCAGCATCCTTGCGTCGTTTGTTACCGGCAGCCCCTAAAATCCAGAAATCATGTGTCGATATCGCAAAATCTACAATGCCAATCTTACATCATGCTATATAGTCTTATCATAAATGATATACATACGATATAATCTTATGAGACTTAACATCTTATGTCTCGAGGTGACGAGTGCAGTCCAGTGCCATGCTTAGTTAGTGCTTTGTAATTCATAGTTCTGTGTAGTGTTGCTTCTGGTTAAGGGCAGGCGTTGCGCTTACCATCAGTCAACCGTCTCGTCATTCAATTAAATAAAAAAAAATCAACACTATATCTATTAGTTTAACGGGGTCGTAAAACTACATCATTGTTCACTGATACGACAAATTTTTCACCTCATTATATTGAAGTTCGAAAATTTCAGAATATATTCCCTAGTATAAAACTCTTAAATTAACCAATCCAATAGCCTTTCTCTAATCTAGCAGCTTGGTGCATGTTCCCCTACTGCCCCAATCCTACAAGTCGGACCTATATAGAAGATACCTTCGCTGGTGATATCCTGCCCGAACTCAGCACCGATTACTCCCAAAAGAACGACCGCCGTGGTCTGTTTGCGTTTCAACTCCGCTAGAGAAGATGGCTTGCGTACTATCTCCTCTTCTTCTTCTTCAAACTCTTCCTCTTGCTGTATTGAACAGAAGTAAACAGTAATAAATTTGATAAGTATAATTGTAACGTTCATCCTTTGACGTTCATGAGTAAATTGCGCTCTGTGGTTGACAGCAGATTGCTGAGCAGAGCTGAAGCTGTTTCAAAGCATCAAGAAGTCTCGGTTTTGTATTTCTAATTCTAATTTTAATTAACAAAATGGATAATGGTTGTCTGACAGTAATTTTGTTTTTTTATTTCGTGTCAGTGGTGAGAGTAAAATTGCTGAAGAATCAGTAACCACCATCCCAAATTTCCACCCATTTCTCAAAGGCCGGTAAGGCAACCACGATTGCTCTGGTATCGTAAGTATTCTTGAGCAGCAGTAATCAATTGCAACCCTTTTGTTAATTTCTTTCTTATTTTGTTAATTTACTCTTCTTTAAGAATAAGCTCAGTGATATACTTTTAAAGAAGTCCATGTTCAACGGTTGACTAACTCAGTAGGCCTAGTACGAGTATTAATCGTTTTCTAAAACGATGTCAGATTCCATTTAGAACCCATATATTGATTAGTAAGAACCACTATTGGGAGTTACAATAAATTAAGATTGCTAGTATGAGTAATTTTATATCACATTAGTCCCATACGAAATTAGTTTTCCAGCAATTCTCTCCTTTATTACAGTATGAATTATTAATTTGACAATAGCAATTGTATACGAATTGGAAAACAGTAAACGTATTTATAACTCGTACTAGACCTACTGGTCGAGTTCCAAAACCAGTATTCTGTAAAAACCTTGGCTAAAATGTAAAGTGATTGAGAAAAGACAAAATAAAATAAATATTTAACCGTTGTTACCGCTTTGGCTACTTTGTCTGCGGGCTCCTTGGTAGCAGCGTGCGGGTTAATGCTCTCCGAATGTGTGTACAGCGGCAGGTACTGCGCCCAGTTGTCCACCAGGGACTTGCGACCTTTTGGTCCTAGTCTAGTGGAACAAAAAATATATTTTTCAAGGCATATGCAGAGTTACTTTTAAAACACCAACAACCTCACAGGACTAGATAGCTAACCTCATAAGGAACAACTTACTTTTGTAACCCTGTATAATTTATTTGTTTATCTGGACTTACAATTGGGGGTATTTCACAAAATTTGATGTCGGTAATAAAATAAAGAAAACAGTTTTATAATGTTAAACCATGGAATCATTTTAACGCATTCTCTATCATCATTTAATTCTTTAACCAATCCACAAAACCCTGGTTTTCTCTAGGTTGTTCTAGTGTACCTGCTTAGTTCTGCTAGAAGTAGAGCCTGGGCTGCCTCCCTCACTTCGAGGCAATGATGTTGCCATCTACGAGCCAGCATCTCCACTTGGGGCCGTTTGAAGCTCTTAGCACCTGGAAATATATATATTTTCATATCAAATCTGGAGTATGTTTTTGGTTTATTTCTAAGTCCGCTTCCATTGGGTCTATTTTCGTCAAATATTCAAGAAGATATGATTATTGTTGGTTTAAGAAGAACTCAAACGTCCTACTGCAACTCTTGTAAAAGTCATCCTATAACTATACAGTCACAAGATAAGATTCTGGTTACTCTGATTGGTACAAAGATTATTTCTACTGATCTGCCAGATGCTAACACTATCTAGATCATTACCTGGTCGGCCTGTTACAATAATAAGGATAAGAAAGTATTCATAAAGTTACCAAGCGCCACCACTTTGTCCGGCAACAGCACGCAGTGCAGAGTTGCGAGCAGCGACCAACCCTGCTTGATGTGGGCTTGTTGCGCAGCCAACTGCTCCTCGCGTTCCTCGTCAGCAGCCCAGGAAGACGAGCTCCTGGTTGACGGCCTGAGAAAAACGGTAATCTATGCGTTCTATCTAGGTGATATTTTACAAGGTGGTCCCTCGTATGCGAGAGGCCGTCTGGGTTGATACCACCGCTTTGTCTATTCTACCGCCAAGTAACAGTGTGTAAGCACTGTTGTGTTTCGGTTTGAAGGACATTGAAGTCAGTGAAATTACTGGCCATTATGAGACTTAACATCTTATGTCTCGGGGTGTCGAGCGCAGTTCAGTGCCATGCAATGCTTGGTAGTTCAAAGTTTTGTGTGGCGTTGCTTCTGTTTAGGGGCAGGCGTGGCGCTTACCATCAGGCGAGCGCCTCGTTGCTCGTCTCTTCATTCAATGAAATAAAATAAAAAAAAGAAAGATATTTCATGTATCCCATATTATAATCACTGTAAGTAATAGGGTTTAAATTAAAAGAGGAGCCATCGCCTATACCACTAGTAGGCCCTTCCAAGGTTCATATTAAGTAGCTGTATGGTAGAACAATATAGGCCAAAAGATAGGAAGCTCAGATGCTGGTGGTAAAATAAATTAATGAAACTTCTTCATCGCTCTTTCTTTCTGCTTTGCCCAGCCAGGGTCCATCCTACATACTTTAATTTTATCCAATCTTGAGTAACGTACCTTCATCACCGCATGCAGGATAGTGGTAAAGTTGTTACCTGTGCATCCTCCTAGCCATCTCCTGCTCAGGCAATGGATATGAAGCTCAGAAGTAATGGTAAAATTAATTAATGCAACTTCTTCATCGCTCTTTCTTTCTGCCTTGCCCAGCCAGGGTCCATCCTAGATACTTTAATTTCACCCAATCTTGAGTACCAGACCTTCGTCACCAAATGCAGAATAGTGGTAAAGTTGTTACCTGTGCAGCCTCCTGGCCATCTCCTGCTCAGGCAGGAAGCTGGCGTTGCTCATCGACATGAGCGTGTTGGCGAGCGCCACGATGGATAGCAGATGGTTTGTGGTCAGCGTGGTGCTTAACTCCCAGTGTAGTTTCGATGTGAACAGCCTGCAATAAGATCAGCTGTTTGAACTATATGGGGTTTAAATGGACCACCCCGACATGTTACGAAATAAAAATAATCGCGCAGAAATGCAAAAGAATTGCAAATGGCACGCGATGATGATGATGATGACGGTGATTGAAATGAATGCATATTCATGTATCATATATAACCTTGAGAACGTAGCGGACACACAGTCACACAGTATATAATACTATTGTTAGTAAGTATAGTATGAATCAATATATTGACCTGGTCATCTTCTCCTGTCTCAGCAGTTCTGGAGGCAGGTCTGTGGTGATGAGGAGAGGGTCATCAGGTGCGGCAGCGCAAGCCTCGGTCCAGCCGGTGAGGCGCGTCGGCAGCTGTACAGCCATGTGGCCGTGGCGAGACACTACGCCGAAGCACACTGGCACCTGGCAGAGAAAAGAAGATTTGATAACCACACTATAGTAAATTTCAACTCAGTCTTTTTTGAGTGGTAGAGCCACGCTGTAAACAATTTTGTTTACAGCATGAATGGGCTGGTTCGACCGCGTCGTTACCACTGTCTCACAGAAAACCGACGTGAAGTAGTGGCTCGCTGTTGCGTTTCGTACGGAGAGTGAGATAACCGGAAGCAAATCCCCTCTTCTTCCCAATCCCTAATTATCCCTTTCCGTTAAGGTCGGCAACGCGCCCATGATTATTCTGGTGGTGGGCGTACATGGGCGGTGGAGATCACCTACCGTCAGGTGATCCACTTGCTCGTTTGCCGGCCTTTGAAATTAAAAATAAAATCGTCAATTTAACTCAGTTACAGCGGCAGAGTTAAACCATGTACCTCGACATTCCCAGCTTGGTTTTACAAACCATGTCTAGATCAGTGTCGAGGCCCCATAGTTGCAGCAGTGAGAAGAGGAATTGGACGACCTCCATCATATGCAGGGACTTTGCTAACAACACGGAAGCTGGTAGTGCAGGAGTTCAAGGATTAGATACTAACCATAGGTCTCAGTAGTCCCAGCTTGGACTCGCAGACCCTGTCCAGATCAGGATCGAGGCCCCACGCGTGCAGCAGAGAGATGAGGATCTGTGCGATCTCCATCGTATGCGGGGGCTCCGCCAACGACATGTCGCGAGGACGCTGCTTCTTGGACTGGTTGGCTTCATCTGTAACAATGATAATTATAACTTGAATATATCAGTAACCGACCTTAAAACCCGAAGCGTTTTCCGTTATTCGTTGATTAGATTCCAAATTACCCTCATCATACTTAATATTATAAAAGTGAAAGTTTGTTTGTTTGGATGTTTGTCCGTCAATCACGCTGAAACTACTGAACGGATTTTGATGAAATTTGGTATACAGACAAGGTATGAGCTAACTTGGGTGATAGGATACTTTTGATCCCGATTAATAAAACAAAAATAATCATTAAAATCAGTCAACATTTGATGATTTACGAACATAATTAATAATAATATATTTTACGCACAAACGATATTGAGAACATCCCTTTTTAATTCGGTTAAAAATAAGTTTTTGACGTGACCTGAATCCTGCTTATCTGCATTCTAGTGTAGCACAGATTTCGGGTAACGTAAACTGAAGCAGAGGCCCTATACTATGAATTCGAAACGAAGCAACGAGGTTCGTAACATATATAGAGTATAGTAAGTATAGAATAGCCATTAAAATAATTATATTTTAGATATACATTACTACCACAAAGATTCATTTGTAAAAAAACGTAATGAAAAATTATTGACTTTTTCTATATATTGTTGTTTTCTAGAATAATTTTGTTTACGTGATAAAAGAAGTATTAACAAGTACATAAAAATCCAACGTGTTAACGTTGCAATAGTAATGATAATTTCTCTATATAAATAAACATGTTTTTACCGACTGCTTTATTTTAGTTACAGTATTTTATTTGATTGAATGACGAGACGAGTAAGGCGCTCGTCTGATGGTAAGCGCCAAGACTGCCCATAAACAGAAGCAACACCACATAGAACTTTGAATTACAAAGCACTGCATGGCACTGAACTGCGCTCGTCACCCCGAGACATAAGATGTTAAGTCTCATAATGCCCCGTAATTTCACTGGCTTCGATGTCCTTCAAACCGAAACACAACAGTGCTTCACACTGTTGTTTGGCGGTAGAAATAAACAAAGCGGTGGTACCAACCCAGACGGCCGCTCGCATACGAGGGATCTACCCCATTGTCATTTTGTATTAGAAATATTATTGTTATGGACATTCTATGTCACATTAGGTCTACGTTTTTGAATTTCCTCGCTTCGTATCGTTTCATAGAATAGTATCGTTTCGCCTTGTCTCGTCTCGTCAATCAATCAAAACAAAAAAAAAGTTATCAATTACGGAAAAAACACGCTTAAACATAACTTTTACCTGACAGTAGTCACGCAGTGAGTAAAGTCATGCAAATATTTAGTAATAATTGTTGAAATACGTGGGCTGGGCGGTGCCTGTCCTAGATATCGCATAGCCTTGGTGCAACCAGACCTGTTTCCTTCGACACCATTGTACTTATTCACGAGGAATGTTGTAACGCTCGCCGGCTTTTCAATATTCTACTAAATTATACCGTTAACCGACTTTCGTTGTTAATTAACACTGTTCCGGGTTTAACCGCAGGCCCACCGATAAAATATTTTTGTATACATACGCATTCAATCGCAATACCATTGTCTAGCGCAGTGTTTGCCAACCTTTTTTAGGCCATGCCCCACCTTAACATTTTTTTGTTGAAATTTTCCCGATATATAGCATTGCATTTAAATAACCCAAAGCGAAAGGGTTAAAGTGGTATCGAGTCCATCTTTAAATTGCCCCCCATAACTATCAAATCGTCCTCCTGTGGGCCGTGGGCCCCACGTTGGGAAACACTGGTCTAGCGTATCTCTGTCCCATTATGTTATAGGGGACGAGCCTATCGCCAAACCGGTCACAATTCCAGACTCCGGGCTGACACTGAGTATTTCGTGATAGAAAAACCCAGTATTACTTTTAACCGACCGAGAGATCGAACCCGAGACCTCAGCACAATGGTGCCGCGTAGGCAATACAACTGCGCTATAGAGTCTAGAGCTATAAATAATATATTTTTATAGCTTTATTAAGGTTGGGACGCTTGCCTGCTCGTCACGAAAAACAAGTCAACTTTATTTCTTTTTTTTATAGCATAGGCCGGCAAACGAGCAAGTGGTTCACCTAATAGTAAGTGATCTTCACCGCTCATGTACGCCAATGACACCAGAAGAATAATGGGCGCGTTGCCGACTTTAACGGAAAGGGATTAGGAAGGCGAGAGGGATTTGGGCCTCCGGATATCTCACTCACCTAACGAAACGCAGCAGCAAGCCGCTACTTTAAGTCGGTTTTCTGTGAGACAGATGTAACGGACCGGGTCGAGCCAGCCCATTCATGCTGTAGACGAAAATGTCTATAGCTTGGCTCTACCACACAAACGTATACTGGCAACAACAAATAGTATTGTCACACAAACACGTGTGAACCAGAAATGAATAATATGTCTATCTTTGTGTAGTTAACAATCAAATTATTTCACATGTCCACCTGTAGGTATATAAACGCACGAACGCACTGCATTGTCTTGAATTCTGGGGAAAACTGCGCATGATGTTTTGTTAACAATACGACATTATTACAGTGGGACAAGGTCTGTCGCGTGTGTATAGATTTTCGAAGATATTTTTTAAACTGGTCCATGTTTCGTTAATATATCGTACCTTGAAAACAAAACTGACACTAAACGAAAAATGTGTTTATGGGAGATTAAGTTTAAATGTTTCATAAAATAGCGTTCATAATTAAAAATCATCAATTTTCGTTTAGTGTTAGTTTTGTTTTCAAGGTGCGATATCATACAGGTTCATTCGGATTAGTCTAAATGGGATTTTTTCGCAAAATTACTTACACCCAAAAAAAGTCTTGTTCGCCGAATAACTTTTACTTAGAAAAGCCTCTGTGCAAAATGACTCATTCTTAAAAAGGCTTGTTCGTAGAATAATTCATAGAAACGTCAAATTTTATGTCATGTTCACATGCTCTTGCTTGATGATGCTTTAACGGTGAAGGAAACATCGTGAGGAAACCTGCATACCAGAGAACTCGATAAGATTTTTCGAAGGTATGTGAAGTCTGCCAACCCGCATTAGGCCAGCGTGGTGGACTAACGCCTAACCCCTCGCTTTCAGTAGAGGAGGCCCGTGCCCAGCAGTGGGACGTATATAATACAGGGCTAGTAAAAACAAAACATGATCTTTACGAAAGTATTTTTGATGTATACTTAGTCATTGTCATTATTAATTAAAATATAATTATGGGTTTTACTTGCCGGTACAATTTATTTGAATTAAATAATAATTATATAATAAGGTAATTTGAGAATTAGTCTTTTTAAGAATAATTGTCTTTGTAAGATCTTATCTCCGCCGGCATTACATAACATAAAGCGCAATAAAAAACCTGTCATGTCCTCTGTGCCGGCATTTCTTTGCCATTGCTCCAATTAGCCGCGTTTAGCCAGCCATACATGGCAGTGTCGAGGTGACATTGACATTTGCGGCTGGTCAGACACTGGTCTGCACTGGACACGTCACCTCCCACATGCTCGTGTGAATGTAAGTACGACCAGGTGTTGTATGAACAGGTCGGGGTTGCCAGATTGATGGCGATTGAATTAGTGTCAAATGATTTTATTATATCGTCACTAGTAAGGCCAAAATACTAAAGTGCCAATATAATTATATTAGCTTTTGCTCGCGGCTCCGCCCGCGTGATCTGCCTTTTCCGGGATAAATAGTAGCCTATGTGCTATACTGATGTATAAGCTATATTATTGTAAAGTTTCATTAAAATCCATCCAGTAGTTTTTACGTTACAAAAATACAAACATACATCCATACTTACAAACTTTCACGTTTATAATATTAGTAGGATTAGGATATAATAATATTAGACAAAAATGATTCATTTTTTTATAGCATTGGTCACCTGATGGTAAATGATCTCCATTGCTCATGTACGCCCAAAACACTAGAAGAATCATAGGCTTGTTGCTGACCTTAAAGGAAAGGGATAATTAAGGGATTAGCAAGGGGAGGGGATTTGGGTCTTCGGATAACTCACTCACCGTACGAAACGTAGCACCAAGCCGCTACTTTACGTCGGTTTCCTGTGAGACAGTGGTAACGACCCGGTCGAACAGGCCCATTCATGCTGTACCACCATGAAAAACGTGTATCGTGGGTATGAGGAACTACGAGGGACTAGTGGTCCCACAACACCCAAACCGAATATTAATTAAATAATTCCTATGATACATCGGACGATGCACCTTTCTTGAGGAAAATCATTCATTCACTTACGATATTTATTTATTTAGTTAAGACGCAAATTAGAGTACAATCGATACATTTTTTTGTTCATATTAAGTTTTTATTATACACGAAACTGGTCCTTTGTTTTATTATTAAATTAATGTCGGAACTGTTTAAGCTTAAAACGATAACAACAACTTTAAACATATCACATGTAAACGGTTAATTTACAATAATTACGGGTGATGCAATGCCCATACATTGGTCCCCAAACTTATTTCGTCTACTGCCTACTTTGGGAATCAATTATTTTCTAGCGTACTCCGAAAGCCCCCCGAAATTACTTTGTTAAATATACCTAGTGTGTCATTTGAGTCATGCTTTTTCTCAGTTATGGTGCTGCCACACCGGTGTTAGAAAATGTTATATAACATTTTATAACACCGGTGTGGCAGCAACATTTAGTAAACATTTCTTAACAATTTGTAACATTTTTGAACATTTTTTAACAGCGGGCGGCGGTACTTTTGAGAGCGGCGTCGTCAAAGAAGCCGTCAAAGAAACAGGGCCGATGTCATGTTTTCAAATGTTAGAAAATGTTAAGAAATGTTATAAAATGTTAGATTTAATGTTAGAAAATGTTTGTAAACATTTTATAACATCGGTGTGGCAGCACCATTAAAGTTTACATCCGTAGATCCTTAGCGCCCCCTCCCCCCCTGAAAGCCTCCAGCGTCCACAAGGGGCGTTATCCCCGGGTCGGGTAAAAGTGATAGTGAGTTTTTCTAATACGAAATGTTCAGTATCAGCCCGGAGTCTGGAATTGAGCCCGGTATGGCGATAGGTTCGTCGTTCGTGGGACGGGCATAAGCTCGGCAAAATATGGGTGTACTGATTACACCTTTACCTACCCCTTCGGGGATTACAGGAGTGAGTAAGTGTAGAGCTAGTGAGACCTAAGCTAATATCTTACTACTATTAAAATCAAGTATAACAGCTCGCGTGATAGGACCCACTTAATAACATCAGTGGTGTTTTACATCTGGCTTCTCCAGTTGTAAATGTCCATACACTTGAGGTTAATACCTCTTCAATTCATTATTTTGTCTTCCGCTTTGCTATGGAGGGAAGTGGACAATTAACCAACTCCTCCCTAACCTTCTATCTGATTAATTTCGTTGCGGGGCAAAGACATTTAGGCATTCCCAGAAACTCACCGAGCTTCACTGCTCGGTGTCGACAAAAATGCGTGCCACTGGTGCACAGGAGTTACAGTGGCGGGTGTGAGGATGGGATAGTCTCTGATATTATAATCTATTATAATTTTTAAGCCCGTGTTACTACTATTATAAATGTGAAAGTTTGGATGTTTGAGAGTTGGTGAATTTAGATGTTTGTTAGTCAATCACGCCCTAACGGCTGAACGGTTTTGAATGAAATTTCGTACACAGATAGACTATGACCTAGAGTAGAACATAGGCTACTTTTTATCCCGCAAAAGGCTGCTTAAGCGAGCAGAGCCGCGGGAAAAAGCTAGTCAATAAAAAATAATTTACCAACACGGATACAATTAAGCATTCAGCGATGTGAAATCACGAATAACCTAGGCATTTTATAATGTAATTCATTTAACAATTAAATTGCAATAAGCGGCTCAATGCAGCGTCGAGCTGTACAAGGTGACAGGCCGGTATAGTTGTGTATATCTTGACATGTAAAATGACAGACTGTCACCTGACACCGCCCGACGGCCAAGAGCGCCTGTGTGGGCGTGTGTCGATTGAAATTATCGATAAATACGTCGATGTGATCTCAATTAAAATATAAAATAAATATAGTCAAAAGTCACACAGAGTCCTGACCCCACAATAAGGTGGGGCGTGTGTCGATTGAAATTATCGATAAATACGTCGATGTGATCTCAATTAAAGTAAAAATATAAAATAAATGCACCCAATAGTCCTGACCCCACACAAGGTTAACCAGTATCGTATCACGATAAGCGTAGTTATTTTTGTAGGACAATATTAACCATCGATAATTAGTGCAAACTTAACCCTTCATAATGAGAACAAATACAGGGAAAACCTGGACAAGTGGGATCTGAAGGGACCTAAATTTTTTATCAATTATAGAGGCTTTTCATTTACCCAGTTCCCAAATAGGCAGGTTAACAAGACAGTTATCTTATTTATAGAGGGTCCCACCATGAGTCTGATACCTTCTCAAAAAAAAAAACGCGTCATAACTTGTCAGCACCTGATGAATTGTATCACTTATACGAGCTATTGCTTCTGTTTATGAGCAGTCTATGTTATTTATTAAACCTTTCAATTTCAACAACAAACGACCAATTCCATAAACCATAACAACATCGATAATGTGCATTCCGGACCCATCCTTATCAACAAGTGCAGGACCTTGCACTTTGAGAAAGTTGTCGCCATCTGGCCCACGTGACACGGCCCAATTGACCCGGATAGCACGTCTCGTTGCCTTGTGGTGTATTCATATTTTAATGGCCGCCCTTTAAAATCGCCACGGAAATCAAGAAAATCTGTAGTTGGATGCATATACGCAGTAACATTTCAATCCACAGCAAGTAAATAAATAAATACACCCAACAGTAACACACATAGTCCTGACCCCACAGTAAGATACGAGTCTTGTGTCGTGAGTATCAGGAACTACGAGAGACTTTCCCTCTCACAACACCCAGACCACGAAACAAATATTTGTGGATCACACAAACATTTGTCTCGGTGCGAGGATCGAACCCGCGGCCTCTCGCTTCACAGATGGTAAGTCGCCTGCTGCGCCACGGAGGCTGTCAAGTAAAAATTGACTATGTTGATTTTATTTTGCTAAATTCATTAAATATAAGTAGGTTAAATGCCGTATTAAAAAAAAGTCTTAAATGAAACATTCCCCATGTACGAAAATGCAAAATATACCTTTAAATGATTGATTTAAAGTAATGAAATTAGCAAAATACAATTAACATGTCAATTTTTACGTGATGTGGGTTGAAGTGTTATTGCAGATTTGCATCCAGTTATCCTAAATTTCTGCTTTACTAAAACTTATGCATACACTTCACACCTGTAATCGCCGAAGGAGTAGACAAAGGTGTAATCAGTACACCCAAATTTCACCGAGAGTATTTCCGTCCCGTGATGTTATAGTGGGAGCGCCTATGGCCATACCGGGCACAATTCCAGACTCCGGGCTGATACCGGCCATTTCGTGACAGATAAACTCAATATCACATTACGACTCGGGGATCGAACCAAAGACATATAAGTCGTACCGTGTACACAACACAACTACGCTACGTCACCGAGACAGTCAGTTACGCATACGCTAATGTAATTAAACACCTATCTACGATGGTGAAGGTGGGTCCTTAAAAAAAAAAATATTCGTTACGGCCTGCCAGTCACAATCAATACAACAGAGATAATAGAGTAGAAATGTTGAAATTTTATACATTATTTTATACGCAACAGAAATTAAATACGAAAAAGAAACTCTTTTGTTAACACACAATCAAAATTGGTTCAACAATGAGCCAGCGGGGGATGGATAAATGTTTATATTGGACGCATTTACGCAAATAGGAACCAAACGACAGCAAATACAAATGGATATACTGAATTTGTTTCACTAAATTCATTAATTTAAATTGATTGAGTTGAAATCTCGGGTTCGATCCCAGGGTCGGGTAAAAGTGATATTGGTTTTTTCTATTCGAAATACTCAATATCAGCCCGGAGTCTGGAATTGTGCGGAGAATGTCGACAGTCCCGCACCATATTTTAAAAATCACTTGCTGCGATCAGAAGGTTTAATAAATTAATATATAGAATTTAACAAAAAGAATGTGTTCTATACATAAAGCAATTTAAAGCTGATTCATCATTAATTTCTATTAAGTCGATGATTCTAAATATAAAAGCTTTCATCATTATTTTTTTGATAAACTTATCACAACTCGATCTCAAAGGAGCTTTCGACTCGTGAGCGGTTCCCATGATGCAACTGATTATCTCGCGACCAATCGATTGTTTCGACATCATCGTAACCTTTGGACGGATTTTGCACGGCATGAGCCAGGCTTCATGCTAGTTATTGCAAGGTGATCGTTTAGTGTTTGCATATATCTAAGATCTATGTAGTCGGTTATTTATTTAGAAATTTTGGTTTCTGATTTTTTTATCCGAGCACGGCAAGTGACTGCACTACACCTGATGGTAAGCGTAGTGCAGTCCAAAAAACCAGCAACCACTGACAAACAATAAGTTTATCGGTGGTCACCAGAATCATACCGGCCTGTATAAATGTTTATTCACACTCCGAAGAGGGAAGAAGGTAATCAAAGGGCCTGCGACAGGACAGACGGATGACCGATGCAGACAAAGGCATAGAAGGATGTACCCATATACCCGCCCCAACCAACCATCAAGTCATGTCTTCAGCCCCTTTGAAGGACCGGGTATACACTGCCTGATCTAGGACTGCGGTCCAAAGGCGTGTGAGTCACTATGGCAGGTCTTAACACCATTGTAAGGTGGTCGCTATCCGGGCAGATATGAATATCCTACCACCAGCTAAGTGGACCCGATATGTTGACCCACAGTGGGAGAGTAACTGGCCTTGGGTTCGATTCCTGCAGATAATTAACGCAAGGTTTTTAAAAAATACTTAAATCTTGTATTTTTTTAGTGTCTACTTCGCCACATTGAGGTTGTTTCTGCGTAATAGAAGTCATGGAGTTTGTTGACAGTCTACGGGTCGTCAACAACACATCTTTAAATGTTTCCCGAGCAGACCAGAATGTCACTGATGACTGTCGAGACGAAAAAGTTCGAAACCAGCCCCAAGAGCATACACCACTGACTTTTCTAAGTTACGTGTATGTTAATTGTTAATTATCGCTAGCTTTAACGGTGAAGGAAACATCGTGAGGAAACCTACATACCTGAGAACTCGATAAGATTTTTCGAAGGTATGTGAAGTCTGCCAACCTGCATTAGGCCAGCGTGCTGGACTAAGACCTAATCCCTCTTATTCAGTAGAGAAGGTCCGTGCCCAGCAGTGGGACGTATATAACACAGGGCTAGTAAAAAAAAAGACCAGAATTCCAAAGCGATCATGTCCAACCATTTAATACCTACATCTGTTTATCTAGGCTAAGTTATGCGTCTAGGAAGTGTGTGCGACAGCCGGGTGGAGGTGGTCGGCGCGACCTAGATGTCGTAACGCACTGGCCGATAGATCTGGCTGGACTTTCCGCCTAGGCGTACACGATACAACGCAACAGATTTAAAGGGGTCGATGGGCAGTGGTCAGCGGTCACTGCACTGACTCGGATATCAGATTCAAGTCAGTTGATCGACTGCTAAATTGCATCCACTTGAACTGTATGAACAGTCTTTCAAACGACTTGATCAACAAAATCCATACAGCTTTTGTTGATTCAGGTCTCTTGTTGAAAGCGATTCGACTCATCTGAAACTGTCATGAGAACCTTGTGGTATTTTGTTCGTGGCATTTTGATAGGATTAGGTTAGGGCCCGAGACTTGAGAGCGATAAGCAGATAGCGGATAAAACGGCATAAACAAAATAACTCACCAAATTAGGAACCACATGCTTGTTTTTAGGTCGGTTAAAAATAGTTGTGAATCGTAAGCTTCAGACGAGAATTATTTGTCTCAATCTATGTCATTGGTTTCTCATTAAAGAATATACCGATTTGGATGAAATTGTAGTGATTTAATTATGTTTTATTTTTCAAGATCACCTAGAATCTAGATTTTCTTTTCATTTTTTTTATAATATAGGCCGGCAAACGAGCAAGTGGATCACCTGATGGTAAGTAATCTCCACCGCCCATGTACGCCCACAATACCAGAAGAATCATGGGCGTGTTACCGACCTTAAAGGAAATGGATAAATAGGGATTGGGAATGGGAGGGGGATTGGGGCCTCCGGATATCTAACTCACCGTACGAAACTCAGCAGCCAGCCGTTACTTTACGTTGGTTTTTTGTGATACAGTGGTAACGACGCGGTCGAGTCCGCCCATACATGCTATAGACAAAACTGTCTACAATTATTAGTTTTCTGTGTCCCGGCTCAACTGATTTAGGCCACTTCATCGCTCACCATCAGGCAAGACAGTGGCCAAACGTAAGCCTATTATGAATTTAAAAAAATGTCAGTGTAATTAGATAGTATAATATACATTAATTATAGAATAATGCTGTAAAAAAAGTCACGCAACTTTGACATAAAATCTGTGTGAATTGGACCGACTATTGTTTTTGTCGGATAGTCGCATGACCCGACCCGGGATTTGAACTCGCACTCGTTAGCAACACTTATGCAATTAGTAATTTCACATGTCGACGGATAATTGATGAAGACTCGTGTATTTAGTACAACACGATTACAACAGATTATCATCTAGATAGTAGGCGTTTTTTTTCATCCGAGCACCGCGAAGTTACTGCATTACACCTGATGGTAACAGGGGACAGTCCAAAAAACTAGCGACCAACGACAAGCAATGAGTTTATTGGTGGTCACCAGAATCAGCGGCCTGTATAAATGCTTCTTCACACTCCGAAGAGGGAAGAAGCAAATCGAGGAGCCTACGACAGGACAGGCGGATGACCGATGCAGGCACAGGAATACAAGGAAACACACTTATATACCCGCCCCAACCAACCATGAAGTCATGTCGTAAGCCCCTCGAGAGAACCAGATATACATTGGCTGATCCTGGAAAGCGATCACCACAAGGTGTGTGGGGCAATATTGCAGGTATTAACACCGCGTGTACAGGTCTCTATCGGGGCGGTTATGTACCACCAGCAAATATGTCGTATCCGAGTCCTTCTGGGTAGGTACCACCGCTTTGTCTATATTTGCAAGCAGCAGTGTATAAGCGCAAGTGAAATTACTGGGCATTATAGTACTTAATATCATAATATGTAAACTCGATCAAATCAAACCCGTGACCTGTCGTTGTGCAGCATGGCCGACACAGAAGAACCATAACGCAATCTAAATATATAAAACTCAAAGGTGACTGACTGACATAGTGATCTATCAACGCACAGCCCAAACCACTGGACGGATCGGGCTGAAATTTGGCATGCAGGTAGATGTTATGACGTAGGCATCCGCTGAGAAAGGATTTTGATAAATTCTACCCTCAAGGGGATAAAATAGGGGATGAAAGTTTGTATGCAACTTTGTCAATTTTAAACGTTCACGCGGGCGGAGCCGCAAGCAAAAGCTAGTTTGACCATAAACCCAGATCACGTTCACGAAAAATGTACAGCGGTAACATTTCTTCACGGGCCAAATTTGGAAGATCTCCATACATGGTTAGTACTTAGACTAATCCATATAAGGCTAACGTTAAATCGACATGTTGTTTTACAGCTTTTTGTGTACAAATGTATGTAAGTGTTATTTTGACATTCTATTAAAATTATGATGGATGAGAATGGTTTCGGATGCCAGTCCAGATAGCTTAAAGTAGATGAGTCTGTTGGTCTCAACAGTTTGGTGTGAAAACGTCATTGCCAGAAAAAATATTGTCACGCACGGGTGACAGGGTACTGTATTTTTTTTTATATTATTCGATTAAATGATGGTAACCGCCACGCCTGCTCATAAACAGAAGCAACGCCACACAGAACTTTAAATTAAAAAGCACTGCATGGCACTGGACTGCGCTCGTGACCCTAAGAAATAAGATGTTAAGTCTTACAATGCCCAGTAATTTCACTGGCATTAATGTCCTTCAAACCGAAACACAACAGTGCTTACACATTGTTGCTTGTCGGCAGAAATAGACGGCGCGGTGGTACCAACCCAGACGGCCTTTCGCATACGAGGGACCTACCACCTTGTGGTATGTGGAATGTTATGTGACGTCACCTCGCCAGCTCCTCAGTATATAATAATATTAGTTTGCGTTTTGGTCTAGAAAGATTCCGTCTGCTTTCAGACTGGACAGATCTAGAATATAATGCAGTGAGGAAAGTCAGATTAATATAATAGTATGTATTGAAACAAATGGTTTTAGATAAGATGGAGGTCGCGCCGAGATTGCTGCAACTTAATAACAAAGCATGCAATTACACTAGATCCTTAGAAAGTGTATTAAAATTCGTTTCATCAAGATTATGCATTGGTCGTACAATGGTCAGTAGACTATCATTTCTTTTCGAATCTTGTACTGACAGTACTATACAGGATTACTTTTAAAACACCAACAACTTCGCAGGACTAGATAGCTAACCCTATAAGGAACAACTTTGTTTTACGACTTTTGTTAATTTGTTGGATTTTATTTTCATATAAAAATAAGTATTCATTTAATTTCCGGCTTGAATGTTTATATGTCTACGCGCATCGCAAAGATTAGGTAAACAAACCCCTGCGAAGCATGAGGAAGGGGGTGCAGCGCTAGCGCCTTTGAATTTAACCCATTTGTATAGCCGCCAGTCGTTTGTCATCCAGTAATTTTTTTTTCATGTATTGAGTTATGTCCGAACTGGCTATCTAGTCCTGCGAGGTTGCTGGTGTTTTAAAAGTAACCCTGTATACTGAAATTGCCATTTTAGGTTTCAAGACGGTGAACTAGACAATATTATGTGTATACAGTAAAGAGTCTTCTTCCACCTGCCCTTGACCCACTCGCAGTGGGGCAGCGCAACATGCTTTTTTTAACTCATGTTACAGAAAGATTTGGCTGATGTTTTTTTAGGATCTGCCTGACGTCAACTCTACTAGGGAGAAAACACACCCAGACTGTGCGGGACTCAAACCCGCGGACTCTCATCTCATCCCCATCATCATCTCATCTCTCAAGCGCATCACTTAAGTTCTAGGACTGTCAGTGTCGTTTTGACCGTTTTTTTCATATTCATCATTCCTATCTTATAATTTTATTAGAGATCCGGTTTAACTTATTACAAATTTATTTTGTACAATGACAAATGATCTAAAAAATAATGAGACCGCGATTTAGACCTCTCACTTTTTGACTTTCTATATTTTGAAACATAATCGTGTTGAATTATTTTACAATTGTTTATTAAGGCTAATCATATCTGTAATCAGTATATTCTTAACAAATGAAAGGTGTTTAGAATTATTTTTCAATAAGTTCGTTCTTGTCCCCTTATTTTTTGTCTGTGGTTAAAAAGATATATCCCATTATAAGACCAGGACATATTTTGGACACGATACAATAAAAAAAGTGTGTGTGACACACACGGCAGAAGTTAAACTTCAGAAAAGTAGCTAACAAGAGAATGAGATAAATATAGAGTATTGTTTTTAATATAGAGTATTATTAGTATTAGGATAATTAAAAGGTTTATTATTTTCATAATATTTTTACCAACCCTAAAAAAAATATTTTAAATGGAAATGCAAAATATTACATTTTGAACAAATGACACGAGAGGTTTATGATAACCATAATATCATAAATTGTTGGTCAAATTAACACAGATGTGTTAAATAATTAACATAAACTAATTAACACGAATTTCAAAACACAAATGCAAAAAAAAAGCACGTGAATGATACACTATGTACGATGTTTATGACACATTTTCCGAAGGCTTCGTCGCTATTTAAAACTTTATTATTCTACTAGCTTTTTCCTCGCGGCTCCGCACGCGTGATCTGCTTTTTCCGGCATAAAAAGTAGCCTATGTTTATCAGGGATAATGTAGGATTCTAATGGTGGAAGAATTTTTCAAATCGGTCCAGTAGTTTTTAAGTTAATTCGTTACATACAAAAATACAAATATTTCTTCTTTATAAATTATTGTTTACAATGAAATACTCTTAATGAACAATACATTTATTTGGATAAGGAATAATATTATGTTGATAACACTTTGGAAAATAATTGACAATAATGCATTAATTCCGACCATATTTGATTACCATAGCAACGGAAGCCTTCAAATATAAATAATTTTCCCCGTTTTTGCAACATTTTTCACTCATGCTTCGCTCCTAATGGTCGCAGCGTAATGTTATATAGCCTAAAGCCTTCCTCGATAAATGGACTATCCAACACAAAAAGAATTTTTCAATTCAAACCAGTAGTTCCTGAGATTAGCGCGTTCAAACAAACAAACAAACAAACAATCAAACTCTTCAGCTTTATTATATTAGTATAGATGGTATAGATTAAACGCATATATCGTTACCACTGTCTCACAGAAAACCGACGTAAAATAGCGGCTTGTTGCTGCATTTCGTACGGTGAATGTGATATCCGGAGGCCCGAATCCCCCTCCCCTTCCCAATCCCATAATTATCCCTTCCGTTTAAGGTCGGCAACGCGCCTATGATTCTTCTAGTATTGTTGGTGTACATGGGCGTTGGAGATCACTTACCGTCAGGTGACCCACTTGCTCGGTTGCCGGTCTGTGCCATAAAGAAAATATCGGTAGTGGGCCATTGTTACGACTTTTACACTATCCCGTGTGGCACAAGCTACGTGCAGTCGTGATTTTGATATGAATTATTCGATTTCAATATCAAGGTTATTTTAAAATGCAAAATATTTGACGCACGTTTAAAAAAAATATATAATTCGACACTTCCGTAGTGTCGATATTTCACGCACAGTCGAATTAAAAGCAAGTAATAAGGAAATTATAAATAACTGCCGACACGAAACTCATATCCTGATGAGAATTCGGTACTATAATAGAAATTAATTACAAAACGGTATTACAATTTTGAGTGGTAGAGCCACGCTGTAGACAGTTTTGTCTACAGCATCAATGGGCCGGCTCGACCGGGTGGCTACCACTGTCAAACAGAAAACCGACGTATAGTAGCGGCTTGCTGCTGCGTTTCGTACGGTGAGTGAGATATCCAGAAACCCAAATCCCGTCCTCTTTCCAATCCCTAATTATCCCTTTCCTTTAAGGTCGGCAACGCGACGATGATTCTTCTGGTGATAGGCGTACATCGGTGGTGGAGATCACTTACCATCAGGTGAACCACTTGCTCGTTTGCCGGCCCGGCCTATGCTATATAAAAAAAAAAATTGCGAGCGCCTCCGTGGCGCGGTGCGAGTGGCCGGCTGTGATGCGTGACGCCGTGGGTACGATTCCCGCAACGAGATAAATGTTTGTGTGATCCACAAATAGTTGTTTCGGGTCTATATATAGCTCAGCGGGGAGTGGTACGGACTGTCGAGACGAAATTCGCAGGTTCGAATCAGCAGCCCCAAGAGCCTGAACCTCTGACTTTGTTAAGTTACGTGTATAGTAATTGTTAATTATCGCTCGCTTTAACGGTGAAGGAAACATCGTGAGGAAACCTGCATACCTGAGAACTCGATATGATTTTTCAAAGGTCGAAGTCTGCCAACCCACATTAGGCCAGCGTGGTAGACTAAGTCCTAACCCCTCTCATTTAGTAGAGGAGGCCCGTGCCCAGCAGTGGGACATGTATATTACAGGCCAGTATTATTATAAGCTCTTTATGTATCTATGTATGTTACTGTTTGTTTTCCTTTAAATAATAAAAATAATGCTATATAAGAAATGCTGTAAGTTAAGATGCTTTTAGTTAAGATCGAAGTAATTATATACCATTTGGCATGCTGCTTTATATGTATAATTACAAAGGCATTAAACTTGTTTCTTTAGCATTTTGTTAGCGAAATTGTATCGGTGTACATTGTGTTGGTGATCAATAGATATAAAAAAAATGCTAATCTTGTTAAGACAACGTCTGTAAAATATATAAACTTTTATATCTATGGTATCCAATTTAAATGGCAATCAAACAGCGTTTTTTTTTCTTTATTAGCATTTCTCGCATAAACTATAATTCAATCATAGTCAATGCGGCGTAGTAGTCAAGTACCACCACATATTTTGTATTTTTTTGTGGGTGTACTACCATTTCCTGGTCCATAACTCCATCATAATATGTTTACTATATCGAACAGGTTAAGCGAGTTTGGAAGGCGGTGTCTAATTGAAATATTTACACTATATTACACTAGAAAAAATATGAATTTATTAACCTAGTTCGTGATTGAGCGAAATTGGACTTTAACACGTTGACGTAAGACAGAAAATTCTGCGTTGTTAGTTACTAACGCTGTTGGTGTTCGTAATTAGGTCTCTAACACATTATTTACTTTTAATCGATTAATCGTTTATAATAGGGTAGTTTCCTATATTGAATATTTTACACTATTTCATATGCAAACACAGAATAAAACGAACAAGAAACCTTTTTGTTAAAACACAATCAAAATCGCGTCAAAAATGAGCCCGTAATTATGATTTAAATATTGGTATGAGAAAAAATAGTCTTTAGCGATTTGAAAAGTAATATTCGTAATGTTTTTATAAATGAGAGGTTAGCTACTTACATTTTCTTACATAATGTAAAAATAACAATAACAGAAATCTGTAATCGCTAAAAACTCTCGGATATTTCAAAATGTTACCAACAACAACGCCGTCGACAAAAAGTCGTTCCGAAATCGTAAGTGTGAAGTAACGTTAAGAAATGTTACAAAAATGACAAGGAAATCGATAAATGCACGGCAGCGCTAAGAATGCGACGTAAAAAGCGGCGCTAAAATGCAATCCTATAATTAAAGTTACTTCGCCCTTACGATTTAAGGGTTGAGAGCGCCTAAAGCGCTCACCTGAAAGTCCGGTAAAGCTGAAAACAGCCGACTCGAATCAGGCTATCAGCATCGCGTCACTCAGGAAAAAAGGATTGCATTACATTTATTTGAAGAAAATTCAGAATTAAAAAGCAGCGATAGGTCAGCGGGGAGTGGTATGGACTGTCGAGACGAAAGTCGCAGGTTCGAAACCAGCCCCAAGAGCATACAGCATTAATTATCGCTTTAAAGGTGAAGAAAACATGCAGCTACATTTCTACTATATTCCTAAAACTCGACAAGTTTTTACAAGTAATAGTAGCTAAGCTTCCTAAAATATTATCTACCTACATTGATAGATGAAGTCAAGCCAACATTTTAGTTCTTCACTATCTAAAGCAGATAAATGTTCGTGGTCCCCCGTTTACGAATTATGAATCCCCATTTTTTGTCACGCCAACGTAGATCCCCGAAGAGTCTCCCGTAGACCCCTGGGGGTCCACTTTGGGAACTAAGGCTGTAGACATAACTGACTAGAGCAGTGTTTCCCAACCTTTTTAAGGCCATGCCCCACATTAACATTTTTTTGTTAAATTTGTCACCGATATCTAGCATTTCATTTAAATAACCCAAAGCGAAAGGGTTAAAGTCGTGTCGAGTCCATTTTTAAATTGCCCCCTTAACTATCAAATTGCCCCCCTGTGGGGCGTGGGCTTCACGTTGGGAAATACTGGTCTAGAGCGTGGCTCTACTAATTAAATGCATGTATGCAAAAAGCTACAGCATATTTTTATTTTTTCTTTCTTAAATCACCGTGAACTCGACCACGGTGTGCTGACGCTATAGGAATGTATCCAGCGTGATGTAAAACACCGGGCAATGCTGCGGCCACACTCCGTGCCTGACCTTATTGCCGAGGGTAAGGCATAACAATTAAACACTAGCCACTTATGCAGATATTCTCGACCGTGAACGATTCTATCACGTCCTTTTTCCGTTTGTATATAAAATTATTATGATTACCGGTAAATTGAGATTTGCTTAGTTGTTGTTATTGTTGAAGTTGAATATATTAATGAGTGAGTCAGCTGATGGTATATACCAGCGGTTCCCATTTACCGGGTCGCGACCCGGTACCGGGCCATCAAAATAAAATACCAGGTCGCAACATTTCCGCCTTGTTTTAAAAATATTACCTATTAAACTTAATTTGTTTCAATAACTTAAAAATAAATATAGAAACCGACTTGAATAGAATCAGACCTTAGGACAAAACTTTCGTCATTTTCCGCGAATTTGGATTCTTTCGTAAAATATAAGCAGCAGCTCCATACTTTACACTAAAATATAGTGACTAAATAGGCGATACCAAAGTATGAAGTACATACTAATAAAACCTTTATACTTTTAATAAATGTGTATTATGTAAATGGAACCAGCATGGGTTTAAAACTATTAAATGGGTCACGAAGGGGAAGTGTGAAAATTACCGGACCATGGCAGAACAATGTTTGGGAAACACTGGTATAGATAATTCAACTAATTCTTGCACGTATTGCTGTGTGTGTCATATGTGCATTTTGGAGTTTGCAGCGGAACTGCATATTGCATTTACAAGGTGGTATGTCCCTCTTATTCGAGAGGCCGTCTGGGTTGGTACCACCGCGCCGTCTATTTCTGCCGTCAAGCAACAGTGTGTAAGCAGTGTTGTGTTTCGATTTGAAGGACTTTAAAGACAGTAAAATTACTGGGGATTATGAGACTTAACATCTTATGTCTCGGGATGACGAGCGCAGTACAGTGCTTTGTAATTGAAAGTTCTTTGTGGTGTTGCTTCTGTTTATGGGCAGGCGCGCTAACTATCAGGCGAGCGCCTTGCTCGTTTCATCATATAAGATAATTTAAAAAAAACTAGAGCTACCAGGATGCGGAAACACGGAGCATTGACATCAGATCCGGTGTCATTTGTAAACAGGGTTTTACTATGTCCGGGTTACGTCATAATTGAGTTAAGTACCAAGAAATATCTGTTACTACAGGCTTTAGGGGTCATATACAAATAAATACATCCAACAGTCACACACGCATATTCCTCACTCCAAACTAGGTTAAACCTGTATCGTGGGTTTTAGGAACTACGAGGAATTAGTGTTCCTCAACATCTAGGCACGAAAAAACTAATTGTGGATCACACAAATATTTGTCTCAGTGTGAGAATCGAACTCACGGCCTCGCGTTTCAGAGCCGGCTTGTCAACTACTCAAACAAAAATTGTAATCTAAATCGCTGCATCGATTTTGATGAGTTTAACAAAGATTTCTTTGTACAGAGATATATGGGAAACTGAAGACGGTTATAGGCTACTTTTTGTCCTAGAAAAGGCTGTTCACGCGAACGAAGAAGCGAGAAAAAGCTAGTTTAGCATTACAAAAAAGCAATTTCACTACCCGGGTACACTTTTTTTGAAGTGATAACTTCTTATGGAAGGGTGAACTGAAACGTTCCGTAACGCGAGCGGTCCATCGACCAGCCAGCGTTAGCCGACCTCCCTGGAACATCGATAATTTCGAAGTCCCGGGTGGCGTCACACAGTGACCAGTCGGCTTGAACTGGACTTTGACCGGACTTTCACAGGACTTTAACCGGACTTTTACCGGACTTTGTAACGTAACGCGTTAAGGGAAGCCAGTCAGAGTGGCGACGTAACGTAACGCGTTACGGCGTCACTCTGTCTGGCTTTCCTTTCTCTCACGCATATGGTAGCAGTAGACAGGCTCCTCCGCTCTCACTTTAACCCACATTAGTTTAAGTTATCACTTCTGTCGAGCGTCCCGAGACGAACACTTCTTTTATTTTAATATGTATATAGTCTAATACGTAATCTCGTATGTAATGGCATACACACAGGCAAAAAACCCGGTTCGGTTACGGAACGCGCTGATACAGTTTACGTGCTGTATATAAAGAGGTGTACGCTATGTACATAGTAAACAGTATGCTGATGGTATAAAATCGTAAGCTAACACTTCTATAACAGTTATACAAATGAGTGTCGCATTCTCAGCTTTTCTGCATCGTGAAGTGAATAAGAGATAGCATTGCTTGCGATTCATTAGTTCAGAACCTATTTTTGAAGTGAAACTTCTTTAGAATCGTTGTGATTTGAAAATAGATGAAACGAAAATGCGTTACGACAAAGACAAACATATTCGTAAATAGGATTTATCCTGCGAGAGAATGAGATGGATTACAAATATGCTATAACGTGTCTTTGCGCCTGCGTACAACGAAGCCTTCGGAAAATGTGTCATAAACAACGTGGTGTATTATTCACGTGATTTATGTTTTTGAATTTGCGTATTAAAATTCGTTGGTTAATTAATTTATTTTAATAATTCTGTAGTTTCACTTCGGCCGTGTGTGAATTGCACACACACACACTTTTTTATTTATTAATATAACATCGCGATAAGCTTGCCCTCATCACATCATGGGTCAGATAAGCTCCTGTCACGCCGCATTGTAAACGAAAGTTTTCCGTTATAAGATTTGCCATTTTTCAATTACTCAAAATCAAAACGTTTATTTCGCAAGTAGGCCACGAAGGGCTCTTTTACACGTCAATAATAGATAAACTACATTGAAAATGCCCGGTGCTTCTGAAATGCCCACTGGTCTGAGAAGAAGCACCGAGAAACTCAGCCGTAGAATTAGCATTACAGTGTGTTTTTTTTGTCCTCAATACATAATAAAACATGCCATACAGTATTTCCTACACGGTGTCATGTTACGTCATGCGAACTTGCACTTGATATACCAGCGACTGTTGCGTAACCCGTCAACGCGAGACATTGAATCCAGTGAAATTACCGAGCATTATAAGAATTAACATCCTATGGCTATGCTTCGCTCCAAGCGAACGACCTGCTCGTGTCGCCATTTAGGTATACAAAATAAATATGTACCCATGATACCGCAATACCCGTGCCCACACTCTTTCATTTTTTAACCGAGAAAAAAAGGAAGGAGGTTATAGATATTATTTTTAACCACGCATAACTCTGCGTAATGTCCACCGATTTGGATGATTGTTTTTTCATTCGTACAAGTATAGTTCAAGGTTGGTTTCATTTCAAGGGGAAATTCCATCTCTAAGGAGGTGATTTTTTTTAAATTTGGTTTACCAACAATTGTTTACATTTATATTTTAAAGAAAGTACAGTAATACCCCGGACTTACGCGATAGGTAGGACCGAGCTATAACCGTGTAAGTCGGGGTACAACTTTGCATGCACTTTTGAGTGACATAATATGAGGTTATCAATAAAACACAACGTACTTAAAACAATTCAACGCGGAACACGTTCGAACCTGTCGTAAACGGACCACTAACATGGCGGAATAGGAGAGCTGACGCGCGCGGCCATCAAAATGAATAACCGCGTATCTCCGAATTCGCGTAAAACGGGGTAGCGTAAGTCGGGGTATTACTGTACACAAAACACAAAAACATTTACAAATGTAACAATTACTTAAAGGTAAACACCACAAGCTTATTAAATTGATACAGAACTATTTAAATATGTTGTTAATATATGACTTCGTCATTTATGCACCGATTTTGATGATTATTTCACTAAAAATAGGACAATAAAACTGACTCGAATAAAAAAGGCGAACCTCAAAATAGGCCGTTAAGTTCTTGGACACAATAGTAACGAAGCTGTTACTATTGTGCCAGCTAACTTGTTTTGCGCGTATTGTACAATACAGACCAGTGTTTCCCAACCTTTTTTAGGCCATACCCCACCTTTACATTGTTTTGTTAAATTTGTCACCGATATCTAGCATTGCATTTAAATAACCCATAGCGAAAGGGTTAAAGTCGTGTCGAGTCCATTTTTAAATTGCCCCCCTTAACTATCAAATTGCCCCCCTGTGGGGCGTAGGCCCCACGTTGGGAACACTGATATAGACGCATGCGCAACATCGCTCCATTTCGCGTATTCATTGCGCGTCGTGCACGGAATAGATTAAAGTTAATTATAGTGCAATAAATCTTAGTTTTTTTTTTTTTTTAATAGCATAGGCCGGCAAACGAGCAAGTGGGTCACCTGATGGTAAGTGATCTTCACCGCCCATGTAAGCCCACCATCAGAAGAATCATGGGCGCGTTGCCGACCCTAAAGGAAAGGGATAATTAGGGATAGGGAAGGGGAGGGGATCTGGGCTTCCGGATATCTCACTCACCGTACGAAACGCAGCAGCAAGCCGCTACTTTACGTCGGTTTTCTGTGAGACAGTTGTAAGGACCCGGTCGAGCCAGCCCATTCATGCTGTAGACAAAATTATCTACAGCGTGGCTCTACCACTCAATTGTATAGTTTGTTTTATATGCTTGCTGGTGGTAGGATATTCATATCCGCCCGGATAGCGACCACCGTACACATGGTGTTAAAACCTGCCATAGTGATCCACACGCCTATCAGGGCGGATATGAATATCCTACCACCAGCAAGAGTTCAGCAAGGGTTCTTAATTCTTATACCTTTTTTAACCTGACAGGACAAGGTACTCCACGGGACATGATGTTAACTACAGTGTAGTCTAATACAGTAACAAGTAACACAGTACAACAGTAACTAAGTGTATACAAAAGGATCTTAATAACTGCTGGGATGACTGTTAGGCATATAACCAACCTGGCTGCGGTATTTTTTATTTAACTTATTTATTCCTATCTATTGACAGTAACGAATAAAATAAAAAACAACAAACAAAGAGACACTCCACGTCTCAACGTACACCTCCCACCGATTAAACCTTGCCACCCATAAATTCGCACGACAGACCTTCGTCAGGTCACAAAAAAAAAAACATTCTCACGCCATAATCCCATATCATTGAAATAAAGTAGTCCGCTACTTGCAAAATGGACCCTGAACTGAGATAATCATTGCTCATTGAGCGGAGACAAAATACACTCGACGGTGCAAAGGTCAGCGCACAACGCCGTAAAGCTATAAATGTCTCCACAGGGTAAGATAAAGATATATTTATTTTGCAAATATGGGTAAAAAAGATGATCATACATACGAGAGAGCAGCCACATTCAACCATAAAATGGTATTCAAAATTATATTGTTTAAGTTAAATATATTAAGTATTTATGTCACAATTATATAACATAAAATATGAAAAAATAAAGTATAAAGTAGGTTTAGTTACGTCTCATAACGCCCAGTAAAGTGCTTACACACTGTTGCTTGGCGCCTGAAATAGAAAAATCGGTGGTACCAACTCAGACGGGCTCTCGCATACGGGGGACCCACCACCATTATGAGTACACCACACCACAAGCAGTTATGCTGTATGCGATGAGTTCTATCTCGATGTGCGACGTGGTTTAAACGCCGGGTTGTGCAACGCGCCGCTAACTTGCGAATCTATTGTAACACATAATGTATGTAATTATTATTTAACTGTAACGGGCCGACGCGACGGGACGATAGATTACACTCGTTGATCTCGTTTTAGATTAATTATTTGAAGTTCATATTATGCAAATAGTCATAGTATCTCAGATATTGTAAGCCAGAGTTGCATAAACTGAAACCGTATTTGGTTATAATTGTTGTTGTATATTGCGTGTAACAGGGGACAGGTCTCTCGCCATTTCGAAAATTTCACAGCTACAGGACCTCGGACCCATGGCCTCATTGAGGTCAGACATAAAATATAGCTACGAGATACATTGCTTCTAGTTCTAGTTCTTCAGCTGTAACGTTTGGTGGTGGTAGGATATTCATATCCGCCCGGATAGCGACCACCGTACACATGCTGTTAAAACCTGCCATAGTGATCCGCACGCCTTGTGTGGATAGCGTTCCAGGATTAGCCAGTGTATATTTGGTTCTCCCAAGGGGCTTGCGAAATGGCTTGATGGTTGGTTGGGGCAGGTATAGGGGTTCATTCTTGTATTACTGTGGCTGCATCGGTCATCCGCCTGTCTTGTCGCAGGCCCCCCGATTTGCTTGGAAGAATGGAGAAAATTTTCCTCCAAAAAGGTGATGTAAGCATCCTAGTATTTCATTTATCTTCGTTCTGCGGTTGGGGCGTTTAAAAAACATCCAAAAAAAAACCCCCAAACACCTGTACTTTCACATTTATAAATCATTGCAGTAGGATACGTTACATAATGCTGCTTTTTTCTGCATCATTCAACTGAGTATTACAAAACCTATTGTAGTTTAAATTGGTTTTCAAAAAGTTAACCTAAGATGTTCTAATGTGACAAAATTCCCGTTTAAATTTGAAGAACTAATTTTATAAATGGTAGCGCTGAGACTGCCTCGATGGCGCATTTATATTGCGTACGCGTTACGACTGCTGTGCTGAGGTCTCGGGTTCGATCCCCGGCTCGGGTAAAGTGATATTGGGTTTTTCTATCACGAAATGCTCAGTATCAGACCGCAGTCTGGAATTGTGCCCGGTATGGTGATAAGCTCGTTTATCACATCATGAGACGGAAATACGCTCGGCGAAATGTGGATGGGTTACACCTCTGCCTACCCCTTCAGGTATTACAGGCATGAGTACGTGAATGGTGGAGCCACAAAGAGTACACAAAACTGTCTAAAGCACGGCTATGGGTCGCGGACTGTCTCACAGAAATCGACGTAAAGTAGCAGTTTGTTACGTTTCGTACGGTAAGTGAGATATCCGGAGGCCCAAACTCACACAAATTTTGATAGTCCTACCTGTTATTTGAACCTAAGACTTCACCGACTCCTCAGCCCAAGTACGCTGCCTTTAGAATTTAGCCAAATTATGTGAATAGCAGAAAAAAAGTATTTCATCAAATTTCATCACACATATTGCAGGATGTATGTTTTTTGTGCGTACACCACAGGCGTAGGTTTGCGCACGCGGCCAATATCGATCGATATAAAAACCCGCCGCGCTGTCCCCGCCAAGGTCGAGGTGTACCTACATCAGCGGGTCCGGTAGCCGAGGAATGCAGGGTGAAAGGTAGGGAGACGGTGATAAGCGATCGCGGGTGTGCGATAAGGACAGTGTAACTTTAAAAACTCTGTCAAAATATAAATCATGGTAATTTTGCTGCTTTCTGTTGAGGAGATCCACATTTTCCCTCGTAATACGTCGTTTTTTTTAATCTGAGTGCGGCAAAGTGACTACACTACACCTAATGGTAAACGTAGTGCAATCCAAAAAACCAGCGAGCATTAACAAACAATGAGTTTGTCAGTGGTAGCCACAGTCATGCCGGCCTGTAAAAATGCTTCTTCCCTCTTCGGTGAGGGAAGAAGCAAATCGAGGGGCTTGCGACAGGACAGGCGGATAACTGATGCAGGCACAGGGATATAAGGATGTACCCCCATACCCGCCACAGCCAACCATCAAGTCATGCCGCAAGCCCCTCCGAAGAACCGGATATACACTGGCTGATCCTGGAACGCGATCTACACAAGACGTGTGATCACTATGGCAGGTTTTAACACCATGTGTACGGTGGTCGCTATCCGGGCGGATATGAATATCCTACCACCAGCCAACAACAATCCCGCTCACACAATGTAACTCCAGTAAACCAGGAGCCATAGAGGACGCATTGTGCTGACTTACATTAGTGTCGGTGAGACTTTGGGAATGTTAAATTGACCGTTTCCAGCTCAAAGAGAAAGATAATGATAAGTTTCGTTTCGTTCGCTATTATATCAGCTATTCTTTTTTTAAAGCATAGTTCGGCAAACGAGCAAGTGCGTCACCTGCTGGTAAGTGATCTCTTCATATACGCCCACAATACCAGAAGAGTCATGGGCGCGTTGCCGACCTTAACGGAAAGGGATAATTAGCGATTGGGACGGGGAGGGGGATTAGGGCCTCCGGATATCTCATTCACCGAACAAAACACAACAGCAAGCCGCTACTTTACGTCGGTTTTCTGGGAGACGGTTGTAACAACGCAGCCGAGACAACCCATTCATGCTATAGACAAAACTGTCTACAGCATGGCTCTACCACTCAATCGCCCCCCAAATTCAACAACATCCGCTCCCGCTGTCTCACGCACCATGCCCGCCACACAGTCCGGCTGGCCGCAAGCCAAGTGAATGGGAAGGCGTGACGCAGCCTTACTTGTGAGTTGTGGCGGTGCCAGATCTAGATCTAACGATAACTGAACAATGCGCTCCGACCCGCTTCTATAAGGCATAATATCTTCTTTTGTTGCATTTATTGCCTTGCTTTGGAGCTTATTTTTAATTAATTTTTCGCAATGCATCGACGCTTGTGTACAATTTGTATATGTATTGACGCTGGATGCAGTAGAAGGTAATTAAGAGCCCAATTAAGTGTATACACTGACGCGGTGGGAATGGGGTAACCGATGCAATATCTTCTTTACAAAATTCTGAATAAACTGATTGAGCTTCGTTACGTAGACGACGGGGATTAACACACTGTGATTGTCCGCTGGCTACGGAGCGAAAGGTCGTGGGTTTGATTCCCGCTCCGAGACATGTTTGTGTGATCCACAAATGTTCGTTTCGGGGGTGTGTGTTGTGGGACAGCAAGTCCTTTGTAGTTCCTGATACCCACGATACAGGTTTAGCTTAGTGTGTGTGTGAATGTTGAGGGTATTTATTAAAATAAAATAAAAGTACACTGTGGTCCTTACTATTATACGTTGCAAGATTTTGTGTCATGTTGTTTGTCCGCGATGAACTCCAAAACTACTGAACTGATTTTAATAAAATTTTGTAATAAAACTATTACAATGAAAACTATATTCCTGTGCAGGACGTTTTGTCAACTAGGACGAATCCGGTGAAATTGGACGAATAAAAGCTCTGCCTATACTTGTCAACCCGCATGGAGCCGCCATAATCGATACAATCACAAGCACCGATTACGACGAAAGAGAACGTAGTGTATTAACTCGACAACCATTATAATGCAATTATCAATGTGCAGAAATATATACTGTAGCTAATACATTATATATAATACAATAATACTTTTTATCCGAGCACGGCATAGTGACTGCACTATTTCTGATGGTAATACACTTACCATCAGAAAGTGCAGTCCGAAAAACCAGCGACCAACGACAAACAATGAGTTTATTTATTTAAATAAAACAAATACACCGTGGTCCTTACTATTAAATGTTCACCGACAAACAATTAGTTTATCGGTGGTCATCAGTCATGTCGGCCTGTGTGATGCCCTTCAAAGTAATATATATACACAGGTTACTACTCTAGAACGCAACTTACTATAACAGAACTATAATTTCATCACCGTTTGCCTTTGTTTAATTTTTTTTATTAACTTGAATGACGAAACGAGTCGGTCGCTCGCCTGATGTTAAGCGAAACGCCTGCCCATAAACAGAAGCAACACCACACAGAACTCTGTATTACAAAGCACTATACAATAAATAAATACACCCAACAGTCACATACATAGTCCTGACCTCACAGTAAGATACGAGTCTAGTGTTGTGCGTATCAAGAACTATGGCAGACTTTCGGTCTCACAACACCCAGACTCCGAAACAAATATGTGTATCACACAAACATTTATCTCAGTATGGGCATCAAACCCGCGGCCTCTCGCTACACAGCCGGCTACTCGCCCGCTGCGGCCTGGAGGCTGTCTCATGGCACATGACACTGAACTGCGTTCGTCACCTCGAGACATAAGATGTGAAGTCTCATAATACCTAGTAATTTCACTGGCTTCTATTTCTTTCAAACCGAAACGAGACAACGCTTAGCCACCGTGGCTTGGCCTTAGAAATAGACAAAGCGGTGGTACCAACTCAGACGGTATCTCACTTACGTGGGACCTACCGCCTAGTATTTCCACGCGGAGCAGTTTTCTGTCCATTCTCTGTCTACCTACCATTCGGCTCACCGTGAACGTACAGAACGCAATTAATGACATCATAATGACATTTCACAAGTGGCAGTCGAGTTGCAGGATGTAAAGGTTAGACAAGACAAGTATAATTATTGCTAAGGCGACCAATTTAGGTTGAGCTCTGAACCAATTTTAGTAAGGACCCGTATATATTGATCAAATCGCCGGTTTACTGCAAGTACTTACTAACAATGACAGCCTTCGTGGCGCAGCGGGCGAGTAGCCGGCTGTGAAGCGAGAGGCCGCGGGTTCGATCCCCGCACCGAGACAACTGTTTGTGTGATCCACAAATATTTGTCTCGGGGTCTGGGTGTTGTGAGACCGAAAGTATCTCGTAGTTCCTGATACCCACGACACAAGACTCGTATCTTACTGTGGGGTCAGGACTATGTATGTGACTATTGAGTGTATTTATTTAAAAAAAAAAAACTGATAACTACAAAACTTGCTGGCGGTAGGATATTCATATCCGCCCGGATAGATTCTTTATTCTGGTGACCACCGATAAACTCATTGTTTATCGGTGGTCGCTAGTATTTTGGACTACACTACCCTTACCATCAGGTGTAATGCAGTCACTTTGCCGTGCTCGGATAAAAAAAAAACAAAACTATGAATTGAGCCTCTTTTAGTTATTCTGTTTTCCCTATATATGTTCTTATATAATTATGTTAAATGTTTTGTTTAACGTAATCATATCTAAGTTGATATAGAGAAAACAATATAACTACATAAATCTAAAAGTGGCTAGTATAAATGTGAGCGCCTTGCTCATCTTGTCATTAAACCAAATAAAAAAAGTTCTGCTTTGAAATAGAGGGAGGCTTTTCTAAAGTAGGCATTTATGTGTTTAAACGGAAACGGAACCTAAATTTTATTCATTGCTACAGAAGAAAAAATAATCTACAGAAATTTGGTCAAAAAATCCGAAGAAATCGGTATAAAAAAGTTAGCTCAAATGTTAGATCACTATTTACAAAAGCCATGTAAACTAGCGTAAAGAGGTGCGGTCATGCGAAATACCATATATTAATGTAAAAGATTTGTATTATCAGTCAGAGATTTGGAAAGAACGTTAAAAAGATATTTCAGTATAATGGAATATAAAATTGATAAGTTCAGGTTAAAGGATATCCGAAGCCGGAACAACAAGCGAAGTCGACTGTTGAATAAATAAATAAAAATTCCCAGCCCTAACTAAAGCAAACAATCCACGTATCACGTCAGACTGGTCGTGCAATACGATTGTGCGACTGACCTAGTATAGGCCTGACCATATTCAATCACATTTTGAACCTTATTATCTCAAATTAAAGCTCATTTTTTCTCAACTTACGCGGAAATGTAATGAGTATAAATTTTGCTCTATTGCGCGTTGTCTATGGTAGCCGTATTAGTTTTCTTCCCGTTCGAAATTCGAATCGAAGGCGTTTAAAACATTCTGCCTATTGTTTGTCGTATATTGAGCTGAATTATTAAATTAAATTTCGAACAAACTTCGCTATGGACGATTTACTTCATTCCCACTTTGTGGTATGAGGCAAAGGTAATTGAAGTTTTCAGCCATGCTATTTGCGGTTTCGATTATGATTGAAATCAATTAGCGATATGTAACCACATTTGGTGTTTTTGTTGTGTAATTAATAAATGTATGGTACATTTTCTTCCTATTTGTAATTGGATACAAAGGCGGTGGTAACTTATAGCTTATTGTTTCTCTAGTGTATTGAACTGTAGAATGGATCGATTTTCATGTTATATAACAGAGTGTTGTATGTCTATACACATTTTTTCCTTTTAAAAGCAGTTGAAACATACAGCCAACATGATTAATGTAATATTCTCTTTACATAACATTGCATATAAAAAAACGAAGTTATTTTGAGTGGTTAATATGATTTTTAAATTAGAATGTAAGCAAACCAGCACGTGTATCATCTGATGGTACCTAAGTTATATTCACCGCCCATGTAGGAACACAATGACGGAAGAGTTAATATTGCCTAAATTTAAGAAAAATATGGGGATTGCGGAAGGGAGCGATTAGATCAATCAATAAAATACACCCAACCATCACACGCATAGTCCTGACCCCACACTGTATTAACCTGTACCATTGATATCAGGACCTACGAGAGACTTGCGATCCCACAACACCCAGACCCGAAACAAATATTTGTGAACCGCACAAACATTTGTCTCGATGCGGGGATCGAATCCACGGTCTATAACTTACACAGCTGGGTGATCGCCCACTGCACCACGTAGGATTTTACACCACTGATCGAGAATGAACGAACCGGTCGCTTTCTTTATGGTAGGCGCCATTCATTCCCATAAACAGTATCAATAAATAAATAAATAAATACACCCAACAGTCACGCACATAGTCCTGAACCCACAGTAAGATACAAGTCTTGTGGCGTGGGTATCAGGAACTACGAGACTTTCGGTCTCACAACACCCAGACTCTCGCATCATAGCTGGATACTCTCTCACTGCACCACGGAGGCTATTAATTACTAGTATATATAGTACAGGGCAAATAATTTTGACAGCCTCCGTGGCGCAGCAGGCGAGTAGCCGGCTGTAAAGCGAGAAGCCGCGGGTTCGATCCCCGCACCGAAACGAATGTTTAAGTAATCCACAAATATTTGTTCCGGGGTCTGGGTGCCGTGAGACCGAAAGTCTCTCGTAGTTCCTGATACCCACGACACAACACTCGTATCTTACTGTGGGTCATAACTAAATGTGCGAATGTTGGGTGTATTTATCAAAAAAAAAAACAGCACAGTTCCTATTCGTTTGGCATTTCTTAACTACTTTAATGCCTTTACTAAAATAATTATACTTGGCATATACAAATAAATTAAAACTAGGAAGTTAAATGGCGACGGATTATGACCACATTGACATTTACCATTTTTATAACAAACCACTTGTATGGGTGGTGGAAGGTTGGTTGAATATTTCAATAGTCTTTGTTCTGATTTAGGTGACTGCTGAAATTCCCACAGTTCACAACGATAGTCCTGTATTTACAGATACTTCAGTGCATATTTACACATCTTGCTGTGTGAACGCATTTGCTTGAGTGGTAGAGCCACGCTGTAGACAATTTTTGTCTACAGCATGAATGGGCTGGCTGTCTCACAGAAAACCGACGTAAAGTAGCGACTTGCTGCTGCGTTTCGTACGGTGAGTGAGATATCCGGAAGCCAAAATCCCCTCCGCTTCCCAATCCCTAATTATCCCTTTTTCCCTTAAGGTCGGCAACGCGCCCATGATTATTTTGGTGGTGGGCGTACATGGGCGGTGGAGATCACTTACCATCAGGTGACCCACTTGCTCGTTTGCCGGCCTATGCTATAAAAAAAAATATACAGTGAAGCCTGGATAAGTGGGATCTGGATGGTCTCCTCCATCTCGGCTAGAACTAAAAAGTTCGCTACACCTTACTTCTGCCGGACCATTAAGCTGTGGAATAGTTTGCCGGCGCACGTGTTCCCTCCTTCCTATAATATTGGGTCCTTTAAACGGAGTGTGAAGAAGCAGTTAGGCAGGCCGGCATGATCCTGCCGACCTACGATGGACACATTTTTGTCGTTGGTCGACACTATTCCTGGATTGCGCTACACTTACCATCAGGTGTAGCGTAGTCACTTTGCCGAGCCAGGATAAAAAAAAAACTTTTTTTTATCACTTATAGAGGCGTTTCATTTACCCAGTTTCCCAAATAGGCAGGTTAACATGACAGTTGTCTTATTTATAGAGGGTCCCACTATGAGTCTATTTCCTTCTTAAACAAACGCGTCATAACTTGTCTACACCAGATGAATTGTCCCACTTATAAGGGCTATTGAGCTACAAAGTTCCTATTATAGAGGTAAACATCGAAAAATCTAAGAAATCAAGTCTCAGTTGCAGAGGTTTGAAAATTCCCAGTAACAAAGGTATTTCAATGCAATAGTGTCGGGACCTCATTGTAATTATCAATAACAGAGGTTGCTCACATATCCAGGGCCCATTTATCCATGTTTCAGTGTATTTGATTTTTTTTCTTAGACTGAACAAGGAAACGAGCAGGTCGCTCGCCTGATGGAAACCAACACGCCTCTCCATAAACAGAAGCAATACCACACTGAACCTTGAATTACAAAGCATGGCTTCGGCCTGCGCTCGTTACCTTGAGACATAGGATATTCAGTCTCAAAATGCCCGGTAATTTAACTAGTTTTAATTTCCTTTAAAACGTAACAACAGTGCTAACACACTGCTGTTTAGTGGCAGTTGCCATTCCATAAATTTACATTAATAGTGATGACAACAAAGTAACTAACTGTCTTCATACTAAACGCATAACAATACGCGCATAGGTGAACTGAAAGATCTATACTCTGTACCTATATCTTTGAAGAAAATCTCCACTTTTACGGAGTTGAAAACGGGTATGAAACATTCAAACTGCGGCATCTATGCATCAATTTTTATGACTAACTAAACAACTTTTATCGAAAAAAGAATTTACTTGAAAAACTGGAAAGCAAAAGAAAAATAAATTAGATCCGTATGTAAGCTAATCTAATAAATTCTGAATCTATATATAGTGTTTATAAATTAGGCAATGACTTAGCTAAGAATCAACAAAATCTGTTAAGAAATGTCCGGGATACAGGGTAAAATGTCCAATATTGACGTCAGAAGTATAAATAAATAAATACACCCAACTGCCTACATAGCCCTGACCCCGCACTAAGTTAACCTGTATCATGGGTATCAGGGCTGTCGTAGGTACGAGAGACTTCCAGTCCCACAACACCCAGACCCGAAACATATATTTATGGGTCACATAAACATTTGTCCCGGCAAATCGAACCCACAGCCTCTCGCTTCCCAGCCCCACAGAGTCTGCCAAATATAAGTAAACTAAGTCATTCATACGCGATCTTCAAACTGCATAATTGGCTCATCTATGCCATCTAACCGGGGAAATAAACGAACATCGAAATCTGCTAACTCAGTTACTAGCCAAAACTTGTATTACGATTCATATTGTTCAGCTAAAACAATTAGTAAAACTACAATCGTTAACAAAACGTTACTACGACGAATAAATTAACCGTATTTATCAATGGGAGGACGATTAAAGAAGCATAAAGATGCAGAGTAAATGCAAATGTATGCAGGCCGGCGGGAAAATTACGGTACATGTATGATAATAGCGATGTTAACGTACTTATTATTGGATAATGGCATCTTGTTACGGATTTTGTACGGAACTAGTGAGATTACGGTTTTTTTTTTCATATACTTAATTACTCTTTTGTGTTTAAAAGAATCGAAAGAATTGTTTTTTATTGGGTGGACAATCAAACAATGATTTATTTAGAGATTTTAAATAACATTTAAAAACAGTATGTTACCAATGGCGTAATTTGTTTAAAAGATATTAGTGTATTTATTGAAAAATAACACAATACCACGGTGTTCCCGCCAAAAACATTTATTATATCATAATTCACTAAATATTGTTATGGAGTAAGATACAAACAAGTCATTAATTATTTTTTATTACATTATTATAATAGACACGCGTCAAGGCTTTAAAAAATATTCAAATATTTATAGAGGTAAGTCAATGCCTCTGAAAATATTAGCATTTCAATTCGCATAATTTAAGTATTTATGTCAATTTTGATATAAATATTCGATGACACATAATTTAGTTTGTATTTATTTTGTTTGTATTATTTGAATAATTTATCTTTTTAAATAAATTTATACCAAAAGCGAAATCGAATTGGAACATTAATAAATAAGAAATTAATTCGATAGTTCGAGGTTTACATAATACATTACATACAACCTTACTATTGTCATTAAAACCAAACAACACACTGGCCATAACTCTAAATCAATAGTCAATATGACAATCAAATTCAAATATGGAACGAATCGAAAAACTAGGATCACTATCACTTTTTATGAAAAAAAAAAATAAAGGCGACGGTCACCGAATGGCCTCACAGCATCGCCCGGGGCGAGGCTAACGAATTTAAATTTCTCGTTACGAATTTGGACCACGTAGTCCATACGTATGAGCCACGCTTCCTGCCACCCTTCCCGCCCTTGAGAGCGACCACTTACTTTTTTCACGCGCGTTCCGTTTCACACCACGCTCTGTGGCCAGTATAAAAACCAGCGGCAACGAAATGAGAGCAATCAGTAGCCTTCGAGCAGTCTACAACAGAAGTGCACGATGAGAGTTCTGGTTAGTTGAACCAACTTATCATTCGTGGCCCGCTTTACTATAAGTGTTACGTGAATTGTGTTGTGCAGTAATAGTGTTGTGCCGTCGCCGCGGATATTTTTATCGATACGGATATTGTGATTCCGATTTTCTGTTGCAGATCCTCGCCGCCGCCGTCCTCGCCTCCGCCGCAGCCGCGCCCTCGGGCGCTCTGCTGGCTCCCTACGCCCACGGGCTGGTGGGACACGCAGCGCCGTTGGCAGTAGCTCACGCTGCGCCATACGCCGTGGCGCACGCGGCTCCCGTCGCCGTCGCCCACGCCATCGCCCCCGCCGCCCCGACCATCTCCCCCGGTGACCTCGCCGGTGCCGCCATCGATGCCCACGTAGAGGCCTCCGACCACGCCCGCGCCGCCGTCGACGCCGTCCGTGAACTCCACGACCAGGCCGCCGAGATCCAAGGACAGGCCATCAACGCCGCCGAGGACCACTCCTGGCAAGCCGTCGATGCCGTGAAGACCGTCGAGGCTCAGTGGGACGGTGCCGCCGCCGGTGCCGCGCCCGTGCTGGCTAAACAGCTGGCCGGTCACGTCGCTCCCTTGGTCGCCGCTGCCCCCGCAGTAGCTGCGTACGGCGCCGTCCCCGCTGCCTACGCCGCGCCTTTGGCCGCCGGACACGTTGCGTACGGCGCTCCCGCCATCGCCGCCGCCGCCGTCAGCAGGTCCGTCGCCCAGCAGTCCCTCTCCCAGACCCACCCCTCGCCCGTGGTTGCCGCCCCCGTGGTTGCTCACGCGCCGGTCGCCTATGGTGCTCCCGCTCTTGCCGCTCACGGTTATGCCGCCACCGGTTACGCTGCCCACGGTCTTGCCGCCCACGGTTACGCCGCCCACGGACTCGCGCACGGATGGTAAACTGTGATAGTATTTTTAGAAACCAAAAAATCTATCCTAATACTCAATATGTTTGGAATGTAAATAAATTATAAAAAAAAACAAACAGGCAAAAGAGGCGAGGATGTGTGTGAATAAATGAAATAGTAATTTTATATTACGCTATTCGTTTTTTTGAATCTCCTTATCCTGTAAGACATTCATATATACACAACGAACTAAATAAATAAAAAAAATATCAGTACACATATTGACATAAAAAACCTAAACATTAAAACCAATAGATAGATCCATTTTTTTAGACATAAATCCTTTTTTTAAAATATCAAGCTCGTAATTAATACTGGCCATCAAACCGCATTGATTTTTAAAAAACGAAGCCAAAAGGAGTATAATGGGGCCGAGCGAATCATATAAGCATATCGGCCTTAACACACTGACATTCAATACTACCGGTAGTCAATGAAAAAAAATAAAAATTAGACACGCAGTACATAGTTAAAACAAGTGCGAATTACGATGCATATACAGTAAATAGCATACAGCAGTAATTATTGTGTAATACATGCATATATTTACATGTATTCATGACAAAATAGCGATTTGTTAAAATTGCTTTACGAAAAACACATAGATAATTTATAGTTGAATAGGAATTTATTTACAACACCATAAAGTTAACACATACAAATTGAAGTAGCACAATCATAAATCAAATTTAAACATAAAAATCCGATCGAATAAATAAAATCGGCAAAAAACTGTTCTAATCGCTACAAGTATCAATAAACACACAATTAATTCAAAGTAGGCACATAATAATATAAAAGCGGAAATGTTTAGACCTTGAAAACGCCGGCATGGCCCGTCTAAATGTGGGTGAAAAAAAAACGCGGAATTAAAGGCGTGCCTTGGCAAAAAACCCTCTTTATATGTCGCTTTAGAAAAACTACTGCTGTCTACAACTAGGTTAGTTGTGCTAAATATATGTAGCTATTCTAAGAACCTCCTATTTTAAGTTGATTAACACGGGTTGAGTACAAAAGAAAGAAGTGTATATTAGGGCTTGACCTGTAAACATTTTATTGAACAGTATAGGAGTGAAGTTTATTTTTTTTTTGTATTACCACAATAGACTTTTATATCTATACTAGCTTTTGTTCGCGGCTCCGCCCGCGTGAACAGCATTTTCCGGGATAAAAGTAGCCTGTAACCGTCTCCAGGGTCCCATCTATCCCTGTAGATAAATTCATCAAAATCGGTTCAGTGATTTAGGCGTGAAAGCGTAACAAACAAACTCACTTTCGCATTAGCTTTCACCCCCCTTTTCATCTCTTATTAAGTAAAACTTCCAAAATTCCTGAAACACGTATTTATTTGTTTTACGTCAGTAACCGAAATACAAAATTTTGTTTATGTAACTTTCAAAATGACGGACTTTCATACATATTATCATCCCCTATTTTGACCCCTCTGGGGTGGAATTTTCTAAAATCCTTTCTTAGTGGGTGCCTACATAACAAAATGAATATACAGTCCGAATTTTATGATTGTAGCCTTGATAGTTTGCGCTCGGCGATGATGAATCAGTCAGTCAGTCAGGACATGTTATTTTATAAATATAGATAAGAAATTTATTCATAACAACTGCATCGCTTACAGCATGCGTACTATATAAATATGAATTTAACAAGCTATTATTAAATATCTTGTGAAGAAAACAAGCGTGTCAAATACAAAGATATTTTTAGACACGCAATAGAATATTATCAAAAACTGAGGTACAAATTGTAACAGAACGCCATATCTAACACTTATGTAAATGGAAAGAATTTCTCGAGAATAATTTGCGTGGATGAGTTACCTATATAGAATAAATAAATACCTAAAATATCATTCTTAGATCAAGTCGGAGATATTCTCGAGAAGGCCAGGCTAGAAATACCCTAAACCGACATGCATGCATGAAGAATTTTATGAGAGAGTGAAGGAGGCCGAAGAGGTGTGTAAAGATCGTAGCAGGTGGAAGTCCATTGCCTCTGCCTACCCCTCTAGAGCTTCTCGGGAGAACCGGATATACTCTGACTGATCCTGGAATGCGATCCACATAAGTGGGTCACTATAACAGGATTTAATTAATTCAATCAGGCCCCTCGATTGGTTTCTTCTCTCTCCGAAATTCAATCAGGCCCCTCGATTGGTTTCTTCTCTCTCCGAAAAGGGAAGAAGCATTTATACAGACCGGCATGTTTCTGGTGATCACCCATAAACTCATTGTTTGTCGGTGTTCTTTGGACTGCACCACGCTTACCATCAGGTGTAGTGCAGTCACTTTGCCGTGTACGGATAAGAAAAACTAAGGAATGTGCGTTAAAGGTGGTGAATTAAGGTCCCAGGACTTAATTAGCGATTGGTTTACCACCACGCGGAAACAGATACAAACACTAGACCCCGTACAGGTCTATCAAGGTACATTGTATAATCGCCGCCATACGGTAAGTTACGCGGATTGGTCATATTTGATTTTGATACCTACACTAATATTATAGAGGAAATATTTGTGTTTTTTATGTAACGAATAAACTTAAAAACTACTGGACCGATTTTAAAAATTCTTTCGCTATCAGAATCCTACATTACCCTTGATAAACATAGGCTACTTTTTATCCCGGAAAAAGCAGATCACGCGGGCGGAGTCGCGAGGACAAGCTAGTATTAAAATAGGCGTACACAGACCCGTGTTGTAACGCGCGGTCTGTACAACCGGCTGAGTATTTTGCAATTTTCAATCGTTTCCATATCCTTTATAACTAGATATATTACAGTTCGAGTCATGCCAGTTACATTAATATGTTAATGTGTTCACTATTTATTTAAGGATTCGTAATTCATTTTTATTTGATTGAATGACGAGACGAGCAAGGCGCTCGTCTGATGGTAAGTCTGCCCATAAACAGAAGCAACACCACACAGAACTTTAAATTACAAAGCACCGCATGTCACTGAACTGCGTTCGTCACCCCGAGACATAAGATGTTAAGTCTGATAATGGCCAGTAATTTCACTGGCTTCAATGTCCTTCAGACAGGAAAATAACAGCTTCTTGGCGGTAGGAAGAGATAGCGGTGGTGCTTATCCAGGCGACCTCTGGCTAACCAGGGACCTACCACCCAGTAAACCTAATATGTAATTATCCATAAAACCATTTGGTGTCAGAACTCAGCATCTTGAAATTACACATAGCTTGATTTTGCTACAAAATATCATAAATTGTAAATGTTTTTTAATAGATGGGCAAACGAGCAAGTGGGTGACCTGATGGTAAGTAATCTCCATCTCCCATGTACACCCAAAATACTAAAAGAATCATAGGCGCGTTGTCGACCTTAAAGGGAAGGGATAATTAAGGGATTGGGAAGGGGAGGGGGATTTGGGCCTCCGGGTATCTCACTCACCGTACGAAACGCAGCAGCGAGCCGCTACTTTACGTTAGTTTTCTGTGAGACAGTGGTAACGATTCTGTCAGCCGGCCCATTCATGCTGTAGACAGAACTGTCTACAGCGTGGCTCTCCCACTTTCAAAAATATTAAATCGTGCCCTTCCAAATATCCTGGCATGATATGAAAAATACAAGTCATTTTATGCGTAATTATAAATACGAGTATATGTCAAACGACCAAGTGCTTTATTTGTATAGAATAAACACAGGTTTGTTCTGGGACAGATCGAGACTACGGCGTGGGGGTCATAATATGCAATACAACTAAAATTATTATTTAATGTAATTAATGAAGCAAACGTGTTACCGATGGATGTATTAAATTTTATAACATATTTTTTTGCATATAAAATAAAAGATTTTATTACGAAAGTATGCATAGGATACTTAGAACTATGAAATATTGTTGGAAGGCAAGTAATTCTTTAAATATTTTTATACCGTACCGTACCGTTTATGCCGTCGCACTGTTGGACATGGACCTCCTTTATTTAAGAAAGGGGTTAGCCTCAGTCCACCACCTTGGCCATATGCGTGTTGGCAGACTACACATACCTTTGAAATCCCCATGAAAAATACTCAAGTTCACAGGTTTTCTCACGATCTTTTTTCACCACAAAATCGAGCGATAATTAACAATTAGTACAAACGACACTTAGGCAAGTCAGTGCATGCATGCTCTTGGGGCAGGTTTTGAACTTGCGATTTTGCATTTGCGCCTGCGTCTCGGCAGTTCATATCACTCCCCCTGTGCTATCGCTGCACATAAATCAAAAAAGTGATGATATTTCTTGGCATAGTAGAGGCAAAAAAAGTCCTAATAGTAATCGTATGTATTTAATATACATTTTGCAGTAACGACTTTGTGACATCCTCTCGAGGAAGCCTTAATCGGTAGATTAAAATACAAAATAAGCAATGCACCAAAACTCTGACTGTTCTGAAAACAGCATTCTATTTTATCTTTTTAGGTTTCCGTACGCAATGGGTAGTCTAGTACTAAGCCTATCATACCTATATGTCGGTCTTTTCTACGGCTCTATATTTTGAACATAATATGTAGCCATCCGATTTTTTTTTTACAAAATATGTGCATTAAGACAGTGATCGTAACGAATAACAAAAAGAAAAATTATACGGCTGAGGATACCTTCCTAGGAGGAACCATCTGTATCACACTTAACCGGTTTATTTGTAGAGCCGAATAAATGTTATTCTTTACTTTCAACATGCCCCCACGGCGGGAACTCAAGTCCGTCCCTGCGCATCTCGGTTGTATGCAACCTACATTCTCGGTAGCGACATTATCCGACCACCACGTTGCCCCGACAAATCCACAAATACCAAATGTCTAAACAGAACAATTTGAAAGTTGCCGCATTTAACTCGGTTTGTGTGCGTTTCGTCATATTTGTTAGGGCGTTTACTGGGGTGCTTTGTCTTCGTCTAGAACTCTTAAATTAACAGCCTCAGTGGCGCAGTGGGCGAGTAGCCGGCTGCGAAACAAGAGGCGGTGGATTGGATTCTCGCACCGAGGCAAATGTTTGTTTTCTGAAAATATATGTTTCGGCTCTGGGTGGTGTGGGACCGCAAGTCCCTCGTAGTTTCTGATACCCACGATAAAGGTTGGCCTAGTGTGGGGAATGTATATGTGTGAGTGTTAGGTATATTTACTTATTCTTTATTTATATTTCTGCGTACAGTAAAACCTTGATCATTGTGGTAGTTTTTTCTTTAATTAATTTAATGATGAGACGAGCATGTCGCTCGCCTGATCGTAAGCGATATATCTGTACGTAAACAGAAACAACACCACATTAAAAATTGAATTACAAAGCACTGCATGGCACTGAACTGCGCTCGTCACCCCGAGACATAAGATGTTAAGTCTCATAATGCCCAGTAATTTCACTGGTTTCAATTACTTCAAACCGAATAACAACAGTGCTTACACACTGTTGCTTGGCGGCAGAATTAGACAAAACGGTGGTACCAACCCAGACGGCCTCTCGCATACGAGGGACCTACTACCTTGTCATTGTTAATTAACAATTAATACACACGTAACCTATGCTCTTGGTGGGAGTTTTGAACCTGCGACTTTCGTCTTGACAGTCCGTACCATACCCCGCTGAGCTATCACGGCGACTGCTTTGGAAATTGAAACTGTGAATCCCGTTGACCTAATCAATTCGAAGGTTGGCGTCATTAGGCCTAAAAGTGTCGCACAGCTTCCGTTGCAAACTCGTTAGCGTACACACTGACACAGTCATTTGCGCCATAAGATTTCGCAGGTGAACGTGCGTGCATCCTTCATATGTGGCGGAAACTAAAATTATTACACACGCTAGAAATACTAGTGTAGTATGTTCTTAATACGCAGTTGGTGGAAGGATATTCATATCCGGCCGGATAGACTGCTGTACACATGGTGTTAAAACTTGCCGTAATGGCCTATACAACTTGTGTGAATCGCGTTCCAGGATCAGCTAGTGTATATCCGATTCTCCCGAGGGGTTTGCGACATGACTTGATGGTTGATTGGGGCGGGTATACGGGTACATCCTTGTATTACTGTGCCTGCATCGGTTATCCGCGTGTCCTGTCGCAGGCCCCTCGATTTGCTTCTTGCCTCTCCGAATATGGAAGAAGCATTTATTTATTTATTTATTTTATTGCAGTCACTTTGCCGTGCTCGGATAAAAAAAAACACACGCCTGTTATCCCGAAGGGGTAGGTAGAGGTGTAAGCGTACACCCACATTTCGCCGCGCGCGCCATATCGCTCGAGTTGCTATATACGTCGAGCGTATTTCCGTCTCATGATATGATAGTGGCCGAGCCTATCGCCATACCGTGAATATTCCAGACACCGGGCTGATACTGCGCATTGCGTGATAGAAGATCCAACAATTTGTCTGCAGCATGAATGGACCGGCTCGACCGGGTCGTTACCACTGTCTCACAGAAGACCGACGTAAAGTAGCGGCTTGCTGCTGCGTTTCGTACGGTGAGTGAGATATCCGGAGGCCCAAATCCCCCTCCCCTTCCCAATTCCTTAATTATCCCTTCCCTTTAAGGTCGGCAACTCGCCTATGATTCTCCTAGTATTGTGGGCGTATATGGGCGGTGGAGATCACTTACCATCAGGTGACCCACTTGCTCGTTTGCCGGTCTATGCAATAAAAAAAAATGAAAAAATACGGACAAAGAAGTTTCTTCTCCTAGCTCTCCTTGTGAAGCGAATAAAGAGAACAATGCATACACAAATACAAAAAAGTAATGCACCAACAGTTACGCAACTAGTATCAAGATAAATTGCGAGTTGCAGAAAAACTCATACCTTGCATACAAATGATACATTCAACTCGCTTGCATACGAATGCATAAAAGATTCATGACAGGGGTAGACAGTCGCGGAATAACAACAGTTTTCCCCTTACCCCCCGCAATATATCCTTAAGAGAAAGTTTTTTTTGTATCCTAGCTAGGCAAAGCGACTACGCCTGATGGTAAGTATTTTTTATTGTATTTGATTGAATGACGAGACGAGCAAAGCTCGCCTGATGATAAACGCCACGCCTGCCCATAAACAGAAGCAACACCTTACAGTACTTGCAAAGCACTGCATGGCACTGAAGTGCGCTCGTCACGCCGAGACATAAGATGATAAGTCTGATAATGCCCAGTAATTTCACTGGCTTACAAACACAGTTGCTTGGCGGTAGAAATAGACAATATATAGTAGCGGTGGTACCAACCCAGACGGCCTCTCGAATACGAGGTACCTACCACCTTGTAAAAATGTATCGCCATCCAAGAATAGTGTCACCCATCGACAGACGATGTGTCTATCGTAGGTTTGCTTATGCCGGCCAGTCTAATTGCTTCTTCACACTTCAAAGAATACCATATTGTCGGAAGGAGGGAACATGTGTGCTGGCAAACTATTCCACAGCTTCCGGCAGAATATTAAGAATGTGAATGAAATTAGAGTGGTAGATTCACGCTGTTGACAATTTTGTCTACAGCACGAATGGGCCGACACGATTGGGATAACACAGTCTCACAGAAAACCTACTTCAAGAGGCAGCTTCGTTGAGTGAAATTTACGCAGACCCAAATCATCCTTCCCAATCCTCATTCATTTCAACACATCCATAATTCTTCAGGTATTCTATCATCGTTAGTTAGTATCATTCATGGGCAGCGGAGATCACTTACCATGAGGTGATTTACTTCAAGAGACTATCCCGCCCACACCCGCCACTGTAACTCCTGTGCACCAGGATCAACAGTGGCACGCATTTTTATTGACACCGAGCAATGAAGCTGGGCGAGTCTCTGGGAATGCCTAAATATCTTTGTCAGGTGACTCACTTGCTTATCTGCCCGCAACTGTTAGCAAAAAAAACCCATATTTTCAATCCTGATGTGTACATGAGACATGATTTCCGACATGATTCCGAATTCAATTGATCTGAAATCAATTGTACAGTACTTCCGAACCCCTTATCGATAAATAATTAACTTACATAATATGGTTGAGTGTTCAATATTGCATCATACTTATTTCCTAGGTTGCGGTATCAGTCGGGTAAAGTAAAAACTTATTGTAACAAGCAAATGCTTGACGACATCTACAGATATTTTGATAGACTTTTTCTTTCTCGGCTCAGTGCCAGGGTTTGCCTTCCTCTTAAGTCGCATCCACTTCGCTTCATCTTGAGCATCCACTGTAGTAGACCATTGGCTCTCATGTCTCCCTCCAATATATCAAACCAGAGCTCGGTCGGGTCGTCAGTGGGATCCTGCCCCTGGTACTAACTGACTCAGGCATTTGCGACCGACATACTCGTATAGTACAATGTACTCGTATAGTGAATGAGAGCAATTTCGGCAATTTTCAATGGAGCACCAGATCGAGATGAATTTTTGCATAGTTATTTTTTGGGCCGGAGTGTTTTTAACTTTTAACCCGAACATATGACACGAAAGACTTCCACGAGGACGGCGCAGCGAGCATAAGCTAGTAAAGAATAAATAAAAGCGGTATTTACGGAAGTTAATATAATAAGGCGTTTTCTACAAAACCGGTCATCGACACTGCATCTTTTACGTGATACGCCAATAAAAGAAAATAATGCTCGAGCGAATAAAAAGCGAAGGGAAACTCGATGTAATTGTGTTTTATTTATAAACAACAGTACATAATAAATAACAACTGTTCTTATGTATTTTTAAGCTCGAATTTTAAAATCGAATGTATTTATATTTGTCTGAATAAAGGCATTTATTGTATTCATCGGTGTAATTATAGTGCCTTTTTTATTTTTATATTATCATTATTTTTAAAATCACGTCCGTATAATGTAACACTTTCGTTTAATAGTTCGAATGATGAAACGAGCATGTTGCTTGCCTGATGGCAAACGCCTGCCCGTAAACCGAAACAGCACTACGGAAATTTGAATTACATAACACTGTATGGCACTGGACTACGCTCGTCACTCTGAGACATAAGATGTTAAGTCTCAATGCCCAGTAATTTTACTGGCTTCAATGTCCTTCAAACCAAACACAACAGCATTGACACACTGCTGCTGCTGGAATAGACAAAGCGGTTATACCAAGCCAGACGGCTTCTCGCATACGAGAGACCTACCATTTTGTAGAAATAAATACGCTGGCCTAATGCGGGTTGGCAGACTTCACATACCTTCGAAAATCTTATCGAGTTCTCAGGTATGCAGGTTACCTCACGATGTTTCCATCACCGTTAAAGCTAGCGATAATTAGCAATACATGTAACTTAGAAAAGTCAGAGGTGTATGCTCTTGGGGCTGGTTTCGAACCTGCGACTTTTGTCTCGACAGTCCGTACCACTCCCCGCTATAGCTCTATCGCTGCTATAGCAATTGCTGATCAACATATTACGCATTAAACAAAGGAGAGGCGCGGCAACTCTCACGTCAATAAGTTCGTGAAGGGCCATTATACCTGTACAAAATTGTTTTTATATCGAAAAATAGCTGTCGGATGATGTTGTAATTGTCTTGTGCGTCTGATAACTACAGTGGTCTCGAAAAAAAACCGCTTTTATATATAATTGTGCGTCGCATGCTTATTGTGAAATAAGATGTTTCGGTAAATGCCTAGGAAGACAAAAAAAACATTTACGATCTTTTTTATTTATTGTTTTTTTTTCTCTCTTATTTTACTACGAAGCTATGTATCTTGAATGCTGGATACAGTAGTAAATAGACGCCAGATTTATATCATGTCTTTTAAAAGTGTAACATTATGTAAAATGTAGTCTGTTGTCTGTATCTGTACCAATAAATAAATAAATATCCTTATTCTTCTTTTTTTGTATATTGTGTCAGGTAAATTCATTTAAAAAAATATGTTAAAGGTACAAGTTGGAAGCGGACGACATTACGCAGCAGCAGACGACGTGTAGTCGCTTCATGTCGCTACGACACGTCGTTACGACGTGTCGCTGCAGTCATGATTTCGAACCCGACTGCAGACGGCAACAGCAGATGGAATCCAGTTGGTACCGAGTGTTCCGTGAAACAAGATGCATTTTTTTATATCTTTTATTAGAATAGGAATAAGACGATGATGACTTGTTTTTGTTGTACTTGTACAGAAAAAGACGAGAAGCCATACTTAAATGCAGAACAAGTGAGGGAAGCTATTCAATATTGATTAAAAACCATTTGGAAAGCGATATTAAAGAATTCAGACAGTATTGTCGTTTGAATCTTGAAATTCATTTTGAAAAGAAACTCGCTGGACGTGTCGTTGCTCCGTCGTCAGCGGCACTACTGATCCGCGGTCGGACGACACTGGCGTCTGCCGCTCGACGACGCGTCGCTAGCTTCGTGTCGCTGACTACGGAGGTAATTTCATAGAAATACATAGAAACCAGTAGTGTCGCTGCGACACGTCGTCTGCTGCTGCGTCATGTCGTCCGCTTCCAACTTGTACCTTAAGGCTTAAATTCGATCGTATATTACTAAAGAAAACAAATATTTATTGAATCTTTAAAATGTTAAACATCATTAAGATTGTCAAAATTTATTTCTACCGTCAGTTCGGGATGCTGTTTCGATAAAGTAGAACGGGCAAGAAACCCTAATGGAACTCTTTTGTAAACTGTATTAAAATATTTGTACTACATTCAATTTTTTTTTTAAATTACATAAGACTTCTGTAGGGAATAAATATCCGTGGTTTATTAATTAAAATCTGCCCAGATACAATATTTTCTATGACTTTAATAACAACTTTAAAATACCTGGATACTGGTTGTTTGTACAATAATAGTAAAAAGTACAATATTGTAAAAAATATCTTTAAAGATATTTTGATAATGCGTATATATACTTTGAAAATTTTCAAAAAAGGAAACCTCAATCGCAAACTCTACGGAAAAGAATCTTTTCTGTTTATAAATATGGCCTCAAGCTTCATTCACAGTCAAAATAACAAAACCATAATACCTACCAAAGTAAGATTAATAGACAATAAATAATTTATACAACACAATTTTACAGAAACATATAAAATAACCTTAAACAACATGTCAACACGCAAAGTATGACATCACACAATAACTCCTCCTTCTCAAACTAGCCTTTTCACAAAACACCACATTCCGCATACAAACTACAACGTCCATTACATACGTATAAATGATCTACAAAGTGATCAGCGTAATAAATTTCTTTTGCAAAGAAACGACTAAAATAGTTAATGTCGCCGACTCGTAGGTGAGCGAGCCGGTGATAAAATTGGGCTCGCTTGGTATGCGCGAACGGTACAGTGTACACAATGTATCTGTCAATATACAGCGCGCTGTGCCCAAAATATTAGCTTTATTTTCTTCTTTACATAGTATAAAATGAAGTCGCTTCCGCTGTCTGTTCGCTTAGATCTTTTAAACTATTCAACGGATTTTAATGCTGTTTTCAGCAATAGATAGAGTGATTCATGAGGAAGGTTTATATGTATAATAAATACATATTATAGTACAGAGAAGCCCAAAAATTCAAACATTTGTAATGTGATGTCGTAACAAACGTATTTTTACCCGTGCGAAGGCGGCGCGGGTCGTTAGTTCTATATAAAAATCAATCCGTTCATTAGTCTCGGAAAAACTTCTAAACGGTTGGACCGATTTCGATGAATTTTTGTGTGTGTGTTTGAGTGGATCCCAGGATGGTTTAGATTCACAATTGGACCCGGTAGGTGGCGCTGCAAAATATTTTATTTATATGTTGCGGGTGAAACGGCGCGAGACAGCTAGTATTATAAATAAATAACGCCTCATCGGCCTAGTGGCAGCATACTATGGCAGAGAACCGTAAGGTTCGCGTTTCAATTCTCAAGTCTGGTAACCACAATTTATATTTGAGTTTTTGATCTGAAAACCCATGAATTGCCCGTTATTGGAATTTGTGTTATGGCGATAGGCTCGCCCCCTATCACATCATGGGACGAAAATACGCTCGGCAAAATGTGGGTGTACTATTTACACCACCTCTTTCGGGGATTACAGGCGTGAGTGCATATAAGATCGGTAACGCGACCATATTTTTTAAAGATTTGATGGTGTTCACGGGCGGTGGATATCACTCACCATCAGCAGCCTCTGCTATGAAAAACAAAAACGAGAAAACCCCTCCATCTAAATGTGGCTTAAACAAAACAATTGTGACATACACTAGCCGTCAAAAAAATAAGCGCCACAAAAAACTAACTTGAACGCACTGTAATCGTAAATAAGCAATGAATACTGTCAAAATATAACAATTGCGTTAATAAAAAACACCCGCCGGTTGACATTTAATGACACCACTAATGTACAGCGAGCCGCCGCGACCGGCCTGTCGTGTGTATTACCTCTCAATAATACTTCGCGAAATCATTTGCATTCATACTGTTTTAAATGTAGCGTCTTGTTTGTATGTTGACGCTTTAAAGATAGCATCATAATATTTAAACTGCTTTTTTTATCCGAGCACGACAAAGTGACTGCACTACACCTGGATGGTAAATGTAGTACTGTCCAAATAACTAGCTACCACCGACAAACAATGTGTTCATCTGTGGTCAGAATCATGCCTGTATAAATGCTTCTTCCTTCTTTGGAGAGTGAAGGATCAAATCGAGGGGTCTGCGACAGGACAGGCGGATGATCGATGCAGGCACCGGGATACAAGTATGTACCCCTATACCCGCCCCAACCAACCATCAGTCATGTCGCAAAACCCCTCGGGAGAACCGGATATGTACTGGCTGATCTTGGAACGCAATACACACAAGGTGTGTGGGACACTGTGAGTGGTTTTAACACCATGTGTACGGTGGTCGCTAACCGGGCGGATATGAATATTCTACCACCAGAGACTATCCCGTCCACACACACGCCACTGTAACTCCTGTGAACCAGGATCAACAGTGGCACGCATTTTGTAGACACCGAGCAGTGAAGCTCGGTGGTCTCTGGGAATGCCCAAATGTATTTATCCCGCAACGAAATTAATCAGATAGAAGGTTAGGGAGAGTTGGAAATCTTAATTGTCCACTTCCCTCCATAGCAAAGCGGGAGACAAAATAATGAATTGAGGAGGTATTAACCTCAAGTGTAAGGACAGTTACAACTGGAGAAGCCAGATGTAAAGCACCACGGATGTCTTTAAGTGGGTCCATAGGTATGGCAAAATCGCCGGAAAGCACGGAAATTCTTTCTAGTCTCCACAAGATCCATATAGTATACAACTCCACATGTAATTTGCATACTGTCTAACATAATTTCTACCACCAGCGACTTCAACCGTCTTCATCCTTCAACCGATGACCATCATACGTATAAACGATGGCCGAGTCACTATCATCATTTACATGCCACACCGGCTTTACCCACCAAAATCTCGCAGTGGCTAACTTCGTCCCAATAGCGACGGCTCCAGATTCTGAAGGTGAAAAGGGGCCCGATTATTGCAGGAACCGCCCCTGCGCTGTAACCTTAACTAAACTCAATTCTTGATCAACAACAGACTTTTATAATTCGCAGTGTGATATACATATCGATTGATTTAAAGAGAGAGATATAGAGAGAGAAAGAGATAGATAAACATCTAGTGAAGGTCTAGAAAACAATGTAGGTGTATATCGCATGAACAAAAATATTAAAGATGGCATTAGTAGCAAGGGAAAAATACTTACCAATGTTTTTCGTTTCCAAAAAAATCCCAATTCTGGGGAAGTGTCAAAATTAATTTAAACATCTTAACAATGGCATGTGTTGATGTATAAGATGAGAAGATCCGTTAATTTATTTTAAAACAAGCCAAACAATGAATGGTCGACAAAGATGAACTATGCAATCAACACACGTTTGGATCTCTACTCCCACATGAATCAAGCAAAGTCACGGCCTTTAACGAGTATCGTAAAAAAAATTATGACGCAACATAAAAATATCTAAAATGATCAGAGCCAGTACAAGGCTTAGGCGCCGCATCGATCGAAAAGCTTCCTACATTAGGACCACCTTCGGGGCGACTTTTTTTTAATTAACGTTCATCCATCCAGTCTGCTCCATTTACGATGTGTATGCAGAGTATAAATACCGTATGAGAGGTGACAATAGCAATCAGTAGCTATCGGGGTCTACACAGACAGCAAGATGAGATTTCTGGTCGGTTGATTTTTTTTTATTAGAAAAAAACGTGATAGTGCTTTGTGTGGTATTTTCTGTGACGTATTTGACGTGTTGGTAAAAATCAGTGGTGAAATTTGAGAAATATTTTTACAATTTAGATTTTTAATATTTTTGTGTTTGTTGGAATTATATAACAATTATTACAAGTCCAGTTCATATTCGTGGAAATTTAAATTAATTCTGGATAATTCTGGGAAAAATTTCGGTGGTTTTAATTAAAATTACATGAATTTTGGCTGTCCCAAAAAAATTGCCTCGACAAATATACGCACTCTTGCCTGTAGGCGGAGGTGTGACTCATAAACCTAAATTTCGCTGAGATTATTTCCATCCCGTGATGTGATAGGGAGCGAGCCTATCATAGATCATAGAGCCTATCATCATTATCATAATATTATTTAGATATTTTTGGAACGAAGTTCCTTACGGCAGGCTTGGAGGGGATAGGGATTTCGCTGCGTGACCGAACTGAAAAAAATGTGATAGTAAAACCGTAAGAAATATGCGTGGAAAAAATGCGTGGAAAAAATGCGTGGAAAAAATGCGTGGAATAAAACCGTTAAATGAGACTTTTTTTAAACTTAATTTGATATCTAGCACACAAAGTTAAAGTCGAAATTCCGTTAATAAAACAGATAGATAACTTATGACATTTGGAAATGTAGACGCGGTATGAAATTTGAATTTGAATTTTCGATTATAGAACACGGCCGTCCACCGTTTAGTAGCCAGTCTAAGTCTAAATTAATAAGTTTTTATTTATAATTACATAAGTTGATAAAAAATGCTATACAATAGCTTTACCGCGGCAGTCTCCGAGTGCTACACGTCTTTTTTTTATTTCTATTTTTCTATTCTATTTCTATGTAATTTTATGTTGTCAAACAAAAATAAAGAGACATATTTTGTTATTTTAGTTGATAATTTGTATTTTTTACAATTTGTGTCGATTCTACATTAGCCGAAGGAACTTCGTTCCTACCTGGTGTCCCACGACACACACCAATTTTTTTTTAATTAACCTGAATGACGAAACGAGCAGGTCGAACTGATTGTAGACTTCACGCCTGCCCATAAACAGAAGCAACAAGACACAAAACCTGGAATTACAAAGCACTGCATACTGGACACCGGTCCTGACCCCAAGATATAAGATGTTAGTCTTATAACTCCCAATAATTTCCACTGACTTTAATTTTCTTCAAACCAAAACATTATTATTACCGATAAGCTCGCCAACAACAAGCGACGAAGATGAGCTCGATGAAATTTGGGTGCATTACTTGCACCCTTGCCTACCCTTGGGGCCATAGGCGTAAGCTTAAGTTACGTAGATATCACCAAAAAACAATTAGACTAAGACTTCGAGATAGAAGGACATCACCAAGATGATCATATTTTTCAGATTGAATTCGAGATTTCAGAACCATGTATCGACAATTAGCATATTTTTTTCCATGCAAACTAAAAATACAATAATTGTTTGCACCTACACCACAAAAAGAATATGCATGTGGGCTACATAAATAATTCATCAATATTTGAAAGTGAAGAATAATTGCTGTAATGCCAACAAGGAATAGTTTACCTTCAATGTTGATGCATTATTTATAAATGCAACATTGTATTGACATTTTGTCACTTGTTTATCATAATGTAATCAATATTGTTTAATTAAAATAACTAGCCCGTTTTTTGTATAACAGAGAACAAATACATAAACAAGGGTACAAAAACTCTAATTGGTTAAGTTATTATCAAGCCAATAACTAATAATAACATATTCCTTCACAGGTTCTTTTCGCCGCCGGTCTGGCCTGCGCCTCCGCTGCTCCCTCCCACCTGCTGCCATACGCAGCGTACACAGCCATCCCAGCTATCCCCATCGCCCCTCTGCCCACGGTCTCTTCCGGAGACATCCAGGGCGCCGTCATCGACGCACATGTGAAGGCCGCCGACTTTGCCCAAGAATACGTCGACAAAGTCCGGCTGGTTTCTGAGCAAGCCGTCGAGAACTTGAACACACAGGTCATTACCACTGTTGACCAGAACAAGGAACGTTTGGCTGATGCCTTCTGGGCTACTGAGGACAAGAAATGGCAAGCTTTTGATGCACTGAAGACCGCTGAGGCTCAGATCGATGGTGCTATCGCGAGCAAAGCTGGTGTTTGGGCTAACACCGCTGCCGCTGCTCCTTACGTAGCAGCTGTAACTCCAGTCGCTCCCACAGCTTCCGCAGCCCCCGTACTCTACGGCGCTCCTGCTCTTGACAGCGTAAAAGTTGAAGCGGCCGCAAAAAGCGCTGAGTCGGCCAAGGAAGCTGAGGCTGAGAAAGAAAAAACTACTGAGGCTGCTGCCTCCGATGCTGTCGCTAAGCTGAAATCCAAAGCTGACAAAGCTGTCGCGGCCCTCAAATCTGCTGTGATCGCCCCTGTTGCCGTAGCCGGTGCGTTCCCATACAACGCTGTCTACCCGTACTCCGCCGGTTTGGCTGTCGCTCCTGCGTGGTCATCCGCCGTCGCTCCCGCGTTCACTTCCGCCATCGCTCCCGCCGTCGCTCTGACCAGCCCTGGGTTCAAATACGCCAGTACCGTGCAACACATTGGACCCCTCGCGACTTCAACCATCTTGAAAACTCAGTGGTGATTTGAATGAAATTTGAAAAATAGAATAATTTTGTACTATGTTCCAGAATAAAATAATGAGTTCAAAATTTATTTTTACGGTTTCATTTGTATTTTCTGTACTTTTGTTTAAACTTGATAGATATTCACCAAAGCTTTTGTATTGAACATATATTTTGTTTCTGTAAACATCCTATCAAAAAATAAGATTGGAGTAAATTATTTGTAGTTTAAAATCAAAATCTATTGTCTTTTTTTCTACTTATATTGCCCGTAATATCTAAAATGAGATGTCAAACATAAGTCAGTATAGACTGACATAATTATCAAGAATTACAATGCCAAAATGAGCCGTAGCGAGCACACATTATTTATGAAAATCTTCATTTTGTCGAAAAATTTGAATTGAAGCTTATAACTTCACAACTGTTACTTATAATAGTTCGAATATAATGTTTACTTAGATAGTGACCAAAAATAAATTTTCAACATTTTAATTGTATTTTTAAAGTGTAATTTTACCGTACTTACATGATTGGTGCAGTCTTTTGAAAAGATTTTGACAGTTTTGCTTCTTAATCAAAGCCATATATGAGGCTGCTAGAAGCAGAGTGGCCTAACAGCATTTTGATGACTTTTGGCCTATTTGTATTTTCGTCAATTTAAACCACGGCCGAAATGGACCTGTATTGCCATCTATGTCAAGATGATGTTACCAATTTTAGGTTAATTTTATGTCTGGTCTTGTAGATTAAAATTTTTAAATTACGAAAATACAAATAGGTCATCAAAATGCAGTTAGGCCACTCTGGTTCTAGCAGCCTCATATGTATACTCTTTCCCCGGTGTTATCTTGTAGCTATTATCCGTCAAATGCACCATATTGGATTTGATGGTAGATTTGGTATTATGTCGGACGAACCGACGTCTGACCTCCGCAACCCGCAACGAAAACCCAAATTTCGCCTTTGCCTCGTCCATTAATGAGTAGAGTCTACCATATGCGGTAAAGTTGGCTTTGGGCCTAAGATGTTGGTGGCCTATTTATACTCTTGAAACCATGTTGTGAACGAACATGGGCGGTGGAGATCAGTTATCATATCAAGTGATCCACTTGCTTGTTTATCAACCTATGCCATAAATTTCTTAAATTCAAATTCAATTTCTTCATTATGTAATCAGACCGCCAAGGGCACTTTTACACGTCATTTGAATCCGGTGCTTCGAAAAAGGCCTACTGGTTTCAGAAGAAGCACCAAGAAACTCAGCCGTCGGTCTTTTGTAAAAAAGAACTGTATTCTCCTTGGCTCTTTTTTGCGATCCGTTGAATATATTCAAAATAAGGTCGTGTCATACGTTTACAGTTTAAAAAAATGCCCATTGATCGCAATGACCCTTATCATCTTTTATACTAAACCATATTTATTTTATACAACACCCCACATATGCTCAATATCGGGCGAAATGGAAGCGTTGAAGTAGGAAAGCGGACCCTGGCACTAAAGCCGGCATAATACCAGGCTGGCCTCACCCCATTCGGTAAACTAAGATTATCTTGTATCGATGGTGTCAGGAACTACCAGAAAGTATCGATGTCGTAGCACCAGGCACTAAATATATTTTGTAAATCACATCTTTGCTTTGTCATCTGTGCTTACACACTGTTGCTTGGCGGTAAAATTATTGTTGTGTTTCATTATTATTGTGAAAAAATATTATTGTGTTTCGGTTTGAAAGACGTTGAAGCCTATAAAAATTACTGGGCATTAAGAGACTTAATATCATGTCACGGGGTGACGAGCGCAGTCCGGTGCCATGCAGTGCTTTGTAATTCCAAGTTTTGGATGGTGACGCTTCTGTTTATGAATATGTGTGAAGCTTACCATCAGACCGACCGAGCAATCTGCTCGTCTCGACATTCACGAAACCCGTTACAAACTGCGCCGCGAACAATGAATAAATGCTTGTTTACTAGAACCCTAGCTGGGTGCCAGCCTGACCCTACTGTAATCGACTTAGCCAACCCATTTGGAGGCGTTACATCTCTTCATCTATTAAAATAGGAGCCAATTTACGTGTCATGCGCTTGCGAATAAGAATCTTTAGGCACTTTGTATATACTAGTCACAACAAAATAAGGGTCACGTGTACTTTTCGGAATCAGTGACGATTTAATCATTGTTAGGTTGATTGTCGTGTTCATGTGTTAAAATGTAAAACGTCGTGTAGCCTAAACAAATCGTATAAAGAGCAAAGATTTGTATTATTGTATGTAACGAATAAACTTAATAACTACTAGACCGATTTCAAAAATTCTTTCACCATTAGAATCCTACATTATCGCTGAAGAACATAGGCTACTTGCTATCCCGGAAAAAGCAGATCACGCGGGCGGAGCCGCGAGGAAAAGCTAGTGTGTTATATTAAGTACTAACATTCGCGCATTTGTGTTTGGCTCCGCCCTCGTGAAGGGCATATTTCATACAACTGTTTTACCCCCTTAGGGGTGAAATTTCCAAAAATCCTTTCGTAGTGGATGCTTACAACATTAAAAGGCATCAACTGCGAAAATTTCATGTTTGTAGCCCCAGGGGCTTAGGCTTGGCGTTGAGGAATCAGTCAATTAGTCAGGACAAGTAATTATATATATTAGCATTTCTTTTTTATTTGATTGAATGACAAGACGAGCAAGGCGCTCGGCCGATGGTAAGCGTCACGCCTGCCCATAAACAGAAGTAGCACCTCAGACGGCCCCTCGCATACGAGGGACCTCCTGATATATGTATAGATTCCCAAACAGTAATACAGCATTCCACTTGCAATGCCCTTTAAGCGAATAGACTTGTTTTACTTTTTGTTGCTGCCCAATTCTACCCTATAGTTGATATTAATGTTAAGCTCGTATTTATCAGTCTGTTCTTCTGTGAATTGTTCGTTTTTCCAATTGGGTTCATGCGCCAATATTTTAAGATAACATGCCGTGAGTTTGACGTCACATGCAATTGACTATCATTACATTTAGATCTATAACACTTATTCAAGAAGGTCATTCGCAACGATCTGTAGTTTTATAGTTAGGTTTCGCAGAGAGCTATTCAAATTGCTTGGAATCGCTTTGAAGAGGACGGAATTTTAACCAGTAGACAGGCATCACGCAGACCTAATTAGTTGGAAGATCCCTTTTATGCGAGAGGTCGTCTGGGTCGAATTAGTTATTTGCGCCGCCACTGTTGTGTTTCGGTTTTAAGGAGATTGAAGCCACTGACATCAATAGGCATTATGAGACGTAAGGCATGTTACTGCCCTGCACCCGTGGGTCATAGCGTGATATACATATAAACCTACCGGGAGACAGTGAGAATTACATCTAATTCCGTTGCATAGTTTAGGAGAAATAAGCGGACAAACAGACAGACAGACGCGAACAACTACTTTGTTTGTATTAATAATACGATGTGACATTTATTCTATTTTTATTGTCGGATAGATTTAAACAAGCATTTTAGTCTGCACCGCATTTTAATACATTAAATAGTATAATGGTGATAATGGTGCTGGATATGTAATACTGTTAGATATTACATAATTGTTTGATATTATTTATTTATTTGCACATCATATACAAAATATGTATAACATCATCATCATCAGCCACAAGACGTCCACTGCTGAACATAGGCCTCCCCCAAAAATTTCCAGACCGACCTGTTGGAAGCAACGGTAGGCAGCGGCTTGGCCGTGCCCCTGGCATTGCCGATGTCCATGAGCGGCGGTGACTGCTTACCATCAGGCGGGCCGCTTGCTGGTCTGCTTATCAAGGCAATAAAAAAAAAAAAAAAGAAGCAGCCTGCATCCAGCGACTTCCTGCGATCTTTATCAGGTGGTCTGTCCACCTTGTAAATATCTATATAGGCGGACTTAATGATATCCCATACAAAAATAATAAAAAAAACATTTGGACTGAGTTGGAGTTATGGGGCACAGAGCTTTACTTTACAAGGTGGTAGGACCTTCGTATGCGAGAGGCCGTCTGAGTTGGTACCACCGCTTTATCTATTACTGTCGCCAAGTAACAGTGTGTAAGCACTCAGTGTTTGAGTTCGAAGGACATTGATATTACTGAGCATTATGAGACTTAACATCTTATGTCTCGGGGCGACGAGCGCAGTTCAGTGCCATGCAGTGCTTTGTAATTCAAAGTTCTGTGTGATATTGCATCTGTTTATGGGCAGACGTTGCGCTTACCATGAGGCTTGCGACTTGCTCGTCTCGTCATTGAATTAAGTAAAAAAAAAAAAATGCTTTTACTGATGAAAGTGAAGTATTTTTTTAGTGTTGACCGTCTCATAAGGATATTGAGTCGAGAAGGTGAGCGATTTGCAGATGCTCGCACTCACGAAAGTGATCGCTTTGTAGGGTCTAACGTTATGATGTAGGGCGGCATTAACCTTACTGGAAGAACGGAGCCAGAAATTCTCAACTATGATACACAGTAACAGCTGAACGCTACATCGAGGAAGTCATAAGATTCTATGTGAAAAAAAAGCTTATTTTGTTTTGACTAGTATAGTTGTAACATAGATTCCATAAGCCTAGAAAAGCTTTAGCATAAAAATGTCAAAGTTGCCTGTTGGTCATCTTAACTCGAGCTGAGTGTCAAACTTTTTTTTTTTATAGCATAGGCCGGCAAACGAGCAAATGGGTCACCTGATGGTAAGTGATCTCCACCGCCCACCAACCACCAAAAGAATCATGGGCGCGTTGCCGACCTTAAAGGAAAGGGTTAATTAGGGATTGGGAAGGGGAGGGGATTTGGGCTTACGGATATCCCAGTCACCTTACGAAACACAGCAGCAAGCCGCTACTTTACGTCGGTGTTCTGTGAGACAGTGGCAACGACCCGGTCGAGCCAGCGCATTCATGCTATAGACAAAACTGTCTACAGCGTGGCTCTACTACTCAAAAGCCTAATCCACCACCACCTAGTCTACCACTCCAGCCAGGATTCACTAAGACTGATGCCATTTCAATAACTCAGGATGTGCCCAAACGAATTTGAACATTTTAAAAACGCCAATTGTTAAATATGTATAAGATTAGGAGAACCGTTAATTTATTTCAAAGCCAACTAAAACAATGAATGGTCGGCAAAGATATTGTATCACACAATAAAACACACGTATCTAATCTACTTCCACACGAATCAAGCAAAGTCACGGCCCTTAACGAGTATAGTAAAAAATCAATGACGCAATACACAATATCGAAGTGATCGGTGCAAGGCTCAGGCGTCGCATCGGTCGAAATGCTTCCTACATTCCAACCACCTTCGGGGCGACTTTTTTTTTATTTACGTTCATCCATCCAGTCTGCTCCATTTACGATGTGTATGCAGAGTATAAATACGGTCTGAGAGGTGATGATAGCAATCAGTAGCTATCGGGGTCTACACAGACAGCAAGATGAGATTTCTGGTCGGTTGAACATTTTCGTTTATTAAAAACAAACATAGTGTTTTGTGTGGTGCTTTGGGTTTATGTGAATTATTTGGCTTTTGCTGAAATCAATGGTGGAATTTGAGGATTATCTTCATAATTATTTTTTATTTATTTTTGTGTTTGTTGGAATTTTATTACACTTGTTACTTGTGAAGTTCATAGTTGTGGTTTTCGAATTTAATATGGATGTTTTCGGGATTATATACTTCGGTTTAATGACACGCATGTAAGCTATCCCACAAATCGATACGGACAGCTCCTAACGATATCATGCGACAGTGAAAAGCTCGAATTAAACGTTGGTGAATTAGTTGCATCCTTGCCTATCGCTGGGTATAGGCTGGAGCTAAATTTATAAAGATGTTACTAAAGATAATTTTATAAATAGAACGAATATTTGAAGGTATCGGCAATTTTCAAAACGCGATCGCCGATTGGACCAATATTTCGAGATAGACAAAAGACATGAATACGATCATATCTTAAGATTCAATTCGGGATACCGCTAAAATCTATCAACAATTAGCATATTTGTTTTCATGCCGAATAAAAATACAATAATTCTAAACACAATAAAAAGAACATGCATGTGGCTAAATAAATAATTCAACGATAATTATTGAAAGTAAAGAATAATTGCAGTGGAGCAAACAAAGAATAGGTTGCCTTCAATTTTGATGTATTATTATAAAGGCGACACTGTATTGACATTTTGCCACTTGGATATTATTATGTATTTTATATGAAAAAAATTTACTTGCCCGATTGTAATACAGAGGACAAATACATTAAGGAGAATTAATAAAAATACAGAAATGCAAATTGTTAATAAATTATGAAACCAATAACTAAAAATAATCTATTTTTCCACAGATTGTTTTCGCCACCGCGTTGGCCTGCGCATCCGCTGCTCCCTCCCACTCCCACCTGCTACCATACGCAGCATACTCGGCCATCCCAGCAATCCCCATCCATGCCCTGCCCACAGTCTCAGCCGGAGACATCCAAGCCGCCGCCATCGACGCACGAGTGAAGGCCGCCGACCTTGCCCAAGAATACGTCGATCAAGCTCGGCTCGTGTCTGACCAAGTCGCCGATAACTTGAACACACAGGTCATTAGCGCCGTCGATCAGAGCAAGCAACGTTTGGCTGATGCCTTCTGGTCTACTGAGGACCAGAAATGGCAAGCTTTTGCTGCGCTGAAGAACGCCGAGGCTCAAATCGATAGTGCTATCGCGAGCAAAGCCAACATCTGGGCTAAAACCGCTGTCGCTGCTCCTTACGGAGTATACGGGGCAGCTGTAGCACCAGTCGCTACCGCAGCTTCCGTTGGCTCTGTGCTCCACGGCGCCCCCGCTCTTAAGAGCTATTCTACGCAAACCATTATCCATTCTCTTTCTGAAGCCTCTAAAGCCGAGGCAGACAACGCAAAAGCAGAAGCAGATAGCGTAAAAGTCGAGGCGGCCGCTAAAGCCGCTGACCTTGCCATGGAAGCTGAGGCGCAAAAAAGTGCTGAGGCTGCTGCCTCCAATGCTGCCGCTGAGCTGAAATCCAAAGCTGACGAGGCTTTGGCCGCCCTCAAATCTCCCGTTATCGCCCCTGTTGCCGTAGCCGATGCATTCTCGTACAATGCTGCCATCGACGCACAGGTGAAGGCCGCCGACCTTAACCAAGAATACGCCGACAAAGCTCGGCTTGTGACTGAGCAAGCCGCCGAGAACTTAAACACACAAGTTATTAACGCCGTTGGCCAGAACGAGGAGCGTTTGGCTAATGCCTTCTGGGCTACTGAGGACAAGAAATGGCAAGCTCTTGACGCACTGAAGACCGCCGAGGCTCAGATCGATGGCGCTATCGCGAGTAAAGCCGACATCTGGGCTAAGACCGCTGTCGCTGGCTACCCGTACTCCGGATTGTCTGTCGCTCCCGCGTGGTCATCCGCCGTCGCTCCCGCGTGGTCATCTGGTATCGCTCCCGTGTTGTCATCGGGTGTCGCTTCCGCGTGGTCATCCGACGTCGCTTCCGGGCTAGCTTCTGCCATCGCCCCCACCGTCGCTTTGACCAGCCCTGGGTTCAAATACGCCAGCACCGTGCAACATATTGGACCCCTCGCGACCTCGACCCTCTTGAAAACTCCGTGCTGAATTGATTGAAATTCGATAAATAAAATAATAATTTTGTACTATGTGCCAGAATAAAATCTATTAGTTCAAAATTTATATTTACGGTTTCATTTATGTTTTCTGTGCTATTGTTTAAACTCGATAGAAATTCACTAAAGCTTTTATATTGAACATATACATTTGTTACAATGATCATTTTGTTTCTCTAGACATCCTATCAAAAAATAAAGGATTGGAGTAAATTATTTGTAGTTTAAAATCAAAATCTATTTTCCTTTTTCTACTTATATTGCCCGTAATAGCTATCAATGAGATATCGAATATAAATCTATAACTATATATTTGACTGTATTTGATTAGATATATAATGAAACACCATGTCAAAATGAGCCATATCGAGCACGTTGAAATATTTTGTAATTTATTTTTGAAAATCTTAATTTCGTGAAAATATTTGGATTGAAGCTTATAATTTCACAACTGCTCGAATATACTGTTTATTTTGATAGTGACTAAAAAGACGTTATCAAGGCGCATTGCGATTGTATTTTTAAATGTACCGTACATGACTGGTGCAGTCTTGTGCAAAGGTTTTGACAGTTTTTTATTTATTGCGTTGATAGGCAGACGAGCAAGCGGCCCGCCTGATGGTAAGCGGTCACCGCCGCTCATGGACATCGGCAATGCCAAGGGCACAGCCAAGCCGCTGCCTTAACTGAAGCCATGCATGTCTACTCTCTGCCCGGTATTATTCTGGCTAATATGCGTCAAACCCACCTTCATATTGGACTTGACGCCTGAATTTGATGGTGGATTTGGTATTATATCAGGCGAACCGCCATCCTAGCACCACAACCCATGTTTCGCCGTTAATAACGCCAGGCAGAAAGAAATAAAATATCGGACATATAGGCCTCATCACATACAGTAAAATAAAATTCTCTTGTATCTTCGGTATCAGGAACTACAAGAAACTCTCGGTGTCATAACACCAGATATGAAATAAATATTTGCGGATCATATTTATGCTTTGTCTAATTTTGTCTTCAAGAAACAGTATATTAGCACTTTATTGTTTTAGTTTGAAGGGCACTGAAGGCTGAAAGTGAATTTACTAGGAATTATGATACTTAGAATAATATGTCTCGGGGTGACGAGCGCAGTCCGGTGCCATGCAGTGCTTTGTAATTCGTAGTGTTGTATGGTGGTGCTTCTGTTCATGAACATGCGTGGCGCTTATCATACGGCGAACGACCTGCTCGTCTCGTCATTAAAGCTAATCACACTAATATTATAAGTGTGAAAGTTTGTTTGTTTGGATGTTTGTCCCTCAATCACGCTGAAACTACTGAACGGATATTGATGCAATTTGGTATATAGACAGGGTATGAGCTGACTTGGGTGATAGGCTACTTTTTATCCCGGACAAAGCAGATCACACGGGCGGCGCCGCGAGCAAAAGCTATAAAAAAATTATTGTCTCGGGGCGATGACAGAACCCGTGCTCTTCCGTTTTACAGCCGGCCACTTGGCCACTGCGCCGTGAAAACTGTATAAATGCTTGTTTCATCATCATCATCATCAGCCACAGGACGTCCACTGCTGACCATAGGCCTTCCCCAAAGATTTCCAGACCGACCTGTTGGAAGCGACCTGCTTGTTTACTAGCACATTATCTGGGTGCCAGACTGACCCTACTAAATCAATTTCCTAATCAATTTAGCCAAAGGGAAATGCCCGCTTTTGGGCCCACGCGTTACACATATAATGTACAATACAAAAAATACTAAATTTTATCCTAAAACGAAAACACAAAACAAAGATCCAATTTACAAATGCAAAAATATTTATATCATTTTTGACGTGATAACGTCTTATAATTCGATAGAGCCGGCTGCACGCACGAAAAAACATGACTCATGCGTCGTTACCTCGCTAGATGTCACGTTCCATTTAAGGCTTGAAGTGCAAGCGAGAGCGCGGAACGAGCGACAAAGAAGCACAATCGGCCTTTGCGTTCGGCAGCGTTCGAGATTTAAAAAAATTAAAACATAAATATTAAATCTTCCACATATCACAACAACGTGTCTGAAATGACAGGTTAGACCAGCCATCCGTCAAAGGGAACATTTTCTCCTATATCAAACACATTGAGATTTACGAAAAGGACATTGTTCGTCGTCCATACATAGTTGGCCTAAGAACCAAAAGGTAGGTGAATTTACTTTTTGGGTTTTAGATAATGTATATATATTTGATTGAAACTATATTAAAACTACGGACACTTGAGAATTCCGAAAAATAAATAAAATACTTTCGGATTTTGAGGTTATAATTAGGCCAATAAATACTATCAAATGTCAAATGTTGTCATCTGTTAAATCATTTTGACGGAGTTTTGGCGGGAATTCCGACAGTGCGGTTCATCGCTGATTTTAATTTATTTCAAAAACTAGTTTAATGTGTTTGTTGTATAAAAGTGGTGTGGATTTGTGCAAAAAACATTTACGGCGATGCACAGTGTATGGAAATATTGAATTAAGTGAACAATGCACATTTATACTAGTAAAAACTATTAAATTGTAAAAAAAAATGACATAATTGTATTTATGCGTACAAATAAATCTAACTTGATCAATTTCATTGTGACTTCCAATTACCTCCTTCTCTATATACATACAAAGCTATTAAACAAATGAAATTAAAATTTTCTATTGAAAAATGCTACCATTCCATCAGTATTTTCTTAAGACGTTGTCACGTTCAAGTATCGTCAGTAAACCGACTTTACAGACAACCAATTTTTTATAACAATATTAAATCCCCTACATTTTAAGTGGCAAAAAGGCAAGCTGACAGCATTTAAAAAAAAACATGGCAAATGTCATTATCTGACACTGATTGTTTGAATGGGATCATTCAATTCGGCGCCTGTAGATTGAGCCGAAAACCTAGCACGATATCGGATCACTTATACGTATGCTTATGACCATGCCCATACCAGACCTATCTCTTTTACACGGTCAGTCACACATCCTTATAGACTAACTCACACTGAAACATTTTATTATGTATTACTTATTTCATTTATGTAAGACTTATTTCATTTACATTTTGGTCGACAACTCTCTAACTGGATGGCAAGGTATATTATAATACTATTGTCACTGCATTTTGGCAAAGAAGACTAAGAAGACTAGGTTGTTGTGCCCATGTCATGACATTGATACGGCTTACCTAGGTTGGGCTAAGTACTAAGAGAGTACTAGTAGTAAGAGAATATTTCACCTCCAAACTTTCTAGATACTTATTGGAACGGATATTAATCGCGTAAAATTCGAAGATATAAAACATTTCAAACCTGTTTAAATTTAAACCGTTTAAATAAATATTTTTAAAAGTGAAAACTGTCTCAAAAACTAAAAAAGCTAAGCTGTTTCTTGGGTTATTTTCCCGAGTTTATTTTCTCTCTTGAGATCTCTCTCATTGAACACCAACTGATTTGATTCACTTCTTTTTAAAGACTCTACATGTGTTCCATCGGGTTTAAGTTGGTACTATTCGCTGGCCACGGCAGCTCTTGTATACTTCTAGGGTGTTTCTTGTGACTCTACCAGTGTGGACGCATACAGTGTCATGCATCATTTTAAAATTTTAGCCAGTTCGTTGTACTAAAGGCTGCACATAGAATGTTATAGCTTCCTTGATATATTGATGAGCTTTGAAATAATACAAATTAAAACGGATTTTATTGCGGTTTTTCATGGCATTTGATCCCGACGTCCACCCCGTGACCACAAAGCCTGAAAAGCTTTCGATAAGTCGAGATCAAAATTGTCAAAAAACCGTAAAAAAATCCATTTAAATTAATTTTATTCAATTTTAATTCAATTATATCAACAAATTGTATCAAACAAAGTAGCTGTCTGCATCTGTCTGTCTGTTTGTCCCCTTATTTCTCCTAAACTATGCAACGGAATTAGATGGAATTTTCACTGTCATTTAAAGAATGTATCCCGGTAGGTTTATATGTATATCACGCTATGACCCATGGGTGCAGGGCAGTAACATGCCTGCGGTGAAACCGCTAGGGATAGCTAGTCATAAAACATTGTCTTGCGAAAGTTAAGGGGTTTGCACGAAGAAAATTTGTCCATTTCATATTACTCTCCTTCTTGAGAATGGCTGATCTTCGTGTAAACTAATTTTTATCGTTGGTAACGCGCTTGCTTGTTGTCTGGTGCAAGCGGGTATGCAAGGCGCAGGAGGTGACTTGCGCTCTCTGCGTGCACCCAAGTGATTGTAGCGGTCTTCATTCATGTTGGTTGATGTGGTTTTTTTTAAATAGTTACAACGATAAGACGAGAAGGTCGCTCGCCTGGTGGTAAGTGCCACGCCTGCCTATAAACATTTACAGTATCTCAGAGAACTTTGAATTAGAACGCACTACATGGCACTGAAATGTGTTCCTCACCCCGAGACGTAAGTTGTTATGTCCCATAATGTCCAGTATTTTCAGTGGCTTCAATGTCCTTCAAACCGAAACACAACAGTGGCGGCACAAATAGACAAATCAATCCAGACGGCCTTTCCCATACCTGTGGTTAAAATTCCGTCCTCTTCATATCATTTTGAATAGCTCTTTGTGTAAAACCCAACTGTAAAACTACAGATCGTTGCGAATGGCCTTCTTAAATTCTTATTATTTTATTTTGTTCTTTTACTAACTCAAAAATGAGTCTTGTTAATTGAATAAAAAGGTTTATTATTCAAGTAACAAGTTATAATTAAGTTATTATTATTATTAAATTAGTTTTATAACTTTATCTGTAATAGCCAACTCCATGTGACGTCGCAGCATGTTATCTTAAAATGATGCCGTATGCACTCTCATAGAAAAAATGAACTACTCATAGTAGAATAAATGAAAGGAAAATAATGTTAAAATCAATGTCAACGACAGGGTAGAACTGGACAGCAACAAAAAACTTACCAACTCTATTCACTTAAAAGGGCATTGCGAGTGGAATGCTGTACTACTGTTAGGGATTCTATAGCACGGTTCTACCACTCACTTTGTAGGAGTTTTTATAGAATAGAATACGACTGAAATTAAGTACAGATATTGCTTAATGAAAACGATGAAACAGCTGCTGCATGCTGCTGGTAGGATATTCATATCCGCCCGGATAGCGACCACCGTACACATGGTGTTAAAACCTGCCATAGTGACCCTCACACTTTTTCCGATTTTCCCGAGGGGCTTGCGACATGACTTGATAGTTGTTTGGGGCGGGTATAGGGGTACATCCTTGTATCACTGTGCCTGCGTTAGTTATCCGCCTGTCCTGTCATAGGCCCCTCGATTGGCTTCTTCGCTCTTTGGACTGTGAAGCAGCATTTATATAGGCCAGCACATCTTGATGACACGTTACAACCACGAAGTTAATGCCATTTTCTAGGCAATAATATCAGACATAACTATGCTTAATTTGAAGTTAATTGACACTGGCGTCTCGAGATATAAGGATTTAAATGGAAGTATAAGTTAATTTGTGACTTAACATTTTTTTTTAAATTGCAATTTAGCTCTCTAAAAATATTAGTTAACCAATAGCTTACTTATAAAGAAAATTTGTTTGTAGATTTAGTCTTAAATCCAAACAATTAAAAACGCTGCACCGAAAACACTGAAGTCATTTTAATTTTGGTGCCTTTGAGACCTTGGCAATAGCTCAAATTAACGACCGTTAATGTTAAAGTTGCCTGTTGGTCTTTTTTAACTAAGACGGGTTCTTTGTTTTTTTTTTCATTTGATTGAATGATGAGGCGAGCAAAGCGCTCACCTGATGGTAAGCGCAACGACTGCCCATAAACAGAAGCAACATCACACAGAACTTTGAATTACAAAGCACTGCATGGCACTGAACCGCCCTCGTCACCCTGAGACATAAGATGTTAAGTCTCATAATGCCCAGCAATTTCACTGGCTTCAATACCCTTCAAACCGAAACACAACAGTGCTTAAACACTGTTGCTTAGCGGCAGAAATAGACAAAGCGGTGGTGCCAACCCAGACGGCTTCTCGCATATGAGTCACCCACCAACTTGTGAAGCCATTAGTGCCATTTTAATAAATGAATTTGAACATTTAAACGCCACCTATCTAAATATATAAAACTCAAAGGTGACTGACTGACATAGTGATCTATCAACGCACAGCCCAAACCACTGGAGGGATCGGGCTGAAATTTGGCATGCAGTTAGATGGTATGACGTAGGCATCCGCTAAGAAAGGATTTTGATAAATTCTGCCCCCAAGGGGATAAAATAGGGGATGAAAGTTTTATCCCGGAAAATGCTGTTCACGCGGGCGGAGCCGCGAGCAAAAGCTAGTTTAATGTATAAGATGGATTTATAAGAACCGTTAATTTATTTTATAACCAACCAAAACAATGAATGGTCGGCAAAGCCGAACTACAAAATCATACACAAGTTTGGCTTTCTACTTCCATATGAATCGAGCAAAGTCACAGCTCTTAACGAGTACCGTACAAAAATTAATGACGCAATATAAAATACCGAAATGATCGGACCAAGTACAAGGTTCAGGCGCCGCATCAGTCGAAATGCTTCCTACATTCCGACCACCTTTGGGACGACTTTTTTTTAAATTTACGTTCATCCATCCAGTCTGCTCGATTTATTATGTATATGCAGAGTATAAATACGGTCTGAGAGGTGATGATAGCAATCAGTAGCTATCGGGGTCTACACAGACAGCAAGATGAGATTTCTGGTCGGTTGAACATCTTCCTTCATAAAAAAAATATAGTGCTTTGTGGTGCCTTGGATTTTTGTGCCGTATTGACTTTCGATGAAATCAGCGGTGGAATTTGAGGATTATCTACATACTTGCATTTTTTTTTTGTTGGAATATTATTATATATGTTACTTGAGCAATTCATATTCGTAGGTTTAGAATTAATTATGGATAATTTCGGATTAATTACTCCGGTTTTTCATGACACGCATGTTAGCTATTCCAAAAATGTTCAACATCATCATAATAATATAGATATTATTACTGATAGCTTCTATCGTCATTATGTGACGAAGATAAGTTCGTACGAAATGTGGCTGCATTATTTGCATTCTTACCTACTTCTTCGGGGGTATGACCGTGAGCTTAAGTTATGTAAATATAACATAAAATAATAAATGGAACAAATATTTGAAAGTATCGATAATTTACAAAACGCGATCGCCGATCAGGCGAAGATTTCGGGATACAAAGACAAGAAGATGATCATATCTTAAGATTCACATAACTAACAAAAATCTATATTTTCACAGATTGTTTTCGCCGTCGCTTTGGCCTGCGCCTCAGCTGCTCCTTCCCACCTGCTGCCATACGCAGCGTACACGGCCATCCCTGCAATCCCCATCCGCACCCTGCCCGCAATCTCATCTGGAGACATCCAAGCCGCCGCCATCGACGCACGTGTCAAGGCCGCCGACCTTGCCCAAGAATACGTCGACAAAGCTCGGCTCGTGTCTGAGCAAGCCGCCGAGAACTTGAACACACAGGTCATTAGCACCGTCGACCAGAACAAGCAACGATTGGCCGATACCTTCTGGGCTACTGAGGACAAGAAATTGCAAGCTTTTGCTGAGGCTCAGATCCATGGTGCTATCGCGAGCAAAGCCGATATCTGGGCAAAGACCGCTGTCGTAGCTCCTTACGGAGCAGCTGTAGCACCAGTCGCTACCGCAGCTTCCGTTGGCTCTGTGCTCTACGGAGCCCCCGCTCTTAAGAGCTATTCTACGCAAACCATCATCCATTCTCTTTCTGAAGCCTCTAAAGCCGAGTCAGGCAACTTAAAAGCAGAGGCAGACAACGCAAAAATTGAAGCGGCCGCTAAAGCCGCTGAGCTTGCTAAGGAAGTTGAGGCAGAGAAGGAAAAGATGGTTGAGGCTGCCGCCCCCGATGCTGCCGCTGAGCTAAAATCTAAAGCCGACGAGGCTTTAGCCGCTCTCAAATCTCCCGTTATCGCCCCTGTTGCCGTAGACGATGAGTTCCTGTACAACGCTGCCATCGACGCACATGTGAAGGCCGCCGACCTTAACCAAGAATACGCCGACAAAGCTCGGTCCATGTCGGAGCAAGCCGCCGAAAACTTGAACACACAAATTTGGGCTACTGAGGACAAGAAATGGCAAGCTTATGATGCACTAAAGACCGCCGAGGCTCAGATCGATGGTGCTATCGCAAGTAAAGCCGACATCTGGGCTAAGACCGCTGTCGCTGGGTACCCGTACTCCGGATTGTCTGTCGCTCCCGCGTGGTCATCCGCTGTCGCTCCCGTGTGGTCATCTGGTATCGCTCCCGCGTTGTCATCTGGTGTCGCTTCCGCGTGGTCATCCGGCATCGGTTCCGGGTTTGCTTCTGCCATCGCCCCCACCGTCGCTCCGGCCAGCCCTGGGTTCAAATACGCCAGCACCGTGCAACACATTGGACCCCTCGCGACCTCGACCCTCTTGAAAACTCCGTGCTGATTTGATTGAAATTCGATAAAAAATTATTTTGTACTATGTGCCAGAATAAAATCTATTAGTTCAAAATTATATTTACGGTTTCATTTGTGTTTTCTATACTATTGTTCAAACTTGATAGAAATTCACTAAAGCCTATAAATTTAACATATACAGATAATGAACATTTTGTTTCTCTAGAAATCCTATAAAAAAATAATGGATTGGAGTAAATTATTTGTAGTTTTAAATAAAAATCCATTGTCCTTTTTTCTACTCATATTGCCTGTAGTAGCCATAAATGAGATATCGAATATAAGTCAGTATTACTATATATTTGACTTGATTTGATTGATTATCAAGAAAGACAATGCCAAAATGAGCCATAGTGAACGCGTTGAAATCTTTTGTAATTTATTCTTGAAAATCTTCATTTCGTGGAAAGATTTGTCTTGAAGCTTATAATTTCACAACTGTTCGAATACAACGTTTATCTTGATAGTGACAAAAAGGAAATTTTCAAGGGGTATTGCGACTGTATTTTTAAATGTCGCTTTACCGTACATGACTGGTGCAGTCTTGTGCAAAGGTTTTGACAGTTTTATATTTATTGCCTTGATATGCAGACGAGCAAGCGACCCGCCTGATGGTAAGCGGTCACCGCCGCTCATGGCCATCGGCAATGCCAAGGGCACAGCCAAGCCGCTGCCTAACCATTTGCTGCTTATTTGAAGCCATGCATGTCTACTCTCTGCCCGGTGTTATCCGGGCTAATATGCGTCGAACCCACCTTCATATTGGACTTGACGCCTGAATTTGATGGTGGACTTGGTATTATGTAGGGCGAACTGCCGTCTGACCCCCACAACCCGCAACGGAAACCCAAATAAGGTTATCTTGTATCTTCGGTGTCAGGAACTACAAGGAACTCTCGGTTTCATAACACCAAACATGAAACAATTATTTGCGGATCACATTTATGCTTTGTCTAATTTTCCCACCACAATATGTAAGCAACAGTGCTTATGTGTTTCGGTTTGAAGGACATTGAAGCCAGTGCAATTACTAGGCATTAAGAAAATAATATGTCTGGAGCGACGAGCACAGTCCGGTCCAGTGCTTTGTAATTCCAAGTGTTGTATGGTTATGAACATGCGTGGCGCTTACCACCAAGCGAGTGACTTGCTCGTCCTGTCATTGTAGCTAATAAAAAAAAATGTCTCGGTGCGATGACAGAACCCGTGCTCTCCCGTTTTACAGCCGGCTACTCGCCCATTGCGCCGCGAAAGCTGTATAAATACTTGTTTACTAGCACCCTAGCATGGTGCTAGCCTGACTCTACTGTAATCGTTTTAGCCAAATTTCAATAGTATGCGCTACATATCTTCATCTTTAAAATAGTTGTCAATCTGAATGTAGTGCACTTTCGAATAAATCTTTAGGCACTTTATACTAGTCACAATAAAATAAAGGTCACTTGTACATTACGGAATCAGAGTGATTTAATTACTTTTTAACCGTATTCATATGTTAAAATGTAAAGCGTCGTGTAACGTGTTATATTACTAATTGTTGCCCGCGGATCCGCCCGCGTGAATGTCTGTTTCTGAGATAAAAAGTAGCCTATGTTTTATTTCATGTTATGGTCTATTTGTATTCCACTTTGAAGCTTGTAATTGAAATTTTAGAGCGGCCCAAACAGTAGTGCAGCATTCCACTTGCAATGCCCTTTTAAGTGAATAGAGTTGGTAACTTTTTTATTGCTGCCCAATTCTACCTTGTCGTTGATATAAATTTTAAGTTAATTTTTCTTTCATTTGGTTCTTTTTTCCAAGTTAGTGCATACGACAACATTTTAAGATAACATGTTATGATTTCCTATGTTAACGCTACACATTGAAATAAAACTAATTTAAACGGATTTTATGGCGGGTTTTAATTTTAGTTTTGATCCCGACGTTTCGAAAGCTTTTTAGCCTTCGTGGTCACGGGGTGTACTCAGTGGCTCAGTTCATCCCGTTTATATTAGTTTTATTTCAACATGCTATGAGTTCGACGCTACATTGACCTGGTTACTACAGATATAGCCATAACACTAATCCAAGAAGATCATTCGCAACGATCTGTAGTTTTGCAGCTGGTTTTCTCGTAGATAGGTTTTCAAACAAAATATTTTTCTAATATATTTATTCTTAGTCTTTCTTTTCTTATTTTCAACGTGCTTAGAATCGCTTTCAAGAGCATGAAGTATTAATTTGAGGATAAGGAACAGACAGGCCTTACTAGGTGATAGGTCGCCCGTATGAGGCCGTATTTTTTTTTTATCTGAGCACGGCAATGACTGCACTACACCTGATGGTAAGCGCAGTGCGGTTCAAAAAAACAGCGACCACCGACAAACAATGAGTTTATCGGTGGTCACCAGAATCATGCCGGCCTGTATAAATGCTTCTTTACACTCCGAAGAGGGAAGAGGCAAATTATATTGGGCCATAGACCTTGTTACTGAAGAAAGCAAAGTATTTTTAAGTGTTGACCATCTTATAAGAATATAGACAAAAAAGTGAGCGATTTACAGATGCTTGCATTAACCAAAGTGATCGCTTAATGTTATGATGTGAGTAGGCATTAACATAATTGCAGCTGAATAATATATCAAAGAAATTAGAAGACTCTACGTGGAGCCATTTGCACATTGACCTGGCTGAAATTTTAAAATTATGCATGACACTGTACGCGTCCACACTGGTAGAGTCATAAGAAACACCCTAGAAGTATACAAGTGGTGCCGTGGCCAGCGAACGATACCGACTTAAACCCGATGGAACACATGTAGATTAAAAGAAGTGAATCTAATCAGTTGGTGTACAATGAGAGAGATCAAGAGAGAAAACGAACTCGGAAAAGTGCCTCAAGAGACAGCTTAGCTTCTTGGTATTTGAGACAGTTTTAACATTTATAATATTTATTTAAACGATTTATATTTAAACAGGTTTGAAAGTTTTTATACCTTTGAATGCTACATGATAAAAACCCGTTGAAATAAATATTACAGTATGTACACAAATCGCGAAAGTTTTAACTTGTGTTAAACACTTTTTATTAGAAACTCTATTCCTTTCATAGTTTTATAAAACGCATTTAAGAGCATATAAATGAAAAACATGTACCGCGGTTTAGATTAAATGAATAAAACTGTCAGGATAAAAGTGGTAGAACCACGCTGTATAAGTGGTAGAGCCACGCTGTATAAGTGGTAGAGCCACACTGTAGACAGTTTTGTCTACAGCATGATTGGGCCGGCTCAACCGGGTCATTACCACTGTCTCACCCGACGAGAAAACCCGAGAAAACCGACGTAAAATAGCGGCTTACTGCTGCGTTTCGTACGGTAAGTGAGATATCCGGAGGCCCAAATACCCCTCCCTTTCCCAATCTAGTTATCCCTTTCTTTTAAGGTCGGCAACGCGCCCATAATTCTTCTGATATTGTGGACATACATGAGCGGTGGAGATCACTTATCATCAGGTGACCCACTTGCTCGTTTGCCGATCTATGCTATATAAAAAAAAATGCCAATAATCGCATTAGTGTAACCCTACTACACTAAAACGCTGCACCGCAAACACCGAAGTAATTTTACATCTTGGTAACAGCTCTAATTAACGGCCGTTAATGTCAAAGTTGCCGGTTGGTTATTTTTACTTGAGCAAACTCCAGAATTCACTAAGACTGATGCCATTTCAATACCTGCGGATTTATCAAAATGAAATTGAACATTTTAAAAACGCCACATGTTTAATGTATAAGATTAGAAGAACTATTAATTTAGAACCAACCAAAACAATGTGTTTTTTTTATTAGATAAAAGGCATAAAACAGAAAACAATCAATTACAATTATTAATACTTAAATACTAAAAAACTTAATGCTCTGTATCGTCTTCCTAAGTATATGCCCTAATAAAAGCACAATGCGGCAGTCTTCCACTAAGATAGAAAGAAAAATATAAATTTACAGCCTACTAACTTAGGTTTTTTTCAACACTACGCAAAAAAGGCTAGGTCTTTTTTTATAGAATAAGCCGGCAAACGAGCTAGTGGGTCACCTGATGGTAAGTGATCTCCACCGCTCATGAACGCCCACCACCAGAAGAATCATGGGCACGTTGCCGACCATAAAGGAAAGGGATAATTAGGAATTGGGAAGGGGAGGGGATTTGGGCTTCCGGATATCTCACTCACCGTACGAAACGCAGCAGCAAGCCGCTACTTTACGTCGGTTTTCTGTGAGACAGTGGTAACGACCCGGTCGAGCCAGCCCATTCATGCTGTGGCTCTACCACTCAAAATGGTACATACACACACACTCTTGCTGTTCATGATATCAATTGAGTTGTCTTTTGCATACAGTTTATTGTATAACCGACACATCCGTATGACTGGGTTATAGTAGGATGTGTTATTTACAAACGCGCAGAACGAAGATGTTTGGATTACGGCTCCTAAATTTTGTATTAATTTTTTTAATTATGAATAGTCAGTAAAGACGACTCACACAATCAGACACACGTTTTCCTTTCTACTTCCACATGAATCAAGTAAAGTCACGGCCCTTATGGAATATCGTAAACAATTAATGACGCAACATTCAATATCGAAATGTTCAGAGTAAGTACAAGGCTCGGGCACCGCATCAGTCGAAATGCTTCCTACATTCCAACCACCTTCGGGGCGACTTTTTAATTTACGTTCATCCACCCGGTCTGTTCCATTTACGATGTGTATGCAGAGTATAAATACGGTCTGAGAGGTGATGATAGCAATCAGTAGCTATCGGGGTCTACACAGACAGCAAGATGAGATTTCTGGTCGGTTGAAAATATTCTTTTATTAAAAAAAATATAGTAAATTGTGTGGTTAGGATATTGTGACGTGTTTGGCTGTTGATAAGAATCAGTGGTGAAATTCGAGGATTATTTTTATAATATATATTTTTTATTATTGTTTGCTGCAATTTTATTACAATTGTTACTAGTCAAGCTCATGTTCGTGATTTCATAATTAATTATGGTTGTTTTCGGGATTAATTACTCCGGTTTTGATGACACGCATGTTAACTATCTCAAAAAAGTTGTAACATCATCATAATATATAGATACTAGCTGTCCCTCGCGGTTTCACCTGAACCTGAACCCTGCTCCCATCGGTCATAGCGTGATATACATATAAAACTTCTTCATGAATCACTCTATCTATTGCTGAAAACTGCATTAAAATCAGTTGAATAGTTTAAAAGATCTAAGCTAATAGACATCGGAAGCGACTTCATTTTATACTATCTAAAGATTAGCGATCTCCTATAGATATCATGGGACGAAGATAAGCACGGACGAAATTTAGTTTTAGTTAGTTACATCCTTGCCTACCCCTCCGGAGTGAGCTTAAGTTATGTACATATTACTAACAATAATAAATGGAACAAATATTTGAAAGTATCGATAATTTAAAAAACGCGATCGCCGAATAGACCACGATTTCGGGATAGAAAGATGAAGACAAGAAGATGATCATATCTTAAGATTCAATTCGAGATACCACTAACATCTATCAACAATCAGCATATTTGTTTTTATGCAGACTTAAAATACAATAATTCTAAGCCCAACAAAAAGAATATGCATGTGGCTAAATAAATAATTCATCAATACTTGAAAGTAAACAATAATTGCAGTAGAGCCAACAAAGAATGATTTGCCTTCAATTTTATTGTTTTATATTTATAAATGCAACACTGTACTGACATTTTGCTACTAGTTTATTATCATATATTTTATATTTAACAATAATTACTTGCCCGGTTGTAATACAGAGGACAAATACATTAATGAGAAATAATAAAAATACAGAAATGCAATTTGTAACGAAATTATTAAAACTAATAGCTAAAAATATTTATTTTTTTCTCAGATCGTTTTCGCCACCGCGTTGGCCTGCGCCTCCGCTGCTCCCTCCCACTCCCACCTGCTTCCATACGCAGCATACTCGGCCATCCCCGCAATCTCCATCCACGCCCTGCCCAAAATCTCATCTGGAGACATCCAAGCCGCCGCCATCGACGCACATGTGAAGGCCTCCGACTTTGCCCAAGAATACGTCGACAAAGCTCGGCTCGTGTCTGAGCAAGTCGCCGAGAACTTGAACACACAGGTCATTACCGCCGTTGACCAGAACAAGGAACGTTTGGCTGATGCCTTCTGGGCTAATGAAGACAAGAAATGGCAAGCTCTTGATGCGCTGAAGACCGCCGAGGCTCAGATCGATGGTGCTATCGCGAGCAAAGCCGATGCCTGGGCTAACACCGCTGTCGTAGCTCCTTACGGAGCATACGGAGCAGCTGTAGCACCAGTCGCTACCGCAGCTTCCGTTGGCTCTGTGCTCTATGGCGCCCCCGCTCTTAAGAGCTATTCCACGCAAACCATCATAAATTCTCTTTCTGAAGCCTCTAAAGTCGAGGCGGCCGCTAAAGCCGCTGAGCTTGCCAAGGAAGCTGAGGCAGAAAAGTTTGCTGAAGCTGTTGCCTCCAATGCGGCCGCTGAGCTGAAATCCAAAGCCGAGGCTTTAGCCGCCCTCAAATCTCCCGTGATCGCTCCTGTTGCGGTAGCCGGTGCCTACCCGTACTCCGGATTGTCAGCGTGGTCATCCGCAGCCGCTCCCGTGTGGTCATCTGGTATCACTCCCGCGTGGTCATCTGGTGTCGCTTCCGCGTTGTCATCTGGTGTCGCTTCCGCGTGGTCATCCGGAATCGCTTCAGGGTATGCTTCTGCCATCGCCCCCACCGTCGCTCTGGCCAACCCTGGTTTAAAATACGCCAGCACCCTGCAACACATTGGACCCCTCGCCTCGACCTCGACCCTCCTGAAAACTCCGTGCTGAATTTATTGAAATTCGAATTTTGTAATATGTTCCCGGAATAAAATCTATCAATTCAAAATTATTGTTTATTATTTTTACGGTTTTATTTTGTCTCTTTTCTATACTTTTGTTCAATCAATTCACCAAAGCTTTTGTATTGAACGTACACAATTATAGAACGGTTTGTTTCTGTAGATATCCTATCAAAAAATAAAAGATTGGAGTTAATTATTTATAGTTTAAAATCAATATCCATCATTGACATATTTTATTTACATATTGCCTATAATATCCATAAATGAGATTTCAAACAGAAGTCAGTACAAACCAGATATCTTATTACATTATATAGTAAGTATATATTTCACTAGATTTTCAAGCTCAAGAATGACGAGAGTAAAAAACGAGTCATAGCGAGCGCGTTGAAATCTTTTGTACTCGTATTCTTGAAAATTTTGCGTCGAAAGATTTGAATTGAAGCTTACAATTTCACAACTTATTGTCCGAAAATAATGTATACCTGGATAGTGACCAAAATACGTTTTCAAGGTGCATTTCGATTATCTTGTTCAATATAATAATACTATATATGGACAACTGGATTTCGCCGCGTTGCATCCAGTGATAGAGCTCAATGATTTTTGTTTTGCCAATAGTTTTAAAAAACATGACGTTTCGGTAAACCGGTGACGTTTTGGTGACCATAGTCCATATCGCCCCCTCTCAAAATTCATAATAATATCCCATAATTACAAGAAAAAAAAATTGAGTTAAACTGTTTAAATTGCTGTGTTTTTTTTACACTGCTATGTATATTATGTCACCGTGACAAGATCTTTAAATGGATAATACCATGAAATACTCGAATAATTCATGAAATGGTCGCATTTTTTGAAATACCACACTATTAGTTGAACATTTCATGATATGGCTTGACGAAATTATATAATCAGAGATTTTGACAATATAATAAAAACTAAACACATGGCTATTTCATGACATCATATGGTCAAATATTGTAACTTCGTATCGTAAAATAGTTACATTATCCAAGTGATGTTTAAGGAAAGTAGGATGAACACGCAACTAAATTCGAAAAACTATTACTGACTTACAAAATATGACTTATAGGAATCTGTGGATGACGAGTTGTTAATAAAAAAATGTATGCACGATGTTTACGCCGTTATAACGCGAAATTATGTAAAAATAGGACGAAATAAACGTCAGCCTTTGGCATTTATTGACACAGTTGAAACCTAACATCTCAATTGAGAATAAAAAATAAGTTCACAGCCAATAAACAGATACAACACTCAGAACTTTGAATCACAAAGCACTGCACTGGACTGCGTTAGCCACCCCGATACAAAGTTGTTAAGACTCATAATGCTCATAATTTTCACTGGCGTCAATATCATTTAAACCGAAACACAACAGCTGATTAGAAGCAGACTTAGCCAGCTTGGTTGTTCCAGCCCAGACGGCCTCACGCATACGTGTGTATAGTTAAACGTCGATTGACTAATCCTTGACGATTCAAAGATAATAACAATATGTAGGAATAAAAGTAATAAAACGGATTTTATCGCGGTTTAACAATACAATAACAAAAAAAAAGAAAGCCGCAGCTCAGCGCTGTTCCTGATTAACATTTAATAGCAAAGTCACCTTACGTCTAACACTTGTTCTAATGATATAACCTTTCAATGTTAGATTAATAGCAATTTTACGCTAAGTGCAATTGCTTGTGTATCAATACATTTTACAATGACTGGCTTATTTTACAATGATATATAACAAAACTTAAAAACCGACTTAAAAAAATAACACTATAAAATATCAATGTTAATAGGTTTCTTTGGAGCCGGTGCAATTTCAGTTGATCAGCAGCGACACAGGCACCGACTCCAAAGAGTCCTGAAGAAATTATTATCTTTGACTTATCAATGTTATTTTTTAAAGTCAGTTTTAACGTATTGTTAATATCTATTTTAATTTTCCATTTTGTAAATTCCAACTCAATTAAACAATCGCAACGATTGAGCTGTTGACCGTTAAGAAGTTTCATTTTTTTACTCCATACTCCATCATCAGATCTTAACCAATTGTCCATGGGACCACGTCGCAGTTAAACTATATCGATTGATTTTTTTTCCGACACAGTAGGTCTACAATTGTCAAGAGAAATCTATGCCCGATATTTGAAATTGAAAAAAAAACGTGACACTACCAGGTAATCTTACTTACCAGGTAGACTTACTCGTCTATCTGGTGAAATTCAGGCTCATAAAAAATAAGTATTGCTGGTGGTAGGATATTCATATCCGCCCGGATAGCTACCATCGTACATATGGTGTTGAAACCTGTTATAGTGACCCACACACCTTGTGTCGATCGCGTTCTTAGATCATCCAGTGTATATCGGGTTCTCCCGAGGGGCTTGCGACATGACTTGATGGTTGTTTGGGGCGGGTATTGGAGTACATCATTGTATCCCTGTGCATGCATCGGTCATCCGCCTGTCCAGTCGTCGTAGTTGCCTCTTCGGCCTTTTCGGAGTGTAAGAAGCATTTATACAAGCCGGCAATCATGTCGTCATCTGAATCATCTGGTGACCACCGATAAACTCATTGTTCGTCGGTAGTCTCTTGTTTTTTTTGCATTGCGCTTACCATCACGTGTAGTGCAGTCACTTTGTCGTGCTCAGTTTAAAAAAACCGTTCCAGTACATTTGCTTCCTGAGAGTTAGATAGTCGGCACCCATACTCGTAATTCTTTACGTTGCGTTTCGCACGATGTGCAAGATTTTTCGGATATCCAATCCCCGTTCCTTTTTACGCACGCATGGTTCTTATGTGGGTGTTCGTGAACGGGGATCACTTACCATCAGGTGTCCCATTTGCTCTTTTACCGGCTTTATGCCATGAAAAAACCTACATCGACACACAATGAGCAAATGATATTTTCACAGTTCTAAAAATACTCTGACTTGTTCACCTTTGCTGTCGGTACCAGGTACCCATTTCAACTGCTTTATACAGAATGTTTTGTATGTTTTATGAAACCTTTTGTAACATTTCGTTTTATTTCGTCAGGTGATATAAATAATTATGAATGTAAAAAATTTAAGTCGTAAATAGCTTCATTTAAAAGGTCCTTTTTACAATAGCTTTTATTAGTTATTATTGTACCGCTGTGTGTTATCGATGTGCAGTAAATGCGACTCGAAAACAAATAAATCGATATTACTGTGAGTATTGAAATAAAACCAATTTAAACGGATTATATCGCGGTTTTTTATTTTAATGTTGGTCCCGACATTTCGAAAGCTTTTCAGCCTTCTTGCTCACGGGTCTGTGAGTAATTTGATTGAAGAATTTAAGTAATGAATAGTATGGGTGCAAAGTTGGTTCTGTATACATAATTTTTGTAACAGAGGACGGCGAACGAGCAAGTGGGTCACCTGGTAGGTGATCTCCACCGCCCATGAATGGCCACAATGCCAGAAGACAGACGCGTTGGCGACCTTAAAGGAGAGGGATAATTAAGGGATTGGAAAGGGAAAGGGAGATTTGTGCCTCCGAATATCTCACTTACCGTACGAAAGCAACAAGTAAGCTGTTACTTTACGTCGGTTTATATTTAATACCAATAACTCTTTCTTTTGTGACATATCTTTAAACAGCTTACCACCTATTTGACCACGGCATAGAAATCACGTGGATTTGAATTCAAGATGGAGGCCAATATTCAGAAATTAAATCTTAAACACTTTAGCTTTTCACAGAATATTTTAATCTCTTCAGTTTAATTTCAATTGCAGTCGCAGCTACTATGAAGTCCGAAATGTATAGATATAAAAGCCACGTCCACGTTGTGAAGATCAAGGTATTCTTTAAAATAATTAACTCTACATATATGGAAACATGATGGTATTTGACTATGTAGATTTTTATACATTATTTTATATGAAACTGACAATAATACGAACTGTATTGCGTAAACAGAATTAAAAAGGATAGAAATTAGGCTGCAATTCATATCTATACTAATATTATAAAGCTGTAGAGTTTGATTGTTTGTTTGTTTGTTTGAACGCACTAATCTCAGGAACTACTGGTTCGAATTGAAAAATTATTTTTGTGTTGGATAGTCCATTTATCGAGGAAGGCTTTAGGCTATATAACATTACGCTGCGACAATTAGAAGCGAAGCATCAGTGAAAAATGTTGCAAAAACAGGGAAAATTATTCATATTTGAAGGCTTCCGTTGCTAAGCTACCCAAATAATATTATTTGAAGGCTTCCGTTGCTAAGCTACCCAAATTTATAATAATATTATAAAGCTGTAGAGTTTGATTGTTTGTTTGATCACGTGGGCGGAGCCGCGAGCAAAAGCTAGTTTTAAATATTGGTATGAGCAAAGGTGGGCGCGTAGTGAGGACATATCTCTATCTCCTTCGCACGTGTGCTGCGTATTGGCGTCTATAATAGATTTTAGGGTACATAACTTTTCGATTGAAATAATAAAATAATCGAATCAAATACCCTTTTACGTCACTGAAAAAATTACGAAAAATATTACTTACGGGTCAACTACGGAACCTCAGTTTAAAGTTATCCAGTTAGAAACATCGCATAATCTATAACTATCGCAATATCTAAATTTTATTTTAGATATCCACTTCAAGACTACATGATACATACGTAACCGTACAGCTTATAATGAATGTGTGTTAGTAGTTTTTTTCTCAGCGCAAAGGAAGTTCCTTTTCTTTTTAATTGTTACTATATTTGTCGAAAAATAATGCCAAATATATAAAAGACATCAGCCTGTATATATGTGTACAAAAATGAATATTGATCGAACACTGAGCGTAACCAAGGGTAGTAGCATAGCGTAAATGGTTGTAAATTTACATTTTGGATTGATTACTTTATGTTTATTATACGCGTTCAAACTATGATAGTGAATGGGAGAGTGTAGTGGGATAGTAGATAGTGGAACACGTGTCCCGGCAAACTATTCCACAGATTAATGGTCCGGTAGAAGTAACATCTTGCAAACTTTTTAGTTCGAGGGGAGATGGAGGAAACTACCTCCGCAAGCCAGTACGCGTGATCTGTTAATATATACATTGAATATTGGACGTTGAAGCTAGCGAAATTATGAGGCATTTAAATATTTAACCACTGTCTTAGGCTGACGAGCGCGGTCCAGTGCCATGTAGTGCTTCATAATTTAAAGTTCTGTCTGGTGTTGTTGTTTGTGTTGTGTTTATGGACAGGCGCTTACCGTCAGGTAAGCCACCAGCTCGTTGCCTCATTTAGGCAAGTAAAAAAAAACAAAGAGTCATACAACAATAATACATCCCTATGCATTATAACCACCACGTAATGGTGAAAAATGTTGGATTGTGACTCGATCGATACTGTAATAGTGTGATAGATTCCTATGTTACATTTCATACATTATTACTTACACAACAGTAACCAATACGAAAAAGAAACCTCTTTGCTGAAGCACAATCAAAATTGGTACAAAAATGAGCCCGAAACCATTAATTTAATTTAAACATCGGTATGAGCTAAGGTGGGCGCGTAGAGGGGACATCTCACTATCTCGCTCGTACGCCGTGCACCGTAATGGCCATTATACACGGTGACGTCAGGATTTGCGTCGTGTGTCATTTTACAACTACATTAGATTTTAATGGCTTCCAACTTTTTTATTTTTGGGAAGTTTTATAAAATTCTTTCTCAAATAGGATTAGGGTAATTGACATTATTAAATTGAATAATAAAATAAAATCAAGTAAAATGACCCCTATTGTAAAATTCTAATGAAAACAATAACCATCGTACACAAAACATTCTACAATACATACAACCTCACAATTAAAACTAATTATGAGGTTGTTATGTGTTATCACTTTACAATCTACTGTCAAAACTACTAGCCTATGCCACATCCCTATCCCCGTGTGTACATACACGTAAGTCAAATCCATATAAATCGGTTTTAATGGGCTTTTAATAGTAATAATAATTGTAACAACACATTACTGCACGTGCCTATTATATTACTACAACTGAATTACCACACAACTATCGCGTTAGACACGCCCTGTAATGACTTGCACTTATATATTACTTATTCGCTTGTTCTGCTTTCGTTACAAGACTATTTTCTAGAATAGTCTTGATTAAAACCTATATCATAAGAGAGCCAAGCTGTAGACAGTTGTGTCTACAACATGAATGGGCCGGTTCAACCGGGTCGTTACCACTGTCTCACTGAATACCGACGTAAATAAGCGGCTTGCTGCTGCGTTTCGTACGGTGAGTGAGATATCCGGAGGTCCAAATCCCTCTCCCCTTCCTAATCAATAAATTATACCTTCCCTTTAAGGTCGGCAACCCGCCTATGATCCTTCTAGTATTGTGATCGTATATGGGCGGTGATGATCACTTACCATCAGGTGATCCACTTGCTCGTTTGCCGGTCTATGCTATAAATAAAATATATATGCAAATGTAACAAGGATAAGATCATTCGGTTTTCTTATATATACATACACAGACTCACACCTGTTTCCCACAGGGGTAGGCAGAGACAACGGCCTTCCACCTGCTACGATCCTTGCACACCTTTTTGGCCTTCTTCACTCTCATTAAATTCTTCATGCATGCACATGAATTTATGGTACTTCTGATCTGGCTTTTCTCGAGAATATCTTCTACTTGATCAGAGAAAGTTAGCCGAGGCCTTCCCCTCCCAACTGTACCATTCACACTCGCCATGTATATTTGTTTCGTCAATCTTCTTCCATCCATCCTCTCTATATGCCCTGCCCTGATTAAATGACTAGACGAGCAAGGCGCTCGCCTGATGGTAAGCGCCACGCCTGTCCATTAACAGAAGCAACACCACACCGAACTTTGAATTACAAAGCACTGCATGGCACTGCGCTCGTCACTCCGAGACATAAGATGTTAAATCTCATAATGCTCAGTAATTTAACTGGCTTCAATGTCCTTCAAACAGACACAGACACATTGTTGCTTGGCGACAAAAATAACCAAATCTAAGCCATTAATCCTTTAACTTCATTACCAAATATACATAACTACATAACGTAATAAGCGCCACATACCAGACATAAATGTCATGCTCAAACACTGACACGTCACAATAATTACATTGATATTATCTGCCAAGGTCTCTGTACATATTTGCACTGAGTTTTTTTGTACGTCGCATACCAATACATTAGATAAACGAATTCTTGCACTCATTGCAGTGTAATTGAATTATTTATTGCGACGTGTGAACGGAACAATCACAAAATGTATTACGATAAATGCTTCGACTTCGAATCTAACTTGATAATTATGATTCAAATTTTTTTTTTTATAGCATAAACCGGCAAACGAGTGAGTGGGTCACCTGATGGTAAGTGATCTCCACCGCCCATATACGCCCACAATACCAGAATAATCATGGGCGCGTTGCCGACCTTAAAGGAAAGGGATAATTAGGGATTGGGAGAGGATGATTTGGGGTATTTGTGCCTCCGGATATCTCACTCACCGTACGAAACGCAGCAGCAAGCCGCTGTACGTCAGTTTCCCGTGAGACAGTGGTAACGACTCGGTCGAGCCGGCCCATTCTTGCTATAGACAAAACTGTCTACAGCGTTGTTCTACCACTCGCAAAGATGCTATAAAAACACCTATCAAATCTAGTTGAATATTCAAATTTACATAACTATTTATTTTTTCACTTGCATTTATAGTTTTTTTTTGTTTTTTAAATAAATACACCCAACAGTCACACACATAGTCCTGACCCCACAGTAAGATACTAGTCTTGTGTCGTGGGTATCAGAAACTACGAGAGACTTTCGGTCTCACAACACCCAGACCCCGAAACAAATATTTATGGATCACACAAACATTTGTCTCGGTTCGGGGATCGAACCCGCGGCCTCTCGCTTCACAGCCGGCTACGGCTTGTTTTCATTTTGGTAAGGACATCAACTTTCACCCTTTACATATTCAAATTCATCGAACTTATTTCGTAATTCAATGCTCACGTTTGGAATATTTAAGGAGCGTGCCTCCAATTTTGTGGTCGGATTAAACCTTGACGTCATCACTGGCCAACCTCCTCCCACTACTAAATAGGGATTTGGCGGGTCATTGCCTCGTTTCGAAAGATTCCGGATACGTCGACTAAAAATAGGAGATAGAACTATGTCTGCAGACACTATGTGTACAGAATCATTACAGGAAATTGGTATCGACACCTAGTAACGCAAAAACATAATGAATTCCACACAGTATGTAGTTCGATATAAAAAGTAAGCCAATTAAAGAGCTTACATACATTATAAATGACGTAAATGGATTTATTACAAACGCGGAATTCCTAGGAGATACGCCCTTCTACAGTGTGTTCTGAGGTGGATTGTTTATTTTTAGCCATCGTCACGCATGCTCATAAACAGAAGCACCACCAATCGGACCTTGTCTACAGCGTGAATGGGCCGGTTCGACCGGGTGGTTACCACTGTCTCACCGAAAACCGACGTAAAGCAGCGGCTTGCTGCTGCGTTTCGTACGGTGAGTGAGATGTCCGGAGGCCTAATCCCCCCTTCCCCCCTTTTTCCATCCCATAATTATCCCTTCCCTTTAAGGTCGGCAACGCGCTTTCACTTCACCACTTACCATCAGGTGACCCACTTGCTGTTTGCTACAAAAAAATCATAATTCGTTGGTAAATTCACTGTTAAATTAACTTTACATACAGCGTGTAGCGACCCGGTCGAGCCGTCCCATTCATGCTGTAAACAAAACTGTCCACAGCGTGGCTCTATCACTCAAAAATGCATTAATCTGCAAATATTAGCTATATAGGTACCTAAATACATGCCAGGCGTGAAATATTCAGTCTAGAATACTAGATGTAGGAAGGCTACCTACAGATTGCCTACAGACTGTCTCTACCACTCGATAAAGCATGCAGCTCTGTGCTTGTTGATTTCACACGCGAAATGTTTATTTATTAAACATTTCGCGTGGGATTTACATTTCCTGGAAGTTATAGCGAATCTATCTGACCTATCATCGAGTCGTCCTTGCATTGTAAGATTATTATTAAATCATGACTTTCATTAATATATTTGCATACATTACGTTTGTGTTAAAATCGATTACATGTATCGAAGGGAGGTGACAAACAAACACTACGGTGTTACACTGAGACGGACGGCAGTGCCAAAACGTCGCAAACGCCGAAATGTGTCATTATTGTGAGCGACTTCGGAGTCCCTTGTAGAATCGAACCAACATCCAGTTTAAATGGATATACCGATTCTGTTATGATAAATTAATTAATTTAAATTGATTTTTATACAATAACTTTCTGCAAAGTCATACACGGAAAACGTTTCATGAATGATTATTCAAAAAACTACGAAATAAAATAAGTTTAATTTAACGAATTTAGCAAAACAAAGTCAGTGTATTATATCTGTTTAAATTAGATGTTGGTAGGGTCCTCTGTATGTCCAACTGGTCAATCATATTTTTAACTTTTCAGAATCGAATTTATATATTTACTAGATGACCCGGTGAACTTCGTATCACCTACATAATATATTTGTGTAAAATGTGGTCAAAATTTAATACAAATGTTTTATTTACATTAAATGCAATTAAGTGAGGTACTGCGCCATTGCACGTGAGGTAGCCCGTCGCACATTTAATTGACTTCGACGACCTAAGTCAGGTCGTCTCCCACCTCCCTCCGGTTGGACAGTCCTGTCCCCGTCCCGTCCCCGTCCTGTCCGCGTCCCGTCCCCGTCCTGTCCCCGTCCCGTCCCGTCCCCGTCCCGTGCCCGTCCCGTCCCCGTCCTGTCCCCGTCTTGTCCTGTCCCTGTCCTGTCCTGTCTCACTGTCCTGTCTCACTGTCCTGTCTCACTGTCCTGTCTCTCTGTCATGTCTCTCTGTCCTGTCTCACTGTCCTGTCTCACTGTCCTGTCTCACTGTCCTGTCTCACTATCCTATCTCACTGGCCTGTCTCACTGTCCTGTCTCACTGTCCTGTCTCACTGTCCTGTCTCAATGTACTGTCTCACTGTCCTGTCTCACTGTCCTGTCTCACTGTCCTGTCTCACTGTCCGGTCTCACGGTCCAGTCTCACTGTCCTCTCACTGTCCTGTCTCACTGTCCTGTCTCACTGTCCTGTCTCACTGTCCTGTCTCACTGTCTTGTCTCACTGTCCTGTCTCACTGTCCTGTCTCACTGTCCTGTCTCACTGTCCTGTCTCACTGTCCTGTCTCACTGTCCTGTCTCACTGTCCTGTCTCACTGTCCTGTCTCACTGTCCTGTCTCACTGTCCTGTCTCACTGTCCTGTCTCACTGTCCTGTCTCACTGTCCTGTCTCACTATCCTGTCTCACTTTCCTGTCTCACTGTCCTGTCTCACTATCCTGTCCCTGTCCTGTCCCTGTCCAGTCTAGACGCTATACGACCCGTCATCACGGCAAGCTTCGCAACGACAACTCAACAACTACTAATAAATTAAAAATTAATTAAAAAAACATTGTCCAGCGGACAAAATTGTGAATCTAAACCATTCTCAGATCCCCTTGAACACACACAAAAAATTTCATCAAAATCGGTCCAGTCGTTTAAGAGAAGTTCAGGAACATACACACTCACAGAAGAATTATATATATAAAGATAAAAACGTGTAATTATAAACAAGCTCTTCTTAATATATGGTTAGAAGTAGCACGCATTTAGCAAATACGATATATATATGGTGGTATACATACTCGTATAAATAAAATAAATAAATACACCCAACAGTCACACACATAGTGCTGACCCCACACTAGGTTAAACTGTATCGTGGGTATCAGGAACTACGAGGTACTAGCGGTCCCACAACACCCAGAGATTTGTGGATTACACAAATATTTGTATCCGTGCGCGAATCGAACCCACGGCCTCACGCTAGGCAGCCAGCTACTCGCCCAATGCGGCATGGATATGAAATCGAACACTTTTTTTTCTTTTGAAACATGATCCAAATTAGATTAAATTGCCTTCTTTCCGTAACCTAAGTCAACCTTGCGACTAATATAATTTATCAAATAGCAAACTTTAACCCGACTGCCTTTATCTCATGGCAATATAATATAGGCAGGCCGGCATGATCGTGCCGACCAACGATAGACACACTGTTTGTCTTTGGTCGACACTATTCCTGGATTGCGCTACACTTACCATCAGGTGTGGCGTAGTCATTCTGCCGAGCCAGATTAAAAAAAAAAAAAAAAAAAAAAAAAAAAAAAAAAAAAAAAAAAACAGTGAAGCTGGAAATGTTAAAAATGTCAGCTCCCCTCATCAATACAAATATTTGTACATACATACGCACTTACGCCTGTAATCCCCGAAGGAGTAGGCAGAGATGTACCCAGTAAACCCACATTTCGTCGAACTTATTTCAATCCCATGATGTGAGGACGCGAGCTTTTTTTTTTATCCTGGCTCGGCAAAGTGACTACGCTACACCTGATGGTAAGTGTAGCGCAATCCAAGAATAGTGTCGATCAACGATAAACAATGTGTCCATCGTAGGTCGGCAAGATTATGCCGGCCTGCCAAAGGGCCAGGGGGGAGGGGAAGGAAAAAGGGATGGGAAAAGGGTTAGGATCAGGGGGCAAGCCCCCTAGGGAGATCCGGATATACACTGGCTGACCCTGGAACGCGACCCACACAAGCTGGGCCACTATGGCAGGTTTTAGCACCAGTGTACGGTGGTCGCTATCTGGTCAGATACAAGTATCCTCCCACCAGCATATATCGATATATCAGGCACAATTCCAGACTCCGGTCTGATACTGAGCATTTCGTGATAGAAAAATCCAATATCACCTTTACCCGACCCGGAGATCTACCCAAAACCTCAGCACAGTAGTCGTACCGCGTAGGAAATACAACTGGGCCACCGAGGCAGGGGAGAAGAAGGAGAGGGGAGATATGGGCATTCGGTTATCCCTCAGTTAATTATTATCATCATCATCATCATCATCATCATCATCAGCCACAAGACGTCCACTGCTGAACATAGGCCTCTCCCAAAGATTTCCAGACCGACCTGTTGGAAGCGGCCTGCATTCAGCGACTTCCTGCGATCTTTATCAGGTCGTCTGTCCACCTTGTAATTAATTATAACCTTAGTTAATTTAAATAGTTAGCGACCGCTTACGCGTTTATCATTCACTCTATGCTCCAATTATACTGATGTATTCCGCTTGCGTCGATTGCAGAGTATTTTCAACAACGAATGTACTCATAAATAATTAAAGCTATTCACGAAAACAATGTAAGAAGCTAATTAAGTTTAACGACTCGATTAATTAAGGTTTCTAAACGATGAGTTTTTGTTCTCCGAGCACGGCAAAGTGACTGCACTACACCTGACGCTTACCAGCGTAGTGCAGTCCAAATAACCAGCGACCACCGACAAACAATGAGTTCATCGGTGGTCACCAGAGTCATGGCGGCCTACTTCTTCCCTCCTCTGGGAGGGAAGAAGCAAATCGAAGCGCCCGCGTCAGGACAGGCGGATGACCAATGCAGGTACAGGGATACAAGTATGAACCTATATACCCGCCTCAATCAACCATCAAATCATGTCGCAAGCCCCTGGGGAGAACCGGATATACACTGGCTGACCCTGGAACGCAACCCACACAAGGTGGGCCACTATGGCAGGTTTTAGCACCAGTGTACGGTGGTCGCTATCCGGTCGGATACAAGTATCCTACCACCAGCCACTATGGTAGAGATGGAGTTTCAGTTTGAAGGACATTGAAGCCAGTGATATTACTGGATATTATGCGACTTAAGAACTTATGTATTTGGCTGACGAGCGCCCTGTAATGGCATGCAGTGCTCTGTAATTCAAAGTTCTGTGTATTTCTGTGTATGTGGACAGGCGTGTGGCGTTTTTATTAATTTAACACCCAACAGTTACACACACTGTTGTGTCTGTCACATACACCGATGGTGTGACTGTCGGGTGGAAGTGGTATTGGGTTTTCGTCATCACGACATGCTTAGTATCGGCGCGGAGTCTGAAATTTTGCCCCGTATGGTGATGGGCTCGCCCCCTATCGCATCATGGGACGGAGATACGCTCGACAAAATTTGGGTGTACTGGTTACACCCTACTGGGTAAATGTCGTTACACTTGAGGATAATACCTCCTCAAATCATCATTTTGTATCCCGCTTTGCTATCGAGGGAAGAGGACAATTAATATTTCCAACTCCTCCCTAACCTATCTGATTAATTTCGTTGCGGGACAAAAACATTTAGCCATTCCCAGAGACTCGCCGAGCTTCACTGCTCGGTGTTAACAACAATGCGTGCCACAGTTCATCCTGGTGCACAGGAGTTACAGTGGCGGGTGTGTGGACGGGATAGTCTCTACCCCTACGGGGTTTACTGGCGTGAGTCCTTATGTATGTTTTATTACTTTTGACTGGATCACTACGGAACTGAATTGTAAGTTCACGCGCCGATGATTAGCAATTGTTTATCAAAACAATCAGTTTGACAAGCAATCTATTGCAGACAAATTGCTAGTTGTAAGTCGCACTTGCAGATACTGGCGGTGACATGTGACAATATGACCGAGTTACGTATTACGTAAGGCAAGCAGCGATAGCTCAGCTGTCAAGACGAAAGTCGCAGGTTCGAAACCAGCCTCAAGAGCATACACATCTGACTTTTCTAAGTTACGTGTATATTGATTGTTAATTATCGCTTGCTTTAACGGTGAAGGAAACATCGTGAGGAAACCTGCATACCAGAGAACTCGATCAGATTTTTCGAAGATATGTGAAGTCTGCCAACCCGCATTAGAGACTTAACATCTAATGTCTCGGAGTGACTAGCGCAGTTCAGTGCTTTGTAAATCAAAGTTCTGTGTGATGTTCCTTCTGTTTATGGGCAGACGTGGCGCTTACCATCAGGCGAGCGCCTTGCTCGTCTCGTCGTTCAGTCAAATAAAACTCTCAACAGACAACTGTATCAGCGCGCTTAAACTAGTTCATAATGTTAACACAGAGGTGAACTCGTGCCTGCCCTACAAATAAAATATAACTTGCTCATTTTAATTCACGTAAACATTATTTTAAATTGCGCTTTGTCCATGGTCCTTGAGGATTTAGTTGCGCTTGTTAGGTACACCATTACTGCTACGGACGCGGACTCGACTTCCGTGTCGGTGTTTATTTTTCTCTTCAGGCAACAAAGACCATCATATGTACCGTAAATTGTCAGTATTGACTGTTAAGCGATAGCTCTTTTTTTAAACCTTTAGGATGAACAACAGGGCTCCCTGCTAATGGGATACTGATGAACCCTGTACACATGGTATTAATACCTGCCATAGTGATCTACAGGCCTTGTGTGGATCGCGTTCCAGGATCAGCCACTGTATATCCGGTTCCCCCGAGGGGCTTGCGACATGACTTGATAGTTGGTTGAGGCGAATAAAGGGCTCCATCCATGTATCCCTGTGAATGCATCGGTCATCCGCCTGTCCTGTCGCAGGCCCTTTGATTTGCTTCTTCCCTCTGCGACGATGGAAAAAGCATTTATAAAGGCTGGCATGACTTTGGTGACCACCGATAAACTCATTGTTTATCGGTGGTCGCTGGTTTTTTGGGCTGCACTACGCTTACCATCAGGTGTAGTGCATTTACTTTGCCGTGCTTGGATAAAAAAAGAAGCAATTTATCCACACCCTGTACACAAACCGGTCCATCGACAAAAGCACTCGAGAGCCGCCGTCCGCGACCTGTACAGCGTGTTTAGGTATTCAACTTCCTACATCTAGAATTCTAGACTGAATACTTCACGCCCGCCTTGTAATTAGGTATATCTATACAGCTAATAATTGCAGATTAATGCATTACATTTGCCATTATGAATCATTGGTTTAGAAGTTGCGTCGGATATAAGCTGATACATAGACTTGAATCTTTTATTTATGTAACGAACTTCGTTGCTTCGTTTCGGATTTATAGAATATGGGCTCAGACATGGATGACCGAGCATTCACTGCACATTCGTAAAAACCGAACATTTCCGAAACGCATAATTTGATGTAAATTATGCGTCGTACATATTGTTATTGTTTTTTTATTTATTTTTTTATTTCATTGAATGTCGAGACGAGCAAGGCGCTCGCCTGATGTTAAGCGCCACGCCTGCCCATAAACAGAAGCAACACCCCACAGAACTTTGAATTACAAAGCACTGCATGACACTGAACTGCGTTCGTCACCGCGAGACTTAATATGTTAAATCTAATAATGCCCAATAATTTCACTGACTTTGATGTCCTTGACACCGAAACACAACCGTACTTACATACTGTTGCTTGGCGGCAGAAATAGACGACGCGGTGGTACCAACCCAAACGGCCTCTCGCATACGAGGGACCTATCTTGTGAAATTACATTGATTTTACACTGAGAGATGTCGGAATTTTTGTAATGACCAATGATATGGCAATAATGCGAGAATAATAAGTGCCTATTATAGTGCATGATTCATTTCTGTCATTATTCCATACACGGCCAGCAAACTAGGTGACCGGGGCGCCGTGACGTGGTGTGTTGTAAATATACCTGAGTGGAATACTATGCCTACATCCCATATGGACATGGGGTGGTGCAACTTCAAACAACATTTGGATTTTAAGGCAATTACTAGCAGACATTACTGCCCTGCTCTCATGGGTCATAGCGTGATATACACATAAACCTTCAGTGAAAAATTATTTAACTGATGTTGAAAACCGCTTAAAAATCCGTTGCTTGGTTTAGGAGGAGCTAGAGGATATACAGACAGACAAACGCGGAAAGAGACTTTGTATATACTACGTAAAGATGGTGAAATTAGCTGTTAGGGAATGTTTGTGTCAAACGAGCAAATGAGTCACCGGATGGTAAGTGATCACCAATGCCAATGAAGATTCATAATGCAAGAGGAATAACATAAATTGCATCTCCGCTTCATCCTGAACCTAACCACCTCCTTGACAATCAACTTTGACGCGAAATGAAACACATTCATCTACAACAGCGTTTTGTTAAAAATGGACTCGATACGACTTTAACCCTTTCGCTTTGGGTTATTTAAATGCAATGTTACATATCGGTGACAAATTTAACAAAAAATGTTAAGGTGGGGCATGGCCTAAAAAAGGTTGGGAAACACTGGTCTAGAACCTTAGTTCCCAAAGTTGTCCAGGGGTTCACGGGACACTCGACGGGCAAATTCACAATTAGTAAGCGGGAGGACCACGAAAACATATCTGCTTTCGATAACGAAAAACTAAAATGTCGGCTTGACTTCACCTATCAATGTAAGCAGATAATATTTTCAAAGCAAATTTCCATAGTTAGATCTAAATTATCTATAGAAAGTGGTCTATGAGAAAATGAGTCTGGGAACCTGTAGTCTACAATGTCCATAACGCAATTAACATAGGTATCGCGAGTAATGTCGGTTCCAAAGAGGGCGAGGTCCGAGTAAGGTCGACCGGGCCGACTGATGAAATACATAGCGCTTGTTGCGAACCGAAACACCCGAGTGAGCCAGCTGTGTCTAGATTTCAATGTCGGTTTTAAATTCTATACTGATATATAATATATAGGTACATAGGTGTATAGGTAGGCGTCGCCAAAGCTGCGGGGCAAACATGTCCCTACGAATAAGAAAACTATCGTCAACAGATATCTCAGACTAGCTTTTCCTCGCAGCTCCGCCGGCGTGATCAGCTTTTTCCGGGATAAAAAGTAGCCTATGTTCATCAGGGATAATGTAGGATTCAAATAGCTTTCTAAGTAGCGGCTTGCTGCTGCGTTTCGTACGGTGACTGAGATATCCGGAGGCCCAAATCCCCTCCCTTTTCAAATGCCTTAATTATACCCGTTAAAGTCAGCAACGCGCCCATTATTCTTTTGGTATTGTTGCTGGGCTGTGGAGATCACTTACTATCAGGTGACCCAATTGCTCGTTTGCCAGTCTATGCTATAAAAACAACAAAAAACTAATTCAATGTCTTCTACATACATTGCATTTGAATTTGACAATGATTGACAAATGGATGCAAATATGCAATAACATTTCAATCCACATAAAGTAAAAATTGAGGTATTGTTTTTATTTTGCTTAACTCATTGGTCGCCCCGTGACCACGAAACCTGAAAAGCCTTCGAAACGTCGGGAACGAAATTAAAATAAAAAACCGCAATAAAATCCATTTAAATTATAAGTATAATTAAATTATCAATTTATTTCAATAAACTCATTAGGTTAAAGTAGGTTAAATTCCGTATTTTATAAACAAACATCATAAATGGAACATTTCCCATGTACGATTATGCAAAATAGAACTTTAAATTATTGATTTAAGCTAATTAATTTAGAAAAATAAAATTTATATCTCTATTTTTACTTGAAATTGGGTTGAAATGTTATTGCATATTTGCATCCATATAATAGCTTGTGTTACAATTGTTGGGCGGGGCGTGATCATTGGATAAACGTGGGTTGGAATTCAGAACGAGGAGCGACAAGCTGATACAATCTAGTGTGCATATGCCTTTATAACCATTTCAGTCAATGCCAGTTGTTATCAAATGCACTGACATTATGAATTAACATAATTTCACGACTGCGACTTTCTCAGGTCCATATTATACACTGACAAACTGCTGGGCACAGTCCTACTTCTAATAATTAACGGAATTCGGACTTAAGTCCACCACCCTGGCCTAATGATTGGTCACAAACAACGTCAGGTCGGCAACGCGCCTATGATTCTTCTGGTACTGTGGGCGTACATGGGCGGTGGAGATCTCTTACCATCAGGTGACCCACTCGCTCGTTTGCCGGTCAATGATAAAAAAAAGTATCGGTATCCCTGAGCACAGTAAGTGTAACAAAAATAACATTGCCCGACTCATATAATTTTGCTGGTGGGAGGATACTTGTATCCGACCGGATAGCGACCACCGTACACTGGTGCTAAAACCTGCCATAGTGGCCCACCTTGTGTGGGTCGCGTTCCAGGGTCAGCCAGTGTATATCCGGTTCTCCCCAGGGGGCTGGCCCCCTGATCCTCACCCTTTTCCCATCCCTTTTTCCTTCCCCTCCCCCTTGGCCCTTTGGCAGGCCGGCATGATCTTACCGACCAATGATGGACACATTGTTTATCATTGGTCGACAATATTCTTGGATTGCGCTACACTTACCATCAGGTGTAGCGTAGTCACTTTGCCGAGCCAGGATATAAAAAAAAAAAAAAAAAAAAAAAAAAAAATGGGTTGTAGATTTATGTAAGATCATCATCATCATCATCATCAGCCACAAGACGTCCACTGCTGAACATAGGCCTCTCCCAAAGATTTCCAGACCGACCTGTTGGAAACGGCCTGCATCCAGCGACTTCCTTAAGAAGATAAGGAATACTTATACTTACTTCCTTATTTTACTTATGTAAGATATCAAATAAAAAAAATTAATATTCGAGATTAATTCCGTCTGTGTTATTGAAACGTATCAACATGCAAACCTACAGAATGTATGTCACTTAGGACGCTAGGTACACAGTTACTATTTATAGCAGGGATACCAACCATTAGTCAGAGCCCCACCCTGCTAAGCCCAGCCCTGTTACGTCATAACTAAGCTATTTACACGCGTCTGTCATCTGATACACGAATAATAACACTTCCTAGGATACCGTATCTTTACATAGTATAAAATGAAGTCGCTTCCGCTGTCTGTTCATTTTTCTTTTAAACTATTCAACGGATTATAATGCAGTTTTCAGCAATAGATAGAGTGATTCATGAGGAACGTTTACATGTATAAAACAAACATATGATAGTACAGAAAAGCCGATTTGTAAAGTGATGTTGGAACAAACATATTTTTACCCGTGCGAAGCCGGCGCACGGTAATATCACTTTAATGTCAAAACAAACAATTAAATTAACAAAACAATTAAAAGTACACATGTTATTATAAAAACATATCCTTATTCCCTTAATTTAATTGCTTGTCACATGGATGTATATTACACCGATGTGTAACATTAAAAATAAATAAAAACACCCAACAGTCACACACACAGCCCTGACTCCACACTAGGTTAAACCTGTATCGTGGGTATCAGGAACTACGAGGGACTTGCGGTCCCACAACACCCACACCCGAAACCAATATTTGTGGATAACACAAACGTTTGTTTCGGTGCGGGAATCGAACCCACGGCCTCTCGCTTTGCAGTCGGCTACTCGCCCGCTGCGCCACGGAGGCTGTCGAAAAATGTATCTTATATAGCTCTGCTAGTCTGCTCTCTAGGACTACCTGACTGCCTCTGTGGTACAGTTGTATTGCGTACGCGGTACGACTGCTATGCTGAAGTTTCGGGTTCGAACCCCGGGTCGGGTAAAAGTGATATTACGTTTTTCTTTCACGAAATGCTCAGTATCAGCCTGGAGTCTGGAACTGTGTCCTCTGTGGTGATAGACTCGCTCCCTATCACATCATAGGGTGGAGATAAAGATTTAAGCAACCATTGGCGCGGTCAGTCTACGGATGGGTCACCGCTTAGTGGTGTTTCAACTGAGCGTCTCCGTGCGGAGGGCACGTAAAAAGTCAGTCCCGGCTGTTATCAACTGATAGCAGTCGTTAAGCCAAGTCGGAGGCTTTTGGACAGTTTAAAAAACTTTGACACCAGGTTGGCCACAAACCATTCAATAAAGAATAAAATAGATTGAGCGCATATATTACATACATACATAGACTAACGCCTGTTTCCCATAGGGGTAGACAGAGACAACGGACTTCCACCTGCTACGATCCTTACACACCTCTTTGGCCTCCTTCACTCTCATTAAATTCTTCATGCACGTCAGTTTAGGGTACTTCTGACCTGGCCTTTCTCGAGAATATCTCCCACTTGATTTATAAAAGTTCGCCGAGTTTCCCTCCCAACTGTACCATTCACACTCGCCATGTATACTTCTTTCGTCAATTAATTTTTATTTAGCGCTTATATTAATTAAACAAATAAGACCAAAAGCTATGATTACAGCGTGAGAAAAATAAAAAAAAAAATATTTCACGTAAATGTATGTAGATCCCAGTGCATTGTCCTTAAATGGCCGTGACGCCGACCAGATAGCGGAACTATTAGCTCATCCTGATTAACTGTACAGAATACTAAACAAATACTTTTTTATAATGATTTCTTACGTTTACGCGAATGTGTAATAAAACGAATTCAAATGGATTTTATAGCGTTTTTTTTGTTTATTTTATTCTGGTCCCGACGTTTCGAAGGCTTTTCAGCCTTCGTGGTCACGTGACGTAACAAAATAAAAAAAAACTACACTTAGAGGTTTAATTTGGAGTAATCTCTTCTTAACCGATGCCTACGATATAAAATCAAAATATTAGCAATTTTTTAAATTGTGTCCATTAACAATTTGGACTGGACGATAATGACAAATTAAATAATTTAGGTTTTATTAAAAAAACTAGCTTTTGCTCGCGGCTCCGCCCGCGTGAACAGCGTTTAAATATTATCATCCCCTATTTTGACCCCTTTGGGGTAGAATTTATCAAAATCCTTTCTTAGCGTATGCGTACGTCATAACATCTACCTGTATGCCAAATTTCAGCCCGATCCCTCCAGTGGTTTGGGCTGTGCGTTGATAGATCACTATGTCAGTCAGTCACCTTTGAGATTTATAGTAGTAAATTTGTACTGTAGTAAGTTTGTACTATAAATTTTTGGCTATTGTATGAATGGGCCGGCCCGACCGTTTGTTACCACTATCTCACCGAAAATCAACTTGCAAGCTTCAAACGGTGAAGGAGATATCAGCAGGCCCAATTCCCCTTTCCCCATCCAATCCCTTAATCATTCTTTTTCTTTGAAGTCGGCAACGCGTCCGTAACTTATGTATTGTGGATGATCATGGGTGGTGGAAATCACTTATCAGGTGACCCAGTTGTTCGTTTACCGTCCTCTGCTATAAAATAAAATACAAAACTGACACCACTCCGAGTGGGATAAGGGCAGATGAAAGGATAAAATAAAGGTACAAAGAGATACAATTGAAACAAATTTAACCAACCTCCATCAAATGCTTCAATCAAGGACATAATTTAATGAAAACCACAAGGAAGTATTCAGATATAATAACAGAAGGAAACAATAACATTCAAATCATAATTGGTGCATACGTGGAAATATATCTAATGATTTGTGGAGTCACGCAATATCCTAGCCAATGACCACTAACATTGAAGTCCTTATTGTAGGTCACATGCGAAATTTGAATGCGCAAGCGGTTGATGCGTCGCATATTTATAGTCTGTTCTCGTGTAATGTAATATAATCTAATTAATTTGATAGAATGACGAGACGAGCAATGCCCTCGCCTGATGTTAAGCGCCACGCCTGTCCATAAACAGAAGCAACATTACACAGAACTTTGAATTACAAAGCACTGCATAGCATTGAACAGTTCTCGTCTAGACATAGAATGTTAAGTCTCATAACGCCCAGTAATTTCATTGGCTTCAATGTCCTTCAAACCGAAACACGACAGTGCTTACACACTGTTGCTTGGCGTAGTGCAGTCAAAAAAACAGCATATGATTTATGCAAACAATGAGTTTATCGGTGGTCACCAGAATCATGCCGGCCTTTCTAAATACCACCATCAATCACAGTGCAATCCGGTGTGACAAACACCCGTACACCTTCATTATACTCGGTCTACATAAATGTCAACACGTTGCTATGGTATTTTTTACATCGTCAAAATGCTTCCTGCTCCACCCGAGTGTTACTCTTTACAAAATGATGTATGTAACATTGCTGTACTATACGAATGTCGACGGCGTGTTTAATGACACATTTTAAAGGTGTGTCCATGTTTTTTTTAAAGAATAATTGCTGTAGTGACGTCATTTAATGATTGAAATAAAACTAATTTAAACAGATGATTCGCGGGGCTATTGAGATCAAAAAAACATCATAATTTCAATAGAGAAGTAGGTTGGAAGCTAGCAAGCCTGGGATCCGGTTATACACTTAATATCGGAACCCAATAGACCAACTGCCAGACCTCAAGACACCGTGAGCTCCTTCTGCGTAGATGGGACCATCAACAAAGCTCAATAATTTTAAACTGAAGGTAGATAATGTAACATTAACATTTCGGGACAACCTAAACCTCAGTGCCATGTGGTGCTTTGTAATTAAAAGTTCTGTGTGGTGTTGCTTTTGTTTATGTGCAGGCTTGGCACTTACCATCAGGCGAGCGCTGTGCTCGTCTCGTCATTCAGTGAAAAAAATTCACAACAATTTTTTTTATGAAATCTATGCAACAATCTATGCACGTAGGATGTTGCATAACAATTCTATGTAATAAAAACGAATATATAGAACACGGCTTATTGCAAAATAAAAGATATACATACATATAAAAATGTAGTACATTCAAAACAGTGAAAACGGGATTCGAAATTGCTTGAGGCTATAGCTAAAGAGATCTGGCGTCGGACCAGCTGCTGACGTCTGTAAACGTATCACTAAATAGAAGTGGTTATTGGCGGGAGAATTTCGGTAAAATAGAGGATGGAAGATGTTGGAAGGCAATTGTGGAATGGTGGCCGAGACCGGACAAAAGATCTTTGGAGAGATCAGCAACCTGTTAATCTGATATTGTAAGGCAATCTGGACATTTATGGATATGGAGTACCATTAACAATTAATTCAGCGTGCCAGAGAATTAGCATATTCCCAGCAGTGGGTGACGAGTAACAAATAATATCATCATCATCATCAACATCATCATCAGCCACAGGACGTCCACTGCTGAACATAGGTCTCCCCCAAAGATTTCCAGACCGACCTGTTGGAAGCGGCCTGCATCCAGCGACTTCCTGCGACCTTTATCAGGTCGTCTGTCCACCTTAAATAATATGCCTGCAGCTATATTTTAAGTCTCCAAAAACATAAAGACCCGAATTGCCTCACCGCTATCGCCCCATCCGTTAATCAGCAGAATATACTACGTGTAGAGGTTCGCTTTGAATCTAAGATCTTGATGGCCTAATTAAACTTAAAATTAAGACAATTTCTGTGCAACGGTGCGTAAAGCATTAACCGGCTCCAATAGCAGGTTCAAACGGTTCTATTTAGTTGATCATCTGCTACGTAACAATAATAAAATTTATTAACAAAACCCATATAACGTTTAACGTGCCGATATAAAAAAAATGCACACATCAAGAAACAATGAAAGTAATTAATCAAGCAATTAATAAATTAATTATTCATTTATTCAGACATTTATAATCCTTTTTGAGCAATGGCAACATTAGTATACATTCTGTCATGATATAGTTCATACACAATAGCTCAAAATCCCCTATAAGGATATATCGAACATTCTAGCATATTTTTTTATTCTGATTACAAACATTAATCATCGTAACTACATGAGAGGTATTTTTATTAAGATCATACGTACGCATTCACGTTTTTAAGTAAGGGGTAGGCAGAGGTGTAACCAGTACACTCAGATTTCGTATCTCCGTCCCATGATGTGATAGGGGGCACAATTACATATTATCTTTAATAGTAGAATAGCAAATGGTTAACTAGAGACGAGACGAGAAATTTGAACGCCAGATGGTAAACGCTACGCCTACATAAGAGAAGAGAATGGTAAGGAAAGTTAAAGTTCTGCTGCTGGTAGGTATATTCATATCCGCCCGGATAGCGACCACCGTACACATGGTGTTAAAACCTGCCATAGTGATCCACACGCCTTGTGTGGATCGCGTTCCAGGATCAGCCAGTGCATATCCGGTTCTCCCGAAGGGCTTGCGACATGACTTGATGATTGGTTGGACCCCTATAGGGGTACATCCTTGTATTACTGTGCCTGCATCGGTCATCCGCCTGTTCGGTCGCAGGCCCCTCGGTTTGCTTCTTCCTTCTTCGGAGAGGGAATAAGCATTTATACAGGCCGGCATGACTGGTGACCACCGATAAACTCATTGTTTGTCGGTGGTCGCTGGTTTTTTGGACTGCACTACGCTTACCATCAGGTGTAGTGCAGTCACTTTGCCGTGCTCGGATAAAAAAGTGAGGTTATAATAATACCGCAATAAGAAGTTGTGGCAAAGCCCCGGTACTATCTACGCTGGCTTGTAAAGCAGTTGTATAAACTTGCACTTAAATCGCGAACCGGGATTTCATCGCACGATGGTCCATGGGCCCATAACGATTGCTTCTGTCATAACATTTTCGCAAGGTTGTGTTGCGGACGGAATATGGATTATTACAAAATTCTATGTTATATGCATTTGCAGTGTGGTCAGGGGAGTACATGCAAAGAAAACGAAGGTCGTCCCAAAATAAGTGTTTATTGTATGCACACGTTGTATAGAGTCGAGCGTTACATGGATACTGTCTTTTAGACACAGCGATGCTACACACTAAGTACGAACATACTAAGAATACCTAGTCAGCACATTACACATTCATCATATTATGTTGTTTATGTATATGAGTGGTAGAGCCACGCTGTAGACAGTTTTGTCTACAGCATGATTAGTCCGGCTCGGCCGGGTTACGTTAAGTACAACAATGTTTGTAGTACGTTAAGTAGCGGCTTGCTGCTGCGTTTCATACGGTGAAATTCCCCTCCCCTTCCCGCCCCTTAATTATCTCTTCCCTTAAGGTCAGTAACGCGCCTATGATTCTTCTAGCATTGTGGGCGTATATGGGCGGATAAATCATTTACGATCAGGTGACCCACTTGCTCGTTTGCCGATCTATGCTATAAAATAAAACCTGATGTTAAATATAGTGCGGTCCAAATATAATGTCGATCGTTAAGGGCCTTCCGTGAGCAAATGGCCTTGACTGACTCGCGGCATACTAACTCGTGTACTCGGCGTGTAAGTTTTCATGCAGAATATGCATGTATTTAGCGAATAATTGATTTAATAAATCTGGTTTCGGTCTTTTCCAAAATTTAAAACGGGCAAAATATTCATTATTAAATTGCCTATCTAGTGATGTTAATCTCATATGAAAACAATCTGTACTTTAAAAGGAGACGCACGCAATCTTTGCATTTTTCTCATTTTTATGGTTAATTTATTACGACAATATAAAAAAATATATCAACATTAACATGAATTTGAATCGAACAAAGTAAAGCTGACAGATTGTAGAAATATATTGTATATTTTTTTAATCAATATTTATTTTAAGTAATGACTAGATAGCCTCTATAAATCTCGATCGCGCGGCGTTTTGCTGGGGGTATGGCCTTAAGAGACATTGTATACCATGACGGACGGCGGAATTAAACACCGGTTCAACCTGGAATGCGATTCGCCTGAATGAGTATATCGACGTTTGAAAGGCAAAAATATCTCAGTGACATTGAGTAAACTTTACAGGAGAGTGATTTAGGGTTCAAATTTTTAGAAAAAAAAAAAATTATAAAATGTTATCTAATTGTATATTGCATATATCATGTATGTTAAAAGCAGCGGCGATAGCTCAGCGGTGAGTGGTACGGACTGTCGAGACGAAAGTCGCAAGTTCGAAACCAGCCTCAAGAGCCAACCTCCGACTTTTCTAAGTTACGTGTATATTAAATGTTAATTATCGCTTGTTTAAACGGTGAAGGAAACATCGTGAGGAAACCTGCATACCCGAGAAGATCTCCACATTAATTTCGAAGGTATGTGAAGTCTGCCAACCCGCATTAGACCAGCGTGGTGGACTAAAGCCTAACCCTTCTCATTCAGTAGGGGCCCGTGCCCATCAGCGGGACGTATATAATACAGGGCTAGTACTATTATTATGTTAGTACATACTATTATTATTTATGTATTATTATTATGTTAAAAGCATCGAAATTCGACCATTAGATAATGTTTTTTTTTTTCTAAAAAGTTTGAATTTATATCACTCTCCTGTAAAGTTTACTCAATTTCGCTTAGACATTTTTGCCTTTCAAACGTCAATAGGTACCACAATACGAACGTTGGTCGCTGGCCAATCGGGTTCAAATTTCACGTGTACACCTCCCGCGAGGACACCACGTGCACATCTCTATATCGTGGGTTTTACAGTGTACAGTTTACCATTTTTTTACTAGCCCTGTATTATACATGTCCCACTGCTGGGCACGGGCCTCCTCTACTGAATGAGAGGGGTTAGGCCTTAGTCCACCACGCTGGCCTAATGCGGGTTGGTAGACTTCACATACCTTCGAAAAATCTTTCGAGTTCTCAGGTATGCAGGTTTCCTCACGATGTTTCCTTCACCGTTAAAGCAAGCGATAATTAACAATTAATATACACGTGACTTAGAAAAGTCAGAGGTGTATGCTCTTTACCATGACAGTTTACCATTACATTTATGCAATGGTAAACTATTCGATATTGACTGGTTTTTGGCTCGCGTAGATACCTCGTGACCTCGTACTAAGCAGGTAGGATGATTTCGACATACGTATGACATATCCGTAACCGGAAAGTATATTAGGAAGTAGATATCACTTATAATTTAATATTATGGCAATAATATATCATTAAATGGGTATCATTGATAATTAAATTAGTTATCTCCTTCCTTGACTAATGATATCAAATGGTGAGTTCTCGCCTAACCTTTGCTGGTGGGAGGATACTTGTATCCGACCGGATAGCGACCACCGTACACTGGTGCTAAAACCTGCCATAGTGGCTCACCTTGTGTGGGTCGCGTTCCAGGGTCAGCCAGTGTATATCCGGTTCTCCCCAGGGGGCTTACCCCCTGATCCTAAGCCTTTTCCTATCCTTTTTCCTTCCCCTCCCCCTTGGCCCTTTGGAAGGCCGGCATGATCTTGCCGACATACGATGGACACATTGTTTATCGTTGGTCGACACTATTCTTGGATTGCCCTACACTTACAATCAGGTGTAGCGTAGTCACTTTGCCGAGCAAGGATAAAAAAAATAATAACCCCTCTTTTTAATATGGGTAATTTCACATAAAGAGTTTTTCTCTCTTCTGCTTGTCTAAACTACGCTTGTATGCTCACAATACAAGAAGAACCATGCCTGCCTTAAAGAAAATGGTAAATTAAAGTATTGGGCAGGCGATGGAGATTTAGGCCTCCGAAATCTAACTCACCGTACGAAACACGCAAGCCAATAAATAAATGTACACATATATCGGCGATTTTCAATATTTTAACCCTAAGGGGGTGAAAAAGGGGTTTAAAGTTTATATGGGAAGTTCTACACTTTTGAAGATAGAAGCATGAAATTCAATAGGGGGTGTAATGCTTTAAAAGGGCGAGGGTTGTCCCGGATAAAGACATTCACGCGGACGGAGACGCGAGTAAAAGCTTGTATAATATATAACGTTATTTTTAGCTCTATTAGGTTTTTAAACTAATTTTCTAATCATCACGCCGCTTTGATAATATTATATTGGGCGTTACGGACCTACTAAAGTTAAACTTACTAAGGTTAAGTAAAGGTAGTAGATTTCTCGTATGATTTGTCTATTTCCAAGCCAAGCAACAGTACTGTTGTGTTTCGATTTGAAGGACATTGAAACCAGTATAATTACTGGGCATTATGAAACTTAACATCTTATGTCTCGCGATGACGAGCGCAGTTCAGTGCCATGCTTTGGGATTCAAAATTCTGTGTGGTGTTGCTTCTGTTTATGGGCAGGCTTGGCGCTTACCATCCGGTGAGCGCCTTGATCGTCTCGTCATTCAATCAAATAAATAATCATAAGTCGGTGAAAACGTTTATTATATTTATAAATAAGTAATGCCATATTTAAATAAATCTAATTACTAGCTATTTAGTAATCCAATGCCAATACGACAATCCTTGATGTATTTATTGCCTCCATCAAAACTGGGTCAACTGGGTACTTGTGCCTTATACATTAGTATGACAGCCTCCGTGGCGCAGCGGGCGAATAGCCGGCTGTGAAGCGAGCGGCCACGGCTTCGATCCCCGCACCGCGACAAATGTGACCCATAAATATTTGTTTCGGGGTCTTGGCGTTGTGAGACCGAAAGTCTCTCGTTCTTGATACCCACAACACAAGACTCGTACCTTACTGTGGGCTCAGGACTATGTATGTGACTGTTGGGTGTATTTATTTATTTATTATAGTCGTCATAAATAGATTAATTATACTAGATAAACTGAACATGATGGTTATGGCATTTTATTTCCTGGTACGACAAAGTGGTTCGAGTGGTAGAGCCACGCTGTAGACAGTTTTGTTTACAGCATGAATGGGCCGGCTTGACCGCGTAGTTACCAGTGTTTCACAGAAAACTGACGTGAAGCAGCGGTATGCTGCTGGCGTTTCGTATTGTAAGTGAGATATCCGGAGGCCCAAATCACCCCCTACCTTCCCACTTCGTTAATTATCCCTTTCCAATCGATCACGCCTATGATATTATGGGCAGTGGGCATCACTTAACATCAGATGACCTACTTACCCGTTTGTCTGCATATGCTATAAAAAAGTGACTACACTGTAACTGTTTTTAAGTATATTGTAGTCCAAATATAATCAATCATCGACAGACATTTCGTCCCTCGACGGTCTGCAGAATTATGCCGGCCTAGAGTTACTCCATTAAGTTACTAGTGGCAACGTATTTATATTCTGAAGACAATAAAATCCGGGGTTCATTGGTAATGAACAATGGTGTGAGTTTTTAGATTCAGAAAAACGCGCGTGATTGTGATATGATGATATGTCCACCTCCTATCACATTGTGGGACGGAAATAAGCTAAGTGGGACGAAAATGCATTTTCATAAAGTTTAACTAAATTTCCATTAGCATACTAAGGATATTTAAGATGTAATTCAAAATGAGACATCAAAATTATTTTCTTCATAGATGATACCGACACTATACGCGAATTCGACAATTTTAAAAACTTCCAAATATTTTTCATGCCGAAATTTAAGCACTACATTTTGACATGCATATTAAACTATTAATATCGTATTTCAAAAAAATATATCGCAACACATTAACGGTAATTAAAACATTAAATTAATTCATATAATTAACATTTCTAAGAGTCCTTGCATGTGATGCCGCGTCTACCCCTTCACGTGTCTACGCAGCATCGGCGATTACCGCACTTTCGATACACAAAGCGGCGTGGACCTCACCATGCGTGGCCCGTATAAAAGACCTGGCGCAACAGACAACAGTATTCAGTAGCTATCGAGCAGTCTGACAAGAAGTGCACGATGAGATTCCTGGTACGGTTCTTGTGTCTTAATTTAAAAAACGAACTAACCATAGATCGCGAACGGAACGCATTTCGATATTTGAAAATAACGGTTGCAGTTTGAAAATTAAAAATTGACATCGGTTGTAACGTTCAATGTTAAAAAATTGTTGATTCAGTTTTAAATTCCAAATTAAATGCAGTGCTTATCAGTATTTATTTTTTGAAAATTCTTCCTCTGTGACCATAACAACACATTCCATTGAAAAAACGTAAATTCATCCAGAAATATTCGTCCATCAGTGTTACAGTTTCCAACATAACTTTGACATTAATAGTAGTGTTGCCATTTCAATTTTTTTTATTTCTACAAATCATATGATTATCAATCACACATAAATGTACAGCAAACAAAAAAGGAAGTTCAATTGAAATGCGTTCCGTCGCAGCATACCAATACGCACACAACCTTCTCGAAGTAAAACCATTGTTATTTAAACTCAATTAAAAACAAACAATAACTTCATTCATTGTGACAAGGTTGCGTGCGTATCAAATTCTTCGCTAATTCATTGGTACAACAAATTTAATTTTACCGTCCATTATCTTGAAAAATCACACATTTGTCTATAATTGACATCGATCGGGCCGCATTAATAATGTTGTAATATTTAGTTCGGAATGCGCTTTTTTCCCCTCGATCGTACTTTCAAATCCAACTTTACTACATTGTGTTAAGGTCCATAACGGTTTGATCGTGGTTACCATATTACTCATTCATATATGCGCATATGTCAATTTCAATCATTCATGCATTTAATTTTCTGCTCTATTTGTACTGACAAATGAAATATGGCTTCTTTTTCATCGCGTCAATTTCAATAAAACCTGCTGCTCAATTATTATTGCACCAAATTAAATTAGTTTTTAATTATATAGCTTAACACATACGTTAATAGCGTTACAAAAACAACGATATCGTTTCCGATCGATGTATGTTGTATATTCAATATCATTTTAAAAGAAGTCAAATTGGCGTTTTCGATCGTTGTTAAAGAAGATACAGTTATAAAGTAATTGTTCGCGTAATAAAATACATAATCACTTCGCAATATTTGTGTAACAATAAAAATCAATTAACTACAGTGAAATTATGTTGTTCATAACCTCTTAAATTTTGAAATATTCTCACACAAATCATTCCATGCACTAATCGTGACTTAATACGGCATAAAAACGGTTATTATTTAATATTAACGTTGTCTATGTGCATTTCCCGCCATTTCATTCGCGTAAAAATCAATAAATTTTTTGTATTTTCTTTATAATATAATAGTTTATAATCTGATAATAACAATTTAGTATCCGTTATCACATACATGACTTATAAGGTAACGTTATAATTAACGATATCTGGTGAATACCAAATAGCGTTTCCACGGTCAAGGGCAGCCTATATATTACTAATTGATTGTTAGCCGTTTTTGAACGAACCACATATAAGTTTCAATAACGTATACCGATATGGTATAAATAATTGCTGTTATGATAAAAATGATTAGATAACTAATAATTTATTTATTATTGGTGATTTAATTGGATATAATTCCTTATTTGTTCACATATAATAGCAACCGCATTGTTTTAAATAGAGTAACATTAGGTATTATCGTCAATCTACAGCAAAAAATGTCTCTCCATCATCCTACATATGTAATGTCCTCAGCACTTTGTCTTTCTAGCCGGAATTAATCTGTGATAATATCTATTGCCTTTTGTAAAGTCTTTGTTTCGTAAAAGCGTCTCACACCCAGGATCCTACGATAGTCTAGTGTAAGCACCGTAGTCAAGCCAACATTCCAATATCTTGAAACGTATAAAATTTAATGCCAAATACTAGTACTTAGCAATTTCATTTTAATACAATTTCATCATCTCGTGTTCCAACAATGTTATCCACATAATCCTTCATGATAAAAGTAGACCAATACATTATACACAGATTTTTACCGATTGTATCCGTCTTTTCAATACCGTCAATGAATTTCGTTTACCCATGACCTAAACATCAGTAACAAACGAATTAGCCACCAAATTAATTCCACATGCGTTCATACATTTTCCATGAATCATCCTTTTCTTTTTTCTATTCTCTCCGCTTAAACATTCCATACAAATCCATATTTAACAAACAATGAGTCGTTGCAAAACGATAACCTCGGAATATCTTAGCCTACAACCCACTAGCTTATGACAGATGGTGATGTATTGTCTACATTCTAGACTAATCTAGATAAATTATGCATAATGCATACACACAGGCTATTTGATGGTAAAATATAGAATACGAATGACTGCAATTACTGAGTAATCAATCATTGAAGGTATATCAAAACAAAAACTTTAGTACATTTATTATGTAGGGTAAATGGATTCGATGTGTTTTTGTTTGAGGGTATTTATCTGCAATTTTATGCATCATAAAACTCCATAAAATTGTCAAATCTTGACCTTTGCTTCTGTGAATTTACTCTCTGTAATCAAAATAATATACTGTAGATAAAATTATCTAAATGACATCATTAAAGTCAAGTATTTAAATTAATTTGGAGTGGACGTAATTTAATTATATCTGAATGTACTTAATAGTTTCAATTAGAGGAAAATATCAAATCAGGTTCCTCGAGACAAGGGCGCGGTCGGTAACATTCTCAAACAAACTGGAGGTCTAACCTTGTTCAATCTACATGTATAAAATGACCCACGTACTCCCATAACGTTAAATATTGCAAAACCTCAAACGCAATGTCAGTCATGCTCTAATTTTCATATAGGTTATCCTATTGGAAATACTGGACATTTTCTTTCTAATTCCTTTCAATTTCCATACCGTATTTGAGCAGCCCTGTCTACTACATAATATATTTGTAGTTTTAAAGCCACACATTTAGGCCACAGAACATCCAGAGCTTGGAAGACAAAGTCACAATGTGCTTGTCTATCAATTGTTTAACTTAATATACTTACTTTTATACATATAGAACTTAAGGATATGCCTTAATTTCGCTTCATCTTGTGCATCATTATTGTAGTGAGACCATTAGCTCTCATGTCTCCCTCCAATACATCAAACCAGCGTTTTTGGTGTCGAAAACTGTATCGATATTATAAAAAATAGTGTACTCACACACAAAACATCGTTTCGAAATATATAGCAAAGATCCTTTGCGCCAATTAGCGAAATTAGCATAATAGTACAAACAACTGTCTCGCAACTGCCTAAACGTAAAATAGCACTGTAAAAAAAACCGTCATTCGGCGGTTAACACTAATTGTGTTTTGTCATCGGATATTTTTTCGGCTAGCGTTGTGCAAAACAATTGCATGTCATGTGTTCGTAATTAAAACATTTTCATTTAGAACATGTAATTGCAATCGGCTTTGTTTAGTTTTTGAAAATGAAATGAGTCACTAATAAGTTTAGTTACTTTAGCCTGCAAAATACCGTTTCAAACTGCTGGCACCACAATAAAACTTTAAGATTGAATTAATTCCAAATTAATCTTCACCTTTTCCTTTCCAACTACTTATTATAAATCTTAACAAAATATTGTTCACATTTACCAAACCTTAATACCGACATACTTTGAACGATGTGCGGAAAAATTAATACCGACATAGTTTTAAGTAGCGAGGAAATTGTACAACACGCGCATAATACACGTTTTAATATCGTTACTAATTATCGCATGATAATAACGGATACGTGATGAATAAATTAACACATTAAACAGTTTCAAAGTAATGCATTTGAACATGTTATTATTACCCGAAATCTAGAACTCTTGTTGGCCTTTACACCCTGAATAATAAACTCCAATTCCTTTAACAGATCGCTTTCGTCGCCATCCTCGGCTATGCTTCGGCTAGCGCCATCCTCCCCTACGCTTACGGCGTGAACGCTGGTGACGCGCAAGCCGCCGCCATCGACGCCACCGTCGCCGCTCAGGACCACGCTCGGGCCGTCCACGAGGGCCAGGCCCGTGCCGCCGAAGCTGCCATTGAGTACAACGCTGAAGCAACCCGCCAGGTCGCCGAGGCCAGCCGTGACGCTCACGAGACCGCCTACTGGAACGGTGTTGCCGCCACCCAGAACGCCGTCGCCGCCGCTCAGTCCCACGCCGCCGCCGCCAGCGGTGTCGTCGCTGCCCGCGCTGCCCTGGCTGCCCCTCTCGGAGCTGCCTACGCCGCCCCTTACGTCGCTCCTTACGCCGCTCCTTACGCCGCTCTCGCTGCACCCTACGGTTTGGCCGCTCCCTACGCCGCCTACGGAGTCCATGGCCTCGGCGCTTACGGAGTCCGCAGCCTCGCTCACGCTTGGTAAACCGATCCACCAGTTATCGATAACCGTTATTTTTGAATAGCTGCTATCCAAAAATAACGTTATCGATTGTTATTTTCGACAATGTTGTCGGTCTTCGACTGGCAACGTTGGCGAGTCGGTTGTCTGGCATCGTCTGGCAACGTTGGCACGTGTGGGAACGTTGCCAGGCGGTTGGTAACATCGAAACCTCAACGGATACAACATGCTCAACGTTAATCATGGGTCTCAGTAAAGTAACTCTCTTTGTAAATAAATTTCATGCCATCACTGCCAAAGTGTAAATAAACACGTTTTTACAAAGTATACAACGTTTTTTATATCACTACCTACTCTATACAACATCTTAATACAAATTACACTACATAAAATAATGCATTCATGCAATTTGCCAACAAGTATCTCACAACAATACCTCTTCAAACCCTTCATTAACAATATCACAACCAACGAATATTTATAAACGAATGCGAAGTTCACCTAGATCAGGTATAACCCTGGAGCAGTAATTCCAGACCCACTCTCTGGATCAAATACACGATATATACCCATACATATTGTGATGTTTGTATTATAATCAGGTTCATGGCGTTTTTGACACCACTGTTATAAATGTTGTTATGGCAGCGGTTGTAGTCAAGTATTAAACGAACAGACAGCAAATGTGTTGTTTTTTTCAAACCCCAGGATATGTTTAGGTTCTGCTTCCTTACTCCAATCTTCATTATCATCAACCATAATTGGACTGGGTACGGGCCTGCTCTACTCATAAGAGGGGAAAAGCCTTAATCCACCACCCTGGTCTAATACGGGTTAGTAGACTTTTAAACTTCGAAATACTTATATCGTTAAATCATCATAATACCATTAAATTAGTGTTTTAAAAGCAACTGGATGAAGAGACGAGCATGTCACTCGTCTGATGATAAGCGTTAACCTGCCCATAAAAAATAGAAACACCACAAAGATCTTTGGATCATAAATAATTGCGCTAGTCACCCCGAGATAATTTCAATGGCTTCAATGTCCTTCGAATCTGAACAACTTTGCTTAAACAGCAGCTTGGCAACAAAAAATAACCGGGCTGTGGTACTAAGCCACACCGATGACCACATGCAATACCATTATATAGTAGAAGTACTAATCAGACCAAAAACTTATTGCCTGAAACCTTGACTCTAGAACTCTAGCAAGGACATTTCACATTAATAATAATTAACGCCTTTATATGATAGGTAGCTAGTAAAAGTATACCCCAAATAAAAACCTTCTATGAATAAAAGTAGACAAAAATAGGCAGCTATATATTAATTTTTTAAAGAAATTACATAAATACTACTAATATTATAAACGCGAAAGTTTGTAAGTATGGATGGATGGATGTTTGTTACTCTTTCACGTAAAACCTACTGAATGGATTATAATGAGACTTTACAATAATATAGCTTATACATCAGAATAAGACATAGGCTACTATGTTTTTTGAAAAATCAACCCCTGAAGGGACCATATAGGGGATGAAAGTTTGTATGAAAGCTTTTTGATGGCGGAACGAAGTTCGCGGGCACAGCTAGTAACAAATATGGCCATTTTTCGAACGGCAACAACTTAAGCAAACTTCCCCCTGCCCTTCCGTTTCTCTATCTCTCACTCTCTCTATCTCTCTGTGCATCCCCTATATTAATATAAATAATCTATCCAGGGGTCCAAAGTGGGTCCCATTCAAATTATAAGGGGAGATTCCACCCCTTAAGGGATGAAAAGGGGGATTAAAGTCTAAAACTTACTCATTTGTACACTGATATTTATGAAACCTTTAGAGCCCGTTCCCACTTATCCGATCAGTCTTTTTGCCCTGAAACCGGACGCCGGACGTGGGTGTTCACATTATATCCGATCAGTCTGTTTTGCCGGAAGGCCGGTGGTTCGACTCGCCGCCAGTTTACGTGTGTTTGTATTAATTTATTGGTTTTGACTGATCGTCGCAGTGGCAAAACGTCCGTCAAATAACTCGGATCAGTCTATTTTCCCTGATCAGTCATAATGTGAACAGCTCCATACAAATTGTAGTGCCACTGGCACATCCGTCTAATTAGACTGACCGAGAAAACAGACTGATCGGATAAGTGGGAACAGGGGGTTACCTTGACGAACACTCATCCACTGAGACTTGACATTGAAATGCGATAGGCTTAAGTGCAGTCACATTGCACTACTGCCTGACCCATCGGAATCCGAAGTTCCAATATACGATGTGTTACAGAAAAATGTGGTCATATCTAAGGGTCGTTAATTACACTTTTTTATTTAATTGAATGACGAGACGAGCAAGGCGCTCGGCTGATGGTAAGCGACACGCCTGCTTATAAACAGAAGCAACACCACACAGAACTTTAAATTACAAAGCACTGTATGGCACTGAACTGCGCTCGTCACCCGGATACATAAGATGATGTAGACAGTTTTGTCTACAGCATGAATGGGCTGGCTCGACCGGGTCGTTACCACTGTCTCACAGGAAACCGACGTAAAGTAGCGGCTTGCTGCTGCGTTTCGTACGGTGAGTGAGATATCCGGAAGCCCAAATCCCCTCCCCTTCCCAATCCCTAATTATCCCTTTCCTTTAAGGTCGGCAACGCGCCCATGTTTTTTTTGGTGGTGGGTGTACATGGGCGGTGGAGATCACTTACCACCAGGTGACCCACTTGCTCGTTTGCCGGCCTATGATATAAAAAAAAAATACGGGTTGCACTCCGGGAGTGCCGACAGAAGTGAAAACTTACAAACAAAATGCGAGAATACAAAATTACGGCAACATGTCCACTCGACATGATAAAAGTACATTCTACTCTCTTCGCGTTTATGCGAGCCTGGTACTTTTTACGGCAACATGTACCAAATAAGAAAAACCCTAAAAAGTTTTTCTTTGTCCAAATCGTCATTTGTTTATTAATTACGGCTACTCGCCATGAAAAATAGATATTCTACTCTCTTCGCGTTTATGCGAACCTGGTACTTTTTTTACGGCACCATGTTCCAAATTAATATCGTCATTTTATTATCAATATCAAAAACAAAATTACGGTAACATGTCTTCACCATAAAAAAACGAACACAGTCCGGTCAAAGTCCTTTGAAAGTCCGGTCCAATCCGACTGGTTACTGTGTGACGCCACCTGGGACTTCGAAATTATCGAAGTTCCAGGGAAGTCGGCTAGCGCTGGCTGGTCAACTGGCCCGCGTGACGTCTCACGGAAGGTTCTCGAATATTCTGGAACCTTCCGCTCGCCGCCGCTCGCGTTACGGAACGTTTCGGTTCACCCTCCCATAAGAAGTTATGACTTCAAAAAGTGTTTTATAATCACAAAACTAAATGGAAACACAAAGTAGGCAAATGTAATTAAAATAGTGGAGGCAGGCAGCCCTATCGCATGTTTACGTACCGCGCGGCTGTAGGCATTTATTTCAAAGATACGGCCGAGTTACAATACTGTATAGATAATATTACCGTGACAAAGCGGCGTGGACCTCACCATGCGTGGCCCGTATAAAAGACCTGGCGCAACAGACAACAGTATTCAGTAGCTATCGAGCAGTCTGACAAGAAGTGCACGATGAGATTCCTGGTACGGTTCTTGTGTCTTAATTTAAAAAACGAACTAACCATAGATCGCGAACGGAACGCATTTCGATATTTGAAAATAACGGTTGCAGTTTAAAAATTGAAAATTGACATCGGTTGTAACGTTCAATGTTTAAAAATTGTTGATTCAGTTTTAAATTCCAAATTAAATGCAGTGCTTATCAGTACATATTTTTTGAAAATTCTTCCTCTGTGACCATAACAACACATTCCATTGAAAAAACGTAAATTCATCCAAAAATATTCGTCCATCAGTGTTACAGTTTCCAACATAACTTTGACATTAATTGTAGTGTTGCCATTTCAAATTCTTTAAATTCTACAAATCATGTAATAATCAATCACACATAATTGCACAGCAAACAAAAAAACAAAAACAAACATTTCATAGCCGTTATTACATTTTTTAGCCGAAATCTAGAACTCTTGTTGGCCTTTACACCCTGAATAATAAACTCCAATTCCTTTAACAGATCGCTTTCGTCGCCATCCTCGGCTATGCTTCGGCTAGCGCCATCCTCCCCTACGCTTACGGCGTGAACGCTGGTGACGCACAAGCCGCCGCCATCGACGCCACCGTCGCCGCTCAGGACCACGCTCGGGCCGTCCACGAAGGCCAGGCCCGTGCCGCCGAAGCTGCCCATGAGTTCAACGCTGAAGCTACCCGCCAGGTCGTCGAGGCCAGCCGTGACGCCCACGAGACCGCCTACTGGAACGGTGTTGCCGCCACCCAGAACGCCGTCGCCGCCGCTCAGTCCCACGCCGCCGCCGCCAGCGGTGTCGTCGCTGCCCGCGCAGCCCTGGCTGCCCCTCTCGGAGCTGCCTACGCCGCCCCTTACGCCGCTCCTTACGCCGCTCCTTACGCCGCTCTCGCTGCCCCCTACGGTTTGGCCGCTCCCTACGCCGCCTACGGAGTCCATGGCCTCGGCGCTTACGGAGTCCGCAGCCTCGCTCACGCTTGGTAAACCGATCCACCAGTTATCGATAACCGTTATTTTTGAATAGCTGCTATCCAAAAATAACGTTATCGATTGTTATTTTCGACAATGTTGTCGGTCTTCGACTGGCAACGTTGGCGAGTCGGTTGTCTGGCATCGTCTGGCAACGTTGGCACGTGTGGGAACGTTGCCAGGCGGTTGGTAACATCGAAACCTCAACGGATACAACATGCTCAACGTTAATCATGGGTCTCAGTAAAGTAACTCTCTTTGTAAATAAATTTCATGCCATCACTGCCAAAGTGTAAATAAACACGTTTTTACAAAGTATACAACGTTTTTTATATCACTACCTACTCTATACAACACCTTCATTCAAACTACATTATATAAAAGAATGCATTCATACAATTTGCCTACAAATACCTCACAACAATACCTCTTCAAACTGGTTCCGATCATATGTTTTACATTGACAATATCACAACCAACGAATATTTCTAAACGAATACGAAGTTCACCGTGATCAGGTTTATACCTGGAGCAGTAATTCCAGACCCACTCGCTGGATCAAATACACGATATATATCCATACATATTGTGATGTTTGTATTATAATCAGGTTCATGGCGTTTTTGACACCACTGTTATAAATGTTGTTATGGCAGCGGTTGTAGTCAAGTATTAAACGAACAGACAGCAAATGTGTTTTTATTTTCATACCCTAGGATATGTTTAGGTTCTGTTTCCTTACTCCAATCTCTGTTATCATCAACAATAATTGGGTTGGGTATGAGCTGCTCGACTCATAAGAGGGGGCTTTAATCCACCACCCTGCTCTAATGCGAGTTAGTAAAATTCTTATATCGATAAATCATCATAATAACATCAAACCAGTGTTTTTAAACAACTGGATGATGAGACGAGCAGGTCACTCGTCTGATGGTAAGCGTCAACCTGACCATAAAAAATAGAAACACGACAAAGATATTTGGATCATAAATAATTTCACTCGTCACCCCGAGATAATTTCGCTGGCTTCAATGTGCTTCGAATCTGAACAATTTTGCTTAAACAGCTGCTTTGCAACAGAAATTGACCGGGCTGAGGTACCTAGCCAGACCGACCACCATACTATCATATAGTAGAAGTACTTATCAGGCCAAAAACTTATTGCCTGAAACCTTGACTCTACTCTAGAACTCTAGCAAGGACATTTCACATTAATAATAATTAACGCCTTTATATGATAGATGCAGATAGCCAATAAAAGAATACCCGAAATAAAAACCTTCTCTGAATAAAAGTAGACAAAAATAGGCAGATCTATATTAATTTGTTAAAGAAATTACATAAATCCTACAAATATTATAAACGCGAAAGTTTGTAAGTATGGATGGATGGATGTTTGTCACTCTTTCACGTAAAACCTACTGAATGGATTTTAATGAAACTTTACAATAATATAGTTTATACATCAGAATAAGACATAGGCTACTATGTTTTTCAAAAATCCACCCCTGAAGGGCCCAAAAAGGGTATGAAAGTTTGTATGAAACCTTTTGATGGCGGAACGAAGTTCGCGGGAACAGCTAGTAACAAATATGATCATTTTTCGAACGAATACAACTTAAGCAAACTCCCCCCTACCCTTCCGTCTCTCTATCTCTCACTCTCTCTATCTCTCTGTGCATCCCCTATATTAATATAAATAATCTATCCAGGGGTCCAAAGTGGATCCCATTCAAATTATAAGGGGAGATTCCACCCCTTAAGGGATGAAAACGGGGATTAAAGTCTAGAACTTACTCATTTGTACACTGATATTTATGAAACCTATAGAGCCCGTTCCCACTTATCCGATCAGTCTTTTTGCCCTGAAACCGGACGCCAGACGTGGGTGTTCACATTATATCCGATCAGTCTGTTTTGCCGGCAGGTCGGTGGTTCGACTCGCCGCCAGTTTACGTGTGTTTGTATTAATTTATTTGTTTTGACTGATCGTCGCAGTGGCAAAACGTCCGTCAAATAACTCGGATCAGTCTTTTTTCCCTGATCAGTCATAATGTGAACAGCTCCATAGAAATTGTAGTGCCACTGGCACATCCGTCTATTTAGACTGACCGAGAAAACAGACTGATCGGATAAGTGGGAACAGGTAGTTACCTTGACGAACACTCATCCACTGAGACTTGACATTGAAATGCGATAGGTTTAAGTGCAGTTACATTGCACTACTCCTTGACCCATCGGAACCCGAAGTTCCGATATACGATGTGTTACAGAAAAATGTGGTCATATCTAAGTCTGCGGACTCGAAGTCAGCGGCAAGCGGCGGCGGCGTTTCAATGCATAGATGTGGTGGAGCAAATTATTTCAATGATTTTTTATATGGAACATCATATTCACATCAATTTCGTTCGCGAACAGACACTAATTTCTCATAGTACAACACTACGCCGCTCTAACGCCGCGCGATCTGCCCGCTGACTTCGAGACCGGGTCTCCGCCGCTGCCGCCCCGCGCCCGCTGACTTCGAGTCCGCAGCCTAAGGGTCGTTAAATACATTTTTTTATTTGATTGCATAACGAGACGAGCAAGGCGCTCGGCTGATGGTAAGCGACACGCCTGCTTATAAACAGAAGCAACACGACCCAGAACTTTAAATTACAAAGCACTGTATGGCACTAAACTGCGCTCGTCACCCCGATACATAAGATGTTAAGTCTCATAATGCCTAATAATTTCACTGGCTTCAATGTCCTTCAAACCGAAACACGACAGTATTATATTATAGTCGTCATAAATAGATTAATTCTGGATAAACTGGACATGATGGTTATGGCATTTTATTTCTTGGCACAACAAAATGGTTCGAGTGGTAGAGCCACGCTGTAGACAGTTTTATCTACAGCATGAATGGGCCGGCTCGACCGCGTCGTTACCACTGTTTCACAGAAAACCGACATAAAGCAGCCGCATGTTGCTGCGTTACGTATGGTGAGTGAGATATCCGGAGGCCCAAATCACTGATATTATGGGCGGTGGACACCACTTAGGTGACCTACTTGCCCGTATGCCGGCCTATGCTATAAAAAAACTGACTACACTGTACCTGATGTTAAGTGCATTGCAGTCCAAATATTAAAGCGATCCTCGACAGAGACATTGCGTCCCTTAAAGGCCTGAGGAATTATGCCGGCCTAGAGTTACTCGATTAATTGTTCTAGTGGCATCTATGTTTTGAAGACAATAAAATCCTGGGTTCATTGGTAATGAACAATGGTGTGAATTTTTGATTTGAAAAAACGCGCGTGATTGTAATATGACTATCTGTCCGCCTCCTATCACATCGTGTGACGGAAATAAGCTCGCTGAATCGCTGCACAGACATCAACAATTAAGCCTAAATAAAATAAAATTATTTATTAAACAGAACCTTTGCCAAAAAGGTTACTATAATGTTAAAGATTATTTGGAAGACATAACAGCTTGGAATTGAGCCGCTCACTCCATACAAAATTCGGCTGTCCATGGTCCTCTACTATACTGTACTATACTATAATATACATTAATATTATTAAATTGTTATACTTCACTGCTCTATTGGCGCATTATTTATATTTAAGATATGTCACGTTGACATTTTTAATATTTTTTAAGAAAAATATTAATTTTAATTTCAAAATTGTTAATTGTGATTTTTAATATGTGAGTGCGAGTCCCATGTGTGATGGTTACACTCAGGGCTATTTCCTCAAAAAGCCCATCCAGGAATTCCTGTACATTGCACTCGCACAATTCTGGATAAGCAATGTCTGGACATTAAAAGAGGCCATAACCCATGAGTTTGTTTCGGCATTTCTTCTCATGCATGCATAGCTATGAAATGCCGAAAAGAGATAATACTAAAAAATATAAATATGTAATCTAATATAAAAATATTGCCATGTAAAAGTGATATTTATGATCCAATTTACAGAATAAATGATTTGAATTTGAATTAGTTGCGACTTTGCCTACCTCCTAGGGAAATTGGCATGGGTATAAAAATGACGGAAATGCATTTTCATACAGTTTTAATAAATTTTCATCAGCATACTTAGGATATTTAAGATGTAATTCAAAATGAGACATCAAAATTATTTTATAAATAGATGATACCGACACTATACACGAATTCGACAATTTTAAAAACTTCCAAATATTTTTCATGCCGAAATTTAAGCACTACAATTTGACATACCAATTAAACTATTAATATCATATTTCAAAAAAATATCGCAACACATTAACGGTAATTAAAACATTAAATTAATTCATATAATTAACATTTCTAAGAGTCCTTGCATGTGATGCCGCGTCTACCCCTTCACGTGTCTACGCAGCATCGGCGATTACCGCACTTCCGATACACAAAGCCACGGTAATATTATCTATACAGTATTCCAACTTCATACAAACGGATGAAACGCGAGCTATGCCTACGCGTCTCGATCGCGGCATGCGCTCAGCATGTAGACAGTCGTGACTGTGACGAATGGACAGTGTATTGTTTTTTAACAATAACCTACATATATAATATGACGAGTAGGATATATTGTGCTGTTTTTGGTTGCATGAATTCGTCAATAACGCATCCAGATTTTGACGAAAATTTGCAAATTAAATTAAATTAAATTTATTAAAATTTTTTTTTTTTAGTCGGTTGCGATTTTTGATTGGGTGGGAAATAGGGGGGCTCGTGAGGTCTACTGTTCTCCCACAACTACTAGTATAATTTGAGTGGTAGAGCCACGCTGTAGACAGTTTTGTCTACAGCATGAATGGGCTGGCTCGACCGGGTCGTTACCACTGTCTCACAGAAAACCAACGTAAAGTAGCGGCTTGCTGCTGCGTTTCGTACGGTGAATGAGATATCCGGAAGCCCAAATCCCCTCCCCTTCCCAATCCCTAATTATCCCTTTCCTTTAAGGTCGGCAACGCGCCCATGTTTTTTTTGGTGGTGGGTGTACATGGGCGGTGGAGATCACTTACCATCAGGTGACCCACTTGCTCGTTTGCCGGCCTATGATATAAAAAAAAAGTGTTTTATAATCACAAAACTAAATGGAAACACAAAGTAGGCAAATGTAATTAAAATGCTGGAGGCAGGCAGCCCTATCGCATGTTTCCGTACCGCGCGGCTATAGGCATTTATTTCAAAGATACGGCCGAGTTACAATACTGTATAGATAATATTACCGTGACAAAGCGGCGTGGACCTCCACCATACGTGGCCCGTATAAAAGACCTGGCGCAACAGACAACAGTATTCAGTAGCTATCGAGCAGTCTGACAAGAAGTGCACGATGAGATTCCTGGTACGGTTCTTGTGTCTTGATTTAAAAAACGAACTAAACATAAATCACGAACGGAACGCATTTCGATATTTGAAAATAACGGTTGGAGTTCGAAAATTTAAAATTGATATCGGTTGTAACGTTCAATGTTAAAAAATTGTTGATTCAGTTTTAAATTCCAAAATGAATGCTGCGCTTATCAGTATATATTTTTAAAAATCATTCTCTGTGACCATAAGAAAAAAAAATTGAAAAAACGCTGTTGAAAATCCCAATTCCAAAAATATTCGCCAATCAGTGTTATGGCTTCCAACATAACTTTGACATTAATTGTAGTGTTGCCATTTCAAATTCTTTAATTTCTATCAAAAATGTGAATATCAATCACACATAATTGCACAGCAAACAAAAAAACAAAAACAAACATTTCATAGCCGTTATTACATTTTTTAGCCGAAATCTAGAACTCTTATTGGCCTTTACACCCTAATTAATAAACTCCAATTCCTTTAACAGATCGCTTTCGTCGCCATCCTCGGCTATGCTTCGGCTAGCGCCATCCTCCCCTACGCTTACGGCGTGAACGCTGGTGACGCGCAAGCCGCCGCCATCGACGCCACCGTCGCCGCTCAGGACCACGCTCGGGCCGTCCACGAAGGCCAGGCCCGTGCCGCCGAAGCTGCCATTGAGTACAACGCTGAAGCTACACGCCAGGTCGCCGAGGCCAGCCGTGACGCTCACGAGACCGCCTACTGGAACGGTGTTGCCGCCACCCAGAACGCCGTCGCCGCCGCTCAGTCCCACGCCGCCGCCGCCAGCGGTGTCGTCGCTGCCCGCGCTGCCCTGGCTGCCCCTCTTGGAGCTGCCTACGCCGCCCCTTACGTCGCTCCTTACGCCGCTCCTTACGCCGCTCTCGCTGCCCCCTACGGTTTGGCCGCTCCCTACGCCGCCTACGGAGTCCATGGCCTCGGCGCTTACGGAGTCCGCAGCCTCGCTCACGCTTGGTAAACCGATCCACCAGTTATCGATAACTCTTATTTTTGAATAGCTGCTATCCAAAAATAACGTTATCGATTGTTATTTTCGACAATGTTGTCGGTCTTCGACTGACAACGTTGGCGAGTCGGTTGTCTGGCATCGTCTGGCAACGTTGGCACGTGTGGGAACGTTGCCAGGCGGTTGGTAACATCGAAACCTCAACGGATACAACATGCTCAACGTTAATCATGGGTCTCAGTAAAGTAACTCTCTTTGTAAATAAATTTCATGCCATCACTGCCAAAGTGTAAATAAACACGTTTTTACAAAGTATACAACGTTTTTGAAGTTATACTTCTTTAGGCGCGTTATGAAAAAATGATGAGAGTGAAATTTTAAGATGCGCGCGCACCTGTGACACAAAAAATTAACAGAAAAAATTAACAGTATGAAGTTAGGCGCGTGAGAGCAGTATGAAGTTTTTTTTTTTTTTTTTTTTTTTTTTTAATGGCATCTGTTATACATTATGCCAGCAGTATGAAGTTAGGCGCGTTATGAAAAAATGATGAGTGAAATAAAAAAATAAATAAATAAATATAAATAAATAAATATAAATATATATATATATATATAATTATATATAGATGCGGTTTTTATTTTATAATTTGGAACATGGTGCCGTAAAAAAAGTACCAGGTTCGCATAAACGCGAAGAGAGTAGAATGTCCATTTTTCATGGCGAGTAGCCGTAATTAATAAACAAATGACGATTTGGACAAAGAAAAACTCTTTAGGTTTTTTTCTTATTCGGAACAAGTACCAGGCTCGCATAAACGTGAAGAGAGTAGAATGTACTTCTATCATGTGGAGTGGATATGTTGATATAAATTAAAATACTTTTATTTAATATAATTAACACTAAATATTATTAAATTATTAATGTTAAATACTTATTATTGGTTATTTAATGATTCCAAAGAAGTATAACTTCTCACGCGCGTACATAAGTACACGCACCCATTTTTTATATCACAACCTACTCTATCATCATCATCATCATCATCAGCCACAAGACGTCCACTGCTGAATATAGGCCTCTCCCAAAGATTTCCAGACCGACCTGCTGGAAGCGGCCTGCATCCAGCGACTTCCTGCGATCTTTATCAGGTCGTCTGTCCACCTTGTAGGTGGACGTCCAACGTTGCGCTTGCCAGTACGTGGCCTCCATTCCAGAACCTTTCTGTCCCATCGGTTATCGGTTCTGCGAGCTATGTGGCCTGCCCACTGCCACTTGAGCTTGCTAATCCGCTGAGCTATGTCGGTGACTTTCGTTCTTCTACGGATCTCCTCATTTCTGAATTGATCACGTAGAGAAACACCGAGCATAGCTCTCTCCATAGCTCGCTGAGTGACTGTGAGCCGTCTTATACGGCCTATATTTAGAGGCCACGTCTCAGTGCCGTATGTCATCACTGGTAACACACCTACTCTATACAACTACTTAATTCAAACTACACTATAATAAAAGAATGCATTCATACAATTTGCCAACAAATGTCTCACAACAATACCTCTTCAAACTGGTTCCGATCATTTCTTTTACATTCACAATCAACGAATATTTCTAAACGAATACGAAGTTCACGATCAGGTATAACCCTGGAGCAGTAATTCCAGACCCACTCTCTGGATCAAATACACGATATATACCCATACATATTGTGATGTTTGTAATATAATCAGGTTCATGGCGTTTTTGACACCACTGTTATAAATGTTGTTATGGCAGCGGTTGTAGTCAAGTATTAAACGAACAGACAGCAAATGTGTTTTTTTTTTTCAATCCCTAGAATATGTTTAGGTTCTGCTTCCTTACTCCAATCTTCATTATCATCAACCATAATTGGACTGGGTACGGGCCTGCTCTACTCATAAGAGGGGTAAAGCCTTAATCCACCACCCTGGTCTAATACGGGTTAGTAAACTTTTAAACTTCGAAATACTTATATCGTTAAATCATCATAATACCATTAAATTTGTGTTTTAAAAGCAACTGGATGAAGAGACGAGCATGTCACTCGTCTGATGATAAGCGTTTACCTGCCCATAAAAAATAGAAACACCACAAAGATCATATATAATTGCGCTAGTCACCCCGAGATAATTTCAATGGCTTCAATGTCCTTCGAATCTGAACAACTTTGCTTAAACAGCTGCTTGGCAACAGAAATTGACCGGGCTGTGATACCTAGCCAGACTATACCATCATAAAGAAGAAGTACTTATCAGGCAAAAAACTTATTGCCTGAAACTACTCCAGAAATCTAGCAAGGACATTTCATATTAATGATTAATTAACGCCTTTATATGATAGGTTCAGGTAGTCAATAGAAGAATACCCGAAATAAAAACTACTGCTGAATAAAAGAAGACAAAAATAGCCACATCTAAATTAATTTGTTAAAGAAATTACATAAATAACAAATATGGCTACACTCTTTCTGTCTCTCTCTCTCTCTTGTTTTTTATAGCAGAACCCAGCAAGCGAGCTAGTGGTTCACCTGATGGTAGGTGATATCCACCGCCTATGAACATCCACAACACCCGAGGTATCATGGATGTATGGCCGGCTTTAAAAGAAAGAGATAATTAAGGAGTTGGGAAAGCAGGGTTCGAAAATATCCGATATTTATTATAAATATCAAAATATCGGATATTTATGATATATATCCGATATATATCAAGTTTGATATATATCCATTTTGTATGAAACTCATATTATTATTTTATTGTTTTATTTATGAATACTGTTTGCATATTGCAAAATCTACTTTTAGATAAGGCATAATCAACTAAAAAACATAAAATCTTCTTTTACGGCAGAAGTGTTGCCATTAATGGGTTAGAACTTACCATTAGGGAGTATGTTTTAACTCTACTCTCAAGCCATCTACATTTGGGAAGTAGAAATACAGTAAAAAACATTTGATAAGTATATCCATTGATATATATCGTCAAAACCAGTTTGATATATATCGGATATATATCGGATATATATCTTGATATATATCCATTGATATATATCCTCGAACCCTGTGGGAAAGTGAAAGGATTTAGGTCTTCGGATATGTCAATCACCGTACGAAACGCAAGAGTAAACTGCCACATTACATGGATTTTCTTTGAAACAATGGTAACAACCCGGAAAGATAAAAAGGTAAAAAGATAAAAGGCATGGATTAAGTTTTTTTTATTGGATTGAATGACGAGGAGCAATGCGCTCGCCTGATGGTACGCGACACGCCTGCTTATAAACAGAAGCAGCATCACACAGAACTTTGAATTACAAAGCACTTCATGGCACTGAACTGCGCTCGTCACCCCGATACATAAGATGTTAAGTCTCATAATACCCAGTAATTGCACTGGCTTCAATGTCTTTTGAACCGAACCACAACAGTGCTTACACATTGTTGCTTGGCGGCAGATACAGACGGCGCGGTGGTACCAACCCAGACCGCCTCTCGCATACGAGCGACCTACCACCTTTTTTTCTGTAACACATTAGATACACAAGCGTGATATTTTAAATATCCGATCATAAATAACCAAGGTAATTCTGTACACAGCCATGTAAAAAGTTCCATACCTAACGAGTCAAGGATATGCCAATGACACAAGCGCAAAAACCGCAAGGCGTTATTAAACTTGGAATTACAAGGAAACCGTATTTACCAAATGTCGCTCAAACGCAATTATTTAGCTGACCGGTATGCTGCAGCTGTCTGGTGATTCGGACTTTTACGTACTTGTCCGGTGAATTTGTATTTTTTTTATACCTTAATGACGAGACGAGCAAGTCGCTCGACGGATAGGAAGCGCCATGCCTGCCCTAAAATGAAGCAACACTACTCAAAATGCTGTCTCTTGCCGTTTCAATAGCATGTCACTGCCCTGCTCCCATGGGTCATAGCGTGATATACATATAAACTTTCCTCATGAATCACTCTATCTATTACTGAAAGCTGCATTAAAATCCGTTGAATAGTTTAAAAGATCTAAGTGAACAAACAGCGGAAACGACTTCATTTTATACTATGTAAAGATATACATCGTGTTACAGAAGGGTGTGGACATATGTATCTAACGACCCTTAAATATGTCCACACTGTATGATGATACAGTAAGTATTAATATACATACCGAATCTTTTCAAAATCTACAAGTCCTAAAATTCTAGTTATTTTTAATCACTCACTTATTAAGATTAATAACGTCGATCATTTATAGCATTTGGTATTACGGGAGCAAAACTTATGTAGTACACTACGTTGCTTTATTTTGACAACACCCTTGTATAACACGTCGTATACTGCAGGTCTAAATTGTGTGTTTATATTCAAAAATAATCATTTTGCTCGTTTAGGCTTCCGAAAAGACATTACGCGAAACTACCGACAATCATTTCGACAGCAACATAATTTCCAAGGCGGTCCGCAATTGCCCTAATTTAATGTCAGACCAATATGACCTTTACATTAATGTGTATAAGAGTGGACAGTAAGATAAAGAGTAATGATAGTTCACTTGTAATCTAGACTGCCTTGGTGAGGGCGTAGGCTTTTGTTGTGCGGACACACAGACACCGTAGTTTATCGAACATGTTGGACGACGTGTTGGGTGTTCATTGAATGGCGGGTAAAAAATTTCATTACTAAGGCTGGATTGCACCATAACAGTTGTTATAATTAAGGTTTATGTCAAATTTGACGATAACAGTAACGCTGACTTTAACTTTGACTGAGGAATGTACCACACCATGCACCATCGTATTCCGATGCTACTAGATTCCTCGATTCATTCTAGAAGCAGGGACATGACATTATTTTGGAGCACATATGCTTTAGGAAATATATCGTTTTAGAGGTTATAATTGAACCATCTGACAGCTATTTAACTTAAACAATAGCTTTGACTAGCGAACCTTGGGCGGTTATGGTAAACAGCTAAAGTGATGACGTCATCTAACATATTTCAAATTATCATTGCTAAAATAAGTTGGTGCAACCCAGCCTAAGTCAGCACGGCGCGGCGGGTAACAGAATACTGCTACTAAATATAAAATACACCCAACAGTCACATAGTCCTGACCCCACACTAGGTTAACCTGTATCGTGGGTATCAGGAACTACGAGGGATTTGCGGTTCCATATAAAAGATGATATAAAGACAGGATGGACATAGAATAGGATAGAGTATTTTACTGGACATCATCAGCTTCTGCTTTCAATTTCACCAAATAAAAACAGACCAATCATGTTCGAGTGGTAGAGCCAAGCTGTAGACAGATTTGTGCTGGTTTGAAAGTAGCGGCTTGCTGCTGCGTTTCATAAGGTGAGTGAGATATCCGGAGGCCCAAATCCACCTCCCCTTCCGAATCCCTAATTATCCCTTTCCTTTAAGGTCAGCAATGCGCACAAGATTCTGGTATTGTGGGCGTACATGGGCGGTGGAGATCACTTACCACCAGGTGACCCACTTGCTCGTTTGGCGGCCTATGCTACAAAAAAATGTACACAGAATTCAACACTAAGCAAAGAGCTTGCTTAGTTTGTCTGTCAATACGGTCATTACTCATATGAAAAAAAATGTTGGTAAATTCGCTCGCCACACTACACAGCCGTGTGTCCACACAGGGTATCGTATGGACGAAAATAATTTATGAATGTAGATCACCTTGAGGACTCAACTAAATAGTAGCTGTCATTATGTACACGCTTTATTTATACGTTTGCACTTCCTTACTTGAAGGTGTGCCAGGTCGTAATACATATGATAATTCACAACGCTATCCCTCTCTGGGGCAGACAAATAAATGTATAAATCGAAAATATTACAAATCGACTTCAAACCCTGAATTGAGGTGCATTTGCATTTATACGATTAGGATTTAACTTTATTTCCTCGATCGGTCATCAGAATCACTCTATCAAGGGCACTCCACATTTAGAAGAGATTTATCGCATAATATAGACTATAAAAAACATACATTTACCCACAGACGAATTAAAGAGGTCCTTTTGAAGTCGGTGTTTTTTATTATCTGAATGACGAGACGAGCGAGACGCTCGCCTAATAGTAAGCGCCGCGCCTGGCCATAAACAGAGGCAACACCACATAGAACTTTGAATTAGAAATCACTGCATGGCACTGGACTGCGCGCGTCACCCCGGGGCATAAGATGTTAAGTCCATCAGGCGAGCGCCTTGCTCGTCTCGTCATTCAATGAAATAATAATTATTATTAATAGAATTTGAAATGACTGCCTCGGTGGAGCAGTTGCAATGGGTGTGCGGTACGACCGCTGTGTTGAGATCTCTGGTTCGGTCCGCGAGTCGGGTAAAAATTATACTGGGTTTTTGAAGTTATACTTCTTTAGGCGCGTTATGAAAAAATGATGAGAGTGAAATTTTAAGATGCGCGCGCACCTGTGACACAAAAAATTAACAGTATGAAGTTAGGCGCGTTAAGAAAAAATGATGAGAGTGAAAGTAGCCGTAATTAATAAACAAATGACGATTTGGACAAAGAAAAACTCTTTAGGTTTTTTCTTATTCGGAACATGTTGCCGTAAAAAGTACCAGGCTCGCATAAACGCGAAGAGAGTAGAATGTACTTCTATCATGTCGAGTGGATATGTTGATATAAATTGAAATACTTTTATTTAATATAATTAACACTAAATATTATTAAATTATTAATGTTACGATATTTCATCGTTGTTGTGAAGACTTGAGAATAAATTACACTTGTCTTTGGCGAAATGCATAACAATGCGAAGCTTAAGAGTGTTGTTACAAAGACTTGGCTGTATGAGCTACAATACCTTTGCCTATTAAAAACCCGAATTTGAACCAAAAATTATAATACCGAGGACTATGACGGAAGTGAATACTTTTTAAATTGTTTTCGAAATTAATAAGTGTCCGTTCTATTGAAACTATGAATCAACACGCATGAAACATTTACTATAATAATAATTATAATGTACATTATAAATAATAATTATTATTATAGTAAATGTTTCATGCGTGTTGATTCATAGGCCATTTTTGACAATGTCCTTTATAATTTATATATGTGCTAATAAATTATATTCAGTAGTGATTTAAATTGAATATTTTGATTGATATTACTTACTATTTGTGAATATTAGTGAAAAAAATTGTGCTTATATACTTTTTCAAGTGCTCCAATATAATTGAGGTTAACTATCCGTATGTATTATTTATTGATATAAATTAAAATACTTTTATTTAATATAATTAACACTAAATATTATTAAATTATTAATGTTAAATACTTATTATTATTGTAATCAATTATTTGCATGCAATTAAAAACTATTTTTTAATGATGCCAAAGAAGTATAACTTCTCACGCGCGTACATAAGTACACGCACCCATTTTTTTCTATCACGAAATGCACAGTATCAGCCCGGAGTTTGGATTTGTGCCCCTTATGGCGATATGCCCGCCCCCTATGATATCACATATCACCGTTTTCACCGAACACCAGGACGTCAATACATTTTACGTTATGTACCTCGATTGATATGTATTGAACTTACAGGGCAAGTAATGTTAGGTATACCTCGGGGAAACACGAACAAAAATATCTTAAAACTATTTTCCTGTACACAAATAAACTCGTTTTCCGTAAGTGAACGTTTAATTGTCAATAAGGTGACAAGGCCTCGGACCGCGACCGTGGTCATCCACTCAGCAGGGCGAACTCACTCTACCCTTTACGAGAAATATTCGACGTAATATATTTTCGGAATCAATGCGGATCTTTGTGATCCAGTTTTGTATTGGTGTAGATGGATATATATACAGTTTTTCTTTTATGTACCCTACCCTTCTTGGCTCCTACTTTTATCTCCGTCCCATGGTTGCCAGGAAGAAATTACCTTGAGCGATAAGGCCGCAGTCATTATCTCTATACAAACAGTCAAACACACAAAGCCAGATGTGCAAAGAATTTTTTTTTTATTAGGGCTCATTTAAATTCAGGCGTAAATTTTATGGCAATCCTTAGGGTTGCAACTCTAGAAAAATAAACAAAATACATGCGGTAAAATACATAGCTGTTAACTTTAGCCATGTTTTAACTTAAACGTGGAACGACCGAAATAGTTCACCGTCGGTATGAAAAGGTGTAGCAGATACTAATGCTATTTAATTTCTTATTGTAGGTTAATTAAATGGTAAAGTTTGTTATTACACAGATGGACAGTGGTGGGGGCAGTTGAGAGGTCAATAGTTAACATGCATCGATTGACGAGCTAATCGCATGAAACGTTGGTGCCTCGAGCTACTTTATTCCGACCATTAGGTCTTATAAATAACAATTTGACAGCCTCCGTGGCGCAGCGGCTGTGAAGCGAGACGCTGCGGGTTCGATCCCCGAACCGAGAAAAATGTTTGTGTGATCCACAAATATTTGTTTCCGGGTCTGGGTGTTGTGAGACCGAAAATCTCTCGTAGTTCCTGATACCTACGACACAAGACTCGTATCTTACTGTGGGGTCAGAACTATGTATGTGACTGTTGGGTGTATTTATTTATTGTTTTTTTATAAATAATCTACTAAAGTTGCCCTTGGTGGCCTCGTTATTAAGGCTGAGATCTAGGTCCATTTGCACAACGATCCGGTTTAGCGGTTAAATACGATTTGATGATCGTCGAGCAATTCGACCTTTTAAATCCAACTTAAGCCTTCTATAAATTGAGAAGTAGAATCTTCTTCTCCTTCTTTTCTAGAAAGCGTTCAACAAAATTAATTTCGATTCAACGTCAACATAAGAATGTTCTTCTTCTTCTTCTTCTTTTTATAATAAATGGCTCCACCGTTTCAACAGTGATTTCGCCAACAACAATACAGATAAACACATATATCTCTATGTACACAGTAAACATCCGACCCGAAGTTACCTAATGATTAAAATTTTATTTTGTAAAAAACAATATGCGCAAAGACAATATAACAATATAAAGACGGACAGATACAGATGGATTGATTACTGGTGATTTTGATAGATTAGAAAGTACATAAAATATGAGAGTGTTCTAAATAAGGATCAAAGTTAACCGATGGGTTATAATCCTATACTTATTAGGAATATAAATTAACTAATAATACATAATAGTATGTATATTTACGATGGGTTATTGTGTGTTATATGATGTGTATTTACAATTTTAGTGATGATATAAATGAACATTATGTCTGAAAACTCGTTTGCGCTATAGAGCCGATCAAAGTGCCAATAGTATTTTATAAGAGGATAGGAATGAAAAGAAAAAAAAAAAAAAAAGAGAAAAAAAAAATCATAATTCTGTGCAACAAACGATAATGTCAGCTAAGAGAATCGAACTGCTAAAGGACTTTCAGTTGGGATTAAACGAAGAAGTTACTGTGGAAAGAAGGAAGGGCACTCAAAGATAAAGGTTGTTAATTTTAATGAATTTACATAGGTATTTCACGTGGCGAGAGAAAACAGTACATAATAAAACATTGACATTCACAGGTCGGGGGAATTGCAGCGGAAGGACATCATAAATTGGGACGGGAACTCTGGGACAACAGAAAAATAGGTGTTCTAACGAACCGTCGTCTAGTCCGCACTCACAGAGTGAGTTGTCGCGAATGCGAATTTTGGCGAGGAACACGGGAGAGCATACATGGCCTAGCCGCAGTCGGATAATAGCCGAGGTGACTTTCTTGCTAATGCGTCTGAATTTAAAGAACCAAGGTTTGAGGGGAATTTCAGGTTGTATGGATCCATAATTAACACCTTTAATTGTACGTGAGATCTGCCAATGGTCATTCCATGATGTCCTTAAATCAACTTTTGTCCTAGATAGCAAGTCTCTGGAAAAGCAATGTTTATGAGAGTCCATCCCGGTAGATACAGCATCACGGGCACACTGGTCTACATCTTCATTGCCCGGTATGCCGGAGTGGCTAGGTATCCAAGCCAAAATCACTTCTATTCCTAACATATGACATTTATACAAAGTGTCTTTAATTTTCAGGGTCAAATAAAATTGGTGTTTGTGGAATGGAAATTTAAGAATGTCCTGAAGTAGACTCAAAGAATCTGTGAAAACTATGCTTTTATTGAGGCCATGGGAGAGAATGAATTGGACAGCTTCCAAGATAGCTATGGCTTCACCTGTAAATATAGAGGATTCGGGAGGGCATTTAAAGCTAAGGATAATTTTATACTTTGGAATCCAGACAGCTGCCCCAACTGGGTCAGAGTCAGAAACCTTCGAAGCATCTGTATACAGAGCAATCCAGTCCTTCCATTTCTCTGACAGAATTCGGTTAAAATTTTGAGCTGCATCTAGATCTTTTTTATGGATTCCAAAATCAAGAATAATATTGGGTCTAAAGATAAGTGTTTGAAAATCAAACGTGAAAAGAGAGTGGGAGTTACATTGGAATATCTGAAGAGAAGAATTAGAAAATTTTAAAAAGCTTTTGACAAGAAGGGGAGGAGATTTGTGCCTCCAGTAGCTGGAGTTGTGGACTAACTGTGAAAGATGGGTGAGTTTGGTCTGGAGGGGGTGAGATGATCTTTGGAGGGTGTTAACAAAAAAGCGGTCACTAAGGTATTGTCTACGAAGATAAAGGGGGGGCTCCAGGCATTCAACCTGCAGAGCATTAATTGGGGAAGATTTCATTGACCCTGTTATTATACGGAGACATTTGGCTTGTAATTTGTCTAACAACTTTAGGGCAGCTTTGTTACAGGGCTCCAACAAGAAGCACCCATAATCAAAGTGGCTACGGATGACAGCATTATAGAGGAGCTTCTGATTGTATGGATGGGAACCCCATCTGACACCAGAAACTGCTCTCATTACATTAATACCTTTTTCGCATTTATTTTCAATATATTTTAGATAAGGGATACCTGATAATTTGGAATCTAAGATTACGCCAAGAAACTTAACCTGATTGTTAAATTCAATAAGTTGATCATCGACAGTTAAAGTAATAGGAGGAGTTGATCTTTTGCGAGTGAAAACAACAGCTACACATTTTGGGATTGAGAGAGAAAGATGGTGGTTGGTAAGCCATTGACTCAGATACAGTAATGCAGAGTTCATCCTACTTGAAGCATCTGATAGTGATTTAGAGGAAGTATATAGGACAACATCATCTGCATATTGCAGTATATTAACGAAACAGTTAACGGACTTGTCAAGTTCTGCTGTATATATATTATACAGTAATGGGCTTAGGACTGAGCCCTGCGGGAGACCTTTCCAAACCAATCTTGAGGGGTGTACATGCTTTTGAGCACTTAAGATGATAGAGCGGCCCATGAGAAGATTGCACACTATATTGATCATCCTCGCCGGAATACTCAGCTGGAGCAATTTCTGCCTGAGTATGGGAAGGTGAACATTGTCATAGGCTGAATTTATATCAAGAAAAACGCCAATGACACTTTCTTCTTGGGAAAAGGCCAACCGGACATCAGATGTGAAAATTGACAAGTTGTCCATTGTACTCATGCCACGTCTAAATCCGAATTGGGAATTGGATAGGAGTCCTCTATTCTCTATAATCCATTCTAGTCTGTTCTTAACTAAGTGTTCCATTATTTTACACAATGTTGATGAGAGCGCAATAGGACGATAGGAAGAGGGTAGGTTGGGGTCTTTACCTGGTTTCAATATGGGGATAATAATTTGCGTCTTCCAGCTGTCTGGGGCTATACCATTTAAAAATATGTGATTTATTATGTCAAGGAAGTAGGATTTAGTAGACTGGGAAGACATGGATAAAAAGGAGTAGGGAATGCCATCAATGCCAGGTGCTGAATCTTTAACCCTTTCAAGGACACAGGTAAGCTCGGCCAAGGAAAAAGGGTTGTTAAGTTGATCTGAGGGATTAGAAGGAAGAACAGAAGGAAAACAGTCTTTGGAAGCAACAGATGGAGGAGCCAAGTTACACAGAAATTTGTGTAGCCAAGGATCGGAGCTATTGGAGGATGGACTGGGGACATTGAATAAAGACCCGCGAAAAATTCTCAGTTTTTTCCACACTAGTGAAGGAGGGGAGTTAGGAGAGAGGGATTCACAGAAATTGGACCAGCCCTGAGCCTTTTTCTTAGCTAAGACCCTCTTGGACCTAGCAGACGATTTTTTAAATGACAGATAATTCTCCATTGTCAAATCTGATGCGAAGGTGGCCTCATCGGCATTGCGCTTCTTCACAGCCTCTGTACAGTCTGCATCCCACCACGGAGGAGATGGAATTCTGCCTCGAAAAGAATTTTTTAGGGGTATCGATAAATCGGCAGCTGCTATCAGAGCGTCAGAGAATGCATTATAGACTGTAAGATAGTTAGAATTATTTATAGTATGGGGAATCAATGATATTATATTGTCTAAGTTTTGTCTGAAGCTGCTCCAATCTGCCTTTGAGAGCCTGTATTTTAAAAAAGGCTCAGGATCTGGCCTGGGAGAGAAGGAGTTCTGCCATGTAGACAGTAATGGGAAGTGGTCACTGCCATATGAAAGGGGAAGGACTGACCAAGATATAGAGGTGGATATGTCAGGAGATGCAAGGGTGAGATCCACTGCACTAATGTTCTGGTTCGGTGGGACTCTTCTTGTCGACGATCCATTATTAAGAACGCAGATATTAAGGTCGTCAAACATTTGCAGGAGAATTGACGAATGGGCATCGCTATGGCGAGATCCCCACAGGGCATGGTGGGAATTAAAGTCACCCATAACAACTAATGGGGAAGGGACAGTTAGTAGGACTCTATGTAGGTTATTTATAATAGTTACATTGGGATGGGGGATATAAATGGATACAAAGGAGATGTTTAGGATTCTGGCAGCGACTATTTGAAAAGAGGAATCATGGGAGGGGAGGTGTATCTGGGAATAAGTTAACCCTCTTTTTATAAGGAGGGCACAACCAGCCCAACCATCATCTCTGTCGTCCCTGAGACAGCCGTAACCTGGAACCCTAAAGGGTGAACCAGGACGCAGCCATGTCTCCGAGACGGCAAAAACAAGGGGGGAGTGGCTATTTATTAAGTGGATGATAGCGTGTTTCTTATGCCGAATATTTCTACAGTTCCACTGAAGAAACTTGTGGGCCATTGAGAGAATTAAATTGGGTAAAGAGTTGTTGTAACAGGGAGAAGACGTTAGGGGGAAGGGCATCACTAAACTTGTATGATATATTAAGGAGGATAGAAAGCAGTAGTTCGACAAGATTGTCGTTTGGGGATGGAGAGGAGCAGGATGGTCTAGGAGGGAAAGAAGGTTCTAAGGAGACAGGAGGGGAAAGAGCACAGCCATTGGTAAGGGCTGATTTTGGTGTTTGGGTTATAACCGAGTGGGCATGAGTGTCATAGCCCTTTCCATTAGGAGATACAGGTCGACGCTCAATAAACACTGTTTTTTTATATGATCGGTTTGGCGATGGTTGAGTAGGTGAGGTAGGTAAATTGAGGGGAGGAGCGGAGGGGGACTTCACTGTATCTGCAAAGGACCTGCGGACAGGTCGGAATCTGTGAGCAGCTTCAGAGAAAGATATATTTTCCTCTGACATAACCATTTTAATGGATTTTTGTCTGGAGTGCTCGGGGCAGTTGGGGAATGTGGCCATATGGTTACCAGAGCAAAGTAAGCACGTGGCCTGTTGTTCTGCGACTTGGCATGCGTTACCTCTATGCTGTTGGGCACAACGGTAACATCGAGGTTGAGACCGACATTGGGAGGTTACATGGCCGAAGCGGCAACATTGCCGACATTGGATAGTGGGGAGTTGGTAGAGAGAGACAGGAAGAGAAGAATTGAAGCAAAACACACGTTCGGGGAGGAAACGACCTCTGAATGTCAATACCACTGTAGTGGAGGGGACCCATTCTGTAGTGCCATTACTTACTACCTTTTTATTAAGTCTGCGAGCCTTGACAACTTGACCACAATGATCTGGGTATTGCAGACCTGTGATCAGTTCATCAAGGGACCAATCAGTAGGAATATTCCTTACTACTCCCATGCGGGACAATGGAATTTAGGGATTGTAGCAGCAAGATTTTTCTGTGAGATTAAAGGGGAGTTAATAAATTGGTTGGCCTTGTCAGCAGAGTCAAATATCACAGAGATCTTTCCTCTGCCTACAGATTTTATACCACCCTGGACAATACCTGGTACATTTGCCTGGTATAAAATCCTTGCTAGTTTAAGTGTCTGGATAGGTGGGTTAGTGCTACCAGTGATGTATACAAGAAAAGGGCTCTTATCAGCAGCAGAATACAAAAATTTATCATCATAATCTGGACAGGTATAGACATCCTGTACAGACATAGCTGGTGATGAATTTTTTTTTGGATTGACATCAGTATCAGCGTCTATCAAAGGGCGTTTAAGGGCCCTTTTATTTGTGGACTGGGATAAGTGGGCAGAGACCTCCATAGGGCCAATACCGCCACCTCCATCAGGAGGCTCATCCTCCCCCACATCCATGCTATAAAACTAGCTTAAAATATAAATATATATATGTACGTAAACTATCTTATGACTAAATGATTGTAATAAAATTAAAATGTTAGTACAAACAAACGTAGTTTTATTAAATACAGTACAACTTTAGTAATACAATACAAAAAGGGACAACACAATATATATAATTCACCACATACCTAATCACTAACAAAAACCAACAATAATCGAGAGAAAATTAAATTAAAATTCGGAACTATCGCGATCACGTGTCTAACCTAAAACAACGACGGGCCGAATCATATAAGAATGTTCGTTTCTCGCAATCCCTTATTCAAAAAGCCACAACATTCAATCATAAACCTTTTAAATATTACGTGTAAGGGTAGAAAAGAGATAAAAAAAAAAAACAGAAAAATGCAAATATTTTAAAACTGATGTAATTGTGAGTTGAACTTCACGATCAAGTCACCGTATTGTTTAATTCAAACTAAGTCTAAGTAATTTTGTATGAAAAAGCTTGCCTTATAGATCTCAACTATTTCAAACGCAAAGAAAGTTTGTGCTCACGACTCCTGCCGGTACTTTAAATGTTAAATATTTTATTTACAAATTAATATTAGATTAAAACAGCCTTGAAATATGTATTATCATTAATGATAGACTGGCAATGATCTTATTATTGAAATATGATCCCAAGATTAATCAACGTTTTTTATGTTCAATCTTCATATTTAAACGACATTCAATAAATCCACAAAAAGTAGATAAGCTCTGCAATCGAAAATTATTACACGGAACGCTGTAACTAGAATTTCAAGTGTTTTTGTAGCAATAAACGTTTTTTTCTATAAATAGATATACTTATATGACAGTAATAAAACTAATTACGCATTCGATATATTAAAAGTAACAAGAATAACATAACAAGGCATAAATTAAGAATGTTTATATATTTCAAACCAACCGAATTTCTCGCCAAAAGACTATAAATGGCATACATTTCTTTTGTGTAAAGTTCTTTTGAAACTAGCATAAATTTCAATTCGGATTATTGTTTTTATAAAGTAAAAATATACCTGTAAAACTATTAGAAATCAACATATTTATGACAAAAACAACTTGTCATATTATAAAAAAATATAGCGGTCAAATATTCACTACCTACATGTAACACAGTCCCTAGTCGATAACGCTCGGGGTCTACAGAACCCAAACATCACATTGACCACCATCGACCATCCCTGAAAACTTTCCACTTACCTTTGGCATCCAAATGTCCCTTCAACTGATCGGCTTTGGCCTGCAATTTCGTCTGCATAGTCTCCGCGCCCTCCTTCATTTTCGCCAAGATTCCTAGATAAAAAATACAATGAGAACAGGGTATCCAAAGAATTTAAAAGTGCATGGGTAATTTCATCATCATCATCATCAGCCACAGGACGTCCACTGCTGAACATAGGCCTCCCCCAAAGATTTCCAGACCGACCTGTTGGAAGCGGCCTGCATCCAGCGACTTCCTGCGACCTTTATGAGGTCGTCTGTCCACCTTGTAGGCGGACGTCTAACGCTGCGCTTGCCAGTACGTGGCCTCCATTCCAGAACCTTCCTGTCCCATCGGTTATCGGTTCTGCGAGCTATGTGGCCTGCCCACTGCTACTTTAGCGTGCTAATCCGCTGGGCTATGTCGGAGACTCATTCTTTTTGGGTAATTTAATTGAATTTAATTTTATCAGCAATATGTAGAGTTAGCAACCGCCAACATTTTTTTAAAATTACTTTTAAGGATCTGGATACTGGTATTTTGAGACAGACTTAATACTTTATATTTTGGTTGTTAGATAATTGAAACTAACTTATATCTTATAATATCTCGTTTGAAATTAGGCAAGTAATTTATTTCTAACTAGCTGTTCCTCGCGGCTCCGCCCGCGTGATCTGCTTTTCCGGGATAAAAAGTATCCTATCACCCAAGTCAGTTCATACCCTGTCTGTATACCAAATTTAATCAAAATCCGTTCAGTAGTTTCAGCGTGATTGACGGACAAACATCCAAACAAACAAACTTTCACATTTATAATATTAGTGTGATAGCCAACAGAACTGTTATGCGTTCAACTCAAGTCAATTACAAACCATGTTTGTCCTTTTCTTTCAACAGGCGTTCCATATCTCCAGCCTTGTCTTTCACACGACCGAAGAAGTCTTTCCGAGATAGCGTGCGCAAAATTTAGATTCGACAATAATACATACCATACAAGAATCAAATATATGATAGTTAAGTAACCCCAAAATATTGTGTCAATAGTCAGATTAAAGGTCGAAGTACACGAGTAGAGGATTTTTTATAGAATAGACCGGCAGACGAGCAATGGGGTCACCTGATGGTAAGTGATCTCCACCGCCCATGTACACCCACAATACTAGATGAATCATAGGCGTGTTGCCGGCCTAAAAGGGAAGGGATATATTTAGCGATTGGGAAGGTGAGGGGGATTTGGGCCTCCGGATATCTCACACACCGTACACCGTATCGTCGGTTTTGTGTGAGACAGTGGTGAACAAATTAGTATTGCTTGCACGGTGGCGCAGTTGTAATGCGTACGCGGTACCACTCATGTCCTGAAGTCTCGGGTTCGATGCCCGGGTCGGGTGAAAATGATATTGGATTTTTCCATTACAAAACCAACCAACCCAGACGGCCTCTCGCATACGAGGGACCCACCACCTTGTGAACACATGTAACAAACGTTACCTGATATTCTCTTGGTGGCGTCAGGACTTGCAGACTGCGTCAACGCCGCCACCTTCATGTATTCGCTGGTTATTAAGCCGGCAGCCTGGAACAAAAACACTCATAAAGATCTGTGACAATTGTCATACTCAGAATGTTACTCATTGAAATAAAACTAATTTAAACGGTAAATAAAACTAATTTAATTTTTATCGCGGTTTTTTGTTTATTTTTTATTAATTTTGATCCCGACGTTTCGAAGACTTTTCAGCCTTCGTAGTCAGTCACCCCCCCCCCCCCCGTGATAAAATCCGTTTAAATTAGTTTTATTTCAATACCATACTCAGTTTTGTCTACAGCATGATGGGGTCAGTTAGCTGTTACTTTGCTAAGTGTACGTATTTCCCCAATACACGTTAGTGTGGATGGTTATATTATATTTCATGCCAGAAATATAATGTCGGCCTGTAATGACTACATCGTGAGTGTACCACTAAGTGATAATGGGGTTTTCTATCACGAAATGCTCCGTATCAGCCCGGAGTCTGAAATTGTGCCCGGTATGGCGATAGACTCGCCCCCTATCACATCATGGGACGGAAATACGAAGCGCGAAATGTTGGCATATTATTTACAACTCTGCCTACCCTTCGGGGGTTACAGTGCGTGAATAAATATAATGTTTCAAATGGTGCATCAATAGATCAATCTTCTTCCAATCTTTATTCCACGCCTTTAAGTTTAGCAACATACTGATGAATTCTTCTAGTTTTGTATATACTCATACACAGCAGAGATCATTTACCATCAGGTGACCCACTTGACTGACTGCCAGACTTCTGCTATAAAAAGCAAAATGCCAAAAACTAATAATGCCAATAAATTTCAAGAAATAATGAGTAAGATTACCTCCAAGCTTGCCGGACTCATGGCTGAGTATTCTTCGCTCAGAAGTTCCACAATCAGACCTTCGATGTCGAAGAACAGGATGTGACTTTCAGGATCTAAATAAAAAAAAACCACGTTGCATATTTTTGTAATGACATGTAAGTTAATTTACGATAATATATTTTTGACAGCCTCCGTGGCACAGCGGGTGAGTAGCCGGCTGTGAAGCGAGAGGCCGCGGGTTCGATCCCCGCACCGAGACAATTCGGTAACAGGGTTGCCAACTGTTTGAAAACTTTCCCCCTAAAGCAATTAAAATTTAGCCTAAAACCCACTAAATTCAAAGTAAAACCCCCTGACGGTGACACAAGTATATCATTTTCAATATAATGACATAAATTAGAATAGTTATTCAGTTAGGGGTGCTCGATATCTATCGGATGTAGCTAAAAAAAAAACAACATCAAATACCAGAATAAGTATTGAATGTTGTTTTTTTTAGCTATTCGATATTATTTTTGTTAATCATTTTCTAATAAAGTCTTTTCCTTCCTACAATTCGATATATCGATAGAATAGAAGTATGGAGAGTAGAGCAATTAAAAAAAATTCAATAAAAATTTAACCCCTAAAAATACCCCCAAAAAATTATTCCCCCTAAAAAACTCCCTGTCGAGATTTTTTCCCCCTAAATTTAGGGGGAAAACCCCCAAGTTGGCAACGCTGTTCGGTAATCTTCCGAGTTATATGTTAAATTATATTGTAGTAAACTATTCAATACATTATGCGACATCTATTGGATACATACGCAATTTAGCTGATACATTACCTTACACCGCGATCTGTTAGAATCTTATGGAACTCAGAGATAATTATAACAAACAATTTGTAATAAAAAGTATTGCGACTATAAATTGGATATAAACCATCTTATCTCGAGTTGGATCAATAGCACCTAGTTTGCAAAATTGGATTAAAATCGGTTCAGTAGTTTAAGAGTCCATCTCGGACAAACAACGTGACACGAAATTTTTATATATAATGATGACATGACATATGAAGGATATTGAAGCCACCGAATTTACTGGGCATTATAACATTTAACATTGGAAGGAGAAGGCCTCGGCAAACTTTCTTCGATTGTCGGAGATATTTTCGAGAAAAGCCAGGTCAGATGTGGGTCATTCCATATAAAATCGTCTGAAACAAAAAAAAAATTCCCGACTAATTTTAGATTTTGGTGTAACTTGGAGAAACTCTACTCTAGGGTCCCAAAGAACAAAATTTAGACGAGTTTGATTTTTACAAGCGCTTGTTTCTGTCTATTTAAATATAGACTTTTAAAAATCGATATTTTTAAACCTTATCAACTTTTGCTGTGATTTTTTCTGTTTGAAGCTATCTGCATGATCAAGACGGAATTCACAGTCGGAAAGATAGTAGTTTAAGTGTAAATGAGGAGAATTGGCTCGGACGATCCCTTTGAATAATAGCAGCATGCTGAAAATGAGTGTTTTTTAGTAATTTTTCGTGAATTTTAACCGACTCTAGCGTCTTAACTGTTGAGAATTAAAAACTCATGCTCCGCGGGAATTAAGTATACCTATCATAGACAAAATTCAGCCACAAGTTGACTTGAGCAGCCTACTCTTCATAGAAAAAAACTTTGCTTAAAATTTTGGAATTTAAAAAATTTCAGTTTTCAGGTTATGAAACGAACGTGTTGACTGCGAGATAAAAATCTGATACTCACAGAATATAAATATTAACTAAGTAAAAACAAAAAAATCAGCTGGTTAGTAATCATACCTATTGGAAGGAGGTACTTCCAATAGGTATCGATAACAAGGTCATAAGAATGATTACTAACCAGCTGATTTTTTTGTATTAATCTTTATATATATAATTCTTCTGTGAGTGTGTATGTTCCTGAACTTCTCTTAAACGACTGGACCGATTTTGATGAAATTTTTTGTGTGTGTTCAAGGGGATCTGAGAATGGTTTAGATTCACAATTTTGTCCGCTGGACAATGTTTTTTTTATTAATTTTTAATTTATTAGTAGTTGTTGAGTTGTCGTTGCGAAGCTTGCCGTGATGACGGGTCGTATAGCGTCTAGACTGGACAGGCACAGGACAGGGACAGGACAGTGAGACAGGACAGTGAGACAGGAAAGTGAGACAGGACAGTGAGACAGGACAGTGAGACAGGACAGTGAAACAGGACAGAGAGACATGACAGAGAGACAGGACAGTGAGACAGGACAGTGAGACAGGAAAGTGAGACAGGACAGTGAGACAGGACAGTGAGACAGGACAGTGAGACAGGACAGTGAGACAGGACAGTGAGACAGGACAGTGAGACAGGACAGTGAAACAGGACAGAGAGACATGACAGAGAGACAGGACAGTGAGACAGGACAGTGAGACAGGACAGTGAGACAGGACAGTGAGACAGGACAGTGAGACAGGAAAGTGAGACAGGACAGTGAGACAGGACAGTGAGACAGGACAGTGAGACAGGACAGTGAGACAGGACAGTGAGACAGGACAGTGAGACAGGACAGTGAGAGGACAGTGAGACAGGACAGTGAGACCGGACAGTGAGACAGGACAGTGAGACAGGACAGTGAGACAGGACATTGAGACAGGACAGTGAGACAGGACAGTGAGACAGGCCAGTGAGACAGGATAGTGAGACAGGACAGTGAGACAGGACAGTGAGACAGGACAGTGAGACAGGACAGAGAGACAGGACAGAGAGACATGACAGAGAGACAGGACAGTGAGACAGGACAGTGAGACAGGACAGTGAGACAGGACAGGACAGGGACAGGACAAGACGGGGACAGGACGGGGACGGGACGGGGACGGGACGGGACGGGGAAAGGACGGGGACGGGACGCGGACAGGACGCGGACAGGACGGGGACAGGACGGGGACGGGACGGGGACAGGACTGTCCAACCGGAGGGAGGTGGGAGACGACCTGACTTAGGTCGTCGAAGTCATTTAAATGTGCGACGGGCTACCTCACGTGCAATGGCGCAGTACCTCACTTAATTGCATTTAATGTAAATAAAACATTTGTATTAAGTTTTGACCACATTTTACACAAATATATTATGTAGGTGATACGAAGTTCACCGGGTCATCTAGTATTTATATAATTTAACTGTCATATTGTCCTACAAATAAAATAATAATTTTTTGAGTATCATCAAATCGAAATATTCTATCCTTGCTACCTCTGTTAGCTACCACAATAGAGAATTTTCGCATAGGGAATAGTTGGTCGTCTCATCGAAACGAAGCTACTCACGGAAAATGAGCTTGATAGTAGTAAAGTGGATCAGCTATCAGCAGCTAGTGTACATTAGTTGATACTGATTTCTATATAAGTTTCTTTTACTTTTGTACTGACTTGTCATAAGCGCTATTTCAATTGCCTACATGATTAATAAACGATTTCATTTCATTTCATTTCATTTCAGCTACCCGAGGGCTCCCTGTCCATCTATATTTAAATAGGCGGAAACAAGGCTTGTAAAAATCAAACTCGTGTAAATTTTGTTCTTTGGGGACCCTAGAGTAGAGTTTCTCAAAGTTACACCAAAATCTAAAATTAGTCGGGAAATTTTTTTATTCGTTTCGGACGATTTAATATGGAATGACCCATGTACCATAAATTGACGTGCATTAGAATTTGAATTAGAATCAGAATTAGAATCAGAATCAGAATCAGAATCAGAATCAGAATTAGAATCAGGATCTGAATTTGAATCTGAATCCGAATCTGGATTTGAATTTGAATTAGAATTAAGTCGAGTACTAGATTGGTGTCGGTGTTGGTGGTGGTGTGTAGTGTGTGGCGGTACCTTTAGGGTTGGAGCGGAACCCCTGCACGGTGAGCTGCGCGCGTCGTGCTCGCGCGGGCTCGGCGAGCGGCCCCGCGCCCGGCGCCGGGCCCGCCGCCTGCAGCGGTGACGTGTGTGGTGTGTGGTGTGTGGTGTGTGTGTGTGTAGTGTGGAGTACCTTTAGGGTTGGAGCGGAACCCCTGCACGGTGAGCTGCGCGCGTCGTGCTCGCGCGGGCTCGGCGAGCGGCCCCGCGCCCGGCGCCGAGCCCGCCGCCTGCAGCGGTGACGTGTGTGGTGTGTGGTGTGTGGTGTGTGGTGTGTGTGTGTGTAGTGTGGAGTACCTTTAGGGTTGGAGCGGAACCCCTGCACGGTGAGCTGCGCGCGTCGTGCTCGCGCGGGCTCGGCGAGCGGCCCCGCGCCCGGCGCCGGGCCCGCCGCCTGCAGCGGTGACGTGTGTGGTGTGTGGTGTGTGTGTGTGTAGTGTGGAGTACCTTTAGGGTTGGAGCGGAACCCCTGCACGGTGAGCTGCGCGCGTCGTGCTCGCGCGGGCTCGGCGAGCGGCCCCGCGCCCGGCGCCGGGCCCGCCGCCTGCAGCGGTGACGTGTGTGGTGTGTGGTGTGTGTGTGTGTAGTGTGGAGTACCTTTAGGGTTGGAGCGGAACCCCTGCACGGTGAGCTGCGCGCGTCGTGCTCGCGCGGGCTCGGCGAGCGGCCCCGCGCCCGGCGCCGGGCCCGCCGCCTGCAGCGGTGACGTGTGTGGTGTGTGGTGTGTGTGTGTGTAGTGTGGAGTACCTTTAGGGTTGGAGCGGAACCCCTGCACGGTGAGCTGCGCGCGTCGTGCTCGCGCGGGCTCGGCGAGCGGCCCCGCGCCCGGCGCCGGGCCCGCCGCCTGCAGCGGTGACGTGTGTGGTGTGTGGTGTGTGTGTGTGTAGTGTGGAGTACCTTTAGGGTTGGAGCGGAACCCCTGCACGGTGAGCTGCGCGCGTCGTGCTCGCGCGGGCTCGGCGAGCGGCCCCGCGCCCGGCGCCGGGCCCGCCGCCTGCAGCGGTGACGTGTGTGGTGTGTGGTGTGTGTGTGTGTAGTGTGGAGTACCTTTAGGGTTGGAGCGGAACCCCTGCACGGTGAGCTGCGCGCGTCGTGCTCGCGCGGGCTCGGCGAGCGGCCCCGCGCCCGGCGCCGGGCCCGCCGCCTGCAGCGGTGACGTGTGTGGTGTGTGGTGTGTGTGTGTGTAGTGTGGAGTACCTTTAGGGTTGGAGCGGAACCCCTGCACGGTGAGCTGCGCGCGTCGTGCTCGCGCGGGCTCGGCGAGCGGCCCCGCGCCCGGCGCCGGGCCCGCCGCCTGCAGCGGTGACGTGTGTGGTGTGTGGTGTGTGGTGTGTGGTGTGTGGTGTAGTGTGGCGGTACCTTTAGGGTTGGAGCGGAACCCCTGCACGGTGAGCTGCGCGCGTCGTGCTCGCGCGGGCTCGGCGAGCGGCCCCGCGCCCGGCGCCGGGCCCGCCGCCTGCAGCGGTGACGTGTGTGGTGTGTGGTGTGTGGTGTGTGGTGTGTGTGTGTGTAGTGTGGAGTACCTTTAGGGTTGGAGCGGAACCCCTGCACGGTGAGCTGCGCGCGTCGTGCTCGCGCGGGCTCGGCGAGCGGCCCCGCGCCCGGCGCCGGGCCCGCCGCCTGCAGCGGTGACGTGTGTGGTGTGTGGTGTGTGGTGTGTGGTGTGTGGTGTAGTGTGGCGGTACCTTTAGGGTTGGAGCGGAACCCCTGCACGGTGAGCTGCGCGCGTCGTGCTCGCGCGGGCTCGGCGAGCGGCCCCGCGCCCGGCGCCGGGCCCGCCGCCTGCAGCGGTGACGTGTGTGGTGTGTGGTGTGTGGTGTGTGGTGTGTGTGTGTGTAGTGTGGAGTACCTTTAGGGTTGGAGCGGAACCCCTGCACGGTGAGCTGCGCGCGTCGTGCTCGCGCGGGCTCGGCGAGCGGCCCCGCGCCCGGCGCCGGGCCCGCCGCCTGCAGCGGTGACGTGTGTGGTGTGTGGTGTGTGGTGTGTGGTGTGTGGTGTAGTGTGGCGGTACCTTTAGGGTTGGAGCGGAACCCCTGCACGGTGAGCTGCGCGCGTCGTGCTCGCGCGGGCTCGGCGAGCGGCCCCGCGCCCGGCGCCGGGCCCGCCGCCTGCAGCGGTGACGTGTGTGGTGTGTGGTGTGTGGTGTGTGGTGTGTGGTGTAGTGTGGCGGTACCTTTAGGGTTGGAGCGGAACCCCTGCACGGTGAGCTGCGCGCGTCGTGCTCGCGCGGGCTCGGCGAGCGGCCCCGCGCCCGGCGCCGGGCCCGCCGCCTGCAGCGGTGACGTGTGTGGTGTGTGGTGTGTGGTGTGTGGTGTGTGGTGTAGTGTGGCGGTACCTTTAGGGTTGGAGCGGAACCCCTGCACGGTGAGCTGCGCGCGTCGTGCTCGCGCGGGCTCGGCGAGCGGCCCCGCGCCCGGCGCCGGGCCCGCCGCCTGCAGCGGTGACGTGTGTGGTGTGTGGTGTGTGGTGTGTGGTGTGTGGTGTAGTGTGGCGGTACCTTTAGGGTTGGAGCGGAACCCCTGCACGGTGAGCTGCGCGCGTCGTGCTCGCGCGGGCTCGGCGAGCGGCCCCGCGCCCGGCGCCGGGCCCGCCGCCTGCAGCGGTGACGTGTGTGGTGTGTGGTGTGTGGTGTGTGGTGTGTGGTGTAGTGTGGCGGTACCTTTAGGGTTGGAGCGGAACCCCTGCACGGTGAGCTGCGCGCGTCGTGCTCGCGCGGGCTCGGCGAGCGGCCCCGCGCCCGGCGCCGGGCCCGCCGCCTGCAGCGCCGCCAGCCCGCGGGCGGTCGCCGCGCGCATCGCGGTCAGGTTGCGGTGACGGAGACCGCTGACATACCACATAACGAATGTTCAACTAAATATCAATATATATATTCCACGATATATCGATATATCGCTACATCGAGATTTTATGATAACAGCGACAGCGATACATCGATATTTTATGGTCCGAATTTTTGAAGTGATAACTTCTTATGGGAGGGTGAACCGAAACGTTCCGTAGCGTTAGCCGACCTCCCTGGAACATCGATTACTTCGAAGTCCCAGGTGACGTCACACAATGACCAGTCAGCTTGGACCGGACTTTGACCGGACTTCATCCGGACTTTGACCGGACTTTAACCGGACTTTGACCGGAGTTTGACCGGACTTTCGACAGGTCTTTGGCCGGACTTAGACCGGACTTCGACCGGTATTTGACCGGACTTCGACCGGACTTTGACCGGACTTTGACCGGACTTTGACCGGACTTTGACAGGACTTTGATAAGGCTTTGACCGGATTATGACAAACTTCGACAGGACTTTAACCGGACTTTAACCGAACTTTGACAGGACTTTGACCGGGCTTTGACCGGATGTTGACAAGACTTTGACTGGACTTTGACCGGTATTTGACCGGACTTCGACTAGACTTTAACCGGACTTCGACCGGACTTTGATAGGACTTCGACCGGACTTTGATAGGACTTCGACCGGACTTTGATAGGACTTTGACCGGGCTTTGACCGGATTTTGACAAGACTGACAGGACTTTGACAGGATTTTGACAGGGCTTTGACTGGACTTTGACCAGATTTAGACAGGACTTTGACCGGTATTTGACCGGACTTCGACCGGACTTAGACCGGAATTTAAGCGGACTTTGACAGGACTTTGACCGGGCTTCGACCGGATTTTGACAGGGCTTTGACTGGACTTTGACCGGATTTAGACAGGACTTTGACCGGTATTTGACCGGACTTCGACCGGACTTTGACCGGACTTCGACCGGATTTGGACAAACTTTGACTGGGCTTTAACCGGAATTTGATAGGACTTTGCCCGGTATTTGACCGGACTTTGACCGTGCCTTGACCGGATTTTGACTGGACTTTGACCGGATTTTGACAGGACTTTGACCGGTATTTGACCGCACTTCGACCGGACTTTGACCGGATTTTAACCGGAATTTGACCGGACTTTGACAGGACTTTGACTGGACTTTGACCGGACTTTGACAGAAGTTTGAAAGGCTTTGACATGACTTTGACCGGACTTCGTAACGTAACGCGTTACGGCGCCACTCTGGCTTCCCGTTCTCTCACGCATACGACAGCACTCAGCAGTAGGCAGGCTCCTCCGCTCTCACTTCAACCCACATTAGTTTAAGTTATCACTTCTATCGAGAGTCCCGAGACGCACACTTTTTTTTTTTATTTTATCAAGTATCGAATTCATAACTAAATCGATATTTTTTAAATTAAATTACTTAGATATGAATTGAATTGAATGAAATTGGTACACCAAATAGATTATTAAAATGCCAAAAAAGGTCAAATCGATATATCGATATATTTTCACGTCATAAAAATTGATATTGATACATTTACAAATTATCGATACGATACAAATACACACTTTTTTAGACTTTTGACACGTCAAATATATCATCAATATTTTAGATCAATCATATATTATAATGCCACTCAAACATAATATGCTAACTACGATGTAATTAATTGTGACTCACATTCTAAACTTGGAATTTTTAGAAACACTTAAAACATAAAAAAATACCAACTGTTCTTAAAATATCGTTATGAGGTTAAAATCTCAAATAAATCGATATTTATTCTCGCTCAAAACCGATAATAGTAACCTATTAAAAATGTAGAAAATAGAAAACACCTTGGTATTTCTCTAGTTTAAAAGATCTAAGCGAACAAACAGCAGAAGCGACTTGAGTTTATAATATGTAAAGATACTTACCGGAAGAAGTGTATAGCGGGATTGGCCAGGCCTTGCAAGTCTCCGGAGCTGACGGACAAGGAGCCGCCCAAGTCATCAGTCAGGGTCTCATCACACGCGGCCAACACTTCCTCGGATATCATACCTTGGGGAAATAAGACAATGGAAACAGTTTCAGAGATACTTCTACTTGCATATTGTTGTAGAGCCACGCTGTATACCAGTGTTTTCCAACCTTTTTAACACGCTTTTATTAGCTTCAGACGTATGTATGTTGGTATGTTGGTATGTTGGTAGGTTGGTATGTTGGTATGTTTGTATGTTTGAATGTTGGTAGGTTTGTCTGTAACTTATCTTTGAACGTGATTTTGACCTACTTCAAAACGTCGGATAAAATCTTGACAGCGCGATGTAAATGTGCCAGTGGCGCCATCTCATGATTTTTTCTTGTCAACTTGTAGCTTAAATGCAATAAAGGTGGCGCTGGTTGTATTGTTGTGTTATTTTGATACGAGTTTAGAACAATATAAATAAATATTGTAAAAATTAAAACATCCTTAAATATTTCATTGAATAATTGTTATAAATTACAAATTTATTACCTATAACTGTTATTGAAATTACTTCAGTAGTAAGGGATGTTCGCAAAACACTTTTTTTAACACGCTTTTTTATATTATTTACAATTAGTGGCAGCAATATAATAGAACATTGGATTATAGTCTACATGACACATTAAAATAAAACAAGAAAAATATTAAGAGATGGCGCCACTGGCACATCTACATCGCGATGTCAAGATTCTCCAGCGAATCATTACCTCCGACGCTTTGTATGAACTATGGGTGTTGTCCGATTGATCGGGTACAATTTTACAAATGGCTTGTTAAACAAGCCATTCGTAAAACTTGTTTCTTTCTTACCTCCTTCGTGACATTTTAACGTTTCAGCGAATTTTCCAATCACAAAGATTCGAAAGAAGTTTCACTTCAAAAAATGGTAAAAAAAATTAAAATACACCTTTTTATAGAAAATCAAACTAAAAAATTAAAAATAAATAATAGTTTAAAAAACTAAAAAACACGCTTTTACATAAAATCCAACTAAAAAATAAAAAATAAATTTTAATGAATTCGAATTAGGAATAGTGTACAAAATTTAAAAATATATATAAATTAAGAATAGTGTAAATAAGAAAAAATATGTATTTTATTGTAAAAAAAGCGTGGGGTGCATGGTGTCAATAGTTATAAAAATATTTTATTGATAGATATGAGTAGAAGGATCATCATTTTGATAATGTCTTAAAAAGCACCCCACGTTTTTTTACAATAAAATACATATTTTTTCTTATTTACACTATTCTTAATTTATATATATTTTTAAATTTTGTACACTATTCCTAATTCGAATTCATTAAAATTTATTTTTTATTTTTTAGTTGGATTTTTTTAAGCCATAACCCCACCTTAACATTTTTTTGTTAAATTTGTCACCGATATGTAGTATTGCATTTAAATAACCCAAAGTGAAAGGGTTAAAGTCGTGTCGAGTCCATTTTTAGATTGCTCCCCTTAACTATCAAATGGCCCCCCTATGGGACGTAGGCCCCACGTTGGGAAACACTGCTGTAGATAGTTTTGTTTACAGCATGAATGGACGGGCTCCACCGGGTCATTACCACAGTCTCAGAGAAAACCGACATAAAGTAGCGGCTTGCTGCTGCTGCGTTTCGTACGGTGAGTGAGATATCAGGAGGCCCAAATCCCCCTCCCCTTCCCAATCCCTAATTATCCCTTCTCTTTAAGGTCGGCAACGCGCCCATGATTCATCTGGTATTGTGGCCGTACACGAGCTGTGGAGATCACTTACCATTAGGTGACCCACTTGCTCGTTTACCGGCCTATGCTATAGAAAAAAATTCTCACACTTACAATGTCTATATTAATGACATATTTTATGATAACGATGATCATAATGGTATCATAAAGTCTATTAAATAAATAAATAAAATAAATACACCCAACAGTCACACACATAGTCCTGACCCCACAGTAAGATACGAGTCTTGTGTCGTGGGTATCAGGAACTACGAGAGACTTTCGGTCCCACAACACTCAGACCCCGAAACAAATATTTGTGGATCACACAAACATTTGTCTCGATGCGGGGTCGAACCCGCGGCTCGCGCTTCACAGCCGGCTACTCGCCCGCTGCGCCACTGAGGCTGTAAAAATTAAATTTAATAACAGAACCCCTTACCATGCAACACACGATCGAGATGGCCAGTCTCCATTTGTCATTAATTGTTAATTATCGCTTGCTTTAACGGTGAAGGAAACATCGTGAGGAAACCCGCATACCTGACTCGACAAGATTTTTCGAAGGTATGTGAAGTCTGCCAACCCGCATTAGGCCAGCGTGGTGGACTAAGGCCTAATCCTTCTCATTCAATAAAGGAGGCCCGTGCCCAGCAGTGGGACGTATATAATACAGGGCTAGTAAAAAAAAAAGAGAACCCCTTACCATGCAACACACGATCGAGATGGCCAGTCTCCATTTGCCACACATACACCGTGCCATCACTGCAGCCGACCACCATGAAGTCGTCGGCCGGCCGCCACTTGATGGTGACCACGGGGAACAGGTGGCGCGAAGCGAGGGTCACACATTTGCGCTCCGCCAGACCTACGTGTGAAAATTACGGTGGTAATTCACTGATTTTTTTGCTAGTGGGAGGATACTCGTATCCGACCGGATAGCGACCACCGTACACTGGTGCTAAAACCTGCCATAGTGGCTCACCTTGTGTGGGTCGCGTTCCAGGGTCAACCAGTGTATATCCGGTTCTCCCCAGGGGGCTTGCCCCCTGATCCTAACCCTTTTCCCATCCCTTTTTCCTTCCCCTCCCCCTAGGCCCTTTGGCAGGCCGGCATGATCTTGCCGACCTACGATGGACACATTGTTTATCGTTGGTCGACACTATTCTTGGATTGCGCTACACTTACCATCAGGTGTAGCATAGTCACTTTGCGGAGCCAAGATATTAAAAAAAAAAGTACTTCAATCAATAAGTCGGGTCACCTAGAACCTATTGGAGAGAGAATTTTATAAATCCGTCTAAAAATAAATAAGTTAGACGCCATTCAAAGATGGAAGAGGTGCTTATCAAATGACAAAGACTTGACCTTGACGTTACCGTGCAAAATGACCACGCGTGCGAGCGAGACAGTGAGATGTTCCCACTACATGCCCACCTTTGCTCACGTCATTTTTTTTTAATCAATTTTAATTGTTTTTTTAACAAAAGGGTTTCTTTTTATTGTATAAAATATTTTATAAAACTGAACATTTAAGCTAAAAACATTATTGTACTAAAAAGAATATACTAAAAGGTAAAATATATTTACTTAGCAAGGTGACGCTGTGATCAGACGCTACGGAGCATATGCATTTCTGGATCCTCGGCTGAAAACAAAATGAAATTGTAATAATTCCCTCATACATACATACATACATACATTTGCTGGTGGTAGGATATTCATATCCTCCCGGATAGCGACCACCGTACACATGGTGTTAAAACCTGCCATAGTGACCCACACACCTTGTGTGGATCGCGTCCCTGAATCAGCCAGTGTATATCCAGTTCTCCCGAGGGGCTTGCGACATGACCTGATAGTTGTTTGGGGCGGGGATAGGGGTACATCCTTGTATCACTGTGCCTGCGTCGGTCATCCGCCTGTCCTGTCGCAGGCTCCTCTATTTGCTTCCTCTCTCCAGAATGTGAATAAGTATTTATAGAAGCCGGCATGACTCTGGTGACCACCGATAAACTCATTGTTTGTCGGTGGTCGCTGGTTTCTGGGACTGCACTACGCTTACCATCAGATGTAGTGCAGTCACTACCGTGCTCGGATAAAAAAGCGACGGCCTCTCATACGGGAGACCTACCACCTAGTAAGGTCTATCTATTCCCATCTTCCAGTTAATATTTCATCCTTATACATTTTTATGAAATAGAAGAAAGATAGAAATAAATTAAGCTTTATTTCTTCTTTTTTTATTTTTTTATATATGCTTTTCGCATTATTATGCATTTTGCCAGTGTCAAGTATAATAATATATTCTCAAGTTATTTTTACAAGAACGATGAAACATGGGTGCGGTCGATTTCAAGGCCTTGCCGGAGTTTTGGTGTTAACTCCTTTCAGTACGATGCTTATTTCAATGTTTCCATACACTGTTCATCACCGTCAATGTTTATTGAACAAATCCACACCACTTTTATACAACAAACACAACTCTAAACTAGTTTATGAAATAAATTAAAATAAGCGATGAACTGCACTGTCAGAATTACCGCCAAAACACGAAGCTTTATTAAATAATGAAAGACCGTGCTCGTATAAAAAAATGAATCAACTCACACTACAATTAAGCGGCGGTACAATCAACTGCGTGATCTCTCCGGCGTGTACACAGAACCGATGGAGCAGCACGCCGCTGAACAAATCCCACAGGCACACAGCGAAGTCTATCCCGCCGGATACCAGGTGGGATTTGTCGTATCTGAGGTGAAATGAACGATAGGTACATTTTTTTTAATAGCATACGCCGGCAAACGAGCAAGTGGGTCCTGTGATGGTAAGGTTTTTTGAACCTATGGGATCAACTGCAGGGGCCCCTGCAGTATCTCATCCCCGGGTCAAGTGATTTGGTGAGGAGATTGGGAAGGATGGGTGGTGTAGCGCGGGAAAGGAAAGGAACCTGATAGTAAGCGATATCCATCGCCCATGTACGCCCACAATACCAAAAGAATCATGGGCGCGTTGTCGACCTTAAAGAAAAGGGATAAGTAGGTAGGAAAGGGAGGGGGATTTAGGCCTCCGGATATCTCACTCACCGTACGAAACGCAGCAGCAAGCCGCTACTTTACGTCGGTTTTCTGCGAGACAGTGGTAACGGCCCGGTCGAACCGACCCATTCATGCTTTATACAAACTGGTACAGTGTAACTACCAATCAAAATTATACTATATTATATTACATTCATTCATATACAAAAGTCACACTCTGTCACTTTAAAAAAATATATATTTAATTGGTGGTTAAACCAGTGTTTCCCAACCTTTTTTAGGCCATGCCCCACCTTACCATTTTTTTGTTAAAGTTATCACTGATATCTAGCATTGCATTTAAATAACCCAAAGCGAAAGTTTTGAGTCCATTTTTAAATTAAAACCCTTAACTATTAAATCGCCCCCCTGTGGGGCATGGGCCCCACGTTGGGAAACAATGGGTTAAACCTTACTCAAACATTGCGAAATAGAGCCTAAACCAAAATAATAACTACACATACCTCTGATGTACATGGTGAGGGTATAGAAGACAGTTGACTCTACCGTTGTGACCGAGGAGCAACTGGTGGGGGGGCCAGTCTGAAACAATACACATCAATCACCCTTCAATATTTTTGATACATCTTTCATCATCATCATCATCATCAGCCACAAGACTATATTTCATCAAAATTCCATGCTGATACCTATTACAGAACCACAGACAAACAGACAGACAGGGTAAACTCTATGAAATATAATGAAACGAAACGAAATGAAATAAGATAAAATTAAATGAAACTAAATTAAATGAAACTACATGAAATGAAACAGATAGGAGTTCCATTAGTTCCCTTTGGATACAAATCCCCAAAAAAATTATGACGTAATTTCAAACCGAAAATCTAACGCCGACTACATACCTTCAAGTTGCTGATGCCTCCCGTGCAACAGTTGCAGTTGCACCGTGTGTGTCGCGTTCAATATCACTATGGAGCCGTCCTCGCGACCGACCACTAGTCGGTTCAATGCCAGCAGATAAATCGACGCTGTCAACTTGATCTCTGCAAAGAACGAATTAATTCTATATTTTTCTACTTTAAGCTCTTTCTATTTTAACCTAGCCGTTAAAAATATCACAGACATAAATTAGAAAAAGAAACTGTACTTTCCGGTGGACCCAATCCTCCCCTCCCCTTCCCAATCCCTAATTATCTTCCTATAGTATTATGGGCGATGGAGATCACTTACCATCAGGTGACCCACTTGCTCGTTTGACAGCCTACGCTATAGAAAAAAAAGATATTTTTCTAAAATTTTTTTGCAGGCCTGTGCAATAAAAAAATAAAAAACTAAACTAAATCGCCATCCACAGAGTGATTAAAACACACACAAAAATCATAAACCAACTCACCCGACTCTTCAGGGTGATTCAACTGGTCCAATATACCGACCGGACTGGGGTTCATCGCCTCCCAAGCCAACTCCAGACTTGTTAACACGATGGGAGCGTGCGCTGCCAAAATTATACAGGGCTACTTTTAAAACACCAACAACCTCGCTAGTCCTGCGTAGTGATGCGACTCGAATCGTTTTTTACTCGATGACTCGAGTGCAAACGAACTCGATTCTAATTTATTTTCACTCAAATACGAGTTTAACAAATTCACTCGAGTCACTCGAATAAAAAACGACTCGAGTCGCATCACTAACTCGAGTTGTAAGGAATGTTACTAGAGTGACTCGAAAACTCGAGTACAACTCGAGTGACGTAGTAAAGTTAATCGAGTGACTCGAGTCACAAATTCCTACTCGAGTCGCATCTCTAGTAATGGGGTGATAATACGCTAGTCCTGAGTATTAGTGATAGCTAATCCCATAAGGAACAACTTTTGTTCTACGACTTTTGATAATTTGTTAGATTTTATGAGGTTAGCTATCTAGTCCTGCGAGGTTTTTATTGTTTTAAAAGTAACCCTGTATATTAAGTAACAAAATAGATCAGATAGAATACAGTATGAATGGGCTGGCTCGACCGGGTCGTTACCACTGTCTCACAGAAGACCGACGTAAAGTAGCGGCTTGCTGCTGCGTTTTGTACGGTGAGTGAGATATGCGGAGGCCCAAATCCCTCTCGCCGTCCCAACCCCTTAATTATCCCTTTCCTTTAAGGTCGGAATCGCGCCCATGATTCTTCTCGTATTGTGGGCGTACATGGGCGGTGGAGATCACTTATTGTCAGGTGCTACATGCTCGTTTGCCAGTTAAGCTATTACAAAAATCGATTCAAATTGTTTGTACTTGTGAATATACATATCGGAATTTTTACATCGTATATTTAAAAAAAACAGTACCCCATAGTTTTTCCAGCTAGAGAATTTCGACGCTCGTTACGCGCGCCCTCCAAACTCATGCTCTCCAAAAATAAATAAATAAATACACCCAACAGTCACACACATAGTCCTGACCCCACAGTAAGATACCGAGTCTTGTGTCGTGGGGAACCACGAGAGACTTTCGCTCTCACAACACCCAGACCCGGAAACAAATATTTGTGAATCACACAATCGTTTGTCTCGGTGCGAGGATCGAACCCGCGGCCTCTCGCTTCACAGCCGGCTACTCGCCTGATGTGCCACGGACTTTCCGAAAAACCTTAATCCCCCCCCCCCTCCTCCATACTTACATTGCACCTGATTAATGATAGGAGTGGCTGCATCGTCCACGCTCCATACAGAAACAACGCCGGCTGAATCTCCACGGAGTAACAACCTTCTCTGCTTACCCCCTGACGAGGTTATCACGAAACGCATAGCGGGAGGGCATGACAGGAGCTGTTGACAAAAATACTTAAAGGAAGTGCAGAATGTATGTATTGGAAATAATTTTTTTACAATTATTTCTGCCGCCAATCAACAGTGTGTAATCGCTGTTGTGTTTCGGTTTGAAGGAAATTGAAGCCGGTGAAATTACTTGGCATTATGAGACTTAATATCTTATGTCTCGGGGTGACGAGCGCAGTACAGTGCCATGCAGTGCTTTGTAATTCGAATTTCTGTGTGGTGTTGCATCTTTTTTTTTTTTTTTTTATTGCCTTGATAGGCAGACGAGCAAGCGGCCCGCCTGATGGTAAGCGGTCACCGCCGCTCATGGACATCGGCAATGCCAGGGGCACAGCCAAGCCGCTGCCTAAAAATGTCTGTCTAATCTGTTTATGGGCAGGCGTGGCGCTTACCATCAGGCTAGCATCAATGACATAAACAAATTAGCCTAATAAGATGGCTTTCCACGTTCAATAATTACAATTAAATTCAGCATAAAATCCTCTATCATATACAAACTGGTGGTAGGATATTCATATCCGCCCGGATAGCGACCACCGTACACATGATGTTAAAACCTGCCATAGTGACCCCACACACTTTGTGTGCATCCCGTTCCGGGATCAGCCAGTGTATATCCGGTTCTCCCGAGGGGCTTGCGACATAACTTGATCGTTGGTTGGTTGGGGTGGGTATAGGGGTACATCTTTGTATCCCTGTGCCTGCATCGGTTATCCGCCTGTCCTGTTGCAAACCCCCGATTTATTTCATCCCTCTCCGTAGAGGGAAGAAGCATTTATAAGCACTACGCTTACCATCAGGTGTAGTGCACTTAATTTGCCGTGCTCGGATAAAAAAAAATATATTTTATTCAGGTATGGTTTAGTGTTTGTTATGGTGATAGGCTGTTCACTTTCATATTATTGGACGAAAATACCAAATATTATATCATTCGACATTCTTACCTTGTTATCAGTATGAGACAATATTCCAAACAGAACTGGACTATCGTGCTCCACAGTAGGCCCGTGGAACCCTTTATGATCTGGCACGGAACTGCAAATGTCCATTCGTCACGTCATGTCATAGTTTACAAACAATTTTAACACTTATTCACATCAAAATAGGATACGTTCGCTTTCACACTTTATTTTGGACTTACATGCTTTTTTTTACTCTTGTAAACCCTTCCTATGTCTCGAAACATATAGTAGTCTTGAGAAATACAGATACGATACCATTTAAAATATCGAAAAATATTTTTCCGTTGCGTATGGTTAATCCTATCCTATCCTTAACCCCGAGCGTCAGCTGATTTTTTTTACTTGCTTTACATTTCTCTGTTTAAAAAAACGATTGAAAACGACTGCCTATTAAAAATCAGTACAGTGTGGACGTAAAATAATACGTACACATAGAAAGGGTTTATTCTAATACAAACTATATTTTTTTACAATATAACTATGTGAAACCTATCTTAACACATTCGAGGTCACCTGAAAAAAACAGTTTAAAAATACCATTTTTTTATATGTGGAGTTATAAATGTTTTAAATATATACATTTAATAAATACACAAGCATTTTATATTGGTATCTATAAGTGAATGTTACGAATATTCCAACAATACGACGATTTTAATATTAATTTCATCAAAGAAAGAAAAAAAGTAAAAGCAATTAAATTAAATTCTTCATTTGCCACACGCAAGTAATAGGGTTGATAGTTGATACGCAATAGAAAATAATACAAAAAAGAAACCCTAAACGAAAAAAAAACTGAATTGGTTGAAAAATAACACCACAATTAACATTTCAAATATTAAATAAAACGCATGTGAAATAAAATGAATGAGTGGGACGTCAGTATATAAGTGTATAATCTATGAGTGGGACCGTCTCGCTATCTCTCTCGCCTGTGCCGCGTTATAACATCGTATAAGTTGACGTCATCGTATATGGCGTGCATATTTTATTGTCTTAATAAATATAGCCTTTAATTTAAATATTTTGAAGGTTAGATTGATAAAGTTGTTTCTATTATGAATAATGGAAGATGTAAGCTGTTGATTAAAATTATAAAGAAAACGCATCAAACCTAATTAGTATATTTTTTATATCGAATCATTTGGAAACTATACACCAAGTAAAAATTTATTCATTATTTACTCAATACATAGCGGTGCAGCACCGCGACTACTTCGTCGATGCCGTACGTTTATTGCAAAAGAATACAATGTAACGCTAAATAAATACCAATAAAGTTATATTCGACATATTGCTGGCAGACATATTAACTGATTAGTAATATTTAACCCGCCCACAAAATGTTATTAGCTCGTTATAAGATGAAACCATGAAAGCATCAGCCTCCGTAGCGCAGTGAACGAATTCCCGACTGCGAAGCGAGAGGCTAGGGGACATTGAGAATTTTTTTTGTGCTATCCACAAATATTTGTTTCGGGACTGGGTGTTTTGGGACGCAAGACCTTCGTAGTTCCTGATAATCACCATACAGGTTAACCTAGTGTGAAATCAGGACTGTGTGTGTGACTTTTGGGTGTATTTATTTTATTTATCAATCAAAAATGGTTATAAAAATATTGGAACATTCGTAACGTTTAAGACACTTATAGACGACGGCAACAGCGAACGTGTTAAGCTCTAATGGATCAAACAATATGGGTACATATATGAAAGTGCTATATGCAAATAAAACATACGTAATATGTCACTATTAAAATTTTGTTTTCCATTTATTATGGAATGTGTTTACAATACGCCAATAAGTGTATAATACTCATGTTATGTGTGTGGCAACACTGATAGAAATGTCACTTATACCAAGTTTAGGATATAACGTATAATTATAAATTAGAAATCTGAAGCAACAACGTGACATTGGCGGAATTGCTTCACAAGCGAGCTCGTCGCCATCAATCAAAGAAGACAAAGAAGAACGTATAATTATTAATTTATACCCAGATGGGTAGGCAATAGTTCACCTATCGCTTCACCTACGTCATTTCCATCTGTATTAAATTCCCCCTTAAAGAGACAATATGCAAAATTTATTTAGAAAAAATTAAAGATTATCATATAATATTATACACCAGTGTTGCCAGTAACACAGAGGTAGATTATTTGAAAAATAATTACGATACAAAAAAAAACTCAAAGGATAAACAAGCGCAGGGTAGTGGCAGCAAAATATATTCATACAAATGGTTAAGACATACAAAACGTGTGCTAACCTAGTTATTGCCTTTCCACGTAGTTTTCTATAACAAGAAAATTTACGACGCATTAGCTTCAATGTACGTGTTTGTGTGTTTATGGTTGTAGCTGGGTATAGACGGCGAAATTCTAGACCAGTGGTCGTCACACTTTTCTAGTCAAGTACCACACAGTACCATGTGAGGTATCACTGCGGGCCCCACATTCGTAGGTTGGGTAGTTGACACCAATCAATTGACATATTTTTTATGAGTTTTACACATGTTTCATTCTTCTATTTAGTTAACTTCATGTGCAAAATCAGTTTTGATAATATTGTCATTTTCCACTAAAATTTTTTGCTATGTCGTGGGCCGCAGATTGACGACCACTGCCCTAGACCCTATTTCTTTACAATTTAGCTAAAAGGGGTCTAAAAACTCACTTATTATGTGAAATAAGAATAGGAAAACTGTTCGAAAATCTGTCAACTGTTCTGTCGAGGGGAATCATCGAAAGTAATAAATGTAAATTACCTTTAATTATTGTTATCACCCAAACTGCACCCTTTAAATTAACGAAAAACGATACTAAGCCCAACTAATTTAAATGAAGGGCGTGCATCGAACAGATGATACATCCGTATTGAAGGCGCCAAAAATGGAAAAAACGCTCTTTTCATTTCAAACTCGACGTATGCCGAAACAATGTCAGAGAGCGTACTTTGGATATCAAAAATGATACAATGTAATTATCCCGTTTAGACAAGAAAAATAATTTTGCATACATTACGTTTTTTATGCTTTATTTTACTAAGTATTGGTATCAGAATGTCTGTTGGAGTATTAATTGAAATTTTAAATAATTTAAATTATATAATAATATGTCGGAAAATTTATTCCCATGATTATTTGGCCTCCTTAGTACATCTTAACTTTTGAAGAACATATCAAAATAAAACTCAATTGTATCTTTATTGCATTGTATTCATAAATAATGATGCTATAGCTAGTTTCGGATTAAATGTGTCAAAACTATTCGGATTGATGGCATATGATAAGGTTATGGTCAGATTGTATTCTATGTATTCTGGCCTACTTTTGATAATATTCCCTTTCATAATTGGATATTTACTCGGATCACTGACGTTTTACTAAATATTCATCAATAAAAAACCCTTATAAAAAGGGAGAAATTTTAACCTGGTAACCCTGGACTATTACATATTGTGATATTTTATGAGTGTCCGTGTAATGAACGCTTTAAAACTTTTCAAAACCAATAAATGATAAACACAGGCGTGTGCTTCGATGATTCTCTAATGATTGTTCAATAGGACATAATAATATGCAGGATAACTGAACTTAATTATAAAAAAATATATTTATACACAAGATGGGAGTTTTTAAGCATTTATATGTACGTATTATTATTGTCTTAAACCTCTCATAAATGGTTATAAAAAAAGTAACATTTCGTTTTTTTTTTCAGTGTAAAAGGAAGTTTTTTCGTAAGGATGCATTTTAAATAGGTTTTATTAAAGTCTTTCAGTCATCCTGCACATACTATTATTTCATTATTAATATTATCAGCTACGATATAAAAATTTAGTTATGTTTCATTTAATCAAAATTATAAATCGACTCATCGTGATATTAAATCTCACAGAAATATTTATTCACACATATTTATAATAACAATCAAGTTTAAGATTGCCAACATCAAACACACCCAACTACCATAGCTATCTCCTACCATACAGTGTTGCCAACGAAATTTAAAATTTACTACAATGTTGCCAGCATTAGGGTATTATTTAGATACATATCACAAACTATTAAGTCAACTTGACTTACTTGGCTGGAAGTTTATATGAATATCCTTTGCCTTCTGTAGACCATACTAGTACTCTATCGGGCGCCAGGAAGTCCCCGGACATCCACCGTTCACCGGATGGCGCTTGGATTGAGCAGAGAACTGAGAAGTCACCTGGGAACACGTCATTAAGATATTATGAACTAGCATTCGCTCGCGGCTCCGCCTGCGTGACATTCTGCACCATTATATTGTCGATATCGTCTTATCAGGGATAATGTAGGATTCTAATGGTGAAAGAATTTTTCATATCGGTCCAGTAGTTACAGAGCCTATTCAATGCAAACAAACAATTAAATATTTCATCTTTATAATATTGTTAGAATATTTTTTATTTTTATTTGTGTTGATGGTGTTTATAAAATGTCATCGGGCAACACCACCTAAAATTATGTATAAAAGAGGTGCACGACTTGGCAGAGCACAGTTCGCATTCAGTCGTCGCACAGTGAAGACCTCAGTACCTATAGTGGTCGTTATTATCATGGCCAGCCTTCTGCTTGGCTGTCTGTTACAGTGGTTGTAATATTGTCGTAATTATTCATACTAAGTGTGTATTTAAGTGCATTTGAAGTAGGCCTACTGTTTGTTATCCTGACACGAGTTTGTTCTTTGTGAGTTAAATAAATTAGTTTGAAAGTGGATCATGTTTTTATGCTCCTCCTTTTATTTTTAGTCATTTCTCATTAAATTTGTAAGATCAGAAGTGGGATAGGCTCCACAGCCTATCATCAACTTCTTGATACTTAATTTTTCAAGACATTACTTGATAGCAAATGCTAGATCTTTAAATGCACTTGTGTTGGTAATTACGCGATATATCTAACTGTGCGATGAAATGCGACTGTCTACTAGGTATTTGGTGAGTCCGTTCCAATTTTATTATTTATCGCCAATAAAATTGTCATGTGGTGTGTTGGTTAGATCATTACGATGATCCATGGTGCAGCAGTCCAATGCTATTCAGTGTAAAATCATTGCATTGCTGAATTTGATGGTGTTCAGAAATGTAAATTAATAATTATCTACCCGCCATTTATTAAAAATCATTGTACTTCTGAATTTGATGGTGTTCAGAAATGTAAATTAGTAATTATCTACCCGATAATTATTAACAAATCGTTGTAATGCTAAATTTGTTGGTGTTCACAAATGTAAATTAGTAATTATCTACCCGATAATTATTAACAAATAGTTGTACTGCTAAATTTTTTGGTGTTCGGAAATGTAAATTAATAATTATCTACCCGATTATAATTATTAACAATTCCATGTCTCATAAATTTTGAAAATAACTTGTTGGCAGTAATAAATTTATTGTGAACGTGTTGGTTTACTGCTAATCGATACGAAAAGTCTTACATATTGTGTTCAAGTCTAAAAACAGAATGCACAACAGTTCATGGTTGTGTCTACACCTGCAAAGTTATTAATTGTGTACCAATTGTTCGCAGAACTTATCTAGGACTGTAATGGACGAGTTCTACTGATGTGGCACCAGCGATGGCATTGGGTGCAAGATATTGGTGCGCAAGAGTTCCCGATCAACTAACACCGTGCCTACGGTGTGGTGGTGCATCTGTGCGGCGCACAGAGCAGCGTTGAGGGACGACTGTGACCAAACGCATTTACGAGTATTGAGTATACGTCGGTAATTAGCAGAAGTTTGGTGAGTTCGCTCCAGTTTGTATAGTAGACTTTATGTACCAAACAATCACCGGTTGCACTGGTTTTGTATGCCTTGTCTCATGTAAATCTTGATGTGCACATATATACTAGTCTTGAGTGGCACGGACTGTGGGCTGTACTAAAAGAGAGTATGGTTCATGGAGCAGGTATCGCGGGTGATGTCGGTGGGGCCCAAGCTGACTATAGACCGAGTTTAAAGCCTGAAGTGAGTCTTGTGGTTGACCCGCTGTAACCAATGTAAATTTTGATGCGCACGTGGTATTTGGTGTGGGAATATGACCTGAGTAAAGCTTACTTGTGATATGAAATGTCGTTGTGTGCGGCTGTTGTGCAAAGTGATGTTTTGTCTTGTTCGGTACATATGGTCGGTACATTTGGTCGGTACATTTACATTTAGTCGGACGCATTTGTTCGTTACATTTAATTTTGGTCGGTACATTTGTTCATTACATTTGGCCGGTACATTTGTTAGTTACATTTTTTCGGTACATTTCTTCGGTACATTTGTTCGGTTTATAAAGTAACTGATATTTTAAAGTCTATGCGCGCTTGCCTACGAGCAGCTATCTGTGGCATAAACCGGTACACGCGCGCTCGCAAATTTTGCAGCTACCTACGGCGTGAGTAGTATTAATGTTTGGGCCTGTGCTATGAATTAGTGAAAATGACAAATCAAATATTTGTCGGAAATCAAATGGCCTTTGTTGTGTGGCAGTGTATGGGGAGTGATGGAAGTTCGGATTATGTCATTCACGATGTACTGAATTTTATTTTTATTTGTGTAATGTCTGAAGCTACTAAAAGTTAAATCATTTATTTTTATTACTTACAAGATCCTTGTCTGTAGTCGCTTGAATGCATGCTTGCGCCTATAGTACAGTTGGTCACTTCATTTGGTACAGTTCTTTTGAAAAGATAAAAATGAAGTTATGCTTCAGACACACAAACTTGTATAACCATTTTCGATGTTTTTCGTGTGTGTTCTTCCTTATGATTACAGTAGCTCGAACTGCGCATATGTATGAATGTGCATGTGCAGAAATTCGAGGTGAGCCGGCTAAAGGAGCTCGCTTTGTACATCTGGTGCTGGGCGCTGGTTATAGCGACGCGCAGCAGCCGTCTGCCAGCGTCAGGCAGCAGCCGTCTGCCAGCTTCAGGCAGCAGCCGTCTGCCAGCGACGGGCAGCAGCCGTCTGCCAGCTTCGGGCAGCAGCCGTCTGCCAGCATCAGGCAGCAGCCGTCTGCCAGCGTCAGGCAGCAGCCGTCTGCCAGCGTCAGGCAGCAGCCGTCTGCCAGCGTCAGGCAGCAGCCGTCTGCCAGCGTCAGGCAGCAGCCGTCTGCCAGCGTCAGGCAGCAGCCGTCTGCCAGCATCGGGCAGCAGCCGTCTGCCAGCATCAGGCAGCAGCCGTCTGCCAGCGTCAGGCAGCAGCCGTCTGCCAGCATCGGGCAGCAGCCGTCTGCCAGCGTCAGGCAGCAGCCGTCTGCCAGCATCGGGCAGCAGCCGTCTGCCAGCATCAGGCAGCAGCCGTCTGCCAGCGTCAGGCAGCAGCCGTCTGCCAGCGACGGGCAAGAAGCTGTCTGCCAGCATCGGGCAGCAGCCCGCTGTACACCATGCTGAAGACCTTTAAGGACTGATGTGAATCCATGGTGAACCAATTCTCGCTTGTTTTATTTTTAAGAGTTAAATTAATGTCGAAGCCCAAGCTAGGATTTATATTAAGCTTGAAACCTTCACAAAAGCTACCCCAGCAGTTGTTGTTTAAATTAGTCAGGATTGGTCGAAGCGGTGCATAAAACACTAGCTATTTATTTATGAAATTTTTAGTATAAGAAAGTGTCGCTTGAGTATACCCATAGTACGATCTAAATAAATTGACCTCTGCAACGCAGCGGATAGCCATCATAATGTTGTGAAATGAGAGACACGGGTTCGATTCCCGCATCCAAAACATATGTTTGTGTTTGACTGGTAGGTTTACTTGTTGCTGAAAATCGAGCTATGTGATTCTGCCGTGTATTTTTGTTACCCAGGAGGTGCAAGATGCTCGTTGGGTACGTCACGCAGGCAGATGGAAGCTATGAAGGGCAACGACAGCGGTCTGATGAAGAATACGGCACAGCGTGCATGATGCGGAGTGGCATTGAATAACGGCTCCGCCTAGAAATTAACTATTTGCTTTGTATTCTTCTAAACTCATTGACACAGCTAGCTATCAATGTGTTCCTGGGTTTTCTTGCATCACTTCTTTTTTCCCGGCTATAGATAACACGTGGCATATGAAGTGATGAGGTAGGGCGTTTTGTGGGTGCTGTGTTCTGTAAATACCTAATGTGCTCGGGACGCGCACTTGTCAGGAGAGGCCGTGTTAGAATATTTTTTATTTTTATTTGTGTTGATGGTGTTTATAAAATGTCATCGGGCAACACCACCTAAAATTATGTATAAAAGAGGTGCACGACTTGGCAGAGCACAGTTCGCATTCAGTCGTCGCACAGTGAAGACCTCAGTACCTATAGTGGTCGTTATTATCATGGCCAGCCTTCTGCTTGGCTGTCTGTTACAGTGGTTGTAATATTGTCGTAATTATTCATACTAAGTGTGTATTTAAGTGCATTTGAAGTAGGCCTACTGTTTGTTATCCTGACACGAGTTTGTTCTTTGTGAGTTAAATAAATTAGTTTGAAAGTGGATCATGTTTTTATGCTCCTCCTTTTATTTTTAGTCATTTCTCATTAAATTTGTAAGAATATTATTAAGATATTATGGATGTGTCAAATTATTTTCTTGGCAGTAATATAATTCTCTGAAAAATATCCGTTTATTTAACAATCTCCGGGCGAGTAGCCGTCTGTGAAGCGAGAGGCCGCGGGTTCACGCACCGAGAGAAATGTTTGTGTGATTAACGAATACGTGTTTCGGGTCTGGGTGCTGTGGGACCGTAAGTCCCTCGTAACTCCCTCCCTCGCGTCAGGACAGTTCAAAGTCCAACCTGACAGCTTTATTTCTGCACGCCGTGTTAGTTTGCTGGTGGGAGGATACTTGTATCCGGCCGGATAGCGACTACCGTACACTGGTGCTAAAACCTGCCATAGCGGCCCACCTAATGAGGGTCGCGTTCCAGGGTCAGCCAGTGTATATCCGGTTCTCCCCATGGGGCTTGCCCCCTGATCCTAACCCTTTTCCCCTTCCCCTTGGCCCTTTCGCAGGCCGGCATGATCATGCCGACCTACGATGGACACATTGTTCATCGTTGGTCGACACTATTCTTGGATTGCGCTACACTTACCATCAGGTATAGCGTAGTCACTTTGCCGAGCCAGGATAAAAAAAAACACACCCACATACCCGCGTCATATATCTGACAATATTTGGCGCAGACGATGAGGACCGTGCGTTGATTGTACGCGCAGCAGTTCAGCGACAGTGCGTTTAGACATCGAATCTGTTTCGATTCGTTCTCGTAGATCGGCTCCGATTGTTTGTTCTCGTGACCCAACAGCGACCACACCTATGTACAGAAACAATAAAATAAAGTTTAACAAAACATAAAAACCGATTTCGATAAAAATGTACTGAAAAGTAGAAAATAAAAATTTTTGCTCTCTTTGGAGTCATTTTCTACTTTTCAGTATATATTTTTTGAAGTCGGTTTTTAAGTTTTGTTAAACTTTATTTTATTTTAAAATTTTCAGTGTTAAGTACACCTATGGTATGTATAGGTGACTCAAATATCCGGATAGCCTATAAAAGATTCGGCCGATTATCGTTAATTTGCTCCTAAGAATTGAAAAGTTCCGTTACTTTGTCATGGATCTCATAATCAGAACCTAACCAAACTCTCATCAAACTACCCTTGATGTACATCCTTTTTCGAAGTGAATTGAGAACCTCCTCCTTTTTTGAAGTCGGTTAAAAAATAGCACAATTTAGCGTGTAAACTCCGAAGGGATAGGCACAGGTGTAACCAGTACCCCCACATTTCGCCGAGTCCTACGGTGCATTCGTGCGAATGAGATATACCCACTACGCGCCCATTTCTGCTTATACCAATATTTAAAATCATAACTGCGGGCTCATTTTTGGACAGATTATGACTGAGTTATAACAATATAGTTTCTTTTTCGTATTATTTTCTGTTGCGTATAAAATAATGGATAATATTCAACATAGGCAACTCAGGGTAGTTTTGTTTTAACAATGAATACACACGTAACTTCAATATCAAGCAAGGAAATGAATAAGATTACATACATACATAGACTCACGCCTGTTTCCCATAGGGGTATGCAGAGACAACGGACTTCCACCTGCTACGATCCTTACACACCTCTTTGGCTTCCCTCACTCTCATTACATTCTTCATGCATGCATGTCGGGTTAGGTACTTCCGACCAGGCCTTTCTCGAGAATATCTCCAACATGATCTAAGAAACTTCGCCGAGGCCTTCCCCTCCCAACTTTTTTTTTTTAATATAGCATAGTCCGGCAAACGAGCAAGTGGGTCACCTGATGGTAATCTCCACCGCCCATATACGCCCACCACCAGAAGAATGATGGGCGCGTTGCCGACCTTAAAGGGAAGGGATAATTAGGGATTGGGAAGGGGAGGGGATTTGGGCTTCCGGATATCTCACTCACCGTACGAAACGCAGCAGCAAGCCACTACTTTACGTCGGTTTTCTGTGAGACAGTGGTTATGACCCGGTCGAGCCAGCCCATTCATGCTGTAGAAAAAACTGTCTACAGCGTGGCTCTACCACTCAGAATCTAGACTTCACACTAATAGGATCCCCACTGTAATACTCACTTTAACCGTCCCCGTGATTGATATAGCAAGAACAACGTCATCCTTCCGCGACGAGGGGCGGAGTACCTGAAATGGTAGAACATAATTTATAAAATTTGTCACAGAAGAATACCCCATGTGTTATGTGTGTAGATAAGAATGTAATCAGTCTTTCCTTAATAGAACTATGCGTGCTGGCTTGCGGAGCCACAGCTTCGTGGTATCCTCCATCTCGGCTCGAACTAAAAAGTTCGCTTCTGCCGGCCTATAAGCTGTGGAATAGTTTGCCGGCACACATGTTCTCTCCTCCCTATAATATAGGATCCTTTAAACGGAGTGTGAAGAAGCAGTTAGCCAGCCGGCATGATCTTGCCGACCTACGATGGACACATTGTTTGTCGTTGGTCGACACTATTCCTGGACTGCGCTTCACTTACCATCAGGTGAAGCGTAGTCACTTTGCCGAGCCAGGATTAAAAAAAAACATAACCCTTAAAACCACACAGCGTCGAAACCCGCCCTAAAATATAATATATACTCACATGCACAGCAGATATCCAATCGGGATTCATCTTGGAGCTCAGAGAGAAGAGAATCTCGAGCGAGAATGGGTCCATGATCAGTATCTCTGCATAGTAACCGTTGCAGAAGAGACGTAGATCCTCACTGTTGCACATGTGATAAGCCTGCAAATAATATAGAACTATACATAGACTTCCAATGTATGTACAAATGATTTCTTATGTTTATGATTTTCTTTTGTTTATATTATATATTGAAATAAAACTAATTTAAACGGATTTTGTCGCGGTTTTTTATCATTTTATTACCAGTCCACCCCATGACCACAAAGACTGAAAAGCTTTCGAAACATCGGGACCAAAATTAATAAAAAAAACCCGCGATAAAATCCGTTTAAAGTAGTTTTATTTAAATACGTAGAAATGTCATTGCTCGGTGGCCCTGATAGCAGCGCTATTTCAATTTCCTACATGATAAATAAATTATATCATTTAATTTAATTTCAATGACGAGGCATGCATCTTTCAATAGTCACTGAAATAATGCCTGATTGAAATATCTTGATCCTGGAACGTAATTTACCGGAACGTTTGTATATTCGCTTGAACGACGAGACATGCTGGTCGCTAGCCTGATGGTAAGCGTACCTGTATATTCGTGTGAACCTGAGACAACTTGACGCTCTCCCTGCATTTCCCATCCACCAGGTCCCAGGTGCACATCTCACCAGCTTCTGATGAGCTCACTATGAAGTTGTTGTCCTGAAATAAAAATTAATATCAATTCTTATACATAAGCAGCGATAGCTCAGCGGGGGCATATAATATGTCGATCATAGATTACGAGAAACATAGCTTATTGGTTAAAATCATTAAAAAATGTAGTAAAATATCCTATTTGAGAGAGGTACAATTTACTGCCTGGGCAAGTTACTTTGTGTATGATACAGTGTTTCATTGAAAATACTAAGTCAATTCGAACTGAGATAGTTTATGAATTTGGCTATTAGTAATTTCAGGTTTAGTAGAATTTGTAATTACCTGTATAATCGAAGCTCTGGAAAGACACGTGACAGGCGCAGTATGCCCCACAAGCAAGCACCGTGGTGTCATCTTCAAGCTTTCAGGTTCCACTTGCCAGATGCAGATCTGACCATCATAGCAACCGGTGACCAGGGTCTTCTGGTCACGGGAGAGGTAGATGGATGATATGCAGTGTGTGGGAGCATGCTTGCCCCACAGCACTACCGGCACAATGAGGTTTGTGCCTGGCATGATGGACTCTGGAAATTGTATTGTATTATTAAAAAGTGTCATACTACTTTTTTTTATAGTATAGGCCGGCAAACGAGCAAGTGGGTCACCTGATGGTAAGTGATCTTTGGATGGTAAGGGATAATTAGGGATTGGGAAAGGAAGGGGATTTGGGCTTCCGGATATCTCAGTCACCGTACGAAACGCAGCAGCAAGCCACTACTTTACGTCGGTTTTCTGTTAGACAGTGGTAACGACCCGGTCAAGCCGGCCCATTCATGCTGTAAACAAAACCGTCTACAGCGTGGCTCTACCACTCAAAGCGTAGTCTACTTTGTATTCTTAGATGACTTTTCCACTATAACTTAGAGAATTGATTACAGAAGGTTTAAATTATTATGGAAGGTTTATATGTATGTATCATGCTATGACCCATGGGAGTAAGGCAGTAACATATATATGAGGCACAGCTAGTTTAATATAAGAGAAAAATGGTAAAACACACTATGATTTATGTACCATTAATGGCATTTATAATTTATAGATAACCTACTGTTTATATGATTATCAGTGACAAGACAAGATTGATTATGAACACTTGTATGTCACAAATTGCTCAAAAAGGATTCATTGCAACAGTGTTTTTTTAATTTGTCTTATTAAGAAAAATATGTTCAAGATTGTATATCTATTTAACTGATAGTTTTATATACTGGCACAACATAGTTGAGTGGTAGAGACACACTTTAGACAGTTTTGTCTACAACATGAATGGGACTAGGCCGTTACTACTGTGTCACAGAAGACCGATGATTCTTCTGGTATTGTGGGCGTACATGGGAGGTAGAGATCACTTACCATCAGGTGATTCATTTGCTCATTTACTGGCATTTTCAACCATTTGAGTGTACTGCTGGGACTGGTAAGTCCAAACATGTATACCAACAAAGTTTGGTCTATTGATAGTCTTATTGTAATAGGATAATCTTTCTTAGAATTTAAGTGTTTATATGTCATTATAAAAATACAAATCTTTATATGAGTAGGCAAATAGTGCTACACCCACATTTCGCAAACATTATTTCCATCCTGAGATGTGATAAGGGGTGAGCCTATTTATTTTGGTGTTTTCAGTTGTGGGATATTTTTCATAGCATATACCAGCAAACGTACAAGTGGGTCACCTGATGGTAAGTGATCTCCACCACCCATGTACACCTATAATACCAGAAGAATCATGGACAACCACTTTATAAATTTTGTATGAGACACAATTTTATCTGTTTATAGGCAGGCATAGCTAGCATAGCTCTTCCTATCAGGAGAGCAACCTACTCATTTCTTCAAATCGACTAATTATAAAAACACAATGCAGATTTAATTTTATACGCAATCCTAAATCCATTTTATAAAACGTAGTATGTAGAGTGTGTATATGTCTGACAACAAGAAATTGTTTTTGTATTTGTGTTAGAATTCCTCCATTAGACTATTACATTTATATTTTTGATATGTTACATAAATGTCGACAAATGTTTTGTACAAATGATCCAAATACATATATTATATTTATCTGGCTTATTTATCCCAATAATGAGAACACAGGACGTTTTAGTGAAAAAAAAACATTGTTCATTTATATCAGAATATGAGGTAATAGCGTTTTTAAAATAAGCTCGAGGCGAGGAAATCTCATTCAGCCGGCTAAAACATTAGATAATTCATTTGAACAACCCACAAATCAGCCGTGAAAATGTTTTGTTTGTATTATACCACGATAAAACACCATCTTCAAGATATAATGAGAAGTGCAAGGACGAATTGATTTAAAACTTACCTGATGTTTATAGATGTTAGAAACAAATTGCAAATCGTAAAAGCACTCCTAAGCACCCATAAAGGTGGTACACATCTGTGCAAACTTGATCCAATTATTCAAAATTAAAATAAAAATCTTAGCAGAAAAATCAATGTTTTATCAGCACTGACAGCTGATACAAACTTGTCATATAGTGTATTATCTATGATACAAATTGACAGCCACTCTCTCTGACAGCCACAATAATGACTTTAATAGTGATGAGACCCTTACTTGTGGGGCCCTCATTTGAATTCCTCATGTCAGAAAGAAAGAAAATTTAATTGAAAACTTGATATTTTATTCATATTTTTTTTTTATCTGAGGACGGCTAAGTGACTGCACTACACCTGATGATAAGCGCAGTGCAGTCTAAAAAACAATAAGTTTATCGGTGTTCACGAGAATCATGCCGGTCTGTATAAATGCTTTTTCCCACTCCAAAGAGGGAATAAGCAAATCGATGGGCCTGCGACAGGACAGCCGGATGTACGATGTAGGTACAGGGATACAAGGATGTACCGCTATACCCGCCCCAACCAACCATCAAATCATCATGGGCCGCGCTCGAGTCCGTCGTGAGCGGAGACTCCCTCCACCCCATCGCTTTTGGCGTCAACACTTTGTTGAATAAGGCCGTACAGTGCGGAAAAACCATTAGCCTTTATTGGGTTAAGGCGCACGTGGGAGTGGCTGGAAACGAACGCGCCGACGAGCTCGCAAAAGCAGCGGCTCTAACGCTGAAGAAGAAGCCTGATTACGACCTATGCCCCGTTTCATTCGTCATGCGTCATATCCGTCAGGAGTCGATTGACGAGTGGAACGAGCGCTACTTGGCCGGGAAGACAGCTTCTGTGACCAAGTTGTTTTTCCCTGACGCCAGAAAAGCTTACAGCGTAATCCGGAAGATGCCTTTGGACCCGGTTCTCACGCAGGTTTTCACGGGCCATGGGGGATTCTCTGAGTACTTGAATCGCTTCAAGTGCAAAGAGAGCCCCTCATGTATCTGTGACCCAGCAGCTAAAGAGGATGTCACACACGTGTTGACCGAGTGCCCAGTATTTCTGTATCAACGTCTGAAAGCTGAGCACGAAATTGATATTAAAATTTGTAAAGAGAACCTAAGCAGAATACTGGAGACCGGTGCAGTAAGACGTAAATTTTTAAGATATTGTAAGGATATAGCATGTAAAGTGTTGTCGCGAAATAAATAGCCGAGGCAACTATACAGCTTAATATAAGATTAAGAGAATTTAGTTGCCAAGGAAAGTGTGTTTTAGAGAAGGAGACATGCTATATCCTAATAATTGTGTAAAATCTGTGACCAGTAATAAGTATGCATCGTGTATAAACTTCTTTTTAATAAACTGTTTTTTTTGGCATACTTATCGTGATATTTTATTCTGTTTTACTGTGTAGTTGTCGGACGAATGATTTTTCAGGACATTACAGAGACATTGACGAGCACAATATGTGTGATTGTTTTACATAGTTGTATGTTTTTATTGTTTACATTTTAGTTTTAATTTTATATGTCTCTGTACTTTTATTACTGTAATAATGCAGACAAACACTGTAATGTGTGCATTTTTATTTATATATATTTATATATCCTTTTTACATTGCATTATTACGGGGTTTTTATATTAAAAGATGTTGAGAATTATTTAGATGGGAAACATCTCTGAAAATAATATCAGAGGGACGAGAGTGGGGCATGGAACCTTTTTTTTATCCTGGCTCGGCAAAGTGACTACGCTACATCTGATGGTAAGTGTAGCGCAATCCAAGAATAGTGTCGACCAATGATAAACAATGTGTCCATCGTAGGTCGGCAAGCCAAAGGGCCAAGGGGGAGGGGAAGGAAAAAGGGATGGGAAAAGGGTTAGGATCACGGGGCAAGCCCCCTGGGGAGAACCGGATATACACTGGCTGACCCTGGAACGCGACCCACACAAGGTGGGCCACTATGGCAGGTTTTACCAGTGTACGGTGGTCGCTATCCGGTCGCATACAAGTATCCTCCCACCTACAATTAAAATAAAACGATGGCCGCTGTCCACTTAGCCTGGCCATAACTAAGTAATTAGAATCTAATAATAATAAAAATGCCTCGTCGTCAAATGAATTATATGAGTTATCTCTAGACTTAAACACAGACTACTTAGAGGACTTAAATCTCAGATCAAATATGAACAAGATACGGCCATAGCGTAGCCTGTGGTGAGACAGAGAGACCCAGCGCTTGTGTTGTCAGAATGTAAAAAAAATCCATAATTATTTTATTTTTTTATTATATTTTAGTGAAGATTCTTAAAAGTAAAATAAAATATTATTAAAATTGGCTATGTATAGTATATTGCCCTATATCCTTATTTACACATTATTTTATATGCAACATTAATTAAAATATTAAAATAATTAAAAAAATCGCGTGTACCCTACGAATAGTGTGAATATCCTACTATTCATAATACTTGGTATTATGAATAATAGGATATTCACATGTTAGTGTTATTAAAATTACGGGATAGTGAATTAAATGTTAGGTTTCACTTAATTTTTGTAATAAAAATATGTGAATGGTTAATTTATTTATTAACACAAATTATGATACACGGGCTAATAACTTTCTAAGGTGTGGTCAAATTGAAGCAAATATAAGTACTAGTGTACGATATAAGTATTTCAACTGTAGTACCAAATGATGTGAATGCATTACTACTAGCAGAGCCTTTATTAAGTTATATTTAAAAATTAAAATGTAACATTTTTCATATAACGAGTCACATTAATAATTCGCAAGCAAATATTTTAACAATTATATTTTGAGCTAATTTAAATTTTCATATTCCGGGTAATAAATTTAGCATCATTTTATAAATAACTCGCGTGCATATTTTTGTTATTTTACGATGCATGTTAAAAATATCAATTATAGTTATAGCTTCTTTCATAGCTAGTTAATTTTTTTTAGCACATAGCATTTAACGAGTTTTATGGATTTAGCTAATATTCACATCTTTATTTGCTAGGACATAAATAGAGCATTTTCTTTTTCCTCTAATGAGTAACATGTCGGCATTAACGTGATATTATATGATGTCTAGTTTTTAATGACATCCGGAAGCGAAGCTCCTGTTGCACTCTATTGCGACCCTCGGTGTTAGAGAGAGTAATAGCGCGTCGTTTTGCTAACACGCCCCTTCATTGACCTTTAAATTTAACTAATTTTGTATGAAAATTTCTGATACGTTCTATCTTTTGCGAAATCAGTTTTTAATTTTATTTCTTGGTGACTTGCATACTCCTAGAAAAATGCAGGTAACACATCTTAGCATTTTTAGTTGGTATCCAATTGATTCCACCGGTCGCTTGGATCCACCGATTTCTTTGTGATGGATCTTTAGGAAACCTGCAAATAAGACAAAACGGAAGATAAATTTCACTTCTTTCAGGAAATAAGTATTGAGTATTATATAACATATTATAAAAATGTATTATCTACTTTAATAATAATTTATCGGCATTTAGCTTTAGTAACCGGCAACACTATTTTTAGGTTATAGTTAGATTTATGCATTAAAATAAGATTTTCGTAACAATTTTACCAAAATCTTGTGAAAATACTCGCCAATACAACAATCTAAAACTATTTTAATTCCCAGAAACAGATTTTATAAGGTACTTACATGTGAAATGTGACACCAGGATTTTTTCGCTCGCTACGGCTTTTACACTCAAAAATACTACACCCAACCATCAATAGAATACGATTTGATTACTATTTTAATACAAACACTAATAATAATCGCTATAAACACCTTAAAAACGCCAGGAAGTCCATAAAACAATCACGCTATGGTTTGTTTGGCAAACTTCGCACCGTGACAAACACAAAATTATAGGCTACGCTGAAAGTGACAGCAATATTATATAAGCATCTTTGTCTAACACGTTCAATTACTTATATAACTATCTCGTTTTGCAGGGAAATCATTCTGTGATGGTCCTATCTATGGAATAGATAATCTAAGACTTAAATAGTCTGTCTGACGTTTTCCATAGTCAAACAGATTTCAACCACCCAAATAAACATTGTACTTTTCATTCGGTCACTAGAGTATGGCAATAATTTTAGTAACATTCATCAATTTTCTATTTATATATTATTTAATGGTAATGGACATTAATAAAGAAACACAGACTAATAAAGAAATCTTAACGTAGAAAAGTCGAAAATGTGTGCACTAAGATCCTTGGGATCGATGACATCAGTCTCAGCAGTCGCCGTTTATTGAAGTGATAACTTCTTATGGGAGGGTGAACCAAAACGTTCCGTAACGCGATCGGTCCATTGACCAGCCAGCGTTAGCCGACCTCCCTGGAAAATCGATAATTTCGAAGTCCCAGGTGGCGTCACACAATGACCAGTCGGCTTGGACCGTACTTTGACAGGACTTTGACCGTACTTTGACAGGACTTTGACCAGATTTTGACCGGACTTCGACCGGAGTTTTACCGGACTTTGACGGGACTTCGACCGAAGCTTTGACCAGACTTTGACCGGACTTTGACCGGACTTCGACCGAACTTTGACCGGACTGGAGTGCAGTGCAGTGCGGTGCAGAACAATCCAATGAAGTGATAACTTCTTATGGAAGGTAAACCGCTTCGTAACGTAACGCATTACGGCGCCACTCTGTCTGGCTTCCCTTTCTCTCACGCATACGGTAGTAGTAGGCAGGCTCCTCCGCTCTCACTTTAACCCACATTAGATTAAATTATCACTTCTGTCGAGCGTCCCGAAACGCACACTTTTTTTTACCTTTAGTTTACGTAGGAAATTTTATTAAATTATTATTAAGATATGTATGCCCCAAAAATATGATTTAACCAAAGATAAACGATTATGTTGCAGTAAAATAAAATAATCTAATTCAACTCAAATTTCAAATAACGAATGTCAAATGCTTATCATTTATGACATAATATGAACTTTGATTGAATAATTATTTTCCAAATGTATAATAAAAATGGAGAAAAAGAAAACTTCTTCGTCAAAAATGCAAAGCTCGAACCAAGTTGCAAACTTGAAAGGTGAAAAATTAAGTGATTTAGCTGCTAAAATAGAAGAGACTGATGAAATGAAGTTAAAAATGCTAGCAGCACTAGAAAAACCGGAGTCAGACGATGTATTATATCCTCCGGAATTAAATGCACATTTAATAGAACAATTAAAGGTTAATTCTCTTTCATTTTGAAATAGTGTCGTATTTTGCGTTATTGGCATGAAGGAGCTATTCAATAAATTGGGAAAAAGAAAAGAAACCATACTTGTAGTTAGAGTCGTAGACAATATAGGTAATAGGACTTAAAATAGGACTAAAAATGTTTCAAGACAGGCAGGCGATTCATAAACAAGATTAATTTTATCAGATTATTGTAGATACCTACTAGGATATATATGTAGGTACTAATAACATAATAATCTGCACCTAATTATTAGTTTAAGTACCTACACCAATGTGTACCTACACATTTTACAGATAATGACGTGTGAAAACAATGAGCTACGCAAATTTGTGTTTACAAAAGACCAAGAGATCAAAGAGCTGAATAAAACCATCAGCGAACTCAATCAAAGAATCCGTGACATAATTTCAGGCAATGGACCTGCAATTTCATCAAAATCCGCGGGTATAATCAGCGCAAAAATAACGGAACTTTGTAAGCAAAACCGACACTTGGTCGCTGAAGTTGAGAGCTATAAAACTAAAAACGCTTCGTTGGAACGAAAAGTAATGCAACTTGACATCTTAAATAAAGAAAACGAAAAATTAGATGCATGTTTATGCAAAGAGGATGCAGTTGACGCAAGTCCAGATGAACTTAAAGAACTAAACAACAAGTTAGCAGTTATTAACAAGAAACTTTACGAAAGTAAAAATAGGAATTTGGAATTAAAGAATGACATCCTAATAGCCACAAAGATACTACAGCAGGAACTTGGGGATAAGTTTACGAGTATCAAGGAGTTACAGAATGATCTGGCTGGTTGGAAAGGCAGGGCTCAGCAGATTGTGCTATTGCAAGCGAGGATCAGCGAATTAGAACAGAAATTGAACGGGAAGCATAAAGATTTAATTGATGCGAAACGAAAGGATCAAAGTCAGGTAAAGATAAATAAGTTTTATTTGGCCCCGTAGATTGCTTCTAGAATAACGCCCATGTTTTAATTTAAACATTCTATTTCAAGAACAAGGATCAGTATTACCCAACACAATCGTACTATCAATCTCATAATACCTAGTTATGCACCCCGCTCCCGCTCATGACATTATAACCACATGCTAATGTGTTGTAACCTTATTTACTATAGAAAGGGCATTACAATTGCTGACACAGGTACTCAGATGTAATTCTATCTATTTGTAATATGATATTCTTGTTTTGTCTAAAGCTCTTAATATCAAATTATGTTGACCATAAAAAGTGCTAGCCTAGCGTCTAGACGGTGATCTTGTTATGATCATAATGCGTAGATCTAAGCATTCATTGTCAACAGATGAACAGGTATAAATAAGGAAATTTGTCAATTGTAATTCAGTTCGCAATAAAGCTTCATTGTGAAGACTCGTCTTTTTTTAAAAACCTCCGGGCGCTCCCGCGTAACTTATCTGGCGCAGCCGGTAGGATATCCGCGACTGTAAGCTCTGTCTGCGAGTACACAAGCATCGGTCTTGCGGCATAGCTCCGGGTATCCTCGAACCAAACAAATTAGATAAACGGCGGGAACCGAAGGTCGTCGCCCACGAAGTCAGCTTTACGAGAAGGCATGGGATCGAGCGGATTGTAAGTAGACCTCTTTACATTTCCTGTCTCATCCTTGCTATTTTTCCTGTGGTTGATTTTGTACGACACAATTTAAAAAAAAAAGGTGAACTCCGTAACTTTTGAACAAAAATAGTCGAAAGTTATTTGACTTCTGCACAAAAATAGGCAGGCTAATTTTAAGAAATAAGAATTTTTGATTGAAATATTTGATTACACTGGTCTGCAAAAAAAATTTTTTTTTTCCTCCTCTGTGTTTTCATGCATGATAACGTTATATTTGGTGCTCTAAACACGGAATATAACATGCAAATACACACAGCACATCAATTTTATATATAATGTCCATTTAATTAATAAACGATATTTTCACATTAACAACAATTACAAAAAAGTTAAAAAAGACTACGGTCTAAGTTTTACAGCGGAAAATGCTAATTTTACATTCAAAAGTTATAGAAATATCAGTATAATTATCTTATTATGGTAATACAATTCAAGTACTTTTGTAGTTTTTTTGTTTATCATCGTTTCCATCGAAGTTTCTCGGCGAATCGAGCAACAAAAATCAGTTAACATTGCTGCTGACCATTTTCCATTGTAGTATCTTTCAATATGCATAATATCCTGATGAAACCTGTGACCATGCTCATCTGATATGGCACCGAGATTTTACGGAAAGAAATCTACATGCGAGTCCAAAAAATGAATTTTAAGTGGCATATTGCATCCTATAGCTTTATAAGCGGAAAGAAACTTTCGAATGATTTGTTGGTAGTAGTATGTTTCTGTGGATGTTTGGATGTACAGTCTTGTTTTTTTTTTCGAGATTCCTTGTATTTATGTCATGCAGAAATAACAGTCGTTTTCATGATTCTGAGGTTAACTCCAAAGCAGTGGCATCGTACACGGCATAGATGTGTGACTTCCTTCAAGCCAACCTCTCAACGTTCTTGAACAACTGTTACATTAAAATTTTGATAACCAACTTTTATCCCTATCATCGATAGAGAATCCAAAATAAAGCTGATAAGCATTTTTAACAAGATCTGTTGTCGCATTTCGCTGTGCTTTTATTGTAAACTCACCACAAATGTAGCAAAAACAGTCTGTAGAATTCTTACAAGTGCGTGGCATTTTAGAACCTAAAATTGGATGGAATTCGTTTAAAAAATAAATAATATCCATTTTATATTTATTATCTCTGTTCATAAAAAAATGGATAACCTACACATAAAATACCTAGAAAAAAATGTATATATAATATGAATTTTGAGCAAAACTTACTTAAGTATTTGATATAGAAAGTAACCAAAAAAAAGACAAGTTTTCAACTAACTGTTGTAAAGTAACAGTAAATACTGAGCAGGCGCATATGTACTACCATAGAAATCACTTTCGGCACTTTCCTTCTTTCTCTTACGACTAGCCAAAACCTATTTCGTACGTATATACATTGTTTATAATGTTAACGCATAAAACGAATTAAAAATAACCTAAATATTTATGATATTTTGGAAAAAAAATCATATCGAAAAATCTAGACGTGATAGACAAAATCGGACATCGGGAACAGATTCAGAGCATCAAAATCTTCATATTTATGACAAAATGTTTTGAAGGAGGATTTTGTTGCAGACCAGTGTTATTGATTAAAATATTTGAATTTAGATTTATTGTTACAAAGTTTTAATTGTGTGTGTTTAAGTGTGTGTTAATTTTTATTTTTAATTTACTGTGTGTATAACTGTGTGTTAATTTTATTTTTTTTATTTGATTGACTGTGTGTTATATATAAGTGTGAAAAATATGTCGCGCAACGGTGAATTTCAAATGATTCCCAAAGACTTTATATGCTTAATTCCAAAATTTGATGGAGATCAAAGTATATTAAACTTATTCATAAGAAAAAGTGAATATATTTTGAGAAATTTTGGTGAAGTAAATAATCCGGTTCAATCCACATACGTTTTTCAGTGTATTAGTAGTAGATTGTGTGGTAGAGCCGCAGGTTTATTAAGTGAACGCGAAGACATAACCACATGGGAACAGCTCAGATCTGTTCTCATCCAACATTTTGGAGATCCTAGATCTGAAGAGTGCGTAGCCATTGAACTAGAAAATTTAAAAATCAATTCTGGCGAAAGCTACTTACAATTTTGCAATCGCATCCAACAAATACGCAGCACTCTTCTTTCTAAGATAAACTTATTATTGGACGAAAATATTAAAGCAGCAAAAATTATAATTTATAATAATTTGTCTCTGAACGTGTTCATGTACAACCTTACAGAAGATTTAATTCGAATTGTAAGATTGAAAGATTGCACAAGTCTTGAAAGCGCACTTAGTGTTGTAATGGAAGAAGTAAACTTTCAAATACAATACAATGCGAAAAATAAAAATAGAGGTGCTGTAAAGCCACCTCAACATTCTTACCCACCTACTAATTCAGATGTGAATAAAGCTCATTTCCAGCCGACATTTAGACCAAACCCTTTAAATAATTTAAATCAACAACATAAATTTTATGTATACGATGTCGATAGTCGTTACGATGGTTTAATCGGATCGGACTTATTAAAAATGTTAGACGCAACAATTGATATGAAAAATCAGATATTGCATACACGTGATACAGAGATACCAATAGTATACAGTCCTCCATACGAAGTTACCTTAGAACCCCGCACTGAAACACGCATCAAAGTACCCACCAGCGTAAAAAATGGTGATGCAATTATTAACTTCAAAGATTTTGGTGATAACGTACGTATGCCCAGTGCTATAGTTACATGCATAGATTCATATGCCACTACCATTATTCAAAACGCCTCCCAAAATAGAGTGACAATAAAATTTTGCGAACCACTGCCTACGACTACATTCAGTAACAACATATGCGAAACAAATTTTACATCTGATGAGAGTTTAAGCAATTTCGAAATTGATGAATTACTTAAACAAAATCTTTCCAAATTACGCTTGAATCACGCAAATACAGAGGAACGAAAGGCTATAGAAAAGCTCTGTTTCGAATACAGGGACATATTTTATTGTGACAAGTTGCCTCTTTCATTTAGTAACCAAGTCAAACATCAAATTAGGACAAGGAATGAAGATCCTATTTATGTACGACCATATCGACTTCCACCCTCACAAAATATAGAAATACAGAAACAGGTTGATAAATTATTAAAAGACAACGTTATTCAAGAATCTTTTTCACCGTGGAGTGCCCCCGTGCATATTATCCCAAAGAAATTAGACGCTTCAGGTGAACAAAAATTTAGGATGGTGATAGATTACCGACGTTTGAACGACTTAACTACTGACGATAGATACCCAATGCCTAACATTAACGATTTATTTGACAAGTTAGGAAAATCAACTTACTTCAGTACATTGGATTTAGCAAGTGGGTATCATCAAATTGAAGTAGAGGAACATGATAGACCCAAAACAGCTTTCACTACACCTGCTGGACATTACGAATTTAGTCGCATGCCTTTTGGACTTAAAACTGCACCTGCAACATTTCAACGCGCAATGGATAACGTGTTGAGAGGATTGCAAGGAATACATTGTCTCGTTTACTTAGATGACATAATAATTTATTCAAATAGTTTACAGGAACACATAGAAAAACTTAGAAAAGTTTTTGACAGACTCAGACAGACCAATCTCAAAATGACTTTGGACAAATGCGAATTTTTGCGTAAAGAAGTTTTATACTTAGGGCACAAGATTACCAAAAACGGTTTAGAACCAAATGACGATAAAATTAAAGCAGTGTTGGATTTCCCACTTCCACGAACATCCACGGAAATTAAAAGTTTTCTAGGTTTGATCGGTTACTATCGAAAATTTATTAAGGATTTTGCCAAGGTCACACAACCTCTTACATCTTGCCTTAAAAAGAAAAATAAAATAGAAATCACTCAAACATACATTGATGCTTTTCAGAAATGCAAAGAATTACTTGTTAATTCCCCTATACTTCAATTTCCGGACTTTTCCAAAGAATTTATCCTGACTACTGATGCATCAAATTTCGCTTTAGGTGCTGTCCTTTCACAAGGAACAGTTGGCAATGATAAACCCATTGCATATGCAAGTCGTACATTAAACGATGCCGAGACACGTTATAGTACAACAGAAAAGGAATTACTAGCCATAGTGTGGGCAGTCAAGCACTTCCGTCCTTATTTATATGGACGCAAGTTTAAAATATATACTGACCACCGACCTTTAGCATGGTTAAATTCACTTAAAGAACCTGGAAGCAAATTAACTAGATGGAAATTAAAATTGTCTGAATTTGATTTCGACATTATATACAAGAACGGAAAACAAAATAGTAATGCAGATGCTCTTTCACGTATAAGATTGAATGTACTTACCAAGAAAAGCGGTAATACATCAATGAAAGTTAATATAGATGATACTGAATCAATCGTGATATCAGACTCATCTGAAACATTATCTGCTCCTTCAATTTCAGAAGAAACTATGAGTTATCCAGTTCGTTCTCCCTCATCTAGTACAATAACAGCTAGTTCATTACCGGAAACAGTTCACTCTGCTGACGATATTGACACTAACGGTATTCCTATTCTTGATGAAGCCATAGATACGAAACCGAACCAAATACTTGTTTTTACTTGGAATAGAAATCAAACATCAGTGAAAGATTTGTCACGTGATAAACAGAAAGTTTTAGAAGTTCACTTACCTTCAAATAATCCCGAACTTGTTAAAAGATTCCTTTTAGAATATATTAAACCGAAAGTTAAATATTTCTTTTATTTCGAAGACCAAGTACACAGAAACCAATTTACAGATGCGGTTATTAAACTGTTCAAAAAAGATACTGTTCATTTTTATGAATGTACTAAAAGGGTAATATATGTGGAAAATGAAGATGAACAACGTTCGATTGTACTAAAGTATCACCATGGTACAACATGCCATCGTGGTATAAAAGAAACACTAATGAAACTGAAACGCAACTACTATTGGAAAAATATGGATATAGTAGTCTCTACCATTATTAATGCTTGTGAAACTTGTAAAGCATTAAAATATGACCGTAAACCTTTGAAGCCACAATTACAGTTGACTCAAACCCAATCAAAACCTTTTACCGAATTATTTATGGATTTATTTTCTATAGAAGGGAAATACTTCCTTACTATAGTGGATGCGTTCAGTAAATTAGGTCAAGCATTTGAAGTACCCAACCGTTCTACACCTGAGGTAGTTCGTGCATTGATTAAATTCTTTTCATTTTATGGTGTCCCATCTAAAATAAATACTGACCCTGGTTCCGAATTCAAGAATACTTTGTTGAAAGAAACATTACAATTTTATAAGATAGATCTTCACATAGGTACTCCGCACAACCCTAACTCCATGGGTTTAATTGAACGTTTTCATTCTACCATTTTAGAAATATATCGTATCGCGAAATACGAACATAAGATAACAGATGCCGCAAACATTATGACATACGCAGTTATGTCTTATAATCAGACTATACACTCAGCAACCGGTCTTACACCTTTTGAAGTTGTATTCGGACATACTGATTCTAACAGCATGTTTGATGTTGACTTTAACAGACAGTATACCCAACAATTAGTAGCAAATCACATGAAACGTACAAAATATCTTTATAAATATCTAACAGACAAATTAATAGCTAACAAAGAAAAGGTGATAGATAAACGCGGCGGTGAAACCTCCTTTGATATACAAGAAGGTGACACAGTTTTCATAAAAGGTGTTAATACGAGGCGAAGTAAAGATAAACCTCGCTTCCAAAAAGCACAAATCACTGGTGAAATTAACAGGAATACATGTCCTGTTAAAATAAAACATCGAGATACAACTGTACCTATTAAGGACGTAAAACGACCTTCACAGGTACCTCCTCGAGTTCATGCTGCTGATGACCAGTACGCACGCCCTTCAACTTCAAAGGATTGAGAAAAATCCAGGGGTGCTGGTCGTGAAGCAAGGCGAAGCTAGCGTAAGTTATGATAAATGGACTATAATTAAGACTGTAGATTTAAGTATCACAAAAGAGGAATTAGAAATTAACATCAATAGATATGCTAATTTAAATGATCATGTTGGAAAATATTTTAAGAATAGACCACCTAACCATCAATTACTTAATATTAAGCTTCAAATAAATTATATAATGAACTCTACAATTGAAAAATTTAAGCAATTAGCTCCTCAAGTTAGAATTAAACGTGGAATTCTGAATCCTTTAGGATCTATAATTAAAATTATTACTGGCAATTTAGATTATGATGACGCTATCAAATATGAAAATTTAATTAAGGCTGTACAAACACGTCAAGATACATTAAGTAAAAAGGTAACTTTGATATCAGAAATGTCTGAATCACTTTTGAAAATAAATAACTCAACAACCAATAATTTTATTAACATAGATAAAGAATTATGGGAAATGAGAAAATTAATAAACCAGAGTAATGTTAATATAACAATTTATAACTTTATTAATATTTATAATTTATTTTTGCACAATTTCCAATTATTGTACATTCGGTTGGAAGAGATTGAAACTTGTATTACTTTTAGTAAATTAAAAACTTTACACCAGTCACTTTTAAATTCTGACGAATTATTAATTTTGTTAAAAGAAATAGAGAAATCTAATAAACTCATTTACCCAGTAAACTATGATAATTTAATTAAGTTAGAATTATGTATTAAGATAAAAGTTTATTCAAAAGGAAGTCAAATAACATTCATTTTGGACATACCTATAATTAAAGATGAAATATACATTTATTACAAAATCATTCCAATACCCATCACCAATTCCTTTGGTAAAACAATTATCATAATCCCAAAATATCCCTACCTCCTAGTAAGAGGGTCAAATATGGTCTCGCTCTCCCAGCCGTGCAGCGAACTCTATGAGGCGACGTTCCTTTGTTATGAAGATGAAACTCAATTACCATTAGAAGACACATGTATAACATCATTGATGAAATTTTCGCACAACACCAGTTCTTGTCAACCCATACCAGTTGAAATAAACTCTATAAAAATAGAGCCAATAGAGAAACGAAGATGGATTCTCTACAGCAAAGCGGAAACTATATTTTCGAAAAGCTGTCATAATGAAATGACAAAAGAAAGTATAAAAGGGACTTACCTCCTCACACTTGACGATCACTGTGACGCCAAAATAGACAACGTTACCCTGAAATCCCACTATGCGGGAATAAACACAATGGACTTCAGAAAACTGCCAATTATTGATCTTCCAGAAGTAACGACTATAGAGCCACAAACAGGATGGAAACCAATAAATTTGGATGCTGCCGAGTTGAAAAATCTACAGAATCTAAATGAATTGTTGAAGAACAGTGAAAGTGAAGTGGAAATTCGTGAAAAAGGCATTTTTGTGAAAAGTGTTAGCGCAGCTACTCTATTATTATATGTAATCATATTTCTGTTCCTTTTTGTGTGTATAGCGTATAAGTATAACTTTTTAAAATATATTGTGTGTCGAAATAATCAGAGAAATATACATCCCTCTGATAATTTCGAAGCTATGGGGGGAGGAGTTATGCACCCCGCTCCCGCTCATGACATTATAACCACATGCTAATGTGTTGTAACCTTATTTACTATAGAAAGGGCATTACAATTGCTGACACAGGTACTCAGATGTAATTCTATCTATTTGTAATATGATATTCTTGTTTTGTCTAAAGCTCTTAATATCAAATTATGTTGACCATAAAAAGTGCTAGCCTAGCGTCTAGACGGTGATCTTGTTATGATCATAATGCGTAGATCTAAGCATTCATTGTCAACAGATGAACAGGTATAAATAAGGAAATTTGTCAATTGTAATTCAGTTCGCAATAAAGCTTCATTGTGAAGACTCGTCTTTTTTTAAAAACCTCCGGGCGCTCCCGCGTAACTTATCTACCTACCACGCGAGTCATTACACTAAACAATAAAAAATGGCGTGCCATGTTCTGCGCTAGCACCAACATATCAAAATCCGATGTTTGCTTTTATAAAGTATTTTGTTCATCGGTAAATTATTTGAATGTTCTTTCTAAATTATTAATCCAAAATTAGATGTATCTAACATTTTGCAAATATCTGCAACTAGCTTTTCCTTGCGGCTCCGCCCGCGTGATCTTTTCCGTGATAAAAAGTAGCCAGTTCATCAGGGATAAAGTAGGATTCCAATGGTGAAAGAATTTTTCAAATCGGTCCAGTACTTTTAAGTTTATTCGTTACAATACAAAAGTACAAATCTTTCCTCTTTATAATATTAGTATAGATATAACAACATGATCGTATACTTTCAATTATTATGATTCTAACCATTTAAGTTGATTTTCTGTTGCAGATTATAAAAGAAATCGAGATGAAAAGAAAGAAGGAGTCCGAATTAGCAATGAAAGAACTTGAGTCACTGAGAACAGAGAACCAGGAGTTGAAAAAGAAATTAGAAGGAGCGAAGTGCAGGATCAGAAACTTGGAGTGTGACGCAACGCTCATCAGACAAAAGATGCAGACTTTCCTTGAGAAGAGCAACCATGACGATATGTTGATTAATGAACAGAGGGTTTGTATTCACACTCGTAATCTATGTATTTTTCACGTACGATATTTATCGATTCAAATTCATGCCTCTCTTCTTGCTATAAGTGCGGGAGAAATACGGAAAATATGTAATGATCTTAAGTGTTTCTAATAGATACGCTTATTTCACGACTTAAATAGAAAGTTAATTAATGTTTGAAGCTTTTTCCTATATTCAATACGCAATAAATAGTTTGAAAATTCGTATTTCTTAATCCCTAATTTTTAATTTTCACAGAACCAAGTCAAGAGCTCTGAACTCTACTATCAAGAGATATTGAAAGAGAACACGGCGAGGATGACCAAGATGAATAGTGAAATGGGCGAGTATCAAAAGCTAATTAAAAATACCGACGCGAAAATTGATGCACTCAGAAAACAGGCTAACGAGAAATCTGCCAAAATTGAAGAACTTAGGGCGCAGTTGCTTCGGTATGAAGAATGTTCTCTGCAAAGCGTTTTCTTCACTCCAATGAAAACTGCAACAGATAATGAAATCAAAAAGCTCTCTGAGCTAGTTGTAATTTTAAACGACAGACTAGATTCGGAGAGGCAGAAATGGGAGGAGCTAGAGGCGTCTAATAGAAAGATTAAGGAAAAGAAGAGGAGATTGGAAAGGAAAGTGGATAATCTTCAAGCAGAATTGAAACTATTCAAAGAATCGAAGCGTGGGTCAAGGGTTTCTAAAACTTCTGTACAAAAAGACACAGCCATTGAAATGTTTGGCTCCACATCTGTTACAAAGAAACAATCTTCTATTGCCACTGTAGCTGAAAAAACAAGTGAAAGTTCTTCATCCGAATCTCAACCAATTGAAGGGTATGAAAATTTGGATAAAGAAGATTTGAAATTTAAACTAGAATTAGCAGATGAAAAGTTAAAAATCATGGAGGACAAGTTGAAAATGATTGAAGAGGAAAAACAAGATGATTTTAGACATCTCACTGATATGATACAGACTTCAAAGCAACTATTCAATGAAGCACTGGCGGTGTTGCAAAGAGAAAAGTGCCAGTGTTCATAGTTTTTTTTTTATGAATTTAATTTATTTTATTGATTTCTCATTAAACGCTTTTAACCTTATGAAAATGATGGTAGCAATTTTAATTTGTCTGCATGGTATAATTTACCTACCTTAGCAGGGTAACCCTAACGGCCGCCATTTGTCATTTTTTTGGCATGCGCGTTCGGTGAAGCTACGAAAACCGTGCTCCTGAGTGTTTTCCTGTTAAAGTGTATTCAAAACTTTGTTTGTGAATCGTGAAAACTTGTGTTGCTCTGTGAAATAAGAGTGGTGTTAATTTAATAAAGTGGTTTTGTGTGAAAGACATTCATCATGAATAAAACTTGCGCGAGGTGCGAAAAAACAGTTTATCCGACAGAGGAATTGAAATGTTTGGACAAGGTAATTTTCTTTCGCTTTACTACACACCACGACCTATCCTAACGTATGTTTTGTACACATCTAATGAGCGATTTATTTCTTATTTAAATAGATATTGTGGATGCATTATACTGTTCGAAATTTAAATTTTTCGTCGCTTCAGTACAGCCGGTTCGTTGGACGGTCCAGCCGGACGCGTGAGTCATTAAATTATATAAATTGATGCTGATATCATTGTGTGGACGACAATAATACCATATCTATACATCCATCGACCTTTTACCTAATTAGAGTCGTCTTAGGCATCGCTCGACCTTGTCGCCAATCGATTGTATTTAAATCTACTCTCCCAAATCCTTGGGTGAATATTAACTGAACCTTAGTCCGTTATAAAAAAGCAAAAAATATACGCGACTATTTTTTGCAATCTCGAGAAATGTTTGCTCTGTTATTAATTTTATCATCTGGTCACTGATAAGACATGTTTATATAATCAACAAACTGATAACAGGCAAATTACGTAGTCGTTTAAAAAGTTAAAATAGGCTATCAAGTTAATATTCTATCTGTGTATTTTACAGGCGGGAAGATTTTTGTGTTTTATATAAAAGTATATGTTGTCTATGAAAGTGATAGATAATGAGGAATTTATGTCACTGCCTCAAAGAGTCAAGGAGTTACCAGCTGTACAAATATTCATTATAATAAATACTCATCACAAAGCAATAATTGGTACTTGCAATATTCTTGAATTTAATTGGACAATTCTCAGATGTGCAGGTTTCCATATATTTCCCTTTTTTAAGCATAAAATAATACACAAAAAAGATTCCTTCACCAATATAGCTAGTGATTAATAACAGATAGTATATACTTAGAAAAGTCAAAGGTACATCCTCTATAGTAGTGGTTCCTAGACTGTTAAAGCACAACAAACCTCTATTATATGGAACCCTACATTAAATGAACAAACATATCTGAAGCAGTATATTTCATTAATCTGATCAGACATTTGCCACAATTCAATGATAAATGTAACTAATTTATGGAACCCTACTTACTTTTCCACAGAACCTACTTTAGGAATTGCTGCTCTAGGGACTGGGTTTCTACCTGTGACCCACCTCAGCAGTCCACACCACTCCCCACTATAATAGGCACATTTTATAATCTCATGCAATATCAAAAGCAAAAGTATTTATGTCTGATGTGGGTGTTGTGGGACCTCAAGTACCTCATAGTTCCTCATACAAACAAAATTAGTGTCCTTGCCATCTCCTCCCTTTTGTTTCCTCCTATCACCCTTTCATAGCTCCTATCCCTGATATCACTTCCCCTATCCTCTCAACTTATCCCCTCCCAAACCATTTACCCTTATACAACCCCGATGATGAGATACTGCAGGGGTCATCATTATCCCATTAGCAGGGATCCCTGCAGTTCATCTGAAGGGTAAAAAAAATATATGAGAGGGGTTGTTGGATGTATCATTATTTATATATTTTCCCAAATACATTACACATGTAAATGTAAATAAATATTCAGAGCCCAATTCTTCTTCACTTGCCCTAATCCCTCAATTATCCCATTCCTTTCAGGTTTGCAATGCTGGTGATTTGGATGCTCATGTGTATTGACAATCACTTACAACAGGTGACCCAATTGCTCATGCTAAGCTATGCTGCATTAAAAAAAAACAAGTAACCTTATCATATATAATTGTGTGGTTGAAATATTATTTCGTAAAAATACATATTTTCCTGTAGATCTCATATTCCTAATCTACTATTATTAGTATGTACTAGTCATGAAATATTCAATTATTTAAAAACAATACCATAGTTCAGCATTCATGAGGTCCATTCACTAAGTTATCATTAATAATAATCAGCTATGTATTACATTGACCCACACCACAGCTTGGGCCTCCTCTACAAATGAGAGGGGTTAGGTTTCAATCCACCCATTCTGACCTAATGTGGGTTGGCAGACACCACATACCTTTATAGTTAAAGCATACATCAACAATTAATACACACATAACTTTAAAATGAGATATATGCTCTTGGGGCTGGTTTGGAACCTGTGACTTTCGTCTCGGCAGTCAGTACCGCTCCCCACTGATACAGCTTAGAAGTACATTTAACTTTCATTGGGTAAAATGTTTCAATGTTTTCGGCATTACTGAATAATATTTTCTAATAACTGACAGGCTTTTTGGGTGACTGGTTTCGCTGTGTCACTATGTCTGAGGTTACCCAGGCTATAATATTATGTTCGAAGGCATAAGCAGAATTCCCTAATGATAATCTTTCAGGCAAACAACCAGTCATTTGAATTACATCCCCAAATCTCGCATTTACCTTTTATGGAAATATTGACCAATACCACGTTTTAATGGAAAACCACAATGAGGAAGGTGTTGGTAAATTACGATTATAATTAATACATGCCTAAATCTATAATTTAATGTAAAAATGGCAAAAAAAAATTGAAATAACTAAAACTTCAATTAATATGTGGTTTTTCATTGGGAACTTTCCAAATTTTCCCTAGTACTCTGTCATCTGATCTTAACCAAATGTATAGAGGACCACCCTTGATATAAATCCTATTGACTACAAGAAGAATCGCCAAAATCGGTCAACATGTATGCATACTCTTTTGGTCAACTTATTGATTTTACCTGACTGCCCTAGGACAGTAATGTTTTTGAATGATTAAAAAAAGAGCTACAACTCGTGTTGAGATCAATATTTTAGGATCAGCTACTTGGCTTGATAGTCTGATCAATCATAAAGCAATTTCAATTATCAGTTGGAGTCTGTCGTTTAATGTGGTTTTGCATGATAAAAAAACTTCGATTGATCAGGCTTGTAGCCAGGCACAGTGTAGGTTGATCACCCAAATGGCTAAATCGCTAGACTTGGTGTCTATTATGATCGTAGATCTTAATGGCTGCTGTGAAGTTAGTCACAAGCAACATAACAGTTTTCAAGATAGACTGACAGGACATTGGCTTTTTGTATTTTTTTATTATAGGTATTCCAATTAGGTATACACATTACGTAATTTATATAAGTATAAAATATAGCCATGAAGTTTTACGAGAAATTTTCCTTAATAATATTTGTTGCAATAAATTCCTGAAGCGGTTGTAACATATCATTTCGAGTAGCACAGTGAACAGATTCTGAGAAATCCCGAAATACCTCATGCAGCGAACAATAGCTCAGTGTAATAAGAGTCAGTAATAAATGGCCGTTGTTTTCCCGTATGTGGTCATAATGTCTAATTTTAAGCAATATTAACTATTCACTTCTAACCTATTTTTTTTATCGCTAGCGACCTAATGTATGGGTTTATCCAACTGATATATTGAAAACGTAAAAGATTGGATGTTTATGACTCTTTGAGTTTGGATGTTAGTTAACCTATCAGATGTCAACGGTTTTTTTTATCCGACCACGGCAAAGTGACTGGACTACACCTGATCCTGTAAGCGCAGTCCAGTCCAAGAAAACCAGTAACTACCGACTAACAATGGGTTTATCGATGGTCACCAGAATTATGCCGACCTGTATAAATGCTTCTCCACACCCCGAAGATGGAAGAATCGAATCGAGGGACCTGCGACATGACAGGCGGATGACCGATGCAGGCACAGGGATACAAGAATGTACCCCTATCCACGCCACAACCAACCGTCAAGTCATGCCGCAAGTCCTTCGGAAGAACCGGATATACACTGGTTGATCCTGGAACGCGGCCCACACAAGGTGTGTGGTTCACTATGGCAGGTTTTAACACCTTGTGTACGATGGTGGCTATCCGGGCGGATAAGTATATATCTGAACAGATTACAATGAAATATGGCACACAAATAGGCCATGACATAGATTAAAATATAGGATATTTTTTTATCGAGGTAGTACTTTCGCGTGGTGCGATCTTGTAAATATCGGATTCACGTGGGCGGAGCCGCGAGCAAGCTAGTCCGTTATGTTGTGTATGGGATTTTTATAATATTTTTTCTTTATGATGGTCAGGAAAAAATCGCTGACAACTCATTGCGAGATGTATGTAAAATACTAGTAAAATAAGGGTGTGAAGTTGGTTACTTTAAACCACCCTCTCGTATCCAGTCACCCGTGTCTCTGAAAACAAATTATAATTACAGCTGCGAGTGTTGTGCTCTTCACAAGAAACTGTTAATTATCCGAAATCAGAATGTACATTTACAGATTTTAATCAACTAAAGCAACGTATAAGTTTTCTGTATTAAAAAAAATAACATACCACTTATTACGTAACAAAATCTCGTGTTTAGTTTATATTATTATCAAGGAGACGAAAAAAATAAAATAAAAAAAAAAAAAAAATGATTCCGGCCAGGATCGAACTGGCGGCCTTCTGCGTGTAAAGCAGATGTGATAACCACTACACCACGGAACCAGTTGGGCAATGTGTCGAAAATAAGTATAGTATGGGTACAGACTACTTGTGTTATCATTCTTATTTGAGTTTATAAAAATAAGATTTAAGGTATGATTTTAAAAAATTAAGCATGTGATAATAACCTTAATACAAACCAGTTACATTGTACATTATGTACTTACTTATTTTTCCCTTGAGTGACCGGACTCTGATGGCCGAGCGTTTATTGCATAATATTAATAAAACTAGCGTATTTTTTTTATAGTATAGGCATACGAACAAATGGGTAAGTGATCTCCACTGCCTATGTACGCCCTCAATACTAGAAGAATCATGGGCGCGTTGCTAACCTCAAAGGAAGGAGGCAATTAGGCATTGGGATTTGGGCCTCCGGATATCTCATTCACTGTACGAAGCACAGCACCAAGCCGCTACTTTATGTTGGTTTTCTTTGGACGGTGGTAACGACCCGGCCGAGCCGTCCATTATTGCTGTAGACAAAACTATCTACAGCTTGGCTCTACCACTCATTACATATTAATTGGAATTGAACATAATACTAATATTTGAAATAGAAATATTGTAATTATACATGTCCCACTGCTGGGCATAGGTCTCTACTGACTGAAAAGTGTTAGGTCTTAGTCCACCACGCTGGCCTAATGCGGGTTGGCATTCTTATGAGGAAATTTTTAGATATGCAGGTTTCATAACGATGTTTTCTTCACCGATAGCAAGGTATAATTAACAATAATAACACACGTAACTTAGAAAAGTCAAAGGTGCATGCTCTTGGCCCTGGTATCGAACCTACGACTTTCGTTTCGACAATCCGTACCACCCCCGCTGAGTTATTACTGTTTATTGTATACTAGCTGTCCCTCACGGTTTCACCTGCATGTTACTGCCCTGCTCCTATGGGTCATAGCGTGATATACATATAAATCTTCCTCATGAATCACTCTATCTATTGCTGAAAACAGCATTAAAATCCGTTGAATAGTTTAAAAGATCTAAGCGAACAGACAGCGGAAGCGGCTTTATTTTATACTATATAAAGATTCGTAATAATCTAAACTAATATTATAATGAAAGATTTGATTGATTGTTTGCATTGAATAGGCTCTGAAACTACTGGACCGATTTGAAAAATTCTTTCACCATTAGAATCCTACATTATCCCTGATGAACATAAGCGATATCGATAATATAATCGAGAATTTCACGCGGTCGGAGCCGCGAGCGGATGCTAGTCTAAATATATAAAACTCAAAGGTGACTGACTGACTGACTGACATAGTGATCTATCAACGCACAACCCAAACCACTGGAGGGATCGGGCTGAAATTTGGCATGCAGGTAGATGTCATGACGTAGGCATCCGCTAAATAAGGATTTTGATAAATTCTACCCCAAAGGCGTCAAAATAGGTGATGATAATATTCAAATGCTGTTCACGCGGGCGGAGCCGCGAGCGAATGCTAGTTCGTAATAAAAAACGAACATTGCCGAAGAGCGTTATTTATATCGCCGTACTGTATGTGACATTGGTAAAAAGCACTTTCTAATGTGCAGTCGGCATACGTAACATATTGTAAACGTGAAGTTACACTGTCCTTGCATAAACTAAAGAGACATTTTGCATCACAATTCGAACAGAGGTAAAACGGTTATGCAGGCCTGTTTTCGGGGTCTTGCGATCTATTTATTTGGTGGGTTTTTTTTATTTGAATATGATGGTAAGCCTGCCCATAAACAGAAGCAACACCACACAGAACTTTGAATTATAAAGCACTGCATGCCACTCAACTGCGCTTGTCACCCCGAGACATAAGATGATAAGTCTGATAATGCCCAGTAATTTCACTGGCTTCAATGTCCTTCAAATCGAAACGCAACAGTGCTTACACACACTGTTGCTTGGCGGTAGAAATTACTAGAAATAGACAATATATAATAGCGGTGGTAACAACCCAGACGGCCTCTCGCATACGAGGGACCTACCATTTTGTATATTTTTTAGGTCGACATAAATAGGTAACTTTGGAGTACACTCGTTATTATCAGTGTTATTTGTAACCTCTCCCACAAGTATGCTGCTAGTACTGTGGTCAGCGTTGGACGTCCGCGTACAAGGTGGATAGACGACCTGACAAAGAACGCAGGAAGTCGCTGGATGCAGGCCGCTTCCAACAGGTCGGTCTGGAAATCTTTGGGGGAGGCCTATGTTCAGCCGTGGACGTCCTGTGGCTGATGATGATAATGATGATGACTTTGGTAGGATATTCATATCCGCCCGGATAGCGACCACCGTACACATGGTGTTAAAACCTACCATAGTGACCCACATACGTTGTTTGGATCGCGTTCCAGGTTCAGCCAGAGTATATCCGTATAACCTTGTACCTTCATTAGGACAAAGAATAAAAGCCTCATCTTATACTCATATCTTTACTAGGGTAATGCAATTCTAAATGCATAATATACATCAACATAAAAACACAGTATTGTCACGACGCAGGCGACCTTGAATGCAACACAAAGAATCGAATGCACGTTAAGTGGAAACGATAACGAAGCGACCTACGACACACTTCAATTCTCTAACCATTACATTTATTATGTTTTTTTATAGCATAGAATGGCATACCAGCAAGCGGGTCACCTTATGGTAAGTGGTCTCCACCGCCTCCTGTACTCCTAAAAAATAGAAAATGGGGCATCATGCGGGCGGAGTCGTAGGCAACACTAGGTGGTCTATATGCGTTTTAATTATAAAAGTAATAATCGGTTGAATGGAGAGACAAAGATAATGTTATCGCCGTGCTGACCCACTGACCCTGTGTGTAGCGATCGTCAAATGTTACAAATGTGAAAGACACAATGAAATGCTATGTTCAATAGACCTACGGCTGAATTTCGTAATGCTTCTTCTCAGGCCCGTGGGCATTTCCTAATCACAGTTAGAGCCTTTATAATATAACTAGTGTTTGCTCGCGTCTCCGCCCGTGTGAAGTTCTACACCGGCATACTTCTATACATCGTTTACTTTAACCCCTCAGGAGTGAAATCTCCAAAAATCCTCCCTCAGTGGATGCAACATAAAATGTATCAATCAACATCCAAAATTTCAAGTTTGTAGCTCCAGCGGTTTAGGCGTTGCGTTGATGGGTCATTCAGTCAGGACAAGTAATTATATATGTATTAGATTTTATTAACTTACGCGTGTGTAAGACATGTTACAAAATGAAGCATTCTTTTAATCGCCTCATTGTTTTGATTATTGCGTACTTGAAATAAAACTAATTTAAACGGATTTTATCGAGGTTTTTCGGTCCACCCCATGACCACGAAAGCTGAAAAGCTTTCGAAACATCGAGCCCAAAATTAAAATAAATAACCGCGAAAAAATCCATTCAAATTACTTTTATTTCATTGCGTAATATATCTCACTTACCGTACGAAACGTAGCAGCAAGCCGCTACTTTACGACAGTTTTTTGCGAGACAGTGGTAACGACCCGATCGAGCCGGCCCATTTTTGCTGTAGACAAAACTGTCTACAGTGTGGCTATGCTATAAATAATAAAGATAACTAGGTGACCCGTGTGCGAATATTTCGCATGATAGTGATCAGTTACGTAATATAATAAAGTAGAAATAAGTAAATACTAAACAACAGAAAATGTAATTAGTTGATTACACTTTTAACAGATGGCACTGTTCATTCTTAATATTTTTTTGGTAAAACCTATAATTTTAAAACATTGGTCTATTTTTCCACAGTAGCGGCAAACATAAGCTTTAAAATGGTGTTTGAATCATTTAATTTGATGAAGAATTATGGAAGTTATGAAAAAATACCTTTGAGAAATTATACAGAGATTTCGTTATAGTGGTATCGAGTATCGACTACAGGCAATATCCTATTGCTGTAATGTTTAAATCGAACGTTCGCGGCGGTTGTGAAAAACTATAATCTTCTATTTCAACATTTATACGTTACAAATATATTTTTTATTGCTGAGGCCGGCAAACGAGCGGGTCTCGTGATGATAAGTGATCGCCACCACCTATGTACAACTAAACTAAACACGTGTCTGTCCCGTAGTCTCGAATGAATTAGATCAGGTGATGTATATTTCTGCCATTATGAATTTTTAAATTCCATTTTCGTAATCAGCACCACGAGAAACCGCGTAAATTACACCCTATGTAATTTTGTTTGTAAAAAATCAATCGTTAATTCTATCGTCGAATGAAATATCAATTGCTAACAATCGATTGTTCGCAAATTAAATCAGTGAATAATAAATTTCTCACTAATTACCGTTTCAGAAACTCGAATTGATTTCACAGCGCTGACAGAATCAAAGTTCTGTTAGTTGAATGTTTAATTTGTCAGCGGTTGAAGAACCAGGTGTTAATATAATACTTTTAGACTATTAGGACGTCGAAGCCAGTGAAATTCACATCTTGGTGACAATCACTTACCATCAGGTAAGCGATCAGCTCGTCTCGTCAGTCAGGAAAAATAAAAAATGACATGATATCGGCCAGTTATTTCCTAGACCAGCATTGCTTTGGCATGCTTCACGTCTAATTGGTTTAACATCGTTTTCAGACTCCACTAAGCATATCGATATTGCTGTTCTAATCGATTACAATAAAAGTTATGCAAATCATTGGAATTATTACAATAAAAAACAAGGAAAAGAATTCATTTCCTACACCAAACTCGGTCATCACGTTATGAAAACGATCAATTTGAGAAACAAACGTTTGTTATGCAATCGGGCATATCGGTGTTAAAAACGGCGCCTATTAGCTTTATGTGCACTTTCACGCGCCATTCGTGATGTATTGTGCAATGGGTAGGCTGTTGCCAAATGTTCAGACACCTGGAGAATAGGAGTTGCCTCTTTTGGTATACATACACACGCACTCATGCCTGTAATCCCCGAAGAAGTAGGCTAAGGTGTAATCCATTCACCTACTTTCGCCGAGCTTACTTCCATTGCATGATGTGATAAATTACCGGGCACAAATTCTAGACTAAGGGTTAATACTGAGCACTTCGTGATATAAAAACCCGATATCACTGAGCCGGGGATCGAACCCGAGACCTCAGTACAGTAGTGTACAATTCAACTGCGCCACCGATGCAGTCTTTTGGTATGTTGGGGTGTTATAATTCAGCTTTCTTTAACACGTTGAAAATTATATTGGGTTCCCGCCAACTGTAAATGCTAGACGGAGTTTGCCATATTTTTACTGGATAAAACCCCATGGTTGTCACCATCAGTTCTATGGAAGGTCCAACACTTCCAAAAGTAATGAACCGAAACAAATCAGAAATATTTGTTTTTGGTCTGGGTGTTTTTAGACCAAACGTTTTGGAATTCCTGACACCCACGCAACGAGATAATCGAATCTTGCTATGGGAACTGTTCATGTGACTGTTGGGTGTTATTTATCATATAAAAGAGATCATAGAATTCGTATAGCGACCAAATTATGTAAATATAGCGAAAACCTGTCACAATGACCTTCTCAGTGTCGTGTTTAGATACCAGCCGGTACGTTCTAGCGATTCCCGCACTATTATGATGATCGATTTTAGGTGCGCTTACGCACTATCAAATAGTTTTTTGTTGTTGACCCATGATAACGAAATCCTTTCTGGCGAAATCCCAAAAAAGGGTTGATACGTACAGCCTTATGGCTAATTTAAATAGTAGAAACAAATTGATGCAAATGTGCTATAACATTTCAACCCACATCAGGTAAAAATTGAGATGATGATTTTATTTTGCTAAATTTATTAGATCTAAAAATATTTAATTCCGTATTTTACAAAAAAGAAACTATAAAATAAACATTTCCCACGTACCATTATGCAAAATAGAACTTTAAATTATTGATTTATGTTATTGAATTTAGCAAAATAATAAACATTTCAATTTTACTTGATGTGGGATGAAATGTTATTGCATATTTACATCCAAATATTCCAATACTAGTGTTCCATCCTTCGAATGCCGCACCTAACACTATTTGCAACAGTTTAGTGTGTTGGACCCAACATCCCCATGCGTAGCTCGGTGTTGGACGAGAATTGAACACTGATGTAAATTTGTGTCTAATCACCGCCCAATGCCCGACGTCGATCCCAGCCGAGTCTGTTACAAATAACATCAAAGAAGAAGGAAACGGAAAGGATAAAGGTGAAAGGGAAGCAAAAAGTATTGGACCCATTGTGTGGTGAATACTCGGGCCATTCAAATATGGAACCAAACTTGAACGCAAAGCTAGAGCTCAAGAGTAACAGTCGAAATGTCTAGAAATTTGGAAAGTGATGAACGGGTTTGAGTTATTTAATGCTCATATCTGCTCTGGTGGGTTGTTGCGCATTCGTTCGCGTCACTTGATAGTGCCAATGAGGCTAATGATCGTTTGATCTCGTATATAACACGCGTCATTTGCATCTTGACCTCTATTCACACTTCTCGCGATGCGTTTGTATAATGAGCTTTTCATTGAAGAATTACATACAATACTTACTTTATCATCATCCACAAACAATATTGCTTTTATCACTATGTACTTACTTATTAACACTAAAGCGCACGTGATCCAACGTGATAAAATATCTCTTATGGCCTCTGAACACCCACAATGCCAGAGGTGCCTGCTTCTGACGACCTTTAAGGAAATTTCGACCCCGGGATTACCTATATGAAATCCATCAGCAACGCTGCCATTTCACAGTAGTTTTTTTATGAGAGAGTGATACCATTGCAATGGAACCAGCAAAGCATGATGCAGACAAAACAAGTTACAACGTATCTAAAACTACGTATTACTATTAAGACTTACTGTTCTTGCTTATTTACAATTATGTGGTTGATACAAGAAGCTACTCGCACGATATTGTTAAAATCTTTGTGAACCGAAATAATATATTATGTTGCAAGAGCAACATTTTGTGTCAACTCTCAACCGAATACTTTCTCGGCGCACCACGGAAGTCACCAACAAATTTAGAATCCATGTCAACGTTATTTCAGCGCAGCAGTCGAAAACTTCGTGTTAACCACTAATATAGTCTCGAACAAAAGTAGTCATAATACTATCACGACTGCCGCCTCGAAAAAGGGCAGGCAGAATTGCAACTAAGGCATTGATAAGAAGCAAGCTTTTCGCCATATGGACAACAAATTCTAATCACGTGTTTGTTGAGTTAATAAAACTCGCAAATTAAGATTTTGTGACCCGAGTTTCGAATCGAAAACCTTTAAATATTACTTTGATTGTGAAATAGGTAATTAATGTATCAAAATGCATTAATTCTTAATTAATCCTCGCCTTTCCTTAACAGAATCACTCGTGCTGGCTTGCGGAGCCACAGCTTCGTGGTTTCCTCCATCTCGGCTCGAACTACTCGAACTAAAAAGTTCGCAAATTCGTACTTCTGCCGGACCATTAAGCTGTGGAATAGTTTGCCGGCACACGTGTTCCCTCCTTCCTATAATATGGGGTCCTTTAAACGGAGTGTGAAGAAGCAGTTAGGCAGGCCGGCATGATCGTGCCGACCAACGATAGACACACTGTTTGTCGCTGGTCGGTACTATTCCTGGATTGCGCTACACTTACCATCAGGTGTGGCGTAGTCATTTTGCCGTGCCAGGATAAAAAAAAAGCATTAATTCAATTTAATATCTAAATATCTCCCCCATGATGAAAGTGGACTAAAGAAAGCTGCATTCAGCACATTACCTCCCTCCCCCCGCGTGACATCACCCTTGTTGCCTCATCGTCACCTCACATTTCGGACACAATTGTAATGATTATGCAATTGCAATTAATTTTCACGGACGCGCCATTGTTATCGTCAACGTTTGCACGTAACTGGACAATTAGCGTGTTCCAATTAGTGTCATTATAAATAGCAATGAGGAATGAACGTTCTGTGAATAGCTGGGAAGGCTGCCTTGTTTCAACACGACGATGGAGAGAGTTGATTATGGATTTTAACGATAATGAGATGTTTCAGTGTCCAGTTTGAAGCGTTTGACGGATGAATTACATTGTTATGTTAATGATGGATGAATACATTTGGACACGTCATGACTTTGAGCGAAGACGTTTCGATCTGATATAGAATATCAAACGGGCTGCAGAAACGAATCATCAGAATGAGATCGCTCTCTAAAATTTATATCAATCACGCCAAACCACACATAACAATATTAGATATTAAAAAAAAACTACAAATATATTTTGCGTCGAAAATTATTTTTTAAAGTGGTAGAGCCACCCTACAGAAATTTTTGTCTATAGCATGAATGGATCGTCTCGCCTGGATTGTTACCACTGTCTCACAGAATACCGACGTGACGGAGCAGCTTGCTGTTGCGTTTCGTACGGTGAAAGATGTCCGGAGGTCCACATCGCTTTCCCCTTCCCAGTCCCTTTCCTTATTTCATCGGTTCGGGAAACCATATTGAATGTATGATAAGAAGATATAATTTTGTTTCTTTTTATTTTATTTCTTTATTCAATTTTCTTTTTCATTGAATGATGAGACGAGCAAGGCGCTCGCCTGATGTTAAGCGCCACGCCTGCCCATAAACAGAAGCAACACCACACAGAACTTTGAATTACAAAGCACTGCATGGTACTGAACTTCATTCTTCTCTCATTCTACGTTAGATTTTCGCATAAAAGTGTCCGTTATTTTTTGTCTCTAACTAGAATCCAACCCGAGAAATGTTTCGCAGACCGAGAACCTTTAATTAAGTCGTGAATTAACAATCCTAACGGCTAGTATTAAAACCTTACGTCCTACTGTTCGGCGGTTGTACGCCGCAAAGACCCCTATGAAAACAACTTAATCACCAACTAATTACCTACATACTATGCCGGTACTTGTTTCAGTCGAATTAGCAATGACAATTGTGTTTTATTCATTCATAGCTCACTCCGATAATACCCGAGGGGGTAGGCACAGATGCAACTAGAACACCCAAGATTCGCCTATGATCGACATGGCGAAATCGGGCACACATTCCAAACCCGGACAACTCATGTAATGTACTAAAAAACAAGGCCTTTGTATTTACTGAACCTGGATTTTATCCAAACTTTGTATAAAATGATTGATATGAAACTAAAATAATCAAATTCAAATTTAAATCAAAGTCAAATTTCAACGAACATTTGATAAAAATTAACGAACTTTTTCAATAACATTAATATAACACTTACCTAGTAACCGCATCGGATATCTGTATGGGTTGTGCTCTAATTAATATACCAAGGTTTTATCCTGCCACAGTCAGATCAGGAAAAATGGACAACTACTTTAATTGAAACATATTTTTTGGTAGTGTGCCAGACTGGATAACGACCACGATAAGTGTTGTGAAAAACCCGCCAGTCAGGGAAGTCAGTCGCGACATACATAACTTAAGTCAACAAAAGTCGTTCACTGCACCCGTCGTCTACGCCTCCCATTACCCTTTAGTATTTAAAATCTATAGCCGTGACGTGACATTGTTAGTGACTAACTTCAGGCCAAACAAGTTATTTTGCGCACATTGTAGGATCAATTAATTCAGGTCGGCATCTTTCTGGCAACCTTCAAGGGATGCAACGGCTCTCATACATCAACATTATATTGAGACTATATTAGGTGCAATATAGTCACTGACATACATAATACATAGATTCACGCCTGTTTTTCATAGGTGTCGGCAGGGACAACAAATCACCACTTCCTATGCACACTTCATTGGCCTCCTTCACTCATTACGTTCTTCATCCATTCAAAGCTTAACCAACTACCAGGAAAGAAAAGAAGCTACTACATAGTTCATCTCTCATATCCAATAAAATTGATTTCATATCAATATAAATAACGTCCCCCAACGTATAATAACCAAAAGTCAGTGTATGCTCTGTGCGTTGAGCCGTCAAGTCATTGTGCCGATGGAACGTGGCGCGACGGTATGTGTGGTGGCCATCTGTCGCCATCCGACGGGACTTTAATGCACTCACCAATAGCCATTTTGTGTGCAGTGTGAGGACTGATGAGCTACTGCTACTATGCAGTACCTGTTACATTATGTTAATTTAATGACGGCTTCAAGGTGCTTGAAGGTAGGGTTTGGTTGTTACCAGGCGCCCGCTTGATGTAACTACTATGCAAGTGTTTTAAGTTTATTCGTTACATACAAAAATACAAAAAATATTAATGTAGATGTACTACCGTTCTGTAGACTGAAGAGTTAATATCAGAAAAGTGAGCGTTAAAAATTGTGATAATCTGATGTAATGTTCTACATAATTTGCAATAAAACACTTTATTTTCACTCTCCAAAAATTTAAAACTAAAGAGAGCAGAGTACAGACTTGCAGATTCAGTCAGTCGTATAGTATATCAAACGGATTCCATATCTCGTTTTCCAAATGAACAAGGATGAAAAATGGGGTACTATAAATGTTCTGTTAAAACTAAACAAAATATAAACTTTTTCTGAGTTCGATCAAACAGGTTCGTCTATACCGGAAAAATTGTGGACGCGTTACCGACCTTAAACGGAAGGCATTATTAAGAGGCTGGGAAGAGGAGGGGAATTTGTCAATATTGCCTTATTGGTCTAATGGCAGCATATTGGTTCAGTTCCTGGATTCCTAAAATCTAGTTCGTTTTCGATTCGAAACGATACACGAGTTACCCGGGATAGGAATCTGTACCCGGTATCGCTAGACTCGCCGCCTTTCACATAATGTGACGGAAGTATGGTCGGGGAACCGTGAGTGTATAAGCTGAACTTATGTCTATCCCCTCGGGGATTCAGATGTGAACTCATGTATGTATGATGTATTTAATTTCTTACTCGCTATGAATAAAAACTATTACCGTTGATGATAAATATGTTGATGACGAGAGGTTGGAGTCATCGGTAACTACGTGTAACAATATAATTACTCATTATTGTGCCTACATTATACTTTTTAAGCCTCGTTATAAAATAGGGTATAAACCATCGTCCGTAGGTACAAGTGGAATTCCCTTTGTACCATACGATCACAATAACTTAGTCGAACTGAAATTTCATCACTTCATACACCCTTGTTATGCCTCCTGTCACATGTTTAGCTGCGTTTTTTCTTTCGTGTCTAACTTCAGTCTGGCCAAGTTATTTCGTGCGTATTGTAAATGTTTTTGTAAATCCGATGTGAGGGCAACGTCTGAGGTAAACATATAATACATGAAAAAATTCAATAAAGCAATGCTTATTCTTTTAAATATTATTTAATACAGTCAAACTATACTGTAGATTCACAACGACGTTCATCACTAACTAAAGCAGATTCTAAACAAGTGATTTATCGAACAATTATTTTAAAGTTTGTAGTTAAATAAGAATTAAATCAAACGCGACCTACGTCTTATGTAATTGTTCTCTCGCCTATTTTGCTGCAGCCACTAATTGTGTTAGCAAATAACCAAAACAATTTATTACCTGAAATGTAGGAGATAGTAGCTGTAAATCCTTCATCAATTTTTTACTGTAATATAATCGGTGGGAAACCCGTCCGTATTATAGTGAATGCTCTGATTAATTGATTGGTTTTATCCAATTCTTACCATTAACAGAACCACGCGTGCTACTTGCAGAGCCACAGCTTCGTGGATTATTAAGCCGTGGAATAGTTTGCTGGCACACTTGTTCCCTTTTTTCTACGATATGAGGTCCTTTAAACGGAGTGTGAAGTTGCAATTAGGCAGGCCGGACATAATTGGTGGAAAAGGTTTTCTAACCTAATAAACTACTTACTACACTTATCCAATTCGATATCAATCTGGAGACTCCCCTGGAAACTGAAAAGATAAGAATATTCTGAGCAATCTTATCGATATGTCACGGTCGGTTAACAAGTATGGTCACCCTAAAGCGCGTCGCTCCCGTTTTATTATTGATTTAATAATTCCATTTAGTGCATTACGTGGCCCGGTCCTTTAACTGTCACCAATTTTACTCACAGATTCAAAGATCGTAATTTACGATACAGTTTGTAAACTAGTATTGTTAAGGATGTGGTGGTGATAAATCTCCGTTTATCTAAACTAAATCACATTGTGATTTATAATTTTCAACTTCATACATTTTTGTATCTAACTGGATAACGTCCATATGGTAAAAGCCGGTACAGGTGAAAAAAAAAACATCGTGAGAAAACCTGCTTATCTGATAATCCTCTATAAGAATTTGGATGGTGTCTGTGGAGGCTTCCATTCCGCATCGGGTCAGGGTGTGGAATAAGGACAAGAGCCCCATGCCCAGCAGTGGCAGGTATATAATTCAGGGCTGATGTGTTCATATAAATAAATAAAATGGATGATGTAATCACAACTGCTAAAATAAAAGGCTTAAGTTTTGATTAGGACGTATCGCCCCATTGACTTTCCGTGAGAATTTTCGAGAAGTCACTAAAACCTCTCAAAAAATCGCATCTGTTTCTAAGCTAGGGATTTGTTGATACTGATAAGATTATTATAAATCTAGTATCTTATCACGTACCTGAAGTATCACATAAGCTGATGTAAATCTGATTAAAGTGTTTAATGAAATGTTAAAAAACGCTTTTATAGACTTTGTGTTGATTATAAAGTAGCTTAATGAAGAAGTAAGGTATCCGGCTTGACAAACAGAGGGGCGCGGGCTTGATTTCCGCGTTAGGACAATTAAAGTTTGTGTGGTCCACTTTTTAATTTGATAAATTACCTTGTTTCGATTGCGATATATAAATAAGCCGAATCCACAATTCAGCTTTTAAATTATATTATAGCCTATTCTTATTCTTGTACTTTTTAGAGTGGTAGAGCTACACTGTAGACAGTTTTATCTACATCATGAATGGCCGGCTCGACCGGGTCGTTACCACTGTCTCACAAAAATCTTAGGGAAAGTAGCGGCTTGCTGCTGCGTTTCGTACGGTGAGTGAGATATCCGGAGGCCCAAATCCCGATCCCCTTCCCAATCCCTTAATTATCCTTTTCTTTTAAGGTCGGCAACGCGCACATGATTTTTCTGGGTTTGTAGGCGTACATGTGTATAGGAGATCACTCACTATCAGGTGACCTACTGGCTCGTTTGACGGCTTATACTGTAAAAATACGTCTATGCTCTTCATAGATCGAGCGATTCTAGTAATATAACAGAACAAAGTTCAACATAACTAGCGGGTAATCTACTCCATAAACTACCGGTTCGCATTGATCTATTGAATTCATATCAATACATTTCGCTTTCAACAAAACGTGATCGTTCAGAGATTTGGTCTGACACATTTTATGACTAGTAGGCTTAGTTACAGCTTTACCAGCTGAGCTCTGCAGCGGGCGTAGCAAAAATGGTAGACAAAAATATCTGTATGAATTGAGGAGCCACTCCAGGCTTTAAAAGGAAGCTTACACCCGTAGTTAGTAGCAAAACAGTTGATTATATATGACCATTTCTGGAATTGAACTTACCGTCGTACTCGAAGACGTCAATTGTCTTTAGTTCTCAATTATATATAGCCATTTATTATAAATTTGTAGTCTATTTGTTTCGGCTTAACTCTGAAACGGCTGGACCGATTTTGACGGGACTTTCACTGGCAGATAGCTCATGTAACAAGGAGTAACTTAGGCTAAAATAGTTTAAAAAAGAAATAGGATCTCATGAAAAAAAAAACCAATGAATATTTAATAATATTCGATTCAAATAATTTATTGAATACCACGTGGGTAACAGCTAGTGCTAGTATAAAAATAAACTTATATTGACGATTCTCAGAAATAATAGAATAATTCTAATAAATGGCCAGTTAGGCTAGTTAGATGCATTTGAATTGTATAACTCAGTTAAGTTAAAAATTCATATTGTTTCAATTATCAGTGCGGCAGAGTTAGTCCGTCGTCATTATACAAAATGCATTTAATTTGCCTAGTAGTAGGAATAGTGTCGGACCGGTCCACCGGCACAATGGAGGCCCAGATGGTCCAACGTTAGAAAGCAAGCGCGGAGCCGTGCTGCAGTGACCCGGTTCCGCTCGCAGATGGCGCCGGTAAGGTCAACAGCGGGGACGGGTTGCACAAACTATCTATTGTTGTGCTAACTGATGGTTATTGTTGGAATGAGAGACTTGAACAGAATTGTGTTGACAATGGTGCAAAATTAATTGTAACATTCTGTATATTGCAGCTTCGTTATTTTTTTTTTATAGCATAGGCAGTAAACGAGAATTTGGTCTCCTGATGGTAAGTGATCTCCACCGACCATGTACGCCCACAATAATAGAAAAATCATGGTCGCGTTGCCTATGAATATCAACACGCTGCTTTATGAAACACTTCATAACCATTTTATATTATAGACATTGTTAATTATTATTTTTTATGTTAATTACCGAGAACGTTACAAGTTGGTAGGTCCCTCGTATGCGAGAAGCCGTCTGGATAGGTACCACCGCTTTTTCTATTTCTGCCGCCAAGTGTGTAAGCCCTGTTGTGTTTCAGTTTGAAGAACATTGAAGCCAGTGAAATTACTGCGAATTGTGAGACTTAACATCTTATGTCTCGGGGTGAAGAGCGCAGTTCAGTACCATGCAATGCTTTGTCATTTAAAGTTTTGTGTGGTGTTGCTTCTATTTAACGCTTACCATCAGGCGAGCGCATTGCTCGTCACATTATTCAATCAAATAAAAAAAGTAACGTGGAGTTCGGAATTACATCGACTGATTTCTCCTTCCAATTTACGCTATTAACCCGTCTCGCCACAAAACTCAGAACACACAAATTTAACCATTGTTTAAATCCACTTTAACCGCGTTTGAAGCCACCATACCAACATTCACCGTTAGTTCGGTTTCGCTTTTAGCACAACAATTCTGTATCTTCTAGCGAACTGTTAAATTAACTAGCGTGTTTTTTTTTCTCACGGACCGATTTGTGTACGGTTTGTATTGATTTAGTTTTTTTATTAGAATACTTTTCTATGAAACTTTTATCATTGGAAGCGAATAGGGAAGTGGTTATTTTTCTAGCCCATTAATAATATAGTTAAAAAGCAACGAGCTCAGTGAGGTGTGGTACGGACTGTCGCGACGAAAGTCGCAGGTTCGAAACCAGCACCAAGAGCATACACCACTGACTTTTCTAAGTGACGTGTATATTAATTGTTAATTATCACTTGCTTTAACGGAGAAGGAAACATCGTGAGGAAACCTGCTTACCTGAGAACTCGATAAGATTTTTCGAAGGTAATAAAGTCTACCAACCCGCATTAGGCCAGCGTGGTGGACTAAGGCCTAATCCCTCTCATTCAGTAGAGGAGACAAGTGTCCAGCAATGGGACGTATTTAATACAGGGCTAGTATTATTATTATATTATTAATAATGTAGTTGATGTTTTCCGGTACAGGAATGTGTACTTTTTTTAGTCTATGGATTATTTTATTTCATCAGATAGGATTATCATAGATAATAGCTATAAACATTATTACGTTATTTCTGGAGATTATCGTATAGATATAACATGATATCATATTCGGTTACTACATAGTAATACGAACTTGCCTTTATACTCGACGGGGTAGGTAGAGAAGCAACTAGTGCACGGTTTATTTCCGTCCCATAATGTGATAGGAGGCCTATACCAGGCACAAATATCAATTCCGTCATTACCATTCATAAAAACCTTTAGTTCATCATTAAAGCCTTATGAATTATGTAATTTGATCGACTTGTGATAATAAGCAATTAGTATTAAAGGAGAATCTAATAGCGGCTTGTTGCTGCGTTTCGCACGGTGAGTGAGATATCCGGAGGCGCAAATCCCCGTCCCTTCACAAACCCTTAATTACCCCTTCACTTTGAAGTGGGCAACGCGTTAATGATTCTTTTAGTATTGTGGGTGTACATAGGCAGTGAAGATCACTTGCTCGTTGACCGGTCTATGCTATAAAAAAATCTTTTACGACTATTACAATTTTCGACATATTTGCGAGTTCGATATTCTTTCACTTTCGTTTTGGCACGCCTTCCTGAAAGCCCACTTACACAGTTAAGACGCAACCACCAATCCAATTGTCGTAAAACGCAGATTGACACAGTTGAAAATAATTGTATAAGTGCTATGCATTGGTTGTGAACATTCGGCGTTCGTTTGCGCCAAAAAAAGCAATAATAGTGTTGGGCAATGGTTTTAGCGTGTAACAGTCTAAAAATCACGCAGTCTGTCAACTCGTTTGATGTTGATGAAGCTAACATTGTCTTGAAAGGCGCGATCAGACGATGCCCGTTTTGTTTACTCTGACCTTGCATACACAATTACAATGAATTGTGTGACACACACAGTGAATTTTTAAGTGATATAGCCACGCTATAGACAATTTTGTCTACAGCATTAATGAAGCAGCTCCACCGGGTCGTTACCCGCTGTCTCACAGAAAACCTACGTAAAGTAGCGGCTTGCTGCTGCGTTTCGTACGGTGATTGTGATATCCGGACGCCCAAATTCCCCTCGCCAGTCGCCTTCCCAATCCCTTGAATATCCCTTCTCTAGGTTCGCCCTAGAGTTCGCTCTAGGCAACGCGCCCATGATTCTGCTAGTATTGTGGACATACATGGACGGTAGATATCACTTACTATCAGGTGACCCACTCGCTCGTTAACCGTCCTCGGCTATAACAACCGTTTAGTCTCTGCAAACAATAATGGCGTCATCACCGCTCTTGACTAACTTCAGGCCGGCAGCGCCCATCAGTACGCTTTTGTACACGTACTATTGTACGTGCGACCCCCGGGATGGACGGCAGCACGGGTGGTTGGCCTCGTGGCTGTCATTGACGCCGAGGGCGTCCTTCGGTGAGCGGGGGCTTCTGAGCCCCCCCCAATGGAGACGGGCCGCAAGGCGGCACCGCGCAGGGGCGGTTCCGGTGAAGCTGGGGTGCTTCTCGCCCCGGGAAACCCGGGGTCGTCCCAAATGCGCCGAAGAAGGCCACCGCGGGGTTTTAGTTGGTAGGCCGGTCAATTTACATCGCGGTTATTGCATATACTGTGATATTTAACCCAGTGCGCCGGTTCACAACGCTGTACGACGGCGCGGCCATTAGCTAACAATGAGCTAAACATTCCACCACGATTAGCGAATGTTGCGGACGCGCGTACACTACACGCTGCATTTTTATCTACTGTGTCATTACGTACAGTTTCTATTTATTGATTACTTTATGTAAAATAGATATTGTTCAGGTCATTTAGAATATACATGGTACTTAATAACGATATATTAAACGTGTTTCCATCGGCTCTGCATCTAAATGTAAACAAATGCCTACTCATCATCATCAGCCACAGGACGTCCACTGCTGAACATAGGTCTCCCCCAAAGATTTCCAGACCGACCTGTTGGAAGCGGCCTGCATCCAGTGACTTCCTGTAACCTGTATCAGGTCGTATGCCTACTCACTATCCAATTATTTTGGCAGTAAAGTGAAATAACGATTCAGTAGATTTTAATAAACAAACTTATTTTTTTTTAATCCTTCCGATGAACTGCAGAGGTCCCTGCAGTATCTCATCATCGGGGTTGTAGGAGTTAGGGTGGGAGGGTAAGTGGTTTTGCGTGGAGGAGTTGAGATGGAACGGGAGATTATGATAAAGATGGGAGCGAGGAGAGGGTAATAGGAGGAAATGAGAGGGTTAGGGGAGAGAGCAAGGAGATGATGAGGGAAGAGGAAGAAAACTTTTGAGCCTCCTGATCGATCCCACGATTGAGCCATTAAGATCGGAATCTGCGGAATCAAACCAAGAACGTTTATTGAAATCGACCAATAATTAATGATGTCTGTTGTATTTAAAGTGATTAATAATAAATAAATAAATACACCCAACAGTCACATTCATATTCCTACCCCACAGTAACATACGAGTCTTGTGTCGGGGGTATCAGGAACTACGAGAGACTTTCGGTCTCACAACACCCAGACCCCAAAACAAATATTTGTGGATCACACAAACATTTGTCTCGGTGCGGGGATCGAACCAGCAACCTCTCGCTTCACAGCCGGCTACTCGCCCGCTGCGCCACGGACGCTGTCAATTCATCGGTAATCAAAGGAATTACATGAAAAACGAGTAGATGTTTGTTTACACTATGGTATACACTTTACGACGGTTCTTGCAATTGTCAGCGACTGTTGTGTATAAATAAACGCGGAATTGGAACTTTCCACAAACCGTACGTAGAGGGGATGTTTCAAGCGATTTTGATAATTAATTAAAAATTGGCGATGGTCTCTCCAGTAATATAAATATCCTATCACCAGTGCCTACCAAAATAGAGAAGAAAATACTGTTAAGAGATGTAGAAAGAGAGATTAATCATGTTTTATTTGTATTGTTTCCAGGTGTGGCACAAAGGCTGCTTCAAATGCCAGGAGTGCAGCATGACACTGAACATGCGCACTTACAAAGGATACGGGAAATTGCCGTACTGTGAAGCGTGAGTGATTTTTTTTTATTAGTTTAAATGACGAGACGAGCAGCGCGCTCGTCTGACGACAAGCGTCACGCCCGCCCATAAACAGGAGCAACACCACACAGGATTTAGATCTATAAAGCACTGTCACCTGACACCTGTCTGCACTCGTCTCCGCGAGACACAAGGTACTAAGTCTCACAAAGCCCAGCAACTTCACTGGCTTCAATGTCCATGTCCAAAACGAAACACAACAGTGCCTACACATTGCTGCTGCGGCAGAAATAGATAACACGGTGGTGCCAACCCAGGCAGCCTCGTATGCAGTAACATGCAGGTTAAACCGCGAGGGATAGCTAGTAAATAAGTAACACGTCAGTTTTCTATCAGGCAGTGGTAGCAACCCAGTTAAGTCGGCTTATTCATTCTATAAACAAGTGTACACAGCGTGACTACCATTTGCGTCTTACTAAGAGTCATTTGATTAAACCAGATTTAAATAAATAAATAACACCCAACAGTCACACACATAGTCCTGACCCCACAGTAAGATACGAGCCTTGTGTCGTGGGTATCAGGAACTACGAGAGACTTTCGGTCTCACAACACCCAGACCCCGAAACAAATAAATGTGGATCACACAGATATTTGTCTCGGTGCGGGGATCGAACCCGCGGCCTCTCGCTTCACAGCCGGCTACTCGCCCGCTGCGCCACAGAGGCTGTCAATTAAAATGTGGCTGTGATATAAAATAATGAAATTATTATTGTAATTATTGGTCCATCGGTTTCGAAGTCACGATGCGACAATTCCAAATTATGACACATGTTTTTGCGTCGAAGGTTAAAAAACAAAGATAAAATGTTGTAAGGATCCCCGATCTCGTTACGAAATCTCTTTAATGTGTCATGTAAATAAATACATATTATATTGCATACCTACGTGAGTTCGATTCACCGCGCACATGTGATGTACACAAGAATGAGTCATTGAGGAGTAATGCACGCTCGGTGGGAGTGCGAACGAATACTAATTGTACGACAATGTAGTAGAAAACGTTTGGCGAACACTAAAGTACGTGCTTACGAAGGAATCCTGGTGCGCGACACGAGAAAAATCAAAATCTTTATTTATCATGTAAGCTAAGAAAGCGCTTACGACAGGTCAAGTACTGAACATTTGTCATTAATAAGACTAACTTAAAAATTAAGGGAACTTTGGAAATAACCGCCGCGCTATAGGCTGGCAGGATAAGGCACACCAACATGGGATGGGAAGAGGGAGAGGAACGTTTATGTCTGGACATACTGAGACCCTCATGTCTGTCCAAAGTTGCATGATTCCATTAATTAGAAAAAAACATTGCTGGTTTCTTTAGAGCAGACTGTCAAACGAGCAAGTGGATCACGTGATGGTAAGTGATCTCCACCGTCCATGTACGCCTATAATACTATAAGAATCATAGGCGCGTTACCGACCTTAAAGGGAAGGGTTAATTAAGGGATTAGGAAAGGGGGGATTTGGGCATCCGGATATCTGACTCACTGTACGAAACGCAGCAGCAAGCCGCTACTTTATGTCGGTTTTCTATGGTGGTAGATCCATATCCGCCTGGATAGCGACCACCGTAGACATGATGTCTGCCATAGTGACCCACACATCTGATTTGGGATCATCTCGTTTTAGGATCAGCCAGTGCATATCCGGTTCTCTCGAGAGGCTTGCGACATGACTTGATGGTTGATTGAGGCGGGTATATGGGTACATCCTTGTATCCCTATGCCTGCTTCGGTCAGCCGCCTGTCCTGTCGCAGACTCCTCAGTCTGCTTCTTCCCTCTTCGGAGTTCGGAGTGTGAAATAACTTTATATAGGCCGGCGTGATTCTGGTGACTACAGATAAACTCATTGTTTGTCGGTGGTCGCTGGTTTTTTTCGGCCTTAAAATGTAATACAAACTTCTTCCCTGTAACATGGTTGAGGAGGCCGATGGCTGGCACTTGCGTCATACTCGTGAACGGGTACTGTTTGTGTGAACTGGTCTACTTAGACTATCGTTAATTTTTATTATTTTTACATCATTCTATATCCTATTTCCAAATCTATCTATTTCCTATTTCCAAATATTACAATATGATACGTAAAAAATGATTTGAGACAAAAAAATACAATGTAAGTCCTACGACTGAGTTACTTGGTGCTTCTTCTCAGACCAGTGGGCATTTCCGAAGCACCGGTAGAAACATTTCAATGAAATTTATCAATTATTGACGTGTAAAAGAGCCCTTTGTGGCTTACTTGCAAAATAAACATTTTGATTTTGAACAACAAACAACACAAACGAGTGTTGTCAGTACAAACATGGTATCCATTGATGGCGCGCTCACAAACACCGTGCGATTTGTACGCACATCACGCCCGACGCGTCGGTTTACATAATGATTACAACATGCAACGCCTTGTTCGTTACGATTGTTTATCGCGTATATGGGTCAGCTGGGATATGTTTTTTTTTTTGTTTTGCTTTGTATATGTGTTTCAGCGAAAGTAATAGGATAATAATCGTCAAAAGTGGTTGCCTGTAAGATATTGCCCTGAGCGATAAGGCCGCCAATTGTAATTCTCAACTTAGTTATATTTTAGTGTTATGTCCTGTACTGCTTGTATGCAATAAAGTTTTAAATAAATAATAAATAAATAACGAATAAAATTAGAAACTACTGGACCGATTTCAAAAACACTTTCACAATTAGAATCTTACATTATCCCTGATGAACATAGGCTACTTTTATCCCGGAAAAAACAGATCACGCAGGCGGAGCCGCGAGGAAAAGCAAGTAACCAATATGACTCTGAACTTGCCACAAATCCTCTGTTTAACCGGCAATGTAATTACAATTGCTGACCGTGACTGACAGTAATATTTTTCGCTTCACTGCACGGTGCACCCATCATCATAGTATACGGAGCATCATTCAAGTTGGTATTCAACGTACAAATAGAAATAGAATTTATTTAAAAAAATGCATGCGCTTTTTTGGCCGAACTAAATTTATAAAAACAAATGCTTGTATTTTTTTGACCGTGCATGCGTCGCGTGTGTCATAAACACGATAACTTGTAACTAGCCGGCGATTGTATACTTTTACCAGCAGACACGCGGAACTACGTGATATCATCGGACTTTTTGTATGTTGTGACAGTAAGGTAGTTGACTTGATTTTTGAAGTGAACACTTATTTAGCCTCGTTGAGCACTTTTGGTAGGGGGTAAACTTGTGGTTTCGCGTCATCAGCATGCTAATGTTAATTCAGACTATACACGTCAGTCGCTACTTCAAAGCCGCTACTTCACCTCGGTTTTCTGTGAAACAGTGGTCATGCTGTTTACAGCATGGCTCTACCATTCAATGTATATGGTTGACGGTAGAAATAGACACATGGGTGATACCTACCCGGACGGTCTCGTTTAAGTGGTATCTACCATCTGGTAATATGATTCACATAGATAATACGTCAAAAAGATATACCAAAGTATAATGACAAAATACATGTTTATGTTTCAGACACGTGCCAAAGGCGAAGCCGACTACAATGGCGGAGACGCCCGAGTTAAAACGGATAGCAGAGAACACTAAGATCCAGAGCAACGTGAAGTACCATGCCGACTTTGAGAAGAGCAAGGGGAAATTCACACAGGTACACAAATCTAGGGGGTAGCAGGTTCACAAAAGGGAAGGGGATTTGGGCCTCAGAATATCTCACTCACAGTACGAAACGCAGCAGCAAGCCGCTATGTTACGTTGGTTTTCTGCAAGACAGTGGCAACGACCTGGTCGAGCCAGCCCATTTATGCTGTAAACAAAACTGCACACCGTGGCTCTAGCAAGACATCGTAAAAAAACTTCCTTAAATGAGAATATTCCATAAAAAATATTCATTAAGAGATAGGAGCTATGTTTTCTAGCTTAAATTTTGCATCAAATCGAAAGCCTTTGTCATTGTAATCAAAGGTCTTTGTTACCTATCCTCATCTAAGTATAAGTTCATCTATAGAAAGTAATTCCCAAGTCAAAGAAATTGGTAAAACCATTGATTTGTTCTACTTGCAGGTGGCAGACGATCCGGAAACTCTTCGAATTAAAGCGAACACGAAGATAATAAGCAACGTGGCGTACCACGGCGACTTGGAGAAGAAGGCGCAAATGGAGCGCCAGCGACAGATCAACGAGAACGGGGAGCTCGTTGGTACGTATACTTGTGTATGTGTGGCTTACTTGTGCATATGTGTTAATGGGAAACCGCCAAATTTTAACTATACACAGTTTATCAATGAGATGTCCGCGTACTTGTGCGTATATGTTAATTGGAAAACTGGCATAAAAGTATTGAAATAAAACTAATTTAAACGGATTTTATCGAATTAAAATAAAAACTGCGATAAAATCCGTTTAAATTCGTTTTACTTCAAAGTATAACATTCGCGCAAAAGTGAGAAATCATAAGAGTAATAAACGCCAGTATACTAGCGTAATACTTGTGCATTTAATGTCAAAAAATGTGATTGTTATAGTTGAGTAATTTTTAATAACACTTGAAGACAGAATATTACGAACGAATCAATGATATTAGGTAACTGCGTTTTGAGTAAATATAAGTACAAAGAAAAATATGTTCACGACAAAGGGAATTAAAACCTGCATTAAAACATTGTGTGCTATGAAATCCTATAGTGAAATATTGAGCAAAATATTGCCATAAGAGCGCATAGTCTCGTTCTTTTAAAAATATACTATTAACAGGGAATTTGGCAAATATACGCAATTGGCCACGCAGGTTTATGTGACATTCATACATGTGCATATAATATGTCGGTGCAATGTTAATCAATATCGTATCACTGCACTGTTTCACATGCCATTGCGCACTATATGAGTCGGTTTGTGGGATGATCGAGCACCGGTGTTGCCAGGACATTAAGTTTCATTAATTCATTTGTTTATGGCCATTTATTGCTAACTTCATGCGTATTGATCAGAAATATACACAAAATGTTGGGCTTGTTTGCATTTATTTTTTAAAAATAAAACATATTAATTGTCATTTAAAAGCCACGCAATATTCTATAATTTTAATTTTTTTGTTTTTTGTACGCCCGTTAACCCTTAATTGATAACATTTATATTTTTTTTTAATATAATGTTTTGTTCCTAATATTTTACCTCCGATTACATGTTTTTTTAACAGTAAAATATTTAATGGGTTACATTAAATAGCATCATTTTCCCATGGATTAATAATATCAAGAAATTTAATAAAATGGACCATTAAATTTGTGCCCGTCAACATCTGCAACGTTAAACCTGTCCAATATTTTTCTTATATATATCTGATCAAACTTCCATCTCATGTGTATCACTAATATGTGTTGTTTGCCATCGTGATCCGTATAGACGTACCGTCCGACAACTACCATCAGCAAATCGACAATTACGCGACGGAAATGCTGTCGCCGACGATACCGCCGCCGCATCTACCTCCCAAAAACCACTACCACATCCCAACCACCCAGTACCAGGCGCAGGTCCCTCAAAACCAAGTCCAGCACAACCAAGTCCATCATAACCAAGTGTCGCACAACCAGGTCCACCATAACCAGGTCCCTCATAACCAGGTCCCTCATAACCAGGTCCCTCATAACCAGGTCCCTCACAACCAAGTCCCTCACAACCAAGTCCCTCACAATCAAGTCCTGCCGACCCAGCACCAAGTCCCGCAGCAGATCGTCCAACCACAGTCGGCCAATCGCTACCCAGATCAATACTACAAGCCGAAGGAGGATTATCAGTATCAATACCAGGATTATCAGAACCATGGACAGAATCAAGGCCAGTACTATGGACAGTATACTCAGAATTACGGCGCGGCCCAGCCGAAGATCGGCAGGATCCAGGACTATGATCCTCTGAGCGATGGACCCAGGGCTCCTCCGAACACCCAACGAGCGTCGGCCACAGTCATATACAACAGTACCAGTGATAAACAAAGAGGTTTGTGTACAGGGTTGCCAACTCTCCAGGAATTATATTTGTACTTGTTTTTAGCAGTCAACATTTATCGATTTTCTGTTTCGTAGTTGATTTGGTATTAATACTCAGTGTATTTACCAGGGTTCGAGGATATATATCAATGGATATATATCAAGATATATATCCGATATATATCCGATAACAAGCTGGTTTCGATATATATCGAAACCAGCTTGATATATCAAGCTGGTTTCGACGATATATATCAATATTTTTTTATAACATATTGCAATACAAAAATGGTTTAAAAAATTAATGTTATTAAGTAATTTTTAGAATTTGTTACTGTATTTCTACTTCCCAAATATAGATGGCGTGGGAGTAGTGTTAAAACATACTCCCTAATGGTAAGTTCTAATCCATAAATGGATTCACACACGAACACTTGAACACTTCTGCCCTAAAAGAAGAGTTTATGGTTTTTAGTTAATTTTGCCTTATCCAAAAACGAGTTTTTTTATTTTATAATTTTAGTAAGTGTATGTAACACATATGCAAACAGTATTCATAAATAATACAATAAAATAATAATATGGCTTTCATACAAAATGGATATATATCAAACTTGATATATATCGGATATATATCATAAATATCCGATATTTTGATATTTATAATAAATATCGGATATTTTCGAACCCTGGTATTTACATGATTGGTCTACGTGTTTACAACATACCATTTGAAATGTCCGCGAATACGGTATTGACTATTTTTTTTAAATTACTGCAATATTTATTAATTTATAAGATTATTATTTTCCTGGTGTGTTTGGCAACCCTATTTCCCTATACTATAGAAAATTAATGAAGTATTTTCGGTCACAAAGAAGGTAAGTATAAACATTTATCTGTTGACACGACGCACTTGTGTCCACGTTTATCACTCCATGTGTGTGTTTGTGTTGTGTGAGCACAGTTTTTCTTCATCACGGCACGGTTTATGGTGATTGTAATATTTCACATATTTTTTGGCAATAGTTACTATAGAAGATTAGATTTTTTAAACTACACAATGCACTGCGCAGCATAAATTAGTTTTAAATTATGACGCCTCACTAGGCACCCTTAGAGGAGGATAGTGTTAAAACAAATGTAGAAGTGCAACTCGCACCAGGCGCGTTCAAGGTCATGTTAATAGACTACCATCTAGTATTTGTTAAACAAATAGTCAGTCAGGGCTTGCGTCGCATGACGCTCTTGATCTGTAAAGATCGTGATAGATTTACTCGGCCTGTGTATCTACTAAACTTTAATGATAGAGCCACGCTGGAAACCGTTTTGTCTACAGCATGAATGGGCCGGCTCGACCAGGTCGTTACCACTGTCTCGCAGAAAACCGACGTAAAATAGCGGCTTGCTGCTGCGTTTCGTACGGTAAGTGAGATATTCGGAGGCCCAAATCCCCTGCCCTTTCCCAATCCCTTAATTATCACTTCCTTTTAAGGTCAGTAACACGCCTATGATACTTCTAATATTTTAGGCGTACATGGGCAGTGGAGATCACTTACCATAAGGTGATCTACTTGCTCGTTTCCGGTCTATGCTATAGAAAAAAAATCTCTCTTCGCAGTATGAAGAAGCATTTATATAAGCCGGCATGATTCTGGTGACTACTGATTAACACATCGTTTGTTGGTAACCACTGGGTTTTTGGACTGCACTGCGCTTACCATCATCTGTAGTGCAGTCACTTTGCAGCGCCCAGATAAAAAAATTGTCAGTCAAATAACCTTTTATAATTTGTTCCACTCGAGACTCCATTAGATGTTTTATTATTTTCTAATAGTGTCTATAAACATTGCAGGCGCGCATCAGTCTCAACAGCAGCAGCAGAGCAGACAGATCGGTCGCGTCACGGACCTCGACCCACTCGCCAACGAACTGCCGCGACCACCCTCCAATGCGCAGAACCAGGTATGAATATCATCACACTAGGACTAAGTGGTAGGTCCCGCGTATGCGACAGGCCGTCTGGGTTGGCATGGTTCAACCCAAAAATTGCTGAGTTAGAGACTTTTTGAAACAAACATAGTTTTAAGTGTTTTTTGTCCGTTTCATATTATACGGCTGGTGGGAGGATACTTGTATCCGACCGGATAGCGACCACCGTACACTGGTGCCAAAACCTGCCATAGTGACCCACCTTTTGTGGGTCGCGTTCCAGGGTCAGCAGTGTATATCCGGTTCTCCCCAGGGGGCTTGCCCCCTGATCTTAACCCTTTTCCTTCCCCTCCTCCTTGGCCCTTTGGCAGGCCGGCATGATCTTGCCGACCTACGATCGACCTACGTCGACGTTGTTCGACACTATTCTTGGATTGCGCTACACTTACCATCAGGTGTAGCGTAGTCACTTTGCCGAGCCAGGATAAAAAAAAAATACATGTGTATTTTGTGTTTGTTTCAAATAAATTTAATTTCTTTCTTCTTTCTTTCAAAATTGGTGTAACTATATTTATTACATTTATTTTGTTACAGCGAGTGTACATCGCGATGTACGACTACGAAGCGAACGACAGCGATGAGGTGTGTTTTTTATAATACATACATACATACGCACTCACACCAGTACACCCACATTTCGCCGAGCATATCTCCGTCCCATGATGTGATAGAGGGCTAGCCTATCGCCATACCATAATACCACTAATACCAGACTCCGAGCTGATACTAAGCATTTCGATCGAACCCGAGACCTCAGCACAGCAGTCGTACCGCGTACGCAATACAACTGCGTCACCGAGGCAATCATTATCTAGTTAGTAAATCGAAAAGTAAAAATCATGTGTTAAATATTATACATTATTTTATATGCAACACAAAATAATACGAAAAAGAAACCCTTTTGTTAAAACACAATCAAAATCGGTTCAAAAATGAGCCCGCAATTATGATTTTAAATATTGGTCTGAGCAAAGGTGGGCGTGTAGTGGGGGCTCACTCTCTCGCTCGCACGCGTGCACCGTAATGGCCATTTACCACGGTGACGTCAAAGTTTGCCCCGTCTGTTATTAAACAAGTGCCCCCTCCATCATGAATGATGATGGAGGGGGCACTTGATTTGAATGACTGTAAATGTTTTTTTTTTTGTAAACGAATTAATGAAATTCTTTCTGCTATAGGTTTTGGGTAACGCAACTTATTGATAAAATAATTAAAAAAATCAAGTCATCTACCATTATGCATATGGTGGTAACACGCGCATGAATCTTCTGGTATTATGGGCGTACATGGGCGGTGGGGATCACATACCATAAGGTTACCCACTTGCTCGATCGCCTTGCTACGAAAGAAGCTATTTCACTTAAAAATTATTTATGATGCAGGTATCATTCCGGGAAGGCGACCTGATCACAGAGGCGAGCGCCATCGACGAGGGCTGGATGACTGGTCGAGTGGCGCGCACCGGTCGCGCCGGCATGCTGCCCGCCAACTATGTCGAACCCGCACCGCCCGGGACTCGCACGCACTGAACCACTACACCACAACACTCACTCGCACACACCACATATGGATGCAAATATGCAATAATATGTCAACCCACGTCAAGTAAAATATAAGATGTCAATTTTATTTTGCTAAATTTAATAATTTAAATGAATAATTTCAAGTTCTATTTTGCATAATATTACGTGGAAAATGTTTAACTTTTTAGTCTTTTTTGTAAAATACAGAATTTAACCTACTTAAATCTAATAAATTTAGCAAACTAAATCAATAAATAAATTTATGCTTGATGTGGGTTGACATGTTTTTGCATATTTGCATTCATATATGCTACTTATTGTACCATTACAATACATTACAATACTCCTGTCAACATTCTTACCCCCCTATTCAAAAACAACACGTCATATCGATGCATATCCATTTCAAACCACATCAAGTAAAGTTTGAGATAGTAATTTCAATTTGCTAAATTCATTATTTTTATCAATAATTAAAACTTTTATTTTGTATAACCGTACATGGGGAATGTATTATTTATGATTTAAAAAAAATAGAATGTTATCTACTTCAATTTAATGAATTCAGCTAAATCAATAAAAAATTCAATATCTCAATTTTCACTTGATGTGGGTTGAAATGTTATTGCATATTTGCATCCAGTTATCTTTTTGCTAAGTGTAGATTTCTGTGTACATGATTGGTCTATTTTCGTTTCGTGCCAAAAACTAACAATGACGCTTAGAGAAATCGCCACTATGCGTTCGCCCTTACTATGAGACTTTATAGCAAAGTTTATAAATATAGATGGGGATTTAGTAGTAATTCAACCGTATTGCCCTAGATGGCAACCATAAACAATTTGTCATCTTGTTTATAATATTCAAATCTATTTTTTGATTGATTGAAAACCGTTGAAGGGAAATAAATCCTGACCAGTTATTAACATAATATAAATATCATAATATTCTCTATAGATCTATAGGCTATAATAGACTAGTGGTCGTTAGCCCGCGAACGATATTTGTACAGTCCACGATAAAAAAAAAATAGTAGACAATGACAATATTATTTTGCAAAAATGAAGATAAAACAAATACATAAATGCGAGACGGAAACCCGAAAAAAATATGCCCGAAATGATACTTCACATTGTACTATGTGGCCCTTGACTAGAACAGTGTGACGACCACTGCTATAGACACTAAATCCCTCACTGGCAAAAAGAAAATACCAATATGTGTATGCGAGTATAAACTCATTATATTAATATGTGGCAATTTTTCTCAATTTATTACTGACACGATTTTTAAGATTTGTTGTTAAGATATTTATGGAATGAGTCACTCTTTGTATAAGTGTCTGACAGTTTTGATATATTTAAAGACCCTGGAAACGTTAGAATATAAGCCAATTTTACCAGTTCTCCTTTAAAAAAAACAAGAAGGATAATATAATTCTTGACTTTTGATATAATTTTGACGTAGTTAAAGGATTTACTACACATTAGTTTTGAGAATATACTTGCTGAATTACAGTAGTTTTGTATTCTTTTAAAATGTGTTTTTTTTCTTCAAATAATTAACATTTAACTAAATAATGTATTGTATAGTTCCAAGGGTCTTTATTTATCAACACTGTAACAGATTACCGACATGAAACTTATAAAAAAACCACTCACTATGAACGAACTGTTCATAAATATATTTATACTGTATCCTATGATAAAGTATTATATTTTTAAAGTTTTATATTTATACATTGTGACGTAGGATATAGTTCTTGTGCCGTCACGTCACACGTACAGTGGTCGTGTGTGTATAAACTAATTTTGTTAGAGGAGGCTGGGGCGCAAAGTATTTGTTTAATTATTTTTACCAATAATGCTGCCCAAATTAATTAGGAAAAGTGCGCGAATTAAAACCGGCCTTAGTGCCCCATCTCTCCCAAATATTAATTAAATATAAATTGACTTATAATTAAATGTAAGATAACAAGCTTGCACAGACTATAAATGTTAAAATGCCACATTCTACAGAACTTGTCAAAATTATGTTACGACTGAAATATAGGGCTAAAGGCAGACTTCCGATGGTCGCGTTACAGGAGTCTGTGATGTCGGTTCTACGCATTATATAAATATGTAGGTTCATTCGATGATAGCGTCAACTTCTGTTAAATTTAGGATGGCGTCGACCGACGAGAGCGCCACTTTCCCTTGAGGCACCCATCGGAAGTCTAGCTTAAAAAATTGTCTATGCCAGACGGCACATTTCCACCGTTAAGCGGTCAAATAATATTGCATTTTTTATGCATTCCATATTTTATTGAATGTAAGTCGAGTCATCGTATATCATTAACTTTAAACCCACAGTTTTAGTTAAAACACCTAACATCGCTTTGTACCACTTTTATATTATTTATTATTATTTAACGAACAAAATCGATATAAAGTTTTATTTCATTTTTATTTTATTTGTATGTGATACATATCGCGTATATGTTCGTATGTACTTGCCTAGCCGACTGGATCGTGAGTATGGTCTACAGTTGGTCCCTTATGGGATTCATTGGATGGGTGACTGCAACTGAATATAAAATTTAATATCCATCTATAAAATTAGCGTTTGGACCTTACATAAAATATTTTTAAGCAGCGTTTTGCTCTGTCTCTGTCACTCTCGAATTATTTGACGTAAGAAAGAAAGGGATATGCTGATTAATAATGTTTTAAGTAAGGGTGTAGAGGTCGCCCATCTTTAATTCGGAGGCCAAGCGAGTCCGTCAGAATGCCTTGTAAATATTATTAGTAGTAAGTTTACTAAATGTTTTAAATGATAGTGAATACACATCGCATAATAAACTTTGTTTTTATTCAGTTAAAGTTTGTTTCAAAACACATTCCGTGTTCGTTAATCATGTTTCTGTAAGCGGTAAGGGTTTGGGCACACTATCGATTGAGCAAAAAATTCGGCTTAACAACAGCTCTGCGTTTGATATTGGGCATACAAATACTCATAGTTACGCTTAAATAAATCGGGGAAGTCGACAGTGTGTGTGCGCCCTTACCGCGTCAAATCGCGAGTCATGTTTATATTTATTACAATATATCGCGTTGTTAGTCGCATCACATTATCGTATGGGAACAATATAAATCTTTACAGTGCCTTCTTATTGAAATAAATATTTTATATAAGCTATGTATGGTATCATTTTATCCCTATTCATCTACAGGCACACAATGTTATCAAGTAAATTGTTAATAAGCATGCTTATTGTCCTCTACTGCAAAAAAATACGTTATTGCTGCAAGTAGCGTGCTTTTTTGTTTAAAACTTATACAAGTCGTCATAAGTACCTCGTGTATGGAGCACACTTAAACATTTACTTGTACTGTGTAAGGCTGCCTGTCCAATGAAGCGGAGCTAGGCTGCGGAGTGGAGAAATATTAACCAATAGAATTGCATACAATCTCCGCTCAGCTCCAGTGGACAGAGATTTGCGAGCTAGTTTAAAAAGCCAGGACCCTGGTTTTCGATCCCCATGCTATACTTGACAGTATGCATTATTTATTTCCTTTATATTTGCAGGCGTCACGAAGGCTACATAAAGTAAGATAAATAGCTATATAGCTCAGAGACGGCCTTCGTGGCACAATGCGGCAAGTGGCTGAATGTGAAACGCGAGGCCGCAGGTTCGATCCACGCACCGATAAATGTTTGATCCACAATTATTTGTTTCGGGTCTGAGTGTTGAGACAGAATCTCTCTTGTAGTTCCTAATACCCACGATTCAAGACTCGACCTTACTGTGGGGTGTCAGGGTTATGTGTGACTGTTGGATGCCATTTATTTATTATTATTGCTACCCATCTGGATCCCGTTATTTAAGGATAAAAATATATCTATATAGGTAGCAATTTACATTTTAATACTTGGAAAGGTGAGGATGGGATAAGGTCAAATTCTTCAGAGCACACAAGTATTCAAAAGAGGAATATGAGTGGGACTGTCGATAGTCCGACTGTTGGGTGTATTTAAAATTAAATGAAATAAAACCAAATAATTATATTTATATACATTTATTTATTATGCACTACAAGTGATATATACGCTAACCTAGAACATGTAACGTAAACTAAACGCCTTACGTATTTAACATTCTCAATCAGTGATATCGTCACATCCACGGCACTCTTACGAATTTGCAAAGTATCCATTTTACAAGGGAGCGTTTCGAATGCATAGAATAATATAAAATATATATTTTTGTAGTTGTCAGTACTGTGGTACGTTTGGTTTTCAAAATGTTACCTTTTTATAATACAATCAACAGATATCCTATATTTTGCTATGAACAATTTTTCTTATAAATACAAATTTTACTAAAATGACAGATTCGTAAGTTTGCCGTGGATGTGACGTTATTAATCCTTCACTTACTTCGGTCAGTTATATATAACACTGATTAGTAACATTAATGTAAGGGAATATAGTTTAACATGTCTAAACGTAAATATAATTAATTACACGTTAATACTCCGTAACGCAACACGCGATCTCCTTTCAGTTTGAGGCACTTGATAAGGCACCTGTCTGCGGTTACAAGTCTCTTCACCATACGGGAACTGATCACTCCAGGGGATTTACATATCGCACCCCCGGTGCGACACTGTCACTTATGCAAAAATGTAGTTTTTCAAGAGAAGCATTTAAAACTTTGAGACCTCACAAAACAATGACTTAAGAATATTATAGATGAGATGAACAGCTTATACTACAACGTTAACTTTTAACTTTACTTTTGCATAAATATTAATCACTTTATATTGAAACAAATATACTTTATCATTATCTAACTCATTTTTACATTTTTTGCAAAAGTGACAGTGTCGCACCGGGGGTGCGATATGCTAAACGAGAGAATATTGTTTTATCTAATAATCCTTATACGTCCATCGAATCTTACATGTTTGCATGGAATACTCGATTTTTTTTATACGAGCACGGCTGAATCAGGTGTAGTGCAGTCACTTTGCCGTGCTCGGATAGAAAAAAAATGTCAAACGTCACATCAACAAGATGAGATTTCCCGTCTAACATAAGACTATCGACAATTTGTAAGCGTTTTGTCACTTATCACATCAAATTCTCAATTCCCGTTGTTGGTTCCGTAACATCACAGCGCCAAATATTAAAACTTAATTTAAAATATCATTTGGCCAAGCGCATTCCGTATTGGACCAAAACGTATTGTACACAAATGTTTGATCAACGTTGGTCCAATGCGCGACGCGAGACTATCGCCATTATAATAACAATTAAAATAAACATAACAACGGTTTAATTAAAGCTACACAATAATTTTGCATTTATTCCTATACAGCTGCCTGACATTCACTCTCCACAACTTATTATAATAAATCGAATTGTAAAGGCACTTATATTGACTCTCATATTACAATATCTATATAAAACTATGAGAATATGTTAAAAATTGAGATATGTCATAAGTATATCAAAATAACTTTCACATAATCTTCCCATTAACATCAAATAAAGTGTTTTGACCACTTTGTCCAATGATCTAATTTCCATTTGAAAAAAAGTCATATATTTATTTAGTAAATTAAAACTAGTCAACTGTAATAATAATATAATCAAGTCCGTTTTGATTATTCGATACACGGAGTAAATACAATCTTTATTTATATATTTATACAAGTTTAATACACACGCAACTTTAATATAACGAAATTGATCCAGAATAAAGTATTTGACCATGTTTCATTTCATATATTATTTTATCTATACATACTCGACAATACGAAAGAAATCATTTTGCGAAATCAGAATTAATATTAGGTAAAAAATAAGGCTATAGTTCATCTTTTAAATACTGGTATGAGCAAAGGTGAGCGTGTAGTGAGAAAATCTCACTATCTCTCTCGCCGGCGTGCATCGTAACGGTGTGACCTGCCTTGTGACGTAACATGCCATGTTTTCATTCTTTTTCCGTCATTTAAGAAATACCCCTTCCAGCAGATTTAAATGGCTTCTAACATATATATTTTTTGAGTGATATATTTTGTATCAAAACACTAGTCAAATACTCTATCGTGGGAATATTATGTTTTCTGTTTAACCCGAACGCAAGACCCGTACTTTATTCCGATCTGACGCGGACGTATGGACATGCTCGCTCATATTTACCGCAGGAAAAGTTTTGGTTGAGCGTAATGGCAATCAAATACCTTTTCTCTGGTTACCAGCGCCATTACTGCCGGCCATCTATTCAAATCAAGCTGCAAATGGCTTTAGACCCTAACAGTATAGGTTCATTCGAAATATCCAACCGCGTGTAAATATACGGTTAAACAGAAAACAATCTCATAAATTAAAACATCATGACATCCAGAGAATCTTCAATCACACAACATTAAAATTGTAATCTATAGAGATATACGAAAATCAAATTTGATGACTTACATCAAAAAATATATCTAAAAAACTTATTGTATAAGTTCAGAAATGGATTATTTCAATCACTTCAATAATATTAGTTGATAATTGATGAGATGCAATGTTAGTACATGTACAATCATGGCCCCTTTGCTTAACATTCCTTCCTTCCTGTTGCTTAACCGAAGCTTAACTCAAAATCATTGGTCTAGCTTAACCCTATTTAGCGGGTTGCAGATTAAAAATAATTGCCAATTCACACACCCTACATTCTGGCAGTGTTAGCCATTGGTCCAAGTTTTTTAAAGCCATATAAAACCATATTCGGTTGAGTTTTCCAACATTCAAATTATGTGTGACTAGATTTAGTCCACCAAGCCCTGTTTCGCCATTACATTGGATTAAGAACTTACATCCAAATTAGCAAACACTTCAAATACTTTTAGATCAATAAAATTCGTTTATTTTTCGATCTGTCAAATAATTATTTGTGGTCTTTAGTTACAAAAACACGAGTTTGCTTACAACATTCAACATAAGTTCAAAAATGAATTACTATGCTTTTAAACAATAAGTCATTCTTTAACTGCCTTGGTGGCACAATTGTAACGCATACCCGGTATACTGGTGTGTCGAGGTCTCAGGTGTGATCACCGGGTCGGGTAAAAGTTATATTGGGTTTGCCTATCACGAAATTCTTGGATTGTACTCTGTATGGCGAGATAGGCAGCAATAAATTATTCCTCTAGACATCTCTCGTCCACCAGTCGTAAGGCGATAACAATAGCCGTGACATCCGCTTTTTTTTGTAAATAAATATATCCCACAGTCACAAACACCTTAAAACTGTATCGTATGTATCAGGAACTACAAGGGACTGGCGGTCCCACAACACCCAGACCCGTAACCAACATTTGCGGATCACACAAACATTTGTCTCGGTGTCTAACCCACGGCCTCTCGCTTCGCAGCCGGCTACTCGGCCGCTACACCATGGTACCCAGGCACTCAGGTTCATGAGGTAACTTCAAGCCTGACATTGGTAAGGATCCACGAGGGACTTGCGGTCCCACAACACCCAGAACCGACACCAACATTTGCGGATCACACAAACATTTGTCTCGGTGTCTCTAACCCACGGCCTCTCACTTCGCAGCCGGCTACTCGACCACGGGAGGCAGGTACTCAGGCACTCAGGTTCATGAGGTAACTTCAAGGCTGACATTGTTCCGAGTTAGTTGGTAGTGGCACAGAGCAGCAATGCGTTGTTATCTTCGAGCCGCTGCCCATAGCCCTCTCACTTCGCAGCCGTCTACTCGACCACTACACCATGGTACTCAGGCACTCAGGTTCATGAGGTAACTTCAAGCCTGACATTGGTAAGACTGTGTTCCGAGTTAGTTGGTAGTGGCACAGAGCAGCAGCGCGTTGTTATCTTCGAGCCGCTGCCCATAGCCCTCTCACTTCGCAGCCGGCTACTCGGCCACTACACCATGGTACTCAGGCACTCAGGTTCATGAGGTAACTTCAAGCCTGACATTGGTAAGACCATGTTCCGAGTTAGTTGGCAGTGGCACAGAGCAGCAGCGCGTCGTTATCTTCGAGCCGCTGGAGTCGGTAGGTGGAGTGGTCAGGCAGGTGACGCACCAGCTCGTCGGTGAGACGGACCCTGGCGCCGTTGGGGCCCGACACCAGCACTGTATCACACTCCTGGAATGCACACCAACTCTATGAACGGGACAAGAAAAACGGAATCAGACCTTTCATAATAACAAAAAAAAAATGGGTGCGTGTACTTATGTACGCGCGTGAGAAGTTATACTTCTTTGTTATTTATTCAATTTAATAGCAAATATAAAAAATTAATATTATTATTTGATGTTCAATTTTAATTTTTATCACAAACTTTTTATTAAATGTTTTTTAAATTTATTTCTTTATTTTATGAATATTAAATAACCAATAATAAGTATTTAACATTAATAATTTAATAATATTTAGTGTTAATTATATTAAATAAAAGTATTTTAATTTATATCAATAAATAATACATACGGATAGTTAACCTCAATTATATTGGAGCACTTGAAAAAGTATATAAGCACAATTTTTTTCACTAATATTCACAAATAGTAAGTAATATCAATCAAAATATAAATAAATAAATAATACATACGGATAGTTAACCTCAATTATATTGGAGCACTTGAAAAAGTATATAAGCACAATTTTTTTCACTAATATTCACAAATAGTAAGTAATATCAATCAAAATATTCAATTTAAATCACTACTGAATATAATTTATTAGCACATATATAAATTATAAAGGACATTGTCAAAAATGGCCTATGAATCAACACGCATGAAACACTCACTATAATAATAATTATTATTTATAATGTACATTATAATTATTATTATAGTAAATGTTTCATGCGTGTTGATTCATAGTTTCAATAGAACGGACACTTATTAATTTCGAAAACAATTTAAAAAGTATTCACTTCCGTCATAGTCCTCGGTATTATAATTTTTGGTTCAAATTCGGGTTTTTAATAGGCAAAGGTATTGTAGCTCATACAGCCAAGTCTTTGTAACAACACTCTTAAGCTTCGCATTGTTATGCATTTCGCCAAAGACAAGTGTAATTTATTCTCAAGTCTTCACAACAACGATGAAATATCGTAACATTAATAATTTAATAATATTTAGTGTTAATTATATTAAATAAAAGTATTTTAATTTATATCAACATATCCACTCGACATGATAGAAGTACATTCTACTCTCTTCGCGTTTATGCGAGCCTGGTACTTTTTACGGCAACATGTTCCGAATAAGAAAAAACCTAAAGAGTTTTTCTTTGTCTAAATCGTCATTTGTTTATTAATTACGGCTACTTTCACTCTCATCATTTTTTCTTAACGCGCCTAACTTCATACTGTTAATTTTTTGTGTCACAGGTGCGCGCGCATCTTAAAATTTCACTCTCATCATTTTTTCATAACGCGCCTAAAGAAGTATAACTTCAAAAATAAGAGTAAGAAGGAAAAAATAGGTTGCTAGAACCAATCAATCAACCAGTCAATTTAACCCACGGCCGAAATGGACTTGTACTGCCATCTATGTCAAGATGATGTTACCAATTTTAGGCCGGTCCGGTCTTGTAGATTTACAGTTTTAAATTACGAAAATACAAATAGGTCAAAAGTCATCAAAATGCAATTAGGTCACTCTGGTTCTAGCAACCTCAAATACAAAATACACACTCCCGCCTGTAATCTCCGAAGGGATAGACAGAGGTGTAACCAGTACACCCAAATACGCCGAGCCTATTTCCGTACCATGATCTGATAGGGGGCACATAACCTATAGCCATACCGGGAACAATTCCACACTCCGGGATGATACTAAACATTTCGTGATAGATAAAATCTATTTTTTTAAATTGATTGAATTTCGCAGGTTCGAAACCAACCCCAAGAGGATACACCACTGGCTTTTTTAAATTATGTACGTGTATATTAATTGTTCATTATCGCTTGCTTTAACGGTGAAGAGTAACGGTTAGAAAAGAGCAACGTTAGAGTTTCTTGCCCGTTCTTCTTTAACGAATCAGCATTCCGAACTGGCGGTAGAGTTAAAATTTGACTGAATCGAAATAATGTTTGACATTTTACGGATTCAATAAATGATTTGATTTGATTTGAAGGAAACATCGTGAGGAAACCTGCATACCTGAGAATTTTCGAAGGCATGTGAAGTCTGCCAACCCGCATTATCTTTTTTGTGGTTATTAACCCGCATTATCTTTATTACCGCCGGCCAATCTCATCAGGTGAAGGTACATTATATCTGCATACCTTAGCCTGCGGTGCGTGCAGCGAGTTGAGTTTATCCCTGAGCTCGTGCGCGCGACACTTGTGCAGGTACAGAGCGCTGTAGATGTTCGAACCGGCCGGACACACGTACACGGTGAGACGGGGTTCGATGCGTCTGCGGCAATATATCACACACATTAATATTAACAAAATCCTTTAAACCTACAACTATTTATGAGTGGTAAAGCCAAGATGGACACTGTCTCGCAGAAAAGCGATGCAAAGTAACGGCTTACTGCTGCGTTTCGTACGGTGAGTGAGATATCCGGAGACCCAACCCCTTCCCAATCCCTAACTATCCCTTTCCTTTAAGGTCAGCAACGCGCCCATGATTGTTCTTGTATTGTTGGCGTACATGGGCGATGGACATCACTTACCATAAGGTGACCTACTTGCTCGATTGCCGTTCTATGCTATAAAAAAATATTTTTTATTTTGGGCCTTCGTACGAAACGCCGCAGCAAAGCCGCTACTTTACGTCGGTTTTCTCTGAGACAGTAGTAACGACCCGGTCGAGCCAGCCCATTCATGCTGTAGACAAAACTGTCTACAACGTGGCTCTGCCACTCCAAAAATCACAACATTTATTAAATTCAGTTATAAAAATATATAACTCGTGACTCACTTGGCGTGCAACGCGTTGAAAAGACGGATGCCGTCGGCCAGACCGCATATCTGGATAAGATCGTCTCGGGACAGGCTGATGACAAAGTTAACATATTTTTATTCCAATCTCAGGAAAACTAGCTGTGAGTCTCATGACAAGGGTTAAACACATAACAATTTCTAGTGTGCCCTGTTTGATACTTAATAGGGTAGTTTCCTTTGTGAAATATTATACTGTTAGATATAATTTTTGTACCTTTATACCTAAAAAAATATATATTTACCGTAGCAAGTCCGCTCCCGAGAAGTTGGCGAACGTGGCGGCGTGTTGGGAGAACCTTTGGCGTGAGAGCCACACTTGAGTGTCGGCCGACGACGCCTCCTTCGATAGACCGAATCCCTGCAACAAACAAATATAGGTTGGTATATGGATTAGCAAGCTGAAGTGGCAGTGGCCGAGCCACATAGCGCGCAGAACCGATAACTGATGGGGCAGAAAGGTTCTGGAATGGAGGCCACGTACTGGCAAGCGCTGCGTTGGACGTCCATCTACAAGGTGGACAGACGACCTGATAAAGGTCGCAGGAAGTCGCTGGATGCAGGCCGCTTCCAGCAGGTCGGTCTGGAAATCTTTGGGGGAGGCCTATGTTCAGCAGTGGACGTCCTGTGGCCCATGATGATGATGTACATTTTAATAACGGTAGCCTAGCGAAATTCTTTTTTATCCGAGCACGGCACTGACTATACTACATCTGACGGTAAGCGCAGAGCAGTCCGAAAAAGCCAGCGACCACCGATTAGCAATCAGTTTATCGATGGTCACCAGAATCATGCCTGTATATATGCTTCTTCACACTCCGAAGAGGGAAGACGCGAATCGAGGGGCCTGCGACAGGACAGGCGGATGGCCGATTCGGGCACAAGGATACAAGGATGTACCCCAGTCCCCACCCTAACCAACCATCAAGTCATGCCGCAAGCACCTCGAGATCCGGATATATACTGTCTGATTCTGGAAGATGTGTGGGTTACTATGGCATGTTTTAACACCATGTGTACGGTGGACGCTACCCGGGCGGATATGAATATCCTACCAGAGAAAACGATATCTGTCATCGTTTTAGAAAACAATCAAAACTTGTACTAGGCCTGCTGTACTCGTAAAAAATTAGATATAAATAAATAAATACACCCAATAGTCACATACATAGTCCTGACGCCACAGTAAGATACGAGTCTTGTGTCGTGGGTATCAGGAACTACGAGAGACTTTCGGTCTCACAACACCCAGACCCCGAAACAAATATGTGTGCATCAGACAAACATTTGTCTCGGTGCGGCGATCGAACCTACGGACTCTCGCTTCACAGCCGGCTACTCGGCCGCTGCGCCATGGATGCTGTCAATTATGACAATAGGGTAGTTTTCTATGTTGAATATTATACATAATTTTATACGCAATAGTAAAATAATACGAAAAAGAAACCCTTTTGTTAAAACACAATTAAAATCGGTTCAATAAAGCCCGCAATTTCGATTTTAAACATTGCAAGGGCAAGAGGGATTCTGTCAATTATGTGTGTGATGTATGTTATTTATCGGTAGCGGTACCTTGTCGGGATCTTCGGCCGGTTGCGGCAGGTCCGGTAGTATGGCGCCGGGCGAGTGGCACGGCGGCGTGCTCACCTTCATATCGCTGCCACTGCAACAATTAACAAGACCATTGTTAATCAATTACATACACATTTCACTAGGTCAGAGGTATCCAGACTTTTTTCTCATAGACCACTTTCAAAATTTAGCTGGTTCCGGTGGACCGCAGCTACATTTCTACCATATTCCTAAAACTCGACAAAAATTGTGAAGATTGTCACGCCAACGTAGACCCCGTCGAGACTTCCGTGGACCCCTCTGGGGGTCCTGGACCACTTTGGGAACTAAGGCACTAAGTGGTAGGCACCTCTTAGCGAGGGGTCGTCTGAGTTGGTGTCACCGCTTTGTCCATTTCTGCCGCCAGCCGATAAGCAGCAGAAGGTAAGCATTGGTGGTGCCCCCTCTCATTCAGTGTAGGAGGCCCGTGGCCAACAGTGGGACGTGTATATAATACAGGGCTAGTATGTCTTACCATATCACGGGACTATAGAGTCCCGGATCTTTGATAGGCGTGCGTGGGGCCGAAGCCAACACGTAGAGGCCCGTTAGACAAATTAAATCTAATATTGTGATGTGACACCGTCCGGCGGCTATCCCTGTTTACACTAGTATTATTATTATAAAAACAAAACTATAAAAATATTATTATTACGAACGTTCGCAAAATATCTATACATCAGCATACGCCAATGTTATATTTAGCCATCGAGATATAAAAGCCGTTCGGCTTCGGCCTTGACGGGTACGAATCCACCGGCCGACAGTATTTATAAACAAATCGATAACAATACAATCGAGTGGCAATTAAATAAATACACCCAACAGTCACATACATAGTCCTGACCCCACAGTAAGACACGAGTCTTGTGGCGTGGGTATCAGGAACTACGAGACTTTCGGTCTCACAACACCCAGACCGCGAAACAAATATTTGTGGATCATCATCATCATCATCATCATTTGTCTCGGTGCGGGGATCGAACCCGCAGCCTCTCGCTTTACAGCCGGCTACTCGCCCACTGCGCCACGGAGGCTGTCAATTATGACAATAGGGTAGTTTCCTATGTTGAATAATATTATACATTATTTTATATGCAATAGTAAAATAATACGAAAAAGAAACCGTTTTATTAAAACACAATCAAAATCGGTTAAATAGTGAGCCCACAATTATGATTTTAAATATTGCATAAACGAAAGGAGTTAAAATGGATTGGGAAGGGGAAGAGGGATTTAGGCCTCCGGATATCTTGCTCGCCGTACGAAACACAACAGAAAGTTGCTACTTGACGTCGATCGATTCTCTGTGGGTCAGTGGTGAGAACCCTGTCGAACCATCTCATTCGTGCTGTAGACAAAACCGTCGACAGCATGTCTCAACCACAACATAATAAATAATAACTCTATTTTTGCACGACCACTTAAAAAAGAGGTGTTACATTTAAAATGAGAGTGTGTGTAATGAAAAATTTAATTACCATGCCTAAACCGATTTAAATGTGTGTGACAACCCTAGACTCCTTGCATCATGCCGTGTTGACACGATTCTAGCGGTGGTTTTTATGGCGGGAATTCTGAGAGTGCAGTTCATCGCTTATTTTAATTTATTTTATAAACTAGTTTAGAGTTGTGTTTGTTGTATAAAAGTGGTGTGGATTTGTTCAATAAACATTGACGGCGATGAACAGTGTGTGGAAACATTGAAATAAGTGAATTAAGCATTGTACTGAAAGGAGTTAACACCAAAACTCCGGCAAGACCTTGGAATCGACCGCACCCGTGTTTAATCGTTCTTGTAAAAATAACTTGAGAATAAATTATACTTGACATTGGCAAAATGCATAATAATGCGAAGCCATAAATAAAAAAGAAGAAGAAGATTCTAGCGGAAGTTTTTTTTCGCGCCATTTTTATCCTGCTGAAACTGTAGTAAAACGTGGGACACTACAATCATGATTGTATAAAAAAAATACTTACTCCTGGCAGTACACCGGCTTCATCTGGTTGGAGGACGCGAGGATCGCTGTGGATGAAAACATTGCGTCAATAACTTATTCAGCGTTTTCAAGTCCGACCGTGGTCGTGACCACGGTGGGGCAGGGTGAGGCACCTGCCCCACCCTCTATCGTGACTTGATGCTAATAATTTAATTAATTATAAATAATTTGATAAAATTCAATATTACCGCGCGAAACATTTTTGTATACTTCAGTACATATATTACTTCGGTACGTATATAGAACGTAAATTCTAAGAAATCTAACATAATTTTGGCATTGGAATGGATTAATCATAGGGATTTTTTGAGTCGGAAACCAGCAAGCGGGTCAGGGTCACTTAATGTTAATTAATCTCCATCGCCCTTGAGTATCCACAATAAGAAGACCCATAGATGCCTTATTGACCTTAATGGAGAAGGATTTCTAGATCAGATTGTCTACAGATTTTTGTTTTATATATAGTTATCGTAGCAGAGCTTCTTTTGCCATAAGGTTCAATAATCCATACAACAGATTCGATTTCACGTTGCTCAGTTTGTGTTACAAAAGTTATAGTTGCACAAGAGGGAAATTCAACATTTCTCGTGTTCGTATTTTCATAATAATAAATGAACAATTTCAAGCGCGTTAGCTCACCTGGTTGCGGAACGACCGCCTTGCTCGGGATGGGACTTCCAGCGCTCTTCGGTGTCACACTGTGGACAAGAAGAAACAATAATGATTTCTTACGTTTACGCGAATGTTACTCATTGAAATAAAACTAATTTAAACGGATTTTATCGCGATTTTTTTGTTAATTTTGATCCCGACGTTTCGAAGACTTTTCAGCCTTCGTGGTCACGGGAGGGATAAAATCCGTTTAAATTAGTTTTATTTCAAGAAGAAGAGAATGTTAAGAACTTCTGTAGGCACGTTATAAGGTGCCATCCATAAATTACGTCATACGTTAAGCGGGAGGGAGGGGGTCGGCAAAGTGTGACATTATGTGACAAGGGGTGGGGAGGGGTCCACTTTAGCACCGTTGTGATTTGATAATTCGATAAAACGAAAAAGCAACAGTAAAAAGAGACAAACATATTCAAAAAAAGGATTTAGGGTGTGACAGTAATTGACGGCTGAACGGTTTTGGATGAAGGACATAGGCTACTTTTTATTTCGCAAAATGCCGCTCACGCGAGCGGTGCTACGGCCAAAAGCTAGTTATATTATATATTATTTTTCTACTTGATTGAATGACGAGATGAGCAAGTCGCTCGCCTGATTATAACGCCTGCCCATAAACAGAAGCAACAACACACAGAACTTTGAATTACAAAACTGCATGGCCCTGAACTGCGCTCGTCGCCCCGAGACATAAGATGTTAAGTCTCATAACGCCCAGTAATTTCACTGGTTTCAATGTCCTTCAAAGCGTACACACTGTTGCTTGGCAGCAGAAAAAAATATTATTGCGTCTTACGCTTTTTTTATTCGCAATGTATAAATAGTGCGTATATTTACAACCTTGACTCCATTTATTAGTGAGTCATTTCCTAAAAGCGCACAATGTAAACATTGCTGACGAACTTATCTGCGCTGATACCTTGAAGGATTTTGTTTATCGTGGACACGTTATCTATTTCGTAAGTGTGACAATAGGGTGGTTTCCTATGTTGAATATTATACATTATTTTATATGCAACAGAGAATAATACGAAAAACAAAACCCTTTTGTTTAAACACGATCAAAATCGGTCCAAAAATGAGCCTGCAATTATGATTTTGAACATTGGTAATGAGCAAAGGTGGGCGCGTAGTGGGGATGTGATATACATTATAAATAAATGTATGTACAATTCACCGGAGTGGTACGTCACTATCGAGCCGTCATCGGTGCGGGGCGGACGACTCCGGTGTATTGGACTTACTTACTGAAATCTAGTGTTTTACTAAGCCTAAACGTAGGTTAAATCAAGGCTTTACATCAGGACATCACATTGGCGACGAGTAAAAGCGCAGTAAGTAAAATCACTCAAATCATGTACCTATATGCTTACAAAAATTGGTCAGCAATAAAATTCAATTTAATACAAAAAGAGGATGTGGTGTACCCTTACTAAACCCACTAAATGAAGTGTAATTAAGTAAGCAATTTAAACAATATAATCTTGTTTAAGTACCCACTACCTACAATGATGCTGTTGTGTATTGTGTGACTTATTTTCACCTTAACAACAGCAAATAGGTACCCTCATGTACTAAATACATTTAATATAATGCAGTAACATAAGTGTACATTCTAATAAAAACAAAATTGTTGACCAAATATGTTTGCAAATAAAAGTGCCTATCGAATAAGAATATTCGATCAAACAGTCAAGTGTCCCAACGATAATATCGTTAATTACTCGTTTAGTAAAGTAATACTTCAATAATTTTGAAGTAATGCAAAATGTGTCACTAAACTGGGTAAGGTGTGGAAATAGTGCCATAAAACAAATCATTAAGGCCAATTAGTATCGAATAAGTTAAACCAAATGTTCTTTTACTGTCTCTGTCTATCGTTATAAAATAAAGTTAAAGCACTTACGACGGTGCGATTATACCAAGTTACCGTCCTGCGTAATCAGTAAATTGGTATATACCAACGGATTGTTAGTTTAGACTAGTACTGGTCACATAGTTGCGACTTTGTTTATGTTATAGGTTTACTGTAACGCAGGTCTGAGAAACACGTTCACAGTACAAAGCTCTTTTCATATTCTGCGATGTGTTGTGGTTGTAACCATCCTAAATCGCATTTTAATAATTCAAGCGTAATTAGGACATAATGAACATATATTTTCAATATCATTAGATTTTATGTTAAAGATAGATTCAAAATCATACATAAGAGTAGCTCCATAAATTTAACCATTCATATTATTTATTTCATTAGTTCATTCTGCCTTTGCAGATCGTCCAACATGTCCCAACAATACGCACAAGTACCGACTATAGAACCGTTTGATTGCGACGGAGATCCAACGTCTATAGGGTCCCGTTGGAAAAAATGGAAACGCGCTTTAGAAATATATTTCGTAGCGTCAGATACCACTGATCATAAAAAAAAGCGTGCAATGCTACTACATTCCGGAGGCATAGCACTACAAGAGATACATTTCAATATACCCGGAGCTCACGTGACTGACCCTGATGCGACAGACGTGTACGATACTGCGATTAAGAAGTTGGACGAGTATTTCTCCCCTAAACAAAGTTATTTATTTGAACGACATATGTTCCGCCTTATGAAACAGGAACCAGAGGAGAAATTTGATAAATTCTTAATTCGCTTGAGACAACAAAGTTCGAAATGCAATTTCGCGAGGGAAGATGAAAATCTCATTGACCAAATAACGGAAAAGTGTAGCTCGACTAAATTAAGGAAAAATATTTTGACATTCGGGGACACGGCTACAATCGAAAAAATCATAGCCGAAGCAAACTCACTAGAAACGGTAGAACGGCAATTAAACGAATTTAACGATAGACAGAGCAAAAATTCAAGTACCAGCCTTAATGTTAATAAAATTGACACAAAAACACCACAACCACAATATAAAAAAGAGGTTAATCCCTGTTGCCGTTGTGGCAGTAAAAACCACAAAAGCGACAACAATTCCTGCCCTGCAATAAATGCTACTTGCATCAAATGTGGTTTCAAAGGACACTACCAAAAACACTGTAGAACAAGGGCCAACAAAAGGAAAAGTTCCAACCTCTCGTCAAATGACAATAAACCAAAAAAGGCCAAAATAGAAACTTCAAAGCCTACATCTGTAGACTATATTTTCCACATCGATGACGATGCAACAATAAATTGCCAGGTAGGTGGAACTAACATTGAAATGCTTATTGATTCCGGTAGTAGATCTAATATCATAAATGATAAAACCTGGGAGTACATGAAACGATCTAAAGTTATAGTTTCTAACCAGCAAAAGTCTCCGGACAAGACCTTCCTGGCATATGGTGCCAAGGAGCCCTTAAAAGTATTAGGTTCATTTGATGCACAAATAAAAATCGGCCTCAAATCATTAACAACAAAATTCTATGTCATAGAAAATGGTTCAAGGAACCTTTTAGGTAAAGATACTGCCATTTCCCTCAATGTCTTAAAACTAGGGTTCGACTTAAATTCGATTGAACAGGAACCATTTCCCAAACTTAAGGACGTTCAACTAGAAATCACAATTGACAAAACGGTCCCCCCAGTTTGCCAACCTTACAGGCGAGTCCCAATCCCTTTGGAATCAAAGATAAATAATAAAATAGACGAACTGGTAAAAATGGATATAATAGAACCTGTAAATAAGCCAACTTCCTGGGTTTCTCCGATGGTGCCGGTTCTAAAGCCTGACGATGATATTCGTATTTGTTTGGATATGCGCGCTGCTAACAAAGCTATCATGAGGGAAAATCACCCCTTGCCAACAATGGAACAACTCATCCCTAAATTTGGTAAAGCTAAGATTTTCTCAAAATTAGACATTAAAAATGCTTTTTATCACGTGGAACTAACAAAATCAAGTAGAAGTATCACCACTTTCATAACTGGCAAAGGGCTTTATCGGTATAAGAGATTGATGTTTGGAATATCATGTGCGCCTGAACATTTCCAAAAAATTATGGAAAAGATGTTGTTGCCATGCGAGGGCGTAGTCAATTTCATAGATGATATAGTCGTTTTTGGGAGTGATGAGATACAACACATGCCAGGCTCCAACAAGTATTGAGAGTGCTTAAAGACAATAATGTTCTATTGAACAAAAACAAATGCGTTTTCAATGCAAAATCTATTCAGTTTCTAGGCCATGAACTATCATCTTCGGGAATTAAACCACTTGATAAATATATTAAGGCAATAGAAACATTTAGACCACCGGAAACCATCGAAGAAATCCAAAGCTTTCTGGGATTAATAAATTTTGTAGGAAAATGGATCCCTAACTTGTCAACCCTAACCGAACCAATTCGGGAATTACTGCGGCAAAAAGTTCCAAAAAATTCCAATATAACGGCATTATGGGAAAACAAACAAACATTGGCTTTTAACGAACTAAAGAATTGCCTTTCAAAGATTCCTACTCTTGGCTACTACGATCCTAAAGATCGCACCCAAGTAATTGCCGATGCAAGTCCGGTAGGTTTAGGGGCTGTGCTAATTCAATACGATAACAAAGGCCCCCGCATCATTGCCTTTGGAAACAAAAGTTTGACAGATGTTGAAAAACGTTATTGCCAAACTGAAAAAGAGGCCTTAGCTTTAGTTTGGGCAATTGAGCACTTCCATATGTACCTATATGGTAAAAAATTTGAACTTATCACGGACCATAAACCTCTCGAGATCATATTCGGTACTCGATCAAAGCCATGCGCAAGGATCGAACGCTGGGTTCTCCGATTACAGTCATATGATTATAAAGTCATATATAAACCCGGAAAATCAAATATAGCAGACCCACTGTCCCGGTTGTGTATGAATACCGAAAAACAAAGTAGTCCTTTTGAAGACGAATATCATATAAACCAGATTGTTCAAAACGCGCGGCCGGTAGCATTATCTCTAAAATCAATTATCGAAGCTTCGAATGATGACGATGACATTAAGTTAGTGAAAGACGCTCTGTTGAATAATAATTGGCAAGCTGCTGTAAATAATTACAAGTTATTTGAACATGAACTCTGGTTACATGATGGCGTCTTATTAAGAGGAAACAAAATAGTAATTCCCATCAAGCTGCGGAAACAAGTATTGGCAGCAGCTCACGAAGGTCACCCAGGCATTGTCAACATGAAAGCTAGGCTACGAACTAAAGTATGGTGGCCTAAAATGGATAAAGACGCAGAAAATACTGTAAAAACCTGCAGAGGGTGTACCCTAGTTTCAGCTCCAAATCCACCAGTACCTATGAAACGGCGTGATCTTCCTTCAAAAGCATGGGTAGACACAGCTATTGACCCCCTTCCTAATCCCTAATTATTCCTTTCCTTTAAACCAGCAACGCGCCCATGATTCTTCTGATATTGTGAGCGTACATGGGCGGTGGAGATCACTTACGCGTTTGCCGGCCTTGGGCTATAAAAAAACACCCAAACGGCCTCTCGCATACGAGGAACCTACCACCTAGTCAATACATAGTACAACAGTATAAAAAAAGAATTGTACGGCGCGACCTAGTATTTAACAGTATTTTTTTTGTTACATTCATGCGTATGTTTTACAAAAAAAACTCTCCATGTAAAAGGGACTTAACACTGCTGTATTTACTACCAACAAAGACTGTGTGCAATGCAACACGGCTAAAGTGAAACTTCAGAAAAATTGCAATTTAATTAACCAACGTATTTTAATACGCAAATGCAAAAAATAAAACACGTGAATGATACACCACGTTGTTTATGACACATTTTCCGAAGGCTTCGTTGTACGCAGGCGCAGACACGTGATAGCATACGTACAAACATTATACTTGTAATCTATCTCATTCTCTAGCAGGTTAAATTCTGTTTATGAATATTTGTCTCTTTTTTACTGTCGCTTTTTCGTTTCATGCTAAAGAAGCTTCGCTTCAATAAAAACATACGCATCGAAATGAGAACTTCCTCAGATTTTTTCGTCGTTGGAAAATGGTAGAAATGCGAATTTTTACCTAACTGAGTTTGTTTTGCTGATTCCGAATGATTCATTTATCAGAATAATGGTTTCGCGGTTTTATCGCGACCGGACGAGGTGAGGCACAACACGATGGTTGTGTCCATTGCCACGGTAAGCGATTAATTTATTGAATAGCATTTTTTTTTTTTTTTTTTTTGTGATGGGATTGCTGTAAGCCTGACTCGAGTCGGCTGTATACAGCTTCACCAGACTTTCGGGCGAGCGCTTCAGGCGCTCTCAGCCCTTGACTAGGTGACCACCGCTGAGGGCACCCCCTTTGGGGTACGAACCTCGGCTCAGGACGGTCACCGGAGAGGGCAGAGACATCTGCGATTGGGGTTTAGGGGACTTTTTAGGAATCTACTTGATGATTATCATCATTTACATCGGCTCGCGGGCCGGTACTAGGGTCGGGGGCGTTGCGGGGAACGCGGCGCGGTCCTCGGCGGCGAGGACGGTAAGTCGGTTGTGTGCAGTGTTTTTTGATGAATTCCTCTCTCCTTCGGATGGCCAGAGTGGTCGTATCGTCGGGGTCAGTGAGGACGCTACGCGGACGCCTCCACTTTGCACGGTCAAAGGGAGTGGATATTGAGGCTCGTCGGACGAGCGGATTCGGATGGTGGGCGGCGCGATCGAAATAGCGCATGCTGTTCATTTTCATGAACTGCCGGATGGTCGGCAAACCCACGTCCACGTGGATATTGAGATTCCTCACATACCACGGGACCCCAGTAATTCTACGCAGAAAACGATTCTGCAGGGTTTGCATGCGTCTATATCGTGTTTCGGGTACATGCGCAAACGCAGGCGATGCGTAAGTCATGATCGGTGAATAGCCTCAGTGAGAACGTTAAACTATCGGACGCAGTATAATGACCACTATGGTTAGTTATAATGACATTTCCGAAGGCGTAATCGACGGCGCACATTTGATAACCTCCGATGCGCAGTGGACGAGTAACTGGCCGCGAGAGGCCGTAGGTTCGATCCTCTCACCGAGATAAATGTTTGTGTGATCCACAAATGTTTGTTTCTGGTCTGGGTGTTGTGGGATAGTAAGTCCTAGTTCCTGATACCCACTATACAGACTAACCTAGTGTGGTAAGGACTATATGTGTATTTATTATTATTTCTCCTAAACTGATTTACTTTTTACATGCATACATAAACTCACACCAGTATCATCGAAGAGGTAGACAGAGCTGTGTAGAAGTAATGCATCCACGTTTGGCCGATCTTTCGTCTACCGTACCATGTAGTGATATTTTTTTTTATTTATTTGATTGTATGACGAAACGAGCAATTCGCTCGCCTGATGGTAGGTGCCACACCTGCACATAAACAGAAGCAACACCACACAGAACTTTGAATTACAAAGCTTTGCATGGCACTGAACTGCGCTTGTTACCCCGAGACATAAGGTGTAAAATCTCATAATGCCCAGTAATTCACTAACTTCAATGTCCTTCAAACTGAAACACAAGTGCTTACACACTGTTGCTTGGCGGCAGAAATAGACGGTGCGGTGGTACCAACCCAGCCGGCCTCTCGCATACGAGGGACCTACCTTGTCATGATAGTTAGCGGATCGCCTTATAACGTAGCTTTTAAGCCAATCCCTGGCATTATAGGAGAGTTTCTCGAATTAAAATACCTGCACAATTTTTTAAAGCCCGAGCTGGAGGTCGAAACTATAACCTCAGCGGTTTAACAGCCTATAAAAGTACGCTTCAATGAGGCGATAAGTTGTTTTTATGCGTAAAATTATTCGTCGCGCAGTTGTAAATCATATTTATGACGCATTGTAAAAAAAATCTAATCTTGCATTAGCGTTTTATCCAACTACCAATAAAAATGGGAGTGTTTAAGTTAATAGAGTCTTAACAGCTAAACGGATTTAGATGAAATTTGACATACAGGCAGAATATGACGTGGATTTGGACATAAGCTACTTAAGGGCCGTCCGTGAGCAAAACACCGCGCGATCGAGGTTTTTAGAGGCTATCTAGTCATTACTTAAAATAAATATTGATTAAATAAATATACAATATATTTTTACAATCTGTCAGCTTTACTTTGTTCGATTCAAATTCATGTTAATGCTGATATATATTTTTAAATTGTCGTTATAAATGAACCATAAAAATGGGAAAAATGCAAAGATTCCGTGCGTCTCCTTTTAAAGTACAGAATGTTATCAAATGAGATTAACATCACTAGATAGGCAATTTAATAACGAATATTTTGCCCGTTTTAAATTTTCGAAAAGACCAAAACCTGATTTTTTATTTCAATTATTCGCTAAATACGTGCATATTCTGCACTCGCCGAGTACACGATTCAGTATGGCGCGAGACAGTCAAGGTCGTTTGCTCACGGACGGCCCTTAAATCCCGAAAAGACATTCATGCGGGGGGGGGGGGGGGGGGGGCAGCGAGTAAAAGCTAGTCTAAACTAATATTACAAAGAGGAAAGATTTGATTGTTTGTTTGCATTGAATATGCTCTGAAACTACTGGACTGATTTGAAAAATTCTTCAACCATTAATCTTACATTATTAAAAATTACGATATAAAACTACATTAAACACGTCATAAGCCTTTGTTTCATTCTATTTCGAAAATCAGCTTTTAATTCTAAACACAATACCTCATTCAAATGTTTATTTCACTAGCTTATATTGCAACTAGCTGTCCTTCACTGTTTCACCTGCATGTTACTGCCCTGCTCCCATGGGTCATAGTGTGATATACATATAAACCTTCCTTGTGAATCACTCTATCTACTTCTAAAAACCACATTAAAACCAGTTGAATAGTTTAAAAGATCTAAGCGAACAGACAGCGGAAGCGACTTCATTTTATACTATGTAAAGATATAATTGCAATTGCCATATTCCTGACTAATGTGGGTAAGATTGACCATTAGAATCAAATTAATAATTCAATTTACCAAATTCACAAGGTATTATAAAACAGGGTGAATAGAAATGCAGGGCTTATGTAGAACAAAACTTATATTGAAACTAGGTTGAGGGATGTTTTTTCCAGAACAGAAAGTAACCTATATTTTTTATTTTTTTTATAGCGTATGCCGGCAAACGAGCAAGTGGGTCACCTGATGGTAAGTGATCTCCACCGCCCATGTACGCCCACCACCAGAAGAATCATGGGCGCGTTGCCGACCTTAAAGGAAAGGGATTATTAGGGATTGGGAAGGGGAGGGGATTTGGGCTTCCGGATATCTCACTCACCGTACGAAACGCAGCAGCAAGCCGCTACTTTACGTAGGTATTCTGTGAGACAGTGGTAACGACCCGGTCGAGCCAGCCCATTCATGCTGTAGACAAAACTGTCTACAGCGCGGCTCTACCACTCATAATATATCCTAATCCATGTTATGGTTTTCTTTTTGTTTTGTTTGATTGTTTATTCTATTCACCTCTTTTTACCATTATCACAATTTAGAATGTATGTATGCAACTAGAAATCCTGATTTTATAGAATAGTTTATTTTAAATATTACTGAGGGGCTTTTGTGGCTTTTGAGAGTGGCTTTTGTGTGAGGAGCTATGGGATTTTAAATCACTGTTTTGGATTACCAAACATAGTGGGAGATAGACACGCTTGACATGACATATGATATCCTTGGTGAGGAAGCAGGCGAGTGGCCAACTGTGATATGAGAGGCCACAGGTTTGATTCCACAACCAGACATATGTCTGGGTGATCCTCAAATATTTGTTTCTGGTCTAGGTGTTGTGGGACTGAAAGTACATCATTGTACCTGATACATTACAGGTTCTTCTAGCATGCGGTCCCAGACGGTGTCTATGCCTGTCATGTATGTTTATTTAGTTATCTGGGTGGTGGTTATAGTTATGGTGGGATTCCTTGCTACCTCCACCAGTAGAAGGAAGGTACAATATGTATTCTTCTAACCCATTATCATGCCCATAAATATTTGGTACATCTAAGGCATCAGAAGTAAAATTAGAGTGGTATCCTCATTAAATGCTGTGCCCACTAATTTCACCAAGAAAGTGGTCATTATGTTGAGTCTTTCTAGTTAGTAGTACAGCTAAGTAATGTTTAGGTTTTTTCAAATAATTTATTTATAAATAAACGTGTATACAACTCAACCTGCATGTATGGTGCGTAATCTTTGACTAGTCTCGTCTGGTGAGCTGTCTATCCAGCCCCGTAACCATGGTTATAACTTTATGTTGTAAAGTATTGTAGGATAAATATAGCATAGAACCGTTCTTGAACAACAAACTACCGGACGCCATAAATATTTAAATGTTTTCAAACAACCATAGCCTATTTTTAGCCTGCACAATAGCGTAGGTACATGTGACATAATTATGTAGGTCACGCCACAATTTACCGCTCGTTACTCGCTGAGCCCTTTGGATCATATAATGCAGATGCTAGACTTTGTACGATCGATGTTTTATATAAGACCAAGGCAAAAAGTCGAGGCTGAATGCATCAAAACGTAAATCTAGACTATGCCAAAACTGTTGTCTTGGAAGCGAATAAAAGCGGTAAAAACCAGATAATTACATGAATCGGCGCGCGGGCCTGACATGGACGTTGCCTCCGCTGGCGTGCAGCCGGCGTGCCAGCTCGCGGTAGGTGCGCTCGTCCGCTTCGATCTCGACGTCGGCGCGCAGCAGCGAGAACTTCATGCGCCAGCCGCGGGCTTCAATCCCGTGCAGCAGCCGCGCGCTCACCGACACACCGCGCCCCAGATGCCGCGCACTAAGTCTCTGCTCGACAACGAGCATATTACTCGTCAGCTGTAGTCCTGCCTCGTCAGGTTGAAGAAGATGAATGCACCAGATCCGAGGCGAAAGTCCCGCTCGCGCGCAACCACCATAGCTTCTCGGCGACCCGCTTCAACAACCATTTGTTCTAGATGTGCAACTGAACGTTCACAACAAACGTATAACAGTCCGATCGCTTCTTTTACTTGTCCAACATTATTCTTGAATGTTCCAAGCGAGCGACGATGCGTTAATGTCCGAACTTCGATGGCACAGTCAGACGAACGAAACACCACACAGGATGACACCGGTTCGCGGTTGCAATGCGCCAAACAACGCGCAGAATATAGATTTATCAGCGCAAAATAATATTGAAATGAAAACAAAGAAGTACACAACGAACGGCGAGACGAGAACGACTGGTTGAAATGGCCGCTGATTGGTTGCGAGCGAGCGCGCGCCTCGATTGGATCAAAACCGGTTGGAATCGGTTCGCGGAGGTCGCCGCCGGCTCGGGTCGGCGCATTGAGCCGCACATCCACATCATTCACCTAGGGATGCGATGCGTGCACGCTTTTATCGGTTTTAGTAACGTCAATGAAGACGGTTAAATAACCGACTGTGTATTGGTATAACGCTTCGTTCTGTGCACTTGTACTTAGCAAAATTCAACTTTGATGTAACGAATAAAAATATACCATTCTAAGAATAACATTGTGATAAACATAATATTCGTATTTTTAGATGGCTGCTCAAAGTTTTCAGACTAATTGACCGAGTTGAGCATATTGAAATAAACCGGATATAACAATAGCTGTATGCAGTTTCGGCCAATTGAGTGTCAATTCGTTGAGAACCCATTTATTCCGGTTTCTCAACTAACTAGACTTCTTTCTCGTTTCCAAGTAACGTCAATTTGGATTAATAACATCGTGATTGTTACTACTGCATTTATGAGCATTTGAGCATACAAACACTAGTTTTGAAAGGAATGAGACAAATTTTATACCGTCAGGAAATCGTTACCGCTATGGGACATTTTTATATTTTCCGGTTCATAAGGGTTATTATCAATTTATTTAATTTTATTTAATTGAGCAGCTTTTTAACATGCTTATTAACAGATCTTTCTTTCTGCCTGACGCTACCACAGGCTTATTACCAATAATTTTATTTATCTAATAAACAGGCTAAATTATCGATAAACACATATAAAAATAGTCTCAAGAGTCGACATTTCTGTGATAGGGGACATCACTGCGAGGTAAGTGATGGTGTTCTAGACCTCCGACAACAATGTCCCTGCAATATTGTTCATTACTTTCTCGCGTGACGCGCAGTAATTTAGTATTGATAATTTATTGTGGGAATTATATGTCTAATTTTATACTATGCCTTTGACACATTATCAACGATATAAATGTACCATAATAATATACTGCCCTACCGTTGGCCACGGCCTCCTCTAATAATAAAGGAGGTTAGACCACGCTGGCTTAAAGCGATTTTGTAGACTTCACATACCTTCGAAATTTTTAATATTCAATTGTTTATATTGGTGAATACAAAAAACCATGACAACTGTAAAAGCACTTTCGATGGTACTATAAATGGTACTTTCAAAAACATCATACTGCTTAGGTGCTACGCTAAATTACAGCTGAAATGTTTGATAACTGCCCAGTAAAGCAACATGGATCCAAATAGGTTTTACTAGGTGATAGGAATCTCTTATGCGAGAGACCAATTGGGAAGGTATCATTGCATTATCTATTTCTGCCGCCAAGCAACAGTGTGTAAACAACGGTGTGTGTTCCAGTTCGAAAGACATTGTTGCCAGTGTTACTACATCATCAGAATGATCATCTTATATCTGGATATATGTATATGGATTACGAGCGCAGTGCAGTGCCATGCAGTGCTTTGTAATTCAAAGTTCTGGGTCGTGTTGATGGGCAATCATATCGCTTACCATTAGGCGAGCAGTTTGCTCGTTTCGTCATTTCGTATAAAATAAAATGTATTGTTCAGTCGTTGGGGTACTAATATGAGGAATATTTAAGAAAAAAATATTGATACGAAGCTCTTAAAAAAAAAAGCAGCAAAGCCTTTGCTACCATTCGTTTCATCAACTATGCAGTTGCTATGTCCATAGTCAGTTAAGAAAACAACAAAAACAAACACAACTGAGACGTAATCAACTTGAAATCGAGCCAAATTATTCACATAACTCGTGCCACTATCTACAATGTAAACAATCCATTTTAATTCGCTAATCTTTACACTTAGTGGGATACATTTTGAGAATGACAAGTGAAGGTAACCTAACTCTTCAGCCTCTTCAGGAGGTTCTTAATTGGACGAGGTTTTTTTGCTTATTTTATGTATGTACAGATAAACCGCTCTCAGTTGTTAAGTTTTGTTACAACTTATCTACTTATGTGATACGATGGTGCAACACATTCCGCAGTCAATGTTAAACTCAGCCTATTATGGTGCAACCCAGCCTTAGCTGACAAGTTTATGGATTCATAGATTGTTGTCTGTAGAAAAAATAAATCTAGCTTCAATGTTGTCACATCTTTAGTTTTTTTACGACTAACCTAATTTGCAAATAGTACTCAGACAAATATTTTATGTAAATCGCGTATTTATTCTTCGTTCTAGTTGCTTTGATGTGTCATATCCCACCCACGATACTAAAGAGAATTACTGTTGTGGGGAAAACATAAATATTGAACAATTTTTTACTGAATAGAGCATGAAGCAGAGAATGTAACTAGAATATCGAAAATTAGCCAATTTTAATAGGTATATAATTCGAATGAATCAATGACTGCGCTAAAAGACTGAATTGGTAACCACTGAGATTACAAAAAGAGAATGATTTAATGTCAAGGTTTAATCTATGACAGATAGGCAAAAAAAATATTATTTGCATTTGAATAACTGCAGCGGTATTACGTGAACGATGAGGTCAACGCACGGGCTCCGATTATCTTGAAATATTTTAGCTCACAGCTGAGCACACCGATGTGATATGAATGCAATACAATTACATCAACATAAAGATCGATGATCACAAGTAGATCATTTTGGTAACACAAATGGGCTTGTTGTACGTCGGATAGTGCTGCAAGACCGAAAATAATTTACAATTATCCTTGATAGTAGATTTCTGATTTTCTTAGCAATCATTTGCGTTGCTAGTTCGGAATGTTCAAAACCATATCTTGTACCACCTTTTTTACAGCAGCGGAGGAAATATAGCAGGTAGGTAACATGATGGCAAGTGATCAGATGCCCATAAACACCCATGATATAAAAAAATCATCGGCGCATTGCCGTCCATTTTTTTTACCTCAACGATATTTTTTTTATTTTTTGTTTCATGCATGCAACCGTTAAATTGAGTTCGCGAGGCATATTTCACAGAGTGTCGCTAATATGTATGAACAAGGATAATTATGAGATATAAAATCACTAAAACGTGACATACAGGCTATTTTAATATAAAAAGAAGTTACACTGCATTACAAGACAACAAATGACGAAGAACCAAATGCAATAACTTTATCCCGCATCCCACGGCCAAAACCGCCATGAATCGGTTCGTGCGATGCGCTCGGGAACTAGTAAACTCTAAATATAGCAGCGTGGTTGTATTGAGAAAAAATTACGATGTTAATTTTGTTTAACTACACACAGGATGTCACGCAGGATGACGTTCGGACGCGGACTGTCCGGTTCAAGCCTGTTATGTATTATGTAATTGGATACTGAGGAGTATTTTTGTATGATTCATTTGTGACCTCTAGGCAAGTCCTGTAGGTCAAAAAATATTAATAGACAGAAAGAAAGGATATACGTATTCGGTTTTCAGTCTTACAATATATATAAAATTAAACATAAAACAATCAAAATGGACCAAGTTCATCTTAGTGCTGCAGCTTAAGCTACAGGGCTGAGTTTCACTTGGACCCAACCACACAAGATCCCTTCTTCCTATTCTTCCCTGTCTTTCATATAAAGAATCCATAATTTATATTTCGCCAATATTCTGGATTCTGTTTAATATTTTTTACGATTTGAGCACAAGGGACTTTAAAGCACCACTGCACAAAATGACTCATTTTACAGGAAATTGGATCTTTGCCATTCCTTGTACAGCAATAATTAAGCTGCAACTATCCAGTCTAACCCAGATGTTTCAACTACCCAAGGTGTCTAACGAGACAAAGTAATTGTGACTAAGATAAATAATATTCTTCGACGCTTTATGACGCAACACGGTGCGCTCAATAGAGCCGTTGTTAGTCCGCCATGCTAATTGCAATACTGTCTGTCGGTCATTAAGGAAATGATGGCGGATGCGTTTGTTTATCGCTTATTCTATTTATACAATCGATCTTAATAGCGTCTGTATCCATGATAGACATTATGGCGGGTTGAATTATCTCCTAGAGACAATCTATCTGTTGCAGGTAGGTATGAATTTAAAAACAAAATTGTCGTAGTATTAGTACCTTACTACCTAGTTGTACTACATCTATATCATGATGCTGAAGTTTCTTAAATTGTGTATGTAACTCAAAATTGATTTTAAAACATCAAGCTTATAAAACAACATTTGAATTTCTAAACTTAGAATAACACAATTGAACAGTGGAATAACCATTCCAGCACATTCTAAAAATGTAACATTATCGTCGTAAATTCATTAAAACTAGTGAATAATTGGACGAAATGACGACAGCTGGAAATTCAATTAATGAACTGAAGTTGTCATCAACGGAAAAAATAATTTATGCTGTCTACCAACTTATGAGGTATAATTAAATAAGAGACATTGTCTTCTAACATGACGATTTTTGGCGTTACAGTGAACATAATGAGTTATGATTGATGTTTTTTATAAAATACATGCTGTTGTTCTGCTGTTGCAGATGGTGATAAGAGCTTTAGTTGAAATCTTGTATTTTAAGCAACATTTAGTGATTAAAACCAGGAGTAGTCTAAGGGGCCTATAAGTATGGCTAAAAACATACATTTTCTGAAAGAAAATAAAACTGTCCTAGAACACAATCGACCAGACTCTAGTCCAGAAGCATATAATCATAACCGCAGAAAACTACACTATCTGACTACGTGAATAAACTGTGTGCATGCATTACAGAGATGTCTTTCAGCGAATATCGGTCATTCGAGAGTTGTCAATTAGCAACTACCGACTGAAACCGCATTTACTAACTAGACGTTCATATTTACTCGTATGTAACAAAGTAGTACGTACATACAGAACAACGTGTATTCTCGTATTCATCTTTATTGAATCCGATAGTTATTAAATGGCAAGTATCGCTAAACCTTGACAGAAACTCTTGACAATTATGATTTTTGTCGTGAAACCGCCGATTGAATGGCTACCAAAATCCCAAATTTCTTGAAGAGTATGTTAAGGCTATTACTAAGTGGCATTGTTGAGCCATATCGGAAACCACTAACAATTCAATCACTTGATTGATTGTTCAATAGAAATGCCTGCAAGATTTATAAATCTAGCTAATCATACTATAGCAAATTCAGTAAGGGTTTTGAATAGTTTTGATTGGCAACAGCAAGTCTTGGCCGTCGGTATAGTCGCATGACGTAAGTTGTTCGTTGCACACTGCAATCGCGATCGCGTGAGACGATGCCGTAGGTCATTCACTTTGTGCATCTTGATTTATGTGCCTGTGTCGAGATTGAGGCATGCGGGCGGTATTAATACTACATTCTATGGAGTCTCCTTTCAATAGTACATACTCTATACATATATAATTACTTGTATTGACTGAATGAGTGGTTCATCAACGCAGAGCCTAAACAGTGGGGGGTTGGGGGTTGTTTTGGCAGTTGATGCCTTTTATGTTATAAGCATCCATCCACTAAGGAAGTATTTTTGCAAATTTCATCCCAAAGGGGGTAAAATAAGGCACTGTTGTATGAAGTACGCAGAAAACATGACGGCGGCGCATTTCACGGGGGTGGAGCCGCGAGCAAATGTTAGTGTCTTATAAAGACTAAGAATTACATTAGCGATAAGTGGAGTTCTACATTTCCTTTTTGTGAACTTGTCGAATCTTTATGACGTTAAATTTCAGAGTTTCTGCGATCAAAATTGTCATGTTTTATGAACACATCAGCTTTTCACCATTGAATCCAGTCACACCCATAACATTTCCCAGTTATCTATCAAAACTAATGTTCAAACACTGACCTTCCCAACATTAAACCCACCCACCGCCTATTGAAACACGTATACATTGGAGATTATGTAATAACCACCAGTGGTGCAGTCTATCTCGGCACTCATGTCACCAATTGTAACAAATCAACGCTATTATTTCGGGACGTGACCGACTCGCCTGTCTGCATGCAAGAGATGACATTACGTTAACGGTTAACTACAATAACAGATATGAGCATAAAATAAAAGATTCAAATGTCTGATTAAATGTGGAGTTGTTGCCAAATAATATAATTCCTCATATTTTTGTAGCTGTTAAAATATCTACACTTATAAAATAACATGTCCTGACTGATTCATCATCGCCGAGCGCAAACTATCAGGACTACAAGCATGAAATTCAGACTATATTCATTTTGTTATATAGGCACCCACTAAGAAAGTGTTTTAGAAAATTCCACCCTAAGTAGGTCAAAATAGGGGATGATAATATGTATGAAAGTCCGTCATTTTGAAAGTTACATAAACAACATTTTGTATTTCGGATACTGACGTAAAACAAATAAATACGTGTTTCAAGAATTTTGGAAATTTTATTTAATAAGGGATGAAAAAGGGGGTGGAAGTTTGCATCGGACTTGCATTATTTTTGATCTGAGGAACACTAAACTGACAATTCGAAAATTCTGATAAATTTATCACATACAATGCTGCGCGTCGGACATGCTAGTTTAAATTAATGTTGACAGCTATTGATATAAACGGTTTTGTAAGTTCGATAATATTTCACCTAAATGGGTAACGGATAACATCAATTTTATTGTCATAATTAATCATAATATATCTAGTTATGTAGTTCTTTCGATATGCTTGAAAGTCTGTATTATTATTCTTGACGGTCTAGTGAGTGCACTAGTTGCATTTCTGTCTGACCGTTTCGGGATACTGCGTGAGCTTATGATTATATACTCTTAAATGTAAAGTAAAAATACAGTTCGTAATAAATGTTCATATATTTATAGAGCAAATTGAAGATGATATCCAAGCAATAATCACTATGAAGTGATAAATGGAAAGAATGAATATGATACGAAATTACAATTTTACAAATGAAGATCAAATTTCATTGTTTACTTCTAAAATGAAGAGTAATCATCAATTCAGGAAATTGTTCAATTGACCGACGTGTTAAAACCGGTTACTCGGTAATCGATACCGGTTTATCAAATAGCAGTGGGTTCATCACTACTTTACGTGCTCTTTGACACTTAGTAATTTTTTTTATTGGAATAATTAATTTTGGATGTAAGATTATACAGCCAGTTAGGAATATTAAACTTCTCGCTACATTTTGAATTTCTCATTACCTACCTATATTGGTTACTTCTAAGATTTGTACATAATAACTCTCGTCATCCCACAGCGGAAGGTCGAAAGGGCAGTTCAGTTCAACTTAGTTTGCCTTAGATGGGACACGATGTTACGGTTGGGAGTTGGCGTGTGTGGATGCCCTATATCAATTGCGTTTTAGTTAATTTATCGATGTACTTACCATAATTCAGGAGAATACGGCGGTGACGCGGTGACCAACGAAGGTGGCGGCATCAGAGCGTCGTTGGATAGCTGTTTGGACAAACAATTCAGATATGTAATTGGGTTTTCTATCCTTTATCTTTAAAGCAGGGATTAAAACCGGTATTTCTCGGTTACATACTATAAATAATTTTACAGATAATTTTTAAAGGTAACCGTAATTTATATATTATTAAATTTCTGACCACTAACCTCTAACCTAACCAGTTAAATACCGGTTACCAAAATAGTCATTACCTCTATCTTACACGTGCCGTCGGCATAAGATTAAGGATGGGCAATAGGTACCTCTGTGTGTATTAAGGTAATTTTTAAGTTACCGTTATTAAAATGGTAACCTTTAACAGTGGCAACATGTTCATTTATCTTTGTTACCCAGATTGAAGATTAAATCTTAAAAATAACCCAGATTCTTTGATACCGGTCCCGTAATTTATAGGGGTTTTCAAAATCTTTATCAATCATGTAGGCTAAGTTTTCGGTCCCTTATTTATAGTAATACTTGTTATGGAGTTAGAGTCAATGTTTCTTATGGAGTCACACTATATGCACTTTTTTTATTAATAATAGGCTTGCGTTTGGCCACTATCATGCTGAGCACGGCAAAATGACTGCACTACACCTGATGGCAAGCGCAGTGCAGTCCAAAAAAGCTAACGACCACCGACAAACAATGAGTTTATCGGTGATCCTGAGAATCATGCCGGCCTGTGTAAATTCTTCTTCAATGAGCTACAAATGATAGTGTTGTATGGACAGTGCTCACAGTGGTAAGGACAGTGGCTTCACACCCCGGCTGGTACTTCTCCAGGTCGGATCGTGGCCGCCGCATCACCTTCTCACGGTCCTGTTTGTGTTTCCTGTCTGCACCCTTCAGTTTGAACACCTGTCACAAACAATTTGGGTATATTAGCGTTATATGATGGTAAATATACCGTCTCGGCAACGCAGTTGTAATGAAAGACAGCCTCCGTGGCGCAGTGGGCGAGTAGCCGGCTGTGAAGCGAGAGGCCGCGGGTTCGATCCCCGCACCAAGACAAATGTTTGTGTGATCCACATTTATTTATTTCGGGGTATGCGTGTTGTGAGACCGAAAGTCTCTCGTAGTTCCTGATACCCACGACACAAGACTCGTATCTTACTGTGGGGTCAGGACTATGTATGTGACTGTTGGGTGTATAAAAAAAAAAATGAAAGAAAGAAAAAAACATTTATTGGCAACCATTGGGTGGTAAAAGTTTATCAATATAAGCATATTTTATCAAAACAATAGACAAATAAAACAAAAACAACAAGTGTGTATGGTATATGATCCACACACATGTGCATACATGGTACGGAATACGTGCTTTGTAACTCAAAGTTCTATTAGAATAAATTTGAACGGATTTTATCGCGGTTTTTTATTAGTATTTGATCCCAACGTTTCGAAAGCTTTTCAGCCTTCGTGACGTGGACTGTCCACCCCGTGACCATTAATTAATAAAAAAAAACAAGATAAAATCCGTTTAAATTAGTTTTATTACAATGTATATGTAATATTCGCGAAAACATAACAAATCATTATCAAAGTTCTATCTTGTGGCTGTATGTGGGCAGGCGTGATGCTTAACAAAAAAAAAAGAAAAGTGAACACCTCATTTGACAGCTCACCTTGATCTCTATCTTGTGGCTGTATTGATTGTGGCTTGTGCGTGATGCTTAATAAAAAAAAAAAAAGTTAACACCTCATTTGACAGCTCACCTTGATCTGACAAGCGGCGGCGTGCAGCCTGTTGTGCTCGTCACTGGCGAGGTAAGTCTCCACTTGTATGCGGAACGGTACGCCCTTCTCGCCGCCATGCTTCTTCGCCGTGAACTCTGTCGATATGCAGTTCACCTGGACGATAGACATAAACAAGTATATTTTATTTGTCACCAGGGCGCCCGTTCTATAAATATTATTCTACAAATCCGAAACGAAGTAACGAAGTAACGAATACACAGAGTGCACACGGTATAGAATAGCTAATACACTAATAATATGTTTGATCAAAGAGATTATTGTGATGAATTGACTTGATTGAATGTTAACCAATGAGTTTAGTTTACATTAAAACTTTTTTTAACACGCTTTTATTTAATTTTCATTCGGTTTATTCTTCTGTTAAAAGTTTTATTTCTAAATTCGATAGTCGACTGAATACTGTCACGTGTCACATCTCTAGATACGTCATATTAACATACAGTGACAGATGTTACCCGAGAGTTTTGGCGGGAATTCTGACAGTGCGGTTCATCGCTTATTTTAATTTATTTCAAAACTAGTTTAAAGTTATGTTTGTTGTATATATGATATGGTATGGATTTGTTCAATGAACATTGACGGTGATGAACAGTGTATGGAAACATTAAAATAAGTGAATTAAGCATTGTACTGAAAGAAGTTAACACCAAAACTCTAACAAGACCTTGAAAACTTCCACATCAATATTTCATCGTTATTGTTGTCGTTATACTTGTCACTGGCGAAATGCATAATAATGCGAAGCCATAAATAAAAAAGAAGAAGACGTCGTCCGTACCTTGATATAGACGCCGACGTCCTTGGTGGCGTCCCAGTAGACGTGCAGCGCGTTGAGCGTGGCGGGCTGCTCCACTCGGATCACGCCGTACGACAGCGGCACGTCCACCTGGTCACACTATACTTATTGCAACACACGCACACGCACACGCACACGACGTCGTCCGTACCTTGATATAGACGCCGACGTCCTTGGTGGCGTCCCAGTAGACGTGCAGCGCGTTGAGCGTGGCGGGCTGCTCCACTCGGATCACGCCGTACGACAGCGGCACGTCCACCTGGTCACACTATACTTATTGCAACACACGCACACGCACACGCACACGACGTCGTCCGTACCTTGATATAGACGCCGACGTCCTTGGTGGCGTCCCAGTAGACGTGCAGCGCGTTGAGCGTGGCGGGCTGCTCCACTCGGATCACGCCGTACGACAGCGGCACGTCCACCTGGTCACACTATACTTATTGCAACACACGCACACGCACACGCACACGACGTCGTCCGTACCTTGATATAGACGCCGACGTCCTTGGTGGCGTCCCAGTAGACGTGCAGCGCGTTGAGCGTGGCGGGCTGCTCCACTCGGATCACGCCGTACGACAGCGGCACGTCCACCTGGTCACACTATACTTATTGCAACACACGCACACGCACACGCACACGACGTCGTCCGTACCTTGATATAGACGCCGACGTCCTTGGTGGCGTCCCAGTAGACGTGCAGCGCGTTGAGCGTGGCGGGCTGCTCCACTCGGATCACGCCGTACGACAGCGGCACGTCCACCTGGTCACACTATACTTATTGCAACACACGCACACGCACACGCACACGACGTCGTCCGTACCTTGATATAGACGCCGACGTCCTTGGTGGCGTCCCAGTAGACGTGCAGCGCGTTGAGCGTGGCGGGCTGCTCCACTCGGATCACGCCGTACGACAGCGGCACGTCCACCTGGTCACACTATACTTATTGCAACACACGCACACGCACACGCACACGACGTCGTCCGTACCTTGATATAGACGCCGACGTCCTTGGTGGCGTCCCAGTAGACGTGCAGCGCGTTGAGCGTGGCGGGCTGCTCCACTCGGATCACGCCGTACGACAGCGGCACGTCCACCTGGTCACACTATACTTATTGCAACACACGCACACGCACACGCACACGACGTCGTCCGTACCTTGATATAGACGCCGACGTCCTTGGTGGCGTCCCAGTAGACGTGCAGCGCGTTGAGCGTGGCGGGCTGCTCCACTCGGATCACGCCGTACGACAGCGGCACGTCCACCTGGTCACACTATACTTATTGCAACACACGCACACGCACACGCACACGACGTCGTCCGTACCTTGATATAGACGCCGACGTCCTTGGTGGCGTCCCAGTAGACGTGCAGCGCGTTGAGCGTGGCGGGCTGCTCCACTCGGATCACGCCGTACGACAGCGGCACGTCCACCTGGTCACACTATACTTATTGCAACACACGCACACGCACACCACGTCGTCCGTACCTTGATATAGACGCCGACGTCCTTGGTGGCGTCCCAGTAGACGTGCAGCGCGTTGAGCGTGGCGGGCTGCTCCACTCGGATCACGCCGTACGACAGCGGCACGTCCACCTGGTCACACTATACTTATTGCAACACACGCACACGCACACGCACACGACGTCGTCCGTACCTTGATATAGACGCCGACGTCCTTGGTGGCGTCCCAGTAGACGTGCAGCGCGTTGAGCGTGGCGGGCTGCTCCACTCGGATCACGCCGTACGACAGCGGCACGTCCACCTGGTCACACTATACTTATTGCAACACACGCACACGCACACGCACACGACGTCGTCCGTACCTTGATATAGACGCCGACGTCCTTGGTGGCGTCCCAGTAGACGTGCAGCGCGTTGAGCGTGGCGGGCTGCTCCACTCGGATCACGCCGTACGACAGCGGCACGTCCACCTGGTCACACTATACTTATTGCAACACACGCACACGCACACGCACACGACGTCGTCCGTACCTTGATATAGACGCCGACGTCCTTGGTGGCGTCCCAGTAGACGTGCAGCGCGTTGAGCGTGGCGGGCTGCTCCACTCGGATCACGCCGTACGACAGCGGCACGTCCACCTGGTCACACTATACTTATTGCAACACACGCACACGCACACGCACACGACGTCGTCCGTACCTTGATATAGACGCCGACGTCCTTGGTGGCGTCCCAGTAGACGTGCAGCGCGTTGAGCGTGGCGGGCTGCTCCACTCGGATCACGCCGTACGACAGCGGCACGTCCACCTGGTCACACTATACTTATTGCAACACACGCACACGCACACGCACACGACGTCGTCCGTACCTTGATATAGACGCCGACGTCCTTGGTGGCGTCCCAGTAGACGTGCAGCGCGTTGAGCGTGGCGGGCTGCTCCACTCGGATCACGCCGTACGACAGCGGCACGTCCACCTGGTCACACTATACTTATTGCAACACACGCACACGCACACGCACACGACGTCGTCCGTACCTTGATATAGACGCCGACGTCCTTGGTGGCGTCCCAGTAGACGTGCAGCGCGTTGAGCGTGGCGGGCTGCTCCACTCGGATCACGCCGTACGACAGCGGCACGTCCACCTGGTCACACTATACTTATTGCAACACACGCACACGCACACGCACACGACGTCGTCCGTACCTTGATATAGACGCCGACGTCCTTGGTGGCGTCCCAGTAGACGTGCAGCGCGTTGAGCGTGGCGGGCTGCTCCACTCGGATCACGCCGTACGACAGCGGCACGTCCACCTGGTCACACTATACTTATTGCAACACACGCACACGCACACGCACACGACGTCGTCCGTACCTTGATATAGACGCCGACGTCCTTGGTGGCGTCCCAGTAGACGTGCAGCGCGTTGAGCGTGGCGGGCTGCTCCACTCGGATCACGCCGTACGACAGCGGCACGTCCACCTGGTCACACTATACTTATTGCAACACACGCACACGCACACGCACACGACGTCGTCCGTACCTTGATATAGACGCCGACGTCCTTGGTGGCGTCCCAGTAGACGTGCAGCGCGTTGAGCGTGGCGGGCTGCTCCACTCGGATCACGCCGTACGACAGCGGCACGTCCACCTGGTCACACTATACTTATTGCAACACACGCACACGCACACGCACACGACGTCGTCCGTACCTTGATATAGACGCCGACGTCCTTGGTGGCGTCCCAGTAGACGTGCAGCGCGTTGAGCGTGGCGGGCTGCTCCACTCGGATCACGCCGTACGACAGCGGCACGTCCACCTGGTCACACTATACTTATTGCAACACACGCACACGCACACGCACACGACGTCGTCCGTACCTTGATATAGACGCCGACGTCCTTGGTGGCGTCCCAGTAGACGTGCAGCGCGTTGAGCGTGGCGGGCTGCTCCACTCGGATCACGCCGTACGACAGCGGCACGTCCACCTGGTCACACTATACTTATTGCAACACACGCACACGCACACGCACACGACGTCGTCCGTACCTTGATATAGACGCCGACGTCCTTGGTGGCGTCCCAGTAGACGTGCAGCGCGTTGAGCGTGGCGGGCTGCTCCACTCGGATCACGCCGTACGACAGCGGCACGTCCACCTGGTCACACTATACTTATTGCAACACACGCACACGCACACGCACACGACGTCGTCCGTACCTTGATATAGACGCCGACGTCCTTGGTGGCGTCCCAGTAGACGTGCAGCGCGTTGAGCGTGGCGGGCTGCTCCACTCGGATCACGCCGTACGACAGCGGCACGTCCACCTGGTCACACTATACTTATTGCAACACACGCACACGCACACGCACACGACGTCGTCCGTACCTTGATATAGACGCCGACGTCCTTGGTGGCGTCCCAGTAGACGTGCAGCGCGTTGAGCGTGGCGGGCTGCTCCACTCGGATCACGCCGTACGACAGCGGCACGTCCACCTGGTCACACTATACTTATTGCAACACACGCACACGCACACGCACACGACGTCGTCCGTACCTTGATATAGACGCCGACGTCCTTGGTGGCGTCCCAGTAGACGTGCAGCGCGTTGAGCGTGGCGGGCTGCTCCACTCGGATCACGCCGTACGACAGCGGCACGTCCACCTGGTCACACTATACTTATTGCAACACACGCACACGCACACGCACACGACGTCGTCCGTACCTTGATATAGACGCCGACGTCCTTGGTGGCGTCCCAGTAGACGTGCAGCGCGTTGAGCGTGGCGGGCTGCTCCACTCGGATCACGCCGTACGACAGCGGCACGTCCACCTGGTCACACTATACTTATTGCAACACACGCACGGTATTATCTCATGGTATTTGCTGGTGGTAGGATATTCATATCCGCCCGGATAGCGGCCACCGTACACATGGTGTTAAAACCTGCCATAGTGATCCACACGCATTGTGTGGATCGCGTTCCAGGATCAGCTGGTGTATATCTGGATTTCCCGAGGGGCTTGAGACCTGACTTGATGGTTGATTGAGGCGGGTATAGGGGTACATCCTTGTGTTATGTATTATCCTTGTATGCCTGCTTCGGTCATCCGCCTGTCCCGTCGCAGGCCCCTTGATTTGCTTCTGTCCTCTCCGAATAGGGAAGAAACATTTATACAGGCCGGTATGACTCTGGTGACCACTGATAAACTCATTGTTTGTTGGTGGTCGCTAGTTTTTTGGATTGCACTACGCTTACCATCAGGTGTAGTGCAGTCACTTTGCCGTGCTGGGATAGAAAAAAATAGTAGAAGCTGGCAAACCAACAGGTGGCTCACCTGATGGTAAGTGATGTCCACCTTAAGAAGAAAGGATTGAGAAGGGGAGAGCAATTTCACTCAACGTACATAATGGTGCTGCCACACCGATGTTATAAAATGTTTACAAACATTTTTTTAACATTAAACATTTACTAACAAATGTTAGGAATTGTTACATTTTGTTAGGAATTGTTAGCTGTTTTAAGTGCTCCCACACCGACGGAAAATGTTTGCAAACATTTTCTAACATTTTATACTTTTGAAAACATGACATCGCTTGGATACATGTTTACAAACAAATGTTAAAAAATGTTTCAAATTGTTAAGAAATTATACTAACATTACCTAACATGAAAACATTATCTAATGTGATAAAATGTTAAGAAATGTTTAATAATGTTTGTAAACATTTTATAACATTGGTGTGGCAGCACCATAGCGTAACAGCGAGGTGCTATTGCACGTTGGTTTTGTGTGTGATAGTGGTAACAACCGGTCGAATCGACCCATTCACGTTATTTATTTTTTTGATTGAATGACGAGACGAAAAAGGCGCTCGCCTGACGTCTGCACATAAACAGAAGCAACATCACACAAAAATTTGAATTACAAAGTATTGCATAGCACTGAACTGCGCTCATCACCCCGAGACACAAGACGTTAAGTCTTATAATGCCCAGTAATTTTACTGGCTTCAATGTCCTTCAAACCGACACACAACAGTGCTTACACACTGTTGTTTGGCGGCGGGAATAGACGGCGCGGTGGTACCAACCCAGACGGCCTCTCGCATACGAGGGACCCACCACCTTGTAATAATCAGTACTCAGTACCTCCACGATCCTCTCGCCGGGTCGTTCGTTGTGCCACTGTGCGATCTGTTCACGCTCCATGTACTGCAACCGACGCTCGTGGAAACATATCTTGATCACGCTCTGGTGACAAATAACACTTTTTTTATTTTTTTATTTCAATAAGATACAGTCAAAATTTATCTCAGTTCGGAATGCTGTTTCGTTAAAGAGGAACGAGCAAGAAACTCTACTTTATGTTGCTCTTTCGAAACCGATTTACAACTACATTTCCTACATCTTAATTTACGCAAATGAGTTTGAGATGGCGCATACTGTATTGAATAGTTTACTACAATATAATTTAACTTATACCTTAGCCACAGCAACGCGTGGCCGGGTCTGCTAGTATGGTATAAAAATAATCATATTATCAATTTTAATTCATCATAGTTCCGACTAATAGCTTCTGCTACTTGATGTATTGAGAGTAAACGAAAACTGTCATTGCTTTAGAAACTATCAAAACTTGTACTAAGCTTGCTGGTATCGGGGGCATGAGACACTACGAGGGACTTACGGTCCCACAACAACCAGTACCGTAAGGCTGAAACAAATATCTGTCGATCACATCAAACTTTACTTCTTCTCTCTCCGAAGAGGGATGAAGCATTTACACAGACCAGCATAATTCTGGTGACCACCGATAAACTCGATTGTTTGTCGGCGGTTGCTGGTTTCTTGGATTGCACTACGCTTACCATCAGGTGTGGGGTGCAGTCACCATTTATTTCAGTGTGGGAACTGTTGTAGTGATTCGCTCTGACCATACCTTGAGTATCTTCCCCTTGTAGTGCGAGAGGTCGCCGAGTTTCTTCAGTTTGATCTCGTAGGGTTGTCCCTGGTTGAGGTACGTGAGCGTCTCCTCGTTCTGTTTGGTCGCGATCGATGTCGCCGCCGCTAGCACATACTGGAATCTGCACAACATATAACAGAGGTATATAGCAACTACTTACCACGATAAACTATAATACGACCTATATGAACCCATTTCGTTTTGTTTGCCTTTTTTTAATCAAACCGATATGAATCCTAAATGTGCAGTCTGGTCGTAAAATATATAAAAGCTATGAAACGTCCTAATGTATTGCCATTTACAAATCAAGTATCACGCTCACCGTACGAAACACAACAGCAATCCGATATTTTACGTCGGTTTTGTGTGAGACAGTGGCAACGACCCGGTCGAGCCGGCCTATTCATGTTGTCGACAAAACAATCTACAGCGCGGCTCTACCACTCGTAAAAGTGATGACAAGTAAATTATTCACCTGGTGTCATCCTTGAAGCTTGGCTCGCTGCGCTGTTGTATGGGGGAGTGAAGGAACCCGTCCAGAGAACCCACGGGGGAGCACATCAGCAGACCCACGCCTATGGAAAAACACACACACACACGTGTTTACAATACCTGACATTTGGTACTACTTCAATATGCATTATTGTACTTAAAATCTGTATTAAAAATGTTTATTATATTAAACTCGATGTGAAGAAACTGGTATCCCAAAATACAGGAGCAGACCTGGTTTGGAAAGCAGAGACTCAACAAATTTGTAATTAAAAACATTTAATTACTAATGTGTAAGGCCATATGGGTAGGTCACCGCTTTAACGTCTATTTCTTCGCTAACCAGCAGTATACAAGCACTTTAAGTACAAGTACGTACAAGGTGGTAGGTTCCTCGTATGCGGTAGGCCGTCTGGGGTGGTGCCACCGTTTTGTCTATCTCTGCCGCCAAGCAACAGTGTGATAGAACTGTTGTGTTTCAGTTACTGGGCATTATGAGACTTAACATCTTATGTCTCGGAGTGACGAGCGCAGTTCAATGCCATGCAGTGCTTTATAGTTCAAAGTTCTGTGTGATGTTGCTTATGTTTATGGGCAGGCGTGGCGCTTACCATCAGACGAGCGCCATGCTCGTCTCGGCATTCAATGAAATAAAAAAAATAGCCGGTTGCGGTAAGACCGCCCATTGTATCACCCTTACTGTATGATCCTCACTTTAAGTTACTTTGTCTAATGCACAATAAAGAATACTCTATCTATCCACATCAGAACTTGCCTCCGCAAACTTTCTCAGAACAAGTCGGAGATATTCTCGAGAAAGGCCAGGTCAGAAGTACCCTAAACCGATGTGCATGCACGATTAATGTAAGGATGTACGGATAATAGTAGGTGGAAGTCCGTTGTCTCTGCATACCCCTATGGGAAACAGGCGTGAACTTATTATTAGTACCTTTATTCTCCTGCGGGTTCGGCGAATGGTATCCGTTTATGGGCATCACACCTTGTTGCATGGTGGCCTGGCACTGCATGCTCTCTGGACTGCCTGCGAACCAGATACATGAATACAATCAATATGATAAGACTATCTCTTAACAGCGGGCGGGTAGCCCGCTGTGAGACGAGAGGCCGCGGGTTCGATTACCGTGAGACAAATGTTGGATGCATAAATATATGATTCGGATCTGGGTGTTACGAGACCGAAAGTCTCCCGTAAATCCACCCACCCACCACATGAGTGACTATGAGTGTTACTGTGGGGTGTATTTATCGTTACTAGGTGGTATAGTTCTCCTAAGGGAGAACCCGTGTAGGTACCGCCGCTTTGCCTATTTCAGTCATCAATTAGCAGTTTGTAAGCATTGCATTGTTGATTGGTGGGTGTTGGAACCAGTAATAGGGTAGTTTCCTATGTTGAATAGTATGCATTATTTTTTACGGAACAGAAAATAACACAAAATAGAGACTCTTTTGTTAAAATAAAATCAAAATCGGTTCGAAAATATAATGGTGGGCCATTATGATTTTAAATATTGGTATGAGCAAAGGTGGGCACGTAGTGGGGACATTTCACTATATCGCTGACACGCATGCACAAAACCTTTTTTTCATATATTTTTACGCAAAACTACGAGTATTTGTAAATCGTTCAAGATCTACTGCCCATATACAGTTTCCAGTACTTCATCATCATCATCATCATCATCAGCCACACGACGTCCACTGCTGAACATAGGCCTCTCCCAAAGATTTCCAGACCGACCTGTTGGAAGCGGCCTGCATCCAGCGACTTCCTGCGATCTTTATCAGGTCGTCTGTCCACCTTGTAGGTGGACGTCCAACGCTGAAGTACTTAGTACTTAGTCGTTACTAATGTGAATGTGACTAACCGTGTTGGTTCATCATGGTTCCGTTGTGCGTGGGCGACTGCTGGCAACCGTCGTCGATGCCGTCGCGGTTGCCGGCGTCCACCACCATGTTCGACACCTGTTGAATAACATCTTGATGTAGGGTTTCTGTACTATGACAGTTTATAAAATCGACTAGCGAAGTAGTATTAATTGGTATGTTTAAAGTAATTTCAAACTTCATCGATAGATACAGTTTCGATAATTTGGCCTTCGATACCGAGATGACAAGTGTCAAGCGCAACTTCACAAATTTCCTTCGTATGCGAGAGACCGTCTGGGTTGGTACCACAGTTTTGTCTATTTCTGCCGCCAAGCAACAGTGTGTAATCACTGTTGTATTTCAGTTTGAACAACATTGAAGCAAGTCAAATTACTGGTCATTATAAGACTTAAAATCATATGTCTCGGGGTGACGAGCGCAGTTCATTGCCATGCAGTGCTTTGTAACTCAAAGTTCTGTGTGGTGTTGCTTCTGTTTATGAGTAGGCGTGGCGCTCACCATTAGACGAGCGCCTTGCTGGTCTCGTCATTCATTAAAAAAAAGTATGTGTAAATATTTTTTCTCGAATCTTCTTTGTCATGTCATCGCTTTTTGAGCAACCCGTGTTACTTAGTGGTCATTCATGATTCTCGGGGGCCGATGTCCGATATCTATACTACAAATGTTAATGTTAGTGTTGTACAGCGTTGCCACTTCAGTGATTTTATCACTATGATGATGATTTCTAGTGATATTTATCGATTTTTGAAAAACTCTTTAAAAATCAAATAAGTCTAATGAAACTGATACATCCATCTCAGCCTTCTATACAGGGTTAATTTTAAAACACCAGCAACCTCGCAGGACCAGATAGCTGACCCCATACGGAACAACTTTTGTTCTACGAGTTTGGATATAACTCAATATATTAAAAAAAAATGATTTTACAAGTTTTTGTTGTGTCGTGTTTTTCTTCGTAGATTGCGGAGCGGCGCGGCGTGCGCGCGCGACATGAAAGGGCGGTCAGCTGCTCAGCGGTCAAGGTCGTAGGCGCTAGCCCGGTTCCCCACGCTTCGCGTGTTTGTTTACGTAATCTGCGATGCGCGTTGTATTTAACATTCAAGACGGAAATTAAATGAATACTTATTTTTGTCTGAAAATAAAATCTAACAAACTATCAAAAGTCGTAGAACAAAAGTAGTAGCTTATAACCTTAGGAATCTACCCCTGCGAGGTTGCTGGTGTTTTAAAAATAACCCTGTATACAAATATACCAAAAAAAACAACATCAAATACCAGTACAAGTATTTGATGTTTTTTTTAGCTATTGTAAATACTTGTACTGGTATTTGATGTTGTTTTTTTTTAACTGCTCGTTATTATTTTTGTTAATTATTTTCGCAATTAAATTGTTTTGTAATACCTATCGTGTAATTTCATTTGAAAGTATTTAGTGGATTCTAGTGACTTCTTTAGTTTTAATATCCCGAAATCTAGGGAGTTTTCAGACCAAATCTAGTGATATTTTTTTCTGCAAGGTGGCATCACTGGTGTTGTATGTGTTACCTGTCTGTCGTCGATCCGTCTCGGCGGCGGCCAGGCGCGTCGCGGCGGAGACAGCACGGCGCCCGTCGGCGACGGCGCCTCCTGCTTGAACACCGCCAGCGACGGCAGCGACAGCAGCGCCTCACTGCGGAAACCAAACGAACACAATAAGAGTTTTGGCGGGAATTCTGACGGTACAGTTCATCGCTTATTTTAATTTATTTCATAAACTAGATTAGAGTTATGTTTGTTGTATAAAAGTGGTGTGGATTTGTTCAATAAACATTGACGGTGATGAACAGTGTATGGAAACATTGAAATAAGTGAATTAAGAATCGTACTGAAAGGAGTTAACACCAAAACTCCGACAAGACCTTGAAATCGACCGCACCCGTGTTTCATCGTTCTTGTAAAAATACTTGAGAATAAATTATACTTGACTGTATTAAATGCATAATACTGCGAAAGCCATAAATAAAAAAGAAAGAAAGAAAGAACACAATTAAACGTCACTACCAACACAACAGAGATACTATTCTTTTTTCAAATAATTCAACGTGTTTCAGAAAGGTGTGGCCAAATTTAAGCAACATATATTTTACAAAATAAGTATTTCACTTTATATATATGTATGCGACTTCATTTTATACTATGTAAAGATTAGCGTGAAATTTTAAAATGTCTGGTGATGATAATAAATCCGGTACATAAACACTCACTGTCAATTGTATTTAACGATCCTAATGACACCTTCCTGTAACACGTTGTATATTGGTAATTTTGAGTCTTTTGAGCCCGTCTATTATTAGTCTATTAGATTTGATAACCATACCACAAAATATTGAGAAAAAATATTGTCTTAAAAATATACTTTATAAAACCTTTGCTCCCACGACCATCCACACCGTGTTTAAACAAGATACGAGAAATATTTTTAAAGACTATAACGTACTTGTAAGTCAATATTCTACAGTGATAATGGTAATTATTGTTTATTACAATAAACACAAACATATACAGTAAAATATGTAATCAAGTTTTTTGTTTGTGGAAATAAATATATTTTTTTTTTCTATAAATTCCCGGGTTTAAAGTTATGTTCTATTATTTATAGATTTTATGTTTTTTTAAATAAAAAATATAGACACTTGTTAATTTAAATCCATATTATTATAAAATACAAATAAAAAATTCACGAAACACAGATGGCGTTGTTCGCAATTTTTATTTGAAACTAGCAAGACTATGGTGTTTTACAGTTAAAACTGTTATAGCGAAATGTAAACGGTGTTTACTTATTTATAATCAAATTACTTATCAGAAACATTAGGCATCTTATTTATAGTTATTATGAGACAATAACCCTGAGTTGTTTGATGGTTTCGGTATCACTTTTATGAATTTTAATAGGATGTAGTTATCATACAAGCACGATTCTTTTCATGAGTATTGCATAGGAAAATTTCCCTCCCACAAAGGTGGCAGATACCCCACCGAAATTGGAAATGTCATATGCCATTTCACAGGCCCAGTGACTTGAATTTATTTTTATTAATATTATCAACTTGACGAATAATGCGCAATCACATATTCGCGGAGCATCAAAACAATTTACTTGTCTCCTAAACTTATGTGTATAAAAAACAACTCACTTCATGGAGAGCTCGCCGGGAAGGTCAAGGTCAAGATCGTTGACCTGCCAGCCCGGCGACATGTGCGAGGACGAGGAGCTGGTGCCGCTGCCGCCCATGTCGCTGAGGGCCGCTGTGGACAATATAATAAATACATGAATACACCCAACAGCAACAATAATGGATCTAGACGATGCAAGTTATATTCAATGCAATGCAATGCAAGTTATATTAAATAAAAAATCAGGAAACACTAGGGGTTTTCATTTCTTCGACACCCAGATCCAGCACAAAATAACAGACCACATGAACATTTGTCTTGTTGCGAGCATCGACCTGCGGCTTTGTTTTTCGCGTTGGTTTTTGGTATGCTATACGAAAATTTGCTTTTTTATAGCATAGACCGGCAAACAAGCAAGCGAGTCACCTGATGGTAAGTGATTGCAGAAGATTTTCATTAATCCGATCACAAAAACATAAATTAGAAGTCATTCAAATCTGATGGAGAGGGCACATGTCAAATAACAGACGACTCAAACTTTGACGTCACCATGGCAAATGGCGATTACGGTGCACGCGTACGAGCGAGATAGTGAGATGTGCCCACTACGCCCGTCGCCCACCTCTGCTCACACCAATATTTAAAATCATAATTACGGGCTCATTTCTGAAACGATTTGTACCATATGTAAAGCCATTGTGAAACTCCGACACTAGCGGAATAAATACAAGAGCATGGTCCAGGATCAGTATAATTATATAGAACTTGCATTCTCTTGAAAAAAATACGAGGGCAGTACCCAAATAATCATCGGACAATATTTTGTCCCCATCTATACTTTTTATTAACTCAAATAAATGATTTTTTAAATATTTTTCTAGCAACATTTTGCATGATTTAACAAAATACCACAAAAACAACCCGCTATCGAACAATTGTGCACAGATAACTAGTATCCAGTGTAATTTAGTTAAACAACGAGCACCAATTAACTTTGACCGATGATAAACTTGTTTACCAGATAAATAGCTGTTAAATTGCGAGTAAGTATATTTTAATTGCTTTTCATACATCTCACGACACATTGTATACACTGGCCGGTAGGGTTCTCGTAATCGAGGGTTTGTGAGAACGGGTAGCATTGTTTTGTCTAGTCTTCCCACTTAAAAAAAATAGTGCAATTACAGGGCACATTATGACGTAAGTCAGTAGTCGCTAACATAAGCATAGGGTTGCGATTCTTGGAAAGATCTTGGTGAGGCTTTTACGCATCATTGGGCCAACACATGCCAAAATACGATACTTCCATAAATAAATCTAGTCTCAGGATGAATATCCCACCGACAAGTTGAAGGATGTGTATATTTGTACGAGTAATTAATTTGCTTATTTAAAAATGATAGGTTCTTATTGTAACACGGGCACGCGTTATTATTAAAATATAAATTAGATACGGTCCATCTGTTATTAAAAATGACCCTATGTCGAATGGTTAAGTTAACCGGTATTAACTGCATTATACATTGGAGAACAGTCTGTAATTTAATTAGTCTGTGTAAATAAAACAATGACTGCACGATAAGGGCCGTGTGTAGTGGCGAATAAATTATTCATTAAAGCGACATCTCTTATCGGGTTTCATTATTTGTGGTGCAGTTCGAAGTTTAAATTCTCCCAGAATAGAATTGTTTGGCCATTATTAACCCAAATATTAATTAATTATTTCGAAACATAAAACAATGCTTTTCGATAATTTTAGAAAACCGTAATTATAATAAATAAACACACCCAACAGTAACATACATAGTCCTGAAAATTTCCCTTAAGACCTCAATGAGTAAAAAAATACTTTTAAACTTAACTGTTTTCCGTTACTGGGCGAAAGTCTTTTCGTATAACCAAAAATATCGCTGGTAGACACCTTTATAGCTAGATGGATGTAAATATATACTTTAACCATAGCAGTATTAAGGTATCATTCTGAACTTGGCGGCAGACCACAGACCTCAGCGACAATGTTGCATTACCACAGCGGCACTACTGTTTCTAAGTATTTAGGCTGATAAACTCGGCAACATCACCACATTTGGAAATAATTCTCTTGAAATACATAAAAACCAGGATTAAATACATACAAACCAGTGGTATCGCTGCGGTTTTGTCCGAACCGTTAGGAAATGACTTGTTTCACGTGCCGATAACTTAGAAGTTTTATTTATTCTTTTTTAATTAGCCTAAACGATGAAACGAGCAGGTCGATCCCGCCCATAAACAGAAGCAACACGACAAAAAAGATTGAATGAAAAAGCACTCCCTGACATTGGACAGCGCTCGTCACACCGATTATCATCTTAGTCTCGTAACGTCCAGTAATTTTCCAATAATTTCGCAATTTTCTTCTACATTAAACATCAAAGCATAAACATACCATAAGCATTGTAAGTGATGCTCGCGAAGGCATGCGCCCCGAACTCTGTGAACCTGCGACCCTCCCGCGCCTCCCTTGCCGCGAATTGTAGCACGGCCGCGGCGGAGACGCGATCCGCCTGCTGCGCCGTATCCTCAACCATCGTGACGTCCAGTTTTGATTCTCGAATAACAGATGGCGCTATACACCAAACTTCTCAGATTTTCATGTATGTATGCGTTGCCCTTTATCTTTATTTTTTTTATTTACCAGTGTGTTGTATGTTATTTCATCCATATGATTTAGACTCACTTTTTCTCTACAATGGTTTTTGCATCTCCAGCTTAAAACAGCAGCAACTTATTAGACAGCTAATCGCCATCAAAATTCCCTCGTATAAAGGATCCGGAAAGCAGACGTTTGCGTTCGATAGTGTACAAGTACAAGTAGTAGTACACAAAATTAGTTAGTTTTTTTTTCACAATTAAGCCGCTGTCAGAAATAACAATGTCTATACGTCCGTAAATTGGAATGTTCGCATGTGATGTACAACACTGAACGTACTTTGAGCACTATTTTAGATTTCATCATTTTACACACGACCGCGTAATGCACAGTCCACAATACTTGTGTTCAAATCAATTTATAGCGTTGGACAAATACTTTAAAGACACAGATAATACCGTTTTGATTTTGTGTTGCAAGCGTCGAAAATTCGTACGTCCGACAATAGATAACGGTTAACACTGACTGAATAATTAAGGTCCAGTACAAACTTAAATGACTTAAATGAAATAATTACCTAAATAAAAAAAATAATATAAATCTGATCGCCAATGGGATTATGATCGTCAGCAAAGAGCAATGTGTTAGGGGGGCGTGCATTAATTAAACGAGGCATTTAATGGGGGGGGGGGGGCAATCCGAATCCCATCTAATCTTACTTTGGGGAGAGGGGGGGGGTCTCGGCGAATATCACGTATTTTTTCCCTCAAGAAACACGAGTAAAATTGGGAGAAATTTGGGTTAAATTAAGTAAAACATATGTTCCTTCACTAAAATATGTCCAAATCTTACTTGATAATACTTATTGTGATTTTACTGACGCCTGACGGTAAGCGCCACGGCTGCCGATATACCGAAGCAACACCACACAGAACTTTCAAAGGGTAGAAACAAATCGAGGGGTCTGCGACAGGACAGGCGGATGACCGATGCAGGCATAGGGTACAAGGATGTACGCCTATACCCGCCCCAACCAACCATCAAGTCATGACGCAAGCACCTCGGGAGAATCAGATATACACTGGCAGATCCTGGAACGCGATCCACACAAGGTGTATGGGTTACTATGGCAGTTTTTATCACCATTTGTACGGTGGTCGCTATCCGGGCGGATATGAATATCCAGCCACCAGCGAAATGAAAGGTGAATAAATCATTACAATAATCATTTAATTTGTGATACAAAAATAGATATTGAATACCTAACGTCATTTTTAAATCGGTAATAAATACGTTTTTATTCAATGTATATTATTATCAGAGTCTCAATAACTAATTGGCAATCAAGTAATTTTAAAAGATACACAAGAGATAATTTTTTGTTAATGTTAACTTTGATTAATATTGCACCATATTTATAAAAATAACACTACACACACGGCAAGTGGTAGAGTCACGCTGTAGACAGTTTATTCTATAGCATGTATAGGCCAGCTCGACCGGGTCGTTACCATTGTCTCACAGAAAATCCACGTAAAGTAGCTGCTTGATGCTGCGTTTCGTACGGTGAGCTTGATATCCGGAGGCCCAAATTCCCCTCTCTATCCCAATCCCTTAATTATCCCTTCTCATTAAGGTCGGCAACGCGCCTATGATTCTTCTAGTATTGTGGGTGTACATGAGCGGTGGAGATCACTTACCATCAGGTGACACACTTGCTTGTTTGCCGGTCTATGTTATACAAAAAAAAATGTATTTTGAATGCGCCACCGGGTCTTTTGGCCGGGAGTTTTTTGTTTCGGGTCTGGGTGCTGTGGGACCGCAAGTCCCTCGTAGTTCCTGATACCCACGATACAGGTTCAACCTAGTGTGGGGTCAAGACTATGTGTGTGACTGTTGGGTGTATTTATTATATATTAGCATTCGCTCGCGGCTCCGCCCGCCAGAAATTTTGCACCGTTATATTATCGATATCGCCTATGTTCATCAAAGATAATGTATGATTCTAATGGTGAAAGAATTTTTCAAAACCGTCTAGTATATAGTTTCAGATCCCAATCCATGCAAACAAACAATCAAATCTTTCCTTTTTATAATGTAAGTTTAAATTTATTTCAAATTAGAATCTGAATCTGCCCGACCTGTCCGTGTCCACCATGTAATCTCATTGATACAGATGCTGAAAATAAACCGTTTAGCTAACCGGTAAGTATTTCACACGTCCAGCTTTATTGTTGGTCAAACATAGTTAATACGTCAACCGCGTAACGATAATTAACACTTATAAAGAGTATGTTACATCTGTGAACAATCACAGATGAAGGGTGTCACTAAGGCAAAATCGTAAAAATTACGTCGGATCGCTAGATTGTTTTAAGAAACCTCCATACCCAATTGGATCTACTTACGCAAACAGGGACCCACCCACAGCGAGTTCAAAGATCCTGAGAGATACTGACTTTGTTTTGCTAAATTCAATAATTGGCCATTAGTATTTAGTCATAAAGCACTAAAAATTAATGTTGCCATTCTTAAAATTATATTTACTGTTTAACAGTGTAATTCGACTATATTTTTCCAAATATCGCTTCAATGTTTAATTTTTTCGGTATACTGTATATGAGTTGATACAAAATGAAACATCTCCTTTTTGTCAAATTTGTATGAGAAAGCTCAACATAACTAGCAACTAACATTGTAAGGATTGTCGACAGCGTGGCTGTACCACTCATAAGATTGATGGAAAACTTCTTAAGCAAACCTGTATACCCGAGTATTTTTCATAAGAATTTCGAAGTTAAGCGATGTCCACTTACTTTAGGCCAGCATGGTGGCACTAGGTGGCCACTAGGCATACCGCCTCTCTTTAGTAGAGGAAGCCCTTGGGATAGTATGTATAATAAAGGGCAGTTATTTTCTTTGTCTCGATCGGGTAACAGAGCAGGGTTATAGACCGGCATAATTTTAATTCCTAATTTAACAAAAACAGCGGGGGATAGACGAGAATATACTATTTATCTGACTATTCGGAAATATTTAATACTGACGATTTGATACACGAGACGAGCCATAGACAAAGCGCAATCTATTATTTTGGTCTAAGATCCCGCGGAACATTGACCTTCACCCATCTGTTTACCGGATGAAACATATATTTTCGGGTATAAAATGTGTTGCTGATCACATTCCAATAGGGTTGCCTAAAAGAATATGGTCATGGATATGATTAATTAAAATTTGAAAAAAATAATATTTTTTTTTATAATTTCACTGATCTGTTTACCAAAAAAATGAACCTTCAATGAAAAGTGTACAATGTATACTACCTGAAAAAGCTAGGTTGCCTACCTTTTTCTGGGCACTACTACCGGGTTGCCGTGTGCAAAGAGGTAACAAAAAAATGGTTATTGCGCTCATCTGCTTTCCGCTTCAAAAGTATATTAAAATGAAGGAAATTTCATTGCGAATTCAGTAATATAGGGTTGCCTATGAAAATCTGTTCATGGATAAGGGTTGCCTGGCTTTGAAATCCGAAAATCGGAGCAAGTTAGAGATGAGTTTGTTTCGCCAGGTCTTCTCAGGAAGGGTCGCCTTTTGATCTGGTGGTAGTTTTAAAACAACAATCTGGAGATACACATGATACGTATTAATCTGCCTTATTACTATAAGGCATATATATACATAATAATTATATATATAAAATAACATGTCCTGACTGACTGACTCATTCATCATCGCCGAGCGCAATCTATCAAGGCTACAAGCATGACATTCGGACTGTATATTCATTTTGTTATGTAGGCACCCACTAAGAAAGGATTTTAGAAAATTCCACTCCCAAGGAGTCAAAATAGGGGATGATAATATGTATGAAAGTCCGTCATTTTGAAAGTTATATAAACAAAATTTTGTATTTCGGTTATTGACGTAAAACAAATAAATACGTGTTTCAGGAATTGTGAAAATTTTAGTTAATAAGAGATGAAAAGGGGGGTAAAAGTTAATGCGAAAGTGAGTTTGTTTGTTACGCTTTCACGCCTAAATCACTCAACCAATTTTGATGAATTTATCTACAGGGATAGATGGGACCCTGGAGACGGTTACAGGCTACTTTTATCCCGGAAAATGCTGTTCACGCGGGCGGAGCCGCGAGCAAAAGCTAGTTATATATATAAAAGGCTTTGTATTTCCGCAAATAATTTGGATTGAAAGACCGGACCAAAAACAAGCCCACTGAATTTGTCTAGCTGGATCATCTCAGGGCTGGGTCGCGCCGCGTTGCATCCAGGGGTAAAGGAAGCCCACTTGAATTTGTTTCGCCGGGTCTGCTCAAGAGGGGTCTTTTTTTGATCCGGCGGTAGTTTAAAAACACGTGCCGTTTCGATAATGCCTATGGTCCATATCGACGACCCTCCCCAATATATAATTTAAATTCTGGACCATTCCATAGTAAAAACATGGAAAAATAATAATAATAAATAGATTTAGTGTAATTGCCGAGTGTATTTTGAAGATGCTATGTATGTATGTATACATTAGTTGATACTGATTTCTATATATAAGTTTCTTTTACTTTTGTACTGACTTGTCATAAGCGTTATTTCAATTGCCTGCATGATTAATAAACGATTTCATTTCATTTCATGAACGAGAGAGAAGCATTGCGCGGACAATGTGATGCATTAGAGGAGGACGCAGTTCATCAGATGCGTGCTATGAATCTGTACAATGGAAGAAAGTGCGCATGCGTAGTCTACAGTAATGAGAAGGATTAAACTAGTACACTATTTAGAAGTATTTTAAAAGTCCTATCGCGAATACATATTTTAAAAAAATCGAACAGATAATTATTCATTTACATTTCTGAACACCATCAAATTCAGCAATGCAATGATTTTACATAGAATCAATTTTTGTACGGCACTGGACTGCCGGACCATGGATCGCCGTGATGATCCAACTCATCACATGGCAATATTACTCAAAAATCCAATAAATTGGAATAGACTCACCAAATTACTCGTAGAAAGTCGTAGTTCGTCGTACTCTTCTTGCTCCGACATATATATAATTAGTTATAAGGCAGATTAATACGTATCATGTGTATCTCCAGATTGTTGTTTTAAAACTACCACCAGATCAAAAGGCGACCCTTCCTGAGAAGATCTGGCGAAACAAGCTCATCTCTAACTTGCTCTGATTTTCGGATTTCAAAGCCAGGCAACCCTTATCCATGAACAGATTTTCATAGGCAACCCTATATTACTGAATTCGCAATGAAATTTCCTTCATTTTAATATACTTTTGAAGCGGAAAGCAGATGAGCGCAATTACCACTTTTTTGTTACCTCTTTGCACACGGCAACCCGGTAGTAGTGCCCAGAAAAAGGTAGGCAACCTAGCTTTTTCAGGTAGTATACATTGTACACTTTTCATTGAAGGTTCATTTTTTTGGTAAACAGATCAGTGAAATTATAAAAAAAAATATTTTTTTCAAATTTTAATTAATCATATCCTTGACCATATTCTTTTAGGCAACCCTATTGGAATGTGATCAGCAACACATTTTATACCCGAAAATATATGTTTCATCCGGTAAACAGATGGGTGAAGGTCGATGTTAGGTGGGATCCCCTACTATTTTGTGTTCAAGACGCGGCGTGTTGCTAAAAGTGTCGAAGTCACTATGGTATGCGATACGATCAATAAATTTATCTCTATAACTACAAATCTGAATAAGCCGGTTATTCGCGATAAGCCTAAAAAAACCTACAAAATTGTCGCCCGAATTCAAGAACAACATTTAAACATTGATATAAAACGAATTTAAACGGATTTCATAGCGGTTTTTTATTAATTTTGATCCCGACGTTTCGAAGACTTTTCACCCTTCGTGGTCTTTCAAAGTCCCCCCTGTGACCGTGAAAATTAATAAAAAACCGCGATAAAATCCGTTTAAATTCGTTTTATTTCAATGAGTAACATTCGCGTAAACTTAAGAAAACATTTAAACAATTATCTATTGTATTTAAAAACTATAGTGTAAACCAGTATAAATATTAGAAACACTTAAAAATGTGGTAACAGGGCTCCTAGTATTTTTGGCATCAACATGGGCGTTGTTAAATATCAGTACACTAATATTATGTTATCTATCACATCGGTGTAAATATTTAAGACCAGTGTTTTTGAAACTGTGGATGCGACCCCCAAGAGGGTGGCAGCGGTTAAAGTTCCTCTTGGAAGCGTCGCTGCTCTATAAAAAATAACTTTTATTGGCAATGTTCAATATTAAATTATGAGTGGTAGAGCCACTGTCTACTGTGTCTACTGTGTGGTCGTTACTACTGTCTCACAGAAGACCGACGTAAGGTAACGGCTTGCTGCTGCGTTTCGTACGGTGAGTGAGATATCCGGAAGCCCAAATTCCCTCCCCTTCCCAATCCCTAATTATCCCTTTCCTTTAAGGTCGGCAACGCGCCCATGATTCTTCTGGTGGTGGGCGTACATGGGCGGTGGAGATCACTTACCATCAGGTGACCCACTTGATCGTGTGCCGGCCTATGCTATAAAAAAAAATGGTTTTTCAAAAGCAAAAAATTAATACCGCTACCTACCTATTACCTACCTAGTACCTACGTAATATTTACGGTGGAGATTGGCGAGTCACGACGGCTATCTAGAAAAAAATTAGGCGACGGTTGTAGAAAAATTGATTAACACTGATTTATAGGGACAATAATTATTCCAATACACAATAATGTTTATATTTCGTTACGTATTTTATCGATACTGGTGACCTAACTGAGACCTTAGTAGTCCATACTGGTTGATCACAATATTCCACTTTGTAGGTTAACTTTGATAACGGATGACTATTCGGTTTTTGCGAATGGACAATGTAATATAGTTTAGTATTATTTATACCAATATTTGGCCCAAACAGTAATAAAATGCACTGCACTGCCGTAGACTAGCATTGGGGTCATCAATAAGGAAAATATTCGTAGAATTGACATTGAATTACGTAATATAAAATAAGAATCCGGTTCGAAGGACCACACATTTTGGACTGGGGTATAAATTACTTTTATGGTTGTATTACTGTAGCATTTACATTGGTTATATAAAATACTATAGATATAAAAGTATTACAAAAGCAATGCAAATATGGTGAAATACAATTAGCACTATAAAGCAGACATATTAATAAAATGTGTAATTTGCAATTTATTGAAATTATCGTGCACGACGAGTGCTTTAATATGAATGAGAAATCGAGTGGAAATATTTATAACCGTCATATCTGGGGAGGTTCTCAATTCGTCGCGTTACTTCCTTTTTTTGTATGTATAACCAGTAACCACAGATATCTTTTCATCGAGTGATCTAATTTTGAAGGTTCAGGTTTTAAGAATGAATGAGCAAACGTGTTTATCTGAAGTAATGTACGGTTTGACAGAACCGGGACTAAATCAAGGCACCAGGTCAAATACATTTAAGCCAAATCCTCGTTTCTGGACAGATTTATCTGAGTCCACCGAGTGACTTCTGACACGTTCAAGCTGTAACTTTATCTGCATGTTATTATATTATAAATATGTTTTATCTTCACAGTACGAGCCGTTCCTTTAAGAATCCGCTAACTACGGACACGTGCCGGTCTGATAAATATTATGTCTGGCAATGATTATAATATTGGGATCAATGACTTATGATGTCTTTAATCCCTTTTGGCTGTGTCTTCAGGTCTACTTTGCATTTGGTGCTGCTTGCTGTTGGAAGGCTACTAGAGTTATATAAGGTGATGATGATTTTATTATTTCAACGAAGATAAAAAAGACGTTAAAATCATCTTTGATATTTCATGTAATTAAAATAAAAAATCCTATGTAATGAATAGTTTGTACAGCAACGTGTGGCCGGGTCTGTCTGCTAGGCATATTATAAATGTGAAACTTTGGATGTTTGTGAGTCTTCGTTAGTCAATCACGCCTTAACGACTGCACGGTTTTGGATGAAATTTGACGCAAGCAAATGCTAGTATAAAATATAAATTTTAATGGATTTGTATCACACGTCTTGCCTTGGTTGACCTTATATATGATTGGTTACTTCTATGATTGGCGCCAAAAACTGACCAATCATGTATACAGAAATCAACCCTACTTATGATGCATTCGCGGACACTGATAACCACGAGAAGTAAAAAAAGTTCATAGTAACGTTCGTGATTTTTTCTATCTGGCATTATCCCGATTTAATGCCAGGGTCCACCGTCCCATCATAATTTATTTTGACAATAACTTTGTGTGTACATGTGTGTGTGTTTTATTAAAATCCGCGGTTTTACTAGTGTCCCACGAGCACAGGGAACAGGGAGATTTAAGGGAGGAGTAATTTTAATACAAGCTCCGCCCTCCGATGAGTGTCACATAGAAAAGACACTAGATGGGCCGAGGACGCCTTTTAAAGTATTGTCATACAAAATGCGGTGCAGTAAGAGCTCAAATCGCGATACAAGCCATGGTGAGAGTGGGGTGCGGACATCTGACGTTTCGGCACCCGCGCTTTGGGATTTGCAACATTATTGTGATATATTTTGTATGAATGAGATATTCAATTGGCGCTGCATCCTCGCCCCGTCTTACATTTTCGTAATGCGGCCTAATGCGGATTGGTAGACTTCACATACCTTCGAAAAATCTTATCGAGTTCTCAAGTATGCAGGTTTCCTCACGATGTTTCCTTCACCGTTAAAGCAAGCGATAATCAACAATCAATATACACGTAACTTAGAAAAGTTAGAGGTTTCGACTGTCCGTACCACTCTCCGTTGAGCCATCGCTGCTTTATACCATTGCTTTTAACAGGTTCCCTGTCACATGAATCATATATGATTCATTTGATATATTTTGTACCAAGAACTGTACGTTCATGAATCATATATGATTCAAATTTAGAGTCAAATTCATGCCTTTATTTGAAATGGACGTAGCAGATTAATTCGCATTTTTAGTATCGGGACGTGTGGGTTACATCCTTTAGAGTGAGAAAACAAACCGAAGTGATTTATTAAAAAAAAATGGGAAATAAACAAATGAAAAAAAGAGTGGGACATATATGATGAAAAAAAGTGGTTTGTATGGGGACAGGGAACCTGTTAATATTAATATACCACTTTTTAAACAAAACTCATAACAAACCATCATGCAACGGGATATAAAATGGACGTATAAAAACACAAAATCAATAACGGTCATGTGGACAAAAATCCGCCGGGGGATGTGTGATGTTACCAGTGATGACATACGGCACTGAGACGTGGCCTCAGAATATGGGCCGTATGAGACGGCTCACGGTCACTCAGCGAGCTATGGAGAGAGCTATGCTCGGTGTTTCTCTACGTGATCATATCAGAAATGAGGAGATCCGTAGAAGAACGAAAATTACCGGGGGACACACGCGCGTAAACACACGGGTGGCGAAAAACAAACAGCGACGCGCGTCACGCCGTCGCGACGCTGCGTCCCACACTGTTTTGTGTGATAACTGGTCATCCACGCTATCTTGAAGACGTGAGCGCGATAAGGCGTATACGCATATAGTGTATGGCATATTACGTGTATATAAAACTTACCTATGTGTGTTGGAAGCGTTGCTATGCAATAGGCTTGCGTTGCGAAAATTATGCCTTGTCGTTTATAAATGAATTTGAGTAATAATTTATCTTGTTTAATACGTTTGTTTTTTCGTGTATTCGTTAATTATGGGTAGCTGGTGGAAGGATATTCATATCCGCCCGGATAGCGACCACCGTACACATGGTGTTAAAACCTGTCATAGTGATGCATACGCCTTGTGTGGATCGCGTTCCAGGATCAGCTACCACTGATAAACTCATTGTTTGTTGGTGGTCGCTGGTGTTTTGGACTGTACTACGCTTACCATCAGATGTAGTGCAGTCACATTGCCGTGCTCGGATAAAAAAAAAATGCTTTAACAGAGAAGGAAAACATCATAAGAATACCTGCATGTACATAAGGATGGTGCGAACCGCAGCAGAAAGCCACTACTTTCGGTTTTATGTGAGACAGTGGTAACGACCCGGTCCTGATACCTATGATACAGGTTAACCTAGTGTGGGGTCAGGATTAAGTGCGTTACTGTTGGGTGTATTTATTATCATTATTCTGTAATTATACATTCTTCTGTCCGTGTTATATCTACGATGAGTTGTTACCCTCCGTAGATGGTAGAATCCGTCCGGTGGTAGAATGTAAGAATACGCGATTGTCCATTACAATAAATCAGGCTATTAGCTTCCATTGCTCAACATAAGCATCGCCAACCAAGGGACCTTAAGTATGCCTCCTCCATCCCGATCTTGGGCAGCCCACATCCATCCGCTAACCGCCATCTTTTTTAGGGCATTGGTCCAGCGAGCAGCTTCAATGCATCCATCATCCGTTACAACATTCAATGTCATAATGCAGATTCACAATTCCAAAATTGTATGTGCGCAGTACTTTTTCAAGATTTCACTTTTTATATCTTTTGTAGTAGCTAGTACATGGTGGTAGGACCCTCGTATGCTAGAGGCCCTATGGGTCGGTACCACCGCTTTGTACATTTCTGCCGCCAAGTATCAGTGTTTAAGCACTGTTGTGTTTCGGTTTGAAGGACATTGAAGCCAGTGAAATTACTAGGCATTATGAGACTTAACATCTTATGTCTCGGGGTGACGAGTGCAGTTCAGTGCCATTCAATGCTTTGTATTGCAAATTTCTGTGTGGAGTTGCTTCTAATTATGTGCAGGCGCTTACCATCAGGCGACCGCCTTGCTCGCCTCGTCATTCGCTTCGTCATTAAATGAAAAAAAACTTCATTCTTGATTTTTTTTCTTTTAGTTTCTAACAAACAAACTATACAATTTTATTATGTATAAATAGATAATATAATATTGTAGGTCAGTAGGCACTTGGCAACGAGCGATAAATGCGCTCAAGTACATGGATATGATTTTGAAATTATCAATAACCGGGTTTTTATTAATATAATTTACGCGGCAAACTAAACTTCACTCAGTTTTGTCTACAGCGAGACCTTTGACACCGTTGTATACGGAACACAGAATTGACTACAGAGTGGTTCCTTACACCGTGGTTTAGTACCCTTCCGTGCCAGATGACCATTTTTTCATTTTATAAGCGACAACGACAAGACGAGCAGGTTGCTCGCTTGATGGTATGCGTCACACCTGCTCATAAACAGAAGAAACACCAATCACAACTACGAATAGAGTAGTTTCTTATGTTGAATATTTAAACATTATTTTATATGCACCAGAAAATAATACGAAAAAGAAACCCTTTTGTTAAAACACAATCAAAATCGGTTCAAAAATGAGCCCGCAATTATGATTTTAAATATTGGTATGAGCAAAGGTGGCCGCGTAGTGGGGACTTCTCACTATCTCGCTCGCACGCGTGCACCGTAATGGCCATTTGCCACGATGACGTCTAAGTCTGATTCGTCTGTTATTTGACAAGCGCCCCATCCGTCAGATTTGAATGGATTCTAATTTATTTTTTTGTGGACGGATTAATGAAATTCTTTATGCAATAGGTTTTGGGTAACGTAAATTATTGAAAAAAAATATTATTGTAGCGTCGTTTGCGAATTTTTTTATGTACTTAAAAATATAAGGTATCGCTTTATCATAAACAATATGTGAAACAACAATAAGTAGAAAACAAAATAACACTTTTCACATACTTACATGATACGTTTTTACATTCTGATTAATCTTAGTAGTGGTCATTTATAATAAAAATAATCAATGTTGTGTCGGTGCTATTGCAACTTAGTGGTGAATCCGCACCGGACCCCTTATTTGACCACCATAAAATCCGCCATGCAAAAAAAATATCTTGCAATATGTATCCGTTTAAATTGATTTAATTAAAGACACGTTAGCGGTTACAAAAGTGACTAAAACCACTACTCACCCATAATCTTTTTTGGCGGCATTTTCCTCTGCTCCCTCTCTTCGGTGCTCTCCCGCCGCATCATCTTCTCCCCTTGCCACTTCCGCTTCCTGCCCTCCCTCTCCTCGAGATACATCCCGAAGTCTTCCTCCCTCCCAACCATGAGTCTCACTGTCGATTCCCAAGCGAAATCTTCCTTTCTACCCTCATGCATAATAATATAGTCTCTATCTTCAATATGATGATATTCCATCACACTCGGGCCATGCCGCCCACACAACACTAAAGTCACTGAATGATTGATGAATGATGAATGAACTGTTGAACGATCGAAGCGAGTCGGTTAGAACAAGACGAAGAACGAGTTGTATAATTTCTTGATGCCGGTGGTCTCTCGTTGACGGTGGCTCTGGAGTAGTTCGTTCTCTATCTTCAGTAGCATGTTTGCGTTGGAGCGACAGAGATGGTACTGTATATGCGGGACCAGACCAGGGAATATCTTGTTCGTGAAACGATTGCCGATCAAATATGTTCGTTGGCAGTTGAGAATGGTCTCCATGGGGTACGGTTGCTGGCCAGTGAACCGATATTGTCGATCCTGCTTTGTATTGTGTGCGGCCTTCGGCAGCGATGGCGTGATACTACGGCTCCTGGAAACGGAAAATATTGTTCAGTTAAGATTTATCGCACGTAAACTTTAATGAGCTGGAAAGAAAACTAGTTTGCGTAGAAGGTGTGTGTTTTGCTGGTGGCAAGATATTCATATCCGCCCGGATAGCGACCACCGTACACATGGTATTAAAAACTGCCATAAGGATCAGCCAGTGTATATCCGGTTCTCCCGAATGGCTTACGACATGACTTGATGGTTGGTTGAGGCGGGTATAGGGGTACATCCTTGTATTACTGTGCCTGCATCGGTCATCCGCCTGTCCTGTCGCAGGTCCCTCGATTTGTTTCATCCCTCTTTGAAGAGGGAAGAAGCATTTATACATGACTATGGTGACCACCGATAAACTCATTGTTTGTCGGTGGTCGCTAGTTTTTGGACTGCTCTACGTTAACCATCAGGTGTAGTGCAGTCACTTTGCGGGACTCGGATAAAAAAAAAAAAAAAATAACATTAAAGGACAAGGGACAGAAATGGTCGACAGACACACCGACAATCGAACCAAATCACTTATAGCATGCTTCATTGGAGTGTAACACCGAGTCGGAAATAGGATACCTTGCATCGAGTGCATAGAATAATAATATGTTTGCTGTGCAGATCCGTCAATGTGATTACCGCACACCGTAATTATATCCCGAGGTAGAGGACTCAGTCGAGAGACCCTAACATACCTACTTGCAGCCGACGGGATAGCGACTACAATATAAATAACGAAAAAAAATGTGGATCGTTCCAGGGTAAGGCGGTGTACTTATGTCGAGTTCTTTCAGGCCAGCATACTTCTCGTGATTGTAGAAGGACGCAACGTCTACCGAGGGTCTACTTTATTTTTGGACTACACCATGGAATAAATGAATGAAATTGTTTATTGATCATGAAGACACATATAATATCAGTAGCGCTTATGACAAGACAGTACAAAAATAAAAGAACATTAGAGGTACCAGAAATAATATCAACTAATGTATACATAGCATCATCAACAATACACTGGACAGTTAAACTAAATGTTTAAGTATTTTATACATTTTGCAACACTTATTTATCTCAAGAACTAGTCCAACATATAGTTACTGCTACGTTAGTTGCAGTGTAGTAATTTTGCCGCGTAAGGATACAAAAGTAGGGCAATAATTAGTCCTACATATATCACCAATTGTTTTTATGTGCAGTTCATCAAATCAGTAAGTCCTCGAATAATTGCTCGCCTTGCGAATCATTTTAAGCGACTTGAGTCCTTCTATTATAATAACAAAAGCGCTTCTGCATCTTCTGTATCTTCTCCTATTTAAATTCATACCTACTCGTGGAAGTGTTATACTTCTTAATTTCCGCCTACTGAGCTAAGTTAAAGAATGTTTAATTCTCTAACAAAGAATAACCACAGTCAATGGACAAAAGAAACATATTAAGTCTCAACCCCAATTGCTATCAAAGAGCTGTAATCTTAATTCTCAGAAACTTCCAATGTGACATAAAAACGTCACTATACTGGTCTCCAGTCCAGAGAGAACAATTGTACAAACTTAGTGACTAGAGTTAGAACTTTGCCCTTAGTAGTTACATTCAGCTTGCCCACAGCGGCCCCCTTAATTGGCAAGATTACAAAATGACTGGCGAGTGAGGGAGTAACCAGCGTCATGTACCACAGAACTAAAGTACGGTGCACAAGTATTCAGGGTATTAAACGACACTACTTCTCTAGTTTGGGACACAACTGACAAGAACAGAGCTGCTCTAATTTGAATTGTGTTCATGATCTTATACGGTATAAGCTTTACATAATAGTGTATATTATATTTGAACAGAGCAATGCTAGAGTATCTTGCCCGTTCTTCCCTAGCGAAACTGCCACCTGAACGGAGGGTTGAGTAAAAATAGAATCTAAATGATATAAATATTTTATGAATTCAATTAATATTCTGAATTATAATAAAACTACGTAATGCCGGCCTGAAATAACGATTGTTCAAGGTATGTTTTAAAATAATAATCTAATGATCGAACTGTTGCGTAGTTACAGTGCTAAGACAGCACTTTTCTTATATAATATGTATTAGGATTTACCAAGCAGCGCTATAACTTTGCTGCAGTGATACAGCTAATATGAAGGTGCTGTTAGAATCCTTCTAATACTTTTTTTCTATATGAGAAAAAAAAATAGTTTAGGATTGTTATTTGCCAACCCCCATTAGGCCAGCGTGGTGGACTAAGGCCTATCCCTTCTCAGTCAGTAGAGAAGGCCCGTGCCAAACAGTGGCCTTTATAATACAAGGCTAGTATTGTTATAAACAGTACTCTTTATTTTAAAAGTAATTTTTAAATATTAATTCTTAAAAGATATAAAAAAATTCACCACCAATGGCAAGGCTTAGGACCCAAGCCACCGTCGGTTAGGACTCCAGAGTGAGGAACCTCCTCACAATGCGTGCCGTGTATAATAAGGAGTTATTAATTATCGTGCACTAAACTACAACTAGTCTCTCAGAATGTTTAAGAGTTTAGGCACAATCACTGTAACTAAACGCTATGCTATGAGATCACATTAGTTTAGAATCCTTTGACCCAGTTTCTTGAATGGTCTGTAGTTTTTGTCGTACAATTGAGATTAATTTTATGTCGGAAAAGTTTCATTGAACTAAATGTTTAATTACATTATGAACAGATTAAATCGCGAAGTGGTCACCAGAAAAAACATTCTTTAATGTTATAAAGGTGTCAAATATAGATCCTAGGGTATTAATATTCTTTTCTATTTTTGTACGTATTGTTTTTTTTATATTTGATAGAATGGCGAGACGAGCAAGGCGCTCGCCAGATGGTAAGCGCCACGCCTGCCCATAAACAGAAGCAACTCCACCCAGAACTTTGAATTACAAAGCACCGCATGCCACTGAACTGCGTTCGTCACCCCGAGACATAAGATGTTAAGTCTCATAATGCCCAGTAATTACTGGCTTCAATGTCCTTCAAACCGAAACAACAGTGCTTACACACAGTTGGTTGGCGGCAGAAATAAACAAAGCGGTGGTACCAACCCAGACGGCCTCTCGCATACGAGGGACCTACCACCTTGTTGTCCTTCGACATAGCTTTCGTACGTCACACAGTATATCCCAGCGAAAATCAGTGCAGTACAGTCAAGGCAGCCTGACTGTATTTCAGCACTAAGTTGAATGGGGAGTCCTATTATTGGTCTAATTCAGTCTTTCTGGCGGGTCTAAGGGTCTAAGGGTGTAAGTTTTAAATCAGGAAAAGAATGACTCATGGTATATTTAAAGTAACGATTAACATACCCTAGGTAATACATACCCTAGGTATATCCTACTAATATTATAAACGCGAAAGTTTGTAAGTATGGATGGATGGATGTATGTTTGTTACTCTTTCACGTAAAAACTACTGAATGGATTTTAATGAAACTTTACAATAATATAGCTTATACATCAGAATAAGACATAGGCTACTTTTTATCCCGGGAAAAGCAAATCACGCGGGCGGAGCCGCGAGCAAAAGCTAGTTTAAAATAAAGTCATTTTGGGGGCTTTCGGGCGCTAGAAAATAATTGATTCTCAAAGTGGGCAAGTAAACGAAATAAGTTTGAGAACCTATGGTTTAATGTTTGCAATAATAATTCCACCCCTGTATTATACACGTCCCACTGCTGGGCACGGGCCGCGTCTACTGAATGAGAGGGGTTAGGCTATAGGCCACCATGCTGGCCTAATGCGGTTTGGCAGACGTCACATACCATCGCAATTCACAGGTATAGAGGTTTCCTCAATATGTTTCCTTCACCGTTAAAGCAAGCGATCATTGACAATTAATACACACGTAACTGAGAAAATTAAAGGTGCGTGCTCTTGGGGCTGGATTCGAACTTACGACTCTCGTCTCGACAGTCCGTACCATTCTCCGCTGAACTATCCTCTGCTTTTTGTAATTTTAGTATGGTTTTTTTTAATTTATGTGCTTATTCCAATAATAACATTTTTCTGTCCGTTAAATACACAAGGAAAAGTAGTAAAGCATCTGCAGAAAACACGGCTCAAACACTGGTCTCACCTTTAATGCGAGTCCCTAGCAACACACCAATCACATTTATAACGAAAACGTTCAAAACTACCACCATTAAAATAACGCGGCCATATTGGCGAACAACCACATCGGCACGAGCATGATCCTTCCGTAGAAGTCTTTCAAATACATCCTGCGTCAATCGACCATTGCGCGGGCGCGCGTCGACCAATCAGCGAGCGGCACTTAACGTTCAAAATTTGAAAAATCCAATTTAGAAAATTTTCGAGAAAAATACCCGCCGGCAACGTACGACGAGCAACGTCTATTGCTAAATTGATAACAGTGAGACGGTCAAATGCATAAGTACGCAATATTGTCATTAATTCACCGACCAATAGCGTGGTAGGACGGAGCGTCGTGTGGATGTCGGGAATTGGGACCACTTGCCTGACGCAGGGTCACACAATCGACGGGTCAAGATGTTCGCACGTTGGGTACTGTCGGTTTATAGGTTAGGTTCTGTATATTCAGTCAATATGTGCGAACTTGCAAAATGGAAAAAGAAGTAAATAAGATAGCAAACAAACATAGTTTTATTTCAAAAATGGATGAAACTCATGAATCTCATTTCGTCGATGAAGTACCAATACCTCCTAACTGACAATTTAGTCCAAAATTACTTTTTTTATTACAATAGGCTTAAACATAAACCACATCCCTTAGTAACTAATAAAAAGGTAATGCATTGGAAACTATATACTATCAATAGTTGATCAAAATAAATAAAACATTATTTTAAACAGTTTTTGTAAAAAAAAACTTTATTTTAAGGCCATGCCCCCAGCAAAACGCTGCGCGATCTATGTTTTTAGAGGCTATCTAGTCATTACTTAAAATAAATATTAATAAAAAAAATATACAATCTATTTCTACAATCTGTCAGCTTTACTTTGTTCGATTCAAATTCATGTTAATGCTGATATATATTTTTAAACTGTCGTTATAAATGAACCATAAAAATGAGAAAAATGCAAACATTCCGTGCGTCTCCTTTTAAAGTACAGAATGTTTTCAAATGAGATTAACATCACTAGATAGGCTATTTAATAACAAATATTTTGCCCGTTTTAAATTTTCGAAAAGACCAAAACCTGATTTTTTAAATCAATTACCCGCTAAATACGTGCATATTCTGCACGAAAACTCACACACCAAGTACACGATTTAGTATGGCGCGAGTCAGTCAAGGTCGTTTGCTCACGGAAGGCCCTTAAACAGTCTGGTGTAAAATTAGATTCTCAACACTTAGGAGGTATTGGTACTTCATCGACGATATGTAGTTCCATTTAGAAACTAATGCATAAGTTAATAACAAATATGTCCTGATGTTCCACAATTATACTGAAATTAACACAAACACAACAGTCACTAAACAAACTAAACCTGACAATCTGTTCAAATTTGTTCATTATTTTATACGCAGCAGAAAATAATACAGAAGAGAGAAACTCTATTGGGAAAAATCCATCAATATCGATTACGAAATGACGCCTCAATATTTTTTTTAAATTCTGGTATGAGCAGAGGTTTTTTCTCGTACGTCCGCTCTGCGTATAAGTCATAGGTTCTGGTGACGAACTGCGTCGTGCATTTATTTTGGTATTTGAGAATTCCTCTTCCATCACATTTTATTTTTTTATATTTTTATTTTTTATCGGACTTATAAAATAAAAGTATAGATTTTGGGTAACGTTGATTTAGATAATAAAAAAAATAGAATCAATGAACTGTTAATCATTCACTCCTAATGCCTGAACAGGTTTGGATGAAATTTGGCACACAAACAGACCACGACTTAGATTAGAAAATAGGATACTTTTTATCCTGAAGAGGACATTCATCGCGAGCCCGGCCGCGAGCAAATGGTAGTTTGACTATAAATGTCATAGTCAGAAATCATCCAATCAAAATCTCATGCTGCGACACGTGAACTGCAGTCAATAGCTAATAAATTCATTCAACATTTATTAATAGGGACATACTATTTGTTGGACGTCGATTGAATATTCTTCGATCTTGATAATACTTCAGATCTCCTCAAGGAACGTATAGCTCATTAGAACCAACCCTCTAATCCAGAGGTTTCCGATGGACTCCCCACGGCGTTTTGCAATTCTCGACACGTTGTACTGAATATGGAATATGTAAGTTTTAACAAGTAACAGTCGCTGAGCTTCTTAAAATATTATCTGCCTACATTGATAAGTGGTCAAGCCATCATTTTAGTTCTTCACTATCGAAAGCAGATAAATTTTCCAAGTGACCCACTTGGTAGTTTTACCTCATCTATCTAAATATATAAAACTCAAAGGTGACCGACTGACATAGTAATCTATCAACGCACAGCCCAAACCACTGGAGGGATCGTGCAGAAATTTGGCATGCAGATAGATGTTATGACGTAGGCATCCGCTAAGAACGGATTTTGATAAATTCTACCCCCAAGGGGATAAAATAGGGGATGAAAGTTTGTATGAAATTCACGCGGGCGGAACCGCGAACAAAAGCTAGTAATATTTAAATGCGAATGTGTGCTAGTTACTGCATCTTTCACGCAAGTATCAACTTGATTTTCTGCATAGACTATACGGGCCCGTAAATGGCTACGTTTTATTCCGAAAATATGACGGGAAAGACTTCCAGGGGGGCACGTTCAGAAAATAGTAGTTTCTTCTTAATGAAAATGACTCTATTGCTCTACAAACTGGGTGAAGGTCGTCACTAGAACCCATCATCGTGGGTTTTATACTGGGTACGTGAAGTTTATGAATATATCCATGTACCCTACTATCAAGCTACTTAGACATCGTTCCAAATACTTCGATTACTATCATTTACGGTTTGGCCAAAATATAAATGGAGACCGGAAAAAAGGAATCTCATCTCCTATCTCTGCTAGTGACGGAGAGCGCAATGCAATGCAAAAAATCCGTATGTTCACGTTGCTTTCTATTATATCTAGATATAATGTCGGAGGTAACTCGCCATCTACCCAGAAATAGTAGTAAATACATATCTACGGCATATCTAATGCACTTGTTCTATTTTCTTTTTCTGTTCAAGCAGAAACAACGTTTAGCTATTGTCAAATGGCAATCACAATACAAGAACGTATGAATGCATGGCTGATTAACTTTTTCTCATGTTTATCATTTCTGTTGATAATTTTTATCAAACGACAAACGCCAGGTGGCAACTGTATTAAAATATTTCTGTATTACGTAGTACAGAGATTGTATTTATGAGGTAAGAATATGGAGACGTATTGAGAAATATTAAATTATTTTAAATGTTTTTAGCGATGTGATCCAAAAGAATCTCTGATGCGTTTCTGAACAGAGAATGAAATTGGAGTGGATGTTTTCTTGAAATAACACTAACCGCGCGAAACGCAACAGCAATGCTGTTACTTTTCGTCAGTTTTCCGAGAGACAGTGCCACTATCGCCATGGACAGAACCATTGATACTGTATATGAAACTAGCTATTATATACATACAAATATATTGGTATATTTGCGTATATTTTGATAACTTATACTAGGTGCTTTGTTTTTCTTCACGCGTAGTTTAATTGTATTTTAAATCACTTATTAGGTAGGTATATCAGCTGGCTGACGACCGTGCGTCACATGCTGAGTAAGCATCTACATACTTCTCCCAACTGCGACGCGTAAATATCATCGTCATAGTTCTTAATTTTATCAGTAATTGTATACTGCTTTTCTTTCTTTGTTTCTATGACAAAAATACATATGATAGATTCTAGATTAGCATTAGATTTGGATTAAACAGAAAATAATACTAAAAAGAACTGCAATTTAAATTCTAAATACAAAGGTGGATGCGCAGTATCTTAGTATCACCCCTCACACACGGGGTACAGCGACGTCAAAGTTCACGTCGTCTGTCATTTCACAAATACCACTCCCATGAGATTTGAATGGCTGCAGACTTAAAGGGATTTTTAAATTCTTGTCATAATAGGTTCCGGGTAAAGTAATTTATAGATTTTAAATAATAATATTCCACTAGACAGAATTGTTACTCGGAAGGTGACATAAGAAATCCCATAGAAAAAACAAAAATGGTTTCCTTGAAACTTGTGTTACGGGCATGGCTAATTTAAGGCGCACTCATCAGAGGGCTTCAAGAACATCATGGCAATTAGAGACAATAGCGCGTAATGAACTCGCGTGTTCTCCGGCCGCAATGTTTAATTGATATTTATTGAACACAATTAAAAGGATGCCATGATATTTGCGATTTTACGCAACGAAAACTCGTGAGATGAGGCACGTCGGTCACTGCCTCATAAGAGGGCTGGTAATTTATTTTAACAAAAGGTTGGCAATGGAGTAAATGTCTTAATTTACGATATAGTCTTCATATTATCACCCATTAATCTTGAAACACAATGCCAGAGAAACCATTCAGCGTTGCCGACGTCTCTTGGGTGAGGATAGGGATTTTCTTTAGGGACAGATGAAACGGAATGTTCGGAAAGTAAGAGAGATGAAGTAGACACAATACAGTAGATAGATGGGAAGCAAAACCAAAAGATAATTTTATAGAGAGGTCCAAACATAGATAAGCAAAGTCAGGGCAATGTATTATCTTTTTCTTAAAAATTGACACCTATGATCCCTAGACATTATAAGTTAAGAGTATTGATCTGATTATGTTGATTACAACTGATAATACTTCTCCCAGCTCTATTTAGACTACATTGAGGTTGGGTGTAAATATTGAAACATTATGTGTCATATAAAAAACAAACTCATTAACAGCCTATTAAAATCAATTGAAGGCCTCTGTCACTTAAGTAGCATGCGAAGAAACGAGAGGCCATGAATTTAATCCGTTAGCAGTACAAACACTTGTTCTTGATCTGGATATAATGGTGTAAGATGGATCCAATCAACATATTCCGAACCCAAATACTACAGCGACGGTGTATTGTACACCTTCGAATCAACAGACGCAGCAATGGTGACCCACCATTAACCAGCGTGGTCGGAACAAGGTAGCCAACCTTTTATTAAAACAAGGAGAAACCTTGTAAGACAGCAAGGCTTAGAAAGAAAAATCTGGATTTTCTCCTTAAAAATTCTCCTGCAAATCTCCTTAAGGATCTTATATTCGATACACAACAACCAAATGGACCAATCCAGACATTACTATTAAAACGGAACCTTAAAAACGATTACGACGGAATTAGACGATGGCAAATGTTATCAGAATGAAATCGACACAAATAAGGAAATGAAGGGACATTAGTGCACAGTGCATGATCATCAGAAGTCAATTGTATGTCAGATGAAACATGAACAAGGCTCTGTAAATGCCTTCCCAGAATATGATGATATCATACCCTGAGGAAATAGTTTTATAATGACTGTTCAATCAAATCTCATGGGACAACATAGGCGCGGATACAAGTTTTCGCTAAAAAGGGCGACGGGTTGGTAATTTATTGTCGATTTACGGAGGGGGGCGACAGGTTAATTACCTATTTTCCTATCGTAATTAGGTACTTATAAGCCTGAAAACGAATGAGAATACACTAATAACGGATACAACCGGTTCTATCTTGCAAAATGGCTAAATGAATGGTAAAAGGGCCTTCTGAATTCAATGTGTTTTTCCACACAGGTGACAGGTAATGATATAAAAGAAAATCACTCAAAACCACAAGGTATCTCACCAAACTTACACCCTATGGCACCCCATGAATGAATAAATTAATGAATTATACCCAGATGTCGAAATTTCTAATTTTACATTAGTATTCTAAGCATAAGGTTAGGTTTATAAATTATCGCGCTTTATACATTGGGGATATTTGTAGATTTGCATCCAGAAACACGCTACACTTTATAATCATCTTTGTAGGTTAAAAGTGCCATTATTTTGTTGCTTAATTATAAAAGTACTTACCATTAACAATTACTGGCCGTACACCGCAAATCAATGTCCAAATATCAGTAACTCTTCAATACGGAGACAGGTATCTTCATTACCGACTCAGGGACAACGGTTCCTAATATTTCCATTAATATACTAAGGCACGACGTCGAGACAAATACAACCGTCTCTCTCTAACGCTTGATATGTGGTATACTTGTCTATATCTTGTATAAGGCACGTGATCTTCAAACTGTAGCACTAGCAGTGATCAGGGCTGATCTGGAAAAGAAAATGATTTCATTTCATTTTTCAGTTATTTCGGAGGGGTATACGTATAATGGCCTCTTTAGACCTCATAAATTGAACAAAAATATCCCGAAAAATTTCAGCCGCCATCCTAAATCCGGGACGGTAGCCCTAGATTTGCGAATACTACCTAGTAAAATTCTAGAAAGCTTAGAATGTAATCGTTGCTCCAGTGACTGTCTCGTAGCCTATGCCTATAAGTACGCCCAAGGATAATTGACGTAAGTCGAGTGCCACAAGAAAGAGCTGGATATAGCTGGAATGGAATTCAGATTCATGGCGTCAGATCATTTCCAATTCCATTTAACTAGATGCAAGGTACTTGGGTACCATACATCCTGTTACATAATTCAGCAACTAGTTACCCTTTTATAATCCTCTTTGATTTTCTTTATCATGGTAGTAGTGGAGTAGATACTTTGACTACTCTGAACCTGGACTATTGACAATTGGTCAACAGACATTGCATACCAGGATGATCGGCCGAATAACGACGGCCTTAAACTTACTGGATATACAATTGCTTAACTAAACGAGCCGCTATGACGAGAATTTGACTATGTCCGTTAGTTACATTATCTATAGCTGAATATGATATTAATAACATCAGTTTTGTATAACATACAGTCCCACTATGGCACCGGGCTCCTTTAGTAATGAGAGAATATTAATATAATATACTATAACAACTTAAATGACGCGCAGATTCAAACCTCAAACCACTCAATTTTATGTGACGGTACCCCTCTTCTGGATTAAACAGGGTCTACAAATATTTAAAAATCTGGTAATTTGGTAAGTTAGTTTATGATAGCTTAAATAGCAATAAAATGTAGAAGTTTTAATATATAATATGTTGTAGGATTTAGATGTATGTGCATCGATCCTATCAAGCACTACATAGTAATAATATCGTAACCCAAAATGTTGTTTAGTTACATTACATTTTTAAAGTCTTATATTGACACGCATTCGTGAAATGTAGAAGTAAACAGATAAAATGTTTTTAGCATTCATAGATAATCTGCGTCCCATCTCTTGTACATAAGTAGTGATTGGCTTATCTGTGCAACTTACATTGTTCCCGCCAATTTTAATACCAGTCCCTAGATTATGTTCTGGTACTGAATGAAATTCAACGATATGTAAAAATTTGGATATCAAAGGTTCTCCACTTCCTATCTTTCTTAAGATTAATAAAGATATTATCTTACGTAAAAATCATAAAACACGTGAAGGGAAGACCGTCGTTTTACAATTACTAAACGACAACTCAATTTAAACTGCCGACACGACGCAAAATTGACTTTAACAATGCGTAATAAGGTATGTTATTGACCATAAGAGGACTACAAATGGACGTCACCAACACTGGAGCATTTAAAGTAAGATTTATCGTAACAGGGTTCAGTGCGAACCAGACTTTACTAGTTTTAGATGGTTTTCGATAAAGGTCTAGAAGATTCTTTTTTGGAAAAGCTGGATTCGATTAAGTTTATTGTTCGTCGTTTTATCACATAATATAAATATTGCCATCTCAAGATTATCTCAAGATTTAAAAATATCTAGTTCAATACTTAAAATTTCGAAAAATGAGAAATAATTGGAATAATTACATTCAATTTACGTTGGTTTGTTTACAATTGGTTAGAAGTGAAATTGATGAAATTGTATAAATTACTAACAACTACTAAGGAGCTGTAACAGAAAATTCAAACGAAGATTGAGTAACTAAGAACATGAAAATAAGAAAGTCAAGGATAAGATGGGCCAGAAACAAAATGCTCTCCGATAATATGAGAAAATTTTCAGTTTTGGTGAGTTCCAGAAACATTACAGTTGACAGAATCGAGATCAAAAATTAGAGTGAAATATAAGTGCTTTAAAAATTTTAAAGTAATTTAAAAAAAAAACTATATACTTTTCACAACAGAGTTTGATAATTCTTGAGCTTCATGAAGAAGGAAAATAATCCAAAATCAACATTTCAACACTATTCGAAAATAAAAAAAAAAGGACTCACCAAAACAATCATAGCCACCGACGCCATAGCGATAACTGGCCATTTTGCACTGGTCAATGATATTTTTTTAAATTCCACAGTCGAATAAATCACCGCTAATGCATGCGTTGTTACTGGTCACAACAGCAACGTACAAATCCAACAAGAGCCTGGATTGCAGTGTGCGTTAAGTTGTCACAATGAGGGGGAGTGCACAATTGGGAGCAGAATCGAATGACCTCTTAAATAGTATAGTCTGTCGCATAATTTGGGACGAATGTATCTTGCCACTACAATGTTTCGTTACAGAACATTTTGTGTAGTGTAGTACTAAATATAGGGTAAAACGAAATAGATGGCCATATTATTGGCCACTTTGTGTCTTTAAAACTAACAAGACTTCTAAATTACATCTATTATTATAAAATACAAGATATCATTTTATATTATTTGACCATTTAGAAGAGATACTAAACAGCTAAATATTTTAATACCAGTTACGTGTTCAGGTGCTGAAGGTAAAATATTTCAACAAACTTTTGCTAAATCTGTATATATAAAACTAATTTAGTAATTAAGGACGCCCGGACGGATTTAGCGGATTATACAGCCTTTATATAAATACAGTAAGTTCAGCAAGTCGCAGTTCATGTTCATTCAGTCAGCTACATCCAACTAACTGCTCCCTTATAACTTTAATTAACTAGTCATCAGCCTTACAAGTTAGATGAAACATTTCTACCCCCAAAGCCTTTAGTTCTCCAAGCTAACTAGGTACCAATTCAACTTATTGATTACTTAACCTAAGCAAGGTGTCTCTAGTTATTCTTTCTTTCTATCCAAACACGTTAAAATTACCGCAATACACTGTATGGTAAGCGCTATGCAGTCCCAAAAAATTAGTTTATCGGTGGTCACCAGAATCATGTAATTTGCACTCCGATGAGAGATGAAGCAAATCGAGGAACTATCGTTAGCTGGGTTAGTATTATTCCTACAACCAGTAAAAAATCACTCGACATATAGTATACCGCAAGAAAGATGTCTACTAGGTAATGTTAAAAATATCTGTTTTATATAGTCGATGGTTAAATGTTCCTTGAACATTGTGAAATATGCAATCCTTAATGCAATTTATTAATGGCTCTTTTCGTAATCCAGAAACAAACGATTCACATTTATTATCTTTAAGAAATTTTATAGAATCAAGTCTTATATCGTCGATGAACCAATACCTCCTAACTGGCAGTTTAGTCCAAAATTACTTTTTTATTACAATAGACGTAAACATAAACCACATCCCTTAGTAACTAATAAAAAGGTAATGTATTGGAAACTATATACTATCAATAGTTGATCAAAATAAATAAAACCTTATTTTAAACAGTTTTTGTAAAATAAAACCTTATTTTAAACAGTCTGGTGTAAAATTAGATTCTCAACACTTAGGAGGTATTGGTACTTCATCGACGATATTCAATCTCAATATATATGACATTACATAGCCGCTAATAGGAATAACCCTATATCCACTTGGCCACTTATTCCCGGCCAAATAATTAATCCTTACTAATAGGACAATTCCTGTGCAAAAGGGGTTAAGGAAAATATGTTTACTTCTTTTACATAATCGTTGTACCTAATGGAAAAGATAAGGAGTCATACGAGGGGCCTGCCACAACGCCGTCAATAGTAAATACATATTTAATTAACAGCATCACTGCATCTGCTATTGTCTACACCCGTAGAGTATGGTCATTTATATAGAAGCTGTTTTCTTTGTTTTTTTTTTATCGGAGTACGGCAATGTGACTGCACTACACGTATGGTAAACGTAGTGCAATCGAAAAACCAGCGAACACCAACAAACAATGAGTTTATCGGTGGCCACCAGAGCAATGCCGGCCTGTATAAATGCTTCTTCACTCGTCGGAGAGGGAAGAAGCAAATCGAGAGGTCTCCGACAGGACAGCCGGATAACCGATGCAGACCAGTGATACAAAGATGTACCCTAATACCCGCTCCTATCAACCATCAAGTCATGTCGCAAGCACCTCGGGAGAACCGATAAACACTGGCTGATCCTGGAACGTTATCCACACAAGGCGTGTGGATCACTATGGCAAGTTTTAACACCATGTGTACGGTGGTCGCTATCCGGGCGGATATGAATATCCTACCACCGGCAAAAATTCGCTATAAGGGCTAAGACTTATATCAATTTTCTTCGAATAACAGCATCATAAAGTTGCTAAGGTTGCGACGTATCGGCTCATCTACATCATGCCTAATTTTTTGGAGAGAATCCTGTTTGCCAATAGCTTCCCTAGCGCGAGTGAGGAGTGTGTCTCTCTGACCTTCCATCCAACCAACTCGCTCCAACTCGCTGACCTTCCAACCAATACCTATGTAGATCGAACCAGTATACCGACTGGAAACTTTGGCCTTCATCGGCGCAAATTGGTCAAATTTATGGAATTCTAACTAAACATGAATTGCTACCGGAACCATCCCTCCATAGTGCTAACCTGCGACTCGTTCCTTAATCCTACAATTTCTTTCAACCCTTGGCAAGCCTGCAGCACAAGTAATATGATTTGTGTTAAAGCTTTAACGTTATACCTTTATAGTATTACTGTTACTGTTATATCATAACATAAACCTTTATCCCCGAAGGGGTAGGCAGAGGCGCAACTAGTGCACTCACATTTCGCATAGTTAATTACCGTCCCATGATGTGATAGGGGGGAGCCAATCGCCATACCGTGCACTGTAGTAAGTATTTTAATATGAATACGGAACCGTCAACTGTGTAGCGTTTCCCGCGTTGCGATTTTTTTAATAAGCTTTTATTGATCAGAATGGGCAGCGGTCCGCAGGTCGGCCGGCATGATGTCACTAACTGTTGCTGTACAATGTATGAAATACGGAGTACGAAATTTATGTTTTTTTATATATATTTTTTTGTCCGGGCACGGCAAAGTGACTGCAATACACCTGATGGTAAGCGCAATGCAGTCTAAAAAACCAGTGACCAACGAGAATGAGATTATCAGTGGTCACCAGAATCATGTCGGCCTGTATTAATGGTTCTTCACACTCCGAAGAGGTAAGAAACAAATAGAGCAAGAGCCCGTGAGTGCCAGACCTTCGTATTTTAATAAAAGCTGAAAATTTTTCTATGTGTGTCCCTAGTACTGGTAAGAATGATCCCCACCCATGAAGCTGAGGCAGCGGTGGCTTTGGCAGGTAACAGGTGACAAAGGTGTATAAAATTTTATCTCACTTTTATCATAAAATAAAACTTAATTTTTTTATATTTGATTCATAATAATATCAAAACTCGCGTTGCTCATTGCCAGACAGTTAGTGTGGTTGCAACCCTCTGCCGGACACCCTTAAACTATTATAATTTATAATTATACTTACGTTATATTATAAAACCTAAATTTTTTATATAATTTTTTGGGGGCCTATTAATCTATGTTTACATAATAGCCGGACAGTTTCGATGGTTCTATCATCTTGCCAGACGCATTCAAAGTTAGCAATAGTTCGGGGAGCAAGGAGCGTATACAGTAACTGGTGCGAGTGAGACAGAGCGCTTGGTCTATTGCGGCCCTTCTCTGCGCATTAGCTGTTGTTTATTGTAACTATCTGGTGAACGGCTATGCTCATAATAAATGTATTATTTTTCTGTGCAGTTTATAAAATAAATGTGATCAGTTGTAATAAAGTGCTATCATGAGTGACGAAAAAATAGTTTGCTTTGTTTGTAAGAAAAGTGATGAACATATAATAATATTTTGTGAAGAAACTTTAAAAAAATGCCAGACTATTCTTAAATTACGAAAAATACATAACCTAAAATACAGAGACATTATTTTACCCAGTGAATACACCGACAGTGGTTATCACAGAGTATGTTACAAGGTATTTACAGGTCTTATGAAAAAATATTTCACCTCTCAACCATTAAGTGCTGAAAAACAAAAAGGAAAAAAACAAGGGAGTTGTGTAATTACAAGCAACTCATCTTCAACCTTGTCGTCGATACGAGATTTGAGTTCCGAACTACCTGATCCACAATCTCCGTCAACAGAATCTTCATCTCAACTAATTTTACTATCCCAGTCCACAGAAACACAACCTTCGACATCTGAAAATGAATCTCATTTACAGTCTGTACCCACTGAATCTTCCACGACATCTCAGCCAGCTCCAATTTGTGAATCAATAGGTCTACAATCTGCAACTCTTCAAGATATTTCTGACGTTTTTGAACCAGAAGTTAGTGATAATAATTTTGTAACTCAAGATGTTAATATTTCGACTGATAATATTGCTGGTAAAAATGATAACGAAGTTGTTTGTATATTTTGTAATAAAAAGAAGAAAAAAGTGCGATCGAGAATGCTTCCGCTTCATGCAGCTGATATTCAGCAATTTAAAGATAGTGTCAAACCTAATATTGAAATTCATAAAGAGTTTACAGACTTTTCCAATAAATTGGATAATTTTTCTGGCTCAAAAATCTATTATCATACTGAATGCCGAGTTGATTTTAATAATAAGTTATCTTCATTAAAAGCAACGCCTAGCAAAACGGAGTGGCATTATCACCGGGAGTATAATCAAACAGTTTTTAATGAAATTAGTACAATCATTAAAGAAGACGTGATTAAAAAAGGGCGGTGTTTTTTATTAGTGTATTTACATGAATCATATATCGATTTATTAGAAAAAAAATTTCAAGAAAATTCTATTCAAATGACAGCTACTTTCACAGCACACCACCTTGAAGAAAAAATTTTAAAAGTATTCTCTAAGGATATAAAATTCTTTACTGTTCGTAATAAAAAAATACTAGCTCCAAAATATCTAGAAGCCATCGATGATTCAGTATTGGATAATCTACAACAAGAAAACATTTTACAAAAATCTGCATTGATTCTGAGAAAAATAATACTCCAAATAGAAAAAAAAAAATTATCAACAAAAAATATAACATCACAGCATTTAATATCCGGAGAAGTTTCAATACCAGAAGAATTATCAGACTTTTATTCTACCCTTCTTGGTGGATGTAACCAAAAACGAAAGACTGGCCAAAAATGTTCTCGTCTAGTTCGTTCTTATTGTTAAGATGTTATTTTCGGAGTTCATGATGGTCGAGTTAAAACGTCGAAGCATATCATGTTAGGTATGACTCTAAAAAGCTTAACAAGCAGCAGAAAAATAATTGACATTATAAACAGATATGGACACTGCATTAGTTATCAAGGCGTTGAAGAATTAGAAACTGAAACTACATTTACATCAATGAAAAAGTCTAGCTTATGTCCAGAAAAAATAAAAAAAAAACCAGAGCTTTTTACTGGTGTGGCATACGATAATTTTGATCGTTTTGTTGAAACTTCTAGTGGTAAGGATACTTTACACGACACAGTCGGAATAATATACCAAAATATCGATGCAGATACAACTGACGAGCCTGAGATGTCCGAAGTTTCAAGTGAAAATACTTCGCCGAATAAAAAAAGAAGAAGAAGAACATTTGATGAAATAAATATAGATGAAATGCCATACCCTAAGAAACCCAAAATGACGAGTGAGTTACAATTATCAGTCGATGATATAGAATGTATAGACTCTCAAATAAACACGGAAATTGACAACATATGGATGATTAGTCACGCTTTAGAATTACCTGACGTACCTATGTGGGTTGGTTTCAATAGTCGGATTGATGATCAGGATAGTCCACAACAACATATATCTTACTTGACGCCGATAAATGCATCTCCAACCAGTACATCAATCGTATTAGAAACTATGAAACAAAGCCAAAAAATAGCTGAAGATTTACAGCAACCCTACATACAGGTAACCTACGATCTAGCTATAGCTAAAGTAGCGTTACAAATACAAGCTACAGAAAAACCAACATTTGATAATTTATTCATTCATTTAGGACCATTTCATATAATGATGGCTTACTTCAAAGCTATCGGTAAAGTAATTAGTGATTGTGGGTTGACTACTGTAATGGTTGAGAGTAGTTTGCTGGCAAACGGTTCAGTTAATGGGTTTTTAGATGGAAAACACTTTAATCGCTGCAAAAGATTGCATCCTTTAGTAGCATTAGGATTAGAAATACTACATTTTAAGTCATTTTTACAAAATGATAACATTACTTTAACTAAGGATATAATAGATGAAGTTAAAAGACTCCAAAATTGTAAAATTTCTTTGTTTGAAATTGAAAATGATGGCCTTAAAGAGCTGATAAATAACTACGGTATCTACAAACAACAAACCCTTAACGGGGAGCATGGTAAAACGTCACAATTTTATCTAATTTATATAAATCTTATACATCATTACTTGGACTTATCTCGAAGTATTCGTGCTGGAAATTTTCAACTCTTTAAATCAGTGTTACCTACAATTACAAGCATTTTTTTTATATTGAATCAACAAAACTATTCTAGGTGGAGCGTCAAATATTATGATAATCTACTGAGAGTTGACAAAACTCATCCTGATTTGTATGAAGGATTCCTAAAAGGCTGTTTTGGCATTAAAAGAACTACCAAGCCATTTTCAAGACAACCTATTGACCTGGTTCTAGAGCAAACTATAAATGCAGAAGCTGCAAGAAGGCTGACAGGTGTTATACACTTCACTAACTCTATTTCGGCGCGACAACGGTGGGCTCGAAACCATGATGTGAGATCTACAATTATAAGTCAAGTTTATCTTGAACTTGGACTACAAAAACATCAAGATATTTCTACAGATTTGAATACCCATAATATCAGGAAAAATGCCAAACAACTACAACAATTTGTCGCAACTTTCGATCAATTTATCAATCCTTTCAGTTTAGACGTTCCCAAAGACCAATTAGTAAATATTTCATCAGGAAAGTCCGCATCACTGCCAGTAGAAGAATTTCTATTAAATTTAGAAGCTAACGGCGATGGCCTCCGAAAAACATTCATTTCTGAATGCCAATCTGATATTACGCGATTTGAAAAAGCTATTAAAAAAACATCTATTAATAATTTTTCTAAAGATTATGAAAAAAAAAAAATTAAAGTCGGTGGAAAAATTCAAGAAGTTAAAATTCAAAGGGATTTATTTGGACGTATGCTGGGAATCTCAATGGATTACAGCATTGACATTTCAAAAATCTTATCCTACCCGATTACTTCAGTACCATTGTCAATGTGTCATTTGGATGGGACCATTTGCAAGACCGATAAATCTGCTTTGATGAAATGTTTGGAGAAAGAGACCGAGCATGAAGAGCCATCTCAAATTGATATTCTAATAATTGACGGTTTTTTTTTGTTACATACTATGAAAAATGTTCCTAGAAAATTTGGAGGCATTTCTAAAAAAATGTTGCAGATGGTAACTCAATTAAAAGCGTCAAGAATTGATGTCATTTTCGACCAGTATTTTACCCCATCGATAAAAGGATACGAACGTTCTCTGCGATTTGAATCTGCACATTTGGAGTATACTATTGCTGGGCCTGAACAAGTCCGTCCTAGTGACTTTGTCAAAGAATTAAAAAATTCTAATTTTAAAGAAGCTCTAGTTGATTTTTTTATTTTACACTGGGCTTCTGACGAAATGGCGCCGTTTATTGGTAATAAAATGATACATATAAATTTCAGAAAATGTTATTCGTTTACTGTTAATGAGGCCAACAAAGTGATGTCAAGTATAAATGAGGAATTGTCTTGCCCAGAGCATGAAGAAGCAGACACCAAAATAGTGTACCACGCGTGTAAAATTAACCATGAAGCAAACATTGTGATTCGAACTGTTGACACCGACGTTGCTGCTATAATGCTAAGTCATATGCATCGTCTTAATGATGGATCACATGTTTGGATGCTTACTGGAGCTGGAAATAATTTAAGATATGTGGACCTAACTAAAATACACGCCAAATTAGGAGAATCTATTTGCAGAAGCTTACCTGGACTACACGCTTTCACAGGATGTGATTACAATCCTGCATTTTACAGAAAAGCAAAATTGAAACCGTTTAAATTGTTAAAAAAATATGTAGAATTTCAACAAGCATTCATGAAGTTTGGTGACAGCAAAATCATCGAAAATAACAATGAACAAGTATTAATCTTCGATATAATTCAAAGTTTTATATGCTATCTATACAATATGAATGATATCAATGATGTTGATGCTGCTAGGCTACAAATGTTTATTAATTCGTATACAGTATCTGATGTGAACGAAGCTTTTAATCGAAAAAAGTTGCGAAATTTCGATGCTAGCTGTTTACCACCTTGCAAAAGTGAGCTATGGCAGCAATTTTTGCGAGCGAATTACATATGTAGCATATGGAACAACGCTCACTTACAAAAGCCAACAACATATAAACCAGTAAATAATGGTTGGATACTGGAAAATGACCACTACTATTTTAAATGGTTTGAAGGAGATCAATTACCGAATTATGTCAGCGAATCTCTAAAAACAGATCCAGGTATTTGATAATTTATGTTGAATTATTATACGTTAATTTTGGACTATTTGTAATTAAATTAACTTGTTTTTTTTACTATTGCAGAAAACAATGAAGAAGGCGATATTGAAGACGATCAATCCACAGAATGGAATAATAGTGACGAGGAATATGGATGTATAGACGACGACGATGAAAATGATGAAAATGTTTAAAGATTTAATTAAAATAAATGTATTTCTCTGTATGTAACTTTTTTATTTTAAAAAAAAATTGCCCTTTGATATAATAAACAATAAAATTTGATTTACTTTAATTTATTGGCTTTACAATTTTGATAGAATTGAAAATAATAAACTTCGTAAAAATGAAAAATAATATAAATAAAATTATTAGAGTTTCGATATGATTGAAGTTGTATTAGAACAATTTTACTGAGTATCGTTTTAAATATTTATTATTCAAACTGTAAAAAATTATTCAATGAAATTTCTTGATTAAGAAAAAAATAAACTGCACAATTTGAACTTGATAACAGTGGATGCGCAGTGAAGGGCCGCAATAGACCAAGCGCTCTGTCTCACTCGCACTAGTTACTGTATACGCTCCTTGCTCCCCGAAACTTTGACTTTGAATGCGTCTGGCAAGATGATAGAACCGTCGAAACTGTCCGGCAATTACGTAAACATAGATTAATAGGCCCCCAAAAAATTATATATAAAATTTAGGTTTTATAATATAACGTAAGTATAATTATAAATTATAATAGTTTAAGTGTGTCCGGCAGAGGGTTGCAACCATACTAACTGTCTGGCAATGAGCAACGCGAGTTTTGATATTATTATGAATCAAATATTAAAAAATTAAGTTTTATATTATGATAAATTTAAGATGGAATTTTATACACCTTTGTTACCTGTTAACTGCCAAAGCCACCGCTGCCTCAGCTTCATGGGTGGGGATCATTCTTACCTGTACTAGGGACACACATAGAAAAATTTTCAGCTTTTATTAAAATACGAAGGTCTGGCACTCACGGGCTCTTGGGCTAAAATCGAGGAGCCTGCGACAGGACAGGCGGATGACCGATGCAGGCACAGGGATACAAGGATGTACCCCTATACCCGCCCTAAACAACCATCAAGTCATTTCGCAAGCCCCTCGGGAGAACCGGATATAAACTGGCTTATCCTGGAACGCGATCCAGACAAGGTGTGTGGGTCACTATGACAGGTTTTAACACCATATGTACTGTTGTCGCTATCCGGACGGATATGAATATCCTAACACCAAAGTCACCAAATCAAAGTCAACAATATTTAGTATCAACTAATCAAGGGTTGGTTCCAGAGTTTTATAACAGCGGACTTTATTTGCCTCAGTGCGGGGATCGAACCCGCATAATTACTCTCACCATTACATGTTCCACATACCCAATAAATACATAGCTATTAAAATTAACGCTTTAAATCCACGATTAAGGCTGGATTGCACCATAATAGCAATTATAGTTAAGGTTTACGTCAAATTTGACGATAACAGTAACGCTGACTTTCACATTGACTGCGGAATGTGTTACAACATCGTATTATGATACTACTAGATTTCTCGATTAATTCTAGAAGCAGGGACGTAATATTATTTTGGAGCACAGACGCTTTAGGAGATATATCGAGATGGAGGTCATAATTATTGAACTGACAGATATTTAACTTAAACAATAGCTTTAACCTTCCATGCCGGTTACGGTTAACAGTTAAAGTTAAGACGTCATCTAACATTTGGCAAATGGTGCAACTCATTTTTTGCTTAACCGGTACTTTAACATGTTTGTCATTGCTAAAGTAAGATGGTGTAACTCACCCTTAGATTCAATTACTTGCAAACTCTTGTAACCAAGCATGAATGCATACGCATTCCATATATAGGTAAATATTAGTAAGTTGACGTTAACCATGACCGATTCGACAACTGGCAATAATTTATGAAGCGTGATACATCCTGAAATTAGCATGACCATGTACAGTCAAGGTTGTTTCTATGGCGTGTGAGAGTTTCATAATTCAGACAGATTACCATAATAGACCTAGCAGAAATGTAATTATGACTTGGTAGTAAGCGGTCACCACTCACCGCTGCCTATGAACAGCTATAACAGAGGAATCCTGGGAGTGTGGCGGAGTGCCAACTTTACAGGAAAGGAGGTTATATGGGTGAAAATATTTTTATCGGCCTTTTTTTATCCCGGCATGACAGTAACTATACTACACCTAATGGTGAGCGCAGCGTACTTAAAAATAGCGACAAACAATGAGGTAGGGAGGAATACAAGGATGTATCCTTATACCCGCCCCATACAACCATCAAGTCACGTCGCAAGCCCCTCAGGAAAACTGGATATACACTGGCTGACCCTGGAACGCCATTCACACAAGATGTGTGGGTCACTATGGCTAGTTTTAAGACCAAATGTACGGTGGTCGCTATCCGGGCGGATATGAATACCCTACCACCAGCACCTATTTTTCACAGGTTGCCACGCATTCCGTTTACCATCATATTACATGAACTGGCATTGTTGAGGCATTCGCAAGGTCAGGGGCTAAGCACAAACCTATTCATGAAATTGCCGGAAATGGATTTCTATGTAATGGGCCTAATATGCTGGATTCCACACCCATGTCTCTTTCAGATTAATATGCCCTTGTTGCCGTCCGGCTTTACATCTGCACCTAATGAGGATCCGACGAATCTTAGTGGTATGAACGCTAAAATAATTAGATTTGAATCTAACTGACATCTAGATCAGTGTTTCCCAACCTTTTTTAGGCCATGCCCCACCTTAAAGATTTTTTGTTGAATTTGTCACCGATATCTAGTATTGCATTTAAATAACCCAAAGCGAAAAGGTTATAGTCGTGTCGAGTCCATTTTTAAATTGTCCCATTAACTATCAAATTGCCCCCCTGTGGGGCGTGGGCCCCACGTTGGGAAACACTGACATAGTTCATCTTTCGTAGATGGAAACTAGGGCAATATAATTAACTAGTATTCGCTCGCGGTTCCGCCCGCGTGAAATTCTGCACCGTTATATTATCGATGTCGCCTATGTTAATCAGAGATAATATAGGATTCTAATGGTGCACGATTTTTTCAAATCGGTCGAATAGTTTCAGAGCCTATTTAATGTAAACAAACAATCAAATCTTTCCTCTTTATAATATTAGTTTAGACATAGGGAGACTATTGAAAATAATATGATGTGGATCAAAAGTATAATTTCTTCGCATTCCCTGGCGCATCTGTTGTTTAATATCTATAAGACAAAATATTTTGAATAACACATTACCGGTTTAAATTGGTTTTTCAACTTATGCTTGAATGTTTCTATTGACTATTCTCAATTTTTTCAACGTAAATGTAAATTTTGCGTATCGCAAGATAAGAGATCAGTTAGTATTTATGACAGAGAGATAAAACCCGCATGCCATTGTGTTAACTAATATTTTGTAATCCTAGCCAAAATAAGAATACTGTATCACTAAAAAAATATCTAATAAATTTATTCATAATTACATAAAATGTCACATTAGTTTATGATAAAAATCCAGTGAACACTTGAAAGTGATGATTTAAAGATTCAACGCACTGTAACTTCGTTTTGGATTTCAAAGCACCATTAGATGGATTGTCAAAACAGAAAAACACTCTCTTCACTCTAGCATGAACTAAACCCATAGAACACATAACACATGGTTCCCTTAGTAAATAAATATCATAACCGGTACACAAGTATGGACTCTCCTCACTCTGTGCTGGATTGGTTCGTTTACTAAAGAAAGGCAATGCACCAAAATTCACATCTCGAAACTTGTTCTTCAAATGCATCAACAGATCCCTGTCTATGCCTGCTAGAATTCCTGTGCGCGAGTCACTGGCAGTCCATGCGCCGCCATCTTGTGTTTTCGCTACCTTGTCTATTGCCAACATGGTGGTGTGTTGTACAGGGTGTTCTTGTCTATTATCAAATGCTATGGCCACAACAGATGTATGTCTTGGATTAACAACAACAGCTGCATTTACATCACCCAACTTAATGTCTTGCAGGTCCCACATTTTGCTAGCTTGATACCATTTAGCGACTTCTAATGCCATCGCCATGAATTGTCTATGCTCACTTAACTCTTCAGATGTGAAGAATTCACCACTTGTCAGTCTCTCCAAATATTTGTCTGGATGAAAATTAACTGACCAGTATTTGCTACATTCCAAATATTGTTTTCTGAGTAACGGGGGTTTCAGTGGCACATCAACTTGTTTGAAATATTCAAAACTATCCTTCAACTCTTTTGCATTCTTCTCTAGATAATCATAGATAGATTCGTCCATGTTATCACCCAGAAAACTAGTGGGACATAGTAATACTTCTTTCTTCCTTGCTCTCTTTAAATGTTGAAAATCTTTCAGAGGAACCTTTTCTTGTAGCACCTGAAACATTCTCGATATTTCTTTTGGGTCCTTAACATGACCAATATAAGCTCTTATAAGAGGTATTGGCTTGTAAAGCTCATTGTCTAACACAGCTTCAAGGTTTTTCTTTGAGTTCTTAATGTTGTCTTTGAGATTGTCTATGGCTAATGTGTTGGCCATCTTGGCTTTTTTTTCTGGTGGTTCTGTGATCTCTGTCATGGTGTGCAAGCAAGGGATCTTCACAGTGATGCTGAAAATAAACAAACAACACCACTATTTCATTACACACACTGTATCACTTTTAACAAAAAACATTTATATTAGTAATTTTAAATGTTTTTATATATCCATGATGTTAATTAAAACATATCATTTTGACTGAAGTATTTTTTAAAGATGTAGTATTTTATTTCAATTGTTTGATCATGTAGCTCATACAGATTTTATATAATGATGTCTACATTCTGCTACAATGCCTTGCACTACTGTCTGCTTACTATATCATGATTTAATGTAAATGAACTTGTAACAATATATTTCCATCTGATCTTCATGAGTCTTTAATCACATTATAACATTTATTAAATTATACCTGGGTCTGTTGATGGTTTTATATAATATTTAATCAGGATTCTAGTTTCAATTTCTTATAATATAACGTCAAAGCTAAAGATAAATATTCTTTAAATATCATTTAAATTATCTTTGGTGATCCCTGTGTATCTTATATATCTCGTCATATAAAACATATAAAATTAAAGCTATTCACAATATATTAAGAGTTGGTAGTCAGAGTCGATTTGCATAAATATAACTCATTTAATATGTAAACACAGTTGCTAGGTACCTGGTACTCTTAATATCTATTATCATTTTAAATTATCACCACTTTTAAACCACTGTCAAGCATGAAACATATCGCTATGTTATAGGTTAACTGACACTGTGTAAATATTACGTAAGTATACATAAATGTAGCTAAATACTTGGGTTAAAGATGTATTAACTAACCTTATGTATCGACTGTGAACACCTAATAAAAATAAATACTTAGTATCACTTTTAAACATTTATAGTGTGTTTGTGATAGTTTTTACCGACTTATTAAAGTCCATACATAAGTATGCGTTCAATTATCTCAAGATTCATGTATTGCAGCAAAACATCATAACACCAAGGCCATTTTTTCCAAACAAATCATTTAAAAACCATTTCCGTAACATATCTCGAATTACTAACGCCAAGAATATGTATTTAGTGTAGTCCAATCATGCAAAACGTCAACGAATCGGCGTGTTTTGCCACCACACTGATAATAACACCATATTTATGCGAGTCTACTGATACGGCGTAAACTAATGTGTAACAAGTAATGTATAAGTACGCACCGCATATAAATTTATGTCGCAAATAAATTTACGAGACAAGAAGAATGTAAATTTGCATAACCAATCAGTTTCGTTTACATTAAAAGCGTTAAAATTGAGAAAAATAATTTTAAACTGTACCTCAGATGTGATGTTCAATTCCCGCAACAATCCAATGCAGATGTGGTATATTTTCACAGGAAACGTTACGCTTTCACATATATTCTTTTTATAATTGATTATTTACTAAACTTTGCGCTTAAAACACATAAAATCAGTGTGCCACACAAGTAAATCGCAGAATCTCACCAGCCATGGAGGATTGGCCATTGAATGTATGTTCTCTTTACATACAATATATTTTGTTTCTTCATTCTTATTAGTAGATTTTTTTATTTTAGTTTTAGATAGCCAATCAAAGACAAATAAAATGAATGACGTTTCTGTAGGATGGATGCACAGATTAAAATAGTATCAGGATTTTGTAACAAAGAACGCATTACTGCTCCGTTTTACGCATGATCTTTACAAGGATATTTTTACGCCATACTTACAACTACATACATACAGTCAACCTGGGTAATTTAAGCTTTCAATGTAACATTGACTCACTAACTTGTATTTGAACGTTTAATTTTTTCTCTTCTTACTGATACACTGTATAATAATAAGTTGTTTAATTTATGAAAGTAAAAAGTGTTTTTAAACGAAACCTGCAGTGACAATTGATATTTATCAAATATATATTTTTTTCTCACTATTCAAAATTTGGGCGGTAAACAGAGTTAGAAATATACTTGCTAAAAAGTTGTGTATAGCAATTACTACAGAAGAACTACAGAAGGCGAGTTCAGTTTTATGTTGAAGAATCATATGTTTTTTATGTAATAACACTGAAATATCCCGCGATATTTATAGATTTTTTAAAAAATCTTTAATTAATCTTCGAGCCGTTTCATTTTCAGACCATTTGGGGTAACATTAGCTCGGGGTGAGGACAGAAAATGCGTGAAAATTTTAATTATGCCAAAAAGTTTTAAAGGGAGGAAGTGGCCGTCAAAGCTTGACATATTTAATTGTCACCCCCAAAATATAGTTAGTCGATTTGGAGGATCTAAAATCACATAACGAGGTGATTCTTATGCGATTGATGATCAATTTCTATACATGGTATGGGGGAATTGAGAGCCGATATTATGTTTCTTTTTTATATGTGATTGAGTTTGTTTTATTATTTTTTATTATTTTAGGCATTGCTCAATAATTATAAGTACATCAAAACCTGATTAATACAATAATAACTTGATTTAAGAGGTCCATAAAATAGAAGTTGATTTCGATAAACCAGGCAGTTTAATATTGTATTAATATGGCAGCCCTACGTTGCCACTAAAAAGGAGATAGTGATATAAACGAAATGTATTTTTTTTTATCAATATGACAAGCTAATCTTACCGAGGAGTAAAAAAAACTACATAAATTAGAGATTTTCTTCATCAACTCCTCATACTTATTAATGTTACCCAAATGTCAGTGTAACTTTGGCTCACCAAATTTTTGGTAATTTAAGGGTCTTTTATTTATCGTTTTGATAAATAACACAGAAATTTAGATTATAAAGGCCAATATCCCACTAGAAACACTCATTTATGACAAATAACAATAAAAGTAAATCTGTACTACTATAAATTACCTCAAAAGTGAGCCAAAATTACCCAGGTTGACTGTACTTTTTACTTTTTTGACTTTTTCGACGTATCCACTTTTTTCTTACAATGTCTAAATTATAAAATATATGACTTGATTGTAATAGGTATGAAAAACAAGTTTCTTTTTTATTTGATTGAATGAATTAGAGCCAAGTTGTAGACAGTTTTGTCTACAGCATGAATGGGCTGGCTCAACCGGATCGTTACCACTGTCTCACAGAAAACCGATGTAAATTAGCGGCTTCCTGCTGCGGTTCGTACTGGTGAGTGAGATATCCGGAAGCCCAAATCCTCTCCCCTTCCCAATCCCTAATTATCCCTTTCCTTTAAGGTCGGCAACGCACCCATGAGTCTTCTGGTGATGGGCGTACATGGGCGGTGGAGATCACTTACCATCAGGTGACCCACTTGCTCGTTTGCCGGCCTATGCTATAAAAAAAAACACTGATATATATGAAACAAAATAGCTAAATATAAACACTATCAATACATAAATTAGTACAAAATTTACGTACATAATGCGTAGTTTTATACTTCAGATTTTCAATGAATTTCAAAGTCCAATATCCACTTCATCTAAACTATTAAAGTGTTCCATTAAGAGTAAGTAATCCATGCACACACACTGGACTAAACTCTACCGTTCCCTGAAGTAATAATGTACTTTGCTCGGTGGCTTGCTCTGTATTATTCAATGGGTCGAGCATAACACGAATTTCAAAATTAGTTTTCAAGACAAAATTACTTATAATTTTTTATCGACTATTTAAAAAGCTACATAAATCAAAGTTCTTTTAATTAATGAGGGCATATAATTTATTATTTATTTTCTTAATAAATTAGATTATTAATATGTACGAATCACATTCACATACCTTTACTTAATGTATAGGCGAAGGCAACAGATTTTTAATGTAAGTATTTTTTCATGAGCCGTAGTTTCCCGGGTTGTGAAATAATAATTATATATTTTCAGTATGAAACTAATAATTTAACATATAGTACCTACGCCAAAGCTGATTCTTTATGGTGCTGTATGGGGAAGAACGACCCACAGTGGAAAAGCACCGTTCATAATAAAACACCATAAATAGTAGGTACGGTTTTTGAGAAAAGTGATTAGAAGTTTGCCTAGATTTAATAATAAATATGTACATACAACGTATACAATGCAAGTCACAGATGTCCTCTTGTTACGATTTCGTTTCGTCATGATATAAAGTTATCTATTAAATATAAATACAGATCTATAGCCAATGTCGCACCAATGGTCTATTGTAGTAAATCACACACTAAATACATAATCACACATTTATGTGAAACACATCTAAAGCGATGACTTAATCATATGATAGGAAAGACTGCCACGCGGGCGGTGTGGCAAAATCTAGTATAGTATGGGTATAATTTACCACAAGAAAGATAACCGTAATGATAAACAAAGATTTATTTAAAATCTTAAATATATTTTAATAAATAATTATACAATTCACGTTCAAATATTATATAATCGCGTTGAGAGATACAAATTCCAATAAACATTTTGATACATTTCGTTAAATAAAAATATGTACTTCGTTAAATGTAATAGCATGTTATTAGTTCATTTATTTTCCAGGGCCTGGTACCAAGCTTGACAGGTTTCAGCAGCGATTTCACACAGAGCTGATAAAGCTCTGCCGGCGGAGTCATATTCTGAAACATTTATTTTTATTCTTACCACGTGCTTTAAATGTACATACTTAATTAAATGTTCTTCCTGTCTTTCTAGAAATTTTCCCTCATTAAACGATGCAATTTTTATTGGTACTAGTATTGTAATATTGTGTTTAGTTTAAATGACGTTATCCGGAAGATATGTGACCTCGTTAAGGGGTTAGTCCTATGAAGTGACATAGTCGTATCAACGGGGTGGTCTGGGTAGCCTTCCCCAGAGTAACCTGCCTCAGAAGCCCACTAAAAACCTCAGATGACCTCATAGCTTTAATAAATTCTAACCATGGCTCCCTGTTTAAAACTACTGTAGCCAGTAATTTCAAATCGGACCCTTCTCAAAAATTCTTATTGCTACGGCCTTTTGAGCTTTTAAAAGTGTAGTGCTTAAGTAGCTTATGTATTAAACTACATTTAATAACTCTTTACAACGTCAAGTCAGACCAAACTAGATGGTTCGTTATAATGTAAGCTCTTGGAAGTTATTTCTCATACTCACCGATATTGCCTCTCTTTCCAAATATTGATCCATTGAAGGGCGGCTTTCTGTAGTTTGCTTCAGCATTCTGAAGAACGCACAAAGCTACAGCGAACATGAAGACTGCGATTATCACACGCATTGCTGGTATAGAGAATAATAAAGATATTAATGGTGTAGCGATATTGTAGACCAAGCACATCCCTTACATATCTCAGAAGAATTGATGGGTTCGGGAAAGAAATTCCAAACAGTCGTTTTCTCATCTTGGCGGTAGCCTTATGTTGATGAAGGAATATGTTTGTAAGAGCTTATTGGTTTATTTATTTGGGACTCCGGATATCTCACTTACCTTACGAAACGCAGCAACAAGCCGCTACTTTACGTCGATTTTTTTGTGAGACAGTGGTTACAGACACTGTCGAGCTGGCCTACTCACGCTGTAGACGAAAGTGTCTACAGCGTAACTCTGCCACATATACATTTGGTACACCCTGTATTTAAGTCGGGATAGGCAGAAACGCGAAAAATCCTCAAGAAAATCATCGGCATTTGAAGGGAAGTGAATGGTAGTTATGCCCTGGATTTATGCCCTGTAGAAGGTGGACTATAAAGGAGAACAAAGATCTCGAATTTTTTTTAACCAATATGCTTAATAAGAACTTGTAGAGATTCTCCGAAAGGATTTTCAATTGCTTTATGCTTCATTATGCTAGCTGGACTTATGGATGAAGTGGCAATAACTTACTTCTGAGATATGTTTTAAGCTAAAATCACTTCTGTTATAATCCAAGGACAGCGATGTACTGATGTCATACGTTATTTCCCTCGTCTTTTATACTAAACATTTCCACGATGTAGGTGAATTTTCTATTATTGAATTACAGTGTAATTTTCTGTCTTAATAAAGTTGGCAAGAATCTGTTCGTCTTCAAGTAACGAATAGGTTTTAATCCCTTGGAGATACGTACGTGCAATTTGTGAGATAATGAAAAACTTGAAAGCAATATGTGGCTTGTTATAGTCAATATTGTGTTTCGTATTGGATCTCCAAATAACTAGCGGCATATTTATCACTGTTTAATTTCCGTATAATCAAGAAAACCGTGTGCATGTTAAGGTTTTTTATTGATTGAAATAAACAATGTGTCACAGTAAAGTGTGATATGTAATCATAAGGAACCATAAGGAATGTATAGTATCCGATAAATATTTCACCCCTCGTAGTACCAAATCCAATTGCATAGCTAAAACACAAAAAAATATTTTCTTTTTCATCCAATTAGTAACTTGTCGATATTCGACTTGCAACTTTGGACCACACTAAATGATAAACAGCTGAGCTTTGTCTCGCTCCAGCATTGCTATTTATCTCATGCACTTCACATAACGTCACCTAATCTACAAGGATGTGATTGATCTTATCGATCGTAATAAACCAGTGATTAAAAATATAGCGTGAAATTTTATTTAATATTTTATCTACATTTTGATAACATCCGGTCGTCATCCGGTATTAAAGTATGTACTCGCTATCAGGTGTATATAACTCATAAATATGATACCTTTCTATATCACGTTGTTGTATACGACCTCATATAAAATTAGTTTGTGATACACCTACGTTCTGGCGCGAAATGCTAAATGAACATCGTGAAACATTTCAGATGCATTATGTCTGGCAGTAGGCTTGTATTTGCCGCAGAACAGATTATAGCTAGAAAAGACCTTGATATACAGGGTTATTTTTAAAACACCAGCAACCTCGCAGGGGTAGATAGCTGTCCCCATACGGAACAACTTTTGTTCTACGAGTTTGGATATAACTCAATATATTTAAAAAAAATGATTTTACAAGTTTTTGTTGTGTCGTGTTTTTCTTCGTAGTATGCGGCGCGGCGCGGCGTGCGCGCGCGACTCAAAGGCGCCGCTCAGCTGAGCGGCGCGTTGACCTTCAAAGGAGCTAGCCCGGTTCCCCACGCTTCGCGTATTTGTTTACGTAATCTGCGATGCGCGTTGTAACAATCAAGACGGAAATTAAATGAATACTTATTTTTGTATGAAAATAAAATCTAACAAATTATCAAAAGTCGTAGAACAAAAGTAGTAGCTTATAACCTTAGGAATCTACCCCTGCGAGGTTGCTGGTGTTTTAAAAATAACCCTGTAGATACATAATTATATTTCAGATCCATTCAGAACTATCGTTGTACCTAGTAGTTGTAGTGTACGCTACACCTGATGATAAGTGTAGCGCAATCCAAGAATAGTGTCGACCAACGATAAACAATGTGTCCATCGTAGGTCGGCAAGATCATGCCGGCCTGCCATAGTTCCTGGGATGAACTACGGGGTCCCCGCTAATGGAATACTGGCGACCCCGCAGTATCTCATCCCAGGGCCAAGGGGGAGGGGAAGGAAAAAGGGATGGGAAAAGGGTTAGGATCAGGGGGCAAGCCCCCTGGGGAGAACCAGATATACACTGGCTGACCCTGGAACGCGACCCACACAAGGTGGACCACTATGGCAGGTTTTAGCACCAGTGTACGGTGGTCGCTATCCGGTCGGATACAAGTATCCTCCCACCAGCAAAATTGATGATTTCGTGCAGTGGAATATGGTCGTGGTTGCCGCTTAACAGTTGCTGGAGCTGGAGATCTTTATCAAAGAACAACTGTTAATACTCTGCCTTGTAGTTCGTTCCACCCTTCGCTATGCTATCGCCTATCTACATTTTTAAACGACTTCAAAAAGAGGGAGGTCCTCATTCAAATAATTCCTATGGGTATCTTTTATATATTATTAAAGCATCATAGAATATATACTTTCAATTAGAAGACAAACAAAGAGCCCGCGCTGAGCATAATCTTATGCACTAACCAAGTTATAATCCCAAGAGGTCCGTTCCCAACTTTGTCAATATGCGGTCAATATACGCTAATCCAATAATTGAGGGTGGACGCTGCCGTCACACCCCTGTTAGGTCGTATAAATTGGCGCGAAAATCGTCTCACAGCATCAGTTGACATCTGCCAACAGTTGAGTTACCAGCTCAGAAATATCAGACTTTAAGGTATTTTTTTCGCTTAAGTCTAATTTTTTTTGTCTCATTTTTCAAGACTGTTTTAATAGCAAATGCATTCTAAGCTATAATAAAAATATGAATAGCTTTCAGGCATTCAATTCTATACAACCCACAATATATATTTTCCAATTAGATAAGATTTTTTGGGCAATATAATACATATTACACAACTATTCGTTGTTTAAGTTTGCTTGATATAAATTATTTCTTAAAGTTTGTTAATTTACTTCTCTCATCAGCACCATCTTGCTAAACATTATTAATGCTCTAAGACCGTTGCAATCATTGTTTGATTGTCATAATATAACTTTATATCTTCATATAAAAACAGTCAAATAAATCTTCAGTACCATTTTAGGCATTACGCTATTCGTAAAATATTATTTTCAGATGTCCGGAAACATGATAAGGTTTACCATCAGTCTGTTCTGTGTTGTGGTTGTGCTGTTATCTCTTGTCGAGATCAGCGAGGCCAACTACAAAAATGCTCCCATGAACGGCATCATGTTTGGCAAGAGGGGACCTTCCGGTTAGTAAGATTTTTTGCAAGTTGATATAATGTATCATTGTTTTATTCATTGCTAGAACTTAGTAGTATAAATTGGATTATGTATATCCAATTTAAAGGGGATTTTAGAAAACATACATGACATTATTGACTATACTGGCTATTACTCAATGTCTCGAAAGTACAAAGTCTAATATTCAATGCCTCGATTTCGTCTCAAATTGCCTGAGTGTAATTAATGACTTGTTATTAGTTGGTATTCTGTTTTAATTTCGTACTTTTTTTTACAGATTATGATCCCCGCGGCAAGACTTTTACGGCTCTCTGTGAAATTGCTACTGAGGCTTGCCAGGCGTGGTTCCCTTCCCAAGAAAACAAGTAAAGAGAAATTATAAATTATCTCAAGATGACAATACCTCGATTCACAATGGAATTTAGATTTATTTGTTATAAGTACGCTTGTGAACAAATTGCTTTCATTTAACGTATTTAGTATGACTATAAAGGATACATTATATTTTAAAGGCTGGATTGTACTCTATCAATGCAATAAACCGCTTTAGTGATGAATACTTTATTTATATTTTTTCTAAGTTGTTTACCTTTAGAAATACTACGCTATATCAATCCCATCCTTTTTACTAGATAATAATCGTTCATTTAAATGTTTTCAAACATAACTGAGGCTGTTTGAAATTTACATCAGTACGCCATGAGACGACAGATTTTCTATGCTAACAAGAAATAGCAGTAATTTGTACTGTCACAACATGTTTAATCATTCCTATTTCCTATTGTCATAGCATAATGATCAAAAACCTACACAAAGACAATGTGTGGCGTACACACATCCATATGCTTGAAGTATATGCACACTACGCCGATGGGCATCGTGTTTACATACATTTAGTCAAGTAGTGCGCGTTCACAGTCAAAAATACAGCTAATCGAGCTGTTGGTAGCTAGGCTGTACAGGATACTTGGCGTCTCTTTGCGAGGAGCTAAAGACTGCACAGGAACAAAAATTCAGTATTATGAATATTATCATATAGTACAGTATAGTAGAGGACCATGGATAGTCGTATTTTCTATGGAGTGAGCGGCTCAATTCCAAGCTGTTTTGTCTTCCAAAAAATGTTTAACATTGTAGTAACCATTTTGGCAAAGGTTCTGTTTAATAAATAATTTAAATTTATTTAGGCTTAATTCTTGAAAACGGCAATAGACAACCATACTCAACATAATTAATTGTCGTTGTATTAGGGATTCCCGGGGTGGTTTTCATATATCAGGGTAACGTGATAAAGGAGAGACGGTGTTGCGGTTTTCATAACTAGCGAAAAACCCAGCATTTGGACTTGTTTCTGTATACCATTAAAAGTTCCACTGTAAGTCGGTACCGGCAGTCAACGTGTTAACTTTTGACAAAAATAACACGGATTGAAAAAAAATAACCCGTTTTCTACCGACCATTAAATTGCAATAATACATATGTATGTACCGACTCAAAGTTGTTCATTTCATCGGGTACAGTCAACCTGGGTAACTTTGGCTCACTTTAGAGGTAATTTATAGCAGTACGGATTTACTTTTATTGTTATTTGTCCTAAATGAGTGTTTCTAGTGGGATATTGGCCTCTATAATCTAAATTCCTGTGTTATTTATCAAAAAGATAAATAAAAGACCCTTAAATTACCAAAAATTTGGTGAGCCAAAGTTACACTGACATTTGGGTAACATTAATAAGTATGAGGAGTTGATGAAGAAAATCTCTAATTTATGTAGTTTTTTTTACTCCTCGGTAAGATTAGCTTGTCATATTGATAAAAAAAATACATTTCGTTTATATCACTATCTCCTTTTTAGTGGCAACGTAGCGTTGCCATATTAATACAATATTAAACTGCCTGGTTTATCGAAATCAACTTCTATTTTATGGACCTCTTAAATCAAGTTATTATTGTATTAATCAGGTTTTGATGTACTTATAATTATTGAGCAATGCCTAAAATAATAAAACAAACTCAATCACATATAAAAAGAAACATAATATCGGCTCTCAATTCCCCCATACCATGTATAGAAATTGATCATCAAACGCTTAAGAATCGCCTCATTTTGTGATTTTAGATCCTCCAAATCGACTAACTATATTTCGAGGATGACAATTAAATATGTCAAGCTTTGATGGCCACTTCCACCCTTCAAAACTTTTTTGCATAATTGAAATTTTCACGCATTGTCTGTCCTCGCCCCGAGCTAATGTTACCCCAAATGGACTGAAAATGAAACGGCTCGAAGATTAATTAAAGATTTTTTAAAAAATCTATCAATATCGCTGGATATTTCAGTGTTATTACATAAAAAACATATGATTCTTCAACATAAAACTGAACTCGCCTTCTGTAGTTCTTCTGTAGTAATTGCTATACACAACTTTTTAGCAAGTATATTTCTAACTCTGTTTACCGCCCAAATTTTGAATGGTGAGAAAAAAATATATATTTGATAAATATCAATTGTCACTGCAGGTTTCGTTCAAAAACACTTTTTGCCTTTATAGATTAAACAACTTATTATTATACAGTGATTCAGTAAGCATGGAAAAAATTAAACGTTCAAATACAAGTTAGTGAGTCAATGTTACATTGAAAGCTTAAGTTACCCAGGTTGACTGTACGTATCTTTAAAGTAAAAAAATGAGGTCATAAAAAATGATGCGTGGAACGAAACGTACCTGTTCTGTAACCTAGATTTGAATATTTTATCATGGCAGCACCGTGGGAACATTGTAGATAAAGCGGACTTTCGATTTGTATTGTAATGTTTTTGTCATCGTAATACATTCTAACAAGAATTTTAATTCCTCATCCGTAGTAGATTCTTCATAAAAGTGATATTATTATGTTCCGTATGTGTAACTTAAATGTGATAGATAAAAAGTGATAACACCGGACCTAAACGTCAATAACAATGCAGTGACGTTACGCATTTTTCCGAAAAGTTAGCAAATTCCAATCTACCTTAATTTTTCCTAAAATGGAATATAAAAGTTATGAACTCGTGGTGAAATGAAATAATTAAGTGATTTTTATTAACCACATTACGATAAAATACAAAAATGACAACGAAGGAGCTATACACCAAGGTAATTTTAATGTTTTTGTCATGTTTTTTTAAATTCCAATATTGAATTTGGAATGTATGCAGAAAGTAACCTCCTTTTATTAATTTTGGCGCCAATATATAATATTTAATTTAATTTGATCATCAATTTTTATAATAATAAAGGATTTTATTATCAACTAATTATTTAATGTATAGAAATTACATCAGAAATTTTATCATACCATTCTACGAGTTTTGAAGAACGAACTGCTCTATGTTTCTGCTGTCTCGAATTTGGAATATTCATATCCCATAATAAATAAATTCAGAGTTTTTGATGTGAAATATGTCCTGTCTACCAATGTCCTGCAAAAAAAGTTCTTAAAGAATTGCTGTGCATATGTTTAATTTTTAACATGATGTAATCTCTACACAATGTCCTATCCAATTAAACATAACAATTTCAAACAATTCAATTAATTTGCCTAATATCTTTGATTATTAAAAATCATTGCATTAAAATGTAATTTAAATGTATTTTCTTATCTATTTGTTGTTGATTTAAGAATACATTCTTTAGAGTAAGAAAATAGATTTTTTAGAAATCCATGGTCAGGATTGTTTCAGTACATTCATTTCAGAACCCCAACAATCAAATCAATTCACATTGGAATACACTAATGATGTTATTTTTAAGCTGTATTTGAATAAATCCTGGAGCAATAAATTATTATATATTTTTTTTATAAAATCTATGTTCAGTACGTCATTCAGGTAGAGATTTTACAAAAGAGCATATTTAATTGTCTTAGTATAAGAAGTTTTATTTTGTAAAAGATATTTAATCTGTAAGTGTTGGTATTTTAGAAGTTGTCTATCAGACTGGGCATATACACATGTAAATGCTTGCATGTGCAACTGCCTCCTGTCTACAAAATTCCATTTATACCTAATGGGAGTTTGACATGTGTCATGTGTCATGTGAATCCCTTCATTTAAGGATGCCCTCCCTTTTCCCATGCTTGTTGGTGTGCCTTTTCCTGGCAGCCTATAACGTGGTGGTTATTCCAAAGCTCCCTTAATTTTAAGTTGTCTTATTAATGACAAATGTTCTGTACTTGACCTGTCATAAACGCTTTCTTAGCCTACATGATGAATAAAGATTTTGATTGGTTTGATTTGTTAGTGTACAAGAAACTACCAAAATATTTTTTTTTACACTTCAAATGCTAAATGGTTAAGCACTGAAAGACGACTGTTGATTATTTTTAGAATTTGATTATCACTACACTATCTATCATCTAAATATGAAATACTTAATTGACAATTAGTTTATATCCATTTCTGATAAATAAGTGGATTATTTCGATAAATTACTAATTTATGTCTTGAGTGTGTCAAAACATCTTGAGCTTTGTAGATAATGTCTTTAATATTGTGAAAAAAAAAATTTGGAGAAATGCAATGCATCCTGCAGGCTTATTGTCTCTAAGAATATATGAGTTAGCTAGACTAGATAGACACAAATTAGCACACATTTTCATCTAAAATTAATTTATTGTCACTTAGGTACTTTTAAATTCTGTTAACCTTTAATGGTTGAGGTGGGGGCCTGTCAGGTCTAGCGAAAGTAATGAAGTCGAGATATTCCCCCTCCCTCGAAATATGCACATTGTACATCGGTTTCTCTACCAATACAAATATTGAAAAATAAAATAGGATTAAACACAAATTAAAATAAATAAAAACACCCAACAGTTACACACATAGTCCTGACCCCACAGTAAGATACAAGACTTATAAATTAAAAATGTTGTCAAATGTTGACGAAAACCTTGACCATTTTACCATGTAAAGTGGCAATTATGGTTTATGTGTGCGCTCTACATGTAAATTTTATATTTCGATTCATCACATTCATAACTAACGTAAAACTCTATGCAGTCAATGCAATTGTGGAAGATGACATGATGTTCCATTCATTAGTTTACTTACTTTTATAACCAGCATGTCTGGTTTTGTGGGCGAGTGGCCTGCTATGAAATTTTGGGTGCCATGGATTTTATTTTCACACTGAGACAAATAACCATGCATCTGCTTTTTTTTACAATAAAATATTTTTTTTCAAATTTATTAAAATTTATTTTCTATTCTTTAGTTAGATTTTCGATAAATGTGTGTTTTTTAGTTTCTTTAAACTATTATTTATTTTCCATATTTTAGAAATCATATATTGCTTTTCTAAATTGTCATTGGTCCTTGATGAGTATGCCCAATATCGATTTAATCTGACATTTTGAAGGAAGTTAAAATCATGTTCAATGTTTCCGTTACATACTAACATACTCACATATGTATGAAGCTAATAAAAGCGTGTTAAAAAGTAATCACTTATACTATTAAAACCACATTGTAAGACATCAATACCAGACATAAATGACCGGTAATTTATTCCATTCTAGGCATATTGACTCTAATAAAAGATTATTGTTTGATAATATTATGAAAACATTGACATCAACAGTTTTTGTGATTCTTAGAATATCAATGAGTTTACAGAATTAGGTTTGTTGTTTGCGTTTTTATTAAATGTTATTATAGACTATCATGACATTGTATAAGAAATAACTTTTATCCGATTTAAAGGCTTCATTAGTCGTATTGACAACAAACTACGTTTGAGAAACGCGAGGAATTGGGTACAATTTTCAGATCAGGCAATCACAATTTTATTGATTATCGAGTTTTTAATTTTCAAAATTCACACCTGAAATGTCGGGTACTGAAATTTGGTCTGGTATGGCGATAAGTACACTTATCACTTATCACAATATGGGACGAAAATTAGCTAGGCAAAACAGGTTTAGGACCAGTTGCAACACTGCCTGCCTCTTCGGGGTTAATGGCGTAAGCTTATTGTGTTATGTTTAAAATATTAAGGGCTGCCAAGATCCGCCCATACTTTTATAAATCTCGTCGATCCCCATAGAGCAGGCGAATACAATAGATTAATTCATTCTACAGCAGCCTCTCCTATTAATTCTTCAGACTAGGTATTATACTAGACACCGTTATGCGTCCTTTGTTGTAAAATATTATAATTATCATAATATACCAACCGTTTTAAACGAATTTATTGAGTTGATAGTATGTACAGCTATAAATAAATAGCATTGTGACGATGTAAATAACATTCTCTGCAAGTATATAACACGTTTATAAGAACTTTGTGTTGAAACTTGCCGAACAAGCCGTGACATCATCGACAACTACCGCAATCGAAATAAAATGATTATCGATAAATTGATTCGTGATAGCGATACATATGCTTTTAATTGAGTTTCTGTTGTAAATTGTAATGTATAAACTGCATGTTTTATCAACGCCTAAGGGGATAGCTCAGCGGGGAGTGGTACGGACTGTCGAGGCGAAAGTCGCAGATTTGAAACCAGCCCCAAGAGCATACACCTCTGACTCTTCTAAGTCACGTGTATATTAATTGTTAATTATCGCTTGCTTTAACGGTGAAGGAAACATCGTGAGGAAACCTGCATACCTGAGAACTCGATAAGATTTTTCGAAGTTATGTGAAGTCTGCCAACCCGCATTAGGCCAGCGCGGTGGACTAAGGCCTAACCTAACTACATACAGTAGAGGAGGCCCGTGCTCAGCAGTGGGACATGTATAGGGCTAGTATTATTATTATTATTAAGGGGATATGCATGCGGACGACAAAGCGATCGGCAGCTGTTTTGTCGTGGCGATTGTCGTGCTACTGACATGACATGCACTTACGAGGTGGTAGGTCCCTCGTATGCGTGAGGCCGTCTGGGTTTTTACCGCTTTGTCTATTTTTGGCGCCAAACAACAGTTTGTAAGCATTGTGTTTCGTTTTGAAGAACATTGAAGCCAGTGAAATTATTGAACATTATGACAACATCTTATGTCTCGGGGTGAAGCGCGCAGTTCAGTGCCATGCAGTGCTTTGTATTTCAAAGTTCTGTGTGGTGTTGCTTCTGTTTATGGGCAGCAGTGGCGGATTTATAGATTTGCCGCCCGTAGGCTATTAAATTTTTGCCGCCTCTAAATTTTGATATCTTAGTACACAATCATATCAATTTTCTATCAATAAAAGTCCAACTTTATAATTTGTGCTCCATCATCCTCGTTACATCAACTTTTCCCATATAGTTATTATTATTGAGAACTATGGTACCGTGTTAGATCCTTGATTATTTTTACAGCAAAGAATTATCAAAAAACATTATTTTAAGGAAAAAATATCTCAATCATATACCACTTTTAAAGTAAGGTAAGGTATGTCTTAAAACTATATACAATACTTACATAATATGAATTAAGCTTACGTAAAAAAACATACATTTGGCGAACGTTAACATTTATTATTACACTCACAGTTTAAAAACAATACAATAAATGTATCTTTTCTTAATTATTTGTTAGCATTATGATTTAAGTTAAATTATAAAAGCATTAAAATACTTTTTTGCGAGACTTCGAATTCGCAAAATCATTTATTATATCGTCGTACGAAATCTTGTTCATTAGCTCTGACTCTATGCACAAGAGAGCTAAAGCGTTTAGCTTTTCTTGACTTAAAGTCGATCGTAGGTAGTTCTTTACTCTCTTCAAGCAAGAGAAGCTTCTTTCACCTGAACAATTTGCCGCTGGTGTACAAAGAGCCATACGAAGTGCTATATCCAAGTTTGGATAAATGTTTCCTAGATTCTGTTCTCGCAGGAATGAAGACAGACTTATTAATGATCCAGAAATTGGTTTTATTGAAATTCTTTCAGACGAAAGGTAGCTTTGAAAGTGTAGTAATTCCTGAACTAAGTCTGTTTCTAAATCATTAGGATACATTTTTTTTTAAAAACTGGCTTTTTCCGTCAGAACTGATGGTAACAACTCATTCATTTTGGTAAGAAATGAAAATCTTTCGTAAAATCCTTGATAAGCCTCTTGCCGTTTTGCTAACTCGGATATGAGTCTATCTATGACAACGAGAAACGTATTAACCCTGAAGTGATCACTCGCAGCTATTTCAATATCTTCATCTGGTGTCTCATCAAATCTTTTTTTTCTTTTTGGTTGTCTTTTTTTCATCTCTCTTGTATATTCTTTCGATACACTTAACTCGATCGCCTTTTCTTCGAAGTACTTGAAATTCTCTCGTTCAGCTATGAAAAACTTACGAAGTGATTCGTAAAGATCAGCAACGGTAATCAAATCTATGTTAGAAGTCTGAATTTGAACATTCACTTTGTTTATTCTCTCCAAAAAAACATCCCTTACAACAACCATTACCTATTAAAAACTAAAAATTAGTCAATTTTAGTCAGTATTTTTTACGCATAAAGAAATTACTTTCTGAAATTGAATTTGACAAGTTGCAAACTTACTGCAGCAATTATGATTAGACCATCGATATTATATCAAGATTGAATTGGGTAAGCAGATCTCATAATTATTAGGTACACGGAGAAAAAAAAATTGGTGTGTGTTGTGGGACACCAGGTAGGAACGAAGTTCCTTCGGCTAATGTACAATCGACACAAATTGCAAAAAATTCAAATTATCAACTAAAATAACAAAATATGTCTCTTTATTTTTGTTTGACAACATAAAATTACATAGAAATAGAATAGAAAAATAGAAATAAAAAAAAGACGTGTGGCGCTCGGAGACTGCCGCGGTAAAGCTATTGTATAGCATTTTATATCAACTTATCTTTATATATATAATTCTTCTGTGAGTGTGTATGTTCCTGAACTTCTCTTAAACGACTGGACCGATTTTGATGAAATTTTTTGTGTGTGTTCAAGGGGATCTGAGAATGGTTTAGATTCACAATTTTGTCCGCTGGATAATGTTTTTTTAATTAATTTTTAATTTATTAGTAGTTGTTGATTTTGGAATGTTCATTTTCCAGTACAAACTGTTCCTGGGTACTATAAGCGCAGGTATAAACCGGATGGTTAACGTTGCGAAGCTTGCCGTGATGACGGGTCGTATAGCGTCTAGACTGGACAGGGACAGGACAGGGACAGGACAGTGAGACAGGACAGTGAGACAGGAAAGTGAGACAGGACAGTGAGACAGGACAGTGAGACAGGATAGTGAGACAGGACAGTGAGACAGGACAGTGAGACAGGACAGTGAGACAGGACAGTGAGACCGGACAGTGAGACAGGACAGTGAGACAGGACAGTGAGACAGTACAGTGAGACAGGACATTGAGACAGTACAGTGAGACAGGACATTGAGACAGGACAGTGAGACAGGACAGTGAGACAGGACAGTGAGACAGGACAGTGAGACAGGACAGTGAGACCGGACAGTGAGACAGGCCAGTGAGACAGGATAGTGAGACAGGACAGTGAGACAGGACAGTGAGACAGGACAGTGAGACAGGACAGTGAGACAGGACAGAGAGACATGACAGAGAGACATGACAGAGAGACAGGACAGAGAGAGACAGGACAGTGAGACAGGACAGTGAGACAGGACAGTGAGACAGGACAGTGAGACAGGACAGTGAGACAGGACAGAGAGACATGACAGAGAGACATGACAGAGAGACAGGACAGAGAGACAGGACAGTGAGACAGGACAGTGAGACAGGACAGTGAGACAGGACAGGACAGGGACAGGACGGGGACGGGACGGGGACGGGACGGGACGGGGACAGGACGGGGACGGGACGCGGACAGGACGGGGACAGGACGGGGACAGGACTGTCCAACCGGAGGGAGGTGGGAGACGACCTGACTTAGGTCGTCGAAGTCAATTAAATGTGCGACGGGCTACCTCACGTGCAATGGCGCAGTACCTCACTTAATTGCATTTAATGTAAATAAAACATTTGTATTAAGTTTTGACCACATTTTACACAAATATATTATGTAGGTGATACGAAGTTCACCGGGTCATCTAGTGTAATTATAAATAATAACGAGCTAGCGCAATCTTTTAAAAATCGAAGGAGTATTTTTATATACTTCAATTATAACTGGCTGAATGAATTTCATTTTAAATGTCTCTTTATTTTTGTTTGACAACATAAAATTACATAGAAATGACTGACATTAAAATTGACACATTGACTGTCGCGCCTGCGCACGTCTCATTTAACGCTTTTATTCCACGCATTTTTTCCACGCATTTTTCTTACGGTTTTACTATCACATTTTTTTCAGTTCGGTCACGCAGCGAAATGCCTATCCCCTCCAAGCCTGCCGTAAGGAACTTCGTTCCAATTATAGCAGTTATCAGTGAAGAATATAATATGTAAAAATTACTAAATTTCGATTATAATATCGAATCGCTATTGCAATATTCTAAAAGTTCATAATCATTAATGTATAATTAGTAAAGCGTTTAGGAATTGTTCATGCAGAGATGTAGAAATATTTATTAATTAGCACTGTATATGAGAATATTTAGATTTTTGTTAAATATTTTAATTTCTCTCCAATTTTCAAAATTCGTATTATGTGTGTGTATAATTTTTTTTTTGGAACGAAGTTCCTTACGGCAGGCTTGGAGGGGATAGGGATTTCGCTGCGTGACCGAACTGAAAAAAATGTGATAGTAAAACCGTAAGAAATATGCGTGGAAAAAATGCGTGGAAAAAATGCGTGGAATAAAACCGTTAAATGAGACTTTTTTTAAACTTAATTTGATATCTAGCACACAAAGTTAAAGTCGAAATTCCGTTAATAAAACAGATAGATAACTTATGACATTTGGAAATGTAGACGCGGTTTGAAATTTGAATTTGAATTTTTGATTATAGAACACGGCCGTCCACCGTTTAGTAGCCAGTCTAAGTCTAAATTAATAAGTTTTTATTTATAATTACATAAGTTGATAAAAAATGCTATACAATAGCTTTACTGCGGCAGTCTCCGAGTGCTACACGTCTTTTTTTTATTTCTATTTTTCTATTCTATTTCTATGTAATTTTATGTTGTCAAACAAAAATAAAGAGACATATTTTGTTATTTTAGTTGATAATTTGTATTTTTTACAATTTGTGTCGATTCTAAATTAGCCGAAGGAACTTCGTTCCTACCTGGTGTCCCACGACACACACCAATTTTTTTTAATTTGTAAACCGAAATAAAAAATGTATGAACAAAATTTGCCGCCCCTTAAAATTTGCCGCCCTAGGCTCCAGCCTACTCAGCCTACTGGTAAATCCACCACTGATGGGCAGGTGTGACGCTTTCCATCAGGCGAGCGCCTTGCTCGTCTCGTTATTCAATCAAATAAATAAAAAAAATGACAACTTAGTATTACAAATAATAATACACGGTTAGTATTATACACGTCGCACTGCTGGGCACGGACCTCCTCTACTGAATGAGAGGGGTTAGGCTTTAGTCCACCACACTTGCTTAATGCGGCTTGGCTGACTTCACATAGGTAATTTTGAATTTTTTGTGAAACTTCTCAGGTGTTCCGCTCGCCCGAAAGGCCAGTGAAGCTGTAGAAAGCCGACTCGCGTCAGGTTAACAGCATAAATAGTCACATCGAAAAATAAAAAGAAACCGCAACCGCAAATATGTCATTATAGCATTACACTAGGCATGACCTAAGATGACACGCTATGTGAACGGCCCACTATTACTTGTACTGAATTTTCAGTCTGGATTCAGGCGTAATGTAATAGCAAAAGATAGATAGACCTTTTAGACCTCGATCGCACAATTTATCGAACTGTTACGATTTGGCGCCCCGCTTCACCGAGCCGCCCGTATGTGTGTGTACTATGGCCGTGTGCACTTCATGTTTAATTTCATGTGTCATGCAGCATTTTGCCGGGTATCACAAAACAGTACTGTTACAGTACGCAGTCGTGTTATATTACGCGTCATGCATTACTCACAGTACTTCACATTTCTATCATGCAACTAAAATTCGGTTACGTGCGATTATTTGTCACGTTACAATTACCTATTACGCTATTTATCTAAACTGGATATCCCATTAATGCGTATGTTGAAACATGGACGTTTGGCGATACTCCAAATGAAGGATTGATGCTATCTGGATTGGCCGATGATATTATACTAAAGCTTTGACTCCTGCGCCAAAAATCTAACAAAACTAATAATGATTAGTTAAAATATTCAAAATCGTGCGTGTGCCGTTATCCGTTAATGAGTTTTATATTTTCGCTGCTACTTCATCATATTTTAACCAAATATGATGACGCACTTCGTCAAACCAGCGACCATTCGCTGGTTGGAGGTTACCAGATGGGGTTGGGGTGATCATTTTAATACCCCCGACTTGTTAGCGATCACTGTTAAGGGTTGAGAGCGCCTAAAGCGCTCAGCCAAAAATCCGGTGAAGCTGTAAAAAGCCGACTCGCGTAAGGCTAGCACCATAACGCCATACAACAACAAAAAAAGCGACCACTATACACATGGTGGAAACACCAGCCATAGTGGCTCGTTCAGGGGAGTTCAGGTCAGCCATTGTATATCCATTAACTCCATGCCTGTATATTGAAAATGCACTATACTTAACAGGTCCAATGAATTCACTTTGCCGTGCCAGGATAAAAAAGGGAAATTAATCTTCAAATTCAGTCCCCGGAAATATCACTTAACTTAAAAAAGTTCAAACGCATTGTGAAACTCATTTTGGAGTCGGTTAAAAATATACACTAGGTAATGACAATAGATTAACCAATAATAGCATAGCTAGTTACTTAGGCCTTCGAAATAAAACTAATTTAACGGGGTGGACCACGAAGGCTGAAAAGCTTTCAAAAGGTCGGGACCAAAATAAAAAACCGCGATAACATCCGTTTAAATTAGTTTCATTTCAATGAGTAACATTCGCGTAAACGTAAGCAATCATTACTTAGGCCTTATAAATATTTTCGTTGAAAGAACATGGTTTATTTATAATAAAAAACATTATCGCAGGAGATCCAGCACAGTTATAGTGTTAATTGATTTTATGAATACCTATCTGAGTAAATGATTAAATTGCAATTAACCTACGTGACGATAATTAATGAAAGGTCAGATTCTTGTCAAATTGCTGAGACGTTACCTGCCCTGTACCTACGCCTTGTGCCACCCTAGATTCTTTAAATGACTGCTACGTCCCGCTGTCTAAAGCAGGGATTCCCAAAGTGGTCGAAATCGGTTTCCCAGTTGTCGACAATCACGAAAACCGTAAAGTTATTAAATTTTTAAAGTAATTTTTACGAGTGGTAGAGCCACGCTGTAGACAGTATTATCTACGGCACGAATGGGCTGGCTCGACCTGGTCGTTACCACTGTCTCACAGAAAACCGACGTAAAGTAGCGGCTTGCTGCTGCGTTTCGTACGGTGAGTGAGATATCCGGAAGCCCAAATCCCCTCCCCTTCCCAATCCCTAATTATCCCTTTCCTTTAAGGTCGGCAACGCGCCCATGATTTTCTGGTGGTGGGCGTACATGGGCGGTGGAGATAACTTACCATCAGGTGACCCACTTGCTCGTTTGCCGGCCTATGCAATAAAAATAAAAAAAAAACCGCGATAAAATCCGTTTAAATTAGTTTCATTTCAATGAGTAACATTCGCGTAAACGTAAGTAATCATTACTTACGCCTTATAAATATTTTCGTTGAAAGAACATGGTTTCTTATAAAAATATTATCGCAGAATATCCAGCGCAGTTAATTGATTTTATGAATATCTAGCTGAGTAAATGATTAAATTGCAATTAACGAGACGATAATTAATGAAAGGTCAGTTTTTTTTTTTTATGTCCTGTCTCGGCAAAGTGACTACGCTACACCTGATGGTAAGTGTAGCGCAATCCAAGAATAGTGTCGACCAACAATAAACAATATGTCCATCGTAGGTCGGCAAGATCATGCCGGCCTGCCAAAGGGCCAAGGAGGAGGGAAAGGAAAAGGGATGGGAAAAGGGTTAGGATCATGGGGCAAGCCCCTTGGGGAGAACCGGATATACTCTGGCTGACCCTGGAACGCGACCCACACAAGGTAGGCCACTATGGCAAATTATCGATTCTCGTCAAATTGTATGATTGCTGTGACTTTACCTGCCCCGTACGCCTTGTGTCACCCTAGATTCTTTAAATAACTGCTACTTACGGCTGTCTAAAGCAGGGATTCCCAAAGTGTTCGATATCGACCCTCTGCAGCCCTGTGGCCAAAATCGGTTTCGCAGTTGTCGACAAAAACGAAAACCGCAAAGTTAATAATTTTTTAAAGTAATTTGGCTATGGGGGTCTGAGGTAATAGTTCATTTTGGAAAAGGGGTCTCTTGCCCTAATTAGTTAATCCCTGGTCTAAAGGCATACATATTGGGTCAATAAAACAACATGTATTGAGTGAATCCGATAAAATAGTCAGGAGCTTAATATCATGCAATTTAAAGCCACTATTAAGCGAAAGTTATGCAATAAAGCATATTATAAAATTTCGGAATATTTAGAAGATTTAAAGGAATAGCTTATAATAATAAATATGTGAATATGTTACTATATACGCTAATTGTAAGTAGTTTGGTTATGTCATGCTCGCTTTAATGTCTGTGCTTGCGGCGGCGCGGCGTCGTGTGCCGGGTCGGTCACTTCCCTGTAACATGGTTGAGGAGGCCGATGGCTGGCACATGCGTCATGCTCGTGAACGGGTGCTGCTTGTGTGGACTGGTCTGCCCAAGCTCTTATTGCGTGTTTAGTTGATTTATTCATATAGTTCTTGAAGATCATGCACAAAAAACTATTATAATCTAATTATTTTACTTTATGACGTTCCTCATTAGGATAAATTGAGCTGCTCTAACTCCAATAATTAATAATACTTCAATGTATGTAGTGCTAATATGTATTGTAATAAGTTTAGAAAAGAGCAACGTTAGTTTCTGGCCCGTTCTTCTTTAACGAATCAGCATTCCGAACTGGTGGTAGAGTTAAAATTTGACTGAATCTAAATGATGTTTGACATTTTACTGAATCAATAAATGATTTGATTTGATTTGATTTCTAATCAATTATGGCAGTCAAATCAGACGCCTATTCACGGCCTAATTCATAAAACATTGACGTAAGCTTCAAATTACGGAAACGTGTAACCTCAGCTAATAGGATAAGCTACGCAGGGGTAGCGAAGTGACCATCGTCGTATAATATCCTTATCGGTCCAGTGCCAGTGTACTTAAGCTGTGAAAACCTGGGTTCGATATCGGGCAAATAAATCTATACATATACAACGTGTTACAGAAAGCTGTAGTTAAATTCAGAGTATGGCATAAGTAACTAATAATAAAGTATAATATAAGATATAAGTATTTCAATAAGTTGAGATAAGGTAATTTATTGATTTAAATAATAATAAAAAAGATCAAGTCAGCTACCTTATTCTGAGAAAACTTTTAAACTAATCGCTGTTAAAAAAAAATGTGTAATATACCTTCGTTGCAGAATTTTTTGTCGAAGCAGAATTTGTATAAGTGCGCTCAACTTATGTAAAAAAAGTTATAATACTTGCTATTTTTATAAAATCTTTGACTCAAAATTGATTGCAGCGACATGTCGATGTCAATGAATCCTTAACTTAAATAATCTTTGTGAGCGAATAAAAAAAGGATTTATTATTTTTACAACGTTCTAAACGAAAAGTCGAATTAAAAACCATAAAAACGATGCCGTCACCACGCTGGCTTTCGGTCGCGCGAAAGCTTAATTCCGGTAGATTTTTGTATGTCGCAAATCTTCAAGGTCATGAATGTGTACAGTCTTAAATGTGGGACAAGCAGCCAGACATACGACGCGGCGCAGCGTAGGCTTCTAATAGGGTTACATACTCTAGGTACTGAACCCTAAAGACGATACCGTACCGAGCGATCGCTGGTGGTAGGATATTCATGTCCGCCCCGATAGCAACCACCGCACACACGGTGTTAAAACGTGCCATAGTGACCCATACAAATTGTGTGGATCGCGTTCCAGGATTAGCCAGTTTGTATCCGGATCTCCCGAGGGTTTTGCGAAATGGCTTAATGGTTGTTTGGGACGAGTATAAGAGTACATCCTTATATCCTTTTGCCTACATCTATCATCCGCCTGTTCTATAGCATGCCCCTCGACTCGCTTCTTCTCCCTTCGTTTAAGGATGCCCTCCCTTTTCCTATTGTTGGTGTGCCTTTTCCTGCCAGCCTATAGCGCGGCGGTTATTCCAAAGTTCCCTTAATTTTAAGTTAGTCTTATGACAAATGTTCTGTACTTGACCTGTCATAAGCGCTTTCTTAGCCTACATGATGAATAAAGATTTTGATTTTGATTTGATCACTCTCGCAGTATGAAGAAGCATTTATACAGGCCGGCATGATTCTGGTGACCACCGTTAAACAAATTGTTTGTCAATCGTTTGTCGCTGATTTTTTGGACTGCAATGCACTTACATCAGGTACAATGCAGTCTCTTTGCCGTGCTTCGATCAAAAAGCCTCGTGTCTTGTTAGGGCCTACAGTAAATCTAGTATAGTGTTGGAACACCGTTGCGCATTTTATTACGTTACTGCAGACCGCCTCTCACGTCATCTCCGTCGAGTCGGCGCGGCGCTTCGATTCGACCTTGTGACCCCATTCCGCAGCCACTACACACAACAACACGCCACTTCCTAATGTTAAGCCTTTGTAAGCTTGCCACTGCTTAACTGTTTTAAGCATTTTACTGATTATGTCCCTCGTATGAGAGATGCAAGTCTCTACGTTATACCTATTTGTATAGTCTGTCGCTAAATACGCTGTAGACATAAGCATTGTTGTTTTCCGGTTTGAAAGGCTATAAGGACATTTAAGGCCAGTAAAATTACCTACATTATGACTAAACATCCCTTCTAGAGTCGACTCTCGGCGTGACCCGTGAGGAACGCACTGCAGTATCATGCAGTACTTTAGCAATAGTTCACAGTTTAGAATGGTGTTTCAATTATTTAAAAGTAGGCGCGGCGCTCGCGACAAGACTATGTTAAAAAATATAAATGGCATCAAGTCCTTCGATATATTTGGTATAACTTTTGTAATTAGATAAATTGTAACTGAATTGTTCTGTACCAGGGTGCCCGGATATGGGTGGAGCATCCGGAAAAGGTATGGGAGAGCGGCACAGTGACCGCGGACTACCGCTCCGGTGTGCTCATCGTACAGCTCGACCAGAGCGGCGAAATACGGCAGATAAAGGTAAACACGACATGAATATCCTTATTATTATAGTCACCATCGTCAACCCGTCAGATATCACTCAGTCAATAATACCGGCAGGAGTCGTGAGCATAAACGTTGATAGGTGTTATTGGAGGTATGAAGAAGCGCGGTGCGGGCGGGCGTCGTCGCTTCACGATGCTGATGAGTCGATGCTCCTCGTCTATTGGACTCTCGACTTCCCCCACTAATGTCAATCTGTGTTCACGTCTCGTGCCGGTGATTATAACTGGTATTGGTTACGCGCAATGAAGCGAGCAGGTAAACTGACAAATGAATTGTCTGAAGGTATAACCGAGCAACATGACTTAACAAGTCTCTGGTAAATTTAAGCTGTCTTTTCACGCACACTCAGTGTATCCGAAAAGTAACAAAATAAATACATACAACTCTTCGTTTCTTATACTGACAGTCTCCGTGGCATAGTGGGCGAGTAACCCGCTGCGAAGCGCACGGGTTTGATTCCCGCACCGCGACAAATAATTGTGTGGTCCACAAATATTTGTTTAAGGTCTTGGTGTTTTTTCTTCAGAGGGTTGACATCAGGCAGGCGGCTGGTCGTAAAACTAAAAGTCAAATCTTTCTGTAATATGAGTTAAAAAGCATGTTGCGCCGACCCCTATGCGAGTCGGATAAATTGGAAGAATACTCTTATACTGAATATACGACCATAGCTTTAGTCTCAACACCCGTAGATCAAAGATAATTTATCATGTTCTCAGATCAAGGATGAAAAGCAAATGCCCCCGCTTCGCAACCCGTCTCTGCTGATAGGTCAGAACGATCTCACGTCATTGTCATACCTCCACGAGCCGGCTGTACTGCACAATCTTAAAGTCAGGTGAGTTGTAAATATAGATGTTGCAGTCGGGTCAAGCAAGCCTCGTATTGACACTATCTCGATATAAGGCAGTCAAAGCTGCCTCGACTTGAGTAACAGTCGCCATGAGAAACATTTCTCTCACGACGAGTCGTATATTGTTGCGTTACCTTTAACTCCTCTAACTGAGCTTCTTAGCTCAGTCCGAGGCAAGGCAAGATCCAATTGGTGAATTGAATTGGATCTTTTTATCGTAAAAAATCACTACGTGGTAATAATATACGTACACTACGTATTTGAGTGGTAGAGCCACGCTGTAGACAGTTTTGTCTACAGCATGAATGGGCTGGCTCGACCGGGTCGTTACCACTGTCTCACAGAAAACCGACGTAAAGTAGCGGCTTGCTGCAGCGTTTCGTACGGTGAGTGAGATATCTGGAAGCCCAAACCCCCTCCCCTTCCCAATCCCTAATTATCCCTTTCCTTTAAGGTCGGCAACGTGCCCATGATTCTTCTGCTGGTGGGCGTACATGGGCGGTGGAGATCACTTACGATCAAGTGACCCAATTTGCTCGTTTGCCAGCCTATGCTTTAAAAAAAAACGCTACTAAATATCTACGCTCTACCGTACAGATCACGTATTGGCGCTTTAGTATTTTTGTTCAGTGACGATATTATAACAAGAATTAATGAACCGCGATAAAGTTTAATCTGTAACTACTTCCTGCATAATCTAGACACAGGCGTCCTGTTGCCAATTCACATGTAAACCACAAGGACGGAACTGTTGTTTTTTTATTCAATTATTGAATAATTATGCAGATACGAAGTTGCGAGTCGAAATATTAACAAGTTCATTAACTTGTTGATTATTCGACATAAAAATTCTGCTTGTTTTGGTTCCAGTATTTTCTCGAACGTTTTTCGGTTTTTCATTTACATGGATCACACATACACTACTATAATTTATGGGCTTAGTCTAACTTTGTGTATTTTTAAGACCAGATTTTAGTAGACCAGGTCTACTAGCGGCTTTGCTTTCGTTTCGTTTTCCGGAGGCCTAAATCACCCTCCTTTTCCCAATCCCTTAACTACCCCATCCCTTTTTTTTTCCGGGCCCGGCAAAGTGACTACGCTACACCTGATGGTAAGTGTAGCGCAATCCAAGAATAGTGTCGACCAACGATAAACAATGTGTCCATCGTAGGTCGGCAAGATCATGTCGGGCTGCCAAAGGGCCAAGGGGGAGGGGAAGGAAAAAGGGATGGGAAAAGGGTTAGGATCAGGGGGCAAGCCCCCTGGGGAGAACCGGATATACACTGGCTGACCCTGGAACGCATGGTGGGCCACTATGGCAGGTTTTAGCACCAGTGTACGGTGGTCGCTATCCGGTTGGGTATCCTCCCACCAGCAGAAACCACATGCTCGTTTGCCGGTATATGCTATAAAAAAATCATTGTTAGTATTACTATGAAGGTCATGGTGAAATATTGTGTAATTATGTTTTCATTTAGTTCTAAATAAGGTCCTGGTCACAATAAAAAATGATATTTCGATAAATGTGATATATCAATAGGGTTCGATAAACGCATGCGATCATAATCCGACACTTGTTCCAATAAACAGCGAGTATTTGAGCGCAAGTAAGTATGAAATGTGACCTTTAACTTGTTTGTTTTGTGACAGAAACATTGTATAACCGCTCTAACCACATTCGATATTTAAAATGTATGGAAATAAACTCACCATACCATTTGAAATAAATTAGATTTAATTTATTGAAGGCCAATGTGTCTACAGCCTCTATAATTGCAAAATAAGTTAAGATAAATCTCTGACGGAAATAGAAAAAAAATATGAAACAAGGTTATGTTAAGATTATGTAGTCTTCTTTACACAGGATGTTGCAGAAAGGTGGTGCAAAAATTAAACCAAATAATGTTGGGAAATATTTGGTAATTCTTGTTGTATTTAATTTAAATATGTTATTGGCACTATGAATATTTTTAATTTAATGGTGGAATTACAAATATTTAAGATTTAATATTACACAGGTCATGCTATACAGTATGTGTTAAAACACGAATGACAGAATGTAGGGATGTGCAATACCTATGGTATAGGTTGCCAAATAGTGATGTTCGGCACATGATGATATTATTTACTTTAAAAATAGATAAATGGTGGTAGAATATTCATATCCGCCCGGATAGCGACCACCGTACACATGGTGTTAAAACCCAGCTATCTAGTAGAGTCAGATGTAGACAGTTTTGTCTACAGCATGAATGGGACAGCTTGAATGGATCGTTACCACTGTAAAAAGTGGCGGCTTGCTGCTGCGTTTCATGCGGTGAGTGAGATATGCGGAGGTCCAAATCACCCTCTGCTTCCCAGTCCCTTCATCCCTTCCCTTTGAGCTCGGCAATGCGCCTATGATTCTTCTAGAGTTGTGGACGTGCATTGGCGGTGGAGATCGCTTCCCATCAGGTGACCCACTTGATTTATTTGCCAGTTTATGCTATAAGGAAAAATCTACAGTCGACATATTACGTCAAAGCGTTTTAAATAGTTCTTTGACATTTACCAGCTGATTATCATAACATGGGTGTTAATTTGTAAATTTCAAGTTCCGTTGGTCAAAAGTATGTGATTTTATCTTTATTAGCAAGTTAAAACGTCCTCCATGTGTGAGGAATATTTGTTTAGCTCGTATGCTGGTGGGACGATACCTGATACATTATTTTGTACCGGATTGGACAGCGAGCATCGAAAACCAGCCATAGTGGCTCGTTCAGGGGTCAACCAATATACATCCTGTCACTTCAGATTGGCTTAATAGAGTAGTTGGCTTGACTTTTTTATTATTTTAATCAATAAGTTACGTTACCCAAAACCTATTTCAGAATACATTTCATTAATCCGTCCACACCGAAGTCATTTAAATCTGATGGAGGGGGCACTTGTCAAATAACAGACGACTCAAACTTTGAAGTGACCGTGGCAAATAGCCATTACGGTGCACGCGTGCGAGCGAGATAGTGAGATGTCCCCCCTACGCGCCTACCTTTGCTCATACCAATATTTAAAATTATAATTGCAGGCTCATTTTTGACCTGATTTTGATTGTTTTAACAAAATGGTTTCTTTTTCGTATTATTTTCTGTTTCATATAAAATAATGTATAATATTCAACATAGAAAACTACCCTATTCTGGCAATGGTCGAAGGATGCAATAAGGATGCAATAGGTCTTGATGGTCGACCTTATGTTTGTACAGTGGTGTTCTTGCCATCGGTTGCAGTGTAATTTTCTGTGCCAGAAAAAAAACAGAGAATCTCTTCTATACTACAATCTATACAAAAATACATAGGGATCACTTTAGACTGACTCAAGGTCGAAACCTGATACGTTTGGCTGCTAACCAATGGAACATCAAAACTCTTCGGAATATAATGTTGCCATTCAATTCCTTCTTTACAATAAAGGTACTCCGGACACCGGCCCCCGAATGGTGAACCCAATATCTAATATATAATTCCTAAATTCAAATCTCAAAAACACGAGACAATAATTTCGGGGATGACTTATTATTGAATAAGTTTTTCTTTTAATTTCGAAAAGGGTCATAAAATGAGCCTAATGTGACCCGCATGGCCTAAGGCGACCCTGTCGTCTTTTTTTTTTATTAGCCCTGTATTATATATGTCGGAGCATAAAGAGTACAGACATTGAATTGAACTATTTAAATAACGTTATTCTACGTCAATTGTCGGTACCGCCACTCATTTTGATAATTTGAGGGTGGTTTGCGTTGTTTACCCAGTAATTCTACTTTCGAAGTAGGGATAATGAAAATCCCTCTATATAAAGTGGCGTCTTGTCATTTCAAGATCAGTTGAGTTCCGTCCGCGAGTCGTAACAGTCGGGAACTGCTAAAATTATGGCAGACTAGAGTCATTTGAGTACAGTGTCGATCTTAATAACTAGTTGACCGCAAATAACGTGATTTATAACCGCGAAGTGTTTCGGTTCAAAGTGTTAAAGTATCCTCAGCACTGTAACCGGTGGTTTTTCTGTCGCCGGCTCTTTTTCCCACCTAAGATTGTACCTCCGAGCCGGTAGCAACTTAAAAGAGTGAATAAACGATAAAGTGATAACCCTGTGTCGTTATTATTGAGAGTTTTCATTCGCCGTACATCTTGACCACATCAAGTAAAGACTAAGGGTTGTAAAACCCTCCTCTCTGACACATCTACATGGAGCTCGCCGCGTCATCAGAAGTGGGATGAGTCCACAGCCTATCCATTGAACACGCCCGAGGAATTGCAACTGTCTACGAGTGATTTGGTGAGTCTATTCCAATTTACAATGTGATGAGTTGGATCATCACAGTGAACCATAGTCCGGCAGTCCAGTGCCATACAAGAAAGTGATATTACAATGTAATGAGTTGGATTATCACGTTGATCCATGGTCCGGCAGTCCGGTGCCATACAAAAATTGATTCAGTGTAAAATCATTGCATTCCTGGATTTGATGGTGTTCAGAAATGTAAATGAATAATTATCTACCCCATATTTATTCATAATTCCAATATCTTGAAAGTTATAGATGTTGAGTTTACTGCCCATGGATACGAAAAGTCTTACATATGGTGGGGATGATTGTGTCCACACCTACAAAGTTATTAATCGTGTACCAATTGTTGTGAGAGTTTATCTAGGACTATAATGGACGAGTTCTACTGATGTAAGATACTCCCCAGCCATCTGCTGGAAATCCTGACTGTGACTTTTGGTGCAGTCTTCCGCAACTGCCTCTTTCCACAAAAGTGAAAGGAGACAATTATCATAGGAATCCCCAAACCGGGTAAACCCGCTGCCGAACCGACATCTTATCCAAAGAGCTAAGGAGGCTAATGGGATGGTACAAGCAGTTGTTAGGAATCTCAACCTGCTCCCCGAGGAACAGTTTGGATTCAGAGCCCGCCATAGTAGCGTACATCAGGTGCTCCGCATCACGGAGCACATCCACGCAAAGTTATTTACTAAGATCCCCACCGGAGCCATATTTTTCGACGTCGAAAAAGCGTTTGACAAGGCGTGTCACAATGGCTTGCTTCACAAGCTATACACTATAAACGTGCCCAGTCATCTCGTGAAAGAAAGAAAGAAAGAAAGCTTCGCGGCTTCAGATATTGCGTGGAGGGAAGCCTCTTTTCCCGACACACTATTACGGCCGGAGTACCGCAAGGCTCCGTCCTATCTCCCCTTCTTTTCACGCTATATACTAGCGACATTCCCAAGCCAAGGGACACCCATCTGGCGCTCTTTGCCGACGATACCGCGATCTATGCATCGCGCAAACAACCGGTTTATGTGGTTCGCGTTTTGCAAGCCGCTACCGACAATCTCAGCAAGTGGTGCCACAAATAGCGAATCACCATCAACCCAACTAAAAGCGCCGCGACCCACTTTGACCGATGTCCAGTTCGTCTTGCAGATTCAGTACATGTTTAACATGGGCATTCCCTGGACCAAAACGGCTAAATATCTAGGAGTGAACCTCGACCGGAGGCTTGCCTTCGCTCCACATATAAATGCAGTACGTGCGCGAACTACACTCGCGTGCAGCTAGCTTTACTGGCTGCTTAATAATAAAACCGAACTCTTGATCCGCAACAAGATTAGGACATACACCACGTGCATTAGACCGATCATAACGTACGCGTCGCCCGCGTCCGCTCATGTCCCCGAAGTCCGATATAGACGTTTGCAAATCCTGTAAAATCGTTTTCCGCGTAAGATTTCTGGGGTCCCGTGGTTTGTGAGAAATCACAATCTCCATGTGAACACACATCCGACAGTTCATGAAAATGAACAGCAAACCCTATTTCGATCGCACCGCTCACCATCCGAATACGTTTATCTGTAAAGCGTCAATATATACTCCCTTTGACCGTGCAAAGTGGAGAAAAGCCGCTTAGCGTCCTCACCGATCCGGACGATGCAACCACTCTAAGCCATCCGAAGGAGGGAGGAATTCAGACAACAACAATACTCTACAAGACCGACATATCGTCCTAGCCGCCGAGGACCGCACCGCGTTCCCCGTAACTCCGACCCTAGTACCGGCCCGCGAGCCGATGATGATGACAAGTATAATCCTCCAAACCAATAATCGCAGATGCCTCTGCCCACAGCGTGGTCACTTAAAATTAAGGGTTGAGAGCGCTTAAAGCGCTCACCTGAAAGTCCGGTGAAGCTGTATATAGCCGACTAGCGTCAGGCTTACAGCAAGCGTCCAAACAAAACTTTTGTCGAAAAGATAAAAATATTAAGAAGTTCAGACACACACGAACCTGTCTTCCTTACCAACAGACCAATAGACAAATAGGGTAACCAGCCCCAAACTCACGATCTTCCTCTCCAACAAACCAATAGTCAGGAACGAGCCGAGCCATCGTGCAAGTCGACGTTGAAATAATCGGATCAGCTTTTTCCTACTTATTACTGTGCCGGATCACTAGAAATTCTGATGAGTTTACCATGTAATAACTGAACAATATGTTGAAATCATTTATGGTGACAGGCCAAAATGTTATTTGATTTCAGAACTCCGAGAAATCTACGAGAACCTCCGAGAAATCTACGAGAACCTCCGAGAACCTAAAATGTTATTTGTTTTCAGAACCTCCGAGAACCTTTTAGATATCTACGAGAAATCTACGAGAAATCTACGAATACCTGATATCCTTAACAACAATAACCCAAGTCTGAAGAGTGATACCTCTGAGCTATACCATTAGTGTGGAACTATGGGTAGACACGTATACACCACAGATTCTAACAACAATACCTCTGAGCTATACCATGAGTTACCCTTGAGCAAACCACGGGTCCTTGATGTATCCACATGTGAACCCTGAGATACCGTGGGGAAGCCTTGTGGAACTATGGATAGACATGTATAACACCACAGATTCCAAATTAATAAGGCAGTGCACTTAGGATATCTTTGTGTACTGTTGTAACAACAATAACCCTATAAAAATAAGCAACATGGGTTGCTTACTACCATATACCAGATACCTGCTTAAAAGGAGTGATTTCTCTTCTTTCAGGTCAACGAGAATCGACGAGATCCAACTAAAAACTACGAGAATCCACGACAGTCTACGCGAATCTATAACAATCTACGAGAAGCAATGAGGCAGGCGCAGAGCACGCGCTGCCCTACAGAATGGCCGTATCAGAGCATGAAGAGTCAATGAGAATCGACGAGATCCAACGAAAAGCTAAGAGAATCCACAACAGTCTACGCGAATCTATAACACTCTACGAGGAGCAATGAGGCAGGCGCAGAGCACGCGCTGCCCTGCAGAATGGCCGTGTCGTGGCATGAAGAAGATGAGGCAGGCGCAGAGCACGCGCCGCCCTGCAGAATGGCCGTGTCGGAGCATAAAGAGTACAGACATTGAATTGAACTATTTAAATAACGTTATTCTACGTCAATTGTCGGTACCGCCACTCATATTGATAATTTGAGGGTGGTTTGCGTTGTTTACCCAGTAATTCTACTTTCGAAGTAGGGATAATGAAAATCCCTCTATATAAAGTGGCGTCTTGTCATTTCAAGATCAGTTGAGTTCCGTCCGCGAGTCGTAACAGTCGGGAACTGCTAAAATTATGGCAGACTAGAGTCATTTGAGTACAGTGTCGATCTTAATAACTAGTTGACCGCAAATAACGTGATTTATAACCGCGAAGTGTTTCGGTTCAAAGTGTTAAAGTATCCTCAGCACTGTAACCGGTGGTTTTTCTGTCGCCGGCTCTTTTTCCCACCTAAGATTGTACCTCCGAGCCGGTAGCAACTTAAAAGAGTGAATAAACGATAAAGTGATAACCCTGTGTCGTTATTATTGAGAGTTTTCATTCGCCGTACATCTTGACCACATCAAGTAAAGACTAAGGGTTGTAAAACCCTCCTCTCTGACACATCTACATGGAGCTCGCCGCGTCATATACGTCCCACTGTTGGGCACGGGCCTCCTCTACTGAATGAGAGGGGTTAGGCCTTAGTCCACCACGCTGGCCTAATTCGGGTTGAGACTTCACATACCTTCGAAAAATCTTATCGAGTTCTCAGGTATGCAGGTTTCCTCACGATGTTTCCTTCACCGTTAAAGCAAGCGATAATTAACAATTAATATACACGTAACTTAGAAAAGTCAGTGGTGTATGCTCTTGTCGTCATTACATTAACTTTAAAATTTACTTCTACTTCTTTTACAGATTCTGCGATCGCAACGCCATCTACACGTACTGCGGTATTGTGCTCGTAGCAATAAATCCTTACTATGATCTGCCTATATACGGTAAGTGAACGGTACCTTAATGAAGTCAAATAAAACTGGTCGATGAATTGTATTACTATTTACCTTTTTTAATTGGATTGAGTGATGAGACGAGCAAGGCGCTCGCCTAATGGAAAGCGCCACCCCTGCCCATAAACAGAAGCAAAACCACACAGAACTTTGAATTACAAAGCACTGCATGACACTGAACTACGCTCGTCACTCCGAGACACGATGTTGAGTCTCATAATGACCAGTAATTTCACTGGCTTCAATGTCTTCAAACCGGAACGCAACAATGCTTACACACTGTTGCTTGGCGGCGGAAATAGACAAAACGGTCGTACCAACCCAGACGGCTTCTCTCATACTAGGGACCAACCATCTTGTAGTTATAAATATTTTTATTATTTAGATAAAATATTTATAGTTGTATAGTTTTATATAGTTATAGTTGTATATTATAAATATTTTATCTAATCCTAAAAAATGTGTTCGGGCTGCGTATGTACCCTCAACCAGACTGCCCCTGTGGCGCAGGGGGCGAGTAGCCAGCTGTGAAACTCAGGTCGTGGGTTCGATCCCCGCACCGAGACAAATGTTTGTGTGATCCAAAAATATTTGTTTCGGAGTCTGGGTGATGTGAGACCGAAAGTCTCCCGTAGTTCCTGATACCCACGACACAAGACTCGTATCTTACTGTGGGGTCAGGACTATGTGTGGGACTGTTGGGTGTATTCATGTTTTTTTTTTTATAGCATAGGCCGGCAAACGTTCAAGTGGGTCACCTAATGGTAAGTGATCTCCACCGCCCATGTACGCCCACCACCAGAAGAATCATGGGCGCGTTGCCGACCTTAAAGGAAAGGGATGATTAGGTATTGGGAAGGGGAGGGGACTTGGGCTTCCGGATATCTCACTCACCGTACGAAACGCAGCAGTAAGCCGCTACTTTACGTCGGTTTTCTGTGGGACAGTGGTAACGACCCGGTTGAGCCAGCCCATTCATGCTGTAGAAAAACTGTCTACAGCGTGGCTCTACCACTCAAAGACATGTTACATATTGTTGCAGGTGATGAGACGATCATGGCGTACCGAGGCCAGTCCATGGGCGACCTGGACCCTCACATATTCGCCGTCTCCGAGGAGGCGTACACCAAACTCGAGAGGGAGAGGCGAGACCAGAGCATCATAGGTATGTTATAAACTAGTGGAAAAAGAAAATGGATGAAAAAAAATTTTTTTTTTGCACTTTTTCAGATAGCTGTACTGTGAAATAGTTGTATTGTGACCATAAAACAAGTAATTTGAATCTTGAAGTCTCTAGTTTCAAGGTTTTGGACGAAAAAAAATCGCACAACGAGTATCGCTCGATCCTAATGAGTAGCATGAAGAAAAAAAAACGATTTGATGTCTCGGGTTCCATCCCCGGGTCGAGTAAAGTGATATTGGGGTTTCTATCACAAAATGCACAGTATCAGCCAGGAGTTTGGAATTGTGCCCGGTGTGGCGATAGGCTCGCCCCCTATCACATCATGGGACGAAAATACGCTCAGCGATTTTTTTTATCCTGGCTCGGCAAAGTGACAACGCTACACCTGATGGTAAGTGTAGCGCAATCAAGGAATAGTGTCGACCAACGACAAACAATGACAAACATGAAATGTGGGTGTACTGGTTACACCTCTGCCTACCCCTTACATTACAGGCGTGAATGCTTATGTATGTATTTTTGTATCGTTGTGTATATGAGTTCAATTTTTATATGTTTATTGTACCGACATACCTATCGCACGTCACACAGACTTCCCATTGAAAATCAGCGCTGTAGTACAGCTAAGGCTGTATTTAGCATAAAGCTGAATGGGGAGTCCTGTTATTGGTCTAACATAATACTGTTATGATGTATACTGTAAAAGATAACTATTTTGTGTCTAGTCCAATAATATTTTTTCTTTCTTTCTATTGTTTCACAGTGAGCGGAGAGTCTGGCGCCGGTAAGACAGTATCGGCTAAGTACGCGATGAGATATTTCGCGGCGGTCGGAGGTAACGCCAGTGAGACGCAAGTTGAACGGAAAGTGCTCGCTTCCAGTCCTATTATGGAGGTAATGATTTGTTATGTTTACACAAATGTTCATTGAAATAAAACTGATTTAAACGGATTTTATCGCGGTATTTTATTTTAATTGTAGTCCCGGCGTTTCGAAAGCTTTTCAGCCTTCATGGTCACGGGGTGGTGGTGTCCAAATGGTGGATCGAAATTAATTAAAAATCCGTTTAAATTAGTTTTATTTAAATTATTGTTGTAGTCATAGGGTCACGGTAGAAATAATAATAGTGGCCAAAATCCCCTCCCTTTCTAAAATTAAACAACCTGTGCTTGTAGCTGTCAACAATACAAACACAAAGTAGTTTATTTGGCTCTAACTTAATCTATTACAGTTTGCTGGTTTTGGTGTCCCCTTTTAAGTATGAAATACCTGTGTTACCTGTGAAATACGACGTTGTTGCGCTTTCAATTATATTTTTTAATTCCCAGGCCATAGGCAACGCGAAGACGACACGCAACGACAACTCGTCCCGTTTCGGCAAGTTCATAGAGATCCATTTCGACAACCAGTACCGGATATCCGGCGCCAGCATGAGGACCTACCTGCTGGAGAAGTCTCGCGTGGTGTACCAGAGCAGTGGCGAGAGGAACTACCACATATTCTACCAGCTCTGCGCAGCTGCTGCGAGTGCTTTCATGCCCGAACTGCATTTGGGTGAGGACAATTTTCAAATACTAAAAGGTCAAATAAGCAGCGATAGCTCAGCTAGGAGTGGTATGGACTGTCGAGGCGAAAGTCGCAAGTTCGAAACCAGCCCCAAGAGCATACACCTCTGACTTTTCTAAGTTACGTGTGTATTAATTGTTAATTATCGCTTGCTTTAACGGTGAAGGTAACATCGTGAGGTAACTTGCATATCTGAGAAGTTCATCATAAGAAGTTCCAAGGTATGTGAAGTCTGCCAACCTGTATTCAGGCCGGCATAATTCTGTCGACCTTTGAGGGACGCAATATCTCTTAACAGTCCACCTCGTTTGTGGACTGCCCTGCTCTTACCATCAGCTACAGTGGTACTTTGCCGTGGAATAAAAAAAATAGTTTTTCTTACAAATAGTTTTGTTTCAGACCACCAAGACTCGTTCCACTACTTGAACCAAGGCGGCAGTCCGTACATAGATGGAGTCGATGATTTGAGGGCATTCAACGAGACGAGAACGGCGCTCTCTACTTTAGGTAAGTTGTCAAAGTATATTGTTATTTTATATGTCGGGAAAGGAAACAAAACCTCACAGTTCCAAATTTATATTCTGACAGAAACGCAATGGTACAACACAATAATTGTTATTATCTTAATTTCACCAGATTTTCCATTAACAATTTTCCAACCTCCGATATGTCTACCTAAGAGAGCCGTCACAGTGACACACTCCTTACGGAGATACCGATTTTGTTTTGCTAAATTCATTAATCTGATTTAAATACTGTATTTTTTTGCAAAATCGTACATGGAATACAGGGTTATTTTTAAAACACCAGCAACCTCGCAGGGGTAGATTCGTAAGGTTATAAGCTACTACTTTTGTTCTACGACTATTGATAATTTGTTAGATTTTATTTTCATACAAAAATAAGTATTCATTTAATTTCCGTCTTGAACGTTACAACGCGCATCGCAGATTACGTAAACAAATACGCGAAGCGTGGGGAACCGGGCTAGCTCCTTTGAAGGTCAACGCCCGAGCAGCTGAGCGGCGCGTTTTATGTCGCGCGCGCACGCCGCGCCGCGCCGCAGTCTACGAAGAAAAACACGACACAACAAAAACTTGTAAAATCATTTTTTTTTAATATATTGAGTTATATCCAAACTCGTAGAACAAAAGTGGTTCCGTATGGGGTCAGCTATCTGGTCCTGCGAGGTTGCTGGTGTTTTAAAATTAACCCTGTATATTTCATGCCCGATTTTCCAAAAAACTACGCGATAAAATTAGTAAAAATCATTGAGTTTTGTAAAAGAATCAGTATCTCCATTTGAATTTGTTGTGGGTTGGTTCCTGTTTGGGTTATTAGGTCCAATTGTAAACTAGATTCTGCTCACGTGACCGTGTAACGTTTTTTTTCGTAGGTGTGACAGAGACAGAGCAAAACAACATGTTCACAATATTGGCGGCCATATTGCACCTGGGGAATGTTGAGTTCCTGACTACGGACCCTGAGGCAGGACCCACCGCGGATAGTGAGGACGGTGCTTATATAGATGTGAGTGTATCGAGACTTATGTTTGTGTTCACAAATAACACTTGAGTAAGTTCTTTGTCTAGTGTTCAATTCTGTGTTGGGTGGGTAGAGCCACGCTGTAGATATTTTTGTGTATAGGATGAATGGGCCGGCTCGACTGGATCGTTACCACTGTCTCACAGAAAACCGACGTAAAGTAGCGGCTTGCCGTTGCGTTTCGTACGGTGAGTGATGTAAATAAATAAATAACAATAATAATCCGAAGGCTCAAATCCCCCCCCCCTTTCCCAATATTACGTATTGTATGCAGGTATCCCCCACCTAATATTTATAAAAATGTTTATACATAATTTATAAATGTACCACTAACTTACACCTGCTAATAAATGCTTTTATTTAGTTATTTAAAAAAAACCCATAGTTTAAGTTGTGTTTCACACACACATTTACACATATCATAAGTGAAACTTCAGAAGAATTAACGTAATCAACCATTGCATATCAATACGTAAATGTAAAAAAAAAAAAAACGTGAATGATACACTACGTTGTTTATGACACATTTTCCGAAGGCTCCGTTGTACGCAGGTGCAAACACGAGATAGCGTCTATTTCATTCTCTCTCAGGCTAAATTCTATTTATGAATATATTATTTCTTTTTACTGTTGCATTTTCGTTTCATTGCATTTTCAAATTACAACGGTGCTAAAGAAATTCATTTCGAATATAGTGTGTTATGTGTCAGCCATCGGACAAGCACGTGGGTTGTTTTTGCTCGCTGCTGCGCATCCCTGAAAAGTTTCATTAAGAAAAATGTGTTTACATCAGCCATCGGACAAGCACGTGGGCCGGTTCTGCTCGCTGCTGGGCATCCCGGCCGCTGAGCTGCGTCGCTGGCTGACGCACCGGCGCATCGCGTCCGCGCACGAGGTCATCGTGTCGCGCGTGCACGCGTCACGTGCGTCCGCCGCGAGGGACGCGCTCGCCAAGCGGCTGTACGGCGAGCTGTTCAACTGGCTCGTGCGCGCCGTCAACAGGGCGCTGGACACGCAACACGCGAGGAAGCATTTTATCGGTGAGGACGAACATATTATACACACTTACACTCTCTGAACAACAGGGCGTTAGACACACAACACGATAGGAAGCACTTCATTAGTAAGCGCCAACAGACACATACACATACACACGCACACGCACACGCACGCATACACACGCACTCACGCGTGCACACGAACACGCACACGCTCACGCTCACATGCACGCGCGCTCGCACGTACACGTACACACGCACACTCATACAGTAATTCACTTGATGTCTTTTACTATTTTAATCAATCAATCACGTTATCCACAACCTATTGTAATAAGAATGTCATTAATGCGTCGACAGATATAATAAATTAAGTGTAATCAGAATCTGATGGAAGGGGAAGGGGGCACCTGTTCACGAGTGAATAGGGTATTGAGATGTCCCCACTGCACACCCACCTTTAAAATATAAATTGCGGACTAATTTTTAAACCAATTTTGATTATGCTTTAACAAAAAACTTTCTTTTTATATTATTCTGTGCTGCATATAAAATAATGTATATAACAGTATTTACAAGGTTATTCTATTAAATATTAAAAAAATATATGTACTTTATATTTATAAGGAACAAAACCTGTTTTTAAATATTTACAAAATAATAAATGTTTACAATTGTACCAAGTCTTAACATACACACACAAAAAAAGGGTAATTACTCTACATACTTTTTATTTGTTTCTAGGTGTATTGGACATCTACGGGTTCGAAACTTTCGAAATAAATTCATTCGAACAATTCTGCATCAACTACGCCAATGAGAAACTACAACAACAATTCAACTCGCACGTGTTTAAACTCGAACAAGATGAGTATATTAAGGTAATTGTCGTGCAATAAATTAGATCTCCCTTTCATATAATTTGGCATTTCCCATAGTTTTGTAACGTTTGTCTATTATGAATAATTGAAGCGAATTTCTACATCATGTTTCACAAAAAAACTCTATTGAAAAGGTGATAATCGGGCGTATAAAAATCAAATCGATAACGGCAACCCTTTTCAAAACAAGTGAGTACTAATATGTCGCCGGAGGCTTAAATCCCCCTCCCCTTCCTAATTCCTTAATTATCCCTTTCCTTTAAGGTTGGCACAGCGCCTATGATTCTACTGGTATATGGGCGGTGGAGGTCACTTACCATCCGGTGAGCCACTTGCTCGTTTGTTATAAAAAAAGATAAATGTCATAGACAATAAAAGTCCTAACAAATCTTCCTACAAAATATTATAGACTGGATTATTAACTAGTTTAAGCTTAACCATTATGACAATCCACTCTCAACTGACAATTCCTTTCAGGAAGAGATATCGTGGGAGATGATAGAGTTCTACGATAACCAGCCGTGCATCGACCTCATAGAGGAGAGGCTCGGGATCTTGGCGCTGTTGGACGAGGAGTGCAGGGTGCCGCAAGGATCTGACATGGGCTTTGTGGCCAAACTGCACACCAACTGTGCCAAGTACCCGCATTTCATGAAGCCGAGGTTTGGGAACCAAGGTGAGTGTACTGACTCTCTCTTGTAGAGTGCCTCAAGGGTCTGACATGGGCTTTGTGGCCAAACTGTGCAGTTTGGTGTGCACCAACTGTGCCAAGTACCCGCATTTCATGAAGCCGAGGTTTGGGAACCAAGGTGAGTGTACTGACTCTCTCTTGTAGAGTGCCTCAAGGGTCTGACATGGGCTTTGTGGCCAAACTGTGCAGTTTGGTGTGCACCAACTGTGCCAAGTACCCGCATTTCATGAAGCCGAGGTTTGGGAACCAAGGTGAGTGTACTGACTCTCTCTTGTAGAGTGCCTCAAGGGTCTGACATGGGCTTTGTGGCCAAACTGTGCAGTTTGGTGTGCACCAACTGTGCCAAGTACCCGCATTTCATGAAGCCGAGGTTTGGGAACCAAGGTGAGTGTACTGACTCTCTCTTGTAGAGTGCCTCAAGGGTCTGACATGGGCTTTGTGGCCAAACTGTGCAGTTTGGTGTGCACCAACTGTGCCAAGTACCCGCATTTCATGAAGCCGAGGTTTGGGAACCAAGGTGAGTGTACTGACTCTCTCTTGTAGAGTGCCTCAAGGGTCTGACATGGGCTTTGTGGCCAAACTGTGCAGTTTGGTGTGCACCAACTGTGCCAAGTACCCGCATTTCATGAAGCCGAGGTTTGGGAACCAAGGTGAGTGTACTGACTCTCTCTTGTAGAGTGCCTCAAGGGTCTGACATGGGCTTTGTGGCCAAACTGTGCAGTTTGGTGTGCACCAACTGTGCCAAGTACCCGCATTTCATGAAGCCGAGGTTTGGGAACCAAGGTGAGTGTACTGACTCTCTCTTGTACTCATTCATCTTTTCATCACACACATTCACATATTCGTCAACTTTTGTACTCATCTTTTATAATTTTTTTTTATTAACTTGTACATTTCCCACTACTGTGAGAAACTTACTTTACAAGATGGTAGGTCCCTCATTTGCGAGAGGCCGTTTGGGTTGGTACCACCGCGCCCTCTATTTCTGCCGAGAAGCAACAGTGTTTAAGCGCTGTTGTTTTTCGGTTTGAAGGACATTGAAGCCAGTGAAACTACTGGGCATTTTGAGGCTCCTATGTCTCAGGGTGACGAGCGCAGTTCAGTGCCATGCAGTGCTTTGTAATTCAAAGTTCGGTGTGGTGTTGTTTCTGTTTATGGGCAGGCGTGACGCTCACCATCAGGCGAGCGCCTTGCTCGTCGCTCTTACAAATCTAATAACCCGTTTTTTCTCGCACAGCGTTCATAATAAAACATTTCGCCGACAACGTGGAGTATCAAGCCGGCGGTTTCCTCGAGAAGAACCGTGACACAGTCTCCGAAGAGCAGTTGGAGTGCGTGAAATCCGCGACCAGCTGCCGTCTCATACACGCCATGTTCACCGACCAGGCCGACCACCACCAGACGGCGACTCTACCACCGCCCTCGAGGAGGAGGACCACGCCTTCGGTGCCGGTCACCAGTCTCACGGTGAGTTGATGTCTCATGTGAGGTGAGGAGTGCAGTTCAGTGCCGTGCTGTGCTTTGTAATTTAAAGTTCTGTGTGGTGTTGCTTTTGTTTGTGGGTAGGCGTGGTGCTTACCATCTGGCGGGTGTCGTGCTCGTATCGTTATTCAATCAAATAATAAAAAAAAATGAGAACCAAAAAAGTGATGATGTGTATGTACGGCAAACGAGCAAGTGGATCACCTGACAGTAAGCTATTTTCACCGCCCATATACACCCACAATACCAGAACAATTATGGGCGCGTTGCCGACCTTGAGAAAGGGATAATTAAGGGATTGGGAAGGGGCGGGGTTTGGGCCTCCGGATATCTCACTCATTGCACAAAACGCTGCATCAAGCCGCTACTTTACGTCGGTTTTCTGTGAGACAGTGGTAACAATCGAGCCGGCCCATTCGTACTGTAGACAAAATTGCCTACAGCGTGACTCTATCACGCAAACAGCCTCTGTGGCGCAGCGGGCAAGTAGCCGGCTGTGAAGCCAGAGGCCGGGGGTTCGATCCCCGCACAAATGTGAGAAATGTTTGTGTGATTCACAAATATTTGTCTCGGGGTCTGGGTGTTGTGAGAGGGAAAGTCTCTGGTAGTTCCTGATACCGACGACACAAGACTCGTATCTTACTGTGGGGTCAGGACTATGTGTGTGACTGTTGGGGGGTGTATTTTTTTTTTTTACTAGCCCTGTATTATATATACACGTTCCACTGCTGGACACGGGCCTCCTCTACTGAATGAGAGGGATTTGGCCTTAATGCACCACGCTGGCCTAATGCGGGTTGGCAGACTTCACATACCTGCGAAAAATCTTATCGAGTTCTCAGATATGCAGGTTTCCTCACGATGTTTCCATTATTTATTTATTATTCCAGCAACCGCCCCGTCGTGCGTCAGGTGGTAAGCAGACGGTGGGCGCGCAGTTCCGCGCGTCGCTGTCAGCTCTGATGGCGACGCTATCTGCCACCACGCCGCACTACGTGCGCTGCATCAAGCCCAACGACTCCAAGACGCCGTTCCTCTTCGAGCCGTCAAGGGCCGTCAACCAACTCAGGTATTTTTTTTTGTTTTTATTTATGGCTTCGCATTATTATGCATTTTGCCAATGTCAAGTATAATTTATTCTCAAGTTATTTTTACAAGAACGATGAAACACGGGTGCGATCGATTTCAAGGTTTTGCCGGAATTTTGGTGTTAACTCCTTTCAGTACGATGCTTAATTCACTTATTTCAATGTTTCCACACACTGTTCATCACCGTCAATGTTTATTGAACAGATCCACACCACTTTTATACAACGAACACAACTCTAAACTAGTTTATGAAATAAATTAAAATAAGCGATGAACTGCACTGTCAGAATTCTCGCCAAAACTCCAACACAGGTATTTGCTGATTTTTTTTATTGCCTTGATAGACAGACGAGTAAGCGGCCGGCCTGATGGTAAGCGGTTACCACCGCTCATGGACATCGGCCAAGCCGCTGCCTACCGTTGAAGGAATACTCTTCTTAAGCCTCGTTTAAAGAAGGACATGTCATAGATAGATCATGTTTTTTTTATATAGAATTAAAGTAACAAGCAATCGGGTCACCCGTTGGTAACTGACCTTCACGGCGAGTAGCCGGCTGTGAAGCCGTGGGTTCGATTCTCACTGAGAAAAATGTATGTGTGATCCACAAATGTTGGTTTCGGGTCTGGGTATTGAGGGACCGCAAGTCCCTCGTAGTTCCTGATACCCACGACACAGCTTAACCTAATGTCGGGTCAGGGCTACACATGCGTCTGTTGGGTGTATTTATTTATTACAATTTGTTTCAGAGCATGCGGTGTATTAGAGACCATTAGGATATCAGCCGCTGGCTTCCCATCCAGGTGGCTGTATCAAGACTTCTTCCATCGGTAAGTCTATTGACCAGTCCCGAAAAGTTATAACTCGTCCGGTATTAGAATACGATGGAACCTTGTCAAAATATATCATTATGGCTTTTCCTCGCGGCTCCGCCTGCGTGATCTACTTTCTCCGGGATAAAAAAGTAGCCTATGTTACTTCTAATACCTACAAGAATATGTGTACAAACTTACATTCACATTTATAATATTAGTTGGGATATGACAGTTCCCAAATAAAGTAGCGTCAGCAAAGAAGTTCTTAATGATAGTTAGCTATATGTCTGTATTAATCGCCCTCGTTATATGATTTCAAATGAGAATCTCCATACTTCCAGTACCTGTATATTTTTTTTTTATCCGAGCACGGCAAAGTGACTGCACTACACTTGATGGTAAGTGTAGTGCAGTCTAAAAATCCACTGACTACCAACAAACATTGAGTTTATCGGTGGTCACCAGAGTCATGCCGACCTGTATAAATGCTTCTTCCCTCTTCGGAGAGCAAATAGAGGGGCCTGCGACAGGACAGGCGGTTGACCGATGCAGGCACATTAATACAAGGATGTATCTATACCCGGCCCAACCAACCATCAAGTCATGTCGCAAGCTCCTCGGGAAAACCGGATATACACTGGCTGACCCTGGAACGCGATGCACACAAGACGTGTGGATCACTATGGCAAGTTTTAACACCATGTGTACGGTGATCGCTATCCGGGCGGATATGAATATTCTACCACTAGCAATGTATTTATTAAAGCTAAAACACTCCTTTTTGTTACCAACTTTATATAATTAGGGCCCGTTTTTACCAGATACCGCCTCCTCTGCCTTCACAAGGAGATAGACCGCACCAACATAAAAGCCACATGCGGCAGAATCCTCGCCAAACATCTCAAAGATCCCGACAAGTACCAGTTCGGTGCTACCAAAATATTCTTCAGAGCTGGACAGGTTAGTTGGAAATGTATTGTAGCACTTCGAAAATTTTTGTGGCCAAAGAAATTACTGGACATAATATATAAATACACACATAGTCCTGACCCCACAGTAAAATACGAGTCTTGTGTCGTGGGTATCAGGAACTGAGAGACTTTCGGTCTCACAACACCCACACCCCGAAACAAATATTTGTGGATAACACAATCATATGTCTCGGTGCGGGGATCGAGCTCTCGGCCTCTCGCTTTAAAGCCGGATACTCGCCCGCTGCGCCACGGAGGCTGTAAACATAATGAAACTTAACTCCTTATTTGGGGGTGATGAGCGCAGTCCAGTGCTATGCAATGCTTGCAGTATGCAATTCTTTTTGTTAGAAATAAATGTATTTTTACCGACGAAAAATAATTGAGGGGATTCTCAATTCGACACGTATATATTTTTTATGTTAGACCACGCATAACTTTTTACGGAGTAGACCAATTTTTATAATTCTTTTTTTAATATATAATATACTCCGAAGTTGGTCCCATAAACATTTTGAACAAAAATTCTAACCCTAAGGGTAGAAGGATAGGAGATGATTGCGTATTAACTCACTGTGCAATTTCAGTCAATCGACAGCGACTCCAAAGATACCTGCAATTGCGGTTGCAATGTTGTTTTTTTATTTTTTTATTTTTTTCGTCGGTTTTTTTTTTGTTAAGAAGTGATTATGATTGTTTTTTATTTCTTCGTCAGGTGGCGTACCTAGAGAAGGTCCGCGCGGACATCCAGCGCGAGTACTGTGTCCGCGTGCAGAGCTGCGTGCGTCGGTTCGTGGCCCGGAGGCGGTACACCAGGCTCTGTGCCGCATTACGAGGACTGCAGGCTCATGCCAGGGGATATCTCGCCAGGCGGTAACCGTCTCTTATACCTGATTGTTTACACACCATGTTTGTCACCACACTTGTCACTTAAACTGCTGTGATTCGGGATCAACAGTGACACGTTTGTTGACACCGAGCGATGTAGATTGCCGAGTAATTGGGAATGTTGAATCCGTCTCTTATTACTGACTTACACACCATTTTTCCTATACACTTGTCACTTAAACTGCTGTGGATCGGGATCAACAGTGACACGTTTGTTGCCACCGAGCGATGAAGATCGCCGAGGAATGTTGAATTATCTTTATTATGTAACGATATTAATTTAAGCCGATAAATTACCTTGCACCGCTATCTTTTGGAAGTCACAGATAATTATAACAAATAATTTGCAATAAAAAATATATCGACTATAAATTGAGATATAGATCAGGTTAGATCAAACTGCACACAGTTTGCGAAATTTGTTTAAAATCGGTTCAGTAGTTTAGGAGTTCATCGCGGAAACAACGGATACGATTTTTTTATATATAACTAGCTGTCCCTCGGGTTCCGACCACGTGATGTGTTTTTTTCGGGATAAAAGTAGCCTAACAGTGGCGCCATCTGTCGAAAATTGGTCGTACCAACTCAGAAACCTTCGTGGGCTCATGCACAACAACTTTGCTAAAGATCATCACATGATTAAATTCATAGTTCACGATTTTATAATGGACATATAGACAAACATTCATTTTTATATACAGGGTTAATTTTAAAACACCAGCAATCTCGCAGGACCAGATAGCTGACCCCATACGAAACAGCTTTTGTTCTACGAGTTTGGATATAACTCAATATATTAAAAAAAAATGATTTTACAAGATTTTGTTGTGTCGTGTTTTTCTTCGTAGACAGCGGCGCGGCGTGGCGTGAGTGCACGACATCTAAGGCGGCCGTCAGCTGCTCGGGCGTTGACCTTCAAAGCCGCTAGCCCGGTTGCCCACGCTTCGCGTATTTGTTTACGTTATCTGCGATGCGCGTTGTAACATTCAAGACGGAAATTAAATGAATACTTATTTTTGTATGAAAATAAAATCTAACAAATTATCAAAAGTCGTAGAACAAAAGTAGTAGCTTATAACCTTAGGAATCTACCCCTGCGAGGTTGCCTGGTGTTTTAAAAATAACCCTGTATAGAAGATAAAGAAGAAGATATTTTATAAATTTAATATCGATGTATGTCCAACAGCAAAGCCCAAGAAGTCCGTCGCAACCGCGCCGCCATCAAGGTCCAGCGCAACGTCCGCGGCTGGCTGGCGCGCGTCAAGTACCAGCGGCTGAGGAGACTGGCCGTGGGGCTGCAGGCGCGGGTTCGAGGACTGCTCGCCAGGAGACTGTACCGCGACAGGAGGAGGATCATGGCGGTACACTACACATAAATAAATACACCCAACAGTCACATACATAGTCCTGACCCCACAGTAACATACGAGTCTTGTTGGGTATCAGGAACTGAGATACTTTCGGTCTCACAACACCCAGACCACATTTGTTTCGGTGTAGGGTCGAACCCGTGGCCTCTCGCTTTACAGCTGGCTACTCGCCTGCTGCGCCACGGAGGCTGTCACATATCATATCCTGCTTATGCATACCGGTCATACACACTGATTAGCAGTAGCAGAGGTAGCTGCTATGCCAGGACTGACACTGCCACCTTTTTTTTCCTGCCTACCTATTTTAGGATATTTTTTAGACAGGCGTGGCACTACCATCAGGCGAGCGCTTGGCTCATCTCGTCATTCAATCAAATAAAACAAAAATAATAATATAAATCCTACTAATATTATAAATGTGGAAGTTTGTTTGTTTAGATGTTTGTCCGTCAATCACGCTGAAACTACTGAACGGATTTTGATGAAATTTGGTATACAGACAGGCTATGAGCTGACTTAGGCAATAGGATACTTTTTATCCCGGAAAAAGCATATCACGCGGGCGGAGCCGCGAGCAAATGCTAGTAAATAAATAAATACACCCAACAGTCACATACATAGTCCTGACCCCACAGTAAGATACGAGTCTTGTGGCGTGGGTGGCAGGAACTACGAGATACTTTCGGTCTCACAACACCCAGACCCCGGAACAAATATTTATGGATCACACAAACATTTGTTTCGGTGCGGGGATCGAACCCGCGGCTTCTCGCTACACAGCCGGCTCCTCACTCGCTGTGCCACGGAGGCTGTCACATATCATATCCTGCTTACGTATACTGTTCATACATACTACTTAGCAGTGCTACGTTCCTATGCCAGGACTGCCTACCTATTTCATGATTTTTTTGGAAATATGTTTATGGGTATAGGCAGGCGTGGCGCTTACCATCAGGTGAGCGCTTGGCTCGTCTCGTCATTCAATCAAATAATAACATGGTTAAATTGTGTGTGTTCTCAGGTGGTTACCATCCAGCGTTACGCGCGCGGTTACCTTGCGAGGCAGAGGGTTAAGAGTATGAGGAGACACATCGTCGTGGCACAGGCAGCGGTATGTATTCACTAGTATTTTTACCCATATACTTCTGAGTGTTTTCCCTGCCTCGGTGTTTCCGGAGCGCTATGACATGTCCTTCTTTAAACGAGGTTTAAAAAGAGTATCCCTTCAGTGGTAGGCAGCGGCTTGGCTGTGCCCCTGGCATTGCCGATGTCCATGAGCGGCGGTGGCCGCTTACCATCAGGCGGGCCGCTTGCTCGTCTGCCTATCAAGGCAATAAAAAAAAAAAAAAAAAACTGGCTGTGCTGACCGGGTTCTTAACAGTGTCTCACAAAAAATATACGAATTGGGATGTGAATTATCCATAACAAAGATTGAAACAGAACAATAAACTAAGAATGTATTAATAAATCAATAAATACACCCAAAAGACACACATAGTCCTGAACCCACAGTAAGATACGAGTGATGTGTCGTGGGTATCAGGAACTACGAGAGACTTCTCCGGTCCCACACCACCCAGACCCGACACAAATATTTGTGGATCACACAAATCACACAAAAAAATATTTATTTTGGTGCGGGGATCGAACCCGCCGCCTCCCGTGTCATAGTCGGCTATTCGCCCGCTGCGCCACGGAAGCTGTCACTCAATTATTCGCGGCTCAAACAAAAGAAATATGAAAACTCAAAGACATTAATACACTTTTCCGTTCTAGATACGTCGGTTCCTAGCACGACGACAATACAAGCGGCTGCGCATCGAGGCCAGGAGTCTGGACCATGTCAAGTCGCTGAACAAGGGTCTGGAGAACAAGATCATCAGCCTGCAGCAGCGGCTCGGGGACGCGCTCGAGAAGAACAAGACCATCGAGCCGTTACTCACGCAGATTGCGGAGCTCAAGTGAGTTTTATATAGCATACATACTAGTCTTTTTATTGTTTTGATTACAATTTTTAATGTTTGTGGTGGGAATGAGGTGGGAAATTTTTAGTTTTTAAAAAATAATTTGTAGATGTACATGACTGTCTGTTGTCCAGAATAAAAAAAAATATATACTTGTGGGTTGACTTTTGGGAGTCGTCAACATCTTAGGGACAATCCAATCTCACCTGCATGTGGTAATCAGTAGGATTAACAGATTAAGCAATGGTGAAGCTTGCTTCTCGTTGTGGGTTGTTGGTGTCAGACGGCTGGTATCAATATCAAATCCACAGTTAAATCGATAAGGACGGCGGACCTTGGCATCGAGCCGGTATAACGCTAGGCAGAAAGTGTGGCTGACGTGATCCAGAAGTCACAAGGCTAGGGTAGATCCAAATATTTAATAAGCTAACTGTTCGGACCATGTCATGTTGCTGAACTCTGCTGATGCATGATGTTGAACTGACGGGGCTTGACAGAATGCTACCTCTATTGTATTTCACGGAGGTCGCTGTGGTGACTTGGCATCAGATTGGTCGGACATTGTAGAGATCCAAAATAACGCTCACAACACTCAATACAAAGGTCCGTATATTCGGCAGTGCAAAATTATTTTGAATACAATCGAAAATCAAAAGATTAATTGAGATTGGAAACGAGTTGAGTTCCGTTCCTCGCACCAGGCTGAACTTATTTATTTTTTTCATGTCAAACGGCGTCACTGGCATCGACGACACCCAAGCAACAAAGTTGCTTGACGTTTCCAATGGCGTTGTAATCACTGCCGACGTTGCTCCGAGATTGCAATAGATGGCGCCACGCGCTGACGCTGCCATATATTGATAAATATTGTATCTCCTACAGGGCCAAACTCGAAGTCCTTAGACTGGTGGAGATAGAGTTCAAGACTCTGAAAGTGGACAGCACAGACAAGGACAGTCTGATAAGCGCTCTCCAAGCGGAGTTGACGAGTGAGAGAGATAGCAATAAGCGACTCGTTGAAGAGAAGAAAGAGATAGAACGTCGATACAAGAAGGACAAGGATCTATGGCAAGAGGAGAGTGAGAAACTTGCCAATGAGCTGAGGAGCAATAAGGAGCATTACGAGTTAGCTATTGAAGGTGAGTCTTGTTTAAAAGTTTTAAGGTCGAAATGCGACAGTCGCGTCAAGAGTTAGACGCGAGCGTCAGTGACGTAGTTGTGTGTCAACACGGAGTTAGCGTTAGCGTTATTGACGCTACCATGGATTTTCCCATATATTTAAATAGTGCGTAGTTATTATTAATGCACAGAATGCGTTGTCACTTCATCACTTCCGTGATTCGTAAATGGGAAGTCTGCATTTATTGAAATAAAACTAATTTAAACGGATTTTATCGCAGTTGTTTTATTTTATTTTGGTTCCGACGTTTCGAAAGCTTTTCAGACTTTATGGTCAGGGGCGGACTGAGGTGTAGGTTGTCCAGAAAAGTTAATGTAACAGTGTCTACCTTCAGTTTACAATTATTGTTAAAAAAACAATTTTTAATTTTGTTAGTGGTCCCATCTACGCAGAAAGCGCTTACAGTGTCTTGAGGTCTGGCCATTGGTCTTTTTGGTTCCGAATTAATTAAATGTATAATTGGATCCCAGGTTTGTGCTAGCTTCCAAACATCTTCTCTATTGAACCATCTTATCTATCTCAATCTCAGCTTTCGAAACGCCGGGACCAAAATTAAATAAAACACCGCGATAAAATCCGTTTAAATTTGTTTTTTTTTTCAATAACATTCGCGGAAACATATGAAATCAGTCTGCATTAATTCTTAGTTCAGTCTTATTCTAGCTGAAATTCATTGTAGACTATCGATAGGCCAAAAACATGTAAATGATTGATGTTTTCAGGATCATAAATTATAAAAAAGCGAGCAGAGTAAACATTTTATCGTCCTTTTTTAATGCATGATATGTTTAGTACTATAGGGATTATATAAAACCGATATGGATAACAGAAGATAGGCGTGATATGCGAACATGATATGGCGGTAATTAATTTCTTCCATTATCGATGTTGCAGTCATATGTAGTTGAATGGTGGGATATTTAAAAAAACCCTCGTGGCATCGCTGTTATTGTTTTCATATACGTTTTTTTTACCCTGGAACGGCAAACATGCCCCAAAATCTATTATCGAATTTTTTTTATGAATAAAGCCAAAAATAAATAAGTTAAAAGTCATTTTAATCTGCTGGGAGGGGTAATTGTCAATTGACCGAAAAGGGAGCACGACATGTGTGACGTCACAAGGCAGGTTACGCGATTACGATGCACCCGTGCGAGGGAGATAGTAAGATTTTCCCACTACGTGCCCACCTTTTCTCGTACCAATATTTAAAGTATGAACTGCGGTTTAATTTATTACCCAATTTTAATTCTGTTTTCGCAAAACTGATTTTATTTTCATTATCATTGTCGGTTGCATATATAATTAGACATAATCAAATAACCTATTATGCGAGTGTCATGTAAGGCAATTTCTAGAATGTTCTCTGATGAAAGGGCACACATTCTAAACCCAGACAACTCCTGTCTAATTTTTAAAATATGATATAAATACTTCGGGACAATGAGTCACGATTCCTTAATCTATAACTTTAATGTATTTAATCATATCATTAAATTCCTTATATGACTAATTTCTGTAACATGTACACTAAACGTACTGTAGTGACGCGACAACGACTTATGTGTTTTTGGAACTGTGGAACATATTTTGCATAATAGAAAGTAATAAGTGCATCCAGTGACGTAATGTGTGTAATGTGATGTAATATGGGTCCGAAGTAGAAATAATGAGACATAATATCTTATAGGAATTACATAGAGCAGAAGTTTTGATGGTGTTGATAAAAGTAGATGTTTACAATTATTTATATGTTTTATATTGCGTTCTTTTAATAAACAATAATAACAATGAAACAAATTAAATAAATAAATAAGTTTTGTATGGGCAGTTCTTAAAACAGTGTTCTTAAAACAGTCTTAAAAAAGTGACAAGAGAAATAACTAGAACTACTAGAAAGATACATTAAACCACAGTTTAATCAGTTTAATCTAGCACACTAGAGGTCAAGTTGAAATGCTGGAAATTAAATGACACCAAAATAATAAGAACATTTTCGTGTTTTTCTTTTGCAAGTAATACATACATAGCCAGTAGTGTACATTGGTGTTACCGAATATGTCGTGACAATAGACTATAATCAAAGTGATCTTAGTTTACACCGAAATTGGTGTTTGGTGAATGATGAAAGTGAAAAAAGATGATGGTATCGAATAAAGGTGATGAAAGTTAATAAAACGATGGCGCCGGAAGCAAAGAAAGTCACATTTGAGGATGAAAATGAGACGCATGTGCAGTGGGGGAAGGTTTTCGAGAACAGAACACAGTTTTGGAAAGGTACTAAAGGCATTCCCTTCAACATAACGGTACTTTGCTGGTGGTAGGATATTCATAACCGCCCGGATAGCGACCACCGTACACAAACTACACATGGTGTTAAAAACTGCCGTAGTGACCCACACACCTTGTGTGGACCGCGTTCCAGGATCAGCCAGTGTATATCCGGCTCTCCTGAGGGGCTTGTGACATGACTTGATGGTTGATTGGGGCGGGTATAGGGGTACATACTTGTATACCTGTGCCTGCATCGGTCATCCGCATGACCTATGGCAGTCCCCTGGATTTGCTTCTTCCCTCTTCAGAGTGTGAATAAGCATTTATACAGGCCGACAAGACACTGGTGACCACCGATAAACTCATTGTTTAGCGATGTTTAGCGATGGTCGCTGGTTTTTTGAAGTGCACTCCACTTACCATCAGATGTAGTACATCTTAAATGGCATAAGTAGCCCGCCTGATGATAAGCGCCACGCCTACCCATAAACAGAAGCAACACCACACAGAACTTTGAGTTACAAAGCACTGCATGTTACTGAACTGCGCTCGTCACCCCGAGACATGAGATACTGGCTTCAATGTCCTTCAAACCGAAACACAACAATGTTTACATACTGTTGCTTGCCGGCAGAAACAGACGGCACGGTGGTACCAACCCAGACGACCTCTCGCATACTAGGCACCTACCACCTTGTAAGTGTATTTACTTACACTGTATTCCTATTTCAGAGAGGGACAGGCAGCACGAGATCGAGAAGAACGCGTTAAGTGCCGAGTTGGAAGCGGAGAGACAGAGTCGACAGAAACTGCTGTCCTCACAGTATGAGCTACAGGAAAGGATCGACTCGTTACAAAGGTATTTACGGTTTTTTTTATTTATCCGAGCACGGAAAAGTGACTGAATCACACCTGATGGTAAGCGTAGTGCAGTACAAAAAAACTAGCAACCGACAAACAATGAGTTTATTGGTGGTCATGAGAATCATGCCAGCCTGTATAAATGCTTCTTCCTTCGTCAGAGGGTTTTTGTATGTTTGTTTACCTTTACATGCCAACCTCCGATTCAATGGAACCTACTTGTCTCGGGTCGACAAACGCAGTTCAGTGCCATGCAGTGCTTTGTAATACAAAGTACTGTGTGGTGTTGCTTCTGTTTATGGGCAAGCGTGGCGCTTGCCATCAGGCGAGCGACTTGCTCTTCTCGTCATTTAATTAACTAATAAAAACAGATTTGCCGTATTTCACACTTTTTTCATCACTTTTGATAACATTTCTTAATCACGGTCAATCGGTAACGTGTTAATTTAATTTCAGAGCACCACCAACAAAAGAACACAGAAGGTCTCTCTCGGATGCTAGTAACAATTCACAACAGGAGACCACCGTGGAGGATGTGAGTTTTATCTTTTTTTTTAGCATAGACCGGCAAACGAACAAGTGTCTCACCTGATGGTAAGTGATCTCCACCGCTCATATACGCCTATATTACTAGAAGAATCATAGGCGCGTTGCTGACCTTATAGAAAAGGGATAATTAAGGGATTAGAAAGGGGAGGAATGGGCCGGCTCGACCGGGTCGTTACCACTGTCTCACAGACAACCGACGAAAAGTAGCGGCTTGCTACTGCGTTTCGGACGGTGAGTGAGATATGCGGAGGCCCAATCCCTTAATTATCCTTTTCCATTAAAGTCGACAACGCACTTATGATTCTTCTAGTATTGTGGGCGTACATGGGCGGTAGAGATCACTTACCATCAGGTGACCCACTTGCTTGTATGCCGTGCAATACTAAAAAATTACATTATTTAGTCCACTGGTTCTTGTATTCATGAGATGAATTAAATGTGTGTGTCAGGACTACGGGTACGGATCGGTGAGGTCCGTGGAGACGACGCGTCCCGCTCTGGAAGCTGTCAACTGGTCCGCCGGATCACATAACGGACCTATGCCGGTAAGATTTACAAATAACAAAGATTTTTTTACCTTAATATATAAAATTTTCGTGTCACTTTGTTTGTCCGCGATGAACTCCTATACTACTGAACCGATTTTAATCAAATTTTGTTAATTATGTGCAGTTTGGTCCAACTTGAGAGATAGGATAGTTTATATCTCAATTTATAGTCGCTATATTTATTTATTGCAAATTAGTGGAGCGTCTGGGGGTTTTCACCTCGGATTAGAGTTATAGTGAATGAATTAATATGATCGATGTGGGATATTGTTTTTTAAACTATAAATTGTAATGTTTACCCAATTTTTTTTTGTGCAAACCATTGTTTCATTGTTAAAAAAAAATATTATGAAAAATTAATGTTTGACCATATATTTTCACTTTAAACAGTTTTTTTTTTTATTTATATGTTAAATCTTACCTGAGTAGACATATAGGAACATTTTTCAAAGATACCTGTGTATAAAAATAGCAGTAGGGATCTCGAACAGGTAGAAAAACGTGGGAGGCAGAGCGGAGCGACAGCTGCTATGTACAATGGAATTTCTCGGCCAGTTTAATTATAAATGAAACGTACTCTATTGTGTACATTTAAAAAATAAGGTAATTAATTACGACTAATGAAAAGAAAAAAAAATTAGTACAAAATCAGTTTATTTAAATATATTACACTAGCTTTTGCTCGCGACTCCGCCCGCGTGAACAGCATTTTCTGGCATAAAAGTAGCCTGTAACCGTCTCCAGGATCCCATCGGTCTATGTAGATAAATTCATCAAAATCGGTTCAGTGATTTAGGCGTGAAAGCGTAACAAACAAACTCACTTTCGCGTTTACTTTCACCCCCTTTTTCATCCCTTAATAAATAAAATTTCCATAATTCCTGAAACACCTATTTATTTATTTTACGTCAATAATCGAAATACAAAATTTTGTTTATGTAACTTTCAAAATGATGGACTTTCAAAAATATTATCATCCCCTATTTTGACCCCTTAGGGGTGGAATTTTCTAAAATCCTTTCTTAGTGGATGCCTACATAACAAAATGAATATACAGTCCGAATTTCATGCTTGTAGCCTTGATAGTTTGCGCTCGGCGATGATGAATCAGTCAGTCAGTCAGGACATGTTATTTTATAATTATAGATAGTTGTCTACATCAAATATTTTCTTCTACTTCATCTATCTGTATAATAGGTGAAGTATTAGAACAACTATTTCCGCTGCACTGTAAACATGCTACACTGCAGTATAAACCACTTTTTCGGCATCCACACGCAGCTCCACATCCCTTTTTGCAATTACAAAATAACATTTGCAATAAATTATCCGGAGCAGGTAATTGATTCATTGTTATTGGGATGTACATTTTATTGGAATACTTCCATCCCCAATTTACAATAACTACGTCATTTCCTAACCATATCTGAATTTGTAGGTACACTCTTTTAAGGTGCTCAAACGCTGCATCAGTTGTTAGAGGCAGTGATGACAAAAGAACACTCGTATTTTTGGCTGTTGCTTTTATGAAAGAATTGAACCTCAATGTATTTAAATCATAAGTTTTAGACGGAGCTCCGTATAAACTCAAAATACATGCTACACCTGCTTGCAATATATTATTGGGGTCTTCATTGATATTTTTAAATACTTTTACTGAGTCGTGTAAATCAATCCGTAAAAAGACAAGATAAGATAAGATAAGAATACTCAGGTAAGATTTAACATATAAATAAAAAAAAACTGTTTAAAGTGAAAATATATGGTCAAACATTAATTTTTCATAATATTTTTTTTAAACAATGAAACAATGGTTTGCACAATTTTTTTTTGGGTAAACATTGCAATTTATAGTTTAAAAAACAATATCCCACATCGATCACATTAATTCATTCACTATAATTCTAATCCGAGGTTTTACAGTTTTGAATGCTCCAGGCACTCCACTAAATTATTTGTTTATTATTTGACAAAGAGTTATAATTATCTGTGAGTTCCATAAGATTCTAACAGTGATTATAACGGTGTAAGGTAATTTATCGGCTGGATCGAATAAGTATCCAACAGATGGCGCATACTGTATCGAATAATTTATTACATATATCATTTAACATATACCTTAGCCACAGCAACGCGTGGCCGGGTCTGCTAGTATCTACATAAGAAGTAAAATGAGGATTTCTCCCATCAGATCGCAGACGCCGGCTTGGTGTTACGCATGCAGAACAGAATATCGGCGCTGCAGAGCGAACTGTCCAGGACGGCGAAACGAGCCGCCGACCTGGAGGAGAGGCTGATGAGTAAGGCCACATATATTCCATGTAGGATTGAATGTGTAACAGAGTGATAGATAACTAACATATTTTTGAAGTGATAACTTCTTATGGGAGGGTGAACCGAAATGATCCGTAACGCGAGCAGTCCATCGACCAGCCAGCGTTAGCCAACCTCCCTGGAACATCGATAATTTCGAAGTCCCAGGTGGCGTCACACAGTGACCAGTCGGCTTAGACCGGACTTTCAAAAGACTTTGACAGGACTTTAACCGGACTTTGACAGGGCTTTGGCAGGTCTTTGACCGGACTTTAACCGGACTTTGACCGGATACGGTCTCACGCATACGGTAACAGTAGGCAAGCTCCTCTGCTCTCACTTTAATCCACATTAGTTTAAGTTATCACTTCTGTCGAGCGTCCCGAGACGCACACTTTTTTTTTTTTGTAAATACACCCAACAGTCACATACATAGTCCTGACTCCACACTAAGATACGAGTCTTGTGTCGTGATTGAGTGAACTTCGCATGGATAGGAATGAACGAAGGACTTAGTGGGAGGGGAGTATGTGAAGAGTATGGCCGTTGAACTGTGTATTGCGTACGTGTCTGACGAAATAATTTCTAAATCATCTTTTAATAAGTGTTAAAATACAATTAACAGTACTTATTAAACCTGCATTTTTATCTTCGAACCCTACATTAATAATATTTATTAAAAATATGGTGAATATGCCATTAAAAGCTTGTCTTCTTTATAAATAAATACACCCAACAGTCACACACATAGCCCTGACCCCACAGTAAGATACGAGTCTTGTGTCGTGGGTATCAGAAACTAACAGACCCCGAAACAAATGTTTGTGGATCACACAAACATTTATCTCAGTGCGGGGATCGAACTTGCGGCCTCGCTTCACAGCTGGCTCGACCGCTGCGCCACGGAGACTGTCAAATACGCCTTATGCTTTATGCCACTAATATGTTGACTTCTACTGTACTCTCGACTAATTTTACCTGAAATAATTAATTACGCTTACCATCAGGTGTAGCGAAGTCACTTTGCCGTGCTCGGATAAAAAAAAACAACGGTTTGCACTCCGGGAGTGCCGACAGAAGTGAAAACTTGAACATTCAAATCCGGTCATAGTACACACTATCGTACACAAAAATGACAATTTACATTACATAATATCTTAAACTAACGTGGGTTATAGTGAGAGAGCAGGAGCCTGCCTACTGCTCGCGTTATGTAACGAAGCGGTTTACCCTCCCATAAGAAGTTTTCACTTCAAAAATGAGCTGGTGCATCTATAACAATAGTTGACTAATTGACAGTTCATACTACTTAAATCATCAAACTACTTACATAATCTACAATCGGCACTAATTGGTTTCCACCCCCCGCAGACCGCCTCTCATCCCCGCCTTCGAACCCGAGCACGGACCGCTTCAAGCTGGAGGAGTTGGAGATAGAGAACAAGAAGCTGCGCGAACATCTCGACCGGCTGCGGGCCGCGGGAGACGACGCGCATGTCTCTAAGGAGGTGATGGGTGAGTTATTATATTAATATTATAACCGCGAAAGTTTGTAAGTATGGATGGATGGATGGATGGATGTTAGAACAGTTAGCACCGAATCTTTGCCTGTCCTTGCGGGTGTACATCCAGTCGATCTGGAGGTGCAGCGTCGCGCCGCCTATGTATTACTCAACGAAAGAAAATATAGACAAAAGTTTTGTTCCGTCGCGGGATTGGATTGCGGCATTTGGGCTATGACTTCTATCTATACATCATTAAACTCGTATTACCTATACTTCTTACTATTTACTTCGGAAAACAATGGTATCAATGCTGAGAAGTTAATGCTGATAACACATAAGCACATCCCTAATCTCCTGACGTCACGAATTCTCACCCGGCTGTCAGTTGAATTCACCGTTCACACACTGTACGGTACTGCAACTGTATAATGTTTTTATATTTTCGCAGAACAATTGAACTTAATGCAGAAGGAGTTGGACAGGAGGAGAGATGAGTGCGTGCAGCTTAAGAGCGTTCTCTCTAACCAGGTAAGTTGTAAATTATTATTTTTTTATTTTATTGAATGACGAGACGAGCAAGACGCTCGCCTGATGGTAAGCGCCACGCCTGCCCATAAACAGAAGCAACACCACACAGAACTTTGAATTACAAAGCACTGCATGGTACTGAACTGCGCTCGTCATGCCGAGACATAAGACGTTAACAAAAAAAAAACTAAACAACCTTACATATATATATTCTATCTAGAATATTAGCTATAAATATATGCAATTTTGAACACTCAGACTGGCTCCGTGGCGCAGTTGTATTGGGTTCGCGATACGTCTCGGGTTTGACCCCGCGACAGGAAAAGTTATATTGGGTTTTTCTATCACGAAATGCTCAGTATCAGCCCGGAGTCTGGAATTGTGTTAGGTAGGGTAATAGGCGCCCCCCCATCACATCACGGGACGGAAGTACGCTCGGCGAAATGTGGGTGTACTGGTTACACTTCTGCCTATCTTTTCGGGGATTACAGGCGTGAGTGCGTATATGCATACAATATTTTCAATATGTATCTAGAACCGAAATAGAACATCTTATTTTGATGCGCAAACAAACGTAATAATGAAAAATCTTCTCTTATCGTTATCGCTAGATAAACATTCGTTTGATAAAAAAAATGATTGCATTAGTTCACTAATAGTAAAATGGTACATGCTGTCTTGTTGTCCAGTTATAATTTTTTTTAAGTGTAAGTCGGGTATCAATAATTAATTTGTTTTTGATCTGTTTTCATTAATTATTTTGGTTTCCTGACATTGTAAAAAAATAAAAAAGTTATTCAAGCCTGAAAATGACTAGAGGTACACCGTAATGTAATTTTTTTTTCTACCGCAAAGTAACAGTCTGTGAGCACTGTTGTGTTTCGGTGTAAGGACATTGAAGCCAGTGAAATTACTAGGCATTATGATACTTATGTCTCGGGGTGACGAGCGCAGTTCAGTGCCATGCAGTGCTTTGTAATTCAAAGTTCTGTGTGGTGTTGCTTCTGTTTATGGGCAGGCGTGGCGCTTACCATCAGGCGAACGCCGTGCTCGTCATTCAATCAAATAAAAAAATAAAGTATATCCGTATGACAATACTAGTATAGAAAAAAGTGTTTTCGCTTATTCAACGTTGTGTAAATATGTTGTTCTATTGTTTGGTTTAATATGTTTGAAAGAATTTACAAGTCAAGTTGCATATGACAGTTTCCGGTATATTTTCTTACTGGTGTTTAAAAATGTTATGTAGTAGTGATAAACACATTGGAATTGAAAGGAAGAAGTAGTGTAGTGTCTTCTGAGGGCTTGTTCTTGTTTAATTTAAATTCAGTTCAATGTGACGTACAAAAACTCTGTTAGTGTAAAAATATAAAATTTGTTATGAGTTTATATAGAAACTATTTGACGTGTTTAACTTTAAACACATTATTATTTGAGTGTTTTGTATTAAAACAAAGGATATGACGCTATCCGGAGTGAAAATATCGAAAACACTTTACATGGATACCCCACGATTTCGTAGTAATTTCTATTATTGTCAAAAACAGGTATGATGGTGAGAAATCGTTAATTGTAATGTAAATAAAAGTGCTGGTGGTAGGATATTCATATCCGCCCGGATAACGACCACCGTACACACTACACATGGTGTTAAAACTTGCCATAGTGATCTACACGCCTTGTGTGGATCGCGTTCCAGGATCAGTCAATGTATATCCGGTTCTCCCGAGGGGCTTGCGACATGACTTGATGGTTGGAGCGGGTATAGGGGTAAATTCTTGTATTATTGTGCCTACGTCGGTCATCCGCCTGTCCTGTCGCAGGCCCCTCGATTTCTCCGAAGAGGGGAGAAGCATTTATACAGGCCGGCATGACTCTGGTGACTGATAAACTCATTGTTTGTCGGTGATCGCTGATTTTTTAGACTGCACTACCTTACCATCAGGTGTAGTGCAGTCACTTTGCCTTGCTCGGATAAAAAAGTACATTTCTTAACTTTAACTACTTTTCGATGCTGAAAGATAAGAGGCTCGATTTCCGATAGAATATGCTCATGAAATTGGAGCAAAAACATTATCAAATTTTACACAGCATATTCTTGTGATGGAAAGGCATAATCAGTTAAACGTCTAGATTTGAGTAAAATACTTAGGCTTGTTTTTTTTTTTTATCCTTGCTCGGCAAAGTGACTACGCTACACCTGATGGTAAGTGTAGCGCAATCCAGGAATATTGTCGACCAACGATAAACAATGTGTCCATCGTAGGTCGGCAAGATCATGCCGGCCTGCCTAAGGACCAAAGGGGAGGGGAAAGAAAAAGGGTTAGGATCAGGGGGCAAGCCCCCTGGGGAGAACCGGATATACACTGGCTGACCCTGGAACGCGACCCACACCAGGTGGACCACTATGGCAGGTTTTAGCACCAGTGTTACTTTTAAAAAAAACTCAACCAAATCTCAACCCCCTTGTTAAGGTAAACGATTTGTCTTTATTAACTGGATGAATATTTTATGCGCAGAAACCATGGTTCCAAGCGCTCAAGAATGTTGTGAGTAATAGAGATACGTCACGCGGTTTCACCCGGCTTTGTTTATTTTACCATACTCATTGCTCATACAAACATTATTTAGTTTGATAACATACTGTGCTAATATTTATTTATTATTTTACATTATTTTTTGTAATTCTACATGCCTGACGTGATATAACGTCTACAATATTTTTTGACATAGATGGACGTGTATTCTCGTCTTGTTACAACAATTATAATTATTACTAACGATACCTTTTCTATGTATAGGAGAAGCTTTAACTAGTCACATTTTTCACAAAATTAATTAAAAACAATAAACTATAATTAGACTTAGGTGTTTTTTTTTATTTTACGTGCCTTTTTTCCACGTTCTCATTTTTTGTTGCATGATGTAAAAAAAAAATCTCTCTAATATGCCATATCATAAATCGTTGTAAAAATCCAATTGAAACAATACTAAAAGAAAGTACAAATTATAAATAAACTGTTTTATATTGTGTTTAGACGGTGAACCTGAAGTCGTTGGCTTCATCTAACTACGGTTCCGACGTGGACATCATCAACGAAGACGGAGAGCTGGCGACTGCTTATGAAGCCCAGAAGGGCATTAACAGGTCAATATTTTGTAAAAATTTGTTATGGATATAAGCATGGACTGTCGAGACGAAAGTCGCAAGTTCGAAACAAGCCTCAAGAGCATACACCACTGACTTTTCTAAGTTACGTGTATATTAATTGTTAATTATCGCTTGCTTTAACGGTGAAGGAAACATCGTGAGGAAACCTGCATACATGAGAACTCGATAAGATTTTTCGAAGGTGTATGAAGTCATCAGTCAAGTCAGTGCATTAGGCCAGCGTGGACTAAGGCCTAATCCCTCAGTAGAGGAGGCCTGTGCCCAGCAGTGGGACGTGTATAATACAGGGCTAGTAAAAAAAAGTTATGGATAGATTTTCTATTTTTAATAGCTTAAGGCCGGCAAATAAACAAATGGTGACACATTTTTTGTTTCCTTATACAGCTTGGCAAAAAAGAGTATGGATTTAATGAGGGCGCTTATGGATTTAATATGGCAACCCGGTATACTACGACATAAAATGTTTCGATACTTGTTATTTTTATCTATTGTTGTTTAATGTATTAATAGGATAAAAAGTAATTGTAGTTTTAATAGGATAAAAAGGAAAATTAAACCTTCAAATTATAGGAGTACTTTGAATTTATTCCAATAAAACAAATTAACATTTTAATTCAATCAGATTCCAAAAGACTTTCGTCTAAATATTCTATCCCAGAAAGGTCTATTGAGTCTTGACTAGACGATCCTGCAACAACAGAATCATCTGAATCACCCGAATATGTATCTATATCGCTACTGCTATCTCTGAGGTTAATGACCAATCTTTCTATGTCGTCATACATGGTCATTCATTTACAATTTTAATAGCATGTTTGCATGAGCTTTTCCAGTTTTAGCACTAATCGCGTGAAATGCTTGTCCAGCTGACATCTGTTGGAGTGAAATATTATTGATTATGAGTTCAACTTAATAACATTATGAAAATCTAATTATGAACTAGATCTACCTTTATGTCAATGGACCTTACGTTGACAGAGGCAATCTTATTTTGTGATTATCTCGCGATAGCTCTCATCCAAATAAATATTTTTTTGGAGTTCTATTGGTAAATTCCCATTATGCATTATATTTTTTTTAATATTGTTCCCTCTTTGCGACTATGTTAATGCCGCTCAGACTGTTATACATTTTTTATATGAGAAACCCAGAGAATGTAATATCTTTCTTAGATGTCCACGACTACCATTAAATACCAGTTTTTCTTTAACTACAGGTAATAAGTTTCGTATTGTAGGCACCTGAGAAAAAAGAAAGTATTCATTTATTACATAATACTGTATTTATATTTGTTTTTTATTGTAGGAAGTAGGAATAATATAAAATATATTACATATGTACTTGTTTTTTTACAGTATAGAAGAAATGAACCTTTTATCTTATTGCTCATAGATCAAAATTATAGAGATCTTTCTTTGGTCGACTTTTCCTATTTTGACCAGATGTAGAAAAAACGCCTTTATTTTTTTCACCTTCTTAAAAAAAAAATCTTGTGGTGTTGACTGATTTACCTAAAAAAAAAAATACGGGATGCACTCGGGGAGTGCCGACAGAAGTGAAAACTTACCAAACAAGATGCGAGAAAACAAAATTACGGCAATATGCCCACTCGACATGATAAAAGTACATTCTACTCTCTTCGCGTTTATGCGAGCCTGGTACTTTTTACCGCAACATTTTCTAAATAAGAAATAACCTAAAAAGTTTTTCTTTGTCCTAATCGTCATTTGTTTATTAACTACGGTTACTCGCCATGAAAAGAGGACATTATACTCTCTTCGCGTTTATGCGAACCTGGTACTTTTTTTACGGCATCATGTTCCAAATTATATGTAAATAATATGTACGTATTTCTTTATCGATCGTAATTTTTTTATCAATATCAAAAACAAAATTACGGTAACATGTTTATTCGCCATAAAAAAAAACGAAAACAGTCCTGTGAAAGTCCGGTCAAAGTCCAGTCCAATCCGACTGGTCATTGTGTGACGCCACCGGGGACTTCAAAATTATCGAAGTTCCAGGGAAGTCGGCTAGCGCTGGCTGGTCAACTGGCCCGCGTGACGTCTCACAGAACGTTCTCGAATATTCTGGAACCTTCCGCTCACCGCCGCTCGCGTTACGGAACGTTTCGGTTCACCCTCCCATAAGAAGTTATCACTTCAAAAATACCAAACATACATAAGAATACAAAAACAAATTTTTAAATGTTCAGTATTACAAAGGATCAAAAATATTAAGTCAGCTTATATTAACACGTAAACATAACCTCAGTTATTCTTTTGTAAACAAAACACAAAAATCTCATAAATTGTATGTTACAGGTAATTTAAACTAGTGCAAAATGTATAATTTAACTTGTTAGATGTAAATAATTTGCATAAATACCTGTCATATCGGCTGTTCTCTGATAAACATTGTTAATTTGAGACAAAACTTGTTCCGCTTGAGATTCAGCCAAACATCGTAAAAAACTTGATATATCACGGCTCTACCACTACAACGAATCGTTTTGTTCATTTTAAATAACAAAACAAGCAACAACCGTACGAGAATTTATAGAATTTTGTATAAAACTAGTTGGCGCAAACAACAATGACACAGAAAGTACTAGCTATTTGACAGCAATGACATTTTTAATAGAGTTGCCACAATATATTTTTTTTAGTTCCTATTTTCACCGCGTCATACTCTTTTTTGCCAAGCTGTACTTGGACGATATGCTATCACCAGTGGCCACATCACAGCCCATCAACAGTGGCCTTGCTGATCGTTAAAGAATTGAGTGAGGTATTTTTTAAGTTCAAAATGGACGACAAGACTATGTTACAAATTAGACTTAATTCTACTGAATATGTAACAATAGAATTGTAAATTTTATCGAGCAGAATGTAGAGATTATTATATATAGTTTTATAATGTTGTTTGCAGACAGTTACAAGAAGAATTATTAGCCGAGAAGAAATTCTATTCGGAGCATATATCGAAGGCGAAATCGGAGATTGACAGACTTCGAGAGGAGAACGAGAAGTATCAGAAGTAAGTAGCATGTATATTACTATTCATACTAATATAAAGCAAAAAAAATGTGGCCAGCTTACATAATGTAAGACTTCCTAATATTTTTAGGGTAATCATATAAACTCGACTTTAATCATTCATCGCAATCAATATTTCGATATTTTTAATATGATGTCATAACACGTCAAATTGAAATAAAACTAATTTAAACGGATTTTATCGCGGTTTTTGATCCCGACATTGCGAAGACTTTTTAGCCTTCGTGGTCAGGGGGGGGGGGAATGGACTGAAGTGTAGGTTGTCCCAAAATGTTAATGTTACATGATCTACCTTCAGTTTACAATTATAAAATGTATGGTTTGGTCCGATCTACGCTGAAGGAGCTCACAGTGTCTTGAGGTCTGGCAGTTGGTCTTCAGACAAAAATTAATAAAAAACCGCGATAAAATCCGTTTAAATCAGTTTTATTTCAATGAGTAACATTCGCGTAAACGTAAGAAATCGTCATAACACGTCGTTCCGGTGAATTGCCTCGGCAAGATGTGCGGATTTTTCATAATGAGGATTTTACAATGTGGATGCGTATTTCCTCACACCACACCGTAATCTGATCTCTTTCAGCCACGACGAAGCTCGCAACTTGAGAAGATATTGGCATGATCTCAATGAACCATTTAAAAATATATTCACTGCCAAAAATATATTCATACATTTGACATTCTCTATTCTTCGTATAGTGTAAATAATTGTTTATCATGTTATTCATATTAATTGTTAGCTGTGATTTGATTTATTATTGTTATTTATTAAAGTTTTATATTAAACATTGGTAGTGTAAATTGAACCATAAAACCTAATTTGCATAAACGCTTGGCAGTTTAAATAGTTTTGGTATATCAACATTAATTTATGAATTGATCTTCATTCGAAAGTATATAAAAAATGCATTTAACATTTTCTAAGCTTAGGCTATTTAAAAAAAGAAAGATTCGTTTAGCGTATTCTAATTGTATTACAACGTAAATATAGAGAAATATTACTTATTAGTTTTGCATTTGTTGTAGTCATTCAAAAAGGTTCTTGTTTTTAAGGTTAAGGTTCTCTTCAGTTGTCAGTCATCAGCTATTTTCATTACTTATTATCGCAAGTAACTTTTAGAGTTTCTTATAAACAGCTCTTTTCGGAGTTTTTTTCACCACGAACTGTTTAAGTTTGCTGGCGGTAAGAGTTCATTTGATAGCGGATTCACCATGAGCCCCATACAGAAATGGGTGTAACGTTTTTCTCTTTCATTTATAGTTCCTTGTAACCATGAGCTCTTTTCAGAGCTTGTAGTTGTAGCCATGAGCTCTTTTCAGAGCTTGTAGTTGTTACCATGGGTTCTTTTCGGAGCTTATGGTTGTAGCCATGGGCTCTTTTCAGAGCTTGTAGTTGTAACCATTATCTCTTTTTAGAGAGTATATTGTAACCATCAGTTTCTTTTAAAGAGAGTTTGTAACTTTTAGCTCTTCTCAGAGCTTGTAGTTGTAACCTTGAGCTCTTTTCAGAGCTTGTAGTTGTAACCATGAGCTCTTTTCAGAGCTTGTAGTTGTAGCCATGAGCTCTTTTCAGAGCTTGTAGTTGTTACCATGGGTTCTTTTCGGAGCTTATGGTTGTAGCCATGGGCTCTTTTCAGAGCTTGTAGTTGTAACCATTATCTCTTTTTAGAGAGTATATTGTAACCATCAGTTTCTTTTAAAGAGAGTTTGTAACTTTTAGCTCTTCTCAGAGCTTGTAGTTGTAACCTTGAGCTCTTTTCAGAGCTTGTAGTTGTAACCATGAGCTCTTTTCAGAGCTTGTAGTTGTAGCCATGAGCTCTTTTCAGAGCTTGTAGTTGTTACCATGGGTTCTTTTCGGAGCTTATGGTTGTAGCCATGGGCTCTTTTCAGAGCTTGTAGTTGTAACCATTATCTCTTTTTAGAGAGTATATTGTAACCATCAGTTTCTTTTAAAGAGAGTTTGTAACTTTTAGCTCTTCTCAGAGCTTGTAGTTGTAACCTTGAGCTCTTTTCAGAGCTTGTAGTTGTAACCTTGAGCTCTTTTCAGAGCTTGTAGTTGTAACCATCAGCTCTTTTCAGAGCTTGTAGTTGTTACCATGGGTTCTTTTCGGAGCTTATGGTTGTAGCCATGGGCTCTTTTCAGAGCTTGTAGTTGTAACCATTATCTCTTTTTAGAGAGTATATTGTAACCATCAGTTTCTTTTAAAGAGAGTTTGTAACTTTTAGCTCTTCTCAGAGCTTGTAGTTGTAACCTTGAGCTCTTTTCAGAGCTTGTAGTTGTAACCTTGAGCTCTTTTCAGAGCTTGTAGTTGTAACCATCAGCTCTTTTCAGAGCTTGTAGTTGTAACCATCAGCTCTTTTCAGAGCGTGTAGTTGTAACCATCAGCTCTTTTCAGAGCTTGTAGTTGTAACCATGAGCTTTTTTCAGAGCTTGTAGTTGTAACCATGAGCTCTTTTCAGAGCTTGTAGTTGTAACCATGAGCTTTTTTCAGAGCTTGTAGTTGTAACCATGAGCTCTTTTCAGAGCTTGTAGTTGTAACCATGAGCTTTTTTCAGAGCTTGTAGTTGTAACCATGAGCTCTTTTCAGAGCTTGTAGTTGTAACCATGAACTTTTTTCAGAGCTTGTAGTTGTAACTATGAGCTCTTTTCAGAGCTTGTAGTTGTAACCATCACCTCTTTTCAGAGCCTGTAGTTGTAACCATCAGCTCTTTTCAGAGCTTGTTGTTGTAACCATGAGCTCTTTTCAGAGCTTGTAGTTGTAACCATGAGCTCTTTTCAGAGCTTGTAGTTGTAGCCATGAGCTCTTTTCAGAACTTGTAGTTGTTACCATGGGCTCTTTTCGGAGCTTATGGTTGTAACCATGGCTCTTTTCAAAGCTTGTAGTTGTAAACATTATCTCTTTTTAGAGAGTATTGTAACCATCAGTTCTTTTTAAAGAGAGCTTGCAACCTTAAGCTCTTTTCAGAGCTTGTAGTTGTATTAGCTCCTTTAAGAGAGTATATTGTAACCATCAGTTCCTTTTAAAGAGAGTTTGTAACTTTTAGCTCTTCTCAGAGCTTGTAGTTGTAACCATTAACTCTTTTCAGAGCTTGTAGTTGTAACCATGAGCTTTTTTCAGAGCTTGTAGTTGTAACCATGAGCTCTTTTCAGAGCTTGTAGTTGTAACCATGAGCTCTTTTCAGAGCTTGTAGTTGTAGCCATGAGCTCTTTTCAGAACTTGTAGTTGTTACCATGGGCTCTTTTCGGAGCTTATGGTTGTAACCATGGGCTCTTTTCAGAGCTTGTAGTTGTAAACATTATCTCTTTTTAGAGAGTATATTGTAACCATCAGTTCTTTTTAAAGAGAGCTTGCAACCTTAAGCTCTTTTCAGAGCTTGTAGTTGTATTAGCTCCTTTAAGAGAGTATATTGTAACCATCAGTTCCTTTTAAAGAGAATTTGTAACTTTTAGCTCTTCTCAGAGCTTGTAGTTGTAACCATTAACTCTTTTTAGAGCTTGTAGTTGTAACCTTGAGCTCTTTTCAGAGCTTGTAGTTGTAACGATTAACACTTTTTAGAGCTTGTAGTTGTAACCTTGAGCTCTTTTCAGAGCTTGTAGTTGTAACGATTAACTCTTTTTAGAGCTTGTAGTTGTAACCTTGAGCTCTTTTCAGAGCTTGTAGTTGTAATGACGCGCTCTTTTCAGAGCTTGTAGTTATAACCTTGAGCTCTTTTCAGAGCTTGTAGTTGTAACCTTAAGCTCTGTTCAGATCTTGTAGTTGTAACCTTTAGCTCTTTTCAGAGCTTGTAGTTGTAACCTTACGCTCTTTTCAGAGCTTGTAGTTGTAACCATTAGCTCTTTTTAGAGTACATTGTAACCATCAGTTCCTTTCAAAGAGAGCACGTAACCTTAAGCTCTTTTCAGAGCCTGTTGTTGTAACCATGAGCTCTTTTCAGAGCTTGTAGTTGTAACGACGAGCTCTTTTCAGAACTTGTAGTTGTAACCGTGAGCTCTTTTTGGAGCTTGTAGTTATAACCATAGGCTCTTTTCAGAGCTTGTTGTAAACATGAGGTCTATTAGAGATTGTTGTTTTAACTATGACCTCTTTTCAGAGCTTGTACTTGTAACAATTAGCTCTTTTTAGAGTATATTGTAACCATCAGTTCTTTTTAAAAAGAGCTTGTAACCTTAAGCTCTTTTAAGAGTTTGTAGCCACGAGCTCTTTTCAGAGCTTGTAGTTGTAACGACGAGCTCTTTTCAGAACTTGTAGTTGTAACCATTAGCTCTTTTAGAGTATATTGTTACCACCAGTTTCTTTCGAAGAAAGCTTGCGACCTTAAGCTCTTTTTAGAGCTTGTAGTTGTAACCATAGGCTCTTTTCAGAGCGTGTTGTTGTAACCATGGGCTTTTTCAGAGTTTATAGTTGTAACCATGAGGTCTATTAGAGATTGCTGTTGTAACCTTGAGCTCTTTTCAGAGCTTGTAGATGTAACAATTAGCTATTATTAGAGTATATTGTAACCATCAGTTCCTTTCAAAGAGAGCTTGTAACCTCAAGTTCTTTTCAGAGCTTGTAGTTGTAACCTTGAGCTCTTTTTAGAGCTTCTTGTTGTAACCATGAGCTCTTTACAGAGCTTGTTGTTGTAACCATGACTCTTTTCAAAGCTTGTAGTTGTAACCATGACCCTTTTCAGAGTTTCTAGTTGTAACCATAGACACTTTTCAGATCTAATAGCTGTAATTACGAACCACTGGCTCTTTTAAAAGTGAAGTGTTTTTGAGTGGTAGGGCCACGCTGTAGACAGTTTTGTCTACGGCATGAATGGGCTGGCTCGACCGGGTCGTTACCACTGTCTCACTGAAAACCGACGTAAAGAAGCAGCTTGCTGCTGCGTTTCGTACGGTGAGTGGAGATATCCGGAAGCCCAAATCCCCTCCCCTTCCCAATCCCTAATTATCCTTTTCCTTTAAGGTCGGCAACGCGCGTATGATATTTCTAGTATTGTAGGCGTACATGGGCGGTGGAGATGATTTACCATCTGGTGACCCACTTGCTCGTTTATCTGTGCTATAAAAAAGCACAATATCATGCTCATATTACAACTTATGTGAAAGCAAACTCCTAGGACAGCTAGCAATACAATAAAAGATCTTTAATAATTTTACCTCCTTTATAGGTTACTGAGCACGGACCTGAGTCAAGAGCCGAAGAACAAAAACCAAGAGTTCGCGCAGAATGAGATCATCAAGCTGGCGGCAGAGAGCCTTGCACTGCAGGTAGATCTCCATTTCATCTATACATTTATATTCGTCAGGACTGGCCAGTAACTTAAAAAAACACTCAGGGGATTTAATATATGGTAGTTTCCTATGTTGATTATTATACATTTTTTTGTATGCAATAGAGAATAATAAGAAAAGGTAAACCTTTTGTTAAAACACAATCAAAATCGGTTCAAAAATAAGCACGACCTCTCTCGGCTCGACTTGGTCGTTACCACTGTCTCGCAGAAAACCGACGTAAAGTAGCGGCTTGTTGCCGCGTTATGAAGGCTGTATGCCTTTTTAAGGGCATGACATTTATACCTTAAGCAGACGCCAGGCGAGTGTTTTATCTATTCTGGTATGGAAAATAGGCTGTATGTGGATAATCGTTCATTACATTTGACAGCCTCCGTGGCGCAGCAGGCGAGTAGCCGGCTGTGAAACGAGAGGCCGCGGGTTCGATCCCCGAACCGAGACAAATGCTTGTGTGATCCACAAATATTTGTTTCGGGGTCTGGGTGTTGTGAGACCGAAAGTCTCTCGTAGTTCCTGATACCCACGACACAAGACTCGTATCTTACTGTGGGGTCAGACTATGTCTGTGACTGTTGGGTGTATTTATTTATTATTATGACGGCCACAGTCAACGTGTCAATTTCAATTTCGCAGGAGCGTGTCGATAAATTATCGGAAAGTTGTCGCCGGTACAAGAACCAGATCCGGTTGCTCGCCAACAAACTGAAGGAAGTCGGCGTTGATGACGTCAATGATATACTTGAAAATGGTGAGGCATTTCAAAGATCAGTTGTTTTTTGACAGCGGGAGCGCAAACGAGCGGCGGCGGGTTCGAAGCCCGCACTGAAACAATTGGTTGTGTGATCGACAAATATTTGTTTCGAGTCGAGACGTTCTGAGACTGAAAGTCTTTAGTTCCTGATATCAACAACACAAGACTCGTATTATACTGTGGGGTCAGGAATATGTGTGACTGTTGGGTATATTTATTATTTCTATTTTTTTTTCATTATTTTAATTACAAAAATTACAAACCTATCAATTTGCAACGCAATTTGCAATTTTTCAACAAATGAATTAAATTTGAATGTGTTGTAGTAAAATTCCTTTAAAATTTGCAACCAAATAAAGACATGGAATTCATCATCCGGCAAAATCAAAGATTTTTCACAATACCAATTAAAATGTGATTATAGTTGAAAGATCAACACAATAAAAGAACACTTAGATAGTGGTGTTTTTAGATGATACTTGGCATGGTGGTATTCACAATATTTACAAGGTGGTAGGTCCCTCGTATGCGAGAGGCCGTCTGAGTTGGTATCACCGCGTTGTCTATTTCTTCCACAAAGCAACAGTATGTAAGCACTGTTGTGTCTCAATTTGAAGGACATGGAAGCCAGTGAAATTACTGGGCATTGTGAGACTTAATATCTTATATCTCGGGGTGACGAGCGCAGTTCAGTGTCATGCAGTGCTTTGTAATTCAAAGTTCTGTCTGGTGTTGCTTTTGTGTATAGGCAGGCGTGACGTTTACCAGCGATCGCCTTGCTCGTCTCGTCATTCAATTAAACAATTAAAAGACTAGTATATTTTTTTTTACTAGCCCTGTATTATACTTGCAGCTTACCAACAATCAAACGCTTTGCTTGTATAGTCATTCAATAATAAAAAAAATGTTTTCAGATCCGGTAGTAGTTCCGCACGCGTCGCTCACGCTAGAGATGGCGCCCGTGACGCGCAAGAAGGAGAGAGAGTACCTCGGCATGTTCGAGTACAAGATACAGGACGAGCCTCTCATCATCAAGAAGTTGATTACCGGTCAGCTTTTTTATATGTCGGAGCATCTACTCCAAGCCCACCCCGAAATATATCACAACTACTGAACCAATTTTAATCAAATTTTGTAAAAGAGATAGGATAGTTTATATCTCAATTTATAGTCGCAAAATTTTTTATTGCGAATTATTTGTTATAATTTCCATAAGATTCTAACAGATGGCAGTGTAAGGTAATTTATCGTCTGGATCGAGTAAGTATTCAATAGATGGAGCATACTGTATTGAATGGTTTACTACAATATGATTTAACATTATACCTTAGCCACAGCAACGCGTCAGTTATATTATATATTGTCACCGCGGTGCGCAATGCGTAATGACGCGTTCCATTGTCCACACAGAAAATGAGTAAAATCAGCTAATCCAAATGTTGTTCATCAGATCTGAAGCCAAAAGTGGCAGTGTCACTGCTCCCCGGTCTGCCGGCGTACATCCTGTTCATGATGCTGCGGCACATGGACCACGTGGACGACGAGCCCAAGATGCACCAGCTCATGAAGGCGGTCCGCACCGGCGTCAAGAAAACCCTCAAGAAACGGGCCGACAGCATAGAGTACAACGCTCTGTGGCTTGCCAATATGTTAAGGTAACTCTAACTCTCACTTTTTTATAGCATTTGCTTGTTTGCTTTAAAATCGATTGGGTGATTAGATGATTGTATAAAATCGTTATTATCGATTATTTGATATTCATCAATCGATAGTTCTCAAGTTAGTAAGTCTGAAGATAGTGCGATTGTTTCATCGAGCAATATCTTTCGAACATCCCTCGGAATTGGTAGAGCATACATTTCTCGAACCTCATGCCAACATCACTGGCCTTAACCACGAGACGAGACACTGACGAGGGGATTCAATTAATCGATTTTTAATTTTGAAATTTGCAGATTGATCCTTCGACATAATATCGATAAAATTATTTCGCGAATATAGTCACAGTGGAGACACAAAATAATAACAATGAAAACCATAAATTTTGTTTTTAAATTTATTGAATTCCCGAAATGACTAATGTAAGAACTAAAATAGTTTTTTGACAATTATAGTTTATACTACCATGGTGGCGCAGTTTTATTGCGTACGCGGTTTGACTGTTAGCTGGGGTATCGAGTTTGATCCCCGGGTCGGGTCAAATGATATTGGGTTTTTCTATTACGAATTGCTTAGTATCGGCCCGGGGTCTGGAATTGTGCCCGGTATGGCGATAGGCTCGCCCCCTATCACGTCATGGGATGAAAATACGCTTGGCGAAATGTGGGTGTACTGGTTACACCTCTGCTTACCCCTTCGGGGATCACAGACGTGACTGAATATGGAAGGCTTTGTTGATAATTACAATTATTATTCAGTAAGCAAATAGTGATTGTTTGCGTAAAATTTATTTTCATAGATATAATATCTCAATGGATGGACTTGTAACTTTCATACCACCAGAAAACAATTTAATTTCGCAGGAGAGTGCTAGTGATCCACGTCGGTCGATCGATGATATTGATTGCCTGAGTGATACGTATGTAGTAACACGCAGGCAATTGAATATCTGTTTAATCTGTTAACAGGTTACTAAACAACCTAAGACAGTACAGCGGCGACACGGTGTACCAGTCGACGAACACTCCGCGCCAGAACCAGCAGTGCTTGCGCATCTTCGATCTGTCGGAGTATCGGCAGGTGCTCAGCGATATCGCCGTCTGGATATACCAGGGTCAGTTACCATGGTAACGATTATTAGGGTGTCGCTACCAGTTATCTACAGCACAATGCAAATGGATGTATCGGGATGGTTTTAGAAATATTAGTGAAAAAATTCCTGTCGAGTTTCGTGCGGTCGATAATATTACAGCTGAGCAAAAGTATTGATATAGATAGATAGATAACACTTAACACCAATTTAAGGAAAAATACATATAAGAAACTGATAACTATAACAATATCAACAGGCGGAAAAAACGCAAAAAATAACGGAATAGTAAAAAAAAAAGATATTTAAATTTTTCCATTGACTGTTACCCACGATCTTTTCTGATGGAGGCGAAATAGTGGTAGACAGTTTGCTGTGCGGTTTTTTTTTCTATTAATATTTTGGAATGCAAAGTCACAAAATACAAAACATTTTAATCGATATTTTTTATCGATTGTAAAATTTAACTCATGACATAAGTCTTATTAATGTTGATAGGCCTGATCTACCTCCTGGAGCGCCAGCTGGAGCGGCTGATAGTGCCGGCGATCCTGGAACACGAGGAGATCTCCGGCCTGTCAGGTCCTGGGGCTCGTCCCTCCAGCTCCGGACCTGGTGCCGGACCTACCCGGCTGAAGCACGAGCTGTCCAGCGTGCACCACCACCTGCACACCTACGCCGTCGACCAGCCCTTGAGGGTCACCATATTTAAACAGGTACGATCCTGGAATATTTACAGAATATAATTATTTTTCCTTAGAGTCAATCATCATCAATGTAGATCCAAGTCTCTGTGCTTGATTATACAACGTGTTACAGGTGTTTTTTTTATTTGATTGAATGACGAGACGAGCAAGACGATCGACTAATGGTAACTACGCCTGCCCATAAACGGAAGCAACACCACACAGAACTTTGAATTACAACGCACTGCATGGCACTGAACTGCGCTCGTCACCGTGAGATATAGGATGTGAAGTCTCATAATGCCAAGTAATTTCAATGGCTTCAATGTCCTTCAAACAGAAACACAACATTGCTTACACTGTTGCTTGTTGGCAAAAATAGACGGCACGGTGGTACCAACCCAGACGGCCTCTCGCATACGAAGGACCTACCACCTTGTCTTTGTCCCGCAACGAAATTAATCAGATAGAAGGTTAAGAAGGAGTTGGAAATATTAATTGAATCGTCTAAAGCTGTTAGTTAGGTTTTGTTGTTTCAAGACAGTCTCATGAATAGTAGCTTATCTTAACTTTGAGCCTAAGTATTGGTACCCCACATCCACCCGAACCACCACAGTAATCGATATCATTATAATTTAAAATCCTCCATAAATATCACTTTGGTTTGTACAGCTGTTCTACTACATCTGCGCGTACAGTCTGAACCAGTTGCTCCTGCGCAAGGACCTGTGCTGCTGGGCCAAGGGCCTGCAGATCAGGTACAACATATCGCACCTCGAGACCTGGATCAAGGAACACCTCGCCGAGTACGGACAGAAGAGCGTGAGTACATTATATGAACACGATAATCTGCATAATTTAATATACATAATTACTAGAAGACCCGGCCACGCGTTGCTGTGGCTAAGGTATATGTTAAATTATATTGTAGTAAACTATTCAATACAGTATGCGCCATCTGTTGGACACTTACTCGATCCAGCCGATAAATTACTTTACACCGGCATCTGTTAGAATCTTATGGAACTCACATAAACAATTAATTTACAATAAAAAAAATCTTACGACTATAAATTGAGATAATAAACTATCCTGTCTCTCAAGTTGGATCAAACTACACACAGTTTGCAAAATTTGATTAAAATCGGTTCTGTAGTTTAGAAGTTCATCGCGGACAAACAACGTGACACGAAATTTTTATATATAAAGATTATTCAATCAAACTGTCAGTTTTTTACATTTCTGTTTCTTTAAGTAAAACGTTTTCTCATGTCACAACGTGCGTGCTGTGTTACTTCTGTGTACAATGTATTCATTATTGACATTGATTTGTTCCAGGTGGAAGAGATCCTGAGCGTGTTGAGGCCGATAACTCAAGCCGTGCAGCTGCTGCAGGCGCGCAAGTCCATGCAGGACGTGCAGAGCACGGTCGACATGTGCGACAACCTCACCGCCATGCAGGTCTGCAAGGTTGGTACCGAATGTTTACAACTCCTCAACTCAACATACTTGAATAAAAAAAAAAAAAAATCGGGTTGCACTCTGGGAGTGCCGACAGAAGTGAAAACTTACCAAACAAGATGCGAGAATACAAAATTACGCCAACATGCCCACTGATGACATGATAAAAGTACATTCTACTCTCTTCGCGTTTATGCGAGCCTGGTACATTTTACGGCAACATGTTCTAAATAAGAAAAAACCTAAAAAGTTTTTCTTTTCCTAATCGTCATTTGTTTATTAATTACGGCTACTCGCCATGAAAAGAAGACATTCTACTCTCTTCGCGTTTATGCGAACCTGGTACTTTTTTTACGGCACCATGTTCCAAATTATAAGTATTTCTTTATCGATCGTCATTTTTTTACGCTCGCGTTACGGAACGTTTCGGTTCACCCTCCCATAAGAAGTTATCACTTCAAAAAGCCTCATGTCTCGTTAGGTATGGGGAGGAAGTGGACAATTAATATTCCCAACTCCTCCTTAACCTTCTATCTGATTCATTTCGTTGCGCGACGAAGACATTTAGGCATTCCCAGAGACTCGCCGAGCTTCACTGCTCGGTGTCAAAAATGCGTGCCACTGTTGATCTGTCACAGGAGTTACAGTGGCGGGTGTGTGGGCGGGGTCGGAATAGTCTCTAAAAAAAAGATTGGTACCGCTTACCACGTTACAACACTTATTAGCTTTTATAGCATAGGGCGGAAAATGAGCACGTCAGTCACCTGATGGTAAGTGATCTCCACCGCCCATGTACGGCCATACTACTAGACGAAGCATGGGCGCGTTGCCGACCTTAAACGAAAGGGGTAATTAAAGAATTATTTGGTATGAAAGGGCGATTTGGTCCCCCGGATATATCACCGTACGAAATACAGTAGCAAGCCGCTACTTTACGTCGGTTTACTGTGAGACAGTGGTAACATGCTTGTATTCATGCTGAAGACAAAACTGTCTACAGTGTGGCTCGACCCTTCGAATCGAATATTATTATCCATTATGTATCGTACTACAGTAGCGGTACCTTCCGATGACACTTTGAACGTATAAGCATGCACCCCTCACGGGGCTCCTTAAATTGACAATACGTGAGAAAAGTAATAGCCGTACTCCATTATAAGAACCGGAATAAAATTGCTACCTACGATAGACATATCGTCTGTCGGTCGATACTATTCCTGGATTGAGCTATACTTACCATCAGGTGTGGCGTAGTCACATTGCCGAGCCAGGATAAAAAAAAGTGCTGACTTTAAACAAGAACAGTACAACACTGAAATATCTTTCACAGATCCTGAACATGTATACGCCAGCCGAGGAATATGAAGTGAAAGTGACTAGAGAGTTCATACATGAGATACAGAAGAAGATGCAGGAGAAGGCGGGAACCAACGCTGATAAAGAACCGGTAACAATTATCACTTTTTTATAGCATAGGCCGGCAAACGAGCAAGTGGGTCGCCTGATGGTAAATGATCTCCATAACCCGTATAAGCTTACAATATTAGAAAATCATGGGCGCATTGCCTCGGAAATGGATTGGGAAGGGGAGGAGGGATTTGGGCCTACGGATATCTCACTCACCGTTTAAAACGTAGCAGCAAGCCGCTTCTTCATCGGTTTTTTGTGAGACAGTGGTAACGACCTGGTCGAGCCGGCCCAATCATGCTGTAGACAAAACTATCTACAGCGTGGCTCTACCACTCAAGAAACTTATAGTAAAGTTTAAAAAATACTTAAATACTTACCACAACAATTATAATTGACTTCACTAAATAGAAAACGAGTATATCCGAAACAGAATATTGTTGTATTTTAATATAAAAATGTCTTCCACAGCAAAATCTTTTGATGGATTCGAAGTTGATATTCTCCGTGCAGTTCCCATTCAATCCGTCGCCGATCAGACTGGAAGCCATCGAGCTGCCTGAAGTGTTGGAGTTGGACGGTCTACTCACCAAAATATAAATGCGCTTGTGTATCTCAAATCATAAATATAGGTAAAGGAAATATAGGTAAAGAAAATTGTTAAACGGCACAGCAATCCACGCGCCATTTTGTTGGTTACAATTTGCCTAAAATAACTTGTCCAGGCTGAAGTCAGTCCTTCGCAATGTCGCGGATATTGTATTCAAAGATTTTCCGTTTTCGCGATTTGTATACATGTTATAATCTTTATTTAAGCGGGTATTAATCTCGCAGTATTTGAAGGTATAAATACCTATTATTTATAATTTCGACCGAGTTACATCGGCCGTCATCACGGGTTGGGTCAACTCGCGACTACGAGCCCTTTAAATAAAGATTATAATATTGTATTCAGCGCCTTAAGGGTGAAGAGAGGTGTAGAGGGAGGGGAACTGACTAATTTCATCCCGAGCAAGTTACTTTGCGCATATTATATGAAATGAATTCCATAATTGAGTGGCAAGGCGCGTCATTTCGTATTAGACCATGTCTAATTCTCTACAATACTTTTTAATAGGCTTATATGAACGTACTGCCTTTCTGATCTTAGCTTTATACTTTATGTTGAATTATTTTATTTATGTAATTTATAATTATTACCCCCTTTATTATTGTGCGTATTTTTTTCAAACAGTACTTATTGTTTTTATGTTCGTTAACTTTTTTATGTATTATATTGGCAATTGTACTTAAATCAATTACTTATTAAAATCATTTTGATTTCTTTCTAAGCTATGTATCTATCGTATATATAAAATCTCGATTACGACAGTATGAATTCGATGTAGTCGCCATTTTAATGGAAAATTACCACTTATGATATATATAAAATACCACTTATGATATGTAAATCTTAAACATCCATTTTGTGATCAACCTATGGTATTTTATTTAATCAAGGGAAATTAAATCGCCTACTTTTTATACATCTTAAACGTCCAAAGGTCCTTCTTTGAAAGTTTGTACGCTTCGCCAATTGAATTTATTTTTTTAACTTGAAAATAATCTTTTGATCAAGTAGACGGATAAAAGGGGGCATAATACAGATCAAAACATATCTGCCAAGTCACCAGGAAGAGTAAAAAATAACAGCAAATTATGGCTTACAATACATGCCATTCCATAACGATACTAATTCGTGATGAAATCTTGGATAATTTGTGATATATTAAGTAGAGTTTATGTGTATAAAAAATACTTACAAGGCGCTCTATGGAGAGGGAATGAACATAATTTTACTACTGACATTGTAAACTTATTACCTAGTTCATGAAATGCGAGTACAAGTCATTTCTGTTCCACGAACTACCGCTTATACATATGTACAACGTGTTAAAGAATGTTGTGGTCATATTTAAGGGTCGTTACACACACTACCTAACTAAACCTGAACTAAACTAACTAAACCTGAACTAAACTAAACTGAATGCTTCTCACTTCTAAAAATCGATCACGAAAATAAACGGAAGCACGTAATAAGTTCACAATTTCTCTAGTATTTTAAAATCAAAATTCAAATTTTTCCTTTGATGATGATTTCAGCTCAATCATTACTAGTTTCATAAAAATACCTTATTATTTATTATTGTTATATACCGAACTTACGTTCGTATTTATTTTATATACATTCCATTATGCCATATAAATCGGGTGCCATTATGTTAAGAAAAAATATTATTTATCAAATTTGTATGAAATTTATTTTTATTGGGCGTTTCTAGGATTGCTTGATACGATTACTGCCTAGTTACTTAGTTGTTTCTATGCTTACGTTTTATTCGTCTGCATTTCGAGAGACGAGCAGTTCGCTCGTCTGATGGTAAGCAGCACGCCTGTCTATAAACATTAGCGACAATTCTCAGAACTTTGAGATACAATATACTGAATGCCACTGTGCTCGTAGAGATGTAAGTTATGTCTCATAATGCCCAGTGATTTCACTGGTTTCATTGTGCTTCAAACCGGTACAGATCAATGCCTAGTTTGATGTGTGGCGGCAGAAATAGGGGAGGGTATAGCGATGGTAGTAATTCAATATAAATAATTGCTATTAACTACGCATTTTTGTCTCTATAAATATAAACAGTCGTCCTAGATGCGTCCAACTCTATATTGTTTATGCTTTCTAAATTTTTGACAGCCTCCGTAGCGCAGAGGGCGAATAGTCGGCTGCGAAGCGAGAGGCCGTGGGTTCGATTCCCGCACCAAGACAAACGTTTGTGTAATCCACAAATATTGGTTTCTGGTCTGGGTGTTGTGGGACCGCAAGTCCCTCGTAGTTCCTGACATCCATGAGACAGGTTTAACCTAGTGTGTGGTCAGGACTATGTGTGTGACTGTTGGGTGTATTTATTTATTTTAATATTCTATATTCCACAGTATTTAGTTTGTTAGTATTTATTGTTTATATTATGTGATAGGCCTGCCTCGGCCACTTCCAATATTAACATTTATATGAACATTCCATTATTCTATATACTTTATATTTCTGTTTTTGTACAACGAATTTAGTTTTACGATATTGTTTTTTTATATTCTTTTTGTTATACCATAGTTTAAAATACGTATAATCTGTCAACGCGTTTGACTTACAAATACACGAAGCTAGTTTTTCACCCTGGAATTACAAGTTAGGCGTAATACACATACGTGGATTTGTATTAGTTTTGCTTGAAAAATTCGTCTTTCACCCGACCCGTATATTATAACCATGTTGGTTATAATATAACCAACACCAACAACATGGCCTAATACTACCTGGCTATTATAGCTCGAATAACTTGACTCGTGTATTTCAGTGTTATTCTCCAGAGTAATTTTATTGCTGTGTCACCTGTGAGTAATTTTAATGCTACGTCACTTGTCAGTAATTTTATGCTATCAATTGTCGGGTGCATCTCAATCCGTAATGCTAGATTGTTTCATCAAGCCACCGTCGTTGACCGATTGGATGATTTTTAAACTGTGATAATAATAACAGTGTGCGATGAATGATTTGTAAAAGCTATTTACTATTGTTACAAAATATTTCACATTTCTAAATTGTTGTAGTATTGTACTCTCTTTTCGCGAATGTGGTAAGTAAAACTTCACACGCGCTGACATTATTAGTAGAAATCGCAATGTATTTAATATAAATTATAAAATATTAAGATTATTATAATTGTTGAGTTTGTAGTGAATTTTTTTATATTTAATTTTATATACCTATTTTTAAAATGTTGTCTATGGTAATGCTCAGTTCGTTGGCGTCCATAGATTAAATAACGGATTTTCGTATTAAAGTTGTCGATTCTATTAGTGTCCATTTGCATAATAAAAAGCAATCTACCACAGACATGTAATCAGGGAGTGGGCATATGGATACATGACCCCCCCAATGTTTCATTTGCATAATACAATCATAAATTAAGAACGTTTAACTGGTAATTGTTGCAAATTTAGACTCGTACCATTATGTATCTAGAAAATTGTTAATATCGAAGCAAGCAATTGTTATGTGTTGTAAATAAATAGAATAGTCATAGAATTATTTTATTTTTAATGTTGAGTATCTTCGAAAATATATTAATCTACTTATTTCGTTCCGGATTATCCATTAAATAAAAATATTACAGTATTTAACATAAAATACTACTATATGTGTCATATATTGGTGCACATTTCGGACCCCTAATAGGACACTTAATCCGGCGCTTGATTTCCTTTGTTGAACATACATTGTTATTAGAGTATGCGTGCAGTATAAACTTCCGTATTAAAAGATAATTAAGTAAATTTTCTTGCAATTTTGAAATTGAAATTAATTGAGTATTTTAGATGAAATTTAAACCTCATTTGTTTCTTCTGGTTATGGCATGAACAGAGCGGGACAAATATATGTCTGAAGTCGTATAATAGTGTGGTTGACTTTTTTTTAATTATTTAAATCAAGTTATTACCCAAAACCTATTGAAGAATTTATTTTAAAAATCTGTCCAAAAATAAAGATACAATCCATTCCAACCTGACTTGAAAAATAACAGACGACTCAAACTTTGACGTCACTGTGTGACAAGTGCACCCGTGCGAGCGAGATAGTAAGATGTCCCCACTACGCGCCCACCTTTGCTCATACTAATATTTAAAATCATAATTGCGGGCTCATTTTTGAATTGAATTTGATTGTGTTTAAACACAGAGGTTTTTCTGTATTTGTTGCGTATAAAATAATGTATAATATTCAACATAGAAAACTACCCAATAATTTCCAAAATTTAGATTAACGCATAAGTTATAAAACTGTACATATGTTACCGTTGAGATAAGGTTCTTTTACGCACTTTTTTATAGCATACGCAACCGAGAAATTGGGTCACCTAATGGTAAGTGATCTCTATCGCCCATCACGCCCACAATACTGGAGGTATCAAGGACGCGTTGACGTCCCTAATGGTGCTGCCACACCGCTGTTATAAAATGTTTACAAAACATTATTAAACATTTGTTAACAAAAATTTGATACATTTTATGACAATGTTAGATAATGTTAGTAAATGTTTAATGTTAGAACATGTTTGTTAACATTTTATAACACCGGTGTGGCAGCACCATAAAGGTAAGGTATAAATGCCGGCCTGTATTACTGGGAATAGACCAGCGGATCCCGGAACGCGACACGCCTGAATATCACTGTGACGGGTTTTTTAACAGGCTCCGTGGCGCAGCGGGCGAGTAGCCGGCTGTGAAGCGAGAGGCCGCGGGTTCGATCCCCGCACCGAGACAAATGTTTGTGTGATCTACATTTGTTTCGGGGTCTGGGTGTTGCGAGACCGAAAGTCTCGCGTAGTTCCTGATACCCGCGACACAAGGCTCGTATCTTACTGTGGTATTTATTATTAACCATAAGTTTAATTCGATTTACCACATTGTCCTGAATCAGAGAGCGTCGGGCAAATGCTCTGTAATATGAAAAAAGCTAGTCACCTAGTCAAGCTAGCACCCGAGCCTGGAGGCCACATATTCCTCCCCTTCTCAATACCTTAATTATCCCTTCCCTTTGAGGTCGGCAACACGCCCAAGATTCTTTTAGTGTTGTGGACATGCATGGGCAGTGTAAATCAGGTGACCCACTTGCTCGTTTGCCGTTCTATGCTATAAAAATTGCCCTAAGTGTTTACATAAGCCAGTTCCGATCATTGCTACATACGAATTTAATGGCTCTAAAAATAAACAGTTCAATTTTATAATCGGTATTTATCTATAATGTACTTAATTTAGTTAAATGATTTTAAACTTAGGGCTTTACTAATAAATGTTGTATACGAGTGTCATACTTATACAGTGTTTTGTCTCGCTTCTTCTTATAGTAAATGACACTCAACATAGCAAGACGAAGTATTGTATAACTATTACCAACATATACAATGTTTATTAGTAAGGGCTTTAAAGTTTATCTAACTGCCCCTTTTGAAGTTTTTAATATTTTGTTGGTTTACTTTGTTAGTAATATTTAGTCTGTGTTGCACCATGCGGCGGTTAAAGTTAAATTCATGTAACAAGCAATTGTTAACGACAGAATTTGCCAATTTGATAGAATTTCTTACGTTTACGCGAATGTTATACATTGAAAGAAAACTAACTTAAACGGATTTTATTGTAGTTTTATATTTTAATTTTGGTCCCGACATTCAGACACCGTGAGCTTCTTCTGCGTAGATCGGACCATCAACAAACCTTAATAATTTTAAACTGAAGGTAGATAATGTAACATTAACATTTCTGGACAACCTACACCTCAGTCCACCGCGTCACCACGGAGGCTGAAAAGCTTTCGAAACGTCGGGACAATATTGAAATAAAAAACCGCGATAAAATCCGTTTAAATTAGTTTTATTTCAATTTGATAGAATTGAAATCAAACTATACAACCTTTATATAACGCATAATATTTATAACTAACTGACGGATGGTGTAATCCACTCGTCTTGTTATAAAATTGCGAATCAGTTGGCACTAATTGGGTGCCAAATATTTAATTAATTTCCAAATATTCTAATGACCACATAATAATTATCGAAACATTAGTTTAATCATCATAATTGAAGCTGCTAGAACAAGAGTGGCCTAACTGCATTTTGATGACTTTTGACCTATTTGTATTTTCGTAATTTAAAAATGTTAATCTCCAAGACCGAACCGGCCTAAAATTGGTAACATTATCTTGACATAGATGGCAGTACAAGTCCATTTCGGCCGTGGTTTGGATTGACGAAAATACAAATAGGTCAAAAGTCATCAAAATGCAGTTAGGCGACTCTGGTTCTAGCAGCCTCAATTATATTAACTGAGTTTACATTTTTCAGTATAACTATTGAAATTATATTGGAATGAAGAAAATAAATTATGTACAATTTTTTTCTTATGGTTGCCGTTAGTACAATATAGTGAAGTTAATATGTAATGTAAATCAATGTTATATACTGCATCATTCGTTTAGGGTGCTCATTAGAAAATCATCTGTTTAATCACGTGTAATTAAATTATTTGTCAATTTATTATTAATATTGTATTGATAATGCCTCAATTATCGTGGTTTCGTTTAAGGCGTATTTCATTTCCAGAGTTTATTATAATGTTATTTAATTTTGTTACTATTCTATGCATCGTATGGGATCGTTATCCGCGGTTCCAGTATACGCGGTTTGCCCTGAACGCGGTAATTGAGGGATTATATTAAATGGTTATATAATCAAATTGTGCAATAAAATTGTACTTAATAAAATGTATAAATATTTACACTATGGCTACTTTGATATAGCAAAATTTAATTAAAATGCCTATTTGTATGTTAGTGAAAATTGTATATCGAAAATAATTATGCATACATTCGTATTTAAAATGAAATATACAGCTATAGCATCCATAAATTAGATTAATGACGAAAATTATCTCCTACCCTTAATTACGTTTACCTGCACTTATATACAGTCACAGCCCCCTGGTACTTTAGAGTTTAGTTACTATACTGTACAGAAAATAGAAAAAGAACAATGTAACGTATGATTTAGTACAGTCATATCGCTTGATATAGTTTCATTTGTGGCTGTTTTTACCGAGGATTCCTCAACCAAAGAGGATTCTCAAACATTCCTATGAGAACTGGGTATACACTGGCTGAAACTGTAAAGCAGTATTCTCATGAGATGTTCGCGTATAACCTATTTTAAGTATTAAAGGTTAGACTCGAACTATTATAATGAATGCACGAACCGAGCTAGCGTAGTAAGTATGCCGAGGCATCATAGGCGCGTTGCTACCTTAAAGGGAAGGGGGATTAGGGCCTCCGGATATCTCACTCATCTTACGAAACGCAGCAGCAAGCCGCTACTTTACGTCAGTTTCCTGCGAGACAGTGGTAACGACCCAAGCGAACTAGCCTATTCATACTGTAGACAAAACTGTCTATAGCGTGGCTCTACCACTCAAAAATGTATTCTATAGTCTGAATGATTCTGTTTACCACTGCTGACTACGACAGCCGCGAAATCCTGTGATAAAATAATAAAAAGCAATAACCTGCGGAGGTCACCCAATACCGGCTTATTGTCCTGATTAATGTTGCAACATTGCCCAGGTGTTTGTCTACTTTGCCCGGAACGACACAAAGAAACAATATTTAGCATATCCAATGGTTGGTTTTCTAGCGTTTGTTGTTTATTTATTAAACTTATATTAAGGCGCTTGTACCTATACATTATATAGGCCTATGTACGTTATTCGTCGGAAGTTTCGTCATGTACACACGTGTAATATCGACGGATTAATAATTTGAAATGGTTTTTTATACAAAGTATTTGAATTTAGTGGGTTTTCGTAGCTAGAATGTCGAAATGAGGAGGTCGTATGGTAAACGCCACGCCTGTCCATAAATACATACAGCACTGCACAGAACTTACATACAACATACGTTGTTATGTCTCATAGCGTCCATTAATTTCAATGGTTTCGAAAATCAGAGAAGAAAACAACAGTGCGTAAGCACTGTTATGTTTTCACTGTGTAAACACTGTTGCTTGGCAGTCGAAATAGATAAAGCGGTGGTACCAAGCCAGCCAAGTCATGCACATTATACTAAAATCAAATCTGGGCAAATATTTGTTTAAAAAATTAAGTGGAATATGGTCGTGACAACGTTTGCACTACGTTTGAGTTCGTTTCATGTTTTGGTGTTCCTGGCAATGACGATGGGACCCAAAACTACTGCAGGAACCAGCCGTAATAGTTTGTAACTTAATAGTTACTGCGGAAGTGCAATCGTTATAGTAAAGATATTTTAAATAGATATCGATGTTGATCCAGAAAAAGTATTGATATATCAGCTTAAAATTTGGAATATCTTTTTGCCATCTTATAAAAAGGTATTGAACTATCGGCTTCAGATTTGGCCAACATTGGCATTAATTTTTTTAAAAATGGTTTCGATTTTCGATATTTAAAAATAACGATATTTACATAAATCGCCATAAAATTTAAATTTGTCGAATGAAAATATATCGATATTTCTTCAGCACGCCTATAACTGGTTTGCATGATTTATAATATAGAGTGCGACTAGCTTACGTTGGCGGTGCTAAGTTTTAATACTAAATGAGAAACAGTCTAATCCAGTGTTTCCCAACGTGGGACCCACGCCCCACAGGGGGAAGATTTGATAGTTAATAGGGGGGGGGGGGGGCAATTTAAAAATGGACTCGACACAACTTTAACGCTTTCGCTTTGGGATATTTAAATGCAATGCTAGATATCGGTGACAAATGTAACAAAAAAATGTTAAGGTGGGGTATGGTCTAAAAAGAGGTTGGGAAACACTGGTCTATTCTGTCAAAACTGAAAATCGACCAATGAGCGTTTATCAATAGTGCCAACTTAAAGTTGTCGCATTGTAAACGTTATGAAAACAACGTGGGAATTAGTTCCTGTGTTGGTGTGCTGTATCCACGTTAGGAAATTATAGATTTATTTCGTTGTAAATGCAGATGTAATAAATAATGTTAGCAAACATATTGTTTCATTTTACTACATTTCCGTCAGTACAGTATTACGATTATATTATGCGCATGAGCAAACTTCGTGTAGTACGAATATGCAATCGCTGTCTCGCTTTCTGGAGGTCATCGGCCACTTATGCCAAAATTAAGGACGTAATCTAATGTACAAATATATTTTGGAATGATAAAATCCATCTATATTAGATGGTTTTCAAGATCCAACGTAATTTGCCGAAGCACTTAATTTAAACTGTATTACTGTAGTTTAGTATACCTTTTTTTATTTGATTGAATGACGAGACCAGCAAGGCGGTCGCCTGATGGTAAGCGCCACGTCTGCCCATAAACAGAAGCAACACCACACAGAACTTTGAATTACAAAGCACGGCATAGCATTGAACTGCGCTCGTCACTCCGAGACATAAGATGTTAAGTCTCATAATGCCCAGTAATTTCACTGGCTTCAATGCCCTTAAAACCGAAACAACAATGCTTACACACTGTTGTTTGGCGGCAGAACTAGACATAGCGGTGGTACCAACCCAGTCGGACTCTCGCATACGAAGGACCTTGTAAATGTAGATGTATGTGTATTTTCCGGAAGCCCAAATCCCCTCCCCTTCCCAATCCCTAATTATCCCTTCCTTTAAGGTCTGCAACGCGCCCATGATTCTTCTGGTGGTGGGCGTACATGTGCGGTAGAGATCACTTACCATCAGGTGACCCACTTGCTCTTTTGCCGACCTATGCTATAAAAAAAAAATGTATATTACAGCCATAACGTTGGCTGGTTAAAATACGTAATACCTTATAAGGTCGGATAGTCTATATAACTAAGCATGGCTGATACCCATATTCACCTGATTACTTGAACGAGATAGTATTAATAAAGATAAAAGAATATGATTATAATTTAGATAAAAACACTTATTGATCACTATCTAATCCATTGTTGCGTTTTATGTGTACCTACAAATCCTACAATACATGATGATTATACATAAATACATGAATTACATTTTAACATACCTATGTTACAATCGTTCAAATATCTTGCTCTTTATAACAAGCAGCTGTCATTTATCTTTTATTCGAACAAAAATTTCATGTGAGCACGGCCAAGTGACTGCACTACACTTGATGGTAAGCGCAGTGCAGTCCAAAAAACCAGCAACCACCGATAAACTTGTTTATCGGTGGTCACCAGAATCATATCATCATCACCATCATCAGCCACAAGACGTCCACTGCTGAACATAGGCCTCCCCCAAAGATTTCCAGACCGACCTGTTGGAAGCGGCCTGCATCCAGCGACATCCTGCAACCTTTATCAGGTCGTCTGTCCACCTTGTAGGTGGACGTCCAACGCTGCGCTTGCCAGTACATCAATATCATCAGAATCATATCGGCCTGTATAAATCCTTCTCCACACTCTGAAGAGGGAAGACGCAAATCGAGGGGTCTGCGACAGGACAGGCGGGTGACCGATGCAGGCACGGGGTTACAAGCATAATATACCCCTATACCCGCATATCGCGAGCCCCTTGAGAGAAACGAATATAGGTACACTGGCTGATCCTGGAACGCTATCCACACAAGGTGTGTGGGTCACTATGGCAGGTTGTAGTATGTGTACGGTGGTCGCTATCCGGGCCGATATGAACATCCTACCACTAGCAAAGTTACTTAAAGGTACGAGCGTGTATTGCCATTATCATAGTGCCATTAATTACTGTAGTAAGTAGACAATAAATACACTCTTCCGCACTCACAACGTATTATGACGCCTACAGAGTGCGAGTTTAAAAACAATGTCACATGTTTTCAAACAATCCGGCTAATGGTAACATCGGGTGTGTCAACGCTTATTTTCTAACCACGTACAGGTCGTTTGTGATTGTTAATTGTTAACATTGTACAAATGTCTGATTATGTGTAACAGTGGCGGCTTCAGACGGTTCTGGGCTTCCCTCACCTATATTATAAGTATTACCGTATAGGTAAATTAAAGGTATCAGTAATATAATATGACACTAGTTACAAACCAGCGTCAGGCTCGCGTAGTTTGGTATAATGCTGCATTTGAACCTTTTGCGGCAACCTCGTGAGACACACGTTGCTCTGTCGTGAGACATACTCTTGGTAAATCTTAATTAATATGCCTTACGTATGTACTTGTTGTTGTTTTTTTATTACTTTCTGCTGGTATGTTTTATAATTTGTAGTGAGTCTCAAAAAAAGAGCCGAACAAATTATGTTTTTTCTTACTTTCGTGCTTCTTTCTTTACTAATTTACTAGATGGTAGGGCCCTCGTATGCGAGAGGACGTTTGTGCTGCTTCGACCGTTTTGTCTATTTCTGTCGTCATGTAGCAGTGTATAAACACTGTTGTGTTTCGGTTTGAAGACAAGCCAGTCAAATTACTGGGCATTATAAAACTTAACAAAATTATTCCGAGTGCAGTCCAATGCCACGCAGAGCGTTGTAATTTAATGCTCTGTGAGGTGTTGCCTCTGTTTATGGGTAGGCGTGACGCTTACCATCAGGCGATCGACCAGCTCGTCACGTCATTCAGGTGATAAAATATTATTGAAATAATTATATCTGCATACTAGATAAATGTCTGCTTTATGATTCATGTGTTTCTGTAATGAATATTTTTCTAAGCACGCTGCGAGATATCCCAGAATGTTGTTGAACAATACTTTCATGACTATTCATGAGTCAGAAGGCTTGAACCATTATTCTGAAGCAGATTAATAAACATTTCTATTTTGTCACTCTATAAAGTGGTATCTTAATACATAGTCATGATGATTTCTTATGTTTACGCGAATATTGCTCATTGAAATAAAACTAACTTAAACAGATTTATTCGCGGTTTTTTATTAATTTTTATCCCGACGTTTCGAAGACTTTCAGCCTTCGTGGTGATGGGGTTGACGGCGGGGTGGAGTTATTTCAATGTCTTTATAGTTCTAATGTTAGTAATATATTAAAAATAATAAATACATATATACCGTCACAATTTACTGTCATATTTACAATTTACTGCCATCTGGTCCATAGACAATGGCCAAATAAAGTTTCTTTCTTTCTTTCACACACGTAGTCCTCTGACTGTGACATGAGTCTTGTGTCGTGGGTATCAGGAACTACAAGAGACGGTGGGCCCCTAACAGTCGAACCCGACACAAATATTTGGGGAATTGCCTGTTTTTTTTACTGCACTGCGCTTAACATCAGGTGTGGTGCAGTCTTTGCCGTGCTAAAAAAAAAACGCAAATTAAAGGATAAATTGTCTCTGCATCATTAGTAAAACGTGCACAAGAATCACTACTGTTTACAATTTTACACCGAGTCTATCGCTAACAACAATAGGTTTTAATAACAAAATTACTGTTTTGTATAACCACGAGTACTGTCACTGAAATAATCATAGAGTTAATTAATGATCGTTAATCTCACAAGTCTATAGTACCTACAATCTTCTATAAATAAAAATGAAACGCTATTCGCTGGTTAACCACGTCAGAACGGCTGGACCGTTTTGGTTAATTTATACTTTGAAATTGTTCCTAATAAGCTAAATAAGGTTTATATTTTGCTGATGTTAGGATATTCATATCCATCCGGATAGCGACCATCGTAGACATGGTGTTAAAGCCTGCCATGGTGATCCACACGCTTGATGTGGATCGCGTTCCAGGATCAGCCAGTGTATATCCGGTTCTCCCGAGGGGCTTGCGACACGACTTGATGGTTGGTTGGGGTCCTTGTAGCCCTATGCCTGCATCGGTCATCCGCCTATCCTGTCGCAGGCCCCTCGATTTGCTTCTTCCCTCTCCGATAAGGGCGCCTTCGTGGTCACGGGGTGGACTCAACCACCCCGAACCACGAAGGCTGAAAAGCTTTCGAAACGTCGGGATCAAAAATTAATAAAAACCGCGATAAAATCCGTTTAAATTAGTTTTATTTCAATTTCTAAGCAATTACTTAATGCCAATTAAAGTTCAGTGACGTTTATAAGTGCAGCAGTTAGAGAGTTGAAGTTAGTGATTGAAAAATCGGTTCTTAAATATAAAATATATATATAGAATGTGAGTGTGGTTTGGCTTGGCATTTAGTAGTAGAAATATGTGAAAGAGCAGCAACTATACACGGTCGATCAAGGACTTGTGATGTTATGTCTGTTGATTTTACAATCACGAATGTAGTGGAATTTGTTGGATTCCTTCTCGGTATTTTAAAATATTGGCTTCTTTAAACAGAATATAAAAAATACTTATAGTGTTATAGATTGAGATATCTAGCAGCCGTATTTGAGTTTCGAAAGTATAAAACATATGGCACCTACTTAGTGGCGCAGTCAAAGATCTTCCTGAGAAATAAAAAAATCAGTGTTTTCTCTTTTATAGCATAGAACGTCAAACGAGCAAGTGAGTCACCTGATGGTAAGTGATCTCCACCGCCCATGTACGCCCACAATACTAGAAGAATCATAGGTGCGTTGCCGACCTTAAAGGGAAGGGATAATAAAAGGGTTGGCAAGGGGAGCGAGTTTGGGCTTCCGGATATCTTACTTACCGTACGAAACCCAGCAGCAAGCCGCTACTTTACGTCGGTTTTCTGTGAGACAGTGGTAATGACCCGGTCAAGCTAGCCATCCCTGTTGTAGACAAAACTATCTACAGCGATGGTCTGCCACTCTCAGCTAGCAAGTAACCAACATTTTTCTGCTATTATAGTAATATTCTTAATATAAAAGATAAAATGACTAATATCTCACGAGGTTACCGACATGTGGGATGTGGACTCGGCAATAATTGTCCCGATAGTCGTTACTGTTAATGGGTTGGTACCAAAAACCCTCGACCAACACCTCTAGAGGCTCTCAATTGATCGTTGGGTCTAAACGGCCACGTTTAGAAGGCGTGTTACCGGCATTGCCGTTGAAGGGCGTTGGCCTCTCCGAAGAGGGAAGAAGCATTAACGAAGGCCGGCATGACTCTGGTGACCACCGATAAACTCATTGTTTGTCTGTGGTCGCTGGTTATTTGGACTGCACTACGCTTACCATCAGGTGTAGCGCCGTCACTTTGCCGTGCTCGGATAAAAAACAAAATGAACTCTACATAATGGTTTCTTATGCTTACGCCAAGATTACACATTGAAATATTGAATTGGGGCAGCCTCCGTGGTGCAGTGAGCAAATAGCCGATTGTGAAACGAGAGGCCGCGGGATCGACCCCACACTGAGACAGATATTTGTCTGATCCACAAATATTTGGTTTCAGACTTGGTTTTGGCTTTGGTTTCAGATACCCAAGACTCAAGACTTGTATCTTACTGTGGGGTGAAGGCTATATGTGTGGCTGTTAGGTGTTATTTATTTAAAATAAAACTAATTTAAACGGATTTTATTGCGGTTTATTTCTAATTACCTTTAGTCTAGATGTTTCGAAAGCTTTTCAGCCTCCGTAGTCACGGGGCGGGCACGTCGGGCCAAAAATAAAAATAAACCGCGATAAAATCCGTTTAAAATATTTTGTATTTAAACTTTACTGAAGAGGAATACTAAAACGTAATACTTCATATGTATGTATGAAGTGTATGTATTGCGTTATTCATAATAATATGTTGTATGGATTGCGTTATTTCTGCAATCTGGATGCTGAGATAAGAGTGGTATGTCAATAGAGATTACGCAGCGTTCTAAAAATATAGGACAATCACTTATATTTTGGTAAGTTTAGAATTTGGATAAAGAATTTGACTATGCACTTGTTTAAATTCCACACATTCGATTCGCTAAATAGTTGTTATATCGTCACTGGAAAGGTCAAAAAACTAAAACGCCAATACGTGAACTTTACAGTAGAGCAACTTAAAATTGTTTTTTACGATCATTTTTTTTTACTATTTGATTGAATGACGAGATGAGCAAGGCGCTCGCCTGATGGTAAGCGCCACCCCACGTCTGCTCATAAACAGAAGCAACAACACACAGAACTTTGAATTACAAAGCACTGCATGGCAGTGAACTGCGCTCGTCACCCCGAGACATAAGTTGTTAAGTCTAATAATGCGCAGCAATTTCATGCCCTACATTAAATTTCACTTATTGGCGCTTTAGTATTTTTGGCCTTTCCATTGACGATATGGTTAATTAACTATATCCATAATTAAATATTTCGTTATTTCAAAGTATTTCATTGCTATGTAATGGAATTCACTAATTTAAAAGATGCGTTAAAGATCCGCACCAAGATGAAGACAAGTAGGTGGTATGTCCCTTGTAGCCGAGTGGCCGTCTGGGTTGGTACCACCGCGCCGTCTATTTCTGCCGCCAAGCAACAGTGTGTAAGCACTGTTGTGTTTCGGTTTAAAGCACATTGTAATCAGTGAAATTACTGGGCATTATGAGACTTAACATCTTATGTCTCGGGCTGACGAGCGCAGTTCAATAACATGCAGTGCTTTGTAATTCAAAATTCTGTGTGGTGTTGCTTCTGTTTATGAGCCGGGCGTGGCACTTACCATCTGGCGAGCGCTTTGCTCGTGTCGTCATTCAATCAAATAAAAAATCAATCCGCAAAAAAGAAACGGATACAGATCTTTTTGGTGCGGATATCCGCGGATACGGTAGCCACATCACTACTCTACACTAATCCACCTGTGCACTGTACATGGCGTGCTTGTAGTAGCTGCAGGTACACTACATAGTTAGTCGCGTATCACACGCGGCCGTAGAATAACGCGACATCGCAACGTTCGACAAAATAAATATTGCAACACGATTTTTATACGTATACGGTCTGTGATAAAAGTGTTTTATTGACTGGATTATGTGATTACTTCTTAGTCGTTAGCCAAATATTACTGCATTACTTCTGATGGTAAGTTCTTACACAATTAATTTAATACTGTCGTGACTTATTTTGAAAGTCTAAGAGCCTTGTTTGACCTTAATTCTTTGTACATCACATTTTTTATTCAGTTATAGTCTTTAATAATATGAGCATAGTTTCAAAACTGTTTGATATTTAAGTAAAATCTTAAAGTTTAGGAATATTCTTTTTAGCAAAACGTATAGAGTCCACTCTCATAAAGACTCGTATTTTTTTAACAATGTTTCTGTATTCTGATTATCCTCCTTCGGCAATCGTCGTCAACTTATTTAAGTAGGATTATACTTACATAAGTAAATGTATAAGCACGACAAGAGAAAGTGAGACGATACAACATACAGAACACGTCGTTTGTTCTGAATATGTCATGAATGTCATGGTGTCAATGACTACTTAAAAATAAATAAATACAATTAACAGTTCTACACATAATTCTGACCCTACAGTAAGATACGAGTCTTGTATCGTGGGTATCAGGAACTACCAGAGACTTTCTGTCACACAACACCCAGATCGGAAACAACTATTTGTCGCGGTGTGGCATCGAGCCTGCGGCTTTTTGTTTCACAGCCGACTATTCGTCCACTGCACCATGGAGGCTATATATCTATAGTGTAAATTCAGTTGTTTTTTTAAGATAACCGATTAAAGGAAGATTATTTTTGTATCCCGGCACGGCAAAGTGACTACACTGAACCTAATACTACGTACAGTGCAGTCTAAATATAATGTGGATCGTCATCGACAGAATTATACCGGCATGAAGTTACTGGATATACACTGGCTGACTTCAAAACCCGACTCGTCTGAACAAGCCGCTTTGGCAGGTTTTTCACGACTTCCAGTCGGCTCAACAAATGTACATTACTTATCCCGCAAAACTTGAACTTCTATAATCGTGGCACATAGACTTTATATTTTGCTAGATTAAATGTTTAAAAAAATCTATTGACGCCGTGAAGAACAAAATATCCCGATCATTAATTTTAGCCTATTTTTGTAATTTTGGCAACTACAGTAGACGATGTACTACTGATTGTAGGCTAGCAACACTTTATGGAAGAGGGGACAAACGAGCACGAGATTCACCTGATGGTAAGTGATCACCGCCACCCTTGGACCAATATAATAATAATACGACCCACTGCTGAGCACGGGCGTCCTCTACTGAATGAGAGGGGTTAGACCTTATTCCACTATACTAGCCTAGTGTGGGTTGGCAAACTTCACATACCTGCTGGTGGGAGGATACTTGTATCCGACCGGATAGCGACCACCGTACACTGGTGCTAAAACCTGCCATAGTGGCCCACCTTGTGTGGGTCGCGTTCCAGGGTCAGCCAGTGTATATCCGGTTCTCCCCAGGGGGCTTGTCCCCTGATCCTAATCCTTTTCCCATCCCTTTTCCTTCCCCTCCCCCTTGACCCTTTGGCAGGCCGGCATAATCTTGCCGACCTACGATGGACACATTGTTTATCGTTGGCCGACACTATTCTTGGATTACGCTACACTTACCATCAGGTGTAGCGTAGTCACTTTGCCGAGCCAGGATATAAAAAAAAAAACCTTCGAAATTCATATGCAGAAATTCTCAGGTCTCCTCATGATGTTTCTATTGAATTATATGAATGTGTGGGCAATGAAAAGCAGATTATAAGTATTTAAAATTATATATTAGACTTTCATATTACAAGGAAGCAATGCGTCTGACACCTAGTTCAAAACAAGAACAGAGAGGAAAACAAAATGCAGTGGTGACAAATACTTATTTTAAAATCATAAGCGAACCATACAGTATTATAATAAAGAGGTTCATTAATTTTTGCAATTCAAATATAATAAACCAACACGCCCCCTCAAAAATTTATCCATAATTATACAAATTTAATACACATTTCAAATAACGAAACAGAAGACATTGACTTCCAAGTATTTGCTGGGAGAATACAATAATGGTCCAACATTCGTTGCATGGATTAGGTAAAACCCAGAAAAACCTAATCAGACCATTTCAATTCAATAATCAATTAATTTATATACATTGCATTAAGGGGGGAAACCACATTAGGAGGTTCAAAAAATTTAGATTTTTTTTATTACATGTATCTTTAGCTTAACTATCCAAGAATACGCTGTCAAATTTTCAAAGCAAAATTCGCATTCGTTTGGATTTTATGAGCGTAGAACCGCGTGCACATCGGGTACAGAATACAGGCTCTAGCACAGATAGGGCGAAACACTACCTCTAGTTGTCTTGACCGGTTTAACCTCACAGTCGCTTTCAATACTAACGTCCAGAAGAGAATGGGGACGACTCCGAAACATTCGAAAAACTAAAAAGCTTGGTGGAAAAGGCAAACTTGCAGAGTCATTAGTGAAAAAGCTCAGCACTTATTACGGACTAGCGATTCATATAACATATAGATAGTATACAAGGCATGAAATAAGCAATTATGGCGACATACTACCATAATATGATTTCCACGAATGAAAATCCTCGACACGAGTATTGCCCAGAGGGAGAAGACAACTGGTGCGAGTGGCAGAAACAAACAGCTCTTGGAATGAAACATGAACCGCACCGTACTCCATTGCTCCGCGACGTACAGAAGGAAATTCTTCCAATATATGAAGATTATCAATGATGGCATGGGATAGATGTTTAGTTGGCTAACACTAAATGTGACTGAAAGTTTTAATACCACTATTTGGCGATTAGCTCCTAAACATTTGCACTCCGGACAATTGAAATGAATTTAATTGAATTGCGCTCGTTGGATTGGCATCGTATTTAACAGCGGGCTTATTCAATGAAGGAAATTCATCCTTTCTGATGGTCATGAACGAGGTAGGAATTGTAGTAGGCACGCCAAGCTTCGATTATATCGAAAAAATGGATAATAAGCGCGTCAGCCGGCAGAATCGCCATGTTTCATTGGAGTCGAGTGACGGTCGGAATGCTCGGAAAGCACTGCTGTAAGCGCAAAAAAAGCCTATGGGGAAGAAGAAGGGTTACTATATGGTGCTGGAATTGCAGATTAATCGGTAAGCATTTAACATTATTTTTAACTGCCTTGAGTTTTTAGTTATCGAGAATTTATTTTTAAAACGCGTTTATCTCGGAATGACTTTTTTCACATTTGCGTGCAGTCTCACTCAAAAAGTATAGAACCGATCATTATGAAAATTGATACTATAATTCTTTATAAAATGACGAATTATATGAACCTACTTGTGAGATGATGTCATAATTTTAAGGGCATTTTTTTTTGCATAATTAGTGAAAAAAAATCGTGAAAATCTAAATAAATAGTTCCAACGCCTGCAATTTTTTAAATTTTCATTATTTTCACCTGCATTGAGGTTCATATTCTTAGAAAATAAGTTATTAATGTAAAATCAAAACCTTTTTGAATTCAGATGAAAATCGGAATGGCTACACTGCACGCAATGGGAGTACTATACTCACAAGCTTCCGCGGTCATCACAGCGTAACTTTGTTATTTTTGACTGAAATTATAAAAAAAAAATCACAAATATTGTTTGAAATATAAATGAAATAATGTAAAAAATTTATTAAATTCGAATTATTTTTTCCCACCCAAAAAAAATCTCAAAAACTCCGTGTCAAACAGCCTCCTAATGTGGTTTCCCCCCTTAAATCATTAGGTAGTATGTACTGTTATTTTAGACCCATTTTCTGTCTCATAGTTATAAAGGTTATTCCAGGCAGCGGTTTCGTCAGAACATCGGCCAGCTGTTCACCTGTGGGAATGTAATTCAATTTTATTACATTTTTCTCTATTTGTTCCCTAGAGAAATGATATTTAATATCCATATGTTTTGACCGCTTATGATTCGTCGGATTATTAGCAATACTAATGCAGCCATTGTTATCTTCATAAATTATTATAGGTTTATCTATGTTTAATTTTATACTGTTTGCTAAAGACTTTAGCCACAATGCTTCCCTGACTGATTCATACAATGCCATGTATTCAGCCTCTGTGGACGAAGCTGCTACTGACATTTGTTTTCTAGTACTCCAGGTGATTGCTCAAAAAGTTTAAATAAATACCCGGTTGTACTCTTTGTCTCTTGTATCACTACCGCCCCAATCTGAGTCTACGTACCCACACAAGATATCATCGTAGTTGCTCCTTGCATAACATAGTTTCAAATCAACTGTGCCTTTTAAGTACCTAAGTACACGTTTAAGACATTGCCATAGTTCTTTATTATTTTTGTTTGTGTACCTACTCAGTATGTTCACACTGACGCTTAAGTCAGGCCGAGTACATAGCATGATATACATCAAACAGCCTATAACGTTTCGGCACGGAGCATTATACGACACCTCAGAGTTCAAAGCGTCATAATCTACTTTCTTTTCTAAAGGGGTAGTGACCGGTTTACAGTCGTGCATATTAAATTTAGTCAGAACTGCTTGTATGTATGCACTTTGACCTAAAGTCATTTGATCACCATCTCTAGTGACTTTAATACCGAGAAACATTTTTATTTCATTTAAATCAGTCATTTCAAATTTAGTCATTAAATATCTTTTGAAATTATTCATCATTTCGAGCTCAGCACATGCTATTACTAAATGGTCAACATATAGTACCACGTATATATTTTTACGAATATCTCCATTATCTAGCATGTAAATACATCTATCAACTGGTGAATTTTGAAATCCTTTAGCTTTAAGTGATTTTTCAAATACTTCAAACCAGCATCTGGCCGCTTGTTTTAGCCCATACAATGATCTTTGTAATTTACAAACATAGCCCTCTTTGCTTGTAACGCCATCAGGAACCTTCATATAGATCTCTTCTTTTAATTTGCCATTTAAAAAGGCTGTTTTAACGTCTAAATGATGAACCAACAAATTAAATTGATTCGCGAAACAAATTATGAACCTGAAACTAGCTATCCTGGCGACAGGTGCAAATGTTTCATTATAGTCAGTCAAGTATTCTTGGCTAAAACCTCTGGCAACCAGACGCGCCTTGAATCTTTGAGGATTTCCAAATTCATCATTTTTAACCTTGAAAATCCACTTACAGTCTACAATATTTTTATTCGCTGGTCGCGTTACTAATACCCATGTTTTATTTTTATGTAATGAATGTAGTTCATCCCTTATTGCACTTTCCCACTGAGCTCTATCGTCTCGAGTTTTAATTTCAACAAATGACTTTGGTACTTTGCATACAATAGACTGAGCACACATTAAATAATCATCACAATCATCAATTTCACTATAAGATACTGGGGCACGATCTTTGATCCTATCACTCCTTCTAAGTTCAGTACTTTTATCTGTGTTTTTACTTTGCAAAGAATCCTTTAAATGTATTTGGTCTGACTCAACAGCGATATCATGGTTTACTTTGCGAGGTTTAACCGGACATTCACCTTGTCCATCAGATTTATCAATATCTGATTTAGTACCATCAGAGTACCGAGACTTGGACACTGATTTTAAAGTATAGTCATTATCAGTTTTGTCCTGAGATTTTTTACTAATCTCTTCAGGCTTTAAAGACGGCCTGGACTGAAGAAAACTAGTCTCGTCCACAATAACATCTCTGACTACTATAAATTTCTCGCAATTAGGATTCCAAACTTTATAACCGTTTGGTTCATAACCCATAAGAATACCTTTCCATGATTTATCATCAAATTTCGCTTTAGCAGTTTTGTTATGCACGTACACTGTTGAGCCAAAAACCTTTAAATATTTTATTTGTGGTTTTGTCTTATGCCACAGCTCGAATGGTGTTTGTGAAAGTTTCAAGGACCTAGTCGGTGTCAAATTTATCAAATATACAGCAGTCAAGACTGCTTGACCCCAGAAAACTTTATCTAATTGAGCACCGTTTATCATAGCACGAGCTTTTTCAGTAATAGTTCTTATCATTCGTTCAGAAACGCCATTTTGCTGTGGAGTCCTCGGAACTGTTAAATGATAAGTGATTCCCTTTTCAGTACAGAAGTTTTTTATCTCTGTAGATAAGTACTCTCCACCATTATCACAATATAAGTTAACCACTTTTGTATTAAAGTGTACCTCACTTTTAGCAACAAAGTCTTTGAATGCAGTGAATACATCTGACTTGTAAGATAATAGGTATGTAACACAGTAATGAGTGTATTGATCAATAAAAATCACAAAATAGTTCTTATTATCAATAGTAGATGGAGTGATAGGTCCACAGACATCGGAATGAACAACCAACAATGGTCGGTTAATATGAGTTTTATTTTTGACTTTATTAAATGGCAATCGACTCTGTTTCCCATTAATGCAAGCTTCACATAAATCATCATCTGGTACTACTGAATCGATCTCAATCATGTCATTAAACAATTTATTCTGTTTTACTTCTAAAAATTTACTTTTGCTAATATGTCCCAAACGTTGTTGCCATAGTTTGTATTTATTCTCACTACTGCATGATTGGGAAACAGGGTGTGTGTAGTTTACAGCAGTTATAAAATCTATAGCAAATAAATGATTATTGGTGAGCTTACCTCGAATGATGTTTTTACCGTTTTTATATACGTGAGCGCCATATTCATTGAAAATAATTATATATCCGGCCCGCTGCATCTTGGAAACCGACAATAAATTATAGGGAACATCAGGGCAAAACAGCACATCCTCTAAAAAGCCTCGAACGCCCAAATTGCTGATCACCTCTAAAGAACCCTTTTTCGTAGCTGAAATAAATTCACCATTTTTAGCAACTGAAATTTTTAGTGGTGTAGGTAAAGTAATAAATTTTATAAATAAATCTTCTCTGTTTGTAATATGTTCTGAGGCACCAGAGTCCAACAGAAATGTTATTTAATTATTTTTGTCATTTTGTTGGTAATCTCCGGTCAAAAAGGCAAATCCAGATACAAGATTTGATGTCAATGGTTTTTCCGAATTAATCTCAATTGCTTGAACTGTTCTTGTCCTTTTTGTATTATACCGATTAGCTGTCTTATAATAGTAACAGTCATTCTTCTTATGTCCCTTGCGTCCACAATAATGACATCTTAAAAACTGTAAATTTTTCATCCTTTGTTTATTATTCTGAATATTGTTATTATAACGTTGATACTTATTAAATTTTCTTTTCTTTGAAATATCATGAGACATTTCTACTTGCAACACTTTAAGCTGGTATCACTTGATTCGTTTTTCAATTTCACTTCATGATCTAAAAGTCGTGTTTTTACGAAAGCTAACGTCAAATTATCTATCACTCCGTCGTACGTTGTGGGTAAAGTGAGCAATAGATGGGCCACTTTGTCCATCTCTTCTAACTTTGCTTCAGCAGCAAATAATTCCGATATGAGGTCATCAAATATAGAAAAATGTTTTATAAGTCCAACATCACTTTGTAGTTTTAGTCCCAACAATTTTTTTCGTAATGCTAATTGCGTTGCAATACTCTTACGTTCATACAGCGCATCTAAACTTTTTAAAATTTCTTTCGCTGAAATATATTCTTTTGCTAAATAAAGATAGGAATCAGTTAAGTACTCAACGATAATGCCTTTTGCAATCCGGTTATTTTTCTCCCAAACCTTGCAACCATCAATCAACGGATCTTCGTCAATTACATTTATTACGTCCATTTCGTTTAGCAAAGCACGTATTCTAAACTTCCACACGCTATATTTTTCGCCATCAAAAGGCTTTATGTTACGTTTTACTCTAGACTTTTCCATTATGAAAAATGCAAACATCTTTAAATAGCGAACACTGGGCCCATAACCTATTGAATTATATGAATGTGTGGGCAATGAAAAGCAGATTATAAGTATTTAAAATTATATATTAGACTTTCATATTACAAGGAAGCAATGCGTCTGACACCTAGTTCAAAACAAGAACAGAGAGGAAAACAAAATGCAGTGGTGACAAATACTTATTTTAAAATCATAAGCGAACCATACAGTATTATAATAAAGAGGTTCATTAATTTTTGCAATTCAAATATAATAAACCAACAGTTTCCTTCACCGTTAAAGCAAGCGATATTTAACAATTAATACATACAACTTAGAAAAGTGCATGCTCTAGGGGCTGTTTTCGAACCTGCGACTTTCATCCCGACAGTCCATGCCACTCGCCGCTGAGCTATCGCTGCTTATAATACTAGACCAATAATTATCTTCGGTACGTTGCCGACCTTTGAGGACCGGATAGGCTCTTTAAAATACCGCTAGCGAAAGGTGATTCCACAGTTTTTTTTGTGTTGACGCTTGCTGTAAGCCTGACAAGAGTCGGCTGTATACAGCTTCACCGGACTTTCGGGTGAGCGCTTTAGGCGCTCTCAACCCTTAAACCCATAGGGTTGATGTACGGGGATGGAAATTCTGTGCAAACGAATCGTTGAGGATCTATTCATCTAGATTACAGGGATGGCATCCCAGGTTCTAAGATATCTTTATTTAATATGAAATTAATTTATTTCCTTATGACATAGCCAGCCAAATACAATACTTATGTATGAATCACTTTTCGGGGGATAACCGTAAAGTGCATCTATATTGCAGTGACATTTCGCCACACTGAGAGGCTAGGCGTTGTCACACGTGTTTGTCAATGTGGACGGGTGTCCTAACTTGCTGTGTCATTTTGAAATGAAATGTCAAAAGTGGGTACACGTTTAGGTACATGTTTTTAGTGAGGAAAACGTAATTTCCTTGTTCCAATATTTATGAGTAGGCGCAGAGTCATTAAACTTTATAATGACCTAAGTTAACAAACCGCTCTACCAACCTACGTTTCTTAAACGTTATATACTCGCCGGCTGAATAAAAAATTCCATAAGATAATTCCGAGGAATACTTGCGACCTATTTGCGTCTCGACTTGCGAGAATTTTTTTTCGATATTTTGAGCTTTGCTACCGGTTCATTGACACTCCTTTAGGGACAATACATTGGATAGTCGATTCCTATTTATTGAATTTTATAACATACTTGAGGTCATGTTGTAGTTTTTGTAGTGAAACTTCTTTAGCACCGTTGTGATATGAAAATTTGATGAAACGAAAAAGCGACAGTAAAAAGAGACAAACATATTCATTAAAAGGATTTAGCCTGCGAGAGAATGAAATAGATTACAAGTATACGTTTCTAGGTATGCTATCACGTTTGTGAGACAATGGTAACGACCCGGTTGAGCCGGCCCATTCATGCTGTAGACAAAACTGTCTACAGCGTGGCTCTACCACTCATAAATCACACAAACATTTGTCTGTGGGGTCAGGACTATGTGTGTGACTGTTGGGTGTATTTATTATTTATTGAATGACGAGATTATCAAATCGGTCGCCTAATGGTAGGCCCCACGCCTACACATAATCAGAAATTTGAATTACAAAGCACTGCATGGCACTGAACTGTGCTCGTCACTCCGAGATACAAGATGTTAAGTCTCATAATGCCCAGTAATTTCACTGGCTTCAATGTCCTTCAAACTGAAACACAACACTTTCACACTGTTGCTTGGTAGAAATAGACTAAACGGTGGCACCAACCCAGACGGCCTCTCGCATACGATCTACCACCTTGTAACTTGTATTAATTGGGAGAGCCATGCTGTAGATAGTTTTGTCTATCTGAATGGGTGTTTCGACCGTGTAGCCGTGGTAGGCTCGTAGGTATCTTACAGAAAATCCAAATCCCGCTCCTATCCCGATTTCTATGCTATAAGGCAGTTTAGGGTCTTTGGAAATTACTTACTATCAGGTGACACAATTGTGCCTGTTAATTTATTTGCGCATTACGTAAAACTGGTGAACGGATTTAGATGCAGCATTCACTATCATGTACGAATAAGTTAAAAATACTAGCTTTTCCTCGCGGCTCCGCCCGCGTGATGTGCTTTTTCCGAGATAAAAAGTAGCCTATGTTACTCAGTGATAATGTAAATTTGTAACGGCAATATTTTTTGAAAGTTTCCCAGTTCCCAGTCTGGCATAAAATGTGATTATCAAACAACTTTTTTTTATCCGAGCACGGCAAAGTGACTGCACTACACCGGATGGTAAGTGCAGTGCAGTCCAAAAATCAGCGACTACCGATAAAAAATGAGTTTATCGGTGGTCACCAGAATCATGCCGTCTGTGTGAATGCTTCTTCACACTCTGAATATGAAAAAGTAAATCGAGGGGCCTGCGACAGGACAGACGGATGACCGATGCAGGTACAGGGATACAAGGATGTACCTGTTCTAAACCATACACGCTTCATCAGTTTTAATTTAAAAGCTAAAACCATTAGATAGATGTATGTTTTACTTGATATTATAGTCCGTTTTATATCCAAAGGCCTACAAAAATAAAAAATAAAATCCAAGCAATGTAAATTACATATAGTGAGATAGCCAAATTCAGAATAAAATAGGTATCTATTAACATACACGTGTTATTATTCTGTTGAAACATGTAAATTACCTATCATATCCTGCCAAATTAATGTTCTGAAATGATAATAATATATCTTTTGTATCGATAGATAGGATAAAGGACATAAAGCTACGCGCCTTTGTTTTGTGCAGTCCAAGCTATTATTTTATAATCTTGCTCACATATCTGATAAGCAAGGTTTTTTTTTCATTTACATTGATACTTGATTTATTATTTATGTATACATTTTGTCTAAATCCGGGGGCTGTTTCCTTGTAGTATATAGTGTATAGATTAATAGTTTTGACGGTATGATATCAGTGGCGAATAAAATAATCACAAACTACCGGATCTTGTTGCCTATACAAAATGTTTGACCGGATTATATAACAAAAAATAAGATATCATAAGCTTACGCCTGCATCCCCGAAGTAGTAGGCAGAGGTACAATTATGGTGCCCACCAAATGCAGTGCTTATTTCGGTCCGATGGTGTGATAACAGGGATCGAACTTAAAGCTATTCTGGGCACAAATTCCAAACCAGGGAAACAGAAATTATAAAATATTTTTTAATATTTATAGACTCATGACGCAGTTAGCGAATAGCCGATTTAGAAACGAGAGTCGTGGGGTTGATTCGAAGTTCCAAAGATTTTTTTCCATGTACAATTATGCAAAAAAGAATTTTTAATAATTGATTTTAGTCAATGAATTTAGCAAAATAAAATTAACATCTAAATTATTAGTTGATGTGGGTTTCTTATTGAAATATGTTTTGGTACAGTAATACCCCGGACTTACGCGATAGGTGGGACCGAGCTGTAACCGTGTAAACCGTGTAACTTTACATGCACTTTTCAGTGACATAATTTGAGGTTATCAATAAAACACAACGAACGTAAAACAATTCAACGCGGAACACGTTCGAACCTGTCGTAAACGGACCACTAACATGGCGGAATAGGAGAGTTGACGCGCGCGGCCATCAAAAAGAATAACCGCGTATCTCCGAATTCGCGTAAAACGGGGTAGCGTAAGTCGGGGTATTACTGTATTTGCATTCAAATATGATTGTGTAATGTTTAGGTAAATTACCGTACCGTTCTGCACGGGTGCGCATGATGCTCGGACGTATCATTTCACGGCCGAGGACGATACAAATAAAAATAAGTAAAAACAATAATAATTCATTTAATTTCAGTTTTCAACGACTACAAAAAACCTGTTATGGTCACTTTTTATTCTAACACGGCGAGGTTCTTTATTTAATGGCAGGACGTGAAATGAAAACAGAGGAATGATATTCTTCGATACATATCCCTCACGTTTTGTAGATGCAGTGTCGAATGTAAATATGTTTAACATGAGCATTCCCTGGACCAAAACAGTCAAATATCTGAGAGTGACCCTTGACCAGAGGCTTACCTTTGCGCTACACGTAAAAGCGGTACGTACGCGAGCTGCATTCACGATCAGCCAGGTTTACTCCAAACAAACTCCATTCGCAACAAGATTGGGATATATACATCGTACGTTAGGCCGATTATGACGTACGCATCGCCCGCGTTCGCCTATATTCCCGAAATTTGATTTAGACGCTTACAAGCAGTGCAGAAGCTTATCGCTTATCGCTTTCTGCGTAAGATTCTCGGTGTTACGAGCGTAACTGCAACCTCGACGTGGACACTGGGTTGCTGAACATCCGGCAGTTCATGAATATGAACAGCAAGCGCTATTTCGATGGCGACGGCCACCATCCGAATACTTCCGTAGAGCGTCAATATATACTCCCTTTGACCGAGCAAAGTGGAGGAGACCGCGTAGCGTCCTCATCGATCCAAACGATGAGACCACTCTCGCCATCCGGACGGATGGAGAAATTCAAACAAAATTTACACTCCACACGACCGATGTGCCGTCCTCGCCGCCGAGGACCTCGTTGCGTTCCCCGCTGCCCCTACCTTAGTACCGGCCCGCAAGCCGATGATGACCAGTAGTTTTAATAATCCGCAAAACCTATAATGGCAGATGTCTCTACCCTCTGCCAGCAACCGTCCTGAGCCGAGGTTCGTACCCTACAGAAGGTCGCTTAATTGTAAGGGTTGGGAGCGCCTAAAGAGCTCACCCGAAAGTCCGGTGAAGCTGAAGACAGCCGACTCGTATCAGGGCTATCAGTAAGCGACACACTTATAATAAAACGCTGGTTATTGCCGGTTGGTATCGTATACCTTCGAAATACTTAGGTACCTATGCAGTATATGAATACTGAAATGTATAAAAATCAAACAAAGCAATATGAATGGTTGTACTGTGCATGACGTCTTTACAAATCTTATCTTGTTTAAATGTTGATAAAATCTAATTGTAATTACCCGATCGTTCCCACAGTCCTGCTTTACATACGCAATGATTTGAAGGTTTTGTGCCAAAAGTTTCTCCATTATTGTACTGAAAATTAGTACCCAGGATATGTAAGTGCGACTTTGCATTCTTTTTTAAATTATGTTTCGGTTTAAAGTATATATAATATGTATGTATACATACACGTATCCCACGTATATAATCCCCGAAAGGGTAGGCAAAGGTGTAACTAGTACACCCACGTTTCGGCGAGGGTATTTGCGTTACCGTGGCAGTCAGTCAATTTAAAGTTTTTCTCATAATAATACTGCAAGGCTGACTGATTCGGTACTATAAACTATTGGTAAAGCGGCTTTAAATCTTATGTATTCCGTCCTAAGAACTTACGCAATTTCATATGTATTTACTGGCTTTTTAAACTACTTTTCCAGCAAACGGTACAGTAGAACAAAATCCCTACTATGATCCCTACTAGTTTAAGAATTAACCAACAACGAACGCCACATCTATACATTTGTTGGAGCACTTCTGATGGATAATTAATATAAATTATAAAACCAGAATTTAACCATCATTAGACAACAGGGAGATCGTACTGTAACCGACGGATCGCGTTCCACGATCAGCCAGTGTATATCCGGTTCTCCTGAGAGTTTTGCGATATGATTTGATGGTAGTTTGGTGACCAACAATAAACTCGTTGTTTGTCGGTGATCGCTGGTTATTTTAAACTGCACTGCGCTTTCCATCAGGTGTAGTGCAATCATTTTGCCGAGCTCAGATAAAAAATGCCTAGCACAGTGGCAGCATCACACGGAACACATAGATTTGAAATTATATATAGGGTAGACCGGGTACATTTGTAGCAGGGTACGGTAGTACCAAGGGGAATATTTTTTTAACTACACCTCACACACACATTCCATTCCCCTTGGCGCCCCCCTTGGTTGCTTGCCGACTAACTATCAGCTGCTCGCGCGTGTGGCTCGACGCAGACGCTTATGACGGCGAGATGAAATTTTGGTGCAGTCAAAGTAAGTTTTTTCCATCTATTATCATTGGTCATAGCAGGAAATCAAAACATTATTTTTAACTCAGTGTAAGTTTAAACATTTCTCACTATTGTATCTCTTATTTGTAAACGTATTTATTTAGATTCAAGTTTAAATTTAGGAGATTTTTTATATTATCCATGAAATGAGTATATGGGGACAATTGTAGCAATATTTCGGGGACGTTTGTAACGGTACAATTGTCCCCGTGGTAAAATTGACCCCATATTATATATATATTTATTTATAATATATATTTATTTTAACTATAACTTTAATTCATAACTTAATTAACTATATTTTTAGCGAGCACGGTAAAGTGTCTGCGCTGCACCTAATGGTAAGTGAAGCGCATTCCAAAAAGACCAGCGGCAACCGACAATAATGAGTTTATCGGCGGTCATCAAAATCATGCCGGCCTGTAGAAATGCTTCTTCACACTCCGAAGAGGGCAGAAACAAAACGAAAGGCATGCGACAGGACAGGCGGATGACCGAGACAGGCACACCAGCAGTTAGAATTTAGAAGATAAAGATCATTGGGATTAAATATGTGTAACTGTACTTATTGTTAACAATTGGGAACTGCAGTATTAAGAGACGCAATTCAGCGATAATAGTCTTTTTTTAACACGCTTTTATTAGCTTCAGACGTAGGTATGTTGGTATGTTTGTCTGTAACTTGTCTTTGAACGTGATTTTGACCTCCTTTAAAACGTCGGATTAAATTGAAATTTGGCATACTTATCAAGGACCGATGACAATGCAATATTATATATAAAAAAAAAAGTATTGCAAATTGTGATTAATAATTATAAATAATTGTTGTGTAGTTTAGTTTAGCGCCATCTACACGACGCATAAGAATGCGTCAATAGATTGTCAATCTGCGTCAATTGAAATTATACTCTCTGGACCTTTGCTAATTATAGGGAATGTCGTAGTATCTAAGAGCGTCAATAGATGGCGCTTTTTTTGATATTCGGACCTCAACCGACTACAATATATTTATATTTTAACTAAAAAAATAAAAATAAATAATCGTTAAAAAAACTAAAAAACACGCTTTTATAGAAAGTCTAACTAAAAAATAGAAAATAAATTTGAAGAAAACAATGTATTTTATTGTAAAAAAAGCGTGGGGTACTTTCTAAGATACTATCTAAATGATAATCCTTCTACTTATATCTGTCAATACAATAATTATAACTATTGACACCATGCACCCCACGCTTTTTTTACAATATAATACATTGTTTTCTTCAAATTTATTTTCTATTTTTTAGTTAGACTTTCTATAAAAGCGTGTTTTTTAGTTTTTTTAACTATTATTTACTTTTATACAAATCGGACTACGTGTCTTTCATAGGAGTGGTTTGGAATTTATGACGAAATTTTTTGACGAATTTATGAAAAATGGTTGCATTCGGTTTGGGTATTGGTATCATGTCGTCTTAAGAATTGTTCAAGTTAAAACTTAAATAAAAAAATGGCTGAACTATGCTTTCCATTGTTATTCATAAAGTTTATTTTTTAACAGATGCCGCGTTATAGAACAAGAAAGACTGATAGAACGTCGAAAGATACTTTTCTACGAAAAAGCATATTAGGAAATCCAAACCGGAAAATCTATACACACAGCTATGTTTAGGTCTATGTTTAGGTTGTGCCATGTTTCTCTAATTAGGTATAAAAAGAAAAGAGAAAAATCCACACCCGGAGCTTTGGCATCGATGGGATAAAATTGTGCTGGACTGAGTAGCTATACATAATAAAAAAAATTATAAAATTAAGTATGCAAGGGACAATTGTACCATGGGGACAATCGTTCCAAATGCTTTACCATACAATATTTTGATTTGTGATTTTCGTTGTTTTTGACTAATTATAAGTATACGACACCACAAATATGATGGTCAATACTTAATAAGAACTTATAAGAATACTTTGTTGTAATCTTTAATTTAGTTATTATCGTTTAGGGTGAGAAAACTATTGTTTTATGTTTTTAATTTTTATATTGATTAACCTTACGAAGTTTACTGTATTTTGTTTGTCATTAGATTACAAGCTATTCTGTTGGGATATTACCATTTAGAGAAGTATATTTATGTAATGATAACACTGAGTTTTATTAAATTACATCGCTGGTACAATTAACCCACTGGCGGGGACATTTGTACCAGTTCACTCAGTCCGCTTTAATGCTTAATATCTATGATTGTATTATTCCTACACGTCTAAAGATAATGCGAACTTATAGCCAAATAAACTACGTATCAATGGTTATTGACACTTTTGACACAATATTAATAATAAACTCAAAATTTAACGCTAACCAAAATATGCTACAATTGTCCCCGGTCTACCCTACCTATGCTAAGTAGGTCCTGTTCATTAGATAAAGAGGGTAGTTTATGTAAATACGAATTTATGTATGTATGTACAATATGAGTATGCTGATTTTAAGTTTAATCTCTCTATCGCTCTATCTGTGGCGATATATTCCCCGTTTTGTGCAAATTTATAAGGTGGAGAGCATATAGCGTATGCGAGAAGCAGTCAGGGTTGGTACCCCCGCTTTGTCTGTTTCTGCCGCCAAGCACTGTTGTGTTTCGGTTTGAAGGACATTTAAGCCAGTGAAATTACTGGACATTATGAGACTAACATCCTATGTCTCGGGGTGTAGAGCGCAGTTCAGTGCAATGCAGTGCTTTGTAAATCAAAGTTCTGTGTGGTGTTGCTCCTGTTTATGGGCAGGCGTGGCTCTTACCAGAATATGGATAATACCAGCAAAAAATGGAACTAGGCACGAATTGTTTACTAAGAGAAAGCATACGCATGCCGTGAAACGCATATAGATTAATATTTATCATTTAAAGACCGCGATACCGAATGCCAATGCGGGTATTAGTCTAAATAGCTTCGTAATCTATACGAAAAATTATCAAAACTTATGCAACCTTCTTATTTATTTATTGCCTTTTTTTCATGCTAACTTCCAAGTATCGGAAACGTATACGATAGATTTTACGACACTTGGTAGTAAGCCGGCACACGTGTCCAAGCAGGGAATCCTCCTTTCTATTATTTGGTGTCCTTTAAACGGAGAGTGAAGAATTAAGGGTTGAGAGCGTCTATACCGCTCACCAAGCAGTCCGGTGAAGCTGATAACAGTCGACTTGAGTCGGGCTATCATCAAAGGCGTCCACTCAAAAAAAAAGCATTTAGGCCGACATAATCTTGCCGACCTACGATAGACACATCGTTTGTCGATGCTCGACACTATTCTGGGCTTGCGTTACACTTACTATTAGATATAGCGTAGTCACTTTGCCGAGGATAAAAAAATAATAAACATGTGTTTTCCTCTTTTAAGTTGCAGTTCATGGTAGCGTTATGACGATGCAATAGAGCACTGCGCACTTGAGAAAGCCTTGGAAACATCGGGACAAAAATTTAAATAAAAAACCGCAATACAATCCGTTTCAATTAGTTTTATTTCAACACAGTTTACAAGATGTAAAAGTGCGACTGTGTATAGTGTCTAAGTGTGGATTGCCCCATTTGTCCGTAAAACTATTTAGGCAATAGTTCGCGTTATTTAAAGGCTGTGTCATTTGTTTTCAGTACTATCAAAATGTCATAATCTTAAGATGTCGTCAACAACTGCTTGGTTCAATAATTTAACTGATGGATGCTGCAATCCATCCTATAATTATTTATTGTTGCAATGAATGTTTTTGTGATATTTTGTCTCCGCCACACCACACTACAACTAGTGATGTGCCGGATGTCCGTATCTGTATACGTATCCGCGGATATCCGAAGGGAAAAAAGATCTATACCCGTATCCGTTATTTTTTGCGGATCTTAAACAGATCTTTTATATTAGTGAATTTTATTATGTAGCAATGAATTATGTTTAAATAACGAAATATTTAACTATGGACTACTACTTACTTTACTATAGTAACTAGTGAACTTTACGTTAAAGCATTTTAAATTTGATTTTGTACAATTGAAACCCATAACAATTGTAAAAAGAAATATTTAGAAAATTATGTGTTACTGAAAATTATCCAGTAGGTAAATTTATATGAATTTTATCGTAAAAAAAAACAAGTATAAAATCCTCTACTGTAAAATTCACGTATCACATTTAGTATTTTTGCCTTATCATTATTATAGTAATAATTCAAAGCATCATCTATCGGTCCATTGACGCCGACTGACCACGAAAGTGGAGGTCTGTATCGGTATTCGCGGATCTAGACGCAAATCATCCGTATCGGTATCCTTCACTTCTCTGATTACAACATTTACATTATTATATTATGTATCTTCTCTTTATTTTGCACCTACTTTGTTCATCTCTGCATTACCCTAAAGTTGCCGGGGAGAGAATGCCTTTGGCATTAAGTCCGCCTTTATACAATGTATATAAAGTGTAAATAAATAAATATTGGTCCATAATTCACTTAACTAGTCGGTAAAATATGGAGGTTGATGACCTTGTTTCAAAATAACCCGAAAACATATTCTGAATATTAAGGCATGTTAAGTTACTTTTATCATATGGTAATTTACCATCTGGTTTTTTATTTGAAATGACTAAGCAAACCTTTAGCTGTGTAATTGATGCGACAGAATAATTTTGAATAATATACTAGGTATTTATGCACATACAATAATTTTGGAAAGAACTGACAATAATTCTTCTGCACTTCTTTCAGTTCAGTAAAAGAGTGCAGAATATATTGGCTTTTTTTAGAGCATCGACCGACAAACAAGCAAATGTGTCACCTGATGGTAAGTGATCTCCACATTGCGCATTGCTTACCTTAAAGGGAAGGGATAACTAAGGGATTGGGAAGGGGACCCCCCTTGGACCCCTCCCCTTGGGCCACCTGATATCTAACTCACCGTACGAAAAGCAGCAGCAAGGCGCTACTTTACACCAGTTCTCTATGAGACACGACCCGGTAACGACCCGGTCAAGCCGGCCCATTCGGCAAAACTATCTACACCGTGGCTCTACCATTCAAAAGATTATGATTGATTGACGTGAAAAATATTTTTGTTTTATATGATAACCTTAAAACACGTCTTGTTTCAGATAAAATGATTTTGAGGATATTCTACGGGTCTACTGTTCAAGAAAACGTCTGCATGAACAAAGTGTAGAAGTAGCTAATTAGTTTAGTGTGTGTAATTATTTATAAGTCTCAATGTCGACAAAAATGGACGCGCGAAATGTAGAGGAACCAAAAAGAGCCAGTGTAAGTAATCTCTCTAGTATTTTGAAATGTTATAATTAGAGGTGCCACTTTTCAAAAAGAGCAAACCCGAAGATAATTTAAAAATCGCCTTTTTTAGTGTTTCGTTTTTCCAAACGATGTCGCTGTCTGTTTTATTCATATAGTATGAGCAAAACTCAGTTTAGAAAAGAAGAAGACCAATGAGATGAAATATTTTAGCACATTTAATGTCTCTTTACATTTCATTAATTTTCATCGAGATCATTCTCCGGAAGGCATTATACTCATATTTTTGTTAACTTCATGCTATGGCGTAGAGTTTGTTGTTTTAATAAAAACGTAAACCATAAAAATACATTGACTGAAGCAATAATGTATAAAACGATAACGATTTATTGGAAATAGCTAACGATCTAAACAATTTACGTTATGGCACTCGAGCAATGTTCAATATTAGTTTTTGCCGGCTTAGTTTTGTTGGTACTATTGGCCATAAAACTTATATTTTTTTATATGTCGCCTCTCATATAACTTAGACTTTATTAAACATTCGTTTTAACGACACTCAGATAAGGCGTACTTTCTTTAATACTATTTACATGTGCGTCGATTACTTCAAAGACTACCATTTTTAAACAATTTTACTAACTGCGCTCGTTCCTAACTTCAGTCCGGCCAAGTAATTCTGCGTATTTTGTAAGTAAGAAAGGGTAAGAAGCGCATAATGGTGCAATATAGCATACATACAGTATAATTATGTCTTAAATGGTGCTTTTAACTTGCGTCTTCCTTCATTGCATACAGCACAATCCCGCAGGCAATAGTGCACGTGTCACAAGTACGGAATTATATGACAGTTCACACATCGCATGCTCCGATGCACGTTGATCTAAGAAGCGTGTGTGAAGAAAGACGCAAGCTGTAGATGTAAACAGCAGAGACATACAATAATAAATGTATGTCCCTACTGTTTACATCAGTATTGTATCTTAATCGTAAATAATAACTGAGTTACAACACAATGTTGCCGTGTCGACACAACTTAATGTGTTAACGTGACGCCAATAAATTATAGTATATTAGAATTTATCGTGCCTTAGTATCAATGCGCTTATCATTGTATATTTTAATTTCTATTGCATAACTGCATGACGTGTTATCACGTCACAATTATTGTCTATTAGATAGATAGAATTCGTGTCAAAGCTACAGGCGATTGACGAAATTTTTAATGCCCTTCAGTGAAAAATATTTGTGGCGTTCCACGAAGATATTGGGTATTCACAAAAAATCGATAAAACAGCAAGTTTTTGACTGTAAAATGGCGAAATTTAATAGGAAATGACCTCACGACATGGCGATAAAAGATATGTAGCAATATTCTCATCCTTTTTAGTTTTATGGTCCGGAAAGAACGTTGTGCGTTAATTAAACCTTTACCTACCTTTTCGGAGATACAAGCGTGAACTTATGTGAAAAGGAATACCTTAGGTTTCTTTCTGAAGATTTAATGCAACGTGAAGCTGCCGACACATTCTTATTTTTAGTTAAATTATATGTGAATGCGTAATGGACTATTATTATTTTGATTAACGTATAAGAAAAAGAAATGTATAACGTAAAAGAAACCATTAGGAACAACAAATACTTTGTTACTAAATACTTAAGTGCAACGATCTTTGTATAACAGAGCAGTAATCTTGAGTAGCCACTTAGTGATTATCCTGATACAATTAAGAGATACATGTCCGGTACGAAAGGTAGAAACAAGCAAGCTCCGGTTTTGAGTGTAGAGCCACGCTGTACACAATTTTGTCTACAACATGAATGAGCCGGGTCGACCGGGTCGCTACCGCTGTACCACAAAAAACAGTAACAAAGTAGCGGCTTGCTGCTGCGTTTCGTATGGTGCGATATCCGAAGACTAAAACCCCCTTCACAATCCTTTTCCTGTACGCATGTGGGCGTACATAGGCGGTGGAGATCACTTACCATCAGGTGACCCACATGCTCGTTTGCCAGGCTATGCTATAAAAAAAACACTTTGTCCGAAAAGTAACGTCAGTGAGTCAGATTGTTACAATACATAAAGGTTTTGAAAATGCACACCGAATTGATAACTTTCTACTTTTTTAAGTCGGTTAAAATAGGCTCCTTTGTGTCGGTACGTCGCTTCGCGAACAATATGACTAGAGGCGTCATGGTAGGCCTCTTCCAGAATGTCCTCTACCTACTATTCGGTACTAATTTGGGTCATCATATTTATTAATTTCAGGCGCCGAATGATGTTGAATTAAACCAAATAGGAAACAACAAAACAAATGGGGAGGTGAGTAAGTTATGAAAACCGTGATATTAGTAGATGTTTTAGCTAGATCTCGGGTTCGATGCCCGGTTCGGGTAAAAGTGATATTAGATTTTTATTACGAAATGCCTAGTATCAGCCAGGAATCTTGTTGTGCCCGGTATGCCGATAGGTTCGCCCCTATTACATTATGGGATGGAGATACGCTCGGCGAAATGTTGGTGTGCTGGTTATACCTCTGCCTACTCCTTCGGGGATTACGAGCGTGAGTATGTATGTATGGTTTCAGATCATGCACGAGCAACTTGAATACGAGCCTTCAGGATGGATGGACAAGACCTTGACAAAAATGGGAGACGTAACCAAAGGGTTCTTTAGCAACAACGTTGCGACATTGAAGATCATCACAATATTCATTCTGAACGGACTAGTGATCGGATTCTTCTTCGGTTCCATGTATTATTACATTAATTATAGTAAGTCCCTCATAGCATGAGCCATTGATTTCTTGTTTTAAGCTTTTGAAGGCATTGGTCGACCAGCGAACGACTGTTTAAGGAGTCGCCGAAGCTCGTTTCTGAATATTTTATAGCAGAGGATGGCAAACGAGCAAATAGGTTACCTGATAGTAAGTGATCTCCACTGCCCATGAAGACCCACATAACCAGAATAATCATGGGTTACTGAACTTAATTATATCTGTCGCTAAGGCACAATTCCAGACTCCGGATTGATATTGAGCATGTGATAGAAAAACCCTAACACTTTTACTTGACCCTGGGATCAAAACCTCAGCCCAGCAGTTGAACCGGGTACACAATACAACTGCGCCACCGAGGTAGTGATATGAAATGAAATTGTTTATTAATCATGTAGGCAATTAAAATAGCGTTTAAGACAAATCAGTACAAATTTAAAAGAAACTTATGGTATAGATATCAACTAATGTTTACATAGCATCATCAAAATACATTAGGTCCTTTGTTCCCAAAGTAGCCTAGGTGGACCCCCAAGGGTCCATGAGAGACGAAGGTCTACTTTGGCATGATAAAAAAATGGGCGTTCACAATTCGTAAGCGGCGACCACGAAAATTTATCTGCTTTCGATAGTGAAGAACTAAAATGTTAGCTTGACTTCACCTATCAATGTAGGCAGATAATATTTGAAGAAGCTCAGCGACTGTTACTTGTAAAAACTTGCATATTTTTTGTCGAGTTTTGGGAATATGGTAGCTAGAACCAGCTAAATTTTGAAAGTGGTCTATGAGAAAAAAAGACTGGGAACCTCTGCACTAGGCAATTGAACTAAATCTACTTATTAAATTAATATAAATATTATTTTTCAGCGACTGAACCGTTAGAACTGTGCCACGGCTTCGGAAGTTTGATCGCTTTCCTGACAATCATATACTTCTTCGTGATTTACTTCCAAATAGTGAAGAGGTTCTTTGGGAAATGGTTTGAGAGGACGATATGGAGCAAAGTTGAAGATATCAGCGGTCGCTTATGGAAGTTCATGTAAGTGTTCACCTCATTTTAAACATTTTCATGTGTTCAAAGATTTCACAAGGTGGTAGGTCCCTCATATGCGAGAGGCCGTCTGGGTTGGTACCACCGCTTTGTCTGTTGCCACCAAACAACAGTGTGTAAGCACTGTTGTTTGGTTGCGGTTTGAAGGACATTGAAGCCATTGAAATTACTGGCGTTATGAGACTTAACATCTTGTGTCTCGGGGTGACGAGCGCAGTTCAGTTACCGTCAGGCGTTGCGCTTACCATCAGGCGAGCGACCTGCTTGTCTCGTCATTCAATCAAATAAAAAGAAACAATCAACTTCATAAGCATATACTGAACTTCTCAGGAGAAGGCACACCCAGAACTGAAATAATTTGTACACACTAACATTTGCGGGATATGAACCCGCGGCTTCTCACCACGGAGGCCTGTCAGTACATTATATATACTATGTACTTTAATATACGGGGATTGTAGCTAGACATGTATATTTGTTTGATTCCCTGACACCTCTCTTCCAATGTGTTCCAGATTGTTCCGCTGGATTTTCTCCTTAGCTGTGCTGGCAGCGATCGGCATATTCCTGTACGTAGATGCCAGAGATGCGCCTGAGAGACTTATATCTATACTTGGATTGGCAATACTGATGCTACTGGGTAAGATGTTACACCTGACTGAAATAGTTATCGGTGTAAGGTCGTTGGTTTTTTTTTTTACGCTTGCTGTAAGCCTGACACTAGTCGGCTGTATACAGCTTCACCGGACTTTCGGGTGAGCACTTTAGGCGCTCTCAACCCTTAAGGTCGTTGGAGGCTAATGAAGGCTGGAGTAGTCAGCAGACACGTGGCGGAGCAGAGTCGCAGAGCGTTTAGACAAACCTGTGTTTGGCCATACACATATAGTGTAATGCGCTTTTACGCATGATAGATGGATGGACTTCAAAAAGAGTTTTGAGAGGTAGAGCCACGCTGTAGACTGTTTTTTCTGCAGCATGAGTAGGCCGGCTCCACTACGTCGTTACCATTGTCTCACAGAAAATCGACTTAAAGTAGCGGCTTGCGTTTCGTACGGTGAGTGAAATATCTGGAGTCCAAAACCCACTCCCTTTTCCAATCCCTTAATTTCAGCCAGTGTATATCCGATTCTCCCGAGGGGCTTGCGATATGACTTAATGGTTGATTGAGGCGGATATAGGGGTACATCCTTGTACCACTGTAACTGTATCGGTAGCAGTGAGCAGTCACTTTGCCGTGCTTGGATAAAAAAAGCTAGTCTTCAAGGTATTTTATTTCTCAGGGTTTGCATTTTCCGCGAGTCCGGGCCGCATCAACTGGCGTGCGGTACTGATGGGGCTTCTCCTACAATTCTTATTCGGGATCTTGTTCATCAGATGGGACCAGGGTCGTCTCGCGCTGCAATGTTTCTCTGATAAGGTCAGTTAATGGAACTGATATGCAATTTGGTGGCCTATGGGTGGTCTTGTTTTAATCTTGTGACAGGCGGGAATTCAGAGATTGTACAAACTTGCAAAGTACTTCAACTGTCACGTGAAAATCACAGAATGAGGTCGCTACAGTACTAAGGATGGGAATGTTCTTCGTGTCTTTATTGTAAACTCTGGCACTAAGAAGTTCACCAAAAGTTTACAAAGGATTATTTTCTTTTTGTTAGTTAAATAACAAAGTAAGGTTGTCTGGAAGAAGTCGCCGGTTGCGATAAGACCGCCCATTGCATGATTCTTACTTTTAAGTTCCTTTATTTGGCATGCATTATAGAATATTCTATCTATCTATGTTCCAGGTGGCCACATTTCTGTCGTACGGTGTGGAAGGAGCAGCATTCGCGTTTGGGGATCTGCTTGTCAGGCAAGAAGGAGTTTTTGCTTTTAGTGTGAGTATATATTCATTATTTTAATTCGTTTTTAAGTTGTACATTTGTCATTAGTCAGTCATCATCGTCATTAGTAGTCAATGACGTAAGTAATCGTTGTTTCATAATTTTCGATAAGCTCAGTACAATGATTAAGGAATCTATAGCACAGTATAGAAATTGGAGCACTCTTCGCTTGTCATATTTTTTTTTCATCTTTCGCCTCTCATGCCTCAATGACGAGACAAGGAGGTCGCTCGCCTGTTTGAAACAGAAGTAACATCTCTCATTGCCGCACTCAGAGAAGGAAATAAATTGTCAATAAGTCATTCCTTAAAACTCAATTATTTCTTCAGGCGAGTCGCGTTCCGGGATCAGTCTGTTTATATGCAGTAACTTCAGTCCGGCATAATTCTGGTGACCATCGAAGGACCGATGTCTTTTGACGGTCAACATTATATATTTTGGACTGCACTGTACTTTGCATCAGCTTCAGTGTAATCACTTCCCCGTGGTAGGATAAAAAAGTATCATCATCACATCAGTATCATACTTATCATTCTGTTTCCAGACCCTGCCGGTGATCTTCTTCTTCAGCATGTTGGTGGAGGTGCTGTTCTTCTGGGGCGCTCTGCAGTGGTTCTGCCTGAAGCTGGGCCAGTTGTTGCGGGCTGCTACCGGCACCACCGTCGTCGAGAGCGTCATTACTGTTGGCAATGTGTTCTTGGGCATGGTAAGAGTTAGCCAAACAAAAGATGTTACTGAAAATCTTGCTTGTTTGCTGCTGTCGTTTATTCGAGTTAAATAAATACTTAGCTATTGATACCAGTCTAGTTATAGTCCCTGATCAATGAAATAATTAATACACACTCACATTTTTAATTTGTTTGAATGACGAGATGAGCAAAGCGCTCGCCTGATGGTAAGCGCCATGCTTGCCCATAAACAGAAGCAACACCGCAGAGAACTTTGAATTACAAAGCACTGAATGGCACTGAACTGCGCTCGTCATTCCGAGACATAAGATGTTAAGTCTCATAATGCCCAGTAACTTTACTGACTTCAATGTCCTTCAAACCGAAACACAACAGTGCTTACACACTGTTGCTTGGCGGCAGAAATAAACAAAGCGGTGGTACCAACCCAGACGGTCTCGCATACGAGCGACCTACCACCTTCTAAAACATCTTTACGTGGCAATAGCATGCTATTTTGTTACTAAGAGCACGTGTTTGAATAGTTATGAGTTTTTGTTTAATATTTTTTTATCTCTTTTTGCTTTGTTTTTTTTTGTTTTATAATTATTGTTTCAATAATAAACTTGGTTATTTCATTTCTCTTCTGTCTTAAAAAAATTAATGTAAATTTAAATAAATATCTAATAAATATATAATAGTTCTGGAGGTCCACAATCTTCTTCTTCTTCAATCTTCACCGTCCGAGAGGCGGGCAACAGGATATGAGGAGGGGGGATTCGAAAGTAAAACTATTTTGTATTAAATATTTTTATCTTCCTTATTCAAAGACCTCTGGAGATTATTTGTTTTACCCAGTTTACTCGCCATTGTCGTTTGTGAGGCTAACTGTTCTTTTTGCCCCCACTTTGCGACGCTTATGATTAGTACCACTGTCGGAACTGGCGTATATACCTATTATAATCATTGTTACAGTCAGAGTCGGTTCTCCTGGTAAAACCCTATCTGGCGATACTGACTCCGTCCGAGATGCATGTTGTCATGGCTTCGGGCTTCGCTACTGTTTCTGGTGGGTATTGCTATTGACTCTTGTCTACTTTACGTAGTTTTAAGCTAAAAATAAATAACTTATTGTATTAAAAAACTAAAATAATTATAGTCTTTTGATTCTTATTGTTATTCTTCGGCAGTCTTCTATACATATATAATGACTTGTCCTGACTGACTGATTCAACAACGCAGATCCTAAACCGCTAGAGCTACAAATTAGAAAATTTGGCAGTTGAAGCCAAAAAATCTAAAATTCTTAGTGGATACTAAGGAGGTATGCAATAGGCTTCTTCACATCGTAGAATGGAAATAATATCAGCAAAACGTGGTTGTAGCTTACGATGACAAAATGTTTCCTGCAATAAATGAAAAGGCTAAGCAATATTTATGCTCGATGACAGGAACCATCCTAGCGTCGTACATAGCGTTTGGTGCTGAACCAGCTCACCTAGTGACTGCCAGCGTGATGTCTGCTCCAGCTGCTGTGTGCTACGCGAAGCTTCTCATGCCGGAGACCAAGCGGTCTCTTACTACTGTCGATAACATACAGCCGGTGACCAGGTAAGGCTGAATTACTATGACAGCAATAATCCTAGTGGCCTGATTTTTTTTTATAGCATAGGCCGGCAAACGAGCAAGTGGGTCACCTGATGGTAAGTGATCTCCACCGCCCATGTACACCCACCTCCAGAAGAATCATGGGCGCGTTGCCGACCTTAAAGGAAAGGGATAATTAAGGATTGGGAAGGGGAGAGGATATGGGCTTCCGGATATCTCACTTACCGTACGAAACGCAGCAGCAAGCCGCTACTTTACGTCGATTTTCTGTGAGACAGTGGTAACGACCCGGTTGAGCCAGTCCATTCATGCTGTAGACAAAACTGTCTACAGCGTGGCTCTACCACTCAAAATTGCTAAAAATTGATTTGCTACGCGAAGCTCCTCATGTCGAAGAACAAGTGCTCTCTCAATAAAGTCGCCGACCGATAGCCTGTCTTCAGGTAAGCTCAAATACCCATGACAGCAACGATCCTGGAGTACTAATCGGCTAAGCGCAGCTTCTTTTGTTTATCTATTGATCCTTGCCGAATGAATATACTATCATGCGTCGAAATAACCACTATTTCCCTCTCTTCAGTGAGGATCAGTCAGCGCTTTCAGCAGCGACCCGCGGCGCCACTAACGGCATTGCCTTGGTCTTAAATATTGTCGCCAACATCGTGGCGTTCGTAGCGTTCATCTCGTTCGTGAACGGGTTCATCGGCTACTGCGGAGGGATGTTAGGCAACCCTGAGCTGACGCTGGAGTTCATCATGGGCAAGGTGTTCATGCCCTTGTGCTGGGTCATGGGTGAGTGTTGTATTCATACCTTTATGAACGGTATCATTGGACGGATGCTGGGCATCCTTTAACTCACTTTGGATTTCATCAGAAGCATGGCTAGGGATGTTGAAAAAGTATCGATACATCGATATTTTATTTTATGATATATCGATATTTTATGATTCGTTAAATCGATACTTTTTATTAAGTATCGAAATCATATCTAAAACGATATATTTTGAAATAGGATGCCATGAAATGTAGTACAATTATTTTACCAAACTAAGGTGATCCAAATATGAAGCTGATACATCAACCATGATTCTCTGACAGATCGTGACTGCTCGATCCTAATCATTGCCTAATATTTGACAATGTGGATGGAAATTGTTGGACTTCCGGCAATCTCAGTCGAGATAGGAGGCGCTCATAGCCAGTGGCACTGTCTAATGAGTAAACGATTAGCGAGTTAAGCAACCTATGGCGCGGTCAGTCTATGGATGAGTGAGCGGATGAGTGGTATTTCAACTGGACGTCTCCGTGCTACGGAGAGCACGTCAAAAGTCGATCCAGGTTGTTTCCAGCTGACAACAGTCATTAAGCCAAAGTCGATCCATCGATACCATGTTCCACTCGAATCGGTCCATCTTCTACATATCTGGCCACAACGCTGTTCTAACACGTAAAAAATGCTTTCAGGAGTACCGTGGGAGGAGTGTGATCGAGTTGGCGCCTTAATAGGTCTTAAGACGATTGTCAACGAGTTTGTGGCTTACCAACGCATGGGGCAGATGATAGCCGAAGGATTGCTATCGGTGAGGCTATAATCAGTTTTTTTTGTCGCAGCACGGCAAAGTGATCGTTCTACACCCGATGAGAAGCGCAGTATTTTGATAATTTTGTATTTTTCTGTCTTATATTTAACTCGCTGTCCTTCGCGGTTTCACCTGTATGTTACTGTCCTGCTCCCATGGGTCATAGCGTGATATAAACCTTCCTCATGGATCACTCTATCTATAGCTGAAAACTGCATTACAGTCCGTTGAATAGTTTAAAAGATCTAAGCGAACAGACAGCGGAAGCGACATAATTTTATACTATGTAAAGATTCGACAGCCTCCGTGGCGGAACGAGTAGCCGGATGTAAAACGAGAGGCCGCGGGTTCGATACACGCACCGAGACAAATGTTTGTGTAATCCATAAATACGTGTTTCGGGTCTGGGTGTTGTGGGACCGCAAGTCCCTTTGATATCTGCAATACAGGTTTTACCTAGTGTGGGGTCAGGATTGTGTGTTTATAAAAAAATAAAAAAAATGAAGTAACGTTTTATATATTGTGAAACAAGCGCTTAATTCTAATTGATTGATTTGTTTCGCAGCCCCGAGCAGAGCTGATCGCTACGTACGCACTCTGTGGGTTCACGAACCCTGCCTCCGCCGGGATCATGATCGGAGCGATATCCGCAATGGCGCCAAACCAACGAGAGACTTTGGCGAGCGTATGTTCATTGTTTACATTAAACCATGTTTTTGAGTGGTAGAGCCACGCTGTAGACAGTTTTGTCTACGGCATGAATGAGCTGGCTTGACCGGGTCGTTACCACTGTCTCACAGAAAACCGACGTAAAGTAGCGGCTTGCTGCTGCGTTTCGTACGGTGAGTGAGATATCCGGAAGCCCAAATCCCCTTCCCTTCCCAATCTCTAATTATCCCTTTCCTTTAAGGTCAGCAACGCTCCCATGATTCTTCTGGTTTTGGGCATACATGGGCGGTGGAGATCACCTACCACCAGGTGACCCACTTGCACGTTTGCCGGCCTATGCTATAAAAAAAATATGGGTTTGGGGGGCTTACTGTTTATTGTTGATGTAATCCTACTATCCTGTTTGTGGATGAAATATGGTACACAAGGGATCCATGATTGTATTAGGCTATTTCCTAGAACAGCACATACACACGTATGGTTCCACTAGCGAAAGCTAGTAGAAAATTAAAAGGTATACCCAGGTAGTCTTATATCACAGGTATATTAAGCTATTTTCCTCCTACAGTTGGCGGTACGAGCATTCTTCGCAGGATGCGGTATTTGTTTCATGACAGCGTGTATTGCAGGTAATTGAAAAAAATTACGTCCTAAGTACCGGCACGGGTCGTGAACAAATTTCTTTTTCAAAATTCATCTGTGTAGTAATTAATTTAAAGTGCTGATTGACGGGTACACGTTTTTTTTTTTATGTGGACTATGCTGTATACAGCTTCACCGGACTTTCGGGTGAGCGTTTTAGGCGCTCTCAACCCTCAAATTTAAGTGCACACGCTGAGGGCACTCCCTGTGGGGTATGAACCTCGGCTCAGGACGGTCACTGGAAGAGGGCAGGGACTTCTGCGATTAGTGGTTTAGGGGAGTTTTAATAGTATTAGTTATCATCGGCTCGCGGCCCGGTACTAGGGTCGGGGTTGGGTAGAAGAGGCGCGGTGTGCGACCCTTCACGGTCCGTTAATTAATGCTCGTCGTCTATTAGCCTCTATCAGGTCATTCGGCTACTGTGCTTTCCCCCCACCAATGTCCATATGTGCTCACGACTAGTGCCGCCAATTATATTGAAGTATGGTTTCTATTTTACTGAACTTTACTTTATTTAATTTTGTTTCTTTTCAGCACTGCTCATGCCGGATGGTGCTTTCGGGTGATAAATCAGGGACAATAATATTATTAAGTAATTGATTGTATAGTAAATATTTTTCTGTGACTGACGTATTTATTTTGTATATATTGTGATATATTAAATTATTTTAATTTATGTGATAAAAACTGTTTTAATTTAAAATAAAATATCTTTAATTCAATGTGAGAGTGAGTATTATTTCAATCAATATATTTGGTTACATATACTTTTAATTACTGCTGTCCTGAGGTCTCGGGTAGGAGAAGATATACAGGTATATCTTTTCTATATACCTAAGTAAATTAGCTGTTCCTCGGGGTTCAACCGCAGAATTACTGCCCCGCTCGCATAGGTTATAGCTTAATATATATGTACTTATAATAAATTCTCTAAATGATGAAAAAAACGTCTAAATCCGTTACATATAGTTTAAGAGAAATAACAGGATAAACAGAGCGACAGACGCTGATAGCCAGTTTGTTCTTTTTTTATTTGATTGAATGACGAGAAGAGCCAAGCGCTTATCATCAGGCGAGCGCTGCCCATAAACGGAAGTAACACCATACAGAACTTTGAATTACAACGCATGCATGACCCTGAACTGAGCTTGTCATCCCGAGACATAAGATGTTAAGTCTCATAATGCCCAGTAATTTCACTGGCTTCAAACCGAATCACAACAGTGCTTACACACTGTTGCTTGGCGGCAGAAATAGACGGCGCGGTGGTACCAACTCAGACAGCCTCTCGCATACGAGGGACCTACCAACTTGTTCTAGACTATATGTATTCATAGTGCGTATTGTGCATATAGTGTGACTTCTCCATTAACGTAATAGCTGGCCGTTATTATGTAGAAATATTCTGAAAGACATTTACAGCTGACTTCCGTTCAAAAAACTGACATTCTATCAAAAATGTCACTGCACTATGCACTCAATAGCCGCGGGATTCTTTTCAACAAAAACACAAGACACGACACGTTATGATACCTTATCAAAATTGCGAAATATTCGCTAGTGTTGTATTTTATATCACCGTCAAAATCTTATGTTCCATAGTTGCGAGGTGCCGCTTACAGATGTACAGTAAACGTAAACCAACACTCACGAGTATACCAGAAAGAAATGAGAACGAAGAAGAAATCACTAGAAAATGGGTGCCGAAGAACAAACACGAAGTGTTAAAAGCTAAGTACAAGTGTTTGAAGAAGTTGTTTCAAATTTACGACGCCAGTGTGATAGGCATACTGCCACAACCCTGGCCTTCAGAAGAAGACAGTCCAAGAAGAAAAAAAAGGTCGCATAGAACTAAAACTGATGCTTATATTGGAACGGCGGAGATGTCCAGCGGAGATGTATCGCGGTCGGACGAGGAACATGATTCTGTCGCGACAGCTGTTATACAAGACCTCAAGATGACGCAGTATTCCTCCACGCATATAGAAAGCAAGTCCATTATAGCCAAAACCGACAAATTCGTTACAACTTCCGTAGAAAAGTTAACTACAGACAAGGGTTGCGAATGTCATCAAGATCCTTATCCAGAGCCCTATTTGGAAAAATTAAATGAAATAAAACCAAATTTTAATGAAAAACGGAGACCGACAAAATTCCAATGTTTCATGCAAAGATTATTTGGGTTAAGACATGACAGGAGTTATAAAAATTACACAATGCCCAACGGGCATATTTATGCGGCTAGTGACAATAATATTTTTAACTACTGCGAGAGGCGACGGAGGAGAGGACTGCGGTTTCGACGTCTGCGGCGGCCGAAGAAGATTCAGTCGGACGGCGCACTGGACGTGAGGAGTCCTCTTATTTTGACCTACGTGCAGTCGATTCAGAAGAACTGCCGAATGGACACAACGCCGCGACAGTGTCCCATTCTGGGATGCCGAATGATTTCGTATGGTAAATCGTAAATTTGTATTTTTGCATGTTTTACAAAGAACATTAAATCCAAAATTAAATGTCGACGCTTGAAAGGCAATATCTAAGCGACATTGAGTAAACTTTACAGGAGAGTGATTTAGTAATCAAATTTTTTGAAAAAGAATCATAAAAAGTTATCTAATCGTAGAATTTCTATGCTTTTAATATACATAGTGTGTATGCAATATACATACTAAAGTGAGCTAAAATTATCAAACATTTTCAGGCATAATAAACTACAACGATCATCTCAACTTCTGCCATTTCACGGATCGCAAGCACATCTGTCACTACTGCCACGAGGGATTCGAGTCCGAATACGACAAGGTCTTTCACGAGAACGAACATATCGGTATCAGTAAACTTAGCAATAGTATATCCTCACCATCCAAATCTCACAAGCGAGCCAGCGACACCCAAACCGACCCGGATCTCATCAAATGCGACATCCCTGACGATAAACTGAAGAAGATCGTCTCCTTTTTTGACAAAATCACAGATCCAGATAAGGTTATCACGGAAATTAAGAATATTAGATACTCTGAATCCAATCTGCATAGTCAGCAGTCAAAAAGCGAGACTACTGAAACATCAACGTCAGAATCCGAAAAGAGGACTATTAGTTGCGTGAACCTCCCTCGTAAGGATAAGCCCAAGTTGACCTCGTCTGCTGAATCGGATGGCACTTCTAACCATCCGTATGAATCTCCTGTCGCGTGTCATTATTGCGGTGAAATCTTTAACTATAGGTAAGTTGATGTTACAACTTTCAGCATCCGTAATAGAAATAATAAAGCATACTAAATCTTCTTCTTAACAGCCTACCGCGGTGCATTGGGCGAATAGCCGGCTGCGAAGTGAGAGGCCGTGGGTTCGATGTCCGCACCGAGACAAATGTTTGTGTGATCCACAAATATTTGTTTCGGGTGTTGTGGGACGTAAGTTCCTCGTAGTTCTTGATACCCGCGATGCAGGTTAACCTAGTATGGGTTCAGGACTATGTGTGATGGGTGTATTTAGTCAGTAGATGTTGTAGTTTGAAGTTAGAATACGTTTTACAATTACACCGAATATGTTCTAAAGCAATTGTAACTTTCAGACGTCAACTTAACTTACACGTAGACGTGGAGCACCGGATCCACGACAAATTCTCGAAGTTCCACAGTTGTGCGTGCATTGTCAATGATAAACACACAAAACGGATAGACATGATCTCCGAAGATGGCAAAATCAACGTTCAAAGTACAGCCAAAAGTAGATCCGGCTTATGTCACGTCACCACGGCATCCTCTCTGTCAGATGGCTATTCTTTGAACCGGGTGAAGTCAGAGGAAAATGCGAGTTGTGATCAGTCGGATATGTATTATACATCGTTAGAGTCGTTGAAGAAACCGTCTTTGATGGATAATGTACTGCAGAAGGTGAAAAGTGGAATCCATTACAAATGGGAGCCGGGGACTAAAATTGTTCGCGTTTAGTTTTAAAGTGTGTTGTGAAGTGGCATTTGTCCTGTCAATATAATTGGAAATCGTGATTTTTGTTTTATTGCAACGCCAATGATAATGAGCGATCGATCATTAATCATTGGTCCACGGCACATCTTAACTTTAAAATCCTGTCCTTGTCCCGATTGCCATATCCTCCACTCAAATCCAAATCACCAAACCAATCTACTAATAGAGGTATGTTGAAAAAATGAAATGCCAATTATGCCGGCACGAAGTCACGAGTATACATAAAAAATAAGTAGGTATATATAGTAATTTATCCGTAGTCCATGCTATCAAACAGCGGTATTACCAACTTAAAGGTACGAAAAATACAAATGAAACAAACACATACAAACCACACGTATTTATTGTAGTTTCGTTTTATATAATACCCTCACACTTGACAGCGTGAGATCGCCAACGGGCAAACGGCAAAACAACTTTGGAAGCCATGTCTGCAGTCCGGCTCGGCCGCGACAACGACTTATGAACACACACCAGCGACTTTTAGTCGTGCTTCTATCGTTGGCAAAAAATGTAATATTAACGCCCGTATACTGAAACGCGACTCAAGTATTTAAGATCGTTTTAAACAAGTTGAATCCCTCTTAGCTGTCAAAATTGTTTGAAAATTAGTAGCCGTTAGCCGTCAGACAGCTGAGTAGCGTTTCAGTATTCAGACATAAATGTATTAATAATAGACTAGAAACGTATAGATCCTTAGTTCCCAAAGTGGACTAGGTGGACCCCCAGGGGTCCACGGGAGACTCCACGGGGGTCTACGTTGGCGTGACAAAAAATGGCGGTTCACAATTCGTAAGCGGGGGACCACGAACATGTATCTGCTTTCGATAGTGAAGAACTAAAATGTTGGCTTGATTTGACCTATCAATGTAGGCAGATAGTATTTTAAGAATTTCAGCGACTGTTACTTGTAAAAACTGGCATATTTATTCACATATTTTGTCGAGATTTGGGAATATGGTAGAAATATAATTGCAGGGGGTTCAACGGAACCAGCTAAATTTTGAAAGTGGATATGAGAAATAAAGTCTGGGAACCTCTGGTATAGATGAACCTAACTTTTATAAGAGACAAGCAGCATGGCTATGTAGCACAAACTTACTGAATTTTACAGGCTTATTTATGCCTGATAATTGTTTGCTAACCTGTCAATACATTAATTATACACGTTTCTGCCACTAGTCTTATGAGATTTCAGTATAAAATATGTTGCAATTGCTAATTCATTAATACAAATGTGAGGAACGATTTTTAATAGACAGAACTCACAACAAAAAGTCGTTGGTGTACCGAACCCTAACACCGTCGCCACAACCCAACCGGACCGTGAATAAACATATAAATATGTTAAAACTTATAATCTACACGATAACATAAAATTAAAATACATTTTTTCTTCGCAAGTGTAAATGTTACTACAAAACTTCATATATCAGATGGATGTGTGGCGCCTGCACTACTGAATTGTACTTTTCTATATTCTTTTAATGTTTTATTTTTCCATAGTCTTAGCAATAACATTCACACTTCAGCAGTCATATTAGTATGTTATTCAATATTAACCATGAGTTCTTATTGATTTGTATACTTAAAAATATAATTTAAAAAACAATACAATATATAATCGATTATAATTTCCCAACGCAATGCAATTTATAATGTGCAAGAGCCTTTTCACATGGCCCGGCTACCAGAATCCTATAATCGCAATGTGTGAAAAGGCACTTACACGCAGCGTAAATGGGATTTCTCACTTCGTGAGCATGATTTTGGGTATGAAATCCATTTCAATATAATATAAACTTATATTTGTACGTTCGATTAAATACTTTAACCGTTGCATACAAAAAAAAAAACAATTTCAACACCAATCCGATTAACATTGAACAACTTATTATATCATAAAATTTTATGAGACAAAATAAAACGCTCAGCGTCGCGTCATCGCGTCGACGCGTTGACGCGGTGTGGTAGCGATCTCACAACGTCAAAACACGTTGGAACGCACCAGATCCAACTTTTAGCACCATACCTTGATATTACACAGTTATCACTTCCATGGGAATATAATCCATTTGTCACCGGATTTTATGAGAGAAATAATATATTGTCATGGGATGTTTTAAAGGCCGTATCACTGGTACACGGGAGCACACAATATATTATAGTCTGACTGAAATAAAGCCTGCAATATAGAATTAGGTGCTCATTGTAATGAGTAGCAGTTAAGGTTTTTTTTTTATTTATTCCGGCACGGCCAAATGTCCGTAACAGATGGTAATTTGTAAATAAGGTGCAGTCTAAATATGTCAACTATCGGACAGACGTTGCATCCATCGACAGTCGGCAGAATTATGCCGTCCTGGAATAACTAGACGCCTATACTCCAGCTGAAGACAGGGCAAACAAAACGCGCTATTTTTTCTTCCCGCAAAGGCCCTTATAAAAATAAAAAAATACAAATGTTCAGCAAGATTATTGTAACTATATTCCATGCTCTACTGAATTCCTCTCTCAATAGTTATTTTGAGAAACATTGACAACTATATATTATATTCCCATTACAAACATTACTAAAAGTCGACGGCATTTTAGAAATTAAATTAAACACATATCGACCACATAAAAAAAATAGAATACGTATCACACGGGTTTTGTTAATTGCTATTTTGGGGCTAATTAAATTTAAAATTGGGCAGTAAATTTTCTAATCTGTAATTAAAGAAAACTATATTTGACAGCCTTTGAAAGCCTAAAAAGACCTAGAAGACGCTGCCACTTTTCAATACATGCTGTGATATATTTTCAAACAATAACATAATTTTATCTAAAATGCCGCCAACCACACTCCGTTTCGATCATATCGCTCGGTAAACATTTCCAAAATATCATCTGTTCAACGTTGCCTGTTACACAGTTCATATAAGGTCAGCGTTGACGCAATGGCGGTGTGGACTAAATTCGATAGTAATTAAAATTCAACTTTATGTACTCACACATACGTCTGATGTATAAAATAAATTAATTAACCAACGAATTTTATTTAATACACAAATGCAAAAAAATAAAACCCGTGAATAATACACCACGTTGTTTATGACACATTTTCCAAAGGCTTCGTTGTACGCAGGCGCAAAGACACGTGATAGCATACTTGTAATCTGTCTCATTCTGTTGCAAGCTAAATCCTATTTATGAATATGTTTGTCTTTGTCGCGACGCATTTTCGTTTCATCGAGTTTCAAATCACAACGATTCTAAAGAAGTTTCACTACAAAAATATTTAATATTTTTTTTCAATGTAAATATATACATACGAATGTTATATCCGGGATGTTTATTGATTTGCTAAGCCTTTTATTCATTTAAAATCCTCGGTTCTTTACTCTATAATCCGTATTGTACCATAGAACATAAAAAGTAAACAGTAACAAATTAGATAAGGAAAATTGGCAGTTTTATCGCTAAAGACCCCCTCTAACAAACGACCTTGGAAAGTAGATAACAGAAAGAGAGAAAGGGCAGAGCAGGGCCTACATTCAGCAAACTTTTTACGTGTTTGTAACCAGCCAAAACCCTCTGACCTGACCCCAGTCACTCAAAAAATTCAGACTATAGACACTGTTTTGCATAGACTATGTTTTGATCCATATACGTAGTACATAAAGTCGAATTTAAATTGATATCATAAATCACCTCGTCACTCCGTCTGCGCCGACTCACGACCACATATATGTGGTGCCAACCACCAATCACGTGAAGAGGTCTGGGCTGAAATGTTCACTTCAAACCATACGGGCGTAAATCATATGAGAGTTACATAAGACTTACGCCCATCTGTTTGGGGTGACGAAATAGCTTGGACTCTAAAGTCCTTGTTCGTACTGCATCTGACGTAGATATAGTGAACTCTATAATGACACGTATTAATAATGAATTTTGAACCTTATTGTATGCAACATTGAGTAGTATACGTAATGAACCGTGTTATGCTTTAAAATTAAAAACATCGATATAACAATGTATCGATATTTATTTCCACGACACATCGATATTTTTGTTACATATATTGATATATTGATATTTTTATTTAGTATCGAATTCATATCTAAATCGATATTTTTAAAATAGATTGTCGTGAAATGTCAAGCAAAAATATTTTTATGATGCCAAAACAGTCATCCAAATGTGAAGCCGATATATCCGATACATCGATATTCTTCACGAAATGTCAAATCAAATCGATTTAATCTATATTGTTATATATTTTTGTAACAAGGAGAAGTAATTCAAAGTCGGGCCCACATAAAAACCCACCGAGTGTATTACTATGGCTTTTTAGTCAACTTTTATTACCATCAGATGCAGTACAAACACTTAAAGTGCATTCACCGTATCTATTCCAGTAAAATAAACAACTACCTACTCACTTTTCTAGTGTCTTTATTGTATTTGACAGGTCCAAGTAATGAAATAGATGAAGTGGCTATATATTTGTTTACATTTGTGGAATAGATTCGGTGGATAGACTACAGACGAAGAATTTAAAAAAATACTTTTAAAAACATGTAATATACATCCACGATAGAGTATTTAACATTTATCGTGCGAGCGTCAACGCTAACAGAGAGGCGGCGAAGTACTCTGAAGTTACCAATGAAATTCTACCTTATTTCCTAAAATATACGGTTGATATTATAACCGAAAAACCACAGCACTGAGCTTAGCGGTGTAGTTTTTACCCGTAAATTGAGGGTGTAATATAATTGCCCTCTTACGGCAGATATCAATAAAGGCTCTTAGATCAAGTCTCAAGATCGATGAGCCAATAAGAATACAATTTGAAAGTGACGTGTACAAAGTACATAGTTTGATTGGTTGATTTTCGGGATCGATCTGGAGAATCATCGAGATCGTATATTTAATATTTTCTCTGTCTGTCTATATCACATCATAGTGCCTAAACGTGTAACCCGAATGCGTTTTATTTTAATTTGAAACAACCAGTTTTTGGTTCGAGTTCAGTTCGAGATTGTTCTCAGCTTTGATTGAAGAAAATCTTCAGAAATTAAAAATCTCCATCAAATTGATCTCGGGGTTTTTACGAACGGGATACTATCGTACTATTCGATTCTATATCGAATAGTTAGTGGCTAACCTAGTGTCATAGTTTTTAATCCGCCCGAAGGCCTCCAATTTAGCTTAACGACTACTGTCAATTAATAACTGGGAGCGAGTTTTCTACGCGTCCTCCGAAGCACGGAGATGCTCAGTTGAAATACCACTAAGCGGTCACCCATCCATAGACTGACCGCGCCAAAGGTTGCTTAACTCGCTAGTCGATTACCGATCAGTGAGTGCAAGTGACTATGAACACGTATTGTACTAATATCGTCCGTATAATAAGATGCATAAGGTTGAATTTCAATCGTGATCAACATTACCCCCGTCGCCACTTCGTTTTCGCTGACCTAAGATACCTTTTACAAACAAATAATTAGAGAGGTCACGATGGCTTAGTGCCTTTCCCGACCACGACACGTAAATAAACGAAAACCCTACGAATTATCGATAAAATGTTAAACGACCGAATTCCTATTTACAATTTGTAACGATTTTGTGTCGATTTGTGTAATTTTTTTTCTTTTAATAAAAATACTGTTGCCGATATATTGGCTGCTACTGCAGTAAAACATTATGAAAAAATAAATACAAATCGGCATACCATAAAATATATCAAACCAGTATGAAAAATACTTGAAAAATATTATGAACAATTCGACACAAAACCTAACAATTCACGTATTATTATAGATAAAATAAAAGCACACAGCTACCTTTGTAATGATGTTTCGATTCATTTTTGCACGTCTTTCTATGTGTGGGTGAGCTTATAAATATAGAGATTTGTTTTCTATGGTTGCGACGCGTCAGCCGCTATTCTAGACATGTCGGCGCACATAGCATGACGTGCAAGAATGAGTTGAATTATCTATAAAAATCCGACATTTTGAATCGAGTACGGTTAAATGCATTTGTCAATGGCAATTAATAGAGGGCATCGTGATCTATTAGCAACACGCACATACCGCTCAAATTTTGATTAGATTTAGGTAATTTATAGTTAACTAGCTCTAGCTGCCGGCTTCGCCCGCTTGTTAGTATTTGTCTGGAATAAAAAATAGCATATATTCCTCAATGTTACAACTAGCGTGAAACAAAATTTCATCAAAATCGGATGCGTCGTTTAAATGAAAATGTAACCGACTATTATATAATATTATAGTATGGATTTTATTTCAAAGCTTTATGTGTGTAAAAACTTTATGGTACATCATTATATAAAAAAAAGATACTCGGTAACGAAAAAAGAGAAGTATAAATTGCGATCTTGTCGCTATCGGTGATTTCTTACAGAAACCTTTTGGAGGGACTGAGTCGACTAGGAAAAGTACACAGATAATACTAACATAAAAAAAAGCCAAAAAATATATATTTTGTATCGATAATATTGTAGTTTAATAGTCAATGGTTGATACCACCAACTCAAGATAGAGTAGATTTCTTTTTAAGTTTTAAGAGTCTGTTTTATTTTTTCTTAAAATGTTTTTTCAACATTTAAGCTAACAAACTACTAGCTCATCGCTACCGATTATAGACTCGAACCTATTTAGCACAATGCGTGTTACCAATCAAGCCACGAGCCCCTCTATAGTCTGTGGTACACATGTACCACCACAAGCTCGCGAGAAATCTATCAACATAATAAAAAGGACAAACGATTGAACATCTAAAATGTTACTTACATTATTATTACAAATTACAACGACTTGTGCGGAAATTGTACTCGAGTTTTTTTTAAACCAATCGCGCAAGCGGGTCATCTGCTTGAGAGACTACCACAGTCCCTACGGATTAATTATTTTGTCTCCCGCTTTGCTATGGAGGGAAGTGGACAATTAATATTTCCAACTCCTCCCTAACCTTCTATCTGATTAATATTATTGCGGAACTACGACATTTAGGCATTCCCAGAGACTCACCGAGCTTCACTGCTCGGTGTCGACAAAAATGCGTGCCACTGCTGATCCTGGTGCACAGGAGTTACAGTGGCGGGTGTGTGGGCGGGATAGTAAAAAAAAGTCTATACCGATGCTAGATGAATTGTGGGTTCATTGCAGACCTTTAAAAAGCATTCGAATAGAGATATTTCTCTTATTTGAATCGATTAAAACGGGATTGTTCTGTTAGGCAACAATTAGTTATATAAAGACTAAATCAGTCTTGACGTCTAGTCAAAGACATAGCAAAGAAAAAAATAGAAAAAAAAATATCCAAATGGATGTCGAAAAGTAGAGGTAGTACGTGACGTCATAAAAAGCTCCAACGGGACGCTGTTAAAATAATATTGGCACGAAGACATAGCAATAATGTTTCCATTTTAAAATATTAGAGTAAATCTTTGGCAAGTGTAAATTACGACTGGAAGTGTATTATGCGTTATAACAGATTTATCGACAGTTGTGGTTGGTTGCTATTCATAAATTAATATTATTATATGCTAACGACACAAGTACAATTTCCGCATGTATTTAAAAAATCTAATTCCACGTGAAATATCGATAATGGCTTAACATTACAACATCACTAAGACTTTATTTACGGAGGTATCTCTTTTTGTATCGTTGAGCTAGACTCTTTTGTGTATGTTTGTGTGTATATGTGTGTGAGTATAAATCCTTTGTATCCTCGTTTATCTGAAAAGAAAATATTATAATTTAAATAATACGATATCGCACCAATAACTATCGATCTAGGTCGATAACAACTTTAAGTACTTTTTAAGAGATTAGTCGAAGGAAATTAATATAAAAGAGCTTTTAGGGTCACACTTTTTTGTCTAGCTGGACGACGGCTATGGATTATCGATAGCGAATCTTTACTATGTTTGTATTGTACATACGATATTAATGTTTTTTTTTAATTTAATTGAATGACGAGACGAGCAAGTCGCTCGCCTGATGGTAAGCCCACCCTTGCCCATAAACAGAAGCAACACCACATAGAAGAATGGAAGGTCCTGACTGTGCGTCAATAAAAAAAATGTGTGCGTCTCGGGACGCTCGACAGAAGTGATAACTGTAACGAAGGTCGACCTGTCAAAGTCCGGTCAAAGTCCTGTCAAATTCTGGTCAAATATCGGTCAAAGTTCTGTCTAAGTCCGGTCAAAGTCCTGTCTAAGTCCTGTCTAAGTCCTGTCTAAGTCCAGTCAAAGTCCTGTCAAAGTCCGGTCAAGGTCCGGTCAAAGTCCTGTGAAAGTTCGGTCCAAGCCACCTGTGACGCCACCTGGGACTTCGAAATTATCGAAGTTCCAAGGAGGTCCGCTAAAGCTGGCTGGTTAACCGGCCCGCGTGACGTCTCACGGAAGGTTCTCCAATATTCTAGAACCTTCCGTTGATCGATGGACCGCTCGCGTTACGGAACGTATCGGTTCACCCTCCCATAAGAAGTTATCACTTCAAACACAAAACAAAAACAACAACATTTCACGGTTTTCTTAGTGGTACCGTGTCTGTAATCATCAGCACTATCAGCTGTTTCCCTTACATCTGGTATACAGTACAGTGTTGTGTGAGGTGTGAAGTGTGAAGTGCTTACAGTTAGGACATGGAGGAGCACGGCAGCCGCGGCGAGCCCATCTGCGTGAGCACGCGGTCCAGCCACTGCAGCGGACCGTTCAGGTGCAGCTCGATCCAGCATGGAGTCAGTGTACAGTAATGTGAGGTGTGAAGTGTGAAGTGCTTACAGTTAGGACATGGAGGAGCACGGCAGCCGCGGCGAGCCCATCTGCGTGAGCACGCGGTCCAGCCACTGCAGCGGACCGTTCAGGTGCAGCTCGATCCAGCATGGAGTCAGTGTACAGTAATGTGAGGTGTGAAGTGTGAAGTGCTTACAGTTAGGACATGGAGGAGCACGGCAGCCGCGGCGAGCCCATCTGCGTGAGCACGCGGTCCAGCCACTGCAGCGGACCGTTCAGGTGCAGCTCGATCCAGCATGGAGTCAGTGTACAGTAATGTGAGGTGTGAAGTGTGAAGTGCTTACAGTTAGGACATGGAGGAGCACGGCAGCCGCGGCGAGCCCATCTGCGTGAGCACGCGGTCCAGCCACTGCAGCGGACCGTTCAGGTGCAGCTCGATCCAGCATGGAGTCAGTGTACAGTAATGTGAGGTGTGAAGTGTGAAGTGCTTACAGTTAGGACATGGAGGAGCACGGCAGCCGCGGCGAGCCCATCTGCGTGAGCACGCGGTCCAGCCACTGCAGCGGACCGTTCAGGTGCAGCTCGATCCAGCATGGAGTCAGTGTACAGTAATGTGAGGTGTGAAGTGTGAAGTGCTTACAGTTAGGACATGGAGGAGCACGGCAGCCGCGGCGAGCCCATCTGCGTGAGCACGCGGTCCAGCCACTGCAGCGGACCGTTCAGGTGCAGCTCGATCCAGCATGGGGTCGATGTCACCGTCTGCCGCCTGTCACAATCAACCACCATCATATATGACCGTTCTCAATAAATGAGGTTAGATTAATTATCCGGATAGATCACGGAAATTGACCAATCAAACGAAGTTATTTGTACACGATCGTTTATTGGCACCGGCCGTAAATCATAATCCAGTGTCGATTTGCTCTGTTTTATTTTCACATTTTTGGTATAGATTCGTATTTTTTTTTTTTTTGTAGCATAGGTCGTTAAATGAGCAAATAGGTCACCTGATGGTAAGTGATCTCCACCGCCCGTGTACGTCCACAATACCAGAATAATCATGGGAACGCTGCTGACCTTAAAGGAAAGGGATAATATGGGACTTGGGAAGTGGAGGGGGATTTGAGCATCAGGATATTTCACTCACTGTACGAAATGCTGCAGAAAGCCGCTATTTTACGTCGGTTTACGTCGTAAGTACTTTAAATTACAAATGATATTATGTTGGCCCTTTTTTTTAACAATTCCGTTATTGTAAGGTTGTCTGGAAGAGATCACTTTCAGCGATAAGACCGCCTATTGACATTGTTGTAGTTTTAAGTGTCTTATGTATTTTTCCTTAAATTGGTGTTCAATAAAGTGTTATCTATCTATCTATCTATCTATGTAGGCAGTCTCACCTATACTCCGCCCCCCATCCCTTGACGAAGCTCATCCGTATGGTGCACATGCGCGTCAGCTGGAACACCGCCTCGAACCCCTGCGACACGGACTGCGCGAGCAACGCCGCGAATTCTTGGTTGTTGAAGATTTTCAGATTACACCCTGAAACAATGAAATATTAACAATATAATTGCATGAAACATCAGTAGAATCAAACAATGTGAAGTGCATGTACCGGCACGATTTGTGAGCACAGACGTCACCTGCTCCGTAAGTTCATAAATAATAACAATAAATTAAATAAAGACACCCAACCCATAAACAGAAGCAACACCACACAGAACTTTGAATTACAAAGCACTGCATGGAACTGAACTGCGCTCTTCACCCCGAGATAGAAGATGTTAATTCTCACAATGCCCAGTAATTTCACTGGCTTTAATGTCAAACCAAACCAAAACACAACAGTGCTTACACATTTTTGCTTGCCGGCAGATATATACAAGGCGGTGGTACCAACCCAGAAGGACTCTCGCATACGAGGGACCTACCACCTTGCTATGTATTTACTATCCTACTTTACTCCTGAGGTGTTTCTAATTGTTTTTAACCCTCACGACACGATCAATAAGGAGTACCAACCTGGCGGTATCTTGCACACGGTGGCCGGATGCCATCCGTAACGCTGGTTACAGTTCGGACTTTGCACGAATATTGACGAGTCGCTGAGACACTCGGCGAACACTTCGCCTGTAATAAAAAAATACATACATAGACTCAAGCCTGTTTCCAATAGGGGTAGGCAGAGACAAGCTTCGACCTGTTACGTCGGGAACGCACCCATGATTCTTATGGTATTCTAGGTGTACATGGGCGGGATATTACTTACATAGGGTCCTTTAAACGGAGTGTGAAGAAGCAGTTCGGCAGGCCGGCATGATCTTGTCGACCTACGATGGACACATTGTTTGTCGTTGGTCTACACTATTCTTGGATTACGCTACACTTACCATCAGGTGTAGCGTAGTCACTTTGTCGAGCCAGTGTATAAAAAAAAAACTATTATCACCCACTTGCTCCTTTGCCGCATATGCTTAAAAAAGTTAGTCGTGACGTGACTCACCGCCAATGTAATACAATCTGACACCTTTCCCGATGTGCCGACGCGTCTGTTCCACCACTTCGTTCCTGTTCACGTTGGACAGCAGGCCCAGGCAGAACCTGAACAACAAAACATCGCGTTATTTATTTATTTATTTGCACTTCATATACAAAATGTATATAGGCGGACTTAATGCCAGAGGCATTCTCTGCCAGTCAACCTTAGGATGGTGCAGAGATAGACAAGGTAGGTGCATCAAGTATAACGCGTTACCATCTTTATATAGTAAAAAATGAAATAAAACGACTTTTTTTATGGAGATTGGATTGGACTGATTGGTGAGTCCACCCCGTGACCACGAAGGCTGAAAAGTCAATCGGGATCGGGACGGGACGGGATCAAAATGAATAAAAAAAACCGCGATAAAATCCGTTTAAATTAGTTTTATTTCAATGAGTAATATTCGCGAAAACATAAGAAATCCTTTGTATAAAATTAATTCGGTACCGCTGATTTTAACGCAGTTTTCGTTAATAGATATGAGTGATTCATGAGGAAGTTTTCTATGTATATCACACAATGATCCATGGGAGCAGGGCAGTAACATGCCGGTGAAACCGCGAGGAACAATAGCTAGTACATAAAAGTAGAAAAATTAACACGCAACACAAAATACATACGCACTCACGCCTGTAATCCTCGAAGGTATAGGCACAGGTGTACCTAGTACACCGACATTTCGTCGAGCTTATTTCCGTCCCATGTGGGGATAGGGGGCGAGCCTATCGCAATACCGGGAACAATTCCAGACTCCGGGCTGATACCAAGCATTTCGTGATAGAAACACTCAATGAGTTCTGTGTACTGCTTCTTCTGTATATGAGTGCTCTGGTGCTGCTTCTGTTTATGGACATGCGTGGCGCTTACCGTCATGCGAGCGACCTGATCATCTCATCATCAAGCTAGTAAAAAAAAGCAACAGCAGTCCAATAAGTTCTGTATGGTGCTGCTTCTGTTTATGGGCATGCGAGCTTACCATCACACGAGCGACCTGATCATCTCATCATCAAGCTAATCAGAAAAAAACAACATCAACCCCTCACCGCTCGCTGTTGCTGGGATCCGTGAAGCCGTCGACTGTGATGGAGGGTTGCGACGCGTGGAAGGTCTCGCCGACGCGCGTGTTCAGCTCGTAGTAGCTGATGCTGCACCAGAACGCCGGCTCGTGGTACAGCACCGGAGCCGCCTCGGTGGTCAGCCCCGGTGGCGACGGGGTCAGCCGGGTCAGATCTGTGAATATACCATTTCCTGTTTAACATAACAACACAATTAAATAATGCAATGGTTTACTTTTTTTTTTTTAATATAGATGTGTTTGCTCTTGACCTCAATCTAGCCGCATGGACAAAGATGAGGTCGACAATGGAGCGAGCTTACCCAGAAGGTGCCGATTCACACTACTCTTGAAGACATTCGGGTTGTACGCTCTCGGGAATACAGACGCAAGCAGGGAATTCCACTCCTTGGCTGTGCGCATTATAAATGATGTTTTATAGCGCTTGGTGCGAATGGTTTGAAAATTATATCCTTAAATGAAGATTAAAGTAGTTTTCTCCAAATGGTAGGCAGTGGCTTACGTACAGTGGGTCATCTATGTTCCCTTGCCCACTAAGGTAAAAAAAAACTCACTCCTATTTAAATAACATATGTAATTAGGATGTAAATACGCAATAATATTTCTACTCACAGCAAATCCCTTCCTCTCCTCTTCCTTATCATCTTCTTGCATCCCTCTTCTCTCCTCCCTCTTATTTCCCCCTATTACCTTTTCCTCTCACCCATTTTTATTATCACCTCCCCTTACCTCTCAACTTCCCCACACAAAACCACTTACCTACCCACTCTCACTCTAACTCTTACAACCCCGAAGATGACATACTGCAGGGGTCACCAGTATCCCATTATCAGGGACCCCAGTAGTTCATAAGCAGGTAAAAAAACTATATTGAATTGTCATCGGTCCTTGATAAGTATGCCAAATTTCGATTTAATCCGACGTTTTGAAGGAGGTCAAAATCATGTTCAAAGTTTCCGTTACATACTAACATACCAACATACGTATGAAGCTAATAAAAACGTGTTAAAAAAAGAACAAAATTGTCAACAAACTCACTCATGTTGTCGTTGTGGTCCATGGGGTCACCGTCCTCGCTGATGTACCCTGGCGGTGGAGTCTCCACTGTCGACGAGCTTCTGCAAGTTTGGACATCTCTTGAAATATTTCAATGGACACGGTTCGATCCCCGCCCGAAACAAACGTTTATGTGATAAGTAAGTAAGTATGTCCGTTTCGATTTTAGGTGTTACGAGATCGCTAAGCCCTCGTGGTTTCTGATACTCACTGTTGGGTTAGGACTACACGGAGAATATGGGACGGCGAAACTTAAGCATGAGGTATTTTTAGAGGTAGAGGCATTTTTTTAATTTGTATTTATAGTGGGGATATCTGCGAGTTACAGGCGGGTGGTCAGTTCACGTTATTAGAACCATTTTTTTTTATTCAGGCACGGCAAAGTGACAGCACTACACCTGATGGTAAGCGCAGTGCAACCCAAAAATCGGCGGTCGCTAGTTTTTTGGACTGCACTACGTTTACCATCAGGTGTAGTGCAGTCACTTTGCTATTCTCGGATAAAAAAAAACTGGAATCAGCTTCCTACCGCGTCTCCGCGTTATAACATGACCTTGAAATGAGGCTTAAAAAGTAATTTCTCGGTAGGCAGCGGCTTGGCTGTACCCCTGGTATTGCAAAAGTATATGGGCGATGGTAACCACTTACCATCTGATGGGCCATAATATGCTAGTCTGCCTTTGTAGGCTAATAAAAAAATCTTACTGTTTTGTTTTGTACGGTGAACGAAAAATCGGAAGGTCCAAATGCACCCTCCTTTTCCAGTCACTTAATTATCACTTTGCTATACAGTCAGCAACGCATTACTCCCGTAATGGCCGTACATGGCCGGTTTAGTAAGTAGTAAGTGACGTAGCAAATCGGAATCCGTTGTCGCTGCCTATCCCTATGGGAAACAGGCGTGAGTGTACGTGTGTTAAATAATAACTTACACATGCACGGTGGTGTTCCCAGGCACCTGCTGAGCGAGCGTGGCCTCCAGATACATGGCGGAGTGTGCGCCGCCACCCACCACGCCCGACTGCATCGCGCTGCACACGGAACTGCTCACAACAATACACATATACAATACGATATACACACACAATACAATACACACACTCAATACAATACGCCTATTTAATACAATACGCCTATTAAATACAATACGCCTATTCAATACAATACGCTCACTCAATACAATATGGACGCTCAATACAATATGCAACTGACACTATCCATAACTGGCAGTTCTGCGCTAATAATTTTTGTACTTTGTTGAACAATTTGCAATACATATATGCAAAATAAGTAATAAAAGCCGCCTGGATAGGTATGTATCGCCGTCATTTCTATTTATACCGACGAGGATCATTGATGTTTCGGTTTAAAAGGCATTGAAGCTGGAGAAATTACTGGGCATAGTTCATAACTATGAGATTTAACATACATCGAATTGTTGATGCCATCTTTATACAAAGCCCGGAAATTACATTATCATTAATAAAGTGATACTCACACGTCTGTATGTTCGTGGTGCGTCTGGTGGTAGTCGGTGTAGGGCGGAGGCGCCCGGACTTCGCCCTCGCCGCAACGAGGCACCAGGATCGGAGGCAATGCTGCCGACAATGCAAACAGTTCAGCACAACGAAATAAAGTGTCAGAGTCGATCTATAGCCAGTTGGTATATGTATAGGTCGCCTGGATTAGGGGTGCAGCACGCATTCAAAAGTTTTTTATATCCTGGCATTGTAAGGTGACTGCACTAAACTTGATAAGTACAGTGCACTTCAAACATAATGTCGAACGTTAAAATATATTGGGTCCCTCAACTACATGAACTACGAATCTACGTGAACTGACAACTCTGCTTTTGTCTTGCACGATTTGGACATGGCCTTCTTCAAATCAGGTTTAAATTGACGTGAAATAGCAGCTTGCTGTTGTGTTTCGTACGCTGAGAGATATCCGGTGTTCATGATTTTTCAGGTATGTTAAATGAGCGGTGGAGATCACTACCAAGTGATGGACTTGCTAGTTTACCAGCCTATGCTATTAAAGTAAGTTTTTAACGGTTAGCAGCCGCTTGACTATGCAATTTGACACTACTGAAGTCCATGGGCGACGGTGACCACATTAGCTCGTCTGCATTCAAAGTCCAATAAAAAGCCTAGTGAAATTTCCGAAGCCAGTACAAAACATCACCTCTGTTTGCCAATCCCCATTTATCTCCTTACAAGTCGACAATGCAAGAATGATTCCTCTGAATTATCCAAATGTCGCCAAGGTGAATACAGGGGGCAGCTGTCATCCTCTAACCCGTTAGCTGCCAACACTTGGACAATGGTGATCACGTACCATTGTAATGTAATATTGCGAAATAAGTTAATAAACTCAAGCTTGTACGAATGTTGCACCATTTGTATTAACAAAGTAGCCTTTGGTATTTAGGACTTCTTAATAATTATGTTCAAATAAGTCTTCGGCGAATGTTACACCAATGTTTCAAAAACTAGGTTAAAGCAACGTCAGTTTTATAATATGTATAAATAAGTTTTTAGGCAATATGATCATTCAAAATAAAGGACTCAGAACAAACAACTCATGTATTAATCTCAAGCCGTTTATTACACCATCAAACACCACCTCGCTCGTCTCCCGGCCTCTAATAACAATGCGTATAAAATGTAACTCACCAGGCGAGTCGATTTTGTTATAATGGTAAGGGTTGATGCACACTTCGTCCTTTTTCAACTGATACGCGAATTCACAATGATCCACTGGTTTCAATTCATGCTGGCTCTAAAACAAATATGTATTACTTGTACATGTTTAACCAATCGCACATATAAATTATATATAGATTACTGTTATTTACGTCGATCTGTATACAAAACCAAACGTGCCAATTTTTACTATGTAGACTGATGGCATCGCGATGCGCATATTTTCAAGCGTTTATTGGCGTCGTGCTGAATCCGGCAGGAGAAAGGAGTACATACAGAATGTCCTTGTTCGGGGATATTAGGAACTCCGGGCGACTTTCGGTCTCGACACACAGATCCCGAAACAAACATTTGTAGATCATGGATCACGGATTTGGCGTGCAGATCGAACATGCCCCATTCTCAGAATCTAATCTCTAACTGGTAGGCTATGAATTTGCAAGTTCCGACTTCCGCTCAGGCAGGCGGCATCTATGAGTAGTAATTTTATCTAGAGCATGAATGGGCCGGCTGGACTGGGTCGTTACCACTGTCTCACAGAAAATCTACGTAAAGTAGCGGCTTGCTGCTGCGTTTCGTTCGGTGAGTGAGATATCCGGAGGCCCAAATCCCTCTGCCCTTCCCAATCCCAGTCGTAAAAACTACAAGCGAAATCTTTCTGTAACATGTGTTAGAAAGCTCATTGCGCCGACTCCACTGCGAGTAGGATAAGGGCAGTTGGAAGAAGTTAGAGTATACTCACTTGCAGCTGCGGCCAACGCCACAGCCTACAGTAAACTACATGCGGCAGGCCCTTTCGGTACTGCCCGTTGATGCCGTTGTCATTAGGCTTTACTCTGCCAACAAATATACAAATTAAATACAACAACAAGTCACAGTAGTCCTGAATAGAGCAACTCAAAAATAACAATTGTTTTTTTTATTTGTTTGAGTGACGAGACGAGCAAGGCGCTTGCCTGATGGTAAGCGCCACACCTGCCCATAAGCAGAAGCAACACCACACAGAACTTTGAATTACAAAGCACTGCATCGCATTGAACTGCGTTCGTCACCCCGAGACATAACATGTTTAGTCTCATAATGCCCAGTAATTTCACTGAATTCAATGTCCTTCAAACCGAAACACAACAGTGGGTACACATTGTTGCTTGTTGTTGTTAATATCCAATCATAAGAGATTTTGAATATGGCAGAAATTAGTTTAACAAAAAAACATTGTGAGACTTAAATATTATGTCTCAGGGTGACGAGTGCAGATCAGTGGTTTATAATTCAAAGTTCTGTGTGGTGTTGCTTCTGTTTATGGTCAGGCGTGGCGCTTCTCATCAGCGTCTTGCTCGTCTCGTCACTCAAACAAATAAAAATAACAAGCCTTAAATCTTTTTTCGTTATATGAAATACAGCTAAATGCATTAGTTTATTCGTCATTATGGCTTTATATAAACTTGTATGGTTTGTAACCTGGCCCCCTGGTATTTCTTAGCAAGCCCGAAATGCGACGCGCGAAAATCTTATATATTTAAATAAGCCATTATTGTATATTTGTATATTTTCGTGTATCTCCAACATGGCTTTAACGATTTGGATGAAAGTTTACTTAGATAAGGATTTGCTTTGTAAGTTTACCTGTATAAGCATTTTTCCTGAGAAAACGAGATTTTAAATAAAAAAAATAAAATAAAAAATTTCTATTACGATAATATAGCGCCATCTCGTATTTATTTTAGGTACTTGCATTTTAAGGTTTTTTTTCTTTTCAAATTTATCTATCTCTAATCGTCTATCTCTAATCTAAAAAATATGTATATTACGGATCGAACACTAACAATTTCAGCATCATCTCATACATGCAAACATAATCTTAAAGTATGTGCTCTGTATCTTTCATTATCTGAGCATGGTAAAGTGAATGCACTACACTTGATGGTGAGTGCAGTGTAAATAAAACAAAACAGAACACCAAAAAATAATGAGTTTATGGGTCATCACCAGAATCATGCCAGCCTGTAAAAATACTTCTTCAAATTCTAAAGTGGGAAGAAGCAAATCAATGACTACTCAGTATATAAGTATAAAGCATTTTCTATACTCTGTAATAAAACATTAATCAAGTAAGCTAATTAACTGAAAGTGAGGCTGGAACTAATTGAATTCTAATGAAAAATGTCTAAGTGAGAATTAAAGTTAATTTAAATAGGTATGACAGGATGGCGCCAAATTAATAATACACCTTTATTACATTTTTAATTATTGAAGTCAAAGATATTTCACGTTTTTCAGAGTTTGTAACGAACTCTCAAAATAAAGCATGAGAGGTAGATTTTTAATTGATAATGTTTTTCTAATTATTAAACTGTGTTGTATTGTGCTGTCTGGAATCCCTACTAATATTATAAATGAGAAAGTAAGTTTGTTTGTTACACTATCACATGAAAACTACTTAACTGATAATCATGAAACTTTGTATACATATTCTTGGAGGTATTAGAAGTAACATAGGCTACTTTTTATCCCGGAAAAAGCAAATCACGCGGGCGGAACCGCGAGGAAAAGCTAGTAATATTATAATTTTGCAATATGCACATTTCTGGACACATTCATATAAATATTGTATTACTGTGAGCATTCCAGAAATAATTAACAATTGAGATAATGCAATATCTTTATGTAAATGGAAACCATCCAGATCAATTAATTAGGAATGTATTAAGAAACTTTCTTAGATCAAGTCAGAGATATTCTCAAGAAAGGCTAGGTCAGAAGTACCCTTAACCAATGTGCATGCATGAAGAATATAATGACAGTGAAGGAGGCCAAAGAGGTGTGTAAGGATCAAAGCAGGTGGAAGTCTGTTGTCTTTGCCTACCCCTATGCGAAACAGGTGTGAGTCTATGTATGTATGTATAAAGAAATGAGTGGCTTAAAGTCCTGGCTAATGGATAGTTTTAATGTACTTAAGTACAGTGAAACCTAGATAACTGGGCCCTGTATATGTGAGAAACCTCTGTTATTGATAATTACAATAAGGTCCTGACACTTTTGCATAGAAATACCTCTGTTACTGGCAATTTTCAAACCTTTGTAACTGAGATTTGATTTGTTAAGATTTTTCGATGCTGACCTCTGCAATTGGAACTTTGTAGCTTAATAGCCCGTATAAGTGGAACAATTCATCAGGTGTAGACAAGTTATGACTTCCCTTCAGATCCCACTATGCAGGTTTCACTGTATATTGTTTATTACTTTGAATGAACCTTTGTAACACAGGTTACAATGGCCAGTGTCATATTAAAAGAAAGATTATTAAAAAGATTTCGAGCATGTGCCTCATGGCCCGAAAGGATTATAAAAACGTTATTAGTCATATAATTTGTAGCCAATATAACCTTACATAAATTTTAGTGCTAGTAAAAAATGCACAGTACTTAAAAGAGGTTATTGACCTTGAACGTATCGCCTTTATTACGATACAAGGAGACTAAAATCGTACGATTTTGACGTCAGACTCGGTTTGGCGCCATTTATTACAGGCGTAAATCTAATTAGAATCACGTTTGATCGGAATATTTAATTATTTACACACATCGCAAAATTGGTACGGTGTGCGATGAGTTTAAGATTAATATTTTTTGTTACATGCATCCGCGATATTAGTATTAGCTAGACGATTGTCTAATAAATGTATTTATTTCCACATATTTACAAATTCCATTGCAAAAAGCATACATAGCTAAACATACCGCTAATTTTAAATTTTCTAAATAAAACTGATTACCTTCTCTGCCGGTACCACACGCACGTATCACACCGAAATATCACAAATGTCACGAAATTAGCTCAATTTACCTCTTATTTCTCGTTATAGCGGCGTTTATAAAATTCACTAACATCAAAATACGGCGGCCATGTTGACAAAAGCTTCGATTGTTGTGACGGAGACTTGACCTTTTCGATTTTGCGTCCTGCATTTTATTATGTAGCCGAATTGAGACGGTCATCCACCAACCGTCGCTTAGTAAAGTTTAAGCACCGTATATATTTGGTCGGGTTATACGTTAAAAATAACACACCGTATTTCTGAACGACATTACCATGACAGAAAAAAATCAGCTGATAATGTCACTGATTTTTTGGGCGTTCTAATCTTATTGGGTCATTTAAGCAGAATCCATTAAGAATTAAAACCACATTTGTGTTTGCAATTACGAGAATATTATTATGATACCCAAAAATACGATCGTCACTTTGATTAACAGACACCTTATATTTTGCTACTCAAGCAAGGAAACATAACCTTTATGACCCAAAACATAAAGTTCAAAAACTGTGACTAATAAATCGGTAGGAAACGTCACACTAATAAGATTGTTATCATATAATAATCAATATCATACTGACCTGGGAATTGTAACGCATTTAGTATGACTATTTTGGCTTGAAATTGCCTTTTCCAACTCTTCCAAAGCCCCACTTTTCTTTAATTTCTTCACTAAACTTTTCACTGCCTTCTCAGACCATTTATCTTCGGCAGCGGAAGAACCTTCGGGGCCTTTTTTCCAGCCTAACAGCCGTTTCACAACCGGCGGAGTTAGTGGAAACATACCGTATAATTCACTGACTAAGTCATTTAACACGAACGAAATAACATTTGAAGGAATAAATGATAAATAAGCACACCATTTATTGCGTACCGTATTTAGATAAATTGTCCGCCATATTGAGACGGAATGACAGTTCACATGTCAATCAACAGATTTGACCTTTGTTGCTATCTCTTTCCAATTTATTTACGATGGGTAGAGATATGATTTTTTTTTTTTGTTTTATTTGTTCCTTACAGGAACCGGCTAAGGTCGTATACCATGCTGCCAAGTCTTCAGTCATATAATTTCATACGTAGACTATATCTAATGTCAGAACGATGAAACACGTGTGCGGTCGATTTCAAGGTCCTGTCGGATTCCAGGTGCTAACTCCTTTCAGTACTTCTCTTAAATCACTTAAGCGCGCTCCACATTCTCCACGAGAGGTTTTGTCTCTGGTCTCGCAAAAACTATTGACGAGACGAGAGCAGCTCTCCACATTCTCGCTCCCGCATTTGTGCGCTCGGTACTCGAACGAGATGGACGTGGAAACAGCTGTCGCTGCAGCATTGTGTGCTGTGGCTTATTACAATTATACGTGAGGCGGGCGGGAATGTGGAGGGAGTGTTTTGTGTTTCGGCAAAACTACACGAGAGCCCTTTGATTCGGATACGAAATACCGACACGGGATGGAGACTGCACGAACATAGGCGAGACTTGCCGAATATGTCCTCCACATTCTCGTATTCGCTATGTCTCGTGTAGTTTTGCCGAGAATGTGGAGCGCGCTTTATTTCAATGTTTCCATACACTGTTCATCACCGTCGATGTTTAATGAACAAAACCGCACAACTTTTATACAACAAACACAACTCTAAACTAGTTTATGGAATAAATTAAAGAAGCGACGACACGATGCTGTCAGAGTTCTAACCTCGAATCTCGGTAGAGATATGATGATACTTTGTCAAATATCACAACGAAACCATTTTGCGTTTGTTTATTATTCGTTGCAACAACTGTTTAGATTTCTTTAAAAAATAAATCATGAGATAAAAGTGGCGTCCATTTTTATAAAAATCTGTTATTTGATCATGAAATCAAAGCGGTTCATTTTTCAATAATATGGCAACCTATTTCTAATGTAATTATTACACTAGATAATAGTAAAAATGGGCCAATTCCTTACATTTTCGATCAATATTCCTTTGCAAGTAATGATTTTTATTCGTAAATAAATACGTTAATGTTTACGTTGTTATGTTTTTTCGGTCAAGTAGGTACTTGTATTAAATGTATGGGATTAAATTTTGCTGTGACCAATAAAGGTATTAATGATATAATTTAATAATTAATCAAAGTAATGTAATGCATTGTTTAAAAATAAAAATAATACTTTTGTTTATGGTACTTACTTTAGATTTAGAATGTTTAAATTTATGGTTTGCATTTTTGAATATTGACATCAATTGAAAATTCAAAATTCATTTGTTTTCCTTTGTATTTGTCAGCCAGTTGCTTAGAAAATTGGAAATATTTGCAGCTGATTTCAAAGCTTGGGTAAGAAAAAAATATTTATTCTTAGTCGTAAGAGTTTGTTCATCGGTTGTCGAATGATGTAAATGATTCAAATGCTTAGTCAAGAGGATACTGGCACTGGCTTTAATTTATTTTTGTTTTCTGTCTCCAGCCAGTGTTATCCAGTAATTTCGTTTTCTGTTTAGCTTGGCTGGAAAAGTGGAACAAACAAATAAAATTATATACGTTGATTTCGCGTCAACTTTTTATATGACTACTATATTTAAAAACAAATTAACTGCTACAAAGTATGTGGTAGGTACCTCTAAGTAGTCTGTGATGCATGCAATGCTAAACATTTTATTTAGTCTATCATAATGAGTTACTTTTAAACATCCTCCTCAATAAGTAGGTAGTCAAGACTTGAATTTAAGGAGAATTTAATTGATTAAAGTGGAACAGTTCCATGATACAGTCTATCTAATATAATGTATTTATACATTACCTATTTCCATTATCAGAAACAATATTATTTAAAAAGGTTATGTATAATTAGGAATAAAATTACATAAAATACACAAATACAATTCTTTTTTGTTCATTTATGGTTTTAATTAAAAACAACTGACTCGACTAATATCCCCGAAGGGGTAGGCAGAGGTATAACCAGTGCACAGTGTTAGCTAGCACAAGCCTGAGATCCGATTATATGTTTAATTAAATTGGAACCCAAAAGACCAATGGCCATACTACAAGAAACTGTGAGCTCTTTCTGTGTAGATCAGACCACAAACAAAATTAAAAATTTTAGCAATAATTGTTAACTGACACTGTAATATTAATTTTTCTGGATAATCTACACCTCAGTCCCCTCGACACCATGACGGCTGAAAGCTTTCGAAATATTGAGATCAATAATAATAAAAACCTGTGATAAAATCTGCTTAAATGAGTTTTATTTCAATGTGTAATATTTGCCTAAACATAAGAAATCATTACTATTGACGGATTCTATCAAAGCTTTTTGATATTTAAGATTTTCCAAAGATGGCAATTCAGCAGCCAATTGTCCTTTGCATGGACAATTCTTTGGGGGAGGAAGTGGCTCTGAGAGTAGAGCCAGAAGATGACTTCCAGTCATTTTTGGATAAAGCCAAGTAAGAACTTGTGTGTGTACAATTTAGTACTCATATTGTTAAAAAACAACATCTAGTGATGGGAGGGTACATGATTATTTTGTACCCGGCTGGATAACAAACACCATACACATAGTGAACAACCCAGCATTGTGGCTTGTTCTGGCGAGTCACATGTCGGGTTCAGTTAGTATATACCTAGTAACTTCAGGGGGGTATAGTTTTAATTTAATTTTTTGAATAACGAAATGAGCAAGTCTGCCTGCCAACGCCTGCCCACAAAAAGAAGAAACACCACACAGATTGTTGAATTACAAAGCACTGCATGGTACCAACCCAGATGGCCTCTCGCTTATGAGGGACCTACCTTGCTAATTCTTTCGACCGTTGAGAAACGGAATGTCTCGTGACAGTAAATATTATATTTGGGCTACTCAACTTAACATCCGTCCGGTAGTGACTTTCTGTCGGGATAAAAAAAAAAACAACTCATGTTTTTTTTTTATGACTTGATTATTCCAACAATGATTTTGCCAATGTCAACGTAAATGGTGTTGTATTTTCTTCCGCCTGCCCTTATCCCACTCGAAGTGGGGCTAGTGCCACATGCTTTTTAGGCATGATTAGGTTTATTATATTAGGCTTTTCACGACTGGCCGCCTGCCTGACGTCAACCCCACTGGGGAGAATGGTATTACGTATAGTGGTATTATAATTTCAGAGGCATTCTAGGATTGGAAGTTGATATTAATCTAATAACTGGCAAACAACATGTATCTCTAACAGACAATATGCACCAGTTTCTATTAAACGCTGAACAAAAGATGCAAAATACACAATTTGATCAAATGTTCCACCCAAATCCCGATTCATTATATGTTTTAGACGACGGAACTCAGATTAGGGCATCACAAATTCAATTTGACAATGATGACCCACTTGTTGATTTTGCTGTTAGAAAAATACCTTTTGTAAAATATACAGACGATGTAGATACAGACGTAGAAGAGGTTGATGTAGAAAAAACTGTAGACTACAATATAATAGAAAGTCCGGTCGCGAAGTGGTCGAATCTTAGCTCCAGTCCAAAGAACTTTGCCAACAGTCTACCATTCAAATTGGTTTGTACAAACACAGCGGCTTTTGAAAACCAGTTCGTTAAATGTCTCGAGCCGAAAACGTATGCGACGTTAAATACTGTAACTAACAGGAACAAGTCGCCCAGAAGTCTCATCAGTGATAATTATACAAAATACGAGGATAGTTATCAACGTAAAAATGATAACTGTAGTTACACCAGAGAGGAGGTTCTGAATATGTTTAAGGATTCTCCAGTAAATTCCTTGCCATATGAAGGTTATAGTGAAAGACGACATGTGCGTAAAAGCGATCCTTCACGCATACATAAAAGTTTTAAACCTTTACCAGCAGCTTTAGACGGAGTTCTCATCAGCGAGAACGGCAATCAGATCTGCTTTTTATGTGATAGGAAAGTTGACAGGGAAAAGATATACTTATTTGACAACGAAGATCAAAAGATACACAGAAAGTCACCGCAAAAGAAATTGGAAACGCAGCTGAAGATTATTTGCGAGAAATGTCTGAGTGATAACTTTGCGCCTTGTTCAATGAAGAGCGCGAACCAGTACCTAAACCCAGACGAGTACTTAGTGATACGAAACAACCAGCAATATATATTTAAGAAGATCAGGAATATCGATTTGAAAACTAATAATCGAGTGAAAAGAAACGAGAGTATGAAAATTAATACTGACGAGTTTGTTAAGGTCGAGATAGGGTCTGACGGAGAGATAGTAACGAAACCGATTGACGAAAAGTGTGATGACGTCATACCAGTGCAGGTTCAAGATAGCTCGAGCGATGTGGAAATCATTGAGCCGGAAACGGAAATAGATACGATCATAGATAATTTAGACGATGCCGATGAGCAGGTGAAAGAATTTTTGGGTAAATATCAATGCGATGGTGACAATGAAGAGGAACTTAAGTGCCGGTAAATGTAATTCTGTCGATATTAGTATGACACTAATCGTTCTACCACCTACATGATAAAAAGGGTTCTTACATTACATACTCTCGATCGGGTCATTACAACTGTCTCAAAGAAAACCGACGTAAAGTAGCGGCTTGCTGCTGCGTTTCGTACTGTGAGTGAGATATTCAGAGGCCCAAATCCCCCTCCCCTTCCCAATCCCTAACTATCACATGTTTCTTCGGGTATTTAGGGCGTACATGGGCGGTGGAGATCACTCACCACTTATTCTACCGTAAAGTAAAAGTATTTTTGCCTTTTACATTTACATTGCGGATTTTGTCCTTGGTCCGTAGTTTTTAGCAGTATCCCAGGATAGGATGTTTGACTAAGGTTGCTTGTTTCTGGTTGCAGATTCTGCGAGAGAATATTCTCGAATATATCAGAAGTGATAGAACATGGGGAAGATCATAAGCAGAATGTTGATGATGAAGAAGTGCTTCCTTGTCCTTTGTGTAACTATGGTGAGTGTTTTTATGAGTATTTTTTTTCTCCGAGCACGGCAAAGTGACTGCACTACACCTGGTGGTAAGCATAGTGCAATCCAAAAAACCAGAGACCACCAACAAACATACATATAAATGCTTCTTCTTCGGAGAGGGAAGAAGCAAATCGAGGGGCCTGCGACAGGACAGGCGGATGACCGATGCAGGTTCAATGATACAAGGATGTACCCGTATACCCACACCAACCAACCATCACGTCATGTCGCAAGCCCCTTGGTAGAACCGGGTATACACTGGCTGATCCTGGAACACGATCCACACAGGCCGTGTGTATCACCGGGTTTTTCACCATGTATACGGTGGACCTGCCTACCAACAGATAATCCTTTTCGAAAAAAAATCCATTGATAAGTTTTCCAAATTGTGTTTTTTAGGTTACGCTCATTTTAAGTGGCTGAAAGGCCACCTCAAGGCAGCCCACGAAAAAAAAATCTCGGATAATTTGAACAATGAAACAACCGCAGTTGTAAAAGGTATGTTATGTATTACTAGCCTTCGCTCGCGTCTCCTCCGTAACTCTTTCTGGGATAACAAGTAGGATTTTGACATAAATTTAATAATTCAGACATAAATTTCATCCAAATTCGTTCAGAAGTTAAGGCATGATTCTTTCACAAACATCCAAACTGACAAACAGTAGGATTAGTCGAAAGTAGAATTTGTATAATACGACTCGACTATTCTAGTGGAAAACATTAAATTTTGATATTATATTAATAGGAGCAGAAGAAATTCTAGGTCAAACGACAATAGAAGTGAAGTGCGAAGCTGTGAGTATTTTTGTTTACTATAATACTTTACTTTTGTTCAGACTGGCTTAATTTTGACCATATAGGCTCACTTTTGCTGGGATAGGCTTACTTTTGACTAGATAGCCTAACTTTGGGGTAGATGAGCGTATTGAAATAAAACGAATTTAAACGGATTTTATCGCGGTTTTCTATATTATTTTGGTCCCGATGTTTCTACCGTCAAGCAACAGTGTGTAAGCACTGTTGTGTTTCGGTTTGAAGGACATTGAAGCCAGTGAAATTACTGGGTATTATGAGACTTAACATCTTATCTCATCTCGTCTCGGGGTGACGAGTGCAGGTCAGTGCCATGCTGTGCTTTGTAATTCAAAGTTCTGTGTGGTGTGCATCTGTTTATGGGCAGACGTGGCGCTTACCATTAGCTTTTTGTAGCATTTTGTATAGACCAAATGGGACGTAGTTACATAAAAAGGAAGCAGCCCACAGCAAGTTCAAATAAAAATACTGATTTTGTTTTACTTAATTCGATAATTTAAAAAAAATCTCATAGTTTTTTAGAAAATCATGAAATTTAATCCATATACGAAAAAATACGGTATTACAAACAATTTAAATTAATGAATATAGCAAAACAAAATCAGTAGCTCCAATTGAACTTGATGTGGGTTGGTTCCTTTTTGCGTAACGTCCAATTGTAAAGATGCTAATTCAGATAAAAGAAGAGAATCCGGCGAGCAGTGACGATGAGATATGGATAGTCCAGACAGCGGACGCGAATGTTGAAGAAACGCACCATCTACAGAAGTTACTCGATGCTGCTAAGGTAAAATACTTTTCTGGAGATCCAGAAATATTTTTTTATTCCTTCCTTATTCTTATTTTTCTTTCTTTATTATATATCGAATAGTTAGTGACCGACCTAGTGTCAAAGTTTCTAACTCGCACGCGTACACTGTAATGACCATTGTAATAATAGGCTTGAATTAATACATGATGTGTTGTTAGTTCGGAGACCTTTAATTGAATGATCACAATGAATTGCCGAAAACTTATTTATACATGTTATAAAACTGACGTTGCTTAACAACGTAATATTCATCGAAGACATATTTAATCATAATTATTAAGAAGTCCTAAATACCAAAGTCTACTTTGTTAATACAAATTTTGCAACATTCGTACAAGCTTGAGTTTATTAACTTATTTCGCAATATTACATTACAACTCCCCCGAAAAAGGGCCTGCTACCCTTCCCCATTTAAGGAAAGAGAATTTTTTAAGAAAAAATTCAAAACTATTACAAACTGTTACTAAGTTTGGAATTTAACTTCACATATTTCTTTTAGAGTAACAAAGATAACCAAACATTTATAAAACATACAATAAAGGTACTTAATATTAACTAAAATATCTCTTAGTATTATTCTTATGTATAACATATTCCTTATTATCCTTTAAAATCTTAACATTAGGAGAAACTTCCTCAATAACTTCGTAGGGGCCGTTATAGATATTTTGAAGTTTAGATCCAGTTTGATTTTTTATAAGAATAAGGTCACCCTTTTTATAAGTTACGGAGTAAGTTTTCTTATCGTACATTAATTTTCGTTTTAATTTACTTTGTAACAACTCTGCTTGACATCATACTGGGCTCGCTGTAAACGATAACGTTCAACCGCTGAGCTTGCAGTATTTGTAATTACTATCGCCTCTCTTACGATGCGATTAGTCATTACACGCTTTATATTAGCTTCACTTGTATGTTTGTAACCGACTCCTTTGGGCGCGATTTTGACCCACTTTAAACGGCCAGATTTCGTTCAAACTTTGTAGATTTATCGACGGTCGATGACATTACACTAATTTGAAAAAAAAAATAAAAAAAAAAAAAAAATTTATTTTAACTAAAAAATGAAAAATAAATAATAGTTTAAAAAAACTAAAAACACGCTTTTATAGAAAGTCTAACTAAAAAATAGAAAATAAATTTGAATAAAACAATGTATTTTATTGTAAAAAAAAAGCGTGGGGTGCATACAATAATAAAATTATAATTATGGACACCATGCACCCCACGCTTTTTTTTACAATAAAATACATTGTTTTATTCAAATTTATTTTCTATTTTTTAGTTAGACTTTCTATAAAAGCGTGTTTTTAGTTTTTTTAAACTATTATTTATTTTTATTATATTGCCATTGTTTACATTTCTTAACTTAGTTGATTACATCATTCGTCATACTTGACCAGTAATCATATAATATGATTATTTTATCCTCGTGATCACTAATTCTTACAACATCGGTTGTAATTAAAATTCTAGGTACCTTTGTATACCTTTTTACCTTTATATTTATAACCTTTATATATGCAACTTTTCATATGACTTGCAATCTTTTTATATTTGTTGCATTTTGCCTATTCTTTATAGGTAATTAATATTTCTTTAATATTTCCTTTTTCGCACATCAATCCTAAAACTCTCGCTAACTCCGTCGTGGTAGATTACGATCGAGTATTTAGGTAATAGTACAACTTGAAGGTACATACGTGCATTTCATTAATATTTTCTTTTTCGAACATAGATCCTAAAACTCTCGCTAACTCCGTCGTGGCAGATAACGATCGAGTATTTAGGTAAATATAATAATATAGTACTACGCGTACAGTATCCTCTATTCGAATAACGACAAATCAAATTCTTAAAATCTTTGTCATTAATAAAAGTCAATTCTATCATATCAGTTTTTCAGAATTCCTACAGTCTCAGGTTGATCAGACCTGCTACTGGTAGAAGTCTGTTCTGTCAAATCATTGTTATCCGTTATGTATATCTGAGATTTCACACGTTTAGTTTGTGCTCTCGTCAATACAGAAACTACTTGTTCTCAAATAGATTTTAATCATCACACGTTATTGATACCGGGAGTCGGCTTAGTGCGCCTGCAGTTGCATTATTCCGATCCGGGATGTGCACGATCTCAAAACCATATTCTTCAAGGTATAGTCGAAACTTAGTTAGTCTACTGAAAGGATCTTTAAACTAAATAAATATACTAATGGCTTATGATCTCTAAAGATTTTAAACTTTACGATAGCTAGTAATTCTAAATCTAAAAATACCTTCTAAAAATCTTCTAAATCTATTCTAAGTCTATTTTCTGCGGGCGATAAGTTACGTTACCATTACTATTAGACAAAACCGTGCCTAATCCTAAAATCCTAATCCTGATTTAGAAACGTCGGTTCGCAATTGAAAAAAAAATCGTCTCTGAACATATAAGTACAAACCGTTTATAATAATTAGCGAAATTAGCAGTATCGCTTTACGTCATCCGAGTTCGATGACACTGGACACTCGCGTCTCAATTTTGCATTCGTCATGATAAATGCCATTCGATGGTATTGCATGACCTACATAAACCTTATATAACTTCGCACCGAGGCGGTATCGAATGTCTGTACTCATCATTATAACTTATTTTAATGCAAATATTTTAATTATTCTTATTAAGTTGTAATAAACTATCCTTATTATTATATTATCCTTATTAACTATCATTATTAACTGTCCTTAATAATTGATTCATAACGATTTAAAAAAATTATCTCCTAAGTTTCCGTTAGCAGTACATGACATATTCTTAAACAATAAAATTCACAAAATAATTCGTTAACAAAATTATTAAAGTAAACTAAAATAAATATTGAACATAAAAAAAATATATTGAAAATTACATACTTTTAGTAATTCTTACTTCAAACTTTGTTGGTAAGGAGCGCGTTGACAAATGTTGATGGCTGATGATGATGGCTTAGGGCGAGCGGAGCTGGCGCAGATGTGGAGTTTGTACGGCATCGCTGCTGATGATTCAGGCTGTGGTTGGGCCGGGCTATACCCTGGACTCCTCCAAACCTTCTTTCTTCTTTCTTGATAATCTCCAAAATAACCTCCAACGCTTTGTATGGTATTGCGTTGTCCGTTGAAGATGCTCCGTTGGCGTTGTTTTTCCCATGATGTGATATTGATTGTTTAATGTTCTTTCTTCTATGTTAATTTTGTTTTTTTTTTCTTCTAATTAATTTGCCATGTCTTCAAAATAAGTGGCCATGGTGGCCATGGCCATAAGGCCATGCCATGGCAGGGTCGCCATGTAATAATAGGCTTGAATTAATACATGATGTGTTGTTAGTTCGGAGACCTTTAATTGAATGATCACAATGAATTGCCGAAAACTTATTTATACATGTTATAAAACTGACGTTGCTTAACAACGTAATATTCATCGAAGACATATTTAATCATAATTATTAAGAAGTCCTAAATACCAAAGTCTACTTTGTTAATACAAATTTTGCAACATTCGTACAAGCTTGAGTTTATTAACTTATTTCGCAATATTACATTACACCATTATTATATTGACATCACAATTTGAATTTGACAATAGGATAATTTATTTAACTTCTTTTATTATTTAAAGCAATTAAATACGTTGGCGAAACTAAATTGTATTTTTTTATAAATACTCCAAAAATATATAAGTAAGATATCATTCAATTCATATGGAAGGGGTACTTGTCAAATAACAGACGACGCAAACCGTGACGTCACCGTGCAAAATGGCCCTTACGGTGCACGCTAGCACGCAGTCAGGTCAAAAAACGTATCCGGTATCCAGTATAATTCTATTTATCATACATAGAGTCACGTCTGTTTCCCATAGGAATAGGCAGAGACAACAGACTTCCACCTGCTACGATCCTTACCCGCCTCTTTGGTCTCCTTTACTCTAATTAAATTCTTCATGTATGCTCGTCGGTTTAGGATACTGGTCTTTCTCGAGAATATCTCCGACTTGGTCTAAGAAAATTCGCCGAGGCCTTCCCCTCCTAACTGTACCATTCACACTCGCCATATATATTTGTTTCGTGAATCTTTCATCCATCCATCTCTACATGCCCAAACCATATCCATTTATCAAAGCAAAGATAAATGGTCAGGGGTCCCTCGGCCAGCTGATCCACTTGATTACTATCAAGCTAATTTTCCGTGAGTAGCTTCGTTTCGATGAGACGCCCAACAATTCCCTATGCGAAAATTCTCTATTGTGGTAGCTAACAGAGGTAGCAAGGACTATATTTCGATTTGATGATACTCAAAAAAAAATTATTATTTTATTTGTAGGACAATATGACAGTTAAATTATATAAATATTAACTAAGTAAAAACAAAAAAATCAGCTGGTTAGTAATCATACCTATTGGAAGGAGGGGCTTCCAATAGGTATCGATACACGCACAATGGCCTGAATTTTTAAAGGCTAAGTGCGGGAAAAGGAGCCCACAACCAATACCAATACCAATAGGTATCGATAACGAGGTCATAAAAAAATATTTGAATGAGCTGATTTTTTTGTTTTTACTTAGTTAATATTTATATAATTTAACTGTCATATTGTCCTACAAATAAAAAAATACGGGTTGCACTCCGGGAGTGCCGACAGAAGTGAAAACTTACCAAACAAGATGCGAGAATACAAAATTACGGCAACATGTCCACTTGACATGATAAAAGTACATTCTACTCTCTTCGCGTTTATGCGAGCCTGGTACTTTTTACGGCAACATGTTCCAAATAAGAAAAATCCTAAAAAGTTTTTCTTTGTCCAAATCGTCATATGTTTATTAATTACGGCTACTCGCCATGAAAAAATGGACATTCTACTCTCTTCGCGTTTATGCGAACCTGGTACTTTTTTTACGGCACCATGTTCGAAATTATAAAATAAGTAAATGTCGTCGTCATTTTATTATCAACATCAAAAAGAAAATTACGGTAACATGTCTATTCACCATAAAAAAAACGAACACAGTCCGGTCAAAGTCCTGTGAAAGTCCGGTCCAATCCGACTGGTCACTGTGTGACGCCACCCGGGACTTAGAAATTATCGAAGTTCCAGGGAAGTCGGCTAGCGCTGGCTGGTCAACTGGCCCGCGTGACGTCTCACTGAAGGTTCTCGAATATTCTGGAACCTTCCGCTCGCCGCCGCTCGCGTTACGGAACGTTTCGGTTCACCCTCCCATAAGAAGTTATCACTTCAATAATAATTTTTTGAGTATCATCAAATCGAAATATTCTATCCTTGCTACCTCTGTTAGCTACCACAATAGAGAATTTTCGCATAGGGAATTGTTGGTCGTCTCATCGAAACGAAGCTACTCACGGAAAATGAGCTTGATAGTAATCAAGTGGATCAGCTAGCCGAGGGACCCCTGACCAAAAGTTGCGTTTGAATCTTGATCCTCGTTACATATTTTTGATTTGAAAATTTGATGAAACGAAAAAGGCGTCACTAAAGAGGTTGGAAAGAAACAAGATCTCAAATATGTAAATATATGAAATGTAATATTTCGCATTAAAATTTTAAATAATTTTTTGCGCTTGGTAAAAGTATTATAAAAATAATAAACCTTTTAATTATCATAATACCACTGATACTCTATTTTTATCTCATTCTCTTGTAGGCTACTTTTCTGAAGTTTCACTTCTGCCGTGTGTGAATTGCACACACACACTTCTTTTTTTTAGGTCGTGGAGGACCAAGAAGATGAAACTAAGAAGTCTCCGAAATGTCTCAATTGCAGGTAACGATAGCTTTTGCTCGCGGCTTTGGTTGTGTGAAAATCTTTTCAGAGGTTTAAAGTCGATTTCCCATGCAAAACTTGCCTACCTTTCTTACCTTAATAATAATAATAATATTAGCCCTGGGCCCATATGCTACAAAATGATACGAAGTGAAGACGTTCGAAAACGTAGACTTAATGTAACATAGAATATTCATCACAATAATAATATTTCTAATATAAAATGCTGTGACTAAGTTAAAGCAGTCGGTAAAAACAGTTATAAAGGGGAATATATTTTATTATTGCAACGTGTTTTGTTGAAACTTTAATGTATTTATAATATGATAAATGATAACGCTATACACGGCTATAATAATTGTATACTTTAATCACTGATTACAATATACATGTTGCCTCTATGACAGTAATATTATATTATAAACTATACTCCTCCTTTCGCTGCAACATTTTTTATATTGTCACCCGCCGATTGTATGGAGGGGAAACCGGCGGTACAATATTCTTGTTTTCATTAAGTGAGGGTGGATCTGACGACCTTCCATATAGTTGACGGTAGATGCGACAACATATTTTTAATTGATTTTTATCACTTAATTATTCTAGGAAACAACAATAAATGGCAAAAATGTACATATCACTTTTCATATAATTTATTTATTACAAATTAATCTTTAGTAATTGATATTGAATTATATGAATGTGTGGGCAATGAAAAGCAGATTATAAGTATTTAAAATTATATATTAGACTTTCTTATTACAAGGAAGCAATGCGTCTGATACCTAGTTCGAAACAAGAACAGAGAGGAAAACAAAATGCAGTGGTGACAAATACTTATTTTAAAATCATAAGCGAACCATACAGTATTATAATAAAGAGGTATATTAATTTTTGCAATTCAAATATAATAAACCAACACGCCCCCTCAAAAATTAATCAATAATTATACAAATTTAATACACATTTCAAATAACTAAACAGAACACATTGACTTCCAAGTATTTGCTGGGAGAATACAATAATGGTCCAACATTCGTTGCATGGATTAGGGAAAACCCAGAAAAACCTAATCAGACCATTTCAATTCAATAATCAAATAATTTAAAAACATTGCAGTAAAATCATTAGGTAAATTTACTGTTATTTTAGACCCATTTTCTGTCTCATAGTTATAAAGGTTATTCCAGGCAGCGGTTTCGTCAGAACATCGGCCAGCTGTTCACCTGTGGGAATGTAATTCAATTTTATTACATTTTTCTCTATTTGTTCCCTAGAGAAATGATATTTAATATCCATATGTTTTGACCGCTTATGACTCGTCGGATTATTAGCAATACTAATGCAGCCATTGTTATCTTCATAAATTATTATAGGTTTATCTATGTTTAATTTTATACTGTTTGCTAAAGACTTTAACCACAATGCTTCCCTGACTGATTCATACAACGCCATGTATTCAGCCTCTGTGGACGAAGCTGCTACTGACATTTGTTTTCTAGTACTCCAGGTGATTGTACATTGCTCAAAAAGTTTAAATAAATACCCGGTTGTACTCTTTCTGTCTCTTGTATCACTACCGCCCCAATCTGAGTCTACGTACCCACACAAGATATCATCGTACTTGCTCCTTACATAACATAGTTTCAAATCAACTGTGCCTTTTAAGTACCTAAGTACACGTTTAAGACATTGCCATAGTTCTTTATTATTTTTGTTTGTGTACCTACTCAGTATGTTCACACTGACGCTTAAGTCAGGTCGAGTACATAGCATGATATACATCAAACAGCCTATAACGTTTCGGCACGGAGCATTATACGACACCTCAGAGTTCAAAGCATCATAATCTACTTTCTTTTCTAAAGGGGTAGTGACCGGTTTACAGTCGTGCATATTAAACTTAGTCAGAACTACTTTTATGTATGCACTTTGATCTAAAGTCATTTGATCACCATCTCTAGTGACTTTTATACCGAGAAACATTTTTATTTCATTTAAATCAGTCATTTCAAATTTAGTCATTAAATATCTTTTGAAATTATTCATCATTTCGAGCTCAGCACATGCTATTACTAAATCGTCAACATATAGTACCACGTATATATTTTTACGCATATCTCCATTATCTAGCATGTAAATACATCTATCAGCTGGTGAATTTTGAAATCCTTTAGCTTTAAGTGATTTTTCAAATACTTCAAACCAGCATCTGGCAGCTTGTTTTAGCCCATACAATGATCTTTGTAATTTACAAACATAGCCCTCTTTGCTTATAACGCCATCAGGAACCTTCATATAGATCTCTTCTTTTAATTTGCCATTTAAAAAGGCTGTTTTAACGTCTAAATGATGAACCAACAAATTAAATTGATTCGCGAAACAAATTATGAACCTGAAACTAGCTATCCTGGCGACAGGTGCAAATGTTTCATTATAGTCAGTCAAATATTCTTGGCTAAAACCTCTGGCAACCAGACGCGCCTTGAATCTTTGAGGATTTCCAAATTCATCATTTTTAACCTTGAAAATCCACTTACAGTCCACAATATTTTTATTCACTGGTCGTGGTACTAATACCCATGTTTTATTTTTATGTAATGAATGGAGTTCATCCCTTATTGCGCTTTCCCACTGAGCTCTATCGTCTCGAGTTTTAATTTCAACAAACGACTTTGGTACTTCGCATACAATAGACTGAGCGCACATTAAATAATCATCACAATCATCAATTTCACTATAAGATACTGGGGCACGATCTTTGATCCTATCACTCCTTCTAAGTTCAGTACTTTTACCTGTGTTTTTACTTTGCTAAGAATCCTTTAAATGTATTTGTTCTGACTCAACAGCGATATCATGGTTTACTTTGCGAGCTCTAACCGGACATTCACCTTGTCCATCAGATTTATCAATATCTGATTTAGTACCGTCAGAGTACCGAGACTTGGACACTGATTTCAAAGTATAGTCATTATCAGTTTTGTCCTGAGATTTTTTACTAATCTCTTCAGGCTTTAAAGACGGCCTGGACTGAAGAAAATTAGTCTCGTCCACAATAACATCTCTGACTACTACAAATTTCTCGCAATTAGGATTCCAAACTTTATAACCGTTTGGTTCATAACCCATAAGAATACCTTTCCATGATTTATCATCAAATTTCGCTTTAGTAGTTTTGTTATGCACGTACACTGTTGAGCCAAAAACCTTTAAATATTTTATTTGTGGTTTTGTCTTATGCCACAGCTCGAATGGTGTTTGTGAAAGTTTCAAGGACCTAGTCGGTGTCAAATTTATCAAATATACAGCAGTCAAGACTGCTTGACCCCAGAAAACTTTATCTAATTGAGCACCGTTTATCATAGCACGAGCTTTTTCAGTAATAGTTCTTATCATTCGTTCAGAAACGCCATTTTGCTGTGGAGTCCTCGGAACTGTTAAATGATAAGTGATTCCCTTTTCAGTACAGAAGTTTTTAATCTCTGTAGATAGATACTCTCCACCATTATCACAATATAAGTTAACCACTTTTGTATTAAAGTGTACCTCACTTTTAGCAACAAAGTCTTTGAATGCAGCGAATACATCTGACTTGTAAGATAATAGGTATGTAACACAGTAATGAGTGTATTGATCAATAAAAATCACAAAATAGTTCTTATTATCAATAGTAGTTGGAGTGATAGGTCCACAGACATCAGAATGGACAACCAACAATGGTCGGTTAATATGAGTTTTATTTTTGACTTTATTAAATGGCAATCGACTCTGTTTCCCATTAGTGCAAGCTTCACATAAATCATCATCTGGTACTACTGAATCGATCTCAATCATGTCATTAAACAATTTATTCTGTTTTACTTCTAAAAATTTACTTTTGCTGATATGTCCCAAACGTTGGTGCCATAGTTTGTATTTATTCTCACTACTGCATGATTGGGAAACAAGGTGTGTGTAGTTTACAGCAGTTATAAAATCTACAGCAAATAAATGATTATTGGTGAGCTTACCTCGAATGATGTTTTTACCGTTTTTATATACGTGAGCGCCATATTCATTGAAAATAATTATATATCCGGCCCGCTGCATCTTGGAAACCGACAATAAATTGTAGGGAACACCAGGGCAGAACAGCACATCGTCTAAAACGCCTCGAACGCCCAAATTGCTGATCACCTCTAAAGAACCCTTTTTCGTAGCTGAAATAAATTCACCATTTTTAGCAACTGAAATTTTTAGTGGTGTAGGTAAAGTAATAAATTTTATAAATAAATCTTCTCTGTTTGTAATATGTTCTGAGGCACCAGAGTCCAACAGAAATGTTATTTTATTATTTTTGTCTTTTTGTTGGTAATCTCCGGTCAAAAAGGCAAATCCAGATGCAAGATTTGATGTCAATGGTTTTTCCGAATTAATCTCAATTGCTTGAACTGTTCTTGTCCTTTTTGTATTATACCGATTAGTTGTCTTATAATAGTAACAGTCATTCTTTTTATGTCCCTTGCGTCCACAATAATGACATCTTAAAAACTGTAAATTTTTCATCCTTTGTTTATTATTCTGAATATTTTTATTGTAATGTTGATATTTATTAAATTTTCTTTTCTTTGAAATATCATGGGACATTTCTGCTTGCAACACTTTTAAGCTGGTATCACTTGATTCGTTTTTCAATTTCACTTCATGATCTAGAAGTCGTGTTTTTACGAAAGCTAACGTCAAATTATCTTCCGATAAAGTCTCGATGGCAGTTATCACTCCGTCGTACGTTGTGGGTAAAGTGAGCAATAGATGGGCCACTTTGTCCATCTCTTCTAACTTTGCTCCAGCAGCAAATAATTCCGATATGAGGTCATCAAATATAGAAAAATGTTTTATAAGTGCAACATCACTTTGTAGTTTTAGTCCCAACAATTTTTTTCGTAATGCCAATTGCGTTGCAATACTCTTACGTTCATACAGCGCATCTAAACTTTTTAAAATTTCTTTCGCTGAAATATCTTCTTTTGCTAAATAAAGATAGGAATCAGTTAAGTACTCGACGATAATGCCTTTTGCAATCCGGTTATTTTTCTCCCAAACTTCGCAACTATCAACCAACGGATCTTCGTCAATTACATTTATCACGTCCATTTCGTTTAGCAAAGCACGTATTCTAAACTTCCACATGCTATATTTTTCACCATCGAAAGGCTTGATATTCCGTTTTATTCTTGAATTTTCCATTGTTGTAAAATGCAAATATTTTTAAATAGCGAACACTGGGCCCATAACCTATTGAATTATATGAATGTGTGGGCAATGAAAAGCAGATTATAAGTATTTAAAATTATATATTAGACTTTCTTATTACAAGGAAGCAATGCGTCTGATACCTAGTTCGAAACAAGAACAGAGAGGAAAACAAAATGCAGTGGTGACAAATACTTATTTTAAAATCATAAGCGAACCATACAGTATTATAATAAAGAGGTATATTAATTTTTGCAATTCAAATATAATAAACCAACAATTGATATCAAAATATTATTATTGTAATGGCTATTCTATACCTACTTTACTCTATGTATGTTCCGGCCATCGTTTCCGATTTATAGTATAGGGCTCTGTACTTATACGCATCCCACTGCTAGGCACGGGTCTCACGGGAATCACTCTATCTATTGCTGAAAACTGCATTAAATCCGTTGAATAGTTTTTTTTTTTTTTTAACCTGGCTGGGCAAAATGACTACGCCACACCTGATGGTAAGCATAACGCAATCCAGGAATAGTGTCGACCAAAGACAAACAGTGTGTCTATCGTTGGTCGGCACAATCATGCCGGCCTGCCTAACTGCTTCGTCACACTCCGTTTAAAGTTTAAAAGATCTAAGCGAACAGATAGCGGAAGCGACTTCATTTTATACTCTGTAAAGTTTTTTTTTTGTCTTAGCTCGGCAAAGTGACTACGCTACACCTGATGGTAAGTGTAGCGCAATCCAAGAAGAGTGTCGACCAACGATAAACAATGCGTCCATCGTAGGTCGGCAAGATTATGCCGGCCTGCCAAAGTTCCTGGGATGAACTACGGGGTCCCTGCTAACGGCATACTGGCGACCCCGCAGTATCTCACCCCAGGGCCAGACCCACCCCAGTGGGAGGGGAAGGAAAAAGGGTTAGGATCAGGGGGCAAGCCCCCTGGGGAGAACCGGATATACACTGGCTGACCCTGGAACGCGACCCACACAAGGTGGGCCACTATGGCAGGTTTTAGCACCAGTATACGGTGGTCGCTATCCGGTCGGATACAAGTATCCTCCCACCAGCACAAGATATTTACTGGTGCGATATTTACAGTCAAGTTTTCCCATCATTGGAATCACTAGCGACGCACCGGTGTCGCCGACGTGGCAGGAAACGGAAACTAGTCGGAAACGAGCCTACTACTATATCCGTGCCCAGTCAGGAGGATTTTATCAAGGTATCATTTACCATTTTTTTTATTTAAATAAATGACGAGACGAGCAAGGCGCTCGCCTGATGGTAAGCGCGGCGCCTGTCGATAAACCAAAGCAACACCGCACAGAACTTTGAATTACAAAGCACTGCATGGCACTGAACTGAACTCGTCACCCCGAGACATAAGATGTTAAATCTAATAATTCCCAGTAATTTAATTGGCTTCAATGTCCTTCAAACTGAAACACAATAGTACTTACACACTGTTGCTTGGCAGCAGAAATAGACAAAGTGGTGGTACCAACCCAGACGGCGGTCCGAAAACACATATATAAAGTTGCTAAGTTCTGTGTTGCTTCTGTTTATGGGCAGGCGTGGCGCTTGCCATCAGGCGAGCGACTTGCTCGTCTCGTCATTCAATTAAATTGAAAAGTAAAACCTAGTACAATCGCGCACTATGTTAGGGCGCGTTATATGACACGGAATGTCACCGCGTTGCGGCCGCGCGGCGACAGTACGGCGACCGCGCGGTCGCCGTACGGGCGCGTTTACACGACCGCGCAGTCGCCGCGTGGTTGGGGCGTTGCGAAGAATTAAACATTATGGCTTAGTCAATAGAGTTTGCATTAGTTTTGAATGAACACAACCGCGCAGGACGCGGGCGCGGGGATTACATCGAGAACATTCGAGTGATTCGAGCGAGGCGCCCGCGCGGCCGCCGTGTGATCGAGGAGCGGACGCCGCGCGGTCGCCGCGCTGTTAGTTACTTACAAAGAATTTCAACGTTAAGTCCTAGTTAATAAAACATACATTTGCTATGACTGAACAGTTAGTACGCGGTCACCGCGCGGTCGCCGCGCGGCGGCCGCAAGAAATTTGTCGCGTCGTCTAACCGCAGCCTTATATTTATTGCAGAGAGCCCAAGGAAGACCAAGGCAAACAGAAGGGTGTGGTGGTAACAGCACGGTCGTTCCGGTAAGACTGTTATCCTTCCTTCCACCTGTCCTTATCCCACTCGCAGTGGGGTCGGCGCAACATTCTTTTTAACACATGTTTAAAAAGATATGGCTTTTAGTTTTTACTATCGGTCGCCTGCCTGACGTCCACCTCTCAGGGGAAAAATACCCAGACCCGAAACAAATATTTGTGGATCACACAAACATTTCTCGGTGCGGGAATCGAATCCACGGCCTCGCGCCACAGCCGGCTGCTCGCCCACTGCGGAGGCTACCGGTAACATTATTTTAATGCGTCTAATTTAAAATGATGCACGAAAAAATCCGTTATAGTGGCAGTACCGGACAAAGAAGTGTCCGATATATTATAGTTCTTCAAATGCCGGATAAAGCAGTGTCGGGTACAGGCGAGTTGCGATTCAGTGTCAGTCCTGTGTATTTTTTTTTATGGAAAAAGTGATCACCGCCGCCCATGAACACCTGCAACACCGGAGGGCTTGTAAATGCGTTGCCGGCCTTTAAGGAAAGAACACGCTCTCTTCTTGAAGGTTCCCATGTCATATTCAGTAAATTCAGTCCGGCATAATCCTGCTAACAGTTGAGAGACGCAAAGTCAACTGACAACATATTTACCATCAGGTGTCTAAAAGGTGATAGCTCCCTCGTATGTGAGAGGCCGTCTGGGTTGCTACCACCGCTTTGTCTATTTCTGCCGCCAAGCAATAGTGTTATATATTCAGGCCGGCACGACTGGTGACCACCGAAACTCATTGGTTGTCGTTGGTTTTTTGGACTGCACTACGCTTACCATCAGGTGTAGTGCAGTCCCTTTGCCGTGCTCGAATAAAAAGTCACAAACATTATATATTTTCTAGAAGACCCGTAAGAAGAAGGAGGATCCGTCATCAGACCCTCAGACTGTGACCTGCGATAATTGTAACGAATCGTTCACGTCTAAGGTTCGACTTAAATTTCACATGTAAGTACACCACAAGGAAGGAGTTTACAAGGTGGTAGGGGTCTCGTATCCGCCGTCTGTCTGGGTTAGTACCACCGCGCCGTCTATTTCTGCCGTCAAGCAACAGTGCGTAACAACAACAACAAAAAAGTGTGTAAAAAACGTGTGCGTCTCGGGACGGTCGACAGAAGTGATAACTTAAACTAACGTGGGTTAAAGTGAGAGAGGAGAAGCTTGCCTACTGCTGCCGTATGCGTGACAGAAAGGGAAGCCAGACAGAGTGACGCCGTAACGCGTTACGTTACGAAGCGGTTTACCCTCCCATAAGAAGTTATCACTTTAAAAAACTAGACGATGACTAAAACCGAGGTAAGGTAGCGGCTTGCTGCTGCGTTTCGTATGGTGAGTGAGATATCCGGAAGCCCAAATCTCCTCTTCCCAATCCCTAATCATCCCTTTCCTTTAAGGTCGGCAACGCGCCCATGATTCTTCTGGTGGGCGTACATGGGCGGTGGAGATCACTTACCACCAGGTGACCCACTTGCTCTTTTGCTGGCCTATGATATAAAAATAAAATGGATTTTCCGGACTGTCTTCAAGAGTTTTTCGCATCCTCACGGCACCTACCAACCTGTATATCTTTCTTCTTCTTTTTTATTTATGGCTTTTGCATTCTTATGGCAAAATGCCAGTGTCACGTATAATTTATGCTCAAGTTATTTTTACAAGAACGATGAAACACGGGTGCGGTCGATATCAAGGTCTTGTCGGAGTTTTGGTGTTAACTCCATTCAGTACGATTCTTAATTCACTTATTTCAATGTTTCCATACACTGGTCATCACCGTCAATGTTTATTGAACAAAACCACACCACTTTTATACAAGAAACACAGCTTTAAACTAGTTTATGAAATAAATTAAAATAAGCGATGAACTGCACTGTCAGAATTCCCGCCAAAACTCCCTGTATATATTTGTATGTACCCAGGCAGTTCCACTCGTCCACTCCGATGGTGTGTGAAGGTGGGTACAGGTGCGTGGAGTGCTCGGACGCGGTGTTCAGCTCGGAGACGGCGCTGTTCGACCACGTGCACTTCCAGCACGACAAGCTGAAGCGCTGGCAGTGTCCCGTGCACGGCTGCGAGAAGACCTTCCATCTGCGGTGAGGGCATATTCATAGTACCTTATGTATATCTCTAGGTCTCAGGCAAAAGTCGGCTTGGGCAAGTACCACCGATTTATCTTTTTTAATAGCATATTTTATTATTATTATTTTTTATCATTTTTCTTTTTTCTCATTTTTGTCCATGCGGCTAGATTGAGGTCAAGAGCAAACCCATTTTTAATTAAAAAAAAAGCCGGCAAACGAGCAAGTTGGTCACCTGAGGGTAAGTGATCTCCACCGCCCATGTACGACCACAATACTGTAATGAATGGAGTGGATTGGGCAGGGAGCGAGATAGAAGCCGAGTAGCCGGCTGTGAAGCGAGAGGCCGTGGGTTCGATCCCCGCACTGAGACAGATGCTTGTGTGATCCATAAATATTTGTTTCGGGGTCTGGGTGTTGAGACCGAAAGTCTCTCGTAGTTCGTGATACCCACGACATAAGACTCGTATCTTACTATGGGGTCAAGACTATGTGTGTGATGTTGGGTGTATTTATTTATTGCTTTGATATGTTTTTTAGCGCGACGTTAACTAAGCACAGTCGCACGCACACTGACACGCGGCGTTACGTGTGTGTCACGTGCGGGAAACGGTTTCTCGACAAGCAGACCTTGGACGAGCATGGTGTCACACATATGCAGGTACCGTTCTTCTTCTAGCTTCTTCTGTCTGTCACTCACTGAAGAGATTACGTTGTGTGCCAAAATTGGCACGCTGATTAATATCGATATGGTATGGCATATCGATGTGTTTCTAGGGATATTGAAATCGATACTAATTCTTAATACTTGTTAAAATATCGATATGAAATAAATCGATATTTTTTTGAACTTCCGACGTATTGGAATAAAACTAAAATTAATAAAGATTTCACGGTGTCTTGAGGTTTGTAAGTCGGTCTTATGAGTTCCGATTTGATTAAGTGTATAATCGGATCCCAGGCTTATGCTAGCTTCCAGCCATCTTTTCTATTGAAATTCGGATGTTCTTTAATTTCTTTGTCTATTTCCGCCGCCAAACAACAGTGTGTAAGCACTGTTGCGTTTCGGTTCGAAGGATATTTAAGCCAGTGAAATTACTGCGCATTATGATACTTAACACCTTATGTCTCGAGGTGACGAGCGCAGTTCAGTGTCATGCAGTGCTTTGTAACTCAAAGTTCTGTGTGGTGTTGCATCTGTTTATGGACAGGCGTGGCGCTTACCATCAGGCGAGTGCCTTGCTCGCCTCGTAACAAATAAAAAAAGTAAGCGAACCACTGTTTTTTATAGCATAGGCCGGCAAACGAGCAAGTGAGTCACCTGATGGTAAGTGATATCCACCGCCCATGTACGCCCACTACCAAAAGAATCATGGGCGCGTTGCCGACCTTAAAGAAAAGGGATAATTAGGGATTGGGAAGGGGAGGGGATTTGGGCTTCCGGATATCTCACTCACCGTACGAAACGCAGCAGCAAGCCGTTACTTTACGTCGGTTTTCTGTGAGACAGCGGTAACGAGCCGGTCGAGCCAGCCCATTCATGCTGTAGACGAAACTGTCTACAGCGTGGCTCTACCACTCAGTAAACTTGCCACTTTGCCACACAGCCACCAGCCGTTGTAATTGTGTGATCCAGATCAAGCCGTTCCAGTGCCACATCTGCCTGAAGCAGCTGACGCGGCGCTCCCGGCTGCGGATGCACGTCAGAGCTCATGAGGAGGAGCTCACTCCTCGCCGCGTGCTGGTCTGCGCCGTGTGTGCCAGGGCCTTCCGTGATGCTGGACATGCGCAGGTCAGGATACATGACGCAGCCACACTTAACACCCGGTTTCTCAAAAGCTGGTCAAATCCCTTGCGCAGGTCAGGGTCATGACTCAGCCACACTATGTATGCGAGGGGCCGTCTGGGCAGCAAAGCCAAGCCAAGCAGCAGGGTGTAAGCATAGTTGTGTTTCGGTTTGAAGGGCATTGAAGCCAGTAAAATTACTGGGCATCATGAGACTTACATCTTATGCCTCGGGAGTGACAAGCGCAGTTCAATGGCATGCACTGCTTTGTAATTCAAAGTTCTGTGTGGTGTTGCTTCTCGTTCTTCTCGTTCGCTCTTCGTTTATGGGCGGGCGTGGCGCTCATCATCAGGCGAGCGCCTTGCTCGTCTCGTCCTTCAATTAAATAAAAAAAACACTCCTTATTGCTAACCAATCGAAGGAAGGAACTCAATATGACTTTCCTACGAAAAATTGTTTTTAAGAATGGAAGCAACATTTCCCACAGGAGCATGCGTTGAATTCCTCCGAATGTATAGAAGCGTTTGCCAACGACCTGAAGGTGGAAGACGAGGAACCGACGGTCCAGCTCTCACCCACCAGCGGCATTGTCAGGCAAACAGTGCAAATTCTAGGTTAGTACACTGTACACATAAATAAATACACCCAACAGTCACACATAGTCCTGATCCCACAGTAAGATACAAGTCTTGTGTCGTGGGTTACAGGAACTACGAGAGACTTTCGGTCTCACAACACCCCGAAACAAATATTTGTGGATCACAAACATTTGTCTCGGTGCGGGGATCGAACCCGCGGCCTCTCGCTTCATAACCGGCTACTCGCCCGCTGCGCCACGGAGTCTGAACAATAAATGTGATAAAACCGGTAGATGATTGACTAGACTGGGGTGGTATGGTTGTCTCGAGAAAAAAATGGCGTTAAAGTGCTGCCGGAGGCAGTTGGCTATTGCATAACGCATGGTGAGTTAAATTTCCGGAAATCTCAACAATCTCCACCGCCCAGGAATGCCCATAGTTCCAGAAGTAATGGACGCGTTGCTTACCTTAATGATATAATGGTAAATGGGATATTTAAGGGATTAGGAACTAGAAATAATGAAAGCATTCATTGGCAAATGTTACCCAGTGGACCCCCTGGAGCTACATTTCTACCATATTCCCAAAACTCGACAAAAAATGTGTGATTTTCGTGGTCCTCCGCTTACGAATTGTGAACCCCCATTTTTTTTATCACGCCAACGTAGATCCCCGTCGAGTCTCTCGTGGACCCTTGGGGGTCACCTGGACCACTTTGGAAACTAAGGCTGTAGACGAAACTGTCTACAGCGTGGTGGTAACATCCCGATCGAACTGACGTATTCATGGTTTAGTTAAAATAACTTAAAAGCGGCTTGTGCTCTGCTAGAATCTCCAAAACTATCAAAGCCGATACCGCGGCAAGTGAACAGTCCAATTGCTGAACCATTGCTGGCGCAAGTGAACGATGAAGCTAAGTCTGTAATACGCGTTGTCGAAATTGAGAAGGCGTTTAGATGTGAATATTGTGAAGAGTGAGTACGTAGCGTAGTGCTACGATTTGTGGCGTAGCAGACGTAGCGTATTGAGTTAAGAGTATAGAAGCGTAGCGTATTATGCGAAGAGTATAGAAGCGTAGCGTATTGAGCGAAGCGTAATGAACTAAGGGTATAGAAGCGTAGCGTATTATAGCGTATATTAACGAGTAAAGCGTAGAGACATGTAGCGATTTACCTTATTGTTGTGCAGATACTAAACGTAGCAGAAATAAATATGAGATTAAATAGATAATTGAGTAAGGACCAACGTTAGAGTTTCTTGCCCGTTCTTATTTAACGAAACAGCATTCCGAACTGGTGGTAGAGAAAAATATTGACTGAATCTAAATGATGTTTGACATTTTAAATATTCCGAGCCGACCCATTCATGCTGTAGGCAAAAATGTCAACAGCGTGACTACCACTTGTAAATAACATAATTATTTATTTAGGAATTACTATCATGGAGTACATTTTTTGGTCATTTTGTGTATTTCACATTGCAGCGTGTTTTACTTAGAAGACAGTTTGAACTCTCACCGCGTGATACACAAGGGTGTGAGGAATCCCTTCACCTGCCACATATGTAAAGTCAGCTTCGCCACGTATTCCAGGTCGGTATGGTCATTTCTTATGGTAGCCATACGGGCAAGTGGGTCACTTCATTGTATGTGATCAACACTGGCCTTGAACATTGTAGATACAGTGTAAGTGCGAATTCAAAACTTTTTTGTTTTTCATTAGCTGGAATGGCAAAACGAGCAGGTCGTTCGATTGATGGTAAGCGCCATGCCTGCCCATAAATAGACACAACACCTTCTCCGAAGAGAGAAGAAGCATTTATACAGGCCGGCATGATAAGACCACCGATATACTCATTGTTTGTCGGTGGTCGCTAGTTTTTTGGACTGCACTGCGCTTACCATCAGGTGTAGTGCGGTCACTTTGCCGTGCTCGGATAATAAAAAAAAATGGTATGTGTCGTGGGACACCAGGTAGGAACGAAGTTCCTTCGGCTAATGTAGAATCGACACAAATTGTAAAAAATACAAATTATCAACTAAAATAACAAAATATGTCTCTTTATTTTTGTTTGACAACATAAAATTACATAGAAATAGAATAGAAAAATAGAAATAAAAAAAAGACGTGTAGCACTCGGAGACTGCCGCGGTAAAGCTATTGTATAGCATTTTTTTATCAACTTATGTAATTATAAATAAAAACTTATTAATTTAGACTTAGACTGGCTACTAAACGGTGGACGGCCGTGTTCTATAATCAAAAATTCAAATTCAAATTTCAAACCGCGTCTACATTTCCAAATGTCATAAGTTTCACACCTATCTGTTTTATTAACGGAATTTCGACTTTAACTTTGTGTGCTAGATATCAAATTAAGTTAAAAAAAAGTCTCATTTAACGGTTTTATTCCACGCATTTTTTCCACGCATTTTTCTTACGGTTTTACTATCACATTTTTTTCAGTTCGGTCACGCAGCTAAATCCCTATCCCCTCCAAGCCTGCCGTAAGGAACTTCGTTCCAAAAACGCTTACAGTATCCTACTAATATTATAAATGTGAAAGTTTGTTTGTTTGGATGTTTGTCCGTCAATCACGCTGAAACTGCTGAACGGGTTTTGATGAAATTTGGTATACAGACAGGGTATGAGCTGACTTGGGTGATAGGCTACTTTTTATCCCGGAAAAAGCAGATCACGCGGGCGGAGCCGCGAGCAAAAGTTAGTTTAAATATAATATCATTTTATCATAGAGTGACGACACACAAGACAACGCACGGCTTCTACAAACGTTCGCTGGCGTCTACTCGCCAGCAAGCTGGCCAACAAGTTGGCGAGCAAACTAGCCAACAAGCTGGTCCGTCGGCCACCGGCATCCTTGGCTACGGTGATTTCCCCGTAGTCAAGCATTTCTTGTGTGAGGTGGGTGGCTGGAAATATTAAATATAGGTCGTAAGTAAGGTATTGTAAAAGTACTTCATTAAAATCTGTAGTGTATTGATGTAATTGTCTATGTGTCTTGTCTATGAATATTGTTACGCGCGATGGAGGGTGGCTTGAAATGTCAGTTCAATTACATGTTTGTAACAGCAACATCGTTTTATTCATCTTCCAAATATTACAAAATCAATAGGTACAATAATTCTGTGGCCTGGTGCTAAAAGGGCCAAAGTCCGTTTTTGTATGAAACGATTAGCCCTTTTTGCTGTATGCTGATTCATTGTTATAACGCTCATTATTCAAAATAATGATTATTGATATTGGCCCTATTAGTACCAGGCCACAGAATTAATCTCCGATAAGCAAGAAGGGTATTTATGAGTTTGTCCCTTATGCTTACGTGCGTGCGTGTGTGCGTGCATGTGTGTGTGTATAGCACCGTACGAAACGTTTAAGTACGAAGACGGGCCCTGGAACTAAGTCGGGATAACGCAAGGCAGATAGAAAGATATCCGGTTCTTCCGAGGGGCTTGCGACGTGACTTAATGGTTGGTTGTAGTGGGTATAGAGGTACATCCTTGTATCCTGCATCGGTCCTGTCCTGTCGCAGGCCCCCCGATTTGTTTAGAAGAAGCATTTATACAGGTCGGCATGATTCTAGTGACCACAGATAAACTCATTGTTTGTCGGTGGTCGCTTGATTTTTGGACTGCACTACGCTTACCATCAGGTGTAGTGCAGTAACTTTGCCGTATAAAAAAAACAAAGCTGTATTTTTTGTCCAGGACTGTGGCAGGTCGTACCTCCACTGGACATATCTGCAAGTCCACAGACGTATGAAGCACGCTAATGAGAACTACACGTACGCTTGCAATCAATGTGAGATGACATTTCCGAACAGGTACTTTGACATTGTGGTTTTGACAGAGTGGTAGAGCCATTCTGTAGACGTATTTGTCTACAGCATGAATGGTCCGGCTCCACCGGGTAAACTAAACAGCGGATTGCTGTTGCGTTTCGTATGGTGAGTGAGATGTCTGGAGTCCTAAATCCCCCTCCCGTACCACCACCAGCAGAGCGTACCACATTTTTACTACAGCATACGTCGACAAAGGAGCAAGTGGGTCACCTGATGAAGTAATCTCCGCCGCCATGTACGCTCACAATACTAGAAGAATCATAGGCACGTTGCCGACCTTAAAAGGGATAATTAAGGGATTGGGAAGCGGAGCGGGATTTAGGCCTCCAGGTATCCCAGCAGCAGCAAGCCGCTACTTTACGTTGGTCTTCTGTGAAACAGTGGTAACGACCCGGGCTATCTGGCCCATTCATGCTGTAGACAAAACTGTATACAGCGTAGCTCTACCACTCATAATAATATATTTGAGTGTGAGTGTTTGGAGTGGGGTTCGCCAACTAGCAGTGACTAGCAGTTGCGCGCAAACTATAGAATAACTAGCTTTCCCTCGCGGCTCCGCCCGCGTGAACGTTTAAAATTGACAAAGTTTCATACAAACTCTTATCCCCTATTTTATCCCCTTGGGGGTAGAATTTATCAAAATCTTTTCTTAGCGGATGCCTACGTCATAACATCTACCTGCATGCCAAATTTCAGCCCGATCCCTCCAGTGGTTTGGGCTGTGCGTTGATAGATCACTATCAGTCAGTCACCTTTGAGTTTTATATATTTAGATATTTTTCCTGTACAGTTGCAGTGTCGGGTATCACCGTAAGAAAGTCCACGGGAGGAATGTACCTGATGATCCTCAAGCACTGGCTTCCAAAGAGCCTAAACCAAATTACAGGTACAATAATAGTGTAGAGGTAGAACAGCGATAGGTCAGCGAGGAATGTAATGACGAAAGTCGCAGGTTCGTAACCAGCCCCGAAAACATGCACCTCTGACTTAAGTGTGTATTCATTGTTAATTATCGCTTGCTTTAACGGTGAAGGAAACATCGTGAGGAAACCTGCATACCTGAGACGTTCTCCATAAGGATTCGATGGTATGTGAAGTCTGCCAACCCGCATTATACCAGCGTAGTGGGCTAAGGTGTAACCCCTATCATTCAGGCCAGTGCCCAGCAGTGGGACTTGTGTAATACAAGACTGGTATTATTTATGACTGTTCCATCCATAGACTGACTGCGACAATGGTTGCTTAAATCGCTAATCTTTACCTAGTGAGTGCAATTGGGTATGAACGCTGGCTGGTCGGTAAAATTGGGTTAGGTAGAAGTGTAACTAGTACATCCACATTTTGCCGAGCGTATCTCCGTCCCATGATATGATAGGAGGCGAGCCTATCGCCATACAACAATTCCCAATTCCCGACTCCGGGCTGATACTGAGCATTTCGTGATAGATAAACCCATTATCACTGTTGAATTTTTTTTCAGGATCCCATGTCGAGACTGCGACGAAGTACTGCCAAGTAAGACAGCGTTATACAAGCACAGGAAGAAGGAACACAGCAACATTTCCTGTAGACCAGGTAGGTTGAAATATTTTTTTCATAGTGCATTTTTGCTTTACGGCCCTGTGAAATGTGAAATAAGGGAGGGTAGGTAACGATAAGAAGGGTTAGAAAGGGAAGTTAACCAATGGTGACGTCTATATTATGTATGTATTGATTAGATGGACCGACAAATAAGTGGGTCACTTGGTGCTAAACGATCTGCACTACATACACATTTTTTTTTATAGCATAGGCGGCATACGAGCAAGTGGGTCACCTGATGGTAAGTGATCTCCACCGCCCATGTACGCCCACCACCAGAAGAGTCATGGGCGCGTTGCCGACCTTAAAGGAAAGGCATAATTAGGGATTGGGAAGGGGAGGGGATTTGGGCTTCCGGTTATCTCACTTACCGTACGAAACACAGCAGCAAGCCACTACTGTACGTCGGTTTTCTGTGAGACAGTGGTAACGATCCGGTCGAGCCAGTCCATCCATGCTGTAGACAAAACTGTCTACAGCGTGGCTCTACCACTCTATTTTTTTATAATTTAAATAATATAAACAACACGGTAAGAATAGCTGTGTGTTACATTGTTGGTCAGGTATATTCTGCTGCGGCACATGCGGCAAGCAGTACGGCAGCCGCGCAGAACTGGATGCGCACGCGCACGCACACGCACACGCGCACGCTGACAATGCACATATGGAAGACAACAAACACATCGGGTGAATATACATCTCCATATAGAGTAATGCGGTATACATCATGTTACAGGAAGGTGTACGGTGTAAATATTTAATTGCATTGCTAAAGACATAATATATATAAATAATTTTCTTTTTGATGTGAAACCTTTTTTAGCGGCGTTGAGCACTTTTCTTGGGATGGGTATAAAATGGTAAACTCGCGTCAGGACACGTGACCTGGTCGAAAATTCGTAAGACGGATTGTATTTTTTTTTATGTAGTATAAATTGTCATTTTTGTGTACGATAGCGCAATAAATGAATATTGTATCTAACCACATAAATTATAGTACTTTTATACTGATAAATAAAGCAATTCGTGCGAAATTATTCCCTAACCATTCCAAAATATTCAAAAATGCACAATGTTGATGTTCAAGTTTTCACTTCTGCCGGCACTCCCTGAGTGCAACCCGCTGTTTTTATCTAAATATATAAAACTCAAAGGTGACTGACTGACTGACTGACATAGTGATCTATCAACGCACAGCCCAAACCACTGGAGGGATCGGGCTGAAATTTGGCATGCAGGTAGATGTTATGACGTAGGCATCCGCTAAGAAAGGATTTTGATAAATTCTACCCCCCAAGGGGATAAAATAGGGGATTAAAGTTTGTATAAAAATCACGCGGGCGGAGCCGCGAGCTAAAGCTAGTGGAATACTATATTTAATGTCTTGGGTATTGTTTATAAGCAGCCATGCTTACCATCAATCGAGCGACTTGCTCGTCTAGTCATTCGAACTGACGATAAAAATCAAAAGTTTGTATAATTATCAGGTGGTCGAGTCATGGTGTCCGGACGTGGTCATGTTGTAAATGTATCGAGCGTTTCAAATCCCGGGCAGATCTACGGACACATCTGCGGGAAGTGCACGCAGAGAGGCTAGCGGTTATAGAGGTACATCATCATCATCATCATCATCATCACAGTTTATTGCCACTGCCTATTACAGCTTTTTTTTCTTTTTTAATAAATACACCCAACAGTCATATACATAGTCCTGACCCCACAGTAAGATACGAGTCTTGTGGCGTGGGTATCAGGAACTACGAGAGACTTTCGGTCTCACAACACCCAGACCCCGAAACAAATATTTGTGGATCACACAAACATTTGTCTCGGTGCGGGCATCGAACCCGCGGCCTCTCGCTTCACAGCCGGCTACCCGCCCACTGCGCCACAGAGGCTGTCACAGCTTATCACACTGTTGGACGTAAGCCTCCACAAGTGAGCGCCAACCATCCCGGTCTTGAACAACCTGCATCCACCGTGCCATCTTTTTCAAGTCGGTCTACCGTGTAGCCAAATAATGGAGACAAATATGCTATAACTTGTCAACCCACATTTAGTTAAAATTGATATATTGTTTTTATTTTGCTTAATTCATTAGATTTAAGTAGGCTTTGGCTGATGGTGGAATATTGATATCCGCCCGGATAGCGACCACCGTACACATGGTGTTAAAACCTGCCGTAGTGATCCACACGCCTTTTGTGGATCGCGTTCCAGGATCATCCAGTGTATATCCGGTTCTCCGGAGAGGCTTATTCATATTTAAAAGTGGTAGGTCCCTCGTATGCGAGAGGCCGTCTGGCTTGGTACCACGGATTTGTCTCTTTTTGCCGCCAAGCAACAGTGTATAAGTACTGTTGTGTTTTGGTTTGAAGGACATTGAAGCTACGCCCAGTAATTTCACTGGGTAGACTTAACATCAAGTCTCAGGGTGACGAGCGCAGTTCAGTGCCATGCAGTGCTTTGTAATTCAAAGTTCTGTGTGGTGTTGCTTCTGTTTATGGGCAGGCGTGGCGTTTACCATCAGCGTGCGACTTGCTCGGCTCGCCATTCAATTAAAGAAAAAAATTTAAATAATTATTTTTTTATTTTTATATGAATTGTTATCTGTGTTTATTGTACTTATTAACACTGTTTATCTTAGACAGAAGGTTTGAACCCAACATCAGAGGACGTCATGAGGATGCTGTCGGCCGAAAACATATCACAAGACAGCGTGGTTGAGATCACCAAAATATCATTCCCTAAGGTACACACTATTTTTATGCGCCTGTTAGGGTTAACACGCACTACGAAACTTAGACGCTTTTTGGAATATCTGGATTCTGGATTAGCTATTGAATTGGGTAGTTGACTTGATTTTTTTATTATTTTAATTAATAAATTTCCCATAACCTATTGCAATAAGAATTTCATTAATCCATCCACAAAAATTTAGAAGTCATTCAATAATGATGGAGGGGGCACTTGTCAAATAACAGACGACTCAAACTGTGCTATAAGAAAAGTTAATTTCAATACTTAAATTGACAGTATTGTACGAGACTTGGAGTATTCCACAATGTCCAAGTAAAACTTAACCACCAACTTATAAGACTGCTATTTTTGATAGTAGCTAGACGATTGAGATAGCGCTTATGACAAGTCAGTATAACAGTAAAAAAAAAAGTGATTATGTCAAGAGTATGACTTTTGTATTTAAATGTATCATATTTTATTTGGTAAGCAGCATATACTGAGATGTGAAAAAATAGGCGCTTAGACTTCTGAGTGTCTAACTTAGCTACTCAGAACTTCGTTCGTCCGAAAACGCCCAAAAAATTCAAAGAAATATAAGATATTTTTTCGCCAGGGTACATCAAGTATTATCCCGGATAGTTCCCGTGCTTTAACATTTTTGGGCGATGTACCGCGCACTCAAATAGCCTGTATGAGGCCACCTGACCAAATATGTAAGTCCGCCATTAACGATAATACTAGCTTATGCTCACGGTTCTGTTCGCGTAACAGTCTTGGTTGGATGTTAAACGCTTTTTTCTAGGGGGCGGGAGGGGAAGGGTGGGGGGTGATCGCAAACTATAGTAAAATTTAGCCTTCAAGAATAGTCATTCAAGTCATTCTAGAATAGTCTAGCTTTTTATTAGTAAAATATTTTTTTCATAAATAGGATTTAGCCTGCGAGAGAAAGAGATAGACTACAAGTCTACAATAATCTTCGTCCTCTTTGTTTTTTTTCCTTTATTGGGAATACAAAGGACTGCATATTATACAGCCTCATCGTCGTTATAAAGGCGTCGTATAGGCCTAATGGTGCTGCCACACCGGTGTTATAAAATGTTATATAATATTTTCTAACATTAAACATTTACTAACATTATCTAACATTGTGATAAAATGTTAAAAAATGTTTGTTAACAAATGTTAGAAAATGTTAAATAACATTTTATAACAGCGGTGTGGCAGCACCATTTAGTAAACATTTCTTAACAATTTGTAACATTTTTTAACCGCGGGCGGCGGTACTTTTGAGAGCGGCGCCGTCAAAGAAGAAGGGCCGATGTCATGTTTTCAAATGTTATAAAATGTTAGAAAAAGTTATAAAATGTTAATTTTTTTTATAAAATGTTAGAAAATGTTTGCAAACATTTTCCGTCGGTGTGGGAGCACTTAAAACATCTAACAATTCCTAACAAAATGTAACAATCTTAATGTTAGAAAATGTTTGTAAACATTTTATAACATCGGTGTGGCAGCACCATAATACTTGTTTCGGCCCAAGCGTACGTATATATGTTTGTACGTATACTATCTCGTGTCTGCGTCTGCGTACAACGAAGCCTTAGGAAAATGTGGCATAAACAACGTGGAGTATCATTCACGTGTTTTATTATTCTGAAGTTTCACTTCTTCCGTGTGTAAATTGCACACACACAACGACTTTTATTTCTTGTTATAGCTGTACAAAATCCTGCAGTCGACGATTTTCAACCTTTGATCCATAGCCGTATACTAAATAAGAGTATACGTAGGCCGAAGATATTACAGCGCGGGTCCGGGGGTGAGTACCGACCCCCGCCCGAGTGCAACCCTTACCCGCTCGCGGTCAGCGTTACTGGCGAGGTGAGGTTTATCAAATAAAAAATGTTTATTTAGCAAGTAGGTCACGAAGTGTTTTTTAGAAGTCAACCTTTTTCTTCTTACACCTTTTTGGACTGTCTTTTTGGACTACACTACACCTGATGGTAAGTGTAGTGCATTCCAAAAAAACTAGCGACCACCGACAAACAATGAGTTTATCGGTGGTCGCTGATTGACTATGCCGAACTGTATGAATGCTTCTTCCCTCTTCGAGGAGGGAAGTAGCAAATCGAGGGGCCTGCGACAAGACAGGCAGATGACCGATTCGGAAATTCCCACTGGTCTGAAAGGGAGCACCGAGAAACTCGGACAATATTAAAGTAATTGCTGAACTTTGTTAAGTCTTGTTTTATGACCACATTATTATTTTTTGCGGATGTTTAAGCCGAACAGCTGAAGCCATGCACCTAATTTACCTTCGAAAACAAATAAATTTTGTATTCGATACCATTTCACCACCACCGTTATATTGTTTTATTCTATTACAGGAGCTGTCGGATTTGAACATGCAACTTCTGCTACGTGACGGTGTGTTGGTAGATGGTAATCAGATGGTACAACTGCAGTTAAACGATTCCATGTTGCTTGAATAAACTGCATGCACTGAGGATTGAGCAAACTTATTATAAAGGGTGTAAGGAAAACTCGTGATAACTGGATAGGTGGTAGTGCTGGACACGATACTACTAAAGAAATCGCGAAATGAAACTGCGTGTTATTCCTTTTTATTGAACAGCAAACAGTTACATTACATAAAGATTTTGTAAATCTAGTTTTAATAATAATATAACCCTACAATACTCATTATGTAAACCGCACACTATTCATTGTCATCTCTCACGCAGTATCATGTTTGGGTAGATAAATACAACACAATGGTTATTTATAATATATCCTTAAAATATCATTTAAATAGTTTAGTGAGTGGTAAAGCTACGCTGTGGACAGTTTTGCCTACAGCATGATTGGGCCGGCTCGACCAGGTCGTTACTACTGTCTCACAGGAAACCGACGTAAAGTAGTGGCTTGCTGCTGCTATGCGGTGAGTGAGATATCTGGAAGCCCAAATCTCCCTCTCCTTCCCAATTCCTTAATTATCCCTCCCCTTTAAGGTCAGCAACGCGCCTATGATTCTTCTAGTATTGTGGGCGTACATGGGCGGTGGAGATCACTTACCATCATGTGACCCACTTGCTCCTTTGCCGATCTATGCTATAAAAAAAGTAATGTAACGCTAGACAAAAATCAGATGACGCTCGGGGTGAACGGCCGTGTAGCACATGCGCGAGCGGCGCGTGCTTTTAAAAAGAATGTTTTGTTTTGCAATTTTTTTAGTGGTATCGTGGCTATAATCACCAACGTAGTTTTGGCTTAGTTTTAATACGTGTTTCCATTATACAGTATATTGCGTTTTAGGCTTATTGGTTTGTGATCGGGCCTTAGAAGATTTCATGATTTGTTTTAGATTAAGCGAAATTAATGATTTTATAATTGTAAATAATAAATAGATATAAGTACAAAAATGTTTTATTTTATTGATTGGTTAATTTTAGTTTCGTCATTAAGATGAAATAAATAAATAAGAAAGAATAAAAGATAGCCTCCGTGGCGAAGTTGGTAAGTAGCCGGCTTTTTTTCTGAGCACGGCAGTGCATTACATATAGTCCAAGAACCCAGCGACCGCCGACAAACAATGAGTTTATCGGTGGTCACCAAAATAAATGCTTCTTCACACTCCGAAGAGGGAAGAGAAGCAAATCGAGGGGCCTGCGACAGGACAGGCGGATGACCCATGCAATGATACAAGGATGTACCCCTGTACCCGCCTCAACCAACCATCAAGTGATGTCGCAAGCCGCTCGGGAGAACCGACTATACACTGGCTGATCCTGGAACGCGATCTACACAAGGTGTTTGGTCACTGCAGGTTTTAACGCCATATGTTCGGTGGTCACTATCCGGGTGGATATAAATATCCACCAGTAAAAAAAGAAACGGCTGTGAAACGAGAAACCGCGGGTTCGATTCCCACAGCGAGACAAATCTATGTGTGATCCGCAAATATTTTTTTTCCTCCTGAGTTGGGACCGAAAGTCTCTTGTAGCTCCTGACACGATATAATCATATCTGTATGGTTTGGGAGGCAATTCTCACGTTCTCGAATTCGAAATAAACTCGCATCCGGATTATTTGGAATTAAATTTAAGTTGAGCTATGAACTTCGGGCTCGACATTTCTCATAGGTTAGCTGATCGATTGATACTTCGAAAATTACTTTACCATTCGAAAATTTACAGTAGCTCACTGACTCGAATTGCTCATTCGAGTTCGGGATTATCTCGAAGAAAATGAGAATTGCCTCCCAGGACTGTGTGCAAGTGTTGGAGTGAAAAAATGGGTGCGTGTACTTATGTACGCGCGTGAGAAGTTATACTTCTTTGTTATTTATTCAATTTAATAGCAAATATTAAAAATTAATATTATTATTTGATGTTCAATTTTAATTTTTATCACAAACTTTTTATTAAATGTTTTTTAAATTTATTTCTTTATTTTGTGAATATTAAATAACCAATAATAAGTATTTAACATTAATAATTTAATAATATTTAGTGTTAATTATATTAAATAAAAGTATTTTAATTTATATCAATAAATAATACATACGGATAGTTAACCTCAATTATATTGGAGCACTTGAAAAAGTATATAAGCACAATTTTTTTCACTAATATTCACAAATAGTAAGTAATATCAATCAAAATATAAATAAATAAATAATACATACGGATAGTTAACCTCAATTATATTGGAGCACTTGAAAAAGTATATAAGCACAATTTTTTTCACTAATATTCACAAATAGTAAGTAATATCAATCAAAATATTCAATTTAAATCACTACTGAATATAATTTATTAGCACATATATAAATTATAAAGGACATTGTCAAAAATGGCCTATGAATCAACACGCATGAAACATTTACTATAATAATAATTATTATTTATAATGTACATTATAATTATTATTATAGTAAATGTTTCATGCGTGTTGATTCATAGTTTCAATAGAACGGACACTTATTAATTTCGAAAACAATTTAAAAAGTATTCACTTCCGTCATAGTTCTCGGTATTATAATTTTTGGTTCAAATTCGGGTTTTTAATAGGCAAAGGTATTGTAGCTCATACAGCCAAGTCTTTGTAACAACACTCTTAAGCTTCGCATTGTTATGCTGTGACGTTTTCTATGTGTGGTGACCCGCGTACGGGCACAATAAAAAACTACGTCCACAAAAATTGAAGAATTCGTTTATTATTAATTTTTTTTATATACAGGGGGTAGGTTCTGGCCGTCTGGTTTCTCTTGCCACGTTCAAGTACCGTCCTTGGGTCAAGGCGAAGGAAGGCCGGGCCGGAGCTCGTGGCACGGTGACCCGAAGGCAGCCACGTGTACTGATCCCGCGGGCGGTAGCGCAGCGGTGTTGGTTGGCGACCGTCGATCGTATCGTTGTCGCAGCGGCAACCCCAGAGCGTAGACCTCGCAAGGGTAGGGCTTGCGAAGTAAGCAATATTCGCAAGGGTAGGCTTGCAATGTAGTACTTGCAATGTAGTACTTGCAATGTAGAACTTGCAATGTAGAACTTGCAATGTAGAACTTGCAATGTAGAACTTGCAATGTAGGACTTGCACCCTGTAATTCACATACAGGAAAATAGATGAGCGCCGGGAACCGAACCCGCACCAAATCCCCACGGACGGAACCGTAAGCAGCTGGTGCGGTGTTACGCTACCTCAGAACGGCACTTGATTAAGTTTGAGTACATTTAAAATGTCCAACGGCTACAAATTCAAACGTGTCGGTACACAAGAAAAAAAATGATGCTAGGAATTACTATTGAATTTACATTGGATTGCTTTACTGCTTCGAGCAACGATACACTTTTACAATACACTTGCTTAACACGAGGAAAGATCTAACATTAGAAGAAAATGGTCGGCGGTTACAATTTGAAACTACTACGTATAATTTGTTCAATTTCACTTACCCAATTGGGGTGCGTAGAGAAAGGGGAAGCTATGTCGTGCAAATACACGCTGGAATCTCCCGGATTGCCACGTAAATGGTAATGGGACAAAAAAAAGTCTATCCACGGCACACAGACACAGTGGAAGCAATTACGACCTGTTGCTCGGGCGAATGGCGTTCAAGTGAACGAGCGCCAGCCGACTCGACGCCGCCTGCGGCTCCGAGCCGCTAACGGTAAATTGCTATACAAGTAATTTCTCCCGGTGTGCGCCGTGCGAAAAAATATATTTAATTTTTTTTTAAGGATTTTATACAATATCTTTTGCTAAGTGTTCTAGGTAACGTACAACGTTACAATGCATTTCGCCAAAGACAAGTGTAATTTATTCTCAAGTCTTCACAACAACGATGAAATATCGTAACATTAATAATTTAATAATATTTAGTGTTAATTATATTAAATAAAAGTATTTTAATTTATATCAACATATCCACTCGACATGATAGAAGTACATTCTACTCTCTTCGCGTTTATGCGAGCCTGGTACTTTTTACGGCAACATGTTCCGAATAAGAAAAAACCTAAAGAGTTTTTCTTTGTCTAAATCGTCATTTGTTTATTAATTACGGCTACTTTCACTCTCATCATTTTTTCTTAACGCGCCTAACTTCATACTGTTAATTTTTTGTGTCACAGGTGCGCGCGCATCTTAAATTTCACTCTCATCATTTTTTCATAACGCGCCTAAAGAAGTATAACTTCAATAATTATACAATTACTTTACAAAGTGGTAGGTCCCTCGTATGCGAGTGGCCGTCTGGGTTAGTACCACCGCTTTGTCTATTTCTGCCCCTTAGCAACAGTGTAAGCACTGTTGTGTTTAGGTTTGAAGGATATTGCAGCCAGTTAAATTACTGGGCATTATGAGACTTAACATCTTAGGTCTCGGGTCCACGAGCGCAGTTCAATGCCATGCATTGTAATTCAACGTTCTGTGTGGTGTTGCTACTGTTTATGGGCAGGCGAGCGTCTTGCTCGTCTCGTCATTCAATCAAACAATCGCAGGTGCATTCCCCACTCAACTTCTCATCGACGAATGCGGTAATCTATCGATAAATTCGCACCGTTATCTATAATGATATCAGATAAACAACGATAAGTTTATAAATTACACATAATTGTTTCGCGATTATAAAAAACACAATTCGTAACTGTGATTTGTGTGAGAGGTTTACATTGCATTTTTTTTAAAAAGGTCTGTATTTCTTTTACTTTTTTTAAATACAATAACTAAGGACGTAAAATCATCGGGTTTGTAACAATGTTTTGATAAGATTAGTGATAAGAAACTGTTTTTATGTTTTGGTATACATACTTAACGTTTATAAATAAATACCAAAATTACGAGCGTGATTGAATGATAAATAATGATAGCCCAGTGTTATTTCCCCACTGCTGGGCACACCTTTCTTTAAGAAAAACCTAAAGATTGAAAAAGGATTTATATAGATCGTCATGGTTCCGGTAACCGCCGATAAACTCATTGTTTGTCAGTGGTCGCTGGTTTTTTTGGACTGCACTGCGCTTACCATCAAGTGGATCAGTCACTGACGTACTCGTATAAAAAAGACGTTACAGATACAGAATGTTTATGAGGACCAATGACTAAAGAATCTTAAAAAGAGGACGCGATAAACACTTTGAAAAGAGAATCTTATAACTTGGCCCCGTAAATGACAGTTTTTTACATTGTCGCCTATGTCTTACAAGAAACTTTCTCCATATAAATATAGATTTGGGCGATTTTTGTACCTACCCATGTTGCGGTCTAGTCCGGTACAACTGGGTAGGTTAACTCAACGTCAACTGGTCTTCTACCAGCACCCGTTAATGCTACTATTTGAACTTTTGCAAGAAATTTTTGATAGCCTCCGTGGCGCAGCGGGCGAGTAGCCGGCTGTGAAGCGAGAGGCCGCGGGTTCGATCCCCGCACCGAGACAAATGTTTGTGTGATCCACAAATATTCGTTTCGGGGTCTGGCTGTTGTGAGACCGAAAGTCTCCCGTAGTTCCTGATACCCACGACACAAGACTCGTATCTTACTGTGGGGTCAGGACTATGTGTGTGACTGTTGGGTGTATTTATTTATTTATTATTCATTTATTTAAATTAGAGATATCAAATCTTTTCGAAGATGTCTCAATATTTATTATGTATAATTAATTTGTTCGGTATTGCTTTTCAGTAAAAATGCGACTTTTTCCGTGTATGAAAGCTCCTGACGAAGACGAAGAGCATTCGGTTGAGATAGACAGACAAATCAAACACTGGATCAAAACGTATAACAGTGTGGGTAAAATAATGATCATCGTTTTTTATATATTTTATTGCATTACGAGACGAGCAAGGCGCTCCTCTGATGGTAAGCGCCACACCTGCCCATAAACAGAAACAACACCACACAGAACGTCAAATTACAACGCACTGCGTGACACTGAACTGCGCTCGTCACCCTTAGACATAAGATGTTAAGTACCATAATGCCCAGTAATTTCATTTCATTAATTTTACCATAATTATTTTATTTCAGGCGATAAAACTTCTTCTATTAGGCACCGGAGAGAGCGGGAAGACGACTATCATTAAACAAATGAAAATATTACACGTACAAGGTTTCACATCCAGGTACATATTATTAATTTTTACAATTCTGTGTATAATGTACAACGTGTACATTATACACACATTATATAGGGGCCGTCCATTAAGAGGAGGCTCCCTAAATTGTACGTTAGTTTCGATGACCATACTGCGTCAATTATATATCCAAGGAATATAAAACTTTAATATATGATTTTTCAGTCCTATTTCTTTCCGTTAATAAGACAGTTACACAATTGTGTTATTTTCCCTCGATACATTTTTATTCCGAAAACGATGTATTTTTGGTAGAATTTTTGCTGTTTCTAATAAATGGCTTGAGTTATATGTCTAAAATAAATATTCACAGTTAGTAAATATTGTTTATTATCCACTACTAAGATATAAATTACCTAGATCAATTAAAACTCATAATATAAATTATAATAGATTTGCGACTTACGTCATTTACTTCTGTGCATTGATAAACGTCCGACGATGTGCGCAATATTCAACCTTATGTCATTTCTCATAGTGTGTTGAGTAGTGCACGGTAACTAATAATTAAAGCTATTTATCGTTAGTACAGCGCCGTGCTTCAAGGAAAGACTACGTGTTTTATGCCGCGCGAACGCTCTGCCCGAGTGTTGAATCAGTTTATTATATTTGACAAACTATGCGAAACAGACAATAAATAATTTGTGCAAAAAAGAAAGAAAGTGAATCGTTTCAAAAACTTTGCAATGATTATGTGAGAAGCAAAAGCGTAAGTATTTTGTTAGAATGTTATTTGTACATTTTGAAATTAAAAGTATTATTATATATAATATAACATATTTTAATAATATTATTTCTAAAATAGAATTTAACTATTTACATACATAATAATGCCTCGGTCGCGTAGTTATATTTCGTACGCGGTATTACGGACCTATGCTGAGGTCTCGGGTTCGATCCCCGGGTCGGGTCAAATGATATTGGGTTTTTCTATCATGAAATGCTCAGTATCGGTCCGGAGTTTGATCCCGAATTGTGCCCGGTATGGCGATAGGATCGCCCGCTGTCACATCATGGGATGGAAATACACTTTGCAAAATGTGGGTGCACTAGTTACATCTCTGCCTATCCCTTCGGGGATTACAGTCGTGAGTATGTATAAACAATCATTATAATGACTTATATCCCCTATCTTTTTTAGAAAAAGAAATAAAGAAAATCGAATGATGGTTATCCGGAACAAAGAGTCAGTGGAGTCGCCTCGGCAATTATTTGATTTAGTTTCTACTTTTGTGATGCATGAAGAGTGAGTTACTCTAACATTATATTATACTATACTAATAATAAGATTATAAGCAAGTATGCATCTAATCGTCATGTATAATTACTAACTTGATATTGTAAGTAATATTTACTTTATCTTCTTCTTCACTAGGTGGTCGGTCCCTCGTATGCGAGAGATCAACTAGGTTGGTACCACCGCTTCGCTTATTTGTCCTACCATGTAGCAGTGTGTAAGTACTGTTGTGTTTCGGTTTGAAGCTAGTGACATTACTGGGCATTATGAGACTGCAAAATTTGTGTCTCGGAGTAAATATCGCAATCCAATATCACGCAGTGCGTTGTAATCTAAAGTTCTGTGTAATATTGTCTGTTTATGGTCAGATGTGGCGCTTACCATCAGGCTAGCAAAACGTTATTCATGCTAATAAAACAAACTATTACATATTTTATTGGCATTATTATATGATAATGGGTAATAACTACTAACTATGTATGTAATTATTTACATTAAATCTAATCTATGTTCTTTTTATTATCATGGAGAAACAAAATGACGATTATTTTGCTATGTAAAGAACCATGCTGTAGACACTTTTGTGATTTATCTACAATCTGAATAAGCCGGCTCGACTGTTATTCATACTTAAGTGATCTCCACTCATTGATGATTTATTTACATAATTACCTAAATCATTGTTACATTATTATTTAATCTATTTACATAAATCACCAATGAGTGGAGATCACTTACCATCAGCTTACCTACTTTTTGTCCTAGCACGGCAAAATGACTGCGCTATACCTGATGGTAAGCGCAGTGTAGACCAAAAACTCCAGCGACCATCGATGAACAACGAGATTATCGGTGGTCACCAGAATCATGCCGGCCTAAAATAATGCTTCTTCACACTCTGGAAGAGGAAAGAGGCAAATCGAAGAGCCTGCGACAGGATAGGCGGATGGCTGATGAAGGCACAGGGATACAAGGATGTATCCCTATACCCGTCTCAACCAACCATCGAGTCATGTCGCAAACTCCTCGGGAGAACCAATTATACACTGGCTGATCCTGGAATGCGATCCACACAAGGTGTGTGGGATCATTATGACGGGTTCTTACACCGTGTGTATGGTTGTCGCTATCCGAGCGGTAAGGAATATCCTACCAATAGCCAATTCCTCAATTGATTACATAAATGGGTAAGGATGAAAATGATGATGATCCTGAGCTCTAACTTCTAGTGATGTTAAAAATATGATTTGATTATATGATGATGATTGTTGATGATGTTTTTGCAGACTAAACTTGATAAACCTTGAATCTAGCGAGAACACTGAAAACATAACAGCTATTCATCGTGCATATATTTCGCCACCATCAACTCTCGGGGACAAATCTCCCATACGATGTCAAAGAGAACATTTCTCATAATATTTGTTCCATGAAAGCAAATATGACAATATATAGCCCTTACTTGATGCAACTGACATTGTATGGAACGTACTGTTATGTTGTTTAATTTACGATTTTTTTTTTTTATATAACAAAATGTATATTATTATGATGTCTTTCAGATTGATGTTGATCATGAAAAAATCCTTACGAGGTACAAAATATAAGATGAAGATGTAAGATTTTGTTGTTTTATTTCGACCTTAAACCATTCTATAGACACATGAGTATCATCCTAATAAATAAATACACAGTATTTATTCCTTCTTTTTTGCACTTTTCGTTATTTCCTTTTGAATACACGTTCTAATGGGTAGACGTATCATCGACGTACAGTCATTTTTTGAAAAACAAAAGAAAATTAAACTATAGTCTATTTTAAAGAAAATTCATTTATTTTTTGTTCTATATACACATGGTCTGGGTTCCCTGGGCCATTTTTCCACTTGATTACTATCAAGCTAATTTTCCGTGAGTAGCTTCGTTTCGATGAGACGCCCAATAATTCCCTATGCGAAAATTCTCTATTGTGATAGCTAACAGACGTAGCAAGGATAGAATATTTCGATTTGATGATACCTAAAAATTTATAATTTTATTTGTAGGACAATATGACTGTTAAATTATATAAATATTAACTAAGTAAAAACAAAAAAATCAGCTGGTTAGTAATCATACCTATTGGAAGGAGGGGCTTCCAATAGGTATCGCAAACGAGGTCATAAAAAATTATTACTAACCAGCTGATTTTTTTGTTTTTACTTAGTTCATATTTATATAATTTAACAGTCATATTGTCCTACAAATAAAATAAAAAAAATTTGAGTATCATCAAATCGAAATATTCTATCCTTGCTACCTCTGTTAGCTACCACAATAGAGAATTTTCGCATAGGGAATTGTTGGGCGTCTCATCGAAACGAAGCTACTCACGGAAAATTAGCTTGATAGTAATCAAGTGGATCAGCTGGCCCAGGGAACCCGGACCATGTGTATATAAAACAAAAAATAAATGAATTTTCTTTAAAATAGCACCAACACATTTGTTCAAACGAAAATATATTTCATTTAAATTTTGAAGAAGAAAAAAAGAAAAAACACTCAAAAGGCGCAAATAACATTAATTTCTTTCATGAAACTACTAGAGTATGTTTTTGTAACCAGTCTACATTTAGCGGCATTATGCGTGAACATATAATAAACAAATATATTGTACTTTTTTTTTATAGCATAGGCCGGCAAACGATCAAGTGTGTCACCTAATGGTAAGTGATCTCCACCGCCCAAGTACGCCCACCACCAGAAGAATGAATCATGGGCGCGTTGCCGACCTGAAAGGTAAGGGATAATTAGGGATAGGGAAGGGGAGGGGATTTGGGCTTCCGGATATCTCACTCACCGTGCGAAACGCAGCAGCAAGCCCCTACTTTACGTCGGTTTTCTGTGAGACAGTGGTAACGACCCGGTCGAGCCAGCCCATTCATGCTGTAGACAAAACTGTCTTCAGCGTGGCTCTACCACTCAAAATGTAATGTAAATGTATGTTCGCAATTCGTCTGTATATATATATATACCTCCTCTGTTTTTCCATTGGTTAAAAAATGTGAAAAAAGCATCAGAGATTCTAAGTTTGGAAATATGCATACAAACTGCGATAATCCTGTTCATATTTCCATTCAGTGGGTTTTCGTGTACAATACACGCACAAACATACAGACAAGATAATTAAAAATATATATTTCTGTAATCGAATATGTTTATCATTACTTTTTAAACATATCAAATGTACAGACACAGCTCTGATACAATTTTGTTATATTATATCAACAAAACATTTGTCTTTCAAAACAAAATATATTATTAAAAAAATATTTATGTACAGAAGTCTCCGTGTATTTATGCCCACTACTATAACGTCAAGCGACGCGCGAAACGACGCGTTGCGTACAAGTGCAGAGGGTAGCGGGGTGGATGGGCGGAGCTAACGCACGAAATATTTTAGGCAGCATGCTCTTAATCACGTGATGTTTTTTAGCATTTTTTAACTCCCCCGCCCGCCTTGGTGAGGTTTAAGACTAACCCCCGCCCAAAATCACGTGTATTTTTTAGTACCTACAAATCTTAATATTTTTAGATAAAAAATAAATACACATGATATCCCTCCCCCTTGTGATATTTCGTGATTTTTGCTAAACCCCCTCCCCCCCCTTTCAAGCCTCACGTGATTAATGGACGGTCACTTTACATACGTAATAACCATTTCAACCCACATCAAGTAAAAATTTAAATATTATTTTTATTTTGCTTTTGTGAAAACTTACCTCGGACAGCAGCCATGCAGTTTAACGAGAAGTTTATTTAAATTATAATTACCCTTCAAATACTGTTTTTTTCTATTTACAGCGAAAGAAAGGAAAAGATAAAACACATAAGGTTCAACATACACGAGTCAATATACGAGATAGTACATAACATGTCCGCGTTGAGTATTTCCCTGCAGAACCCTAAAAATGTACAGTCACAGCAAGTTATATTGAAGTGCGGACCGGAGGGACCCCACGACTATACTGAGGTATCTATATACTTAGGTACATTTAGCATTAAGGATATTAATAATAAATAAATACACCCAAGAGTCAAATAGTCCTGACCCCACAGTAAGATACGAGTCTTGTGCCGTGGGTATCAGGAACTACGAGCGACTTTCGGTCTCAACACCCAGACCCGAAACAAATATTTATGGATCACACAAACATTTGTCTCGGTGAGGGAATGTAACCCGCGGCCCCTCGCTTAAGCTTCGGAGATTTTTTCGAAACAGCTACCCTATCCTGAACTGATCCTGTGGTGAAAAGTCCCTCAGAGTGGATCCTTCCGGCATAATTCTGGTGATCGTCGAAGTATATGTACTAAGTCATTTGGACGCCCCAATATAAGAATATATTTATATCCCCTCGTGTTTATGTAATGGGTATTCTACATTATTTTACGCCATTGCTAAATTGAATTGAAAATATTGTTGTACCGCATTTATAATGGTGATTACTATAATAAAAGTAATAGGATAGTTACTTGATATTTTTATAATATTTTAATTAATAAGTTACGTTCGCCAAAACCTATTGCAGAAAGAATTTCATTAATCCGTCCACAAGAAAATAAATTAGAAGTCATTCAAATCTGATGGAGAGGGCACTTGTTAAAACGCCAACTTTAACGTCACCGTGACAAATGGCCTTTACGGTACATACGTCCGAGCGAGATAGTGAGATACTGCTACGCGTCCACCTTTGCTCATACCAATAATGAAAATCATAATTTCGGGCTTATTTTTTAACCCATTTTGAACGTTTTTTTAACAGAAGTGTTTCTTTTTCGTATTATTGTCTGTTGCATATAAAATAATGTATAATAAATATCCAACATAGGAAACTATACTATTGTTAGATTAGAATTGTTAGGTCATACATAAAGAGCATGGGTGTAAGAATTTAGTTGAATATTCCTTCTTAATTTCAGGATTATTTTGACCACGTGAGAGCACTTTGGAAGGATGGCGGCGTGAGGGAATGTTTCAAGAGATCCAATGAATATCAACTTATTGACAGCGCAGAATAGTAAGTCAGTGTTCTAGATATATATACAGTAATACTCCGACTTACGCTACCCCGTTTTACGCGAATTCGGAGATACGCGGTTATTCTTTTTGATGGCCGAGCGCGTCAGCTCTCCTATTTCGCCATGTTAGTGGTCCGTTTACGACAGGTTCGAACGTGTTCCGCGTTGAATTGTTTTACGTAAGTTGTGTTTTATTAATAACCTCAAATTATATCACTCAAAAGTGCATGCAAAGTTGTACCCCGACTTACGCGAATTCGACTTACACGGTTATAGCTCGGTCCCACCTATCGCGTAAGTCCGGGGTATTACTGTACTAACTAGCAGACGCGGCCACGCGTTGCTGTGGCTAAGGTATATATTAAATTATATTGTAGTAAACTATTCAATACAGTATGCGCCATCTATTGGATACTTACTCAATCCAGGCGATAAATGACCTTACACCGCCATCTGTTAGAATCTTATGGATCTCACAGATAATTAAAACAAATACCTTGCAATAAAAAAATATTGCGACTAAAAATTGAGATATAAACTTCCTATCGCTCAAGTTGGATCAAACTTTGCACACAGTTTGCAAAATTTGATTAAAATCGGTTCAGTAGCTTAGGAGTTCATCGCGGACAAACAACGTGACACGAAATTTCTATATATTAAGATTACTACATAAAATTTAATATCGGAATTTGGTTTTGAACTCATCTTAATTGCTCTTATTTTGACGGCCTCCGTGAATGGAGCGGGTGAGTATCTAGAAAGCGAGAGGCCGCGGGTTCGATTCCCGCACCTAGACAATCTTTTCCGGGCTAAAACCATCCTATAACCGTCTCCACGACTCCATCTATCTTTGTACCAAAATTTATCAAAATCGGTTCAGTGATTTAGGCGTAAAAGCGTAACAAACAAACAAACTCACTTTCGCAATTATAATATTAGATTACCGTCGGAACTATACCTATAATGTAAAAGTTAATTTCAGTTTCCTGGACCGAGTAGACCTGGTAGCCAAACATGACTACATGCCCACAGACGCAGACATTCTGAGATGTCGACAGAAAACATCTGGCATACAAAAGATAGAGTTCAAAGTGAAAGTGCCCAAGTCTATGCAGGGTGGAGTGCAGGAGTTCTGGATGTTTGATGTAGGAGGGCAGAGAGGAGAGAGAAAGAAATGGATACAGGTATTTATTATCTTTTTTGCCGATTTATAAAAGGAGGTAAATTTTTTTGAGTGGTAGAGCCACGCTGTACATAATTTTGTCTACAGCATGAATGGGCTGATTCGACCGGGTAGTTATCACTGCCTCACAGAAAACTGAGGTATAGTAGCGGCTTATTGCTGCGTTTCGTACAGTGAGTAAGATATCCGCAGGACCAAATCCCCCTCCCCTTCCCAATGCCTTAATTATCCCTTCCCTCTAAGGTCGGCAACGTGCCTATGATTCTTCTACTATTGTGGACATACATGGGCGGTGAAGATCGCTTACCATCACGTGACCCACTTGCGCGTTTGCTGGTCTATGCTATAAAAAAAGATCATTTTTTTTAAATCACGTAATAATGAGACGTAAAATGTAAGTCTCACAATGCCCAGTAATCGGTAATTGACACGATTATTCCAGGTGTTTGAAGGTATCCATGCGATATGGTTTCTAGTAGCTTGCAGTGATTTTGACCAGACATTAAGGGAAGATGGAACACAGAACCGGCTCCAGGAGTCCTTGAATCTCTTCGAAGATGTGTGGCAGAGCAGGTAAGGGGCTATCCATATTTATTAACATGTTAAGTTGCATCGGTCATCCGCCTGTCCTGTCGCAGGCTCCTCGATTTGCTTCTTTCCTCTCCAAAGAGGGAAGAAGCATTTATACAGGCCGGCATGACTCTGGTGACCACCGATAAACTCATTGTTTGTTGTTACCATCTGGTGTAGTGCAGTCACTTTGCCGTGCTCGAATAAAAAAAAAAGTTGCTTTTATTTTTGTACTGCCTTCTCATAAGTTTTTCTCTTCTGGGGTGGTACCATTCTTAGCCTTTTTCTGCCGCCAAGTGTTTAAGCACTGTTGTGTTTCGGTTTGAAGGACATTGTAGCTAAATTAGGCATTACGAGACTTAATAAATTATGTCTCGGGGACACCTACGCAGTTCAGTGCAGCACTTTGTATTTCAAAGTTGTTGTGGTGACTGGTTGTGCCTGTTTATGGGCAGGCGTGGCGCTTACCATCAAGCGAGAGACTGCTCGTTTCGTCATGCTAATAAACACAACAAATTACGTCTTCAATATAAGTATTTCTGCCGCCAAGCAACAGAGTGTAAACACTGTTGTGTTTCGGTTTGAAGGACATTGAAGCCAGTGAAATTACTGGGCATTATGATACTTAACATCTTATGTCTCGCGGTGACGAGCGCAGTTCAGTGCCATGCTTTGTAATTCAAAGTTTTGTGTGGTGTTGCTTTTGTTTATGGGCAGGCGTGGTGCTTACCATCAGGCGAGCGCATTGCTCGTCTCGTCATTCAATCAGATATAAAAAATTATAGCTTTTTACTTTCTTATCACGATAGATCAGACATAATCAAATTTTGACAGACTATTTTGGCGTCACCAGGTTTCTTCTAGACGCTGGTCTGATCGTCTTCCTGAACAAGCAGGACCTGCTGGAAACGAAGGTGTCAAAGGGTCACAGCATCGGGCAGTACTTCCCGAAGTACCACGAGTACCAGGCATCAGGAGATGAGTACACCAGGACCAAGCTTTTCATCAGAACTCTGTTCGCTGTGAGATATATTGTTTTTTTTTTATCCGAGCACGACAAAGTGACTGCACTACACCTGATGGTAAGCGTAGTGGAGTCCAAAAAACTAGGGACCACCGACAAACAATGAGTTCATCGGTGGTCGCCAGAATCATGACGGCCTGTATAAATGCTTCTTCCCTCTTCGGAGAAGGAAGAAGCAAAGCGAGGGGCCTGCGAGAGGACAGGTGGATGACCGATGCAGGCACAGGGATTCAGGAATGTACCGCTATACCCGCACCAAACAACTATCAAGACATGTCGAAAGCCCCTCGGGAGAACCGGATATACATTGCCTGATCCTGGAACGCGATCCACACAAGGCGTGTGGATCACTATAGCAGGTTTTAACACCATGTGTACGGTGGTCGCAATCCGGACGGATATGAATGTCCTACCACCGGCACAAATACCGTGAAACTTGGGTAAGTGGGATCTGAAAAGACCTTCATTTATCACTTATAGAAGCTTTCATTTACCCAGTTTCCCAATTAGGCAGGTTAACATGACAGTTGTCTTATTTATAGAGGGTCCATGACAGGTCGCAATGTACAGTTTTTCATATAAAGAAGTCTCATAACAAACGCGTTATAACTTGTCTGCACCTGATGAATTGTCCCACTTATACGGGCTATTGAGCTACAAAGTTCCAATTATAGAGGTAAACATCGAAAAATCTAAGAAATCAAGTCTCAGTTACAGAGGTTTGAAAATACCCGGGTAACAAAGGTATTTCAATGCAAAAGTGTCGGGAGCTCATTGTAATTATTAATAACAGAGGTTTCTCACACATCCAGGGCCCACTTATCCAGGTTCTTATTATGCGTATTTTGATCGTGACATTATATTACATTTCAGGCTTTAATTGTAGCTTAAATAGCCGTGGAGATCACTTACCATCATAACGGCATATGCTATAAAAAATTACGACTGCCGTCTATTGACAACTAGATTTGACAACCTCCGTGGCACAGCGGGCGAGTAACCGGCTGTGAAGCGAGAAGCCGTGGGTTCGATCCCCGCACCGAGACAAATGTGTGATCCACCAATATTTGTTGTATATTGGGTGTTATGAGACCGAAAGCCTCTCGTGGTTCCTGATACCCACGACACAAGACTCGTATCTTACTGTGGGGTTAGGACTATGTATGTGACTGTTGGGTGAATTTATTTATTCCCAGGAACTGACGAAGAAAAAGTGCGAGCGGCGCAAATTAGGCGCTTCAGCTGAGAGGTTCGTGATCCTCGAAGCGTCCAGACCCAGGGAGTGTTACTTCCACTTCACCACGGCCACGGACACCGACAACGTCCGGACTGTGTTCAGGGATGTGCATCAGATGATCCTCACGCACATACTCAACAACATTGGAGTGTATTAAATAAATATCTTTAGGATTACGTGGGATTTTGATTTGATACTACGGGGAGTGAAATACATTTATCGTACACTATACGGTGTTAAATATTACTACTCCTTAGTCCTTTCTGTAAAAGATTTATTATTAGAAGCTACATGAGACGAGTATTTTTTTAAAACAAACGACGGTTATAACTTCGTTTCATGGTTTATACTTATATTTAGAAAACCCTCAATTGAATCAATAAAAAGAAAATTTAGGTACTTTACTTTTTTCAAGGAACCAATTGCCTTCTCACCTGTATAGATCATTTTTTATTAAATCAATAGGTACTTTGTGATTTAAAGTTGTGGCGTTGCTAATGTTTATGTTCAGGGGTGGTAACCATCAAGCCAGTGAACAATTAGTCTCGTCAATCAGGACAAAAAAATGTTTCGCGGGTAGGTAGATATGTACGTAAATAACTTCAACGGTATATTGAAATCCTACTTCTATTGGAGCAAGCAGTTGCGAGGGTGTACCATGGGTTCAAAGGCCTCCTTACTCAAAGATTTTACCCACAAAACATATGTTTCTGATCTTAATCAAGATTTTTTGAAAACTTTAATGAACAAAACGAGACAAGCGTAGTTAATAAAAATTATAGAAAACAATAATTTCGTTCCAGCGTCAGAGAAACAAAGATTTGCAGTCCTGAAAAGGACTTTGTCAATAATCTGGTCATTATTCGACCTTCATCACGGAGTCACCACACCCTCATCCGCTCTTAGCTGTTTTCTTCGGCAGGAGTTGCGGGTTGATCGCAGGCAGCACGCCTCCCTGAGATATCGTCACTCCAGACAACATTCTGCTTAATTCCTCATCATTCCTTATGGCGAAAAGTATGTGACGTGGTATAACCCTGGTCTTCTTGTTGTCCCTGGCAGCCTCCGCCGCCAACTCCAGAATTTCAGCAGATAGGTACTCCAAACACGCTGCCAGGTAAATAGGCGCGCCGCTCCCAATTCTTGGTGCGAAGTTTCCATTCCTGAGGATCTTGTGGATTCGCCCCACGGGGAACTGCAATCCAGCTCGGGATGATCTTGTCTTGTTTTTTTTCTTCATCGGTCTTGTAGACATGGTGATTGGTGACTGCTCGAAACCTGGTAAAAATACTTTCTTTTATGGATTTTTCAGTCTCTCTACTAGTAGTAGGTGAGAGCGTGGGATTTTTTAAATTGACCAATCAGCGACAGAACCACGGAAAAAATAATACTATTCCGTGTACAGAAGTGTTCATCTTCCTGGGCATTTATTAGTAATTATTATTTCTATGTTAATTGCAACCTGTTTATCAAATAAATTTACGTTTTTTAAAATTAATTGTTTAAAAGATGATGGTTGATCGTAATTTAAATTAATCAGAAGACATCCGTTTATTAATTGAAGATAGTGAGTTTAACTACTTACATATTGTATCTGGGCGTTCAAAGATCATATCTATGTTTCAATAACTGTATGACATGCTTGGGTATTTTAATGCTGTAAGACAATCTGCAATTACAAGGCACCATATTCTTACATGGCTTTGCCAAAGTATTGATGGGACCTAGGGGCTTAGCATAATAAGCAGCTATCTAAAGCATATTTAAGTATATCTGGAGAGAGAGAGAGTTAACTATCGACTAAGAATATAAGTTAATAGTTTAGTTCGTAGACAAAATACCTCAGAGAAATTGAAAGTTGTTGGGTGTATTATTTTCTTTAACTTTTTCTCTATTTTTGACATATCGACGTGAGTATTCTATTTATATTTCATTCTATGATATCATAGACTTAAAGAGATAACTAGATAAAATTGGTTTTCTCGACAAAACGAGTCGACGAAATGATTTCGTGTTGCATATGTTAAGCCCCCTGGTATTCTATAATTTACATTTCCCTTCTTTGCAGGAACAATGTGTTATCGCACATGTCTAAAACATTCGAGATAAAACACTGTTTTCAAGAAGCGATTTGATTAACGGGGTACATAAGTAATAAAATATCTGCAATAAAAACTCTAAAACTTATGTACAAATCCTTCCAAATAATATTAATATTTTATTAGTAGGTAATCAGTAAAAATACTTATAATTTTGTTGTAACCCACAAGTCACAGTATAGTACTTCGAAGAGCAGTTCTACAAAGTTGCCATATCTACGTATTTCGTTTGAACAAATATATTTTGTTTAAAATCAAGTGAATGATCATTTTCATACCACGTCTAGTCACCAAGAAACAGAAATAAATGCAGCTCTCAAAAGAGCTTTGTCATTTATAGATCTCTTCATTCATTAACCAAAAAAAAAATAATCCGTCATTCCTTTAACCCAATCAAAATTTATTCTATTTTCATTATTCCTTTATATTATTCAAGCTCTTTCTCCTCTGACACGGCGCGCCAGCTGGATATCTTTTGGCATGATAGTCACTCTCTTCGCGTGGATCGCGCATAAGTTTGTATCTTCGAACAATCCGACCAAGTACGCTTCGCTAGCCTCTTGTAAAGCCATGACTGCAGAACTTTGGAAACGTAAATCCGTCTTGAAGTCCTGTGCTATCTCTCGCACCAACCTCTGGAATGGCAGTTTTCTGATGAGTAACTCAGTACTCTTCTGGTACCGCCTGATTTCTCGTAATGCCACTGTTCCCGGGCGGTATCTGTGTGGTTTCTTCACTCCTCCAGTGGCTGGAGCACTCTTCCTAGCCGCTTTGGTGGCGAGCTGCTTACGGGGTGCTTTGCCACCGGTAGACTTCCTAGCTGTTTGCTTTGTGCGCGCCATCTCACTGCCGTGATCAGCTCTGGTTGGCGTTAGTTTTATAGACGTATCCCCACTATTTTAATTGGCTAATGGTTACTATTGGTTAATTAATCGCTTTTTTCATTAATTAACTTTAGAGGGTATTTTTTTAAAACTTTGATTAGAATAATGTGAACCAAAAAATCTAAGACAACTGTACATCTTCTAGAAATAAGATTTCCCTCTGCAAAATTCGCTAATGTATTCAATAGCTGTGTGATTGACATACACTGACTCTCTTGCCAAGGTATCGAAATTAATTTATCATTGCCTACCAGATGGACCCTAGTTGTACTATTATTATTTTTCTCCTGTTGGTGTAGTACTTATATGTAATCAAATATAATGTAATTACTACAAGGTGGTAGGTCCCTCGTATGCGAGAGGCCGTCTGGGTTAGTACCACCGATTTGTCTATTTCTGCCGCCAAGCAACAGTGTGTAAGCATTGTTGTGTGCCGGTTTGAAGGACATTGAAGCCAGTGATATTACTGGGCATTATGAGAGTTAACACCTTATGTCTCGGAGTGACTAGCGCAGTCTAAGTTCTGTGTGGTGTCGCTTCTGTTTATGGGCATGCGTGACGCTTACCACCAAGCGAGCGTCTTACTCGTCATTCAATCAAATAAAACAATTGCTCAAAGTGGTGCATGCGGTACCAACCTGTTATTAATTATTGTAACATTATTGTTACATTGATATTCTATGTACCTATTGTATGTATTGGTGTAAAAAATTGATGGCAGTCAAATAAATAAAATGTAAAATAAATGGCTTAGTTTGGCTATATCAGCACACAATTTCCAATTTACAATATCAGTGCGCTATGAGTGACTACCGCCCGAATACTGAACCGTAGCTCGAGCATTCAATATCGTGTTTAACATGTTATTACCCTGTTATTTAAAAAAAGGGCTTAATGTAGTTTAGTAGACTTTGTCAAAATCATTATTATTCTAAGCATTAAAGAACTTTGAGACTATGATAAATTTAATAACTTGTTCCAAAGAAATATGCGTAACGTATATGTGCGTAACAATTTTTTTTTGTTAATTTGGTTTGTTTGGGCAACCCCAAAATGTGAAACAATTTATTGTATTTAACCACATGGATCACAATTTTATCTGCTATCATACAAGCAGCCCCACGTGATGTATTTTTGTACATCTTCATTTCAACGTCAGTCGAAAGAAACAAAAGATTTGCGGCTCTAAAAAGAACCTTTGTCAATAACCAAAAAGAAATAAAGAACACTAATTCATAAATAATAATTTATTTAATTAACCTCCAAAACCGTACAACGTTCTTCCTTGCCTCTTGAGGGCATAGACAACATCCATAGCTGTCACTGTTTTTCTCTTCGCGTGTTCGGTGTAAGTGACTGCGTCTCGAATGACATTTTCTAAGAAAACTTTGAGCACACCTCTGGTTTCTTCGTATATTAACCCAGAAATTCGTTTCACTCCTCCTCTTCGTGCCAATCTTCGGATCGCGGGCTTTGTAATTCCTTGAATGTTGTCTCGAAGCACTTTTCTGTGGCGTTTGGCTCCTCCTTTGCCCAAGCCTTTGCCTCCTTTACCGCGACCGGTCATTTTGCTTATCGGTGGTGTTATGACAAATCGAACGTCGATGCGCCGGCTTTTATAGATTAATGTTGTTGTTTTTTTTTCTTTTTGTGAGTGTTCGTTTTTGTTTGGTAGGTGCTATGGTTTCTGATTGGCTGGAATGATCAAACGATCGTCTTCAATTTAAATTTATTATTTTTAAAATGTACATTATTATACATTTATTATACCTGGCACTTTTATTAGCCTGTAGGGCATAACGAGCTGGTCATTCGTCTGATGGTAAGGACCAGGAGTTTTTGGCGGGAATTCTAACAGTGCGATTCATCTATTATTTAAATTCATTTCTAAAACAATTTATAGTTTTATTTATTACTAGCTTTTGCTCGCGACCCTGTCCGCGTGAATGTAATTTTGTATTAGATCCCACGGGAACGGGCGAACGGACGAATCGGTTCAGCGGTTTAGATTTTTCATACAAACTTTCATCCCCTTTTTAAACCCTTCAGGGGTTGGTTTTTGTAAAACATAGTAGCCTATGTCCTATTCTGAGGTATAAGCTATATTATTGTAAAGTTTCATTAAAATCCATCCAGTAGTTTTTACGTGAAAGAGTAACAAACATACATCCATACTTACAAACTTTCGCGTTTATAATATTAGTAGGATGACCCAGGGTTAAACATAAGGTATATTTTCTTTAAATTTAAACCCCTAAAGGGCCCAAATAGGGGATGAAAGTTTGAATGAAAGCATTTTGATGGCGAAACGAAATTCGCGGGCACAGCTAGTTTATAATAAAAAAATAAAGGCCGGGCTCGTCCATAAACTCAGAACTTTTAAATACGAAGTATTACCTACTGTTCTACTTCCCGAGATAGGTATACGGTGCCAAGTCTCATAATACCTACTAAGGTAACCAAAAAAAAAGGTTTTTATATGTGCTTCGATTTTCGAAACGGAACACAGTAGTGCTTCTGAACTGTTGCTCGGCGATTGAAATAAACAAAGCCCTCTACTTCCTACACAGAAGGACTCGCGTATACAAGATAACTACCAGCTAATAAAAACTGGGGAGAGGGATTTTTGCCTCCGGATATTTCTTATTCGCCGTACGAAACGTAGCATCAAGCCGCTACTTTAAGTCGGTTTTCTATGAGACAGTGGTATCGACTCGGTCGAGCAGGCCCATTCATGTTGTAGACAAAACTGCCTACAGCGTGGCTCTACCACTCATAGAAATCCTCATAAATATCCTAAAATATATTGCGATATCTAGAAAGAATCTACGTGTATTTATTTTATTTGACTTAGATCTAATCCGTACCAGTAAAGCAGCGTTACCACTAAATCTATGATGAATTTATAAAATAATTTTATTATACCCAGTATGGCATTGAAAGTCTTTTATTTGGTAAGTGGTATTTACTCAGATGTGATGAAACAGGCGCTTAATTGTCAATTATAGTTTGAATGCCGTCATAATACTTTAATGTAATGGTTTACCTACTTTACAATTGTCTCTTCCTCTTGGGCCCAATTCCTAATGTTATCCAGATGCTCAGTAACTTCAAAGCTTAGTTATCAAGTCTCGTTTTCATGCCAGCACAGTTTTCAACTTCATCAATGCTATTGGTTGGTTAAATTAAATTAAATCACGTACCCACAACTACTTGTCACACTGAAAACATAACATAAGCGACGCAAAAACGCCAATCGCATCCACAAAAAAAAAACAAAATGGCGCCAACAAAAGTACCGAAGAAACCACTGAAGTCTATGGAGAAGCCCATAGACAAACCGATATCAAAGAGCAAGAAAATGAAGAAGAAGAACTACCAGAGTTTCTCAATATACATCTATAAGTTATTGCGAAGCGTGGCGCAGGACAATTTGGGAATATCGAGGAAATCAATGCTGATTATGAACAATTTTGTAAACGATATGTTGGAGAAGATTGCAGTGGAGGCGGGGAGGTTAGTGGCGCATGGAAAGAAGACCACGATGAGTAGTAAAGACGTACAGTCGGCGATCAGGCTTCTCATACCTGGGGAACTGGCAACGCACGCAAACATAGAAGGGATGAAGGCAATCAGCATGTTCCATAAAAGTCAAGCGGCGGAGTCGGCTGAGGACTGATCGCAGAACTTCGGCAAAACGGACGATGAACTGGATACTCAATCTGATAGTTTTATTTAATTTATTGTAAAATTATTGTATATGAATTTATTAAATGAATAATAATTATTATGGACATCAAATGTTTCAATATTTGCAATTTTCACATAAGACTGTATGCGATTAAAAACTTTGAACAATTTTTTGAAATAAAGCCATTAAAAATATATACATCCATCCATATGGTATAGATCAAGTCTATATCACGAAAGAGGTAGCTAGAAGTGCAGCTAGTGCATCGCCAACGGTTTTCCATCGCCTGAAGTACCAGGGGGCAAATTAGGACACATTTCTAAACTCGGGCAGTTTTAAGGAAATGTTATTTTAGTCTATATATTAGTTACAAGAATAACGGCTAAAACATTCACGTGATAAAGGGAGTACAATAGGTCCTCTCTACCACATACTATCTACCACATAAACAATACCTGCTATTATTAAAGATATACGGTCAGAATAATTGTAGCATTCGGGTTAAAATGCGCTAGAGTTTGATCTGAGGTTAAATAACGTTTTATGGTTTCAAAAGCAGCAATATGTTCCTTAGTCCATTCCCATTTACTACCTTTTAGTAATAAATTATATAATGGACCAAGGATAGTCGACGCTCGTGGGACAAAATTCCTATAATAGTTAACTAATCCCAGAAACGATTGCAACGTGCCCACATTGGTAGGGACCGGGGCATTGACGATTGCCTCGATTTTTTTCGCCGATTTTTTTAAGCTGTGTTCATTAATTGTATAACCTAGGTATTCTAACTCGTCCTTAAAAAAATCACACTTCTCTTTCTGCAATGTCAACCCTACATCTTGCAGTCGCCTTAACACCATATTTAGGCGTTCTAAATGCTGAGCCCTATCTACACCAGTAATAAGAATATCGTCCAACATACAAAGTACTCCATCCATTCCCGACAACTCACATCCCATCCTCGTCGCCACTGTTACGTCGGACACAGGTGTGAAATGATAGACGGCTCGTAGCACACTGACGTTTAATACAAGATGTCTTATACCTATAGCTATACAACAATATACAATCATCGTGTCTAAGCCGAACATTGTTTGTACATCAATACACTAACAACGTTTGGTTTTTTGGGCCTCGTCAGTCAATTATTAATAAAATAAGTTATTTTTAAAACACAAACGTTGAAACAATGAATTTTAATATCAATTCAAAGCTACACTGCAGCTCGTATTTGAGGAGCTTACGACTACTTAATTTTACAAATAAAATTAATAATAATACCGACGCTTGAAAGGCAAAAATATCTAAGCGACATTGAGTAAATTTTGCAGGAGAGTGATTTAATGTTCAAATATTTAGAAAAAAAAAAGTGTGCGTCCCGGGACGCTCGACAGAAGTGATAACTTAAACTAATGTGGGTTAAAGTGAGAGCGGAGAAGCCTGCCTACTGCTACCGTATGCGTGAGAGAAAGGGAAGCCAGACAATGTGGCGCCGCGCCGTAAAGCGTTACGTTACGGCGCCACTCTGTCTGGCTTCCCTTAACGCGTTACGTTACGAAGTCCGGTCAAAGCCCTGTCAAAGTCGTGTCAAAGTCGTGTCAAAGACGTGTCAAAGTCGTGTCAAAGTCGTGTCAAAGTCGTGGCAAAGTCGTGTCAAAGTCCGGTCCAAGCCGACTGGTCACTGTGTGGCGCCACCTGGGACTTCGAAATTATCGATGTTCCAGGGAGGTCGGCTAACGCTGGCTGGTCGATGGACCGCTCGCGTTACGGAACGTTTCGGTTCACCCTCCCATAAGAAGTTATCACTTCAAAAACAATAAAAGTTATGTAATCGTATATTGCATACATACCATGTATATTAAAAGCATCCAAATTAGACAATTAGATAACTTTTTTTGCAAATCTTTTTTCTTTTTCTAACTGTAAATCACTCTCCTGTAAAGTTTACTCAATGTCGCTTAGATATTATTGCCTTTCAAGCGTCGATATGTACCTACATATGTACTGCAACAATTTTAAATTGTGTCGCCACCTCGATTCTTTCTATCAGCGACATGCTTCAAATCAAATAAATAAATCTAATCTAGATCTCAGCTTAATTGTTTTTAATATGGGATCTTAAAGAAAACATCCGACGCAGTTTCATCATGAAGAAGTACCTACATAGTAAGCGCTAGTAATGAGATAGCCGCTATAGCAGTGGCAGTGATGATGGCGAGCAGTTCGAGCTCGTAGTAGAGATGTATGGGAAGGTTGGCGGCGGGCGAGCGGAGGTGTCTCCCTCCGTGACGCAGCACCAGCTCCAGCCAGCGGAGCACGCGCTGCAGCGGGGGCACGCGCTGGTCGAGCACCAGCCGACGGAGGCCCGACATGCGCTCCCGATACCTGCAATACGCATGGGATGGCTAACAACTTAAAGTAGATCTAAGCTAGAAGAATTTACACAGTGAGTGGCGGTGGATGATGTGGCCAGTTTTAGCTTCGGACCATGAAATTTTCAAGGAAAACCGTTCTAAAGTCACTGCTTCACTAGAGCATTTTGCGAAGTCAGTGAGGTTGCAGAAGATACTATAGACTCAGTACCCCTATTCACAATATTGCGGATGTTCAAAGGTGTCAATGACTACCATCACGTGTATCAATTGCTTGTTTATCCCCCTTCCTCATAAATATATTAACTCACTATTTTTCCGTAACAATCCACGTTATGTAATCTGGTGTCACGTACCCTATATTTCTAATAACAGAAATAATGGAGTTTCTGAACTGCTCCTCGCTTATAGTTTCTATATCGACCATTTTCCCGACACCATGGTGCATGAAGTTTTCACAATTCAGCCATTGGTCTACCAGGAACGGTATGCATACTACTGGTACGGCCACGTTGATCGCTTCCTCAACAGTCTGCAGTCCTCCTTGGGTTATGATCAGCTTCAGGTTTGGATGTCCTGGTCATAAATGAGTAATTAATACCTGTTTACCTTAGTACCCATTACCTAAACGTCCGACTTTTTTCCTGGCACAGCAAAGTAAATAAACTGGACCTTATGTTAGTACAGTTTTATTTATCCGAACACGGCAATATGACTGTACTACACCTGATAGTAATTGTAGTACAGTACAAAATAAACCAGCGACCACCGACTAACGACGAGTTTATCGATGGTCACCAAAACCTTGGCGGCCTGTATAAATGCTTCTTCATATTCCTGAGAGGGAAGAAGCAAATCGAGAGGCCTTCGATGGAACAGGCGATGCCGATGCAAGCACAGGGATACAAGGATGTGCCCCGGATGATACCCGCCCCAACCATCAAGCCATGTCGCAAGCTCCTTGACAGGACCGGATATAAACTGGCTGATCCTGAAACGCCATCTATACAGGATTATTGGGTCACTATGGCAGGTTTTAACACCATGTGTGACTGACCATCGTGGTCGGTATACGGGCAGATATGAATATCTTACCACCAGCAACAGCAGTGCAGTGCAGTCCAAACATCATGTCGGCAGAATTATGACGGCCTGAAGTTACTGGATATATGCTGGCTGATCCTAGAACGCAACTCGCCTGAATGAGACACTATGGCAGGTTTTTCACCATGTGTACGATGGTCGCTATCCAGTCGGGCACAAAAATATCGGATACCCTCCCACCAGCAAAAGTTATTGAAAGTTGAGAGAAGATTGATTAAGGTGTCGCTGGTGATCTTGCAATGTACAGTAACAGTGTAAAACGTTCACCCCAGCGCATCATGATAATGAAAATAAAGAGCTTTCATTGTACCTCCGTGGTATCAAAAGGTACCTTGGGGACCAACAGACATCGGCAAGGATTGACTACTTACTGAATATGTCTGACTGCGGGAACCACTTAGATATCTTGACGTTTCTAGGACGGTTGGGCAGGTCTTCGTCGAACTTCCAAAGAATATCGTAAGGCAGTTCAGAGAATACTTTCAAAAATATATTTTTAATATGGGACGGCAGTTTAGAAGGGGTTATGTTGGTGCCAAAGCTCATATAGATTACGCCATGCTTTGATGAGTCCATATACTCTTGGATGTCCTGTAATACATAGTGTTATGTATGAGTTTGACAGCCTCCACGCAGCGGGCGAGTGAAACTATAAGCCACGAGAAAATTCCCGTACAGACACAAACATTTTCGTGATCTAGACTGAGTTACAATTAAATTTAATATCGACTACCAACTTTATTTGCCTTTCGAAATCGCTTTACTTATAGACAGTAAAAGTAATGCAACAGCAAAAATGTCTTTGTAATAATCCTTTTTAGCAGCAGTAGTTAGAAGCACGAGTTAGGAGCAGGACTATTCCTGTCTGTTGGGTGTAGTTATTTACTTAGCTTAAATACAGTGGGTAATTGCTGCCACGTTTTTATATTGATACCTATTTTCTTGTTAATCATTAATCTTAATCATCTTGTTAATAAATATTAATCACTTTCAGAAAATTCACAACACAACATATAAATATCATGGCTGACACCAGCACCTAACTATTAAAATATTGGCTTGCAGCAGCCAGTAGGTATTTATGCCCATGCTAATGAGTGGAGCTAGGTTTTTGATACATCACCTTATTATAATGCGGGTAACTATGGTGCACATCACAAATTCTCAATATTTACTTCATCTACCGATCGTATCGAATCGTACCTAATTATTAGAGATGAAAACGGACGTTACACATAATTATAAATATTATGTGGACTCACTTCAGGCAAAGGTTTCGGGGGTTTCTGATGAACGAAACCAAAGTACACAGTGTTCGGAGGCAGCGGACGGTTCTTGTCCCACAGAGGGTGCACGTTCAAATGCAGCATGTCCACGTTATTGTTCAGTTTGTCCAAATCGGGCATGTCAGGGTAAAATTGTCGCATCATAGCATTCTCATGAACTTCGTTGTTAAAAAAATTATATTCCAGGTTCAAGATGTTGTAGACTTGTTCGATCTCCTCCCACCATGTCAAATTGTACGCTCTTTGCTGGAAACTATGTGGATGGTATAGAGGATGATCCGGCGCTCCTACAGTTAGGGGGTTGTCGTACAACATGGTCAAAGAAGTCATCTTGATCACAGGCACCTTGTGTAAATGAGACAACAGCATCGTCGCCCGGAACCAACCTTGCAGTATCAATAGATCATAATGATCGTTTTCAATAACTTCCTTCACCTTTTCCAAGGATAATTGCATCGCAAATATTTTGGGAACGAAATACATGGTCTTGTTAACGCCTTTACTTAGAAAGTCTTTCTTACCAAACACGCTAAGGTTGAATTCCTTAGACCACATGTCATAGGACTCTGGTCCCACGTCGATTTCTTTGAGATTCCTCGGTGCGTTTCCGTTCGGATACTGGGGGTTAGTCGTTATGAACGTGACTTCGTGTCCTCGCCTTATTAGTTCTTCGTGTATCGGACGGTAGATGATTTGATGGCTCAAGCAAGGTAGAGGTGCTACTGTTAATATTTTTGCAGCTTGGATTTTTGTCAAAATTGTAAGTAAAGCAAGAAAATGTGTTTTCGCCATCTTGTCATATCTTATAATGTCTGAATCTTATTACAGGCTGTGTGGTGTACAAATAATATACAGCTAAATTTATAAAAAGTGTTTGTATGTGGTGTCATATTTAAATATTCATTACCATAGTAATTGTCGTGTGGAGCTCGGTCGCCCAGGTACTATTTTAGTTAAGTAAATAAGTAGTACAACAAAAGAAAGGTATACATATCGCACGTTGAAAACAAAAGTCACACTAAACGAAAATTGTCGATGTTTAATTATGAACCCTATTTTATGAAACATTTAAACTTAATCTCCCATAAACACATTTTTCATTTAGTGTCATTTTTGTTTTCAACGTGCGATATATCTACAGGGTTAATTTTAAAACACCAGCAACTTCGCAGGACCAGATAGCTGACCTCATACGGAACAACTTTTGTTCTACGAGTTTGGATATAACTCAATATATTAAAAAAAAAATGATTTTACAAGTTTTTGTTGTGTCGTGTTTTTCTTCGTAGATTGCGGCGCGGCGCGGCGTGCGCGCACGACTTCAAAGCGGGCCGTCAGCTGCTCGAGCGTTGACCTTCAAAGCCGCTAGCCCGGTTCCCCACGCTTCGCGTATTTGTTTACGTAATCTGCGATGCGCGTTGTTAATATTCAAGACGGAAATTAAATGAATACTTATTTTTGTATGAAAATAAAATCTAACAAATTATCAAAAGTCGTAGAACAAAAGTAGTAGCTTATAACCTTAGGAATCTACCCCTGCGAGGTTGCTGGTGTTTTAAAAATAACCCTGTATATGGCAGACCGCACACCAAAGCATATTGCAAACATAAATTTTGAATACGATGGATGTAGCACTGTCTCATACAAGAAAGCAAAAGTATTTTTTTTTACTAGCCCTGTATTATACATGTCCCATTGCTGTCCCATTCTATATCGTAACGGTGCGCGTGGCGATTTTTATAATGCCATTTCCAATTTATTTGTTTTGAACGTATCGTAACAGACAACAATTTGGCCAATGTCAAGGTGTTAGGTGATCCTCGTCATCAAAGGAAACCACTGCTAATATTTCAGGGTCTTCCAGCGGTTTGGGATATGAAGCAGTCAATTACTAAGGCCATGTAATGTTATACTTAATATTAATCATTTATTTATTAACCAAGCCCTTATTTTTCTCTTAGGTGACTAAGACTTGGATGGCCGATCATCGATTGTATATTCGTAACATAAGCTCTCGCCTTTATCCCCGACGGGGTAGGTAGAGGTGGAACTAGTGCTGCACCCACATTTCGTTGAGCTTATTACCGTCCCATGATGTAATAGGAAATTCTGAATTGAAATTTGATTGCCCGACCTGGGCATTGAACCCACGATCTCACGCTTCTCAGTCTTATTACGCTATTACAAGTCCAATGAGGCGATAGTCGTACTCATTCGAAAACACGAGGATAATCAAACTTTAGATAATAATAATAGATACATAAATAGATTTAGTGTGGTTGCTGAGTGTGTTTTGATGATGCTATGTATACATACATTAATTGATACTGAAATATCATTCATTTGGTAATTGTAAATAAAAAACGTAAAACATAGAAGATTACAATTACTGTAAGAAAGAAAGAAACAATTTATTATCTGTAGTACTTATCGAGTTCATTTAAAGCTTATGTGAATATATATACCAGACACTGCAGATAGATAATATGTTTTTACTGTCATTAATTTAATATTTCCCATCTGAATCAATATTACTTACTTATACAATAAAATGGATACATTATTAAACACGCCACTCTACTCAAGGTAATTTATGCCAGAAGGCTGATGGGAAAATAAGAAAATGTGTCATGGTGGACCGCTTGTTAGGTGATTAGTGATCCGCATCGCCATTACAAATCTACGGGAGCCGTGAGTACGTTGTCTCATTTAAGGCATATTTTTTATGGAAGAGATCCCAATCGGGCATGAGGGTAAATGATCAATGTTGCCCATGGACGCCTATTATAATACCTGAGGATTCGTTGCGTAGTTAGACTCCATAAAATTGATAAATTATTCTAATTCTTCCTTATTCTAGATCTTCTAGACTTCTAATGGCAGCAATGTGTAAGTACGGAGTGGTACAGACTGTCAAGACAAAAGCCGCAGGTTCGGAACAATCCCCAAAATCATACACTTCTGACTTGTCTAAGTTACACGTGTTAAGAGAAAGAAAAATTACAGAATTTAACCTAATTCAATCTAATGAATTTAGCAAAATAAAATCAATATCCCAATTTTAAATTGATGTGAGTTCAACTGTTATTGCGTATTTGCATTCAAATACCGCTTGCTTTAACGGTGAAGGAAACATCGTGAAGAAACCTGCATACCCGAGAATTCTCCATAACAATTTTGAGGGCATGTATAGTCTGCTAACCCGCATTAACCAATAATTGCAAATGTCTCTGCCCTCCCCCGGCGACCGTCCTAAGTCGAGGTTCGTACCTCACAAGGGTTGCCCTTAGCGAGGTCGCCTAAATGTAAGGGATGAGAGCACCTAAAGCGCTCACCCAAAAGTCCGGTAAAACTGTAAAAGGCCGACTCGTGTCAGGCTAACAGCAAAAAAAAACTTTCTGTAAGGAATTGACACCAAAACCCGTGTTCCATCCAAGGTGCCAAGTCTCATAATACCTACTAATTTCACTGGCGCAATTTAATATGTGCTCAATTTAATTTCAATATGTGCTTCGAAACGGAACACAGTAGTGCTTCTAAATTGTTGCCAAATGGGACCCTAGTGGTACACCGGAGATAATATCACGATTGCAAGATTTGAAACCATTCACGACGACGTAAAAAGTTCTGTCTTTCAGATAAGAATTAAGCCATAAATCTAATATAGATCTCAGATTAATTGTTTTTAATATTTAATCTTAAAGAAAACATCCGACGCAGTTTCTTCGTGAGGTAGTACAGAACAGACGCCAGTAATGAGATAGCCGCTATAGCAGCAGCGGTGATGGTGGCGAGCAGTTCGAGCTCGTAGTAGAGATGTATGGGCAGGTTGGCGGCGGGCGAGCGGAGGTGTCTCCCTCCGTGACGCAGCACCAGCTCCAGCCAGCGGAGCACGCGCTGCAGCGGGGGCACGCGCTGGTCGAGCACCAGCCGACGGAGGCCCGACATGCGCTCGCGATACCTGCAATACACATGGGATGGCTAACAACTTAAAGTAGATCGAAGCTAGAAGAATTTACACAGTGAGTGGCGGTGGATGATGTGGCCAGTTTTAGCTTCGGACCATGAAATTTTCAAGGAAAACCGTTCTAAAGTCACTGCTTCACTAGAGCATTTTGCGAAGTCAGTGAGGTTGCAGAAGATACTATAGACTCAGTACCCCTATTCACAATATTGCGGATGTTCAAAGGTGTCAATGACTACCATCACGTGTATCAATTGCTTGTTTATCCCCCTTCCTCATAAATATATTAACTCACTATTTTTCCGTAACAATCTACGTTATGTAATCTGGTGTCACGTACCCTATATTTCTAATAACAGAAATAATGGAGTTTCTGAACTGCTCCTCGCTTATAGTTTCTATATCGACCATTTTCCCGACTCCATGGTGCACGAAGTTTTCACAATTCAGCCATTGGTCTCCAAGGAACGGTATGCAGACTACTGGTACGGCCACGTTGATCGCTTCCTCAACAGTCTGCAGTCCTCCTTGGGTTATGATTAGCTTCAGGTTTGGATGTCCTGGTTATAAATGAGTAATTAATACCTGTTTACCTTATTACTCAATACTTAAACGTCTGTAGTTTTTTTCCTGGCACTGCAAAGTGAGTAATTGGACCTGTGTTAAGTACAGTCTTTTTTTATCCGAGTATGGCAATTTGACTGCAATACACCTGATGGTAAGGGTAGTACAGTCCAAAAAATAACCAGCGACCACCGACAAACAATAAGTTTATCGATGGTCACTAGAACCATGCCGGACTGTATATATGCTTCTTAAAACTCCTGAGAGGGGCCTGCGACAGGCCCCAACGAACCATCAAGCGATTTCGCAAGCCCATCGCCAGAACCGGATATACACTGGCTGATCCTGGAACACGATCCACATAAGGTGTGTGGGTCACTATGGCAGGTCTTAGAACCATGTGTACGGTGGTCGCTATCCGGCCGGATATGGACATCCAACCACCAGCAACAATAGTGCAGTGCAGTCCAAACATCATGTCGAACGTCAAGAGAATCGGCAGAATTATGACGGCCTGAAGTTACTGGATATGTACTGGCTGATCCCAGGATGCAACTCGTTTGAACGAGACAATATGGCGAGTATTTTACCATGTGTACGATGGTCGCTATCCACTCGGGTACAAAAATATCGGATACCCACCCACCAGCAAAAGTTATTGAAAGTTGAGAAAAAAGAAACAAAAGATTGATTAAGGTATCGCTAGTGACCTTGCAATGTACAGTAACAGTGTCAAATGTTAATCCCAGTCCATCATGACTACTTACTGAATATGTCTGACTGCGGGAACCATTTGGATATCTTGACGTTTCTAGGACGGTCGGGCAGGTCTTCGTCGAACTTCCAAAGAATGTCGTACGGCAGTTCAGCGAACACATTCAAAAATATATTTTTAATATGGGACGGCAGTTTAGAAGGGGGTATGTTGGTGCCAAAACTCATATAGATCACGCCATGCTTTGATGAGTCCATATACTCTTGGATGTCCTGTAATACATATTGTTATGTATGAGTTTGACAGCCTCCACGCAGCGGGCGAGTGAAACGATAAGCCACGAGAAAATTCTCGTACAGACACAAACATTTTCATGATCTAAACTGAGTTACAATTAAATTTAAAAAAATCCACTAAATTTTTTTTTTAGTTTTTATATAAGGCACCTATTTTCTCGTAACTCATGGAATCACTTTTAGAAAACTCACACCACAACGTATTAATATCATGGCTGACACCAACACCTAACTATTAAAAAATCGGCTTGTAGCAGCCAGCCGCTGTTTATGCCCAGGCTAATGAGTGGAGCTAGCTTTTCCGTACACCACGGTATTCTAATGCGGGTTGTTATGGTACTGGTGTTACGCAAATTCTCAATATTTCCTTCATCTACCGATCAAATCGATTCGTAGTTATTAGAGATATATACTATAATTTGGGGTACTTTAAACAGAGTTTGAAGAAGCAGTCAGGCAGGCCGGCATGATCATGCCGACCAACGATAGACACATTGTTTGTCGATACTATTCCTGGATTGCGCTACACTTACTATGAGGTGTGGTTTAGTCACTTACACTTTACTTACTGACGTTACACATAAATATAAATATTATGTTAACTCACTTCAGGCAAAGGTTTCGGGGGTTTTTGATGAACGAAACCAAAGTACACAGTGTTCGGAGGCAGCGGACGGTTCTTGTCCCACAGAGGGTGCACGTTCAAATGCAGCATGTCCACATTATTGTTCAGTTCGTTCAGATCGGGCATGTCTGGGTAAAATTGTCGCAGCATAGCATTCTCATGAATTTCGTTGTTAAAAAACTTATATTCCAGGTTCAAGGTGTTGTACACTTCTTCGATCTGCTCCCACCATGTCAAATTGTATGCTCTTTGCTGGAAACTATTTGGATGGTAAAGAGGATGATCCGGCGCTCCGACAGTTAGGGGGTTGTCGTACATCATTGTGAAAGAAGTCATCTTGATCACAGGCACCTTGTGTAAATGAGACAACAGCATCGTCGCCCGGAACCAACCTTGCAGTATCAATAGATCGTAATGATCGTTTTCTATAACTTCCTTCACCTTCTCCAAGGATAATTGCATCCCAAATATTTTGGGAACGAAATACATGGTCTTGTTAACGCCTTTATTTAGAAAGTCTTTCTTACCAAACACGCTAAGGTTGAATTCCTTAGACCACATGTCATAGGACTCTGGTCCCACGTCGATTTCTTTGAGATTCCTCGGTGCGTTTCCGTTCGGATACTGTGGGTTAGTCGTTATGAACGTGACTTCGTGTCCTCGCCTTATTAGTTCTTCGTGTATCGGACGGTAGATGATTTGATGGCTCATGGAAGGTAAAGGTGCTACTGTTAATATTTTTGCCGCTTGGATTTTTGTCAAAATTGTAAGTAAAGCAAGGAAATGTGTTATCGCCATCTTGTAATTTCTTATAATGTCTGGATCCAATTATAGGCAGTGTGGTGTAGAAATAATATACAGCTAATTTTATAAAAAGTGTGTATGTTGTGTCATATTTTATATATTCATTATCATATTAATTGTCGTGTAATAACTAATAATTAAACCCTGAGCAAGCATTTCGATTTTCCTGGAAAGTACTGATATTTAATCTCTATTAAGCGTCTATAAATTTATAAAGTATTGAAATAAGTACCATCTGGAGGTTTATAGCATAGGGATCTTGTGGAGACATACAAGAAATTTGCCAACGGAGCCGGGGGAAAACAGTACTGGTTCGTTAATTGAAATTAATAATTAAAAGGTAATTTATTGCTCATACTTAACAGTTAAGTAAATAAGATAATTGATAATCATAGTCCTTGAAACGAAAGAAAGACAGAGAACGCTACGTATGCATATATGTATAAGGCAGGCCGCACACCACAGCATACAGCAAGCATAGTGCAAACATAAGTTTTGAATACTATGTGTACCACTGTCTCATACAAGCAAGGAAAAGTCTTAGCTTGCTGTTGCTTTGATATGATTAGTAACATTATTTTTTATCCGAGCATGGCAACGTAACTGCACTACATCTGATGGAAAGCGTAGTGCAGTCCAAAAAACAGTGACAACAATGAGTTTAGTCACAGTCGTACCAGCCTGTATAAATGGTTCAGCAAATCGAGGGGCCTGCAACAGGACAGGCGGTCGACCGATGTGGGCACAGAGATACAAGTATGTACCCCTATACCCACCCCCAATCAACCATCAAGTCATGTCGCAAGCCCCTCGGGAGAACCGGATATACACAGACTGATCCTGGAACGCGATCCACACAAAGTGTGTGGATCACTATAGCAGGTTTTAACACAATGTGTACGGTGGTCGCTATCCGGGCGGATATGAATATCCTACCACCGGCAAAGTTTTTCGGCAGGTTTTTCATTTTCGGAGGCTGCCCCCTCCCCTTCACAATCACCATTCGTTTCGTTTTAAGGGGGTTTTAGGCCCCCAGATATCTCACTCACCGTACAAAACGCAACAGCAAGCTTCTACTTCAAATATGTTTTCTGTGTGATTGTTGGTAACGATTCGGTCGAGCCGGCCCGTTCATGCTGCAAAACCAACAACACCGTCTATAGCGTGATGATGCGCGTGGCGATTCTTATTTTGACCGTGTTGTGACAGACAACAATTTGGCCAATGTCAAGGTTTTAGGTGATCCTCGTCATTACAGGAAACCACTGCTTATATTTCAGGGTCTTCCAGCGGTTTGGGATGACGTTATATAAAGCAGTCAAATACCAGGGCTATGTAATGTTATACCTATATTAATCTGACAGCCCCCGTGGCACAGCGGGCGAGTAGCCGGCTGTGAAGCGAGAGGGCGCGGGTTCGATCCCCGCACCGAGACAAATGTTGGTGTGATCCACAGATATTTGCATATTTGTGTTAATAGCATGGATATAATAAAGGTGGCAAAGTTAATTAATATTAAAAATACATGTGATTTATGGGGAATTTCCACAAAAATTCTAAATTTTGTAATACCTGTGATAGCTCCCCAGTTAGCTTTAATTTTTAATTCATGTATTAGTTGTGGCATATTTCCTGATCAGATGAAGCTCAGTAAAATCATACCTCTCTTTAAATCTGGTAGCACAACTGACCCCACTAATTTTAGAACTATTTCTGTGCTACCTTCAATAAGTAAAATCTTTGAAAAACTCATCCTTAGTCAAATACAAAATTATTTTACTTCAAATAAAATCCTGCATCATAAACAGTTTGGTTTCACACGGGGTCGCTCCACCACCGATGCTGGTGTTGAGCTTTTAAATAATATATTTGATGCTTGGGAGGGTTCACAAGATGCCTTGGGTGTGTTCTGTGATTTATCCAAGGCGTTCGATTGTGTTCACCATGACATTCTTATCAGGAAACTGAGTCACTACGGAGTTAATGGCGTTGCTCTAGATTTATTTAATTCTTACTTAAGCAATAGGATTCAGAGTGTTGACGTCAATGGAAAAAGATCATCTGGGTCTACTGTTACAATGGGAGTTCCACAGGGCTCGATTCTTGGACCCTTTCTATTTTTAATTTATATTAATGACTTACCTTATCACATAAGGGACAACTGTGAGGTAGTGTTGTTTGCAGATGATACTTCTTTGATATTCAAAGTTAATCGACAACAATCCGTTCTTGACGATGTAAACAGCACTCTCTCAAAAATAGTACATTGGTTTAGCGTTAATAATTTATTACTAAATAGTCAAAAAACCAAATGCATTAGATTTTTGACACCTAATGTCAAAAAGGTTAACGCTAACATTTTTATGAATGGTGATGAGTTAGGCCTTGTGGAGTCAACCAAGTTCTTAGGTATAACTTTAGACCCTAAACTTCAATGGGGCCACCACATATCTGTACTAGCTAAAAAATTAAGTAGCGCAGCTTACGCTGTGGGTAAGATACGCCAACTGACCGACGTTAACACGGCTAGACTGGTTTATTTTGCATATTTTCATAGTTTGATGTGTTACGGAATTTTACTATGGGGTGGTGCTGCTGACATAAATACTATTTTTATTCTTCAAAAGCGAGCTATAAGATCTATTTACTCGCTTAGTTCCAGACATTCTCTAAGAGAAAAATTCAAAGAAATAGATATAATGACAGTAGCATCACAATTCATCTTCACTAACCTAATGTATGTTCATAAGAATATAGAGCAATTTACTAAAATTAGTGATACTCATGGCATAAATACTAGGAATAAAAATAACCTTGTATGTCATAAAACTAGACTCCACAAAATCGGCAACTCTTTTAAAGGGCTCTGTATACGCTTTTACAATAAACTTCCAAATCATATTAAAGAGCTTAATATCATGCAATTTAAAGCCATTATTAAGCGAAAGTTATGCAATAAAGCATATTATAAAATCTCGGAATATTTGGAAGATCTTAAGGCATGGGAATAGCTTATAATAAATATATGAGTACGTTACTATATACGCTAATTGTAAGCAGTTTGGGTATGTCATGCTCGCTTTAATGTCTGTGCTTGCGGCGGCGTCGTGTGCCGGGTCGGTCACTTCCCTGTAACATGGTTGAGGAGGCCGATGGCTGGCACATGCGTCATGCTCGTGAACGGGTGCTGCTTGTGTGGACTGGTCTGCTCAAGCTCTTATTGCGTGTTTAGTTGATTTATTCATATAGTTCTTGAAGATCATGCACAAAAAACTATTATATTATGCTAATTATTTTACTTTATGACGTTCCTCATTGGCATAAATTGAGCTGCTCTAACTCAAATAAATAATACTTCAATGTATGTAGTGCTAATAAATATTGTAATTAGTTTAGAAAAGAGCAACGTTAGAGTTTCTTGCCCGTTCTTCTCTAACGAACCAGCTTTCCGAACTGGCGGTAGAGTTAAAATTTGACTGAATCTAAATAATGTTTGACATTTTACTGATTCAATAAATGATTTGATTTGATTTGATTTGATTTGTTTCGGGGTCTGAGTGTTGTGAGACCGAACGTCTGTCGTATTTCCTGATATCCACAACACAAGATTCATATCTAACTGTGGGAGGTGTGGGGTCAGGACTATGTACGTGACTGTTGGGTATATTTATTTATTACACAAGCCCTTATATTTTTCTCTTGATTGACTTAACCGACCATTCATTTTATATTCGTAACATAAGCTCTCGCCTTTATCCCCGAAGGGGTAGACAGAGGTGGAACTAGTGCTGCACCCACGTTTTGCTGAGATCATTGTTATCTTATGATGTGATAGGGAATTCCGAATTCATGTCTTACTTTTACCGAATCGAAAATTTGTCACAAATGATGTGATTTCCCGACCTGAGAACTGAGCTCACGATCTCACGCTTCTCAGGCTTATTACGTATCACGAGACTAATGAGGCGCTAATCGTACTCATTCCAGAAAACGAGGATTAAACTTTAGTCATTGTAAATTTTCTTCTTCTTTCATAGTATAAAATGAAGTCGCTTCCGCCGTCTGTTTGCTAAGATCTTTTAAACTATTCAACGGATTTTAGTGCAGTTTTCAACAGTAGATAGAGTGATTCATGAGGAAGGTTTATATGTATAATTCATACATATTATAGTACAGAAAAGCCGAAAAATTTAAAGATTTGTTATGTGATGTCGTAAGAAACATATTTTTACATGTGGGAAGCCGGCGGGGGTCGCTAGTAAAAAATAAAAATTTAAGTAAGATAAAGCAATTACTGTAGTATGTATTTACAGCTTATTATATTACATTACATTTATATTTTATTATACTACATTTAAAGCTCATTATATATAGCAGACACTGCAAACAGATAACATGTTTTACTGTCGTCATTAATTTTAATATTTCGCATCTGAATCAATAAATGGTACCTACTTACTTATTAAATAAAATGGATACATTGTTAACCACGCCACTCTACTCAAGGTTATTTATACCTATCACCATGACTTGATGGTTGGTTGGTTCGGGTATAGGGGTACATCCTTGTATTACTGTGCCTGCATCGGTCATCCGCCTGTCCTGCCGCAGGCCCCTCGATTAGCTTCTTCCCTCTCCGAAGAGGAAAGCATTTATCCATGACTGACATACCGGTATGAATCTGATGACCACTGATAAACTCATTGTTTGTCGGTGGTCGCTGGTTTTTGGGACTGCACTACGCTTACCATCAGATGTATAGTGCAGTCACTTTGCCGTAGTCGGATAAAAAAAAAGAAAAAATCTAAATAAATGGACATTATTTTATCAGAAAGTGAACACGTCATAACTTCGCATCATAATTTTTTTCTTCGAGGTTATAATTTAATAAACACAACTGAATCAACAGTATTATTGACTATGTGAATGAAATGTGGGCACACACCACGCCACGCTACTCAGGTTTTATACAGTAGCAGAAGCGGACTGTAAAACTATGTAGTTTTACTGGCGATTAGTGATTGTTTGTTTCCAGCTTGTCCTTGCTTGTGTAAGGCTTGTGTAATCCAGCCGGCATGCTAGGATGAAAAAAAAATATTCCTGCTAGTAGCGGCTCATCACTAGAATCATCATTAGAATTCACAATTCCACAAGAATTGTCTATGCGTGGAATCTGATTGACCATATGGAATGCAACCGGCAACAGCAAAGCTACATTGTCACGTCGTTTTTTGGGAGAGTAGTACTACATTATAAGATGGTGCTAATACAAAAGTTTTAGATCTTAGGGGCTGGAGCCCACAAATGGGGTAAAAAGGAACTATAGCCAAACTAAAGAAAAGGTAGATAATTAGATTTAAAAATAATACAAACATGGCAATGTTAATTAACTAATCACGCTTCGTTTCCTGGAGGGACCAATCATTAATAAAGACTTATATAAAGAAAAATATAATTCTTATGTTTCTACAAAAAAATCGCAAAAAGATACTTTTGAAAATGTTGTGTATAAGACGTGTTGTAAGAACAGTGTGTTTAATAATATTGCACAAACCAATTTGTTTTAAATAATATAGACTGTAATCTCTTGCTGACGTCCTAAATTGCCCATAACTAATGAAAATGATTTAAAGCTTTTGGGACAAAAATCTGTGGGGTATATTAAAAGATGTAATTTGGTATCACAACCACATCAAGGTCTTCCTGCAGTAAAGTAGTTTAATACAAATAATCTGATTCAACGTAAAGACAAACTTGTTTAATTATTCACAACTTATATTTTTTTATCGCAAACAGCAACGACACGTCCATTTAAATAAAGACATGATGAAGACAATACATGTCGTTGCATTGATTACAATTTTGTTAAAAATCGAAGCGGCAAAGATATTAACGGTGGCTCCCCATCCGTCTTGGAGCCACCAAATGATATATCATCCGATACACGAAGAACTAATAAGGCGAGGACACGAAGTCACGTTCATAACGACCAGCCCAGCGTATCCAAAGGGCAACGCGCCAAAGAATCTCAAAGAAGTCAATGTGGGACCGGAAGCCCGCGACATGTGGTCTAAGGATTCCAATGTAAGCATGTTTGGAACGAAAGACTTCCATAGGAAAGGTTTAATTATGATGAAAGATTTCAGTCCCAAAGTATTAGAGTTGCAGTTATCCTTGGAGAAGGTGAAGGAAGTTATAGAAAACAATAATTATGATCTGTTAATACTGCAAGGTTGGTTCCGGGCGTTGATGTTGCTCTCTCATCTACACAAGGTGCCTGTTATTAAAATGTCATCTATGACGATGGCATACGACAACCCCTTAACGGTTGGTGCTCCGAATCATCCGCTGTACTACCCAAATCTCTTTAAACAAAGGCTGCACAATTTGACATGGTGGGAGCAGATTGAAGAAGTATACAACACCTTGAGCCAGGAATATGATTTTCATAACAACGAAGCTTATGAGAATGCGATTTTGCGTAAGTTATATGCGGACATGCCTGATCTTAACGAGCTGAACAACAACGTAGACATGCTGCATTTGAACGTACACGCCCTGTGGGACAAGAACCGTCCTCTGCCTCCGAATACTGTGTACTTTGGTTTCGTTCATCAGAAGCCTCCAAAATCGTTGCCTGGGGTAAGTATTCTTATTTTTGTGTTCAGTGCTGTCTTAGGCCATGCAGGGGTCGTTGGGAACCTAGAGCACGTAGCACTTTCAGAATGCAATTGGGCGAAGAAAAGTTTTTTGAAGTTATACTTCTTTAGGCGCGTTATGAAAAAATGATGAGAGTGAAATTTTAAGATGCGCGCGCACCTGTGACACAAAATTAACAGTATGAAGTTAGGCGCGTTATGAAAAAATGATGAGAGTGAAATTTTAAGATGCGCGCGCACCTGTGACACAAAATTAACAGTATGAAGTTAGGCGCGTTATGAAAAAATGATGAGAGTGAAATTTTAAGATGCGCGCGCACCTGTGACACAAAATTAACAGTATGAAGCCGTCTGCTTAACCGCTCATTAAGTCTCGAAAAAAAAGCTACCAACAAAATAGGAATTGAACCTCGATATTAGTCGCGCATGTTGGTACGCTCGTCACCTCTGATCACTGTTTTCATATTTATAATATTTATCAACATGTCTCTAGTTTATACATTCACAACACGTGTTTGAGTTTCATACAAGTGCGAATTATATATGTGCTAATAAATTATATTCAGTAGTGATTTAAATTGAATATTTTGATTGATATTACTTACTATTTGTGAATATTAGTGAAAAAAATTGTGCTTATATACTTTTTCAAGTGCTCCAATATAATTGAGGTTAACTATCCGTATGTATTATTTATTGATATAAATTAAAATACTTTTATTTAATATAATTAACACTAAATATTATTAAATTATTAATGTTAAATACTTATTATTATTGTAATCAATTATTTGCATGCAATTAAAAACTATTTTTTAATGATGCCAAAGAAGTATAACTTCTCACGCGCGTACATAAGTACACGCACCCATTTTTATCTTTTGTGTTCTGGGGTGTTAATTTTTATTGCATTTCGAATTAAAAATACATTCATTGACCATTGGTAGTTTGGAATCCCTTCAGCCTGGGGTTCCAAAGCTATTTGCATATTTGTGATGGAATGGTTTGTTGGTCTTTATGTGGCATGCCCAAAAGATCCGTGTACGCCTGTGACACTATTATAAAAATTAATATGCATTTCCAGGACATCCAAGACTTCATGGACTCCTCAGAGAATGGCGTCATCTACATGAGTTTCGGCACCAACCTACCGCCTTCGAAACTGCCCGTACATATAAAGAACGTATTTTTTAAAGTGTTCGCTGAACTGCCATACGACATTCTTTGGAAGTTCGACGAAGACCTGCCCAACCGTCCTAAAAATGTCAAGATATCTAAATGGTTCCCGCAGTCAGACATATTCAGTAAGTAGATAGTGTTTAAAGTCTGGAATACACAATAAACTATGTCATCTCAAAAGTACGTCAATTGTGATCTGTAATTGTCACTACAAGGATATATCGACGCTTGAAAGGCAAGAATTTTTAACCGACATTGAGTAAATTATACAGGAGGGTGATTTAAGGTCCTTTTTTTACAAAAAAAATCATACTAAGTTAATAATTCATCTCCACCGCCAAATGTAGCCTGACACTATTTGAAGAATCATAAGCGCGTTGCCGACCTTAAAGGAAAGGGATAATTAAGGGATTGTGAAAGGGAGGGAGAGTTGAGCCTCCGGATATCTCACTCACCGTACGAAACGCAGCAGCAAGCCGCTACTTTATGTCCTTATGTTTTGTGGGACAGTGGTAATGACCCTGTAGAGCCGGCCCATTCGTGCTGTAGACAGAACTGTCTAGAGCGTGGTTCTACCACTCAAACAATTCAATAAGTAAAAAGTTTTGGATTTCAACGTTCTGTGTGGTATTGTTTCTGTTCATGGGCAGGCATGAAGCTTACCAATAAGCGAGCGATCGACTCGTCTCGTCATTTATACTAATAATATCAAAGATCTAGGGCTAGCTACTGTATTGAGAAACACTTGAACCAACTGCCTATTAATACCTGCTAAAACTATTAATAATTGTTTATTATAAATAAATGATTTCAGGACACCCAAAACTGAAGCTGATTATAACTCATGGCGGGCTGCAGACAGCAGAGGAAGCGATCAAGGTGGCCGTGCCAGTAGTATGTATGCCGTTCCTTGGAGACCAATGGCTTAATTGTGAAAACTTCGTGCATCATGGTGTAGGAAAAATGCTTGATATATTAACTTTGAAGGAGGAGCAGTTTCAAGACGCCATTGTCACTGTTATTAGAGATAAAGGGTAAGAATTGGCAGAATCTTTTTTTTTATTTGATTGACTGACGAGACGAGCAAGGCGCTCGCCCGATGGTAAGCGCCACGCCTGCCCATAAACAGAAGCAACAAAAGAACTTTGAATTACAAAGCACTGCATGGCACTGAACTGCGCTCGTTACCCCGAGATATAAAATGTTAAGTCTCATAATGCCAAATAATTTCACTGTCTACAATGTCCTTCAAACCGAAACACAACAGTGCTTACAGACTGTTGCTTGGCGGCAGAAATAGACAAAGCGGTGGTAACAACCCAGACGGCCTCTCGTATACGAGGGACCTACCACCTTGTAACATAATAAAATCTAAATAACGTAACATCCATTTAAACGCAGGATGCTTACCTTTTCCAGCAGAGGCCTGCACACAAGCAAGTGGTCCCCTGATGGTAAGTGATCTCCACCACTCATGAACATCCACAATTCCCAACAAACTGTGGACACTTTGTTGACCGTAAAGAAAAGGGATAATTGAGGGGTTGGGAACGGGAAGGGATAGACAGCCTCCGTGACACAGTGGGCGAGAAGCCGATTGCGAAGCGAGATGTCGTAGGTTCGATTCCCGCACCGAGACAAATGTTTGTGTGACCCACAAATATTAGTTTCGGGTCTGGGTGTTGTGGGATCGTAAGTCCCTTAGTTCCTGATAACCACGATACAGGTTCAGTTCAGTTTCTCAGTATGGTTTTGCTTAACTTTTCTTCTTTTGTACCTGTTCGACCAGTATATGTGTATTGCAGGTATCGGGAGCGCATGTCGGGCCTCCGTCGGCTGGTGCTCGACCAGCGCGTGCCCCCGCTGCAGCGCGTGCTCCGCTGGCTGGAGCTGGTGCTGCGTCACGGAGGGAGACACCTCCGCTCGCCCGCCGCCAACCTGCCCTTACATCTCTACTACGAGCTCGAACTGCTCGCCATCATCACCGCCACTGCTATAGCGGCTATCTCACTACTGACGTTTGCTCTGTACTACCTCACGAAGAAGCTGCGACGGATGATTTTTAACAGTTTTTATGTTATAGATTAAAATAAGTTTATTTAAATGTAGTTTATATTCTATTTTGAGATTTTTTATAGCATAGACCGGCAAACGAGCAAGTGGATCACTTGACGGTAAGTAATCTCTACCGCCCGTTTACGCTTACAATACTGGAAGGATCAGGCGCGTTGCCGACCTTAAAGGGAAAGGATAATTAAGGGATTTGGAAAGGAAGGGGGGGGGGGGGGTTTGGGCCTCCGGATATCTCATTCACTGTACGAAACGCAGTAACAAGCAGCTACTTACGTATGTGTTTTGTGAGACAGTAATAAAAACCCGGTCGAGCCCGCCCATTCATGCTGTAGACATAACTGTAAACAGCTTATGGCTCTACCGCTCATAGATATCAATTCAATCTTGAATCTAAAATGAAAGTTCGTACGACTGGATCGCAATGTTTTCTTTTCCTTTCTTTTATCTTCTCACGGCAAAGTGATGGACACACACTACACCGGACCTGATGTTAAGTACAGTACACCGCGCCGTAAGGAGACATTGCGTCCCTCGATGGTCGGCAGAATTATGCCGGCCTGAAGTTACCGACACAAATTGGCTAATGATTTCTGAGGTTTACGCGAATGTTACACATTGAAATAAAACTAATTTAAACGGATTTTATCGTGGTTTTTTATCTGTTATATCTACAGCATTAATGGGCCGGGTCAACTGGGCGTGGGCGTTCACAGGCGGTGGATATCACTTACCACGGGCAATAGGTACCTCTGTGTATATTAAGGTCATTTTAAAGTTACCTTTAGTAAAATGTTAACCTAAAATAGTGGTAACATGTTTATTTAGCTTGGTTACCCAGATAGCGGTAATCTAAATCTTAAAAATAACCCAAATTCTTCGATACCGGTACCGTAATTTATAGGGGTTTTCGGTCCCTAACTTAAATATCTAGGTTTGTCAACTAAATAATTTTATGAACAGTATCAAAATAGTAACAAATTAAACTAAGAAATCCAATATCTATCCACCTTTTAGATAGTGCTAAAATGTTGAAATGATATCGACCTATCTAAGTTCAAGGTTTGATAGTCCTGTCGACCCGTATACCAAATGTACTGTGGGCCGGCGCACTTACTCTGAAGTTGTAAACATTTTCAATGCAAGAATATTGTTTCTTTAAATTAATTTAATTTTGTTTCACGAATATTTCGGTGAATTAAAATATCGAATACGACACTTTAAATAAATAAATATACCCAACAGTCACACACATAGTCCTGACCCTTCACTAGGTGAAACCTGTATCGTGGGTATCGGGAACTACGAGGGACTTGCGGTTCCAAAACACCCAGACCCGAAATTTGTGGGTCACACAAATATTTGTCTCGGTGCGGGAATCGAATCCACGGCCTCTCGCTTCGTAGCCGGCTAATCGTCCGCTGCGCCACGGAGACTGTCGGGGACCATCATTTGGGTATCGTGAAATGAATTAAACATGTAAGTAAGTAACTATATAATATTAATTTTCATAGAAATATAAACAATAATGTTGTGCAAGATAAAGATAGATAGAAAGCGAGTTAGCGGTCTACCAAATGCAGTACTAGCACTAATGCAGTACAGCATTATTAGTAAGTATAGACTCACACTGTGCATTTTACATATGGATTTTTGTGGAACGCAAAATGTCTAATAAAATACCACAGCTGCTTGAGCTAAAAACTAAACTACATAGCCTAGTTCTTGCTCGACAAGTCGAATTATAGACATCTATGACGTGGATATATAGTAGTACCAATTGTTGAGGGCACCTGGTAGCAGCTGCGGGCAGCAGCTGTGCGCGACCGTTACGCGCGGTGCGCACGCGCCGGCAACACCCCTATTATTATTACGTCAGGGGTAAGGTGTTTACCTTCGAGGTAAAAGAACTTTACGATAGTTATAGATCTCCGCCATCTTTATGGCTGCAGTATATCTTGAGCGGCGTAACTCTTTAAAGTGTGTCGTATGGAGTAGAGGGCGGGGTAATTAATTAGCTTCAGACAGGCGATAAGGATTGACTAGTTCTCATAATAGATCTATAACAGATCCTCGTATGCCGGAGGCCATCTGGGTTGGTACCGTTTTGTCTATTTCTGCTGCCAAGTGTGTAAGCACTGTTGTGTTTCGGTTTGAAGGACATTGAAGCTAGTGAAATTACTGGGCATTATGAGACTTAACATCATATGTCTCGGGTGACGAGCGCAGTTCAATGCCATGCAGTGCTATGTAATTCAGAGTTCTGTGTGGTGTTGCTTCTGTTTATGAACAGGCGCTTACCATCAGGCGAGCGCGTTGCTCGTCTCGTCATTCAATAAAATAAATATCTATATAATACTATTTACAATAAAATTAAAGAAATGCCAGCAAAGGTACCTCTTATTCAGCTTGTTGTTGCAGTACCCAAGTAGTACCACAACGCTGATTTTCGATGAGAAGCCAATAAATACTTATTCGTTTTCACCTGAACATATCCATTCTTTCTTCATTCTTTCACATCACTAATATAATTATGAAAGTTTGAATGTTTATTATTCAATACACTTTAACGGTTGAACGGTCTTGGATGATGGCACGCAGGTAGACTACAGCTAGTATAGGCCATTAACTTATACTACTTTTTATCCTGGAACAAGGAATTGATGCGTGCAAAGCCACGAGTAAAACTAATTTAATAACGTAAGGCTGTAAGGGGCTTATATTATAATTATTGGTGATATTATGGTATTATTGGTAGGCAGTATTAACGATGTTTTCTAGCAGCTTTAGTTTTGGCAGTTTCAGCTTGCCCTTTTGGAAACAAACTTTTTTCTGAATACCTAACTGGTCTAACCTTTGCCACACGTCCAATAAATCGAAAATTCTATTTTATTTCAACGGTACTCACCCCGATACAAAAGACCCTTCACTGAGCTTCATTCAATAATTGCACAAGCCCGTCGGAAATGCATTTTTGATCCTATTACTACACAATATGTCAGATTTTCATATAAACGACCTATGCCACTTGAATCCTTTTTCAAAAGGCGAAAAAATTACAATTGGGGCTGAGTTTTCTGGGATTTTGGACTTTATAAGTATGCATTAGAGTGTAATTTAGGATTGACATTATACGTTTGAAATTGGAATTCGAAGGCGCGTGCCGGTCGACAGGGGTGCGCGGACGCTGCGCCGTTTCCGATCCCGCTTTTTTCAAAACGGAATTCCCTCAGTTGACGGTTAGTCGTCGTTCCGTAAAGGCATCAAACCTATTAATTTTATTTTTATAAGTGTCCTATAAGATACAGAACATTAGTGTGTTTCGTGTGAAATTAGTTTTAAGTTGTGTTAAGTACATAACATTCCAGTGAATTAATATAACATAGGATAAGGGGAAACAATACGCTTAAAATGGACTCACCAAAAATTGTTTATAAGTACTACTCAAACCCGGCATTTTGTTCACAAAGCGAGATAGTTTTCGCGCAAAAATCATGCGTGACCAAAATAGTGACACCGGAACGAAAGAGAATGCCGCCTTTGGGAGCGAATTCGCCGCGCAAAATGGAAATCAGCAACCGAATTTTGAGGACAGATATATCTGACAATCCTTTACGAATGACGCCAGCTGGCAAACACAAAGATGAACCCCCGGAACTACCACCAAAGCCTCTGAAATTCCAACACAGAACGTTTCATAGGCAGTCGTCATTGATATATAAACCAACACGAACAGTGAGGTGCCGCACTAGAAGCGAAGATCTAGAGATGGCTCAACTCAAACAGAAGAAGATGCAATACGACAGAAGCCTCAATATCGATGACTTAGAAGAGAACAGAGCGAAGCACAGATACGAAATTATCCAAGACCTAGAAGACATAGACTATTCACCAACAAAGAAAAGGATTGTAGAAGCAGACGCGTCAGAAATAGAAGAATACAACGTTGATGGACCAGGCGATAATGAACTTAAGGAGATTCCGACTGAAATCGTCAAAACAGTGAATGGAAAGACTCTTAGATATGCCATCGTTCCGTCTGACGACGAAGAGCCGAGGAAATGCAACGTTACCTTCACATCTCCGATGATGTCGCGAAAGAATTTGATAGCTACGCAAAAGTTACACGAGCTGCTATCGACCCCGAGAAAACTGAAGAGCTATGCGTCACAGCCATCCGTCCGTATGACGCCGAACAAAAACATAGAACCCAGATACGTAGCAACTCCTCAGAAGATGGTATCAAGTACACCAACTCATGGCGTGACACCGTCGAGGTCTTGCGCGAATTTGACTCTTTCTAGAAGTAATGCAACGTCTCCCATATCACCAAAGGCGCAGCAGAAGTTGAACTACGGTCTACCGGAAGAGTTCGAGAGACCTGACGTCTTTGTGACGAGCGTCAGAGAGAAAAGTAGGGATAGTTTCGAAAGAGACATGAGTAGGGAGAGCAGGAGAGATCGGAATACGAGAAAAGATAAAACAACTGCTGTTATTGTACCGAGGTTAGTACATTTTATAAAATAAACTTTATAAGTTTGTTCATTCATTCAGACATTCCTCCACATTTTGTATTCATCATTCATTCATACGCTCCCGCCTTTATTGCGGAAAGAGTAGGCAGAGGTGCAAACATTTCACACACATTTTGCCGACCTTATTTACTATTATTTTCATCCTATGAAGTGATAAGAGGCGAGCTTATCACCATATTGGGGGCAAATTCCAATCACGGGCAAATTGAAAAATTAACCCCGATCTCCTGCGCAGGCTGCAATGGGCAATTGCTCGCCCTAGTAGCCGTCTCCATAACCGCTATTGTTTTGATCTGCCGTTTTGCCGTACTAAATACGCCCGTCATTCGCCGCTACATAGAATGTGTTATCAATATAACAATATCTATTATCTATTACAAGCTCGACATTTTCAATGCATTTATTTCCCATATTAAAAGCAATTTTAGCCGGTAATTCTGCCCTCCCCTTTAATACGTTTATTATGTAAAATTACCGCCTTATACAGGGTTAATTTTAAAACACCAGCAACCTCGCAGGACCAGATAGCTGACCCCATACGGAACAACTTTTGTTCTACGAGTTTGGATATAACTCAATATATTTAAAAAAAATGATTTTACAAGTTTTTGTTGTGTAGTGTTCTTCTTGTAGACTGCGGCGCGGCGCGTCAGCTGCTCGGGCGTTGACCGTCAAAGGCGCTAGCCCGGTTCCCCACGCTTCGCGTGTTTGTTTACGTAATCTGCGATGCGCGTTGTAACATTCAAGACGGGAATTAAATGAATAGTTATTTTTGTATGAAAATAAAATCTAACAAATTATCAAAAGTCGTAGAACAAAAGTAGTAGCTTATAACCTTAGGAATCTACCCCTGCGAGGTTGCTGGTGTTTTAAAAATAACCCTGTATAGCAATTGCATCCCTTTTGTATATGTACTATAACATTATTGTACTTAGCGCAAATTTTCGTCGTTTTTTTTTGTCGTTCATATACCTAAGGCTTAGTGTTTTTTTAATTTCGTCTGGAAAGTCAATTGAACGGACCAGTTTTGTAGGCCATTTAATAACAATAAAAAAAAACTAACACAAATTAGCAGCGGTAAGCGGCGATAGCTCAGCGGGCAGTGGTACTTACTGTCGGGACGAAAGTCGCAGGTTCGAAACCAAGAGCATACACTTCTGACTTTTCTAAGTTACGTGTATATTCATTGTTAATTATCGCTTGCTTTAACGGTGAAGGAAACATCGTGAGAAAACCTGCATACCTGAGAACTCCATAAGATTTTTCGCCAACCCGCATTAGGCCAGCGTGGTGGACTAAGGCCTAACCCCTCAGTAGAGGAGGCCCGTGCCCAGCAGTGGGACATGTATAATACAGGACTAGTAAAAAAAAACACAAATTATGAGGCCGGGGAACTCAGAATTATAAAATTATAGCAAATAGATTTATAGCATAGCAATGGTATTCCATCCGCGTCTGGTCAGGTAAGAGCATTATGTAGGTATTTATTGGATTGGATTGTACCTCTATGTTTGCTATTAGGAAAAAGTACACAAGTTTTGTAGATAAACATTAAATTAATATCCAAAACATACACAAATCACGATGTAACTGTAACTCTTCATCGTTTAAATTGTCTTCAAAAACTCTACAGGTTTAGTAATTAATCCCCAACAAAAAGGGGGCTGATAATTTGGACTTCTTTGTCTGTCTTCTGTCTGTAGGTGTGTGTACATGTGCGTGTTTATTTTATAAGCTTGAATGACGAGAGGAGCACGCTCGCCTTTTGATAAGCGCGACGCCTGCCCATAAACAGCAACTTACAAACTACTGCATGCGTTCGTCACCCGAGATATTTTTTTTATAGCATAGGCCGGCAAACGAGCAAATGGGTCACCTGAAAGTAAGTGATCTCCACCGCAAATGTACGCCCACAATACCAGAAGAATCATGGGCGCGTTGCCGACCTTAAAGGAAAGTGGAGTAGTGAGTTAGGGATTGGGAAGGGGAAAGGGATTTGGGCTTCCAGATATATCACTCACCATACGAAACGCTGCAGTAAGCCGCTAATTTACTTCGTTTTTCTGTGAAACAGTGGTAACGACCCGGTCGAGCCGGCCCATTCATCCTGTAGACAAAACTGTCTTCAGCTTCGCTCTACCACTCAATAAATAAGGCTCCGAGATATAAGTTGTTAAGCCTCACAATTTCCTCATTGCAGGGTCGCACCACCTCCATCCACATACTCCGACGATACCTACAAGTCACTGTCGATAGTCAAGAACCCAGCGAGCGCGTCCCTAACAATTGCAACCCTGATGCTGACCATGTGTGGAGCGCTCAGCACTGGACTTAGCTTCTACATGATGTATGCTGTAAGTATCTTACCAGAGAGGAGTTGGGTTGGTCGGTATATCCAGATACTATGCCGGCATAATTCTGGCAACCATTGAGCGAAAGTCAGCTTCTCGATAGTTTTTTTTTTTTTTTTTTTATCCTGGGTCGGCAGAATGACTACGCCACACCTGATGGTAAGTGTAGCGCAATCCAGGAATAGTGTCGACCAAAGACAAACAGTGTGTCTATCGTTGGTCGGCACGATCATGCCGGCCTGCCTAACTGCTTCTTCACACTCCGTATAAAGGACCCAATATTATAGGAAGGAGGGAACACGTGTGCCGGCAAACTATTCCACAGCTTAATGGTCCGGCAGAAGTAAGAATTTGCGAACTTTTTAGTTCGAGCCGAGATGGAGGAGACCACGAAGCTGTGGTAACGCAAGCCAGCACGCGTGGTTCTGTTAAGGAAAGGTGAGGATGGGATAAGGTTAAACAATTCTTCGGAGCATTCACCGTGATACAGACGGTACAAGACGCTCAGTGAGGCAATGTCCCTCCGCAATTGTAGCGGTTCTAAGTGTCTTGTAACGTCTGCATCATTTACAATGCGGACAGCCCGACGCTGCAATCCGTCCAAGGCATCAAGTAAGTATTGGGCGGAACCGTCCCAAAGGTGCGAACAGTACTCCACACCCGGCCGCGCTTGCGCTTTGTATAAGCGGTAAAGCTGACCGGGAGTAAAAAACCGTCGCACCCTGTTCAGGATTCCGACCCTGCGTGAAGTGGCGGATATTACGCCCTCGATGTGGTTCCTTGGATAGTCGACATTATACGCCTGTACTTACCACCAGGTGCAGTGTAGTTCAGCTTACCTTGCTAGGATAAAAAATCATCCTGATGGTATGCACAGTACAGCCAACTGCCCAAACACAATATTGACCGTCGAAAGACGTTACGTCGATTATAGACCTGAAATAATTATTTAAATATTGGTTAATGTGATTCGTCTGATCTCTACTAGGCAACCATTTATTGAGGTGCTCATAGTCAGGTGCAACCATTAATCAGTAAATGATTAGAGAGTTTAGTAACCCTTAGTGATGTCAGTCTATAGACCATTTAGCGGTATTTTATCTGAGCGTCTACGTGCTTCAGAGGGCACGTATAAACTCAGTCTCGGCTGTTATCAACCGACAGCAGGTGGCTTGGAAACTTTGTTGGCGATTAACTATTCGAAGAAAGACCGTTTCGTAGAAATAAAACTTGTAAGTTCTTGATCGATTTAAAGTTAAGACACGAGATAATCAAGCACCTCGATTATAACATTTTACGCTAAATTAATTTGAATTTTTTTTGTTCCAGATTGGACGTCGTTACTATCTAGATTTCAGCGTGCTATCTGGTTTCACCTGCTTTGTACTGGGTATGCTGGGTTTTAGGTCTAAAAGGCAAAGACTGCTACCAAACAGGAATTATGTTTCTGGTAAGTACATTTTTAATAATCAATAGCTTGGATAAATTGATCCGAGACCAATGCGACAGATTTACTGGGTAGGTGTTGTAGTCTTTTACGCGACAGTCGTGCGGTCTGGATTGTTACCAGAGCTTTGTCTATTATAGTCACCTAGCAATGGTATGTCAGCTCTGTTATGTTCTGGTTTGAAAGACTTTGAAGTTAGTGCGAGTTACGGGCACGAGGCAACATCTCTAATAGCTCGTGATTATGATGTGGTGTTGCTACTGTTAATGGGCATGTGTAGCGGTTACCATCAGGCGAGCGAACTACTCGTCTAATCATTCAGAAAATTTAAACAAAGAACACAATTAAAATCACTTAGACTATCTAGGAAAAAGCATTTAACTCTCAATAGATACTCCTGAACAAATAAACCCGGTAGAAATCTGTTTTACGTTCATTTTTTTTTCATTTCAGGATACATTGTGCTGTCGTCATTCTCCTTGCTCAGCGCGTTTGGTCTCCTTCTGCTCCTCTCCATGCAGCCACGACCTGGTACAGCACTGAATGACATCACTTCCGCAGCCGTCTGTTGTGTTAGTGTGCTGTCCCTCTGCGTAGCTTCTATAGGGGCTGTTGCCTCTTACTGCTGCGTAACGGATCCACCAGACAATCGGGTCGCGAGTGTCCAATACTGATGATGAAGTGTCCATGACTGGGGTTTCGATAGTGTTTTATTATAATCGAGACGACTGTGAGAATATCGATGTGTCTCCGATAATTCTATATCGAATTCTAAGATTCAATGACTGCGGCGCGTGTGGCTCTTGCGGCGTGTTTAGGTGTACGATCACCCAAAATTAGATCGGCCGTTGGTGAGGGACAATTTCTGTGTGATAAATTGAGGGGGATCAAGATTATTTATTATGTTACGAAATTAATTAATTACAGACTTCGGTTTTACAATTATATACGTGTAGTTATCAGATAGCTATTTTCTATCCGGCTATGTCATTACTGAGTAAATGTTTTATTAATTAAAAATACTTACTTCCCTATATTTAGTTAATGTTATTTATTAACATCCACGATTAGATTAGATAAAATAAAAATTATGGTTAAATTTATTTCAAAATATTGATTACTTGTGTATCGATAAATTTGAATAGCAGCTAACGCTTATGTGAGTTTGTAGATTTTTAAATATTATTTGTAAAAGGCAGCACATTTGATATGCATGGCCTTGTGGCAGAACTTCGAAGCTTAATTAGTTTTAATGGTTACTTCCTCTATATTCAAGTTACTAGGTATATGAAGGTTATTGAGAAATTTTGAATTAAGATTAGGAAAGTATGTACCATCCTACGACGAAGCAGAATCACGATATTAATTTATGTTTCGACTCTAAAGGAGTAAAATAATTATACAAATTTTATTTCATTATCTATAATAAAATGCCAAAAATGTAATCGATAATATTTGGGTGTACTTATTTTATTGTGATTGTTGGAGAATAAATAAATTTTTATGTACTTATATAACTGTGTGTTATTTTACAGTTTTAATTAAACAATATAACTAGCATTTTTTCACAATTTGATTGGTTGATATCCGAGATGACAAATCCTAGTTCGGGTAATCATATTAACAACTCGCCTTTAAGTTATTCGATCAGGAAAATCGTTTTAATGGCTATGAAACTGTTAAAGCGATAGGATTGTCATCTATGGCATTATGCTCCGTGCACTAGTTCCATCTATGCCTATGCTTTCTGGATTCAGGCGTGAGCTAATCTTATTCACTATTTTTAATAGAGAACTTTGATAATAATAAGATTGAAAATAGCAGTAAGGAATCTATAACGTGAAAGAAAAATAAAATTTACGGTAACTCTTGGCATAAGGTCTATTTCACAGTGTTCGAGTAAGATTAAACTACAAATCGAAGTTATTTTCGACACTGCATATTCTAATAACAACAATCTTTCTTTCGATATATTAAATGTCAGTGTAACATCAATTCCTTAGATAAAGGAACTCTGTCTACGATCAATTCAACTTTCGTAATTGTATTAAAGTTACACTCTGACCAGTGGCGTAATTAAAGAGAAGAGTGGCGGTGTCAGGGCTAGCAAAATGCCACGGGCCCCGATGCCGCGCGCTAAGAAGTAACCTAACATTTTTAACAAAATTAAGTAAAATTTATACTTTTTTATAAGAACTTAAAATCAATTATAGTTAGATACAATTAAATACCGTAATATACAAATTCAAATAAATTATTTAGATTTCGCTTTCATAAGAAAAGGATCAATTTTAGATCGTATCCATTGGTTGCTTAATTTTTTGTCGCGGTAATTTGGTGACACGAGCAAGCCAGTGATGCTTGGGGAATTCCCGCATTTTGTTAACCGAGAAAGTACTTTTTCTGAAGGTTGGTACTGCGAGTTTATTATTGTTGGAATTATGTCTTTACAATAGCGGTTACACAAAATGTAGAGCAATAGTCGATAATTAATCAAAAAAGAAAAATCTTGACGCCAAATACCCACTAGACTCTTTAATGTTACTCTCACAGTTTCTAATTGTTATTTAGTTTTTCGTGGCCAAAGAGAAAAGGCATACAGCAATGGTTCAAGTCCGAAAGGAATTTAGACTTGAACCATTGATAAATTTCCGTTGAAACTACACTAGTTAAAGGGCCTCATCCAAGCCCCATCAGACAAATTAGCCACATTGTAATTTGCACACATTTGCAAGTTACGCCATTGACTCTGACACTTAATATACCGTAATAAAGATAATATGTCTCAACTAATCAATAGTGTGACTTTTTTTAATGTGTTTTTATATTTTATTTGGTAAAAAGGATTTAATAGGAACAAGTGATTTTTTTTATTAAAGAAAACATGAGCACGTAGCTGCGTGAAAAGAAACGTATGTTATTGGCAAATACTTACGTCAATGTCAATTTTGTTCCGTATTTCCAAATTAGGTTCTTTTATATTTTTAGCATTATCTCCATAAACTTGCTGTAAATTTGTGCTACTAATAGTTTGGTTAAGATATTGGAACATAACTCGAACCCCATTCAATTGAGATTTGAGATTTGTACATAAATTTTTATGCATCTATTGTGCTAATTTGATAACAGTTTGATAACATTATTTCTAATTAATGAAATCACAGATGCAACTTACAATTGATAGTATGTAGTGTATTTTCATGTGTGTGAACGCCCATCGAATAATGTGATAAAAAGTTTTCAATAATTTATGTAAAAACAAGTAGGTTTGTCACCCTTTGTTGTTTTGTTTACGCCAATCGAATTATGATAAGAACTTATTCTCTTGTATCGTGGTGGTTTTCTATTAATTTATTATTAGTAAAAAGATTTTATAAACTATTTATGTGTTGCTAAGTATGCATAGTAATTTTGCTTTGAAACCTTTTATCAATTTGGCTTCTCTTTATATTCATATTACTAATGGTTTACTTTGTTGGGTACAGAATCAATTAAATAATCTTATATAAATTAAATACAAAAAGTAGATATGTCAGGGGTCCTTTGACCCTAATGTTTGAAGGTCAATTTGAAGCGATTCATTTGTGTAATAAAAACACTATAAAGTTTCGTCATGCGTTTGCATCATAAAAAAGTCAAAATACATTTCTCAATCTCTCAAAAGACTCAATATGTTATTCCTAAAGTGCATTCCAATATTATGAGTTGTGTAGTTTGTCTGACTTTTGTTTGTAATTTTTCCAAATGTTTTTCATGGACTCTACTCCGGAACCATAATTTTTGAAGTGAAATTACATATTAAAACATTTTTGTTGGTATTAATTTTAATGAGCCAGTCCTGTGTACCATGGTTCATGTGGACGGTATTGATGTCTAAAATTTCCCATTCCTGTTTATTTTTGGTAGATTTACCTCACAGGAAGTTGTTTCTTAATGTATTTGTCATTGAATAGTTTATTATGTATTTCCTTCCAATTATTATACTAAATATATACCAGCTCTTGGTTGCTGGGTCCCAATGAATACTTTGGTCTAGGATTAAACATTGCTTTCCAATCATTTTTACTATAGACATTGGTGAAATCACCAATACATGGTGGAGCCATAACCAACAAAAAGAACAAGAAACATTGCTTTATATAATCTAAAAATATCTATGATTTGAAAATACAACCAGGAATAATATAGATTTGTTTTGTTTTTGTTTTGTGAAGTGAAGAAGAAATTTCAGAATCGATTTAGTAGTTCGAGAGATTGCCCTCTACAAACAAGGTCACAACCTTAAAAACATTGCCTCTATGTAATGTGTTTATGTATATGACAGTCATATAGTTTTATGTAATTTTTACCAAAGTAATAAATTCTGCTGTATTTTAAAATAACCTTTTTTTTATCCTGGCTCGGCAAAGTGACTACACTACACCTGATGGTAAGTGTAGCGCAATCCAAGAATAGTGTCGACCAACGATAAACAATGTGTCCATCGTAGGTCGGCAAGATCATGCCGGCCTGCCAAAGGGCCAAGAGGGAGGGGAAGGAAAAGGGATGGGAAAAGGTTAGGATCAGGGGGCAAGCCCCCTGGCGAGCACCGGATATACACTGGCTGACCCTGGAACGCGACCCACACAAGGTGTGCCACTATGACAGGTTTTAGCACCAGTGTACTGTGGTCGCTATCCGGTCGGATACAAGTATCCTCCCACCAGAAAACATAACTATGTTTGGTACAGTTAACACTAAAAATCATTGACCACATCCAGATTTACAAAAATCTTATACATCATAGGATATATTCGTCGACAATAAGACTAGCGCCAAAATTGGATGATGGTACTAAAGGGTCATTAATTAATTAAATTTGTTTAACAGATGCTATTAGGCATTATCATTAAAATTTCAACCATCCAAATAATGACATAAGATAATTTACGAGTGAGTACTAATGATTGCAGAGGTCAGGATGTCCGACCCATACATCAGGGAGGCGGCAGAATCCATCCTCAGCAGTGTCACAACACCACCGTACAGGACCCTGAGTGAGTCACTTTTAATAATAGTTTTTTAACGCCCAACGCAAGAGGGAGTTGTCGTAAATTTGAAACATTTCGCACGTTTTCAAGAACAAAGGGCTTTTTACTATGCGTAATTTCCTATACCTATGAAGAATATTCGGGTATGTAGACGACGTTTTCTTCGACCTTATAACGAGCGGTAATATAACAATATCTTAACATTTACTTTTGAAAATAAAACCTGACTGGATAGCGACCACTTTACATATGGTGAAAAACCCGTCATAGTGAGTGAGACTCGTTGAGGCTAGTCGTATTCCAGTAACTTCGGGCCAGCATAAATTTGCCAATGGTTGAGCAACGCTATGTTTTCTTGACAGTCGATATTGAATTTGGACTGCACTGTACTTAACGTGGCATGTTGGTCAGCACTAGCACGCGATATCCAATATAAAAAAAAAAGTGTGCGTCTCGGGACGCTCGACAGAAGTGATAACTTAAACTAATGTGGGTTAAAGTGAGAGCGGAGGAGCCTGCCTACTGCTGCCTTATGCGAGAGAGAAAGGGAAGCCAGAGTGGCGCCGTAACGCGTTACGTTACGAAGTTCGGTCAAAGTCATGTCAAAGCCCTGTCAAACTTCTGGCAAATTCCTGTCAAAGTCCGGTAAAAGTCCGGTCAAAGTCCTGTCAAAGTCCGGTCAAGGTCCTGTCAAAGTTTGTCATAATCCGGTCAAAGCCCGGTCAAAGCCCTATCAAAGTCCTGTCAAAGTCCGGTTGAAGTCCAGTTTAAGTCCGGTCAAAGCCCTATCAAAGTTCGGTCGAAGTCCGGTTAAAGTCCGGTCAAAATCCGGTCGAAGTCCGGTCGAAGTCCGGTCAAATACCGGTCAAAGTCCTGTCAAAATCCGGTCAAAGTCCTGTCAAAGTCCGGTCAAAGTCCGGTCGAAGTCCTGTCAAAGCCCTATCAAAGTTCGGTCGAAGTCCGGTTAAAGTCCGGTCAAAATCCGGTCGAAGTCCGGTCGAAGTCCGGTCAAATACTGGTCAAAGTCCTGTCAAAATCCGGTCAAAGTCCTGTCAAAGTCCGGTCAAAGTCCGTTCGAAGTCCAGTCAAAGCCCTGTCAAAGTCCGGTCAAATACCGGTCAAAGTCCTGCCAATATCCGGTTAAAGTCCAGTCAAAGTAATGTCAGTCTTGTCAAAATCCGGTCAAAGCCCTATCAAAGTCCGGTCGAAGTCCGGTTAAAGCCCAGTCGAAATCCGGTCAAATATCGGTCAAAGTCCTGTCAAAGTTTGTCAAAATCCGGTCAAAGCCCTATCAAAGTCCGGTCGAAGTCGGGTTAAAGCCCAGTCGAAATCCGGTCAAATATCGGTCAAAGTCCTGTCAAAGTTTGTCAAAATCCGGTCAAAGCCCGATCAAAGTTCGGTCGAAGTCCGGTTAAAGTCCGATCAAAAACCGGTTGAAGTCCGGTCAAATACCGGTCAAAGTCCTGTCAAAGTCCTGTCAAATACCGGTCAAAGTCCTGCCAAAATCCGGTTAAAGTCCAGTCAAAGTCTTGTCAAAATCCGGTCAAAGCCCTATCAAAGTTCGGTCGAAGTCCGGTTAAAGCCCGATCAAAATCCGGTCGAATTCCGGTCAAATACCGGTCAAAGTCCTGTCAAAGTCCTGTCAAATACCGGTCAAAGTCCTGCCAAAATCCGGTTAAAGTCCAGTCAAAGTCTTGTCAAAATCCGGTCAAAGCCCGGTCAAAGTCCTGTCAAAGTCCGGTTAATGTCCGGTTAAAATCCTGTCGAAGTGTGTCATAATCCGGTCAAAGTTCGGTCGAAGTCCGGTTAAAGTCCGGTCAAAATCCGGTCGAAGTCCGGTAAAATACCGGTCAAAGTCCTGTCAAAATCCGGTCAAAGTCCTGTCAAAGTCCGGTCGAAGTCCGGTCAAAGCCCCATCAAAGTTCGGTTGAAGTCCGGTTAAAGTCCGGTCAAAATCCGGTCGAAGTCCGATCAAATACCGGCCAAAGTCCTGTCAAAATCCGGTCAAAGTCCTGTCAGTCCGGTTAATGTCCGGTTAAAATCCTGTCGAAGTGTGTCATAATCCGGTCAAAGTTCGGTCGAAGTCCGGTTAAAGTCCGGTCAAAATCCGGTCGAAGTCCGGTAAAATACCGGTCAAAGTCCTGTCAAAATCCGGTCAAAGTCCTGTCAAAGTCCGGTCGAAGTCCGGTCAAAGCCCCATCAAAATCCGGTCAAAGCCCTATCAAAGTTCGGTCGAAGTCCGGTTAAAGTCCGATCAAAATCCGGCCGAAGTCGGGTCAAATACCGGTCAAAGTCCTGTCAAATACCGGTCAAAGTCCTGCCAAAATCCGGTTAAAGCCCAGTCAAAGTCTTGTCAAAATCCGGTCAAAGCCCGGTCAAAGTCCTGTCAAAGTCCGGTTAAAGTCCGGTTAAAATCCTGTCGAAGTGTGTCATAATCCGGTCAAAGCCCTATCAAAGTTCGGTCGAAGTCCGGTTAAAGTCCGATCAAAAACCGGTTGAAGTCCGGTCAAATACCGGTCAAAGTCCTGTCAAAGTCCTGTCAAATACCGGTCAAAGTCCTGCCAAAATCCGGTTAAAGTCCAGTCAAAGTCTTGTCAAAATCCGGTCAAAGCCCTATCAAAGTTCGGTCGAAGTCCGGTTAAAGTCCGATCAAAATCCGGTCGAATTCCGGTCAAATACCGGTCAAAGTCCTGTCAAATACCGGTCAAAGTCCTGCCAAAATCCGGTTAAAGTCCAGTCAAAGTCTTGTCAAAATCCGGTCAAAGTCCTGTCAAAGTCCGGTTAATGTCCGGTTAAAATCCTGTCGAAGTGTGTCATAATCCGGTCAAAGTTCGGTCGAAGTCCGGTTAAAGTCCGGTCAAAATCCGGCCGAAGTCGGGTCAAATACCGGTCAAAGTCCTGTCAAATACCGGTCAAAGTCCTGCCAAAATCCGGTTAAAGCCCAGTCAAAGTCTTGTCAAAATCCGGTCAAAGCCCGGTCAAAGTCCTGTCAAAGTCCGGTTAAAGTCCGGTTAAAATCCTGTCGAAGTGTGTCATAATCTGGTCAAAGCCCTATCAAAGTCCGGTCGAAGTCCGGTTAAAGTCCGGTCAAAGTTCGGTCAAAGTCCGGTCAAAGTCCGGTCGAAGTCCGGTCAAATACCGGTCGAAGTCCGGTCAAAGTCCGGTCTAAGTCCGGTCTAAGTCCGGTCAAAGTCCGGTCAAAGTCCGGTCTAAGTCCGGTCTAAGTCTGGTCAAAGTCCGGTCAAACACCGGTCAAAGTCAGGTTAAAGTCCTGTCAATGTCTTGTGAAAGTCCGGTCAAATTCCGGTCAAAGTCCGGTCCAAACCGACTGGTGTGGCACTGCGTGCCGCCACCTGCGACTTCGAAATAATCGATGTTCCAGGGAGGTCGGCTAACGCTGGCTGGTCGATGGACCGCTCGCGTTACGGAACGTTTCGATTCACCCTCCCATAAGAAGTTATCACTTCAAAAAATTATTGCAGCTCGATCCTTCGACATAATATGGATGAAAATTATTTCGCGCAAATCATAATGGAGTCACGGAATAATAATATTGAAAACTATAAATACAGTCAACCTGGGTAACTTAAGCTTTCAATGTAACATTGACTCACTAACTTGTATTTGAACGTTTAATTTTTTGTCTTCTTACTGATACACTGTATAATAATAAGTTGTTTAATTTATGAAAGTAAAAAGTGTTTTTAAACGAAACCTGCAGTGACAATTGATATTTATCAAATATATATTTTTTTCTCACCATTCAAAATTTGGGCGGTAAACAGAGTTAGAAATATACTTGCTAATAAGTTGTGTATAGCAATTACTACAGAAGAACTACAGAAGGCGAGTTCAGTTTTATGTTGAAGAATCATATGTTTTTTATGTAATAACACTGAAATATCCCGCGATATTGATAGATTTTTTAAAAAATCTTTAATTAATCTTCGAGCCGTTTCATTTTCAGACCATTTGGGGTAACATTAGCTAGGGGCGAGGACAGACAATGCGTGAAAATTTCAATTATGAAAAAAGTTTTGAAGGGTGGAAGTGGCCATCAAAGCATGACATATTTAATTGTCACCCCCGAAATATAGTTAGTCAATTTGGAGGATCTAAAATCACAAAACGAGGCGATTCTTATGCGATTGATGATCAATTTCTATACATGGTATGGGGGAATTGAGGGCCGATATTATGTCTCTTTTTTATATGTGATTGAGTTTGTTTTATTATTTTTTATTATTTTAGGCATTGCTCAGTAATTATAAGTACATCAAAACCTGATTAATACAATAATAACTTGATTTAAGAGGTCCATAAAATAGAAGTTGATTTCGATAAACCAGGCAGTTTAATATTGTATTAATATGGCAACCCTACGTTGCCACTAAAAAGGAGATAGTGATATAAACGAAATGTATTTTTTTTATCAATATGACAAGCTAATCTTACCGAGGAGTAAAAAAAACTACATAAATTAGAGATTTTCTTCATCAACTCCTCATACTTATTAATGTTACCCAAATGTCAGTGTAACTTTGGCTCACCAAATTTTTGGTAATTTAAGGGTCTTTTATTTATCGTTTTGATAAATAACACAGGAATTTAGATTATAGAGGCCAATATCCCACTAGAAACACTCATTTAGGACAAATAACAATAAAAGTAAATCCGTACTGCTATAAATTACCTCTAAAGTGAGCCAAAGTTACCCAGGTTGACTGTATTGCTTTTAGATTTAAGTTTTAATGTGTATAATGACTAATTTGGGAGAAACCTATCATTTTTTTAAAATTTATTGTTTCAAAATCATCCACTTTACGAATCCACTCGGATAGGGAGAATAAGGGAAAATTCGTGGACCAAGCGATGTCCACTCGTTGACCACGCGAAGTTCACTGGTTGATCTCGCGACGTTCACAAGTAACAACGCGTCGTCCACCCGTTGACCACCTGTCGACAACGAGTTGACGTCGAACGACGAGGCGGTGCTGGTCGGGTGCCGGGTGGCTCTAATGAGCTATGACCTTAAGACTCTTGTACCACCTTTTTGAGTGGTAGAGCCACGCTGTAGACTGTTTTGTCTACAGCATGAATGGGCTGGCTCGACCGGGTCGTTAACACTGTCTCACAGAAAACCGACGTAAAGTAGCGGCTTGCTGCTGCGTTTCGTACGGTGAGTGAGATATCCGGAAGCCCAAATCCCCTCCCCTTTCCAATCCCAAATTATCCCTTTCCTTTAAGGTCGGCAACGCGCCCATGATTCTGATATTGTGGGCGTACATGGGTGGTGGAAATCACTTACCATCAGGTTACCTACTTGCTCGTTTGCCGGCCTATGCCATAAAAAAAAAAAAAAACCAACCAACGTTTATTTCCACAGCCCACTCGCAGTCAGTGAACCTGATGGCGGAGGAGCTGGTGGCGAGGTACCGGCCCGGCGGCAAGATGTCTTCAGTGAGACGGTTCTTCTGTCTGTTTGTCACGTTCGATCTGCTGTTCACGAGTCTCATGTGGTTGATATGTGTTATGGTATGTAGAATATACACCTTGCATTTACCCATTCTTTTTTTTTCTTTATAGGCTTGCGGTTGCTATCTATACAAGGTGGTAGGTCCCTCGTATGCGGGAAGCCGTCTGGGTTGGTACCACCGCGCCGTCTATTTCTGCCGTCAAGTAACAGTGTGTAAGCACGGTTTGAAGGACATTGGAGCCAGTGAAATTACTGGCCATTATTTTCAATAAAAGCAATTTTTTTAGTGTTTCTAAACTTCTTTTTTTACAGATGCGAGGCGAGACGCTCGAGCAAATATTCGATAAGGAAATATTAAAATACAATATAAAGAGTTCCTTGTTCGATATAGTTTTAGTGGCTTTAATACGTTTTGTGTTCCTTTTGTTATTCTACGCCGTGTTGTCGATAAACAACTGGACAGTCATTGCGGTGAGTAAATATGTTTTTTATAGCATAAGCCGGCAAATAAGTAAGTGGGTCACCTGATGGTAAGTGATCTCCACCGCCCATGTACGCCCTACTTGAATCATAGGCGTGTTGCCGACCTTAAAGGGAAGGGATTGGGAAGGCAGGGGATTTGGGCATCCGGATATCTCACTCACCGTACGAAACGCAGCAAGAAGCCAGTACTTTACGTCGGTTTTATGTGAGACAGCGGTAACGACCCGGTCGAGCTGGCCCATTCATGGTGTAGTAGGTAGGTCCCTCGTATGCGAGAAGCCGTCTGGGTTGGTACCGGCGGCGTTATTTCTGCCGCCAAGCAACAGTGTGTAACCACTGTTGTGTTTCGGTTTGAAGCACATTGAACCCAATGAACTTGCTTGGCATTATGAGACTTAATATCTTATACCTTGGGGTGACGAGCGCAGTTCAGTGCCATGCAGTGCTTTGTAATTCAAAGTTTTGTGTGGTCGTGCTTCTGTTTATGGGCAGGCGTTGCGCTTACCATCAGGCGGGCGCCTTGTTCGTCTTGTCATTCAATGAAATAAATAAATAAAATATTTTTTGTTTCAGTTATCAACGAGCGGTACGTGTGCGTTCCTAATAGCCAAAGTATTTGTTTACGATGTGAGTATTTACTGTATATTAATAAACACAATGTTAACATAAGTATATTAATTAGCATTCTTTAGGTACGCAACCCTATGTCGTTTAGCGACCTCTATTAAAACTGACATGTTTTAATACCTTCAGATTGTTATAGGGGTAGTTTTCAATTTTTAATTACATATAACATTTTTTACCTAACAGAAAATAAAAGGTACGACAAAGAAACCCTGTATTTAAAAAATCGGAATTGATCAAAGAAGTTCGCAGTTTTATTATTTTAATATTGATAAGAGCAAAAGTGGGTGCATAGTGGGAACATCTAGCTATCTCGCTCGCACGCGCTCCGGCCATTTTGCACAGTGACGTCAAGGTTCGCTACGACTGCTATTTGACAAATACGCCTGCCATCAGAATTGAATGGCTTGTAACTTATTAATTTTTGGACAGATTTATGCACCGACTGCCTCGGTGGCGTAGTATTTCGTACGCAGTACGACAGCTGTGCCGAGGTCTCGGGTTCGATCCCGGGGTCGGGTCAAATGTTATTGGGATTTTTATCACAAAATGCTCAGTATTGGCCGAAATCTGGGATATGGTCCGGTATGGCGATAGCCTCGCCCCTATCACATCATGGGACGAAAATACGCTCGGCGAAATGTAGGTGTACTGGTTACATCTCTGCCTACCCCTTCGGGGATTACAGGCGTGAGTGCGTATAGATTTATAACATTAATTCTGCAATTAGTTTTGGGTAATGTATCTTCTTTACATAGTATAAAATGAAGTCGCTTCCGCTGTCTGTTCGCTTAGATCTTTTAAACTACTCAACGGATTTGAATGCAGTTTTCAGCAATAGATAGAGTCATTTATGAGGAAGGTTTATATGTATATCTCGCTATGAACCATGGGAGCAGGGCAGTAACATGCAGGTGATACAGCGAGGGACAGCTAGTATTGTTATAAATAAATAAAAAAAACACGCGATTCAAGTACTCTAGTGGAATATGTATGTATGTATGTATTTTTGTCCCAACAGTGGCCAAATGCAGCCCAGCCTGTGTACCAAGTGTTCCTAATCCTGACTTCGTTCACGCTGTCCTGGGGCGAGGCGTGGTTCCTGGACTTCAGGGTACTGCCACAGGAGCAGGTCCTCGACACTATATGTAAGTCTCATAATCAAATACATTACTGCTTTTTTATAACATAGTGGACGGACCGCTAATCGGACATGTGGGTCACCTTAAAGCAAGTGACGAATTTAATTTTGGATAATTTATATAAATAATAATTATTGGTCAAATTACCATAGATGTGTTAAATAATTAACGTAAATTAATTAACGAACTATAATACGCACATGCAAAAAAATAAAACACGTGAATGATACACCACGTTTTTTATGACACATTTTCCGAAGGCTTCGTTATACGCAGGCGCAAAGACACGTGATAGCATACTTATAATCTATCTCATTCTCTCGCAGGATAAATCCTATTTATGAATATGTTTGTCTCTCTGTCGTGACGCATTTTCGTTTCATCGAATTTCAAATGATAACGATTCTAAAGAAGTTTTACTTAAAAAAATATTGTGTCTCAAGCATGGGCCGAATAAAGCTTTCCTTTCTTTATGTATTTTTGTCTCCAGTACAGCGCGGAGTTTCGGAGCGAAGTCCGTTAGTGGCGCCACAGGCGACGGGAGCTCACTCTCAGTACGCGGAGTCCACGGTCAAGTGGTTCTCACCCGTCGAGACTCCGGAGTCGAGTCCCCGGCCGAGAAGGCCTGGGGAACAGGTCATACTCACCCAGGAGCAGGTACGCAGTGATTATATGTGTCCATTAAAAAAAATTAAAAGTGTGTGTGTGTGTGTGATACAGACATGGCAGAAGTGAAACCTCAGAATAATTAACATAAATTAGTTCACCAACGAATTTTATTACGCAAATGCAAAAAGATTAAACACGTGAATGATACATCACGTTGTTTATGACACATTTTCCGAAGGCTTCGTTGTACGTAGGCGCAAAGACACGTGATAGCATATCTCATTCTCTCGCAGGCTAAATTCTATTTATGAATATGTTTGTCTCTTTTTATTGTCGCTTTTTTGTTTCATCGATTTTTTAAATCACAGCGGTGCTAAAGAAGTTTGATTTCAATAATTTTTAGTGGTAGGGGCCACGGTGTAGACACTTGTCTACAACATAAAGGTGCCGGTACGACCGGGTTACCACTGTCTCACAAAATAAGTAAAAAATATTAAATTTATATAATTTAGTTATTATGATAAACCGACCAATGACTTGGATAAATTGTTATAAATAACACGGTAGAGGTCTCGTCAAATTAAATGCCGCTTTGAAGAGATAATATGCTTTTTGATAAGGTAAGTAATTTTTTTCTATATTAAATACACTGTCGGCTTCCGTAGCGCATTAGGCGGCTAAGATGCGAGAGGCCGCGGGACCGCAAGTCCCTCGTAGTTCCTGATACCCACGATACAGGTTTGTGTGCTACTGTTCAGTGTATTATTATTATTATGTACAGTACTCGTTATTTTAAAAGGTTCTTTTTTAATATAAGTACTAGCGGACCCGGCCACGCGTTGCTGTGCCTAAGGTATATGTTAAATTATATTGTAGTAAACCATTCAATACAGTATACGCCATCTATTCGATATTTATGAAACTTACAGATAATTATAACTCTTTTTTCATATAACAAATAATATACAATAAAAAAAATTGTCTGTCATAGAAACTGCTGATAGAAGTTTAAACTTAAGTATATTTATTGAGAACTCACTCTCAACTCAACTCTACTCTACTACATTGCACTGCAGTCCAGTCCAGTCCAGTCCCCCGTCCAGTTGGGTCCCCAGTCCAGTCCGGTCCCCGGTTCAGTTCGGTCCCCAGTCCAGTCCGTTCTTATTATTATTAATTTGCAAATTATTCAATGTTTATTCTACGGGAATATATAATAGTGGGAAATTTTAATTCTCGCGCTGGCAACATCATTTTAAATGTCACCCTGATAATAACCGCATAACTTAATAGAGTAGACCGTTCTTGCGGAAAACATCGATTCTTAGAATCGAATCTGATTGGCAGCATTAGCATCGATTTTATGTGGTATAAATTATTGATTAGAGTGTTGGAAAGTTATTTTGTTGAATATATCCATTGAATATGAATACATTAAGTATTTTAATTATTGTAATTTAATAAATTTTATACTTATAACTTATAATATGTAATAATTAATGGAGATTGCATTTTTAGTTTAAATATTAATTGTATAGTCTTAATATTATAATAACACTATAGTTTTGCTGCTAGATCGAAAGTCCCTAAAATATTAAAAATTATGAGCCATAGTTCCCTTATCCTTACGCTAACTCAGCACAGACCATCGAGATTCAAATAATATTTCAATCAAAATATTACAAAATATGCTTAATTTACCTGAACCATTTTTATTAAACAGCGATAACTCAGAAGGGAATGGTACGTACTGTCAAGACGAAAGTTGCGAGTTAGAAACCGGCCCCAATAGCATGCACCTCTGACTTTTCTAAGTTACGTGTGTATTAATTGTTAATTAACGCTTGCTTTAACCTATGAAACCTGCGTACCTGAAAAGTTCTCTGTACAAATTTTGAAAGTATGTGAAGTCTGCCAACTCGCGTTAGGGGAGCGTGGCAGACTAAGGCCTAACCTCTCTCTCATTCAGTACATGTGGCCAGTGGCCAGCAGTGGGACGTGTATAATACAGGCCTAATATCATTAATATTACACATTTATATAACTCAAACTGCGTTACTAATCATTTCGTAGCTGTATATCGATGTTGTAAATCGATTTTACTGTAGAGTAAAAATCGATTGGTTAAATCATTGACAGTTTATCTCTACGATTCTTTAGTGTAATACGTAAACAAGTTCCAATGTAGATTATTGTGTTATTATTAATTGTCAATAGTGTATCAATAAGTATTTTTAGATTCAGTGCTAACGTTCTACACAATAGTGAAAAAACTGTGCCATTAGTAATTTAGTATTCATGAATATTGTTTATATTATTAGGTGTGACATTTAGCATTAATTGGCCAATTTAATCTTAACTAACCTGGGGTTGCCATCCGTCGAAAAAAAACCTATATTTTTCGGAAAAATTGTTGAACGTTCGTGTCTATTTAAAAATGTAAACGATTGTTAAATAAACATTCTCGATTGGTTTAAGTGTTTCGAAAACTCACATTGTTCACGAGTCACGGCTATTCTTTGGATATACACGTGTATACTAAAAGACGTATTATGAATATGATATTTATTATTGCAAACAAGCAAAGGAGTTACAAAACCAATAGAATGATGAATGCATTGCTGACTTTTAGGGATACACCTAACAGTCAAAATTTTTTAGTGGTAGAGCCACGCTGTATACAGTTTTGTCTACAGCATGAATGGTTCGGCTCTTTGGTCAGGCTCACTGTTTTACAGAAAACCGACGTAAAGTAGCGGCTTGCTGCTGCGTTCCGCACGGTGAGTGAGATATAGGTCGGCAACGCGCCTGTGATTCTTCTAGTATTGTGGGCGTACATGGGCGGTGGAGAGCACTTGCCATCAGGTGACCCACTTGCTCGTTTGCCGGTCTATGCTACAAAAAATGCGATGTGTTGCTGACTTTTAGGGATACACTCAACAGTTACACACGTAGTCCTGATCCCACAGTAGGTTAAACCTGTATCGTGGATACCAGGAACTACGAGAGACTTTCAGTCCCACGGCACCCAGACCCGTAAAAAATATTTATTGATCAAACAAACATTTGTCTCGGTGCGGGGATCGAAGGCACGGCCTCTCGCTTCACAACCGTCTACTCGACCACTGCGCTACGGAGATTGTCTATGCCAATGGTAATAAGATAGGGGGCAGTTGTTACCTTGCCCACGCCCATGATTGATGATCAGAATTAACGCATGACCTTCATATTATAGATATGAATGATAAGATATGGATACTGACCTATATAATAACATTTTTGTCACGTATATCATGTCTGGCACTTAATCGTACGATCTTTTTTTTTGTCTTGGCTCGGCAAAGTGACTACGCTACACCTGATGGTAAGTGTAGCGCAATCCAAGAATGGTGTCGACCAACGATAAACAATGTGTCCATCGTAGGTCGGTAAGATCATGCCGGCCTGCCAAAGGGCCAAGGGGGAGGAGAAGGAAAAAGGGATGGGAAAAGGGTTAGGATCAGGGGGCAAGCCGGTCGGACACAAGTATCCTCCCACCAGCCATATATATTTTTATAGCACAGACTGGCAAACGAGCAAGCGGGTCACCCGATGGTAAGTGATCTCCACCGCCCATGTACGCCGACAATACTAGAAGAATCATAGGCGCGTTGCCGACCTTAAAGGGAAGGGATAATTGAAGGATTGGGAGGGGAGGGGTATTTGACCTCAGGATATCTCTTTGGCGACAAGCGTGTTTAATGGTCTTTAACCGACTTCAAAAATAGAGGAGGTTTTCAATTCGACGTGCTTTCTTTTCCTTTTTTATGTATAATATTATATATAAAATACAATTTTGTCTACAGCATGAATGGGCCGGCTCGACCGGGACGTTACCTCTGTCTCACAGAAAACCTTAAAGTAACGGTGTTCTGCTGCGTTTCGTACGGTGAATGAAATATCCGGAGGCCCAAACCCCCTCCCCTTCCCAATCCCTTAATTATCCTATCCCTTAAAGGTCGGCAACGCGCCTATGATTCTTCTAGTAGAGCGTACATGGGCGGTGGAGATCACTTACCATCAGGTGACCCACTTACTTATTTCCCGGCTTATGCTATAAAAAACATATTTACTTACCGCAATGACTGTCCAGTTGTTTATCGATAACACGGCGTAGAATAACAAAAGGAACACAAAACGTATTAAAGCCACTAAAACTATATCGAACAAGGAACTCTATGTTGTATTTGATTCGAGCGTCTCGTCTCGCATCTGTGAAAAAAAAATGGTTTAAAAAACTAAAAAACACACTTTTATAGAAAATCCAACCAAAAATAGATGATAAATTTGAAGAAAAAAAGATATTTTATTGTAAAAAAGAGCGTAGGGTGCACTTTAATCCTTCAACTCATATCTGTCAATAAAATATTTATAACTATTGACACCACGCACCCCCTAATTACCCCTATCGTTTAAGATCAGCAATGCGACAAAGATTCTTCTGGTATTGTTGACGTACATGGGCGGTGGAGATCACTTACCATCAGATGACCCACCAGTTTGCCGGCTTATATAAAAACTTATTTCTTCTTGATGTGTGTTGAAATGTTATTGCATATTTGCATCCAACTGTACCTCCCTCCCCATCTTCGACCCGTTGCTAAATCCCTTCCTATCGACTTGTATTAGGCCCATAGTTCATCCGTATTATCGTAGTACTTAAAATGATTAATTAATTCTATATCTGTCGATATCGAATGGTTAATGGCCGACTTAGTGTCAGGGTTTTCAAGCAGCCCGATGGCCTTCGATTTGGCTTAACGCCTCGTATCAATTGATACTCATCCCTCTATCACGTCTGGGACGGAAATTCTGTGAAATATCGGTACAGCGCTAGTTGCACCTCTGCCTACTCTTTCGGGGATAAAGGCGCAGCGTATGTATGTATGAACTAAAGGAGTTTTTGTTTCGGTGCAATTCGATTTGACCGACTGCGGCGTTGGAAAACGGCGATTACAATAATTCTAATTTCTTAACCCTGGGTAAAAAGTTTTTTTTTATTTTTTTGTTTTTTTTTACAGTGTATTTTGTATATATTTTTACGTTTAAATATTTTGGTATTTTTTTTATAAAAAAAATAAAAAAACGTTTACCCAATTACTAAAAAATTGCTGAGGGCCTCGTGCATACCCGCATGCAAACCCGACACTAGGGGTTAGACGCTATTCTGTAAAATGATGCGAAGCAACGAAGTTCGAAAACGTAGACCTAATGAATAAAAATATCCATCACAATAATAATATTACTAATGTAAAACATTGTGCCTAAAATAAAAAAAGTCGTTAAAACATGTTTATAAAGGGGAACATGTCTTATTATTACAGCGTGTTATGTTCGTTTTTTTATGCATTTATTATCACTTAAACAAAAGTATTCTAGGAAAAAACAATTTGTAGGATAAAACTAATTTAAACGGATTTTATCGCGGTTTTTTATTTTAATTTTGGTTCCGACGTTTCGAAAGCTTTTCAGCTTTTGTGGTCATGAGGTGGATTTCCACGGTGGAAATCTGTTTAAATTGGTTTTATTTCTATGTGTAGCATTCGCGTATAAGTAAAAAATCAATAAGTAGGATAAATCAATCATTTTTTCACACACGTTTTTAGTCACAAATTAATCTTTGTGATAGTAATATAGATCATAAATATTATTATTGTAATACTTATTCCATACCTAGTGCACTATATGTATGTTTCAAACTTCGTTGCTCCGTTTCGGATTTACAGAATAAGCACTACGAACGACGACTGCGTTACTTGGAACTTCGTTACTAACGAAGTAACGAAGTTCGGAACATACATAGGGTAAAGTAGGAAAAGAATAGCCATTAACAGGCTAAGATAATTTTTTAAGTAAAAAATATATGTTTTTTTTGTTTTTCCTATATATTGTTGTTTCCTAGTTTTTTTTTGTTTAAGTGATAAAATTATGGTAAAAAATACATGCAAATTCCAACATCACCCGTTGCAATATTAAAACATATTCCCCTTTATGAACATGTTTTTCCCGATTGCTTTATTTTAGTCAAAACATTTTTATTTTATTATTACTGTGATAGATATTCTATGTTACATTAGGTCTACGTTTTCAAAATTGGACGATTCTTATCGTTTTTATAGATAGCGGGCCAGGTGGGCCTAATTATTCATTTACTTTTTTACAAATCATCCTATTTATTGATACGCTATCTATTTTATTCCGTAATATTATTATTCTACTAGATGTACCCTGCGCGCGTTGCTACGCCAACAACTAAAATAAATTTGAAGGAAAGATATTACACCAGTGTTTCCCAACGTGGGGCCCACACCCCACAGGGGGGGGGGGGGGCATTTTGGTGGTTAAGGGGGGCAATTAAAAAATGGACTAGATACGACTTTAACCCTTTCGCTTTGGGTTATTTAAATGCAATGCTAGATATCGGTGACAAATTTAATAAAAAATTGTTAAGGTGGGGCATGGCCTAAAAAAGGTTGGGAAACACTGCATTACACAAATATATGAAATTCATTGGAATGACAGTGGCGCTATCTGTCGAAAATTGGTCGTACCAACTTAGAAACTTTCGTAGGCTCATGCACAACAACTTTGCTAAAGATCATCACATGATCAAATGCATAGTCTACGATTTTATAAAGGACATACAGACATACATTTTTATATGCATAGAAGATTCTATGAAAGACTAGCTGTCTCGCGCGGTTTCACCCATGTGCCTATTACCCGTGGGTCGTAGCGTGATGATAAATAGCTATGAACAATCCACAAAACAAATATATGGCGTTAATATAATAATTTAATAATAAGTTACATGGCGATATACAAACTACAAAGTTCAACGATCACTCGTTTATTACGATCGATAAGATCGACCACATCCCTATAAATCGAGGGATGTGCGTGAGCGACACCAACTATGCTGGAGCGAGACAAAAGTTTCGCTGTGTATCACCTATCTGTAAAGTTTTATAGAAGAAAATAGATACGCACCTATGTCGTGCGTTTCACAATTACTATATTTTTTTAAAAAAAATATTATAGATCGGCAACCGAGCAAGTGAGTCACCTGATGGTAAGTGATGTACACCTATCACGATACTAGGAAAGGGATAATTAAAGGATTTGGGAGGGGAGAGGGATTTGGTCTCCGGAATTCTCTCACTTATTTTACGACGGTTTCCTGTGAGACAGTGGTAACAGCCCTGTCGGAAAGGTCCATTCATTCTGTAGACAAAATCGTCACAGCGTGGCTCTGCCATTTAAAAAATCGCGAAAAATAAACACGTCCCGGTTCAAACTGACATCCCATGACAATTGACAATCCATTGTTTAATTAAGGTTAATCGGACATTAGTTAGCGAAGTTTCGTCTCATCTACATGCATTGCATTTGCGGCCACGAAAATGGTGCTTCATGTGTGAAAATAACTAAAAAATTGAAAATAAATTTGAAGAAAACAATGTATTTTATTGTAAAAAAAGCGTGGGGTGCATGGTGTCAATAGTAATCAATATTATATTGACACATATGAGTAGAAGGATTATCATTTAGATAGTATCTTAAAAAGCACCCCACGCTTTTTTTTTACAATAAAATACATTGTTTTCTTCAAATTTATTTTCAATTTTTTAGTTAGACTTTCTATAAAAGCGTGTTTTTTAGTTTTTTTTAAACTATTATTTATTTTTCATTTTTTAATTAAAATATAAATATATTGTAGCAGAGAGTATAATTTTAATTTTAAACCCGAATATCAAAAAAGCGCCATCTATTGACACTATTAGATACTACGATATTCCCTATAATTAACGAAGATCCAGAGAGTACAATTTTAATTCTTAACCCGAATATCAGTAATTAATTAAATTAAATTATTATTTTATTATTATTATTATTAAATTATTATAACTTTTTTTATCAAATTAGTGTATTGTCATCGATCCTCGATAAATCTACCAAGTTTGAACGAAATCTGGCCGTTTAAAGTGGGTCAAAATCGCGCCCAAAGGAGTCGGTTACAAACATACAAACAAACAAACATACAAACAAACATACAAACAAACATACAAACAAACATACAAACAAACATACAAACAAACATACAAACAAACATACAGGTGAAGTTAATAAAAAGCGTGTAAAAAAATATACAATTATCCGTCACACCGTCCGTCATCCGTTTACACGATCGCGCAGTCGCCGCGTGGTTGGAGCGTTGCGAAGTATTAAACATTATGGCTTAGTCAATAGAGTTTACATTAGTTTTTCGAGTGATTCGAGCGCGGCGGCCGCGCGGCCGCAACGCGGTGGGATTCCTTGTCATATAAATGCGCCCTTATAGTTTATTATCAGCATAATATCATTTGGTAGGCAGCGGCTTGGTTGTGCCCCTGGCATTGCCGATGTTCATGAGCGGCGGTGACTGCTTAGCATCAGGCTGGCCGCTTGCTCGTCTGCCTATCAAGGCAATAAAAAAAAATCGACTAGCTCACCTTCTGACGTCTACGACGAATTACATGTCTAGATTTAAAATTTAAGTTGCGATTAGCCACTAAGCTTACTTGATTAATATTAATCGCATTAAACATTCGATTCAAGGGCATAATTCGTGTTATGTTCGTATTTCCTTATTCAAATCAATTTAAAATAATAGATAACATTTACAAGGTGGTAGGTCCCTCGTATGCGAAAGGCCGTCTGGGTTGGTACCACCGCGCCGTCTATTTCTACCGGTAAGCAACAGTGTGTAAGCACTGTTGTGTTTCGGTTTGAAGCACATTGAACCCAGTGAAATTACTGGGCTTTATGAGATTTTACATCTTACATCTTGGTGTGACGAGCGCAGTTCAGTGCCATGCAGTGCTTTGTAATTCAAAGTTTAGTGTGGTGTTGCTTCTGTTTCTGGGCAGGCGTGGCGCTTACAATCAGGCGAGCGCCTTGCTCGACTCGTCATTCAATCAAATAAATAAAATAAAAAAAGATAATAAATAACTTATATCGTTCTCGGACTAGATAACTAGAGCGACTGCATCTGTGATTCCGGTTATACAGTACTACAAAACCCAGACTTGGAACAAATATTTGCGGATTGCACAAACATTTGTTTTGTCTTTCAAAATCAGCCATAGAACAAAATCTAACTAGACACCGTAAAGTCGTTAGTTCGCATGCCAATATCTTGGATAAAATCATACGCACGCGCACTCTGTGATTCACTCTATTATTCTATACTAGCTGTCCCTCGCGGCTGCGCCCGCGTGATATATGAAATTTATTGGAATGACAGAGGCGCCATCTGTCGAAAATGGTCGTACCAACTCGGAAACCTTCGTGGGCTCATGCACAACAACTTTGCTAAAGATCATCACATGATCAAATGCATAGTTTACGATTCTATAAAGGACATACAAACATATTTTTTTATATACAGTGTTATTTTGACACCCTGTTACTAAATGAAACCACATATTCGTCATCGCCTCTGCTTACCTTGTACCAAACATGAGGCTTGAGCTTGTAGTAGTGTTGCCAAAAAACGTGATTTAAGTTTTGAGCCTTTTAAATCACGCTGTACGGTTTTTGCACTTAACTCTATTGAATAAAATGTCACAGCTGACGATGTTATTATAAAACACAAACGCTTAAGAAGGGCAACTCCATACATATGAAAATACGTCTCAGACGCACAAATACGCTCTCGACACATTCACTGAAAAAGTTGCGACAGTATTACTTTGTTCATTGATAATGACAAAACGTAAAAAAATGTGTTTGGGAAATGCACATACCTATAAATAGGTAACACAAATTTGACTAAAAACAAATAATCATTATAAAAGTTACAAGATTCGATTTTACTTAGGATTTTATTACATTTCGTAGGGTAATCTAATATTTATTTCAATTCCTAAATTACTATTTTGAGCCGTTTGCCTTCTGTACGCTTGGCGTTTTTATAAAGCGGGTACATTGACGGTATAAAGCCCGTAATACATGTTGGACGAGCGTTGCCGAGTGATGACTAATACCAACGTATCGATAGTATATTTGGGTATCAGGATAGTATCGTGGGTATCAGCAACTACGAGAGACTTTTGGTCTCACAACACCCGGACCGGGGTCTGGGTTTGTTTCGGGAAACAAATATTTGTGGTTCACATAAACATTTGTCTCGGTGCGGGGATCGAACCCGCGGCCTCTCGCTTCACAGCCGACTACTCGATTGGTTTTCGATAAACTTGCCGAACGTCTAGGCACTAGCGCTTGCCTTGTATTAATTTACCTACAATCGTGTTGGCCTAAGCTCGTCCAACATGTATTGCAGGCTTAATGGTAATGTATGTGTGTGTGTCTCATTCATTCGATGACGGGTGTGTATGTTGATTTGTATATGTGTGTGCGCGCGTATACAGACTGTTTAAAATTAATGTAATGTTAACGGCATTTCATTTGTTAGGAAATATTATTTTTTTATTTTGCCTTTAATAAGAAAGTGTCTTAGCTCAAAGTACTTATATTAACGAACACTACACATGGTTTCATTTAAGTATAGGGTGTCAAAATGACACTGTATATGGATATTCTCTATATGGAAGTATAAGTTTGTTTAAGTCCATACAAGTGTATAGTGATGTACAGTCACGAACATAAATATATTGTCATGGACAGATCAGCGCTCGATTAGAAGCGATTTCGATGGCATAGTAAATGATAATTTGGTTTAACCATATACCGAAATTTTTGTGAACTTTTTTAATTTGTGTTTTTTCTGAAAATCTATAACGTAATAGAGACTATAAACTCTATCCCACCCACGCACCTCGTTTTGTAACTTATGTAAGCCAGTATCGACATTGAGACGAATATATCGTCACAGAACAACGAAGCTTGGCGAGTCTCTGAAAAGGTGTCTTTAACCCGTAACAAAATTAAATAGAATCATAGGGTTAGAGTTGGTGTTTTTTCCGCTTCTAGTCAACTTGTGGGAATAAAGCTATGCTCTTGATATGTCTTACTGCGTCTCGCTTACAGTAGAACAACGCAAAATGTACAGGTATCCTGCCCCTAGCCAAAGCTCCAGCCAGCCTTAAAGGGAAGGTACAATTAAGAGATTGGGAAGGGGATAGGGATTTGGGCCTCCGGATATCTCACTCACCGTACGAAACGTACGGTTTCCTGTGAGACAGTGGTAACGTGCCGGTCGAGCCGGCCCATTCACGCTGTAGATAAAACTGTCTGCAGCGTGGCTCTACCACTTCAAAATATCTACTTTAGTATTTTTGTCTTGAAATACGAGGCCGCACCTGATATCTACACATAATTAATTAGACGAACAGAACAAAATACTATATTCAAATGAATACTTATCGTCGCTTGACGAAAATAGTGATGTAGCTTATTAAGATATTTCATTAAATTTAAATTTTATTTATCCTGGGATAAATGTTGGTTGCCGAAGTTATACATGAAAATTTTTATGAAATAATTTACGCCGAAGCGCTTAATTTGAATCGTAGTACTTTAAGTGGGTTTTAAACCTTTTACAAATTTTAATTATCTAGAAAAATTCTAAAACGAAATGTAATATAAAGTTGAAACGGTTGTAGGGCCTGATCTGGAGCCTGGATCTCATTGAGATCTAAAGAGAGAGAGAATCTATCGAATATAAATTGTCCATTTGTCTCCATTAAAAAAAGGGAGAAAAAAATTATGAACTAACTCAGACACTAACAAGGACTTGTAAAACAGAAGAACCCAGATCTTGTCTCCGAAATATCCATATAGTATACAACTACAGATGTGCCTTCTGTCTAACATAATGTTGTACTCATTTTGCCAGAGACTACACTCCCAAAGAATGTGATGTGCGGATTGTTCGTGCCGGCATATTAGGTGTAGAAGATGGGCTTGCAAGCGAATTAAACAACGAAAAAGAGAATAATTTTAACAAAAATTTACCATGGCTTGTGAGAAATTGTGAAACACAATGTCCAACTTCTAGACAATTTTTTTTGAAGACTTGTATCTCATTATGGCTTCAGGACTATGTATATGTTTATGATCATATTTATTTAATCAGAAATCAGAGTAAATCAGTCTACATTCTTTCGAATATATGTAATTACTGAATCAGTGTAACGCAGGTGCTGTTTCTCTTCACTAAATTTCTTTTGTGACGCAACAATAGGTAGATAGTAGAATAAAAATGTGGCACACAGCTCTTTTAATTTACATATAGTGACACAAATTTAGATACCTACTTATTGTATCTGCTCCGTGGAGTCGGCTAGGTCCCATTTCGCGACGGAGGCTGTGTCACTAATAATCTTATTATAAATAAAGTTCAAGATCGATAGCACATGCAAATAAGTTAAACGGAGCACGCAATAAAATCGTTCTCCATTAACCTTCAAATTCTGACAGCAAAAGAACGTGTTCTGTCTCGGTCCGCTCCGATGGGGACAATAGAGACGAAACCTGAGTCCGAGTGTACCACCGTGCCAACCGTGAGTAGCGATTGACGTATCCAATATGACGTATTAGTGATGGGGGTTTTGACCGAGCAGGTCACATTGATTTACCAAAAGCAAAACGTAAAGTTAGCTCCGCGAAATAGTTTTGTGTCGATGCTGTTACATTTTTATAAATCCATGTTGAAAATGTGGACTCACAGTCAGATAGATCAGGAGCTAATTTTATATTTGGATTATTTCTTGGAGATGAATTTAATTTTTGTTAAAAAGTTTTTATAAATATTTTTTTGTGCGTGAACCATTGAATTCGGTGCAAGGATGTTGAATTTATTGTTTCATCTAGATTTTTCTCTGAGGCGTGCAATTTTGTCTTTTAAATGGAACCATTCTGTGGTATTAAAAAAATAATAAAAAAGAATCATCAAAATCGAATTACTCCGTGAAAAGTGTGGTCATATATTAAACAAGGGACGAAAAACGAAATAATATACGTGTAATGTTGGCTCTTCTGTTAATATCAGCCCACAGGCCTTATACTTATATTCGTGGTGCTTTAAGGTGCCTGAGGTTGATACCTCCTTAATTCATTATTTTATCTCACGCTTTGCTATGGAGGGAAGTGGATAATCTATATTTCTAACTTCTCCATAACTTTCTATCTGATTAATTTCCTTGCTGGACAAACACAATTTCGCATTGCCAGACTGGCCGGGCTTCACTGCTCGGTGTCAACAAAAATGCGGGCCACTGATCCTGGTGCACGGGAGTTACAGTGGCGGGTGTGTGGGCGGGATAGTCTCTAGCCCTTATTCTTCACTGTTGATACAGCTAGGTTGTAAGACCGGCGAGTCCAACATAAGCTTCCTGCACTAGGTTGGACAAGAGTGATAAATTCTTGTTTCCCCACGAAAAAAGTTTATAAGCAGTCTGTATCAATATTCATCATCATCACATTTGTATCTTCGAAAAAGAAGATGACTGCTACTGTACACAAACGGCCCAACGAAAGACCAATGCTGATCTTTTAACCAGCTAGTTTAGATTTACTCAAATTTACTGTATCCCAACTGCTTGTAACAAATAAATTATTTTACCTTTCTTTCTTTATTATATTAATGGTCGTTTAGTAACTTGCGACATTGTCTTCTTATTTTTTTCCTTGAGTGTTTTAAAAATTATTTAATCACCTTAGAACGGCATAAACGCTGCATATTTTGTACAATTTACATATAATGCCCATCTAATATGTAAGTATTATTCTCTGAGTCAGGTCAATAGTCGTTCGCCTTTGAGATGGCGCGTGGATAGAACCGGTTCTATTAATGTACCACTTTTTTAGTTCCGTACCATATAGATAGTTTTTTGTCCTTCACCGTTGTGCTTTGTTGATAAAACCTGTGGCTATGCTACATTTATGATTCCGTTTTTAGAAAAGACAAACATTATCATTAAACATTATCAAGCATGATACAGAATTTAAATAAATTAACATAAAAAAATATATATTTTATATATTACTAGCAGACCCGGCCAGGTATATGTTAAATTATATTGTAGTAAACTATTCAATAACGCCGATAAATTACCCTACACCACCATCTGTTACAATCTTATTGAAATCACAGATAAGTATAACTAATAACTTGCAATAAAAAAATATTGCGTCTATAAATTGAGATATAAACTATCCTATCTCTGAAGTTGAATCAAACTGCACACAGTCTGCAAAATTTGATTAAAATCGGTTCAGTAGTTTAGGAGTTCATCGCGGACAAACAACGTGACACGAGTTTTTTATATAGGTATAAAGATTTGGTGCATGCTCTCGGGGCTGGGCGCTTATTCTATAAATCCGAAACGAAGCAACGAAATACATACATACATAAATTTATATTATGAGATTGAGATCGGGTGGAGGTTTGGGCATCTGAAATACTTCATCATAGTTTCCGCTAGCGGTAACCACTCGATGTATCGAGAGAAAACCAGAAGGGCTATTCTATAAAACGATACGAAGCAACGAAGTTCGAAAACGTAGACCTAATGTACCCTAGAATATCCATCACAATAATAATATTACTTATGTAAAATATTGTGACCAAAATAAAAAAGTCGTTGAAAACATGTTTTTAAAGGGGAATATGTTTTGTTATTGCAACCTGATATCTTGGAATTTTTATGTATTTTTTAACACTTAAAAGTATTTTAAGAAACAATAATAAGTTCGGAAAAAGCAATAAAATTTCACATAAGTTTTTACTTAAAAACTAATCTTTGTGATAGTAATATAGATAAAAAATATTATTAGATTTTGTAATGCTTATTCTATACATAGTGCATGCACTCTATCTAACGAACTTCGTTGCGTCGCGTCGTTTCGAATTTATATTATATTCGTTTTTATCGTTTATTCGAAATTATATTCGTTTTAGAAAAATATCGATACTTGTACGAAGCCCACATGTCGTCGTGGCCGACAGTGTTCTCCAATTAACTGCAGCGTATAAAGCTCTTATTGCAGTTCGAAGTCCAATAGTGTAGTTTGTTCTTTTGTACCTTAGACAATGCTTTAGTACTATACTATCAGTTTATAGAATACAAAGGACAAATTAACCCGTATTGATCGTTTCATCGTCTGTGTTTTTCGACGTGGGTACAAGTCGCGTTGTGCGTTTTTTAAAATTCTGTATGTGTTGTTCGTCATTGTTATTTTTGTGTTGTTTTTTCATTCGATTAACTCCGAATATTAATGATATTTTAATTCGTATAAAAATCAAGTTCCCTATCTGTCACGTGTCAGCACTTTTGTTTTTTTGCTATGTTTTTTTTTTTTGCTTTGTGGAAATTCTAGGCATTATGAAAATTAACATCTTATGATTCGGCTGGACCTCAGAGTGCTCCTGAATTTTATTCGGTTCCTTTATTTTCATGGGCCTCGGATGGGGTCACCTAAGGAAGCCCACATAACGAGAGGGTGTACGGAGTCTGCCGGCGGGAGACGGGTACGTTATGTTGGGCTCTGCAGCCTTATGACCCATCGTTAAGCCGCCCGGGAGGTAAAATTATAAACCCAGCAGTGGACATCTTCGGCGCATTAGACCTTGGGTACCCGAGGCGAGAAGCGCCCCGGCTTCAGCCGAAACCCACTCCGAGCCTGTTTCCAAACGTGGGAGCACTCAGAAGCCCTTGGCACACCGGAGGACGTCCTCGGTGTCAACGGCAGCGCCGAGACCAACCACCCGTGCTGCCGTCCATCTTGAGATCGCACGTACAAGGGTACGAAGGGGAGCTACGAAAACTCCCACATTACGCGCCCGCGACCCCGATGATTCCATCGATCATCCTTGGTCTAATTTTTGGGAGCTGGTGACACGAGATTTATGTGAAAGACATCTAGTTTTGTTAACATGGGTCCTAAATTATACAAAACGGCACGAGAAATATGGGAATTATCGCCCTAATTCATGGGAAGTAGGTATAAGACGTATACTATACGGTGTCTATTTTGGTCATTTGTCCGTGGCATACAAACATTTGTACTTTAAAATGCGATAAATAATAATATAAATTAGGACGCGTATGATAAAGTCGAACCAGTCGGTTGCATCTAATTATACAGTGCGTGCGTGGTGTTTAAATTATATAATAAATTAACGGAAATATAACTGAAGGTACTAGGGCATCATAAATAAGTAGGAGAACGTTCTGATAACAGTGTTTTTGATTTTCCATTCATTGTTTATTTATTGCATATCTGTAGGTAATTAAGTAATTATGATGCATACAACTTAGTTTACAACAATGAAAAGTACCAGGCTAACATAAATTAGCAGGAACTCTTAATAGTTTTGAATGTGATGGAAAGTGTTTTATTGGAAGCTATATGCCGGGGTATTCGATAGTGTATGGTTAATTCTTAAACTGGTGTTAAAGAGTGAGACGGAATGTGCTTTCTACGGAAAGAAAAGAGACAGTTATGTGGGGTTAAATCAAAACAAGTGCATCGTTTTAAAATTGATGTTAATTGATTATGTATGACGCCTGTATTCCCCAAGAGATAGACAATGAGTAACCTTGTAAATTCACGGTTCGCTGAGTGTTGTGTCCCGTGATATAGAGGGCAAAAAATAAACAAAGACCTCAAAAATAAACAAAGACCTCACCTCACCTCACACCAACCATAACAAAATATGTATTGCCCCTCGATTTGCGTCTTCTCTCTTCGGAGTGTGAAGAAGCATTTATACAGGCCGGCATGATTCTGGTGATCATAGATAAACTCATTGTTTATCGGTGGTCGCTTATATCTTTTTGGATTGGTCTGCGCTTACCAGCAGTTGTAGCTTTTCCGTGCTCGGATAAAAAAAACTAAGGCCCGACACGATCATCCGGCGCTTCTTAGTAAGAAGCTAGAGACCGTATAGGGCCAAAAGGACATATGGATGCAAATACGCAATAACACATTTCAACCCACATCAACTAAAAATTAAGATATTAATTTTAGTTTGCTAAATTAATTAATCTCCAACAATAATTTCAACTTCTAATTTGCATAATTGTTGCATGGGAAACGTTTCATTTATGTTTTTTTACACACTACTTCTTAAATAATTTTTAAATGTTACTTACATCTGCGCGTTTGATGTAGGTGCCTCCATACTACGCGGACGCATCAACTTGCTATCTCGCTCTGTCTCGTTCGTGCAGAGGTAATCAATCGAAATACGCTTTATAATTAAAGCTCAAACAATAATTTCGATTATATTTATAACACAATATTCCTATGCGAGTTATTTCCTTAGGTTTGAATATCAATTCTAATATTAAACCCCCAACAGGGTTTATGCTTATTGTATAATCTTTATATAGAAAAATGAAGTCGCTTCCGCTGTCTGTTTGCTTAGATTTTTTAAACTATTCAACGGATTTTGATGCAGTTTTCAGCAATAGATAGAGTGATTCATGAAGAAGGTTTATATGTATATCACGCTATGACCCATGGGAACAGGGCAGTAACATGCAGGTGAAACCGCAAGGGACAGCTAGTATTGTATAAATTCTAGTATTGTGGTTACGCAACTCGCGGTGCATGTGACCGATTCACACATTCACACATTTGTTTTTTTTTTTCTTATCATATTTACAATGACAGCCAATATCATTAAGCCGTTAAGACATAATTAAAATTGATTAAGTATAATGTAGTATGTATACATAATTATTGGGGGAAAAAAATGACATTGCGACAATTTGTTCAAGGTTCAATAATATCAATAAAACCCAGCCATTAATTTTAACAACATTCAAACTGGTTTATGATAGCCTGGTGATTTCATTTTTATTTTTTAATGATTCCCAAATTATAAACAGTCTGTGATCCTCTGTCCACAAAACAAATATATATAATACAGATTGTAAATAAATGTCTACCCACTTTAGTAGATTTTTTATGCCTGACGTCACTAAACGAGCTAGTGGATCACCTGATTGTAAATGATCTCCACTGCCCATAAAAACCCGCAACACCTGAAGAATCAGAGACAAATTGCTGACCTTAAAAGAAAGGCATAAATTAATAGATTGGGTCGAGTAGGGAGAGGGGATTTGGGCCTCTAGATATCTCACTCATCTTACGAAACGCAAGCTGCTAGCTACTTAACGACGGTTTTTTGTGAGACAATGGTTACGACTAGGTCGGGCCGGCTTATTCATGCTGTAGACAAAACTGCATTCAGTGTGGCTCTACAATTTTTAAACACCAAATAATACATTAGAAATTATTGAAAAGTGGGTAGATATTTGTTTAGGTTTCTAGAATAAGTGTCACGTAATAGATGTGACTAGAGTTTAATTATTCTTTGCCGTTCTAAAAAAACAGGTAATGCGTTAAAGCGTACTTTGTTTTTACTTATAGAATATTTTCAGTAGGCACCAAAACTTCAGTGACTTTTACGTAATAATCTGCACAAAACAGTGTTTTCAACTAAACATAAATAATATAAAAAAAAACTAATAAAATATAAACTCCACAAATAATAAAGTGAACGATGGAAAATCAATTACAACCTACGGAGGTCCCTCCAAATATCGATACAAAGCAAGCTGAGAAAGAACTAGAAGAATGGAGCAACGTAAACGGCCACGAAGAGTATGAATCAAAAATGTCGAAGGTCAGCAGTACGCTGACGCAGTGGATGCGGTACGTGTTCAACAGGGACACCAGCAAGGAGGAGTTTAATCCCACTTGGTTGACTGTAAGTGGTCATTTCTCGCTCCAAAGTTTAGGTGTTGGAGCAAAAGCTTAGAGCCAGTTGGCAAGGCAATTGGAATGCCATATTATCGCAAAAAAGATAACAAAAGTGGCAGTGAAGTAGACAGGCGCAAATTTATTTATATACTAGCTTTTGCTCGCGGCTCCGCCCGCGTGATCTGTTTTTCCCAGGATAAAAAGTAGCCTATGTCTTATTCTGATGTATAATCAATTTTATTGTAGTTTCATTAAAATCCATTCAGGAGTTTTTACGTGAAAGAGTAACAAATATCCATTCATACTTACAAACTTTTGCGTTTATAATATTAGTAGGAATATATTTTATTTTGCTGGTGGGTAGGATATTCATATCCGCCTGGATAGCGACCACCGTACACATGGTGCTAAAACCTGCCACAGTGACTCACAAACCTTGTGTGGTTCGCGTTCCAGGATCAGTCAATGCATCCGGTTCTCCCGAGGCGCTTGCGACATGACTTGATGGTTGGTTGGGGCGGGTATAGGGGTACATCCTTGTATCCCTGTGCCTGCATCAGTCATCCGCCTTTCCTGTCGCAAGTCCCTCGATTTGCTTCTTCTCTCTCCAAGAAGAAGCATGTATACAGGCTGGCATGATTCTGGTGACTACCGATAAACTCATTGTTGGACTTCACTACGCTTACCATCAGGTGTAATGCAGTCACTTTGCCGAGCTCGGATAAAAAGAACATGTTTTAATATGCCCGATCTTGAAAACATGTTCACTTTCACTATTTTGGCAATGAAATTAAGTCAAAAGCATATTCCAAGGTTAATTAGTATCGTTCGTTCAAAATTTAGTTATGTAAGTCCAAAACATGATTTGATTGATAATTTACTTGCAGTGTCAATAATACTGTATCATCTGGAGAGCAGGTGGCGATAAGTCTAAAATTAAATGTATACCAATCTGGTAACATACAATTTGGACACAATTCAAGTCGTGTCATTATGAAGCCCCCGTTATTATATCATTTAACATAATTGCCAATTTTGAATAGTTTCCAATTAAGCACGGCATGAGTCGTGAACGCTGATTCGGAATTGCACTAGTGTATGCACGAGTGTATACTAGCCTACGACAGCCTCTGTGGCGCAGCGGGCAAGTTGTCGGCTGTGAATCCAGAGGCCGCGGATGCGATTCCCGCACCGAGACAAATGTTTGCGTGATAAAGAAATATTTGTGTCGGGGTCTGGTTGTTGTGAGACAGTAAGTCTCTCGTAGTTTTTGATACCAAACCAACGACATAAGATTCGTATCTTACTGTGGGGTCAGGTCTATGTGTGTGACTGTTGGGTGTAAAAAAAAAAGATAACGAGGTTCGACTATCGAATCAATCGCTTGAAGCCTCAACAGCAGCCCATACCGCCCTCCTTCAACCCTCCTTACAGAACTATAAATGAACTACTGTGCAGAATCAGATGATCACGACTCGTGCCGGCACCGATACTGCTGATATTTTGCTGCGATAATTTGCAATAGTGAAGATAATTGGTATATCGTTGAATATTGTCAACAGATAGATGAGTACAAAGCGCAAGCGGACGAGAGCATGGTGAATGCATGGCGTGTCGTCACTCTTCCCAATTGGAATGTGGAGAAGAAGGGCGCTCAAAAAGGTGACGTCGTGGAGTCGCGGCGGACAGACCTCTTCGGGAAGGTCTATAGGTTTACGGTAAGGAAGTATATTAATATGTTTTTATTATTATTATTTAATAGAATGGATGAGACGAGCAAGTCGCTCGCCTGATGGTAAGCGCCACGCCTGCCCATAAACAGAAGCAACACCACACAGAGTTTTGAGTTATAAAGCACTGCATGGTACTGAATTGCGCTCGTTACCCCGAGACATTTGATGTTGTCTCATAATGCCCAGTAATTTCACTGCCCATTCCCAGGATTAACCGTCTTTCAAACCGAAACACAATAGTGCTTATAGACTGTTGCTTGGCGGCAGAAATAGACAAAGCGGTGGTACCAACCCAGACGGCCTCTCGCATACGAGGGACCTACCACCTTGAACTAACTTCAGAGCAGTCATAAAAAATGACGTGGCCTCTATCACCCAGGTGGAAACAGTCGCAATATTTGACAGCCTCCGTGGCGCAGCGGGCGAGTAGCCGGCTGTGAAGCGAGAGGCGGCGGGTTCGATCCTCGCACCGAGACAAATGTTTGTGTGATCCACAAATATATGTTTCGGGGTCTGGGTGTTGTGAGACAGAAAGTCTCTCGTAGTTCCTGATACCCATGACACAAGACTCGTATCTTACTGTCAGGACTGTGTGACTGTAAAAAAAAAAGAATACACAAATTGTGTTACACACATGTTACAGCATGCAGAATGATTGTCAAATAAGAAACTGTGCTATTTAATAAATATTTTTTTATGTCTCCCTTCTCTCTTCAGGGAATAGTGGAGTGCCCACCGAAGTTCTTGTACGAGGAGTTCAAGAATAACATAACTAAATTGCCAGAATGGAATCCCACCATTTTAAAAAGTGAACTGATTAAGGTGAGTCTCATTTGTCTTATTTCTGCGTGGCTTGTTCAGGCTTGAATTATTTATTTTCTTTCCGCGTGGCGATATCCCGGCTTAGTGAATCGGTTCACTCTCCTACTTAGATGCGTCCGCTTCGTCTTCTTCCTTCTTCTCTTTCATAGGCCCGCAAACGAGCAAGTGGGTCACCTGATTGTAAGCGATCTCCACTGCCAATCATGGGTGCGTTGCCGACCTTAAAGGACAGGGATAATTAGGGATTGGGAAAGGGAGGATTTGGGCCTCCGGATATCTCACTCACCGTACAAAACGCAGCAGCAAGCCGCTACTATACGTCGGTTTTCTGTGAGACAGTGGTAACGAGCCGGTCGAGCCGGCCAATTCATGCTGTAGACCAGACTGTCTACAGCAGTGTTTCCCAACCTTTTTTAGGCCATGCCACCTTAATTTTTTTTTGTTAAATTAGCATCGATATAGCATTGCATTTAAATAGCCCAAAGCGAAAGGGTTAAAGTCGTGTCGAGTCCATTTTTAAATTGCCCTCCTTAACTATAAAAATGCCTGTGGGGCGTGGGCCCCATATTGGGAAACACTGGTCTATAGCTTGACTCTACCACTCACAAAGTAACCTTTCTGTGAGCGTATTACAGAAATGTTACATTGTGAGTGTAAGATCATTTTTGTTTTCAGGAAATAAGCGACGGCATCGACCTGTCGTACCAGGTGACGGCCGGCGGTGGTCGCGGCATCATCGCCCCGCGGGACTTCGTGATCCTGCGGCGCGCGGCGCAGCTGGCCAGCGACGGGCGCGTGGTGGACGGCAACCCCGACGCGTACATCAGCAGCGGCGTCAGCGTGCAGGTGCCGGGCTACCCGCCGCACAGGGACATGGTCAGGTGAGTGGACGGCAACCCCGACGCGTACATCAGCAGCGGCGTCAGCGTGCAGGTGCCGGGCTACCCGCCGCACAGGGACATGGTCAGGTGAGTGGACGGCAACCCCGACGCGTACATCAGCAGCGGCGTCAGCGTGCAGGTGCCGGGCTACCCGCCGCACAGGGACATGGTCAGGTGAGTGGACGGCAACCCCGACGCGTACATCAGCAGCGGCGTCAGCGTGCAGGTGCCGGGCTACCCGCCGCACAGGGACATGGTCAGGTGAGTGGACGGCAACCCCGACGCGTACATCAGCAGCGGCGTCAGCGTGCAGGTGCCGGGCTACCCGCCGCACAGGGACATGGTCAGGTGAGTGGACGGCAACCCCGACGCGTACATCAGCAGCGGCGTCAGCGTGCAGGTGCCGGGCTACCCGCCGCACAGGGACATGGTCAGGTGAGTGGACGGCAACCCCGACGCGTACATCAGCAGCGGCGTCAGCGTGCAGGTGCCGGGCTACCCGCCGCACAGGGACATGGTCAGGTGAGTGGACGGCAACCCCGACGCGTACATCAGCAGCGGCGTCAGCGTGCAGGTGCCGGGCTACCCGCCGCACAGGGACATGGTCAGGTGAGTGAGGAGCGACCCACCTACCACTCATCCTGTGTAACTAGCCAGCTACAGCCGATTGCATTGCTGGGATTTAAATAATAATAATAAATACACCCAACAGTGCCATACATAGTCCTGACCCCACAGTAAGATACGTGTCTTGTGTCGTGGGTATCAGGAACTACGGGAGACTTTCGGTCTCACAACACCTAGACGCCGAAACAAATATTTGTGGATCACACACACATTTGTCTCGGTGCGGGGATCGAACCCGCGGCCTCTCGCTTCACAGCCAGCTGCTCGCCCGCTGCGCCACAGAGGCTGTCAATAAAACATTATCTTCTTGAGTTGCAACTTCGGACAACACTAAATGATAAACAGCTGAAATTTTGTCTCGCTCCAGCATTGTTATTCTCGCTCACGCACTTTACGTGATTTACCTAGTGTGGAGTCAGGGCTATGTCTGTGACTATTGGGTGTATTTATTTATTATTTTTTTCATTTATCCCAAAGTATAGGTACACACAAGTACAGATAAAAGCCATAGCACACCCTAACAGTGTTTCTAATTCAAGTATTCCACTTTCAGAGGTCACAACAAGCTCGGCTGTTGGTATCTGCAGCCGCGTAACGTGCAGACGGCTGGTGGCAAGATAGAGACTCACACGACCTTCCAGTGGCTGATGTGCTGCGATCTCAAAGGTAAAGAGAAACGCGCTTGAATTTATTTTCGCACGGGTAAATTTTTTGCGATGTCTCGACCAAAAAAATTATATAACCCTTAAATAACGTCAACCATTGCTTGTTACAGTAACTTACTTTAACCGATTGTGGGTGCAAACAACGTTAAAGTGATTTATAGTTAACCGTAGTCTATACTTATAAAATAACATGTCCTGACTGACTGACTGATTCATCATCGTGCATCATGTCGAACCGGACAGTCAGTACAGTCACATTGCCGTGCTCGCATAAAAAAAACTAGTTAAAAAAATATTAACTTGTAAAAGAGATATTTATGATCCAATTTACAGAATAAATGATTTGATATTATTTATTCGACGCAAAGGTATATTTTTGTAAAAATGTTCAATATTAGGATGTTTTATTATGCGATTTATATTTGCAGGTAAAATACCACAATTCGTGCTGGACGCGGCTTTCGCTACGGTAATGTTAGACTATATAGTGCACGTGAGAAGATTTGTAGCCGATGCCAAGGCTCAGGGCAGATTCTAATGCTAAATAAAAAAATGGCGGGCTCAAAATATTGTATACAACTCTTGAAATTACGATTGGTGAATTGTAAAGTTATATTTCTGTAGCTATGGCAGATTTCGTGGATTTTTCAGCACTAAAATTAGTAATGAAATGTAGTCACAGGGACGTACTTACAAAGAGCTTTGTGGGACAATGCCCTATACAATAGTGCCTTAGGTTCAAAACTAGAGATTCGGAATTGAAAGTATTTATTAGACGTAGTATTTATTTTTATATAAAACCTTTTAAATTTGTTTGACATTTGTCTATCATAATTATGTTCCGCTTTAGCATCACATCTACCAAAAGCTAAATTTTATTAGCTCATAATAAGGATAAAGATTTTGAACCCTTATTTCGGTGTGCACACCGAATTTGGTAAAATGATTTCTTATTTTAAAATTTGTCATAGCTACAGAAATATTACTCGATAGAAAAAAGCAATACTTCCGCGTATGAATACACTATTGTATTCCACACGAAATATTCTACTACGGGAGGGGCTTGTGTGGCCTATTATTGGTCGCCAAATCGTATACTGATGGAACTAAACCTCCATCAAAATAAAAAAAAACTGCTTTAAATATATTTTTATAAAATAAAATCTAAATTGGTATTTTATAGTGCCTGTGTCAGGGGAGGATTTAGGAGAGACTTTATGGGATTACGTATGGTCGTTGCACCTCTCAGCTTATCATTTGTTTTAAAAAATAAATCTTGGAAAGTCTAATTCTAATTATAGTATTCTATGTCCGCATTACGTTATTACGCTTGATTTATATTTGTATTTTTTTCTTACAGGGTTATGTAAAACTTTTTTAAATGGCTCATATATAGACTTATATCTGGACGAAGTGCTAGATCTCTTTTATGTTTCCTAACTTACATCTTATCTTATTTACTAAAACTTACCTATAAGCCAATAATGAAGTAAAAAGGACAAATGCTATAGAGCGTTTTGAATGTTAACAATGGCGAAAAATGTATGAATTTTATTTTTATAGCGACATCAATATTCAATATATTCTGTAATGTTTTTACCAGTCAGATAAAGTATCGCCATTAAAACACACTTAAGTACCACATAAGGGACTATAAGGACTGTCAATTTATACCCAAAAGCATGTCCTGAATCCGACCCTGGTAAGCTGATTGTGTACATAATTATTGCAAAATGCGTTCTCTCAGGGGAAAAAAATGGCAACTGACGATGAACATAATGTATGCAGCCGAGAGAAAGAAAATCATATTAAATGTAAGAATAAACGAATTACTGTTATGATATCAATGTAGCAACATATTTATGAAATCAGTTATTTCTAAAAATGTCTAGTTCGGTTTGTACACCAAAAATAAAATAGTAGAAATTAAATTTAAACTACAATCAAAAATAAAAAATAATAACTGATTTCGTAATTTACATTTGTATATAAAATATACGTCGACATTAATCATAAGAACCCCATGTAATGTGTATATTTAAGTATTTTTTACTATTTAATAAATGGTACCAACATTTGTGGCGGCATAGTAGAAAATAAATGAAATCATGACAAAATGATATAAAGATAATACTGACGGACTAATAGATCAAGCTTCTTGACACTTCAAAGTACAAAATTACTTGCATTTTTATTAGCATGATAATTTGTCATGATCGGACAAATATCTGTCAATATAGAGGTGTGTTTGTGTAAGGAGTCTCGTCTTTACGGTCGCTCTGAATTTAGTCGCGGACGGTGTGGCAGTAATTGTTTTTAAGAAGATTAAGTGATCTTATGAACTGAAATGAACTTTAGAGCGGTAATAAAGTTTAACAAGGCATCTACAATATCTTTTTTTAAATAAAAAGATACCCCTAAAAGTACAAATACTAAGCTCAGTTTATTAGTTGGTCAGTATATTAAGTTTTTTTTAACAAGATATCCAATTCAATGTGCAGTTTTGGTTATTTTATGTTTTGAGCCTGTTTTGAAGTTATACTTCTTTAGGCGCGTTATGAAAAAATGATGAGAGTGAAATTTTAAGATGCGCGCGCACCTGTGACACAAAAAATTAACAGAAAAAATTAACAGTATGAAGTTAGGCGCGTGAGAGCAGTATGAAGTTTTTTTTTTTTTTTTTTTTTTTTTTTAATGGCATCTGTTATACATTATGCCAGCAGTATGAAGTTAGGCGCGTTATGAAAAAATGATGAGTGAAATAAAAAAATAAATAAATAAATATAAATAAATAAATATAAATATATATATATATATATAATTATATATAGATGCGGTTTTTATTTTATAATTTGGAACATGGTGCCGTAAAAAAAGTACCAGGTTCGCATAAACGCGAAGAGAGTAGAATGTCCATTTTTCATGGCGAGTAGCCGTAATTAATAAACAAATGACGATTTGGACAAAGAAAAACTCTTTAGGTTTTTTTCTTATTCGGAACAAGTACCAGGCTCGCATAAACGTGAAGAGAGTAGAATGTACTTCTATCATGTGGAGTGGATATGTTGATATAAATTAAAATACTTTTATTTAATATAATTAACACTAAATATTATTAAATTATTAATGTTAAATACTTATTATTGGTTATTTAATGATTCCAAAGAAGTATAACTTCTCACGCGCGTACATAAGTACACGCACCCATTTTTTTTTTTATTTTATTAATAAGTTGAATGAGGACATTGTATGGATTAATTTTAATAGTATTAAAACACTTTTACTTCTAGTTATTTTTCTTTAAAACATATTTTTTCCCAAAATAAACCCTTTTCATACTAATTCATATTCCATATTATAGATAAAAAATAATAATTTTATATTCTTTTTTTTACCACTCTCTCTTATTTCGCAGTGACGCATGTTATTTATCATATTCTACAGAAAAATTTGACTTGTAGTTTTACGACTCGACCGGCCAGCACCGAACCTTAAACCACTCTAGGGATATAACACACCCAGACTCGAAACAAATATTTGTGGATCACACAAACTTTCGCTGCGAAAATAGAAGGCGCGGTCTCTCGTTTCACAGATGGCTAAGCGCCCACTGCGCCACGGAGGCTGTTAAAATTATAAAATAAAATAATCCTTTCTTTTCTTTCTTCCTGTCGTTATCCCGGCTTAGTGTTAGGATCCGCCTTTTACGGTAAATTTTATGAATATAAAATTATTATTATGTCTATATGATGTAAAAAATACTCATGTTGGCGGCATAATGCAGATTCAGTTAAAAAACAAAAAATCCCAAGTCCCAATAACATGAAAACAAATGATATCGTTCACTTCACTTAGACTAGCAGCCAATCCAGTACAGGATTAATGCGCCATGAGTAGACACTACTAACCCGAGATATACCTTTAATAAAATTTAATACCGCTAGTGCATGTACTACATGTGCTGAGATGAAGTATGAGATCTTGCGCAAAACTGCGCACGCGTAAGCCGTAATCTGATTTAGTCTGCACTCGTCGTTATCACAATAGGACGTCAGCCGAACACATGAAACATGCCTTTTTGCAAAGTAATATGTTGTGAAAACTCCTCTAAAGTGTTTCTTGTTGTATTTATCATTGTTTTCGTGACATTACAATAGGTATTAAACATGTGACACGTTTTGTGTTAGTGTTGAGTATGATTGAGTCTATTTATATATCTGGTCTGGTGATAGGATATAAAAATAGACCCATATATGCAGGAAACCATTCTGTATTATTGTAATATTTTATCAGGCGTTTAATTTTTGGCAGCATTCTGAGCTTATTTAAATTTTAAGTCAGTATTTAATCGTAATTCATTCTATTTTTTAATGACCACCATGTTCAAATGTGAAGTGTGAAGAACAAATAATAGATACAACAAAAAAAGATTGAGACTCAGTATTTCGACCTTTCAAGATCTTTACATGTCTATTGCATTTTTCGTAAAGCTTTTCATGTTTTTTTCATAGAGGATTTTTTTTAAATCTTTTTATACACTCACTAAAGAAGCGAACGAACGAATGATTGGATGAATTAGCATTATTTTACTTTTTAATTCGGCCATTTTTTGTGTACAATATGTTGATGATAGTCAAATGAAATGAGTACTCGATACCTTTGTCAGAAAAATAATAAACTTATATTTTTTTAATTTATTTTGTAATTATAATTTATTTTTTTCTTAATTTTTCAATTTCATTTTATTTTGCCACTTTTGTCAGTTAGCCATATTGCAGAATGTCAATATATTCACATTGACGCTCGCATACATTTAATGAAATTAATACGAATACTCCGAATATATGCGAATTTAGTACATATACATGTATTTAAAAATGTAAAAAGTAATTAAACAGACTAAGTGGGATGAGATCCTTATAAAAATCTCATAATGTGAATTTGTGATATAAATAAGGCTTCCTAATCCGAATCTATTATTTTTTGTATAAATTTGTAGGTTTATAATTATTTATGTATTCCCAATTAATTCATATTAATATCTATAAAAACAAATCGCATACATAATGACGTTACAAAAATTGTGCATTTAAACATAATTTTTAGTTGTTATTTATATGTACCTATTATTAATAATAAATGTTTTTATCAAACCATTTGATTTTTTATTCATTCAACTTCATGTTGTAGAAAAAACTGTCTTGACCGTGGCTTTACCATCTAAAACCTTAAAACAAATATCAAATTCATCATCAAACCATACAGATACCATCGCCGATCGACCGATCGACCCGGTATGGTTTTTTCTCATTCTTTTTCGTGACGCTCATGGCAGAGCGGCGTGGTTATCATTTTGGTGCTTTTTCATCGTTGACTGATGACATGGCTTGCCTCACTATCTCCCGCTATCTTTGCCTGCTCGCCGACATCCTGGTACTCTCATGTAATGCCCCCCCCCCCCCCCAATGCAGACTTGATTTAGTCAGTCCATCGGATGGAAGACCTTCCTCGTAGTCTGGTGCCATCCACTCTTCCTTGTTTAATCTACACCAATATTATAACGAGAAAAGATTTGTATTTTTGTATGTAACGAATAAACTTAAAAACTACTGGACCCATTTCAAAAATTCTTTTGCCGTTAGGAAGCTATATTATAACTGAGTAACATAGGCTACTTTTTATCCCGGAAAAAGAAGATCACGGGAGCGGAGCCGCGAGGAAAAGCAAATCCCTAATAAAATTTACCCTATACTGACCAGACCCTCTACAAACATTTTATTGCAATTCCCGTAAAAGCTATAATCTGCACTTTCATGTCCCATGGGCATTAAAACCGCAACACCTCGTTTTTTAACCTACTAGAGTATTTTCGTGTTCCCGTCCCTGGGAAATCCCGGGAAGTTAAAATGTTTTGACTCGGGAATTTAGTGTCGTGAAATCCCGCAACTCAGTGATGGTTTGGTATGTAAAAGAAATACATAATCCAATAAAGGCGCTCCTCACAGCGGATCATAAAAAGCCCTTTTAAAATAACAGTCATTAGTCAACAGGGACTCCCGATAGAAGTGAAAACTTAAGTATATTTATAGAGTACCCACTCTCAACTCTGCTGCACTGCACTCCAGTCCAGTCAAAGTACACACTATCGTACACAAATAACTTAAACTATTAATCTAAATTGAACTATTTAATATTGCCTACTGCTGCCGTATGCGTGAGAAAAAGGGAAGCCAGACAGAGTGGCGCCGTAACGCGTTGCGTTACGAAGCGGTTTACCCTCCCATAATAAGTTATCACTTCAAAAAATACACCAAAATATACCAGTCTGACAAATTAGTAAAAACATGTATAAGTTTAAGAATTTCGTTGGGAGGATTCCGTACCATAAAATGCTTACAGATGGTTTTTGTATTTTTTTTATTACTTTGAATGAAAAACGAGCCCGTCGCTCGCCTGATGTTAAGCGCCAGGTCTGCCCATAAACAGAAGCAACACAATACAGAACCTTAAATTACAAATCACTGCATCATGCATGGCACTAATCTGCGTTCGTCGCTCCTAAATATAAAATGTTAAGTCTCATAATGCCCGGTAATTTCACTGAATGTTCTTCTAATTGAAACAACTGTGCTTACACACTGCCGTTTGGTGGCAGATATAAACAATCGGTACCAACCCAGACGGCCTTTCGGACACGAGGGATCTACCACCTAGTAAGATAGAGATTAAATTTAATTATGTGATTTTTTGAAGTGAAACTTTAGAATCGTTGTGATTTGAAACTCGATGAAACAAAAATGCGTCACGACAAAGACAAACATATTCATAAATAGGATTTAGCCTGCGAGAGAATGAGATAGATTACAAGTATGCTATCACATGTCTTTGCGCCTGCGTACAACGAACCCTTGGGAAAATGTGTCATAAACAACGTGGTGTATTATTCACGTGTTTTTTTGCGTATTAAAATACGTTGGTTAATTAATTGTTTTTTTTTCCTTTATTGGGCAAAGGACTGCATATTATACAGCCTCATCGTCTTACAAAGGCGTCGTATATATGCCTAATACTTGCTTCGGCCCAAGCGATCTGCGTATATTTGTTTGTACGTAAACTATGACGTGTCTTTGCGCCTGCGTACAACGAAACCTTCGGAAAAGGTGTGAAATAAATAACGTGGTGTATCATTCACGTGTTTAATTTTTTTGAATTTGCGTATCAAAATTCGTTGGTTAACTAATTTATGTTAATTATTCAGGAGTTTCACTTCGGCCGCGTGTGAACTGCACGCTCACACTTTTTTTTGTATTTCCATATAACTTATGCCACATGACCTCCCTAGGAACGACACAAAATTGTAAGTCATTGCGAAGTACACCATACGTTTTCGTGAGTGAAATTGTGAGTATCAAAATATATTACATAAATGGCCGTATTTTTTGATTATGTCGACCTAGATTTTTCATTATTTTTTACATTTCCAAGAGACTACGGGCTTCAATATTTAGTATTTATTTCAACTTGATAGACAGACAGATAGGTAATAGGTTTTCGTTCTTTCGTTTCGAGTTACGGTATCCTAAAAAAGAGTAAAACAGCGGAATTATGGCTGAAATAACTTCGATGAAATACAAGTTTTTTCAATCGATCTAATCAACTATATAATGTTACTACAGTGAACAATCCATTACTAATTATGTGTATTTGAGGAAAAAGCCGTATTTTGCGTCTTTGATAGTCTTATAGCCTTTACAACATACAACACAAAGTGAATAAGTATATTATGTAACCTTGAAATATGTGAGTGGCATGTGGCTTAAGTTCCCAGGAAACGAGATTTCCCAAAACATGGTGAATTTTCCCCCGGAGTCCCGGGATTACGCAAAAACCGGATAAGTCCAGTAGGTACCTAGATACTCAACAGAAATCACACATAATTAATTAAAACGTATTTACAAAAAATAAAACTACAAAAATTTAATAATGATGAAACAATCAATAGTTATTGATTGATACTACCGATTCAAAATTGTTTAGTTTTTTAATCGGTTTTTAAGTTTTTATATTACTATTGTTTGTAATAGAATCAACAAAATGAGTGTATAAATTTAGATATTATATATCTATCTATACTATTTCGTCCCCTTAAGGTTCTTCCCTATCAAATGCATATGGGATCACGACTATTCCCACGAAGAGGTAGAGATATACCATACATGCCTCTGCAACTCCTGTGAATCAGGATGTACAGAGGCACGTATTTTTGTTGGCACCAAGCAGTGAAACTCGACGAGTCTCTGGGAATGTATCGTCTTTGATGCGCTACGAAATTTATCAAACATAAAGTTTAGTAATTAGGTAAATAAGCCCACGCCTGTGTCGCCGCAGGGGTAGGCAGAGGGCCTACTGTAATTAATGTACCTATAAGTAACATGAAAGAGTTGGGACTGGGATCAATCGCCCAACATCCATATTTAGAGTGGTAAAGCCACACTATACACTGTTTTATCCGGAGGCCCAAATCCCCATCCCCTTCCCAATCCCTTAATCATCCGTTTTCTTTGAAGTTGGCAACACGTTCACGATTTTTCTGGTATTGTGGGCATACATGGGCGGTGGCAATCACTTAGCATCAAGTGACCCACTTGCTCGTTTGTCGACCTAAGCTATAATAAAAACCATGTCGGCTGTCAGTTCCACTACGTGCACTATAGCCGTATGAGAATAAGGTATCTATATTTAGAAATATAAATCAAATTATTATCTATGGTTCCTAATATAGCGTTCCACTGATAATTATTGACAAAAAATATATTAAATACCACGTCACTTACATATTACGTAAGCCTAATTTACATATTGTGTACCTACCTACCATCATTTATGTTAACCGACGAAAAAAAGCACACGTATCTACTTATATTTTTTTGTTTTCATTGTATTTTCGTGGAAAATTTCGTCTTACCTAAATTATGAAAATCCATTATCCCAAAACACCTCTGATTTTACAATATTACCATAATAACAAGGGTCGCGCCATTTTCAAACAAGACCAAGCAAAGTCCCTTTATCGTTGTCATCGTTCATCTGACTTGTGCAAATGACACGGCGATATTAGCTGTCTCTTTCTGGTATTGAGATCGATTTTGGCGCGAAGCGGCCGCCATATTTAACTGCGCAAAATATATTAGTTACATACACAATGTGATATAAGTTTTTATTAATTTTAGTTAGATGTATCATTGCTGCTTTGCTGGTGGGATGGGGTGGGGTAGGTACCTACAGATATTGTACATAATTGTATCTGTCTGGGTAATAGCCACCACCCAGTGAAAAACTATAGTTACCTACATACATAGTAGCTTGTCTTGTCGACGACCGTTCTAAGTTCAGGCAGCCCATCACTACGGGATTCCTTAGAACTCGTTTCACGGTTCACAGACATGAGTTAGGTATTTTAAGCCGGACCAATTTTAAGGTATTTGAATTATAAAAGGGTAGGGTAGACCGGGTACATTTGTAGCAGGGTACGGTAGTACCAACGGGAATATTTTTTTAACTACGCCTCGCACACACATTCCCATCCCCTTGGCGCCCCCCTTGGTTGCTTGCCGACTAACTATCAGCTGCTCGCGCGTGTGGCTCGACGCAGACGCTTATGAGGGCGAGGTGAAGTTTTGGTGCAGTCAAAGTAAGTTTTTTCCATCTATTATCATTGGTCATAGCAGGAAATCAAAACATCATTTTTAACTCAGTGTAAGTTAAAACATTTCTCACTATTGTTGCTCTTATTTGTAAACGTATTTATTTAGATTCAAGTTTATAATTTAGGAGATTTTTTATAATATCGATGAAATGAGTATATGAGGACAATTGTACCAAAATTTCGGGGACGTTTGTAACGGCACAATTGTCCCCGTGGTAAAATTGACCCCCTATTATATATATATATTTATTTATAATCTATATATTTATTCTAACTATCATTTTAATTCATAACTTATTATTAACTATATTTTTTATCCGAGCACGGCAAAGTGACTGCACTATATCTAATGGTAAGCGAAGCGCATTCCAAAAAGACCAGCGACAACCGACAATAATGAGTTTATCGGCGGTCACCAAAACATGCCGGCCTGTAAAAATGGTTCTTCCCACTCTGAAGAGGGTAGAAACAAATCGAGGGGCATGCAACAGGACAGGCGGATGACCGAGACAGGCACAGGGATACAAGTATGTGCCGCTAACCGCCCAAACCAACCATCAAGTTATGTCGCAAGCCCCTCGAGAGAACCGAATATACACTGGCTAATCCTGGAACGCGATCCACACAAGGTGTGTAGGTCACTATGGCAGGTTTTAACACCATGTGTACGGTGGTCGCTATTCGGGCGGATATGAATATCTTACCACCAGCAGTTAGAATTTAGAAGATAAAGATCATTGGGATATCTGTGTAACTGTAGTTATTGTTAACAATTGGGAACTGCAGTATAAAGAGACGCAATTCAGCGATAGACAGACAGACCGACAGTAGACAGTTTTGTCTACAGCATGAATGGACTGGCTCGGTCGGGTCGTTACCATTGTCTCACAGAAAACCGACGTAAAGTAGCGGCTTGCTGCTGCATTTCGTACGGTGAGTAAGATATCCGGAAGCCCAAATCCCCTCCCCTTCCCAATCCCTAATTACCCCTTTCCTTTAAGGTAGGCAACACGCCCATGATTCTTCTGGTGGTGGACGTGCATGGGCGGTGGAGATCACTTACCATCAGGTGACCCACTTGCTCGTTTGCCGGCCTATGATATAAAAAAGAGTAGCTATACATAATAAAAAAAATTGATAAAATTAAGTATGCAAGGGACAATTGTACCACGGGGACAATCGTTCCAAATGCTTTACCATACAAAATTTTAATTTGTGATTTTCGTTGTTTTTGACTAATTATAAGTATACGACACCACAAATATGATGGTCAATACTTAATAAGAACTTATAAGAATACTTTGTTGTAATCTTTAATTTAGTTATTATCGTGTAGGGTGAGAAAACTATTGTTTTATGTTTTTAATTTTTATATTGATTAGCCTTACGAATTTTACTGTATTTTGTTTGTCATTAGATTACAAGCTATTCTGTTGGGATATTACCATTTAGAGAAGTATATTTATGTAATGATAACACTGAGTTTTATTAAATTACATCGCTGGTACAATTAACCCACTGGCGGGGATATTTGTACCAGTTCACTCAGTCCGCTTTAATGCCTAATATCTATGATTGTATTATTGCTACACGTCTAAAGATAATGCGAACTAATAGCCGAATAAACTACGTATCAATGGTTATTGACACTTTTGACACAATATCAATAATAAACTCAAAATTTAACGCTAACCAAAATATGCTACAATTGTCCCCGGTCTACCCTACACAAAATTTTATATATTTTTTAATATGCTTATTTATTAATAGAATAAAAACACCAAAATACATAGACGCATCGAACACGGACTAGATAAAAAAAACATATTATCGAAAAAATACTAAAAAGCTAAAATAAAAATAACTAATTTTAGTACAATTGCAATTTAATGGTGAATTATATGTAAAAAGCACTGGTAAAATATTTTCTTTTATCTGTAGCTTTAGAGTTTTTTTTGTTTCTATGTTAAAAAAATATATTTATATCGAAGTTTTAGTCTTTCGTTCTCGTTTTCGCCCCGGGGAGGTGTAATTTGACCAAATTCAAAAATAAATCATCAAAATAGGACCCCTGTAAGAACATTAAAAAAATGAACCTACTCCGTATTTTTTCATCGGTAAAAAAGAAGGACGTCGAAGTAAGAACCTCCTCTCTTTTACGTCGGTTGTAAAAAAAACCCACACCCAGAAACAATTTTCCACAAATCAGGCTATAAGGATACGGTAATATTTAATAAACACAAAAATCGAATTCAGGACCTTCATTACCTACGTTTGCTGTCACGTAACTAAAGCTGCTATAAAAATAAAAAAATAAATGATATATTCCCTTGTCATTGCAACAAGTAGCTGGAGACAAACGAGGCGTAGAATTGGTCGACCAATCACAAGACACCATAATAAAGAGTGATTGCTATACATTACAATAAATAGTCATTAAGCCAGTCCGAACATGATTCATCTTTAATTGTTGGTTTCCTAAAGAAAATATGTATTTATTTTTTAAATATTGAACTCTAATTATTTAGTTCATTAGGTAAGTAAGCATTAAAATAATAACATAATTAGCCATTTCAAATTCTAATTAAAAACGTAATGAATGTTCGAGATTGCCTCGGTGGCGGAATTGTATTGAGCACGTGGTACGACTGCTGTGTTGAAGTCTCAGGTTCGATCCCCGGGTCGGGTCAAGTGATATTGGGTTTTTCTAAATACTGAAAACGTAATTAATGTACGAGACTGCCTCGGTGGCTTAGTTGTATTGCGTACGCGGTACAACTGCTGTGCTGATGTCTCGGGTTTGATCCCCAGGCCGGGTCAAGTGATATTGGGTTCTTCTATCAGTATCGGCTCGGAGTCTAGAATTGTGTCCGGTATGGCGATAGGCTCGGCCCCTATCACATCATGGGGCCGAAATAAGCTCAGCGAAATGTGGGTGTACCTACTGGTTACAGCTCTGTCTACCCCTTCGGAGATTACAGACGTGTGTATGAATGTAATTAAATGTTCTTTGTACTGTAATAGGTTGCGCCACGCCTGCCCATAAACAGAAGCAACACCGCATAAAACTTTGAATTACAAAGCACTGCATGGTACTGACCTGCGCTCGTCGCCCCGAGACATAAGATGCTAAGTCTCATAATGCCCAGTAATTTCGTTGGCTTCAATGTCCTTCAAACCGAAACACAACAGTAGTTACACACTGTTGCTTGGCGGCGAAATAGACAGCGCGGTGGTACCAACCCAGACGGCCTCTCGCATACGAGGGAACTACCTTGTAAAAACACATAAAACATTTGGAACATTCTATTTAACTAACGCAAAAAGAGACAACGGAGGGGATTTCAAATAGACGTTTTATACATATATACATATGCACTCACGCCTGTAAACCCCGAAGAGGTAAGCAAAGATGTGCACCCACATTACGCCGAGCGTATCTCCGTCCCATGATGTGATAGGGGGCGAGCCATACCATATGCAGAATACCAGACTTAGAGCTGATACTAAGCAAAGAGAAACCCATTATCAGTTTTATCCGACCCGAGGATCCAACCCGAGACCTCAGCACATCAGTCGAACCGCGTACGCAATACAATTGTGGTACCGAGGCAGTCAACGCCTTTTTATCATAAAATTATTAAAAAGATAATGAATTTAAATTACAATTTTCACGTACCGTCAAATTCTTGATAACATAAGCTGAGCATAATTATCAGTTCCTTTGTGGGTAGTTTTGTGGCCATAATTATTTCGGCCAATTAGAAACCAGTCAACTTTGCTCCAAAGTCACTTATCGTATATGGCGCTCCTTAAGGTAATGCCACCTTTCACCTAAGCTTACGCAAACATAATGTCCAATTTGGTTGAACGAAACAAAATGTCGTCCGAACACTCAGATATCGAAATTCAGTCAGCGCTTCCGAAGAAGAAGAAAAAGACGCCAAAAAGCCCAACAGCAGCAGTTCTGACAGACAGTAATAAAAAAACGACCAAAGAAATGATACACGAAGCACTAAAAGAATTAAAAAGCAGAAAAGGAGTATCATCATACGCAATCAAGAAATATATAACAGAGAAATATAAAGTGAATGCGGAAAAAATTAACTACCTGATAAATAAACAACTCAAGAGTGGTGTAGAGGCTGGATCCATTTTGCAGACAAAAGGTGTCGGAGCCACAGGGTCATTTAAACTAGTATCAGTCAAAGAAAAACCGAAGAAGCCAAAGAAACCGGAAAAAACAACCGAAAAGAAGAAATCGACAACAGAGAAAAAAAATACAGAAAGTGATAAAGTCAAACCAAAGCCAGAGAAGAAGAAATCAATGGAAAAAGCAGTGAAACCGAAAACTAAGAGTAATGAGAAACCAAAACCAGTACAAAAGAAAGTCAAAGAAGTAGCAATCGATGAAAAGAAGAAAGTGAAAGCAGCTCAGACACCGGCAAAGAAGAGAGCCATGATGATGAAGAGGAAGAGCATAGGATCTATTATCAAACCACCGAAAATGAAGCCGAAAGCAAAATGATCTCGAAAAAACAGTTGAAGAAATAAGATGACCGTAAAATTATGAAGAGAAGCGGTATATTTTGAAAGCATTAAAAATATTGATTTAGTGATACGCATGAAAACACGAGACGAAACTGCAAGTCAGTGATTACAAAGAACAGAAAAAAAGTTAGAGAAGAGTCCATTATTGGACAAAGTTAAATTTTATCATTGTTATATCATTTGCATTCAATGGTGGTTTGTGATTCAATAAAAACTGACCAACGAAGATATAATCATCAGCTAAAGGTACTGGAGAAGAGAATCAGATGTATTCAGGACAATCCTAATGATTTTCATTGTTATATCCAGTTTCGTACCAAGGAGCCTAGTGGGTGACCACGAGGGTAGTTATAGAAATTGGAGTATCAAGATTGGTGATTGGGGAACGAAATCCCCCCCTCCGCTCGTTGCAAATGTAAAAAGAATAATCAGTGTTAAAAATGACAAATGTTTAATTATTATTGTTGATTGTTGTGAATATGTGTAATAAATAATTTGCAATTTTTTTATGGTGTTTTCTTTGGCTACTGGTAACGTCTGAGAACTGAAGGACCTTGAGTTCGTATCCTAGGTCGGGAGATGATTTTTAACCGACTTCGAAAAGGTTCACTGTTCAGGTATTGTGGATGTTCAGGGCTGATGGTGGTCACTTACTATCAGGTGACCCACATGCTAGTGTGCCGGCCTATGTTATAAAAAAATAATCATTTTGTAGTTTAGTTGTAACTACAAAAAGGTTGTAGGTCCCTCGTATGGGAGAGGTCGTCTAGGTTGGTACCACCGCTTTGACTATTTCTGCCGCCAAGCAACAGTGTGTAAGCACTGTTGTGTTTCGGTTTGAAAGACATTGAAGCCCACTGGCTTTCATTTCACTAAATTACTGGACATTATGAGACTTAGCAAGCTTATGTCTTGGGGTTACGAGCGCAGTACAGTGCCATGCAGTGCTTTATAATACAAAGTTCTGTGTGTTGCTTCTGTTTATGGGCAGACGTGGCGCTTACCATCGGGCGAGCGCCTTGCTCGTCTTGTCATTCAATGTCTCTTAATGTAGTAGTAACACTCCGCGACATTTAAACTGATTTTGATGATTCTTAGTGAAACCGTCACGTTTTTTTAAAACTATACCAATTCGAGACAGTTTGAATATTGTTGGTAAAAAAAATGGTAGATGCCGCAAACAAGTTTGGCACAGCACCGGTAGATTGACATTGTGCGAATTTGGAGATATGGGAACCCCCTGTGGGCTCAGATACAGCCCCTCCCTTCCACTACTGGTTTGGCAAATAATAATAATTGGATAACTTATTCGATATTTTACGTGGAAAATAAATGGAATAAATGTTTATAGTAAGCCCAATTTATATGGAGATTTAATTGTACGACACAAGTGAGATTATAAAAGAATACTCTTTACGAGGTTGGGTCATAAAGTTTGAAAACTAATCCTATAATGGCCACGTTACAGTTTTTACGCCAAGTTTCATAATGCCCGTTAGTTTCACTGGCTTCCAGCCCTTCAAACCGAAACAACAGAGTTTAAACGCTGCTGCTTAGTGGTAGAAGTAGACAATGCAGTGGTACCTACGTACGGCCTCTCGACTACGAGGGACCGAGTTAATAAACTAAGTTCATCAAATATTTATTTATTTACTTCTTTTTTTTGTTTGTTTGTGATTCATAACTCGAAGTTTTGATTGCTGTTGCTTCTGTTTATGACTAGGCGTGACGGTTACCATCAGGCGATCGAGCTGCTCGTCTCGTCATTAACGCTAATTTAAAAACAAATTTAATAGCAGAAGTCGACAAACGAGCAAGTGGGTCACCTGATGGTACATGATCTCCAACGCCCATGTACGCCTACAATACTAGAAGACTCATGGGCGCGTTGCCGAGCTTAAAGGAAAGGGATAAGCATTGGGAAGAAGTGGGGGATTTGGGCCTCCGGATATCTCACTCACCGTACGAAACGCAGCAGCAAGCCGCTACTATACGTCTGTTTTCTGTGAGACAGTGGTAATGACCCGGTCGAGCCGGCCCATTCATGCTGTAGACAAAACTGTCTACAGCGTGACTCTACTCACTAGTGAAGGCATATACCCAACAATAGGTTGTGGGCTGAAAATTATTATTATATATGATTTTTTTAAGGAGAGAACCGCATAAGAGGCTCAAGATTGTTAGCAATCACTGCCGACTACCCCACTTGTATGTTTATTTTGTTTATCCTTTATTTTACCATATAATATATAGCCTTGATAGTTTGCGCTCGGCGGTGATGAATCAGTCAGTCAGTCAGGACACGTTATTTTATAAGTATAGATATCAAATACATGAAAATGCCAAACTTTATTTGGATTTGGGGCTTCCTCTTTCGATGCAACGCCTGAGCCAGCCCTGTTCTTCCAGACGTCTCTATCTCATTCCAGATTCCAGCCGAATTCTTTTACCCACCCGTTTCCCAGTTTTTTTTTATCCGAGCACGTCAAATTGACTGCACTACACCTGATGGTAAGTGTAGTCAGTGTGCAGTCCAAAAAACTAGCGACCACCGACAAACAATAAATTTATCGATGGTCACCAGAGTCTTGCCGGCCTTTATTTAAATGCTTCTTCCCTCTTCAGTGAGAAGAAGCAAATCGAGGAGCCTGCGACAGGACAAGCGGATGACCGATGCAGGCACAGGGATACAGGAATATCCCCCTATACCCGCCCCAATCAACTATTAAGTCATGTCGCAAGCCCCTCGGAAGAACCGGATACACTGGCTGATCCTGGAACGCGAAACGCGAAAGCGTTGGTTTCGAAAACTACAAAAACATGTAGGGATTCTACTATCGTGCGATCTTAGTGAGGTATCGTTATTTTATATTGTCCTTAATAAATATCCATCGGGGATATCCGGAACTGTGTTGTTATCAAAATGAAGTTTTCGCAAACACGTTATCTATATTCGATGTCAAAATGAATTACGAACATCGAATCCTAAAAAGCCCGTTCTATTTTTAAACAGCCATTTATCATATTTGTGTGGAAGCGTAAGATACAGTCCACATTGTAAAATAACAATTTATTTCGTTGTTGGACTACCAAGGAGTGAATACCGAGTCGAAGAACACATAGACCCGTAATACTCTGTTATCAATGGTAATAGGTAACCGTTATGCCATAGAAATAAACGCTAATATCAAGCAATTAACAGGTCAGTCACACGAACAACACTTATTCTTTTCAAATTCAAAATTTAAAACGTTATTTCATATTTCGAATTAATAAAAATCATGACTATTTGTATAACATAAAACAATTTATATAGGGTAAGAAGAATGACAATTTAATACGTTCGTGTAATTATAGGCCCAAATTCAATGTATTATTTATTAACTCCGGCCATTCTATGCCGCTGACGTCACCCCTTATCATAACCACCCTGCCACATACAAATTTGATCTTTAACATTATTGAATTAAAGTAGGATTTATTATCGATCGGTGGTCATAAAAACAGTATCCACTTAACCTTTACAATTCGAGTTGAACAAATTTATATACTTCTCTCACTCACGCAAGCGTCAACTACGTGTAAGTCAGAAAGAGATAAGTATTCTCGAGTTTATACGTAAGCCATGGCGTTGGGATATTGGGGTCACAGAACGTGTTTGAATTTCGAAACACGTACCGTCCAATGCGGTGCGTCTTTACCGAGACCAACACGATTGGTTAGACAGTGCCGCTACCACTGAACTAGGAAGGAGACAGATCGATACCACCTCTATACTTGCGCTGCACATTTTGTATACGAATGAAGCGATACGTGTCGTTTCCGTCCGTCGACTAGTGTCACGTGGTAGAGGCCCATCGTTCTGTCTGCTCACCTCTCGTGTTATTCGCGCAGCCATTTCGTTTCGAAATATGTCCGGAGTCACAGTACTGGTGACGTTTTGATACAATTCAAGATTGTTTTTTGACGTTTTCGACGCGTGCGACGTTGGATTGACGCTATGGTGAGACGATATCTTTACTTTTTGTATTGTAACATATTTTTACTGTATTTTATTTTATTGAAGGAAAATGTTATAATGTATTGATGGCCTACGCTCCATAATACTGAAATGTATTCATCTTTCGAACGTGACGTCACAGATGGGTGAAATTAGAATAGTGTCGCCATGTTGGATGATGATTTATTTTTTTTGTGTAGTGCTGCCAGGTATTAAATTTGTATTTTTTTTTATGGTAAAATTAAAAATCAATTTATATGATATGTCATGCCCCACGTACAATATACATACATGTATCAACTTATAATGTAATGTTTATGTGAATTTATTCCTATTCCATTGTCCTAGAGGCTAAAATAGTCGGCTGCCTGCGTTCATTAATTGTTGCATCCCTCTCTGGCAACATGGCGGTGTGTCGCCATCTCGCTCGCACACGCCAGGTTATTTATAGAGAACTCGGCGGGGTACGCCGTTCCCCGTAGTGCCCTATATTTATATTAGTGTTGTGATTGTTATCGATAACTGGAATGTCGTGGGATATTTTCTCGGAATATCATTTGTATTTTAGATAATGATGAAATGTTTACAAAATATTAATACTTATTTAATAAGCGTACTAATAATGTATGTATAATTTATTTTATACATGTAAAGTGCCTTTCCATATGTATTTATTTTTGTTTTAAAATTTACTGAAGATTTTTTTTCTTCGAAGGGCGAGTATTTTGTCTTAAACGAATAGCAAATATATAGTTTGCTTATAAAATTAACCTTATAGTTACTGATGTATATTGCAGGGTTGTAATTAGGCCATGGCAAAATTGGTTTAATGATTTTGGATAAACTTTATCTCATAATATTTCTGTACCTATTAGAACACTTAATGAATTGACATTATGAAAATTAATTATGGACTACATCATCATCTGGTCATTTTAGACATGTGGCTTATCCTAGTCGGTCAAAGAAATACAATTATTTTTTACCCAATTATTTTGAAGTAAAGGAACTGAGCTTATCTTGAATTCATTATGAGAAAATATCATGTCTAAAATATTCTTACACCTTATCCCACTCGCAGTAGGGTATGGTTTTTAAAACATATTACATAATTTTTTGAGTTGTAGTTTTTACGACCGACTGCCTGACTGACGTCAACGCCTCTAGGGAGAATTATTAAATTATTTTGTCTCGGTGCGGGAATCGAACCCGCGGCCCCACACAACCAACTTCTCGCCTACTGCTTTACGGAAGCTGTCGCATATCACGACTGCAATAATGTAATCAACATTTTACTTAATCTACTAATACTTAATGCATTATAGTAGGCGAAAATTCAAATGCTTTTATATTTCAAAATGACATATTTAATTTATAATCCACTCCTTAATTTGTAACAACAAAATCTTATGGGCGTATATAAAGGTGAGGGGGGGTTTGTTCAGGGAGTCCGCCCCCTAAACGATACTAGAAATAACATACATAGCTTAGCATACTAGAAAAAAATATTCGCGAAATATTCGCTTACTGCTATGACGAATACAATCACTCAAAAATATCACTCAACCATAAAATTTTTTTGTTTTTAAAAACTTGCTATATTTATTACAAAAACGTGATAAACTACGTATCGATGTTTTAACACCAAACACTAGTGTAAACAAAAAAACAAAAAATATGTCTGCCTTTCTGATTATACGCTCCGCAACTGTATTTACTATTTATTACGTCTTTATGTATACATAAATAGGGTTTATATTCCATTGGCTCAGCTGCATATAGCAAATCGTAATGCGTTTTAGCCTTATGCTATTGCATTCTGAGCCCTATACCAATAGTGATAAGGTGTTAAATTGTTTACTTCCAATCACCCCATAGAAATCGACCCTTTTAAAGATTTATGAGGGGTCCGCAAAAAGGGATGGAATTTAAAGAACTTATGCGAAAGTGCCTCGGATGCCAATTTGTTTTTTTATGGACTGATAGGACCGATAGCTTAGTTGTTAAGCTCTGGTAATAATAGTTTACATCTTACTACAAAATAACGGTTTCAAATAGGTCATTTTTACTAGGTGGTAGGTCCCTCGTATGCGAGAGGACGTCTGGGTTGGTACCACCACTTTGTCTATTTCTGCCGGCAAGCAGCACTGTTGTGTTTTGGTTTGAAGGACACTGAAGCCAGTGAAATACTGGGCATTATGAGACTTAATATCTTATGTCTCGGTGTGACGAGCGCAGTTCAGTGTCATGCAGTGCTTTGTAATTCAAAATTCTGTGTGTTGTTGCTTCTGTTTATGGGCAGGCTTATCATCGGGTGAGCGCCTTGCTCGTCATTCAATCAAATAAAAAAAGACATACAGACAGACAAAGTGGTAAACTTATAAAAGCCCATAAAGTGGTACAGCCGTGATTTAGATATTTTTTCTCCAAGTCTGTGGTTATGGATATTAGGAACGAAGGATTAACACCGACACCCGAAACAAATGTAATCAAACAAAAAAGGTTTGACTGTGGGATCGAACCTGCCACCCCTCGTTTGATAGCTGACTACTTACCTACTACACCACAGAGCTTGTCTACTTCAGGGCCGACCCTACAATAGCGACCGGGGGGACCGCTCCACGCGTAATTTTTAAGGGAGGCAACATCTATTTTTTTCTGGATTGGGACAAAAATTAACATCCCCCTTCCCTTAGCATGTGATAGACTATTCAGCATAAAAAAAGCATTGGCGCCTCTACCCTTCTAACTCAACTTAGTTGCGTTCAAAAATAAACATTAGTGCGTTCTGATTTCACTGGGCCTGGGTGTTGTGGGACCGTAAGTCCCTCGCAGTTCCTGATACCCACGATACAGGTTCAACCTAGTGTGGGGTCAGGACTATGTGTGTGACTGTTGAGTGTATTTATGCATGAACAGACAACAGGTTGACGCTTTCTGTTATAGTACAAGTGACAAATACGTTTACGGTTTTCGAATTCGTACAAAATTACTATTGTCGCATTGTCACTCTTAGTGTAAAATGCAAAGAACCGTTCGAAAAATAATTATTTCGTAGTATTCGACTATTTTTTTTATACTGCCAATTTTAATTCGTCGTTACCGCTAGTGGCTTCTGCTGTCAAGGTATGGAAAAAAAACAAAAACTGTTATCGTTTTCGAAAACTATTAAAAATAGTACCAGACCTACTAAATGTTAGGTACTTTATAAATATTTTTTCAAACACATGAATAACTACTTATTTACGGCAAGTACCTCAGTTTGCCCCCCTCTCCTCCCTCTAAATACGGGCCTGCAAAGGGCGCCATATTTGAACTCGCTCTATCCAAAAATATGTCTTCCTTTCGAGACAGAAAACATTTTAACACTAAACATAAACGACATCTATGAGATGGAAACATGTAAATATTGTTAGTTTGACCGGAATGACGAGACGAGTAGTTCGCTCGCTTGATGGTAACAGTGACGTCAGCCCTTGAACATAAGCAGTATAGAAATTTGAGTTGCAAAGTGCTGCATAGCATTTATTTGTTACCATGTCTGTCTACAGTTCTATATAGACACCCCAGGCCCCAGCCTAAAGCCCCTGGGGTGATTGGGGCTCCAGTTACCAAAACCCTGTGACGATAAATTTATTTTTAATTTTTAATCGCAATGACAATATGCTTAACACTTTTTGACAGCAATTTCAGTAATAATATCATTAAGAAAAAGAAGTGTTTTTAACACGCTTTTATTAGCTTCAGACGTATGTATGTTTGTATGTTGGTAGGTTTGTCTGTAACTTGTCTTTGAACGTGATTTTGACCTACTTCAAAACGTCGGATAAAATCTTGACAGCGCGATGTAGATGTGCCAGTGGCGCCATCTCATGATTTTTCTTGTCAACTTGTAGCTTAAATGCAATAAAGGTGCCGCTGGTTGTTTTGTTGTGTTATTTTGATACGAGTTTAGAACAAAATAAATAAATATTGTAAAAATTAAAACTTCCTTAAATATTTCATAGAATAATTGTTATAAATTACAAATTTATTACCTACAACTGTTATTATAATTACTTCTGTAGTAAGGGATGTGCGCAAAACACTTTTTTTAACACGCTTTTTTATATTATTTACAATTAGTGGGAGCAATATAATAGAACATTGGATTATAGTCTACATGACACATTAAAATAAAACAAGAAAAAATCAAGAGATGGCGCCACTGGCACATCTACATCGCGATGTCAAGATTCTCCAGCGAATCATTACCTCCGACGCTTTGTATGATCTATGGGTGTCGTACGATTGATCGGGTACAGTTTTACAAATGGCTTGTTAAACAAGCCATTGCATTCGTAAAACTTGTTTCTTTCCTACCTCCTTCGTGACATTTTTACGTTTCAGCGAAATTTCCAATCACAAAGATTCGAAAGAAGTTTCACTTCAAAAAAAGGTAAAAAAAATTAAAACACAAAGAAAAAAAAATAAGTGATAAAAAAAAATAAAATACACCTTTTTATAGAAAATCAAACTAAAAAATTAAAAATAAATAATAGTTTAAAAAAACTAAAAAACACGCTTTTACGCGTGGGGTGCATGGTGTCAATAGTTATAAAAATATTTTATTGACAGATATGAGTAGAAGGATCATCATTTTGATAATGTCTTAAAAAGCACCCCACGTTTTTTACAATAAAATACATGTTTTTTCTTATTTACACTATTCTTAATTTATATATATTTTTAAATTTTGTACACTATTCCTAATTCGAATTCATTAAAATTTATTTTTTATTTTTTAGTTGGATTTTATGTAAAAGCGTGTTTTTTAGTTTTTTTAAACTATTATTTATTGTTTCTAAAAGGACCATAAAATTCCATAAATGTAGGCATTTTTTTTATCGGAGCAAGGCCAAGTGACTGCACTACACCTGGTGGTAAGCGTAGTCCAAAAAACCAGTGACTACAGACAAACAATGAGTTTATTGGTGGTCACCAGAGTCATATCGGCCTGTATAAATGCTTCTTCCCTTTTCGAAGATGGAAGAAGCAAATCGAGGAGCCTGCGCCAGGACAGGCGGATGACCGATGTATGCACAGGGATATAAGCATGTACCCCTTATACCCGCCTCAACCAACCATCAAGTCATGTCGCAAGCCCCTCAGGAGAACTGAATATACACTGACTGATCCTGGAACAAATATATGTATACAGGCCGCTTCCAACAGGTCGGTCTGGAAATCTTTGGGGGAGGCCTATGTTCAGCAGTGGACGTCTTGTGGCTGATGATGATGATGATCCTGGAACGCGATCCACACAAGGCGTGTGGACCACTATGGCAGGTTTTAACACCAGCAGATTTAAGATAGTTTTGTCTACAGCATGAATAGGTCGGCTCGACCAGGTCGTTACCACTGTCTCACAGAAAACCGACGTAAAGTAGCAGCTTGCTGCCTCTTCTTGCCTCTAGACCTCAATGTGTAAATGTTACTTCAATTTTTTTATTTTCTTTCAGATGCAGCAACAAATGTGTCAGCCAGATCAACTTAGGTAAGAATTATTATAGTTATTTTTGAAGTGAAACTTCTTTAGAATCGTTGTGATTTGAAGCTCGATGAAACGAAAATGTGTCACGTCAAAGGCAAACATATTCATAAATAGAGTTTAGCCTGCGAGAGAATGAGATAGATTACAATTAGTATGCTATCACGGGTCTTTGCGCCTGCGTACAACGAAGCCTTCGGAACATGTGTCATAAAAAACATGGTGTATTATTCACGTGTTTTATTTTTTTGCATTTGCGTATTAAAATTAGTTGGTTAATTAATTTATTTTAATAATTCTGAAGTTTCACTTCTGCCGTGTGTGAATTACGTATACACACACTTTTTATTTTTATAACAAACGAGCAAGTGAGTCTGTAGAGACTGTAGGTCTCCTCCGCCCATGATCATCATCAATATCAGAAAAATCATGGGCGGGTTGCAGACCTTAAAAGAAAGCAATGGGATCAGAAAGGGTAGGCGGGATTTGAGACATACGAAACTTAAATAGCGAACTGCCACTTTCAGTCAGTTTTCCGTGAAACAGTAGTAATAATAAGTAAGTACTAAGTAGCGGGCGAGTAGCCGGCTGTGAAGCGAGAGGCCGCGGGTTCGATCCCCGCACCGAGACAAATGTTTGTGTGATCCACAAATATTTGTTTCGGGGTCTGGGTGTTGTGAGTCCGAAAGTCTCTCATAGTTCCTGATACCCACGACACAAGACGCGTATCTTACTGTGGGGTCAAGACTATGTATGTGACTGTTGGGTGTACTAAAAAAAAACCCGTCGTGCTGGGTCATTCGTGCTGTAGATACAAGTGTCTGCAGCGTGGCTCTACACTTTTAATTTTTTAGATTATTTAGTATTTCGTTCCCTATTTGACTACACAGTAGCGGCAGCATACGATGTTGCTTGAGACAACTTACAAGATAGTTGTAACAATAAGGTTTCGAAGCATCATGGCACCAGCAGTACACCACTAATGTAGTTCCTACAACAATAAAGTAGGTGTATTGTTCTTTCACACGTAGTTGTTAATATTTACGGAACTTCATGATTGCCATCGTAAGGTGCTGTTACTGTAGACTACTTTGAAGGAAATACCGTTACGTTAATAGACTTAGTTTTGCCTACTCTTTACTTACTTCTTTTAGGCGAATAGTTATATATTGGTTATATAATAGCAATTTCTTTTTCAGCCAACAGCCTATGGCTCAGCAAATGGCACAACAGATGGTCCTTTGCCCCGTCAAAGTAGTTTACGAGACACAAATACTAGTGCCACCAGGTAAATTCAAATACTTAAAGAATTTCTACGACCAATTAAACAATCGGGTGCTCAGAGCAGAAACAAACAGACTGGTGAAAAAATTTAAAATCTGCACTCACCCATACCATTTGAGTTTGTAATCGCATTATAGATAATCTTAATTCTTTTTTTTAACAATAATCATTGAATTTAAAAACCTCGTTAAAGACTTGTCTCTACGTTAATCCTTTTATCTTCCAATAATCTTTTACATTTCCAGTAAGCAGCCTTCAGTAACAACAATTAATAACCTATAAATACATAGTTCATAATAATAACAAAATTATTTGATTCACAGGAGAACAAATCCAGCCAAACCAAACGATCTTCATAAACCCACAAAATACACCGCCATGGGTACAAAACAGGATGCAGAACCAAGTGTTCTACGTCCAACAGATGTCAAACAATATTGTACCTAACATACAACAGAATATGGACCCAAATCAAATGTACATACAGAGTTATCCTTACCAAATGACGCAGCAGATAATGACCCAAAACCCACAGGAGCAAAGGTCAATACAAATCCAAAACATGCCTCAACAATACAGCGTGGTACAAACAGTGCCAAATGTTGGAGCCAATCTACAAGAAAGAACAGTTCAGATGACAAACTACTGTCAAATGCCAAATCAAATAGTTCCTAACAGACAAATTGCGCCAAATATTGGAGTTAGTATGCCAAACCAACAGCAACCGATGAATGAAGTACAAAGAACTTTTATGAATGTACGACCTCAGATACACCAATACCTTAGCAATGTACGGCCTCAGGTTGTATCCAATCAGAACGCGAATATGACGCAAAATGTTGGTCAAACATTTGCGACAATGCCATCAAGATCAGTACAAATTAGTAGTCAAAATATATCAAACATACAACGGATGGTGACAACAAGTTTGCCAAACACTCCACCACGAGTGATTGCACCAACATATGCTGCTCCTCATCCTGTTCAGATGGCACCAAAGCCTGCGGAGTCTGTTACAGATTTAAATGTAGTTCCTAGACACAGCGTTGCTAATACTGTTCCTAAAATAACGAATGTGCAAAGTTATACACTCAAAACCGTACAACCTAGACCACAATATAGGCATAATGTACCAAATATAGGAAAACTGATTCAACCTACCCAACATATCAATACAAATGTATATAAAGATAGACTTAGTACTAATAATCCAGTCAATTTGGAAAACACTCATTTCAATAGGAAAAGAAAAAGCGAATCTCCTGACGAAGTGTATAAAAAGATGATTGTAAATCCCGCAAGTCGAGATAATAACACTCAAACAAATAATACAAAAGAAACAGTTAATAATATCCAGAAAAATATATTAAACGAAAACACAATTTTACAAATAACTAATAATGGAGCTCAGCTTGTGAAACTTAATGAACCAGTCCCAATAACTACTGTATCAAGTGCAAGTCAAACTGATAAAGAGAAATTACTACGGAATACTGTATTCACACAAGCAAAGGGCAGAGTTCTTAGTGACAAAGAAATTGTGCCAAAAGAAATTATCAAAACAGATATCAAGAGTGACAGTGAAACAGTAGTTAAAAATGAAAATAGTATAACAATTGTAAAGATAGAAAAAATAGAAGAAAAAGAATGTAAAGTGGAAAAGGATATTATTAAAAAGGAAATTGTAAAACAAGAGGTTCCAGAACAGAAGGAACCAGAAAAGAAGGTTTTAGAAGAAGTTCAAGAACAGAAATTAGAATTTAAAGAGAAGTTGCTCAACGGTCATCAGATCCTCACTCATGTGCTAGATGGATACGTCATTCAAGAGTCCAATGTAGCTTTTCCCGTAAGTATCTTTTTTCATCAAGCCAACGTGACTACACTCGACATCATGTTAAGTGTGGTAATTTCGATTATAATAAGCTATTTAGATCGATTGCTTTTTAGCTTATTACTTTTTGAATTCGTCGCAGTATAAAGAAGTATTTTTTCGAATATGCCTCCGGTCATTTTGGTAACTCTATCAAACATGCTGTCTTAAGTTTTTCAATACTCTAACTGAAATAAAATTCCAACAATACTTAACTACAACAAAACTAAGTATATTTGAATGTCTTACTGTAATTTCTGTTTTTTTCCGAGTACGGCAAAGTGACTGTACTACACCTGATGGTAAGCGTAGTGAAAACGAAAAAAACAGCGACCACCGACAAACAATGGGTTTATCGGTGGTCACCAGAGTCATGCCGGCCTGTATAAATGCTTCTTCCTTCTTCGAAGAGGGGAGAAGCAAACCAAGGGGCCTGCGACAGGACAGGCGGATAACCGATGCAGGCAAAGTGATACAAGAACCCCTATACCCGCCCCAATCAACCATCAAGTCATGTCGCGACCAGATATACACTGGCTGAACCTGCCATAGTGATCCACACAAGGCGTGTGGATCACTATGACAGGTTTTAACATCATGCGTACGGTGGTCACTATGCGGGCGGATATGAATATCCTACCACCAGCATTAGCTGCAATTTCGATTGCGTAGTTAATTATTATTGCAGTCGATTTATTCAAAATTAATACAAAACAAATATTTACTTACAGATAAGAAAACCATTGAAAGAGAAAACGCTTTCAAATAATGGTAAACTAATAAAAGAAGAAGGGGATGAAGCAAAAGAATCGACGAAAGATAGAATCCCAATAGATTTACCTCTGTTACCGTTCCACTTCTTGCAATTAGCCAACGAAGAGGAAAAACAGGAAGAAATCGCAAAGGAAGAAAAAGGAGGTAAATATTCATTTGTTTGAACTTAAACGCTAAAAATTCTAGGAGAATTCATAGTACATAATGTAAGGTTTTCCATAACCAAGGTTGCTACGCGGGCAGAGTCACGGGCAAAAGATTGTATATATACATTTGAGAATAATTATAGTAAAGATCACTTTACAATTACAGCATGCCTCTAATACTTTATTATGTTTTCCTAGAATTAAACAAAAAAGCTGGTGAAAGTTTCATAGTTTTCAAGGATACTCTTTACTTAGGAAATTATGGTATCATTCGAGAAAGGTTTTACACATTGTCGTGGGCTTATAATTTTAAGTTTATGACCACATTCGAAGCCAGCTGCATTTTGAATGGATCTTATACTTGGATCTTGTTCTGTTCCCGTTAGAATTTGCCCATTTTAGACATCTGACTCTGTTTTTACACGCTTTTTATTAACTTCACCTGTATGTTTTTTTGTTTGTATGTTTGTTTGTATGTTTGTAACCGACTCCTTTGGGCGCGATTTTGACCCACTTTAAACGGCCAGATTTCGTTCAAACTTGGTAGATTTATTGAGGACCGATGACAATACACTAAAGTGATAAAAAAAAAAAAAATAATAATAATAATAAAATAATAATTTAATTTAATTAATTATTGATATTCGGGTTGAGAATTAAAATTGTACTCTCTGGATCTTCGTTAATTATAGGGAATATTGTAGTATCTAATAGTGTCAATAGATGGCGCTTTTTTGATATTCGGGTTTAAAATTAAAATTATACTCTCTGCTACAATATATTTATATTTTAACTAAAAAATGAAAAATAAATAATAGTTTTAAAAAAACTAAAAAACACGCTTTTATAGAAAGTCTAACTAAAAAATTGAAAATAAATTTGAAGAAAACAATGTATTTTATTGTAAAAAAAAGCGTGGGGTGCTTTTTAAGATACTATCTAAATGATAATCCTTTACTCATATGTGTCAATATAATATTGATTACTATTGACACCATGCACCCCACGCTTTTTTTTACAATAAAATTCATTGTTTTCTTCAAATTTATTTTCAATTTTTTAGTTAGACTTTCTATAAAAGCGTGTTTTTTAGTTTTTTTATTTAAGTAATGAAGCAATATTAATCAAACTTGTTTCATTTTACAGGAAATCCTTTCACAAAGTTGCAGAAGCCTGTCGTGAAGTCATGGACGGTAAATATTTTTTTCTATAAACTATTTCTTGTTAGTTTATGAAATTGATTCCAAAGTTATACGAACATATTATACTTATATGTTGGTTTGTTTCGCTGCATCAATGGCTTAAAAATCAATCCCATAAACCTAACAGATTTAGATATAAGGAATCTTAAATATAACACAGGTCAGCTAAAATATCCGAAAAATACTGAATGAAATCCTTCATTATGATTATCACATTACTAGTTTCAAGAAATGTTACAGAATCGATTAATTGTAAATCGATATTCAATACAAAACTTAAAATCGATCTGTTATCTCCGATTTGAATCGATTCGGAAACCGCCTATTGAGTAGAATATAATTTATCTTTTTCCTATCAGTTTGCTTCGGCTTGTTGTTGATTCGTGATGGTGTGTGTTTCACCAATTATTGAGTATAATACTGTATAAGACATGTCTTCGATTTGTATGTAGCTATTCTTATTAGGTATTATTTCATTTCCAGGTTGAACAATTAGCTGACCATATGTCGAAAAACAATTGGAACGAACCGGCATCGATTTTGAGAGACCATGAAATCGATGGGGAATCGTTATTCCTGGTTTCCAAGACTCAACTCTTGCATATAGGAATCAGCGAAGAACATTCTGACGTCATATGCGAATTCGTTAAGAGCTAAATATAAGTCATTACCTATATTCTTATATTATTCAATAGGCCGATTGTATAAAATTTGCAATATTAGTTTTTAATTAGCCACACTGTTCCACTGTTTGATAAAGGCCTCTAAGGGATCAAGGCCCGCACTGTTAGATAAAGGCCTCCCCCCTTTTTTGCTGGCGGATTTGGTCTCTCCACCTTGGTCCAATTTGGGTTGATGATTCACCATTGCCTTGTGTTTGTCAGCAGGTTGTAAAGCCAATTGGTTAAGGGTCCGAAAGGTTGAGATGAATCACCTCACAAAATATTTATTTAAAACCTTATTGTCTTGTGTTTGTAAATACTTATTTTTTATTTGATTGAATGACGAGACGAGCAAGGCGCTCGCCTGATGGTAAGCACCACGTCTGCCCATAAACAAAATTAACACCGCACAGAACTTTGAATTACAAAACACTGCATGGCACTGAACTCCGCTCGTCACCCCGAGATATGATGTTAAGTCTCATAATGCCCCGTTATCTCACTGGCTTCAATGTCCTTTATTAGTGTTTTTATTATGAGGCTAGTTAGTGGCCACTCTAATTTTGGGGTTGCCTTGCTTTTATGACTGGAAACTGACTAGTGTCAATTCTGTTGTCATCTACTAAACTAAATTTAAATTATTATGTACTTTAGTTCAATTTTAGTTTAAGGCCAGTCTGGTTTCCTGTGTGTCAAACTACAGTGTTAATCCTGTCATGATCCTATCATACTAAAATTGTCAGTCTTATTATTTTAGTTAATTACCACCCATTTTATAAGACTAAACGGTATTTTCGGAAGTTCATGTCAACAGAAATGACAGTATGTATGCTGAATGCACTAAGGGTTTCTAAATAAAAATATGATGTTACATATTCATATGGTATATTTTATTTTCATTTTAGAGGCTGTAAATGGCTATGCAATGTAAATAAAATAAATATTGTGTATTTTTTTGCCTTTTATAATCTCTAATAAGTGTACTACTCGACCAAAATAATTAAGTGCATGTGAAATATGATATCCTTGCGTTCAGTGATAGTGGCATACTGTATATACTGAATATCTATATGGTATTAATCAATGTAGTAGGTATTAATATTTATAAATCGTGGTTATGTAAATTAGTTTATTTTGAAATTTAATTCTTGGATTAAGTTTTTTTATCCGAGCACCAAAGTGACTGCACTACACCTGATGGCAAGCGTAGTGGAATCGAAAAAACCAGTCAACCAGTCAACCTTCAACTCATTGTTTTTTGACCATCAAAAAACAATGAGTCTATCGGTGGTCACCAGTCATGCCGGCCTGTATAAATGCTTCTTCCGTCCTCGGAGAGGGAAGAAGCAAATCCAGGGACCTGCGACAAGACAGGCGGATGACCGATGCAGGCACAGTGATACAAAGGTGTACCCCTCCCTATACCCGCCCCAATCAACCATCAAGTCATGTCGCAAGCCCCTCGGGAGAACCAAATATACACTGGCTAATCCTGGAACGCGATCCACACAAGGCGTGTGGATCACTGTGGCAGGTTTTAACACCATGTGTTTACTACACCAATATGCATAAAATTCAATAGAACAAAGGGAAAAGTGTAGTATAAAAACAGGACGTGGACGATACTGTGTGCAGAAGCAGATAAGCTTCGAATTCATATGAAAGCAGTCCTTAATCTTTCCGTGCGCCTAAATATTTTGGTCAATTAGTAACCACCTATCACTGTTGGATATAGATTTACTGTTAGTGGCATCACATCTTGAGGAAATAGGCCTTTATTTTCACGAAATTGGGTATAAATAGATAGGTTTTAAGCTGAATTGTGTTCTAAATACTGTAAAAATGTAAAATGCTAAGAATAATTGTATCACATAAAAATGTATAAATATTTTGATGAATAAACATCTCAATATTGATAATTGGTTGATTTATTTATGTGCGACCAATTTTTTTATTAGAATCATGTCTCATTAGTTTATAAGGCTTTTGTCCGCAGCGCCGTTGCACACGTGAAGAAAAAGAAAACTTGAACAAAAATATCATACAATATCTGTAAACCCCATTACTCCCCTTAGCGGTTAAATTTGAAGAAACCGATATTTACGATATAAAATCAACACCCTCCCAAATTTTCGAACTGTTTACGCCGAGCGATGATGAGTCAGTCAGTTTTGCATTTAGTCAGGCAGTTGTTAAAAAAAACGTAATCCACCAGTTCCAAGGCAAAATATTTTACATAATTCATAAACTTCATAAAACTTTACAATAAAAAACATCCATAGAAACAAAGTTAATTTCTCCTGGAACTCTTGCCCATGAAATTGACGACTTGCGCGAACGGTGCAAACTTCCCTCTCCTCCCCCTCTTCTTCAGCCCAAGCTCTTGGAGAACATCCTCAGACTCGGCCACAGAAGAGTCTATCTTTGAAACGTCAGAATACTCTTCGCTATCATTCTTCTCCATGTCAGACACTTCTCTGTACTTTCTAGAATATTCCTTACTCCTGGCTAGACTTGGCTCTCGTTTCTTGAAGGTCGGAGAGCCGAATTTCGGGTGGTCAGCCGTCTGGCACATGAGGGTATCGTAGAAAAACCTATCTGTCCTGGCGTCGGTTTTCAGTCTGGATTTCTGGTCATCGTCAGAACTCTCATTCGAGGAGCGCGTGGTTGGGGAGCCGGGTGAAGTTTTCTTGTGCATTCTGGGACTGGAAAATTAATACGGTAAGAAATATTATTTAACAGGATCCGTAGTCCAGTAGGTGCGTAGCCGTTTGTGAAAAGAGACGTCGCAGATTTGATCCTCGCATTGAGATTTTTCGTGTTGTACATTTTAGTTAATGATAAATAAATAAATAACTACACTTAACAGTCACACACATAGTCCTGGCCCCACACTAGGTTAAATCTGTATCGTGGGTATCAGGGACTACGAGGAACTTGCGGTCCCACAACAAACGTTCGTGGATAACACAAACATTTGTCTCGGTACGGGAATCGAACCCACGGCATGTCGCTTTGCACCCACTGCGCCACGGAGGCTGTCGTTTCATATTTGGGTGTTATGATACTGTGAGTACATCATTATTGATGCCGGTGGTATAAGAAATAAAATAAGGTAACGACCCTGTAGAGCCGGCCCATTCATGACGAGACTGTTTTAGTCTACAGCTTGGCTCTACCACTCAAAATAATACAACTGTAAACGTTATACAAAGTCTAAGGAGTCAGATAAATTACTAATTTACCTATAAGAATAATAAATCCATAATAATAAGCGAACAATCAGCTGCAAAATAAGTGCTTGGTGAGGCAGCGTCATATAATAGGCCTAAATGCCAGCGCGGGCGTGGCGGAGAATGGTCATTTACTGAAGCATACTTTTAACCTTATTTAAACCCAAGTTTGAATTATAGAAAGTTGAAAATACAAGATGTTTTAACACGTTTTCATTAGCTTCATACGTATGTTAGTATGTTTGTATGTAACGGAGATTTTGAACATGACTTTGACCTCTTTCAAAACGTCGAATTAAATCGAAATGTTGCGTGAAAAAGCGTGTTTTTTTTTTTTTTTACTATTATTTTAAATCAGCGTAAAGTCGCGCAATTGTCTCTGGCCATTATATTTTTAACTGTAATAAGATTTCATGAGGACGAAACCTATTATCGCGCTTAGTTTTCCAATAGTAAAACCAGTAGTAAAGTACCGGCTTGCTGCTGCGTTTCGTACGGTGAGTGAGATATCCAGAGGCACAAATCCCACTCCCCTTCCCAATCCCTAATTATCCCTTTCCTTTAAGGTCGGCAACGCACCGATATGATTCTTCTGGTGTATGATTGTCGGTGTTCATAGACGTAGAGGTCAGTTACCATCAGATTAATGAAGTCACTTACTACAATGAAGTCACTTACCATGTTAGAATCTTATGGATCTCACAGATAATATGCAATAAAAATATTGCGACTATAAATTGATATATAAACTATCCTATCTCTCAAATTGGATCAAACGGCACACAGTTTGCAAAATTTGATTAAAATCGGTTCAGTAGTCTAAGATATCATAGCGGACAAAGGACGTGACACGAAATTTTTATATGTAAAGATTATGTACGTACTTCATTTCATTTTAATTTTGTTGGTGGCCACAGAAGTGACATTAGTAACTAACCATCGCTTAGCGTCGCCGGCAACCATGGTGGGGCATGGAGACTTCGGAACGAACCCCCCAGGAGAGCCAACTTCGTCGCCATTCACGCCCTAGCATAAGAAAAAGTTAGTTGACCCCTAACGGTTATAACACACCAATTTAACAAGGTGGTAGGTCTCTCGTATGCGAGAGGCTGTCTGGGTTGGCACCACCGCTTACTCTATTTCTGCCGCCAAGCAACAGTGTCTAAGCACTGTTGTGTTTCGGTTTGAAGGACATTGAAGCCAGTGAAATTACTGGGCATTGTGAGACTTAAAATCTTGTGTCTCGGGGTGACGAGCGTAGTTGAGTTCCATGCAGTGCTTTATAATTCAAAGTTCTGTGTGGTGTTGGTTCTGTTTATGGGCAGGCGTGGCGTTTACCAACAGGTGAGCGCCTTAGGCTGCGGTTAGACGACGCCAAAAATTTCTTGCGGCCGCCGCGCGGCGGCCGCGCGGTGACCGCGTACTAACTGTTCAGTCATAGCAAATGTATGTTTTATTAACTAGGACTTAACGTTGAAATTCTTTGTGAGTAACTAACCGCGCGGTCGCGTTTACACGATCGCGCAGTCGCCGCGTGGTTGGAGCGTTGCGAAGAATTAAACATTATGGCTTAGTCAATAGAGTTCACATTAGTTTTTCGAGTGATTCGAGCGAGGCGCCCGCGCGGCCGCCGCGCGATTGCCGCGCGGGCGCAACGCGGTGGGATTCCGTGTCATATTAACACGCCCTTACGAGTCTCGTCATTCAATCAAATAAAAATAATAAAAGCGTGTTAAAAAAAATATATCATGGTCTGTCACGATGTATTTATTATTGTGGATTTTATAATAACATATTATGAGATGACAGTTCGTTCATTACTTCTGCTCCCAAAAAATCCGACACATTAATTGAACATTACCTTATTGCCCAGATGGAAATAGCAATGTGTGATCCTCTCGACGTCGGCCCACGCGACTATGTACTTGGCCATCGACAGCGGAATCTTGGGCAAGAAGTTCGAATGGAACTTCCCCTGGCAGTATATGGTGATCACGTCCGTGTCTTTCACTTCGAAGATTATTCGGAAGATGGTGCCTAAAGTCAGAAAAATTAAGACTGTTTCACTAGTTTGTTATGAGGCAGACCCCTCGTAAGTGAGATGCTGTCTGCGTAGTTACCACCGCGTTGTTTATTTCTGCGGCAAAGCCAAGTTCAAAACATAGAAAACCTAGGACTCTTTTGTCTCTCTTTTGGCTTGATCGACTGGGATGTTACCAATATCCCACTGAAATACCCTGTCTTTCTACCTGGCATTATCCCAGCTAGTGTCAGGATCTGCCTTCCTACTAAGACTTCTCCACTTCGCCCGATTTTAAGCGTCGTTCACAGTAAGGCCATTGGCTTTCATCTCCCTCTAAAACGTCCGGCCAGCGTTTTTGGGCATTATGAAATTTAACACGGCATGTCGGAGTAACAAGGGTACTGCAGTGCCATGAAAGATCTGAGTGGTGTCCACGTGTGTGACAGACGTGGCGCTATGCACGATGCGTTAGTTGGTCTGTCAGGTTTTTTTTTACCCTTGGGATGAACTACAGGGGTCCCTGCTAATGGGATACTGGCGGCCCTGCAGTATCACATCCCAGGGTCAAAGGGATGGGGAAGGATAAAGAGATGGGAAAAGTATAGGACAAGGGACAAGCCCCCTCGGAATAACCGGATATACACTAGCTGACGCTGGAACGTGACTCACACAAGGTGGGTCACTATTGCAGGTTTTAGCACCAATGTACGGTAGTCGTAATCCGGTCGGATACAAGTATCCTCCCACCAGCTCTATCATCAGGTTAGATCCCGTTACTTGCCAGGCACAAACATGTTGTAGTTAGTGTCATAATTTCCGCTGCCGATCCAGATGCCGTTCTTCCTGGACAGCGAGATGATGTTGTCTCGGTGGAAGCGGACGTCGAAATGCAGGACCACGTCACGGGGCTCCTCGCCTTCCTGGGCGCACAGGTTTACCGACATCCTGGGGGCGGAACACCACATTTGTCATAACACTGAATTGAAATGTCCAAGGGGGTAAAGATCACTTAAAACCAGGTCCACCAGCTCGTTTGTTGACATCTCTCTTTCTGCCTTGCGTTATCCCAGCTTAATACCAGGATCAAAACCCTCTGCCTTTACCAACCCCTCTGACCTTCCTTTTGATCGGCATCGCAACTATGATTCTTCTGATATTGTACGTGTTTATGGGCAATGGAGATTACTTAAGTTCAGTTTACCGATGACCCACTTGCTCGATCGATAAAGAGGTTCCACGTTGGGGCAATAGGAAATGTTGAAAGTGGATTTTTTCTAAAAACATGGCATTCGATTTGTGCCGCACTGAACCGTAAAGTCTAGGGTTTGATTCACAGTTTTAATTGAACCAAAAGATCGTTGTCAATATGGACAGTTTTAGATCATCAACGCCAAGAAGTAACTGTCATCAGATATCTCTTGCCATTGCTGTGTTACTCGGTCATGTAACGGTGCATACATTCTGAGTTCTGACCATGAAACGCAACACTGGCAATTTGTCGTGCCGGATTATATACAGTGTCGGTACCAAATATAGTTGCAAAGAAAATAGATATTATGATATGATATGATTTATGATTTTTATTAATTAGAAGCTCAAGCTTTTTCCCCGAATTTGTAGGAAACCGTAAAAGTACAACTAGTATACCCATTTTTCCCCGAGCTTTAGCAGTTGATAAGATCTAAGATATAAGATTTTGTTTTCTTTATTTAATCACCTTATTGACAAGGCGAATGGATTGCTCGACTGATGGTAAGGGCCACGCCTGCCCACAAACAGTAGTAACGCCATTCATAACTTTGAATTACAAAGTACTGTATTAAGGACTGCATAGTGGTCGTTATCCCGAGACATAGGATGTTTAATCTAATAATACCCAGTAATAATTCACACTCACTTTCTAGCATTCTCTTTAATTTTACCACCAATTTCGATACGATCCCCAACGTTGAGCAGGCTCGGTATGTTGGCAGTAAAGACTGGCATTTTAGATAACCGTTTATCGAACCGTAGGTAGCCCTAGAATACTTGCGATCAAGGCCACTGTGAAATTTCATCATTTTGAACGTAAAATTTATTCATTACACGAATTTTTCTAACTGTTCAATAAACTTGTACAAAATTGTGCTTGCTTTGACATGTGATGCTGTCAATATTTTATTGCTTGTAAAAAGTTAAAGTTTATATTTATGTGTAAAAAGGAAATTAAAGGACAATTTGTCCGAAATGTTTTTAGAGACCTAGCATAAGCATATCTATAGAAGCGTCAGACTCAATCACATAATTCTGCATATGCGACTGTCACAACGGTAGGAATTTTCAAGAATTTTATGAGTGGTAGAAATGAATGAGCCGGCTCGACTGGGAAGATACCACTGTCTCACAGAAGACCGCCTTAAAGTTGCGTCTTGCTGCTGCGTTTCGTACGGTGAGTGCGATATCCAGATGCTCAAAGCCCCTTCCACTTGATCTTCTCGATTAATCTTAATTAGGTATCCCTTTCCCTTATGGTTGGCAACGCGCCAATGATTCTTCTGGTATTGTGGGCGTAGGTAGGTACATGGGCGGTGAAGATCACTACCATCAGGTGATACACTTGCTCGTTTCCAGACTTATACTATAAAAAGGTAGGTACCTACTAGGTAGTCTGACTTTGGCAGCGAGTTTGTTGAAACTTATTCTCGAAGCTTAACTTTAGACTAACGGGAACGGGTACATAAATATCAGGGTACTGGATCATAGTACAGGGGGATGAGAACTGAACTGAGAAGAATTTCCGATCGGAATCGGAAAATTCCTGTGAATATTTTGTCCGGATAGCTTAAAGATCACAAATAGCCACCCTATTATGTGTTGAGGTTGATGACTGGTTGACAGTGTACACACCACGCTACTAGAGGTACGCATTGTACTTAATCCCTGTTTTCCAATTATTACAGCACCAGAGCGCATTATGCGGCATAATGCTCAACGTTGAATGTTTCAACTACAGCAACGCTACGCACAATCAAGCACTCTCAAAAGTACTGCTTTCGGGTGATACATGCAATCGATACCAACTCAGTAACAGAAAATTAACAAGTGTTTTTTCTTTAAGTTGGCATTGATCGAAATTTTATTTATATTATCGTTAGTAATTAATATTGTTTATTGTTGAGATTATTTTTAAGCTTTCGTCTTATCGTAGTGTTTTCTAAATATTCAAAAGTTAATTCAGACCCTGTTAAAAAGTAAATGTCAGGATGGATGAAGGTATAAACATTGACTATTTATATTTTTATTCTCAACACTGAACATAGCGCACTCTGCTGGGCACTAGAAAAATAATTCACGTTCCAATTAGCAATTAGCACACTTCGGCATTGTGCGCCACTGAGTCGCATTATGCTCTGTAATTGGAAAACAGGGAATATCAATTAAGTATTTGTAGAAAAGAATCTAGCTTCAACTTATTTTAAGTATTTAACAAACCAAAAACTATGTTAATGACTTTAAACGAAAGGATGATAATAAAACTTAAAAATATTTAAAAGTATGCAAAGTGCAAAATTCAATGATTCATTATTTGTATTATGCGCCTGGATTTTTTACGGTTTTTCAACATTAATATCAATTAGTATATATTCAATTATGCATAATAATCAGTAGTACCTAATTAATTTATTAAATTGACAAGCAGAATTTTTGTCTTTTATACAATAACAATAGGCATTCTCGGTTGCGTAGGTATACAAACGCATAATATAGAAATGGAGCCCATTACGTTGTCGATTATCGATTGTTCACATAAAGTTTTCACAATTCAATTCGCATCTCTATTTGTTGACATAGGTTACGTGCCAGACTGGTCGTCGCAAATCTAACCTCAAACCAGTTTTAAGTTTCATTCAGTTTGGGTTCTCAATTTTAGCTCTAAGTTCTTTTATTCTTCCTCTACTTAAAAGAAGTAAGTAATTATTTTTATTAATATATCCTGGGTATTAAGAGTTTTCTGTCAAAAATGTTTATTTTTGTAATTTGAAGCACTGCAGTTTTTCCTTTTAGCAATTAAAGTTGAAATATTTTTTAATTTATACCGGTGTTTAGACGAAAAGCAAAAAAAATATGGAATTAAAATATTTGTCGTGCTTATTATACTTTTGGATAAACACCTACATAAATAATTTGACCTAAAGTAAATAATTATTAATAATATGCACCATACCTATAAGTGTAATTTTATTATTTATATTACAAGGGTCACGTTCCGAGTCTTTTCATCTGATCAAATAGACTGGACTATATTTGGAATTGGACTATATTTTTTAGTCCAAGTAAATAAGGAATCTAGTCAATAGGCACATAGTTTTATGACAAAACTGGCACAGTAAATTGCCATTTATCTGTGTATATAATATTATCATTCTGAGTTTATACTCAAGTACTCTCAAAACCCAAGAGCCATTTTCTATGACTAATCTTATTGAATTGTGTAGCATCCTTTGTCTTTTTGTCATAGTATATAGATTGCATCAGACAGACAGGGTCTGAAATTATCAAGTTAGATATGCCACCAAATCATTTATATTTTAAAGTTCTTTAGTATTTAATTAACCTGAATTGTGTGTATCAGGACTACAAGGGACATACTGTCCCACAACACTCAGACCCGTAAGAAATATTTGTTTCCACCTATCCTGTTTATAGCACTACTGCTTGATTACTTTTGTTTAACATATGCTGTATAAAATAAAATAACAATAGTATTTAACTTTATATTACATCTTTACACAGTATAAAATGAAGTCGCTTCCACTGCCTGTTTCCTTAGGTCGTTTAAACTATTCAACAGACTTTAATGCAGTTTTCAGCAATAGATAGAGTGATTCATGAGGAAGGTTTATATGTGTAATACGTACATATGTATTACAGAAAAGCTGAAAAATTCAAAGATTTGTAATGTTGTAACAAACATATTTTTACTTATGCATAGCCGGTTCGAGTCATTAGTAAAATATAATTTATTATAATTATATTTCTTTCTTTCTCCTTATTGTACACTGTCATCTACTTTTACTTTCATTTCTGTACATCCAATAGTTGTCTGGGAGAGATTGCTTTTAGTTATAAGACCACCCATTGTAAAAACCAAGAATTCATTCATTCATTCTCTTATTGTTATTTGTAATACAGTAAAGAGTTTTTTATTAAATCACATTGTAATGCCCACTCCCAATTTGCTATTTATAGATAGATTTGCTTATTATTAACACTGTTGACAGATCATCCATGCAAAATAAGCCAAAAATGTACTGTCTGTAACCAAATATGTCAGTAAACAGAATAACAGACACGGCCGTAACTGGCAATTAACAAATGCAACATTATCCTATTCAATTACATTAACTGCAGGATGATTTCACACTTGGGTGTTCCCATATTTATTTATTTGCCAGCCTCTACTATCAGCAAAATACTTTTAATATGCCAATGTGGATAAAAGTGTTGCTCCCTAGGTTCTTTATCATTAATACAATTGTAGTGGCCATGTTATTTATTTTCATTAGCCTGAATTACAAGATAAGAGGGAAGGACAAATAGATCAGAATAGTTACTCAATGGTATCCAAGAGAAGGTCAGATGATGAAAGAGAGCACTCAAAAAAATGGGACAGTGGCATTAGACAGGTTGGTGGAACGGGGTCATAGTCATGGGGTAGAGTAGCAACAGAGAGAGCAGAATGGTGATAGAGGAGGCCAATGTCAATTTGCAAATGGATATACAAAAAATAAGCAGAATACATTCTTAAATGGATGCAAATATGCGATAACATTTCAACCTTTGGGTGGTAGAGCCACGCTGTAGACAGTTTTGTCTACAGCATGAATGCGCTAGGTCGACCGGGTCATTACCACTGTCTCACAGAAATCCGACGTAAAGTAGCGGCTTGCTGCTGCGTTTCGTACGGTGAGTGAGATATCTGGAAGCCCAAATCCCCTCCCCTTCCCAATCCCTAATTAACTCTTTCCTTTAAGGTCGGCAACGCGCCCATGATTCTTCTGGTGGTGAACGTACATGGGTGGAAATCACTTATCATCAGGTGACCCACTTGCTCGTTTGCCGCTATAAAAAAAAGCCTATATCAAGTAAAAATTTAGATATTCATTTTATTTTGGTTTAACATTCAGGTCTGGGTGTTTCCCTATAGAGGTTGACGTCATACAGGCGGTCGATCGTAAAATTTACGAGCCGAATATCTCTGTAACATGTGGTAAAAAAGCTGTAAATCATGAATTCAAGTACTATGTACATACTAGTTATCACAGAATGTTGCAATATTGCATCACATCCACACAGTGTACTCGTCAAAATGATATCACTCTTGTATTATTACATACTAACTATATGCAGTTTGACATTCTGTTTACATTAATCAACTATGTAGGGAATATACTGCCTGAGAATATTAATGAGTGTCCTTAACTAAGGTAGATTGTAGCTATGTGTTAAGTATGGTAATAAGGAAAAAAAATACAAAATCAAAACAAATTTTGTTTGTTATATATTTTTAAAAATTCGATTGAGATTAACTAGGTACGACAGTTACACACTTTACTTTTACTTACGTTTACACATTACATATTACATTTTACACATTAAAACAAAACTATTTTTTTTTTTTTTACTAGCCCTGTATTATATACGTCCCACTGCTGGGCACGGGCCTCCTCTACTGAATGAGAGGGGTTAGGCCTTAGTCCACCACGCTGGCCTAATGCGGGTTGGCAGACTTCACATACCTTCTAAAATCTTATCGAGTTCTCAGGTATGCAGGTTTCCTCACGATGTTTCTTTCACCGTTAAAGCAAGCGATAATTAACAATTAATATACACGTAACTTAGAAAAGTCTGTGGTGTATGCTCTTTTGGGGCTGAACAACTAATTTAAACGATTTTATCGCGGTAGTTTATTTTAATTTGGTTCCTGACGTTTCGAAATATTTTAGCCTTTGTGGTCACGGGGTGGACTGATTAAAATAAAAAACCGCTATAAAATCCGTTTAAATAAAACTATTTCAATAAAAAATATTTATTTTCGATTTTATAAAAACCTATAAATTATGTACTTTTGACCATACTCTGTCATGTATTTTTTGTTATTCCACTTGCAGATCACACCATGGTAGTATCGGAGGAGCAGGTGACGGTGGAGGGAGACGCGGCGACTAGCAAGAAGGCCGCGAAGAAGGCGGCCAAGGCTGCCGAGAAGGAACAAAAGAAGGCTGAGCATAAGGTAGCAGTGTAATCAGGTTTTTAGACCACCTAAGCCACTGTTTCCCAACCTTTTCTAGGCCATGCCCAACCTTAAATTTTTTTGTTAAATTTGTCACCGATATCTAGCATTGCATTTAAATAACCCAAAGCGAAAGGGTTAAAGTCGTGGCGAGTCCATTTTTTAATTACCCCCCTTAACTATCAAATTGCCCACCTGTGGGGCGTGGGCCCCACGTCAGGAAGCACTGACCTAAGCTCACATAAGCGCATGTCTGTATCCCCAAAGGTTGGGAAAGGTGCAACTAGTCCACCCACGGTTCGCTGACCTTATTTTTGTGGGATGATATGTTGGTAAACAAAAAGCAGCTAGTGCAATGTTTTGACAAATTGCATGCGTTATCAGTGAAAGAAATTGTAATGTTTACATTTCCTTATAGTAAAAGTTTGCCAGCGGAAGAAAATAATTTAAGATACAACCTTAATTTGACAATGCACACTATGTCGTGCAATAATAATAAAATTCATGTAATAGACACTAACAATTATGTTAGTAAAAAATATTTTTTGACAAGAGATAAATATTATCTGCCTTTATATTATAAGAGACAGATAGCTAATGCGCTATCTTATTATTTTATTATATCAGCCAAGAATTTGGCTAACAGACCTGCTTTTATTGAGCAGAATAAAAATGACTTAGATTATAGTAATCTGAAAAATTTGATATGTAATAATTTAAATTAAACCATAGGACAATAGAGACAACCTCTTGCTTTGATAATGGTACTGATACACAATTTAATTTAATCAATAAATGTAAGATCATCAAATTAGTACATCAAAATATTCAGGGGATCTCCAGTAAAAACCTTGAAATTGAATTGTTTATGAACTGTAATAACATTGACATTTTATGCATTACAGAACACTGGCTTAAAAGCCATCAGTTATTATTCAATTTCAATAATCATATGTTGGGTAGTTCGTTCTGCAGAGAAAATGCCATTCACGGTGGTTCATTAATATTAATTAACAAACAATTTACATTTAAAGAACGGAAAGATATTGTGAGCCTCTCTGTTGAGCGGATAATTGAGATAGCCTGTTTGGAGTTAGAGCGGCTTGTTGTATTGAGTGTATACAGACCACCATTGGCATTATATGATTCTTTTGAAAATGTCATGAATGAAGTGTTAGCAAAGATTTGTAAACTAAATAAAAATGTTATTGTATGTGGTGACTTTAATGTTAACTTGTTAGAAGAATCTTCCATGTGTCTTAGAATTAAAAATTTGTTTAACTCCTATAATCTTGAAAATATTTTCTTGGAGCCAACTAGGATAACTGCCACATCAGCAACATGTCTAGACAATATATTTACTAACATTGTTCCAAATATTAAACAAATTATTAATCAACTAGACTCGGATCATTGTGGACAGTTAATTAAATTTCGGAAAGAAAGTAAAAATATGGCAAAAAATGTTATAACTGTGGTACCTAAAACTACAGGTCGCTTGGAGATCTTCAAAAGTAAACTCTTAAGTAAATTACCTTCTTTATTGTACAGTGACAATCCTAACCAGCTGTACAATTCCTTTTTTGAAATGTATTGTGCAGAGTTTAATTCTATTTTTATCCCCAAGAAGATCTCTGTTAAAGGAACTACAACATTCAGTGAATGGGCTACTATTGGTATATGTAAAAGTAGAAAAAGGCTTTATGACTTGTATGAGGAGAGACACTATAATAAGAGTGATGCCTTTTGTCAGTATGTAAAAAAATACTCTAAATTATTTAAAAAGATTTGTCATGTAGCAAAGTGTAATTATATAAGTTCTAAAATAAAAAATAGTAGTAATAAAATTAAAACGACTTGGGACTTAATCAATAAGGAGACTGGAAAAGTTGAACATCAAACGAGGGACTATAGCCTTGCTATTGAAAATAAGACTATCACATCAGATTCTGAAGTAGCTACTGCTTTTGAAAAATTCTTTACTGACATTCCAATCTCTACCACAAAATCTTTGAATTCGTCCCCTACTATTGCTGAATCACTATTGAAAGAAAATATAGATTGTTGTAATAATATATTTAAATTTCATTATATTAATGACATAACTATTATAAAAACATTTAATACCCTTAATGTTAAAAGAACAGCCGATCTTTGGGGTAACTCGGTTGAGCTTACAAAATCTATAATTACCATAGTAGCACCTGAACTAGCCATAATTTTTAATAAATGTATCGACTGTGGCGTATTTCCTGATTTAATGAAAAGTAGTAAAATTATACCGTTGTTTAAATCGGGTAGCACATCCGACCCCACTAACTTTAGACCAATTTCAGTGCTACCCACGTTTAGTAAAATATTTGAAAAATTACTACTTGATCAAATGCAAACTCACTTTAGCATGAATAATTTGTTAAGCAAGAAACAATTTGGTTTCACAAGGGGTCGTTCAACCACCGATGCCGGGGTTGAACTTTTAGAAAATATTTTTAATGCCTGGGACGATTTTCACGACGCATTAGGCATTTTTTGTGACCTATCAAAAGCGTTCGATTGTGTTTCTCATGATACATTGGTCAGGAAGTTACATCACTATGGAATTAGGAATACTGCTCTGGATCTTGTTATTTCTTATTTGGATAATAGGATTCAGAAAGTTGATATAAATGGCCAGAGATCCTTGGGATCTGTAGTGACTATGGGTGTTCCGCAGGGTTCCATACTTGGCCCATTTCTATTTCTCGTTTATATAAATGATTTACCTCATGTTATTAATGACAATCAACAGATAGTGTTATTTGCAGATGATACTTCACTTTTATTTAAACTCAAACGACAGCAACCTGTTACTGACGATGTAAATAATACTCTCTTAAAAGTAGTGAACTGGTTTAATGTTAATAATTTACTTTTAAACGAGAAAAAAACTAAATGCGTTAGATTTTTGACACCTAACGTTAGAACTATTAAGACCTGCGTTAGTTTAAATGGAGAAGAATTGGATCTTGTGGACACTACCAAGTTCTTGGGTATAACTTTAGACTCTAAGCTTCAATGGGGACCACATATAAACCAGTTGTCGAAAAAGCTCACCTCTGCAGCTTACGCAGTCTACAAAATTCGCCAGCTAACTGATGTAGAAACAGCGCGATTAGTTTATTTTAGTTATTTTCATAGTGTAATGTCGTACGGCATTTTATTATGGGGAAATGCTGCCGACATTCAAACTATTTTTGTGCTGCAGAAAAGAGCTATTCGATCTATTTACAATCTCAAACGTGGGCAATCTCTTAAGGATTTATTCAAAGAAATAAATATTTTGACTGTCGCTTCTCAATACATATATGAAAACCTAATGTATGTAAAAAAACATATTAATGTTTTTACAAAAACCAGCGACATTCATATGTTGAATACTAGAAATAAGAATAAACTGATATTGCCCAAGACCAGACTTCAAAAGATTAGTAATTCATTCAAATGTCAAAGTATACGTTTCTACAACAAAATTCCTAGCCATATTCAACAATTAAGTCTAAATAACTTTAAATTATTTATTAAACAGAACCTTTGCCGAAAAGGTTACTATAATGTTAAAGATTATTTGGAAGACAAAACGGCTTGGAATTGAGCCGCTCACTCCATACAAAATATGGCTGTCCATGGTCCTCTGGTAAATTATTATACTTGACTGCTCTATTGGCGCATTTTTTTAGTATTTAAGATACATAATATGTAAAGTTGACATTTTTAATATTTTTTAAGAAAAATATTAAATTTATATTTGTTAATTTTCATTTTTTTATTTGTGAGTGCGAATGCCATGTATGTTGGTTATACTCAGGACTATTTCTAATAGTCAATCCAGGAATTCCTGTACATTGTACTCGCACAGTTCTGGAAAATCAATGTCTGGACATTAAAAGAGGCCATAACCCATGAGTTTGTTTCGGCATTTCTTCTCATGGCTAGCCACGAAATGCCGAAAAAAGATAAATAAATGTAAAATAAATGTAATCTAATTTTAGTATAAAATTATTGACATGTAAAAGTGATATTTATGATCCAATTTACAGAATAAATGATTTGAATTTGAATTTGAATTTGGAGTGCGGGACTATATTGCCATTCTGGACACAAATTTCAATCCCGGGCATTATTCGTGGGTGATTCTTCGCGTCCGAAACTTCGTGGTAGGTAGATCTTTCGTATGCGAGATTACCTTCGAATACTTTCGCGTTATCTACTTCTGCGAAGCTCCAGCGCGTAATCACCATTGTTTTATAAATAAATAAATAAATACAACCAACAGTCACATACATAGTCCTGACCCCACAGTAGGATACGAGTCTTGTTTCGTGGGTATCAGGAACTACGAGAGACTTTCAGTCTCACAACACCCAGAACCCGAAACAAATATTTGTGGATCACACAAACATTTGTCTCGATGCGAGGATCGAACCCGCGGCCTCTCGCTTCACAGCCGGCTGCTCGCCCGCTGCGCCTCGGTGGATGTCATGTTCCAGTTTGATTAAAGCCAGTGAAATTACGTAAGCTGATTCTTGCAGTCCATCCACTGCAGCGTACTTATCAGGACTTCTCCTTGCAGGCATCACAAGCCCAAGGTCAAGGGGAGCAAGAGCCCGATATATCCGAGGGTCGGTACGGGAATCTGCCGGTCATACGGTCCACTGGCGAGAACCGCGATCGAGTTTACACGGATGTTAAGGACTTGTGCGTCAAGCTGGATGGGCAGACTGTATGGGTACGAGGTAAGGGAAATACAATTATCGATAGATAGATAGATAACTCTTTATTGCACACCAATAATTAAAATTATACATTAAGAACCTTACAAGTAGATCAAGTAACAAAAGGCGGTCTTATCGCTAAAAGCGATCTCTACCAGACAACCTTGAAAATGTTATTAATGATAGATCTTTTTTTTTTATAACATAGGCCGGCAAACCAGCTTGTGGGTCACCTGATGGTAAGTGATCTCTACCGCCCATGTGCGCCCACCACCAGAAGAATAATGGGCGCGTTGCCGACCTTAAAGGAAAGGGATAATTAGGGATTGGGAAGGGGAGGGGATTTGGGCTTCCGGATATCTCACTCACCGTACGAAACGCAGCAGCAAGCCGCTACTTTACGTCGGTTTTCTGTGAGACAGTGGTAACGACCCGGTCGAGTCAGCCCATTTATGCTGTAGACAAAACTGTCTACAGCGTGGCTCTACCACTCAAATACCACCATATCGTGTTTTATTTTATATTTGATTGAATGACGAGATGAGCAAAGCGCTCGCCTGATGGTAAGCGCTACGCCTGCTCATAAACAGAGGCAACACCACACAGAACTTTGAATTATAAAGCACGGCATGGCACCAGTTGCGTACACTCCATATATGCAAAAAGGCACTGCCTACCCTACCAGCAACACGTTTTAATAATGTAAAAATAAAGCAAATCCATTCACTAGTTAATAAAATAATACAATACGTATTTAAAAAGTTCAAACTCGGTACGAAAATCTAAACACGTGACTCATGGCACTGATCTGCGCTCGTCACCCTGAGACATAAGATGTTAAGTGTCATAATACCCACTCATTTCACTGGCTTCAATGACCTTCAAACCGAAACGCAACAGTGCTTACACACAGTTGTTTGGCGGCATCAATAGACGGCGCGGTGGTACCAACCCAGACGGCCTCTCGCATACGAGGGACCTACCACCTTGTGATAGTCTCATATCCTTAATCTACTGGTCTCATTGTTTGCGTGATTTTTGCTCTCATTCTTCTAGCACGGCTCCAAACATCCCGAGCGAAAGGCAAGCAGTGCTTCGCTGTACTTCGGCAGACTTCGAGCACCGTGCAGTTGCTGGTCAGCGTCAGTGACGAGAGGAAAGTCAGCAAGCAATTGGTCAAGTTTACTGGCAAGTAAGTATTTAAGCGAATACTGTGATAATGGAGTTGGAATTTTGGCGGGAATTCTGACAGTGCGGTTCATTGCTTATTTTAATTTATTTAAAAAACTAGTTTAAAGTTGTGTTTGTTGTATAAAAGTGGTGTGAATTTGTGCAATAAGATGAACAATGTATGGAATCATTTAATTAAGCATCGTACTGGAAGGAATTCACATCAAATCTCCAACAAGACCTTGAAAACGTCACACCGATATTTCTTCGTCCTTGTGAAGACTTGAAAATAAATTATACTTGACATTGGCGAAATGCATAATAATGTGAAGCCATAAATAAAAATAAAAAAAGTAGAAGATAAATGGAGTTTTCCTAACGACAAGTGATCGGTTGCCAGTCTTTTGATTGAGCCTTCTTTATCCTCAAAGGCAGGCAACGCACCGATGACTCCTCTGTAGGTGTCTATGGGCGGTGGTGATTACTTACCATCAGGTCACACACCACTTGCTCAGTTGCCCTTATTCCATAAAAAAGCCAAACGGTATAATTCGATATTGAATTATGAACCGTCTCATCGAAATTTAAATCTATGGTTGTTTAGTGATACATTTTTTTTCGTATTTGATACATGAGCGATTTATACCAACGAGCCTTTAAACTTTATTTATTGGTCGATAGGCGCTTTAATATTTTGTCGAATGTACACATAACTCTGCATTTCTTTTTGAAGTGATAACTTCATATGGGAGGGTAAACCGCTTCGTAACATATAACGCGTTACGGCACCACTCTGTCAGGCTTCCGTTATGGAAGCAGTAGGCAGGCTCCTTCTCTCTCACTTTAACCCACATTAGTTATCACTTCTGTCGAGCGTCCTGAGACGCACATTTTTTTTCGTCCACTTATCCCACTCGCAGGGTGGTCGGTGCAATGTGTTTTCAACACATGTTATAGAAAGATTTACCTGACGTCAACCCCTCTGGAGAGATAGTATCTAATCTATACATTTAGACAGCCTCCGTGGCGCAGCGGGCGAGTAGCCGGCTGCGAAGCGAGAGGCCGCGGGTTTGATCCCCGCACCGAAACAAATGTTTGTGTGATCCATAAATATTTGTTTCGGGGTCTGGGTGTTGTGAGAGCGAAAGTCTCTCGTAGTTCCTGATACCCACGACACAAGACTCGTATCTTACTGTGGGGTCAGGACTATGTATGTGACTGTTGGGTGTATTTATTATTTATTATATTGCATTCAAGCATCAACAAGGAGTCTATAGTGGACATCCAAGCCGTGGTGGCTAAGACTTCGTCACCGGTGGAGTCGTGCACAGTTCGTGACGTGGAACTGCTCGGAGTGCAGGTGTGGTGCGTGTCCAGTGCGAGAGCACAGCTGCCGCTGCTGATTGAGGATGCGGCCAGACCTGAGAAGAGCGATGTGAGTAAATACAATGGTCATAGTGACTCGCTTTTGTAGTAGGATTATCTTTTAACTTGGTCATAATGACACCACAATATGCTGGTAGAATCTTTTTTATTATTATTTGATTGAGAGAGAGACGAGCAAGGCGTTCGCCTCATGGTAAGCGCCACGCCGGCCTATAAACATAAACAATACCACACAGAATTTTGAATTACAAAGCACTGCATGGCACTGAACTGCGCTTGTCACCCCGAGATATAAGATGTTAAGTCTCATAATGTCCAGTAATTTCACTGGCTTCAATGTCCTTCAAACCGCAACACAACAATGCTTACACACTGTTGCTTGGCAGCAGAAATAGACGGCGCGGTGGTACCAACCCAGACGGCCTCTCGCATACAAGGGACCAACTACCTTGTAAAATTCATTCGTGTGTATTTATTGCTAATTATTAGAGATGTGCCGACTAGTCGGCGACTATTCGGTAAAGCCGACTATCCGGTCACTATTGTAGTCGGCGACTAGTCGGCGACTATTCGGCAAAGAGCGCCGACTATCCAACTTCATACACTTCTTAAAAAATCCATACGCGAGACTTTCTTTTTGACATGATAAAATTTGATTAATTAAGCTCTTCACTTTAATAAACAATACCGGTATTATCTTTACACAAAAATATTTTTTTACACAATAAAACCACTCTGACCATACAGAAGCAAAAATCAAGAAACAATGCGACGTAAATAAAATAGGTTCCGACACGCTCGCAGGCGGCGCGGCGATTGCAACTTGCGCGCGGATCAGCTGTAAAGGAAGCGTCACGGATATCCCCGAAACTGTGATCGGCTCGGCCGAATAGTCGGCCGACTAGTCGGCCTCTTTACAACCGACTAATCGGCTAGTCGGCTAGTCGGCCAAAGTCATAATCGGCACATCTCTACTAATTATCGGTTACTTTAAGTGTGAAGTTGTAAACATCGTGAGGAAACCAGTATACCAGAGAAGTACTCCATAAGAATTTTGAAAGTATGTGAAGTCTGCCATCCTGCATTAGGCAAGCGTGGTGGACTAAGGCCTAACCTCTACCGTTAAGTAGAGGAAGCCAGTGCCCAGCAGTGGGACGAATATGACACAGGGGTTACATTATTACATCTGTCTCTTTGCTTTAATAACTGAGGATAGAGTTTGAGCTATATAGTTGAGTCTATAAATACTGCACGGTTTCCAGGATCCGGAAGCATTAAAGATCCGGGTTCATCAGGACACTCGGCTGGACAACCGTGTGCTGGACCTGCGCACCCCGGCCAACCAGGCCATCTTCAGGATCGAGGCGGGCGTCTGCAGGCTGTTCCGAGATATCCTCACTAAGAAAGGTAAGGGTCTGGGTGTCGTGAACCAGGACACTATATTGATCAGCCAGCGTAGATCCGGTTCTCCCGAGGGGCTTGCGACACGACTTGATGGTTGGTTGGGGCGGGTATAAGGGTACATCTTTGTATCCCTGTGCCTGCATTGGTCTTCCGGGCCCTTCAATTTGCTTCTTCGCTCTCCGAAGAGGGAAGAAGCATTTATACAGGAGGGCATGACTTTAGTGACCACTAATAAACTCATTGTTTGTTGGTGTTCGCTGGTTTTTTGGACTGCACTATGCAGTGCAGTGCAGTCACTTTGCCGTGCTCCGATAATACGGAGTGGCGATTTGGTTATAACATCAAATGATACAGTGGTTAAAACTAGTCGATATAGGTAAGTTTGTTCAAAGGATAAAATAAACATTTATACCAAAAATAAAAATATGCAACTTTCAAACAAAATAAATACCTTAAAAATGGCCACTAAATAAAACACCTTGTTAAATAGTAAGTAGTTCATTGACCTGTAAAAGTGGTGAAATCGCAGCGATAGATACTTTGTGTCACACATATCCGCATCGCATCGCCGCTTGCCGCTCGTGGGTCACTGACCTAGCAGTATTTGTCAGGCGATATTCCTTACGCATTTACATTATGTTCTCAAATGTTAAATCAGAAAAAAATGTCCCTTGACTAAGATATCGTAGGTATTTTTTGTGTATGGTTAAAAAACGACATGTAGTATACGTGGTATCATTTAATGTGATAACCTAATCGCCACACAGTATACATATTTTAATCTTAATTTAAACGGTTGTTAATCGCGTAGTATTCGAATGTATATTATATTCAAATACCTATTATTTATTTACTAGCTTTTGCTCGCGGCTCCACCCGCGTGAACAGCATTTTCCGGGATAAAAGTAGGCTGTAACCGTCTCCAGGGTCCCATTTGTCTCTGTAGATAAATTCATCAAAATCGGTTAAGTGATTTAGGCGTGAAAGCGTAACAAACAAACTCACTTTCGCATTTACTTACACCCCCTTTTACATCCCTTATTAAATAAAATTTCCAAAATTCCTGAAACACGTATTTATTTGTTTTACGTCAATAACCGAAATACAAAATTTTGTTTACGTAACTTTCAAAATGACGGACTTTCATACATATTATCATCCCCTATTTTGACCCCTTTGGGGTGGAATTTTCTAAAATCCTTTCTTAGTGGGTGCCTACATAACAAAATGAATACACAGTCCGAATTTCATGCTTGTAGCCTTGATAGTTTGCGCTCTGCGATGATGAATCAGTCAGTCAGTCAGGACATGTTATTTTATAAGTATAGATTTCCGACGTTTCGACCGAGTTGCATGGGCCGTGGGCACGGGTTGGCAATGAGTGTTGTTTTGGAGATTAAAAAGCAAGCGGATTGATGAAATATTTAATACTAATTTTGCACACCATACGGACACAACCATGTTCAAGCAGAGAGAGAGAGCTGTCAAACTCAATTGACATTAAACGTCACTTTAAACATAATTTCGTTTAGAAACACAATATTATCGTCTAGAAACAATCAATATACTTAACACTGGCCCTTAAACAAATTATTCAACACATACATAAGTAATAAGACAAATTATTTATACAAACCAAGTTTATATATAAACTTTACAAACTAGGTATTGCAACCATTACATTTACTTAAGTTTGTTTACCAGAAACATAATTATATTTTATCAGTGTTTACATTACATTTTAAACATAGAAGAAATACACTTTACAAATTTCTCTCTAGTTAAAGCCTTTGTTAAGCAGTCCGCTAACATTTTCTCAGTACATAAGTATACTATACTAACAACATTATTATTTATAATGTCTCTAATATAATGATGTCGTATATCAATATGCTTGGTCCGCGCATGATACATAGTGTTTACACATAATTTATGAGCAGACTGATTGTCATTATACAAAACAATTTTAACAACAATATTTAAGCATTCAATTAAAAAATTGCGTAAGAAAATCGCTTCCTTACACGCATCAGAGAGTGCCATGTACTCTGCTTCTGTGCTGCTCAATGCAACAGTTTTTTGTTTACAACTTTGCCATGATATGAGTGACTTACCCAGTTTGAATAGGTAACCTGTGTAGGAGCGGCGATCAATTACGTTACCTGCCCAGTCAGCATCAGTATAACCGGTTACATCCAAGCCTCCTCCCTTTTTAAAAGTTAGACAATAAAAAGTTGTACCTTTTAAGTACCTAAGTACTCTTTTTGCTGCCTTCCAATGATCTTCTGTGTAACACTCGTTGAATTGGCTTAGAAAACTTGTTGCATGCATTATGTCTGGCCTGGAACATACAGCAATATACATCAGACAGCCTACAAGACTTCTGTAATCATATTTAGTATCCTTAGCTTCACCAGTTTTTAGCTTCAACCCAGTGTCCATTGGTGTGGGTGCTGATTTGCATTCAGACATATTAAACTTTTCCAACACTCTTTGGATGTAGCTTGACTGATCCAAAGTAATTTCTCCATTACTTTGTGATATTTTCATACCTAAGATATGTTGTGCGGGGCCTAAATCATTCATCTCAAACTCATTTAAGAGCTGTTTTTTAATTTTCTCCTTCTCTGAGAATGAGGCAGGAGACGAAAATAACATGATATCATCGACATAAAGGGCAATTATTATTATCCCCTCCCCTTGTCCTTTATAATATACACATGGTTCAGATGACATCCTTTTAAATTGTAATTTATTTAGTAAAGTTCCATTTATTTTCTCATACCATGATTTTGCAGCTTGTTTTAGGCCATAGATAGCCTTGTTCAATTTATATACTTTGTTCTCCTGGCCCTTGATCACAAATCCTTCTGGTTGTTCCATAAAAACAGTCTCATGGAGATCACCATTAAGAAATGCTGTTTTTACATCTAAATGATTTATTTCCAGATTGTACTCTGCTGCTAATGCCAATAGTAATCGAATGGTAGAATATCTCACCACAGGAGAAAAAGTTTCATAGTAATCTATGCCATATCTTTGTGTATATCCTTTACCTACCAGACGAGCCTTGTATTTAAGCAACTGACCATTTAGCCCCCTTTTTCTTTTAAATATCCATTTACATTTTATAGGTTTCTTTCCCTCTGGTAAATCAACAAGGCACCAGCAATTATTAGAGACAAAAGAGTTATACTCATCGTTTATTGCTGCTCTCCATTCTGTGGCCATTAGCTATGGTTGCTTTAGCTGGTTGCTAAAGCAACCATAGCTAAATCATCCGATGCAGTATCTGCATCTTCAAATTGAAGCTGGGATGAACCAACTGACGATGAGCCTGAAGTTTCTGGAATGTAAGTCACATCAGACGAATTATCTGTATCAAAACTGCTTTCAGTATCATCTAGCATGAACGTAGTTTGTCTCCGAACTCTAATGTCATCAGATGGGTATGTACAATATTCATCAGACATATCCGGAACATCATCTGTGACCAGATTTTCTGTTCCATTGTCTGACATATTATGTATTACATACTGAATATCATCATGTGACTTTTGCTTCCTCCAGAATTTATTCTCAATGAAGTTAACATGCCTTGCTTTTATACATTTTCCTGGATATAAAGGATCTATGAGACGATATCCTTTGCTTTCCTCACAGTATCCCACAAAAATATATGCTTTAGATCTCGAATCTAATTTCTTACAATTTGAGTTCAAGGCATAGGCTAGACAACCAAAAATACGAAGATGGCTAACATTTACCTTTCTTTTTGACCATTTTTCTTCTGGTGTCACACCCATAACTGCTTTTGTGGGCGACCTATTCTTAACATAGACTGCAGTGTTTACCGCTTCAGCCCAAAAATGTTTATCCAGTCCAGAATCTTGTAGCATACAGCGTGTTTTGTCCATTATAGTCCGATTGGCACGTTCCGCTACACCATTCTGCTCACTACAATGCGGAATTGTAGTTTGGTGATGTATCCCGTTGTCTTTCAGGAACTCCTGAAATTTATTAGACATGTATTCACCACCATTGTCACTTCTGAGTACTTTTATTTTTTTATTTGTCTCATTTTCTACAAGTACTTTAAACATTTTAAATTTATCAAGAACTTCACTCTTAGACTTTAGGAAATAGATAAATGTTTTTCTGGTATAATCATCTATGAATGTTACAAAGTAACGAGCTCCATTAAATGATTTTACTGACATAGGACCACACAGATCCGTGTGTACCAATCCTAATACCTCCGCAGATCTATTTAGTGATCTTTTGGGAAAAGGTAATTTACTTTGTTTACCTTCAATGCAAGCTATACAAGATTTGAAGTCAGAACTTTCATAATAAATACCATCAACCATACCTTTTTGCATGATATTCATGCTCCGTGCGTTGAGGTGACTTAGCCGACGATGCCATACCTCTTGTGATGCTCTGCCATCTGAAGACTTATGTCTAGTCCTCAAACAGCTGTCAGAGTTCAAACCCTGAGGCTCCATGACACTCTCTGATGCTACATTACAGCTTAAACCTGACTCAATGGTATCTAGTACATATACACCATTTATACATGTAGCACTAGCTATAACATTATTGTTATTAAAAACCTTACAACACTTAGAGTCAAAAATAACACTATATCCTTTGTTGGTCATTTCACTGACAGATAATAAGTTTGCTGACAGTCCCGGTACACAATGCACATTCTTTATAGCTTGACAACCACTTTTAAGATTAACATTCACCTCACCAATTCCGGTGGTTTGAATTAATTCACCATTTGCAATGTTCACATTCTTTGGTTCAGTCGCTATAAAGTTCTTCATTATATCCATTCTTCTACACATGTGGTTGGATGCTCCTGAGTCCACATACCAGCGCTCACCGTTCAACCTTACCGATAGTCCACATAACAAACCATTATTTGTTGTACCATCTTTGTGTTCTGACTTGGATATATTGTTCTTGGGGCAATACCTTTTCAAGTGCCCTGGTTTCTTGCACCTAAAACATTTGTATATCTTCTTCGCCGTCAAGGCAGTTACATTTTCAGCTTTATCATCCCGTCTCTGATATTCCTGTAATAATTTTATCTTTACAGTTTCAACAGCTAGTGTGACATTGCTGTTTTCTAAAGCCATAATTAGTGGATCATAATCAGTTGTTAATCCATTAAGCATTATAACAGACACAAAGTCGTCCTCTAGCGGGGATCCGATGTCATGAAGCTGCTGCGCTAATTCAGTTATACGCGACAAATAGCTATCCATGCTGCTACTCTCATTTAACTTGGTCGAAAACAGTGACCTAAGCAAGCTTAATCTTCTGCTTAGCCCCTTATCCTCATAAGCCTGTTGCAAATTAGTCCAAGCTTCAAAAGGCGTTTTAGCGTTCCTTACATGCGGATAAGCAGTGCTGTGCACGGAAAGGCAAATTTTTGCTAAAGCTTTTTGCTGTTTTCTATCGTCCCTACAACTGTCTGCCGACTGGACACACTCGTATAAATCTTCATGAATAAGTAACATCTTCATTGTGAACTTCCAGTTATTGTAGTCTTCCATTCCTTTCAGTTTTTCTATTGGAATGGATGGCACGCCAGACACGTTGGCCATGATGAAATTTGTAAAAATTACTTTTTATTACTTTCTTTACAAAATAATATTTATTTTCACTTACTTTGGGTTCTGGGCCCATAACCTGTTGTTTTGGAGATTAAAAAGCAAGCGGATTGATGAAATATTTAATACTATTTTTGCACACAATACGGACACAACCATGTTCAAGCAGAGAGAGTGAGCTGTCAAACTCAATTGACATTAAACGTCACTTTAAACATAATTTCGTTTAGAAACACAATATTATCGTCTAGAAACAATCAATATAATTAACAATGAGAATATAATAGTGACTATAATGACATTGAATTTCTTCTTCTTTTTAATATATGGCTTCGCATTATTATGCATTTCGCCACCGAAAAGTATAAATTATTCTCAAGTCTTCACAAGAACGATGAAATATCGGTGCGGACATTTTCAAGGCCTTGTTGGAGTTTTGGTGTAAATTCCTTCAAGTACGATGCTTAATTCACTTATTTCAATATACACTGTTCATCACCGTCAATGTTCATTGAACAAATCCACACCACTTTTATACAACAAACACATCTTTAAACTAGTTTTTCAAATGAATTAAAATAAGCGATGAACCGCACTGTCAGAATTCCCGCTAAAACTCACATTGAATCTCTCTTCGTAGGTTTCGTAGAAATCCACACGCCGAAGATCATCTCGGCAGCGTCGGAAGGTGGTGCCAACGTGTTCACCGTGTCGTACTTCAAGTCCTCGGCGTATTTGGCCCAGAGTCCGCAGCTGTACAAGCAGATGGCCATCGCAGCTGACTTTGACAAGGTACGGCTATTTTTTTTAAACAAATTGACACTTTTTTTTAGGGAATATTTCCAATTTTTATATGCAAAATGACCTATATTTAGCTAACTTCAAAAAAGAGGTTTTCAATTCGGTGCGTATTACTTTTTTTTTGCTTTTTTATGTATGTATATCATTAGTGTAGTCACTGCAGTGCCAGGATAAATAAAAATCTTCCAACTATTAACACAAAAGCTTCCCAGTTCACACCTCATAGCTGGCATAGATTTATTAATGTGTATATACAGGGTTATTTTTAAAACACTGACAACCTCGCAGGGCCATATAGCTGACCCCATAAGGAACAACTTTTGTTCTACGAGTTTGGACATAACTCAATACATAAGAAAAAAAAAATATTTTACAAGTTTTTGTTGTGTAGTGTTTGTGTTCGTACGTTTACACTCTACGTTTCAGTCATAAACGAACGACCCGACGTGCAATAGTGAAATCAGCTGACGGCTGGGTGTAGGTATTATCGATCGATACGGCGCGGCCGGTCATTGAACTGACGCGCGCGCTGCGTGTATTACGTAATCTGCGATGCGCGCAGAGCGTAGGTAACATTCAAGACGGAAATTAAATTCATAATTATTTTTGTATGAGAATAAAATCTAACAAATTATGAAAAGTCGTAGAACAAAAGTAGTAGCAAATGACCTTAGGAATCTACTCCTGCGAGGTTGTCAGTGTTTTAAAAATAACCCTGTATAGAAGTTATATACGTATTTATATATTTTCAACTTGTCTGTTTTTTTTTATTGTCATAATTAAACTGCCCATTGTATCACCTTTACTGTATGATCCTCCCTTTTAAGTTACTTTACCCATGCGAATGTCGTTGTCAGGTGTTCACAGTGGGCGCAGTGTTCCGCGCCGAGGACTCGAACACGCACCGCCATCTCACCGAGTTCGTGGGGCTCGACCTCGAGATGTCGTTCAAGTATCATTACCACGAGGTTCTGGATACCATCGGGGCCACGTTCACCGAGATGTTCATCGGACTCAGAGATCAGTGAGTGGAATATATTTATAATATCAGCCCGGCGCGGATCGTAAGGATAACCGATGGGGCAGTAAGGTTCTGGAATGGAGGCCACGTACTGGCAAGCGCAGCGTTGGACGTCCACCTACAAGGTGGACAGACGACCTGATAAAGGTCGCAGGAAGTCGCTGGATGCAGGCCGCTTCCAACAGGTCGGTCTGGAAATCTTTGGGGGAGGCTTATGTTCAGCAGTGGACGTCCAGTGGCTGATGATGATGATGATGATGAGGATCGTAGCTAGTGGATATTCGATGTGCAGGCCGTAGCATTGGGTTGATCCACCCCGCATGTAAAAATAAACGGCTTTCAGTATAGAGCAGTTTATAAAAGGGATTCATTCTCGTAAGGTTTTCATTTACAAGGTGGTAGATACTTCGTATGCGAGAGGCAGTCTGAGTTGTTACCGTCGCTTTATCTATTTCTGCCGCCAAGCAACAGTATGTAAGCACTCTTGTGTTTCGGTTTGAAGGATATTGAAGCCAGTGAAATTACTCGGCATTGTGAGACTTAACACTTTGTGTCTCGGGGTGACGAGCGCAGTTCTGTGCCACACAGTGCTCTGTAATTCAAAGTTATGTGTGGTGTTGTTTCTGTTTATGGGCAGGCGTGGCGCTTACCATCAGGCGAACGACTTGCTCGTTTCGTCATCCAATCAAATAAAATAAATGTTATTGTCTATTGTGTATAAAATAATGTATACTATTAACGTAGGAAACTAACGCAATTGTTATCAGGTTTTCGTTCGAGATCGCAGCAGTCGGCCAGCAGTACCGCGTGGAGCCGTTCAAGTTCCTCGCCCCGCCGCTGCGGCTCGAGTTCCCGCAAGCTATACAGCTGCTCAAAGAAGCAGGTACCAATCTTATAATCTAGATTTTGCTTGTGTCTTCGTTCGTGTAACACACCTCTTTATTTGTAGCCGGTTGTGAAACGAGAGGCCGCGGGTTCGCAGCCGAGACAAATGTTTGTGTAATCCCTAAATATTTGTTTCGGGTTTGGGTGTTGTGAAAGTCTCTCTCGTAGTTCCTAATATCCACGACACAAGACTCGTATCTTACTGTGGGGTCAGGGCTATGTGTGTGACTGTTGGGTGTATTTATTTATTCTTTTTATTCGGGCTTGAAACATGGAAAAGCTTTAGAGACAAACATGTGTCATCGTGGACTTTTCTGTCGGCCTCTTTAAGACCTACAATTCTATAGTGAATTAATTTCATGTATCCTATAAGGTTTAGCCAGTGTAAGTCATGGAAGCGGCAGGAAATTGTATTATTGAAATGTTTTATTATAAATTAGCTGAACCGCGCGGTTTGACCTGCAGCATATAATTAAAACTTAGGGTTCGAATACTGATATGGGTGATATGAGAAAAAACTAAAAACAGAAGAAGAAAAAAAAATAAGCACCTCGAATCCAATTGCAGCGCCACCAAAATCAAAATCATTTATTGAATCAGTAAAATGTCAAACATCATTTAGATTCAGTAAAATTTTAACTCTACCGCCAGTGCCGGATTTCCACAGTCTATGCGCTCTACAGTGACACGAGTCAATTGGCACGCTTGGTTCTCATATAGGATGAAAATGTAATTGTATTGAATGTTTCAGGTGTAACGATAGGCGAAGAGGATGACCTGTCCACTCCGGACGAGAAGCTGCTCGGTAGACTGGTCAGAGCCAAGTACGACACCGACTTCTACATACTGGACAAGTACCCGCTCGCCGTCAGACCGTTCTACACAATGCCGGACCCCACCAACCCGGTAAATACCCGATAAATACCCGGTAAATTTAAGTGATAGAGCCACGCTGTGGTGCACGAATGGGCCGACTCGACCGGGTCGTTACCACTGTATCTCAGAGAGCCGATGTATAGTAACAGTTTGCTGCTGCGTTTCGTACGGAGAGTGAGATATCCGGAGGCCAAAAAATTTGGTCTCGCGAAAATCCGGTAATTTTTTATATGGTGTAAATTTTCAAGGTCGTTGGCAGGGGGGTTTTATTTTTTTAACCCTTTTGGATATACTGCAGGGGTCCCTGCTAATGGGATACTGGCGACCTTTGCAGTATCTCATCCTTGGAGTTCTAGGATTTGGGATGGGAGATTGGAAGGTAATAGGGGTGATTAGGAGGGGAAGGGATGGGAGACATGGGGGTCAGTCTAACAAACCTTGTACTGTTACAGAAAGCGTCCAACTCTTACGACATCTTCATGCGCGGTGAGGAGATAATGAGTGGAGCGCAGAGGATACACGACCCTGACTTCCTCACTGAACGGGCGCTGCATCATGGCATCGGTGAGATATACAAATCAAATATTTTTTTTATTTCATTAAATGACAAGACGAGCAAGACGCTCGCCTGATGGTAAGCGCCACGCCGGCCTAAAACACCACACAGAACTTTGAATTAAAAGCACTTCATGGCACTGAACTACGCTCGTCACCCCGAGACATAAGATGTTAAGTCTTATAATGCCCAATAATTTCACTGGCTTCAATGTCCTTCAAACCGAAACACAACAGTGCTTAGACACTGTTGCTTGGCGGCAGAAATAAACAAAGCGGTGGCACCAACCCAGACGGCCTCTCGCATACGAGGGACCTACCACCCCGTTAATGTATGTATGTAAATTTGTTCTGTAAATTTGATCATAAATATAATTTTTGTGTCAATTAATTTTTTGGAATAGATTTTGTTTACGTAGGTGTTTTGTGGCTAGCTATGAGAAGAAATGTTGAAACAAATTCGTGGGTTATTATTGCCTCTTTATTATGATTATGTGGGTTGAAATGATATTGCATATTTGCATTCAAATATTTGTCTCTGGTGCGCGTGTTAGTGGGACTGTAAGTCCCTAGTACATACCTACGATACATACAATCTTAGAGTGGATTCAGAACTATGTGTGTGACCGTTGTTTGACAGCCTTACAATGGTCTTTTTAAATATATATATATATATATAAATTTTAAATAAAACTAATTTAAACGGATTTTGTCGGGGTTTTTTGTTTTAATTTTAATCCCGACGTTTCGAAAGCTTTTCAGCCTTCGTGGTCGAGGGCCGACCAAATATAAAAAAAAACCAGCGATATATTCCGTTTAAATTAACGGAATTAACGGATTATTATTTTAATGAGTAACATTCGCGTAAACGTAAGAAATCATTATATATATTTTTTTGCATTTTCCAGACATAAACAAGATTGCCGCGTATATTGAATCGTTCCGGCTGGGATGTCCCCCACACGCGGGTGAGTTTCAAATATTATTTAATTGATGGCATCCGCGGCGCAGCGGGTGAGTAGCCGGCTGTGAAATGAGAGGCCGCGGGTTCGATTCCTGCACCGAGACATATGTTTTTGTGATCCCGAAATATTTGTTTCGGGTCTGGGTGTTGAGACCGAAAGTCTCTCGTAGTTCCTGATATCCATGATACAGGACTCGTATCTTACTGTGGGGTCGGGACTATGTGTTTGATTGTTGTGTATAAAAAAAATACATGCTTTAGTAGGCGAAAGGTCGTAGACAAAATTGTAATCTTTTCAATTTATGGCTTCGCATTATTATGCATTTCACCAATGACAAGTATAATTTATTATCAAGTGTTCACAAGAACGATAAAATATCGGTGTGGAAATCTTCACGGTCTTGTTGGACTTTTGGTGTGAATTCCTTCCAGTACGTTGCTTAATTCACTTATTTAAATGTTTCCATACACTGTTCATCACCGTCAATGTTTATTGCACAAATCCACACCACTTTTATACAACAAACACAACATTAAACTAGTTTTTGAAATCAATTAAAATAAATAACCTCACTGTCGGAATTCCCGCCAAAACTCCAACCTGACTACCACGTATAAAATAATTGTAAACTTATTATCAGTGTGTTTTTAATAAGCAGTTGTTATTTTGTTCGCAGGTGGAGGTATCGGCCTCGAGCGAGTAGTGATGTTGTATCTCGGACTCGATAACATCAGGAAAACATCGATGTTCCCGAGAGACCCCAAGAGAGTCACGCCTTAACACATCGGACCTTTTGTTGAAAATTATCGCGTTTTAAATTGTGTATATTGTTGGTACTGAGTCGGCCGAGTCATTTGGAAACAAGAAATTAATATATAAGCATCTAACGTTGTTTTATTGAAATTAAGCGACAGATAATATAAAACAGTCGATTTAATTACTATTAATATGTGGCTCCTGTTTAGATTTTTTGAAGAACATGACTTGGATGTACTGAATTTAAATACGAAATACGCGATAATTTTCTTATGACTGTAAAATTATAAATCTCTTTTGTAAAATATTTAACTGGTGTTCGAATTAAATCGTTATTTTTAAATATATTTTTATTACATTTGCCTTGAACTTGATCGGATATATATATCCTATATACAGTGTGTGGGCTTGTGCTACTTTTATCATAGACCGGCAAACGAGTAAGTGGGTCACCGGATGGTAAGTGATCTCTACTGTCCATGTAAGGCTATAATACTAACTTTTAGTTAGTAGTAGCGCGTTGCCGACCTTAAAAGGAAGGGATAATAAAGAGATTGGGAACGGGAGAGGGATTTGGGCCTCCAGATATCTCTCACCGTACGAAACGCAGCAGCAAGCTGCTGCTTTACGTAGGTTTTCTGTAAGACAGTGGCAACGAGCCGGCCCATTCATACTGTAGACAAAACTGTCTACAAGTGGCTCTACCACTCAAAAAGTTCTCAGATCAGTAATTCAACAATAAACAAAACATCCTATTAAGTTTCAGCTTACAGTCACACGTGTTCACACCCTACAATTTTAGATGCCGGACTATGTTATAAAAATAGAAATCCCGGGAAAATAACTCGTCACGAAAACTAAGTGTCGAGCAATCGGGAAAAGGTTTGTGACAGTTACTACACGGGAATTTCTCACTCTCGATTTCTACGATATATTATTGCAGCAGAAAACACTGGAATCTGCCCCTGGTTTTTGGATAGGAATAAATAAAAATCAACAAATAGTCAACGAATGTTCGTCATGATTTAATCATCTCGCGATGACATTATGTCGACCGTATCACAAGTCGCTTCCCGGATGGACCGCGACGATTCTATAACTCGATTATAGCCCACAATACACTTAAAAATAACTTAAAGTAAACAATAGCTTAATGGTAGCAAGATGTTACGCCGGACACGTATTAAATGCACCAATAATTACATTAAAATTTCATGTATATTTATTGTATTGAAATGTTTCATGTAATAGAAACGACGCGCAAAATACTCGGCAAATAATCGCTCAAAGCAGTTATATCAGATTTTTAACTTCTTTTTTCTTCTTTAAGTATTATATATAACTTACTGCGTGTCTATTACATGAATTACAATTCGATTGGAACTGTGAAAATGCAGACGTTTTATCGACTCGCAACGAATGAATTCAGCAATCGAATATAATGAAAATCGATTATTAAACATTGCAAACCAAGACCGAATAAGTTACAAAGACACTGAACTCTTGTTGCAAGACTGTATTAAGTACGTTTATTTGTTTTTGTGACAGCACGATTACTAGAATTGTTTACGTTTATTACAGGATAGAATTTTCGAACTAATTTTTAATAACATCTCTAAACATATTTAAACATAAAACTTACAGTTTAATTAAGTATACATCATGTCATTGTATTAACTTCGTTTTGGCATATCAATTTATAGTCCAACTGCATAAAAAAACTGCTGCAATTTAGTTTAATTTTGCACAAAATGTCCCAGAAAACAAAGGTTGACCTTAGTAGGGGTTTAATACTGTTTTTTTTTCAATAAAAGTATTAGTAGGTCTCAAGAATTAAAAGACTAAATTATCCAATTACTGCTAAATAATACTCGGTAATATTATTTGGAAGAGGCGAGTTATCATTTAGCTAATGTAATATGCAAAATAATTTCTTAGTCTTTTTATCAAGTTATTCACCCTGGTTATCATATTTTTTGGGACATATTTTACAAAATACATAAGTGTGTTTCGCCCAGATAAAATAATAATAAGCGAAGTCAAAACATCGATAACCGTAGAGTTGACCAAGTTTAAACTGTAGTTACTATAAATCTAGACAACTCTCACAATTAAAAATCTAGATCACGTAGAAAGTTGTAAATCATTGAATACACATTTAAGTATAGCTTGGACATTCCATCGACATCGATAAGGCAACCATCTCTAATAGCTCTATACTCAAATAAATTCTAAGTACGCTTTATCAAGAGTTCTATCGATATTTATTTTTGCCTGAAATATTTCATAGCTTATATATCGATGTTTTCCTTATCGATATAAACATAAGTAGTTTATATAAGTAACGATCTATAAGTACAAATAGGAACAAATTGAATGGGAGGCAACGCACGAATTATGTTTACACTCTTTTGTTTAACTCTTTATAAAGTTGAAGATCGAAACACGAGGATTTTTATGAAACCTAATAAGTAACTCTATTGCAATGGAATTGAGTACATAATTGCATAAATAGCAAAATAGATATGTGACTTTTTCAAGATTATATCGAATGTTGGATTTCGTGTTGCCATAGCAACCGAGTATAAACAACAAGCTCACCGCCCCCCCTCCGCACCACTCCGCAGTACACATAATACAGTAAGTAGATATATAGAAATATTATAAAATCTACGTTCTAATTTCACAGCTAGTATTGATGTAAATATATTTATACAGCTCATAAAAATGATCGGCGGCTCAAAGTGCAAACGTGGTAAGTCAAAATGTTTCAAGAATTTATGATTTGGTGAGAGATAATAGCGAGGCATCCGGAGATAGCTGGCGGCCTAAATCCCCCTCCCCTTCCCAATCCTTTAATTATCCCTAATTTGCTAACTGCTTTTTGCCTGGCGTTATCCGATATACTAGGATCCCCCTTCCTGCTTAAACGCTGCCATTTCGCCCGGTTTTAACATAATCTTTTTCACTACAAAGAACCAAGTCCCATTGGCTAAACCTACTCCAAAAAATTAAATTTTATACTTACCACACTTGCTCTTAAAGCCGCCGACACATTAGTAAGAAATACATTGAAGTAATTTCTATAGTACGAAATGTTATGTGTAGATGTACCGCCGATTATTTTTCACTGTCACGAGCAAAACCGGGGAAGAACGCTAGTCGCACACGGTTCATACATATATGCTACTTTATTTACATTATTACATACATGCTTTTGGCAGTTTAGGAAAACAAAAGATTTTAATCTATACATTTCGAAAAAAATAGGACATTTCAATAAACCATTTGACAATACAGCACTTTATGGGGCAGACATACATACAGACAAACTTTGAATTATAATAATGCCTTAATGATTTTTTTTCAATACATACTTCAAATTGTCATAGGTAAAATGAAGCGTGCCGCCAAACTATTTCTTTCACTCACAAAATTGTGTAATCTATTGATCGAGTGCATGCTTTTGGAAGAGCCATACTTCAAAGTTCAATCGCTATTTTTTCGAAAGTGACACGTGTGCAGTAAAAATTACAGAAATAAAATTGAAAGTATTTATTTTAGCTTACAATACACTAACGCATTCACATCTATATGTAAGAGTTTATAGGCGTTTGAGCGTTCGTCTAAGTACTAAACACATCGGCTAAGACACATTTTCACGATCCCGATTTATTTGGACCTCCATTACAACACACAAGCACATTGCGCACCACTGTGACGGCTGTCAGAGTGACACGTGTCAAAGTGACAGCTGTCAAATTGACGTGAGAATAAGCATTTTATTCCGCACTGATTGATCTAAATTATTTTTAGGCATAGGCCGGCATACAAACAAGTGGATCACCTGATGATAAGTGATCTACACTGCCCATGTACGCCCACCACCAAAAGAATCATGGGCGCGTTGCCGACCTTAAAGGAAAGGGATAATTAGGGATTGGAAAAGGGAGGGGATTTTTTTTTTTTTTTTTATTGCCTTGATAGGCAGACGAGCAAGCGGCCCGCCTGATGGTAAGCGGTCACCGCCGCTCATGGACATCGGCAATGCCAGGGGCACAGCCAAGCCGCTGCCTACCTTGATTGGGGCTATTTATATTTTTATTTGGGAATTTATTGAATCAATGTTTCACGTCATCGTGACAACTGCACGTTGACACGTGTCACGCTGACGGCCGCTGTCACTTGCGCGTCAAACGTCACCGGACACTCACAAGCGCTTCACTAGTCCTTCGAACCGTCACATCACTAACCGAACAGGGTCTTGAGATCCTCCTCGTAGAGTGCTATCACCAGCATGATGCCGATGCCGGTGGCGAGGCCCATCAGCTGCAGTATGCACTGGCATAGAGTGCCTTCGTTGCTGTGCGATGTGCTCAGTTCCGGCATCTAAGGGAGTAATATTGAATAAAAATAATCATGTCTTCATAGCATCGAACAAAACTAAAAAAAAGTAGCACTACTCTTTGATACTAACAAAAGTTATATCGCAAAGATTCCGAAATGTCTATAAAAGTAAAAAAAAATATTAACGAACAATATTTGTTTTGTGACCAAAGGGATCCTCAGATATTGATTTCAAAAACAACTGACCTTAAGCCAGTGAAAATTGTTGGGCATTATGAGACTTAACATCTTATATCTCGGGGTGACGAGCGTAATTCAGTGCCATGCAGTGCTTTATAATTCGAAGTTCTCTGTGGTGTTGCTTTTGTTTATGGGCAGGCGTGGCACTTACCATCAGGCGAGCGCCTTGCTTGTCTCGTCATTCAATCAAATTAAACTAAAAATAAGTTAGTGTGTGAAGGCTGGTGGGAGGATACTTGTATCCGACCGGATAGCGACCACCGTACACTGGTGCTAAAACCTGCCATAGTGGCCCACCTTGTGTGGGTCGCGTTCCAGGGTCAGCCAGTGTATATCCGGTTCTCCCCAGGGGGCTTGCCCCCTGATCCTAACCCTTTTTTCTTCCCCTCCCCCTTGGCCATGGGATGAGATTAGCATTAACGTTAGCAGGGAAACCGTAGTTCATCCCGGGGACTTTGGCAAGCCGGCATGATCTTGCCGACCTACGATGGACACATTGTTTATCGTTGATCGACACTATTCTTGGATTGCGCTACACTTACCATCAGGTGTAGCGTAGTCACATTGCCGAGCCAGGATATAAATAAAAATATATTGTAGCAGAGAGTATAATTTTAATTTTAAACCCGAGAATCAAAAAAGCGCCATCTGTTGACGCTCTTAGATACTATGATATTCCCTATAATTAACAGAGATCTAGAGAGTACAATTTTAATTCCTAACCCGAATATCAATAATTAATTAAATTAAATTACATATTATTATTATTTTATTATTATTAAATTATTATTATTATTTTTTTATTAAATTAGTGTATTGTCACACCGTGACAATGGCCGTGGCCGTTTAAAGTGGGTCAAAATCGCGCCCAAAGGAGTCGGTTACAAACAAACATACAGGTGAAGTTAATAAAAAGCGTGTAAAAAATGGCACGTACCATGTCGACGAGTGCTATGTAGAGGAAGGTGCCGGCGGCGATGGCGAACAACCAGCGCGTCGCGTCCGGAGCATGACCCGCTAGTACACCGCACACCATCCCGCCGAGACACAGCGCCGACGACAACACGTTGTAGCACACCGCGCGGCGGACCGACATGCCAGCCTTCAGCAGCACAGCGAAGTCGCCTGCAAACATTTGAGTGGTAGAGCCACGCTGTAGACAGTTTTGTCTACAGCATGAATGGGCTGGCTCGACCGGATCGTTACCACTGTCTCACAGAAAACCGACGTAAAGTAGCGGCTTGCTGCTGCGTTTCGTACGGTGAGTGAGATAACCGGAAGCCCAAATCCCCTCTCCTTCCCAATCCCTAATTATCCCTTTCCTTTAAGGTCGGCGACGCGCCCATGACTCTTCTGGTGGTGGGCGTACATGGGCGGTGGAGATCACTTACCATCAAGTGACCCACTTGCTCGTTTGCCGGCCTAGGCTATAAAAAAAAAAAACAAACACACAAACTCGTAATGATTACTTACGTTAACGCGAATGTTACTCATCATTGAAATAAAACTAATTTAAACGGATTCCCTCCCCTCCCCAGTCCCTCCCGTGACCACGAAGGCTGAAAAGTCTTCGAAACGTCGGAATCATAATTAATAAAAAACCGCGATAAAATCCGTTTAAATTAGTTTTATTTCAATAAACAAACTCGGATCGTAAATGAGGTGGCTATGTTCGAAAAACGAGTAACGAATATTGTAAAGGATGCTCGAACGGAATTTGAAACGATGTCCGAAGTTGGAAACGATGTCCGAACGAAATTTGAAACGATGTCCGAACGAATTTTGAAACGATGTCCGAACGAATTTTGAAACTATGTCTGAACGAAGTTTGAAACGATGTCCGAACGAAGTTTGAAATGATGTCCGAACGAAGTTTGAAATGATGTCCGAACGAAATTTGAAACGATGTTCGGAATAAGTTTGAAACGATGTCTGAACGAAGTTTAAAACGATGTCCTAACAAAGTTTAAAATTATGTCCGAACGAAGTTTGAAACGAAGACCAAACAAGGTAAGATTATAAAGATTTGGAAACGAGATCAGTTTTTTGGAATATATAAACAAATTAAACTGTTCTTAATTGAGTTAGAACAACTTATTTGATTTCTTTGCAGAACTTCATTTACCTAATTCATGCGGCAGCTCGTGGCAAAGAACAGCGATGGCTGTGGAGAACCCACCAGCAATATTAGAGGCGAATGCAGCTCCTGAAATCAATAATGCTTATTAAATTATGATACTCCCAAAACATGGAATACATACGTGTACCGGACTAGATAGCGATCATCGTACACATGGTATAAAAACTAAACATAGTGGCTCGTTCTGACGGGTCGCATTCCGGCGGCCAGTTATTGTAGGCTGGCATAATTCCGGCGACAATCGATGCTATGCAATAGATATCAAGAGATCTTGACGGTCAACATTTTACTTAACTTAATTGCACTACTATTAAAAACTCTTGAGGTGCTCACTACCAGTTCCACTCACTTATCGGTAAAAGACAAGCGAGTTAAGCAAGCCCTGGCGCAGTCAGTCTATGGGTGGGTGACCGGTTAGTAGTATTTCAACTGAGCATCTCCGTGCTTCAGAGGGCACGTAGGTCCCGGCTGTAATTAACTGACAGCAGTCGTAAACCCAAGTCGAAAGCCTTCGGAGACCTTCGGGCTAGTTGCAGAAGACAAATTTATATTCTCTACTGCCAATCAGTTGGGTTAGAATATTTTTACTTAATTTGCAACTTAGCTGCATCAACCGAATTTACTATGGCATTAAAAATATTTCGATTTGCGAGAATCTGCCTGGGTAGTTACTGGACATAGTCTTACCGATAGCCATGCCGTCGGTGAAGTTGTGCAGCCCATCGCCCATGATGACCATCCACGCCACTGAGGAGATGGACGACGGAGGCGCGTGGACGTGGCCGTGCGCGTGAGAATGACCGTGGTGGGCGCGTGAATGTTCCCTGGAAATGACGCAACTATGTTAATCCTTCAACCAATTTTCTTCAGGATAGAAATCCGGGCGAAATGAAGACGATAAAGCAGAAACTAGACTAGATTTTCTTGGTGATAGGTTACTCGTATGTGAAAGTCGTCTACGTAAATACTAGGTACTTTACTTATTTCTGCGGCAATGTAGTAGAGTGAAGGCAGAGAACTAATTACCATCTTATGTCTCGGAGTGAAGAATGCAGTGCAGTACAATTGAATGGCCGGCCCTTACCATCAGGCACGTAATTTGCTCGTCTTATCAATCAGATGAAAAAAGTTACATTGATATTTAATCCTTTCGAAAATATTATACTGAACTAAGGACATCAAAATATAAGGTTTAATTCTGGGATTAATTCGGTCAGATAGATTTAAGTTGCACATGATAAAAATACTAATACTGAAACAATTAAAAAATTCTGTGATAACTGACAATGAATCTTGACGGGGCGCTCTTTAATTACTATAAAGAGTTGCCAGATCAGGAGTCTGTTGCATTTCTACTGTACAATTACTTAACAGAAACTTAATAAAACTACCAATATCAGTCGAGCCCCTACTGATATTAACTTTATCCTTTACACTGCGAACTACGTGTGCCCCTATATGATAACCAATAATGTGCATTGGTACTATTACATACCTTAATATCACCGTATAGCTGTCCCCATCTTTCAAATCTTTAACACCATCATCTTTATGCTTAATATTATTCATCTCCACAACAGCGGGAGTAGATTCAGCCTTCAGAAGCCAGTCCTTCGCCGTGGGCTCCTCTTTGCCCTCCGTATTTAGGGCATTAGAAGACACCACGCTCACACAGTTGTGCTTAGCCTTTGGACTGGGAGGGATACCGTCCCTGAGATGGTGATCGTCATGGGTGTCCGTATCAATCTCATCGTAGCAGTAAGGGTACTCCGAGTACTTATGCATACAAGTTTTCGTCGTGGGATCCCCTTTCTCATCCCTCTTAAATATTTTCATGATGGAGTTCGACGTTGAATTCGTGATTGGCGCCTTCGCGCCTCCAGAACAACCTCCAACTGTCTCGTCTTTCAAGACACGCACTCTGGACGGCAGTTTGTCTTCTTCCAACTTCTGCCTCCTTTTCCTCCATTCTACGACAACTGTTAATCCCTTTTCAGTGAAATAGAAGAAGACCACACCCAGCATGGCCGCGAGCCCTTTCCACATACCATCGTCATGAGAAAACGCGACAGTTACCGCGCCGTCAGGGCCGTGCTCATGTGCAGGGGCCATCGCATGCGGCATCAGATGCAGTAGAGCATCACCACATAGCGTGCCTACTGCTAAAGCCACTAGGAACTGTAGAATATGGTTATAATAAGTCTTATGCATGATAGGTATCACAGCTACACCAAGTAGACCGCAAGCACTTATAGCTGTAATACTAAGAGAAGAATACAGCCACACGGCAAACATATTCTTCGTGTAGGCGTTTTCTTGATTAGCTATTGGGGCGACGCTCTTGACAGGGAAGTTCAACTCTTTTACACAACCGTTCCTCTCTATAGATGTGTTTGCTAGTTGCTGGTACAATAAAATGGGACATATGGATTGGAGTGTTTTCTGCGACAACAAGGTATCATCGTGGTGATGACTGTGGTCTTCATGGCCGTGGCCGTGCTCGTGCTCATGCTGATGAGGTTTTAACCTTGTGTTTACTGTTGTGATCAGTTCTGACATACTTATACACTGGAAAAGACAAAACATAAGAATATAACAAAGGGGTTTTTATGATGTAAGTTTTTCAAGATGTAATTTTAGTAAGATATAGATAACGAATAATGCCCACAGCCTGCACGTAGATGAAAGAAAAAAAAAATTGGCACCTAGTTGTGCTTAAGATACCACATTTATTAAGCCAGCAAAAACCATATGATTAGTGTAAATCTGCGCTAGTGTACTCCCGATTAATCTTATCAAAAAATCTTTGGCCCCATAGGGCATGCCATTGCATGAAATAAGATTCAACAAATCCAAAACATCCTTTCAAAATACTTGCTAAAATAGGTTAAAAGTGTGAACTCACATTAACAACATCTTTATCAAGCTTTCCGTACATGCCGTCTCCATGTGGATCTTTGGTTTTCTTGCCCCCATCCGCGTACGTGTGAAGGTTCAACGCCTCCAGCATCTGATAGAATCCCGTCAGATTCATCGTCATGCTACTCTCATCACCATATTGCCTAAAAATCTGTTTAGCATACGCCTCAGGGTTAAGATTCTTGACCTCCCTCTTGGGCCTGTCTTTGTGCCGAATCTTCTGGAGTTTGTGGTGGTACCGTGCCGTGGACTCTATCCTTCTCTTGTCTTCTAGATGCGATATGTAGTCGGGTGTGTCTGCTCGTGGTTCATATGAGAGAATACCATCGCTCTGCACGTCCACGTGCGAGCCGCAGGTGTGCGCCGCGCACAGCAGACAGAACATACAAACGGTTACCAAATGGTGTGACATTTTCGATTATTTGATTGGATGTATAGGCATCAGTCCATCAGTTCTTGCTTTCAGAATTGCTGGTCTTCGATCGATCTGTGAGCAAAGAAATTGATGGTAAGAAAAAAATGTAAACATTGTGTGTATGGAGAATGAATTTTTGACGCGAAGATGCCAACTACCCTTAAACTGATGAGTCCAGAGTTCCATTCAATGTGGGTCCAATTATAACGACATAGGTTTGCTTTTTCAGTGTCAGCCTTTTTCATCTTAAAGCTACCCAATATTGTAATTTGTGGTGCTTAATAATTAATTTAAGAGAATTCACGGCTCCTTAATCTAAAACATCGATTACCGATTACGGTATTGATTTCAAAAGGCTAATTGTTGGAAATTAGTATATTTTTTTCGTGAGGTTTCCACGCCGTTTGACGGCCTCGAGCTAAATAATTAGACGAACAGACTGTGCATCGGAATTCTGCTCGTTTCCGCTTGTGACCCGCTTGTACGTAATTAAATTATACTCAATTATATTTATGTAATTATGAGATATGGGAGCCATTGGTCTCTGTGGTGTCTGGGCGAAGTGGAAACATCAAGTAGGAAGACGGACTCTGGGCAAAAGACCGGCATGAAGTCAGGAAGGAAAAAATAAAGTAATCATTGAAGATTTAAAAGGTGATCTGGTGACTCAAACGAAGTTACAGAGAACGGTATCGATATCTAAGTTCAGTGTAATACAGGAGAAGAACAATAGAAAACGTCGAATTAAGACATAACTTAAAACAGCCTGAAGTCACAAGAGGCGTCGCGACTGTTGTTTATAGACTATTGAGGAACGTGTAGAAAGCGGGTGAAACTACAGTCTAGCCAAATAATTTTATGCGTATTATACATTCAGTTACTTTGGCTTCTACAAGTTAGTCTTTATAGGCCAACAACTACAAGGTCGATTAAGTCACTTTATCAGCAGCAAAATGTAATTTCAATAAACTGGTGCCGCATTTTAAACCTATTTCATAAAAGAGTACGTTCTTAGTTCGTATGTATTTATGGTGTATTGTTGGTGGGAGGGTACCTGATATTTTTGTACCCGATTGGATAGCGACCACCGAAAATGTGGTGAAAAACCCACCAAATTAGTTCGTTAAGGCGAGTCGCGTTTCAGGACCAGCCAGTAATTTCAGGCCGGCACAATTCTGCCGATCGTCCGGGCGACACAATATATCTTGACGATCGGCATTATATTTGGACAACAATGTGCTTAACATCAGGTTCGATGTAGGCACTTAGCCATGCCAGGATATAAAAAAAATTACGTTACGCGATATCTCGATAGAGTTAACTCCGAGGGTCGTCCCATATAATATGATTAAGATCTAATTACGGAGTACGAGTGAAAAATTAACTCGTCAATGGTAAACAGCAAATGCACTGCGATTCGAGATTTAAAATTGATTTTTGAAAATTTTGCAACCACATCAAGTAAAAATTGGGATAATAATTTTGATATGCTAAATTCATCAATAAATAAAAGTTCCACTTTGCATAATCGTGCACGGGGAAAATTTCATTCATGATTTAAAAAAAAAGGAATTAAAAATCTAATGAATTAAGCAAAATAAAAACAATATCGCAATTTTATGTTGATTGAAATATTATTGTTTATTTGTATACAATTGTATGGCGTTGAGAACAACCGTCAACAGTCGCAAGTGCAACATTCCGATCGACACGCGCGACCGCTCGCCGCGGCTCATTACACACCCAGCATTATCACAATCTCGACCGCTAGCCGTTTTTGTGATGGTTTTTCGGACGTCTGCCTACTTGTTGAGATTCAAAACAATTGGAGTTCAGTGCCTAATCTGTTGTCACGGAGTAAATTTCACTTAACTACAACGTAGTTAAGTGATTTAGTTAAGTAATGGTTGCCTGAAAGAGATCGCTTTTAGTGATAATGTCGCCACTTGTGGCACATTTATTTATTTGCTGTTTTTTTGTCTATTATTGTTTTCTTTTTTATGTGTGTGTCTACAATAAAGAGTTACTATCTATCTAGTTGACTTCGGTCAAATTGGTGGTAACAAGCTATAATTACGGGATTTACGACCGAATATTGAAACCCAACTTAAACGTTTAAGCTCGGATTATACTTGTTAAGACCCTCCTATCTGTTAAAATAGTACCTATAAAAATAAGTAGTCCTTAGAAGGATTGGTCGTTGAGTAGCGTCGGTTGTAACTAGTTAATTTTAGTTTGCCAGCACTGCCTGCCTGCCGTACTCAGAGATGCTCAATTAAATTTAAGTATTCCCTAGCCGTTTCTTAGTATTCGAATTATTTCACAGAGACATCAGTTAAAATTATTTTTGTAAAAAGTAATGGAGAGTAATGGTGCTGCCACACCGATGTTATAAAATGTTAACAAAAACATTTTATAACATTTGATAACATGACATCGGCCCTCTTTGACGGCGCCGCTCTCAAAAGTACCGCCGCCCGCGATTAAAAAATGTTAAAAAATGTCAACAAATGTTACAAAATGTTACAAATTGTTAAGAAGTGTTTACTAAATGATGCTGCCACACCGCTGTTATAAAATGTTATTTAACATTTTCTAACACCGGTGTGGCAGCACCATAACGCATTTTCTGTATTCAGTAATGGAGCATGAAGTATTAACTGGCTCTTGAGTTTAGAAATATAAACTATGACACGACTAACAGCGGGGTCGCACGGTTCACTTTGAGTTGATCAACTGACTGGATCCACAAAACTATATGTATTTTGTTGATAAATTTGGTTGAGCCTGTTCAGACGATTCAAATCCCGTGCGATTTTGCAGTTGATCAAATAAAATTGAACGATGGACCAGTTATAAGGACCCCGCTAAATTAAAACATAACGGAACATGGTCCCTAAAACGATACGAAGCGATGAAGTTTGAAAACGAAGACCTAAATAATGTAAGATAGAATATCCATCACAATAATAATCAAATATAAAATAGTGTGACTAATAAAAGCAGTCGGTAAAAAAGAATATAAAGGAGAATATGTTTTATTTTTGAAACGTGTTATGTTGGATTGTCTTATCATTTGAAACAAAAATATTCCAGAAATCAACAATATATGGGAATATCCATAATTTTTGCATATACGTTTTAATCTTTGCGGTAGTAATTATTGATATCAAAAATATTACTATTGTAATGTCTACTCTATGCTTACTTTACACTATGCTTACTTTTCTCTATGATGTGATGATTCGCTGCTTCGTTTCGGATTTAAAGATCAGGGGGCCCAGACACGGTCGACGTTCTATGACAATAAAACTCAATTGACGTCTCCACGTGCGGCAGTTACCAATACAAAAGTTACAATGTATGTTGACACACACATGACTGAAGAGAGTACATCCTTGTACACCTTTTCAATTAAGGTGATAACAACACGCGTTAAGTGAGACCGTTCTGTCGACCTTATTCGCGATTTTTCCATTCTATTACGATATACAAGGTGGTAATTAACTCAAGCCTGACAATGATATTTTGTATACCCGTAGTCGTAATGGAAAGTAATTTAAAACGAAAATTCAACATTGGCAGTATCTACTGTCAGTAAATTCAGCATTGGCAGTATCTACTGTCAATAAATTCAGCATTGGCAGTATCTACCGTCAATAAATTCAGCATTGGCAGTATCTACCGTCAATAAATTCAGCATTGGCAGTACCTACTGTCAGTAAATTTATGAACGCGCTCGTACTAACGATCAACAAGGTATGTAAGTAAACTACAAATGTTTGTGTCATCCACAAATATATATTTCGGTTCAGGACATTGTGGAACCCCAAGTCCCTCGTAGATACTATTACCCACGAAACATGTTACCCTTATAATGTGAGGTCGGGTGTGTTTTTTTATGTACCTAGAATCTTTATGACATTTACTTTTTGGTCTATACTCAGCACATCTAGGCCAGCCACTTATGAGATCATAGCTTCGACTTATAGTACAAGATCCCGGGGAACATTGACCTTCACCCATCTGTTTACCGGATCAAAATAACATTTTAGGGTATAAAATGTGTTGCTGAACACGTACCAATAGGGTTGCCTAAAAAAATATGGTCAAGGATATGATTAATTAACATTTAAAAAAAATATTTTTTTTTTATAATTTCCCTGACTTGCTTACCAAAAAAATTTAGCCTTCAATGAAAAGTGTACAATGTATACTATCTGTAAAAAATAGGTTGCCTACCTTTTTCTGGCCACTACTACCTGGTTGCCGTGTGCAAACAGGTAACTAAAAAGTGGTAATTGCGCTCATCTAGCTCCTAGCTTTTGCAGGTAGTATACATTGTAGGTTTTCATTGAAGGTTCATTTATTTGGTGAGCAAGTCAGTGAAATAATATCTTCTTTTTTTTTTTTTAAATTCGCAAAACCTATCCTTGACCACATTTTTTAAGGCAACCCTATTGGTATGTGTTCAGCAACACCTTTTATACCCTAAAATGTTATTTTGATCCGGTAAACAGATGGGTGAAGGTCAATGTTCCGCGGGATCTTAGACCATTATGGGCAGGCGTGGCGTTTACCATCAGGGGAGCGACGTGCTCGTCTCGTCAATCCGGATAGTATAAAGATAATTTTAATGTTTAATTTATATGTAAATACTATAAAACTATATAATTATAAATGCATGTAACTTGATAAAAAAAAAAACTTATCTAATGTATATGCACTATGTAGGGCAGGGAGAGAATATGTTAAACTTCAAGGATCTTATTATAAAACGTTTTCTAATTTAAACTAGGTGTAACAACCAGTAACTATGGTAACACATACAAACTCGCCAATATAAACCTAATTTAAAGTTAGAATACGTTTTGTAATAAGGGCACTAGACTCTAGGCAGAGTTTAAATTGCATATCAGAAATAATGAAGAAAGGTAGTTCAAAAGAATTTTGGATTGTATAAATAATTAATAAAGAAATACACCCAACAGTCACTCACATAGTCCTGACCCCACACCAGGTTAACCTGTGTCGTGGGTATCAGGAAATACGAGGGACTCGTGGGCCCACAACACCCATACTTGAAACAAATATTCGTGGATCACACAAACATTTGTCAGTGCAAGAATCGAATCCACGGCCTCTCGCTTCGCAGCAGACTTCTCTCCCCCTGCCTTATTGAGGCTGTCAGGCTTTTACATGCTTATTTTCACCGACCTCTGCTTAACTTAAGTCGTCTCTATAACACATTCTAATTCAAATAAATAATGATTCAATGTATGTAGTGCAAATATGTATTGTAAATCAGTTTAGAAATGAGCAACGTTAGAGTTTCTTGCCCGGTCTTCTTTAACGAAACAGCATTCCGAACTGGCGGTAGAGTTAAAATTTGACTGAATCTAAAGGATGTTTGACATTTAATGATTCAATAAATGTTTTGATTTGATTAAAATGTAGTCATTCCAGGTCGGAGTATTTTTATAGGTAAGGTGTCAACAATAGTTTGTAAAGGTGTGTGAAAACTGACACGTGTTTTAATTCCGGCATCGACTGCTCAACTTCCAATATTTAAACAATTCATCTGCTTCACCATTTAGATCAGTGTTTCCCACCGTGAGGCCCGCGCCCAACAGGGGGGCAATTTGATAGTTAAGGGGGCAATTTAAAAATGGACTCGACACGACTTTAACCCTTTCGCTTTGGGTTATAAAATGCTAGATATCGGTGAGAAATTTAACAAAAAAATCTTAAGGTGGTGCATGGCCTAAAAAAGGTTGGGAAACACTGGTTTAGATCGTACAATTACCTATAACTGGATCTGTGTGATGCGCATGAGCATGCAAGTTCAAGACGGGCACGTCACCGCGAACCCGCGACGTTAGAAAGTCCGACGTGAATATGTAAGCCACTGGGTCTCGGTGAAATCTATATCCATAATGTGTATTATAATATTATTAATGGTATAATAAGTGGCGGTCACTCATCGTGGTTATTGATTAACTTTCACACATAACAAGACCATGACCATAATAAGGCATAGGCTACTTTTATATCTCGAAAAAGACATTCGTGCGGGCGAAGCCGCGAGCATAGCTTAGTGTTATAAAATAACCCCAGGACAGTTGCTGTATAGAACACAGGTACTCCTAATATCAACTAACTCTGCTAAGTTTGCTGGTGGTAGGCTATTCATATCCGCTCGGGTAGCGACCACCGTACACATGGTGTTAAAACCTGCCATAGTGGCTCGTTCATGCGAGTCGTGTTCCGGGAATAGCCAGTGTATACCCAGTAATTTCAGGCCGGCATAATTCTGCCGACCGTCGAGGGACCCATTGTCTTGACGGTCGACATTTTGTTTGTACTGCACTGTACTTAACATCAGGTGCAATGCAGTCACTTTGCCGTGCTGGGATAAAACAAACAGTACGTTCCTCGACGGTCGGCACAATTATGCCGGCCCGAAGCTGCTATACCTATACTAGCTGACCCCAGGACGGTCGTCGCCAAAACAAGTCAATATGTTTATTTTTTTGTGTACAAATAGGTCACCACAAGCTACATGACTGAAGGTCAAAAAACAAACGCCATGAATAATCATGTCAAACAACGAATAAAAAGTTCTTTTTATTTGATTACGGTGGAAGTGGTGCGGACGGAGACATCACCGTTCACCATATAAGGTCAGGGTCAAGGGCACGAGACCTTCGGAGCCAAACACACGCTCCATTCGTTCCGCTTATATAAATGGGCGAATTAAAAATAGTTAGGCGGTTACGGGGTTTAATATCATAGATGAGGTTTTAGGGTCGTTGGATCAAATATTTGTGGATCACACAAACATTGACAATGTTATTTATTCTAAGTTTAAACTATGTGTCTAATAACTAGTAACTATGGTTACCCATACAAACTGGTTAATTTAAACCGAGTGTAAAGTTAGAATACGTTTTGTGTTTAGACCGCAATTGTTTCGGTGCGGGAATCGAACCCTAGTACCTATGTCATACTTCCTTTATCCCTTATTTTACCCCCTTAGGGATGAAATTTCACAAAAGCCTGCCTAAGTGGATGCTTACAACATAAAATGCATCGATTGCCAAAATTTCAAGTTTGTAGCTTCAGCGGTTTCGGCTCTGCGTTAATGAATCGGTCAGTCAGTCAGGACATGTGAGTATATAAAATATGTATACTAGGGCAGTTATTCTAATAAATGATTTAAAAAAACATATGTTATGATTTTGACAGCCTCCGTGGCGAGTATCCGGCTGCATAAATGTTTGTGTGATCCACGAATATTTATTTTATATGTTATGGGACCGCAAGTCCCTCGTAGTTACTGATAGCCACGATACAGGTTTAGCGTAATGTGGGGTCAGGACTATTGGACTGTTGGATGTATTTATTAAAAAAAGATTTTAAAAAAGACCGATTTAAAAAAAGACGCAGTTTATTGTCAAGATATTTATTATCTATCAAACATCGAAGCACGTTAACACGTGTGCCTAATACGCGTATAAGTGATTAAGAAAGATAAAATAGTAACAAACAAGTTTTTTCTAACCGCACCCTAACGAAACTTAAAAAAAAAATACACGTGCCACACCTGTCACAAACAAACATACCTATACAAACACACACTTCCTCTAGTACGCAACGAGCAAAACATCGGAAGGAAATCAACAAGTGCAAAAAAAAATTATATCTGATAAGTGATAATGTAACACGCATTTAACAGGTTCAAAACGACCGCGTTAGGTTTCGGCTTGATGTGTTGCGATTACTATCTAAATCAGTGTTTCCCAACGTGGGGCCCATGCCCAACAGGGGGGCAATTTGATAGTTAAGGGGGCAATTTAAAAATGGACTCGACACGACTTTAACCCTTTCGGTTGGTTATTTAAATACAATGCTAGATATCGGTGACAAATTTAACAAAAAAAAATTAAGGTGGGGCATGGCGTAAAAAAGTTTGGGAAACACTGATCTAAATAGAGGTAACGAACTGTAAACTACACGTAGTACCCACACACGCCTGTAATCCGCGAAGGGCTGGTGGTAGGATATTCACATCCGCCCGGATAGCGACCACCGTACACATGGTGTTAAAACCTGCCGTAGTGACCCACATGCTTTGTGTGGATCGCGTTCCAGGATCAGCCAATGTATATCCGGTTCTCCCGAGGGGCTTGCGACATGATGAGGGAAACATGGTGTTTTGGACTGCCACCGACCCGCGTATCGAACCCGAGACATCAGCTCAGCAGTCGTACCGCGTACACAATACAACTGCGCCACCGAGACATTCTAATAACATTGACGAGACGAGCAAGTTAAAAGAATCATGGACGCGATGCTGACCTTAAAGGAAAGGCATAATTCAGAGTATCGGGAAGGTGAAGGGGTTTCTGGCCTCCGGATATCCCATTCACCGTACGAAACGCAGCAGCAAGCCGCTCCTTTATGTCAGTTTGCTATGTTTGAGCCAGCCCATTCATGCTGTAGACAAAATTGCCCACAGCGGCGTGGCTCTATCATTCTAACATTATTATTCGGAACAGACGCTTTCTAGAAGCCGCCTGCGTCAGGTAGTATAGTCTAATTATATTTATAGTCGTAACACAATAAACTAGTAATAAAATGGGCAAATACTAGCATCGCCGTCTTGATTCTAAGATAGATAATATAAACACGAGATAGCGCTGAAATAGATGGTATTTGATTTGCCGGATTCATCTCTCATGTTTTGAATGACGAGACGAACAAAGTGCTCGCCTGATGCTGAGCACCACGCCTGCCCATAAATAGAAGTACACCACACAGAACTTTGAATTACAAAGCACTGCATGACACTGAACTGCCCTTGTCACCCCGAGATATAAGATGTTAAGTCTCATAATACCCAGTACTTTCACTGGCGTCAATATCCTTCAAACCAAAACATTAAGTTCTTATACACTGTTACTTGGCGACAGATTTAGACAAACAGGTGGTACCAATTCAGACGGCCTCTCGCATACGAGGGACCTACCACTTTGTAAGATATCAACAATCACTGTGGCGCAAAGGATCTAGATTCTAGATGAATAAGAAAACTCACAAGTTTGATTCAGCATTACTATAAGCAGGAAATTATAAGATAACAGATGCAAACATCATTGAGGGTTTGAAGCTCAAATCTGGCATAAACATGTTTTATTAGATAAGGAAGGCCAAATTAGAAGTAGTTTAAAACGACATGAAGAATGTGAATGAAGCCAAAGAGGTGTGCAGGGATCGTAGCAGGTGGTAATCCGTGTATCTGCCTATCCCTATATATCCAGGCTTGAGTCTATGGATGTATATTTATCATTACGCATATATGTTTACGAACAAAGTCCTCATTCACAAGCAATCCTATTACGAAATTGGGACCACATTTCTTATTAGCATGTTGACCTCCAGTTTATTACCAAGATAACAATTTCAAGTTCACATCAATGTGATTATTTACATTTGAATGATTATATATCATGGTTATTAATGAATGGGTTCCTAGATTGTTATTTATACTAAATATATATTGATAAACAAAATGGCTGTAATAAACGTCTTGAAATTAATACATGATGTTGTTGGTTCGGAGTCCTTTAATTGAATGCTCACAGTTAAACTTAGTTATACATGTTATAAGGAGGTGCTGACATTGCTTAGCCTACATTGGTGTAATATTCGTCGAAGACTTATTTGAACATAATTATTAAGAAGTCCTAAATACCATGGGCTGCTTTATACAAATGGTGTAACATTCATACAAGCTTGAGTTTATTAACTTATTGCGCAACATTACATTACATGGCGGATGTTATCGCAGCTAAATATTTATTAATAGTCAGTTGATTTAGTTTTGTACGTCTACGTGTTTAACAAAATGCTAGCAATTAAATCTAATAATTTACTGAATCATTAAGGCTGGATTGCACCATCTTACTTTAACAATAACAAACATGTTAAAGTACCGGTTAAGCAAAAAATGAGTTGCACCAGAATCTCTAACGTTGTTCTTTATTAAAAGAGCAGATTACAAAATTTGAGCTACATTGGAGTATTATTTATTTGAATTAGAGCAGCTCAATTTATGCCAATGAAGAACGTTATAAAGTAAAATTATTAGATTATAATAGTTTTTGTGACATACTCAAACTGCTCACACTCAGCGTATATCTTGATTATCTTTAGGAATTAGGATAAAATTATATATAGGAACCAAAATAATTACCATTATTTCACGCTAACCTAACCATGGACTTTGCATCTTGCGATGGGCACCAGAATCATGCCGCCCCTTTTATACACCACATGAAAAGTGAACGTGACTTACCGAAACGAGCCACTATGGTAGGCCTTTCATGTATACGGTAGATAGAAACAGTAGGTATAGTCAATCTAGTAAAAATATCGAAATACCTTCCTAGCACTTGCTGTTCCATAATTCGACTGAAAATATATTTCAACCATATGGAAATAATAATGAACAAGCCCTGCTCATCTTTTGACAGCTAATTAGCGATTCATATTTGATAGCACCTTGACGATACATCGAGCCGTTCCGGACATCGACCGGCTTCCATTCCACGAGGCACACGAGTCCTTTATCAAGGTAATTAGTTACATTAAAAGGTTTTCCTGAAGTCATCAATGATAACACGTTCCGAGGTCGTAAGACGGAATTAATCATCGAACAAATAATGTTTTAATTAATTTTATTTAATGTTTTTTTATTTTCTTGAACTACTAGACGAGCACGTCGTTCGCGTGACGGGAAGCCCTGTACCTGTCTATAAAGTGCAGCAACTGAATTACTAAGAATTGAAAAGCTACAATGCACTATGTTCGTCAACCGTTAAGTCTCATGTGACCAGTAATTTCACAGTATTGAATTTCCTAAAAAACAGACAGAAACATGTCAGTGCTTACACACACAGCTGAAGTAGACAAATACGGCCTAATGATTTGTCGTTGGATGTACAAAGTGTACAAACAAATGGGTCGTTAAGAAATTACACAACATTAAAATAAGTGATGTAACACAAATTATCTGGTCTCCGATAATTGTGCTAATCTTATTTGTCCTAATCCCGGAAGAAGATCAACTCGACTAGAGCAGTGGTTCTGAAACTGTAGTCCAAGAACACCTGATGGTACGCCAAGTATTGGATTTAATAACCGTGTACAAAATATACCAACTAAGAACATTATTTATGATTATATTGAAGTAATCAGTTCTAACAGACACCTGTTTGTTAACAAGGCTTTCAAACTTAAAGTAAAAAATCGTATGTCAAACGCTATTTTGGGTTTTTGGAAGATTCATGGATAACTCTATCGTCAAATGTTGTGTCAATTACTAACAAGCGATTGTTCGTAAATTAGGTCAGAGATTAATATTTTTCACTAAATAATGTTTTAGAAACTCGTAATTGATTTGACAGCGCTGTCAAAATCAAAGTTCTGTTACTGGAATGTTGATTTGATCAGCCTTTGAGGAATCGAGTGTTATTCAAACAAATATCGGAATATCAAAACTACATAACTAAATAAATACACTCCACAGTCACACACATTGTCCTGACCCCACATCAAAATACGAGTCTTGTGTCGTAGGTATCAGGGAGTATGAGAGACTTTCGGCCTCACTCACACCACACCCGAAACAATTATTTGATCATACTAAATCCAATTTGACCACCAATACGATTGTACATGCAACCACGTCGCGAACCCACGCAGCTCTAATATTAGATACGGACGCGGCAGCGGCGGATTCAATACAGTCGAGTAACACCTGAATGAAAACCAGGGTGTGGATATCGCTTAAAGATATTTTCGCTAATACACGCGTTACGCAACTATCGTAATGCTGTGACCCAGATAGTATGTAGTAAACGAGTCGTTGAACCCGTCACGTGCGTCAAAAATGCATGGACGATTGTTTACGTGTGTCGCGAAAAGATTGTTTCGTTGAAATAAAACTAATTTAAACGGATTTTATCGCGGTTATTTATTAATTTTGATCCAGACGTTTCGAAAGCCTTTCAGCCTTCGTGGCCAGTCCAACCCGTGACCACAATAATTTAGTTTTATTTCAATATGTAATATTCGCGTAAACATAAGCAATCATTAGATTGTTTCGTTTTTCCAATCCACATATCCCCATCCCTGAATGCCCACCTGGTGCCAACGGAACCTTATTACTGAACCTAGGCCGTCTATTTGTCGGTCTGGACATCAGTTTGTCTGTCTTACATTCATAGAATGCTATCGTTGAACCGTAATAGTTCAATATAATGATAATAACGAAAATGGAATTAAGAGAACGGAACCCTAGGTGAGCGAGTCAGATTTGATCGATTTCATTTAATTTTCTGACCTGCACGTCTGCTGTCTCTATTTCAATCATATTACTTGTATACTGATGTACTAGAACCGTTGGTTTATTATTTTAAACTTCTTTAACATATGTCGTACCACTAACAAGGTTCTATGTTGTGCTTACGATGAATGCAACGTCATCGTAAAACAGAACTTTGCCATCATTAGCATCCTCAGTCATGTTTATGACACAGATTCTTGTATAGTTCTCGCCAATCTTTATGGCCACGCTGAAGTTAGTTCTGAGCGGCGTAGCAGTTATTAGTTTCAAGAGATTAAAGGGTGACGGGAGGTGTACAGGGCGGGTGACGTGAGTAGCTTCAGAGCGGCCATCAAGTTTAACGAGAACTATAGTAGTGAATTAACGATATGTCAATTATTATAATTAACATTTGAAAAGTAAATGATGGTGATGCAAAAATTAATTATGTTCCTAAGAATAAAATTCATACAAGTAGGATCAACAATGCCTGACAATACAGCTTAATCAATCAGATGAGATAGAATGAGATTGTTGTCAATTGTATTGATGCAATTGTCTGACAATACAATGGCATCAATACAATCGATTTGGATAACAAAATATTGACCCCAGAACACTTATAAAAACTAACAAAAAATAAGTTGGAATATAAAGATTTACAGTACAAGACAAACAATGAAACTCATATCACAAAAGACTGGTGCGCTAAATGTTATTCGAACTCTGCAATATAGATTTTATCTGATAACTTAAGACATCTGGTTAACTTTATGTATAAAATTTGCCAACCTCTGTGGCTATGTGGGACAGTAGCCGGCTGTGAAGCGAGACGCGGCGGGTCCGATTCCCAGACCGAGGCAAATGTTAGCTCCTTGTAGTTCCTGATACAGGTTTAGTTTAGTGTCAGGACTATGTGTGTGACTGTTTGGTCAAATGGGGTCTGAGAAAACTATTTCAATCCCCTGGCGTAGTTAATGTTGATGGTCGACGACCATATACAGAGTTCTAGCGACCCGAGGTTTAGCACGGTTAAAATATATTTGTTATGAGATCACAATACAAATCTTGGATTTTGTCGGCTTTTTTGTACTGTAATATGGATGTATTATACATATAAACCTTCCTCATGAATCACTCTATCTATTGCTGGAAACTGCATTAAAATCCGTTGAATAGTTGAAAAGAGCTAAGCGAACAGACAGCGGAAGCGACTTCATTTTATACTATGTAAAGAAGAGCTTATCTCACAATGCCCGTCCTATTTGATCCGCCAAATAATGCATTAAATGTCCATTTAGCACGTGCCAACTTGACATATGCTTTTATAAATTTGTATTTTACTGCAAATATATTTCATTTGTCAAATATAGTTTGTTTGTTAATTGCGAAACAGGCGTTAAGGATAACATACCTCTAAAACACAAATTTACGACCTCCGCACACCCGGACACGACTATGAATATAATATAACAAAAAAACAACACTGTTCATTTATCAACACTCGACCGTTATCAACGGATTGACAAACGAAAAATTATCAGCCACGCGATACTTCGATGCCTTCAAACGAATTCGTTACAAATCGTTATATCGCGATATACACACGTATGTAAAAATAACTGTGTCGATTCGATCGTTCTTTATTCGTGTCTCACTAGGTCTTGTTCGCGACTCCGACTGCTTGAGTGTTTATTCTGAGATTAAAAGTTAGCTCGTGTGATAAGATAGTTTCCTATGTTGAATATTATACATTATTTTATATGCATCAGAAAATAATACGAAAAAGATACCCTTTTGTTGATACTCAGTCAAAATCGGTTCAAAAATGAGCCTGCAATTAAGATTTTAAATATTGGTATGAGCAGAGGTGTGTGCGTAGTGGAGACATATTTGACTATCTCGCTCGCACGCATGCAGCAGTAATTTTACATACTGACGTCAAAGCTCGCATCGTCTGTTATTTAACAAGGGCCCTCCTCCATCAGATTTGAATAACTTCCAATTTAATTATTGTGGACGGATTAATTAAATCCTTTCTGCAATAGGTTTTAGGTAACGTAACTTATTAGTTAAAATAATAAAAATAATTTAAGTCAACTGACCTATTGCTGTGTGTCAATTACCATCATAGCGAAATTTTATCAAAATCGGTTCAGCCGATTAGTCGTAAAAACATATAGTTCCGTAACTGAAAAGAGAAAGCAAACTCATTTCGGCACATTTGTTTGTCCGTATGCCTGAGCGCCTGTCCGTCTGCCAAGACCCTTTCACAAGAAGGCGAAGTCACTGCGCAGACATACATCATACATATGGACACTGGCCAAATCATGATTACGTCAAGAGAAAAAAAAAACCATATCGACATATATATATATTCTAAAGTGCACTCTATTTTAATGAACAGAGTGCTGAAATTCTAATATTACTATATGAAACAACACCATTGGCAGACCAAAACCAAAATCACAATTATTCCATCGTAATAAAATTGAAAATCCCATGGCGTACCGCAACAGGAAGTATGCAAAGTATTACGTTATCGTTATTTCGGTAACGGCCGATGACTCGTGCGCCGTTAAACGAAACGCGGCGTTGGCCTTCGGGGAAATCTAACGAACGAAACATTCTAGAAATTTTAGCGAACGACCACCCACTGAAATAGTTTCGTTAAATTTATTCCTGTTAGTAAGCCTTGTTTTTCAATATATGTATTTTTTATTATGTATTTTTAAAGATAATGTTCACGCGAATGGATTAATCATCAATTGTCTTATCAGGTATTTGATAAAATCGTCTAAAAGATTGTGTGACCTAAAACAACTTGTGGGGGGAAAGTGAACATTTCTACTACAGTATTTAGGTCTGTATAAATAAAAATGAAATGCGGTTCGTAACGGCATCACTTGAGAACAGTTGGACCGATTTAAATAACTTTTTTTTTATTAAATATACCCAACAGTCACGCACAGTCCTGACCCCACAGTAAGATATGAGTCTTGTGTCGTGGATATCAGGAACTACGAGAGACTTTCGGCCTCACAACACCACACAACAAATATTTTTGGATCACACAAATATTATAATAAATAGAGAGAGGTCACTAACTTAAAATTAGAAAGAATGAATCTTAACCTCTACAAGTCAAATCAAAATCTGCCTAAGTCGAAATCCTCCATAAATCGAAAAATCTATAACTAGAATTTTTTGGCGTCTCCCTTGATGTTCGATTTATAGAGGTTCTACTGTAGTAGGACTGTACAAATACTGTATGTATTATGTATTTATGTGTGTAAATACTGTGTGTGTACAAATACTCCGATAACAAACAACAGAAGGAAAAGATAAATTTAGATATTATTATAAATTTATTTTTGTATATAGGTAGTTAATTAAGGGATTTTCCTCGATCGTTACACCGTAAAAGGAAATAAGCAACGAATAACGACAGAACACCGCGCCGTAATGTGACCATAGAGGCCGTTATTCAAACTCAGGGCTGCCATGCGTTTTATTTTGTACTGTCCGGAGTTGTACTAGTTTGCAATGCGTTACGGGAAAACGTTTTAAATGAATACCAGGATATTTAAAGATTCAAATCATAACCGTTTCGTATTATTCAGTTTCGTGGAAATTTACATACTTGTTTATAATTTTTGTTTACTAAATTCTGAGTATATTTCCTTATCTTATTTTAAATCATTCCAGTCCAGTTTCGAAACTGGACTTTGCTTTCAAAAAATAAATACATCGCTAACATTATTATCACAAAAGGAAAGGCGCAGGATGCTCTCTTATCTCGAATTATAGATAAAAAAATGTCATCCATCGATCAACATTTATTAAATAGGATTAGTTGAATTAATCAACACGGATAAATCAATGACGATGGCATATAATACCACGCGATATAATAAGATTTACTTAATAGAACGATCATTAATTTAAATAGATATTTTAAACCTATTAGCACTATCATAAAAAGCCTCTATTTGTTTATAAAAAGTGACGCTTATAGACGTGTATCAAATATATAATTTAGAAATTAATTATAATTGTACCACATCAAACGATACCGTAAAAAGTCAATATTATTAAAATACACATTATTCAATCTCTATATTCTTTCTCTAAACATTCGCCATACTAAATCAGTATCATAAATTCTTCCAACGCGGCAAAAAACACAAATTCCGAACCAAAGGATAATCATCTTTAAATCACAAGCAATAAAGTCGAAATCAATTCTCAAACGTGTAAGTACGTGCGAAATATCAAAGGAGTTAAATACGTAAATTGAAATGACTCACCGAACGCTGGGATATTGAATCTTTTCACGCTGCAACTAGAGTTGAATTTGCTTTGTATATAATTTCGTTTCGCGTTTATTTTTAACAGCGCAACGGCGCGGCACGGCGTAGCGCGGGCAACGGCCGATTCGTTACTAGAGCGAGAAAGAAGATACGGCCGCCCGTTGCGCCGCGCGAGCGATGACTAGCGTGTGCCCGCGTTTCCGCCCGCCTATTTAAACCATGATTCATGAGATCATGACGGATTGACGTGGTTTGCTGAATGTAGGACACATTTCAGTAGAAAAGACTGTGTATTATTTGCTAGAAGGTACATTTTAAAATTTTAGTTAGAATAACATTCTAAATTTTAATTTATTAATGCATTGGTCTAATATAAAACTAATTATGAAATATTGTGAAAAAATAGTGTAATTAACAAAGAATTTCATAAAATCCACTCTGGTTCAAAGTCGAATCCGTGTAGGCATTTGCATGAACTTGTGAAATTGTTGGAATTTACCGACCATTGGGTTTTTTCTACACGATTTTTATATTTTAAACACGTGTTACTGGTATAAAATTATTTGTTTTATCGCGTTTCCCCTAAGATAACCAACTCTATTAACGTTAATTATGTGTAATCAAATTGTAAAAACTATATAGCTATTATTCTTTACTTTATTTCTATTTATACTTTATTTTTATATACATCGGTATAAAATCATTTTACACAATATTACGTAATCGCACCACACATGTAAATGTAGGGTTGCCACTCATCTTACCTTTGTTATATTAGTATACTTTGTTTATTAAAGTTCAAAATATAAATACGGTCATTTTATAACACAATGTTCGTAAACGAGTTATTTCCTTACGTTTTAATATCGATTCCGATATCACAGTTAAAACGCCCGACAGGGTTTTTGTTACATAGTGTATAAAAATATATATGCAGATCAGTATAACGTCGCTAGCGGATTGTATTGGAAACATATTGATAAGATATTTCCAGTGTACTGATGATGTGACAGCTATAAACTTACGCAATATCTTGCACTAAAAGACGAACAAGAAACTACAATCTACATATTTTATTCTATCACCCGAACTGAGGCAACATTATCAACAATACAAGTTAAATAGAAAGTTTGTACTAGGTTAAGAACATAATAGACATCACGTTTCAACATCTTGTTACGTACACAAACTAATTATCGGTTTTATTATTAGCAACAATTGTTATCACAGTCTAAAAATTATACAGTCTGTCACGTGCATGAACGTGTATGACCGCGCCTAGACAAGTCTGCGAAACTGCCTTATACATGGAGAATATATAGAAAAAATATTTGTAGAACGACAACATTTCGAAGAAACAATAATGCCACTATTCCGTCATCAAAATTGGTAAAATTAAATTTGTTTTGTTTTATTTTACACAAATTGTATTTGCGTAAAATAAAACAAAACAAAGAAATGCTTGTTAACTGTTCATAGTATTACATTTTATTCTTCTTCCACCTGCCCTTATCCCTCTCGCGGACGGATTGGCGCAACATGCTTGTTAGAACACGTTACAACAAGATTTGACTTGTAGTTTTTACGATCGGACGGCTGACTGACGTCAAACCCTGTGGAGAGGATAATAGAATAATAATAATAAATTTAATTGATTGACCATGATTTTTACCATATAACTATATAGAAAATTTATTTTTGAGCATTTTTGAGCATCTATTGTTAATTGTTATGCATATTTTAATGTAAGGCTGGCTTTGGTTGCCAATGATTGGCTGTTCTTTTTTTGCAAGGTTGGAAGTATACTCCAATAATTTACCGAGATATATAAAGCTTATTCAAAATAGTAGGCATATTGTTTTTGATTGATATCAAACATTTTAACAGAATACGTGATTTTTAGACTGTGCTATTACTTCACACTGTAGTGATTAGGTATATCAGAAATATACATATATACGTGATAATTTTTGTCGTCAGTTGATTAATACTTATGTATATTTACTCAATTAATAAATACGTGCATATATATGGAGAACGTGTGCTGATAATATTAGCGAAGGAAATCTCGCATGAAGGTCGTTGAACATTGTCTGTGTAGGGCTGGCGATTGAAATATAACAAATTGAGTAACATGAGAAAACCACCCTTTTATTTTTGGCTGTGTAGTAGGGGGTTTGAAATAAAATTATTGCATATTATAATTTAATAAAAATAAAATAAACATCGTGAATAAATTACGAAATAACTGGTGATTGTTATATTTATCAGTTAAACTTAGTAAAATGAATATAATTTTTACTTAGCAATCGTTCTCCATTCTAACAATATGTGTTTAAAAAGTGGCGGAGCGACATCAGAAATAAATTAAGTTTAGTAAAATAAAATTGACAACCCTACAGCGAACGGCGTTTAACGACCGCTACGCGTTCGTTTAATGTCACAAGTGCAAGGTCGCTGGCGTTGAAAAACTCATTGCTATTATGTAAGAGACATTTGGTGTGTCTAGCCAAATTACAATAAATTATATAGTCATTTGGCCTAAATAAAAAAAAAAGTAAACTAAATAACGTAAACCAAAAGCAGGGATAGCTAAGCGTTGAGTGGTACGGACTGTCGAGACGAAAGTCGCACGTTCGAAACTAGCCCCAAGAGCATACATACACCTCTGACTTTTCTAAGTTACGTGTATATTAATTGTTAATTATCGCTTGCTTTAGCGGTGAAGGAAACATCGTGAGGAAACCTGCATACCTGAGAAGTCGATAAGATTTTTCGTAAGTATGTGAAGTCTGACAACCCGCATTAGGCCAGCGTGGTGGACTAAAGTCAAATCTCTCTCATTCAGTATATGCCCAGCACTGGGACGTATATTACAGGGTTAACATTATATCTACACTAATCTACAATAATATTAATAGGCACCTACATACACTTCGCGTACCGAGTACTTGAACATTTTTTGGAGCACACCCATTATCATAATATGATCTACTGCGCAGTTGATGTTATCACGCCAGACACCTTTCGTAGCGCTAACGAGAACGTGGTAACGGCGTGGCGCGGTGTCGTTAAACGACCGCTTCGTGTTACAAGAGGCGCGCGCGTCACCGCGCCAAGGCCACGCGGCCAACGGAAAATTCAATTAGTTGTTGCCTAATTTTACGTTTCGGCAAAATTGAGACATCTAAATAGATTGCTCCTAATCAATATAATATATAAAACTCTTCCGTGACAGAGTGACTGACTGACTGACGGACAACGGACAGCCGAAACTACCGAGCGTAGAAAGATGAAATTTGGTATGAAGTGTTTTCTCAGGGAGTGTAGGGGAGCACTAAGAGAGGATTTTTGGAAATTCCATTTCTAAGGGGGTGAAATAGGGGTCGCAAGTTTGTATGAAACTTCGTCAATTTTATAGATGGACACATGAAATAAGGGATAAAAGGTTGTGTAAAAGTAAGGCTTCCACGCGGGCGGAGCCTCAGGAAACAAAATTGTTTATTTGACACTAACCTAATCAATCACAGTTTGCTGGTTTTGGTGTCTCCTTTTAAGTATAAAATACCTGTGTTAGGAGACACTCCTCTTCTATATCCAATTTAATAATTAAACACATCAAAGTAGGTGAATTATTACAATTTAATTTTTGGTTGAATAAGTGTGTCTTTGCGCCTGTGTACAACGAAGCCTTCGGAAAATGTGTCATAACGTCTTTTTGATTTTTGCGTATTAAAATTCGTTGTTTAAAATTCCTTATTATTATTATTTATTTAGAAGCTTCACTTTTGCGTTGCCCACTACAATGCTAATTCATGGGTCCGTATATTTCAATAGAAACTCTCAGACAGTGTAACTGTATACAAATTACTAATTTATATATTTTTATTCGTGCTTTCTTTGTGGCCCGAGCATGATTTCGTCGGAATGGTTCGGTTGTCGATTTATCTCGAGATGTATAAAGGCGCATTGTGCATTATACAAGGTGACACACACACACACACAAAACACTGCATTTTCTAAGAAATCACGTGGTCAGTACGTGATCGATCATGTATACAAGGTTTTTCGTATTTTGACAGCGAAGAAGTATTTATTTATTTTTTATGGATAAAGGGGGCAAACGGGCAGGAGGCTCATCTGATGGAAAGTGATCACCGCCGCCCATGAACACCTGCAACACCGGAGGGCTTGCAAATGCGTTGCCGGCCCTTAAGGGAAGAATACGAATACGATATAAATATGTGTTTTGCTGCTGGTAGGATATTTATACCCGCTCGGATGGCGACCACCGTACACATGGTGTTAAAGCCTGCCATAGTGATCCACACACCTTGTGTGGATCGCGTTCCAGGATCCGCCAGTGTATATCCGGTTCTCCCGACGGGCTTGCGACATGATATTTCGTGATAGAAAAACCCAGTATCACTTCAACCTGACCCGGGAATCGAACCCGAGACCTCAGCACAGCAGTCATGCCGCGTACGCAATACAACTGCGCTACGGAGGTATGAGAACTTTTATTTTAATAATATTATGACAATGACAATTTTGATGGCAACCCGGCCACTGCACAGACAATAGCGGTACACAATGTAATCTAACAATAAATACCAGAGACAACCCTCGTCAGCAGCAGTCAGAAAACCAGTATTACACAATAATTCGTCACTAGAAGCGGCAACGCCTCGATTTATATTATTACTGTTCTTTTCTTATTCCGTTCTAAATGAAAATGGTTTGTTATCAAACTATTTAATTTTTTCCATTATAAATCCATTAACGTCATTTTAATCCGATATTAAAAACCGTTATATTATCAAAGAAACGAAAACAGACCTACAGCTGAGTTTCTTGGTGCTCTTTTTAGCGGTGGAGATTTTCGAAGCATCGGCAGAGTTTACTAGTTTTTACTAAAACGATTTGAATTTGAAAAATTGGCAACACAATCTTCAACTTATACTCACAGTTTAAAGCTTACAAACGCAATGCAATCTTAAAGTCAAAATATCCCCACCAGTTACTTCAAGGTACCATCACGCGAGCCAAACAAACCACCAAACCGGTCTTGGAGTCTTTTGAAAGTCACGGGTTCGATCCCCGGCGAGATAACACGTGTTTAGGCGTCTGCGTTGCGTCGTCTGTGCCCGTGGCCTTGGACGATGCTTTTGTTATCCAGTTTTTGTTCGTCGCGGTCTTTTGTGTGTACGAAATGTGTTTATCATGAACAGACGCGACGGCTTAGATTAAAATGTTCACGAGATGTTCATATCACATCTGATTATCAGAGCAGCACTACGGAGATGGATGCACGGTGCCTTTATAAATATATATTTTTTTATCCAAGCATGGCAAAGTGACTGCACTACACCTGATAGTAAGCGTAGTGCAGTCCAAAAACTAGCGACCACGGATAAACAATGAGTTTATCGGTAGTCAGAGCCAGCCGGCCTGTATAAATGCTTCTTCCCTCTTCGGAGAGGAAAGAAGCAATTCGAGGAGCCTGCGACAGGACAGACGGATGACCGATGGAGGCATAGTGATACAAGGATTTACCCCTATACCCGCCCCAATCAACCATCAAGTCATGTCGCAACCGGATATACACTGGCTGATCCTGGAACGCGATCCACACAAAGCGTGCGGATCACTATGACAGGTTTTAACACCATGTGTACGGTGGTCGCTATCCGGGCGGATATGAATATCATACCCCTAGCCCATAGGGTTGCCCATAGGTCTAGTGGCAGAGTACCTACGCTGAGAAACCCGTGAGCAGGGACCGAAAATATAACCCCTATAAATTACCCTAATTTATAGGGGTTTCCGGATATAAGCACTGTTGTGTTTCGTTTTGAAGGGCATTGAAGCTAGTGAAATTACTGGGGATTGTGACACTTAACATCTTATGTCTCGGGGAGATTCAAAGTTCTGTGTGGTGTTGCTTCTGTTTATGTGCAGGCGTGGCGCTTACCATCAGGTCATTCATTACATAAAAACTTACCAAAACTCAATATGAACAGTGAAAACCAATTACCATGAACTATTTTACTTCCCGACTTAGTTCCTTTATGGTTTTTCTACGACATTCATTATTATATGACCCTGTACTGCAGATACTTTTAATCAATAGTTATCTGTTGATACATTTTTTTTATATAAAACTTTATTATAACGGTGGTTCAAGCAGAACAACCTAAAACAGGAGGTGAACGATAATGGTTAGACATATTGGGGTCGGCCATCCGTTATACAAGATTTTTTTATAACATTTTGCCTACCGATATGATTAAAACATCTCGAAAATTATAAATAGTATCTATTAGATTATAACATACATCTATACGTACGCATTCACGCCTGTCGTCCTCGAAGGAGCAGGCAGAGTTGTAACTAGTACACCCACATTTCGCCGAGCGTATTTCCGTCCCATGAGAGGGGGCGAGCCTATTGCCATACCGGACACGATTCCAGACAGATTGATACAGAGGGTTTTGTGATAGAAAAACCCAATATCATATGACTCGAAATGGAGATCGAACCAGAGATCTCAGCATAGACCCAAAACAACTGTGCCACCGAGGCAGTCCGAGACATAACATTTTCATTATTTTATACTATGTTTTACATAACTATTGCATAATATAATGTAATTGCACAAACCGCAAGGGACAAATAGTTTTATTTAAAATGATGAAGTAAACTGGATGGTTATCAAACATTTTTGTTGTCACGATATTGACATCTAGGCTGGCAGCCGAGATGCCTCACAGCCAACATTTATAATTACTCTATCCATCCAGCAGTCACGAGAGATCACATTTATTTTATAATTTACGCAAACCGTAAGTCAGGCGATGCGGGATTATATCTCTTTCTGTCGGGCGTTATCCTGGTTTGGTGCCAGGGTTCGCCTTCTTACTTAAACGATTCCACATTGCCACATCTTGAACATCCTCTAGTGAGGATATTGGCTCTCGTGTTTGCCTTCATATAAAGAATCTAACACTTAAGAACAATAACTTTTCTTCCTTTTTTTATTTGATTGAATGACGAAACGAGCAAGGCGCTCGCCTGATGGTAAGCCATGTCTGCCTATAAACAGAAGCAACACAAAACTGAATTACAAAGCACTCCATGGCACTGAAATGCGCTAGTCACCCCGAGATATAAGATGTTGTCTTATAATGCCCAGTAATTACACTGGCTTTCAAACCGAAACACAACAGTGCTTACACACTGTTGCTTGGCGGCAAAAATAGATAAAGCGGTGGTAACAACCCAAACGGCCTAAAAAATAAAATTTGTACTTAATTATATTTTACAGTCCAAATTACATAAAAGTAATTGAGGGCACATTACTGAGTGAGGCGGCGACCTATTTGCGAACGAACAAAGCTCCCTCATTAAACTTATCTTCGCAACAGCTTTATTGAACTCAATCTACTGATAAATGAATCTACAGCGTCGTTTCAGTATGCGAATATGAGAACGTTTAATGTGCACTGCACTCTACAGGGATTCATAATATTACATTAACAATAATAAATAGTTCTGAAAAGGGAGAGAACAAAAACAAATATCACAAAATAAATAAATACACCTAACATAGTCCTGACCCCACACTAAGATACGAGTCTTGTGTCGTGGGTTTCAGAATTTACAGGAGACTTCCGGTATCACAACACCCAAACCCGAAACAAATATTTGAGGATCACACAAACATTTTGACTCGGTGCAGGAATCTAACCCGCAGCCTCTCGTTTCACAGCCGGCTACTCGCTGCGCCACTGAGGCGGTCATACAAAAAACATTGTAAGTTATAAAAAATATCAAAACACATAAATCATCTACATACCGAACATAAAAAACACCAACAGGGCAAAAAACATCAAACGCGGCCGAATCGCGAAATTTACGAAATCACACGATACAAAATATTATACAATAAACACCGCTTCGATTATTGAATTCAAATATCGAAATTTTTCGAAGCGCAAGCGCAATTAAGTAATCAAATTCAAAATTCGAACATTAAAAACCATCACAGTTTTACTGGTTATGAAAAAAACTGCGTGTATTTATTCCGAAAACCAATAGCGAATGTGTAATGCGACTCTACGTCGCGTCTCAACGTGTCGACTAGTAGCGCGCGATAGCTTATCGTCGACGATAAACAGCTCCGTTACGTTAGACTAACGTAACGACGCCGGGGCGTTACATGCCATAGATTACGTTGTTTGCAGACGGTGAAATAGGGATTTTGTGTTTACCATTGTCTCATACGATGACTTGGTTTTTAGGTTGTCTGTGTTTGATGAAAACATGTAGGTGAGTAAATATTATCTTGTGTTCAATTCTAAAATATACGAAATGTTTGCACGATGCAAATCGTTTTGTCATTTAATTTGTAAATTAATCAATTTCAAAAAGGCGTATATTGTATAGACATGCAAACGTAAATATATTGGGCTTTATACTTAACAGCCAAGTTGTAGATACATTGAATTAGGTTATTTCAGAGTTCCTCACTCACATAGCAAAGTATTGGCATGCATTTGAAGTTTAACACAAATATATCAAATTTCATGACTCCATTACACCTAGGCGCCTAGAACTGGCCATGTGTTGATATTTAGTGATCAAAATGTTACTTTTAATTTATTAGCTCAATGTTAAGGTTTTCGTTAAATAATTGGATGCAATAACATTTCAACTATACAAACATGATTTTTAAAGGAGATAAACCCACTCTAGCGAACAACATATGTCCTTATAAAACCCACGAATACCTACGACGGGTTTTTTCCGTACATAATCTATGCTGTATTTTTTTGCAATAGTTTTGTCCAGGTAATTAAATTCACGCTCGGCTAACTTTACCTCTTCCTGATCGCTTCAAGACTGTTGTTATAGCAATAAAAATGGCACATAAAACCTCTTTTTAATACGAATACAAGTCGTACTTTATAACCTCGTGGCTCTTCTCTATTACATCCAAATGTATTGGCTCGACTATCGTAAAACAACACTCAGCAAATGCATTCATAAGCAACGGATACAACCGCTTTTGCCGACGGCTCTCGTGAAAATGAAGTATAGAAGTAAGTAACCGGCGCATCGTATGAGCACAGTGGAGGGTAGAACGAATACAATTTACTATTAAGTTGTCATGTTAAAGAACTTATAAGTAAGTTTCTTCATACCTTTACCACCTTAAAAGAATAGAGTAGTTGACTCGATTTATTATTATAATAATCAATAAGCTACGTTACTCAAAAACGATTGTAGAAAGATGTTTATAACTTCAATTTAGGAATCATTAAAATCTGGTGGTAGGGATAATTGTTAATTACAGAAAAAGGATGCACAGCTCGGTTCCAGACATTACCGCCAGCCAAAACCATTACAGTGCAGGTGTGCGAGGAAGAAAGCAAGATATTCCTATTACAAGCCCACCTCTGCTCATACCATATTTAAAATATACATTGCGGTTAAATTTTTTATCAAATTTTCATTCAGATTTCGCATAGAATATCTTCATTATATATTTTTTTGTTGCATATAAATAATGAGAGACAACAAAAGAAACTCCGTGTTTAGTTTCTTTTGTAGTCTCCCAGAGACAACGTCAATCGGTTGTCTGTTCTGTTTTTTTTTGTATAATATATGCCTGCCGTGACCACTTGTAAGGAAAAGGCATCGAGGTCGATGCCCATAACGCGGGGCCGTGTTAATTAACATTTTACGGTTGTAACTTGATACTTGTAACGTAGCAACAGCGATTCTCGAGTTAACACATTTGGCATACGATAACATGCCCATTATGAAGGCTTCGATTTTGTTACAATTTACATGTTTGGTTTGACAGCCTCCGTGGCGCAGTGGGCGAGTAGCCGACTGTGAAACGTGAGGCCGTGGGTTCGATTCCCGCACCGAGCAAATATTTGTCTGATCCACAAATATTTGTTTCGGGGTCTGGGTGTTGTGAGACCAAAAGTCTCTCATAGTTCCTGATACCCACGACACAAGACTCGTATCTTACTGTGGGGTCAGGGCTATATGTGTGACTGTTGGGTGTTATTATTATTATTATTAATTTATATTTATATCAGCTGATGATGTGACAGTTTTTATAATACAACTAGCTGTCCCTCGCGGTTTCACCTGCATGTTACTGCCCTTCTCCCATTGGTCATAGCCTGATATACATATAAACCTTCCTCACGAATCACTCTATCTATTGCTGAAAACTGCATTAAAATCAATTGAATAGTTCAAACGATCTAAGCGAATAGACAGCGGAAGCGACTTCATTTTATACTATGTAAAGGTTTGCAGCAAGCTAGACTAGATTCCCCAGAGGATTTGGTGATCCACAAAAATCTTATTTGGGTCTGGGTCTGTTCTGTAGGTCCTGTAAATTATCTATATCGGATATTCTAATGTGGAGCCAATGTAAATTACTGTAGGGTTTAATATAATTTTACTTGTTTAATAGGGCCGGAACAGATATCGTCCTGCCTCGAGAATCGAACCCGCGAGCAATATCAAACACCTTCCGTATTAAGATCTCATTGAAAGCCCCGGAAATATCTTCCTACACCATCAAACTATGTCTACCAAGGAAGCAATTGACAAAGTTATTTTTTTACAATTTTTTATCTCACCAGACAACTGATGTAGGAAGAGGTCCGCCATCGTTTTTCCAGTCTGTCGCGTATAACGTAATGAGACAGAAGTTTTTAGGCACAGCCACCGTGGCAAGAAAGGCGGTCGTCCTTCGACTGTGCAAAAAAGCAGACAACGCTTCCAAGTTCGACGAACTCGACTAATGTATGTGCAATAAATATAATAGAATATTGATCGGTAAGTCTAGTAGGAGTTACAAATAAATGATTACACCCAACAGTCACACACATAGTGCTGACCCCACAGTATACGAGTCTTGTGTCGTGGGTATCAAGAACTACGGGACACTTTCGGTCTCACAACACCCAGACTCCGAAACAAATATCTGTGGATCACACAAACATTTGTTTCTGTGCGGGGATCAAACCCGCGGCCTCTCGCTTCACAGCGGGCTATTCGCCCGCTGCGCCACGGAGGCTGCCTACGTACATACTTTTCGAATTCGTATAAAATGACTATTGCCGCAATGTCAAACTAGTAATTCATACTGAAAAATAGGAAAGGATCGCTCAAAAACTAACTTCGTATTCGATATGATATAAAATTAATAATACTATCAATTTTAATTCATCATAGTAACCACTATCTATGTTACGTGTATATTAATTGTTAATTATCGCTTGCTTTAACGGTGAAGGAAACATCGTGAGGAAACCTGCATACCTGAGAACTCGATAAGATTTTTCGAAGGTATGTGAAGTCTGCCAACCCGCATTAAGCCAGCGTGGTGGACTAAAGCCCAATCCCTCTCATTCAGTAGAGGAGGCCCGTGTTCAGCAGTGGGACATGTATAATATAGGGTTGGTATTATTATTATAGTTACCACTAGTGGCTACCAGTGTATGAAGTGTAAACGAACACTGTCATCATTTTAGACTACTATAGACTACAGAACAGACAGCGGAAGCGACTTCATTTTATACTATGTAAAGATTGAATTGTCCTCTCTGTTTAATATATGTACGTGTTCTGCCGACCGCCCACATAGCAAGTGATGTTTACAGCATAATAATAGTGTCATGTTTTATGTTGTCCACACTATATCACGTAACACCTTGCAATCGGGTCATATTTACTGGTACAAAGTCCAAAGTGCAATTCCGATTTATATACATACATACATAAACTCACGCCTGTTTCCCATTGGGGTAGACTGAAACAACTGACTTTTTTTTTATCCGAGCACGGCAAAGTGCTTGCACTACACCTGATGGTAACCGTAGTACAATCCAAAAAACCAGCGACCACCAACAAACAATGAGTTTATCGGTGGTCACCAGAGTCATGCCGGCCTGCATAATGCTTCTTCCCTCTTCGGAGACCCGGCCCAATTAACCATCAAGTCATGTCGCAAGCCCCTCGGGAGAATCGGATATACAGTACCTGATCCTGGAACGCGATCCACACAAGGAGTGTGTATCACTATGGCAGGATTTAACACCATGTGTACGGTGGTCGCTATCCGGGCGGATATGAATATCCTACCACCAGCAAAACACTTAACCACACAAAACTTCAACCTACTACGATCCTTACACACCTCTTTGGCTTCTTTCACTCTCATTATATTCTTCAGGCATGCACGTCGGTTTAGGGTACTTCAGACCTGGCCTTTCTCGAGAATATCTTCGACTCGATCTAAGAACGTTCGCCGAAACCAATTTAATTAATGAAATATTATTTTATTCAAAGCCTCCGCCTGCTTAAGGGATTATGATGAGGGTTCCGTTAATTGGCACTTGTTGTATTGATTTATCCTATTTTCGGGTTAATTTTAAGGTGGATGAAATCGCTGTCTGCGATAAGATTCGCCTATTGTATCACCTATATTGTATGATTCCATTGATCACAGCATGATCTAATACAGCCATGAACCAACGTCTCGACCGAAGTCTCGAGTCTCGACAAAATAAATATTTGGTGTGAACATGACCTTAATCGGTTGAAAACTAGATTCAGTTGTATATTTTCGGTTGAATTATAATTGTCCCAAATTTATTTTACATATTCCAGAGCCATAACGAACAAAAAAAACAAAATTACGCTTTACGTCTAGTTAGTAAATGAAAAAATAATACGATGGCTTACGTTTAAAAAAATAATCGCCCGCAAAACGCTTCTATAACTCGCGGGTTAGCAAATACACATGTTTTTGCACTGTTATTTTACTAATCCACAAAAATAGACGGTGTACTAAGATTACAACTATTCCGCAAATATTATTTCCGTTCCATTCACGATAGGGGACGCCATATCGGACGCTGGCCCGGTCAAGGGCAAGTCCCGTGTTAAAAGTTGAAAAACACGAGAGTTGAAAAAAAAACCAAGGACCGACGCGAGGCGACGTACCTTCCGCTCACCGATTCGTGACGGGACGGCAAAGTAAATACAACCTTAGTTTACTTTTCGCATAGTCAAAAACACCGTACAGGACATATACGTAAAGTCTAGGCGGCACTCGTGTTCCAGAAATGTAAACAAACATTTACCCACTTTCTCTGTTGTATTCCCAATAAAACAATTATTCGAAAAGTGGGTAGGTACATATTTGCCGATTGCCGGCTTATATTATTAAAAAATATGATTTCTTACGTTTACGTGAGTGTTACACATTGAAATAAAACTAATTGAAACGGATTTTATTACGGTTTTTGAAGTGAAACATCTTAAGAATCGATGTGATTTGAAAATTTGATGAAACGAAAAAGGTTGGTCACTAAAGAGGTTGGAAAGAAACAAGATCTCAAGTATGTAAATATATGAAATGTAATATTTCGCATTAAAATTTTAAATAATTTTTAAGCTTGGTAAAAGTATTATAAAAATAATAATAATAAACCTTTTAATTATCCTTATACCACTGATACTCTATTGTTATCTCATTCTCTTGTAGGCTACTTTTCTGAAGTTTCACTTCTGCCGTGTGTGAATTGCACACACACACTTCTTTTTTTATTTTAATTTTGGTCCCGACGTTTCGAAAGCTTTTCAGGCCTCATGGTCACGGGGTCGACTAACATTTTGGGACTACCTACACCTCAGTCCACCCCGTGACCACGAAGGCAGAAAAGTTTTCGAAACATCGGGACCAAAATTAAAATAAAAAACCGCGATAAAATCCGTTTAAATTAGTTTTATTTCAAAAAAATATGGCCATTTAAGTGGATTCAAACGGTTCGATTTGCAACTGCAATCGATTTGAACCGTTCGAATAGATTTTCAATCGAATTAATCAACAAAAACAATACAACTTTTGTTAATTCAAGTCATATGATCAACTATAATCGAAATGTATTCATTATAATATTAACACTTAAATATCCATGAAATAAAATAGACAATAAATTATAGATATGTCTAGTCATTATGACCGTGACATTTTAACAATTTAATGATTTTAACCTATCGAAAAAAATAATATAGTGCATAAATAAACTCACCTAAACGCGATCCCAATATCGCAATCCGAAAGTGAACCTCCAGGGATGATTGACACCCCAAGACTGATGATTGGTCAAACCGACAATGTGGTTATATAGTGAAAAATGCGCGGGAAAAACATACCGACCAATGCGGAAGCAGGAAGGATGCGTTTTTACACCGTTCCAATTTCAAATTCGAACGCTCCATTAGACAAATTGTTCCCGCCCTTTTGTTGTGATCAATATGAGTTTTTTGCACCGCTCTAATTGGTAGGAATTTTGTTTGAAACAAAAAAGATAAGCCAGTCGGATAAGTACTTTTTTTTGACAAAACCTAAGATTTATATTGTTTTTTTTACTAGGATCTTATGGCATGAATGTCAGTTAGATTTGATAGTCTCCTGTGGTAGGTTGTGTTTTCTTGTTTTGTGATATGTTTTTTTTTTCCTAAAGGTATCTTGTGTTTAAACATAGAGTCGATTACGTTGCTGACAAGTGTATCCGACGAGGGGGAAAATGAGTCAAATTGTTACATAAAGGGGAACATCCTATTACAACAAACAGGTAATACAAAAAAAAATCAATCAGTCTTTAATTCAGTTAGGTAGCACAAATAAGCTTCGTGGTGAAGTACTTTTACTCGGTCGTATGCGAAAGGCCGTCTGAGTTGGTACCACCGGCTTTATTTTGTATTTTGATTCAAAGGACATTGAAGCCAGTGAAATTTCTGGGCATTATGGGACTCTACATTTTATATCTCGGCGTAGTCTAATACCATACCAGTGCTTTGTAAATCAAAGGTCTAAGTAGTGTTGCTTCTGTTTATGAGCAGGCGTGACGCTTACCATCAGGCGAGCGCTCTGCTTCCACTTCTTTTTCCTCTTGGTAAGTGATCTTTACCGCCAATGTACACTAACAATACCAGAAAATAATGTAATCGTTGCAGACCACAATGAAAACAATGGTGAAAGGGAAGCGGTGGCGATTTGGGCCTCCGGAAATCTCACACACCGTACGAAACTCAACATGCTGTCATTTCTGTATAACAGCGACATTATCGTGGTAAAGCTAGCGTATATACACTGTAGACAAAACTGTCTTCAGCGTGGCTCTACTGCTTTTAATCTTAACATATTAATGTTTAAATTAGAGTTCATGGCCACAATCGCAAAGGTACAAACCCTCAAGCCTTTTATGAAAGCACTCAACAAGAATAGTATCAAATAGAAAAAAAAATATTAAATCAGCCGGTTCTCCAATTGCGAAGGCCTGCGTACCACCAGAAGGAAATAGTTCGGAGAAATAATTCTCCATTCTGGTGCCGTGCAGATTGGTTGATCGCCATAGCTTGATCATATGTTTGACAGCCTCCGTGGCGCAGTGGGCGAGTAGCTGACTGTGGAACGTGAGGCCGTGGGTTCGATTCCCGCACCGAGCAAATATTTGTCTGATCCACAAATATTTGCTTCGGGTCTGAGTGTTGTGATACCAATAAAGTCTCTCGTAGTTCCCGATACCCACGACACAAGATTCGTATCTTACTGTGGGTCAGGGCTATGTGTGTGACTTGGGTGTTATTTATTATATGTTAGCAGGGTACGGTACCATCCGTGGTCCATACCCTACAAAAAATCATGCATATTTACTTTTACTGAGTTTAAGAGGAGTTTTCGCTTGATTTACTCGTATTATCTGTTGGGAAACCCAAATGTTGCAATGCTCATTGTTATCGGGTAATAATTATTTACACTCCACTTAATCTCAGTACTGTGTCATTATTTAAGATCTATCTGACAAGGTTAGGTGTCACATGATGTACCTCATCCCTGCAGTAAAATTATATATTTTTTTTTATCGGAGGACGGCAAAGTGACGGAACTACACCTGATGGAAAGCGTAGTGCAGTTCAAAAAACCAGCGACCACCGACAAATAAAGAGTTTATTGGTCTTCACAAGATTCTATATAAATGCTTCTTCACACTCTGAAAAGGGAAGAAGCAAATCGATGGGCCTGCGGTAGGACAAGCGGATGGACGATGCAGGCACAGGGATACAAGAATGCACCCCTATACCCTCCCCAACGAATCATCAAATCACGTCGCAAGCCCGTCTGGAGAACCGGATATACACTCGCTGATCCTGGAACGCGATCCACAGATGTATGAGTCAATATAGCTAGTTTTAACACTATGTGTACAGTGGTCGCTATCCGGGCGGATATGAATATCCTACCACCAGCATCAGGGCTATTTCCAGGCCTTTTATAACCAGGTATTAATTATGAATGATGAGAGGCCTGTCGCAGTGGCATACAGCGTGGCATATCATATCGACCCACTAGGACCGCTGCCAAATGCCAGTGACGACTGACGACTGACGGATGAGCTCAACGTTTTCGAACCACTTGGTTAAGACATAGCTGCTGTTCAGGAGTTATGTTCATATGAAACTGCCATTAATGCTCCCTGTAAACACTCTTATTGTCTCACTAACATTATGCATGCTCTATTTTTTTTATTTTAACACTGATCCTTTTGCTTGTAATGTAAGTTTAAATTAAACGTTGTCACTCAAAGCCTGTGAGTTGTAAACTTTTAGTTTTAAAAATTGAATTTGTTGATGTATGTGACTGCCTGTTGTCCAAAATAAACTAATATAAAAAATAAATAAAAATTAATCAAAGATTTCTTGACGTTGATCGAACATATTGATTTTTTTATATTTTATTGAAACCAGTGTAATTACTGGGCATTAAGCGACTTAACATCTTACGTCTCAGAGTGACGAGCGCAGTCCAGTGCCATGCAGTACTTTGTAATTCAAAGTTCTATGTGGCGTCGCTTCTGTTTATGGGCAGGCGTGGCGCTTACCATCAGGCGAGCGCCTTGCTCGTGTCGTCATTCAATCAAATAAAAAAAAAAGAGCTAGCTAGTCACCTGGTGTTATTAAAGGAAATAAAGAAAGTTAAGTACATACATATATGTATACGCACTGACGCTTGTAATCTCTGAATGGGTAGTCACAGGTGTAACCCGTACACTCAGATTTCGATCTTATTCCCGTCACATGATGTATAAGGGTCGAGTCAAGTCAAGTCTCATAATGCCCAGTAATTTCACTAACTTCAAAAAATATTAAAAAAAAAATCGATTTGTTCAACGTCAAGAAACTTTTGATTAATGTCAGTTTCATACGAACATATTTCATGGAACTTTAATTTATAACCTTGTGTGCCGCCCTCTGTTAAAAAAACCGAAAATTGCCTAGAGTGGTATGGATCTGACCATAGATTACTAGACACCGCATTACACGTGTATAGCCACACGGTTGAATATTTGATGGCACGTTCGTAAACCCAACGCCACACATTTGTTTGTTCAATCGATGGCACAGGATTAGAACGTCCGTTCTAGTCCGTATCGATCGGTCTAGATGCAACGATAGATATTTGGGAGGTAAGTTAGACATGTATGGAATATGGTTGTTGAACCTGCCGATAGTGCTGGATGCATGGCAAATGGCCATTCAGTGCACGCGTGCGAGATAGTGAGTAGTCCTGAATTTGACCTGTCTGTGATCAAGGTCGGCAACGCACCCATGATTCTTCTGATATTGTGGGCGGTGGAGATCACTTACCATCAGGTGACCCACTTGCTCGTTTGCCGGCCTATGCTGTAAAAAAAAAGGTCATTCAAAAGTTTCCAGTCGGTTACGTAGAGTGACGAAAAATTGATTCAGTTGTTTATTTTCAATTGAATATTGTTTGTAAAAACTTTTTCTGAACCATAACGAATAAAACAAAAAAGAATCACACACATACATCGTTCAACTCGTGACTTGGTCTTGAGTTCATACGAAAATCTCATAGAAAAAGCACTTCCAGTTTATCACGAATTTAAAAAAGGTAACTTTCCAATTTTTCTTTCCATAGAAACCTTATTGGAATTATTACAATCAATGTAATTCAACAGATACTTTGGGGCATGGATTCGAAAATAGCTGCAAGTAATTAAAACGTTTTTTTTTTAACTAACTTGAGCGGAAATATACAAATTAAGAAAGAAACATTTATTCAACACAAATACAAATACACACAACTAATTAGACAAAAATAAGTGAAAATGCAAACGAAAATAAAAATATGTACATATTTAAAAAAAAACATCGATAGCGTGTGTCTCGTGTTAGTGCTGAATAGGAATTCTTCTTCTATAGAAATTTCCGCCAACAAAACTATATTACACATATATTTTTTTAGTATAGCGATTAATTCAACACGTTTCTCAGATTTGTTTTGTAACCTAGCGTCATATTTACGAAAAATCCTTAGTCACAGCCTTAATAATAAAAAATGTACCTTAAAATGCTGCCCACAGTACAGTGCAGAATGCTTTCGGAATAATAAATGGTCGGTTAATTCGTTACGAATTATTAAAGTATAGGTACATTAAACGTTTGATATCTTAATAATGCACGACAAATCAGTTAATTATCGTTTATAAATATTTTAAGCAACAACTAATGTGGCAGTGGCTTATCACGGCCCATTGATAATGTTGTGATTCGTGTTTTAAGACTGTACCCCACCCCAATGACCTTGATGATTTGCGTCATAAAAAAATATAACGTAATGGAAGTTTCGCGCGAGCTATTGTCAACTTTTGGTTTAAAAATTGTAAATTACGTCACTTTTTTCACAATGATTATTTTGATTAGGGATTAATCTGATTCGTCGAGTTTTAATTTTACGTAAAAGATAAAATAATACTGCTATCAAACCCCATTTTTTGTTGAGAGCACTTATATAAATTCTGCTTCTACAGAAATGTTGGCAACGAAACTATATTTAAACATATATCTTTTGTACGATTAGTTCAGCAGGTCTATTCAGGTATATTGAATTTTATACGCAACAGGAAATATTTCGAAAAAGAAAGACATTTGTATAAATACAAACAAAATTCGTTTAAATAATGAGCCCGTAATTGTGATTTTAAATAATAAGCACGGGGAGACATCTCACAATCTCGCTCGCACGCGTGCAGCGTCCTGTCTATTTTTCACGCTGACGTCACGCTTTGCCGTTTTTTTATTTGACAAGTACCCCGCTATCAGATTTGAATGGACTCAAACTTATTTATTTTTAAGGGTTGAGAGCGCCTAAAGCGCTCACCCAAAAGCCCGGTGAAGCTGAATACAGCCGAATCGCGCCGGGCTATCAGCATTGCGTCAATCAGCAAAAAAAAAACATTATTTTTGAATGATTTAATACAATCATGTCTGCAATAAGTTTTGGGTAACGTAGCTTATTGATTTTAATAATAAAATCAAGTCAACAAGTAGGATAATAATAATATTGTCTTGTCAAGAGTAAAATTCAGTAGGCGGCGTAATTGGCCACGGGACACATTGAGCTTGGATCCTAGGCCTCGTCATTGGAGGGTGATGATTTTTTTTTATATTTTTAAATGTTTAATTTTTTTGGAAATGATATCAAAACAGTAAAAAAAGATTAAAAAAAACAGCACTGTTCAGGTATTGTCTTGTAAGTGCAACTTAACGTAATTGTTCAGATTTAGCTTTAGTTACAGCCTTAACTATAGTTAGTTAGTAACAGTTACAGTTTGTTCATGTACTACCTATTTCTTTTTTCATAAGAACTTTTGTTTGTGGTAGAGCCACGCTGTAGACAAAACTGTCTACAGGGTTGCGTCAATGGGCCGACTTGACCGCGTTGTTACCATGTCTACTTTCATTTAAATTCAATATTTCATTATATGGTTTTATAGGCCATAGACAACGCAGTGAGTCAATTAAGGTATTTACGGCAAGTTATATATTCGCACCGGACAAAATTAAATATTGGTATGGTCCACAAATATTATTTTCGAACCGGGTGTTGTGACACTGAAAGTCATTCGTAGTTCCTGGTATCTCGTGCCATGCAGTGCTTTATAAATTCAAAATTATGTGTTGCTTCTGTTCATGGGCAGGCGTGGCGCTTACCATCAGGCGAGCTTTTGGCTCGTCTCTTTATTCAATTAAATAAAAAAAAACGCTTTACACTCTGTTGATTAACGGACGAGGCTTTGGCGAAACTTGGCTCCCGTTGAGGGTTGTGGGGTATCATATGACGAGTCGCACAATATTATACCAAATCCTCCTTCAAATCATGATGAGAAGGCGGACCATGGCATTAAGCCATAATAAGGCCAGGCAGAAACAAAAAGAAACTCTAACTAATATAAACGGATTTTATCGCGGAGGGATGGATTGTCCACCCCATGACCACGAAGGCTGAAAAGCTTTCGAAATGTCGGGATCAAAATTAATAAAAAACCGCGATAAAATCCGTTTAAATTAGTTTTATTTCAATGTGTAATATTCGCGAAAACATAAGAAATCAATATAAAAAGAAAATCAATTTCTATTAAATTAAATAGTTTATCATTATCGTTTATTTTTACGCAATTTTTCAAATAATCGTCAGTAAACGTACAAACCACACGTACCATGTCGTAAATACATATAAATTACCAATACATACACTAAAGGAGCCGTGAACCAAGGCCACCGGTTCGATTCTCGGCACGGAACAGCTGAACGATAGTGATAAATCTTATGCAATTGGGCGACCGCGTTCCCATAGCCTATAGTGTTGCCAGAAAAAAAAAATCTAATAATACTGCGATGGTTAACATGCTTGTTAGGGTTGAAAAGAAATTTATAAGGCAATTACACTTAAAAACGAAACTAAAAAGTTAGCTAAATCTTACTTTTGCCTGACCATTAAGCTATGGAGTAGTTTGCCGGCACACTAGTTCCGGTTTGTATAATAAGGAGTCCTTTAAACGGAGTGTGAAGAAGCAGGTGGCAGGCCGGCATGATCTTGCCAACCTACGATAAACACATTGTTTGTCGTTGGTCGAAACTATTTCTGGATTGCGCTACGATTACCATCATCCTCTTTTTTGAAGTCGGTATATAAACGAATTTAGCGTATGTTCAATAAAAATAATTTATCAGTGCGCAATTTGTACCAGTGCGTAATTTACCATCAAGCAGTCACACACATAGTCCTGACCCGACACTAGGATAAATATGTTTCGTGGTTATTAGGAATTACGAGTAACTTACGGTCCTACAATAACCGGACCCGAACTAAAAATTATTTGAGTGGTAGAGCAACGCTGTTGACAATTTTGTTTATAGCATGAATGGGCTGGCTCTACCGCGTCGTTACCACTGTCTCACAGAAAACCAACGTAAAGTAGCGGCTCTGCTGCATTTCGTACCGTGAGATATCCGGAGGCCCAAATCCCCCTTCCCTTCCCAATCCTTTAATTATCCCTTCCCTTTAAGGTCGGTAACGCGCCTATGATTCTTTTAGTATTATGAGCGGACATGGGGTGTGCAGATCACTTACCATCAGGTGACCCACTTGCTCGATTATCGCTAAAAACTATGCTGTAACAAAATTTGTAAAAAAGTTACCATCTGACGAGGTCATTCAGGCGATTAAAAAACTGACCAATAATTTCCTCACTAAAACTTCCAGTCAGCATTTGCAAATATGTTATACTACACTACACGCGTTTCGTACTGACTTACAATCTATATTTGTCTATAGATCTTCAAATACACAGTTTCAGCAACTTTGTTGCAGGTTATCATAAAATTATGCAAACAAATAAGTGTCTGTTATCTTCACATTATTTATTGCCTACCTACAATAAGGTAGTACCCTCGTATGCGAGAGGCCATCTGGGTTGGTACCACCGCTTTTTCTATTTATGCCACCAAGCAACAGTGTGTAAGAACTGTTGTGTTTCGGTTTGAAGGACATTAAAGCCAGTAAAATTACTGGGCATTATGAGACTTGATATCTTGTGTGTCAGGGTAACGAGCGCAGTTCAGTGCCATGCAGTGCTTTGTAATTCAAAGTTTCGTGTGGTGTTGCTTCTGTTTATGGGCAGGCGTGGCGCTTACCATCCGGCGAGCGACTTGCTGGTCTCGTCATTCAATTAAATAAAAAAAAAACCAACATTAAATAAATGTACCCAACAGTCACACACCTAATTATGACCTAATTTCGGTCATTCAATACCTAGACCAAATATATAAAAATAATAAAAAAATATTTGTCGTTATACGGAAAATTTCTCGACCCCAATCCCGCCCCAAAAGGCTGACCTAACGGTATAGCGTATTTGGCTTTATTATTTACATTTCATACATGTAGTTATCGTATATTCGCCAAATGGCTAGCACGCGCTCGTATTACCTATAATCATAATGAAGTTAAGTTATTATTTTTTGTTTAATATATATATATATATATTTTTATAGCATAGGCCGGCAACCGAGCAAATGGGTCACCTGATGGTAAGTGATCTCCACCGCCCATGTACGCCCACCACCAGAAGAATCATGGGCGCGTTGCCGACCTTAAAGGAAAGGGATAATTAGGCATTGGGAAGGGGAGGGGAGTTGGGCTTCCGGATATCTCTCACCGTACGAAACGCAGCAGCAAGCCGCTACTTTACGTCGGTTTTCTGTGAGACAATGGTAACGACCCGGTCGAGCCAGCTCATTCATGCTGTAGACAAAACTGTCTACAGTGTGGCTCTACCACTCAAATATTATTTCGGGTACTGACAAGAAACCTCATTATGCTATTAAAAGGAAGCCCTGACTTGGCACAAGTGCGCGCGTTTCTATCTCATAGATTGCATTCATTGGCTTGATTATTATTGTCGTCTTATAGTTTTTATAAGTGGTAAAGGCACCCTGTTGTCAGTTTTGTCTAATAAATAAATGGAGCTGCTCGATTGGCTTTTTGCCACTGTCTTACAGAAATCCGACGTGAAGTAGCAGCTTGCTGTTGCTTTTCGTACGATGAGTAAGAGTCTTTTAACTATCCCTTTGCTATAAGGTCGGTAAGGCGACCATGATCCTGATGATCCATCCATGATCCAGTCCGGTCCGAAGCAGGATTTTTGTCAAGACAAGGGCCAAAAAATCCTAACGACTGGTAACCCTAGTTACGTTATTTAAAACCTTATTCCTAATTAAATAGGAATACAATATTAATTTTAATCTATTTCTCTAACAGAAATAATTTTCCATAATACAAAAAAAAACTACCAAAATGGTAGATTCGGCGACCGTAGCGCAACACTCGGCGTTCGTTTTCTTTTGATACGCCGTTGCTCGTTAAACGTCTCCGCGACAGATAAAATATTGCCGTTTATAAATAAATGCGTGATTATTACGCCGCGTGACGAGTTACATTGCCGTCCTACTGACCTATACGCAATAAAACGACACACCCACGCGGCAATGAACGGCGTTCAATTTGAGACGGTCACGGAAAAATGTTTCGTTGGTCGCCACGTATCACGTAATATTAAGACATTATTAAACGCCGTATCGCGCACACGTGCTCGATTGTTTTACTAGTGGTAAGATGATTGCGATTGGCGATGTCTCCAGCGTCGTTAGTCGCCAGTTTCACAGAATTAATAAAACATGCAGCGGGTATTTGTAATTGGACCGTATGTGCGTATGCGCTGCTTAGTAACTGATAACGGCGGCGCGGCGCGGCGTTATGAGCTGCGGATGTATGAACTCGGATACATATTATAATTTGTCTTTTAATTCCAAATACCAAAATGTCGTTTGGAGTGTGACGTTGTTCAATTTATTTTTGCGTATATTTCGTGTGACAAATATTATTTCTGAGGTGTTGTTAGCCAACCTTTTGCAAGGTTAGAGCTTCATAAAGTTGTCATAAGCCAGCAAAAGCCCTTCTTACATCAACTTTGCATCTATTTTCGGTACTTAAACAGACGCTATTCTGGTGTTTGGTAACCATTGGCATGATTCACTGAGCCAAATTATTTACGTCTAGCCCAACGGAGCCTAATTTTAACATATTATTTTTAAGCATAAACTAATTATGACGGCTGTCTGAGTGGCCTTTACTAATGAGTAATTCCCATTAACGGGCGTCGTTAAATCCCACGGGAATCATTCGAAATATTATCCAGCGGTGATCTATTTCAAATGAGCACCAAACGGGGCACGGTGAGTGTTGCAAGGTGTTCTATTTCAGAACCAACCGACGCGATCGCCTGACCCGCTGGAATCAGATCGCCTCTTGGAGACGTATCAATATGACACCGGCGCATAATAGATATGTTGCTTCGTATGTATACTACATACCGAATGATATATCGGCACGGAAAACTATAGTGTGGCTTTCATAATGGTAAAAGGCAGCGAGCAGACCAAAGAGATGACAGGACGAGCTGGATGCGTTCAAGGACTAGCGGAATGATGCTCAAAAGGAGGATTTGTGAAATAGGTGTTGGGAGGCTTTTGCCCAGGAATAATATGTTGAGGTTTTTATAATAATCATTGATTATAATATTTTTATTTAACATGAAGTCCTTATACAGAGCTAAGATTAATATTAAGTTGGCAATAGATGGCTATTGGCTATTGGATGGCTAATATGTCCAAACGAGTGTGTCAAATGACAACGCGCGCCACTAGCATACCCTGGCAGTGGAGTTGAAAAGCTATTGTAAGAAATGTATTTTTGGCCGTTACAACAATAGTAAGAGTTGATGACCTCTCGTTTTTTACAACTGCACGCAGTGATACCGCTGCACCTGATAGTAAGTTCAGCCAAAAATAAGTGTGTCGATGAGCGACGCGTGCATGTAAAAATCAATGTAGTTTAACTAGCTTAGTTTATTATTTTACTTTACAAAGTGTTTACAGTGTACGTGACGATAAGAACAGTTCATTCCATATTGTATAAAGTTGATTAACGAGACATGCATATCCATAGTTTATGGCTACCCTGAAGTAACTGTATAAACACCGGTTGACTGTTGACTCCTTGGAACGTTCATCTATAGATGGTTGACCGCTTAATAGTATTTCAACTGGGCGTCTCCGTGCTTCGGAAGGCACATTAAAAGTCAGTCCCGGCTATCAATTGACAGCAGTCATTAAACCAAGTAGGGGGTTTTGGGCCGATTGAAAACTTTAACACTAGGTTAGGTTAGGTAACGCGACTCACCAGAACAATCAATGTTATCAATGTTTATTCATTAATTACTGTATTGTCACTTTCTTCAAACTCTGGTAATTAGAAATCGTATCCAAAAAGAAAATATTTAATTGTACCTACACTGAGCAGAAATTAAATATTACGATCGAGATCGCATCTGCGGCCTTGCAATTGTGAGCATGTGCGAGTAGCAGTGATTAATTTTTATATTCTTATCCACACATCGCAGCCGCAACGAAACTTTCGTTACATAATGTTAGTTTACCGACCTGACGCAACGCCAATGCATTTAGCAAATAGTTATCTAACTTCTTTTAGAAATGTATCAGTAATTGCGGCGTAGCTTACAAAATGCTAAACATGCACTGTTTAATTCGAAAACCAGGATTCGCGCACAAAGTACATGCCACCGTACGATATTTTCAATTCGTAGGCACCTTGGTCGCTATCCTGGTGAATCCAAAGATCAACAAATCCTACTAATATTATAAACACGAAAGTTTGTAAGTATGGTTAGATGGATGTATGTTTCCTCTTTCACGTAAAAACTACTGAATTGATTTTAATGAAACGTTACAATAATATAGCTTATACATCAGAATAAGACATAGGCTACTTTTTATCCCGGAAAAAGCAGATCACGCGGGCGGAGCCGCGAGCAAAAGCTAGTCTTATATTCTGCAAATAACACGTATAAGTTCAACATTCGAGCGCCCGAGCTTTCGGAAAGTATCTAAGCTACGTGTCAGTGTGAATTATGTCATTAAATGCAATTAAGCAATGTAAAAGCTATACGCTAATTTTCTTATACATGAAGAATTCATAATAAAAAAAAATAAGTATCGGACGGTTGGTTTATTTTCGTAAATCTTTGATACATCACACATATACTAATGCGCTTGCTATGCACTCGCTACTATAAATATAGGATTTGCGCGACAAGGGCGTCTGGAGGTCTTTATTGTTTTTAACTCCAGTGGATACTTATCTTTTAATAATGTTTTCGTTATAAGGCTCACGCCATACCACGAATTGGTATTAGACACCGAAGACGCGACTTTCCATTTTAAATTTTCAGCATCGTTGGCGCCTATTACTCCCTTCAGTAACGAGTAAAAGAAAACAAATATGTGACAAATTTTTGAAGCTATGTTCGAATTTATGCGGAAATACCGTTCACTATAAGTTTTTTGAAGTGAAACCTTCTTTAGCCGCGTTGAGCACTTCTTGGTAGGGTTTAAACAATTGGTTTCGCGTCAGCGACATGTTTATGTTAAATCAGACTATACACGTGTAAGACATAACGTTCGGGTATATACACACGTATATACCCGAACGTTGCTGTGCGCATTAATGTTTTTTGGATGGGTGAAATATTGTAAGCTCTGAATCTCTGTAGCTATGCAATCACTCCGAGTCGAGTTGAGTTGAGAGTGAATACTAAATAAAAATACTTAAGTTATAAGTTTTCACTTCTATGGGCAATCCCTATGACTGCCAATTTAATTTCAGTGAAGCTTCGCGCGTGTTCAATTTGTTGCCTGCTAGATCTCGCACGCATGCTTGTTTACACTATGCTATGTGTCGTGCTATTTACAATATGTTGTCTAATGCGATCGATAGCGTCAAGTGAATGAGCGCTTAATTTTATCAGACAATCTGAGTATTAAATTTACAAAGTTAATAATCAGACATAAAACAAATATAAGCATTTAATTTTGACGTTCATAATCATTACTCATGCACATTAACCTCTATACAACTTTACACGACTACTTTACATATAAAACATAAATGTATTTATGGAATAAATAAACAGCAACCGGTTGCACTGACAGAATTCCCGCCAAAACTGGGTCTGTGTAATATTGGGTCAGTGTTGCCATGCGCGTGAGAAAAATATTTATATAAATAAATAAATTCAATTCGGGATGTGATATTTTGATGATTGCTTTTCAAACGATATATTACAATAATACGAGTTAGGACGGCCGGCTTAATACTGGCGATCGTCGAAAGATACAACGTAGCTCGTAGGTTGAATTATATTTGGTGTAGTAAGTAGCACCTGATTGAGTACTTTTCAAAAACAAGTCACTTTGGCGAGCCAGGATAAAAATAAATACATTCTGGTTCCAACGGGCGTTGACGAGTGACTAAGCAACAGTGGTTTCAGGACTTGTTTGTTGTTTGTATATTTAAGAAGCAAAATCTATTGATACTCGCGACATATGTCAGCTGCGAAGTCGGGACTATTAATGCTATTGTTTAATGTATTTTATGATTTTTCACCCGAGGTTTTCTCCCTTAATGTTAAGCTCGGTCAGCCCAATCGTTACACGTTTTGTCTAGTAAATCCCCGGAAAGTGTTTTTAACCTTGTTTGATCTGTAATTGGATTTTGATATCGTATTACATGAAAAATAAACAAAGGAGAGTTCTGGGATAGTACTTTTGAAATGTATAAATAAATGCCTTTTTAGGCCAGAAAAAGCATGGACGCGTTGTTTACTTACGATTACTTATGAGTGGTAGAGCCACGCTGTAGACAGATTTTACAGCATGAATGGGCCGGTTCGACCGGGTCGTTACCACTGTTTCATCGTTGTTTATCGTACGGTGAGATATCCGGAGGCTCAAATTCCCCCCTTTTCCCAATCTCCCTCCCTTAATTATGAGAAAGGAATTAAAGGAAGGGCCCTTTAAGGTCGGCAACGCACCTATGATTCTTCTAGTATTGTAGGCGTACATGGGCGGAGGAGATCACATGTCATCAGATGGCCCACTTGCGTATATTTGCCGGGCTGTGCTTTATAGCACACATTACAGCCCAGCAAAAACAAAAAAAAATAGTATTTGATGATGGGAGTCGATCCCAGTACCTACCTCACCAGTTTCACAGCCTAGTTAGTAGTTAGTAATTGATAATAGTAATAGTATTGAAAACGTATTATTGGCCACCGGAGTAGAATAGGACCCGATTGTAATGCAAACGGTTTACACGAGATGACGAAACAGCTGTTGGCCTTTCGTCTGTCCCCGATACACATGACCTATTGGAAAACGTTAAACGTACGTTTCGAACAAACGACCGAGACAGGGAGCCTGCGACACGTCTGCTTTGTATGGAAACAGCCTCGGTCGCTCGAACGCATACCTCAGAAGGGACATACAATAGCGCAGTTGACTTGACTTTCTTCTAGAAATCATTCACCGCTTCTTTAAATCAATTACAGAAAGAATTTAAAATCCGATCAAAAACAAAAGTTAGAAGCCATTCGTCGTGGCGCGTTGCCGACTTTAAAGGGAAGGGATAATTAAGGGTTTGGGAAGGGGGGCGATTTGGGCCTCCGGATAACTCACTCACCGTACGAAACGCAGCAGCAAGCCGGTACTTTACATCGGTTTTCTGTGAGACAGTGGTAACGACCCTGTAGACAAAAGTCTACAGCGTGGTTCTACCACTCATAACATCATTCGAATCCCTCAAGTGCCCTGGTATACCCTGCTAATTAACATACCAATGAAGCTATTAAAAATCACCAACATTCACTGGACCGGTGTGATATATTATTGGCCTGTACTTTTTCCATCATCAGGTCAGAAACCCTTTACCATGCATTGAAATTCAACAGATCAGAAAAGTGAAAATAAAACCTGGTGTGTAAGGTTTTATTTTCACTTTTACTTTTTCTTTAGCGTTTTTTACTTTCTTTTTTTATATTATTACTATTTTCTTCTGTTATATCTAAAACAATGTGCTGTTGTCAGCAATATTTTACAACATTCAGACGGCAGTAAATTCACATAATATGATTGTACATTATTTACATACAAACGACCGTATGCCCTATTATGGCCGCGTAGCCATAACGGTCTATTAAGACCATTGCACTACGCCAGTCTTTCTCAAAGGGGACGATAAAGCCCCTTGTTTCGCGCTGAGGCTTTCAGGGGGGCGGTAAAGGGTCTAGAGCAGAGGTTCCCACACTTATTTTCTCATAGACCATTTTCAAAATTTTGCAGTTTGAGTGCAGTCGCAAGAATGGCGATCGATTAGATTATAATTTTGTTCAATTTAAAATGTCTTACGCGCTCACCATTGACAGACTGAATTTACATATTATTTATTTTAGTATATGGTAAGTTTAATGCAGTATCAGAGTTACGTGTGACTCTCATTTCTAGAGGTATATCTTATTTGACAACCTCCGTGGCATAGTCGACGAGGAGCCGGCTGTGAAACGTGGGGCCACGGGATCCCCGCACTTAGACAAATGTTTGTGATACACAAATATTTCTGGGTGTTGTGACACCGAAAGTCTCTCGTAATAACTGATACCCACGACACAAGACTCGCATTTTACTGTGCGGTCAGAACTATTTGTGAGACTGTTGGGGGTGTGTATTTATTTTTTTGCCGTATTCGGTGAAAAAATCACGTAAATATTTTTTTCAACTGTGTCAATTATTTCACATCGCCTGATTATAATCTCCGAGGGGCATAAACAGCGAAACCAAAAGGTTGACTGCGTCCATGCGTCACAAAATCATGTTTTCCCTATTTAAATATCATGTTCATTAAATTCCTTGACATCGTTTCCCAGAAAAAGATCCACTGAGCTAAGAATAGAATGTTTTACAAGTAATTTCCTAATTATGGCCGTAATAAACAAACCGACGATTCACGTGACAAAGTGTTTAGACATTTTTTTTTAAGTTGCGGAATAACTTCAGGAATGTCGCTTAAGGTGGCTTATGAGTATACCGCAGTAGTACGTTTTTTTTTGTCCGAACACGACAATCGGCACGTCGTCGATATTGACCATATAGCATTATCGAAACGGCACGTGTTTTAAAACTACCACCAGATCCAAAACAAACCATCTTGAGGAGACCCGGCGAAACAAACTCAAGTGGGCTTCCTTCCACTGGATTCAACGCGGCGCGACCCAGCCCTGAGAAGATCCAGCTAGACAAACTCAGTGGTATGTATGTAATACCTAGGTTCCATTATGAGCCCATGGTTTATGAAGTTTGCATAGGAAGTTATTGGATGACCCACTCGGCCATCAGCCAGCCATAGGTAAGTGGGGTGGGGCAAGAATTTGAACAGTAAATTATAGTAAACACCTATACATTTAAAAATTTCAAACAAAGTAAAAGAGAGTGAATTAAATAAAAGCAGTTAAAATATATTGTTACATTTGAATAGAATGTGTAAGCTTTCACTAATAGATAATATTTTGTGCATCACATTAGATATTGTGTTGAAAGGTGCAGCAACAAACCGAAACAGCAGTTGCTTAGAACAAATAGACTCCTAGGTCCCTATATCCAGTAAGATACAAGACTTTCCGTCTCACAACACCAGGACCCCATAACAAATATTTGTGGATCACACATATGTTGATTGACAACCATGGACTGTTAAGTGTTAATTTATGAACTTTGTTTTAAATATTTCATTAAAATTTCTTAACTGAAAGTACACAGGAACTATCATGAATAGAGACAGCATATTATTATGTTATACAATACATGTGTTCTTTTTTTGAATCTTCTTTGAGGTGACTATTCTGGTCAACAAGATTAAAAAATAGTTCTATTAGCAAACAAAGTAGTTTAAAACAAGATGCATTATATATTTACATGTTCTAGTTATTAGGGGTTAATTAAATTAAATGGCAATTTCTTAAAAGTATCTGAATATAAGTATTGAGTATATTTTACATTGTAACTTATTTTTTTAAGATTTTTTATTTCATACACATTTGTATGTAAAATAACATTAGTATGCATAAATACCTACACCCAAACCTCATTTGTGAAGCAAATTAAGGGTATTACAAAATATGAAAAGCTTAAATGAGATAAGCAACTGTTTAGGGTTTCACATAGAAAAAAAGGTAACATTGTGAAGCATATTGTATGGCTTTTTACTTTAATTCCTTTTATTTATCATGATGTGGATATTGTTATTTGATTTTGGTCAATTTCATTTGGAATTTGCTGTATTTAAATACATAATCTACCACAATTCAATCAGGATTTATGTCAATAATCACATAATATGTAAATTATCAGAAATGTTTACTGAACACTTTGCAATTGTAAACATGTTACATAAAAACACATTTATAAGTAAACATACTACCTCTCAGCCACAACTTGAGAAAGTTTGAAAACACCACTATAAAAATAATAATGGTACAAATTCACGGCGCAACTCTGTTTTACAACAACTTTCCATCAAAAAATTTGACGTTATCACGTGATAGTTAACATACGGGTACGCATATTAATTGACTACGGGCTTCTAATACTCTGAGAACGTATTTGCAGTGCCATTAATTTAATTCTAATAAACAGATGAAAGTTTCGATAACATGCTATGTCAGTTCCGTAGAACTCCAGTTTTATGACTTTGAGCGGCAAGAAGACAAGTTTGCGTGTAATTATGGACTGTAATCGGCTATTCGACACCACTGGAACGAAACCGGGCATCCAAATAAAGTCAACAAATATATAAAACCAGACAGATATTAACTTACCCTTTTGCCGCTTTCCCTTTGCAGGATATGAAGCTATGAGATTCCATCCAACAGTCCAAATAATTAATGCCACAATACTGTCGCGCACAATGTTTATTTCACACAATAATCTTTCAATTTTACGATTTTTAATTTGTGACACTCGCTGTATGCAGCCTTCAGCGCAACGCGTTTGCGACTTTTGCAGTGTTACAAATTATATATTTACTAAAACTACCATAACTTTCTCATGTACTATTTTAAAATTGCAAGTTATTAACGTAAATGATTCTTAGGTCATTGACGGAAATACATTATACTAATTGAATGAAAGTATACTTTCATTATTACTAATTAAGTATTAATAGCTATTTCGGGTCTGAGTGTATGTATTTGTCCAAAGGGGCTGATGTAAAGCAGGTGGCCGATAGTAAAAACTACACATAAAGCATGTCGCGCCGACGCGACCCTACTGTGAGTGAGATAAGGACAAGAAGAATAATTAATTATTTAAATCATTAAAAATATTGTTTGCTATCCAGACATTTTAACACAATAGGTAAATGTACTACATAATATGTAATCTATCTCATATTCCTGTATAATATTATCCGTGAAACTCAGCTTTTTGAACGAAGCAGAAGATGTCAATGTCAAAAATCGATACATAATTTTGACAATTATCAAAGCTAAACGCAAGCGAAGAATTCTAAAAAACTCCGATAGAATACACGTCGATAGTCCACGCCGAGTAATGTCAGTACAAAAAATATGGTTCATAGAAAATTACAGTGCAACGGTTGATACTGACATTTCGCGCCCCTCTTTCGTCGTCTTCACCCCCGCCGACACCAGTCGCCATTTTGGCAATGTGTCACTGTCAAGAAAGAAGCGTCCCTCATTGCTTATTTCGTGTTGATAAGAAGTGTTTGCGTCGATTAAATTCTGCCCTTTTAAATCCACAAATACAGCAATATTCCGTGACATTTCGACATTTATTACAATGTTTCGAAAGTGTTGTGTACCCAAGTGCAATAGTTTACGAAAGGATGTTAAATTGCATCAATTTCCTGCAAGGAAAGAGAGTAAAGCGCGGTGGTTACAGTGCCTAGATAAAGAAAATATTTGTGAAAACACCAAGAACATATATGTTACCCATAACCATTTTGCGCAAAGATTTGTCAACCCGGCGACAAATCGCTTGAACTGTAACGCTTATCCAAGTTTATTTACTAACCTGAATACTTCAGGCAACTCGTCAATGGTTGTGGAAGAAACAGAGGTAAGCTACCTTTTAAGTGGAAGCTACAATTTTTTCTACAGATACTGGTTTGATTAATTTATTTCTTGTTGTTTCTAGTTTATGTGAACGACAGTATTGATCACACTTATGCACGGAAGCGTCACATCGACCATACATACTCGCAAATTACCGAAAGCACCTCGAATAAATTGCCACGCTCCGACATTAATGGTATGTAATACTAAATATAATCAACAATTACATCAAACATTTACAATGCTATGCTTGACTTACTCATAATATTATATTTGGTTGAAAATAATAGTATTAAACACCATGCTGGGCCTAGTGAGGGTTGATAAGCTTTACAAACCTTTATGCAGGTATTCTCACGATTACTTTACCTCTTCCATTAACATACATACATATGCTCACACGAGTAATAGTTACAGTCGATGGGTTAGGTATAGGTGTAAGTCAGAAGTGTGTGCTTTGACCGGTCTATATGGTGTAATTGTAATCTTTTTGGAATCAAATAAAAAAGGACAATATTAACAGAAATGTTGACCTATGATATATGAATTATACCATTTATTGATCCGTATACCTTTTTATTTCCTTTTTTTTAACTGTTTTCACAAAAAAATTATAATTCATTTATATTACCAGCTGAGGAGATGGAATGGAAATTATTTCCCATTTTTATTTCAGGGCATAGTATCTTACTATCTATACGTATAATTCAAAATAAATTAAGAAAAAAACATTATACAAAATATTTACTATAACTCCATGTTTATGTAACCCCATCGTTGTCTTTGTGGTTTAGTGGCAGCGAAAATTGGCTGTAGACCTGACAGTTGGAGTCCGATTCCCGGGTTGGACAGGGTAACACTTTGTGTGGGTTTTGTAATACATCAGGCAGGCATCCGGTCTCAAAACCTGAGTCAAATATTTTCTGCAAACACGCTTGTGTTAGAGTGGTATATAGTTAAATGAAAGAAAATATTTATTTTAACGATACTTATCTATTTCAGCTCTGTATCCTGATGGAAGACCTGTCAGTAACACCATGCGGAATATAGCAGAAGCTGCATCAAAATTATGAGACCAAGATATTTTAAATCAGATTGATATCTGATTTGAAACTGAGAACTCTGCAGCAACACCTCACTCACCCGTATCAGAAAGAAAACAAGGCAATAAAAATATTGAGTTTGATGAAGAAGATATTCAGGAACAAACAAGACGAGAAAGAATAAATATTCATTCTAGAGCATAATATACATCCGGATGGGTAACACGAAAAATACTTAAAAAAATTAATTGTAAAGAATGTAAGAATAATTTGCTAAGTGACGACAGTAGTAAAAAAAATAAAAACATTCCTAAATAAAAGTTTGTTTTAATCCTTATTTGTAGAGCCCTAATAATACGTATTATAATTTTAATAAGAATTATCAAGTAAAAGGGATGAAACAAATAAATATTAAATAGGCTGTATGATTCATTTAAAAAAAAATATAATAGGCTGTATGATTTTTGTTCCATCGCCTGCATTACACACATAGTACGTAAAGAAAAAAAGTTATGTCATGTTCAATTGCAGCAATTCTCATTACGGTTCAATGACAATGTACCCGACATGGCGGTCTGAACGTCAGTTCTCTAAGTAGTCTGTGTCGATAGTCGGTTTAGTGAATAATAATATCAATGAATAATTTGTAATAATTTACTGTTGATTTAATAGTTTAAGATGATTAAAGCGATATTAGTGTTTAACAATCATGGCAAGCCAAGACTTTCGAAATTCTATCAATATTTTGTGAGTATCGTGTCACTTTCGCCGTCGTAAAAGGAGACGAATTATTTTTTTATATGTCATAGAGCATGGGTGATTACATGAGAATCGTCCTATAAATGAATAATACTCCATATTTTAATAAATAAATGATAGTTGGCATGGTGTTGATAATGTAAATAAAATATCTCTAATGAGTTTCCTTTGTGTTAATACTCGTCCATTTAATAAATTTTGACAAAATGTGCAGTTTATTTATGAATGATAATACTATTAAGTACTTCTACTCTCTTGGTTAATGGCGACGAGCTTATTTATTAAGTACTTAGATCAAAACTTAATAATATGTCAAATTAATGTAAAAACTGAATTAAAATAAACACCTGTCTCAGTTTTTTGTAATATAGTAATTAAAGTCGTTGGGTACTGATTCCAATATAATGTCTCTCTTATCTAGGTTATTTCTGGTGGTGGTAGGATGTTCATATCCACCCAGATAGCGACCACCAGTCATATGATGTTAAAACCTGCCATAGTGAGCTACACGCCTTGTGTGGTCGTATCACAGGATCAGCCAGTGTATATACAGTTCACCTGAGGAGCTTGCGACATGATTTGATAGTTGGTTGGGGCGGCTATAGGGGTACATCCTTGTATTACTGTACCTGCAATGGTCATCCATCTGTCTTGTCATAGGCTCCCCGATTTGCTTCTTCCCTCTCTAGAGAGCCTCTGGTGACTATCAGTAAACTCTTTGTTTGTTGGTGGTTGCTGGTTTTTAACATGCTTTAATTAGCTTCATACGTATGTTAGTATGTAACGGAAACTTTGAACATGATTTTGACCTCATTCAAAATGTCGGATTGAATCAATATTTGGCATACTTATCAAGGACTGATGACTTACATACATGATATAACATGCATAGCATATTGATAATTTTGACATTGGACATTTACAAAAATCTGTTTATTTTATACATATTAATGTCAGTTCAAAAGTTGTCATTCCCAGGGGCATATAAATATCTGGATTTTTATGAATTCAAAATATAAATATCTCTACTGACTGCTAAGGTTTATTAGAAGTGTAATATTGTTTGTATTTACAGAATGAAGATATGCAACAACAGATAATAAAGGAGACGTTCCAGCTGGTCTCCAAGCGGGATGATAATGTGTGCAATTTCTTAGAAGGAGGCAGGTTAGTACACAATAGTGATCTGTTGGAACCCTACCTACCCTCTGGCGGTGGGCTTGCATGCGGAGCCATGCACGGACCCCTCAACAATGTTTTTTTCCGAAATTGGGAAAATGATTTATATAAAAAAAATACACTGAAATAATTTAAAAAAAAACCCTACATTCTCCCATCCCAGGGTCATGCTGCAAATAATATTTTAAATAAAAGGTGTGTGCTTAAATTTAAGTGTATCAATTGACTATTTCCCTTTCATGCCTGCACCACATATTGGCCAATCATGTCATGGATTCTTCCTTTATTATTTTTTATAACTAGTTCTATTTTCATAATAGGGGTTATTTTTGTAAGTATTTTTTTAATTTTCTCAAGATGTTCATGATTCTTCTGAAATTGTTAACAGCCTCTGTGGCGCAGCGGACGAGTAGCCGGCTGTGAAACAAGGGGCCGTGGGTTCGATTCCCGCACTAAGACACATGTTTGTGTGATCCATAAATATTTGTTTCAGGTCTGGGTGTTGTGAGACAGAAAGTCTCGTAAGACTCGTATCTTACTGTGGGGTCAGGACTATGTGTGTGATTGTAGGGCGTATTTATTTATATTGTCGGCGTTTATGGGCGGCGGCGAACGCTTACCATTATGCTTTACCAGACTCTGCTATAAATGTCAATATGCAATAAGATTGAATTCCCTTTACAGCCTAATTGGTGGTTCCGATTACAAACTAATATACAGACACTATGCAACTCTGTACTTTGTGTTCTGCGTGGACTCTTCAGAGAGTGAGCTCGGCATATTGGATCTTATACAGGTATGTTGAGGCACTCATAGCCATTTGCTGTTAATGAGTTTACAAGGTGGTAGGTCCCTCGTATGCAAGAGGCTGGGTTGGTACCACCGCTTTGTCTATTTCTGCCGTCCAGCAACACTGTATAAGCACTGTTGTGTTTCGTTTTGAAGGTCATTGAAGCCAGTGAAATTACTGGGCATTATGAGACTTAACATCTTACGTCTCGGGGTGACGAGCGCAGTTCAATGCCATACAGTGCTTTGTAATTCAAAGTTCTGTGTGGTGTTGCTTCTGTTTATGGGCAGGCGTGGCGCTTACCATCAGGCGAGTGCCTTGCTCGTCTCGTCATTCAATAAAATAAAAAATAAAACGATTAGCGAGTTAAGGGGGGAAACACAATTACAGCGATAAACCAATCGATTTTTTTTATATTCTTAAACGATAGACCTGTGTGTAGATTAGTTTGTTTGTTAGGCTTATTAAATGGACCTGGTATCGCTGATTAACCCGTAAGTAGTCTTAACATTGGTTTTTCATGTACCAAAACTTTAAATGCATTTTGCTCGAAACAACATACATTTAAAATTGGTGTACACGATTACCTGATAAAGGTAGCAGGAAGTCGCTGGATGCAGGCTGCTTCCAACAGGTCGGTCTGGAAATCTTTGGGGGAGGCCTATGTTCAGCAGTGAACGTTCTATGGCTGATGATGATGATGATGAAGCTCACCTAGCAGGGCCCCATCAAACAAATTTGCAACGGGCCTTATGGGTGCAAGTTATGCCACTGTATGATATACAGGGTTAATTTTAAAACACCAGCAACCTCGCAGGACCAGATAGCTGACCCCATACGGAACAACTTTTGTTCTACGAGTTTGTATATAACTCAATATATTTAAAAAAAAATGATTTTACAAGTTTTTGTTGTGTCGTATTTTTCTTCGTAGCGTTCGGCGTGCGCGCGCGACTCAAAGAAGCCGCTCAGCTGGCTCGGGCGATGACCTTCAACGCTAGCCCGGTTCCCCACGCTTCGCGTGTTTGCTTACGTAATCTGCGATGCGTGTAGGTAACATTCAAGACGGAAATTAAATGAATACTTATTTTTGTATGAAAATAAAATCTAACAAATTATCAAAAGTCGTAGAACAAAAGTAGTAGCTTATAACCTTAGGTATCTACCCCTGCGAGGTTGCTGGTGTTTTAAAATTAACCCTGTATAGCTGGAGTTCAGCATTCTACCAATGACACGAATGACATAATTATAAATGTGGTACCTTTAAACAACGATTGCAGGTGTTTGTCGAGACACTGGACAAGTGCTTCGAGAACGTGTGCGAGTTGGATCTGATCTTCCACGCGGACGCCGCGCACCAGGTGCTGGACGAGCTGGTGATGGGCGGCATGGTGCTGCAGACCAACATGGCCGACATACTGAGCCGGCTGCAGGAGCAGAACAAGATGCAGAAGGCTGAGGTCGGTCTTGTAGAAGTTTTATTAGGCATGTGCAAAAATAGTTCGATTTATATCGTATCGATTTTCTTACAAATTATCAATATCGATATTGATATATCGAACATCGATATATCTGTTTCACACATGACCTTTTTTGACATCTAAAAAATATATGTCGACTTGTCAGGTTATCTCTTTTAAAAAAAATATCGATTTAAATATGTATGATTCTGAATTTCAATAAAAATATCATAGTAAGTGGGTCACCTGATGGTAAGTGATCTCCACCTCCCATGTATGCCTACAATACTAGAAGAATCATAGGCGCTTTGTCGTCCTTAAATAGAAGAGATATTTAAGGCATTGGGAAAGGGAGTGAGATTTGGGCCTTCGTATATCTCACCATACGACACGCAGCAGTAAACCGCTACTTTACGTTAGATTTTTGTGAGACAGTGGCAACAACTCGCTCGAGCCGGCCCATTCATGCTGTAGACAAAACTGTCTTACAGCATGGCTCTACCACTCATAAAAATGTGTCCATTGTGTGTGATTAGATATAGTATTTGTTATTGTGTGATTAGATATATTTATAATTGAGGCTATCAGCGCAAAAGTGGTGTAACCCACAATTTTTTTTGGATGCGATTTTGGTGTAAAATCCATTATTTTTCATAATAAAAATAATGTAATATATACGAATATTGTTATGTAACGAATAATGTATACGGTTTTGGTGTAAAATACATTACTTTTCATAATATATATAATGTATTTTACACCAAAACCGTGTGTGGCAGGAATTGTGGGTTACACCACTTTTGCGCTGATAGCCTCAATTATTGTAATTGATATAGTGTTTCCATGTGGTTGCGTTTGTTCGCAGGCGGGTATTTCTGCCGCCCCCGCTCGTGCCGTATCCGCCGTGAAGAGCATGAACCTGCCGCAGCAGCTGCGCGACATGAAGCTGCCAGACCTGCCGCAGGCCATCAAGGTATTATTATTCGGAGATGAACGAATTTGTTATATATTCTTTACTAATAAGGGTAAATGAAGCACGGGCCAAAGCCAGATGCGTTAAATTATGGGACTATACATTCTCACAATATAAAAATTTACGCGTTAGGAGGCAGTGAAGAGAAAACTTCTTTAGCGGCGTTGAGCACTTTTCTTGGCATGGGTATACAATGTTAAACTCGCGTCAGGACACGTGACCTGATCGAAAATTCGTAAGACGGAGTGTTAAATTTTTATGTAAAATAAATTGTCATTTTTGTGTACGATAGCGCAATAAATGAATATTGAATTTATCCACATAAATGATAGTACTTTTATACTGATAAATAAAGCAATCCGTGCGAAATTATTCCCTAACCATTCCAAAATATTCAAAAATGCACAACGTTAATGTTCAAGTTTTCACTTCTGCCGGCACTCCCGGAGTGCAAGGCGTTGTTTTTTTTAAACAGTCCCACATATGGTTCTGACCCCACAGTAAGATACGAATCTTGTGCGGTGGGTATCAGGAACTATGAGAGACTTTCGGTCTCAAAACACCTAGACCCCGAGACAAATATTGGTGGATCACACAAATGTTTGTCTTGATGCGGGAATCGAACCCGCGGCCTCTCGCTTGTCAGGCCGCTGCGCCACGGAGGCTGTCAAATTGAATTGCTATTTAATAGAATGATAAGACGAGCAAGTCACTCGTCTGATGGTAAGCGCCACGCCTGCCCATAAACAAGAAGCAGCACTATTCCTGGGGTTATCCCGGCTCAGTACCAGGGCCCGCCTTCTACTTAAATGTCTCCACTTCACCCAGTCTCGAGTATTCTCCACATTTGCACCTATTTGAGCCTCCTTTTGTCTTCTTATTTTGTTATGTTTATAGCGTATACCTACAAATAAGCAAGTGGGTCACCTGATAGTAAATAATCTCAACTGCCCATGTACGCCCACAGTACTAAAAGAAGAAAGAACGAAATTATATTTATTGCCGCTGCAACATAACATTTGAAAAAAAAATATTGCCCGCCTTATAGTAAGCGGAAAAAATCTCTTGAGTTCAAACTTTATATACCAAACCATAGACAGGGGCCGACACGATTTCGCTCAATTCAAACATTGTTATTGAACCAGAATTGCATACAGCCATCAGCAATGCCAGGCTTTAACTAAGTAATAGGCAGTGTAAAAAATCTTACAAAGTATTCAAATATTTAATGGCTGAAGCTGAAACGTGACTTTAATTACTGCGATGGGTTTTTTCTGTGGTTTTTCCCATGTCGTGATAGTTCGCCTATTGGATGCTTTTGCTGTTGGGAGATACATTTGTTTTTATTGCCATGATAGGCATAGGCGGCCCGCGTGATGGTAAGCGGTTACCACCGCTCATGGACATCGGCAATGCCAGGGGCACAACCAAGCCGCTGCCTACCTCTGAAGCGATACTCTTCTTAAACCTCACCGAAACACCGCGGCAGGGAGTTCATTCCAGAGCTTACATGTAAGATTATTAACAACAACAATCCCACAGGACCTGAAATTCTGACCGATGCAGCAGGGCGCCACGCCCGTCGCCATAGCCAACAACATCATCAGCACCATCTACCCGACCGACCGCTACCAGAACCTGCAGAAACCCGCGGACAACTTCACCAACAAGTTCTTCGGATCGGAGTCCCTGAGTACCAGGTTCGCGGAGTCGTTCTCGGAGAACTACCAACAGACTGAAGGCATCAACTTCCCCAACTATGAGAGTCAGAAATCTGACGGCTACCAGGACCTGAGCGGGAGTAACGTGGATTACGAGTGTGCGGAGGTGAGGAAGAGAAAGAAGAAGAAGAAGCGGCAGTAGGACACCTTCGGATATGTGGTTTAATGTAGCTTAATGTGTACACCTTTATGAATGAGACATTTAGAATGACGCGTTCCACTGATCCTCAAAAAATACTGAAACTGGGTATGATTTAAGGAAGCTTTGAAATACAACTAATTTAAACGGATTTTATCGGGTGGAACCCATGACCACCAAAGCTGAAAAGCTTTCGAAACGTCGAGATCAAAATTAATTAAAAAAACGCGATAAAATCCGATTAAATTAGTTTTATTTCAATGTGCAATATTCGCGTAAACATAAGAAATCATTATGTAATAAAACTTAAAAACTGACTTTTAAAAAGTAACACTGAAAAGTGAAAAATAACAATTTCATGTCTCTTTGGAGTCGGTGCCTGTGTTGATGCCGTTCAATTTAAAAGTGTACCGACTCCAAAGAGACTACAAGATACATTCCTTTTTGTTCATCTCTAAATAGGATGTTTGACTGGTATTTTTTTATTTTTTTAACCAATAAGTTACGTTTCCCGAAATCTTTTAATATGAATATGGAATATGCAAGTTTTTACAAGTAACAGTCGCTGAGCTTCTTAAAATATTACGAATTGTGAACCCTCATTTTTTTGTCACGCCAACGTAGACCCCCGTCGAGTCTCCCGTGGACCCTTGGGGGACCACTTTGGGAACTAATACGTCGAAAACAATAAATTTACACGCTGGTAAAGAAGGGGTTTAATATTAATTTTAAATACACTCGATAACTACCCTCATTTGGGAATACAATCATCCTCTGTTGTTAAAAGCTATGTCTAATAATTTCTCGAATATCTTGATTAAAGGCATGTCATAACAATCAGATTATAGTAAATAATATTTAAGTAAATAAATGGCGGCCGGGTGTACGGCGAAATACTATAAAGGATATATGTACTCTAATAAATGTAAAAACTGCACTAAAAGAAAGTTTATTTACTAAGGACGTCAATTGTTTTAGATGTAAATTAGACATGTTTGTAATTAGATTATTTCCAAGATTGATATATATAGCAAATAGCACTAGGTCTAATTAGAAGGTAGGTAGGTCTAGGTAAGAATCGTATAAAAATAGTAATTGGCAATTATAGTCGATTGAATTAAGTGTGACCTAATGATACAATACTACAGGCAAATTAGGGCTACGTGCAGTTTAGTTATGCACGGTTACTCAAGGTCCGCTGGGGTTGATAGCGTTCGTATGGAAGAATTAAACTTTCTTTTGGGGCACGTGTATTTAGTATTTAAGATATTATATATTTTCTGTTATATCAAGGTTTGTTTTATTTCATCCTGAAATCTAATATGTGACCCCCATAGCGTTGTACCACAACAAACAAAGTATTCTGTAGGTTAAATGCATGACCAAGAAACTTAAAGATTCTTTGGTCATTGGTTAAATGGAGATAGCGATGACGTAACCAGTAGTTGCGAAATTGCATAAGCTCGCTAAAATTTACAATATAAACGAATAACACGGTAAAAAAATCAAATCGGTAGTAAATTACATATTATTGAAAAAAGGTATTGTTGATTAATGCTTCTTAGTTGCGTTTGACGCCATCTGTTATGCAATAGTGAAACTAAGCAACTAGTTTATGTGAATAGCGTGCTATAGATAATTATTTGGACACCGCTATCTATTGTTCAATGGAATTTTGATTATGAAAATTAGTAGCACCATCTGTTGTTTGTTAGCTAAAGTTTTTAAAAAGCGCCATCTGTTATGCCATAGCCGTGTCATAAAATAACGACATCTATTGGCTTTAATTTGTACTTAAAGTATGTACATATGCCAGAGACGTCGTGTCTCTGATAATACTCCATATATGTGATACTAGATGGCGTAGTCAAAGTGTGCATTCAAGAAAGCTTGTTTGTGCTCACTAAAATTTATATTAAAAAGCAAAAGCAGAGTGTAAAATGAAATCAGTAGTCGTCTCAGATGGTTTTGAATAGTAATGAAATAATAGAACCACACTTAATTTTGCTGATAAATGGTTCTTGTTTAAAACACTATATAGAACACTACGCAATAGTAATATATGAATGTAAAGGGCCATCTAAGGTATAATAGAAGAATTTTCTGTGTATACTATAGATTATTAAGTAGCGTTATTTATTGTTTTAAGAAATAATATATCAAGATTAGTAGCGCTATCTGTTATCCAATAGAAAAGGTTTTAAAGAAGCGCCATCTGTTATGCACTAGATATACTTTGTGTCAATAGCGCTATCTATTGATCAGAAAATATATTAGTTTAAATAAATGACATCTACTGACTTAAATTGGTACTTATTTTAAAGTGTTCACACTCGTGTTTCCATTCGATAATAGATGTCGTAATTAAAGACCCTATGTATGAAATTGCCGTTCTGTGTAGAAAAAGAAAACTATGTTTTTATTATAATAATATAACGAATTGCCGATGGTCTTCACAATTCTTGCGATATTCAATATTCGAGATTTTTTCCGTTTATTAATTAGACGCAAATTAATTATTATTGTTTTGTTATTACATCAAAGACCACAGTTAGCTATAACGTAGTTTGTGATGGATCCGGTTCTTCTATCGTCTTCATTATTGCAATGCGTTGCGAAAGGTCCACGAGCCTTGTTCTTAAAATCAAAGTTTCCAGAAGAGAAACATTGTAACCAAAAACGTATCATGATCGTTAGCGGTGTCTTTACAGAACACTTATTTGATTCTTCGGGCTGCATCCAGCGCTCGTGCCACGGCAGTACATACATTATAAAATAATGCAATCTTTTCAGTTTAGTTCTTATTTGTATGGCCTTTGCGGAGATATTACGAATAGAAAAGAAAATATAAATGAATCCTAATTTCCAAGTTGACATACAGGTATAGACCTACAATAAAGAGAGAGAGGACACAGTTTATTTTTAATTTATAGAGGTACGTAGACCAGACAGACTAAAATAATATAAATAAAATGTACTTATAAATAACGAAAATTTTGATAATGGTATAAAATAATAAAAATATCCGCACTTTATGTTAAATTATTCATCTTTTGGGCACGAATTTCTTTTACTAAGAAATTTTTCAGACGGTTTGCTCATCACGCCATCACGCCATCCAGCCTAAATGTGGGTTGGTACACATCATATACATTCGAAAATGCATTGAAGAACTTTCAGGTATTGTGGATTGGCGCCCTTTTCCACCACCGTGAAAATGAGTGATAATTAAATAGTCAATTAGAAACAGTTTTATGAGATTCTATTTCATATTATTCTAGGAGGATATATCGGTATATTATTAATCGAAATCAAAAATCAAAAGCAAAACCTTAGTCAGTCAAGAAGCAGCTTAGTGATGATTTCTTCTATTTTTTTATAGCATAGGCTGGCAAACGGGCAAGTGAGTCACCTGATATCGCTATCTATTTTGTAACTGAACGTGTCGTATTTTATTGGTTATACTTAACCATTTATTCAGCGGTGGTGAAACAGGCGCTTAATCTAGCACCAACCGGTATTTCCGTGTAATCTGTTGTGAAAGTATAAAACGCGTTCGCCATCAGGTCTTTAATAAAGGGCAGCTTTCGATTTCTCAAATTCCCGTGAAGACCAGTAGTTAAATCCAGTCCTGACCGCATCCCGGACAATTGTCCGAGTTATAACGTAGTTTGTTTATTTTGGCACCGGACGTGGTCGTCAGGAGTGCTTATTAACTTAAAAATGGACAGCATATGGTCAAGAGAAACTGGGACGAAAATCGAAATAATTTTATACAGAATATATTATTATTGTCAATTTATTAACAAGCTAACAGCGAAGGAAAACGTAAGGAAACCTGCATACCTGCTTGCAAGGTAGGTCCCTCGTATGCGAGAGGCCGTCTGGGTGTCTTACACAGTGTTGCTTGGCGGCAGAAATAGACAAAGTGGTCGTAGCAACATAGACAGCCTCTCGCATACGAGGGACCTACCACCTTTTAAATTAAGTTAAGGATAAATTGTCCAAAAGAATACAGCAATAAAGGCTTTTTTTTGTGTGTTTGATTTCACGTCTGACTATTTTAGCCAAGTTCATTAAAATAACTGCGTCATTTTCATCAGTTTTATTCTCCCATGTGTGTTCTTCTTAACAAGAAATATTATTAATATTTATTATAGTATAATGATGTACAATTCGGTCAGTCTGTGTCTGGTCCCTGCGGTCGCACATATGCTGGTCTTTTGTTGGACATCACTAATCTTTGCTTGTGGTCAAGAATCTACATGAATGTTCCAACGTAATTACGGGTATTATGAACGTATTTGAGGTATTTTTGAATTTTAAAAATCGATATTTTTATGTTATTCCAAAATAGCGACGACGCGACGGCGAATAATCAGAGAGCGATTTAGATCAAAACAAGTGGTCAAGACTGCCTCAGTGGCTAAGTTGTATTGCGCCGGGTACGACTGCTGTGTTGAGGTCTCGGGTTCGATCCCCGGGTCGGGTAAAAGTGATATTCGGTTTTCTATCACGAAATGCTCAGTATCAGCCTGGAGTGGGTTGTGCACGGTATGGCGATGGGCTCGCCACATATCACATCATCAGACGGAGACACGTTCGGCGTAATGTGGATGTACTGGTTACATCTCTGCCTATTCCTTCGGGGATTACAGGCGTGAGTTATTCATAAAATAAGTTTAAAATTAAATAAAAAGTAGCTTATACCTAAATTGCGACTATACCACTACATAAAAGTGGTAGATGGTAGTCAGTTTGACAGCTTGGGCCGGCTGATCGGTTAGTTCCACTGTGTCAGATTTAATCAACGCTTGCGTTACGTACAATCATGACCAGTGCAAAATTGCACATGGCCCAAGAAATTCCACAATTCCTCAATAGGTACCCATTTCTTTCCAGATCAATACAGGTTAATACGCCCATGATCTGTTATTCAGGCTTCATGGGTGACGGAGATAACTTACCATCACTTGCCGTACACTCCCCTTTACATCCTTCTGCTGTAAAAATAGTCTAATAATAGATCGACCTTATATACAAATCTTCAATACATTACACGCAATGTATAAAAACGCCCACAAAAATCGGCGACATCACTTAAACTCATTACAAAAGATTAATTTGTATGGCAAAGGTAAAAAAAGATAATTGTAGGCGCTCAGGGTTGGCCACCCACGTACAAGCACCACGCAGGTATGCCGACAAAGTCACCGCAACCAATAAATCCACTATTGTACTATTGAACATGTCAAAACATTGTATCAATACGGGTGGCATTTTTTGTGGGTGAAAAAAATCGCCAATCTATCACCCACTTAAACGGACCCGACGGTGAGCGGTGAACTATGGACTACACGACTTAGCGACGGATTGAAAGAGCGTGTTGGGTTATCGTGTTTATAATTTAGATCTTCGGTTCCTAGGTTAATCTATCTATCTAATCTATCGAGGCGATTATAGCGGGTCACATGCCGATTGCAAAAGTTTAGCGAGTTAAGCAACCCTTGGCGCGGTCAGTCTATGGATGGGTGACCGCTTAGTATTTCAACTGAGCGTCTCGGGCTCTATTTGGGTTTTCAGATATCTCACTCATATTCATGCTGTAAACTGTCTACAGTGTCGCTCTACCACTTAAAAAATATATAATCTTATTATAGTGTGGCCTTTTATCAAAGTTACAATTTAATATTTTGTTATTTATGTTGTGTGTTTTGGGAAACATCGTTTATCTTGGATTTTTTACATTCGATTTTTATCGAAGACCGATGACGGTGATCTAATATAGAGCAGTTATATATTATATTATTAGGTTTTCCTCGCGGTTCCGCCCGCGTAATCTGATTTATAATACGGGATAAAAATAGCCTATATGATACTCAATGACAATGTAGCTTTCTAACAGCAAAAGAATTTTTGATATCAGTCATTTACATACAAAAATACAAATCTTTCTTCTTTATAATATTATTACAGCCCTGCTCCCTTAGGTAATAGCGTAATATACATATAAACCTTCCTCTTGAATCACTCTATCTATTAAAAAAAACTGCGTCAAAATCCGTTGCGTAGTTTTAAAGATCTAAGCATACATAGGGACAGATAGACAGCGGGAAGCGACTTTGTTTTGTACTATGTAGTGATGTAGGTACTTATATTTTCCCTTGAATGATTGTGAAGGCCCGAACAGTCGGATACAAAAATTCACTCACGTCTTTAATCTGTGACAGGCCGATAATGAGCATTTCGTGATAGAAAAACCCAATATCACTTACACCCGACCCGGGGATCGAACCCTAGGACTCAGCACAGCGTATCATCGCATACGCAATACTACTACGCCACCGAGGCAATCAAAGCTGGATATATTCATATTCGTTCTGGATCGTTAATAACGAAGGTGTTCGAAACGTATAATTTAAACAGTATACCATTATCTGTAACATAGTGATCGGTGGGCATCCTAAAAACGTTTCACTTAATGTACGCAATTTAAAAAAATATATATTTTGTTTATTTAAACTTTATTATTCACAAGAAGTACAGGACAGAACACTAGATATAACTTAAAACTCAATTTTACCAATAAAAACTCAAAATTACCACGTCGTCGCATCAAAATCTATCAAATCCTCCTCCCCTTCTCAATCCCTTAATTTTCCTTTCCTTTTAAGGTCGGCATCGCGCCTATGATTCTTCTGGTATTGTAGGCGTACATCGCCAGTGGAGATCACTTACCATCAGGTGACCCACTTGCACGTTTGCCGGGCTATGCTAAAAAATTCATAATGGAAAACCATCATTTTCGTTGTAACTTATATGTGATAGTTGTACATATTTATTTTAATTGATATGGATGGGTTGTAAATTTAACAAAAAAAAAAAACAAATTAAATGAGCAGTGCACGGTGACTTTTATTTACTACCTATATTAAGCTTTGTACTTTAAGCTTTAATGAAATTTTCATGTAAGTGAATTTGAATTTTGGGAATAAATTCTTTAAACTTTATTTCGTACAACTGAATGACGAGTAGAGCATGTTGTTCGTTTGATGGTAAGCACCACGCTACCCCATATAAAGTACAAACATTATCACGAACTTTGAATGGTCAAGTATTGTATGACATGATAATTTGACACTGAAAGAGCACATATACTAAAGTAATACATGAACTTTCTGGTAGATTACCATATAAGTATAATATCATATAAATTTACCTACTAGAAAATTTACAGTGAAACTTATATTTTATATAATGATTTCTTACGTTTACGCGAATGTTACATATTGAAATTAAACTAATATAATTTTATAGCGGTTTTTTATTTTATTTTGGTCCCGACGTTTTGAAGGCTTTTCAGCCTACGTGGCCACGGGGTGGACTGAGGTGTAGGTTGTCCCGAAATGTTAATGTTACATTATCTAAAAACGTAATAAAACGTCGGGACCAAAAAAACAAATAACAAACCGCGATGAAATCCGTTTAAATTAATTTAATTTCAACCTATATTTTATTGTCTCATATTTTTATTTAATATAATTACTGTGAATTATTATAAAAAATACTATTAAATGCTCTACCATAAAAATCACTTATTGCCATTTTAGTATTTTTACCTTTCCACTGACGATATGTTGTCTCATATAATCTCGAGACATAAAATTATAGACCTCAATGTTCAGTCATTTCAATAACTTCAACATTCATCATCATCATCATCATCATCAGCCACAGGACGTCCACTGCTGAACATAGGCCTCCCCCAAAGATTTCCAGACCGACCTGTTGGAAGCTGCATCCAATGCATGCATATTCTTCATACGGGAACACAATAGTGCCCACCACTGTACTAGTTATTAAATTGAGAGCAGAAATAGACAAAGCGGTGGTACAAAGCCGGACTTTTACATACGAAAGTCCAAACACCTGGTAGTTAGGCCTATACCACATTAAATCGGTACATAAACCGATATAAACAATTTCATTTCATCACATAAAAACTCGTTTCGTTTCCCACAATGACCATAAAGGCCGTAAATCAAAAAACCATAGTTAATATAGAGTCATCGCGGCAATAGATTATATAAAGTCATCCGGGCGGTCAGACCGCGTTATTTATTCTCTATGGTTATTTTTTTCTCAAAACTCCAATATGGCGGCATTATTTGAGAGTAGGGTGGGTATGGTTTAAGGAAGTTAATCGTATTAAATTGAAAAATGAGGTCATCTTCGTCACATATTCTGTACATTGTAACATAAGCGGTTCGATTCTTGTCAATGACATGTTGTTCATTATAGAATTGCTATATTCAAGAATTTGTATATCAACATTCCTGATAAGATGTTCTAGGCGGCGAATTAGGTATTTTTATAGATTTTTTGTCGCGGTTCTGTATATTTATTTTATATATAGCCTCTATCTGACAAAAAGGAAATAAATCCTGACTTAAACTACCTAGGACCAGCAAAGGTCGGGTCCTTTGCTAGTCCTATGTATGTCTTATACGAAAATATTTCAAAATCAAAATTTTTATTAATCATGTAGGCTAAGAAAGCGCTAATGACAGGTCAAGTACAAAAAAATTGTCATTAATAAGACTAACTTAAAATAAAAATTAAGGGAACTTTGGAATAACCGCCGCGCTATAGGCTGGCAGGAAAAGGCACACCAATAAGCATGGGAAAAGGGAGGGCATCCTTAAATGTTAATATAGAGTCATATAGTATAGAGAGTAAACATTAATCAATTAATTTGAAATGCACGTTATATAATTCACATCTTAGGCACAAAGACAACCTCACCTGCACGTGGTACCTTCTGCGGATTAACGGACGAGGCTATGGCGAAACCTGGTTCTTGTTGAGGGTTGTAGAGTCAGACGGCGGGTCACCCCACATCATACTAAATCTACCAACAAATGAAGGGAACGCGGATCCTGAGATCAAGCCGGCATAAAGCCAGACATAAAGAAATGTTAAAATAGCAATCCTAACGTAAACGATAGTTAAAAATTCCTACCTTAAAATATGCTCAACCTTTTTAACAAAAAAAAAACGAAATGAAAGTTGTAGATAATTATTACTTTACGAACAACAGTGAATTAGATGGCTTCGTGTAGAAATGTACGACCAGTGTTACTTGAACTCTATCACGCTAACGACAACTAACGTCAGACTTCCAATGATGTTAAGCGTCAGACGCAGACGTCAGTGACGCTCTCGTTTATCAAGTGTAGTAAATTTCAGATTGAGCTTGAAATCCTACTAATATTATAAACGTGAAAGTTTGTAAGTATGGATGGATGTATGTTTGTTACTCTTTCACGTAAAAACTACTGAATGGATTTTAATGAAACTTTACAATAATATAGCTTATACATCAGAATAAGACAAAGGCTACTTTTTATCCCGGAAAAAGCAGATCACGCGGGCGGAGCCGCGAGCAGAAGCTAGTATTTCATAAAACATAATATGTTGCAGGTAAAAACGCGCTGACGCGGCCATCGGAAGCTTGCCTTGTTTGTTTTCTAAATGAAAATCTTCTCACGGGTGGCTTGATCCAGGAATCGAAGCCACGACAGTTTGCAGTCGTCTTTCACTACTAAACTTAATCGGTATATCTAGGTACATAGTTTTTAAGCTCCGGCACAAAAAGAGCTATAATAAATAGAGTCTTTGTCTGTCTTATCTGCGTGTCTATGGCATTGCAGGCCGATACACATATGGACTAAATATAATGAGTTTTTTTTATTTAAAAGCTGGTTTAATCGAGATGCTGCATAGGTAAGTTTGATGAAAATCTGTTCAGCCATTTTGAAATTATAGATCTTTTTTCCAATTGACGCCGAAGTTTTATTAGGTTATTTTAAATGGCCTTTAGAGATCTCTAAATAGGAGTTCAGCTTAAATTGGTTTCTATAACATATTAATTTCTCAGTGTCTACAATTTTCGGGGAGAGTAGAGACAGATATAGTTATTAGGTCGTGTTAGAGAGGGACAAAATATAAATTTTTTGTATCACTCCATGGGCGCTATTTTGTTGTTGATTATTATAGTTTTGATATACAAGGTGTTTAAAAATATTTTCTATTTTTCATTATCCGACGAGTAGATCGCTCGTAGTTTCTGGACACACTTGCACATAAACAGGAGCACCACATACGTTCAATGATGCATGAATAGGTACTGCATTTCTCATCTTCAAACATTAGATATTAAGTCCCATAATGCCAATTCACGGACTTGGATATCCTTCAAACCGGAACTTAACAGTACTTATACACTGCTGTTTGGCGACAGAAATGGATATTGTGGTGGAACTTACCCAGACGGCCTGTCACATATGAATGACTTCTCATGTCTTCAAGAATAGTGTAGTGTGAATCGGCACCTTCTGGGTAAGCTCGCTCCATCGTCGACCTCATCTTCGTCCATGCGGCTAGATTGAGGTCAAGAGCAAACCCATAAAAATAATCAATAAAAAAACCTACCACCCAATAAGCTTCGCCTTACCAACAGGGAGCGACTTGCTTTTCTTGTCAATGAAACGAATATAAATATATAAAACTAGCTTTTCCTCGCGGCTCCACCCGCGTGATCTGCTTTTTCCGGGATAAAAAGTAGCCTATGTTCATCAGGGATTATGTAGAATTCTAATGGCGAAATAATTTTTCAAATCGGTCCAGTAGTTTTCAAAACTATTCGTTACATACAAAAATACAAATCTTTCCTCTTTATAACATTAGTGTAGATCTGCGATTGTATGATGCTTTGAAATAAACTCGCCCTGTATACGTTAGAAGTAGCCAGTAATAACAAATGTGATAATTTGTTCACGAGATAGCACACACACACGCGCGTATGTACGCACACAAGCATAGGTTTATGTTTTTATTTATAGCTTAGATTATTATTTATAGGGTACCGTGAGTGAAATTGTCGCAAGAAAATCTCCTATTACGACTATTGGAACCCTAAAGCAAAATCTTAGTTTACAGTTACGTAAAACTGGATAGAGTTCGGTACCGTTTTGAAAAATACAGCTTAGTACCACGAGGTACTTGTAGGGCTGAGCTGTACCCGTTTTGTTAGTAAAAATGCTTAGTTTGACGAGATAGTAAAACAATAACAAAAAAGCATATTAATTGTATACCAGTTTTAAAAAAGTCATACATATAGTTTATTTCTCATTCTCTGATGAAACTGCCGTCCAAATAAGCGGTAGAGGAAAAAATATGGATTTTAATGAAACATGTTATGGATCCAATAAATATTTTAAATTTAAATTTCGAATATATTCATTTAATGTAATTATCCCGCCACTAAAAGGAGGTTTATATCAAAAAGTATACGGAACCGAAACCTTATTGCCTCACAAACTTTTTCTTTAGATAAAAAAACTCGCTCTATGCCTCTATGTGCCGTTCATAATTGGTTCTGAGACTATAAAAAAGTTTTTCTACCTTGTTTATTTACCTGTATTTTTTGTAGTGTTTGATGATTAGCCTAAGGTTCAATTCTGGACGTGTAAGTATTTTTGAAATTTAATTAGCGGAATCTGCTGGAAAACCTATGCTATCTTCAGTGTAGGAAAAATTTACGTCAGGTATGAGAAGGGTACTTTAATGTGAGCTTCTTTTTGATTCGATTCACGTGTCGAGCAATTCCTGAAACAAGATTTTCCGTTTATAAGATGTAATTAAAATGGGACTAGATAAGTCCTCGGCATGCGTTTCAATGTATTCATTCACTCATCACAATCTGATGGATGGCAAAGGTATGGCATAGAGGACGAACAAACAAACATTTATTTTCATACTATGATTAATAATATTACGCTTATAAACATCTACATTACGCCATGTAACTTTGGAATGTATACGTTTTATTGTATTTTTTTAATAAGCAACGGAAACTGGATCCAAACTTATTTAAATTCTAAATCCTAACTTAATTTTAAAGTGGAAACCGAAATAAAGCGATCACATTATGCATTTATCAACATTAACATTTATAAATTATTCATATTGTTTTATACCTAAATGTAATAAAATATTTTTATCTACGTGTAGATTTTGTAGACATCATTCAACGGTTGTCAGGTCGATGTTAGCTTGAAATTATTAATGTACTATTTTTCAATGACGTGTTACATTTGTTAGATTATTGTAATACCTAACTATAATGAACAAAAAAAGATTTGGTGTGATTTGAGTAGCAAATAAGTTAGTATTACATTTTAGAATCGTTCAGTAAAGAATAAGCGATGAATTATACGGAATTTATGCCCAGCAGCTAGTAATTTCTGTAAAGCTTTTTTCCTTACACCAGATGAAATATAATACGCAACAAAGGAAACTTCATCCAGCCGTATTTATTGTTAAATATAAAAGTCGGCCTGGCCGCAAATAAGTCTGTAAACACTTTATCGCATAACGCGCTAAACGTCGCCTTAAATTATTAAAAAAAGAATGTCGCCGAACAAATTTATATCGCCGGCGGGCGATTTGAATTTGGAACGCTCTTGTTCTTATTTTAAAATGTGTTTTCGGCGGCGATATTTGAGACTAACACATACGTGGAGTATACTTGGGATAATAGTTATTCAATATTGCTTGCTACTTGCGTGAAGCTTCGTCCTACTAGACACAGATGAGTGAAGTTTTTTACGGAATTAAATAATCAAAGTAAAAAAAACAGCTGTTTTATATTGATACATTATATATTATATACATATAAATCACACGTATGATTTTAATATGGCAAAGAATTATATTTTAACTAAGATATTTGAAGTTTTTTGCATTTGTCTGCTTAATCTAAGATCCGTTATAAAATAAGCAAAAATTTATACTAATATTATAAAGCTGTAGAGTTTGATTGTTTGTTTGTTTGAACGCGCTAATCTCAGGAACTACTGGTTCGAATTGAAAAATTCTTTTTGTGTTGAATAGTCCATTTATCGAGGAAGGCTTTAGGCTATATAACATTACGCTGCGACCATTAGAAGCGAAGCATCAGTGAAAAATGTTGCAAAAACGGGGAAAATTATTCATATTTGAAGGCTTCCGTTGCTAAGCTACCCAAATAATATTATTTGAAGGCTTCCGTTGCTAAGCTACCCAAATCTATACTAATATTATAAAGCTGTAGAGTTTGATTGTTTGTTTGTTTGTTTGATCACGTGGGCGGAGCCGCGAGCAAAAGCTAGTGATATATAATATGAAATTATTAATCCACATGGAGCAAATAGCTACTCAAGGCATGGCTCTATCCTAATTCGTTTCTGATTTCAAAATTCGGTAGGGCATTACGCGTATCAACCGCGATTTTTCATTGGCCCCTTTTAAAAAAGGAACATCCGAGCTTTTTTAATATTTTTTTTACCTTAACTTACGGGCACGGGCACTTATATATACGGCCTTCTTGTAATGCATTTACCTAATTGAGGTTTTTTCTGGTGTATTGATAACATTTTTTAAGTTCCCGCCTCCATTTAGAGCTTTTTTTGTATAACAGAATCAATTTGAGAAGTGAAAATTAATGATGACGACTAACATTATCGTGATTACGTACGTATTAATACGTGAATTTTAGTCGTATTGCAATTACCTTTGATTCCTTACGCCATAACATATTTTATAAATCTTTCTAAATTAAAACAGTAGAATTTAAACATAACAGTAGCATAATGACGAAAGAGGAATTAATAAACATTACATTATGACAACAGCAAGCTTTTTGAACAGTCTTTTAAAAAAGCGTCTTTGTAAAAAAGTAACCAAAATAATTTTGACATGTTTTCCTTAGCCCAAAAACAAATCTTAATCTTAGAAGCGGCAGGTCTATAACGAGTTTTTTTTTGTATTTTCTACCGTTAAACTGCTATCTTTGACTAAAATACTGGCCGCGAAGGTGACGTTTATAAAAATTGACGCGATTAAATTTAAAAACAAACTAATGTTCGAAGTTCAAAAATTTAGAACGTGCGTCCGGGAGACAATGGGCCATTAGGAGCGCGTAGATAAGTATCTAGACGACACAATTGTAGTTCCTTTTTAAATTTTAGATCTCGACCCTTAGCGGAGTTCCTTTGGCGATATTTTACAAGTGAGTTGGTGTCTTTTATATATTATTTTTCCTCTTTATACTTTCCATAAACACAAATATTACATATTACATCCATAAAAGCATATTAAAATATGTTGCGATTATGTACTAAATTCAGTGCGTATTTATGCCGTACCTTTATAGAGATAATTTTAGGTATATACAATAAAAGATTTAGTTTTTTAAATAAAGCATTAAACATACTTAGTTTTATGTTAAAAATACACCGACATCTGAAGAAATGGGATTTTTTTATATAGATTGTATGTTTCTGTCATGTCATAAGCATTTGATTAACATTATTTTCTACAGAATTCTCTGGATGCTTACCATTTCATCCTTAACTTCATAGCGCTCCACACTACGCCGGCCGTGTTGATTTTTGCGGCTGAACGTTTCGACTTCCAACTATTGATTATATATTATAGAACAACATAAAAATTTAAATTTGGAATAAACATACCAGCCTGTACGGTTTCATTAGATAAAAAGAAATAAATATGTAAAAGATATTGAAAAAAGGTAGGTAAGGTAATAAAATCGTCCATCTTTAACTACACATAGTTTGACGTGGAGATTTTCGTACGACAACAAAATAATATGTAAAAACAAAAACAGTTGTATCAAAATGAGTCGTAGTGTGATTGTGGAAACAAAATATATTTTGTAACGGGTCGGATAATAAAAATTTTATGAGCTACTTTAAAAGCAAAATGACATTTGATAAGATAGGTCTTTCGTCACATTGCGTTATAGACACGTCAAAGGTGTTTTGTCGTCGTTTTAGTTATGTATATTTACAAGATACATATTTATTATTATATTTTATCTCAAATAAATTTTGTCCGGCGTTGTTAATAGCTTGAATAAACAAATTTAGTATACTTATAATAATATTGACTATGATATATTAATTAATTGTTAAAATGGCGCGTATTTCTTGATACATATTAAGTATTTCAATATCTCTGTCTATTGAGACGTAAGTCGCGGGTTCGAAACCAAGCCCCAAGGCATTATCTTTGACTTTTCGAAGTTCGTATAAATTTATTGTTAATTATCGTTAACGCTGAAGTAAACATCACGAGGAAACCTACATGCACATGAAAACTCTTAAAAACTAAACCCAAGCCTCTGCTGCGCAGCGGGTGAAGAGCCGGCTGTGAAGAAGCGGCGCGTTCGATACCCGCACCGAGACAAATGTTTGTTTGATCTACAAATATTTGTTTCGGGTCTGGGTGTGTTCTCCCCAGAGTCGTTGACGTCAGGTACGCGGCCGGTCGCAAGAAGTACACGCCAAATCTTCTTGTAACATGTGCTAAAAAGCATGTTGCGTCGATCCCACTGCGAGTATAGGATAGGAAATAGGATAATAGGAATAGGGCAGACTTAATCTCAGTATCGCACCTAGCGAAATTTGATGTTTACACCCCCCAACATTTATTTTAACCGCCGTGAAAAAAGGAGGACGTTCTCAATTTGACGAGTATATTTTTTGCTTTATTATGTATGCACATTGATCTTTCTGGCGAATGTGGCCTGTTTTGGTGGTTTCTTTACCTAAATTCATTTGATTAATGATTATTTTAAGAGTTATCAAGGGTAGGTACCTAAGTGATGATAAGTGATACTTATGTTTCAATTTTTCTGTTTGTTCTGTTGTGTTTTTCAATCTTTCGTCTGGGTTGTTACCACCGCTTTGTTTTTTCTGACGCCAGCAGCAGTATGTAAGCACTGTTATGTTTTAGTTTGAAGGACATTAAAGCCAGTGAATTTACTGGGCAGTATGAGACTTAACATTTAATATCTCGGGGTGACGTGCGCAGTCCCATACCATGCAGTGCTTTGTACATAATTCAAAGTTGCGTGTGTTGTCGTTTCTGTTAATGGGCAGGTGTGGCGCTCACCATTAGGCGAGCTAACTCCTAATTTTGTCATTCAAAATAATAAAAAAAGGAAAAATTTTAATATGCCCGTGGTCCAGCATTCTGCAGGCTGCGGGTCTGCGAGTGTACCTCTTTAAGGTATGCGCCGCTGCGTTAGTTATGATGCTACTTATGTTATAAAATATTTAAAAATGATTATGTATGTGTTATGCATCTGATTTTATGCGGTCTACTTTGTCAATTTTCATAGACAATATATTAGTTATGACTTTCTAAAAAGGGTGGCTTTAAATCAAACCTATTTGCATACATTATGCAAGAGGTATCATTAAAAGATAGAGTTTTTATCGTCACAACCCAGCGCAATAAAATGTTCCGAACGCACCCTTGTTTTGTATGTTAATCGTCGCCATTTTGTCGAGCTGTCACTGTGACACTCGACTTTTTAAATAAATAAAGGGTTGTGATAACCGGTGTTTGCGATTACGCACGTATTTGATTGCTATTGTGGATGTTATATCGGCTGAAGTCACAGCATTTTATTTGGAATGATAGTGATTTATTTTAACATTTGTAACTTATATTTATAAAATAAATAAGCGATAGCTTAGTGGGGGGTAGTACGCACTGTTGACACGAAAATCGCACGTTCAAAACCAGCCAGAGCGTGCATCTCTAAATTTTATGAGTTACGTAAGTATTCATTTGTTAATCATCGCTTGTCAGGTAACCTGCATACCTGAGAAGTTCGCCATTTACGACAATTTTCGAGAAATTAAGGGGGTTTATTGAATCAGATTAAAAAATATCGGGAACTCTACCACCGCTATAAATAGCTACATACAATTTAAAATTGTGATATCATGAATAAATGTATCACATTTTGCCTCTTTCTTAAAAAAAGTTGAAAAGAATGTCATTAATCGAACAGCCCTAGTTCTCAAGCATGGGGTAGAGATCCCATTGGTTTAGAATTAATGCGTGAATTCGTATTCGAGTCACAGACGGAAGCGGTGCACAATCGAGCAGTAATGCTAGTTTATAACATCCGGTTTGGGTTCTGTGCGGTTTAGGCGTGGTAGACAAAGAGGAAATTAAGGTGGTCGGTGTAATGTCAGGATTTAGTTGGGATAATTTTTTCACATAAGGTTAATAATTACTGTGCAATTTTCTTTTTCATATAATGTAAATAATGACAGCCTCTGTAAAGGATGAGTAGCCGATTGGGAAAAGAGAGGCTGTGGGTTCAATTCCTGCACAGAGGCAAATGTTTTGATCCATAAATATTTGTTTCGGGTCTGGGTGTTGAGAGAGCGAAAGTCTCTCGTTGTTCTTGATACCCGCGACACAAGACTCGTAACTTACTGTGAGTTCAGGACTTTGTGTGTCTGTTGAATGTATTAAAATTTAATAAATTAATTTGTGTATGAGACCCAAATAGTTCTGAAAAATGAAGAAAACCTTCCAAGTGCATATCGGACTACGCACTAACACAGACACTGACAAAGACACTGAAGCATAAACTTAGGTAAGATTTATTTTCCTTGCCTTTACTTTGGCAAAAGTGGAAATGATCTCCTTTAAATCAACCGTTTTAGCTACTACATGCCATCCTAGCGCGCCGTAGGCCGTCGCTTAGTTCGCCTTTATGAACGGGCCCGACCTGGTTAAATGATTCAATTCGCAAACATATGGGTGCAAACGATCAAACCCAGACATTTTCTATAACACCTAATCCTATAAAGCGGCTACAACGTTGTTAAATTTAGTTTTTTTTGATACAAATGTTAGACAACGTCCCAAATTGTTGTTATATGTATTACTTAGCGGAACTAATCGTCTGTTTGTGTGTTTAACAATTTCTATATTGTATTGCATTTTGTTATTTTACGAATGTGAATTACATATGAATGAATATATTACATGCAATTTAATTTTGAAACCATGTGGAAATACGAAAGTTTAGAATAAATCCTCCATACAGGGTCATGGCTGATAAACCGAAAATATAGTGTACCTACTTTTGGTAATGGGTGAAATTTTTGGCCTTTTTTTAAAATGCCAAGTGACATCCTGTATTGCATTTTGTTATTTTACGAATGTGAATTACATATGAATGAATATATTACATGCAATTTAATTTTGAAGCCATGTGGAAATACGAAAGTTTAGAATAAATCCTCCATACAGGGTCATGGCTGATAAACCGAAAATATGGTGTACCTACTTTTGGTAATGGGTGAAATTTTTGGCCTTTTTTTAAAATGCCAAGTGACATCCTAAGTGATGCAGTAGGCAAGTAGTCGACTGTGAAGCGTGACGCTGCATATTCGATCCCCGTGTCCGTACATGAAGAAGAATTAATTCGTTTATTATTTATGCAATCAAAATAGCGCTTTAGATAAGTCAGTACAAAAATAAAAGAAAAATATTATTATGTAGGTATCACAAACTATAACAACTCATGTATACATAACCAACACTGACGGCCTCTCGCTTACGAGGGACCTACCACCTTGTTGGATAATTATCACCTATTGGATAATTTTCAGTATTATCTTGAGAGACCGTTAAAAATGTCACACGCTAAATCAAAATCAATACCAACACATCAATACAATTACGATTCACGCACAGAATCACAATTTTAATCCGACAAAAACCCACAAGCGCAAAACTAGAAAAAAATGAAAGTCATGTAAGCAGAGTTAAGCCAATTTGGCGGTCGGTGGGTACAAAGCGTCGCCCGCGGCGTCGCCCGCCCGTGTTTTGGAAATATTTTGACATTAACTGCCGGCTTTGTTGAGAAATAGGGTGTCCAGCTTGGAGGATGTGGGTGGATATTCCTGGATAGAAAAAATATAGGAGAAATGTGGGAAAGGGATTGTTTATCGAATGTTTGTTTCTTTCTTGTAGCACAAATTGGCAAACGCGCAATTGGGTGGCCTGATGGTAAGTCATGCCCACCGCCCATTGAACATTCACAATACTTGAAGAATCATGGACGCATCGCCGAACGTAAAGGAATGGGATTGGGAAGTGGAGAACGTTTTGGGTCTCCGAATATTCCCACTAACCGTACGAATACGCAAGGTACTACTTCACATTAGTTTTCTATAAAACTGAGTGACCCGGTCGAGTCGGCTCATTCACGACGTTGAGCCAATATAGCGTAAAGTAGCATTGGATAGCTATGAATAGAAGGAGAGGAAGGTCTTTGCTCAGAAGTGGGATGATATAGGTTAATAAAAAAAATATCTAAATATCACACTATAAATTAATAAATATACTTTAGAACTTCATTGATTGATGCAAATTCAACACTGAAATTACCGATAAATGCTTTTAAATAAGTGTCCTGTATTTAAATTAAAAGATGGTCATCCGAATAGTCGTAACAGGCGGCGATGCTTGCTGCTTTAAATGTTTTTGTGAGGCTCGTGAGATTTACGACGTTCGATGAATGGTTTACGGCTCTGTAAGATATCAATTAGATAAGTGCTTTTCCTATGTGTTAAAAACGGCTCAAGTTAAATCAAATTTTACGAGAGACTGAATTTATTTAATCCACAAAACCTGTGAATACCGAAACACTTTTTGAAACCGCTACAATAATGTAACACGTGGAGCCTATGAATAGGTGAGTTAAGTCTTATAACGGATTTTGGGAAATGTAGTCTTATGTTAAAACTCCTCTTTTTTATCCGGGCACGTTAAAGTGATTGATGACACCTGTTGGTAAGCGTAGTGCAGTCCAAAAAACTAGCGACCACCGACAAACAATGAGTTTATGATCACCAGAGTCATGCCGGCCTGTATCTTCGGATGTAGTCTTCGGAGAGGGAAGAAGCAAATCGAGAGGCGACAGGACAGATGGACGACCGATGCAGGCACAGTAATACAAAGATTTACCGTTATATCCACCCCAATCCACCATCAAGTCAAGTCGCAAGCCCATCTGGAGAACCGGATATACACTGGCTGACCCTGGAACGCGATCCACACAAAGCGTGTGGATCACTATGGCAGGTTTTAACCCCATGTGTACACACCATGTGTGTGTATATATTTGCGGAGTCTCTCGTTTGCCTCAGTGCGGGAATCGAACCCATGGCCTATACTAATGAAAGGGACTAGGTCTTAGATCATCAAGCTGGCCTAATGTGGGTTGGTAGACTTCTTGAATTCGAATTCTTTATAGAAAATTCTTAGGTGTAAAGATTTTACGATTTTTTCCTTTAAAGGAATACACCATTACACAAATAAGCTAACGCCTTTATCTCTGAAGAGGTAGGCAGAAGTGCAATTACTGCTACACCCAGGTTTCGCCTCGCTTATTTCCGTCCCATGTGTAGACATGACATGCTGGACGCAAATTCCAAACTCGAGCAATGCATGTGTGACTTTCAAATCGTAAACTGAAACACATATTGTGATTGACATAGGAATCGAACCCAGGTTCTTTCGGTTCTCAGCTTCAGTACGCAGACTAATGAGGCGATCTCCAATATAAACTACAACAAACTTAAAATACAATGTCATCTCTAAAGTAAAAAAAGGTGTCATAAACAATTTTAAGAATAAATAAGTGCAGGTAACACCGGTAGCAGAGTACTGTTTGTTCAAAACAATCAGTCGAGAGCTCTTATTTGTGTCCATTGTGAGTTCAAACAATTGAAATACGAAAAAAACTGTCCTGTGTAGCATAAATTGTCCAGTTTAATTTGACCCTTGTTCCTTTAAGGATCGTTAGTCACCGGAGTTCTTTGTAAATTGGATTTTTAAAGATTTGAATTTTAAATATTATCCAATACATTTTGAACTCTTTGGTGTATGTTATTGTTTCGAGATGAAGGTCAGCATAAAATTGTTGTAACTAAATATTATTGACTTTTATCCGTTGCATAGTTGTGTGAGAGATTTTTTTTAGTAATATGAGAGTTTTTTTTAGTAATATGAGAGTTATTTTTAGTAATATGAGAGTTTTTTTTTATCCGAGCACTGGTGGTAAGCGCAATGCACTAATACTTGAGTAAATAGAGTAATTACAACTTCGATGAACTTCATGTAAAAATACAAGTAACGCCCGAACTTGGCCGGCACACTGCCGTGTCTCTCAATACACTATTATGGTTAATAAGTGTTAATACGCCGATATAATTGTGTACACGGCCATTAATTATAACACATAGTTATTAAATAACTACCTCAATATTTCTTATCGAGGTATGAAAACTGCACATATGTATATAGTAAAATCATGTTTTATGGATTTTTTTCATGAAAATGATTTTTTTTATCCGAGCACGGCAAAGTGACTGCACTACATCTGATGGTAAGCGTAATGCATTCCAGAAAAACCATCGATCACCGACAAATAATGAGTTTATTGGTGGTCACCACAATCATGCCGGCTTGGAACTAAGTCTGAGTCCGGCCTGAGTCTGTTTAAATTAGAAAATATCATAATAAATTGTTTACACGAATAATCTTAATTAGATTTTCATACGTTTAAAATTTTGATACAATGCTCATACTATGTTGACTCCCATTATTGGCCCTTTTTGGTAAAATACAGTATTTATTCTATGTAAATAACTAGCATTTGCTCGCGGCTCCGCCCGCGTGAAAGACTTTTTATACAACCTTTTATCCCTTATTTCATGTGTCCATCTATAAAATTGACTAAGTTTCATACAAACTTGCGACCCCTATTTCACCCCCTTAGAAATGGAATTTCCAAAAATCCTCTCTTAGTGCTCCCCTACACTCCCTGAGAAACCTTCCTACCAAATTTCATCTTTCGACGCTCAGTAGTTTCGGCTGTGCGATGGTCAGTCAGTCAGTCACTCAGTAACGGGAGAGTTTTATATAATTATATTGATAAATCAATATAATTATATAAAACTCTCCCATGATATGATAAATCATTTCTCGACTATTGATATCGTCAGTGGAAAAAGGCAAAAGTACTAAAGTACTTTACGGTAGAGCATTTAAAGGTGTTTTTACGATAATAATTCATAATAAGAATATTTATAGATATTCTTTTTATGAATAAGAATATTTATAGATATTTTGAAGAAAACAATATATATGTCTCAATAAAATATAATTTATACTGAAAATCTATAATCAACCTATAATCTATATGGATTTTTGTCGTAAAAATACAACTTCAAAACGCTCAGACACAGATTTCGCGTATTGGCGCTAAAGTATTTTTGCCTTTCCAATGACGATATTGTTGTAAATGTCATCTGATGTCCAAGTTGTGATGATCTTCATTCCTCAGTTCTGTTTACTTGTGTCAGCAAACGTAGATTTCGGTATATTCGCGTTTTCATTCAGCTGTAGGCATATTACGAATCAACTATTTTGCAAAATGTCTACGGACCGTTATTCTTTTATAAAATGTCCATTGAATTAATAACAATGTTGACTGTATTTTATTCCAAATGACATATAATAAATAATTGGAAAAATATTTAAGCGATCTGGATATTTTAAGAAATAGCTGTATCTGTAACCGACCGACCACTTTAAAATATTTGGTCAGTAAGGACCATCGCCAGTGTGTCATGACCTCTCCTGTAGTACAATTTGTATGGAGAAGTGAAGCAATAAAGAAATAAGATAGCCGACGTAACATGAGCTCCACTTCAGTAGATTTTACATGTAGGGGTCGTATGGTTTTAAAGTGGACCTTTTCAATTGTTTTCGGAACAATGCAGGACATCGTATTGTTTCCTTCATTACTGGCCAGTTTGCGGTTGACAGCTGATGTTTGTCCGTTTGTTCAAATAAAGGAAAAAGAAAAAATGCTTTTGAATTTCGAACGCCTCCGCGCTTTGACGTTTCCGCGGACTCGCGCGGGAAAAATGACATCTGTCATGTTCCCGCCATAAATTATCGTGTTGTTGGCTCGAAGAAAGCGCTGCCGCCATTGTTGAGTGGCCGATATTTCCTGCCGTGAAATACAAATAAACCAAATCGGGTGTGAGTTTTGAGTTTTATTGTATAACGTGTTTGGACACGTGTTGCGAAATGTTTAATGCCAGGTGTAATGATGTGAATTAATATTTGTGGCTTTGTGGGAGCGCGTTAACATGTGTTTTGTTAGTGCTTTGTGCTTTTGTGTCGAGAAAAATAAAGTATCCAAACAGGGTTTGGTATAATAAAACGTTTTACGAGATTTGAGACTTTTGGGTAAATTAAAATCGTTTATTGGATTATAATATTCGAGTTTCCCCAAATTTTACCACCATAGTTCGTACGCCTTTACCATGGATTCCAACCCATTTACGATTGTACAACAAATAAATGTTACATATTATAATCCTCGAACCAACTGTAATATTAAACCAATTAACAATACCCCACATCAAAACCCCTAAACAATGATTCCTGTGGTCGGATACTAAATAAACGGATTCACCCCCATCCCCTCGTTACTCGTATAATCTGTTTATGGTTGTTTTACAACCCCTGTTATGAGATTCTGTTCTATTGTTGCGGTATTATTGTTTATTACGCACAGTTACTTATGTATTTGATTATTTAATGCTTTGTGGCTACTCTGTAAGTAATTAAAAAAAGGATTCAATATTTCATACTCCGACATGTTTATTTCAATGATTTAGTTGTGATGCTGTAACCAGTTTTGTCTATAGTAAGAAGCTGGTCCGACCAGGATGGATGTCCTACAAAAAGAGACGTTAAGTGAGGGTTTATGATGACCTACATGATGATGATGATGATTAATTACGTTTCGTGAAGTGAATGCCCAATAAGTTTACCGTAGGCCCAAAAAATCCAATCCAAATTCCTTTACTTGATGTATCAGCAAAGTAACAATCATTCTTCTGGTATTTATTGTGTGTATGTCCAGCCTGAACAGTTCAGGTGAATTTGTTTGTATGTGCCGGTCCTCCTATATAAAAATATAGTTATTTTTAAAACTCTTATTAGAGTCTTTAGTTCATTGTAGTTATCTACATATTACTAAAATATATTAATAAAATAAATAAAATATGATATAATAATGTTATCTTAAATAATAATATTACATAAAACTACGTAATTCTCGAAGCTTGTCGAAGATCCTACGAGATATAATTTTATACGCCATTCAGTTTTCAGTTACATAGAAATGATGAAAATTACTGTTACTGTATAGATGTTTGCTTGATCCGATCCACTATCTAAGGCTAGAGACTGTTCATAAACTGATTGTCTTGTTTAGAGGATTTGAAGTTGTTATGTGGTCAAATTATAACCAAAAATAAAGGATTATCGTCGATGTCTGATAAACTTCAATTTTGTCGTAGTATAGCGGGACCTTACCGCCAAATACAGATGCAATAACTCTGTGTAAAAATAGACCGACTCTATGGCGTGTTGGGCGTTAGAGGTCATTTATATTTTGAGTAAAAGTAGGTGAAAAAGAGTACTAGTCCCCCATCAGTCCAGGATGCATTCTTCCCAGTCCACTCTTACAATACAAATGTTCAATTAAACGCATCCGAAGGCAATTCTTTTGAGCCGTCACAGCGACGACAAAAAGCGCGCGACAACAAAAGGCGACAACACAAATTACGCCGACATTTTACATAGAGCATGTGACAACGGACACGGAGAAACATTTGTTGCGCGCCCGCTATTGTGTTTTTAAATGTATTTATACTCTTATAATTTAGTCTGGGAGGGATTTAGGTGGGTGTTCGGGGGCCTGTTGGGCCGCAACCGTCGAGTTTCCTTCAGTTCGCTTTAACTTTGTATTGTTAAGTTCGTCATAACGATGCTTTATCATTTTTATGGAAATATGGATAGAAAATTCAGATATTAATGTATGTTTACTACTCCTTAGTCCACCTGCCCTTACCCCACTCGCAGTGGAGTCGGCACAACATGCTTTTTAACACGTTAAAGAAAGATTTGACTTGTAGTTTTTAGAACCAACTGCCCACTGGGGAGGACATTATTATTAATATGTATTAAATTAATGTGAATCATAATCATACAATTCAATTCAGAATTAGACACATTTAGGTAATTTGAGGGCCGATTTGTCAATGTCCGAATAAATTTTAATAGCCAGATAACCCATTAAATAGCCAATTTAGGAAAATTGATATAAAATGATGCTCAACCGACAAAGTAATGGTTTTATAAGTTACCATCGTATAATTTTTCGGATAAGTAACCGGATATTAAAATAATAAATACACCCATATAGTCACATACATAGTCCTGATCCCACACTAAGATACGAGTCTTGTGTCGTGGGTATCAGGAACTACGAGAGACTTTTCTTTAAATACTCCTTAAGATGCATAATATAGTACCACTGAAGTTTCCTTAATCCCTGCCTGGATTAAGCTTATTTATATTTATAAATGGCGCGTATATGGTGTTTGCTAACAAGATATTTACGCCGCTGGACTGGACTGGCCGAGGACCGGAGACGAAGTACCGCCCACCATGCACGGTTTTTGTGCGGCCGGACTGTCGATGATTTCGTTAAAACAGAATTCTGGTTTTAACATATGTAGTAGGTAGGACTATCGGGAAAAATGGGGGTCAGGTGTAGCTTCTATGAATGGTTTGGTAAATGGTAAATCCATGAAGGTTGTATAGTGAAGTGTGGATGAATATATAAGTGAAGTATAATCACGAGTAAAGCAAGTGTAAAAAAAAAAACTCGTAAAGATTAAAAAATAAAGATAGAAAAATAAAACCGACGAATTAATTATTATTAAGTGGATGTAGTTTTGAACTGCAAATGCTTTCTTACTACCTGGTGTTCTGCTGGTCTAATGCCCGGGACCGTCTTCCTACATAATGATATGACAGTGGTATTAGGGCGACCCCGCTCTGACCCCCACAACCCACAACGGGAACCAGGTTTCGCGAATGCCTCATCTGTTAATCAGCAGAGTGTACCACGTGCAGGTGAGCTTTGCTTTGGGCCTGAGGTGTTGGTGGTCCACTAACACTATTTTATATTTATAAACTACTAGCTTTTGCTCGCGGCTCCGCCCGCGTGATCTGCTTATTTCCGGGATAAAAGTAGCCTACCACCCAAGTCAGCTCATACCCTGTCTGTATACCTTTCATCTATAAATATCATCAAAATTCGTTACTGTTTATCGTTGGTCGACACTATTCTTGGATTGCGCTACACTTACCATCAGGTGTAGCGTAGTCACTTTGCCGAGCCAGGATAAAAAAAAAAAATTAACTCCGAGTTTACCTTTATAAAATTTTAACCATAGACAATCTTATTTTCGGCAAAGGCGTTTTATCCTTAAATGCACATTGCATCACATTTGAGTTAAATTTAACGGATAATTTGTGAATTGACGCGAATTATTTTGGATTGGATATGTCATAGACGCTTGTGTAGTGCATTTGGTTCTAATGATATGCTTCAGTTAGCTTTTATGCGAGTTAACATTTTATTGTCCGAATAGATTGACATTTTGTAATTGATAATGTTTGAATAAGTCATTGTGGATTGTGGTCGAGAGTGCTTAGTTGTATGATTGTCTGAGAATGAGGGATTGGTGTTATATTCACTATTTTATTAAGTTGCTTATCCTATAGATCTTTACGACCTTATAATTTACTTACATTTTAAGTTATCTGATATTTAAAAGCATTGATCACGTTTTTTGGAAATGAGAGCGTGCATAAACAAATATAACTAAGACCGCATGTACTGTTTTTCAAGATTGCAGATAATGTATTCGCTGAAAGAGCTGCATCTAACCTATAAAAATAAACCTACCCAAATACTTTCATTAACATATTAGCCCTTTGTGGCCGTTCCGTATATTCTATTTATTGATAATAATAATAATACTAGCCTTGTATTATGTAGGACCCACTGCTGGGCACGGACCTCCTCTACTGAATGAGAAGTTAAGCCTTAGTCCACCACGCTGGCCTAATGCAGGTTGGCAGATTTCACATAACTTCGAAATTCTTACGGAGAGCTTCTCAGGTTTCCTCACGCTGTTATCTTTACCGTTAAATAAGCGATAATTAACAATTAATATACACGTAACTTGGAAAAGTCAGAACGTTTCGAACCTACGACATTCGTCTCGACAGTCCGTACCAATCGTCGCTGAGTTATCATTAGCATATTATCGATAGTGTATTGACAGATATTCCATTCAAAGTGTCAAGTATTTATTGTCAGTGAGCGAATCGTCGGTAAACGAAATATTGAAACCAGCCTTTACCGGCCTTCGACAAGACAATTTTGCCAAAATCGCCAGGAAAAACTATTTGTAACAGCGTGAGAAGTAAAATTATGTTTCACATAACTCTTCAAATTCAATATGTAGAAACTTAGTCAGCGACAAAATCCAATAAAGGCGGGATGCGAATAAAAAAACTCGCACCATAGACAAAGAGCGGGAAAGCAGTTTGCGGCACGTGGTGCGACCAATATGGCCGCGAATGCTGCTTTATTACTTTTATTTATATCATAACAGTATGTGTGAATTTGTATGTATATTTCTCTTATGTATGTCTTATTGAACATATACTTTCGGTTGGCTTTGTTTAGCCTCAGTGGAACTTGGGAATCAAACATGTATGTAGGGCTTAACAGTTAATGGAATAAGTGAATTGTGTAGTTAATACCTTAATCTCGAAAGGATATTTAAAGACGTTACCATGACAATGTACTTATCGCTCATGGTAACACAAAATACGTCTATACTGTACCTACTACGATATAAGTTATTTGGAACCAATTGGTGGTAGTAGGTACTGGTGACCCACACGCCTTGTGTGGATTGCGTTCCAGGATCAGAGTATATCCGGTTCTCACGACGGCCTGCGACATGATTTGATGATTTGTTGAGGGCGAGTATAGGGTTACATCCTTGTATCCCTGTGTCTACATTGGTCATCCACCTATTTTTTTTTCTCCGAGCACAGCAAAGCACTATACCTGATGGCAAACGCAGTGCATCCCATAAAAACCAGCGACCACCGACAAACAATGAGTTTATATAGTTTACCAGAACTATGCCAGCCGGTATAAATGCTTCTTCCCTCTACAAAGAGGAAATCGAGGGGCCTGCAACCAGACGCATGTTCCTAAAACCCAATTCAACGTTATTAATTTTGATCCATCACGGACCAACAATAAAAAGACAACGAAACAAACTAATGTTATTAGATGCTGAAGAGTAATGGGCATCAGAAAATTGAAAATTTTCCCCGCGCGGTAAATCCACGCCAGTTTAGCATTCTGTACACAAAGAGTGTATCAGTGAGGTGATAACGAGCCGCCCGGCCCCCTCTACCCCCGGACACCCCCTCCCGAAAACCCCCCTGTATTAACAATCACAACAGCGGGGTAACACTTCGCGGCTCATCCCTATGTGTGGCTCAAGTTGTAGGAGAATGATTTAGACGATAATTATTTAATTTGGGTTCATAAGGATTGTGAAATAAGTTCGGCAAGTGTACTAGTTGCACCTCTGTCTACCCCTTAGGTTTACAGATTTTGATACTTACTTTTGTTGCAAACAAACAGTTAATTTTAGTTAATAGTTTCATGGTTGGAACTCTAAACCAAAGACTGTGAAATTATTTAACTAAACATAACATAAGATCACGCCTTTATTTCTGTAGGCATCTAATGCTGCCGTACGTTTCGCTTATTTCTGTCCTAAGATAGCAGAGTCGATAGCCATACCGAGCATGAATTCTAATTCCGGGCAACTCATATATGGTTATCGAATCGATGTGCTAACCAACCTTGACAGCAGTAAAGTTCTTTTTTTTAAATAAATAAATAAATGATTGCCTCGGTGGCGTAGTTGTATTGCGTACACGGTACGACTGCTATGCTGAGGTCTCGGGTTCGATCCCTGGGTCGATTGGGAAGGGGAGGGATATATGGGCTTTCGAATATCTCAGTCGCCGTACGAAACGCAGCAAGCCGCTACTTTACGTTGGTTTGGAGAAAGTGGTTACTACCCGATAGGGCCGTCCATTCATGCTGTAGACAATCTACCACTTACAGTATAAACAAAGCGGACTCGCGTCACGCATCTCACCATCACGATAGCGTACCTTAAGACATTTAGATATTTGAAATCTCCGCTCATCTTTACATAGTATAAAATGAAGTCGCTTCCGCTGTCTGTTCGCTTAGATCTTTTAAACTATTCAACAGATTTTAATACAGTTTTCAACTACAGATAGTGTGATTCATGAGGAAGGTTTAAATGTATATCACACTATGACCCATTGGAGCAGAGCAGTAACATGCAGGTGAGACCGTGAGGGATAGCTAGTAATTTATAAATGAAAATAAATTGATCCCGCTTCTCGCACCTACCTTGGGGCCTTCTCAAACAAAATCCATTACGGCAAGGGCGCGCCCTTTGGGGCTAAATTTGTAAACAGCTAGTTATTGTGGCGTAGGGTATGTCGGGTGTGCCGCCTTTTTGTTCAAACCACCGCTTACACGCACACCAAGCAATAAAACTGGGGAATTACCAAGCTATAGGTTTATATTTGAGTCGATTGAATTGTAGACTAAGTGATAATAGTGGACTAAGACTATGAGACTAAGGCTGAAGGTATAGAACAAACTTAGACTTAAGTCGTTTTGTACGAAAATGACTTCGTTAAGCCGGAATAATCCGAGTAAGTCGCTCTCCTGATGGTAAGCGTCACGCCTGCCCATAAAAATTAGCAGCACCACTCAAAACTTTGAATTATAAAGCACTACATGACACTGCACTGCGTTTATCATTTGGAAATATAAGATGAAGTCTTATAATGCCCAGTAATTCCACTGGCTTGAATACCTCGCAAACTGGAATATAACAGTACTTAAATGACCTTTAGTTTTTTTATATACTAGCTCGACAAAGTGATTACACTAGAACTGGTATTACGTACAATGCAGTCCAAATATTATGTCGATGGTTAAGACATATTGCATCTCTCGATGTTCGGCAGAATTATGCCGGCCTGAAGCTATTAGATATGCATTGACTGACACTGGAACGCGACTCAGTTTTTCACCATGTGGATAGTGGTCGCTTTCCAATCGAACACATTTATACCACTAGCAATATGGTGAAATATACAAAGCGATTATGCTTACCCAGACAGCCACTCTACATATCCCATGCCGTCTGCATCCAACATTTTAATAACATCCAGCCAACATCCATCATTTCAAAGCAATCTAAAAATGTACAAAAAACAAAACTCATTATATATCTGAACACAAATATCTAACATCATTATCTTGGAATCGACAAAAACTGCCTTGTCTATGAAGAGAAAATAAAATATTCTCTACAGCCACGGCATAGAGTAGTAATTTCTCATGGCGGGAATAAACAATTTCGTTGTTACCCCACATTAGCTATAGAAATTTATAAAAACACCCAATAACACGCGTTAATGGCGGTCGAAAATGCAGCTGTTGTCTATGGGGAAAAAAGAGGCCGCCTATTGGTCGGTGCGGGAACATTAACCGCATCTGTCAGTTTCATATTGTCTATGAACTCAAGATGGGCGTACACTTACACGACTCGCATATGTCGTTTCTACACAAAAATTCTAAAATGGTTGTCTTTATTATGTTCTGTTAGAATAAATATTAGACATGTGACAATAAATATTATGTCATGTTTTGTTGTCCCGATGAATGCTTTGGATTACTGCTTGATACGTTAGTAACATAATTTAAAAGTATGTTTTATTCCAGTAACAAAAGGAACCAAACGGCGCAGAAGTATAAAATGTTCACATAGCTTAAACGTTTTAAGCAGTATCTAAAATATAACACTGAAAAACAATTTCCGTAGGTCTCTTTGGAGTCGGTGTGCTGCTTTCAGTCGACTGAAATTATTATTTTTGACATAAAGTGTTATTTTTTATAGTCTGTTTTTAAGTTTTGTTAAAACATATTTAATTTTTTAAATTCTTAGTAGTAGAAATGGTTATGGTTATGGCATGTAAATTCCAATACATTAACCAATCGCAACGAAGGTTATCCGTTGAGGTGTCTCATTTTTATACTCCGGTCTCCGTCATCAGATTATAAAAAAATATGGGACCGCATCGCCTCCCGTTTAAGAACCTAGCCTCGTATATCACAGGCATTAACATCAGCTGCTAAATGAGTGATAACAAACTGAAATTACAGGACTTGATTAGCTTTACTTGAATCTCTGTCTTTCCGCTTGGTACTATCTCGGCTTCGTGCCAGGGTCCCTTCTACCTAGACGCTTCCACTTCACCAGATCGTGAGCATCCTCTAGTGAGACCATTGGTTCTCATGTTTTCCTCTAATAAAGTAAAAAATCTAAATTAATTATTTTTAAAACTATAAAATATTACAGGTATGTTGTTTGGATTGCGTCAAAAAACTCTACCACCAGTTTGGAAGGCTGTTTCGCTAATCCATGAATGTTAATTATAATTAGGAAAATTGAACGGGAATAAGTAAAGCTAAAATTTAAAACAATATTTGCCTTTTTAAAGAACTTCACAGAGCTGCTATTCGTGAAAAATCGCTGAAAATGCCAAGTCATTATACAAGCGACAGATTTGGGTAATAGGATTGTAATATGAGGTATTTTATTTTTAATTAAAAATAAATATTTTATAAACATTATTTGCTTATACATCATATTTAATTTACTTCTAGTATAGTCAGTGGCCATAGATAATACACAAATGTCATTTACAGAGCCACAGTAAAAAGCACAAACGCGAGCGCAATGTTGTAATTCAATAAAAATATAACATCGAAATGAATTAATAGCTATGTGACATTTGTCACAATGGAAGTTATGTTGTTAATGAACGTGCCATGATGTATTTTACGACAATTTTATTGAATTCAACACTAAGTTGCGGCAATGTGGATTCGTTAGTTGTTATTAACGCAGCCCGCGCCATTGTAGTGACATTTGACAACAGTAGTGTCGGTTTAATTAAATGTAACTACGATATAATTATAGGTTGATTTCTTATTTTGAACGCCATATTGGTTTTGTATTTAGACGTGAAGTGAATTATTGACCGGTGTTAATTTTTATTACCTTTAATGACGAGACAATGTAGTGTCTCTCGTATGCGAGAGGCCGTTTAAGACTACTTAAATGCCGGATCGATTACAACTCATCTATGAAACGCCCAAATCCAAGTTTATTTTGACATCCCAAATCAGGCATGTGATTACAAGAAGATTTAAAAGGTGGTAGTTCCCCCTTATGCGAGAGGCCGTCTGGATTGGTACCACCGCTTTATCTATTTCTGCTGCCAAGCAACAGTGTATAAGTACTATTGTGTTTCGGTTTAATGGACATTGAAGCCAGTGAAATTACTGGGCATTATGATTTAACATCTTATGTCTTAGGGTGACGAGCGCAATTCAGTGCCATGCAGTGCTTTATAATTCAAAGACAATCAAATAAAAAAAAAATAGTAGAGTCCCATGCAGTGAGTTTCATGAGATAGAATTAAGTATAAAACAATGTTATAAAAATGAGATATGTAAATCCGGTGAATGGTACAGTGGTGCACGTTAATTGGGGAGGCGAGGCTGCGTGCCATATCGCGTCGTCCGTCCGTCCCACCTCCACAAACAACCATCTATATGTTAATATAGTTTTATGAGCCTGCCGAGTGCCGAGTGACACGTCACACCACGAATTATACGCTGGATCGCATTACGAGTAAGTACAATTTTATTAGAGGACTCTTATATGATTGAATGATGAGACGAGCAAGGCTCTCGGCTGGTTGTAAGCGCCACGCCTGTATATAAACAGATGCACACAGAACTTTGAATTACAAAGCACTGCATGGCACTGAACTGCGCTCGTCACCCCAGGTATAAGATGTTAAGTCTTATATAAGTAATTTCATTGGATTCAATGTCCTTCAAACCAAAACATATCAATGCTTACACACTGTTGCTTGGCGGCAGAAATAGACAAAGCGGTGGTACCAACCCAGAATGGTCTAAGATCCCGCGGAACATTGACCTTCACCCATCTGTTTACCGGATGAAAATAGTATTTTAGGGTATAAAAGGTGTTGCTGAACACATACCAATAGGGTTGCCTAAAAAAATATGGTCAAGGATATTGTTCCCCGGGATCTTGTACTAGAAGGACATACCACCTTTAAAATAAATTAAATTTCTTCGCCACTTTAAAATAAATCTATTGAAAATATCAACAACAAAATCTTAAAAACAACACGCAGCTGAACTATCGGCTTTTCGTTTCAAAAATAAAAGAAAAGCCAATGCAAATGAAAGTTAGGTAGTCGGGTTTCAAAGATGCGGGGGATTCTTTAAAATAAGGGTTGCTTTTGATATACGATAGGAGCCAAGTGACTGGGAGTCGAGGCTAAGGACTGATGGGAGTTTATTTTGTGTATATCTATAGCCCCCGTGGCGCAGTGGGTGAGTGACCGGCTGTGAAGCGAGAGGGCGTTGGTTCGATTTTCGCACCGAGAATAATGATTGTGTGATCCACAAATATTCGTCTCGGATCTGGGTATTGTGGCACCGCAAGTCTCTCATAGTTCTTGACACCTATGATACTGGTTTAACCCAGTGTGGGGTCAGGACTATGTGTGTGACTGTTGAGTGTGTTTAAAAAAAATTAAAAAATCTATTAATCTCTTGTGGCGCAGTGGGCAAGTAGCTATCTGTAAAGCGATGGGCCTCGGGTTCCATCCCCGTACTGAAACAAATATTTGTACGATCCACAGTTTGCAAAATTTGATTAAAATCGATTCAGTAGTTAGGAGTTCATCACGGACAAACAACGCGACACGAAATTTTTATATATAAAGATTTCCTAAACAAAACAATACCAAATGCCCATCATCATTGGACCACAAGTAAACATGTGTGTCTATGGTACGTATATAAATCAGTAGAAAGTGTCGTGTCACACCCCCATACAACTAACCGAGTTATAAATTGTAATGCCAATAATCTCCGGAGTGTATTAACAGGACGCCTCCAAGGGGACTATTAATCGAGAGGATGGGGTCGCAGTTGTGGCGGGAAGTAACCTCATGACTGGGAATTATTATTAAATCAGTAATTTAATCATTCAATATTTTTTACTTTTATAACATAACATAAGTTCACATGTTAGCCTCGATGGAAAGGTCTGCCTTCTGCCTTACAAATCGTACACCCCTGGTTCGCTTAACTAACTTTCATCCGATGTGATAGACATTGCCTGTCGCTATAGGAAATAAATTCTAATCCGAGACTACTCAAGTGTAATTTTTCGGATAGCAAACCTATACACAAATTATTATTGTGATTCGTTTCTCCTCAAAATAAATGATAAAAAGAAAGAGACAAACCGATTAAACTGATTTAAAAAGTTTGATAAACATCCGCGTCTTTACTATGGATTTTAGTACTTTTTGGATTTACGACCGAAAATTTACTGGTACTTTCTACAGACATCCAACAATAATCTTGGCTAGCGCATATTTTTAATACGAGTGTTCGCACTTGAACTAAGAAAGTCATAAATAGTCTTTTAAAATCCTATCATCTATTAGCTACTAATATTATAAAAATGAAATATTTGATGTTTGTGACTTTAGGAATTGGGATAATTGTTAATTATTCACGCATTAGAAATGAATATGACCGGGATAAGGACATAAATTTCTTCTTATCATAGAAAGTCATATATGAGGGCTGAGCTGCAAGCAAAAGATGAGTAGTGCTTTAAATGATTAACCCAGGCTTGAATCTTCTAGAATAGTTGAAAGCTAATAGACTGAGGTAAAAACACATACTTATAAGTACTACACTATCTACCAGCAGGTAGATCCCTCGTGTGCGAGAAGCAGATGTGTAGGTTAAGTTTTTTTTTTTTTTTTTATATTGCATAGGCCGGCAAACGAGCAAGTGGGTCACTTGATGGTAAGTGATCTCCACCGCCCATGTACGCCCACCACCAGAAGAATAATGGGCGCGTTGCCGACCTTAAAGGAAAGGGAAAATTAGGGATTGGGAAGGGGAGGGGATTTGGGCTTCCGGATATCTCACTCACCGTACGAAACGCAGCAGCAAGCCGCTACTTTACGTCGGTTTTCTGTGAGACAGTGGTGACGACCCGGTCGAGCCAGCCCATTCATGCTGTAGACAAAACTGTCTGCAGCGTGGCTCTACCACTCACTAAGTACCGCCACTTTCTCTATATTTGCTACCAAGCAGCATTGTTGTGCTCCAATTTGAAGCAAATGGAATCTAGTGACAACATATAATATAATGACAAAGGTAGTGCAGTATCATGCTGTTCTTAACAAAACAAAGTTGTATGTGGTGTTAGTACTATTTATGAGTTAGCTTGGCTGTTGCCATCAGACGGGAGACCTGCTCCTCCCACGATTCAGGCGAATAAAAACATATAAACTATATTACCGACCCCATTCGAATAGAATACCAAATTAAATCGATCATTTATCCACTTACATGGTGCCTGATTGCCGGTTTTAGTGATAAGACCGCCACTTGTGGCACATTTATTTCTTTGCTGTTTATTGTCTATTATTGTTTTCTTTTTTATGTGTGTGTCTACAATAAACAGTAACTATATATCTATCTATCTACATGACTTTATTTCCCGCTAACTCTTATAAACCCGCTACTGTTCCCGCTCTCAGTAGCACCGCACGGAGGGTCGAACTCACTCATGAGGGCAATTTGTGCCAGATATCACCTAATTGTATTCCGCCGCGCCCAAAGTGCATCACTATGGGCCGGTTTATATTTAATTATGAATTTATTGTACTTATACATGGGGGTTGTGTTACGGTCTCACTAGTGATTGGTGATTCAAGTTTTGGAACATTTGAAAACAAGTTTTAGTTGAATGTGATATCTTAATTATATAAATAATAAATGCATTTTACTATTTTTTTTATTTGATTCAACGACGAGACGAGCAAGGCACTCGTCTGATGGAAATAATAATAAAATCTGCCTATAAACAGAAGCAACACCACACAGAACTTTGAATTACAAAGTCCTGCATGGCACTGAACTGCGCTCATCACCCCGAGGCATAAGATGTTAAGTCTTATAATGCCCAGTAATTTCACTGGCTTCAATTTTCTTTAAACCGAAACAAAGCACTGCTTACACATTGTTGCTTGGCGGCAGAAAAAAGACGGCGCGGTGGTATCAACCCAGACTGCCTCTCGCATACGAGGGACCTACCACCAAGTAAAATATGCATTTACAATTTTATAAATAACTTAAAAAAAATCTTCATTCTTATCTCCGACATAATATTATATGAACTGTTTTAGACGACTCTTTTTGCTTCAAATATTTTTTTAGTGATGATCACATATAAATTGACAGCCTTCGTGGCGTGGTGGGCGAGTAGCCGGCTGCAAAGCGAAAGGCTGTGGGTTCGATTCCCGCACCGAGATAAATATTTCTGTAACAGATATTTGTTTCGGATCTGTGTTGTGGGACCGTATGTCCCTCGTAGTCCCTTATATCCACTTACAGGTTATACCTAGTGTGGGGTCAGGACTATGTGTTTGACTGTTGATTGATGATCCTGGAACGCGATCCACACAAGGTGAGTGGATCACTATGGCAGGTTTTAACACCATGTGTCCGGTGCAATGTTAGAAGCCTACACCTAATATTGGGTAGACAAGGGCTGAAGACAAAGGAGCATAGAGTACATAATGGAGTTAAGAGTGCCCTGATTGGCTCATCATCGGTGATTAGGTTGCCGATGATTGAGTTATGTAAACGCTAACAAAACATTAAAACTTTAAACTAATATAATTTCTGCAAATCCTCAGACCATATTAATTCTTAATATGCCCTGAATCTATGGTAACGATGTCCATAAGTAGAACACAAAAAATCTCATACCGTACCAACAAAATGGCCGCCACTAGAACCAATTAAAAACAGATTCAAAAACCCTCGCCTTTATCTTAAAAAAAGAAATCGAATATAATATACAACCCTCACCTACTTTATTACTGGCCGATAACAAACTAATCTTCAAAGGGATTTTAAAAAGTATATTTAAAAAACTATAAAAACACGCTTACGTCGGCCGCGTCAGAAGCGCCGAGTTAATAAAACTGGCCAATTTATGTTCCGGGGACGAGCGGTAATGCTACAACAACATTATTGGGTGGTGTGCGTTGATTTTTTTTCGTTGGCACCACTGTATATGCGCGGCTATGTATAATGGTTTGAAAAAAGAATTAAATTTGAAAAAAGAACTCGCCGATGAGGTAACGGCCGAGGCGCGGTTGGCGCGTTCGTTTTTTAAGGCCCCGCCGCGTCGACGTGTGTGGTCCGCTGGTCCACGCTCGCGCAGGGCTGCACGGACCGCAGCGGTTCACGGTAAGTTGAAATTATAGTTTTTAGCGGTATGTTTTTTAAGAAAATGCACAGGAAAAATATTTTGATTCAAACATTCATATGCCTTTTATAGACCGATGTTTTATTTTAGGTGCTTTTTCAATCCAGCTAAATGAGTTACAACATTGTATTCTCAAGTAATGTTCTTCAAAGTTAAAATAATTTTTGTGATGTTATTTTAATACGTTGTTCTTTGTTAATTCGGCAACGCATTTTGGATTGTTTTGGATTTATGGGCTTACGGCCAGTGGTGATCAGTTACCTACTATCAGGTGTCTCACTTGCTCGTTTGCTGACCTATGCCATAAAAATCATTGCTTAAATTAATGTTATATGTAAATAAAGTAATGTTAATAAACAAAATTAAATTAATTATTTTTCTTGGCGATGCGTTAAAATTCTTATTTATAATACTTTATCCGACGACGTAGGTACCCAATTATACCCAACTGTCTCTAAATTATACCATTTTGAAGTGAAAATTGCAATGCTTTATTTATTTTATTTCAATATATACTAGCATTCCACTCGCGGCTCCACCCTCGTCACATACTAAGCCTTCTACCCCATTTCTCTCCTTAGAGGTTGAATTTTGTAAACCGCTTAAAGCATTTGAATTTTGACTTGGTATTAAAAGTAAGTATTTATACCAAGTCTTCAATAAATTTGACCAAAAAATATTTCTGATATAAACTTTGGGGTTTGTGAGATCCCCCCCAAAAACCCTAATTCCTATACTTTACGGTTTGGGCTGGCCGTTGATGGATTATCAGGACTTTGCCTTTTTTGTATTCCTATTTTTTTTATATCCGAGCGCGACAAAGTGACTGCACTACACCTGATGGTAAGCGCGGTGCGGTCTTCTCTTTAAGGATTATAGACACGACAGGAGAACACAACGTCACCTGTTTCCCGCCAAAGTTATTTCCTGCCCAACAAGTACATCGATTCTGTTTTAAATATAGATAAAGACACTAGAATTTATAAATGAATTGCGTACTTAACAACTTAAAGATGAAGGACTTTGAAATAGTTGCTAACGCTGGTTCTGTGTTATTCCATTTTACTAGGTGTGTCTCGTATGTGAGAGGCTGTCTGGGTTGGTACCACCGATTCGTTTATTTCTGCCAAACAGTGTTGTGTTCCGGTTTGAAGGACATTAAAGCCAGAAAAATTACTTGGCATTATTCTACATCACAATTGGACGTAGTTACCCCAACAGGAATCAACCTACAGCAAGTTCAAATGGATATACTGATTTTGTTTTACCAAATTAATTATTTTAAATTTATTTTAATATTGTATTTTTTTACAAAATCGTACTTGCAATATGTTTCTTGCCCGGTTATCCAAAAAACTACGAGATAAAATTAGTTTAAATTATTGAATTTAATAAATCAGAATCAGTACCTATCTCTATTTGAACTTGCTGTGGGTTGGTTCCTGTTTGCGTAAGTAGGTCCAATTTAGGTCTAGGGGCGACGAGCGTAGTCCAGTGCGATGCAGTATAACATAATTCGAAATTGTTATTGGTGCTACTTCTGTTTCTGGGCAGGTGTGTCACACACCATCAGGACAAAAAAGGCTTTTTCAACGAAAAATGATATTTTATCATGTTATATTATGCAACAGCAAATTAAAAACACAAAAACACCTCAGCACGACTGAAAAAAGCATTTACATTGCCATCTATAACAATAGCAGTTTAACGGTTCAATGAAAATGCTCTTTTATTAAAAAAAAAAATACTAAAGACCAAAGCGTTAAACGTATAAGTTCAATGAAATGCTCTTTTATTTAAGAAAATATTACCAAACACTAAAGCGTTCAATGTATAATACTAGACGGACTGTTTCGAAGTAAAATTGCGTCATAACACGGGAGTTTGACAGCTGACAGATAGGGATCGGGACACGCGTTCTAGTATTTCTATTCTAGTTTTAGATTATGTCTCCATCGATTTACAATGATTTTCCAATGTCGACTATTAAATAGCAATTACTAAAAATAACGATCAAAACGTAGACGCGTTCTAGTTAAGTGTAAGCGAGATGGTAATATTGAGTTGCGGTCAAATGACCGTAATTTTGTGGTGATCTCGCAGCCATTCTATTACTATACATTGAAGTTATTTCCAACCACATATTCCATTAAGCTTTAAAACTCGAAAATAATCAATAGTCTACAGTAAAATCTGAGAGGTAAAAAAATTCCAAAGTTTGCCAGCCCTAAGTTGGTTCATACCAAATTAACTCCGGCTTTCGGCCCGCCACAATAGGTACGAAATTCGAATGATTATTTGAATTTCGAAATTTTTCCCCCTTTTTATTCCTTGTGCCTTGGACAACGAAAATGCCTAGGTCTAGAAAGGTTTTTTAATTACCGAAAATTGTGACTGGCTATTAGTAAACGTTGCTAAAAATAAAAACAATTTAAAACCGTCAAGTGCGAGTGAGAAGCTAGTCCCTGAAAATTGGTCTCGGAATTTATTTATTATGTAAATTAAAATTGTCTTTGGTTGAAAAAGAAATTATTGTTGGAAACTCTACACAGAATCACAAGGATTTAAGAAGTTTCTTTTACTCGTTAATCTAGACTTTCTTGCATATAAAGTAAAAGAAAAAAAACGTAGTAATTGAAATTTTTTTATGGCCTCAATACATCAATGGCATTGAGTCAGAAGTTTGAACTATTAGTATTTGTCTATTTAGTTCTCAGTTCCAAATTCGACTTAACATCTCTAACTGTTCTTGGGAAAAGGGTCTGGACTGTTAGACAGACGGATGGGCACCATCCATATAAAATTATGGTATTTTAATTCGGTATCGTAAAACTAATTAGTAACGAAATATTATAATTTTATTGGTTTTTAATTATAATGCGTACCGAAAAGTTTATTTTGGTCATAATATTTTGATCACAAAAATTATAGGTATTTTGGTAGTCACTTTTTTATATAAAGTATATTGCTCTTATAAATACACATCATAATACTGTATTTTGCTACCGTAATCGTTCTTTCTTGGAAATTCAATCAAAAGCGTGTAAACAAATTATAATTCTTTAAGTGTTATTTATTAATGCAAAGATACTAAATCCATCAATATAATGAATACTTATGTGTATTTTTCAATACAATTTGTAGACAGTTTATAAAAATTATCGGATGTTTTAATAAATGTTCTAGTTAATATTAAAATAAATGTGGTCATGTCATAAATTGTATTAACAAGATTGTTAATAAACAATGAATATACAACATTACATTGACTGCAAGTTCTGTTATAAATACTGTAAGATTAGACACACAATATTGTATTTTTTCTTATTTGTCTCGGTGTGTGAATCGAACCCACGGTTTCTCATTTCATAACCGGCTACTCGCCACGGAGGCAGTGAGCACGCATGAATAAGTATTCAAAATATCTAAATCACAATTTGATTACCTGAGACCCACTTACATGGAATTGTTGAAATCCACGTATCCCAAATGTCCCCGACATATTCGTAAAACCGTTTAATTATGATTTCTGAAACAATTATCCGTTCCAGGTATATGTAATGAGTGCTCGGAAATTTCCACCGCCGCGCCTGTCCGCGCGTGCTGTATTTTTTGTCAAGAATATCGTATTAAACACTACACCAGAACATAATTAAAATGCTAAGTAATTTCTCTGTTATTACTAACATTCGTTCTGGGAAAGACAAGTGGCTTATTTGTGTAGAGAAAATGATTTTTTTATTTAATTGAATGACGAGACCAGCAATCGCTTGATGGTAAGCGCCACGCCTGCCCATAAACAGAAGCAACACCACACATAACTTTGAATTACAAAGCACTGCATGGCACTGAACTGCGTTCGTCACCCCGAGACAAACGATGTTAAGTCTCATAATGCCCAGTAATTTCATTGACTTCAATGTCCTTCAAACCGAAACAAAGCAGTGCTTACACACTGTTGCTTGGCGGCAGAAATAGACAAAGCGGTGGTACCACCGCAGACGGCCTCTAGCATACGAGGGACGCATAGCATACGGCGTCTGATTTGGGATGTGAAAATAAACTTGTATTTGGGCGTTTCATAGACTGGAGTTGTAATCGGTCCGGCATTTTAGTAGTCTTAAACTATTTTATATTTCCTATCGATTAGATGGAGAGAGTCATTTTGGGCATGACTGTGCAATCTAGATGAAGATAAGTTTTTTTAACAAAAACAAAACCGTTTTAATTTTTTTTAATTATTTTAACCAACTTTGAATCAGTATCATTTCTATAGCATTAACCGGAACATGAGCAAGTGTTTCAACTGATGGTAAGTGATATCCACCGTCCATGTACACCCACAATATAATAAGAATCAGGGCGTGTTGTCGACCTTAAAGGGAAAGGATAATTAAGGGATTTGGAAGGAGAGGGGTATCTGGGCCTCCAGATATCTCATTCACCGTTCAAAACGCAGCAGTGAACCGCTACTTTACGTCGGTTTATTGTGAGACAGCGGTAACCACCCGGTCGAATTAGTCGACTGAAAACTGGGTTCATCGTCTTAATGCCAATTCTACAGCGATCAATTAGAATTGCTTTGGATTTTTAAAATGTTAATAACCACCAATTTGCAGCTGGCGTTGTAATGACTTGCTATTAAGACAGTCTGTGATCGATAAAGAAAAAAACAGTTTTAAAGCTCGATGGATGCATACTTCCCTTCATGCTCATACGCAGTTTCCCGACCACATTTTTGCTTCGGTATTCCTGTTGCTTATAATGGAGGATACCCATTTTAAAAGAGTTTTTTTTATTGCAAAATAGATACAAAACAGGATAAATTGCCGGCGATTTATGAGTGTTTATGTGGATGCGCGCGCGCACGTCCTCTGCTAATGGTATAATTACGGCGTTGCCAGCTTCGTGTAATTGGCAATTAGAATAAATCGTTGCCAGCATGGCGGTCGCTTTTCGTGTAAAGGAATAATTCTATTCCGACGGGTTAGTGTATTAATTATTTTCAAATGATTTATTGGTGATGAGATTGTGGAGTCTAATTTATTTTATTTTTAAGACAATAATAAAAAATAGAGCAAAAAAAAATGTTGCCTACAAAATAGGAAAAAATTCGACTAGAATAAAATAAATGTGTATGACAACATATATAACCTGAGAAACCCATGAGGACTTGGGTCCAGTTCTTAGGAGAGGCGATCAGAAGTGTTTCGAGTTTTCAATCATACGTGAGTTGCCCGTGATTGAAAGTGGCCGGTATAGCGTTTGGCTCGCCATCTATCATATCATGGGAGTGAAATAAGCTCGGTCACAGAAATTATAACCGAAGTATACAAACTTAATAATTCACCATACATTTATATTAAAAGGACTGACATTTGATAATAATATCGTATAAAATGTTTCCGACGGGTGTAATATTTCAAAGGTAAATAAATTCTATTAACTTAAACATCTAATTACTTAAGTAATTACTCTATCATATCTATGTAATCTTTAATATTTAATAAAGTCCTCAATTTATTTTCTTTTTAATAAATTACATTGCGTAATTTTATCGGAGACTTGTCGAGTTTTAATGCTTGATATCATACGTGTGTAATCATCGATACTCGCTTGGAGTGACTGGTATTTTTTTATTTTTCTTTATCTGAATGACAAGACGAGCAGGTTCCTCGTCTGACGGTAAACCTGAAGTACTTGCTTCATAAACGGTAGCAACTGTACACACAACTTTGGATTATAAAGTACTTGACACTGCAATGCGCTCGTTACTCGAAAACACATAGATAGAAAGAAAGAAAAGAAAATCTTACAATGCCTAGTAATTTGATTGGTTTGAATGCTCTTCAAACTGAAACAGCATTACCTACTTACTTATTGTAGCTTAGCTGTAGAATAAGACAAAGCGACTTACCCAGATGGCCTCTCGCATACGAGACACCTGTCACCTAGTAAAATATTATTTAGGTATACTATTTTCTATGACGAATTAAATCACTCTAAATTTATGACCTTCTTGACTAACTTCAGTTCTAATTTGTGGAAGTGATTTCCACCGCCGATGAACACTGACAGTACCTGAAGAATCAGTTGCGTTGCCAACCGTAACGAAAAAGGATGCTTGAGGGATTGGGAAGGGGGTTAGGACCTATAGATATCTCATTCACCATACCAAATGGAACAGCAACCTGTGTACAGTTTACCGTGAGATAGTGGTAACAGCCTGGTCGAGTCAACCCATTCATGCTGTGTACAAAACTGTCTGCAGCGTGGCTCTACCACATGTATATTGTAATTGCCATTGGAAAACCGTAGGTATACTAATTCAGGTGACTCTTTTAGGGATACGAATCTGACTAATTAAGTTATTATAAATCTTCATTTAGAGTAATTCCCGAAAGTTGTGTTTTGGGATAACCCAGTTTATATTCAGTATGCTTGACGACAGCAATCGACGGTGCTTTTGCGTCGTTGGTTGTTCGAAAAATGCTTCAATTTAATATAATTTCTATATCTCAATATTTATTCAACAAAAAACATTTATAACCCAACAGACAGGTATACAACAATATTAATAGTTCTCTTTTGTGTTTTAACATTTTTCTGCTGGCAGTCGGCGCGGTGTCCTTAGTTTTTGTGAAAAAAACTACGTTATTTTGACAGCTCACAACAATGGCCGCTTACAAAATGGTGGACCGCATGCCGTGTCACTTTACTATAGTTTCAAATCTATACAATGTGAAGTCGTTCCTGTATATTAATGTATTAGAAATAACTGTGAATTGTATTTTAGAATCTAATGTTTGAAATCTGGCACTTATACGCCGTTTCAACTTTAATATCATAAACAATAATTATTCCTTCATCTTTATTTTGATAGGAATGTGATCAGTGATTTTTACTCACCCGACAGTCACGCACATAGTTCTGGCCCCACACTAGGTTAAACTTGTATCGTAGGTATCAGAAACTACAAGAGACTTGGGGGCCCACAACACCCATACCCGTAACAACCCATATTCGTTGATCACACAAAAAATTGATCGAGCCCACGGTCTCTTGCTTCGCAGCCGGCTACTCTCCGACTGTGCCACGTAGGCTAGGAGGAATATTAATTTAAATTCAATAAGAAAGGCTAATTCAATAATCATTCAAACTAAAATGTAAAAATTGACTTCGAAACTATAAATGTGTGCATTGACGAGTTACCTATTTTTCCGTCATACCCAATTATCAGATCCTAACCAAAATAACTACTGTCGTTGTAAGCTCTATTAAAAACTAAAACATTACAATCGCTGCATCGCCGCCGCAGTTGTAATGCGTACGTGGTAAACTTTTGATTTTTTTGATAGCATAACCCAGCAAACGAACGAGTGGTTCACCTGATGGCAAGTGATCTCCAACGTCCATGTAGGCCCACATACCAGAGGAATCATGCTTACGTTGCTGACCTTAAAGGAAAGGGATAATTAGGGATTGGGAATGAGAGGGGGATTTGGGCCTCCGGATATCTCACACACCGTACGATACGCAGCAGCAAGCCGCTACTTTACGTCGGCTGTCTATCGAGCCGGACCATTTATGCTGTACACAAAACTGCCTACAGCTTGGCTCTACCACTACCACTTTACAATTGACGTCACAAAACTGCTACTGAACCAATCTTGTTACAATACTGCTGTAGAAGGTTGTGGTAACCTAACTTACAGGTGCAACAGTAGCGGGTAGTCTCTGCAAAGGGGATTCGACTCTAACATGAGAAATACAGAACCTATTTATTTTACATCAAACAATTTTACCATCAATTTTATCGGTGTCCACTTTCTCATATTTATTATTTATACCGCAATAAAATATACAAAAGAGTAATCAAAGAGAAAAGAACATGAAAACGTGTGCGAGCATTAAATGTTTATGAACGAAATGACGTTTTATCATAATGTTTATGAAATATTTCGAATATTTATACAGTTACCATTGATGTTGGATGATCACATGTGGTGTTATGGTAATAAATTAGTAATAATAATACATTTACCATGGTTTTCTCTCTGTATACTTCTAGTAGCTTTTCCTCGCGGCTCCGCTTGCGTCATTTGCATTTTTCGGGGTAAAAAGTAGCCTGTGTTCATCAAGGATAATGTAGGATGCTAATGGTGTAAGAATTTTTCAAATCGGTCCAGTAGTTTTTAAATTTGTTAAATATATATGTATAAAAATTTACAAGATGGTAGGCCCCTCATATGCGAGAGGCCGTCTGGGTTGCTACCACCACTTTGTCTATTTCTGCCCCCAAGCAACAATGTGTAAGCACTGTTGTGTTTTGGTTTGAAGGACATTTAATCCAGTGAAAATACTGGGCGTCATAAGAATTAACATCTCATGTCTCGGGGTGACGAGCGCATTCCAGAATCATGAAGTGCTTTGTAATGCAAAGTTCTGTGTGGTGTTGCTTCTGTTTATGGGCAGATATGGCGGTTTTCATCAAGCAAGTGACCTCGTCTCGTCATTCAAACAATAAAAAAATATATTTTACAATTTAAATAAATTTGTTTATTACTCTGTTTACGTGTACTGTTTCAGTTTACCAAATAATTAAATTAGTGACGGCATAAAAACTCTATGGTCAGGTGACAACAATGGTCATAGACAAAAACTCTATCCTTCTCCGAGCTGTCACAGCAGACGACAATATTTTGGCGCGATTCGAAACGCGGTGGGTGTTAGCCCTAACGACAATTATCATACAAAAATCAACTTTAATTCTATTTCAATAACGTATATATTCCTTATTAAGTAATTTCCAAAATTGCAACGCATGCGACACGCTTATTAGGTCTTCAAGTCAAAATGTTACCTTTGTTGGCGATGCAAAGTTATGTTTGCGGTTGAAAAAACATTATTCAGTCACAAATGTATGATATTTGTTGTTATTGAATGGTTTAAGTAAAATTGTGGGTGCGGCTAATTGATTAGAAGGTAAGATTGATGTATGGATTTTGTCTTTTGAATGCTAAATCAATTATACCGTAAAGTCGGTCTATATTTAGCCTTGTTATAAGACGAAAATAATAGCACAATAACATTCTTGTGTGGATTTTTAATACATCTTTGGTCGGAGGATGACTGGTAAAATAAACGTGTAGTGAAATACCTTTACAGTTATTGGGGGAGAATTTGGTTTCATAAATGTAGATGCTGGTGGTAGGATATTCATATCCGCTCGGATAGCGACCACCGTACACATGGTGTTAAACATGCCATAGTGACCCACACATCTTGTGTGGATCGCGTTCCAGGATCAGCTCAGTGTATATCCGGTTCTTCCGATGGGCTTGAGACATGACTTGATGGTTGGTTGGGGCGGGTATAGGGGTACATACTTGTATCCCTGTACACATAATACATACAGTACTTACCTTGTAGCGTAGAAAATTCCACAACATTCCACAATAACATATTGTTCTTCTATTTTGTCTCTGCTATTTGTATATCGCACGTCATAGACAATGCTTGTTTACACCGGCACTAATTGTGCATTCTTGACGCCTCACCGCATGCTAAGTTTGTTTATTACGTTTCACCTGACCATAAACTCATTGTTTATGGTACAATACTGACATTGAATGGATCGTGACGAATAGTGAAGAAGAGAAGCTTTGTATATTTTTGATATACTTGATCTTAAAGTAAAAAGTATTGCTGTGATTTTATTTGGCCCAGTAAACGGCGGTTCCTAGCCACGGATAAGGTTTTCAAGATTTCAGTAGTTCATCACACTAGTGATGCAGTAGCCATTCGAAATTCTGACTGGTGTTGCTTCTGTTTATGGGCAGGCGTGGCGCTTATCATCAGGCGAGCGACGGCTTGTCTCGTCATTAACGCAAATTTTGTTCTATGTCGAATGATGATTTCCTACGTTTACGCGAATAATTTAAACAGATTTTATCGCGGTTTTTTTTTATTTTAATCCCGACGTTTCGAAGACTTTTCAGCCTTCGTGGTCACGGGGTGGACTGAGGTGTAGGTTGTCCCAAAATGTTAATGTTACATTATTACAGTGGTAGGCAGCGGCTTGGCTGTGCCCTTGGCATTGCCGATGTCCATGAGCGGCGGTGACCGCTTACCATTAGGCGGGCCACTTGCTCGTCTGCCTATAAAAAAAAAAAAAACAATAATTTTAAACTATGTCAGTACAATTACAATAATTTCAAATTGAAGATATAATGTAACATGAATATTTGCACCGGTTGGGGAATAAAATAATTTGGCCCCATACAGATACAGTTTAACGCATTTAGTTTAACGCATGTTATAGACCAGAATTATAACCAGACTCTAAAGAGGTCGCGTCATACATACACTTTGAAAAAAGAATAACATGACGCGGCAAAATGCGGCGGAGAAATTTTGTCCATTTAATTGTGGCTTTAGGGCGTTAAATTACAGTTTACCCGTCGGCCTTATTAGTTGTTTAAATGTGAAAACAGTTTAAGGCAAGTCAGTCTTAACTGTCCTGAAAGGTCAGCTTTATATCGTCAGTTTTTTATAGTCTAAGTCTGGTAAGCAAGTAAGCCGGTCACCTGATGGTTGTTATCCCTCTTCGGCAACCTCACTGATATATGAATCGCCACAGTAGAGTTGCTACTTCGGACAAATCTGCCCATTAATGCTGTAAAACTGTCTAGTGCATATAATTTCTCATAGACATATATTTGTTAGTTTAAAACGAGTAAGTGGGTCACTTGATGGTAAGTGATCTCCACCATCCATGTACGCACCCACAATACCAGAAGGGTCATGAGCTCGTTGCCGACTTTAAAGGAAAAAGATAATTAGGTATTGGAAAGGGGAAGGAGATTTGGGACTCCAGATATCCCACGCACTATACGAAACTCAGCAGCAAGCCGCTACTTTACGTCGGTTTTCTGTGAGACAGTGGTAACGAGCTGGCCCATTCATGCTGTAGACAAAACTGTCTACAGCTTGGCTCTACTACTCGAAAAAAAAGTCATAGACATTCGATTTTTCACCATGTAGATGCACTAACATTAAATAAAATTCTGTCACCTTAAGTTTAGTTTATTTTACGACATAGTTGGTTTAAGTCTTCTAAAACTATGTTCACACTAGTGCGTTTACAAGTTGAGTTTTCCTCTGCATGAATGTATTTATTTATTTACACACTTCATACATAAATGAATAGGCGGACTTAATGCCAGAGGCATTCTCTGCCAGTCAACCTAAGGTGGTGCAGAGATAGAAGAAAGTGGGTGCGAAAATAAAGACCGATTGTAGTGCGAAGAATGTAGCGTGACATGTGTCAAAAATATGGAATTGAATGACAGCTCGGAGTGTATGCCACAGACATAATAATATGGGTAAATAGTCTGCGTAAGTTATAGGAGTTCGCATATTGAAGATCTAAGCTGTTGAGTGGGGACAACGTCTGATGGGGGCCTACAAGATACCAAGTACACACAGTTTGCCATTAAAAACTACATTTAAACCGATGCTACCAAATCTAATATAACACTGAAATCTCGTACGTATGCCAAATAAAATCAGGAGTGCCACAGCGTCGTATCATGGGGCCAGTATTTTACTTAATATTCACTGCTGTTATACATACTGCAGATTATAGCACTGCTGCCACAAATGCCGACGGCCGATTACCGGCCGGGGTTTGTTAGAAATGGAGTCGTCGAAATTTTCTCGAGGTGTTATGTTAGACGCGCAAACAGTAACTATAGCAGTATACAGCAAACACTCTGTAAGTCCGTATATTGTGGCAAGCTGTACCGAGAAGCAAATGATTTTCGTGTATCACATCACACCTAATATTATAAATGTGAAAGTTTGTTTGTTTGGATGTTTGTCCGTCAATCACGCTGACACTACTGAACGGATTTTGATGAAATTTGGTATACAGACAGGATATGAGCTGACTTGGGTGATAGGATCCCGATTAAATGCTCCCTTGGGATAAAACAGGAATCTTGATATTCATCAATCACACCGAAAATTCTGAACGGATTTTGTTGAAAATTGGTATAGAGACATCATACAGGGTAGATCACGCGGGCGGAGCCGCGAGGAAAAGCTAGTAAGTACTATAGATGATTGTTCGTTGTATACAGCTCTAACATGCGGTCGGGCCTTACACAAAATTGTGAAATTATGTACCTACTTATTTTATATTCTAATCTATAATTATATTAAACACCCGATAATACGCAACTAGCTTCCTTATGTTAGTTCGCTTAATTTATTACTTTATTTATAAGACGTGAAATAGCAAAACTGTACGGGCAATAAATAAAAATGTAATAAAACTTTAATGTTGGTAAACGCACGACGTTTTCACGCCGCGTTTTACTGCTGCGTCAAACATCTGTAACACTGAAATTATCAGTCAAAAGCTTTTAATTTTATGTGAAGTTTTGATTATAAGTAATGATATTATGTATTTTAATTATATAGGCCTTGTGGGGGAAATGAATTTTACTCTAGCAAATCTATCATCATCATCATCATCATCAGCCACAACACGTCCACTGCTGAACATAGGCCTCTCCCAAAGATTTCCAGACCGACCTGTTGGAAGCGGCCTCCATCCAGCGACTTCCTGCGATCTTTATCAGGTCGTCTGTCCACTTTGTAGGTGGACGTCCAACGCTGCGCTTGCCAGTACGTGGCCTCCATTCCAGAACCTTTCTGTCCCATCGGTTATCGGTTCTGCGAGCTATGTGGCCTGCCCACTGCCACTTGAGCTTGCTAATCCGCTGAGCTATGTCGGTGATTTTCGTTCTTCTACGGATCTCCTCATTTCTGATTTGATCACGCAGAGAAACACCGAGCATAGCTCTCTCCATAGCTCGCTGAGTGACTGTGAGCCGTCTTATACGGCCCATATTTAGAGGCCACGTCTCAGTGCCGTATGTCATCACTGGTAACACACATTGATCGAAGACTTTAGTCTTCAGGCACTGAGGTATTTTGGACGAGAAGACCTTGCCAAGTTTCCCGAACGCTGCCCAGCCGAGCTGGATTCGACGATTGACCTCTCTCTCGAAGTTGGACCTGCCTAATTGGACTACTTGTCCTAGATAGACATATTCGTCGACAACTACAAGAGATGAGCTTCCAACAGTAATCGGGGTGGGCACAACATGGACATTCGACATGACCTTCGTCTTGTCCATGTTCATCCTGAGGCCCACCCGTTGAGAAACTCTGTTGAGGTCTTCAAGCATTGTACTCAGGTCTTCCAGCGATTCCGCAAGGACCACGATATCGTCGGCAAAGTGGAGGTGAGTCATGTACTCGCCATTTATGTTGATGCCGAATCCTTTCCAGTTCAAGAGCTTGAAGGCATCTTCCAGCGCGGCAGTGAACAGTTTCGGAGAAATAACATCTCCCTGTCTCACGCCTCTCTGTAGTGGAATTGCCTTCGTACTCTGTTCCTGTACTCGGACCGACATGGTGGCGTTGTTGTACAAGCACCTCAACACTTCGATATACCGATAGTCGATGTGGCACCGCTGGAGAGCCTGCAGCACTGCCCAGGTCTCGATCGAATCAAAGGCTTTCTCATAGTCCACAAACGCTAAGCAAAGTGGCAAGTTATACTCCTCGGTTTTTTGTATAACTTGCCGCAGCGTATGAATGTGATCTATGGTACTATAGCCTTTTCGGAAACCGGCTTGTTCGGGAGGCTGGAAGTCATCTAACTTGCGCTCGAGACAATTCGTGATAACCCTCGAAAACAACTTATACACATGGCTCAGGAGTGAGATGGGCCTGTAATTCTTCAACAAGGTATTGTCACCTTTCTTGAAGAACAGTACCACCGCACTCCTGTTCCATGCCTCAGGCGTTACGCCCTCGAGCAGAAAGGAATTAAAGAGCCTCTGAAGGACTTTCAGTACCGGCGCTCCGCCCGCTTTCACAAGCTCTGCAGTAATTCCGTCCTCGCCCGGCGCCTTGTTGTTTTTGAGCTGTCCGAGGGCCATTCGAATCTCGCACAAGCTGATCTCCGGGATGTCATCGCTGTAGTGCCGGACCAGCTCGGCTCTTGGGTCTTTAGCCGAGCAGGTAACGGGTTTGGCAACCGAGGTATAAAGCTGTCCGTAGAAGCTCTCGATCTCTCTCAACACCTCTGCCTTGGTCGATGCTACACTGCCATCTTCTGTCTTCAGCTTTGTCATTCGGCTTTCCCCAATAGACAGGTCTGACAGGTCGGACAGGTCCCAATAGGCAAATCTATACATCTATACAAATAAATAAAATTGGAGTGTCTGTTTATAATATTAAAATAACCGCTTTTTACTAAGTTCATTTGGATGTATACACGGTCCATTTACCAAAACAATTTTTGTCTGTCTGTCTGTCTGTTTGTTCCGGCTATTCTCTGAAATGGCTGAACCGATTTTGACGGGACTTTCACTGGCAGATAGCTGATGTAACAAGGAGTAACTTAGGCTACTTTTATTAAAAAAAATTGTTTAGAAGAAAAATTGACACTCATAAAAAAAATTACCAGACCAGGGGCGAAGACGGTGGGCAGTTTGAATAGGTACCTTCCTCATGGCTAACAAAATCTTGTGTGCCAACGCAATAAAATCTTCGCATACCTTATTTGCGTCGTTCTTATTTTTTTAAGTGCAACTATTTAACATTACTTATAAGATATATTCATTAACGTGAAACGATTGCTCCAAATGCATTATACAGGCGGTATTTATGTATGAAAACTACTCGATATCACGAGAGATAACCAAGCGTTTTTCCATAGCGTTTTAGATCCCTAATACACGCCGCTAACGCGTTATCGCCAACTAGTTACCGCGGGTTGTAAACCGAATTAAAATATGGCCGATGTAAAATGGCGGGCGCAAACCAAAACAGTTTAATTATAAAAGCAACCCGAGAGCGAAGCCGAGCGGACCACACACGTAGCCTCATTAAACTCGATCCAAAACAATAATTATATTCCTCAGGCTTATAATTTCGCGCGCAGCGGCCGCGTTCACAAAAAAATTAAAACATAACCTAGCATTATTAATGTGTCAACAACTCAATTTATGGCGGGAACACGACGGCGACGCCCTATGCGCGGGAAAATTCCACCAATCACGACTCACCTGTTCTCTTTCTAATCCGCCCTTGTAATATAATTCTGTCTCGTTTTCTCTTTACTGAAACCAGTTTATTGAGGCCTATCGTATACTCTTTCGCTTCCCTTCTATGGTACTAAACGTCAAAGTAATCGAAGAGAAGGGGAGCTCAATGAAAGTTGGTTCAATATCTATTCATTATGAGTTATTAATTTATGCGCGGTCATAGAGCGCGTTTTTTTTTCAAAGGCAATGATTGAACGCTTTGGAGTCTTGTTCGCGGATTTGTTCTCTCGTTTGTGTTAGCTTTAAAACAAATTTTGAGCGCTTTCAGCGATTTAAAATTTGTGCGAGGGTACAGCTATTGCCAAATGCAAGCAAAATAAAAACGATGCAGGGATGGTATACATCTATCGTTATAACTTTACCAATATTTTTTATTGTGTTGTAAACATTGATATAAATTAAATAGATTTTAAAACTTATTGATTTTCTATTTTATAATAACCGCCACATCACCGATGGCATAGTTCTTCCAGAGGTAAATAGGTCTGTATTGAAGTCGATTAAAAGTATTATGAAAATTCTTATATTTTTAAATAACTGAAAGACGAAATGAGCAAGTCGCTAGGCTGATGGTAAGTGCCACGCTTGCCCATAAACAGCAGCAACACCACACAGAGCTTTTAATTACGAAAAACTGTATTACATTGCACTACGTTTCTCCTTTAAGTGTAAGAGCCAGAGTTCGACCGGGTCGTTACCACTGTCCCATAGAAAACCGACGTAGTAGCAGCTTGCTGTTGCGTTTCATACGGTTACCATCGAATGCCCTACCCTTTCTTCCCAATTCCTTAATCATCCTTTCCTATAACTCGTTGTCATAATGCGTCTATGACTTTTCAAGTATTGTAGATGTTTATGGGCGTGGAGAGCACTTACTATCAGGTGACCCACTTGCTCGTAAGCCGACCTCTGCTATAAAAATAGCATATAGAATTAGGCTCATTCGTATTAAGATATTACTTTGAGTGATGTTGGAAGGAGCGTCCAAAGTGGCAAGCAGTGCCTTCCATTATCGTTTCATCCAAAGTTAAATGTAAATTTTGTTTCAGTCCATGTGATTCACTTTGGAAAACAGTGTAAATACCGCTTTAGAGAAGCTTTTAATAATTTCATGCATTTTGACGTATTAAAGTTTACATGGACGGTGAGATGCAGATTTTTTTTATAGGTATATAATCTTGCATGACAATCCTTAAGCGTGTTTAACTGTTAAACAAGCTTAAAAATATCAAAATTGCATACGATTTGACATTTCTGGAACATGTTTATTCGATTTAAATAATATAAAACAACCTATATTAAATAATATAAAATATTCATTTTTTTAAGATTATACTGTCAGTATATGAATGTCAAATCTCGCAGCTGACAAGAACAGAAAGTAACGATTATAAAGGTCGTATTTCGACCAGTAGTAAAAATAAACCTAGCTGAACCCGAGGATATATTATTATTACTAGCTTTTGCTCGCGGCTCCGCCCGCGTGAATTGCTTTTTCCGGGATAAACCCAAGTCAGCTCATACCCTATCTGTATACCAAATTTCATCAAAACCCGTTCAGTAGTTTCAGCGTGATTGACGGACAAACATCCAAACAAACAAACTTTCACATTTATAATATTAGTAGGATTATGTGAAGTAAAGTTGAACAAATAAGGAACAAATTAGTCTTTATTTTGACTATAAAATGACATCAAAAAATATTAGCAGGCTTGGGATGGACCATAAACAATAATAGCGCGACTATCAAACCAGACTCCGTAAGGTCAGTAATTCTTTTAAGGTTCTTTGTAAACGGTTTTATAATGAAACAAGCTGTCCCCCGCGGTTTCACCTGCATGTTTCTGCCCTGCTCGCATGGGTCATAGCGTGATATACATATAAACCTTCCTCATGAATTACTCTATCTATTGCTGAAAACTGCATTAAATTGAATAGTTTAAAAGATCTAAGCGAACAAACAGCGGGAGCGACTTCATTTTATACTGTGTAAAGATATTCAACAGATACAATCATCTAGGATAAAATTATGTAATATCAATAGACATGGCAGTGTGTACGCACTATTATATTCCTTTTGAAGAACGTTGAAGCCAGTAAAATTACTGGACATTATGAGACTTCATTGCCACGAAGTACACTATAATTTAAAGCTCGTAGTAGTTGCTACTGTTTATTTAAGGACAGAACAGGTTTCTTTTCGCCTGAACGTCTTGTCATCCAGGCAAAAGAAATAATATACTTTTACAGTTTTTGAAGTTATACTTCTTTAGGCGCGTTATGAAAAAATGATGAGAGTGAAATTTTAAGATGCGCGCGCACCTGTGACACAAAATTAACAGTATGAAGCCGTCTGTAGGGGTGCTCGATATTTATCGATATGTGATAAAATATCGATACATTTGTTCGATATATCGAATCAATGCGATATTATCGCATCATTGAAGTTGATATATAATATCGATATATTTTATCCGATATATCGAATCAATGCGATACTATCGAATCATTGAAATCGATATATTTTATCCGATAGATCGAAATAAGGATATCGGAAAATAGAAAACACTATCGGATGTAGCTAAAAAAAAAAAAAAACAACATCAAATACCAGAATGAGTATTGAATGTTGTTTTTTTTTTTTTAGCTCTTCGATATTATTTTTGTTAATCATTTACTAAGAAAGTCTTTTCCTTCCTACAATTCGATATATCGAAAATATCGATATTTTTGACCGATATATCGCTATATATCGATACAATATTTCGATATATTATATCGGAAAAAATATCGATATTTTGTGTACACGATATATTATATCGGAAAAAATATCGATGTTTTTTGTACATGAACATCACTAGCCGTCTGCTTAACCGCTCATTAAGTCTCGAAAAAAAAGCTACCAACAAAATAGGAATTGAACCTCGATATTAGTCGCGCATGTTGGTACGCTCGTCACCTCTGATCACTGTTTTCATATTTATAATATTTATCAACATGTCTCTAGTTTATATTTTAATGATGCCAAAGAAGTATAACTTCTCACGCGCGTACATAAGTACACGCACCCATTTTTTCTAGTAAAGAGGACTTTTTCATAAGTAGAGTAAAAAAATACCTGATTCAATAAAATAATTTAAAAAAATACAGACCTTGAGGTACAGTAGGTTAGTATTTGGTAGTAAAAAGAGGTTGTGGGTTCGATTCCCGTACAGTATCAAATGTTTGTATCATCTGCAAACATCTATTTCGGGTTTGGGCGTTGTGAGACCAAAAGTCTCTCGTAATTCCTGATACACACGACTCAAGCCATCGTTTCTTACTATAGTGTATCAGTCTTTTGTTGTTAATAATTTATTTAATTAAAATTCTTTTTAAAGAATGACATGGGCCGCCTTTCTCAACGACCGGACCCTTAATTGTATTTAATCGGTAAATAATATGTTTACGAAACGTCAAATCGTAGTATATCATTGGGTTAAATATAATTATAGATCATTGAGTCGCAATTTGTTTACTGGATATGTACAAGTATAGTATTTTTCACCATCCGTACGATTCGGTAAGCTCAGACCCTGGCTGTCCGAAATCCCTCATTTGAGTTTTATGATAAGTAATCGGGTGATTGATATCCCTCGGCCGTCGCTGTAAGGCATATAAAATATTCCTATTATCCTACTCAATACATGTACGTATAGTCCTATGACTTGCCATCTGTTTGTTACTATTTAACAAAAAAATATATACTTTATTATGTTTATGTTATTTAACATACAGAACTGGCAAACTTATATCTCTAATAAAATCTTTTTAACTTTCAACGCTGCCCAGCCATATCCTTACCATAAACAACGTGTGCCGCAGAGTTACGATGCGATTAATACATTTATAATATACCCACCTAACTCTTACACATAGCTGCGTCTTTGTCTCACGATCATTTTGAAAATGGAACGCGGCGTGAGCGCACGGAATTAGTCCCGCTTTTTCATCTCCCACCGCGCCCAATTTGAATTTGGAACCTTTTTATTTTTTATAGAAGGACCTCTGGCGGCCATGTTGGATTATTTTTTTTTAATTACCCAAGGCGGTGTGTTTATGGTTTTATTTTTTTTTTATTTATAGTTTTCGGTAGATTGTCGTTTCGTAAATTGCTAAGTCTAAATCTTGCGATGTTAGATTAGATTGCGGCTGTGATGAGTAGCCTTTTAAGATTTCCCTTTTGTCATTGAAAACTAACTAATTTATTTGTTAAAGATTGGGAGGCAGCACCTTTTTGTTAATAAAATGGGTTTCCATTGTGTCTCCATTTGATGATTTATTTCGAAGCGATATTGTACGTACCGGCATTATTTATTCGGTCAGGTGAAAGTCATTTTAATAATAGTGACATTATAATGTAAATATCCAGTAATAAAATAATTTTTGTTTTCTTTTTTGAGTCTGGCCCTGACAATAGATATAAACTTACATTTTAATGTTATAAATGAATACTTTACGTGTTTTATGTAAAAGGATAACGACCACAGTACACATGGTGTTAAAACCTGCTATAGTGACCCATACACCTTGTGTGGATCGCGTTCCAGGATCAGCTAGTGTATATCCGGTTCTCCCGAGCGGCATGCGACATGACTTGTTGGGGCGGGTATATGGGTACATCCTTGTATCCCTGTGCCTGCATCAGTCATCTGCCTGTCCTGTCGCAGGCTCCTCGATTTGCTTTCTCGATTTCCCTTTTCGGGAAGAAGCATTTTTACAGGCCGGCATGATTCTGGCGACCACCGATAAATTCATTGTTTGCTAGTTTTTTTTGGACTGCACTACGCTTACAATCAGGTGTACTACTGTCATTTTGCCGTGCTTGGATAAAAAAACACATGATGGTAAGGCATCACGCCTGCTTAGAAATAGAAACAACACCAATCAGTACATCGAATTACGAAGAACAGCAGAGCATTCGTCACGCTGGCTTCAATGTCCTTCAAATGAAATGCCCCTTCATCTGAACAGTATAGTGTTTACACACTGCTGATTGGCAGAAGAAATAATTTAAAATTTTCTGTCAAATTTTTCCCTCAGTCGTACAGTAAACTCCATTTAAAGAAGGCTTTTATATAAGCCATCTTTATCGGATCCCTAAAAGTGTAACTCGTCGATCAGGGTCTTAAAGCAACAAAATTAACCGAACGGTTCCAGCAGACACTCCCGAACACCTCTAACGAGCGACCAAATTAAGTTTTTAGTCGGAGTCACGTCCCGGGCAAGATGGCGGCCTCGTGGAACGGTTTTTTGTATCTCACCACGTAATTACACGTGGAGGCGGGCCGGCGTATATAGTAATTTGAGAAACAATGACCAGAAATGAAGGGCTCTGAGCCGAACGGCAGCGAAATTTAGATTCATATAGAGTCCTAATCTCATACAACGATTCCGTAGGATGTTTTAGGGTACTGTGCCCAAACTGTGCCAAGTAACCCCTATGGTCGATAACCTGAAACATATTTGTATCTGATCAGTCCTGGATTTGTGAATAGGCCGTATAGGCCGCGGCCTATGGGCAGCAGCCTCCTAGGGGCGGCAGATTTCAGAGGACGCTCACTCGATTTAAGTATAAAAGTACTAATTATCTTTAATTGATTAATAATTTTATTAATAACTTTCTATCTCATTCGTTTATTTAACTTTAGTGCTTTCCATAATTTTCCATTTCCACAAACAAATGGAAAATTATTAAGTATTTTAGAAACCTACATACATACATAAACCTGCCTACATGGGGCGGTGGAAATAAAGTGGCCTACACTCATAAAAATTATAAATCCGGCACTGTATCTGACTGGATACCGACAATCGTACACATGGTGAAAAACAATTAGTGGCTTGTTCAGGCAAGTCGGGTCAGCCATGGCTTCTGAGTGGTTCACTAATAGAACTTGTTACAGAAAGTTATCATCAAATTTAAGCAACGTATAGTGTGCGATATAAGCATTTCACAAACCTTACCCTTCTTAGTACGAGTTAAGATTTTGATAAGATTCAGCACACAACACTCACTATCAGGTGTATGTAATAACATAATTAATATGACCACACCTTTTTGTAACAGGTTGTATATACAAGGATGTTTCTGTCTTAAAACACCCTCAATATTAGCTACTGTATTCTATTAAATTGTTCAGCTTTGTGTCAAAATAAAATTTAACTTTTGTTAAAAAAAAACTTTATTCATCATGTAGGCTAAAAAAGCGCTTATAACAAGTCACGTATAGAACATTTGTCATTAATAAGACTAACTTGAGATTATTAGAATTTTGGAATAGCCGCCGCGCTATACGCTGGCAGGAAAGGGCAAACATTTGGGCAAGCATTTCGAAACCTTTACAGCTTTCGTGGTCACGGGGTGGACCACGAAGGCTCAAAAGGTTTCGCAATGACGGGACCAAAATTAAAATAAAAAACCCGATATAAAATCTGTTTAAATTATTTTTATTTCAATAATTAAATGACGCGACCTTGGAAAGGCCTATGTCCAGCAGTGGACGAATCTAGGCTGATGGATGGATGGATGATGGATGAATTAAATGACTGTTTGTGGGCAGGCGTGGTGTTTGCCTTCACGCAAGCAACCTGTTCATATTGTCTTTCAGGCGAATACTAAAATATATAAGGATGTTTTACTAAGTCGCACATTAGAAGACCAATACAAACGGTATATTTTTATACTAGTCAGTATAGTATAAAAAAATAAGTCGTCGAAAAGTTATAATTACTTAATTGTTAATAAAATTGCTGTATAATTTCGATCACGTGTCCAATATGTTGTTAAATATTAACTAAGCCATGAACGACTCATGAATATTAATATTAAGTTAATTTAAATTGCCTACACAATTATTATAAGATAACATCATAGATTTTATGTAAATGCCTTCCATCCTACGTGTTCTAATGTCTTTGATATTGAATCTTTTCAAGTCAGACCAACAAAATATACAAACAGTGTCCTACAGAGAGGTGTAGTCAAATCAAACAATAATGACCATCACTGTATTATATTATGTTATTTGTACAAAATGTAATATTTGTACATTTTATAAGTTTTAGTTAAATACATTCTTATGTTGCATTCTGCAGAAAACGGACTAGAGTGTCGTTTTACAAATAAACAAGGCAACCGTCGCTTACCCGTCAGGTGTAAACACTGTGTTGCCATTATAAGACATAAAACCGCATTGAGGGTGGACAGCACAACAAAATACACATTCGGAATCATTAGACGAACAAACTTCAAAAGCCGACAAAAATAGATTAAGAAAAATGTTCACCGCCTCGTAAAATATGATGCCACCATTTTAGGGGTTGCAAGTTACGGTAACCATGTGATTATTTATTCTGGATAGTTTTGTTTCATTTAATTTCGGTAATACGTTTACATTTATAACTATTACATAAGCTTTGTAAGGTTGTCTGGAAGAAATTACCGTACGCGCTAAGACCGCCCCCTTGATTTTTTTATATAGCATAGGCCGGTAGTTGAGCAAGTGGGTCACCTGATGGTAAGTGATCTCTACCGCCCATGTATGCCCAAAATACCAGAAGAATAACGGCGCGTTGCCGACCTTAAAGTAAAAGGATAATAAAGGGATTGGAAAGGGGAGGAAGAGTTGGGCCTCCAGATATCTCACTCACCGTACGAAACGCAACAGCAAGCTACTTCACTTCGTTTTTCTGTATGACAGTGGCAGCAACCCGATGGAGCCGGCCTATTTATGCTGTAGGCAAAACTGTACTACAGCGTGGCTATACCATTTGTATAACATCAGGTGACACATGTGCTCGTTTGTCATTCATTTCGTAAAAATGAGTAAGGGGGGAAAGCTTACATACATACGCACTCACGGCTGTAATCCCGAAAGGGTAGGCAGGGGTGTAACACACCCTCATAACACCGAGCGTATTTCCATCCCATGATGTGACAAGGAGCGAGTCTACCGCCAGGCCCAATTCCAGACTCCGGGCCGATACTGAGCATTTCGTGATAGAAAAACCCAATAACATTTGACCCGACCCGGAGATCGAACGCGACACCTCGTCACAGCAGTCGTCCCTCTACGCAATACAACTGCTCCACCGAGGGAAAAGCTACATATAACTTATCCTTTAATATCCTCAATGATGGTGCTCCTATCTGGGAGAGGCCAGGTGCTAGCACAATAGGCCCCTAATGTGCCCGCCCCTGCGCATCGCCTCTCAATAGTGCCCGTTTGTAAACATACATGGATGTATATGTACAACCTTTTTATTATATAATCATTTGGGGAAGGGTATTGGGGTAAATTGTGAAACATTAGGTATTTCATTAGTGAAAAATAATTTCATATAATAGATATATCAATATATTATTTGTTAGAATTAGAAAATAAATAGAATAATTTTAACTATGACGACGGCGTAAATTATAAAAACCATGTGTAATTTTCAAACGACAGAACAGAGTATTTAGGCTGAGAAACTTTGAGGTCCTAGCGAGATAACAAATTGGGATTTTGTTTTAAATTTAATAATCATAGGTATATGAAATGCCCGGGATTGATTTTAAAATGCCTTGTACATTAGTACATAGGCTCGCCTCCATCACATCATGGAATGCAAATAAGCTCGGTGAACCCTGAGTTCACTGGTTTCGCCTCTACCTACTACTTTCGGGATACAGTCGTAAGCTTATGATGTAATTTATTAGATATAAGATAGAATTCATTTCTTTTCATTGGTGGGATAAAGTTGCACCAACTTGAAAATAAAAACTACTGGACCCAGTTCGAAAACTCTTGCCTTTAGGAAGCTACATTATCACTGAGTAACATAGGCTACTTTTTATCCCGGAATAAACAGATGACGCGGGCGAAAAAGCTAGTAATTAATCATTGACCATTAATAGGGATGCATTACATTTGGTGCGTGGACGGTGTGAGGAGCACATTTCGATGAAAGGTCAGTTACTAAGGGCATATGGTATAAAACGATACAGCCTAGTCTTCCCCGGCGACCTTGGTTCGTTGATGCGCATATTTTGCAACGCAGCCTTATCGTGACAGCTTTTAGGCTCCGTTCTGGCCACATTCCTTTAAATTGTTTTGCATTCTTAATGAAAAAAAGCGAGTCCGCTTATTGTTCAGAGTGCCATATAGTTGAGGATGCAACTCCGACTCATTGGCCGAGTGTATCCGGAATGAGACAGAGAGGGCGCTGTTTCTTTTGGAGGGAAACTACAATGTCTTTCAAGTGGGTCTTTTCAATAGTATTTTAGCTGAGCCTATTTCTAAAAAAGCTATAGCACTGTATAAATTGGTTAATTTAGCTTTTAAGCGTAGATAATTGCTTACCTTTGTAATTAATTGTTAAGAACACAGAATGTCGCAACGAGGGTGGCATGTTCTTCCTTCTTGTTGAACCGAACCCTCTATAAACCAATAAAGATAAAAAAAAAAATAATTGACCATTAAATTGCAACAGCACCGACTCAAAATTGTTTTTTATTTTTAACTTAAACACATCGACACTTTAACGTAGGCGGAGTTAGGCAACAAAAAAATAAACAAAAACATTTTGTAGTACAATCAAAATTACGTAGGTAATGCATAATGGCATTTACAGTAACATGTAACTAAAGGTAATGAGTGCAAAACACAGAGTAGTCGCAGGCGCTAATTATTGACAATGTTTGCTAAGGACGGTAACCACTAGCTGGTAAACGGTCTCAAGACGTATCATTTAATATCACTTATTACCGCACTCGTCAGTTAGGGGTGTCTTCGCAGTTATGAGTTGCAGGATAAATGATTGAAATAAAACTAATTTAAATGGATTTTATCGCGGTTTTTTTGGACTTCAGCACCCCGTGACGACGAAGGCTGAAAAGCTTTAAAACGTCGGGAGCAAAATTAAAATAAAAAACCGCGATAAAATCCGTTTAAATTAATTTTATTTCAAAGTGTAACTTTCGCGTAAACGTAAGAAATCATTAGGATAGGGTAAAACCGGGATAGATGCCCCACTTTTTGAAATACCCACCTAATTTTAAAAATATTAATTTTATACGAATAATTTCTTTTAATGTAGCTAGCTCTATCTTTTATGTTGAATATTATTATTAATATTTTGACCTATCAAATACAGATTTTGCAGAAATTAGCTTTTCGTGGAACATTTGTTTTGAGGATAGATGCCTACCTGTATGGATAGTTGCCCCACCATGAAAATACTGAGAAGGATAGATGCCTGCAGTGCAGGATAGATGCCTTTATACCGTGTAAACGAAAAACCCAAACCAAATATTAGGTACTTCTACTCCTAAAACAGCAATTGTCTCCAAGAAACATGAAATAATGAAAAACATTTTGTTTTATTAAATCTTTTAATTGTTATTATTAGAAGATAATTATAATATCACACAAATGACCATAATTAAATTTTTTAAGCGTTTGTTTAACTAAAACATAAATTCTTATTTTTCAACAGGCATAATCATTTTGTTAGTTAAATAAAATTTTACAAGCATTTATTCAACAAAAATATAAATTCTTAATTTTGTAATAAAATATTCACATTAGTGGTCCGGGTTCCCTGGGCCAGCTGATCCACTTGATTACTATCAAGCTAATTTTCTGTGAGTAGCTTCGTTTCGATGAGACGCCCAACAATTCCCTATGCGAAAATTCTCTATTTTGGTAGCTAACAGAGGTAGCAAGGATAGAATATTTCGATTTGATGATACTCAAAAATTTATTATTTTATTTGTAGGACAATATGACTGTTAAATCATATAAATATTAACTAAGTAAAAACAAAAAAAATCAGCTGGGTAGTAATCATACCTATTGGAAGGAGGGGCTTCCAATAGGTATCGATAAGGAGGTCATAAAAAATGATTTGAATGAGCAGATTTTTTTGTTTTTACTTAGTTAATTTGTATATAATTTAACAGTCATATTGTCCTACAAATAAAATAGTACCTACATTTTTGAGTATCATCAAATCGAAATATTCTATCCTTGCTACCTCTGTTAGCTACCACAATAGAGAATTTTCGCATTCAAATTGTCGGGATATTTCGTTTATGCCCAAGGTTTTTTTGTCCATTTCATCGAAAGCTGACTGTAGGTTTTCTGTAGTCCAAGAACATATTCGAGCTCGCACTCCTTCCTTTCTTTTATATTTTCGTGGCATCGTTCTGCTATAATCAGTAAAAAGTCCAAATATAAATATACATAAATACATAAAAAATATAACAAACACTAAAAATATTTGAAAAATATACACTTACTCCATACATGGTGTATGGAGGGATAGATGCCCCTAAGGGCACCTATACCTTGAAAAATCAGGGCAACTATCCTTTGCGATAGGGATAGATGCCCAAGTATTTTTTAAATAAATTATAAACAAAATAGCATCTATTTACACCTAGATGCAGACTCAACGAACCAGTATATTGACGTAATAAAAAATATAATGGAATTTATTACTAATTATAAAGTTATACAATGCAAAATATTTACCTTTAAATCTTTGACGCGTTTGTGAATTTCGCCAAGGAGATTATTACACGCACGAGCGAAACGCGCCTTCATCACACGACTATCAAAGGGTAACTGAGGTACGGGGTGACTGCGGCTCCTAATTATACAATTAATTCTTAGTCGGGCGTTCGGGAAGTTAGGTTTTTAGAATATGAGGCATCTATCCCGCTGCGGCATCTATCCCGGTTTTACCCTAAATGACTTTTAAGATGTTCCCTAATACAATCAGAAGTCATTAACGTTTATAATATTTATTTATACTGGTCTTAACAATAGCACTGGAAGTTATAAATACCTTCAAAAATCAATTGAGGGTTAGATCCATAACCACTAAACCCCCACTAAAACACCTATTTAAAGAAGAAGCCGTTGAGCTCTCATTTTAAGGGTGGAGAGCGCTTTAAAGGTTGAGAGCGCCTAAAGCGCTCACCCGAAAGTCCGGTGAAGCTGAAAATAACCGACTAGCGTCGGGCTATCAGCATCGCGTCAAAACAATATATCTGTAACTATGTAACTCGGTCGAAACATCGAGAAAGAAATAAATAAACGGTATTTATAACTTTAATTTCTACACGATTAAAACCCTTTCAAATTAATAATAAAGTATGTATATTACATTAATTAAAAACTATACACTGATACCATTGAAACATAAGTCGCTATTTGTTAGGGGGTTAGGGGTAGTCAGGATTTTCAAAAAATATTTTTTTGATTTTTGCATTTTCGTTAAATGTGATATCTTAAAAATATTCTCTGAAAATTTGAAGTTGATCCGATAATTACTTTTCGAGTTATTCGACAAATAACAAAGAGCGCTCGGCGGAATGTGATGAAAGTGTTCCGAGTACATCGTCTAAAAAGCTGAAATAAAATACTGAAAACGATGTACCCGAAATTTGCACTACTGAATTTCGAATAATTAATTTTATTACGGTATTCACTGCCATTTCTACTTTTGTCAAATGTAAAAAATGTGATGGAAAATTGAATTTCTAACAGCTAGTACACGTAACGTACGTAAATCTAGTGTGAAACTTTAAATGCGTTTTTCTCAAAACTATGTTTTTTGAAATGGTGACAACTGTAACTCGAAAACCGCTCAGTAGATTTTAATGAAATTTATACAGCTTATAGAATACATAATAAACTCGGGCCTGATCGAAGGATATTTCTTTTTTTCAAAAATTTCTATTTTTTAAGACCAATTAACTGTCGATTGTTTCCCGAAAATCTAGAAAAAAAAATCCCGATGCCGCTATTTTGTTAATTTTTTTTTAGAAAACAAGCTTCGATCAGGCCCAGGATTATCTATTTATAAAACTATTTTTTCTTATCCGACTGATTTTAGATGAATCTCCAAGGAATTATGATAGTCACCGCAAGGACCTTTTTTTGGAACTGGGTCAACACAAACAGCTATAACTTTGGAAATTATAATTTAGTTTTTTCAAATTTTCGTGACTTCAAGTCAAAACATTGTGTAATAATGCCATATTATTACTTTTGTAAAATAACATGATTTTTTCGTGTCTCTGACTACCCCTAACCCCTTAACAAATTTGGAACAGGTTTTGAGTGATAGAGCAACGATGTTGACTCTGGCTTTTCTAAGTTACGTATGTATTCATTGTTAATTATGTTTTCTTGAACGGTGATGAAAACATCTTGAGGGAATCTGCATGTAACCCGAGTTTTCTTCATAGGAATTTCAAAAGTCTGCCAACCTACATTAGGCCAACGTGGTGGCTTAGACCTAACCCTTCTCATTTGTGTACCCGTGTCCAGCAATGCGACAATATGCAGGGCTGATATTATAAACAACTTCTAATACTTGGTCACACTAACACAGTACAGTAAAGGGTGGTGCACGTGCATTATTTAATGCTCGACTGTCGCGAACCAAACCTAGCACAAAGCAACAATAAGATTATTGCATGAATATGGATGAACAGTTCGTAGACATACACGGCTGGTATTAATCATGATACTTCCTGAACTTCTCTTTTGAGGTCTACATATATTACATGGTACCAGGAAGCTGGTTATTGTGGACTGGTGTTGTCTCTTAGAAGATTTTTTACTAAAGTTTTGTGAGAACAGAACAACGAATAGAATGGCAATATCGGGTTAACACGAATGTCTCAAAGAAAACTGTATAAGTGGCAAATTATTTTTGCGTTTTGCTTGGCAGCAAGGGGCCACAGCAACCAAATTCCCCTTAAATATCTATTCCTTTTCTTTTTTGCAACTTAAATCGATTTATCGCTACAACCCACCCCCGGGGGAAGCGTGATGGTTAATACAGATTCTTTGGTCTCACGACCTAATATTGAGCCGCTGGGAGAGATGAAAAATGTCCCGAGTCCATAAAACGGTGTAAATCCTAGATGAACCAAAAATCGCGGTGATCACACACATCCTGGGTTCCAAGCTTCAGCTGGTACCCCCTATACGGTGCTACCTTATAGCCTGTTTCCAGACGTTTTGGGGCTAGATGCCTCCGCGCACCGAAAGGCGATTTCAGCATCGAGACAAACAATTCACATGCCATCCATCTCAGGGTCGCACGGAGTTTATAAATATGGAGAAAATGTATAGAAGACGCAACAGCTCCCAGATATAAACCATCTGCTCCGCTCCGCTCGCAACCCATTGTCACCTCGTAAGACAGGTGGAATCTTCCAAATGCCGCTAACCTAATCATACGTCTCCTAGCAACGGGAAGGATCAGAACGGTTTCAATCCCTTCAGCACCCACTTTATGAAGATGACCTTCTTGCAGAAGACACCGCACGCCAGGATTGCCGTCGAGTATGGCAGATACTATGCCGGCAGTGAAAGGTTTCCTTCAAACCCTTAATATCCTCTATCAGATTACGTAAAGCCTACAATCAAATTATTTACCCACTCTAGAAAAGTACAAGGTGTTAGGTCCCTCGTATGCGAGAGGCCGTCTGGGTTGGTACCACCGCTTTGTCTATTTGTGCCGCCAAGCAACAGTGTGTAAGCACTGTTGTGTTTCTGTTAGAAGGACATTGAAGCCAGTAAAATTACTGAGCATTTACATCTTCACTTAACATTTTATGTCTCGGGGTGAGGAGCGCAGTTCAGTGCCATGCAGTGCTTTGTAATTCAAAGTTCTGTGTGGTGTTGCTTCTGTTTATGGGCAGGCGTGGCGCTTTCCATCACGCAAGCGCCTTGCTCATCTCGTCATTCAAATCAAATAAAAAAAAGTACTACGATAGTAACATTTCTAAGTGAATATAAATAGTAGATGATAGTATATTAATTACGGAGATGTATGTAGAAGGGCTCGTATCTTACAGAACCATTGTATCACCGTGGTGCAGCGCAGGTACGGCCGCGCTCGCGTACAGTCGCGCACGGTACGTACGGGCGTGTTTGATTGCGCATGCAGCTACTGTTAAGGCTTAGCTCTTACTGCATTTTGTTTTTTTTTTATAGCATAGGCCGGCAAACGAGCAAGTGGATCACCTGACGGTAAGTGATCTTCACCGCCCAGGTGCACAGTAGTAGAAGGATCATGGGCGCGTTGCCGACCTTAAAGGAAAGGGATAATTAGGGATTGGGAAGGGGAGGGGATTTGGGCTTTCGGATATCTCAGTCACCGTACGAAACGCAGCAGCTAGCCGCTACTTTACGTCGGTTTTCTGTGAGACAGTGGTAACGACCCAGTCGAGCCAGCCCATTCGTGATGTAGATAAAACTGTCTACAGCGTGGCTCTACCACTCATAAAACTCATTTTTACTCACTCATTTTTACACTTAAACAATTTGTTATTGCAATAAAAGGCAAACGCCATAATAAACACGTGGAACAAGTGGGTCACCTGATGGTGATTTCCGCCCCCCAATTTTTTTTCCGAGCACGATAAAGTGACTGCACTACACCTGATAGTAAGTTGAGTGCAGTCAAAAAAAGCCAGCGACTTCTGACAAACAATGAGTTTATCGATGGTCACTAGAATCATGCCGCCTTGTATAAATGCTTCTTCACACTCCGAACTGAGAAGCAAATCAAGGGGTCTCCGACAGGACAGATGGATGACCGATGCAGGCACAAAGATGTACCCTTATACTCGCCCCAACCAACCACCCAGTCATGTTGCAAGCCTCTCGGGAAAACAGGACACACAAGGTCCGTGGGTCACTAAGGTTATAGCAGGTTTTAACACCATGTGAACGGTGGTCGCTATCCAGGCGGATATGAATATCCTACCATCACGAATAACGTAATCCTCCAAAATATTTTCAACTAGATTTTCCTCGCGAGTCCGCCGCGTGATCTGTTTTTTCCGGGATAAAAAGTAGCATATGTACATGAGGGATGATGTAGGATTCGAATGGTGAAACAATTTTTCAAATCAGTCCAGTAGTTTTAAGTTTATTTGTTACATACATAACTACAAATTTTTCCTCTTTATAATATTAGTGTAGATTAAACCTACCATTGTATTAAATAGTAAAACGCTATGCCTTAAGAGTATAGTGAACACATAAAAGCTTGTTGGCACAACTTGAGGCCACACACGACGCTACAGAAATAGACTTTCCGGCGCACGCTGCACTGCTCGCGGCTATCTTAACGCCACAACCGTACGGGGTAGACACATGCTAATGAGATTATATTATAGCGACCGGTGAATACTAATCATGTGTAGTTTAAATACTAGGCGTAACAAAGATCGGATGTGAATCCTGAGGTCTGGGTGCGGTGCTCAGCTGAGGCTTTCATTTGTAAGTTTTTTATACACGTGAGTTAGTAAGAAGTGATAACGTGGGGTGAGGACTGCCGAGACGAGAGTCGCGGGCTTAGAACTAGCCTCCAGGGAACGCAGTTATGAATATTCGATGTTACCGATGTATTAATAGGGTAGTTACCTACGTTGAATAATATACATTATTTTATATGCAACAGATAATAATACGAAAAGGTACCTATTTGTTAAAACACAGTCAAAAGAGTTTGTACTATGAAATTGAACTTACGTACGCTACTAGGAACCAACCCACAGCAAGTTCAAATGGAGATACTGATTTTGTTTTACTAAATTCTAGAATTTAAACTAAATTTATCTCGTAGTTTTTTGAAAAGTCGGGCGTGAAATATATTCCATGTACGACTTTGGAAAAAAATACGGTATTAAAATCAATTTAAATTAATGAATTTAGCAAAACATAATCAGTATCTCCATTTGATCTTGCTGTGGGTTGGTTCCTGTTTGCGTCACTAGGTCCAATTATGAATCGTACTGTATACGTGGTGTGGTAGTGTGGCGGCGGCTTTTGTGGCGCAGTGGGCGCATAGCCGATTGTGAAGCGTGAGGTCGCGGTTTCAATTCCCGCCCCCAAATATTTGTGTGATCCACAAACATTTGTTTCGGGTCTAGATGTGTTTTCTCCCCAGAGAGGTTGACATCAGGCAGGAGGCCATTCGTAAAAATAAGCCAATTCTTTGTTACATGTGTTAAAATACATGTTGCGTCGACCCCACTGCGAGTGGGATAAGGGCAGGTGGGAGAAGACTGTATACATGTTTTTTTTATTTGATTGAATGACGAGACGAGCAAATCGCTCGCCTGATGGTCAGCGCCACTCCTGCCCATAAACAGAAGCAACACCACACAAAACATTGAATTACATAGCACTGCATGGCACTGAACTGCACTCGTCACCCCAAGACATAAGATGTAAAGTCTCATAATGCCCTGTTATTCTACTGGCTTCAATGTCCTTTAAACCGATACATAACAGTGCTTACACACTGTTTCGTGGCAGCAGAAATAGACAAAGCGGTGGTACTAACCCAGACGGTCTCTTGCCTACGGGGGCCACCTTGTGAAGGTGAAAGAAGACTGTATACGTGGCTAAGGGTGTATTAAGTAAGGGATAAGCATAATTCTACAAATAAAGACGTCATTATCTTGATTTAATACACGTTCCAGATTTAGATTCCAAATTCAAAAATGTAGATATCAACAAAGCAAACAACACCACAAACAACAAACAAATTGTACACACAACACGTCGACAATGCCGCCCCCGCCGCCCGCACCCCGCCCGCGACTCGCGTTTGACAGCCGCTTTGACAGCTCGTAAAGGCGGCCATTCACGCGCCAACAACCCGTACGACTTGTCCACCGGCCATTAATGAGCTAGAAATGCTCGGATGGAATTTAAAGCGGTCTATTTTTGGTATTATAAAAAGCGAACGAGGTGGGTATTTGTAGATATTTTAACATGAATGGGAACTTGAGATATGGTTTATGGTAATAACCTGGCTATTTAATGCGTACTCAATGTGATGTTTCCGTCTAACGTTATTTGGTGATGATTTCCGTCATTCATATCTGAAAGTGGATTTTTGATGGTCGTTCCAAGCCTCAAACGCTGGCGTCAGTGACAGGTTCCTCGTATACGAGGCCGTCTGGGTTGGTACCACCACTTTGTCTATTTCTGCTGCCAAGCAACAGTGTGTAAGCACCGTTGTATTTCGGTTTGAAGGACATTGAAGCCAGTGAAATTACTGAGCATTATGAGACGTAACATCTTATGTCTCGGGGTGACGAGCGCAGTTCAGTGTTATGCGGTGCTTTGTTATCCAAAGTTCTGTGTGGTGTTGCTACTGTTAATGGGCAGGCTTACCATCAGACGGACGGCCTGCTAGTCTCGTCATTCAGATGAAAAAGTTCCTAATTATGGTACGTGAAACTGATCTAATAAAATACAAAATTAAATTTGTGTCAATCCGTCACAAATGTCTGTGCTAGATCGTACAAGACGTACAATCGTTAGCTTGATGCTTTGGAGGGAGACAAAAGATGCCAATGGTAGCATACGGATGCTCAAGATCCAGCTTTTTTTTGGCACTTATGCTGATAGCCTGAGTCGAGTCGGCTGTTTTCAACTTCACCGGACTTTTCAGTGAGCGTTTTAGGAACTTTCAACCCGAAGTTGAAATGTTTAAGTGAAAGACGGATCCTGGCGGTAAGCCGATTTAACGCCAGGCAGAATGAATGAAAGAATAAAATTGTGACTTTCTCAAACAAGTCTCCTAGCCTGCTAGTATATGAACAGTGTTCTTTAGAGTGACGGAGTGACAGGTCGCGTCACCTCGTTAGCAGGACTGGCTCTTTGTTTTTCGACCTTTGTCTAAGGCGCCCGAGCCGAAACACGCTCTGAGTGATGTTAGTGTCTTCGATATTAGTAGTCTGTTACTGAAGTCTATCATAGCTTCATTGGTCTATTGATACTTCGGCTGTGAAACTGATGCAATTCTGGATTCGATTACCGAGTTGGGAAAACAAAATTAATGTTGGTTTTTTAATACATAAAAACAAAAAGAGGTATCCGGCATCGCTTTTTATATCTAGTATGGCATAGTATAGTAGACTCGCTCCCTATCACATCGTGGGATAGAAATATGTTATGGGTACCGTGGTGTCCTATTTGTATCCAGGTATTTTTGTCTTCAGCATAAATAATAAGTCATACACCCAACTGTCACACGTGATACTGACCCCACTGTAGGTTAAACCTGTATGGGTATGAAGAAGTACAAGGGACTTACGGTCCCAGAACACTCGGACCTGAAAACAACATTAGTGGATCACTCAGACGTTTTTTTCGGTGCGCTAATCGAACCCACGGTCTCTCGCTTCGTAGCCGATTCGCCCGCTGCGCCACGGAGGCAGTCAAAATGGGTTGTTTTGGCTAGAGTAGGACCATTATCTCCCAGAACATCGACTTTACTGTTATGTTTCGCGCGTTCAGTGAGATTCAAAATGGCCCCAAACGACTCTTATTATTTATTTTCCTTAATCATCAGCGATGCACTCACCATCCTCAATAACCCAACCTGGGGATTGAACCCAATATTCAACGGTTTCACTGTCTGCGACGCTACTACATCAGTTACTCCCATCACTTTTTTGAACGAAAGCTCGACATCGACATACCAGTAGCGCCATCTATTATCAATGTATAGAACCAGACATTAAACTCGGCACGATGACAACACGAGTACTTGTAACAATAGCTAATTAACATAGGCAAGTGTTAGTTTTCTTATGTAACCGACACAATGTCCACAGGGTCAGAGGTCTTTTTTTACAAGCGCCGAAAATTAATATTCCTGCGGCTTTTTTTGAACGCGACAAAACAATGTTTCGTCAGAGTTTACGAATTTTAAATATTTCTAAACAGCCTAACCTCATGGCATTGTATGTATTGATCAGGTAAGCCGGTCTTAGGTTCAATATACAGCTCGGATATGTGTGTGCCTTAAATGTAAGGGTTTGAGAGCGCCTAAAGCGCTCGCCCGAAAGTCCGGTGAAGCTGTAAAAAGCCGACTCGCGTCAGGCTTACAGCATGAAGTCAAACAGAAAAAAAAAACAAAAGAGACATTCGATACTTAAATACTTACCTATTTTGTTTTGCTAAATTCATTAATTTAAATAGATTTTAAGACCGTTATTTTTTTTTGCAAAATCCTACATGGAATTATATTTTATGCCCGATTTTCCAAAAAACTACGAGATGAAATGAGTTTAAATTATTGAATTTAGAAAAACAAAATCAGTATCTCCATTTGAAATTGCTGTGGCCTGGTTCCTTTTTGCGTTACTACGTCCAATTATGATGTCATATTAAAAAAAACTAGTTACCCAATAAAATATTATGAAAAATATAGTATTTTTTAATTACTAATTATATTTAATGTCGAACCATTCATTTGTACGGCAAAAGTTAGTTAAATTAAGTGTTAATAAATTATCACTCACAAACAATTTTGTCCGACAAATTGCCGGCTCCATTTAATAAAAACATTTCCTCCATAGATAAATAAGTACATAAATAATATGTACCTTTTAATAAATTGTATATTTTAATTTCTTAACTATAAAAGCTTGGGAGTAATTTTTTTAAAGCTAAAGCGTGTTTAATATCTTTGCCTTTTTTATTTTTATTTGATTGAATGACGAGACGAGCAACGTGCTCGTCTGATGGTAAACGCCACGCCTGCTCATAAACAGAAGCAACACCACACAAAACTTTGAATTATTATAAAGCACTGTATGGTACTGAACTGCGCTCGTCACCCCAAGACATAAGATGTTACATCTCATAATGCCCAGTAATTTCACTGGCTTCAATGTCCTTTAAACCGAAACGCAACAGTGCTTACACACTGCTGCTTGGCGGCAAAAATAGATAAAGCGGTGGCAACAACCCGGTCGTGCCGGTCTATTCATTTGGTAGACAACATTATCTTTGTCATGGCTCTACCATTCAAAATAAAATATCTATATGTGATTGTTCCTTTAACTCTGTATCATTACATAATATCACGCTTGTACTCTCAAAGATGTAGATAGAATGCTATTTTCACAAGAGATCAGATGTGCTCTAGAGTCAAATACATAGATAGCCCTGACCCCACAGTAAAACACGAGTCTTGTGTCGTGGGTATCAGGAACTACGGGAGACTTTCTGTCTCACAACATCCAGACCCGAAACAAATATTTGTGAATCAGACAAACATTTGTCTCGGTGTGGGATCGAACCCGTTACGTTTCCCTCACCCACTGCGTCACGGAGGCTGTCAAATTTAAGTTAACAGGCAGTTGTGTAACCACTACGCCTACGTAACGTGGGTTCAAATTAGAAATTATGTTGTATTCATAACTACCGTTGAAATAAAAAAAAGTTCGCTGGTGATAGGATATTCAGCCGGTGATAGGATACTTGTATCCGCCCGGATAGCGACCACCGTACACATGGTGTTAAAACCTGCCATAGTGACCCACACACCTTGTGTGGATCGCGTTCCAGGATAAACCAGTGTATATCCTCCTGAGGAGCTTGCAACAAGACTTGATGGTTGGTCGGGGCAGTTATAGGGGTAAATCCTTGTATTCCTGTACCTGTTGCAGGCTCCTCGATTCGCTTCTTTCCTCTTCGGAGTGTGAAGCAAGAAGAAACAGAAGAAGCATTTATACTGGCCGACATTATTCTGGTAAAATAAACTCATTGTTTGTCGGTGGTCGCTAATTTTTTGGACTGCACTACGCTTACCATGAGGTGTAGTGCAGTCACTTTGCCGTGTTTGGAAAAACAAAAAGGAAATCAAGTTCCCGGGAAACATCACTCGCATATTGAATCCCGGAAGCACTAACTCGAGAACATCCCTAGTTCCAATCTAAGTCGAGATCTTAGAGCGAACACGTGTAACAGCAGTTAAGTCCTTTCACGCATCAGAAAACAAGTTAAGCAATAAGTCTCAGTTGTCAGTCTGCAGTTGTAACACCAAGTCAGAATTACTTCACCTAGGTCTTGAAAATATCTATAATAAGAAGTAAATTATAATTATAATGTAATGAATATGTTTTTTATAAATAATAACTTCCATGAATTTCACTGTTTTATGATGTAGTAATAGTAATATCCAAAAAAGTAAAACAGAATAAAAAATATATATATTGCATAAATAGAATCACGCGAGAAAACCCTGAGGCAATAACAACTCATGTAAATCTAAATTTAATATTCTCCATCGGCTTAGAATAATTAGATCTAGATCCTATCCACCGATAATACACGTTACACAGTGTCCGTAATTACACTTTTAATAAAAAGCAAAAAAAAATAACTCAATTATGCCAACCACTTAATCGCAACGCAAAAAACAATGCTACCATACGTTCAATAATTCATCAAAATGGCTGCCGCGCCGGCTCTATCAATCTAATAATTCTGTCAAAGTTTAATTGAAATTCTGTACGCACAAAACCTATATATTGATACATTACGGGCCGCAAAAGAGCCGTATAGTAATTTACAACTGAATTACAAATCCCTTGAGTCCGCTAAACACACAATCTGGCTAATAATACGCTGTATCGTCGATTCCCTCACTCGTGCCCGCCTTGCATGAGTTAGAAAGAGACGGAAGACTGTAAAGTGGTCCGTGTTGTCGAGAGCGGTCTACGCCTACAAAATGTGAAAGGGTAGGGTAAAAAAGCTTGTTTGATCATGGGCGTGTCACGACAGCCGCAGTTGCTCGCCCGCCGCCGCCGCGAGCGGACCTGTCAACTTGACGTTTCAATCTGACAGGTGTCAAAAGAGTGTCGCGACTGAGAAATGATCATTGATCGTAACTGACATTTGTGACTTTTTGTGTTGTGAGAATGGCGTTCGAAGATCGTTGCAGTCCGAGCCAAGCGAACAGCCCTGGCCCCGTGGCTGGAAGAGTACCCGCGCCCCATCCAGAGAACCCGATGAGCTACTGTCCTCAAAGCCAGTATACCTGCACCACAATCGAGTCGAGGTTCGATAGGACCTCCCCCATGATGGTAGTCAAGATCCAACCAAATTCTCCACCGCCAAGCCCGGACGGTCACAACGAGTACCCGAACTACTTCCGGCCGGAAACGCCAGATGTAAAACCTCAGATAAGTACAGAAGAACAGCGATTTGAACCTGATAAACTTCGGAATCAGAGACAGCCGGTTTCCGCACCCATAGCTTTCTCTATAAGTAACATTCTGCATCCAGAATTTGGCTTGAACGCCATACGGAAGACGAGCAAAATCGAGGGCCCGAAACCCGCCGGGCCTAACCACAGCATCTTGTATAAATCTTATGACCTTCAACAGAAGTATAACTTCGATTATTTGAAGTCTAAAGAATCTGCTGATTTCTCATCTTTGCCGCCGTTAGGAGGGTTGAAGCACACTGTAGCGCAGATAGGCGAGCAGTTGCAACGCGAACGGGAACTGCCCAAGGCTCCCGAGGCTCAGAAGAGACCAGACTCGGCGAGTTCCATCGTGTCATCGACATCCAGTGGGGCTTTGTCGACGTGTGGCAGCACTGACACCGGCAGCCAATCGTCGGTCAGCAATACGGGGCAGCTATGGCCGGCCTGGGTGTACTGTACCAGATACAGTGACAGGCCAAGCTCTGGTAAGTAGTTAACTCCTATTTAGTTTGTTGTGGTAGAGTCAAAGGATTTTTTATAGCAAAACATAAAACAGGTGAATCGAAATATGTCAAAATGTTGATTCTACGTAATTTATTAAGCAATAGATAACAAAAGGTGTTGCTTTTTTGCACAGATTTGTAATTCAAATGCAACGTAAGATTTATTAAGGTAGATAAGGTATTTATTTTAAAAATGTTTTTGTGAATAAAAACCAAAAGGAATAAAACCCGTCGGCGTCGTATTTTTTTATTCTTTTTTACATGTTGCTTTATGTTGAGTTTGTTTTAGTGATCATGGTAATTAGTCACGAAAGGGCAGAATACCTATACATAGTTTTAAGTTTAAAAACCATTAACGAGCGTTGAGTTATTATATTATCAGAAGTAATGGCTGACATTAGCTGCTCTGTCTACAATGTTACCCGATATACAGTGTACGGTTACAAAAATAAAAAATATATTTGTTAAGTGGCAACCTCAATCGATTTATTTGTTTAATGGAGGAGTATTTACGCTGTGAAACTGGTAATGTACTGGGTTCGATTTCCCGATTGGGCAATAATAAGTTGTGTGAGTTTTTGATCGGGAAAACTCGTGGAGTTTCTCGGGATTAGAATTTGGGTCCGATATACGATCCGTGGTTTCAGTAGTTATACCTATGCCTACCCTTTTGAGGATAAAGGCGTGGAATTATGTATAAATTACACTACAAAGTCTGCCATAAAATTTATTTTTAAAATTACCTTATTCAACTTGTGATTTTTTTATGATACCGTATTAAATTTAACACTATAAAATTAATTACATACTTTGTATATTTTTATTAGATATATAATTATCGTATTCACTTAAAAATTAATTACAACGAAGACTTCAAACGAATTTTAATTCAAGATAATTAAAAAATACATTTTAATTACATCAATTAATGATAAGAAACAAAAATTAATTATTTCTTAAAATGTTTTATATAATTAACAAAACATTATGATGCTTATATCACTAAAGGAGTAGGCAGAAGTGAACGGATACACTTTTATTTTGATAATTTTTATTCCATCATAAGCCAGCCTTTCTCAATTCCAGTACAAATCAAATGTCTAGTAAAAGGAAATACTCGAACTTGGCTGACATCTTGTCTTGTAGATTTATTGAAAGCTCACTCAAAGAATCATGTTGCAAAGATTAAACGTAGGCCCTGACTATTTACAGCGGCTGTATGCTAGCTCTATTGTTATGCAGCGATAAGTATTATAGACTTATGGCCTGTTTCAAAATGTCCAAGTGATCGTGATTTATAATATGAATGTAAGAAAGCCAAATAAAACCATCAACGCGCTGACAATATGGTATATATGGTATGGCAATATGGTACGTAATGTACATACAATTTCCACTGTTTATGAGTTATCGGACAGTTAAAATTGTTTTATTTTAACGAACAATGTGAACAGGCCGGTGTGTAGAGATGGGCTGTCATCTACGCATCAGTTTAATTTTTTAAAGCATAGGTCGCCAAACGAGCAAGGGGGTCACCTGATGATAAGTGATCTCCACTGCCAATGTACGCCTACAATACCGGAAGAATCATGGGCGCGTTGCCTACCTTAAAGTAAAAGGATAATTAGAAGGAAGGGGAGGGGAATTTGGGTCTGCGGATATCTCACTCACCGTACGAAACGCAGTAGCAAGCCGCTACTTTACGTCGGTTTCCTGTGAGACAGCCCATTCATGCTGAGGACAAAACTGTCTACAGCGTAGCTCTACCACTCGCGCCTGTAATAGGTTAGGATTCCAGTAAGAGTGTTACTGTAATCTTCCAGTAAGTACTACGGTTACCATCAGGTGTAGCGCAGTCACTTTTCCGTGCTCGAATAAAAAAAAGTACTCTTTGGGTACGGAAGCACACATATAGTACAGGATCGTAGAAAAGATTATGAAAGATATATTTTGACGTCACATGGCCTGTAATAGCATAGCCTTTTGATACTTCCCTTTTGCTACACCGAAAAAGCCTTATAATAGTTTTTAACCGACGAAAAACGGAGGAGGTTTTCAATTTGATGCTTATTTGTTTGTATCCAACCATGCAAACCTTTTCACAAGTGATGCAATATTATTAATTCTTTTTGAATAGGTACCTTTATAAAAAAAAAGTTAACAAAAAGTAAAAAATTAAACAGTTCAATGTTGATTCCAAATAAAATTTTAAGCAGAAACTCCACCATTAAAGGGATGAAAACAGAGGTGAAAGAATTATTTTAAATTTAAATTATTTTATTCACTGGCTGAAAACTTTTCTACAAAAATAAAACCGATTGAAAAATCGTGAAGAGTTAAAAATTGAATTATGCCATTTTGAGTCTGAACTTTCTACAATTAATCGACTATTAAATTGCAAAAGCACCAACTGAATAGTATTTGTATTTTAGTTTATTTCAGTCAATTACATTAAAAACTATTCATATCACCAAAGCAAACACATTTCGACTCGATTTTATTTATTTAAAATTAATTCACGTGAACAGACATTGTTGTCTCCACAATACGTCTGGTTCTTATTACAATAAATTAGAATAAGTTAATATAAATGATACGTTTTGTCTGTCTGTCCGTTGTTGTTTACACTCCGGTACTAATGTTAATAATACGCCCCGTGCACTACAATGTAATGATGACTAGCAATAGCTGGGTCTTGTTAGTTGTTTTTGAGTTTATCAAGCGTGCCATCAAAATTCCGACATTCCAAACACGACTGGTGAGGGAGGTGGTTGTTAGTCGTTACTTGACCTTTTAATTTCATAATATAGTAGATATATATATATAGATAAAGCTCATGCCTGTATCTCTAAAGAGGTGCAGAGGTGCAAATAGTGTGAAAAAAAATCACGAGTAATTCAAATGTTTTCTAATTTTCTACTCATAAACCGACTTCAAAAAAGTAATAGAAATACATTTTCCTCACCCGAGGGTAGAATTTACTAGCATCTGTAATGGTTTGGTCAAACAGCGGACGGGGCGGGACGGCGACGCGACGCTGACGGGACTGCGTATAGATAGTAGAGCGTCGAGCGCGACGGTTCTGTGTGACATTTTCTATGTTGACTAATGCATTACAACTGCTCACGTCCCGTCAGCGTCGCGTTGCCGTCCCGCCCTGTCCGCTGTTTGACGAAACCCTAAGCGTTTAAATAATAATACAAAAAAAAATTGTTGAACAAACAAATAGTGTTGAAAACCCATTTGGCGTCACATATCGGTGTGTCAACGCGTGGAAGCGTCGCGTCGCCATTTTGTCATCGTTGACATATTCTGTCAATAAACCGTTTGTTTTTCGGTTTTTTCGATGCAAAGTTTTTGTTTTTGTTTTGCACGGGCTACCGAATTTGGTTTTTGTGCACAACCGTTACTTTTCGATTATTTATTTTGAAAGTCATTGGGATGTGTTCTTTTATTTGGCAATTCGGGAAAAATGTCGGATAATATATTTAGATGAATGTTGACATAAGAAATATAAAAAAAAATGCGTTTACATCAATACTCTTTATTCGACGGTATGTTTTTTATTTAAACGGCAGCGATAGCTCAGCGGGGAGTGGTATGGACTGTCGAGACGAAAGACGCAGGTTCGAGCCCCAAGAGCATACACCACTGACTTTTCTAAGTTACGTGTATATTAATTGTTAATTATCGCTTGCTTTAAGCAAGCTTTTTTTACAGAGATCTGTGTGGTGTTGCCTCTGTTTATGGGCAGGCGTGGCGCTTACCATCAGGCGAGCGCCTTGCTCGTCTCATCATTCTATTAAATATAATAAAAAAAGTTGATGATGAGTATGCATCTCTCTCAAGTACCGGTACTATATAAAAAAACCTCATAATTATAGACCTTAGACGTCAATTAGAAAAAAACCATCCGTAACATTAAACGTCAGTGTGCCGAGTGTATGTTTTAACACAATTTTAACGTCACTACAGCGTTTGCGTTTTTTCAACAAAATGTATGCAAACGTGAAAAGCGCCTCCTGGTGGCAAGTTTAGTAAACTGGAGACGTGAGTGCAAGTTTTACAACGTTAAACGCAGAAGTGACGTTTTTCAAACGTGAGTTAACGCAACTTTTGCGTTACCGTTTATCACGTTTTTGCGAGTGTATGTTCACATTTTGACAGCTACAAACGTTTTTAAACGTAAACGCGTATGTTAAGTATTTCACTTGTTATTTCCTTGGTGAAAGACATTGTTTACAGTGTTTAAACTTTTTATTTCTATATTAAATAAGTATAACAAAACATTATATAATTAAAATGATGTCAGCGCGCAATTTTTTCGCTTGGAGAATGTTAGTAAATGCTCAATTATAAGATGAGCGAAATAATTTACGGAGACAACGAGCCATTTCTCGGGCGTCCTTTAATCCATTGGAGAATCTAAGTGATATTGAATTTAGAAGTAGGTATCGCTTAACGGAGGAAGCTTTTCTATTTTCATGCAAAGAACTGGAAGACTTGGCAAACATCAAATCAAGGTTAGTACGAGTGCATACCAAGTTAAACACTTTAGCGGTACCTATAAACATGCTTTTAATATGTTCTCTCTTTCGAGGTTCTTGTTGCATTGTTATTTTATGCAACAGGGAGCTACCAACGTCCTGTAGGGCTTGCTAAGAGTATATCTTAGAAAATGTCTAGTGTATATATCTATGAAGTAACCCAGGCACTCACAAGCATTGAGATGCTCAACAAACATATACAATTTCCCATACAATAGTTGCTAGGCAAGCTGTTAGTCACAAGTGTGTTGCTATCTACTTAAAATATATAGGTATTAAACTTAAAAAGTCCTCTCCTTATTGTTAAAGAATTTTAGGATAACTAGGATTTTAATACACATTATTGTTTTAGGTTTTATACAAAATATGGCTTACCAGGTTTAATTGGATGCATTGATAGAAGTCATTTTAGAATTCATGGACCACCAAGAGCCTAAGAACATTTATGTTATTGTTGAAAACATCATTCATTAAATGTTCAAATGGTATGTATGCAGAGATATTTCTCTTTTTAATTGATTGTATTAATGTGCATCAAGATGCTCTGCATGTACTAATCACTAAATTGATTTCTTATTTTACAGGTCCTTGATAGTGACAGTTGAATATGAAGTATAAATTAAAAATTAGTGGAGCAACCATGACTCATTTAATAGGAATAATAGGAATATAAATAACTACATACAAAGCCTACACACAAGTGGAGAAATATGTTGGCCTTTAGGTACATATATAATTAATTAATTAAATACATACATAATAAATTTACAAATTTTTATATAAAATTAAACAAACATAATAAAATATAAGCCATTTATTACTCATACTTTTTACTTCTGTAGAGTTGTACCTATTTGTGAAAATGTTTGTTTTTAAAATATTATTATAATCTCATAACTTTATTTACAGAACAAAGTACCCAGGTTGAACCAACAATCTCAATTATTAGAGAACAAGAAGAAGGCACATTTTCAGCTGATTTCATAAGAGGAAGAGCCTATAGGGACCAATTGGTTCAATGATTACAGATTTAATTAATACATTAACTTGTTTTATTGAAATGTTAGATATATCACCTGGTTTATTGTGTAGAAGAGCTTTATGTACTCATTTACTGGTACATTTTTATGGTTGAAATTGTCTACACAGCTAGCTGACCCACATATTCATGGCATTAAAGAGGTACACAGAGGCACAATGAGTCACAGTCCCATAATCCCCACACAAAGCCCTACAATATATTCCAACCTGAGAATCGAACTCCTAGGTTGAAGCTTAATACTACTAAACCATGAGGCAATTACATAATATTAATTATAAATAATACAAGTAACTGCAATATAAACAATTTATATTATTTGAATACATACAAGTAATATCCACATTTTGCATAATCTTAAAACTAATTTTGTAAACAGACATCAATACAATTGTAAATAATATTAGTTACATATCCATAAACACATTTATAGAAAATAACAGTATTGATTCTAAAAAAAAAAAATACTTTTTAAACAATTGGGAATTGATAATTTTATTAAATGATTCTAGCCTTTCCTTTTCTAAATGTACTTGATCTTCATGTTTTTTGGTCTAATCTTCTCCATTCCTCTTCAAAATGGAGAAAATTTTGTGCAGCTTTGTCTATATGAGATGGCTGCCTAACAATTATTCTTGATGCAATCAACATGCCATGGTTCTTATATGTTGACTGTGATGTCACGTCACCACATGTGTCCCTGGGAGGCTTGGTTGAGAGTGGCTGCAGGGGGGGCAGCATGTTCGTATATTGTATGGGGTGACTGGACTGTGGTGCAGTGGTCATCTGGTGTTGCTGGTGGAGCTGGTGTAGTGTATGAGGAGCCTGGCTTAGCAGAAAACAAAATAGATTAGAAATACAATTATATTGTTTTTTTTATAGCTATAAAAAAAAATATTGTGTTCAAAAACAGCTATGAAATTAAAAGTTTACTATGGTAAAGAATTTAATAGAATCTGTCTGGTCACTCATCTGGTAGTGTCATGTCTGCCTATAAATATAAGTATACCACTCAGAACTTCTAATAAAGAAATACTATATTGCATTTGGCTCTGCTCATCGTCCTGAGACAATTAGATTTGAGGAATAATTTTAGATAATATTAATTAAGATTTTAATAATAATAATATAAATACCTGAAGTAAACCAATTTCAATCTCATTCAATAAGCCAATAGCAGCTTGTGGTCCAACAATGTTGAGGACATGTCAGCTCAAAATCAGTCAGCTTTGCCTGGAAAGCAGGCCACCAGCACCTGAAGCTGGTCTATAAACTTTAGCTGCCTTCTTTTTTGTATTATTTTTAAGGTCACTCCACACCTAAAAAAGAAAATAATGGTTAATGGCTGTAATACACACAGTACCTACATTATGTGTTCATTGGCTAGCTAAGATTATAATATAATAATGATAGGTGCATAATGTGAAAACATGAAAGTAAAAAACAGTAATATAAAACAAATTTAAACAAATGCATATTTAGTGTTAATGTTTTATGTAAACAAAGTGAATTATTTGTCAATAGTTTAAGATTGGTCAGGAAAACAAATCATAGTGGCATACACTAACCTTCTTCCACTTGTCTGTAGACTGTACTTTTCCTGTGGGGACTCTACTCCATGAAATTAACCATAATTTCAATCTGCGTCGCACTTATATTGTTCACTGTCGCTTTTTATAATTGATCGAGGCCTCGTGATTTTTAATAAATCACTAGATAGGTAGAATAAAGACTATGTCTTGCAAGTTTTCTCTTCGAAATTTCTTTAGCTAATAATATACATTCTGTTCCATCATTTTCCGTCTTATTTATACAATTCTGTTACAGCTTGCTCTTTTATACAATCCCTTTAATCAGTAAATAATAAAACAAATGCTTATCACAGCCGTAGATCACAATAATTGAACGTAGAACGATTGTACAAATTACAAAACACCACAATGCAACTCAAGTTCCTTGCCATATTATGTGCGAAAGACAGTTTAGGAGAGAACTTTCTAAATTAACATCTGTGACCGTCGTGTCTGCCCTTGTTTTTAACAAAAAACACTTTGTAATTAACTAAAAAACACTTAATAAATGAAATTCTTAAGGGCGACTGTAAAACAATGTTGCGACGACATATTTTTGTTTATATTCATTGCGAATAGAAAGAAATAGCATTCGTTTTATTTCATTCGCGTATAACATTATACGTATTAATTAAATCTAACGAATAATAAGGAGCCGTTGATAGATTCAATGACATCTTAATTCAGTAGTATTACTTTATGGAATAAAGAGATTAAAGCACGTTTGGCTGCTTGATGACGTCACACACCATCAGTCAAGTGAGCAAACGTAAACTTTGTAGTGCAAGTAGATAACAACATACACTCGCACGTTTCACATAAACTAAAAAGTATTTGTGTGCTCGATTAACGTGATCGTCGCGTATCGCTATTTTACGTGTGAAACTTGCACTCAGGGTACTGAACAGATTTTTTCTAGTTAGATTTTAAATAAAAAAAACCATATTCATATAAGTTTAAGTTTTAGTATACGATGCTACAGACAAAGGGGTCAAATTCTAACACCCCTATTTTCGTCGAGAGTTAAAACTTAACAATAACTGCTGTCATCTTGTCATCATATTGACTGTGGCATAGGTCATTACATTTTGCATAGCGTTTCCTCGTTACATTGTATGCTAATTATATTAATATTTATAAATTACTTTAACATTTTTAACGTATTTTTGCTATTCTCACCCTAAAAAAACTGGTGTGGTAATCCCTTTGTCTATCTATGTCTTTGGCATCATATCGTCTAAAAATAGACCAATTAGGAAGTAGTTTAATTATTTGATATTTTAAATCTAGATTATTTGAAAATGGAACATTATTTCCATCTAATATCGGTTACACACGGTTAGATTTTAGTTGATAAAGTCATTTGGATCAAGAAATTTGATGGTCAATTCGATTGAAAGTCTGTTCGAACAGTTCAAATCGCATGGGCTGTAGCAGTTGATCAACTAACATTGAACCGTATGAACCCCTATAAGTACCTCACAGACACAGACATCGAATATGTTTTTTTTCATATACAGCAATTTAAAATTGGAAGACAGATGACAACTATTCCGTTCCTTTCCGTCTAAGGATTGTAAGGTACTTCGTAGTAGACCACCACGGTAAAGAATATCCGCGTGAACCCGCGTGCAAAGTTTAGTTCTCTGAACAAATTGTTTGACATGGTTCTATTAACACATCGGTGCGTTTTATTGGGCATATATTAACGCTGTTATAGATATTGGGTGCGGTTAAAATACTTGTTTATAGTGCCGGTGTGTTGTTAGGGTTCCGCGGCATCGGTTTGAACGGAATTTGGATTGAAATTGAAATTGTATTGAATTGAATTGAAATTGGATTTAGGTAGTAGGTATGCGTGCCGTCATTCTTAGTAAAAAAGTGTTTTTGAAGTGTAACTTTAGAATCGTTGTGATTTGAAACTCGATGAAACGAAAATGCGTCACGACAAAGACAAACATATTCTTAAATAGGATTCAGCTTGCGAGAGAATGAGACAGATTACAAGTATGCTATCACGTGGCTTTGCGCTAGCGTACAACGAAGCCTTCGGTAAATGTGTCATAAACAACGTGGTGTATCATTCACTTGTTTTATTTTTTTGCTTTTACGTATTAAAATTCGCTGGTTAATTAATTTATTTTGATTATTCGGAAGTTTCACTTCATTCTGAAGTTTGGATGTTTGTGAATTTGAATATTTCTTAGTCTATCACGCCTTAACAGCTGAATAGTTTTGGATGAAATTTGGTATACATGTACATCATGACCTGGATTAGGACATAGGCTACTTTTTATCCTACAAAAGGCCGCTCACGAGAGTAGAGCTGCGGTCAAAAGCTAGATACAAAAAAATATTAATGGTTATTATCACAAATGAATGGTCATTTATTTAATCATACAATTAAGTTTCATATTTCAATTCTGCATTTACTTAAATAATTTTACTTGCTTTTAGTAAAAAGGAATTAAGCATAACCTCAATTTGTGTTCTTAGAAAATTGCATAAAGTTAAAATGTACCCAATTATTTATATTCATTCTTGATAACACTTAATTTTTAAAAGGTATATAAAAAATATTTTTCCCGTCAAGTAACGTTACAATGTTAACGAGGAAACCAGTTATGCTTTATCGTCCAAGTCTTGCCCACAATGAGAGCTCTGTCATTTAAAAAAACCTTTTGACAAGATAATTATGGCGTGTCCAATTATGAGAAATAATTATCGATCGCAATTTTATACTTTATCTTAATGCTCGTAAAGTTGGAATTTACATAAACTTCGAAATAAGAATGTAATTTTTTTCACACTTTGACTCTTACCTTAATTTCCTTAACGGGTTGACAATATTGCAGATGCGCTGGATTAGCTCGATTCTGAACCTTATTTTCAGCTACATAAAGTTGAAAATAGAAATACGCCGCTTTCGAAACTGCAAAATGCATCTTTGCAAGACTGGCTTGCAGTAAACAGGTGAAATAATGAAACAATTTAGTAGCAATTATTTGGCGCGTTTATCAGCTGTTTTTGCGCGGGGCCACCATCTTGTTTGGCGTAATGGCGACACGCCCAGTGGCCACTTACAAAAAAGGCGCTACACACCTGTGTTATTAAAAATATATATTTTGACTTATGAAAGGTGTTAAACATTATAAACTTGTATAGCGTGCCTGTTACTTCGCCCAGATCCCGTGGGATAATGATCTAATAGATAAAATAAGTCTTTTGAATGCTGTTATGCGAACAAACGTTGGCTCATTTAGTTTCATTGACCGACATAAAAAGAAGGAGGTTTTGAAAGTCAGTCCTCAACAGACAACATGACGGCAAAATCGGTATTTGAAGTAATTAACATTCAATTATAATTATTTGGCCCACATGAAATTGTATTGCTGTGAAACATAATATTACTACATATACACCACATACTATTAAAAATGTATGCTGTAAATCTATTTAAATATGTAACGGCATTCTAAAGGTACATTTTTGCGCAATATGATTGGGTACAACTACGACTCAGGATTGCGTATAGAGGGTTCCGTGTTACCCCTTTTAGCTTTTGTGCCGCGGGCTCGATCCCCACATCGAGACAAATGTTTGTGTGATGCGCAAATATTTGTTCCAGGTCTGGGTGTTGTGAGACCGAAAGTTTCTCCTAGTTATCCACGACAAAAGACTCGTATCTGACTGTAAGGTTAAGACTATGTGTGTGATAGATGGGTGTATTTATTATCACCTGCCATTATAATAATTTATTATTTAAGCCAGTAACGCAACGGTTCAAAATATAGAGGTTTTTAAACAAGGGCACACTGACACAGCCAGACTTTATTTAATTCTGCAACGTGTGGGGAATTTCATAAAAATATTTCGAATGTATAACCTTCACTTTTATTAAATATATATTATCTATACTATCTATACTAATATAATAAAGCTGTAGAGTTTGATTGTTTGTTTGTTTGTTTGTTTGAACGCGCTAATCTCAGGAACTACTGGTTCGAATTGAAAAATTATTTTTGTGTTGGATAGTCCATTTATCGAGGAAGGCTTTAGGCTATATAACATTACGCTGCGACCATTAGAAGCGAAGCATCAGTGAAAAATGTTGCAAAAACGGGGAAAATTATTCATATTTGAAGGCTTCCGTTGCTAAGCTACCCAAATCTATACTAATATTATAAAGCTGTAGAGTTTGATTGTTTGTTTGTTTGATCACGTGGGCGGAGCCGCGAGCAAAAGCTAGTAAATAATAATTGCCTATAACTCGATTGTAAGACTACATTATATCTTATTTTATTAGAAGAGTCTGCCATTTGGTCCGTTATAGGACTGGTTGGAATTGCAAGGTGTTAAAAATATAAATTGTCAATAAAAGTTGTAATTTATTGTATAGACAGGTTTTTAGTGTTAACTCGATGTTCTAGACTTATGACTCATAGATTTTGATGATTTACCAACTATACCTATATGTTTTAACTAGCTTTTGTACCGTATAACCGTCTCCGTCTTGTCTGTACCAAAATTCATCAAAATCGGTTCAGCGATTTTAGGGTGAAAGTGTAACAAACAATGTCACTTTCTTATTTTATGCTGTCTCACCGTTGGGCACGGGCCTACTCTTCTATTGTTTTTTCAACAAAAGCTGGCAAACAAGCAACTGGGTCACCTGATGGTAATGAGAGGTGTCAGGCCGACTTTTAAAGGAACGCAAAGAGAACGCAAAACTGCCTGAAAAAAAAACTTAAAAACCGTCATATCTTTATAAATAGATACATGTCTAACGTTTTCTATAGCATCGATACTAGCTGAATGTAACAAATTAATTAATAACGTTGTGTGTACAGGTCGTTAGCACATTGTTTCGCGGAATGTTTTTTGCGCACAACGCTATCATAACAAACAGTTGTGTGTTCAAGCGTGGCCGGTGGGATCCGTACGTGGGTTTTATTCATAAAATTAACTATAAACATAGGGATTTAGGTTAAAAGATGTCTAAATATGTCGGAACCGAGACTAAATTCACGTGCTTGATATACTCTGATATGAAAATTAGGTTATAGCGATCTATTAACACACAGGATCAATTCAGCGTGTTGGGTTATTCATCCGAACCTCTTCTTTCTTCTTCTTCTTATGATAATGAAAAGGAAGTCCACGCCCTGCAATGGAAGATAAAAATATAAAAAAAATCCCAAATAACCCCTAAATTTTATGTTTAAAAATATATTTTTGTATAACACTCTACATACCTACATCTGTTAATAGTTTCCAAAATGATTGGTATCGAATGTTGAGTTAACAGTCAATCAGACCACGGCCGATGTAACTCGGTCGAAATGTCGGGAAAGAAATAAATAATAGGTATTTATACATTCAAATACTACGCGATTAACACGTTTAAATAAATATTATAATACGTATACAAATCGCGAAAGCCTAAAATCATCGAATGTAGAGTTTTAAAGGTCTTAAAATAATTTTTTTTTACTTAAAAATAACATAATTTAATCTAGTTCTATTATTTAATTATGATATCATCATCTTCTAACTAGATAAGACAGCCCGCAGAACCCTAAAACTTAATAAAGCGGAACCCAACATTGTAATCAGTGATCCGTGGTGCAATTTCCAGGGTGTCCAAAAATGGGCATAGTTGTGGGAGTGGGCTGGTAAAGCATACCGTTAGTAAATACCGTGTTAGAGGCACTAGGTAGTTGACCGGTCTTACTCTGAGGGGTTGGGTAACGAGGTATTTTTATGGCATAGGCCGGCAAATGAGCGACTGGGTCACCTTTTCTCCACTGTCCATGTACGCCTAATAGGTACCAGAAGAATCATGGGCGCCTTGCCGACCTTACAGGAAAGGCATTGGGAAGGGGACGGGGATTTGGGTCTCCGGATATCTCACTCGCCGTATAAAACGGAGCAGCAAGTCACAACTTTACGTCGGTTTCCCGTGAGTAGTATTAACGAGCCGGTCGAGCCGTCCCGTTCATGCTGCAGACAAAACAGTCTACAACGTGGCTCTACCACTCAAAAAATCTGTTTTCCTCATTTTCTTCTGTTGTATTGTGGGTGATAGTTAATCATATACTATCAGGTGATCTTGATTCTTTGCTGGTCTTCGACTATAAAAATCAACCACCATCATATTACTTTATTTCGGCCTAGCTTTATCCTAGCTTGGAACCAGATTCCACCTTCCTTTTAGACGCTTTCACTTCGCCCGGTCTTGAGAATCTTCTGTAGTAAGATCATTAGTCATAAAGTCATAAAGTCCTCTTCGACAATGTCAATCCTTAACCCAGAAGCAGATATACACGGCGTCAATATAATTATAGTCTTTTTGCTAAATTTATATTATCCAGCAGATAATTTTGTCATTGATTATAAAAAGCAGGAATTAAATTTAACCGCCCATTCAGTTAACTATGCAAGTATGATCGAATACACAAGTGGTTTGTAAAATAATAATGGTAGGTAAGCGAAACGTCCTATATTTCTTTTACAATAAATTTGTAGTGAAGAAAGGTTTTAATTTTTATAAGACTCTTTTTTATAGCATAGGCCGGCGAACGAGCAAGTAGTTCACCTGATGATAAATAATCTCCACCGCCCATGTACGCCCATAATACTTGAAGAATCATAGGCGCGTTGTTTTCTGTGAGACAGTGGTAACGGCCCGGTAGAGCTTACCCATTCGTGCTGGAGGCAAAACTATCTACAGCGTGGCTCTACCACTCAAAAAAAATAAACATCATTAACGGCAATCACGTATCTCAAATATGTACATCACAAAAAATTACTTTGCATTATCAAATGCTAATTCAAATGACAAAAGGTCAGTGTCTATATCTAATAGTGAAGTGGTCGATTGTACCACAGTACCAAGGCAGTGCTAGTCGTCGGCCGTCCAGTCTGCTGTCTCGCTTTAATTACTCACTCGGCAGTCACCACTTCCAGCTACTGTGACAATTGGGCTTACACAGAAAAACAGGGATGTCCTCCAATTGGTATCGATAAAATTTTTAATCGAGTAAAATTTTCTGCTAAGACATTAATTCTATATTTTTCAAGGAACTTGCAGGCTATGTATAGTATATTTCATCAGCCAGCTCCAGGAATGTGAATAAAAAATCTATCCACTTTTAAGTTATCTGTATAATATTTGGTATATTGACAGATCCAAACAAACAAATTATTTGTAAAAAGGGAAGATATTTGCTTATATTTCTGGAATACGTTAGGTAAATAGACACATAGGTGTTACAATGAGAGTTTTTGGACTTTTCTACTTCTGTCTCGCATTATTTTAACCTTTTCCCAGACTCGCCTTGCTAGTTACGCTTTCACTTATCCCAGTCAAGAGTTAAGACATGATGCTCTAGAACATTCTCTGTAGTACCATTGAGCCTTTATAACTGTTCATTAAAAGTCCTGAACTGTCCACAGTGCAGCGTGGCTTTACCACTTATTTACTATCGTGCTCTAACTGCACATTAAATTTAACCGTATATTCGAGTCATTTCACAGAATTTTTACGAAATTCCGACCAGTATTTTGACACCGCCTGCTACTGTTCTGAAAACAATCTTCATTGGTATATTAGAAATCGAATCTACAACTATTTGCTCACCAACCCTGACAACTGTGAAGATAATTCAACTGATTCCCACAGCGTAAAGAGTGGTGAGTAAAAACTAGCTAACAATACCAATTGGCTCCGGATCGATGTGTAATAACATAATAATCTAGTGGAACAAACGCTTTCGAACAATGTAATTACTCAACTACTGTCATTATTTGTGTTTGAAGTGTTCATTACATTTTTATTGTTTTCATTTACTACACGAACTTCTAGTCCCTTATTTATTACAATTGCTAATGCGAATGACTTAGTATATTTTTTTTGCGATAATAAATCATATAAATGTTCCTGCTGCATAATTTTCAGTAATTACTTATTATGAATTATTATCGTAAAAAACACGTTTGAATGCTCTACCGTAGAGTTTATATGTTGGCGCTTTACTATTTTTGCCTTTCTTTTCTCTTATAAAATAAAATAGACTCTCAAATACACTGGATTCAACATTTACCCCAATCTGATACATTGTTTACTTATATTACATAAGTGCACACCTGTATCTCCGAAGGGGCAGTCAGAGATGAATCTACGTCTGCACTTACGGATTCAGCGAGCTTATTTCCACTCCATGATGTGATAGGGGGTGAGCTTAGGTTTAGATTCCAATCACAGACAACTCATATGTCATCGCGTCAATATTGCAATCAAGGACTTTTCTCAGCCTTAGTAGACTACCAAATGAGAAACTATTGAAGCGATTATATTTGATGATCATGACTATTTTTGTTAGACTATTTTATTACAAACCAAAAAGCATTCAGTAGTTCAATCATAACCGCAACGTAATCCCTTTTTAAGTGCGGGTGGGCTTATTTTAACTACCCTGCAGTGGGTTATGCAGTGACCACATCATATTTTTAACTGCCACTGTACTGTGTGGTGGCGTGAGCCTTGGTTGCTTTGATGGTTCGCTTCTATTGATCTTTAATTTATTAAAAATATCAGAGTTAATAAAAGTCTTCTCGATTCTGTGGCATAGTAGCTGGCTGTGAATCAATAGGTTGAAGCCTCGGTCCGTATGACACAAATGTGATTACATACACTAATTCACAGATTATTTTGCGTCTGTCGTGGGATCGTAAGTCCCTCGTAGTCGTTACTCACGACACAGTACTTGTACCCACGCTTGTTCCTATGTTAACACTTAAGTATAACAGGTCTTTTTATTATTATAAGTATTTCAGTGTTTCTTGAACAGTCGAATACAGTTATAGGACACGTTAATCTTACTATTCTACATCTTAATGATTTCGTATCTATGATCGTCACCTAGATTAGGAAATAGGTTTTATCACGGAAAAGTTAATTCACGTAGGCGAATAGGGATTAATACTTCGCTGTTTTTTGGATGGTAGACTACTACTGTCTCCACAACACGCGTTTTGCAGAATATTAATTTCTTTTAAAATGGACAATTCAACGCACGTCCCTACCAGACAATACATCTTCATTTCGTATTGCGTTTTTTATTCAGGATCATAATAAATAACTTATGAGGTTTATTAAACGAATAAAAAACTCGTTCAAAAGTTGACATTATTCTGAAACTTGATTTATATTCAGATGAAAATTGTGCTCGAAGTAAATAAAATATGTTTAACTAAACGAGGTATGATTGGTTAAAATAGTTGATTACTCATCTTAGTAATTGCTGGATTTCTTTAAAATCCTAGCTTTATATATATCATATATTAGTTCATTCATATGGGTGGTAGAGCCACACTGTAGACAGTTTGTGAGTGAGACATCCGGAGGCCCAAATCCCCTAAAAACCCTCCCCTTCCCAAATCCTCAATTAACATTCCTTTTAAGGTCGGCAACGCGCCTACGATTCTTCTAGTATTGCGGACATACATGGGCGGTGGAAATCTCTTACCATCAGGTGACCCACTTGCTCGATTGCTCGACACGCTATTGCAAAAAAAAATACAATTATTGTATATATGCATTTTGATCTTTTACATAAACATTGTTTCGTGGCTTTCTTTCTTTCCTTCATAAGAGTGAAAGAGAAAAATTATATAATAAATTATTAATAAAGGAACTCAATGCCGTTCAGTTATTTTTTATTAAAAAACCACCCAAGTACTCATTAACAACACCGGAAATTAATTAACAAAAAAGGTTATAATGAAAAACATCGATAATAAAATCGATATAAATTCATAAGGCACATCACTATTACGTGGAAACGGCCACCGTGCCTCTTTGTTTTTGCCCCATAAGAATTCTATAATAACTTGATTTGGTGTGTTTCGGCAGGGCCTAAACGTTTTTACACTTTTCACAATAAAATAATAAAATGTTATTACTGTGCATTGGTCAGTAGGTATTTTAGTTCTCGGATTCTTCGAGTGCGTTAAGCTTTAATGGTGGATTGATTCTCGAGCCAATAGACGGTTGTCATAAAAAAATAGATTTTTCGAGCTCCGCGGTCATGATTAAGTGAAATACCCTTTTTATACTAGGAATGTGTTTACGTATCTTCATTTAAATGAATGATGAGACTAGCAAGTCGCTCGCCTGTTGGTAAGCGCCATCGCTGTCTATAAACAGAAGCAACACCACACAGAACTTTGAATTCGAAGCACTGCGTGGCATTGAACTACGCTCGTCACCCCGAGAAATAAGACTCATTTTTTTTTTACTAGCCCTGTTTTATATACGTCCCACTGCTGGGCACGGGCCACCTCTACTGAATGAGAGGAATTAGGCCTTAGTCTACCACGCTGGCCAAATGCGGGTTGGCAGACTTCACATACCTTCGAAAAATCTTATCGAATTCTCAGGTATGCAGGTTTCCTCACGATGTTTCCTTCACCGTTAAAGCAAGCGATAATTAACAATTAATATACACGTAACTTAGAGAAGTCAGTGGTGTATGCTCTTGGGGCTCGAACCTGCGACTTTCGTCTCGACAGTCCATACCAATCCCTGCTGAGCTATCGCTGCTAAGACTCATAATGACCATTAATTTTACTAGCTTCAATGTCCTTCAAACCGAAAATCAAATCAAATCAAATTGAAAACATTGTTTGGCGACAGAAATAGACAAAGCGGTGATACCAACCCAGACGGTATATGTGGGTATGACAGGGGACATTTTTTTTAAATTGTTTTTGTTATTTTTGATTTGTTTAAGTATTTTTTATTGCATTTTTATGTCTACTTATTTTATGTTCTTATTTTATACTTCCGTGTGTACCTACAATGTACTGCCATCTGGTCCATAAACAATGTCCAAATAAAGTTTCTTTCTTTCATTCTTATCATCATATGGCCCAAATGCTCCTTTACTGGCCTCTGTTATTAAAGTGCTTAATTTTTAACGACCTTGTCCATTTACGATGGTATTAAAAAAAAGAACAAATCACATGAAATTGCCTGATAATTATGTATAAAGGGACCGACGTGAGACATTTTGCGACATCCCCGATCGTCTGTCTCGCTCACTCACACCGCCCTTCCTATTGGAGTGAGGAGAACGGCAATAAAAATCGGAACCTATAATTTTCCACCATAAACTTACCCTCTCGGAATCAAAGAAAATATCGATTCTATGGTTAAGCAATAATGTTACAACACAATCGAAATTCAACCTTACGAGTATGGTAATAAAGTATAAACTGTAATAATAAATGTTACAATGTCGTGAGGAGCTTGGGCAAAGGAATATACACCTTATATATTAAAACATAAGGCTCAAATAACGTAAGGAAATCTTTGTTAAAACTGTTCAAAGGAAAATATATCTTATGTTTATATGATAGGGTTGAAAAATGCGAATGATATGGGACTAAGGGTGTGAAAGCGCAACCATTGAATATGTAATATCGCGTGGCTTCATGAAAAGTAGGATGCGGTAGTTTGAATTTTTTAACATGACATTTAAGGGTTGGTAAGATTTAAAAATATGCCGGCATGTGCTTGGATCATTTATTATGCATATGACCTTGTTTTAAATGGAATTTTAAAAAATAACTGAATAATCTTTTACAACATTACTTCAAAATGTTGTTTCGAATTTCTAAATGTAAATGTTTAGACAAGCCCATCCCGATAACGAATTATTTAAGCAATTGGTTGTACTTGTAACAGAAATGGTTAAACCGTATTAGGAACTACATAGTTGACTTGAAAATGCGTATTATTCATCAATTTAAAAAAATCTACTAATTTTCATAATCCAGTAGAGTTCGATACTCTCTTTTATTCACACTCATTAGAATGTACTAAATATTATTTTAATTCAACTTTATACTAAAGTTAAAGATCAAGTTGGTCATTTGATGGTTAAGACTGCTATCCATGAATATCCACAATACCAGAGTAATTTAGGATCTAAAGTTTTTTTTCTTCTGCCACAGCTAAGTGACCACATTTGACCTGATGTTAAGTACAGTGCAGTCCAAATAATGTCGACCGTCAAGAGATACTGGCCCTATTGATGGTCGGTAGAATTTTGTCGGCGTGAAGTTACAGGACATACACTGGCTGATCCCGGAACCCGACTCGCCTGAACAAGCTACTATGGCAGGTTTTTCACCATGTGTACCATAGTCCCTATTCTGTCGGGTAAAAAAATAACAAGTACCTTCCCACCAGCAATAGAACAACGGAAACAAATTAAGAAAAGGACCAATTATTTTTACGCCTCTATATATTTCACTCTGACCGTATTAATTCCTTAAAATCACCATCTCACTCACTCTAACCTCACTCTATGCAAGTGTGAGTGAGACAAATTCCATACACGACCACCACATCCACAAATTCTGATATGAATGCAAAACAATCAGTGCCGAGGTACCAACAGATTTTCTTGTAAGACAAACAGATCGCTTAGTTGAACGTTTTTTGAACGCGCACTGAATATATTAGTTTATTAGGGGTAGGCAGTAATGTATTAAAACCATTCATGAAAATAGTAATGTTGGTAGAGTGTTGCTGATTGCCTGTTGCCTGACTTTCCGGTAAAAATATCCTACACTAGCTTTTCCTCGCGGCTCCACCTCGTGATCAGCTTTTTCCGGGATAAAAAGTACCCTATGTTCATCAGGAATAATGTAGGAATTTAATGGTGAAAGAATTTTTGAAATCGGTCCAGTAGTTTTTAAGTTAATTCGTTACATACAAAAATACAAATCTTTCCTCTTTATAATATTAGTGTAGATTATGCAGATGATGGTCTACCCGTGTGCCAAATTCCATCCAACTCCAGTCAGCCGTTAAGGCGTGATTCAATTCTATCACTAATGCTCAGTATCAGCTCGGAGTCTGAAATTGTGCCCGGTATGGCGATAGGCTCGCCCCCAATCACATAATGGGACGGAAATACGCTCGGCGAAATGTAGGTGTACTGGTTACACCTCTGCCTACCCCGTTGGAGATTACAAGCGTGAGTGCATACGTATGTATATGTGAGATGACCACAGAACCTCGGTGCGACGAAATATCACGAAAATGGGCGCATGAAAAATTGGATATTGGAAAAAAATCCTAACTTGGCAAACGACTGACACGTCAGGAGGTCCGAGGTGTGATAAAAACGATATTTTATCAAATTAATTTCTCACCGAACCTGATCATAATGGTTGAACATAAAATCCGACAATTTATCTTGGCGTTGATAAATCGATTATATATTCAATATAGTGAAGGATTAGTTTGTCTGCTTGTTTATTTGGTTACTAGTAGACACACATTGTACACCCGGCTTTTTCTAGGTATTTTTTTTATTTGATTGAATGAAGAGACGATGAAGTTGCTAGCCTGATGGTAAGCGCTACGCCTGCTCATAATCAGAAACAACACCACACAGAACTTCGAATTACAAATCACTGCATGACACTGGACTGCGCTCGCCACTCCGAGACATAAGATGTTAAGTCTAATGCCCAGTAATTTAACTGGCCTCAACGTCCTTCAAACCGAAACACAACATTACTTACACACTGTTGTTTGGCTGCAGATATAGAAAAAGCTGTACCAACCCAGACGGCCTCTCGCATACGAGGGACCTACCACCTTGTAACAATTAACAATTTATCCTATTTGATCAATTAACAATTCCTTAATTATCCTTTTAAGCTCGGCAAGACGCCCATGATTCTTCAGGTATTGTATGCAAGGGCGGTAATAATTTACCATCAGGTGACCCCCTTGCTCGTTGCCGGCCTATCTGAAAATAATAGACAAAATTGACAAAAATGTATCGCGCAAACCCACAACTTCACTAGCCGATATTAATAGCTTAATTCCGAGGTGGTTGAACTGCCGAAAGCAATCGACACCGGCCTTGGATCCATACAAAAAGATAATAGTCTAAATTCGTTACACTTCCATAGTTAACTGCTTAATCAAACCTGTGTTTTATAATGTGTGAAATTCGGAAGATGTCACGGATGCTGTGTATGGACCGGCGGTAAACCATAATTGTATAATAGTTTGGCCGAATGAAACTATCATCACGCTCACGTCATACTAACAGCGGGTTCACTCGGTACTATTTAAAACAAAGTTACTGAAAAAAAAATTGCTGGTACTGATGCGTAAATGACAGCCTATCTCTACACATACATATGTAGTTATTGTATGAGAATATAGTTTATTGCTTAAGGTACCCGGGTATTACCCGTATTGTGAAACCAACACCATTGGGTATTAGATAATTATGAAATAAGTCTGGTCATCATGTAAATGCTTCTTGTTTAAATTAAATTTAAAAATTATAAACACTTTGACTCTAAATGTATGTATGAAATCTATAATAAATCAATAAAAACATGAAAATAGGAAACTGTATTAGATTGATTGAATTGATTTTGATCCTTTATTTGAATTCAGTCATTCCGCAAAACGCGAAACCACGAATGAAACAGTACTATCCTAATTCCTAATTTTTCTAATTAGGAAATAAATGAATATGAATTAAGTTTTGCTCCGCGAAATGTGCCAGAAATACATACACGAGAGTGGATATTTTTATGTTATTTTTAAAAACTTTATTAATGTCATGATAATCTTAAACCAAAAATAAAAAGTATTAACTATTCCATAAAATTTCTTCCACACTTAGATATAAACAGCGAGCGGACGAATGAACGAGTGATCTACTGAACGAACGGTTGAGTGAATGTAAACAGAATCCACTGTAGTTAGTATTTCAAGTGTGTATAAATTATTGGAGTCGTTTGTCCGCCACGGGGTCGCTCGCGGTATTTTAATGCGTTGAGTTAGGGGCTTTGGTGGCACTATATCTTTTTATTAATGTCTCTGTTAATTTGTTTTGTTTATTGTTAAACTAGTCATGGGTTTGGGTGGGTTTAGTTAGTCTCAACATGAAGTGCAGGCCGTTTTAGTCAATGCTCATTAGATGATTCAAACTAAGCGAGGTCGACATGTTATGCCAAATTTGTACCGGTTAAATGCTTTTATTTTACTCAGGCAATAGCATACAAAACTTAAGTGCATGCAACTTAAGTAATTATTTACCTAAAATAGTTCATTCAATAATTAAAGAAGTCAAGTAGGCGTTACAGATGACATTTGAAAATAAAAATATGTTCGTACCTAATAAGTATGATATTGTTTATTTCTCAGAATGAATTGCATTGTCTATGTGTGTGAGCACGTGGAATATTTTTTCATTACTTTATTATTTTCACAAGCATTCAACATAAATAAATAAGAACTGACAAGGCAAACATTATGTTGTTGATTAATAGTAATTGTTGTTTTTACACAATGTAACATGATTTTCTTTAGAAATGTTGCTTATGGCTTTTATAATGATTTTCAGGAATAAGTTACTACACCACGTATTTCGCAAAGGTGTTATAATTATAGAATATTTTCCCTCGTGACATTATAGGCAAAATAAAATGGCGTGCCCGCTCGCCATATTTAAATGCGAAAAGAAAACGCGGTAATGCGCCGCCCCGTTAATACGGACGATTCACCGGGACTTTTGTTTAATTAAAAACACGTATAAAAAATTTACAGGCCGTTTTAAAACGTGATAAACGTTCACCGGACCGTTTACGCGAATGTTTTAGAATCGTTCCCGCGTCGCTTTAAAGTGTTGGTTTTTTTGTGGATCTTTGTTTCCTGTTCTGTTTTACGTTTAATGTTGCTAGTATTTAGGAAGCTACAATTTGGTAGATTTGGACAGCACTGCCGTCACTTCGAATTAAACGAGTGCATGTATATTTTCAGTATATCGTTTAGCCTTTTGAATCTACGAATATATTATTATTTTTGGTAAACTCAGCTAAAATAGATCACCTTAAGACAGAAATAAGCTGATAATCATAAAATCCAATTCTCCAGAAACGTGAATGTAGGTTATAAACGCGATGTGAAAGGCTTTGTTAACGCAAAAATACGACCGCGGCAGGAAGACGCCGAAGTGTTTATGGACGCTGTTTCCGCAGATAGCGGCTGATTAGTATTGCCAGCTTTACATTTGGTAGAAAGGTAGCAACTCCCTTAGAAATAGTGCTAATTAAACACAACAACTTAGTATTTACTGGATTAACTTAAAACCGGCTTTATTTGAAACGTAGTCTTTGGGGTTTTTCATGCAGGCTAAAGTAGTTATGAATTTTGAATAGTTGAAAATGTAAAAATTCTTATAGATCCGGGCAAAGGCGAGTTAGACTTTTTTTTTATTGCCTTGATAGGCAGACGAGCAAGCGGCCCGCCTGATGGTAAGCGGTCACCGCCGCTCATGGACATCGGCAATGCCAGGGGCACAGCCAAGCCGCTGCTTACCACTACTTACGTATCAAGGGTTAAAACCGCAACCTTTATTTGTTATGATGTCTGCCCTTAACAAAAAAAACACAATATCAGCTCAAAAGATAACAGCTCTGTATAAACAAAACAGACAATCATACATTGTAGGCTTCGTAAAAGAGTTCCATTGGCTTCTATGCGTACTAAATCCGTACCAACTGATATTGCGACCTCTAGCGCACAACACAATATTCACACTACGCAATTTCATAATCCACCATAAAGTTACTTTTTTACCTTGCATCTTTTATTCACCTTAGCGTGATAATATACGGTAAAACCCTACTAATGGTAAGATCAGGCCAAAACCAAAACGCACAACAAAAAGCTCATCAATCGTGATCTCTGCGCAGGCATTGCCAGATACTTATGTAGACACATAATAAATTCAAGACAAAATCTACCATTTAGAGCTGGCAACCCGGGGCCGCACGCGAAACTGTCTAGATCTTTTTACACTGATTACTTGTGATTTAATATGGGCCACAGTTTGCACAATCAAATAAAGGATACTGCGGTAGCACTGTAAAAAAATGTGTAAATTTTAAATTATATTGGATGGTTGTTTATGATGCTGATTGTGTGTAGGTTCGAATTCCATATTTGGATATTGTTTAAGAATCGGAATTTTCGTCTCTTTTGTTTATTTTCATAGCGTAATAAAGTTATTGATCTATTTAAGTAGCAATTTTTTTATTGCCACAGAATTGTCTATAGGGTCCGAACATTTTTTTTTTGGGAAAGGGGTAAAATTTTAAAATCCATTTTTTCGGCGAAGGTTAAAACTCGCAGAAAACTTTATGATAATGGTTCTAGAAAAATATGGGGTCTTTCTGACCCCTTCACAACGATCCTTTGCCGCCATATTAAAGGTTATAAAAACACTCGTTTATTATACAGAACACGATGTGCCGTAATTAACGCGTGAGGGTTGCTACCCTTTGGGAGGAAAAATCCACATTTCACGCCCTTATTCCCAAATCGAGGGGAGGAAATGTATTATATGAATAATACATATTAATATACAAAATTGTGGTTGGTAAAGGTGGGCCTCTGTTAACTTATATAGACCTAACCATAAATAGCCTTTGTAAATGGTAGCTTACATGCAACTGTGAACCGAAAAAATACAATTTTCATTAAAAATTCTAAAATAGGGAAAATTACGTCTTCATAAAGTATGGCAATACTTCGCCCCTATCACATTATGAGGTGGAAATACCTAGAAAGAGCTCGGCGAACCTTGGACCTAGTTCTATCGCTACCAACTCCTTTGGAGATACAGGCATGAGCTTATGTGATTTAGGTGATCATAAGACACACAATGAATAATTTTATCTGAGAATCAAATCTAGGACTATACTGCTGATAATATTTAAACAAAGATTGATTACTTACAATATAGTTAAATAACATGATATTGTGTCTTTTTCTATAGAAATTAGCAGAACAGTGTTATTTCTAACGCATTACACAATAAACCATGTTTGGTAACAAAATCATGTTGAAAATTTAATTACACCAAATAATGAATTGATGGACCGAAATTACCCCATTACACTATGATTACTCGGTATTAATGCAGGGTAATTATATTACCCCTAATTGTGGGGTAATGGTGCTTCAGAGGGGAACAATTTAATGTATTAAACTGGATTACCACTGGCTGTAAACAAAGTGAAAAATATTTACTTTTGCCAACATGGACAGTATATTTATTTGAATGTAATGGTTTCTTTAATTTCAGAATTATTGTGACTAATACAATTACTTAATTTAATTGATTAATCAAATACATTTCAAAGGTTTTTGAAAGGCTTTAGTGACTCGCCTAGACTCGACTATAACGCTCTAATTTAGAAAAAAGTTAACTAAACATAATATTTGTAGGTAGAATTTCTCACAATAATTTAAAATAAAAAAAAACGGCACCTTAGTCTCCTGAAAATAAGTTGGCGATTGCAGATATAACCCACTACATAAATCGCGAAATAACTCTTCCTAATATTTTTAAAACCATACACACGTGCCATTCACGCATATCTAATGACCGTAAACCCCGAGCGTCAGCTAATTTTTTTTAGCGTTATATATATTTCTATTTTTAAAAAAGATTTTGATTATTATTTCAATAAAATGACTAACGGTTTTACTTTTACTTACCCTTTACTAAAATCATGTGTATCACCTATCTTACTTTTTGCATTTCCTTTACGACCGTCATATTCAATAAAGTTGTCTTTAATTATCTATGCCCCAGTTAAATCTATACATATTTATAAAGTACATTATATTGAAGTGTTAAAATTTGTTTTAATTTGTGTGTTTCTATTGTTGTAGGTCCTAGAAGTAGACGAATGAAAAAGAAGATGAATCCAGAAGAGAAGAGACCGCGGACCGCGTTCAGTGCAGCACAACTCGCTAGACTAAAGGTAATCATCATTACATTAATTAACACAAAATGGATTCTCTTTATGAAGAGATAATCCAAACACTCTTGTTAATTGAATTTCATCATCCAGTCTATAAGTAACTACAGGAGCTATGTACATATATACCTATATAGCAGTTATACATAACTGCTGAAAGTTTTAGATTCTTTCTAAGATTTTCAGTACAAATTATGTAAACTTAAGCCTTAACCTTCAGCGGTCATCAAGAGCAGCATCCAGTTAGTCATCATCCAATAATCACTGTAAATGGTTGTTTGGAGTTTCTGGCTCCACTGTTATGACTCTCTTGATAATTCAAAGCACAACCAGTATTCTTAGATCATCTTTGGTCCAAAACTCCTCAACTAACTCAAGATTTCTTTCACAGCATGAGTTCACCGAGAACCGTTACCTGACGGAGCGACGGCGACAGGCGCTGGCGGCCGAGCTGGGCCTGGCCGAGGCACAGATCAAGATCTGGTTCCAGAACAAGCGCGCCAAGATCAAGAAGGCGACGGGCCAGCGCAACCCACTCGCGCTGCAGCTCATGGCGCAGGGACTGTACAATCACAGCACCGTGACTGAGAGCGACGAGGATGAAGAGATCAGTGTCACATAGGTGCGAGGGAGATGGCATGATCTGCGTGAAGTTGAAGTCAACTGAGTATGACAAAGATACAGAGAAAGGATATGAAATGAGAGTGCTTTATTTAAATAAAAAAGATCAGAAATATTATTCATGTGTCGAGGAAATCTAACGAAGAAGAGATAAGAGAATAATTGATATACATCACTTAAATCTCTGTGAAAGGGGCAGATTGATTTTCTTGATTCTTGTGCGTTAAAACAGAATAGATGATTTGTAAATATTAAATAAGAGGCACACGCTTACACTTGCAGTCACAAGCAATATTAAATCAATTTTTGACTTGATTTATTGCGCATTTGGCGTAAACAAAATACGCTTCTCTCATTGGCTTTTGGGTACCAATAATATTTGTAAAATTCAAAAAGTGTGTGTGTGCAATTCACACATGGCAGAAGTGAAACTTCAGAATTATTAAAATAAATTAATTAAACACGAATTTTAATACGCAAATGCAAAAAAATAATACACTACGTTGTTTATGACACATTTTCCGAAGGCTTCGTTGTACGCAGGCGCAAAGATACGAGATATCTTGTAATAGCATACTTTTAATCTATCTCAGTGTCTCGCAGGCTAAATCCTATTTATGAAATTATGTTTGTCTTTGTCGTGACGCATTTTTGTTTCATAGAGTTTCAAATCACAACGATTCTACAGAAGTTTCACTTCAAAAAACCCGTCGCAATATTTTCCGGCTGCAAAGGCAAAAAATATAGTTTTCGAAAAGCCATCCTGAGTCTATGTAAGTTAGAGTAAATGTAAAGATTAAACAAAAATGTTCCTGAATAATATTAATTGTATAAAATATAGTGTATTTATTTCTGTTATTAAATTCGTCAAAGATAGAAATATTGGAAATCAACAATGTTATAGTCGCATAAAAAATACATAATCTATACTGTAGATTATGCAGGACACACAATTAAAATATTTTAAAGTGCATTTGATCCTATATTTTCTATTTTTGTCGAATAAACTAGTTCGTAAGTAAATTATATTGTAAGTATGAATATCAACAATAAGGAAACAGATCTGAAACATATTTGCACAGAATGTATTTCATCTGTATAAAATCCTGAAGAATGAATAACGAATTCTATAATATTATGCAAAACACATGATATTATTTCGGCAATAATAATCAATTCTAAATCTAAATACTATCTGTAAAAGATGCGATACGAGAACCAAATAGTACTTAGGAGTAGTGTGTTCGCCATCTTGAAATTTGGACATTAATGTTGCAGTTCGCGTTGCATTAGCCTTACGCGGTCATCATTGGTTTACTCATTTGGTATTTTTCACCAATATTTACTAAGTGACCTCTAAATAAAAAAAGGAATATTCTCAGAGGACACCTAACTGCAAGATGGAACGCAAGTTTAGGTGTTTCCGACGTTCATTCAATATATATTTAGGTGTTCCTCTAGCTTACGGAACGGTTGGTGAAACGAGCAGAATGGGCAATACCGGGTTTAGATCTCAAGATAACGAATCATGTAGTGTATTATATTCTTATTTTTTTATTTAAAGATATGTTTTATCATGTAACTAATGTAAATTTTGTAAATTGTTTAAATTTATTTATGGTAATTTACTAAGTGTACACATTTTTTATGAATGTTTTTCACAATAAATCAAAATGATAACTACGACAAAAATATCACCAAAATATCATACTGATACTTACTTTTTTAATTTACATTACTTTTTTAATTTATTATATCGTCACAGGAATTGTGAGTTTTTCTAATAATTACAACAATTTTAAATTCTGGTGTGTACAATTAGTTGAAACCTTAGTCATGATTTCTTCCATTATATTTCTGTTTTTTGTAAATTATTTAATAGATTTTTAATTTATTAGTTTTATAAATAGAATAAATGTAAACATGAAAATAAAATTATGTTACGGTTTTTAAAAATGTGTTTTCTTTATTACTCGATAATCTACAAAATTTATCAAATCAATATAACAAAATAAATATTTTTTGGTAATCATTGTCGCTCTTGAAGTAAATGAGACATTTTTCATACAAACACCATCTTAAATCGTTATATAAAATGAAACCTTGATAATTAGGCTCTGGATATGTGAAAAGCCTCTATTATTGATAATTACAATAAGGTCCCGACACTTTTGCATTGAAATACCTCTGTTACTGGGAATTTTCAAACCTTTCTAAATAAGACTTGATTTCTTGGATTTTTTCGATGTCTCTATAATTGAAACAGGTGTAGACAAGTTATGCCGCGTTTGTTTTGAGAAGGAATTAGACTGTAGACTAACATTTTGATCTCTCATGGTGAGACCCTCTATAAATAAGACAACTAAATGAAAAGCCTCTATAAGTGATAAAAAAATGTAGGTCCCTTCATATGTCACTTATCCAGGATTCACTGTACATATAAATGCTGTATAAAGTTTTTAACACTTTTAATGATAGCTTAATTTGTCGGATATTCTGTATACAATATTTATTTTTAAATATTAGCAAAATATTTGCTAGGTTAAATCTTTGTAAAGTCGCCAAAGCCTTTTGCATTTGTCCAATTAGTCACTAATTAAGCAAAACGCTATTAAACATTGAATTAAGTTACGACCTCCGTTACTTTTGAAAGATTTACTCACAAAAATTTATTACGTAAGTATACTATAAATAAACTATTAACGTACATAAACCTAGTATTTGTTGCTAATTATAAACTTTAATTACAATAATAAATTATATTTTAAACATTTGTCCAGGTGTAAAGTAAGAAAAGCGACATAAGTCAGTCGTAGATAGGTATGTTCATCAGTAAAACTAGAATTAAAAAAATATATTATTAATAAATTCAGGGCTCATATGCTATAAAACCATACGAAGCGACAAATAAATACACCAACACACATACATGGTCCTGATCCCACAGTAAGATACGAGTCCTATGTCGTGGGTATCAGGAACTACGCGAGACTTTCGGTCTCACAACACCCAGACTCCGAAACAAGTATTTGTGGATCACACAAACATTTATCTCGGTGCGGGGATCGAACCCGTTCACAGCCGGCTACTCACCCGCTGCGCCATGGAAGTTATCAAAGTGCTTAAAGTTCGGGACATAGGCCTAATGTAACACAGAACAGCCATCACAATGATAATATTTCCAATATAAAATTCCAGGATTAAATTATGGGCGTAGGTAAAAGAGTTTATAAAAAGAGGATTATTTGATTGATTGATTGATTGATAACTCTTTATTGTACACCACTAATAAAATTAACAATAGGAAACAAAATAATTATAAACATATGTGTAACAATCGGCGGTCTTATCGCTAAAAGCGATCTCTTCCAGACAACCTTTGGATGGAACATTGACAAAAGAGATGTATTTGAAGGGGGTGTATCAAAATTATGATAATAAAAATTAACAAATAATAAACACATTTTAAATACAAGAAAGACATTCATACATAAATAATAATGTTAAAGTATAAGGTGTAACAGAATGTTTACGACGCGAGATAATGAATTTTAACCTGCCTCTTGAAGCTGCTCAATGATGGAGCTTTTTTTATGTGCACCGGCAGTGCGTTCCACAAGCGAACGGCCTGTACGGTAAATGAACCGTCAAAGAAAGTACTACCGTGTAACGGAGTCTTGAGGGCCAGATTATCTGAAGACCTTAGAGAAAGAGATTGACCACTAAAGAGGAATTTAAAACGTTCTTTGAGATACTGGGGAGAGTTAGAGTTAAATAAAATATTATAGAGTAGAGAAAGTATATGTGCATTCCGGCGAAGACGAATAGGGAGCCATTTGAGCTTTGAACGAAACTCGGAGATATGATCGTATTTGCGCAAACCAAATATGAATCGTATGCAGAAATTTTGAAGACGCTCAATTTTGTCAAGTTGAACTTGAGTGAGATCAAGATAGCAGACGTCCGCATAGTCGAGCACGGGGAGAAGTAGGGACTATGCAAGCGCAATCTTAGTGGCAGTGGGCAAAAAATTACGGAGCCTTCGCAATGACGCAGCTGACGCAAACAACCTACGGCTCATTGCTGCAAGTTGTGGGTCCCAGGACATTTTTCGGTCTATTATCACGCCAAGATTTCTAACTGTTTCGCTAATCGGAACGGTGACTCCGCTAAAAACAATAGGGGAAAGCGTGGACCACTCTATTCTTGCAATTTGGCGAGAGCTTCCCACTATTATTGCTTGAGTTTTAACGGGGTTCACTTTAAGACCAAAGCGATCGCTCCACTCAGATACACGGGCTAGGTCGGCGTTCATACCCGCAATAGCGACGTTTATTTCATTGAGTGGGGCTTGGCAGTAAAGTTGTAGATCGTCTGCATACAGGTGGTAGGATGAAAGCAAATGTTGGGATATAGTATTAATAAATATTGCGAAAAGTAACGGAGATAAAACACCACCTTGCGGTACACCTGCAGATGTGTTACACCATGAAGACAAACTATCTTCAAGGCGAACCCGTTGCCGGCGACCGAACAGATAACTGCGAAACCAATCGATTACCGTCGGAGATATGTTAATCGAGCGGAGTAACGCGAGGAGAATATCAAAATCCACAGTATTAAAAGCATTACTGAAATCCAGTAACAATAGTACAGTTAACTGCCCCTTTTCCATACCTAAGCGAATGTCATCAGCTATATTGACAAGAGCAGTCACCGTACTATGGCCTGGACGAAAACCAGATTGAAAAGGATTAAGAATATTAAGTTTGGCAAGAAAAGAACTCAATTGAGCGTGTACAAGACGTTCAAGAACTTTAGACAAGAAAGGAAGAATAGAGATAGGTCGATACTCAGAAAAAGATTTAGGATTAGATTTTTTAGGGAGAGGAATAATCTGAGCATCTTTCCATATAGAAGGGAAGCTACTGCTTTCGATAGAAAAGTTAAGAATGTGGCAGATAGTGGGCAAGAGTAGATCTAAAATAGGTATTAACATATTGCGACTGATAGAGTCTACACCTACAGCATTAGAAGTAAAGGATAGCATGCTCGTTTTAACATCACGAACGGTAAATGGATTAAAGAAAAATGGGGAATAACTGGGAATTGGTACAGAATTAAGAAAGTTGATAGTTTGATATTTTTTTGACACATCAATGTGAGAAGAAGACGAGAAAAAATTATTTAGAAGATCTATGTTAAGATTCGTCGGAATAGAGTCTTGATGGGAAATACCAATTCCCAGAGATCTGAGGAATTTCCAGACTTTAGCCGGATCTTCCTCAGCAACAGATTGATGAATATGGCGGCGATAAGCATCCCTACACATCCTGTTGCAGCGATTACGCAGCCCGTGATATTTGGCCTTGGTTTCATCATTGGGATGACCCTTATATTTAGATTTGGCTGTATTTTTTTTGCGCATTAAGCATCTGATGTCATCTGTAAGCCACGGCGCAGGAAGATGCTTTAGTTTAATAGCTCGGAGCGGGGCATGGACGTCGTATAACTGTGTGATGAGAGAGTTGAAAATTGCTACTTTCTCATCAACACACTTAACCTCAAACACAGGGGACCAGTCAGTTTTCTTGACATCTAAACGAAATGCCTCCTGGTCTATTCCATTAAAATTGCGTTGCAGTATGACTTTAGGCCTGTGTTTAGGCGGACGAATTTTATATGACAAGAAAAGCAGGTCATGATATGAAAATTCGTCAGCCGGACATTGACCGTGCTTGGCGACATGCTGAGGTGATGATACTAGCATAATATCAAGAAGAGATGGCGTAGAGTTGGGGGAATGGTGGGTGGAGCTAAGGGGTAAAATATGGAGGTTGCAAGAATTTACCACGGCTATAAGCGAGGAAGTGCGGTGATCCTTTTTTAAAAGACACGTATTAAAATCTCCCATAATGATTGTATGGTTGTAAGTGGGGACCAGGTCCTCTAACATCTTTTCAAATGATGGGAAATAATTAATACGCAGGGATGGGCTATAATAGACTCCGAGAAGAATTTTAGAGTGGGAAAGAGAAAGTTCAATAAAAAGATGTTCACCGGTATCAGAAGGCGATGGTTGTGGCGACATACTTATTATTGAAAACGGAATATGTGCTCGGAGATATATAGCCACACCTCCACCACCCTTGCCAATACGGTCATTGCGAATGAGACGGAAGCCGGGAAGGGAATACGAAGTAGAGGGAAGACATGGTTTAAGCCAAGATTCAGAGACAAGTATAGCGTCGATATTTTTCTGAGCCAAGGACGTCAGCATATCAGGGAAATGGGCCGGAATGCTTTGCGCGTTAAAATGTATAATATTAAAATTTTTAGGCAAGTCAGAAAACTGGCACTCAAGAGTTTCAGAGAGTGACGGAATACTGACAAAGCTGTCATCACTAATACTATTCGTATCGGAAGACATAGAAGTAAAGTGTTCGCTGTCGCTGCAACTATCATTATTAATATGTGACATGATATGTACACCTATATAAGCGTATGTATATGTTTTATATTTACGTATATTTAAGTAAAAATAAATAAATAAATAATAAAAATGTAAAACTATCAAACTGATTGATTGTAGTTCCACATCTGCCGGTTGTGCTATCTATTACAACGTTATTATTATGTTATGTTAAAGATTTTTAGATACTTTTTTCATGTTTTTCATGGCTTTAACATAAATATTCTACCAACCACAATAAATAGGAACAATCATTCTTCATATTATATGCTTTTATTTACAAATTCCTTAGTTATACCAATTTATATCAAAAATATTAATGTCATGTCTATTATGTACCCACTGTACTCTATGTATGTTTCAAACTTTAACTTTGTTGCGGATTTAAAGGTACATAGTAGATCTTACTCATATCTACCATTTCTACTCATATCGGTGGTAGAGATGAATTTCGACTGAATCTAAATTATGTTTAACATTTTAAAGATTCATTAAATATTTGATTTTGATGATTGATTTTTTATTTATCCCAAAAAGACGCGCTGAATTGAGAAATTGCTTTTTTGAAGTCACAAAAAACTCTAAAAGAAATTTTCTTTTTAAATCATTTGTATTTATGGGAAAATTTTTAAGAAAAATGTTGTTTAAAAAATCAATACAGTAAATACTTTTAACTAATTAGACTGAAGTAAATCTACACTAATATTATAAAGAGGAAAGATTTGTATTTTTGTATGTAACGAATAAATTTAAAAACTACTGGACCGATTTCAAAAATTCTTTTGCCGTTAGAAAGCCACATTATCACTGAGTAACATAGGCTACTTTTTATCCCGGATAAAACAGAGCATGCGGGCAGAGTCGCGAGGAAAAGCTAGTACTTTAAATATCACCATTCTAAATACATTCATTACAGTAACCAAGCATAATCCAGGCACTTTGTCCAAACAATTTAATAAAAAAACACATCATATCAATCATAAACAACATAGACAGTGGTCTAAAACAATTTCTCGGTTAAATGATCGAGTTAAATAAACGTTTAATTAAAGCTAACCGTAAATCAAAACGGCTATGAACGCGCCACTAAATCACTTTAAACTACTTGTACTAATATAACATCCCCTACCAGGAATCGAAGTTGGGACGCAGCGCTAATTGTCCGAAGGTATTTTACAACGTATGTGGCCTTTGATCTATTTCGAGCGATATTCTGAAAGTTTGCCGCAATAATGTAGTGTTAGTAATTTTTGCGTCAATGCGTCGCATTGGTTCGAATTTACATTTTTGCCGACGAAAAAAGAGTAGCTGATTCTCAACACGTATTTTTTCTCATGGTCATAAAAAGAAACAGCGATAGCTCAGCGGGGAGTGGTATGGACTGTCGAGACGAAAGTCGCAGGTTCGAAACCAGCCCCAAGAGTATACACCACTAATTTTTCTAAGTTATGTGTTTATTAATTGTTAATTATCGCTTGCTTTAACGGCGAAGGAAACTTCGGGAGGAAACCTGCATACCTGAGAACTCGATAAGATTTTTCGAAGGTATGTGAAGTCTGCCAAAGTGGTTTTGATTATTCTTTTTGCGTTTGATAGTATGTGAATGATGCAGAGGTTACAAGAAACTTAGAACCGCTACAATTGAGGAGGGACATTGCCTCGCTAAGCGTCTTTTATCGTCTGTATCACGGTGAGTGCTCTGAAGAATTGTTTGGCCTTATACCATCCTCTCCTCTCCTTAACAGAACCACGCGTGCTGACTTGCGAAGCCACAGCTTCATGGTCTCCTACATCTCGGCTCGAACTACAAAGTTCACGAAAACTTACTTCTGCCTGATTATTAAGCTGTAGAATAGTTTGCCGGCACACGTATTCCCTCCTTCCTATAATATGGGATCCTTTAAACGGAGTGTGAAGAGGTATTAGGCAAGCCGGCATGATGGTGTCGACTTACAGATAGATTGTTTGTCGTTGGTCGACACTATTCCTTGATTGCGCTACACTTACCATCAAGTGTGGCGTAGTCACTTTGCCGAGCCAGGATAAAGAAAAAATATATAAATGGTATTCTCTATCGATACCGATTGTAATTTGTATCTGTCTTAAAATTGCTTACATTTTAATTTGACGAAATAACTTCTTAGGTACTATCCTAAATGACGACACGAGCAGGTCGCTCGCTTGATGGTGAGCGCCACACCTGCACATAAACAAACACACCACATATCTACAACGTGTTACAGAAAGGTCATATTCAAAGGGGAATTTTTAGGGCAATTGTAATGGATTAGATAATTTTCCAATTTTGATGCTTTTAACATACATATTATGTATGCATATACAATTAGATAAGGTTATGATTTTTTTCCTAAATATTTGAACATTATATCACTCTCCTGTAAAGTTTACTCAATGTCCCTTAGATATTTTTGCCTTTCAAGCATCGATATTCTTATTTTAAGTTTTATTATATATTTTTTTTAATACCTTATTGGTCTAATGTCAATTTAAAAATGAATTGCTGTTTGTTGGTGATGTCTTCACGTACGGCATAATGCATTATAATGTTAGTTTGTTACGAATAAGGTTTTTATCAGAAGAAAACTTTGGAAAATAAAAATTGACTTGAAAACTTTTAGTAGGTCCCTCGTATGAGACAGGCCGTCTGGGTTGGCACCCCCGCGTTGTCTATTTCTACCGCCAAGCCGTAGTGTGTAAGCACTGTTGTGTTTCGGTTTGAAGAACATTGCAGCCAGTGAAATTACTGGGCATTATGCGACTTAACATTTATATCTCAGGGTGACGAGCGCAGTTCAATGCCATGCAGTGCTTTGTAATTCATTGTTCTGTGTGGTGTTGCTTCTGTTCATAGGGAGGCGAGGCGCTTACCATCAGGCGAGCGCCTTGCTCGTCTCGTCATTCACTCAAATAAAAAATGACAAACCTGTCACAATAGTTCTTCTATCCATCGCTCAGACCTCATAAAAAACACTCAAAACCTTTTCATAAGCAATAATATTCGCCTCTAAACAGACATATATTATTAACATAAAAAGAGCAAAAGCGATGCAATATGACACGAATAATTGGCTTCTAATTAGTGCCGCATCGGTCATACATCAGCTGTTAGCCCCGAATACCCGCCAAATGATCCGAGGAAATACATTTGGCTGAGCAACCTGGCTGTTACATCTAATTATACGGGGATTTATGAGGCTGCTGCACTAAGGTGTGGCTGTGGTTTCGTTCGGTCATATATGACATTATGTTGGAGTACGCCTAATCATTAACCGACGGAATAAACGGTGGATGATCTCAATTCGATATGTATATTATTTTATGTTAGGCCACGCATAACTTTATACAGAGTATATATACTAATTATGATAATTCGTTATCGAGTATACTATTTTTTATGGATAGTATAGGGATACTCCAAAGTTAGTCTCGTAATTGTTTTTAACAAAAATTCTAATCCTAAGGGTAAAAAAATAGGGGATAATTTCGTATTCGTATTCACTCACTGATTTCACTGAGTTATTGTGTACACCTTTCATACCTTGTAGTTGGTCTCTTATTAATAAATAAATTCTACTAGTATATTACCTATAGCCACAAAAACAGAAAATAAGAACAAAAAAATTCAACCGACCAAAAAAGTGCAATTTTAGTTGACCGGCAGCGACACAGGCACCGACTCCAAAGAGACCTGCAATTGCGGTTGCAATGCGGTATTTTATGTTTTGGTTTTCAGTTTCCAAATAAAAAAAAAACACAAAAAATATTTTTCCCGATCCCTAATTATCCCTTTGGAGTTATGGCGGGAATTCTGACAGTGCAGTTCATCGCTTTTCTAAACTAGTTTAGAGTTGTGTTTGTTGTATAAAAGTGGTGTGGATTTGTGCAATAAACATTGACGGTGATGAACAGTGTATGGAAACATTGAAATAAGTGAATTAAGCATCGTACTGAAAGGAACTAACACCAAAACTCCGGCAAGACCTTGAAATCGACCGCACCCGTGTTTCATCGTTCTTGTAAAAATAACTTGAGAATAAATTATACTTGACATTGACAAAATGCATAATAATGCGAAAGCCATAAATAAAAAAGAAGAAGAATTATCCCTTTCCTTTAAGGTCGGCAACACGCCCATGATTCTTCTGGTATTTTTTTTTATAGCACAGTTTGGCAAACGAGTAAGTGGGTCACCTGATAGTAAGATTAGTTCCATCAGAGTTTCAACAACTTCCCCAAAGTCAGCAACTTCCCTACCACAAAGTGTTGACCACTTTTATCGAAGTAGGTAATCATGTAACAAAAGTACAAACAAACTATGTATGCATATTAATATATGGAGTTCCTAATAATTTTTAAATGGATAGGATGAAAGGTTGAAAGCAAGGGCTATGACTTTGTTATATATCATTATTATACCTGTAATATAAATAATACGAATGTATAAGTTCATCTTAATATACACAAAATTTATAATATTTTAAATTTGATATATTTGGCCCAACTTTTCTCAAGAGAATAAAAACAAAAAGAAAAATAGAATTATTTTGTTAGTAGATAATATGACTGTAGAATTAGGTTTATGTAGCTAACATTTAATTTATTTATTATCATTATCAATAGTGACAGCGAACAGAGATATTATAATAATTTAAAGTCACACCCACATACGTTGTACACTAAAATTTGATAAATTTATGTTTTCTTTTTTACTATAAATAAACGAGCTTTGAAGTTTTATATCCAATCTATCTAGAATTTATTTTGTAATATTAAATTACTGAAATAAAAAAGATATTAAAAATGAAAATAAAAATCAACTTAAAAATTTTAAAACCTAGGCATCAACCAAAATAAAAAATAAACGCGGCTGTTCTAAATTCAAAAAGTCAAAATTATTATTTTCTTTTTTGACATGTCGCAGGCAGTTTATTTGAAATATTTTTTATAATGTACATATCGTAATTGGACATTTCAATAAAAAAATATTGACATATTCAAAGATGCATAATAAAAACAATCTTTATATATATAATTCTTCTGTGAGTGTGTATGTTCCTGAACTTCTCTTAAACGACTGGACCGATTTTGATGAAATTTTTTGTGTGTGTTCAAGGGGATCTGAGAATGGTTTAGATTCACAATTTTGTCCGCTGGACAATGTTTTTTTTATTAATTTTTAATTTATTAGTAGTTGTTGAGTTGTCGTTGCGAAGCTTGCCGTGATGACGGGTCGTATAGCGTCTAGACTGGACAGGGACAGGACAGGGACAGGACAGTGAGACAGGACAGTGAGACAGGAAAGTGAGACAGGACAGTGAGACAGGACAGTGAGACAGGACAGTGAAACAGGACAGAGAGACATGACAGAGAGACAGGACAGTGAGACAGGACAGTGAGACAGGAAAGTGAGACAGGACAGTGAGACAGGACAGTGAGACAGGACAGTGAGACAGGACAGTGAGACAGGACACTGAGACAGGACAGTGAGACAGGACAGTGAAACAGGACAGAGAGACATGACAGAGAGACAGGACAGTGAGACAGGACAGTGAGACAGGACAGTGAGACAGGACAGTGAGACAGGAAAGTGAGACAGGACAGTGAGACAGGACAGTGAGACAGGACAGTGAGACAGGACAGTGAGACAGGACAGTGAGACAGGACAGTGAGACAGGACAGTGAGACAGGACAGTGAGAGGACAGTGAGACAGGACAGTGAGACCGGACAGTGAGACAGGACAGTGAGACAGGACAGTGAGACAGGACATTGAGACAGGACAGTGAGACAGGACAGTGAGACAGGCCAGTGAGACAGGACAGTGAGACAGGACAGTGAGACAGGACAGTGAGACAGGACAGTGAGACAGGACAGAGAGACAGGACAGAGAGACATGACAGAGAGACAGGACAGTGAGACAGGACAGTGAGACAGGACAGGACAGGGACAGGACAAGACGGGGACAGGACGGGGACGGGACGGGGACGGGACGGGACGGGGAAAGGACGGGGACGGGACGCGGACAGGACGCGGACAGGACGGGGACAGGACGGGGACGGGACGGGGACAGGACTGTCCAACCGGAGGGAGGTGGGAGACGACCTGACTTAAGTCGTCGAAGTCAATTAAATGTGCGACGGGCTACCTCACGTGCAATGGCGCAGTACCTCACTTAATTGCATTTAATGTAAATAAAACATTTGTATTAAGTTTTGACCACATTTTACACAAATATATTATGTAGGTGATACGAAGTTCACCGGGTCATCTAGTATAGTATAATATTAAGGGTTGAACTAGCATCCTTTTGGATCAGTATCGTCTCGGCACTCGCCCCGCACGCCAAACAAATGAGTTCTATTAATATTATGAGAGCACTTACATTGATTTATGAAAACCATTGACTGATTTACTAAGCACGCGTCAGCGAAGCGTTTTAAATTCATACAAGCGTTCCATCCTGACTTTATTTGTATTTTTAGTACCTATCAAGTGATTTCTACAGTTCGTGGTTTATTAGATTGCAAATTTTGGTAGCTAGCAATAGAGAACGAAGAATTGACTTGCTCTGCTATACACTTGTAAACATACTTTCCAGCTTATTAATATGATAAGTAAAATATCTTGGATGTTAATGGATGGAACCCTATTAGAGAATTTAAATTGTCTGTTTCTCTGTCCTACTTTTTAAGGGAAATATATCTTTGCATCCGCAGTAAGCAGGTGGCTGAAATTTTTATAGAATAGGTGTCTTTATGTCGGATACATTGATGTATAATAAAAAATAGAATAGGAAAAAAAGGCACGTGGTATAGAACCCTTGATGCGCGAGTTACTTCACCGTTGTTTTACGATTTAAAACGAAAGTCTGCCTTTCCTTGCCTTGTTTAGCACTTAAAAAATACATGATCTAATTTTGTTACTGTTCTACTTTGAATCATCATTATTCGTACTTTCCAAGACAAACCAAAGATTGCCGAAATGTATATAAACCGTAGTACTGTACGTAGATATTTATTGCACTGTCATGAGAGCAAATTACAGCAATTATAACCTCAAAAATATTTTTACATACAAACAAACTCACCGTACATTTTCCTCATACATAGATAAGTAGATAAACCGAATGTTGTCCATAATTACGTGTTTTAGTTGGTTTAACGACAGAATGTGTCGGCCCGTGTATGATTTATAACTCTTTGTGTCTGTCTGTCTGTCGCGATGTTTCCACACCACATTTTAACTATTTGTGTTGCATGATATATTTATATAACGTCTCAGTTTTACATGGTGTCTCGAAATAACACCTTATTGGTAGTGAAAAATAAAAAATAAACAAACACGGTTGTTGGTAGAATCGGCAGTTCTTAGTTCAGTTCCCAGGTTGGATCAATCACAATTAATCTTAGTTTTTGATTTGAAAAATTTCACGTAACTCTACCGGGGAGTGGAGTTTGTATCCGATATGGTTATAATGAGAAGGAGGCTTTTATTAGGCATTTGTCTAATAAATACTTTTTATAGGCCGGCAAACGAGTATGTGATCTTCACCACCTATGTACGCTCACAAAACCAGAAGAATCATGGGCGCATTGCCGACCTTAAGGGAAAGGAATAATTAAAGGATTGGGAACGTTAGGAGGATATGGGCCTCCAAATAGATATCCGAAAGCATACACCGTTTCGTACGAAACGCAGCAACAAGCCATTACTAAAGTAAACGAACGACCCGGTTGAGCCGGCCCATCTATGCTGAAGACAAAACTATATGAAGCGTAGTTCTACCACTTAAAATTGCCAGTTTATTTTAAAACACCTTGTATAAAATCTCCTTTCATTAAATTTATTGGTAGTGAAAACTCCTTCCGCTGCGTCCCGAATTGACACAGGTAAAGTTGTACTTTTACTGCACAATACAATACAAAATTCTTTATTGCAAACTATTTACAATGCGTAACTAAATTTAAAAATATAGTATACCTGTGCAAGACAATCGGCGGTCTAATGGCTAGAAGCAATCCCTTCCAGACAACCTTAGCACCAATTAACAAGAGTCCGCAAGTCCCTTGTACTTCCCGATACCCACGATACAGGTTTAACCTTTTGTGGGGTCAGGACTATATGTGTGACAGAAAAATATTGATTTTAATTTTGTAAATTTTTGATTTTTTATATGTAAGTGCGAGTGCCATGTACACCGGGTATACTCAGGGCTATTTCCTCAAAAGGCCAATCCAAGAATTTCTGTACATTACACTCGCATAATTCTGGAAAATCAATGTTTGGACATTAAAAGAGGCCATACCCACGAGTTTGTTTCGGCATTTCTACTCATGGCTAGCCACGAAATGCCGATAAAAATATAATCTTGTATAAAAAATATTGACATGTAAAAGTGATATTTATGATCCAATGTACAGAATAAATGATTTGATTTGACTGTTGAGTAAATTTATTATTTGTTTTTGCCTCAACCCCATGATGAGAGGTTCTTACTTCTTCTTTATAACGGGTTCACAGGATTCTATTTTAGTTTGAACTGATAAATCAGCAAACGCTGTATGGATTTTGTTGATCAACTATCGAAAATCCCCTTCCTCTTCCCAATCCCTTAATCATCCTTCCTTTATCGTCGGCAACGCGTCCATAATTATTCAGGTATCTTAATTGCTCATGAGCTATGGAGATCACGTACCTTACACTTACTTACTTACTCACTCTATTGCAAGTTGGCCGTCCTCTGCTATACAATATAATATTGAACCGTGTGAACCGCTATTAACTGTCATCAAATATTTCCAACTCCTCTCTAACCGTCTATCTGATTAATTTCGTTGCGGGACAAAGACATTTAGGCATTCCCAGAGACTCGCCGAGCTTCACTGCTCGGTGTCGACAAAAATGCGTGCCACTGTTGATCCTGGTGCACAGGAGTTACAGTGGCGGGTGTGTGGGCGGGATAGTCTCTATTAACTGTCATCAGTCCCCCATTTTATATTGATGACGTCACTTGATCTAATTTAGGTTGATGCGTTTCGGCACTAGAATATTAACAGAGACGTTGATGTAGGTCGTTATATTCGTGGAGTACCTGGAATTAATGCGGTCTAGATATAGACCAAACAATAAGACATCTGACGCGGCTATTGTAAGCAACGATCATATTACGATGACGTCACTGTGTTATGACGACACACAGCACTGCTGTGCCGAGGATTTTTGAAGTGAAACTTCTTTAGAATCGTTGTGATTTGAAAATTTGATAAAACGAAAAAGGCATCACTAAAGAGGTTGGAAAGAAACAAGATCTCGAGTATGTAAATATTTATATGAAATGTACATATACGTAATATTTCGCATTAAAATTTTAAATATATTTTTTTAATTATTTTACGGTTCTAGATACTTGTTCTTTGCGCCTTAGACATTTTTAAGCTTGTTAAAAGTATTATACAAATAATAAACCTTTTAATTATCCTATTACCACTGATACTCTATTTTTATCTCATTCTCTTGTAGGCTACTTTTCTGAAGTTTCACTTCTGTCGTGTGTGAATTGCACACACACACTTTTTTTCATTTCATAGACCGGCATACGAGCAAATTACCTGATGGTAAGTGATCTCCACTGCCCATGTATTTTTTTTATGATTGACGCTTTGCTGATAGCATGACTCGAGTCGGCTATCTCACTCACCGTACGAAACACAGCAGCAAGCCGCTACTTTACGTCGGTTGTCTGTGAGACAGTGGCAACGACCCGGTCGAGCCAGCCCATTCATGCTGTAGACAAAACTGCCTACAGCGTGGCTCTACCACTCAATAACTGACTCGGGATATCTCACTCACCGTACGAAAAACAGCAGCAAGCCGCTACTTTACGTCGGTTTTCTGTGAGATGGTGGTAACGACCCGGTCGAGATGTACATTCGTACGGCTATATTACATAATTTTCTTTTTTAAGTCTTGCTTTAAACTGTGGACCGATGCAACCTGGTGGTTTCTGACGCAGGAGAGTCATAGGTTCGTAGAAAGCTCAGTACATTCACGCATTACAAGTTATTGTTATTAAATCGTTCTCGTTTATTGCTTCTGGTCTATTATGGAGCGGGGGAGCCGACAGCGAAACGAGGATGTGCCTTCAGTTAAAAATATTACGATTTTGTTCTTAATAAATAGAAATAGTATAAAATGAAGCCGCTTCCACTGTCTATACCCTTAGATCTTTTAAATTATTCAACAAATGTTAATGCAGTTTTCAGCAATAGATAGAGTGATTTATGAGAATAGCCAGAATACAGAAAAGCCGAAAAATTCAATGATTTGTAATGTGATGTCGTAAAAAACATATTTTTACCCGTGCAAAGTCGGCGCGGGTCGCAAGTAACAAATATTTTGAGCATTTTGTGTACTGTTTAACATCTGAGTAATAATTTTTCTGTCATGGCGCCGTTTATACGCGAAGTTTTTTTTTATTTTACATCATAGCATGTAAGATGTATGCATGATCATTTATTTGTTTAGAAATAAATGATCGTATTAATATTTATATCTGATTTATACAGCCTAACATCGTGCACCGTGAAGTTTTATTTATCTGAAACAATCCTTTATACTTACTTACCTTGTTTTCTCCACTTAGCCTAATCAATTACCTTTGCTATCATCGATCACTATAAAATACGTTCTATTGTGATTTTACTTACTTTTTACTACTTAAATATAAATTAATATAGAAAACTGTGATTTATAAAATCGTCTGACACAATCGACTTGCTAAAATTCTAAATAGTCCCATAATTGTTGACAAATACATATTATTAAACATATACATGTCTACTTAATCATACTTTTGACATTATTATAATTACAAATATAGTTAAATAATTCAGTTCCTTATTCCTGATACCGATAATACAAGACTCGTATCTTACTTTTAGGTCAGGACTGTTAAAAAAATGAACTGGCAGTCGTATCCACAGCGTTCGATCGCGGCGTGTCGTCGCGTCGTGTGTGGTCCCCGGCTCGCCCGCCCGTGCTCCGTGCTCCGTGCTCCATGCGCCGTGCTCCATGCGCCGTGCTGCGTGCTCCACTTACCTATCTACACACGCTTATAAGACTCTCATTAGAATGCATCGCACTTTAGACCTTTGTTAACACTGTTTCAATACTATGGTATTTTTATTAATTAAGTATTAGGTATTAAATTAATGCTTCAGTGATATTTTATTTTAATATATGAAATATTAATTTTAAACATGATTAAATAGCTACGTTTAAATTTGTAGGTTAAAATAAAATTTTATAATGTTGCAGTTGTACAATCTAAAATTCAACTAAAAAAAAGAAAGTATTTTTTATATATCGTTACCAAAAAGAGACAAAAAAAATACTACCGAGGAGTTTACGCACAGCGAAGACCAATTTCTTTACTTATAAATATATTAGAAGAGCCAGTCTCTAGTTACATAATCCGGATACTACTGTCATCCTTTGTTTTTGAATGGCACAGTCCAACCGTACAATAATTGCCACTAGGATGCTGTCACTGATAAATAACAATATTTTTTTATCCGAGCACGGCAAAGTGACCGCACTACACCTGATGGTAAGCGCAGTGCAGTTCAAAAAACCAAACCACCAACAAACAATGAGTTTATCGGTCGTCACCAGAATCATGCCGGCCTGTATAAATGCATCTTCTTACCCCGAAGAGGTAATAACAACAAGGTGTGTGGATCACTATGGCAGGTTTTAACACTACGTACGGTGGTCGCTGTCACAGCAGATATGAATATCCTACCATCAGCTAAATAAAGCAACTTCAAGTGTACCGCTGAGCGCGCTTTTTCTACGCGCTTCGCCTTATTTGAAGTGGAACATTGTACTAGCTCAATACAAAAAGAGGATACTTATTTTTGAAAATTGAGTCCTACTCAACACTATTTTGCTGGTGGGAGGATACTTGTATCCGACCGGATAGCGACCACCGTACACTGGTGCTAAAACCTGCCATAGTGGCCCACCTTGTGTGGGTCGCGTTCCAGGGTCAGCCAGTGTTCCGGTTCTCCCCAGGGGGCTTGCACCCTGATCCTAACCCTTTTCCCATCCCTTTCTCCTTCCCCTCCCCCTTGGCCCTTTGGCAGGCCGGCATGATCTTGCCGACCTACGATGGACACATTGTTTATCGTTGGTCGACACTATTCTTGGATTGCGCTACACTTACCATCAGGTGTAGCGTAGTCACTTTGCCGAGCCAGGATAAAAAAAAAGATCAAATTGTCCCGTAACGAGACAAAAGAACCCAGCATTGGAACAGTCCTACGTCTTTACATCCTTACGCTATAATCAGCTTCGCCAATAAACCTTAATATAGGCCTTTCTTAATGACTAAGCAAATGGCAGAGGATTTTATAAGATGCAATTTCCGTTGCTTTTATTATACGTGTAGCATCATAATATAATTAATCATAAAAGGTATCGCGGCAGATATCCAGTGCGGCACTTCAGACATTGGGTATTTAACATCTAGCTTATGACTACCGGATATTATAAAAGAGGAAGATAGTTGTAAGATTTTTTGACATTAAATAATGAATGAATATTTTATTGTAGCCTTAGAAAACCAAAACAAAATTGACCGTCCGCAATAAACTTTACAGACATTTACAAGCTTTACATTTTTTTGTTATTCCAAATAAGAAATAAACTAACCTTACATATTATTTTATTAATATATTCAGTCCCCAATACACACATATGCAAATAAAATTATTTATTCAATAAAGATTTTTTTCTGTATAATATGCGTTACCGGCCATTATGTATTCCGAAGTGTATTAAAAAAAATCAATCTTAAGAACGTTAAAAAAGAAAACAATGGTATCTAACCATTCCAAATTCAAACAGACAAAATGCTACAGTTTCGAAATTATCACCAATCACCAGTGTTTGCCGAACGCACCCGATGTTTGTCGAACACGGTCGAGTGTTGACTGATCATGATCTACTTAAAGCACTTCAGGCAATATTGACGTTTTCTGTTTAAAATGTTATACCAACTTTACTATACCATTATATCACGTACTTCCTGTATGGAAATTTGGTTTTTCAGTAGCAAGAATAATGTTGTCATATCTTATTTGAACAACATTGACTTTGCGGTTACATTCTTCTAGCACATTCGGTTAATAGTAGTTTTCAGCGGCAACAGATAAGTTTGTCAATACAGCCTAAAAAGAGAATGCGTTCGATTTTTAAATGATTTCGATAAGTACCTACGGAGCATTGTTCCTATTAAGACAAATTAACCTATTTGCTCCGTTTATCGGAACGGTCGAACCTTATTTTTTTGTGAAGACTCGGCATAGGATGCAAGATGTATTGACATAGAAGCATTAATAGACCATTAGGCTTTATCGTCACATATTCGATCAAACGTCAAGCTCCCTAAAAGAATAAGCGACGTATTTTAGAAGGGGAATTAAAATGCACAGGACATGCATCAGTTACAGTTTTTGTTACAAAATTGAATGTGCTAAGTCTATTAGTTGAAAAGGTACGTAAAAATTATTATTTGAAAATTGAATTACGCTGAGAAAACTGTCAAAACAAATGTTCAATTTTTCATTAGTATTTTTTTTTTTACAGAGGATACTAAAGACCGTGTGAAGTGGAAGCCTCTAAGTAGAAAGATGGACAATGGCGCTAAGCCAACGCCGGGCAGAGACAAAGATTCGTAGATATGTTCCAAAGGTATCTTAAGGTATTTAACCTCTACCAAAAAGGAGGGGTGTTATAGTGTGACTCTTTACCTGTCTGAGGGTGCGTGTTGATATGCATATAACATCGTAATGCTTTAAAGAATGGACCGATTTGAATGATTTTAGTTCTTTTTGACACCTTGTTTAATTAGTGGTTTGTTATTCTTTATTTTTTTTATTTGATTTAATGACTAGACGAGCAAGGCGCTCGCCTGTGCTAAGCGTCACGCTTGACCATAAACAGAAGCAACACCACACAGAACTTTGAATTACAAAGCACTGCATGGCACTGAACTGCGCTCGTCACCCCGAGACATAAGATGTTAAGTCTCTTAATGTCCAGTAATTTCACTGGCTTCAATGTTTCAAACCGAAACACAACAGTGCTTACACACTGTTGCTTGGCGGCAGGAATAGACAAAGCGGTGGTACCAACCCAGACGGCCTCTCCCATACGAGGGACCCACCACCTTGTTCTTACCCATGTTTGAAAAAATTATTTTCGATCGTTTTTTTTTATTGACGCCTGGGATTTATTAACAGTCAGGTTTAACATTCGATTCGAGACAAGTGACTATTTATTTACATTTATAAGTGATCGAAAAAATCTTTGAAGTACGGAAACGTCCATTAAACGGATTCCATAATCGACTGTAATACCAAATCCACTTACTTGCAATCAAAGAAGCCACTTCAATGAAAAATTTACAAACATTAATGTTAATGAGAGGAAGTACTTCCTCGAATGTTGTACACAGCGCCGACAGAATATCAGACGTTTTGTTAGACCACATCAATCAAATTATCGACTCTCTTTTGGGATTAAAACACTGTACATGTTAAACAAACATTTGGGGATATACGGGAGAGGAGAGGCGGCGGGGACGCTGCTTAAAGAAAACTCGAAAACATTTGAATGATAGAGCTATGGTATTGATAATGTTTACAAGGTGGTAGGTCCCTCGTATGTGAGAGGCCATGGGGCTTGGTACCACCGCGTGGTCTATATCTGCCGCCAAGCAACAGTGTGTAAGCACTGTTGTGTTTCGGTTGGAAGGGCATTGAAGCCTGTGAAATTACTTGACATTGTGAGACTTAATATCGTGCCCAGACAGGTGAAGAGCGATTATATATAAATATAGAGTGCTTTGTAATTCAACGTTCTGTGTGATGTTGCTTCTGTGTATGTGCAAGCGTGGCGTTTACCATCAAGCGAGCGCATTGTTCGTCTCGTCATTCAATCATTCAGCCGATTCAAGTCATTCTGCCGATCGTCGAGAGACCCAATGTCTCTGTTAGTCGATATTATGTTTTGACTGCACTGTACTTAACATCAGTGTAGTCACTGTGCCAGGATAAAAGAAAAAAACACCCATATGGTAAACTAAACCCGCTGCGCTTCCGTCGCGTTTAAAATCCCGTATGCTCCCACCTAGATGTGTAGGGCATCGAGTACCTACAATCATTGGACTCGATCAAAAAATGTTCTCGTATTGATGCAAAGCTCTTCGACTATTACCGATGTACGCCACGCCTTAAATTCTTGATACTTTATGTTATCCTGGTACCTTATTCTCCATGACTGTGTGGATTTGTAACGTGTCCGCATTACGATAAGGCGACCAAGTTACGTTGGCTTCGTGAAATTAGCATTGAGTGGTGTTCTAGAAGGCAATGTCTTTACATAGTATAAAATGAAGTCGCTTCCGCTGTCTGTTCGCTTATATCTTTTAAACTACTCAACGGATTTAATTGCAGTTTTCAGCAATAAATAGAGTGATTCATGAGGAATGTTTATATGTATAATACATACATATTAGTACAGAAAAGACGAAAAATTCAAAGATTTGTAATGTGATGACGTAGCTAATATATTTTTACCCGTGCGAAGTCGGCGCGGGTCGCTAGTATTTTATAAACGCGTTACGTGCTTGTTATGAACATTTGATATTGCTTTTTTAAGCGCATGGTGACATTGAATGACAGCATATGCTGCTGATTTGTTGGCGTAATGTGGTGGAATGTGGAAGAATAACGCGGTTAAAGTGACGTAGTTTGTGTGGTCATAGAGAATAAGGTAGCTAGTGTGAAAAGAAATAAAGCCTTATGGTATGGTAGTGACAAGCTTCGTGACTTTACGATCTTTCTTTGGTCATAAGTTTACAATTTATCCCGTCGATTATAATCAATGCAAAGGAGAGATTTCTTTGAAGGAGTCAATAGATGACACAGGATAAAAGTAGCATCCATATTATATGTTAAAGATATCCCAATCGAGCATCAAATTCAAACTACTCGTCTCTTTAATAAAAAAATATTTGAATAAATTAAAAATCCTGTAATTTGAGCTGTCAATTGACCACAAAACGACTTCTCAGAATTAATGATATTTTTCACTCAAAACAAATTCCTATTTGTATGCAAACAAAGGTATTTGCATTGCTTATTTCTGCAGGCTTTATACCGTAATACAAATTAAATAAACAGTTAGTTACTTACTAAACCAATTTTAATAAACCTTCTAGAAAGTCGACGCACACCGTTGGCTCGTAATAAAGGCAAACAGGAAAATGATTAATAAAAAAATAGCAAATTAATTTGCGTTAGCTTCAGAATTCACCGAATTGATTTAAAAACTCATTGTGGAGTCAACAATGGCGTTGTGAAAGTTTAGATTAGGTCCTAGATTAGTAATTATGTTCTAGAGTTAATTATTTTTTGCAAATTCACAATTGTTGCTAGATAACCAATCTGTTGGGTTTATTTAAATTTGCACCCTTGTTGAAGCACTGAATTTCAGCGGCCATAATTATTGATGCAATGGCTGGTTCAATAGGGGAAATAATTAAAGAAAAAACTCTATTACATATACGTGAAAAGCATTACATTACAGTTCATTGATACCGGATGCAGCATAAAGTTTACTGCATTCAATTTATTTGAGTAGTAAATGTAAATCAAGATACGTCTTCAGTATACGAATATGTCCTTTAGATAGTACCAACTAACATTCATCGGTTCTCGTCCAGTCCCACCAAGAATGTCCCATAATACATTTATTAAATTCGGTGTCCGCTCTCGAACTTGTTTGCTCCAACATTACAAATTCGTTTAAAAACGTTATACGAAACCAAATGAGAGAAAACAAATAAAACTAAACAACACCTGCTTACACAGCCGCGTGAAAATAAAAAATTAACATTGACAGTTAAATGGCAATTTCCACAAAAAGCCCCGTCTATATTTATGCACCTTCCTATTATCATAAAGAAACAATATTATTCAATGATTGCTTAATTAATAATTAAATTATTCATTCGTTGGCGAATCGAAACGTAATCCAAAGAGCACAGATAAAAAATTGACAACTACTAATTATGAGTGCACACAAAAAAATCCTTTGCATATTAAAAAAAAGAAAAAACTAAACTATCAAGACTTAATACGCGCAATCAATAGCATTGTACGAATGCCACCACAACTTGGGTGGTCCGAAAGTAGCGATTGAGTCTGTCTCGCCCGCACCCGAACATTCTGTCAATATGCTGTCTCGCTCGGCGTGGAAGTTCGGCTGCCAAAGATTAAGCAGGAGAGATGAGTGGATTCAAGATAAGAGAGTTTTGTAGTCTCTGTCGATATGAAAACATAGATATTGTCGAATATTTTCCATAGCTTATGACTATTATTGATCCGAGGTCAAGTGTTTCGATTCTAGTTTGTTGAAATACAAAATTAATAATGAAACAGGTTTGTTAAATTGCTTTATTACGAACATCATTGGGTATGTAATTAATATTGGAACTCTATAACTATGATAACTATATTAAAAATGCTATGGTGTGTTTGTGAGTATCTCCTTATTTTACGTAGCGACAGAGTAACAAATCGACATGATTCTTGGCATATACATAGTTTATGGGCGGAAGTGTGTCACAAAATGTTAATCTTTATATTGGAAATATGACTGGTCAAACTTCCAAGCGAGCGGAATGGCGATCAAAGCTAGTACTGTATACTGTATAAATTATATTTTTTACATATAAGTCAATTATGCTGTATACATTTAATAGATTATCACAGACTATAAAAACATCGTTTTTAATAACCCGGATACAGCCTATATTAATATAATGTTTTTCAGAAATGTTTCTATACAGTTACATTGCAATCAATGTTACCTTTAGGGATGTCTGTAGTATGGCATTTTTAATATCGCTTGAATTCATACTTACACTGACAAAAAAATATTATATCTAAAGTAGATTGACCCCTTACTGCATGATGGACATAAGTCACGACAAGGTGTTAAACTTGTATTCTTTATTTTGTTCTATTATCCTGGTACGGCATAGTCACTACACTGGACCTGATGTAAAGTACAATGTAGTCGGCAGAATTATGCCAGCTTGAAATTACCGGATATACACTGGCCAAGCCCGGAACGCGCCTCGCCTGAACAACCCTGGTAGTTCCCGGATAGCGACCACCGTACTCATGGTGTTAAAACCTGCCATAGTGACCCACACACCTTTTGTGGATCGCGTTCCAGGTTCAGCTAGTGTATATCCGGTTCTCCCGAGGGACTTGCGACATGACTTGATGGTTGGTTGGGGTGGGTATAGGGGTAAATCCTTGTTTTTGGACTGCACTACGCTTGCCATCAGATGTATGTAATTTTGCCGTGTTCCGATAAAAAAAAACACTTTGGCGAATATTTCACTATGTTAAAAACTCAGTCTTTTTAGTTCAAAATGCGCGGGTTACGCTCACAAAATGAACCCTACCACTCTACGCTCATTTATTCTGTGTTAAATTTCACTTTACCCTTTTCGCAACGTTCCTTCCCTACAGTCACAAGGATTCGCTTGTTCACTCCCACGCTTGCACTTTTGACCTCGCACGGATCACCCATCCTTGTCTAGCGCGTACGTATAAAAAAAGACGAAAGGTGACCCATCAACTTAAATGAACACTTAATGAACATGGAACATTGTTTCAATATATTTTTTAGACGGCAGTGACGGCAGTGACGCGGTTGTGTGGATTTATTAGCCCGCGGTGCGACGGTGATGGTCTTTTCAGTCTATCTCTACGTTTTTTTCCTTCGTGGGTTAATGGTTTGTGGAAATATTATTCGGTTTTGTTTAAATATTAGTTATTATTTAATGAAGGCCGACTGTCATGACGATCATTAAACATATTTAACCGCTAAACACGTTTAGTAATATCGTCACATCCACGGCAAACTTACGAATATGTCATTTTAGTAAAATTGGTATATGAAGAATCGTTCATATTGCAAAATATAGAATATCTGTTGATTGTATCATAAAAAGGTAACATTTTGAAAACCAAACGTACCACAGTACTGACAACTCTATACAAAAATAAAATATGTCAACTTTTCATGGAAGTGGGCCTAAATATCTAATATGGCGGTAAATAACGGTAATTTAAAAAAACTACAAAAAAATATCTGTATAGCTAATAAAGTAATTAAAAACAAATTTGAATACTGTAAAAGAAAAATAACACGGGTTACCGGGATTTGATATGGCGAAAAGACCGTTATCTCAAATCATTGTGCGGAAACAAACTCGCAGAGCCACAAATGCATTAGTTAAACCTCTGCTTTTAAGTTGAGTGGTACAGCCGTGCTGTAGACAGTTTCGTCTACAGCATGAATGGGCCGGCTCGACTGGGTGGTTATCACTGTCTCACAGAAACCAGATTTCATATTACAGGCGTGATTTTGTGTATGTTTTTCTAAATATCGCCGGTTATTTTTAACGATTAAATTATTCAATCACAGAATTTTTCGTCCTATTAATTTTGATTACAACCTAAATTAATGTCAAGATAATATTAAGGCACTCAATAATCACTGCGTCAATTCCAACAAATGTAATTCGAGCTCACATCCTGCACCGAAGCGATGGTAACCACATAATATGATCAGAAAACCTGTACCACGAAGTAATTAAGAAGGTTATAACAAGTTTACAGTACAATTTGGTGCAAACTACCGAAAGTTAATTAAGTTCTTTTAGCGAACTCCGACTATTTCGACTTTCTAATGATGTATTTTGAAGAATTATCGACGGTTGTTACGAAATTGGACTGGCAAGTGGTAGAGGCACGATGTAAATAGATTTTCCTCAGAATTAATGGGCAATGGTTGTTACCACTGTCTGATAGAAAACCAACGTTAACTTGCAACTTGCTGTTGCGTTTCGTACAATGAGTGATATCCAGAGACCCAAATCACCTTCCCAATCCCATAATCATCCCTTACTTTTAAGGTCGGCAACGCGTCCATAATTCTTCAGGTAGGTATTGCAGATATTAATGAGTGGTAGGAATCAGTTACCATCAGGTGACCTTCTTGCTCATCTGCCTGTGCCTATGCTGGATTTAATGTCAAGATCAGTCCAAATAATGTGAACACATTGCTCTCGACAGAATTATGCCGGCTTGAATTTACAGAATGTATACTGGTTGACGACGGAACGCGACACGCCTGAACACGCTACTATAGTTCTTACCGTGTGTACGTAGTCTCTATCCATTCAGATACAAAAATCTAGAAGGTATCCTCCCAACAGATGGTGGGTCCCTCGTATGCGAGAGGCCGTCTGGGTTGGTACCATCGCGCCGTCTATTTCTGCCGGCAATCAACAGTGTGTAAGCACTGTTGTGTATCGGTTTGAAGGACATTGAAGCGAATGAAATTACTGGGCATCATGAGACTTAACACCTTACGTCTCGGGGTGACTAGCGCAGTTCAGTACCATGCAGTGCTTTGTAATTCCAAGTTCTGTGTGGTGTTATTTCTGTTTATGGGCAGGCCTGGCGCTTACCATCAGGCGAGCGCCTTGCTCGTTTCGTCATTCAATCAAATAAAAAAAAGCATAAGCATCCAATAGGCGAACTATCACGACATGGGAAAAACCACAGAAAAAACCCAACGCAGTAATTAAAGTCACGTTTCAGCTTCAGCCATTAAATATTTGAATACTTTGTAAGATTTTTTACACTGCCGATTACTTAGTTAAAACCTGGCATTGCTGATGGCTGTGAGAAATTCTGGTTCAATGTTTGAATTGAGCGAGATCGTGCGGTCCCTGTCTATGGTTTGGTATATAAAGCTTAAATACAGAGTTTTTTTTTAAATTATCGCTCGCCTGATGCTAAGCGCCACGCCAATGTTGGTGGTAGGGTATTCATATCCACCCTGATAGTGACCACTATACATATTGTGTGGATCGCGACATGACTTGATGGTTGGTGGTTGGTCATGAATTCCTGTGCCTGTATGGATGATCCGCCTGTCTTGTCGCAGACGGTAGAGTGGTAGAGCCAAGCTGTACCCAGTTTTGTCTACAGTTTGAATGGGCCAGCTCGACCGGATCGTTATCACTATCTCACGGAAACTCGACGTAAAGTAGTGGCTGGCTGCTGCATTTTGTACGATAAGTGAAGGCCCAAATCCACTCCCCTTCCCTGTCCCTTAATTGTCCCTTTCTTTTAAGGTCGGCAACGCGCCCATGACTCTTCTGGTATTTTGAGCGAACATGGGAGATGGTGATCACTTATCATCAAGTGACCCATTTGCTCGTTTGCCGGCCTATGCTATAAAAAAAACCCACAGTATTTTTCTTGAAAGTATTTGATAAACCCACGCTATTTTGAGAGCACACACGAGCTGGCTGGTGGCAGCTTGTTAATGCGAATCGTACGGAATTGTTGCCCTACTGCCCAACATTCCTTTCTTTTAAAACTGCCAACACATACATAATTGTCTAATATGGTTGATTTTCATGAGCGGTGGAGATCACTTACCATCAGGTGACTCACTTGCGCGTTTACCCTTTTCTATAAAACCTGTTCTGTTAGCCAGCGATAAGTTACAGACAAGTATTCCATCTGTTATTAAGACCAAGGCTCAAGTCGCGTTGAACATATTTTAGAAGTCATCGGCAGCTTGTGTCAGTTGCCGAAATATTTGCCCGAACCACGTTTTCAAAGGTATCCTGACGGCAGCTTCGTTCCTGTCACTATAATATCATTATTTGACAGGAGGCAGCAACTTTGATTGAGGTTCGTCGCGGACACGGTCCACCCAACGCTTAATTTGCGTACCGTATGTAATTCTGACATAAATTTAATAACTTCAGCTATAAGAATTCAATTTTATAATTGAAACTACACTTGCTATAAAGTGCGGAATATTTTGTTCAGTGATGGCAGGATTCTTCTTGAAACTTGAATTAATTAATAACACTGAACAGTCACACACATAGCCCTGACCCCACAGTGAGATACCGAGTCTTGTGTCGTTTATCAGAAACTACGGAATAACAGAATTGACGTATTGTAGTACAATTTACGTAACATAATATAAATTAATATGGTGTTTTTTTATGTCCGCAGGAAACTCGTGTTTGCTGACTGCAGGATCTGAGGACCGAAGTCAGAGGAGCAACAACGTTACTGAAGAAAAAACTTTATAATGAAATATAAAATAGTTTTAAATGAATTTTATTTACCAAGACATTTCATTTTAATTTCTAACGTATTTTTATTTCAATTAGATAACATTGAAAAATAAGATGGTATTAAATAAATAAATAAATACACCCAACAGTCACACACCTGACCCACAGTAAAATACGAGACTTGTGTCGTGGGTATTAGGAACTACGAGAGACTTTCGGTCTCACAACACCCAGACCCGTAAAAATATTTGTGGATGAGACAAATATTTGTCTCGGTGCGGGGATCGAAACCCACGGCCTCACGTTGCACAGTCGACTACTCGCCCACTGTGCCACTGAGGCTGTCAAAATTTTACTACGTGTAGGCAATATAAGGCTGTAACTTCAGAGGTCTAGGCCTTGGTGGTCGGAAGTACCTTTTCTTTTTATTTGAATAAATGACGAGACGAGCAAGACGCTGGCTTGATGTTAAGCGCCACGCCTGCCCATAAACAGAAGCAACACCGCACAGAACTTTGAATTACAAAGCACTGTATGGCACTGAACTGCGCTCGTCACCCCGAGACATAAGATGTTAAGTCACATAATTCCGAGTAATTTCACCGGCTTCAATGTCCTTAAAACCAAAACAGAACAGTACTTACACACTGTTGCTTGGCGGTGGTATCAACCCAGGCGGTCTCTCGCATACGAGGGACCTACCTTGTACGACGTTCTAAGAACGCTGCAACGAAACCAATGAGGTTTAAATCAAATATAATTCAGACTGGTCCATAGAACTCTCACCACGTGACCCGTGCCAAACCGCACGCCCAAACTATTTGTTCGGTTCAACCACGTCTTCAGATCAATTAGGAGATAGTTTTACCCCACTGACGGCCGTCTGAGCGCTTGTCGAACGTTTTGACAGATGTGACAGGCGTGACAGGTGTCGTGACAGCATCAGTGCCGCGCGATCAATTACATCACTTGTTCAATTGAATGATTTTTTTCATCTCTAATCGATTTTAATGTACATCTCTACGAAGATTTGTTCCGTTTTTTCTTTGCGTATTTTTTAATACAATAAGATATGTGTCAATTTGTTGTGTAAAACTAAGTTTGCTGGTGGTAGGATATTCATATCCGCTCGGATAGCGACCACCGTACACATGGTGTTAAAACCTGCCATAGTGACTCACACACCTTGTGTGAATCGCGTTCCAGGATCAGTCAGTGTATATCCGGTTCTCTCGAAGGGCTTGCGACATGACTTGATGGTTGGTTGGGGCGGATATAGAGGTACCTACATCTTTGTATCCCTGTGGCTGCAGCGATCATCCGTCTGTCCTGTCGCAGGCCCCTTTTTCGAAGTGCAAAGAAGCATTTATACAGGCTGGCATGATTCTGGTGACCACCGGTAAAATCGGCAATGCATAAAACATTTTACCTAAAATTGAAACCATTGCCCCGCCTACAACATTATGGGACGGAAATAAGGTTAGCGAAACGTGAGCGCATTAGTTGCACTTATGCCTATCCTTTCGGTGATTAAGGTGGGAGCTTAAGATATGTGACTAAACTATGTTGGATTCCGAAAGGGGTATGCAGAGATGTAATCACTACACTCACGTTTCGCCGAGCTTATTTCTGTCCCATAATGTTACGAACGGGGGCGAACATATCATCATGCTGGTCATAATTCCAAACTCCAGGCTGATTCTGAGCATTTCATGATAGAAAACCTCAATAACAATTTCGTACTAGAAAAATCATAGGTTGCCGACCTTAAAAGGACGGGATAATTAAGGGATTGAAAAGGGAAGGGGGATTTAAGGCTCATATCTCATACACCGTTAAACGCCGTTACTTTATATCGTTTGAGCCGGCCCATTCATGTTGTAAACAAAACTGTCTAAGCGCAGCTCTACAACTCAAAGTCGTGTAACAAATGTTTCAGGCCATGAGTAGCGTTTATCATCAGGCGAGCAACCTCAACGCTCATCGCCCTCTTTATTCAGGCAAATAACAGATTACAAAAATTCTCCAAGACACAAATTCCTAAAGACCATCGGATTCCAACCCACTACTCACTCAAAACTTGACAATCGTCGCAAATCGAGCCAACACAAACATTAGTCCACGTCGGGAACGGAACCCGGCACGGACAATGCGCGGCGGACTATCGATTATAATCTAAAATGTAAATTGATACATTAACCGCGGGCCACCCAGCTCGCGCGTGTTTATTTTTATTTGGTGCGCATGCGTCGGTGATAGACTGGCGCGCGCGCACCACGCTGATTGGACGAAAGTTAGGGTTGTCACGAGATACGGCCTTTTTGGTCTAAGATTATGATGAACTGTCATAACAACAGACAAGATTGTCAAAGGATGCTTGTGGTGATTGTAGAGGTCGTTTGGTCTAGTACCAACGTATTTGGCCTTAGAAACTGTGAAGTCCTGACTTCACATTTCAATGGCAATAACAATTTGGTGTCCTGTTTTCGATTAGAAAAATCATTAATGACTGGTTGGGTTTGTAATTGATGCCCGGCTATAAGTTTGTATCTTATCATATCATAGGACGAAAACAAGCAATTAACGCGGGTATTAACGCGTGACGACTGCATAGGTGCGAGACACTTACCCTGGGCGGCATACGAACTCCACAACAATCCTTTCGTACGTTGAGTAAGAGTTCCGATGACCAAAATCTCCCACCCTTTTTCCAATTCCATGATCATGTTTTTTCTAGGTTACTTAACATATAGTTAAGCATGTTTAGAAACATCGTCTTTCCTTATAAGTACAAACAACATAGCGCGCGTCATCAGCATCATGAGCACCTTGAATGTTGACAACAGCAGCGTTAACAAATATGTTGACGTAATGATGCGCCTCAATTGTTGAATATTAGGTACATGGTTTTATAATACCCAGGTTGAAAGCCTAAATGACGCCGTGAGCGAGTAGCGTGAGAGACGTAAAGTCGCGACTTCAATCTCCGCACCGAGACTAATATATGTGTGGACTACAAATATGGGTATTATGGTACCGTAAGTCCCTCGTAGTTGATATCCATGATACAAGACTTGTAATTAATGTGTGTATGTGACTGATGTATTTTTTTTTATATTTCTTCCATATGAAAACCGAACGTGCCAACCCTGTCTTGGCCGGCGCCTTGCACATTCTATTCTCAAAATTCCCGCGTATTGATCGTGTCCGATCACCTTTAATTATCAAACAAACATGACTTTATATACGTACTCGAACGAAGTCACGTCATGTTCTGTAAATGTCATATTTTTTTCTGTTAAACCCTATTTAGATGTAGAGTTTATCGTAAGAAATAGACAGAAACCGTAATTTACGTAGCTGAGTCATACGATTCTTTTTTCAAACTATGCAGCATCGTAAATGTTAGTTTCTGTTCTATACTCACCTTTATCCTACGAAAAACCCTCTCCGTGTAAATGTGCCTTTAGACGTGTAGAATATGGTGCTGAAAGAAGAGTTCGTAGAATGTACGTTATTTCGTGGATTGAACCCAGTTTATCTACAGCAATGAACAGTCTCGTCCGAAGTAGTACTTCTGTCACAGTTAACCGATGCCCAGTGACAGATTTGAGACTGACTCAGTTAAATAGTTGAAATTCCAATCAGAAAAGTAGAAAAAATAATTCAATTCAATATCGAAAGGTTAGTGTTCAACCTAATGTTAAAGTTTTCAAGCCACCCGAAGGCATAGAAGAAGAAATTGATAGAAAAGTGGTAGAGACACGGTATAGGCTTTTATCTATGGCATTAAGGGCTCAACTCGACCAGGATGCGGCTGCCTTACAGAAAACCGTTGTGAAATAACAGCTTATTGTTGCAATTCGGTGCAAGAGACATCTGGAGGTCCAGATCCCTCTTCTTCCTCCTCCCCAATCGATCGGCAGTAAGCCCTTGATTCTTCTGGTACCTTGGTGTTCACAGACAATGTAGATTACTTACCAAAGGTGTCTCACTTTTTTGTAAGCCACGCTCTGCTAAAAAAATCCGTCAAGTTTATTTAGATGTATCGTGGGTAAAGTTTAACCATCCTTTTGCTGGTGGTGGGATATTCATATCCGCCCGGATAGCGACCTCGATACACATGGTGTTAAAATCTGCCGTAGTTACCCACATTTATTGTTTGAACAAATTTTTATGTAGGGATAGCTTATATAGGTACCTAAATTTGTCAATAGGGATCTGAAGTTAGTAACTTCATCCGCCCTCTACGTCTCCCGTTACTTTAGTCTCTTAAAAATAATAATTGTCGGTCGTGACTAGCTTCAGAGCGCTTGTAAAGATTGCCAGACATCCACTTTAGAACATGTAAAATAGATAACATAAGAATTTTCGCGCGTTGCATCCGATACGAATCCGAAATTACGATTCAAACTGGGTTTGTAGACTTCGGAAAATTAAAATTTAGTGCGCAACCCTCACAGATAATATCATGGGTACCATTTCGAATTTCTCAAATCCGGATTGGATTCCGATAAAAGTTGGTAGGTCTCTCCTATGCCAGAGGCCGCCTGGTTTGGTACCACCGCTTTATCTATTTCTGCTACCATGCAGTGTGTAAACATTGCTGTGTTTCGGTTCAAAGGAAATTGAAGTAAAAAAATAGTGGGCGTTGTGCAATTAAATAACTTATATCTCGGGGTGACAAACGCAGTCCAGTGCCATGCAGTGCTTTGTAATGCAGTGTGTGGTGTTGTGGGTTGGCCTTACCATCAGGTCCTTACCATCAGGAGAGCAACCTTATTTCATCATACTGCTAGAAAAAAATATCGAACGAAATGCGTAAACTTTATTGCTTTTCGAGTAGAGTTATAGAAAAAAATCATTATTTGATAGTGGTCATTATTTGATAGTGGTATAATTTTAATATACCTAGTTATTATTTACATACTAAATAAAAAAGTATATATTTGTTAATAGAAGAAAATTAACTATTTTATGACATCTTTATGGTATTTTAATTGATATAATCAAATTTAACCTTAGGGTTACGCAAAACAAATTTAGTCCTACAGCAGCCTGTGTGGCCTAGGCGTAAAAACCAGTACTGAAAATAACCAAAAAACCTATGTCTCACACCCCATACTACGATATCCCATTAATAGTTCTATTTAAACTGGATAATGACCAATATGACGGCACCCCTGCTCAGAACAAAAAGCTTCGCAACGAGAAGTCAACATAAACTGGACAGTATCGGAGCTCAATTTATTATCTACCAAAGATATAAGATATCTGCCTCCCAGGCAACTGTATCAAATGACAGCTCAATATAAATTGGTAGTATTATTTGATCGCGGCGCGGTATATCTATCTCATTCTGGCGCACGTAAGCAGTGTAAAGTTGTGGTGTGCGACAAGGACAGAAACAACAGGTTGACATACGTTTTTGTATCGGCGTCCCTCTCTAAAACGGTTTCTTGACTTAGTAAAAAAAGGTTCGAAGTTAGGCCTTCTACGTGGGTGGTCGACATTTTTATTTAAGCGTCAAAAGGTCAATCACCCCGCTCGATTATCGTGGTAACACCTGTGTTTAGTTTTTTTTATTATAACAGTTGGACGTTAAGTCTTGTTAATTTTTAGATGTGGCAACATTTCTTTAATTTCTCTGATTCATTATTTGTAACTGTAGTAAATGATTTATATGGCGACTCTCTGATTTCAACGGACCTCTCGAACGTGTTACTTACGTTACTTCGCTATTAGATGAGGTTCGAATGAAGTGAGAGCTTTGGGGCTTAAGTTTGACATTTACTTTGTTAGTAACAGCGTACGTCGACTTGCTTCATTGGTGTAGTCTGAGAATCCGTGGGGTCGTGTGTACAAATCTCAGGTTGGAAAATCGTAACGAAAATCACATTTGGGTTGCCAGGATCAGAATTTGTACACGGAGGCTTAGGCTGCCTCGTCCCGTATCACATGAGTTTTATGAGTGGTAGAACCTCGCTGTAGAGTTTTGTCTACAACACGAATGGGCCGGCTCGAGCGGAGGTTGTCTCACAGAAAACCGGCGTAAAGTGCTTGCTTCTCCGTTTCGTACGGTGAGTGAGATATCTGTAGGCCCAAATCCCTCTTCCCTTCTCAAAGGTCGGCAACGCGCCCATGATTCTTTTGGTATTGGGCGGTGGAGATCATTGACCGTCAGGCAACCTTGCTCGTTTGCCAGCCTATGTTATAAAAAAATATAATGGAACTGGTATATGCTCAGAGAGCACTATTTGCACCTGTAAGTACCTTTATCTATTCACCAAAGCCATTTCAGAAATGAAAACAATAATCCTAACAATAGCTTTAATGACGACACAAGCAAGGTAAGCGTAAGCCCATAAACAGAAGCAATACAAGACAGAACTTCGAACTATGAACCACTGTATGGTATTGTGCTGCGCTCGTCACCCCGAGACATAAGATGTTTAGTCTTATAAGGCACGGTAATTTCACTGGCTTAACAGGTTCCCTGTCCCCATACAAACCACTTTTTTCCATCATATATGTCCCACTCTTTTTTTTTAGTAAGTTGTTCAAATATATTTTTGGAGGGTACGTCCATTTCAAATAAAGGCATGAATTTGACTCTAAATTTGAATCATATATGATTCATGAACGTATAATTCTTGTTACAAAATATATCCAATGAATCATATATGATTCATGGGACAGGGAACCTGTTAAATGTCTGAAATATGTTTACCGCTTGCTGACAGACCAGACCCAGACGGCCTCTCATGTTCGAGAAACCTACCACTTAGTACAAAGGCTAGGATCCAAAATCAATAAAAAACCGCGATAAAATTCTTTTCAATTAGTTCTATTTTAATGTGTAATATTCAGGTAAACATAAGAAATCATTATTGTAAAACCTCCCTAAAATGTGTGCAAAGGTCAAATAAAAGAAATATAAGGGTGTTCAGGCATTTTTTAATTCTCATTAACTTAACAGCAGACGTAGCTGTCATTAATATTTATCAAAAATATTGCTATTTTATGACCCACATGACAGCTGATGTCACTTTATAAAATTCGTTAAAAGATAAAAGGCAAAGAAATTCTAGTGCATTCAGCCTTATTCGTGTTTTTAATTAAAGGTGTTGCCAGTAATAAAAATCAAGCCGGGGTGGCCGACGTAATCAAATTAAAATCGATAAAGCAATAACATTGACGCAGAAAAAACTACCCTCGTTTTAAATGTAAAAATAGCGTCGCACCTTACAATTGCCACTCTCAGTAAAGAATTCGGGGAGGGTGCCTTTGGATAAGGGTGGTTTTACATGTGTATTAATTTTGCGATGGAACGCGTTACGCGTTACCTATTTCGAATATTTATTTATAAAAGATATAATATTAAATATCCCTGTATTATACACGTCCTACTGCTGGGCATGGACCTCCTCTACACTATAGATTATACAGTGATAGATAATGAAATAAAATATTATTTTAAATGAAACATGAAGTGAATGTAATATGCTAATTATTTTATGACTATGTAAAATGAAGGTCCTTATTTTGTACTTACCACAACGGGCGTGATATTACTTATATAGTTATATATGTCATTATTCAAATTATTAATAGATGGAGAATTCATGAATTTCAAATTTTGTTTTTTAATGGTCTACTGTTATAGTTTTATCATTGCGCAGTCTAAAAACTTTCGTACTCAAAATAAGAGTTCTTTAGGTTAGTTAAACTATTTATATTTTTAACATAAACCTTGAGTAGGTAATACATCATCATTATCCCATATCTAAACATTGTTGCATAATAGCAACGTCGCCATGTAAGCGCCATCTAAAACAAAGGCATGTGAGAGTCGACGTTTGAAATTAACTGTGTATACACTTACTGCGCGTTTTATTGTCGCGAATCGATAAGTTCACGCCAACCTATCAACGGGGTAGATAGACACCGACTCGCGATATATAGTTAAAGCTATATTTTGATTGGAATATGCTGGAATCAGTTTTGTATACAGCATTAATGAAATAGATGTGAAGTCAGTAGGAGATAGTAGGTCTCTCCTATGCCAGCTTGGGTTCGAACCACTGCTTTGTCTACATCTGTCGCCAAGCAGCCGTGTGTAAGCACTTAAATCTTACCTAATATCTTATGTGTGACGAGTGCAGTCTAGTGCAATATAGTGCTTTGTAATTGTTTCTTCTATTTATAGGCAGTTGTGGCGCTTCTCGTCAGACTAACGACGTGCTCGTCTCGTCATATAAGCATTTAAAAAAAAACAAGCAACACGCTGTTGCGATTGTACGTCCCAGTCTCCATCCATTTTCTTTAATGTCACTTAAACACTCAATATTCTTTTTGTGTTGAAAGCTTTAATGGACGGTGAAGATCAAATATTTTTTTATTTGATTGAATGACGAGACGAGTAAGGCGCTGGACTGATGGTAAGCGCCACACCTGCCCATAAACAGAAGCAACACCACACAAAACTTTGAATTACAAAGCACTACATGGCACTGAACTGCTCTCGTCGCACCGGGACATAAGATGTTAAGTCTCATAATGCTCAGTAATATCACTGGATTTAATAACCTTTAAACCCAAATAGACAAAAATAGACAGAAATAGACAAAGCGGTGGTAACAACCCCGACGGCCTCTTGCATACGTGGGATCTACCACCTACATTTTTTGTTTGACACATACATTTTGTAACTATTAAAGTTGTAAAGTTACCTTTTGAAAGGTCTTTATTAACTGGATATCTGATCAACATAACAGTGGCACCTGCATCTAAATCCATTTAGCCATTTTTAAGCGATGTAGGAACAAATAACAAACAGAACCTACATACATACATAGACACAATTGTTTCCCAGAATCTATTGTTTTATTATAAGTATAGACTAGATGTCTCACCTGTGTGTATGTTATTGTTCATCCACCGCAGAGGCTCGAGAAAAAAAACGAAATTACTCTCTTAAAAGATCCTAAATCAGACCATGAAAGTCCCGTCAAAATCGGTCCAACCATTTCGCAGATTATCCCAGATAAACAAACAGACAAAAACAACATATTTAAAAGTTTTGCTAAAGTGCAAATAAAGAAAAATAACTATAAGAGCATAAAATAAGTAAATTTTTTATTTCGAAATCAGAAAGCAACTTAAAATTGAGTTATATGCATACATAACGCTTAGTAAATAATCAAATAGATTTCCACACACCTTCAACAACAAACTTTTTTCACAGTCGAAAGTGAAACTCTAAATTAAACTCCCTAACGGGGAATCGAACCGGATTCCCGATTCGAGATGCCACCGCAGGCATTTCAATAAACACTCTCCCCCGGCTGTCAGTTGGTCCCAAATTAAAAGGGGTCGGGTTCGTCAAGTCTCACTATATTTAAATAATAACTGTCTGTCTGTAAATTTGTGCTGGATTGATTTTGATGTGGATTCGACAATTCATTTTGAAAAGCATTTATATTTGAATGTAGAAAAATTAGTCTGTAATATCATTGGGAAGTTTTCAGACGACCTGATAAAGGTCGCAGGAAGTTGCTGATAAAGTCGCTGGATGCAGGCCGCTTCCAACAGGTCGGTCTGGAAATCTTCGGGGGAGGCCTATGTTCAGCAGTAGACGTCCTGTGGCTGATGATGATGATGTAGAAACATTTACGAATTATAAAGCATTTTTATCCACCTGTGTAAAATAAGTAAGCAACGATAGAGAGATACGAATTACCAAGATAGAAGTAGTGGGATTGATCGCAGCCTCGAGGGCACACACCTTTTGAAGTTATGTAATTAATTAAAGACTTTTTATAGCATAGACCGGCAATCGAGCAAGTGGGTCACCCGATGGTAAGTGATCTCCACCTTCCATGTATGCTTACAGAATCATAGGTGCGTTGCCTACCTGAAAGGGAAGGGATACTTGAGGGATTGAGAAAGGATTTGACCCTCCCGATATCACACTCACCGTACGAAACGCAGCAGCACGCCGCTACTTTACGTCGGTTTTCAATGAGACAGTGGAATAAGCCGGCTTATTTATGCTGTACATAAAACTGCCTACAGCGTGACTCTACCACTCTAGATGTACTCAAACAAAAATTGTGATTGGTCTGGGTCTCACCAGTTTCTCAGCCTTAATACGCTGCTATAAGACCAATGAGACGATTATTAAAAGATGTAGAATTGCACCAAATTAATTCGTTATTATGATCATTTTAACTCTCTCATATCAGCCTTCTATGCCATGTTTCATGATCCCACGTCATTCACATCCACGGCCTTCCGGATAGGCTGTGCTGTGATAGCTGATAGTCTTCTTCATTCTCGTTCGTTCACGTGGATTTGTTAATAACCAAATTCCTATCGCGGACAGTATCCAACGCGCAGTGCCGCTTGGGCCCCGTGTATAACACATACCTGCTCTGCACTTCACCAGACTAGCATATTTTGGAAAAATGCTATTACCTCAAAAATATTTGCCTACACTTTTTTTTTATTTGATTGTATGACGAGACGAGAAAGTAAGCGCCACGGCTGCCCATAGACATAAGCAACACCACATAGAACTTTGAATTACAAAGCACGGCATGGCACTAAACTGCATTCGTCACCCTGAGACATAAGATGTTAAGTCTCTTAAAACTCAGTAATTTCACTGGCTTCAATGTTCTCAAACCGAAACACAACAGTGCTTACACAGTGTTGCTTGGCGGTAGAAATAACAACTTCTGCGACGAAGGCGACGCGACGTATGATTATTTTTTTTTAATTATCTTTTTATATTATGTGATACTGATAAGTGGTTTACTTTAGTTACTGTAATGGGTTTTAGTTACCATTGTAGTTAAATAAAATTAACAATAATAATAGAAACAACAATAACTTCGATTGCTTTTTTAATAATTTCTTCTATAAATTGCTACGTTCTAAAATTAAGATGTGACAGTATTCTGAAATTAAAATTCAAAGACAACAGCAAATTTGTGGTAATTATTTTTTTATAAAATAAACAACATAATTTTGTAACCTGTTTTATAGTCTGTGTTTTTATTGTCTATAGTTGTTCTATTTTTGAACTCAATTTCAGATTAACGTCACTCCCCTGGACTAAGGTACTAGGCACACTGCATGTCTAAAAACGCGCGTTATGATGGGGAAACTTAATTGACGAAATGTTTAAATAATTTGTTTTAAATATAAATATTTTTATAACCAGTTTTAACTAAATATAATTATTAGTTCATTATTTGGTGTAAATATAGCTCAGAGATTGTTTAAATGGTAATAAAAAGTAATTGCTAGTGACAGCTGCAATTGTTAGACACATTTGCGACTCACGGCAGAGAAAAAGTTATAAATAATTTGAATTTGACTCTTGAAACACCTTTAAGCACAAATTTCATTGTTTTTAAATAAAAATCACACATCCAAACACTTGCAGTGTCCCCAGTACTATATAGTATTCATATTAAAGCTAAAATACGCTTTCATTGTATTCTTATATACATCGGTGCATATATTGCTTTGATTTTCTGCTGTATCTGAATATTAATATCGCAAATGAAGAGGTTTTTTTTATTACATTAAGTGGGAAGTTTAATTGATATATCATACTTCTTCGATTGTTTATTTGAAAGCGTTTTTTACACTTCAATATGAACACATACTTATATAATCCGAATGTTTTGACTGGACTGTTGAAGTCACTTTTAACCGCACTGTAAAAAGGTGTTTCTGATGTTTATGTCTTCAAATTACACGTAGAAGGTGACATAACGTTGGTCTATTTCACAATAAATACTTTATGGTGTAGTTAAACACGTGATTGAGCGAGCCGAGCCAAGGAAAAGCACAGCCCATACTTTTCACGCATTGTTTTGTTTGGTTATAGTAAGGGCCACGCCTGCCCATAAACTGATACAACACCACACATAATTTTGAATTGTTAACTGCATGGTACTTGACTGCGTCCGTCACCTCGGGGATGTGTGTTATTAAGTCTCATAATGCCTAGTAATTTCACTGGCAATCAATGTTCTTCAAACCGAAACAAAACAGATGTTTGCTTACAAACTATGCTTGGCGGCAGAAATAGACAAAGCGTTGGTACCCACCCAGACGGCTGCTGGCGTACCTAGTAAAACTGCACCATTGCACCACGCGACACATTGTGTGACCAGCATCCCAGATAATATAAAGTGTGAAATTATATTAATAATCAACAAATGAATATATTATTATATTCATTTGTTGATTGTATTTATTTTTATATGTATTGCGTAATTCTGTCACATTCCTTGTTATACTTGATGCACCTACCTTGTCTATCTCTGCACCATCCTAAGGTTGACTGGTAGAGAATGCCTTTGCCATTAAGTCCGCCTATATACATATGTGTATATGAAATGCAAATAAATAAATAAATATATTAGTGACAAATAATATTTAATAGTTATACATACATACACACTTTCTAAGTGAGAAAAAGCAGCCAATCCAGCCAACATCAGCAGTCCAGTCAAAACAAATAATACTGCTACATTGCACAATAAATAACTTATACACTAATTTGTTACCATTAAACGATTATTTACAAGAAAAAAAAGCTTTTTACAAATCGTGTGGGACGCAATTCGACTAAAACTTTGTAGAACGCCAAGTCCTTGGAAAAAATGTGACGCAAATATAATAGAGATTGGAGTTTTAACTTAACAAGAAACATTTTATTTCTTCAATCGTCATTTAATCACTTACTGCAATGCGTAAAGGTGCGCCTACACTTTCGTGACATTGCACTGAGAGGCGTGGCTGTGACACGTTTTTTTTTATTCGATTGAATGACGAGACGAGCAAGGCGCTCGCCTGATGGTACGCCTGCCCATAAACAGAAGCAACACCACACAGAACTCTGAATTACAAAGCACTGCATGGCACTGAACTGCGCTCGCCACCCCGAGATATAACATGTTAATAATACCCAGTAATTACGTAGATATCACGCTAATTTAGAGGGCACTGTCACTGTCTTTTGCCGTGACTTAAAACAAAAACTTAAAAAACCTTATATGACATGTTACAGGGTCTAATATCGGATCGCTCCGTGACTATTAGTTCCTCAGTCATGTGACAACTGTTCACAGAGTTTGTCATACTTGTTTGTCACGCCTCCCCGTGCGGAATGTCACAAGTGAAAACGCACTTTCAGAGATACGCGTCAAGTCACTGGGGTACACCCCACCCAGAACAAAACCCAGGGGATGACTAGTAATTGCAGGCAAACTGTAAGCCAGCCAAGCTTAAAAAACAATTATTAAGTCAAACTCATTAAAAATAATATCTGATCTCTATATCTTTACAAGCCGTTCTTGAGAGAGTGAAAAATCAATTATAAAAACAACTGTTGCGTCATTCTAAAAGCAGACACTAAATAACTTTGTGACGTCACAACATTTCGAAACAAAACTGTTAAAACACTGAAAAATGTCTTAGTTAATATACAAACTACGAAATGCATCTAACATCTATTCTGCAGCTCTCGCTCCCGCTCCCTGGCCTTCATTTCAAGTTCCTCTTCTTCTTTAGTCAAAGGTATGGTGCTGTGATTGTACAGTCCCTGCGCCATGAGCTGCAGCGCGAGCGGGTTGCGCTGGCCCGACGCCTTCTTGATCTTGGCGCGTTTGTTCTGGAACCAGATCTTGATCTGTGCCTCGGCCAGCCCCAGCTCGGCCGCCAGCGCCTGTCGCCGTCGCTCCGTCAGATAACGGTTCTCGGCGAACTCGTGCTGGGGAAGAGACTTTGAGTTACTTGAAAGGTTTTGTATAGAAGAGCATATAGAAGACCTTGAAGGAAAGGAAAGAAAAACGAGAGTGGTTTATTAGTTCCTCAATTCTTAATTTTTTGAATTTGCATACCAAAACGAATAGTAATGAAAGTTTAATTCAAGAATATTGATTAACATGACAAAGAGGAGTTAAAAACTACAAACAGTTACGGATATTTTTTCTGGTTACTGGCTGATGTCTTCATCAGGGTTCTTACCCTTACAACCGACCTCTGGATGAATAATTTCTACTTAAAATTTGGTGATCTCTAAAGATCTTATGATATTCTTATCTATCTTCAACACCAGTTTCGAGAGACCCAACCCCCCATCACACAACTTACTTTAGTATTTTGTAATACTCCTAAATCTCCACTGGTGTTATTCATGGCATATCCATACTTACAAACAGATCAGCATTATTAAGTTCTTTTAGAATAAATATCTGCCGATATCTTACCTTTAGCCTCGCAAGCTGTGGTCCGGAGAAGGCAGTTCGTGGTCGCTTCTCGTCCGTGGGCGTGCCCTCTCCAGGTGGTTTCTTAGGTCTTCGCGTCCGTGGACCTGTTCATAGAGAAACCATATACTGCCTTCTACCTTCTCTGATTCTCGATTCTATATCTGAATCCATCTGGTTTTCAAACAAGGAATTGATAATATCTCGTAATGATTTACGGAATTCAATGTCCGTGAGCTTTACACAGATTCCTTACTGAAGACATTTGATTTATTATATGATGTGGCATGGTTTATGTGTCCTAATATATCCGTGATATCTAGATTTTCATATGGATGTAAATATGCAATAACAATTCAACTCACATCAAGTAAAAATTAAAATACTTTTTTGATTTTGTGAAATTCATTAGATTGAGCAAAAACCGTATTTTATAAAAAAAATCATAAATGGAACATTTCCCATGTACGATGTAAAATAGAATTTTAAATTATTGATTTAAGTTATGTAATGAATTTAGCAAAATAATATTTTATATCTCAATTTTCACATGATGTGGGTTGAAATGTTATTGCATATTTGCATCCATTTGATTTATTACATGATGTAACATGGTTAATTGTGCTAATATATGCGTGATATCTTAATTTTCATATAAGATGAGTATATAGGCTCTGGTGATATACATAACGAGATAAATATTATAATGTGTAGACAGGAATATAGCGTTCATAATTTCTTTTATCTATTTAAGACCTAGACTCTAGGTAATAAACAATATGGATGAAATACAAATAGATATAAATAATATCAATTTTGATCTGGCATTTCTCGAATCACCAGGTAAATAAACTGCTAAAGCTATATAGAGCCGGACGGGCACTGTGAATGTAGAGATGATGTAGACACTTTTAATTAGAAATTCTTATTTAAGTTTATATTAAACCTACTATTCCCAGATAAGATTAAACATTTTTAGAACGCCTTAAAACGGCTAAGCTCTAGATCTGCAAATTTAAGTAAATTAGTATTTATTATGGTAAAATAATATTTATTATGCTAACTTTACTACTGGATTAGACAGAAAACGTGCCGATGCTTAAGAACTTAGTACCTAATTTAAATATTGCTTCTCGTCTTTTTTTAAACAAATACATTCCTAAATTGGTGCTATCAATTCATAGACACGTAAAACAATTTGACTTCTTTCGCGACATTGAATTGTTCTTCATAAAACAAGGTAACCCGGGATCCCAGGTTGGTATTACAGTAAGTCTCAGTTGTTACTATGAGCATATTTCGGGATTCCATACTACTTTAAAAAAAGCACTTTATAATTAGGTTAATTTTGCTTCACAAGTTGATAATCAGGAAATTTTTCAATGCAACTTAATAAGACTTAAACATACAATTATAGCACAATATTTTTATCCGATTGGCATAGCATTTCTATCTATTTTAGACTATTAAAAAACACAAAATAAATCAAACTATTAACATACACATATAGCCAAACACAAATGCACAATACACAAACAAAAATCAAAACATCATACAAAAGCAACACACAAAATGCATAATACACAAACAAAAACAAACACAGAATAATACACAATACAAAATCTTCACCGCCGCCGTCCCCGATGCAAGCGAACGATGCAATATCTTAACCAATTCACACTCGCGTTCTAATTCCTACGCGAACATTATTACGCATAAAATTGGTCAAAATATTTCACCAGTCGCCTGTCGGTTTGTTTGTCCGCCGTGATACTGTTAGTCTTCTGTTAAGTCGAAAGGTTAATTAACAAATAACTTTTGAAGAAGTGACAGCAAAGTTGACGGGTTAGGCCTAAACATTTATGTAAGTATTAAATCCCAGGTTAGTTGTTTTGTTGTTTTTGAGGAATTCCACTTTACTATCACATTTGCCGGCAGTTTTTTCGGCATATTACAAAACAAAAAGCAATTCATACTTAATGTGACATTTCAAAAGTTTTTTATTGTTAATATTTTTTTAAATGAAAGCCCAGATCGTTATTATCATGCTTAACACAACAAAAATACATTACACAATTAAACAATATACAATGAAATATTGAAATATAGGGTTTAGCACAACAAACATCAACAATATTAGTTTTAGGCATTAAAAACCAGCTTAGGGTGCAAGTTTACATTCATGACATTTTTAATTAACGAAATTAATACACAAAAACAAAAAACACACAAGTACATGCAAAGTTTTAATCGTATATCAAGTTGCATTGAATTATTTTCTCATACAAAAATACTGTTTAACAACATATTCTATCATAACATGTAGTTTAAACAAATTCATCGTAAAATTTCCAAATCATTTAAATGTTGTGTAGGCCTATACTATCGTAATAACATTCGCCTAACTCTTTCTATTGTTGGCATAATTTGCTCATGTGAAATAGAAAACTATTGCTCGCAACTTTGTTTAGAATTGTATATTTGTGTAAATAGGTACTTCTTAAGCCATTATGTATTAACCAAGGAGTATATAATCACTTCGTTTTAGTATTAACCATCAACACCTACCAACATAAAACCAAAAGCCTCGCAGTAAATAAAACGTGAACATAATAATAAAATTGGATTCATCTCACGTATTCCCCGTGAGCGGCTGCCGTACTTACTTCTACCTATAACAAAAGAGAAAAAATCAATTAGAAACATTGAAATAATACAAAATCATATACAAACGTATTTTACTAAAGTTTACATTTTACAATGGCGAAACTACGAGTAATAAATGACAATAACAGTCCCAAATATCTGTAAAATAAACTTATTCAAAATGTTTTGGATACGTTTTTCATATTTTTTTGCCATAAATTGAGCTGCTCTTATTCAAATAAATAATACTTCAATGTATGTAGTGCTAATATGTATTGTAAATCAGTTTAGAAAAGGGCAACGTTAGAGTTTCTTGCCCGTTCTTCTTTAACGAAACAGAATTCTGGCGGTAGAGTGAAAATTTGACTGAATCTAAACGATGTTTGACATTTTAATCATTCAATAAATGATTTGATTTAATCTGTAATAAAAGTTTTTTTACTCTGTAATAGATATGTCTCTGATACAGCGATAGACTCTTGGGAACGGATATACAGTCAGCGCGGCGGAAAATGGATGAACTTATCTACGTTTTTGCCTGGCGATATTGTTTTTTTTTTATTATGACACGGCACAGTAACTACACTGGACCTGATGTTAAGTACAGAGCAGTCCAAACGTAATGTCATCAAGAGACAAGAGACTGGCACTAGGCAGGATTAGGTACAAGGTGGTAGGTCCCTCGAATGTGAGAGGTCGTCTGGGTCACGATACAGGTTAACTTAGTGCTCACACTATGTATGTATGACCCCAGTCAGGACTATGAGTTTGACCATTGTTGGTATTATTTATAAACAAAATAGGCAAATACTAGCAAGCTAACAGATTTACTTTATAAAAATATACAGACATAGAAGTCTAGACACATCAGACTAGAATACAACCGGAGGTAATTTATGAATAAAAAAAATGTGAAGTATTTATTTTGCGGCGCTCATAGGCAGTTGCAGTCAATAATCGGTAAACGATTAGCAAGTCAAGCTACCCGGTGGCGCGGTCAGTCTATGGATGGGTGACCGCTTAGAGGTATTTCAACTGAGCGTCTCTGTGCTTCGGAGGGCACGTAAAAACTATTATCAAACTATTATCTCCCAGCTGTTATCAACTGCAGTCGGAGGCCTTCTTGATAACATTGACACTAGAATGATCACCATTCCACATATAATTTATTCAATACCGAGGTAATTCAGAAGACCAGAAGCTTATGAAACCAGAAACCTTGATTCCTTATCCTCAGTCATAATAACATTACGTTTCAATAATACGCCTAATAGTATCAGATTTCGCTATTCTACGATACAAGTGTACGCGTGAGAACGGCATTTAGATAATATTAGTATAAATTAGCTTAAAAAATTATATATCTTATTGATAAAATTAAATAATTTAATTAATAGAATTACATATTTTATTGACTTTTTTTTACTAGCACTATATTATATACGTCCCACTGCTGGGCACGGGCCTCTTCTACTGAATTAGAGGGATTAGGCCTTAGTCCACCACGCTGGCCTAATGCGGGTTAATAAAATTCATAAAATAAAATAAGGTTGATAAAATTAAATAACTCAATTAATTAATAGAATTAATTATTTAATTTAATCAACCTTATTTAATTAAACACCCTTTTTAATTTGGTAAGTATAAGAGTGGTAAGTAATTATTTGAGTGTATTTTTATAGCAGAGGCCGCCAAACATGTAAGTGGGTCACCTGGTGGTAAGTAATCTCCACCGTCCATGAACATCCATAGTAGCTATAGAATCATCGCTGCGTTGGCGACCTGAAAGGTACCTAAGGCTCAGAGCCTATTCCATGCCAACAATAAAATCTTTCCTCTTTATTATAGATTGCATTAATTTATTTAAAATATTTGTTTAAATATCGAGCCAGTGTTCGGAAGTGGGCCTCCGCCGCGCTCGAACTCGCGACCACCCACAAGCAGACTCTCTAATTAAGACATTATAGCATAATTATACGATTTTATCGTCCGTCGGTCCGTTTACGCTACCCGGCTTGTACCGGCTTATTAAATGCTTAACAACACGATGGCGGTTTTTGAACGACATTCATTTGAAAATGTACTTAGGAATTTCGTGTGTGTGACAGCCAGCGTGGCGTAGCAGGCGAGGCCGTGGGTTCGATCCCCGCACCGAGACAAATGTTTGTGTGATTCACAACTATTTGTTTCGGGTGGGTGTTCTGCGACCGAAAGTCTCTCGTAGTTCCTGATACCCACGACACTGTTGGGTGTTATTTATTTATTTTAAAATAAATATAATGTGACCTACGTTTCAACCGGCTTAAAAGTTAGGTTTTAATTTTTTTATTGGTTTAATGACGAAACGTTATGCGATGTTAAGCGTCACCCCTGCTCATAAACAGAAGCCCACACACAACTTTTAACGCATGACACTGCCCTGCGCTTGCCACTAGGCAATTGAAATAGCGCTTATGACAAGTTAGTACAAAAGTAAAAGAAACTTATATAGAAATCAGCATCAACTAGCATAATCAAAATACACTCGGCAATTACGCGAAATCTAATTATTTATCTATTATTATTTTTCAATATTTTTACAATGAAAAAGCCCAGAATATATATGTACCATAGGAATTATCGAAACGGCACGTGTTTTAAAACTGATGACTACTGATGTCACATGTCGGACTGAATCGTAATTTATGAGCATTGTAGACTGAATAAGGCTATATGTGCCAGTTCACATTCCACTTTATATCATAATGAAGTCATCACTGGCAATGTTGATACGATGATTCAGCTTTCAACGTCAACATTTGAAGAACCATCCTTTACAGAGACGAAACGTAACAGACAAAATTCTCGTAGAGTATTGTCTTCTTCTTCTTTTTTATTTATGGCTTTCGCATTATTATGCATTTTGCAAGTGTCAAGTACAATTTATTCTCAAGTTATTTTTACGATGAAACACGGGTGCGGTCGATTTCGAAGTCTTGTCGGAGTTTTGGTGTTAACTCCCTTCAATACGATGCTTAATTCAATTGTTTCAATGTTTCCATACACTGTTCATCACCGTCAATGTTTATTGCACAAATCCACACCACTTTTATACAACAAACACAACTCTAAACTAGTTTATGAAATAAATTAAAATAAGCGATGAACTGCACTGTCAGTATTCCCGCCAAAACTCTTAGAGTATTGTCAACCTGTGCTGTCACTACCGGCCCCTGTAAAGGCGCTGCGTTCATAGATAATGTATGAAATATTTCAAATCTGTTTTTGAATTGAAACTTCTTTAGAATCGTTGTGATTTGAAAATCGACGAAACAAAAATGTGTCACGATAAAGACAAACATGTCCATAAATAGGATTTAGCCTGCGAGAGAATGAGATAGATTACAAGTATGCTATAACGTGTATTTGCGCCTGTGTACAACGAAGCCTTCGGAATAAACAACGTGGTGTGTCATTCACGTGTTTTATTTTTTTGCATTTGCGTATTATAATTCGTTGATTAATTCGTAATAAAATACATGATGCGGGCCATGTTATGATTTTCCCTGTAAATCCTAAAAAGTGCCCAATGTTGCTCAACATGCTCGGCTACATGGCGCTCGTCAAATGTTGCATAATAAATACGATATGGTTAACTGCTTGGTGACAAAATGATTAAAAAACTTATTTCTAACAGAGCTTGTTGGTGTCATATTTCTTTAAAAAAGTCTTACTAATTATTAATTTACTCAAAATACATTTTCACACTATCACGACAATATTATAAAAATGCCGACAAAATGAATATTCAAGACTTATTAAAATATATTTCATTTTAATTAATTCGTATACGAGTTACTGATTTGACTAATTTGAACTTTTCAACATTAAAATCAGACATTTCAACACAATAAAATTCGCCGAAACCAATCCAGTATACTTAACAACGAATACCAAAAATACAGATCAGTAATAAAGGCTATAAACAACATTTTTACCTCTAATTAAAGTTAAAGCACAGTATAAAAAATTCAGTCTGTTAAAAAGACGTTATTATGATGTGCCTTTTTTATAGCCAGGCCAGTAAATCAGAAAGTCGGTCACCTGATGGTAAGTGATATCTATCACCCATGAACAGCCACAATACCAGTAGAATAGCTGATGCGATGCCTTAAAGGAAAGAAATGGAGATTATTCAGGTCTCCGAAAATATCACTGACAGAACGAAATGCCACTTCACGTCGAGTTACTGTGAGACAGTGGTAATAGCCCTGTTGAGCGATATCAGATTACATATCTTTAAACTTTTCGGCATTTCTGCATGCATATATTATACATATAAACCTTTCTCATGAATAACTCTATCTATTGTTGAAAACTGCATTAAAATCCATTAAATAGTTTAAAAGATCTAAGCGAACAGACAGCGGAAGCGACTTCATTTTATACTATGTAAAGAAGATATTGATAAAGGTCGCAGGAAGTCGATGGATGCAAGCCGCTTCCAAGAGGTCGGTCTGGAATCTTTGGGGGCGGCCTATGTTCAGCAGTGGACGTCCTGTGGCTGATGATGATGATGAAAGAAGATATTTACTCGGATGAATGTTGTATCACACACGTATTTAACTTAGATAATGACATTTATCAACATCAAACGACAGTCAGACTGTACGATTTTCAGGCTATGGTAAAGTTTGGGTAACGAATCGGGTTGTTTATCTATACAGATTCAATAATCGGTTATGTCTTTATTCAAACTTCGTTGGTGGTACGGCATGTGAAACAGAGCTCTATACTTTATGGTTCTCTAAAGCCGTGCATAAAGGATGGCCAGCATTTTAATTTTCATGCTGGATTATTGATTATTATAACCATATCACCGCAACCTCTGTGACGCAATGGGTGAGTATGTTGTGAGATGGCTTGCCTCGAGTTCGACTCTCGTTCCGAACTAAATGTCTTCTGCTAGTTCTTTTTGGGACTGGGTCTCGTGGGACCTTAAGTCTCTCCTAGTTCTTGATACTAACGGCACGAGACTAACTGTAGTCTGTAGAGCAAAACTATGTGTATGACTGTGGGGATAAATTTATTATTTAAATCCTTGATAGTAAGTAGTATATCGTTATACTATCTAAAATAATATTATAAAGAGGAAAGATTTGTTTGTTTGCATTGAATAGGCTTTGAGACTACTGAACCGATTTTAAAAATTCTTTCACCATTAGAATTTACATTATCCCTGATGAGCATAGGCTACTTTTTATCCCAGAAAAAACATTCACATTCATTGCAGGCGGAGCCGCGGGCAACAGCTAGTATATAATATTACAAATGTGCAAGTAAATGTGTCTGTCTGTTTGTTACGTTTTCACGGCTTAACCATTTGAACCGGTTTTGGTAAAATCTGGTAAGAAGAGAGCTTGAACCCTAGGGAAGGATATAGGCATACATTTTACGTCATAGAAATATGCAGTTACTGGAACTCAACCTCACGCGGGCGGAGCCAAGACCCAAAGCTAATCTTTTTTATAAAACTTGAAATCAATTGATAGGCTTTCTAATTTAGATATTCTTACATTGCTTATCACCACTAAAATCTCTAGATTAAATCTAAAATTGAGTTCTGCTGCTTTTATCTTGTTCAAATAAAAAACACTAGCCATTTTACAATAATCGACAATCCCTCAGTCGAAGTTAATTTACGTACTGTCACTTAACTATGTATTATAAATGTTATTTTTTTTTAACTCGTGTTTAAATTGGACTAGATTCTTTAAGTCCGTACGTGACACACGGAAGTGTAGAACGTCTTGCTTTAGTTAACAAGTCATTTTGTCTAATAGAAGGTTGTTCTAATGGACCAAATAGTCGTCATTATTTTCGGCTGGTTGAGTAAAAAACGGACCGGAAAGATCTCGTATGAGTCCGAGTTAAATAGTGAGTGCGGACAAAAAAGTGTGTGTGTGCAATTTACATACGACACAAGTGAAACTTCAGAAATATTAAAATAAATTAATTAACCTACGAATTTTAATACGAAAATGCAAAAAAATAAAACACGTGAATAATACACCACGTTGTTTATGACACATTTTCCGAAGGCTTCGTTGTACACAGGCGCAAAGACACGTGGTAGCATATTTGTAATCTATCTCATTCTCTCGTAGTCTAAATCCTATTTCTGAAAATGTTTGTCTTTGTCGTGACGTATTTTCGTTTCATCAAGTTCCAAATCACAACAATTCTACAGAAGTTTCACTTAAAAAATCAGCCGTGAAACATATTCTGCTACTAATTATAATTGAGCTAGCAGCTATAACCAACATAAGAGTTACTTTTGTTATAACCAGCCTACGTGTATGACTTATGTATTTATTTATTCGTCTTAATGTTCACTCGATGATAATTAATTCTTATTAAGTCATGTATTCATACGACTTTATTCGTCATCCTCGCGGGCCGTGTGATCCACAACTTGAAATTTCCTTTCAAAACTCGCATATGCTAATTTAATGGCCGCGCATATGTTATAAATCGTTTTTTGTGGTACATTTATAGCTTTATTACCCAGTTTAAACGGATAAATGAACGGCCATGTTCAAATTTTGACAGCTCATATGGTTTAATTAATTTACCAGCCATTGATGTGTGAAAATGGCGTTAAGTTGGCAGTTTTCTATATGTTATCTAATAGCCTTGGTCTGGTAATATAGGTGGTTTGTGAACTGTCAGAGACTAGATTCTATGGCCAGACCATAACATGTCCATTTATAATAAAACAAGTGATAAAAAACCGGCGTCGCGGTTCTTTTGCTGTTACCTAATGAAATGTTTCCCATTTTCCCTCAAGTGCAGTAGAATTGACCACCTCTTTTTTCGAATTCGGCTAGGTAGTCGTAAAGGTAAGGATAATAGAATCCCTGTCAGAATTCCAGGCTGACCCAGGAACGCAACTCCCCTAAACGAGCCTCTACGGCATTTTCATCATATGCACGGTGGTCGCTATGGAGTCGGGTACAAAAATTTATCACATAATTCCACCAGAATGGTGATAATGAAGGCACTGAGATTCCAACCAGGTACTTACTACAAATAAAATATGGTTGGTGGAAGGCTCTAGCTACTACTCTTATAGTAGCAATAGTCTTTCTTACATCATCATCATTATCAGCCACAGGACGTCCACTGCTGAACATAGGCCTCCCCCAAAAATTTCCAGACCGACCTGTTGGAAGCGGCCTGCATCCACCGACTTCCTGCGACCTTTATCAGGTCGTCTGTCCACCTTGTCACTTTGTCCGTCGTCTTTCCTACACTCACTGTCGATTCTTTCCACAAACCGTACACAATAGTTGACCCGAAAAAACCTGTGTAATCGTCATGATTCAGTACCGATGGTATTCCGATTGAACTGTGAAATGTCCATAAAAAGTATACTATGTTTTTTTTACAACCTCATAGTAAAGATAAGACAGAAAGGCAGATGCCAAAACACGAAAGAGTGGACAATAATTAAGTAATTAAAAGTGTTAATGCATTTATCTGTGATCATGAAAATTATCTTACTAAAAAAAGTGCCGACTTCAAACTCAAAGGGAAGGTAGATATTCGTTAACACACTTCAACGCGCTCCTATGACAATTTGAAGGTCATATAAGAACAACCCGTTAATTCAAAGGGCTATTAATGGGCAGGGCACTTTTAGATATAACCAGAAAGAAAGTACGAGAGTAAAACAAAATTAAGTGTCTTGTGCAATTGCATTTGATCATCTCAGATATAGTAAAGAGACAGTGAGAAACCAATGAAGTTCTAGCTTAAAATCCCAGGTCGAGGAACTAGAATTATTACTTGAGGTGTTCAATCCGAAAAATCATGCGTAATCTATGATCGCTATTTCTATCCGGCATGACGATACGGATAAAAGACGGAAAATAACTTCGTCAAACTGGGGAAGCACTTATTACATTGCGTAACCTTTTGTAAACCAAAACCAGGCGTGAATTTAACTAAAATTGTATTACTTCACAGTTTTTAATGTTAGCAAATCAATAAATATGGTCATCATAATAATATCTTTTAATGGTGTAAGGGTGCCTGGTATTTGTACCCGACTGAACAGCGATCTTTCTACATGGAAACAGACATAGTGAATCGTTTCGACGAGTCGCTGTCTGGTGTCAGCCCATGTGTATCCAGTCACTTCAGTCTAGCAATGCTGGCGACTAACGTTGGGTTTTTATATTTGGACTCCACCGTACTTACAACAAGTTGTAGTTCAGTTGCCAGGACAAAAAAAACCTAGTATAAGTTAAATTATTCCTGTAATTCCATATCCATCTGTCCATTAAGACTGGAAATGCATCACACGATAATTATTCTCAGCCCACAAACGAAACTGATATCATCCGGATGATGACGTTATCCAAGGTGCGAAGCTAAGAGCTCAGATCGTTCTGAAGTCTAAATACGAACGTCCAGAATTAGGTATATAGAAGTGTACCGCCTAATTTGTACTGTGTACCAACAGATGGTTGGAGTGCGCGGCCTACGGGTGGTCGGCCACCCAACACGCGCCGAAGATGTGGAGACGAATCGATACTACATTTTTTTTATTTTGTTTACACTGAGTGTTTGAAAAAGCAGCGAGAACTGAACGGGGAGTGGTAAAGACTGTCGAGACGAAAGTCGCAGGTTCGTAACCAGCTGCGAGAGCATGCACTTCTGATTCTTCTATTTTACGTGTGTAATAATTATCTGAGAAGTTCTGCATAAGAATTCAGAAAGTATGTAAAGTCTGCCGAACCGCATTAGGTCAACGTGGACTGTCCACCCCGTGACCATCGGGATCGTGACAGTCGGTATTAAAATTAATAAAAAACTACGATAAAATCTGTTTAAATTAGTTTTATTTCAATGAGTAATATTCGCGTCAACATACGAAATCATTATGCAATTAATTCGTCATTTTGCCTTACTAACCTATAGTATAGCTAAGCATAATGTTGCATCATAGACCCTACAACCTATACTTCTTGTTTTTATAATAATGTTTTAAAATGTCGTAGTTTAAATAGACACTAATCTGCAACAAATTTAATTTAGGTCTTAGAAACACTCATGATATTTGATGCCTAAAATTACCCTGGCTTTAGCACATTATCGCGGCATATCTTATTCATAAATTGGCCAACCCACTGCAGGTTCACTCGAAAGTTGAACAGAAAAGCCTTGCGACTTCATTTGAAAACTCTTTGTTTAAGATAACACGGAAAATGTAGAGCAGTCCTATTCTTACGCCCGGAAGCTGTACGGTAGCAAAATTACAATAATATTTATACATTTAACAATAACAATGCGGACTCTATACATTTGTGTTCTCACTTCGCTTGCGCTTGTCACCAAAACATTTGAGCCACGGGCGAGTCGAGACGTTTCACAATACATCCATTCCAATTTGCATCCTGTTTCTATTGTTTTAAAATCCATTTTCACGGAACGTCACTCTTTCTCTCACTGTAGAGCAATTTGGATAAGGGTAATCCAACTCTATTTTTAATATGTTAAGAATTAGAATCGTTTGTCGTTTATTTTTAAACGCAATACGGTGCAGTCAGCTTTTATACGCGAATTAAAGCCAATCTTCAAACGTCGTTCTTTAGAGGATAAGTAGAGAGGATTATTTTATACCACTTTCCATGACCATTCATTCCTTAATTGAGTGGTTAGATTATACACAATTTGTTTAACAAGATTATCCAGAGATGTAACTCCTTTTAGCCAGGATCGATAGTAGAATTTGACATCTAGCAGTGAACCTGGACAAATCCTGGGAGTACTGCCATAATGAGCTAGTTATACAGTGGCTCAATTCAAAACAGCTTCCGTGGCGCAGTGAGTGAATTGCCGGCTGAGAAGCGTGAGGCTACGGGTTAGGTTTTCGAACTGAGACAAATTTGTGTGATACATAAATATTTTTTTGGAGTCTAGGTGTGTTTTTTTTCTCAGCGAGACATCAGGCAGGCGGTCGGTCGTAAAAACTGCAAGGCAAGTATTTCTGTAACATAATGTGTACGGCGGTCGCTATCCAGGCGGATATGAATATACTAACACCAGCAAACCACCATCTGATGGTCTGATAATATCCATCGCCCATAAACTTACACTATACCAGAAGTATTGATGATGAATACTGAGACGAAATTCCTGGCTCTACCACTTCCTAAAAGACGAAATGTAAGAAACTATCACTGTGACAATCATCTTCGTCTTTTTTTAATAGCATCGACCAGCAAACGAGCAAGTGGGTCACCTGATGGTAAGTTATCTCCACCGCCCATGTACGTCTACAATATTAGATGAATCATGGGCGCGTTGCCTTAAAGGCAAGGAATAATTAAGGGATTAGGAAAGGGAGGAGGATTTGCGCCTCCGCATATCTCACTCACCGTACGAAACGCAGCATTAAGCTGCTACTTCACGTCGGTTTTCTGTGAGGCAGTGATAACGACCCTGTGGAGCCGGCTCATTTATGCTGTAGACAAAACTCTACAGCCTACCAGTCTTAACTTTATCACTAGTCGATTTCGGCTTCAGTGAGTTGGCTTTTTTTAAAATGTTTAGCTCTTATCTACCGTAATAAATACGTATTAAGTAGAAAGATTTTTATAAAAGTTCCTTGGTGAAATTACAACCGCTTTGTCTCTCTCTTTCTATCGCCAAGTGTGTAACTTTTTGTGTTTAAATTTGAAATAAATTGAAACCAACTCAATTACTGGACGTTGAAAGACTTCACATCTTATGTGCCGGCATGATGAGCTCAGTGTAGTGTAGTGTTCACTACACTGAGCATGCAATACGTTTTTAAATTTATTGTTACTTAAAGAAAGAAAGAAAGAAAAGAAGAAAGAAAAATTTATTATTGGACTAGATACAAAACTATTATCTTTTACATACATCACAACAGTATTATGTTAGACCAATAACAAGACTCCCCAGTCAGCTTCATGCTGAAATACAGCGTTAGCTGTACTGCAGCGCTAATTTTACTTCTGTTTATGGGCAGGCGTCGTGCTCATCATCAGGCGAGCGACCTGCTTATTTGTCCTGAATGACGATAAAAACTTAACACGCACCGTAGGTAACAAACATTTCAACAGGTTCACTGATCTGTGACTCGCATTTTATTACAACTGTCTCTATCACCATAATTTCTAGATCAAGAACTAGACTCAATAAAATCTATAACCATCGACAAATATTTGTTTATTCTCTACAGTTGTAAAATTTATGGTATTTTATTACGTCAGTTTCCTGCCTTTTGAAATGTGCAAGTGTAAAGCAGATGCCGACATGTTATACTAATATTACTGACTGTTTATTTGTTTTGCGTAGAGTAAAGAGGACTTAATTTTGATTAAGTTGTGAGTTTAATTTTACCAGGAATAAGTTAATCTGCATAATAAGTTGCCGTAGTTTAGAAGGGATTGGTAGGGATTATCGAAATGAATGTTACAGGTTCGAAACCAGCCCAAGAGGATGTATCATTCATGAATTGTTAATTAACATTGAATTTAACGGTGAAGGAAACATCGTGAGGAAACCTGCATACCTGAGAAGTTCTCCATACGAATGTCGAAGGTATGTGAAGTCTGCCAACTCGCATTAAGCCAGCGTTGGGAACTAAGGCCTAACCCCTCTCATTGAGTAGAGGAGGCCCGTGCTCAACAGTAGGACGTGTATAATACAGGGCTAGTTTTTATAATCTAGTTAATTAAGCCAACTTTCATTAATCATGGTGCAATAACGAAATCAAAATATTCTCGTATAAATTATCTCTTATAATAAAAAAAAAACTTCAAGAACCGCCTTCAAAATCCGAAATTCAGTGCTGTTTTCTGCTATTTTTTCTTTCCGCTACTTTTATGCTATTTTCCGTTCAGGAGTTTTCCATTCTCTACTCACGCCTATAATCCCCAAAGGAGTAAAGGTATACCCAGTACTTCCACATTTCGCCGAGCTTATCTCTGCCCCGTAATGTGAAAGGGGGGGAGGGGGGTGCTTAAGGCCAAAATGGACACAATTTCAGACCCCGAGCTGATATTGAGCATTCCATGATAGAAACTTAACATTAACTCAACTAATCAATGCTTAAGTAACGTTTATAAGTAAGACTCTTATATTTGTCCAGCATCTTTCAGTCATCACTTACTACCGGATAATTTAGAAAGGAAACTGTGTCTGGTATACTCGGGCATTGATATTACATTCATCTCGAAGCAAATAAAGCTACATAACTAATGCTGGGTTGCACCAACTTACTTTAGCAATGACAAACATGTTAAAGTACCGGTTAAGCAAAATATAATTTGCACCATTTGACAAATGCTAGATGATGACATAACTATATCTGTTAACTGTAACCGCCGAAGATCTGCTAGTTAAAACTATTGTTTAAGTTAGATAGCTGTCAGATGGTTCAATTAAAACCTCCTAACTGATATATCTCCTAAAGCGTTTGTGCTCCAAAATAATATAATGTCCCTGCTTCTAGAATGAATCGAGGAATCTAGTAGTATTGGAATACGATGATGCAACAATTCCTCAGTCAATTTTAAAGTCACCGTTACTGTTATCGTCAAATTTGACATAAACCTTAACCATAACTGCTATTATGGTGCAACCCAGCCTTAGCGTTCATTATGAGTAATCGTCGAGGAATGTATTCGCTACATCTTCATGATTCGATCTGATCATAATAACAATCCTCGATTGATGTATAATTCATCCGTTTTGGGCAGCATTCATTTAGACATCAACTGTATATTTTGGGTTTACTGCTAAGATGACGCAACGCAGTATGGCTAATTGTTTTTAAATTGGTCGAATTGATTAAATCGGATATAATTATTCAGTTTCCCCGACATAATCATTTCTTTTTTAAAGTATAGGCCGGCAACCGACCGCCCATGTATGCCCACAGTAGTAAAAGCCTTAGAGAATCTTTAGGCCTTCATGGCAGAAAATATTTGTTTATGCTAGTTTACATGCCATCCACCACATCGCGTAGGTTTGGTATCCTGAACAAAGTGCGAAGACTTTGTTACAAATCGATCAGCTTTGCCGCTTATACAAAGCGCAGGGACGACAAGGTTAAAAAAACTATTTGCACCTTATGGGACCATTCTTCAAATGCCTACTTCATGCTTAAGAAGGATTGCAGAGACGAGTTGTCCGCGTTGTGCATGATGGAAATGTCACCAAGAACTTAGAGTCGCTACACCTGTTTAGGTAAATTGTTCCGCTTAGCATGTTCTACCGTCCGTAGTCACAGCGAATGCTTAGAACTGATTGGCCTTCATTCTCAGCTTTCTTTTAAGCATGAGTTCTAACAGCCTCCGTGGCGCAGCGGGCGAGTAGTCCGCTGTGAAGCAAGAGGCCGCGCGTTCGATCCCCGCACCGAGACAACTGTTTGTGTGATCCACAAATATTTGTCTCGGTGTCTGGGTGTTGTGAGACCGAAAGTCTCTCGTAGTTCCTGATACCCACGACACAAGACTCGTATCTTACTGTGGGGTCAGGACTATGTATGTGACTGTTGGGTGAATTTATTTATTTATAACTTGCCAGCCACGATGGCGCCTCCGCATACCTTTGTGACAATAGCAAAACTGCTTTATAATTGCCTCTTTGACATTAAATATTCTCAGTTATTGCTAAGATCAGTATTATATAGTCAAACAGCCAAAGATCTTCCCATTATAATTATGCACTTAGCGTCTGTTTGTACAAACAATACTTTTTATCAATAAACCCACTTGACCGGGGACAAAAAATGACACGCGACGACCAAAAAGTTAACACGTCTTTAAAAAAAACACTCCTTAATCCACTATGGTCTTTCGCTACTCCATGTTTGGGCATAGAGCTAGGTAACTCGAAAGTGGCATTATGTGTGCTAAATATTTTATGTATACTGCATCATAGATTTATGATGCACCATTGCATATACATACAAAGGGTGTTTTCTGATTCAATAATTCATTATTCACTAACTTCGATAAACTGGACTACTTTTTAACATACTTAAAAAAAAAGGTTGAAAATGTGCGTTACGCAATGCCTCCACCAATTAATATAGAACGATTCGATATAATTTCATATTGACTCGCATCAGCTCCGACGCCAAAAGACCTCTACTCTATACTAGAGTAAGGGTAGAGTTTTGTGAAAGAAATTTGTGTTATTGTAACCTTTATAATTATAAAATATTCTAAAAAGTTTTATGTATTTTTTATCACACACCACATGAGTACGATTTTATTTAAATTATTATTCTTCAGTGTAGTTTGACTCCGCCTCCGTAGCGCAGTGTTCGTGTAGCCGACTATGAAGGGAGAGGCCACTGGTTCAATTCCAGGACCGAGACGAATGCTTGTATAATCTACAAATACATATTTTTTATAGCAAAGGTCGACAAACAAGCAATAACGAACATCCAAAGTATCTGAGGAAACATGGATGCCTTGCCGACCTTAGTGGTCGCTATCCGGGTGGATATGAATATTCTACCACCAGCTAACTCTAGGACAGCAGTTGGGTCATAGTCTATTGCATCAGCCTAACAACTTTTTTTTTGTTTTAAGACAAAACTGTCTACAGCGTGGCCCTATCACTCAATGCTATGCACAACTAGCATGCTATCTTGACGAGACCATACTCGACCGCACTAATTCCATAGGGATAGTCTAAAATAGGCCTTTTAGGCAAAACTGATATTAAAAAGATGTGAAGAAGGCCATAAGCTCCCTAGCTCTCTGCGCCGCGACAACATTTTGTGAGTCACTATGCCACCCAACGAGAGGAATATCCCTTGCTCACTCTAACACATATCTCCGTCCCTCTCCAGAGATGTTTTTTTATACCTCCATTGAAGAGTTTGCTGTCAAAATAAGGATTGTAAAAGATTTCGGATGGTATTGTGCAAGAATTAAGAATAAATTAATTGTGGGGTTAAAAATATATTTATTTAATTAAGTCACTAGATATTGCGTATGCCTTATTAATTATAAAAAGAAATACCATTTGGATGTTCGGAATTAATAATTAGGTTGTGTATATTTTTTTTAACCGAGCACGGCAAAGTGACTGCACTACACCAGATGGTAAGCGCAGAGCAGTTCCAAGAAAACAGCGACCACCGAAAAACAATAAGTTAATGGTTGGTCACCAGAATCGTGACGGCCTTTATAAATGCTTCTTCACACTCCGCAGAGGGAAGAAGTCAATCAAGGGGCCTGCGACAGGATATGCAGACACAGTGATACAAGGATATACCCCCTATATCCACCCTAACCAACCAAGTCATGTTCCAAGCCCCTCGGAAGAACCGGATATATACTGGCTGATCCTGGAACGCAAGCACACAAGGTGAGGTGTGGGTCACTATGGCAGGTTTTAACACCATGTGTACGGTGGTCGCTATCCGGGTGGATATGTATATCCTACCACCAGCATTCTTATACCATATTCTCCAATAAGAATAGCTAAACCGTGTCTTGTTCATTACTCATACAGGAGGTAAACTTTAGTGATTGTTTTTCATCCTACCATTTAACATGATACAGCTATAATGCAAGGTAGGTCCCTCGTATGCGAGAGGCCATCTGGGTTGGTACACTTTGTCTATTTCTGCCGCCAAGCAACAGTGTGTAAGCACTGTTGTGTTTCGATTTGAAGGACATTGAAGCCAGTGAAATTACTGGGCATTATGAAACTTAACATCTTATATCTCAGGGTGACGAGCGCAGTTCAGTGCCATGCAGTGTTTTGTAATTCAAAGTTCTGTGTGGTGATGCTTTTATTTATGAGCAGGCGTGGCGCTTAGCATCAGACGAGCGCCTTGCTCGTCTCACCATTCAATTAAACGAAAAAAAGACATAAATGAGCTATCGATAAAATATGCTTAATATATTTTGTTAAAACTTTCAATAACCGTAATTAAACATAGCCCGAAATACGTTTTAACTAATCAACGTTTACCAAAACTACCAAAACTATACCACCCTTGATACCACAGACAAGTTAACCAAGTAGACATCAAATGCCACTGGAATGCACAGATCGTAACAATAAACATGTATTACATAATGCCGTCCATGTTGGCATTTAAAAAAACATCCAACAAAAGTATGGATGTGAGTGATGACTTAATTTTTAGAACCACCACGGAGTAACCGGACACTGGGTACACATGCACGACATATACGATGCAGGTTATATTATTGATATGTCTTAACCGACTTAAAAAGGAAGACGCACTTAGCAGGTTGCTTTTTAGATGTTCACACAAGGTGGACGATTTTGATGTTTTTTTTTATTGTATAAGGTTTAACTGGTCTTATGTATGTGACTGTTGGGTGTTATTTATTTATTTATTATATAAATTTGCTTCATTTCTGATGGAGTAGGAGGAAAAACGCGACAATCCTTAACGTATATCAGCCAACGTATATCATTCGTGATTTGAAGTCGGTAATTTCAAGATCTTTAAACTGTTTTTACTAACCAGAATAACGAGCAGGGTGCTCGCGTGATAGTAAGGGCCAAGCCGGTCTATAAACAGACAGAACACTAAACAGGACTTTGAATTACAAAGCACTGCATGGCATTCGAGTGCAGTCGTTATCCCGAGACATAAGTTATTAAGTCTCATAATGCCCAGTAATTTCACTGGCTTCAATGGCCTTTAAAACTACAACAGTAGTATTTACACATTTTGGTTTGTTGGCAAAAATAGACAAAGCGGTGGTACCATGCAATTGGTCATTCGCCTATAAGGGATCTACCTTGTAAACTTGATCCTTATTACAGGGCTTATATTATCTATTATAAGAAACAAATACCAATTAAATATGTACCCTTTTCCTGTTAAATTATCGCCTCATTGATCTGGTAGTAGTATAGTTAATTAGGTTGAGAAAAAGGCGAGGTCCCACGTCGAATAATTACAATTTGCATTAGAGTTTTGCGATTAAAAAAATTACACATTAGCCGTTTGGTACTCTATTTCCGGCACCGAAATATTTCGGCAAAATGAATTTACACTAGTTTCACCTCTGCTTACCCCTTCCGGGATACTGGTGTAGACTTATTTATTTACTTTCAGGTACACTAACATCATAAATATAGTTCAATTTCAATACAGGACAATACATGAGGTCATATGCTATAATGCTATGCTATATGCTAGATAAATAATAAATACCCCACAGTAAGATACGAGTCTTGTGTCGTGGGTATCAGGAACTACGGGAGACTTTCGGTCTCACAACACCCAGACCCCGAGACAAATATTAGTGGATCACACAAACATTTGTCTCGGTGCGGGGATCGAACCCACAGCCTCTCGCTTCACAGTCGGCTGCTCGCCCGCTGCGCCACGGAGGCTGTCTATACTTTGAAGAATCATCGTGTTCCAACATGTAGTGTGGGGGTGCGCGTCTGTTACCGAGCGGGTTGGGCGGCAGAGTTCCTCGCATGACACGTGGTATAAATAACGATCCCGGTGACCGATGACCCCAGCGACCTACTAAACAAACAGCCTCCGTGGCGCAGCGGGCGAGTAGCCGGCTGTGAAGCGAGAGGCCGCGGGTTCGATCCCCGCACCGAGACAAATGTTTGTGTGTTCCACAAATATTTGTTTCGGGGTCTGGGTGTTGAGACCGAAAGTCTGTCGTAGTTCCTGATACGACACAAGACTCGTATCTTACTGTGGGGTCAGGACTATGTGCGTGACTGTTGGGTGTATTTATTTATTATTATTTATAAACTGTGGTCGCGTCGAGCGTCAGTGACGCGCATCATGCGGCCGCGTCAACTTGTACTGTGAAAATGTATGGGAAGTCATATCACATCCACGGCAAACTTACGAATTTACATAGTATCCGTTTTACAAGGGACCGTTTTGAATGCATAGAATAATTTAAAATATTTATTTTTGTAATAGAGTTGTCAGTGCTGTGGTACGTTTGGTTTTCAAAATGTTACCTTTTTATGATATAATTCTATATTTTGCAATACAGTTTTTCATATAAATAAATACCAATTTTACTAAAATGACAGATTCGTTTGTCGTGGATGTGACGATGTGACGGTAGCGCCAATAACGCACGGCGTTTCGACGCTTACAGTATGGAGTTGACAGACAGCGACGTTTGACGCTAGTCTGAGTCTGTCATCACATTATTTCAACTTGTAACCGTCTTTGTTTCCAAACAAGTATGCAGACGACAAAAGCGCGTATTGTGTACCCTACAAGCTTCAAACCTTGGAGAATCTATAGTGTTAACTCTAAAGTAAGACATTTATCTTATATTTTATTTGTAACATTTTTATCTGCATATAACAAATATACGCAAAGCAGGTAAATAAAAAAATATAAATAAATAATTTTATTTTGGCTATTGCAGGCTTTTTATTCCTACTATTTCCTATTATTCAAAGATATAGAATTAAAAATTTCAAAAAATTACCACCCTGGCAGCTAAAGTGTTAAATATGGGGACCCATTCATCCCTTATTTACAAAAAACTAAACAGTAGCCACTAAAAGGTATTTAAAAAAAATCAATCGACCGCGTCGGCGTCATTAATCATGGCGGACATAACGTCAGTTTGACAGCTGTCAAATTAATGTCAAAATGGCGGGCGCTTTGGTGTTCAATTAACAATGGGAAGGGATTTGTTTGTTAAAACAACCTGTTTGTAAGATAGTTTAGAAAGAAAATACAAATGTCTAATCTTTTTACGGTTAGGTTTCTGATCCGATTTAAATATTAGTCATTATATGTTACCGTGAAGGAAAACATCATGAAGAAACCATACGCGAGTCCTGGGAGGCAATTCTCAATTGAAATAAACTCGAACTCGAATCAGCAATTCGAGTCGGTTCTCTTCTGTAAAATTTCGAATGGTAAAGCAATTTTTGAAGTATCAATCGATCAGCTAACCTACGAAAAATGAGCCCGATATTTTTAGAATAGCTCAATTTAAATTACAAAAAATCCGGATGCGAGATTTTTCCGAATTTGAGTGCCTGAGAATTTCCTCCCTGATAATACTTCAGAGGAGAATTTAGAAGGTATGTGAGTTAACCAAACCACATCAGGCAATTGTGGTGGACAAAGGTCCAATCCCCCTTATTAACAGAGGAGGCCGATGCCCTACAATGACACAGTATATGATACATTGTTATTGATGTATAAATGCCTATCAATTTAATAGATGTAAAAGTGAAACTCAATAAGAATAACAGAAAAAAGCGATCACGTCGGAGAAACCGCGGGTAAAAGCTAGTACCTTCATAAAACTAATAAACGACCGTTCTAACCTAATTTAATTTCATACCCCTTTAAAGATCTCCGCGTAACTCAATAAGGGTCCTTCACACGTTCAAACGTCAATTAGTAGAAACAGTTAAAGTTAACTGTAATGCCGCATTACTCATCAAAATTAAAAATAACGCAACGCTTGTAGTTCTCGTTAATACGTCCACAAATGCATTAGATGCGACAAATCACATGTTAAACGTCGCCCAAAAATGGAGCAACGATTGTAGAGATGTGCCTTATCGATATAATTTTTATCGATGTTTTCAGTTCTGCTTTTAGAAGTATGGGTATCGATTTTTTGCAGTTTACGAAACGGGTTTGATAGTTATGAAATGCGAAGTAATATTCTCGACTACTGACTCGAGAGGCATGTTACAATATCGAAAATAATAAAACAATTTATAATACCAATCTGATTAATAGGTATAGATATCAGAAACGTTCTTCCTTTTTAACACAAACTTCCAATCTCCTTTAATGATTCAATCAATATCAAATATCTCGTGTGATGGATAAACCACAAATAAATCAACCGAGTTACTTTAATGACGTATGGAATAAAATATTGTATAACAAACGATCTAATAACCGTCGACCACTTTATCGATAAGCTGTATAATAGATGCTATCGATACTGACAGCGCGAGTTGGCGCCAAATTCGCTGTCAATCTGACAGCCGGTATGATATACGACAATATGGCGGACTTAAATAAATGCACCATTAAGACGCGACGAATAAAAAGTGGTTTGAATTAATAAAATTCTATAAAGATGGCCACACACAGTGATGTTTACGAAGTTTTTTATGATCTTTATACTAATTGGTCACAATTGGTGTTGCCTAAAATAGTTTGATGTTGGATAAACGCCATATTAATAGGTTAGATTTTTGAAGTTATAATAGTTTCGAGAAACGCTGTTTGTTTTATTTATTTCCATTGAATTTAATTTGTGTCTTCGGTTAATTTTTGTTTTACGAAAAAAACTATTAAGAAAAATATATTTGTTCTGTAAAATATTATAAACAATGCCAGGGAAATTCGCACGATTAGGAATTCCGTCATTGACCTTGTCTGTTTATAATGCTTGGTGACCAGTGCTAACTTTTCCACAACAATTACAAACGATTACGATTCTAACCTGATTTTTTTTCGACTATACAGAACTATCGGCTTCATATAAGTAATATTTTCATTTAATTTAAAAAAAAAAGAACAACTTTCACATAACAACTATATCATAAGTTCACTCCTAGATTAGTGAACTGGTTTAAAAGCCTAGTGCACTCAGTTTGCCGATTTTATTATCGTCCCAAAACAATGCGATGCCATATCACCCATAATTTCTAGTCCCGGGTAACACTGTATTTTTTCGAATTGAAAATTCAAATTTCGATTGTCCGACATGCGCATCGAACCTCTGACATCACCACAGCCATTCACAGCCTAAATAAGTAAAAATATTTAAGAAAAACTTCTTAAGATTTGTATGTAACTTAATAAATATGCAAATTTTATTACATGAAATTTTAATTTACATCGTATTACCCATAATAGTTAATCGATTATTAAGCCGTAAACACGACGGCCGTAGCATAAAATCGTGAATTAAAAAAAACATTAAAAACTATTTCAATTAAGTTTTTAATTACTTTCGCTTGGCGATGGAAGTAAAAAATTGTCAGCCTCGGACGCTACTATGGACAGATAGTGTAACTGAGTATTTAGGGATCAACATTACTATTATTCGTGTATTTGACCTTTAAAATAAAGGTTATATAATATCCATTATGATATTTTGTAGTGCCTAATAAGTTTCTGGAAATCAATTTTTATCTACTTATCAATAGGTACCGAAACATAACCAGTTTTACAGAGCCAAATGAAATATCAGCTTTATTAAGTATCCAATTTCGACCATTTCCATAATCCGATTTTATTAATTGTTCTGTATAATTTTTATTTACATTTATTGTTGAGATGTACGCATAGAATCCACTTATAACTAGTGTAATACCGGAATATTCAAAACAACCCAAGAATGTCTTAACTTTAACATTTTAATAATATTTTTTAACCAACAAAGAATTTCTCAATATGATACGTAATAGAAATCGTACTGAACCCAGAGCGAACATTAAAATGTCACCCGAGCTGTTTGTAAGAGTAATTTTACACGGACATCAGTGCAGATAAGTTAAAAGTTGACGGATAACTCTTAATAGCACTATTAATATAAGTCCGAGCTGATAAATCTGATGGGATACCGTTTTTACCAACTCCCTTACACAGATTATTATTTACAAGGTGGTGAGACATGTAGTAGAGCTATGTAGCAGTTTGCTGCTGCTTTTCGTTTAGTTAGTGAGGTACCCGGAAGTCTAAATCCCTTCCTATTTCCTTTTATTATTTTTTTGTCACTACTTTTCATCGATTTTCTCTGAGACAGTGGGAACAACCCAGTCGAGCCGGCCCACTCATATTATAGATAAAACTATCAACAGAGTGACTTTACCACTCACATTCATTCATTGATTCATTATTCATCAAATAGGATACAATAGTGCTTATTTATAGGCCGCTGCTTGGCTGCAGGTAAAGATATAGCAGTGGTATCTATACAGTTCTTCTCGCTGACGAGAAACCTATAACCTAATGGAATAAATGGTAATAAGCAGTTATCAATGCTCTATTTTGTTATACACTTAACAGTCACACACCCTACACTAGATTTAATCTGTATCGTAGGTACCAGAAACCAGCTAATACGAGGGGCTTGCGTCCCACAACACTCAGACACGTAATAAATATTTGTGGATCACATAAATATTTGTCTCGGTGCCGTGATCGAACCCACCACCTCTCATTTCACAACCGGGTAGTCGCTCACTGCGCCACAGAAGCCAATGTCAATCTATACATTACTTGCCCTGACTGATTGACTGATTCATCATCGCAGAGCCTAAACCGCTGGGGCCATAAACTTTAAATTTTGCCAATTGATGCCTTTTATGTTGAAAGCTCTCATTAAGAAAGGGTTTTTGGCAATTTCACCCCTAATGGGGTCAAATAAGTGATTCACGGTCGTATAGAAGTATGCCGGAAATATGATGGTGCATAATTTCACGTGGGCGAAGCCGCGAGCTAATGCCTGTCTATTATATTTAAAAAAAATATCAACACACATCTTTTTTTTTATTTAATTGAATGACGAGAGGAGTAAGGCGCCACGCCTGCACATAAACAGAGGCAACACCAAACAGAAGTTTGAATTACAAAGCAATGCATGGCACTGAACTGCGCTGTTAACTCCGAGACATAAGATGTTAAGTCTCATAATGCCCTGTAATTCCACTCGTTTCAATGTCCTTGCGACAGAAATATCTTAAATATAATCCAAAATACATCATTAATGAATACAACCGGTCGACCAAAGCCGATCGCGGCTAGTTTCTCTCCTAAAGTATCCTCCAAGGAAAGTCTTTCTCAAAGTAGGCGACAACGCCCCTTTGTGGGCGAGGAAGCCTTTCCGGAAGGCGGTAAAAAGGGTCTAAAGATGTAAGTTTTCACCCAGAAAAAGGATGACTGCTATCACTCTAGATATGTCTAAACTAATATTATAAAGATGAAAGATTTGATTGCTTGCATTGTATAGCTTCCGAAACTACTGGACCGATTTGAAAAATTCTTTCACTATTAGAATCAGTTACCCATGATGAACATAGGCTACTTTTTATCCCAGAAAAAAACATTGACGCGGACAACAGCTAGTTTAAAATAAAATAATTCCGGGGGGCGCTATACTATCCCGCCCACTCACGCCACTGTACCTCCTGTGCACCAGGATCAACAGTGGCCCGCATTTTTGATGACACCGAGCAGTGAAGCTCTGCGAGTCTCTGGGAATGCCTAAATGTCTTGTCTCGCAAGGAAATTAATCAGATAGAAGGTTAGGAAGTTGGAAATATTAATTGTCCACTGTCGGGGGGCGTTAGAAAATATTTAGAAGGTCGTAGGTCCCTATTTCTGTCGGCAAGCAACAGTGTATTAGTACTGTTGTGTTTCGGTTTGAAAGACATTGAAGCCAATGAAATTACTGGGCATTATGAGACTTAACATCCTATATCTCGGGGTGACGAGCGCAGTTTAGTGTCACGCAGTGCTTTATAATTCAAAGTTCTCCGCAGTGTTGCTTCTGTTTATGGGCTCGCGTGGCACTTACCATCAGGCGAACACCTTGCTCGTCTCGTCATTCAATCAAAAAAAAATAATACTCTTAAAATGGACAGTAAAGGAAATAAGTTTGAGAACCCATGTAATAGGGAATAAAGCAGCGTTCTTAGCACCCCATATCGTTTCGACGTGTGTGGCCCTTCCCACGCTCCGACGACCTGATAAACCCGATGAAGATATTCACTTTCAATGACATACATTCGTGTGATATTTTATAAAATCCTTAATAGTATGTGTTTTATTTAACCACTTTTTTTATTTGTTTAAATGACGAGACGAGCAAGGTGCTCGCCTGTTGTTAAGCGCCTGCCCATAAACAGAAGCAACACCACACAGAACTTTGAATTACAAAGCACTGCATGGCAGTGGCTGCATGACAGTGCTTGAATGTCACGGACTCCAGATATATCACGCGCCGTACGAACCGCAGCAGCAAGCCGTTACTTTACGTCGGTTCTCTGTGAGACAGTGGCAACAACCTGATCGAGTCGACACATTCATGCTGTAGACAAAACTGTCAACAGCGTGACCACTAAAAATGAGGTAAGGTAAAAATGAGGTTTTGGGTCAGCAATCAACCAAATGGGTGACCTTATTGTTATTTCCGCAGATCAAGCTGCCATCATTTATGATCTACAGTATGGCTACAAAATAACAACAGAAAATACCAATAAAATATTTTACGATAAGGCAGTGTATATCTGGTTCTTCCGAGGGGCTTGCGACAAGACTTGATGGTTGGTTGGGGCGAATATAGGGGTACATCCTTGTGTCCCTGTGCCTGCGTGGATCATCGGGCTGTCCTGTCGCAGGCCCCTCGATATGTTTCTTCCCTCTTTAGAGTGTGAATAAGAATTAACACAGGCCGGCATGATACTGGTGACTACCGAAAAAACTCATTGTTTATGTGGTCGCTAGTTATTTTGGACTGCACTACGCTTAGCATTAGGTGTAGTGCAGTCAGTTTCCCGTGCTTGGATAAAAAAAAATCTCACAAAACAAATACATACGCGTATTTGAAAATACTGCTAGATATATGGCTGTTGGTATTATCGGCGAGTTATTAGCGGCCTGTATCGCGCAGTAACTGCATGATGTGGGTAGAATGGCTTCATAGACCTCACAAGACGATAAAGTTGTCAATAACGGACACTCCTATACAGGCTGTTTCACGTGTCAAATGCCAGATGCCGTTAAGCCGACTTGGAAAACATACAATTTCAACTCGCAATTTACTAGGCCTGATTTTAATAATTGTATTGCCATACTTAAAGACAGCCTTCGTGGTGCAGTAGGCGAGTCGGTTGTGAAGCGAAAGCGGATTCGATTCCCGCACCGAGGCAAAATGTTTGTGGGATCCGCAAATAATTGTATCGGGTCTGAGTGTCTCCCCAGAGTGGTTTACGTCAGGCAGACGGCCGGTTGTAAAATCTTTCTGTAACATATGTTGCGACGATTCCACTGTGTGTGTGATAAGGGCAGATGGAAGTAAGGTATGGACATAGTTAAAATAAATAATATTTCAGTCCTGTTTTATATTATCCAACTCCTACGAATGGGCTTCCTCTAATGAGAGGGATTATGCCATTATTTTGTTTCATAAATTATTTTATTTTTGCACTATAAGAATGTATTTGAATTCTAAATTTTGTTGAACATGCTTTTAGATGGACTTCCGATGGCCAAGTGAACCGGTAAGGTCACTTCTGTGTGTTCGTATTGTACATAACGTAAATCTATCGTAGACCTTTCGGTGCTAGCATAATTATCTCCTTCAGTTGACGTTGACAGATGACGTTTGATACCCGCGAATATAGTATGGCGGGTTTTCACTATGCGTACAAATATTTATCAGGTACTATCACATCACTTGATCAAAAATCAAAGCTAGACACTTTGAGTTTTTCGACATATCTATACAGGTACTCTTTATCTTAAAAGGCTGTTTTTACATTTTTAAATATTAAAGTTACAAAAAAAAGAATTACATATTTAAAAAACATTACCCTACAATCTAGGACCCAAGCCACCCAGCGGTTAGGACCCCAGAGAATTCTTTCTCCTCCTCATAATGCCTGCCATGTCTAATAACACTGCTTTCTGTATCATGCTCATATTGGTCGAGTATCTTCGGTATCAACTCATGGGCAGAGACGACTATCGGGACAATAATTGCTGAGTCCACATCCCACATGTCGGTAACCTCGTGTGCCAGATATAAATATTTAGTCATTTTATCTATTTCGGCTTTTACGAGGCTCTCGTCATGCGGAATGGTGACGTCAACAAGCATCGCCCGGCGAGCCAGTCGATCTATTATCACAATATCAGGCCTTGTCACAATAGTCCTGTCCGTAATAACAGATCGATCCCAGTAGAGCGTTGCATGACTATTTTCGAGAACTAGTTGGAGTACATATGGTACTATGGCACCTCGAATGTCACAAGACAATATCGGAGAGCAAGTTGCTGGTGTATCTTGGCTACTAGGTTATGTCAATGCAAGTACTCTCCGTTAGCAAGAACAACCAGAAATTGCATGTCTAATTGACTAATATCTTATTATTATTAATTAATCGATCAACATGTAACAAGATCGCGTGGAAACTAATGCTAATCATTACAATGATTATTGAGTCTCGTTTGAATATTTATAATTGAACAGTTCGTTATCCAGGTCATTGATGATTTCAATATTTTTTCTCTTCTAATTATAATATAAATGCTAATAATGGCTAAATTGGCGGAAAGACACACCCTGTAAAAAAAGAGGAGCACGCGATATCAATGAATCTGTGTCATGGGACTGCAGTTTAAGAATTACCATTAATTATATTATTTATTTTGAAAAGGACTCAGGATTTGAATAAAATATTCCAAGAAATCGCTTTCCTTACTTTTATTTATGGTAAAAACTATGAAATATATTATAGTAAAAGCTATAATAACTAAGTGACCCGTGCGAATACTTCGTTCTGATAATGGTCAGTTACGTAATATAATAAAGTAGTCCTAAACTAAAAATACTACAAATTAGTTGATTATGCTGTCAACAGACGGCACTACTAACTATTAATTGCTTTTTAGGCAAAACTGATAATTTTAAATTTGCCTATTTTTCGCCAATAGCGGCTAACATCTTTAAAATTGTATTTGATACATTAAATTGGCCCAGATCCCCCTTTCCTTCCCAATCCCTTTAAGGTCGGCCACGCGCCTAATATTCATCTGGTATAACGGGCGTACTTGGACGGTGGGTAAACACTTACAGATGACCCGCTCGTTTGCCGGCCTATACTATAAAAAGTAGTCATAACGAAGGTGAAGATGCTCTGATCATCATTGATGATAGAAACACGAAACAACACCCTGTATCCGCGAATCGTAAATGTACGGGTCCTCCCACGTGAACAAGTGTGTTTTGCACTGCTAAACGTTCGCATATATACTTACATACATATGTATTTATGTATGTAGTATGTACTGTGCACGAATATTGACTTTCACTTGTCTCAAGCATTGATATGCGAGTGTTGCAAGTTACTATTTTTAACCGACTTCAAAAAGGAGGAGATTCGCAATTCGGCGAGTGTTTCTTTTTATGTAGGTATATACATTGATTTCTCTGCCAATTATGGACCGTTTTTGTCGGAACAAATTTGATTCGATAGGAGTTGGCTGTGATCCCATATCAATTTGATTAAGATCTAATGATGGAATGTTGAGTAAAAAAAAACTCTTCAACAGACAATAGGACACTCGTCCCGATTGTCTTATTTTGTTGGAAAAAAAAAAAAAAAAAAAAAAATAAGTTTTAACAAAACTTAAATGCCTATTTGTAAAATATAACACTGAAAAGTCAACAAATAACAATTTCAGTTGACTGGCAGCGGCACAGGCACTGGCTCCAAGACCTATAGAATATATTTTACCCAAATTTTTAAATGGCACGTCCATTTGGACACTTGAACACCTTTCAAGTTAGGATAAACTTGAAAAAAATAAAAGTTATCATTAATAAGGTAAAAACTTCTCATTTGTCCATCTCATATACTTTTATTTTAAAAAACCCTATGGCAAATTGAATTTAACATAGCAAAATTAGTAGGCCAGCTTGTCTAATTAGAACACTGGCTGATCCCGGAACGTGACTCGCTGGATTGATTATAGTCTTTCCACACGTTTAACAAGGTGGTAAATCCCTCGTATGCGAGAGGCCGTCTGGGTTGGTACCACCGCGCCGTCTATTTCTGCCGCCAAACAACCGTGTGTAAGCATTATTGGGTTACGGTTTGAAGAACATTGAAGCCAGTGAAATTACAGGGCACTATAAGAATTAACATATTATGTCTCAGGGTGACCAGCGCAGTTCAATGCCATACAGTGCTTTGTAATTCAAAGTTCTGTGTTGCTTCTGTTTATGGGCAGGCGTGGCGCTTACAATCAGGCGAGCGCCTTGCTCGTCTCGTCAGTCAATAAGAAAAACGTGTACAGTAGTCGCTGTCCAGCCTGTTATTAATTTCAGGTACCCTTCAATCAGCGAAAGAGGTGTCATTCTGAACCCCTGGATAAAGCAGATGACTCCTCACAAAGAGCAGAGCCGATGTGCATGAGCAGGCCGTTTCGATAATACCGCCTTACTTTGACGTATGTTTTGACAAATTAATTCCGCGCTGGGGCTTGCCAGTAATTACAGAACAGGACAGGGTTGTCACGCTAATATTTTCGAATAACCTTATAGCATAAACGCCGGATTATTCAATCAATTATCCAAACCAGCATTCTTGCTATAAGTTTATTCGAAATTTTTTGTCGTCAAATTATTCTACTAGCATACTAGTCATTCTACTAAAAAATCAAAATCAAAATCTTTATTCATCATTTAGGCTAAGAAAGCGCTTATGACAGGTCAAATACAGAACATGTGTCATTAATAAGATTAACTTAAAATTAAAGGATCTTTGGAATAACCGCCGCGCTATAGGCTGGCAGGAAGGGAAGAGGGAGGGGATCCTTAAATGTAGGGATTCACCGTGGATGTCCACCGTCAAGCAGCTGTGAGTAAGCACGGATTTATTGCAGTATAAGGACAGTTAAGTTAATAAAATTACTAGGCATTGTGAGACCGCCAGATCGCGAATACTTAACCGCAATCCAAGCACTTAAGATCGTGTTAAAGATGATAAGACCCTCTTATCTGTCAAATTATACACCACTATTTTTTAAATACCAAAGAAAAAAAATGAGCTGATAGCCGCGAGTGTTACTAATGTGTTGGTGAATATATTTTTTAAATTGTACATAATACAAAAAAGTTATAGGCAGTCCTAGTTTATCCAATTTGTGCAAAAAATTATGGCTAACTCGTATTGTACGGTAACGCTGCCGCCGCGCCGCGCCGTCGCGTCGCCGCGGCAACAGCGTCGCGCGCGCGCCGCCCGCCTCGCACCCCTGCCCCCGCGCTCTTCTATAGTACCTAACCTAGGTAAAATTTGTATTGTAGCAATAATTTAATGTATTTTGTTCTAAAATTTTTGATATTTTTGTTTAATTTTTTAATGTGATTTTTGGGTTAGATAAATGATACTGATACCCCTGTTTCTTTTTCTTCTATAATTAAAAAATAGTAGTGTATAAAAATAAGTAGGTGTTAGACGGTCAGCCAATTGAGTACGTTAGTATAATCTTGTCTCGCGGTGATGAGCACAGAGCAGTGGCATGCACTTTGTAAGTCTGTTTTTTGAGTGGTAAAGCAACGCTGTAGATACTTTTGTCTACAGAACTAATGGGCAGGCTCGACCGGTCGTTACCAGTGTCTCACAGAAAACAGGCGTAAGCGGTTTGCTGCTGCGTTTCATACGGTGAGTGAGATATTCAAATCAAAAATAAAATTATAAAAAAATAACGCTGGCTGGTTATGCGACTGTCGCGCATGCGCACGTCTCATTTAACGCTTTTATTCCACGCATTTTTCTTACGGTTTTTTCTTACGGTTTTACTATCACATTTTTTTCAGTTCGGTCACGCAGCGAAATCCCTATCCCCTCCAAGACTGCCGTAAGGAACTTCGTTCCAAAAAAGAAATGATTAATTATTCCCAATCCCTTAATTATCCCTTTCCTTTAAGGTTAGCAACGCGCCCATGATTCTTCTGTTATTATGGATGCACATGGGCGGTGGAGATCCACTTGCTCGCTTGCCGGCCTATGCTATATAAAAATCATAATTCTGTATGGTGCTTCCGTATATGGGTAGGCGAGGCGCTTACTATTAGGCGAGTGACTTTACTCGTATCGAAACGTTTATAAAACAACTAGGTCTAGGACACTTTCACACGGCAATTACGTTAACATTACATAGAAATACTCTACCGGTCCATTGCACCGGCCCAGTCTACGGTATCGTCAATCAGGTGGACAAAAAAACTGTTACCTCGTGATTGATTTTTGAAGTGAAACTTCTTTAGAATCGTTGTGATTTGAAAGTCGATGAAACGAAAATGCGTCACGACAGAGAAACATATTCATAAATAGAATTTAGCCTGCGAGAGAACGAGATCGCTTACAAGTATGCTATCACGTGTGTTTGCGCCTGCGTACAACGACGCCTTCGGTAAATGTGTCATAAACAACGTGTATTCACGTGTTTTTGTTTTTTGCATTTACGTATTAAAATTTGTTGGTTATTCTGAAGTTTTTCACACACCCACTTTTTTATCCTAGCACGTCATAGTGATTATACAGGACTCGATGTTGAGTACAATGCATTCCAAAATACATTGTCGAGAAAAATTAAATCTCTCGACGCGACGGTTGACAGAACTATGCCGGCCTGCAATTACTGGATATACACTGGCTGACCCCGAAACGCAACTCGCCTCAATGTGCCTCTTTGGCAGGACCCCAACTATACAGCGATTTTCTAACAAAATTAGTTGACATAAAATAAATAACAGTAAATTAGTTTTCTAAAGTCCAGCAGCCCTAGAGACCAGTCTGGGTGGCCCGCGCGTCCGTACCGTAGCTGATCCAAACAAAAGTAACAAACCCGGACTGGCGTGCGAGCGAGACACACAACACAGCTCCACATATCTCCGTCCCTGTCAACATTTTGCAGACTTTATCACCGCGTGCGGAACCCTTTAATTATTTTTGTAATTTTTCAATCAACTTTTATTAACATTATTATATTGTCTTTGAATGACCGGCGGCCATGTTGACATTTGTCGATGGAAAGATCTGTCAAGCTAGTCTATGCTTACGAAATCGACAATTAGCTGAAATAGTATTTGCAATTTTGTAAGATAATTGTTTGCTATTGTGTGGTTTATTATATACTTGATGAATGCATTTAGTACTAAATTGAAAAATATTCATATCTACTTATATTTACACCTGTTTCTCATGGGGGTAGGCAGAGACAACGGATTTCGGTTACGATCCTTGCACACTTCTTGGCACCCTTCGCGCTCTTCACTTCTTAATTAATAAAATAAGTTCTAACAAAACTTGAAGTCAGTGCAATCTCAGTTGACCGGACCTATAGAAATCGTTATTTTTTACTTTTCAGTCTTATATTTTTGAAGGATTATTAAGTTTCATTAAAAAATATTTTATTATTCAATGTTCAGTGTCAAGTACAGCTATGGTATATAAATTCCAACACAATAACACAATCCCGACGAATGAGCTGTTGTCCGTTAAGGAGTTTCATTTTTTTACTCCGTATCTACTCCATCATCAACTCTCTCATAATTCCTACTGAGATGTCGGAATACGCGAAAAAGTTATTAATCTATAGTCGTTATCTATGCGAAGAAGTTTTGTACAAACATTAATTACAAGATTGAGATCCCCAATATCAGAATTTGTGTCCGGCGTTAGGCTCGCTCTCTATCACATTATGGAACAGAAATACGCTCGGAACAGTGGGTCCACACTTTTTGTCTACAATATGAATGGGCCGGCTCGACCGGGTTGTTACCACTGTCTCTTTGAAAATCAACGTGAAGTAGCAGCTTGCGTTTCGTACGGTGAGTGAAATATCCGGAGGCACAAATCTGCCACACCTTACCAATCCCTCAATTGTCGGCAACTTGTCCATGATACTTCTGGTAATTCGGGCGTATATGGGCGGTGGAGATCACTTACCAACTGGCGATACACTTGCTCGTTTGCTTATAAAAAATATTTGAATATACTACAATTGACAGCATCATTTGCTGGTGGGAGGATACTTGTATCCGACCGGATAGCGACCACCGTACACTGGTGCTAAAACCTGCCATAGTGGTCCACCTTATGTGGGTCGCGTTCCAGGGTCAGCCAGTGTATATCCGGTTCTCCCCAGGGGGCTTGCCCCCTGATCCTAACCCTTTTCCCATCCCTTTTCCTTTCCCTCCCCCTTGGCTCTTTGGCAGGCCGGCATGATCTTGCCGACCTACGATGGACACATTGTTTATCGTTGGTCGATACTATTCTTGGATTGCGCTGCACTTACCATCAGGTGTAGCGTAGTCACTTTGCCGAGCCAGAATAAAAAAAAAAAATCCGTAGCGTAGCGAATGATTAGCTGGCTGTGAAACGAGAGGCCGCAGGTTCGATTCCTGCACCAATACAAATGTTTAATCTACGAATATTTGCTTCAGGTCTGAATGTCGTAGGACCGTAAGTCCCTCCTTGATCCTGACACCCACAACACAAGACTCGTATCTCACTGTGGGGCATAATGTACTCTGTGCTGTGGGGTCAGGACTATGTGTGTGACTGTTGGGTGCATTTATTTATATTCGTATGTCATTTACCAAAAGGTTCGATTTGACAGCTTCCGTGGCGCAGCGGGCGAGTAGCCGGCTGTGAAGCGAGAGGCCACAGGTTCGATCCCTGCACCGAGATAAATTGTGTGATCCACAAATATTTGTTTTGGGGTCTGGGTGTTTTGAGACCGAAAGTCTCTCGTAGTTCCTGATACCCGCGTCACAAGACTCGTATCTTACTTTGGGGTCAGGACTATGTGTGTGCTGGGTGCATTTATTTATATTCGTATGCCATCTACCAAAATGTTTTGAACAATGATTTGAACGCGGTCCCCGGTGAGTAATGATCCGGAATGAAATTTATCAACCGCGCACACTCGCACGGTTTGAATTTAATAAATCACTTAGTTGGGGTGTTTGTTTTATATCAAGTAGGTATGAGTCAGTGATCTTGGAAGATGGGATGCCCTGTAACCGGCCTGTTCACGTATCAGCGAATCGTTTTACCGGATCGTGATTTAATTCGTGTTTATTTTGTCAGTGGCAAATAAACTCCTATGGCCGTATTCAAGCGGTCACGAATCGTGAAAGATCACGAATAAGTCCTAAAACTGTGATCCAAAAAAATGTTTTTTTAAATAGATTAAATGACGAGACAAGCTAAGCGCTCGCCTGGTGGTAAGCGCCACGCCTGCCCATAAACAGAAGCAACACCTTACAGAACTTTGAATAATAAAGCATTGAATGGCACTGAACTGCGCTCGTCACCCAGAGACATAAGATGTTATGTCTCATAATTCCCAGTAATTTCACTGGCTTCAATGTCGTTCAAAGCGAAAAGTGCAACAGTGCTTATACACTGTTGCTTGGCGGCAGAAATAGATAAAGGGTAAATATTTAAAAATATATGTTACCTATTTTATTTCGTAGGTTTTAAATGAATCATTTTAAACCTAATTATTATGTCATTTTACTCGTATAAAACAGCAAAAGGATTGGTAGCGGTGAGTTAGTAGACATTGTACAAAATAATAATAAATTGCGTGAATATTAAAAATAAACATATATCTGATCCCACGATAGCCGAAACATTTGTAAAAAAACCTAGCACTCAAAATCGTAACAAATACATAGATTTTATAACATCAAATTACATATTTTTTTCCGTAAGGTAACTAATTACCACTCACTAACAACCAGATATACATAATAATTGTACTGTCGACGCCTCCGCGAACGAAGCGTGTCGTCTCGTAATTAAACCTTAATTACATTTAATTACACACGTACTGTTTTGTAATCTGTGATTTTTTGTAATCACACGGTACGGTGTGATAATGATGCTTCAATATTTTTTAGTCTAAATAAATATGGATTTACTATTGTTTCATTGTGTCAGCTTTGTTTTAATTAATGGGTTTTGGACGAGAAATGTCTTTTATAAATCGAAAGCAATTTATAGTCATATATCGACATATTTAGGTGGATCGAGAAATAAAATACAGCAAACCAAAAGTTGTAGAAATAATAAATAACAGTTATCCAGCATTAGATACATACCTGTATAGGAACGTACGAGGGTCACCATTCCCTAGATGACCTAAAAAGAGCTGGCTTAACGTATTATTAGACATGAGAACAGTCACTACAGAGGATACACAGCATCGGGGAAGTGGAAAACTTTTGCTATAAAGGTGGACCTTCGCACTAAGCCGGGATAACACCAGGCAAAAAAAAAGAAAAAACTAGCATTACATATGTACGTCTCAATATTAAGTATTTAATAAGATTGAAAATGAATCGATTTAAAATAATTCAAGTTATTGATTACGAATTTCCGAACGCACCGACGAGGGGGCGATACTTGTCAGTGTCAAATTTGACAGGCCGCCATCTTGGCGCGGAATTCCCGACGTTTTACTCTCAATAATGCTCCTTGGGATAATTACTTGAACGATTAGTCAAGTCTTTAGCCAAAACCTCACTCACAACATAATGTAATTTCAGTTAAGAAAGTTGGCTGAAGATTCATTGAAGATGTCTTAGTAAATTTTAATGTTGAGTGATGGTAGATAATTATAACTTCGAAATTTATGTTCGATTTTTATGCACTTAGCATTTAAAGAAGATTAAAAGAAATTATTTTATTATTAAAAAGTTATATATACTTACTTAAGTTACTTCAAACTTTTATTGCCTATCTAATAATCCTCATGGCAGACAGAAAAAGAATAGTAGATGGGTGGTTTCAATGAGCAATTTTAGTTTATTTCTTCGCATACATTGTACAATTAAGCCAATCAGAATACAGTTTGAGGGTCACGCGTGAAAATCACTTCGTTTGATTGGATGATTTGCGGGATCTTTCCGAATAATGAAACTTATTTTTTTTTATTGCAATCAACCATCTGTTTAGCCCTAGTCAACTGAGGCAGGGCTGAACCCTACATAGTTCAAGATAATACGGCATTCTTATTAAAACCAACAAGGCTACATTTCTTTAAAAATAACACTAATATTAGTTACTTTTAATTGGCTATAAAATATTATCTCTTTATATTATTTTTCAAAGGTGTTTTTTTGTCGGAACGCCACAGCTTCCATAATTCATCAAATATAACGATTCAAACACCATTTTAAAGCGTATGTTTGCCACTATTGCCAAAATATAGACAAATATTATAATATTATAAGTTTTCCCAAATTAAAATGAAAAATTACCAATGTCGTCTGTGAAATTACAATCAAATATATTTTTGTATTGTTAATTTAGTAACTGACCATTATCGGTGCGAGGTATTCGCACGGGTCACCAAGTCTACACATAAAAACCATGCACTTCGGTGTGACTGTCAGTCGGTGTAAGTTCAAGGAGGTAAGTCAACAGAGCTAACATCCATTTGCCTTTAATTATTGAGTCTGTTGCACTGACGAGGCACTTTCTTACTTCTCCCCCCCACTCCCCTGCTCACCCTACGTCGTCTTGTGACCAACACCAAGTGCCAACTTACTCATTAACCTATTGTAACTACTTATAGAGCTAAAGTTATATACAGGATACTATAGTACAAATATTCTAAATCAGTTTAGAAAAGAGCATGGTTAGAGTTTCTTGCCCGTTCTTCTTTAACGAAAGAACATTCCGAACTGGTGGTAGTGATAAAATTTGACTGAATCTAAATGATGTTTGACACTTTAAAGATTCAATATTTGATTTTCATTTGGATTTGGAAGTAGGTATCCGCCAGCGTGGCCTGGTGCAATACGAAAACAGATCTGTACCCATAACAATGGAGGAAACTTTGTTAATGACAATCCTAGTGTTAAGGTGCTACACAGCCTCTAAAAGACATTTTAATCAAGTTCTTAGTTCTTTTAATTTTTGCACCAGGTTATAAAACAGTAAAACTTAGGACTAAAAATAAAGTAAACATGAAAATATTTTCTTTGACACATTACTATCGGACTACAGAAATTTATCTCACACGAAGCGTTGAAATACTCAGACTATGCAACGGTTGTCGTTGGAAAAATTCTTGGTCCCATTTACTACTGTTATAAAACAAAAAAAAGGGATTCACTGGAAAATTAGCAACCGTCGTAGGAACGGCAAATGCTATTAATTACGGTGTACAAGTCATAAGCGCTGGCGAGTTGTTAAGCGACAGCGGAAGCGTTTATTTCATCCTCCTGGGCATCCTCACAGTAAGGGGTGTATAAGATAGTGTGTAATAGACCTATATCCAAAATATTAAGATTTAAATCCCTTAATAATGTTTCTCTTTAATTTTTATATCGAACGTATTCCATTAATATCTTCTACAATTCCACATTGCATCTATCTATTTAAACCCTTAGTTCCCAAAGTGGGCCAGGTGGACCCCCAGGGGTACACGGGAGACTCGACAGGGGTCTACGTTGGCGTGACACAAAAATGGGGGTTCAGAATTCGTAAGCGGGGACCACGAAAATTTATCTGCTTTCGATAGTGAAGAACTAAAATGTTGGCATGATTTCACTTATCCATGTAGGCAGATAATATTGTAAGAAGCTTAGCAATTGTTACTTGTAAAAACTTGCATATTCCATATTCAGTACAACGAATTTTGGAAATATGGTAGAAATGTAGCTGCAGGGGGTCCACCGGCTACCAGCTAAATTTTGAAAGTGGTCTATGAAAAATAAAGTCTGAAAACCTCTGATCTAAACCTTGCTTTATTACAAGATGGAAATAAACTCAGCGATACGTAGCTGCAGCGCTAGTTGCATCTCTGCTGTCTCTCGGGGACACAGTCGTCAGCTTACGTAATATGCTACCGTTATATAAAGCGATAATAAACTCGCTTAACGCCTATTACTTACGCCACTTAGGAATTAAACTGGAACAATCGATACTGAGGCATGCAATTAAAATAGTTTCATCTTTCTACGTAGCGGGGCACTCGATCTTAACAACACCTTTCACGCGACTTTACTCGACAAGGCAACTGTTGATTTAGATCAAATTTTACGTGACTCTGTTGCTACAAGGTGGTAAGTCCCTCGTATGCGAGAGGCCGTATGGGTTGGTACCACCGCTTTGTCTATTTCTGCCGCCAAGCAACAGTGTGTAAGCACCGGTTGTTTCGGTTTGAAGAACTTTGAAGCCAGTGAAATTACTAATCATTAAGAGAATTAACATCTTATGTCTCGGGGTGACGAGAGTTCAGTGTCATGCAGTGCTTTGTAATTCAAAGTTCTGTGTTGCTTCTGTTTATGGGCGGGCGTGGCGCTTGCCATCAGGCGAGCGCCTTGCTCGTCTCGTCAGTCAATCAAATAAAAACTAAAAATATTATGGGCATAGTTATGTAACATAAAAATATCTATAATTTCCCGCAAATGTAAAAATTTACTGCGACAATGTTGCGAAATGAACAGCGAGTACTACAAGTCGGTAAAAATGTATAATCTGTTTTGAGCTTCTAGGAAAGCCACTTGTCGCGTTCCAGGATCAGCCAGTGTATATGCGGTTCTCACGAGGGGTTTGCGACAGAACTTAATATTTGTTTGGAGCGGATATAGGTACATCCTTGTGTCCCTGTCTGTGCCTGCATCGGTCATCCGCTTGTCCTATAGCAGGCGGTTTGCTTCTTCCCTCTTCGGAGTGTGAAGAAGCATTTATACAATCCGGGATGATTCTGGTGACCACCGATAATTTGTAAGGTTGAGAGCGCCTAAAGTGCTCGCCCGAAAGTCCGGAAAGCTGTAGGAAGCCGACTCGTGTCAGGCTAACAGCATAATGTCAAACCGCAAAAAAAAAACGATAAATTCATTGTTTGTCGGTCACCGTGTACGCTATAGAACTGCACCATCGATTTTAATCATAGCCCTGTGTGTGACGCCAAACCTAAGCTCTCACGATTACAACAAGGACATCTATTTTGCCGACCCTTTTAACTTAAAAATATTTCACTTTCAAAAGTTAACAATATAATTGGACCTAGTTACGCAAAAAGGAACCAACCCACAGCAAGGTTAAATGAAGATACTGATTTTGATTTGCTAGATTCATTAAATTAAATTGATTTAAATACCGTATATTTTTTGCAAAATCGTACACAGAATATATGCATGACCGATTTAACAAAAAATCTACGAGATAAAATTAGTTTAAAATTGATGCAAATACGCAATAACACTTAAACCCACATTAGGTAAAATTTATAATCATAATTTTAATTTGCTTAATTCATTAACTAAAATCAATAATTTAAAATTATATTTCACATAATCGTACATGGGGATTGTTTCATTTATGATTAAAAGAAATACAGAATAATACCAACTTAAATATCATTAATAAAATGAAAATAGCAAAATAAAATGAATATATCAATTTATTATCATTATCAATATATCAAGCTATTACATATTTGCGTCCAATTACTGAATTAAGCAAAACAAAATCAGTATCAGCATTTTATCTTGCTGTGGGTTGGTTCCTTTTTACGTAACTAGGTCCAATTGCAATTAAACAATTTTCACGGCTTAATACAAGCGGGAGTCTGACGTAGTTTTAATTGGGAAACTTTGTCTGGCATTTCCACGGACACTGACGAGTTGAGGACACTGAAATGAGCTTTGTTAAGAATGTGATCTATAATTATTGTTGAGAGTAATCTTGGCATGTAAATGTGATAATTTCTTACGTGTACGCGAATGTTATGTTTGGGCATAGAGTTAGGTAACTCGAAAGGGGCATTGTATGTGCTAAATATTTTATGTGTACTGCATCATAGATTTATGAGGCACCATTGCTTAAACATACAAATTTTCTGATTAATTAATTCATTATTCACTAATGATTTCTTACGTTTACGCGAATTTTACTCATTGAAATAAAAAAAAATTAAATGGATTTTATGGCGTTTTTTTTTATTTTAGTCCAGACATTTCGAAAGCTTTTCAGCCTTCGTGGTCACGGGTGGACTAACGTGTGGGTGTGTTCACCATTTAATCATTAACACTATTACTATATCCCTAGATTTTTCATGTCTGTATATTTAAGAGCCCATTATTCAATCTTCATGTAAACGTTATAAAATATAAGACGGCAAAACATAAAATTATCTTGCTGTTATTAAATACTATTACGTTTACCACGAAGTATTGGTACTTCGTAAAAGAACTGTTTAATGCTAGCGTTACATCATACTTTAGTGTTGATAAACGTCGATAATATGTACCAAACTACATTTCTTATAGCATAGACCGGCAAACGAGCAAGTGGGTCAACTGATGGTAAGTGATCTCCAGATGTTCGCCTACAATACTAGGAGAATCATAGGCGCGTTGCCGATCTTAAAAGGAAGGGATAATTAAGCGATTGGGCAAGAGAGGCGGATTTGGGCCTCCGGATATCTCACTCACCATACGAAACGCAATAGCAAGTCGCTACTTTACATTGTATTTCGGTTAAGTTCATGTAAAATACAAGTAACGCTCGAACTTGGCCGGCACACTGCCGTGTCCCTCAATACATTATTATGGTTAATAAGTGTTAATGCACCGTTATAATTGTGTACACGGCCATTAATTACCACACCTAGTTATTAAATAACTACCTCATTATTTCTTATCGAGGTATGAAAACTGCACATATATAGTAAAATCATGTTTTACGGAAATTTTTCATGAAAAGGATTTTTTTATCCGAGCAAGGTACAAGGTGGCACGTCCCTCGTATGCGAGAGACCGTCTGGGTTGGTACCACCGCTTTGTCTATTTCTTGCAAGCAACAGTGTGTAAGCAATGTTGTTTTTCGGTTTGAGGGAAATTGTAGCCAGTGAAATTACTGGGCATTATGAGACTTGACATCTTATGTCTCGGGCTGACGAGCGCGGTTCAGTGCCATGTAGTGCTTTATAACTCAAATTTCTGTGTGGTGTTGCTTCTGTTTATGGGTAGGCGTTACCAGCAGGCGAGCGACTTGCTCGTCTCAGCATTCAATAATATAAAAAGCAGTGCAAAGATGAACTGAAATATATAATAAACTCCCATACTCTCATGAAGAATCCTCTAGAGCTTTTTTTATAGCACAAGCTTCTTCAACCCATAAACTTAGCAAGCGTAATAAATTTTATAACATATTACAAACATTTTGCATATATATTGAAAAAATAAACAGTTATCTATCGAAAATTATATTTTATGTCACTTGTCGCATATAAAATACAAAAACATAAAATGTCACAATGGAGCATTCGAGTAATATGCTCGTGTTTATAAATGTTACTATGAGACCTCATAGTATGGGCGATTGTGACGATTTCTTAAACGTTATTGGTTAGTTAAGGTGGTAATAAAAAAAGGGAAAACTTTCCGCTTTTATTTGATTGAATAACGAGACGAGCAAGGCGCTCGCCTGATGGTAAGCGCCACACCTGCGCAACTTTCAATTACAAAGCACAGCATGGCACTGAACTGCGCTCGTTACGAAACATAATAAGATGTTAAGTCTCATAATGGCCAGTAATTGCACTGGCTTCAATGTCCTTCAAACCGAAACACAACAGTGCTTACACACTGTTGCTTGGCAGAAATAGACAAAACTGTACCAGCCCAGACGGCCTCTCGCATACGAGGGATCTACTTTGGCATTTATCGATAAGTGTTGTATAATTATCGACACCGTCACCACATCACTATCGGAACAATACATTCCGATCCATTAGGCCGACACTTCGGCGTTTTTCCCATCTCTAATTCCGCTCCAGCTACCATGAAATTTTAAAATTGCATTTTCGATTCAATCGCTTTTATTTTTTTTTCTTATCACTTAAACCATTACGTAACACTTACAGTCTTCTTTTAGTGGGATATTAGGATATCTGCATATATGAACTCTGGGATCCATCCTAAGTATTTCTATCCTGGATATAATTGTTTAAATATATTACATTTACTAGTTGGTAGGTGTTTCGTTGGCGACAAGCCGTCTGGTATATTATATATACCGTAGTATATGGTATATTTATTGAGTGGTAAAGCCACGCTATAGACAGTTTTATATACAGCATGAATTAGCCGGTTCGACTGGGTCGTTACCTCTGTCTCACAGAAAACCGACGTGAAGTAGCGGCTTGCTTCGTGTCGTACGGTAAATGAGATATCCAGAGGGCCCAATCCCCCTACCCTTTCCAACCCCTAATTATCCCCACCCTTTAAGGTCGACAACGCACCCATGATTCTTCTGGTATTGTGGCAGTACATGGGCGGTGGAGATCACTTACCATCAGGTAACCCACTTGCTCTTTTGCCGACCTATGCATTAAAAAATCGGACTGGTCCCACCGCTTCGTCTAATTCCACCGCTAAGTTATAGCTGTATGTATAATGCTCAATCACCGACTAGTTACTATTGTGTTCGATAAAATCACATCTAAGATATCCAATTTAGATTAGGAACTTGTGCCATTTGGCATCAGCATCCACTAGATTACATAACATGACTCAGCATTTAATGAGTAAATTGAGTGTCTCTCTAAAGATAGACTTTTTTATAGCATAGGCCGGCAAACGAACAAGTGGGTAAGTGATCTCCAGCGCCCATGTACGCCTACAATACCAGAAGAATCATGGGCGAGTTGCCAACCTTAAAGGAAAGGGATAATTAGGGATTGGGAAGAGGAGGGGAATTTGGGCCTCCGGACATTTCACTCAGCGTACGAAATGCAGCAGCAAGCCGCTACTTTGCGACGGTTTTCTGTAAGACAGTAGTAACGACCCGGTCGAGTCGGACCATTCATGCTGTCGACAAATCTGTGTATAATGTGGCTCTACCACTCGTAAAAAAAGTATTTTACTTCTCCCCAGAGGAGTTGATGTCAGGCAGGCGGGTCGTAAAAACTACAAGCCAAATATTTCTGTAACATGTATTAAAAAGCGTGATCCCACTGTGAGTGGGATAAGGACAGATGAAAGAAGAAGAGCAGAGATCCTACTGTGAGTGGTATAAGACAAGATGAAAGAAGAAGAGGAGAAGAATTTCATCAAAGTTTTCCTTTCAATCTCTATGAACATAGTTTAAAGGAACAATAACTACCTTACGACAAATAATTTGTTTTATAAAAACTTAAATAATGTTCCCTACAATATCTATAAAAATATCAAGATTTTATAGCTGAAGACAAAAGAGTGTTTTAATGATCACATCCGCTAGTAAGCACTAACAATTCTATATGGAATTTTTAATGACAGATATATATATATATATATATATATATATATATATATATATTTCTATTTATATTTATATATATATATATATATAAATATATATATATATATATATATATATAACTATTAAATCTGCTATAACATCTCTTATCCATATACAAATAAGGGTAAATCCGCGTGTAAATGTGTACACAATGAACAGTTATATAAAACACTGAACGCAACTCAACACTCAATAAGTTAAGTGTGATCTCTGGATCGCGCCAAAACACATGTTCTTGGGGGAGCTAGTGATGTGACGATGTCGATTAAATTACAGCTAATGGGACCTTGCCTATCGATAGAATTAAAAATGTGTTAAATAACATTTTATAAAAACGTATTATTGTAGAGAATACAGATCCAATCAAAATATTTTTTGGATTCCGAATTGGCAAGCATAAGAGATTTTTAAGTAAAATTGAAGAAAAACATAAGAACCCTATAAACATGATAGCCTCCTATCCTACATTTTAACACTTTTTCCAGCCAGTCAAACCCAGTAAATGGTAAACAGAAAATTGAGACCATATAGTACTTACAACATTAATAAAAATGATAGCTGGTTGCAACACAAACGCTTAAAACGCAAAAAATTATCGCTTACCTAATTGATGCCAAAGATACATTGATACGCTTAATTGCTGGTCTTTGTTAATATGTGCTATTAATTAACTGATGGCCTTTTTATATGAACATACACTTCATTCATTCAGTCACAAAGCTCAAAATGCCTTACGGATTTTTTCACTACACCTATCACTCGCTAATTAAAGATAAAATTACAAGATATGTGTTTTACGTCGTTGTTATTAGAGTCTAAAATGCCTTTTACATAGTTTCTTCAGTCAGTGTTACATATTGACTTGTAGGAAATCGGACAGTATTATTAATGATTAGATTTTTAACGTTTAATTCCTACAAACGCTAATGTATAGCCTTTTAGTTTTACACTGATAATTCTCTTTTTTTGTTCGGCTGATGTTTATCGATAAATCTTAAAGTGCCATTGAATAGAGATAGTATAAAAAACTAACTAAAGTAAACAAATAATCGCAAAATAAAACTTGGCGGTTGATTTTTTTTTTACCGAGCACGGCAAAGTGACTGCACTACACCTAATGGTAAGCGTAGTGTAGTCCAAAAAACCGGCAACCACCAATAAACAATGAGTTTGTCGGTGGTCACCAGAATCATGCCGGCCTGTATAAATGCTTCTTCCCTCTTCGGAGAGCGAAGAAGCAAATCGAGGGGCCTGCGACAGGACAGGCGGATGACTGATGCGAGAGAACTGGATATACACTGGCTGACCCTGGAACGCGACCCACACAAGGTGGGCCACTATGGCAGGTTTTAACACCAGTGTACGGTGGTCGCTATCCAGTCGTGTACGAATATCCTCCCACCAGCAATTTTATTGTTCATTGTGACAATACCAAACATTGAGTACTGCGTGAAGAATATATGTCAAATCGAGAAACTAGAACACATGATAGCTTGAAATTGAATCCAGGAACTTATGGTTCAAATGACAGTGGCGCAGGGGCCGGGTAGCCCACCAATAAAGAGCGGCCGCGTGTTTGTTTCCCACAGAGACAAATATGTCATCCTCAAATACGTATCTGGATGTTATCAATGAATTGATTTTTATTGATAGATGTACGATGAATCACTCTTTTTTTTCTGCCTGACGCTATTCCCGGCTAATACCAGGGTCCACCTTTCCGTTTTACCCCACAACTCACAAACATGTCGGGCCGCAACGCGTCATTGCGTAGGGGTGGATTCGGCAGCAATCCTTAGCTCTAAGGATGCTCCGGGGCCAGTGCGCCGAAGAAGGCCACCGCGGGGTTTTTAGTTGGTATTTGTCGGCATATGGTGTACATAGTGTTAGGGTCTCGGCCCAGCGGTCGCCCGGATGTTTTCCATCTCTCCCAGGCGGCTCAACGCTGGGTCATAAGGCCGGCAGAGCCCAACATATTTGTCTCGCCTCCCCCGGGGTGGGGCGGTAGCGATAAAACGCCTTTCCCCGTGACAAAAAAAAAATAAGAAAGATAATCATTACTGATATAAAAAATACAAGCACCTTATTAACAATGATATTTAACCTTTCAACAATACGGTTATTCTACAAGGTAAACTAACAATTCAATTAATTCAACTGACAGTAATTAGTAATCGATGTAATAATTATTCCATTAATTGTGACAGCTATAATTAAAACAGTACATAAATCAGTTTATTAGCGATAGCAATTGAGATACAATGATTTCATAAGCAGGACATTTTATAAATACCACTACAAAAGCATGCATGTGCATCAACATTTACAAGGTGGGTCCCTCGTATGCGAGAGGCCTCTGGGTTGGTACTACAACAACAGTGTGTAAGTACAGTTGTGTTTCGAGTTGAAGGACATTGAAGCCAATGAAATTACTGGGCATTATGAGACTTAACATCTTATGGGGTGACGAGCGCAGTTCAGTGCCATGCATTGTTTTGTAATTCAAAGTTCTGTGTGGTTTTGCTTCTATTTATGGTCAGACGTGACGCTTACCATCAGGCGAGTGTCTTGCTTATCTCGTCATTCAATCAATTAAAAAAAATGCAATTTTTTTGTGGCAGAGTGACAGTTGACACTTTGTTTACAAAATACGGTCTACCCCAGTACCTCTGTCTCACTGAAAACTGTCGGCAACATTGTTGTCGCTTTTAATACGGCGAGGGAAATTTCTTAAGACCCAGCCCTCCTCCGCCCAATCCCTATTACTCTGATTTAACGGCAAAGTCTACAAACCCGGAATGGCCTGCGTATTGACGACAGATTTACCACTTGTTTATTTTATTAATCCTAACTAGCATAATTTTCATTTTTTTTTATCCTGGCTCGGCAAAGTGACTACGCTACACCTGATGGTAAGTGTAGCGCAATCCAAAAATAGTGTCGACCAACGATACACAATGTGTCCATCGTAGGTCGGCAAGATCATGCCGGCCTGCCAAAAGGCCAAGGGGGAGGGGTAGGAAAAAGGGATGGGAAAAGGGTTAGGATCAGGGGGCAAGCCCCCTGGGGAGAACCGGATATACACTGGCTGACCCTGGAACGCGACCCACACAAGGTGGGCCACTATGGCAGGTTTTAGCACCAGTGTAAACCATACTTCATTTCCCTTTTTTTTCCTTAAAAATATTAATAAAAAATCCTATCAATTCATCGATACCATACAAGTGACGTACATCACTAAAATTCAATTTTTCCGCACCACCCTCCCTCACCCTTATAAATATTTATCAACTCCGGCCAGCTTCATGCGTAATGATTTCTAATTTGATTAGTTTTCGGGGTTCGCGATTTGAACACATGCCGAGTTATCTTGAGAATTTTATTTCAAACTAAGGGCCCCGCCACACTACGACTGAACGGAGCACACATCATTTCGTTTTTCTATTAAGTTTCATTATGTTTGTGCCGGTATTTTCCGATGTTGTATACGAATTCCTAAATTTTACACATAATCCAGCTTATATAGTATTTTCGATTTATACAACGTGCTACAAAAAGGTGTGGTCATAATTAAGGGTCGTTACACATATTTGATAGTGAGGTTATGTACCGGATCATAACATCCCAAAATTTTACGCTAATATTTATCACCATAATACGGAGCGTATTATGGTGATAAATATTAGCGTAAAATTCGATAAGACAAGAGCGTAAAATGCGGCAATCGAATAAATGACTCTCAACGAGCAAGACATGTTTAATTTCAAGACCTAGCTTCACTAATTACCACACACCATCACTGTGTTACTGAGAACCGTTTTGTACGGTATGGTAAGATTACCGGAGGCCTATTATCTGAATTATCCCTCGCCTTCATAATCCCCTTAAAGTCGGCAACACATCCATAATTCATCTGGTATTATATACCTGTTCTTTGGCGATACAGACGCATACCATCAGGTGACCGACTTGCTCGTTTGCGGAAGTTATAAAAAAGAAAAACCCTAGTCAAAGATAAATAAAAAATAATGTTAACCAATAAATTAATCTCCACTAACACCCCGCAAAATCATCCCTCAGCAACATTTATTCAATGAAACGGATAATAAACAATAATTCGGTAACAGCCCCGCGGGGATGTTTTGCGAGATAAGAGGGGCGGCTCCCTCTGACGGACGAGGGTAGTTCATAAGGAAAATCATTTATTTACTCTAATATTATAGATGTTTATTAACTGCCCCTAAAGAAGTAGCAGAGGTTCAAAGAAGAACTTGGCCTAGAGTGAGTTTTTGAGACGGATCATAGGCTATGTAGTGATTTTTCTATAAATCCGAAATGAAGCAATTAAGTTCGGCGGCTATTCTATACTTACTTTACTCTATTTATATAGAGTAAAGTAAGTTAAGTAAGTAATAGAATAGCCATTACAATAATAATATTTTTTTGTATAAATGACTACCACAAAAATTAATTTGTAAGTAAAAATGTAATATAAGAAATGATTGATTTTTCCCATTTAGTATTGTTTCTTAGAATGGTTTTGTTTAAGTGATAAAAACGAATTAAAAAATAAATAAATATTCCAACATAATACGTCTCTTTCTAGCCTTTTTAAAAATAGCATTGACAGAGAAAGACAAAAGAGTTTGAACTAATCAATGCCTAAGTAACGTTTATAAGAAACTTTCTATATTTGAAAAATTTGTTTGGAAATAGAAAACTAATGAAATTTTATAACACTAATCCTTTCTCGGAAAATGACAAATTTATGAGTTTTGGCGGGAATTCTGACACCGCAGTTCATCGCTTATTTTAATTTATTTCATAAACTAGTTTAGAGTTGTGTTTGTTGTATAAAAGTGGTGTGGATTTGTTCAATAAACATTGACGGTGATGAACAGTGTATGGAAACATTGAAATAAGTGAATTAAGCATCGTACTGAACGGAATTAACACGAAAACTCCGGCAAGACCTTGAAATCGACCGCACCAGTGTTTCATCGTTCTTGTGAAGTCTTAATGAATAAATTATACTTGTCATTGGCGAAATGCATAATAATGCGAAGCCATAAATAAAAAAGATGAAGAACACTTTAATCCTTTCTCGGAAAATGTCAAATTTCATAAAAAATCAACAACAATATGAAGACAACAGGACCTTCATTTAAAATCTAATTAACATTTAATATATTAGATTGACTCACCGGAACTGGGTCGGTCGCTGTACCTGGTGCAATAGACCCAGGCAGGCCACACCATCGGCCCCTCGCCTGCACCAGCTCCTGACAAATGTCAGCACAGGTGTAAAATCTTTAACCATACACATTATAATAATTGGTTTTACCAATGTCTATAGGCAACATTAATTCTCAGACCATCAGCCTTAGCCATAAGCCATACTTTTTTCTCCTGGCGGTTTCACCTGCGTGCATTATTTTTTTTTTTATTGCCTTGATAGGCAGACGAGCAAGCGGCCCGCCTGATGGTAAGCGGTCACTGCCGCTCATGGACATCGGCAATGCCAGGGGCACAGCCAAGCCGCTGCCTACCACACCAAGCCGCTGCCTACCACATGTTACAACTCTGCTCCTGTAGATCGTAGCGTGATATTTATGAACTATGGTCTCGACGAAACAAATATTTATACATACATACACACACTCACACTCACGCCTGTTTCCCATAGGGGTAGGCAGAGAAAACAGACTTCCACCTGTTACGATCCTTACACACCTCTTTGGCCTCCTTCACTCTCATTATATTCTTCATGCATGCACGTTGGTTTAGGGACAAATATTTATGGTGTGAATATGACCTCAAACCGTTCAAAAGTTACACTAACACAGACAGACGCACCAACGTACATAAAGATACAATTTTAATAAATTCTAGTTTTGACTAGATCACATTTATATATGTGTGTCCGTCTAGGTACCATCGCTTTTTCCATATCTGCCGTCAACCGCAATGTGCACTTTTATGTTGCGGTTTCACAGACATTAAAGACTGTGAAATTACCATCAGTTTTCGAGTACCCATACTACGCTAGTTATTTGTGTTATCTAAAATCTTTTGAAAAAAATACACTCACCAGCCGTAGAACCTTGACTGCTCCCGCTATCTTCCTTCGACAAGTCTATGGCTCCCTTCTCTCCAGGCTTCACCTCCGGAACCCTCGGCTCGTCCGGTTTGACTGGCTCCTTAACCGGAGAACTCTTTGCTTCAAATTGTCGGGTCTTCGCCCTCCTCTTGTTAAGTGGATCCGTGATCCTCCTCCCAAAATCTGCTTTCAAAATATTATCGATACTAAATTTCAGACAATTCTGATTAATAAAATCCCTACCAGATTCCTCCGGTTTTGGATAATTGAACCTTTTGTCATCCCTCATTCTAAGATCTTGGCTATGACTCTTCGATCGCAATCCAAAGTTCAATCCAAAACTTTGTTCTGTCATATTCGTTTGCGTTATTGGACGGTTTTGAAGATTCATTGCTTTCAGATCTTGGGCTAACATCGGATTTTGGAACAATAGAGGCTGATTTAGAAACATCAAAGGATTTGGCGTTATTGGACTTGGCCGCAGGAGTAAGGGCGGATTGATGTTTATATTCTGGCTTAATTGGGAGATAGCGTTCAAATGCGTTTGTATGTGTTTGAATGATGTTAATTCCTGGTTCTCCTGAGGGTTTTTCTCCTCGTACGTTGATACTGGGGCTTCATTTCCAACCGATAGCACCGTGTCATCGCTACAACAAGAGTTATCGTCATCCACACTGATTTCTGCTCGATCGTTTGTGTCTTCATCCACTGGACTCAAGCTCGCAGTGGCTCGGTCGATGTTTTCTTCATAATTCGGCGTGTTCTGCAACAGTTTATCTGTTGAGAACACATTATCTGGACTGTTACTGTCTCTCTCTTTCTTTAGGACATTGTGTATGGAGAAAGAGGACCTATGTATGGTTCGCTCTTCAGTTTTTTCTTCTTCAGGGGGCTCGGGGCTAGTCGTATCCCTTGTAGCAGGTGAATATGCTTCCTCATCGCTGTGATCTTGGATTTTTATCGCGTCTTGTATGTGAGCTGACGAGACGGCCGCCATTTTGAATGACAGTTACGCCATCTGTTGAAAAAGTTTGTATTAACGAAATAGGCATGAAAATGCTACATAATGCGTAAAATTATTTTTTCAACCAACTTTCACAGCCTCCGTGGTGCAGCGGGCGAGTAGACGGCTACAAAGCGAGAGGACGTGGGTTCGATTCCCGCACCGAGACAAATGTTTGTGTGATCCACAAATATTGGTTTTGGGTTTGGGTGTTGTGGGACCAAGTGTAAGTAAGACCAAGTACAAGTCCCTCGTAGTTCTTGATACCCATGATACAGGTTTAATCTAATGGGGGTCAGGGCTATGTGTGTGACCGTTGGGTGCATTTATTTAATTAAAAAAAACAGCTTTAAACGTAGGAGGCTCTTTGATGAGAGAATACGATGAATAATTGGAAACTCGTCAACATAAAACAGCAAATCCACCGCGATTTGGGTTTCGAAGTTCGCAACTAATTGTGTAATGAATATCATTATTTGCGGCACTTTCGTGGTAAAGTAATCGGACGCCAATCAGAAACCAAGACTAATTAAAATCGACACGACAGGTTTTCCAAGTTCGCCGAACGTCATCTGGAACTTAGCTGTAAGTAATAATTAAAACAACCAAATAAAAGTGAAAACCTTTTGCAATTTTTTTTGCTGGTGGTAGGATATCCATATCCACCCGGATAGCGACCACCGCACCACACATGGTGTTAAAACCTGTCATACTGATCCACACGCCTTGTCTGTCGTTCCAGGATCAGCAAGTGTCAGTATATCCGGTTTTTTCGAGGGGCTGGCTACTTGACTTGATGGTTGATCGGGGCGGGTATAGGGCTACATCATTGTATTACTGTGCCTGCATCGGTCATCCGCTTATCCTGTGGCAGGCCCCTTGATTTGCTTCTTCCCTCTCCGAAGAGGGAAGAGGCATTTATACCGGCCGTCATGACTCATAAACTCATTGTTTGTTGGTGGTCGCTATATTTTTGGACTGCACTACGCGTAACATCAGGTGTAGTGCAGTCACTTTGCCGTGCTAGGATGAAAAGAAAATTAAATGGTAAGTTGGTTATAATACACACATCTCCTTAAATACAACTGAACAAATAAGACAAAGCTAAAACTAATAAACACAGTCTATATTTGTATTGAATACGTAACTATATTTTAAATTCGAGGAAAATTCCCCAAATACGAAATGACTCATGCACCAATGAGCTAGAGCTACGCTGGACACAGTTTTGTCTACAGCACGAATGGGCCGGCTCGACTGAGTTGTTACCATTGTTACATAAAGCTAAGGTGAAGTAGCAGATACTGTTACGTTTCATACGATGAGTGAGATATCCGGAGGCCCAAATTCCCATCCCATTCCCTTGCCTTTAAACTATCATTGTTCCTTAACGTCGGCAACGTACTCATTTTTTTTATCGGCATGGATGTCGAGCAGAGCGCTCGCATGATGGAAAGCGTTACGCCTGCCTATAAACAGAAGCAACACCGCACAGAACTTTCAATTACAAAGTTCTACATGGCATTGGACTGCGCTCGTTACTCCGATAAGATACACAACAGTGCATACTCACTGCTGCTTGGAGGCAGAAATAGATAAAACAGTGTTACCAACCCGGTCCTTTCGCTTACGAGGGACCTACCACCTTATATATATATTTTTTTAATTGAAAGACGAGATGACCACGCTGCTCGCTTCATGGTCAGCGCTACGCCTACCCATAAACAGAAGCAACACCACACCGAACTTTGATTTACAAAGCACTGCATGGCACTAAACTGCGCTCGTCACCCCGAGATATGAGACGTTAAGTTTCATAATGCCCAGTAATTTCACTGGCTTCAATGTCCTTCAAACCGAAACACAACAGTGCTTACACACTGTTGCTTGGCGGCAGAAATAAACAAAATGGTGTTACCAACCCAGACGGCCTCTCGCATACGAAGGGTCTACCACCTTATAAAATTTATCGAAATCATTGATTTTTCGCACGGTCTGATACACAATGTTTCACAAAATACACATTATTGTGAAGCGAGAATTAATAACCGCAAATGTAACCAGTAACCAGTAACCAGTAACCAAGGCTCGGACGACGGTTGCGGTCGCACGTCGCTGATACGCGCTGACGAAGTGGCTCTACCAATGTGTATTCGGAATCTACACTAATATTATAAAGAGGAAAGATTTGTAGTTTTGTATGAAATGAATAAACTGAAAAACTACTGGACCGAATTGAAAAATTCTTTCACCATTAGAATCCTACATTATCACTTATGAACATAGGCTACTTTTTATCCCGGAAAAGCAGATCACGCGGGCGGAGCCGCGAGGAAAAGCTAGTTTTTATATAATTTTAAAGTGGTGCCACGCTGTGTACTGTTTTGTCTATAGTATGAATTGGCTTTTCTACCGGTATAGTATTATTGTCTCACAAAACTATAGTTAAAGTGACAGCTGGTTGTCTTTATAGCAGAGGCCAGCAAACGAGCAAATAGGTCACCCGATAGAAAGTGATCTATGAATGTACCAAGAATACAATCATTCCTGACTGCATATAATTTGATGCGTTACTAAACATAAAGAAAAGGAATAATTACGGGATTGGGAAGGAGAGGAAGAATTGGACTTCCGGATATCTCACTCGCTGTACTAAGCTCAACACCAAGCTGTTATTTTACGTCGGTTTTCGTTTTTTTACATGAGACAGTGATAACAACCCATTCGAGCCGGCCCCTGCTGTTGACAAAACGGTATACAGCGTAGTTCTACCACTTTCAATATTATTAAGGTATAAACGTAATCAATGTAACGAACTGCGTAACCAATTAAAAAAACAGCATCACATTTCATATACAGGGTTATTTTTAAAACACCAGCAACCTCGCAGGGGTTGATACCTAAGGTTATAAGCTACTACTTTTGTTCTACGACTTTTGATAATTTGTTAGATTTTATTTTCATACAAAAATAAGTATTCATTTAATTTCCGTCTTGAATGTTACCTACGCGCATCGCAGATTACGTAAGCAAACACGCGAAGCGTGGGGAACCGGGCTAGCGGCTTTGAAGGTCAACGCCCGAGCCAGCTGAGCGGCGCCTTTGAGTCGCGCGCGCACGCCGCGCGGCGCCGCAGTCTACGAAGAAAAATACGACACAACAAAAACTTGTAAAATCATTTTTTTTAAATATATTGAGTTATATACAAACTCGTAGAACAAAAGTTGTTCCGTATGGGGTCAGCTATCTGGTCCTGCGAGGTTGCTGGTGTTTTAAAATTAACCCTGTATAGACATAATTAATACATTTTCGAAAGCCACATTAATTACTTAATATAATATACAACCTTTCCAATTTTAATACCGAAATATTTCACAGTATCAGAAATCAAACAAATAAGTAATAAATCAAGTGGAGCCGTGTCCGGAGCGTTGCCACCGGGACCACACACGTCGCGGCGCACGCGCATTGCGCTCCCAAACCAGATATTTCGCTTAATCTCCGGGCAAATTTAACATTTACCGCCGCCTAACCTCATAAACTCCCACTAAACCACCACTTTACCGCTCCCCCAACCGCAAAAACAACCTTGCCTCACTCAAAACTGTAATAAAGAGTTTATATGCAAAAATTTACTTTATTACAACGTATATAGGGTTTAAATATTACTCCGCTCTCAAGAACATCATTATGTGTTAAAGTGTAGTTATTGACTCGTTTTATTTCGGTATCACGATTTTGCAATTTCGTAGGTGTTGGTTATTTGCTATTATGATTTTTAAAATGCATTTTTTAGTTCCGAACTCGATTGACAGATGGCGTTGTTACAAATAATTGCTGTAACGCGATGTATGATTATTATCGCTGGAAAGTTATTACACTTCATCATTTATTTGAATGTTTCAGAATGAGTAGTTTAAATTGCCAGCGTAATGCGTTCTAGATTTTCTTAATTGTTTATCCTATTAAGTTATATAGTAACATCAACTTTTAACATTGAAATAAAACTAATTTAAACGGATTTTATCGCGGTTTTTTATTAATTTTGATCCTGATCAACACCACCCCGTGACCACGAAGGCTGAAAAGCTTTCGAAACGTCGGGATTAAAATTAATAAAAAACCGCGATAAAATCCGTTTAAATTAGTATTTTTTCAATGTGTAATATTCGCGTAAACGTAAGAAATCATTATCAACTTTTAAACTCGCGCCTGTATTGGGATAGGCAGATGTGCAACTTGTTCCGACAATTCAGCAAACTGATTTATTTCCCATAAACTAATAGCCGGACACGAATTCCAATCCCAGCAATCAAAGGTGATTTTTCGCATCGAAAACCAAAAGACAATTTCCGATTACCCAATTTGAGTTTTCAACCCAGAGCCTCACGTTTTTTTAATTTAACACTGGCACTAGACCAATGCGGCGATAGTTCCAATATTTTTATGTTTGATATATTCTTCGATGAACAGTACGAAGCCACAAATGAATAATAGGGATAAGATCTATTCGATTATGTCATTAATGTAATAATTGATCGAGTGCTATAAAATAATGCTGGCATTATAAATATGATTTCTATAATTCCCACAACGTTTGCATGGCTTTCATTAGAGACCTGACAAAAACAAGCCTACTGAGTTTGTCTAGCTGGATTTTCTCAGGGCTGGGTCGCGCCGCTTTGAATACAGTGGTATAGGAATCCCACTTGAGTTTATTTCGCCGGGTCTTCTCAAGATGAGTCGTTTTGGATCCGGTGGTAGATTTAAAACTCGTGCCGTTTCAATAATTCCTGTGATCCATATCGACTTTTTCCCCCTCCCCTCAAATTCTGGCCTTTTTCATAGTAAAAATATGGAAAAATAATAATATATTGATGATGCTATGTATACTATGTATATTAGTTGATACTGATTTTTATAAAAGTTTCTTTTACATTAGTACTGACTTGTCATAAGCGCCATTTCAATTGCCTACATGATTAATAAACTATTTCATTTCATTTCATGTCCGAACCATCTAGGTCGTAAGTCCCTGTAAGAGGCTGCCTGTGTTTAGTCCACGGCACACTCTAATTCTGTAGCAAAGCAGCAGTGTAGCACTGTTGTGTTTCGGTTTAAAGGACATTAAAAAATTACTGATCATAATGAGCCTTGACATCTTGTGTCTCAGGGTGACGAGCGCAGTCAGTGCATAGCTTTGTGATTCAAAGTTCTGTGTGGTGTTATTTGTGTTGATGAGCAGGCGTGGCGTTTACCATCAGGCGAGCGCCTTACTCGTTTCGTCATTTAATCAAATAAAAAAGTATTAGTGAGTAAGTGAGGGGTCTTGACTATCGGTGTGACTGTTGGGTGTATTTATTTATATATTAATTGTTGAAGCACCGTAATTTTTAATCAACTAAATGTTATATCGTTGACGTGCCAACAAAGCGGTAAATGATTGTAAGATACCTCTAAGAATATTCACTTGTGGATAAATCCACATTTATGCCATCCAGCTTTCATCCAGGGGGGATGGAACACTAAATCCCCCCCCCCCCGATTCTCTCTTTCACGCTACGAGTAACGCCCATGAGCGGAAACGAGATGTCTTCTCTAATTTAGTTTAAAAAACAGTAAAATTCCATAATAAAACTCAATGAAAACAAACACACGCGTTATTGTAGTTAAATTAAACATTTAAGAGTCGTTAATGTCCAGCGTGATTTGTTTTCGTTTAAAATAGCGCCAAAAATACCGTAACTGTAACCGAAGTTATTTTTGTTCCATTCATTCATTCGCTCATTGATATACACCAGGCTTTCGGTCTTTGTTTAGTCTGTGCCCTTCGTGTTTTAAATTTTGAATTTATTGTTCTTAATTCTAATTTAAAAATGATTGTATTGCTATAAATTAGAACATAATTTAAATTTAAAAAGTAAAGATACGATTTGTTATGTACTTTTGTTTGCCTAGACGAGCAGACCCAATCAGGCTGAGGATAAAACAGGATAAATTACTTTTCCAATTGGTAGAGCTGCTCTATATACAGCTTTTCGCTGTAGACAATTTTGCTTACAATATCAACGGGCCGACTTGACCGGAGAAGTACAACTATCTCACAGAAAACTGATGTGAAGTTGTTCGCTGTTGCGGTTTTTACAGTGAGTGAGATTTCCGGAAGCCCTTAGCCTTATTCAATTTCTTGATCGACAATGCGACCATGATTCTTGTAGCATGATGGATGTTCGTGGGCGGTGAAGACAACTTAGCATCAGGTGACCAATTTGCACGTTGGCCAACTTCTGCTACAAAAAAAAAATTACGTAATTCCACCGAACCCCATAAAGAAGCACGAAAAACAACTAAGCCCTAGCGGTCATACTGCCATCATTAACTAAACCATTGCGCGATGTTGCAAGAAATAGCCGGAATAAGTTAAATTTATAGAGCACGAGTCATGCCTCGATGCACTATAATCGAAACATAAGGTGCTTTATCAAGAATCGATCGGATCGATAAATCTTGAATCCCACGTTTTTGTAACCTTTCAACGCCATCTAGCGGTGTTGTTGTGAACTACAGTGTGATTATTACGCGGGAAATAATTTTATCGCTGCTCGGAAAATTGGTGTATTTCATATGAATTTCACGTATGATTTTTAATTCTGCTAACAAATACTATTCCAAAAAACATTATAGGTACTATGAAGTCTACCAACACTCATATTTTTTCGTTTTTATCTCTGGACGAGTATCCGGCTAACTGAACTGACAAATATTTGGGTGATCCACAGATATTTGTTTCGGGTCTGGGTGTTATGGGACCGCAAGTCCCTCATAGTTCCTGATACCCACGATACAGGTTTAACCTAGTGTGGGGTCAGGACTATGTGTGTGAATGTTGGGTGTTTTTATTTATCAAATGAAATTATCTCGATAACGTCATGCCTGTATGAGCCAGATCCCTTTGCCTTATCTGCACGGAAAAATATTATTTTAGAATAAATTTGCAAATAGTTAACAAATACATAAAATAATTAACAATTGTAATTCAAGATGTGTTGTTTATGGGCAGGCGTGATGCTTACCACAAGACGAGCGCCCCGCTCGCTCAGTTCGTCACAAGCAACACTGCTTGGCGAAATAAATAGAAGCGATGGTACCAACCCAGACGGGCCTCTCGCTTACAATACCTATAATACTATAATAGTCATTATAAGTACTATGTAGGTACCTTTTGTGTTACTTATTCAATTATTAAATAACCATATTTCATGCTCGTATTGACACAGGTGTGTCATAAGTGTAATTAAAATGTCGAGTTTTAAACAATAAATTACATGAAACGCGTAATCGGCGACAAATATTTAATTAATTTATCATGAACATGTGTTGGTTAAATAAAAAACACCTTAAACTGATCATTTATTGTTACAAATTTATTATTCCTCGTAAATAAAACTGTTACTTATATGATAAAAGAATTTCTCGAATCGAAAACTCAAATTTTGTTATAATGCATGACCTGGAATTTCAACTCAGGACCTCCTTAACTTCTACTACATAAATGAGGTGATTTTTAATCGTCTTAAAAAACAAGAGTTCTCAGTCTATATATATTTTTATGTATGTTCACGCTTAACTCAGCCAAATGTGACTAATTTGATAGATTTTAAATAAATAATTACCACACATAGTAATTACTTCACACTAGGAGATGAATATATCACATGTTTATGCGTTAAATGTACCGATTTACAGAAATAAATAAAAATAGTATTTTTTTGCATAGGCCGGTAACCGAGCACGTAGGTCACCTGATGGTAAGTGATCTCCACCGCCCATGTACACCCACAATACCAGAAGACTCGTGGGCACGTTGCTGACCTTAAAGGAAAGGGATAATTAGGGATCGGAAAGGGGAGGGGGATTTGGGTCTCCGGATATCTCATTTACCGTACGAAATGCAGCAGCAAGCCCTAGTGGCCTGACATCGGTTTTCTGTGAGACAGTGATAATGTCCCAGTCGAGCCGCCCATTCAAAACTGTCTACAGCGTGTCTCTACCACCCAGAAATATCAATTTTTTGCTAAAAAAAATCCTGAGTCCACGTTGGATCAGTTTTTATAACGCTTAGACTATGTTACATACAAAGCCAATCTTGAAAAAAAAACTATCCGCTACCTACAGAGATTTGAACCTATGCTATTCCAGCGCAGTATTGTATAATATGTATTATAATAATAATACTAGCCCTGTATTATATACGTCCCACTGCTGGGCACGGGCCTCCTCTATTGAATGAGAGGGGTTAGGTTATTAGCGATAATTAACAATTAATATATATTTAACTTAGTCAGTGGTGTATGCTCTTGGGGCTGGTTTCGAACCTGCGACTTTTGTCTTGACAGTCCGTACTACTCACCGCTGAGATATCGATCGCAGCTTGTTGAGTATTGTATGCTATCTACTACCCCGTCGTAAATAAAATGAAAGGTATATATATTTTTTAATTTAATATGTGAAAACAAAGTGCAATTGTATGTCAGAAAATACTGTTTGCGTGAACTACAGTCGTTTGATGTTTGCACTTAGCGGAGTTTATTTATGTATTTTTTATCCGAGCACGGCAAAGTGACTGCACTACACCTGATGGTAAGCGCAGTGTCCAAAAACACAGCGACCACCGACAAACAATGAGTTTATCGGTAGTCACCAGTATCATGTCGGCCTGTATAAGTGCTTCCTTACACTCCGAGAGGTAAAAAGCAAATCGAGGGGACTGCGACAGGACAGACGAATGACCGTCGCAGGCACAAGGATACATGGATGCACTCGCTATACGCGCCTCAACCAACCAAGTCATGTCGTAAGCCCCTCGGGAGAACCGGATATACACTGGCTGATCCTGGAACGCGCAAGGTGTGTGGGTCACTATGGCAACTTTTAACACCATGTGTACGGTAACTTCAAATGGCAGTATATATCTTTACATAGTATAAAATGAAGTCGCTTCCGCTGTCTGTTCGCTTAGATCTTTTAATTTAATGAATTGGCTAAAAATAACTTAGAATTTGATATTTTCACTCCTATATTTGCATCTTACATTAGAACACTAAAGGATGTCCTCTATCCCAAACCTGATAGCCCAGACCCAACACCAGTACTGAGTCTCGTTGCTTCAAACATAACCTAATACATCTAGCAAATTTGTTTTCTTTTTACACATAATTTTGTGTTTTATATATAACTGTAACGTCTAGCCCGTATATAACTTTTCTATGTACACATATTTTCGGAGTACAATCTAGATCAAAATTGTATACATTTATCTTATATCTTTGCAATAATTGTAATCTGTCTTGTGTACTATAAATAAAATAAAAAAGAAAAAAGCTATTCAACGGATTTTAGTGCAGTTTTCAGCAATAGATAGAGTGATTCATGAGGAAAGTTTATATGTATAATACATACATATTATAATACAGAAAAGTCGAAAAATTCAAAGACTTGTAATGTGATATCGCAACAAACATATTTTTACCCGTGCGAAGCCGGCGCGGGTTGCTAGTTATATATAATTAGCTTTTCCTCGCGGCTCCGCCCGCGTGATCTGCTTTTTCCGGGATAAAAAGTAGCCTTTGTTCATCAGGGATAAAGTAGGATTCTAATGGTGAAAGATTTTTTGAAATCGGTCCAGTAGTTTTTATGTTTATTAGAAGAATTTGCATACATGCAAAATTACAAATCTTTCCTCTTTATAATATTAGTCTAGATGTAGATTAGTGTAGATGAGTAAGTTTACCGCCTATCACATCATAGGATAGAAATAAACAAAAATGTAAATAGCGGTGCAAGAATGCATCCATTGACCGCCTAAGGGATTACCCTATGTACACGTTAATTTAAAACTTTAATTAATAAATTTCATATTTTTTAAATAAACTTTTTTATTTTTTTAATAAACAATAAATTTAAATTGTGTAATAAACTAAAAGTATTTAAAAGTATAACCCTCCAATGGCGAAGCTCGGGTTATGTCCTATTATTAATAAATATGGGGCAAGTTTATCGCCATAAGACCCTTCGATTCTGACTGCGAATCATAATCTGGCGATAAACTGTTAAAGTACCTAAAATGGAAATCGAATCCAAGAACTATAAACAGCTAGCCCACGGATCTGTTACAATATTAATAAGTTTTTTATTACAGTTACAGGTATTTAAAATTACCATGTATGAAAGGAAAATGTATTTGGAATTTTCCGGCTTATAACTAGAACCTACTTTATTTTACTTTTTCGTACATTATATAAGTTTAACTTTTGTGAAAAACACTGTTTTTGAAGTATTTTTATATCATTTTTTTGGTTTTGAAAGCCTTTTTGCTCGTAGCTCGCCCCATATAAAAACTTTTTTCGTACTGAAAACTTATTTGTATCACTGTAAAAAAAGCTTTAAGCACTCAAGGATCATTATCCTACACATTTTCATTTACATTGCTAAATTTAGCTTTCTATTAGTGAAAGATTTTACTAAATAGGAGCAGTAGTTTTAAAGAGAACCCCTTAAATTGTTTTTACTTTAAAAATCACATACTTTACCCCTTTTTGTTATTAGTAATCATCGGTTTCTCGCAATATTTGGTTTAACGCCAAACCAAAAGGTATTATAATAATAATAATAATAAACCTTGTTTCAAGTAACAAGACTCATTTTTGTATATTATGATAGATATATCGAGCTTTTAAATATTTAATTAGAGATATTTGCAAAATGTTTAAATAACTGATGTTTTATATTTAATACTGGATACATATTAATTTTGAAAAAATACTCAATACTGGGTATTAATGTACATATTTGTGGAAAAGAGGTTATAATTACCTACTGTTATAAAAAATATTCGTTATTCACTCCTTATGATAAATTAAGACACCCGAATTTAAATAATTTTTCACACAACGTGTTTTTCCTTTTATTAATGATTGTTCTTATATAATACTTTTCAAATTAGGTTAAATAAAAAAATATATAACGATCCCCCAATATGGTTGCTATTGGAATATTTAATTTAATAAATATTAATTTTCATTCGAAAAATAATAATTTATATAAATTCTAGAATCTATTAATATTTTTGCAATACTTTTAGAACTGTACAAAATTGCATAACATAGTTTAAAATATATTTTCTTTTCATTCACGCCTTTATTCATAGATTAATGAAAAACTTCTGGTACGCCTTTACGTAATTATAACAAGGTATAAAACAGCGCTGCTCGTTTAATTATGTGTTGTGTTGCGAATAATAATTCTTTTAATAATAATCTTTTTCTCATCACACATATTACAAACAAAAAAATATAGAGTGTAAATCCTGATGTACCTAAGCCTGTATCAGTTCGCCAGATTTTCGACGCATATAATTATATTTTACTCAACTTCCAGTCTGCTGCGTAATTAATTTCTATTTCTAATTTTCTTTCTAATTCTCTGAATAAATAATTAAGTTGTAATTCTTCAGAATGCCTAGTGCATTACATTCATTTTGAATTTAATAAACTAAATATTACTTCGTATTATTATTGTCTAACTTGTTTTTTTTTTTTAATAATTGATTCTTATTTATTACTTTTATTCATTATGAGATAGTGCTCTATATACACAGAGTATGTAATAATAAAGAATATTACATGCAAAATTACTTGCATTACGGTTTTTACTCTTTATTTATAACGTAAATTATAATAAGGTATGTGAAGTCTACAAATCAGAATTAGGCCAGCGTGATGGACTAAGGTATGACCCCTCTTGTTAACAGAGAAGGTCCATGCCCAGCAGTGGGGTATGGTATATAGAGCTGAAATTCTTAACAATATACAACTGTCGTAGACATAACTCTTTGTGTGTTTAAAAACAAGCTTATATATTCATGTTAATAAGAATGATTATTTAATGTAAGTTATTTACTTATGTATTACATAGTATTTCGCGAATGATGCCTAGTATTGGAATTTGTGCCCGGTATCCCGATAGGCTCGCCCCCTACCACATGTTATAGGACAGAAATAAGCTCGCCGAATCGTGGCTGCACTAGTAACGCCTCTGCCTAACCCTTCGGCGAGACATGCGTGAGCTTATAATAAATATATAGAGTAGTTACACAGTCCCAATCCCATTTTCAATAATTGTCGTCAATCTCACTAAATACCCAATAAAAACTTTAAACTATACCTTAATCACATGAATCCGGGAACAACACTACGACACAAACACAACACAATCCTGGCAAACTGGCAGTTTTGGCACACCGTCACCCCAAGTACGTTGACGGGTTAGATACGAGCACGCGGGACAGTGGTTCGCGAACCGCGAATGCGTCCGGACTGGCGGACCCGGCTCGCCCCCCTACTCTAGGCGTGGCCCCGCAGACCTGCCAGGGCGGGGCCACAATACGTGTTTTATATTCGTACGTCGTTTGTGTAGCCGCGTCTTTATTTCACATTTTATATGATTTTTTTAAAGTTGATTGATTTTTGTGTTGTTCTTTTTTTGTTTGTTTAAATAATTCTTTTATGTGGTTGTTTGATTTTAATGTTGTTATTAATATTTGATGAAATTAATTTGTGTAAGTTAAAATTGTTTTAATATCTTATTTATTTGTTCGGAAATATTATTTTTGAAGTAATTATATAATATTTTAAATTGCGTTATGCAATCGCAATTTTGTTCTGGATTCAAGTAATATGTTTTTAAAGGTGTTTTCATTCATTATTAGGATAAAAGATTTAATTTAATTCTTTGATTGCTTGTTACGGTTTTAAATATAATTAATATATTATTACTTATTGCCCGACCAGAATTGGACATTTAATTTTTATAAATAAATGCATATTCAATATATTAATATTTCATTTTTGACATATATTGTAAGAAATGTATTAAATGTAACCGTAATTAATTATTTATTAATGAATTTGTCTGCCTCATTACAATTTTCCCCTTATTTTCATTCAAAAATGTATAGATATTAATTTCGTAATTATTTTCTTCACGCGTCTTATGTGGGGTAATTTTAAACGTTGGTTCGTTAAAATGTTTTATTTTAAAATTATATTCGGATGACAGTATGTTTGTACAGGTTGTAAGAAATTCTATATTCGTAATAATCTTTTAACAATCTATCTCATACTCGCTTTTTTGCCCGTGGCTCCACATAATTGCAATTTTTTATTGTGACAAAATTTAGTTTTTTTATTAAGAATTTGTTTGCCTACTGGAGGTTCGTTTTAAGTTAAAACTACATCAAAATTTGATCAGCAGTTTTACATGATTCGCTAACAAATCAACAGACAGACAAACGAAACTCTACTTAGATTTTCTTTTTATTTTATATATATTTTTTTTGAATAATATAATAGTGGTTAGTATAAAAAGCCGCTATATTCTGTATTATGTGTAGCTGCAAAGTAATATAGACATTATTACGATTAAAAATATGATGAATATCTAAATTCCAAAACTACTGATAAATAAAAATATATTTATATCAATCAAAAAAACTATTTTTTTATCCTGGCACTGCAGTAACTACACTGGACCTGATGTTACGTACAGTGCAGTCAAAATACAACACCACAAACACTGTAAAGAGACATTTAGTCCCTCGACGGTCGGCAGAATTATGCCGGCTTGAAGTTACTGGATATATTCAGTCTGAGCTAGATTCAGGGATACCCAAAGGGGTAGATATATAAGGAAAACCGCAGTTTTTAAATTGGTAACTATTTTGTATCAACAGGAAAAAAACTAGAGATAGGATTTTTAAAGTATTTTGACTATGGGAGTTCATTTTGGAAAAGGGGTATTTTGCCTAAAATATTTTGGGAATCCCTGCTCTAGCTGATCCCAGAACGCGACTTGCCTGAGCGAGCAACTATAGCAGGTTTACACCATGTGTACAGTGGTCGCTACCCAAACGGGTACAAAAAGTACCCTTTCATCTGAAATAAATTTTGTATACTTCTTATAAAATGAATACACCGAAAAAAAGTAGATATTATAACAATTCTATATAAAAAGTATCTCTATCTCTTCCTAAAAACCTTACATACTTCTAATAAAATAATAAAAGTAATTCTAAACGAATAAGATTAAATTCGTAAAACACACCCAGACACGAAACAAATGTTATGGATCACACGAACAGTGTTACACGATCGAACCCGCGGTCTTTCACAGCTAGCTACTCCACGCGCCACGGAGGCTAAATATACTATGCATGATATAACAGTTAATAAAGAATGTTATTACTTGACAACCTCCGTGGCGTAGCGCGCGAGTAGCCGGCTGTGAAGCGAGAGGCCGCGGGTTCGATCTAGGCACCAAGACTAATATTTGTGTGATCCACAAATATTTGTTTCGGGGTCTGGATGTTTAGACACAGAAAGTCTCTCGTGGTTCCTGATACCCACGACACAAGACTCATAATATCTTCCTGTGGGGTCAGGACTATGTGCGTGACTGTTGGGTGTATTTTTTTTTTTTTATTGCCTTGATAGGCAGACGAGCAAGCGGCCCGCCTGATGGTAAGCGGTCACCGCCGCTCATGGACATCGGCAATGCCAGGGGCACAGCCAAGCCGCTGCCTATCACAATACACTTATTTACTACATCTTTTTTTTTAATGTTATCTAAGTTTAATAAAAATGCGTTATAAATTAAAATGAAATCTCTTTGTAAATAAAACTCGAAATTCATTTAAAACTATTTTATATTTCATTAAAAGGTTTTTTCTTCAGTAGCATTGCTTCTCGGATCTCAGTCCTCAGACCCTGCAGTCAGCCAACACGAGTTTCCTGTGGACATAAAAAACACCATATTAATAAATATTATGTTAGGTATATTAGTATACTTAGATACCTCAATTCTGTAGTTTCTTTCGGTGTGGAAATAATTGAATTCTAAAAACGACTAACTGGCAATTAAAGCTAATTGGCGTCTCTGAGTACGGTAGTTGGTATTTAAAGATTTTTTTATTTGTCTGAACGACCTAACGAGCAGGTCGTTCGCCTGATGGTAAGAGTCACGTCTGCCCATAAACCGACACAACATTTTTGAGTGGTAGAGCCACGCTGTAGACAGTTTTGTCTACAGCATGAATGGAGCGACTCGACCGGGTCGTTACCACTGTCTCACAGAAAACCGACGTAAAGTAGCGGCTTGCTGCTGCGTTTCGTACGGTGAGTGACATATCCGGAGGCCCAAATCCCCCTCCCCTTCCCAATCCCTTAATTATCCCTTCACGTGATTCTTCTAGTATTGTTGGCCTACACGGGCGTTGGAGATCACTCACCATCAGGTGAGCCAATTATTCGTTTGCCGTTATAAGCTATAAAAAAGAAAACAACACGCAGAAATTTGAATTATAAAGCACTGCCGAGACAAGATGTTAAGTCTCACAACGCCCAGTAATTTTACTGCCTTCAATGCCATTCAAACAGAATTGTTTACGCACTGCTGTTTGGCAGAAATAGACAAAGCGGTTATACCTTCCCAACCCTCGCATTCAAGGCACCTACCATCTAATAAAATAACAACGCTGCTATGAAATAATATTATATAAGAACGTTATTCAGTTATCGCCAGCCCCGAACACCCTCTTAAACAATCTGTAGCAGTATTCCGCGTCACGTTTCTCGCCGGGGTGGGGGTTGGAAGGGGGGGGGGGCATCGGGATGAGAAAATAAAGAAGGGAGCCTTTTTAATTACTCACCGCTTTCGAGTGTTACTTTAAGACGTGTGGTGTGTTTAGTTCGGGACAGTTAGTGGAGGTTTTCACCAAGCAACAGTGTGTAAGCACTGTTGTATTTCGGTTTGAAGGACATTGTAGCCAGTGAAATTACCGGGCATTATGACACTTAACATCTTATGTCTCGGGGTGACGAGCGCAGTTCAGTGCCATGCAATGCTTTGTAATTCAAAGTTCCGTGTGGTGTTGCTTCTGTTTATGTTTGGCGTGGCGCTTACGATCAGGCGAGCGCCTTGCTCGTCTCGTCCATTTAATCAAATAAAAAAAAGGTAGTGTATTGTCTAGATTTCAGTAAAGTAAGCTGCCATAGTGACACCTTATGTGGATCGCATTCCAGAATCTACCAGTGTACATACGGTTCTCCTGAGAAGCTTGCGATATGACTTGATGGTTACTTGGGGCGGGTATAGGAACTGAACTGCGCTCGTCACCCCGAGACATAAGATGTTATGGTCTCAGTATACCCAGTAATTTCACTGGCTTCAATGTCCTTCAAACCGAAAACCAACAGTGCTTACACACTGTTGCGTGGCGGCAAAGATAGAGAAAACGGTGGTACCAACCCAGACGGCCTCCCGCATACGAGGAACCTACCACCTTGTAAAACCATTGTCACTTTGCTGTGCTCGAATAAAAAAAAACATCAAGTGACCCATTCGTTTGCCAGTCAATGCTATAAAAAAAAAGAAAATCGGCAAGTCAATACGCAAGTAAATGAACAAACTCAACGCACCCTAAGAAAGCCAATAGCTTAAGCGGAGAAAAAAAATTCGCGTACAAATAAGACTTTTCCACTCGTAAAGCAGATAATGTAGCGTCCCGTAACATCGGGCTTCGGGATGAAGAGCGAACAGTTTTAATTAAAACTTTTTTCTGACGAGTCACTTCGGGTGAGTCTTGAAAAGTACAAATTATCCCTTCCTTATGTATGTAAGTTGTTGAGAATTTTTTTTTTTAATGTTTTACTCCGTACGTCAAATTCTGTCAAATGACTGAGACGCCTCTGGTAGAGCCACAGTTAGATACAGTTTTGTCTACTGTGTCACGGAAAATTAACGTAAAGTAGCGGCTTGCTGTTGCGTTTCGTACGGTGAGTGAGATATCCGGAGGCCCGATTCCCCCATACCACCCCAATCCCATAATAATCCCCTTTAGGTTTATATTCCCCTTAAGGTCGGCAACGCGCTTATGATTGTTATGGTATTGTGGGCGTACATGCACGGTGGAGATTACCATCAGGTGACCCACTTGCTCGTTTGCCAGTCTATGCTTTATGGTAATCAGACAGACGATTACGTACTAGAGAAGAAACTTAAAATGAAAAGGTTTAAAGAGCATAAAACCCAACAGTGGATACAGAATATCCAATGTCAAATATGCTGATGATGTTGAAGAAGGTAACAGAATGAAACAACAATGACAACATCTTATAAGTTTATTGGGATTTTAATTTACGTAGCCAATTATTGTTCATTATTTGTTAGTTATTGCTACAGAAATATGATAGCTCGATTACAAAAATAAATACATTAGGGAACTCAAATATCCTTAAAAACAGGCTTTATGATATGGCTCGTTAGATCTCTAAACGTTTTGCAAATTGATACAGACATAAAAACAATTAGTTCGCACCAATTAAAATAGATAACAATCATTTTGGTACAATCGTGATATTAGAAATCAATACTTCTAGCGACATCTAGTGTCGTAGTATTTAAACATAGTTATAAATTAGTGCCATCTGTTGTCGAATACAAGTTAATACTTATTTTATTTTTAGCGCCATCTAGTGCTTATATGTATAAACGTTTTATTTTTGAGAATAGCGCTATCTATCATCAAATAGATTACTGATTCTAGTCTGGTTATTCTACTTGAAAATAGATGGCACTATATCGAATTTTGCAACTCTGCCCTGTGGCGGTTAGTAGTATAATTACAGAATAAGATCATTTAATATTTTTATATTTATAACATAGATGGCTCTAATAATGCCATTAAATTTCTTACACTCGATACTGTAGTATGAACATACGTCTGCTTTAAAACGCAATCTATCGCACAATGTTAACCTTATGGTCTAAGATCCCGGGTAACATTGACCTTCACCTATCTGTTTACCGAATGAAAAATATATTTTAGGGTATAAAATTTGTTGCTGAACACATACCAATAGGGTTGCCTAAAAAAATATGGTCAAGGATATGTTTTTATTAATATTTAACCTAAAGTAGGTATCAAATAGCGCAGTCCTACATCTTGCCAGTACGTATGCCACTACACCTCTCAGTGATTCAGTACAACAGGAAAATAAACATAAGTTTGTATTTTTTTTTAGTTGATCGAATGACGAGACGCCACGCCTGCCCATAAACAGAAACAACACCATACAGAACTTTGAATTACAAAGCACTGCATGACACTGAACTGCGCTCGTCACCCTGAGACATAAGATGTTAAGTCTCATAATGCCCAGTAACTTCACTGGCTTCAAACCGAAATACAACAGTGTTTACACACTGTTGCTTGGCAGCAGAAATAGATAAAGCGATTGTACCAACCCAGACGGCCTCTCGCATACGAGAAATTCTCTCCTTGTAAACCACTTAATTAAACATGATTAATGCTTTCATAATGTGGACGTGTGTTAGGCATATGTCAATACTGTAGTAAAGAATAAATAATATAGTACCCTATATATATTATTTACGTGGCTGCTGCGGGAGCATATATTTCTCGCAACCCTGCAACAACCACACATTTCACTACACTAACACTCACCAATAATCTACTACAACCATGCAAATACTCAAACCCTGCACCAATAACACTACACTACACACACACACACACCGCCACATATAAGTATAATACTCACATTACGGACATCCACACCAGTCAAATCATAACATAACTTCCTACACTGAACAAATTTAGTCTCAGAGCTCACAGAGGCGTCTCTAGTCCATGTAGCGGCCGTGTGCAATCATTACCCTAGCGCCCTCTAGTAAGTGCGCGTTTTTTTTTAGGTATTATGTGAAACGGATTTTTTAAACAGAACATATAACACGGGCGCAGGTGTATTTGAAAATGCCCGACCAGCGTGTGAGTGGAGCTCGCCCGGCGCCCCGTAGAACGCTGCGCCCCCTAGAACGCTGCGCCCCCTACAACGCTGCGCCCCCTAGAACGCTGCGCGTCCTAGAACGCTGCGCCCCCTACAACGCTGCGCCCCCTAGAACGCTGCGCGCCCTAGAACGCTGCGCCCCCTACAACGCTCTACACACCCGACAAAGACGCCTCTGAGAGCTCATAATATTATTATCGGAAAACAATAACTCCTGCTTATCACCAATTCCTCCAAATATCCTATCTTATAATAAATATGTCGGATGGATCACCAGTATCCTATTGGCAGGGCCCCGTCTGGCTAATTATTATGAAAAAAAGTTTCTGGGTATCTGGGTTGTAGCACAAGTATGTAAGCACAAGCAAACAGTTTTCTGTTTCACAGCATAGTTCCGTTGTTTTTATTTATTAAAATCTTTGTCGTATATTTGAACATACATACCAGATCATACCTTTGCCATTAAAACAGAGGAGTACTAAACGGCGCGGCGCCTCCGAGAGACATAAATTATCAGATCACAAAACTGGCATCTACTGACTATCAGCTCCGTACATTAATCTTTGGTCGACGTGAAAAATACGAGATTGCCGGTGTTCCCAACTCTCAACTCAGTAGCATTCTTGGCGTTCTGCCAAACACACGTGAACATGGCGCAGGTTAGTTTTTTATTATTTTTAAATCCGCAACCATTTCGCTAACAAATTCTTTGTGACTAAGGGCAGCTTTTTCAAAGACCGGATAATTTTTTCCGCCAAATAAACGCAACATATGTACGTCATACAGCCAATAGGGAGTACAGTTTGATATAATAATATACTTCCTCGTTTAAATTGACGGCGTGATAATTTTGGTTCTTGCCGGCTTATATGTTATGATTAAATCTGATAAAGCACGTATACTTGGGAGATTGAAAACAATAATAAAATTACGAGGTTTTCAGTGACGGCTTTTTGGCTATATCATGCCCAAAACTGTATTGTATATATATTATTGTGTTTTAATTGTTTTGTGTATACGATAAGAGGCTCTTGTGGAGCGATAGGTTTGGTATACAAATTAGAAACTTTGTATAAGCAAAAAGAATACTAGCTATTTTTGTCTACAGTTCTAAATATAGCTAGATTTTTGAAGTGATAACTTCTTATGGGAGGGTGAACCGAAACGTTCCGTAACGCGAGCGGTCCATCGACCAGCCAGCGTTAGCTGACCTCCCTGGAACATCGATAATTTCGAAGTCCCAGGTGGCGTCACACAGTGACCAGTCAGCTTGGACCGGACTTTGACCGGACTTCAACCGGACTTTAACCGGACTTCAACCGGACTTTGACCGGACTTTAACCGGGCTATGACCGGGGTTTAACCGGACTTTGACAGGTCTTTGGCCGGTATTTGACCGGACTTCGACCGGTATTTGACCGGACTTTGATAGGGCTTTGACCGAATTATGTCAAACTTCGACAGGACTTTAACCGGACTTCGACCGGACTTTGACCGGGCTTTGACCGGATTTTGACAAGACTATGACTGGACTTTAACCGGATTTTGGCAGGACTTTGAACGGTATTTGACCGGACTTCGACCGGATTTTGAACGGACTTTAACCGGACTTTGATAGGGCTTTGACCGGATTTTGACAAAATTTTGACAGGTTTTTCACCAGATTTCGACTGGACTTTAACCGGACTTTGATAGGACTTTGACCGGGCTTTGACCGGATTTTAACAAGACTGACATTACTTTGACTGGACTTTAACCGGATTTTGGCAGGACTTTGACCGGTATTTGACCGGACTTTGACCGGATTTCGACTGGACTTTAACCGGACTTCGACCGGACTTTGATAGGACTTGACCGGATTTTGACAAGACTGACATTACTTTGACTGGGCTTTAACCGGATTTTGGCAGGACTTTGACTGGTATTTGACCGGACTTTGACTGGACTTTGACCGGATTTTGACAGGACTTTGACTGGTATTTGACCGGACTTTGACTGGACTTTGATCGGATTTTGACAGGTTTTTGACCGGTATATGACCGGATTTCGACTGGACTTTAACCGGACTTCGACCGGACTTTGATAGGGCTTTGTCCGGATTTTGACAAGACTGACATTACTTTGACTGGACTTTAACCGGATTTTGGCAGGACTTTGACCGGTATTTGACCGGACTTTGATCGGATTTCGGCTGGACTTTAACCGGACTTCGACCGGACTTTGATAGGACTTTGACCGGATTTTGACAGGACTTTGACTGGTATTTGACCGGACTTTGACTGGACTTTGACCGGATTTTGACAGGACTTTGACTGGTATTTGACCGAACTTTGACTGGACTTTGACCGGATTTTGACAGGTTTTTGACCGGTATTTGACCGGATTTCGACTGGACCTTAACCGGACTTTGATAGGACTTAGACCGGGCTTTGACCGGATTTTGACAAGACAGACATTACTTTAACTGGACTTTAACCGAATTTTGGCAGGACTTTGATCGGTATTTGACCGGACTTTGACCGGACTTCAACCGGACTTTAACCGGACTTTGACCGGACTTTAACCGGACTTTAACCGGGCTATGACCGGGGTTTAACCGGACTTTGACAGGTATTTGGCCGGTATTTGACCGGACTTCGACCGGTATTTGACCGGACTTTGATAAGGCTTTGACCGAATTATGACAAACTTCGACAGGACTTTAACCGGACTTCGACCGGACTTTGACCGGGCTTTGACCGGATTTTGACAAGACTATGACTGGACTTTAACCGCATTTTGGCAGGACTTTGAACGGTATTTGACCGGACTTCGACCGGATTTTGAACGGACTTTAACCGGACTTTGATAGGACTTGACCGGATTTTGACAAGACTGACATTACTTTGACTGGGCTTTAACCGGATTTTGGCAGGACTTTGACTGGTATTTGACCGGACTTTGACTGGACTTTGACCGGATTTTGACAGGACTTTGACTGGTATTTGACCGGATTTGACTGGACTTTGATCGGATTTTGACAGGTTTTTGACCGGTATATGACCGGATTTCGACTGGACTTTAACCGGACTTCGACCGGACTTTGATAGGGCTTTGTCCGGATTTTGACAAGACTGACATTACTTTGACTGGACTTTAACCGGATTTTGGCAGGACTTTGACCGGTATTTGACCGAACTTTGATCGGATTTCGGCTGGACTTTAACCGGACTTCGACCGGACTTTGATAGGACTTTGACCGGATTTTGACAGGACTTTGACTGGTATTTGACCGGACTTTGACTGGACTTTGACCGGATTTTGACAGGACTTTGACTGGTATTTGACCGGACTTTGACTGGACTTTGACCGGATTTTGACAGGTTTTTGACCGGTATTTGACCGGATTTCGACTGGACCTTAACCGGACTTTGATAGGACTTAGACCGGGCTTTGACCGGATTTTGACAAGACTGACATTACTTTAACTGGACTTTAACCGGATTTTGGCAGGACTTTGATCGGTATTTGACCGGACTTTGACCGGATTTCGACTGGACCTTAACCGGACTTCAACCGGACTTTGATAGGACTTTGACCGGATTTTGACAAGACTGACATTACTTTGACTGGACTTTTACCGGATTTTGGCAGGACTTTGACCGGTATTTGACAGGGCTTTGACTGCCCTTTGACCGGATTTTGACAGGACTTTGACTGGTATTTGACCGGACTTTGACTGGACTTTGACCGGATTTTGACAGGACTTTGACTGGTATTTGACCGGACTTTGATCGGATTTTGACAGGATTTTGACCGGTATTTGACCGGATTTTGACCGGACTTTAACCGGATTTTGACAGGACTTTGACCGGTATTTGACCGGATTTTGACCGGACTTTAACCGGACTTCGACCGGACTTTGATAGGGCTTTGACCGGATTTTGACAAGACTGACATTACTTTGACTGGACTTTAACCGGATTTTGGCAGGACTTTAACCGGTATTTGACCGGACTTTGACAGGGCTTTGACTGCCCTTTGACCGGATTTTGACAGGACTTTGACTGGTATTTGATCGGACTTTGACTGGACTTTAACCGGATTTTGGCAGGACTTTGACCGGTATTTGACCGGACTTTGACAGGGCTTTGACTGCCCTTTGACCGGATTTTGACAGGACTTTGACTGGTATTTGATCGGACTTTGACTGGACTTTAACCGGATTTTGGCAGGACTTTGACCAGTATTTGACCGGACTTTGACAGGGCTTTGACTGCCCTTTGACCGGATTTTGACAGGACTTTGACTGGTATTTGACCGGACTTTGACTGGACTTTGACCGGATTTTGACAGGACTTTGACTGGTATTTGACCGGACTTTGACCGGATTTTGACAGGACTTTGACCGGTATTTGACCGGATTTTGACCGGACTTTAACCGGACTTCGACCGGACTTTGATAGGGCTTTGACCGTATTTTGACAAACTTTGACAGGACCTTGACTGAACTTTGACAGGACTTTGACTGCACTTTGACCGGACTTTGACCGGATTTTGACCGGACTTTGACAGGACTTTTACAGGACTTCGACCGGACTTCGTAACGTAACGCGTTACGGCGTCACTCTGGCTTCCCTTTCTCTCACGCATACGGCAGTAGTAAGCAGGCTCCTCCGCTCTCACTTTAACCCACATTAGTTTAAGTTATCACTTCTGTCGAGCGTCCCGAGACGCACACTTTTTTTTTATTCTAAAGACTTGGGTCTAGACTGTGGTGTTTGAAACCATATTTTGTACACCTTTCTTGCCTTTGAATGCTAAATTGAAGTTTAAAATATAAATTGATGAAATATAAATTTAAAAATTGAATGACAGTAGATTACATGAACATGAAGACTTCAGAGAATTAGGCTGGATTGCACCATGATAGCTGTTAAAGTTAAGGTTTATGTCAAATTTGACGATAACATTAACGCTGACTTTAACAATGACTGCGGAATGTGTTGCACCATCGTATTCTTTGGCATAGTTATCTACAACATCTTTAGAATATTGAACCATCTGACAGCTATTTAACTTTAACAATAGCTTTAACCAGCCAATCTTTGGCAGTTACTGTATAAAGTTATGACGTAATCTAACATTTGTCAAATGGTGCAACTCATTTTTTGCTTAACCGGTACTTTAACATGTTTGTTATTGTTAAAGTAAGATGGTGCAATCCAGCCTTAAAGTCTTAGATTTACGATTTCTGATTAGACAAATCCTTAATCCGAAGATAATGTTGCTCCATATCGTCTCGCGGATGATAGATTATGATGATATTTCACAATAATATTATGATGCAATCATTTTACGTGTGTATTGTGTAACGTCAGGATTTGGGCCCTCCCAAATCCTGACAAGTGACAAGCTGACAAGTGTTTCAAGACCCCGACTGAACTTTATAAATGTCAGGAGTTTTTAATAATGAATATTAGTAATGAAAAATATCTATATTTGACGGAAGCATTCCCTCGTTTAGGGAAAAAATCTAATAAAAACAAACAAAAACATGTGCGACTGGCGTTTTATACTACAGTGAAACCTTTTTTTTTATTGAATGACGAGACGAGCAAGGCGCTCGCCTGATGGTAAACGCCTGCCCATAAACAGAAGCAACATCATCGTCACCCTGAGACATAAGATGTTAAAGCCCAGTAATTTCACTGGCTTCAATGCTCTTCAAACTGAAACACAATAGTGCTTACACACTATTTCTTGGCGGCAGAGATATGTAAGTTACCTGGTCTACTTAGTCCAAGTTCACTTACTTGGATAAGTGGGCCCTGGATATGTGAGAAACCTCTGTTATTGATAATTACAATGAGGTCCCAACACTTTTTCATTGAAATACTTCTGTTCTTGGGCAGTTCAAACCTTTGTAACTGAGACTTGATTTCTTAGAGTTTTTCGATGTTTACCACTATAATTGGAATTTTGCAGCTCAGTAACCCGTATAAGTGGGACAATTCATCAGGGGTAGACAAGTTATAACGCGTTTGTTTTGAGAAGGAATTAGACTCATGGTGGGACCCTCTATAAATAACACAATTGCCATTTAAACCTGCCATTTGGGAAACTGGGTAAATGAAAAGCCTCTATAAGTGATAATAAAATGTATATCAGATCCCGCTTACCCAGATTTCATTGTATTTAGCCTTAAGGGCTGTTTTAAAGGATGTAATCGCAATAGGGGACTGCCACTCGTGTCATGAATCAGGCGATAAATCCATTTTGTATGCAATTGTAAAGGTACGTTTTGAGGTATGCGATTGGGACAAGAAACCGCGACGCGCATCTTACTTAGGTACGTGTCGCATCACGCATATCGTCCTGTGTCGGTCGCGCACTTCAAAACAAGCCTTCAGCTTCATACCTGTCCCAGCAATTTCATATATCTCCCAACTTTTCAATTATTATAATATGAAAAATATTACCAACCCTGTATGACACACGTCATTATTGGTTAAGGGCCTCCTCTACACGAGGACGTCGACGCTTAATCCACGACTCCGGCCCATACGGTTCGTCGAGCTTCACATAGCTCTTCGTAATTCTTATGGAATACTTCTCAGCTATAGGAAGGGATAAATTAACAATTAATACACACGTAACTTAGAAAAGTCAGTCAAGCATGCTCATGAGGCTAATTTCATACCTGCTTTCGTATCGTCAGTCCGTACCACCGGCTAAGGTATCACTGCGTTTTATTAATATTTACTAGCGACCCGCGCTGGCTTCGCACGGGTAAAAATATGTTACGACATTTTGACACGAATTTTTCGGCTTTTCTGTACTATAATATGTAACGATGGGCTGAAAAGTTCGTAGGCTAGCAGCATTTTTTTGATAGAATTCTATTTTAACAGCAAAAAATCAAAAAAAAAAATCAAAATCTTTATTAATCATGTAGGCTAAGAAAGCGCTTATGACAGGTCATGTACAGAAAATTTGTCATTAAAAAGACTAACTTAGAATTAAGGGAACTTAGGACTAACCGCCGCGCTAAAGGCTGCACTTTCTTTTTCTTCAAATGGGGTCGTTTTCCGCGATTTCGTCCTTCAAACAAACGCTCCATTAACGCTACGTATAAGTCGCTGTTTATGGTTTTTCCCATTTTAAGATATTCGATGAATATTATACCATGGGCACCCCAAAATACTGATACGGTGCTCGGGGCTCATTTCGCCTCGTTTAAACTCAGCAAACCATTTCTCAATGGTTGATTTGGGGGCAAAGTCCGAATAATAGTTTATCAAGCCAAGCCTTTGCTTGAATTGTATTTTTTTTTGCCTAAAAGCAATGGTTTATTGACACACGAAATTCCTTTTTTTCCATTTCGACACGCTTTTTTTCTAAGCAACAAAAGTTGCTTCACTAATAGTACCACAGTTGTCAAAATACAGGTGTCTTTTTAAGGTTAGGGCTAACTGTAAATCATGGGTTTAATACTAGTAGCGTCATCTATGTGTCCGCCTACGAACTTTTCAGCCCACCTATGTATCATACATATAGTATATACATACACCTTCCTCATTGATCATTCTATCTATTGCTGAAAACAGCATTAAAATCCATTGAATATAAAGATTTAAGCGAACAGACATATAAAGATTGTAAAAATCATTTTCTACAATTCTGGTAAGGGTATAACAGTTACAAACATATGCACTCACGCATGTAGCAGGAGTAGGCAGAGGTGTAAACTAGTACACCCACACTTCGCCGAGCGTATTGCTGTCCCATGATGTGATAAGGGGCGAGCCTATCGCCACACTGGGCACAATTCTAGACTCTGGGCTGCCACTGAGCATTTCGAGATAGAAAATAGACCAATATCGTTTGACCCGACCCGGGGATCGAACCGGAGACCTCAGCACAGCAGTTGTACCGCGTACGCAATACAACTGCCACCGAGGTAGTTCAACTAATGTAATAACAGTTACATAATTATGAAAAACTGCAAAAAAAATACGCTATCGCTGTTTATCGCTTTTGTTTTATTTGTTTGCTTGTTGTATCAAGCGCCATTATTGTCAAATAACAAGATTAAATAAAAAACAATTAAAATACTCTCATTAGTAACCTTATTACGATGCATTAAAATTGTTCTAATGATAAAGTATACGTGCGATGCATCAGGCTTACCTTCAAAGCTAAATGCATACTTAGTTGCTTACAATACAGTACTTATATGTGGTCATTATGGCCAAGGATAATTCGAGGTTTGTGTGGTTACCTTAGTATATAGTTAGAATGTCAACAATATCTGGAATACTATACTAATACATTATTAAAAGTTGCGTTACAATCTATGATAATTTCATATGTAGTTTTATGTTTTTAAAATAATTGTAGATTTTGACCACCTCTAGTTTATAGTTTACCGTTTATAAATTGTTGTATACTAAAAAGCAACTTACATAGATTAAGACTGTGTGTGAATTTTAACTGTGGTAAGTGCATAGTGTTAAGCAAAGGTGTATCTTATCTACGTGTACACTAATATTATAAAGAGGAAAGATTTGTATTTTTGTATGTAATGAATAAATTTAAAAACTACTGGACCGATTAAATTCTTTTACCATTAGAATCCTACATTATCCCTGATGAACATAGGCTACTTCTTATCCCGGAAAAAGCAGGTCACGCAGATCAAAGCTGATCATTCAAATTGTTGAATTTAGTAAAACAAAATCAGTATCTCCATTTGATCTTGCTGTTGGTTGGTTCCTGTTTGCGTAAGTAGGTCCAATTGGTCCTTGATTTGTACTGTTACTTCAAGTTGGTAATTTGAGTCATTCATTTATTTCTATCTCTTGTATTAAATATAGAGAGCTTCAAAGGCACAAAACGTGCTACATCCTTACATCCGAAAAACATGACCCTCTTTTGTACACTATATAGGTCGGTAAAGTGCGAAATCATGCTTCATCTTGAATTCCGTAATCGAGTTCATTTCCGAATTTCAAACAAGATAATAATTGCTATTTCAAGAGCAGTTAAGGCCGCTGCTATCAGAGAAGTTCAAGTTCAGTGATAAATACAATAATTCCGTACAATACTCACCGTAAGTTCGGGAAAAATATCATGTACTCGCGGCTCCGCCCGCGTGATGTGCTTTTTCCGGGACAAAAAGTAGCCTATGTCTTATTCTGATGTATAAGCTATATTATTGTAAAGTTTCATCAAAATCCATTCAGTAGTTTTTACGTGAAAGAGTAACAAACATACATCCACCCATCCATACTTACAAACTTTCGCGTTTATAATATTAGTAGGATAGTAGGATATAAAAGACAAACCACTCACTCACTCACTCTCTCATTGATTAATCAGGATATCTTGAAAACTAGGATCATGGGTGGTCCGTTTAAAAAAATACGTTAATTCGTTTCAAGTACGATCCACTAGAGGTAAAGGTTTACTTACATCAACGGCGAAAAACTCTCATTAACCGCCCCGATTATGCGTGAGCAATGCAATGTTGCACATATTTTGATAACTCAATCGTTTCATAATTTCTTTTACGACATAAAAGGTTTCTCCCTCATTTCTCACTGTCAAAATACATGATGAGAATTTTCTGTTTAATTCTCGTCTTTATCATGTGAGATCTCGCTCCGTGTTTAAATGGGGCTTCACTTTAGATTTATGTCGTAAAAGGTACGCCCACACTTCTGTAACATTTTGCTGAACGAGAGGCTTGGCTGTCGCACGTACTCGTTACCCTAATGTGGACATGTGTCGTAACATACATGGGGTTATTTTGCCATTTAAATTATTATATTACAAAACCTTAAATGACATTACACAGCGAAATGTTACGAGATGTCAGAGCGATCGCCTCATTTTACAACCGTCCACATTTAAGATTTTGTCACGCGTATTAATTACTTTGTCACAGTCACCGCCGCGCCCCTCGGTACGGACAAATGTGACAAGTGGATACGCACTTTTAGACTATCACCTCGGTCGTGTAAAAAACTCTATCCGTGTAAATTGGGCTTCGTTAGATAATTTAGATCTATGCATGGGCGCCGGCAGCAGGGTAAGAAAATACATAGAAAAATACAAGTATTTTATTAAGTTACTGTTTGAAAAACTGAAGGCGTCTAGGTTGTTGTCCAAATTTGTTCATTACATTGTCAATTCTGGAGATCCGCAACGTACTCTGTATAAAAAAATTATAATGTCTTGTGTAGTCCCAGCAGTATTTCTCACTTCACTGACAGTATTCAGGTCATTATTTATATTAGTTAATGATGTGTATAATGTGTAAATGCAGATGCACTACCCTGAAAGTAATCCTGGCGGTGCCCATGGATCTATGACAGTGACTTAAAAGTAGGAATATAATATGAATATATTTATTTTCAGGTAAAAATCCCAACGATAAAACTGAACAATGGGGCGGACTTGCCTGTTCTCGGGTATGGCACCTGGCTAGGACTCAGTGAGAAGGTAACCACTATTTTAACTTCTATTAATAAATACTATATGAACTAGCAGACAGTATAAAATATTAGGTCCTTACATATGAAATTGGCGTTTTGTATGGGAGGAACAAAAAGTCGAATATTTTTTAATATAATATATTTAATTAATCAAAGTATGAACCATTATTTTCTATGCACTTTTGCCATCTCATAGGTAGTTCATTGATCCCTTTACTAAAAAAACCAGTCGGACGGGAATCAATAAAATCTTTGAAGGCGATTTGGACTGCCCCATCGGAGTTGAATTTTTCCCTTGCAAGAAGTTATCCAAATTTCGAAAAAAAATGGTAATCTGTTGGAGCAAGGTCCGGGGAGTACGGAGGATGTCTTTGACTTTCCAATTGAAGCTCTTCTAATTTAGTAGCCGTCTGTTGCGCAGTGTGTGGTCTAGCGTTGTCGTGAAGCAGCAGTGGCGTGGAGCGATTGACCAGCCTAGGTTGTTTAGCCGCTAGCTTTTCCATCATGGCTTGCAATTGCTGACAATAGACATCAGCCGTAATAGTCTGGCCAGATTTGAGAAAACTGTAATGAACAATACCGGCACTAGTCCACCAAACGCTTACAAGTAACTTTTTTGGGGTTAATTTTCGCTTGGGGCAGGATTTGGCTGGCTGGCCAGGATCCAACCATTGCGCTGAGCGCTTCCGATTATCGTAAAGAACCCATTTTTCATCACAGGTAATGATTAGGTTTAAAATACCTTCATTATTGTGCCGGTTTAGTAATGTAACGCAGCAGTCGACGCGCGTTTGCCGGTTTGCTTCAGTCAATTCGTGAGGTACCCACCTTTCAAGCTTTTTAATCTTCCCAATTTGCTTCAAGTGAATTAAAACAGTTTTATCACTAACATCGCAGCCTGCAGCTAACTCGGACGTGGTTTGCGATGGATCCGCTTCCACAATAGCCTTCAACTCTTCATTATCAACTTGAGTCTCAGGCCGTCCACGGGGCTTGTTCTGCAGGTCGAAATTTCCAGAACGAAAACGTTGGAACCAAAAATGAACTGTGTTTTCTTTTGCAACACGACCGCCATACACATCATTCACCCTTCGAGTTGTTTCCGCAGCACTAGTGCCACGGCGGAACTCGTACTCGTAAATAATGCGATATTTTAAGTTTTCCATTTTGTAAAATGAGTGACGCAAACAGAAAAAAACAGAAGAAAAAAAACAAATGAATGACGATCATCGAAGCACAAATACATGAGTCTATAGCTGTACAAATTTGAATTTGGAATTCCTTACCAAAGAGGAGAAATTTGTGATTAAAGTGGCCCGTACGAAAAACGCCAATTTCATATGTAAGGACCTAATATTAACACGCCTTTATTAGCTTCAGACGTATGTTAGTAGACGTATGTAACGGAAAGTGAACATAATTTTTACCTCCTTCAAAACGTCGGATTAAATCGAAATTTGACATACTTATCAAGGACCAATGACAATTCAATATTCAAAATCTAATCTATAATAAAAAAAATCGAAAAAAATAATATTTTAAAAAACACTAAAAACACACTAGGTAACACGAACGATTTTCTATAAAACCGTGATTTTTAGTTTTTTTTAACCATTATTTATTTTTCCTAATATTTTAACATGAGTTTTAATATTACATCAACAATAGTTTTAATCCATATGGATTTTTGAACCTCATCAACACGAAAAGCGTTTGGCATATAATATAAGCGCGATCATAAGAAAAATCTCCTTTATTTTGCTTTCAAATTGCAACAGTTTTTCTGCTATAGTCTCGCGTTTTACATGCTAAAATCTTTACCCGTGTAAATGGGGCTTTATTACCTTTGTTTGGCTTTATTACTGGACTTCATGTTTGTCTTATCTCAACTATTTTTGCTAAAATGAATGTTCGTAATGTCTTATCCTTATCTGTAAATGTATACAAATATCTACTCTCTGTTAAATTTTATCAACTCTATTGTACTTATTTTGGGTATTTTTTTAACAAGTACTGCGATAAGACGTTATTACATTTGTTTCTTATCTGTGACTGTTATTTGTATTTATTAATATTATTTATTTTAAATGCAATTGAAAATCAAATGCTTGCAGTATCTAAATTGTAAACACAACACTGGTGATAATTATTTTTTTATTTAAACTTATACTATTCAAAAGTTTTTTATAAAATGTATTTTAAAATAATAGCCATTTTACCCGACTGCAAACAAAGAGGAGGCTCTCGATTCGACGCGTATATTTTTTTGCTTTTACTGTATGTACATTGATTTTATTTATTCATGTTTAACAACGGCTCGTATTTAGTGTGGTAATGCCCTATGTAACTAACATTTTTCCTCTCTGTTTATTTTACTGAAGGCGCCAGCTGCTACTAATCCGACGGAGGCATTTTCGGTATGTATTGTTCAAATAATCCAATATTTTAATTATACTTGTTGATAACCGAACGTTGTACAATAACAGTAAAAAAAATTGGTGTGTGTCGTGGGACACCAGGTAGGAACGAAGTTCCTTCGGCTAATGTAGAATCGACACAAATTGCAAAAAAAGTCGTGCTCAATTTTATGTAGGTTTTCTTGATTTTTCTCTTAAATTTTGCTGATTAGTTTTTATTTAAGTACAAGAAAGTATTGAGGAAATTCAGTATTTTAGGAAATAATAAATTACTTAAAATAAAAAAACATCGTAATTCAAATTATCAACTAAAAAAATAGAAATAAAAAAAAGACGTGTGGCACTCGGAGACTGCCGCGGTAAAGCTATTGTATAGCATTTTTTATCAACTTATGTAATTATAAATAATAATAACGAGCTAGCGTAATCTTTTAAAAATCGAAGGAGATATAAAAATACTTCAATAACTGGCTGAATGAATTTCATTTTAAATTACATTTGTTTCAATAAAAAAAATAACCATTTATTGGAGTTACGCGTGGCTATACAAAAAAAAAAAAGAAAAATTGGTGTGTGTCGTGGGACACCAGGTAGGAACGAAGTTCCTTCGGCTAATGTAGAATCGACACAAATTGCAAAAAACTCAAATTATCAACTAAAATAACAAAATATGTCTCTTTATTTTTGTTTGACAACATAAAATTACATAGAAATAGAATAGAAAAATAGAAATAAAAACTTATTAATTTAGACTTAGACTGGCTACTAAACGGTGGACGGCCGTGTTCTATAATCAAAAATTCAAATTCAAATTTCAAACCGCGTCTACATTTCCAAATGTCATAAGTTTCACATCCATCTGTTTTATTAACGGAATTTCGACTTTAACTTTGTGTGCTAGATATCAAACTGGTTATGCGACTGTCGCGCCTGCGCACGTCTCATTTAACGGTTTTATTCCACGCATTTTTTCCACGCATTTTTCTTACGGTTTTACTATCACATTTTTTTCAGTTCGGTCACGCAGCGAAATCCCTACCCCCTCCAAACCTGCCGTAAGGAACTTCGTTCCAATAAAAAAGGAACTAACGCTAGCTGGTTATGCGACTGTCGCCCCTGCGCACGTCTCATTTAACGCTTTTATTCCACGCATTTTTTCCACGCATTTTTCTTACGGTTTTACTATCACATTTTTTTCAGTTCGGTCACGCAGCGAAATCCCTATCCCCTCCAAGCCTGCCGTAAGGAACTTTGTTCCAATAATATCCTGGCTGAAGCTTGTCGCTTCACTCACCATCTACACTTCCAGTCTTCACCATTTACTATATAAAAACGATATACTTACCGGTGGTAGAGCAATGCTGTGGACAGTTTTGTCTATAGAATGAATAGGCCGGTTAGAACACGTTGTTACCACTGTCTCGCAGAAAACCGACGTAAAGTAGCGGCTTGCTGCTGCGTTTCGTACGATGAGTGAGATATCCGCAGGGTCAAATTTCCCTCTCTTTCCCATCCCCTCTCTTTAAAGTCGGCAACGCGCCTATGATTCTTCTAGTATTGTAGGCGTACATGGACGGTGGATATCACTTTCCATCACGTGACCCACTTGCTCGTTTGCTGGTCTATGCTATGAAAAAAAATATGTATATTAGTAATAGGGCCTTAGATATATATTTATTTTAGTTTGTGTTCTTTTTTCGTACTTTATTATACACCGCTGTCTACTGCTTTTCTTTTTAATTCTTTCCATATTAAGATTTTCTGGAAGAGATCGCTTCTAGCAGTAAGACCGCCCATTTTCTACCACAGGATAAACACTAGTTCTTAGCGATAACTTTAATTGTAAATGCTTTAAAATAAAGAGTTTTTGTATTGTATTGTACCTCTAATAAAATAACACATATACTTTCAGTTCGAGCTTGACGTCACCGATTTGCCGAAAATGGTCGATGCTTTGTCATACGCTATCGATATCGGCTATCGGCACATCGATACGGCGCATCTCTACAGAGTGGAGCCTGAAGTTGGAAAAGTTGTCAATGAGAAGATTAAACAAGGAATTGTGAAGAGAGAAGACGTTTTTATTACTACAAAGGTAAGTCGGCGATGATAAAAAATTATATTATATTAATCGAATTTAAAAAATAAGGAGGTTCTCAATTCGGCAAGTTTACTGGTACCTGGTCCTTTTTTGTACGATATAAAGTATTTTAATCGATTTAAAAAAAAAGGATAGTCTCATTTATTTATTTGCCTTTTTTATGTATGTAGATAAAATCTTATCATTTCTATTTCTCTTTTTGGCTTTGTTTACCTTTAACAAATCTGATCTCAGGTATAAATACAAATATTTGATGCAATTTTATGATTATAGACTGTATTTTAATTGTATACTTTGATCTTATGCTTATTTGCTAATGATAATGGATCTTACTAGTTATATTGCAAAGAAACAGGTTTGGGTGTCATTACTCCTTCGCCTGAGCGGCATTACCCAATGACAGGGGTAATGGCGCTCAAACCCTCTTTTTTTTTTAATGTTTACTACTGCTAATGATTTTAAGTTAAAGGCGATTCCTTTTAAAAATATGATTAATTAATAGTTAAAGTTTATGTTAATGTGTTAAATTTTAAAATAAAACGTATAATTAAAAAAATATAGTGTGTTTTCCTTAAGTGAACGCCATTCCCCCTGGTTACCCTAAATCGTTTTCTTCGGCAATTGTGGATCGATTTGGCGGCAAAAATTTCATTCAATAGATTTTAGCTGTGATGTAGTCCCATATAGAATCTTCCGCAATCCATATTATATAACACACATATACTTTTAATAAAATTATAAGTATTTCCTTGGAACCAAAAGTCGGATTTACGAACGTGATTTTTTTATTATGGTAAATAAAATTAAAGAAAAATATGAAAAGAAAGTATATTGAAAAAATTACAATAAAATTAAAATTGACTTTTGAACCGGGCTCAAGGGGTTAAAGTCAGAGCTAATTGTGATGATACGGTGTGTTGAAGGTGTGGCATCACTTCCACCGCGAGGCTGACGTGGAGGTGTCAGTCAGGGGATCCCTGCGACGTCTCAACCTGGACTATGTAGATCTCCTGCTGATGCACTGGCCAATGTCTATCTCTGTAAGTACCTATCCTACTAATATTATAAACGCGGAAGTTTGTAAATATGGATGGATGGATGTATGTTTGTTACTCTTTCACGTAAAAACTACTGAATGGATTTTAAATAAATAAATACACCCAACAGTCACATACATAGTCCTGACCCCACACTAAGATACGAGTCTTGTGTCGTGGGTATCAGGAACTACGAGAGACTTTCGGTCTCACAACACCCAGACCCCGAGACAAATATCTGTGGATCACACAAATGTTTGTCTCGGTGCGGAGATCAAACCCGCGGCCTCTCATTTCACAGCCGGCTACTCGCCCGCTGCGCCACGGAGGCTGTCAATTTTAATGAAACTTTACAATAATATAGCTTATACATCAGAATAAGACATAGGCTACTTTTTATCCCGGGAAAAGCAAATCACGCGGGCGGAGAGCAAAAGCTAGTTTATATATATACGCACTCACGCCTGTAATCCCCGTAGGGGTAGGCAGAGGTGTCACCAGTACACCCACATTTCGCCGAGCGTATTTCCGTCCCATGATGTGTTATGGGGCGATCTCCACCGCCCATGTATACCAGAAGAATCATGGGCGCGTTGCCGACCTTAAAGAGATAATAAGGGATTGGAAGGGGAGGGGGATTTGGGCCTCCGGATATCTTACTCACCGTACGAAACGCAGCAGCAAGCCGCCACTTTACGTCGTTTTCTGTGAGATAGTGGTAACGACTCAGTCGAGCCGGCATTCATGCTGTAGACAAAACTGTCTACAGCGTGGCTCTACCACTCGAATACGAACTTTACTCGAATCTTTCGGAATATGCATTATATTTACTCATAGCAATGTGTCTCAAGGTATCTTAAACTATTTTCAGCAAACAGGCGTTGACGAAAAGATAGACTATCTGGAAACATGGCGCGGGTTCGAGTCCGTGTTGAAGAAAGGCCTCGCTAAAGCCATCGGGGTGTCCAACTTCAACCTGGAACAAATGAAGAGGTTATTGGCTAATTGCAAAGTGCCACCAGCTACCAATCAAATTGAGGTACTATTCCTATAAAATCGGTATAATCTAAATTAACTCATTCTAAACTAGCTTTTGCTCGCGGCTTCACATGCGTGAGCGGCCTCTTACAGGTCAAAATATAGCCTATGTCATAATCCAGGTTATGTTCTACCTGTGTGCTAAATTTCATCAAAAACCGTTCAGCCGTTTAGGCTTGATTGTCAAACAAGCATCCAAATTCACAAAGTCACGAACATCCAATTATTCACATTGTTTTTTATTTAATTAAATGACGAGAGGACCAAGTCGCTCGCCCGATGGTAAGCGCCACGTCAATAAATAGAAGCAAATAGACCACACAGAACTTTGAGTTATAAACTGCATGGCACCGAACTGCGCTCGTCATCCCGAGACATAAGATCTCATAATGCCCAATAATGCCCACATTCAACTCGTATTAAACTTTTTTTTTATACCATAGGCCGGCAAACGAGCAAGTGGGTCACTTGATGGTAAGTGATCTCCACCGCCCATGTACGCCCACCACCAAAAGAATTATGGGCGCGTTGCAGATCCTAAAGGAAAGGGATAATTAGGGATTGGGAATGAGAGGGGATTTGGGCTTCCGGATATCTCACTCACCGTACGAAACGCAGCAGCAAGCTGCTACTTTTCGTCTTTTACTTAATTATGAATTTCCAGATCAACCTGAACCTAGGGCAGCCGGAGCTGGTAAGCTACTGCCAGTCGCAAGGCGTGGTGGTGGTGGCATATTCACCGTTCGGGACGATGGTACCGTCGCGGGCGGCTCCCAACAGCCCCGAGCCGAAGCTGAACAACCCAACGATGGTCGCCATCGCGAAGAAGTACAACAAGACGGTCACTCAAGTCACGTTGAGATATCTGGTGAGTGGTGAGATTGTTGTTCTAAGGATTCTACTGGCTGGTACCTGACCCGTTTTTGTACGATATAAAGTATCAGTCCACCCCGAGACCACGAAGGCTGAAAAGTCTTCGAAACGTCGGGATCCAACTTAATAAAAAACCGCGATAAAATCCGTTTAAATTTGTTTTATTTCAACGATATAAAGTATTTTAACCGTATTTAAAAAAGGAGGAGAATCTCATTTATTCTTTTGCTTTGTTTATGAATTTACATCTTCTCCGCCAATTGTAGATTTTGACGGAAATAATTCCATTCGAAAGAGTTTAGCTGCGATGTGGTCCCATATAAATGTAGTTAAGATCTGATGATGGAGTACGCAGTAAAAAAATTAACTCCTCAACGGACAACAGGTCAGTCGTCGCGATTGTGATATGGAGTTGGGTTTTACATACCAAAGCGGGACTTAGCAAAGTTTCCCATAGTTTCTGATACCTACAACACAAGAAGATGAAATACGCAATTAATGGTTGCCTGGAAGAAATAAGGCCACCAATTGTTCTTCTATTTGTTATATTAAATTGTATGTTGTGTATTTTCAATACCTTTTGTGTGATGTACAATAAAGTTATAAATAAATACGCACACAAAACTGTACAGCTTTGTTAGTAGCACCTAATTCTGCTACCAAAACCTAGTAAGATATCTATTTTGTTTTTTATATTGCATAGGCCGGCAAACGAGCAAGTGGGTCACCTGATGGTAAGTGATCTCCACCGCCCATGTACGTCCACCGCCTGAAGAATCATGGGCGCGTTGCCGACCTTAAAGGAAAGGGATAATTAGGGATTGGGAAGGGGAGGGGATTTGGGCTTCCGGTTATCTCACTCACCGTACGAAACGCAGCAGCAAGCCGCTACTTTACATCGGCTTTCTGTGAGACACTGGTAACGACGGAGCCAGCCCATTCATGCTGTAGACAAAACTGTTTACAGCGTGGCTCTACCACTCATATTGTTCTAAAATTACACATCGTTTCTGTTCCAGTACCAACGCGGCATCGTCTCCATACCCAAAACCATAACAAAAAGTCGAGTGCTCGAAAACGCTTCTATTTTCGATTTCGAACTCGATCAAACAGATGTCGCCACCATCGAGAAGTTCGACAATGGGTTCCGCACAGTTCGCCCGTACTTCTGGCAGGACTATCAAAATTACCCCTTCGACAAAGTTTCGGAGAAGGCAGAAATACCAAAATCGTTGATGGTGTGGAAAAATGGCGCCAATCTTGATATTGATTGAGTGGTTGTTAATAAATGAATAAATGCTTCGTTTTAGTATGATGTTTTATTTTGATAGGCGTTGATTTATTTACATTAAGGCGTGACGATGGGTTCTTGCTGCGCGGGACTGTATATTACCCAAGGTAGCACTATCAGGTCATGCTGCCAACAATTCAATAATGCTTGATTACGCAACCAAACAGACGCCAGGCTATTGTTAGCGAGCTCTGGCCCGTCACAGGCACATACGGCATAATTATTAACATTTAACCTTTCTTTATATCTGTGGCATAATGTATATGGCCTAAACTTTTGTTTTTATAAAATAAAACCTATTGATGGGCAGGTGTCACTGTGAAGGCTCTGATGAATATATAATTTTCGATTGTTTAAAAAAGTTGATAATTGTCGTCGCAAGATATTATTAAAAATTGTTAATCGTTGCTGTGAGGTGTTGTTTTCTATCTTTAAATCCAAAATAACACTATGTAAGTTAACATAATATTCCCATGAGATACTTCGCAAGCGAGATATAAATATCTATGACATCTCGCGTAAAAGTATCAACATTCAATAAAATTACATCATATTAGGGTTCGTATATAAAATACCACATAGAGGTTGAACGTCAGTTGACAGGTTTTTATAAACAATTGGCTTGCGGAACCACAGCTTCGTGGTCCCCTCTATCTCGGCTCGAACTAAAAAGTTCGCGAAATCGTACTTCTGCCGCACTATTAAGCTGTGGAATAGTTTGCCGGCGCACGTGTTCCCTCCCTCCTATAATATGGGGTCCTTTAAACGGAGTGTGAAGAAGCAGTTAGGGTGGCCGGCATGACCTTGCCGACCTACGATAGACACTTTGTTTGTCGTTGGTCGACACTATTCCTGGATTGCGCTACACTTACCATCAGGTGAAGCGTACGTCACTTTGCCGAGCCAGGATAAAAAATATATATATTATAGTGATAGAGCCACGCTGTAGACAGTTTTGTCTACAGCATGAATGGGCTGGCTCGACCGAATCGTTACCACTGTCTCACAGAAAACCAACGTAAAGTAGCGGCTTGCTGCTGCGTTTCGTATGGTGAGTGAGATATCCGGGGGGCCAAATCCCCCTCCCTTCCCAATCCCTTAATTATCCCTACCTTTTAAGGTCAGCAAAACGCGTATGATTCTTCTAGCACTGTACATGGGCGGTGGAGATCACTTACCATCAGGTGACCCACTGGCTCGTTTGCCGATCTATGGAACCCCTTCCTTTAAAGGAAAAGGCCTTCTCCCCACTGTGTAATATAATAATACGCCTATTAATGTAAGCCGACTTAAAAAATTAACACATTTCCTGATACCTACGATTTAATTATCTTACTGTGGGGTCAGGACTATGTGTCCGACAGTTGGGTGTATTTATTTAATTGAGAACCTCCTCTTTTTATGTCGGTTAAAGCAACTTTACCTTTTATTAAATGCTGCCAGACAAAAATAATAAAAAACATATTTTAACCTTATCAAACATAACAAAGTCGAATGGCTGCGACACAGAATGCCGTTATGCCAATAAATGGCACATAGCTGCATTAATCACGCGTCATCATACATATCCTTCACGCCTGTATACCCGAAGAGGAAGGCAGAGGTCCAACTAGCACAGCGACTATTCTTCGAACTTATTTCTATCACATAACAGGTGGCAAGCCTGATCACAAATCCCAAACCCAGTGACCCATCATAATTATTTGAATCTTATTCAAAATAGAACTCTCTAGAAGATTTCTAGACGTATGAATGAACCGCCTCGTCGGAGTAAAAACACCACTGTCTTCTGACAGGAAAATAACGAGAAGTGGCTGCTCGAAGTTGAGTTTTGTATGGTAAGTAAGGTTACCGGAGGCCCAAATCCCGCTTTCTCATTCTATTACCCATTCCTTTCCTTTAAAATGGCAATGCAACGTTGAAACTTCTGGTATTGTGTTCATGAACTGTCGAAATTTACAAGGTGATAGGTCCCTCGTATGCGAGAGGCCGTCTGGGTAGGTAACATTGCTTTTTCTATTCCTGCCGCCAAGCAACAATGTGTAAGCACTGTTGTGTTTCGGTTTGAGGGACATTGAATCCAGTGAAATTAATGGGCATTATGGGACTTAACAAGTTATGTCTCGGTATGACGAGCGCAGTTCAGTGCCATGTAATGCTTTATAATTCAACGTTCTGTATGGGCAGGCATGGCGTTTACCATCAGGCCAGCGACTTGCTCGTCTCGTCATTCAATTAAATTTAAAAAAAGGTCAATTGCCATCAGGTGACCCACTTGCTAGATTGCTGATCTCTGCTATTACAATATAATAAATCCTAAAGTTACGTGCCAAATCGTGGATACACCCAGGGTCAAGGCTACCGTCAGAACAACACGACTCTAGTCGCATCACGATTAATATTCCACACATCGCTCAATGTTACTGACTTCTACCAGTACAATGCTAAACTTAAGAGACAACTTAAATACTAGAGATGAGACGCTGTCCGGCTAATCGAACTAGAATTTGTTATTTGGTTGGCCAAAAATTATAAGTAAAAATGAAGGGTGGATAAAGCGATTCTAAAACAAAATTTCAATGTCGGTAAAGAACCTGTGCAATTAGTCACTAAAACAAAGTTTTATTTATCCGAGCACGGCAAAGTGACAGCACTACACCTGATGGTAAGCGTAGTGCAATCCAAAAAACCAGCGACCACCAACAAACAATGAGTTCATCGATGGTCTCCAGAATCATGCCGGTCTGTATATTCTTCTCTCTTCGGAGAGGAAAGAAGCAAATCGAGGGGCCTGCGACAGGCCAGGCGGATGAGCGATGCAGGCACAGTAATACAAGAATGTACCCTTATGCCCGACCCAACCAACCATCAAGTCGTGTCGCAAACCCCTCGGGAGAACCGGATATACACTGACTGATTACAGACATTTAAATATGCACATATTTTGCTGTCGAATTTATTTTTATTTTTTCTTCGGAAAGCCGGAAATTGACTGCATATTCGTAAAAACGAAGTTTGCCAAAGCGCCTAACTTTTGTTTGAATATAGTTTCTTCTTAACCCATTTTTCAGAAATGACTCATAGTTTTCTTAGCTTATGTACGCATGTAAATAAACAGACCAACAAAATAATTAAAATCAAATAAATTTATCCACGAAGATTTGCGGAAAAAACCCGGCATTTAGCCGGACTCTATTAATCGCATACCGGATAGGCCAGTGCTAGCCTCTATATATACATGAACATAGCACAAACCAGTCCAGTGCAAACGAGTTCATTGTACGGACAACATGATTCTATATTATATTGTGACAGCAGCACTTCTACAACATGTGGTAAGACTACATTATTACCTTTAATTACCTATCTATTACTGTACCACAATATTACCTTCACCTATGAAGAAAAATGTTCTATAGGATTTAAAGATGTAGATAATCCTACTATATCTCCATCCCATGGTTGCCGGGAAGAGATTGCCTTGAGCGATAAGGCCGCCAATTGTACTTTTGTATTGTTAATTGTTTTACTTGTATATATCTATTCCAATGTACAATAAAGAATTATAAATAAAATAAATAAATATTACGGATTTGATAAGCAAGCTAAAAATAAAATAAAGCATTCGATGTTGTTGCAGTTTATTGGTCATTGATATTAAATAACACCGACTCTAATTTCGTTAATTTTATTTTTAGGTAAGTTTGAGTGCGTTTAATTGTTGCTAAAAATATTTTATTTTACTACTTTTTGCAAAAATCATCATATTGGGTGCATAAACGTCGAACTTTTAATCTTTCATAACATATTCACATAAACTACGAAACGAGTAGGTCACTCGTCTGATGGTAAGCGCCTGCCCCTAAACAGAAGCAATATCTTGAATTATAACGCACTGCATAGCATTGCGCTGCGCTCGCCACCCCGAGTTATAACATGTAAAGTCTCATAATACCCAGTAATTTAACTGGCTTTAAAGTCCTTCAAACAGAAATACAATAGTGCTTTGACACTGCTGCTGGCGGGAGAAATAGATGCAGCGAGGAACTTTCCACATAGACGATAGAAACTTATATCTTGGGATGACCAAAGCACTCCAATGAATACAGATTGCAGTGCTTTATAATCCAAAGTTCTGCTTTGTGTTGTTTTGTTTATGGGCAGGTGTGGTGCTTACCACCAGGCTAATAGCATACGTAACATAATAATAACATATAACATACGTAACATAATAATAATAACATACTCGTTATGTCATTAAGGCAAATAAAAAATGAACATGTTTAAACTTGGAATACAAAGCCCATCGCGTGCAAAGATTCTCAAGGCGAGACATTATATAATTGATACATTGAATGGAAGCAATTAAAATCATGGTTCTATTATGTGAAGCCGTCACGTTTGTTTGTAAAAAATAATTTTTGCTCATAAATATTCATATTCAATAAATAATAAGAATATTCATGACTATTCTCTGGTGGTAGGATATTCATATCCGCCCGGATAGTGACCACCGTACACATGGTGTTAAACCTGCCATAGTTCCCCAAACACCGCGTTTGGATCGCGTTCCAGGATCAGCCAGTGTATATCCAGTTCCCCATAGGGGCTTGCACCATGACTTGATGGTTGGTTGAGGTGGGTATAGGGGTACATCCTTGTATCCCTGTGCATACATCGATTAAGCTAATGGGCAAGTCCGAAGGTCAATAATACGGGCCACCTGTCGTTTAGAATTGAACCGACAGCCACGACAGTCCTTGCACCGGCCGAAAGATGGCCAGCACTTGCCTCCACTCCTGAAGCGGGGACTGTCGAGCGTGCAATCTCCTCAATCGTACCTCCCCCCCAGTTGGGGGCGATCTCCTCGGAACCGGAGTTCCGCGTGCCACTCTTACGTCAGAACAAGTCAACACCAAACAGAACATGGAATAACAGCGGACTGCAAGCACTGGACTACACTCATCACCCCGACACATAAGCGTCCATACGACGTTAAGTTTCATAATGCCAAGAAATTTAAGCGGCTTTACTGTCCCTTAAAGTGGAACACAACAGTGCTTACATTAACTACTTGCCGGCAGTAATAGACTCAGCGATTATATCTACCCAGACGGCCATTCGCGTACTATAGCCTAAATCACCATTACTTCTTGTCGATGGGATAAACCCACAAAAGGTACAAAAACTTTATGAACGTGTTTAAGTTATAAGTTGGTTGCAAACTATTAATTAAGTTGATACCTGTACCTGTACTCTTATAAATATAAGATACGTGTAATTATCAATATAAAACAAAAACTTCCGATAAAAAAGCTACGAAACTAGTTGATGGCCTTGTGTCTGTTTTTTACCTACGAATTTGTTTAGTTGGATGGGAATACGCAATAAGATTTCACATCAAGTAAAAATTTAAATATTTTTTTCATTAAGCCAAATTAATTAACTTAAATTAATAATTTAAAGTTCTATTTTGCATAATCGTATATACGTATGGGGAATATACAATTAATTGTTTAAATAAAAATTACCGAATTTAATACTTCTAATTTACTACTACTTAAAGTTTTTTTATCCGAGCACCGCAAAGCACTACTACTACGACTACACTTAACACTACACCTAATGGTAAGTGCAGTGCAGCCAAAAAAACCAGCGGCCATGGACAAACAATAAGTTTATCGGTGGTCACCAAAATCATGCCGGACTGTATAATGACTCGGAAGAGGGAAGAAACAAATCGAGGGGCCTGCGCACCGATGAAGGCACAGGGATACAATGATGTACCCTTATACCCACCCCAAACAACCATCAAGTCGTGTCGCAAACCCCTCGGGAGAACCGGATATACACTGACTGATTCTGGAACGCGATCCACATAACGTGTGTGGGTCACTATGGCAGGTTTTAACACCATGTATACGGTGGTCAGTATCCAGGCGGATATGAATATCCTACCACCAGCTGAGTTAATGAATTGAGCAAAATAAAATTAATATCTCAATTTTAACTTAACGTGGGTTGAAACTTTATTGCATATTTGCATCCAGTTAAACCTTGTGTGACAATCACTTGGGTACAAGACTATGACAAGTAGACACGTTACTTAGTTTTGCGCTGCCTTCTAGACGGTGACATTCTCGGCTGCCGATCTAATAACATTATAACAACTCCGACATCTATAACAACTCCGACAAAACTCGGCAAGGTACGCTATTAAAGCTTCATTAACATGGGGAGAGTTTCTTATACGACATAGCAGAAAAATAACAGAAAATCGTCATTTACGCGGTCGCGTCATAGTATTATTTTTCCAACTTTATGACGCAGCCTCGTAAACAAGATTTTTTTTGTTACATTCTCGTTTGTTGCCCTTGTCATGTCATTCGAGCTTAAAGATTTTTATCTTAAGATTGATTTTGAATGATCTTATGTAAAAGGATTGTTTTTTTATTTCATTCATCAACAGAATTTGCGGACATTCTAAATCTAAACGCATTAACAATTTCTCAATAAATCAACCAAAACCGATTATTGTTACATTTATCGTGTGTTTAAAAAAAATGAATGGTCCTTTCCACCATAGACTTAAGGATATGATACTACTCTGTTATGAAGTTAACGAACCAAACTATAGGTTTCAAATTAAATTTATATAAAAAGTTTCAATACTTAGTTAAAATGTTTAGTTCAAAGGCTTCTTGAACATTGATCCAGGTTATGTGTCCGTCAGTGTCTTTAACTTACTTATTTATTGTTTTAGTACTGTGACGCAATGGATGGTGGTAAAGCGCCAAGAATCCCACTAAACGATGGCAACTCCATACCAGCCATGGGCCTCGGCACTTTCCTAGGATTTGATGAGGTAAAGTATAAAAATTATTGTATAATAAAGCAAGCTGTCAGCTTAACCTCTCGACATAATAGCAATAATTAAGTACAATAATCTGACACGTTTCAGAACGGTCCACTAAATCCTCAATCTAATGAAGTGGAAACAGCTGTCAAATGGGGCTTAGAGGCTGGTTATAGGTAAGTAAAAATAAGTTTGCTGCCAAGCAACAGTGTGTAAGCACTGTTGTGTTTCGGTTTGAAGGTCATTGAAGTCAGTGAAATTACTGGGCATTGTGAGACTAAACATGTTATATCTCGGGGTGACTAGCGCAGTTCAGTGCCATGCAGTGCTTTGTAATTCAAAGTTCTTCATTCAATCAAATAAAGTTAAATAAAACTTCTAAATCGGCTCCATTTATTTTGATGCTGGCATAGGAAAGTGATTACACACTTATATTATGAATAGTGCAGTGGAAATATAATCCCAAGTCAAAGATATTGCGTCCCTCGTGCATTATAATTCAAAGTTGTGTGTGGTGTTGCTTCTGTTTATGGGCAGGCGTGGCGCTTACTATCAGGCGCGCGCCTTGCTCGTCTCTTCATTCAATCAAATAAAAAAACGTTATATAGTCGGTCCCGACTGTTATCAACTGATAGCAGTCGTTAAGCCAAGTTGAAGGCCTTCGGGCGGCTTGAAAAACTTTGACACTAGATTAACTACTAACCATTGGATGTAAAATAGAATTAATTTAATAGCTATTACAATTATGTAATTGTTATACAATTAAGTTTCAAACCGCAAGAAGCTCGTACATCCTATCTACATTGTAAGCGTGACGCAAAACAACGTTGTGAATAATAAACCGCTTTGCTTTGTTTATTTATGAGTGACGTGACCACCAAGGCGCTCGCCGTATGGTAAAGCCACGGCGTGAGTTTTGAGTGGTAGAGCCACGCTGTAGACAGTTTTGTCTACAGCATGAATGGGCCGGCTCGACCGGGTCGTTACCACTGTCTCACAGAAAACCGACGTAAAGTAGCGGCTTGCTGTTGCGTTTCGTACGGTGAGTGAGATATTCGGAAGCCCAAATCCCCTCCCCTTCCCAATCCCTAATTGTCCCTTTCCTTTAAGGTCGGCAACGCGCCCATGATTCTTCTGGTGGTGGGCGTACATGGGTGACCCACTTGCTCGTTTGCCGGCCTATGCTATTAAAAAAAAATAACCGCCACGCCTGCCCATAAACAGAAGCAACACCACACAGAAATTTGAATTACAAAACACTGCGTGGCACTGAACTGCGCTCATCACCCCGAGACATAAGAAGTGTCATAGTGCCCAGTAATTTTCCTGACAACCTTTACGTATTAAAGTTTATTTATTATACTTATTTAAATTGATTTAAGGTTGATAGACACAGCAGCTTTGTATAACGACGAGGACCAGGTCGGCGCCGCCGTCCGATCATCAGGAGTGCCGCGGGAAAATATTTTCATTGTCACTAAGGTATTTCTATTTATCATCGTCATAGTGACGAAGCAGGATCTATGTTACATCCAAACAAATAAAAATTCAATTATAATAATTAATAATTTCGAAAGTAGAGCTTTGAGTGGTAGAGCCACGCTGTAGACAATTTTGTCTACAACATGAATAGGCTCCTCCGGGTCGTTACCACTGTCTCCGAGAAAACCGACGTAAAGTAGCGGCTTGCTCCTGCGTTTTGTTCTATATCTGATGGTAAGCGTAGTGCAGTCCAAAAAATCCAGCGACCATCGACAAACAATGAGTGCATCGGTAGTCACCAGAATCATGCTGGCCTGTATAAATGATTCTTCTCACTCCGATGAGGGAAGAAGCGAATCAAGTCGCCTGCAACAGGTTAGGTGGATGACCGATGGCACAAGGATAAAAGGATATACCCTTATGGGTATATCCTTAATATATATCCTTGATTGGGGGGGGTCTATACCCCTTCCCCCCAATCAACCATCAAGTCCTGTCGCAAGCACGGAAGAACCGGATTTACACTGGCTGATGCTGGAACGCGATCCACACAAGGCGTGCGGATCACTATGGCAGGTTTTAACATGTGATGCTGGAACGCGATCCACACAAGGCGTGTGGATCACTATGGCAGGTTTTAACATGTGATGCTGGAACGCGATCCACACAAGGCGTGAGGATCACTATGGCAGGTTTTAACATGGGTATGGTGGTTTTTATTACACCTTTAATATATTTTGTTTTTCAGTTGGGAGCAAACGAGCAGAGGAACGTTATTGAAAGCCTGCAGAAGTCATTACAACGTCTGAACATGTCCTACGTAGATTTGTACTTGATTCACACACCGATATCGTTTACTGTGAGTTACTTTATATTTAGTGGAGTAGTTACAAGGTGGTATGTCCCTCGTATGCGAGAGGCCGTCTGGGTTGGTTCCCTCTTCAGAGAGGGAAGAAGCAAATCGAGGGACCTGCGACAGGACAGGTGGATGACCGATGCAAGCACAGGGATACAAGGATGTAACCCTATATTCGCCCCAACCAACCATCAAGTTATGTCGCAAGCCCCTCGGGAGAACCGGATATACGATGACGACGATACGATGGACGAATATTTGCCGGACCTAAAAGCAAGTAAATTATGACAAGGGCAAGTGTAGTTTCTACTATCCATAACAGATATAAGTTCAAGTTACAAAAAAAGCCAAGTCTGAGCATTGGAGCTACACATTATTATATCGTCACGAAAGACAAAAATACTGAAGTGCCAATACATGAACTTTCCGGTAGAGCATTTTCAAGTTATATTTTTTACGAAAAATAAATCATAAACCATCTAATTAGTGTAGGCACGCCGGATCGACTGGGTTGTTATCCCTATCTCGCAAAAAACCGACGGAAATAGCGGCTTGCTGCTGCATTTCGTACAGGAAGTGAATATCAAATCCCTTAATTATCCCTTCCCTTTAAGATCGGCTACGCGCCTATGATTCTTCTAATATTGTAGGCGTACATGGGTGGTCGAGATCACTTACCATCAGGTGACCCACTTGCTCCACTTGACCCACTTGCAACGCTTTATCGTAAAGCTTACGTATTGACGCTTTAATATTTTTGCGTTTCCAACTACGATATCATTATTATTAAAACATTTGTCATCTAAGCCGACAAAATATATATTCGGGGATTTAATTTAATTAAAAAGATACCAATCTTAAATAATGGCCAGCTAATGACCTGATTTGAGGATAACGGTGCTGCTCTAATAAAAATTATTGATTTATCGATAATTTCACATCCTTGATTTGAAATATATCGCGTCGGTGTCTCGACAAAGACGAAGGTTGACTATGCATAATCGATATGGTTGTCACTGATACAATTGGATGCGAATATGCACCCACATCAAGTAAAAATGGACATAATAATTTTCATTTTTTAAATTCATTAACATAAATCAATAATATAAAGTTCTATTTTGCATAATCGCACATGGGGAATGTTTGGATATGCATGAATGGGCCGGCTCAACCGGGTCGTTACCACTATCTTACAGAAAACCGACATAAAGTAGCGGCTTTCTGCTGCATTTCGTACGGTGAGTGAGATATCCGTAGGCCCAAATCCCCTCCCTTCCCAATCCCTCAATTATCCATTCCTTTGAGGTCGAACACGTCTATGATTGTTCTAGTATGGTAGGCGTACATGGGCGGTGAAGATCACTGTCTGCACTGCCAGAATTCCCGCCAAAACTCCTATAAATATTTTTAATTGCAGCCCGACTTCTCAGGGTACGATGATATAGACTACGTCAACACGTGGAAACAAATGGAGACAGCTAAGAAAATGGGACTCGCCAAGTCGATTGGCATCTCAAACTTTAATATCAGCCAGATTGACAGACTGCTGGAGAACTGTCAGATAAAGCCGAGTGTATTGCAGGTTGAGGTAAGAAGATCATTGTCTTTTGACTTAGCTTTTACGAGTGGTAGAGCCACGTTGTAGACAGTTTTGTCTACAGCATGAATGGGTTGGCTCGACCGGGTCGTTACCACTGCCTCACAGAAAACCGACGTAAAGTAGCGGCTTGCTGCTGCGTTTTGTACGGTGAGTGAGATATCCGGAAGCCCAAATCCCCTCCCCTTCCCAATCCCTAATTATCCCTTTTCTTTAAGGTCGGCAACGCGCACATGATTCTTCTGGTGGTGGACGTACAAGGTCGGTGGAAATCACTTACCATCAGGTGACCCACTTGCTCGCCGGCCTATGCTATAAAAAAAAAGCTAGCTAAAGTGGCCAGCGGCAAAAATGTCAACTACTTTTGAAGCACTATTGTTATGACTATTATGTTGGGATGGCTAAAAAACTGGCTGCATAAGGTCTAGTCAGCACCAGATGAGATAAGATGCGATACCTTTCATCATTTTTTTTTGTTTGTACTTTCGATGTTTTTAAGAATTTTGTAATTTAATTTTTGCAAAAAACATCTTTATTATTATTATTTTATATTTTTCAAGATTATATTTTGTTAGAACTTACAAGGGGATCAGCTGATGTTAAGTGTTAAATCTCATATCCAATAGTCTGTCCGGATATGCAGCAGTGTGTCCCAAGTTTGATGCACTGGATACTAGTAATAGTAGACATTATATTCTAATATCTTGTCTCAGGGAAGATCGCAGTGCAATACCATGGAGTACTTTGTATTTCAGGGTTCTGGGTTATATTAAGACTATTGATAGGCTGGTGTAGCGTTACCACTTGCTCGTCTCATCATATATTAAAAAAACCTTATATATTAAATCAACGTGCCACAGAAAGGTGAGGTCAAATTTAAGCAACATATTATGGTGAACAATCTAAGTATTTCACAATTATAAGTATTTCACAATTTTAGACAACACTAAATAATAAAGAAATGAGCTTTTATCTCACTCCAGCATTGTTATTATCGCACACGCACTTCACTTAATTTATAGGGATGTGATCGATCTTATCGATCGTAACAAACGATGATTAAACTTAGCATGAAATTGTAGGATGTCTAGATTTTGATAAGATATGGTACACTCCCACTACATTGTTAGGTTAGACAGTATTTTTTTTATCCGAGCACAGCAAAGTGACTGCACTACACCTGATGATAAACGTAGTGCAGTCCAAAAAACCAGCAACCACCGACAAACAATGAGTTCATCGGTGGTCACCAGAATCATGCCGGCCTGTATAAATGCTTCCTCCCTCTTCGGAAAGGGAAAAAGCAAATCGAGGGGCCTGCGACAGGACAGGCGGCATGACCGATGCAGGCACAATAATACAAGAATGTACCCCTGTACCCGCCCCAACCAACCATCAAGTCATGTCACAAGCCCCTCGAGAGAACGGAATATACACTGGCTGACCCTGGAAAGCGACCCACACAAGGTGGGTCACTATGGCAGGTTTTAACACCAGTGTACGGTGGTCGCTATCCGGTCGGATACGAATATGCTTCCACCAGCAGTATGCAAATAACATCTGGAGTCGTATACTATATGGATTTTGTGGAGACTAGAAAGAATTTCCATGCTTTCCGGCGATTTTGCCATACCTATTATTGGAATCAAGTGTAACAGCTCGCGTGATAGGACCCACTTAATGACATCCGTGTTGCTTTACATCTGGTTTATCCAGTTGTAACTGTCCTTACACTTGAGGTTAATACCTCCTCAATTCATTATTTTGTCTCCCGCTTTGCTATGGAGGGAAGTGGACAATTAATACTTCCAACTCCTCCCTAACCTTCTATCTGATTAATTTCGTTGCAACGTCAACAAAAATGCGTGCCTCTGTTGATCCTGGTTCACAGGAGTTACATTGGCGGGTGTGTGGGCGGGATAGTCTCTACACTGTTAGGTGTATATAACGATCTTTAAATATCACACCTTTCCGTAACACATTGTACTCACGTATAATATTCTATGATTCTGTCATGAATCTATATTGCTGTTTAAGAAATCTCCAATCCAATTTACAAGGTGGTAGGTGCCTCGTATGCGAGAGGCCGTCTGGGTTGGTACCACCGCTTTGTCTGTTTCTGCCGCCAAGCAACAGTGTGTAAGCACTGTTTTGTTTCGGTTTGAAGGACATTGAACCCAGTGAGATTACTGGGCATTATGAGACTTAACATCTTATGTCTCGGGGTGACGAGCGCAGTTCAGTGCCATACAGTGCTTTGTAATTCAAAATTCTGTGTGGTGTTGCTTCTGTTTATGGGCAGACGCGGCGCTTACTCTCAGGCGAGCGCTTTGCTCGTCTCGTCATTTAATCAAATAAAAATACTATATATTCCAGGTGAATCTCAACTTCGGCCAAGACAAATTATTTGACCACTGCAAAAAGAATGACATTGTGGTGATGGCATACACGCCATTCGGTTCGCTGTTCGACGGTGACAGCCCAGCGCCACCACCTCGAGTTGACCATCCGACCCTCGTGAATATGGCTAAGAAGTACGGGAAGGGTGCTCCACAAATCGTCTTGAGGTATTTGGTAAGTGGACCTTCATAGTAGAAATTGATGAAAATAGATTTAATTGGTTTTATTATATTAAATTAGATTAATTAAGCAGTGGTAGCTCAGCGGGGAGTGGTAGAGATTGCCCAGACAAAAGTTCAGGTTTCGAAACCAGCCCCAAGATGCATCTCTGTCTTTTATAAGTTACGTGTGTATTCATTGTTAATTGTCACTTGCTTTTTTAAAAAAATAAATACACCCAACAATCACACACTTAGTCCTGAACCCACACTAGGTTTTCTTATATAGAGGACTTCGGTCCCACAACACCCAGATCTAAAACAAATATTTGTGGACCACACTTTAACGGTGAAGGAAACGTCGTAACGAAACCTGCATACCTAAGAACTCTCCATAGAATTTGGAAGAAGTTAGCTCTCATTCGTAGAGGAGGCCCGTCCCCGGCAATGAGACACTTAAATAAAGGGTTAGTATGTAACTTAATGCTATAGTTTATTGTGATAATAACACGGGGTTGAGCCGCGAATGAAAAGTAATGCTAATTAATAATACTAAAAAAATGTCACGTACATGATCCAACTCAAAAGCAAAATATCCTTGTCCACAAATAAAAAGATACGTTTATCTATATTGTAACATAGTGTATTTTTTTATTGCTGATAGTGATCTAGTGATGACTATTATCTATTTCATGTTTGATTTCAAGATAGTCGTTTAATCAGTCTTGGTTAAGTGCATGGAACAAATGTTAATGCCTTGCACCTTTATCGTGATTGATAAATATTAAAAATCGATTTGTTTATGGTGGTGACCATGATAATTACTACTGTAGACACGGATTTGGTTTCATAAGCCAGATTTTAGTCTAACAAACGTTTGAATTAGTTGAGCTCAGTTAAAAACTAATGTATAAGTATACAAGTATTATTGCTAATCAACTTATGAATTTCATTAAATATTAATTTATAATTAAGTATTAATTCAAACTATAGATCAAGAGATTCTCAGTCATGATAGTGGAATCGCCTAATTTTCATAGTGTTGCCAGACAAGTGATGACTATCGATAAATATACTCACGGGCACAGAAAGAAATACGATTCACTTAACTTTTAATAACTTATTGAAATAAAACTAATTTAAACGGATTTTATCGCGGTTTTTTATTAATTTTGATCCCGACGTTTCGAAGACTTTTCAGCCTTCGTGGTCACGGGGAGGACTGAGGTGTAGGTTGTCCAAAAATGTTAATGTTACAGTATCTACCTTCAATTTACAATTACAAAAATCTTTATGGTTTGGTCCGATCTACGCAGAAGGAGCTCACAGTGTCTTGAGGTCTGGCAATTGGTCTTTTGGGTTCCGATTTAATTAAATGTATAACCGGATCCCAGGCTTGTGCTAGCTTCCAACCATCTTCTCTATTGAAATTTGGATGTTTTTTGATTTCAATAGCCTCACGAATCATCCTAGGTAGGAATCGGTGTTCTTTAGCAAGGATTTGTGGTTTGTCGAATCTAAGATAATGATTGGAGCCTTCCTCAGAATGTTCAGCAACTGCAGACTTCGTAGAGCGTCGGTGTTTAACATCAGCTATGTGTTCTTTTACGCGGGTCCCTATGTTTCTTTTGGTTTGACCGATATAGGAGAGGCCACAGTCACAGTCGATTTTGTATACTCCCTGTTCCTGTAGAGGTATATGACACTTGACAGGTGGTAAAAATTGACTAATCTTCTTGGGCGGCTTGAAGTAAGTTTTAATTGAAGCACGCTTCAGTATGTAGCCAATCTTGTCTGTGACTCCTCTTACAAAAGGTAACACAACAGGTACACGTTCAACTGTGACTGGTTTCACTCGGTTTCTGTGACGACGGCGTGGAATTTGGAGCTTGTTGTCTCGCAGTACTTGCTTGACATGTTGCAGCTCGGCAGCCAGATGTTCCTCGTCACAGATTCCTTGTGCTCTCTGAAACAAAGATTTACCCTCGGTAGCTAACTGTTTTGGATGGTGGTGAGATTGACCATTCAGGTATTTATCTGTATGGGTCATTTTCCTGTATACAGTATGGCCTAAAGACTGATCAGGATTACGAATAACTAAAACATCTAAGAAAGGAAGAGATTTATTTTGTTCTAACTCCACAGTGAATTGTATTTTATTGTTGATGGAGTTAAGATGATCTAAAAATGTGACTGTGGCCTCTCCTATATCGGTCAAACCAAAAGAAACATAGGGACCCGCGTAAAAGAACACATAGCTGATGTTAAACACCGACGCTCTACGAAGTCTGCAGTTGCTGAACATTCTGAGGAAGGCTCCAATCATTATCTTAGATTCGACAAACCACAAATCCTTGCTAAAGAACACCGATTCCTACCTAGGATGATTCGTGAGGCTATTGAAATCAAAAAACATCCAAATTTCAATAGAGAAGATGGTTGGAAGCTAGCACAAGCCTGGGATCCGGTTATACATTTAATTAAATCGGAACCCAAAAGACCAATTGCCAGACCTCAAGACACTGTGAGCTCCTTCTGCGTAGATCGGACCAAACCATAAAGATTTTTGTAATTGTAAATTGAAGGTAGATACTGTAACATTAACATTTTTGGACAACCTACACCTCAGTCCTCCCCGTGACCACGAAGGCTGAAAAGTCTTCGAAACGTCGGGATCAAAATTAATAAAAAACCGCGATAAAATCCGTTTAAATTAGTTTTATTTCAATGAGTAACATTCGCGTAAACGTAAGAAATCATTTTAATAACTTGTAAAAGTTTCTTGCGAAGCTCCTCGTCTATGTCGCCGACGTCTATTGCCGCCACTGATTTTATCGAAGGTTAAGATGAACCGGTTGCCCGCACCGGTTCTAATCTGGCCCTCAGCCTCATTCCAGATTCACTTTTTCGCAGTGCCATTGCAATAACTTATGCATTAACTCAAAAACATTATTTTTCCAGATGCAAAGAGGTTTAGTTCCAATTCCTAAATCACTGAAGAAGAATCGAATTGAACAGAACATCGATCTCTTCGATTTCGAATTAACACCTGAAGAGATGACCGAACTTGGTAAGTACAATCTGCGAAACTAGGGTCAACTGGGGCTAGAATTTGGCTTTAAATTACATTGACAAGTAAAATGTCTACCGTCTATAGGCCTAGTACAAGTTTTGATAGTTTGCTAAAACGATGACAGTTTTCGTTTTCTCTCCATACATCGAGTAGTAGTAGCCACTAATGAGAACTATGATGAATTAAAATTGATTATTATGTTATTACATATTAGACGAATGTGACAGGCGGCGGCGTGAGGCTTTGTCATTATTGCTTATAATAAAAACATTAATGTATTAGACTGGCTCGGTGGCGCAGTTGTATTGCGTACGCGGTATGATTGCTGAGCTGAGGTCTCGGGTTTGATCCTTAGGTCCGATAAAGTGATATTGGGTTTTTCTTTCACGAAGTGCCCGGAGTCTGGAATTGTGCCCGGTATAGCGATAGGTTCGCTCCCTATCACGTCTTGGAACGGAAATAAGCTCGGTGAAATGTGGGTGTACGGGTTACACCTTTGCCTACCCCTTCGGGAATTACAGGCGCATATGTATGTTATGTTATTAATGTAATATTTATTTCAGGCAAATTCAACACCAACTACAGAAAAGTCTCTATGGAATTCTGGCAAGACCATGCATACTTTCCTTTTGAGAAGAAGGACAACCCTTTACCAGACCCATTCGGTTTTGGCAAAGGAAAAAAGTTAATCGTGAATTGACATTATTCAATACCAACAAGCATCGAAGATGACCATAAACATTAAGACGGAACTAAGATTGATCACCTTCGATATACAATTCGTCTACTATTGAGACATATGATCCAATAACAGACAGCAACACTGAAGATAGTACTATAGAAGAGGGCGATACAAATCATATAAAACACTATCTATCTATATTTATATCACACAGTGCAATAACTATTTAATCCGATATTGAACGATATCGTCAATATCCGTAATGTAGGCAATATTGCTACGTCGTTATCGTGCGGTTGGTATGACTAATACCCGCGCATGTCGAAGTATCGTTTTCAAATTGAAACTTCTTTAGAATCGTTGAGATTTTCAAACTCGATGAATCGATAATGCGACACGACAAAGAGACAAACATATTCATAAATTGCATTTAGTCTGCGAGAGAATAAAATAGATTACCAGTATGCTATTACGTATCCCCGCCGCGTACAACGAAGCCTTTGGAAAATGTGTTATAAACAACAGTTTAATACAGAAACGGTATAAGTAATATTATAATACAACACCTTAACAGAATCTTAGATTTATTATATCTTAGATTCCGACAAATGTAAAGATACTGAAATATATGGTTTCCATTATTTATCTGATATTCAAAATCGATGTACATATACGATTCAATATAGCCCTAAGCTGATATTACCTAAGCCTACTGTAAGATGCTAGATAAAAGCGATAAAATAATTGTGATTGTTTATCAATAAATTTTAAAATAAGAATAAGCGCTGTCTATTATTATTTTTGAAGTGAAACTTCTTTAGAATCGTTGTGATTTGAAACTCAATGAAACGAAAATGCGTCACGACAAAGAGAAACGTATTCATAAATAGGATTTAGCCTGCGAGATAATGGGATAGATTACAAGTATGCTATTACAAGTATGCTATGGGATAGATTACAAGTATGCTAAGTTAGTATATTATTCTTTGCGCCTGCGTACAACGAAGCCTTCGGTAAATGTGTCATCAACATCGTGGTCGAATTCACGTGTTTTATTTATATAATCGTCATAGGTTCCATTACACCTACATATGTGCGTTTACACATCCGTGATATTTTGACCGCACCGTAAAAGGTCGCCTCGCCGCGCCGCACCGAGAGATGTGGATGTTACACGTACTTTTTACGCTAATGTGGATGGATGGTGTAACATGTGTCTTTTTGCCCTGACTTATAACAAAAAATGTCAAAACCTGAAATAACATGACATGGCGAAAAGTTACAGGGGTCTCAGAGCGGATTGCTCCGTGGCATTAGGTCGTAGCTTTTGATAACCGTTCACCGTTCACACTTGAAAGTTTGTACTTGTGTTTGTCACAATCACGCCTCTCGAAGCGGCGTAATGACACAAGGGGAAAAACTTTTAGTACCAGCTCAACACTACTACTTTTTTATCGAATGAGAAAAGAAGGAGGCACAGGTGTGATGAGGAGTATTTATGCATCAATAGAATCAATGTAAAATAAAAAACAGAAGTAAAATTAACAAATGGTTTATTTTAACACATCATTTTTTTCATTTTCCATTTATCCTTAGAATACACAAAGCTTTTTAGAATCATAATAGCTGTATCTGTCAGAACTCAAATTTTCACCCACATATTACTAAGTGAAACTACCGCTCTTTTACTTCTTCTTTTTATTTATGGCTTTCGGAGTATTATGCATTTAGCCAGTGTCAAGTATAATGTATTCTCAAGTTATTTTTACAAGAACGATGAAACACGGGTGCGGTCGATTTCAAGGTCTTGTCGGAGTTTTGGTGTTAACTCCTTTCAGTCTGATTCTTAATTCACTTATTTCAATGTTTCCATACACTGTTCATCACCGTCAATGTTTATTGAACAAATCCACACCACATTTATACAACAAACACAACTTTCAACTAGTTTTTGAAATAAATTAAAATAAGCGATGAACCGCACTGTCGGAATTCCCGCCAAAACTCGCTCTTTTACTTATCCGTGTAAACGCGTCGATGATAGGGTTACCCGACGTCAGGATTCGGCCTGGTATGTAAGGATTTTTGGTCACTCGTCAGAATTCCGGCCTTGAAATTGTCAGGATTTTTGAATAATAAACACTTGTACTGAAAAAATATGTATTTAAAGGAGCTAGTTTTTTTTGGGAATAATCGACTATAATTTGATCAGATTGTAATAATCGCAATGAACAAACATAGGTACCATGAAACATATGGACAAAGACAATGTACATGTAATAAAAACGCGCGCAGTTGTGGTAAGTCAGAACTTTTCATCATAAGCTTAGTCGAAGATTAATGCGCACAAGTATGGACATAACTACGTTTCAAATTCCCGTTGTCATCTAGCCTAACAACACACTTAAAACTAAGTCACTCATAGAAATTATTAGCGGAACTGAGAAATATCGATAGCCAAAGGAACCTTTGCATCACCATGTACTGAAAAATAAAAAAAATAGCACAGTCGCTTCAGACATCCATTTTAGTTAAAGGCCTTTTTCAGTTCAAGGTGCTAGAATTCCAAAGGCCGTCCCAGTCCACCAAAGTTCCATAAACATTTTTTTTTCCTAGCACAGCAAATTGGCTAGAGTCTAATCGCCCGAGAAATGTAAACATATAACGACACACTTTTAAAAAAATTGCTACATATATATCGATAAAACAATTTAATATACGCCGAACCACGATTTCTCGCTAGCGGTCCTAGCAACGTAATGACCAAGGCAGCTTATCATTCTGCCAACAAATGCAATAGATGTGTACACTAGAAGACCTGTCATTTATAACCAAATAGCCCAAATACAATAAAAATCATTAAACATTGGGTGCACATATCTTTACATTTCTGAAATAGTTATGGTGATTAGACCTTACACTGCGCCAATGGTAAGTGCAGCGTAGTGAAATTGATACAAAGGTCGCTAAAATATTGTTTGTCGCGAGTTAGCCTAATTCTTATACACTATGAATTCTCCTTGTAGCTCGTCAACAGTCTGTACCACACACTTGGCATTGGCCTCATGGTCACACTGCTGGGTTACTTCGTTGAAAAACAGCCCATCAGCACAATACATAGCTTGTGGGACACCCGCCACACACCGCCAGTACCTTTGACAGTCACCTCTGAAAAAAAAACAAAATATTTTCACTGCTATTCTGCGCACAAAAACAACATTTGCTTAAGTTTTACAAATTAAAGCCACGCTGAACACACTTATCTGCATCATAAATGGGCCAGCTTGACTCTTTCACGGGACATCAACGTGAGTCGTGAAATGGCAGCCTAGAGAATTCGAAAATGTCCGAATTTCAGATTATGCTCCAAAATAGGGATGTTCTCGATTTTGCAAGACGGAATTCTGATCATAAAAATAATAATAACTACTTCTTTTTTGGACGGTAAGTCAGGTTAGTTATAAATCCTTTAAAATCTTTAACCCGTAACGAATTTAATCAAATAGAACCACAGGGAGGAGTTGGAAATATACATTTTTCCACTTCTCTCCGTAGCAAAGCGGGAGACAAAATAATGAACTAAGTAGGTATTAAACTGAAGTGTAAGGATATTTACATTTATATACTGGAGAATCTAGATATAAATCACCATGGCTGTTATTTACTGGATCCTATCATGCGAGCTGTCAAACTCAAATCTGTTAAGCAAGTATGACAGAAATTCCGGAATGCACGGAAATTCCTCCTAGTCTCCACAAGATCCATATAGTATGCAACTCCAGACGTGATCTGCATACTGTCTAACATCATGTCAGAGACTACACTGTCAAAGAGATTGTGTAAAGAAAGAAAGACATTAGGTAGGTATCGAGTCTTACTTGTAAGGTACTTGACGAGCCGCTGAGTCGGCCCTGTGACAGTTCAAGTCATGTGTCATGAACCTGGCGCTGACCGGCCCGTTGGGACGGACCGTGCCTGCCGCGTCGGCAGTCAATACCTCTGAAAACACACACCATTATTAATATGGTGTGAACTCATAGTTCCAAACTGTTCTTATGAGTGATAGAGCCACGATGTAAAGAATTTGTCTACATTATTTATAGTCCAGCTTTACTGACATCTTGCTGCAGCCTTTATTACAGTGAGTGGGATTTCCGGACAGCTAAATATCCCCTAATTCCCTCCCGTTAAGGTCGGGAACACCCTTGAATCTTCGGATGTTTTCGATGTTCATAGCCGGTGAAGATCATTTACCATCAAGTGTTTGTTAGTTACCCGACTCTGCTAAAGCTTTTATATACTTTATTATGACCCTATTTCAGCATAATATGTTTAAGGCTTTACCAACTATTAAACCTATATTATTATACTTATTGTATATACTGAAATTATCTGGAATGGAGAGGTCGTAATAACTACACATAAGCCTAGTGGTGTATTTATCTGAACTCTATCCCAAGAAAACAGAAGCTTTCGCCCTGCACTGGGACATAAGAAGCTCTTAAAAAACCATTATAGTCAATAAACTCACCAATAGGACCATTTTCTATTTCTTCGCCAAAGATACCGATAGTTTCTTCTCCGGAACCGAACCCTGATCCCTCCGTGTCTATGTCCTCCTTTGCCACTCTGAGCGTACAGTTGGCAGACCTTTTCCAATTACAGGTCTGAAAATCAATATATTTTTTATCTCGACTCAGCCAGCGTTCCGGAGGTATATTCCAGTGGACCGTCGAAAAAGCGTTGACTTGACGTAGATATGAGATCCACGATCTCACTACGAAGGATGCTCAAGATTAGGCGAACTGAAAGTATTTAAGTAGAAGGGCGGAACCTAGCACTAAACCAAAATAACGTCAGGCAGAAAGAAAAGATCCTGGCAAAGTAAAGTGACAGGTGACTGCACTGCACCTGATGGTAAATACAGTGCAAGCCAAATATAACTTCGACAGTTGTCTGAATTATGCCAGTCTGAAGTAACTGGATATACACCGGCTGACCCACTAGGAGTAAATTCCTTACCTGCTGTTCAAAGTCGAAGATCAGCCCACCACTGCACGCGAACTCCACTTCCTCACCGAAAGCACACATGAAGAACTTGGCGCAGTTGGTGAAGTGTGGGAGAAGCAGGAACACCTGGTGATTAATGATAATCATGAAGAACACACCCTTAGAAGTATAGAGATGATGGTTCCAATAATTTGTAAAAGAAGAAGAAAAATAATACACGGTGATGAGGTAGGTCTACTATCGATAATAGAGCCCTCTATTAAATAGTCTCTTATAGAAGGGGCCGTCTGTGTTGGTACCACCGTGTTGTCTTCTATTCTTCTTGTATTCTGCCGCCAACCATCGGTATGTAAGCTCTGGTGTGCCGATTTGAAGGACATTGAGCCAACGATTGAGCCATTGTGCTGGACATTACGAGACTGCCTCGGTGGCGCAGTTGTATTATGTACGCTATACGACTGCTGTGTTATAGTCTAGTGTTCTATCCCTGGTTCAGGTAAAAGTGATATTGAGTTTATCTATATAAAATGTTTAGTATCAGCCCGCAGTCTGGAATTATGCCGGGTGTGGCTGGCCGCCTACCATATCATACGAAAATACGTTCGGCGAAATGTGGATGTACTGTTTACACCTCTACCTACCCTTTCGGATATTACAGGCATGAGATAAGGACCCCTTCGCAGATGTTTTTAAAGTTAAGAGCATATTTACGACGGTTTTTAGCTATGCTTGAAGTAAATCGGTTTGGGAGTTTAGAAATCCAATAATACTAACGTGCCCTTCTGGATCGCATGTCAGGGTGTTAGGGTCGATTCCTTTAAAGGGTTTGAAACTATCATCCAACACGGCACTCTCCGTGGTAGTGGTGGTTGTGTTATTAGCAGTCGCTACCACTCCCACCAGGAACATGAAGCTTAAGATTTTACCTGTAAAGACAAGCAGAAATAACTGAATAGAGTTCTTGGCATAGGAAGTAGAAAGTATCAAGAAAGTAACAACTTTATCATGTAAATAAAACCTCTTAAAAACCGGCCAAGTGTGTACACGAGATTCTGTACCCACTCCTTGTTTTAACATTTGTATTTTTTATTATCAGTTAATATGTATTGAGTGATAGAACCACGCTGTTGACAGGTTAGTCTACAGCATGAATTGGCCGGCTCGACCGGGTCGCTACCACTGTCTCATAGAAAACAGACTTAAAGTAGCGGCTTGCTGCTGCGTTCGTACGGTTAGTAAGATATCCAGAGGCCTAAATCCCCCTCCCTTTCCTAATCCCTAATTATCCCTTTCCTTTAAGGTCGGCAACGCGCCCATGATTCTTTTGGTATTGTGGGCGTACATGGGCGGTGGAGATCACTTAACACCAGGTGACCCACGTGGTAGTTTCCGGCCTATGCTATAAAAAAACATTTCAACCGATTACGTAATATAATTTAGAAGATAAAGACCTTATAGATTTCTGTTAAATTGAAATAGCTTTATAATAAATTAGCATAAAGAATTCTTCACGTTATATGTGATATGGTGAATATTATAACGAATAATAAAAAAAAACATACAATAATGAATTTTAAGGGATACTTATACGGAAAACTCGATGAATTGGTCGAGTTACTTAGCCAGTTTTTTTATTTTTTGCATGAAGCGGTGTAAAATAGCTTTTTAGAATTAATGAAATTGCATATCGCACTATTACAAACAATGTTTTCCTTTTACATATTTTGCAAGCATTGTTTTTCATTTTATAAGATTCCGATAACTGATTCTGAAAAATCATGTCTACATTGGTTGCCACAATTTATTGTTATTAATAATTGTATTTAGATTAATTAAAAGATAATGTTAATACGAGTAGGTGCATAATTGATAGCGGCATGATGACGGTCATAAAAAAATATTACTTTGCTTTGAGTGTCAGATTATCGATATACTTATAATAAATGAATTGAAACTGAGTGGTAGAGCCACGCTGTAGGCAGTTTTGTCTACAGCATGAACGGGCCGGCTCGACCGGGTCGTTATCACAGTCTCACAGAAAACCGATGTAAAATAGCGGCTTACTGCTGGGTTTTGTACGGTGAGTGAGATATCCAAAAGCCCAAACCCCCTCCCTTAATTGTACCTTCCCTTTAAGGTCGGCGACGCGCCTATGATCATTCAAGTATTGTGGGCGTACATGGGCGGTGGAGATCACTTACCATTTGGTGTCCCAGTTGCTCGATCGCTGGTCTATGCTATATAAAAAAAAAGTGTGCGTGTACTAGTGTACACACGTAGGAAGTGAAATTTCTTTATGACCTTATTTTTGGAAAAATGATCTACTACATGCAACTTTACAAAAATAGGTTAAATAAAGTTAAATTAGATAAAGTTTAAACAAAGGCCTTTAATAATCATAGACATGAATACAAAAAAGAAGTGTGCGTCGACACAAGAAGTCCGGTCAAAATCCGCTCAAAGTCTGATCAAAGTCCGTCAAAGTCCTGTCTAAGTCCTTTCATGGTCCTGTCAAAGTCCGGTCAAAATCCGGTCAAAGTCCTGTCAAATTCCGGTTAAAGACCTGTCAAAGTTCGGTCAAAGCCCTGTCAAAGTCCGGTTAAAGACCCGTCAAAATCCGGTCATCTGGTCAAAATCCAGTCAAAGTCCTGTCAAAGATACTGGTGGGAGGATACTTGTATCCGACCGGATAGCGACCACCGTACACTGGTGCTAAAACCTGCCATAGTGGCCTACCTTGTGTGGGTCGCGTTCCAGGGTCAGCCAGTGTATATCCGGTTCTCCCCAGGGGGCTTGCCCCCTGATCCTAACCCTTTTACCATCCCTTTTCCTTTCCCTCCTCCTTGGCCCTTTGGCAGGCCGGCATGATCTTGCCGACCTGCGATGAACACATTGTTTATCGTTGGTCGACACTATTCTTGGATTGCGCTACACTTACCATCAGGTGTAGCCTAGTCACTTTGCCGAGCCAGGATAAAAAAAAAAGTCCGGTCAAAGCCCAGTTAAAGTCGGGTCAAAGTTTGGTCAAAGTCCGGTCAAAGCCTGGTTAAAGTCCGGTCAGAATCCGGTGAAAGCCCGGTCAAAGTCCGATGAAAGTCCTGTCAAGTCCAGTCAAAGTCTGGTCAAAATCCAGTCAAATTAAAAAATGTGACGCGTGCCGCGTAACGGAAACATGTGACGATTTTATTTTTCTAACGCCGATAAAGAAGTTTCACTTCAAAAATAATCGTACATAATTATTATGTTGTGAAACCGGTGAGGGCTGGGGTCGTCTGCAAATGCCTGTTCTGAGGTGCGCGACCAAGATATAAGATCGTGAAAACAGCGACACGTTCGCTTTGTATACAAAAAGGCATTTGGCTTTATCTAATTTTGTGCATTATTTTATATGTAACATACAATAATAAGAAAAAGAAACTTTTTAGCGAAAACTGAATTAAAATTGGGTAAAAAATAAGGCCGCAGTTCATGTTTTAAATATTGTTATGAGCAAAGGTGGGCGCGTAGTGGGAAAATCTCACTATCTCCCTCGCACGCGTCACGGTACATAATGGCGTGACCTGGACGTGACACGACATGTCATGCATTCTTTTTTTACCATTTGAAAACTACCCCTTCCAGCAGATTTAAATGACTTCTAAATGATGTATTTTTAACTTGATTTAAATGATTCCATCGATAACAAATTTAAGGCAACGTAACTTATCGATTTAAATAATAATAAAACAATCAAATACCCTAATAGACCGATGATTATCCATTTTTAAACATAAATAAATTATAGTAGAATGAAACCCATTGTAAAAGGAAGAGAATACAACAAAATTGATAGGAAAAATAAATTACGGGCGATCCGAGGTCGGGAAGTGGGAAGGGGGGGGCTTTTAAGGGTAAAAAACGGTTTATCTCGATTTCCGGAAAAACTACAAGTCCTATGGAAAAAAGTTAAATCGCAAAGTTGTAGGTAATAAAAAGATCTACAACTTTTGTACACACACTTTCTTCACATAACCTCAAAATATATGTGAAAAATTCAAATAACCGAGTTTTTTATTTTTATCTATTATAATAAATCATTTTTTTCACGAAATTTGGTGAAAACTTACCTTTTTGTATCCCAAATACACTGTAATTTTTTTGATTTAAAATATTTATTTTTGCACCTTATTTTGACTTAATATCGAAAAAGCAGCCTAATTTTCAAACGAAAATTCTCACGTCAAAATATGAGCTTTTTTAAAAAAGTCTGTTGATTTCTTGTTCATTGAATTCTCTACTTTCTCTTACAGAAACGAACTACTAAATAACAGGTAGTAAGGCCCAGACCCACCTAGCCCCTTCCCCACTTCTTTATGATGGGCTAAAATTTTCCGTAGATCACTCAGGTATATAAGTTATATTAAAATAACAATAAAGAGGCATCTACGCATATAATTTAAAGAAGATTCTACAACTTTCTCAAAATATTGTAGATATGTCTTATTAAATATTAACTTATAACTTTACATTTTCTGAACACATTTACCATAGTAATGTATATATTTTTTTACACTATCAGAAAGTAGAGAATTCAATGAACAAGAAATCAACAGACTTTTTTAAAAAAGCTCATATTTTGACGTGAGAATTTTCGTTTGAAAATTAGGCTGCTTTTTCGATATTAAGTCAAAATAAGGTGCAAAAATAAATATTTTAAATCAAAAAAATTACAGTGTATTTGGGATACAAAAAGGTAAGTTTTCACCAAATTTCGTGAAAAAAATGATTTATTATAATAGATAAAAATAAAAAACTCGGTTATTTGAATTTTTCACATATATTTTGAGGTTATGTGAAGAAAGTGTGTGTACAAAAGTTGTAGATCTTTTTATTACCTACAACTTTGCGATTTAACTTTTTTCCATAGGACTTGTAGTTTTTCCGGAAATCGAGATAAACCGTTTTTTACCCTTAAAAGCCCCCCCCCTTCCCACTTCCCGACCTCAGATCGCCCGTAATTTATTTTTCCTATAAATTTTGTTGTATTCTCTTCCTTTTACAATGGGTTTCATTCTACTATAAATTTGTTTCTATTTTTACCATTTTCAACCGGATAATCATCGGTCTATAATGTCGGTATAGGTAGGAACGTTTCGACGTATGCGATCAAGAAGGCGCGACCGTTTTTAAGCAATTTCGTACAAAGCAAACGTGTCGCTATCGCCTAACACGCGTCACACGCTGCGGTCTGTTTTAGTCGTAGGTTTTAGTAATCAACATCTAATTCATCATATTTATCACATGTTACAATGCCTACAGAATACCGACGTAATGCGATTACTTTGAATTTTGCGATTAGCTACATGAGTAGCACCGGTTCTTGACATTTGAATTAAACCCTATCAATATGTATACTAATAAAATAATCTTTCCTATCTTCTATCAACTATCTAGAGAATGTGGTAGAATTTGAAAGTTCGTTTTCTTTGTAAACTAAGCATTTATTGTTTGTTTTGTCAATTTGTCTTTTTTTTTCGTTTTTAGTGTGCCTCTGTGATCTGTTTGTCTGTCTGTCTATCTATAGTATTTATAATAAATTATAGTACACGTTCATTATTTTTAATTTAACTTTAATAAAGTACATAATTGTAGTCATTAAAATCAACACCAGGTATGGCAAAATTTACTCCTCTTCTAAGTTTATCAGTTCCTTAATATTACTATTAGCTAGATCTTCATCCTTGGCATTTAACCTCATCGACATATCCTCAGTAGAAATAAAATCAGTACAATTCCCACTTTTGCTACCGCTGTTGATAGCGTCACAAGACAATAATATGGCGTCTATGGATTGCCAGTTTGTTTCGTATTTTAGTCTTGGTAAGGTTCACTTTACTGAATATTCGTTCGCAGTCGGCATTTGCATGTGGAAGTACTACAATCTAGGACATCATCACATAATCGGGGAATCCCCGGCCATCAACAGAGAAAACAAGAATTCGGTCGGATACACGCACGGTCGAAATATTCATATGACGTAAAACTAGGCATTCGGGATTTTTTTTTAAATTATAGTATTTTAGCGTACTATCCTTAGATGTGGATAGTATATAGTACAAAGGGCGAAATTATAGTATAAATACTATAATAATTATAGGGGAAGTACGTACAAAATGACATATGGTTTTGTTTTTGGGTCATAAGTCTTTATTGGTAAATCACAGCACTGCCATATTTTACACTAATCATCTTTGGTTCTTTGTCTATTAAATCTAACAAGCATTTATAGAATAAAAATAATAGGAAAAAAAATATTATTATTTTAATTGAGGTCATCCTAAATCCATTTTGTCCATATGCTATGGACATAATGGCATATTACATATGGACAAAATGATATACACGTTGAAGCTATAAAATTACTGACAAAATTCACAAATAAAACGCTTGGCTCGTTTAGGAACGTCAGCGCAAGAAGCGTGAGCCCAATGCGAACAATTTAAGTATCGCAACCAGTCCTCTCCAGGCATAGATCGGGAAAAGAGATCATTGCAATATATGCATGGGCAGTCCTGTTCATCATCTTAAGAATTGTTACGAAAATTTTATTCTTTACTATCGTTTTCAAATCAAGTTTTAGTAATATTTCGTCACCTCTTCTCTGGCGGAACTTTAAGCATTTTTTTCGATTTAATTGCCTGCATATTGGAGTGGAAGATAAAATTGATGAGGTTTACCGAGTCTTAGGCTTACGTTTTCCTAATCCACGTATAAAACGTCCTTTTGGGACTGGAGAAATCTCGTCAATAGGGACATTAAGAGTAGAGGACGATGGCTGTTCTTCATTAGCAGCAGATGGGTGATTTTGATTTAAAGAACTTAATATAAGTTCTTGGACAGTATTTCCTGACGGAACCTAACATGAATTGTCGGCTTGTTGTTTGGTAGGTGATTCAATTTCAACTATATTATTATCTTTAGGTGCCACGGCACGGGATCTCTCTAACTGACATTGAGTTTGTGTAGTTACAACCACCTGAAGAACGTCTGTTCCAGGACACAAAAATAAACCGTCATGCTGCTATATAGATAGCCCACCTATAGAAACTGGACCAGGAGTCGTTCCCTGATGATGTTGCTCATTGGAGCCGTCTTCCAGCGGTATGTTTGTAGTCTCCGCAGGTTCGTACATATAATCGGGATATATTTCAGGATTTAGAGGCCAAATACCAGTGCTTTTAAATCCGTGACAACCTTTTTGCAATGTAGCTGCCTTGCCATATGCTTCTAATTCTTGAATCGACCCTCGCGTCAATTCAAACAAACGAGATTCAAGTAATTTCAAATGCTGAACAAATTGTCTTTCCACATCAGGTGGAAAAGTAGATTTCCAACATCCAAGACCCTTTTAACTGGACTCCAAAGTTTTGTTACAACCCAAAGCATGCCTTCGAAGCGTGGCTTACAGGATACCAAATGTTTTAGATCTTAATAGCCAGCCCATTTTATTATTTCGAATAGCTTCTATAGCTTTCTGCATTAATTCTACACATACACATGCCTATGTCATTATGTCCGTTACCTATGTATGTTATTTTGTCCGTATGTCGTTATAAAAAAACAAAATTCTAAAATAAATACAAACAGGATATTTTTTAAGGAAACAATTATTGGAATGCAACATTAATTCCTTAAAGAATTAAATAAATGCTACACAAATAGACACAATAGAGAAAAACTTAACATTTACACAAAATATATGTTGTAAGGAAAAAAAACTCATAACGTGCCCAAAATTGTCATCGGCTATGGCACCGGGGCGAATGAGAGCAGTGCGTTCACGTTTTGGCAGGTTTTTAAAAGTCGTTCGGGTTATGTGATGCGGTTGGCAGTTGTGCCCTTGAGTTCACCAATTTCGAAATATAACACCTATGTCATTTTGTACGTATATGTCGTTTTGTACGTATTTCCCCTAGTACAAAATCCAACCCTGCCCTCGACTCTATCTCTATTGGTAACATTGGCATATGCTAAGTGTCATGGCATTGCGGTTCATATTATAATAATTTATTACATAAACTAGATAAAATTTGTGTTTATTTTATAAAAGCGGATTTGTGCAAGTAACATTGACGGTGATTAATGGTTTTACTTAAGGCCTCTCTTAAAGCACGCCATTGAGCCCGATCCTCGGCTCTACTCATTCAACTATTACCAATTATATTATAACGGTTTATGGAAACATTTAAATAGATGATGTTTGGCCACGGGCATTGATCGATTCGCTTGAAGAAAGCGGTCTAAGAAGCATTGTACTGAAATAAATTAACACCAAAATTCCGGCAAGACATTGAAATCGATCGCACTCGTTGTTTTATCGTGCTGTTACGATAATTGAATAGTAATAAATATTTAAGATGTGCTTAAAAGACAAGTATCTAGGGCCGTAAACTAATTTATAAAAAAACGCCTCAGACACAGTAATACCAGAATATAACTTTTGTAACTTTATATGTAACTTTGAGGTTCGTCACGTGATGAGAAAACACGCATAAATTACTAAAATACTGTAACGGAATAGTTGCCTATAATAAATAATATACATTATTTTATACGCAACAAAAATTAATACGAAAAAGAACATTTTCTGTTAAAACACAATCAAAATTGGTTCAAAAATGAGCCCGTAAATGATTTTAAATATTAGTATGGGCAAAGGTGGGTGCGTAGTGGGGACATTTCACTATCATTCTAGGACTTTTTTTTTACTAGCCCTGTATTATATACGTCCCACTACTGGGCACGGGCCTCCTCTACTGAATGAGAGGGATTAGGCCTTAGTCCACCACGCTGGCCTAATGCGGGTTGGCAGAATTCACATACCTTCGAAAATCTTATCGAGTTCTCAGGTATACAGGTTTCATGTTTTTATACAGGTCTCGATGTTTCCTTCACCGTTAAAGCAAGCGATACATAATTAACAATTATTCTAGGACTTATCAATAATCTTATGAAATTAAATGACTGAAGACTTGGCAGCATGGTCTACGACCTTAGCCGGTTCCAGTAAGGTTCAAATAAAACAAAAAAAAATGGAGCTGTCTTGTTTGTTATTGTGGTAATTGTGGTTACAAATGCAAATTCAAATTGTTTCAAAAAACCAAAATTAAGCTAATCGTGATTTAGGATGTCTTCGGATTCTGACGACGATTGCTACGGCAAAATAGCTCAAAAGCTACAGTCAATGAAAAGCAACTACCAAGGAGACAAGATAAAGACAAAAAATTTACTAGATGATAGCTCCGATGTAAATCTGAAGAATAATTTAACTACGAAAGAGAATGAACTGCCTGCAACAAGCTTAAACCAGGCAAACTTCGACGTAGATGACACAAAAGACATAACTTTAGACAGCATCATTGAACAAAACAGTAAAAAGCGTAAAACAAGATCGCGAACGAAAAAAGACAATGACGACGTATTGTATGTTCCTGATGAGCCAGTGGGCAGAGGACGTCGCAGACAGAGTAAACGGAACACTTTGCAAGCGACTGAGAGACTGGCAGCTCGCTTCACAGAGCTTGTTTCTCAGGCAAGTGCCTATCTTGCTGGTAATAGCTCAACAAGCACCGGGCGTGGGAGCACTCCGTCGCGGAGGCGGGGTGCAAGGGGGAGCGGGAGAGGACGGGGTCGGGCCCGCGGGGGAGGCCAGAATAAAACGAGATACAACCAAAATAATTTAGGTACAAATAATTTCAACATCTTCCATTATAGTGTAGGGAATACAACAGAGTATGAGGACTTGTCTGACAAACAAGACATATTTCCTAACAAACCTGCAGATGTCATTATTATAGATGACAACTTGGATAACACCTTTGACGATCCTCTGGATAACGAAGAGTTATCTGTAAAAGTTTACTGGCAGAGTAGTGAAATTTTCAAATTCCCACTAAGGAGGTTTCAAAAGTTCACACAAATATATGATTACTTTGCATCCAAGGAGAATGTGACGAAGGAAAAATTATTTTTTACATATAACGATGTAATGTTGAATGCGGAAGATACTCCTGAGACAATCAAATATAATATATGTAAATTTATCGATGGCGGCATCGTCAATCAAAGTCTTAGTCCGTTGAAGAAAAAACCCAAGCATGAAATTATAAATGGCATTAAACTGAAGTTCCAATGTCAGAATATGAAGAAACCATATGAAACTGTGATACAATCAGATGAGAAACTGTCTATAGTATTTATGAAATGTGCAGAACATTTAGAAAAACCAATAGAAAAGTTGAAGTTTTATTTTGATGGGGATTTGATATCCGGTAAATATATTTTTGATACTAAAACATATAACAATATTAAATTCACTGTCACCTATGTGACTCGAGTGGTAGAGCCACACTATAGAGAGTTTTTTCCATAGCATGATTGGCCTGCTCGACTGGGTTGTTACCACTATCTCACAAGGAACCAATGAAAAGTAACAGCTTGCTGTTGTGTTTCCTATGGTAAGTGAGACACACAGAGACCAAATCACCCTCCCAATCCTTTAATTATCCCTTCTCATTAAGATTGGAAACAGGTCCATGATTCTTCTGGTATTACAGGCATTCATGGATGGTAGAGATCACTTACCATTATTAGTTAACCCCACTTTCTTGCTTGGAGGCCATTACTATAAAAACAACTTATGAATAAAAACAATTGTTTATACTCAATACTAATACTCAGGATACTATATTAGTATTGTTCAATAGAAGAAAAATATCATTTTTTAAGAGTTATTACTAACACCTCTCTTTTATGATTGATCACATACAAAAATGCATACATACATACACAGACTTGTTATTTCTGTGAATACTTTAATCACTGTATTGTTATTTTATATTTTGGAATGTGAGATCATTATCAAGACTATTCACTTTCTATTTGTCCCAAATAGCACATATTTGGGCATAGTTGATGGCATCAGTGGCTTTCAGGGTCATAAAATTGTTACCAGGTGGTATATCCCTCACATGCAAGGAACTGTCTAGGTAGGTACCACAGCTTTATCTATTTCTGTCGCTGAGCAGCAGTGTGTAAGCACTATTGTGTTCCAGTTTTGTGTTCCAAGGACATTAAAGCCAGTGAAATTAAATTGTAAAATTTATAATTTTTTATTATATCCCTATGTTTTTTTATAGCAAGATGGATGCATGATTCTCCAAACGTTTATTCCGGCTTGTTCCATAGTAAAATTGTGTCTAAATTGAACAGGATTTTAATCATTTATGATATCAAAAGACAATTATATACAGGGCAACTTTAGTTTTTGATTTGACTTTGGAAGCCGTGGACCTATAACAAAACCCATATAACATATATCATTTGCTTATATTATATGGTACCTAAATAATTTGGACTGCCTCGGTAGCACAGTTGTTGGCGGTATGACTGCTGAGCTGAGGTCTCGGGTTCCCCAGGTTGCGTAAAGTGATATTGGTTTTTTCTATCACGCAAAGTTCAGTATCAGCTCGGAGTCTGAAATTGTGCCCGGTATGGCGATAGGCTCGCCCCCTATCACATCATGGGATGGATATACGATCGGCGAAATGTGGGTATTTCACACCTCTTCCTACCCTTTCGACGATTACAGGCGTGAGTGCGTGTGACCTAAATAATTGTAAAAGCACACAACATAATCTGTATTTAAAATTATAACAGTTTCGACTTCCTACATTTTTTTTTTATTGTCTTGATAGGCAGACGAGCAAGCGGCCCGCCTGATGGTAAGCGGTCACCGCCGCTCAAGGACATCGGCAATGCCAGGGGCACAGCCAAGCCGCTGCCTACCACAATCACTGCTATCATAATGACTAACATATTATCAATTACAAATAATTCTGAAAAACCATTTCTTGTTTACGTTTTAATTGTTTGTCTTAACTACTAGGAATTTAGTACTGAGGCGTAAACAAAGTCAAAATGTCGTTTGTTTGTCATTAATAATGACAATTTATATACAATACCTACGAATATTGAAGTCATGCGCTTCGGTGATTTCGGAAACGAGAACTTTTGATGAATTTGTAATGATTATTGGATATGGACCTGTTACAATATTCGATTAAGCAATTATTTGTAACCCCCGACAAAAAGAGGGGTGATTTCCTTTGTCTGTTGGTCTGTCTGGTCTCTAGCGGCTTGCTGTTGCGTTTCGTACGTTAAAGAGATATCCAGAGGCCGAAATCCCATTCCCCTACCCTATTGCCAAATTAGCCCTCTAAAGCAACCATGATCTTTAAATATTCTGGATGCTCATGGGCGGTGGAGATAACTAAAGCGTAACTTTTTTTTAAGTAACCGGGCTGTGAATGAGCGACCGCGTATTCAAACACCACACGGAAATGAGTGATAGAGCCAGAATGGGCCGGTTCGACCGGGTCCTTACCACTGTCTCACAGAAAATCGACGTAAAGTAGCGGCTTGCTGCAGCGTTTCGTACGGTGAATGAGATATCCAGAGGCCCAAATCCCCCTCCCTTTCCCAATCCCTTAATTATCCCTTTCCCTTAAGGTCGGCAAAGCGCCCATGATTCTTCTGTCTTTATAGGCGTATATGGGTGGTGGAGATCACTTACGATCAGATGACTCACTTGCTATATAAAAAAAAATGTTTGCGTGATCCATAAATATTTGTCTCGGGTCTGCTTATTGAGAGACTGTGATGCGTATGTTAGTGTGGATTATGTGTGGATGTTGGGGTGTATTTATTTATTTTATACAATGGTCTAATTTATAATGCGGCACCTAACTCCAAAAATACTTATGGTGAATGAAAAAAAACTAATTTAAAAAATACATTGTTACAGGTAAAAACACTGCCAATGATTTGGAGCTGGAAGGAGGCGAATGTATTGATGTTGTAGTTATTAGCTGATGAATTTGATATTATAAATAGTTTATATTTTATAAATACTGGTTTCTTTTTATGGTTTAGGGCTTACTGCTTGGGGTTTCGTCAAACAGCGAACGGGGCGGGACGGCAACGCGACGGTGACGGGACGTGAGCAGTTGTAAGACATTAGTCAATATAAAAAATGACACATAACCGTCGCGCTCGACGCTCGCCTACGTACCTAGTCCCGTCAGCGTCGCGTTGCCGTCCCGCCCCGTCGGCTGTTTGACGAAAGCCTTAGGGAAAAGATCTGTAAATGTAACGACTCCTAGATCTTTGCGATACAAGCCTGCGTGCCTAGTCAAATGTCTCGAAAAAAGTACTGTACACAATTTAACGTAATTATAATACTAGCCCTGTATTATACACGTCCCACTGCTGGACATTGACCTCCTCTACTGAATGAAGGGGTTTTAGTCCACCAAGGTGGTCTAATACGAGTAGGCAGACTTCACATACTGTCGAAATTCTTGCGAAAAACTTCTGTGTTATGCAGGTTATGATGTTTCCTTCGCCGTTAAAGCAAATTATAATTAATAATACACACGTTAGTTAGAAATTTAGGGGAGCATGTTAAAGCTGCGGCTCAATTTACTACTTTTTTATCCGAGCACGGCAAAGTGACTGCACTACACCTGATGGTAAGCGTAATGCAGTCCAAAAAAAAAAAATAGATACCACCGATCGACAATTAGTTTATCGGTGGTCACCAGAATCATGCAGACCTGTATAAATGCTTCTTCCCTCTTCGGAGAGAGAAGAAGCAAATCGAGAGGCCTGCGACAAGACAGGCGGATGACCGATTCAGGCATGGTGATACAAGGATGTACCCCTATACCCGCCGCAACCAACCATCAAGTCGTGTCGCAAACCCCTCGGAAGAACCGGATTACTAAAGAATTATGTACGCCCAAATTGACGGGCCTGAAGTTCGTACCACGCGACGTCGTGGGCTCGGATATAGTCTTCAGAGCGTGAAGCGAAGCTCGCGAAAGTGAACAACTTCAGTGCGGTCAAGTTATTTGGCGCATATTTATTCTTTATTATGGCTACATCATTGCTCTATGATTTCGCCAATATAGAGGTAGGAAAAGACACGGTTTTGTTTTTTGAAAAGGTTTACATAAGACTATTGAGCAGTGTTTGTAGTGATGAATTCTCATAGTGCGCATATATACCTAATACTCCACGGCAACTCAACCTAGAATCTAGTCCAGTGTTTCCCAACCTTTTTTAGGCCATGCCCCCTTAACATTTTTTTGTTAAATTTGTCACCGATATCTAACATTACATTTAAATAACTCAAAGCGAAAGGGTTAAAGTCGTGTCGAGTCCATTTTTAAATTGCCCCCTTAACTATACTAATTGCCCCCTGTGGGGCGTGGGCCCCACGTTGGGAAACACTGGTCTAGTCTGTCAGAATCGTAATGTAAGAAAGGGTCAAGGATAAAAGACTTTTGACACCTGGTGATTACAAAAAGCACTAAAAACCTCATTTGTATTCACAACGGATGTTTCTACGAGGGCGCACATTGTGTTTGTCACAAATAGCACATAAGAATATTTAATACAAGGGGTCTTAAATAGGATTAATTTTAGGTTCCCATGACACAGTCATATCACTCGGTTCGAGACCGCTTATTTATGTTTACTCAATGATTTCACAAATTTAACCATGACTTGTTTTTTATAGTATAGGCCGGCGAACGAACAAGTGGGTCACCTGATGATAAGTGATCTCCACCGCCCATGTACGCCCTCAATACCAGACCAATCATGGGCGCGTTGCCGACCTTAAAGAAAAGGGATAATTAAGGCATTGGTAAGGGACAAATCTCCCTCGATTTGGGCGTCCGGATATTTCACTCGTCCTTCGAAACGCAGCAGCAAGCCGCTACTTTACGTCGGTTTTCTGTGCGACAGCGGTAACGACCCGGTCGAGCCGACCCAATCATGCTATAGACAAAACTGTCTACAGCGTAGCTCTACCACAAAAGATGATGTTATAGTACCATAATATAGTTCTAAAGCAATCAATAGACAATAGACGTAGACATCTTTAAAAAAGTATAGATTAGATTCTATCGTAATTGCAACGTGAAAATCTAATGGAATTATTTAGCGCCAAATAATCTATCGCTCAACTATCGCGGTAATCTTGTTTCTTGTTAGAAACATTAATTGCCTACTAATATCTATGGCATATCAGCGATTATTGTGTTAGAAGATAAGTGGGGAAAATTCTCAAAAAATGTGAAGTAAAGTGCGTATTTGGTTGTCAAAGCCAATGATAGGTAACAGTTTACATCCAACTATTAAATAAGGAAAATGTAAACTTTTTAACGTCTCTATAGGAAAACCAGTTAGCGACCCACCTGATAGGCGGTTACCACCGCTCATGGACATCGGCAATGTCGGAGGCACAGTCGGCTTGGCTGAATGAATCGATTTTTTTTTATAACACTGGCCTCAGAAAAACCTTTTGCGAGTATAAGCTCGAACTTCTAAATATTATGCAACAAAACAATAAAAACAATATATTTTTGTTCGCATCTTACTGATTCCTTTTTAAATAAATAAAAAATCTAACTAAAATAAAATCAGCCCACAATTTCTCTTTCAGAGTGTGTAATTTATGATAATATATTTGATATAAATTATGTAGTACAACTAAGATGAATTTGTTAAAGCATAGTATATAGAAAACGATTGATTCTCTTATTTATTGTTGTTCCCAGTTGTTTCTAGAATATTAATGATAAATTGATAAAAATACTCCAACATAAAGAAAAAATACAATTTTTACCCACGCCTATAATTTAATGAAATTGTGAATTGCGATGAATATTTTATGTTAGGTTTACGGCTAATATAATAATATAATATGTTCTGCTGAATCACTCAACAATTATTTTATTGTATAAATTCGTTTTATTGCGCTTCTCCTATTTTACACGTTTTCAAAAATAGCTTTGTCCTCTATTCCTCTAGCAACATAAATTTAATTGATGTAGGGATCTTTGCAGCCAAAAATCAAATAGTAATTTCCGTTGTTATACAAAATCAATTACTTTTTTTTAAATAAAATCTTATTCTATGTTTAGCACCTTTTTTATTTTATATTTCTAGAAAAAGTAAAAAAAATATTTTATTTAAGTATTTTTTAAGATATAATTAGGCTTTTAATTATTTTGTGTAATTTATTAATTTAAATGTTTAACTATAACATAAATTACTTACCTATCATTATCGTAATTAAATATTCAAGAAGTCACAACACAAATTAAAAAACTGAAAGTAACTAACTAGCAACACACACTGAAACTTTAAACTGAGCGCCAAAACCATCTAAAAAATATTCTGCCCTTTTTTTCTTTATAAACTTCAGTTTGGTGATAGCATATATTATCGTATAGCTGCGGGTTTGCCCGCGTGATTATTGTTCCTGAAAACCGCCAAATACTAGACTTTTTTTTATCCGAGCACGGCAAAGTGACTGCACTACACCTGATGGTAAGCGTAGTGCAGTCCAAAACACCAGCCAACACCACGACTGCCAACAAACAATGAGTTTATCGGTGGCCACCAGAGTCATGCCGGCCTGTATAAATGCTTCTTCCCTCTTCGGAGAGGAAAGAAGCAAATCAAGGGGCCTGCGACAGGACAGGCGGATGACCGAAGCAGGCACAGTAATACAAGAATACCCCTATGCCCGCCCCAATCAACCATCAAGTCATGTCGCAAGCCCCTCGGGAGAACCGGATATACACTAGGTGATCATGGAACGCGATCCACACAAGGCGTGTGAATCACTATGGCAGGTTTTAACACCATGTGTACGGTGGTCGCTATCCGGGCGGATATGAATATCCTACCACCAGCAAGACTAAAAGAGAGAATCATCATGTGTCACATCATACGAAGGTAATAAGCTAAGCGAAGCGTAGTTGTACTTCTGCCAATCCCTCCTGGAATATAGGTGTTAGGTCAAACAGCTGAAACTTTATTAAAAGCATTCTCCTACAATGTAGGACCTACATACACGTCATATCCGCCATAAAAAAATTCTCATGACTGTATGTCGCGTCATTACAATCTTCTCAATACTTCCGCAGCAAAATATTGTAGGGAGCATCACAAAACCACGCCGAATAATCATCCAATAACGTCAAGCCGGCATAATTCTGATGACCGTCGAGAGATGCGATCCGCCGCTCCCCATTATAGTTTGACTGCACTGTATTTATCAGGTCCAGTATATTAAAGTTGTCAAGCCAGGATAAAAAAATGTGTCCGGATAGTCGATATTCACGCGGTACAAACACTACAAGATATAGTATTAAATCTTCACTATTGTTGAGTTTTAAGATATCCGGAGGCCCTAATCCCCTACCCTTCCCAACCCCTAATTACCCCTTTAAAGTCGGCAACGCGCTCATGATTCTTCTAGTATTTGGGCGTACATGGGCAGTGGATATATTTACCATCAGGTGACCCACTTGCTTGTTTGCCGGCCTATGCTATAAAAAAGGTACACCTAACTTATACAAATTTAAAAACCTCTGTGCTACGTAAAGTAACAAACAGACAAACAACCTTTTAATTGTGTAAATAAAAAAACAATACAAAAGTAATTATATAGATAATGTTACTAAACAGTAATAGGCTTTATCGCAATGACAATAAGTATTATTAATATTAGTTGATTAGCTTCATACGATGAAATCTATAAGGAAGAAAAGTTAATAATAATTATTAAATGTTATCGGTTGATAGCATGAGATATCGTTGTACTTTTTTTTCTTTTATGCCGTATGTGGAAGACCAAGGATGTCACCGAGTGATTGAAATAGACCTATTTACAAATAAGTAGAATAAATCGTTTATGGTGGTAAAGCCACGCTGTAAACAGTTTTGTCTACATGAATGGGCCGGCTCGATCGAGCCGTTGGCCGGGCTGTCTCACAGAAAACCGACGTAAAGTAGCGGCTTGCTGCTGCGTTTCGAACAATGAGTGAAATATCCGGACGCCTAAATCCACCTAGTAACAGCGGGGATTGGGACGGACTGTCGAGACAAAAGTCGCAGGTTCGAAACCAGCCACAAGAGCATACATCTCTGACTTTTCTAAGTCACGTGTATATTAATTGTTAATTATCGCTTGCTTTAACGGTGAAGGAAACATCGCGAGGAAACCTGCATACCTGAGAACTCGAAAGATTTTTCGAAGTATGTAAAGTCTACCAACCCGCATTAGGCCAGCGTGATGGACTAAGGCCTAACCCCTCTCATTCAGTAGAAGAGGCCCGTGCCTAACAGTGGGACATGTATAATACAGGGTTCGTAAAAAAAAAAAAAACCACCTCGCCTTACTAATCTCTTAATTAGGTACGGCAACGCATTTATAATTCTTCTGGTATTGTGGGCGTACATGGGCGGTGGAGATCATCAGGTGACCCGCTTAGGTACTCATTTGTCGGCCTATTCTATAAAGAAATCTAGTGATTTAGGTTATATGCGTTTTTTTAAAGTGGTCTATGAGAAATAAAGTCTACGAACCTCGTGTCTTAAGGCTTGTTTAAATCAATGATTAAGGATGATGTTTAAATATACATTGCGATTTCGTATCCAACGTCGCCGCTAATCATAGTGACAACGAATATCGTCCGACCCGGCGACGTAAGGGCGCGTTTATATGACAAGGAATCCCACCGCGTTGCGGCCGCGCGGCGATCGCGCGGCGGCCGCGCGGGCGCCTCGCTCGAATCACTCGTAACTCTCGTAAAAACTAATGTAAACTCTATTGACTAAGCCATAATGTTTAATTCTTCGCAACGCTCCAACCACGCGGCGACTGCGCGATCGTGTAAACGCGAGCGCGGCGGCTGCGCGCCGGTCGCGTGGTCGCCGCGCGGCTGGTTACTCACAAAGAATTTCAACGTTAAGTCCTAGTTAATAAGACATACATTTGCTATGCACGAAATTTTTCGCGTCGTCTAACCGCAGCCTAAAGTTAAGAGTTCGATACTGCCATGCATAATTGCTTCTCATATTTACAAAATAATTTAACAACAACAATCTAACACAACAAAACAAATGATAAATAATATTTTAATCATAATTCATTGTCTTTAACTGCACACTAATTTTATCTGTAGCGGTCGACCTACATCTGTAGATTGCATTTTTTATTAATACGATCGGGCCATCGTCTCAAGGTTTTCTGATAAATAAATATTGTTTATTTTTATGTCAATCATAATAACTTGTTCTTTTGTTTTCTTCTTTATTGTCTACACATTTTGGTAATCTACTGTCTTGCAATATTTATTTGTAATGACTGCCTCGGTGCCGCATTTGTTTTGAGTACGCGGTACAATTGCTGTGCTGAGGTCTCGGGTTCGATCCCCGTGTCGGGTATAAGTGATATTGGGTTCTTCTATCACGAAATGCTCAGTATCAACCCGGAGTCTAGAATTGTACCCATTATGACGATAGGCTGACCCTTAATCGTATCATGGGGCGGAAATAAACACGGCGAAATGTGGATGTTGCACCCATGGGTGTATACATACTAAGTGCACCATAGTTGCACCCCTGCTTACACCTTCGGGGATTACTAGCTTGTGTAATGTATTTATGTATTAAATGTAAGGGCGCCTAAAGTCCCGGACCCGAAAGTCCCGTGGAGCTGTACAGCCGACTAACGTTAGGCTTACAGCAAGCGTCAAACACAAAAAAGAAAATGTAAGAGTTTAGGCCTTTAAACATGATTCGTGTTCAGTGGGTGCTGGTGGATGCTATTCTCAATTATTTAAGATTATTCGGACTGCGCCGTATAGAATCCATTAGTAAAGTAAGCCCACTGAGTTTGTTTCGCCGGGTCTACTCAGGCTGGGTCGCCTTGGATCCGTTGGTAGTTTTAAAATACGTGACGTTTCGATGCCCATTGGCCTTATTGACACCCCTTATAAAGTATTACACTGTTGGACTTATTCCTTAGATAAAAAAATATTGTAAATGAATCAGAATAAACTGATTTAGTGTCATTGTCCGGAGTGGTGCTGATGATCCTATATATAATAAGTATAGATACATAAGTTGATATTATTTCTGATACACAACTTTCTTCTGTTTACGTACTACCTTGTTATAAGCGTTATTTTGATTGCTTACAATCTACATGATCATTAAACGATTTCATTCTTTAGTTGATTCACTTGTGGCGTTTCCGAACGCCAGGTGATGTTTCCAAACGCCTCTTTTTGTTCTTTGGAGTCCAATTTTATTATTGTCTATGACAAGGGGATTAATAGGCAAAAATATTGTTAGTAAAAAAACATGTAGTAGAGAAAACAAAGTATTATTTACTGTGCGCCAATATCACTGCTTTCCCTTATTAATCTGTGACCAATATAAAATGTGACCTACTGCCTAACACGAGTGTTTTGTTTAATTGAAAGGCCGATTGTACACGACCGAAATATACAGCGTGGTATTTCGGGGCTCGGTCACTTAGCGCCCTACACATCCCCGCACACTCAAAAATTCGATCTACCTACTTATTTATTTTAAAGATTTTATATTTTTTTAACATGTAGGTAATCTACACATATATAATTATATGTCGGACTGACGTCTGACTGACGGATTCATCAACGCAGAGTCTAAATGGCTGGGGCTACAAACTTGAAATTTTGACAGTAGATGCCTTTTATGTTGGGATCCAATAATGAAGGATTTTTATAAATTTCACCGCTAAGGTAAAAAAAGGACATAAACGGTTGTATGGAAAAACGCCATTCAAAGCCGCAAGCAAATATTAGTGAAATATATCCTTGTCTACAAGCATTATTATCTATCCTCCAAAGATTTTGTTAGATGACCATCTAAATTTATCATGGTAATGTTCCAGGATGTGGTTGCTATATTTTTACGAAAATAAAATAAATTGAACGTAACAGAATTTGTTAGTTTAAACAGCTGGAGCATAGTTTTTTTAAGAAAATGAGCAAAATAAAAACCCAATAAAATGTTATTAATAACTTTGATCATGATGTTATCAACCAGACGCTTATAAGATCACGTACGTGATCTATGACTGATAACGGCTGTTTACGATTACAACTCGAGAAACTTCGTGAGTGCTTATTTTCAGATCGAATCGAATAAACAAACGAACATCGAATTCATCGAAATTTCCAAGAGTAAGGCTGCCTGTCCATTGATGCGGTGCGAGGCAGCGGAGCGGAGCGAGCAAGTATTGCGGAGCGGAGTTGCAGACTGTGTCTGTCCATTGACGCGGAGCGAGGCAGCGGAGCGGAGAGAGCGAGTATTGCGGAACGGAGTTGCGGACTGTGCGAAGCTCGGCCGAGTTCACGCGACGAGTAATTTAATCGGAGATGCCTCCGATGCTCCGCTCCACCGCCTCGCTCTGCTGCCTCGCTCCACTACTCCGCACTGTTACCACGCGCCGCTTCCGAAATTGTATGAATTTTTAAACTAGCTCGCAAATCCCTGTCCACTGGAGCTGAGCGGAGATTGTATGCAATCCTATTGGTTAATATTTCTCCATTTCTCCGCTCCGCAGCCTAGCTCCGCTTCAGTGGACAGGCAGCCTAAGGCCCCGTTTTTTTTATTATATGGCTAGGGTTTACTCGCGACTCCGCCCGCGTGAAAGTTACAAATTCTTGTGCCATTCATGTATGAATTTTCGAATCGAAAACTCAAATACAAATTGTGATTGCTCAACATAGGGTTTGAATCCATGACCTCACGATTTCTCAGCCTTAGTAGTAGCAGAGACTAGTAATAGTACTAGTACTACTAGACTAGTAGTAACTAAAATAACTTGTCTCTAGTATACAGTTGCCACAAGATCAATGAGGCAAAAAATTATTGAATTAATGCCAGATATACTCCAGGAATGTGGCTTAAGATATTTAAGTCATATTTTGAGGAAACCAAAGGGGTACGTCTATCTGTCTGAGCCTGAGCCAGAGGCAGATCGAACCCTGCACTCGTACGACCCCGCAGACGGATCAACGTTGGCTCGACGTAATAAAGAGAGGTTTGAGAGCCAATATTTACAGCCTCCGTGACGCAGAGGGCGAGTGGCCGGCTGTGAAGCGAGAGACCGCGGGTTCGATCCCCGCACCAAGACAGATGATTGTGTGATCCGCAATAATTGTTTCGGGGTCTGGGTGTTGTGAGACCGAAAGTCTCTCGTAGTTCCTAATACCCACGACACGTATCTTACTGTGGGGTCAGGACTATGTATGTGACTGTTGGGTGTATTTATTTATTATTATTTATCAATGTTCTTATTAAAGAGGATGCTAGAGGATGCTCAAGAACGGGCCTAGTGGCAGCTTTTAGTAGGAAGACGGACCCTGCCACTGGGCTGAATAAAATGATGAAATACCCACCATAGTGGCTCGTTCAGGCAAGTCGCGTTCACTCGCGTTCTAGGACCATCCAATGTGTATTCTGTAACTTCATTCCAGCATAATTCTACCGACCGTCAAGGGACGCAATATCTCTCGACGGTCGACATTGTATTTGGACTGCACTGTACTTAACACCAGGTCCAGTGAAGTCAATTTGTCGTATCAGAATAAAAAAACACAGGGTTGCACTCCGGGAGTGCCGGCAGAAGTGAAAACTTGAACATTAACGTTGTGCATTTTTGAATATTTTGGAATGGTTAGGGAATAATTTAGCACGAATTGCTTTACTTATCAGTATAAAAGCACTATCATTTATGTGGTTAAATTCAATTTTCATTTATTGCGCTATCGTACACAAAAATGACTTATATTGCATAAAAATGCCGCGCCTGTGGTCTACTTTCCCTCCGTCTTACGAATGTTCGATCAGGTCACGTGTCCTGACGCGAGTTTAACATTTTATACCCATCCCAAGAAAAGTGCTCAACGCCGCTAAAGAAGTTTTCACTTCAAAAATTCGGGATAACGCCACGTAAATAAACGCTGTAATCAGATTATTATTTTATTATCTATCCGTTATTTTGGTGAGTATTTTTCAGTCGACAAGTTCGCAAAAACTTATCTCTATCAACAAAATAGATCTTTCTCTATAATCAACACTACTTAAGAAAACCTTTTAAAGATAGCAAAGTTTAAATCTGTATGAGTAATTATTATTAGTGATATCTTTAAATCAACGACTAAAAATATTTTAGTAACACCTCTATCTAACTAATGCAAATTCTATCTGATGGCAATTAATCACAACCCATTAAAACCCACACTTCCAAAGGGCTCGTTGGTGTATTAAGCTGGCGTTTGAGTAAAGGAACGAGGGATAAATAGAAAAAGACTTGTAGAGCTTCCAATATCCAATAATCCTTTTCTAGTTAGTCGATTTCACCACATGAAACTGGATTCCGAACTCCACTCTGCTTCTTTATTGTTGCTATAGCTATTGGTAGGTAGCTACTGCTGGCTATGTAGTACATATATAGCGAATAGCGATAGAAGAAAATAATTGTACAATGAATCAGGGAGTTACGAATGCACTATAGGTAAACGTCTTCGTGAAATGCAGAAAAAGATCGGTATGTCAAAACTTATACAATGTAGGAAAAGCGAACTAGACGCATCTCTACCTAGCTAGCTCTAGCTTTGTATTGTACAGTTTCACTGCTTCTATTCTACTAATGAGAGGGGTTAGGCTAAGGCCAGGCGAAACCTGGATATCTTTCTTATTTTTACAAATTCTACCTCTTTCTAGATCTAAATGATCAAGGCCTTTGATATATTTTAGAGTAAATTGCAAGTACCTTAAGAATAAAAAATAATTTGAATACTCGCTTTATTTATTACTCTTCAATTCTAGTATTTATTGTCGTTCCCATATCTAATACAATTTCCGGCTCAATGTAAATACATTGAGCCGGAAACTGTAATCCATATTTTATTAGTTTAATACCGTCTATAAATTAAAAGACGTAATAAAACGTAATTTATTAACACGTCCAATGTTTTTAATAATCTAGCAACGTTATCGAAGAGCACTAATTATTATTACTTTATTACATCAAAGGATATTTTTATTAGATTAATAAAGATTAGTTCTAATAACATAATATTATAATATTTCAACGGTCGAAGTCACGTTCCTCTACGAAAGTAAATTAGCGACTTTCTGGCAAAAAAGGAATTCTCGTGTATGAGGAGACTGATGAAGTGAAAGAAACTTAAGAAAGAAGTTTAGACCGCAATTAGCGCTCTGTAGTCTCAACCCATCCCAATTGAAATATGCACACACAAACTTACTCGATTGCGGTCATGCATATGTACGGTTGTGATGGGATATTCATATCCGCCTGGATAGCGATCACCATACACACGGTGTTAAAACCTACCACAGTGACCCACACCTTGTGTGTATCGCGTTCCAGGATTAGCCAGTGTGTATCCGGTTCTCCTAGTTGGTTCGGGCGGGTATTGGAGTAAATCCTTGTATCCTTGTGCCGGCATCAGATATTCGCCTGTCGGTAGGCTCATTGATTTGCTTGTTTCCTTCATGTTGGTGTGAAGAAGCATTTTTACAGGCCGGCATGATTCTGGTGACCATCGATAAACTCATTTTTTGTCTGTGGTCGCTGGTTTTTTGGATGGCACTGCGCTTACCATCAGGTACAGTGCAGTCACTTTGCCGTGCTCAGATAAAAGAAACGCCTTAAGTATTTGTTTTGTCTAGACGACGGTTTAAAGGTATTTTACATTATGACCCACGGGAGCGGAGCAGGAACAAGCACTAGTCACTCAAAACATTGAATTTTTTCACACTAAAAACCCTAACAAGGCGGGTCCCTCGTATGCGAGAGGCCGTCTGGGTTGGCACCACCGCTTTATCTATTTCTGCCGCCAAGCAACAGTATCTTCTTGTGTCAGTATCGTCTTCTATAACATCTTATGTTTCAGGGTGTCGAGCGCAGTTCAGTGCCATGCTGTGTTTTGTAATTTAAAGTTCTGTGTGGTGTTGCTTCTGTTTATGGGCATGCGTGGCGCTTACCATCATGCGAGCGCGTTGCTCGTCTCGTCATTCAATAAATAAAATAAAAAAAAAACAATTTTTGCAAGGTTATGTTTATTTACAAAAGTACACAATAAATGATAATGCTCGTGTAGGTAAATTTAACTAAATTAAAATCAAACATCTAGATCTTAATCTAGAGATATGTATCAGCAATCAAAGAAAACTATACTCGTACTATGTTACAATATCAGATAAACAAATTAATTTAAGTTATTGATAGACATTTCTAGGGAAACTAATAGGTATGCCTACACGATGCGAAGTGGTCACGTGGTCGATGATAGATTACTATATTTTGTATACAATCCTATACACCTCTATCCTCTGGATATAAGTACAAAGTACGTACAGTAATAAGTACATACGTAGACTCACGCCTGTTTCCCATAGACGTAGGCAGAGTAGAGACAACGGATTTCCACTTCTCACAATCCTTGCACATGTCTTTGGTGTTACCTTTAGTTCGTCCATGCCAACACATGTTACAGAATGATTCGGCTTGCAGTTTTGACGACCAGCCGCCTGTTTTACCTCAACCCCTCTGGGGAGAAAACACCCAGATCCGAAACAGATATTTGTCGCGAAATCGAATCCGCGGCCTCTCGCTTCACAGCAGGCTACTCGCATACTGCGTCACGGAGGCTATCAACCTCCCTTACTTCTAGTTTAAATAAATAAATACATACCCATAGTCCTCTAAGGGTTGAGAGCGCCTAGAGCGCTCGCCCGAAAGTCCCGTATAGTCCCAGTCGCCCCCAGGTGGCAATTGGGAAAAAAATCCCAATTGCCACCAGGGGGCAATCCATGTCGGGGCGACTGGGACTATACCGAAAGTCCGATGAAGCTGTAGAAAGCCGACTCGCGTCAGGCTAACAGCATAACGTCGAACCGAAAAAAAAACAGTCCTGACCGACGTAAAGCAATGACTTGCTGCTGCATTTTGTACGGTGCGGAGTACTACGGAGGCCCGAATCCCCCTCCCTTTCCTATAATTAAGTATTCAGGTACTGTGGGTGTCCATGGACGGCATAAGATCACTCATCATCAGGTAATCCATTTTCACGCTTGCCGGCCTATGCTGCATGAAAAATATTTCCATTTAATTTCTCACATATCGTCGTTGCGACTTCAAAACCTCCTATGCGTCAAAATAACAATTATGAGAAAATCGATAAAAACCGTCTACTGAAAAAAATATAAGGGCATCAATGAAAAATAAAAATACAGATAATTACTGTATACTATTCTTATTTATCTCTTAATGATTTTGATTTCAAAAAAATTGTGATTGTATTATAAAAATATTTTTTTTCTTTTATTGAGCACATAGGAGATTTTAATTGCGCTTTTTATGTCAGATCAGAGGTTTTGAATTAAAATATATCTATAAATATTAATAAAAAACGAATGTATTATTAATTAAAAGAGTGTTTATTTAAACAAGAACTTTCACCTGTCTTTGAATTCAAATCACAAGTAATAAGAATCTAAAGGAAAATAATTTGGAATACAAATTTAAATTAAAATAAACAATACTGCAGGCATTTAAGTTCCCTGATTGTACTAAAGAATTGTAAAAAGGATGGTAATCTTGATCAATCCCCTGTTGCAATAGCTGTAATTGCGTAAATTTGTTTTCAGTAATATTTTATGGAGACATATACAATCGGTTTGGTGATACTAGGCCCCTTTGGTTACATCTTCGTTGTGGTAGTATAGTCCACTCATCAATATGACTCAATCTATAAAGTACTAGCTGTGCCCGCGAACTTCGTTTCGCCATTAAAAAGCTTCCATACAAACTTGCATCCCCTATTTAGCCCTTTAGGGGTTGAAATTTAAAGAAAAAAATACCCTATGTTTAACCCTGGGTCATCAATTATATTTGTGCCAAAATTCATTGAAATCGGTTCTGCGGTTTAGATTTTTCATACAAACTTTGATCCTCTTTTTAAACCCTTCAAGGGTTGATTTTTTGAAAAACATAGTAGCCTACGTCCTATTCTGATGTATAAGCTATATTATTGTAAAGGGTCATTAAAATCCATTCAGTAGTTTTTACGTGAAAGAGTAACAAATATACATACATCCATCCATCCATACTTACAAACTTTCGCGTTTATAATATTAGCTTTTGCTCGCGGCTCCGCCCGCGTGATCTGCTTTTACCGGGATAAAAAGTAGCCTATGTCTTATTCTGATTTATAAGCTATATTATTGTAAAGTTTCATTAAAATCTATTCAGTAGTTTTTACGTGAAAGAGTAACAAACATCCATCCATCCATCCATCCATACTTACAAACTTTCGCGTTTATAATATTAGTAGGATTAGTAGGATAGATCCATCCGGTAAACATTTAAGACCCCTGTTGTCTACCACGACTTCAGGTTTGATTCCAATGCTTCAAAATTGAGGAAGAAATCATAATGAATTGATTTGACGTCGTAGGGATGTTGTGGTCTAGATTGTCTCATCCGGATTACATAATCACTGGGGCCATATATGGGGGGTCTAATATATTTCTCAATGGTAGAATGTACACTATCAACCTCCATCACTGTGTGCCCTTTTTCTAGGTATAACTGTTCAATATTAATTGTCATCTTTTAGGCCTTTCGGTTTCGGTTTTGACGTGCGCACCCATCAGAAATAATGATGATACGTTTTGTCGAAGGTGGTACATTTTGACAATAATCTATTAAGCAAGAAGTATACTCGTTTGCGGTAACATTACCGTCTGCTTCGTAACAAAAATAAATTTTAACATCTTTTGGTAATGCATTATAAACTGTGAAGTTATGGCACTGTAACTTCAATTTATAGTACGCTGAACTAGCCAACAACTTTGGAGCAAGCAAAACGCTTTGCACATCAACTGTTATAACTACAACCTCTTCATCTGCACTAGCTATAGCATTCCTTTTAGCCTCACGAGCTTCGTTTTTCTTCGCGATATGATTTTCATATTCTACTCTAGAAATATCACCAGTTAAAACTGCATACTCTAGAAATATTACCAGTTAAAACTGCATGCATAAATAACTGCAGCAGGTATCACATTGATCTTTCCGCGGTTGATGAATGCCAATATTTTTTTGGGAAAGGACAATTGATAAAATCTAGCACACATCTATCTATGTCTATCTATCTATCTAACACATAGGATATTTTACAAACCAAGTTTTAGTGAGTGTTCCCATAGGAGATTTTGTAAATCGTAAATAAAATACGATTAAAACGTCATACGCACATGAGAATTTTTGCATACGATGCAGCTTTAAATTTTGAGTCGAATGGTATTAAAAAGTCAATTTCACTAAAAGTGACACATAAGAGTTTTTGAAGTCGCAACGACGATATGTAAGTACCTATTTTTTCCGAGGGTCATAAAATAAAACAAATAATAATCTCATTAAATACTTTAATAGATTAAACATTCGGATACTTATTACTATTCTAAATCGAATATTTTGATCGCTATATCACTTATCTAAGCATTTATTCGATATAATAACTAAATTTTACTTACCTACCCTTATAACATCGATAATAAACAAATTGGGGACTTCAATGCAAGAGTTGGTACTGATTTTGACGCCTGGCCTAATACCATTGGAAGGCATGGGATAGGAAACATGAATAGCAATGGACACCTCTTGCTTAGTTTTTGTGCCCAGTTTGGGCTCTCCATAACTAACACCTTTTTCCGACTCCCTACAAAATATAAAGCGACCTGGATGCATCCTCGATCAAAACATTGGCACATGATCGACTATGCCATAGTGCGCCGTAGAGACATCTCTCAGGTCCAGATCACTCGAGTTATGCGTGGGGCTAACTGCTGGACTGATCATCAACTTGTATTCACCAAGTTAAGGCTGCGTATTCATCTCCCCCGAAGACGAAATCTTGTTAAAACTGTTAATACGGCAGTTGATGGCCTTCAAAATATGGAAAAAAGGGAGTCTTATATTCAAGCTCTGGACGAGGGCCTCGATCAGTTAATAATTGAGCACGGTGATCTCGATAAGGCCTGGCAGAATCTAACATCTATCGTAACTGAGGTCAGCATAAGTGTCTTAGGCCGTAAAGATAAGAAGCATGAAGACTGGTTTGATGAAAATGACCAAATATTTTCTGATGCGCTAAAAAGTCATCGCGAATTACTCAACAAGCAGCACAATAAACATCACGATTGCAGTCTACTTTTGCAGATCCGAGAGAGTAATAATAAAATCAGAAAACTAACACGAGATATCAAGGACAGGTGGTGGCAAGAAAAAGCTAATTTTTTGCAGTGGCTAGTAGACACCAATCAACTCAGTGCTTTCTATAACGATATTCGCAGGATAACGGGCACCGCAAATAACACGAAAGTACCCTTAAAATCACTTGATGGAATACCCATGACCAGCAAGGATGATGTCCTAAAGCGTTGGGCTCAATATTTTAACAACCTTCTCAATACTGACCGATCTGCAGACTTGAATTTTATTGACTCTCTTCCTAATGATCCGCCTAAATGGGAACTACTTGATCCTCCAACACAAAGTGAAGTCATTACTGCAATCAAACAACAACAGAATAGGAAAGCAGCAGGGGTCGATAACATCTATAGTGAAATGCTAAAGTACGGAGGCGAAAAACTACATAATATATTGTGGAAACTGTTTTTACGTATGTGGACAGAAGAACAGCTACCTAAGTCCTTTAAGATCTCGCGGATTTGTCCACTATATAAGGGCAGGGGTGATCGCTCTGATTGTAACTCATATCGGGGTATCTCTCTTTTGTCTGTGCCCGGAAAGATCTTCGCCAGAATTCTTCTTAATCGCCTGTTGCCACTATCAGAAGCAATCCTACCAGAATCCCAATTTGGATTTCGGCCGGAGAGAGGGACTTGTGAAGCAATCTTCTCAGCCCGACAGCTTATTGAGAAAAGTAGAGAACAAGAGCAACCTCTGTACTTATGCTTCGTTGATCTTGAGAAAGCATTCGACAGTGTCCCTCGCAATGCCCTTTGGTCGATTTTGATTAAATTGGGTTGCCCGGACAGACTTGTTAGACTGCTGCGACTTCTCCATGATGACATGGTTTGTTATGTTGCAGCGGACGGCGAACAATCCAATTCTTTCTCTGTTAGCTGCGGAGTTAAGCAAGGTTGCGTTTTGGCTCCGACGTTGTTCGCATTATACTTTGCTGTCGTTGTTCGTGAAGCAGTACAATATTTGTCTGAGGGTGTTCGCATTCGATTCCGTATTGATGGAGGGCTATTCAATCTAGCCAGACTAAAGGCAAAAACTAAAACCTCTACCGCCATAATAACTGAACTTATGTATGCCGACGACTTGTGTTTTGTCAGTGAGTCTTTGAATGGTCTACAACATCTTATGACGAGACTTAACGAGGCATGCATTAAATTTGGACTCAAAATAAATGTCAAGAAAACCGAGCTGATGGCAACAGGGGTTTATGGCAATGTACCATTTAATGTTTGTCTCGGTGATACCACACTGAGCCAAGTGGAAAAGTTTAAATATCTTGGTAGCACAATAACATCTAAGTGTGACCTTGAATCAGAGATAAATAGCAGAATTGGAGCTGCCGCTGCTACTTTCGGCAAACTGCGCTCCAAGGTATTTCGGTCACACGACCTCAAACTATCTACCAAGGTAAAAGTTTACATGGCGGTAGTTTTGCCAAACTTACTTTATGCATCGGAAACATGGGTTCTATACCGGAAACACATAAAGGCACTTGACAGGTTCCACATAGGGTGCCTACGAGATATAATGAACATTCGATGGCAAGACAGAGTCAGAAACACGAATGTCCTTCGTCGCGCTAACGTTGGTGGTATCGAAGCCTACCTTATGAGGCGCCAGTTACGTTGGAGTGGGCACGTGTCACGCATGTCGGATGACAGAATTGCGAAGCGCATCTTCTTTTCAGAACTCTTTCAAGGCAAACGCAAATCAGGTGGGCAATACCTGAGGTACAAAGACGTTCTGAAGAGACATATGAAAAAATGTCATATTGATCCATCTCGTTGGGAAGTAAAAGCAGCTCAGCGCCCGGAGTGGAGAAGACTTATTAACCAACACGTGTCTGACTTTGAAACAGCTAGATGTGTCGATATAGACCAAAAACGTGACGCTAAAAAAGCCAGACCATCTGCGACCATACCGTGTAATTTTGTAAACGGTGTCTTGACCTGCCCAAATTGTAGCAGAACTTTTACTGCAAAAATCGGGTACATTAGTCACATACGAGCACACCGTCGGAGGGCTGAACAACAAGCCTCGGCGTCATCTCAATAAATAAATCTCCTATCAGTAATTAGAGCCTGAAACAGTCGCTGTGGCCGAAACCGGCTAAGAAGTCATCAATAAACACCTAAACGCGAGCATTCACATAGGTACTTCCGGCCATAGATAGCATAGACCGGATGTTGGCCAATATTTCGACCATAAATACAACACTGTATAGAAATTAAATAAACCTCTTTGAAGACCATAAACGCACTTTCAAGACAATTTAATTATTAAATTGTAATTTTTGCAGCGAAGTATAATATATTTTTAAAAATATTATCGCGTCTTCCAAAAAGTATCAAAACTGTCCCACCGCTGGGCGTGGGCTTCATATCATAATAACCTTTATTATTTTTATGACTTCAAATAGACCTTTTTTACAAAAACATCTAATTACAAATACAAAAATAAATAAATTCAAACAAAAACATTATTCATATCACTTAAAATTTTCTCAAACAATCCTAACAATATATAAATACTTTAATATGCGAATGCTCTTTAATTTTATGTTATTCATACAGTCGCATTAAAACAATTGTTATATCCCGTCCAATGCCGGTCACTATGCATCTCTATTTTGACGCACTCTTTTGCTGCCATGGTTAATAATAAGTAAGACGAAATAAGCTGCCTCATGCCTCGTCTTGAGGCATATTTAGACTGCTCAAATTGATACATCCTTCTCCGGTAAACGCACGGTTTTTTTACGCACAGCTGATAGCCCGACTCAGGTCTGCTGTATTCAGCTTTACCGGACTTTTGGGTGAGCGCTTTAGGTCCTCTCAACCGGTTAGGAATGATGCTCATTTAAGCGCGACAAAAGCAAGGTTGCCAATTATTTTTTTATAATTTTACTCCGTTCCCAATACGTAGGAGGTTTTCAATTAAATGCGTACATTGGTTTTATTTTTATGTATAATCACGCCTATTTATTTTTATCGCTTAACTTAGGTGGGTGATGTTTTAGCGTTTTAAATTACTGAATCTGGCAACTCTAGACAAAATACCAACAAAATATTGCTCATTCTTAGGCGATGAAATGAGCGTCATGGCGCGACGTGAATCGCTCAGTTTGAGGCAGCGTTTCCACATGAGCTGCCTCACGTCGAACTATTCGAATTGATGTTGCCTCACAACATACAGTTTTAAATATTAATATCCTTTGGAACAAGACTACTCATATTAGGAGCTAATAACGTTTATGAGGTTTGTTAGTATGATGATCATTTAAACACAAAGCTTGTGTCCAAAAACAATAAATGGTATATTTAACATAATGGTAATAAAATTACGAGAGGATCTGAGAAGAGCAGTCAAGGTCGCCTGAGAATCATAGTCAAAAAGTCAAACTTACCATAAAACCCCTCTTTTTTATCGGTGGTTAATGAACTGAGCCACTATAAGAACTATATAGAGCGCCTAATGAGGTTGTGCCCGGCAATGGACTGGAATTTTATTATATAATATTTTTGACGGTAAAACTCCTATCCCCTAAAATCTAATAATTTAGATGCCCTTGTTTCAAAACATTTTATTCCTATCCAAAGTATATATGTACACACAATTTTGTCACAATAAAAAAATCGCTTAATTTTATTCACCTTTATGTCGAGGCTTTTAACATAGCTTTAATAATTATATGACGTTCAAACACGTCACATGTCACACGGAGACGTGTAAACACGTCCAAACTAACATATGACGTGTATATACGTCATGACTTACAATGGATGACGTGATATTCTATAAGTTCGATAAGTGTATTTATTGCTAAACATCGCAATTAAATCTATTGGACGTAAAAAAACAAAATGAATTATACAAAAGTTTTGATTTATGGAAGAAGTAACTTGTTTGAGCCGATTTCTCATTCTTCAAGTAAAGTTTATCTATCAGTTAAAACATAAGACGGCAAAATGCAAATTTATTTAACTGTTAATTTACACGGAGAAGAGTATACTTTTTTTTTATTCTTAAATTGGCTGTCTCATAAGTTATCTGGCGGTTAAAATTTATTCGAACATTAAAAAACCGGCCCTACAATTGATAACTACTGAATAGGTACAGAGAAAAAAGCACCAACTGTTTTATCTATTATTAGTGAATTAGCGCCTCAATTATAGCAAACACAATATATAATATATTCGAAATATGTAAAAGTACTGACTATTTAAATTAAGCCGATAGAAGGCCATAGTCCAACGAGCAGTATAAGGAATTCGAGTTACTTAGACCACAATCCAAAACACTCGATACAGACATAAAATACACATAGTCCAGTATTAGAATACTGAAAACATTATTCAACCCTTTATCGAAACAAGACAATTTAAATCCAGAGCTTTTCTGCCGACCGTCGAGCGACGACGCAAAGTCTCTTGACGGACCACATTATATTTGGACTGCACTGTACTTACCGTCAAGTGCAGTGTATCACTGTGCAGCTCCATGAAAAAAAAACTAAGAAAATAAACTACATTTCTTCATAGCATTTGCTCAAAGCAATATTTAAAATATGAATTGCGGTCTCATTTCTTATACAATTTTAAGTCTGTTTTCGCAATACATAATATCCGCAAATATTTGTTTCGGGTCTAGTTGTTGGAGGACCGTAAGTCCCTCTTTTTTTATACCCACGATGCAGACTAACCTAGAGTGAAACCAGGACTACGTGTGAGATAGATGGGTGTATTTATCATTATAGCCTAGTTGGTATCAACACATACCGCAAGGAGTGAATCTTGTCTTCAGTATTCTTCTTATAACAACATAGCACCTGCATACATGGTGAGTAAATACACTACAACTAAATAATATAAAAAAAACGATAAATGTACACAACATAATCTACATTACAACATAAAAATATTTTCATACTTTTGTACAGTATAAAAAATGCAGTGATATCCGATTGATAAATTATTTTGGTATTGGCAGTAACGTCTTGTGAAAAGAGATTCATTTTAATACATTGTAGTCTACCCTAATATTATAAAGAGGAAAGATTTGTATATTTTTACGTAATGAATAAACTTATAAACTACTGGACTGATTTCAAAAATCCCTTTGCCGTTACAAAGCTACATTATCACTGAGTAACATAGGCTACTTTTTATCCCGGAAAAAGCAGATCACGCAGGCGGAGCTGCGAGAAAAAGCTAGTAATTTATAAAGAAATTATTATTATTAAGATTAAATTAAGATATTATTATTAATTAGGCTTCTATGGCGATAATGGACTTCAGACAGTACTGCCAATACTAAACGTTGAAAACGCGTGATTTAAGAATTATAAATACCGATCGCGTATATAATTTTATCTAGATACATTTTAGAATACACTTTTATTAAACTTTAATCACAATATAAACACATATATTTTGTGACGATTGACAACCAGGCAGACGACGTGACAGAGATGCATAACGATTTAAGGATTTTTATCAAATTTGGAATACTTTCAAGGGGAGAGTAAACTAAACAAAGCGGAGGGGGTGGCGGTCTATTTATGTGATGTGTTTTTTTTAGTTATTCCATACAACATTCATTCAAATACAAACACTATTTTTAACACCCTGTTGACTTCCATTCCTGTATACTTCCGAAGTTTATTTTAAAAATTATGAAATCTGTAAGTCACATAAGTCCAATGCAAGTTAGCAAACAATTTATGTTAAGGATGGAATAGTAACAGCACTATCAAAACAACATACAAAATGTGCTTTTTATATCTGCAGACAACTTCGTGCAATTGAATAACGCAACTGCAGATACTTTCGTGCAATTGAATAAACCAACAACGGATACCTTCGTGAAATTGAATAACCAACTATAGCCACCTTCGTGCAGTTGAATAACCAGACTGTATGAAGTTTCGTGCAGTACACTAATTATGGACATGTAGTTGGTCTGATAAGTACATCAGTATATGCAATGTTTACTAATCTACATGAGACTATATGAATACGCAAACGATATTGATGTACCAAGGCCCTCATTTGTCATACAGAAATTTAAAAGGGAAACAATTTAAAATACACTTCACTGTTATTCTTAATCTGGTCTCTTAATTGTAATCTCTGTGCCTGTATAGCAACTATCATCAGTAATTCCATAAATATTTTGAAATAATAATAAAGAAAAAGGGGTTCATTTTTCTTTAATTTCAATGTCCTAAATAAATGTGTTAATAACTTTACTCAATGCTTATAATATTCAATATGCATTTTATAGTAAACCATTGTGACTCAATTACTTCCATCAGTACAGTAAACTTTATCCTTAATATATTATAAGCCAACAAAAAGAACCATGCTCTTACATACAAAAAAACAATTATTATCTTGAGGTTAGATTTGATCAAATAGTTTTGTCAAGTACCTAATATATTGAGATTATTGTATTATGAAATCAAACAGTTACTTCAAAGAAACAGACATCGGACAGAAATGATTGACGAGTGTCATGCCACCGTCATCATCACTGTTACTTGAAATTTGAAGAGACACAACGCATATTTTAAAACATTAATTAAAGTCTTTATAATGAAGTAAAATATATTACAAATAAATCATGGTACATCTCTTCCAACGTCCGCCTGTCCTGTCAATCAGTCACCATTGAACAGACAAGACAATTTTAATAATATAATTCAGCAATTATTTAACATAACCCATCACTGACCCGATATTACTTAATACAACAACATTATACTTAAAACATACCGATAACAAAATCTTAGATGAACTTGCGACCTTGATGGTCACAAAAAAAAAAAATGATAAACGCAGATAACGGGACGAGTCATACACTCGTATTCACAAAACACTCAATTGAGCTCTTTGCTAAGTGTCCATTACTGTATACGTCATTGGTCCATTTGTGTTTAGCGACAAAAACTTACCAATGACGTTTAGAGAAATTGTCACTATCGCACCCAGTGTGAGGCCTCATAGTAACGTTTATGAATACGGGATAGTCACTTCAGGCGGAGCTACGAGATAAAATAATTTAGTATTAATGTACCACTCGTACAATACACCACATAGTTTAAGCTCTTCAAATCTAAATTGACGCCGACCATCAGTCTCCAATGAGGGTGGCAACGCGTCATTTTAGATTCTAGACAATCTCCACCGCAATCTAGAACAGATTTACGTTTAGCTCGACAGTCGTGTGATGTACACCGCATACCGCCACACACACACAGACAGACATACTGTCTAATCGCTATACTTGTTTCAGAAACATCAACAAATACCTATACTTTTCAAATATCTCTTAGGACCTCTTCTTTACCCACCATTACCACATAATTTCCTACTTCGACACCAGCAAAATCATCCAACACCGATGGATATAATAACTTATGATTATATTAAAAAGTGGGTAGATATATGTTAGATTTATGGAACAGGTAAAGCGATTGGACCATACAACTATTAAGATAATCATGTTTGTGGCCACCACACATATCCCAAACCTGTACTTACACAAACGACTCGTTTCGACAACCTCAGCTATATGTTGTGATGATGAGAGCCTCTGAGGCGGTGATGATCGGAGTCAGCGACGGTGTTGTTGGCTGGTGATGAAGCGGTGATGCGAGTCTGTTTAGTCCGGCGGCAAGTAGCTGAACAACTTGTACTTGTCGCGGATGTAAGGGCGGACGTCGTCCTTCTGCAATCACAATAATCAAGTTATAGTATAGTGCCAATTTGGAAAGTAGGTAGGGTCGGACTACCAGACTTTCCAAATGTCCCTTACAATGAAAATTACAGATATCGATATGACGATGACTTGCGGTACCGACCGATGACCGGCCGCGTGAACTGACTTTTCCGAGATAAAAGAAGTCTATAACTGTCTCCAGGGTACCATCTATATCTTTTACCAAAGTCCATCAAAATCGCTTTAGCGATTTAGGCGTAACAAACAAACTCACTTTCGTATTTTCAATATCAAGTTAAAAGAATATTTGCTGTCGATAGTTTTTCTGTCGGGCGCGCAAGTGTGTCGTGGGCATAATATTAAGCCCAGTAGCGCTCGTAGTAGCTCGGGAGGCGGAGCAGGCAGTCCGCCCCGGAGATCACCCCAAAACCGGTGAAATAAATACTCATCAATTGGGAAGCTCCTCCTCTATTTACATCGGTTAAAATACATTAAAAATATAATTTTAGTTTTACTTCTTAGAGTGACACCCAAATGAAATGAGAATCCTAGGCACGCCATACGTTGCCGACCTCTTAATAATAATATCAGACTCAATAACTAGAAATAGAGATTGTAGGGGATTTCTGAAAAAAAAGAAACACTACTGCTATAAAACGGCTGTACTCACAGTGGCCAGATGTTCGAGGAAGGGCAGCAGCTTCAACAGCTCGTTGTCGCTGCGGTCCACGAACCAGCTGTCGATGGGTATGCCGTTCTCGAGCTGGTAGCCGAACGCCTGCGGGCTGTTGTCCACTATCACCGTCTTGCGCAGGTCCCGGCCCAGGATCGAGAGGTCCTTCACGTAGTTGCCGTTCACGAGTAAGCAATGCTCCCGGAACAACCTGTGAAAGTATTCAAATTATTTCTCTCCTTCCTTCTTTCCACCTGCGCTCATCTCACTCGTAATAGGGTCGGCGTAACATGCTTTTTTGGGCATACATGTTACAAAAATATTTAGCTTGTAACATTTAAGACCGGCCGCCTGTCTGATGTCAACTCCTCTAACTCAATTTATTTATCAATAAGGCACAGAATGTTTTGTATTCCATTGCAATAAAAGGCGTAAGATGTATGGTAGTAGTAATACACTCACTGTATCCCAAGAGGAGTTGGCTACAGGATGTAACTCACACACGCCACTGTAACTGTGTATCCTAATTATGTATGTCCTATAGCCACAATCGAAATTGGCATACATCTTGTCGACACCAAGTAATGGAGCTCACCGAGTTTCTAGTTAATACAATTGTCTTAAATTGCAATCTATACATTTAAACTTAGAAAACTACCCACCACTGCCACTAGGGAAATGAGGCAGCTAAGTTGATGATGGTGTCATATTAAAACTATTATATTAAAGGAGTAACACAGTAAGGGTGTGTGAAGTGTTTAGTAGTTAACGATTGTACCTGTACTTGATCCACCGCCTGGCGGGGTCGAGCAGGTTGAGCAGCCTGTCTGCGTAGACTCGCTTGCTGGCCGTGAACAGGATCACCTCGTAGAGGCGCGACACGCGCGACAGGAACTCCGCGAAGTGCGGCCGCGTGCGCACGAACACCTGACACAGTCCAGTCATAACATGATCAACACATGCCACATGCAACAACCCACAAACATCTAACAATAATTGAGAAAGCGACCACAACGACACTCTGTATAGTAAACTTTACACGCTTAGTTTCTGCACTTATTGACATAAACATTTCATAGTATCCTTTTTTTTATATAGCATTGGCCGGCAAACAAGCGGGTGGGTCACCTGATGGTAAGTGATCTCCACCGCCCATGTACGCCCACCATCATAAGAATCATGGGCGCGTTGCCGACCTTAAAGGAAAGGGATAATTAGGGAGTGGGAAGGGGAGGGGATATGGGCTTCCGAATAACTCACTCACTATACAAAACGCAGCAGCTAACCGCTACTTTACGTCGGTTTTCTGTGAGACAGTGGTAACGACCCGGCATTCATGCTGTAGACAAAACTTTCTACAGCGTGGCTCTATCACTCAAAAATCAAAAATCTTCCATCATCAAACATTTGTGTCGGTGCGGGGATCGAACTCGCGGCCTCTCGCTTCACAGTCGGCTACTCGCTCGCTACGCCACGGAGGCCGTCAGTCGTCATTATCCATAACATGTGATCTTATTGCTTAATTGAAAGGTGTAAGCTCACAGTGTATCGACAGTCCTGGAACAGCACGGGGAAATGGAAGCTAGCATCAGGCAGCTCCTGCAGCGAGCAGTGCACTAATGTCTCATCTAGATCCAGTACCTGTGCAATAACAATATATCATTGATATACCACCAGTCACATTTTTAATATTTTTAAGGAAAGTATTAATTTAAAATTTGTTATTTTCATGTTTTATATTTGAGTGGCATGTATGTCGGGTATACTCAGGGTTATTTCCTTGAAAGGCCAATCCAGGAATTTCTGTACATTACACTCGCATAATTCTGTAAAATCAATGTCTGGACAGTAAAAGAGGCCATAAAAAATTACGGGTTGCACTCCGGGAGTGCCGACAGAATTAAAAACTTACAAAACAAGATGCGAGAATACAAAATTACGGCAACATACACTTGACATGATAAAAGTACATGCTACTCTCTTGGCATTTATGCGAGCCTGGTACTTTTTACGGCAACATGTTCCAAATAGGAAAAAACCTAATTAATAAATTACGGCTACTCGCCATGAAAAAAAGACATTCCATTCTCTTCGCGTTTATGCGGGCTTGGTACATTTTTACTTTCACTTCAAGCGTCTCGGTACCGGTGTCGCGAGTTCAGAGATTTTTAGGTCCTCTAAAAATATGCGTACCGCGCTAAAAGAAGTTTACACTTCAAAGAAATATTGATAAAGTGATATTTATGATCCAATTTACATAATGAATGATTTGATTTGAGTGTTATGATGCGTTATGGTGTAATGAGTGTGTGAGTGTGAGAGCGTATACGTACGAGACTGAAGTCCGGGCTGGTGCGTGTCTTGAGCGGTAGCGCGGGGTACCTGGCTCGCAGCGCGCCCGCGCCCGCGCACACGCTCTCCAGCGGGGGCAACTGTTGGACAACAAACCATATATTTACATTGTGGCCAAAACCCAGCACAATTGCCCAAGTAACCATAATAATATAGACCTCGTTATGACGAGTTCTGTTAAGTATGCTTTAGACTACTTGGTAGAGTAGCATAGCTACTGGCCGCATCTAATTTAAATAAACGTCAGTGCGTAACCAACTGCCAAATGGAGTTTTGGCGGGAACTCCGACAGTGCAGTTCAACGCTTATTTTAATTTATTTCATAAACTAGTTTAGAGTTGTGTTTGTTGTATAAAAGTGGTATGGATTTGTTCAATAAACATTGACGGTGATGAACAGTGTATGGAAATATTGAAATAAGTGAATTAAGAATCGTACTGAAAGGAGTTAACACCAAAACTCCGACAAGACCTTGAAATCGACCGCACCCGTGTTTCATCGTTCTTGTAAAAATAACTTGAGAATGAATTGTACTTGACACTGGCTAAATGCATAGTACTGCAAGAGCCATAAATAAAAATAAAAATAAAACTGCCAAATGTTTCACTTGTACTAAATATTATGGTCTAAGATCCCGCGGAATATTGACCTTCACCCATCTGTTTACCGGATGAAAATAATATTTTAGTGTATAAAAGGTGTTGCTGAACACATACCAATAGGGTTGCCTAAAAAAATATGGTCAAGAATAGGTTTTGCGAATTTAAAAAAAAAAGAAGATATTATTTCACTGACTTGCTCACCAAATAAATGAACCTTCAATGCAAACCTACAATGTAAACTACCTGCAAAAGCTAGGAGCTAGATGAGCGCAATGACCACTTTTTAGTTACCTGTTTGCACACGGCAACCAGGTAGTAGTGGCCAGAAAAAGGTAGGCAACCTATTTTTTGCAGATAGTATACATTGTACACTTTTCATTGAAGGTTAATTTTTTTTTGGTAAGCAAGTCAGGGGAAATTATAAAAAAAATATATTTTATTTAAATGTTAATTAATCATATCCTTGACCATATTTTTTTAGGCAACCCTATTGGTATGTGTTCAGCAACACATTTTATACCCTAAAATGTTATTTTGATCCGGTAAACAGATGGGTGAAGTTCAATGTTCCCCGGGATCTTGTACTATTATATTATTTTGTATAATATCTTCTTTCTCGTCGTTCCCTCACTTCTGAGGATCGCGACCACACGTGATTTTCCTCCATCGTGTTCGGTCCTGGGTGGCATGGACCGCGTGGTATAGGCTACCACCAACCGCCTTCATGATGATGTCTGACCATTTGGCTGGTGTTCTGCCTCTGGCGCGCTTGCCTTCTATGCGTCCCAGTATTATGAGCTTCTCTAATTCATGTCTGGGAGACCGCATGATGTGTCATAAGAAGCTCAAAATACGTTCATGACAAATGGCAGAGTCTCTTTTGGACATTTAGCTCATTCAAAATTGACTCATTGGTTCTCATGGCAATTCAAGCAATAAAAAAAAATGTATATACACGCCGAATTATTGAAACCCTTCTTGTTTCTCGTTGTCATTAATCGACATAATATGGGAATAGTGCATACCTGTTTGATGAACAAGTACGGATCGAAAGCGTCCACCCACGACGATATCTGCTCACAGTCGACGCGGCTGCTGCACGAAGAGATCACGTCCGCAGCCTCCTCCTGTAACAACATTTTATTTTAGAACACTGGTCGCTTGCGGATGTTGAAAAGCAACAGAGGCGGGTGTCTTTAATTTTTCCTCTGTTTCAGATAGAGTTTTGTAAATCTGTCCAAAGATAAATAAATTTGAAGCCATACAAATCTGACGGAATGTACTTGTTAAATAGCAGACAACGCAAACCTTGACGTCACTGCGTAAAATTGCCATTACGGTGCACGCGTGCGAGCGAGATAGCGAGAATCCCCACTATGCGCCCAACTTTGCTCATACCAATATTTAAAATCATAATTAATCATAACTCATTTTTGAACCCATTCTAACTGTGTTTTAAGAAAGGGGTTTCTTCTTTCGTATTATTTTCTGTTACGTATAAAATAATGTAATAATATTCAATATAGGAAAATACCCTATTTTGTGGGAAATCATATGATACTGAGTGCCCGCCATTTGCACATTATTAATGACTAGCTTTTCCTCGCGGCACCGCCCGCGTGATCTGCTTTTACCGGGATAAAAGTAGCCTATGTTACTTAGTGATATATCTAACGGCAAAAGAATTTTTGAAATTGGTCCAGTAGTTTACAAGTTTATTCGTTACATACAAAAATACAAATCTTTCCTCTCTATAATATTAGTGTAGATTGAACTATGTCTCATACCTCGATATCTGACGGTGTTTGTTCGTCGTGACATGCCAGAGAAGACTCATCGGCGGCGATGTCCGTCCCGTTCTGGAAATAGAACACCTGTTAGTATTATCTTCGCAAATATGATGATAGACTAGCCCCTATCATATCATGAGAAAAAAAGCTCGGCGAACAATGGGAGCACTACGCATCTTTTCGAATAAATTCAATAACAATATAATAATTATAATATGTCCATTATTATCCATTATATTAGGGTCCGCTACTGCCTCTGTCGATTCCTAGGCGATTCCGATACAGGTGATAGTTATGTTCTAAACTGACTTACCCATCCAGCAGCCTCGGCGGCCAGACTCTGGCTGATCTCGGCCAGGAAGCCGGTACTGGGGCTCCTCGCAGACAAGGCCTCGAGGCTCTCGATGGCTGTGCCTTGAGTGTCACACGTTGACGAGATCTCGCACTCGGAGTCACGCACATACCCGTCCTGCTCCAGCATCGTCACGAAGTCCGGCTGCGGAACAGAGATGGATATAGTTCGCTCATACGTATCCTTTATGGTTAATTTTACTCTAATATTTTAAAATTGGTTAATGAATTTATGTTCACTGATTGTTGATGATTTTTTTTAATGTTTTATCGGTATTTTTTTTTTGTTACATTTAATTTAATCGATTTTTTTCAAAAACAGCTCAAGTTCAACATTTGATGGTCCTGTTGCCCTGTTCCCTGTTTGTATCTATGCAACTTACATAACGGAATTCGCCAACACAGTTTTTTTTATAGACAAATACACACCTGAACATATTTCTCCCCGTTTGCCAAGAACTCCGTGCAGTTATCAATGTCATCTGTAGTTGAGGTTGGCTGATACATCTCCAGGTCGTTGCTGGACTTCCTCCGCTTGAGGAGACGCTTCTCCACCGAGTTGGTTCGCGACTTCTGTAAATATTCATTATGTAGTAAACACAATACTTATAGAATCCTATAACGATTATAAATTGGACGTAGTTACGCAAAAAGGATCCAACCCACAGCAAGTTCAAATGGAGATAATGAATTTGATTTGGTAAATACATTAATATAAATTTATTTTAAATTAGTTTAAATGATTAAATTTAATAAAACAAAATCAGTATCTTCATTAGAACTTTGCTGTGGCTTGAATCCTTTTTGCGTAACTACGTCCAGTAAGTAGATCCAGTCTGTGAAGGGGCATGTAAAGAGAACTGCAGTACTTCGTTCTCTTAGTAAGAGGTAATATAACCACCGACATAATCTCCAACTGTTAACGAGATAATCAAATAATAAATGCTACTTACCACCACTTTATCATCTTCCTTCTCCGTAGTCATAACTCTAGCAGCCTTATCGGCCAGATAGTTGATGTCATCATCAGTGGTTGGCACCGCATCATTTATCAGTCTGGCGCACTCTGCAATCGCTATGAAATCATTCAGGCAGTCATTCGGCAGACACAGTTCCGATGACTCTACATTATCAGTATCAGACTCCTCAGATTTCGGAGTAGGAAAGTCCACAAATGTGGTAGTATGAGCCTCGTACATAGAAATGTCATTCTCATCACTCCAACTTGTTTGGTCTACCGGACTTTTCTTGGTTTTCTTTTTTGGACTCTCGTTAGTTGAACTCACCGCTTTTGGACTTGTCAGGCCAATCTGACGGACCTTCCGTATCGGCGAACTGTTCAGAGAGACCGACTTGTTGTTATCTATACGCCTGGTCTTGCGAGGGGAGCTGATGGCAGACGATATCTCTGGCTTTCTCAACTCCCTGTTCAAAGAACTGTGGCGTAGTTGCACACTCTTTGTAGTCTTCACCTCCCTCTTACTTGTGGTTGTAACCTTGTCATTCTGAGGCTTTTTGACCGATGTCGAGGATGATACTGGATCCTTACTAGGTCTTACCACAGTCTGGAAGATGGGCTTTGTGTTCTTAGCCACATCTTTATGTTTTTTATTTTTATGCATTTCAACAGGCTTCTCCATGCTTCGAATGGTTCTGACTGGCCTGGTCTTTAGTTTTTGCGATCTAGTTATGCAGATGTGTTGACCTGACAAGACATTTTTCGCCGAGTCCCGCTTCAATGCCTTCTTCCAGGCGGGAGAAGGTTTTGGTAAAGGTTTGTTGATTTTTTTCTTCAATTTTGTCACTTTAGATGAGTTCTTACTTGAGAGCGGCCGCTCCCTTTTCCTACTTCTTAACTGCATTGCAATATGAAGTGGAACCTTAACCTGTGGGCAAATATTTTACATCTCAGTGAAAATTACCAGGCATTGGGTAATAGGATGTTGGAAAGGAATAAGACTAAACATACATAGATATTCCTAAACTAATTTAAAGCTGTGATTGTTGTAAAGTGTTGTGGATTTGTGCAATTAATATTAACAATGACGAAGTGTAAAGAAACATTGAATGAAGTAGAATTTGTCTGATTTTTGACAAGTTCGTTGATCAACTTTGTGCATTTGCCTCGCCTGGAGAAAGTCATCTGTGAAGCTTAATACTAAAAGGAAATAACTCCAAAACAGGCTCAAAGGAAAAGCATCCAGAAATGTTAAATATTCCTCCTGCCCTCATCCCACTTGCAATGGGGTTGGCGCAACATGCTTTTTAACATATCGTCGGGGATAGTGCAAATCCGCGTATCTAGCATTGGATAATTCCGCGTATCTGACAAATGTAGCCAATTTTGAATTTTGCGGGCAATTCACATTTATTTAATTAATTTAACGGATAATCTACATTAAGAATACATAGAACCCATCAATTATTACTCTCTATGTAAAAATGAGTCCAATTGCCCTTAAAATAAGAAAATTATAAAGTTTTAACCGTCCCCTGTAACATTTGATCTAATGCAGATACGCGGAATTATCCAATGCTAGATACGCGGATTTGCACTATCCCCGACGATATGTTACATGTGAAAAACTTGGGTTTTAGTTTTCCTGACAGGCCACCTAAACCTATGACCTACCATGACAAATAACTTTTTTCTCATCAAGTGACAAATCTATCAAGATCATAAACTTCAAGGCAAAGAAATCTAGTAAACAGGTTTAGAAGTTAAACATAGCTGGCTGTGAAATGTAAGGCTGCAGGATTCATTATTGCACTGAGACAAATATTTGTGTGATCCATAAATAATTTTTTCAGGTCTGTGTGTGTTTTCTCCCCAATAGGATGCTAGTGGGATATGAGCAGGTATACTAACTATATTTCTCCAAGATGTCAATAAGGATTATTAAAATTTCTGTACTTAGCAACTTAACATAAAGTATTTCTATACTCAATAATGGAGCATAGAGCATTAACTATTGGCTCTGATTATGGGGATAATAGATTTTTAAGAAATGACATAGTTTATTGACATCAGCTCTTGTGTGGCAGTTGTTAACTGAACATTTACTTGGAAATAGTGCCATAGATAACAATTTTTAATCCTGTACATATGGCAACCTGTATCCTGATTAATAAGACATCTGGCAATCGCAAATACAATGGGAACGTTGTAAATTCACTTTGTGACAAGTGAAAAAAAAACCAGCTAAATTTCACAAAATTGAAATTCTCTCCAGTTAAGTCACTTTTACTGTGATAAAATCATTAATACTGCAAGCAAAACAGGTATCATTTTTATTATTCCCAGGTTGTTTATTACTGTCCAGTAAACAGATCTATGATTTTGTTTAATGAACTTGGTAATTACGCTTTTAAAAGAATAAATACATTTTAAATATCTACAATTGAATGAGTATTTCAATACTTTAGACGAAACATCTGTAACTTTAAAGACAGGGAAAAATATTTTTCATACTCACATGAAATTGTTGGATAATTAAAAATTATTATTTCACCATTTGTCAACAGCAGGATAAAGAAATGTGTATTAAATTACACTAAAATAATGACATTAATAAAAAAAAATAAACAACTATTTATTTACACAGTTCATTTCCGCAAATGTACGGTGGCGCGGAATCTCTTCGCGCCTTTTTCACACACCACTTTTCGACGTATACCATTGGAAAAATATATAAAGAACGTTTTAAAAACACATTCTACTTAATGTAATTTTATATTACGCTGCAAATTATACATCTATGAACAAAACAACTAAGATTTTTGCATCTCGAACACAAAAAGAGCGGCACTGGTACGTTATTGATTTTTCCCCATTTAACATATGTGTATTTCACTGATGCGTACGAATTTATTCGTCCGACACATGAGCGAAACAGTTAAATCACGGAAATACAACGAAAACACTTTCGTAATAGCACATTACATGATAAAATCTTATTTGGACACACAAAAGCCAAACAAATGTCAAAATGGCGGCGTTTCTTTTTAATTAGGTGAACGAGGCTGCAGATGGCGCCAATGCCAATGCGCATGCGTTTCGTAGCTGCTAGCAAAAGTCGATACTTAATAAATTCTACATTGCTAATTTTGATCCATAAAATGTCCTTTAAGAAAACATACATACTCATGGATAAACGTTGAATTTAGAAGTGTTAATAGATTATTTTAAATAGATATTCCGCAGCTAGGTATTTGGAGCGCTCAGGCTGGTACGGCAGTCTTTTGATTTTCGAAGTCATAAAATGCATAAAATTGGTACAAAATATAAAAATTATCAAATTGTTAACAAACCAAAAATAAAGAATAATATGAAACAAACGCTTTATCTTATATATCAACATGATATATTTATTGAAAATTCATTTATTCTGTAAGTACTAATAAGTCGTACTCGTGGGCCAAATACTTTTAGAGTGTGGAGTGTGGACGTGACTCCAAATTGATCAGGCGCACGTTCGTATTGCCTCAGCAGATTGTATCTCAGGATTGAGTCGTACTGTGTCATGAATGAGCCGTGTTCATAAATGTTTTAGTTATAGATGCTTGACCAGTATGAATTGTTATATTTTGCTCCGCAAGACACAGGTAAATTTTCAACACAAATATTCATTTATAAAGGTCATTTAGAATACTCTAGGATCCAAACTCTGAAGCGTTATAATATTAAGAAGTAAATAAGCATTTGAATCACATAGTATTCTTTAGTATGTGACAGCTAGCTTCTAATAATGTATATTTAATGTAAGTATTGTATTAATAGTAGCATCTTGCTTCTTCATTAGGGTGCATCACTGTATAGTTCTGAGATACGTCAACATTTTTTAAAATGAGTGAAAATGGTTCTAAGCTATTTTATTTGTCTTCGGTTCCGAGTAATAAGAGCTATCAAATAATATAGTTACGATTTAAAGCATCCTAAGTAATACTTTACTCGCTGCTAACACGAACACGTCTGTATGGATGCATCATTAAAGTAGGCACCTACATATTTTTATTATAGTATTTTACTAGGGATTCATTTAAACTTCACTGACTACATAATTTATATGTATTAGGTAATAATAAAATCTACGACATTTCTCGAAATAACTTTATGAAACTTAGCGTGAACTTAAACTTAAGCGAAATACTTTAGACGCAATATCTTAGGCTCTATGTTTATGTTTTCCTTAGTCCGTAGTGTTCTATAACAAAAAAACCAATACACCAATGATGCCAGCTTAGAAATATTTACCTTTGTTTTAGGACAATAATTATGATACATTGATTTTTCTGATTTTCCACACATTTATTTCCATGTTAAACATTTGAAAGGCCGAATGAGTTTAATACAGACTTTACAAAAGATACAATTTCATATTGGTAATAGTGCAACGCTGTAGACAGTTTTGTTTACAGAATAAATGAGCCACCTCCACTGGGTTTTTACTGGGCTCACAGAATAAGGATGTGGACAACAAGACATCAAAGTGAATGAGCAGCTTGCTGTTGCGTTTATACAATTGTTTGAAAATCCCAATCCTTTATCCCTTTCTTTTATGTTCAGTAACATGTGTATGATGCTCCTGGGCATTCATGACTAGTGAAGATCACTTCTAACAGTTGACTCACTTGCTCGGTTAACAGCCTATACTGTAAAAAATTGTAGATTCTTGGTATTTCATGATGTATTAGCTAACTTTGGAGGCATCTTGTTGTCTGTTGATAGGGAACAGGCCAAGACGCTATTACATACTCCTCTAACATAATGTTCTACCATTGGACACACAGTTGTTGTTATAGACATAATCCAGGAAAATATGGTAAAAGTTTATGGTCTACGCCCATACATGATAATTACGCTACAAATAGACATATGTTTTTTTTTTGGACGGGAGGATTAGACTATGAGAAGGTACTCTAGCCATACAAATGTTTGAATATTTAATACACATCCGATTCAACAGCCGGATGTATATGGAGTGAATCCGATTTGCTAGTTTAAACGGCAGCCCGTAGCAAAATTTAATTTTTAATATATTCCCGACGTTAGGATATTGTCAGTCTTGGTTAAATTAAACCATTGGATAGATTACTATCATATGGATTAATGGAACCACTATTAAATAAAGGGAAGATTTGCGTTGGCAACATTGCCAACTGCACATCAAATAAAAGGCTATATAGGTATATTTAGATACAAAAACTGTATAATTAGGTTATCTATTTCATCGTCTTCTTATCGTAGAATCTCTTATAAAACTGGATATTTAAACAAATATAAGACCAATGACATTTTTATGAATATCAATTTTATTTTCTTTCTAATTTTGTACTCTTGTTTGTACCTTGGAACACAAGTCTAGTAAATTTTAAGATAAATATTTTTTTCATAACCAACAACCCTAATTGGAAATGTATTTATATTTTATTTTTGTAAAATAACCGCCAGCTAGTGTTTTAAAAATTTGTAACTTGCAAGTAAAAGTTTAGCTAATCGAAAACTTAATATTCTAACAATTTGATTAAACAACACAATGTCTACTATAACGGCGAATTCACCTAGCAAACGAGAGGTAAATTCGTTTTAAATTACTACGATTCGCTTCAAGTTTATTTAGGTAATAAATTTGTTTCTGGAATAACATCGTTAGCAACAAAGACAATTTTCTTTTTAAACGGTCCAAATGCAGAATAACACTGTTATGATCATATGTACGTCGGTTGTTAAAAAATAAAATGCAATGATAGTACATTTTGTGTGTATCTATTGTTTTTCAGACAGTGCAATCAGAACTGATGCAAGAGCTAGAATCCATCAGGACTATGAATAATGGTCTCCGAGCCTATTTAGAACAACTGCGGGGTTTTAAAAAGAATTTAATAGGCATGAATAACACCTACACACAACTGAGTAAAGTAAATAACCAGTGGATTGACATGGTCAAACAAATTAAATGATATTTTCAGTTAATTAATTATGGCATATACCAAAGACTTGAATTGACCGAATCGTCTATCTCTACCTTCGTTTTACTATGTTGAAATATCTTGAAGAATGTACAATGGCATTAAAAATAAAACGATAAACATTTCTATGAATTTTATTTGATAAATTATGGATTTATGGTGATTCGTCAGTTAAGTTCTCTATATTAGGTGTCTTCAAGGCTTTTTCTGAAAACATAAAGGAATTAGTTAATTTTATAATATAAAACTACAAAAATGTTATTACAAGTATTAAAGATACATTTGGCGTACTACAAACTAGACTAAGTTAATACTTTATTCATATTGTGGTTTAAATTGAAAAATATTAATCAAGGCCACATAGGTTTTGGCTTGGTTTTAGCCTTTTTAACTAAATGGTCTAAGGTTTTGGCCCAAATATCTTCAGGATGGGGATGACTGCCCTATAGTGAATATTAATATAGTAATAGAAAAAATGTGAATTAAATGATATTAATTACCAATCATGCAAATGGAATATTGTGGAGTATCACAAGGTAAACCATAGATGAGGCCATTTAAATGGTCTTGTCTATCCAAGTTCAAGCACGAAGAGTCCATTGTGAAGTCTTCATCTAGCCAGGGTGGCATCTAGTGGATAAAAACAAAATTACTTATTTTAATTTAATGTATAAGTATTAGGCATTAATGAGATTAATGTTTGTTAATTTTTTTTTATTAGCTAATGGACAAGATAAGAGAATCGTATTGCCTTACTTATATCTTTAAAATTCATTTGTTTTAAAGTTAGGGTGTTACTTACATACAATCCAGATGTGGAATCACCAAAAGATTTCGGATCGGGAATCAGTTTTCCATTGCTTGGATTGGACCAGGTATAGGAGACAGTTTCAGTGGCGACATCTTTTGTCATATTTAGACGACCAGAGATCCAAACATGTTCGATGGCTGTAATAATAATAAAACATAAATTATGATTAAAAATCAAGTTAGTTGTGATAATCCAAATGATAATATATCCATTTTAATATTATGTTCAAAATATACTTAAGAAATTTTTGTTTCTGATTTTTATTATAATAAAGTACCTAAAGTTTTGATAATTTTGGTTCGTTTTCATCCGTATTCCCGCCATTATAACATTCGTATCGTATAAATATTGCCAGATGGCGATAAAATCATTTTTAAAACTTACGTTGTTCTTTATTTTCACCCATAACTAGCAGTAGTTGGATCATAATATCATTATTATCTAAATTAGCAAGAGTGCCATTCATTTTCATACAGTTCTCGTAAGCATGTTGCCAGTAGAATAGTTGACGAACGAGCACGTAATAATATAAGTCGTCGCTAGGTGGCGTTGCACCAATCCTCAACGCAGAGGAAACTGAAAATAAACATAAAATTTAACCAATACTTATCGGAAATGTAAGGTCTAGAAGTTTTATTGGAATATCATCGTTTTGTGATTCACATTATTTCACATTTGTCCTACAGGTTTGCTTGAAGAGCCGCGCTATAGGCTTGTAGCCTGTCTTGCAATATTAAGCCAAATGACCAAAGACAATAGCCTCTATTTTTTTAATCAATAAATAATTGTGTTTGTTACCGATTATTATTGAAAGAATGTTATAAATATGTTCATAAATAAATATTATATAGCACAGTCAGACGCTATTCAAATCCGGTAGATAGATTCAAATCAGCGAGCTATCAGCGAATGGCTGCAGTGTCGTCACACCACCGCTCGATATTGTTCGCTCAAGTACTGCTCCAGGTGGATATTTTTATTCTATCTACCCACCAAACTTGATTTTTATTGTTAAATGTGTAACTTGTTATTAAAATTTATAATTGTTATATGTAACTATCAATGTTTTTGTGTTGTTATATGTTTTAAGAAAGAATTGTTATAATTAAGTATGCTCGCCTATGTAAATTAGCTACGTAATACATTTTCTCAGTAAGCGATTGTAAAATCTTATGAGAAATAAATAATTCTTAAACTTAAATAACAAACAGATGTGGAAGTAACGCCAAAAGCCACCCTTATTTCTGACATTACCTTGGTAGCAAATAAACGGCATCTTTCTCTCGCACCTCGCTTCCATGAAGACGGGTGGGTGTGACGCGTGCCGATCGAGTTGTAGACATCCACTTTGTTTTATCGCTTTACTGTCTCTGTAAGCCAATGATTAAAGAATCTTTACGTCAATACTGTGAGCACAGCAATTGACAATACGTCAGCTGTATGATTTGATAACTTCCGTAGCGCAGCCTCTCGTAGTACCCACAAAACAAGATAAAAGTCAGCACTATATTTGTGTCTAATTGTGACTGTTATGTTTTTTTTCCTGGAACGGTAAAGTTCACTGGACCTGATGTTAAGTACAGTCCGACGCTGAGAGCTGCGTACACTACATGCTTACACTTTTTTCGTTTTATAATACCACAACATACTTATTATTATGTATTATTCTGTGTAAATTTTAGCCGGTCATCTATTACATAAGTCCTATAAAAGTAGGACAAAAAGACGGACAGATAATATAGATTCTGTATTAAGATTCTGTCGCACCTTTGATGACACGGAACTCTTAAATATTTTGTATGAAACGCTAAAATTTACATGAAATTACCTCATCGGCGGCCATTGATCCGCCTGTACATCACTTAGCGACGGAGGTTGGAAAATACTGACGCCAGTGTCCACCCAAGTCCATTTGCCCAAAGATCCTGTAGCGCCTAGCCATGCGTTTTCTATGCCTTTATAAAATTGGTTAGGTTAGGTTTTTTTTATCCGAGCACGGCAAAGTGACTGCACTACAACTGATGATAAGCACAGTGCAGTCAAAAAAAACCAGTGACCACCAACAAACAATGAGTTTATCGGTGGTCACCAGAAACATGCCGGCCTGTAAGTATAAATTCTTCTTCACACTCCGAAGAGAGAAGTAGCAAATCGAGAAGAAAAAAATATATTCCCGAGAGCGGAGCCACAAGCAAAAACTGGTATACTTTAAAGTATTCGTTCAGGAATAATATAACATCCTCAAACCTGTAAGTGCTTGGATGGATGGCGTGGATGAATAAAAATTACGAAACTGGGAACCTAATAGTCTTAAATGTCCTTTTAGTGTGTGTAAATCTGTACTTTATCTACATTATGAATGACCCGGCTCAATTGGTTAGTACAACTGTTTTACAAAAATCCGACGAAGTGTATTAGTAAAATTTCTGAACATCTAATCCTCTCCCTTCCTAATCCTCATTCCTTGTTTTAAAGATCGGTAAATAGGCAGTTAATTTCCCCGGAGGACTTTATTGTCAATGACTGCACAAACTGTGTTACGTTATCTGCGTGAAATCCGCACCGAATGGCTTTTTAAGCCAATGTTAAATGGTCATAACAAGCACGTAACGTACCTCATCGCATTTATATCCGACATGGGCAGAGAGCACCACTCAATCCCAATTTCACGAAGTCAACATTTTGAAGTCCTCCTTTAAACGGAGTGTGAAGAAGCAGTTAGGCAGGCCGGCATGATCTTGCCGACCAACAATAGACATACTGTTTGTCGTTGGTCGACACTATTTCTGGATTGCGCTACGCTTACCATCAGGTGTGGCGCAGTCACTTTGCCGAGCCAGAATAAAAAAATAAAAAAGAAGTCGTGTTACGAATTCATATTTATAGAGAATAATTCTTTTGCTGACCCTTTCTTATAAAAAAACTCATGCTTGTATTACCGTAGAGCCTAGATTGAGGTACACTGAACTACCCTAATATCCTGGTGGTAAGCACCGGCTTGGCTGGGCGCATGGATTTGCCGATGTCCATGAGCGGCGGTGACTGCTTACTGTCAGGTGAGCCGCTTATTCGTCTGCCAATTAACACAATATAAAAAAATAATAACTTATATTAATAAGGAACCGTTGTCAATGATCACTTACTTGGCCTTGTCTTGAGCATTGTCATGCCAAGTTTCTTCAAACACCTCATACTGGCAATGTTTGCTAAACTGGAACCAAAAAAATCAATCTTTACATAGTATAAATGAAGTCGCTTCGGCTGTCTGTTCGATTAAATCTTTTAAACTATTCAACGGATTTTAATGCAGTTTCGAGCAATTGATAGAGTGATTCATGAGAAAGGTTTACATGTATATAACGCTATGACCCTTGGTAGCAGGGCAGTAGCGTGAAACCGCGAGGGCCAGCTAGTAGCTAATAAAAAAACCACGATTCAGTTAAGTGTCAATAACGCATGCGACTGTTACCTATAACATAGCGTCGACAGACTGCGGCGTCACTGGCGCATGATGCGACCTTTGGAACGCATTAAATCACTCAAACCACGGATGATTTTTGCATAATACTAAAACATAATCAAATGCCATACCTTTGTGGCCATCGGCAGTGGGAACAAAGTAAATGAAGAACTAGAAGAAGGCCTTAGTAGTTGCCAGTAAAAGGACGTTACCTCATTTTCTTCAGCACGCAGTAGGCGGCCGCTTGGTGCCAGTTCATCTTCCCATCATACACGTGGTACAGACCCGATCTACACCTCACAGTCTTCAACTCGTAGACTGGTGTTTGGAGATGTGCATCTTGTATAGGTGGAAACAATGATAAAAGGTTACAAGTGTGATTTATTTTTTAGTGAAATGAAACATTATCCCATTGAATATCTTGATTTCTTCCACCTGCCCTTATCCCACTCGCAGTAGGTTCGGCAACATGCTTTTTAACACATGTTACAGAAAGATTTGGCTTGTAGTTTTTACGACCGACCGCCCGCCTGACATCAACCTCTTTGGGGAGAAAACACCCAGACACGAAACAAATATTTGTGGACAAACACTTGCTCCCGTAGCGGGAATGTTTTAACAATTATATGAGTGGCAGGATACCTCATATTTTTGTACCTAACTGTATAACGACCACCGTACATATTATGGTAAAAAACCCGCTATAGTGGCTTATTCAGGCGAACATAATTCTGGTGATCGTTAAGGAACTCAATGTTTGACGATCGACATTTTGTTTAGACTGCACTGTATTTAACATCAGGTCCAATGCAGTCATTGCTGTGCCAGGATAAAAATACAAAATATGTCTGACACATTACTGTGAATTATTTGCGATGTTTAATTTCGATGTAGATCTTTAATCCTGGCTTAAAGGAGTTGTAGAGTGTGTGCGAAACATAGACCATAAAGTTTTTTTTAATATTGCTTTAATAGGCAGACGAGCAAGTGGCTCTCCTGATGGTAGGCGGTCACCGCCGCTTATGGATATCAGCAATACCAGAAGCATAGCCAAGTTGTATGTACTAAAAACATACATTTCTAATGCTGTGCTTACCTCTCTCGCATACAAAAGGTCTTTCCACACTGCATGGCAGGTCCAAAAACACAGGCTTGTCATGGTACACCCTCTCTAGAGCGACGCAGTCAGCTCCTCCGTCAGGCACTGGTATATGGGTTCGGTTCAACCACTAAAATGAATTAAACGGATTTTATCGCGGTTGTTTATTTTAATTTTGGTCCCGACGCGACGACGTTTCAAATCAAATCAAATCAAATCATTTATTGAATCATTAAAATGTCAAACATCATTTAGATTCAGTCAAATTTTAACTCTACCGCCAGTTCGGAATGCTGATTCGTTAGAGAAGAACGGGCAAGAAACTCTAACGTTGCTCTTTTCTAAACTTATTACAATATATATTAGCACTACATACATTGAAGTATTATTTATTTGAGTTAGAGCAGCTCAATTTATGCCAATGAGGAACGTCATAAAGTAAAATAATTAGCATAATATAATAGTTTTTTTGTGCATCAAGAACTATATGAATAAATCAGCTAAACACGCAATAAGAGCTTGAGCAGACCAGTCCACACAAGCAGCACCCGTTCACGAGCATGACGCATGTGCCAGCCATCGGTCTCCTCAACCATGTTACAGGGAAGTGACCGACCCGGCACACGACGCCGCCGCAAGCACAACCATTAAAGCGAGCATGACATACCCAAACTGCTTACAATTAGCGTATATAGTAACGTATTCATATATTTATTATAAGCTATTCCCATGCCTTAAGATCTTCCAAATATTCCGAAATTTTATAATATGCTTTATTGCATAACTTTCGCTTAATAGTGGCTTTAAATTGTATGATATTAAGCTCCTTAATGTGATTTGGAAGTTTATTGTAAAAGCGTATACAGAGCCCTTTAAAAGAGTTGCCGATTTTGTGGAGTCTAGTTTTATGACATACAAGGTTATGTTTATTCCTAGTATTTATGCCATGAGTATCACTAATTTTAGTAAATTGCTCTATATTCTTATGAACATACATTAGGTTAGCGAAGATGAATTGTGATGCTACTGTCATTATGTCTATTTCTTTGAATTTTTCTCTAAGAGAATATCTGGAACTAAGCGAGTAAATAGATCTTATAGCTCGCTTTTGAAGAATAAAAATAGTATTTATGTCAGCAGCACCACCCCATAGTAAAATTCCGTAACACATCAAACTATGAAAATATGCAAAATAAACCAGTCTAGCCGTGTTAACGTCGGTCAGTTGGCGTATTTTACCCACAGCGTAAGCTGCGCTACTTAACTTTTTAGCTAGCACAGATATGTGGTGGCCCCATTGAAGTTTAGGGTCTAAAGTTATACCTAAGAACTTGGTTGACTCCACAAGGCCTAACTCATCACCATTCATAAAAATGTTAGCGTTAACCTTTTTGACATTAGGTGTCAAAAATCTAATGCATTTGGTTTTCTGGCTATTTAGTAATAAATTATTAACGCTAAACCAATGTACTATTTTTGAGAGAGTGCTGTTTACATCGTCAAGAACGGATTGTTGTCGATTAACTTTGAATATCAAAGAAGTATCATCTGCAAACAACACTACCTCACAGTTGTCCCTTATGCGATAAGGTAAGTCATTAATATAAATTAAAAATAGAAAAGGTCCAAGAATCGAGCCCTGTGGAACTCCCATTGTAACAGTAGACCCAGATGATCTTTTTCCATTGACGTCAACACTCTGAATCCTATTGCTTAAGTAAGAATTAAATAAATCTAGAGCAACGCCATTAACTCCGTAGTGACTCAGTTTCCTGATAAGAATGTCATGGTGAACACAATCGAACGCCTTGGATAAGTCACAGAATACACCCAAGGCATCTTGCGAACCCTCCCAAGCATCAAATATATTATTTAAAAGCTCAACACCAGCATCGGTGGTGGAGCGACCCCGTGTGAAACCAAACTGTTTATGATGCAGGATTTTATTTGAAGTAAAATAATTTTGTATTTGAAAAAGGATGAGTTTTTCAAAAATTTTACTTATTGAAGGTAGCACAGAAATAGGTCTAAAATTAGTGGGGTCAGTTGTGCTACCAGATTTAAAGAGAGGTATGATTTTACTGAGCTTCATCTGATCAGGAAATATGCCACAACTAATACATGAATTAAAAATTAAAGCTAACTGGGGAGCTATCACAGGTATTACAAAATTAAGAATTTTTGTGGAAATTCCCCACAAATCACATGTATTTTTAATGTTAATTAACTTTGCCACCTTAATTATATCCATGCTATTAACACATTGGAATTCAAATGAATCATTACATCCAGAGACACTCTCTTTTAATATATTTTCTGCTATAGTAGGAGATGAATTTAAATTCTTTGTGGTAGAAACTGGTATATCTGTGAAAAAATTCTCAAATGCCCTAGCTACTTCTAAATCTGTGCTAATTATCTTATTATCAATTATTAAGCTAAACTCGGTGTCACGAAGTTTAGCCTTACCAGTTTCTTTGCTAATAACACTCCATGTCGTTTTAATTTTGTTTTTGTTGTGTTTCGAAACCTTTTCAGCCTTCGTGGTCACGTGGTCAGGATATATATATATATATATATATATATATATATATATATATATATATATATAGAGATAGCCACACGCACTTTGTTGATCAACCGTGCCATATAATCAGTTTTTTGTTGATCCAAAAACGTATGTTGATCCGGGTCATGATTTGTTGATCCATTACAATATCCCCATCCACATGTGTATCCGTTTGGAGCCACAAGTGTCACGGCCAGAAATAATAATAATTACGCCACTTTTATACAAATCCACCTTTTTGGCATGTTAGCAGTTGTTGATCTGATTCAAATGGGCCAATCACAGCTTGTCATCGTTTGTGATTGGACTAACGAGAGAGATGGAAAGAGTGGGACAGACACGGAGCGAATAGATGCCTAGTAAATCGATAAAATATAATAATATTGGTCGTTTCATCAAATATGTAATTTTTTAACGCCCGTTAAAAAGCGCTCGTGCAAATGAGGTCTAACTCTTGGGTTTTTATAAATACAGCGACGAAACGCTCGTACTTAGTGTTTTACAGGGAGATAAATGTTATGGGAGAGTCGATTTACCTAGTCTTAAGAAGGGATGAATAATAAGGTACATTATGTGCATTGTGAATAATATTTTTTTATAACGAGTATCTATTATTTAAAGAAAAATAATAGATAACTGACATTATTGTCAGTTCAATCAAATAATTTTATGAAATGAAAAAAAAAAGACAAGTCATTGACTGCAACATATTTACATACACGCAGTTTTTACATACCATATTATAATGTATAGTTAGATACCAATGATAATATAATGGATTTGACGAAATTAATAAGAAATAGTAATTATTCTTTCTTAAGTTTTCAAAACAAATACTTTAACAAGCTCATTAATTATTAGGTGTGTAAAATTTTAAATATAAAATAATTTTCGAAATCATTCCAGGCGTAGTCAAATAATCGGGGAATATACACGAAAAACAGATTCCGACTAATTGTCAGTTTATTCCTTTTTTATATAACGCATATATACGATCTGCAACTGTTACCAATATCGTTACGATAACCAAATGGCGTAAAATACCAAAAAGTGTGTTGTTAGCTGTGCACGTGGTGTCCGTAACTCAGTAACTAATTAAAAGTAAAAAATAAAAAAATGTGTGCATGTACTAGTGTACACACGTAAGAAGTCAAACTTCTTTATGACCCTATTTTTCGAAAAAGTGATCTACTGCAACTTTACAGAAATTAGTTAAATAAAGTTAAATTAGATAAAGTTTAAACAAAAGGCTTTTATTATCATAGACATGAATGCAACAAGAAAAGTGTGCGTCTCGGGACGCTCGACAGAAGAAATCCGGTCAAAATCCGCTCAAAGTCCGGTCAAAGCGTGGTCAAAGCCCGGTCAAAGTCCAGTCAAAGCCCGGTCAAAGTCCGGTCAAAGTCCTGTCAAAATCCAGTCAAAGTCCTGTCAAGTCTGGTCAAAGTCCTTTCAAAGTCCGGTCAAAGCCCGGTCAAAGTCCTGTCCAAGTCCGGTCAAAGTCCTGTCAAAGTCCGGTTGAAGCCCGGTCAAAGTCCAGTCAAAGTACTGTCAAAGTCTGGCCAAAGGACGGTCAAAGCCCGGTCGAGGTCCGGTCAAAGCCCTGTCCAAGTCCGGGCAAAGTCCTGTCCAAGTCTGGTCAAAGTCCGGTCGAAGCCCGGTCAAAGTTCGGTCAAAGTCCTGTTAAAGTCCGGTCGAAGTCCGGTCAAAGTCCTGCCAAAGTCCGGTCAAAGTCCGGTCAAAGCCCGGTCAAAGTCCGTTCAAAGCCCGGTCAAAGTCCGGTCAAAGTCCGGTCAAAGTCCTGTTAAAGTCCGTTCAAAATCCAGTCAAAGTCCGGTCTTGGTCCTGTCGACCCGAAAAATGTGATGCGTGACGCGTAACGGAAAAATGTGACGATTTTATTTTTCTAACGCCGATAAAGAAGTTTCACTTCAATAAGTCGATAGCCGATGAAAATGGCGGCAAAATTTGAATCTTGGGTGTTTGGAGCCTACAAAAACTCCACAACGCATATGGAATATATCCGCTACTATGTATATGTCAGATCAACATTAGTTCAAAATTTGATAGTATAAATGGAATCACCAATGCATTGTAGTTGAACAGAGATCAACATAATACTCCGGCTTTAATATATAAAACGGATCCAATAAGTACGTAGGCGTATCAGAAATTTGACCGTTGCGGAGTTGATTAAGCTCAAAATTTTTGGAATAAAACTTGCAAGTATATCGCTTTCTCATAGAATATGTACCTCCGTCTCGATCAGTTGAAGGCGACGTTGCCACTCCGAGCAGAATACGCGCAATCAGAGTAGAGTTATTCTAGGGAAAAGGTGGACTCAGTAATGTACGGGGGCCCGGCTGGATCAACATAATGCCCAGGTTGGTATTTATATATATATATATATATATATATACATATATATATTTTGTAACTAATATATTGTTAGAAATAAAGGTTTTTAATAAAATATAGCAATAAATAAAAATATAAGTGAAAGTTAGCTTTTGCTCGTGAATCCCATTGGAACTTAATTTGCATTGAATTTGATTTTTTACCGTCAAAAAAGCACTTTAAAACGCTTGATAGTAAAGTTCACGTACCTATTGTTTTAGTATTTTGCCTTTAGTATTTTGATCTTTGATCTTTCACAAGCACAAGTGTGCTAAAATCAAAATAATCACTTAAAATATCTGGCTTATACTAACTACAGGGAAATGCCGGGCAACGTTGCTATCTCCCTCACTCCTCAGGATATCTGACGCAGTCCGTCTCAGTTCCACGCCATGGTTCCACCTGTACCCGGCTGGGTCTTCGGCCGAATCTCTCCTAGCTCCAACCCATACCGATTCTATAGCTGTAAACGACATTAATATTTTTAACTGTTAGCAATAGTTACACTTATTGCTTTATGAATCAGCAACACAATTTTACAATACATACTTACCAAATTGCGACTCCGACAGTGCTTCGGCTAAGAATTCAGCTTTGTCTCTCGTATCAAGTACAGCAATTGAACCATTATGGTGTCCTCTGTAATAAACATAATCATAATGCGGCACCAAACGAAAAACATTTTTTTTATTCCGTTTTCATATTGTGTATAGTTAACGTGACCATTTTTATTTCTACTCGTATCGGGACATCATTGTAAAAATTACAGATACAATGATTGTGTTACATTACAAAAATCGTATAGAAAAATAATTTTATAAAAATAATAAATATAATAAAATACCAAGGTAATTAAACAAAAAGGAAAACCTAATTATTTTTGTATTTTACTGGTGAACATAATTGTTTTAATATAGATGGTTAATGCATAACATCTATAAAATTTGTTTAATAACAGACAGTGGTAACGACCCGGTCGAGCCTACAGTCCAGCCAGTCTGCAGCGTGGCAATACCACCCTTAAAGTGTGTGCCCATGGTTAACTTAATCGTAGAGTATTGCTATTTTAATTTATCTGAATGACAATTAGCGTGCTAGTTCTACCTCTGCCTACACCTTCGCGGATACAGGCGAGAGCTTATGTCATGTTACACCTACCGGCACAGAATCTTCGCATTCTCCCAATTTACTGGCAAATTTTGTATTAAATATTCTTTTTCATTGAGTACGTAAGACTCCCATTTCGTTGACGAAGCTTGGGGCACTGGAAATTAATAAATAATAAATATAATGACTCATTGTGTGAAGCCGCATTAGTCCAGCGTGGAGGAATAAAGACTAAACCTATTAGAGAAGGCCCATGTCCAGCAACGGGACAACTTAATAAATACACCAAGACTTATAGTCCTTTCCCGCAAAACGATCAAAGTAGCTGCAGTATCGGATTAATTGGGCTGAGATGATGGTCTGCCCCAGTCTTGGGGGCCGCCAAATCTCCAAATCCAAACCTTTGCATACTCAAATTATCGGCAAACGCAAAAACAGCTCACGGGGCACAATGAGACTTGCCACCCGGAGCCCTGACGGACTTCGTCCGCAACTGCGTAGCAAATACGATGGACAACACCCTGAACCGAAACATAAGATTCCACAGATTCAATCCTAAAAAATAACGCAATAATATATACAGAACTACGATTATGCTTACGGGCTTCGAAAATCGTTTTTTTTAAATACAAACTCGTGATGGTGATCTTACAATACGCTGTAACACGATTACATTTCTTATTAACATTTGTTCTAGGTTCCGTCCACGTGAATATCCTTTCCTGGATAAAAATAGCCTTAACTCAGTAACCTGTGTGCCAATTATATCGCAAATTACTGAAGCGCTTACCAATAACTATTTAATACTATAATTAATTAAACATACCTCTGTATTGTTCATGATAGCTGGCCACGCAGAACTTCAAAATCAAAGTCAAGGAAATTATCCGTAAATACATCTTCGCAGCCAGCTTGCACAAAGGGATTTTTCCGACTGCCAGTTTAGATCCCTTCGTCTCAAGTATTCATTCAAGTAGTCAAGTATTGAGCTAATAATAGAATATTATGAAAACATACGTAGAACTATAATAATATCCTTTATGTAAAATACTAAACAATTATAATCTATGAAAACATTCAAGTTGTGGAGACTTTCGGTTAGCGTTATTTGCAAGCGGCGCGGACGGTTGGTGTGGTATTTGTCTACGTATTTTTTATATCCTAGCACAGCAGTGATACAAAAGTAAATCTACCCACTTATCACTTTATTCTCATGTATTTCGTGTAATTAGACCTAATTATGCAAAAAGGAAGCAAACCACAGCAAGTTCAAACGGAGATACTGATTTTGATTTACTAAATTCAATAACTTAAACCAACTTTATCTCGTAGTTTTTTTGGAAAATCGGGCATGAAATATATTCCATGTACGATTTTGCGAAATAAATGTGGTATTCAAATCAATTTTAATAAATGAATTTAGCAAAATCAGTATCTCCATTTGAACTTGCTATGGGTTGTTTCCTTTTTGCGTACGTCTAATTAATGTAATTGAAGCGCTCATACCAGTTGCACTCACTGGTCAGTAAACGATAAGCGAATTAAGCAACCTTTGGCGCAGTCGGTCTATGGATGGGTAACCGCTTAGTAGTATTTCAACAGAACTTCTCCGTGTTTTGGAGGGCACGTAAAAAGTCGATCCCGGCTGTTATCAACTGATAGCAGTCGTTAAGCCAAGTCGGAGGCCTTTAGACGGCTTAAAACATTCTGACACTAGTTTAGCCACTAACCATTCGATATAGAATAGAATAGTGTAATTGACAGGATTTAATTAATCGCGGTATGACGATAGGATTCTATACTGTACTGCATTACGCAGTAAGCACAGTGTAGTCCAAATACTCATTATGTTAAACTTCGAGAGACATAGGGTCTCTCAAAGTCGCAGAAATACCTGCATAAGGTAATTAGACACACAGAGGCAGACCCTGCTGGCTACCTCGTACCGACGAGTCATGTTCAGCACTGCTTGCTGGTGGTAGGATATTCATATCCGCCAGGATAACAACCACCGTACGTATAGTAATTTTAAATTCAAATAAGTAATTCCAAAAAATAATAAGGGAATGTCAAAAGTGCAAAAAATATATAAGAAAAAACCGCGCAGAATGAAGCAGCTCTTAATTTTTAAAGTCGGTTACAACTATTTATAAGGTACTTTCGAATTCGGAAACACCTACTTTTTGAATTCGCTTATAAAATAAAGTAACACTTATACCAATTTAAGCTAAAAAATCATTTTTTTTTTATCCTGGCTCGGCAAAGTGACTACGCTACACCTGATGGTAAGTGTAGCGCAATTCAAAAATAGTGTCGACCAACGATAAACAATGTGTCCATCGTAGGTCGGCAAGATCATGCCGGCCTGCCAAAGGGCCAAGGGGGAGGGGAAGGAAAAAAGGGATGGGAAAAGGTTTAGGATCAGGGGGCAAGCTCCATGGGGCGAACATATACACTGGCTGAGCCTGAAACGCGACCCACACAAGGTGGGCCACTATGGCAGGTTTTAGCACCAGTGTACGGTGGTCGCTATCCGGTCGGATACAAGTATCCTCCCACCAGCGATTTTTCTGCTTTCAATAGTTTTTGTCGAATTTTAATTACCTATGGTAGAAAGTTTTTGCTCGTAGTTGTACCTCAACATAATTTTAATGTTTTATAAATAGACCTATGAAAAAACAATGAATAATGTAGGCGGGAATCTTGTAAACAAGAAATATTGAAATAAATAGCTCTGATATTATATTAGTGGACAGCGAGGATGGCTGTATGCAAAATGTATTATTTTTTTTACAGCTGGCCGGCAAAACGAAAAGACTATCACCTGATAGTAAGTGATATCTATCACCCATAAATACCCATAAAATTGGTAGAATTATCGCAGCTAATTCAAAGGAACATCGGTATTAAGTTTACGGAGAAGTTGGCCGTCAGGCACCGTACGGAATGCAACATCAATCTAGCAATTCACGTCGGTTTTCTCTGATACAGTGGTATCACCAAGGTTGAGCCGAGGTCCCCAGGATGCCTCAATCACTTATCGGTTTCAAAGCAATATTGTGCATTGTAACGTTGTACGTTACCTAGAACACTTAGCAAAAGATATTGTATAAAATCCTTAAAAAATTAAATATATTTTACGCACGGCGCACACCGGGAGAAATTACTTGTATAGCAATTCACCGTTAGAGGCTCGGGGCCGCAGGCGGCCACGAGTCGGCTGGCGCTCGTTCACTTGAACGCCATTCGCCCGAGCAACAGGTCGTAATTGCTTCCACTGTGTCTGTGTGCCGTGGATAGATTTTTTTTGTCCCATTACCATTTACGTGGCAATCCGGGAGATTCCAGCGTGTATTTGCACGACATAGCTTCCCCTTTCTCTACGCACCCCAATTGGGTAAGTGAAATTGAACAAATTATACGTAGTAGTTTCAAATTGTAACCGCCGACCATTTTCTTCTAATGTTAGATCTTTCCTCGTGTTAAACAAGTGTATTATAAAGTGTATCGTTGCTCGAAGCAGTAAAGCAATCCAATATAAATTCAATAGTAATTCCTAGCATCATTTTTTTTCTTGTGTACCGACACGTTTGAATTTGTAGCCGTTGGACATTTTAAATGTACTCAAACTTAATCAAGTGCCGTTCTGAGTGTAGCGTAACACCGCACCAGCTGCTTACGGTTCCGTCCGTGGGGATTTGGTGCGGGTTCGGTGCCCGGCGCTCATCTATTTTCCTGTATGTGAATTACAGGGTGCAAGTACTACATTGCAAGTACTACATTGCAAGTACTACATTGCAAGTACTACATTGCAAGCCTACCCTTGCGAACATTTCTTACTTCGCAAGCCCTACCCTTGCGAGGTCTACGCTCTGGGGTTGCCGCTGCGACAACGATATTAAAACCCCTGCGAGTCGCGTCGACGGTCGCCAACCAAACACCGCTGCGCTACCGCCCGCGGGATCAGTCCGCGTGGCTGCCTTCGGGTCACCGTGCCACGAGCTCCGGCCCGGCCTTCCTTCGCCTTGACCCAAGGACGGTACTTGAACGTGGCAAGAGAAACCAGACGGCCAGAACCTACCCCCTGTATATAAAAAAAAAAAATAAACGAATTCTTCGATTTTTGTGGACGTAGTTTTTTTATTGTGCCCGTACGCGGGTCACCACTTTTGGTAAACGTCACAGCATAGCAGAAATTTGTAGACTTCTGCATCAAAAGAATAGTCTCGTCTCGTCCGAATGATCTGATATGAATAGTATCAGGATTGTAAAATATATGTATTGTTATTGTAAAAAAAATCTGTCCGTCTACTGTTCTAGATGTATAGGTATCAATTTTTTGAGCCGTGAGAGGTAGTCGTTTCAAAAATTCATAGGATTAAGTATTATTGTGGCAGGTATACATAGAACAAATAGCAATAAGAACTAATAATAAACATTTTACGTAAATGATATGAAACCCTAGATTTATGTAACTCGAACTTGACTGCTTGTTTCTACTAATAAAAGACCTGCTACTTACTTAGACCATAGTGCCATTCAAAACAATTCGTATAAAAATGTTGGTTCTTTATGGCTTAAACGTATCCACCGCGTTATGACAGCAGATCGTAGGCAGTTTTATAAATTGTTGTTAAAATCCGTCTTACAATGATTGTTTTTACATTATTAACAAAAAGTAATGTTTCAAATCGATAAACCTAGACTTGACCTCAGCCTGTCTCGTCGAAGGGATAGGCAGAGGAGTGAGGAGTGCACCCATGGTTCGACGAGATAGTTTCCGTCCATGATAGGAGGCGATCCTATCGCCATAAAGACACAAAACTAATTCCAATTATTACGCGATTCACATTTGTTTTTCGAATCGAAAAGTTAACGAATTTCAATTCCCCTATACGTCGTGATTAATCCAATTTTTTTTTTTTTTTTTTATCCTGGCTCGGCAAAGTGACTACGCTACACCTGATGGTAAGTGTAGCGCAATCCAAGAATATTGTCGACCAACGATAAACAATGTGTCCATCGTTGGTCGGCAAGATCATGCCGGCCTGCCAAAGGGCTAACGGGGAGGGGAAGGAAAAAGGGATGGGAGGGTGAGGATCAGGGGGCAAGCCCCCTGGGGAGAACCGGATATACACTGGCTGACCCTGGAACGCGACCCACACAAGTTGGGCCACTATGGCAGGTTTTAGCACCAGTGTACGGTGGTCGCTCTCCGGTCGGATACAAGTATCCTCCCACCAGCGAATGTGGTGATAAAATATAAAAAATTGGCGTGTGTCGTGGGACACCAGGTAGGAACGAAGTTCCTTCGGCTAATGTAGAATCGACACAAATTGCAAAAAATTCAAATTATCAACTAAAATAACAAAATATGTCTCTTTATTTTTGTTTGACAACATAAAATTACATAGAAATAGAATAGAAAATAAGAAATAAAAAAAAGACGTGTGGCACTCGGAGACTGCCGCGGTAAAGCTATTGTATAGCATTTTTTATCAACTTATGTAATTATAAATAATAATCTTTTAAAAATCGAAGGAGTATTTTCATATACTTCAACTATAACTGGCTGAATGAATTTCATTTTAAAAAAGGAACTAACGCTGGCTGGTTATGCGACTGTCGCGCATGCGCACGTCTCATTTAACGCTTTTATTCCACGCATTTTTTCCACGCATTTTTCTTACGGTTTTACTATCACATTTTTTTGAGTTCGGTCACGCAGCGAAATCCCTATCCCCTCCAAGCCTGCCGTAAGGAACTTCGTTCCAAAAAGTCGTGCTCAATTTTATGTAGGTTTTCTTGATTTTTCTCTTAAATTTTGCTGATTAGTTTTTATTTAAGTACAAGAAAGTATTTAGGAAATTCAGTATTTTAGGAAATAATAAATTACTTAAAATAAAAAAACATCGTAATTCAAATTATCAACTAAAATAACAAAATATGTCTCTTTATTTTTGTTTGACAACATAAAATTACATAGAAATAGAAAAATAGAAATAAATAAAAAAAAGACGTGTGGCACTCGGAGACTGCCGCGGTAAAGCTATTGTATAGCATTTTTTATCAACTTATGTAATTATAAATAATAACGAGCTAGCGTAATCTTTTAAAAATCGAAGGAGATATAAAAATACTTCAATAACTGGCTGAATGAATTTCATTTTAAAAAAGGAACACGTCTCATTTAACGCTTTTATTCCACGCATTTTTCTTACGGTTTTACTATCACATTTTTTTCAGTTCGGTCACGCAGCGAAATCCCTATCCCCTCCAAGCCTGCCGTAAGGAACTTCGTTCCAAAAATATATTTTAATAATGAACATGCATTCTAACCTGGTATTGAGCGATAAGAACGTCTAATAAACTGGCCAATAAATTAATTTGTGTTCTTTTGAATGTCATTTGTAAAATTGATAGTTAATTAAAAAAGAACCACTGTCTCACAGATAACCGATTTAATGTAGCGACTTGCTGCTGCGTTTCGTACGGTGAGTGAGATATCCGTAGGCCCAAATCCCCCTCCCCTTCCCAATCTCTTAATTATCCCCTGCCTTTAAGGTCGGCAATGCTCATTAAGAAAGTCGAGGCTTTGATTCTAGAGCCAGGGCATACACCTGGCTGAAGGAAACCTACATACCTGAGAAATATTTTTTTTTATTATTTGATTGAATGACGAGACGGGTGAGACGCTCGCCTGGTGGTAAGCTACGTCTGCCCATAGACAGAAGCAATACCACAAAGAACTTTAAATTACAAAGCACTGCATGGAACTGAACCACGCTCGTTACCTCGAGATATAAGATGTTAAGTCTCATAATGCCCATTAATTTCACTGGCTTCAATGTCCTTCAAACCGAAACACAGTAGTGCTTAAACACTATTGCTCGGCGGCAGAAATAGACGGCGCGGTGGTACCAACCCAGACGGCCTCTCGCATACGAGGGACTTACCACTTGTAAATGAAATTATATAGGCAACTGTAGCGGACTATATCTTATCCCCTCATTAGTAAAGGTGGCCTTACAGTGGGACAGTATAGACAGGGCTGCTTATTAATTAAGTATTTATGATCTTGAAATGTTATGCATAATATTTGACGTGGGGGAGACGTTATAAAACGGTATCTGCGGTATATAGAACTGTAAGATACCCGTATATAGTTAAGATCCATCAAAAGTTTTAAGAGAAGGGCTTTAATACTGGCGGAGTTCATCTAAAGGTTTGTTCACATGATACGTTTGTTTACAAGGAGTATGAGTATTCATATTAGATGGTAGATCTTTGTGGGTTGGTGCCATTGCTTTGTGTATTTCAGCCGCCAAGCAGCAGTGTGTAAATTGTGTTTCTGTTTGAATAATTTTGAAGCCAGTGAAATTAGATATGATGAGACATATTTCACTATGAGACTTAAAACCTTATGTCTCGGTGTGATGACCACAGTCCAGTGCCATGCAATGCTTTGTAATGCTGTTTCTGGTTCTGTGTGGTGCTGTATCTGTTTGTAGGCAGGCGTGGCGCTTACCATCAGGCGAGCGACTTGTTCGTTTCGTCATTCAAGCTATTAAAACGTCTGTAAGGATCTGCATAATCCTAATACAAGTGTCACGTAATGAAATATCATCAACAACCTAGAGAGCAACGCTAAAGTCTCTTGTCCGTTCTTCTTGGATGAAATTTGGCATACAGGTGCAACGCGACTTTTATTTTTTTTATTCGTGTTTGACATATGATTTTTCTTGTTTAATTTGAAAGTATTGTTAACTACAGGTATGTCAAAACAAAAACTTTGACCACGCTTATAGCAATTCCATTTTAACTTGACAGATGATTAGTTAATTTTTACATAGCTCAGCCTTTCAGAAACCAGGCGTAAATGTGAAAATATATCGTGTCGTTGACGTTACGGCCAGTTGCGAGGTAGCTACCGCGAGGAAGCGTTTAATTACAAAAAGCCGAAACTGTCGAACGGCGCGCGACGCGGCCGTAAGATGCGTTTGTCGCACCAACATAATGAAACTACGAAGCTATGGAGTCGACTTGAAATGAAATAGCAAGTACAATTTGACAGTCTCCGTGGTGCAGTGGGCGAGCTGAGAAGCGAGAGGTCGTGGGTTCGATTCCCCCGCACCGAGAAAAATGTTTGTGTTTCAGGTCTGGGTGTTGTAGGACTGCAAGTCCCTCGTAGTTCCTGATACCCATGATACAGGTTAACCTGTGTGGGGTCAGAACTATGTGTGTGACTGTTGGGTGTATTTATTTATACGCGTGTATTAACTTGTACGGAGTTAGGTTAGCCATTTCACCTGTCCTTTATGGCTCCCTTCATCTTTTAGTATTTGAAATCTATATTCTCGAGAACTCACAAGATTAACTTCAGGACGAAGTTATTATTCGTGTTATATATTACAGTTTCTATTCATGACATACTTATTTGATTAATTTTGGTACATAAACATATAGGCTCCTGGAGGCGGTTATAGGCTACTTGTTATCCCGGAAAAAAGTTGACGCGGGCGGAGCCGCGAGCAAAAGCTAGCACCCAATATTTTTAACTGATCTGAATTAAAATTGGCATACACCCTGAATAGTTTTAAAAAGTTTTACAGCGAGTCATCTATTAACCCTGTGCTTCGTCCCGCCCACCTGTCGCGCGTACAACGCATGTGGCCGATAAAAGCCGTCGCGTGGCCCACCGTGCCCACTTCCAACCCGAGCCGCGAACGCGCGACGGTCTCTGGGACCATCCATTTAATTAAGCGACGAGAATCTGAGGTAAGCTGGTTAATTTGCATATATTTCTGTGTGCTTTTCGGTTGATTATTTTTAGAATTTACCAAGTGTGCTGTGTTAGGATTTTAGTGGTATGTTTTGCTAAAATTGATTTGAATTGTTTTTTTTGTAGTTAATTTTAAAAGTAATGATTATCATTAATTATTATACGATAAAATTTATTAGAATATTGTAATTTTCGTTTTTTTTACATTAAGAATGACTTGAACTTAAATGCACAATCTTGAAATCATAATAAATACTTTTACGTAAATAGTACGGACGACACGAAATAATTTAAATAATATTAGAACGAGTTTTACGGACTTGGAGTTTAAAGAATATTAAAAAAATCGAGAGAACCGTTTACGAGTGAAATAATTTAGGTTCCCGGGGTCAACACTCAACTAACTGATAATAATTAATTGAAATAAAAACTACAAAGCAAAAAATAAACAATTTTAAGTCCGTGGTACCTACTGTAGTTTAATATATTTAAAGAAAGCCAAAACTAATGATTTCTTACGTTTACGTGAATGTTACACATTGCAATAAAGGTAATTTAAACGGATTTTATCACGGGTTTTTATTTTCCTTTAATTTATTTTTTTTATTGTACTTTAGACATTTTTTTACACATTGCAATAAAAGTAATTTAAACGGATTTTAGCACGGGTTTTTTTATTTTCCTTTAATTTATTTTTTTTATTTTACTTTAGAATTTTTTTTACACATTACAATAAAAGTAATTTAAACGGATTTTATCACGGGTTTTTTATTTTCCTTTAATTTTTTTTTTTTCTTACTTTAGAAATTTTGCTTAAACGATGTAAATTTTTCAGTTTCAGAACTAAGATGAATTAAAATATCTCGTATGATTAATTTTGTATCATATTAGTCGAATAAGAAATTAGTTATCGAGTAGTAATTTTATACGAATCCGAAAACCTTGAACATATTTGTAACTACTTGAAACTTGTGCTACGTGAAATTACTGGGCATTATGAGACTTAAAATCTTATGTCTCGGGGTGACGAGCGCAGTTCAGTACCATGAAGTGCTGGATAATTCAAAGTTCTAATTGGTGTTGCTTCTGTTATGGGCAGGCGTGGCGCTTACCATCAGGCGAGCGCCTTGCTTATCATTCAATCAAATAATTAAAAAAATAGTTTACTTGGTGGTAAGTGATATCCACAGCGCCTATGAAGATCCACATTATAAAAAAAATAAGGGTTGCCGACGTAATGACTACCGCAAAGGGCATTGTCCATAAAACCAATCCAAACGAAACGTGTGTGTTTCAATTGAAATGATATACTATATATTTTATGTGATAGGTTTATGCTGTAGAAAGTATTGTCTTTAATAAATAACACCCAACAGTCACACACATAGCCCTGACCCCACAGTAAGATACGAGTCTTGTGTCGTGGAAGGAAGGAACTACGAGAGACTTTTTGGTCTCACAACACCCAGACCCGAAACAAATATATGTGGATCAGACAAATATTTGCTCGGTGCGGGAATCGAACCCACGGCCTCACGTTTCACAGTCAGCTACTCGCCCACTGCGCCACGGAGGCTATAGCATAAATAGACCAGCTTGATCGGTGTGATACCACTGCCTAATCGAAAAAAAGACTAAAAAGCTTAAAATAAATGAACCCGTATTGAATCGGTACTATTGTAATGTAATTGTCAATGATATAGAAAGCATCGCTGGTGGTAGGATATTCATATCCGGCCGGTTAGCGACCACCATACACATGGTGTTAAAACCTGCCATAGTGACCCACACACCTGTGGATCGCGTTCCAGGATCAGCCAGTGCACATCCGGTTCTCCCGATGGGCTTGCGACATGACTTGATGGTTGGTTGGGCCGGGTATAGGGGTACATCCATGTGCCTTCATCGGTCATCCGCCTGTTTTGTCGCACGCTCCTCGATCTGCTTCTTCCGTCTTCCGAGTGTAAAGAAGCATTTATACAGGCATCTCTGGTGACCATCGATAAACTCATTGATTGTCGGTGGTCACTGGTTTCGACTGCACTACTGCAATCGTAAATATACATTTTTTATTATGGCAGGTTTTAACACCATGTGTACGGTGGTCGCTATCCGGGCGGATATGAAAATCCTGCCACCAGAAATTTCTTAGATTGTGACTTATGCATTTGAAGTGACTTATTTTATTTGTTAAGTAGCATTTAAGGTGTGTAATAATAAGAGGGTAGTTTCCTATATTGAATATAAGACATTATTTTATATGTAACAGAAAAGAATACGAAAAAAAACAAAATCAAAATCTGTTCAAAACTTAGCCGCAATTTTTTTTTATCCTGGCTCGGCAAAGTGACTACGCTACACCTGATGGTAAGTGTAGCGCAATCCGAGAATAGTGTCGACCAACGACAAACAATGTATCCATCGTAGGTCGGCAATATCATGCCGGCCTGACTGTTTCTTCACACTCCGTTTAAAGGACCCCATATTATAGGAAGAAGGGAACACGTGTACCGGCAAACTATTCCACAGCTTAATGGTCCAGCAGAAGTAAGATTTCGCGAACTTTTTAGTTCGAGCCGAGGTGGAGGAGACCACGAAGCTGTGGTAACGCAATTATGATTTTAAATATTGAGCAAAGGGCACATATATATTATATATGAGCAAAGGGCGCATAATGGGGACATTTCACTTTCTCGCTCGCACGTGTGCACCGTAATGGCCATTTGTCACAGTGACGTCAAAGTTTGAGTCGACAGTTATTTGACAAATGCCCTTCCTCAGATTTGAATGACTTCTAATAATTTATGTTTTTGTGGACAGATTATGTATTGAAATTCTTTCTGTAGGTAATAGGTTTTGGGTAACGTAACGAAAAAAATTAACTACCCTATTATGTTTAGGTACAAAATTAAAGATTTGTAAACATGTTAAACTAAACGTATGTCTGTAACACATAAAAATAACAAGCGTAGGTTTTTCTCCAATTCTGAAATCAATAAAACCCAATCAATCCTTTGTCCTTCCAAAATTCGAATAAAAACATAGCTATTTAATAAAAAGGGGTTTTCACGAAGGGAATTGTGTAGGTTCCTTGCATTGTCCTCTATTTTTAGCGGTTCTATTTAAATGGCTGATGCTTATCTCAATACTTCAATGAAGGGGTGTGTCGCATACGCCGTTCTTATTTTTTCCACGAGTTAATGCGTTCGTGTTCTGCGCAAAAAGTCTTAAGCGACATTTGACATACAACTCTTTGTGAGAAGTTAAATTGGCATTAGAAGAACATTAGACGTTTTTGAAGTTAATCTAGATAGACAAAGTTTCGTATGGAGTTCGTTTGCTTATTTTTGGTTTGTGGTAATTAAGTACTTACGTCGCTGGTACTTAGGTAATATATGAAGGAGAAATTACCTCAATTTTTCATTAGTCAGATATTGTAATGCGAACCCTTTATATAATAAGTTTATATTTCTGCATTTGCGTATTTAAATTTGTTGCTATGTTTTTAGGACTCCAAATTAAAATTCATTCTCGTTTTATAAAAATACGCCATCAGCAAAAAGCTATTATACTTTTATGTTTTAATAAGCTTACTTTTGCTCGCGAATCCTTTTCTTACAGAAAACGCACTTTTATCTTAATAAAAAATCCATATAGCATGGAATAAATTATCTTCGTATTAGTGACAGAATTTTCAAAATCAGATTGGTTGTTTTTTGTTTAGATTATAACATTAGTGTAGGTAATAAATGTACTTAGTGCTACAATAAAGGGAATAATATAGTCAAGTAAATAAAACAAGGCCATTACGGGAACGTATACATGTCAATAAATAAATTACATAAAAAGACTTTACTGGTGCTTTGAAAATGCACACAGGACTGAAAAAAATACAGTTTTAGGTTACTTAAAATAGTCAGTATGTATATTAAATATAATTTTACACATATTATAATCAATTAATTATTTAAACTTCGGCGATAAAAGCTTACCTATATTATGTATGCTGAATCGATTTTTCCTCCATATCCTTATTATATAATTATTTAGTTAAAGTGTAGAACTCCAAACGATGGAAGTCGTAGGTAGAAGCTGTAAACATCAGATTAACTCTGCTAAAAGTTAATTAAACGTGCAGCAAAACGAAAACGTCTTAACAGGCACAGCTATCCAAATCAAAGGGCTGTAAAAGCAATAAAATGTTGAAATTCTATTTAAAAGGGTCTTAAATATTTTATTAGTGCGTATAAATTGAAATCACATATGTCTTAAGAGTTTTAGGCAGTTGATTTCCTTTGGGGGCCATTTTGTGCTATTTGCCAGAAGCGATTGAAGATATATATAAGGCTATCGTTTAAGGCAGCGAATATTTGTCTAAGTTTTCTGGTTACATAGACTTGGTTTTTAAACAGTTCTATTTCTTACTCGGAAAAATCTGAATAATCCCAATTTTACCCTTCATTATAAATGTTTTTATTATATACTCGTAGATACTACGTTTAAAATAGATTTAGTACAAAAATGGCACGTACAATCTTGCATTAATCTAAAATGTTATCTATAATCAACTTTTCTTTTGCCTATTTAAAAAAGCATTTACAGAAAACTAAAAACAGATAAGAATAAGGTTTATTCTGCAAATCCAGCCCATATTCCCTGCCACTTTTAGTTCAGCATTCAAGAGTAATTACGTTTGTTAACAAGCAGCGAAACTTAAAACTTTAACGCGCTAAAGTTGTCGCTTTTTCTGACGCCGCCCGCCATATTGCCTCACGTTCCGTTTTCTAGTTAATGTGTTGCCAACCGTGAAAATAATATCCGACGTTGTATGAATTTACGCCTTTGAGTTGGCCACATTGCGAACGTGGGACGTTTGTTATTCAAAAATGGCAGCCGTGCGATAATTTTAAAATGGTTTCTAAATGTTAGACTTGAACTTAGTTTGCATTTCCATTCAAGAAACATTTGAGTCGGCATGGTAGGCAAGTGAAGGCACATATAATACAATAATTTGTAGAAAAATGATGGATCTATATTATAATAATACCAGCCCTGTATTTTACACTACTGGGCACGGGCCTCCTCTACTATATGTGAGGGGTTAGGCCCTAGTCCACCACGCTGGCCTAATGCGGGTTGGCAGACTTCACATACCTTCGAAATTCTTAAGAAGAATCCTCAGATATACGGGTTTCCTCGCGATGTTTCCTGCAATGTTAAAGCAAGTGATAAATTAATAATTAGTAAACATGTAACATAACAATAAAGTCAATGCTGCATACTCTTGGGGCTAGTTTCGTATCTGCGACTTTCGTCTCGACATTCCATACCACTCGCCGCTGATCTATGACTTGATTGATCTATATTGACGAAGAATATTTTTTGATCCAGAATTTATCAGATTTATTGGATAATATAATGTTTCTGAAATATAAAAAAATATAGATTGGGGATATGTACACTATATGTATTCTATTTAATTTAATTTATCTTAATTTCAGTCTGCTTGTGAACGAACCCATCTCGTTCTTTTTCTTCTGATTAATTTGGTAATTCTGTACCTATAAAGAGATTAAATAAATCTGTAAAACCTGATGATATGTTACCGAGTTTTTTATTTTTAGTCCCAAAGTAAAAGATCCGATGTTTCTCAAAATAAAAATAATAGAACGTTGAATTTGTTTGATTAAATCGATGCTAAGAAGTTATTCTTGTATCCGAAGGGTTTGGCAGTGGTGTAACAATTACCGCTGCGTTGGTTTGCCAAGTTTATTGTAGTCCATGATGCATGCGATACATGGTCCATACGAGTCATGCTAAAATTATCATTTAATTGAAAGTAGAAAGTTATAAGTACATCATCGTAAAGGCAAGTTATTTGGAGGCTGTAAATTTAAACTTATACTCATCAACATCCTTCCATACTTATAATATTTGTAGGCTAGTAATATTTAAAATGGTCATTCGATAAATTTAAAAAAGCGCAGGAAGATAGATGTGAAGACAAATCATTAACGTCAAGTCTTTGTTTTATTTAAAATGTATTTACTCAAGCAAGTCATAATCGAAAAAGCGTATAAGTTCATAGCCAACATAACATATCTGAGTCAATGTCAATAAAAACCTGCATTAAATTGAACATTCAAAATAACAAGGACGAAAAAGAATATTTTGAAAATATAAGAATGAAATAGAAAAAATATAAATCCGCGACCTTTAAAGAATAAAGTATTGAACTCTGTTGCTATTTGCATCGAACTCAAATATCAATTGGCAGCTAGTTAAACGAAAAATGGAGGTAAAAAGCATTTTCACATCGGTGATGGGAAACTGTGAGCCATTGTTACAAACTCGTCAAATCAACAACGTAGGGATGCGACGGGAATAAATCGATATCGATTAAAAAGCATAAATTAATAAATCAAATAAATAACGGGCGTCAACTTAGTTCTTTAAAAAACGGAAAAGTATCAAATGGCATAATTTAACAGTACATCCAAATTACGTACACTTACATTCCTATTTGGACGGTTAACATTTTCATGTGGTATTCACTCACTATAATTCTATCCCGAGTATTCTTAACGAGTTTACGTGGTAAAATGGCGAGTGTAATATACTACCAATAAGATTAGTTCTTTCAACAATAATTCTAAAAATAATTAGTCCGGTGTAACGTAAATTATAATGGAATTGGGCCTAATCATACAATTTTTTATAGCATAAAAAGGCCGCCACTTTACGTCGGTTTTCTATGAGACAGTGGTAGCGACCCGGTCGAGTGGGACCATTCATGCTGAAAACAAAACTATCTACAGTAGAGATCGACCACTACATTATTCTTCAATATGCTTATAATATCCACAAGTAACTTATTTTGGCAACCAATAACAATTTGACTAATTTCATCGATATCTAAAAACATAAAAATACATCTCTACTCAACCTGTTGAACAGGGTGGAGCAGGTAATTTGCCCGCCGCGCGAGTTGCCCGCTTTGGTAAAATAGCCCGCCAAATTGTAGGGCAAATTGTTCTTTATAGTTTTATCATACGAGGAAAATGTTAATAAATGAAGCGGGGATTTTACATTTTTTCTTTAATTACTTAATCGATGAATTGCAGTGTTCGGACTGTGACTGCGAGAAGAAAGACTTGGTTGCAAGAACTGAAGTGTTTTAAACAAAGTGACTGCACTAGACCTAATGCTAATAACAGTGATCTAATGACGACCGCCAATTCACTGTCGCCAGAATTTTCCCCATTAATTTAAGACTTTAGGCCTAATTTGGGCTTCCGGATATCTCACTCACCGTACGAAACGCAGCAGCAAGCCGCCACTTTACGTCGGTTTCCTGTGAGACAGTGGTAACTTGAATTTTGTTGTATTACGTCAGTTGCGAGATTTGGTACTCAGACATTGTCAGTATGAGCGTAAACAATGACTGTGTTAACGTAATCTAAGAAACGAATTCTAACTTTAAACTAGGTGTCTAACAACTAGTAACTATGGTAATCCATATAAACTGGACAATATAAACATAGTATAGAATTGTAATACGACCATTTTTCAATTCAATGTATAATTGTTACAAAATTAAATATTTAAATAGTAATATTTTTTAACACGCTTTTATTAGCTTCAGACGTATGTATGTTGGTATGTTGGTATGTTTGTATGTTTGAATGTTGGTAGGTTTGTCTGTAACTTGTCTTTGAACGTGATTTTGACCTACTTCAAAACGTCGGATAAAATCTTGACAGCGCGATGTAAATGTCCAGTGGCGCCATCTCATGATTTTTTCTTGTCAACTTGTAGCTTAAATGCAATAAAGGTGGCGCTGGTTGTTTTGTTGTGTTATTTTGATACGAGTTTAGAACAAAATAAATAAATATTGTAAAAATTAAAACTTCCTTAAATATTTCATTGAATAATTGTTATAAATTACAAATTTATTACCTACAACTGTTATTAAAATTACTTCAGTAGTAAGGGATGTTCGCAAAACACTTTTTTTAACACGCTTTTTTATATTATTTACAATTAGTGGCAGCAATATAATAGAACATTGGATTATAGTCTACATGACACATTAAAATAAAACAATAAAAAATCAAGAGATGGCGCCACTGGCACATCTACATCGCGATGTCAAGATTCTCCAGCGAATCATTACCTCCGACGCTTTGTATGAATTATGGGTGTTGTACGATTGATAGGGTACAGTTTAACAAATGGCTTGTTAAACAAGCCATTCGTAAAACTTGTTTCTTTCCTACCTCCTTCGTGACATTTTTACGTTTCAGCGAATTTTCCAATCACAAAGATTCGAAAGAAGTTTCACTTAAAAAAATGGTAAAAAAAATAAATGATAAAAAAAATGAAAATACACCTTTTTATAGAAAATCAAACTAAAAAATTAAAAATAAATAATAGTTTAAAAAAACTAAAAAACACGCTTTTACATAAAATCCAACTAAAAAATAAAAAATAAATTTTAATGAATTCGAATTAGGAATAGTGTACAAAATTTAAAAATATATATAAATTAAGAATAGGTTAAATAAGAAAAAATATGTATTTTATTGTAAAAAAAAGCGTGGGGTGCATGGTGTCAATAGTTATAAAAATATTTTATTGACAGATATGAGTAGAAGGATCATCATTTTGATAATGTCTTAAAAAGCACCCCACGTTTTTTTACAATAAAATACATATTTTTTCTTATTTAACCTATTCTTAATTTATATATATTTTTAAATTTTGTACACTATTCCTAATTCGAATTCATTAAAATTTATTTTTTATTTTTTAGTTGGATTTTATGTAAAAGCGTGTTTTTTAGTTTTTTTAAACTATTATTATAAATATTACATTTAAATCTTACAATACTCTGTGTACGCAATATGTTTAAAAAGTGGAAGGTATAAAGTGTTTGCATTACGTTTTAATAAATAGGTACTTTATCTATCTGTAGATTAATAATTATAATTGATTTATCTACTTATTGCTCAACAGCAAGTTCAAATGGAGATACTATTTTGTTTTGCTAAATTCATTAATTTAAATTGATTTCAATACTGTATTTTTTTGCATAATCATACATGGAATTATATTTCATGCCAGATTTTCCAAAAAACTACGAAATAAAATTAGTTCAAATTATTGAATTTAATAAAACAAAATCAGTATCTCCAATTTGAACTTCTGTGGGTTGTCTTGTTTGTGTAAGTAGGTCCAATTGTCCACAATTTTAATGGAAATTACTAAAGAGATATTTTGCCGTTCACAAGTGAGGTTATTTTAAAGGTTACGAGCACATGAGTTGTGTGCGCAACCCTCAACGACCCGCCAAAATAACATGAGTGTGTTCTATGCACTCGATATCCACCGGCTTATGAATACTAAACTAATAAATACTAATATAAATAAATGAAAAGGGCTATGAAAAAGTGCAGAATATTTGCTAGGTACTTATTATAAGGCAAACATGAATTAAAAATGTTCTTGTAAAGAGGAAAGATTTAATTGTTTGTTTGATTTGAATAGGCTCTGAAACTACAGGCCGATTTGAAAATCTCTTTCACCGTTAGAATCCTACATTATCCCTGATGAACATAGACGATATCCATAATAAAACGGTGCAGAATTTCACGCCAATGCTACTACTAATACTGGTTTATAAAACTGTAACACATTCTAATTTTGTGGTTAAAATAATTATAATTTTGACATAACTCTAATATATTTTTCTTGCAAACGAGATATCTTATTTGATTATCTTCAAACGATATAACTTGCAGGGGAGCCAGCTTTGTAAGATGAAGCTTGTTCACAAGAGCTTTCATACGCGCTCATGGTTGTAATCCCCGAAAGGGTAGGCAGTAGTAATCAGTACAATCACATTTCGCTGAACGTATTTCCGTCCCATGATGTGATGGGGGCGAACCTATCGCCATACCGGGCACAATCCAGACTCCGGACTGATATTGAACATTTCGTGATAGAAAAACACAATATCACTTTTATCAAAAACTCTCCTTAGTAATTATTGCAATTTACTTTCAATGATTGTGGTAACTATTTATAAAGACGGTTAAAAAGGACGGTCCACTTTTATAGACATTCAACTTACTTATTGAAAGCACTCCATCTATTATTGGCTAATCTCAAATGAGAATAATGAAAGATTAGCCAATAATAGATAATTGGGTCTATTGGCCATCTATTTAGATAATTGGGTAAATTTCCCACAAGAGTACAGATAAAGAAAATTCATAGTTTTCTTCACAAAACCACTCGAATTTCACCCAGTTACGTAAACACTTACGGCACTGAATGCGAGACCGCATACAAATGACGTTAAACGACCAAACAACCAAAAATAAACTATTGTGATTCTCCACGTGGATTATTGTGTAAGGGAGGATCTTAAACGTACAAAAATACGGGTTAAATATATTTTGGGGTACGAAACAATGAGTACGGAAGGTAAAGGGAATATTTTCAAGTGATTAGAACCCTTCTTAAGGGTCATAGTTTAAAAAAGGAACCTTACCTATTACCATCAATATTTTCTTCAGATTAGTTGACAATTTGCACAATGAATTAAATGAATAGATATCTTTTAATCGATCTATACATCCGTTTATGAATATTATATTTATTCTTTTTTTATTAAATTCTGCAATAGGTTTAGGGTAACTAACTTATTGACTAAAAGAAATCAAGTCAACTACCCTATATGCAGGACGTCTGATACAGAATTGATTGTCGGTGGCAAAACTCAATTCTACAACCGAGACCCAATTCTAATTTCATCTCAAAATTCTTTCGATTATTTAATGTAGAGCTATCCTATATTTACACATGCATTTTGTTTATTGCAATACTTATCATAATCTCCCGCTCATTACGTACGCTCTCATTAAATATGAGTTAAAGGATTGTCGGTAAACCGTTGTCGAATCCAATACGTGTCAACAAAGTGCCGACAATTCATTGAAACCGTGCTACTTTGATCAAACCGTGACATTTGGTTATCGTGTCACGCCTCGTGACTCTTGGAGTCTTTATTAAAATGAGTCTAATAGACTATTTTAATAGGGAAATAAACTATGCAGAGTCACTTTAATAGAAGGTGAAGGTGCAGTTGAAGAATTTACTTTATCCAATTTTTACGAATAACCTTTTTTATTTCATTTTTATGATCATAAACTGCAACTTATATTATTTTCATTTGACATATTTTCACAATTACTATGTATTTATTTGTACAAAATAATATCTGAGCAGCTGTTTGTTCATACTGTCTACAAGTTCTATTAAAAATAAGTACTCTTTGTTATTTCGGTTATATATGCGCGGGGAATACTGTAATGTAGAGACGGTGTGATAATTACATCAATGCATTATTGTATAGAGATGTACCAAACGTTAATTATTTTAGCGTTACTTCTGTTCAAACACCACGTTTTATAAAACTAAAAAAAATTGTTTATTTCATATTTATTTCCATTAAAGCACGATTTACGAAAGTTATTAGTGGCGAATGGACATTACTATTTTTTACAATTGGTCCTGGCCATTAAGCCTATACATTATTATACTTTCGTTACAAAGTAAAAACTCTTTGAAGAAAAATTACCTGGGAAATGAATGGTCCCAGCTTCGATATCCGCTCTGCTTTCTTTCTTTCTGCCTTGCGTTATCCCGGCTTAGTCCCAGGGTCCGCCTTCCTAGTTAAACGCTTCCACTTCGCCCGATCTTGAGCATCCTCTATAGTGAGACCATTGGCTCTCATGTCTTCCTCCAATACGTCAAGCCAACGCTTTTTGGGCCGTCCACGGGATCGTACCACTGGTACGATCTGGCTCAGTCACCTGCGACCGACGTACTCCTGTGGATATCCGCTCTGCTTTAATGAATATTAATCTTCACTGATATACGCGTTGTAGAACTGAAAGTCCGGCAATAGTTTCTGTTATTACCGCCATATACAGGTTTCAAGGATATTGAAGCTAGTAGTATTACTGGCCATTATGACACTTAGCAACTATGTCTTGGTATATGACGAGCCAGCGGTGCTTTGTACAAATTTCTCTGTGGTGTTGTGTCTATTTATGGGCAAGCGTGCGCTTACCATCAGGCGAGCGACCTGCTCGGGATTGTAACTGATTGCTGAAAGTATTAAATATTATTACAGCTAACATGCGTGTGTATCTGTCCGCCATCTTGTTGCTGTCGGCCATTATGTCGTGCGCGACGCAGGCGCAGTACCCGCGTCCACGACGCCCGGAGCGCTTCGACACCGCTGAGCAGATCTCCAACTATTTGAAAGAGCTACAAGAGTATTACTCTGTACATGGAAGAGGAAGGTGAGTACTATACTCGAAACTGAGTCAATGCAGTAGGATAGAATCAAATATTTTGTACACGAGTCATCATCTTTTGACTGACGCATAGGCCTTCAAGATATAAGGTGGTAGATCCCTCGTATGCGAGAGGCCGTCTGGGTTGGTACCGCCGCTTTCTCTATTTCTGCCGCCAAGCAATAGGGTTTAAGCACTGTTGTGTTTCGGGTGTGAAGGACATTGAAGCCAGTGAAATTACCGGGCATTATGAGACTTACACCTTATGTCTCGGGGCGACGAGCACAGTTCAGTGCCATGTAGAGCTTTGTAAATCAAAGTTCTGTGTGTTGTTGCTTCTGTTTGCGCCTTGCTTTTCTCGTCATTCAATCAAATAAAAAAAGCATAGGGAAGTTGTAAAACGGTGACAACAAAATTTGTCTATGTTCAACCTTTCCCGCCTGTCTGAAAGGGTACGGCCATAGGCTAAGGTGAAAGTAGTGAAAACTCAGTTTTAATACTTCAAAGCGATAAACTGTAAATACGGGGTAAAGTGCAAACCAAATAAGGTATTTCCGAACAAATCGGTTCTTAATAATTTCATACCACGTCGGGCGCCAATACGAAAAGAGTGGAATAGCGCCCTCTACAAAATGAGTAACATAACATTTTTTGACGTATGAACACCTGTTAACATGATAATTCCATTTATACATACAAGATGGCGCTAATATAAATTTTATTTCAGATACGGCAAAAGACAAATGCACATAGCTGACGCGTCGGTGATCTTCAGAGAAAGCCCACTTTTCGAGCACAATATCAACGAGGATGCGCTGTTTAAAACTCTCGGCTATAAGTAAATTTAAATATGACAAAGATACTAAAACATTTTTAGAATATGTATAAAAATCCGGCTTTACGTGTCTTTGCCTCGTCGCGGCTGTACTTACATTTTGGAAACATATTTCGCCTAATCAAAAGATAATCTTGACTCATCATTTTGTGCTTGTCAAATTTATAATGCCCATTTACATACAATAATGTATTAATTGATACTTTTTAATTAATTGATATTCCATTTTTTTCATAATTCGCATTTTTAACACTAAAACTTATACGGAGTTATGTAAGATTTGACATTCACAAAGAGTTTTTATTTATTTTTTGTTCTGGACATTTTTTTTTTCACCCAAAACGGCTGTACCATGTTTAAAAGCGCTCCACTTCCAATCTAACTTGCATAAAGTTATAACTTAATAGAAACATTACGTCAATATTACAGAAATTGTATATTTCATATTATTTGATCTCATTTATATGGTATGTTGTATTTAGTTCCTGTAGCTTGTAAATCATTTTTTTTCTCGTATAACAAATCTTTTCAATTAAGTTTCGTTTGAACCCATGAACATTTGTTTAAGCGACTAAAAGTCGTACGTGCGTTTTTGCTTACACTACTATATGCTAAGTTAGTCCATCTTGAATCCGTCTTGAAAGTCTAGTCAATTAATTTATCTTGACTTAGGTAAATAATTAAAAATCGTTGTCAAGCTGGGTGATCAACTATTTTTAATTATCCCACTTAATATAATCAGTGTATCGTGTAATGGTTGAACAATAGTATTGTCAATATAATGTTTACTCATAATACAAGATTATTCTACGGCTGATTTATTTTATTTATCCATTGTTATATCTATATCATCAAGGAGAAAAAATAAATAGGTAAAAACCTACTCACTAAATAATTACATTGCTTAAATGGAATTAATTTCATATATTATATATTGCCAAGTAAATAACAAAAATACCGATAAAACGCATATTATTATATGTCTAAAGCTGAACTAAGACTATTTGTTAATAGATTAGGCTGGGCATTAATTGATAACATGTGCCATGATTTTAAGAGTGGTAGAATGGGCCGGCTCGACTAGGTCGTTACCACTGTCTCACAGAAAACGGACGTAAAGTAGCGGCTTGCTGCTGCGTTTCGTACGGTAAGTGAGATATCTGAAGGCCCAAATCCCCCTCCTCTTTCCAATCCCTAATTATTGCTTCCCTTTAAGGTCACCAACGCGCCCATGTTTTTTTTCTGGTGTTGTGGGCGTATATGGGCGGTGAGATCACTTACCATCAATTGACCCACTTGCTCGTTTGTCGTCTGAAGGTGGGATTTGGGCCCCCAGATATGTCACACACCGTACGGAACCCAACAAGCTGTAATTCTACGTCGGCTTTCTGTAAGACAGTTGTAACAACCCTGTCGAGTCGACTTATTAAACAACGACCGACCTATTTAATAAATTGTCTACAGCGTGGCTCTATTTTCAATTAGCAAAGTGTGAAATGGTAGTCTAATACTGGAACTTTTTAATTCTTGCTTTTTTTTATTTAATTAAATGACGAGATGAGCCAGGCGCTGGCCTGATGGTAAGCGCCACGCATGCCCATAAACAGGAGCAACACCACACAGAACGTTGAATTACAAAGCACTGCATGGCACCGAACTGCGCTCGTCACTCCGATACATAAGATGTTAAGTTTCATAACGCCCAGTGATTTCAATGGCTTCAATGACCTTCAAACCGAAACACAACAGTGCTTACACACTGTTGCTTGGCGGCAGAAATAGACGGTGCGGTGGTACCAACCCAGATGGCCTCTCGCATACGAGGGAGCTACCACCTTGTATATATTATATAACAGTTCAATGTTACCTATGTTTATTATGCCGGCACGGCCTCCCTCTACCCTCGGAAGAATTATGCCAATCTGAATGTTAATATACGCAAATCACCTCATAGTAAGCGTCCCGCCTGCTCAGAAACAGTACAATATAACTCCGAATTTTAAACTATAAAGTACTGAATACCACTGCTTTACTAGATTCAATGTACTTGCTGTTTAAATCGGTGAAACAGAAAACGGTAAGGCTCGTGTCTCTAGATGAATATAATATTGTTTTAGACAAAAATTCGTTAGATTTAGTACCGTCAACAGTTTTCCTTGGAGTCACAGTAGATGCTAAGTTACAGTGGAGTCCACACATCCAGAGAATATCTAATAAATTGAGCTCTGCTATATTTGCGATTAGAAAAATTAGGCAACTGTCAGATGTGGCTACGGCTAGATTAGTGTATTTTGCTTACTTCCACAGCATTATGTCTTACTGTGTTTTGCTGTGGGGTTCTGCTGCCGATCTGCAGACAATCTTTATATTACAGAAAATAACGGTTCGTGCTATTTACAACTTGCGATCGCGCGACTCTCTCCGTGAACTGTTTAAAGATATCAATATACTTACTTTGCCGGCCGAATACATCTATCAAAATATAATGTATGTGCGCAAAAATTTAGCTGACTTTGTAAAAAATAGTGACATACACAACCTTAATACAAGAAATAAGAATAAACTTGCAGTTTCAAAGTTTAGACTCAGTAAGACTAGCAAATCGTTTATGGGAAACTGTATAAAATTTTATAATAAACTTCCTTGTGAAATAACTGACATGCCAGATAATAAATTTAAGCTCCACATCAAACGCACTTTGATGTCTAAAGCTTATTATAATGTTGCAAATTATTTAGATGATAGGGAAGTTTGGAAGCAGTCCTGCACATTGCATGAAGACACTGTAGCCTTCACTAAATCTGCCTTCTCATGTACATAAAGTACATCATGCTTAAATTTATAAATAATAATTGCTAGTCTGTAAGTTTGACATATTTTACTATTCACATTTTGACATATAATAATTTAAATTTTGACATCATAATAACACTAGTTGACCGATCGACCAATAAAAACAGTGTTTGCCTTAGGTAAATTATATTGGATTTGTTTCTGTAACAGTATGTATTGCTGTATGCATCTTTTATAAACTATCACGATTCTTACTTAAGATGCAGCTATATATTTGTAAATGGACAAGTCCATGTGACGATTTTTATTGTAAATGTTGCTAAAAAAAAATACATTTTTAAAAGAAAAAAGGAAAAGTATGCAATATATAATTGATGGCGAAAAAAATAAGCCCGGAGTTTCTTTCTGCCTTTCTTCTTCGGGTCGTCATCAGTAGGCAGCTAGAGAAAGGTTGGTAGGTTAGCTAGGCTAGGGATATTCCTGCCAGTAAGGTCCACGACACATCTCCTTACCTTTTAAACCCTTACAAAAGTTTTTGTAAACTTACCCTACTCCGTCTTACCCTATCCCAATTTCCATACCCTAGTCCGTGAATCCCTTCAAAATCAAAATCAAAATCAAAATCAAAATCAAAATCAAAATCAAAATCAAAATCAAAATCTTTATTGTGCCTTTTCCTGCCAGCCTTTAGCGCGGCGGTTAGTCCTAAGTTCCCTTAATTCTAAGTTAGTCTTTTTAATGACAAATTTTCTGTACATGACCTGTCATAAGCGCTTTCTTAGCCTACGTGATTAATAAAGATTTTGATTTTGATTTTGATTTTGATTTTGATTTCTATTCTATTTGAGTCGTAGAGCCACGCTGTTGACAGTTTTGTCTATAGCATGAATGGGCTGGCTCGACCGGGTCGTTTCCACTGTCTCACAGAAAACCGACGTATAGTAGCGGCTTGCTGCTGTGTTTCGTACGGTGAGTGAGATATCCGGAAGCCCAAATCCCCTCCCCTTCCCAATCCCTAATTATCCATTTCCTTTAAGGTCAGCAACGCGCCCATGATTCTTTTGGTGGTGGGCGTACATGGGCGGTGGAGATCACTTACCATCAGGTGACCCACTTGCTCGTTTGCCGGCCTATGCTATTTAAAAAATGCAATATTAAATATCTTTTGATACGCTAAAACAATCAGTACTCTATAATATGATATGTATGTACAGTACTAATTTAACTTAACTTTAAATTAAATAATACACCCAACAGTTACACCCATAGTACTGACCCTATAGTAAGAGCGGTTACGCACTACATCCGATCCGAATCTGATCCGAACCCGTGAAAATAGGGTCCGGCGTAGGCGTAGAACTATTTCTATGGTAATTTACGCACTAGATCCGATTTCCGTCATCCGATTTATGTCCGTTTTTCTAGAATCTCCATCCCGGAGATTATTTTTAACGGACCGAAGTAGCCATAGTATTATTTGTATGGACGCTAGCGCACTGCGTCCGACTTGAATCCGAACTGTTGCGGTATACATTGTTTAAATTTTGTGTTTTGTCGCAAGATATCATCTTTTATGTGATGTAAAATGAAATCAAAAGTAGACACACTCATTCGGTAGTAATTGTAAAATTTCCTGTCGTATTGACGTAAGACTGCGTGCTGATTGTAAAAAGCTCCATTTAATCTTCGATCCAGCAAGAGAACCCTCTACAGAAGCAAAGAATTTTGAGTGCACCCGCACTTAAAATTCTTTGCTTCTTCTGCGTCTTCATACATATAGTAGTACTAGCTTTTGCTCGCGGCTCCGCCCGCGTGAACAGCATTTTCCGGGATAAAAGTAGCCTGTAACCGTCTCCAGGGTCCCATCTATCCCTGTAGATAAATTCATCAAAATCGGTTCAGTGATTTAGACGTGAAAGCGTAACAAACAAACTCACTTTTGCATTAACTTTCACCCCCTTTTCATCTCTTATTACCTAAAATTTCCAAAATTCCTGAAATACGTATTTATTTGTTTTACGTCAATAACCGAAATACAAAATTTTGTTTATGTAACTTTCAAAATGACGGACTTTCATACATATTATCATCCCCTATTAGGACCCCTTTGGGGTGGAATTTTCTAAAATTCTTTCTTAGTGGGTGCCTACATAACAAAATGAATATACAGTCCGAATTTCATGCTTGTAGCCTTGATAGTTTGCGCTCGGTGATGATGAATCAGTCAGTCAGTCAGGACACGTTATTTTATAAGTATAGATTGCCAGAAGTTGACGTCGATTGAAAGGGCTCATGATCAACGACGTTAACACTTTGCTGTGGCTCCGAGTAAAATGACTTATGCCAAAAGGTGGGTTGGATTAGTATCAGAGATCGGACTAGTGCGTAAGCGATATCCGAATTCGGTCCGAGTTTTCTAGATCCATGTTTTCACGGGGTCGGATCGGATTCGGATCGGATGTAGTGCGTAACCGCTCTAAGACACGAGTCTTTTGTCGTGTGTATAAGGAACTACGAAAGAATTTCGGTCTCACACCGTAAACATAGATTTGTGGATCAAACAAACATTGGTATCGGTGCGGGGATCGAACCCAATCCCCCGCCAAATGAAACATAAGGTGCCGAAGCCCATAATTCATATCGTAGTTCTTTACGCTTATTAAATCAACACTTCATTATACGAATACATTATGCAAGAAAATACTCCGAGCTTACATTACCCATTACCACTTAATTATCTAAGTTGACCATACCGTATTATAGAAATTATCAACTTTAAAACTTCGACTTAAAGTTCTTTTTCCTAGAATAAAATTTTAATGAATCAATCACATTGCTAATTAATAAATATATTATGTGTAAATGAACTATATAACTATGGAAATAAAGGTGAAATTGAATTGAGATGACGTGGAATCGAAGCTAAATGGATTATAAACAAAATGCGCGCGCATCTACGCTGCTGCAAAATGGTGGAAGGTCTTTTTTAGTTGACAGATTATAACGTTTTTCGATCAAATAGCAGCTACTGCTATAAATGTTAAAACCGTTATAAAATGGTAACATACCGTGTCATACAACCATAGGTCTTAAATTTCCGTCGCATGTGCATGTAAAATTAAAATCACAGACCTGGATTAAATTTAAAAAATTAGTGGTGTCGTGGGACACCAGGTAGGAACGAAGTTCCTTCGGCTAATGTAGAATCGACACAAATTGCAAAAAAGTCGTGCTCAATTTTATGTAGGTTTTCTTGATTTTTCTCTTAAATTTTGCTGATTAGTTTTTATTTAAGTACAAGAAAGTATTTAGTAAATTCAGTATTTTAGGAAAAAAAAAATTTGTGGTGTCGTGGGACACCAGGTAGGAACGAAGTTCCTTCGGCTAATGTAGAATCGACACAAATTGCAAAAAAAGTCGTGCTCAATTTAATGTAGGTTTTCTTGATTTTTCTCTTAAATTTTGCTGATTAGTTTTTATTTAAGTACAAGAAAGTATTTAGGAAATTCAGTATTTTAGGAAATAATAAATTACTTAAAATAAAAAAAAAAATTACGGGTTGCACTCTGGGAGTGCCGACAGAAGTGAAAACTTACCAAACAAGATGCGAGAATACAAAATTACGGCAACATGCCCTCGACATGATAAAAGTACATTCTACTCTCTTCGCGTTTATGCGAGCCTGGTACTTTTTACGGCAACATGTTCCAAAAAAGAAAAAAAAGTGTGCGTCTCGGGACGCTCGACAGAAGTGATAACTTAAACTAATATGGGTTCGGTCAAAATCCGGTCAAAGTCCGGTCGAAGTCCGTTCAAAGTCCAGTAAAAGTCCGGTCAAAGTCCTGTCAAAGTCCGGTCAAGGTCCTGTCAAAGTTTGTCAAAATCCGGTTAAAGTCCAGTCTAAGTGATGTCAGCTTTGTCAAAATTCGGTCAAAGACCTATAAAAGTCCGGTCGAAGTCCGGTTAAAGTCCAGTCGACATCCGGTCAAATACCGGTCAAAAACCTGTCAAAATCCGGTCAAAGTCCTGTCAAAGTTTGTCAAAATCCGGTCAAAGCCCTATCAAAGTCCGGTCGAAGTCCGGTCGAAGTCCGGTTAAAGTCCGGTCAAATACCGGTCAAAGTCCTGTCAAAATCCGGTCAAAGTCCGGTCAAATACCAGTCAAAGTTCTGCCAAAATCCGGTCAAAGTCCGGTCAAATACCAGTCAAAGTTCTGCCAAAATCCGGTTAAAGTCTTGTCAAAATCCGGTCAAAGCCCGGTCAAAGCCGTGTCAAAGTCCGGTTGAAGTCTGGTAGAAGTCCGGTCGAAGTCCGGTTAAAGTACTGTCTAAGTTTGTCATAATCCGGTCAAAGCCCTATCAAAGTCCGGTCAAATACCGGTCGAAGTCCGGTCAAAGTCCGGTCTAAGACCTGTCAAACTCCGGTCATAGCCCGTTCAATATCCGGTCAAAGCCCTATAAAAGTCCGGTCGAAGTCCGGTTAAAATCCGGTCAAATACCGGTCAAAGTCCTGTCAAAATCCGGTCAAATACCGGTCAAAGTCCTGCCAAAATCCGGTTAAAGCCTTGTCAAAATCCGGTCAAAGCCCGGTCAAAACCCGGTCAAAGCCCTGTCAAAGACCGGTCGAAGTCCGGTCAAATACCGGTCGAAGTCCGGTCAAAGTCCGGCCAAAGACCTGTCAAAGTCCGGTTAAACTCCGGTCATAGCCCGGTTAAAGTCCGGTTGAAGTCTGGTCAAAGTCCGGTTGAAGTCCGGTCAAAGTCCGTTCCAAGCTGACTGGTCACTGTGTGACGCCACCTGGGACTTCGAAATAATCGATGTTCCAGGGAGGTCAGCTAACGCTGGCTGGTCGATGGACCGCTCGCGTTACGGAACGTTTCGGTTCACCCTCCCATAAGAAGTTATCACTTCAAAAACCTAAAAAGTTTTTCTTTGTCCTAATCGTCATTTGTTTATTAATTACGGCTACTCGCCATGAAAAAGGACATTCTACTCTCTTCGCGTTTATGTGAACCTGGTACTTTTTTACGGCACCATGTTCATTATAAAATATGTATTTCTTTATCGATCGTCATTTTTTTTATCAATATCAAAAACAAAATTACGCTAACATGTCTATTCGCCATAAAAAAACGAACACAGTCCGGTCAAGGTCCTGTGAAAGTCCCGCAAAGTTCGGTCCAATCCGACTGGTCACTGTATGACGCCACCTGGGACTTCGAAATTATCGTAATAAGTTTCAGGGAAGTCGGCTAGCACTGGCTGGTCAACTGGCCCGCGTGCGTCTCACGGAAGGTTCTCGAATATTCTGGAACCTTCCGCTCGCAGCCGCTCGCGTTACGGAACGTTTCGGTTCACCCTCCCATAAGAAGTTATCACTTCAAAAACATCGTAATTCAAATTATCAAGTAAAATAACAAAATATGTCTCTTTATTTTTGTTTGACAACATAAAATTACATAGAAATAGAAAAATAGAAATAAAAGAGAAAGGTATTATACACTACTCGTCTGTGTATGCGACTGTCGCGCCTGCGCACGTCTCATTTAACGGTTTTATTCCACGCATTTTTCTTACGGTTTTACTATCACATTTTTTTCAGTTCGGTCACGCTGCGAAATCCCTATCCCCTCCAAGCCTGCCGTAAGGAACTTCGTTCCAATAATAAATTACTTAAAATAAAAAACATCGTAATTCAAATTATCTACTAAAATAACAAAATATCAATAATGACTGTCGCGCCTGCGCACGTCTCATTTAACGGTTTTATTCCACGCATTTTTCTTACGGTTTTACTATCACATTTTTTTCAGTTCGGTCACGCAGCGAAATCCCTATCCCCTCCAAGCCTGCCGTAAGGAACTTCGTTCCAAAAATGCTAACATTGGATAACCACATTCACATTAACGCTCTTAATATTAAACACAATAGGTATAAAACTACAAGTATTATATTTTTCATGTGTAAGATCAAAGAAGTTCGGAATTTATTACTTTGAGTAACTACCTATACCTCCGTAGTTATTATTTTAATACTGGCTGTACGATTATGTGTTTCAAATTCTTATTTAAAAAAGTACTAGTCCGATACAGAGCTCCTTTATATGATTACCTGAACTTTTAAACCGAAATAAATAAATGTTAAACTGATAAGCCTAAGCTATCATTAAATGACAACAACGGTCTACTATCACTTCTGATCCTCGACATAATAATATATATTTATATCTACTACATTAGATATCGCCTTCAAGTCTATTGTATATCGAGTAATGAGTGGCCAATCTAGTGTCAAAGTTTTCAAGTTGCCCGAAGCTCTCCGACTACATATAACAGCCGGGACCGATTATTTTACTTGCCCTCCGAAAAGCGGAGACGTGAAAACGCTCTGTTGAGGTCCCGACAATGCCTTAAATGACATAAAAAAGAAAATAACAAAACTAACAAAAAGTCCTTTCACCTTGAACATACTTGAGAAAATAACAAATTAACTGCTATTTAAATAACGGTATTAGTCCTACGTTATTTCGTGCCTTCAATAAAGAACTTCATCCAGTGTTATTGAGGAAAGAACTGAGCAAGTGGTTTTTTATCAAAGCAAAATATTTTTACCAAGGAATATTTCTTATTACATATAACTATCCTATTTTTCTACCTAAATAATATTTTTTACGTATCCCATATCAATTTTGACCATTTTTGGTGTGTTTGTACGTCTTGATACCCAAACTAAACCCCTATGTATCGTAATATATTTTGTATAATACTACAGTGATTTCGAGAGAAAAATATATTAGAATAAATAAATTGGCAAAAGGTAAGTTCTTTTTAGATTAAATACAGAATCTGTTAATACATTAGATTATCAATATGGTGAGCCTAAACTGGGAAATATAAATAAAAATAGAATACAAAACACAGAATAAAAACTGCATAAATAAATATCAATTAACTTGATGACGATTAGCGAAAATAATTTTTCATCGTCTATTTTAATTGTCTCTAAACTGATATTACAATACAACGTGTTTGTCCTTGATTTACACTAACAGAGCAATAGATTGACATGCTTTTTTGACATACATCCCGGAAATGTAACGGGAAAGACTTCCACGTGGAGTCCGGACCAAAAGATAATAAAGTAAAATTATGAAATTTATTATAATAATTACAATACGCCACCGGTTCGATTCTCGAATCGGGATCAATGTTACATTTAATTTCAGCAACACAAATTCCATACATACATTCATTCACACATAAAGGGCACAAATAGAGTGCCGTAAGCTACGACCCTGACACACCTTTTTCGTCTCTACATGATCTTCTTAAACCTGGTGGCATGAAATAATATCAATAGTATTATTTCCGTATTATACACACTAAGTGCTAGTCAAGAGTTTTTTATCGAGAGATTCTGTGGCATCAGGGCTGTGTATATTGTTCAGATCATGGCTCCAGTGAAGTTCGGCCTGTTTAAAGCCCGGAGCAGGGATTATCAAGAGCAGCCTTCTACTGAGAATCTTTTGCATACCAGCTACAGCACAGACCATGGTGAGTTGCACGGTTGCGCGGGACTTATTCCTGATTACATTTCACCTGATAGCAATTGTTTTATTATGCGATAGGTCTTTCCTACACGAGAATCCATCTGAGTAGGTTCGTCTATTTCTGCCACCAAGCAATGTATAAGCATCGCTGTGTTTTTGGTTGTAGAACATTGAAGTCGCTGGTTTTTTAGACTGCACTACGTTTACCATCAGTAGGGCAATTTGCCGTGCCGGATATAAAAAGTCGTCGAAATTACGTGGCATTATGTAACTTGACCTCTTATCTCAGGGTGAGCAGCGGAGTGCAATACCATACAGTATTTTGTAATTTAAAGTTCTGGGTGGCGTTGCTATTGGCATCAGGCGAGCGCTCCCCTCGTCTTATCGCTCAAGTGTATAAAAAGATATAATTTACAGCTTAGCTGTTTTTTTTTCTTTCGCGGAGCCAATGTGGAAACGTCCTTTTTAGCGTGAATGTGACTTGACGGATCCCATTTCGGCATCGAGATAAATATTTCAGTAAATTATTTTTTCTTTGAATGCTGCGGAAATTTGTCTTCTGAATTTAGTTTCAGCGTTATATATTTTTTATATCGATGAAATTAAATACATACATGAACTTAATACATGTAGATCGATTTGTCGACATGTGAGGTTCTATCTAAAACAAAATTGACTTATATTATTAAAGAAAATAGACTCAAATTAACTTTCATTAATTTGACGTTCATTCATATAAAGTCGTAGCAGTCTGGAGACTGTCGTAGCACTTAATCTACACAGTACGTTGACCTATTACGACTCGTGAATAAGCTACGACGTAGATTCTACGAAATTGCTACAATGTATGTGATACGAAATAGCTACGTCGTAGGTGCTTCGAATTACCTACGAATATTCTACATAGTAAAGTTTTTTTGCATCGTGCAGTTACACAAAACTTAGATAATTTATTAAAATACGAATTTGGTGGTGGTAGGATATTCATATCCGCCCGGATAGCGACCACCGTGCACATGGTGTTAAAACCTGCCATAGTGACACACCTTGTGTGGATCGCGTTCCTAGATCAGCCAGTGTATATCCGGTTCTCCCGAGGGGCTTGCGCCATGACTTGATGATTGATTGGGGGATATAGGGGTACATCCTTGTATCCTTGTGCCTGCATCGGCCATCCTGTCGCAGGTTCCTTGAAAGGCTTCTTCCCTATTTGCACTGTGAAGAAGCATTTCTACAAGCCGACATGATCCTGGTGACCACCGAAAAACTCATCGTTTGTCGGTGGTCGCTGGTGTTTTGGATTGCACTACGCTTACCATCAGGTGTAGTGCAGTCACTTTGCCGAGCTCCTATAAAAAAAAGTTACAATAGTTTAATTACTAATTTAGAATAATAAAAAATAACCAACTACGCCTCCCCTTGACACCCTGATATACTTTGCACAGCAGTGCCGATTAAAATATCATTAGGTAAATAATAATACGAAGTATGTTTTATCGGCGTTCTTTGAAAAAGCATTTTAGCCTTTAAAAGCATAACCGTATATCTTTCATGACACGACTGCTTGGCAATAACGAAAAGGTTATAGATTTCTTATTTCTCGTGAAACTACTGATACTATTCCACGGGTAAATAGGTTTTCTTGTGACAATACTACATTTCTGTATCCATTCCATGCAGGCACTCACCACCCGCTACCGCGGCACGCCCGATTTGCTCACCTGACCCGCGTTTATTATTGCACTTCTGGACTTGGTAGTAATGTTACAGGAAAATAAATATTTCTGTGACTCTATAGGGAGTTAGCTACAAGAAATATTTTATAGTACTACTGGTAGTACCAAGCAGTTGTGTAATGGGCGATAAACTGACATAGCTTTCGAACATACGCGATTAAGGTTTTAAAAGTAGAGTTACATACCACGATTATATTATAATCAAGTAATTTAAAAAAAAATTGTCGCCGCGATGATATTAAATTCTGTTAATTTAAAAAAGTTAAATTGTCGGCAGTGGGCACACCGCAGTCTCCGATACCTTCCACCAGTAAAGGTATAATAGAAGACCGGTCGCTGCCAGAACTGCTGTTTAATGCAGACAGTGATGATGAGGTAAGAATTATTGGAAATAGACGCAGGAATAGCCAAGGGTGGGGGAAAGCCCGTGCAAGATTCTCTTTGCATAGCAATAAAAATATCTACAAATGTTGTATTGAATTGATGTGCTGTTCACATTTTTTCTTTAACATAGGTATTTAATAAATCTGTAATCGCTTTCATTAGACAAAGAGAAATTAAGTCAGGCTTCCTTTCACCCTTCGCCACTGGCATATTTTTGTATCAACTAATAGGAGGACCTGGTACATATTTGGGATTTAAATAGAGTAGTTTTACTATAGTGCTATAATAGTGTAGTGCTATAAGAAGCCAAATTCGGGTGAATACTTCCCCCATAACTAAGTTTTTATAGCATAGGCTGACAAACGTGTAAATGGGTCATCTGATAGTAAGTGGTCTCAACCGCCCATATACGCCCACAATATCAAAAGTGTCATGCTTGCGTTATAAGCCAGTGAAGGAATAGGTATTTGCAAAGAGACGGGTTGTCTTGGATCTCCGTACGAAATGCAACAACAAGCCACATTTCTGTGAAGAAACTATCTCGTCCATAGACCTGCCACTGCAGCTTCTGTAAGCCAAGATCGCCACCAAGCTATGAATCTCAGCGAGTATGTGGTAATGCGAAATTATCTCTATCCCGCAACGAAATTAATCAAATAGAAAGACAGGGAGAAATTGTAAAAAATATTTTCTCACTCCGCTCCGTGGCAAAATGGAGACAAAATTATTAACTAAGGAGGTTATCCTCAAGCATAAGGACGGGTTTTAAGTTTATGTTATGCTGTAGACAGTTTGATATACAGCATGCATGGGTGGGCTCGAGCGAATTGTCAGCATACGACTATTGTATCGTAGGTATTAGGAATTACTAGAGACTTTCGATCTCACAACACCCAGACTCAACAAAAACAATTGAAGGTCACACAACATTTGTCTCACTACAGTGATCGAACGCTCGTCCTCTTATTTCTCAGACGGCTACTTGCCTACTGTGCCACGGAGGCTGTCAAACGTCAAGACTTGTAGACAAGTCAACAAAAGACAAGTAGTTATAGACAAGTCTCATAACGCCCGGTAACTTAACTTATAAAATATAAAAGTATGAAGTAACATTTATGTTTCCACGTTAACGCAGTAGACAGATAATGTTAAATAATACATCCCAAGTTTACAGTATTGTGGCAATAAACACAGTTAGTTTTACTGTCCACTCACCGTAAAATATTATAACGACATAGGAGCTTTTATTTTTCTGACGGCACTTGGCCTATTTGTTTTATTTCGTTTATTTAATATGAGTAGCTTAGGACTCGGTTTTAAGTACTTTTTTAAATAGATAGTTAAGTAAGAACATTCATCGCCTACCCTAATGTAAAGGGAATGGGAAGGGGAGGGTGATTTAGGCGTCCGGATTTTTTTTAATACATCCAACAGTTACACACAATCCTGGTCCCACAGTAAGATACGAGTCTTGTGTGGTGTGTCACGAACTACGAGAGACTTTCCCTCTCATAACACCCAGATTTGAAACAAAATATTTGTGGTTTATATCAACATTTGTCTCGGTGAGGAGATTGAACCCGCGACCTTTCATTCCACAGCCGGCTAATCGCGCACTGCGCTATGGGGGCTATCAGATAAAGGAATATACCTTGATAAATAATTATATGAATGGAGTAACCCAATTGCTCGTTTGCTTCTCCTAATAAAAAAAACAAATATTCTACCTTAGCAATGTTGAGCCCGAAATGTAGTACTTATATTTATTACTAGCTTTTACTCGCGGCTCTGCCCGCGTGAACAGCATTTAATTATTATCACCCCTATTTTGACGCATACCAAATGCCAATACGCATGCCAAATTTCAGCCCGATCCCTCCAGTGGTTTGGGCTGTGCCTTGATAGATCACTATGTCAGTCGGTCAGTTACCTTTGAGTTTTATATTATATTTAAATAGAGTGTAGTAATATAAAGTAATATTTATATCCTAGGGTCCATCACAAGCATTAACCCCGATACGACGTCCTAGCGAGAGCAGCACTGTCGACGAGGCACAGGTAATATAATAATATAGAGTATAGAGAGGCACTGAAATAGTTGGATTACATGGATGGTTAGATGGTAGGTTAGCTAGGCTAGGGATATTCCTGCCAGTAAGGTCCACGACACATCTCCTTACCTTTTAAACCCTTACAGATTTTTTGTTAACTTACCCTACTCCTTCTTGCCCTATCCCGATTTCCATATCCTCCTAGTCAGTGAATGCCTTCACTTAAGGATGCCCTCCCTTTTCCCATGCTTGTTGGTGTGCCTTTTCCTGCCAACCTTTAGCCCGGCGGTTAGTCCAAAGTTCCCTTAATTCTAAGTTAGTCTTATTAATGACAAATGTTCTGTACTTGACCTGTCATAAGCGCTTTCTTAGACTACATGATTAATAAAGATTTTGATTTTGATTTTGGTTATATAATAAGTTATAAGTTCAATAAGTACTTACCGTAATGTACAGTTCAGTGCCGTAATATTACTTTAACCCACGCCAAACCCTTGTGTAACGATTGTCTTCCCCATATGATGATGACGACAGAATAAAATATAACATCAATAATTGGAACAATTAGGTAGTATTTTATATCTGGTTCAGACGATACTATTTTTATATCAACTGCTAAATCGCATGCGATTTGAAGTATCTGAACATAGTCTTTCGAATTGATCAACAGAATTAAATACAGCTTATCTTGATTCAAGTCAGTTGATCAACTAAAATCGTAACGTGTGAACCGAATCTCAAAATTGTATGGATTTTAATTGAACAGTAGGTACTGATCTAATAGGTAAACTACCATATCCTGAAAAACCACCCATCACCCGACGGCACTTCAACCTCTTCCCTGCCAGAAGACTACAAGCAATTCAAAGTTGAACTGCCGAAGGAGATTGACGACGCTTCTACAACATACGATGCCAATTCTATACTCTTCGACGAGAAGTCTATAGCATCTAGCGAGATGTCGGTCTACTGTGGCACGCTGAAGAAGAAGAAGAGCCGGGCTAAGGAGGAGAAGCTGATGCGGGACTTCGGTATGTGGCGAGCCAGCAATGTGGAGGTTATGCAGGTGTGTTAACAGTTTTTTTTTATTAGCCTGAATGAAACGAGCATGGCCCTCGCCTGGTGGTAATCGCCACGCCTGTGAACAAAGGAGCCGTTACACAGAACTTGGAATATCAGGCATAGATGTGGCAAGCAGGAGGGCCCTGGCGCATACTTGAATTTTACTGATCAACACGAATCTTGCTAGCCACCTCCCATATGTCTTTATCTACTTCTATTTTGGGTTATCGGGAACAGTAACTTAAAGGCAGGGTCGTTATCAGGGGCGTTGGTGAATCTTTACAGTAACAATTTCTCAGATAAATAACAAAATCGTTCAGCTTACAGTGTCAAAAATTATTATTGTCAATTTACTATTAGGCATGGCTTAGATAGTTAAAATTATAAAAGATAACCCGAAAAAATACAGCTTATTCCGCCCATCAGTGTCGGTTTTATTTTCGACAATAGGCGGTTTTTTGTATCTTTCATTTGAGTTTTAATTTACTTTAAAATTAAAGAATGTTTCTTCGGGTAAATTTGCCTAAATAATGTTAAAGGTAATTTTGCTCCAGGGTCCATTTCCACTTTCCATCTTGTAAGTATAGCCACGATACGGCTGCCTCATTTATTTGTCTCGCGCTGCTTATGCCTCTTCAATCTCACTTTATTTTATCTTTTTCTGGAAATAATTGCCGATAATACGTTTAGGAGAAAGTAATCAAGACGCAAAATCTCATAAATAGGATTCGACCTAAATAGAATTAATTCAATCGTAGTGCTTCGTTCCAAATAAGATTGTATTGTATTTATGATGGGGACCCTTTGAGTTGTACCGACAGATGGTCAGTTCATTTAAGTGGAACTATTTCACCCTAATCCCCAGTACCACCCCAACTGGGGTGGTACTCCCAGTTGGGGTGGTACTCCCGCTTTCTCTTCGGTTTGGCCTGGTTCACCTGCATCCCTCTGATAGATAGTCTCTACCGTTGGGGTTTCGGCTGCAGCTTAGCCTTTGTGGCATCATGTCTATCTTCCGGGTTTGCACTTATCAGGTATGCCACTTCTGCCCAGCTTAGCCACCACGATAGTCCCGCCACTTTGATCCTTGGAGACCATTGTGTCAGGACCAACAACAGACTGCGCCCAGCCTATACGTAAACCTGAGTGTATAAAACTCAAGGGGCGAATAGAAAATAAATTTGTTGACATCATTATGTCTATTAATCGCTTCATTGGTCTAGTGACAGCTTACCGAGGCTGAGAAACTGTGACGTCACGGATTCAGAAATCTAGGAGAAGGCAATCATAATTTATGTTTTCGTTACCACATTATAATCATATCTACTTTATAATAGATACAATTACTTAGCATAAATAGCAATTTAAATACGCGGTGCCTCTCGAGTTTATGAAAATATAAACAACTGCTGAAGACACATCTAAAGATGATAAGATATTAAAATATTCAAAGTGAATCGTAGTATTCCCACTTTAATATCGAAATGGTTCTCTGCGAATAAACTTTTAATAAATACAGGGTAAACAAAATGTATCCGTTTTACATTACCAAATATCGTAAAGGTGAAGTCGGGCATAGAATAAAATGGAGAAACATTAGATCTAGTCTCTTTAATAGTTTTCCTAGGAATAACTCTAGATTGTAAATTGAAATGCGGACCTCAAATAGAAAGACTATCCGGTAAACTAAGTGCTGCAGCTTTTGATGTTCCAAAAATAAGACGCTTGGCTAATATTTCAATGGCTAGATTGGTATATTTTCCATAGGGTCTGTATTTCGATCTGATTTTTTTCCATAAAATACAATCCATTCCATAATATTATCCATATATTCCATAGTATTTTTGTATCTAATTCTGAAAAATACTGTAACGGCCGAAAAAATCTTAACAACCCTACTGACGGGGGATCGGCTCCTGATTAGTGGATGCTAGACAGATCGCGAATGATCGCGGCTGTGTGTAGAGACCACAGATCGCAGGATGGCGGCCAGAACCACAGCAACATTAATGATTTCAATGAGGGGACACATTCGCTGCAGTCTGCGGTCTGCTATAAAGATTGGAATCAACCTCAACTGTATTTTATACTCCGATCTCACGATATTAAGTCACTATATTCCAGCATCTGTTTTAATTTAATCCTCGCAGAATCTGCTAAGTAGGAGTGGAACTCTAGACGACCAGATCAAATGGGAGGCGATCGCGACCGCCCGCGGACTTTGCACATTGACAGAGAGTTGCACGTGCCGCGACTGTACTGGCGCCAAGTACCTGGCCGGAATGGCAGACGGCGACGGGGGCTTGGGCGCCGCGCCACTCTTCGGAGCCATCAGCTTCGGCTGCCAGATACAGTGAAGAGTTGGGTGAGGAGCGTGGTGGTGGTAGGTCAGTGGTGTATGGGGTGTGGGCTGAGTTTATAGATCTGGAAGTTGCTATATAAAAAAAATAGTAATCGGAGTATACTTTCAAGTAAAGTTTCATAACGGGGTTAAGAAACAAATTGAAATTTATATGTAAAAACTATCAACACAGGACTATCTGAGATATACTATTTTTATTAAGACTTCACGTTACTTTTAGGATTCAGACATTTAGAAACAGTAGAATATATACAGTAGGTACATTTATATACTACAGTATACATTATATACATGAACACTAAAAACATATTTTTTTGGTAGTGGTGTTTAAAAGTAGACAGGCTTTCTATCAGATACCCCACTAATTAACCCGAGACCTGCTACATAATAAAAATATACAATTCCATTACAAGGCCCGGCGTGGCCGTGTGAACAAATGACCCTCGCCCCATCACCGTAGTCCGCCCCTGCTCCGCGAAAGGTTACGCAATATTTTGCAGGTTTTCTACGATTTTGAAAATCTCAATATTGTTTTTACTGCACTATGGGAAAGAGAGAGAAGAGAGGCTGAAAGGTTTAAAAGAAAAAATGACTATTCTTTACTGAAAACTTTGTCAGAAACGGTTTAGACTCGGTAATTTTTTAAAGTTAACATTACAGTGTTTTAACTATTTTTTTTATTGTGTATTAGTTTTTTGTTGTACTAAGAAATTTTATTTTTTGTTGCATTATTTTATCCAATAAATAATAATATGATCCATTTTTCTAAAAGGTGATATATAATGAAAACTTATTTTTATATAGGCTGTTGTAAAACATTGCCGAGTCTAAATGGGAAAGATATTTTTTTAAGTAAACTTTTAGCTACATTAAAAGCGCGGTTAGTTTATTTTTTTACTATGTTTTATAAGTGTGAAATACTCAGTAATGTATACTCAATAATTATTACTGCGGAGATAGTTTATTAATGGTAATGATTCTTGTTATTTATATATGAATGTTTTGATCCTAGCAAATTCTAATTCAGAAACAATGTAGTTTAATTTTATAATTTTATTAATAAGCTATAAGCCATGTACCTGTAGTATGTACCTAATACAAAATATATTCTGTATCTTTCTTGTATTCATAAAGAATATTCAATTCAGAAACATACAGGTGTAAATTATAGGGCAATTTTAAAGGACTTAGTCTCATATTTCTTCTCGCAATCAGGCGAAACCATGTATATTTTTACGTAATTGAGAAGCAACGTATTTTACAGTAGAACGAATAGGTAATGTAAACTATATTTTTCGTAGACATAATACTACCTAATTATGCCTTTTTTATTTTCTTTTTAAATGTTCAGTACAAGATAAAAAAACCATTAGAATGAAATCTACACAATGAGTGTTAAAACTTTCTGTAAGTTCTATTAAATATTAATATAATTGAGTTTGCGTTAATCTTGAATTAAGATAAGCTTTGTACCCAGAGAAATATACCTTACGGCCTCTTAACGTGTCTATGTAAGACTGACGTTTTGTCTCGTTTTTAAATAAGTGAATGTGAATCGAAATAAATATTCTACAGTAGAAATATTTAAATTATGCGCTTCGGCGATTTTCGTTTATTTCAGAAATACGAATGCAGTACTGGACCCGAATGGCCTTGCATTCGTTGCAAATTCGTAAAAAACGAAGTTTACCGAAGTGCCTAATTAAATCTTAATACTGCATGTGAGCGCAAGTGAAAATGTGTCGTTCTACGCAGCTGAAGTGAAACTTCTAAAGGATACTGTAAAATACAAACAAATACGTGTTCAGCAATCTCCTATTGACTGGGCTTGCGACGGAGCAACCCAAAATTAAACTGATGACTGTACTCTTCGATCTGTTATGAAATGTAGACTAACCTTAAACTAGGTTTATATTAACTAGCCATTGTAGTAACGCATAAACAGACAGATTTAACTAAGTTTAAAGTAACTCGTCTACATGAAACAACTTGGCAAATGGAAGTATTCAATAGAATTTTCACTACAAATATATTTTATTATATGTATTTATATCTAAAACAACTTTCTACAAAGTTATTGTAATGGAAATATATAGAAAGAAGAAAAGAAAATTTATTAGTCACAGATCACAATTAATTTACAGTAAAAACCATTGATGGTTTTGGCGTTTGCGCGTCGTGACTGTGACAGGTAGGTGACCACTCAGCGTACTGTTGTACCGTGGTGTGTACATACCACAACACTGCGCAATTTTCAGTGGTCACCTTATGAAACATAATTAGATCTAAGAACATATTCAATTCTTATAATATGATAGTAATCGGTGTTAGCTTTTCATGTACTTATGTTTAATTTAGGTCTATTAAATAACAATTATATTTTTATTAGCTTGAATGAAGATAAAATAAGCGTCACGCCTGCCCGTAAACAGAAGCAGTACCACACAGAACTTTGAATTGCAAAGCGCTGCAAGACACTGGATTGCGTTCCTCAATAGTCATCACGAGACATAAGATAAAGTATGCTCAGTTATTTCACTGGCTTAATGTTTTTCGAAGCAAAGCACAAAAGTGTTTTCACACAACTGTTTGGCGGCAGAAAGATGTATAGCAATGGTATCTATCCGAACGGTACTACTACATGATAGGCCCCTCATAGAAGAGGTCCTATAAGTCATTATGTGTGTGACTGTTGAGTGTATTTATTATAATTATTTATTTATATCTAAACTTTTCAACAGATATGATGTGTATTAGAATACAATTTTGTATTGTTTATTTAAGGTCAAGGACAATCGTTATCTTATTTTTACAAAGGTATATACCCAGTAATAATAATATCTCTTATTACATACACTTATCTTATTATATTACACGCAAGTATCGATCTGCCTTCAGCATGTTTATTACCTTGAGGAACTGGATTTGAAACGTGATCAATTATATTAGGTCCTAAGCTCGTAAAATAAATAAATTAAATACGTGCTGAGTGATCTTTGCCCAGCAGTGGGATGTTGTAGTTTAATAATAAAATTATGGTCGAGAGATTAATATTTAAAACAGGTATCTAGTTATTCGTATTTATAATAAATAAAACATATAAATCGATTTATAATTATAATAAATGAAAAGCGCGGGAATAAAAGAACAAAATTCTTGCTGATTTTTTGAACCTCAACTATCGAACGATAAGATAGGTATTGTAGAACATACACCAGTGTCTACCATGGTACTTTCGCATAGGGCTGCCAGGCCCTAAAATAAAAAAGCATAACTCGACGCTGTCTTAGACAGGACATTTTGCCTTAAAAGCCGGACTTATATTTTTTATAGCCAAAACACACATTTTTAAAGCCAGCATTTTGCTCGCCATTCGCACCTCGCTACGCCGTTGATCAGCATATCCAAAAGCCAAACAGGACACGACTGCAAAAAGCCAAAAATATCCGACAAAGGCCGGACCCTACTCAAGCAGTTTACTTTCATATTGTATTTAATAAAAACCTTATAAAACTCTTATGAAGTAGCCTTTTATGCAGTTCCTATATTTTTATCTCTCTTTGCGGTTTCTTTGTCTGATTTTAAGGTTTTTAAAGATTGAAAAAATATATAATATTTTTATAAACGTACAAGCGTACTATATAACTATTATAAATTAATATACACTAAAGCAATGAACACTTTGATTCGAAAACTATGTAAAGTTTAATATTTAGTTAGTATATATTGATTTTATATTAATAGATTTACCTTTGACATTAATTCGTCATTAAATGTTTTTTGAACTCATATATAGATTTATCTCTTAAAATATACTCATGGACAAATTTAAAAGACAAAAAGAAAATGTTTTTTACTTTCAACATAGTTATTATAACACTTTGGCGAATTTTACTGTAGTGTACAGGTTTTAGGTATACTAAAACTTAACAAAGCTATCAAGTACAGTGCAGGTATATATTTTTTTAAAGCATAGGCCGGCAAACGAGCAACTAACGGGTCACCTGATGGTAAGTGATCTCCACCGCCCGTGTACGCCCACAACACTAGAAGAATCATAAGCGCGCTAGCGACCTTAAAGGGAAGGGATAAATAAGGGATTGAAGGAAGATTTATTTCCCGCCCTACATTTGTTTCTTTACCTAAAGTAAGAGGCAGTTTTTACGTTCCTCTAAATTTGTCCAAGAGTGCATTAAATAAAACAATGACTGCTTAATGTATTTGTATTTATTTAACTTATATGGCCAAATGTTGGGCTTATAATGTAATTTTAGCATGTAATATTTAATATTTGTATATGTTTTGCGTTCTTGTGTTAGAGGCTAGGGTGTACTGCCAAAATGTAATTCGTAAAGATTTCAACTTTTTGTTTCGTTGAAAGGACTAGCAAATATAAAATGATTTAGACCTAATTATTTATGGCTTACGCATTTAACTTATTTTTACGTCGCATACAACATTATAATTAATTTCTAATGCTAATTTCATACTATTTTATTAGCGCTTAGGTGTAATGTAACTGTGTGTTATAGATTTATAAATAAAACTAATTTAGCTAAATGTGTTCTTATTAACAATAACTGTAAATAGATATAAAATAATAAACTGTTTAATATTGACACTAATATTTTTATGCCAGCTGCCTTCAAAAAACCCTATGTCTTCTTATCGCTGCATAATTAACGACGCATTATTAATATTAATTATAACAAAAATATTTTCTTTTTTTTTATATAATCATAAATTCTATGTTAGCAAATAAGCGACAGCTACACCATTGGGGTAGGTAATAATGTTTTTGTTAATTACATACACCTATAAGAGTAGGTCGAGATTTATTTTCATGGTTATACATTTTTAGTGATATTATGATGTTCAAAGTTTAAAGGTACTATTCCGCTTTCTCAGACAATTATATTATGCTGCTATTTTTAGACAGTATGACATTAATTTTCATTGAATAAATTTATGTATGTGCTGATAAGGTATTTAGTGGTTTAAATCAGAGACAAATAAACTAGTTTAAATTGATAGTCACTTTTTTCACATCTTTCACCTTTATTGGGAAGACAAAGAGTTCTAGCCCGTACAGCCTCGTCATATGGACAGGACTTAATTGTGACAAGAACCAAACATTTATGTGGCACTGTTATGAAAGGAGGAATAAGTATAAATATAATGTCAATTCTTATGTCGTGCTTAAATAATAGCTTCGATCTTATTGAGTCGTATGTCTGATAATGATGTTATTACGAAGAAGTATATAAAAAGGTACCTACATCATTAAATTTATTACACGGTATACCTTGGAGCTCCAGCATTAAGCATCTCAAAAAGAGGAATACGGCCTTTCGTGCGTTAATAAAATATTTATGACTGATGTTAACTATATTTTAACCTCGACAAAAAGAGTGGTTTGAGCCCCTTGTCTGTGTATGTGGTTTTTATTGTAAGTTTATACAATTCACTAGTCTGCTTATTTTAGATTTGTTTGATACGATTTTAAAGTTAAGTACTTATGTACTTCCTATTTATTTTAAGTATTTTTCAATACATTATCTTAATTTGATAACTTACCTACGTAATATTTATGTGATATTTTAGAATATGTGTGTCCCCATCGGTGTTTAGTGTCTTTGTTAGTTACCTATTTGTGTTGTAATAAATTATACCGTCAGATATGTTATTTTATTTTAACTAACCATGCCACTCGGTTTCACTCGCGTACATATTACTGCTCAGCTGTAATGTGTACGCGCTGTGGGTTTGTCTATATAGGTAATATTAATAATATTCATTCGTGATGTCAAAATAAATAAACGACCTATTCATTTAATCCTCCCAAGAGTGAGTATAGATACGCTTTATTCTGAATGATGAAGCGAGCAGGTCGGTCGCTTGATGGTAAACAGACACAACATCACACAGAATTTTGAATTACTAAGCACTGCAGGACATCCCATTCGTTACCCCGAGACATGGTGTTGTCTCATAATGCCCAGAATTTTCGAACCGAAAACAACAATTTATATTTTAAATATCGGTGATTATCTCTCCATTTTTTTATATATAGAGCATATTGAGCAAAGCTGGACGCTTCGTAAGGAAATCTTAATGTCTTCCTCGTACTCGTGCTCCGTAATGGCGTAACCAGTATTGTAACGTAACACGACATGTCTTGCGTCTTTTTTCCGTCATTTAACTGCTACTAGTTCTAACAGATTTAAATGGCTTCGAACTTATTTATTTTTGTTTTAATTGCGTGATAGCTTTTCGTACCTAAATATCGCGAGAGTAAAATTGCTCGGTGAGTAAAAGCCTTGCAGATGTTAGGTAATGTAACATATTTAGGTACATGAGTGAGGCTTAGGGGTTACGACATGGGTATTATCTTATTTTGAGCACAGCCGAAGTTAAACCAGCTAATGTTCTCAAAATTAGCGATATATATGCTAAAACAATATTTATAGGTACCTATTAATACCAAGTAGATACGTAGAGTTATTTGAAAAGATATCCAAAGCGACCAAAATAAATACCTACTTAATTCCTTTAGCTCTAAAAATCCTATTTTTATTTTAAGAAGTATGTACCAATTTAAAATTCACCGTTTCTTTTAGTAGGATTTATTTCGTCACATACATATTTTTTATAACGAGTAGACTCTCACTAAACTTAAGGCTGAATGTTTTCATATCCTTTGTCTGTGCATAACCTTTAAAATTAAAAAAGAAACAAAAAATCAACAAACGCGACAAAACGCGATTCATTTCATTAATTGCATATTAGATAAATAAAAACAATAAAATACTACTAAAACTATATTATGAGTGGTCCGAACGGGATGTTATATGGCGGGGACGAGATAGGAGCGCTAGTGTTTGATCCCGGACATCATTCGCTACGCGTCGGCTATGCTCAGGAAGATACTCCGAAAGCTGATATCCCGGCTGTTGTTGGCGTGGGACCGGCAACCCACATACCAGAGCCCGAGGAGAAGGTGCCTGACGGCAACGTAACACAAAGCGGTAAGTTATTTCCAAGAAATAATATAAAAGTGAATCAACCATTAGGCACATCGGCGAGTTATATACTTGTAAACGCTGTTCGGTAGTATTCACATTAGGTGCCTGACTGGAATAAACCTTCCAGTCAACCGTCCATAGTGCTAAATACCTGCTGTCACAGAATCCTTAATGATTTAATGGATGCAACCCTACATCTTGTTGAATCTATGGCGCCAAATCTTGCAGATAAAAATAAACGCCGAAAGATGACTGAGTTTACCCATAAACAATATAAAAACTTATTACTGTGCACTATTAAAAAAGACGTATTATACGTAGGTATCTCACAGCTGGGCACGAGCCTCCCCAGCTAATCATAGGAGTCCACTATGCTGGCCTAATGCAGGTTGATAGACTTCACATTCCTCCAAACTTCTTATAGAGAATAATCAGATATTATTTCTTCACTGTTAAAGCTAGCGATAATTATCATAGAATACTGAACACATGCTTTCAAAAGTAATAATAATAATTTAAAATAGCTTATATGGAAGAAAACGGCAGCACGTAAAACTGAGAGTTAAAATGAATAACATCATCCTTCCCATATTTAGATCCAATGTAGTATCGGCGAAAGATGCTTTACACATTCTTTAGAAATTTGGCTCTCACCCATGGTTGCCTTTCTTATGGCGAACACATCAGGGATTTCCAGTGTTGTGCAATTTGTGTTAAACAAAACTCAAATAATTCATTGAACCTAGGAATCAACTCTAGAACCTACAAGTAATTCTTAAACTAAATAAACAACAGTAGTAAAAACTAATTAGTATAATATCTTTCTTGGAAATCATGTTTCAGGATCAAAAACGGGTGATCTAAGATACTACATTGATGTGACCGAACTACATGTCCCACGACCAAACATGGAAGTACAAACGTACATGAAGGATGGACAGATTGACAACTGGGACCTGTTTGAGAGGATGCTTGATTACTGTTACACAAAGGTATTGGTATAGTTTACTTCAGAAACATACTAAAATATACACACTCATGCCTGCAATCTCCAACGGAGTAAACTATAACGGTGGGTTAGCTGGTGGTAGGAAATTCATATCTGCCCGGATATCGACCACCATACACATACCGTACACACACGTCTTAAAACCTACAATAGTGATCTACACACCTTGTGTGGATTGCATTCCAGGATCAGCCAGTGAAAACCGGTTCCCCAAGGGGCTTGCGACATGACTTGATGGTTGGTTGGGGCGGGTAGAGGTACATGCTGTGCCTGCATGGTTCATCTGCCTGTCCTGTCACATGTCCTACGATTTGCTTCTTCCCTCTACGAAGAAGATTTATACAGGCCAGCATGATTCTGGTAATCAATAATAAACACATACAACAGTTTACCTTCAGGTGTACTGCAGTCATGTTGCCATGCTTGTATAAAAAAAAAGAGGAGGATTTGGGTGTCTGCATTATAAATTTAACTTAAAATAAAATTTCCAGGTAATAAGATCTCCATCGGAGCACCATCCAGCCTTGTTCACAGAAGCGGTGTGGACTTCCAGGCCAGCCAGGGAGAAGCTGGCAGAGTTGATTTTCGAGAAGTACCAAGCACCGGCTTTCTTCCTGGTCAAGAATGCTGTACTGGCAGCATTTGCAAATGGCAAGTCAACAGCTCTGGTCATTGATGCAGGTGCCAGTCAGACCTCTGCTGTGCCTGTTATAGATGGGTGAGTGGCATTTGCAGTAGACCAATTAGTTGGAACTAATGTGGACTCCCATGGCCTTTTTAACTAGGTCTTGATTTTTGAAGTGATAACTTCTTATGGCAGGGTGAACCGAAACGTTCCGTAACGCGAGCGGTCCATCGACCAGTCAGCGTTAGCCGACCTCCCTGGAACATCGATAATTTCGAAGTCCCAGGTGGCGACACAGTGACCAGTCGGCTTGGACCGGACTTTGACACGACTCTGACAGGGCTTTGACCGGACTTCGTAACGTAACGCGTTAAGGGAGCCAGACAGAGTGGCGCCGTAACGTAAAGCTTTACGGCGCCACTCTGTCTGGCTTCCCCTTCTCTCACGCATACGGTAGCAGTAGGCAGGCTTCTCCGCTCTCACTTTAACCCACATTAGTTTAGGTTATCACTTCTGTCGAGCGTCCCGGGACGCACACTTTTTTTTTATTTATTTCAATATATTATTGTAAAAATCACCACCAAATAAATAGCATCTGACTTTTCTAGGTTACATATTGTGTAGTAATGGTAAATTATCGCTGGCCTGTGTACACACACACCTTCACCAAGTTTAAGTTTCATTTATGATTTTTCTAAAAGATTATGTAATTTGTCCTACTTAAATCTAATTAATTTAGCAAAATAATAATCATATCTAAATTTTAACTTTATATGGGTTAAAATATTGCATTTGTATTTGCATGCAGTTATGATGCCAAACAACATGTAACCATTTCATTTTCATCATTGAAACTCGGTATAATTTTATTCGTAGATACGCGCTAGTGAGTGCAGCGGCACGGTCCCCGATCGGCGGCGACCACCTCGTGGCGCAGAGTAAGCACATGCTCAATAACCTACATGTACAGATGCTACCCATATACAGCATAGCAGTGAGTAAACTACACTTTACTATTATATTTTGACAATAAAATTCACGCGAACATAGTTTTTTCCCCCACCACAGTAAATTTATGTTCGATTTCAATACTTAAACGTCTCTTAAACGTTACTATGAGCGCGAACGCATAGTGACCAATTCTCTAAACGTCATTGGTTAGTTTTTGGCGCTAAATCAATCTAGACCAATCATGTACACAGAAATTTACACTTAGCAATTGTGAATATGGGCCATAGTACAATAAAAGCAATAAGAATCAAGTTTAATGTGACGCGGACAAAAAACTTTGATGATTGATTTTTGTTATGTAGAATTGGAAATTGAGATAGTTTATTGCAAACTTGTTAATTAATATTTGTAAACTGTTTGTTGCAGAGTAAGGAAGTGATAAGGGAACGCGAGCGTCCTCGATACACCGTAAAGACCCTTCCTGCTGGATTGACTAACTCCTGGCAACAGTACATGCTAAAACGACAGTACGAGGACTTCTGCCACTGTGTTGCACAGGTAAAATCACTGAACCCAGGATAACTGATGAAATGTTAACATCCAAGGAGTATTTCTTTTTTATCACTTGAATGATAATACAAATATATCTTGCCTGATGTCAAGCCTAGGCATGGATCACGGGAGGTAATAGCTTCCATCGGAGCCTATATGTATAAACCGTACTACTGTAAAACATAGTCCCTTCGCCCCCATAAACCTAAATTCCTGCACACCTTATTTATGGAACAAAATGACCCACTCCTTAGCGTTCTAGTTATGCCTGCGTCTAAACAACAGCAGCACTCAACACTTTGAATTACCAAGTACTGTATGGCAGTAGCGTAGCTAGGGTCGATCCGCCCCGGGTGTCACTGGTTTTGGGGTGATCTGACCTAAAAATAACCTGCAATAAATACTCAATTACACACATATACATAAACACTTTATCCACTTTAACGTAACATAACATAAGCTCACGCCTTTATCCCCGAAGTGGTAAGCAGAGGTGCAACTACATTTCGCCAAGCTTATTTCCATCACATCATGTGATAGCAGGCTATTTTGTACCTTATTGTTTCCTTCACAGGTGTCGGAAACTGCATACGACGAGCGAACGTCAGCGTCAGTGCCCGGCCTACACTACGAGTTCCCCGGCGGATACCACCAGGACTTCGGACCAGAGAGGTTCAAACTCACGGAGACATTGTTCGAGAGCACACTCTCCGCTCCACACTTGGGTAACAGCACTTTTTTTTTATTTGCTTGAATGACGAGACTAGCAATCCGCTTGCCTATGGTCAGCGTCACGCCCATAAACATAAGCAACACCACACATAAGTTTGAATTACAAAGCACTGCATGGCATTGAACTGCGCTCGTCACTTCGAGACATAAGATGTTTATTCTCATAATGCCCAGTAATTTCACTGCATTCAACGTCCTTCAAACCGGAAAACAACAGTGCTTACACACTATTGCTTGGCAGCAGAAATATACAAAGCGATGGTACCAACCCAGACGGCCTCTCGCATACGAGGGACCTACCACCACCAATTTTTTTTCTTTCCATGTTTGTCATGTTTTAGGTTTTTTTTTAAATAATTAACATAATGATTATAATTATTTTATTTAATAAAACAACAATAAAGTTTTTACATAATATAGTTTCGAACTATCAATGGATTACAATAATATGGTAAGAAATGATAAATCCATTACCACAGATGAAATACAGGGTGTCCCAAAAATAATAACTTTAAGACATTGCTTATGTAAATTTATTCTCACCAATATTTGGGAATCTATTCCAACTATGATGTCTACTATTTTAATCAGAGTGAATGAAGCGACGAGCCGGTGGCTCGCCTGAATGGTAACAGCTACGCCTACTCCAGATGTGAAAGATTGTTAAAGATGTATATCCGCGGACACGGATACGGATCATTAGTGTCTAGATCTGCGAATACGGACCTTAACTTTTGTGCTCAGTAGGCGACACTACGTGACCTTGGACCGATAGAAGATGGCGTTATTACTGTAGGGTCATTCCATATTAAATCGTCTGGTAATCATTAAAATAACAAAACAAGTGATGTAGTAATTTTAAGTTGAAGGTAAAAACAGTAGATTCTGTGAGTATCAGATTTTTATCTCGCAGTCAACACGTTCGTTTCATAACCTGAAAATTGGGATTTTTTAAAATTCCAAAATTTGAAGCAAAGTTTTTTTCTATGAAGAGTGGGCTGCTCAAGTCAACTTGTGGCTGAATTTTGTCTATGATAGGTATACTTAATTCCCGCGGAGCATGAGTTTTTGATTCTCAACAGTTAAGACGCTAGAGTCGATTAAAATTCACGAAAAATAACTAAAAAACACTCATTTTCAGCATGCTGCTATTATTCAAATGGATCGTCCGAGCCAATTCTCCTCATTTACACTTAAACTACTATCTTTCCGACTGTGAATTCCGTCTTGATCATGCAGATAGCTTCAAACAGAAAAATTTCACAGCAAAAGTTGATAAGGTTTAAAAATATCGATTTTTAGAAGTCTATATTTAAATAGGCGGAAACAAGGCTTGTAAAAATCAAACTCGTGTAAATTTTGTTCTTTGGGACCCTAGAGTAGTTTCTCAAAGTTACACCAAAATCTAAAATTAGTCGGGAATTTTTTTTTTTCGTTTCAGATGATTTTATATGGAATGACCCTATATCGTTAGGGGAAAGGCAGAAATATTAGGCGTCAAACGGCGTTGTTTTTTTTATGGTATAAATTCATATAAATTTATCCTCCTGTATAATTTTCAGTGAAACTTAAATTTTATTGAATCATTTTTTTTTTATATAATTATTGTGATTTTTAATCAGGGTTCGAAAATATCCGATATTTATTATAAATATCAAAATATCGGATATTTATGATATATATCCGATATATATCAAGTTTGATATATATCCATTTTGTATGAAAGTCATATTATTATTTTATTGTATTATTTATGAATACTGTTTACATATTCCAAAATCTACTTTTAGATAAGACATAATCAACTAAAAAACATAAAATCTTCCTTTAGGACAGAAGTATTGCCATTAATGGACTAGAACTTACCATTAGGGAGTATGTTTTACCTCTACTCCCACGCCATCTACATTTGGGAAGTAGAAATACAGTAACAAACGCTAAAAATTACTTAATATCAATTTATTTAACCATTTTTGTATTGCAATATATTATAAAACATTTGATATATATATTGATTGATATATATCATGAAACTCAGTCTGATATATATCGGATATATATCGGATATATATCTTGATATATATCCATTGATATATATCCTCGAACCCTGTTTTTAATTGTTCAAAAACAAATTGAAAATGCTCTACTGTAAGGTTTGTGCGTGCGTTTGTACTGTAACCGCGCTGTGGGCGGGCGTGGTGTGCGTGGTGTTGTAACGTGTCCGAGTGTATGTATGTGTGTGTTGCAGCGTGCGCGGCGTGCGGCGCGTGTGACGCGGACGCTCGACCCGCGCTATGGGCGGGCGTGGTGTGCGTGGGCGGCGGCGCGTGCCTCGGCGGGTGGGTGGAGCGCGTGGCGCGGGACCTCGCCTCGCGCGCGCCCTCCTCGCACCGGCTGAAGACGCACGCGGCGCCCGCTCACCCCGAGCGCAGGTTCGCCGCCTGGATCGGGGGCTCCGTGCTCGCCTCCATCGGCTCCTTCCAACAGATGTGGATCTCCGCGCAGGAGTACGACGACGCCGGCAAGGGACAGTTGGACAGGAAGTGCCCCTGAATTGTGTTGCAGTACGTTTTATTAATTAATTGATATAAAGCAATATTTACGGTTCTGGATACTTGTCTTTTGGGCAAAAAAAAACAATCAAAATTGTCTCGTTATATTTATTTGCTATTCACAAACATAATTAGATATTTAGTTTTGACATTTTCGAGTTTTCTTAATATATTTTTGTTTTTTTTTTCAGTATGGAGATCAAGTGGAGGATGGCAGTTAGTCATCACTTCAGCATATCTAGTGATTTACAATAACCAATATTCTTCAAAAGTAGTGGAAAATATTCTGTGGTATATAAGGATTGTATAATTATTCTATGGGTAAAATATAATATGTGATGTATGTAACTACATTAGGAAATATTATTCTTAAATATTAACGAAATTATCTGAAGTGGCTAAAATGCCTAATACTCTTTTTCCTTATTACATTTGTGATGTTTTTATTTTATATTTTTGAAATTTGTATTTCGTAATTGTGTCTAGATTAATTGGACGTATTTACGCAATATTTCAACAAATTAAAATTGAAAGCTTAATTTTATTTTGCTACATTCATTAACTTAAATCAATAATTTAAAGTTCTATTTTGCATAATCGTACATGGGAAATGTTTCATTTATGACTTTTAAATACAATATGGAATTTAGCCTACTTAAAACTAGTGATTTTTAGCAAAATAAAATCAACATCTCAATTTCAACTTGATATGGGTTGACTGTTGCGTATTTAGATACAATTGTCTCTATAAAAAAATACAAAGCCACTCAAGTTTTTGCATAATTTAATATCAGTATAATATTTTTCATAATGCTATTTGGAACGCCATCGTCATATCATATCGAGTTATGATCCTTCATCCAATGAAATATTTTACACAATTTGTGAAACACCCTGTATAATAGGTTCAACTTACGGCCGGTTAATAAACGATCTTAATCCAAATCCTCACACCGATCCCGATCGGAAATTGATCGTCCAAACTTAGTAATTTGACCATGTCATGTTCAAACAGTAGTTCTAGTACAAGCTCGAATACGTTCAGTTTTCGTATCGGTGTAAAATTACTATTGAGGAAGTATCAAACTAGTGATTCATACTGTGAAATAGGAAAGAATCGTTCGAAAACTAATTTCGCATTCGACTAATATGATATAATATTAATCATAAAATAAATTTTAGTTTTGGCGGGAATTCTGACAGTGCAGTTCATCGCTTATTTTAATTTATTTCATAAACTAGTTTGGAGTTGTGTTGTATAAAAGTGGTGTGGATTTGTTCAATAAACATTGACGGTGATGAACAGTGTATGGAAACATTTAAATAAGTGAATTAAGCATTGTACTGAAATCAGTTAACACCAAAACTCTTAACAACACCTTGACATCGACCGCACCCGTGTTTAATCGTTCTTGTAAAAATAACGAGAATAAAATATACTTGACACTGGCAAAATTCATAATAATGCGAAAGCCATAAATAAAAAAGAAGAAATCAATTTTAATTCATCATAGTTCTCACTAGTGGCTACTACTCCTCGATGTATGGAGAGAAAACGAAAACTGTCATCGTTTTAGAAAATTATCAAAACTTGTCCTAGACCTGCTGTTATCTTGTTGGCTCATTTGTAATTTATACAGATAATAAAACTAAGATCGTTTATTCACTTCGGCTATTAGAGTATAATGTTAAATGTAAGTTTTAAACTAATGTAACTGGCGTCTCATATCAGTCAATAATAACTGATGTATTTTAATTTTTACTTATACCTACGGCACGAAGCTATGTATTCACTTGGCAACAATTGTCGCGCAACACGTGACGCTCAACATGTCTGGCAATATTATAGAAAAGCGCGTGACGTGGATGATGCGGAATATAACTCGAATCGTATTGTTTATAAACAGAATTAGCTGGTGGCAGGCCATTCATATTCGCCGGGATAGCGACCACCGTACACATGGTGTTAAAACCTGCCATAGTGACCCATACATCTTGTGTGAATGGCGTTCTAGGATCAGCCAGTGTATATCCGGTTCTTGGGCTTGCGACATGATGGTTGGTTGGGGCAGGTGCCTGCATCGGTCAACCGCCTGTCCTGTCGCAGGCCCCTCGATTTTCTTCTTCCCTCCGAAGAGGGAAAAAACATTTATACAAGCCGGCATGATTCTGGTTACCACCGATAAACTCATTGTTTGTCGGTGGTCGCTGGTTTTTAACACGCTTTTATTATTTGAATTGTACTACGCTAACCATCAGGTGTAGTGCAGTCACTTTTCCGTGGACGGATAAAAAAATGCAAAACAAGAAAATCCTTATTAATCAAGGCTCTGCTACATGATGAGCAATTTTATGTATGGACAAAAAAGAATATTGCAAAATAAAAAAAATCATTCAATGCTCTGCTACAGGCTGAGCAATTTTAAGCGACATTTGTTGCCCAATGAACATATGGCGTAATAAATATTGACAAATGATCGATTTTTATCCTTAATGACATTGTTTCTGTGTCGCGGTCGTCCGTCTGTATGTATGAATGATAAATAAAACGTTATTTAAGTATTACATAATATGTACATTTATTTCGCCCTGACTTGTTCATAAAGAACATCCATCCTCACACACCGTCGCAGCATTTCACACCTGTGGGCAATAAAACACAATTTTAATTATATTTCATAATGGGCGTATTAGGGTGAAAAAGTTCTGAGTTAGAATAAGTAAGACTAAAAAGATGGGCCTTATTACAAAACGTATTCTAACTTTAAACTAGGTTCATATTGGTCATTTTGTTTTACCATATACATACGTATACATATACATAAGCAGTTATGATTTGTGTAGCAGTGATATTGTCACCCTTAGTTCCTAAAATGGTCCTGGTGGACCCCCAGGGGTCCACCGGGAGAGTCGACTGGGATCTACGTTGGCGTGACAAAAAAATGTGGGTTCACAATTCGTAAGCAGAATATGGTAGAAATGTAGCTGTATGGAGTCCACCGGACCAAGTAAATTTTGACAGTGGTCTATGTGAAAAAAGTCTGGGAACCTGTGCTCTAGACAGTCATTATTTGTTCGTTCAAGTTTGTTACGTGTACATAATGCACACAAATAATTAGATGAGTGTATATGCTTATAAAAGCAGTGATAGCTCAGTGGTGATTAGTACGGACTGTCGATACGAAAGTCGCAGGTTCGAAACCAGTCCTAAGAGCATACACCTCTGACTTTTCTATGTCACGTGTAATATAATTGTTAATTATCGCTTGCTTTAACGGTGAAGGAAACATCGTGAGGAAACCTGCATACCTGAGAACTCGATAAGATTATTCGAAGGTATGTGAAGTCTGCCAACCCGCATTAGGCCAGCGTGGTGGACTAACCCCTCTCATTCAGTAGAGGAGACCCGTACCCAGCAGTGGGACACGTATAATACAGGGCTAGTAAAAAAAATATATATGATTACATGTTGTTGTTGTTTTGGTTCAGCAAGTGGAGGCGCCGTGGTGCAGCACGATGTGCCTCCGGAAGTCCTCCTTGCAGCCGGACTCGAACCCGCACGCGCCGCACACCAGCACGTCCGCGCTCTCTATGTCTGCCTCCACGTCCTCGGAGGAACCGCTGTTGCTGCACGTCACTACACATACATTATACACAGTGGTAGGCAGCGGCTTGGCTGTGCCCCTGGCATTGCCGATGTCCATGAGCGGCGGTGACCGCTTACCATCAGGCGGGCCGCTTGCTCGTCTGCCTATCAAGGCAATAAAAAAAAAAAATACATTGTACTTTTATTGCAAAAACCAGCAAACGCACAAGCAGGTCACCTGATGATGTGATCTACACTGCCCATGAACTTCCACAACACCTGAGGAATCATGTGCCCGTTGTCGACCTTAAAGGAACTTGATAATTAAGGGATTGAGAAGTGGAGGGGGGATTTGCAATGGGATAATTTAAAAGCATTTTTTTTGCATAAGGGTCATTCCATGTAAAATCGTCTTAAGGAAAAGAAATTTTTCCCGACTCATTTTAGATTTTGGTGTAACTTTGAGAAACTCTACTCTAGGGTCCCAAAGAACAAAATTTACACGAGTTTGATTTTTACAAGCGCTTGTTTCCGCCTATTTAAACATAAAATTTTAAAAATCGATATTTTTAAACCTTATCAACATTTGCTGTGAATTTTTTCTGTTTGAAGCTATCTGCATGATCAAGACGGAATTCACAGTGGGAAAGATAGTAGTTTAAAGTGTAAATGAGGAGAATTGGCTCGGACGATCCCTTTGAATAATAGCACCATGCTGAAAATGAGTGTTTTTTAGTCATTTTTCGTGAATTTTAATCGACTCTAGCGTCTTAACTGTTGAGAATTAAAAACTCATGCTCCGCGGGAATTAAGTATACATATCATAGACAAAATTCAGCCACAAGTTGACTTGAGCAGCCCACTCTTCATAGAAAAAAACTTTGCTTCAAATATTGGAATTTTAAAAAATCCCAATTTTCAGGTTATGAAACGAACGTGTTGACTGCGAGATAAAAATCTGATACTCACAGAATCTACTGTTTTTACCTTCAACTTAAAATTACTACATCACTTGTTTTGTTATTTTATATTTTAGAGTTTCTCAAAGTTACACCAAAATCTAAAATGAGTCGGGAAAAATTTCTTTTCCTTAAGACGATTTTACATGGAATGACCCATAATTGTAGACGGGGGAATGTTTTATTTTAGAATATTTAAATAAAATACGGAATTAACCTATTTAAGTCTAATGAGAAATATAAATAAATAAAAAAAATATATAAAAAAAATAATAAAATTAACATCTCAATTTTTACTTGACGTGCATTGAAATGTTAGGCATATGTGCATCCACATAATACACATTTACACCTGACGAACTTATAACCAATTTAATAAATTTTACTGTATCCAACCTACAGTAGCAACTTTTTGTAAGTAGGTAATTAGCTTACGTGAGTGAAAATTACAAATATAATGGTGCTCTTGTGTATGTAATTATGTTTTCACTTACCTGATACTGCTTCCGTCATGTGTTTTTCTTGAACGTGTTTCATTAACTGTAATTTAAGACATTTTAGTACAGACATTATAGGGATATATTCTTTCAAATCTAAGTACTAGTCTATGGGGTATCGCAGAAGAATGGTACATGGGGAAAATTTGTAACTTATTAATAATGGCAAAAGGCCTTTTCTTATAAAAAATAAAATAAAAGCAAAGCTAAGTATGGTACATGTAGACATGGAATAGACTCCGCCAAATATGTCTATTAATTCCAGGCCAGATTAATTCTGCCATCAGTCGAATGATGCAAACTCATCAGTCAACTTTAAATTTGAATTTGAGAATTACAGGTGTGCGTATGTCTCAACATCAGGTGCAGTGTGATCACTTCGTCGGTCAACACAAACACTGGGTTAAAATAGATGAAAATTAGTTAAATATTGTTCCGTTATCAGAATTTCATGGTTTTTTTATATTTTTGTTAGTGGTATCATGTTCGTAATCACCAGCCAGCACTACCACCTATTAAAATGTTTGCCTCAATGACAGCGTCACACCGTATAACGGGAGTGTATCACTAACCTTTTGCTGGTGGTAGGATATTCATATCCGCCCGGATAGCGACCACCGCACATATGGTGTTAAAACCTGCCATAGTGATTCACGCGTCTTGTGTAGATCGCGTTCCAGGATCAGCCAGTGTATATCCGGTTTTCCCGAGGGGCTTGCGACCTGAATTTATGGGTTGATTGGGGCGGGTATAGGGGTACATCCTTATATGACTGTGCCTGCATTGGTCATTTGCCTGTTCCGTCGCAGGTCCCTCGATTTGTTTCTTACCTCTCCTAAGGGGGAAGAAGCATTTATACAGGTCGGCATAACTCTGGTGACAACCGATAAACTCATTGTTTGTGGGTGGTCGCTGCTTTTTTGGATTGCACTATGCTTACCATCAGGTGAAGTGCACTCACTTTACCGTCCTGGAATAAAAAAAAAATACCTGCGAGTGCATAGACGCTCTGTACGGGCACCGTGCGCACTGCAGCGGCGCTCCGCCCCCGCGCCCCGCCGCGCGCGACCGACCCCCCGCGCCAGACCCGTGCTCCGACACCTGCACACAACAACTTTACTTAATAAATAAATAAATAAATAAATACACCCAACACTCACATACATAGTCCTGACCCAACAGTAAGATAACGAGTCTTGTGTCCTAGGTATCAGGAACTCGGAGACTAGCGGTCTCACAACACCCAGACCCGAAACAAATAATTGTGGATCACACAAATATTTGCTCGGTGCGGGAATCGAACCCACGGCCCCACGTTTCATAGTCAGCTACTCGCCCACTGCGCCACGGAGGCTGTCTATGACTGTGTATACGAGTCTTGTGTCGTGGGTATCAGGAAGAGACAAGCGGTCTCACAACACCCAGACCTCGAAACACATGGATGACACAAACATGACACGGGTCCCATAAGATGTTTTGTACCTTGTGCGCGGACATTTCCTTGACGGCGTTGCATTTGAAGCTGCACAGCTTGCAGGAGTAGAGGTAGAGCTTGAAGTTGGGCGAGGCGAGCAGCTCGTGCGGCGGGGGCAGGTCCCCGCGCCGCTTGCGACCGCGCCGCGTGCCCACGCACTGCAGCTCCAGCATCAACGCTCTGACATCACACATTTTTGAAGTGATAACTTCTTATGGGAGGGTGAACCGAAACATTCCGTAACGCGAGCGGCGGCGAGCGAAAGGTTCCAGAATATTCGAGAACCTTCTGTGAGACGTCACGCGGGCCAGTTGACCAGCCAGCGCTAGCCGACTTTCCTGGAACTTCGATAATTTCGAAGTCCCATGTGGCGTCACACAGTGACCAGTCGGATTGGACCGGACTTTCACAGGACTTTGACAGGACTTTGACCGGACTGTGTTCGGTTTTTTGAAGTTATACTTCTTTAGGCGCGTTATGAAAAAATGATGAGAGTGAAATTTTAAGATGCGCGCGCACCTGTGACACAAAAAATTAACAGTATGAAGTTAGGCGCGCTATGAAAAAATGATGAGAGCAGTATGAAGTTAGGCGCGTTATGAAAAAATGATGAGAGTGAAATAAAAAAATAAATAAATAAATATAAATAAATAAATATAAATATATATATATATATATAATTATATATAGATGCGGTTTTTATTTTATAATTTGGAACATGGTGCCGTAAAAAAAGTACCAGGTTCGCATAAACGCGAAGAGAGTAGAATGTCCATTTTTCATGGCGAGTAGCCGTAATTAATAAACAAATGACGATTTGGACAAAGAAAAACTCTTTAGGTTTTTTCTTATTCGGAACATGTTGCCGTAAAATGTACCAGGCTCGCATAAACGCGAAGAGAGTAGAATGTACTTCTATCATGTCGAGTGGATATGTTGATATAAATTAAAATACTTTTATTTAATATAATTAACACTAAATATTATTAAATTATTAATGTTAAATACTTATTATTGGTTATTTAATGATGCCAAAGAAGTATAACTTCTCACGCGCGTACATAAGTACACGCACCCATATTTTTTTTTCTATGGCGAATAGACATGTTACTGTAATTTTGTTTTTGATATTGATAAAAAAAATGACGATCGATAAAGAAATATGTACATATTTTTACTTATTTTATAATTTGGAACATGGTGCTGTAAAAAAAGTACTAGGTTCGCATAAACGCGAAGAGAGTAGAATGTCCTTTTTTCATGGCGAGTAGCCGTAATTAATAAACAAATGACGATTTAGAACAAAGAAAAACTTTTTAGGTTTTTTCTTATTTGGAACATGTTACCGTAAAAAGTACCAGGCTCGCATAAACGCGAAGAGAGTAGAATGTACTTTTATCATGTCGAGTGGAAATGTTGCCATAATTTTGTATTCTCGCATCTTGTTTGTTAAGTTTTCACTACTGTCGGCATTCCCGGAGTGCAACCTGTATTTTTTTTTTTTTATCCGAACACGGCAAAGTGACTGCACTCTACACCTGATGATAAGCGTAGTGCAATCCAAAAAACCAGCGACCACCAACAAACAATGAGTTTATCGGTGGTCACCAGTCACGCCCGTCTGTATAAATGCTTCTTCCCTCTTCTGACAGGCATTCTGGCACAGTGATACAAGAATGTACCCCTATACCCACCCATTCAACCATCAAGTCATATCGCAAGCCCCTCGGGAGAACCGGATATACACTGGCGATCGATATGGACCATAGGCAGTTCAGTCAATGCAACTCAGTCATGGCACGCGTCAGCTGGGCCTATGTGTATTTGTCAACAGGTATAAGTGAGGGCTGAGGCGTTAACTCCCTTAATAAAAACTACGTATTTACCAGCTCACGCACACATACGAGACGATACACTGCACAAATGTGCCCAACTATGTACAATTGGACCTCATTTATGGGATATTTTCTCCCAGGACGAGCAATATAACAAAATTGTTGTGTGATTAATGGTGGCTTGAATTGAAACATTTCAAAATCCTCCTAGTAAAATATATCTGGAGCCCAAATCCCCTTGCCCTTCTTAATATACCACTCACTATCAGGTAACCCATTGGCTCGTTCGGCGATCTATGCTATTAAAAAATACTCACTTAGCTTTCTGCAGTGCCTTTGCCTTTTCCAATAACTCAGCCGGAGAGGGAAGGTTTTTCTGCAAACAAAACACTTCACTTACAAACATATTCTGAACACGAACAAATTTCCATTTCAATTTGAAAACATACCTTGTCTTCCTCATTTTTTTGTGATTTTATATGTTCCAATGTTGACTTCAAGAATACTAACGGCCCCTGTCCATTCTCCGTGTCCACAACCACATACGACTCTTGGTTTTCATGATCTGTACATAACATAATAATATAAAATAATTTATAAAATTAACATAGGAAAGTACACGACTGGGTCAAATCCAGGTAAATTACAAAGAAATAATAGTAATTATAAATACACTCAACAATCATACGCATAGTCCTGACCCCACACTAGATGAAACCTATATTGTGGGTTTCAGAAACTACGAGGGACTTGTGGTGACACAGTACCCAGACCCGAAACAAATATTCGTGGATCACACAAACATTTGTTTCGTTGCGGGAATCGCTGCGCCATGGAGATTGTCAAATACACACTAAGACAATGTATATTAATTACATTTTTTTAAATTTTGTCACATAACGCAGGAGTTTGACAGCTGACAGACAGGGAGCGGAAGAGGATATTGAGTTACGGCGTATTAACCGTAACTTAGTGGCGCAATTACTATGTACCGCGCAACCGGTCACGTAGTATACTTTGAAGACATTGGCAAATTATAACATACTGTAAATTTAAAAACCCTAAATTAGACTTTATTTTTATCCGAGCACGGCAAAGCGACTGCACTACACCTGATGGTAAGCGTAGTGCAATCCAAAAAACCAGCGACCACCGACAAACAATGAGTTTATCGGTGTTCATCAGTCATACCGGCCTGTATAAATGCTTCTTCCCTCTTCGGAAATGAAAGAAGCAAATCGAGTGGCTTGCGACAGGACAGGCGGATGACCGATGCAGGCACAATAATACAAGGATGTACCCCTATATCCGCCCCAATGGACCATCAAGTCATGTCGCAAGCGCCTCGGGAGAACCGGATATACACTAGCTGATCCTGGAACGCGATCCACACATGGCGTGTGGATCACTATGGCAGGTTTTAACACAAAATACTTACCTATCTCCCCTTCATTATCGCTAGACTGAAGCACGCATGTGACGGTACCGTCCGAGTTCATGTCCCCACTGTCCGAGGCCTCAGCATTAGCGACCAGCTGGTACGACTCCTCGCCATCCTGACACCTGCATATAAACACACGTTCTAATACGTTGGTGGAGCTGGATGAGAGTACAGCCTCTCCTCACCCCCAAATGTAGCTAATTATTTATTTATCAACGTTGTACTTGACTTTATTTTTTCATTATTTTAATCAATAAGTTACGTACCCAAAACTGCAGCAAGAATTTCGTTAATTCGTACACAAAAAATAAATTAGAAGTCATTCTTTGATGGAGGGGGCACTTGTTAAATAACAAACGATGCAAACTTTGACGTCACCATAGCACATGGCCATTACGGTGCACGCGTGCGAGCGAGATAGTGAGATGTCCCCACTAAGCGCCCACCTTTGCTCATACCAATATTTAAAATGATAATTGCAGGCTCATTTTTGAAACGATGTTGATTGTGTTTTAACAAAAGGGTTAATTTTTCGTATTATTTTCTGTTGCTATATGCTATATGCGCATAGTATTCAACATAGGAAACTACCCTATTTTGATAACGGATTAAAATTGGAATTGCGTGAGTATTGGCTAGCGATTTCGGCGAAACTAGCGTCAGGAATGTCAAATTGCGTCGTAACGGATTGGACAATACCGATTTTAATAACAAATATTGAAAAAAATTGGGGCTCGCACCACTCTCAAGAATATGATGAGTTACAATAATTCTAATAGCGATCGAACGGGACTGGAGTCAAGGTCAAGGCCGCTGATACTGATATTTCCGCATAACGGTTATCTCGTCATCTAAGCAAAAAAGAAATGAAATCTCACCTAACTAACGTAAGGTTGAGAAGATCTAACTGCACCAAGCTCTTGTTATTGTCTAGGACTTGCATGTACTTCGGCTCGCTGTTACTGTCGCAGTTCATATCTGTTAATATATGCGTTTCAACACGATCCCTGTCAAACGGAACCACTTCTACAATCTGCAGTTGTCCTGAAAATATATACAATCTAGTAATAAAATATTATATTTATTTATAATGACTTATTATGATAAAACATGAGATAAAATCCTGGTGCTCGAAATACAAGACGAGACTGGAGAAACACCCGAACCAACTAGCGACCCAGTTCACGGTTCCAGACACAAGTCGCAGTTGAAGAACAGACAGCGGAAGCAACTTAATTGTATACTATGTAAAGATAATTCACATTTGATGCTTACCATCTTTGTATTCAGCAGTCAACATCTGAGTGCTCTGCCCTGTGGAATCATTTGAATCTTGCCCCTCAGACATATTGGCTTTCTATCCTGCAAACTATATATGATTTAATTACATTTAATATATTCTCACAAAAACTCTGAAACGGTTGGACCGATTTTGATGATTTTTTTTGTGTGTGTTTGAATGGGCCCAGGGTGGTTAGATTCACAATTAGACCTGGTAGGTGGCACTGCTAAACTTTTAATTATATGATGCGGGTGAAACCGCACAGGACAGTTTAAGATAATTATAGTCTGCCATTTGCTCCCGCTTACAAAATCTGCTTATACTAAGTTTTAAGTCACTTTAATGTCAGCATTATGGTCTAAGATCCCGCGGAACATTGACCTTCACCCATCTGTTTACCGGATGAAAATAATATTTTAGGGTATAAAAGGTGTTGCTGAACGCATAAAAATAGGGTTGCCTAAAAAAATATGGTCAAGGATAGGTTTTGCGAATAAAAAAAAAAAGAAGATATTATTTCACTGACTTGCTCACCAAAACCTACAATGTATACTACCTGCAAAAGCTAGGAGCTAGATGAGCGCAATTACCACTTTTTAGTTACCTGTTTGCACACGGCAACCAGGTAGTAGTGGCCAGAAAACCGTTCAGCCATTAAAGCATGGTTGACTAAGAAATATCCAAATTCACAAACATCCAAACTGTACTATTTTTAATGGCAGTAGGATTATTGTGGCTAGATGGAGTTAATGCATTTCTGACTTTTGTTACAAATTTACCTAACTAGGAAAATAGAGGGTATAGCAAAATCGTTGACCTACCCTCTGAGGGAATAATGGATTGTGACAAGTTTGATTCTCAGGATGGTAACCAAGGCCCCCTGCCCAAGAGTGCCGACTGTCAGGTTAATTTGGGAATTAGACTCGTTATTATTCAACGGTAAAGAATCGAGATTATCTCGCAGTAATGTTTAAGATATAAACAAATTACAAAATAAATGTTCAAGCAGCGGTCAGGGGCCTATGTTCCAATCAATTCACCATCGTAATGCGCAGCGCGCATACTTTTTGGGCGTCCATTTTATTAGGCGTAGAAACTGCCCGGGAGTTTTAATGCATTTAAATAACATTACGGGCGCAAATAGATTGAATAGCTCGCAAATAAACATGTCAAAATTCAACGTATTGACAAAATTTTCTTGCAACACCAATTCTGATCAGTGTTTCTATTATTTCCATAAAATAATATTTTTTATTATTATTGCAACAATCAATACTCACGATTTGATGGCAACAATGATAGTCAACGAAACAAAACACAAATTGCTACTGCACACAAGTTATAAAGTAACTTTACGCACTCAAAATGCGTATACATCCGCCATTTGCGATCATAATCATAAATTGATAAACAGAATTAAGGCAAATGAAAAATTCTACCATACCATAGTTTACTTGCCAGTGCAAAAAATGTGATATTTCTATATATTGTATCGATATTAATAATTATTTTTCTGCCTTTTCTTTCTATTAACATTAATAAATTATTTAAATTAATATTAATGTTTTATTAAACATTAATTTATTACTTTATTTTTTAAATAGCAACATCTTTAAAGCTACGTCATATATTTTTGAAAATGGCGGGAAATATCAACTGTAGTGTCGCTTAATCACAATTCTTTTGAAATAATTGTAAATTTTATTGCACCCTATCGTGTTATTTTCTCAAAAATGTGATTTGAAACCATTGGTTCCTCATAAATTTACTAAAATCCTTTGTGTTTTTTCGGTGTTGATTGTGCTGTTAGACTGTTGTGTTGTCGTAAAATTGTTAAACAATTTTTCCTAATGGCTTTCGCAATCGAATAAGTACATAATGTTAATTAAGATGAAAACGATGATGGATGGGAAAGTGGCGACTTTCAGTATCAGTATGTCTTTATAAAATAATAGGTCATGGAAACTAATAGAAATAGAAATAGAGCGTCATTAACTTTTTTTTACCCGACGACGGCAGGAGCCAGGAATTTTATTTAGCAGGCTAAGTATGTTTAGATTATTATGAGATATTATAACTCTCGATAATTAAGAATAAATTATAACGAACTCATTTATTTAAAACGATTTTAAATAAATGAGGTGTTTAAGTAGGTTTCAAAGAACTTGTCTCTCAGAGCTTGAGTAGAATATCTCATAATACAAGTTTCGTCAGAGGAAATTAATTATTAAACTGAAATGAACATGTAGAGTACCTAGATCTGTGGGGGCTATATGGCGGGTCGCCTGACATAATGCAAAATGCACCATCAAATCGAGACAGTAAAGACCCTGGCATTAAGCTGGGATAATGCCAGGCAGAAAAAAGAATGAGTAGTTACCAGCTAGTGTAACACTACTAGCACCATCTCATTAATCCATGTATTTTCCTTGTGATACTTTCAATTCAGACTTCATGGTGTGTACCGCTAAAATACATCTTTCAGTTACTTATATAGAAGTAATAATTTCCTAGAATGCCCTCCAGCTTAGCTTAGTTTCCCGTAGTATCTATTAATATCCAGAAAATACAGGATACCATTTAAGTAGTTTATCACAGGTTTTTCATAGGTAAAGGTTATATATATCGTCGATGAAGTACCAATACCTCCTAAGTGTTGAGAATCTAATTTTACACCAGACTGTTTAAAATAAGGTTTTATTTATTTTGATCAACTATTGATAGTAAATAGTTTCCAATACATTACCTTTTTAAAAGTTACTAAGGGATGTGCTTTATGTTTACGTCTATTGTAAAAAAAAAGTAATTTTTGACTAAATTGTCAGTTAGGAGGTATTGGTACTTCATCGACGATTTGTAACATGACATATGTTCAATTTATTGTATACTTCACTATCTGATAAGTTCTTATTGATGCTATATTTGAGATTACTGTCCTCTGTTGCTCCAGATAAGGAGAGTCTGTGAACATTAAACTTGACGATACACTGTCTTTTCTATTTAACTTTTGATTTGTAATATTGATATTACAACTTTTATTTGCATTTCAAGATATTATTTGGCAACATGACTGGCAGATAAAATGTCGAAACAATTGAAAATATAATTCTCAGTTAAATGGAGTCTTTAAACCAAAATCTAGTCAAAAAGTTTTATGCAGATAGACTGCTTTGAGCACATTTACATATTTTATTAATCATTACATAGAAAGACTATTAGTGCTTTGGAAATGTCCACTGGTCTATCAAAAAGCACTGTGAAATTCAGCTGTTTTTCTTTTAAAGCACAGCTTTATCAAAAAACTTATTTGTTTCAACAAAACAATACTTGTTAGTGTGTAGATGTTTCTTTATTACATTCTGTGAGTTATGTTCTTTTATATTGCTCATATATTAAATATCTGGGGAATAATTGACAGAATGTAACCTAATGTTATGTATATATTATATTATTAATGTAACCTACATACTGTTGAATCATTCCCTGTGGTTACTTAACATATGATATCATTTGCCTTATCAATATAAATAGAAAAGAAATAATAATTATTTAGACTATTTTTCTTCATTTTGTTTAATCCCCTTATCCCCATAAGTTAAGATATTTTGCACAAGTTTCTACAATACATCACAACATATGTAGAGCACTCCTTCTTCCTATTTTTTTTTAATTTATTTCAATATTTCATAATGAATATGTGAAAATAAATTTGGCAGACCCACTTGATTAAATAATAACATTACCTCTACTCTACAAACAATTTTATCCAAAGATAATTTATACACTCTTCATGTCTCTACATAGAGTATGAAACTACAATATGGCGATATTTTAGATTTTGTATAATACATCTGCTATTTTACAAAAATGGAACTTATTAAAATTTATAGAATCAGACAGTCAATGATAATTTAAAATTTTGTTATTAATCATCAGATTTAATAGCTTAAATATTAGGTTATTTTAATGTTCTGGTTAACGTTTTTTGCTATACATGGTTATAGTCAATTGAACTATACTGCCCAGTTTAACAATGACAAACAATACATATTATTTTAATTATTTCATGTATACATCTGTTATTTTCATCAAACTAACCATAATAATTCAATAAGTATTTAAAAGGTGTAAATGGCATTGATACCATAACTATTTCAAATAATTTATTAATATTATTAACTCGTATTTCTGTAGTTACAGATATAAACCTAAAACATTTTACACATAATTTTGTACTTAATGATAATTAATTAATTATTTGTTAATATTAATGGCGTATGTGAATTTCGAAGGACCAAAAATATTAAAAACTAAATACAAAGAAATATTTATGCACATTTATGCTGCATTACGGTATATTATTTTTGTAAATTATATATGTTAAAATTATTTCATTACTAAAAGACTAGTCATCGATAGACAAAAAAAGAACGTGGGTAGCGTCTACGTATCTAATGTGGGTGGCGCTGTGCGTTAAATATCTTCCATCCTTGTCACTCTTCAAGAAACTCCATAAATACGTCCGAATTTTTAGTTTTCCTGTTTATTCATAAAGAAACCAATGTAGTATGTAAACTTTAATGATAAAATAACCTTTGCCCTTATAACTACATGACTCAACTTTGCAACGAATGTATAAAAGAGACAGGACGTTAAAAAAAAAATCCGAAAATCTTGTTCTGCATCGCGCTATCGAAATTTTCTGTGTAGGTTAGTATATAAGATGGTAGAGCGGTAAGAAAGTCGGGGAGTCCGTAGCTACTACGTCGGCCGGTACTGGCAGGGAGCCGGTCTAATTCCTTGCCAACGGATAAGTTGATGTCGATTTAAGCGGTTTAATAAACAAAATAAATACGTCAAACATGCCAAGAAAATGATAAAAAGAGGCTTCGGTCTCACCCATACGCTAGTAGCTGATTTGACTTCCTTTTTTTAATATTTTAACATTACATTTATTATTATTTTCTTCGTATAAACGGAGACGCGATTTATTAATAGTATATAATCATTAAATCAAACTGCTTATTTTGTATTTAAATATAATATCCGTGAGTAATATTGCCTTAGACCACTGCATAGAGACGAAGGGGCGAATAAAGCATGCGTAAACCTTAACAATAAAAATGTTGTCATTGTCCTACATGAGATCTTTTCACTGATTTTAGTGTTAATTTGCAATACTTGATAGTACCTAAATGAGTAATATTTCCTTACGGTCAATTTTGCTTCTCTCAAATTTTAACTTCATAATGTAGAGTCGTTCCCACCTTTTTGTTAGTACTGGTTTTTCAACAGGGGTAAATGACATTTGGTTATTATTCAAGAAATACCGGTTTTACAGTAAGCGCATCTTTTGCCATTATTCTTTTGTATTGTAAAGCTTTGACTGCGGGTAGAGAATCTTAAAGTGTAAGTAGTGGTGTAGAGATGTTTAATTAATTATGATTATTCATAAATATAAAGCAGCCTTAGGTCAACGGGGATGGTACGACTGACGAGATGAATGATGAATGATACTGAGCATTTCGTTATAGAAAAACTCAACATAAATTTTACTTCACCCGGGGATCGAACCCGAGAGCAGTACAGCAGTCGTTCCGCGTACGCAATATAACTGCGCCACTGAGAGCGTCACACCTTTAATTACCACACGATTAAACCACTCTTTTAAAATACAGTTTTTATACAAATGACGGAATTCTAAAACCATGTAGGTATGCAAGTAGGTCATTTGTTAGTAACTAATTGCCACTGTGAACGCCTCTAGCACCAGAAGATTTGTGGTGCATTGTCGACCTTATTGGGCTGCGTATAATTGGTTGCACGAGAGCCTAGCTACATGACCTTTTTTGGAGCAATGGTACCACGGGATCCTGTACATGTACGGGGGAATCCTGTAAATAAAACTGGCTACAGATCTGCATACATTTACATCTTTTTCTACACAGTTGAATAAAGAGATGAGTATGCCTTTCGCCTGATGGTAAACGCCGCCCTGCCTATTATTAACAACATCTCACAAAACTTGCATATTACTACGTACATCATCTCGATTTCATCATCATCGAGATTTTTTTTTTATGGAAAAAGGGGGCAAACGGGCAGGAGGCTCACGTGATGTATAGTGATCACCGCCACCCATGAACACCTGCAACACCGGAGGGCTTGCAGATACGTTGCCGGCCTTTCAGGAATGAATATGCTCTCTTCTTGAAGGTTCCCATATCGTAATGGTCCGGAAAGACCGCCGGCGGCAACTGGTTCCACAGAGTGGTGGTGCGACGTAAAAAAATTCGTAAAAATCGCGTTGTTGTGGAACGTTGGACATCGAGGTGGTGGAGATGAAATTTAAGATTTTGGCGCGATGTCCGATGGTGAAATTCAGCGGCCGGGATCAATCCAAACCATTCCTTAGAACACTCCCCGTGATAAATGCGGTAGAAGATGCATAGTGATCCAACATCTCTACGCAAAGCCAAAGGATCAAGATGATGATGAGATGTTATGTGTCACGCTTACTACCTAGTCTGTTATGTGAATTAAAACGTAATAAATGATATATGACTGCTTATGTGGCGTTGACTTGCGTATACGGTACGACTGCTATGGTGAGGTCTCGGGATCGATCCGCGGATCAAGTCAAATGATGTTGGATTTTTCTATCATGAAATATATTTTTACTTTTTTTTTACTCCATTGAATGATGAGACGAGCAAGGCGCTCGCCTGATGGTAAGCGTCACGCCTGCGCATAAACAGAAGCAACACCACACAACACTTTGAATTACAAGTAGAATTAGAAATAGAAGCCCTTGTAGTCTATGAAATGTATGTAGAGTTTGGAATTGTGCCCGGTAAGGCGTTAGGCTCGCCCTCTATCACATCATGGGACGGTAATAAGCTCGGCGAAACGTCGGTGTAGTGGTTTATACCTTTGCTTATAACTGATGTACATTTATCCTGTTACTCGCAGCTGAAGTGCGGCACTCGTATGGTTATTTTTATTTCTCTCAGTGACGAAACGAACAGTGATTGTAAGCGTCACGCCTGCCGTTAAACTGACGTAATACCTCACAGAACTTTTTTTTTACTAAAAACGGGTTTGCTCTTGACCTCAATCTAGCCGGATGGACAAAGATGAGATCGACGATAGAGCGAGCTTACCCAGAAGGTGCCGAATTAAATTAATTAAGTGAAACTATGAATTACAAAGCACTGCGTGGCACTGTAGTCTGCTCATACTGTCATTAGAGACGGTCTTCTAATATAATGACATAATTTACACGTTAATTATATAATTATGTTTGATATAAATGAATAAATACACAGTCCTGACCCCACACTAAGTAATCTATCATGAAAATTAATAACTACTAGGGACCACAAACAATAAATATTTGTGGATCACACAAACATTTGTCTTGGTGCGGGAATAAAACTCGCGGCCTCTCGCTTCACAGCCGGCTAATCACCCACTGTGCCCGGAGGCTAACAAAGAAGGATCACTGGAGCGCCTCCCACACCAATCCGAGATAATATTATCTAAGTATAGGATTTCAAATTGGGAGACAAAGAAAGCTGAAACATCTTTGTTCGTCTTTATGACTAAAAGAAGGAATCAAGTCGTTTATAGCCTTGTTATTTAAAAAAAAAATGCATAAAACAGGGAATCAAAGCTGCTGCTTCGGTGTTGTCGAGAAATCAATCTCGCGTTTCAATTCTTGTATATGATCCATTTTATAGTTATTCTCAATAAATTGCTCACTTAATCAAACCCATTATAGGGAAAACATATTCTTAAGATTGGCGGGGGCTTAGATCGGCCCCCCGCCACGACCGATTTACCTTGCAGCAACGGACTCCCTACAGCGTTGATTTGAGCGCTTGTATATATGCTAACCGTGAAACAAATTTTAATAGCGCGATTCAGGACACGCGTTGTAATTGGTTGGCTGCGACGTTACGTCGCACACGTCACGATTTTCGAAGCCGAGCTGCGGTGCGTTGAACTGTGAGTGGAGTTTGTGAAATTGACAATGTCCTGTTTTATTTTTACGTGAAGTTTGATGTTGATAAATGAAAGACTTTAAAAGAAACTTTCAACACATATGTATATTTACAAATAACCACATCGAGGGCGTAATATCCGCCACTTCACGCAGGGTCGGAATCCTGAACAGGGTGCGTCGGTTTTTTACTCCCGGTCAGCTTTACCGCTTATACAAAGCGCAAGCGCGGCCGGGTGTGGAGTACTGTTCGCACCTTTGGGACGGTTCCGCCCAATACTTACTCGATGCCTTGGACGGACTGCAGCGTCGGGCTGTCCGCATTGTAAATGATGCAGACGATACAAGACACTTAGAACCGCTACAATTGCGGAGGGACATTGCCTCACTGAGCGTCTTGTACCGTCTGTATCACGGTGAATGCTCCGAAGAATTGTTTAACCTTATCCCATCCTCACCTTTCCTTAACAGAACCACGCGTGCTGGCTTGCGTTACCACAGCTTCGTGGTCTCCTCCATCTCGGCTCGAACTAAAAAATTCGCAAAGTCTTACTTCTGCCGGACCATTAAGCTGTGGAATAGTTTGCCGGCACACGTGTTCCCTCCTTCCTATGATATTGGGTCCTTTAAACGGAGTGTGAAGAAGCAGTTAGGCAGGCCGGCATGATTGTGCCGACCAACGATAGACACACTGTTTGTCTTTGGTCGACACTATTCCTGGATTGCGTTACACTTACCATCAGGTGTGGCGTAGTCATTTTGCCGTGCCAGGATTAAAAAAAAAAAAAAAAAAAAAAAATATTTACCTATTATCACTTGGCAGAGGTGTATGTTTAAAGCTCTACTACGTTGTCTGACACGTGAAACTGTGTCTTTTGATGTATATTATTATTAAGTACCATTAATAATATCAGCCCTGTACTATATTATGCTGGATGGCCAATGCTGGATTGGGACTGATTAGAATTCGAACCCATGACTTTCGTCTCGACAGTCCTTACGAGTCCTACTCAGCAAGCGCCGCTTTATCTATTTAATTATGAATTAACTTATGTATAGCTGGCTTTAAATACCAAAATTCCACATGTAATAGACTTAAAATATGCTGGTACCCCTCACCTATCATTTTTGTACTACAGCTTGGCTCTACCACTCATAATCATTTATCGACTACCGTAATTATAACTCCTGTAAGTTAGTATCGACTGCTGACCATCGAGGGATTTCAAGCAATGTCTCTTGACGGTCGACTAAATTTGAAATGCAAGTATTTAACATCAGATCCAGTATATTAACTTTGCCAGGATACAAAAAATGACGACAAGCGACTCTACCCTGGAATTGTCATATTGTTTTTCTCATGAAAATTAGGCAATCCTATTATTTTTCTTTTAATTCTTCGAAACTATTACAGCTAAAGCGCGAATTTTCGCTGTTATAGGTAACTCTATTACAGTTTGAAAACTTGGAGAAATCATTTTAATCTAAAAAAAATATCATATTTTTTCTAATTTTACAGATCATCATGAAACTATAATTTAGATATAAATTAAAATATATATTTTCCAATCATCAAGGGATCGAACCCGCGTCTACGTAGTCCATATTCCACCTGAATCATGTTATGGACAGAAGCGCCCTCTGTATTACGTTATAAGATACTCAGGTTCAATCCTATGTAAGTGTAAGCTTAAACTACACTTTGTACCTATCGTATCTTTCAACAGATGTCGTTTCAAGGAATCTCCTAGGTATTATATTCTATCAAAACGTTTTTTTATAGCTGGAGCTGGAAACGAGCCAATGGATTAGTGATCTCCGTCTTCACCAAAGAATCTTTTATTTGTTGTCGATCATAAAGAAAAGCTGATTGGGAAATGGAGGGCGAACTTATGCCTCCAGATATCTCACTCAAAGTACGAAACGCAACAGCGAGCTACTTCACGTTGGTGTTCTGTGAGACAGTGATAACAAACCGGTGGACTAGCCGGCCTACAAAGTGGCTCTACCAGATAAATTGTGTCGCCGTGGGCGCCGGCAGCAGGGTGCAAGGGGGTCCACTCGCACCCCCATGTCAAAAAAGAAAATAAATGTTTTTTATTAAGTTACTGTTTGAATATAACCGAAGGCGTCTATGTTGCTGTCCAAATTTGTTCATCACCTTGTCAATAAATTCTTAAGATCCGCAACATACTCTCTCTAAAAAATATATAATGACGTCCTTTGTAGTCCCAGCAGTATTCTCAATACTTCACTGACATTATTCAGGTCATTATTTATATCAGTTAATAGAATGTATAATGTGTAGATGCAGATGCACCTCCCTGAAAGTAATCCTGGCGGCGCCCATGTGTGTCGCTCAATGAGTAAAATTACATAAAAAACATCGAAGAAAATATTCTAATACTCCCATTTTGTCTCTGTGCGGGCATCGAATCCGCAATCTCTTGTTTCACAGCCAACTATCCCGCTGAGCCAAAGAGATGTAGTAAATATATTCTATTGCCTCACTTGACGAGGTATTGGTGTAGTAGGAATTAGGACTTCCCGGTTCGATTCCTTAAATGACCTTTTTTATGATTTTTTACGTTGAAACAAAACAGCAAAATGCTTCTCCGTGATAATCTATGAAATAGTACTAATCCGTTCGGGCCGAGCCCATTCACGCTTTAGACAAAACTGGCTCTAGCACAAATAAGATTTAATCGCCTTACATGCCCCAGAGATATCTACCCGCTTTTCAAGTACCCACTTTTGATATATTTGATAGTTTTCAACTATGGATGTATTTGAAAGCTGGTAGATGCTATTTGTTAACATTCCTCGAACGCAAATGGTTATTAGACTCTACATACCATTTTATGCCCTTTATCATAGCATGGGAACAGATTGTGAGCTCGTAAAGGGCTACCTACCCCTTTAAAGGTGGGCCTGACGCTAAATTCATCGGTGTACCTCAGAATCCCGGTAATCCCCTTTCAATGTCTTTATATTCATCTATTTTTAGTGAAATCCAAAATGTAACAATTATATATGACGTTGCGAGCTCCATGTAGATGTGTCAGAGAGGAGGGTTTTACAACCCTTACTCTTCACTTGATGTGGTCAAGGTGTACGACGTATGACAACTCTCAATAATAACGACACAGGGTTATCACTTTATCGTTTATTCACTCTTTTAAGTTACTACCGGCTCGGAAGTACAATCTTAGGTGGGAAAAAGAGCCGGCGACAGAAAAACCACCTGTTACGGTGCTGAGGATATTTTAACACTTTGAACCGAAACACTTCGCGGTTATAAATCACGTTATTTGCGGTCAACTAGTTATTAAGATAGACACTGTACTCAAATGACTCTAGTCTGCCATAATTTTAGCAGTTCCCGACTGTTACGACTCGCGGACGGAACTCAACTGATCTTGAAATGACAAGACGCCACTTTATATAGAGGGATTTTCATTATCCCTACTTCGAAAGTAGAATTACTGGGTAAACAACGCAAACCACCCTCAAATTATCAATATGAGTGGCGGTACCGACAATTGACGTAGAATAACGTTATTTAAATAGTTCAATTCAGTGTCTGTACTCTTTATGCTCCGACACGGCCATTCTGCAGGGCGGCGCGTGCTCTGCGCCTGCCTCGTCTTCTTCATGCCACGACACGGCCATTCTGCAGGGCAGCGCGTGCTCTGCGCCTGCCTCATTGCTTCTCGTAGAGTGTTATAGATTCGCGTAGACTGTTGTGGATTCTCGTAGCTTTTCGTTGGATCTCGTCGATTCTCATTGACTCTTCATGCTCTGATACGGCCATTCTGTAGGGCAGCGCGTGCTCTGCGCCTGCCTCATTGTTTCTCGTAGATTTATAAATTCGCGTAGACTGTTGTGGATTGTCGTAGCTTTTCGTTGGATCTCGTCGATTCTCGTTGACTCTTCTTACTCCGATACGGCCATGCTGTAGGACAGCACGTGCTCTGCGCCTGCCTCATTGCTTTTTGTAGATTGTTATAGATTCGCGTAGACTGTCGTGGATTCTCGTAGTTTTTCGTTGGATCTCGTCGATTCTCGTTGACCTGAAAGAAGAGAAATAACTCCTTTTAAGCAGGTATCTGGTATATGGTAGTAAGCAACCCATGTTGCTTATTTTTATAGGGTTATTGTTGTTACAACAGTACACAAAGATATCCTAAGTGCACTGCCTTATTAATTTGGAATCTGTGGTGTTATACATGTCTATCCATTGTTCCACAAGGCTTCCCCACGGTATCTCAGGGTTCACATGTGGATACATCAAGGACCCGTGGTTTGCTCAAGGGTAACTCATGGTATAGCTCAGAGGTATTGTTGTTAGAATCTGTGGTGTATACTTGTCTACCCATAGTTCCACACTAATGGTATAGCTCAGAGGTATCACTCTTCAGACTTGGGTTATTGTTGTTAAGGATCGGAGGTTCTCGTAGATTTCTCGTAGTTTTCTCGTAGATTTCTCGGAGGTTCTCGTAGATATCTAAAAGGTTCTCGGAGGTTCTGAAAACAAATAACATTTTAGGTTCTCGGAGGTTCTCGTAGATTTCTCGGAGGTTCTCGTAGATTTCTCGGAGTTCTGAAATCAAATAACATTTTGGCCTGTCACCATAAATGATTTCAACATATTGTTCAGTTATTACATGGTAAACTCATCAGAATTTCTAGTGACCCGGCACAGTAATAAGTAGGAAAAAGCTGATCCGATTATTTCAACGTCGACTTGCACGATTGCTCGGCTCGTTCCTGACTATTGGTTTGTTGGAGAGGAAGATCGTGAGTTTGGGGCTGGTTACCCTATTTGTCTATTGGTCTGTTGGTAAGGAAGACAGGTTCGTGTGTGTCTGAACTTCTTAATATTTTTATCTTTTCGACAAAAGTTTTGTTTGGACGCTTGCTGTAAGCCTGACGCTAGTCGGCTATATACAGCTTCACCGGACTTTCAGGTGAGCGCTTTAAGCGCTCTCAACCCTTAATTTTAAGTGACCACGCTGTGGGCAGAGGCATCTGCGATTATTGGTTTGGAGGATTATACTTGTCATCATCATCGGCTCGCGGGCCGGTACTAGGGTCGGAGTTACGGGGAACGCGGTGCGGTCCTCGGCGGCTAAGACGATATGTCAGTCTTGTAGAGTATTGTTGTTGTCTGAATTCCTCCCTCCTTCGGATGGCTAGAGTGGTTGCATCGTCTGGATCGGTGAGGACGCTACGCGGTTTTTCTCCACTTTGCACGGTCAAAGGGAGTATATATTGATGCTTTACGGATAAACGTATTCGGATGGTGAGCGGTGCGATCGAAATAGGGCTTGCTGTTCATTTTCATGAACTGCCGGATGTGTGTCCACATGGAGATTGTGATTTCTCACAAACCACGGGACCCCAGAAATCTTACGCGGAAAACGATTTTACAGGGTTTGCAAGCGTCTATATCGGACTTCGGGGACATGAGCGGACGCGGGCGACGCGTACGTTATGATCGGCCTAATGCACGTGGTGTATGTCCTAATCTTGTTGCGGATCAAGAGTTCGTTTTTATTATTAAGCAGCCAGTAAAGCTAGCTGCACGCGAGTGTAGTTCGCGCACGTACTGCATTTATATGTGGAGCGAAGGCAAGCCTCCGGTCGAGGTTCACTCCTAGATATTTAGCCGTTTTTGGTCCAGGGAATGCCCATGTTAAACATGTACTGAATCCGCAAGACGAACTGGATATCGGTCAAAGTGGGTTGCGGCGCTTTTAGTTGGGTTGATGGTGATTCGCTATTTGTGGCACCACTTGCTGAGATTGTCGGTAGCGGCTTGCAAAACGCGAACCACATAAACCGGTTGTTTGCGCGATGCATAGATCGCGGTATCGTCGGCAAAGAGCACCAGATGGGTGTCCCTTGGCTTGGGAATGTCGCTAGTATATAGCGTGAAAAGAAGGGGAGATAGGACGGAGCCTTGCGGTACTCCGGCCGTAATAGTGTGTCGGGAAAAGAGGCTTCCCTCCACGCAATATCTGAAGCCGCGAAGCTTTCTTTCTTTCTTTCACGAGATGACTGGGCACGTTTATAGTGTATAGCTTGTGAAGCAAGCCATTGTGACACACCTTGTCAAACGCTTTTTCGACGTCGAAAAATATGGCTCCGGTGGGGGTCTTAGTAAATAACTTTGCGTGGATGTGCTCCGTGATGCGGAGCACCTGATGTACGCTACTATGGCGGGCTCTGAATCCAAACTGTTCCTCGGGGAGCAGGTTGAGATTCCTAACAACTGCTTGTACCATCCCATTAGCCTCCTTAGCTCTTTGGGTAAGATGTCGGTTCGGCAGCGGGTTTACCCGGTTTGGGGATTCCTATGATAATTGTCTCCTTTCACTTTTGTGGAAAGAGGCAGTTGCGGAAGACTGCACCAAAAGTCACAGTCAGGATTTCCAGCAGATGGCTGGGGAGTATCTTACATCAGTAGAACTCGTCCATTATAGTCCTAGATAAACTCTCACAACAATTGGTACACGATTAATAACTTTGTAGGTGTGGACACAATCATCCCCACCATATGTAAGACTTTTCGTATCCATGGGCAGTAAACTTAACATCTGTAACTTTCAAGATATTGGAATTATGAATAAATATGGGGTAGATAATTATTCATTTACATTTCTGAACACCATCAAATCCAGGAATGCAATGATTTTACACTGAATCAATTTTTGTATGGCACCGGACTGCCGGACCATGGATCAACGTGATAATCCAACTCATTACATTGTAATATCACTTTCTTATATGGCACTGGACTGCCGGACTATGGTTCACTGTGATGATCCAACTCATCACATTGTAAATTGGAATAGACTCACCAAATCACTCGTAGACAGTTGCAATTCCTCGGGCGTGTTCAATGGATAGGCTGTGGACTTATCCCACTTCTGATGACGTTGCGAGCTCCATGTAGATGTGTCAGAGAGGAGGGTTTTACAACCCTTACTCTTCACTTGATGTGGTCAAGGTGTACGACGTATGACAACTCTCAATAATAACGACACAGGGTTATCACTTTATCGTTTATTCACTCTTTTAAGTTACTACCGGCTCGGAAGTACAATCTTAGGTGGGAAAAAGAGCCGGCGACAGAAAAACCACCTGTTACGGTGCTGAGGATATTTTAACACTTTGAACCGAAACACTTCGCGGTTATAAATCACGTTATTTGCGGTCAACTAGTTATTAAGATAGACACTGTACTCAAATGACTCTAGTCTGCCATAATTTTAGCAGTTCCCGACTGTTACGACTCGCGGACGGAACTCAACTGATCTTGAAATGACAAGACGCCACTTTATATAGAGGGATTTTCATTATCCCTACTTCGAAAGTAGAATTACTGGGTAAACAACGCAAACCACCCTCAAATTATCAATATGAGTGGCGGTACCGACAATTGACGTAGAATAACGTTATTTAAATAGTTCAATTCAGTGTCTGTACTCTTTATGCTCCGACATATACATTATTTAAAAAACCTGAATCTAAATGTACATTTTCTCTATACCGCCAGTTTGAAAGGCAGTATCGCCAGAGAAGAATGAGCAAGACACTCAAACGATGCTGTTTCAAAAAATGGTTTACAATTAAATACCTACATATTATAAAATAAGATATTACATTCAATACAATCCATATATTTGAGCTGTATCATAGAAACTAGCTTTTGTTCGCTGCTCTATCTCCATGAATCCCCTTTTAAAAAGTAGCCCATGTACTAAGTCAGGACAGCGGTATTGTACATGAGCGGTTGAGCCGGTAAGGCGACATTGATTAACAACATCCAAAATTACAAACATTACAATTTTACCATATTTTTTATTTATTTACTTACAATATTTTATAGTAATCACAATATTAGTAAGATTCATTGGATCGGAAAAAGATTGGATTGATTGGAAAAATATATTAAATCCATCACAGAAAATACTTTTTCCTTCGTGTTTAGCTCGAGCCCACAGTTTCGGGTCTTAAACCCGAGCTTAACTCAAAAAGGTACTTGTCTATTTGTGCTGAGGTTCGATCCCCGCCATTATGTTTTTTTTTCTAAACCACATTTGCAATCAACATTATCTTATACAAAATTAGAAAAAATATAACTATGATGATTTTTGAAAAATGTTTCAAAATGCATTTATTTGATGATCATTCCCGTGACTTAAATATTAGTAAAACGGATGATATATTCTTAATATCGACCCTCTATTCCACTACTGTAGGAGTAGGCGTTGTCTACTAAAGAAAGGTTATGTCCACCAAGCTCGCCTAATTCGCGTACACTTCACAAATTTTCAAAATTATTATGGAAAATTCTCTGGTATACAAGTTTCATCATGATGTTTTCCTTCACCGTTAAATCTAATGATAATTAACTTTGAATACACACGCCAATTCAAAAACTCGGAGATGTGTGTGGGGTTGGGATCGAACCTGCGACTTTAATTTCGGCAATCCTTACCACTACCTTTTCGCTGCGTGTAAACGAAAAATTCCTAGAGTTACAAAAATGCAGTCGGGCAACTATTAAATTATGTCACCCAAGATACCCGGACATACAAACGTACTGTATAATAATGTACATATAAAAACGTGATACATGCGACGCGGCAACAGTCCGTGACTCTCTTTAAGGGGTATGTTGATTTTACTGCGCAGCTGTATTTTATTTGCTAATATGTTTGCAACCTTTGCAGATTGTAATAATCACTAGAGGTATATGAAAATAGGAAGAAAACTGCTTCACTGGTCTGTTCATAGTGTATTTATTGTTAGGCTGAGACACCGTGATAATTAATGTTGTACATTAAAAAGCACTACAGGACGTAGTCCATTTTTGAACTAGCTATTGCTTAATCTATAGCAAAGCATTTACTATGAATTTTTCAAGTTAAGTTGTACTACTTAAACTACATATCTGTAATGTGATTTATCTAGTGGTGTAGGTATATTTTATTTTTATCCGAGCACGGCAAAGTTACTACACATGATGGTAAGCGCAGTGCAGTCCAAAAATCCAGCGACCAACGACAAACAATAAGTTTATCGGTGATTAACAGAATCATGCCGGCCTGTATAAATGCTTCACTCTCTGAAGGAATCTACCGCTGTAGACCACTAGAATGTAGAGAACCCATTTTTATTATTTATAGACAATCTTAGATCTGCCCTGATGGTAAGTGATGTGTCAGTCAGTTTTTCTAAATGGTAGAGTCACGACAGTTTTATATACAGCATGAATGAGCCGGCTCGACCGGGTTGTACCACTTACAGAAAAATAACGTGAAGTACAAGTGCTGTTGCGTTTCATACGGTGACTTAGATATCCAGAGGCCCAAATCCCTTTCCTTGCCAATCCCAAAATTTTATGTTCTTTAAGGTCGAAAATGCAACCTGGTTCCTTCTCTCATATAGATGTCCATGGGCGGTGGAAATCACTTGCCATCGGTGACTCAGTTGTTCGTTTGTCGGTTTCTGCTATAAAAATTTAATGGATATCAACTGGTTCAGGGGCACAATCTAACTTCTGTCTAAAGTAGAATAAGAACAGTGCATACGTCGTGTCTCTATAGTTACTCGTTCCTTTTTTTTATGTTGAATGACGAAACGAGCAGTTCGTTCGCTTGATAGTAAGCGCAATGCCTACCCTTAAATTGATACAGCACCGCACAGGGCTTTGAATTAAAAAGCACTACATGGCTCTCTAGACAGCGTTCGTTGTGACGAACCGAGACATTAGTTGTTAAGTCTCATAATGTCCAGTAATTTCGCTGACTTCAACGTGCTTCAAAACGAAACACAACAATGCTTAAACACTACTGTTTAGCGGTTCAAATAGATGAAGCGGACCAACCCAGACGGACTTGCATAGAAAAGGCCTACCACCTTAACATTTAAATTTTTAATTGCAAATTACTTTTGTTTGTTCTGATAGTAAGTATTAATTAACCAATATTATGGTACATGGGATATTAACTATAAAACTATATCATACTTTTTACATTGAACAGAACCGCTTATACACTGGTGTAATGTAACAATAAATTCTCTTGAGTATTTATAGAGGCCAAGACGTGAATTAGAGCGTTACATTGAATTCGGTCTGCCTGCCCCTTAACAGCTGTCTGTCTGTATATAGTAAACTTGATTCTACCCCTCTTCTGACTGCCGGAACATGCAGAGTAGTTGCAAGCAGATACTTACGATGATAATGTTGTTTGTAGTAGTTCATATGGTAGAGCCACGCTGTTGAAAGTTTTATTTAATGTACTGGCTCACTGGGTCGTTACCACTGTCTCACAGAAAACCGACGTAAAGTAGCGGCTTGCTGCTGCATTTCGTTCGGTGAGTGAGATATCCGGAGGCCCAAATGCCTTTCCCAATCCCTAATTGTCCCTTCCCTTCAAAGTTGGCAACGCGTCTATGATTCTAGTATTGTAGGCGTACATGGGCGGTGAAGATCACTTACCATCAAGTGACTCACTTGGTCGTTTACCGGTCTATGCTATTACAAAAAAAGAGCATGTATGATTGTGTGCGTAGCTGGTTGTGAAACGATAGGCCGCAGGTTCGATCCGCGTATCAAGATGGAACTACATTGAGAAGACATTTTTGTTGTAATACACAGAAGCAAATAGCACAACAGTGCATCCAAGTGTCCAATTGAGATATCTTTTATTATCTTTGTAACAAATGCTAGACATGACGTCAACTGAAACAGGCGACCGGGCTTTACCATATTCAATTAGAGCTTTTGAAACAATCTAGTCAACTATTATGTGAAGTCACTTAAAGACAACTATTATGTGATGTTAATGAGCATCAAACGTAAAAACTGTATATTCTTTACCCTACATAACTCTTTTTCTTTTTTTAAATGTGTTCCGTAAAATCTCTGTCCCCGACATTCACCTGTATGCCTGGATCGCGCTATCAAAATTTGCGCAACACACAGTACTTAAGCAAACCAACTCGCTTACTAGCCAGGGAGTCCGACGTCACACGGTATAGTGGCCCGTGCAGCCGCTCACACTCCAGTGCACCGCCGCACCCAAATTTAGACTATATCTCATGTCGCATAAAAACCAATCTTCAACATTTGCCATTCTGTCGACTAGAAGAAATTGCTAGACTGTATTCGGAATACCCGTGACGCTGTAGAATGACGAATGCTTGAACTTGATGACTGCATTACAGCACCGATGTGGCATACATTGACTCCTTTTTTGTTTTTTTTATGTTGTATATTTTGGCGGTAGTCATAGAATTTTTTAAATGACGTACGATCCATTTTCGCATATTACAGGGCCTATATTAAGAAGTTATTGCTTTGTTAATACTACTTTATCAACAAAACCGATGACAAAACCTAACAATAATTTCCGTTCCAATATTATCTCCGAAACTATTTTAGTAGCATCCTAGTGTAGTCGACTTTTATATTCGATAAGTTACATTTAAAAGGATAAAATTTATTTATCTTTCTACTACCAAAAAAGGTTAACAAAATAAAAATATAACTCTACATTTAAACGACATCTACTGACATCAAAACAAACTACTCATCAACGTTCACAGGTCGGTAAAATAAAAGTACTGGTTCAAATAATATTATTATGATAAAAGTTAGTCGTATAACTCGAGAGTCAGGACGAGGTTTATGTTAGCATAGAGGGCAGTATTCACCTTTGTAAAGTAAAGGGTACATGATAGAGTAACAAGAGGTCGCCGTTACGATGTATGGCGATGCAGGACTCAACTTTCGCATATTTACAATTCTAAGTTCTAGTACATAGACTTTTGACTTAATTAGTCGACGTGATTAGCCTAGCTGATTTGTTAATAATACCATTGAAATTGAAACTATTAGAAAGATTGGTGTAGATTTGTATTTTATATGTTTCATCCCTACTAAGCTCTACATTTTGATATTTTATAAAAAGTGGCCTCGTTAAACTGCGTAGCGTAACATGATCTCTCGTCTATAACCCAAAAGAGTGAGCAGACTGTAATTATACACCCAGGTCTCGGTTCGTCGAGATTATTTCTGCCCTATGGTGTCATAGAAGGGATGACCTTAGCCATGTTTTTCTTTATTTACTAGATAGACCAGACGAGCATGTCGCTCGCCTGATGGTAAGCGGATCCTGTCCATAAACAGAAGCAACACCACACAGAACTTTAAATTACAAAGCACTGCATGCGCACGTCACCCCGAGACATAACATGTTAAGTCTCATAAAGCCCAGTAATTTCACTAGTTTCAATGTCTTTTAAACTGAAATACGCAAGTACTTACAACACTACACTAGCACTAATACTAGTACTTACGCAAGTGCTTGGCGGCAGGAATAAATAAAGCGGCGGCGTGCCAATCTGTTGCATTTATTTTGGTGATATCTGACATTATCGAGATTATCATTTAAGTAGCCTGGGTGTCCAAATTAAAAACGAATAGTCATTCTGATTGCCTAACCTGGGGAGTGATGCCAGGGGCTAACTGGTTTTATTTACTAAGTAAACTGCCAGAAGACCAATGAGGCTGTACTGTGTAGCCAACAGTAAATAAACTTTAAGGGCTCTATCAACCCTAAAAGTCTATTCAACTGCGCATGTGCATAATACGTCAATACGTCAACAGTGAACAGTGTCACGCTGTGTCATGAAAACGAAATCGACGCAACAACACTGGATGTTATCGAAAATTGATTAAAATAAAGAAATACTTACATTTCTTGAATAAATACGATTCGGAAGTAAGTGAAATTTATATTATTAATCTGTCCAATAATGTTTATGTTATATATCAAATTGGTGGTTTGGCTTAATCATATTTAATCAATTATATTTCTGCATTAATGAATAAATGATTGGATATACAATATGTCCTATCAATCGATGTATTATGAAACGATCGTATTACTTACAATATGTTGCAAAGGGTTCTTTTATTAAAATACAAAATAGTAAGTACATAAGTCATAATATGAACATGTAAAGAAAAAGCAAACATGATAGCGATCGAGACACTATTTAAGAACTGGTTTTATTAAGCATATAAAATTGTAATAAGACATTATGTAGACCAATAACCAGGTGATACTATCATATTGATATCACCTTCTTACCCTGATCTCAACGTGCATGTAAAACCCTGCATTGCAAAGTTTGAAAACACGAATTAATGACTCAATCCCACAGGTCAGTTTTGGGATTATGAAGCATGTGGAGTTCTTTATTAGGGTTCTGTTCCCAAAAGGTACCAACGGAACCTATTACTAAGCCATTTGTATATAGGACTCTATCTTTGAACGGTAATAAATAGCCGGCTAAAATGTTCGTAGAATATGTATTAATTATTATTGTGGGATAACTCATGTCCTAATACTTAAATCTTTCTTTCTGCCTGTCGTTACCGGCTGAATGCCAGGGAGGGTCCACCTTCTCATCATGATTTGACGGTGGATTTGGTATTTATTTGTTTGGAGGGGTAAGTCTGCAAGTAGTAAAAAAATAAATTGTATAAAAAAATACCAACCTGTAACTAACATAGTCATTAAGTAAAACATTGTTACTAACTTACTAACATTATATGTAAAATGAAAAATTAAGTTAATTTTAAAGTGTATAAAATACTAACCTGTTACTGTAATAGCCTTTAAGTAATTTTTTTACTAACATACTATCATTTCTACGGACTCAATCCGAAATAAAATGTATATTATTATTATTAATTGGGGCGACCCGCCGCTCCGTCTGACCCCCACGACCCTCACCGGAACCAAGTTTCGCCATACCCTCGCCCGTTAATCAGCGGACTGTACCACGTGCACGTGAAGTTGGCTCGATAGCCAACTAGGCCGATACATAGGATACCGAACATAGGCCGATGCCTAACATGTTTTGTTTAACATGTTTGTTTTTGAGTGCGTGAGTACGACTCGCATTATACCGGTATTTTTTCCATTGTATATTCGTTGATACGCTATGAAAAAGTACAAGTTGTATGCAGTGGTGTGCATCGAGCCATAGCGTAACACATAACGTTGCGGAATTCGGTTACCACCGCTATTTTTCGTACTAATACCTACTTAACTGCAGCGATGTGCCCTTTTTTATGCTGTCTCGACAAAAGGTTTATACCAAGTACGCCAAGAAATCAACATTACCATGGTGTGGTAGAGCCACGCTATCGACCGCAAAAGGTGCGCTTTAACTGGGTCTTCTAGGAGGTATTATTAGGTGGCAGGTCTCTGTATGCGAGAGGCCGTATAGATAGGTACAACCGCATTGCCTATTTCTGCAGCTAAGCAACAATGTATAAGCACTGTTGTGTTCGGGTTTGAAGGACATTGAGGCCATTGAAATTACGGGGCTTTACCATTTATGAGAAATAACATTGCATGTCTCGAGGTGACGAGTGCAGTCCAGTGCAATGCAGTAATTTTTAATTCGAAGTGCTGATTGATGTTATTTGTTTATGAGCAGGCGCGACGCTTAACATCAAGCGAATAACCTGCGCGACTCGTCATTAACGCTAATAAGAAAAACAGGCTGGCATGTTTATGGCTGATTCGAAGTCATTCACTTCCTACAAACACATACACTCTGCCCCTTCTGTCTGTGTCTCTTTTATGCGGACTTTTGAGAACATAAACTACTTCACCACTTATTACTATCTTCAGAAGAGTCATAGAGACTGAAGAGATATTTAGCACTGTCTTATAGAAACCGATGTAAAGCACACGTTGCGTTTCGTAACAGCGGTCGGCGAGATTACCGGAGGCCCATAAACTATACCCTCCGCAATATTTTCTTCCTTGAAAGGTTTTTGACACACCTTGATTCTTTTAGTGTGTGGGTGTTCATTTATCAATTACCATTATCTGATGCACTTGCTTTTTTAGCAACATGATATATGAAAATGGTAGTGAAAATATCGAAGAATTTTGACGTCAGACAGGTGCAGTAGCGCTGGCAACTTTAGTGAAAATCTACAATCCTATAAGAATTATGGCCGACCTTAAAAGAAGGGAATGATTAGAAGGGCGCAGGGCAGGAATTTAAGCCTCCAGATATCACATTCAGCGTACGAAACGACAAAACGGTCTACAGCGTGGCTCTACCACTCAAAAACGGTTGAACTTCGTCCACTAGGCGATCACTAGCTGTAATTAATATAGTTACTGATGTAACTAGTTATAATAAATTGTTTTAGATCTAACAATATGGCTGCAGGCGGTACAGGGGCTGTGTTCTTTCTAGGAACTAGAGCACACTATCAGGTAAATTAATTATTTACTTTTGAAATGTCTGGAATACATTCGTTACTTTCACTCAGAAACAATGGAAGAAAGAAAGAAAGTCCTGACCCCACACTAGGTTAACCTGTATCACGGGATATCAGAAACTACGAGGAACTTATGGTCTTATCAAACCCAGACCTGAAACAAATATTTGTAAATGTCACAAATACGAACGAACCCGCGAACTCTCATTTCACAGCCGGCTCCTAACTCGCCGTGCCACAAATGCTGTTAAATAAATGTCAGATCTAGAAGTAATAATTCGCAAGCCGCATAATCAAACCTTACGTACGCACTGAAGTAGAGCATAATTCAGGCCTATGGTCTAACTTCATTTTGTTCCCTGATGTGGGAATCGAACCCAGAACTTACTCTTCGTAAACCACTAGACGAATGAGAGGTTGTTCTTTCACACGTTTTAAGTATAGTGCTAAAATATGATATAGACTTAACATCTTATGTCTCGGGTTGACGAGCGCGGTTCAGTGCCATGCAGTGCTTTGTACTTCAATGTTCTGTGTAGTGATGCATCTGTTTATGGGCAGGCCAGAGACCATGGATTCGATTCCCGCATCGATACAAATATTTGTGCGATCAAAAAATATTTTTTATGGGTCTGGGTGTTGTGGGACCGCACGTCCCTCGTAGATAGAGTAGTATAGTAGTAGTAGTAGTATATGTATACACATATTGTAGGTCACCGCATGCACCCGTAATAGAAAAATACGTTCGCTAAAGAGCGTTACATCGTGTTCTATTTTCGATACTCACAAAACTTATTCCATTAAAAGCGCATTGGTGCAATTTAACGACGTGATAGTTTGAGCCAAGCCACGGGTGAAACGCAACCCACGAGTGTACAACGCGCTAACCGTATTTGGATGCAAATATGCAACACCATTTCAACTAACACCAAGTAAAAATTGAGGTGATAATTTCATTTTATTAAATTCATTAACTTAAATCGATAATTTAATTTGCATTGCGAACGTGGGAAATTTACACATTTTTACATATTGGCATCCATTTTTTTCTAGCCCTGTATTATATACGTCCCACTACTGGGCACGTGCTTCCTCTACTGAATGAGAGGGATAGTCCACCACGCTGACCTGATGCGGGTTGGCAGAGTTCACATACCTTCGAAAAATCTTATCGAGTTCTCAGGTATGCAAGTTTCCTCACGATGTTTCCTTCGCCGTTAAAGCAAGCGATAATTAACAATTAATATACACGTAACTTAGAAAAGTTAGTCGTGTATCAGTGGTATACTTGCCATTTTAGAAACGTAAGCCCGCAATGTAAAGCGAGCTAGTTCTAAACTCGGGCTCAATGACGCACTTGCCAATACTCAGGATACTTACACATTACGCGCCGCACACGGCACAGTTGATTTTAATATCTTTATATTACGTTATTTATTATGAACTAGCTGTCCCTCGCGGTTTCACCTGCATGTTACTGCCCTGCTCCCATGGGTCATATACGTGATATACATATACCCTCCCTCGTGAATTTATTGCTGGAAGCTGCATTAAAATCCGTTGAATAGTTTAAAAGATCTAAGCGAACAGACAGCGGAAGCGACTTCATTTTACACTATGTAAAGATAGTACGATCTTATTATTATTTGAAAACGCCATTGTATTTATTGGCCCAAACAAGACGTATGTATGTGCTCTAGGGCTGGTTTCAAACCGGCATCCATCCATCTCGACAGTCCGTACCACTCCCTATTAGGTCATCGCCACATACGTAACGCGCCATAAGTTGGGATTTCATTCTCATCCTCTGGATGGATGGCATTCCATAACAGTACGCTTTACTCTAAAGTTTTCTTTCCCGTACAGCGGCATTGTGGTGTCTGCTTTCACCTGCGCTATTTCCAGGCAGATATGACTTAAGTGCCTTCGAGAAAAGAGCCTTCTCTTTCCTCAAAGGCAGGCAACGCACCGATGATTCCTCTGGTGTTATAGATGTCTATATTACTTACCATCAGGTTACCTACTTGCTCAGTTGCCCGTATTCCATACAAAAAAATATAACATAACTACAGTAAACATCAAATGAAAGCAGCGGATAGCTCAGCGGGGAGTGGTACGGACTGTCGAGACGAAAGTCGCAGGTTCGAAACCTGCCCCGAGAGCATACACCTCTGACTTTTCTAAGTTACGTGTATATTAATTGTTAATTATCGCTTGCATTAACGGTGAAGGAAACATCGTGAGGAAACCTGCATACCTGAGAAATCGATAAGATATTTCGAAGGTATGTGAAGTCTACCAACCCGCCTTAGGCCAGCGTGGTAGACTAAGGCTTAACCCCTCTCATTCAGTAGAGGAGGCCCGTGCCCAGCAGTGGGACATGTATAATACAGGGCTAGTAAAAAAAAAAGGTAATCGTATTTTTTCCGTCCCAGGTGTTGCAACAACCAGAATCCAGGTTTGACTTGGAGAACGGCAACGCGTCCACGGAGACGATATATCAAAACCCGTCAGTCCAGGAGGTGTGGCCCAAGGGTCAGGCTGACGCAGACGGCACCAGCTCTTACGTCACGGACAGAGGGAATTGGAGCTACGAGAAAGAGGTTGCTGGTAAGATATTATTTTTAACCTCCGACAAAAAGGGGTATTGTAAGTTTGATACCTTTGTGTGTGGGTGTGTTTGTGTGTATCTGACTGTGGCATTATAATGCCTAGGTGAATGAACCGATTTGAATGCGTGTTGGTTTGTTTGAATGCTGGTTTAATTGAGATGGTTCTTAACTATGAAGAAAATCTGTTCAGGCATTTAAAAAACTACAGATGTTTTTGCAATTGAAGTCTGTTTTTTTAAAAGATTTACTTATTATCCGTCAAAGTGACTACACTGCATTAGTTATTTCTAATGGAAGTCGGTTTTTTTTACTTATTCTCCGACAAAGTGCCTACACTGCATCAGTTATCAGTTATACCTCAGCTGACCGAATTAGTGCGTAATCAACAAACACCGCGCGTGCCTCCTAGCTCCTTTGTCTACGTATTTTGGTCGTCTAATAAATAGTTTTCTAATTCTAATATCGTTTAGGACTTTCTACGTTACATCATATGTATGCACAGTACAGTCCAAATATAATGGCGACTAACGCCCGAGAAACCTCTTGCCGGACACCAGAATTATGCCATCCTACCCTGACTGAATGTACACTGGCTATCCCGCACCGCGAAAATACATTATACAAATATCTGGTAGACTCATCAGCCTTATTTGTATTATGAGACAGGAGTTAAGATGGCAAGTTAAGAGTTTGTGTACTTTCATTTTTTTCTAGACCATCTAATCATGTAATAGCTCTAGAAATGGTGCTACATTATTATGTACAGGTATTATCTAAGTTCCTTTGGGAACTGATGTCTTCAAATATGTCATAAATAGAATGTTACAAAATAGATAACCAATTAATTTAACAAATTATAGGCCGCCACCAACTCAAGTTGTAAATATATTTTATAATGACTTCTTACGTTTACGCGAATATTACTCATTGAAATAAAACTAATTTAAACGGATTATTTCGCGTTTTTTTTATTAATCTTGATCCGGACGTTTCGAAAGCTTTTCAGCCTTCGTGGTCACGGAGTAGACTACTATTTGACAGTCCAAAACAAACCGTTTAAATTAGTTTTATTTCAATGAATATATTTTACAATTTACAATGACTCTATTGGTGGCTCGGAAATGCCATGTCTAATCTAAGAAGCACCCAGAAACTCAGCCGTCGTTCTGAATGCAGAAGGTCCTAAGTATTGGAAGTGATAATAGCTTGGATATTTCCTTTTTAGCAGTAAACGACGAGAAGGAGAAAGCCGAAGTGAGCACCAACACAAAGAAGAGGTCCAAGCGACGTGTGAGTGAGACAACACTGTGCGAGAAGGACAACGATATGAAACCAGCCGCTCTCAATTCTCTAGGAGACAAGTAATAAAACTAATTTCATATTTACATGAACTAATTCATCACATCTAGGTCTTGTTTTTTAACCATTGAATGACGGGACGAGTATGTCGCTCGCCTAATAGTAAGGGCCACACCTGTTCACAAACAGCAGCAACACTTCATAAGAGGATTCTTCCGAGAAGTGTTGCTACCAACTAAGATCGTCGATAACGATTCAGAGGATGTAATATGGGACGACTGCAATTAGGTACAGCGACAACATACGCTGATAGAAGATGGATGAGTAGAACCGAGGATCAGGCTTAATACCCAGTAGTGGACTAACACAGGCCGTTAATGATGTTGATGAGCTGTCAGATGACTTAGGTAATTGAATTTCAAAATGGCAAGGCATGGCATGCATGGCACTCGTCACCCTGAGACATAAGATATTATTATTTCTCATAATATTACCCAGTAACAGGCTCCAGACTGGGACACAACAGTGTTTACACACTGCTAAGTCTCCATCCAGGACCCACCCTTCTACTAAAACGACTCTTGCCAAGGAGACCTAGAAATACATGCAGATTAAATCACCGTTATTCCCCAGCACGACACCAAAACCGAAGAACCGACGTCGTATACCGCTGGTGACGTTCCTGCAGTCACTGGGGCGGCGCAAGCGGCGGCTGGACTCGGAACACGTGCACTACCTGCAGCACATCGAGAGCGCGCTCATGACCTGCACGTACAGGGAGTCGTGCAGGTGCCTGGAGTGTCAGGTGAGTCGTGAGCTTTGTTTTAAACATGCACTACCTGCAGCACATCGAGAGCGCGCTCATGACCTGCACGTACAGGGAGTCGTGCAGGTGCCTGGAGTGTCAGGTGAGTCGTGAGCTTAGTTTTAAACATGCACTACCTGCAGCACATCGAGAGCGCGCTCATGACCTGCACGTACAGGGAGTCGTGCAGGTGCCTGGAGTGTCAGGTGAGTCGTGAGCTTTGTTTTAAACATGCACTACCTGCAGCACATCGAGAGCGCGCTCATGACCTGCACGTACAGGGAGTCGTGCAGGTGCCTGGAGTGTCAGGTGAGTCGTGAGCTTAGTTTTAAACATGCACTACCTGCAGCACATCGAGAGCGCGCTCATGAGCTGCACGTACAGGGAGTCGTGCAGGTGCCTGGAGTGTCAGGTGAGTCGTGAGCTTTGTTTTAAACAGGCACTACCTGCAGCACATCGAGAGCGCGCTCATGACCTGCACGTACAGGGAGTCGTGCAGGTGCCTGGAGTGTCAGGTGAGTCGTGAGCTTTGTTTTAAACAGGCACTACCTGCAGCACATCGAGAGCGCGCTCATGACCTGCACGTACAGGGAGTCGTGCAGGTGCCTGGAGTGTCAGGTGAGTCGTGAGCTTTGTTTTAAACAGGCACTACCTGCAGCACATCGAGAGCGCGCTCATGACCTGCACGTACAGGGAGTCGTGCAGGTGCCTGGAGTGTCAGGTGAGTCGTGAGCTTTGTTTTAAACAGGCACTACCTGCAGCACATCGAGAGCGCGCTCATGACCTGCACGTACAGGGAATCGTGCATGTGCCTGGAGTGTCAGGTGAGTCGTGAGCTTAGTTTTAAACAGGCACTACCTGCAGCACATCGAGAGCGCGCTCATGACCTGCACGTACAGGGAGTCGTGCAGGTGCCTGGAGTGTCAGGTGAGTCGTGAGCTTAGTTTTAAACAGGCACTACCTGCAGCACATCGAGAGCGCGCTCATGACCTGCACGTACAGGGAGTCGTGCAGGTGCCTGGAGTGTCAGGTGAGTCGTGAGCTTAGTTTTAAACAGGCACTACCTGCAGCACATCGAGAGCGCGCTCATGACCTGCACGTACAGGGAGTCGTGCAGGTGCCTGGAGTGTTAGGTGAGTCGTGAGCTTAGTTTTAAACAGGCACTACCTGCAGCACATCGAGAGCGCGCTCATGAGCTGCACGTACAGGGAGTCGTGCAGGTGCCTGGAGTGTCAGGTGAGTCGTGAGCTTAGTTTTAAACAGGCACTACCTGCAGCACATCGAGAGCGCGCTCATGACCTGCACGTACAGGGAGTCATGCAGGTGCCTGGAGTGTCAGGTGAGATTTGTTTTAAGGTCCCTCGATATGCTCCGAAGAGGGAAGAAACATTTATACAGGCCGGCATGATTCTGGTGACCACCGATAAACTCATTGTTTGTCGGTGGTCGCTATTCTTTTGGACTGCACTACGCTTACCATCAGGTGTAGTGCAGGCACTTTGCCGTGCTTGGATTAAAGAAATTGAATTACGTAGCCGTGTAAAATCATTGAAATGGAAAAGAACATATAATTTAAACGAAATAAAGGTTTGTGGTTGCCTGTTTACGGGGAAATACTGGATTTTGTTCTGTATGTTTTTTATGCTCATTTCGTGTATCTCTTTCTGGAAAGTCTAAAATAAATAAATACAATACCTATCCCGCTCCATAAGGTGTTCAAGTGGTTGCCACGCTGTAGACAATTTTGTCTACACTGTGCATGGAACAAGTCGATTAATGTTACCACTGTCTAACAGGTAATGACATAAATTAACAGCTAGCTGTTGCATTTCGTACGGGCTAGCGAGATATCCGGAGGTTCTAATCCCCCATCCCTAATTATCACTCCCCTTTAAGACTGGCATCACATCCGAGTCTTCTGGTAGGTAAGTATGTAGGTATCCACCAGCTCATTTGCCAGGCACTGCTATAAAAAAAAATGTATCGCAACTTGCCCATTGCTGGTGGGAGGATACTTGTATCCGACCGGATAGCGACCACCGTACACTGGTGTTAAAACCTGCCATTGTGGCCCACCTTGTGTAGGTCGCGTTCCAGGGTCAGTCAGTGTATATCCGGTTCTCCCCAGGGGGTTTGCCCCCTGATCCTAACCCTTTTCCCATCCCTTTTTCTTTCCCCTCCCCCTTGGCCCTTTGGCAGGCCGGCATGATCTTGCCGACCTACGATGAACACATTGTTTGTCGTTGGGCGACACTATTCTTGGATTGCGCTACACTTACCATCAGTTGTAGGGTACCATCACTTTGCCGAGCCAGGATAAAAAAAAAGTAACGCAACTTAGGGCAAAGTAGCACTACGTCACCTCGGTTTTCCTGTGAGACAGTGATAACACCCCGGTTACGCTGATATCACAGTCGAAGGTCAAAACGCCGCATGCCAGTCGCATGCTGCGGTTTGCCAACCACTAATCTATCGTGTCTACAGTACGGTATCCGATTAGTAATGAAGAGTCGCTTCTCTCAAACTTGCAGTGAAAGTCATGGAAATATACATTTAAAAAAACATTTTTGACTGGTAGAGCCACGCTTAGACAGTTTTGTCTACAGCATGAATGGGCTGGCTCGCCTGGGTCATTACCACTGTCTCACAGAAAACCGACGTAAAGTAGCGGCTTGCTGCTGCGTTTCGTACGGTGAGTGAGATATCCGGAAGCCCAAATCCCCTCACCTTCCCTATCCCTAATTATCCTTTTCCATTATGGTCGGCAACGCGCCCATGATTCTTCTGGTGGTGGGCGCACATGGGCGGTGGAGATCACTTACCATCAGGCGGCATTACGACCCACTTGCTCGTTTGCCGGCCTATGCCATAAAAAAAAAACATTAAAATATTAAAGCTTTTATTGCCAAACAATATAATAAGTCAGCACCGAATCACAAAATCGATTTAAATGTAATTTATTAATCTATGTTAGTCGAACAATTTTGCTTATAACTAGTAATATACAATATACACAATACAAGTCCGGGTGCAGGTTACCGGATCCGACGTGGATTAACTTGTCGCTTGTCTGGCAAGTAACCACAATATTTGTCGCCGGTGCATAGCGAACGACGACAAAAAAAGACGTTCGATTAAGTTCGAGTCGGAAAGTAATATGCGCCCGTTCTTGTTTACAATAAGAAAAAAACAATTCAATGTAAGATGAGGTGCACAAATGTATTATCACGATGAAATTAACCGCACCACGCGGCGGTCAATACTCCTGCATCTAACCACGGACCACGGGTAATTTAAAGACTATGAATGTGTACCACCTCCCTATACGTGCCGTGATTAGGTATAATATTATGTTTAAAGCGTTAAGTACGCGCATTATAAAATTTGTGCGCACGTTGGAAAAATTGGCACGCTTGGGTTCTAAACAGATCGAAGTACATTGTAATATATCTACTGTATTATCCGTGATCTGTGACCATTATTAATATCACTCATTATATTAATCTCTTTTATAGTCTATTACACATAAATATTACGTCTTTTATGGCATATTATGTTCCCTATTGGAGTTTTAAGATTCATTAATATACTCAAAAGAAAATTAAGCTTACTTGAGTGTAGTCTTCTTTAAAGACTAATTATGGATTTACTAAACCTATAAACTGAACTGAGACAAATATTGGTGTGAACTGTAAATACCATATTTGATCAAAATCTCATATGATAGTGCTAAAAGTTACATCTCACTCGTTTACAACGACATGGTTAAAAAATTTACGCCGTGTTTCACGCGATTATCGCATGCGTGCGGGGTCGTGGAACAAGTTGTAATTTATTTTTGCGCTAATAGCGTCACTAATTTGGCTGCCAGAAAATGTGACGAAACATAGTTCGAAAATTGGCGCGTTTTTTTTTCGCTTCAAAATACCTCGACAATATGAATATAATCGGAGTGTTACCGTTTGCTCTGTTGCCCCCTCTTTCATAATAAAAGTAAATCTGTCATATTTGGTTGGAAAGTTTTTAATAGATGTAAAAAAAAATATCCGTCATTAATCCTTACGCAAACAAATAAGCTTACCCAATATTTTTCTCTATAAAAATTCTCTGGTGCGAGAAATGAACCCGTTACCGGGATAAAAAGTACCGCATAAGTTTGGCGCCAGCCCAGGCTTATCTCATTATTATAAACCAAACCCAATTTGGTTCAATCGTTGTGGAGCATTCACAATGAAATATGTTTATGATATAATTAAAAAATAAGTTAATAATTATCCTGCCATACTTTCTTTATGTATAAAGTACAAATATAGGCTATGAATTTTTAAATGTTATACATCTGATTTTTTTTTATGATAATTTATTAGAATGAGAGGCCACTATTTCTAGATTAGAATACAGAAATACGATTGAATGTCCATTATCCATATAAAAAAAATATTTCAATAGAAAAAAATGTGGTTCAGAACAAATGTCAAGTTGAGACTACTAGTCTATTAATTTGTTAGTAACACTATGTAATATGATAAACTTTTAAAAATAATATTGATCATGTTTCAAATAAAGTGAATAATCCATCATTTGAATGTGTCATAGTTAATAAGTCATTGTTTAGTCATTATTTTGTTGCCTGGTAATCATCTTAAAACAACAGTATTGAAAATATATAAACAAAATACTTTATTTGAAACATCATGTTGGTAATGTCTGATACACTTCAGCTATGTCGTACGGCGACATGGGGGACCCTAATAATAGTTTAAGAATTCATAGTCTAATTGGATGTAGTTACGCAAACAGGAACCAACCCACAGCAAGTTCAAATGGAGATACTGATATTGATGGATTTAAACTGATTTCACATATTACAAACTGTATTCTTTTGCAAAAACATACATGGAATATATTTCATTCCTGATTTTCCAAAAAAAACTACAAGATAAAATTAGTTTAAATTAATGAATTCAATAAAACAAAATCAGTATCTCCATTTGAACTTGCTGTGGGTTGGTTCCTGTTTGCGTAAGTAGGTCCAATTATGTAAGATTTTTATCACAATTTCAGCCACTAATAATAAATCAATGACAGGCTAGTGTATTAAAAAGATGCTCAAATATTAAACAAAATATTTTATTAGTTTACATGATTTTTATAGAAATTGTGAAAATTTCCAGTCAAAAATATGAAGTCACTTTTGGCACAATGTTTAAATAATCTATTGCAAATAATATAGTTATAAGAAAGCCATATTTAAACAGCAATTATTTGATGCTTGTAAAATGATGAAAGTCAACCCAACAAATGAGTGGATTTTTTTTATAATGGACATTCCCTTAGCATCATAGTCAGGTACAGAAAGAGTTAATCAACAAACTTGTCTATGTCATATTCTGAATTAGAGTCCATGTGATCCACATCTGAAGGTCTACTCTTCCTCTCATCCAACCGTGTACACTTCATACAAATCTGATTCTTACGCAGCCAACAACCCCTATGGTACATTGAATTACATTTCTCACACATCAATGCTCCACTGTCAAATGGGTATAACACTTCATTGTTACCGCAAACTTCACATAAATAACCTTTTCCAGAACATAAAGGGCATTTTGTTATATGTGCCCGACATACTTCCGTCAATTCTGTCAACTGGGTCTCTAAAGAGCCATCGTTTATTGCTTGAAGGTGTGCCATACTGTATTTCTTGTTTACATCGCCCAGCTGAACAAATAATGGTGATAATAAATTGGCACCATCTGTACATGCACATAAATATCTTCGCATCCACTCCAAATCTTTTCTCATCTTGTGCACCCACTCTAGCTCTGCTATGAAGCTGAATAACTGTGGGTTTATGCTCTCAACATCGATATATGGTTTCGACCAAAACAGGGACAGCATTTGGTATGCAATTCGTGATACATACTTCTTATCCCAATCCCAATTGTGGACCACTCTTGCTGGGATTGGGGATGGGTCATTCCAGTGGCATGTACCGCAGAAGTAAAGCCCCGTGTAGTCACATAGCCGTGGTTCATTCCATGTGTCTTTGAATGTCAGTGCTGTTTGACACTCGGCACATTTGTAATCTTGAGCTGCAAGCCCCTTTTCAGGACATATACTCATTTCAAACTCTCCTTTTTCTGTCATAACAACGTGAGCACATATCCTGCATATCTGGTCAACACATTTATAGTGACAAAGATATCCACAATCGTTACATACATAAGAATTTTGCACTATACTCCAAATAACACCACTACAGTGATCACAGTACTGTTTCCTGTTGCCTGGATTCATTTGTTGCTCGAAATGATGACCTTTAATGGCCACCCGAGGCCTCGCCTGTCCATCGTTGTCTTTGAGATCCTCTAGTCTTAACCTTAATTCGACTAAATATCTGACCAACCACTTTCTTTCATCAGAACACTGAGTGCTGTTTAAAATAAGCTCTTTGCACTGAATCACCGCTTTTTCTAAGTCCTCCCGTGATGCTGAACTGTGGATTTTTAGCTTTTTGTTCGCTATCGACTTTGGGATGTAGTTTGAGTCGAAACTCTCGTCAGCGGATACGCAACCAGATGTCGACGAAGACGATGGGCTTCTTGCCGTACTATCCGTGGTTCTCGGGCTGCAGCATATTAAACTATTGCGATATTTGGGTGAGTCGTTCGCCAATGCCGCGGCCATTGTTCGCGCTAACTTCTACTCCGCACCTACAAAACTGTCGATATATTTCTTACAGTAAAATTGCACTGAACATTTTACGTGTCGATTGTTTGGTCAGGCGGTCGTATGCGCGGCTTAGTAACTGGTATGCACATGTCAATAACACATGTTTATAGACGGCTACGTGTTTTTCCGCGTCGTGTGGCCTTTGTTGTGTTAAAATTAATTAGTTTTCATAATCAACAATACGTATCGTCATTATTTTGACAAGTGACAGCAGGTAGGGTTTCCGAAAGTGTTTGGTAGTACTGTGATAAACGTTCCATTTTACGTTCAGACTCAAAAGTTTAAAAGCTATAGTTGATAACGCTATTACAAAAAACGTTTTATAGTACATATGTACATAGTTTATATTAGTTTTACCTAGTGATTAGTTTACGAGGCTAAATTATATATCTGCAAAATATACATACATATGTACATATTCGTATAGTGTAATATTTTTGTGCAACGCATTCACTAAGGGGCCTTGTTCGTATTGACTTGTAAAGGAATGTTTAGCGCAGGCGTGCCACCATTATGTCGATAATATTTTTGCGGTAAATTTATCTCACAATTATACATCAGGCAGCTAATCGACGAATGCCTGCACTTGCAAGATTTTTAGAAAAGGGATAATATTCTACAAAAGACTCGGATAGTAATATTTTCTCCTCGACTGTGTTACCATTTAGCATATTTAGGTAGAACTACCCTATACATAGATTTTATCTATTGATCATGAATGATGAAGTTCGTCGAGAACGATAAATGCCTAAATAGCTAATGTGTGCGCTTTGACTTCTAATTAAAGATAATTTATTAATTGTAAATCTAGCACCTGAAATGGCAACACCGAAACAAAAAAAAGGCTTGATGATTTTTCTACTTATTGTCTTTCTGACTGCCCCTTTGTAAATTACTGTAAATGTAGTGAATATAAGTCCTATTTCTGTGTTTTGAATTACAGACTCCATTCCGAAATTGATGTTTTTGTTTGGTGATTAGTGAGTTTGAACTGTATCTGTACGATACAGGATTAATAAAAATAATTCATAACACAATGGCAATATGCCTGAAACGGTTTTGTGTTTTAAAAATCGAGAGTTTTGTGAGATTAGATATTTGTGGAGGAAGCCTCTTATTTAAAAAAATAAAAATTGTAAAGAATGTTTATTATGTGGTTTTATTGGTACCTTGAATTCGAAACGGAAATGAGAAACGTAGCAATGTTATGTATATCTACGCACATTTGGATGTAGATACACAAAAAGGATTCAACCAATATGTAGTTAAAATGGGGACACGCATTTATTTTGTGTATTCAATGTAATATTTTATGAGTGGTAGAGCCACGCTGTAGACAGTAATGTCTACAGCATGAATGGGCTGGCTCGACCGGGTCATAACCACTGTCTCGCAGAAAACCGACGTAAAGTAGCGGCTTGCTGCTGCGTTTCGTACGCTGAGTGAGATATCCGGAAGTCCAAATCCCTCTTCCCTTCCCAATCCCTAATTATCCCTTTCCTTTAAGGTCGGCAACGCGCCCATGATTCTTTTGGTATTGTGGGCGTACATGGGCGGTGGAGATCACTTACCATCAAGTGACCCACTTGCTCGTTTGCCGGTCTATGCTATAAAAAAAAAAAAAATATTTCGTAGATATTTGAATGAAAAAGCAAAATCAGGATCTCTATTTTTACTAGCTGTTGTTAGTTCGATCCTTTTGTAATTACATCTATTTTATATATGTACTCCACATTTCCCGCGCTACTGATATTTCGTAATGGCATAAACTAGAGCGCTAGTATACACCCGTGTAAGCGTTTCGAATGTATGAACCTGTTCTTTTCGGCAGAGTAATAATGTTCTGTATACTACACACACTTTCATATTCATTAGGGTAGACCGGGTACATTTGTAGCAGGGTACGGTAGTACCAAGGGGAATATTTTTTTAACTACACCTCACACACACATTCCATTCTCCTTGGCGCCCCCCTTGATTGCTTGCCGACTAACTATCAGCTGCTCGCGCGTGTGGCTCGACGCAGACGCTTATGACGGCGAGATGAAATTTTGGTGCAGTCAAAGTAAGTTTTTTCCATCTATTATCATTGGTCATAGCAGGAAATCAAAACATCATTTTTAACTCAGTGTAAGTTTGTAACATTTCTCACTATTGTATCTCTTATTTGTAAACGTATTTATTTAGATTCAAGTTTAAATTTAGGAGATTTTTTATATTATCCATGAAATGAGTATATGGGGACAATTGTAGCAATATTTCGGGGACGTTTGTAACGGTACAATTGTCCCCGTGGTAAAATTGACCCCATATTATATATATATTTATTTATAATATATATATTTATTTATAATATATATTTATTTTAACTATAACTTTAATTCATAAATTAATTAACTATATTTTTTAGCGAGCACGGTAAAGTGTCTGCGCTGCACCTAATGGTAAGTGAAGCGCATTCCAAAAAGACCAGCGGCAACCGACAATAATGAGTTTATCGGCGATCATCAAAATCATGCCGGCCTGTAGAAATGCTTCTTCACACTCCGAAGAGGGCAGAAACAAATAGAAAGGCATGCGACAGGACAGGCGGATGACCGAGACAGGCACACCAGCAGTTAGAATTTAGAAGATAAAGATCATTGGGATTAAATATGTGTAACTGTACTTATTGTTAACAATTGGGAACTGCAGTATTAAGAGACGCAATTCAGCGATAATAGTCTTTTTTTAACACGCTTTTATTAGCTTCAGACGTAGGTATGTTGGTAGGTTGGTATGTTTGTGTGTAACTTGTCTTTGAACGTGATTTTTACCTCCTTTAAAACGTCGGATTAAATTGAAATTTGGCATACTTATCAAGGACCGATGACAATGCAATATTATATATATATAAAAAGAAAAGTATTGCAAATTGTGATTAATAATTATAAATAATTGTTGTGTAGTTTAGTTTAGCGCCATCTACACGACGCATAAGAATGCGTCAATAGATTGTCAATCTGCGTCAATTGAAATTATACTCTCTGGACCTTTGCTAATTATAGGGAATGTCGTAGTATCTAAGAGCGTCAATAGATGGCGCTTTTTTGATATTCGAACCTCAACCGACTACAATATATTTATATTTTAACTAAAAAAATAAAAATAAATAATAGTTAAAAAAAACTAACAAACACGCTTTTATAAGAAAGTCTAACTAAAAAATAGAAAATAAATTTGAAGAAAACAATGTTTTTTATTGTAAAAAAAGCGTGGGGTGCTTTCTAAGATACTATCTAAATGATAATCCTTCTACTTATATCTGTCAATACAATAATTATAACTATTGACACCATGCACCCCACGCTTTTTTTACAATAAAATACATTGTTTTCTTCAAATTTATTTTCTATTTTTTAGTTAGACTTTCTATAAAAGCGTGTTTTTTAGTTTTTTTTAACTATTATTTATTTTTTTACAAATCGGACTACGTGTCTTTCATAGGAGTGGTTTGGAATTTATGACGAAATTTTTTGACGAATTTATGAAAAATGGTTGCATTCGGTTTGGGTATTGGTATCATGTCGTCTTAAGAATTTTTTTTTTTTTTTTTTTTATCCTGGCTCGGTACACCTGATGGTAAGTGTAGCGCAATCCAGGAATAGTGTCGACCAACGATAAACAATGGTCCATCGTTGGTCGGCAAGATCATGCCGGCCTGCCAAAGGGCCAAGGGGGAGGGGAAGGAAAAGGGATGGGAAAAGGGTTAGGATCAGGGGGCAAGCCCCCTGGGGAGAATCGGATATACACTGGCTGACCCTGGAACGCGACCCACACAAGGTGGACCACTATGGCAGGTTTTAGCACCAGTGTACGGTGGTCGCTATCCAGTCGGATACAAGTATCCTCCCACCAGCGGTTTTAGCACCAGTGTACGGTGGTCGCTATCCGTTCAAGTAAGTAAGTATTGTTCAAGTTAAAACTTAAATAAAAAAATGGCTGAACTATGCTTTCCATTGTTATTCATAAAGTTTATTTTTTAACAGATGCCGCGTTATAGAACAAGAAAGACTGATAGAACGTCGAAAGATACTTTTCTACGAAAAAGCATATTAGGAAATCCAAACCGGAAAATCTATACACACAGCTATGTTTAGGTCTATGTTTAGGTTGTGCCATGTTTCTCTAATTAGATATAAAAAGAAAAGAGAAAAATCCACACCCGGAGCTTTGGCATCGATGGGATAAAATTGTGCTGGACTGAGTAGCTATACATAATAAAAAAAATTATAAAATTAAGTATGCAAGGGACAATTGTACCATGGGGACAATCGTTCCAAATGCTTTACCATACAATATTTTGATTTGTGATTTTCGTTGTTTTTGACTAATTATAAGTATAGGACACCACAAATATGATGGTCAATACTTAATAAGAACTTATAAGAATACTTTGTTGTAATCTTTAAATTAGTTATTATCGTTTAGGGTGAGAAAACTATTGTTTTATGTTTTTAATTTTTATATTGATTAACCTTACGAAGTTAACTGTATTTTGTTTGTTATTAGATTACAAGCTATTCTGTTGGGATATTACCATTTAGAGAAGTATATTTATGTAATGATAACACTGAGTTTTATTAAATTACATCGCTGGTACAATTAACCCACTGGCGGGGACATTTGTACCAGTTCACCCAGTCCGCTTTAATGCTTAATATCTATGATTGTATTATTCCTACACGTCTAAAGATAATGCGAACTTATAGCCGAATAAACTACGTATCAATGGTTATTGACACTTTTGACACAATATTAATAATAAACTCAAAATTTAACGCTAACCAAAATATGTTACAATTGTCCCCGGTCTACCCTACTTGTTTTTATTGTGACACAATCGAGAATGTTGGCATAAAAGTAGTAATGGATAATAACAATTGTAATCATACCTACAGTAATTGTATATAATATAATATTGCAGAAATGAGATCAGCGTCTATTTTGCTCCTGTTACCTACTTATCCTTGGTACATTCTGGCCTTTGCCGGACACGTGCCTGATTAAATTAATTTTTGCTTCAATTCAAGTGTCGTTATCTACGACTGACCTTTTTACGGTGGCCTTGCTTGCTTGCTAATCTAAACTAGGATTGTGTTTACTGTTCTGGGTCCATGGACGCAGGGAATAGATCAAGATGCATATACATCACGTCACATCATGGGCGGAAATAGGGTCGGCATGGCGTACCACAGGTGCACTAGGTGTACATACTCCTTCGGGGATGAGGCGAAACTTAAATTACAGCCATCATAAGATATGAGTCTATGAATCTGTAACTATATCAGGCATAAGTCTAATAAGAGCAAATTCTTTCTTTCTTTATCCCGAGTTTTACCAGGGTCCGCTTTCCCATTATGATTTGACGCTGGATTTGATATTATGTAGGGCGACCTGCCGTCTGACCCCCACAACTCGCAACCAAGTTCCACCATTGCCATGCCTTCACAAGGTGATAGGTCCCTCGTATGCGAGAGGCCGGCTGGGTTGGTACCACCGCTTGGTCCATTTCTGCCGCCAAGCAACAGTGTGTAAGCACTTTTGTGTTTCGGTTTGAAGGACATTGAAGCCAGTGAAATTACTGAGCATTATGAGACATTATAGTGTTTATAGTGTTCACAAGTATATTGAGCGATTGTTCTAGATACAGGGACAGGACTGACTAGCATAGGACTAGGACTAGGTACACTACTCCGAACACAAGTGTTTGATAGTTCAATTTGTTCCAGAGCCGCTATTTCGAATGCGACGAAGACTCGGATTATGACGATTACAACTCCGACGACAGCGACTACACGCCTCACTACGTGGCACAAGTAGAGGAGCCTGACGAACCGAGTTACGGTGATGATGAAGTAAGTAACTTCAGGCCGGCATGATTCTGCCGACCGCTGAAGGGCTCAGTGTTTCTGGACGGTCGACAATGTATTTGGACTACATTGTACTTAACATCAGGTCCAGTGTAGTCACTTTGTTGTGCCAGAATAAAAAAAATAGTAACACATACATTGACATAATAATAATGTGAGTGAAGTCTATTGCTTCATACGTACTTACGAAATTTCTTTACGATATTTTCCTTCAACGTTAAAACGAACGATAATTAGAAATAAATTGGTTCATACAAAGGCAACTTAGTAAAATCGAGGTTTTTTTTTGAGTGGTAGAGCCACGCTGTGAACAGTTTGTTTTGAGTGGTAGAGCCACGCTGTAGACAGTTTCTCTACAGCATAAATGGGTCGGCTTGACCGGGTCGATACCACAGTCTCGCAGAAAACCAACGTAAAGTAGCGGTTTGCTGCTGCGTTTTGTACGGTGAGTGAAACATCCGGAAGCCTAAATGCCGCTACCCTTCCCAACTCCTTAATTATCCCTTTCTTTTATGAACGGAACCACACCCATGATTCTTCTGGTTAGAAACCTCTGTTATTGATAATAAAAATGAGGTCCCGACACTTTTATGGGAATTTTCAGATCTTTGTAACTAATACTTGATTTCTTAGATTTTTCGATGTTTACCTCTGTAATTGGAACTTGTAACTCAATAGCCTGTATAAATGGGACAATTCGTCGGATGTAGACAAGTTAATACGCGTTTGTTTAGAGAAGGAAGTATACTCATGGTAGGACTCTCTATAAATAAGACAACTGTCATGTTAACCTGCCTATTTGGGAAACTGGGTAAATGAAAAGCCTCTATAAGTGATAAAAAATGTAAATCCCTTCTAGAGCCCACTAATCCAGGTTATACTGTATTAGCTATTCAGACAGTTGCATATTTATGTCGTTTCAAGGCACATCTTTTCTTATATCGGCAACACACCCATTATTATTCTGGTATTGTGGATGTTCATGGGTGGTGGAGAATAGTTTCCACCAGGTGACTCACATCCTCATCGTGTTCATTTGCCGGCCTCGGCTATAAAAAAGAATGTGGTCTTGCAACCAACAGAGCTATGTATTATCTTGTAGGTGTTCGTAGAGTCTGTGCCTGGAGACAATACATCCACAGACCTGTTGCTGGACAAAGAGAAGATGTCCATATCTTCAGACGAACCGGAGGAGTCTGAAGAGGAGCGGAACCTTAACCTGGAAGTGGCGGCTGGTACACCCGTCCTACTGAACTACCTCCTAACGCACCCCATCACTTGCGCTATACAGTAAACTATTTTGTAGTGAACAAAATGGCGGATGGTGAAAACCTTAATAGTGACAATGGCGGGAAAATGCAAAAAAATAATATTCATTTTTTCTGTTGCCAGTTGCAGCAAGCTTGCCGTTACAAACAACCAACGTTAATTTGAAACACAACTTTTTCTACAGCTGAACAGGTTTTATTTAAATATAATTTCGTTTTGATCAAACTCGGTTTTATCGACAATCAGCTACGAGAGCAGGCGGTTCGGGCCCCGGCTACAATCCGGGACGCATACCGTCTGCGACCGCGTCCTCGAAACAGATCGTTACCTTTTCTCGATGTTGCAGTGAGACGTGATGGTTCGTGATGGTTCTCGTGCGATGGTACTGTATGTCATAAGCCAACATACATTATCTGGCCACGCAGTAGGGTTCATCCATACTACCTGGACCATCCGATCTAGCACCGTACGTTTCCAGCGTTCATTTATACAACGCACGTGTAAGCTCTGAAATGAACTCCCTGCCTCCGTGTTCCTCGAGCGCTATGACATGTCCTTTAAACCATGCTTAATAAGAGTATTCCTTCAACGGTAGGGCAGCGGCTTGGCTGTATCCAACCGTTGGCGGTGACCATTTCCCATCAGATGGGCCGCTTGCTCGCCTGCTTATTAAGGCAATAAAAAAAGGTATCTCACCGCCTTATCGCACCATCTCGCGTGCTACGTGCGATACGTTATTGCAATTTGTACAGACAAACAGCACATGATCTCTATGATCTTGAACACCTGGACATGGAGCTCACGTGGACGATTCCATTGCATCAGATTCATCTTTCACATTGGATAAGTTTTAAATTCAACGCCTTCTTTTAATGTTAATAAAAATACTTTTAGATATGATTAACAATGAGTTTTATTTCCTCTTATTAAAATATTTTTTGACATCACAAATAGGATACGAGAGGAGAGAGAAAGGTCATGTCTTATCTATCCTATCCATAAAATAGTGTGTTTTTATGGCTACAAATAATGCGTGTTACAATTATATTAGCAATAACTGATAAATAAGATCCGCAAGAGGTGGTACTGTAAAAAGGTAAGTTAAAAATATGGGGCACTAGTTTTTTTTAAATCTCAATTTGGGCCGTGATCGAAATAAGTTTGAGAACCTGTGCTATAGATGGTCTTACGTGTCGCTTTTAATTATATCCACAGATTATTAAGTGAAGCTAATTGTATCGATTGGGACTACGTTTGTGGCAGTTTTGGCGGGTCCGTGCGCAGGGGACTGGGGAGTGCTATAGTTCGCCGCTCATACACTTGTCCAAAACCCGCCACGATCGTAGTCACAACTGTTATGTACCTATGCATTTTAATATCTCTAAAATCTTATTGTCTTTGACACGGATTAAGATACCAAAAATAATATAACACATTTATAAACTGCACCATTAAATAATAAAGATGTCAGAAAAGGTAAACTTAAATCTTCATTCTGTCTCCGGTTATGATGTTAAGATTTTAGGGTTTATTGTTAAAAAAAGTAATTATTGCAAAATGCTTATAAACTAAATTCACTATTACGAAATTAAAAACGAATGACAAATTTTAGATAACGTTATAATTTTAGCTGTTAACCGGAACCGCCTTAGATTCGCTAGTTAAAGCTATGGTTTAAGCTGTCAGATGGCTCAATTATGGCTGAATGTGTGGTGCAACACATTCAGCAATGTTAAAGTCAGCGTTACTGTTATCGTCAAATTTGACATAAACCTTAACTTTAACTGCTATTATGGTGAAATTAGTATTACAATAAAAGGCAAAATTACAGATCTTAATATAGCTAAAATCATCAGTAGGTTCTAAAACAGTGGTTCTAAAACTTTTTACATTACGGAACACAACAAATCAGATTTCTAAAAAGAAAAAAACATAGAATTTCGTAACTTTTCTATGGAACGGACTTAAGGCTATCATCTAATCGCTGTACTAAATTAGGTACGAGAAAAACAACCAATGCAACGCTTCGTTTCAAAATTGTTGTTTAAATATGCTTAAAGTAATTAGTAGGTACATACCCATATTACACAGATTTTAGTAAAATTGGGCTTGTGAGCAACCAATAACCTCAAGGGTTGAGGATCTAGCAGGCTTTAGGCTCTGAATAGCATTAACACGCGTTAATAAGTTGTGAGACTAGCTATTATATTAAAAGTTTATAGTCAGAAAACCCATTTAAAGGGCTTGTTTCACCACCTCTGAGTAAATGATACTTAGGTACCAAATAAAGTATGACACGTTCAAATACAAAAATAAAGCCTATAGATATACCGGAGGAGAGGGGTATTCTCTATTATATACTTTCAAAATGAGTTGTCATAATCGTTAAAATATTTTAATCTTACTCGAATATTGTGAAATAGGCCTCAAAAGCTTACATACAGTAATTCATTAAATATCATAATGATTTTTTACGTTTACGGAAATGTTACTCATTGAAATAAAACTAATTTAAACGGACTCCACCCCAACCCCACTCATACAGACAGTCCATCCCGTGACCACGAAGCCTGAAAAGCTTTCGAAACGTCAGGATTGAAATTAATAAAAAACCGCGATAAAATCCGTTTCAATTAGTTTTATTTCAATGAGTTAACATCGTGTTTCTTTGTATCGTTTATTCACCGAACCTATTCCGGAAATGTTAAGCAATATCTACCCACATTCCTTTGTTTGGACCTCTCAATTTACCAAGTACAATTTATCTTTTTCCGTTAACCAAAGTTAACTTGAAGACATTCAAATACAGTATTCACATTAGAACTCTGTAATTTGCAACAACGTGACATTGGCAAGTTCAATTCACAAGCGACCAGCTCATCAATCAAAAAAGAAGAAGAAGTAGATTAACTAAAAAGAGGGTAGGTGTTTTTTACTTTTCTGAAACTGATATAGTGATGCCCTGTTACATTCCCATTTTTCTACAGACCCTTCTTATTCATAGCCATTAAAATAAGGTTGTCTGGTAGAGATCGTTCGTGGCAATAAGACCACCTGGTGACTTCTTAGTTTTAAATTTCTTTGTATTTTTCCTTATAATTTTATTCAATAAAGAGTTATATAATTTTTCCATCAATTTGGAAGGTTTTGAAATATTTCTCAACTGAATTAGCTGCTTTGGCAATAGCACGTGCTTTACCATAAAAATAGCGGTTTGCGATCGAATAACAATTTTCTTAAATGATTCTTTTTGCTGATGAATGTGCCAACAGCACCTACTTTGCTACCAAATACGCTGCCTGTGCAAGCACGAGCACCTGATCCACTACCAGACCCACTGCCTCTGCCAGAACCAGCACCTGATCCATTACCATTTCGCTGCCTACGCCAGAGCCTGAGCGATCCATTACCAGACCCGCTGCCTCTGCCAGGACCAGCACCTGATCCATTACCATTTCGATGCCTACGCCAGAGCCTGAGCGATCCATTACCAGACCCGCTGCCTCTGCCAGGACCAGCACCTGTTCCACTACACGATCCACTGCCTCTGCCAGACCCAGCACCTACTCCACTACCAGACCCGCTGCCTGCGCCATAACCAGCTCCTGATCCACTACCAGATCCGCTGCCTGAGCCAGAACCAGCTCCTGCTCCACAACCAGATCCGCTGCCTGCACCGGAACCAGCACCTACTCCACTACCAGATCCGCTGCCTGATCCGCTGCCTGAGCCAGAACCAGCTCCTGATCCACAACCAGATCCACTGCCTGATCCGCTGCCTGAGCCAGAACCAGCTCCTGATCCACTACCAGATCCACTGCCTGATCCGCTGCCTGAGCCAGAACCAGCTCCTGCTCCACAACCAGATCCACTGCCTGATCCGCTGCCTGAGCCAGAACCAGCTCCTGATCCACTACCAGATCCACTGCCTGATCCGCTGCCTGAGCCAGAACCAGCTCCTGATCCACAACCAGATCCGCTGCCTGATCCGCTGCCTGAGCCAGAACCAGCTCCTGCTCCACAACCAGATCCACTACCAGATCCACTGCCTGATCCGCTGCCTGAGCCAGAACCAGCTCCTGATCCACTACCAGATCCACTGCCTGATCCGCTGCCTGAGCCAGAACCAGCTCCTGCTCCACAACCAGATCCACTGCCTGATCCGCTGCCTGAGCCAGAACCAGCTCCTGATCCACTACCAGATCCACTGCCTGATCCGCTGCCTGAGCCAGAACCAGCTCCTGATCCACAACCAGATCCGCTGCCTGATCCGCTGCCTGAGCCAGAACCAGCTCCTGCTCCACAACCAGATCCACTACCAGATCCACTGCCTGATCCGCTGCCTGAGCCAGAACCAGCTCCTGATCCACAACCAGATCCGCTGCCTGATCCGCTGCCTGAGCCAGAACCAGCTCCTGCTCCACAACCAGATCCACTATCAGATCCACTGCCTGATCCGCTGCCTGAGCCAGAACCAGCTCCTGATCCACTACCAGATCCACTGCCTGATCCGCTGCCTGAGCCAGAACCAGCTCCTGATCCACAACCAGATCCGCTGCCTGATCCGCTGCCTGAGCCAGAACCAGCTCCTGCTCCACAACCAGATCCACTACCAGATCCACTGCCTGATCCGCTGCCTGAGCCAGAACCAGCTCCTGATCCACAACCAGATCCACTGCCTGATCCGCTGCCTGAGCCAGAACCAGCTCCTGATCCACTACCAGATCCACTGCCTGATCCGCTGCCTGAGCCAGAACCAGCTCCTGCTCCACAACCAGATCCACTACCAGATCCGCTGCCTGAGCCAGAACCAGCTCCTGCTCCACAACCAGATCCACTACCAGATCCACTGCCTGATCCGCTGCCTGAGCCAGAACCAGCTCCTGATCCACAACCAGATCCACTGCCTGATCCGCTGCCTGAGCCAGAACCAGCTCCTGATCCACTACCAGATCCACTGCCTGATCCGCTGCCAGATCCGCTGCCTGAGCCAGAACCAGCTCCTGATCCACAACCAGATCCACTGCCTGATCCGCTGCCTGAGCCAGAACCAGCTCCTGATCCACAACCAGATCCACTGCCTGATCCGCTGCCTGAGCCAGAACCAGCTCCTGATCCACTACCAGATCCACTGCCTGATCTGCTGCCTGAGCCAGAACCAGCTCCTGATCCACAACCAGATCCACTGCCTGATCCGCTGCCTGAGCCAGAACCAGCTCCTGATCCACAACCAGATCCACTGCCTGATCCGCTGCCTGAGCCAGAACCAGCTCCTGATCCACAACCAGATCCACTGCCTGATCCGCTGCCTGAGCCAGAACCAGCTCCTGATCCACAACCAGATCCACTGCCTGATCCGCTGCCTGAGCCAGAACCAGCTCCTGATCCACAACCAGATCCTCTACCAGATCCGCTGCCTGATCCGCTGCCTGAGCCAGAACCAGCTCCTGATCCACTACCAGATCCACTGCCTGATCCGCTGCCTGAGCCAGAACCAGCTCCTGATCCACAACCAGATCCGCTGCCTGATCCGCTGCCTGAGCCAGAACCAGCTCCTGCTCCACAACCAGATCCACTACCAGATCCACTGCCTGATCCGCTGCCTGAGCCAGAACCAGCTCCTGATCCACTACCAGATCCACTGCCTGATCCGCTGCCTGAGCCAGAACCAGCTCCTGATCCACAACCAGATCCGCTGCCTGATCCGCTGCCTGAGCCAGAACCAGCTCCTGCTCCACAACCAGATCCACTACCAGATCCACTGCCTGATCCGCTGCCTGAGCCAGAACCAGCTCCTGCTCCACAACCAGATCCACTACCAGATCCACTGCCTGATCCGCTGCCTGAGCCAGAACCAGCTCCTGATCCACTACCAGATCCACTGCCTGATCCGCTGCCTGAGCCAGAACCAGCTCCTGCTCCACAACCAGATCCACTACCAGATCCACTGCCTGATCCGCTGCCTGAGCCAGAACCAGCTCCTGATCCACAACCAGATCCGCTGCCTGATCCGCTGCCTGAGCCAGAACCAGCTCCTGCTCCACAACCAGATCCACTACCAGATCCACTGCCTGATCCGCTGCCTGAGCCAGAACCAGCTCCTGATCCACAACCAGATCCACTGCCTGATCCGCTGCCTGAGCCAGAACCAGCTCCTGATCCACAACCAGATCCACAACCAGATCCGCTGCCTGATCCGCTGCCTGAGCCAGAACCAGCTCCTGCTCCACAACCAGATCCACTACCAGATCCACTGCCTGATCCGCTGCCTGAGCCAGAACCAGCTCCTGATCCACTACCAGATCCACTGCCTGATCCGCTGCCTGAGCCAGAACCAGCTCCTGATCCACAACCAGATCCACTGCCTGATCCGCTGCCTGAGCCAGAACCAGCTCCTGATCCACTACCAGATCCACTGCCTGATCCGCTGCCTGAGCCAGAACCAGCTCCTGATCCACGACCAGATCCACTGCCTGATCCGCTGCCTGCACCAGAACCAGCTCCTGATCCACTACCAGATCCACTGCCCGATCTGCTGCCTGACCCGCTGTCTGATCCGGCACCAGCACCTGCTCCACAACAGGATCCGCTGCCTGCGCCGGCGCCAGCACCTGCTCCAATACCAGAACCAGCACCAGTTCCTCTGCCTGCACCGACACCAGCACCTGTTCCACTACCGGATCCGCTGCCTACGCCGTCACCAGCACCTGCTCCACAACAGGATCCGCTGCCTGCGTCGGCGCCAGCACCTGCTCCAATACCAGAACCAGCAACAGTTCCTCTGCCTGCACCGACACCAGCACCTGTTCCACTACCGGACCCGCTGCCTACGCCGTCACCAGCACCTGCTCCACAACAGGATCCGCTGCCTGCGTCGGCGCCAGCACCTGCTCCAATACCAGAACCAGCAACAGTTCCTCTGCCTGCACCGACACCAGCACCTGTTCCACTACCGGACCCGCTGCCTACGCCGTCACCAGCACCTGCTCCACAACATGATCCGCTGCCTACGCCGTCACCAGCACCTGCTCCACAACATGATCCGCTGCCTGCGTCGGCACCAACACCTGCTCCGCCCCCACTGAATCCACATTTGCCGCGTTTGCCGCCGTGGTTACGCTGAGCGTCGTGGCTGCATTTTTTTTTGCATTCTATGTCGTATCTGCTCCATGGTGTTGTCTGAACTGTCGCTACCAGGACCACCATGAACCCAAGGACCTGCATGATTTTTTTTTTCAATTATACTGCACATAGCAGATACCTAAACATTTCGTTAAACTTAATACATGTTTCAATATGATGATAATTTCGATTCCACAAGTTTCACGATTAAAAAATGAGATGGCAAGTCTAGATAGATTGATTTGATTGTTAAATCTAGATAAATAATCAACCATAAGTTGACATACGATAGGATTTGATACTAACTTCACTATATCATTTCGAACGGTGAGTAAGATTTCCAGAGGTCCAAACCCCCTTCTCATTTTATTATCCCTTTTCTTCAAGGTCGGCAACGCTTCCATTTTTTATAGTCGACAAACAAACAAGTGGGTTACCTTAAGATAAGTGATATCCACCGCCTTTGTACATCCACAATACCTGAAGATTTATAGACTCGTTGCGGACCTTAAATGAAAGGGATAAATAGGGGATTGGGTAGGGGTGGCGGATTTGGGCTCTGAGTATGGATGATATGGAAGGGAATTCCAAACTCGCCTAACATACATATTGCCATAATAAGGATTGCCTAAAACATCATTACAAAAAATAAAACTTATGTTTTAGTAACTAGTGTACAAGTTTTGAGTAACTAGATTCAAGCCCTGCCACTTTAATTTTTTTTCTTAACTTACCAAAGCAAATTTCATGTTGATAGCCTTGCTTGAATCTTGTTATGGTTGAGTGTAAAATGTTACTGTATATAGATATTTAACTGCGCGATCTTTATATTGTATTATCGTCATTCTAATTATACAAATAAAATTAATTTATTTCACCAAATAAACCTTTTGTTTGCATTATTTGTATTAAAACAATAAAATTGTTTTCTATAAATATATATAAATCATCAACGTGTTAGCTTAGGATAATTAATTTGTTTTCACATCTGTTCAATCATCAAACTAGTGTTTGTTTCTGTTTTGTTAGAGTTCTCTAGCCTGTTCATGAAAAATAAAAGTATGACTAAAAAGTTATCAGTATTAGAAGGGTTCAGTACCGACCACACAGAACCTGTGGGTACGTGTGTGTGTGTGTCTGTATTTGTGTACAGTTTCGTTCCCCATTATACCACTGGTGGCACAATGTGTAATAAGGTTTTTCATAGGGTCCTGTTCCCGGTAAATCCTGACATGGTTTACCTGCAGAAATATCGCCCACGAGCCGCAGTTTGACGACCACTGGTCTAAGGCATGGAATCAGTATGTCATAATATATGCACTATCATAAAACGTCAGGTTATAATAAGGCCGCTGGATATTGAGCATTACGATTTAAAACAAGAAAGTACATAGTTCATGCTTGTCAACGAATGTTGTTTTTAATTCATTTGTTAGACTAGTAACAGACGATCGAACATGGTGCGCGCACAGTGCGGTGCACGCTGCACAACTTATCGCTCGGTCCAGTCGTTTTCGAACGTGTAACACGATCGAACGTCATGCCTCCGATCTCAAAAAAATAACTAAAATGGCGTTAGTTTTGGCCATAGCAGCCAAATCACCACCGCCACTAATAAGACGGAAAAAATGTTTTTTTTTCTCTAAAATTATCTGCAACGCCTGATTGCGGGCTTCTTTGTTACAATATAGTTTGTGAGACGTATCCCATAATCACGGGAAATCTTTGTATAATTCTAAAACTTCTATAATTATATTTTTGTCCGCAATGTTGACAATGTCTTAGCGCTCGGACGCCATTGTGCATTAATACGTGTTGAACGCTCGGAGGAACATTTACAACTGAACCACAGAGTACATTATTATATATGCACTGAACTGGACTGAACCATCAATCGGTTCGGTGAGTCGGCCACACGAGCGAACTTGGCGCGGAGCGCATCATGTTCGATGTGCCAACGATCGAACCAACCGCACAGATAATAATGTGCGGTGGACTGTTCTCCACAGGATCGAATATGGTCCGGAACGCACCAAGGTCACAATGCGGAGCGCACCATGTTCGATCGTCTGTTACTAGTCGTAATAACTCATTTTTGGGAGTTTTGGCGGGAATTCTGACAGTGCAGTTCATCGCTTATTTTAATTTATTTCATAAACTAGTTTAGAGTTGTGTTGTTGTATAAAAGTGGTGTGGATTTGTTCAATAAACATTGACGGTGATGAACATTGTATAGAAACATTGAAATAAGTGAATTTAGAATCGTATTGACCTTTCAGTACGATTAAGGTCGTTTTGGTGTTAACTAAGAAGTTAACACCAAAACTCCGGCAAGACCTTGAAATCGACCGCACCCGTGTTTCAAGTTCTTGTAAAAATAACTTGAGAATAAATTATACTTGATACTGGCAAAATGCATAATAATGCGAAAGCCATAAATAAAAAAGAAAAAACTCATTTTGACAGTCTCCGTGTTGCAGCGGGTGAGCAGCCGACTGTGAAGCGAGAGGGCACGGGTTCGATCCACGCACCGCGACAAACATTTGTGTGATCCACAAATATTAATATTTGTTTCGAGGTCTGGGTGTTGTGAGACCGAAAGTCTCTCGTAGTCCCTGATACCCACAACACAATACTCGTATTTTATTGTGGGTCAGAACTATGTGTGTGACTCTTCGGTGTATTTATTTATTGTTACTTATTAGCATAAATAGCATATGATTTAAATATATTGCATTTGACATTGTTTCGTTATTTAAATAGCTTACTTTAGATCAAATAAATAGAAATGATATAGAGAAACATTTAAATGATATACTTATGTCGATGACTTAGAGCAATAACCCATCGGTTTAATGACATAAGGTCAATGATGATACAAAATACATACGTGTCTAAAACGTAGACATAAGCTTACACCTTTATCGAAAGGGGTAGGCAGCGGTGCATTTGCAACTAGTGTACCCACATTTCGCCATTTATTTTCGTCCCATAATGTGATTGGCGGCGAGCCGATTGCCATACCGAGCAATTCATGTGTGTTTTTTAGAAAAGTATACAATATGTGATTTCTCGAACTGATAATTGCATCCAGTACCTCACGGTTCTCAACCTTATTAAACTCGAATACTGATACGCTACTCAGCGGTTGACTGTCTAATGCAGCGATTCTTAAAGAGGGCTCTGTCTAAAAGTCATTAGAGTACCGCTAATCAGTTGAATTTGTCATTGAATTACGACAAACGTCTGGTCGGCTTCATAAAATATCCGACCATATTGAAGAATTTACACACAGATTATATCATCACTGGAAAGGCAAAAATACTTAAGTGCAAATACGTGAACTTTACTTTGTTTTACTAAAAATTGTGGATCACACAAACATCAGTGCAGACCTCAGGTTCGATGCGACATTTGCCAACGAATGGGGCACGCGATCGCAAGCTGTTGGTTTCGAGTTACATCCTCGCAACAGCAGGTGAGAGGCATTATATATGTTACTTATAACGTGTTTCAAGATTTATACAAAAAAAATGACTGTTAATTGACTGCATATATAGATACGGGTAGTCAATTGAATATAATAACGCTGGCATTATCCAATAATCTGGAACTAAAACTAAGTCCATCAGACGCAATTATGAAGGGATTTGGAGATGCTTGTACTCAATCACTGAGCAACGTGATACATCGATAATAAATATTGAATTGAACATAATATACCTACATATAAGAAAATAAAATCTACTAGATAGGATGACGGAAGCTGTCTCTGCAGTCAACGCCGATTTAAATCATATCTGCGAGTGGAGTAAGGCCTATGGACTATAAGTGAATCCTTCCAAAACGCAGATCATCATTATCGGCAGCCCAAGGATGATATCCAAATTGGATAAGTCACAATTACCATCTATTACATTTAACGGTATTAATATAGTGACAAAGTGAAAAATCTTGGGATATATCTAGATAAATCTCTCTCCTGGGTGCCACAGTTACAAGATTTAAGTAGAAAGCTGTTTGCCTCAGCAGGATCCTTGCGAAGGCTACGCAATTTTCTACCCATTTCTACAAAGGTTTCGCTGGCACAATCCCTTCTTCTTCCCATCCTTGATTATGCAGATGTTAGCTATCTAGATCTTACTGAACAACAATTTGATAAACTTGAGCGCCTCCAAAATTTTTGTATCAGATTCATATTTGGACTCCGCAAATATGATCACGTTTCTGAGTTTCGCGCCAAGCTCAAGTGGTTGCCCATACGACTTCGCCGGAATGCCCACATTCTATCTCTTCTTTATAATATTCTGTTCTGTCCTGTCACTCCCTGCTACCTAAAGTCTCGTTTTCAATTCCTTCATGACACACATTCAAGGTCTCTGAGATCATCTGATAATTTAAAATTGATGACGCTAACGCATTCCACTATATACACGGATAAATCGTTCACTGTCCAGGCTACTCGACTGTGGAATGCTCTACCGGTAGGCCTTAGGCGTGCCCAATCACTTTCTGTTTTTAAAAAAATGGTGAAGGAGCACTATCTCGGTACTACCTACTTAGTTTTTGACCTAATTACACTGGCAATAAATTTTATATCTTTATGTATATACATATATATATTTTATAGTTAGTTTATGTATTATATGTATGTATATATTTATTTATAATATTTAATTAGTATATCAATTATATTTGTGTATACTTTTAAAATTAGCTTATTGTACACTCTTAACTGCCCTTTCTTTCTCCTTCTTTCATCTCCATCCCACGGTTGCCTGTAAGACATTGCCCTGAGCGATAAGGCCGCCAATTGTACTCTAATATTAGTTATATTTTAGTGTTCTGTCCTGTACTCCTTGTGTACAATGAAGTTTAAATAAATAAATAAATAAAAAATAAATAAAATCTGTGTGATCTGTGTGAGTAACCAAAAACCAATATTACTGTGTGATACATATTGTGTGACACATACTATATATGATACATACTATGTGATATGTTCTGTGTGATATATAATATATGATACATACTTATGTGTGATATATGCTGTGTGATACACACTATATGATACATACTGTATGATATATTCTGTGTGATACATACTATATGATACATACTATGTGATATGTTCTGTACGATACATATTATATGATATATACTGTGTGATATGTTCTGTGTGGTACATACCATATTATACATTCATGCTGGGGGTACACTGTGTGAAAATATAGTCTGTGTGATCTGTGTGACAATTATAATTACTGTGTGACACAACATGCTGTGTGAAACTAAAAACTGTGTGATCTGTGTGACAATAATAACTACTGCGTGACGTAACATGCTGTGTGAAACTAAAACTGTGTGATCTGTGTGACAATAATAACTACTGTGTGACGTAACATGCTGTGTGACACTAAAACTGTGTGATCTGTGTGACAATCGAAACCATAAGTAAATAAAATTAGTCTTAATTTTTGTTCTCTGTTCCGTAATTATTTCTGTAATACTGCTGCGCATTTTCTTTGACTTTCAGAAATGGAACACTGCGGAGAAGAATACTGAGCGTCGCGGGACGCAGACGCCGCTGCAGGATGGCCGAGTGTTAGCGAGCTCTGGCCCGTCGCAGGCACATACGGCATAATTATTAACATTAATTAACCTTTCTTTATATCTGTGGCATAATGTATATGGCCTACACTTTTGTTTTTATAAAATAAAACATATGGACGGGCGGGTGTCACTGTGACGGCTTGATGGATATATAATTTTCGATTGTTGGAAGAATTGTTAATTGTTGTTGATAGATATTATTAAAATTGTTAATTGTTGCTGTGAGGTGTTGTTTCCTTTCTCAAAATCCAAAACAACAAATAGTAACAGGACTATCAGAGGCTTTTAGGTTGTAATTACAGTACGAAGTCGGTTTTAACATATAAAATAAAACATCACATGTAAAAAAATATTATTTTAATAATACAAAAATAAATCATCGATGGTGGTAAGACTCATATCGGCCCGGATAGCGACCACCGTATACATGGTGTTATCCACACGCTTTGTGCGGATCGCGTTCCAGGACCAGCCAGTGTATATCCGGTTCTTCCGAGGGGCTTGCGACATGACTTGATGGTTGATTGGGGCGGGTATAGTCTTTGTATCCCTTTGCCTGCATCGGTCATCCGCTTGTCCTGTCGCAGGCTCATCTATTTGCTTCTTTCCTCTCTGGAGAGGGAAGAAGCATTTATTCAGGCCGGCATGACTCTGGTGACCACCGATAAACGCATTGTTGGTTGTTGGTGGTCGCTGGTTTTTTGTTTTGGACTATGCTTACCATACCTAAGTACCTAGTGCAGTCACTTTGCCGTGCTCCGATAAAAAAAAATAGCCATACAAAAGGAATGATTGACGTAAATTCCCAATAGATGGCGTTAAAACTAAATTTATATTTACAACTATAAATAACCCACTTTTTGGAAAGGTACGTAATATATAACCTTGGTAAATGTGATAGAATTGATTAGTGTTTAACTAAGTGAACCACATTAGTCAAACCTCAGTAACCACTATGCCACAGAAAACTGTCGTGAAGTGACATTTTCTCATGCGTCTCGTATAGTGAGCCAGATTTCCGGAGGCTGACACTCACCCTTACTTTCCCAACACCCATCCCTTTACTTAGTGATCGGCGACGCATCTTTTGCATCACTTTCTTTTTGTGTCCCATATGCTCGTTTGCCAGCCTTCTGCTATAAAAAAAAATTGCCCGCAATACTACCGGGCACGAAAGATGATGACAAGGTACGGAGGACGAGCAGGACCACACACTCCCCTCGTGATTCCCATTTTAGTCATCCTCGCATGCTTATATGGTTGTCGATGAAGACTGACGTATACGGCCCACGATTACTACCCATGCTTTTTGACTTTTCCATCCTTACGTCGAATAACATGAGTAGTAGTAGAGTAATAGATTATGCATATCACTGTTTTACACAAAATAGCTAAATTTTTGGGCACATATATTATATTTTGATAGATGTATTTGGCCGGCAAAGTAAGTACCTATATTGATATACTTAAACAGTTTACGGAGGGATTCGCGCGATCCCAGGTTTTAAATAGCACGAACCGCTCTTTTTTGTAATATACTGTCTCAGATCGGCAGAACCCCATAACAAAACAATAGTACATAATGCTGTGAAAGTAAGCAGAATATATACTAATCTAGTCGAACCCACATCTTCACAGTTGCCTAATTTTTCTAGTCGCAAATATAGCAGACCTCAATTTACTATAAATTCTCTCGTTGTGTGGACTCTACTGTAAATTAGCATCTATAGACCTGTGATTATCCGGTTGAAAATGGTAAAAATAGAAACAAATTTATAGTAGAATCAAACCCATTGTAAAAGGAAGAGAATACAACAAAATTGATAGGAAAAATAAATTAACGGCGATCTGAGGTCGGGAAGTGGGAAGGGGGGGCTTTTAAGGGTAAAAAACGGTTTATCTCGATTTCCGGAAAAACTACAAGTCCTATGGAAAAAAGTTAAATCGCAAAGTTGTAGGTAATAAAAAGATCTACAACTTTTGTATACACACTTTCTTCACATAACCTCAAAATATATGTGAAAAATTCAAATAACCAAATTTTTTGTTTTTATTTTTATCTATTATAATAAATCATTTTTTTTCACGAAATTTGGTGAAAACTTACCTTTTTGTATCCCAAATACACTGTATTTTTTTTTATTTAAAATATTTATTTTTGCACCTTATTTTGACTTAATATCGAAAAAGCAGCCTAATTTTCAAACGAAAATTCTCACGTCAAAATATGAGCTTTTTTAAAAAAGTCTGTTGGCTTCTTGTTCATTGAATTCTCTACTTTCTGATGGTGTAAAAAAATATATACATTACTATGGTAAATGTGCTCAGAAAATGTAAAGTTATAAGTTAATATTTAATAAGACATATCTACAATATTTTGAGTAAGTTGTAGAATCTTCTTTAAATTTTATGCGTAGATGCCTCTTTATTGTTATTTTAATATAACTTATATACCTGAGTGATCTACGGAAAATTTTAGCCCATCATAAAGAAGTGGGGAAGGGGCTAGGTGGGTCTGGGCCTTACTACCTGTTATTTAGTAGTTCGTTTCTTTGCATTTTCTGAGCACATTTACCATAGTAATGTATATATTTTTTTACACCATCAGAAAGTAGAGAATTCAATGAACAAGAAACCAACAGACTTTTTTAAAAAAGCTCATATTTTGACGTGAGAATTTTCGTTTGAAAATTAGGCTGCTTTTTCGATATTAAGTCAAAATAAGGTGCAAAAATAAATATTTTAAATCAAAAAAATTACAGTGTATTTGGGATACAAAAAGGTAAGTTTTCACCAAATTTCGTGAAAAAAAATGATTTATTATAATAGATAAAAATAAAAACAAAAAACTTGGTTATTTGAATTTTTCACATATATTTTGAGGTTATGTGAAGAAAGTGTGTATACAAAAGTTGTAGATCTTTTTATTACCTACAACTTTGCGATTTAACTTTTTTCCATAGGACTTGTAGTTTTTCCGGAAATCGAGATAAACCGTTTTTTACCCTTAAAAGCCCCCCCCTTCCCACTTCCCGACCCCAGATCGCCGTTAATTTATTTTTCCTATCAATTTTGTTGTATTCTCTTCCTTTTACAATGGGTTTGATTCTACTATAATTTAATTATGTTTCAAATTGGAAAATCACCGGTCTACTACTGTGACTCCAAGGAAAACTGTTGACGGTACAAAGTCTAATGAATTTTTATCTAAAAAAATATTTGATTTGCTTTGGTTTTCGCCACGTTCAGAAATAAGTTGTTAGCAGAAAACCAACTAGAAACTAACTTAAGAACTTTATCTGGCTCTACAAGATTCTTATTCTTCCTATATACCTTAAATATAAGTGATGCATCATCAACAAATAAAACTGCATCCGCCATGTTGCTATCATTTGTGAAAAATCATTAATACTAAACTAATAGTAAATATGGACCCAAGATGGATCCTTGAGGTATGCCTATCCTAACAAAAGAGCCCATAGACGTAATATTATCAATGCATACTTTTTGTTTCCGGTCTGTCAGGAATGATGCTACTAATTTTAGTGCTGGGCTACGAATTCCATAAAATTCAAGCTTCGCAGTAAGAGAGCTGTGAACAACACACTCAAATGCCTTAGAGAAGTCACAGAATACTTCTAAAGCATGCAACGCTTAGAAACTAAATTCACTATTACGAAATTAAAAACGTTGTAAGTACATATGTATATATTTATTTTCCATATTGTTATCCTTACAAGATGACTATTTAAAAACAGTACAAAGTAGAAAAAAATAATTTTAGTGTTATAAAGCGATATACATATTTTTTTTTTATTGACAACATGTGGTATTACATTGTTTTATCAAAATCAAAAAACATTTGTATTACAATAAAAGGCAAAATTACAGATCTTAATATTGCTGAAATCATCAGTAGGTACTAAAAGAGCGGTTCTAAAACTTTTAACGTTACGGAACACAAAAAATCAGATTTCTAAAAAGAAAAAAACATAGAGTTTTGTAACTTTTCTATGGAACGCACTTTAGAAATCGCTGTACTAAATTAGTTACGAGAAAAACAACCAATGCAACGCTTCGTTTCAAAATTGTGGTTAAAATATGCTTAAACGAATTAGTACCATATTACACAGATTTTAGTAAAATTGGGCTTATGAACAACCATTAACTTCAAGGGTTGAGGGTCTTGAGGCTTAAAGCTCTGAATAGCATTAACACGTTTAAATCACAAACAATTGTGAGACTAGCTACTATATTGTAAGTTTATAGTCAGACATCCCATTTGAAGGACCTGTTTCAGCACCTCTGGGTAAATGATACTTAGGCAGCAAATAAAATATGACACGTTGAAATACAAAATGTGGAAGGTTCCAGTGAAGAGTTCTGGATAAAATCTGTGTGGTAATAAATATCCAGAACTACTAAAATTAACTTTGAAACTTCTTACTTTGTTTAGGTCAATATACATTTGTTGAGCAGCATTTTCGAAGATGAACATCATTAAGAACAAATTTCGATCTCAACTCACTGATGAACATCTTCAGGATTTAATGTCAATAGCTTGCACCAATTTTACTCCTAACTTCAGACAGTTAGCCCGCAACAAAAAAAAAAAAATCTCATTGATATGTAAAAAAATACGTCTGTTAATTTCCGTAATTACATTTGTTTAAAAATATTTTTTACTATAGAATGTTGTGCAGACCGCGATGGTAATTTTATTTCTTAAAACGGACCCCGAACGAAACTCATAGGAGACCCCTGCTATAGATATACCGAAGGAAAAGGGTAATTGCTACTATACACGTCTCTAAAAATTAGTTGTCATAATCGTTAAAATATTTTAGACGTACTCGAATATTGTGAAATAGGTCTCAAAGCTTACATACAATAATAATAATATAATAATCTTTGAACAGTAAATATCGTGTTTTTTTGTATTGCATATTCAGCGAACCTGTTCCGGAAATACAAAAAAAAAATCTACCCTCTTTAAAAATAATTCCTTTGTTTGGACCTGTCACTAAATTCACCAAATACGATTGATTAACTAAAAGGTGGGTAAAGGTTTACGTTTCTGAAGCACATATAGTGATGCACTGTTACTTTCCCATTTTTCTACAGACCTTTTTTAGTCATAACCATTAAAATAAGGTTGTCTGGTAGAGATCGCTCTTGGCGATAAGACCACCTGTTGACTTAGTTACAAGTTTCTTTGTACTGTTCCTTATAATGTTGTTCAATATAGAGTTATCAGCATTTTTTTAAAGTCAGGTTGCAAGGTTTGGAAATATTTCTAAGCCGAACTGGCTGCCGGTAAAACATATGCTTCTGCCAGAGCAGAAGCATATGTTTTACCGCAAGATTTGCTGTTTGCGCTGGCAAAAGCATTTGCTCCACTACCGGATCCGTTGCCTGCGCCGGCACCAGCACCTGCTCCACTACCACCGGATCCACCGCCTGCGCCGGCACCAGCACCTGCTCCACTACCACCGGATCCACCGCCTGCGCCGGCACCAGCACCTGCTCCACTACCACCGGATCCACCGCCTGCGCCGGCACCAGCACCTGCTCCACTACCACCGGATCCACCGCCTGCGCCGGCACCAGCACCTGCTCCACTACCACTGGATCCGCCGCCTGCGCCGGCACCAGCACCTGCTCCACTACCACCGCATCCACCGCCTGCGCCGGCACCAGCACCTGCTCCACTACCACCGCATCCACCGCCTGCGCCGGCACCAGCACCTGCTCCACTACCACCGCATCCACCGCCTGCGCCGGCACCAGCACCTGCTCCACTACCACCGGATCCGCCGCCTGCGCCGGCACCAGCACCTGCTCCACTACCACCGGATCCACCGCCTGCGCCGGCACCAGCACCTGCTCCACTACCACCGGATCCGCCGCCTGCGCCGGCACCAGCACCTGCTCCACTACCACCGGATCCACCGCCTGCGCCGGCACCAGCACCTGCTCCACTACCACCGGATCCGCCGCCTGCGCCGGCACCAGCACCTGCTCCACTACCACCGGATCCACCGCCTGCGCCGGCACCAGCACCTGCTCCACTACCACCGGATCCGCCGCCTGCGCCGGCACCAGCACCTGCTCCACTACCACCGGATCCACCGCCTGCGCCGGCACCAGCACCTGCTCCACTACCACCGCATCCACCGCCTGCGCCGGCACCAGCACCTGCTCCACTACCACCGGATCCACCGCCTGCGCCGGCACCAGCACCTGCTCCACTACCACCGGATCCGCCGCCTGCGCCGGCACCAGCACCTGCTCCACTACCGGATCCACTTTTGCCGCCTTTGCCGCCTTTGCCGCCCTGTTTACCCTGAGCGTCATGGTCATAGTATTTTCTCCATGCGGATTCTTGGTAGTGTCGTCTCCACGGTGTAGACTGAACTGTAGCTACCAGGACCACCATGAATCCAAAGATCTGCACAAATATTATTTCCCTTTAATTATACTGCACATAGTAAACCTAAACATTTGGTTAAACACATGTTTTAATATGATGAGAATTTCGTTCTATAAGTTTCACGATTTTAAAAATGAGATGGCAAGTCTAGACTTACAATCTAGATAAATAACACTGGTCTGCAAAAAAAAAATTTTTTTTCCTCCTCCTTGGTTTCATGCATGATAACGTCATATTTGGTGCTCTAAACACGGAATATAACATGCAAATAAATACAGCACATAGATTTTATATACAATCTCGATTTAATTAAAAAACGATATTATCAAATCAACAACAATTACAAAAAGTTTAAAAAGGCTATGGTCTATGTTTTATACTTAAAAATGCGTATTTTACAGTCACAAGTTATAGAAATATCAGTAAAATTATCTTATTATGGTAATACAATTCAAGTTATATTGTAGTTTTTTGTTTATCCACGTTTCCATCGAAGTTTCTCGGCGAATCGATCAACAAAAATCAGTAAACATTGCTGATGACCATTTTCCATTGTAGCGTCTTTCAATATGCATAATAACCATGTCACCATGCTCATCTGATACGGCACCGAGATTTTCCGGAAAGAAATCTACATGCGAGTCCAAAAAATGAATTTTAAGTGACATATTGCATCCTAAAGCTTTATAAGCAGAAAGAAGCTTTCGAATGATTTGTCGGTAGTAGTATGTTGTTGTAGATGTTTGGATACACTATCTTGGTTTTTTTTCGAGAATCTTCGTGTTGATGTCATGCAGAAATAGCAGTCGTTTTCCTGATTCTAAGGTTAACTCCTAAGCATTGGCATCGTAAACGGCATAGATGCGTGACTTCTTTCAAGCTAACCTCTCAACGTTCTTGAACAACTGTTACAGTACATTTTTGATGACCAACTTTTATCCCTCTCATCGATAGAGAATCCAAAATAAAGCTGATAAGCTTTTTTAACAAGATCTGTTGTCGCATTTGGCTGTGTTTTTTATAGTAAACTCACCACTAATGTAGCAAAAACAGTCTGTAGAATTCTTACAAGTGCGCGGCATTTTAGAACTTAAAATTGAATGGAATTCATTTAAAAAAAAACTATTTTATTTTTAATATCTCTGTTCATAATATAATGGATAACCTACACATAAAATGCTTAAAAATATACACTCCTTTGCAAAAAAAACGGGCGGGTTTGATTTTTTAACATTATTTGTAATAATTTAGTTCTTCAGAGGTTTTAATAGCCAAACTATGTTACTGGCACTTAATAAAGAGTCTGGGTATGAAAAAAAGTTCATTCCAAATTCAAAACTTTTGTTTTTTAAATTATTAATCCCTTTTTCATTTTGTGACACTTTTCGCGGGTTTGCGGTTAAAAGGTTATCAAGCAACTAAAAGTAACTTTTCGTTATTTTTAGTACAACAATTTATGTTTATCGCATAATTCTGCCTTATTGTGACTTAAAACAGATATCTTTGTGTCTATCGTAATGGCAGAAAAAGCAATGAGAGCTAGTAAAATTATAGCGCTGCTGGAAGAGGGGTGTAGCCAATGTTACGTCTCACAGCGGTTAAACGTGAGTCGTTCAACCGTACAAAGAACCTGGACTCGATACCAAGAGACAGGTTCCGTTCAGAGAAGGCAAGGTTCTGGGAGAAAACGTTGCACACAGCCGCGAGACGATCGCTTTTTAGTGACTCAGGCGCTGAGGAACCGCAAATGCAGTTACATAGACCTCAAAAGAAACCTTGAAGAGGTACGAGGAGCACAAGTTAGCCTATGGACTGTGAGGAGAAGACTTTTAGCTGCTGATATACGTAGTCGACGACCAGCGCGGGCCCCCAAGTTACTCCGTGAGCACCGGATTGCGCGGTTGAGGTTCGCTAGAAATTGCCTATCTTGGACACCAGGTAACTGGAGTAGCGTACTCTTCTCCGATGAGGCTCGAATTTGTCTGCATGGTGAGGACCGACGTCGGCGAGTGTTACGAAGACCAGGGGAACGCTATGCCGATGTGTGTTTTGAAGAAATCACCCCTTATGGTGGAGGGTCCGTTATGTTTTGGGCGGGCGTAACTTCCAACTATCGTACCGAGATAGTATTCATAGAAAATGGCTCACTAAATGCGCATAGGTACATAACAGAAATCCTTTCTCAAAATGCACAACCCGCACTGACTGTAATTGGTGAAGATGCCATTTACATGGACGATAATGCTCGGGCCCACCGTTCTGGCGACGTAGATGCTTATATGCAAGAGGTCGGTATTCGTCGTTTGGATTGGCCAGCGCGGAGCCCCGACCTTAACCCCATTGAGCACGTTTGGGACCTCCTAAAAAGGCGAGTACGATCTGTCCAACCACCTCCACAAAACATCAGAGAGCTTAAACGTGTAATCTCGACTGAGTGGGAACACATTCCACAGGACACCATCAAAAGCCTGGTGGGAAGCATGCCAAGACGATTACATGCCGTAATCGCTGCAAGAGGAGGTCATACTCGTTATTAATTTTTATTTTTTAATGTCTCTTTTATTAAAATACCATAAAAATACTCGTAGTCTTAATTTCATTATACCCATAAAAATGACCATTTTAACACGGCTCTCTGTTTACATTGACTAAAACACCGATACCAGGATAAAAGTGTTAAAAAACTAGATTCTCATTGATAATAAGAAATTTCTAGTCATCCAAGCTAATGACATACTAAAAATATAATAATATTTACCCATAGAAAAGCTAAGGTAAAGTGTGTGTGTAAGGTGCCCGTTTTTTTTGCAAAGGAGTTTATATATATGATATGAATTTTGAGCAAAATTTACTAAAGTATTTGATATAGAAAGTAAAATACAAGAAAATTACAATTAAAAGACAAGTTTTCAACCTACTGTTGTAAAGTAACAGTAAATACTGCGCAGGCGCATATGTACTACCATAGAAATCACTTTCGGCACTTTACTTCTTTCTCTTACGACTAGTAAAAACCTATTTCGTACGTATATACATTGCTTATAATGTTAACGCATAAAACGAATTAAAAATAACCTAAATATTTATGATATTTTGGAAAAAAAATCATATCGAAAAATCTAGACGTGATAGAAAAAATCGGACATCGGGAACAGATTCAGAGCATCAAAATCTTCATATTTATGACAAAATGGTTTGAAGGAGGATTTTGTTGCAGACCAGTGTAATCAACCATAAGTTGACATACGATAGGATTTGATACTAACTTCACTATATCATTTCGAACGGTGAGTAAGATTTCCAGAGGTCCAAACCCCCTTCCCAATTTATTATCCCTTTTCTTTAAGGTCGGCAATGCTTAAACCGACCTTAAAGGAAAGGGATAATTAAGGGATTGGGAAGGGGTGGCGAATTTGGGCCTCCGGGTACCTCACTCACCATACGAAACAGCACAGAATGTGTTGCACCATCGTATTCCGATACTACTAGATTCCTCGATTAATTCTAGAAGAAGTGACATGATATTATTTTGGAGCACAGACGTTGTAGAAGATATATCGGTTTGGAGGTTATAATTGAACCATCTAGCAGCTATTTAACTTAATCAATAGCTTTAACTAGCGAATCTTGAGCGGTGACGGTTAACAGCTAAAGATATGACGTCATCTAACATTTGTCAAATGGTGCAACTCATTTTTTTGCTTAACCGGTACTTTAACATCTTTTTCACACCTAAAGTAAGTTGGTGCAATCCAGCGTCAGTGTCGCCTTTAACTTTAACTTACTGTTATATTCAATAAATTGTCACACATGATGTTTCTTAAATGAATAATGACAAAGTCATGTTAAATGGCGGCTGTCCTGACAACATACAACCTAATGCGTGGGAGGTATCGAATGGTTTTTTTTTATTTGATTGAAAGACGAAACGAGCAAGGCGCTCGCCTGATGCTAAGCACCACGCCTGCCCATAAACAGAAACAGCACCACACAGAACTTTGAATTACAGAGCACTGCATGGTACTGAACTGCGCTCGTCACCCCGAGACATAAGGTGTTAAGTCTCATAATGCCCAGTAATTTCACTGGCTTCAATGTCCTTCAAACCGCAACACAACAGTGCTTACACACTGTTGCTTGGCGGCAGAAATAGACAAAGCGGTGGTACCAACCCAGACGGCCTCGCATACGAGGGACTTACAATGGGAAACGAAACTGTACCACTATGCGATGGCATGGAAGGGCATTTCAAACTTGCCTAACATACATATTGTCAGAAAAAGGTGTCAACACTAAAACAAAAAAAACTTATATTAAGTGACGGATTCAAGCACCGACACATTTAATTTTTTTCGTAACTTACCAAAGCAAATTTCATGTTGATAGCCTTGCTTGAGTCTTGTTATGGTTGAGTGTAAAATGTTACTGTATATAGATATTTAACTGCGCTTTCTTTATATAGTATTATCGTCATTCTAATTATACAAAGAAAATTAATTTATTTCATCAAATAAAACTTTTGTTTGCATTATTAGTCTTGAAACAATAAAATTGTTTTCTATAAATATATATAAATCATCAACGTGTTAGCTTAGGATAATTTATTTGTTTTCACATCTGTTCAATCATCAAACGATTGTTTGTTTATGTTTTATTAGAGTTCTCTAGTCTGTTCATGAAAAATAAAAGTATGACTCGTAAAGAGTTAGAAGGGTTCTGTACCGACCACACAGTACAAAAATATATTTTTTATTTTTCTGTGTGTGCGCGTGTATGTGTGTGTGTGTGTGTGTGTGTGTGTGTGTAATTGTGTACAGTTTCGGTCCCTATTATACCACTGAAGGCACAATGTGTAATAAGGTTTTTCGCAGGGTCCCGTTCCCGGGAAATCCCTGGCATGGTTTATTCATGAACTTTTATGTACTTATTTGCTCCTCAACTAAAACATACAATTTAATTTAGGCAAGTAGTATGATAATCTATATACATATGTAAAAACGATGGTATTATCCTATGTTTCTCCTCTATTTGTTCTTAAACCATTCGCCCGATTGTGATGCAGTAGCGCAAGTCTGGTACATCTAGTGCTTAATAATAATTGGGATGCACCCGGAATGCTATTGAATGGTGCCCCTCGTTTGCAAGAGGCTGTCTGGGTTCGTACCACCACATTGTCATCATAGGATATTCTATCCGCCCGGAAAGCGATCACCCTAAACATGGTGTTAAAACCTGCCATAGTGATTCACACACTTTGTGTGGATCGCGTTCCAGGATCAGCCATTGTACATCCGGTTCTCCCGAGGGGCTTGCGATATGACTTGATGGTCGGTTGTGGCGGGCATCCCTGTGCCTGCTTCGGTCATACGCCTGTCCCGTCGCACATCCCTCGATTAGCTTCTTCCCTCTCCGAAGAGGGAAGAAGCATTTATACAGTCCGGCATGATTCTGGTGGCCACCGATGAACTGATTGTTTGTCGGTGATCGCTAGTTTTTTGGACTGCACTACGCTTAGCATCAGGTGTAGTGCAGTCACTTTGCCTTGCTAGGATAAAAAAAAGTCCAGTGTCATGCAATGCTTTGTAATTTAACATTTGAAGTGATGTATGATTGATGAGTAATTTATACTTTAATTTTGCATGACGCAGTGGCCCCATAGAATCCCTTCCCCTCTATCACGTATGTATAATGTAGCGACAGTCAAGTAGTAATGCAGAGGCCTGCAATTGAGCAGGTGAGCACCTGATGGTAAGTAATCTTCGTCGCTCATCAACACTCACAATACTAGAAGATGATGCGTGTCATTTAAAAAGACAGAAAAGGATCAGGAAACGGTGATTGAAATTTGAGTTTTTTTTTATACTGTCACGGGAAATTGACTACACTTCATCTGGTGTGAATATAGTGCAGTCCATTTGACAGTCCAAATAAGACGTCGACGGCATGGCCGAGAAACATTGTGCCCTTCTACGGGCGGCAGAAATATACCGGCCTGAAGTTATTAGATATACACTTGCTCCCTTATTGCAAAACGTAGACTAACTTTCATCTTCGTGTGTCAACCAGTTTGTATAGGTCAGTATGGAAACCAATTGTTATAAACCCAGGTTAGTCTAAGGTAGTGGTCCTCACACTTTTCTAGTCAAGGGCCACATAGTACAATGTGAGGTATTACTGCGGGCCGCACATTCGTGTGTCGGGTAGTTGACACCACATATTTTTATGAGTTCATATTTGCGTCTCGCGTTCTTCTATGTAATTAACTTCATGTGCTAAATCAGTTTTGATAATATTGTAATTGTCTACAAAAAGGGTTGTTATGTCGTAGACCGCACAAATATTGTCCACGAGCCGCAGTTTGACGATCACTGGTCTAAGGCATGGAATTAGTATGTCATAATATGTACTATTGTAAAACGTCAGGTTATAATAAGGCCGCTATATATTGACCATTACGATTTAATATAAGAAAGTACACAGTTCATGCTTGTCAACGAATGTTGTTTTTATTTCTTATTTGCCAATAACTCATTACTTATTAGTATAAATATTATACCATTTAAATATATTGCACTTGACATTGTTTCGTTATTTAAACAGCTTACTTTAGATTAAATAAATAGAAATTATATAGAGAGACATTTGAATGATATACTTATGTCGGTGACTTACAGCAATAACCCATCGTTTTAATGACATAAGGTCAACGATGATACAAAATACATACGTGTCTAAAACGTAGAGATAAGCTTACGCCTTTACCCAAAGGGGTAGGCAGCGGTGCATTTACAACTAGTGTACCCACATTTCGCCATTTATTTTCGTCCCATAATGTGATTGGCGGCGAGCCGATTGCCATACCGAGCAATTCATGTGTGTTTTTTAGAAAACTATACAATATGTGATTTCCCGAACTGATAATTGAATCCAGTGCCTCACGGTTCTCAACCTTATTAAGCTCGAATACTGATACGCTACTCAGCTGTTGACTGTCTAATGCAGCGATTCTTAAAGAGGGTTCTGTCTAAAAGTCATTAGAGTATCGCGAATCAGTTGAATTTGTCATTGAATTACGACAAACGTCTGGTCGGCTTCATAAAATATCCGACCATTTTGAAGAATTTACACACAGATTATATCATCAGTGGAAAGGCAAAAATACTTAAGTGCAAATACGTGAACTTTACTTTGTTTTACTAAAAATTGTGGATCACACTAACATTTGATTTCGGTGCGGTAATCGAACCCGATCCTCTCGCCTTACGTGACTAACAAGCATCCAAATTTATAAACTCACAAACGTCCAAACTTGCACATTTATAATAGTAGTAGGACAGTAAAAGATAGGATAGTAACATGACTATCAGAGGCTTTTAGGTTGTAATTACAGTACGAAGTCGGTTTTAACATTTAAAATAAAACATCACATGTAAAAAAATATTATTTTAATAATACAAAAATAAATCATCGATGGTGGTAGGACTCATATCGGCCCAGATAGCGACCACCGTACACATGGTGTTATCCACACGCCTTGTGTGGATCGCGTTCCAGGACCAGCCAGTGTATATCCGGTTCTTCCGAGGGGCTTGCGATATGAATTGATGGTAGATTGGGGTGGGTATAGACCTTGTATCCCTTTGCCTGCATCTGTCATCCGCCTGTCCTGTCGCAGGCTCATCGATTTGCTTCTTTCCTCTCTGGAGAGGGAAGAAGCATTTATTCAGGCCGGCATGACTCTGGTGACCACCGATAAACGCATTGTTAGTTGTTGGTGGTCGCTGGTTTTTTGAAGTGATAACTTCTTATGTGAGGGTGAATCGAAACGTTCCGTAACGCGAGCGGCGGCGAGCGGAAGGTTCCAGAATATTCGAGAACCTTCTGTGAGACGTCACGTGGGCCAGTTGACCAGCCAGCGCTAGCCGACTTCCCTGGAACTTCGATAATTTCGAAGTCCCAGGTGGCGTCGGCGTAACTCAGTGACCAGTCGGATTGAACCGGACTTTGACCGGACTTTGACTGGACTGTGTTCGTTTTTTTTTATGGCGAATAAACATGTTACCGTAATTTTGTTTTTGATATTGATAAAAAAAATGACGATTGATTAAAATACAGTTAGGTGTTAATTTTTATTAATCTTTGCGAACGGTGTTTATAAAATTGTCGTCGGGTAGATACGCCTAAAAATGTATAAAAGAGTGGCGCACGACTCGACAGGGACAGTTCGCATTCAGTCGTCGCGTAGTGAGGACCGTCGTGGTCGTTATTATCGTAGTCAAGCCTTCTGATTGGCTGACCGTTACAGTAGTAGTAATTCTGTCGTAGTTAATCATACTAAGCGTGTATACAAGTGCAGTTAAAGTAAAGCCTACAATTGGTTACTCCTGACACGGGTTTGTTCTCTGTGAATAGAATAAATTGGTTTAAAGTGATCATGTTATTTGTGTTCTATTATTTTTATTATTCATCTCACATTAAATTCCTTAATTCAGAAGTGGGATAGGCTCCGCAGCCTATCATCTTCTTGACAGTTGAATTTTCAAGGCATTACTTAAAAGTTAATGCTATCACTTTAAATGCACTTGTGTTGGTAATTACGCGATATGTCTAACTACGCGATGAAATGCGACTGTCTACGAGTGGTTTGGTAAGTCTGTTCCAATTTTATTGGCTTTTTGTTAAGACAAAAATCGCCAATAAGATTGTCATGTGGTGAGTTGGTTAAAGATCATCACGATGATCCATGGTGCAGCAGTCTGGTGTCGTAAAATAATTCGTTCGGTGTAAAATCATTGTACTGCTAAATTTAATGGTGTTATATGTTTGCAGTAATAAATTTATTGTGAATATGTTAGTTTGCTGCCTATGGATACGAAAATCTGACATATTGTGTTCAAGTCGAAAGACGTACGACGACGTCGTAGAGGGTATGGTGGTGTCTATACCTGCGAAGTTATTAATTGTGTACCAAATGTTCTCAGAACTTATCTAGGCCCATAATGGACGAGTTCTACTGATGAGGCACCCGCGCTGGCATGGAGTGCAAGATATTGGTGCACAAGAGTTCCCGATCGTTGGACCATAACGCCGCACCCACGGTGTGATGGTTCACCCGTACGGCGCACAGAGCGGCTTTGTGGGACGACTGTGATCGGATACATTTACGAGTGTTGAGTATAACAAGAATTTGGTGAGTCCGTTCCTGTTTATATAAATCTGATATAAAAGTAATTTGCAGTACCTACAGGTTTTATAGAATTATTTTGATGACAGGGCGACACGGATTTCTCTATAGAGCAATGCTGTGTACCCACCGTGCACTAAATGCCTAATGAAAGGTATTTGCTATTTGTTGTAGATATGAGCCATTTGAACATCATTCAAATGAGTTGCTGCAAATTACTGTAACCGTAAGAGGTCGGACATTGGCTGCAATGCTGCCTAACGTCCTGGAGAAGGGCTTATGATGCTCTTGGATTCTGACCATGTTTGTTTTATGTGTTGTTGACTATCGGTATATCGAAGTGTTGAGGTGCTTGTACAACAACGCCACCATGTCGGCCCGAGTACAAGATCAGAGTACGAAGGCTATTCCATTACAGAGAGGCGTGAGACAGGGAGATGTTATTTCTCCGAAACTGTTCACTGCCGCGCTGGAAGATGCCTTTAAGCTCTTGAACTGGAAAGGATTCGGCATCAACATAAATGGCGAGTACATGTCTCACCTTCAATTTGCCGACAATATCGTAGTCCTAGCACAATCGCTGGAAGATCTAAGTACAATGCTCGAAGACTTCAACAGAGTTTTTCAACGGGTGGGTCTCAGAATTAACATGGACAAGACGAAGGTCCATGTTGTGCCCACCCCGATTACTGTTGGAGGCTCATCTCTCGAAGTTGCCGACGAATATGTCTATCTAGGACAAGTAGTCCAACTAGGCAGGTTCAATTTTGAGAGAGAGGTCGATCGTCGAATCCAGCTTGGCTGGGCAACGTTCGGGAAACTTGGCAAGGTCTTCTCGTCCAAAATGCCTCAGTGCCTGAAGACCAAAGTCTTCGATCAGTGTGTATTACTAGTGATGACCTACGGCACTGAGACGTGGCCTCTGAATATGGGCCGTATAAGACGGCTCACAGTCACTCAGCGAGCTATGGAGAGGGCTATGCTCGGTGTTTCTCTGTGATCAAATCAGAAATGAGGAGATCCGTAGAAGAACGAGTCACCTACTTAGCCCAGCGGATTAGCAAGTTGAAGTGGCAGTGGGCCACATAGCTCGCAGAACCGACAACCGGTGGGGCAGAAAGGTTTTGGAATGGAGGCCACATACTGGCAAGCGGAGTATTGGACGTCTGTCTACAAGGTGGACAAACGACCTGATAAAGGTCGCTGGATGCAGGCCGCTTCCAACAGTTCGGTCTGGAAATCTTTGGGGGAGGCCTATGTTCAAGCAGTGGACGTCTTATGGCTGATGATTGTTTTGTGAACTCACTGAGGGCGTATACCCTGTGGTCATATTCTGTTATAGGATATGTCAGAGATCATAATATTATGCGGAACTGCTGAAGCGAAACAATTTAACCTTTTAACGAAATGCCTTTCGGGCCCCTGGCGTGGCAGACTTATTTCCCAATACGTATCAGGCTTCTGTCTGGCACACTTTAATGTGGGGAGAATCTTATGAAACTTATTTTCGTGATAATCGCCTGCCTTCTCGTTTTGGTGATTGATTTCAGAAGCAGTGATGACAAGTAACGCTGACCGGCGCTTATTGAGAGGCGCGTGGCGGTTTTCCGCTTCACGGGCGTTGGTCGACCATCACTGGCTCACGTGGTTGCTGAAACAGGATGTTTGTGCGTGCATGAATAAATGTGCGCAAGGTGAAGTATCAAGTACCCGAGCCGGGGATGTTGAGTTTGGTTGCTCGACCACATTACAGAGTTTTAAGATAAGTGGATGGTAAACTTACGTTTTCCCCTTAACGATGTTTTTAGTACTCGTGGCGATCAATCGGACCTAGCTCTCTGACGGCTGGAAATGAGACATTGAATGGGCGCTACCCGGTTACACGGTTTGAATTGGTTTGTTTAGGGAGTACACTCTTAGTTCTTGGGTGTTGTGAGCTGGTCTTAAGGTATATGGGCGACAGACGTATGTCTTCCCCTTAAAGATACCTTCCGTACTGGCGGCGCAGGCTAGGAGTGTCCATGAGTAGTATTTTAAGGTGATGTGCGCTTGCCTCCAGGCAGCTAACTGATGGCATCAGCCGATACACGCGCGCTTGCCTCCGGGCAGCTAACTAATGGCGTGAGTAGTATTTTAAGGCGATGTGCGCTTGCCTCCGGGCAGCTAACTAATGGCATCGGCCGGTAAACGCGCGCTTGCAATTTTGCAGCTACTATAGTGTGTCATGTGGCAGTGTATGGGGAGTCATTCACAATGCACTGAGATTTTTTTTAAATTCGTGTTATGTCTGAAGCTATTAGATGTTTAATCAATTATTTTTATTACTCGCAAGACCCTTGTCTGTGGGCGCTTGAGTGCACGCTTGCGCCCATAGTAATGGTTTGTTACTTCATAAGATATTAAGAAGTTATGCTTCAGACACACACGAACCTGTATAACCATTTTTCTCCGTGTGTTTTTCCTTATGTTGCAGGTACGAGGTGGGCCGGTTAAAGGAGCTCACTTTGTACATCAGGCGCAGTCCTGGCAGCCGTTGTGCTGGTTCACGTTCTCATGTGGTGACGGGCAATGTCCCGGGTAACGGACACAGTTCCGTATCAGGCGCAGTCCTGGCAGCCGCTGTGCTGGTTCACGTTCTCACGTGATGACGGGCTCTGTCCCGGGTAGATTTATTCTTGTTTGTATTATGTCTGAAGCTATTAGATGTTCAATCAATTACTCACAAGACCCTTGTCTGTGGGCGCTTGAGTGCACGCTTGCGCCCATAGTATAATTTGCTACTTCATTTGCTTCAGACACAGCGACCAGTAACCATTTTCAATGTTCGTCTTGTGTTTTTTTTTCTGTGCAGGTGTGATATAAGCTGCATAGATGCATTTAGCCGTGGGACGATTCCTTGGAACGGAAGCGTCTTTTAGTTGCATGTAGTTGCATGCAGTTGGCGTGCTCGGGGGCTGAGTGCGCGAGACGGCTACTCTGTGTGTGGTTGCTTTCAAAGAGAAAGCTACCTTGTGAAGTCTTTCCTTTATCGGCGAGCCGTTGGGAAGGGAGTACACACTTCTTTTCCCTTCCCCAACGTGGAATGCTTTTCAACTGGTGAAAAGTCACTGGAGGAGTAAATGGCCCTTTGCCTCCGGTGTAGATAGGAAGCCCTTCAGTATGGGGCCCCATACTGGAGGATGAATTTTTGTTTTGCACCTGTTTGGTGATTTGTTCCGTTACGTGCCTCGCTTGCCACCTAAATTCATATCCTTATAATTAAATACCCCTGACTCATTTACTTACCGACTGACATGTTATTCCTATAAACGTTGGTAGTTTTGTTTCCCCTTTTAGTGAGGTAACGCGGCGGGCCTTTTCATTAAACAGGGTTGGGATTCCATAAAAGGAGTTAATGGTAGACGCTGTCTTTACCTGCCTCTTTTTATTAATGGACGTGCGATTCAGTGATGCCTCCGTCCAGGGTTTATTAATGGACGTGCGATTCAGTGATGCCTCCGTCCAGGGTTTATTAATGGACGTGCGATTCAGTGATGCCTCCGTCCAGGGTTTATTAGTGGACGTGCGATTCAGTGATGCCTCCGTCCAGGGTTTATTTATTAAGAAACACGAACAGCATACACATTTATTTACACGCAGGGGTTTACATGCGTTTATTAATGGACGTGCGATTCAGTGATGCCTCCGTCCAGGGTTTATTAGTGGACGTGCGATTCAGTGATGCCTCCGTCCAGGGTTTATTAGTGGACGTGCGATTCAGTGATGCCTCCGTCCAGGGTTTATTAGTGGACGTGCGATTCAGTGATGCCTCCGTCCAGGGTTTATTAGTGGACGTGCGATTCAGTGATGCCTCCGTCCAGGGTTTATTAGTGGACGTGCGATTCAGTGATGCCTCCGTCCAGGGTTTATTAGTGGACGTGCGATTCAGTGATGCCTCCGTCCAGGGACGTGCGATTCAGTGATGCCTCCGTCCCGAGATTATAGGTAGACGTGCGATTCAGCGATGCCTCCGTCTACCCCGGGCAGTAGGGACGCCTTCTGCCTGGTTTGTTCACAGGTGTTGTTCACCTTTCGGTGTGCAGAAGTACGAGGTGAGCCGGCTTGTACTTGTGTTGTAACGAGCTCGCTTTGTACAACTGGTGCTGGGCGCCGGATACAGTGTCGGGCAGCCGCTGTCTGCCAGCGTCGGGCAGCAGCCCGCTGCACACAATGCTGAAGACATCTAAGGACTGATGTGTATCCATGGTGAACCAAATCTCGTTTGTTTTATTTGTAAGAGTAAAATTAATGTCGAATCCCAAGCTAGGATTCATATTAAGTTTTTCAACTTGAAACTTTCACAAAGGCTATCCCAGCAGTGATTGTTCAAATTAGTCAGGATTGGTCGTAGCGGTGCATAACACAGCTAATATGTTCCTGAAATGTTGTAATATAAGACAGTGTCACATGGGTATAGACATCGTTTCGGATAACAGTCGGCCTTTGCGACGCAGCGGATAGGCATCAGACTGCGGGTTCGATTACCGCACCAAAGATAAAATGTGATTATACCCATGGTACCAGATGACAGCCGACCTCCGCAACGTAGCGGACAGGCTGCGGGTTCGATTCCCGCACCCAAGACAACTGTTTTGTTGTGTGACTATGAGCTATGTGATTCTGCCGTGTATTTTTGTTACCTAGGAGGTGCGAGATGCTCGTCAGGTACGTCATGCAGGCAGATGGAAGTTGTGAAGTGCAACGACTGAGCAGCGACCCAGGAGTTTTTGAAGAATACACCACAGCGTCGGTGGTACGGAGTGGTAGTAAGAGCCGGCTCCGTCTAGAAACGAATCATTTGCATTGTATTCTTCTAAACTCATTGTCTGTTCTGTAAATACCTACTGTGCTCGGGACGCGCACGCGTCAGGAGAGGCCGAGTTAGGTGTTAATTTTTATTTTAATTTTTATTAATCTTTGCGAACGGTGTTTATAAAATTGTCGTCGGGTAGATACGCCTAAAAATGTATAAAAGAGTGGCGCACGACTCGACAGGGACAGTTCGCATTCAGTCGTCGCGTAGTGAGGACCGTCGTGGTCGTTATTATCGTAGTCAAGCCTTCTGATTGGCTGACCGTTACAGTAGTAGTAATTCTGTCGTAGTTAATCATACTAAGCGTGTATACAAGTGCAGTTAAAGTAAAGCCTACAATTGGTTACTCCTGACACGGGTTTGTTCTCTGTGAATAGAATAAATTGGTTTAAAGTGATCATGTTATTTGTGTTCTATTATTTTTATTATTCATCTCACATTAAATTCCTTAATATACATATTTTACTTATTTTATAATTTGGAACATGGTGCCGTAAAAAAGTACCAGGTTCGCATAAACGTGAAGAGAGTAGCCGTAATTAATAAACAAATGACGATTTAAACATAGAAAAACTTTTTAGGTTGTTTCTTATTTGGAACATGTTGCCTTAAAAAGTACCAGGCTCGCATAGTCGCATGTCGCATGTCGCATGTCGAGTGGACATGTTGCCGTAATTTTGTATTCTCGCATCTTGTTTGGTAAGTTTTCACTTCTGTCGGCACTCCCGGAGTGACACCCGTATTTTTTTATTTTTTTTATTTTGGACTATGCTTACCATCAGGTGTAGTGCAGTCACTTTGCCGTGCTCCGATAAAAAAAAATAGTCATACAAAAGGAATGATTGACGTAAATTCCCAATAGATGGCGTTAAAACTAAATTTATATTTACAATTATAAATTACCCACTTTTTGGAAAGGTATATATAATATATAACCTTGGTAAATGTGATAGAATTGATTAGTGTTTAAGTGAACCACATTAGTCAAACCTCAGTAACCACTATGCCACAGAAAACTGTCGTGAAGTGACATTTTCTATTGCGTCTCGTATAGTGAGCCAGATTTCCGGAGGCTGAAACTCACCCTTACTTTCCCAACACCCATCTCTTTACTTAATGATCGGCGACGCATCTTTCGCATCACTTTTTTTGTGTCTCATATGCTCGTTTGCCAGCCTTCTGCTATAAAAAAATTGCCCGCAACACTACCGGGCGCGAAAGATGGTGACAACCATAGATATAATAAAAAAAAGAAGATGCGTTACGTTCAAGCAATCGCTTACTAAAATACGGTCTTAATACAACTACATGCAAACCCGCTCACTACTACATAAATAATTATTTGCGTGCAATACAATGAAAAGGGAGAAAGAAATACGGCAAAAAAGAGAGTGTGACAGAGACAAGCCTATGCATCACATTCAATTTGAAACAAAAGATTCGGTCATCGCTGGCCGATCACGATCGTTCGAGTGCCGGGGTAGCGTCAACTAATTATTAAATAATTCCGTTTTTTAATTTGAGAAATAAAAATACAAATAAGGTAATAAGAAATATATTGTTACAATTAAATTGTATAATTTACAATTAAGTATTTGATTCAAACACTTGTCAAATGAACACGAAGGCATTGTGATCGAAATCCACTATTTTAATTATAAGAGACGACACGTCCGCACGGTAAACTATTGTCGCATACACTCACAGAGTACATTATTATATAACTGAAACATACACTGGTGAGAAGTGTGTCCATTGGACCTGGTTTGGCCGTCCTATGCGCTGTGAGCCGCTAACGTATCTTCCTGTGACAACGAACGAAGGACGAGCAGGACCACCCATTCCCCTCGTGATTCCCATTTCACGTCATCCTCGCATGCTTATATGGTTGTCGATGAGGACTGACGTATACGGCCCACGATTACTACCCATGCTTTTTGACTTTTCCATCCTTACGTCGAATAACATGAGTAGTAGTAGAGTAATAGATTATGCATATCACTGTTTTACACAAACGAGCTAAATTTTTGGGCACATATATTATATTTTGATAGATGTATTTGGCCGGCAAAGTAAGTACCTATATTGATATAATTAAATAGTTTACGGAGCGATTCGCGCGATCGCAGGTTTTAAATAGCACGAACCGCTCTTTTTTGTAATATACTGTCTCAGATCGGCAGAACCCCATAACAAAACAATAGTACATAATGCTGTGAAAGTAAGCAGAATATATATACTAATCTAGTCGAACCCACATCTTCACAGTTGCCTAATTTTTCTAGTCGCAAATATAGCAGACCTCAATTTACTATAAATTCTCTCGTTGTGTGGACTCTACTGTAAATTAGCATCTACTGTGACTCCAAGGAAAACTGTTGACGGTACAAAGTCTAATGAATTTTTATCTAAAAAAATATTTGATTTACTTTGGTTTTCGCCACGTTCAGAAATAAGTTGTTAGCAGAAAACCAACTAGAAACTAACTTAAGAACTTTATCTGGCTCTACAAGATTCTTATTCTTCCTATATAAGTACCTTAAATATAAGTGATGTATCATCAACAAATAAAACTGCATCCGCCATGTTGCTATCATTTGTGGAAAATCATTAATACTAAACTAATAGTAAATATGGACCCAAGATAGATCCTTGAGGTATGCCTATACTAATAAAAGAGCCCATAGACGTAATATTATCAATGCATACTTTTTGTTTCCGGTCTGTCAGGAATGATGCTACTAATTTTAGTGCTGGGCTACGAGTTCCATAAAATTCAAGCTTCGCAGTAAGAGAGCTGTGAACAACACACTCAAATGCCTTAGAGAAGTCACAGAATACTTCTAAAGCATGCAACGCTTAGAAACTAAATTCACTATTACGAAATTAAAAACGTTGTAAGTACATATGTATATATTTATTTTCCATATTGTTATCCTTACAAGTTGACTATTTAAAAACAGTACAAAGTAGAAAAAAATAATTTAAACGTTATAAAGCGATATATATATATATTTTTTATTGACATTGTTTTATCAAAATCAAAAAACATTTGTATAACAATAAAAGGCAAAATTACAGATCTTAATATTGCTGAAATCATCAGTAGGTACTAAAAGAGCGGTTCTAAAACTTTTAACGTTACGGAACACAACAAATCAGATTTCTAAAAAGAAAAAACATAGAATTTTTTAACTTTTCTATGGAACGCACTTTAGAAATCGCTGTACTAAATTAGTTACGAGAAAAACAACCAATGCAACGCTTCGTTTCAAAATTGTGGTTAAAATATGCTTAAACGAATTAGTACCATATTACACAGATTTTAGTAAAATTGGGCTTATGAACAACCATTAACCTCAAGGGTTGAGGGTCTTGAGGCTGAAAGCTCTGAATAGCATTAACACGTTTAAATAAATAAATAAATAAATAAATACACCCAACAGTCACATACATAGTCCTGACCCCACAGTAAGATACGAGTCTTGTGTCGTGGGTATCAGGAACTACGAGAGACTTTCGGTCTCACAACACCCAGACCCCGAAACAAATCAATGTGGATCACACAAACATTTGTCTCGGTGCGGGGATCGAACCCGCGGCCTCTCGCTTCACAGCCGGCTACTCGCCCGCTGCGCCACGGAGGCTGGAGGAGGAATCACAAACAATTGTGAGACTAGCTACTATATTGTAAGTTTATAGTCAGACATCCCATTTGAAGGACCTGTTTCAGCACCTCTGGGTAAATGATACTTAGGCAGCAAATAAAATATGACACGTTGAAATACAAAATGTGGAAGGTTCCAGTGAAGAGTTCTGGATAAAATCTGTGTGGTAATAAATATCCAGAACTACTAAAATTAACTTTGAAACTTCTTACTTTGTTTAGGTCAATATACCTACATTTGTTGAGCAGCATTTTCGAAGATGAACATCATTAAGAACAAATTTCGATCTCAACTCACTGATGAACATCTTCAGGATTTAATGTCAATAGCTTGCACCAATTTTACTCCTGACTTCAGACAGTTAGCCCGCAACAAAAAAAAAAAATCTCATTGATATCTAAAAATATACGTCTGTTAATTTCCGTAATTACATTTGTTTAAAAATATTTTTTACTATAGAATGTTGTGCAGACCGCGATGGTAATTTTATTTCTTAAAACGGACCCCGAACGAAACTCATAGGAGACCCCTGCTATAGATATACCGAAGGAGAGGGGTAATTGCTACTATACACGTCTCTAAAAATTAGTTGTCATAATCGTTAAAATATTTTAGACGTACTCGAATATTGTGAAATAGGTCTCAAAGCTTACATACAATAATAATAATATAATAATCTTTGAACAGTAAATATCGTGTTTTTTTGTATTGCATATTCAGCGAACCTGTTCCGGAAATACAAACAAAAAATCTACCCTCTTTAAAAATAATTCCTTTGTTTGGACCTGTCACTAAATTCACCAAATACGATTGATTAACTAAAAGGTGGGTAAAGGTTTACGTTTCTGAAGCACATATAGTGATGCACTGTTACATTCCCATTTTTCTACAGACCTTTTTTAGTCATAACCATTAAAATAAGGTTGTCTGGTAGAGATCGCTCTTGGCGATAAGACCACCTGTTGACTTAGTTACAAGTTTCTTTGTACTGTTCCTTATAATGTTGTTCAATATAGAGTTATCAGCATTTTTTTTAAGTCAGGTTGCAAGGTTTGGAAATATTTCTAAGCCGAACTGGCTGCCGGTAAAACATATGCTTCTGCCAGAGCAGAAGCATATGTTTTACCGCAAGATTTGCTGTTTGCGCTGGCAAAAGCACTTGCTCTACTACCGGATCCGTTGCCTGCGCCGGCACCAGCACCTGCTCCACTACCACCGGATCCACCGCCTGCGCCGGCACCAGCACCTGCTCCACTACCACCGGATCCACCGCCTGCACCGGCACCAGCACCTGCTCCACTACCACCGCATCCACCGCCTGCACCGGCACCAGCACCTGCTCCACTACCACCGCATCCACCGCCTGCACCGGCACCAGCACCTGCTCCACTACCACCGGATCCACCGCCTGCACCGGCACCAGCACCTGCTCCACTACCACCGGATCCACCGCCTGCGCCGGCACCAGCACCTGCTCCACTACCACCGCATCCACCGCCTGCACCGGCACCAGCACCTGCTCCACTACCACCGGATCCACCGCCTGCGCCGGCACCAGCACCTGCTCCACTACCACCGCATCCACCGCCTGCACCGGCACCAGCACCTGCTCCACTACCACCGGATCCACCGCCTGCGCCGGCACCAGCACCTGCTCCACTACCACCGGATCCGCCGCCTGCGCCGGCACCAGCACGTGCTCCACTACCACTGGATCCGCCGCCTGCGCCGGCACCAGCACCTGCTCCACTACCACCGGATCCACCGCCTGCGCCGGCACCAGCACCTGCTCCACTACCACCGGATCCACCGCCTGCGCCGGCACCAGCACCTGCTCCACTACCACCGCATCCACCGCCTGCACCGGCACCAGCACCTGCTCCACTACCACCGGATCCACCGCCTGCGCCGGCACCAGCACCTGCTCCACTACCACCGGATCCGCCGCCTGCGCCGGCACCAGCACGTGCTCCACTACCACTGGATCCGCCGCCTGCGCCGGCACCAGCACCTGCTCCACTACCACCGGATCCGCCGCCTGCGCCGGCACCAGCACCTGCTCCACTACCACCGGATCCACCGCCTGCGCCGGCACCAGCACCTGCTCCACTACCACCGGATCCACCGCCTGCGCCGGCACCAGCACCTGCTCCACTACCACCGCATCCACCGCCTGCGCCGGCACCAGCACCTGCTCCAGTACCACCGGATCCGCCGCCTGCGCCGGCACCAGCACCTGCTCCACTACCGGATCCACTTTTGCCGCCTTTACCGCCCTGTTTACCCTGAGCGTCATGGTCATAGTATTTTCTCCATGCGGATTCTTGGTAGTGTCGTCTCCACGGTGTAGACTGAACTGTAGCTACCAGGACCACCATAAATCCAAAGATCTGCACAAATATTATTTCCCTTTAATTATACTGCACATAGTAAACCTAAACATTTGGTTAAACACACGTTTTAATATGATGAGAATTTCGTTCTATAAGTTTCACGATTTTAAAAATGAGATGGCAAGTCTAGACCTACAATCTAGATAAATAATCAACCATAAGTTGACATACGATACGATTTGATACTAACTTCACTATATCATTTCGAACGGTGAGTAAGATTTCCAGAGGTCCAAACCCCCTTCCCAATTTATTATCCCTTTTCTTTAAGGTCGGCAACGCTTAAACCGACCTTAAAGGAAAGGGATAATTAAGGGATTGGGAAGGGGTGGCGAATTTGGGCCTCCGGGTACCTCACTCACCATACGAAACAGCACAGAATGTGTTGCACCATCGTATTCCGATACTACTAGATTCCTCGATTAATTCTAGAAGAAGTGACATGATATTATTTTGGAGCACAGACGTTGTAGAAGATATATCGGTTTGGAGGTTATAATTGAACCATCTAGCAGCTATTTAACTTAATCAATAGCTTTAACTAGCGAATCTTGAGCGGTGACGGTTAACAGCTAAAGATATGACGTCATCTAACATTTGTCAAATGGTGCAACTCATTTTTTTGCTTAACCGGTACTTTAACATCTTTTTCACACCTAAACTAAGTTGGTGCAATCCAGCGTCAGTGCCGCCTTTAACTTTAACTTACTGTTATATTCAATAAATTGTCACACATGATGTTTCTTAAATGAATAATGACAAAGTCAAGTTAAATGGCGGCTGTCCTGACAACATACAACCTAATGCGTGGGAGGTATCGAATAGTTTTTTTTAATTTGATTGAAAGACGAAACGAGCAAGGCGCTCGCCTGATGCTAAGCACCACGCCTGCCCATAAACAGAAACAGCACCACACAGAACTTTGAATTACAGAGCACTGCATGGTACTGAACTGCGCTCGTCACCCCGAGACATAAGGTGTTAAGTCTCATAATGCCCAGTAATTTCACTGGCTTCAATGTCCTTCAAACCGCAACACAACAGTGCTTACACACTGTTGCTTGGCGGCAGAAATAGACAAAGCGGTGGTACCAACCCAGACGGCCTCGCATACGAGGGACTTACAATGGGAAACGAAACTGTACCACTATGCGATGGCATGGAAGGGCATTTCAAACTTGCCTAACATACACATCAGAAAAAGGTGTCAACACTAAAACAAAAAAAACTTATATTAAGTGACGGATTCAAGCACCGACACATTTAATTTTTTTCGTAACTTACCAAAGCAAATTTCATGTTGATAGCCTTGCTTGAATCTTGTTATGGTTGAGTGTAAAATGTTACTGTATATAGATATTTAACTGCGCGATCTTTATATAGACGGGTGATTATCCGGTTGAAAATGGTAAAAATAGAAACAAATTTATAGTAGAATCAAACCCATTGTAAAAGGAAGAGAATACAACAAAATTGATAGGAAAAATAAATTAACGGCGATCTGAGGTCGGGAAGTGGGAAGGGGGGGGCTTTTAAGGGTAAAAAACGGTTTATCTCGATTTCCGGAAAAACTACAAGTCCTATGGAAAAAAGTTAAATCGCAAAGTTGTAGGTAATAAAAAGATCTACAACTTTTGTATACACACTTTCTTCACATAACCTCAAAATATATGTGAAAAATTCAAATAACCAAGTTTTTTGTTTTTATTTTTATCTATTATAATAAATCATTTTTTTTCACGAAATTTGGTGAAAACTTACCTTTTTGTATCCCAAATACACTGTAATTTTTTTGATTTAAAATATTTATTTTTGCACCTTATTTTGACTTAATATCGAAAAAGCAGCCTAATTTTCAAACGAAAATTCTCACGTCAAAATATGAGCTTTTTTAAAAAAGTCTGTTGGCTTCTTGTTCATTGAATTCTCTACTTTCTGATGGTGTAAAAAAATATATACATTACTATGGTAAATGTGCTCAGAAAATGTAAAGTTATAAGTTAATATTTAATAAGACATATCTACAATATTTTGAGTAAGTTGTAGAATCTTCTTTAAATTATATGCGTAGATGCCTCTTTATTGTTATTTTAATATAACTTATATACCTGAGTGATCTACGGAAAATTTTAGCCCATCATAAAGAAGTGGGGAAGGGGCTAGGTGGGTCTGGGCCTTACTACCTGTTATTTAGTAGTTCGTTTCTTTGCATTTTCTGAGCACATTTACCATAGTAATGTATATATTTTTTTACACCATCAGAAAGTAGAGAATTCAATGAACAAGAAACCAACAAACTTTTTTAAAAAAGCTCCTATTTTGACGTGAGAATTTTCGTTTGAAAATTAGGCTGCTTTTTCGATATTAAGTCAAAATAAGGTGCAAAAATAAATATTTTAAATCAAAAAAATTACAGTGTATTTGGGATACAAAAAGGTAAGTTTTCACCAAATTTCGTGAAAAAAAATGATTTATTATAATAGATAAAAATAAAAACAAAAAACTTGGTTATTTGAATTTTTCACATATATTTTGAGGTTATGTGAAGAAAGTGTGTATACAAAAGTTGTAGATCTTTTTATTACCTACAACTTTGCGATTTAACTTTTTTCCATAGGACTTGTAGTTTTTCCGGAAATCGAGATAAACCGTTTTTTACCCTTAAAAGCCCCCCCCTTCCCACTTCCCGACCTCAGATCGCCGTTAATTTATTTTTCCTATCAATTTTGTTGTATTCTCTTCCTTTTACAATGGGTTTGATTCTACTATAATTTAATTATGTTTCAAATTGGAAAATCACCGGTCTAATATAGTATTATCGTCATTCTAATTATACAAAGAAAATTAATTTATTTCATCAAATAAAACTTTTGTTTGCATTATTAGTCTTGAAACAATAAAATTGTTTTCTATAAATATATATAAATCATCAACGTGTTAGCTTAGGATAATTTATTTGTTTTCACATCTGTTCAATCATCAAACAATTGTTTGTTTATGTTTTATTAGAGTTCTCTAGACTGTTCATGAAAAATAAAAGTATGACTCTTAAAGTGTTAGAAGGGTTCTGTAGCGACCACACAGTACAAAAATATATTTATTATTTTTCCTATGTGTGAGTGTGTGCGTGTATGTATGATTGTGTATGTGTGTGTGTGTGTGTGTCTATAGTTGTGTTTAGTTTCGGTCCCTATTATACCACTGATGGCACAATGTGTAACAAGGTTTTTCACAGGATCCCGTTCCCGGGGAATCCCTGGCTTGATTTATTCATGATCTTTTTTACACATAGTGCTTAATTCCCTAGTGCAATGTAATCATCTAGTGCTTCTTCCCTCTCCGAAGAGGTGATGATTGATTGATTCAGGTGATTCAGGTGACCACGGATGAACTGATTGTTTGTCGGTGGTCGCTAGTTTTTTGGACTGCACTGCGCTTAGCATCAGGTGTAGTGATTTATACTTTAATTTTGCATGACGCAGTGGCCCCATAGAATCCCTTCCCCTCTATCACGTATGTATAATGTAGCGACAGTCAAGTAGTAATGCAGAGGCCTGCAATTGAGCAGGTGAGCACCTGATGGTAAGTAATCTTCGTCGCTCATCAACACTCACAATACTAGAAGATGATGCGTGTCATTTAAAAAGACAGAAAAGGATCAGGAAACGGTGATTGAAATTTGAGTTTTTTTTTATACTGTCACGGGAAATTGACTACACTTCATCTGGTGTGAATATAGTGCAGTCCATTTGACAGTCCAAATAAGACGTCGACGGCATGGCCGAGAAACATTGTGCCCTTCTACGGGCGGCAGAAATATACCGGCCTGAAGTTATTAGGTACATATACACTTGCCCCCTTATTGCAAAACGTAGACTAACTTTCATCTTCGTGTGTCAACCAGTTTGTATAGGTCAGTATGGAAACCAATTGTTATAAACCCAGGTTAGTCTAAGGTAGTGGTCCTCACACTTTTCTAGTCAAGGGCCACATAGTACAATGTGAGGTATTACTGCGGGCCGCACATTCGTGTGTCGGGTAGTTGACACCACATATTTTTATGTGTTCATATTTGTGTCTCGCGTTCTTCCATATAATTAACTTCATGTGCTAAATCAGTTTTGATAATATTGTCATTGTCTACAAAAAATATTGTTATGTCCTGCGCCGCACAAATATCTTCCATGAGCCGCTGTTTCACGACCACTGGTCTAAGGCATGGAATTATTATGCCATATTATGTACTATCGTAAAACGTCAGGTTATAATAAGGCCGCTGTATATTGAGCATTACGATTTAAAATAAGAAAGTACATAGTTAGGGACCGTAATAGGACCATATTATATTATAGGACCGTCAAGGGTGGCGCGATCTTGGAAAGGCCTATGTCCAGCAGTGGACGAATCTAGGCTGATGGATGGATGGATGGATGGATGGATGGATGAATGGATGGATGGACATAGTTCAGGCTTGTCAACGAATGTTGTTTTTAATTCTTATTTGCTAATAACTCATTTCTATTCTATTAGTATAAATAGTATGCAATTTAAATATATTGCATTTGACATTGTTTCGTTATTTAAACAGCTTACTTTAGATCAAATAAATAGAAATTATATAGAGAGACATTTGAATGATATACTTATGTCGGTGACTTACAGCAATAACCCATCGTTTTAATGACATAAGGTCAACGATGATACAAAATACATACATGTCTAAAACGTAGAAATAAGCTTACGCCTTTATCCAAAGGGGTAGGCAGCGGTGCATTTACAACTAGTGTACCCACATTTCGCCATTTATTTTCGTCCCATAATGTGATTGGCGGCGAGCCGATTGCCATACCGAGCAATTCATCTGTGTTTTTTAGAAAAACTATACAATATGTGATTTCCCGAACTGATAATTGAATCCAGTACCTCACGGTTCTCAACCTTATTAAGCTCGAATACTGATACGCTACTCAGCGGTTGACTGTCTAATGCAGCGATTCTTAAAGAGGGCTCTGTCTAAAAGTCATTAGAGTACCGCTAATCAGTTGAATTTGTCATTGAATACGACAAACGTCTGGTCGGCTTCATAAAATATCCGACCATATTGAAGATGAATTTATACACAGATTATATGGTCAGTGGAAAGGCAAAAATACCAAAGTGCCAATACGTGGACTTTACGCTGGAGCATTTTACAGTTGTTTTTAACGATAAAATTTCATAATAATTATATTAGGGAAAAAAATAATTCAATAAAAAAAATAGTTTAACAAAAATATATATTTTTTTGTGAATCACACAAACATTTGTTCGGTGCGGTAATCGAACCTAAGCCTCTCACCTCCCGTGACTAACAAGCACCCAAATTTTTACAAACCCACAAACATCGAAACTTGCACATTTATAATAGTAATAGGACAGTAAAAGATAGGATAGTAACAGGACTATCAGAGGCTTTTAGGTTGTAATTACAGTATAAAGCAGGTTTTAACATTTAAAATAAAACATCACATGTAAAAAAAAAATATTTTAATAATACAACAATAAATAATAGTCATACAAAAGGAATGATTGACGTAAATTCCCAATAGATGGCGCTAAAACTAAATTCATATTTACAATTATAAATTACCCACTTTTTGTAAAAGGTACATAATTTATAACATTGGTAAATGTGATAGAATTGATTAGTGTTTAATTATAAGTGAACCACATTAGTCAAACCTCAGTAACCACTATGCCACAGAAAACTGTCGTGAAGTGATATATTCTAGTTTGCCAGCCTTCTGCTTTAATGAAAATCGCCCGCAACACTACCGGGTGCCGATGATGACAAGAAACGGAAGACGAGCAGGACCACACACTCCCCTCGTGATTGCCATTTCTCGTCATCCCCGCATGCTACAGCCCACGATTACTACATGCTTTTTGACTTTTCCATCATCCATCGAATGACATGAGTTTGTAAGGCCTAAACACTGAGTAGGGTTTGGGTTTACTTTTTCATTTGCGTGCGTCATTTATTTTTATGCGACTTTTGAATGAAAAATGACCACACTCACGCCTATATCGGGTAGACGGAGACTATTGAGTGCAACAAACTACGATCCTGTTACGCCTCCTTCGCCTCTTCCACATTAATACATCACGTATATTTTCGCCGGTTGAGGGTACTCGTCACGTGCCCTGTTTGAAGATCATGTATTTAACCGGCATTCGTTCTCGGGCGTCCTCTTCTGACCCTCCCATTCACATTCGCACGATAAATACTTTTTTTTTATCCTGGCTCGGCAAAGTAACTACGCTACACCTGATGGTAAGTGTAGCGCAATCCAAGAAAAGTGCCGACCAACGATACCGGCCTGCCAAAGGGCCAAGGGGGAGGGGAAGGAAAAAGGGATGGGAAGAGGGTTAGGATCAGGGGGCAAGCCCCCTGGGGAGAACCGGATATACACTGGCTGACCCTGGAACGCGACCCACGCAAGGCGGGCCACTATGGCAGGTTTTAGCACCAGTGTACGGTGGTCGCTATCCGGTCGGATACAAGTATCCTCCCACCAGCAAAAGTGGTCTTTTATCCATCATGAAATATGTAGTAATTCATTTCTGGCATTTCGGGGCCCCTGGGCATGTTCTGCACATGTCATTAGGATAAGTACCTGGATGCCCACTTGCGTTGTGAATTCAATCTATGACGGTAAATCTACAATTATTACAATCTAAAATCTCACTGGTACTAAAACAGGTTTGTTGTAAAACCAACAAGCTACAACTATACCCCACATAGTGGGAACAGCAGAGAGATAACATTTCGCCTTGAATACGCATGTTACAAATAATTTCAGGCTTTCGCGATTTGTATACATATTTTATTATTTATTTATTTTAATATATAATAAGTATTTATACCTTCAAAATACTACGCGGCTAATGCCCGGTTCTGAAAGGCTGATTAATGTCGAAATTAACTAATCACCTGTCAAATCTCATGTCAAGTGTAAATTGAGTTTCTAGAAGCGCGGTCAACGCTTTCGATTTGACACACCTGTTAGTTAACAAGGCATTCAAACTAATATGAAAAAGTCACATGTAAAACGCTATTTTGGGTTTCTGGAAGATTCATAGATAACTAGCTTTTGCTCGCGGCTCCGCCCGCGTGATCTGCTTTTTCCCGGATAAAAAGTAGCCTGTGTCTTATTCTGATGTATAAGCTATATTATTGTAAAGTTTCATTAAAATCCATTCAGTAGTGTTTACGTGAAAGAGTAACAAACATACATCCATCCATCCATACTTACAAACTTTCGCGTTTATAATATTAGTAGGATTCTGTCGTCGAATAGTGTGTCAATTACTAACAAGCGAATGTTCGGTAATAAAATTAGTGAATAATACATTTTTCACTAATTAACGTTTCAGAAACTAGAATTGATTTGCCAGCGCTGTCAAAATCAAAGTTCTGTTAGTTGAATGTTGATTTGATCAGCCTTTGAGAAACTGGACGTTAAACCCGTTTAAACAAATAAGTATTACTATATTTACAAGGTGGTAGGTTCCTCGTATGCGAGAGGCCGTCTGGGTTGGTACCACCGCTTTGTCTATTTCTACTGCCAAGCAAGAGTGTGTAAGCACTGTTGTGTTTCGGTTTGAAGGACATTCAAGCAAAGATTACGTAAACAAACCCCTGCAAAGCGTGAGGAAGGGGGTGCAGCGCTAGCGCCTTTGAATTTGACCCATTTATCATGATTACTGGTGTTTTACTGTTAGAGAATGCCACTGACATTAAGTCCGCCTTTATACATGTTTTGTATATAAAGTTTAAATAAATAAAATAAGATAAATAAAGAAAATCTGATTTTTTTTTTAACTCAACAGTGACACACATAGTCTTGACACCACAGTAAGATACAAGTGTTGTGTAGTAGGTATCAGGAACTACGAGAGACTTTCGGTCTCCAAACACCCAGACTCCGCGACAAATATTTATGGATCACACAAATGTTTGTCTTGTTGCGGGGATCGAACCCGCGGCCTCTCATTTCACAGCCGTCTACTCGCCCGTTGCGCCACGGAGGCTATTCATTTTATTATGCTAAAGTCATTAACTTAAATCTATACCTATAAAATAACATGTCCTGACTGACTGACTGATTCATCATCGCCGAGCGCAAACTATCAAGGCTACAAGCATGAAATTCGGACTGTATATTCTTTTTTTTATGTAGGCACCCACTAAGAAAGGATTTTAGAAAATTCCACCCCAAAGGGGTCAAAATAGGGGATGATAATATGTATGAAAGTCCGTCATTTTGAAAGTTACATAAACACAATTTTGTATTTCGGTTATTGGCGTAAAACAAATAAATACGTGTTTCAGGAATTTTGGAAATTTTAGTTAATAAGAGATGAAAAGGGGGTGAAAGTTAATGCGAAAGTAAGTTTGTTTGTTACGCTTTCACGCCTAAATCACTGAACCGATTTTAATGAATTTATCTACAGGGATAGATGGGACCCTGGAGACGGTTACAGGCTACTTTTATCCCGGAAAATGCTGTTCACGCGGGCGGAGCCGCGAGCAAAAGCTAGTCAATAATAAATCTTTAAATTGTTAATATTTATTTTTATAATTCTGGAAAGTCAATGTCTGGACATTAAAAGAGGCCATAACCCATGAGTTTGTTTCGGCATTTCTTCTCATGGCTAGCCAAGAAATGCCGATAAAAGATAAAAATAAAACGAATCTAGTATAAAGAATGTTGACATGTAAAAGTGATATTTATGATCCAATTTGCAGAATAAATGATTTGAATTTGAATTTAAATTTTAATTTGAATAATTAAACGTTCGATTCTGCATAATCGTACACATGGGATATACAGTGTACTTTATCTATGATTTATGTTTTTTTTAAAATACGGAATTTAACCTACATAAATTTAATGTATTTAGCAAAATAAATTTAATATCTCAATTTTAAATTAATGTGGCCTGAACTCTTACTGCATATTGGCATCCATTTGATCCATGACCTTGACCTGAGCTTGAGTGTCCCTAGTGCGAGTTTTTCGACAGCTGTCATGTCATCCGTATTTACGAATGACAGCTGCATACATCGCCGGTAGCTGATCGTATTAAAAACCTATAGCTTTATAATTTTTTCTCATATACAAATGACTAGTACCTCGTACTAATTTCACAGGTCAGTTAAGGTTTGACGGGACCTTATATACGAGTAATTGATTAATTAAATCTCATCTTAATCGTCATGTTAACTGATTGCGATACATCAGTGTATTTACAACGCGAACGAATCGAAGCAGCATACAAGCATGCTTTTTAATAATTTGCATTCAAAGCGATCAGTATTTATTTCCACTTCGTTATTGGAAGTTAGAGAATTTTCTATCATTCCGGATGGTCGTTGTGACGCAATTTCTCATGCAGGACCCCTGTAATAAAGTAAATGTCATTTATATTGTTGAAGTGAAACTCTTTATCGGCGTTGGAAAAAAAAATACCGTCACATTTTTCGGTTACGCGTCACATTTTTTCGTTACGCGCCATCTTTTTCTTGCCCCTACCACGGTCGATTCGAACGAAGAGTACTTTATCCAGCGGTATAATTAATTGTATTATTTGTATTCATGTCTATGATAATAACAGCCTTTTGTTTAAACTTTATCTAATTTAACTTTATTTAAGCAATTTCTATAAAGTTGCATGTAGTAGATCATTGTCCAAAAAATAAGGTCATAAAGAAGTTTCAGTTCTTACGTGTGTACACGTACACATTTTTTTTTACTGCAATAGCCGACAAATAACCTGATGATACGACGTCCACCGTCCACTAATTACCTACAATACCAGAAACACATTTGTCTACATTGGAGGTTCCCAGACATTGTTTCTCATAGACCACTTTCAAAATTTAGCTGGTTCCGGTGGACCCCCTGCAGCTACATTTCTACCATATTCCCAAAACTTTTGCTGCTTCTTAAAACATTATCTGCCTACATTGATAGGTGAAGTCAAGCCAACATTTTAGTTCTTCACTATCGAAAGCAGATACATTTTCGTGGTCCTCCGCTTACGTGAACCTTGATTTTTTTGTCTCGCCAACGTAGAAGAGTCTCCCGTCGACCCCTGGGGGTCCCCCTGGACCACTTTGGGAAACTAAGGGTCTACAGCAGTTTTTCCCAAACTTTTTTAGGCCATGCTTCACCTTAAATTTTTTTTGTTAAATTTGACACCAATATCTAGCATTGCATTTAAATAACCCAAAGCGAAAGGGTTAAAGTCGTATTGAGTCCATTTTTAAATTGCCCCCCTTAACTATCAAATTGCCCCCCTGTGGAGCGTGGGCCCCACGTTGGGAAACACTGGTCTACAGCATAGATAGGCCAGCCTGACCAGGTTATTAGCACCATATCACATAAAATCTACGTAAAGTAGCTGACTGTTCTGTACAGATTACCGGAGGACCACATCTCCCTGTCTTTCTCAATCCCCCCATTCCTTTCCTTTAAAGACGGCAACAAATCTTACTAAAATCGTCAGCGTCCGGACACTTCCTCATGTGTTCCATGATGAGTAGTTTGAGCATGGCCCTCTCTGCTAGCAGTTTCTCGTTTTCCTCCTTCAACTGTTGGTTCTCCTGCGTCTGTTGAACCCAGGCTTCTTTTAAACGCGCCCTGGAATCAATCAGATATCTTTTTATACTGCATCTGGCATCTACACTGAGCATGAAGTATAGTGCAGTCCAAATATATATATTTTTATTTGATAGGATGACGAGACGAGCAAGCCGCTCGCCTATTGGTAAGCGCCAGGCCTACCCATAAACAGAAGCAACACAACACAGAACTTTGAATTACAGAGCACTGCATGGTATTGAACTGCGCTCGTCACCCCGAGACGTAAAATGTTAAGTCTGATAATTCCCAGTAATTTCACTGGCTTCAATGTCCTTCAAACCGAAACACGACAGTGCTTTCACACTGTTGCTTGAAAACATTTCCCATGTCTTCTATGAGACAGTGGTAACGTTCGAGCCGGCCCACTCATGCTGTAGACCAAACTATCTACAGCGTGGCTCTACCACTCATAAAATCGTACAGGCATAGTTTAATTATTCATGAGCGAAACTTTTATTTTACATTCGGGTTCTAAGCGATTTTCCATAAAAGCTCCTCCCTAAATCTCTTCATAATTTTTAGACACTAGATAATAACACAAATTATTGTGCTTTTCAATGCAACGGGTCACACTGCCCAATGCTAGAGTGAGATAGCATGCATTTTTGACTCCGCCCACCGAAGACTTTGAACCATCGCGTAGACTAGCATACCCTTAAGACATCAGAGTCGTCGAAGAATATTTAACTCCTTAATACGTCTAAGTTTAAGTGCAATTAAAAAAATCATACCTGTATCTCCTAGAAGCGGCGCATTTACTTTCCATGTCACTAAACCTCTTATCCTTATTACAATTAGCATCAACACCATTTGTACTACATCTTCCTGCTGGTCCCAGACTATTTCCCTCTTTCCCCCCTTTTTCACTAACCAAATGTCTTCTCTTTGCCGGCCTTTTAGTAACTTTCGTACTTTTCAATGGTGCTATGGGTATTTTTGGTACCACTGGTGGTGCAGGAGGACTTACTAATGTGACAGGTATCAAAGTCCCTGTTGTTATTGGTACTATATTTGACACTACAGGTACTGAGTTAGTATTATTGTTTACTAAACACATTTTCTGCACAACAGGTTTATCTTTCTCTTTTAAAACTTCTTTCAATTTCTCTTTAGCGTTATTTCGCCGTTCGTTTTCTTCAACCGAACGCATCCTGACTTGCCTTCCGTTGGGCAGTTTGATTATAACTTCGTAATTATCATTTTTGTCATCATCAGATTTTCTAGTGTCATCTTTACATAAATCATTTGTTAAGCTATCTACAACATATTCTATTGATTTTTGACTCATAATCGGTGGTATGTCTGGCAGTTGTAATTTATTAGTGTCTGTCAGTAACACATCTTTTGATATATTGTTTTTGACTATAGTATCTTCGTATATTAAAGTCTGTATCGAGTTTTTCTGCATGTGTTCTGTTTTTGTTTCTGTCTGTACTTTTGTCGCGCTGTTGTATGATATGCAGTCTTTTCTGACGCCATCTTTGAGGAATTCATCTGTTTTGGGATCATCATGTTTTTCCACCACCCTGCTGATTGTTGTAACTTCGTTTGTCAGTTTTGATATCGTTGTTGTTTCGAACTCTTTGATTACTCCTGATTCGTCACTGGACGATCTGAAGTCAAAATATAGAACTATTTGAAATTAAAATAAGTATTGTAATATTCTTTTTTAATCCAAATACAATGCTAGTATAAAATACAGAATTATTTTTCTTTTTAATTCAATATTACGAAAAACTGGATAAAATTTATCATAGATAACAGACTGCCTCAGTGGCGCTGTTGTATTGCGGACGCAGTACAACTGCTATCTTAAGGTCTCGGGTTCGAACCCTGCGTCAGGTTAAATGATATTGGATTTTTCTATCACGAAATGCTCAGTATGGGCCCGGAGTCAGGAATTGTGCCCGGTATCTTAGAACGGAAATACGCTCGGCGAAATGTGAGTGTTCTGGTTACACCACTGCCTACCCCATCGGGGATTACATGCGTGAGTGCGTATATAACAACAGACCATACCTACTGATGGTAATATTCCTCTGGTTATTAGTGGTACTGAATAGAGTGGCATCTCCGGGATCCAACAACGGGAACATCTGCGGCGTGTGCAGCTCATCCGATGACGAGGTCGTTGTTATTGTGTTCTCCAATGATAATAGATTGTGTCTGAAAATTTAACGATATTTTAATGCTGTGTTTCCCAACTTGGGACCCACGCCCTACAGGGCAATTTAAAAATGGACTCTACACGACTTTAACCCTTTCGCTTTGTGTTATTTAAATGCAATGCTAGACAATCAATATCAATGACAAATTTAATAAAAAAAATGTTAAGGTGGCCTAAAAAAGGTTGAGAAACATTGTTTTAATATGTACAAACTATCAATTTAAATACCACACAGGCCGCATCATGAGGCCCAGTGATATGCAGGTGGTTGGATGTAATTACATACAAAGGATTCCTAAACACTTGTGAATCCATCTATATGGATGTCTTTTCCAGTATCCTATGTAGTATCCTATTTTAGTCATGGTAAACTTCATCCAAATTCGTTAAGCCGTTAAGGCATAATTTCTTAACTAACATCCTAATTCACATATTATTTACAACATACAAATTTTGACATTTATTAGATGGATTTTTTTGATAGCATAAAACAAGGTTAGAAGTCACTTATGTGTGTAGAATTCACATAGTCTCTGCTACATCAAGCTGAAATTTAATGTTCTGGACAGTAATAGTTTCATTTTAATTTTCAATTATTAATTACTACAGTACATAATAATCTCAGCTGTTGTGTTTCGTGTGGTGTATGAGATTGCCGCCTTTTCTTCATCTGGCATTGATGGTGTCTATGGGTGGCGATGACCACTTACCATTAGGTGACCCGCTCGCTCTGTAGCCCCTGCTCTCATAAAAAAAATGTAAGGTCTGTATTTACTTTGAATATATGCATAATTACTCAATCCAAGTATATATATGGCACTTACTTGGTCTCCATGGCCCGTTTGAAACCCTCCTCAAATGGGTTAACATTCTGCAAGTCCTGGAACAGACCAACTTCCTCACAATTCCTGATGAAACGGGTTGGCGTCGGAGTTTGATCAGCTGGAATTTAATTAATAACATTTTAATAAACATTGACCATAACTATGCCTTGTAAATTTATAAAAATTATATTAGACACCCTTAACAATAAAGAATTGTTCCTTGACATAGTATTGAGACATTTACAATGAATATTGGTACTTTGAAATATCCATGGAAATATACTAAGAACCCATGTTTTCTTAATATACAAATAACATCTCTACACTTTACCATTATACGGGACTGTATTTTAAATCATTTAGATATTGATATTTGTGCAACATCTATAGTTTCATTTAAGATCCCCCAAATCATTACAGCATATTTAAAATTTCAAAGCACTTAGTAAACAACAATTATAATAAAATACCCAAAGTCGCACACATAGTCCTGTCCCAACACTACGATAATCCGGTATTGAGGGTATCAAGAACTATCAGGAATTGCGGTCTTACAATATAAACCCAATATAATCAATTAAACCATGACTAAACAGCAAGCTACGAAGTCTTCCTCCAAATTGACCCATAATGTAAACAAAAGATGTTTAATAATAAACAAATATTACCAACAAACGCTGCTTTCTGCTCCATGCCGAGTTGGAGAACCATGTCGTGCTTCTTCGTGTGCACATGCAGGTGATCCTCATTCGTGAATGTCATGCCACAGCCGGGGATCGTGCAGGCAAAGGGTTTTTCCGGCTCCACCATGGTTATTATTTAGCACCACCAAAAACTTAGACTTAGTAACATAAACGACGAGTATTTGTTGTGAACTGTGTGATATTATTACACTTTCTCGTTTGGGTTTGCCGTTTATAACATCTTTTATATTACAATAGCAATTTAATGTACAAAAAATGCAAAACAAATCTGGTTTTGATGAGGATATGGGAAATTGAAAGTGAATTCGTTCCATTGAAGTGTTATCATTATTGTCAGAAAGTGATAGCTTAGTATTTTGGTCATTTAAAAGATAAAGACAGTGTATGTTATGCTAAATTTATGAAACAGGAACATTTGATGGTTGACAGAATTCATTCAGCGATTTTCTTCTAATCCTTTGGAAGAATGCGCAAAGGAATTACAGTTCAAACTGCCTTCAATCGTTTAGTGTTCTTAACCTGTAGTATATTTCAGCGTTTTTGCCGTGTAGATCATAGTTCTTAAATGTTTATCCAGGGAGGACAAAACAAAATCAGTCAATATTTACACAAAATTCATTAATATTAAAATACAAGCACTCTTTGAATTTCACTTTTAGACACATTTGGATACATTCCTATCTGCTCTCATCTCAATAACTTTGTCCATTTCTTTGCATCTTAAAATAATATTTATAGGTGATTTAATTAAAGTATAGAATCAAAATGTATTTTAAAGAAACCAACTTTAATCATTAAGAAACAAAACAAAAAATTATAAAATTAAATAACGCAGTACAATGTAACGACAAATATATTTTTTTAATAATGATTATATTTGGTTATAGAATAATATTCATTTCTTACTTAAGTTTGAATTACGTATATTAACATTTAGTTTGCATGTCTTGATCAAATATATCATCAGTTTATCCCTAATAATGGACATAATCGGTACCTAATTTAACTTAGGATTGAATGTAGCGAGATTTTTTACATTATTTGAAAAGTAAGAAGTATATTTTTCTTGTGAATAGCCATGGATCTTCAGTTGATGAGGCTGATAGGGTCCAGATTCTTTGATGAGTCCCCTCTCGAAAAGAGGATATATCGTGGACCTCTTCTTCCTAGGCGATTCTTGCATTTGCTGAGTAGGGTATGGGTCTACGTATCGGCGGCCGCTAATATCGCTGCCATCCGCTGTCGGGAAGATCGTTGGCTAGATTAATGAAATATTTAGTTTAGGTTTACATCATTATAAAAAGATTTAGAGACATTTAATGAAGAACGAGATAATAAAGGTCTTTGGAATAGACCCAAAATTAATAAATTTATTTCTTTAATGTCCTCTGAATATATAACGTTTGTCAGCTATTTTTATTAGATTTATGATGAACAATACCATAATCCATTGATAACACTCAATTACATTGGATCTAGGTTTCAGTGGACTATGGTACCTGATTCTGCTTGCCTGCTCCTCGGCTGTTAAAGATGCCGGGCGCTGGTTGACTTTGGGGCTCTCCACCGACAGTATTCTGCTGGATAGGTCCCATGCCCACTACTGCTGGATTGGGCTCGTTCTGCTGTCCTTTCCATGGCCTAGAAACACAGTGTGTTTAGTGATGAAGTAATATATGCAGCAGTATTATATTTGCCAGATTTGTGTGCGCATATATCAGGACAAAAAAAAAACAAATCATATTATTTTAGCAAAAAATATATTTTTTATTGCCTCTAGCAATAGATTTACCACTCAACAATTCCAATAGGTTTGCCTACTCAATAATTCTGAACAGGACATAATATCGAAAGTTGGACTTTGAATTCAACTGAAAATACTTCTACTGCCTTTGTACTGACGAAAGAATATATAAAAATAATCGCGAATTCCGGGACTGTAAAGTGAAATTACTGGACACGAGACAAGGCAGCCTATTCGGGACAATCCAGGACTTCGCGGACGTCTAGCAATCCTAACAAATTGTAATATTGTCCCAATTTATAAGGATCTTACTTGTCAGGGAATAATTCTCCGGGCTGGCCTCTGGTCTGGACGATTCTTTCTCCGTTGATTTCAACCACACATCTGAGGCGGGCACAGCAAGTCGGAAATTCTGGAAGAAATTATCGCAGTTGGATATAAGTCGAAAAAAAAACTAAAACAAAGCATTTAAGATTATTATCACTTTACTTACCAACGTTTTCATCTTCTATGTACTCGTGACACTCTAGCGCGTTTTCAGGTATTTTTGGTTTTCGGCAACTATTAAATGTTTAGGATTTATTAGTTTTGCAGTTTCCTTAGTACATTAAATATGGATAATATGATTTAAAATATTAAGGTAACAAAGTAGGTTGTTTTGCTGATTTATGCACAATACTGTATCTACTTTAACATATTGTAGAGTACTTACCCGACGGCAGCGATAAAATATTTCCCGTCGCGTATTTCACATCTGTATCGGTGACAGGTGTAATGATCTGACCACTCCTGCCACGGTTGGTAACCTTTTCTTGAGTATTTGTCGACGCAAGCTTGATCTGAAACCATTAGCCCATATAGCATCCACCTTTCACAGCAAAAGCAATCATATATATTCAAACTTACGCCTGGAACCACACATGGTTTGTAAAGGTGGAACTAATCAACTAACGGTTTGCTGAGCTTATTTCCATCCCATGATGTGTTATGTGGCGAGCCTACCGCCATGTCAGACTCAAAGTCCAATCTCAGGAAACTCATGCGAGATTTTTTTCGTATCGAAAATCTCTAACACTCACTAGAATTTTCCCACCTTCGATTTGAACCCAGTATATAACCAGTTCTCAGCCAAATTACGTTGTCACTGACACATGAGGCAATTACTTCATTCAGACTTTGGAAATTGATTTCACAAAATACTTACAGCTCACGTCTTCTGCAGTTGTCGTTGGCAGCACCAAATACACCAGGAATAACAACCCACACAGGTACATTTTGATCAGCTCGTTTTCTGTTGGAGAGGAACTACCAAAAATTTACAATATTCACTACTTTAGTAACAGCGAAACCTATAACTGTTTCCTCACCAAACGGTAACTTGCAACTAATTTGGTTTCTGTTGGGACGCGGTAGAAATACCATCGACGCATTCGGCCGTTGGCAAAACAAAAATTATTTGTGATGTCAAAGTATCCATAATATTTATAAAATCTTTTCCGTGTTTGCGATATCGATCATCAGTCTGTGGGAACGTTTTTTAATTCTCACTTTTTAAACAGTTATAAGAAGACAGTTAAATCTGTGTTCTATAGAAAAAAAATGTGATTCTAAATAAATTTGGCATCGTAACGATGACCGGCGTTCCCATCTTCTCCATTCTTAATAATCAAGAATGATACAGTGCTACCCGAAGGGTTTCTGCTCCTCAGGAGTTCCTGTTTTTAGTAGCAGCAGCAACTTTCATTATGGTGCCTTTTCTGTTGTATTTCAAGTAAATACTTAGAAATTCAACAATGAGCCCCTTTTCGATCGAATTTTGTACCTTTTTTATAGCATAGGCCGGCAAACTTGCTAGATACCAGATCGTAACCGATTAATTTTCAAATTTTTTACCGACCCCACTGTGAGTAGGATAAGGGCAGGTGGTAGAAAAATAAAATATGTGGTTCTTCAAAATCAATTATGGATTATACAATCGTAGTTTAGAGGTACTACTTTGGAGTAATTAATGTTTCTTACCCATTCTAAAATAAAAATATGGAGTATAACAGTGTCAAGTCCACATCGCGAAATGATTAAAACGCACATAAAGCGAGGTGAGTTGCATTTGTTTTGATTTTTTTACTTAAATTCTTAGTAATTGGCTATTGTTGACAAATTACTCAATCGGTGTTGTTAACTCTTATTAAGTACTCATTGAATCGACTTCTGATAAATGTTGCATCGGACCGCTAGTAAGTAAGAAAAGTTAACTTTTAATTTTGAAGTTTTTTCATAACGAGTTCATTTAATATTTTTTAAAGTATAGGCAAATTATAAACTAAGGGTATTGTATATAGTTATATTTAGATTTTATACTCCATAAAATAAACAGTTGAACTTAGTCTCGACTATCCTGAACCGTATCAGAAAACATGAAAGACTTACGGGTGTACTACACCCGAAATAAATATTTCTAGTTCACACAAACCCGGAGCGGGGAGCGAACCCGTTGCTTTTAGCTTCACAGCTAACTGCTATCTCGCTGAGCTGTGGTAAAAACTAAAAACTAACTCCTTAGTCTCTCCCCATATCATGTAATGGAAACCCTAGTCTAATGTGAAAGCACTTTTTGCAGCCCTGCCTACCAGTTCGAGGAAGCAAAATGCTGTCATAAAACACGATGTATTATTTTTTTTTTTTACTAGCCTTGTATTATATACGTCCCACTGCTGGGCACGGGCCTCCTCTACTGAATGAGAGGGATTAGGCCTTAGTCCACCACGCTGGCCTAATACGGGTTGGCAGACTTCACATACCTTCGAAAAATCTTATCGAGTTCTCAGGTATACAGGTTTCCTCACGATGTTTCCTTCACCGTTAAAGCAAGCGATAATTAACAATTAATATACACGTAACTTAGAAAAGTCAGTGGTGTATGCTCTTGGGGCTGGTCTCGAACCTGCTACTTTCATCTCGACAGTCCATACCACTCCCCGCTGAGCTATCGCTGCAATTATTTTTATTGTGAAATATATAGCGTGAAACAGAACGCAATGGTATCCGTTCAAAAAAAAACCAAAACGTCAAACGAATGTCAAATTTTTAGCAGCAAATGCTTGAGTTGGGGTCTGGATTTTTATTTTTGTATACTAAACAAAATATTTTCTTCCTTTGTTTTACTAAAAAATCTATATCCAAACAGTGAACAAATTACCAATGAGGTGAGTAATATTCTTTTTCTTTTTGAGTTAATAATAAAAAATAAGGGAGGCTGTGTCGTATGAATTTGATGTTTTCTTTTAATGTAGATATTATTTTTTATAATTAGTCATTACTTTAGTGAGAAAAACATTTATTTTGCCATTAAAAACCATATAAACCAAACTAATGTATATTAATTAATGTATATTGTGTATTACCTTCATAATCATCTAGCATTTTTCCTACCTGCTTTTTTGTTTAGTAAATTATGTCAAAGGTCAGAGAGACATAGTTTCACATAATAAAAAAAAGAAGGGTTCGAATTGTGGACCTACTTTTTAACTAAATAACATTCCCAGGGAAACAATATATTTATCATTTTATATTTAAAAACCAATAATAACATAATTAGTCCCTAAGAGTTTTTAAACCAGTATCCTATAAAGCCAGAATGATGTCAGTATTTATTCATTTTTAATTTTTTTTTTGGTTGGACGTTGCTTTAAGCCTGACGCTAGTCGGCTGTATACAGCTCCACCGGACTTTCGTGTGAGCACTTTAGGCGCTCTCAACCCTTACATTTAATTGACCACGCTGAGGGCACCCCCTTTGGGCTACGAACCTCGGCTCAGGACGGCCACTGGGAGAGGGCAGAGACATTTTTTTGTGTCATTGTCAATCCTGGTGTACAGAAGTTACATTTGATACTGTTCATAATATGCACTTGTATTCACTCACAGTACTTCTCTGTCAGCTACATAGGCTGCATACATTAGTGCATTTTTCTATGCAATCATGATTAATGTTGAATAGTTTATGTATAGACAGAGGTAGTGGGTTCAAAGTCAGCACCCAACACATGTACCAATGACTTTTCTAAGTTGTGTCATCATTGTAATTAATGCTTGCTTTAATGTGAATCGAAAACCTGTACACCTGAAATTCTCCATAAGGATTATTTAATGATTATCATATGGATAAATTGTCTATCAACAGTGTAAAAGTGTGTCTTGTATTGTGGGTGTACATGGCGGTGAAGCTCATTTACCATCAGGTGACCCATTTACTTGTTTGCCAGCCTAAGCTATAAAAAAAAGTATATTTTAACATACTTTTCAGTTGCAATATAAAGCATAATAGAAATTTTAAGTATAGAAAATAATAATATATCTGTTTTATTAGACTCAACACAAGCATATTATGAACAAACAAAAAATATAGCATTTTGCTGCATTAAAAATACATAGCTTGTACCATTGTGAGAATGAATCATACTATTATGGTAAAAAATACATATTCAAGTTGCTTTGCTGTTTGTCCTCCGTGTTGCAGAGGTCATAGAAGTTTAAATTACTCTTATTTTTTTGTCTGTAGACAACAATCAAATTTTATTAGCTTATTGGGTATACTTGGATTAAAATGTCAACATATTCATATTTTAGCATACATGTATTATGCAATAGAAGTTGTGACTAACATCTGTAGGCCTAGTACAAGTTTTGATAGTTTTTTAAAACGATGACAGTTTTCGTTTACCCTCCATACATCGAGGAGCAGTAGCTGCTAATGGGAGTTATGATTATTTAAAATTGCTAGTATGAATAATTTTATATCATACAAGCGACCCGCGCCGGCTTCGCATGGGTAAAAATACGTTTGTTACAACATCACACTACACATCTTTGATTTTTTCGGCTTTTTTCTCCTATAATATGTATGTATAATATATATAAACCTTCTTCATGAATCATTCTATCTATTGCTGAAAACTGCATTAAAATCCGTTGAATAGTTTAAAAGATCTAAGCGATTTTGTGGTAGGCAGCGGCTTGGCCGTGCCTCTGGCATTGCCGATTTCCATGAGCGGCGGTAACCACTTACCATCAGGCAGGTCGCTTGCTTGTCAGCCTATCAGGCCAATAAAAAAAAAGCAACTTCATTTTAAGACGTTTATTATATAAAAAATGTTATCCTATGTAAAGAAGATTAGTTGAATACGAAATTAGTTCCAAGCGATTCTTTCCTTTTTTATTACAGTATGAATTACTATCTTGACCTTCCTCTATAGTAATTTTATACGAATTCGACAACTATGAACGTATTATACTTATACTAGATCTATTGGACGGCCAAGTTATTTACTATAGTAGTATTTTGCATGTAATGTATTGAGGCTGTAGGTAAAAGTGACCCTTGTCATTTGTATTTTTCAAGAACCACACCATGGTTGCCATGGATCGGAATGTATCCCGATGTTCGATAGGCTCGCCCAGTTTCGTCATGGGGGGATATAATCTAGGAACGTAGATCGGTTGCATCTCAGCCCATCCCTTTCATGATACAAGCGTGAGCTTTTATGTTATTATTTAGTGCGATTGTAATTTTATAACAGCATTGCAGTTTGATTAGCTTCTGTTGTGACGTCATCCAGATTTCCCATAACAGCGGATTGAATGTTAAAATACAGTATGAACATAAGATAACACATTTATGCAAACATATAAACGTGTGGAGTGTAACAATAAAATGTAAGACAGAATTAACGCGGCGAATAGTGAACGTCCTCCGTCCTCTTTTTTTTCGTCGGTTAAAAAATAACACTGATAAGTAAAAAAGTCTAGAGGTCTTTTTAGAGTCAGTGCTGGTGCCGCGGTTTCGAAAGCTTTTAAGCCTTCGTGGTCACGGGGTGGACTGAGGTGTAGGTAGGTCTGGCACCCAAAAGACCAACTGCCAGACCCCAAGACAGCGTGAGCTCCTTCTGTATAGATCGGACCATCAACAAATCTTAATAATTTAAAACTGAAAGTCTCACAGAAAACCGACGTAAAGTAGCGGCTTGCTGCTGCGTTTCGTACGGTGAGTGAGATATCCGGAGGCCCAAATCCCCCTCCCCTTCCTAATCCATAATTATCCCTTTCGTTTAAAAGGTCAGCAACGCGCCTATGATACTTCTGGTATTGTGGGCGTACATAGGCGGTGGAGATCATTACCATCAGGTGACCTACTTGGTCGATTGCCGGCCTATGTTATAAAAATGAATATTATTATTGAAATATGAAATTTGATAAATGAATGGTATTCTAGCTGTCTAAAATTAGACGATGTACGGAAAGGAGAAGGGGGCGTCGCGAAATGTATCTTGCCCACATCAAAATAAAGACTTGCCCCACCACTGCCCTTCTCATTCGTAGAGAAACCCGTGTTTAGCGACAGGTAACACAATGGGACAGTGTATATATATATTTTTTTTACAAGCCCTATACATTCGTCCCACTGCTGGGCACGGGCCTCCTCTACTGAATGAGAGGGATCAGGCCTTAGTCCACCACGCTGGCCTAATGCGGGTTGGCACATCACATACCTTCGAAAAATCTTATCGAGTTCTCAGGTATGCAGGTTTCCTCACGATGTTTCCTTCACCGTTAAAGCAAGCGATAATTAGCAATTAATATACACGTAGCTTAGAAAAGTCAGTGGTGTATATTACGGGGCGGATATTATTATTAACTCATCAGTATTCGTTGACCTGTGTTCGGTTTTACGGAAACTAATTAATTCTCTACCAGACAGTATTGTTGATAACTAAATGACATTGTATGCCACATTGTCCCAGTTACTGAGTTTAAAGGACATCTTTTATGCGTCACCGTTCAGTCATTGTTTAATTTCTGATTACAGCTATGCATTTCGGCAATGTTCGTTTTTATGAATTATTTCGAATATGCAACAAATGTCCGGCTATCCAGGCATGATATCAACAGTAAAATAAATACATAACGTAATGTAACAGATCTGTAACAACGAACAGATCCACTCATCTCGAAACCATACAGTTGTCGCACTTCTTTACATAGTATAAAATGAAGTCGCTTCCGCTGTCTGTTCGCTTAGATCTTTTAAACTATTCAACGGATTTTAATGCAGTTTTCAGCAATAGATAGAGTGATTCATGAGGAAGGTTTATGTATAATTTGTCAAGGTTTTACCCGTGCGAAGCCGGCGCGGGTCGGTAGTTACTTATAGAAGAGATATACTTACAGCATTTATTGCTAAGAAGTTCGCACTCACTCACACCTGTAATCACCTGTAAATTTGTGGCTCAATAGCCTGTATAAGTGGGACAAATCATCAGGCGTTGACAAGTTATGACGCGTTTGTTTTGAGAAGGAATTGGACTCATGGTGAGACCCTCTATAAATAAGACAACTGTCATTTTACCTGCCTATTTGGGAAACAGGGTAAATGAAAACCATCTATAAGTGATAAAACACTGTAATAGGAGCATAGTACCTGCAGCCTTATAAATAAATACACCCAACAATCACACACATAGTCCTGACCCCACAGTAAGATACGGGTCTTGTATCGTGGGTATCAGGAACTAAATGAGGATCTTTCGGTCTCACAACACCCAGACCCCGAAACAAATATTTGTGGATCACACAAACATTTGTCTCGGTGCGGGGATCGAACCCGCGGCCTCTCGCTTCACAGCCGGCTACTCGCCCGCTGCGCCACGGAGCCTTATTCCCCATGACCGTATAAATTCGTCACGTGACCGCGTTACGCTCACTTCGCAAACTCCGCACCGAAAGGCATTGTTTAAGCCAATGACAATGTTTATAATAAGGGTGTAACGCATCTAATCGCGCTTATTGACGCTGACAGAAAACACCACTCAATGCCGATTTCACTACATAAGTCAACTTTTTTATTTTATTTTGAGCACGGCAAAGAGCTGGTGATCACCGACAAACAGTCGGTGGTCGCTGGTTTTTTGGACTGCACTGCGCTTACCAGCATGTGTAGTGCAGCTATTGTGCCGTTATCGGATAAAAAAAAAACATGTGAGATCGTGGTAAATCCAGTCAATCAACCCAAAAATTCTAAAATAATTGGCTAGTCGCTACAATGCGGCTCTACACATTAATAGAATTCTTTAGTACAAAGCCACACACTATACTCTCTTATTGCATTATTAATTTCCATATAATATATTGCATTACTTAGTTGCTATTCCGTCACATAGACAATGTTTTGACAAACGTTTCGTCATCAATACAACAGCGGTTGCATACTGTTATGACTAGAAAGTGTAATTACACGAATTGAACCTAAATACTTGAAGTTTTCACTTGCCATATGAGTTAAGTGTGCCTTAGAAATTTATTGTACTAACTAAGGCCTTGAATACTGCATACTGAACGGGTTGGTGCGACTTGGTTGGTTTTTTATAGCATACACTGGCAAACGGGCAAGTGGGTCACCTGATAGTAAGTGATCGCCATCGCCCATGCACGCCTACATCACTAGAAGAATCATAGGCGCGTTTCCGAGCTCAAAAGGAAGGGATTGGTAAGGGGAGAGGGATTTGGGCCTCCGGATATCTTACTCCCCGTACGAAACGCAGCAGCAAGCCCTCCCCATCCTACACGTGCCATCGGCATAAGATAATGGACGGGCCAAAGGTACATCTGTGTGTATTAAGGTCTTTTTTAGGTTACCGTTATTTAAATGGTAACTTAAAATAGTGGTAACATATTTATTTATCTTGGTTACCCAGATAGCGGTAACCTAAATCTTAAAAATAACCCAAATTCTTCGATAATGGTAACGTAATTTATAGGGGATTTCAGTCCTTGTTTTTACACGTATTTTGAATTTACCGGTGCTTCGGAAATGCCCACTGGTCTGAGAAGAAGCATCAAGAAACTCAGCTGTAGATAATTTGATATTTTTTCAGTTTCTTTTTATTATATTCCATTTCAGTAAGAAATAAACAGACACGGCTTTTGTCCCAATACAACTGCGTGATCCGAAAAGATTAGTTTCGGGTCTGGGTGTTGTGAGACTGAAAGTCTCTCGTAATTCCTGGTACCCATTGACACTGTTGGATGTTATTTAGCGGTATTAGGAATACAAGTTCATATCCCCACATTGTTGTGAAACTCGTTAATGGCACTTTCATTGTCGACAATTTCCCACGGAACACATAACTGTACAGACATTGTATAGTTTTTAACGGACGAAAAAAGGAGGTTCTTAATTGAATGCATTTAAGTGTATATTCTGATGATTATTTCACTAATAATGAAAAATAAACTTTTTAACAAAAATAAAAAAGATATCTAAAAATTTAAATTATTATCAATGCTGAGGTCCGGATTGGAATGCCCCCGTTTGGTTCATATCCAGGATAGATCCGGATGATCAAATTTATTGAAATCGGTCATTTATGGCAACATTTGTTACAGTAATTTCACAACCCTCCGACTGAACGAGGATGAGCTGACATCTCCGTCGTCTGATGAGAAGATGGACACAGGATCAGAGTCCTTCCGCTCACAAGACACCCCAAACTCAGTTCTGTCGGACTTCGAGGACAGGGATCCCGAGCATGGCGTCCTGCGCCTCCAGAACCCTGACGAACCTGACAAAACGAACTTCAATGACAGCCTCATCACCAGAATGTCGAACTTGAAGATAGATTCTCCAAAGACTGATGGAAGACCTCGAAATCTCGGCATCAGCCCACCTAGATTCAGTTCAACTTTAACCTTGACCACGAATCATCCGCTTATGGGTCTTGGGAGTCCAGACGAGAATTTTCCCGATGTCATACCGAAGAAATTGCATAAGGTTGATGATGAAAAAGATCTCAGCTTGTCAAGCATTGAAGACGAAAGACTGAACTCTACCTGCTTTTATAGTCCACAAAGGAACACGTCGAAGAATAATTTGTACTTCTCGGAGAACTTTGTGACTGCTGAAAGCCAGTTTTTGAACGATAGTCTTGATGCCGTTCCACCGGACGTGGCCAGGGTGGATAAGGTGGAGAGGAGGAAGATATCCGTCAAGTTGAATGAATCTAAAGGCTCGACTCCGTTGATGGTGGGAGGGAGAAACGATAGTGCCATAACAAATAGTTTGGATAAAAGGATTACTAGTCAGAGTACGCCAAAATGCCATAACCAGGCCGTTGATGTGCCGCGCGAGGAGTATCATTCTAGTGTACGTATGTGACCAGTTAGATTAATAGCATGCTTTTGTGGTACTAACTGTCGCATAGAGACTTTACTAGACTATAATCGACAATCAGTCGTTTCTTAGAACTCGATTGTTTCTCAATTGTTTTTTTTTTGTGGTGTAGGTGGCGGAATGGTGCGAGTCGCCATCGCATCTCAGGTCGATGCCTAACTTCCAACTGCCCATCGAAATGTCAACGAGCATACGAATTAATAACGTGAGTGTCCATTTATTTATGTGGATTGGAGACATACCCTTACAAATAATAAAATATAAATAAAACTTTCAGTGGTATGGTGCTTGTCGGTTCGCGAGATACTCAATGGGGTAGTTTCCTATGTTGAATATTATACATTATTTTATATGCAACACAAAATAATACGAAAAAGAAACCCTTTTGTTAAAACACAATCAAAAACGGCTCATTTTTGAGCTGCTTGTTGTTATTGCTTGCTGCTTGTTATGATTTAAAATAGTAGTATGAGCCAAGGTGGGTGCGTAGTGGGAACATCTCACTATCTCGCTCACACGCGTTCACCGTAATTGCCATTTGCCACGGTGACGTCTAAGTTGGCGTCGTCTGTTATTTGACAAGTTCCTCAGATTCAAATGACTTCTAATTTATCTTTGCGTGGACGGATTAATGAAATACTTTCTGAAATATGTTTTGGGTAACGTAACTTATTGATTAAAATAATAATCAAAAACAAGTCAACTACCCTATTGGCTAGTTTTTAGCGTAGCTGTGTATTGCTTCTACAGCGTGTGTGTGTGTACATTCGTCCAGGATCTGGAGTCACCGGACGCGGTGTCGTCGTCCACGCCGGAGGATCGGTCCGCGTACCAGGCCCTGCTGGACCCTTACACGGGGAACGTGGCGCTGCGACACACCACGCCGCGGACGACCAACATGCAGCGCAGGAAGATACAACTGGTAGGTGCGGCCTTTATTAACCAACCAATGGCGGGGGTGAAAAGCTATCCTACTTTATATTTCTTATCATCGTACTAATCCTGTAAAAATATTAAAATCAAATATTTATTAAAAATGTCAAATATCGTTTAGATTCAGTTAAATTTTAACTCTACTGCCAGTTCGGAATGCTGTTTCGTTAAAGAAGAACGGGCAAGAAACTCTAATTTTCTGAACTGATTTACAATATTTGCACTCCTTCCCATTCCACCTGCCCTTATCTTACTCGCTAGTGGGGTCAGCACAACATGTTTTTAACACGTTATCAAATAATTTATGGTGCTGGTGGTAGGATATTCATATTCGCCCGCAGAGCGACCACCGGACACATGGTGTTAAAACCTACCATAGTAATCCACACGCCTTGTGTGGATCGCGTCCCAGGATTCGCGTTCGCGTGCCAGTGTATCAATCAGACAAACTCAACAGTAAAGTTGTCTCTGCGTCAGTTGTTTGTGTTGTATGCCACTTCGTTCATGCTTGCTTTGTGAGCGACCATCACTACATCAAATTATATTCACCTATTACAAACTTAATCGAGATCGAAAGAAATATGTATTATAAACAAAAATCGCGACAAACTCAAGTGTGTTGTTTTTGTGACGTAGTTGCATAATGTTGTGGAAAACTTGGGCGATTGTCATTATTGTGTCGCAACCGAGACTGCGACACGGAACAAAACGCATTGTTCGACAGTCGAGACACGCGTGTTGACACATTACCGCGGAGTACAGGGATGGGGGGCAGGTGGGGGGTGACTTTACACCAGCCATGTCAATCTCAGTCACTGGTGAGTGAGATATCCGGAGCCCCAAATCCCCCTCCCAGTCCCTAATTATCCCTTTCCTTTAACTTTCTAAGATTCTTCTGGTATTGTGGACGTATATGGGCGTTTTACCATCAAGTGACCCACTTGCTCGTTTGTCGGCCTATGCTATAAAAAAACAGCGATTACCCAGTCCAAACAAACCCACAAAGTCACAAACGTGTTATATGAAGGATGGATGTAGTGTAAGGTGTAAATAGTTGTGTGTGAGTGGAACCATGTGGATCACTATGGCAGGTTTTAACACCATGTATATGGTGTCGCTATCCAGTCAGACACAAAAATTAATAAGTACCCTCCCACCTGAGCAATTTAATAATGGTGGGGGGTCAGTTTATTATGACGGGGGTCAATAAACCATTATCAGTGGGACGTATTGAGCATTTAATTTGTGTGCCAATATCAGCTTAAAAATATCTTAATTGTCGTAAAACAATAAGGTTTCTATGGTACTTTTACGTTACATAACTTCCGTAAAGTTAAAAGGGCGTCAAATTAGTCAAGAGAATAAAGTCAATTATTCGAATTGTATTGTAATTGTTTGCATAACTCAATGATGAGGTAATGCTTTTGATATAATTACACAATTGTACCTAATCGTTGGGTATTACCGGGAAAAATAAGGCACGAATAATTAATTTCGATTTTAAAGCTTGAAATTCTATAGTAGAGTGAGGCTAGCCGAAATTACTTGATGGTTGGTTGGAACGAGTATAGGGTACATGATTTTTTTCCTGTGCATGCATCGGTCATGCGCCTGTCCTGTCGCAGACTCCTCGATTTGCTTCTTCCCTCTCCGAAGAGGGAAGAAGCATTTATACAGGCCGGCATGATTCTAGTGACCACCAATGAACTCATTGTGTGTTGGTCGCTGGTTTTTTTGTACTGCACTGCGCTTAACATCAGGTTAGTGCAGTCACTTTGCCGTGCTCGGATAAAACAAAACACGATCTTATATGGAATAAAAAATATCCTGAAACAACTTTTTTGAATAAAACTAGTTGTAAATTATAGCAACCAAACCTAAATGTAAATTATAGGAATTGATATTTAAATTTTGGTGTGGACGTGTAGTGGTACCATCTCGCTATCTCCCTCGCACACCGCACCGGAACGGCGGTGACATCACTGTCTTAGTAATCTATATTTGTAACAGCCTCCAGAAGATGATCGGTGTAGTCTGGACAGCGTCAGCGCGTGCTCCATGGAGTCAGAGGAGGAGCCCCCGGAGCCCGTGGAGCCGGAGCTGGTGCAAGACCCTCACGTGCCGGAGCACCCAGTCAGTGATGACGAAGACACCAAGAGGTTGGTCATCCTGTTGATTAGTTTCCAATCAGTATATGTCTTATGTATATGCCTTGACGGACTTCAGCCCGTGCTCCATGGAGTCATACTTTAATCCCTGGAGTTTGATGTGGTGAAACAGACACACAGTGATGACGAACACGCCTAGAGGTCGCACAATAGGATTCCGTACCACAGTAGCAATAAAAAAACCGGATCGGACGTCCGAGTCGGTAACAGCGTCTATGTGAGGGCGCGTTCTGCATGTCAAGTTAGTAAAATCAGTGCATGGAGTGAATTCGATCCGATGGTCTGATCAGGCAGTCTGAAGCAAAGCCTAAAACTTAACAGCCCTACGTCTCGAAATGATAGATCAGCGCAGGGCCTTGCAGTAAATTGGAAACCAACTTACGGGTTTATAGTAAATAGTAAATACACCCAATAGTCATACACGTAGTCCTGACCCCACACTAGGGACCTGTAGGTATCAGGAACTACGAGGGACTTGCGGTCCCACAACACACAGCCCCGAAACAAATATTTGTGGATCACACAAACATTTGTCTCGGTGCTCGTCCACGGCGCCATGCAGGCTGCCAACTATGAATTCAATTATTGTAGATCGATATCAACGAACACAATGAGTGAGTGCAGCGAGCCGATCCCGGAGTACTCCGCCGCCGAGGAGTTCAGCAACGAGCGAGCCTGGGTGTCAGTACCCAGGGGAACCTCGCACGCCACATGCGATATGAAGGTACAGTGATGTCGATACTTTTCGGATTTCTATCGATAACAAGCTATTGCATGTTTTGATTCTCTCTCATCTCTAAATCGTCTTTTCCCTACCCTTGGATATTTCAACTGCCTTCTTCAAATTTCCTCCAGGTTATGAATTAGATTATGTGGTTTTTTATTCTAGTAGCGTAAGGACTAATCTACACCTGATGGATAATACAGTGCACTCGGAACTACTATATCGGCATTTCTACTTGGATGTAAAGAGGCTGAGGCCAGAAGACTCGCCGGACGATCCACTATGTTTTTTTTTATGTACCGTGGTCGCTATTTTGTCAGAAACAAATATCGATCAAAGCACAGCTTATACTTTAGGTATCTGCTTTTATCATTCCTTATTGACCTTCGAATACTCAACACGCGAATGTTTTGTTCAGCCTATGTCTTTCGAAGACCGGTCCTATGGAGATCTCCATTCCAGACATACGTTTTGATCGTTTCTCCTGGAATGTGTTTCGAAGGGTAAACTGGTGGTTGGACCATCCCCCCGGATCGGAAATTTCCTTATTAACTCCCATTTTGTTGTATGTTGTATGATTGGCATGTCTATTATAACGCAAACTGACATTAAATTTTTAATCTTATTGCTTCCAAAATTGAGTGCATCGTTGAAGCTTGATGGTGCCTCTACTGACAGTAACCCTCCATTCCTCCCCCCCAGGTGATCGAGCCGTACAAGCGCGTGTTGTCGCACGGCGGGTACGACCCGTGCGGCGCCGCGCTCATCGTGTTCAGCGCCTGCCATCTGCCCGACAACTCGCGGCCTGACTACACGTACGTCATGGACAACCTGTTCCTGTGAGTATACTTCACTCCCTACTCCCTACCCACACCTATGTTAGAACTAATCTTCTTCCACCTGCATTTATCCCACTCGCAATGAGGTTGGTGCAATATGCTTTTTACTATTAGACATGTTACAGAAAAATTTGCCTTGAAGTTTTTACGACTGGTTGACTGCCTGGTCGTCAACCCCTCGGGGGAGAAAGAAAAACAAGTATTTGTGGATCACTCAAACCTTTATGTCGATGCGGGAATTGAACCCGCAGCCTTTTGCTGCTTTCAGGTGGCTACTGGCCCATTGTGCCACGGAGGTTGTCATGTTACAACCAATATTATCTAAAATATGGAGAATTATTTGCACCTATACCTCTGTCTGCGGTTTAGAAGCAAATAGAGGATGCCTGGAATCTAATGAATCATCAGGCCGTGTATTCCCTTAGGTACGTGATCTGGACCCTGGAGCGGCTGGTGACGGACGAGTACGTGCTGGTGTACCTGCACGGCGCGGGCCGGCGGCGGCTGCCCACCTTCCACTGGCTGCACGAGTGCTACAAGCTGATCGACAGGAGGTATCTATCGCTACTGTGCACCAGGCACCAGGCACCAGGCACGTGATCTGGACCCTGGAGCGGCTGGTGACGGACGAGTACGTGCTGGTGTACCTGAATCATCACAAGTCCATCGGTGATCACCAGAATCATGCCGACCTGCACAAATGCTTCTTCACACTATGAAGAGGAAAGAAGCGAATCGAGGGGCCTGCGACAGGACAGGCGGACGACCGATGTAGGCTCAAGAATTACAAGGATGTACCCCTATACCCGCCCCAACCAATCATCAAGTCATGTCGCAGCCCCTCGGGAGAACCGGATATACACTGGCTGATCCTGGAACGCGATCCACACAAGGCGTGTAGCACTATGGCAGGTTTGAACACCATGTGTACGATGGTCGCTATCCGGCCGGAGATGAATATATCCTATCACAAGCTCCCTTCCTAATGGGCTAACGATTAGCCAGTTAAGCAACCCTTAGCGCGGTCAGTTTATGGATGGGTGACCACATTCGGAGGATTGTAAAAACTCAGTCTCTTCTGTCAATAACCCAAATTGGAGGCCTTTGGGATGCTTGAAAACTTTGTCACTAGGTTAGCCACAAACTATTCGATATTGACAGATAGATTGTATCCCTGTGTGTTACTTTGCAGGTTACGCAAAAGTCTGAAGCATTTGTATCTGGTACACCCGACGTTCTGGCTGAAATCCTTCGTCATACTCACCAAGCCATTCGTAAGGTCGGTTCATTTATGCTTATTATGCATGTACATAACTTAATCAATGTAACTCTTCCATTCTTCATTCAACAAGGTGGTAGGCCCCTAGTATGCGAGAGGCCGCCTGGGTTGGTACCACCGCGCCGTCTATTTGTGCCGCCAAGCAACAGTGTGTGAAGCCAGTGAAATTACTGGGCATTGTGAGATTTAACATCTTATGTCTCGGGGTGACGAGCGCAGTTCAGCGCCATGTAGGGCTTTTTAGTTGAAAGTTCTGTGTGGTGTTGCTTCTGTTTATCGGGCGTGGCGCTTACCGTCAGGCGAGCGCCTTGTTTGTCTCGTCTTACAATTAAATAAAAAAAATCATAAACATCATCATTATCATCATAAACACACTGTATCATCTTTTTTTGGTTTGATGAAAAAAAAACCCCTTTCCACAGTTCAAAGTTCTTCAGGAAGCTGAGTTATGTCCACAGCTTGCCTGAACTGATGCAGAAGGTTCCTGTCGAACCCAACGCCATCCCCGAGCTCGTCAAACAGTACGACGCCACGCGCAAGCACTAACCCATGCACAATGTTACTCGTTATATATCGATTTATCGTTTAAATTGAATCGAAACCGTTGAGTATTTAATGACATACATAAACAACTCTTTTCATTAAAGCAGCATCATTGCAGCAATCGATGAGAACTGCTATTGCTGGTTGCTTGAAGTTTGCGCTATGCTTACTTTCAGGTGCAATTTAGAAGTGCTGTTTAAATTATGTGAAAATTTAAATAATAAACTACACGAATGGTCGCCATTATTTAAAAATTATTATTGCCATGCCTCGAATACACAAGTTACTTAGAAGCACTAATGCATGCTCCTCAGGTATTGGTTTATTTATTTGGACAACCAGTAGTTAAATTATTACTATTTCTAAAAAATATAACTATAATAATAAATTTTAATGTACAAAATGGTTTGCGTCGCAAAACGCTTAGGCCATTGGTGAAGGGGCGTGGCTAGACATGTGATGTTATAAATATGCTTTCTAGTAGCATGTGTATTCTAGAATGAATGATACGGCCATTATCATGAAATTGTAAATGGAAATTATTTTAATTTTTACGGCATAATTTTTTTTTTCTTTCTTAGTACCCGCTTTGATAGACGATATTTTAAAGAATCGAAGTTTCTATTTTGTTTAAATTTAATTTTATTCGTAACAAATCTTTATTTGATAAAAAGAAAAAAAATAACGCGTACATACCCCGCTACCTGATTATATTTTGTGATAATTTTGATTCCAATAAATTTTAAAAACGTCAATTTATTAGGCGAAATTTATCGAAATGTTATTTTTTTTAACAAAAATACATTCCATATCCCGTAGAGTATATTTTTTCTATCCTATTTTGGAAATATGACAAAATGTTTAATCAATATTGCGTTCTTGCTGGAATATTTTTATAGGTTATTTTAGTTTTTCAAGTTTAAACTGAGTAGGCGGGCTCGGCCGCTGTTATCCCACTGTCTCACCTACCAACATGAATTTGCCGGGTTTCCTGGTTTGTATGCTTTGTAAAATTTTTAGGACCCTAATAATCTTGAGACGCAATGCATTCTCCATCTCTGTTATAGGCGTTTATGGGTGATAATGAACACTTACCATCAGGTGAGCCACTGATTTTTCTCATTTTTTTGCGGCCTGTCTTTTGTTTTTTATCATTTCTAGCATAAATCTATTCCACACACCAGTGACATCTCAGTTATCATTTTTGGCTAACTTTAAAACACTAACCGTGTAACACTCGTGGACTTTGTCTTGGAGAAACAAATTATTATTAAATTACATTTAAAAACGATTCAAAACTCTTATCACCTCTTTGTTTGTCACCTTATAGTCCCACTGTTCTATAACTCTATAATTCTTCTCTTTTTAAAGTGAATCATCACATATCGCTGGACTGAGGTTTCTTACTATCTGATATGTCTTACACAGTATGAACGCAATATTCTTTAAACTGAAAAATTCCTGTGATATAATACAAATTGAGCAATATTATCGAACAGTAATAATTTATAATATTAAAATATATAGTATTTGTTCTGTAGATAAATAAATAGACTCGTGTTTCGCAGAGAGTTACCCCACCCTGAAAATAGGGGAGGTATTTGCCTGAATTTGCAGTGTTATGATATAAATAGCTTACTAATAAAGGTTGTTAACATCTATAGTAAGTTTACAGTGTTTAGTGTTGCTTCCTATGACGTTAAATGTCACTTAACATAGCATGATAAAACACTGTAATTACTAAAGATATCTACGTTTATTAGTAAGACGGTAACTGTAAGGTTTAATGGTGTATCAGGAGAAATATTGTTTTGGTACGCAATATATGATTTCGTAGACAAAAGTAGTACCTTATGCCCAGCAATCAGCATATCTGCATAATGATTTTTGTATTTAATGTGTCGTCATCGTTTGTTTTAGTGCATTCTGATATACCATTAAATTATTTTACACTGTCGAACACTCTTTAACGGCTGATAGTTTTGTTAGATATTAAAATTTTAGTCGGCTTGGGTCAGAGTCCACGTCTTACACAAAATGAATCGTCAAATGTTCCAAAAGATTTTGGTCCTTCAAGCCGGATAAATTGAAACATGTGCACTCTTACAACCTGTATCTATAGCATTTCTAGATAGGTAATTAGGTATACATCAATCTCGTATTTGGCGCAATAGACTCTGGCCCAAAACACATTATGTATTGTATAGTATTCTGTTAAAATTAGTCCATGTAGAATTTGGAAGGTGTGATTTTTACTATGTTTAACCAACTTTTAAAAAGATTTGGTGGAATCTAATCGTGAATCTCGAATTTGCACTCATATTACTTTATGTTATTTCCTATTTGTGATCTGTTGGTTTTATCAATCGATAAAAAAGAATAAGCGAAGTGTACAATCAAAAACTGAAACAAGCTATATTTTCATAATGTATGAGAGACTTAATGTTGAACATTGATGTTGATATAATATAAAACATTACGGTGTTGGTCAGAATACTGATTTTTACATCGATTTTTGTAGAGTCTAGTTGTATAGTGTACATAAAAAAATATGTGCTTTCGCATTTGCTTGAGTCTAGAATGGAATCATCTACAAGTTCGCAACAAATTCCAACGGTCCCTTATAAAAGCTTATGGACGTGCGCGTAATAATGTTTCTTATTATTAATTTATTAGTTTTTGATTCTACACGCCACTTATTTATCCCACATTGCCATTTCTAGTTTTAAGTATATTTTAAGTATTACTTTTTATTTCCAGTATAAATTAAAATGGATGTAAGTCGCAACTGGTGATGAATTACATGGATAACTAACGAGATCCATGTTATATATTATTGTGTAAAATAGAGCCAGTATTTATATTGTTGTGTTTAAGTTGGTGCAAGGTTTTGTCGGAAATTAGACAGGTCAGTAATTACATGAATAAAGAATGTTCCACCATCCCTGGAGTGGAGCCTGATAGGTGACACAAAAATTATAAAAAATATCTTGCAGAGACTTGTATAAAAAGTATAAAGTGATGTCAAGATACTCTAAAAAAAAAGAAATGTGGATACTAAATAATTTATGGTGGGCGTTACAAAAAACTGCGGCAAAACTTTATTTCACCAGCTACCAAACACAACATGAGATCTGAGAAGTCTCACATAGCTTTAAAAGTTATTAATTAGTACCTGTAATTAAGGCCATACATTAGCTTAATTCAACAGATAAACTTTGCTGGCTTGGTTCATTTAGTACTTATTTTCTAAATGTAATCGTGTTTTACTTGTAAAAGGCTTTAAAATTTGGTTTTATTTATTAAAATTACTTGCCGTAAACTATTCTAAATTGAATAAATATCGATATAAAGAAAATCCCGATTCTTGATTGTCGTGTGCAAATTATCGATATTGAAAATGTAATGAAAAATATATCGATGTAGTGTAGTTACAAACAATAAAAAGTTTATAAATATTGGTAAAATAAGTAAATTGGAAATAGCTTTATAGATTTTGTATTTTTAATAAGCCGAAATAGTGCTTTTTGTTCTTTTAAATCGTGTATATAAATTAATAAAATGCTCGCTCAAATGTCAACGCACTCATATTTGTTGGTTTTGTATTATTTTTGTATATTGCTTTAATTATAAGACAAAACGACAGTACGGTCACTGCCCTTTAACCTAGAAATGTTTATGAGAAAATACAGGATCTATATTTTTGTGTGTCATTCAATTATAGTTCGAGTGCAAATACTAGTCACACAACACATACGTAATATATTAGGTCTGGGGTTAGTCAATGCACCACCAATTTTTCATCCAATTCTTTCAATTCTACTTACGCAAACAGGAACCAACCCACAGCAAGTTCACATGGAGGTTCTGATTTCGATTTACTAAATTCAATAATATAAACTAATTATGTCTCGTATTTTTTTGGAAAATCGGGCATGAAATATATTCCATGTACGATTTTGCAAAAACATACACTATTAAAATCAATTTAAATTAATGAATTTAGCAAAACATAATCAGTATCTCTATTTGAACTTGCTTGGTTCCTATTTGCGTAAGTGGGTCCACTGTCAAGGGAAAATCAATCTATCGACGGTTAACATATATCTGGACCGCACTGTACTTCTCATCGGGTTCAGTGTAGTCACATAGCCTTGCAAAGAAAAATTCCGCAAGTGACTAGCACATGTGCGTGAACTATAGCTAAGGGCCACCCAACAAATACATTAACGTCGATATTAAGTCCAGATCATTTTGTATTGTCATCGAAAATACATTTGATAGAATTATAAATTATTGGTAATTTGGTAGTGACCGTAATGTTGATAAATATATTGGTGCAAAAATATTTTTATCAGTAGTAATGTGGTTTTAATATTTTGGAGCCAAAACTGACATTGGTCCCAGTTTGGTCCTCTACCCCTCGAGGACAGGGTATACTACGCATTATTCGTATTTTGTACATTTCACGAATATGCTCGCACTCCCGGATTCCGAACACTACTTACTGCAGTGTTAATTGAAATGTCCTACACTACTTAGTGCTACTAGGTGTGTAGTGCACCGCAGTGCGGTCAACGTGCACGTAAAATCACGCACGTATACGTTGCAGTGTGCGGCAAGAGTGCAAGCATCTGCGTGAAGCACACACTATACCCTGTTTCAAATGAATTTAATAGTTGACTGCCTCCGTGGTACAGTGGACGGGTAGCCTACTGCGAAGCATGAGGCCGTCGGTTCGATTCCCACTCCGAGACAATTGTTTGTGTGATCCATAAATATTTGTTTCGGGTCTGGGTGTTGTAGGACCTTAAGTCCCTCGTAGTTTCTGACACCCACGATACAGGTTAACCTAGTGTGGGGTCAGGACTATGTGTGTGACTGTTGGGTGTATTTATTTATTGTAAGTTCATTTGAATGTGCTTCGCAGAAAAACAACTTTCTACCAAGTCATTTACGCGTTCGCTTTGCTTTCACAATTTATTTTTGGGATGCACATAAAATTAGTAATCGCTATTAAATTCATTCGAAACCTGGTTTATAATAAAAAATCACATTTGAACTGGTCGTTAGATTTAAGCACAGAACATATTCTAGTGTAAAATAAATAGATAGTAGAATGTGTGTTTGAGATATTTACATCGATGTTTGAAACAGCGTCAGAAAGAAACTAGCTATATTTGTATTAAAATTTTAGTCTAGGTACATGTATATAGCTCTCTCAGCGATGAGCACATTGCATAAATATTTTCAATTTTTTTAGTCATTGTTGCGGTGTTGTTAAGTGTACATTAATACACAGGAGGCCGCATTCAGGAGGCCTAAATCCTCCTCCCTTTCCCAATCCCTTAATTATCCCATTCCTTTAAGGTCGGCAAGGCGCCTATGATTCTCCTAGTATTGTAGGTGTACATGGGCAGTGGAAATCACTTACCATCAAGTACCCACTTGCTCTCATTTCACTGTCTATGCTATAAAATAGTAAAATTAATTGATACACAGTGTCCCTTCTACTGCGACCCAGGCGCTTGTGTTTGTAGTACAACTATAACCACTGGATATATGCTCCGTAGCACAACCTTCCGCATATTTTATAAAAAATGTATGATTTCGCAACATTAATTTATTATCATTTGAATTGGAACTCTACTTAGTTTAGAAAAGAAAAACAGTAATTAAAATTTCTCAACTAAATGTAGAAATATCTCAAACAACACAAATTCAAGAGAAATATGTATAAACGTGTGTATGTATGTGTAGTTAGAGAGCGTAGAGATAGCGTGTGTGTGTGTGTGTAGGTCAGCACCGTTCACCGTTCCGTTGGTAACGCGGCAGATACAATTATTTTTGGATAATGTTTTTCTAAAACACCTGTATAGTGAATTTGCCAAACAAACATAATATTTATTTACACTACTTAATTATTCTTGACTTACAGGACCTTAATAATAAACGTTATATAGGTATTGTATAGTTAGACCGTTCTTATGTAACGATATTGACAGGCAACTAAAATGCTACTCGAATCCCGAGGTTAAGTCGATGGCAGGGAGTTTTTCATCATATTTGAGTCAGATTTGACCACTAACGTGGGCAACGCTTTTGATTCGACACACCTGTTAGTTTTAAAATCGTATGTCAAACGCTATTTTCCGGGTTTCCGGAAGATTCCTAGATAAATCTATCGTCAAATGGGGTGTTGATTACTACCAAGCGATTGTTCGCAAATTAAATCAGATATTATAATTTTTTTTCACCAATTATCCTTTCAAAAACTGGAATTCATTTGACAGCGCTGTCAAAATCAAAGTTCTGTTAGTTGAATGCTGATTCTAATCGCCTGTCAGTGTTGAAGTGTAATAACGGCCTTACAATATATTATAGTTGAAATAACACAATACTATATTATACAGCGTTTATTAATAAGTCTGTTAAAAATTTAATATCAATAATAATTCAGATAGATAAATCTTAAATTATTTTCTATTGTTTTTAGAATGTTTGATTACGATAAATTGTTGTCCTATTAGAAATATTTTTATTATCCTGTTAAGCACAAAGTTCCTTAAGAATCTCCCCTTGCTTTCCTACTTAATTAATCCATTAATATCGTGTTATAGTCCGCTCGCTATAGATAGTCACTTCCCGTGGTATATGAGGGAGAAGAGTGATTTAATTGGTGTGTGTGTGTGTGGCATACTTCCCCTCTCCACTTATACTGCATGAGGTGACTGGCTGGTGACTTTGGAACTAAATGAGAAACATAATATTTCAATAATTTTACGAAAACTTTGTACAATTCATTATTTTTTAACTAGAATCTCAGAATCACAACACATTTTTGATTCGACTAACTATTTATTTGGTCACCGGCAAGTGTAGGTTCGACTAAAGAGATAAAATAAGGGTGAAAGCGGATATAACGAAAAAGGCTAGTGATAAAGTTGGTAAAAGTATTTGGAAGATTTTATTGTCGGCACACTAAAAACAAAATGCATTTTTAATTGATAGATATCTATTTTTTTTGTCGCCTTTGTTCATCAGCGAAGTGATTATGTTCTTTCTTTTTTATTAATCAAATTTTTATTACAATAGAATAACGGAAATACTTATGTTTCGCCTGTCTTTTCCATGATCACATGCAGTCACGCTTATATTTCAAAAGTAGGCAAAAGTGCAATGAATACCTACAACTCGATTATATACTATACTTACTAATGCTTAGTATCTGGCCTTACTCGTTATATCCATTTCTTTCTAAATTCAATATCATCGTTATGCCTGATTCACACAAGAGTTTCGAGCACGATAAGAAGCGAGAATTTACAGAAATGTTGTTTACCAAGCTACAATTAGTAAACGTAACGCTTCTGTTATCATCTCGCCCATGGCCGTGGGAGAAACTCTTGTGTAAAACAAGCTTTGGGCGAATTATGCATAATTACAATGTTCACTTGTTAAATGGTAAATAGCACGCAATAGGTGTCGCACACGTGATGATGATGATGTTCTTTTGCCGACTGATTTACATCGTAATCACGTATTTGTAATGTTTTGTTAATAAACACGATGTATAAATATTTACAGTTGTTTCATTTTTCGAAGATCTGCTTTGGAAACCTGTCGCGATAAACGAATTGGGTATCACTAGATAGGGGATCACTTAGCATCAGGTGACTGGCTTATTTGCCGGCCTATGCTATATATAAAAAAGATTTTGGGTGTGTTCAAAAAATATTACGAAGTACTTCGTGGTAGGTCCCTCGTATGTGAGAGGCCTGGGCTGATACCACAGCTTTATTTATTTTTGCTGCCAAGCAGCAGTATGTAAGCAGTTGTATTTCGATTTAAAGGACATTAAAGCTAGTGAAATTACTGGGCAATATATACAATATACATATCTATAGTTAGCGAGCTACCGCTCATCTCGATTCCCAATTAAGTTAAAAAAGCACAAGCTACATCGAGTATAAAGTACATTACCGCGACTGATTACTGCTCACGCCAAAACTTAACGTGATATTTTAGGAGTGACGTTTTAAGAATCCAAAATCTAACACGAAATTGCCTCACTTGGGAGTTGAACCCAGGATCTCATCGGATTCATTATCCAAATACGCTGCCACTAGACCAGATGAGTTAGGACTATCTTAATAACTGCCCTAACGATTATAGGTCTTATAAACCATTATGGTCTCTGGCGGAAACAGTTACAGCGAGTCTACATTATAACCTTTATTTTTAGTTATTGCTATTTAATACTCGATATTAATGAAATCATCCAATAAGCGCATCATAGCGTTTCGCAGTTCTACTACGTCACCTCTGACATTTCTGGTGGGAACGCAGTCTGAAGGTTGTCAAAAGGTCAATATGGGTGTCGTGACTAACTTCAAAGCGGTCATAAAATTAGTAGAAACCTCCACATGTGTTTGAACTGGTCAGTTTTACAACCTGCCATCTTCCTAACATGTCGGGTTCGCTAATCATGCGCAAAAAATAAAACAACATATAAATTAGTGATTTTTTTTATTTCAGATGTAAGTCGTACCATACAATGCCCCGTAAATGACGAATTATTATTTTAGCTACCGACGACGACGAACCGAATAAAATCTCGCAAATTATAACAACAAACAAATGTTACCACATCTGACCACGTGACCTCCGTCTAGAACACTACATAATATTTCTATCCTGCCATTTTCTACTATTTCTACCATAGATTTCTACCAATCATAAAGTTAGCTGAATCCTTTTAGTATTTATTTTATTTTCAAAGTAGTTTTCATTGCATAGTTGTTACATTTTCCATGAGTTAAGTATTCCATAGTGTTCGAGACAAATTAGAGAAATAATAAAAATTAGTTAAAGTTATTTGGTATATATATGAGATTTTAGTTTCTACACTTAAATCCTAGTATATGTATATCAAAAACACATTATACATTGTCCGTACACAAAGCACATACCGATTAAATACGCTGTTCGCCAAAATTACTGTTTAACAAACATATCTCTTATAAAGGAATGTGACTCAATAGTTAGGTTGATTTAGAACCATTATTTAACTTATGTATGACTATAATAAAGTATTGTACTTTTGCCTTGGAATATTTCGGCATGCAAACCAAAAGGTGGGCCAGAACAGTCACGATGGCCTCAAATGAACTGTATATTTGATAAATGCGCAGTCGTGAGAAACTTTGCCGAACAGCGCATTAAAATGAACGTTATATTAATATTATTAATAAGACACCGCTTTTATCGAGAAATACATAGTCATAATTATACGATTATACTTACAACACTACATAATATAAGTTATAACATATAATTGAAGAGTATACACGTTTTCAATGGCAGATATATTAATGTATTTAATGTTCAATTACACGATTTCAAATCTCCGAGAGTATAAACATTTCCGATCGGACCTACCATGAAGCGGTGAGAATAAATACTGCCACTGAAAAATATTGTTTAATTCTTAGTTAACATTTAATTATACAAAACATTATAAAATACCATTCATAAGTATATTATATACGTTATTTTTAAATATGCCGTTAAAATAGTACCTATATAGTATAGTTCTGTTTCACATATGTGATTTAAATGCGGGTAATCTTATTGAACGCATTAAGGCTAGCTAATGTATAGTATTTTACATTTATAATTGACTACAATGCTACTGCAATTCTCCGAGACAGATTTTTATTTTCACGGCATATTCACAAAATATAATAAAAAATACTACAGTGTACATTTGTAGGTACATAATCTACTCTATCAGAATTGGTGTCATAAACCTTCAGTGGACGTGACGCTTACGCGGGCTCTTAATATAACTCTATATAAATACTTCTCAAAAGCTGCTTAAGGCACGTATATCGTATATGGTGACCCACGAATTATTCACTTTTCTATATGCAGCATACTTATAAAAAAATGTGCTTTTCCGATTAATTAATCTATCGACTATATTGCAGTATATTCATTTTTAAAATTAGTTCTTTTTTGTGAATTAAGAAGTTATTTTTTCATTTCTGTGTGTCAATTGGTCGTGAGTCACCATCTACTATGAAAGATTGCATACCAAATGTATTTTATCGAACCGATATCAAAATATCTGTAAATATATTGTCGGTGGGAATTTAATGGTTTTCTGAAATTCGTACAGAATTTTTAAGTTTCATATATTTACCGTTTTGTAGGTAAAAATGCTTTTTTGAATAATTTCCATTTAGAAACCAAGGTATTATGGAACATTATTTTACATATATTGTACTTTAATAATTTACGCTTTTACAGTGCCGATTCAAATTCATTCGAAGCAATCTTTCTAATGCTAAATATGAAGCATATTTTTTTTACATTTTTCCATTCAACGCAAACATAAAATATAATCTCTATCACTATACTTCAATCATCTTTCTTGCACATTGAATTTCTACAACAAAAAAAAAAATACTCTATATTTTTGCATCGTAACAGTAGAATTATTCAAACTTACATTATATTCAAGAACAGTGACATTTAATTTAATTTGTTTAAACACTCCTTTTGTATTATATTTCTGAAACTATTTCAATGTAGAATTGAATCTGACATCACTATTCTTAAAAGGCGGTAATTTTCTTTGAATTCATAAATTGTTTCAATTAGACATCATAAAAGGCGTGGTTTATAGGGCCACTTTGCTAACACAGACGTATATTCGTTGCTTCACATCTTAGAACACATAAACGCTATAATTAGTAAATATTTATATTTAATAATTGCACCAGACCATCATTATATTGGCTCTCATGGCGTTCTGCGACACACGGGGTCAAATTTGGGACATTTTCGAAAAGTTAGCTGCTCGCGTTATAGAGATCAAAAAAGCATTTAAATTTAGATGGTAGATTTTTTTTTCAGAACGTCATGAAATAAAACCTTTGTAAATATTATATTATAATAATATTCATTCTGTAACACTCGAAAATAATTGCACTTAATCGTTATTCGGGAATAACACGGACAGTGTTTTGTCATAAACGTAAAAAAATATTATTAATTGTAAAAAACATTTTAAAGTATACGGTAATTTTAACGTATAAATAATATGTACAGTAAACATTCGTAAATGGCACACGACTTCATATATAAAAAAATGTGAAAAACTTTTGTTTTTTATAATTTAGTTCGTTTTTTTGTATATATATATTTTTAATCAAGGCTGGTTAGGTGCAAGATTTCAATATATTTGTAGGTCAATGTGAAATTGTATTTATTATGATTATATAAAATACTATTCAATATATACTTTTAAATTGTTAATCTAACATTTTAAACTTTCATTGCATATAACCCATGCTAATAATAATATCATTTTGTTAAATTCATCGATATAAACGCTTAGATATGCCCTCAAAAACATAATTTCAGTGATTTTTGTAAATATTATATAACAAACGGTTTCGGTTTTCTTATATGGTTAGTGGTCAACCTAGTATCAAAGATTTTCAAGCCACACGAAGGCCTCCGACTTGGTTTAATGACTGCTATCAGTTGATAACAGCCGGCAGCGAATTTTTACGTACCATCCGAAACACGGAGCGCCAGATGAAATACCATTAAGCGATCCATAGACTGACCGCGGCAAAGGTTGCTCAACTCTCTAATCGTTCTCCGATCACTGAGTTAACTGGCTATGAGGGCCTCAATACATGTTTAATGTCTTTATGGTAATATCTAAACGTTTATAAGTTAAAAGGCACTCTGTTGAAACAAACATCTTATAAGATTTATGGCACAAATGGCGTATTGACTTCGACAATGGAAAGGCAACGTTGTAAGGTCCCCCACGCTGGGGATTAGCACTTTGTGAATCAATTGGGACAACTATCATGTGGATGGAATTACCTAAACATATAATATATTTATTTACTTTTTTTATCCTGCCTCGGCAAAGTGACTACGCCACACCTGATGGTAAGTGTAACGCAATCTAGGAATAGTGTCGACCAACGACAAACAATATGTCTATCGTAGGTCGGCAAGATCATGCCGTTGCAATGCCGCGTGAAAAAGCAGTTAGGACTGCTTTTTCACATTTCGTTTAAAAGACCCCATATTATAGGAAGGAGGAACACGTGTGCCGGTAAAGTATTCCACAGCTTAATGGTCCTCAGTAATAATACTTATATATGTATAAAAAATATTGTTTAAAAATTAATTATATATCGCGATATAAGAACTGAATATAAGCTAACTTCTTTAAAAAGCTTTGTTTAAATTGAAACTGATGTACTACAATAATTTAATATTTGGCAAGTATAAGGGGTCGTGATCTTAATATATAAAAAAAATATGTAAAACATTCGAGATCTTGAGTTTTAAAGCTGCCCAATTACTGCCAGTTGTAATATATTGTAATATAAATCTCGATGAAAACTAATTGATTGTTTTTTCGCTTCTGTAGCTGCATAACTATTCACCCACATGATAGTTCTTAGTAAAAATAAGTCTTTATTTATTGTATTTAAATAAAAACTAGAATTTCTCGTAGTCAATATTTTTATACATTTCGTAATATCAAAACTTTAATATATAATCTCTAAGGCCGAATGTAGACACCGCGTTCATTATAAATAAGTATATAATTAGCACCTTTTAAACATTACCATACACTTAACTACCTTCGTTTTCTACTAAATTTATAGAAAACCCGATGGTAGAAATCCAACATCATAATATAAATATTCTACATTATTAGTTCATTATTAAATTCTCCCAAAATCACTTAACAGGTAATATTCTATGTTAAACACTTACTGCACGTATTTATAACTCTATGATAAATGTTGCCATCGATGACACAGTTTTTACTACCAAAAGTCCAACTATATTTAATTTTAATAACTTACTGTCTGTCTGTGTCATCTACGGGACCATTTACCTACTCTATACACTTAACTGCCGCGTAAATGTTAAGAAGCTCGAGTTGACAGCCGATGCTGCCATTATGTCAGCTGTCACTGTCAGTTTGCCAGCGCACGCTGCGATAAAGCGAGTTGTATCGACTATGATGCCGAACCTTTTAAAAGTTACCGAATTTCTTGGTGACAGTCGAACTGGTCTCCGATTTATGGGAGCTGGTCATCACAGACTTCCTCTCGATGGTCTCCGAGGTTATTGTCTGTTTCGAGAACTTCTTGTCCAAACTATCGATCTCCTTCGACAGGTCGGGTTTCTTCACCTGCGTAACGTTGGTGGTGCTTTGGAAATCCGAAGACTGGAAGTCGGACGGTCTCATGAAGGAGCGGCTGGTGTCCGAGCTCATCTTGGACTCCAGAGTGTTAAACCTGGAATCCAGGGTGCTGTATTTGGATTCGTTGTCGAACGACTTGGACAACTCATCGATACCTTCCAGCTTGATAGGCTCGTACTTGGTGCTGGTGCTGGTCATGTTGACCGGAGACGAGCTGTAGATTTTGGTTGTCGTGATCTTCTGTGTGCCGTTGGGAATCTCTTTCACCTCCGTCGTGGTCTCTTCCATGTAGTTCGGACCTCCGTAACTGTTGACATCTTTGCCGTAAGGCGACGAAATTCTGTCATAATCAGGAGTCACAGCCTTGACTAGATCAGTCGAGGTATGTTTGTAGTCACTCCTGTCGAACTTTGGAGTTGACGTGAAGGGAGACTTGACTTCCTGTCGCACCTCGGTCTTCGAGAACTCTGTCTTCGGATAGCTCTGGTAGGACTCGCTCTTGACTGAAAATTCAGAGTGCTTGGTGCCGCCCGGTATAGCTTCGGTGGATTTCTGGTGTTCGCTGAACGTTTGCCCTACACCATCGAAAGGCGGTTTCTTCAACGACGAATAAATAGGTTCAGGTTTATCGTCGAATTTCAGTTCTCTGGCGTTGAATTTCGGACTCAACGGCGTCTTGGGGGCATCATATTCGTATTTTTCTTGTTTGTATTGGTACTGGTTAGATTCCTTACGTTCTGTCTTCGAGTATTCGTTGACTGGTCGCGGCGTGTCGTACAGGCGTGTTTCGTAGCTGTGAATGTGACACATCCATTAGTATGAGGCCAGCGATTCGACACGGCCCAAAACCGATGCAATGGAAGTGAAGTACCCACACCATGCGTCATGCACAACAGTTATTGACACTTAGCCGAGCGTAAAGTTAGGTGGTGATTAAGTGCTACACAGAGTTACCATTTGTTTTCCGACGTCTGCTGTAAGGTAAATATCAAAATGGTCGCCGGTAAGGCTAGTTCTGAGCACTGCTGCTAGTTTAAACCTTGTCGTAATGATTCCCTTCTGTAAGTCTTTTTATGTAATTAGCCAGTTAATATTCAATATTTTGAGGGCCGACATTTTAATTACAACACGATGCGATATTTGACTTTCCCAAAAAATGTCGTTGGGTTTCAGATTGTTCGATTTACCATCAGGACTATTGTAGGTAAAATGTGATTTTGATTACGCGATCATGTTTTTTTTCCCCGGCCAGTTAATAGTGCGTTGATAATTCCCTCAAAAAGTGGCTGTGAGTGTGTAATTTCCGCAAAAAATTGCTAACCAATGTTGCCAAATTAACACAGGGTCGTGTGGGACCCACATAAAGCGTGTACCCGTTATGACATCGGATCAAATGAGACCCGAAAGCGATCCCCATCAGAATGTGTGTCGATGAACATACATACAGTGTACGTACAGATGTGCCGCGAGATGTAATAGGCACAGGCACGAACCCACGTCAAACACTAGCGTTGTCTTCGTACTTTAACAGCGAGACGCGTCGCGGCGGCGGCGGCGGCGGTCGCTCGCGCTTGTAGTATATCCGCTGGGCGGACCCCACGGACCCCACTTGTGGGACACTGTCGGGACTCGTGGGCCCCTCGTCCGATATCAAATACGCAGTGCGCACCTCGGGCAGGTCCAGCGACCTCACCACCACTGTCTCCTCGCTCATGCTCGTCCTAGCGTTACACCACCCGCATGCATTACAGGAAGGCATTGGCGTCACTGCTCGGCACTAGTGGTCTCTAGCCCCCCATAAAGCTTCACGTGTCATTTATAGTACAGTTAATAAAAGCGACTGTTTTGTTACCACTACAAATTCGAAACAATAGATTTAAATATGACAAATATCATATATGTAAATATTTATTGAATAATAATTTAAATTATCAACTACTTCGTAATATGTATATTTAAGAGCTCTAAAGAATGGGGGGCCAGACCCACGTAGCGTCCACTAAGTCACGTCAACAGATAAAGAAGGATTAAACAAAACTAACAGAAGACGCGAGCGTAGGTTCAGTATTTAGCTATTAGTTAACATCACAAAGTTAAGTACTAACTACATTGAACAGTTATTTATTTAAAAGCAATAAAGCAGCGATATACACTGAATTACAGAATCGAAACTCACTGCTTTCCAAAAGCAATAAACTTTTTAATATGTATACTTTTATAATATCATTATCGAACAAGGAACAAAATGTCGCCCTTGAATATGTTTTTTCTGGATCATTCCAAATCTATGAAATTTTCCCATCACTAATGTCGATTTTTTTCCCAAAGTTATGACTCTCTATTACTCTCAGAACTATATCATTAAAACAATTGCTACTCTCAAAAAGCAGTGACTCTCTTAGTAGAATGTTATTATCTAGCATTTGCAAAATTCACGCAAACGCCCGCGTCTCCTTATGTTAGTAAACGACCACAGATTTTGAACCTTTGAAAGATACCGAAACGATCTGATTGGCTATTTTAAAGACTTATGAATGCACCGATTGTTATTAAACTGCCTGTTGTACTTATTCATAAACGCTTATTGACAGAATTTTTGTTATAAACCCCCTTAATTTTAAACGGTTTATTCAAATATTTGATCTTATCACAATAAAATGCAATCAATGTAATGCATCAAAAATCTAACAAAACAAATATTTTATGAAAAACTAATCAATAGCGTATTTAGCTATATTTAATTTTAATTTAATTATTTGCAATATAAAATTTGGATAATAATACGAAAAAGAAACTATTTTGCCTAAAACAAAATTAAAATTGAGTAGAAAATGCGGCTGCCGTTCATGTTTTAAATATTGGTATGAGCAAAGGTGGGCGTGTAGTAATCTTACTACATATAAATTTTACCATAGTAATGTATATATTTTTACACCATCAGAAAGTAGAGATTTCAACGAACAAGAAACCAACAGACTGTTTTAAAAAAGCTGATGTTTTGACGTGAGAATTTTCGTTTGAAAATTAGACTGCTTTTTCGATTTTAAGTCAAAATAAGGTGCAAAAATAAATATTTTAAATCAAAAAAATTACAGTGTATTTGGGATACAAAAAGGTAAGTTTTCACCAAATTTCGTGAAAAAAAAAATGATTTATTGTAATAGATAAAAATAAAAACAAAAAACTTGGTTATTTGAATTTTTCACATAAATTTTGAGGTTATGTGAAGAAAGTGTGTCTACAAAAGTTGTAGATCTTTTTATTACCTACAACTTTGCGATTTAACTTTTTTCCATAGGACTTGTAGTTTTTCCGGAAATCGAGATAAACCGTTTTTTACCCTTAAAAGTCCCCTCCTTCCCACTTCCCGACCTCAGATCGCCGTTAATTTATTTTTCCTATCAATTTTGTTGTATTCTCTTCCTTTTACAATGGGTTTCATTCTACTATAATTTATTTATGTTTCAAAATGGATCGGCATCGGTCTAATTGTGAGAACTCTATTTTCAAAAAAACATGTTAAATTCTGCTACGAACAAAAATATAGTCGCAGATGTCCTGGTTATACTTTAAGCTTGCAATAAAGAGTTTATGAATAAGAGAGATATATTTTTCCAAACATGCGTAACTTTTTTCGGTATCTGTCAAAAGCAATCCACGGAAGATCACAACAAAGCTAATATAAAATGTCAAATTAGCACTGAATATGCACAGAACGATGTGTTCGGGCAAGCGTCGCGTCATTTACAAAGAGTTGAGAGCCGAGGCTCACGGGTCATGGTCACGTGCCATCACTTACTTAGCGCTCATCGTTCTGTCATTAGATGTCGCTTCTCTGCAAACGAAATATTAATTCAGAAATAATAGACGTGTGTGATGGATCTAGATTCAAATTCGGTTATGAAATGGACACGATGTAATATTTTTTTATCTGCTATCTCTTTCTTGTTTACGTGGAATAATTCATTCATTCAGAATTTGAAAATATCCATCAATTCTAGGCAAGTTAAAAGTAGCTTTTGATCTAAAAAGAATTCGGTCTGCGGTTTTATTATTGGGAAGAAATTGATACAGACTTTTAATAAATCTTATACATTTAAAATTAGCAATAGACGAAAAAAAATTGTATTTTATTATTATTTGATGCAACCTGTATGACACATACAGGATGTTTTTTTAACCATAAAAGAGATATAGTTTTTTCGTTATTAAAAGTCTGTAAAAACACCAAACAACTACACCACAGGCAGTTTTTAGGCTATAGAAGTCTATATTTTAGTATATTGCCTGGCTATAGAACAACTTCACTATGACAGTCATGCATACTATGCGAGGTACTGAATGATTTACTAATATTTATTTTATAGCAAAAATAATTACTAAACTTCATCGTACGTAATGCAATAAAGCTTTATTATTTTTTATTTCTGTGTCAATTGCAAAATAAATATATTTTTTTTTCTTTATTTAATCGAATCTTTGTGATAGAAAACATAATATTTATCATACAATGACGTATAATTTATAACCATAAAATTGAACACAATTATTTCAATCTACATTTGTTATTTGATTCCATATTATTCATATTAAAAATGACAATTTAATTATTTCCTCCTTCGCTGCTTAATTTAAACTCTGTTGCATTAAGTACATAACGAAGTTATATAAGTACATAAGCTTCGAACCTTGAACGTTGGAACGTTGCTTTCCATTATTATTACAGACTAATGTATAAATATAATAATATAGGCACGTGTCATAAGTGATTGCTGAAGGCACTTCGTTCTATTCATCTTTACCGTCCGATGGCAGCGTGGAAGAGAAAGCAGGGAATGGTTAGTTTTTTTGTATTTTTCTTTTGTATGTATGGCACTAGTGTATAGGTATAATCGATAAATCATAGTCATCTTTATTCTATTTAATTCACATATAATGTTGATAAACTTTCCTCACGTCACTGCGCTCGTCACCCGATGTGATGACTGCCTGATGATGTGTCTCATAATGCCTAGTAATTTCACTAACATCAATTCCTCCAAACCAGACAAAAACAGCTTAATAATATCGATTCAAAACAAAAGTAACTACTCAAATTATAATTCGATATTCGTGTGTGTGTGTGTGTGCCATACATACATAGTACACGGTGTGCAATCTTACCGAGTGGTGAATCCCTCGTAGTTTTGTTTGGGCGTGTCGTCCTGAGGTCTGAAGCTGGAGAAGGTGGGGCTGGTGGCTGTGTACTGCTTCTCGTCGCGAGAGAACGTCGACTGAGAGTAGCCGTTGGATGGGCCGTAGCCGGGCGACGGGGATGGGTTTCGGACAAAACCGGGGCTGTAAATACACATTTTTAAATATCTTTTATAGCGCAGACCTTCAAACGAGCATTTAAGTCACCTGATGGTAAGTGATTTCTACCTCCCATGTACGGGAACAATACTAGAAAAATAATTGGAGCGTAGGCCTTAAAGGAAAGGGATACTTAAAAGAATTGGGAGGGACATTTGGGCCTCCGAATATCTGACTCACGGGGTACCGTGAGCGGTGCGGCAGTACCGTAAATGCAACAGCAAGCTGCTACTTTAACATCAGTTTTCTATGTGACAGCGGTAACGGCCCGGTCAAGCCGGTCCATTTCATGCTGTAGACGAAATTGTCTACAGTGTGGCTGCTGTGACTTCAAAACAAATTGATCAACGCAACCATGCCTTCTAAACATAAAAAAAAAATATGTTAGCTACTCTTCTCTCTCCATGCTGTGTTTTCATTATCAATTTTTTACTAGCCCTGTATTATACATGTCCCACTGCTGGGCACGGGCTTCCTCTACTGAATGAGAGGGGTTAGGCCTTAATCCACCACGCTGGCCTAATGCGGGTTGGTAGACTTCACATACCTTCGAAAAATCTTATCGAGTTCTCAGGTATGCAGGTTTCCTCACGATGTTTCGTTCACCGTTAAAGCAAGCGATAATTAACAATGAATATACACATAACTTAGAAAAGTCAGAGGTGTATGCTTTTGGGGCAGGTTTCGAACCTGCGACTTTCGTCTTGACAGTCCGTACCACTCCCCGCTGAGCTATCGCTGCTATTATCATTACATAGTAATAACACTTCAATCAGTAAAATGTATTCATTGAATGTAAGTTCTGACCTCTTAGGCGGCGGGCTGGTTGCGTACGCGGCGTGCGTTGCGTGCGTGTTGTTGGTCGGCCCGGTCGCGCCGTGCACGGACTGGTTCAGGTGCGACACGTGCGAGCTGATGTTCGTCACGTTCGTCACGTTGGTCGCGTTGTGCGCCGAGTACGTGCTGTTGGGGCTGTACGTCGTGTTCAGGCTGGTCGGCGACTTGAACCGCGGCGGCTCCTCGTCACTGGTGGCGCTCGTGTCTTTCAGCCGGTATTTAGCCTGACGTATGGCCGACAGTCGGCCCCTGGCCTCTTCCAACTCCCTCTCGATCCGCAACACCTCGGTCCTGGCGTCGATCTCCTGCGCGATGCCGCCGACCATGCGGCGGTTGAGTACGAGACTGCGCTCCTCCTCGCAGCAGATGGCGTCACGTGCCGCTCGGACCAGGTTGTCGGTGGAGCGGATCACTTCGGCACCGGCCGCTTGGAGACGAGCTGTGCTTTCCGATGACGGCTCTGCTTTCACCTGTCATAAGGAGAGACGGTATGTTGAATTATTGATGGTTTTGATACTGTTAAACTCGTTTTAGTAAATTTCAGCTTCATATCGAAATGATGCATCGTTGTATCGAATAAAAACTCGTCGATAGGCGACCCTAGACGTATTGTGTATGGTGTGTCCATGTTGCCAGATTGAGCAAGAAGCCTTGCGAGGCAAATGGTTAAGCCTTTTTAGTACATTATTTTTTGTCACCCGAGTGAATTAATTGACCTGGCGCGCGCTGGAGATGAGGCGCTCCTGCGAGGGGGCAGGTTGTAGTGTACAGTGTACAGTACCTTGCAGGCGACGAGCAGCTGCGCGGTGGAGGAGGCGACCTGGCGCGCGCTGGAGATGAGGCGCTCCTGCGAGGGGGCAGGTTGTAGTGTACAGTGTACAGTACCTTGCAGGCGACGAGCAGCTGCGCGGTGGAGGAGGCGACCTGGCGCGCGCTGGAGATGAGGCGCTCCTGCGAGGGGGCAGGTTGTAGTGTACAGTGTACAGTACCTTGCAGGCGACGAGCAGCTGCGCGGTGGAGGAGGCGACCTGGCGCGCGCTGGAGATGAGGCGCTCCTGCGAGGGGGCAGGTTGTAGTGTACAGTGTACAGTACCTTGCAGGCGACGAGCAGCTGCGCGGTGGAGGAGGCGACCTGGCGCGCGCTGGAGATGAGGCGCTCCTGCGAGGGGGCAGGTTGTAGTGTACAGTGTACAGTACCTTGCAGGCGACGAGCAGCTGCGCGGTGGAGGAGGCGACCTGGCGCGCGCTGGAGATGAGGCGCTCCTGCGAGGGGGCAGGTTGTAGTGTACAGTGTACAGTACCTTGCAGGCGACGAGCAGCTGCGCGGTGGAGGAGGCGACCTGGCGCGCGCTGGAGATGAGGCGCTCCTGCGAGGGGGCAGGTTGTAGTGTACAGTGTACAGTACCTTGCAGGCGACGAGCAGCTGCGCGGTGGAGGAGGCGACCTGGCGCGCGCTGGAGATGAGGCGCTCCTGCGAGGGGGCAGGTTGTAGTGTACAGTGTACAGTACCTTGCAGGCGACGAGCAGCTGCGCGGTGGAGGAGGCGACCTGGCGCGCGCTGGAGATGAGGCGCTCCTGCGAGGGGGCAGGTTGTAGTGTACAGTGTACAGTACCTTGCAGGCGACGAGCAGCTGCGCGGTGGAGGAGGCGACCTGGCGCGCGCTGGAGATGAGGCGCTCCTGCGAGGGGGCAGGTTGTAGTGTACAGTGTACAGTACCTTGCAGGCGACGAGCAGCTGCGCGGTGGAGGAGGCGACCTGGCGCGCGCTGGAGATGAGGCGCTCCTGCGAGGGGGCAGGTTGTAGTGTACAGTGTACAGTACCTTGCAGGCGACGAGCAGCTGCGCGGTGGAGGAGGCGACCTGGCGCGCGCTGGAGATGAGGCGCTCCTGCGAGGGGGCAGGTTGTAGTGTACAGTGTACAGTACCTTGCAGGCGACGAGCAGCTGCGCGGTGGAGGAGGCGACCTGGCGCGCGCTGGAGATGAGGCGCTCCTGCGAGGGGGCAGGTTGTAGTGTACAGTGTACAGTACCTTGCAGGCGACGAGCAGCTGCGCGGTGGAGGAGGCGACCTGGCGCGCGCTGGAGATGAGGCGCTCCTGCGAGGGGGCAGGTTGTAGTGTACAGTGTACAGTACCTTGCAGGCGACGAGCAGCTGCGCGGTGGAGGAGGCGACCTGGCGCGCGCTGGAGATGAGGCGCTCCTGCGAGGGGGCAGGTTGTAGTGTACAGTGTACAGTACCTTGCAGGCGACGAGCAGCTGCGCGGTGGAGGAGGCGACCTGGCGCGCGCTGGAGATGAGGCGCTCCTGCGAGGGGGCAGGTTGTAGTGTACAGTGTACAGTACCTTGCAGGCGACGAGCAGCTGCGCGGTGGAGGAGGCGACCTGGCGCGCGCTGGAGATGAGGCGCTCCTGCGAGGGGGCAGGTTGTAGTGTACAGTGTACAGTACCTTGCAGGCGACGAGCAGCTGCGCGGTGGAGGAGGCGACCTGGCGCGCGCTGGAGATGAGGCGCTCCTGCGAGGGGGCAGGTTGTAGTGTACAGTGTACAGTACCTTGCAGGCGACGAGCAGCTGCGCGGTGGAGGAGGCGACCTGGCGCGCGCTGGAGATGAGGCGCTCCTGCGAGGGGGCAGGTTGTAGTGTACAGTGTACAGTACCTTGCAGGCGACGAGCAGCTGCGCGGTGGAGGAGGCGACCTGGCGCGCGCTGGAGATGAGGCGCTCCTGCGAGGGGGCAGGTTGTAGTGTACAGTGTACAGTACCTTGCAGGCGACGAGCAGCTGCGCGGTGGAGGAGGCGACCTGGCGCGCGCTGGAGATGAGGCGCTCCTCGGAGGCGGCGCCGTGCACGAGCGCGTTGGCCGCCTCCACCAGCGAGTGCGCCGCCGCCGCCACCAGCCGCGCCGCGGAGACCAGCCCCTCCGACCACTGCCCGTCGTCGGACGAGTATGTCGGGCGACGAGCCACCTTGCCCTACACCAAACGACACAGTTACACAACGGAAACATTCCAAATCCTAGTTTGATGTGTAAATAAAAAAGTGTGCGTCTCGGGACGCTCGACAGAAGTGATAAAACTAATGTGGGTTAAAGTGAGAGCGGAGGAGCCTGCCTACTGCTACCGTATGCGTGAGATAAAGGAAAGCCAGACAGAGTGGCGCCGTAACGCGTTACGTTACGAAGTCCGGTCAAAGTCATGTCAAGTCCTCTCAAAGTTCTGTCAAAATCCGATCTAAGTCCCGTCAAAGTCCTGTCAAAGTCCGGTCAAAGCCCGGTCAAAGTCCTGTCAAAGACCGGTCAAAGACCGGTCGAAATCATGTCAAAGTCCTGTCAAAGACCGGTCAAAGTCCTGTCAAAGTTCTGTCTAAGTCCGTTCAAAGCCCTGTCAAAGTCCGTTCAAGGTCCTGTCAAAGTCCGGTCGAAGTCCAGTCAAAGTCCTGTCAAAGTCCGGTCAAAGTCCGGTCAAAGTCCGGTCAAAGTCCGGTCAAAGTCCGGTCAAAGTCCGGTCAAGGTCCTGTCAAAGTCCGGTCGAAGTCCGGTCAAAGTCCGGTCAAAGACCTGTCAAAGCCCTGTCAAAGCCCTGTTAAAGTCCTGTCAAAGTCCTGTCAAAGTCCGGTCGAAGTCCGGTCAAAGTCCGGTTAAAGTCCTGTGAAAGTCCGGTCCAAGCCGACTGGTCACCGTGTGACGCCACCTGGGACTTCGAAATTATCGATGTTCCAGGGAGGTCGGCTAACGCTGGCCGGTCGATGGACCGCTCGCGTTACGGAACGTTTCGGTTCACCCTCCCATAAGAAGTTATCACTTCAATAAATAATTTGAAGTTCACAAGCATTTTGCAGGTGGTAGGGTACCTGATAGTGATCATTTTTGTACCCAATTGGACAGCGACCACCGTACACATGGTGAAAAACTGCCATAATGGCTCATTCGAGTGATTCGCGTTCTGGGCATAATTGCCGTGTCAGGATAAAAAAATAAGCTGCTTTGAATGTTGTCAGATTATCGATCTAAATCATATCCACACTCAAGAACTACAATGACGACACCATACGATATCACTTACAATAGTGTTGTAACGCACGGTAATTTCGATAATAGCCCAATAGTACGCCACTACTGTGATTCCTACAACAATGAAGTACAGAAACTATTCCTTTACATGTAGTTGTCAGTATTTACAACTAGTATTTTCGGGCGACTCCGCTCGTGTGTATATTCTCGGACATAGAGTAATCTTAATCTAGGTGATATATAATCTCACCTGATCAATCAGCTCCCTCTGAGCGGCAGAAGCAGCCCTGACCAGCGCTGACGTGGCCGTGATGATGGACTTGGCCGCCTCCAGGATCATCTCGTCGAAGTTCAGGCTCTCGTCGGCCTCCTGAGCATTAATGATGGGTTTGTAACATGGTGGACGGATAAAGACACAGGCGTTGAACCACGGGAGAGGGGGGAGGCTTGTTTGCCCCCCATTTATCGATAATGAGGCTTAAAGGTGGTGAACGCAATGTAACATGCTTTGTGATTCAAAGTTCGGTGTGGTGTTGTCTTCTTATCAACAGACGTGGCACTTACTATCAGGCAAGCAACAAATAAAAAAACGGGGAGAAGGAACTGCGTTCTTTTAAGTTTTATTATGTTAGTGTTGCTAACTTTAATACTGCTTTTAGAGATTAAATAAAAAATCGTTTCGTAGTCGATATTTTCCCCTTATCTATCTTCTTTCTTCTAATGGTATTTTTGGTGCAAGGTAGTGGCTGCCGCGGTCGATGGGTAATATGTTTGATTCCTGGGTGATAATTAAATAAACAACCAAGAATATCAAACATATCTCAACGACACTTACGGCCTTTCTATATGATCTTCATTCTTCAATCTTCTTTCTCTTCTTATACGATTACGATAAAAATTAGGTGAGTTCTTGTGTCTTCTCTGACGTGATGTTTTGTATAAAGAACATTAATATTTGTGAGTTGCACCATCCAACATTTAACGTTATTGTAACATGCGATGATTATCGTTATTTAAAGGCTGTATGTAACATTTGCTTTCAGTACAATAAAAATGATATAATCTGTAGATGTCAATAATCAACAATCAATGCAATAAATTTAACCTGCGGATGGCGTAACCCACAACATGTATGGTAAATAGGTGGCTATATAATAAGAAACACCAGAGATATTGCAACGTATACCGGGCATAACTAGTTTACTAATTAAAAGTAATACAATTTGGAACAATATTGATTCTATGTTATTGTCAATTAAATATTTTCCTATGACGTCAGTTATTTTCTGATATACCAGTTTAAACAGTTACTGAGAAAAATACAAACAAAAATTACAATAAATGCCAACATAAATACGCAATATACACAGAAAAATAAAACAAAATTATTGATGATTGATAATTATTTAACAATTCCATAATGACATTAAACACCAACCAAAACAGATTAAAAACGTCTTCAGTTTCATTATGTCACTAAATAAAGACTAAAGATATAAAGTAGACATGGTAAGTACAATTTTTTTTCTCATTATTTTTTTTCTTCAGGAAACAAATTTAAAGTTACAATATAAATGCAGTGATGAAAAACGCATTTGAAACCCTGTTAAAGGATTTTTTATAACACAAAAGGATTTTTTTACGGGTTTAGCGTCGAGTGCACCTTAAATCTGATTATGCGTGTGCGCAAATCTCATACTTTGCTTCAGCGATGTACGTACACCTTCAATGTCCAAACAGATCAAAATATAATAGATGTCGTGTGTTATATACATATCGTGCCGATATATAGCGCAACACTATAAAACCTAAGCGCACCGCGATCAGTGCGTACAATACTTCTAGTTAAAGTGCTCTTACCTGAACCTTGACCGTCTTCCTGGGTCGCAGCGAGTCCAGTTTCTTGGCTGCAGCGTCAATGGAGGCAGCCGCGCCGAGCAGCTCGTTCTCCGCGATCACAGTGGGATCGTCAGGGTCCACCCAGTCTGAACCTGAGGATGTCATATAAACATTGTCATTGCACATCGGGCTCGAAGGACCAAAAATATACAACCGCTTTAATTAATAAATGGCACTCGAAATAGTAACATTTTTATTTATAAATGTTTAATTGTATAATTTGTTAGTAAAAAGGGGATAAAAATATTGTATGTAATCTTCCGGCTTTTTAATTTTACACGTAGTACAGAAACCGGCTCGAGTCAAGGGACAAACTTCAGGTGCAAGTGCAATAGTTCATTTATATGGTTTCGCAATTGGTTTTGGTTGAGCTCTCGTGTGTCATTCAGCTACCTTCGTGCAATTTCAGACCTCTGCTCACGACTTATGCCGGTAATTATACACAACTCGTTTTCGGCAATAACTGTTGAGTCATTACATATTTTAACCGAAAATTGCCGAGCCGTCACGTTAGCTGCTTTTTACAATACAATGACATTTTATATAACTATACTTTCGCCATGAAGGACGGCCAGACACAGCCCAAAATCTCACCTTTAAGCAGTTCAGCGGTAGCAATAATATCGGCCACGGTGTGAGCCACGCGACGCGACAGATCCGGGAACTGTTGCCTGGCGGTGGCGTCTCCCCCGCAGGCTTGCAGGACGGCCTGCAGCAGCGCGCGGTACGACTCTGCCGCTGACCTTCCTGCTTCTAATGTGCGGGTTTGGAGTTCCGATGTTTCTGCTGCGTGTGCTGCAGCCTGGTAGTACAAATATTTAGGTAAATTACCATAGTAAATATTCCAAACTAGGATGGAGATAACGAGTATGTCTACAGAAGCAGAACAGATAAGGATCTGTCTTCAAAAACAGAACAACTCTAACCGTGTACTCTGTTTTGTCCAAAATTGGATGCAAATATTCAATAACATTTCAATCCACATCAAGTAAAAATTGAGATATTGATTTAATTTTGCAAAATTTATTTATTTATTTATTTATTAAACTTTGTACACATGGTATACAGGCGGACTTTAATGCCTTAGGCATTTTTTCCTAGTCGACCTTAGGGTGGTGGAGATCATAAATGAGGCAGGTGCGTAGTAAAATAAATAAAAAATGTAAATATAATAAAGAAATAATTACGTATACGAATACATATATACCTAAAAATTACAAATAGAACATATATATAAACAATATACATATATACATACATACACATATATACATATAGATAAATATATAATTACACTATATCTACCGTGGAGAATTTGCTACTTCAGCCAGCAATAATTGCCGAACTCTCATCTTGAAAGCCAGCCGTGTTGTAGACGTCCTGATTTCGAGCGGGAGTGCATTCCAAAGGAGGATAGATTGGATAGCAAAGGAAGAGTGAACGAAGTCAGAGCTATGAGGAGGACACTTAAGTAAGAGATTGCTAGAAGAACGCAGATTCCTATAGTGTGTATCACAAAGGAAAGTTAGATTGGAGGACAGATAAGTAGGAGGGGTAGGAGATTTAAGAAAGGAGAAGAGAGTAGTAAGCGCACGCAATGAACGGCGCTGGCGAATAGGAAGCCATTTTAACTGCGTTCGGTAGGAAGATATGTGGTCATTCTTGCGGAGATTAAAAACGAATCGAATGCAGTTATTGAGAAGACGGTCGAGTTTATTGAGCAAGTCTGCATTCAGATCGAAATAGCACACATCACCATAGTCGATTACTGGGAGTATTAAGGTTTGCACAAGCATAGCTTTGGTCTTGGGCGGTAAGAAGTTCTTAAGACGATAGAGAGAGCGAAGAGTGCCGATGACTCTCTGACTAACAGAGGTTACCTGGGACCGCCAGCTCAGGGTGGCGTCGAGGTGTAGTCCGAGATCCTTCACAGCGGAGCACCAAGGAATGGCAGTGCCGTCAAATTTAACTGGTGGAATAAATGCAAGATCCAATCTACAGATCATTCTAGGGCTGGCTATTACTATTGCCTGGCATTTTGCTGGGTTCACGGACAAACCGAAACTGTCTGACCAGCTTTTGATATGCGCCAGGTCCCTGTTCACCCTATCTATAGCAACCGACACACAATCGACGCCAGCCTGCGAGTACAACTGCAAGTCGTCGGCATACAGATGATACGCACATTGAAGGTTTTCAGTTATGAGGTTGATGAAGATAGAAAATAACAACGGGGAAAGTATACCGCCTTGAGGGACTCCAGAGCCGATGTTGCTCCAATTTGACGAAGAGGCATTGAGGCGCACCGACTGCTGGCGTCCCTGAAGATAGGATGAGAACCAGTCCAGTGCACGGGAAGAGAACAAAAGATGGGAGAGGATTGCTAACAGGATGTCGTGACTGACGGTATTGACGGCATTCGAAAAGTCCACCAAAGCCAGTACAGTGACTTTGCCGTCTTCCATGCCTGCTCTAATATCGCCAGTCACTTTGAGGAGCGCGGAAGTGGTACTGTGACCAGGTCTGAAGCCAGATTGAAGTGGACACAGCAAGTTATTTAAGTGCACAAACCTAGATAATTGCTTGTGCGCACAAGCCTCCAGCACCTTAGAGAGGAAAGGGAGAATGGATATAGGACGGAAGTGATTGACAAGTGAGGGATTAGGGATTTTGGGAAGAGGAATAACAATGGCTTTCCGCCATAAAGACGGGAAAACACCATTGCTAAGGGAAAAGTTTATAATATGCGTGATGGGTGGGAGAAGATGTTCGAGGATTGCGATTATCATACGACGGCTGATGTTGTCATAGCCAGTCGCATTGGATTTAATCGCAAGGATTATCTTTTTAACCTCACCCCGTGCAACCGGAGAAAACTGGAAAGGGTCAGCTAAAGGCCTCGGAAGACCTGCTATGAAATCCAGGGTACGACGCATGGCTTGGTGATCAATCGAAGGAGCAGTGGAGAAATGGTGATTAATATCATCCAAGCCAATAGTCGCACCACGGAAGTCTAAGCTTTTATCTTTGCCAATACCCAGAGTCCCAAGGAACTTCCAGATATTGGCTGGGGACGTTGAAGAGATATTACTAAGGATATGTCGGCGTTTAATATAAAATAACATTAAATTAATTAATTAAAATAAAAATTTATTAGATTTAAGTAAGGTAAATTCCGTATTTTCAAAAAAAAACATAAATTGTACATTTCCCACATCCAAATATGCAAAATAGAACTGTAAATTATTGATTTAAGTTATTGAATTTAGCAAAATAAAATAGACATCTCAATTTTTACTCAATGTGGGTTGAAATTTTATTGCATATTTGCACCCAATTGTAGTTTTCTTGCTCATATAATGATATATATCTTTATTTTTACTTCGGATATGACGAAACAGCTGTATGATTCAGATATCCTTTCCTCAGAAGTCGGCTACGATACGACGAGGCATCTGGCATTGTTGGTATCTGTAGCGGTGATCACTCACTGCCAAGCGACTCTTTTGCTCGTTCATCCACAACTATTCAGTGAACTTACCTTGCAAGCCACCAGCAGGTCGACGACCGTCTTCCTGCCGAGGTTGGCGGCGGCCGTCAGCTGGTCCTGTTTGTTGGCGTTGCCGGCCGCCACCACCTTGGCGGTCGCCACCGTCATCTGGCGCGTGCAGCGGATCAACTCTTCAGGAGTCGCCGTGGATTTGGGTGTGGATGGTGACATGAGGACCTGGTGAATTTTTATTATTACAAAATTAACGATTTATTATTGTAATTTATAATATTTAAAAGGCATTACGACATTAAGAATTAAATTTACAGTTTATTTTTATGAACATAAAACTCGACCGGGTCGTTACCACTGGCTAACACAAAACCGTTGTCAAGTACTAGCTTGTTGCTGCGTTTCGTATGGAGATATCGTAAGCCCCTTCCCTTCCCAATCCCTTAATTATCCCTTTCCTTTAAGGTCGGCGACGCGCCCATGATTCTTCTGGTATTATGGGCGTACATGAGTGGTGGAGACCACTTACCATCTTGACTTCACTTGCTCGTGTGCCGGCCTATGCTATAAAAGTTAGATCTCATTAGGGTGAATAAAAGATGAACAAAAACAAAATACCTCAATCTCTTGCGAAATTGCTTCAATGGTAGATTCCAGCGCCCTGGTACCCCTGGTGTGCTCGTCCTCCACGGCCTTGACAGTCTTCAGCAGTGACGTCACGTTGGTCACCATCACCTGCAACCAACATATTATGAGACCACTATGACAGTAGTGATGGTCAGAAGCGGTGAATGGTTAGGTTATGAAATGTTTTTAATATGGTAACAATGACGTTGTAAATATCGTAATAATTGAGATATTTTAAAAAATAATGAAAAAAAATGTAATTGGCAACATTAATACATTTACATCGCCACCGACAACAAATAGCCATCGGAAAAACATGAAAATACCCATGAAAACGCACGATAAACACATAAAAATTGTACACACACATAGCGTTATAGTATTGCCGTTAGAAAAAACGCGTTAAACATTTGAAGCTTCGGGTTGCCAGCTCGAAAAATGACAAACATCACCATGTGCTGACGACGAAAAACATGCCACGGTGACCCATAAGCTTTCCGAAAAACATGGCGCCCGGATGATACCATGAGCATTTTAGGGAGGGGGAAAAGCCAATCGATGATATGAATTTGGTATGAAAAGTATTTTTAAATGGCGGCGAACGTTAGTGGAAGGAACGAATAGAAAATTATGATTTTTGGTAAATTGGTACCTTTTTTGGACAAGGACAACTCAAATAGTACTCATGGCATTATGAACGTTTCCCGGGATGATAAGTGATCTTCATTGGAGATGTAAATTAATAATAATTTTCATCTAAAATATGTGAAAAAGTCAAATACGTGTCATATTGCTGTCGTATATATACGTGGTGCAATATTTCTTGATACTTTTTATGTGCACAACAATGGGCTAAAAGTGCTACAATAGACAAAAATAACAACACCTAACCTCAAACGCCAATAAAATAAATAAAAACATCAACAATGAAGTTCACTTAGACGTCTGCCAACCCGCGTACAACACCGTGTGAATATAAACAGTATAAACATATAAAATATATGCGAATGTTTGTCAATATTGGACTTTGATGAGCGGCGGCCTGACTGCGAAATACATTAGAGTGATCGTCCACCGCGCCCTCACGCACAAGATAATTTGAACCCGGGTATCTTTAAATTCTATTTTGAACCCGGGAATCTTTAAATTCTATTCTATGTCGAATTTAGTGGACAATTTAGTGTCACGAGTATTCAAGCCGCCCGAAGGCCTCTGACTTGGCTTAATCACAGCTATCAGTTAATAATAGCCGGGACTTTTTTACGTGCCCTCCGAAGCACGGAGGCGCTCAGTTGAAATACCATTACGCGGTCACCTATCCATAGACTGACCGCGCCAATGATTAATTATCTCACTAATCGTTTATCAATCAGTAAGTGCAACTGGCTATGAGCGCATGTGTGTAAATTAATCCATAACTGGGACTTTAAAGGAATAGATGTAGGATAAACTTGTGTGTTTCTTGAAAGGAGATTTTAAAGAAAACTTCATTATCATTTATCGTTTTACATATACACAAAGAATAAATTAAATACTTAAAAAAATATTGTTGTAATTAAGTTATGTAAAACTAATATCACGACTGATTTTAATGAATACAGCTCGTGTATATTACAAATTATAAAAATACCCAACTAATAAAAGTTTTTTTATTACAATATCTTCGAGTGACAAACTCGGTAAACTAAACTGGTCATACAATAAATAACAATATAATATACATAATGAATTCATCACAAACACCGTTTCCCAAACCATAGCAGTGCTATCTTGAAGTCGTCGGCTTCGAAAGTGTTTCAAAGTCGCGACGCTGCGTGCGGTGCGATGGGTGATCACCCTTAATGCTTGTGATCTTAATGTTATTCACTCGGAGGCAAGCTTGAGAAGCGACTTCTCTATGACAATGAACCGTTGTTCAAAATTATCGGTGCTTAGGTATTTTGTTGAATATTCTCCGAGAGGTTTTTATCGCGTTCAGAACTATTGTTTTCAGGAAAGTGGTTATATTATGAAAAAGAAACAGCACTGAATATTATTAGCTTATCTCTTTTAATAAGTAGTTTGACAAAATAGTTAAGAAATAGGATGAAAACATAATAATTCTTCTTCTTTTTAAATAAATGAAAAGATATGAATTTCTTTTTTTATATATTCAACAAATACCAAGCACTCGACCTACGTTCAATTTTGAATTTTGAAATGTGTTTAGCGTATCTTATACACGCTTTTTAATAAAGAGTCCAATATAACCGCAAATTAAATTATATTCCAAAAGGTATTGCCGATACACTAATAAATTGCTGTCAACAGTATGAAAGGGGTATTCGGGGAAGATGTATAAAAATTAAAATATAAAAATATTTTTTCTTTATTGCCCTAACTCATCCCCATACCCCGCTCATACCGCAGGAGTCATCGCACAAAATAACACCTTATGTGTATATACAAAAGGTCGAAGTTGTTCATGCCACACACATAACAATTACACGGACTAAACACATTTCGATTATGGTTGCTATATGAAGTGATTCGACGAGATAGTGTTCGCGATGGTGTTTAAAGCTTTTTTTATTCACATATTTACATAATATTTTATACAAAAGGTTAAATAATATAGACATTTCTAAACCTCAACATGTTTCGAAATAAGTAACAAAATTAACAGTGAAAATATTTGAAAATGAAATGCTCGTTTTTAGTCGACTTTTAAAAATTTTAGAGGACCCCAAGTGGTTCACATACATGCATGCGGTCCTACGCGAAGACGACAGAGCGATAAAGTATACGGACGTCACACATCTTGTATGTGTAACTGGCGTTAGAGTTCAACTAAAGTAAAACAAAGGGCGGTTAAACGTTCATTAGTTATTTGTACAGACGCGCAGAATGTCCTTTTTCTTACAAAATTGATTTAATTTTGACTACCTCCTATACCGGCCGAAAAACTTGATTTGATTTAATTTGAAAGACACGATAAGATTTTTACCAGACAACCCGAAGGCAAAACTAAATAGTAATGACAATAAGTATACTAGTTATAGTTATTTGTAGGGTACCAATAAGTTTACGAGGGATGTTTAAACACCATCGCATGGACACACGACATGTATGGCCTGCGGGCCGGTAGGCGGTGGGCTGTGGGCAATGGTACAAGCTCGAACACCATGCCGCGTGCTCTCCACGCCGCGGTTAGTCGACCAGCTAGCTCGGTGCGAGTTAATTAACGGCGACGGGTTTCACGCCGGTTCGGGATTTTTGGATATTTAATAAAAATATGAAGACGATTTTGTGACCAGGTGCCGTTGGTTATAATTTAATTTAATGTCAACTAATAGATTATGTGGGAAGCATTATTGGACGTTATAAACTACAAAATAAACTGAATTCAAGGACTCTACGAACCCATAGAAGTGTCCTCTTTAACACTTAATATATTGAGACTCGGCTTCTAGTAAAACATTTTATATTTCATGTCAATTGCGACTAAATTTACTTACAAAAATAAATAATGAGAGGAGAATTAAATGTATTGTCTTTTTGTATAACCAACTTAACCAGGCCAAAAACTCGCTAAATCGCCAAGAATTCCGACCAGCACTGACCCTCGTAATAATCATATCTGACCGATTGATCGTCCTTAGTCGAGACAGCTTCAGTTTCTCGAAAACTATTGTTCTTTATATCATCCAGCATCCGCAGTTGTTCTTCCATACGACTATTCCGTCGTCTGCGAGAATTGTATCCCAAAATCTCTCTTAATCTGCTCGCATCATATCCTGAATCCCTCCTGGTTAACATGTCCTCGTAGAAGTTCCACCAGTTGTCTATGGAGCCGAACTGTCTCTCCCTGGTCTTCAGAACATCTTTGTATATCGACCACCAGTTGTTAGCATAATATTGTTCAGGATACGTCCTTGTCAAATCATAAATCTCCATATTTCTATGTGTTCTTCGCTCTCCGTTAGTCACTTTTGATCTGGTCAAGGTATTTGTGTTAGATGGCACCTCTTCGTTATACATCCTTAATATATCTTTATAGTAAGTTTCTAGTATACTCAATTCTTCGTACGTGTATTTAGTAATGTCTATTCTAGAGTATATATCTATGAGATCCTGTAGTTTCTTCCTTTCAATTTTAACGTTAGATAAAGCTTTTAATTGCTCGATTAGTGGATCAAAGCCTTTGTAAATGAAATCTTTTTTCGCGAAGTCAATTAGTTTTAGGACCATGTCCTCATATTTTTTGTCATAAGCTAAATCTCTGTTAACCGCTTTCGACTGGTCTACCTCTTCAATAAAGGTTTGTAGGCTAGCCTTGTCTTTTTCATACCGATCTCTTTCCGTTTGTATCTCTTCTAGAATCAGCTCATGACCACTAAACCTTTCCAGCTCTCTTCTCGTCTCCTCCATTTTTTCCAAGTTCCTCTTGGCTAGAGCCTTCCACCACTCAGTGTCGTCTTTAAATAGATTCCAAAACTGCATCTTGACTTCTCTCTTTAGGGTATCATTTTTCTCAACACTCTTGACTTCTGGTTTGACAATGACTTCTGTAGATTCGTCTTTGTGATGTTCTGGAGAAAGGAGTTCTTTCAGAGATTCTCTGTCAGGGCTTTTAGATATAGTATCTAAATTAATGGGTTTTACTTTTTTAATTTTAAACACGGGACTTTTAAGTTTAGGTTCACTCGTTTCTAATTTAACCTTTTTAATTGGCACTGTAGTTTGGATGGTTCTAATAGTAGTAGTGACTCTAACGTCAGTCTCTTCGAATTCCGAATCCATATCTTCTATGACTTGAGATATACGTTTCATCTCATCATCCAAATCCGTACTGGCCTTGATTTTTTGCGCTCGTTCCCTTTTTCTTTTATTATCCATTCTATTTTTGAGGTCAACGAATAAATCTACCAACTTTTTTACTTCTCCAAGGAAAATATTCTCGCCATATTTAAGCACGCGCCAGTCCATATCGACCAAGCTGTTTTTCGCCGCTGTATTATACCGTTCGTTTAGATCGTCGTCCTTTGGATTCCGAGCTGGTGGATCTCTCATCAAACCTTCAATGTACGTGATGACTTCCTCGCAATCATCGTGAAATATGGATGGGGAGACATCGTCATCCTGGCTCGAGTAGTCGAACAGGTTGATCAACTCATCCTCTTGATCGGACTGAAATATATCCGTCTCAGAATCGCACGAATTATATTCGTTTTTGATAATGAGCGACCTGCGTTTTGTTTGTCGCGGGACCGTGTTGTTTTTGATCGGTAGACTCCAACGCTTCGTGGTGTCGGACAGCCGCTACCGAAAATACACACATTAATGGGCGGCGACGTACAAAGTCCAATATTGACGGTAGGTGTTACGTGTGAAGCGAGATAATGCAACGGGCTTGTCTGTTTTGGTGACGCACTGTGATTTTGAACATTGCCATTAATCACCTCGAAATAAAAACTAACATCCACAACTTTTATGTCTATAGATAATTTGATTTATTTACATGCCTCAAAAAAATAATATAACCATAAACTTCACACTTTTATTTTGTCGTAAATCGAGGTTGTAGACAAACGACAATGTTTAAAATTGAAATGTTGTATTATAAACAGTACACAAATGGTAACAATGTGGTAGTTTCGAGTTTTTACACAAGTTATGAAATGCCAAAACCTAGGGTTATTTAACTACCTTTCACACGCGGCTTTACACTAAAGTTTATTAATATTATCAGTATTTTTTACATTGATATTACCCAGTTAATTTACATCCTTGTGTTAAGGGAATTACGTTAGCCATTGTAACTTGCAACTGCAGTTTGCTATTTACTATTGAGTGTATAGTTAAAAACTAACCGTAATCAAAATCCCGACTAATTTAGTTTACTCAAACACATTTGATACCCACTTATAGCAAAGACAAACATAGAACACCCTTAGACGGCGCACATTAACACCACGACCTACATACGGAGCCTGAATACAGACATACAAACTAAACATGTTATAATATTAGTAACAAAATTACGTACCTTGTATTTACCCTACACATCTTGATAATAATAATTAACATATTTCAATATCAGATAATTATTATCTCAGGGATATAAAATCACTGTAAAGGATGTTTAAACGTTAAATCGTGAGATTCAATTGTATTTTTATAATAATGCAATTTTTGTGTGATATATGGGTTTAATTCTACATTGAGATTTCGGAATAAGCAAAATTGACAGCTATTAGACTAAGTCTATTTGTTTAGAACTGTTATTGAATATTTACGAACTCGGAGAAAGTTGTCGATCATTAAAATATTTATTTCACTCCAATGCGTTGCATCAGACTAAATTATTTTATTACTTTTTTTACACACTATGTTGTAGAAAGCAATTTGCTGGCTTTTTTTAAACTGGCCGTCTATTTGAAATTAAATTTCTTTGTTATATTCTCGTGGGAAGTTATCTTAGAAAAGTCGGACAAAGTATTGCTCGATCTGGGACTCTAACCCAGAACTTCCTGAATCAAAATTGGTGTAATAAGGCGATACGTTACAAATTTGATGTTGTATAATTTATCGAAAGTATATGAAATCTATCAACCCGCATTAGTCCAGCATGGTGGACTAAGGCCTATTCATTAGTAAAGGAGATCTGTGTAGCATGGTGGATGGTTGGTTGAGGTGGGTATAGGGGTACATCATTGTATTACTGTAACTGCATTGATCATGCCTGTCCAGTCGTACGCCCCTCAATTTGCAAGAAGCATTTATAAAAGCCGGCATGATTCTAGTGACCAAAACTCATTGTTTGTGAGTGGTTTTTTGGACTGCACTACGCTTACCATCAGGTGTAGTGCAGTCACGTTGTTGTGCTTCGATAAAAAAAAACGTGTGTCTCGGGACGCTCGACAGAAGTGATAAACTAATATGGGTTAAAGTGAGAGAGGAGGAGCCTGCCTACTGCTGCCGTATGCGTGAGAGAAAGGGAAGCCAGCAGAGTGGCGCCGTAACGCGTTACGTTACGAAGAATTTACCCTCCCAAAAGAAGTATTCACTTCAAAATATTATTGTATGCGGTTATCTGACGTGTCAGTGTAGTGTGTAGTGTGTACATACCTTGGCAGCGTGTTTGAGCCGCTGCATGTCTGGATGTTGCACGTGCTTGCCGCTGGCGGCGGTGGTGGCGGCGGCGAGGTCGCGCAACGCCGCGGCGACATCACGCGCGGCGTGCAGCAACAACACCTGCGGCTCGGGGTTACCAGACCCCAGCGACATCGCGCCCAGCTTCACCACCTCGCACAGTTGGACTGCGTGCACAATACGACGGTGTAAATATACTTAAACAGTATACAGTAATACCCCGACTTACGCTACCCCGACTTACGCGAATTCGGAGATACGCGGTTTTTATTTTTGATGGCCGCGCGCGTCAGCTCTCCTATTCCGCCATGTTAGTGGTCCGTTTACGACAGGTTCGAACGTGTTCCGCGTTGAATTGTTTTACGTACGTTGTGTTTTATTGATAACCTCAAATTATGTCACTCAAAAGTGCATGCAAAGTTGTACCCCGACTTACGCGAATTCGACTTACACGGTTATCGCTCGGTCCCACCTATCGCGTAAGTCCGGGGTATTACTGTACTTCGATACATAAATTTGGACCTAGTTACACAAACAGGAACCGACCCACAGCAAGTTCAATTGGAGATACTAATTATGTTTTACTGAATTCAATAATTTCGTAGTTTTTTTGGAAAATTTGGTATAAAATATATTCCATGTACGATTTTGCAAAACAAAGTCAGTATCTCCATTTGAACTTGCTGCGGGTTGGTTCCTGTTGGCGTAACACGTCCATTGGTGAATACGCTTAATCTTTTACGGACGGGTCGAGATATCTGAGTGGCGTTTTCCTGTAAACATTTTATTTAAAAAAACTATAATAACAATAACACTCAATACTGTATTGAAATAATTTTCCTTGTATGCAATATTATGATATCAAATGATGTAAACATCACATTGAAAAATATGGTACATTCGTATCACGTAGAATTAATTGGTACTGTACCTATATAATAAATATTAATACTAGCCCTGCATTTTACACGTCCCACTGCTGGACACGGGCTTTCTCTACTGAATGAGAGGGGTTAGGCCTTAGTCCACCACGCTGGTTTAATGCGGATTGGCAGACTTGACATACCTTCGAAATTCTTATGGAGTTTCCTTCACTATTAAAGCAAACGATAATTAACAATTAATACACACGTAAGTTAGAAAAGTCAGAGGTGCATGCTCTTGGGACCAGAGTAAATCTTTGGTGCATATATAAAATGTTTTTTTTTTCTTTTTCATCAGACAAAGCGGCTACTGGTGTTTCCAAAGACCACCTATAACAGAAGAAAGAAGTATCCGGAGGTCCAATTTCTCTCCTTTCCTTATCTACCCCTCTCCTTTAAGGTCGACAACGCATCTATAATTCTTCGGGTATTGTGTAAGTTCATGGACATTGTACATCGTTTATCATCAGCTGATCCACATGGTCATTGAGTTTGAAACGAGTTGAGTAAATATAATTTACCGATAGTGGTGACAGCGCTCTGTGCGGCGGCGGCGAGCTGGTCCTGGGTGCCGGCCGCTCCGCCCACCAGCGTCTTGGTGTCCTCCACCAGGGTTTTGGCGGTCTTCAGGATCTTCTCGCGGTGGTCCGAGAACGTGTCCGCTTCCTTCTCCGATTGTAGGGTACCTGAAAATAATATTTTCAATTATTCATCTTATTACATATAATATACGTAGGCCCACTGTGTCCCGAAGGCGTAGACAGAGGTGTTACTTATTAATACTGCACCCACAGTTCGTCCAACGTATGTGATATCACCCATGTGATACCCCATACCATTCAAACACAAATTGTGATTACCAAACCTGGGATCAGAACGTAGGACCTCATGGTTTCATGATCTAAGTAGAATTCTAGTAGATAAATGAGACGATATTCATATTATTCATATTAATTACTTTTCCTCAGAGGGGTTGACGTCACAGGCAGGCGGCCAGTTTTAAAAACTACAAGCGAAATCTTACTGTAACATATGTTAAAAAGCATACTGCGCCGACCTTAATACGCATAGCATAACCGTAGATGGAGGAAGAGGCGGTACAGACAAGCTGTAGCTATCTTTTTTATGGCATTCATACTCGGCATAACTGGAATGATACCATGGTTTCACATAAAAACCATCATGAAATGGCAGATTCACTGCTGCGTTTCATACAGCCATTGACCACAAAGATTAGTAGGTATAGTGTATGCGATATATTTTACATTGACTTGTACGGTCATATGATGGACCGGCGCATCATTATCAAAAAAGTCATCGGCGAGTGGACGTGTCCGTGATAATGTGAATTGATATCGGGCGATGAACAAGCCTATACAGATGAATGAACCGACAATTCTTTCGGTTTAGTGTGTGTTTATAAACCATGTATACGGTGTAGGTGTTGAGAAGCAGGTGACTGACCGGCGCTGGCGAAGAGTATGGTGGTGTCGAGGTCCCCGATGATGGCGGCGATGGTGGCGGCGGCGTCGATGCAGGCCTGCGTGCCGCGCGACCCCGCCTGTAGGGCGCTCAGCACGCCCACCACCTGCACCACACACACACAACCACGGTCATACGGTACTAGCACATCTTCAATTAAATACAGGTACAGGCACGGCATAGTGACTGCACTACACCTGATGGTAAGCGTAGTGCAGTCCAAAAAACCAGCAACCACCGATAAACAATGAGTTTATCGGTGGTCACCAGAATCATGCCGGCCAAAATGCTTCTTCGCTCTTCGGAGAGGGAAGAAGCAAATCGAGGGGCCTGTGACAGGACAGGCGGATGACCGATGCAGGCACAATAATACAAGAATGTACCTCTGTACCCGCCCCAACCAACCATCAAGTCATGTCGAAAGCCCCTCGGGAGAACCGGATATACACTGGCTGACCCTGGAACGCGACCCACACAAGGTGGGTCACTATAGCAGGTTTTAACACCAGTATACGGTGGTCGCTATCCGGTCGGATACGAATATCCTCCCACCAACAAAGTTCCAAAGTTAGCAATTATAATTTTAAATATAAGTAAGAGCAAAGGTGGGCTCGCAGTGGAGACATCTAACTATCTCGCTCGCACGAACGCACCGTAAGGCTCTTAATTAAAAATAAAATATGACAGTGTTATCCTCAGCGTACCTTCTCATTGACAAGTTTGGCGTGGTCTGCAACGGCGCGTTGGTTCTGCGCGATGGCGGAGAGGCGACAGTGGCCTCCCGACTTGATCAGCTCCGACACACCCTCGCCCAGCTCCACCACGGCCACACGGATCCTGGAGGATGGACAAAATTTGAAATTGTAGAATATCTGATGAACGAAACCTACCAGGATATTATTGTCGACTTGTGGTCAAAGGTTAATTTTATTGTTAACGCGTGAAAGAGCCTTTCGTGGCCTACTTGCAAAATTTACTTTTTTTGTTACAGACTAGCGATCCACGCCGGCTTCACACGGGTAAAAATATGTTTGTTACGACATCACATATCTTTGAATTTTTTTGGCTTTTCTGTACTATAATATGTATGTATTATACATATAAACCTTCCTCATAAATCGCTCTATCTATTGCTGAAAACTGCATTAAAATCCGTTGAATAGTTTAAAAGACCTAAGCGAACAGACAGCGGAAGCGACTTCATTTTATACTATGTAAAGATATGATTGATTTGTGTACCTGTTAGCGACGTCACCGTTGGGCGTGGTGGCGGACGCACCGACGCTGTCCTGCGCCAGTTGTTCGTACTTCTGACACATCTCGTTACCAACCTCCACCAGGCGACTAGCGTCCGTCGCAGACTTGGCCGTCTGAAACAAGACAATACCATTTCATACGCTGATGCTTCAAAGCAACTAAACCATATCTGATGGTGCAGTGCCGTCCAAAATTATAGTGAAATATTGCGTCATTTGACGGACAGAGTTGCCATTTATAACGTGTGATCGTTAAAAACACACGCACTTCCAAAATAATAGATTACGGTTGTAAATTTAATAATAACGGTTCAGAAAGTTATATTTGGGAATCGACTGGTATTAATCCCGCTATTTTATTGCGACTGATGATTATTTCTCACTGTTTTTTAAACTGGATTTACCATCCCTATACCAATTGTATCGATTTTCAAAACTCTATTTACTTTAATAACTCAATTTATCGATTTTCAAAAGTCTATTTTCTTTAATACTACACACAGCACACAGTACAATAATGAATACAAGTTGGTACAAGCTAAAACATGAGTATGTTCAAATATTTCTCAACATCTTTAAACAACCCCATCAAAATACTTTCAGGCAGTTTATGAATACCAATCGAATATACAGACACATTACTTCGTTTTCACTATTAAAAGATGAAATGTGTAATAACTCACCATATCCGTGGCCAGTCTAGCTATCTCCTTGGCAGCGCCCACCATCCTGGTCTGGTAGTCCACGAACGAATCCGTCTCATCGTAGGTGCCGATCAATGACATTCTATTGACAAATAACTTATGTTAATACAGTAAATCAAAGGATCACTTGGATAGATCCTATACCATCAATATCATTCCCTTTTTGTCATAGCACGGCAAAGAGAGCATACTGCTTGAGAGTAAGTACAATGCAGGACTTCAGTGTCAAAGAGAGGCGTTACATCTCTCGGGAGACGGCAGAATTGTGCAGTCCCATTCATTTGGATGTAGACCGGCGGCACACGGAATGTTATTCACATTTAATTATGACCGGTATTTAAGCCATGCGTATTTGTGTCGCTATATAATCAGGTACGTAAATTCTGTAAACACCCACCAATAATTCTGTAATTGTCAAGACACCCTAATCGTAATATCGATTGTGCCCAAAAAATCTGCTACATATAACCGCCGGCATCAATTAGTTAAATGTATGTAATTTGTAAATGATTGTTTTCTTCAAACATAAAAAATCGTGCCGATTACACTAGCTTCCAAATAAATACATACAACAAGCTACAATACCACAGACATATACACAGACAGACAAAAGCTTTTAAGATATAACACCCATATTTTCACGTGGACGGATATAAAACTAATCTTGTGTAACAAATCTTCAAATATAATGTATCGTGCGTAACGCTAAATTACACAAAGATATATTTTGAAGTTATCGACACAGACATCGATATTTTTGTCGATTAACACCATCACTATAAACCCAAATTTCACGATCACTATTAACTAATTTTATCTAACAAACTATACTTATGACATTATATCACAAACACGTACAACTTGTGCATATTTCAGTTTGTAAACAAAAGTTTAACGTGTACGTATAGAACGCACGCACACCCGCGTCGCGTCCGTTCGCGAACGTGTCTCTTCACGCACTGAGCATCGAAATATTTCAATACATTCAAGTGCATTGATCTTTAAATCGATTTTATTAAATTGTTTGTATTGATTGGTTGGAATTTGCAAATGGTTTATGCTTTTGAGTCACGTCATGGTTAAAGGAATAAATGTGATGGGGTTACTTGGGAAGCCTATGTTTATCTCACGATTTCGCTTATAGATAGGCCTAAAGATAGATGACAGTAGGCAGCGGTTGAATGTGCCCTGGTATTGCTTACGCCCATGGACGGCGATGATCGTATACCATCAAATTTTAGAATTTATGGAATAGTGTAATGATTACTGTTCCTCGAAAACCAATCTTGTCGACAAGGCGTAGTTGCTGTCCTATTGTCGATATGAACTAACGTCATCAATCCATTCTTTTTGGGTTAATTATTGGAGTTAAAGATCTTTTCAACGCATTCAACTCGTCAAAACGGGTGCTATACATATAATCATTCTTAGGAAATCGGTTAAAAACAATATTATTTTAAAGGTTTCATTGTTGGGGTGTCATCGAAATCCGACCCAGGTGCCACCCGTGCTAGCTACGCCAATAATCATGACCTAGCTCAACCATCAGTATTATGCATTCTCATATGTAAATTCTTTAATAACAACCTACTCAACATTACTTAAACTGATCTTAAAACATCCTTGGAAATCCTCAAAGGAACATTTACCCAACATAATATAGAAGATTCATTACTTGAATCAATCAAACGGGCCGTCGTTTTATTTATAGAGTGATTGGATCACCGGCGGTTTAGGCCGGCTTCACTGGCCGTCAGCCAACTGCAACGATCGCCGACCGACATTACTATGCACGGCCAATGTTAACCACTCGAGGGTAATTATTGTTGACCACAGTCTGTCAGAACTCACGAGTTAGGTTAGCGAGGAACCGCAAAAAGTTATGTACGGAAACGTCAATAACTGAATATACTACATTGAAATGTCTACCACATTGGAAATAAAATGGAACCAAATGAGAGGTTTGCAAGTATTTCCAATTCCCACAGAACATTGAGTTTCAGTCTGTCAACTTTGACAGCCTCGAAGGCGCAGCGGGTGAGTAGCCGGCTGCGAAGCGAGAGGCCGTGAGTTAGATTCCCACACCGAAATAAATGATTTACAAATATTGGTTTCGGTTTTGGGTGTTGTAGGACCGTTAGTCCCTCGTAGTTCCTGATACCCAGGATGCAGGTTTAACCTATTGTGGGGTCCGGACTATGTGTGCAACTGTTGGATGTATTTAAAATATATATATATAAACAATAATAAGTCTCATAATACCCAGCAATGTCACTGACTTCAATGCCCTTCTAACACAACAGTGCATAAACACTGTTGCCTGGCGGTACTAACACAGACGGCCTCTCACATACGAGTAACCTGCCACCTAGTTAGTATTTGTTAGGACATTCGTCATAATTACACATATCATGTTATACATAATGTTCGTCGACGTAACACAGTGACACAGTTAGGTCTACAGTTCTAGCAGACGTGCGTAAAGTCTAGAAATAGCCGCGTAACGCGTTACTCACGTGACGTAAATAGAACGCAGTTAAGGCCGCGGGGGGCCGCGTGGCCGACACTGACTCTGACGGGGATCGGTCAAGGACGGGGCCATTATGGGGTTATAAGAGAATTTGTTGCATAATCTTAAAGAAATCCCATAAAGCCGGATGAGAACTCAATGGTTATAGTAACAAAAAAAATATTGTACAATAAAAAAAGCAACGTAATTGAATTTATTTATCAATGCATTTTCGTGCCAGTTTGCCAGAAAAGTTTCGCGCTTATCTTGTGGGTTCGTAAGACCTACGAAACAAGATTTGTAATTTACTATGGGGACATGAGTGTGATTGTTACTTGTATTTATCATTATTCATAAGTCGCGAGTTTCTTATTTGTTTTGAAACAATATTAAACTCCCTCGACCGGCAATTTTAGTCCTTATCCGGCTCGAAGGACCATTTATACCTTCACTTTCCCCGAAGTATAATACGCGTAAAATAACTAGGCCGACTACACTTCACCCTTTACGCATTCCGTCTAGTCTCTAATAACAAAAGTCGTGACGCCGCGAGGGACTAATAATTTTAGGCTGGTCAGGTTGTATTGCACATATTGTATGGGTCCAAGGCTATTTTAGGTGTTAAAATGTTGAACACTAGCTTACTCAAGCATATAAAAAGTCGGATAGTTTTTTGATATTCTTAGTTATATTAAAACTTGAGGCAAAAAGAGGGGTATTAAGCCTTAAACTGTCTGGCATCGTAGCTACGCTTAAACACGTGAGCTTGCTTCAATGTAGTTGTATTCTATAGATTTAATTCAGATGGGTATATATTATATTTATAGAAAATGACAGCGATTTAGAAGTAACCGATCTTTTCTTTAATCGTTGTCGGTCATTTTTATGGTTGGGTTATTTTTACTTTTAGATGAATTGGCAGATGCCGATGTGTGGGTCTACAGGTACAATACGCGGCATTATACTAACTTGATCGGTCTGAAATTATCATTTAACACTGTCCGCTCCCAACACTTGTCGTCTCTATTTTTACAACTAAAGCTATGTACTTGAATTATATCGCTCGTGACCAATTTCATTCTAGTCAAGGAAATTGCTCCTATTGTATATTAGGTTGTGGTGTTTAGTTCCGGCTCGAAGGACCATTAAAATCTCACTCGGGGGATAACATGGGCCTTATTACGAAATGTATTGTTGCTTTAAATTACGCTTATATTGTTTACTATATTTACTAGTTTTTATACCGTGTCGATTTCATTACAAAATGTTGTTTAATTGTAAACTAGGTTAATTTATCAACAAATGAGTGTAGGTTATGATAGTATAGTGTAGATATGAGCTTAGTATAAAGAGAGAGACCGTTTTGTAGTAAGGCCGTGTGTACCTGTGCTCGGTGAGCCTGGCGACGGCGCGCGCGAGCGTGTCGAGCAGCGGGCCCACGGCGCCGCGCTGCGTGCTCAGCTCGCGCACGCACTGCACCAGCTCGGCCAGCGCCGCCCGCGCCAGCTGCACCTGTGACTCCACCGCCGCGTGAGCGCTCACCGCCTGCACACACACACATGCATTACATAGACTCACGTCTAGGGCGGCTGAGCCTACGGGTAGACAGAAACAACGGACTTCCACCTGCTACGATCCTTACACACCTCTATGGCCTCTTTCACTCTCATTATATTCTTCATGCATGCACGTCGGTTTAGGGTAATTTCTTAGTGTTAAGGTTAAATTAGGGTTCTCTGTGAGACAGTGGCGACGACCTGGTTAAGCCGACCCCTTCGTGCTGTATACAAAACTATCTACAGCGTGGCTCTACTACTCAAAAAAAAGAAGAAAGATTATATAAGATAAGATAAGGCTGTGTAAGATAACACATTATGGCAGCCTTTGTGGTGTAGCGGGCCGTGAAGCGAAAGACCGCGGAGTTCGACCCACACACCGAGATAAATATTTGTCTGATCCCCAAATATTTTTTGTGGATCTGTGTGTGTTGTAAGACCGAAAGTATCTCGTAGTTCATGATACCCACGATACAAAACTGGTATCTTACTATGGCGTGAAGGTTATGTGTGTGCGTGTAGAATTTACCCTCGGGTTCCCGGCGGCGTCCCTGGCGGCGTGCAGCAGCAGCGCGGCGGTCTCGAGCACGGTGCGCGCATGCGCGAGCAGTCCCGCCTGCGCGGTGGACTCCGTCACGTTGGACGCGCACGCGATCGTGCCAGTTGACAACGCCTCCGCGTACGACACCTGAACACAACATCAACACAAATTTTATACCGAGTGGCGATTTCGTTATCACATTAAATGGTACAGCGGTTAAAACTAGTTCATATAAGTCTTTTCAAAGAATAAAATAAATATTTATACCAAAAATAAAAAAAAACAACTTTCAAACAACGATGATCTCGTCATTAAATTAAATAAAAAAAATGTGGTTGTGTAAATGTGTAGTGAGTGCCCACATCATATAACACACGATGATCTGTATTATTACAGTTTGTTGTTTTGTCAATTTTTTATGACTTAAATACAAAAAATATAAAATCATCTATTTTTGAGTTGGACAGTTTCTGCACATCACAGTATATTTATTAAAATCAAACTCGATCAATTATAGCAAAATCGATATAATGATGATGCATGTATAATAAACACAATATATCGTACCAGTTGTTTGACCGTGTGTCCAAGATTCTCCGCCTCGCTCTTGGCTGCGACACGCAACGGCTCCAAGCGCTCCAACATCTCGGACGCGCTGTTCTCTATTTGTTCCGAATAACCTAAGACAAAAACAATGGCTATATCTCACTGATCGTAGAAAACTAAAGCCCTTAATATTAAATTCGAGCCACTTTAAAGACTATTTCTTTTATCCGAGCACGGCAAAGTGACTGCACTACACTTAATGGTAACCGAAGTGCAATCCAAAAAACTAGCAACTACCAACAAATAATGAGTTTATCGGTGGACACCAGAATCATGCCGGCCTGTATAAATGCTTCTTTCCTCTTCAGAGAGGGAAGAAGAAAATCGAAGGGCCTGTGACAGGACAGGCGGATGACCGATGCAGGCATATGGATACAAGAATGTACCCCTATAACCGCCCCAACCAACGATCAAATCATGTCACAAGCCCCTCGGGAGAACCGGATATACACTGGTTGATCCTGGAACGCTATATACCATATATATGGTGGTTGCTATCCGGGCGGATATGAATGCCCTACCAGCAAATAATCAAATGAGCTAAAAAATTTAATTAATGCTATAACATTATTAAAAAATTACAATAGATCAACAACAACTTTTTTACTAAGCTATTATATTTAGATGTACACTAGATTTATGTGCAAAAATTATACTAACACAATATATTGATATGGCCTGAAACCATATTGTATAAAAAATAGACATCTTGACGTTCATTGAAATGGTCACTGAAAGTCCGAACGACTTTCTTTTTATAGGTAGTACAAAAAGTTAATTTTGTTATGATCAAGACGCATAATATGTGTACCTTGCAGTGTGTTTGCCTTCCTGGGCTGCAGCTCCTGTCCGACCGCCTGTATGCTGGCGTGGTCCAGCTCGCGCAGGGCCCTGTTCAGGGTCTCCAGCGCCGCTGCACACTCGCGCTGGCCTGGTGCCTTCTCTCTGTTACAGGAACAAAACATCTTGAATGTACTTCAAAAATCACACTCCAATATCATAACGATTACATGTGTAGACAAATAAATTGAGTGCTGAAGACAGTTTTGTTTCAACCGGGTCGTCACCACTGTCTCACACAAAACCGACGTACCGGCGTTTCGAACGGTGAGTGAGATATACGGAGGCTCAAACCCCTCTCCCCTTCACAACCTCTAATTATCCCTTTCCTTTAAGGTCGTCAACGCGCCCATCATTCTGGGATTCTGGTATTGTCCGCGAGCTCGACGGAACGTTTTTCGCGCCATTCGGTTGGGTTTGTATAAGTGGAAAGAAAGAGGGCGCGACAGTACACACCTACATATTTACTCATCTCGTATTTTTGCAAATCATCATCGTGTTTTATTCGCACCCTTATCAAGTAGTATGTATAATAGTTGGTTATGACTGATGGATGGTGAGCGTTGGTTGTGACTGACCTGATCTGCGTGACGAGCGACTTGATGCTGTCGGAGACGGTCTTGCTGTGCGTGGCGAGGTGTTGCCACTGCACTCGGTCCTGGGGGGACAGCACCAGGTGCTTCGCGGCCTCCAGCATTGAGCACGAACCGGATATTATGTTCCTGTCACAAAAAGTATTTGTTTGTTATGTTTAAAATGAATGGATTTTTTATTTAATCACAATGTTTATTTCAACTTTTAAAACACAGTTCTATTCCATTTCTAATATCGTTTAAACTTATCAAAAGAATATCCTCATATATAGACTTGCAAGTTAGCAATGGCAGTCTCTCGATCAAAACAAGATTTAAAAAATATTAGTTTTTTTAAAACAGCATGAACAAAAAAATACTGCTTTAACTGCTCAAAATAGTTTACTCATTTTTAGTCTTTACAAAACCTCACAAATGTTTTCAGTCTGTAAGCAATGTTTCTTGATGGATAACATTATATTTTGACAAATCTACATAATAACAGATCCAACGCAGTCACTTTGCCGTGTTAGTATAAAAAATAACAATATAAAATTCCATACCTTCCACAATCAAGTATAGCTTCCTGGCTGAGCCTGGCCTGCGGCGATATCTTGGCGGGAATGGATGCGAACTCGGGACTGTCCGCAAACTGGCAGAGTGAACGCACCGCGTCTTGTAGCGGACCTGTCGCCGCAGCACAACGGGCGCGGTTCTCCTGAGGGGAAGGGGAGAATAATACATCTTGTTAGTCTATGGCTATGATGGTATTACCAATAGGGTAGATGACTTGATTTTTTTTATTATTTTAACCAATAAATTACCCAAAACCTATTGCAGAAAGAGTTTCACTAATCCGTCCATAAAAACATAAATTAGAAGTAATTCAAATCAATGGAAGGGGCACTTGTCAAATAACAGACGATTCAAACTTTGACGTCATCGTGGCAAATGACCATTACGGTGCACGCGTGTGAGCGAGATAGTGAGATGTTCCCACTACGCGCCCACCTTTGCTCATACCAATATTTAAAATCATAATTGCAGGCTCATTTTAGAACCGATTTTAACTGTTTTAACAAAAGGGTTTCTTTTACGTATTATTTTTTATTGCATATAAATAGTGTATAATATTCAACATAGGAACCTACCCTATTCTATCTACAGCATGATTGGGATGGGCTCAACCAAGTGGTACTATTGTCGAATGAAAAATACCATAGAGTTCATTCACTAGTCACAGTGATCATTGTACAGTCAGTTGGCCATATCCTTGGCTGCTTGCACGAAATGTCGCTTGACTGTGACTCGGCAGTGTTATTATATAGGCTACACTTCTCACCTCGCTGTAATCTGTGTCCAGAGCTTTGATCTCCTTGACGAGTGCGGCGGTGGAGTTGGCCACGTCCTTGGCCGCTTGCACGAAGTGTCGCTTGGCTTGTGGCTCTGCTGTCTTGCCCGAAGCCACGCGGCATGCGTTGCAGAGGGCGCTAGTGTGTTTCGCAATGACCGTGGCGGCTGACAGCACCTGAGGGGAACAAATTTCATATAATTGAATTATACAATAATATTGAAGTCTTGTATTTGTTTAGAGAAAGACAATCAGACACACATGTGTACGTCTGTAATCTCCGAAGGGGTAGGCAGAGGTGTAACCGGTACACCCATTGACTGTTAAATTATATAAATATTATCTAAGTAAAAATAAAAACATCAGCTGGTTAGTAATTATTTTTGATGACCTCGTTTTCGATACATGTTGGAAGGAGGGGACTCTTTGATCAAACCATACATTTTGTAGGACAAATATTTTTTTGAATAATTTAGATAATTATCTTGAGATTTAACAAAACAATAACCAGTCAGTAATAATTTTTTGAGTATCATCAAATCGAAATATTCTATCCTTGCTACCTCTGTTAGCTACCACAATCGAGAATTTTCGCATATGAAATTGTTGGGCGTCTCATCGAAACGAAGCTACTCATGGAAAATTAGATTGATAGTAATCAAGCGGAAAAATGGATCCGGGATTCCTGACTATTAGTCTGTGAGTGATGTTGTGCTGGTGGGAGGATTCTTGTATCCGACCGGATAGCGACCACCGTACACTGGTGCTAAAACCTGTCATAGTGGCCCAACCTGTGTGGGTCGCGTTCCAGGGTCAGCCAGTGTATATCCGGTTCTCCCCAGGAGGCTTGCCCCCTGATCCTAACCCTTTTCCCATCCCTTTTTCCTTCCCCTTCCCTTTGGCCCTTTGGCAGGCCGGCATGATCTTGCCGACCTACGATGGACACATTGTTTATCGTTGGTTGACACTATTCTTGGATTGCGCTACACTTACCATCAGGTGTAGCGTAGTCACTTTGCCGAGCCAGGATAAAAAAAAAAAATTGGGTGTTACCTGGTGCTGGTTGGTGGCGGAGTCGGCGAGGGCGCGACACGCCTGGTCGATGGCGACGGCGGCGCGCGCGAACTGCGCCTGGTCCACCGGGCCCGCGCGACCCGCCACCGACGTCTCGTCCGATATCGCCACCTGCATGCACCACACACACATCTTACACAACCGACGAACCAGCATGTGGCTCAGCAGGCGGTTAATGATCACCACCAACTATCGAAATAGTGTTAGAGGAATCGGCGGTGTTAGCGGCTTATGTAATGTCAGTATTCTAATATGAAAAGTTAATAGCGTATAGTTGCCGGTACATTTTTTAAACTTAAAGTCCATTTACTTTAAATACATTTATAATTATGTTTATTATAATGTCCTAGCCGTCTTCATTACAGCTTGTTCATGTGTCGATAATATACAACGTCCAGAATAATAAGTTCTCAAACCGCGCTGCAGTTGCAAACAGGAAGCATGGAGAGCATAACTTCAGTTGGGATTGTTATTTCTCACGTATCGTTTCAAACAGACATAAATGTGTAGCAATTGTTAATTATCGCATGTTTTAACCGTGAATGAAACCTTCATACCTGAAAATTTCTCTATATAAATTTTGAAGGTATGTGAAGTGCTGTCTATGGAGTGGACTAAGGCCTGACCCTTTCTCATTCAGTAGCGGAGGCCCGTGCACAGTAGTCCGATGTGTATAACACAGGGCTGGTATAATTACTGTTTCAGACGTACCGTCGGCTGCAGAGTGATCAGTGAACAGTGAATATGAGACTGTATACGTACGAGGTATGCAGCGTGCGCGGCGCACTCGACGAGTTGTTGCGCTGCGCCCCCCACCGCCGCCACCGCGCGGCAGAACGACTCCGCCTCGCCGCGCTTGGCGCTGCCCGCCATGCCCGACATGCCTTCACCTGCACAAGCCGACATAACACAACACTTGATCACTTACCCTGACAAATTGTACCAAATAAATCAAATAGACAAGTCCTGGATAAGGGGGACGAGAGTGGGGCCATAGCGTCCCATGAAAAAAAAAGAAGTGTGTGTGTGTGCAATTCACACACGGCAGAAACTTCAGAAAAATAGCCTACAAGAAAATGAGATAAAAATAGAGTATCAGTGGTATTAGGATAATTAAAAGGTTTATTATTTTTATAATAATATTAAACCAAGCTTAAAAATTATTTAAAATTTTAATGCGAAATATTACATTTCATATATTTACATACTTAAGATCTTGTTTTTTTTCCAACCTCTTTAGTGACGCCTTTTTCGTTTCATCAAATTTTCAAATCACAACGATTCTAAAGAAGTTTCACTTCAAAAGAAAACTAAAAATATTGCCATGTAAAAGTGATATTTATGATCCAATTAACAGAATAAATAATAATGTGACTGACTGAGGCCCTTGCTGTGTTCGACGACGCAGTCGAGGCAGGCGAAGTATCCGAGCTCGCTGAGCGGCTGCGAGGGCGCGGTGAGAAGAGGCCGCGTGCTCTGGATGCTGCGGATGGCGGCCGCGCACTCCTTCTGACCGGGCGCCGCAGACGTGCACACGTCCACCTGACACACAAACACACACCTTGCACTAAACCACCTATTCACAGTAGTCAACCGTAGTACCCAAGTAGCCTTATTACGCCAGACTGTTTCAAGTGATAACTTCTTATGGAAGGGTAAACCAAAACTTAACGTAACGCGTTACGGCGCCACAAAAAGAAGAAATTTAAATTAAATTTAATTTATTTAAGAAAAATATAAATATCCTATATCTAGGACTAAGACCTAAACCCCATTGTCAAATTCTAAAACAGAATATAAATACAAGGCTATGTGTAACGTTTTTCTTTCTAATAAAAGAAAATTTACAAAATGCCACAAACTTGCACACTGAACAATAAGACATTCTTTTATTTCACTTTTCTTAATCTAACCTACAGCTAAACAATATGCTAAATTGGCCTACATTTAGCATATTGTTTAGCTGTAGGTTTGTTTTGTTTAGGTGTAGCTAATGTCTATAGTTTTTCCTTTTCTTTCGTAACTGTTTTACACCAAATAAACATGTTGTCTCTCTCTCTCTCTTTCTAACAAACTCACCAATCGGTTAATACTGTCTGTAACAGCACGCGCCGCGGCGGCGAGTTGGTTCTTCGCATTGGGCCGCGTCAGGTCCTGGCTGACGGACTTGGCGGTGCCCAGCAACTTCGAAGAGTTGACGGTCACCGACTTCATTGAGTTCACCATCATCGATTGCACTTCGCGGTCCTGGAGCAAAAACAGCATTAATTATTTAATTCTTATCTATTTCCCTTTAATGCGTGTCGTACGGTAAGATATCCGGAGGCCTAAATGCCCCTCCACTACCCAATCCCTTAATAATCCTATAATTTAATGTCGGCAACGCGCCTATCTTACGAGCACCCAACAATTTTTTTTCCACCTTGAATCTAGTCCCTCTCAGCGTCGTGTTGTTTGTTTTCGAAGAGTAAACTGCGAGGGGAGGTTAGGTCAAGTGTATAGTAGAGTAGGGTAGTGTGGTTACCTCAGTCTGTCCTGCCATCTCCATGGAGACTCCGAGCAGCCGGTTGAAGGCCTGCCCGAAGTGCTGGCTGGAGTCGGCGAGCGCGGCGGGCTGGTCCACGCTCTGCACCACCTCCGAAGACGCTGTGTTCAAACCCACGGCAGCCGAGTTCAGTTCCGTTTGGAGTTCGCTGTGTACAAAAAAAAACGTACATGATTTTATAGCGGATGCCGGCAATCACAGTTTGTCAGACTTTAGAAAATTTTTGTATTTTTTAACTTATTGATGGTGGTCATATTAGGATACTTTTTGTCATTCGTATATCACATGAATTTGTAGAGGAACGGATGATTCTGTCCCTCTGGCGAAGGGAGATCTTCAGTCAGGTGGATTTGGTTGTGATGTGGACCAGCCGCGCCCCCTCCGATGATTATGATTTACGGCAGTTACGAGAGACTTTCGGTCCCAAAACCACACAACACCTAGACCATATAACAAATATTTGTGGTTCACACACAAATATGTATCTCGATGTGGCGATCGAACCCGCAGCCTCTCATTTCACAGCGTACTTTTTGCCCACTGCGCCACAGCCGTACAACGAGTATACAGTGACGAGGGGAGGTGTAATACGTACCCATAGCTGCTGTCGGTGGGGGGGAACTCTCCCATGTTGAGTATATTGAGTGTTTCGTTGATGTTCTCCATGGCTAGGTCGAGTTCAGCGTGCGACGGTACCGCATCCATCGTCTGGTCGAGGCCCTGCGTGACAACATATAGTGCTGCTTTATGAAAATGATTTCTAGTGACACTTATTGAGTGGTAGAGGCACGCTGTAGGCAGTATTGTCTACAGCACGAATGGGTCGGCTAGACCGGGTCGTTACCTCTGTCTCACAGAAAACTGACGTATTGTAGCGGCTTGCTGCTGCGTTTCGTACGGTGAGTGAGATATCCGGAGGCCAAATCCTCCTCCCTTTCCCAATCCCTTAATTATTCCTTCCCTTTTCGTGTGGTGATGACAGACGATGACATCAATGAAGCTCGCTGTAGTGTTTTATCTTTATATATAAAAAAAATCATGTCACTCTGTTTGTCCGCGATGAACTCCTAAACTACTGAACCGTTTTTCATCAAATTTTGCAAACTGTGTGCAGTTTGATCCAACTTCAGAGATAGGATAGTTTATATCTGAATTTATAGTCGTAACATTTTTTTTTTGCACATTATTAGTTATATTATGACAAAGAGTTCTAATTATCTGTGAGTTCCATAAGATTCCAACAGATGGCGGTGTAAGGTAATTTATCGGCTGTATTGAGTAAGTATCCAATAGATGGCGCACACTGTATTGAATGGTTTACTACAATATAATTTAATATAATAATATACCTTAGCCACAGTTATGTGTGGCCGGGTCCGCTAGTAATAGATATAGATTATGGCATGGTTGTAGTTACCTGCGATATGTCCTTGGCGATGGAAGCGATGGCGGCGGCGTCGACTTGTTCCGATGTGCTCATGTACTTCTTCACGGTCTCCACCATTGTCAGCGAGGAGTGCAGCACTTGACGGCTGGACGCTATCATTCTGTGAATAATTATATATTTAAATAAACATGTAGATTAACGGGTTGTATCTTTTAGGAGGAAAGAGAATCATTTTTGAGATATTGTTTTATTTTTATTCGCCTGAATTGTAAAATGTATAGTTCATTGGTTTTATGGTAGCTGTAATGATTGATAAATTATCAGCGTTAATAAACAGCAACAATACTGTATCGATGCCAGCCCTTTGACGGTGTAGATAAAACTGTCGACATTGTGGTTCTACTTTCTTTTTTCCCACTTCTCCGGTGTTGAAGGTGTTCATGGGCGGCGGTGATCACTATTCATCAGGTGAGCCTCCTGCCCGTTTGTCCCTTTTTCCATAAAAAAAAGACTGGTAACGAGCTGAAATTTGTCCGGCTGTCTCCTTTCCTCGAGTAGATTTTTTTGTTGTAGACGCTTGCTGTAAGCCTGACGCTAGTCGGCTGTATACAGCTTCACCGGACTTTCGGGTGAGCGCTTGTGATCACGCTAAGGGCCCTCTCTGTGGAGTAAGAACCTCGGCTCAGGACGGTCACTGGGCCCGTGTAATCAGCGTGCATCGTGCAGTGTATACATTTAGGTAATTATATGTGTGGCTATATTACCTATTAATGAGGATGGACAATTATACACGGATGTGTAGTAGATTGGTTTATTGCGACTCCGTATATCAAACTACTTGTGGCGGGCGCAGCCACCGCTATAATATACACAGAAAAACTACAACTAAGCATATATTGCATTCGTCGCTCACGCATGTTTCACGCTAACGTAACCTAGTTTACATGTGTGTCCCTACAATACATACGGCAGCGCGTGTTTCGGCTGGTGCGTGGCTGCGGCGGCGGCGCGCACGCCCGCGCTGAAGTCTCGCAGCGCTGCGGCCAGGTCTGCGGCGGCGCGCCCCCCCGCGGCGCCGCCCCCCGCTCCCGCGGCCGCGTCCCCGAGCCGCGCGGCGGCCGCCAGCTGCGCGGTGGCGGCGGCGGCGGCGCGACGCGACGTGCGCAGCGACGAGCTCGCCCACTCCGCCTGCACACAACACCACATAAACTCAGACATGTATCCCCCAAGTGTATCTATACTTATAAAATAACATGTCCTGACTGACCGACTGATTCATCATCGCCGAGCGCAAACTATCAACGCTACAAGCATGAAATTCGGACTGTATATTCATTTTGTTAGGGAGGCACCCACTAAGAAAAGATTTTAAAAAATTACACCCCAAAGGGGTTAAAATAGGGGATGATAATATGTATAAAAATCCGTCATTTTGATAGTTACATAAACAAAATTTTGTATTTAGGTTATCGACGTAAAACAAATAAATACGTGTATCAGGAATTTTGGAAATTTTATTTAATGGACCAATGGACATTTTCGAAGATTAAATGCAAATGACAAGTGCCCTTGGCGGCCTAATTACATAATAAAGAATTTAAAATTAAACTTTGAATATAAAATGATAAACACACAATATAATATATCTACGGTTCTATCCATAAATGATTCCATCCCACGATAAAATAATAATAAGTAAGTCTAACGTCATCTCGAACACAAAATTCAATCCAAAACAAACCTAATTCCTTTTACTATACATAAACAACATTTTTATGCTGGTGGGAGGATACTTGTATCCGACCGGATAGCGACCACCGTACACTGGTGCTAAAACCTGCCATAGTGGCCCACCTCGTGTGGGTCGCGTTCCAGGGTCAGCCAGTGTATATCCGGTTCTCCCCAGGGGGCTTGCCTCCTGATCCCAACCCATTTCCCATCCCTTTTTCCTTCCACTCCCCCTTGGCCCTTTGGCAGGCCGGCATGATCTTGCCGACCGACGATGGACACATTGTTTATCGTTGGTCGACACTATTCTTGGATTGCGCTACACTTACCATCAGGTTGTAGCGTAGTCACTTTGCCGAGCCAGGATAAAAAAAAAAAAAAAAAAAAAAAAAAAATGAGGTATTATTTTTTATTCACCTGTTTTACAACAATCACTAATCACAACAGTAATCCCTGATTTCATTTAAACTGCACTACATTCACCAGTGTAGTGGTCACCACACTAGTAAGCGTATTGCAGTCCAAATAACCCGGTGTACTGCAGTCACTTTGCCGTGCTCGGATAAAACATCAATTGTAATACTGAAAGTGTCATCTTACCGTTTGTCCCGGCAACGGTTTGAGGTCGAAGGCCCTGACCGCCTCCTCGAGCTCGTCCAGCTCTCCCTGTAACGAGCGGATGATCTCCGCAGCGGCGTCCATCTCCAGACCCTTGTTGGAGATACGAGCGCGGCTCACTGCAGACCTGAGCAGGGTTCGAGGATATATATCAATGGATATATATCAAGATATATATCCGATATATATCCGATATATATCAAGCTAGATTTGACGATATATATCAATATTTTTTTTATTATATATTGCAGTACAAAAATTTTGTTTAAAAAATTAATGTTATTAAGTAATTTTTAGAGTTAATTACTGTATTTCTTCTTCCCAAATATAGATGGGGTGGGAGTAGTGTTAAAACATACTCCCTAATGGTAAGTTCTAATCCATTAATGGCATCACTTCTGCCCTAAAAGAAGAGTTTATGGTTTTTAGTTGATTTTGCCTTATCCAAAAACGAGTTTTGTTTTTTATAATTTTAGTATGTGTATTTAACACATATGCAAACAGTATTCATAAATAATACAATAAAATATTAATATGGCTTTCATACAAAATTGATATATATCCAACTTGATATATATCGGATATATATCATAAATATCCGATATTTTGATATTTATAATAAATATCGGATATTTTCGAACCCTGGACCTGAGGCACAAACAACAATATGGATCCTTTTCGTCTTTTCGTCACTTTAGTTGACCCCAAGCGCCCAAAACGTCCTATTTAAATTTCGCGATCGCACCACATTGATTGAATAATTTAATAGGCGCTAAAGCTTTAGGCACGATTTGCCTCGGTGACGCGGTTGTATTACGCACTCGGTTTGCGCAATAGGTTTTGGGTAACGTAACTTATTAATTTAAACAATAAAATAAATCAACTCAACAACCCTATTGTTCGTTAGCGAATATTTGCCTTTAAAATATTATCGTAAACATACCTTAAATCGGCACAAGCGGTAGTAAATCGATGTGCGGTGTCGGCTAGATGTTTGGCGGTGGGCGCCTCTCCGACTGTCGGTAACGCACCGCGACAAGCGGCGATTGCGTTACCGCTCCTCTGTACACCAACAAATACATATTATAATACTATTTATGTCAATAATTAAAAAACACCTCGCAGTTATAATGTTAAAGGAACATTTTACAGGAATAATTAAAACCATAAGTATAAAATTAAATACAGAATGCACGCTAAACACTAGATTTATCGATAATTTTGCGCTTTGGCGGAGCTTCTAATAAATTCGATTCGTCGAAATAAAACAAGTTTTATGTTGCCTATACAGGTTGAGTTTTTAATATACTTTTATTAAGATAAATCGTAAAAGTTGACGTAATTTACGGTCAATTTCAATAAACAATCTCGATGTACACTGTATGCTTAAGTCCCGAAAATAAACATTCTGTGATATTTATATGTTATTCCTATTGGATCGTTTGTGAGAACAAGCAATTCATTTGTAACTGTTTAAGTTAAATTAAGGGAACTATAGGTCTTTATAAGATAAATGTTAGGATAATAATGTATTTTTCTATATCTGTCTGTTTCTCAAACAAATAAATGAAACATATACATATATGATTCGAGTTGATAATTGTACGTAAATCACTAGTTGTTATCATCTGACGAACAGAAATGCATTTTCTGTCCTATCCCTGACCACCATCAGGGTGATTAATGAATACCCCCCAGTGTAATGTATGTACGTACCTGTAGGAAGGTCTCTGAGGCGGAGATGAGGTCGAGCCTGGCGGCCGCCTCGGCGGGCTTGTGCGTGGACACCTGCACCGCGTCCATCACGCGCGGGATCTGCTCCTGCAGGATCTTGCACTCCTCCAACAGGGTCTCCTGCAGCACACACACACACACATTCATTGCACTATTCCATATTGTATAGTGTGACCACATTGTTAGGGATGGAATAAAACTTGAAACTGGCGTAACAGTAACCGCAACCGAGAGGCGTGTGTATTCGTGTGCGTAAGCGCATGCGGTAAGGTGCAGGTTGCCGATTGTGCGGGCGGACACCCCTTGCCCTTCGTCCCGCAACCCCTCGATCGCAAGTTGCGGTGACACACGTCTCCCGGCGTACGGTACTTTCCGTTTAATATACAAAATTACAAACAAAATAAATCAAATCAATTACAACATTAACACACATGGTAAAAAAACTGTAGTATCTACCATAGTTCGTATATCTATTTAAACAGGCTGGCATGAGTTGAGCCACTGTCTGAAGACATAACGTCTGTCGTTTATCGAATTTATATTCCGGTATAGTTAAGTAACTTAGTCATGAGAAATTGGAAGATTTTACTAGATAATTTGCATAATATATTTATTTTTATAGTATAGACTGGCAAACGAGCACGTAGGTCACCTGACGGTAAGTGATCTCCACCGCCTATGTACGTTCACAATACTAGAATAATCATAAGCGCGTTGCCGACCTTAAAGGAAAGGCATAATTAAGGGATTGGGAAGGGTAGAGGGATTTGGGCCTCCGGACATCACACTCACCGTACGAAACGCAGCAGCAAGTCGCTACTTGACGTCAGTTTTCTGTGAGGCAGTGGTAACGACCCGGTCGAGCCAGCCCGTTCATGTTGTAGCCAAGACTATCTACAGCGTGGCTCTACCACTCATCAATCTGGCAGGTGTTATTATTTTTAAGCGAGCCCCAACAAAAGAATATTTGGTAATAATACATTACCTGTGAGTATTTATTGGTGTTGTACTGCGTCGCGTTTTGCGCTGACGTGATCAGTTGTGTCGCACTCGATGTTGCCTGACGGGCGCTCTCCTGACAAACGAATCATGTTTTAAGGATAAGTATAATTACTGGCGTTTAAACCAAAGTAAACAAAAACGTTTTGTTGTTGGTTACCTGTAGTCTTGCGACTTGTGAGCCGACGATGTCTTGTCCTTGTGCATAGTCCGCGGTGATGTAGCGCAACTCTTCTGCGGCTTTGCGAAGAGCTTCTTGCTTCTCGCGGTCCTGATAAATTATACATTAATGACTATATTTACTGTATTGCTTAAAAAGAGATTAACATGATAATAAAAGAATAATAAATATTGAAAGAACAATGAGATCAAAATTCAGAATACGTTAGCATGGATCCGGCTCGAAGGACCAAAATAATTTTAACTTTTGGTATAATCATTTTCATATTACGAAACATGGAAAGAAACATTTAATATATGTTCTGTTTAATACCTGTGGTGATGACGCGCATTGTCGAGCCGCCTCCACCATCCTGGCGGTGGCGTCGGCCAGCAGTTTGGCAGCTGCCAATAGTTTGCGTTGAGAATCAGATGGTGACGCCTCCGCTTCCGTCTATATAATAATGTTTAAGTTAACAAAGAAGTATTCACAATAAAGTAATCATGCAGTCATTTATTTCCAAGTAATTTTTATGATATTTTTTTTTTACAAATACAATTTAGGCAACTTAAATATTTTGCCGGTCTGAAATTAGCCACGAATATCACCCTTTAGTTTCTGTAAACAATAGCATCACAGCTATTGTTAACAGAAACTAAAGGGTGACTGCAGACGTATCGTGTGGGTAAAGTGGCGGACTTCACACCGAACAAGTTGCGTTTTTTTATGTGGTTGAATGACGAGACGAACAAGGCGCTCGCCTGATGGTAAACGCCACGCCTACCCATAAACAGTTGCAACACCACACAGAACTTTGAATTACAAAGCACTGCATGGCACTGAACTGCGCTCATCACCCCGAGACATAAGATGTTAAGTCTCATAATGCCCAGTAATTTCACTGGCTTCAATGTCCTTCAAACCGAAACACAACAGTGCTTACACACTGTTGCTTGACGACAGAAATAGAGGCCAGATGGTCTCTCGCATACGAGGGACCTACCACCTTGTAACCTACACACCTGTACAGCTTGTTTTACGTGTATCTTACACCATAACTGGTAAGCAGTTCTCACCTTAATATCAGTGATGAGCCGTGCCGTGGCCTGCCCCAGATGCCTCGCATGTCTCACTAGTTCCCCGGCGTCGCCCGCGTCCGCGACACGTTCCCACGCGGTCAGCACGCTCTCCACGGCGCGGGAACGGCTCCAAGCTTGCCCGCCACGCTCTGTGTACAAACACTACTTGCTAATAGCTGTTCATGATATAGGGTAGTTTGCTATGTTGAACATTATACATTGTTTTATAAAATAATACGAAAATGAAACCCTTTTGTTAAAACACAATCAAAATGAGAAATGAGCCTGCAATTATGATTTTAAATATTGGTATAAGCAAAGGTGACGTCAAAGTTAACGTTTTCTGTTATTTGACAAGTGCCCCCTCCATCAGATTTGAATGACTTCTAATTTATTTTTTGTGGACACATTACTGAAATTCTTTCTGCGATAGGTTTTGGGAAACGTAAATTATTGATTAAAATAATAACAACAATGAAGTCCCTATTAGAGTAGAACTTACTACAAGAGTTTATGAAGAATATGGCATGTTTTAATCTTTGATACATACTTAGTCGGTAGTATTTCAAGTTAGGGTAATAACAAAGCTCCCCTCTAACTTAAAAATAAAATCACTTGGTGTGAGCTCTAAGGACCAAAATTATTCTGAAACAACTCACTAAATGCTCGAAGGACCAAAGCTGTTATTTATCGCTCTCGCCAACTATTCATATGACCATAACTGTGTTCTACAACTACACATATATTTATGTATGTATGTAATATATTAGTAGTGTAATTCTACAGCTTATCTGCTTATCCGAATCGACCATTTTAATGGAATGTTTAAAACCAGATGATTACAATTCCACTGTGCCTCTACTTACTGCCTTTGACAATGGTGGCAAGGACATGGCACTGGTTGAACTGGTTCATTTACGCTGTAAAAAACCGGCTCCAGGTTCACTCACCAACTTCACAATGGGCCAGCAGCCTGTCCAGCTCGTCGGTGACGCGATGGGCGGCGGCGGTGAGCTGGTCGACGCCCGGGCCCGCCGTGTCGGGCGCGGCGCCGCACGCCTCCACCAGCCGCTCCACCGCCTGCGCCACCTGCCGCGCCGCGCTCGTCAGCTGCTCGCGGCACGCGGGGTTGTGGATGGTGGGCGCTACCACCTAGATGGAGACAAATGACACTTAGAAGCAAGTGATTACCGTCGCCTATGAACTGGGACTGAGCGGACGTAAATTGTGGTTCTTCTCACCACTGGAAGGAGATATGATGGAGGGCTTGCAAGAGATTTCGGAAAGTTCGCCAACAAAACAAAGAATCGTAGCGACTTTTAGTGTCGAATTCTAGGACCCACTTTAGGTTGATAAGAACATTGACATAACCCAACGAAATAAATAAATGGACTGGGTGTTCATACCAGACCGGAATTTTTGAATAAAAGGTAGGTGTTAAGGTCGGGTAAGGTATAGGTACCTCATAGGTACCTCGGAGAAAGTTGGGCCTCCGTCAACCACGCGAGCTGCAACAAATGCAGCAACAACGCTAGCTATTTAGTACACAAAAAGCAAATCTAAGGAACCATGTCGATATTATTTTTAACCTTTAAAAGAATATTAAATAGACTAAGCGACGTTATCGACAACCTAAAGATCTATAAGAATATCTTTAGTCGTGTTTTCAACCCGCTGGACTTAACTCGGACATCCAGGTTCCCTTTTAAAATCATCTTTATCAAAATATCAACTACTATATTGATTTCATTGTTGCATTCACTCTATTAAAATATGTTATTCATAACAGTGCCTCTCTACTGAAGACCCTGCCTCTCTCACCTTAGCACAAGCGACCAGTTGGCTGGTAGCGAGCGCACAGTGCGTCGCAGCGGCGATGATATTGTTCTGCAGTTGCTGATCATCCTTGCATTGTGCGGCCACGTTCTTCGCCTTTAGAACCAGTGCGGCTGTGGTGTTGGCCACCGCCTTGGCCAGGGATAGCAGTATGTCCTGTGGGAGATAACATTAATTTGCAGGTTGATTTTTACAGAGTTTAAGACAACGCTGTCAATGTTGGATATTTTTGTGGATTCATGTAGTTTTATGCTTTTATGAGCCGAATGTTATTTTCATTCTAGGTGATGACGCAACCATGTGAAGTCCTGCGTCTTCACTATAGTAATCAACTAGTGAGACATCATTAAATTTGCAATGCTTTCACTTCTTGTAGAGCGGGTCTTCTTACTTCTTACTGATATTGTCTAATAGGACGCAGTTTTGATAATATATATGCGATTTATGGATGCTTTGACATTTAGAATATAGTATTATACTAATATAATTATCAGAGGCGCTCATAGTCAGTTGCATTAATCGGTAAACGATTAGCGAGTTCAGTAGGCCTATTATGAGTTACAAATAGTTTTAGAATTCGTATAAAATTACTATTGACGAAGTGTCAAAATAGTAATACAAACTGTTAAAAAGGAAAGAATCGCTTGAACATTTATTTTATATTCGAATATAATGATGTAAAATTAATCATACTATCAATTTTAATTCATCACAGTTCCCATTAGTGGCTACTGCTATTTGATATATGGAGAGTAAACGAAAACTATCATAGTTTTAGAAAACTATCAAAACTTGTACTAGGCCTACTGGTACTCTTGGCGCGGTCGATCTATGAATGTATGACCGCTTAGTGCTATTTTAATAAATCTTCTCTGTGCATTGGAGGGCACATAAAAATTCCGTCCCGGCTGTTATAAACTGACTGCAGTCGTGAAGCCAAGTAAAAGGCTTTCGGGCGGTTTAAGAAATTTGATACTAGCTTGGCCACAAACCATTCAGAACTTTTATCAATATAAGCCGCTTTCTGTAGTCAACCACGGAGCCTTGTAGCGATGGTAAACACTAGCATTCAATTATTAGTATAAAACTATGTGCTTGTGAATGACTAATCGACAATTTGTAAATTTAATTACTGCTTTGTAAGCTTACTATTTGTGACAAAATTATGTTTAATATCTGGATTCCTTTTCGTGTTGAAAGTTTCGGGGAAGCGTATGTTATTTTTGGATTGTTATTAGTCTCTTTAGCTCACTCCAATGACGCGAAGTTTAACATAAATGTTTACGAGTACGATGATCATCAAAGCGTAACGAATAGATTCTAGTATGTACAATATGATCTGACACGCGCACATCGGTAGTACGTATTGTCATGTGCGCACGTAATTTGCAAGATTAAAAATATAGTAAATTAAATTTTCATGACATTGACTTTTTTTTTAAACTTAGAATCAAAGTGACGCATATATAGAATGTAACAACGGCTGGATTATAAGAGAGAGACAGAGAATACTGATCGAGCGTCTCTTTTTAAGGCATTATTATATCCATGAATGATCTTCCATCTTTGATTGATTATTTAATTCACGTTTTCAGATTAATTAATATTTTACAATTTCAATTGAATTCAGCTTTAATGTGGGTATTATTGGATCTTAGATAGTTTTATTTATATTTTGATAATTAAAACATATTTCACAGGTAGATATGGCCAAATTTTCTACTGACTTATTTATCTACGCTATGTTTTTCTCTGCTTATGGGGTTCGAACCCATGTATAGATACCAGTAACCAAATGACAATACTAGCTGTTCTTTCACTCGTAGTTAAACTCAGTGAGCAAGCATACGTCCTAAATGCCATTGTACAGCGTCGTTACTGTAGTTTTAACCACTTTAACTGTCCGTTCGGATTGGACGAGCGAAGCTCGCACAATCTAAGGACTATCCGATCTGTCCCATTCGTCACACTCTGTCATGGGGTATATTAGTCGACTACAATTTTGTCACTACGTTCATTTAGACAGTTAGTCGTAAATAAAAATACCAAAATAAATAAAAGCAAATGTAATTCAACAAAAATATCTTGCGGCAGTGACAAAAATAATATAACATAAAAACTAATATATCCCACAACCAGAGTTTACTCGAATGTCGGACAAAAATATCTCAACAGAAAAGTAAAAAAAACACTTATTTTAAGCCCTTTTAAAATACCGTAGATGGCACAAAGTTGTACTTTAATATAATAAAAATCTGAAAGTAAATTCGTTGTGTTTTCTTTTATTAAATGAAAAAAAAAATGAAATAAAAGAAGGTAAGTCTATTTTAAGCTTTAGAATTTTTACGGTTTCTTTGTGCAAAAAATGCATCAAATAAACGAGTTCTTAAATAACAATAATATTTTTTATTGATGTAATTATAGAATTTAGTGAAGAAAAAAGTTACCGATATTTTTATCCGACAGTTTATGACAAAATAATGTACAAATTAAATTACGAACTAAATGCGAGTAATGTATCATCATTACACGCACTTAGTTAAAATATATCTCTTTCAAGTATGGCAACAAAACTTTTGTACTTTCCGTGAGTCAAAAAAAAACCAAAAACCATATGTATTTACATCGGAATAATCACAATTAATTGCAAAGTTAGCTGCATTAAGATTCAAATAATACTGTACATAATTTTAAATAGTAACAAACAGTTAAAAATTCAATAACGATTAGCTGCCAAATCAATTAATTTAAAAAAAATCGCAATAGACTAGAATTAAGCAAGCATTTAGAAACATTGTTACCGAAAAACAAAATATTAAATGGTACCTTAAAATTACCATTTATACCATAGTCAGATTCGGTGCTTTAAAAATATCAACACAATGAAAAATTGGTTGACCAATGAAAGGTCTCAAACATCGTTAACCGATAATATAAGTATCGGATGGGATAGCTGCCGAATGGACCCGACTCTCAAGAGGGATATGTTTGGTACGATAGTGGTCATATAGCTGCACAATAATACGGACTTCTATTTGCTATTTTACATCATGATTTCAAAAAAGCTCCCTACGAAACTACACTGCCTTATTTGATTGACCATGTGACATTAAATTAAGAAACCACAACTCTATTTACAGTTATGATAAGTTCACACGAGTCCAATCGTTTTCAAGTGGCTTGAATCGACAAAACATTAAGGTTTTTGTCGATCAATTTGATTGAGTATGTTCAGCGGATTCAAATCGCATGCGTTTTAGGGTTAGCTGTACATCAACAATTTGGAGGCATGATAAGTGCTATTTATTGACTGTTTTTATGAAAAAAAAATTTTTTTTATCCTGTCTCGGCAAAATGGCTACGCCACACCTGATGGTAAGTGTAACGCAATCCAGGAATAGTGTCGACCAAAGACAAACAGTGTGTCTATCGTTGGTCGGCACAATCATGCCGGCCTGCCATGATGAATTTTAAATGTCAATGATCATATTAAATCGCATCACATTTCTATTGTGTCGCTATTTATAAAGCACATGTCTTAAACTAAAAACTAACCTTCAGTTAGTAATAATTTTATTATTAACCCTAAAAATAATTGACGAGGACGGATCCAGGATGGAAACCGGATGATCCTGTATTTTTTAAGTGGGCAGTACTTAAGGAATGTTTCTGCAGAGTGTATGAGATTTTGTTATTTCTTATGCCTAAAATAATATGTTTTTGGTAGACTGTGGCCTAACGCCTTTCGTTAGTAGAGGAAACCCGTAAACAGCAGTGAAACAGTATATAATAATATACAACGCTGAATTTATAATAATTATTGTTAATACTTGGTTATTATGTTATAGCTCGAGTTAGTTTTTACTCTTATTAAAGTGTAACCTAGTTTATGAATGACGCCTGATTTTTATCGTAAACATAAATTTTTATAGAAAAAAAACATCGACAACTTACGGCTCAAGTATGGCTTAGGAACTTTAAATTCGTAATATGTTTTGGCACATTATAAACACAAACATAGAGATCGGAAATGTACATTATATAAGTGGAAATTTATTTTCATCCCTGAATTCCCGGATCCACCCTGGATTTACTACATCAATGGGCTCACATGGCAAGACTCATCCACTAATAATTAGAAAGTTAACTTTATCCAACACCTATAAACTAAATAAGTTAAAATAAATTTTATATAATGTCATTGCGCAGTCTTTTCCCATAAGTATTTTGGTCTTTCCAAATATCCGAGAAAAAAAATATCAATTTCGAATTTCGAAAAGTCTTCTAAAATTTAAGTGTTGCAAGGAAAAAGACAGCAAAACGAGAATAGATTAAAATCAGGAACTTTGTTTTATTTTGAAATATTCACATTCGGTATTTGAAATATTGCAAACTCACGTCTGTGCCCCCAATAAGGTAGGCAGAGATATATCATGATGCAGTAGGCCGCGAATCTATGGCTATATCGAACACAAACGAAATCACGAGCGACTCATAAGGGACTTTTGGAATTAGAAAACTCAAAAACAAATTGTGGTTGCCCCTAGTTACATTTCAACCTTTTAATATAACCTTTTTATTGGTCATTTCAGTTTAATATATTACCATGAAAAAATAATGCACCTGACATGATAAATTCTTGTCCACATTAAGATTTCTTAGAGACCTCCTTGAAACTTAGCTCACACATACTAACACACCAAAAACAACCATTTACTGATCATACCAACATCAGTCCCAAAACCTCAACAATAATAAGCCGTAAGAATGTAAAAGAGATTCTTTCATTGTATTCAATATACATTGCGCGCGAAATAACTTGACCGGCCTGAAGTAATACATGAGCTACGCCATCACTAGTGTTTTAAGAGAGTGGCGGGTAGCATGAAGCTTAGAGAGCAGTTGAACTGACTAACTTCAGTTTGGCTAAATTATTTCCCGCGAATTTTTATAGATTCGTCGACTATTTATTCTTATGGCCATGTGTCGTTTGAACTGATATGCATAATAAAAATATATTAACAAATAGAGTAAATATAATACTCGTATTAGATGTACTTTCATCGGTATAATGGGTTAAAAGAAAACAAGGCCCACTAACATTGTTTCTATGCGTGGTCAAAAAACCACACTATAATAGAAGATCTACACGAAAAATTCTAACCAAAAGTATGTCATGGATAACGTGCTTACTCACACGAAAAATTCGAGTCGAAATTCTTTCAAAAGTACCAAAGTACAAATATAAATAAACTTGTGATATATTCAACCATAACCAGTGGACGGCAATAAGCTGAGATGATGATGATATTAAACCATAGTGCCATTTAGTCTTATATGGCAAGAGACTATTGCTTAAAACCCATAAACCAATAAGCCTAAGGAAACAATACGGACTAAAGTAACTTGAAAACGATAAGAAATTATTATATCGTACAAAAAAAGTGACGAAAACGAATAAAAACACACGCTGTCAAAGGAAATCAGCCAATGGAGACGTATAACGAATTGCGTCGTATGCATTACGTGTCCAAGCTTGTTAGCTAGCATAACGTTGAATTTAATAGTTTTAATAGGGTATTTGACTATATTTATTACATACAATATTTTATATGCCACCGACAATAATAATAAAAATAAACTGTTTGGCGAAAATATAATTAAAATTAGGTAAAAAAACGTGTCCGCAATTCATGTTTTAAATATTAGTACGAGCAATGGTGAGCACGTTGTGGCAAAGTATCACTATCTCCCTCGCAAGCGTGCACCGTAATGGCCTGGCTTGTCTTGTGGCGTAGCATGCCATGTCGTGCGTCCTTATTCCGTCATTTAACCTTAACAATTTTTATAACCGAGTCAAATACCCTATTGCCTGTTATTAACCTAACCCGCAACCTACCAAAACGTCCAATATTCATTACAACCACTATCATTCTGACCGCCTATCTGTCTCTCTTCACTCTCTTCTCTATTACAATCATTCGGAATGAAACACTGTAGTAACAGTACTAGGAATACGAATAGTAGTGACAAAAAGCAGAGAATATTCAACCAATGCTCTTTCCATATAGCTAACAACTCTGTCTCTAGACAGACGCACTGTTGGCAACACTTCTCATCTGTACGCGGACATCTACGCTTACAGTAGTGACAAAATCCCTTAATATGGGCCTCAGTAGTTTTGAAAGTAGGGTTGTAAAATATACGTATTTCAGTCTTGCCTTTAGGCTCCTTGCTGTCATTCAAAATGTCAGTACGTCTCTCCCTAACTTCGCTAGTGTAATATTTCTCGCTCTTTTTCACGAAATTCTCGAACCCGTCGCGTCTGAGCTTACTGATCTCGTTTTTCGTAAAACTGGCGTCTGCGGTTTGCATGTAAGTCTCGGTGGTTGTGAGCACCCTGTTATATCTACTTTGGTCGAATAATTTCATATTCAAAGCCCCGGACACTTTGACGTCGGAACCCGATTTTGTTATATCATTTTTTATACTATGACACTCGATTTTTTTCTCTTTATATCGATTGAATTGATCGTTTATGTCATTCTTATCGATATTATTGGATAGGAAGAACTTTTCACGTAGCAAATCGTTTTTAGTGCGTCTATTAAAATCGATATTCGCGTACTCGTGTATCGGTCTATCGAAATTTACATTTGCATAATCGTGATTAGAGAAATCTTTTTTGAAGTTATATATTTTATCCGATATAGTTTTCGGGTATAATTTGGGATTATCCATATTATTATAGTAGCCTATAGTCTCGTAATCGCTCGACCTTCTATCATTCTCATTCGACGAACTTGTCGACAAATCTTTCTTTAGATCTGCAAATTTATCGACCTTTTCATCGAGGTATTCCTCGCAGTCTTCCATAATAGAATCGATATTTACATCGCCTACTTTATTAAGGTCATTTTTGCTACTCCTAAAGTGGTTAATATCATCGATGGTGACAGATTTGCCCGCTTTAAGTAACATGTTGCAGTATTCCAAACTTCTATAATAATCACTATCTGATTCCTCCTGGATAACATCTAACGCGCCCCAATTCCTACTGGTATCTACATCCTCGTATATCCCATCATCATCATCAGTCTTTTTGTCACTCCCTACCATGACTATCGGCTTAACGTCATCACCGTAATCATGCTTGACCTTCGGCTCAGGTTTCGAGTCATCGGGACAGTCGAAATCGTCACCGAACTCTTTGTTCTTTCCGAAGAAGACATTGTAAAAGTTGTCGTAGCAGTAGTTAAGTTTCCTGTATAGAAAAGATTTCTTGCTAAGCCTAGCTCTGTCTGTGGTGTCTGTTACCTGAGTTTCCTTATCTTCCTCGGTTTCCTCGCCGATGGTGTGTAGGACGGTGGTGGAAGCCTCACCCACTCGAGACGCAGCGTTCAAGAGATTCTGGCGTGGCTGAAATTATAGAAATTCATTTTGAACATAATTAATATCATAATTTATTGTTTTCAGCCATTATAAAGTAAAAAAAAACAATATTACGGATAAGTCAAAATTTCACTACAATAATTTCTCTAACTATATCAGACAATGCGTTTATTGTTTTCAAAATTCGATATGCCCTCTGCCAATTACCAAGACGTCTAGGTCGAACTCGACATAGATAATGGCAGATCACCCGCTACCATCAACCAAACATAGACTCCACAACGCCAGGCTCACCTCCTTAGTCTCGGGCTCGGCGGCCTTCAGTAGATCGGTGAAGGCCGAGCATAGTTTCCTGGTGGCGTCCAGCAGCCGGTCGCCGTTGTCGCCGTCGTCCATCAGCGCGGCGATCATCCGCACGCCCTTCGTCATCTCCGGCAGGTTGGTTGTGATCGTCGTGATGGCAGCACCGACTGCAGTGTGGTCCACTTCCTCGGTCGGACCTGTTTGGGCGAACAATATCATTTTGTTCTTTTAATCCATCATTTGCGACTGTATCGTTACGGCTAAATAAATCAAATTAATTTAATTTTGTGTAATTTTTTCATATAATTTTTTCATGTTTTGTATTGACGATTACTCCAGTTCAAAAAGCTTTTCAAGCTATCGGTTATTTTAACTGATCATATGCCAAATAAACATTAAAGTTAGAATCAAAGTTTTATATTTTTAAAGTAAATATGTGATTTTTCATTTTTCTTCTATAGTCCACTTACCCGATGTGAGCGTGACGACTTGCGCGGTGGCGGCATTCATGGCCGCGATCTGCGAGGTGACCACCTGCTTATTGGTGTCCATGGTCACTTGCTTCCACTTGACTGACGCCGCGTCATGGCCCAACTCCGGCAGTGACGCCTATCAAAAATCATTTATGTTTTAATGAATATGCAAAAAGTAAATTATTATTATGTGTGATGTTATAAAAGTCATTATTTTTTAAAACATCCGCTATAATAACGCTATGGAAAGTTCAGCCGGCTACTTAGTAAGGTTAAATAACTGTAGCTTTTTAACATATCGCGCGTTGAAAACAAAACTGACACTAAATGAAAAATTTGTTTATGGGAGATTAAGTATAAATGTTTCATAAAATAGCGTTCATAATTAAACATCGACAATCTTCGTTTAATGTCAGTTTTGTTTTTAAGGTGCGAATAACAGACAGCCGGCGTAGGCTTATTAATAGAGTAGTAATGTAGTTACCCTGGTGAGCTCTTCCTCGGTGTGCCGTATGATCTCCTTGCCGCTGGTGATGGTGGTGAGGAGCGCACGCTGCGGCTCCGTCAGTATCGACGTCACCTTCGTCTGCTGCACCTGGGACGCCTGCCAAACGGACGAGAGAAACATTTCATTTTTTTTCTAAAATTTGTGAATAGTTCAGTTTACTCGGACCAAGAATATATACAAACGCATTCACGCCCGTAATCCCCGAAGGGATGGGTAGAGGTGTAACCAGTCCCATGATGTGATAGGGTGCGAGCCTATCGCCATACCGGGCACAATTCTATATTCCGGGCCGATACTGAGCATTTCGTGATAGAAAAATGCAATTTCATTTGACCCGACCCGGGGATCGAACCCGAGACATCAGCAGTCGTACCGCGTACGCAATACATCTGCGCCACCGAGGCAAACAAATAATGCATTCAAAAATTGTTTTAACAATCGTATTAAAAAAAATGGATATCAGACAATATCGTCCATTGTGAATGTTTCCAAAATGATAGCGTAAATATCTTTATCCGGTATATGGGTAATTGTTGTTAGTACGTACACATGACATTTCGATGGCTGTTACAATCCGTTAAAGAAGCGTGAAACAACAAATATACATAACTTTAATATAAAAAGACATATTGGTTATTTGTCTACATCATGCAAGTGTACGTGACTTATACATATCTAGTTGTGACAGGTAATTGTCCATAGAATACTACTCTGCTATACTATACTGTCTCTACAGAATACACATCACGTACACACAACAAGACGTGCAGGAATCAGTTGCATTATACGCCACAATAATATTATGGTGTATATTACTCTATACTCTATATTATTATTGTGGATAATACGTTGCGAAAGTGTATTTACCATCAGGTGCAGATATAATTCAATAATTCCATCCAAGATCCGGCTCGAAAGACCAAAAAAAACTACTCATAAAAGTAGCTAATAAGCAGAAAGTGTAAACAAACGCTTTAGTCTATATTTCACCTTGTTATTCACAACAGCTTGAATACACTACGATTTTACCTATACCCTGATGCTTGCACTGCACATGTATTTTGAAAATAATCAGTTTCTATACATACACTGTATGCAAGTTATATTGAAACACTCTGTACATATTACAATACACAATGAAATCATATACATAATATACGTTGTGATTATTAGTAGCTTTTTTACGAAATGTACATACTATCACATAGTCAATCATAAGCTACAAATAAATTCTCCATTTTACATTCGTTGAATAGAAATATTGTGAAGTACCCTTCCATCAGCAATTATTTGATTTTGCTATAGACTTTCTTAAGATTAATCATCATATTTTAATGCAAACATTAAGTACGTACATTTCGTAAAAAAAAACGATAAAAATGGTATGTGATACAAATGCAAAATAAGATATAATATACTGACGGCGGGCGGCGTGTGTCCGGTAATGATCTGTCCGGAGACGGTGGTCTGCTGCGCGCCCGTCATGTGTCCCACCGCGAACGGCTTGGCCCCTGCATACCACAGCAAGCAAGCTTTGTACATCGCGTCGCAAATCATAACGAAACAAGCCACTACCTACTACATACCATATACCAGTGTTTCCCAACCTTTTTAGGCCATGCCTCAACATTTTTTTGTTTAAATTTTCACCGATATCTAGCATTGCATTTAAATAACCCAAAGCGAAAGGGTTAAAGTCGTGGCGAGTCCGTTTTTAATTTGTGGGCGTGGGCCGCACGTTGGGAAACACTGGCATATACTGTAGAACCTCTTTAAGTCGAACTTCGATAAGTCGAAAACCTCCAAAACTCAACAAAAAAAATTGTTCCCTTCTCTTCAAGCCCCAAAACCTCCATTACTCGAAATCGCAACCCTCTATTAGTTGAAATAAAGAATGAGTCCCTGCAAGCCATTTTGGTATATAGTCTACCTCTATAACTCGATAAATTAAATTGGACCTCTGTATCTCGAACAAAGCAACGTTTTATTTTACAACCAAATTGTAACTCGATTATTTGAAAGTTACAACCTCTATAGTTCGAAGAAAAATAAGTTACGTCTAATAAAATAAGTTACGCTTAGTAAAAATAAGTTCAGTTTAAATTAGATTTATGATAAACAAAATTATGTTTTTACCACTGCAACTTACATTTTTATTTATTTCGCCTCTAACTCAACATTAGTAAGAATAAATCTTAACTCGAACTTTTTGGCGTCTCCCTTGATGTTCGACTTATAGAGGTTCTACTGTATTATATGTGCTCTATATAATACATAAACAAATTGAATGTTCACTGATAAAACAAAAATCAAATTCGATAAGTGTGATATTTTTTTTATAAATAATAAATAAATAAAAAAGTAAATAATGCCTCATAATACCATAGAAGAATTCAAATACTGTAACATATCTATTATTTCAATAAACCGATGTACAATGTACTGATCAAACCCAAAACTAAAGCTATCATAATATGTCATATTCCATATGAATACGTAGCATTCAAACATTATCCTTGTTGGTTTATACATAGAACGATCGGTAGTTTCGGTTTGAGAATGTTTATTGAAATAAAGTCGATACACGAGATAACTTTACTATATGATGGTAAGCACCAAGACTGCTCATAAACAGAAGCAACACCACACAGAACTTTGAATTACAAAGTACCGCATGGCACTGAACTACGCTCGTCACCCCGAGACGTAAGATGTTAAATCTCATAATGGCCAGTGATTTTACTGGCTTCAATGTCCTTCAAACCGAAACACTACAGTGCTACCACACAGTTGCTCGGCGCCAGAAATAGACAGCCCGGTGGTACCAACCCAGACGGCCTCTCGCATACAGGGGACCTACCACCTTGTAAATAAACAAGGGTACAAATGAAGCATTATTTATTTCCGTGTTTGGGAAAGTATTCATGTGTGTGTCTGTGTGTGTGTGTGTGTGTCTGTGTGTGTGTGTGTGTGTGTGTGTGTGTCTGTGTCTGTGTGTGTGTGTGTGTGTGTGTGTGTGTGTGTGTGTGTGTGTTTGTGTCTGTCTGCTCACCTTCGGCGCCAGGTCGGTGCACGGCTGGCTTGGCGACAGACTCGGTGTTCACTTTGCCAGATTTGAACGTGTCGTGTTGTATGATGTTCGCTCTGTAACAACATAAATGTGTTGTTGATATGTACCGCAACCAAATGTACAATTTAGTTCGGTCCCTCCTCATATTTTTATTATTGGGCCGGCAGATGAACAAGTGAGTCATCTGATGGTAAGTGATCTCCACCGCCCATGTACGCCTACAATACTAAAAGAATCGTAGGCGCTATGCGGATCTTAAAGGGAAGGGATAATTGAGGGGTTGGGAAGGGGAGGTGGATTTGGGCCTCCAGATATTTCACTCACTATGTGGACAGTAGTAACGACCCGGCCCATTCGTGCTGTAGACAAAACTGTCTACAGCGTGGCTCTATATACCGTATATACTATATATACTAACTTAGACGGTGACACGGAGTCTTCCAACATGGCTGATCCCTCATCACCCTCGATCCCGAGGTGGTCCTTCGCCCGTTGTTTGCGCACGATTATATCGATGTATCCCGCAATCACCTGCAGGATCTGTTCGGCTTCTGTCGTCTGGACCGAGTAGTATTGGTCGCTGGAACAATGTTTATTTAATTAGTTAAAACGCGACTATAAAATATGTACCTATAGGCAATTTAGAAATACATTTCATTTCGATATATCGATATTTTTAAGATATTCGAAATCATATCAAAAATTATTATATTTTCGATAAAACGTCTAATACAAAAGCTATATGTACCTATACCTATTAATAATATCGATATGATATACATCTACACTTACAAATATACCAAAGTATGTATATTGGCTAATGACGTGTTATCTTTTCATACAGATGGTTCAAATAAAAATATATCATTATATTTTACAACTACATAATTAAAATCTGTCTCCGACAAAACTTACCTATAGGAATTCGTTAGTTTTTAAGTTCCAAAAAACAACTGTAATCCAAAGTTCTGTATGGTGTTGCTTCTGTTTATGGACAGGCGTGGCGCTTACCATCAGGCGAGCGTCTTGCTCGTCTCGTCATTCAATCTACTACAAAAAAGAAACACTATAACTGTTATACTCATGCAGTCCTACAGAGACTGACCTGTAGTCTCCGAAGTCAAGTGTGAAGGTGTTGGGACTGGCGCACCACCTGCGCACAGTGGTGAGCGGCCACGTCTGCAGGATCTCCTTGGTTTTCTCGTCCAGGCGGAGCACAGAGTCCTTGGTCACGCCGAGCAGGCGAGGCACTAGCTTGTTCTTGCCTTTCATCTTTTCCTGTATACACACGAATGCTCATGTTAACAAATAAATAATAGAATTAAATAGACAGGCATTAATAGTTGAATTTAATTATATATTTTTTTTAACAGCCCAAACAAGAAGTTATTTAGTGCGTTTTTTAGTTTGCATAGGCCGGCAAACGAGCAAATGGGTCACCTGATGGTAAGTTATCTCCATCACTCATGTGGACCATTAGAGATTGGGCCTTCCCTTGAAGGGGGATTTGGGCCTCAGGTTATCTCACTCACCGTACGAAACGCAACAGCAAACTGCTACTTTACGTCGGTTTTCTGTGAGACAGTGGTAACGACCCGGTCGAGCCGGCCCATTCATGCTGTAGACAAAACTATCTACAGATTAACTCTACCACTCACTGTATTCACATTAACATTTCAAACCAGAAGAACGTCATCGAAAAGCAATGTTACAATACCATGGTAAAGATTCAGTCTAAATCAGTGTTTCCCAACCTTTTTAGGCCATGCCCCACCTTAACATTTTTTTGTTATTTTGTCACCGATATCTAGCATTGCATTTAAATAACCCAAAGCGAAAGGGTTAAAGTCGTGTCGAGTCCATTTTTTAATTGCCCACCTTAACTATCAAATTGCCCCCCTGTGGGGCGTGGGCCCCACGTTGGGAGACACTGGTGTAAATCAATATTTTTTACCTTGACAAGGAAGAACGCGACACCATAAGTCTTCAGATCCCGTGCACTCTTCGTGTAGAGCACCTTAGCGTCCAGCTCGCTGAGGCCGGCGTGCTTGCGATGTTCTTTGAACACTTTCTTCTCGATACCCTTCACTTTCACATACGACGCGGGCAGGAACTCTTTCAGACTGTGTACAGAAACACCCCACCAGTTAGTTTGGATCACTTATCCCGCCCACACACCCAAACTCAACGCAAACGCAACTCCTGTAAGATCGACCTGTAGGATCGACAGAGACATATCTATCGACAGCCTCCGTGGCGCAGCGGGCGAGTAGCCGGCTGTGAAACGAGAGGCCGCGGGTCGATCCCCGCACCGAGACAAACATATGTGTGATCCACAGATATTTGTCTCGGGATCTGGGTGTTGTGAGACCATAAGTCTCTCGTAGTTCCTGATACCCACGACACAAGACTCGTATCTTACTGTGGGGTCAGGACTATGTATGTGACTGTTGGGTGTATTTATTTATTATTATTATTATCTTAACACCGAGCAATGAATCTCGCCGAGTCTCTGGGAATGCAAAACTGTCTTGATCGCGCAACGAAATTATTCCAATAGAATATGGGGAAAAGTTGGAAATATAAATGATTGTCATTTCCCTTCATAGCAAACCGGGAGATACAATAAGAAAATAAGGAGGTATTTACCCCAAATATAAGGACATTTACAACTGGATGAGCCAAATAAAAATATCATGCTAACTGCTTAACTTGATTTTAGTAGTAGGTATGACAGAAATGCGGAATACACGGAAATTCCTCCTGGTATTCATAAGATATAGTATAAAAAATGTAAGGGTATACAATTATATACAACTCGGGTTGTTATTTGCATACTGTCTAATATAATGTTACACTCATATGATGCTGCATATGATGTGTGGACTGTTCATTTTCGAATGCGTACTGTACGTACTCGGTTGCGTACGTTGGTACTCTTGATTTTCGTAAAAAAGCCACATTATTTCTTTAATTAGAAACATTGAAATACTTTTCTGTGTAAGTGCTATATCCTTTTCTTCTTTGAGTGCCATCTCCTATCGGAGGTCGGCAATCACACAGACTATCTTAATTTTGGAAGCTGTTGCTCGGAACAATGAACTGTAATGCCATAACCATCTTAAAGTGTCATAATATATACTAAAAAATATTTAAAAACTTACTCTAAGAATCCAGTTGTGTGTTTATCTTCTCTGTGGTCGCCGAATTGTATTTGACATTGGATGCCGGCGAATTCACACGCTGTAGGCAACAAAAATACTCATTAATTATGTTTGAAATTGCAAAATTACTTTTTCTATAGCGTAGGCCGGCAAACGAACAAGTAGGTTAACTGATGGTAAGTGATCTCCACCACCCATGAACGCCCACAATACCAGTGTAATCATGGACGCGTTGCCGACCTTAAAGGAAACGGATAATTAGGGAATGAGAAACGTAAGTGGATTTGGGCCTCCATATATCTCACTCGCCGTACGAAACGTAGCAGTAAGCCGCTACTTTACGTCGGTTTTCTGTGAGACGGTGGTAACGACCCGGTCGAGCCGGTCCATTCATGCTCTAGACAAAACTGTCTACAGCGTGGCGCTACCACTCATAAAATGCCGATAAAACTTGAATCACAATCCTTCCCGCCTGTCCTACTTTTAACGGGTTCTATTTATGGAACCGTAATTGATGAAGGCTGAATTTTTCACAAAAAATATTGTGTTATTATGACGGATATTCTAAAATAAGTAATTAATAAGAACAAAAAGTAAAAAAGACATTGTCGGTACGGAACCCACGGCTCGTGAGTCCGATTCACACTTAACCTTTATAAATATTTTTGTCAAGTCAACACAGTATGTATATTATTGGAGATTACATTTTCTTTTTTCCACGAATGGTATTAAAAAAAAAACGGCGCATGCCGGTTCCCGCCCTTTTTGCTTCGCCGCCAGCCGTTAGAAATTTTTCCTGTTTGCATGTTAATTCTTTTAATAATTGATAGTTTGTACTTGATTATTAAAATTAAAATACTGAGTAGTGAATGTTATTATGATATATTTGTGTGTAATATAAAATTGAACAAACAAGAATATGTAATGTGCACATACCTTTGTCCTGCGTGACGGGATGCGTGCCGTCCAGTATGGCGTCCCTGGCCTGCACGTACAGCAGGTTGAGCTGCACGGGGTCGCGCGAGTCCACGTTCCGGTCCGAGAAGAACAGCTTGCGCCGCAGCAGCAGCGTCTCCGACGTGTCCACGCCCTGCTCGCGCAGTGTCTTCGATGGTTCCACCCAGTTCACTGTCGAATTATTACTCTCTAATAAAGTAATTGACTTGAGAACTAAACAAGATTTCTCGAAGGTATGTGAAAGTCTGCCAACCCGCATTAGGCCAGCGTGGTGGACTAAGGCCTAACCCTTACTCAGTAGAGGACTCACCTCTCATTCAGTATAGGAGGCCCGTGCCCAGCTGTGGGACAAGTATAATACAGGGCTAGTAAAAAAAAAGTAATTGACTTGATTTTTTTTAAATTATTTATATCGGTAAGTTACGTTATCCAAAACCCATAGCACACAGAAATCTATCAATCCGTCTTTAAAAAATAAATAAGAAGCGATTGTTCACATCAATCGAGATCGTTGCAGGTGGAAATCCGTTCTCTCTGCTTACCCTTATGGGAACAGGCGTGAGTATGTATGTAAGTGTGTATTCATAGAGAGCAATTGTCATACACAGATAGAGAATTATTCAAAAGAATCTCGTAAGTTTATGAAGTCTGGCAACCCACATTAGGCCGAACGTAAACCCTCTCATTCGTAGAAAAATGAGAGAGAAAATCTATGTCGAACAGTGAACAGTTTACAGGCCTGAACGTACAGTACTCTTTATTGTAAAAGGTTATTTTTACATTTTTAAATATTAAAACAAGTTTGTGTGCAATTCACACACGGATTAGGAAAGGATGAAGGGTCGCTCACCTTCATCATCGGTGCGCAACTTCTTCCGGAGCTGTTCCATCTTGGTGTCGCGGTCCTTCTCTTGATGTTTCCGTTTCAGTGTAAGTGTTCCGTAGTTGGGTTTCTCGCACGGGTCTGGTTCATCTTTCTGTTCCTCGCGGACCTGTACGAAAATAATTTTGCTACTTATACGCACTCACTCATTATTCCCGAAGGGATGGACAGAGGTGTAACCAGTACATGCATGTTTCACGAAGCTTTTGTCCGTCCCATGATGCGATAGATGGCGAGCTCATCGCCTTGCCGTGCACAATTCTAGACTTCGGATAGATACTGAGCATTTCCAGATAGAAAAACGCAATTTACCCAACCGAATCAGGAATCAGGGGATCGAACCCGAGACCTCAGTAGTCCTAACGCGTACACATTATAACCTCGCCACCACCGAGGCTGTCTTAATTTTGCTATATACCATACACCAAACATAATTCGTTCACCGAGGAAACAACAGTTCTAAGGATTATATTTAAGTTACATTTCATAAACAAAGACGACAAAAAAAATTAAGTATTATTTAAACATATTTTAATACCGCAGGTAACCACCATTTACATACTACAATCATCAATCACCCCGGTCTTCCCAGTCTTAAAACATCTGCAACACACTCCAGATTCTTTTGATACAGTGCATGTTCCTGGACTGTGGTGAAGTACCATCACTTGACCAAGTCACCCTGCAGCTGTTAACGAAGCTAGTAACATGACTCACCAGCCCATACTCGTCGTAGTTGGTGATGCCGATCTTAGTGCAGATCACCACCATCAGGTTGGCCACGATCTGGCTGTCGTCCACCAGCAATGTCTTCACAGTACCTGCAATAATACATTGCCATTATACATTGTACCTTCATTATGGATGTAAAGTATCTATTGATTGATTTTCATCCTCATTTCCATTATAGGTACTACTTAAGCACTACCAGTGAAATTTAAGATTTTTAAGCATTTAATTGTGAACTGTTTCAAGCTACAGTCGAACAAATTCTGGCATAACAAGAGGCTCATATTGTTCAAAAATTCTTCCTGTTCCTTGGCAGTTTCACCACTCTCATTATCTTATAGCGTGGGGATATACAACAATGAACCATCGTTTCGTTAAAAAATTGTTTGAATATTATCGCAGTCGATCAAGTAGTTCAATAAATAACATTAATAATAATGAAACATATTTTAAGTCTACTTTCCCCCTTTTATCATTTTGCTGATTATAAATCTTCACAACACTCCTTTAATGATAAAATAGCTTTTCACACACAACCCTAGTTAAAACTAAAAGACCATGTAACCCCTTACCATCCAACATCCGCACCCTGAGGTTCCTGGTCTTCTTGTTGTACTCCAGCACGTCGCCGTTCCTCAACATGTAGTAGTCGAGGCTTCGCGTCGCCTCCAGCCATATCCCCTTCTTGTTGTCCTCTTCAGAAGCCAAGAACAGACCGTATTCTTTTGCTGTGGGCAAAATTAGACAATTGGAGATCAATTATAATTGAAGTGGACCACAAATAAGCCCAAAGTCACCTGCAAGTGGTACACTATGCTGACAAACGGATGAGGCAACGGTGAAACCTGGTTCCCCTTGCGGGTTTTTTAACCCTTTGCGATAAACTGCAGGGGTCCCTGCTAATGGGATACTGGCGACCCCGGTAGTATCTCACCTAGGGTTTAGGGATTTGGGAAGGGAAAGGTAAAGGAAAAGGGTGCAAACTCTTCGAGACAACCAGATATACACTGGCTTAACACCATGTTTACGGTGATCGCTATCCGGGCGGATATGAATATCCTACCACCAGCAAACTCAATCCTCTTCGAACTAGGGTCCACCTTTCTACTTAAACGCTTTAATAGACGATCTGGCATAGATATTGGATTATGTAGAGCGCCTTGCTCGTCAAAAAACAAAGTTTATTTCTGGACGACATAAGTCGGGTCTATATATTATCTCGGCCTAAGACATAAGGCTTGTACTCACGCTCTCCGGAGCTGGCCTCCAGTATCTTCTCCCTGATGATGCGGCACGCGTCGTACACCTTGGTGGACGGCTCAAACTGTATCGTCTTCACCACCTTACCGCCGTCGATAGATATCTTCAGAGATAGCGACGCCATCTTCACTAGTGATTGGGCTCTGCGAACAAAGAGTGTATTTTAGTTGGTAGGTGGTGGTAGATCCCTCGTATGCGAAAGGCCATCTGGGCTGGTACCACCGTTGTTACTATTTCTGCCGCCAAACAACATTTTGTAAGCACTGTTGTGTTTTGGTTTGAAGGACATTGAAGCCAATGAAATTACTGGGCATTATGAGACTTAACATCTCATGTCTCAAGGTGACGAGCGCAGTTCAGTGCCATGCAGTGATTTGAAATTCAACGAAATAGGAGTGTGAATAAGCAGTTAGGCAGGTCGGTATGATCGTGCCGACCTACGATAGACACATCGTTTGTCGTTGGTCGCCACTATTCCTGGATTGCGCTACACTTACGATCAGGTATGGCATAGTACTTTGCCACACTTAACCGAGCCAGGATAAAAAAAACAAATAATTATGGATCAGACAAATATTTGTCTCGGTGCGTGGAACCCGCGGCCTCTCGCTCCACAGCCGGATACTCGCCCACTGCGCCACACCATGTGTGTGACTGTTGGGTGTATTTATTATTATAACTTACTTGTGTATAGTAGCTGTCTTATACGGTGTGTCCTGTGGATCACGTTCGAGGTCGAGGTCCAAGGAGGTGGCGCTGGGCCTCCTCCTGCGCGGTCTCTCCTGGCTGAACGAGCGTTGACGCGGCCGGCTCTGCGGTGAACCCTGGAACGAACATTTCTATAAGCGACTGATCGATTTCTCATCTGTTTTAGGTCACCTTACGATAGTGTCGCCTGGAGGCTTTTTTTTATCCGAGCACGGCTAAGTTATTGCTCTACACCTGATGGTAAGCGTAGTGAATTCCAAAAAACAAGCCACCTCCGAAAAACGATAAGTTTATTGGTGGTCACCAGAATCATGCCGGTCTGTATAAATGCTTCCTCAAACTCGGAAGTGGGAAGAAGCTAATCGAGAGGCCTGCGACGGGGTAGGCGGATGACAGACGCAGGTACAGGGATACAACGATGTAGCCCTATACCCACCCCAACCAACCATCAAGTCCTGTCGCAATCCCATCATACAACCGGCTGATCCTGTAACGCGCTCCACACAAGGTGTGTATGCACTATGGCATGTTTTAACACCATCTGTAGTGTGTATGGTGGTCGCTATACAGGCGGATATGAATATCCTTATTTTTTTATTGTATAGGCCGGCAAACAAGTAAGTGGGTCACCTGATGGTAAGTGATCTCCACCGCCCATGTACGCCCACCACCAGATGAATCATGGACGCGTTGCCGACCTTAAAGGAAAGGGATAATTAGGGATTGGGAAGGGGAGGGGATTTGGGTTTCCGAATATCTCACTCACCGTAGAAACGCAGCAGCAAGCCGCTACTTTACGTCGGTTTTCTGTAATACAGTGGTAACGACCCGATTGAGACAGCCCATTCATGCTGTAGACAAAACTGTCTACAGCGTGGCTCTACCACTCATAACTATCACACACACTCATCCTACCACGAGCAAAGTAAACAGTAACTCACAGTGCGCGGGCTAGTCAGCCGCCTCCAGTTGTCCTGTAGCGCTGCCTGGACGCGCTCGCGGACGCTGCGTCACGCGCTCTCTTGTGCTTGCGATGGGATATTACCGGGTGCCACCTGAAGACAAAGCAAACAGCTTGTTGAGATGGGACAGGAATGAAGTATACCTTGTTGAATAAAAAAAACCTTCGAGACTGCCTCGGTTGACGGACATTGAAGCCAGTGAAATTACTAGGCATTATGAGACTTAACGTCTCATGTCTCGGGCAGTTCAGCGCCATGCAGTGCTTTGTAATTCTGTGTGGTGTTGCACCTGTTTATGGGCAGACATGGCGCTTATTATCAGTCGAGCGCCTTGCTAGTCTCGTCATTCAATCAAATAAAAAAAGGGTACGCCAAACTTATTGAAAGTAACCGTTTGTGAAACAACATCAAATTTGATTCATACTCGTAGTAGTTTACAAACTTCTATTCGTTAAAATCCAGACTTTAAACATTGTTATTAAAATAATACCAAGACTATAATATGTACTCGTCATAATTAAACTGTACTTTTTTCAGTACCGCCCAACCTTGACACCGTACCACTTTACAATTTACTTTATTGAATAACTTGTTATTATGAATGAACGTTTCGTGGAACATAATGAATGATATAATGGCAAAACAATATGTAACACAGTTACCGAGTATTTTTTTCCTCAGTGTCCCGCGTACACGGGCCGACACGTCTCCATTCATAATTTGCGGTATTCATTCATTACTTGCTGTTTTTATTCAACATTGATGTAGGAAAAGTTTTTTCTTATAGCATAAGCCGGCAAACGAGCAAGTGTGTCACCTGATGGTAAGTGATCTCCACCGCCCCCATGTACGCCTACAACCAGAAGAATCATGGGCGCGTTGCCGACCTTAAAGGAAAGGGATAATTAGGGATTGGGAAGGGGAGAGGATTTGAGCTTCCGGATATCTCACTCACCGTACGAAACGCAGCAGCAAGCCGCTACTTTACGTCGGTTTTCTGTGAGACAGTGGTAACGACCCGGTCGAGCCAGCCCATTCATGCTGTATACAAAACAGTCTATAGCGTGGCTCTACCACTCAAATAATTATAAATTTCGTAATAGAAAAAAACAATACCATTTGACCCGACCCGGAGATCGAACCCGAGACCTCAGCACATCAGTCGTACAGAATACGCAATACAACTACGCCACCGAGGCAGTCCAGTGTAACATTATATTTGGTTTATTATTACTCAGTTGCGGTTAAACTGATATAAACATTAATTAAACAATTGGTTGATAAGGTAATAAATTGATTGTCATAATAAACTATTATTTTATAGTGAAGTATGCATCCAGAAAACACGTCACTCGATAGTATGTAACATCGACGCCTATTAACCTTTATGATAACAATGTGTTGGTGGTAAGATATTCATATCCACCCGGATAGCGACCACCGTACACATAGTATTAAAACCTGCCATAGTGATCCGCGCACCTAGTGTGGATCGTGTTTCAGGATCAGCTAGTATATATCCGGTTCTCCTGAGGGGTTTGCGAAATGACTTAATGGTTGCTTGGGGCGGGTATAGGGATACATCCTTGTATCACTGTGCTTGCATCAGTCATCAGCCTGTCCTGTCGCAGGCCTCTCGATTCCCTCTCCGAAGAGGGAAGACGCATTTATACAGGCTGGCCAGACTGCACTACGCTTACCATCAGGTGTAGTGTAGTCACTTTGCCGTGGTCAGTTAAAAAAAGGATAAGGGAAATTCTTCAGCTTCTGGCAATTAGTGATAAATGCTTCTTCTCGTTTTAGCGGCGGAAACAGAAACCGAACCCGCCGTTTAGCTGACTCAGCGTTCGTTCACCGCACCTTTTAACTTGATTCTAATGTGTCGGGTCTAATTTTAGGTGCCGACATCTGTTTTGTGTTGTATCTAGTAATAATAATTACTATTTATATTATATCATACGTGGCTATAAAACCGAATAAATTTGTGAATAAGTAAACAAATAATTTTGTACAAAATTAAAACAAGATCTCAAGATCGAATTAAAAAAATATTAAATTATTTATATTTTCTCATTTTTATGTCGGGTATACTCAGTCCCGCCGGCCCATTCATGCTGTAGACAAACTGTTTACAGTGTGACTCTACCATTCAAAAATATAAATGCTATGCTAATAAATAAATTATTATTAACAGTCTTATTGGAAAAAGGTAGGTCAAAAGACAGCTATAGCCAAACTACACTATTTTCAACAGCTAGTCCTAGACAACATTCAAACGAAACGAATAAAAATTCCACACACACCGTACGTAATTCAATCCCACAATCCAAGCCATTCAAGACTCATAATCCCGTGACCCCTACTCCCAAAAATTCATTAAAAAGCCCGACGGTAATATCCGAACTTCATAACCATTTAGTTTTGCATAATAACTGGTTGAACTACTGAGTATGCGCACAGGAATTTCGACAATTCCATATTAGTTTTGATGGGCCGAGTTATGACCTAAAATACATCATTTCGACCAAGGATTATTTTAATATGGCATAAGGGCGGCAAACTGGTAACTGGTAGTGATCAGTGATCATGAAAATACCAGAAGAATCATTCCGTTGACATGACACGACAGCCTACGTGGCGCAGCGGGCGAGTAGCCGGCTGTGAAGCGAGAGGCCGCGGGTTCGATCCCCGCACCGAGACAAATGTTTGTGTGATTCACAAATATTTGTTTCGGGGTCTGAGTGTTGTGAGACCGAAAGCTTCTCGTAGTTCTTGATACCCACGACACAAGACTCGTATCTTACTGTGTGGTCAGAACTATGTGTGTGAATGTTGGGTGTATTTATTTATTACGTTGATATTTATGGATTGGGAATTACGAAGACGAGACGAAGGCATTTTTTGGGTCTCCGGAATTCTTACTCACCTTAAGAAACGCAATATCCATTAGCAACATTAGGAAACAATCCACAGCTCATAGTTTTTTTTTGGAAAATCGGGCATGAAATATATTCCACGTACCATTTTACAAAAAAATACAGCATTAAAATCAATTTAAATTATTGAATGTAGCAGAACAAAATCAGTATCTCCATTTGAACCTGTTGTGGGTTGGTTCCTGTTTGCGTAAGTAGGGCCAATTGTCTAAAGCACTGCTTCCCAACGTGGGGCCCACGGCCCACAGGGGGGCAATTTGATAGTTAGGGAGGCAATTTAAAAATGGACTCGATACGACTTTAACCCTTTCGCTTTGGGTTATTTAAATGCAATGCTAGATATCGGTGACAAATTTAACAAAAAAATGTTAAGGTGGGGCATGACCTAAAAAAGGTTGGGAAACACTGGTCTATAGCGTGGTGCCATCACTTCAGAATATGTTTCGAATGGGCACTCGACGACCGACAACGATGTCTCGACGCGACGGCTCTTTATTTTACGACTCGGCTGTAATTTGGGGGTGAATATTAAATACTTCCCAAATGGACATTGGTGACGAGTGGGTTGTGATGAAATGCCATTTATATAGCTGTGTTTTATTTTTGGGGGACATTTTAGGGTGCTTAGACACTTTGGCTGAATTACTGCCTTTAATACTCCAGAACATGATTACCATTACACGGTAGTTTTACCAATACCGTTTAGTTGCTGAATAATCACGAAATTCACAAGGTGGTAGGTACGTCGTATGCGAGAGACCGTCTGGGTTGGTACCACCGCTTAGTCTATTTCTGCCGCCAAGTAACAGTGTGTAAGCATGTTGTGTTCGAAGGACATTGAAGCTAGTGAAATTATTGGGCATTATGAGACTTAACATCTTATATCTCGGAGTGACGAGCGCGGTTCAGTGCCATGCAGTGCTTTGTAATTCAATGTTATGGGTGGTGCTGCTTTATAGGCAAGCGTGGCGATTACCATCAGGCGAGCGCCTTGCTCTTCTCGTCATTCAATTAAACCCAAAGCCAAAGATCAGAAACTACAAATTACAAAGATTAAAATTTGACAGATGGTTTCCTGTAGGCCACTAAAGATTTTATTAAAATCCACGCCAATAATGGTGAATGGATGAATGAGATTTATTAACAGGAACTTTTGAACGGCATGTATAGTTCTCGTCAAACTTGATGACCGCTCTGAAGCTAGTCACGTCACCGGCCCTCTTATTTCAACTTATTTATTCTCAAATATATTATAACCATTTAACACAGAAACGATTTAATTTTCCGTCCATTTTATATTTATAACAGCATAATAACTCATAAATTATTCGATAACATTACCATATTCCTCCGAGATTGACTACGTGTTGAACCTCGTATGACATTTTAATCGGCCGTCGCGTCGTCGAAGGGTCGTCAAATTATGCGCGGACGCAGGGCGGTAACGCGGCGGGGGCGGGGGCGCCGGGGGCGGGGTGGCGTCTCGACGCATCTCATGGTTCAACGAACCGACAGACGACGCGCCGACAGCTGTGATAACCGACGTTATCACGCGAGGATATTTAGAGATTTTATTTTTAACTACAGTTGAATGCGTTTCGAGTGCACTCACTCGGTACTGCGGTAAAAACTTATAATTTTTTTATTTCTTATTTGATTGAACGTCGAGACGAGCAAGGCGCTCGTCTCAGTAAGCGGCACGCCAGCCCACAACAGAAGCAACACCACACAGAACTTTGAATTACAAAGCACTGCATGGCACTGAACTGCGCTCGTCACCCCGAGACATAATGTTAAATCTCATAATGCCGTGTAATTTGAACATCAATGTCCTTCAAACAAAACACAACAGTGCTTACACATGGTTACTCGGCGGCAGAAATAGACGGCGCGGTGGTACCAACCCAGACGGCCTCTCGCATACGAGGGACCCACCACCTTATTATGAACTTGTCATCTGTGTATTGTTTGTAAACTGAATATAAACGTGTGGGAACCGAACACATTGCAAATCTCACATTATCTTATCAATGTTATAATATTGTTCTGTGCGATCTGTGCTATCATCGATCTAAATATCCTTATCAGTCAAACCAAACTGGTATAGTTCACGAAATGAAAAGTACGAGAGAAAGTATCTTCGTGACGTCACAAATAATATTAGAATAAGTTTTATAATGCCCAGTAATTTCACTGGATTCGAAAATGATTTCGATTCGAGAAATCAAGTTATCTGGAGTTGGAACTCATTCCAGCCATGTCGATAGGCTCGCCTCCATCACATAATGGAACGCAAATAAGCTCAGCGATATATGATGTAACATATAGAAAGAAAGAAAGCATTTATTGGCAGGTGTTAGGTGGTACGTTTACAATTTATGTTTAAATAAAAAAGGTACACTTCTACCTACCCCTTCACATAAAAAGGCGTGATGTTATATCCCATTTCCACCATTACCAAGAGTTTGCCCGTATACCAGCAACAGGTACCATAAAATCTTCATCTTTTAGATATTCGAAGTCACAATGTAGGTCCATTAACGCGTGCCAGCGGGTGGCGAGGCGCCGTCGCGACGCGACCGACGCCGGCGTTGCTAGGCAACGAGACGCCGCGACCCACGCCTGACCCCATCCAGGATGGCGAATACGTGCTCATTTTGCATCGTATGGATATTAATACTCTTGCTGTGTGCTAATAATTTGATGGTTTATATTATTTAGCAATGAGTACCTTTGTTTGAATATACAGGGAAACCTGGATAAGTGGGATCTGAAGGGACCTACATTTTTTATCACTTATAGAGGCTTTTCATTTACCTAGTTTCCCAAATCAGGTTAACATGACAGTTGTCTTATTTATAGAGTCTCACGAGAGGTTGAAATGTTAGTAAACAGTCTAATTCCTTCTCAAAACAAACGCATCACAACTTGTCTACACTTGATGAATTGACCCACTTATACGGACTATTGAGCTACAAATTACAGAGGTTTGAATTTCGGCTTGCTGCTGCGTTTAGTACGGTGAGTGAGATATCCGGAGGCCCAAATCCCCAATCTTTTCGCAATCCCTTAATTATCCCTTCCTTTTAAGGTCGGCAACCCGCCTATTATTCTTCTAGTATTGTAGGCGTACATGGGTGGTGGAGATCACTAACCATCAAGTGACCCACTTGTCAGTTCGCCGGTCTTTGCTAAAAAAAACTGCCTAGGCCAAACAATTAAATTTATGTAAAATCACGAATCCCTCCATGCAAATCATGGAGGGATGCGTAAGGATTGAATGATAGGATATCTATTTAATCCACCACTACAACGCGACGTAACGAAAATAAGTCAATAGGTATTATATGTGTATACAGCAGTGATGAGTGAACGAATTCCCCGACTCTCAAGCCGACGCCATCTTAACTATATTTATCAAATCAATCAATCCGACTAACAACACTTCTATCAAATCAACGTAACAAACATTTAGCTAATCAGCAACACGAAGAAAAACAGACGACCCTCGCAGTTGACACAAAGGGTTGCAAGGACAAAAGCCAAGTCGCGGGCCAAGTAAAAACCTATTATAGTGTTTGGTTACCGGTGTCGGGTGACGTCATTTGTCACGACCGACGACATTTGAGGGTACCAGATATTCCGCTAATATCCGCGACGTTCCAGCGGAAGTTTCTTGATTGATCGGACAATGGATATTAATAATTGTATACGAGGATGGTACATTAGCTGGTCGTGTGGGGAAATTGAATGAGCGTTTGTGTGCGATTGGTTTCCAGATGATGATCGTTGGTGCGTTTTAGTGATTGATTTATTTCCACGAGAAGATGGTTTTAAAGTGGCGAAAACTTGAAGAGATGTAAAGGGAATAAGAGACTAATCTTGATTTTAATAAAAAAGTAGAAGAAGAAAAAGTAAAAGTTATTATTAATTTATCCGAAAAATTAGACGCATTACTATAAAGTAAAATCTAAAAAACAATTACTATTATATCTCTGATATAGAACACATGAAAATCCCTCTAATTAGAAGAGGGATTTAACACAAAGCAAATAAAAAAACAGAAACACAACACATCGACCATAACATTAGTATATCCAAGTCCCAAATAAAAGTACCAGTAATTCATAAACTTCAAGGACGTTAATCCGTGTCTCATGGGCGGTGGTGCGCATGTCCTGAAAGGTTGTGGTCGATACACTCAGGCGCCGCCGAGTCTGGCGCCGGTGAGACTAGTCCTACGACGGAAGTATGTTTACTAATGGGCCCTACGCCTTTGAATCTTAACTGAAAGGAGAACACGGAGATCATTCAATTGGTAATCAAATTTAGACCCGAGCTTAAATTGTGGACGTGACCTGATCAAGATAGAAAAATGAGGTGGTAGTTTTAGGATTCGTTAGTAAGACAACTTTTTAGAGAAAGAAAGAAAGGAAACATTTATTCAACAACAAAGACACAAAAAATAGAAACAAGGTACAAAGCAAGGCTTTTTCGGGATGGGACCGTAGTTTAGTTGGTTTGGCTACTAACGCCTTGGCTCTTGTGGACGAGTTATGTGAAGACAAATCTTTTAATCATTTAAACCACATACTAACTGAACAAGTTATTTAAATTTCGCCTCTACTATACTATTGACCCTGGTATAATGAAAACAATTGCACAATACAGAGAATAATTAAAACTAATTTAATACCAATATTTATGTATCATTACCAAACATTTTGACCACCTACTTTCGTCCATCATCCAATGCGTGGTCGTCACGCGACGGCCATCAGTTATGCAAGTTATGTGTGGTGTGCCCCACCTACCGAAATTTCAATTTCAAAAAACAACCACTCAACTCACCACGCACTCTACCAAGATTCCCAGGCTCACGAGCATCTTTAAAACTATTCCCCAATTCCTCAGCATCATTGTCCATTATGTGGTACTTTAAAATAGTACTAGGCTTCAATTGTATGACTAACCGCGTTATTTGGAATAAGGTATTGTGATTGAAAGGCTCCGGGCTTTGAAACCTAATTTAGTAAGGTCACATAGATTTCTTAATCTTCTGACTTCTTAAAATTTGTACACACGTACTGATATTGGCCGCTTTAGGAAATTAATAGGCACTACTATCAGTACTGATTCTGGTTTTACTAGAAAACTGGTGTCCAATTTTACTGAAAGTTGCTGACTGTGTGTCTATTTATAAAAGCCAGTCAGTAATTCCTTGCATCAACGGCCAACATAACTGGGCTGGTTTCGAACTTGCGACTTTCGTCTCGACAGTCCGTACCCCTGCCCGCTGACCTATCGCCGCTTACACAGTACTATCAGTCAATTTTTTAACATGATCATTGGTTTTGCATGGGTCATACATAAATTTTCAGATAAAATTTACACCGTGAGTTTGATTCCCAAATATTACATTTGATGTCTACAATCTATCTTTCACTCATAACGGATTTTTTTTCTTAACATCACTCACATCGGTCCGGATGTTGTCGTCACGTGTGGAGAGGTAGGGGGGTTGCTAAAATGTTTTCTATTAACGAATTAGGGTCGCCGGACCGGAGGGGTGGACCACGGACTTGCTTGCCAACAGCCTCAGATGTGCAATAGGGATTATTTAATTACAACTGAATAAACTTTAAATTGAACGTTTTAATTATAATTGTAACACGTAACGTTACTGCTTCTAAGTTTTGCGTATAAATATGATATATCCAAATAAATAACACCCAAAATTCACACTTATATTCCTTAGCAACACTGAGACACAAGTCGGCTCGTGGGTTTCAGGAAATACTCCTTGTTCTTCCTTGCTGGCAGAACAGCATCCAAGCCTCAAACAAAATATTTATACTCAACTATCAATATCAATATTCAACTATTTGTCTCTGTACGGGGCAGGACCTTTCTCGTTTGACAGGCGGTTAGTCGCCTCGCCACAGACTTTGTCAACAATAAAGCACAACAATCAGTCCTACCCTCAATATCATGACGCTGAAGATATTGAACCCAGCAAAACACCTGACAACACACACACACAATAAATTTCCCTTAAATAAAAGCCAATCAGATCCCTGTTGACAAGCTACAATACGAGCTAATTCACTAACGAGCCAGCTTACAGTTCATTAGTCGTGTCTGCGAGGAGTAATCATCGCCGCGGGACCCCGAGCCCCCGTGGTGACGGACTCAGATATAAAATGTATATTTTTTAAGCAGAACCCTTATGGGCTGCAAATAAATGCGAAGACACAGCGGGAGAGTAAGAAAGGGAGTGTAGATGGGTGATGGAGCTCTTGTATGTTTGAGTCTAAGTGAGTTGATACTGACTGCTTAGTTTATTTCTGAATCCAAGCAAGAGAAGCAACCTCGAAGCCAGTGGTAAATTACAGTGAGTTATGGGATTTAATATCTTATGCCTCAGGATGAAGAGTGCAGTCATTATATAAGTATATTTTAGGCTGTTGCTGTCTCCAGCGCAATATCAGACTCTTTTTAACTTGGCTCGACAAAGTGACTACATTCGACCTGATGTTAAGTAGGGTGCAGTCCAAATATAATTCCGACCGTCAAGAAACAATACGTCCCGTAACGGTGTACGGTTATAGGGGCTTAAAGTTACTGTATATGCTGAGCCCGTAACGCGACTCGACGGAACAAGACTCTATGGCGGGTTTTTCGTCATGTACATAAGGTACCCCCCTACCTCCCATAGAGGCATAGAATTTGTATTAACACACAAGGTATTTTCATGCCGTTACCTTTAGAAAAAGGAAGTGAGGGTGCTAAACACCTTGAAATGTTAAACTGACCATACGTAACGGACAACCGTACATCCTGAATGGGTCTGCGTTGATGTCTAAACTAGGCAGAACAGAATGAACGCTACCAAATATAATTAAAAATACCAAATTTCTAGGATACTTCAGACTAGGATTACCTTATGCTTTTATTGATATGTTGAATGTTGACTACCCATTTGGATACCTGTAGGAGCGTATATATGTAATCTCTGCCGCTAAACAGATATTGCGTTTGCTAACGAAACCAACCGTCAAAGGATTGTCTTCGAATGAGAAAACACAGTAAACTGGTTCCCACAAGACAACCCACGCCCGGTACAAATATTTACGCACGCTCCTTATTTAGATTCGAACCCACGATCTTCGAGTGCTCGCTCGTTATCGATTGAGCTCAAATCCCTACACAACCCACGCGAAGTGTCAAGCTATTTAACTCGATTAGATAATTCGATATATTATTTTAGTCTTTACTCTTTACTAGCTGTCGGTCGTGGTTTCACTCGCTTGCATGCTTCTGCTCCGCCCCCGTGGGTCAGAGCATGATGTCATATAATTACTAACCAATGCGACGTCTCGACAAAACAAATGTGTTGTATGTACCATAAAGGTAATGGTAAAGGTAATTAATTTGCTTAGTGCTACATACTCCACAATCCTGTGAATGGACACATGTATCGATCTTGTAATATAATGAATTTGTTTATTTATTTCCCTCATCGAACGTGTTACAACTTACATAAATTACGTATGTTGTATGTTTTGTATACCTAATTGGAATACCTAATGAAAAAATAATAATGAAAAATATAAAATGAAATAAAAATGAAAAAGAATACAAAAGACCAACGGCTGAGTTTCTTTGTACTTCTCCTCGAACCAGTGGACATTCCGAAGCTAGGATAGATTCAAATGACGTGTAAAAGTGCCCTTGGCTACCTAATTACATAATAAAGAATTTGAATTTGGTACGACAACAAAAAAAATATGCGACATTTACTGCCATTTGAAAAAATGCTGCTATTTGCTAATGCCAATCACAATAATAACCCGTAGCCACATTGGGCAGAAGGAATCCAGCTAATCTCCGACGCCAAATGCTCGGTCGGTGTTAACTGCGATATAATTGCTTTTTAAAGAACCAAATTACGAAATGAGTAGGTAAATATCACGCGCTAACAAAGTAATACATCCAAAAACATACGATTTCAATTGTATAAAAATACTTATGTGAAATCATATTGAAAAAACTACGCTTACGAAAAGACGCAAGCCACTGAGTATAATATCCAGAAACACGCATATTAATGAAGCGAGAACCCTATTTAAGATATTCAATGTGACGGGACTCATCGGTTGATGAAGCTTTAAAGCACAGATTTAACACAAAATTATTCATGATTTTGCGCAGTGTTACCTATCGAATAGAAAGATGAACTAACAAATAAACACAAATAACTAGTACGACAATAATAAATACCTGTGCCAGATCGTCTGTGAAAACGTCTAAGTAGAAAAGTGGACCCTAGCTAGAAGATGTAATAAATAAACACATACATAGTCCTGACCCCACACTAGGCTAAACCTGTATCGTCGGTATCAGGAACTACGAGGGACTTGCGGTCCCACAACACCTAGACCAGAAACCAAAATTTTTAGATCACAAACATTTGTCTCGGTGTGGAAATCGAACCTACCTCCGCTCGCTTTGTAGCCGGCTACTCGCCCGCTGCGCCACGGAGACTGTCATGATTAAATAACAAATGCACTGTATCTGCCAAACACATTAAATCCCTAATTAAATGTGTGAATAACACAAGCCCTCGATAAGCTAACGACATTATATAATAACAGGGCAATAATGATAGATGTAGTGCAACAAACGTGCTAATTGTGAGGGGGTGGGGGATTAAACAAGTTTGTACTTATTGACTCCACAAAATTGACCGCCTCGGTGGCGCAGTTGTATTGCGTACGCGGTACGACTGCTGTGTTGAGTTCTAGGGTTTGATCCCTAGGTCGGGTAAAAGGTTACATTGGGTTTTTCTATCACACAAATGCTCAGTATCAGCTCGGACTGGAATTATGCCCGGTATGGCGATAGGCCCGCCCACTATCACATCATGGGACGGCAACACGCTCGCCGAAATGTAGGTATACTGATTACACCGCCGCCTCGGGAAATACAGGCGTGATTGTGTACGATTCCACAACATTGTGACGCGTGGTAAATACTTAAAAAAAGAATCCTTTACATATCCTTGAAGTAATGGGCGAAGGTGCAATTAATGCATCCATAGATCACCGCTCTAATTTCTCTCCTATTGTATGGTAGAGGGAGAGTTCGCTATAAATTGTAACCCGGGCTACTCAAACAATAAACTATTTAGTCTACTTCTACTATTATTTAGACCAGCGGTTCAAATCGTTTGGAAATTTGACATTTATAAACATGTTTAGTGGTTAATTACGATTAAAGATAGCCGAGCAAGTCGCCCTTAGTCGATAACACAACCAAACCTTCTGAAAAGCTGAATCACGAACACGAAATACTAGGAAATAATCAGGAACTATGGTATAATCGAAACCGCCCAAAAAGGGAATTCTGACAAACGTTCGAAACACACAAAATCAGCTTACGCAACGTAACTAGTGAACGTTACGCAAAAGGCAGGTATCGAAGCTACACAACATCAAATGCAACCCATAGCGACTGCTGATAGTGAAACCTACAAGTTACAACACGTGGCTTTGAGAGCGGCACTTACCTCGAGCGGGGTCGCACCATCGCTGCCTCTCGTTCCCACTTTATCTAATACTGGCACCCTTCTCGTTCTCTCACACCCTGGCCTCGTCTCTGCTAAGTTTTTTCTTATCCTTGAAGATTCAAGTGTTGATCAAGGATGGCTTGTGCAGCAGTGCAGTGTTGCCAGGTGGTGAGAGAACGGGACCTCCGCCCTCGCGGACGATCCACGGAGGAATGCTGCCCGACCCCGGCATCAAGCCAGGATCTCGCGCTCACCACTATCAACATTCCCGAGCGAGCATGAGGGGTTGATCCGCGCATGCGTATTTCATGCGATGTCGTCCCACTCGCACCCACCGCGCGAGACAAGGAAGGGGAAGAACCTTAGGGATGATATTCGGAGGGTGAAAAGACGGTGAAAGATGGAAATGCATCTCGTACTCCGGTCGGATTTCCGCCGCTCGTGATTTTGTTTATTGATTAGGAACGGAGACGAAGACATCGGCGAGGCCGAGTTTTTAGGGAACGCGCACGCCAATTGTTAATTCCCCATCGGGATGCTCTGTGTGACGTCAAAAACTATGCATCACCGAAACTGAAATTATAAGTTCGATGACACATGTAAGGGAACAATTGACAATACACCTGCGGTCACTTACCTCCACAAAAGAGCATCGATTGGGGTGGCCGTACAACTCAACAAAACTACCCTTATGTTTGTAGAGTCAGGGTACACAATCACAGGAGGGTGTGATTTTTTTTTAGATAGGTGCCGTATAGAAGCGAATGTAAAGGACAATTATGAATATTTAGGCGAAGTGGCGCGTGGACGCGACGGCATAGAAATAATGTGCAGCGACGCGAAGGGTTGGCTTGTTTTGACAACGCGATGGGTGTCACCGTACATACAAATGTTTACAATGCATAGACCGCTACTGTTGTCGTATGGAATTACTGCGAATTTCAAATGTTGTGCTAGTCTAATGGAAACTGTTCAGGAGATGTAACTGTTGAAACTGTTGAAATTGTATCAAGTAATATAACCACTTATCCCAGCTTCTTGAACAGATAGCGAACGCAAATAAAATTATTTGGATTGAAATGACTAGGCTTCAGTGGACTTTTTCTTCAATCTCATGCCTAAAGGGTGTCACCAATTCTCATCTTGATTAACTGACGAAAAAAACGAAGGAAGTTCTTATTACAACAACTACATTTGTTTATTTTTCAAATACATTCTAGTACGTTGCTTTGGGGATAAATAAAAGCGGGAGGTTAATTAGGTTTATCGAATAAGTTGCAACTTGTTCTGTTCGCTGGATATTTTCTAGTTTTTCCAATCCAAGCTGTGCTGTAATCCTTATTTGTCAAACATTAGCTATACACTGCTATTAAATGCCTGCCTCGGTGTCACAGTTCACAACCTTGGTGTATGGCGTACGCGGTTACGACTGCTGTGCTGAGGTCTCGGGTTCTGTCAAATGATGTTGGATTTTTCTATAATGAAATGCTCAGTATCGCCCGGAGTCTAGAATTGTGCCCAGTATGACGATAGACTCGCTCCCTATCACGTCATGGGACGAAGAATACGCTCGATGAAATGTGAATGTACTGGTTATACCTCTGCTTACCCCTCCAGGGATTTACAGGCGTGAGTGAGTATATGTATTATTAAATATGTGGCTTATGTCAATACTACCAACTAAGGACTTTGAAATTCAACATCTCAATAAATATGCATCCACGAAAACGAATAATGTTTGAAAATTTATCATCATTACATCCCCCCATACCCTATGGGATTATGTGTACAATATTTTTTTATTTTCGAAAACCGTCCACAGTTTGAACGTGTCGCTGACGCCCCGTCGCGCTTGCATACAAAACACATCGGTGACGACATGCAAAATGATTTTACATTTATTTTAAGAAAACCTATACATGTGGTTGATGTGTTGGAAGTTGTTTATATCAATCAGACTGTTGGTGGTGAAAGGCAACTGCATAATATTCATGTTTATCAATAAGTATCAGTAACTAAAAAAAATCCGGTAAAAAAGATTGATTACAACCAATCCCACTTCGTAGAATACACATGAGCGCCACATCTACAAGCTGCTATTATAGTGTGTAGGATCCAATATCAACCAACAAGTTTAGATGCGTGAGCATCTTGCGGTCGCCCTTATTACGCAGTTTAGCCTAATCTCTTTACTATATTTTTTGTTTCAAACACGGCGAAGTGATGATCTATTGCACAAGAAATCTGTTAATTCGATTAAAACTTAGTTTCTTACTTCATAGAATTTTACCAACAATCAGAAAGTGTCTTTAGAAAATTTTCTGTCTATAGAAGCTGGAACTATTCGCTAACTGTGTTTTGATTTCGCTGCAGGTGATGGTAAGTGAACTGTAGTTCAAGTATAAAGTCGACTAGCGTAGAAACAATCGTCATTACATCTTTACATAGTATAAAATGGAGTCGCTTCCGCTGTCTGTTCACTTAGATTTTTTTAACTATTCAACGGATTTTAATGCAGTTTTCAGCAATAGATAGAGTGATTCATGAGGAAGGATTATATGTATATCACACTATTTCCCATGGGAGCAGGGCAGTAACATGCAAGTGAAACAGCGAGGGACAGCTAGTACCTTATAAACAAATACTCACGTGTTTATGTCGTTTGCGTTTGTAATCGTTCGTTTCGTACTTGCTTCTCGTATTCTATATAGGCACTTGTCTGTCTGTATGAAGGCACTAGGGTTTGCTTGTTCGTCGTCGTCACTTTCACATCGCAGTTTTTTTACCTGAGGAAGAATAGACATTTTGGTGATTTTATTAAATAGCTAACAAGTATCAATCCCAATTTACAGATAGGTTCCCGAATATATACTCGTATATCTTAAGATTTAAATTTTGACCGTGTAATTACGATCGTTAGACTTATGGTAACGGATTGGAATCATTGTAGTGATAAGTATTTGTTCCCGTAAGGATATTGTGGGTTTAAAACGTCATGTAGTTGTCCATAATATATTGTATTTTGTATAATAACATTATCATATTATTTGTTCTTAATAAATTTGCACTGGTTATGATTTTCTGATTAAAGTTTGAGGCTAATCCAAATCCTAAATTCGTTTTCCTCTTTGAATGGTGCATATGTTATGTTTCCAAATTAAACTAAATATTTTTGAAACTCCCCCCCATCGAGAAACAATTAACTCTAGAATGGTATATTAAAAATAGGCTTACGTAAATAATTAATTCTAATTATTATTCTACAAGTCAGGTAAAGTTGGGTGTGCTCACCGGTCCATGCCATTGGCTTGGTTCGCGTTGGCGTCCCTTAAATGTCGCACCTACGCGTGGAGTTATAATTACTCGCTATTCGAGGAAGTAACACTGTAACTAAGACGTGATAATATACGGCTTTGATTAAAGATTTTAAAAAATCTTTTTAAAATAATGAAAACAAATAATAAATTCAAACCAGTGCCCACAAATCGCAAAATCTAATCGAAAACATACCGATAAATTGGTGCAAATCAAAAGGACATAAAAGCGGGAGCGACCCTGCTGCAGCCTGCCGGCACCACGTTGGGCGCCAACAATCTGCCGGTGAAATAGACGCATACATTCATCCCTCTCTAGGCGCCAGCCGCCCTGGCGCCGTCTGGAAGGCGTCTGCCGTCTCCGTGGAGCCTCTTACATAACCTGGAGCTCGGCCTGACCCGGGAAACACTCCAAATTTCCCACTGTTATGGTAATATATGAAAATGTGGGAGTGGCTCAGTTTAAGGTAATTTGCGTAGTGGCGCTATCCACAGCGTAAGCTTTTGTTAGCCATAAGTTAAATAAGCAACCATTTGTACTATAATAAGACTTTATAGAGCCGATATTACGTACAATCATAACAATACGAAATCTTATAAGGAATACTAGAAATGAGAAATAAACAATAATCGTATTTCTATGTGGGTCTTGCTGTGTGACACTTAGTTTATTTGTCGTGAGCTCTCTATGCTTACATCCATCACAGTGGTAATTGTTTATTAATTACACGATTAATTATTACAACAAGTTAAGAATCAGACAAGTAATCGCTTCATTAGTCTAGTGGCAGCGTAGTAAGGCTAAGAACCTGGTTTAATATCCCAGAATCACGATTTGTTTCGAGTTTTCGATTTGAAAAATCACATCAATTGCGTGATATTGCGATATGCTCGCCCTTTATCACATCATGCGGCGGAAATAACGTCGGGAGTAACGTGGGTGCAGCACTAGAAATAGACTAGCGGCACCTATGACTAACCCGTCGGAGATAAAGGCGCGAATTTATGTTATTTACGAATCAGAATAGATAATGAATTGCCTAGGTTACGCAGTTGCATTTCGTACGCAGTATGTATGCTGTGCTAGGTCTCGTGTTCGATCTCCGGGTCGGATAAAAGTGATATTGGGTTTTTCTATTATGAGACGGAAATTAGCTCGGCGAAATGTACGCGTACAGGTGACACCTCTGCCAACTCCTTGTTTCTACCCTTATGTATGTAATAGATAATTAGAAGTCGAATTGAGTCGATGAAAACTATTACTACGTATTAAGGCAATGCACACGAATAATAGTTACAAAGTAATCTACGGTCAAAACTGTGTTTAAGCATTTATTTGTTGATAATATTGAGTTCTCCATTTGTGTATTAACCAGTCATTTCTGTGGGATTTGTCGATGTAGTCGAGAGAAAAGCGTAGGTTCCCCGAAAAACCTACGTTAAAGATCTAAAATAAGTGCCAGGCGGTGTCACGTAATACGCCTCCTAACAATTTGCAGGAGCTGGGAGCAATTTCATACTTTTTTTTTATTTTTTTATTTTGCACTTTATAATTTATATACAAAATGTATAAAGGCGGACTTAATGCCAATATTTGCGGCGGATTTTTTATAGCATAGGCTGGCAACCGAGCAAGTGAGTCACATGATGGTAAGTGATCTCTACCGCCCATAAGCCGCCACAGTACCAAAAGAATCATGGGTGCGTTCCCGACTTTAAAGGAAAGGGATAACTAACTAATTAGGAAGGGGAGGGGATTTGGGCCTCCGGATATCAGCAGATATAAACGCAGCAGCAAGCCGCTACTTTACATCGGTTTACTGTGAGGCAATGGTAAGAACCCGGTCGAGCCGACCTATTCTGTAGACAAAACTGCCTACCACTTACACCTCCACAACCAGTCGCCATAAGCCCGCCATATGTATATGATTCAACATTACGACTCCAGAATTGATTGCTGACTCTCCTAGACCAGGAACGTAACATGACCGTGATCTTGTACACGCCTATTCCCAAGAATACACCGCAGACTGTTAATGACCATGATAATTGCATTGTCAATATAAATTGGACCTAAGCCCTTTCAAGCCAAGGACTTGTCAAAACAATGACAAACAATGAACGGCGGAACACGGAGGCAAGCCGCAACACTCGCGGTAATTACGCCCACCTGTTTAATTGCATTTCACCATTATATTAATAACTAGCATTCGCTCTCCTCCCGCGTGAAATACTGCAACGTTATATTATCACCTAGCCTTTGCTCGCGGCTCCGCCCGCGTGATCTGCTTTTTCCGGGATAAAAAGTAGCCTATGTCCTATTCTGATGTATAAGCTATATTATTGTATTTCATTAAAATCCATCCAGTAGTTTTTACGTGAAAGAGTAACAAACATACAACCATACTTACAAACTTTCGCGTTTATAATGTTAGTAGGATATGTTCATGAGGGATATGTAGGATTCTAATGGTGAAAGAATTTTCAAATCGGTCGAGTAGTTGTAGAGCCTATTTAATGCAAACAAAGAATCAAATCTTTCCTCTTTATAATATTAGTTTAAATAATAGTGTCAATTATGACCAGGGTTACCATCTGACCGGATTAAATGAAAAGCTTAAACCGGCTTGCGCCCGGATTTCATTCACGACCGGTTTTTTGTCCTGCTTCACAGTAAATCACAGGCGCCGCATGTAGTTACTGCGCGCCGCGCCGTGCTGCGCTCAATTAAATAAACGATGATGCGTTCTATGTGTGCACGTAAGTATACAATGCACAAAAATTTAATTGTAGTAAATAAAGCTGAATAATTTATGTAGAATTTGTGTATTATTTGTGTAGACAGCGTCCGTGGCGCAGCGGGCGAGTAGCCGCCTGTGAAGCGAGAAGCCGTGGGTTCGATCCCCGGCACCGAGACAAATGCTTGTGTGATCCACAAATATTTGTTTCGGGGTTTTGGTGTTGTGAGACCGAAAGTCTCTCATAAATCCTGATACCCACGACACAAGACTCGTATCTTACTGTGGGGTCAGGACTATGTATGTGACTGTTGGTTGTATTTATTTATTTAATTTAATTTATTACAGTTATTACGATTTAACAATTTGACAAATACGATTCTCTCTCTTCAGTGTACACCCACCGTGACTTCTTTTACTTTAGTTTCTGTCCATCCAAAGGTTGTTTGAGATCGCTCGTAGCGATAAGGCCGCCCATTGTAAAACCATTAAGTAGTCCTATGCTAAATTATTTAAAGTGATTATTAGTTATACAATAAAGAATTTTGTATTGTATTGTATAATCTAATAAGTTTTTTAAGTGTGGTAGAGCCACGCTGTAGACTGAGAGAGAGAGACTGTCTACAGAGAGAGATTTTTCAAAGGTATGTGAAGTTTGCCCACCCGCATTAGGCCAGCTTGGTGTAAGGCCTAGCCCCTCTCATTCAGTAGTAGAGGCGCGTGACCAGCAGTGGGACGTGTATAATACAGGGCTATTATTATTATATAACCAACGTTATACATCACACACCGCGAGGAGATCGTGTGCCCCGTGCCTCGTGCTATGTGGGTGACCCGGTTTCGTCCACATCTAGTTGTACCTCGTGCACACTCATTAACACGTGTTGGTGCAATCTTACACAACTCTTGTGTACATACTCCTAGTACTTTACGAGTTTTTATCTTGAAACTTTATTTACATTTACATTTATGGGTTTGAAGCATATGAATTCTAATTGCGGTTTTTTTTTTAATGAATACACCCAACACTCCCACACATAATCACAAACTAAGTTAAAACTGTATCATTGTTATGAGGAACTACGAGGGACTTGCGGTCCCATAACACTCAGACCCGAAACCAACATTTGTGGATCACACAAACATTTGTCTCGGAAACGAACCCATGGCCTCTTGGTTCATAGCAGGCTACTCCCTCGCCACGCCACAGAGGTCGTCAAAGTATTTGTACCTACATAAGAATGTCTTTAAAGCCCTAAGCTAAGTCCTACAAGGCCGGAGGCTGTGAAACGAACGCAGTGTAGGCGACGCGACGCGACGCGCTCGCTCGGAGAAAGTTGTCGCCTACGACATTCCCCACTGTACACGGGTCTTATGGACTCGTATTTATTTTTATTTGATTGAATGACGAGACGAGTAAGGCGCTCGCCTGATGGTAAGCGCTACACCTGCCCATAAACAGAAGCAACACCACACAGAACTTTGAATAACAAAGCACTGCATGGCGCTGAACTGCGCCCGACACCTCGAGACATGTTAAGTCTGATAATGCCCAGTAATTTCACAGCCTTCAATGTCCTTTAAACCGAAACACAACAATGCTTAAACACTGTTGCTTGGCGGCAGAAATAGACAAAGCGGTGGTAACAACCCAGACCGCCTCGCAAACGAAGGACCTACCACCTGGTATAAGCTTAGACTAGATTATAGTCCATAGACTAGATCAGGAGCAACTGTGTCATGGGTATTTTAAACTACAAAGGAGTTTACGCCGACAATATAAACATTCGAGATTATTACGCCGGCCGCCTGATGGTAAGCGCCACTGCCATAAATACAATATCTTCCAGAAATTTTGAATTAAAGTCTGCATGCCACTGCATTGAGGTCATAACCCGAAACAAAGATGTTAAAAGTCATAATGCCCAGTAAATTCACTGGCTTCAAAATCCTTAAATTCTGCAAGTTCAATGAGTGGTAGAGCCACGCTGTAGACAGTTTTGTCTGTAGCATGAATGGGCCGGCTCGACGGGGTCGTTACCACTGCCTCACAGAAAACCGACGTAAAGTAGCGGCTTGCTGCTGCGTTTCGTACGGTTAGTGAGATATCCAGAGGCTCAAATCCCCCTCCTCTTCCCAATCTCTAATTATCCCTTTAAGGTCGGCAACGCGCCCATGATTCTTGTATTGTGGGCGTACATGGGTGGTTTATTCACCGTCACTAGCTAGCTCACCACTAGCTAGTTTGCCGGCCTATAGTATAGAAAAGTACGATTGAAAAATACTCTAGACATTTCACTTCGTAAACCTAATTCAATGTATAGGTAAATTCATGTATAATTTCCTCATTCTAGATTTCCCTACGAACCTCGCCAACTTCACACTAAACAGATGATCCCATGATGTGAAATCAGAGTGTGACGTCACCGATCCGCTGACAGAGCGAACTGACTCATTTATTAACATTAACAGCAGCATCCTCAAACAATGATTTAACACATTTTGCTGAGGTGTGTGAAAAGGAGGCCTGGAGGAATCGGTTTAAATCCAAAGTATGGTCTATTGCATACTATGATATCAATCAGTAGCTATAGCCTGTAGTTTTCTGTCGAGTATTTTTTACGGGATTGAATGTTGAAACAAGCAGGTCGCTCGTGAAGGTCAAGCGTGCCCGTATACAGTAACAACATCACTCTGAACATTACAAAGTACTGCACGGCACTACTGCAGCTTCTGCACTGCACACATCCGAAGAAATCAAGACTTATAAATGGACAATAATTCCACTGGCTTCAATATCCTACAAACCAGAACACACAATCAGTCATAAGTCAGTGTATATCCGGTTCTTCCGAGGGGCTTACTACATAACTTAATGGTTGGTTAGAGCGGGTACAAGGGTACATCCCAGGGTGTACCCCTGTGCCTGCATCGATCATTCGCCTGTCCTGTCGCACGCCCCTGGATTGCTTCTTTCCTCTTCGGAGTGTGAAGAAAGATTTCCTTTTCCTTCCCAGAGGGTTTCATCAGGTAAATCATCATTAAAACTACAAGCCAAATATTTCTCTAACATGTGTTAAAAGCATGTTGAGCCGACCCCACTGTGAATGGTGTAAGGGCAGATGGAAAGAGAAGAGTAACTTACACATTTTCATGTCTACGAAGGTCAAAATTGGTACATTACTGTGACTACGAGCACATTTGGTATGTTAAGAGCCGTCACAAAACCAGAGTATCGAGGGAGAGGTGATGCATACCAAAGTATTTGGATATTCCCTATACACTCATGAGAATGAATCACTGACAGGTTTTCCATCATGAGTATTTTCTATATAACAAGTAAAGAAATGACGTGATCTCTACCAACTCAGAAAATATACTTGTCTTGAGGCAACAATCTGTTACGGGCTCGAAATAATCCATTTCATTCTGCATCAACAAGATATACCTATTTGTTTATATTTCCCGAAAAATAATGCATTAATAGGTACTATAGTAGTGATAACTCAGCGAGGAGTGGTTCGGACTGTCGAGACGAAAGTGGCACATTCGAAACCAGCCCCAAGAGTACTGTACCTATGACTTTTCTGAATTACGGGTGTATTGATTGTTAACTATCTCTTGCCTCAACGGCGAAGGAAACATCGTGACAAAACATGCGTAACTGAGAAATTCTTAATAATAATTTCGAAGGTGTGTGAAGTCTGCCAACCCGCATTACGCCAGCATGGTGGACTAAGGCCTAACCCCTTTGATTCAGTAGAGGGTCGTGTCCAGCAGTGGGACGTATATATAATAATACAGAACTATTATTCTATAGGTATCATACGAATTCATTCTACGTATGTATCATATTTTTTTGTTATATTTACAACATTTGACATACAATATTTTATACAAGGAAAATTATTATAAACAATTTATGAATAAAATGGAGAGTAGGTCGCAGCGCGGCGGATTTCGTCGCGTCACGTAAACGCATGTTATTGTACAAACAGGACAATTTTATGATAAAATACTTAAAGATGTCAAGGATTTCTCCGTCGCCACCATCGTATATAGAGAGTATACCACCCACACATCCGCCACTGTAACTCCTGTGCACCAGGATCAACAATATTATTGTTATTCTGATAAAGTTTTCTTTGCTCTTGTATTTTTTTCTAGTCATGCTGAGACCAACTATTATTAAAGATGCAATAAGTTTAATATATATAAAATATTTAGTAATAGGGACAATACTGTAATATGCGTTGATGGGCCTTAAATAAATAAAAAAGGACAGGAATTATTTTTAATAAACAATATATTTTTTGAGTTAAATTCTGCAGACGTCTTCGGTTCCATAAAAAAGTTTCATACCAAGTTGTCGTGTGAGTCGATTATATGTTTTCTTAGAAAGTAACTTAAGTTTGATAAATAAACAGATTGAATAGCGTCCGCCGTTATATTATTATTCACTAGCTTTTCCTCCCCGCCCGCATGATCTGGTTTATCCGGGATAAAAAGTAGAAGGATAATGTAGGATTCTGATAGAGAAAGAATTTCTGAAATCGGTCCAGTAGTTTTTTAAGTTTATTCATTACATACAAAAATACAAATCTTTCCTCTATAATATGTATTTGTTTAGATTTCAGTTGAATCATGCGGCCGTGCCGTTATTCCCGGACAGTGACATTGATTTTCGATCTATTTAAAACTATTTCACATCCTTGGCAGTATGCGATCATCATAAGTCATCAATACTTTGAAATACTGTGTTTGTGTGTTTTGATGGAATTTACTAACTATATTCTAAATGGCTCTTACATCATTTGTTATTTAGTAATAATGAATACCTGTAACTTCTAAAAATATGGGTCACGTTGACACTACAAAGCTTTGTTATAAGACAGCCTCCGTGGCGCAGCGGGCGAGTAGCTGGCTTATCTCGGAATACACCATCCAACCTATTAACTCAAACAGTTATCTATCTGCCTACCCGTCTCCACAGCAATCGGCATTTTTTTTTACTTGATTAAATGACGAGACGAGCAAGGCGCTCGCCTTATGGTAAGCGCCACGCCTACCCATAAACGGCTCACTGCCTCCTGCATATGAGGGACCTACCACCTTGAAATCTATACAACACATAACGATTTGTCCAAACATTTGAACAAGTGTTGGCCGAGGGCCAGTGCGATGAACTTACGCTGAATGTCGATCATTCCTGTGGGATGTGGCTTGTGACTCACGAACACTGACTTCATTCATGAATATAATGCTGTTATTCTCTGCTGTGCTAGAGCAAAAGCATGTTGCGCCGACCCCATTGCGAGTGGCATAAAATGTGGAAGAAAAATAAGAAGTACCTACATAAGAAAACAACTATGACAGACTGACATGCTGAAGGCGCCCCGAAAAGATCATATTTCATAATGGTTAATTCTTCGAATGGTAAATGGATGGATTTTTGTAAATACCTAGGTACATTTGCAAATAGATAAGATTTTTCGAAGGTATGTGAAGTCTGCCAACCCGCATTAGGTCAGCGTGGAGGACTAAGGCTTAACCTCTCTGTAGAGGAGGCCCGTGGCCAGCAGTGTGATGTGTATAATACAGGGCTAGTATAATGATTTCTTACGTTTACGCGAATGTTACTCATTGAAATAAAACCAATTTAAACGGATTTTATCGCGTTTTTTATTTAATTTTCGTTGCGACGTTTCGAAGGCTTTTCAGCCTTCGTGGTCACGGGGTTAACTGAGGTGTAGGTTATCCCAATATGTTATGTTACATTATCTACCTTCAGTTTCAAATTATAAAGGTTTGATGATGGTCCGATCTTCGAAGGAGCTCACGGTGTCTTGAGGTCTGGCGGTTGGTACTTTGGGTTCCGATTTTATTAAGTATATACAGGGCTAGTATATTATTATATTTGAAAATACAATGTGCATCGGCACCGGATGAAGCGCGCGAGACACAGGCCAATCATGCAATGATCTTGACCGAGTTGAAGCCAATTATGTTCTAATAAACGTTTAATTCGACCGATTACTGCATGGCAATTCTTGAAAAAGGATATTTTCGTTTAAAAATTTACCCTGTGCGACCATGTAGCTTTGGTTTTATAGTTTTAAGACTATTTGACATATTAATTATACTATACACATACTATTTGATTAAAGCAAAGTCGAATTCTTTCTATTGCAAAAAGAGTTTCATTAACCCGTTCAAAAAAATAAAAAGTCATTCAAATCTGATGGAGGGCACTTGTCAAATAACAGACGACTCAAACTCTGACGTCACCGTGGTAAATGGCCATTACATTGCACGCGTGCGAGCGAGATAGTTAGATGTCCCGACTATGCGCCCACTTTCGCTCAAACCAATATTTAAAATCATAATTCCGGGCTCATTTTTGAACCGATTTTGATTGTGTTTTAAAAAAGGGGTTTCTATTTCTGATTATTTTCTGTTGCATATAAAATAATATATGACATTCAACATAGGAAACTATTTAACCCGAAACCCTAAGGATAATATCAATTATTCATTTGCCGAAACATTAGTTCTGTCATCTGTGTATCTCATCTAAAAACTATTAATTTTTTATGATACCATAGTGATCTAACTGGTTACTAAATTCAGCCTAAAACTGGACATTGGTTAACGAAAAATATCTGTCATTAACAATTAGTCGCCAAAGCCATATCGGGCTACAATAGTAGTTAAAAAATTGCCTCATTTCAAACTGAGATCAGCATAACCCACAACTAAAACAAGGTAATGATCCCACGTCATTCCTTAACAATAATTTTGACCACATATCAAGCTCCTTTTGGGAGCCTCAAATCTTATAAGTATTGTGCCATGAACTGGTAATATTCAACATTTTGGCAAGCATGTTGCAACCTTGTCCCTTATTCGGATTTTACTTTCATACGGTGATGTAATAAGAACAATGACGTCATACAAACAAAACACTCTTTATCGGAGTATGATGATGTTAATGCATTACGTGTACCGTATTTTTTCAATAGCCTTTTTTATCCGAGCACGGCAAAGTGCACACTCCGAAGAGGGAACAAGCGAATCGAGAGGCCTGCGACAGGATAGGCGGATGATCGATGTAGGCACAGGGATACAGTGATGTATCTCTATACCCGCTCCAAACAACCATCAAGTTATGTCGCAAGTAAGCACACAAGGTGGACAGGCAACCTGACAAAGGTCGCTGGATGCAGGCCGCTTCCAACAGGTCGGTCTGGAAATCTTCGGGGGAAGCCTATGTTCAGCAGTTACTGTGGCTGTCAAATAAGTTCTAAACACAACATTTGACGGGCAAATACGACGTAAAAAATTTAGGTATCAGCCAGGATTTCCTTTTAACAAGGTTAAACAATGCAAATTGCAAAAATAACCTAGACAATGCGCCAGCCTTCCGCTGCAACACGACTTACATGCGTCCAAGTTGTTAGCTTAGCGTTTTGTACTGTCGAATTAAATATCGACATGTTTTTAATGAAGGATATTTTTTTCATTTAGGAATTAAAAATAAGTGCTTAAGAGCTATTCAGTTTGAACTAGGTAATTTAACCTGTATGAGATAAACCGGCATCTTTTTCCTATGGTTAAACATCACCCTATTCATGGCGAAAACTCATCATAGTGGCTCGATACATCAGGCGAGTATACTACCAAGGACGCCGAAGACGAATGTAAAGGGACTCCCAAGCCCTAAAGGAGATGGGCCTCAATAGCATATCGCAGAGGCGGTACCGATAGCAATCTAGGATCCCCCGGAACAGTTCCACTTGCCCCCAAAGAGGGGTTTTTACCATAGCATGTTATTACGTCTCAGAATAAAATATTTTAAGGAAAAGCTACGGATAATTACCAATTCGTCGTTACCTAGTCGTCTATTCTCACCCTGAGAATCGAACAGAGACCCTTCCGATTCGTAGTTCATATACGCTGCCCTTTAGACCAAGGAAACGATGAGTAAAGTGTGTTCGATTCCCGCACTGAGACAAATGTTTGTGTAATCCAAAAATATTTGTTTCGGGTCTGGGTGTTAAGGGACCGCAAGTCCCTTGTAGTTCCTGATACCCACGATACAGGTTAACTTAGTGTGGAGTCACGACCATATGTGTGACTGTTGTGTGTATTTATTTAAAAAAAACTTAGAATATATCTCCAAAAGGATAGTACTAATAATATCGAATAAACAAAACAGTTCGTATGTATATAAACACTATTCCGTAATGAGATGAGAATTAACTCGAGAAGTGTGACTGGAAATCAAAGTTTATTGAAAATCTTAAGAATTCGCATCTATTGTACTCGTTAAAGAATTCGGCAAAAACCCACCCAGTTGCATTTAATAGGTGTATCACTGATAAAAACTTAATAAAAAGTCGCTACACAGGAAGTTGAACACAAAAACTGGATGTTATCGACCTTTGAATTGAAATGGTAACGATATTTTGTTATATACTGACTTTTTATATAACACGTTTTTTGTATAAAACTGACGCATACCAATTACGTCATTTTACGCCATATAAAATCACATAAATACATTTTAAACTGCTTCAACACTGATCGTCTTTATAAATGAGTCGCGCTGTAGACAGGTTTTTCTACTGAATGGGCCGGCTCGACCGGGCCGATACAACCGTCTCACAGAAAACTGACGAAATAGTAGCTTTGCTACTGCACTACTTATGGCCAGTGCGAAAAATCACCTACGTCCCAAATTCCCTTGCGTATCATAAAGACCGGCGATACATCTGCAATTCCTCAAGCATATGGAGTTTATGGGTAGAGGTCAGTTACTATAAAATGACCCAATATGCTAGTTTCCCAGCCTCTCGCAAAAAAATGCACCTAGAATGGTTCAGAAATGGCACTATATTAGCACACGTGCCAAGCGACAAGCGGAAGCGATAAGCGCCGCTTCCGCTGTTGCGCGCACCGTGGCCAAATCATCGTCGGATATAGCCGCAGTGTCACCGGCCGTCGCTTCATTGCTGAGTGCTGACCTGCTTGCCAAATGTAACTTGTGTTATTCTTTCTTACTTACTCATCTCTCAATTTACTAATAGGCTGTGTACATGCGTTTTTTTATAGCCACCGAGTAAGTGGTTCACCTGATGGTAAGTAATCTCCACTGCCTATATACGCCCAAAATATCAGAAGAATCATGGGCACGTTGCTGACCTTAAACGAAATGGATAATTAAGGCTTTGGGAAGGGGAGGGGGTTTGGGTTTCCGGATATCACACTCACCGTACGAAACGCAGCGGCAAGCCGCTACTTTACGTCGGTTTTCTGTAAGACAGTGGTAACGACCGGATCAAGCCGGTCCATTAATGCTGTAGACAAACTGTCTATAGCATGACCCTATATATCTTTAAAGCATAAGAAGCAGAAGGCAATCTCAAGTAGCTAATTTTGATGGAATCTCGCTCGTGGGAGTGAACTTAGTCATTATTTTACCCTATCAAGCTATACCTGTTTCCAGGATGCTCTGCCCTAATATAACTTATTAGGGCAGAGTATCCTGCCATCGGTATTCTAACGCCGTCTGACATCACAAACCGTAACACATTAACCCAAATGAGAACCTCAATGAGTTTTTCCGCAGACTGGCCACCGGCCAACATTTTTCGGCTAGTGTACTTTATACTTAGTTTACTTTTAGCTATACTACATTACGTATTCGCTTATTTATCGGCTTCAAGAATCCTGCAACTTTATTTATTTATAACTTCATTGTACATCACACAAAAAGTATTAAAAATACACAACAGACAACTAAAACCAACAAATAGAAGTACAATTGGCGGCCTTATCGCTAACGGCAATTTCTTCCAGACAACCTTTGGATGGACTGGATTGATAGTTAAACGAGCCTAGCACAGGGTATCTTTTATTCCGAAAAAACACATTTAACCAGGCGAAGCCGCGAACAAAAGCTGTTACATCAATAAATTCGCTTCACTTTCTCATCCTTTCTCATCCACCGTTTCTTTCTACTTCACAATTCATCTTATCATTGTCCAGCTAATGTCGGTCGCCTTTCCCCGTTCAGCTGTAACGAAAACTCATCGGTGCGACGGCCCGTGGCGGATAACCTGATTACGGGTCAGGGCGAGGTTGTCGCCTTCGATACTCGCCTTATAAAACTCGATAAGATCTGCAATACTAAAACAATACCTGAATGCGTTTAAGTTCCGCATGTTTGGTAACAGACAAGGTAAGGACTGACGGGCTGGAATGAGTTCGAAGGTCTGAGGTGCGAGATAGTAGGCTAGCAGTACCCAGGTCCCTTGCATTCGATTCGTCTGGGTAGGTCCAATACATTCGTGGGACGGACGGTGGCTCTAGCCAGAAATGTCAAAATGCAGGGACTAGCCAAGTGCCTAGGTGGCTAGGAACTCTGTGTCCTGATCGAAACAAGCCTATATTGGACTCTACCTAACACGATAACAATATATGTACGACGCCTTACAACTAGGTCGTTCCGAAATAGACCGGAGTCAGGAAACACGTTTCGAAACAGTCTTCCGAGAACAGAATCGTAAACACGGCGCAAGTTAACACTACAGTACTTGTTTAAATTACTAAACTTGCGACCGATTTCTGAAAGGCTGATCAATGTAATAAAAATCATCTGTCAAATCTCACGTTGCTAGAAGTTGCTAGAGTTGCTAGAAGCGTGATCTACGGTTTTGATTTGAACTCCTATATAAGAAAGCTTTCAAACTAATATGAAAAATTGACAAAACGAAATATGTCGAATGCTATTTTGGGTTTCTGGGAGAATCATAGATAATTCTATCGTCAAATGATGTGTCGGCAAAATCACCGATGAAACGGTGGAGCCAAAAGACAACAAAAGAAAGAAGAAGTGACAATTACAAAAAATTGTTCGCAAATTCGATCATAGAATAATACATTTTTCACTAAATAACATTTCAGAAAATCGAACTAATGTGACAACGTTGTCAAAATCAAAGTTCTGTTGAATGTTGACTTGATCATCAGCCTTTGAGAAACCGGGTGTAAATAACCGTTGGGTTATAACACTCGACATCAATTAAAAACTGATCTATAAAAAATGGCTAAACAGCTGATGCTCTTCAAAAATTGCATCTCGATTGAGCTTTGAAAAAAAAACATAAGAAAATCTGTCCATTGTTTTAGACGCTACAGAGCCACAAACAGACAGACATGAGGGTTTGTTAACACTTCAGTGGTTATGGGTAATATTTTTTTCAAAGGGAAGCCAATGCTTGTCAAGTATTATAGTAGACTGCGTTACATTTTTTCAATTGTTTTTTATGAATTTCTTTCAATAGTATCGATTAAAATTATAGGCTGTAATAAAACGTAAAAAAGACGTTAAAACGGAAAGCCGGAATGGATCGTGTTGCTTCGCCACTGACAATGTTTTCGTCGGGGGTTTACTAGAATCTGAAGCGATGGCCAAAATCACATCAAAATCCAACGAATTTAAAAGTAGTGATCGTAACCGTTTTAAACTACCTATTTAGAAATAGAATAGCTACGAATCGAAAAATTAGTTGAGACAAGAGACATGTGTACAAAGTCCCCAAATTGATACAATTTAAAATTACCTAGATGATAAAATCGCACGTAAAAACCCGCCGGAGACTTTATAAAGATCACAACAATACACATAATACAAATTACTCACACATTTTATGACTAATGCATTACGTTGGCAGAGTTCCATTCAATGTTATATTATAAAAACAGAGTAATAATAAAAAAATAAAAACAATTTCCGACATTAGAAACAAAACGTTAAAAATAACCACTAAAGCAAAAACATTTATTTTAATAATAGAAGTGGGCAAACGAGCAACTGGGTCACCTGATGGTAAGTGATCTCCACTACTCATGAACAAAAACCATCATCCAAACCAAAATCGTGGACGCATTGCCGACCTTAAAGGAGAGGTATGATTAAAGGATTGTGAAGGGGATTTCGGCCTCCGGATATCTCTCACCGTACGACACAATACGTACGCCTTGCAATATAAATAGACAATACATCAACCAATTCCAAAACTTCAAGGAAATGTGACTTTGACCGATCTTTGTTCGTGCAAGGATCGATCAGGCATCATACAGTTGAGGATTTTCGGGAGAGTTGGAAGGGCTTTTTTTCAACAGAGCCATGGGTGTGTGTGATTTAATTTCATATCGATTTCAAAATAATGTAAGTCCGTCGCGAAAAACGTGGAAGACGGGTAAAAAAATCGACGTAACTTCGGTTGTATGTAACTCAGAGGAAGATCACCTAACACCAAGTTGATGGTACCTCGAATTCTAGTGGTATATTTTATCAACCTACTGGGACTAATTGGAAATGGTTACGTAAAGAATTAATACAAACTTGGCTATACAGACGCTGCATGATCCCTAATTACACAGGCTGATGACGTAATTGTAATAATAAGGCTAATCCATATTAAATAGGAAATATCTACTGTACCTACAGTGATTACATTATCAATATTACATAAACTATAAACAAATGCCAAGAGCCAATTAAAGTGACTATATATAATAAGTAAATGCATTAAAATTATATATTAAGCTATATTGTACCTATATGAAAACATACCAAAAAATCTAGACCTAGCTACCGTGGCGTAGTGGGCGCGAAGCCGGCTGCGTATCGAAAGCACGAGAGTTCGATTCCCGCACTGATTTTTTTGTGTGATATACAAATATATTTTTCATGTCTGGGTATTGTGGGACTGCAATGTCCTCGTAGTTCCTGATACTCACTATACAAGTTAAGTGTGCTAGTGTGGGGTCAGAACTGTGTGTGTGTCTGTTGGGTGTTATTATTATTATCATCATCAGCCACAGGAGTCAGGACAGTCCACTGCTGAACTTAGGCCTCCCCCAAAGATTTACAGACCGACCTGTTGGAAGTGGCCTCCATCCAGCAACTTCCTGCAACCTTTATCAGATCATCTGTCCACTTTGTAGGCAGATGTCCAACGCTATGCTTGCCAGTACATGGCCTCCATTCCAGAACCTTCCTGCCCCATCGGTTCTGCGAGCTTTGTGGCCTGCCCACTGCCACTTGAGCTTTCTAATCTGCTGGGCTATGTCGGTGACTTTCTTTCTTCTATGGATCTGCTCATTTCTGATTTGATCATGTAGAGAAACACCGAGCATAGCTCTCTCTATAACTTGCTGAGTGACTATATAACATTAATATTGTAACATGTTTAACATATAACATAGCTGAGGCATGACTCATAATATATTTCTTGACCTTACGCAAGATTTATTACTATCAATATCAAAACAGAACAATTTAACCTTCTGTCATTTATTGTGATTTAAATATGTATATACCAAACCTAACAAACAACTTTAATGTGGTAACAAATATGGCTGAATGGGAATAAATAGAAACTATGTTTCAATTCTGTGGAAATGCATCTGTGGTGTGAATCCCTACAGACTATGTTTAGAAGCTGACTTCACCCCTCCTCCACTTAGAGTACATTAAGGTGTCAATGAGTCTGGTCTTACTTTATAGAGCATTTTAAGTTGTCAGCATGGACTGCAACTACTTCTTAGGAAAGTCTAATTAGTGTTATGACAGTCAAGACTACCTTAGTCATTGAGGAGGCTAGAAATTAGGACAGACTGGATTGGTTACACACTATTTTAAATAATGTTTTTAAAATGGACACCAAATGATGTTATGGTACCAAATGATCTTTAATGTCATGCTATCTCAACAATTGGGTATACACTGGCCATGGCAGTATAAAATATATGATTCGGGCCACATTAAAAAAATAATTAAGGTTTATCTATGTCATATGGTTTTTATGTTCTGTTATCTATACTTTTCTTTATCATATTTTTATGAAACTCTTCAAGTAGTTTTTAATCTCTCATCCCATTAAAATTTATTTTCGAAGTGCGAGAATTAATACGCCAATTGACGGTTGGACGATTTTGGAAAGGCGAATGATTTTAGATAAATAATAGGGTCAACCAGGATAATTGTAAACAGGGGTTATTGGAAACGACTCTCAGTAAACTTTTAATATTGTGATTAAGATGATGGGAGTGAAACAGAACATTAATTTATTTTATAGTCAATGTCTTTACATTTCAAATTTACTCTTGTCAAAGAAGTAACCTCAGTTTGAGCGCGACGAAAATTTGTCTGCCAAAATATTGTTTTTAAGTTTTCATACCAAGTTGATACACAAAAGATTTTGTATAAAAAGTTGCCGGGTAAGTTCTTGATTGGTTTTTACGGTCATGATAATGAAAATATCTTTGCATTTTTCTAATATTCTATCAATAAAACCAAGCTAACAAGCATCTGAGTGTTGTTTACATTTTCCCATATGATAAAACTGGTCGGGGTAATAGTAATCGGCTAAGGGGGTAATTGTAAACAGTGGGGTAATTGTGAACGTATATCATTTTTACTACTAACATGGTGATGGGTAATGGTAAACATTTCTTTTAGGTATATTTTCAAAATGTCACGTGTAGGTCCGAAAAAGGGAAACTTACATAAGGCTGTTAAGGCCATACAAGAAAATAAAATGACATACCGACAAGCCTACAACGTACCTATCTCAGTTATCTATCACCGAATAAAAGGTAGAATAGCAGATATGAATAGAATGGGTGCTTGTGTGTCTAAAGTGCTGCCAGATTGCATGGAAGAATACGTAGCCTCTTGTCTGAAAACTCGAGCGCAAATGGGTCATCCAGTAGTAAAAGGGGAATTAGAAAACCTGGTTAAAGATTACATAGAAAAAATTAAATTGTTAATAATTTCAAACAAAATAAACTTGGCGACGATTAGTACTTTTATATATTTTGTTTTATTTTACCCCTTTAAAAATGTACAGGTTTATTTAGTTAGTTTTCAAAATATTTACAATTGCCCACAGAAAAATTAAATGTTTCTAAATACCCCATAGTTTTGTCAATGCATAACAATAAAAACTAGATGATTTGTTTACATTTGCCCCCGTACATAGCTAGATGCTTATATCGAATACTTTCGTGTTTAAGAGACACTAAATAGTGAAACAAGTTAGTTTCATTATAATTCTTATCATATAGGTATACATTAGCTATTTCCATTTACCCCAAAATATCAATTTTGAAAAAAAAAGCAGGTGAAATTGTAAACACTTGATTTTCAGTGCCACCAATGCGCCAGCTAAAATAGCTGATTTTGAACTTTTTAAATAATTTAATGCTTATTCATAGTAACCAACTTCTTCCTCAAAGTCACCTATATATTTTTTTTTACAAAGCGCTAAACTATTTGTGTGCAGGTATTTTTCAAAAGCGTTTACAATTACCCTGGTTGACCCTACAGGACTAAAGATTATTTCCTGGGAGTACGAAGTCCTAAACAATGAAAGCGATTCGCCCGCGGAAAATAGGCGTAGTCATAATGCAATTGATTGCGCTACATTATGACATCGATTTTTGTTCACACTGGCAGAGAAAACATAGAGCTTGACATCTTAGTAGCAATTAAAAGATAATTGGAACGTACTGATTGCAGTAATATATATTAATATTGTTGAAATATCCAGTACACAATAAAATCCCATGGCACGGAATAGTGCCTTAGGGCATAGGTTTGATATCGCTGTATTGATTTTATGGTGAAATGACCACGCCAGGCGTCCTCGCTCCCTACGTACGCGTCCAAAATCGTTCTATTCTTTCCTAAAAAATATCTATTTAAAATTTCTGATGTCATTAATGTAGGCGCGATGAGCAAGGCCACACAGTTAGCACCGTAAAATGGTTAACACCAATTAAACTTTACACTTTTTGTGCATAGCGTGAAAGGGCGAACGTTTCCCGTAACGCAGAAACCCTCAACCCTCCTTAAATCATTACATAAACGCTGGTTTCAATAAAAATAAAATAAAAAACACTATGTCAACAAAAAATCTAACGTGTGTTTCTCTTGTTTAAATAGAAGCGATGTTGTTTTTTATTGACATGTAAACTGGACCATTCATGTAGAAAAGAATAACGACGGAATTAGGTTACAGTAAGCTCCGGATCGATATATTTGTATGAAATCCTGTAAGCTCCAGTCACAAGATGGCGGGATTATAACGCGACCAAATACAGGAGTATAGGAATATAAAAGGAACTGTGCATCAAAAGTACGACCGCATTTGGTTGGGTTATACGTCCGATCGCACAGATGTACGAATTCCCATTATCTACGAGTTTTCTGTGGTGCGTACATACATGCAACCGTCGTAAGTAAGAGAAATCGTGGTTATATCGTCTTACTTACCGTTTTTATTCTCCATTAGGGCTTTAAACATCACAAAACACTTATTTTTTACACAAGCACTCACACGCCCATACAGAATGTAACAACATCACGGTACAACTGCGCCATCTGGTGCGTTCTAACTATATTGCAGTTACCTGTAGCTAACTTCACACCGGTGGCAATTTTAATTTTGGTAATTAACAATTTTAATTAATTTGTTTGACACATCAAATTGTACTGTAAAATCCTGACATGAATTATAAATTACTCCACGATACAACTATAAAACGTGTTTATAGGTTTAAACCGAGTGACGAATAGATTCCAAACGTTCTGTATTGATTTTTGCTGCCAGCTGATTCACTCGACGGAGCGAGAGCGCGATGCTTGAGTCATCCTTATTTCTGTAGTTTTACAGCTTGAATGGATTTCTCAGTAAAAACTACGCTCAATGATTTATATTATGTTGTATTCGTAAACCATAATATCGCCTTAAATGGAGGATAGATTCTGTGACGATCACCAGCGCGTAGGTTTAACAAATATGTACCTAGTACGTACGTATCTAAATATAGGCTTTATGTAGGTAGGTACTACAACTAAAAAAATCGCCTCGTTGGTTTAGTGGCAGCGTATTAAGGCTGAAAACGGCGAGGTGCTAGATTCAGTTCCCAGGTCGGGCTAAAACTATTTGTTTCAGTTTTCGATACGAAAACTAACACATTAATAAATAAATACACCCAAAAGTCACGCACATATTCCGGACCCCACACTAGATTAACCTGAATGGTGGGTATCAGCAACTACGAGGGACTTGCAGTCCTGACTCCCAGAACCGAAACAAATATTTATGAATCACACAAACATTTGTCCCGATGCGGGGATCGAACCCGCGGCCTCTCGCTCCACAGCCGGCTGTGCCACGGAGGCTGTCAATTGGAATTAGCACTCCGTACGTAATGCGATAGGGTCGCCCGTTATCACTTAATGGGACGGAAATAAGCTTGGAGAAACTTGAGTGCGCTAGTTGTACCCATGCCTACCCCATCGTGTACAAAGCCGTGAGCTTATGAATCTATTTTTAAAATCTAAATATAATATGCACTCATACATACCTACATACGCACTCAAGTCTATAATTTCCAAAGGGAGAGGCAAACATGTAACTTTGTTTGTGACGTGGGTATCAAGAACTACGAGAGACAATGGACAACACCCGGACCCGAAATATATATTATTTTATTTATTTAATTGAATGACGAGACGAGGAAGCTAGCCTGATTGTAAGCGCAACGCCTGCCCATAAAAAGATACAACACCACACAAAACTTTGAATTACAAAGCACTGCATTGTACTGAACTGCGCTCGTCACCCGAGACATAAGATGTTAAGTCTTATAATGCCCAGTAAATTTACGGGCTCCAATGTTCTTCAAACTGAAACACAACAGTGCTTACATATTGTGCTTGACGGCAGACATATCCAAAGCGGTGGTATCAACCCAGACGGCCTCTCGCATACGAGGGACCTACCACCACCTTGTGACTTAATATTAAGTTAGTACTTAGTAGGACTTCACTCGGTGCAATGTGTCATTAATACTATTGGGTAGGTAATTGGACTACATTAACAGAGCGCCTGTGATAAACTTATAGCAATTAATTTTAAGCTAATAATAATGCAATAAAAGCAGCGTTCGCTGTGTACGAAGTGGTACAGACTGTCGAGACGAATGTCGCAGGTTCGAAACCATCCCCAAGAATATGCATCTCGACTTTTCAAGTTTGTATTCATTCATCATTTCTTTTTTGAATACAATGACACGTCTAATACATACATTGCTATTAATATGACAAATAAAATATTTAACATTACAAAATTCCCCTCCCTTCCTCTCCTTATTACCTCCACTGCCCTCCACCCTGCCATACCAAATCCTATAGCCCTAAGGATGAGATACTGCAGGGGTCGCCAGTATACCGTTACCAGGGACCCCTGTAGTTAATCCGAAAGTGTAATAAAATTCATTAAAATATTACTTATTTTTTTCCTTTTCTTTGCCAGAGCCACGCTGTAGACAGTTTTGTCTACAGCATGAAAGGGCCCGGCTTGACCGGGTAGTTACTACTGTCTCACAGACAATAGACGTAAAGTAGCGGCTTGCTGCTGCATTTCGTACGGTGAGTGATATATCCAGAGATCCAAATTCCTTTCCCCCTACCCCTATCCCTTTATTTATCCTTCACCTTTGAGGTCAGCAACGCTGTGTTTCTTATGGTATTGTGGGAATTCATTAGCGGTTGACATTTGCTGGTTGACATTTTGCTAGTGGTAGAATATTCATATCCGCCCGGATGGCGACCACCGTACACATGGTGTTAATACCTGCCATAGTGATCCACACGCATGGTGTGAATCGTGTTCCAGGATCAACCAGTGTATATCCGGTTCTCCCGAGGCGCTTGCGACATGACTTGATGGTTTGCCGGGGCGGGTATAGGGGTACATCCTTGTATAACTGTGCCTGCATCAGTCATCCACCTGTCCTGTCGTAGGCTCATCGAGAGAAGGAAGAAGCATTTATACAGGCCGGCATGATTCTGGTGACCATCGATAAACTCATTTTTTGTCGGTGGTCGCTGGTTTTTTGGACTGCACTACGCTTACCATCAGGTGCAGAGTAGTCACTTTGCCGTACTCGGATAAAAAAACCACTTGTTATCAAGTTACTCACTTGCTCGTTTGCTGGCCTATGCTATAAACAAAAACAAATTTAGAAAAACACGTAACACATGTGCAAACAGACACAAGTAGTTACTTCAATGAACATAACTACAATTTAAAAATGAAATATTAAACTTTTTAACTGCTTCCATCTAATGAAATGGCAAAGTTTTAACGATATGGGGTTCAATAAAAGCATACAATCTAAGTAAGTGATGTCATCGTGTTATACCAAAACTTCACCCTTAGTCATAAACTGCGATATTTTGTCCTTTTCTATGACGTAATAAATTATATGCGAGTGTAAGAGAGGGGTGTATGAGCAATTTATCAAACTTTTCCAAGGGTCCAGATATTTATCAGAATTAGTAAAGTGATGTAGTTTTGTTGAAATGTCTGTATCAGAGGGGTGGAATCTCTGTTATATTTCTTGGAAAAAATTAATAAACCGATAGAAACAAGCGGCGATAGCTTAGCGGAGAGCGAACGGAATACGGAGATAGAGTTCGCGGGCTCGATCCCAACACATTATTTTATAGCATAAACCGGCAAACGAGTAAGTGAGCTACCTGATGGTAAGTGCCCATGTCTGTTCATAATACCAGAAGAATCATAGGCGTGTTGCCGACCTAAAAGGAAAAGGATTATTAAGAGATTGGGAAGGGGACGTGGATTTGGGCCTCCGGATATCTCACTCACTGTACGAAACACAGCAGCAAGCCGCTACTTTACGTCGGTTTTCTGTGAGACAGTGGTAACGACCCGGTAGAGCCGGTCCATTCGTGCTGTAGATAAAACTATCCACAGCGTGGCTCTACCACCCTTAAAACTCTAGTAACTATACTCTCTTAGTCTCTCGACCAATCACAAGCAAACAGCACGAAAGTTCGTGTCGTGGTTTTACGCCACATTTTAACATCGCTATATTGCTTCTGTTTATAATCAGGCGAGCGATCTGCTCGTATCATCATTCAAGCTAATAAAAATAGTTGCGCCACTATCAAGTACGCTCATTTGACGTAGATTGGAATCCTGTACCTATGATTAACTTATGATTTGGATTCATTACATATTATGTCAATACCATTGTTGGTCAATCAATTACTATGTAAGTCATTAATAATCATGAGTCATTACTCATGCCGATGTTAGTCATGACTCATTTAAAAAGATCAACGTAACGAGTTCAAAAAAGGATCGTAGTTGTTTATTGATTTTAATCACATTAATCCTTCTATCCCTGTGCCTGCATCGGTCATCCGCCTGTCCTGTCGCAGGCCCCTTGATTTTCTTCTTCCCTCTTCGAAGTGTCTAGAAGCATTTATACAGGCCGGCATGATTCTGGTGACCACCATCAAATTCATTGTTTGTCAATGGTCGTTGTTTTTTAGACTGCACTGTAATTACCATCAGGTGTAGTACAGTCAGTTTGCCGTGCTTAGATTGGAAAATATTAATTTATTATAATTAAATTCTAACACAAATATATGTATCATTCGCTCGTGTATTCTCTGACCTCTCTGATGTTTGTCTAACTCTCGTATTAAAATCAAAACGTTTTTGCAAGTAGGCCACAAAGGGCTCTTTCACACGTCAATCCTACTATCCTACTATAATATTATAAATGTGAAAGTTTGCTTGTTTAGATGTTTGGATGTTTGTCCGTCAATCACGCTGAAACTACTGACCGGATTTTGATGAAATTTGGTATACAGACAGGGTATGAGCTGACTTGGGTGATAGGCTACTTTTTATCCCGGAAAAAGCAGATCACGCGGGCGGAGCCGCGAGCAAAAGCTAGTAATAGATACATTTCATTGAAATGTCTGTACCGGTGCTTCGGGAATGCCCACTGGTCTGAGAAGAAGCACCAAGAAACTCAGCCGTAGGTCTTTAGCATTACATTGTATTTTTTTCGATTGAAAGCTTCCGCTAATAATTCTCTTGTGGGTGCTGTAAATACATTGCATCGTGGGCGGTATCCCAACCATGTCGCCCACACCCTACGCCGCGCAGCTTCTGAACAAAGGACAATCTTTAAATTGCTGTAATAACAATAGGTATATAACGGTATTTAGTGTGTCAATACAACAAATATGTATGGTGAAACCTTTAGGTACAACACTAACGTACCTATAAGATTTTTGTGTAGCATAGGCCGGCAAACGAGCAAGCAGGTCACCTGATGGTAAATGATCTCCACTATCCATGTACGCCCACAGTTCTAGAAGAATCATAGACGCGTTGCCGACCGTAAAGGGAAGGAATAATTAAAGGATTGGGGAGTTGGGTAGATATTTGAAAATACGGATTAGAGATCTTTTTGGTGGTATTTTACTTACTAGTTACTAGGTGGTCTGCCTGGGAAGGTAGTACCGCTTTTCTGTTTGAACCGCCAAGCAGCAGTGAACAAACACTGTTGTGTTCCGGTTCGAAGTTTCAGTGTAAATACTGAGCATTACTATCAGCTGTAATGGAATTATACTGACGAACCATTGCAATAAATTCAAACAGACTACCCCACGCAATAAAACAACAAAACTGTAGTAAAAGTTAGTCATATCTCAGCGAACTCGCGATACAATAACAGATAGCGGTCCGCAACATCCATTAATTCCCTTCGTCGCGGCACATCGGCTCTCTTGTTATGTAGATCGTTATCCCAAATTGACTCCATTCCCGCGATCCATATCTAATGTTACCGATTCTTGTCGACTCATTTTGCAAAAGAATCTGGCAAGAACAACGTTTGATCAGCATTTTTATACAAGTTCCGTAAATATCATCAATAATCTTGAGGAAAATTTCTTACTTTGTTGTTTTTTATAAAACTAATGTGTCTCACAGTACCGATTGTAAGCTAAAAGCCCTCCTTCCCTTTAAAATAAGTGGTCGGACGACTACTCCGTTACATAAGGCCCATTAAAAAAAAATATAGAATGTAGGTAAATTGATATACCTCACATTCGCACCCAGCGCTATAAATCTTCCTTTATAATGCGCACAGCCAAGCAGTGGAATTCCCTGCCTGCGTCTGTCTTTCCGAGTGCGTACAACCCAAGTGTCTTCAAGACTAGTGTGAATCGGCACCTTCTGGGTAAGCTCGCTCCATCGTCGATCTCATCTTAGTCCATGCGGCTAGATTGAGGTCAAGAGCAAACCCATTTTTAATAAAAAAAAAAAAAAAAAAAAGGTAAATTGCTTGAACCACGCCCGTACGTCAACAGAATATAAACACCAAGTATATACATTATACATTATACATTGAGGATCATGTTCAATTAGAAATATAGAGCAAAAATAACCGCCATAACCTCATTCGTGTTTTAGCAGAGTATATCACAAGCAGGCAAAGTCGGATTCCGAAATATTTTGTTTGTATACCCTTTTAGTCTAGAATATAAAGAAAACAATCATAAATAAAATGTCCAAAACAATCATCTATAATTTGAATGCGTGGACCTCATAATCCAGTTGGTGTAATATGAAACATTAGTGAATATGGCCAGTTTTGTATCACAGTCTGTGGGTTTAACTGCAAGAACTCCCACCACCTTGTCACCGGAGTACAGCGGCCCGAACTCGAAGATAAAACAGTCTTCATACGGCGACATGTCGACGCAAATCAATGACTCGTCCAGATCCACACCATATCCTTCGTAACATCGAGTGTTATCCACAACCCTAGCGTCGAATCTATCGAAATCATTGGTAAGATAGATCTTCTTGTCCATAGTAGAAACAGTCTTCCAAACGCTTGCTTCTGTATCTGTAGCTAACTTGTCATCGAACAGCGAAGACTTCATTGAGAACTGGTAATAGTCCACGTTCAACTTTGCAACAGCTATATCGTATCTAGGCGTTGGTTTACTGGAATTAAACTTCTCGTGTAGTCTCCAGAATAGAACAGGATATGTGTGACTGTTATTTCGGGAGTAATCGTGAAGAAGGAGCACTCTGTGTGTCGTCCCTGGTTTTCTACAATGAGCTGATGTTACTACCCATTTGATCAAAATTACACTGCCAAAGCATGCGAAAGACCAGGAATTTGAGGAGTTCCTCGTGATTGCTGCTAGGTATGGGAACCTGTCAGATACGGAGAGAGACACGTTTTCGTTGAGGGCTATGACGCCCATGGATTTGACCAGCTGGAACACGTTACTTGCTTGCGCATGTTCCCGCTTGCGTTCCTCGAAGGCGATGTCGGTGGCGAACTTGACCATTATGCAGACTGCCAGGATGGCGATGAGGATCAGCACCGTCAGGATTATGCATGCCGCCTTCATTTTTGGAGATTTATCACGGTTTTTTCAAAGATTACTGAATCATTTTAAATGGTAAAAAAAAATGGCAGAATGACAATGTATCCTTTGACACATGTGACATTTATATCACGGAGACCTCTGTTAAAAAAATATGACGAATTAAATTTTGTCCGTGGTTTTAGCTGCAAAAGTGAAGTTTTGGCGGGAATTCTGACCGTGCAGTTCATCGCTTATTTTAATTTATTTCATAAACATGTTTAGAGTTGTGTTTGTTGTATAAAAGTGGTGTGGATTTGTTCCATAAACATTGACGGTATGAACAGTGTATGGAAACATTGAAATAAGTGAATTAAGCATCATACTGAAAGGAGTTAACACCAAAACTCCGACAAGACCTTGAAATCGACCGCACCCGTGCTTCATCGTTCTTGTAAAAATAACTTGATAATAATTTATACTTGACACTGGCTAAATGCATAATACTGCGAAAGCCATAAATAAAAAGAAGAAGAAGCTGCAAAAGTGAATGGGTTGCAGAGTTCTCCCAAACTATATCAACCTGAACCATTTACATAATCGTTCGTTTGGAAACACTTAAAATACTTATGCATCCGTGGCCACCGAGACAAATGTTTCTGTGATCCACAAATACGTGTTTCGGGTCTACGTGTTGTGGCACCGCAAGTCCCTCGTAGTTCCTGATACACACGATATAGGTTTTAAGCTAGTGTGGAGATATGCATATTTGTGTAATTGTTAGGTGTATTTATTTTTATCCCAAGAATATTAATTTATATCTTAAGGTACTAGATAATTCTTTATGAGAAGTTTTACACTCTACACAAAAGGACTCGAAACAATTTGTAAAAAAAAAACACCTTGAACTGGGGGTGAATAATTCGAAACTAATACGATATCAATAGCAACACAACAAAACTGGCGATAAACATCATAAAAATGTACGTTGCATTAATTTAATACGGTGTAACCAATTCGATTCCCGATTGCGGAACCGTTTGGGACCCTAGTTGCAAAGTTTGTAAAATTGTGATTTATTATCAATATTTTATAGATAGGTACATTACATTTACATTTTTTATACATGTTATTTACGATTTGTTTGAAAACTTATAACCTTTTATAGAAGGAGACCGGTAAACGACTAATTAACTGATCGTAAGGACCACCACCTTTTATGAAACCGTACAATGTCTGATTTATTATTAGTGAGTTGGAAGGAATGGGGATGGGGGGAAGATTCAGAGATACTTTGCCAACCTCATTCACCGTGTGAAACGCAGTAGGGGTACCTACTATAAACTCCATATATTTTGAGTAGTAGAGCCGTGGATGTTGGGTTGTTACCATAGTCACACAATAAACGGACGTAAAGTAGCGGCTTGCTGCTGCGTTTCGTTCAGTGAGTGAGATATCCGGAGGCGGAGGCCCAAATCCCACTCCCTTTCCCAATCCCTTAATTATACTTTCCTTTAAGGTCGACAACGTGCCTATGATTCTTCTGGTATTATAGTCGTACATGGGCAGTGGAGATCACTTCAGGTCGTATCAGGTGACCCACTTGCTCGTTTGCTGGTGTATGCTCTAAAAATATGTCTAGTTTTCTTTAAGACATTAAAATATCCCGGTCGAGCCGGCCAATTTATGCTGCAGACGAAAGTTTCTATAGTTAATTCTCTAAATATATATTAAAAGTAAATAAATTTATTAACTTGCTTAATTTAATTTAACAAGGCAACAAAACCAGATGCTCTGACCACAGTAGGCAATAAAACAGAAATCAGATCTGAAACGTCAATTAACAGAAGTATAAAGTTTTGTCTATGGTTTGGGGTGAGTGCGATGACCCGTGATCGCCATGTGGTCCTCGCGAGGGTGATACAAGACGCTCTCCGCTGGACGCCAATAAGATTTATTGGACTCTTCCTTTTTCTATCACGAGGGGCTTGAAGAGAGGATAAGGAGCATGCTGGAAGGCTTTCGAATGTTCAATAAGCCCATGAATATTTATAGAGGAAAAGGGTAGAGCCTAAAAAACGGCGCAAACATGTTACAAATCTAAAAGCATTTGTTTTTGTCCACAGACTTATTTTTTTAGTAGCGTGAATGAAGATATGATCATGTCGCTCGGTATCACGGATATAAACAGAATGATTTCTTATATTTACGCGAATATTACGTCTTATCAGTCCACCGGGCGACCATGAAGGCTGAAATGCTTCTGAAACGTCGGGATCAAAAATTAATAAAAAGCCGCCATAAAATTAGTTTTATTATAACGGATATAAACAATAGCAATATCATTCAGAACAATTAAATTATGTATAAAGTATTGCGCTTACTATCCCGAAGCATTGGATGTTTGGTCTTATAATGGCTAATAATTTCAGCGGTTTCAATATATTTCGAACCGGAATAGTTCATGTATCTACCGACATACATAACTACTGTTTAGCTCCAAAACCCGCTTAATTTAGCCGTGTTTAAATAATGTTAAGTTTTGGTTGTAAATTAACTATAATTTATTGAGTAGATTTTTTAATAAATTTACTAAACAAACTAAAATAATTAGAGCATGGAATCGCGGAATCAGATAAATAACATTTAATTTTTACAAAAAAAATATTATAAAATACTTTCTTTTTTAAATTTCAATTTCCACGTGAATTTATTTTAATCCTAAAGCAATGAACATTGGCTCTATCTATGTAGATTAAAAATATACGAATATTCCACTCGCTGATTCTTCTGATGTACATGATTTAATAAATCTAAAACTATCGCATCAGAGAATCCATTAATTAAATTGTAAATGGTAAACGCCTGACCCATTAGCGCCATTTAAAACTCGATCAGACCAAATGTCGAGGATTGCGTTTAAATCAAATGATGTCGGTCATAAATATTGATCAACCAAATGTGATTATGGTCCTTCGACTCAGTGGAGCGACGCGACATCGGAAAGAGCTGGCGTTTTATTAAGATGTAGAGTAAGTACCTTCACTGCCTCGGTAGCGCAGTAGTATTGTTGTTGTAAAGGTCTCGGGTTCAATCCCTGATTCAGGTAAAAGCGGTATTGGGTTTTTCTGTCACGAAATGCTCAGTATCAGTCCGGAGTCTGGATTTGTGCCCGTTATGACGATAGGCTCGCCCTCATCACATTATGGGATGTAAATAAACTAGGTGAAATGTGTACAGGTTACCTATGCCTACGCTATCAGAGATTACAGGCACGGGTGTATGTAGATTACATTTCTTAACACGTTTAATGGCTTTACGTTTTAAAGGTCGTCGTGCATCTCGGCCTAACTTTGCTATAAAATAAGCTATAAACCCATTACTACAATTTTGGAAGGCTACACAATATTAAGATGCTCGTAAAATAACGCAAGCAAAAGTGATTCACAAAAATATATTCATGTGAGATGTTTATCTCTCAGATAAATCTGTACGTTTGACATGTATGTAAATGTGTGAGGGTGGGGAGGCAAATGAGGCGCGACGCAGGGCCCGTGATCGTGGGGGATGGAACCCGTGACTGTGCTCGAATCTGTACGGACCATGTAGCAATTTATTTTACATACCTACATGCGTTTCTTCAGAAAACCTAGCGTCAACAAGACTTCGCGGAGACCAAACAGCTAGATTAAGTAATATGGAAGAATATAATAAATTCTTACATATAAATAAAAAAGGCTTTTATTTCCTGATGTACGATATTTCTTGTTATTGAATGTTAAATCTATATTCACTTGATGTTACCATTGTTACTAAGAAGAATTATAGAGAAAAGATTTATAGAAATGAAAATTCCTAAAGATTCAAACTATCTTTAGGATCTTTAGCCCACCTCACCTGCCCAAGGTATATTTTAGTTATGAACCATATCCTTTAAAGAAAATATTGGCTTTCATTACAAAGCCCGCCAAAAATAAAACCAATTTAATATCCTCGGTACTCGGAATTAAATGTTTATAAAGACAAATTCATTATCTTAAAAAAGTCTATAGGGAGTCTCTGGTAAATATATTCAATGGAAAAAAAACTGGTATACTTATTAATGATTTCTTAAGTTTACGCGAATATTACACGATAAAATCCGTTTAAATTAGTTTATTTCAATGGTATACTTATTATTAACATTTCTTTTGATATCGCACAGATTCTGCAGAAAGTTGTTCGACGGCATCGATCTCTTTATTACATACATGATGAATGAACAATTTCGTTCTCATTTTGATATTCCATTAAAATATATCATTCAAAGCATCTTTTGTATCATCCGACGACAGAAAAACTACATCGCGTATGAGAAAATCGCCATTTGCAAAAACAATAACAATAAGTCAGTCAATTAATCGTTTTCGCTGAGTGGTTACAAGGAGGGAGGGATGGGGGATCGAGGGACGGAAAACAAATAATAACAAATTAGAATATTGTCATAACGACCGCCGCCGCGCCGTCTTAATAGAGATGCCTAAAAAATTAAAAGGGAACAAAGAGATGATTTACTTACAGACTCTCGTTAATGTCGAATACTATCAACTGTTGTTGTCGCGTTGTATCGGAATAAAAAAAATGCGGTTGGTTATTTGGTAAAAGGTTTAGATCCGAATATGTCGGAGAAAAGTCTGTTGTAACTTGTAATAGTACACAATAACACGGTTCGATTTTAGTCGATCATCTTTGCTCATACCAATATTTAAAATCACAATTGCGGGCTCATTTTTGAACAGATTTTGATTGTGTTTTAACACAAGGGTTCCTTTTTTCTTATTATTATCTGTGGCAGATAAATGTATAATATTCAACATAGGAAACTACCGTATTGACGTTTGAATTTATCTTTATTTCTATACAAAAGATATTGCAATCAAAGTTACGAAGTTTCTCCCTCAACAGCCAGACCATTTGTCTCGAATTTAAAACTTTATGACTAAAATCGTTCATATCTAAATACTCGTAGAACAGCAGATAGATTTGCAAACCTACACTATAATATTATAAGAGGAAAGAATTGTATTTTTGTTTGTAATGAATAAACTTAAAAACTACTGGACCGATTTAAAAAAAAAATTGCCGTTAGAAAGCTACATTATCACTGAATAACAAAGGCTACTTTTTATCCCGAAAAAAGCAGAACACGCGGGCGGAGCCTCGAGGAAAAGCTAGTAAGTTATAAGGCATCTAATCCAAAGTCCGTACATGGATCACGGAGACTGTTCGCAGTATCCCCGCGTGCAACTTCCCCTCGGAGACACATAACATTTGTTATTTTAACCATTAACCACGTTTTAATTGTCACCGCATTTACAACCGATGCGGCGACGCCATTGCTAATTGCGTTGCATATTTTTTTTATTGTGGTGCGAATGACTTTGCAGAAGACGATTATTATTTTTGTCGTGAATTTAAATAATGTTGTGTTTTATGGGATTGTGGAAAACGTAAATAAGTAACTAACTTTAGAAGTGGTAGAGCCACGCTGTAGATAGTTATCTACAGTACGAAAACGTCGACTCGTCCGGACTACCACTGTCTCGCAGAAAACCGGAGTGGAGTGTTTGCTTGCTGTCGCATTTCGTGCGGTTAAAGATTCGGAGGCCTAAATAAACCCTTTTTTAATCCTTATTGCTTTCCTTTCCGAATGGCTAACATCATGTGACCTACTTACTCGTTTGCTGGCCACTGATAGTAATAGAATAAATATACTATATTAATAAATAAACACTTAGTCATTGTGCTTCGAATTCTAAAGAACAAGACATATTTTTACTCCATAACTTTATCCTATAAAGAGCCGCATTTTGTTTGCGAATTTTCCGTTTTTGCTAATACATAAATATAATAATATATTGTACAATAAAAATTTATGTTTTGTAACAATACCAAGCCTGTAGGGTAACAAATTGTCAGTATTAAGTAAAGTGACCATGTTACATGTAAGGGGTTTTGGGCCTCCGGATATCTCACTACCGTACGAAACGCAGCAGCAAGCCGCTATTTTATGTTGGTTGTCTGTGACAGTGGTAACGACCAAGTCAAACCGCCTCATTTATACTAAACAGTCCAGGGATTCCCGGATGCGATATATAACGGTCGGTATATTCCGTCGATATATAACGAAAACCGCAAAGTTTAACATTGGTAAGTATATTGCATCAATAGGAAAAAAACTAGACAGGATGTTTAAAGTAATTTGGCTACGGTATGTGGTATTTGTTCAATTTGGAAAAAGGGGTCTCTCGCCCAAAATAATGTCGGAACCCTTGCTGTATACAAACTGTCTACAGTGTGACTCTACCACTCAAAATAATTCGAACATCATAAATGCCGTAAAAAAAACATGTCATTATTTATTATTCATTAATGAGGCACCTTTGAGACCTATCATCTATGAATAGACTTTATATTTATTCAGTTAATTTCAGTACGGCGAAGTATTTCGACTGATGCGAGTACAAACTTTCCTATTACTCTTCTATTTCGTGATTAATGCTAAAAGAAAAATACTGTTTTTCAACGCCGATATTTGTGCTCACCCTAGTGGATCTTTTCCACAGCCCCCGAGTTCCGGGTGTTGAGTGACGTCACGCCGGAAGCTACGCGCCGGAAGCACATGATCTGCCGACTGTCGTCCGGAGATGTTTTTTCTCATGACGCTGCACTTTTCGCACAAAAACTATTTTATAGTCATCGTTTGTGATGGCAGTAATGTCTTCTGTTACGACTAGGATATTCATACGGTATTATAAATATTACTCAGTATTTACAGTCGAAAATAAAAAATCAACGACTTATTGTGGTTTCACTGAAAGGAGCATTTGAAGTAAAAATATCGATCTCCACATGACCACTATTACATTTGCCAGCTTACAAAACAAATGTGACGTTTTAGACAATAACAATTTCAGCTGCCTAAAACTTCCTCCCCTTTCTAATCCCTTAAGGTCCCTTTATAGTCGGTACCGCGCCTGTGATTCTTCTGGTATTCGGGCGTATATGGGCGGTGGAGATCACTTATCATCAGGTGACTCGTCTGCTCATTTGTCGGCCAATGCTACCACAAATGCGCTTTAGCAACCTACTTTTTAGGGATTGGTAGAAAAATGGAAACAATGGCCGACCATCCGAGCCTGGGTAGGCACTCAAGAGAAAAATCAATACCTACATAAAATCAAATATTGTAACATGTATTAACGTACGTGGATTCCCAAAGAGGTCGATACATAAGGAAAACGGCAAAGTTTTTAAGCTGCCGTTGCTGTTTTGTAATTGAAAAAAACTAGAGATAGGATTTTTAAAGTTAAAGTAATTTGGCTATGTGGGTCTGACTCAACATCTTACCTCTCGGGGTGATGAGCGCAGTTCAGTGTCATGCAGTGCTTTATAATTTCAAGTTCTGTGTGGTGTTGTATATGTATATGGGCATGCGTAGTGCTTAACATCAGGCGAACACCGTGCTGGTCTCGTCAAAGATTTTAGTTTCCAATCCAGTTTTTTTTTTTGATGATTATTGTATAGTTGCCTGGAAGTCTTGTCATTTCTCAATATAAAAGTCTATGCTTTTTTATCAAATCGACCGTTTGGAATAAAAGGGTTCCAACTAACATTTACAAACGGTTGAAATGCCGACGAGTAAATGTCGAGTCCAAAAGTTATTAAAACTGCAGTTAGTCGATCGATATCACAAGAAAACAATCCAAATGAAATCTATAACTCCAAATGTCCTTTATACAATTTCATGAGATGTTGGGGAGATAGACACAATAAAATCGACGCAACTCGTTATGAATCCTTGATTTATGGTCGATGAGGGTGGGGCGGGATGGGACACTACACGACATTGTCTGAGTGCTACAGTTTCCTCGAAAAATGTAGCGATGGCTGATTCTTCCTCTCGTCTTGAGGTTGCCAGTGTGACGGTTTTATTAAACGACTTCAAATAAAGAGGTTCTCAATTCGGCTTTTGTTTTTGCTTTTTTATGTATATACGATTTCTCCGCCAATAATAATTGTTGACCGATGTTGTCGGAAAAAAAATCATTTGATATATTCATGCGATATGGTCCCATATAAATTTGGTTATGATTTGATAATGGATAAAAGAAAGAATAAAAAAAATAAACTCTTTAACGGACAACAGAGCTCAGGCGTCGCAATTGTGTTATTGAATTGGAATTTACATACCATAGGTGTACTTAACACTGAACATTGAAAAACCAACAAACAAACTTCAAAAAACCCTGAAAAGTTAAAAATGACTACTTCTACACGTGTCTTTGGAGTCGGTGTCCGTGTCGCTTTAGGTCAACTGAAATTGCACCGATTCCAAACCTATAGAAATTGTTATTTTTGACTTAGAACTCTTAAAACTTAGAACTTTATGAGTGATAGATACACGCTGTAGGCAGTTTTATCTACATTAATAGGCTAGTTCCACCGAGTCATTGCCACTGTTGTCGCAGTCTTATAGAAAACCAACGTAAAATAGCGGCTTGCTGTTGTGTCTCGTACGTTGAGTGAGATATCCGGAGTCCTAAATCTAATGTATATTTACTAAGTGTGCCCGCGTAGCAATTACAACTTGTAAGATTCTTGACATTCGTTGAATATACTCAAAGTATTATCTCAAACTATGGATAGATGATATATTTGTCAGGTACCTATGCCTGATATGTTCTTAATATCCAAAAAATATCTAGCAAATAACAATTCTGTCACGAAAAATCTCACCGCAACAGTTCCGTCCGCAGTCAAACTACCGGACCCTAAAAATTCATATTTCCTCAAAACTATCCACATCCGTAAATCAGTTAATCAAGTTAAGTGGAGTCCCTTCGCCATTTACGACTCACTCGATCTGTATTTGTATACGAGGGCTGGATAGCAAGACAAATAGCTTACGCGGATTTGCGAATAGATTTGGATTAGAGGCCACTTTCGTGATGGAAAATTGGGAGGTTTGTTGACTTTCTACGTCTGACTCTCGGATTACGGACATTCAACAGGATCTTGAATCTCACGGGTGTCATGGATAAAACTCATATGGATGCAAGTCTTTCATTGTATAAAATGAAGTCGCTTCCGTTGTCCGTTCGCTTAGGTCTTTTAAACTATTTAACGGATTTTAATGCAGTTTTCAGCAATACATAGAGTGATTCATGAGGAAGGTTTACATGTATAACACGTTATGACCCATGGGAGCAGGGCAGTACATGCAGGTGAAACCGCGAGGGACAGCTAGTATGCAGACATTTCAACCCACAAAAAGGAAAAATTGAGATATTCATTTTATTTTATTAAATTCATTATGTAACTTAAATCAATAATTCATAGTGCTATTTTGCATAATCGGATGGGGAATGTTTCAATTATGATTTTTTATAAAATACGGAATTTAACCTGCTGTTTATGTTTTGTGCTTAATTATTCTAAAAGTTTTTTTACTAGCTTGAATGATGAAACAACCAGGTCGCTCGCCTGATAGCACCACGCCTATCCATAAACAAATACAGCATAACACAGAACTTTGAATAACAAAGCACATAGCACTGGACTGCGTTCGTCAACCCGAGACGTAAATGAAGTCTCATAGTGCCCGATAATTATACTGGCATCAATTATGCGTTAAACTGACGTAATGTCCTCAAACTGAAATACAATAATGCGTACACACTGCTCCTTGAGGGCTGAAATATAGAGAGCGGTGGTACCAACCCAGATAGACTTACGCATATGAGGACAGCCACCTTATAAAATAATGACGTTTAGTGTGTAGAGTTCTCAACACGAAATATTCTATGGGATATGTTGGCTACAAATGTCATTTGTAGAGCGTTTACCTATTAGCAAAATTTGTGCCAGGGATCAGCTTTATACAGGCAAAGGCACCCAAAACCGTCTAATGGTGACCTTTGCATTTGCGAGGTTTCTTTTTTATATACGAGCACGGCAAAGTGACTGCACTACACCGATGTTAAGCGCACTGCAGTCCAAAAAAACCAGCAACCACCGACAAACAATGAGTTTATCGGTGGTCAACAGGATCATGCAGGCCTGTAGAAATGCTATTTCACAATGCAAAGAGGGAAGAAGCATTTCACGGAGCCTGCGACTGGACAGCCGGATGACCGATGCAGGCACAGGAAAATAATGATGTACCCCTATACTCGCCCCAACCACCTATTTCATAATTACTGATATTTAAATTTTCTTTACAGTGCTTTTAGCATTAATCATTCCCCGTGAGTCTATGCTATTCCCCTCTTACATAATTCAAATTAGGAAACTCGAGAATGCCTTCTATATTTACAGTTTTCAGTACCTAGTCAAGATGGCGACACTCGCCCACCTGTTTGCTTCAGCTGCGATTGGTCGTGGCCCTCAAGGGAACTCCCACCGGCGCTTCACAGTTGGCTAGGGTTGAAAATTATTTTTAAAAACCACACCGAATAACAGTGGTTCGATATTTTTATTTTATTTGCAAAATGGCGGTGACAAAATGGCGGCACGATCATCGATTTTTGTGTTTATGGATATGGGAACTAGACCAGATGATGTTATTGTGGTGTTCTGAATAAATATTGCTTTTTTTCTATCCCATGCACTCGTCACTTTGACTATACTTTACATTGATACTTTACCGATCCATTAGCGTAAAAAATAAAACTACTTTTCAATATGAACTCTTATACGCATTTAGATTTGTATAATATTTCTAAAACATGGTATTATACAGCATTAAAAAGTTTACAAAAACACTGGAAACATAATTTAACAAAATTTTAAAATATATGGCGTTTGACAGTCATGTACTGAAGTGTAACATGATATTATTATATCTCTTAGATTTGTACTACTTATAGCACAAGTATACTAAATTATCAACTCTTTTTACATTTTTAGTTCAATTTTTATAGTAGGTAAATTACAAAGAAACACATTGTTAACATGTCTTCCATACATATCCCTGGACCGCCATTCAACTTCATCTTACGACCTCCAACACTACTAACAATAATATCCACGAGCAGGCAATCCATTCCTGTACAACTACGGCCTTGTTACACCAGTTCCCAGTACAAACGCACGCATGGAACCTTGCGTAGAGTGAAATGCCACGGGAAAGAGGCACCAGGGTCGCCATGGGGCTGGTGACGCAGCCATCATCTACGTTCTGCAAGCAAATATAGATTGAAAGCCGTCATGCCGTAGGAAAATACACAAGGTGTCGTTCTAATTACTGTTTTAGAAGAACTCTACATCTTCTAATCAGACGTCAAATCAGTCGAGAAACTAGATATTTGCCTACTTTTTACATCATACGTATGAAATTACACGCAAAATTCCTATTTAAAAATATTAAAATATGACATTTTACATGGCATATTTTAATGATGATTTGAAGACAAAAAAAATACAATGCAATGCAAAAGACCTACGGCTGAGTTTCTTGATGCTTCTTCTTAGACCAGTGGGCATTTCCGAAGCACCGATAGAGACATTCAGTGAAATTTACCTATCATTGACGTGTAAAAGAGCCCTTTGTGGCCTACTTGCAAAATAAACGTTTTGATTTTGAAACAAAACAGAATAATAAGTACCAAATTGGGTTGGTAATACCTATCGCTAACAATGCCTCCGAGGAATCGTGAATGGATGATTAGTGTTCTAAATCGGGTGACTGAAATAATACCGCGGTTTTCAAATCAAGGGTTTGGACGTGGTGAATGTACTGTTGTTTAGTGACTGGTGAATCAAACACTAACGCTGAAGATTGTCATGACCATGAACGAATTCGATTTTGAAATTTGGCTACTCGTATTTCTTTTTATTTCATTGAATAACGAGACGAGCCAAGCGCTCCTGATAGTAAGCGCCACGCCTGCCCATAAACAGAAGCAACACCACACAGTACTTTAAATTACAAAGCACTGCATGGCACTGAACTGCGCTCATCACCCCGAGGCATAAGATGTTAACCCTCATAATACCCAGTAATATCACTGGCTTCAATGTCCTTCAAACTGGAACACAACAGTACTCACACTGTTGCTTGGCGGCAGAAAGACAAAGCGGTGGTACCAACCCAGACGGCTTCTCGCATACCAGGGACCCACCACCTTGTAAAATGTTGTATTTCAAATGCATCATACGAACAGCCAAGGCAAGCTCCAGTTTCGCCATCCTCTTGCTGCCGTAATGCCGGCCGGTGGTGGGTCGCAGTCGGTTGCGGCACGTGCGCTGGGTGTACACGCCGCTGAGGTCCACCCAGCGGACGGCACAGCCTCCCGTCCACCGACCCAGGAACGCGCGCGGGTCAGATCGGTTGCGCTGGTAGTTGTTGCTGTCGGACGGTGACTATTTAATTATGAAATGGAAGGATGGAACATGACAAGCTAAGCATGTTGTATGACCTACAGAAGAGACGATGATCTAGCTTATAGTAAGTGTTCATAGCAATGTTCATGCAAGAGACAAAACCGTCAAAAAGTTTTATGAGTGGTAGAGCAACGCTGTAGACAGTTTTGTCTACAGCATAAATGTGCTGGCTTGACCGAAAACTGACATAAAGTACCGGCTTGCTGCTGCGCTTCGTACTGTGAGTGAGATATCCGGAGGCCCTTTGCCCTTAACATTGAAAAATACTCTAAATCCATTTCACTTCGAAAGAACTATATAGAGTGGATATTACTTACTTAACTATTATATACCTCTGGGTTACACTTAATTGCCTAGACACAGCTTTCTACAATATACTGTCTAATTCAATTATGAGCCTTCAGAACTTTTTTTTTTATTTATTGCCTTGATAGGCAGACGAGCAAGCGGCCCGCCTGATGGTAAGCGGTCACCGCCGCTCATGGACATCGGCAATGCCAGGGGCACAGCCAAGCCGCTGCCTACCACTGAAAAGGGCCAAGGGGGAGGGAAAAGGGATGGGAAAAGGGTTAGGATCAGGGGGCAAGCCCCCTGGTGAGAACCGGATATACACTGGCTGACCCTGGAACGCGACCCACACAAGGTGGGCCGCTATGGCAGGTTTTAGCACCAGTGTACGGTGGTCGCTATCCGGTCGGATACAAGTATCCTCCCACCAGCAGAAACCTTACCCGCCTTCCGTACCTTCCGTACCGTACCTTACCTTCCGTACCTTCTCCGCCCTATAGAAATCAATACTCACACATCTAAATATCGGCAGTATTTCCTGAAGCGAGATATGTGGCCTTTGGCGCGAGGGTCGATAGGTACCAGCGGCAGGAAGTCGGTGGCAAAGGCATCCGCGCAATGAGCGTTGCGAGGAATACCTGGAGTGTCCATGCCGCACACAAAACACTGCAAATGTATCAGATGATGGAACCACTTTTTTCTATTCAGTCAAAATATATTAATTTAATATTCAGCTTGTTCCTCTATATGTTTGTCCACACTCATCATAAAAAATTTAAAATGTATAACTATAGTATTGAATTTACGACTGGCTTTTAAATCACGTCATGTGCCCCAAGGAGTAATTTTTTGGGGGTGGGCGCTTGGTTTTTCATTTGTAATACAAAAACAAAGTTGGCTAAGGAAACTGTTGTTTTTAACTTGAAAAGTTTTTAACTCGAAAAGTTATAAACAACAGGTTTAACACCCAGGAACAAGTCACCCTTGTAGGGACGAAGTGTAACTTTAATGATTTTTTAATAATTTATTTAAGACTTTTTTTTATCCCGACACGACAAAGTAACTACTCTGCACCTGTTGGTAAGTACAGTGCAGCTTAAATATATTTGGACGGTCGAGAAACATTGCGGTCTTCGAGGGTCGGCGGAATAATGGCTGTTTGAACATACTTGTATGTACACTGACTGACCAGTGAAACTACTGGGCATAGTGAGACTTAACATCTTACGTATCGGGTGACGAGCGCAGTTCAGTGCCATGCAGTACTTTATAAATCAAAGTTTTGTATGGTGTTGCTTCTGTTTATAGGCAGGCGTGGCGCTTACCATCAGGCGAGCGACTAGCTTGTCTCGTCATTCAATTAAATAAAAAAGGCATATGTACTCAAACCAGTATTATTAATATTATTAGATCTGATGATGATTCATATCAGTCAGTTCCGAATCGCAATTAAAGATAGAGCGATTACCTTCGAAACGAGTGTGGTGTTGTACCACGTTTCAGTAGTGGTCTGGATGGTGGTAGATGTGGTGGTAGTGGTTGGAAACCCGCACGTGGGGATTGAAAACCGTTGTAAAGTCTCATTCAACTGCTGCGTCAGGTTTGTGTCGTAGTCGTACGTCATGTTAGCGACGATTGCCAGGAGAGCTGGTAAATGAAGGTTTTTTTATTGCATCAGCCTCAAAGCAAGGGTCACCTAATGGAAGGTGATGTCCATCGCCTGTTAATACCCACAATACCAGAAGAACCACGGGTGCGCTGCAAACCCTAAATGAAAGTAATATGGATTTGGGAATTCGGGGGGTATTTGGACTTCCGGAAATCTCCGCAACTTCACATCGGTTTTGTCCTAAGATAGGAACCAGCCAACTCATTCATGCTGTAGACAAAACAGCAGTCTACAGCGTGGCTCTACTACTTTAAAGGCGTGTAGAGTTCAGAGCTCACAACATCTTGAAATAGAAATATATAGACGGTGCAGCGGTGGTGCAATTTATACCAGGAGGTTGGCATATTAGCAAGTGAAACACCTGAAGGTAAGTGATCATTACTACTCATAAACCTCCACAGAAATCGATGGTTAATTGTCGCATTTTAAGGATAGTTTTTTAAGTTAAGCCTCCGACATCTTAATAACCGTACGTAAACTACTTCAGCATATTGGTTTTAAGCATTACCTCTATGATCTGTACTGGTTTACAAACTTACCTTCGATGTCAAACTTGGGGCCTATAGGTCCTGAAATAGTGGTAGTAGTGGGCTCCTCAGTCACTGTGGTTGTTTGTGCCGTGGACTCATTATACACTGTCGTGGTGATACCAGTTGAAAAGTACGTCGTCACTGTGGTCGAGAAGTGCGCCAATGTCGTACGATTCCGATCTACGGCTGTTAAACTCGAAATTGTGGTAGGTGCATCAGTGGCCGTGGAATGCGTCGTATCAGTTTCTTTGGCATCTTTTGTTTGCATACTCGTATCGGTACCAGTAGTTTCCTTCTGTCTTGTCGTGCTTGTGTCGGTAGTCGGCGTTTCTTTCGCTGACGAAGCCGTTGTGACGGTAGTCTGGAGGTCCTTCGCTAGAGTTTCTGTCGTGATACTCGTCGGGAAGTGTTCCGTGCTCGTCCTGACAGCAATGGTCGTTGGCATGCCTGTCGTAACGCTGGTGGTGAGAATGGTCTTCGTTGTCATGGTGACAGTAGTCCTTTCAAGCGTCGTGGTTGTCTGCATTCAATATAAATTCTTATATTTTTTTCTGTCAGATTATGTACTTGCTATTGCCAAAAGGATAAAACTCGTAGTTTCTGATATGATACAGGGTACAGACAGATCGTTTCCGCTCGTATAACCGCTACTGCACCTCCTGTCAGCCAGGATCTACAGCGGCACGCATAAATTATAATATGCGATCTCTGAAGCTTACCGAATATTTGGGAAAACTAAGTATGTAACAACTCACGTCCTCCCTGAGGATTGCTCTGTCTCGAAACCAGTTCTGTTCCAAGTTAACTGAAGGGTTGGTGATCCGCGATCTGGTCGGCTTCAGCTCCGTGCCTATCTGATGTGTGTCAATGCTATGAATAAAAACGATATATTATAGGCGAAATCCAGGCGAAACAAAAAAAGGTTATGTCATGTATTGCTGCCAATTGTTTTTAATCTAGTAGTGAGAACGTTCCTAGAAAGCGGGAATACTCAAGGTTTTATTCGCTAATGATCCTTGCTTTCAAAGCCACGCAATTTTTACACGGAGTCCTGACCATCCCACATCGCCTGCTAAGTTAAGATACCCACTATAAGCATGAGAATCACCACTCACGCATTCATGGCGACGTCGGAGAACTTGGATCGCGTGAACTCGCGCCTCCTGTTCCGCTCTGTGCTGTATTTATTGGAACTTCTCGTTGGCGCAAAATCCACATTTCTACCAGAGAACAGTGCCTTTAATGCACCTGGAACAGAATCCACTAATAACATTGATTTCCAAAGACCCAAAAATTCACTACTGCACTACTACATCACTAATGCACTTAATTTTATGATACTGTGAGTGTTGACGGATGGTGGAGATAAGTCACCATCAGATTACCCACGTGCTAGTTTGTTAGCATTATATTATAATAAAACCCATTACTGGTGTACAATGTCAGAGGAATCTAAGTAGATGTGCTATAGGATTCTCGGTGAACCGTAGCTGTACTAGGCTTAGTTGCGCCTCTAAGTACTCCTTCAGGGATACAAGTGTCTTCGTTCATCTCTTAGCTATAGGATCCAAGTGCAACCCTCACCTTTAATGTCATCTATATCCTGATGGTTGAAGTTTCTGGAATCTTCTTCATCATAGCGACGCACCCTGGTCAACGCTTCAGGTGTATGTGTAGGTGGTGGCGGCGGCACTAAAGAATAGTTACAATCAACAGAAATACTAATAGCTACGTCCCATCTTTAAGGAGAATTAAGAAGACAAGGTGATAACATGACTAAACCACAAACTTAGCATCATCTGTTGTGACGAAGCTAAGACCTACATGATTGATTAAAAAGATACAAGCATGTACCCCTATACCCGTCGCAAATAACCCTCAAATCATTTCGCATGCCCCTCGTAAGAACCAGTGGCTGATCATGGAACGCGATCCACACAGTGTCACTATGGAAGGTTTTAACATCATGTGTACGGTGGTCGCTATCCGAGTGAATATGAATATCTTACCACAAGCAGCAGATTCTTATTTTTAATGTTACTTTATTCGGTGTGCAATAAAGAATATTCTATCTATCGGTCTAAGTTGGGCGTTTCGAGTATTTCATAACGACTTACAGGCTTGTCTGTATTCATACATCGTTTCCAGACTTGACAACAATAAGTTACTAGCAGTTAAGCACCAAAATACTTGTTTATCATAAATATACCTTAAGGTAAAGTTGTCTGGCATCGCTCGTAGCGATAAGACCGTCCATTGTAAAACCATTAAGTAGTCCTATGCTAAATTATTTTATGGGATTATTGGTTATACAATAAAGAGTTTTGTATTGTATTGTATACCTTCATCATAATAATCGTGGTCAAGATCTTGACCGTCATAGCTATCATGGTGGTAGAGCTGACAGCTGGTTGTAAGAATGGTGCCCACGCTCACCAGCGCGATCACCATCCACCACATTTACCACATTTATTCAGTCTAAACACATTTCCCCAGCAATTTACTATTTTCTTCTGTAATTACATGAGGCCGGGCATTGATTGACGTGTAAAGACGTGGTAGGTCACCACAGAGTACATTATTATATATGTAGGTCACTCTATAACAAGGCTTTATAACGTAGCGTTTACATACTTTTTGGGTCAATTCATCATTCAAGGACTTATTACACTATATTTTTTTTTTACTGGTATTCTTTTTATCCTGGAGGGCAGTGGCTACAATGAATCAGATTTTTAAGTACTGTGCAATCCAAATACAATGTCGACTGTCTAGGGAACGTGGCTTATCCGATTATGGAGGATTTTTCACCACGTGTGGATAAGGGGAGGGGAATTTGAGCCTCTGGATATCTCAGTCACGGTACGAAACGCAGCAGCAAGCCGCTACTTTACGTCGGTTTTCTCTGAGGCAGTGGTAACGACTCGGTCGAGCCGGCCCATTCATGTTATACACAATTATACAACAAAAACTGTCTACAGCATGGCTCTACCTCTCAGAAAAGTAAGGCCCAATATATTTAGAATCTTATATCTATATGATTAACTATCTCCATCTGAACTTGCTGTTGGTTATACTGGGTTAATTTTAAAACACCAGCAACCTCGCAGGATCAGATAACTGACCCCATACGGAACAACTTTTGTTCTACGAGTTTGGATATAACTCAATATATTTAATAAAAAATGATTTTACAAGTTTTTGTTGTGTAGTGTTTTTCTTCGAAGACTGTGGCGCGGCGCGGCGCGTGCGCGCACGACATCAAAGGCGGCGGTCAGCTGCTCGGGCGGTCAAGGTCAAAGGCACTAGCCCGATTCCCCACGCTTCGGGTCGGGTTTCTTTACGTAATCTGCGATGCGCGCAGTGTTGTAACAGTCAAGACGGAAATTAAATGAATACTTATTTTTGTATGAAAATAAATTCTAACAAATTATCAAAAGTCGTAGAACAAAAGTAGTAGCTTATAACCTTAGGAATCTAGTCCTGCGAGGTTGTTGGTGTTTTAAAAATAACCCTGTATACTTCTTGCATAACAACGTCCAATTTGACACACCATGTCAACCAATTTCTGTTCTATTATATAGTAATTTATTGTAAAATACATTTTGACTAAATTGGCTAGTTACATGTGAGGTAAATGTGGTGTGTGTGCTTGCTGGTGAGCCTGGTGACCGTCCCAGCGGCCAGTGATCAGCACTTCCACCATGATAGCTATGGCGGTCAAGATCTTGACGACAGTATTGCTGATGAAGGTAATTCATTCATTCATAAGCCCTCGACTATTTCCCAGAAGGTGTAGGCAGAGATGCAAGTGCACACACGGTTCGCCGAGCTTATACCGGGCGCAAATTCCAACCCCGGGCAATTCATATTATGTTTTTGGGATCGTAATCTCAAAAAAAAAATTGCCCTATATAAGTTTTAAACCCTGGACTACTTGGATACTTACAATATAAGTGGGGATGAGGGTGCAGTGACGACGAGGTATTATTTAACCTCGCTTTCAAATTGCAGGCTCGAAAATAAGAATTGTCTGTTACTATTTAGCGTAAGTCGTGCAAGAAACTCTTCTTGTGACATTCAGGCACTTTACCTCGGTTCCCTTTTTCTTTTTATTACCTTAAATGACAGTTTTCTGAGAGATAGTGGTAACGACCCGGTCGAGCCATCCCATTCATGCTGTAAACAAAACTGTCTACAGCGTGGCTCTACCAATCAAGACCTCAAACTACCCTCAAACTTTATTAGTTGAAACTCGTGTTTTATAGCGCCGGCACCAACACCTCGTATCATGCCCGAGGCGCTGACTAGGTTCAGACGCTACGTCGACGGAGAGAGCGGGACTTTTAATCAAGATATAGATGACGTCCAAGGTGAGATTTGCACGCTTTGAATCCCATAAAATAAGCTCAACGTTAATCCTCGAAGGGGTAAGCAGACGTACATCTATATGATTCCATTGCTTGGTAAAAACCACACTATCCCCGTTTAATGAAGCGCTTGGACCGTAACTCTATGATCTAATGAGGATTGGTTGACGGGTTGCATGATGTATCACAAGTAAGCGGGTTTTGGATCCGAAAGAAGTTACCTACACCTAAGGCATTATATTTTTTCTTTTCTTAACACCAATGAACCCATAATACCAATAGATCATAACTTGGGTGAATTTTCTGAGACGAAATTTTCTCGTCATTTGTTTCGGTGCGGAGAACGAACCTGCAGCCTTATGTTTCGCGGCTACTCGCCCGCCGCAGATGACGATGTGACAGTTAATCATGTTCACATTCGAGTTTAAGCCTCGTTTTTTCCATTCTAGTATCTTGAAGATGTCCTCCAGCATAGTGGTGAGTAATTTCAGGGAAATTAGATCCTCCTGTCTCACATAGCGCTGAAGAAGTGTCGGTCTTGATTGCATACTCTATATTTGGACGAACATCGAGGCCAAGTTATACAAACTTTTCAAAATCTCCAAATTTATCCAGTCAACTTGGCATCGAGTGCAATATTCTTCGTTCCTCGTACAATTTATGATAAGACAATTTATCTTGATTCATCTAATTAACTTAATATTAATTAATAAAAATTGTGGAATGTTTTAGTTTTGTTACAATTATCATGGCAGACTTAAAACTCATCTGAAAATTCATCCATTTATATTGCAGGAGCGATACAGGAGCTGTTCTCTGGCAGAAATGTGGATTTTGTCCCAAAGAGAAGTTCCAGTAAGTGGAGTAGGAGTCGTGAGACCAGCACCAAGTTCTTCGACATCGCCATGAATGCGTGAGTGGTCATTCTCATCACATGGTATCGTAAATCTGTCAGTGCCTGTTAAACTCACGTGGATTGGAACTCTGTAATTATCCACTTTTAAAGACTAGACACTGACGTAGCATATTTTTTCTTGGAGGGCAATAAGATGTCTATGCTGGGCAGTGCCAACCCTTGCCATTACTTAGCTTGGTAGGAGGATCCAATATAAAGTAGACATAACATCACATGCACTTACTTATTTCTATCTAGAGTACCAGACAATGCTTGGATGGCTAAATAATGCTTAATTATAAAATATATTGATTGCCGAAGCGCGTAAATTTTCTCCTTATACTGTATATCAAATTAAAGATTAGTTTTTGATAATCTCTTCATAGCACTAACACGCAACAGTCGGGCACAGAGCTGATGCCGACCAGGTCGAGCCACAGCCGTTCACTCAATATGGAACAGGATTGGTACCGGCAGAGGGCATTCCTTAGGGATGACACGGTGAGTTAAGCAGGATTGACACTGTTTCAGTTTTGATGTATATAAAAGATATTGTCACAGTGAAACATTTCTAAATAAACATTGTATGAAATGAAAATGAAAGGCAATTTACACTTATTACTGTCGGTGATTCCACAATGATGAACACTTGCTCATAGATATCAATTAAGTTTAAGTATTTATTAGAAATTTCTCCGAAACCTATTATTTTTCAGAAATGCCAATTAAAAGTTTCCATACTAAGTACATTTTTTACAGAAGCAAGTGAGTCACCTGATGGTAAGTGATCTCCACCGCCCATGTACGCCTACAATACTAGAAGAATCATGGGCGAATTGCTGACCTTAAATGAAAAGCATAATTAGCGATTGTGAAGGGGAGGGGTTTGGGCCTCGGGATATCTCACTCACCATACGAAACGCAGCAGCAAGCTGCTATTTTATGTGGGTTTTCTGTGAGACAGTGATAACGATCCGGTCGAACCGGCCCATTCATGCTGTAGACGAAACTGTCTACAGCTGGGCTCTACCACTCAAAAAATAATCGTGCACTGATGTTGGCTTTGCAGTGCGTATAGATTTAATAGTGCGCGTTCGCGCACTCGTTTGAGTCGCGGTATGCGAAGGGAGAACACACGCAGTTTACTTATACATATAAATATATTATCCGTAGTCTAAGAACAACCGCAAATATGTGTGTCAGAATCTCTGATTTCGCCACAATATTTTTTCCCCAACGAATCACACCGTGATACATTGACTGTGTGTCTCGTTGGGAACAATCGATTATTTTTTATGCAGACGACCACCGTCACGACTGTCGCCGACACAACTGTCTCAGCTGTTACAACTGGCCCAGCTGCGACAACTACCTCACCGGTGACAACTGTCCCAACTCGGACAACGGGCTCAACTGTCAGAACTGAATCAACTGTCCCAATAGCGTCAACTGACTCAACTGTTGCAACGAAATCAACTGTCTTAGTGGCGTCAACTGACACAACTATATCAACAGTTTCAACATCAAACTCTACAGAGACTGAGGAAACCACTACGGTACCCACCACCAGCCCGAAATTCAACATTGATGGTACGTTTGGACAGTAAGCCTCTCCGGCAGTACGGTTTGGATAACACGGGGCCATGCACTGTACAGTAACGGCACTTTACGACGTCAATTGGGATGACTTACAATAGTGTGGTAATTTACTGGTGGTAAGATATTCATATCTGCCCGGATAGCGATCACCTATTCCTATCCTATCCAATTTGGATGAAAATTGAAACATCTGTAGACCATCACCTGGAATTCCAGGGCTAATTAGGGTATTTTTTTACCATCATAAATAAGACATTCTCCATATAGGTACGATTATACGAAATAGAACTTTAAAGTATTGCTCTAAGTAAATGAATTTAGAAAATAAAATTAATTATCTCAATTTTTACTTGATGTCGGTTGAATTGCGTATGTATTTGAATCCAGTTATAAACCTCACCAGCTCTCCTGGAGATCGTAGCAAACCTCACCTATGACTACGATACCAACCTGACGGAACAGTTGAATGAGACACTGCAGCGCTTCTCGATCCCCACGTGCGACACTCCCACCACCATTACCACTACCACCGTCTCGGAGACCACCCCCGAGATGTGGTACAGCACCACGGTGGTTGCTAAGGTAATGGATCTCTTCAGCAAACAACTAGATAGCACTAAGTACTAAAGACAATGTTTTGGCAAGAACCAACGAGCATGTTGCAACATGAGTGGAAGCAAGGATTTTTCTATGTGTATAGCAAAAGACTAATTCCTATTAGTACTAAGGATGGCTTCATTAGTCCAGTGGTTATGTACATATGCCCAGGAACCGGTGTGGTCCTTGGGTCAAGTTCCAGCCCTAGTGTTGTGAGCGTGCATGAGCGGTGGAGATCACTTACCGTTAGGTGACCCACTTGCTCGGTTGCCGGTCTGTCCTATAAAAAAATATATAATATTCAATACTTTAGGCCGCCGAGGTCACTTAACACGTCATTTGAATCTACCGGAGCTTCAAAAATGTCCACTGGTTTGAGAAGAAGCATTAAGAAACTCAGCCATAGGTCTTTTGATATTTTTGTCAATATTTTTTTAATATATTCCATTTAGATATATATAATCATGGTTGCGTTATTGAGGTCGGAAGTTCATAGCATATTTCTATAGGGTTGAGAGCGCCTAAAGCGCCCGCCCGAAAGTCCGGTGAAGCTGTAGAAAGCCGACTCGCGTCTGGCTAACAGCACAACGTCACACACTAAAAAAAAAGCATCTTTCACTCTATAATACATTTGCAGTGTTTCGTGTGCGGCATGGACTCTCCTGGTATTCCCCAGGACTCGTACTGTGCGGATGCCTTCGCCACTGACTTCTTACCGCTGTTGCCTGTGGATGCTCGGGCTAAAGGCCACATCGCACGGTTTAGGAAATATTGTCGATATTTTGATGTGTAAGTATGACAAAACTATCTACAACATGTCTCTAGCATTTATTTACTTCTAGAGTGAAAGCATCTCAATGTTCCGTATGTGTAAAATGCTTTTTAAAGTAAGTTTGAAGGTCGCATATTATCTTCATCTTCTTCAAAAATGTGTAGACCGTACTTTCCTGAGATTTATAGATCCGACTTAAGTCATCCTGAAAGTCGTCGTTCATTATTTTTAAAGTGATCATAGATAATCATAAATCTTTTGGAACTCGTCACGGAAGAAACGTGAGTAAAAAATTTAACACGTTCACTGCGGCGGCGCTAGATTAAAACTTACTTCCAGTGCTGTACAAGTCACATACTTCCCGTATCAAGAATGCCTGATATGCGATACGACATGGAAAGGCCATTTTCGCTTGTACGAATACTTGAAAAAATCACCTCCGCACGGAGTGGAAAACTAGGATAACTAGCTGCCGCACAGAGCAGTACCCTGAGTGTAAATTTCACATGTAAAATAGCGATACGCGACGATCACGTTAATCGAGCACACAAATACTTTTTAGTTTATGTGAAACGTGCGAGTGTATGTTATTGTCTATTTGTACTACAAAGTTTACGTTTGCTCACTTGACTGATGGTGTGTGACGTCATCAAGCAGCCAAACGTGCTTTAATCTCTTTATTACATAAAGTAATGCTACTGAATTAAGATGTCATTGAATCTATCAACGGCTCCTTATTATTCGTTAGATTTAAATAATACGTATAATGTTATACGCGAATGAAATAAAACGAATGCTATTTCTTTCTATTGGCAATGAATATAAACAAAAATATGTCGTCGCAACATTGTTTTACAGTCGCCCTTAAGAATTTCATTTATTAAGTGTTTATTAGTTAATTACAAAGTGTTTTTTGTTAAAAACAAGGGCAGACACGACGGTCGCAGATGTTAATTTAGAAAGTTCTTTCCTAAACTGTCTTTCGCACATAATATGGCAAGGAACTTGAGTTGCATTGTGGTGTTTTGTACAATCGTTCTACGCTCAATTATTGTGATCTACGGCTGTGATAAGCTTTTGTTTTATTATTTACTGGTTAAAGGGATTGTATAAAAGAGCAAGCTGTAACAGAATTGTATAAATAAGACGCAAAATGATGGAACAGAATGTATATTATTAGCTAAAGAAATTTCGAAGAGAAACCTTGCAAGACATAGTCTTTATTCTACCTATCTAGTGATTCATTAAAATCACGAGGCCTCGATCAATTATAAAAAGCGACAGTGAACAATATAAGTGCGACGCAGATTGAAATTATGGTTAATTTCATGGAGTAGTCCCCACAGGAAAAGTACAGTCTACAGACAAGTGGAAGAAGGTTAGTGTATGCCACTATGATTTGTTTTCCTGACCAATCTTAAACTATTGACAAATAATTCACTTTGTTTACATAAAACATTAACACAAAATATGCATTTGTTTAAATTTGTTTTATATTACTTTTTTTTACTTTCATGTTTTCACATTATGCACCTATCATTATTATATTATGATCTTAGCTAGCCAATGAACACATAATGTAGGTACTGTGTGTATTACAGCCATTAAGCATTATTTTCTTTTTTAGGTGTGGAGTGACCTTAAAAATAATACAAAAAAGAAGGCAGCTAAAGTTTATAAACCAGCTTCAGGTGCTGGTGGCCTGCTTTCCAGGCAAAGCTGACTGATTTTGAGTTGACATGTCCTCGACATTGTTGGACCACAAGCTGCTATTGGCTTATTGAATGATATTGAAGTTGGTTTACTTCAGGTATTTATATTAATATTATTAAAATCTTAATTAATATTATCTAAAATTATTCCTCAAATCTAATTGTCTCAGGACGATGAGCAGAGCCAAATGCAATATAGTATTTCTTAATTAGAAGTTCTGAGTGGTATACTTATATTTATAGGCAGGCATGACACTACCAGATGAGTGACCAGACAGATTCTATTAAATTCTTTACCATAGTAAACTTTTAATTTCATAGCTGTTTTTGAACACAATATTTTTTTTATAGCTATAAAAAAAAAACAATATAATTGTATTTCTAATCTATTTTGTTTTCTGCTAACCCAGGCTCCTCATACACTACACCAGCTCCACCAGCAACACCAGATGACCACTGCACCACAGTCCAGACACCCCATACAATATACGAACATGCTCCCCCCCTGCAGCCACTCTCAACCAAGCCTCCCAGGGACACATGTGGTGACGTGACATCACGGTCAACATATAAGAACCATGGCATGTTGATTGCATCAAGAATAATTGTTAGGCAGCCATCACATATAGACAAAGCTGCACAAAATTTTCTCCATTTTCTCTCAAGAGGAATGGAGATTAGACCAAAAAACATGAAGATCAAGTACATTTAGAAAAGGAAAGGCTAGAATCATTCAATAAAATTATCAATTCCTAATCGTTCAAAAAGTATTTTTTTTATTATTTAGTTTAGAATTAATACTGTTATTTTCTAATGTGTTTATGGATATGTAACTTATATTATTTACAATTGTATTGATGTCTGTTTACAAAATTAGTTTTAAGATTATGCAAAATGTGGATATTACTTGTATGTATTCAAATAATATAAATTGTTTATATTGCAGTTACTTGTATTATTTATAATTAATATTATGTATTTGCCTCATGGTTTAGTGGTATTAAGCTTCAACCTAGGAGTTCGATTCTCCGGTTGGAATATATTGTAGGGCTTTGTGTGGGGATTATGGGAGTGTGACTCATTGTGCCTCTGTGTACCTCTTTAATGCCATGAATATGTGGGTCAGCTAGCTGTGTAGACAATTTCAACCATAAAAATGTACCAGTAAATGAGTACATAAAGCTCTTCTACACAATAAACCAGGTGATATATCTAACATTTCAATAAAACAAGTTAATGTATTAATTAAATCTGTAATCATTGAACCAATTGGTCCCTATTGGCTCTTCCTCTTATGAAATCAGCTGAAAATGTGCCTTCTTCTTGTTCTCTAATAATTGAGATTGTTGGTTCAACCTAGGTACTTTGTTCTGTAAATAAAGTTATGAGATTATAATAACATTTTTAAAACAAACATTTTCACAAATAGGTACAACTCTACAGAAGTAAAAAGTATGAGTAATAAATGGCTTATATTTTATTATGTTTGTTTAATTTTATATAAAAATCTGTAAATTTATTATGTATGTATTTAATTAATTAATTATATATGTACCTAAAGGCCAACATATTTCTCCACTTGTGTGGAGGCTTTGTATGTAGTTATTTATATTCCTATTATTCCAAACAAATGAGGCATGGTTGCTCCACAAATTTTTAATTTATACTTCATATTTAATTGTCACTATCAAGGACCTGTAAAGTAAGAAATCAGTTTAGTGATTAGTACATGCAGAGCATCTTGATGCACATTAATACAACCAATTAAAAAGAGAAATATCTCTGCATACATACCATTTGAACATTTAATGAATGATGTTTTCAACAATAACATAAATGTTCTTAGGCTCTTGGTGGTCCATGAATTCTAAAATGACTTCCATCAATGCATCCAATTACACCTGGTAAGCCATATTTTGTATAAAACCTAAAACAAAAATGTGTATTAAAATCCTATTTATCCTAAAATTCTTTAACAATAAGGAGAGGACTTTTTAAGTTTAATACCTATATTATATTTTAAGTAGATACCAACACACTTGTGACTAACAGCTTGCCTAGCAACTATTGTATGGGAAATTGTATATGTTTGTTGAGCATCTCAATGCTTGTGAGTGCCTGGGTTACTTCATAGATATATACACTACACATTTTCTAAGATATACTCTTAGCAAGCCCTACAGGACGTTGGTAGCTCCCTGTTGCATAAAATAACAATGCAACAAGAACCTCGAAAGAGAGAACATATTAAAAGCATGTCTATAGGTACCGCTAAAGTGTTTAACTTGGTATGCACTCGTACTAACCTTGATTTGAAGTTTGCCAAGTCTTCCAGTTCTTTGCATGAAAATAGAAAAGCTTCCTCCGTTAAGCGATACCTACTTCTAAATTCAATATCACTTAGATTCTCCAATGGATTAAAGGACGCCCGAGAAATGGCTCGTTGTCTCCGTAAATTATTTCGCTCATCTTATAATTGAGCATTTACTAACATTCTCCAAGCGAAAAAATTGCGGGCTGACATCATTTTAATTATATAATGTTTTGTAATACTTATTTAATATAGAAATAAAAAGTTTAAATACTGTAAACAATGTCTTTCACCAAGGAAATAACAAGTGAAATACTTAACATACGCGTTTACGTTTAAAAACGTTTGTAGCTGTCAAAATGTGAACATACACTCGCAAAAACGTGATAAACGGTAACGCAAAAGTTGCGTTAACTCACGTTTGAAAAACGTCACTTCTGCGTTTAACGTTGTAAAACTTGCACTCACGTCTCCAGTTTACTAAACTTGCCACCAGGAGGCGCTTTTCACGTTTGCATACATTTTGTTGAAAAAACGCAAACGCTGTAGTGACGTTAAAATTGTGTTAAAACATACACTCGGCACACTGAACTCAATTACAACCAAATACTTCCCGTAACGCAGTGAACGTGTTAATTACTCAAAAAATAAAAATATTTTGTAATCTAATGTCATTGTGAGAAGAACTCACGGCTGATCGAGTCACCGAATTGTTAGTTCAGACTTAGCAAAGTAATTTTCGTACGTTTCGTAATGACGACTTAGGTCTAAGTTGGTTCTATAAATCTCAGCCTTAGTTACCTATCAGTTTCCATCTACCCCTCCCTTTTCTTCGTTCCGCAGGAACAATTTCCAGAACAACCGATCAGACCCTCGAGCGATGCTGGGTCGGTGGACAGGAGGCTGTGCTGTCCGGTGGATAGACCTCAGTGGAGTGTACACTCAACGCACATGCCGCAACCGACTGCGACCGGCCACCGGCCGCCACTACGGCAGCAAGAGGATGGCAAAACTGGAGCTTACTTTGTCTGTTCGTATGTTTTATGGGCTTTTTAATATATGGGGAAAAGAGCAGGAGTTTAAGAATACATTAACATCATAATCAGCCCTACTTAATTACAGGACTGTCCAAAAAGGAGTGAAAGTGTACTTTGTTCCATTATATCTTCTACTTTAAGTCGGTTTTCTGTGAAACAGTGATAAGTCAGAGGACAGGTGGGAGGGTACCTGATATTTTTGTACCCGACGAGATAATGACCACCGTAGACATGGTGAAAAACCCACCATAGTGGCTCGTTCAGGCGAGTCGCGTTCCAGGATCAGCCAGTGTATATCCAGTAACTTCAGGCCGGCATAATTCTGCCAACTGTCGAGGGATACATGTTTCTTGACAGTCACATCATGTTAAGACTACACTGTACTTAACATCAACAAAACAAACCGGTCGAGCCAACCCACTTATGCTGTAGACAGACCTGTCTACAGTGTGGCTATACCACTTAAAATTGTCAGCAGCAGGCTATTGTATTGTCTCGTTCATCTAATAACTTAGCTAAGACTTGATCTTTCAAACTATGTTTCCTTCCAGAACGTAGATGATGGTTGCATTATCAGTCCCATGGCGACGCTGGTGCCTCTCTCCCGCGGCGTTTCTCTATACGCGCGGTTTCATGCCTGTGTTTGTTCTGGAAACTGGTGCAACAGAGCCGAAGCAGTGCAGCAGTGGACTGGCTGCTTATATTTAGTATTGTCAGTCGTGGTGGAAGTCGTAAGATAAAAATTTAATGGTGGTGCGCGGGCATGTGCCAAAAGATATAATTAAAATTTGTCTTTATATGTTAATTGGTTTCATAATAATTTTGTATAATAAATGTAATAATAACAATAATAGAACATACCACCAAATATATTTTTTGGTAATTTTCATATTTTTATGACACAAGTGTAATTTATATTGTTTATTTAGACTATATTGCACCACCATATTCTATAGTCTTTTGTTTTAATGTTTGGATCATAAAAGTCCAGTGGTTTGAAATTGTTAATATTTAAATAATCATTTCATACTTTTGTATTGTAAATATGTTTTAGATTGAAATATATTTAAATCAACGTTTCGAACACCAACCATAATGTGTTTTTATTACATGAAAGTGTCCATTGTACTCTTTAGGGTTTTGTGCCCGATGGATCCAAAGAAACCTTATTACAGGGTCTACGTTTGTTTCTCCTAGATTTAAAGAATTCTTTCTATCATTCGAATCACAGAGTTTGTGTGATTATGGGGGATATCCTAATAAAAATAAAAAAATACAAAAAGGAAATACGTAAAGGTACATTTTACCTTAATTAAGTAATTCGCAGTGTTTAATGCTAAAAAACAACGGGTTGCACTCCGGGAAAAAATATATACTCGTTTCTGTATTTGGGAAACTAAATACAACATCAAACTATTATTTTATTCATTACTACTTACTAATTTCAAAGATTACAGTTTTAATTTACAAATTATCATCTTTGAGAATTAATTTCTGCGACTAAGGTAGGTACCTACCTAGTATGTTCCGTTTTCGATTACTGAACACAGCTAAATATTAAGTATCCAACATTGTTAAGACTACATAATTTGATTTTTTCAAAAAATTATCATATCTGCTCTATCTCCAGAATGACTTAAAATACGTTTAATAAAATGTACCTAAGTGAATAACCGCTTAAACTCTCGCATAGGGGAGGAGATGCCACAAAGGATTTTCGCAAACTTACTGCAATAACAGTAAATTAGCCAATATAAAAAGAAATACGGAAGCAGGCACAACAGACAAATGCCTTTGCCTACAACGGGATAGGACATGGCGACGGCCCGTCTGGCGCCAAAAGTTCCCGCGCACAGACGCGAAAAGATCACAACTCTACAAATTTGCACACCGTATTACTAGCTTTAAATTTACATGTTAAGGTTGAATTTCCTTTGAATGTTTAATGCAGTTCCAGTATTGACTTTTCTATATAAGTTATGCGTTTTGTGATAGCCGAAGCGTGATGTACCAATTTGTATTCTATTTCCCCAGTGCAAAGTTGATATTTAAACGCTGGCGGTTGAATAGAATTTGATATTTTCCCGGGCGAAGCTATGTCCTGGGTGGCGCCAAATTTTCTGTTGACTGGTATACGGAATTTTAGCGTTTATGCTTGGATATTAGAGTTTATTATCGCTTGAAGTTAGTTAAAAAGGGCAACCCCTGAAGGGAGTCGTAGAAAAGTTACTTGGCAGTATATATTACATTGTTTTTATCTTATTCGTACATAAGAGGGGAAAATGCTTGTGGAAACTTAAAATGGACAGCTATTTGGATTGAACAAGAGATTCGGGTTTAATGGCTTTTTAGCAGTTATGGGTAGGAGTTTTGTAAAATGATTTCTGGATTTGCAGCATCATCAAAGATAACATAACAAAAACTCTCACGCCTGGATCTCTGAAGGGGTAGGCAGAGATGCAACTATTACATTAATTGTTCGCAGAGCTGATATCCGTCCCATTATGTGATAAAAGGCGAGCCTCCCGCCATCCCACAACTTGTGTATTTTTTCTAATCCAAAATTCTATACCCGACCCGGGATTTCAACCCACGGATTCTCGGGTTAAATACATTTTTTTTTATTGAATGTCGAGACGAGCAAGGCGCTCGCCTGATGGTAAACGCCACGCCTGCCCATAAACAGAACCAACTGAGTAACCGACGTAAAGTATCGGCTTGCAGCTGCGTTTGGTATGGGAGTGAGATATCCGGAGGCCTAAATCCCCCTCCATTTCCTAATCCCTTAATTATCCCTTCCCTTTAAGGTCAGCAAGACCTATGATTCTTCTAGTATTATGAGCGTACTGGGCGGTAGAGATCACTTACCATCAGGAGTCCCACTTGCTCATTTACCGGTCTATGTTATAAAAAAATCTTTTAACACCATTCTTTTGGTCGAGGGTTAATAAAACAAAATTTAAAATGCACAATTTATTCATTTATTCCTTTTCAAAAGGATAGTAAGGCGATGCTAACCAGTTCTTGACTGGTATGATCCTGTAGTTCTTGTCGAAGGCGCGCAGGGTCGCTCGCTCTTTGTCCGTCAGCAAGAAGTCAAACACTTGGAAGTTCTCTTCAATCCGGGACTTTGTGAGGGACTTCGGGATCGGAATTACACCCAAGTCCATCTAAAAACAGAAATACATTTTTATTTCATTGAATGACGAGACGAGCAAGGCGCTCGCCTGATGGTAACACCACACAGAACTTCGAATAACAAAACACTGCATGGCACTGAACTGCGCTCGTCACCCCGAGCCATGAGATGTTAGGTCTCATAATGACCAGTAATTACACTGACTTGCCATTCAAACCGAAACACAATCGTGCTTACACTCTGTTGCTTGGCGGCAGAAATAGACAAAGCGGTGGTACCAACCCAGACGGCTTCTCGCATACGAGGGGCCTACCATCTTGTACACATATATTTGCCACTAGCTTTTGCTCCATCTTAGTTAATGTCTTGTCGCTGCGCCACGGAGGCTGTATTTAATCAATCCGTACAATCCGTATTTAATTTTTCGAACTCAAACACAAATTGCGATTGCCCGACCTGGGAATTGAAATAAGGACCATCTCATCTTTAGCGCGCTGCCAATAGTACAATGAGGTGGTTATTTATGATACTCACGATATATCTCAAAGTGACTTGCGGTACCGTCTTGTTGTATTTGGTGGCGATGTCCACCAGGGCTGGATCATCGACTCGTGGTGGGGGGGCGTCTGCTGGTGTTCGGTGGGGGAACAGAGCCCCGAAGGGCGTGTACCCTACCACGGCGATCTCTTGCCTTTTACAGTACGCTAACAGAGACGGTTGCTGAAGGTTCAGGTTGATCTGAGGTGGTAAAGTGTTATTATCACACTCAACAGCATGATTCAACCAAGTTCATGATTGAGTTGATATTTATGATGTACCATAGTCGCTTTTTCATAGCATAGACCGGCAAACGAGCAAGTGCGTCACCTGAAGGTAAGTAATCTCCACCGCCCATGTACACCCACAATACCAGAAGAATCATCGGCGCGTTGCAGGCTTGAAGGAAAGGCCGTGTAGGGATTGGGAAGGGGAGGGGGATTAGGACCTCCACTTACTTTTACAAAATGATAAACGCAAGGAAGTTAAAGGATTCACTAACACAACATAACACAAATTTTATAAGTGGTAGAGCCACGCTGTAAACAGTTTTGTCTACAGTATGAATGGGCCGATTCGACCGGCTGTTACCATTGTCTACAGCGTGGCTCTACCAATCAAAAATGCTTATATATAGCTAGAGTTTGCTTCACCACCCTACCTCTACTTGCAGAGCCGCCGGTTTAACGTTGCCATTTGCTATTACTCTTTCTATCTGCTTCTCATTGAAGTTCGATAAGCCGATAGACTTGGTCAGACCGTGGTTCAGCGCCTCGATCATTCCTTGCCACGTCTCCAGGTAATCTATATCGGCTAGAGATTCATTGGCCTGAAAGTTAAAGACAAATTCAAATATGTTATTCTGTAAATTGGATCATAAAATTACTTTTACATGTTAATACTTTTTAAACTACATTATATTTTCATTTTCATCAACATTTCGTAGCCAAGAGCCAAGCTAGCCAAGAGAAGAAATGCCGAAACAAATTCATGGGTTGGTTGGTTGGGTGGTCAAACAGCTCTTTTAATGTCCAGAAATTGATTTTACAGAATTATAGGAGTGTAATGTACAGATATTCCTGGATTGGCCTTTTGAGGAAATAGCCCTGAGTATACCCGACATACATGGCACTCACATTCAGATATAAAAAGGTAAATTAACAAAATTAAAATTAATGTTGTATTTAAATAATAGACTTTTATTTTATGTCTGAGAGACAAGACGAGCAGGTCCCTTGCAAGTCGTTGAGCTTCACGACTGCCCATACACAGTAACATTAAATTGAATTACAAAGTACTACATGCATTGAACTGCGTTTGTCACCCCGAGACATGTAATACCACTTCGACATTGAATAGCAAAAATGTTATAGGGCATTAAGTCGTTGTGTCCGTGGCAGGATCCTCATATTTTTTAGTTTTTGTTGTTTTTTTTTATTTATTTGATGAATCACGAGACTAGCAAGAGCTCGCCTGATGGTAAGCGCTACGCCTGCCCATAAACAGAAGTAACACTACACAGAACTTTAAATTACAAAGCACTACATGCCATTGAACTGCGCTGGTCTCCCCGAGATGTTAAGTCTCATAATGCCCAGTAATTTCACTGGCTTCGATGTCCTTCAAACCGAAATACAACAGCGCTTACACACTGTTGCTTGGCGGGAGAAATAGACTTCGCGGTGGTACCAACCCAGACGGCCTCTCGCATACGAGAGACCTACCACCTTGTAAAATTTCCATATTGTAAATAAACTTACGTGCTGTGCTACCGGCCAGTGAATTAAATACAGGTCCAGATAATCCAACTTCAGTTTCTTGAGACTGTCTTTGAGCGCCGGCACCACGGCTTCCTTCGCGTGGAATTTGTTCCATAACTGTAATGGAATACTTATTTATTACCTTTCATTTGGTGGGGCTAGTGGGTGCGGTGTATAAACGTACTTCTAATATTAAAAAGAAGCCACTGAGTTTCTTTCCCAGGTCTTCTCAGGCTGGTTTGCCTTGGATCCGATGGTAGTAATAAAACACGTGACGTTTTGGTGATGCCCACAGTTCATTTAAAATTATCTTTAATTAAGTACATAAATTGATAATTATTATAATGTTGGTCTTATTTGTCGGTAATAAACATGTTGTAAAATAAACTGATTTAATGTAATTTTCCAGTGTGTGATAATGCTATGTATTATATTATGTTTATGTAAGTTAATATTATCTCTGGTACTTATTATTTTTGATTTATGTACTGAATTTCTGACATTTTCATATATTTTTTTAATCATGGTGGAGAGGTATAGTATTAACAACTGAGAACATATTAAAAATACAATAATAATTTCTGGCAGCGTACCGTCTTTTTCACAGCATAAATGGCATAGAAGTAGATGACCTGGTGGTAAAATCACCACTAGCTATGAATATACACAATTTTATCAGAATCATATGTGCGTTGCCAACCCTTGAGGAAAGGAAAAAGATGCTCTGGGAGGGAAACGGATATCTAGAATAGACCTTGAAAATACGTCACGGCGTTTTCTATGTGAAAGTGGTATCCCCCTAGTCAAGGAGGTCCAAACACGCTGTAGATAATACTGTATATGCCGCGGCTCAACCACAAGTCTTTACTTTTTATTAGACTATATCCCATACTAATAAGAAACTAACCTTTGATGTAACAAATAAATCTTCTCTCTTTACAACTCCTTGCTTGATTTTGTTTTCTATTGCACGACCAACCTGTAAAATGAAATGAGACAATTTAATGTAATAATGCTCATTAGAGAAATAATATTTCGATCTGTTTACACTGCAGGGCTCTACGCACCGATCTCACCGACACATCTTAGCGGGCTCACGGTCTATGCGGCCACATGACGGCAGCTTATCTACGCGCTCAGTTGAGGTCTCTCCAAACTGGTTAATCAATAGCTGTCAAGTCAAAGTTCCTCATCATTGACGACTAAACTTTCTCAATTGCAACGATGTAAAGCCGTCGACTAACCCGCCAACAACAAATCCGCCGACTGCGTCGGGCGAGTCGGTGGGTTTTAGAACAAACAACAGTGTGTAGAGGCCCGTTAGACAAATTTAATCTAACATGTATTGTGATGTGACACCGCCCGACGGCTATCCCTGTATACACTATAAAAGTGTACCCAAGGACGGCCCCAGGTCAATGTAGAACTATTGTAGCCATCGACATCTATACTTGGTTAATGAGGTGAGGTGTTGGTGGATTAGGTAACTGGGTCTATGGAAATGATTATAGCACCTTCTTGACCTATGTAAATACACGGATAGTATTAATATTATCACCATAAGGTCTAAGTCTGTCTAGTCTAGTCCTAAGTCTCAGAGACAAAATTACCTGATCTTCAATGAAGTATATGTACGCGGTGTCGATATGTCGATATCCTGTATCGATAGCCCATTCTACTGACTTCTGCACTGCGTCATCAGGTGAGCGATCATTCCAGACCTGCGAATGTCACAGATATACCACACTTTATTAGGTCAAATCAAATCAAAAATACCTTTTTTCATATTCCCTCCAATCAACTTAAAAAAGTCATCCAACAGCATAAAAAATTACTGAGTATCACGAATCATTTTCATTTTATATACACTTCAAGATAAAAAAGAGGATACAATGATGAGGCAAGTCCTGATCTCTGTGTGGTCAAAACTGAATACGCCTACCAGTGGGAATGAAGCGAAGCCGACGCTAATTTCTCTAGCCCACAGTATCCGTTTTTATATCTGAGGATATCGACCGAACATGTAGGGTATTGATGGTAAGTAATCTCCATCGCCCATGGACACCCACAACACTAGAAGAATCATGGGCGTATTACTAATCTTAAAGGATAAGATAATAAAGGAGAGGGGATTTAAGCCACCATACAAAACGCAACAATGTCACGTCGCTCTTCTATGAGACAGTGGTAACAATCCAATCGAACCGGTCCATCCACGCTATAGACTAAACTGGCTCTACCATGTAAAAGTTTATTAATTTCAGCAAAATTCAAGGCCAAAAGGCAAAAAAAAAGGCCTTTCATCAGTAGAAGATGTCCATGCCCAGATGTGGGGCCTAAAACAGAGCACATAATATTGTACCTTTTTGCCGAAACCCAGCCAGGTTCCGAACCCAAGACCCGGTATTTCCTTTCCGTCGTTTAGTTTCACCACAGGGACCTTACTGTCACCACGTACATTCTGAAAAAAATTACGAAAACCGACTTTATTAATTAATGCATATTATTTTTATAGATATGTTATTAATATTACATTTGAGAGCCTCCGTGGCGCAGCGGACGAGTAGCCGGCTGTGAAGCAAGAGTCCGCGGGTTCGATTCCCACACCGAGACAAATGTTTATGTGATCCAAAAAAAATGTGTTTCGGCGTCTGGGTGCTTTGAGACCGAAAATCTCTCGTAGTTCCTGATACCGACGTCACAAGACTCGTATCTTACTGTGGGGTCAGGACTATGTGACTGTGTATTTATTATATTATATTTGATTTTTAAATTAAGTAGTATTACATTTTTTTTCGAACTTTTGGTAAATCTTATTCTCATTAATTTCGTTCGTTTTATAACGGCTTGTAAGTTTTAAATAAAGCTTTACACAAGAAACTAAACATGGCATAAATACATTTTCTGACATTAGACATGTGTAAAATAGAGCTAAAAATGAACTTAACGACCATAAAAAAAAATATATTTTTTTAAACAATAAAAATCATTAATCTTTTTTGAAACGTTTGTCTGTGTGTGCAATCCAAACAACCAGCGACATGACAATGAGTTTATCGGTGGTCACCAGAGTCGGCCTGTATAAATGCTTCTTCCCTCTTCGGAGAAATCGAGGGGCCTACGATAGGGGCCAGGCGGATGACCGATGCAGGCACAATAATACAAGGATGTACCCCTATATCCGCCCCAACCAGCCATCAAGTGATGTCGCAAGCTCCTCGGGAGAATCGGATATAAACTGGCTGATCCTGGAATGCGATCCACACAAAGTGTGTGGATCACTATGGCAGTTTTAACACCATGTGTACGGTGCTCGCTGTCCGAGCGGATATGATTTATTTTTAATTTTATCCTGGCTCGGCAAAGTGACTGCGCTACACCTGATGGTAAGTGTAGCGCAATCCAAGAATAGTGTCGACCAACGATGAACAAATGAATATCATAGCACCAGCCAAGTGTAATTGTTCTTCAAGGTTTATAATATTCATCATATATACTTCGCAGGTGTGGCGCTTACCATCAGGCGAGCGCCTTGCTCGACTCTTTATTTAATTAAATATAAACAAAAATAGACCCACAGACTGATTATTGCCGTACATTAATACAAGACTGTAATAATTATAAACTTATATACTTACAAACACAAAGAGGAACACAAAAAATAAACATTTAAGGTAATCCATGACAATCTGTGTACCTACACGAAGGTCGATGCAATACTGACTTCTCTTCAAAGTTTACAAGCGCATTACTCAATCGAATATGATGGACAAAGAGTAATAAAATATAGTGCGGGCGTTTATTTTAACATATATTTATACAGAACGGTGAAGGAAACATCGTGAGGAAACCTGCACACCTGAGAACTCGATAAGATTTTTCAAAGGTATGTGAAGTCTGCCAACCCGCATTAGGCCAGCGTGGTGGACTAAGGCCTAATCCTTCTCATTCAGTAGAGGAGGCCCGTGCCCAGCAGTGGGACGTATATATAATACAGGGCTAGTAAAAAAATATATATATTTATACAGGCAAACGAGCAAGTGCATCGTGACTCCTGGGTATGGCTAACATCAAAGAAACTGCTGACGCCGAATAAACCTGTAATATCACCGGATATTTAGGTGGAATAGAATAATATTCGTGTAGCAATATATTACCACCTGTCTAGCAAACCTTTATATTTTATCAACTTATACTACGATATACTATTGTGATGATTAGCAGTGCTTTATATTAAATTCCTAAAAATACCTATACTTTACAAATTCTTTATTCTTGTTGACCTTCGAGAATATTCTGTCACATTACATTATTTATTTTTATACATTACAGATAATTATAAAATACAATGTCGCGAATTACCTTGTTTTACAATAGGGCTCCAACTGCCAAAACGCTCTGGCGCTACCTGATTATCCTCGAGCGTGCTTTTCTCATGAAGCCCGGAAAACAGGAGACCCACGAAAAACGAATATTTTCTTCTCTTTATAATATGGAATAATTAAATTTTTGAAGTTATACTTCTTTAGGCGCGTTATGAAAAAATTATGAGAGTGAAATTTTAAGATGCGCGCGCACCTGTGACACAAAATTAACAGTATGAAGCCGTCTGCTTAACCGCTCATTAAGTCTCGAAAAAAAAGCTACCAACAAAATAGGAATTGAACCTCGATATTAGTCGCGCATGTTGGTACGCTCGTCACCTCTGATCACTGTTTTCATATTTATAATATTTATCAACATGTCTCTAGTTTATACATTCACAACACGTGTTTGAGTTTCATACAAGTGCGAATTATATATGTGCTAATAAATTATATTCAGTAGTGATTTAAATTGAATATTTTGATTAATATTACTTACTATTTGTGAATATTAGTGAAAAAAATTGTGCTTATATACTTTTTCAAGTGCTCCAATATAATTGAGGTTAACTATCCGTATGTATTATTTATTGATATAAATTGAAATACTTTTATTTAATATAATTAACACTAAATATTATTAAATTATTAATGTTAAATACTTATTATTACAAACGTAGAGTACTGGTATGCGGGATGAAATTTTTGGAGTTAATTTTGTTTTGTAATAAGAAGTATAACTTCGTACGTGCGTACATAAGTACACACACACGGGTTTTTTTCGTTACATATCATTTCTAAAAAACATACATGAGTTACCCGGGACTCGCCCTCTAGTAGTTCAGCGAAGAGGGTACAGCACTAGTTATATCTCTGACTACCCCTTCGGGGATACAGGCGTGACCTTGTATATCTATAAAACACCGGAGGCCCAAATCCCCGCTCCTCTTCCCAATATCTTAATTATCACCTTCTTTTGAGGTCGGCCACGCCTCCATTTTTTTTAGGTATTGTGGGCGATAGACATCACTTACCATCAGGTGACCCATGTACTCCTTTGCTTTAAAAAAATACTAGAATACTACAGAAAAATCAATCTCAGTTCTGTTGTTTAATCTCTGGCAAAGGAATACTTAGTTTTGCAATAACGTTGCTGTTAAGAACTGGTTTTTATGGAGATGCTTATCCAGTTTAACGAGATCCTATTTTGGTCCAACACACAAAGCGACCTAGGTAACCATTTGTGTAATAATATGGTCAAAGGTTCCAATAAAGATTTATATACGTACCTTATGTATTATTTATTTGATTCTTTAATCACTCAATAAAATCCTTACACCAAATATAATGGCACCACAAGGTGGTAGGTCCACGTATGCGAGAGGCCGTCTGGGTTGGTACCGCCGCTTTGTCTATTTCTGCCGCAAAATAACGGTGTGTAAGTACTGTTGTGTTTCGGTTTGAAGGACATTGAATCCAGTGAAATTACTGGACACTATGAGACTTAACATCTTATGTCTCAGGGTGACGAGCGCAGTTCAGTGCCATGCAGTGCTTTGTAATTCAAAGTTCTATGTGGTGTTGCTTCTGTTTATGGCCATGCGTGGCGCTTACCATCAGGCGTGTACTGACGACATATTACACATTTTAATTTTGTTAAAATTATGTTTATAATAGTTTCTGAAATGTATTTCGTTTCAATTGCATTATTATATTTAAGTAGTACCTAATTAATTTAATAAACTACTACACGGACTGGTATTGAGTATTCTATGTTTTAACGCTTAAACTATGACCTTCAGGAGATAAAGTCACGGAGTATGTAAATATAACATAATATTTATAAAAATAAAGCTTTTTTTTATAGCATAGACCGGCAAACGAGCAAGTGGGTCACCTGATGGTAAATGATCTCCACCGCCCATGTACGCCCACCACCAGAACAGTCATGGGCGCGTTGCCTACCTTAAAGGAAATGGATAATTAGGGATTGGGAAGGGGAGGGGATTTGGGCTTCCGGTTATCTCACTCACCGTACGAAACGCAGCAGCAAGCCACTACTTTACGTCGGTTTTCTGTGACCTTGTAACAATAAGTACACTCTGACAGCCTGTACGGCGCATCGCGTCAATAGCTGACTCCTGCATGGTAGAGCTACGCTGTTGACAGTTTTGTCTACAGTGCGAATGGACCGGCTCAACCGGATCGTTTTTTATCTTAGCTCGGCAAAGTACACCTGTGTAAGTGTAGCGCAATCCAAAAATAGTGTCGACCAATGACAGATGATGTAAATAGGTATATATGTATATAGGTCCACAAAATTATGCCGACCTGCCTAATTACTTCTTCACACTCCATTTAAAGGATACGATATTAAAGGAAGGAATGAATAAATAATTCTACAGCTTGATGGTCCGGCAGAAATAAGATTTTGCTAACTTACCACTCTGTCACAGAAAATCGACAGCTGCTTGCTGTTGCGTTTCCTATCGTAAGTGACATATCCGGAGGCTTAAATACCCCTCCTTTTCCCAATACCTTTCGTGATCTACGATTCCTCATGTGTTCTAGATACTCATGGGCGGTGGAGATCACTTACCATCAGGTGAACCACTAGCTCGTTTCCCGGCCGCTGTTTTAATTAAATGATCTGTCAAAAAATCATATTTGGCTTGAACAAACATAATGTTAAAGAGGGTCGACAGTGTAAAGTTCTGTGTAAAAGGACTCGCAAGCTAAAAACTCTGAAGTTAGCTTATGTCCCCGAAAATAGAGAATATAATAAGTAGAGTTATTGTTTTATAGCAATGGCCGGCAAACTAGCAAGTGGGTCACGTGATATCCACATAACACCAAACTGCTACTTTACTGTGAGAGAGTGGTATCGCCCCGGTCTAACCGCCCTATTCATGTTCAAAAGTATCACTTGACAAAGTAGAGTTCTAGCTGTCCAACCAAAAATTGAAACTACAATTCCGCGAAATCCGGCTAATCTCGACCGGTATTTACACTAAAACAATCTTTTACCGTTTTTTTACACTTATTATAAAAACTAGTCACGTAACACGTTCGTTGAGTGTCGTTTGAGCAGAGTTTATCTAAAGTCAATGCGTGGTCAGTGCTAGGCCGATGGCCAGTTATACTTCACGTGTGTTATAAGTTTTACATCAAAATGACTAGTAAATTAATTAATGTATTACTTGTTATCCAAATATTCTTATTCTGTGTAAGTTTACATTGTTTTTAATACATTTTAAAGTATTCTATAATAACAATAATCGACACATAAAGAATCTCATTTATATGCACAATATTCAATCTTAAGTAATGGTTTTTATTACATGTTTTCCTCAACTTGTTTAAAGAAAGAATTGATTTTAGGTATTGATCAAGTATTAAGATGTATTAACTATTTTATGTTGATTTTTTAAGCCTAGTAATCTATTACCGGGTTGCTGTGTTGACTTAACCGACGCCAAAAAAGGTGAACGATCTCAATTCGATACGAATATATATTTTTGTTCATTCTTTTCTTTCATGACCAAACATAACTTTCACATTGAAGTCCGGTATCAAAGATTCTTTTCAATTCGTTAGATCTGAGTTGTAACATTATGAAGAGAATTCACCGCTATAGGGATGAAGTCAGGGGTGAAAGACTAATTATTTCAGCTCGACATTTACGATAAATAATTCTTTATATAAACCTTTAATATATATTTTTATTATCTTGAATTAGACGAATAATTCGGTGCTCGCCTGATGCACGCCTGCCCGTAAACAGTAGCAAAACTATTAAATTACAAAAATTCTACATGACACATGGGACATTAGAAGTTTGTTGATGATTGATATGATATTTTCCAGGAGTGTACAGTGACTGTGCCGACTCTCAAACTCCACGATGGTAGAGACATACCAGCGATAGCTCTTGGCACCTGGCTTGGCAATGGTACACAGGTAATATATTTTCTACTAGAGAAATAATGATTATAAACTGGATTGTGGGCGGTCCTGTGTGATTTACGAGAAGTTTCTTTGTTGTCTTTGTGGCTCAGCTTTAATGCTAAAGCTCAATCATTTTTCACCTGCGATATTTCCAGAGCGGTATGACTTACTAACCTTAAAAAAGTCTACTCTTTCCTCAAAAGCCGGCAACGCATCGTCAGTTCCATTAGTATTGGTGGTGTCCATTGGCGGCGGTGATCACTTACCATCAGGTGTCCCATTTGCTCTGTTGATCTATAAAATAAACATGCTCCGTCGACATATATCATGAGGATCAGACAGGAAGATATTCAAATTCAAAATTCAAATCATTTATTCTGTAAATTGGATCATAAACATCACTTTTACATGTCAATATTTTTTTATACTAGATTACATTTTTATTTTTATCTTTTATCGGCATTTCGTGGCTAGCCATGAGAAGAAATGCCGAAACAGATTCATGGGTTATGGCCTCCGCACTGGTTTTCCAGAATTGTGCGAGTGTAATGTACAGGAACAGGGACATAGAAATGAAACATACCGTCTTATTATACACTTAGGTAATGTTGCATTAGTTTTCTACAATACGGAACCGTCACGACTCTTAATAATAACCTGATTATATAATTATATTAACAATATTATCTTTGAATGTGTTATATAATTGGTTTTAGATAAACACAGTGTAAACAAAGAGATAAATAAATTGTATATTAGGTACCTATTGTATAAGAATAAGTTAGTAATGATGTGTATATTTCCGTAATACTGATCCGTGTCAGCTTAGTGACACAGTAGCCGGTTGTATAACAAGAAACCGTGAGTTCGATCCCGCACCGCGACATGTTGATGTTAGTGTTCGCTGGTGGTAGTGGTGGTAGGAGTCACAAGGGGACACCTATGCCCAAGAGTGGGATCATATAGGTTATTTAAAAAAGTATGTATAGAGATAGTCCAGATTATTATGAATGTACTAGCTTTTGCTCGCGGCTCCGCCCGCGTGAACAGCATTTAAATATTATCATCCCCTATTTTGACCCCTTTGGGCTAGAATTTATCAAAATCCTTTCTTAGCGGATGCCTACGTCATAGCATCTAACTGCATGCCAAATTTCAGCCCGATCCATACAGTGGTTTGGGCTGTGCGTTGATAGATCACTGTCAGTCAGTCACCTTTGAGTTTTATATATTTAGATAAATGAACTATTAGCTCAGTATTCTTAATAGGTTGTCTTAATAAATAGCCCTGTGTAAATAATCCATAAAAAAACTATCAAATGTTCGATTAACCCAGGGTCGTATCGAGGCGTCATCCGATGAAGTGGAGTTGGCAGTGTCCTGGGCCATCGACGCAGGTTATAAACACATCGACACCGCCTTCGCGTATAAGATAGAGGATCAAGTAGGGAGGGCCGTAACCAAGAAAATACAGGAGGGAATCTCGAGAGAGGATCTTTTTATTACTACTAAGGTAGGGTGAAAGAAGTTTCTTATATAGCATTTCAACTTTACTATGGACGTAGTTACGCAAAAAGGAACCAACCCACATCATCATCATCATCATCATCAGCCACAAGACGTCCACTGCTGAACATAGGCCTCTCCCAAAGATTTCCAGACCGACCTGTTGGAAGCGGCCTGCATCCAGCGACTTCCTGCGATCTTTATCAGGTCGTCTGTCCACCTTGCAGGTGGACGTCCAACGCTGCGCTTGCCAGTACGTGGCAAGTTTTTAACCAACCCACACCAAGTTTAAATGGAGATAAGGATTTCGTTTTGCTGAATCCATTAATTTAAATTGTTTAACATTGAACCATTTACTAATTATGTATGTATTTATCATTTAACTACATTATATCAATAAACACTACATGTTAAAAAAATATACCCTCCTGGATAGATGCTTGCATACAGATATTTAGTTTGTATGAACATAGATGAAGACTGATGTGGTGGAAAAATTACAAGGCCTCGCCACGGTCTGGCTAAGCCGGCGGTCCGCTCCGCGTGTCACCGGTTTTTGGGGTGACACCCGACCTGAATTTACTCGAAATAAATACTCAGAAATAGGGAACCTCCTCCTTTTTTGAAATCGGATAAAATATAATTTCAAAGCTTTCATTCTTGGGGTGACACCCAAATCAAATCCGCCCCGGGTGCCCCCCATGCTAGCTACGCCACTTAATTTGTTCTAGTTATGGAACGACGCGCACGCTAAAGACGCCGTGGTGCCGGCGCTCAGGAAATCCCTCGAGAAACTGAACCTCGAATACGTGGACTTGTACTTGATTCACTGGCCCGTTGGACAATTTGTAAGTATTGAAATCATTTAAACGGATTTTATCGCGGTTTTTTATTTATTTTGGTCCTGACGTTTCGAAAGCTTTTTAGCCTTCGTGGTCACGGGTTGGACTATTACAGTTAATGTTACAGTGCCTTCCTTCAGTTTACAATTATTGTTACATTTAATTTTTAATTTTCCGCGTAGGTCGGACCGCCAACAAAATTAAAAATCTATCTATATATATAAAAATGAATTGCTGTTCGTTTTTCTCGCTAAAACTTGAGAATGGCTGGACCGATTTGGTTAATATTGGTCTTCAAATATTTGTGGAAGTTCAGGGCAGGTTTAAACGGTGAGAAACATAAATAATAAGTAAAGGAAAATACTAAAAACGATAATTTAATTTTCCAATACAAACTGTTCCAAGCTATGAAACACTTGATGTCTTTTTAAAATAAAATAAAAAAATGTGTGCGTCTCGGGACGCTCGGCAGAAGTGATAATTTAAACTAATCTAAGTTGAACTATTTAATATTGCCTAGTGCTGTATATATGCGTATGTGTGAGAGAAAGGGAAGCCAGACAGAGTGGTGCCGTAACGCGTTATGTTACGAAGCGGTTTACCCTCCCATAAGAAGTTATCACTTCAAAAATTGACAATTGGTAATATTTATAGGTACGTTCAGACATATTTTGTCTGTTTCATAGCTGTAGTATGAGGTCCGATCTTTTGGTCTGTTTTGTTGAAATACTAACCAGTTCTGTTTCAGAAATAAAAAAGTATCAGTTGGTTGTCGAAAAAAGAAAATAAATAAATAAATGTCAAGACGATTATTAAAATCTATCCTCAGTTTGTCAATGCGCGAGAACTTTATTTACTGTTATTGTTTTAAAATGCCAAGGAGAAGACGACCTGACTTAGGTCATCAAAGTCAATCCCATATGCGACGAGCTTACCTCACGTGCAAACCGCCCTAACGACCAGCGAGAGACAGATAATGATACAAAAGGAAAACCATCATCTATATATTTACGCACCGCAATAAAAGACAAAAATATAATACATCAGAAAGCTTTAAATTGATTAATTGCATAACCGTGTTGTATTTAATGTTAATTAACATTTTTGTATTTAGTTTAACATAACATAACAGCAGAAAACAATAGAAACCACAACAAAAAGTAGGCAAGTATTCATGTAGGTTTATCAAGAGACTGGCAGCGTTTGTCTCACCAGGTTGCCGTTAAGGTTCTAGTTCAGCATTATTCTAAATTATGCAAGCCTAGCGCTGGTTTTCAACTAGTACCTTGGTGAAAGAAGATAGAAATTGAAGGATTCTCTGTGTGCCAATTTTCATTCAAATCTGTTTAGCCGTTAAGGAGGCGTGATGGATTAAGAAAAATATAAATTTAGGAACATGGTGGTAGGTCCCTCATATGCGAGAGGCCGTCTGGGTTGATACCACCGTTTTGTCTTTTTCTGCCGCCAAGCAGCACAGTGTTGCTTGGCGGCAAGCACGGTTCTGTTTCATTATGAGACATAACAAGTTATGTCTGGTGATTAACGTAGTCCAGTGTCAATTAGTGGTAGGTAGTGCTTTGTAATCCAGAGTTCTATGTTATGTCTAGGAGCATTGCTTACCATCACGCGAGGGACCCGCTACTTTCCTCATACAGATAAATAAAAAAAATCTAATGTTTTTAATAAATATTACCACACTCAAAAGTGAGTGCACTACACCTGATGATAAGCGCAGTGCAGTCCTAAAAAAACAGCGACTACCAACAATGAGTTTATCGATGTCATCAGAATCATGCCGGCCTGTATAAATGCTTCGTCACACTCCGAAGAGGGAAATGTGGGGGGTGAGTATGGGTCACTATGGCAGGCTTTAACATGTGTACGGTGATCGCTATCCTACCATCAGACTCAGCACCAGGCAATCCCTTTTCCAGGCAAACCTGTCGTACGACTACACGGACTATTTGGACACCTGGCGGGGGATGATGGAAGCGAAGAGCCTCGGCCTCGCCAAGTCCATAGGAGTGTCCAACTTCAACGAGCAACAAATCGATAGGCTGTTGGAGAACGGATTGGAGAAACCGACGGTCCTTCAGGTTGAGGTATGTGTACATATAATGAGCAGAATGGCCGCTTTTCCGATGATGAGAGGCGCCTAGTTAAGAGCTGATGACGGAAACAAGGGTATGTGGGGTATTACCAACGAAAAACAGCAAGTGCATCGCGATTTAGGTTTTGATGACGATTTTTTTTAACTGAGCACGGTAAAGTGACTGCACTACGCCTAATGGTAAGCGTAGTGCAGTCCAAAAAACCAGCGACCAAATATAAACAATGAGTTAATCTGTTTATTTTTACCAGAGTCATGCCGGCCTCTATAAATGCTTCTTCCCTATTCACAGAGGATGATTTTGATGTATGTCTGAAAAGATTTATATAGGTATGTATGTCTGCCAACGAACAAACGTGTTTTTCATCGTGTGAGTTTCAACGACATACAGGTGATGAACACAGTGCAGACTGCAATTACATGCAGTATTTTGCGTTTTTTTTATTGATAAGGTTAACGAGTAAGCGGCCGGCCTGATGGTAAACGGTAATCGCCGCTCATGGACATCGGCAATACCAGTGGTACAGACAAGCAGCTGCCTACTAAATACAGAGTTCTGAGTGCTATTGCTACAGTTTATGGGTAGGCGTGGTCAAGCGTGAATGCAAGGGAGGCAATTGCCTCCCCCTGAGCCAAGTTACCCCAAAGTACCTACTTTAAAGTAAAATATCCTCGCGCCGTCGCGTAACTTTAACCGAACCAGCCCCTACGCTCACCTTATAGAACAAAAATACAACATAAGCGAAATTCCAGATGCCCGCCCGGATGAACGACCACGTCGTGAAAAGCTCAGTGTTTTCACAGCTAGTTTTAATTCCAGATCAACCTGAACCTCCAGCAGCCGTCATTACTGTCGTACTGCCGTCGCCAGCAGATCGTGGTGATGGGATACACGCCCTTCGGTTCCCTGTTCCCGCAGAAGGCCCTGCCCGAAGCGCCGCCGCCGCGCGTCGACGATCCCGCACTTGTCGCCATCGCAGAAAAATACAACAAGACAACCACGCAAGTTGCCTTGAGATATCTTGTGAGTTTATATAATGGAGATACAGTAATTTTGTATTCCTTTGTTATTTGACTAACTTAACCAATTTATTGGAGCAATCAAAATAGTTGTGGGGATCCCTATTCTATAAATCCGAAACGGAGCAACGAAGTTCAGAACATACATAAAATAATGTAGATATAGAAAAGCTTATGAGTGGTAGAGCCACGCTGTAGACAATTATGTCTACAGCATGATTGGACCGGCTCAACCGGGTCATTACCACTGTCTCACAGAAAACCGACGTAAAGTAGCGGCTTGCTGCTGCGTTTCGTACGGTGAGTGAGATATACGGAGGCCCAAATACCCCTCGCCTTCCCAATCCCTAATTGTCCCTTTCCTTTAAGGTCGGCAACGTGCCAATAATTCTTCTGATATTGTGGGCATACATGGGCAGTGGAGATCACTTACCATCAGGTGACCCACTTGCTCGTTTGCCGTTCTATGCTTTTAAAAAAAGCCATTACAATAATAATATTTTTGATATAAATTACTACCAAAAAGATTAATTTATAAGTGAAAAGGTATATGAAAAATTATTTATTTTTTCCTATTTATTGTTGTTTCCTATAATATTTTTGTTTAGGTGAGAGAAATAATTAAAAAATACGTAAATAAACAATATAACGCGTAGTAATAATAAAACATGCCATTTTTTAGTAAAAATGCTTTATTTTTAGTCACAGTATTTTAAATTAGATATTTTATTATTGTGATGGATTATACTGGATAATAGATACAAACGCTACATAATTGATTTCATTTAGATTTTTTTCTGGTTTGAGCCACGATTTCGCGCTATGGGAAACCATAAATACTTTTTGTATGAAAACTTCCACCAAATAAATCAATAACATATAAATGTTTTATAGCGCCACCTATGCGCAGTTTAGCTAAATTTAGTTGTGACAGGCATAGAAAATAAGCAACTTATCTGCGTAAAGAAATTAACATTAGGCAGTGTTGTGCGCAAATAATATAACTCGTTGTGGGTTCGATCACTTTACACACGGTTTATTAAAAAAAAAACAAATACAGGGACATCTAACGATACTGTGCACGACTATTTGTGATATTATTATACTTTGCTGCTTATATATTGTGATATCCCAGAACGCCAACAGATGGCGCTATTTACAATAGTCACATGAGTAGCGAATTTGTGGTATGCTCTGTTCATGTTGATAGCACCAAACAAATAATGGTTGACGAAAACAATTGCAGCGCTTCCAATTACTCTTTGTCTTACATAAACCTTGTCTCCAGGTGGAGCTAGGCGTCATACCGATCCCGAAGTCCCTGCACAAGAGCCGCATCGAGCAAAACCTCCAGGTATTTGACTTCGCCCTGACACAGGAAGAACAGGACGTGCTGAAAGCATTCGACAGGAACTACCGGACCATACCGCAGTGGAAGTGGCTCGACCACCCTTACTACCCGTTTGAGAAGACGCGATAAAGCTAAATGCTAGAATAATTTAAATAAAATTTTCTTCGTTTCAATTCATTTGAGGTTTTTTATTTTTGTTATTAAGTTTGGCTGGCTTACTAGTTCTACCACTGTCTATTTCTCTCGCTAATCAGCAGTGCATAAGCACTGTATGAGCTTCAAGCACACATTGAAGCCAGTATGTACAGTTACTAGGCATTTTATTCAATTGAATAACGAGACGAGCAAGGCGCTCGCCTGATGGTAAGCGCCACGCCTGCCCATAAACAGAAGTAACAACACACCGAACTTTGAATTACAAAGCATTACATGGCACTGAACTGCGCTCGTCACCCCGAGACATAAGATGTTAAGTCTCATAATGCCCAGTAATTTCACTGGCTTCAATGTCCTTCAAACCGAAACACAACAGTGCTTACACACTGTCGCTTGACGGCAGAAACAGACAAAGCGGTAGTACCAACCCCGTATGGGTTGGCCTCTCGCATACGAGCGACCTACACCGTAAATATCGCTTTATTTAATGGCGAAGGAAACATCGTGAGGAAACCTGCATACCTGAGTACTCCTGAGTACTCTAATATAATCCTCTCCTCTAATATAATGACCCAAATAAAAATTCACACTCCATTACGTCTTTTTTAATTCCTTCATCAACATTTCCTTCCGTAGCCTTAAAATAGATACTTCTAATTCATGTTTCTCTCGCCGCTGTCTCTTCTCCATTTCAAACAACTCTCTCTGTCTTCTCAACTCGAACTCTATCAGCTCCCGCCGCAACTCTTCCGTGGTCTTCCGCTCTGTGACCTGGATTGGATCTGACAGACCGTTCTGTGAGGATATGTTGGGTTTGACGTCTGCTTCTGGTATGTTCACCACCTCAGTGGCACACTGGTCTCCGGGGACCATGTAGTCATCATGGTAATCGTCAGGGAAATCTGGATCCTCGCTGTCTTCCATTTTGAAATCGTCCTTCAGGTCTTGGCTTGAATCCTGTAGAATTATAGTTTAATTATAAAGCTAGCGGAACTGCAATAGGCGAAAAGTAACTTCTTTCGGTTGAAGTTAGTCACTTCACTCACCCACTGCAATAATAGCCGCGACGGCTCTGATGACTAACTTCAGGCTGATGAAGGTTTTTGGGCGTATTCTAAGCGGCGTGTGAGTAGGCACTTTACAGAACATAGTGTATTCAGAAAAACCTACAAGGTACGAGCGATCTACACGAGAATTCGTCTGGGTTGATACCACCGCTTTCTCCATTTCTGCGGCCATATCAGTCGGCAATATTTTAAAAACTTAGGTCTAATATCATTGTTATCCAACATACCACTCAGGTTATCTTTATTTACAATCATATCTATTTCTAATTCCAAATTTGTTCGTTCATACAGGTATATTGGGCAATCCGTCAACACGTGTACCACGTCTTCGTTCATCGCTGGGTCACAGATACATGAGGGGCTCTCCTTGCACTTGAAGCGATTCAAGTACTCGGAGAATCCCCCATGGCCCGTGAAGACTTGCGTGTGGACCTGGTCAACCGGAATCTTCCTGATCACTTTGTAGGCTTTGTTTGCGTCTGGGAAAAACAGCTTCGTAACCGATGCTGTTTTTCCAGCCCTATATCGCTCATTCCATTCGTCAATCGACTCCTGACGGATCTGTCGCTTGACGAACGAGATCGGACATTGGTCGTAATCGGGCCTCCTTTTAAGGGTGGTAGCCGCCGCCTTCGCGAGCTCGTCTGCACGCTCGTTCCCTTCCAGCCCCACGTGCGCCTTAACCCAAAAGAGGTTAATAGTTTTTCCGCGCTCTTCGGTCTCATTTAACATTTTAGTAATGTCAAATGCTATGGGGTGGAGTGAATTTCCGCGCGCAACGGTCTCGAGAGCGGCTCGTGAATCACAGAAGATACTGTACCGGTGGTACTTTTCTTTGGAGACTATTTGCACGGCCTTGTGCAAGGCCAGCAGCTCCGCCTGGTAAACGGTGCAGAACGATCCCAGTTTAATTTTGGTGGTTTTTGTCTCGGCATCGCCATCCCACAAGGATACCGATGCTCCGACTTTGCCACCAATTTTGCTGCCGTCTGTGAATACCCTGCGGGTATTTGCAGCCTGTAGGTCAAGTTCAGCCAGTGAAATTGGGAATTAGGAGACTTCAACTTACTTCTCGGGGTAATTGAAAGTGATGCGTAGTGTTGTGTTTGTTTATGGGCAGGCGTGGCGCTTACCATCAGGCGAGCGACCAACTCGTTTTATCATACAGTCTAGTAAATATTACTGAATTCACGACAAACTTTTATTTCCCTCAATCCCGATTTTTAACAAAACACAACGATCCCGCTGACACGAGTGTACGTGAGCGGTGATTACCACATACCATCAGGGGACCAATCAGCTCGTGTCCCAAAAATCGCCAACAGCAGATTTCTGGCCCGTTTCTCCCAAATTAAAAAGTCTCACCTCGCACCCTTTAACGTTGACATTCTTGGGCTGGTAGGTTCCGTTGGGCGAGAGCAGGTTCCCTTCTTCATCAGTCAACACTTTGATGATCCTCTCTTCGAACGTACTCAGCTGCACCGAGCACTGCACGCCTTCCGACTGACATTTCCTCTGGCACGCGTATTTGCGCCGGACTTTGAATTTCAAATCTATCCAATACTGCAACAGAAAAAACACTGGTCAAGTGCCAATTTGACTGGAGTTACGACGTGATGGTCCGTACAAACACTCGTAATAGGGTTTGTTGATTCCGTTTGGGTATGAAATCATAAAGATATAGTGATATAAAGAACGTGGCGAAGGACTAGCGGGAAGTAAAACGGACTACCGCAGTGTTTCCCAACGTGGGGCTCACGGCCCACAGGGGGGCAATTTGATAGTTAAGGGGGAAAATTAAATATGGACTCGACACGACTTTAACCATTTCGCTTTGGGTTATTTAAATGCAATGCTAGTAGGTAGGGATCCCTGAGCCATTTTTCCACTTGATTACTATCAAGCTAATTTTTCGTAAGTAGCTTCGTTTCGATGAGACGCCCAACAATTCCCTATGCGAAAATTCTCTATGGTGGTAGCTAACAGAGGTAGCAAGGATAGAATATTTCGATTTTTGCTTTTACCTATGTCTTTTGGCGAGCTCCGAAAGGTTGATAATATCGCATACCCTACATGCCAAGCGGCTTGCCGGGCACTTCACTTACTGGATGGGGATCAACACTGTGATGATGCTTTGTCTAAAAAGTAGTAAGTAAAAGCATTGGGAGTTATTCGGATGCACCGTATAAACCCTACCAATTAACGTGATTTGACGTGATTCTTTATCTTAAAATTGGCATATTTTTTTTTTTATTTATGAACCGATTGACATGAAACAAACACTAAATGTTAAGTGAAGGTTACCACAACATATTAGTGAAAACTACGTCTAAATCGGATAAGGGGTTTCTGAGATCATCGCGCACAAACGCACAGACAAAAATTCTAACAATCTTTGTATGGGGTTCTATTGTGTTGATAAAGGTCCCTTATAACATTTTTTCTTATACAGGGTTATTTTTAAAACACCAGCAACCTCGCAGGGGTAGATAGCTGTCCCCATACGGAACAACTTTTGTTCTACGAGTTTGGATATAACTCAATATATTTAAAAAAAAAATGATTTTACAAGTTTTTGTTGTGTCGTGTTTTTCTTCGTAGTATGCGGCGCGGCGCGGCGTGCGCGCGCGACTCAAAGGCGCCGCTCAGCTGAGCCACAGTGAAGGTATAGTATACAGTATTGTATCTTCATACAAATGGACGAAACGCGAGCTATGCATACGCGCCTCGATCAAGGCACGCGCGCGGCACGCAGACAGTCGCGACTGTGCCACAGTCACGAACGGACGGTGTATTGTTATTTAACAATTTTTTCACTAAAAATAAGACCAAGTATAACACACAGAAATCAACTTGGCACCTCAGTGGAATGCGCGTCCCCTCCCACCACACCCCACCGCCTACTGCTCTCGCCCTCGACGCGTCATTACGGTCAGTAAATTAAATACTACCGTTATGCACGCGCCTCCTTCGTGTTTTTTTCGTTGTTATTATTGTTATTTTTATGGATATAGAACTATTACCAAAAATATACCTACATTTAACCCCCTTAATCAATAAGGGCTGAATAGATGTCTATTGATTAATTATTATATGTTTAGCGTCAGTCACACATTTGTCATCTGTCAGAGTGAGAATGAGACAAAACATATTTTAGTAACCAATTTAGTAGGTACGCACGCGAACCCGCGCCCGTGAACTTCGCTTGAAAATGTGCTCATCCACATTCGCAGTCACAATAACTTGTATTGAAGGGTCTTATATGGGTACTTGAATTTTTTATGCAGTTAGTACATTCCTATGACGTCATTACACCGAGGTGCCTAGTTAACTTCTGCGTGTTATACATATTTAATATGATGAGTAGGATATATTGTGCTGTTTTTGGTTGCATGAATTCGTCAATAACGCATCCAGAGATAACTTTTTTTAGATTACCTGGAAACTCTGAAAGGTAAGACTATAAAATAATTTTACTTACTAGTAGGTAGGTACATAATGTGTGTGTTTTTTAATGGATAAGTATTTCCTTTTGTCTCCCGAAAATAAATGTCTGGATTAATAAATAAATTAAATAGATTAAAGGAAAGTAATTGACACGAGTGAAATAGGTAGTTATAGGCGGTTCATGAATCATGATACGGTAGGTACGCTTGTGTTAAAACCTCGGGGCATGTGTGTTTTGTTTTGTTAGTTTGTATAATTCAAAGTAATGACATGGTACTTTATCTATCTATATATATAAAAATGAATAGCTGTGCGTTTGTCTCGCCAAAACTCGAGACTGGCTGTACCGATTTGGCTAATTCTGATCTTGAAATATTTGTGGAAGTTAGAAATAAAGTTTTAAAAATCCCCATCGATCCCATGTGTCCTTCAAAAGTTATTCGGGGTCAAAGGTCAAAATTAAAGGCTTTTTGGATTTTTCTCGAAAACGGTAAGTTTTATATAGGTAGTTGTAAATCTTAAAATACTCTACAAAAATGGTCTTCATGATTTTTTTCCTAAGAGTTACCATTCCTGAGATATCGCGATTCTAAGAGTCACCTTATACATGATACGCACATATAAGCCACGTATATACATAATCAGGCACTTAAGACAAGTATGAATACCTATTTATGTCTCTTTTATATACAGTGTAAACTCTATCGAACGACACTGAAGGGACTGTGCATTTTATGGCGTTATAGAGAGTTTTCGTTAAATGGAGAGAAGATAAATCTGAATTATAAGTTTATTTCAGAATAGTGTTAGTAGTTATGTACATAAATAAATAATAGTTTAAAAAAACTAAAAAACACGCTTTTACATAAAATCCAACTAAAAAATAAAAAATAAATTTTAATGAATTCGAATTAGGAATAGTGTACAAAATTTAAAAATATATATAAATTAAGAATAGTGTAAATAAGAAAAAATATGTATTTTATTGTAAAAAAACGTGGGGTGCTTTTTAAGACATTATCAAAATGATGATCCTTCTACTCATATCTATCAATAAAATATTTTTATAACTATTGACACCATGCACCCCACGCTTTTTTTACAATAAAATACATATTTTTTCTTATTTACACTATTCTTAATTTATATATATTTTTAAATTTTGTACACTATTCCTAATTCGAATTCATTAAAATTTATTTTTTATTTTTTAGTTGGATTTTATGTAAAAGCGTGTTTTTTAGTTTTTTTTAACTATTATTTATTTTTAATTTTTTAGTTTGATTTTCTATAAAAAGGTGTATTTTAATTTTTTTTACCATTTTTTGAAGTGAAACTTCTTTCGCATCTTTGTGATTGGAAAATTCGCTGAAACGTTAAAATGTCACGAAGGAGGTAGGAAAGAAACAAGTTTTACGAATGGCTTGTTTAACAAGCCATTTGCAAAACTGTACCCGATCAATCGGACAACACCCATAGTTCATACAAAGCGTCGGAGGTAATGATTCGCTGGAGAATCTTGACATCGCGATGTATATGTGCCAGTGGCGCCATCTCTTAATTTTTTTCTTGTTTTATTTTAATGTGTCATGTAGACTATAATCCAATGTTCTATTATATTGCTGCCACTAATTGTAAATAATATAAAAAAGCGTGTTAAAAAAAGTGTTTTGCGAACATCCCTTACTACTGAAGTAATTTCAATAACAGTTATAGGTAATAAATTTGTAATTTATAACAATTATTCAATGAAATATTTAAGGACGTTTTAATTTTTACAATATTTATTTATTTTGTTCTAAACTCGTATCAAAATAACACAACAATACAACCAGCGCCACCTTTATTGCATTTAAGCTACAAGTTGACAAGAAAAAATCATGAGATGGCGCCACTGGACATTTACATCGCGCTGTCAAGATTTTATCCGACGTTTTGAAGTAGGTCAAAATCACGTTCAAAGACAGGTTACAGACAAACATACCAACATACCAACATACATACGTCTGAAGCTAATAAAAGCGTGTTAAAAACAATTTTATTTGAACGCTATTGCGTATAGTCTGTTATTTTTGTCTGACTTTTGTCTTCTGCTGCACCAGTAATTTTGTTGTATTTTTAACTTATTTTGTTAATATCTTACGATATTGAGGAGGTAAGAATATGATAACGTATAGATAATCCATGACTCCTACTTATTAGTTATGGTCAACAACAGTCTACACGTGCAAGCATCCCAATAAGTAAACAAAATGACGAATTTCTTAGAAAGTTCGGTATGCATGATACCGACAGTCGAGTTTTTACAGGCTAGGATAATAAAGCGACAAAACAATGTACGCAGCTGCGCAGTTTTATTAATATTGGCAACTTAAAAGGTACTTTTTATTACTTAGTTGTTGTCGTTATTTAGAATGGGTGTAATGCTCTAACTGAATCCATAAAAAAGTATTTTATAATCACAAAACTAAGTGGAATCACAAAGTAGGCAAATGTAATTAAAATGCTGGAGGCAGGCAGCCCTATCGCATGTTTACGTACCGCGCGGCTGTAGGCATTTATTCCTAAAATTCAGCTGAGTTACAATACAGTACAGTGGCTGAGCGGCGCGTTGACCTTCAAAGGAGCTAGTCCGGTTCCCCACGCTTCGCGTATTTGTTTACGTAATCTGCGATGCGCGTTGTAACAATCAAGATGGAAATTAAAGGAATACTTATTTTTGTATGAAAATAAAATCTAACAAATTATCAAAAGTCGTAGAACAAAAGTAGTAGCTTATAACCTTAGGAATCTACCCCTGCGAGGTTGCTGGTGTTTTAAAAATAACCCTGTATATCTTCCATGTACACACAAAAAGTATAATTTTAATATATTAATATCCCACGAGTTTTATACTAATTTTAAATATCCAGTATTTTTACTTTTATACCTAATTTTGATCATTAAAGCCAAGAAAGTTATTAAGTATTGATGATATTTATTATTTTAGCAGACTTATGTTTTATTATGTATGCATTAAGAGAAAAAAGAAAAAAACAACCTTAGATAAAGCAAAAAATCATAAATGCTACATAATTCTATAAACTAATTTTTTTTCCTATACATTTTTTATTTAAATAGCAAACAATAGGTAAACCACATAATGGTGTGCAGTTATCCATTTTTAGAAACATTAATAACACCAACCCAATCTGTAAAATCTTATAGACCAGTCCCTTTTATATTATGGGTTTTAAAGATTAAAAACTACTCACTCGAGCCCAATTCTTCCCACTCTTGCTAATGTTATCATCGATTTTGTTGAGCGCGCGAGCGATTTTCTCCCACATACGTTTAGACTGGATCATACCCTCCCGGGACCTGGCACTCGCCAGCGCTAACGGCGGGTACTTCTCCATGTACTCCGCCAACACCTCGAGATGCTGCCGGGACACTTGTCGCCGGTACAGCAACTCGTCCCCCATAACAACGTCCTTTTCGGTACTAATGATTGCTTTTTTCTATGACCACTAAATGACTGATTTATATTAAACAACGATTAAAATAAGCAGATATGTGACCACTTTATGTCATAATTAATAAATAAGTTGCTAGATATTATTTGTGACTAATCAAAACAAATTACGATAAATATTTTTTTTAATAAATATTAACTTCTCCTTTCAATGTTTTGAGTTTTGACATTTAACTAGAGATGTGTCGTTTACGATTGTTTGATATACTGATTCGATTACAACTTGTTACAACCCATACGACGCGTCGTGATCTTACTACAATTATGAATGTGAAAGGTTGGATGTATGTGAGTTTGTGAATTTGGATGTTTGTTAGTCAATCACGCCTTGAACGCATTTGGATTAAATTTGGCACACAGGTAGACCATTGCCTGAATTAAGTCATAGGTTACGTTTTATCTTAAAAAACGCCGCTAACGCGGGTGGAGCTTCGGACAAAAGAATAACTTTATGTAAAATTATAGGTGCTCGATTAGCTAGTTATGAGATTAAAATAACTGTAAAAATATAGTACAAACAGTCTGTTATTTATTTTACTGCAGTCTATGTTCGGTCAGTTTTATTATTTGTCAAAAAGTTTATAACGAATATGTTTGCTTTTTTAGTGTCATCTTTTATAAGAAATGACATCGCATATAACCTACTAGTCAATCAATTACATAGCGCTTCGTTTAAATGCGTGGAATACGAATTATACCATAAGACGCGCGTGCACGCTTTTCGGTATTTTTTTGATTAACTATATATGAGTATGTTTAAAACACTTATAAGAAACTTTTTTGGTTATATTAAACACTTTAATATATCGATATTAAAAACACTCCCGACATCCCTATGCCGAACATTTTGATTTTGGATTTAATGTACCAAAACGATCGGATACATTAAACACCGAAAATTTTACATTTTATAGTCCTATAAATTACTTTTTTGGTATAATAATTCGTAAGTATGACCTATTTCAGAAAAGTTATATTTTATGATGTAATATTTTTCAGTTAATAAATTATCTTCTGGGTCTAATTCGTGCCTTGCAAAGGGATATATTTTAAATCAAAAAATAAATACGGAATAATATTTTGTTTTATTTTTTTTAAGTTAAAGGCTTTAACCAGCTAAAACAAATGAATACATACAAAATAACGTAGATTTCCCCTGGTCTTACAACTTAATTGTAATACATATATCCGAACAGATTTTCTTTGACAAGTCACAACGATTTTCACACGATCAACAATTTTTTTTATTCACGCGAGTGCGCACAGCCGACGTCGCGATGGCTATATTAAATTTTAAAATAACCGAGTGCGCTCTAGTAATATGCTTATTAGTATGTGTTAACACCCAGTCGGTTCACAGACGATTTGAATATAAATATTCCTTCAAACCGCCTTATTTAGCTCAAAAAGACGGATCTGTGCCATTCTGGGAGTACGGTGGCAGTAAGTATATTTTTTGTTAATATTTCTGTGATGGACGCATCGTTATTGTATTTTTATGCGAGTTTAATGACTCATCTCCATTACTGAGTTGCGGGAATGCAATATTTTACTGTAAATTTTATGTAAAAAGTGTTAATTCGTTTTGTTGTTAACGCCAATCTTCTGACACAGACACGTCAGTGATATCTGTCAAGTGCGAACGAGACGGAAGTAAGTCATTTAACACGCGTTAGAAAGAGAAGTCTAATTATGGCACTTGAAAGCGTGTTTTTGGGTTCCACGACGGCAGTGGACACGCTTTAAAATCCTTCGATAATTATGTTAAAATTAAATAACTGACATTAACTTAAAACAAGTTATTTCTGCATTAATATCGCGATTGTTTAATAATTCGCAAATTTCCATAACACATTCCCACATTTAGTTCTGCCATTCAGTAATGAAATACTTTTACTGTTTCTTTTTATGCCAATGTGTATCACATTTACTTTCTTTGTATATTAGAACTTCTTGACATAAACATGTTTTAATGATTCATTACCATTATCACCAATATTAATTTATACAATAGATTTATAAAATTTTATATAAATTTATGAAGATCTTAAAATATATTATATTTATTTAGTAACACTGTAGACCTGTGTCTGTATGAATGAATACTTTGTAATATTGCATTGTCAATACTTTTTAAAATTGTAAAATATTGGATAAAGTTGTTAATATTTCTGCAATATTTTTTACTAGTTCTACCCATACATATTGTATAACAATGCGTGTGGATCAATGTAAGAAGTTATTAATATTCAAATGTATGCGTCACACACTGATATAATACTACAAGTCAATGTGTTATATCTTATTAACTAATTCAACATAATTAGGATAAACATATTAGGAAAAATATTATTTTAGTTTTATAATATAATTAATAGGCTAACATCACTTAGAGTTCTCAGAGGAATTTATTTCATTATAAAAACTTTACACATTTAAATTAGCTCTTTGCTAAATGTTTGTTTAGCGCCAAAAATGGATTAATCCATATAAAGAAATTGCTAATATGCATTCACACACACTAAAAACATCATACTAATATTTGTGAATATAGCAATACATTTTTTGTCAGTAACTATTTAAAAATACCAATAATCAACACACATATAAGTGCCTAAGTCTCTTTCAAGAAATGAGCACAAACCACACTTTTTAACATCAAAATTGTGAAACATAGCACAAAACAGTCAAATTTGCACTTTATATTCTTCAAAACAATGATGAATTTACTTCAATTTGATGTTTAAACTAATGGTTTTATAATGCATACACAGCTAAAATTGCTGCTAACAAGCGTTTTTTACTAGGACACAACATTGGTTATTATTATTTCGCATCTAATAGTTATTTTTTTAAGCTTTTCAAATATTGCCTTCACAAAATTCACAGAATTTTTGGCCTGATTGCAATTTGCAACAATTAATGTATTAAGTATTTACATTTATAATATTAGCATGATATTATATATTGTCAGTTTGTTGAGCAGATTCCTTTCCCCTCTACTAATGAGTTGGGTCTAATAATTGAAATTTAATTGATTGGCCCTGATGTACTTACAATGTGTTTCAAAGCTTATTTGAAATTACTTTAAAAATCACACTAATAATTTGTGATCAGTCAGTCAGTCAAATAGTCACAGTAATGTTATTAAAATTATGTGCCTAAGGGGCAATATTTGTACAAAATGTTAGAGATAGGTGTGGTCATATTTAAGGGTCGATAGTGAGTGCTTATGTACAGGATCTTGTCAAAATCTAGATATTCTAAAACTCTATTGTCCGAATACTGAAACGCTACTTAGCTGTCTGACGGCTAACGGCTACTTATTTTCATACAATTTTGACAGCTAAGAGGGACTTAACTTGTTTAAAACGATCTTAAATACTTGAGTAGCGTTTCAGTATACGGGCATATGTGAATTAATCACTTGCTCTAAGTTTCTGTTAAATACTAACATACAAACATACCATACCATACATAGAAGCTAATAAAAGCATGTTAAAAATACAAACATTGATGATGATTATCTAATATGAACCTGTTACAACATTATTATTTAATACTGGTTTTTTTCTGGAGTGACTGGACATTTTTAATTTTGTTGTATATTGTTACTGACTCGTAAGAATTTATTATGAAATTGTATAATACAATTTGCCACTGTGCTTGGTGCCACCGTAATATAGTGCTCTCTATATTCATATTTCGTCAATTACAAGCAATATTTGAAGTAATCTGTCTTCCTTCCCCGGCAGATATCACAACAACAATAAATTAATGATAAATTGTATATTATGTCATAAAGATTGGTAAATCCCTTTATGTCAGAAGGACATATAAATGAATACAAATATCGATTCAAAATACAAAATTATTCATAACATCAATAATATGGCTGTTGTATTAAACACGGCGTGGGGCCAAGTGGGCTTGCTTACATATTAAGCATATATGTAGGGCCTAGGCATGCAACGACGGAACAGGTACGAAACAGTCCTCCAAATCAAAGGGTCCCAGACTTTTTTCGCGTAGCTCTTCAAAATTTAACTGGTTCTGGTGGACCCCTTGCAGCTACATTTCTACCATATTCCCAAAACCCGACAAAAAATTTGATTAAAATATTGTCTATCTACATTGATAGGTGAAGTCAAGCCAACATTTTAGTTCTTCACTATCGAAAGCAAAACAAATTTTCGTAATCCTCGCACCCTAGTACTCATAAACACAGGGGATATGCTTGATTTTTGATTGATTTTTTTGTTGGTGATGAGCAGCGGTAACCAAATCCCGTTATAATAATGAATTCGTGTGAGCCGCGTTTTGGAACCAACCCGTATTTTTTTTCTTCTGTGAAGCCTAGATATGTAAATGACGACAATTTATTTATGATAAACATTTTATTGGTCTTAGTTTTACATCTGTACTTAACAATCCATAAATATTCAGTCGTAATAAGTAATAATGTAATGTTGGCTTTGCCGCCATCCGCGTCAGGCATTATACATAAAAAAACATGTTCAGTAAACTCGGTTACTGAGCTTAGTTCTCAAGGTTGTTGAAATTAGTTAAAAATGTAGTCAAATAATAGTGATACAATATCTATCTTAATTCCAGATGCGATCGCGTCAGGAGAGAGCGTCCGACTGGCCCCGTCACTGCGCAGCCAGAAGGGCGCTATATGGACGAAGCAGCCCATCAACTTCGACTGGTGGGAGGTGGACATCATGTTCAAGATCACCGGCAGGGGGAGGATAGGCGCTGATGGTTTGGTGAGTCTTCCACAACCAGTATATACTCCAGAGGGTTTGAAGTCAGGCGGGCGGCAGGTCGTAAAAATTATTAGCCAAATCTTTCTGTATCATGTGTTAAAATGCTGGTAGTAGGATATTCATTTCCGCCCGGATAGCGACCATCGTACACATGGTGTTAAAACCTGCCATAGTGATCCATATACATCCGGTTCTTCCGAGAGGCTTGCGACATAACTTGATGGTTGTTTGGGGCGGATATAGAGGCACATCCTGGTAGCCATATGCCTGCATCGATCATTCGCCTCTCATGTCGCAGGTTCCTCGATTTGCTTCTTCCCATTTTGGAGTGTGAAGAAGCATTTATACAGGCCGGCATGATTTTGGTGACCACTGATAAACCCATTGTTTGTTGCACTGCACTGTGGTAAGCACATCAAGTTACCCGGTTAAAAAAAAGTCATGTTGCGCCGACACCACTGCGAGTGTGATAAGGATGAATTTTCTGATGATGATTCATATTTGTTGTGCAGGCATTCTGGTACACAACCCAACGCGGCGACTACACAGGCGAGGTGTTCGGCTCGTCGGACCGGTGGAACGGGCTGGCGGTCATCTTCGACTCCTTCGACAACGACAACAAACACAACAACCCCTACATCATGGCGGTCGTCAATGACGGCACCAAGATCTTCGACCATAAAAGGTGAGGCAGCACCGTCTGGTGTCTTGACAAATGTACAAGGTGGCAGGTCCCTCGTATGCGATAGGCCGTCTGGGTTGGTACCACCGCGCCGTCTATTTCTGCCACCAAGCAATAGTGTTGTGTTTCGGTTTGAAGGACATCGAAGCCAGTGAAATTATTGGGCATTATGAGACTTAACACATTATGTCTCGGGGTGATGAGCGCAGTTCAGTACCATGCAGTGCTCTGTAATTCAAAGTTCTGTGTAGTGTTGTTTCTGTTTGTGAGCAGGCGTGGCGCTAACGATCAGGCGAGCGCCTTGCTCGTTACGTCATTCAATCAAATAAAAAAAAATACACAATACCAAATTGGATTACGAACGAAACTCAAGCTTATTACATTTTGCCTACGACACATATTAGTATGGGCCGCTTTGTACAGCTTGGTGTGTTTGTTTCGTTATGCTATTTTCAATTGTATGTGAAAGGCTATAAGGTTGAGTTTTAATTGTCGATTAGTCTCTTTGGCTCCAGCACGAGTTAGAAGCTATATTATGTCCTTAATTCTTAAAATTAATTTTTGTTTGCCCAAATTTGTGGGTACTTTCTGGTCCTTCGAGCCGGATAATCTATTTGGCTATATTTAGTTATGTACGGTTACAAAGACAATTAGCCAATGACTAAAAAAAATTGAAATTAAAATCCATTGAGTTTTTTTTATTTGATTGAATGACGAGACGAGCAAGGCGCTCGCCTGCTTGTAAGCGCCACGCCTGCCCATAAACAGAAGCAACATAGAACTTTAAATTACAAAGCACTGCATGGCACTGTACTGCGCTCATCACCCCGAGACCTGCCGAAATACCGAACATAGGTGTAGTGCAGTCACTTTGCCATGCCCAGAAAAAAAGCTGTAGGTATATTATGTATTTTTCCAGTGACGGTGCTACTCAGCTGTTGTCCGGTTGTCTCCGAGACTTCCGTAACAAGCCGTTCCCGACGCGCGCCCGTATCGAGTACTACATGAATACTCTCACCGTCTACTTCCATAATGGTAAGGAGTCAGTTTACTCTTAGATGGTTTGTGTACGTCTTGTGATTTTTTTATAGCATAGGCCGGCTAACGATCAAGTGGGTCACCTGATGATAAGTGAGCTCCGCCGCCCGTGTATACCCACAATACCATAAGAATTATGGGTGCGTTGCCGACCTTAAATGAAAGAGATAATTAGGGATTGGGAAAGGGAGAGGTAATTGGGAGTCCGGATATCTCACTCACCCTACGAAACGCAACAGCAGCCCGCTAGTTTACGTCGGTTTTCTAGGACAGTGGTAACGATCCGGTCGAGCCAGCCCATTCATGCTGTAGACAAAACAGTCTCGTGGCTCTACCACTCAAAAGATTACTCATTACTAGAAACTAAAAAAAATTAAAGTACTAATACGATAATTTTACGTTAGAGCATTTTAAAATGTTTTTACGCTCTACATCTAAGGTAAAACGTTTTAAAGTTGAAATAAAACTGATATAAACGGATTTTATATTGACAGCCTCCGTGGCGCAGCGGGCGAGTAGCCGGTTGTGAAACGAGAGGCCGCGGGTTCGATCCCCGCACCGAGACAAACATTTGTGTGATCCACAGATATTTGTCTCGGGGTCTGGGTGTTGTGAGACCGAAAGTCTCTTGTAGTTCCTGATACCCACGACACAAGACTCGTATCTTAGTGTGGGGTCAGGACTATCTGTGTGACTGTTGGGTGTATTTATTTATTATTTATATAGCGGTTTTTTTATTTAAATTTGATCCCGACGCGACGTTTCGAAATCTTTTCAGCCTTCGTGGTCACGGGGTGGACTGCGATAAAATCCCTTTAAATTAGTTTTATTTCATTGTGTAATATTCGCGTAAACATAAGAAATCATTACGTTTTAAAGTTTTTGAAGTCAAACTTCTTAAGAATCGTTGTGATTTGAAACTCGATTTAACGAAAATGCGTCACGACAAAGACAAACATATTCATAAATAGGATTTAGCCTTCGAGAAAATGAGATAGATTACAAGTATGCAATCACGTGTCTGCGCCTGCGTACAACGAAGCCTTTGAAAAATGTGTCATAAACAACGTGGTTCCCGTGTCATTCATGTGTTTTATTTTTTGCATTTGCGTATTAAAATTCGTTGGTTAATAAATTTATTTTAATAATTCTGAAGTTTCACTTATGCCGTGTGTGAATTGCACACACACACAAACATTTTTTTTAAGTTGTTCTCTTATTGGCTTGACGTATTTTTGCCTTGCCAGTGAGAATATGGGCTCCGTATTTTGCCCTTTGGCTACGGAAACTTAAAAACTATATTATCATCAATATGTTTCCAGGAATGACCAATAACGAGGCAGATTACGAGCTATGTTTCCGCGCTGAGAACGTGGTGCTACCACGCGGTGGTCACTTTGGCCTGTCCGCTGCCACCGGCGGACTCGCCGACGACCATGACGTCATACATCTGCTCACCACCTCGCTCTACTCTACACAACAGCAATCAGGTTCGATTCGTCAGGTTGAAGTATCGATTCATCATCATCATCATCAGCCACAAGACGTCCACTGCTGAACATAGGCCTCTCCCAAAGATTTCTAGACCGACCTGTTGGAAGCGGCCTGCATCCAGCGACTTCCTGCGATCTTTATCAGGTCGTCTGTCCACCTTGTAGGTGGACGTCCAACGATAAGAATAAGTATAAAGATAAGATCGATAAGTATCGATTAATTGAAGAAAAATATCGAAATATTTTAGCGGAGAATAATATCGATATTTTTAACGCGACTATATTATGGTTATTTAAAAAAAAAACAAACATGCTTGTCACTTTACAGGTGGTCAACAGATCAGCTCTGACGAGCAGCAGAAGCTATCCCAAGAGTACCAGGAGTACCAGAAGAAGCTGGAGCAGCAGAAAGAGGAGTACAGGAAGGAGCATCCTGATGAGGTATTATTTATGGAATAATGACAATTATATTGATGGTATTATTTACAAAATGGGGATGTATTTTCACAATGACCACTTTTGACGATGAATACTATTAATAAAAAAAGTATTCTTTCATTCCTTATAATTAACAAGCGATTATTGATTTCGGATAAAAGAATACATACATACATAGACTCACGCCTGTTTCTCATAGGGGTAGGCACAGACAATGGACTTCCACCTGCTACGATCCTTCCTACTTCTATCCTACTTCTTTGGCCTCTTTCACTCTCATTATATTCATCATGCATGCACGTCGGTTTAGGGTAGGGACGTTTTGCTACAGATATGATTTATCGAAATTACAAAGTGTTGCAACACTATTATGAGTTGTTCCGGGTGGCATCCGACACTGTAAGTTAAATACCATGGTTTGTTGCTTTATATCAGGAATATAAATGTCTTTATTATCTTCAAAAATGTCCATCCCTCTCTCTCCGCAGGCGCGCGACAAGGAAGGCGAGTTCGACGACTGGTTCGAGTCGGACGGTCAGCGTGAACTGCGCCAGATCTTCCAGGGTCAGGGGCAGATACATGACGTGCTGAGGGACCTCAACAAGAAGGTCGATGAGGTGAGCGTCATAACCATCACATTTTTTTTTATTTGATTGAATGACGAGACGAGCTAGGCGCTCGCCTGACGGTAAGCGCCACGCCTGCTCATAAACACACAGACCTTTGAATAACAAAGCACTGCATGGCACTGAACTGCACTCGTCACCCCGAGACATAAGATGTTAAGTCTCATAATGCCCAGTTAATTCACTGGCTTCAATGTCCTTCAAACTGAAACACAACAGTTCTTACACACTGTTGCTTGGCGGCAAAAATAGACAAAGGGGTGGACGACCAACCCAGACGGCCTCTCGCATACGAGGGACTTACCACCTTGTAAAATTTAGGTTTAGGAAAGGTAAGGTAATGAAAAGGGTGCAAGCCCCTTGGGAGAACCATATATATCCAGCTGATCCTGGAACGCGTTCCACACAAGGCGTGTGGGTCACTATGGCAGGTTTTAACACCATGTGTACGGTGGTCGCTATCTGGCCGGATATGAATATCCTACCACCAGCAAGTCACCACTGTTCCCATTATTTTCGTGTGCAGGTGATCGGCAAGCAGATGAACTCGTTGTCGATGTTGACTGCGGTGTACAGTCAGTCACAGGGCCAGCCCATGCAGCCCGCCCAGCCCGGACAACAGGTACAGGTATATAAAAAAAAATCAAAATCTTTATTCATCATGTAGGCTAAGAAAGCGCTTATGACAGGTCAAGTACAGAACATTTAAGTCATTTATAAGACTAACTTATGATTATGGGAACTTTGGAATCACCGCCACGCTGTAGGCTGGTAGGAAGGTACAACAATAAGAATGGGAAGAGGGAGGGCATCCTTAGATGTAGGGGTTCACGGACTTGGGTGGAGGATACGGCAATCGGGGCAAGGGTAGGAGGCAAGTAGGGCAAATGAACATTAATCTGTAAGGATGAAGTAATGATGACCCGAAGAAGAATGACAGAAAGAAACTCCGAGCTTATTTAGTTCGCTATCAATTATATTTCATATCTGCTTTTTTCTTTTATTTTATCATCACTACTTTTTAATGTCAATAAGATTTAATTTATTATTATTATTATTTAAAGTAAAGTAAATTGGATCCTAAAATAGCTCATCACCTCTATTTCCATGTGCAGATGCCATCGCTACCGATTGGACGACATGACTGGGACGCTCTAGTCGCCAACAACCAACTCATGATCAACACTATTGCAGAGCTCAAGTGAGTAACATAACATTACACAATAAGTGAGTGGTAGACCGACGCTGTAGACAGTTTTGTCTACAGCAAGAATAGCCCGGTTCGACCGGGTCGTTACCACTGTCTCACAGAAACCAATGTAAAGTAGCGGCTTGCTTGCGTTACAATCATATTATTACAAGGTGGTAGGTCCCTCGTAAGCGAGAGGCCGTCTGGCTTTGTCTATTTCTGCCGCCAAGCAATTGTGTGTAAGCACTGTTGTGTTCTAGTTTGAAGGACATTGAAGCCAGTGAGATTACTGGGCATTATGAGACTTAGCATCTAATGTTTCGCGGTGACGAGCGCAGTTCAGTACCATGCAGAGCTTTGTAATTCAAAGTTCTGTGTGGTGTTGCTTCTGTTTATGGGCAGGCAAGGCGCTTACCATCAGGCGACCGCCTTGCTCGTCTCGCCATTCAATGAAATAAAAAAAAATGACAGCCTCCGTGGCGCAGCGGACGAGTAGCCGGCTGTGAAGCGCGAGGCCGCGGGTTCGATCCCCGCACCGAGACAAATGTTTGTGTGATCCACAAATATTTGTTTCGAGGTCTGGGTGTTGTGAGACCGAAAGACTCTCGTAGTTCCTGATACCCACGACACAAGACTCGTATCTTACTGTGGGATCAGGACCATGTATGTGACTGTTGGGTGTATTTATTTATTTATTAATGTTTCAGAGGTTTCATAATCGAAGTGTCTCGCAAGTCTGACAGCATCATCGCGAGCGGGGGAGGCGGCGCCGGTTCAGCCATCAACCCTCAGTTCCTCAACGAGATGCGGGACTCCATCAATAACATCAAGCAGACGGTCGGAGGGGTGGCACAGAGGTGTGTATGAATTAACAAGTGGTAGAGCCACGCTGTAGACCAGTGTTTCCCAACCTTTTTTAGGCCATACCCTATCCTAACATTTTTTTGTTAAATTTGTCACCGATATCTAGCATTGCATTTAAATAACCTAAAGCGAAAGGGTTAAAGTCGTGTCGAAATTGCCCCCCTGAGGGGCGTGGGTCCCACGTTGGGAAACACTGCTGTAGACAGTTTTGTCTACAGCATGAATGGGCTGGCTCGACCGGGTGGAGCAAACTTTCAAACATAGAAACATTGAACATTCACATTTAATTATATTGTATTGTACAATCTGCAGGATGTCGAGCAGCGCTCAGTTCGTGAACCACCAAGCTCAGTGCCCAGAGCCATCGTGTGTGAGCTTCACGGGCCTGTTGGTCGTGGTGGCCATGCAGCTGGCACTCATGTTCCTCTACGCCATGTACAAGTATGTATACATTGATGTCACAGATACAAAACGAATATATTATGAATTATTATCTGAGGGTCAGATATATCTGGTAGTACTTGAATGTTTGTTTTTTAGGTACTTCTAACACACAAACTTGTCACCAAGCAATAAAAACTATTTGACAACACCGCGCACGTAACAAAGTGTAACTGGCGTACTAGCAGCTGATCGGTGACTCGCGCGCGGGCGCCGGCGAACCGGTTTTGCTAGCGATGTAGGATTGCCCGCATCCATTGTATAGCGCCCGGCCGATAATATTGTACAATAATTATTATCATTACAACATTTCATGTTACCATGCCAATGCTATAATATGTTGTGTACATGTAAGTTTTCTTATAGTGTGGCGAGTCGCCACAGTTTAATTTTTTATTTGGTTGAATGACGAGACGAGCAACGCGGTCGCCTGATGGTAAGCGCCACGCCTGCCCATTAAGAGAAGCAACACCACACAAAACTTTGAATTACAAAGTACTGTATGACATTGAACAGCGCTCGTCACCCCGAGACATAAGATGTTAAGTCTCATAATCTATATCCGATCGGTTCAACCCTCAAGTGCCGGATATCTAAAGGGATTCAAGTAGTCAATATATCGTACATATCCCATTTAAGTATTCGAGTACCGGATATATCTGAATGGTGTAGTATACCATAATATATCTGTAATCTATGCGTGACGTAGGTATACATTGCCGTCCATGTTATCGTTCTAATTACAAAATATATATTTTTTTTTCAGAGAAAGGAAGGAGGCGCAGGCGAAGAAGTTCTTTTAAGTAATTAACTGTAGTTATCTGCTTGTTCACACTAACGTTTCGACTTCTAGCTCAATAAGACTTAAATATAGGACGAGTACACGAAAGGCCACTTTCAATAAGTGAAAACAGTATAAAAATTCTACACTCTGTCGTTATTAATTAATAATAATATTAACTTCGAGCGTGACATGTTATTTTCCACTATTGTAGTAATAAGTATAATCCGTCATATATTTTATTGCTAATCTAAGATTCACGTAGTATATTATAGACTTAGATAATCATTGTCATTTCCACTGATCGCGGATACTATGAAAGCATATAGCATGGTCAATTTACTATCCAGACTGATATCTCGATGCGCTTTATATTACGTGTTGATGGTCTGTGCTGAATGTTGCACTTAATCGCGAATAAATCACATACAAACTCCTTATAATAGCCGTAGTTCATGGCCATTCCATATACTTCATTTACAGATAGATTTGCTTACCTTCGAATAGTGTTTTGTTTATCTTACATATAAAATATGTTAAAAATACACAGCCAGTATGTAAATCTGTCGGTAAACAATATAGGGATGGTCATTATCGATAAATTAACGCACCCGGAGCTCGAACCTAACTAAACTTAAGTCACGAAATTGAGCACAAATTAGATCTCATCCGCTGTGCCAATGAGGACTTCAAACGCGTAGTGTGAACACACAGAGGTTAGTAACAATTTTTTTACCAATAAATGTGAATGAGACGGACTTTAATACTGTAAATAATATTTATAATTCTCTCTCTTCCCGATTTTCTACTTTTTCATATTGCCAGAATCAAAATGGTTATAAATTTACATTATTATAGACTATTTGCTGGCTGGAATTTTGAAACCTTTTATGACCATTATAGATAGTTTTATTCCAGCCAGTGCTTTTCCTGTAAAAAGTCAGGTAAAACATTACTTCCTACTGAAACACAGTTCAAGTATTTAACATTGTATTAATAATAAAAAATAAAAAAATTGTATGAAAAGATGTAAAAGTAGCCTAAATAGTTGGTGTTTATGAGGTAAAAATATTGGAGGATATATTTTTCTTTAATTCGATTGAGAACGTAACTGTACTTAAATATGATTATAAATTGTTACTGAAATGAATGTTAAATATTTTTATAGCAAAGAACAACCAATTAAATTATATACGCATTGCTTTAATGATTTCCCCTCACCAAGCGAAAAAAGACAGATCAAAACAAAAATAAGTAGCCAATGACTTTGTAATATGCACTTTTGATTCTAGCAAAATGAATATATTTTCTGTGAGAATTTACATTTCCGCGGCGCGGTGTAATAATATGTCGATATCGATAGATTATATTTAGCCCTCTTGATTAACCATCAATGTATCTATCGATGTCGATAGTGTAGTCCGCAACTTTCGCTGTATGTGTGAAGCGATGTTAAAATGGTTGTAAGTAAAAATATTTTTTGAGATTACTATTGTTTTTATTTCTTATTCAATTACATCCCGTTTTACACTTTTTCCACTACCACAATGAACGACTATAAGAATCGACGACATTGCCCCGATGGTAGTATAAATCATAATAAGCTCACGTCCTATGTCTAAAAGAAAATATAGAGCGACAGCTGGTGTGAGGGTATCCGATACATATTTCTATCCGAAACGATGGCGATTAAGTATGTTAGAATCTAATAATATCATTACAGAGTGAAAAGGTGGTTGTGTGTGTCTAAACTCTCATCTAAACAAAATGTTCTCTTTGATTGTATATCAAAAGCCTATTGTTCAATGAAAAAAAAGTATGACAGCGTTGTCGGATGAGGTAAACCCTCGAATAAAGGAGTATTTTTATAGCGTTAAGGACAAATTTGGGGAATAAGATGTGCGTTTTCAGAACGATTTGTCTCGAGTAAAACAAAAAAACAAGATCCTATTATTTTGCCGGTCTTGTTTTAAAATACTATGGGGCCATGAAAAATAGTAAAATATTTTAACTCCCAACAAAAAAGAGGATTTGATATAAATTAGACCCTTCCCTGTCTCTCGACCTCCACCTCTCCCCCCTCTCTTTGTTTTAGTGTTTGTGGCATAGTAGAACGAACACCTAATGCTAATCTGAACAGTTATTTTATTTGAAACCGGACTTAATCGCTTTGAATTTCAGTCATGTTTGAAAATCACTTTTTTATCCTAGCTCGGCAAAGTAACTACGCTACACATGATGATAAATAAGACTAGCGCAATTTAAGAATTGTGTCGACCAACGACAGCGTGACTTACTTGTCCAACCGTATTTTAAAGAAGTTTTGCTAACGTACGATTTTTTAAGGGTTATATAATTATCAATTGGCTTCTTATCACAAGATGTTTCTTTGAGAAGTCAGGTATAATTTCGGAATTTTCCTTTGCAATATGTGCAATTTAACTTAGACCGTTGGCCTGGTAAAGTTATATTATGCGTAAATAATTTATCGTTTTTTTATTTCTTCTTCTTTTTGGAGGAATTTAGGTGAAAGTGTAACTGCGACCTGGCAGCACTGAGCAACAAATGTCAAAATGAAATCGGAAACTCGTTCGGCGGTAGTTTTGCAAATTTTGCGTTTTTTACGATAACAATTTTGATGATAGAGCTAAAATAAATAGTTTGCTATTAATTTATCACAGTTGTTAGTATCATTTATGATGGAATCGGGCTATAAATCGCACAAAACTGAGCTGGTAGCGATCTATAAACTAGAATTTTACAGAAAGCAAAACAACTGGAAGTTCGCACATGAAACGAGGAAACCAGCGAAAACACCTCGTTCAAAGTATACTAAAATAAGGTAATCTGTTGGCGATGTTAAAAGTAAATTCTGTAATAAATTCTTTGTTATTTAAGTACCAATTTCGTTAAAAAGACAATTCTTGTAAAAGCAAATTTTTGAATATAAATTCTCGGCTCCAGTGTCTGTAAAGTGGCAAATTAGCTTTTGCTTTAAATGTTGTAAAAGCCAGGGTTGCCAACTGTTTGAAAACTTTCCCCCTAAAGCAATTAAAATTTAGCCTAAAACCCACTAAATTCAAAGTAAAACCCCCTGACGGTGACACAAGTATATCATTTTCAATATAATGACATAAATTAGAATAGTTATTCAGTTAGGGGTGCTCGATATCTATCGGATGTAGCTAAAAAAAAAAAAAAAACAACATCAAATACCAGCATAAGTATTGAATGTTGTTTTTTTTTTTTTTTTTTTTAGCTATTCGATATTATTTTTGTTAATCATTTTCTAATAAAGTCTTTTCCTTCCTACAATTCGATATATCGATAGAATAGAAGTATGGAGAGTAGAGCAATTAAAAAAAAATCAATAAAAATTTAACCCCTAAAAATACCCCCAAAAAATTATTCCCCCTAAAAAACTCCCTGTCGAGATTTTTTCCCCCTAAATTTAGGGGGAAAACCCCCAAGTTGGCAACGCTGGTAAAAGCTATGTAACAAGTTTGTTTTGGGGGATTTTTATGCATAAATCATAATATTGATGGGTGTACACATGTATTGAAACTGACGCCATCTAGTATATTTTGGTTTTAACTATATTTTCAAGGAGCAACAGCTCAGTGGGGAGTGGTATGGACTGTCGAGACAAACGCTGCAGATTCAAAACCAGCCCTAAGGATGTGCACCTCTGACTATTCTGTTGTGTTTATTAATTGTTGAATTATCGTATGATTTAATGGTGAAGAAAACATTGTGAAGGAAACCTGCAATACCACGATAAAATCTGTTTAAATTATTTTTAACATTGAATAACATTTGCATAAATGTAAAAAATCATTAGGTGTAGTGCAGTCATTTTGCCATGCTCAGATAAAAAATTACTTAATAGATCCCACCAAAATACTGCAGGAGAATGTTTCATTGATATAGTAAAACCTAGTTTTCACACTCATTGACTCTAGTTCCAATAAAATGAACACATCAATAGCTTTTGTATGAGTGCAAAATGCCCATATTCCATCTATCATTATTGTAAAAAAAACTATGTATCTTGCATATTATTATAATATGAACCAACTGATATTTTTATAGATTACTGACATTTGGAGAAAACTTTAAGATACATAAACAATTCAGGATAATGATAATAAAAAAATATGGATTAAAACTCCAGACTCTCATGATGAATTGAACATGTTTTTTTACATTTGAATTTTCATCATAAAAATATCTATTTGACCTGGCCTTATCCCAGTCACAGTAGGGTCGGCACAACATGCTTTTTAACACATCATACAGAAAGACTTGATTTGTAGTTTTTACAACTGACTGCATGCTTGATATCAACCGCTCTAAGGAGAAAACACACAGATCTGAAACAAATATTCGTGGATCACAAACATTTGTCTGTGCGGGAATCCACGCCCACAGCGCCACGGAACCTGTAGCATATTATAAAAATACCCTCAATAATGTATATTTAATATGATTTGTGACAGGAAAACCCTGAATGAAACATATAACATTGAGCCAGAAGCTACAAATGAATCAACTCCACTCAATAACGGTTTCCTGGATAATGAATTGGGTATTTTTTTTTATAAACTACTATTTCATAAGCAGGGTTCGAGGATATATATCAATGGATATATATCAAGATATATATCTGATATATATCCGATATATATCAGACTGAGTTTCATGATATATATCAATGAATATATATATCAAATGTTTTATAATATATTGCAATACAAAAATGGTTAAATAAATTGATATTAAGTAATTTTTAACATTTGTTACTGTATTTCTACTTCCCAAATGTAGATGGCGTGGGAGTAGAGTTAAAACATACTCCCTAATTGTAAGTTCTAATCCATTAATGGCAACACTTCTGTCCTAAAAGAAGATTTTATGTTTTTTATTTGACTATGTCTTATCTAAAAGTAGATTTTGCAATATGCAAACAGTATTCATAAATAATACAATAAAATAATAATATGGCTTTCATACAAAATGGATATATATCAAACTTGATATATATCGGATATATATCATAAATATCCGATATTTTGATATTTATAATAAATATCGGATATTTTCAAACCCTGTTCATAAGTGAAAATAATCCATTGATACCTTAAATTGAGTTTTTTTTAATAAATATACTTGATGCTTTTTTCCTATTTTCCTGAAGATGTTCAGATCGCTTCTGTTGGTAAGCGGCATGCCAACATATAGAGGGTAGCAAAGAGGAAAGGAGTTAATACCAGAGGACTGCAAACAACCAAGTGGATCACCTGATGGTGTGTGATCACCGCGCGTAAACATCCACAATACGTGAAGAATCATGGGCGCGTTGACGACCATAATGGAAAATGATGGGGTATGGGAAAGGAAGAGAGATTGGGGTTCCACAGGTCTCACTCACCATAAGAAACACTATAGCAATTTGTCACTTCTTGCATCTACCTCCTCCTTGTAATTTTCAGTTTACCAATATGAACTCGTAGTTATTGCTGTACTGTCGCACTTTGACAGTCAAGAATGTCTCTAGAATGTTCTCTTTCAACCAGACAGTGGCCCAGAATCACCACAGCAGACGCCAGCTCCTGCGAACACTCTATGTGAGGAGCCAATACACAGTCTTCCATGGTCCGCAGGCCAGGAGTACTTAGTGCCGGAGAGAGATGACCAGCAGTGGTGGAATGTGGAACAGGTATGATGGGTAGTTGGTGTTCAAGATGGCGGATGGAAGATCGAGACGTACCATATCGGTAGCAAAATCGTGACGTCATGCCTTGTAACGAGCCTTTATAATGCGGGGTGTGTGAGAGACAGCAAAATTTCCACTAAGTACTTTCCTACTTCGAATTTTATATGTTACAGAAGAAAGTACACAAAAAAAAGTGTGCGTTCGGGACGCTCGACAGAAGTGATAACTTAAACTAATGTGGGTTAAAGTGAGAGCGGAAGGAGCCTGCCTACTGCTGCCGGTATGCGTGAGAGAAAGGGAAGCCAGACAGAGTGGCGCCTTAACGCGTTACGTTACGAAGTCCGGTTAAAGTCGTGTCAAAGTCCTGTTAAAGTCCGGTCCAAGCCGAATAGTCACTGTGTGACTCCACCTGGTACTTAGAAATTATCAATGTTCCAGGGAGGTCGGCTAACGCTGGCTGGTCAATAGACCGCTCGCGTTACGGAACGTTTCGGTTCACCCTCCCATAAGAAGTTATCACTTCAAAAAACCCCTATGTTAAAAAATAATCAAAATTGATTCATAAATGAGTCTGCAATTATTAAATATCGGTATGAGCAACGCTGGGCGCGTAGTGGGGACATCTCACTATCTCACTCGCACACGTGTATTGTAATGTCCATTTTGCACGGTGACGTCAAGGTTTACGTCGTCTGTTATATTTTGACAAGTGCCCTTTCCATCAGATTTAAATGGCTTCTAACTTATTTATTTGTAGATATTTTTTTCTGCAATAGGTTTTGGGTAACGTAACATAATTAAATAATAAAAAAAATTAAAGTCTATTATCCAATTCCAGGAGGTGTACTCGGAGCCGCCGTGGCCTGACCTCATGGGGCCGGTTACTCCTCAGGACTATGGTGAAGTTGTGTTGGCGGGAAATATCGGGGCCGTGCCTTACGACTGTGTTGATGGGCCCAAGGGATGGTCCCAAGGTAGCCTAGTGCTTTGTTCTTTACCCCTAACAAATATAAGGGTTTTATGAGTTTGATCGCTTTGTCTGCAATTCAATTTTATATTTGGCCCCGTTGGTATTCGATATTTTTGAAGTGATAACTTCTTATGGGAGGGTGAACCGAAACGTTCCGTAACGCGAGCGGTCCATCGACCAGCCAGCGTTAGCTGACCTCCCTGGAACATCGATAATTTCGAAGTCCCAGGTGGCGCCACACAGTGACCAGTCGGCTTGGAGCGGACTTTCACAAGACTGACCGGACTTTGAAATGACTTTTACCGGACTTTGCTTTGACACGGCTTTGACACGGCTTTTACACGACTTTGACACGACTTTGACACGACTTTGACCGGGCTTTGACCGGTCTTCGTAACGTAACGCGTTAAGAGAAGCCAGACAGAGTGGCGCCGTAACGTAACACTTTACGGCGCCACTCTGTCTGGCTTCCCTTTCTCTCACGCATACGGTAGCAGTAGGCAGGCTCCTCCGCTCTCACTTTAACCCACATTAGTTTAAGTTATCACTTCTGTCGAGCGTCCCGAGACGCACACTTTTTTTTTATTTTTAATGTCGAGACGCGAAAAGCCTCGGTGACGTTGGGTAAATATTTTGTTTTATTAAACTACTGATAGGTGCACGCATTTGTCCGTTTATGTGTAAAGGTACGTATACCCGCTAGGCTTTGCATGTTGGTTATATCCTTGCAAGCAAATATTTGTCTCTGTATGGAGATCGAACCCGCGGCCTCACTTTTCACGGTCAGCTATTCGCCCGCTGGTCCAAGGAGGCTTGGAGCAGCTTCAGTATTTAAAACCAAGCGCCACTTAACGCCCGTTTTCTGTAATACAGTAGTATTACCTCTGTCGAACTGGCTCACATATACTGCTGTAAATATAATTTAACAGACCCTACACACACACGTGCACACACACACACACACACACACACACACACACACACACACACACACACACACACGGAGAGAGAGAGAGAGAGAGACACACGCACGCACGTACAGACAGACAAAAGGATTAAATTTATAACACTCTTCTTTTATCGGAAATCAAATAACTGACTGTGGGGTGGTTTTACCACATAATGTCAACATTGTTTGGTAACTTGTTCACTCGTTTACAGATGTCCAGATGGAAGAGTTAATAAGCGCCATAGAAAGATATGGGACCGCCACGGACATTTCAGGACAGTGTTTAGACCAATCGGTACCTACTTAAAAAATATTCTTTAGCCGACGAAAAAACGGAGTCAATGCGACGCGTTTTTAGATACGCCTAACTTACCCAAATGTTTTTTTTGTTATCTTGGCTCGGCAAAATGACTACGCCACACCTGATGGTAAGTGTAGCGCAATCCAGGAATAATGTCGACCAACGATAAACAGTGTGTCTATCGTTGGTCGGCACGATCATGCCGGCCTGCCTAACTGCTTCTTCACACTCCGTTTAAAGGACCCCATATTATAGGAAGGATGGAACATGTGGACTGGTATCGATGATTATAGTAAGGGTTGAGAGCGCCTAAAGTGCTCACCCGAGAGTCCGGTGAAGCTGGACTAACAGCGTAGCGTCATACATTAAAAAAGTGATGGTTATATTTTCATTCCAATAAATATGGCTCAAAGTTGGCCCTATTTTAATTTCAAGAAGCAATTCCATCTCTAAGGGGTGAAATTGAGAATGGAAGTTTGCAACTTCGCCATTGGTGAGTGCTGAAATCCGCTACTTTACGTCGGATTTCTGTGACACATTGGTAACGACCCGGTCGAGCCGGCTCATTCATGATGTAGACAAAACTGTTTTACAGTGTGGCTCTACCACTCATAAATTGACTCATAAATTGTCTTTCTTTCTTCTTCTTTCACCTATTATATAATAGTTATTATTGCAGGTACATTCGTGTTTGGAGGGGAATGTGTCCTCGGACAGTTTCGCTTCGTTCATACGTGGGGCACATCTGGCGGCGCACTCCTCGGAGACTGACCTGCAGCTTGATACACGTATAATATTTTAATCCATATTCATCATTGTAAAATTAATATTCCAAATACTAAAGTAGTTGTATTGATTACTTAAAACAATGGAAGGGTGACTGACATTTTGATATAAAAATCAGACATCTGTTGGTCTCGAGTCAGTCCAGCTTGTGCAGTGCTCTATTGTGAACCTAATAAATACACCTATCCTGAAGACTTTCTATTGTCAACATGAAACTTTTCCGAAATAAATATATGTACTTTTTTTTTATAGCATAGGCCGGCAAACGAGCAAGTGGGTCACCTGATGGTAAGTGATCTCCACCGCCCATGTACGCCCACCACCAGAAGAGTCATGGGCGCGTTGCCGACCTTAAAGGAAAGGGATAATTAGGGATTGGGACGGGGAGGGGATTTGGGCTTCCGGTTATCTCACTCACCGTACGAAACGCAGCAGCAAGCCACTACTTTACGTCGGTTTTCTGTGAGACAGTTGTAACGATCCGGTCGAGTGAATGGCATGCTGTAGACAAAACTGTCTACAGCGTGGCTCTACCACTCAAAAAGAAGAACTCTTGTATGTGTATTCAGGAGAGGGTTGTGGATGGTGTGGTTGCAATCCTGCCCACCTGTCTAGTGGTGCTCTGTCGCATGGAGTCCGCACACACGCCGCCACCCTCGCCGCGTTACTGAGGGAGCAGGCGGTACGGAACCGCGCCCAGGTAACTCTCCTTTTTAATTTATGGCTTCGCATTATTATGCATTTCGCCAATGACAAGTATAATTTAGCTGGTGGGAGGATACTTGTATCCGACCGGATAGCGACCACCGTACACTGGTGTTAAAACCTGCCATAGTGACCCACCTTGTGTGGGTCGCGTTCCAGGGTCAGCCAGTGCAGTGGCGTGCACTTCATATAGGCAAAAAGGTACTGCCTACCCTACTAGAAAACACGGTTTTAATAATGTAAAAATAAAATTAAAAATAATGCATTTCCATTCACTACTTAATAAAATAATACAATACGTATTTAAAAAGTTCAAACTCGGTACGAAAAACAATGCATTGTTTGCAGTTTGAACACACAAACTTAGGCAGTGATTTCTGTTGTCTACATTCCATTCATAAATTTACGCAAAAGTGGACGATTTTCGACTTTATCGACCAAAAATGCGTAAATACTATAAGCTAGTATGAATGACAACTCCTGCGGCAGGAGGACCAATCACAGCTCAGTGCTCAGTGCTATTGTCTTGGCAAATTGCCAATTTTTATAATGAGATTTTAAAATCATATTTGAAAAAGAACTGGCGCGTAGATTTTTTACAAATGAGTTGGTTTATAATTTTTTAACTTATTGATACATTCGTAGTTTTCTTATTAAATATATTTATATATGCGAATCCCATGAAATAGGGCCTTTTTAAAGGCCGCTTCGGATATCTTACAAGTGACGTGTTCCGTAATTACCCACGAGCAAGTTATTTGAGGTGGCCAATTCTTTCTTTAATTTGGCGTCATCGTCAGAATATCGTGTTTTCGACCTTGACACTAATTGATGATCGTGAGTACTTAATTTCATACAATATTTTTTTGTGCTAATAAGGCTTATTTAAACTTTTTTTTTTTACGGGAGAGAGATTTTTTACGTGACCATTAGAAGCCTAGGTAAAATCTAGACCCATTCTATGGCGTCTTGCAAACATTTTAAAAAGTAGTAATATAACTACATATGCCTACCCTTTCACAAAACCCTGTGCACGCCACTGAGCCAGTGTACATCCGGTTCTGCCGAGGGGCTTGCGACATGACTTGATGGTTGGTTGGGGCAGGTACAGTGGTACATTCTTATATTATTGTGCCTGCATCGGTCATCCGCCTGTCCTGTCGCAGGCCCCTCGATTTGCTTCTTCCCTCTCCGAAGAGGGAAGAAGCATTATACAGGCCGGCATGATTCTGATGACCACCGATAAACTCATTGTTTGTCGGTGGTCGCTGGTTTTTTGGACTGCACTCGCTTACCATCAGATGTAGTGCAGTCACTTTGCCGTGCTCGGATAAAAAAAATCACTTAAAGTCTTCACAAGAACGATGAAGTAACGGTGTGGACGTTTTCAAGTTTCCACTGTTCATCATATAAATCCACACCACTTTTAATACAATAAACACTAATTTAAACTAGTTTTGAAATAAATTAAAATAAGCAATGAAACGCACTGTCAGAATTCCCGCCAAAACTCCCGAGAGACGAGCATAGCGCTCGCCTGATGGTAAGCATCACGCCGGCCATAAACAGAGGCAACACCACACAGAATTTAAAATTACAAAGCACTGCATGACACTGACCTGCGCTCCTCACCCCGAGACATAGAAGTCTCATAATGGCCAGTAATTTCACTGGCTTTAAATTCCTTCAAACCGAAACACAACATTGCTTACACACTATTGTTTGGCGGTAGAAATAGACAAAGCGGTGGTACCAACCCAGAAGGCCTCTCGCATACGAGGGACCTACCTTATAAAATTAATTATTTTATCAATTTTTATTTGCAGCTGTCTCGCACATGTTGTTCGGAACAACTGTTACTACCACAACATTCGGAGCCACAGTGGCAGGATTCAAGGCCACTGACACGCCAGGACACCTTCACAGTCAGTTGTACCAACTTTGGGACCGTTGGTACCATCGGCAGGGGACGTGGCAGGCTCCACAGGGACCATATTATAGGAATCGGCATGGGGCGGCCCTATCGAATCGAAAACTATCGACCTTACAAAACGTAGACTTCTTTTCCTGTCATGGCAATGTGACTACACTGGACCTGATGTGAAGTACAGTGCAGTACGCACATATATCTTCTTCCGTCTCCGAAGAGGGAAGAAGCATTTATACAGGCCGGCATGACTCTGGTGACCACCGATAAAGCTCATTGTTTGTTGGTGGTCGCTGGTTTTTTGGATTGCACCACGCTTAACATCAGGTGTAGTGCAGTCACTTTGCCGTGCTCAGATAAAAAAATGAACCGTTATTAAGACATCATTATAAGGTAGCATTTCACCAACAGCACGAGTTCTTAAAATGGAAATTTATAATATATAAATATATTTTTTGTGCTATAAAATGCGATTAAAGCCTCATTTTGTTGGACAGTGTCCCGTACAGTATAGGCGAGAATATAATATGCGTTTACGAAGCCGTCTCATACAATCATTTTTTACAAACTGTATGACTCGACCTCGTAAATAAAACTTTGTCATATTCTCCTGTCTGTCATGTGATGAACATCTGAATGGGATTTGAAAGTGATACCATTAAACTGTATGTGCCAATTTAACATTGGAAAAAGATGATTTCGAAATTAAGTTATTTGTTTACTTAAAGTATTTGTACACTGGGTTAAATGTGTTTCCTTTATTATAAAGTCTACTTTGAATTGTTATCTTGTTACTTAGATAAGGGGCTTCGTCCATAACCGAAGAGTAACGCAGCGATGCCGTCCACACGTATATTTTTGTCTATGTATGAATATACAGGGTTATTTATAAAACACCAGCAACCTCGCAGGGGTAGATTCCTAAGGTTATAAACTACTACTTTTGTTCTACGACTTTTGATAATTTGTTAGATTTTATTTTCATACAAAAATAAGTATTCATTTAATTTCCGTCTTGAATGTTACAACGCGCATCGCAGATTACGTAAACAAACACGCGAAGCGTGGGGAACCGGGCTAGCGCCTGTGACCTTGACCGCCCGAGCAGCTGACCGCCGCCTTTGATGTCGTGCGCGCAATCCGCGCCGCGCCGCAGTCTACGAAGAAAAACACTACACAACAAAAACTTGTAAAATCATTTTTTTTTACATATATTGAGTTATATCCAAACTCGTAGAACAAAAGTTGTTCCATATGGGGTCAGCTATCTGGTCCTGCGAGGTTGCTGGTGTTTTAAAATTAACCCTGTATAATAATATATTTTCTAGCATATATACGTGTCTTTTGTCCATAAATCATCGGCTAATTAAAATGTAGAACGAATGGTCCCGATATTTGTCGATAGAATTAACAATGCGATAGAAACAAAAATTATGAATTAATCGTTCCGAGTATATAGTAATGGTTTGCCAGCGTTAAATATTATGCGATTAAAAAGTAAGTGGACAAAATGGCAGGACAAACAAATCGCGCCGCGTGAAGCTTTCGCTTATAGAATGGACCCGGAATGTTATATCTCTGCTGATTATGCATATTACCACCGAAGCTGTTATTGTTTTTCCAGTGAATAAATGCATGACTGATGTTTTTGTATTATTAAACTAACTTTTACCTACCTGTACCTTTTTTATTTTGAGTAGGTACGAATGGGCCGGTTCGACCGCGTCATTACCATTGTCTCACAGAAAACAGGCGTAAAGTAGCGGCTTGCTGTTGTTTCGTACGGTGAGTGAGATATCCAGAGGACCAAATCCCCTCCCCTTCCCAATCCCTTATTTATCCATTCCCTTTAAGGTCGGCAACGCGCCTATGATTCTTCTAGTATTGTTGTACATGAGCGGTGATCACTTACCATTAGGTGACCTACTTGTTTGTTTGCCGGTCAATGGTATATAAAAAAATAAATACCCGCTCGTGTCTATGGGTATACTGTTTGACCTTTGTTCTGACATACAGCTTATAAGTTCTTATGCTGGTTTTACAAGAAAATGTCCTAGTTTACCGACAGTGCTTTTTCTACTTGTAAAAACCACAGCATCAAGGCCAACAATATAATAAAGGTGATACTTATCAGTGTCAATACGACAGACATAAAACCATTGGGATTAGGAAATAAAACTAAATATAATTTAGTTTTTTTGTATTAAAAATTGCTACAATCAGTAGCGCACTGTGTATTGCATACACTATAATATTACCGAAAAATTAGAAATATGAAATGTTAACATTTTATTTTTATATAGATATCTCGCTATACATTATTTATTTATAATACTGTTGATAACATATCAATTAACTCATTACAAAATGTGGATGTTCAAATGAGGCCTTAGATAAAGTCTTATTTAAATATTTATTATAATTTATATTTTTCTTACCTGTCATATAGCACAGGCCATTAACTCTATATAATTACATTAATTTTGTTTTAAAAAATCATCTAAACACATAAAATCATTTAGTAAATTAAAAGATAAAATTTTATAAGCAAAAGAAATAAAATAACTGTTTACATAACAGGTAAGAAAAAACAAATTTTACACTGGTAACATTCACAAATTCAATGGCACGGGCTTTTAATTAAACATTAACATAGGTGAGTACAATTGAATAAAAAAAAACTGGCCTAAAAAACAATTCAGTTATCACAATTAGCAATTGCAAGATTTTAGTAACACCGAAACTAACGAGTTTACTCTAAAAAAACATACAACGCATGATGAGAAATTGTCGCCAACCGCTATGCAAGCTTACAACTTAACTTATTCGAGAAACTCATTAGTCATACGAATCATTACCACATAATTTAGAATATATAAATGGACGAATTTTAAAATACTAGAAACTCGATTCCTGCTCCATTTTCTTACATCTAATACACCCATTTTAACAAGTAATTCGGTACCTCAGTTCAAAACTTTGCAATAAAATAATTGCGTATAGAAAACAAACACGACATCGGAAGTATTTGTAGACTGCACAGAAAAATACCACAATACGCTTAACCTTATGTTAATTATACTTTTTCCAAAAAAATATTCTCAAAAAATATCATATTTAGTTCATTTATTAATATTTCCGATACTATAAATATAAATAAACTTGGTACATTTTAGAACTGTGATATATCGCTCACCATCAGGCGAGGTAGTGGACAAAATATCATAGTTTTTAGTTATAACTATTTTTTTAAACGAAATTTATGTATGATAACATCATACATTAAAACATGGTCGCTGTATCCAATAAGACAATACAAAATGGCACAAACATTTCAAAACTACCCTCAAGGCACCATAATCTAATCCACTATCGTAGGGTGCAAAAACGACGTTCTAATTTTATTTACATTACGCTCGTAAGCGATACATTACCCACAAAGATATTTAAAAAATATCATCAATACATAAAAAAAATATTTTCAATAATATTTACATACTTAAAAAAATCGATAAAGGATTAACAATAATTTAATTTGATCTCAAAATAGACCATTAATACTATACTACTATATTTTATTGCGTTTTGAAATAAAACTAATTTCAACGGATTTTATCGCGTTTTTTTACTACCGATAATTTAAAATTAATTATTGATTTAAATTAATGAATTTAGCAAAATAAAAACAATATAAATTTTTACTTGGTGTGGGTTTAAATTTTATTGGTTATTGCATCCATTTCATCACGTGGATTTACATCAACATTACCGAAGTGAAATTCAAATACGGCCATCATGTACTTTACATTTTTCTTTTATTTAAAAGCAATAAGATAAGCGTGCATAAGTTTAACAAATATACGCGTCGTATTGAGATTCCACCCCTTTTTACATTAGTTAAAAAATACTGCAGGCTGATTGACAAGTAATATAATAAAATCAGTCCTAAAATAATACACCATTTATGTTTATTTTCATTCAGAATTGAGGCCTACGGCCCCATCATCGGACCAAGGAAAGGAAAGGCCTGTCGCCACTTCTTTTTCAATCTTTGTTATGAGCGGCGCGTCACTTCATACTTCATCATTATCATCATCATCATCAGCCACAGGGACGTCCACTGCTGAACATAGGCCTCCACCAAAGATTTCCAGACCGACCTGTTGGTAGCGGCCTGCATCCAGCGACTTCCTGCGACTTTTATCAGGTCGTCTGTCCACCTTATAGGCGAACCTACATATATACTAACATTAAACTAATTTCAGCCGTATGAATATATACATAGGGTTGAGATTAAAAATAATTTCATAAGTTGTATAAATCAGTCGCAATTCGTAGAGATTATCAGGCGGATGTACTTGTAAATAACGTAAATACATTGATGGTCCCGTTTCTCCTGAAATGAATGAAAAATATATGAAAATATACAGGCAACTGATAATGTAAATAAATCACGAAAATAATACAATATGTATGGAAAACCAGCGTGCAATTGTTAACTATTATAAGCGAGGTTGTTACGGTTATGCGTGATCCACTCGATGTGGTAATACAGAAGTCATCTATTATACTTTTTATTTTTTAGCATTGGCCGGCAAATGAGCAAGTGAGGCACCTGATGGTAAGTGATCTCCACCGCCCATGTACGCCCACAATAATAGAAGAGGCATGGGCGCATTGCCGACCTTATAGGAAAGGGATAAAAAGGGATTGGAAAGGAGAGGGGGATTTGGGCCTCCGGATATCTCATTCACCGTACGAAACGCAGCAGCAAGCGGCTACTTTACATCGGTTTTCCGTGCGGCAGTGGTAACGACCCGGTCGTGCCGGCCCATTCATACTGTAGACAAAACTGTTTGAAAGAATTGAATCCAGTGAAATTACTGTGCATTATGAGACTTAACTTACTGGGTAGGGAGAGTCTCACTAATGTGACCAGCTGTGACAAGGACGGGGGAGGAGTCAAAAAGTCATGAACTTCGTGTGACGTAATTTATGGATGGCCCCTTAGGGTAGTCACTGACCTGCCGAGCATGGTATCGTCGTGCAGCAACCTGTCGAGCCGGTGCATGTCGTGGGGCCCGACCCTCTGTGCCGCGACCCTGGCGTGCGGGACGCAGGGTCCAGCGTGTGCGTGCACGTGCGAGGACGAGAACGAGGCGTCGGCTCGTGGTAACACGCGCGGCACCGCACGGGACGAGCACATGCCTGCACAACACAATCATGTCTTTTTAACTGACTTTTTTTGGCACGGCAAATAATAAATAAATAAATACACCCAACAGTCACACACATAGTCCTGACCTCACAGTAAGATACGAGTCTTGTGTCGTGGGTATCGGGAACTACGAGAGACTTTCGATCTCACAACACCCACACCCCGAAACAAATATTAGTGGATCACACAAACATTTGTCTCGGTGCGAGGATGGAACCTGCGACCTCTCGCTTCACAGCCAGCTACTCGCCTGCTGCGCCACGGAGGCTGTCAATAATAATGCTCTTTAATTTAAACTTCTATGTGGTGTAGTATTTATGGGCAGGTGTGACGCTTACCATCAGACGAGCGACCTACTCGTTTCGTCATGCAACTAAAAAAAACTCAATATTGAAAAATACACGAACTATTCTACTCCCTATTAATACTTCTAGTGTTGTGGGCGTGCATGGGTGGTGGAGATCACTTACCATCAGGTAACCCACGTGCTCGTTTACCGTTGTATGCTAAAAAAAATGCTGCCAATGAACATAGTAGTTCAGTCAAGACTACCTAGCAACTCACCCGTAATGTAGACATCCTCGAGATGGAAGTATGCGGTGCGTAACGCAGCAGTGTATAGCGCATGCGCAGTGGCCATCGACAACGCGTACCCCGCGCCAGACAGATACTTTGGGTACACGCGCCCGCCGTACATGTAGGGCGGGCTGTACCTACGGACAAACATCGTAGAGTGTTTCATAAAACTAGGTAACGGAAAAAAAACACGCACAAACACGCTCGTACACGCATATACGTGCACACGCACGCACGCTCGGTCCATATTATTGTAGACATCACGTAAAATGAAATCCTACTAATATTATAAACGCGAAAGTTTGTAAGTATGGATGGATGGATGTATGTTTGTTACTCTTTCACGTAAAAACCACGAATGGATTTTAATTAAACTTTACAATAAAATATAGCTTATACATCAGAATAAGACATAGGCTACTTTTTATCCCGGGAAAAGCAGATAACGCGGGCGGAGCCGCGAGCAAAAGCTAGTAAAAATATACATAGATACAAGAGCCTCACAGAGTAGTAGATCCACGCTGTAAGACAGTTTTGCCTACAGCATAAATGGGCCGGCTCAACCACTGACTCACAGAAAACTGCTTACTTGGCTTGATGCTGCATTTCGCATGATGAGTGAGATATCCGGAGGCCCAAATCCCTTTTCCCTTCCCAATCCCTTAATTATCCCTTCCCTTTAAGGTCGGCAACGCACCTACGATTCTTCTAATATTATTGGCGTACATATGTGGTGGAGATCACTTACCATCAGGTGACCGACTTGCCAGTTTGCCGGTCTATTTTAATAAAAAAAATAAGTCGGACAAAAGTCAACACTCTCACACTCACACTCAACAAGTAACTCAGCAATTCTGTCAGTAATTCACTCACCATTTATTTTTAGAGTCCTGTTCTGGCCTGGCCCCACAAACAAGGTCACCAATCAGCAAATACTCTTTCTCCTGACGACCTTTGCCCTTCTCGTCGAAGATTCGTGCCCTGTTACGAAGGTTTTCCACCAGGCTCGGCACGTTTATGTACATATCGTCGTTTGTCTTCAGGATGTATCGCACTGGAATTAAACATCAAAGGTAAAAGTCCTCTTGTATAATCAAAGGTCAATTATAATTAATCTGCAGTTCTGCGTGGTTCAGGCGCATAACGACTTTTTATATCCGAGCACGGCAAAGTGTCTGCACTATACCTGATGGTAAGCGTAGTGCAATACAAAAAACCAGTAACCATCGACAAACAATGAGTTGGGGTGGCAGGATGTGCAAAGTGTGGGGTAACTTTAGCTTTTAGTTCCCAAATTCTATTGAAAAATACGTTAGACCAGGGATTTTAAAGGTTCCACTTACTTTGGGGTCAAAATCACTTCCCCAGGTGTCGACATAAACGAAAACCACAAAGTTTCTCAATTGTTAAGTATTTGTATCAAAAGGACAAAACTAGAGATAGGATTTTAAAGTAATTTGGATAGGGCGGTATGAGGTATCAGTTAATTTTGGAAAAAGGGTCTCTTGCCCAAAATATTTAGGGAGTCCCTGCATTTAGACTAACTGTGTTCTAGTCAACTTACCTTTATTATCACATTTATGTGTAATCCATTTGAGCATCATAATCGATTTTAGAGTTAAGTTATAATATGAATCGATAAAGTCCTCTTGTATAATATCTCCATACTTATTTACTTCTTCCTCAATTTTATTTTGTACTCCACTGTTATTTTCACTAGATGGCAACCCTAGTATAAAAACAAGCTTGAAATCAACCTCACTCTTGCCAATATCAGCTTTCTCCGTAACTTTGGGGAAATTTTTGTCTTGTTTCAACATCGACAACACTTTGTCTAAATTTGGGGTATCTTCGTAACCCCTAGGCGGAATTTTCATAATATTTGAATCGTAAAGATAATCATAATTTTCAGTGTGGTCACCCAGTTCTTTGTTCATATCAAACTCTGGTAACACATCGTCATCAAACCTTTTTTCTAAAACACTATCTGTTCTGGCACTGATTAAGTTACTTTGTAATGCTTTGGCCAATTCGGGCAATAGTTGGGCAAAGCCCGATTCCCGTTTGTCCCTTTTCAAAATATCGCTTATATTATAATGTTCTGTGACTAGGTCATAGCTATAATTATAGTTTTTATCTTTTTCTTTAACTTTGACAGTTAATTTCGATATTTCCAGGTATTTCTTATAATTTCCCCAAGTTTGTCGGATGGCTGCCCGTTGCTCGAAATTTGTGGTTGATGAGCAAACGACAATAAGTAGAAAGAGTTTGTTGGTCTGTTGTTTATGGCACACGTCGGTTGGCTCGTGTAGAGTGGTTATATTGTTGGGTTGGACGTATATTTTGGTATCGCGGTTTGTGTTTGCCGACCATCCTGCTAATAAGGCTGAAAAAAATTATAAATAATAGAAAAAAGCCTCACAATCTATGTATAACGCTATATTAAATGAAACTATAATTAACACGTAACTGAAAATAGTCAGAAGTGCATACTTTCGAGGCTGGTTTCCGACAAGCTATTTTCGTCTTCTCTTTCGTTTGGATTTTGGCGGTGAAAATGAGCAAAGCACTCACCTTTAAGAGGCTGGTCGCTGGCTCTATTATAGAACGGTATGTACAAGAAGGCGCACAGTGCAAGCACTGTGATGGGAAATATTTTCATAAACAGTCTGCAGGTACATCGCCGTTGTCGCCTCTCTGTCTTCCCCTCTCGTACGTATGGCGCGTATTGTTTGTACTTGTCGTATCTGGAATTAAACATACAAATATGAAGCACGCTTGTATGAAGGGGTAGGTAGAGGTACAATTAGCGCATACAGGCGACGGTTCATGTAGCTTATTTGCGTCCTATGATGCGATAGGACGCGAGTATACATCTATACTAGGCACAAATTCCAAACACGAGCAACTCACGTGTAATTTTTCAAATCGAAATCTCACACACTTGGTGGTAGGTCGATCTTTTGCGAGAGGCCGTCTGAGTTGGTACCACTGCTTTGTCTATTATTGCCGCCAAGCAACTGTGAGTAAGTACTGTTGTGTTTCGGTTTGAAGGACTGTGAAGCCAGTGAAATTACTGGCCATTATGAGACTTAACATATGTCGGGGCGATGAACGCAGCATGCAGTGCTTTGTAATCGAAAGTTCTGTGTGGTGTTGCTTCTGTTTATGGGCAGGCGCGGCGCTTACCATCAGGCGAGCGACTTGCTCGTCTCGTCATTCAATGAAATAAAAAAAAACAAAAGTGATTGCCTGACTAGGGATTTGAATAAATATTATAATCACTAATGATGACCTGTATGTGAGTAAGGGACTAGCATCTTCTTTGTCTGTCAGTCTATCTTCATCATTCCGGTATACATGCGTCGGCGACTCTGCCATGTATTGTAACTGTCAACGAAATAAATATTTTATAATTTAAACTATATTAAAAAATAATATTGAAAAATATAAATTGTGCATCAATTATTGTTTAGAGGCAATTATTCATCAATTCCCGAAGAATATATTATTATAAAGAGAATAAAGATTTTTTTCACTATTAAAAGCATCCAATTTTTCAGTGTTGCTAGTAAAAAAAACGACTTTTTGACCCTTCTAAATTTCTTAACTATTACATTAATAATATGAGTTTATCAATCTGACCCCACCAAGTTACTAAGGTTGAAATATTAACATCATATCATTATCCATAATACAGTTTAAGTTTATTTCTATAAAGTAAAATAAAAAAAAACTCCCTAAAAAGGTCAACTTGAGGTAAAAGCCTAAGTCTGATGAAATCTGTTTACTGAAAGGCTGTTAAGTGGATAAACCTAATTTTGAGTAAAGGTCAAAAACATAGGAAACAATATCCCTAAAACTTTATTATTTCAAATATTTTTCAGGGAGAAATAAAACAAAAGGTGGGCAATAATTTCCCTACAAATATATGATATTCACTTATAGCATGAGATCCGGCAGTAGAATCTCTACGTTCATGACGTAGATGCTCAAGCTCAAATTTCTACATTCATTTTGAATAGGACAATACATTGATCATAGGGTGCCAGTCAAAAAGTGCCCGCATATATTTTTAATAAAAAAATATATAATTAAATTTTAAACAATGAACAATGTTTTATTTAACTACACCATGAACGAAATTTTTTCCCAAAATTTAATTATATTTTTTTGAAAATGAATCTAGAAATTTGAGCTTGAGCATCTACGTCATGAATGTAGAGATTCTACTGCCGGATCTTAGGCTATTATGGCCATATACATACAGTATAGGCCATATACATATGGTATACAGTTACAGTCTTGGTGACCTTCAGAAAAGGGGTCAATGGTCAAGATGCTAGTGGGAGGGTACTAATTTCCATATTTGTATCCAACGGGATAGAAACCACCAACCAATCCAATCGATGAAAATACACATAAAAGGAAAAAACACGCCAAATTGAGAACCACCTTTTTTGAAGTTGGTAATTGACCCGCTTCGTCAGTCTAATCTGAACTTTACTGCACACAAAATTCAGTAAAGCAAGGATTGATCAACCAGTCACCCTTTATGACTTAAATAATATATTACGAGATATGATTTTTTTTTTATTTATTTATTTATTCTTTATTCAACATACACATTCATTACAGGATATACCCAATTCGAACTGGTGGGACTATCACAAAATACCATAGATATACAACTATATATAAAATAAACTAAGTATAACAAATAACATATAACAACATTTTTGCGTGCTCACTCCAGTTACATTACAACACATCTGTTTTGACATGCACCTCATTTAATAATTTCATTTCACGTACCATTAGCCATACAGCGAGCGATGATTTCAAAATATGATTGAGTAACTAAACATAACATGTTATCACTACTAGAGTTTGCGTTCCATATTAACTTTTTATTCATATCTATTCACATGAAGTATCTAATTAATTTACAAGGTCTCCACAATTATTTTTATAAAGCGGATATATAGAAAATTTCTCACGGTTCGCAAAGTAAAAAAATATATAGTGATTTTAAACTTACCCGGGATACGCAAAGAAGCGAAGTGGTCAATTACACTGAGGTTGATTCCTAAACTTTAACGTCACTGTTTAATTTATAGAAATTAGAATATAATTGTAAATTATTAGATATAAAATTTATTATGTTTACCAACGAAGTCGCTGATCTTGCAGAGAAGCGCAAACTATAGGGATGTTGAAAATATATCGATTCATCTATATGTTTCTTCAATTCATTGATATTTTGGCGAGGTATTTTGACTTGACACATTGATATTTTTATTTAGTATCGAAATCATAACTAAATAGATTTTTAAAAATAATATGCCATGAATATGGACCAAAAAAAATTTTTAATGCAAAAAAGGTCTTCCAAAAGCTGATGTAACAATATTTCTTCCCCGATATGTCAAAATCGATATTAATATATTTTTAAAATATCTATCCGTTATTATAGCGATGCTTTTTTCGACTTCGCTTAGATACCACCTATATATATAGGCTATGGCACTTCGACTTCTTTTTAGTAATCGGATAAACAAAAAAGTACTCAACATTGATTTATTTTGAATTGTTTGGTGCTTCTGTTTATCGAGATATCATCGTTGACTGTTGACGACGAGTTTTTATGCAAGATAGGTACCAAGAAAGTTGGGATACGTTTATTTATAATTCTTTAATATACAAAACTCTATATCATTAGCTTTTTTTATTTATCCTATTTAACCGGTATATAATCAATAGCATGCAAATTTTTTAAATATTATATTCAGCCATTTTCATAAGATATATCGCTAATCATCATATTATTATTTGTATCACATTTTTTGATGTTTATCACGTCGACATCCCTATGATGTTTTTAGTTTGTTCCATAGTAGATTGAAATTGTCAAATGTCAAATTTTAGCTCTAAGTCTAAGGTGTATGGAATCGCACAACTTTGAATTCTAAATAATAAAATAATAATAATTTATTTAAACAGTGTTCTTTAAAAGTAATAATCAAAAAATATAAATCGTAGCTCAGTTTTGATTGTATAGTTCATTATGAAATAATTTAAACGTTAAAAAAACGTTCTTTACAAAAAATGACGTAAAGAGCAATCTGAAATTGAAGTGGGAACGGAACGTCCCTTTATTTACAAATTACGATATTATTTTTCACGAAATTCTTGTGTGTTATAGTGCATTTATACTGTGAATAATGTCGTCCGGCGTATCGAAGTCGCAAATATTATCCCTTTATAAGTTACTCATGAGGGAGTCCCAAAAGTTTCCTAGTTACAACTTCAGGTATAACTATAATTCTAATATTTAAATCTGATATAAAAAATTAATAACCTATAACTTATTTACATCATTTTAAAAAATGTGCATATTTTTTTACTTCTATTCATCTTGTCGGAGCATTTTTTTTGCTTATAAAGATTCTAAATATTTTTTTTGTAGAAAAAGTATATAATGAGTTTGATTAACTATCATTGCATCACAATTTTTTTTTATAAATATTAGCAGCGGCGAATTATTCCTCTACTAAGTGAGTGGTAGAGCCTCCCTGTCGACAGTTTTGTCTACGGCATGAATGGACACAGAAAACCGACGTAAAGTAGTGGCTTGCTGCTGTTTCGTATGGGAAGCGAGATATCTGGAGTACCAAATCCCTTTTATACCCAATCCGTTAATTATCCTTTTCCTTTAAAGTCGGTTACGCACCCATGATTTTTTTGGTATTGTGGGTGTACATGGGTGATCAATATCACTGACAATGAGGTTATCCACTTGCTTGTTTACCAGCCTATGCTATAAAAAACACTAGTTTTTGTCGCCTGCCTCCAGTATTTATTATTTCAGTTAAAAACAAATAATATTCCTTACATTATTTGTTCTAAATTTGTAAGTATTATGTAATAACAATATTTTAATCAACTTACCATTGTATTTCAGAACGTATGCACTACGCAGGGTTAGAGACGGGTTTAAAGACAGCAAGAACCTGACTGAAGCCAAATTAATCAAAAAGGAATATGAGTTTGCTAAAGAAAACCTTGCCATAATCAAGAGACAGGCATGTATTCTTATTTACACTCCTGAAAACTCACTACTACTATTACTACTACTACTAACTACTCTAGTGTCTGAACTGTATCTGAATCAATGTGTGTGTTCTCAATGTATACTTCTAGACTGGTTGTGTGGTATATAGAAATTACGCCACTAAGTTACGGTCGATTGACCTTAACTCAATATCACCATCTCGCTTACACTAAACTAGAACCCTTCTCTGGGTCCCTGTCTGTCAGCTGTCTAACTTCCGCGTTACGTGGAATCGTTTTACTTCTGCCTGTCTAGTAGTACACATTGAAGTCTTTGGTCTGAATAATTTAATTTGAACTCTACTAAGTAAAGCAAAAGTAGGATTAAGGGTGAAATAGTACCACCAACATAATTTGAACACCAGTCTATTCAATTTGCAGACATCCCCACCATAAATATAAATACGAGTGACACATAGTCTTCTATTTTATTTGATATAGTTCCTTTAACCCTTGTATCTGCATCAATCATCCACTTGTCCTGTCACAGGCCTCTCGATTTGCTTTTTCTTGAGTATAAAGGAGCATTTATACAGGCCGGCATGATTTTGGTGACCTATAAACTCTTTTACAATTGTGCTGTACCCACTTTGGCTAGTTCTGCCGAAATTTGATCTGGCTGTCTAGACCAGTTCCATAGTAAAAGTAAATTGTTTTAAATTTCAGGTGGTTATTGGCGACATGTATCAGACAGAGAAGTTGGTTGTCGAAAACATGCAGTAGACAGATAAATAACATTAAAAACAAAAATACGGCACACCATGATTACTGTTTAATAAATGGGCATTATATTGTTCCTTGTTATGTAGTTTTTTAGTTTAGTTCACTGTGATTAAGCAAATGAATGCAATGTTATCAAAGAGCAATGAGTAAAAGAGAAAACCATGGATATAGCTCACAACATTCCGTTGAAATTAACTCCTTTCCCATGCTATTGCCCCTGAATATTGTTTAACAGCAGTGTGACTAATTGTTGAGCTCCAGCCCACTCATTTCGCAGTTGTTTTGGTGTGCCTGTATATTAAGATCTGGGATTGTTAACATATTAGAATGAATATACACAGGGTAAAGTAAGGCAAGGCCATTGTGATATTTCTCTTTTAGATTCAAAGTGAATCTTAGGTACTTGTATTGCCAGAATTATATGTGAGTGGAAATAATAGTATTGAATAGCTATTTTAGTGTTACCTTTGTCACAATGGTCTAAAAGTTGTACTTATCGAATAAAACTATATTTAAAAAAAATGATTGACTGTGTATTTTCCTTTTAATATGTAGATACGAAAATGTATGTATTAGATTGCATTTTATTTAGTTATGTAAATTATATGTAAATATATGAATTGACGCATTATATTTTTTATTATATTTATGAATAAAAATCAAAGGTCTAAAACCATACAGCCAAGAAATCGTACGTTAATTGATTTTTTGAAAATAAGCCATAAAACAAAAGATAGATTAAGTCAGCATTATTTATTGCCCACTGCGCTGCTATCTTCCAACGAAACCGCGTTTTTATCGCTTTCGGCAGAGCTAAGCCTTGTGAATCGTTTTCTTTTGTCTTCCTTGGTGTGATGTTTCTTATGACCATGTCCTTTCCCGCGCTTTTTCTTGTGCGAGTGTTTTTTCCGCTTTTTCTCTTCGCCTGATGATACAGCGATGTGTAATGGTGCTTTCCTACGTGTGTCCACAGGGGCCATGTACGTTGCGACTGGTTCCTGAAATACGATATTTTTGAATGAAATCTTATTAATAAGCAATAATAAAAACATCCAACCGTCACATACATAGCCCTGACTCCACATTAGGTTAGCCTGTATCGTGGGTATCAGGAACTACGAGGGACTTGCGGTCACACAACACGCAGAGCCGAAACCAATATTTTTGGATCATGGCCTTTCGCTTCGCAGCCGGCTACCCGCCCACTGCGCCACGGAAACTCTCGTGTCACTATGACGATAAAGTTTTAAAAAGGTTCCTATTTTGAATCTCCTGAGGTTTAGAATGTGACGTGAAGATTGTGATTGGTCGAGAGACCAACGTGTGACTTTTTTATAGCATAGGTCAGCAAACGAGCAAATGAGTCACGTGATGGTAAGTGATCTCCACCGCCCATGTACACCTACAATACTAGAAGTTTCATAGGCGCGTTACCCACCTTAAAGGGATAATTAAGGGGCATTGAGAATGGGAGGGGATTTGGGCCTCCGGATATCTCACTCACCATATGAAACGCAGCAGCAAGCCGCTACTTTACGTCGGTTTTCTGTGAGACAGTGATAACGACACGGTTCAGGCAGCCCATTTATACTGTAGGCAAAACTGTCTACAGCGTGGCTCTACCCCTCATAAATCCCATAAAAATGAGAGACGCGATAGAACGTTTCGCTTTTGAATTTTTAATTTGAAGGGGGCTACTTACCTTCGGAAGGTTTGCTCTCCTGAGGACGCTGTTACTGGCATCGCTGAAGTACCCGTTCATACTGTTGTCTTCTACGAAGAGAGGTTGTTCTGTGGTGCCATCGACTGCGCCATGCAGGTACTTACTTCCACGATTCCTTACTGAAAACCTGGACAAGGTCTAATTAGCAACTTCTATGTAGACAAATGGAATGTATTAAATATATTTGACAGCCTCCGTGGCGCAGCGGGCGAGTAGTCGGCTGTGATGCGAGAGGCCGCGGGTTCGATCCCCGCACCGAGACAAATGTTTGTGTGATACACAAATATTTGTTTCGGGGTCTGGGTGTTGTGAGACCGAAAGTCTCTCGTAGTTCTTGATACCCACGACACAGGACTCGTATCTTACTGTGGGGTCAGGACTATGTATGTGACTGTTGGGCGTATTTATTTATTGTTATAATGGTGAATTACGGATTTGACCCTGATATAGCGACAGTGTGCCTTCTGTCTCATCACTGTATGAAACAGTACCTCTGTAGTACAGTGGACGAGACGCCACAGTGCTTTGTAATTCAAAGTTCTATGTGATGTTGTTTCTGTTTATGGGCAGGCTTACCATCATCGAGCGCCTTCAATCAAATAAAAAAAAACTAGTTGTCTGATCTTGCGACTCCATTATCCAGTCTTTGTAAGAGACTAAAAAAGTGTATACTCGTATATCTTACCTTTTATAATGTTCTCCTTCAGGGTTGGGTGTCTTTATTTTCCCGTATTCTGTATCTTTGTTATCTTTATGATGTTTATGAGAATCTATTTCCGACCTAGAAAGCAAATATTCGCGGAATAAACTTAAATAGTGGTGACTTTGCGAGTGGTAAAGCCACCCTAACAGTTTTGTCAAGCATGAATGGGCTGGTTCGACCGGGTCGTTACCACTGCCTCACAGAAAACCCACGGTTTACCGGCCTACGCTACAAAAAAAAGAACACATTCACTCCAGCCGCGGACTTTGGACTACATTCAGAAGAGGGCAAGTTGTTTTTGAAAATTCGGGTGATGCAGCCTGGCCAGCTCGTGTACGATTTTACACATTATTAGTCATGTTCCAACATGAAGTAAGTGCCTACTATGGTTTTACTTCACATGGTATGGACAGGGGGCATTTATACCCGTTTGTCCCCTCCGGATCTAGGCCTGGATGAACCCCTTATCTTATTGAAGCATATTTTTTAAAAATTTTAACAGCCGTATATTAACCCTTAGCAATAAACTATTAATATCCATCACTACACCATACCTCTTTTCCAAACTTCCAAATTCAGTGTCTGCAACTTTATCCCTATGGACCTTTTCGCTCATCTTCTGTACCACGTTCTCGATGTCTCTCATCCTGGTACCGATGGCGTCGACCAGAGCCTGCAGGTTGTTCGGTTTCTCTTCCTTCTCAGGATCTTGCGGAGGAAACTCTCGCGGGAAATTGTTCTCCTGAAATATAGATATATTAGTTTATTAATGCGGCAATCGAGTAAGTGAGTCACTTGATGGTAAATTATCGCTGACTACCCTGACCATCTAGTTTTTCGACTGCCGCCGCTGTTGCTCTGAATTCTTTTCTGTCACACTATAGGACAAAATTCCCAGGGCTCCCACACCTTTAAATCCGGCCCTGGACAGGAGTTCCGTTGACAATCTGTGAGCCCACCCGTATCCAGGGATATATATCCTATTGAGGAATCTTGCGAGTATGAATTTATTATTACTGCCGTGCCTTATAAAGTTGATGGTTGAATTTTTAAGACTTACCTTATTGGTATCCGCATCCGGAGTTGGTTCGTTTTCGCTCCACTGGTTCTGGGGTATCTCAGTCCAGCTCACCTGGTGATGTTGGTTCTACAACAAATATTATTTAAACCCAATAAACCTTGTATTACTTGAATGTGGGGTATTTAAAACTTGAAAGATTATTTGTTAATACGCAAGAATGAATATCAGCAGTTTTGTTATAGCATAGACCGGTAAACGAGTAAGTGGGTCACCTGATGGTAAGTGATCTCCACCGCCCATGGCCACCGATAAAAGGTACCAGAAAAGGCAAGGAAACGAGGCAAAATAATAAAATAAATACACCCAACAGTCACACACATAGTCCTGAGCCCACACTAGGTTAACCTGTATCGTCGGTATCAGGAACTTCGAAGGACTTGCGGTCCCACAAAACCCAGACCCCAACAAATATATGTGGATCACATAATCATTTGTCTCGATGCGGGAATCGAACCCACGGCCTCTCGCTTCTCGCCCACTGCACCGCGGAGGTCATGAGAAGCAGATTAGTTTAGCTTTGGGCATATATCACTTACTTTGAATGTTCTCTGTGTTACACCATATGCGTTGACGTTAAATCGTTCCTCCGATGCTTGTTCCGCTGGCTGCAACAAAATGGTTGAAATTACTGAACTATGAAGAAACTGACTGACCCTGACTTAAGAATTTATTAGGTCAGTTACACATTCATCTCTCTTCCCACTCCATGTAAACGTGCATAAGCGCATAAAACACACACACACACATCTATGTATCCTGCTAAAGAGCGGGGTCTCTGGCTCCAAGTATTGTCATACTTACTAGGAGACCATCAACTCATTTGTATCATTGTAGTTAAACTTAACTAAATAAATATCTTTTCATTTTTTTTTCAAACTTCTGTCTTCAGACATAATGTAAGTCACTAGTGATTGTTGAAAAACTTATGTCGAAGTTTGTTCTATAGATCTCTGCCTAAGTACGTGGAGATGACACCTTTTTGTATAGCATGGTAAACAATGACTTACTTTCTCAGTAAACTGAATCGCTTCTTCTATTTCCTGGAGTTCCTGTTCATGGCCATCTTCCGGCATGCTGTTTGGTGACGCTGTTGACTTGTGAAGTCGCTTGCGTCTGCAGAATTATTGACGTTATAATAACGATAATGTTATTTACTTACTTTCTTTTTCTTTCTACCTGATGTTAACCCGGTTTCGTACAAATCCCGCTCCCCTTCCCAATCCCTAATTATCCCTTTCCTTTAAGGTCGGCAACGCGCCCATAATTATTCTGGTATTGTGCGCGTACATGGGCGGTGGAGATCACTTACCATCAGTTGCTCGTTTGCCGGTCTATGCTATAAAAAAGAAGTTAAACTCCTAGAGCTTGCAACATCGCGGCCATGGGGCCTAGCTTATTAATAATTATTTATTTACCTCTTTCTTTCTCCCTTATTATGCTCCTTCCGATCACTGTTTGTGGATAGTGCTATCTGAAAATTAAAAGTAATTTATCATCATCGTAAAAAGCTTATGCTTCTGCTAGTACCTTAAGACGCGTTTCAGTGCCGACTATTCAGACAATCAGGTGACAGTGACAATTGCTGGTGGTAGGATATTTATATACGCCCGGATAACGACCACCATACACGTAGCGTTAAAACCTGCCGTAGTGACCCACACACTTTGTGTGGATCGGGTTCCGGTATCAGCCGGTGTATATTCGGTTCTCCCGAGGGGCTTGCGACATGACTTGATGGTTGGTTTGGGCGGGTATCCTTGTATCCCTGTGCCTGCATCGGTCATCCGCCTGTCCTGTCGCAGGCCCCTCGATTTGCATTTATACAGGCCGGCATGACTGTGGTGACCACCGACAAGCTCATTGTTTGTCGGCGATCGCTGGTTTTTTTGACTACACTACACTTACCATCAGGTTTAGTACAGTCACTTTGCCGTGCTAGGATAAAAACAAATTCATCAATATCAGGTCAACACTTTTCTTAATAATACTGAGAAGAATCCGCAGAGGGGTTGACGTCAGGCAGGCGGCTGGTCGTAAAAACTAAAAGCCAATTATTTCTGTATCATCTGTTAAATAGCATGTTGCGCAGACCTCAATGCGAGGATAAGGGCAGGTGGAAGAAGCTGTAGGCAGCGGCTTGGCTGTGCCCCTGGCATTGCCGATGTCCATGAGCGGCGGTAACCGCTTACCATCAGATGGGACCGCTTGCTCGTCTGCCTATTATGGCACTAAAAAAAAAAAAGCGATTAGAAGATAGATAGATAGAAGAATATTAGAAGACGACATTCTTTTGACTTAAGTCTAATAGGTTCATAAATTATGGTTCACCTGGCGCTGAATCTTACAATATCTTTTATTTTTTACCACGATATCAGGCGCGGGAGCAGCTCTAGGCACCACGTCGTTGCAGTCAGGGGCTTCCGTCGTGGTCTTCTTGCCGGCTCTCAGGACTTTATCTCGAGGGCTGTTCGCTTCAGGATCCATCAGCTCGTATACAGGACCTTGTTCTGGAGTCCTGTGTGTTAGCAAATATTGTGATTTATTCAATATGAAAACTTTTTAACGAAATATTAAAAGAGGTTTAAAAACAATTAAACCTAAAAATAAAAATAACCAATAGATAATAGTTATGTTTTATTTTTAGCTGTTAAGTTTTTTTTTCCTATTTTCATAGTGGAATAATCGTCAAAATCGGTGCATAAATGGCGAAGTGTTATTCTTTTATCGCCGATTTCATCACCTTAGGGATGGAATTTCTTCTTTAAATTGTAACGGGACCAACTTTGATCTATTATGACCTTATTCGAATGAAAAAAAGAATCATTCAAATCGGTGCACATTTGGCCGAGTTTTGCGTCGTTATTTAAACAAAAATAAACGCGTCGCATGGAAAACCTCCTTCGTTTTATGTCGTCGGTTAACAATGGAAGAAGTCTGATCTTTCATGTCATTTCAAAGTTTCTTTTAATATTTTTTTTATTGTAGTTGGTGTAGTTGTTGTAACATATATTATCCGTTCGACTTGCCTTTAAATCTTACTACTATTATAAATTTGAAAGTTTGGACGTCAGAAAATCGTGCCTTAACGGATGAACGGTTTTGGACGAAATTTGGCACACAGGTAGGCCATGACCTGGATTAGGACATAGGGTGCTTTTTATTCCGCAAAAGGACGCTCACGCGGGTTATGGCAAACTTTATTCATATTTTATTACGACATAGCTAAATTTATGACTCCTAGTACGTAATATCCTAGTAATATCCTTTTGGAATTAAAAATACACTTACTTGGTAAGGAATGGCGTGGCGCCAGGTGGTGGTTTCTTCATCTTGTACATGTGGCTCCACGGAGCTGCTGGAAGGTGCTCCCAGGGTTGCCCGAGAACTCTGGTCCATACTTCACCTCTCACCACTACTAGGCACCTAGCGATATTTATGTGTAATAGGGTAGTTTCCTATGTTGAATATTACACATTATTTTAAATGCAACAGAAGAATATACGAAAAAAAGAAAGCTTTTTGTTAAAACACAATCAAAATCGGTTCAAAAATGAGCTTGCAATTATGATTTTAAATATTGGTATGAGCAAAGATGAGCGCGTAGTGGGGACATCTCACTATCTCGCTCGGACGCGTTCACCGTAATGGCAATTTGCCACGGTGACGTCAAAGTTTGACGTCATTTATGTTAAACTAAAGGTTAATGTTAATCATTGTCATTGCCAGTATTCCGTTAGCAGGGACGCCTATAGTTCATCCCAAGGGTAAAAAAACAAAGTTAATCAATTGATTAGCAGGTTTTTAATCTGTAGTTACCCTGAAAACATACCTTAATCTAGTGCAGCAAAACGGGAACTGCATGTTTGTGTCTTCGACCACTTCTTCGCATTCGATTGCTGACTCCGGAGCCTCCACACGCTTGCACCTGATTTTATTTAAACATACATCTATTAAAATCAAAGAGAAAGAAAGATATTAAATTTATTCGCAACAAGCACAAAAACACACAAAATAAAAACAGACAAAAATCACGTAAAACTATATTTGTTGCAATAAGACTCCAACTCAGCAATAAGCTGGCATTACAGCCAGCGCTGGTCTTCCGTTGGGCCGTTTGTATGAGTGTCTTCCAAAAACTCTTTAAATACAACAAAATATAATAAAATAAAACAAAAAAAAGCTATAACATAAAACTAAAAAAATATATCAAAATGCTTTATATATCCTGCCTCGGTGGCGGTACGACTGTTGAGCTGAGGTCTCGGGTTCGATCCCCGGGTCGGGTAAAGTGATATTGGGTTTTTCTAACATGAAATGCTCAGTATCAGTCCGGAATCTGGATTTGTGCCCGGTATGGCGATAGAATCGCCCCCTATCACAGCATGGGACGGAAATATGCTCGGCGAAATGTGAACAATACTACCTTTTTTAAGTATTTGATTGAATGACGAGACGAGCAAGGCGCACACCTGCCCATAAACAGAAGCAACACCACACAGAACGTTGAATTACAAACCAATGCATGGCACTGAACTACGCTCGTCACCCCGAGACATAAGATGTTAAGTCTCATAATGCCCAGCAATTTCACTGGCTTCAATGTCCTTCAAACCGAACCACAACAGTGCTTACGCACTGTTGCTTGGCGCCAGAAATAAAAGCGGTGGTACCAACCCAGAAGGCCTCCGCATACGAGGGACCTACCACCTTGTAAAATACCTCACACTGTTTAGAGCAGTGTTTCTCAACCCTTTTTAGGCCATGCCCCACCTTAACATTTTTTTGTTAAATTTGTCACTGATATCTTATCTCCGATAGTTACGGAGGGCAATTTAAAAATGGACTCGACACGACTTTCACCCTTTCGCTTTGGGTTATTTAAATGCAATGCTAGATATCGGTGACAAATTTAACAAATAAATGTTAAGGTGGGGCATGGCCTAAAAAAGGTTGGGAAACACTGGTTTAGAGGATAAATAGAAGTTTGTACAGTACCCAACAGTATAAATAGCGAGGTTCCTCCCACCCGGCTGACACCTGTGCCGCGTGCAGGAGTACTCGTCAGCCCACTCCACGTACGGTTCGTATTTCTTCATGGTCCTCGGATCCGTGCAGTCTGGTGACAAAATTAATTAGCAAAATAAATTGTGGTCCTTCGAGCCGGATTATTGGTTCCACTGGTAAGTTCTTTATGTATTTTTTCTTTAATACTCGTTTTTAAGTTATCCTATGTTATATGTTATCGATTTGCTTCTTTACTCTCCGAAGAGGGAAGAAGCATTTATACAGTCTGGCATGACTCTGGTGATTACCGATAAACTAATTGTTTGTCGCTGGTTCTTTGGATGGCACTACGCTTACCGTCAGGTGTAGTGCAGTCACTTTGCCGTGCTAGGATAAAAAAGCCTGCCGCTGTAGAATCTGGATGGCAGTCCACATTGTTTATTAAAATGCATCTTACATTGATCCTTGTATGATTCTGTGGACGGGCCGGCGCTCGCCACAGCCGAGGCGACCAGCAACACGCTCGCGACCAACATTTCATCTAAGCACGTGATCGCATCGCACTTCGCGTCAATTCCACTCAATATTGTGACTTTCTAACGCCTGTTTACTGTTTAGTACAGTTATGATAAGAAGTGCTTTATTGAATATAGTTTTTTTTTTAAATGTATCAAAGATTCAAAGTGAGTCCATTTCGTGCTCATAGTTACAGAACAAAGGTTTTTTATTTTCTATCTGCAAGTAAACGTTATTTAATAGGTGAAATAATAGACAAGAAAAAATAAAAAAATATCATGTCAATTTAAACGGAGAAGCGTATGTTATTTTATTCGGACATTCAAAATTGGCTGCCTCGACGGCGTAGTTTTATTGCGTACGCGTTACGAGTGCTGTGCTGAGGGCTCGGGTTCGATCCCCGGGTTGGGTACAAGTGATCTTGAGTTTTTCTATCACGAAATACTCGGTATTACCCTGGAGCCTAGAATTGTGCCCGGTATATATCACATCATGGGGCACAAATAAGTTCGACAAAATATGGGTATACTGAATGTTTTGAGACTTTCACGGTTTGTATGCATATTATAATATTTATTTAACCCGTGACCACGGCTAATGTAACGGACGAAACGTCGGAAAAAATAGTATTTATACTTTCAAATAATACGCGATTAAGACCCGTTTAAATAAATAAAATATCGGGGTACTGGTTACATTCTTGCCTACCCCTTCGGGGAGTACAGGCGTGAATGAGTATATGTTTTAAAACTTTATCACGAAAACAAAACGATCGAAAACTTTTGTTGCTGACGGTACCTCGTATCAGAAGAACTGATGTTTGGAAAACAGTTAAACAGGCGTCCGGTTTCTATTTGTTGTATGTTGCCCTTGAAACGTCAAGCTTAGAAGAGTTTGCACTTAATGTCTTATTAAAAACAGTTTTTTCTGTGTTATTGTTTTGTTTTATTTACCCGGTAAAGTACTTGGCAAAAATTTAAATTTCATAATACTTATTATATTTTTTGGTTTTCCAAAGCAGGCGAGCCTACGGCCTACCTGATGGTAAATGGTTGTCGCCAATGGCCACCAGCATTTTAGGCGCACAGCACAACCACTGCCTATCGTGAAATATATTCAGAATTTGTATTCCTAAAAGTCTATAATTTACTATGTTTAAATAAATAAATACACCCAACAGTCACACATGTAGTCTTGGCCCCACAGTAAGATACGAGTCTTGTGTCTTGGGTATCACGAACTACGAGAGACTTTCGGTCTCACAACACCCAGACCCTGTAACAAATATTTGTTGATCACATAAACATTTGTCTCGCTGCGGGGATCAAACTCGCGGCCTATCGCTTCACAGCAGGCCCCTCGCCCGCTGCGCCACGGAGGCTATCAACTTCTTTATTAATTTTTTAAAAAATCTTTAAGTTGTAAAAATTTCTTGTGCTTGTTGCTAAAATTTCTTTAAGTTGTTAAGCTCATTAACAAATATGAAATAAGTAGGTACATAATCTGCATTCATAAGTGTTTTTGAAAATTACCGATTCTGCAGTATGTTTGCATCGAAAAAACATTGTGCAATCTATTTACATTATATAAATAAATACTGCAGCTGTAAAATGGTGTCCATAGCACAAATAGGTTCGACGCCTAAGTCCCGACGCTTCACAGGAGTTCAGAGGAATAACTGGGCATTGGAGTTCCAAAATATCAGGATGATCAGTACAGTGCCTGCAGTACTTTGTAATTAATGTTATAAATGAGCTATTTGTAATGCGTGTCTCGTTTTAGAGATAAAGAGAAGTAGCGATAGTTTAGCGGAGAATACTAATGATTGCCGAGACGGAAGTCGAGAGTTCGAAATTGGAATCTGTACCCGGTATGCTGATAAGAAGAAGAAGAATATGAAGAATATAATATAATATGTAGAAGAACGAAAGTCACCGACATAGCCCAGCGGATTAGCAAGCTGAAATGGCAGTGGGCAGGCCACATAGCTCGCAGAACCGATAACCGATGGGGCAGAAAGGTTCTGGAATGGAGGCGTACTGGCAAGCGCAGTGTTGGACGTCCACCTACAAGGTGGACAGACGACCTGATAAAGGTCGCAGGATGTCGCTGGATGCAGGCCGCTTCCAACAGGTCGGTCTGGAAATCTTTGGGGGAGGCCTATGTTCAGCAGTGGACGTCTTGTGGCTGATGATGATGATGATGATGCTGATAAGCTTTTTCCATAGCGGCAAATGAGGAAGTGATAGTAAGTGATTTAATTAAGGGACCTATCACCTTGTAAGCTTCTGCTTACCTCCTTGAATACAGGCGTGAGCTTACGTTATTTAATTAAACCGAGTGATTAGGGTGCGTGGTTGATTGACCTTACAAACAAACGGCAGATACGTTATCGGGACTCAACGAATGGACTCGACAATGTACGGACGCGCTGCCTTCTTGTTCACCATCCTGTTTCAAGTGAGTTTAATTTTATATATTAAATTAAAGTGTATAGCTTTAATAACGAACTTTAAAATGAAGGAGATTATTAATTCGTCTGTTTAAATATTATGTACGTATGTACACATAGTCAGCCCTTCGTGGACCGAATTTTACTGAAATCATAGTTTATTAATCATGTAGGCAATTGAAATAGCGCTTATGACAAGTCAGTACAAAAGTAAAAGAAACTTATATATAGAAATCAGTATCAACTAATGTATCATCATCAAAATACATTCGGCAATTACTCCAAATCAATTTATTTATCTATTATTATCTATCTATTATTTTTCCATATTTTTACTATGGAAAATTCCAGAATTGTTATATATTTGGGGGGAGGGGGGTCGATATGGATCATAGGCATTACCGAAACGGCACGTGTTTTAAAACTACACCGGATCCAAAACGACCCGTCTTGAAAAGACCCGGCGAAACAAACTCAGGTAGGATTTCTTTACCACTGATTTTTTATATTCAATAGTCGTTTCATATAAATTTGGTTAAGATTTAATGGAGGACTATGAGGAACAATGGGTAACTCCTTAACGTACTTAGCAGCAAATGCACTGCGAATCTGGTTTTTAAGTGTCTTTTAACGTTATCTTGAATGTAAATGGGGGGGGGGATCTAGCGGGGAAGTGGTACGGACTGCTGAGACGGGAAGGGCCTGTCTTAAACCGGATCCACATCGAAGACTTTAAGTTACGTGTGTATTCATTGTTAATTTATCGCTGATTTTAATAAACGCTCACGCCTGTATCTCTGAAGGGATAGGCAGAGTATCTTTTGAGTGGTAGAGCTACACTGTTGACAGTTTTTTCTACATAACTAATTATGGGGAAGAAATTGCTGGTGGTAAGATTCATATCTACCCGGATAGCGACCACCGTACACTTGGTGTTAAAACCTGCCATAGTGAGCTAGACACCTTGTGTGGATCGCATCCAGGATCAGGCAGTGTATATCCGGTTGTCCCGAAGGGCTTGTGGCAGGACTTGATAGTTGGTTGAGGCGAGTATAGGGGTACATCTTTGTATTCTGCATCGGTCATCCACCTGTTCTGTCGCAAGCTCCTCGATTTGCTTCTTCCCTCTTGAAGTGGGAGTGTGGAGTATTTATACAAGCCGGCATGATTCTGTTGACCACCGATAAACTCATTGTTTGTCGCTGTTTTTTTTGGATTGCACTGCACTTAACATTAGGTGTAGTGCAGTCACTTTGCCGTGCTCTGATAATAAAAGGTACCAGAGTGTTGCGGGTGAAATGTCATGGTCCAAATATTGTCGAGTATAACCTCCTGTCTTTTGAAATCGGGTGAAAAGAGCAACGTAAAGTTAGTACTTAAAATTCCTTTAATCGTGATAATCAAGCGAGTGAAGGGCTTGCATTTATGTCATACATTGTTTGATCGTCCCTTCACATGTCCTTGAGAACTAGTTATTTACATTTGGATAAGTCGAGTATTCTTGATGATGATGTTATATTAATTATAATAATTTCCTCAATCAGGGAATTTTATACACAAGGTAATGTGCAGCATTGATGAGCAGTGTAAGTATATTTTTATTCTGGGACTATTGGTGACACGCGCAGGTATGTCTTGCTATAACCATCTAGTAAGTTAACTATGTAAAAAATGCCTTCAACAGTTACACAGTCCTGACTCCATACAGGGTTTAATTCGTTTCGTGGGTATCAGAAACTACGAGGGGCTTGCGGTCCCATAACACCCATACATTAACGTATTTAAATTTCTCCACAATTGACAGCCTCAGACGCAGATGGCACAGCGGACGAGAGCTACGAAGCGAGAGGCCGTGGGTTCGATTCTCGCACCGAGACAAATGTTTGTGTCATCCACAAATGGGTCTGGGTGTTGTGGGACCGTAAGTCACTCGTAGTTTATACCCACGATACAGGTTTAGCCTAGTGTGGGGTCAGGGCTATGTGTGTGACTGTTGGGTGTATTTATTATTATTTATAATTTTCAAAAAAAAAAATTAAAGAACTTTTCGGCGTGAATAAAAAATAGTTATTGTGTATTCTATAAATTACAAATCAAACGTCATACTCATGTATATACAAACAGTAGCGTAGCTTGGCGGTCCGCCCAGGATGATACTGGTGGAATGACAGCCGAACTGAAATAATCCGGAATAAATATTCAATAATTGGGAACCACCTACTTTTTGAAATCGACTAAAATACATTACAAATGGATGCACATACGCATTAAGATTTCAATCCACATCAAGTAAAAATTTAGGTACTAATTTCATTAGATGTAAGTAGGTTATTTCCGTAATTTATAAAAAAAGTAATATATAAAACATTCCCATGTACGATTATGCAAAATACAACTTTAAATAATTGATTTAAGTTAATGAATTAACCCGGCTCAATTCTGGCTACCAACTATAGACACATCGTCTGGCGTGGTCAACAAAATTCTTTTATTTTACTGTAGTTACCTTGTATACCATGTAACCATTTGGTGTAGCATAGTTTCTTTTCCGCGGTGGGTAAATGGCATCGTTCAGTAGGCGATACAGTCAGCATGTTGCTAACATTGCTACCATAGAATTGACTGTATACTAAAAAGTCCATTATCACATTACAACGACTTTTTTTGTTTACGCTACCATAATAAAATTATGGACCTTTTGTCTTTTTCTGTCAACACGATTTATAGTGACTAGAAAGAGATGAAAACAGTGTTTACCTAATCATTGCACAAGAAAGCACTATGTGTTTTATAAATTGAACCTTAACAGTAAAAGCTAAGGAACAATTTTTAATAACTTGCGACAGAACATTCTATACATTATTATTTAATTTGTCGCCGATGGCAGGATACTCTTCCTTATTAAACGGCGAATGGTGGACTCGATACATCCTTATGCTAAAATCTGTCACACGCTCGTGAGTCGTGTTTTCGCAGGCTACAGGCCACAGCATACATACGTGTTTCTAAACTATGTCAATTGTATCTACTGGAAGATAGAAAAAGAAAGCTTTGGCATCATACACGTCAGCATTTGTTAATAAAGGTAAATATGTATGTGTGTTTTGGCCGTGTTAGTTTTTTGAGGAATCAGATATTACGATACTCATTGTATCCAAGCTCCAATAGTCACTGAGAAAAAAGTAGATATCGACAAATTTATGGTCAAACATTGACACGGGCCCGCGAAATTTCAATTTAATTTTTGTTTTTTTTTTATTGGACCTCTATCCTTAGACAGAACATAAATAAAAATGCGACAATAATGCAATTAATTGATTTTTATTTGATTTTAATGCATATTAATAGCAATGAAAACTATAAATATTGTTCTAGAGTTATGTAATGCACACCAATGACAAGTTTGAGAAAAAAATTGTTTAGGTACAACCAATTTGTAACTCTACAAGCGTTATTTATAGTTTTAATTGTTATTATTTTTTGTATCGATCGTGATTATTGTCGTAAAACTTTTTTAATCGATAAATAATTCTGATGATAGAGCTGCAGTATTCAAAATACTAAAAGAAATTGAATTTCACGGGCTAGTGCTGATGTTCGACTTTAAGCGCTTAACTTTTATTGTAGGTATTACTTATTAATTTTTTTCATTGATGACTTAATTTTATATAATTTAATTTCAGATGTATTCGAGTGTGGAAGTGCCTACATTATTTATGAATAATGGCCGGCAGATCCCTGCCGTAGCATTAGGGACGTACCTGGGATTTGGTGAGGTAAATTTATTCTTTGCTCTTGACAAAAAAGTGAGTTGTTTGTGACTCTATCTGCCTGTGGCATCGAAATCGCCAATGAGGGGATCAATTTGAATGCGTTATAATTTCGTTGTCTGTCCGTCAGCTCATTTTAATCGAAGACTGTATGGATAAAATCTGGATGGTATGGAGTATTCCATGCGCCGCGACACAAAGGTGTAGTAAAAAAATATTTTGGGACTGCTTTCCGTACAGGTAACCGAGGGATGTTTTTGATTGCACATAAATCATATCATTACATTGGTCGGCTTATTTTCGTTATCTTTTACCTGTTTAAACCTTTTTACTACATACTTGCATAGGCATATTACATATTATGCTGGTGGTGGGATATTTATATCCGCCCGGATAGCGACAACCGTACTTGGTTTTCAAAACCAACCATAAATCATAATGGCCCACTAGTGTGGATCGCGTTCTAAGATCAGCCAGCGTATATCCGGTTCTCCCGAGGGGCTTGCGACATGGCTTGATGGTTGGTTGGAGCGGGAATAGGGATACATCTGTGTATCTCTTTGCTTGCATCGGTCATCCGTAGAGGCGTGTTTACCGGGTTTGCAGAGTGTGTGGTGCACACGGGCGCAGCGTTCTAGGGAGCGCCGGCGGCCGAGCTCCATTTACACGCTGGCCGGGCATTTTCAAATGCACCTGCGCCCGTGCTATATGTTCTATTTAAAAGATCCGTTTCACATAATATGTTTAAAAAATGCGCGAAACTAACTAATTTACCTATCCAAAGTCAGGATAGCCGTCTTACACGTGCCAGCGGTGCTTTTGAGAGCGGCGCGGTCAAAGATGAATGATTGCACACGGGCGCTACATAGGCTAGAGACGCCTTTGGTCATCCGCTTGTCCTGCCGCAGGCCCCTCGATTTGCTTCTTCCCTCTTCAGAGTGTGCATTAATATAGGTCGGCATGATTTTGGTGACCAGCGATAAACTCATTGTTTATCGGTGGTCGCTGGTTTTTTTGGATTGCGCTTACCACCAGGTGTAGTGAAGTCACTTTGCGGTGCCCGGATAGAAACAAAACATACTTATTGTGATATGATTATTTTGTTTTGACGGACACTTACGCAATACATTTGTTTAAAGAGGAAAATCCGCAATAAATTAAATACCTACAAATACGCGAGACAAACTTCTCATTTGTACTTTAATTATTGACACAGAAGGTGCATATTTAGTCATGAGTCACTAATAGGTATATTTACTAGCATTTTATATTTCAGTGAAATTGAGTTAAATTATTTCTTAATTGTAATGCGTACGCGGTATGACTGCTGTGCTGAGGTCTCGGGGTCGAGTAAAGTGGTTTTTTTTTATTACGAAATACTTAGTATCTGTGATATGATAAGGACAGACCCTATCGCCATACCAGATACACTTCCAGACTCCGGGCTGATACTCAGCATTTCGTGATAGAAAAACCCAATATCACTTTATCCGACCCGGGACCGAACCTGAGACCTCAGCACAGCATTCGTATCGCGTACGCAATACAATAGGGTAGATGACTTAATTTTTTTATTATTTTAATGAATAAGTTACCCAAAACCTATCGCAGAAAGTATTTTATTAATCCGTCCACAAAAAATAAATAAGAAGTCATTCAAATTTGATGGAGGGGGCACTTGTCAAATAACAGACGACGCCAACTTTGAGGTCACCGTGGCACGCGCACTCACATACACGCGTGCGAGCGAGATAGTGAGATGTCCCCACTACGCGCCCACCTTTGCTCATACCGATATTTAAAATCATAATAGCGGGCTCATTTTTGAACCGATTTTGATTGTGTTTTAACAAAAGGGTTTCTTTTTCGTATAATTCTCTGTTGCATGTAAAATAATGTATAATATTCAACATAGGAAACTACCCTATTGTGCCACCGAGGAATTGTATTTAAAGTTGTCATGAAATTGCCAGTTGCCTTAAGACCACCCATTGCTCCTTACTGTATGATCCTTACTTTTAAGTTACTTTATTTAGTGTGAAATAAATAATATTTATCTATCTATCAAATGATGAACTACCTTCCAGGGCGGAGTGATAAAGGCGAAAGACAACGAGTTCCGAGACGTGGTGCTGCAAGCGATAGACGTAGGGTACCGACACTTCGACACAGCTTCCATCTACAGCACGGAGACGGGAATAGGCGAAGCTTTGCGGATGAAGATTGAAGGGGGGGGATTTAAGAGGGAGGACTTCTTCATCACGACTAAGGTGAGGTGTTTATTATCAAAAACCAAACGCCAATGCCAAACGGCAAAGTGACTGCACTACCGTAATGCATGATGGTAAGCGTAGTGTAGTCCATAAAACCAGAGTCACCAGAGTCATGCCGGCCTGTATACATGCTTCTTCATGCTTCTTTGACAGCCTCCGTGGCGCAGCGGGCGAGTAGCCGGCTGTGAAGCGAGAGGCCGCGGGTTCGATCCCCGCACCGAAATAAATGTTTGTGTGATCCACAATCATGACTGTTGGGTGTATTTATTTATTTATTATTCTTCCCTCTTCGGAGAGACGAACAAGGTGTTCGCCTAATGGTAAGCGACACGCCTGCCCATAAACAGAAGCAACACCACACAGAACTTTGAATTATAAAGCACTGCATGGCACTGAACTGCGCTCGTTACCCCGAGATATAAGATGTTAAGTCTCATAATATTCAGTAGTTCATTGGCTTCAATGTCCTTCAAATCAAAACACAACAGTGCTTACACACTGTTGCTTGGCGGCAGAAATAGACAAAGTAGTGGTACGAACTCAGACAGCCTCTCGCATACGAGGGACCTACCACCTTGGTTCGTATCTACTACATCTTAATATACTTAATATTTTTCTAATAATTTGAAGTACATTTTTATTTTTATTTTTCAGCTTTGGAATACTCATCATGAGAGAGGAAGAGTTCTCTTAGCTCTCAGGGAGTCCCTCGAGTGTCTTGGCTTGAACTATGTAGATTTATATCTAATGCACTGGCCTATGGGACTACACGTAAGTTTATTGTTACTATGGAAGAATTTTTTATTAGAGCCCAGTTAAGTGACTGCACTACACCTGATGGTGAGCGTAGTGCAGTGCAAATAAACCAGCGACCACCAACAAACAACGAGTTGATCGGTGGTCATCAGAATCATGCGGAACTGTATAGATGCTTCTTCACGCTCCGAAGAGGGAAGAAGGAAATCGAAGGGCCTGGGACAGGACAGGCGAATGACCGATGCTGGCACAGTGATACAAGGATTGTACCCTTATACCCGCTCCAACCAACCATCAAATCATGTCGCAAGCCCCTCGGGATAACCGGATATACACTGGCTGATCCTGGAACGCGATCTATACAAGGTGTGTGTGGATCAACAACTCCCAAGATACCGAACATAGGTTTTTAATTCTCATAATGTCCAGTAATTTCACTGGCTTCAGTGTCCGTTAAAACGAAAGACACCAGTAGGTACTTCGCACTGCTGCTTGGTGACAGAAATAGACAAAGCGGTGGTAACAACCTAGACGGCCTCTCGCGTACGAGGGACCTACCATCTTGTAAAAGTTTCGTTTTGTAACAGTTACATTATTATCATTAACTATGGTATCAACCCCCATGACCTACCACCTAGTGCTACACCCATGGTATTTACGTGTAGAGTGGTCAATTACCATCATATGTTTATTTGCTTTCAGGAGAACTACACACACTCCGACGTGGACTTCATGGAGACCTGGCGAGGGTTGGAGGATGTGCACAAGCTGGGCCTCGCCAAGGCTATAGGAGTCTCCAACTTCAACCTCGGTCAGCTCAAGAGAATCCTTCAGGAGGGTAGTGTTAAACCTTCTGCTATAGAAATCGAGGTATAATTTACTAATAAGAAGTTATACTTAATAGGGTACTTGACTATGTCTAACTTTATACATTATTTTATATGCAACGGAGAATAATAATGAAAAGAAACTGTTTTGAAAAAAAGGAAATTAAAGTCGGGTGAAAAACGAGGCCGTAGTTCATGTTTATAAATATTGGTACCCGCAAAAGTATTACTATCGCACTCACACGCGTGCATCGTAATGACGTGACCTGTTCTGTGACGTCACACGACATGTTGTGCATCCTTTTTCCGTCACTTGAGAATACCCTTCCAACAGATATAAACGGCTTCTAACTTATTTAATTTTCACTTGATTTATATGATTTTCGATAATGAATTTTCGGGAATGTAGCTTATTGATTAAAACAATAATAATAATGCTTGTACCACCAGGTAGGATATTCATATCCGCCCGGATAGCGACCACCATACACTTGGTGTTAAAACCTGCCATAGTGACCCACACACCTTGTATGGACCGCGTTCCAAGATCAGCCAGTGTATATCCGATTCTCCCGAGGGGCTTGTGACATGATGGTCTTCTTCCCTCTCCGGAGTGTGAAGAAGCATTTATACAAGCCGGCATGATTCTGATCACCACCGATAAACTCTTTGTTCGTCGATGGTTGCTGGTTTTCGGACTGCACTGCACTTACCATCGGGTGTAGTGCAGTCACTTTGCCGTGCTCGGATAAAAAAGCAATTTCGCGAGTTTTTTTTTGTGATTCTTATAGTAACCAGTTACAAAACATATTCCAGTTGCATCCACTAAACGTCCAAAAGGAATTGGTGGAGTACGCTCAAAGCCAGGGTCTGGTGGTGCTGGGGTACTCTCCGTTCGGTTCGCTGGTGGCGCGACACGGGGTGTGGACTCCAGGACCGAGGGTCAATGATACCACGCTGGCGTCGATAGCACAGAAATACCACAAAACTGTACCGCAAGTGGTGTTGCGGTGGGCGGTAAGTAATAAATAAATAAGTAATAAATAAATACACCCAACAGTCACACACATAGTCCTGACCCCACAGTAAGATACGAGTCTTGTGTCGTGGGTATCAGGAACTACGAGAGACTTTCGGTCTCACAACACCCAGATCCCGAGACAAATATTTGTGGATCACACATACATATGTCTTGGTGCGGGGATCGAACCCGCGGCCTCTCGCTTCACAGCCGACTACTCGCCAGCTGCGCCACGGAGGCTGTCAAAGTAATCGAGGGTTTATTTAGCGTACATGTTGGGACGAGCTGGCTACTCGCAAGTTAGCATCGTCGTCTTGTCATTGAATCAAATAAGACAAAATTGCCTGATTGGCGGTAGAAATAGAATAAGCGGTGGTACCAACCCAAACGGCCTGACTACGACTTAGTTATACATATCGACCGAAAATAAATCGTTCATTGACAATAAACTCGATATATTGATAAATATGATATTTATAACAATGCCTTGGTAGCGCAGTTGTATTGCGTACTCGGTACGACTGCTGTGCTGAGGTCTCCGGTTCAATCCGGGTCGGTTAAAATTATATTGGATTTTTCTATAACAAAATGCTCAGTATCAGCGCGGAGTCTGGAATTGTGCCCGGTATGGCGATAGGCTCGCCTCCTATCACATCATGGGACGGAAATATGCTCGGCGAAATGTGGGTTGCACCTTCGCCTACCCTTTCGGGGATTACGGGGTGAATGTGTATGTACGTATAATAATAAAATCAATAATATATTCTACATATACAGGGTTATTTTTAAAACACCAGCAACCTCGCAGGGGTAGATTCCTAAGGTTATAAGCTACTACTTTTGTTCTACGACTTTTGATAATTTGTTAGATTTTATTTTCATACAAAAATAAGTATTCATTTTATTTCCGTCTTGATTGTTACAACGCGCATCGCAGATTACGTAAACAAATACGCGAAGCGTGGGGAACCGGGCTAACTCCTTTGAAGGTCAACGCTCGCTCAGCTGAGCGGCGCCTTTGAGTCGCGCGCGCACGCCGCGCCGCATACTACGAAGAAAAACACGACACAACAAAAACTTGTAAAATCATTTTTTTAAAATAAACTCCTTTGCAAAAAAAACGGGCACCTTACACACACACTTTACCTTAGCTTTTCTATGGGTAAATATTATTATATTTTTAGTATGTCATTAGCTTGGATGACTAGAAATTTCTTATTATCAATGAGAATCTAGTTTTTTAACACTTTTATCCTGGTATCGGTGTTTTAGTCAATGTAAACAGAGAGCCGTGTTAAAATGGACATTTTTATGGGTATAATGAAATTAAGACTACGAGTATTTTTATGGTATTTTAATAAAAGAGACATTAAAAAATAAAAATTAATAACGAGTATGACCTCCTCTTGCAGCGATTACGGCATGTAATCGTCTTGGCATGCTTCCCACCAGGCTTTTGATGGTGTCCTGTGGAATGTGTTCCCACTCAGTCGAGATTACACGTTTAAGCTCTCTGATGTTTTGTGGAGGTGGTTGGACAGATCGTACTCGCCTTTTTAGGAGGTCCCAAACGTGCTCAATGGGGTTAAGGTCGGGGCTCCGCGCTGGCCAATCCAAACGACGAATACCGACCTCTTGCATATAAGCATCTACGTCGCCAGAACGGTGGGCCCGAGCATTATCGTCCATGTAAATGGCATCTTCACCAATTACAGTCAGTGCGGGTTGTGCATTTTGAGAAAGGATTTCTGTTATGTACCTATGCGCATTTAGTGAGCCATTTTCTATGAATACTATCTCGGTACGATAGTTGGAAGTTACGCCCGCCCAAAACATAACGGACCCTCCACCATAAGGGGTGATTTCTTCAAAACACACATCGGCATAGCGTTCCCCTGGTCTTCGTAACACTCGCCGACGTCGGTCCTCACCATGCAGACAAATTCGAGCCTCATCGGAGAAGAGTACGCTACTCCAGTTACCTGGTGTCCAAGATAGGCAATTTCTAGCGAACCTCAACCGCGCAATCCGGTGCTCACGGAGTAACTTGGGGGCCCGCGCTGGTCGTCGACTACGTATATCAGCAGCTAAAAGTCTTCTCCTCACAGTCCATAGGCTAACTTGTGCTCCTCGTACCTCTTCAAGGTTTCTTTTGAGGTCTATGTAACTGCATTTGCGGTTCCTCAGCGCCTGAGTCACTAAAAAGCGATCGTCTCGCGGCTGTGTGCAACGTTTTCTCCCAGAACCTTGCCTTCTCTGAACGGAACCTGTCTCTTGGTATCGAGTCCAGGTTCTTTGTACGGTTGAACGACTCACGTTTAACCGCTGTGAGACGTAACATTGGCTACACCCCTCTTCCAGCAGCGCTATAATTTTACTAGCTCTCATTGCTTTTTCTGCCATTACGATAGACACAAAGATATCTGTTTTAAGTCACAATAAGGCAGAATTATGCGATAAACATAAATTGTTGTACTAAAAATAACGAAAAGTTACTTTTAGTTGCTTGATAACCTTTTAACCGCAAACCCGCGAAAAGTGTCACAAAATGAAAAAGGGATTAATAATTTAAAAAACAAAAGTTTTGAATTTGTAATGAACTTTTTTTTATACCCAGACTCTTTATTAAGTGCCAGTAACATAGTTTGGCTATTAAAACCTCTGAAGAACTAAATTATTACCAATAATGTTAAAAAATCAAACCCGCCCGTTTTTTTTGCAAAGGAGTGTATATTGAGTTATATCCAAACTCGTAGAACAAAAGTTGTTCCGTATGGGGACAGCTATCTACCCCTGCGAGGTTGCTGGTGTTTTAAAAATAACCCTGTATACACATTTCCTTACCTTTAAAATCCTTATAGATTATTGTTAATTTGCCCTACTCCCTCCTGCCCTTGTCCGGATTTCCATATCCCCCACCCTAGTCCGTGAATCCCTACATTTAAGGATCCGCTCACTCTTCCCATGCTTGTTGGTGTGCCTTTTCCTGCCAGCCTATAGCGCGGCGGTTATTCCAAAGTTCCCATAATCTTAAGTTAGTCTTATTAATGACTAGTTCTGTACTTGATTTGTCATAAGCGCTTTCTTAGCCTACATGATGAATAAAGATTTTGATTCCAGGTGGAAAGAAATATAATACCATTACCGAAGACGGTAAACATGAAGCGACTTGAAGAAAACATCAATATCTTCGACTTCACACTGGAGAAGGACGAGGTCGACAGGATTAGCGAGTTCGATTCCGGCACGCGGTACACGCTGCCCTCGTTCTGGCAAAACCACCCTTACTACCCGTTCGAGAAGGTCGAAAACCCCATACCAGACCCGTTTTTGTCTAAGAGTTCACAGTAAAGGATTTATTTATTTTTTGTGGGTTTCATTTATTATCCATGGCACTGACTGCACAAAAGTTAAGTCCAAATATACATCGTTGTCATTGCGTCCATTCACTGTCGGCATAATTGTGCGGCGCAACGTGCTTTTTAACACATGTTACAGAAAGATTTGGCTTGTAGTTATTACGACCGGCCCTAAACCAGAATTCAACTGGTCAATGTGAGTGACTGTTTGTAACCCAGTATTATGTTTTGTCATAAAGGCACAGTTGGATGCAAATACGCAATATCATTTCTATTCATATTCATCCCCCATCAAGTAAAAATTCAAATATAAATTTAGCAAAATAAAATCATATTTTGCTAAATTCATTTAAGGAGGTTAAATTCCATATTGGAACGAAATTCCTTACGGCAGGCTTGGAGGGGATAGGGATTTCGTTGCGTGACCGAACTGAAAAAAATGTGATAGTAAAACCGTAAGAAAAATGCGTGGAAAAATGCGTGGAAAAAATGCGTGGAATAAAAGCGTTAAATGAGAAGTGCGCAGGCGCGACAGTCGCATAACCAGCCAGCGTTAGTTCCTTTTTTAAAATAAAATCCAACTAACAAATAAAAAATAAATTTTAATGAATTCGAATTAGGAATAGTGTACAAAATTTAAATATATATATATAAATTAAGAATAATGTAAATAAGAAAAAATATGTATTTTATTGTAAAAAAACGTGGGGTGCTTTTTAAGACATTATCAAAATGATGATCCTTCTACTCATATCTGTCAATAAAATATTTTTATAACTATTGACACCATGCACCCCACGCTTTTTTTACAATAAAATACATATTTTTTCTTATTTACACTATTCTTAATTTATATATATATTTTTAAATTTTGTACACTATTCCTAATTCGAATTCATTAAAATTTATTTTTTATTTTTTAGTTGGATTTTATGTAAAAGCGTGTTTTTTAGTTTTTTTAAACTATTATTTATTTTTAATTTTTTAGTTTTATTTTCTATAAAAAGGTGTATTTTCATTTTTTTTTATCATTTATTTTTTTTCTTTCTGTTTTTATTTTTTTTACCATTTTTTGAAGTGAAACTTCTTTCGAATCTTTGTGATTGGAAAATTCGCTGAAACGTAAAAATGTCACGAAGGAGGTATGAAAGAAACAAGTTATACGAATGGCTTGTTTAACAAGCCATTTGTAAAACTGTACCCGATCAATCGTACAACACCCATAGTTCATACAAAGCGTCGGAGGTAATGATTCGCTGGAGAATCTTGACATCGCGATGTAGATGTGCCAGTGGCGCCATCTCTTGATTTTTTCTTGTTTTATTTTAATGTGTCATGTAGACTATAATCCAATGTTCTATTATATTGCTGCCACTAATTGTAAATAATATAAAAAAGCGTGTTAAAAAAAGTGTTTTGCGAACATCCCTTACTACTGAAGTAATTTTAATAACAGTTGTAGGTAATAAATTTGTAATTTATAACAATTATTCAATGAAATATTTAAGGAAGTTTTAATTTTTACAATATTTATTTATTTTGTTCTAAACTCGTATCAAAATAACACAACAAAACAACCAGCGCCACCTTTATTGCATTTAAGCTACAAGTTGACAAGAAAAAATCATGGATGGCGCCACTGGCAAATCTACATCGCGCTGTCAAGATTTTATCCGACGTTTTGAAGTAGGTCAAAATCACGTTCAAAGACAAGTTACAGACAAACCTACCAACATACAAACATACATACGTCTGAAGCTAATAAAAGCGTGTTAAAATTCATTCAGCCAGTTATAGTTGAAGTATTTTTATATCTCCTTCGATTTTTAAAAGATTACGCTAGCTCGTTATTATTTATAACTAGATGACCCGGTGAACTTCGTATCACCTACATATATTTGTGTAAAATATGTCCTGTCCCTGTCCTGTCCCCGTCCTGTCCCCGTCCTGTCCTATCCTTTCCTATCCTGTCCTGTCCTGTCCCTGTCCCTGTCTTGTCCTGTATTGTCCTGTCCCTGTCCTGTCCTGTCCTGACCCTGTCCTGTCCCAGTCCTGTCCTGTCCTATCCTGTTCTGTCCCTGTCCTGTCCCTGCCCCTGCCCTGTCCCTGTCCTGTCCTGTCCCTTTCCTATCCTGTCCCTGTTTTGTCCTGTCCCTGCCCTGTCCCTGACCTGTCCCTATCCTGTCCATTTCCTGTCCCTGTCTCTGTACTGTCCTCTCCTATCCTGTCCTGTCCTGTCCCTACCCTGTCCCTGTCCTGTCCTGTCCTGTCCCTGTCCTGTCCCTTTCCTGTCCCTGTCCTGTCCTGTCCCTATCCCTGTCCTGTCCTGCCCCTATCCTGCCCCTGTCCCTGTCCTGTCCTTTCCTACCCTGTCCCTGTCCTGTCCTGTCCCTGTCCTGTCCCTGTCCCTGTCCCTGTCCTGTCCCTGTCCTGTCCTATCCTGTTCTGTCCCTGTCCTGTCCTGTCCTGTCCTGTGCCTGCCCTGTCCCTGTCCTGTCCCTTTCATGTCCCTTTTCTGTCCCTGTCCCTGTCCTGTTCCTGTCCCTGTACTGTCCTGTCCTATCCTGTTCTGTCCCTATCCTGTCCCTGCCCTGTCCCTGTCCTGTCCCTGTCCTGTCCCTATCCTGTCCATTTCCTGTCCCTGTCTCTGTACTGTCCTCTCCTATCCTGTCCTGTCCTGTCCCTGCCCTGTCCTGTCCCTGTCCCTGTCCCTGTCCCTGTCCCTGTCCCTGTCCCTGTCCCTGTCCTGTCCCTGTCCTGTCCTGTCCCTGTCCTGTCCTGCCCCTGTCCCTGTCCCTGTCCCTGTCCCTGTCCCTGTCCCTGTCCTGTCCTGTCCTACCCTGTCCCTGTCCCTGTCCTGTCCTGTCCTGTCCTGTCCTGTCCTATCCTGTCCTATCCTGTCCTGCCCTGTCCCTGTCCTGTCCTGTCCGACCGGTCATCACGGCAAGCTTTGCAACGCCAACAATCCGGTTTATACCTGCGCTTATATATGTTTCACATAAAAAAGACTTCAAGTGTTTCATACCCAGGAACAGTTTGTACTGGAAAATTAAGTTGTTTTTTTAATGTTTTCCTTAACTTATTATTTATGTTACTCATTTTTTCTCACCGGGTAAACCTTCCCTGAACTTCCACAAATATTTCAAGATCAGAATTAGCCAAATCGGTACAGTCAGTCTCGAGTTTTGGCGAGACACACGCACAGCGATTCATTTTTATATATATAGATTACATAAGTTGATAAAAAATGCTATACAATAGCTTTACCGCGGCAGTCTCCGAGTGCCACACGTCTTTTTTTTATTTCTATTTTTCTATTCTATTTCTATGTAATTTTGTGTTGTCAAACAAAAATAAAGAGACATAATATTTTGTTATTTTAGTTGATAATTTGATTTTTTTGCAATTTGTGTCGATTCTACAATAAGCCGAAGGAACTTCGTTCCAACCTGGTGTCCCACGACACACACCAATTTTTTTTATTTCTATTTTTCTATTCTATTTCTATGTAATTTTATGTTGTCAAACAAAAATAAAGAGACATATTTTGTTATTTTAGTTGATAATTTGAATTTTTTGCAATTTGTGTCGATTCTACATTAGCCGAAGGAACTTCGTTCCTACCTGGTGTCCCACGACACACACCAATTTATTTTCCTGTGTCTGATTGGTTTGTATAAATAAAACAAGTATATTGGTTACGGCAAGTTAATAGTATTATTTAATTACATGCTACACACATAATTACATTGTTCATTAAATCATTGTTTGTAGTTCGCAGCGGGACACCACCGGGGTTGAACCTTAGACACTCTGTTACCCTCTAAGTACCGCCTACTTTATAACAATTCATAAATTAAATGCACTTCAAATAGCATTGCCTTTACTATCCAATGAAAGTGATTTCAACCGAAATCGATTACAATGTAAACGATGAGCGATAATTATTAAATAATTCGTGATTTTAATCTACTAAAATCGATTTCAGTTAACAAATGTTTCCAAAAAAAAACAAACATTTGCTCTTTCTTACAATCGAGTAAGCATTTTTTTTCACAACAATAATTTGATTCATCGATATCAAACAAACACACCCGTAACTTCAAGGCACAGTAATTCGGAAAAATCATACTAAATTAGCTTTTCACAAAATAATTCATTCCAGTGAAAGCTATTTAAAAATAAAACATGCAATGAAATAACGTGGCATTGGACTTCACATTTTATAAAATATATCGATTAAAATAATTTTATTCGATTTAACAAATTAAAATTTGAGTACTACAAACGTACTTTAAATAACATTCATAAAACGGATGCAGTGTAAATAAAATCTTGTGACGTCATAACATCAATTACTGATAATTATTCTGCTATAATTGATTTTAAAATCATTATAATCTTCATTAAAAAATTAAAAACTGGCAGTCTCTTGAACATGTCTCTTGCTGTGAATCAATGTGTTTTAACTAATCATTATTTTGTCCCTTTCTTGCTTGCCTCAAATAATTCGAGAATGAAAAAGACAAAGTACACAATGACTAATGTATGAATGCACAAATACAATAATCTGTATAACTGTACTCACATGCTAAGTGCATTGAAATTTGAAAACGTGTCTTGTGACGTCATACGACACCACGTTTGATAAATATGAACTCTCCATCACCGTAAATAAAATATAGCATCGAAATAAATAAAAGTGTTTTAAAAATCATTTATGCAGAAAACGCACATAAATTTAAAGTTTAAGGGATTCGCCTTAATTTTAAGAAATTCAAGCGTATCTAACGAGGCCGATATACCTTTTTACTTATTTTTAACACATCTTATTATAAACATTTTAAAATGGAACGGTGACGACGGATACACTTCAGTTCCGTTGTAACATGCGGGACCCTAAAGTTTGTACTTTGTGGCAGGATTAACAACGCATGAACTTAACAAATCTAATGGGGGTCTATGACCCAAAAGAAAAAGAACATTAATTATTAATTAATAATGCATGCGTCGTCGTTTTATCATTTATATTCTTGCAAAGGAATGCCCATATTTCAGACCATATATTCTGACCTCATACGCAACGCCAGAGGTAACCAGAGGTGCAACTAAATTATTTATATTGCACTATAGGACAGGGGTACAAATGTAAAAAAAAACAGAAATACATTTAGATTATCCATCCTGGGCCATCCCCAAAAAATCCATCGGTTTTACAGGCGCAGTACACTTCTACTAAGGCCAATGAGCCAATCGATTAATAATAGTAAACAGTGATCATACGTCATTTCGATTGCCATAACAACAAATCCTTTGTTTCTGCCTGGCATTGTTCAGGGTTGGTGTCAGAAGCCGCTTTTTTACTTAGATGCCTCCATCTCGCCCGATTTTGAGCAACCTCCGTAGTGTAAGGATAGACTTTCATGTCAACCTTTAATACATGAAGTCAGCACTTTTTGGGTCGTCCGTATCGTACACCCGGTACGAACTGGCACATGCATTTCACATCCAACCTTACCCCCCGAGGTATAATGAATATAATCAACAACATTAACATTACAATATAACAAAACGTTATGTACTCCAATCCCAACGTTTTGAACCCCCTTCTCATAGTTCCCAAGTCCCTCCCAGCAGTGTCCGTACCGGTAACAAACGTATTAAACATCAGTTCATTTCATATTAAGGCGCCATTTGCGCCACAACACACGATCGTGGAGTGCGAAGCGACTCTTAATTGTACAGGGTGGGCCATTATTATACAGCATGTTTAATTTTCGCACAAAATATTTTAATATAGTTTAAAGACGTCAAAGCTATATATAAGTTAATTTTGGAAATTCAATTATATATTTTGTACATACGGTCAGCGTAGACTGATGGAATGACAGCGAATACACAATTCGGTAAAAATTAAAATTGTTAATAATAAATAAATGTATAATAATTGTATTCATTATAAAGACCTTATGTATTTTATTGCAAAGGCCGGCAAACGAGTAAACGGGTCACCTGGTACGTGATCTTTACATCCCATGAACATCCGCAACGGTTGAGGAATCATGGCACTGCCGACTTTAAAGAAAAGAAATAATTAAGGGATTGGCAATAGGAGGGGGATTTGGGCTTTCGGTCCTTACCCATGCGATGAAAGGATAAAACTGAGCGCGTCGTTTCCAATGCTCGATATATTTTGCTAATGACAGCCATATGTCGAAGCCTACTCGATTGGGTTTCAATTGTCAGCGAGTTTAATCTCGGCGGCCACTCCGTTTGTCTACGGTGACCAACGCGCCCTACCATACTTTTTTTTTGAAACAACGTGATATTAAAGCAAATATTCTTATTTCGATTCATTCACTCATAGAATAGCTTTGACATGGCTATTATTGTATTTCAGAATTAAAATTGTGTGAATTTAAAAAAGGGCACGGAATGTGTAGGAAACAAATGAGAAGATAAATCTTCAATTTCCACCACAACGCCCATCCTAATTTAGAATTACGACTTTATTGTATGTGTAGTTAATGTACCCCTCGCTCGCACTCAACAATCGTCCTCTCCCCCTCCCCCACCCCCTCTGACGGTCCCCTTCACTCCCCCTCGTCCCGTGGTGGGGTGGACAGGCCGCGCGACGACGAGCGGCTCAGTTCAGATCCGTGGGTCACTGGCTGTTCGCAAGCTCATCCATTCTGCATCTGCGAACATCGAACCATTATTAAATATGACAGAAATTAATGTTTTTTTTAATAAATGACACCAAACAGTCTCACACATAGCTTACTGTGGGGTAAGCCCCACAGTAAGATACGAATCTTGTGTCGTAGGTTTAAGGAACTACGAGAGATTTTCGATCTCACAACACCCAGACCCGAAACAAATATTTGTGGATCACGCAATCATTTGTCTTGGGGCGGGGATCGAACCCGCGGCTTCACGTTTCACAGTCGGCTACTCGGCCACTGCCCCACGGGGATTGTCAAATGTTGACAAACCTATATGCCACATTAAGCTCCTTTGTTTTTCAGCATAATAATTTCAAATGTATGTTAAAGCGTGTAACGTTGGGGTCATTCCATATAAAATCAAAAAAAAAAAAATTCCCGACTAATTTTAGATTTTGGTGTAACTTTGAGAAACTCTACTCTAGGGTCCCAAATAACAAAATTTATACGAGTTTGATTTTTACAAGCGCTTGTTTCTGCCTATTTAAATATAGACTTTTAAAAATCGATATTTTTAAACCTTATCAACTTTTGCTGTGATTTTTTTCTATTTGAAGCTATCTGGATGATAAAGACGGAATTCACAGTGGGAAAGATAGTAGTTTAAGTGTAAATGAGGATAATTGGCTCGGACGATCCCTTTGAATAATAGCAGCATGCTGAAAATGAGTGTTTTTTAATCATTTTTCGTGAATTTTAATCGACTCTAGCGTCTTAACTGTTGAGAATTAAAAACTCATGCTCCGCGGGAATTAAGTATACCTATCATAGACAAAATTCAGCCACAAGTTGACTTGAGCAGCCCACTCTTCATAGAAAAAAACTTTGCTTTAAATTTTGGAATTTTAAAAAATCCCAATTTTCCGGTTATGAAACGAACGTGTTGACTGCGAGATAAAAATCTGATACTCACAGAATCTACTGTTTTTACCTTCAACTTAAAATTACTACATCACTTGTTTTGTTATTTTCATGTTTACTCAATTTTTTATTTAAATATTTTTTTTTTATTTTTTTTGTTTTTTTTTAATTTTCTTTTTTTAGTTTTAATCCATTAGTAAAAACGTCCAGATTTTTGCTGTGAAAAAAAAAACGGCTCGTACATGCACTAAACACTAAACAACAGCTGTTGAAGTAATTCAGTAGTTCCCTTCATAAATCTATATTCGCAATTGCAGTCAAGCTTAGACCGGTATAAAGACTGGCGAGGTCTACATAAACTTGCGAACAACGAGGGTAATGATTGAAATAAAATTAATTTAAACGGATTTTACCACGTTTTTTTTGGTCCCGGTGTTTCACAGGGCGAATTGCCAGTCCTTCCAAAAGATAAACCACGATAAAATCCTTTTAAATTAGTTCTATTTGCGTAAACATAAGAAATCATGAAGGATAATGAGTGGTTACCTGACGGCCATCTCGGCGACCTCGAGGCTCGGGTAATCCAACTCCTTCACCAGGCACAACACAGCCGACAACAAGTTTGAGTTCTGAAAACAACATCACCTGTTTAAGAACGATTTTTTTATTCATCCTGACAAGTCAAATTGACTACACTGCACCAGACGTTAGCAGTGTAAATATAATGTCGAACGTCAAGAGACTTTGGGTTATTGACGATCGGCAGAATTATGCCGGTCTGAAAGTACTGGATATACACTGGCTGACTTGCAAACGCTAATCGCCTGAACGAGCCACTATAGCGGGGTTTTCACCATGTATACGGCCATCCAATCGGGTAAAAAAATATCAGCTACCCTCCACCAACAAAGCATAGAAGTTAGTGAGGTTTGAATTACATCCTTATATCCCTGTGCATGCATCGGTCATTCGCCTGTCCTCTGTCGCAGGCCGTCGATTTGATTCTTTCCTCATCGAAGTGTGAAGAAGCATTTATACAGGTCGACATGACCATCAATTAGCTCATTGTTTGTCGGTGGTCGCTGGTACCATCAGTAGTAGTAGAGACTATCCCGCCCACACACCCGCCACTGTAACTCCTGTGCACCAGGATCAACAGTGGCACGCATTTTTGTCGACACCGAGCAGTGAAGCTCGGCGAGTCTCTAGGAATGTCTAAATCTTTGTCCCGCAACGAATTTAATCAGATAGGAGGTTAGGGAGGAGTTGGAAATATTAATTGTCCACTTCCCTCCATAGCAAAGCGGGAGACAAAATAATGAATTGAAGAGGTATTAACCTCAAGTGTAAGGATATTTACAACTGGAGAAGTCAGATGTAAAGCACTACGGATGTCGTTAAGTGGGTCCTATCAGCTACAGTCTACAGCTGTACTGTAGTCATTGTCACTGCCGTAGTCGGATAAATAAGCATGACTGACCCTGGCGACAGGCCTGCGCGTGAACCCTCTATGCTCGGCCATCACTGCGGAGGGGTAGTCGCGGTCGCGCGCGCGCTCCGCCTCCCACGCCTCGCCCCGCGCACCACCCCCGCCACCGCCCCCGCTCACCTGCTGGAACGACTCCGACCTGCCACAACACACGTGCAACCAAACATGTATCCAACCACTCACTTAGCAGAGGCATGGGCACCCTCACACCGACAATCATTTTTTCATAGCATAGGTCGGAAGACGAGAAAGTGTCGCGCGTTATTAAAATTGGTGGTGGTCCCTCGTATTTGTTAAATTAAAACACGAGGTGAGTAGGTACCTCGTATGCGAAGGGCCGTCTGGGTTGGTACCACCGCTTTGTCTAATTGTAAGAAAGAACAGTGTGTAAGCACTGTTGTGTTTTGGTTTGAAAGACATTGAAGCCAGTGAAATTACTTGGAATTATGAGACTTAACAACCTATGTCTCAGGGTGACGAGCACAGTTCAATGTCATACAGTGCTATGTAATTCAAAATTCTGGGTGGTATTGCTTCTGTTTATGGGCAGGCGTGGCACTTACCATCAGGCGAGCGCCTTGCTCATCGTCATTCAATCAATAAAAAATAATAATGCGGTCATGAAAATTCATGGAAGCGTCATTTAGCTACGCTTTTATCGATTCATAATCCATTATTAGTTAATTTCTGACCTGTCCGGCCTCTCGTAGTACGGCTCGTGGTACTGGTGTGGTGGGGATGAGACGCCGCCAGCTCGCGGCTCACCACCGTTCGTACTGTACCGACAGTCACCGTTCGACGAATATGAGTAGTCCTGCAACACACGGCACACGTGTTCACATAAGGTCTGATTTAAAATAAGCCAGGCAATAATAAACCTTACGGCACACAACATAGAGTGGTACGAAGATTGGTGGACGCATGTCATTTCAGATTACAAAAAAATGGACCCCCTATCCTATAAAAATAAATGAAGCGATGACGGTCGAAAACGTACATTTTTTCAATAGCATAGAACCAGCAAACGAGCAAGTGAGACACCTGATGGTAAGTGATCTCCACTCTCCATTCGCTGATCTCTCCGTCGGGATCAAAATTAATAAAAAGCAGCGATAAAATACGTTTAAATTTGTTTTATTTCTATTTATTCGCGTAAACATAAGAAATCGTCATTTAAAATATTACTAGTAAATTCAGATTCGCCCCTTCGGTATGTGAACGTAAATATTGAACAATTTATTTGCATTTGTAACACAGCTTAAATAGTGTAACAATACATTTAGGATCAGTGTATAGATAGATTTATGGTAATTTTAGTATCTGTGTACTAAACAAGCGTTAGTGGTTGGTTGTATACGATTTATTACTGGATAGCGTATCGATACTCGATAGTACAATGAAGAATGATGTGACAGTAATGCGTTGAAGCGTATTGATGTTTGTACTGTGTTTTCAAAATCCTATACATTAAAAATAAATTATAGTAACGCGTAGGCGAAGAAATTTCTTGAGTGATTTTATAAACTCTGTCATATGAGCCTGCGCCGCAACCACAGATAATGGTAGGGGAGCCCAAGCGGGGATTTCGGGATTTACTAAAGCGCGACAGATTAATATACAGGGGGATACCTTGTACCCGGTTAAGTACCTCCACAAAACATGAGGCCCATATACAGGGTTATTTTTAAAACACTGACAACCTCGCAGGAGTAGATTCCTAAGGTCATTTGCTACTACTTTTGTTCTACGACTTTTCATAATTTGTTAGATTTTATTCTCATACAAAAATAATTATGAATTTAATTTCCGTCTTGAAAGTTACCTACGCTCTGCGCGTATCGCAGATTACGTAATACACGCAGCGCGCGCGTCAGTTCAATGACCGGCCGCGCCGTATCGATCGATAATACCTACATCCAGCCGTCAGCTGACGTACGAACACAAACACTACACAACAAAAACTTGTAAAATCATTTTTTTTCTTATGTATTGAGTTATGTCCAAACTCGTAGAACAAAAGTTGTTCCTTATGGGGTCAGCTATATGGCCCTGCGAGGTTGTCAGTGTTTTAAAAATAACCCTGTATAAGGCCGCCCGTGAAGGATACAGGATCAGATTAGTAAAAAAAAATTGACCATCAGAAATTCTCGAGCGCGTCAGATTAGGTAGGGTGAGTTAATTACATCCTAAAAAGTGTATATTCCACTAATCTGACAATTTGAGAGTGACGTAAAAAAAGCGGAGGGCAACAAAGTTGTAAAAAAAAAACGTCATCTCGACATTCTCGAGCGTAGCTAAATTTTTTTTTATTTTGAAGGAAATCATTCAAGAATAATGAAAAATATATAATCTGACGATTACCGCAAGCCGAAATAACAAAAATTCGTCGATAAAGTTAAATGCGTGCAGTTGCGTGATGCCTACATTTCCTTCTCCGCGTTTCTATTCCTCTCTCACTCTTTCTCTATCTATTACTCTCTCACTCCGTCCCCACTCTGGTTTCTGTTGCCATGACGCCATCATTGATCATAAAGACTCGTTCGTGGCATACTGTTTACAACGTGTTTGCAATATAATTTTTGGAATAACTTTTAACCGGCTTTATCGATCAACTTCAAAAACTAATCCGCCTTTGAGCTTGAAAAACCACGTCGATCGCCACCAAGCTGGTCAAAAGCGGTTGATTCGTTCGAGAGATATCGTGAACGAAAGAAACCCGAAAAAGTGTTTTTTCGGGATTACTCCGAAATTTGTGGTTCGATCAATTAAAATTGCAAAATTACTTATGAGGATGATAAAACTGCGTCGAATGCCGCCAACCGCGTGAAAATCGGTTGATCCATTCAAAAGTTATTGCGGTTTGAAAATTCCAAAAATAGTGTTCTATGAAACTTCTATCAGACTTTCGAGCTGGGAGAGCTCAAATGCATAGAAATATTATTTCTTTGAACTCAGCGAGCTCAAAATATCACATAAATTATATTTTGAGCTCAAAAACGTCATAAGTACAATTTTAAGAGCCCAGGAATGGAATTAGCGGGAAGTTGCAGGGATGGCCTTAAAGGTGAACCGTTTTTCTAATTTTTTTTGTCAGATCAGGCCAATCCCTCTAGATAATCGTCAGATTATGAGACAGTACGTTTAGAACATAAAGATGAACTATATATATCTTAATCTGACGCGCTTGAGTATTTCAAAATGGCGAATTTTTTTAGCACATTATGAAAATGGCCGCGAGTTTGCGTCCCATCGAAATCTTCAGATTAGTGAATGAGAGCTTTTTTTTGGTGCACTTAACACTCCCTTAGAAAATCTGACGCGCTCGATTATTTTTTTTTTTTTTCATTTTCAACTCTTAAATACAACCACCCGCATCATGCAAACGATCAGATTAACATACGCACATTATTAAAAATACGTAGGGCATTGATGCTATCAATATCTGACGCGCTCGAGGATGTCCATGCAACAGTTTTTTTTTACATATTTAAAAATCTATAGCCGCTTCCCCCTCCGATGTAAAGGTATATATCATATAACATTTTTTTCTTCATATCATCTAAGCTTTGCATCCCAATAGGTCTCTACGACGCTCGAGTAAATCCCCATTTAGCATCGTGGGCTCCCCTACTATAAATAGTATACTAGATATAATGATTATTACTTTGGCGGTGGCGCTGTTGTATTGCGCACGCGGTACGACTGCTATGCTGAGGTCCCGGGTTCGATCCCGGGTCGGGTTAAAGTGATATTGGGTTATTCTATCACGAAATACTCAGTCTAAAATTGTATGGCGATAGACTCGCCACCTATCACATCATGGGACGGAAACAAACCTGGCGTAATGTAATATGTCGATTTTTAAAGGAACCAAGCGTGCCAATTTTGATTAAGTAAACTGACGTTGTCTTCACGTTACATTTAGACTCAATAGCACGCGTTGTCATGTTGCGCTGTATTTTTTAGTTAATCGTATTACGCGACAGGAGAACGATGTCTATTATCTGTTGTCTGTGGTCGCTCCGTTGGCAGTCCTATCATACTTCGGCTCCCGCGCGTTATGTAATATGCACGCTCGTCAATTAATCATTATGAGTAATTGTATGATTTTATTATGTATCTATTGTCATTTAGCTTCTCAGTTCCCTGAGGAATATGAATTATATGTGTATGTCATGCACCAATGGTCGAAATAGACGCCGTAAGTACTTCAGTTTGTATGAAAACCAAACGAAATAATTTTACTACACTGATATCACAGCGGTTGGTTTTTTTTATATATAGCATACACCGGCAAACGAGCAAGTGGGTCACCCGATGGTAAGTGATCTCCACCTCCCATGCACGCCCACGACACTAGTAGAATCATAGGCGCGTTGCCGAGCTCAAAGAGAAGGGATAATTAAAGGATTGGGAAGAGGGAGATTGGGGACCCGGATATCGAAAAGGAGGGGGATTTGGGCCCACGGATATCGGTGTAGGCCGAGATGTCGGCACGCTAAATAGGTACACATACGGCGTCTATCAAGACCATTAGTCTGTGTTGTGTGTATGAATGTGTGCGTGTGAGAGCGACGTACCTTGACGCAGTGCGCGGAGAGCGAGTGCCGCAGCGCATGGGTGTCGTGAGCTCGCGCCTGCACAACAACACGCTCAGCTGGCCCCCTCACGCCCCCTCGACGCCCCCCAGCGCGGGGGGCCTCGCGGTAGAGGGCGTGCGGGCGTACATTATCATCGGACGTTTGATGATCGTAATGAACGAGATAATCAGAATTGTTATTTTTCAAAATCATAAACATTCTAGTTTTGTTTCCAATATTTTTTTAATGTCTCGATACAGATATAAACAATGAAGTACATCGATGGTATTTACTTAAAATAATAATAACTAAAAGTGCACCACATAGTCTTGTATCTCTCTACACATTCAATACACGAGCATCAAACCGTCCGATAAAATTGAGAACACAACAAACGTCGTCGATTGTGTTGGCGGTATTCCGGCTGACGCGTTAGTCCGCAGTAAGAGCGTGTACACACGTGGCGTATTTGTAGCGCGTATAAACTCGCAACGAAACGCATCGACTGATTTACCAAAATTTTCGCGAATGGCGCGATAACCTCAATGTAGTAGCTGTAGAGAGTATAAACATACTGCCGAGACTATCAAGTATATCTGGATGCAAATACGCAGTAACATTGAAATGTTCCACCCAAATCAAGTAAAAATTGTGATATCGATTATATTTTACTAATTTCATTATATTTAAGTAAGTTAAAATCCGTATTACATATGTGAAACATTTCCCATGTACGGTTATGCAAAATAGAACTTTAAATTTATTTAAAACTACATTTTCTAATACGTCTCGGGGTTTCAGCGACCCACTAACCTAACCTAACCTGACAAGGTGCCGAAAAAAGCGATAACCTGATCGGATTAATAAACAATATGTTCTTTATTGGTACAATGTACATAATCTACAATCTACTACAGAATAGTACGTATTATGTTTTATAATAACGTCGCTGGTATCATACGCGCGTATACGCGATTCAAACACGCCAAGTGTGTAACCGCCATAAGCATGACCATGGTGCGTCGTCTCGACTGGTGGCATTACACTACGGCCGCTAAGAAATGATGACTATGTTGTGTTCGCTGGTTATATAAATGAATGAATGAATGAATTTGAATTATGAAGCACTGCATGGCATTGATCTGCGCTCGTCACCCCGAGACATAACATGTTCAGTCTCATAATGCCCAGTAATTTTAATGGCTTCAATGTCCTTCAAACCGAAACACAACAGTGCTTACACACTGTTGCTTGGCGCCGGAAATAGACAGCGCGGTGGTACCAACCCAGACGGCCTCTCGTATACGAGGGACCTACCACCTTGTGAATGAATACACACAGGATATAACCAGTGAACACTCCTTTAATATGAATCACTATAGTGTTATGAACGAACTAATTCGACTAACTAAATAGCTACGTTTGATTTACTATACGGTTAATATGTTGAGTTTGAAAGTTAGACAAAAGTAAAGAATGCGCCACACCTTAGGTTCACAATGAACTAAGGAAAAAAAGTATAATGAACTTTTATTGTATGGGAACAACATCATTATGAATTAATGTGTAATCTAGGTATATGATCGAATTCTAAAATATATTTTTTTCTTCTTACTTCTAGACGGAAATTAGAAAAGACACAAATTTGTATGTCACCTAAAAGCTTTGTAGCCAAATAATTTATATTATTATAACATTCCATTTTCAAGTAGAAATTTAGAAAAGGCTAAAAACTATGAATTACATTTAAAAAATAATTATAGTATAAATAAGTAATCTCACATAATTAATCAGTCTAATATTGTGAATGTAAATGTCATAAAAATTAAATAACATCTAATTGGAATTACTATTACATAACACAATTCGATAAAAAATATCTCTAGGAATAGCCTACACAGTAGCGAAAAGGGAGTGACGTACACATCTACTATATTGCCATACTATAATACTCCGAAAATAACTTGTACGCGCTGACTGTACCGGATTTATATGTTTAAGAGGGGGGTGCAGGCTGTAAATTTGCCACCCCGTAGGTGAAGTTTTTAACAAAAAAATTGGCTAGAGGGCCGCCACCCAGCATTGACTACCCGGGGCAAGTGCCCTCCCCTCCAGATCCAGGCCTTCACGCTGAAGTTAATCATTACCCCTGCCATTTAAGCTTCCATCATTTAATCTCTAATAATAAGGCTGACGCCGCTCGAGCCTCACTCGAGAGTAACTTCACAGCGGCCAAGTTATAGTAATATTAGTAAAGTTACCCACAATGTTTTGTGTGTCTTTATGTCTTTGTCTTGTACTAGAGACTATCCCGCCCACACACCCGCCTAGTCTCGTCTTTGTGTAGTGAATACTCACGTCACAGTGCGATCTGGTCATGGCGGGATGTTCGTAGCGCTCGTCCGTCTCGGGCGAGGAGCGCGCCGGCACCGACCGACGGGACGGAGACGCCGGACACTGTTACACGTAGCACTTTTAAAACATTCAACCTTAGGAATATTTGGATGCAAATATGCAATAACATGTTAACCCACATTGAGTAAAAATGTATATATATGTCAATTTTATTTCGCTAAATTCATTGACGTAAATCAAGAATTTAAAGTTTTATTTTGCATAATTGTACGTGGGAAATGTTCAATTTATATATTTTTTATAAAATACGGAATTTAACCTATTTAAATCTAATAAATTTAGCAAAATAAAATCAACATCTCAATTTTTACTCGATGTGGGTTGATATGTTATTGCATATTTGCATCCATTTGTCTTGTCCTCACCATGGTGTGGATAGGCATTAATCAGAACAGATACTTCGTCGCTGAAATAACTACTGCGTACGACTAACATTTGTTAATATTTAGGACAGACAAAAAACCCGATTGTCTAAACTTTTTTTTGTTTGATGCAGATTAAACTAAATCAATTTTACAACTTGACTAACAAGTTTCAAATGAATCAGTTTTTTTATCTCTACTTAAAATCTATGAAATATTATAAATAAATGAATAAATACACCAGTTACACACATAGCACTGACCCCACAGTAGGATACCGAGTCTTGTGTCGCGGGTATCAGGAACTACGAGAGACTTTCGGTCTCACAACACCCAGACCCCGAAGCAAATAATTGTGGATCACACAAACATTTGTCTCGATGCGGTATCGAACCCGCGGCCTCTCGCTTCACAACCAGACTATGTGTGTGACTGTTGGGTGTATTTATTTATTAATTTGTTATTATCATGCATTAAACTGCACAACTCACAAACTTGATATATAGATACAAATTAATATTTGTTACCATGCAGTGATACAATGTCAACATGTATACATTAATACGGAGGTTAGAAATGAAATGTAATAGTTAAGAAAACAATTTTATTAATAATCATAGACAAAAACTCTACTCCACTACTGCAAGATGCCTCTTGTTTTCTTCACATTATAGGTATGAGTCTTAAAAAAAAATTATGAAAAAAATACAGAGAGAATTGTATTGAAATACCTTATTATTTTTTAATATTACTGTTTCCTGCACAGGCTAGGTCAAAGATAGAATGTGCATTATGCAGTGCAGGTACATGATATCTTAGGTTTAGTAGGGGGTAACTACAAGTAGTTTAGGAAACTTTTACCGAGAATAATTATGTATATACTACATATTATAGGTAGATTATTGGAAACATTGAATATTTAACCATTAAACTAAGTACTTGTAGTCCCGACCCGTGTGAAATGCGGCAAGTAGTGACGCGTGAGGGTAAAGGTAACAGTGGGAAAATATATTGGAAATGCATAAAAGTATTGGTATATATGGAATCGATAACCATTTCAAATTATCGAGAAACATATCGATATATCAGCTGCACATTTGAAAGAAGTTTTATTGCCATCTTATAAAAAAAGTATTAATATATCGACATTTATAGACGACCTTTTATGGCATCTTATGAAAATATCTTTTTTTCGATACCTGGTGAAACATATCGACATAACAAATTAAAAAATATCTACATATAATATCAATATGTCGATAATTGAAAAACATCTGAATAAAATGTCAATTGTTTATTAATTCTTCATAAAAAAAAATGATATATCGATGATTAAAAAAAAAAACTGTATAAAATGTCGATATTTTAAAAATTACTACATAGAATATCGATATTTTTAAAAATTATACATACGATATCGATACATATCGATGTTTTAAAACACATGTGCACAATATATCGATATATTTGATCGATGTTTAGCGGCGGATACAGTGTATTACCTGCGGCGGGTCGCGCGGCGCGGCGTCGGTCGGTTCGGCCGCCTCCGAGCTGTCGCTGCCGACCGTCTGCCGCACGTCACACACACGTTACCATCACATATATGGGACATTTCACGTCAACCGGACAACGAAAAAAAAGTGAGGTCGTGAATTTTGTTTATACTCTGGTCAGTTATACTTCTAGTAGACATGTATATAGCTATGTGTATGCACTCTATATGCTCTAAGTCTTAAACTATTGGCTGTCTCATTTAAATTTTTTTGGTGAAGAATTTGTACATTCAAAGTTAAAATATTTAAAAAAAAAGTGTTGAAGTTACTCAAATATCGATTTGAAATTTTCACTTCCGGTTTAATATACGTAAAAAAAAATTTAGAATTCGACAAAAAAATTAAAAACTTCAACTTTTGAACTATAAGAATCAATACTTTGTAGTTTTTTTTACAAATTAATTGATACAGATAATAAGCATCCAAAAATTCATGACTTCATACCTAGTAAATTTTTAAAAGCTCATAACTCAGCAATAAAGCTTCATACGAAAAACAAATTGTGTGTACACATCCATGTCTACTGGAAGTATAACTGACCAGAGTATAAACAAAATTCACGACCTCACTTTTTTTTCGTTGTCCGCTTGACGTGAAATGCCCCATATACTCTACTGCACTGTACTGACCACTACCCGGTGGTCAGGTTCTAAATTTATTTTATTACAATGCCAAATGCATTGGCGTAGTCAGAGTCCTGGGCGTAAGTTAGTATGCAATTATGACATGTAAATAAATAAAACCATATAACATTAGTCGTTCAACACACATTACTATCCCATGCTATATAGCACGCGTGGTGAATGCACACGATGCCAGTGCTATATTTAAAGGTGAGTATAGACTAGAGCATTTTCTCGAGCATACATTACACAGAAATGCTTCTACGTTCTTAAGAATGGTACAATACAGATAAAAGCTCAGTTTCCAAAGCAAAATGCTCAACGTCTAGTTCGTGAAGGGTGATACACTAGAACTTATCATAGAGCGGCACGTTATTCTGGTACAAGTAAATGCTCTAGTCTATACTCACCTTAAGATTATTTCTGTATCCAATAACGGAGCATAAATTATATGCTATACTATGCTCTGAATGTGAAAACAATAGAATTCCAAGAAATAAAGACAATATTAAGTGCCGTCTCCGAGTGCGCCAATCAGTTCTAATCAAGTTACTAATTTCCTATTTCCATAGCGCCTGGCAATTGTGTGCACACCAAAAAATATTGTTAGAAATGAAAATCACACATTAGTTTCAAATAATCATTGCAACCATTATAAATGTAGCATGTTATTCAAACATTCGTTATTATCATGATTATTTAACTGTGGGTAAACACATAACATCACAAGCGCGCATGTGTGTACCGCCATCTATCGACTACGGCACGAACTTAATGTTGTGAAGAATTTCACGATTTGTATACATACTATAATATTAAAAAAGGTCTTAATAACGTACTATTTAAAGGTATAACAACCAATTAATTTATTTCCCGTCATTTCGATCAGTTTTATATATTATAGTATACAGAATGGACTGTTTCACCATGATTCAGACAGTGTTTTGCGGTTTGTGTAAGCGTGGGGGGAAAGATGAGTAGTATCATCATTTTATTTTAAAACTACGAATGAGGCACTATATAAAAATGTATTGATCTACTCTACATAACTTATTCGGCAAAGTGATTAGTCAAAAGAGTCAATAGGGTGGTCAACTTGATTTTTTTTAATTACTTTCAAATACTATTTATTAATAATTATTAATCAATTAGTTACGTTACCCAAAATCTATTTCAGAAAGGATTTCATTAATCCGTCAACAAAAACATAAATTAGAAGTCATTCAAATCTGATGGAGGGGGCACTTGTCAAATAACAGACGACTGAAACTTTGACGTCACCGTGGCAAATGACCATTACGGAGCACGTGTGCGAGCGAGATAGTGAGATGTCCCCACTGTGCGCCTGCCTTTGCTCATACCAATATTTAAAATCATAATTACGGGCTCATTTTTGAACCGATTTTGATTGTGTTTTAATAAAAGCGTCAATCAATGTGTATGGGGTGATGTTTATATATGGATGTGTGTATGAGGTGATGTTTATGTATGGATGTGTGTATGAGGTGATGTTTATGTATGGATGTGTGTATGAGGTGATGTTTATATATGGATGTGTGTATGAGGTGATGTTTATGTATGGATGTGTGTATGAGGTGATGTTTATGTATGGATGTGTGTATGGGGTGATGTTTATGTATGGATGTGTGTATGAGGTGATGTTTGTATGTCTGCACGTGTGTATGGTCGACCTGTTCATGTGGTGGTGGAGCTGGCGGCCTCGAGTAGAACGGCTCTGTGTCACGCTCGGGACTCGACTCGCACGACCGCTGCCGTCTGTACTGCCCGTAACTCTCCTGCTGATGGAGACACCAACCAATTATCATACGTATACCTATCACAACATGGGACAGAATATGTACGGCGTAACGCGTTTGCACTAATTGTGCACTTCTGCTTATTATGACGTTGTTTTTTTTATAGCATAGGCCGGCAAACGAACAAGTGGGTCACCTGAGGATTTAGGCCTCCGGATATCTGAGTCACCGTACGAAACACAGCAGCAAGCTGCTACTTTACGTTGTTTGCCTTTTTACATGCTGCTAAGTGGTAAAGCTACGGTGCAGAGAGTTTTGTCTACAACATGAGTGGGCGAGATCCATAGGATTGTTGCCATAGTCTCACAGGAAACCGCTGTGAAGTGGTAACTGGTTGTTGCACTTCGTACGATGACTGAGATGACATATCTGGAGGCCCAATTCCCCTTCCCTTTCCCAATCCCATAATTACTTCTTTTTAAGGTAAGCAACGCACGAGTTCATGATTCTAATCTTGTGGAAGTTCAAGACGTTGGCGAACACTTAACACCAGCTGACCCATTGCTCGTTCACCAGTTTCTGCCATAAGAAAACGTTATTTTTAAATTACCTGCTGCGGATATCCCTCGTCATCCGAGTCAGGTATATGAGCTCCGCGACGCATCGCCTCCTGCACCTGCAAACGGCATCAAACCCAGATAAGTACCACATACCTACTTGTTTAAAGGCTCTTGATCATTCTTTCAACTGCGGATCGAAATGTGATATCAGCCGCAAAGTCATTATCAGGAAACCTTCTACAGAGCATGGAATTAAGCTACAATCACTAGGATGTTACGTTATGATCGCCAGAGCAGAGATGAGCAGCCGCTCCAGGTACCAGCCCATAATTAGAAGCTGGTCCCTTCTCCGAGTTCGGGCTTTAGGTATATGTATACCAATGACTTCAATGAGTTAGACAGGCTATACGGTACTTAGAAATTGCGCCACTAAGTCAATTCGCTGTAGCTCAATATTACCATCTCGCTTACTCTTAACTATAAGCTCTCTCCCGCTCCGGTTGTCAGCTGTCAAACCACCGCGTTATGTGTCACAATTTTACTTCTATACAGCTAGTCTAGTATTATACATTGAAGTCTTTGATTCGCTGGTGGGAGGGTACCTGATATTTTTGTACCCGACTGGATAGCGACCACCGTACACATGGTGAAAAACTCGCCATAGAGGCTTGATCTGGCGAGTCGTGTTCCGGATTAGCCAGTGTATATCCAGTAACATCAGGCCTGCACAATTCTACCGACCGTTGAGGGGCTCAGTGTCTCTTGACGGTTAAGTACACTGTACTTAACATCACGTCCACTGACCACTCTATCGTGCCAGTATAAAAAAAAATTATACCAAATCACCAACAAGTCAAACTCTGATCTTATCTTTCTAAAAGAGTCTCAGGCTGGGACTGATGATAGCGCTATCTGCAAATCCTTATAACGGTTTCAAACGGTTCGATTTGAACCGTCTGAACAGAAACAACCATACAACTCTTGTTGAGTCAAGTTGATCAATAAAATTGGACTGTGTGAACCCGCCATCATTATCAGAAAGTAAGTCCAAAAACTTCAACACAAAATAAATTCTCTGAGAACCCCAATTTGATTTGATTAATGATGTGTCTTCTTTTCCTTTGTGTGCCTCTCCAATTACTGAAGGTTGGCCGTCAGCGAATTGAAAATGAAAACATGAATTCTTACTATAATATTTATTTGAACGGGTCTTAATCGCTTAGTATTTGAAGGTATAAATACCTATTATTTATTTCTCGACGTTTCGACCGAGTTACCCGTGACCACGGCCGATGTAACTCGGTCGAAACGTATCATTTATACACATGCTTCCCCTCTTCAAAATATATAAGTGATTAAAAAAAAAACACGAACCTCCTCTGGATGGACGGAAACATTATCTAACTTCTCCAGATTGGGCAGGTTCCTCAACACCGTCATCCTGTATCTGGAACAGAATATTATTCTTCGTTAATTAATCTTCACACTGAGACTTATTCTGTTCTCTTCTTCAAAGAATAGTACAGAAGCATAACATGGCTTTTAAATTTTCAGGAAACAGATTCGAACACAGTCTGCGGTCTATAACCATTTGGCTTTTTTTATTATCCTGAATAACAAGACGTACAATTTGCTCGCCTGATGGTAAGCGTCACGTCGGACCATAAGCAAAAGCAATACCACATAGAACTACAAAGCACTGCATGATACTACTGCACTCGTCATCCCAAGACATATGATGTCCAGTCCATTATGACACTCGGACAGTAATTTCACTAGCTTTAATGTTTTTCAAACCGCAACACAACAATGCCTGCGCATTATTGCTTGACGGCAGAAATAGTCAGCGGTGATACCAACCCAAACTGCCTCTCGCATACAAGGTACCTACCACCTAAGAAAGAAAAACGAGGGACACCAAAACACAGCGCTAATTTTCAGTGGTCACCTTAGTACATACTTGTACATCAGAAGCATCCTTGTTTTTTTTACAGCAGAGGCCGGTAAAGAGCAAGTGGGATACCTGATGGGCATTAAGCGTTAGTCATCCACCTATCCTGTCGCAGTCCCCTCGATTTGCATCTTCCTTCTTTGGAGTTTGAAGAAGCATTTACATAGGCCGGCTTGATTCTGGTGTCCACCAACAAACTAATTGTTTGTCGTTGCTCACTGGTAATTTTGGACTGTACTACGCTTACCACCAGGGGTAGTGGAGCGAGGGACCTGCTAATTCCGTATATAGAACAGAGTAGTCTAGTAACGCTCACTCTGGATGCTGTGTGCAGGGATTCTCGTCGAGCCACAGGCTGGTCAGGTCGGGCAGGTGTCGCAGGTGACGTATCTCTCGTAGGTCCCGGATCTCGTTCTTGCGCACGTACAGCTCGCGCAGTCGCCGGCACCCGGCGAAGTCGCCCAGCGTGCGGATCTTGTTTATGCTGAAATAACAAGCAATTTATTTGATTGTGGCAAAAAATGCCGGACAGCATTAACTGTCATGACAGTTGCTAATTGCTACGTTTATGACTGATAACAGTGGATGCAAATATGCAAGAACACCCACATCAAATATAAATTAAGATATTAGTTTGATTTCGCGAAATTCATTAACTTCAATCGATAATTTAAAGTTATATTTTGCATAATTGTACGTGAGAATTTATTTATAGTAATCTATTTTTACACATTAGAACAATACAGTTTCCTTACATGAGATTATTAAACAAATTCGTAATCAAGTAACGAAGCATGCAATATTCGTTTAGATATCTTTAGTTAATTACAACACACTAAAAGTACTAACAAAAATAATTGACCGGCTAAGTTAAGTTAATAAGACACCAGCATGATTACCGGCGATATTGTCCGTGCAGCTGACAACAAATACTAACCGAACTGTTGGTATATCTACCAATAAAACTATTTTAAAAACAACAAACCAGAGGTCACGTCAATCTTGGTTGGCCTAAGTTAGTGACGTCACGCTCCCTCATCTCCGCCTCCTGGCATAGTAGCATTAAAAAAAAGTAACGCCTGTGCCGCTCGCGACTAATTTCAGGCAGCCATAAAGATTGGCGACACCTCTAGGATCGTAATTGCCTTCGTTCATTTAGGAGTTTCATATTTTTTTTAATATTGTGTAAGCACACCGAATTCGTCATTATCTTAATGCTAGATTGGCAGTAATATTATATTCAAGCCAATCCTAATTGGTCCAAAAGCCATATCGTTAACGGTCAATCACACGCGATTGGCCAACATCACGTACTGCCGGTCGACGATTGGCTAATGTTTCCCGCGCCACGCTCTGATTGGCTGCATGCCCTTGCACCGCGGCGTGGGTTCCGCCGTTGCTGCAAGTCGTTTTTTTTAAACAAATCATTGTTTTTAACAATGAATTTTAATTGATTACACGCCGTGTTAAGCCAAGGACTTTTGTTCGGCGGTTTCCTAAACTTGAGGATGTTTGGTAATGTTTAAAATATTTTTTTAAATTTATAGCCCACTTGTACCCGTAGGTACAGTATCACATACTCTATGTTTACAACACCTCAAGACAACTTGACTGATGACTCTACGGTAATAGGGTAATTGACTTGATTTTTTTTATTATTTTAATCAATAAGTTATACGTTACCCAGAACCTATGTATTGGAGAAAGAATTCCATTAATCAGTCAAAACAAATCCCAGTGCCTGCATCGGTCATCCGCCTGTCCTGTCGCAGACCTCTGGATTTGCTTCTTACCTCTTCGGAGTATGAAGAAGCATTTATACAGGCCAGCATGACCACCGATAAACTTATTGTTTGTTGGTGGTCACTGGTTTTTTGCACTGCACTGCGCTTACCATCACGTGTAGTGCAATAACTTTGCCGTACCCGGATAAAAAAAACTCCTTTAAGGCATATGCATCCATAATTCTTCTGTACTCTGGTATTGTCATGGGCGGTGATCACAATCCACCATGTGATCCACTTACTCGTGTACTCTGCTATAAAAACACTCAGACAGTACTACACCAGAGTAATCAAAGACTGGGCTGGCAGACAGAGTTGTGACATACCTTAGAGCGAGCACTTCCACGTTAGGCATCCGCCTCAGCAAAGTGACGTCGCCTAGCTCTGCGCCCCTGTAACAAATTAGAAATAATGTTAATACACATCATAGTTCCTGGGTTCAAATCCCAGATCAGTTAAACACGATATGTGTTTGAGTTTGTGAAAAATGACATCCTCTTGGTGAGTGAATGATCCTTTTGGTCGGAATTTGTGCTCTAAATGGCGATTCACTTCGAGTGTTAGAACCACGCTGAAGAAAGTTTTGTCTAAAGCATGAATGGGCCGGCCCGACCGGCCGGACCACTGTCTCACAGAAAATCAACGTAAAGTAGCGGCTTGCTGCTGCGTTTCGTACGGTGAGTGAGATATCCGGAGGCCCAAATCCCCGCCCCTTCCCAATTCCTTAATTATGCCTTCCCATTAAGGTCAGCAACGCGCCTATGGTTTTTCTAGTATTGTAGGCGTACATGGGCGGTGAAGATCACTTGCTGGTTCTATGCTGTTAAAAAATACATTTTATAAGACAATACCACTATATTAACAATCTAGCAAAGTTAAATGGCTACAGACTACTATACAAGAATTTATAACTACTATGCGGCGAGATATTAAAAAAATAATAATAGACCGTAAATTGACCTAAATGTTTTCATTTTTGAACAACCCTGATATTGCATGCTTTGAGAAGTTGAAATACAAAGGTTACATAATAATTCCGCTAATAAGCCAAGCTAATTACATGGCTTAACAGAATTCCAGTGCCATTGGGTATTTGACCATGTTTAATTTTATACATTGTTTTATACTGGTACTGGACAATAATACAAGAAAAAAGTGATATGTCCACACTACGCGCTCACTTTTGCATAATTATAACACCAATATTATGTAACTATCTTTGCTCGTAACAATAACAGAAATATTTTTCTTTTATTTGATTGAATGTCGAGACGAGCAAAGCGCTCGGCAAGCGCCACGCCTGCCCATAAACAGAAGCATCGCCACACAGAACTTTGAATTCCAAAGCACTGCATGGCACTGAACTGCGCTCGTCACCCCGAGACATAAGATGTTAAGTCTCATAATGCCCAGTTATTTCACTGTATTGTCAAAAAAATTGTCTCAAATTACAAAATCAAATATACTTATAATATAATCCTCATCTTTTTAGCTTCAATCGAAAATATTTAAGTGACCCCTCCCCAAGACGTGGAACCAGGGCCGGAACAAGATCTCATCGTCTGAACACGCATCAATACCCGTATGTGAACAAAGCAAGGTCGATTGGTTCGCTACTGGCCAATTATACTGTGCTACTGGTCCGGTGGACATTATTGGCATTCATATGGCATGCTTGGAGTACACGATGTTGCTACTTGTAAGGAAACTAATTCTACAGTCGTGGATAAACTAGAAATGTTTTTATTGGTGTTATAATCTACATCTACACTAATATTATAAAGAGGAAAGATTTTTATTTTTGTATGTAACGAATAAACTTAAAAACTACTAGACTGATTTGAAAAACTCTTTCACAATTAGAATCCTCCATTATCCCTGATGAAGATAGGCTACTTTTTATCCTGGAAAAAGCAGATCACGCGGGCGGAGCCGCGAGGAAAAGTTAGTTCACAATAAAGTAAAGAAATTATGTGTGCGAGCAGCCGACTGCGAAGATTCGATTCCCGCTTGAGACAAATGTTTGTATGATCCACAAATACTTATTTCGGGTCTGGGTGTTGTGGGACCGCAAGTCCCTCGCAGTTCCTTTTACCCACGATATTGGTTAACCTTGTGGGTCAGGACTATGTCTGTTAGGTGTATTTATTAAAAAATCACTTTAGATAGCTATGATTCTACATCAGAAATGGCTGTGTGGCTAAATCAAGGATGTTGATGGTTAGAATTACAAACTCAAACTCAGCCCCCTTTTTTTGAAGGCGGTTCACAATACCAAACTGTCGATTCAACGTACTGTCCTTGAACCCGCACATTGTAATTGTTTTGTCAAGGCCGATTTTATCCAGATATCCAATGGACAGAATTCCCACGGTCATTCCACTTCACTGGTTGCACCCGGTGTCATTTGGTTTTATTTATTCCGTCCACCAACGGTTATCACATAATATATGTAGACAATGCATTACCATTACAGTGTTAAAGCTCTTCATACCCTTTATAAGCAAGCACAGCTTGCGTTATTCTTACAAGTTTTTTTTATCCGAGTACGGCAAAGTGACTGCATTAAACTTGATGGTAAGCGCAGTGCAGTCCTAAATAACCAGCGACCACCGAAAAACAAAGATTTTATCGGTGGTCACCAGAATCATGCCGGCCTGTACAAATGCTTCTCCACACTCCAAAGAAGAAGTTATATTTTTGTCCATCTCTAAGGACCCCCTCCCTCTACCCATGCTTGTTGGTGTGCATTTTCCTGCCAACCTATAGCGCGGCGGTTATTCCAAAGTTCTCATAGTCTTAAATTAGTCCTATTAATTACTTAAATGTTCTGTACTTGACCTGTCATAAGCGCTTTCTTAGCCTATATGATGAATAAACATTTTGATTTTTCATTTCGATATATTTACGCGGGAAAGATGGTCACGTGTGATATATAAAATATTACATGCGCAATAACCATTACACAATGACTGATGTTATGTTGTTATTGGCAGAACGCACGACAATTACTGTGGTGTGAAACGTTTATCTATTGTCTTATACCAGTACATCGAATTAGAGTTCAGCGTAATTAAAACAAAGACAAAAAAACTACGTGTCCATGCCAGCTTCTAAACTAATCAAAATCGGTGCATTAAAGATAAAGTTGTTGTTTTTCATGTGTGATTTTACCTACTTAGCGGTAGAACATATTCTTTAAAATTAAATGGGACCAACATTAAGAGGAGGCTCCCTAAATTGTACGTTAGTTTCGATGACCATACTGCGTCAATTATATATCCAAGGAATATAAAACTATAATATATGATTTTTCAGTCCTATTTCTTTCCGTTAATAAGACAGTTACACAATTGTGTTATTTTCCCTCGATACATTTTTATTCCGAAAACGATGTATTTTTGGTAGAATTTTTGCTGTTTCTAATAAATGGCTTGAGTTATATGTCTAAAATAAATATTCACAGTTAGTAAATATTGTTTATTATCCACTGCTAAGATATAAATTACCTAGATCAATTAAAACTCATAATATAAATTATAATAGATTTGCGACTTACGTCATTTACTTCTGTGCATTGATAAACGTCCGACGATGTGCGCAATATTCAACCTTATGTCATTTCTCATAGTGTGTTGAGTAGTGCACGGTAACTAATAATTAAAGCTATTTATCGTTAGTACAGCGCCGTGCTTCAAGGAAAGACTACGTGTTTTATGCCGTGCGAACGCTCTGCCCGAGTGTTGAATCAGTTTATTATATTTGACAAACTATGCGAAACAGACAATAAATAATTTGTGCAAAAAAGAAAGAAAGTGAATCGTTTCAAAAACTTTGCAATGATTATGAGAGAAGCAAAAGCGTAAGTATATTGTTAGAATGTTATTTGTACATTTTGAAATTAAAAGTATTATTATATATAATATAACATATTTTAATAATATTATTTCTAAAATAGAATTTAACTATTTACATTATTACATACATAATAATGCCTCGGTCGCGTAGTTATATTTCGTACGCGGTATTGCTATGCTGAGGTCTCGGGTTCGATCCCCGGGTCGGGTCAAATGATATTGGGTTTTTCTATCATGAAATGCTCAGTATCGGTCCGGAGTTTGATCCCGAATTGTGCCCGGTATGGCGATAGGATCGCCCGCTGTCACATCATGGGATGGAAATACACTTTGCGAAATGTGGGTGCACTAGTTACATCTCTGCCTATCCCTTCGGGGATTACAGTCGTGAGTATGTATAAACAATCATTATAATGACTTATATACCCTATCTTTTTTAGAAAAAGAAATAAAGAAAATCGAATGATGGTTATCCGGAACAAAGAGTCAGTGGAGTCGCCTCGGCAATTATTTGATTTAGTTTCTACTTTTGTGATGCATGAAGAGTGAGTTACTCTAACATTATATTATACTATACTAATAATAAGATTATAAGCAAGTATGCATCTAATCGTCATGTATAATTACTAACTTGATATTGTAAGTAATATTTACTTTATCTTCTTCTTCACTAGGTGGTCGGTCCCTCGTATGCGAGAGACCAACTAGGTTGGTACCACCGCTTCGTTTATTTGTCCTACTATGTAGCAGTGTGTAAGTACTGTTGTGTTTCGGTTTGAAGCTAGTGACATTACTGGGCATTATGAGACTGCAAAATTTGTGTCTCGGAGTAAATATCGCAATCCAATATCACGCAGTGCGTTGTAATCTAAAGTTCTGTGTAATATTGTCTGTTTATGGTCAGATGTGGCGCTTACCATCAGGCTAGCAAAACGTTATTCATGCTAATAAAACAAACTATTACATATTTTATTGGCATTATTATATGATAATGGGTAATAACTACTAACTATGTATGTAATTATTTACATTAAATCTAATCTATGTTCTTTTTATTATCATGGAGAAACAAAATGACGATTATTTTGCTATGTAAAGAACCATGCTGTAGACACTTTTGTGATTTATCTACAATCTGAATAAGCCGGCTCGACTGTTATTCATACTTAAGTGATCTCCACTCATTGATGATTTATTTACATAATTACCTAAATCATTGTTACATTATTATTTAATCTATTTACATAAATCACCAATGAGTGGAGATCACTTACCATCAGCTTATCTACTTTTTGTCCTAGCACGGCAAAATGACTGCGCTATACCTGATGGTAAGCGCAGTGTAGACCAAAAACTCCAGCGACCATCGATGAACAACGAGATTATCGGTGGTCACCAGAATCATGCCGGCCTAAAATAATGCTTCTTCACACTCTGGAAGAGGAAAGAGGCAAATCGAAGAGCCTGCGACAGGATAGGCGGATGGCTGATGAAGGCACAGGGATACAAGGATGTATCCCTATACCCGTCTCAACCAACCATCGAGTCATGTCGCAAACTCCTCGGGAGAACCAATTATACACTGGCTGATCCTGGAATGCGATCCACACAAGGTGTGTGGGATCATTATGACGGGTTCTTACACCGTGTGTATGGTTGTCGCTATCCGAGCGGTTAGGAATATCCTACCAATAGCCAATTCCTCAATTGATTACATAAATGGGTAAGGATGAAAATGATGATGATCCTGAGCTCTAACTTCTAGTGATGTTAAAAAATATGATTTGATTATATGATGATGATTGTTGATGATGTTTTTGCAGACTAAACTTGATAAACCTTGAATCTAGCGAGAAAACTGAAAACATAACAGCTATTCATCGTGCATATATTTCGCCACCATCAACTCTCGGGGACAAACCTCCCATACGATGTCAAAGAGAACATTTCTCATAATATTTGTTCCATGAAAGCAAATATGACAATATACAGGGTTAATTTTAAAACACCAGCAACCTCGCAGGACCAGATAGCTGACCCCATACGGAACAACTTTTGTTCTACGAGTTTGTATATAACTCAATATATTTAAAAAAAAATGATTTTACAAGTTTTTGTTGTGTCGTATTTTTCTTCGTAGCGTTCGGCGTGCGCGCGCGACTCAAAGAAGCCGCTCAGCTGGCTCGGGCGATGACCTTCAACGCTAGCCCGGTTCCCCACGCTTCGCGTGTTTGCTTACGTAATCTGCGATGCGTGTAGGTAACATTCAAGACGGAAATTAAATGAATACTTATTTTTGTATGAAAATAAAATCTAACAAATTATCAAAAGTCGTAGAACAAAAGTAGTAGCTTATAACCTTAGGTATCTACCCCTGCGAGGTTGCTGGTGTTTTAAAAATAACCCTGTATAGCCATTACTTGATGCAACTGACATTGTATGGAACGTACTGTTATGTTGTTTAATTTACGATATTTTTTTTTTATATAACAAAATGTATATTATTATGATGTCTTTCAGATTGATGTTGATCATGAAAAAATCCTTACGAGGTACAAAATATTAGGTGAAGATGTAAGATTTTGTTGTTTTATTTCGACCTTAAACCATTCTATAGACACATGAGTATCATCCTAATAAATAAATACACAGTATTTATTCCTTCTTTTTTGCACTTTTCGTTATTTCCTTTTGAATACACGTTCTAATGGGTAGACGTATCATCGACGTACAGTCATTTTTTGAAAAACAAAAGAAAATTAAACTATAGTCTATTTTAAAGAAAATTCATTTATTTTTTGTTTTATATACACATGGTCTGGGTTCCCTGGGCCATTTTTCCACTTGATTACTATCAAGCTAATTTTCCGTGAGTAGCTTCGTTTCGATGAGACGCCCAATAATTCCCTATGCGAAAATTCTCTATTGTGATAGCTAACAGACGTAGCAAGGATAGAATATTTCGATTTGATGATACCTAAAAATTTATAATTTTATTTGTAGGACAATATGACTGTTAAATTATATAAATATTAACTAAGTAAAAACAAAAAAATCAGCTGGTTAGTAATCATACCTATTGGAAGGAGGGGCTTCCAATAGGTATCGCAAACGAAGTCATAAAAAATTATTACTAACCAGCTGATTTTTTTGTTTTTACTTAGTTCATATTTATATAATTTAACAGTCATATTGTCCTACAAATAAAATAAAAAAAATTTGAGTATCATCAAATCGAAATATTCTATCCTTGCTACCTCTGTTAGCTACCACAATAGAGAATTTTCGCATAGGGAATTGTTGGGCGTCTCATCGAAACGAAGCTACTCACGGAAAATTAGCTTGATAGTAATCAAGTGGATCAGCTGGCCCAGGGAACCCGGACCATGTGTATATAAAACAAAAAATAAATGAATTTTCTTTAAAATAGCACCAACACATTTGTTCAAACGAAAATATATTTCATTTAAATTTTGAAGAAGAAAAAAAGAAAAAACACTCAAAAGGCGCAAATAACATTAATTTCTTTCATGAAACTACTAGAGTATGGTTTTGTAACCAGTCTACATTTAGCGGCATTATGCGTGAACATATAATAAACAAATATATTGTACTTTTTTTTTTATAGCATAGGCTGGCAAACGATCAAGTGTGTCACCTAATGGTAAGTGATCTCCACCGCCCAAGTACGCCCACCACCAGAAGAATGAATCATGGGCGCGTTGCCGACCTGAAAGGTAAGGGATAATTAGGGATAGGGAAGGGGAGGGGATTTGGGCTTCCGGATATCTCACTCACCGTACGAAACGCAGCAGCAAGCCCCTACTTTACGTCGGTTTTCTGTGAGACAGTGGTAACGACCCGGTCGAGCCAGCCCATTCATGCTGTAGACAAAACTGTCTTCAGCGTGGCTCTACCACTCAAAATGTAATGTATGTTCGCAATTCGTCTGTATATATATATACCTCCTCTGTTTTTCCATTGGTTAAAAAATGTGAAAAAAGCATCAAAGATTCTAAGTTTGGAAATATGCATACAAACTGCGATAATCCTGTTCATATTTCCATTCAGTGGGTTTTCGTGTACAATACACGCACAAACATACAGACAAGATAATTAAAAATATATATTCTGTAATCGAATATGTTTATCATTACTTTTTAAACATATCAAATGTACAGACACAGCTCTGATACAATTTTGTTATATTATATCAACAAAACATTTGTCTTTCAAAACAAAATATATTATTAAAAAAATATTTATGTACAGAAGTCTCCGTGTATTTATGCCCACTACTATAACGTCAAGCGACGCGCGAAACGACGCGTTGCGTACAAGTGCAGAGGGTAGCGGGGTGGATGGGCGGAGCTAACGCACGAAATATTTTAGGCAGCATGCTCTTAAGCTATAACCCGTCGAATACAAAAAGGTCATTAAAATTTGTCTCTCGAGGGGCTCGCGACATGACTTGATGGATGATTGGGGCGGTTATAAGGATTCATCTGTGTATCCCTGTGCCTGCATCGGTCATCCACCTGTCCTTTCGCAAGCCCATCGATTTGCTCTGCTTTTATATAGGCCGACATGATTCTGGTAGCCACCGATAAACTCATTGTTTATCGGCGATCGCTAGTTCTTTGGACTGCACTACGCCTACCATCAGATGTAGTGCAGTCACTTTGCCGTGCTCGGATAAAAAAAAATCGGGTAGAGGAATTCTCAAACATACCATCACGTTAACAAAGGCATTATATTTCTCAAATCGTTGCACTACGTCGCTTCCTTGTAAATGCTGATTAGAATTCTGTACCCATACTTACTATCGCTTTCGTACAACGTGATATATGTATACAAGAGCCACGATGTAGTCTTGTCTACTGTATGAATGAGTCGCCTCGACAGCTGCAGTGCTGCTGTCGGGCACAAACTCGAAGTGCATGGGCGCCTTACTGTAGCGGACAGGTGGATGACCGATGCAGAATACAAAGATGTACCCCTATACTCGCCTCAACCAACTATCAAGTCCTGCCACAAGCCCTTCGGGATAACCGGATATACACTGGCTGATCCTGGATGCGATCCATACAAGGTGTCTAGCTCACTATGGCAGGTTTTAACACCATGTGTACGGTGGTCGCTATCCGGACGGTTATGAAGACACGACAAAAAATCGCATCGCATTCCCTATTTCCGATTTCACGGACCACCCCTGATCACATTCAAGGGGACTCCGTTCACCACTGCTGTTGATGTATTGTTTATTTACATTCGCCGCGGCGACCGTAACGATCCAGGTTCGATGTCGGCGCGACGTGGGTCAATGACACTAGAGAGTGAAACTAATCATGACCATTTACTTCGTCAGCCGAGTGCCGGCACTGACGCCATTCAACGCTACATAGCTTGAGAACTCATACATCACGTAATATGATGTCAAAATACCATATTAGAAGAAAGTTTTCAATAAGAAATTATTTTTTAGTAAGCGCCACGCCTGTCCATAAACAGAAGCAACACCACACAGAACTTTGAATTACAAAACACTGCATGGCGCTGAACTGCGCTCGTCTCTTTCAAGACTTAAGATGTTAAGTCTCATAATGCCCAGTAATTTCACTGGCTTCAATTTCCTTCAAACCGAAATACAGCAGTGTTTATACATTGTTGCTTGGCGGCAGAAATAGATAAAGCGGTAGTACCAACCCAGACGGCCTCTCGCACGAGGGACGTACTACCTTATAAATTCGATCGAAATTAGAATCGATTAGAAATCCAGAAACTCAACCTTAATTGGGTCCAGGCCAAATTAAAATAACTAGAAAATAGCTTATACAGATACGTATACAATCTCAATAGTAATCTCGATAACGATGCCCGGATACAAACCAATCGATATCAAGAATGACGATTTTATGAGTGGTAGAGTGGAGAGTTGTCTCACGGAAAACCGACAAAGTAGCGGCTTGTTATAGCATTCGTGCAGCGACTGAGATATGCGGAGACCCAATCCTCCTTCCCTTCGCAATCCCTTAATTATAACTTTCCTTTCCATGATCTTTCTTGTATTATGGGGTACATCGGCGGTGGAGATCCAACCTTCAGGTGACCCGCTTGCTCGTTTGCCCGCGGGTTACAAAAAATATATATTCGATATATTTTCACGTAATTGGCATAATGTTACACAGACATGAGCTATTTTCAGTTGCCTTACCACAAACAAGACACTTGATTCTACACAAAGACCCCTTCAAACGTGCTTCAAAGAGAAATCATTTGAAGCGGAAAGGTGATTTGACAAGTGAGTATGTTAACGAAAAGTAAAAGTTTTATAAACATGCGAGAAATCATAGAAAATGAAAGTTGATTTGGCATTTTAGGATAGTGTACGTAAATATAGTAATATCACGGTCTTTTTTAAATACATTGCTATTACAAGGTGATAGGTCCCTCGTATGTGAGAGGTCGTCTGGGTTGGTACCACCGCACCGTCTATTTCTGCCGCCAAACAACAGTGTGTAAGCACTGTTGTGTTTCGGTTTGAAGGACAATGAAGCCAGCGAAATTACTTGGCATTATGAGACTTAACATCTTATGTATCGGGATGACGAGCGCTGTTCAGTGCCATGCAGTGCTTTGTAATTCAAAGTAATGTGTGGTATGCTTCTGTTCATGGGCAGCCGTGGCGCTTACCATCAGGCGAGAGCCGTGCTCATCTCGTCATTCAATGAAATAAAAAAAAACAGCACCTCTATTGCCATAGGCCGCAGTGCCACCACTGCGCTATCTGGGTCAACGAATCGATTCCCATTGTAGTGGTGGAACGATTGGGCGGTTATGACTGCGGAGGTCAACGGCTATGGTAAAACCGGGGTGGTGCGGAGGTGAGGTCGGATGTATTTATGTCAATAGGGCAAGCACGCGATATTATATTGGAAATTATTGTAAAAATACGTTCAATTCGCGATTGGTACGCGATACGGTTTAGTGGGTCACTAGGGGGTAATTAAGTAATTAGATTTACTTTATTTTTAACCGACTTCAAAAAGGAGGATGTTTTTTATTCGGCGAGATTTTTTTGATGTTTTTGTACACATGGTGTTAAAACATGTAGTATACATCTTGTGTGGATCGCGTTCTAGGATCAGCTAGTGTATATCCGGTACTCCCGAGGGGCTTGCGACATGACTTGATGGTTGGTCGGGACGAGTACAGGGGTACATCATTGTATCCCTGTGCCTGCATCGGTCAACCGCCTGTCCTGTCGCAGGCTCCTCGATTTGCTTCTTCCCTCTTTGGAGTGTGAACGAACATTTATACAGGCCGGCATGATTCTGGTGACCATCGATAAACTCATTGTTTGTCGGTGGTCAATTTGTTGGACTGCACTGCGCTTAACATCAGGTGTAGTGCAGTCACTTTGTCGTGCTCGGATGAAAAAATAATATCCTATCTACGTAGAACTGCAAGGTTACAAGGAGTTGCTTTATAACAGGCGTGATAAATTGCCAGGCAAATTGACTTTTAGGGCACAAACAAATATAGGGTACCAAGGACACTCTATTATGTCTCTAACATGTTTTAAATTAAGATAAGATATAAAAATATAGTGTAATCCTGTCATTAGCTATAGTAGATATAAGTTAGTGTAAAATTAAAGTTGTAAAATGCTGTTGGATTACCAAATAAATAAATAAATTATAGAGCCTAACGCCGAGCCGTCTGTCCGTCCTTCCGACGGAAAACAACTTAACAGTGATTCGGGTTGCGAGGGCGGTTTTTTTAAGTTATTGACTCGGGCATAACGTCTCAAGTATGCCTATATGTGGCCCAGGTGCCGCCCCGTCCCATCACCGATTGTGTAGTCAAAGGAACCCCTTGGTAAACAATAAAAAGTTTTTACAACATAACATTTTTATTACACTAATATTCTGTCTGCTTTCGATTCGGTTTTAAAGATTCACAGTTTGACGTTTGTTGATCAACTGACTTGAATCAACAAGCTATATGGTTTTAATGATCGATTTGATTGAACTGATTTTGAGCATGTATGGGCCGGTTCGACCGGGTCGTTACCACTGTCTCACAGGAAACCGCCGTAAAGTAGCGGTTTGCTGCTGCGTTTCGTACGGTTATCCGGAGCCCCAAATCCTTCCTCTTTCCCAATCTCTTAATTATCCCTTCCCTTTAAAGTCAGCAACGCACCTATGATTTTTCTTGTATTGTAGTCGTACAAGGGCGGAGGAGATCACTTGCGATCAGGTGATCCACTTGCTCGTTGGCCGGTCTATGCTATAAAAAAAACTTACGTGTTTATTTGAAAAAATCTATTTTAATTACACAATCAAGTATCATATTCAATCAATTTTGAGTCGACATACGAGTATTGTGTTCGACCACAATATTTTATTGGTTTGATAGTCACGTACAGTGTCACTAGAGCAATATACTTGTAGATACGAGAATATTATAAAGAGGTATAGTTTTTTTAGCCCTTGGGATGAACTACAGGGGTCCCTGCTAATGGAATAACTGGAGACCCCTGCAGTATCTCATCCCAGGGCTAGGGAGGAAGGGAAGGATTTAAAGATGGGAAAGGTGTAGGAAGAGAAGATCAGGAGATCATGGGACGGAGGAACGGCAAAATGTGGGTGAACTGCTACTAATTACACCTCTACCTACCCCTTCGAGGTTACAGACGTAAGTGCGTATACAATAATAAATAAATAAATAACACCCAACGGTCACACACATAGCCCTGACCCCACAGTAAGATACGAGTCTTGTGTCGTGGGTATCAGGAACTACGAGAGACTTTTTGGTCTTACAACACCCAGACCCCGAAACAAAATATATTTGTGGATCAGACAAATATTTGCTCGGTACGGGGATCGAACCCGCGGCCTCTCGCTTCACAGCCGGCTACTCGCCCACTGCGCCACGGAGGCTGTCAAAATAATAAATAATAATAATAATATGTAATAAAGTCGATTTTTAACTAACACCCACACTTCAACATCGTATCAATAATAGCAACATGCACTATTTTCTCTCACCTATGACTAAAGCTGTCCCCAAACGAACAAATATGTTGGACGTGCGCCATCTAGGAAGCATCGACCCGCACCGATTCCACCACTTAACCTACATATGTTTACATAAAAACACGTTTCTCAATAATGACATACATATATAGATATATAGACTCACGCCTGTTCCCATAGGGGTAGGCAGAGGCAACGGACTTCAACCTGCTACGATCCTTACACACCTCTTTGGCCTCCTTCACTCTCATTATATTCTTCATGTATAATATACGTCGGTTTAGGGTACTTCTGACCTGGCCTTTCTCGAGAATATCTCCGAATTGATCTAAGAAAGTTCGACGAGGCGTTCCCTTCACCTCCCCTAATCTTCTTTCATCCATCATCTCTACATGCCCAAACCATCTCGGTATTTCTCTCAGTCTTCGTCACTACATCTTCTCTCACACCACCTCTTTCTCACCTCACTATTTCTTACTCTATCTCTCATAGTCACACCACACGTACTTCTCAAAGCTCTCATGTCTACAGCATTAATACTAATAGACTAAGACTGGCCTAAGCCATAGATCGACACGTATGTCAAATTTCACCAAAATCCGTTATTGATTAACAAACTTCCAAATTCACTAACACACTAACTCACAAACATCCAACTTTTCATATTAATAATATTAGCAGGAAGTAAAATAATCCATGGAAAGCAGTTTCTCAATATCAAACATGTAGGAGACATTGTGACCATAAAACAAAAATTGGTATAGTGATTTGAAGGCATATTGATGAAGGAGGTTTGCTGGTGGTAAGAACTAGCAAACCTTCTTTACTTATCTGACTGGATAATGACCACCGTATACATGGTGAAAATTGCGCCATATAGGCAGGTTACGGCTAGTCCCGTCCTAGACTCATAAAACCCACCGTAAATGCGTGGATGCATTGCAGACCTTAAATGAAAGGTATTGGGAAGGGGAGAAGAATTTGACCCTCCGGATATCTCACTCACTTGCGAAACGCAGCGGCAAACTGCTACTTACCGTAGGTTTTCTGTGAGACAGTGATAACGACCCGGTTGAGCCGTATTCATGACGTAGACAAAACTGCCTACAGCGTGATTCTACCACTCAAAAAAACACCAAACACAAAATAATACTCTAAAATGTTGATATCAAGCAAAGAAGTCAAAAGCCATACTTCATTGTTGTCAAGATTTGTAACAACTTGAACTTTAAATGTTACAATGAAAAATAGACTTTAATAAAACTAAATTACACTTCCATTTGGCATGTTAACACAGTATCACAAATGAGGCGATACAAATTGAACTTTACTGTTAAATGTGTAAGGTAGTGTTTAAAATGCATTCCAGTTTCCGTGACCACTGTGACTTATTGTGAAGATTCCGTGCCATCGCTCTTTCGATTAATCGTGAAATGTTTACTTCATTGGCTTTGTCATGTTTTATTACGAGTATTGTACGGTCTGGAAATCTTTGGGGGAGGCCTATGTTCAACAGTGGACGTCTTGTGGCTGATGATGATGATGATGATGGTAGCTTAGTAAAGAAGCTAACGCTCAGTGGATTGTTTCAGTTCAACTGAGTGTGTTCAAGAACATAATACATTTTTAACCAAGTTCAAAAACGGAGGAGGTTCTCAATTATGTACGTACATCGATTTCTCCGAAAAACTATCATTCAACTCAAACTATGATGTCACCGTGGCAAATGGCCGTAACGGTGCACGCGTGCGAGCGAGCAAGCATGCGATAATTTACAGTGAATACACAGGTTCGAAAAGTCATAGGTATAAGGACTGGTTTCGAATCCGCGAATACCGTCCGGACAGTCTGTACCACACCCTACTAAGTCATCGCCGCTATTTAAAGCCGAATTACACAACCACCAAACGAAAATAAATGCGACAATTCAGTAACAAATGTAACAATAGCGCAAGTCTCTAAATAAACTGGCGGGGGTCGAGGGTTCGCCGGTGGCCAAGTGGGTCGCCACTCCACTCACCACTCGCCACCGAACGCTGGGACGGTGCCAATGATTAACACCTGAAAAATCCTCAATAGAAATATTGTTAGCACTTGTTTTCCATTGTAATATTGTCAGTAGAAATGGTTTGACTTGCTCTTCAAAATAAACAAGAAAATCATAATGGGTAAGGGAAAAAACTAACCTAACATTTTTCCCTACCCTTACCCTCTTTCGAGAGGGAAGAAGCAAATTGAGGGGCCTGCGACAGGACAGGCGGATGACCGATGCAGGCACAGTAATACAAGGATGTACCCCTATACCCGCCCCAACAAACCATCAAGTCATGTCGCAAGCCCCTCGGGAGAACCGGATATATACTGACTGATCCTGGAACGCGATGCACACAAGGCGTGTGTATCACTATCGTAGGTTTTAACACCATGTGTACGATGGTCGGTCTGGAAATCTTTGGGGGAGGCCTATGTTCAGCAGTGGACGTCGTGTGGCTGATGATGATGATGATGATGATGATGATGATGTACGATGGACGCTATCCCGGCGGAAATGAATCTACCACCAGCAAAACCTTTACGCCTGCTGCAACAGATGGGGTAACAAGGTTACAAAGTAGTATTGACATTTATATTAAAATGCCCATTACGGTGCACGCGTGCGAGCGAGATAATGAGATATCCCCACTACGCGCCCACCTATGCTCATACTGATATTTAAAATCATAATTGCGGGCTCATTTTTGAACCGATTTTGACTGTGTTTTAACAAAGGGGTTTCTTATTCGTATTATTTTCAGTTGCGTATGAAATAATGTATAATATTCAACATAAGAAATAATAATATTTTATTAAAGGGCGGAGGCAATTCTTTTTCGACATGACATGACAAGGGCAACGGAAGATTTTACTTGGCTCGGACTACTGCCCCTATTGTCTGTAGTTAGGGTTGACACCACGAAATTACAATTTGTTAATTAAAAGGTAAGATAAAAGAGCGATACACACAAATTAGGGAGTGGTAACAGGTCTACAAGTATATCGGGTCGGTGACCATCATGGGCGTGACAGTGACTAGTCGCCTCGGGACACCGTCACACCCACCGTTATGAATGGAGACATTTGCGGTTATAATAATTTGATGGCTATCATGGTGGTTGGTTGGATTACACTAATAGGGTTGCTGTATGAAATTGAATTCGAACAAAAAATAAACCCCATTACGAAAAGATAATCAAAATTTTAGAGTGTTATTTTGTGTTTGGTGTTTTTTAGTGTAAGAGCCACGCTGTAGACAGTTTTGGCTACAGCATGAATGCGACGACTCGTTACCTCTGTCTCACAGAAAACCGACGTCAACTAGCGGCTTGCTGCTTCGTTTCGTACGGTGAGTGAGATATCCGGAAGTCCAAATCCTTTTCTAATCCCTTTCCTTTAAGGTTGGCAACGCGCCTATGATTCTTCTAGTATTGTAGGCGTACATGAGCAATGGAGATCACTTTCCACCAGGTGACCCACTTGCTCGTTTGCCGGACTAAGCCATAAAAAAAATGTTACATGTACTCATTAGTAAGCATTTATATTTTATTTTACAATTTACAAATTTTGATGTTTCTTTCTTTATTCAATCGGGTAATTTTATATTAGTTTTTATTAGGTCTTTATTTTTGTTTATGTTAATACACTATGCGCAAACGTTACAGTTATTCAATAAAAACATAAATATGAACGTACATTAATGGTATAAGTACGATGATAAATCGATACAAGGGGTGGGAGTTGCGGGGGGTGGGGCGTTGGTACATCCCACTCGTTTAATACTCAATAAATTATACGCCGTCCGGCTCGAAGGACCACAAGCAAAGGTCACAAGCTATGTGGATAATTTGTACCCGTGTTGACAGTCATTGTTGACACATCAATAATTGACAAGTGGCAGAATTCTTAAAAAAAATTATTGTTTTTTTTAAATAAAAATCGTGCAAACTTAGATGTTCTTACTTTCCTTCTGAATGTCTTACCAGGCTCGGATGGCCGGACCTTTGTTATGTCTCGGGGTGACGAGCACAGTTCAGTACCATGCAGTGCTTTGTAATTCAAAGTTATGTGTGGTGTTGCTTCTATTTATGGGCAGGCGTGGCGCTTACCATCAGGCGAGCGTTTGGCTCGTCTCGTCATTCAATCAAATAAAAAAATAATAAAAACTCTATCATTTGACCCGACCCGGTGATCGAACCCGATACCTCAGCATGTCTTACCGCGTACGTACAACTGCGCCACCGAGGCAGTCTCATTACAAATTATTACGTGATGCTAAAAACGAGCCAATGAAAGAGTGCGTACACCCGTTACGCAGTGCAATAACTGTGACAGACGCCGCGACATATCATAACTCCGCATGATGAATTACCGTTTGCGGCATACTTGACGCGCCGTCAGGCAGGCTCGCTGTGTAGCGTCAGTCCAGTTGGACAAATTAGACTGATAAGTTGCCTCTTTTTTATAGCATAGGTCGCCAAACGAGCAAGTGGGTCACCTGATGGTAAGTGATCTCCACCCCCCATGTACACCCATAATACCAGAAGACTCGTGGGCGCGTTGCCGACCTTAGAGGAAAGGGATAATTAGGGATTGGGAAGGATTTTCGCCTCAGGATATCTCACTCACTGCACGAAACGCAGCAGCAAGCCGCTAATTTACGTCGGTTTTCTGCGAAACGACCCGGTCGAGCCGGCCCATACGTGCTGTAGACAAAACTGTCTACAATGAATATATTGGTTTTAATTGGGATGTTCTTAATTGATTTAACCACTCTTCTTAATCATGCGTTCATTCTCTTTTTAATCAATCACCCACGACCGAAGCCTCGAATAGCAATGCTTAATATAAAAACCCTAATCAATATACATACATAGACTTTGACAGCCTCGGTGCAACAGCGGGCGAGTAGTCGGCTGTGAAGCGAAAGGCCGCGGGTTCGATCCCCGCACAGTAAGATGTTATGTGTATACACAAACATTTGTTTCGGGGTCTGGGTGTTGTGAGATCAAAAGTCTCCCGAAGTTCCTGATACCCACGGCACAAGACACGTATCTTACTGTGGAGTCAGGACTATGTGTGTGACTGTTGGGTGTATTTATTTATTATGATTCTTACACACCTCTTTGGCCTCCTACAGTATTATTAAATTCTTCATGCATGCACGTCGCTTTCATCATGTCGCTATAGATAATTGAATCAATCCATCTGGAAAATGTACCGTGGGAATGTTTATACGTTTCAATAACATAGCGACAAAACTCAAAACAAATAATATCACCAGAGCTTTTAAGACCTCCACAAAAAAATCCAACACGTTTTCTCGTTCTAGTTCTAAAGCTACAAAAAAATATAGTGAAGAAAAGAGAAATTAAAATAAAATAAATAATATAGGCCCTACAAGAAAATATAGTGGTCGCATTTTCTCACGGTATATCTACAACTTTTTTATTAGGGCACGGCAAAGTGACTGCACTACACCCGATGGTAAGCGCAGTGCAGTCCAAAAAAAAACAGTGATCACCGACAAACAATGAGTTTATCGGTATTCACCAGAATCATGCCGGCTTATATAAATGCTTCTTCACACTCCGAAGAGGGAAGACGCAAATCGAGGAGCTTGCAACAGGACAAGCGGATAACCGATGCAGGCACAGGGATACAAGGATACTCCTATATCCGCCGCAAACAACCATCAAGTTCCACGCTTGTGGGGTGAGCAAAGATGGGCGCGTAGTAGGGATATCTCACTATCTCCCTCGCACGCGGGCACCGTGATTGATATTTGCCACGGATGGATGCCATCAGATTTGAATAACTTCTAATTTATTTTATTATGGACGGATTAATGAAATTCTTTCTGCAATAGATTTTTGGTAACATCACTTATTGATTAAAATAATAAAAATGATTAAGTATAAAGTTTTACACAATTCACCAAGGTTAATGATTACCACAGTAACCGAAACACTGTTAACTTTGATAATAACCACATTCAATGGACTCGTAATACAAACAGCCATCCTAAATACACTAATCCGACATAGCCCGAGAGTTTCATAATACGAGTATGTAAACGAGGGTATCTAAACAAATAAGCTCACGATAACGAAGTTGCAGATTTAAAAAAATTGGTAGATTATATGTTTGTGTTTTAATAAGAAAGATGTCTACGTATTTATTTTTAGTAATTGCTATTTGGACCTAAATGGAGTGAACAAGTCACTGAACCCCTGCAACTTAAACTGCAAGATGCAATTCACATCACCGGTGATAGAACCAATTGGAGAGCCCTTATATCCTCGGCCTGCTGCGGTCCATCCTCGATCCACAGCATTGAGAGAACGACAGTATGATTGATTTGGACCTAGTTACGCAAAAAGGAACCAACCCACAGTAAGGTCAAATGGAGATATTGATTTTGTTTTGATAAATACGTACGATTTTGTTGGTAAAATCGTACGTAAAATATATTATATCATATCCAAAATATACGGTATTAAAGTCAATTTAAATTGACGAATTTAGCAAAACAAAATCAGTATCTCCATTTGAACTTGCTGTGGGTTGGTTCCTTTTTATGTAACTAGGTCCATTGTAACTCAACATAGGAGAAATCATCGAGAATCGATGAATCCATAATCTAAAATTAGAATTGAACGGAATAGAATAGAACAAAGTTGTGGATACAATTACAGTTAAATAATTGTTCAAACGTTAAAATACGATCAATACATTTGTACTACGATACATACTGGCCTTGATCGTGACCGGATTATCTTTATTACTACTGTTTAATCGTTCTGTCATTACTGTAGAAGTTTGGTGGCCTTCAGTTAGTTTAAAAACTAAATCTCGGACTCAGAAACATAAGATAACATTATGGCAATTAAGCATTCGATTTTTTTTCCACACTAGGAAACAATTGAAGCTGAATGCTCCGTTACTCAATACAGAAAATGCATTTATGCTCATTTACTGAGTACTGAAATAATTATAACTGATATCTCAAAGGATTACTTGCTGGTGGTAGGATATTCATATCCGCCCGGATAGCGACCACCGAACACGTGATGTTAAAACCTGCCATAGTGACCCATGCACCTTGTGTGGATCGCGTTCCAGGGTCAGCCTGTGTATATCCGGTTCTCCCGAGGCGCTTGCGACATGACTTGATAGTTGGTTGGGGCGGGTATAGGGGTACATCACTGTATCCCTGTGCCTGCATCTGTCATCCGCCTGTCCTGTCGCAGTCCCCTCGATTTCCCTCTTCGGGGAGGGAAGAAGCATTTATACAGGCCGGCATGATTCTGGTGATCACCGATAAACTCATTGTTTGTCGGTGGTTGCTGGTTTTTCGGACTGCACTACGCTTACCTTCAGGTGTAGTGCAATCAATTTGATGTGATCGGATAAAAATTTGGCAGTCATAAGGACTGCCGATAGAAGTGAAAATTTATAACTTAAGTATCTATATTTATTTAGTACTCACTCTCAACCCAACTCAACTCACAGTTTTCACTTCAAAAATTGTTACGTCAGTTCAAGCCACACGTCAGTCCATATTGACAGCATGCGCCTCGCTCTAAAGTCTAGTATCATGATGATTGCGTGCGACACGCGACGCGACCGCACCGCTGCACTACACTGTCACAACACGCGTAGCAGTAAACCAGTTGATATTACGTGCTCATTATTGATATATAAGTGCATTCCCATCACACATTCAAGGTGATTTGTGATCATTTACAAGGTGGTAGGTCCCTCGTAAGCGTGAGGCCGTCTGGGTTGGTACCACCGCTTTGTGTATTTCCGCCGCCAAACAACAGTGTGTAATCATTGTTGTGTTTCGATTTGAAGGACATCGAAGCCACTGAAATTACTGAAATTATGAGACTTAACATCTTATGTCTCAGAGTGACGAGCGCAGTTCAGTGCCATGCAGTGGCTTTGTAATTCAAAGTTCGCTGTGGTATTGCTTCTGTTTATGGACAGGCGTGGCGCTTACCATCAGGCGAGCGCCTTGCTCGTCTCGTCATTCAATCATATAAAAGAAAACACGCTAACAGAATATGATAGGTGCCAAGTCCGAGAGTCCGTCTAGTTAGGTACAACCGCGAGGTTTCTTCCGCAAAAAGGCTTTTTTGTTAGTAATGTTATGTTCCTGTTCGAAAGAAGAATGCCATGATAAAGGGCGAGGGTCGCCACCATCGTCTTCATCATCAGCCACAGGACATCCACTGCTGAACATAGGCGTCCCCCAAAGATTACCAGACCGACCTGTTGGAAGCGGCCTGCATCCTTTTTTTTTCTATTTTTTGCCGTACCGGGCACAAAATTCAATGTAAGTTAATCATTTATGACATAGTTCAACTACGTAACAAATGTACAGTACAGCAAGACACGAGGACGGCACGGACGTGCGAAGCGACGCGATCGATCGCCTATACACATTTCGCAGTGCTTTGAACTCTGCCGCACTGCTGTCAAACGTAACTGGTCGTTCGAGGGATTTAAACGGATACGTCCTCGCCAAAAACATCCTTTATACATCATTCTCGGTGACAGATAGGGAATAAAGCTTTTAAAATAATATTTTTTAATGGTTCGATGCCAGGAGCACAGCGCTTCTTATTTTATCAGGCACTAGGTTTTTTTCGCGGCTTCGCCCGCGTGTACGTTTAAAATTGACAAAGTTTCATACAAGAAGGGTAGAATTTATCAAAATCCTTTCTTAGCAGATGCCTACGTCATAACATCTACCGGCATGCCAAATTTCGGCCCGATCCCTCCAGTGGTTTGGGCTGTGCGTTGATAGATCACTATGTCAGTCAGTCACCTTTGAGTTTTATATATTTAGATTGTTTTCGTCTATGTTGGTACATTCCATTTTGGCGTGTGGCGTTGGCGCACATTTATACCACGCACGTGTAAGCTCTAGAATGAACTCCCTGCCTCAGTGTTTCCCGAGCGCTATGAGTATTCCTTCAACGGTAGGCAGCGGCTTGGCTGTGCCCCTGGCATTGCCGATGTCCACGAGCGGCGGTGACCGCTTACCATCAGGCGGGACCGTTTGCTCGTCTGCCTATCAAAGCAATAAAAAAAAATCTGTAGTATGCCACAAAACTACTACCACTTACAACTTTGACAAAGTGATTAAGCAGGAGTTTCAGCGATTAGGCAACGCCTTTCAACACCTATAGTCATAGTCGACGGCCGCTAATCATCAGGTGAATCGTCTACAACTTTCATATTTATAAAAAATATATATTATGTACAATGCATATTCACAAAAATATTATCCAAATCACACGCAAGCAGTGAAGTCGTGACATGTTACGTCCTGCAACGGTCTATAGTCACGTTTGTACATACACGACAGTCGACCAGGCACGTCGGAATGCAAAAATAAATTAGTTATCGATATTGTTTAAAAGTAAGTAACAATTTTGACATACCGAAAAAAGCATATCCATATATTATTGACATTTAATTTTGGCCGAGGTTGTATATCAGCTTGATGTTTAAAACTTAAGACGTAAGTGCTTACTTTTTTTGGGATCCTATAAAATAATAAGTTTCCATAAGTTTTCGATATTTCGAAAATTCGTTATGCTTCGGTATGTTTACATTCGACAGCCGACAAATCAAATCATTTATTTTGTAAATTGGATTATGAACAGGGTTCGAAAATATCCGATATTTATTATAAATATCAAAATATCGGATATTTATGATATATATCCGATATATATCAAGTTTGATATATATCCATTTTGTATGAAAGCCATATTATTATTTTATTGTATTATTTATGAATACTGTTTGCATATGTGTTACATACACATACTAAAATTATAAGATAAAAAACTCGTTTTAGGATAAGGCAAAATCAACTAAAAACCATAAACTCTTCTTTTAGGGCAGAAGTGTTGCCATTTATGGATTAGAACTTACTATTAGGGAGTATGTTTTAACTCTACTCCCACGCCATCTATATTTGGGAAGTAGAAATACAGTAACAAACTCTAAAAATTACTTAATTACATTATTTTTTTAAACCATTTTTGTATTGCAATATATTATAAAAAAAATATTGATATATATCGTCAAACCCAGCTTGATATATATATCGGATATACAGAGTTATTTTTAAATCACCAGCAACCTCGCAGGGGTAGATTCCTAAGGTTATAAGCTACTACTTTTGTTCTACGACTTTTGATAATTTGTTAGATTTTATTTTCATACAAAAATAAGTATTCATTTAATTTCCGTCTTGAATATTAACAACGCGCATCGCAGATTACGTAAACAAATACGCGAAGCCTGGGGAACCGGGCTAGCGGCTTTGAAGGTCAACGCTCGAGCAGCTGACGAACGCTTTGATGTCGTGCGCGCACGCCGCGCCGCGCCGCACTCTACGAAGAAAAACACGACACAACAAAAACTTGTAAAATCATTTTTTTTAATATATTGAGTTATATCTAAACTCGTAGAACAAAAGTTGTTCCGTATGAGGTCAGCTATCTGGTCCTGCGAGGTTGCTGGTGTTTTAAAATTAACCCTGTATATCGGATATATATCTTGATATATATCCATTGATATATATCCTCGAACCCTGATTATGAATGACACTTTTACATCAATATTTTTTAGATTATATTTACATCTACATCGGCATTTCTGTGGCCATGAGAAGAAATGCCGAAACAAACTCTTGGATTATTGCCTCTTTTAATGTGCAAACATTGATTTTAAAGAATTATGCGAGTGTAATGTACAGAAATTCTTGGATTGGTCATTTGAGTAAATAGCCATGAGTATACCCGACATACATGGCACTCGCACTCACATATGTTAAAAAAAAACAATGATGCGTGCTCGCGTGTCTCATATCGTGGACAGCCCGCACGTATTGTTTGCGTACTGTGCATTTTGTATGTGACCTTGGCACGCGCACGAAGTCAATGTATTTAACTTTAACATGTCTCTATTTATTATTTCTCAATGGCAGTATTGTTAATAGTATTGAAGGAACGTCTTCCATAATTCTATAATTCTTCATTAAGTTTTATGATTCAAACAATATTTTAAAGCATAAATGGTTGCCGCTGTTGATGAAAAATAGACAAACGTTTTAAAATAATAGGGTTTCCAAATTTGAAAAATTAACAGTGCCATCTGTTGAAAGTATAATCAATATAAGAAATAATTTGTTGTATGTTTATACTATTGTAAGTTAGGATTGAACAGTTTCTTTTAATCAGACTTGAATAAAAAGAGAGTTATTTAAGATCTTTTCTTAAGGCTCAAATCTATATCGTAATTTCTCTCTCTCTTCTCTCCTTTCTGGATTGCTTTGTGAACCAGGTGCAACGTAGTGAGAGTGTGAATTCACTTTAATAAGCATTATTTTATCCAAATCTCATTAAAATAAATCTAGAATCCTTTCAGCATATCCTATTCAATACGAAATCCAGCAGCCTTTAGTGCGTCCTTGTCTCTCGCGTGGTTTGTGACAGAGATAGCATCAGTATTGGCTGGCGCAGTCGGTACGGTGTGAGAGGCGGCCAATTAATACGAGACGCGGACGGTGCGGCTGTTGCGGTGTGTAGTGCGTCCGGATATCTACCGTTAAGAATATACACACTACGGAAAAACGGACGGAAAAGCTAAGATTTCACTACGTTTTTATTTATTTGATTGAATGACGAGACGAGAAAGGTGGTGGCCTGATGGTAAACGCCACGCCTACCCATAAACAGAAGCAACACCACGCAGAACTTTGAATTACAAAGCACTGCATGGCACTGAACTGCGGTCGTCACCTCGAGACATAAAATGTAATGATGTTATAATTTGGTCTAATAAATAAATATAAAAATCTGTTTATGGCAGACGTGACGTGAGGTTATCAGGCGAGCGAACTGCTCGTCTTGTCATTTATTTGTACATAAGTGCAATAGCGGTCACTGTCAAGCCATACGTATGACCCAGTTGTGCAAATCCTCTGCATCGCCTCTGCAGCAGGGTCAAGGAGGTTCTAGAAGCAACCGGGTCGCGGCTTAACGAGCCACATGTTACTGGGTCACGTCCAGCTAGACAAGGTCGTAGCATAAGCAATTTAGTACCCAGGAGTTGAACACTGAACATCGAAACATTAATTGAAGTTGGAAAAACCTCGGTGTCTGTCGGTCACATAGAAATTTATTGTTTTTCGTGAGGATCATGCACAAAAATCATCATCTACACGAGTGTTTTCCAACGAGGGGCCCACGCCCCACAGGGGGGCAATTTGATAGTTAAGGGGGGCAATTTAAAAATGGACTCGACACGACTTTAACCCTTTGGCTTTGGATTATTTAAATATAATGCTAGAAATCGGCGACAAATTTAACAAAAAAAAATTAAGATGGGGCATGGCCTAATAAGGTTGGGAAACACTGATCTACACTAATATTATAAAGAGGAAAGATTTGTATTTTAGTATATAACGAATAAATTAAAAACTACTGGACCGATTTGAAAAATTCTTTCACCATTAGAATCCTACATTATCCCTGATGAACATAGGTTACTTTTTATCCCGGAAAAAGCGGATCACGCGGGTGGAGCCGCGAGTAAAGCCCAGTATACTATATACGCATTCACGCTTGTAACCCTCGAAGGGATAGGCAAAGGGTAAGCAGGACACCCACATAGACAGTAGCTAGACTTCAACCACTTCATTAAAACAGGTTGGGAATCAAGACGAAAACAGTAAACACTCTCAAACCAGTTAACTGATAAGTAAATGTGCCTGATAAACGTTATCACGAGTGGCAGACAGATGTAATTGTGCGTCCCACTCTAGATTATAGCATAGTTGATAATGGGGATGTTACACACTTCGCTGATGATGATAGAAATCTAAACATACGTTATGATAAAATTTATATCTATATTTATAAAATAGCATGTCCTGACTGACTGATTCATCATCGCCGAGCGCAAACTATCAAGGCTACAAGCATGAAATTCGGACTGTATAATTATTCATTTTGTTATGTAGGCACCCACTAAGAAAGGATTTTAGAAAATTCCACCCCAAGGGGTCAAAATAGGGGATGATAATATGTATTAAAACCTGACATAGTGACCAACAATCCAACGTGGATTGCGTTCCAGGATCAGCCAGTGTATATCCGTTTCTCCCGAGGGGTTTGCGACATGACTTGGTGGTTGGCTGGGGCGGGTATAGGGGTTCATCCTTGTATCCCTATGCCTGCATCAGTCATTCGCCTGTCCTGTCGCATGCTCTTCGATTTTTTTCTTTCCTCTTCGCAGTGTGAAGAAGCATTTATACAAGCTGGCAATATCCGACCCATGATGTGATAGGGGGCGAGCCTATCGCCATACCGGGCACAATTCCAAACTCCGGGCTGATATTGAGTATTTTGTGATAGAAAAACCCAATATCAATACCACATTTACCCGACCCGGGGATCGAACCTGAGACCTCAGCGTATGTATAGCTGTCCGCATGCGGAATACAACTGCACCACCGAGGAAGTGTATAATACACAGCTAGTATTATTATTTTATTTGACTAATAGTTCATCTACTTGATTTATGTGTCTTTAGAAACACTAAGCTAGGAGTGGGCGGGCTTGCATGCTACGCCACACCACACGGCACACCTCGCACTTATCGATCTACAGAATAATTAGATTCCATTTTTTCTATCCGAGCACAGGAAATTGACTGCACTACACCTGATAGTAAGCGTAGTGCAGTCCAAAAACCAGCGACCACCAACAAACATTGAGTTTGTCGGTGGTCACCAGAATCATGCCGGCCTGTATAAATGCTTCTTCCCTCTTCGGAGAGGGAAATCGAGGGTCCTGCGACTGGACAGGCGGATGACCGATACAGGCACAATAATACAAGGATGTACCCCTATACCCGCCCCAACCAACCATCAAGTCATGTCGCAAGCCCCTCGGGAGAACCGGATATACACTGGCTGATCCTGAAACGCGATCCACACAAAGCGTGTGGATCACTATGGCAGGTTTTAACACTATGTGTACGGTGGTCGCTATCCGGGCGGATATGAATATCCTACCACCAGCTTATTTTTAAATGAACTGAATCGATATAATATTTTATGGAACTTTTACACCCACAGAACTGAACCCGGAACAACTACATGCATATTTGTGAATCATACAAGCAAACGGCGCGGAAATCGAACTCACTGTCATTGCCATCTACCAGCTCACCGTGGTCTGTGCCCCGGAGGTCGTCAAACACCTATGTACTTCCACTTCATTTCCTTACCATATTCATAGCAACCTTACGTCATATTATGTCAACATAATTTGTTGCCTTGATGGCGCAGTTGTAATACGTACACTGCTGAGCTAAGGTCTCGGGTTCGATCTAGGTCGGGTAAAGTGATATTGGGTTTTTCTAGCACGAAAAGCTCAGTATCGGCCCGAAGTCTGGAATTGTATCCGGTATGGCGATAGGCTCGTCATATCATCATGGGACGGTAATGAGCTACAAACAAAATTCGAGTATTTTCAATTCTTTCGCGTGGTATAGCCACGCTGTAGAGCGACAGTTTTGTCTATAACGTAAGGCAGCGGCTTGCTGCTGCGTTTCGTACGGTGAATGAGATATCCGGAGGGAAGGAAGCGGAAGGGTGACATGCCCCCCCCCCTCTGTGCGGTGGAGATCACTCACCATCAGGTGACCCACTTGCTTGTTTGCCGGCCTATACAGTAAAAAAAATCAAACTTAATAATATTAGTGTAGGTTTATTCACATCGGTCTAAAACTGGTCCGAAACACACGTTTATGAATAACGTTTATTTCATTGATAAAACCGAACATCGTAATTTATTCATTTGTGACTAGTTAGTGGTGGGCGTGGGTATTTAGAGAAATCGGTGAATCTCACTAGAACAGGGTGTTCCAAAATTGTTTTTAATTAATGAGATTAAAACCAAACTGTTAAAAATTCCGATGTCATTGATTAGAAAATGATATGCGTTACTAAACTGCTGAACAGATTACAACCTGTACTGTCGAAAGGGTACGCAAAGCCGCAACTATTAAACAAACGATCCACCGAGTTTACTGGATATTTCCATTTTATGAACTGATGGCGAGCCCACTGCCATATAGAGCATAAATTTCAATAAGTGGCAAATTATATTTTTCAATTGGAAAGCTCAAACACAAATTTTACAAAGTTTTACAGCCTCCGTGGCGTAGCTATCGAGTAGCCAGCTGTGATGCGAGAGGCCACAGGTTACATGTTTTAGATATTTTTCTTACAGACGTCGAGCGTTTTACGATTACTTTTACATTAAAATTTCGAATTGCACGCCTAAGTCCGACTCGCACGACGATTCTTTAATTTTATTTAACCACTAAACGTGTTTAAGAAACATCCAATCATGGACATTTTATATTACTGAACATGTTTAGCGGTTAAATACAATTAAGGATCGTTGTGAAAGTCGACATAAAAAAAAAATCATATAACGTGCAAACTTGGAACAACCTGTAAATAAATATAAAAGTTTTTTAAGTTGCACAATCGTAGGCACAATGATTCGTCATATTTGGATGAAATTTATCGGGTAACCACACGCAGCTGCTTCTTGACCGATTCTCGATCGCTTCTCAATAAGGTCCACTCGATATGAACCTTGGTCTCCATACTTTTTTGCATTGCACATAATTAATATAGACGACAATACATAAAGCAATTTATACTGTCATCGATTTATTTTTAACATCAAAATTGATCCCAGATGTGTAGGGTTGTCAGCAGGGACCGCAATCACATATAAATTACGGTACCTGTATCGAAGAATTTTGGTTATTTTTAAGATTTAGGTTACCGCTATCTGTGTAACTAAGATAAATAAACATATTACCGCTGTTTTAGGTTACCATTTTAATAACGGTAACCTAAAAATTACCTTAATAGACACAGAGGTACCCATTGCCCGTCCTTTATCTTATGCCGACGGCACGTATAAGACTGAGGTAAAGATTATTTCGGTAACCGGTTGGGTTAGAGGTGATAAAATTAATAAATAAATTACGGTTACTTTTAAAAATACCTGTAAAATTATTATAGGTTGTCATCGAGAAATATAGGTATTTGTCATACCGGTTTCGGTCCCTGGTTGTCAGGTATTGAAACCAAAAATCCTGATAACCAGACAGTTAAGACACATTGGACATTTAATGCCGATTTGAATAAATGATTCTCCGGATCGATTCCGGAAATGAAGCGATCGAACAAAGTAATTTGTATGCGTGACCTTCAAACAGTATCCTGTTTGGCTCATTTGTGGAATCCATCATGAACCAACCTAATATCATTAATGAAACCGGCTGTTAGATGACTAGACTTAGAATATTTCATCTTATGAGTGTTAGAGCCATGCGGGTCGTTACCACTGTCGGACAGAAAATCGTAAAGTAGCTTACTACGGTGAGTGAGTTATCCGGAGGCGCAAATGCTACTTCCCTCCTCAATCCCACAATTATCCCTTTTCTCTAATGGTGCTGCCACACCGGTGTTAGAAAATGTTATATAACATTTTATAAAACCGGTGTGGCAGCATCATTTAGTAAACATTTCTTAACAATTTGTAACATTTCTTAACATTTTATAACCGCAGGCGGCGGTACTTTTGAGAGCGGCGCCGTCAAAGAAGCCGTCAAAGAAGAATGTTCAGAAATGTTAGAAAGTGTTAAGAAATGTTATAAAATGTTAAGAAATGTTATAAAATGTTAGATTTAATGTTAGAAAATGTTTGTAAACATTTTATAACATCGGTGTGGCAGCACCATAAGGTCGGTAACGCGCCCATGATTCTGTAGGCGTACATGGTCCGTGGAGATCACTCACCATCAGGTGACCAACTTACTCAATTGCCGGCCTAAGCTTAGAAAAAGACAATGCCATTCACAAGAGTAAGAAGCGGCGCGACCACAAACCTATGTGCGGCTTGTTCCGGTCGCCTGACAACCCTAAACATCTCGACGCGGCGAGGTCACGTCGCCTACAGACATGTCCATACACGGTGCGCCCTTGCACCTTCGGCGTGGGCTTTATTGTCATAACGATACCACGTGTGCACCGACACGTAATGACTACGTTGTTTTATCCTACTTACTTTAACTGAACAAAGAGGTCGGGTGTCAGTTGTTGCTGAAAGCCAAACCAATAGACCAGCAAGCTTCTAGCTTCTTCTTCTTTTGTGTTTTTACTTTATACGTGTGTATTTTGTGTTTGTTGCTAATAAATTTAATTTATTTCTTTCTTCTTCTTTCAAGCTTTTTTTTAAATTGAATGATGAGACGAGCGAGGCGCTCGCCTCATGAAAAGCGCCACGCCTGCCCATATACAGAAGCAACACCACACAGAACTTTGAATTACAAAGCACCGCATGGCACTGAACTGCGCTCGTCACCCCGAGACATAAGATGTTGAGTGTCATAACGCCCAGTAATTTCACTGGCTTCAATGTCCTTCAAACCGATACAGAACAGTACTTATACACTGTTGCTTGGCGGCAGAAAAAGTGGTGGTACCAACCCAGACGGCCTCTCGCATACGAGGGACCTACCACCTTGTAAAACTTGAGTTAGGCTACGCGGAAAGGCTACGGAAATGAAGGAGGCAATTTTGTAATTAAAAGATTACAATTTTAAATTTTATTACACCTGTGAACGTATTATTAACTGTCAATTACCATTACACATAGCTGACAAGATGTTAATTATATTATGTACAAAGTACACAATTTATATGCACATTTCGAGATGGGCGTGTTTCCTACACGGAATACATCTAATCATCGTGGTGGGTTTATGAAATTAGAAAGTAAAAGCGCCGAAATGTCCAACAGTGCTGCATCCGACAACATGTTAGGGTTGTCAAATGAAATTATGTGGATATATATATATTTTTATTCTTTTTTTGGGCTTTAGTTACTTTATGCGACGTGGACATTATTTTTTTGTCGATTTAAAAAAAAATTGTTAAGTTGGTTGAATGAGTTAAGGATCTTATCAATTAACTAAAACTGTTGCTTCAGTACAGACCTTGACATGTTCTCCTACCCATAGAAGTTAAAACGGGAGAAATTTAGGTATTAATACTTATTAATCGAACAAAAAAAATACCCAGCCGACATACGCAAACACCCCGTTTATCGACACTATCTAAAAAAAACAAAAATATACAGAAACATACCTCAATCACATTTAAACTTGAGTTAAGTTTTTATTGAACAACATTATCTTACCAATTAAATCCAGGTTTGGTGGCATGCGACATTTTTGCTAAGGTCAACTGTCATTCAAAGGCCATCGAATCTCATTCGGTTTTTTCACGATACATCCCGACAATGCACGAATTAAATATAAGTATAAATTATACACCCAGACCATGAAAAGTGCATCACAATCTAATAATAATAATAACTAATTAATAGTTAGAACTTAGAAGTGAATTAAGTATACTCTAATCGAATATGGATGGGTTTTATATGGGTAGTCACGTTGTATACAGTTTTGTCTACGGCATGAATGGGCCGGCTCGACCGGGTCGTTACCACTGTCTCACAGAAAACCGACGTAAAGTGGCGGCTTGCTGCTGCGTTTCGTACGGTTAGTGAGAAATCCGGAGGCCCAAATCCTCCTCCCCTACTCAATTTCTAATTAGCCCTTTCCTTTAAGACGACAACGTACGGCAGGGATCCCTACAGTTCATCAGAAGGGTTAAAAAAATACAATAATTCATAGTCACATACACGGACTACTTTTTTTATTCTTTTGATGATACTTTATCGTACTGCCAACCCTACAATGCATACTATTTATTACACAATAACTTTTTGTTCTGCTCGTGACTCGGATGAAAGTTAATTAATATAATAATGTGTAATTAACTTTGCAAATTTCATTTTATCTTCTAGAATTTAGATTATTCATGTTTCGTTTTAATTTCTATAGTGAATGTAATCCACTATATTGCATTGTGGACACATCTGAACAATGCGACATCGATTGCGATTTGTCTATTTCTACCGCCAAGCAACAGTGTGTAGTAGTTCGAAGGACATTGAAGCCAGTGAAATAACTGGACATTGTGAGACTTAACATCTTATATCTCGGGGTGACGAGCGCAGTTCAGTGCCATTTCGGTGCTTTGTAAATCAAAGTTCTGTTGGGTGTTGCTTCTCTTTAAGGGCAGGCGTGGCGCTTACCATTAGGCGACCGCCATGCTCTTCTCGACAATCAAATAAAAAAAAGAGAAAGAGAGATTCGCGATCAGGTTTTTTTAGGCTTAGTGCAATTTTAATAAAATCTTCTATTCTGCTGGGTACTTGCCAGTAATAAACTGTGACAATAATGAAGCAACCATACTGCTGTATACAGTGACAACCACCCACATTGTATTGCACAACGTTTATTTTCAGCGATTCACGAATCAGTGTTAATTCTTCAATGATTCAGACCTGTATCGAGCCGTTGAGGCGCCCTCCTACAATTCAATACTATGACGTCACATAATTCGCACTGGATTACGTCACACGTGATGTGATGTTAAAGCAAACTTATAAAGTGATAGAGGTACGCTGTAGACAAAACTGCCTACAATGTCTCACAGGAAAATGATGTAAAGTGGCAGCTCACTGTTGGGTGTTGTACGGTGAGGGAGAAATTCAGAAGCCTAGATTCCCCCTTCCCAACCATCATTCTTTTTCTTTATTAACGCATTAATCGAGAAATCAATTACCATCACGTGACCCACGTGCTCGTTTGATAAAAAAGAAAGAAAAAGAAATAACGATAGATACTTTTTATGGACTGTAGTAACGAAAGTTGCAGGTTCGAAACCAGCCCCAAGAGCATACACCTCCGACTTTTCTAAGTTACGTGTGTGTATATTAAATTGTTAATTTTCGCTTGCTTTAACGGTGTAGGAAACATCGTGAGGAAACCTACATACCTGAGAAAACGATAAGATTTTTCGAAGGTATGTGAAGTCTGCCAACCCGCATTAGGCCAGCGTGGTGGACTAAGGCCTAACCCCTCTCATTCAGTAGAGGAGACCCGTGCCCAGTAGTGGGACATGCATATTATAGGACTAGTATATATTTTACTTTTTTATAGCATAGCATAAGCAGTAAGTACTATTGTTCACATCAAACGGCAGATTTGCGCGCGTGTGTGTATGTGTGGGTAGTGGTGTGTGTGACAGTAATGTTAAACGACGCGACGCGGCTGCTTGAGTCACAATACACGGTGCACTGAGGTGGCCATACGACCTGTAGGCCTAGTACCAGTTTTGATGATTTTCCAAAACGATGGTACGATTTTTGCTGTTGGTAGGATATTCATTTCCGCCCGGATAGCACCGTACACATAGTGTTAAAACCTTCCATAGTGAACCACACATCTTGTGTGAATGGTGTTCTCGGATCAGCCAGTGTATATGCGGTTCTCCAGAGAGGCTTGGGACATGACTTGATGGTTGGTTGGGATGGGTATTGGGGTACATCCTTGTATCCCTGGGCCTGCATCGGTCATCCGCCTGTCCTGTCGCAGGCCCCTCAATTTGCTTCTTCACTCTCCGAAGAGAGAAGAAGCATTTATACAGGCCGGTATGATTCTGGTAACCACCGATGAAATCATTGTTTGTCGGTGGTCGCTAGTTTTTTGGACTGCACTACGCTTACCATCAGGTGTTGTGCGGTCACTTTGCCGTGCTCGGATAAAAAAAACGATGACAGTTTCCGTTTTCTCTTCATACATCAACTAAGGCCCGTATTCACAAATAACACATAAGCTCTTTGGTAAGCTTCTGTGCACATTATTGGTCCATTTTAATTGAGCGCCAAAAACTAAACATTGAAGTTTAAAGAAATCGTCACTGTGCGTTCAAGCTCACTATGTGACATCAGTAACGTTTTTTTATTGAATAAACCGGCAAACGGGCAAGTGGGTCACCTGAACGTAAGTGATCTTCACCGCCCATGTACGCCTATAATACTAGAAGAATCATAGGCGTGTTGCCGACCTGCTCGTATCGTCATACAGGTCTTAAAAAATATCCCATCGCGTGCGTGAACCGTGGTCTCCCCAGTGGCGACCCACACGCGCTCCGCTGCAGTATTTGCGTGGCACTTACAGCACAATTAGATAATGCATTCGATAGCACACTTATTGCCTTTGGTTGTGTCATAATGCTAATTTATTTTCTGTCATTCATTTCTTTTATTATGACGCGTGACCAGTCTTGTCTGCGCAGATTTTGGGAGAGGTTTTATTTAAAGGAGATCTACAAATGAGGAATTGGGTCACGTGGTGGTAACCGTTTTCTACCGACCATAGACAGCCACAATACCCGAAGAATTGTGGGTTCATTGTCCACCGATAGGAATTGAAATTCATTAGATTTAAGTAGGTTAAAATCAGTTATTTAAAAAAAAAACATAAATAGACATTTCCCGTGTACGATTATGCAAAATGGAATTTTAAATTGTTGATTTAACTTAATGAATTTAGCAAAATGAAATCAATATCTAAATTTTATACTTGATGTGGGTTGAAATGATATTGCATATCTGTATCCATGTATAATGTATATTAGACAATAACACATGAAGTACACACATGAAGTGACATCCTTCACGGGATGTGAACAGGGAACAAAGCACCGCTGCGCCCCCTTTTGTTAATTACAAACACTATATTACGTTCTTAACAACGTTTTTAAATTACATCATCCTACTGTCCTTGTAAACCAGTCCTATATTTCACAGTTTCACTGGGTTATGCGTTTCCACTATGCTGGAGTATGGATTGATGGACTTCACATAAGTTTAGAGATTCTGGAAGTACTCTAGGTAGGTTTCCTTCCCGATCCCGTCTAGTGTAATCTTAAAATCTGAGAAAACACCCGTTACCTGGCAACCCTAAATCTGGTAGGTCATGTCTGTCATAGTCATGTGGCAACTTGACACCCACTCGACAGTGAAAAGTTCAAACAAATGTTAGCGAATACAGTATGTGCAATTTGTGAATATAAATAGCAGTTAGGCCAGTTACGCAAATTTGCAAATTTAAGGTGCAAATTATATCACAATTTATAACATAAGAACTTCTTTAGAAATAAAAAGTCGCTGTATCGTCTGGAGGGAACGTAATGGAATCTACCCCACCAGCTTAACCCCATGCTTGAAACCACACCATCTTCTCGATATAACAGACATAATCTACAGTAACAGGATGGACTATGGCTGTCGCACCAACCACAAGTAAAATAAATCTTTACATAGTAGAAAATGAATTCGCTTCCGCTGTCTGTTCGCTTAGATCTTTTAAACTACTCAACGGATTTCAATGCAGTTTTCAGCAATAGATAGAGTGATTCAGGAGGAAGGTTTATGTGTATAATACATACATATTATAGTACAGAAAGGCAGAATAATTCAATTTTTTTTTTTTTAATAGCATAGGCCGGCAAACGAGCAAGTGGGTCACCTGATGGTAAATGATCTCCACCGCCCGTGTACGCCCACCACCAGAACAGTCATGGGCGCGTTGCCGACCTTAAAGGAAAGGGATAATTAGGGATTGGGAAGGGGAGGGGATTTGGGCTTCCGGTTATCTCACTCACCGTACGAAACGCAGCAGCAAGCCACTATTTTACGTCGGTTTTCTGTGAGACAGTGGTAACGATCCAGTCGAACCAGCCCATTCATGCATTCATGATTCATTCATGATCTGTAATGTGATGTCGTAGCAATCATATTTTTACCCGTGCGAAGCCGGCGCGCGTCGCTAGTAATCTATAAACCTTGATGATATTCAATTATATGCAATGTATGACGATCTTCGAGGCGCCACGCGCACGCTCTACGCAAATAACCTACCTGAAGGATAAACAAGATTATACTGTGTCAACACCGCAGTAGGACAAAGTATGTTTGTGATCCGCAAAAAAATGTTCCGCTTGTGGGAGTGGGTGAGAGCGTAGTTAGTCGTTGGTTTTCGTAACAACTTAATTGGTCCTTAATAATCGCCCTGTGGGGCGTGGGCCCCAAGTTGGGAAACACTGATCTAAACCTTCTTACTTCCCTTATCCCACTCGCAGTGGGGTCGGCGCAACATGCTTTTAACACATGTTACAGAAAGATTTGGCTTGCATTTTTCACGCCCGGCCGCCTGCTTGACGATAACCGCTCTGGGGAAAACACCTAGACCCGAAACAATTGTGGATCGCACAATCATTTTTGTCTCGGTGCGGGAATTGAACACGGCCTCTCGCTTCAGTCGGCTACTCGCTCACTGCGCCACTGAGGCAGTTAAAAAATTGCTAAGCAGTTATTAAAAAAAAGTCCACTATAGTAATCAAATACCCGTGACTGTGTAACACAGGCAGTGAAGAACATTATTTCTGACGCCTAGTGCACCTAGATAACGCGCGTGTCATTGAACTGTTACAGCTGACCAAACAGATCATCAACACTGCTATACGTATCGTATATGAGGGGCCGTCTGCGTTGGTTCCAACGCTTTGTTCATATCTGCCGCCAAGCAACAATGAGTAAGCACTGTTGTGTTTCTGTTAAAGCTAGTGAAGCTATTGAAGCTAGTGAAATTACCGAGCATTATGAGACTTAACATAACATTGTGAGAAGAACTACATACTTGAAAATTCCTCCCTTAGAATTTTGAACATTGTAAACTCTACCAACCTGCATCAAGCTAGAGTGGTTGACTAAGTTCTAAGCCTAGAATTCTGTGTCAAACATTACATAATACAGGCATAAGCGTACCCACAGTGGGGCAAGGCGAGGCGCTTGCCCCACCCTAGACTCACAACAATAGTTGTGAGTCAGCAAACATTACTTTTCTTTAAACATGATCACATCTATTTCGAAATATTGGTGTGTGGTGCGTGAGGTCATACAACTATGTTTCTTCTACATTAATGACTGATCCTTCTATTTATGTTCTTGGGAATTATCTCTCCTCCTGAAAATCTCGCCCCACCCTGAAGTAAATCCTGGTTACGCCCTTGAAGACAGGGCTGATATAATTTATTACATTCAAGTATTAAGGGAATAGAGTTATCAGTATTTATGTACGAACACACAAGATTAATGTTTAACTAAAACACAAAGCAAGCGAAATTACCAAATGTACATAATTTATAACCACTTCAAGACAATTCACATTGAGCCAAGTTAGTGAATGGCCATATTTAGATTGTAATGAGAAGTAATCTGTCTGACTCATGGTTTATTTATGTGTGTCTGACTAGTCAATTGAAGGCCTTAATATTATAAAGGTAAATAACATCCACAGGTCACAACAAGACTCCTAGCTAATCTATACAAATAAATAAAATTGGAGTGTCTGTTTGTAATATTAAAATAACCGATTTTTACTAAGTGCGTTTGGATGTTTTCATGGTACATATACCAAAGCAGCCTTTTTTACAATTTTTGTCTGTTTGTTTGTTTCGGCAAATCTCTGAAATGGCTGGACCGATTTTGACGGGACTTTCACTGGCAGATAGCTGATGTAAGAAGGAGTAACTTAGGCTACTTTTATTTAAGAAAAAAAAAATAAGTTTATAGAAAAAGAAAAAATACCATAAGTACGAAGTCGTGGCTAACAACTTTCTGAGTATGATACTATACTCATAAATTTGACTACATGAAAATTATGCATTATTTACCTTTTCGTATTGGATCATTTAACATTTTATGTAAAAAATATATGACAAGTATGTATTGGTTGAATTGTAAGCACCTTATACCTCTGCAGCAAATAAACTGTGATACTTTAATATTTCAAACTAGCTTTTGCTCACCACCATGTGTGAATATCTTATTCCAGAAAAAAAAATTGTCTATGTCATAAATCAGGTCATAGTGTAAATTTGAATCAAATCCATTCAGTTGTTAAAGTATGATTGATTAACAAACATCTAAACTTTCACATTTATTATTAGTAGGGTAAAATTAATATTCTGCTAAAGTAGAGTTACAGTATCACATCTCAGAGATACTACTAGTGTACCTACTTTCTGTGGCAAAATCAAGATAGCAATTGATCAACCAACCACATGGAAGTCTGTAATATAATATCTAAAGCAACACAACATAATAAGTGAGAACTTTTTGATGCTTCTGATGGAATGATTTAATATTTTAACAGATGATCAGCTTGATAGTACACTGTTAACATTGTATAATCATTAACATTGAATAAACAATTGTTATTCTGTAATCATATTTCTTATTTGCACCAAATGAAGTCACTAACTACTTCTAGAATGATAGTGAGGTCAGTGATCAAGTATTACCAGGTTCACGCAATTAAATTATAGGTGATCAACTGTCTTGAAACAACAAAGGTGTATAGTTTTCATTGATCAATTTAATTGAAAGTCTGATTGGATGATTCAAATTGTATGCAATTTAGCTGTTATTCAATTAAAATAAGACCATTTGATCACACTTTAAGAGATAATAATAATGTCTAGATATTATAAATACTTTAAAGGAACTTATCAAGGCAAATATCAAAAAGTAACTACTTTAATCTTATAATCTAATATTATTTTATTGCATAATTGAACACTGTTACTCATACATACAATTGGTTCCAACGGCAAAGGTAATAAACCATACAGCATAATCATTGAAATCCACCATTTGTGTATCATTTGTTCACATTTGTTAGTTATATAAATACATAATATGTATGTAGGTAATTGACAAGTAATGTAGCTCATGTTTCAGCGACACACTCTTCTACAGACCCTGGGACGTAACGCGACACGCGAACGTTCCGCTCTTCGCCTTCAACTGCGATTTCACACAATACGAACAAAAAGAAGCAAGTAAAACGTAGTGCGGTGTGTTCTATGCCGAGAACTATTATTTACGCTACAACACTGTTTACGAACATTAAAGCAAACAGTTCATTATCAAATGCCACTCCGCAGTTTTATGTTAAGACAATAGCGACCTTAAATTGCCCTGAGTCACTGAATCAACGTTTAATAAGGCTTACCAGCAGTTGAGCTTCTTTATCGCTGACAAATCCGACTGCTTAGAGCGGGCGATCACCATTTCCTCGGTGAGCCGAGCCATGATTATCACTGGGCACTATCACTTGTTTACACACAAATTTATTGTTATTATTTAAACTCGACGGCTATGTTTCGGGGCAGCGTGGTCGCTCATCGTGCCGCAAACACTCGACAGGCGACACGGCACGAGCGCGAGTTCAACTGGCAAAACAAAAGACGACAAAATCCGATCACTGCGCGATGCACCACTGTTCCATTCACTTTGACGTATCACTGCTCGTTTCCATTGAGTGACGATTTATCTTACGTCATGGAAATGTAAGGTATATATAAGGGAAAGCATCTGAAGACGAAGACAGGTAGTAATGCTGGTGAGTAGACACGATATCATTGAAAAAAATCACGAAATAAGGCAAAAAAAATTAAGCACTGTCTTGGTTGTTCCAATCAATATACGCACTCACGCCTGTAATCCCCGAAGGGGTAAGCATAGGTGTAACCAGTACAACCACATTTCGCCGAGCGTCTTTCCGCTCCATGATGTGATAGGGGGGAGTCTAACGCCATACCGGGCACAATTCCAGACTCCGGGCTGATACTGAGCATTTCGTGAAATAAAAACCCAATATCACTTTAGCCGACCCGACGATCCAACCTGAGACCTCAGCACAGCAGTTGTACCGAATACACAATATCACTGCGCCACCGAGGCAGAGACCAATAAATATCATCATCATCATCATCATCATCATCAGCCACAAGACGTCTGTTTCGTGATGGTATCACCAAGAGAGATAATTGTGTGTGATTGGTGGAGGTCTCGCGCGAGGTTCAACGCGCGAACACCGTTTATTCGAACTAACTTCACTTGAGTCACGAGGTCAGCTAGCCGCCCCTTCCTTGTTCGGACGCCGCCGACCGCGGATCTCTCTCTTACGTGTTTCGCCCCCACGCGACGCGGACGCGTCCCTGGCACGCGGTTTTCATCAAAAAAAGGGGCTAGCCCCGGCTTCTGGAGTCGGTCACCATCTACCAGCAAGCAACATCAACAGCAGGAAGCGACTACAACATCCATATGGCGGTCTTCAAGCAATCGAGTTAAATCGGTGAGTACCCTTTGCTAGTCACCCACTTTTCAAAATCTCTATGTATTCCATTCGAATACATATTTTGGTGCCGAAACCCGGGAATAGCAAACATTTTGTTTCGCTATTCCGAACGCTGAGTAAATTCGACAAATTCGAAACATTTCCGACCGCCATGACACGTGGATGGTACCATACATATCGATGCTGTTCAAATAAGAATCGAGAAGGCACATGATTGTTTGCATAAACTGTTAATTCGTAGTGTTTCCCGGTGATTTACGTAATAAAATTCGTGTTCAACATAGTTACTTTGCAAAATACAATTCCTGCCACCACGTGGCGAGATTGAAAGTTTGATTGGTTGAGTGGCTATATCGTTGTTACCGTTAGTTGTGGTGAAACATTTAAATCGTAGTTAAATTCGATTGCGTAGTTGAGTGCGCCGACGCGTCTCGCCTTTCCGCGTAGATGTGGGTAGTCGTGAAATGACGCGGTCGTAAACGCCGCAACGTTTCATTTCGTGCAAAGCTGATTTGTTAACGTAACGTTTGTTTTTGTGATCTATTCGTCTCGATTGCCTACGTCCATCAAATTCATTTAAATACGCTGATGTTCGTTTGGTTTCAGTTTCTCACACATTTACATTCGTAATACAAGTTGGCAAACTGCCGCACTCAAAGTCATTTCGTAACGGTTTATTAAAACAAATGTATTGAAGTGCCTACACATAAAAAACTAAGCGGTATAAAATACATTCATACTTAGTTGCAAATGCATGAATCATTCTTGACCCATTGTTCGATCATTAGTTGCTACCTGGCTGGAAATAGGTATCCATTCAAAGAATGCTCGAAAGAGTGTAAGTTATATATATTATACATCGGTTTATTTCACGTTGTGTCGAAACTTGTACATTTTTATTGGTGTGGCAGTTCATACGCGTTTTGTGCAACACGCTTCGGCTCGTAAGGGTAGACAGTGAGTATAAAGTGTGTGTATTGTAACAAGTCTCGGAGGTCTATAATTTATATTATAGACTTTGTTTTGACTCATTTGAATCGTGAATTACATACTTTAGGTGCGTAACTTGGCTCACTCGTTAGCAAGTCCACCCGCCACAACTCGCGCGTATTGCGACTCGACATCGCATATAACGCTTCTATTCGTAGCGGGGTAGGCAGTGAGTGTAAGGTTTGTTTAATTCTAACACTTTGTTAGTAATTTTGGTAATCGTTTAGAATGTCGTATCGGGGCGTGCGCACGACCAAGCGGAAAGTGAGTGTAACTAAGTCGGACTTAGATCGCCCGAGTAGTCAGGAGTTGCCTGTGCTTCGTCGGAAACGCACCCTTCCTTTGAACCGATTGAAGAAACTTCTAGAAGTTGCTAAATTAGCTAAACATGATGAATCCATTTTGGATTTATTTTGTGTTCAATTCTCTGCGTTACCTAAATTCATTGATAGTTTTGAAACCGCTCATTCAAACTTATTATGTGTGATCGACGACGATGACTATGAACATGAAGATGAAATACGTAGCGAGTTCGATGATATTCTTTTTGAGATTTTGGCAATCCATAGAAAATTATTTCCCGAATCTAATGCGGAACCGTGCGATAAAAATGCGAATGCGTCGTCGGAATCTGACGTCAAGTTACCGAAAATCAACCTACCGTCTTTTTCCGGGGAAATAAAAGAGTGGCCAAAATTCTTTGATTTATTTAATTCATTGATTCATAATAATGAATCACTTTCGGACACGAAGCGTATGCAGTATCTCGAAACTTGTCTTAGTGGGGATGCATTGGGCGTTATTCGATCGTATCCCATTCAAGGTAAATATTACCGTGGTGCGTACGAGGCATTGGTTAATCGATATCGGGATAAACGAGAGTTAGCTTTTACGTGCTGGAAAGAAATATTAAATATTAATTTGAAATCCCTGTCGCCTGTCGAGTTTCGTCGAAATTTAGATTCAATCAATGAGAATTTAAACGTGTTGTCTAGTCTCGACCTTCCTACACATGAGTGGGACTTCGTTTTATGCTATTTGATATTGTCGAAATTGGATACCCAGACTCGGCGTTCTTTTGAACAAAAACAGGAGGCGACGGAATTACCGCAATACAAGGCGTTGAAGGCCTTTCTGTTTAACAGAGCTGATGCGTTGATTCGCGATAACCATTTTTCATCGAGTGATCAGGGAACTAGTGGTATCGAAAAATCTTCGGACATATCGAAACCGATGAAATTCTTGTCATCGAACAATTCAAAGGTTCCGAAGAAAACGACAGTATTTCTTTCAAACAGTAACACCGAGAAATCCGCCTCTAAGGAGAAGCCTCTTCCGCCATCTTCTCAGACACCCGTAGCTATATCCGTCAAGTGTTCCTTTTGTTCAGGTGACCACGCGATAAATAAGTGTAGTCCATTCGTACAACTTTCGATTGCGGAACGTAGTGAGCATGCGCGAAAACATCGCTGGTGCTTCAACTGCTTAAAACCGTATCACAGCGTGAAGGATTGCAGGTCACTGTTCAGCTGTCACCAATGCCAACAACGACATCACACACTTCTTCACGGAGAAACTGCGTCCATCTCTTCGACAGTCGATGTTCCGGATATTGAAAAACCGGATAATCCGGTTCGCGCGTTGACTAGTATGCGTGAACATTCTTTCGTTTTGTTGTCGACCGCTATTGTTCAAATTCGTGACTCGTTCGGACATTTTCAATCATTTCGAGCTGTGATTGACTCGGGTAGTCAAAGTCACTTCATTACCGAGAATGCCGTTCATCGATTGGGCCTCACTAGTGTTCCAACGTCACATAAGGTAAGTGTAGTAGGTCATTCGTCAGCTCCCGTGTCAGGTATTGTATCTATTGATGTTGGATGTAATAACGAACTTCTCTTCAACATCAAGGCCTTGACCTTGCCGCGCATTTGTGGTAAGATGCCATCAATCCGGATCGATACCTCCTCGTGGCATCATATTCACGAATTGCAGTTAGCGGACCCAAACTGTCACATTCCTGGTCCCATCGATCTTCTGATCGGTGCGGAGTGTTTCGCTTCACTTCTGTTGCCGGGAACCGTTCGAGGTGCTCCCAACCAACCGTCGGCTCTTAAGTCAGTGTTTGGTTGGTTACTGGTCGGGAATGTGGGATGCGCTGAGTCTAATCCACATTCATTCTTCGTGTGCGAGGAACCCCCACTTCATCACGATTTGGAGAAATTGTGTGAAGTGGAGGAACCAAGCGTCCTTTCGTCAGCGCCTCTCACCGTCCCAGCCGAGGTTTCCACCGATCAAGACGTTGTGTCCTTGCTCTTCAGCAATGAAGAGCAAGCGAGTACATTTCCTCGATCTCGCGACCAAGTCTTGAGGTGTTTACCATCCATGGAGGCACGCCCTCCATGGTGCGACCCGGCTTCAGACAAGTCAGCACACGCCGTTTCTCGTGGTGAGTCACCTTCCGATCGAGTCCACAGTAGTTTATGGTGGGCGGGACCCGCCTGGCTTCGCTTTCCCCAGGGTCGATCGCTCAATTGTAGTTCCGCTTTAATTTTGACTTCCGATGATGCGAAGAATTTGTTTTTCGACGTTTTGTTCATACGGTACTCTTCATTTCGGAGAATTCAACGCCTCATTGGTTGGTGGTCAAAATTCATCAAATTCTTACGGCATAAGCAAATTCGTTCTACAAATCGTTTTTTAAATCATGTTGAGCTTCATGCCGCGTTAGTGATCGTCTCCAAGTACACTCGACAAACGTTCTCAACAACCGAGATTCGACAGGTGCGGGAAAAACGAGAACCATCAAACCTACTGCGTAAGTCGAACCCATTTCTCGTTACGCAGGGGATTCTCAGGGTGGGCGGTCGCTGTGCGAGCTCCTGTCGCGGGTTCGAACCCAAGCACCCCGCTCTGTTTCCGCGTGCATCTAGGTTGACTCGCAACTGTCACTCTCCGCGTGTATCGTACTATGAAACGTATCCATCATTACTTGAACCTTTCATGAGTGACCTGTCGGCCATTCGTGTAAATTACGTTAAACGATTTTCTATTGTAGGGACCGACTACGGCGGCCCTTTTCGTACCCAAATCGGTAGGCATCGAGGTGAGGAAATCACAAAAGCTTACTTAGGTTTGTTCGTTTGTCTCGCGACTCGTGCCGTACTTCTCGAGACCGTCTCGGATCGTTTATCGGTTGCGTTTCTCACTGCTTTGCGTCGGTTTTCCGGGAGACGCGGACGCGTCAGCGTTCTTCATTATGATTGCGAGACAAATTACGCTGGTGCTAAGGCACTCTTAACGGAGTATGTGCGAGGTACTACTCATACCAGTAAGATTGAACTTCGGTTCAATCCGCGTTCAAGTCCCCACTTCGGTGGAGTGTGGGATATATAAACACTTTCAAAATTAAAGCCGTCAGGCCTCGGATCAGTAATTCTAATAAAACGCATAATCCGATTCCTTCGCATTGGCCGCTGGCTCATGTTGAGGGACTGTATCCGAGTCCTGACGGTGATGTCCGTATCGCTGCGAGATGTTTGACTGAAGGCTCGTGCCACACGAGGCCTTTGGTCAAACCTCGTTTCTTTCCCAACTCGAAACGACTAACTTAACAATGGAATTTTCATTTAGCGGACTTAGGTTAATAATTATGTGCCTTTGTTAGGTTAGTTAGTTTATTTCTTTCATATTAATCGAAAATACATTAATGTATTTTGGTGGGCGGAATGTTTCGTGATGGTATCACCAAGAGAGATAATTGTGTGTGATTGGTGGAGGTCTCGCGCGAGGTTCAACGCGCGAACACCGTTTATTCGAACTAACTTCACTTGAGTCACGAGGTCAGCTAGCCGCCCCTTCCTTGTTCGGACGCCGCCGACCGCGGATCTCTCTCTTACGTGTTTCGCCCCCACGCGACGCGGACGCGTCCCTGGCACGCGGTTTTCATCAAAAAAAGGGGCTAGCCCCGGCTTCTGGAGTCGGTCACCATCTACCAGCAAGCAACATCAACAGCAGGAAGCGACTACAACATCCATATGGCGGTCTTCAAGCAATCGAGTTAAATCGGTGAGTACCCTTTGCTAGTCACCCACTTTTCAAAATCTCTATGTATTCCATTCGAATACAACGTCCATTGCTGAACATAGGCCTCTCCCAAAGATTTCCAGACCGACGCGACGTGTTGGAAGCAGCCTGCATCCAGTGACTTCCTGCGATCTTTATCAGGTAAATAAATAATAATAATGTCTTTATAAATATAATGACGTTTTATTCAAATAATCCATTATAAAAACCACCAGACGCTCTGAATCAGCTGTATGTCGCGGCGTGCGGCGTGGTGTATCTATCATCTAGTATTTACTGACTTATAGGACAGAGCATCGACCAGGTTTTGCTTTAGTACGCTTTATACAGCGGGCTTAAGTTTCCATGTTTTTTCAAAATAACAAGTAATCAGCAAAGGAATAGCCGTTAAGAAATGGTAATGTTTTATTACCGTTTCCGCTTCGGAAGCAATCCCCTTACACCCTGTATTACTATTACATACATCTGTTGCTTTTTGTTGACGATATTTAATAGACTAGAAGACGTAACGTGCTAGCTCATGGAAACTTAATTTAATAGAAATGTCAAAATGGTACAGTATTGCCAGATTTACATAAAGTGAACATTCCTTTATACGCACTATGAATATTACTTTGTAAATAGTGAAAATGGAATAAAAAAGTGTATATAATATGTATGTATGTATTACATACATATAATTTATATTAATCGTAGTATGTATACGGACTTCAACGAATATCGATATAAATCCGTTGCGTAAAATATGTTTAATTATTAATAATTGACACTTGTATTAGGCGAACTACTTTAATTATTAACAATATGTAAATAATTATGTATATGTACACTGTGAATTTGAATTGCCTATTTTTCCGATATATGTATATATATATATATATCTCACGATATAGAATAATCGTAATAAAAACTGCAAAAAACCTTTATAGTAGACAGTGCTAAGTTTCTTTAAGTAATTATCATGGAATATCCAATGAAATGGCAACTGAAATTCAAAAAGAATGATAACCTAATGTAATAGACACTTCACACTAAAACCTTTCATATGATTATTATTAAGTTTGTGATACAATCATGAAAATCAATTCGGTTGCTAATGAAATATTGTATACCCAATTAATATCGATAAGTAATTTCTGTTACTCATCCCTATATAGTGTTTGCCAGCTGACATAAAACTGACATTGACGTATTTATTTTCTTGTGGTTATCTTTATATATATAATTCTTCTGTGAGTGTGTATGTTCCTGAACTTCTCTTAAACGACTGGACCGATTTTGATGAAATTTTTTGTGTGTGTTCAAGGGGATCTGAGAATGGTTTAGATTCACAATTTTGTCCGCTGGACAATGTTTTTTTTATTAATTTTTAATTTATTAGTAGTTGTTGAGTTGTCGTTGCGAAGCTTGCCGTGATGACGGGTCGTATAGCGTCTAGACTGGACAGGGACAGGACAGGGACAGGACAGTGAGACAGGACAGTGAGACAGGAAAGTGAGACAGGACAGTGAGACAGGACAGTGAGACAGGACAGTGAAACAGGACAGAGAGACATGACAGAGAGACAGGACAGTGAGACAGGACAGTGAGACAGGAAAGTGAGACAGGACAGTGAGACAGGACAGTGAGACAGGACAGTGAGACAGGACAGTGAGACAGGACAGTGAGACAGGACAGTGAGACAGGACAGTGAGACAGGACAGTGAGACAGGACAGTGAGACAGGACAGTGAGACAGGACAGTGAGACAGGACAGTGAGACAGGACAGTGAGACAGGACAGTGAGACAGGAAAGTGAGACAGGACAGTGAGACAGGACAGTGAAACAGGACAGAGAGACATGACAGAGAGACAGGACAGTGAGACAGGACAGTGAGACAGGAAAGTAAGACAGGACAGTGAGACAGGACTGTGAGACAGGACAGTGAGACAGGACAGTGAGACAGGACAGTGAGACAGGACAGTGAGACAGGACAGTGAGACAGGACAGTGAAACAGGACAGAGAGACATGACAGAGAGACAGGACAGTGAGACAGGACAGTGAGACAGGACAGTGAGACAGGACAGTGAGACAGGACAGTGAGACAGGAAAGTGAGACAGGCCAGTGAGACAGGATAGTGAGACAGGACAGTGAGACAGGACAGTGAGACAGGACAGTGAGACAGGACAGTGAGACAGGACAGGACAGGGACAGGACAAGACGGGGACAGGACGGGGACGGGACGGGGACGGGACGGGACGGGGACAGGACGGGGACGGAACGCGGACAGGACGGGGACAGGACGGGCACGGGACGGGGACAGGATTGTCCAACCGGAGGGAGGTGGGAGACGACCTGACTTAGGTCGTCGAAGTCAATTAAATGTGCGACGGGCTACCTCACGTGCAATGGCGCAGTACCTCACTTAATTGCATTTAATGTAAATAAAACATTTGTATTAAGTTTTGACCACATTTTACACAAATATATTATGTAGGTGATACGAAGTTCACCGGGTCATCTAGTTGTGTTTATATTTTTGTAAAAAGTGAGATAATGGAGTCGAGTGAAATACTAGAGGATAAGGACAGCGGGCCGGAGGTACAGATCAACTTCCCGAGCTCGGTGATGAGTCGCATAGAGGAGTTGATGGGCGGCACAGAGCAGTTCGACAGTGATGATGTATGGAATTCCGTTTTAGTTCTTTCTTTGCATTCATAAGGCCTTATTATTGATGCGGGAAATCTAATTGAATTTCAATCCCCTTGTGTACAGTTTGACGCAGTAGCGTACATAAACAGAGTGTTCCCCACTGAACAATCCCTTTCTGGAGTGGAGAGTGCAGTGGCCAAGTGTGAGTTCCACCTGTCCGGAGTGGAGCATGACATCCGGCGGCTGGTGCGGGCGCAGGCTGACCAGAGGGAGGCGGGACAGACGGCACTCATGGATGCTCAGAAGTGCATGGCTGAGTTGGCTTTACAGGTGAAAAATAAATTGCGAAGTATGATATGTAAATAACACCTCTCATATATACTGGTATTATGTTTACAAGACAGACAAAAATTATTATATGAGTTTTGATTTAAATTCATATGTTTTATACTCTTGTCTGAATTAATCCCACTTTACAGTTGCTTAAAGATTTTTTTTAGGTAAATGCTCTATCTATCTAGAGATATCAATTTAGTTTAAGTCAGGGTTCGAGGATATATATCAATGGATATATATCAAGATATATATCTGATATATATCCGATATATATCAAGCTGGGTTTGACGATATATATCAATAGTTTTTTTATAATACATTGCAATACAAAAATGGTTTAAAAAATTAATGTTATTTAGTAATTTTTGAGTTTGTTACTGTATTTCTACTTCGAAAATGTAGATGGCGTGGAAGTAGAGTTAAAACATACTCCCTAATGGTAAGTTGTAATCCATAAATGGCAACACTTCTGCCCTAAAAGAAGAGTTTATGGTTTTTAGTTGATTTTGTCTTATACAAAAACGAGTTTTTTTTGTTTATAGTTTTAGTATATGTATGTAACACATATGCAAACAGTATTCATAAATAATACAATAAAATAATAATATGGCTTTCATACAAAATGGATATATATCCAACTTGATATATATCGGATATATATCATAAATATCCGATATTTTGATATTTATAATAAATATCGGATATTTTCGAACCCTGGTTTAAGTATTCATTAGCCATTTCATTCTTAATTAAAAAAATAAATAAATAAATTTAATTGGCTCAGAGTGTGGGAATACTTCTATTCTAAAAAATTACTTGATGACAATTAAAGTTAAATAATGTTGGCAAGTGTTTTTTTATAGCATAGGCCAGCAAAAGAGCAAGTGGGTCACCTGATGGTAAGTGATGTCCACCACCCCTGTACGACCACAATACCACAAAATCATGGGCTTGTTGCTGGCCTTTAAGGATAGGGATTGAGAAGGGGAGAGGAATTTGGGCCTCCAGATATCTCACTCACCATATGAAACACAGCACCAAGCCACTACTTTACATCAGTTTTCTGTGAGACAATGGTAACGATCCTGTTAGGCAGGCCCATTCATGCTGTAGCTACCACACATGTGTGGCAGTAAGTATAGCATATCAAAATTATAATTTTTTATTTATAATTCTATATTGTTTGCTGGAGTACAAGTAAAACATATTATACAGTAAGTAAAGTACAATTGGCAGACTTATGGCTAAAGATTAATTTGAGGCTTCTCTCGAGTGATGTGAGACAGCCATACAGACATTTAAAAAGTTCTTCTTGTGGAGACAAAAAACTGTGTATCTATATTGTTTATTTAAATAATTAGTATTAATATATAATATATTATTACATTAATTAATGGCTAGTTTGGTTAAATGTATGTTTTTTATTTAACTTAAATTTAGAAGCAAAGTATATATTGTTGATGAAGTACCAATACCTCCTAAGTGTTGAGAATCTAATTTTACACCAGACTGTTTAAAGTAAGGTTTTATTTTACAAAAACTGTTTAAAATAAGGTTTTATTTATTTTGATCAACTATTGATAGTAAATAGTTTCCAATACTATCCTTTTTATTAGTTACTAAGGGATGTGGTTTATGTTTATGTCTATTGAAATAAAAAAGTAATTTTGGACAAAATTGTCAGTTAAGAGGTATTGGTACTTCATCGACGATATGTAGTTCACAATCGGAAGTATTCGTTTCCTTTGCCATTATAGAAAGCGATAATAAATAATGAATAGACTCATAACTTTGAAAAGTCAGGGGTCTAATATTATAATTTTTTTTTTTCATGATTAAAGTCCCAGGCAGGCGGCACAAGCTTAATTATGAGGTTCAATTGCTACTTTTTGATATAGAATCTTATTACTAGATAAGGCAAAAGGAAATAAGATAGTCTGATTTTAAAACTGCAGTAATTTCGCACATACATACTTCAGTGACACATACTTTAACTCGATTTAATTTCATCCCCTTTACCTAATCAATTCCCATCTCCCACCCAGGTATGCGACATAAATAAGAAAGCGGAGCGCAGTGAGGTCATGGTGCGGGAGATAACGTGCGAGATCAAGCAGCTGGACTGCGCCAAGTCGAACCTGACCGCGGCCATCACTGCGCTCAACCACCTGCACATGCTGGTGGGAGGGGTCTCGGCGCTGCGGGCCATGACACGGGACAGGCACTACAGCGAGATTGCACTGCCTATGCAAGCAATTATGGAGGTGGGTGGTATTTTCACGAAATAGTTTGAGATATTCGTATTAAAAAATCACTCATATGTTGCCATTAATTATAATTTTGGCCAATATGGCGATCGGACGAAATCCATGAATCCATGGTATGGAAATAAGATTTACCACTGTTCTGGATAAGAGGAAAGAGATTGCTTCTGTGATGAGGCCAGATGGAGCAAACTATTTGCTTTAACATCATCATTATCATACTTTGGAGGGTCTGTGCCTTGTCACAGGTTTTGCAACACTTCGAAGGCTACCGTGACATCCGGGAGCTGAGCACGTTACGAGATCAAGTGTACGCAATCCGCAATGATCTCGCCCAGCAGATCCTTGCAGACTTCAAACAAGCATTTACTGGTGAGTTTTTTATCATTTAAGGAGGCGAACAGAGTCGTCTTAGGTAACGCAGTGGCCTTTAGGCACCCAGAGTTTGGGGCCCTCAAGAAAGCAGTTGTCAAGGATGTGCACTGAGGTGCAAGAATTATGTTTAGTAGATAGATTTGAATAAATAAATAATACAGTGTTAGAGTTTCGATATTCCACGGCTCCTACAAATTGGAGGAATTGGGTCAATGCTCTGAGTGGGTTTGACAACATTATGTTGATTACTTTATTCGTGAGCATACGGTAAATTCGGAATTGAACCAGCTGTATTTAGTAGTAGACTAAGATGAGTGTCTGTACTACTAAAAGAGTAGTAGGAAGATAGGGAATTATTTTCGCGCCCTTTTATCAATTTAATATCGGATAGAAGAGCTGCATGCTTTCACACTCTGACCACACTATACAATTGACTAGACTTATATCTAACGTATTACCACTACACAATATCATAACCCCTTGGTGGTACAACACCCGGCACGAGTCGTGGGCGTAGATAGAGAATAGTACGGGTAGTGTAGTGTCATGTCATGTGTGAGCATGGATTGACGAACCATAAGTGCGACTCGTCGCCGCCCACTTAACCCGCACTACTTCATTCAGACAAAAACATAACCTCACGTTTTCACCCCTGAGGGGTAGGTGGAGAAACAGAACTATAAATAACCAGGTGAAGTTTGTGCTCACGAATCATGCCGGTGCCTGTATTGTAGGGGGCAGCAAATGTCAGCTAATATCGCATCGAACTCTGTCGGAGGCATGTGGTGTGGTGGACATCCTCGATCCGAAGGTCAAGCAGGATCTGCTCAAATGGTTCATCAATATGCAACTGCAGGTAACAACTATAGATTCATCTCAGCTTATTGCCGTCCACTGTTGAACGTAAGCCTCCCCAAGTGAGCGCCAACCATCCCGGTCTTGGGTAAGCCGCATCCATCCGTTACCTGTAATCTTTTTCAAGTGGTCGGTCCACCGTGTATCAAGCGCCCTACACTACGTTTGCCTAAGCGTGGTCTCCACTTCAGCACCTGTCTGCTACACCGACCATCTGTCCGTCTGCAGACATGACCGGCCCATTTCCACTTCACTTATAGATTCATACCCTCTTAATAATACTATAACATATCTTGTCTCAATACTCAGTCACTTTAATATGCCCAAGATTCTGGTATTGGAGCTGTATTCAGGGATGGTGGGCATTTATCATCAAGTGAACTACTTCCTGGATTGCTGGCTGCTGCTATAATGACACGACTTGGCATCTTTCGGTCGTCTAGTCAGGACCAGATGTCCAAGCGTCTAAGTAAGAAGGTGGATCCTGGAAGAGGCCGAGATGACGCCAGGCAGAAGACGAAGACATTAGTTTTTTTGTTATTTGATTGAATGAGATCGGCAATGCGCTCGTCTGATGGTAATCGCCACACCTGCCCATAAACAGAAGTAACACCATACCGAACTTTGAATTACAAAGCACTGCATGGCACTGAACCGCGCTCGTTACCCCGAGACATAAGATAAGATGCTCAGTAATTTCACCGGCTTCAATGTCCTGCAAACCGAAACACAACAGTGCTTACACACTGTTGCTTAGCGGCAGACAAAGAGGTGGTACCAACCCAGACGGCCTCTCGCATACGAGGGACCTACCACTTTGTGATATATGGCTATATTCACAAACGAATACCATCATGCTTCAATACATAAATAAATACACCCGACAGTCACACACATAGTCCTGACCCCACAGTAAGATACGAGTCTTGTGTCGTGGGTATCAGGAACTACGAGAGACTTTCGGTCTCACAACACCCAGACCCCGAAACAAATATTTGTGGATCACACAAACATCTGTGTCGGTGCGGGGATCGAACCCGCGGCCTCTCGCTTCACAGCCGGCCACTCGCCCGCTGCGCCACGGAGGCTATCAATATATATTTTTTTTATAGCATAAATCGGCAAACGAGCAAGTGGGTCACCTGATGGTAAGTAATCTCCACCGCCCACATGTATGCCCACAATATCAGAAGAATTATGGGCGCATTGCCGACCTTAAAGGAAAGGGATAATTAAGGATTGGGAAGGGGAGGGGTATTTGGGCCTCCGGATATCTCACTCACCGTACGAAACGCAGCAGCAAGCCGCTACTTTACGTCGGTTTTCTGTGAGACAGTGGTAATGACCCGGTTGAGCCGGCCCAATCATGCTGTAGACAAACTGTCTACAGCGTGGCTCTACCACTCATACTCTTCCATTGTCTGTTTGCAGGAATACCAGCACCTATTTTCAGCGGAACAAGAGTGCGCGTGGATCTCACACGTGGAGCGACGGTACGCTTGGCTGAAGAAACACCTGCTGGCCTTCGAGGACAGCCTCGCCAACATCTTCCCCCACCAGTGGGCACTCAGCGAGAACATTGCGCACCAGTTCTGTATGGTAACTGAATCACCAGGTCCACCTCTAGGAACACCTCCTGAACTTCAAGGACAACTTAACTAATGTCTTCCGGCGCCAGTGGGCACTCAGCGAGAACATCGCGCACCAGTTCTGTATGGTAACTGACTCACCAGTTCTACCTCTAGGAACACCTCCTGAACTTCAGGGACAACTTAACCAATGTCTTCCCGCACCAGTGGACACTCAGCGAGAACATTGCGCACCAGTTCTGTATGGTAACTGACTTGATGGGTCTGCCTTTAGGGACACCTGACCTTCAATGGCCTGATCAATGTCTTCCTGAACAAGTGAACATTTAGTGGGAACATTGCATACCAGTTCTGTAGGTAGTATCTTAAAACCTTATCTGGAGGTAGACCCTTCAGATAAGTTTATCTGGTCTATCTTCAGGATCCTCTTAGGATATAGTTAATAACATGTAAAGATTCGATACATTTTAAGATATTATAAATAATAATTAAGTCTGCCTCGGTGAAATATGATTGTTCAGTAACGTTCGAAATGTTCAGTATCAGCCCATAGTCTGGAATTGTGTCCGGTGTGGCGATAGGCTCACATCATATCATGGGACGGAAATACGCTTGGCTAAATGTGGGTGTAATGGTTCTACTTCTGCCTACCCCCTCGGGGATTACAGGCGTGAGTACGTATTTTTATAAAATAAATAATTGTGATTTTGAAGTTATAAATCTTCTACGGTATGTAAAGTCTGCCAAGAGAGCTTACGTAGTGAGTGTGTCGTGGTGAAATTGTAACCACTAGTCTCGCCTCGGGAACCCGGGGCCGTCTCTAATGCGACGAAGATGGTCACCGTGGGGTTTTTAGTTGGTATTTGCCGGCATAGGGTGTATATAGTGTAGGGATGTTTTACATCTCTCCCGGGCGGCTCAACGCTGGGTCGTAAGGCCGGCAGAGCCCAACATAACCGTTCCACCGCCCCAGGTAGCGATAAAGCGCTTTTCCCCGCGAAAAAAAGGCCGTGCCCAACAGTGGGACAGTGTGATACAACCCTAATATTATTCGTCTTTAGATCACCCGCACAGAGCTGAGCAACATAATGGCGTCGCGTCGTAACGAGTTGGACGTGAAGCTGTTATTGTATGCGATACAAAACACTTACAACTTCGAGTTATTGCTGCACAAGAGATTTACTGGTAAGCATGATCCATCATTATCCATCTGCCACATGATAGCTGATGATATCTCCAGCGTCCCTGAACACCCACGATACCAGAAGAACCATAGATTAATAGCATAATCGGCAAACGAGCAAGTGTGTCACCTGATGGTAAGTGTTCTCTACTGTTCATTTACGCCCACAATAGTAGAAGAATCATGGGCGCGTTGCCGACCTTAAAGCAAAGGTATAATTAAGGATTGGGAAAGGGGAGGGGGATTTGGGCCTCCGGATATCTCACTCAACGTACGAAACTAAGCAAGCCGCTAATTTACGTCGGTTGTCTGTGAGACAGTGGTAATGACCAGCTCGGGCCGGCCCATTCAAGCTGTAGACAAAACTGTCTACAGCTTGGCTATACCACTCAATATTTTTTTTTTATCCCAGCACGGCAAAGTGACAGTACTACACCTGATGGTAACCGTAGTGCAGTCCAAGAAGCCAGCAACCACCGATAAACAATGAGTTTATCAGCGGTCACCAGAATCATGCCGGCCTGTATAAATGTTTCTTCCCTCTTCGGAGAGCCAAGAAGCAAATCGAGGGGTCTGCGACAGGACAGGCGGATGACCGATGCAGGCACAATAATATACACCATGTATAGATATAACAATTTAAAATGATATCATTGAACTATTATTCATGTGATTGCAGGCACAGACCTACGTACCGACAATGTGGACATGAACATCAAACAGAATTTGGACACTGATAATAAAGATGTGAGTTAATTGCTTATAGCTTATAGTAAACTGCCTCAGTGGCGTGTAATACCATGGGTACGGTGGTCGCTATCCGGGTGGATATGAATATCCTACCACCGGCAGATTCTCACGACATCTAATTAATTATTATTAATAAATACAAATACACCCAACAATCACACACATAGTCTTGACCCCACAGTAAGATACGAGTCTTGTGTTGTGGGTATCAGGAACTACAAGAGACTTTCGATCTCACAACATCCAGACTCCGAGACAAATATTTGTCTCGGTGCGGGGATCGAACCCGCGGCCTCTCGCTTCGCAGCCGGCTACTCGCCCGCTGCGCCACGGAGGTTGTCAACATTTAATTTTTATTATTGGATATTTTGTTCTTTGTCTCTGATCATTATTTTTATCGCAGGTGGTGCAGGAAGGTGAGACCCCCCCGGTGGTGGGTCCCGGTGGGTCGTGGGTGGGGCTGATCGGCGCGTGCTTCGAGCCGTACCTGTCGCTGTACATCAACAGTCTCGACGCCAACCTGCGCTCGCTCATCGACAGATTCGTGCAGGTACCGCCGGCTCACGGTAGATGGCGTTGTCACTAGCGTAGCAACGGGTGTCTCCAGTTTTAGGGTGACACCCGGCGTGAAGTAACCCGATATAAATATTCAAAAACTGGGAAAATTTCTTGTGGTATTAGATTTCAAGTACCAATTAAAGTCTTTGTGTGCAATAAGTAAGTTATAATATCTATTGATCTACTGTTAATGTGTTCAGTAACGTTTCTGGACAGGGGGGGGGGAGAGGCTGGTTTGAAATTATTTAACACTACATTACACCCGGATTGCCATGACCCGAAATAAATATAAAAAAATTAGGAACATCCTCCTTTTTTGAAATCGGTTGAAATACATTAAAAACATCATTTTTAAGTTATCACCCTTAGGGTGACACCCAAAACACATCCGCACCGGGCGCCACCCGTACTAGCTACGCCACTGGACGTTATGATAAAGTTTTATTTATTTCTGCCAGCCGCCAACTAGCAGTGTGTGAGCACTTTTGTGTTTCGGCTTGAAGGATATTGAAGCCAGTTAAAAGGCCAGCACACACACAAGTTGTCCTGTCGCAGGCCCCTCGATTTGCTTCTTCGCTCTCCAAAGAGAGATACAGGCCGGCATGATTCTGGTGACCACCGATAAACTCATTGTTTATCGGTGGTCGCTAGTTTTTTAGACTGCACCATGCTAACCATCAAGTGTAGTGCAGTCAATTCGTCGTGCTCAGATAAAATAAAAATCTTCTCCTTCTCTCCTCTCATAACGCCTTACCGTCGTATAGTCAGCAAGCATCATATATTTTCAGGATGCAAAATCATCAGGTCAGGAGTCCATAAGTTCAAGTGGCAGCGGTGAAGGTGCGGTTATATCGAGTTGCGCGGACCTGTTCCTCTTCTACAAGAAGTGCCTCGTGCAGTGCGCGCGGCTCACCACCGGGGAGCCCATGCTGGGTCAGTACAATCTCATCAGGTCAGGAGTCGACAGGTTTTGGTGAAGATGCTGTCGTAATATCGACTTGTTCCTCTTCTATAAGGACAAAGGCGATATTTGCTTGCTGGCTTGAGTGGTAGAGCCACGCTGTAGACAGTTTTGTCTACAGCATGAATGGGCCGTCTCGTCCGGGTCGTTACCACTGTCTCACAGAAAACCGACGTAAAGTAGGGGCTTGCTGCTGCGTTTCGTACGGTGAGTGAGATATCCGGAAGCCCAAATCCCCTCCCCTTCCCAATCCCTAATTATCCCTTTCCTTTAAGGTCCGCAACGCGCCCATGAATCTTCTGGTGGTGGGCGTACATGGACGGTGGAGATCACTTACCATCAGGTGACCCACTTGCTCGTTTTCTATTGAAAATTGCTATTAAAAAAAATAAAAAACAGGTCAGGAGTCGACAGGTTTTAGTGAAGATGCTGTCGTAATATCGACTTGTTCCTCTTCTATAATAGACGGGTGATTATCCGGTTGAAAATGGTAAAAATAGAAACAAATTTATAGTAGAATCAAACCCATTGTAAAAGGAAGAGAATACAACAAAATTGATAGGAAAAATAAATTAACGGCGATCTGAGGTCGGGAAGTGGGAAGGGGGGGGCTTTTAAGGGTAAAAAACGGTTTATCTCGATTTCCGGAAAAACTACAAGTCCTATGGAAAAAAGTTAAATCGCAAAGTTGTAGGTAATAAAAAGATCTACAACTTTTGTATACACACTTTCTTCACATAACCTCAAAATATATGTGAAGAATTCAAATAACCAAGTTTTTTGTTTTTATTTTTATCTATTACTAGATGACCCGGTGAACTTCGTATCACCTACATATATATGTGTAAAATGTGGTCTAAACTTAAAACAAATGTTTTATTTACATTAAATGCAACACAGTTATGCACTTAATGTAAATAAAAAAATTAATTAAGTGAGGTACTGCACCATTGCATGTGAGGTAGTCCGTCGCACATTTAATTGACTTCGACGACCTAAGGCAGGTCGTCTTCTCCTTCGGTGCGCGGGGGCATCTGAGCCCCCCTACATTTGGAGACGGGCCGCAAGGCGGCACCGCGCAGGGGCGGTTCCGGCTGAAGCCGGGGCACTTCTCGCCTCGGGGACCCGGGGCCGAATATGGCCACCGCTGGGTTTTTAGTTGATATTTGCCGGCATAGAGTGTACATAGTGTTACGGACTCGGCCCAGCGGTCGCCCGGATGTTTTCCATCTCTCCCGGGTGGCTCAACGCTGGGTCGTAAGCTCGGTAGAGCCCAACATAACCGTTCCACCTCCCCCCGGTGGGACGGTAACGACAAAACGCTTTACCCCGCGACAAAAACATAAATAAAAGAAGTGTGGTTCTCGAGACGCTTGACAGAAGTGATAACTTAAACTAATGTGGGTTAAAGTGAGAGAGGAGAAGCCTGCCTACTGCTGCCGTATGCGTGAGAGAAAGGGAAGCCAGACAGAGTGGCGCCGTAACGCGGTCCAGTCCGGCCCAGTCCAGTCCAGTCCAGTCAAAGTCCGATCCAGTCCGGTCCAGTTCGGTCCAGTCGTGTCCAGTCCGGTCCAGTCCGGTCAAAAGTCCGGTCAAAGCCCGTACCGTAAATAAAGTTCTCGCGCACTGACAAACTGATGATAGTCTTTAATAATTGTCTTGAAATTTATTTATTTATTTTCTTTTTTCGTCAACCAACTGATACTTTTACACTTTTTTTTATTTCTGAAACAAAACTGTATTGTATTCCAACAAAACAGACCAAAGAGATCGGACCTCATACCATATATATCCATATTAGCTATGAAACAGACAAATTTCTGAACGCACCTATAAATATTTGTTAACCAAGTGTCAATTTATTTCTAAAATGACAAAAGACATCAAATTTTTCATACCTAGGAACGGTTTGTATTGGAAAATTTATTTGTCGTTTTTGGTATTTTCCTTTACTTATTATTTATTTTTCTCACCGGGTAAACCTTCCCTGAACTTCCACAAATATTTCAAGATCAGAATTAGCAAAATCGGTACAGCCAGTCTCGAGTTTTGGCGAGACACACGCACAGCGATTCATTTTTATATATATAGATAATAAATCATTTTTTTTCACGAAATTTGGTGAAAACTTACCTTTTTGTATCCCAAATACACTGTAATTTTTTTGATTTAAAATATTTATTTTTGCACCTTATTTTGACTTAATATCGAAAAAGCAGCCTAATTTTCAAACGAAAATTCTCACGTCAAAATATGAGCTTTTTTAAAAAAAAATGGGTGCGTGTACTTATGTACGCGCGTGAGAAGTTATACTTCTTTGGAATCATTAAATAACCAATAATAAGTATTTAACATTAATAATTTAATAATATTTAGTGTTAATTATATTAAATAAAAGTATTTTAATTTATATCAACATATCCACTCCACATGATAGAAGTACATTCTACTCTCTTCACGTTTATGCGAGCCTGGTACTTGTTCCGAATAAGAAAAAAACCTAAAGAGTTTTTCTTTGTCCAAATCGTCATTTGTTTATTAATTACGGCTACTCGCCATGAAAAATGGACATTCTACTCTCTTCGCGTTTATGCGAACCTGGTACTTTTTTTACGGCACCATGTTCCAAATTATAAAATAAAAACCGCATCTATATATAATTATATATATATATATATATATTTATATTTATTTATTTATATTTATTTATTTATTTTTTTATTTCACTCATCATTTTTTCATAACGCGCCTAACTTCATACTGCTGGCATAATGTATAACAGATGCCATTAAAAAAAAAAAAAAAAAAAAAAAAAAACTTCATACTGCTCTCACGCGCCTAACTTCATACTGTTAATTTTTTCTGTTAATTTTTTGTGTCACAGGTGCGCGCGCATCTTAAAATTTCACTCTCATCATTTTTTCATAACGCGCCTAAAGAAGTATAACTTCAAAAAGTCTGTTGGTTTCTTGTTCATTGAATTCTCTACTTTCTGATGGTGTAAAAAAATATCTACATTACTATGGTAAATGTGCTCAGAAAATGCAAAGAAACGAACTACTAGATAACAGGTAGTAAGGCCCAGACCCACCTAGCCCCTTCCCCACTTCTTTATGATGGGCTAAAATTTTCCGTAGATCACTCAGGTATATTAAAATATCAATAAAGAGGCATCTACGCATATAATTTAAAGAAGATTCTACAACTTTCTCAAAATATTGTAGATATATCTTATTAAATATTAACTTATAACTTTACATTTTCTGAGCACATTTACCATAGTAATGTATATATTTTTTTACACCATCAGAAAGTAGAGAATTCAATGAACAAGAAACCAACAGACTTTTTTAAAAAAGCTCATATTTTGACGTGAGAATTTTCGTTTGAAAATTAGGCTGCTTTTTCGATATTAAGTCAAAATAAGGTGCAAAAATAAATATTTTAAACAAAAAAAATGAAAGTGTATTTGGGATACAAAAAGGTAAGTTTTCACCAAATTTCGTGAAAAAAAATGATTTATTATAATAGATAAAAATAAAAACAAAAAACTTGGTTATTTGAATTTTTCACATATATTTTGAGGTTATGTGAAGAGAGTGTTTATACAAAAGTTGTAGATCTTTTTATTACCTACAACTTTGCGATTTAAATTTTTTCCATAGGACTTGTAGTTTTTCCGGAAATCGAGATAAACCGTTTTTTACCCTTAAAAGCCCCCCCCTTCCCACTTCCCGACCTCAGATCGCCGTTAATTTATTTTTCCTATCAATTTTGTTGTATTCTCTTCCTTTTACAATGGGTTTGATTCTACTATAATTTAATTATGTTTCAAATTGGAAAATCACCGGTCTATAAGGACAAAGGCGATATTTCAATACAAGGCGATACAAGGTGGTAGGTCCCTCGTATGCGAGAGGCCGTCTGGATTGGTACCACCGCGCCGTCTATTTCTGACGTCAAGCAACAGTGTGTAAGCACTGTTGTATTTCGGCTTGAAGGACACTGAAGCCAGTGAAATTAATTAACAAATTTAAATTATGTATATAGTAGTTTTGTTTTTTAGATTTGTGGTAAGAGTATTTGTTAGCATCAACTTGTAATAAATAAATGTTATTATGATTATTGTTATTAATTACTGGGCATTATGAAACTTAACATCTTATGTCTCGGGGTGACGAGCGCACTTCAGTGCCATGCGGTGCTTTGCAATTCAAAGTTCTGTATGGTGTTACTTCTGTTTATGGGCAGGCGCTCACCATTAGGCGAGCGCCTTGCTCGTCTCATTAAATCAAATAAAAAAAATAAAAAGTATCCCGCCTTTGCAGAGTTAGCAGGCGTGTTCCAGAAGTACTTGCGGGAGTACGCCAGCTACGTCCTCCAGGCAGCGTTGCCAGGAGGAGCGGGCGGCGGGGGCGGGCTGGCGGTGACGATGCCCTCGCTCGTCACCAACCTGCACACCTTGTTGAGAGACGATGCTGGTGACTCCAGGTATATACCATGGGGTATTACTGGTTTGATGATGAATTTAGCTTTTGCCAACCCTGCCAGGCATATGACTGGTTTATCTACCCGCTATGATTGTTTGCACTACTAATCTAGATATATAAAACTCAAAGATGACTGACTGACTGACATAGTGATCTATCAACGAACAGCCCAAACCACTGGAGGGATCGGGTTGAAATTTGGCATGCAGGTAGATGTTATGACGTAGGCATCCGCTAAGAAAGGATTTTGATAAATTCTACCCCAAAGGAGTCAAAATAGGGGAGTTAAATGCTGTTCACGCGAGCGGAGCCGCGAGCAAAAGGTAGTATTTCTATACACCCGATCATATTTATTATAGAAATCCCTCAAAATTACCAATAAAATGAGAATACCTTAACCTTATATATTTCAACAACAATCTTATTTATTCATTCGCCAATTTTTCTCAAACAATAATTGCAAATTTTTGATCTTAAGGTACACGAAACAAGAAATATCAAAAATCACGAGCGTCATCACAACGTCAGAATATTGTCTTGAAACGACCATTCATCTCGAACAGAAGCTCAAGGAGAAGGTGGCTCCAGCGCTCGCGGACAAAATAGACCTGGCCCCTGAACAGGACCTGTTCCACAAACTCATCAGCAACTGCATCCAGATGCTCGTCCAAGACCTGGAGATAGCCTGCGAGCCGGCCCTGCAGACCATGACGAAGATATCCTGGTTGAACTTCGACAATGTCGGAGACCAGAGCTCCTACGTCACACAGATTATAATGCACCTGAAGAACACAGTTCCAAACCTTCGCGACAATCTATCGTCTTCTAGAAAGTATTTTACACAATTCTGCATACGATTTGCCAATTCGTTCATACCGAAATTTATACAAAATATATATAAATGCAAACCTATTTCAACGGTCGGGTCAGAGCAATTACTCCTCGATACCCACATGCTGAAAACTGCGTTATTAGAACTACCCTCGTTAGGTTCCCAGGTCAAAAGACCAGCACCGGCGATGTACACCAAAGTGGTGGTCAAGCTGATGTCAAAAGCCGAGATGATCCTCAAATTGGTGATGGCTCCCCTGGATGGGAACCTTGAGGGTTTCATTTCTCAGTTTGTGCAGCTACTCCCAGAGTGTACCATAGCAGAGTTCCATAAGGTTTTAGACATGAAAGGGGCAAAGTTCTCGAAAGCTCAGATGAGTAATTTAGATGCAATTTTTAAGGAAACTAGCAAATCCAGTAGTGAAGTTAAGTAGATCTGTAGTCTAGGTTTTTACAAGCTTTTATTTCAATTCATCTGTGAGTATGTGTGGGTCAAATCTTGTAGTTAAATTTTAATACATTTCTACTCGACCGCTTAATCGGATATTCTGCATATACGTTTGGTACTGATGAAAATACAGACTAGTATTTTTTTATTAAGGTGAATAAAAAGAAGCAACACCACACAGAACTTTGAATTACAAAGCACTGCATGGCACTGAACTGCCCTCGTCACCCCGAGATATAAGATGTTAAGTCTCATAATGCCCAGTAGTTTCATTGCCTTCAGTGTCCTTCAAAGAGAAATACAACAGTGTTTACACACTGTTGCTTGGCAGAAATAGACGGCGCGTTGGTACCAACCCAGACGGCCTCGCATACGAGGGACCTACCACCTTGACTTGACTGCCAATACTAATATTGGAGTGGTCAACTATAACCAATATCCATCTATACTTATAACGTTTCATGCGATTGGTTCGTCAATCGATAGTTTGTCTCTCAACTGACCTACTACTGTGTCTGTCGATATGATCACGACTTGTGCCGGTAAAGCCGGAAGATAATAAATACATACACCCAACAGTCACACACATAGTCTTGACCCCACAGTAAGATACGAGTCTTGTGTCGTGGGTATCAGGAACTACGAGAGACTTTCGGGCTCACAACACTCAGAATCCGAAACAAATATTTGTGGATCACACAAACATTTGTCTCGGCGCGGGTATCGAACCCGGGGCCTTTCGCTTCACAGCCGGCTACTCGCCCACTGCGCCACGGAGGCTGTCAAATCATGTCGTATGTATCATATATTTTTTATCTAAGTGATACTTAATTTGTGTATAAAATAAGTGAAAATTGTCGACTATTGTGAATAAATGTACGTTAACATGTGATGTATACACATTCCATTTGAAAAACTCATGTTGCAAGTATCATTCGAGTGTGTGACACTGAAATAAATTATTATGTGAAATGTTTTTTTTATTTATCAAAATACATGCAACAGTCACACACATAGTCCTGATCCCACACTAGGTTAACCTGGGTTGTTTTTTTTATAGCAAACGGCAAACGAGCAAGTGCGTCACCTGATGGTAAGTGATCTCCACCACTCCACCTACAATACTAAAAGAATCATAGGTGCGTTACCGACCTTAAAGGGAAGGGATAATTAAGGGATTGGGAAGGGAAGGGGGATTTGGGCCTCTGGATATCTCACTCACCATACGAAACGCAGCAGCAAGCCGCTTTTACGTCGGTTTTATGTGACAGTGGTAACGACCCAGTCAAGCCGGCCCATTCATACAGTAGAAAAAACTGTCTACAGCGTGGCTCTACCAGGAACTAAGAGTGTCTTACGGTCCCACAGTACTATAACCCAAAATAAATATTTGTGGATCACAAAGACGTAAGTCTTGGTGCGGGAATGGAACCCCAAGCCTCTGGTTTCGCAGACAGTTACTCACCACGAAGGCTAGTTTAATGATATACCGTTTTTTTTATTAACCCAAACTAGCTATCAGAGGTGCACTCATGCGGTTTACGGACCTCTGTCCAACTGTGCCCTACACAATATTAATAAGTACACATAACACATTTTTTCCCAACATATAAATAATTTCCTTAGGGTAAGAATCGAACCCCCTACCGGTAAACCAAGTTAGATTTATTAGGTTGGTTGTTGATTTAATTTATGAAACTATTTAATTACCTATGCGAAGATATGCGATTTCTATATTCATTTTATTCAATGTATAATAAAAAATAAAAGGCAACCAATACAGAATATTGTACAAAGAGATGTATTAAAAAGCTATTTCCGATTTCGATTAGCCTGAATGAAATGTTTTCACATGCCTTTCCTGTTATTTAAAACCGATGTAGCCAATCCTACAGTTTTTACTAGATTTACAGATTTTTTTATAAGTCATCACTCTGTTTATTTTAATCGCCCAAATGTACAGACTTTTCTTTAAAATAGCGATCCATTCACTATGTAGTAAACATTTCCTATTCAAGTTCTTTCTGCAACATAATGTTTGAAAGTAAAGTCTGTCCTTCAAGTTCTTTTGTTTCATCGTTTATGAATCAAGTTATATTTTGTAATAACTTACAATCTCATAACAGTTACAGATTTTTGAGATGCCATCTTGTGGTTCGTGTTGTACTCATAATTAATGTAGTCAGATTTTGACTCCAAGAACGTAACATAATCTCGACATATGCTGACCGCACATTAAATTTTGTATTCATTATTATTATGTTCTGGTCTGAGCATTTGACTGCAAAATTCCTATCTTTAACTTAGAAAAGGAAAAACAAACATCATCATCATCATCATCAGCCACAGGACGTCCACTGCTGAACATAGGCCTCCCCCAAAGAATTCCAGACCGATTTGTTGGAAGCGGCCTGCATCCAGCGACTTCCTGCAACCTTTATCAGGTCGTCTGTCCACCTTGTAGGCGGACGTCCAACAAAATAAATATACCTATATTAATTTTTTTTTCATTTCTCATGTTTCGATTAATTTTCTGGTTCATTTTCTATATTTATATGTAAGTGACGCGATATTTCAACGAGGGAAAAATAAGAAACACCTAAAGAATTACAGTACTAAATAATGTATTTGAATAAGTTTTTTTATTATTATGCAGTTTTCTGTGGGATAGGATTGGCAACATTATTTAACTGTAAACAAACATGGTAGATAGCAAACGTCAAACGCCGCTCGCCGCACGCCGCTTGACATAGTTATGTGTCGAAGAATTCGGAAAATGGTTTACTTTCCGACGCGTAAATGTTATCATGCCGCTAAAATTGGAATATTATTGATACTAGTTGTAGCTTTATTATCATTATTCGAAAAATGGCGAGGCGGGAAGCGATCTACCGGTGCAACTTTCTCCGATCCTGTAGAAGCGGAGTTTGAGAGACAGATCTTGGAAGACGAGGCTCGTATAATTCCTGGATTGGGAGAAGGTGGTGTAGCCGCACATTTGGTGGGTGAGGACAAGCGCCTCGGTGAAGAATCGGAGAAAAAACTAGCTATGAACGTGTACTTAAGCGATAGAATATCGTACAACAGAACTTTGAAAGGTAAGAGTGCTCGCTCGCGAACTCGTTTTTTTTTTAATTAACTGGCATGTGAACGCACGCAGTAATGTAATTATTAGTTGGAACTGTGGGGCTGTGTGTTAGAAACCGTTGATAAGTTCACTTACTCGCTATAATTAGAATGTTCTGCACATTATCAATTAAATTGATAACTTCGTATGCACACGCGTAGCAGTAAATGCAGATTGGTGTTGTAAATTGTAACAAAATATCTAGTTATCAGTACAAAGCACAGTATTTAATTATACCCATGTTCGTGATACTATGAGCCCTAAATTCATATTTGTATTCTTATCAAGTAGTTTTTTCTATGAAAACTGGCCAAGTGCATATCGTACTATCGTACTGGTGCACCAAGTGTTTATTATGGTTTATCTTCATGTTTGGACAATAAAATTACATTGATATATCCTACTTACTCCTTAAATAACTGGGCAAATAGTAAAAACATATTTTTTTTCAGCCCTTACAAATGAATTTTGTAAATAAAGTTATGCTAAACAAAGTCATATTATTAATTTAACATAATATAATTTTAATAATAATTTATTTCATTATATGAGCAATGTTATAACAATATCCAGTAAAGTAAATACATAAGAAAAAAGACATAATGTTGTTAAGATTATTTTCAAGATATTTGAAGTTTTAAATCCAATTCATGAATTAGTTCTGTTTCATACATTAATAAAATATACTCTAAAATAAAATTATCTAAGGATTTGAGATCAAGATAAATAAGCCTCATAATAATTATCTGATATATATGTAAATACATTCTTATCTTATTGGAAGCAACTTCATTAGTGACATAATACTCATTTTGAGTAACTCAAACTGTAAACTGTTTACAATGAATGTAATTGGATGATTCTATGTGAAGAGTTCACAGAGAAACAGTCAAGGTAAAAAAGCAAGTGGGTCACCTGATGGTAAGTGGTCTCTACCACCCATGTACGCCTACAATACTCGAAGCATCATAGGCATGTTGCCGACCTGAAAGGGAAGAGATAATTGAAGGAGTGGGAAAGGGAGGGGCTTTGGACCACCACACCATCACCATCCATCTCACTTAATGTACGAAACCTGGCAGCAAGCCCGACTTTTCGACAGTTTTCTGTAAGATAGTGGTAATGAACCGGTTGAGCCAGCCCATTCACTCCATAGACAAAACTGTCTACAGCATGGCTCTACCACTCATACCTATATTTTGAAGTCAGTTTAATAACATAAAAATGTACATGCACATATAACATATTTATCTTATTTGTTCAGTTGTATGTGAAATTGTGTAAGTCATGTCGCACAGTTGATATTGTCCTAACCTTTGTATATGATAAACATAATTACATAACTATATTATATAGAATTATGTTTATTTTTTATTATTAATACACTCACATAATGTTATTGTGTTGTATCAGCTGTGCTATTTAGGTGACATTGCCCCTTAGACTTTAAAATGTGTCATCATGCTTTAGGAACAGTTGAAATAAATAAATAGACTCAGGCCTGTTTCTCATAGGGGTAGGATATAACGGATTTTCACTTGTTACTATCCATGCACACCTTTCTAGCCTCCATCATTCTCATAAAAATTTTCATGCATACAAATCGATTCAGGGTTTTTCTGACCTGTTTCTCGAGAATATCTCTTGATCTGAGAAAGTTCGCCGACGCCTTTATTTCCCAATTGTACCATTCACACTAGTCTTATATACATCAATAACAGCCATAAATAGAGATACGTAAATTCACACACGGCGGAAAAGAAAAGTTGCTCCGACCTCGAGCTCAGTGTCGCGTCGCGTCGGTCGCCTTGTTCAATTGTAACAAACTATATTGGGCAAAATTTTTATTGATAACTACTTATAAATGCGAAACGATCAAGTAATACCAGTATTACTGCGCCGTCAGTGGAGGAGTTTTAGGACATGTTAAACTTTTGAATGTTTAAGGAGAAGGGAATGAAAATTAATGTTAGTAAAACGAAAGTTATGGTGTTAGAAAGAGAGGAGGTGGGATTCATATCCGCCCGAATAACGACCACCGTACACATGGTGTTAAAACCGAAACACAACAGTGCTTACATACTGTTGCTTGCCGGCAGAAATAGACGGCGCGGTGGTACCAACCCAGACGGCCTCTCGTATACGAGGGACCTACCACCTTATAAAATAAATAAACGTTATGTAAATTCGGGTATGACTAGAGTCCTATTTGTCCGATAAATTGACTTCATGCCTCGTTTTGAGTACTTCGATAAAGCGTGTAATGATGCGATATTGTAAGTGTAAAATCAATGTGAAATATTTATAATTCAACTCGTAAAGTACGCTGGGCGAAACCGATAACGTTTCATTGTATACAAACATACTACGTTTGTATGACGAGGATTTATTTATAGCATAAGGGGAAATGAGCGAATGAGTACAGCACAATACGCGCGAAAATTTCGGGTGGTGGAGCAACGCCGCGCTGTAGACAGTTTTGTGTACAGCACGAATGAGTCGGCTCGACCGGGTTACCAGTGTCTCACAGAAAACCGACGTAAAGTTGCGGCTTCCCTCTTCGGAGTGTTAAGAAGCATTTAAACAGGCCGGCATGATTCTTGTGACCACCGATAATCTCATTGTTTGTCGGTGGTCGGTAATTTTTGACACTTTCTTTTGATTACTTGACAGCCTCCGTGGCGCAGTGGGCGAATAGCCGACTGTGAAGCGTGAGGCCGTGGGTTCGATTCCCACACCGAGCAAATATTTGTCTGATCCACAAATATTTGTTTCGGGGTCTGGGTGTTGTGAGACCGAAAGTCTCTCGTAGTTCCCGATACCCACGACACAAGACTCGTATCTTACTGTGGGGTCAGGACTATGTATGTGACTGTTGGGTGTTATTTATTTATTTATTTTATTATTTATTTATTTATTTTTGGACTGCACTGCGCTTACCATCAGGTGTAGTGCAGTCATTTTGCCGTACTTGGATAAAAAAAGAAGATCGTTATTAGCTAGCTATATTCGAAACATATATTATGTCAAGCCGTGTAGAAAAAAAAAAATTTGCAAGTTGATGTTGGGAGTTTTCAAAATTAGATTTTGCCACCAGACTACCGCAACCCAGCATGCTCTCGCGTGGTGTACGACGCCGAGCTCCCGTCCGCGTCAGTGATCCTGATCTTCCACAACGAGCCGTACTCGGTGGTGGTGCGTACCGTCTGGAGCGTGGTCAACAGCGCCAGACGCTCCAACCCTTGGTTCGCTAAGGCCAACTTTGTCGAAAGAGATACTGGGAAAACTATGACGCTTGGTAAGTAATCTTTCTTACAGGTCCCCGCACGTGTGGTGAGCAAATATTCCACCTGTCCAAAAGTTCATGTGTCATTTGATGGTCGTCATCTATTGGGCTCTTCGTGTTATTTGGCTTCTGTACACTATCATGTGATTGTAGACCTCTGCTCACGGCTCGTGCCGGTGTAAATGTAATGTACATGTATACATACGCACTCACGCCTATAGTCTGCCTGTAACCTTATTTCCGTCCCATGATATGATAGGGGACAAGCCCATCGCCATTCCAGGCTCAATTCTAGACTTCGGGCTGATACTGAGCATTATTGAAAATAAATCGAATAAATTGAAAATAAATAAAATTTCGTGACAGAAAATCTGATATCATTAAATGTGGTCACCAAGTATATGTCTCTTAATTTAAATATAGAGAAGGTAGACGCTTGAATAACCGACGTAATTTCTATGGCATCGCCACTTATTCAGACAGAGATTATCAATATTGCCGAAAACATTTGACTTTCCAGTGTAAACTGTGGTATGGAGATCCCTCTACGATTTAAAGCCATCACGACGTCTCTTGTTCAAACTAAGTTTAATTAAAGTATTTCTCAGAGGGTAATGGTTTATGTTTATGTTTTGCCTACGTAATAAAGAACACGTACCTCAACTGCCTTAAGGAAGAAAAGGTAGTAAATGTTAAGAGCTGGATTACTAAAACACTCATTCATGGTAAGCGCCATGTCTGCCCATAAACGGAAGCAACACCATACAGAATTTTGAATTACAAAGCACTGCATGGCACTGAACTGCGTTCGTCACCCCGAGGCATAGGATGTTAAGTCTCATAATGCCCACTAATTTTACTGGCTTCAATGATCTTCAAACCGGAAAACAACAGTGCTTACAAACTGTTGCTGGGAGGCAATAATAGACAAAGCGATGGTACCAACCCAGACGGCCCCTCGCATACGAGAGACCTACCACCTCCTTGTCATTATTTGTACATATTTGTTAAGTTATTCATATTTGCATTATGTCAGAAACAGACAACAATTTCATCCAAGGCTCATTTTCTCAGGCTATCCCGGCCAGGACCCATCGTCGCCTTTCGTGTACCTCAAGGAGATCATCCTGGTGGATGACAACTCTACCCTCCCCGAATTGAAGGGCAAGTTGAGTCACTACGTACGGACCAGACTACCTCCAGACCTTATCAAGATCCTGCGTCTGCCTGACCGGTAAGTTTGGATTTAGGGGGAAGAAAGAATGAAAGAAAGAAACATTTATTGGCATCCATTGGGTGGTAAAGGTTTAACAATATAAGTATCAGAACAATAGGCAAATAAAACAAAAACAAGTGTGTACGGTATATGTCCCACCGCAACAGTATCAAGAGGATCTAGATCAGGATAATGCCAAACAATAAATTGCTTGGCGCTGATTTTCATCCAGACCCTGGCCTAGAGAAACGTCACCCAAAAATAAAAGGAGCATGATCTTTATCCTCAAACTAAGTTAAGATGGGCTTCCAATCATTGCGTCCAGGCTCTAAGTTCAGACGTGCGTGTCTGTGAACGCCTTACGTCAGCAATTTCGTGACTCATGACATGCACTATGGTCATGCGCCTGTCATTAGGGATTGTAACACTAGATAAAATTCTGCATTTCATGCTAGTGCTAGTGAATCTTTAATTCCTTGGAAGATATATACGTGGAAACGAATGATTAATAAATATATTTCTGTAATTATATTTGTGTAGTCCTTAATAATAAAGAAGCTAGCCAAGGTGAACCAAAGGATTTCGTCTTACCCAGATACATAATTTCGCCTCTCAAAGTAAGAAAGACAAGAAACCTATTGAGCGTATCATCTAGAAATTATTGCCCGTGATATAAAATATCAAAGTGTTAGTCATTTAGGAATACAAATTCAGTTGCAAATTATTCAGTGGTTCCCAACATTGTCCTTCCCAATATAATAATATGAAAAAATACTTCATACTTGGCCTGGCTACATCATCACCCGAAACTAGTTAAATCGTAGATAGAGTTACGTGGAACCCACCATTATTCTGGCGTGGTACTCAGGATAGGTCTGACACAAGCGCGGCAGCACGGCGCTCTAGTGGCCAGCGGTGACGTCATGGTGTTCCTGGACTCCCACTGCGAGGGCTCGCACGATTGGCTGCGACCTCTCCTGCAGAGGATTAAGGACAGCCGGACGGCAGTGGTCACGCCCCTTATAGATGTTATTGACCAGTCCACGTTTCAGTTCCAGACAGGGAATGATGATTTCGAGGTGACTGACGTCTGTCAAATGGTTTTTAATTTATGGTCAGTTTCCTTCCTATGTCATGACTTAAAATGTGGTATACATTTTAACTCATGACAATGAGTGAAGCTCATTCGTAATGTGACCCTTAGCACCCGAAGGAAACTGGTCAAAAATTAAATACCGTGATAGTTTTGCGTTTAGGGGTTATATAAATTCCAAGAATTTACTTGGTTATCATAATCCCATTAGAAGAATATGTTCCCATAATAGGAATGTTGCCGCGTAATATATGTACCGTCATTCCGGGTTACTTTGGTATTTAGTCAGTACCTTTAGTCGTGTTTTAACTTATTACCAACATGAAATTTACATACAGAAGCTCTCGCCTCTATCCTCGAAGGGGCAAAGGTGCAAATAGTGTTGAAATTTACTGAATCCCGTATTCGGCCCGTGAACGATACTTGTGCGGCCCACGACATAGTAAACAATGGCAATATTATCAAAACTAATTTTGTACATGTAAGTTAATTAAATAGAAGAACGCGAGACAGAAACACGTGTAAAACTCATAAAAAATATGTATTGATTGGTGTTGTCAACTATCAAACCAACGAATGTGCAGCCCGCAGTGATACCTCACATTGAACTATGTGGCTGTTGACTAGAAAAGTGTGACGAACAGTGCTCTAAGGCCAAAGTAACCTTATGACGGTGTCCCTATTATGGGAATATGTAACGGGCATTCATTCTTGGGACTGGACACATCTCGTTTTACATTCATTAGGTTGATGTTACGGTATTATTAGATACATAGGGTAATTTTGGTATTCACATAGAAGTGGTAACTTTGTCATTTGTTAGGTTTTCAGTGCTAACACTTTACACATATTTTGGGTACCAATTAGTATAGTATTTTCATAATATTATTGCCATTAGAGTTGCCATAATGATTCGATTTAACGATTAAGTAGTTTCTTCGTTATCAGTTACTGCCATAGCCATTGTATATACAAGGGTATTCTTTATAGCTCTAATAGTAGGTAATATATGTATTTATACCTCATATCGATTGATGTTTATAATCCGTGTTTTAATTAGACAGACTATGTGCCGTTTCGCACGTGAAATAAAAAAAATTAAATTGAAAATTGAGTTAGTTCTCAAAGTTATCCAAGTGGACCCCCAGGGGTCCACGGGAGAGTCGACGGGGGTCTACATTGGCGTGATAATAAAATGGGGATTCACAATTCGTAAACGGGGGACCACGAAAATTTATCTGCTTTCGACAGTGAAGAACTAAAATGTTGGCTTGGCTTCGGCTCACATTTTTTGTCGAGTTTTGGGAATATGGTAGAAATGTAGCTACAGGGAAACCAGCAAAATTTTGAAAGTGGTCTATGAGAAAAAACTCTGGAAACTTTGATGCAGACAAATTACTCCAAAGTCAAGAAAACAGACTTAAGTTACATTTAGTAAACTTTGAATCCAGCTTTAGTATTAAGAGATTATTAAAGATACCATAGTGTCGGATCGTAACGTCAGCTCCCTAAAGGAAAAAATAATAGGAAAAATAAAATTGTTAATAACAATAGTTAATACGCGTATTTTGCAATTGTTGTAATATTTAGTGGTCTTGCTAGTTAGAACTCGCGTGAATTGGGACAGTACTTACGTGGGTCACTTCAAGTGTAAACTATTTCAAGAATTGGTAGTTTTAGAACGCCTAAATTTGAAGTGCTGGAGCTTTATCACCTCAATTTTAACTGAAAATATTTGGAGAATAGATTAGGTAAATATGGAGGGGTTGACATTGAAGTGCGGGGGTTTTCTAGCGTGGGGCTGACACGGGCTCGACTGGCCGGGGCTCGGTACGCGACGGGTGACACCCTGGTATTCCTGGACGCGCACTGTGAAGTCCAGCCGGACTGGCTGCGGCCGCTACTCCACGAGCTGAAGCTCCGACCGAACTCCGCGCTGGTGCCCATCATCGACGTCATTGACTCCAGCAACTTCTACTATAGCGTCCAGGACTCAGTCTCATTCCAGGTCTTGTGTGATGGATGTACGCTTGTGCGTGTGGCTTCCTCCAACTTTTTCATTTGTTTTGAAAATCTTTTTTTCTATTCTGTATTAGGTTTGGATTAAGCAGATTTCGTTACTCCGCTACTAGCCTATTTCTAAACTAGTGAGTTATTATTTGTATAGGGATTTTAGGTAAGAATCTAGGCATGTGCACGATTACAGACTATTAAGGTGATGTGTAGATGTAAGGTTATATTTAAAAATAGCTTAATAATAGAACAGAATATTTTATAGTTTTATCCACAATATGCCGTTTTTTTAATTTCCGTTATTACGTTGGTTTGTGTATAGAACAATTATAGAGACATCAAAGTAACAATCAATGGCCGTACAGTAAAACGGCGTTATGGCCAGTTTGTTACAGTTCATTATCCACGAATATTGCGAATTGCCAGTCGCCAGTCGTCATTGACCAAGCCAGTTGTAGTAGGCTCTATTAAGCTATACCCTGTCTTTGACGCATAGCCGTACATACACGTATCTGATGATACTGAGGGTGGTGGATGGTAGTACTTAGGCCGCGTCCCAACTACGTTATGGTGACTTTAGTGTTTACTACATATAACATAATGAAGACTGTATGTATACAATCTTATGATTTAATATCAATATTTGGTGATGAATATCAATTAGTATAATATTGGCTGGTGATCGTAAAATATATAATTACTTACACAATGTTTTACATACATGATATAATGGTGTTTTTCATTTCCCCTCTTTTCGTTTTCGATTTATTATCTTCTTATAATTTTGTTTGGAACTTGTGTATTGAGACTTTTTCTTTCTACGTTTTCCACAATTTGACACATTTTTTTCCATTTTAATTATGTTCTTTTTGTGTTTTTTTGTGTGCCTAAAGATAATGCTTTTGTGTGTTTGTAGTGTATAGTATAAACGTTGTATTTAGTTAATATATATTAAACAAAAATGTACACCATGCGTATTTCTGAATTAGTTTTTTTTGTGGTGATCCTGCCTTAAGTATATTCAAATCAAGTACTAGATGTATTTTTAAATTGTAATACTGTTTAGTTATAGTGGTATTTCATATCGTCGTACACAGTTTATTGTTCTAAAAATCTTTCAATCACGAACAATCATTATTTTTATCGGAACACTTTTAGCTGTCAAGACATGCAGATTTAAAATGTAAACTTTCATTGAGGTTTAAAAAGTTTGACAATCACTGTGCTTTAAAATTTTAATTCATAGATTTTCTTAACAAAACTATCAGTGAGATAAGTTCATCAGATATACGACCAAAACTAACATAAGACTATGCTGGCAGCGGAATCGTAAATATTTTTTTTAAAAAGGGGCGTCATCCAGACCCTTAACAACCGCTGCCCGTTTCAGGCAGGGTCTAATGAAGGCGCGCATGAGAGGAGCGCGCGCGGCTCGAGGCGACGTGCTGGTATTCCTTGACGCGCACTGCGAAGCCGGCACTGACTGGCTGAGGCCCCTCCTCCAACGAGTGCGGCATAAGAGGGATGCGGTCCTCACTCCCCTTATCGACATCGTAGACCAGACCACCTTCAAGCTAGACGCGGCAGAGTATTTCCAGGTTTAGATGATAGGTTGGAGTAGTAACCTGACTAATGTGGAATGGACGTGCATGTGACGCAGTTGTAGAGATGATGATCCAGTCCATAAACTCGATTTGCTTCTTCCCTCTTTGGGGTGTGAAGAAGCATTTATACAAGCATGATTCTGGTGACCACCGATAAACTCATTGTTTGTTGATGGTCGCTGTTTTTTTTGGATTGCACTATGCTTAACATCAGGTGTGGTGTAGTCATTTTGCCGAGCCAGGATAAAAAAAAAAAGTCACTTTGCCGTGCTCGAATTTTTTTTTTTAAAGAGTTGGTCCAAATTAAATCAACTTTAGTTGAACGTAACAAAACATTCTAGTGTATGATACAAAATAAGCCATCGCTTGTCCTATTTTTGATACGGCGATTAATTAATAGGTACTTCGATTAAATTGAACTTTTATGTTGGTTGATAAAAGAGAATTGTTTAATTTTATGGACCGTGTCATTAAAAGCTGCGATGAATACTAATGGTTACTAACAAGCATGCACGAAGTATTAAATAAAATGCATGATACGCTATTTGATATTCGGTAAGGCACAATGAGAAACCAGTCTCAGTGATATAATGCTGGTGGTAGGATATTCATATCCCCCCCGGGTAGCGACCACCGTAAACATGGCGTTAAAATCTGCCATAATGGCCCACACGCCTTGTGAAGATCGTGTTCCAGGATCAGCCAGTGTATATCCGGTTCTCCCGAGGGCCTTGCGACATGATTTGATGGTTGGTTGGGGAGGGTAAAGAGGTAGTACATCCTTGTATTCCTGTGCCTGCATCGGTCATCCGCCTGTCCTGTTGCCCTCCCCTAAGAGGAAAGAAGCATTTATACAGGCCAGCATGACTGGTGAACACCGATTGTTTAAACTCATTGTCTGTCGGTGGTCGCAGGTTTTTTGGACTGCTTTACGCTTACCATCAAGTGTAATCAGACACTTTGCCGTGCTCGGATAAAAAAAAAATTGTCTCACACACAATTTTTTTTGGTGTGGGGATCGTATCCACGATTTCTCATTTTACGGGTTATTTGCCCGAAAACTTTCTAGATAAATCAGTTTGCGGTCCAGGACCTCTATGGTTAAGAGCGATACGAAGCAACGAAGTTCGAAAATATAGACCTAATGTAATATTAAATATCCATTACATGGCTACACGGTGGACCGACGGCTTAAAAAGATGACAGGTAGCGGATGGATGCGGGCTGCCCAAGACCGGGATGGTTGGCGATCACTCGGGGAGGCTTATAGGGGAGGCAATAGCCTGACATGAATTAGATTAATTGTCTCGTCTCTGCATCACCCGTAGGTTGACTGTTACAGAATGCCTCTGGCATTAAGTCCGCCTTTATACATGTTTTGTATATTAAGTTTAAATAAATGAATTGAATCGTAAATTTAATAATATAGATACATAGAGCAGTCTGTTGTTAAGCTATTGAACTACCTACTAACTTTATTGCCATACATACTGCTTTAAGAAGTAAATGTTTTATTACCATTTTAATTTCACTAATTCTTGATAATTATTTAAAAGGGTTTGTAGTCAGTAACAAGCTTGGTTTAACTGCGCTGGAGTAGGTAATATATTCGAATTGCGTATGTGACTTTTTATACATCTAATAATGATAATAATAATGAATACACCCAACAGTCACACACATAGTCCTGACCCCACACTAAGTTAACCTGTTAGGTAGGTATCAGGAATTTACTAAGGGGCTAATCTTAAGCTAAGATAGAATATGGGGCTTAAACATTAACCAATACCTCACCCCTCTAAGACCAGTTCCTTCATCAAAGGTTGGTAACGCATCACCACACAAGATTGCTATAACTATAATTACATAAAAATATTAATATTTTTTATAAACTCTCATTATGCTATCCGCCATAAAAAAGGACACCCTACTTGCCATGAAACAACCATTCTAATTTTTTTAAAAGAATGTTAATGAAAATACGGATCAGTGATTTTCAAACTTTGGTATAGTCCTTTACACCTTATACCTTTTTAGCACCAACTCCTGCTTTGCTTGCATTCGTGAAGTGATTTTTTCATAGACATAGACTCAATTTAAAATCTTATTATGGCATTCAGGTCGGCATAATAGGGCAGTTGACTTATTTTTATGATTTAAATCAATTTAAGTTGCCCAAAACCTGTGGCAGAAAGAATTTTGTGTTAGTCTGTCCAAAACTGTTAGAAGCCATTAAAAATCTAATGGAAGGCTTACTTGTCAAATGACAGACGAGGCAATCCTTAACGTTACCGTGTAAAATGGCCGTTACGTTGCACGAGTGCGAGCGAGATAGTAACATGTCAACACTATACGCCATTTATGCTCATACCAACATTTGAAATTATAATTGCGGGCTCATTTTTGAACAATTGTTATTGTGTTTTAACAAAAGGCTTTCTTTTTCGTATTATTTTCTGTAGCATATTAATTAATAATGTATAATATTCAACATAGGAAACTATCCTATTCTGGCGGCTAACGTATTTTTGATGGAGTATAGTGCCGATTTATTTTCGCATTCTTGATAGATAATAAGCTATCACTTGTCTATGAAAAATCACTTCTATTACTTATTACTGGGTAAGGTTACAATATATTGTATGTTACGTTGTTTCTGATGATTTCTTGGTGTTCAGGTGGGCGGTTTCACATTCACCGGTCACTTCACATGGATCGATGTGCCTGAACGGGAGAAGAAGCGCAGGGGCTCCGACATAGCACCTACATGGTAAGTTTGTTTTTTATAGCATGGACTGGACGCAGATGCCTGACCCAGATCGTACCAGGGGTACGATCCCGTGGACGGCCCAAAAAGCGTTGGCTTGACCTGTTGGAGGGAGACATGAGAGCCAATGGATATAGAGAATGCTCAAGATCGGGTGAAGTGGAAGCGCTTAAGTAGGAAGGCGGACCCTGGCACTAAGCCGGGATAACGCAAGGCAGAATAAAAGAAAGAAGACTGGTAAATGAGCAAGTGGATCACGTGATGGTAAGTGATCTGCACCGCTCATATACGCCCACAATACTACAAGAATCATAGGCGCGTTGCCGTCCTTAAAGGGAAGGAATAATTAAGGGATTGGAAAGGAGAGGGGATTTGGGCGTCCGGATATCTCACTCACCGTACGAAATGCAGCAGCAAGCCGTTACTTTACGTCGGTTATCTGTGAGATAGTGTTAATGACCCGTTCGAGTCGCCCACTCGTGCTGTAGACCAAACTGTCTACAGCGTGGCTCTACCACTCATAAGTAAACAACTAACAAACTTGCGATGAACAGCCAGTTCGGTTATGTCCGGCTCATAAATAATTCCATTGCCATCTATTAAAAAAGTACTGTGTAGAACTCCACTGCATTCATAACCCTAAAACACCAGAACCATAACACAAGAGAGATTTTACATTACTGATTAGTGACAGAAATGTAAATGGCCACTGCCAACACATCATCATCATCGTCATCATCATCATCGACGTCCACTGCTGAACATAGGCCTCCCCAAAGATTTCCAGACCGACCTGTTGGAAGCGGCCTGCATCCAGCGACTTCCTGCGACCTTTGTTAGGTCTTCTGTCCACCTTGTAGGTGGACGTCCAACACATATGTCGTATAAGAAGAGTGCCTGTCTAAGTAAATTGTCTGCAGGTCACCGACCATGGCTGGTGGTCTTTTCGCCATCAACCGCGCATACTACTGGGAGATGGGCGCCTATGACGAGCAGATGGCGGGCTGGGGCGGCGAGAACCTTGAGATGTCGTTCCGCATATGGCAATGTGAGTATATTATATTTTTCAATTTAGTCGACCAGAAGCAGCGGTAACTCAGCGGGGAGTGGTATGGACTGTCGAGACGAAAGTCGCTGGTTCAAAACCAGCCCCAAGAGCATACACCACTGACATTTCTAAGTTACGTGTATATTAATTGTTAATTATCCTGCATACCTGAGAACTCGATAAGATTTTTCAAAGGTATGTGAAGTCTGCCAACCCGCATTAGGCCAGCGTGGTGGACTAAGGCCTAATCCCTCTCATTCAGTAGAGGAGGCCCGTGCGCAGCAGTGGGACGTATATATTACAGGGCTAGTAAAAAAAAAGTCGACTAGAAGAGAACTTCGCAATCAGTGGTGCGTGTCACCGGGCCGTCATCGGTGTTAGAAGTATTAAAATGGGGTATAATTTGACAATGTCTAAATTCTGTACATTATTTTATATGCGAGCCACCATAGTATTAAAACGGACAGTTTTGTCTGCAACAAGAATGGGTCGGCTCTACCGGATTGTTACCACTATCTCACAGAAGACTGATGTAAAGTAGTGGCTTGCTGCTCCGTTTCTTATGGTCAGTTAGATAACCGGTGGCCCAACCGAAAAACAACAGTGCTTACACACTCTCATACGAGGGACCTACCACTTTGTACAAATCATTCTTATTTGGATCATATAAATTTGACAAAGGTACATTAGAATTGGCATTTGTAACAATAGATGTCGGTTGCAGGTGGCGGTACACTGGAGACGATACCGTGCTCGCGAGTGGGCCACGTGTTCCGCAGCTTCCACCCATATGGACTTCCGGCCAACAGTGATACGCACGGTAATTACTAGATCCATATCCTTATTTTATCCTAATATAAAACTTTGGCAATTTATTAAAATTTCAAGACCCGTTTGTTGTTGTTTTCAAGATTGAAAATTCTGTATCTTAAAATGTATTCTTGTTTTCTTGTTCAACCCTTCATTCCTTTTAATTCCTGTTCTCCTTCAATTCTATTTACCCTTTTATTTATGTTCACCCTTCATGTCTGTGCATCCTTTTACACCTGTTCCTCTTCACCGTTTTATTTCTGATTACTTCTTCTGATTACTTCTTCTTCTTCTTCACTTCATTCCTATTAATTTCACCTGATGGTAACACTTTATTTTGCAGGTATTAATACAGCTCGAATGGCCGAGGTGTGGATGGATGACTATGCCGAGTTGTTTTATCTACACCGGCCCGGATTAAGAGTAAGTAATGCTTCCAATTCATAATCTATCCTTTTTTACCCGGTTTTCTGGACCGTGATGATCATTTACTTAAGATCACCTTTTACAAGGTAGGTCCCTCGTATGCGAGAGGCTGTTTGGGTTGGTACCATCGCTGTGTCTGTTTCTGCCAAGCAACAGTGTGCAAGCGCTGTTGTGTTTTGGTTTGAAGGACTTTGAAGCTAAAATTACTAGGCATTATGATATTTAACATCTTTTGTCTCGGGGTGACGAGCACAATTCAGTGGCATGCAGTGCTTTGTAATTCAAAGTTCTGTGTGGTTTTGCTTCTGTTTATGGGTTGGCGTTGCGCTACCATCAGGCGAGCGATTTGCTCGTCTCGTCATTCAATTAAATAAAAAACAGTTTAGACGACCGGCTTGCTCAGTTGCAAATAATACACAATCGGTTAGAATTTTCGCCATGAAACACTGACCAATGACCCGAAATTCCTCTTTGTAAGCCTCAATTGTCATTCCAGAACAATCCGAAGATAGGCGACGTGACGCACCGCAAGATCCTGCGCGAGAAGCTCCGGTGCAAGAGTTTCCAGTGGTACCTGGACAATATATACAAGGAGAAGTTCGTGCCCGTGCGAGATGTCTACGGATATGGCAGGTAGGGCCTTTTCTAATGGCTGATTTCAATAACATGTCTTAGTCTCATTATTAGGAAATCAACCAATCAAATAACTTCGCTGAAGTCTAACTTTTTAGCACTGTTGTGATTTGAAAAGTCGATGAAACAAAAAAGCGACAGTAAAAAGAGACAAACATATCTATACATAAAGATAAACATATTATAATAATATATTAACATATATTGGGTTATGTATATGTATGTTTTGTGGGCCTTCGTATTACCGAACCAAACCGAGAGGAAAGGATATGGTAATAAAAAAATCCTATAAATACTCATATAATTTCCAAACTCTTTTGTTTTGTATACATTATGTAAAGTAAAAGAGGTATTAAAATGCGTGCCAGGTATTAGTATTTTATTTTATTATATATTTTTATTTAGAGCAATATTTTTGATCCTTCTAGCCGGATTGCCTTTTTCCCGCAGGTTTATGAACCCCGCGAGCGGGTTCTGCCTGGATACAATGCAGAGGGAAGGCGACCCGGTGCCTCTGGGAGTGTACCCGTGTCACCCCACACTTCAGGCCACGCAGTACCTGTCGCTCTCACTGGCTGGGGAACTTCGAGATGAGGAGAAATGTGCACAGCTACAATATATCAGGTTGGCATTGTATTTTGCAGTTATTATATAGCATTAAATTGTCACTAAAAGTATAAGCCAAAGGCCCAATACTTATATATTTATATACTTTCCGCTTTCCAATCCCTAATTCTCCCTTTTTAAGGTCGGCAACGCGCTCATGATTCTTTTGTTACTGTGGACGTACATGGGCGGTGGAGATCACTTACCACTTGCTTGTTTGCCGACCTATGCTAGTAAACAAAAAAATTGATTATATAATGAATTTGAAACGAATTGCTCGATGGTTGGTGTGAATAACGCATGTGTTGTGCAGGCGCGAGAACAATGCCGAAGAGCAGGTGGGCCGCAAAGTGTTGATGACCACGTGTCACGGGAAACAACGGGGGCAGGTAACATACTTTCACATTATAGTGGTGAAAACTAAACTAACTATTAAACGTTAGTAAACATTTTCTAACAAATATTTGATCACAATGTTAGAAAACGTTTTCGTGTTAGATAATGTTAGTAAACATTTCTAAATAAAATTGTTAGTTAATAAATTGTAAAAAATAAAACAAATTTTACCATTTTCGTTTTTCGTGTAGACGCATAGAAATGTAAAACCAAATTGTGAGCCGATGTCATGTTTTCAAATGTTATAAATGTTTGTAAACATTTTCAAACAATCTGGCTGTTTGATTTATTTTTAAAGGGCTTTATCTTTTAAACAATAGTTCATAGTTGATATTTTTCCGTAAATATATATTGTCATTATGCCGGAGATACGTATAGATAATGACCAAAGACAAAAAATAAAAAATTTGGAGGGTTGCCTGACCATGAACAGTAGTAACATCACTCAGAACTTTACAGTACAAATTGCAAGGCACTACACATTGTACTGAGTATGGAATATGCAAGTTTTTACAAGTAACAGTCGCTGAGCTTCTTAAAATATTATATGCCTACATTGACAGGTGAAGTCAAGCGAACATTTTAGTTCTTCACTATCGAAAGCAGAGAAATTTTCATAGTCTCCCGCTTACGAATTGTGAACGCTTATTTTGTCACGTCAATGTAGACCTCCGTGGAGTCTCCCGTGGACCCCTAGGGGTCCACCTGGACCACTTTGGGAACTAAGGGTCTATACTTAAACGCCTCGTGTCCGCTGCCATTTCCGTAATTTATTTCTATCACAATTGTCAAACAATTCTTCTTTAAATTTTAATAATCCACAATCGCTTTGTTCCTGTACATCTCACATGGTCTGATCCCCCCCCCTAGAAATGGAAGTACGAAGCGAGCACGGGCAGTTTGAAGCACATGGAGTCTGGCCTGTGTTTGTCCGCGGGACATGAGTCCGGCGCGGATGCACTGGTGCGAGGGTGCAGCGGCGCAGCACACCAGCGCTGGCTCATCGACTACGCGGAGTACAACCAGTTCACCAGGAACGGTCGGTTGGACCTTGGTTTTTTTATTCGAGTACGTAAAAGTTATGCACCTGATGGTAAGCGCAGTGCAAAAAACCCAACGATCACCAACAAATAAACTAAGGGTTGAGAGCGCCTAAAGCGCTCGCCCGAAAGTCCGGTGAAGCTGTAGAAAGCCGACTCGCGTCAGGCTAACAGCTTAACGTCAAACAGCAAAAAAAAATTAAACGATAAATAATGAGATTATCTATAGTAACTAGAATCATGCTGGCCTGTGCGCTTCTTAACACTCCGAAGAGGGAAGATGTAAATCGAGGGGCCTGCGACAGGACAGGCGGATGACCGATGCAGGCACAGTGTTACTAGGATGTACCCCTATACCCGCTCCAACCAACCATCAAGTCACGAAAACGAAAATCACGAAATGCTCAGTATCAGCCCGGAGTCTGCATTTATGCCCAGTATGGGGATAGGCTCGCCCCTATCACATTATGGGTCGGAAGTAAGGTTGGCGAAATGTGGGTGTACTGGTTACGCATCTCCTCACCCCTACGGGGATTACGGGCGCGAGTGCGTACGTATACGTAATACATACGCGTGTATGTACGTATGAAGTTGTATTAAACACCATTGTATTAACATGTTTTACTGTATATATAAATCGTAATGAAACTGCCTTAATAGTTTAGTGCTGAATTAATTATATTATCTGTGTTGCAGACGTCGAACCGAGCGACACCGATGTCAGGTTGGAGCGACTTCGTGGACAAAGGTAATTATGTCTTCATTAGGTAATGGTGTTTAAAATAGCAGGAATATTGATATAGAGTTATATAGACTGACTGACATATTTTATTTTATTTGCTTGAATGACGAGACGAGCAAGTCGCTCGCCTGATGGTAAGCGCCACAGAACTTTGAATTACAAAACACTGCATGGAACTGAACTGCGCTCGTCACCCCGAGACATAAGATGTTAAGTCCCGTAATGCCCAGTAATTTCATTGGCTTCAATGTCCTTCAAACCGAAGCACAACAGTGCTTACATACTGTTGCTTGGCGGCAGAAATAGACAGCGCGGTGGTACCAACCCAGACGGCCTCTCGCATACGAAGGGCTTACCACCTTGGAACAATAAAAATACTAACCTTGCTGTTTAATCAGTCATTTATTAGCTGATTTTGAAAAGTAAGGTTTTTAATTCGGAGCATAATTTTCTTTTATGCCTTTTTTGTATTGTTGTGGTGCTGCCACACCGGTGTTAACATTGTGATAAAATGTTATCAAATGTTTGTTAACAAATGTTTAATAATGTTTGTAAACATTTTATAACAGCCGTGTGGCAGCACCATTACATGTAATATTTTGCGATCTGGGGAGACGGGATCGTAAAAATTGCAAGCCAAATCTTTCTGTAATATATGTTAAAAAACATGTGCCCACCCCACTACAAGTGGAGATAAGGGCAGGTGGAAGGAGGCTTCCGGAACAGAGGTATGCCGGTTTACAATATCCTTACTTCCAGACGGATATCCCGGTCACTCCTATCGTACGACAGCTCTGATACGAACGCCATCGACCCTGTGCGTCGCAAGTCGCATCGCAGCAAACACAAACGCAAACATGCACGCAATAAAAACAAGGTAGTGATAGTTTTATCGAGAACTTAGTGTACTAGAACTACTTCTATAGGACTGTTTTGTCTACAGCATGAATGGGTCCTTACAACTGTCTCACAGAAAAGCCGACGTAAAGTAGCGGCTCGTTGCTATGTTTTGTATGGTGAGTAAGATATCCGGAGGCCCAAATCTAAGGGGGATTCCTTCCAAATTCCTTAATTATCCCTTCGCAGTTCGCTTAGAGCTCAGCAATCCACCTATGATTCTTCTAGTGTTGTGGGCGTGCATGGGCGTTGGAGATCACTTACTATCAGGTGACCCACTTATTCATTTGCCGGACTATTCTATTAGAAAAAGACATAACTACTTATAGCATGGCTCTACCACTTTAAAAACACACGACTTATATCTTAGTGTGTGGTCAGGATGTACGAGTGTTTTTTAAAGCGTCCGTGGTACCCTATATACTATAAATTTCAGTTCATAGTGAAGCTGCTCCGTACGCTGAACAATGGTTCTGACGACCACCTCGAGATGGACATCTACTGCAAGCACCGGCAGCTGTACCCGAACAACAGCTTCGTGAGGGACCTCGTCACCGTACTGAACGACAGGAACATCAAGGTGTGCAGCGGCAACATTATTAATATACGGGGTGTAAGGGGAACGCTTCCAAAAACAAATAATTGTGAAATAAGTCGAGTTATTTTTTTCGCACCATCTTGTTTGGACGAATCAAGCCTGCCGTTCCTCCCACCGTCTGAATTTAAATCTATACTTATAAAATAACATGTCCTGACTGACTGATTGATCCATCATCGCCGAGCGCAAAGTACCAAGGCTACAGGTATGAAATTCGGACTGTATACTCATTTTATTATGTAGGCACCCACTAAGAAAGGGTTCTAAAAAATTCCACCCCGAAGGGGTCAAAATAGGGATGATAATATGTATGAAAGTCCGTCATTTTGAAAGTTACATAAACAAAATTTTATATTTCGGTTATTGACGTAAAACAAATAAATACGTGTTTCAGGAATTTTGGAAATTTTATTTAATAAGGGATGAAAAAGAGGCTGAAAGTAAATGCGAAAGTGAGTTTGTTTGTTATGCTTTCACGCCTAAATCACTAAACCGATTTTGATGACTTTATCTACAGAGACAGATGGGACCCTGGAGACGGTTACAGGCTACTTTTATCCCGGAAAATACATTTCACGCGGGCGGAGCCGCGAGCAAAAGCTAGTACTCCATAATTGTCAAACGGTGCCATTAGCATCGACGACACCCAAGCAACGAAGTTGTTTGACGTTTTGCAATCGCGCTGTTTCAATGCTGAAATCAACTACTCGGTAGTTCTCCTCATAAAAAAGTAATTGCTATAGGTGATCAACAACGGGCGTGTATTCGAGAGGAACAAGGTGACCGAGTTGGGCCGCACAAGTGCCTCCAAGGATCAGAAGAAAGTCCTCAACAAGCTGGACATACAGGACCCGCCCGTGGGCATGCAGGTCAGTTACAGATTTAACACACGTCATAATGATCTCGGATTTATCCAAAAATGTTTCATTCTGGGCCGACTCAGGTACAGTAGGTATACCGCAAAAAATAGATTTAAACTTAGGAAAAGTAGTTGATTTTATTCAACAGTGACCGTTTATGTTCCAGATTAATAATAATATTTAAACAATAACTAAAATCAAAATGTAATATAGTGTATAGTGTGCGTGTACGTGTACGTGTGCGTGTGCGTGTGCGTGTACGTGTGCGAATGCGTGTGCATGTGTGTATGTACAATACCAGAAGAGTGATGGATGTGATGCCGACCTTAAAGGAATGAGGATTAGGTAGGTACAGTCTCCGTGGCTCAGTGGGAGAGTAGCCGGCTGTGTAGCGAGAGGTCGCGGGTTCGATTCCAACACCGAGACAAGTGTTTGTGTGATCCACAAATATTTGTTTTGGGTCTGGGTATTTTCTCCCCAGAGGCGTCAGTCAGGCGGCTGGTCATAATAATAACAAGCCAAATCTTCATGTAACATGTGTTAAAAAGCATGATGCACCGACACCAATGCGAATGGGATAAGGACAGGTGGAAGAAGATTAATGAGGATTACGTTAGGGAAGGTGTTTTAGGCGTCCGAAAATCTCACATACGAAATTAATTTTTTTTCTGATTGAATGACGAGACGAGCAAGGCGCTCGCCTGATGGTAAGCGCCAAGCCTGCCCACAAACAGAAGCAACACCACAGAACTTTGAATTACAAAGCACTGCATGGCACTGAATTACGCTCGTCTCCCCGCGACATAAGATGTTAAATCTCAGAGATTTAACTGGCTTCATTGTCCTTCAAACCGAAACACAACAGTGTTTACACACGGTTGCTAGGTGGCAGAAATAGACGGCGCGGTGGTACCAACCCAGACGGCTTCTCGCATACGAGGGGCCTACCTTGTTGAAAGACATCAATGTTTGGAGTCTTAACGCATGTATACAGGGTGTAAGCGGATCGCTTCCAAACCCGAAACTGTAACACTAAATATAAAGTTATATAAATGTAATGTTTCTTTTTTATTTTTGAAGTTATACTTCTTTAGGCGCGTTATGAAAAAATGATGAGAGTGAAATTTTAAGATGCGCGCGCACCTGTGACACAAAAAATTAACAGTATGAAGTTAGGCGCGTTATGAAAAAATGATGAGAGCAGTATGAAGTTAGGCGCGTTATGAAAAAATGATGAGAGTGAAATAAACAAAAAAAATAAATAAATATAAATAAATAAATATAAATATATATATATATATAATTATATATAGATGCGGTTTTTATTTTATAATTTGGAACATGGTGCCGTAAAAAAAGTACCAGGTTCGCATAAACGCGAAGAGAGTAGAATGTCAATTTTTCATGGCGAGTAGCCGTAATTAATAAACAAATGACGATTTGGACAAAGAAAAACTCTTTAGGTTTTTTCTTATTCGGAACATGTTGCCGTAAAAAGTACCAGGCTCGCATAAACGCGAAGAGAGTAGAATGTACTTCTATCATGTCGAGTGGATATGTTGATATAAATTAAAATACTTTTATTTAATATAATTAACACTAAATATTATTAAATTATTAATGTTAAATACTTATTATTGGTTATTTAATGATGCCAAAGAAGTATAACTTCTCACGCGCGTACATAAGTACACGCACCCATATTTTTTTTTGTTTTTATTTATGGCTTTCGCAGTATTATGCATTTAGCCAGTGTCAAGTATAATTCATTCTCAAGTTATTTTTACGAGAACGATGAAACACGGGTGCGGACGATTTCAAGGTCTTGTCGGAGTTATGGTGTTAACTCCTTTCAGTACGATTCTTAATTCACTTATTTCAATGTTTCCATACACTGTTCATCACCGTCAATGTTTATAGAACAAATCCACACCACTTTTATACAACAAACACAACTCTAAACTAGTTTATGAAATAAATTAAAATAAGCGATGAACTGCACTGTCAGAATTTGCGCCAAAACTCCAAATGTAATGTTTGTTTGTTGAAACGTAACGTTTACCACAGATGCCGAAGAAGCAGTACAGTAAGAAGCACAAGCACGTGTCGAGGATGCAGGCCGTGAACCCGGGCGCCGCGCCGCCTGCGGGGGAGGCGGGGGAGGCGGGGGAGCGACGCGACAGGATCATCATCGAGGACTTCGTGGCGGTGCGACCCTCCACTGTCGCCACCAAGGTTTGTCACGACCATATTTTTATAAACTTTAGGTACATAGTTGACTTGACTTTTTTTTATTTTTTAAATCAATAAGTTACATTGCTCAGAAACTATTGCAGAAAAAAAACATTAATACGTCCGTAAAAAAAAAAAGTCATTACTATGGCACCATGGCAGGTTTTATGCCATTATTTTACCAGGTGTATGATGGTCGCTATCCGGGCGGATATGAATATCCTATCACCAGCTATCACAGTGATATCTGATATGTAATCCTTCTTGTGAAGTACCGCTGACTTGACTTGAAATTACCACCAGTAAGTAAATACATCCTTAAAAGTATTATTACGTTTAGCAAAAGGATTAAAGACTTAAAATTGCAATGGGTTCCAACCCACATTGGCCTAAAGGGAAACGTGATAGCTGACTGTATAGCTAAGTTAGCAGTAGAAGATGGCAAACTATGTAATTACTCCCCAGACCATTGAGAATTAATACTTAAATTTAAATATATGGGGCATTTCACGTCAAGCGGACAACGAAAAAAAAGTGAGGTCGTGAATTTTGTTTATACTCTGGTCAGTTATAGTTCTAGTAGGCATGGATGTGTACACACAATTTTTTTTTCGTATGAAGCTTTATTGCTGAGTTATGAGCTTTTAAAAATTTACTAAGTATGAAGTCATGAATTTTTGGATGCTTATTATCTGTACCAATTAATTAGTAAAAAAAACTACAAAGTATTGTTTCTTATAGTTCAAAAGTTGAAGTTTTTAATTTTTTTGTCGAATTCTAAATTTAAATTGTTTTACGTATAGTAAACCGGAAGTGAAAATTTCAAATCGATATTTGAGTAACTTCGACCGGTTCTTTTTTTAATATTTTAACCTTGAATTAAAGCCTTAAATGTACTAATTCTTCACCAAAAAAATTATAATGGGACAGCCAATAGTTTAAGACTTAGAGCATATAGAGTACATACACATAGCTATGAGCTCTTTCTAAGCAATCGCGTTTATGCTCAAATACTGCGCTATTAATGTTTTATTCCTTTATTCTAACATGCAAAAATATAAAAATAAACGATTTCTTTAATTCTTCATAAAAAAAATTAAAACGTGATCACAAAAAAAAATTAAGACTAAGAACGATTTCATTTATTGAGATTGAAACAGTATTAATTAAAATAGAGAGATTTGTATTGTAATTTTTACAATTTTACTATTTGCACTAGCATTAATTCTCTTTACACATAATCCCTCGTTGGTTGGAAGAAAAGCATGCAGTTTTTTAGTTCCTGGAACAGTGATAGCGTAAGCAAAACAGACTCGTAGAAAATCTCACTCTTGTTCAATACCTTCCTTCGAGCAGTAGTAAATAGAAGTCTCAGTTAATGATGACTTGGCCCATTCATATAATCTTATAGGTGTCTGGTATAGTCATAGCGTTATTCGCAGACCGTACACTTGCACGGGTTGAGGTTTCCCCCAAGACCATCACATGGCCGTCTTCTATGAGCGGTGGCATGGAAGTGTAACTGTGCTTCTTTCTTAAAATCTTGTTTGTTGTAGTTTAGGTTCACTAAATTTAACCTATTTTTAAAATGTTGGGGAGCCCAACTACACCAGACACCTATTAGATTATATGAATGGGCCAAGTCATCATTAACTGAGACTTCTATTTACTACTGCTCGAAGGAAGGTATTGAACAAGAGTGAGATTTTCTACGAGTCTGTTTTGCTTACGCTATCACTGTTCCAGGAACTAAAACACTGCATGCTTTTCTTCCAACCAACGAGGGCTTATGTGTAAAGAGAATTAATGCTAGTGCAAATAGTAAAATTGTAAAAATTACAATACAAATCTCTCTATTTTAATTAATACTGTTTCAATCTCAATAAATGAAATCGTTCTTAGTCTTAATTTTTTTTTGTGATCACGTTTTAATTTTTTTTATGAAGAATTAAAGAAATCGTTTATTTTTATATTTTTGCATGTTAGAATAAAGGAATAAAACATTAATAGCGCAGTATTTGAGCATAAACGCGATTGCTTAGAAAGAGCTCATAGCTATGTGTATGTACTCTATATGCTCTAAGTCTTAAACTATTGGCTGTCCCATTATAATTTTTTTGGTGAAGAATTAGTACATTTAAGGCTTTAATTCAAGGTTAAAATATTTAAAAAAAACCGGTCGAAGTTACTCAAATATCGATTTGAAATTTTCACTTCCGGTTTACTATACGTAAAACAATTTAAATTTAGAATTCGACAAAAAAATTAAAAACTTCAACTTTTGAACTATAAGAAACAATACTTTGTAGTTTTTTTTACTAATTAATTGGTACAGATAATAAGCATCCAAAAATTCATGACTTCATACTTAGTAAATTTTTAAAAGCTCATAACTCAGCAATAAAGCTTCATACGAAAAAAAAATTGTGTGTACACATCCATGCCTACTAGAACTATAACTGACCAGAGTATAAACAAAATTCACGACCTCACTTTTTTTTCGTTGTCCGCTTGACGTGAAATGCCCCATATATGCTCAGATGACTGGAACAAAATATTTATGATGAAATCTGTAGATAAAGGCATATGGTATAAGAGCATACAGGGTGAGCTTCCTCTTGTACCCTGGTTCGATTATACTAACCTAAGTAGGAATTACATTAAGCTAACATCACCCTACGATCAACGGAGCATTCTGCGTAATAGACTCTTGTGAGAGAAAGCTAGTAAACAATAAATGATTATTTTGCTATATTACTATCTTTTTTTTTTATCTGAGCACGGCGAAGTTACTGCACTACGACTGATGGTAAGCGTAGTACAGTCCAATAAACCAGCGACCACCGACAAACAATAAGTTCATCAGTGGTCACTAGAGTCAAGCCAGCCTGTATAAATGCTACTTTCATCTTCAGAGAGGAAAGAAGCAAATCGAGGGGCCTGCTACAGGATAGGACAGCGTGGATCACTAGGGAAGGTATTACCACCAGCAAATCTTTGATGTACTTTGGGCTGTTCGCAGTGCAACAATGACCACTCTCTTCGCTTTGTCGGGATTTAGGATTAGTCCATAGTAAACAGTGGCGGGTATTGATTTTTCGACTAGGTTTCGACTAGGACTAGACAGATGGAGCAAATTTATCGTACAAGATTATTTATTAATAAAAAATGAAAATATGGTCAATAAATAAATAATAATAATAATCCGGAATAATAATTTTAACACATAAGGTTTACATTAAAAATGCACCATAACAACATCAAATATTAATTTTAAACTGTGTTGCACGATCGACTTCGCGTCATGACGCTCGAGGATGCCTTTTAATTGATATTTTATTTTTGTAGTAATAATTAAAGGCAATGTACATGAATTGTTATGAGGACACTGCTTAATTGTCTATATTCAATGTCCACTACTAATAGTAACCGTACCAAGACGTGATTACACCTGTGTCGACATACCAGTAACGGTCACCTCGCCACCACCCGTCACTTCACTAAGTCCATCATGTTTATAGTCCAGCTCCACCCACTTCAACTTGTACTCCTCCTCGAAGGTGTTCCTATCGTGTATCATGCCCACGGTCCTGCCACTGCCGACATTCGCCAACGCCAGGGTCTGCAGTTGCCCTAACACCTCCTTAAACTTGCCGGTCTGACCTCCTTGACTCGCTTCAGCGCTGGCTCGGTACCCATGCTCCTTAAGTTGCTGTATGAGATGGAACACATCAAAATTGTGAACGTTAATATAATGTCCGTGTGCGGGAAACCTGACAGATCGGCTTATGACGTGACAGGGCATTGTGTCTAGTAACTCGTTGATGGTCCGCCAGCCGGTGAAGAAGTTTTCGACGGTACGCAACGCTCGCCACAACACGTTGGCCAACACTTCCCTCGCGACGTATTTGTGCGTCAACAGCACTTCCTTCTCCTCGCTCCATGGCTCGTAGAATCCTTTTGTATGTTTGACGTAGAACGATCGTGTCCTGTCTTGCAAGGCGGTGGTGATTTTTGACAGTTGTATCGTGAGAGCATTAATGTTGTCGCTCAGTGTGTCGCGCTCGTGTGTTTCCTTGCCTGTGATCTCTTCGATCTTCTTCTGCATGTTCGCGATGGCGTGCTCCATCGCTTCCAATCTGTCTGTTTCACTCATGTTTACACTTTATTACGACCGGTTAATGTTATATTGTATTTTCCTCAATTCACCACGATTTGTTATGAATCACTCGTACACTCGACTGCGTCCCGATTCGTGTCCGCTTGAACGTCGCGTTATCTCAATTCCCTTATCAGTAGTGCTATCTCGGGGACTGATTTTTAAGGCCCTACATTGAAAAAAATGGGACATTTCTATCTCGTGTATATAATTGTGTACGTGGAATAGAGATTTAATATTTTGGTATACGTTTTTTGACTTTCTGCTCTAGGATTGTTCAAAAGGAATACACGATTCAATGAAATTTTCTCGATAGAAAAAAATCGCAAAGTTGTATCTATTTTTTTACGTTTTTGGCTGCCGAAGCGTAACCCTCATGAATAAGACAATTAAATTTACTTTAAAACATGGAGAATTATCGTATGAAAGTTTGGTCAAAGCAGTTTTAGATTTAATAATGAGTTTTATTAGAAAACAAGAAAAATCGTTTTGGCACATACGTTGTTTTATTCTGAAAGTACACTCAATATAGCCATCTCTTATTTTGCATTTCAAAAGTAATTGCGTCACTTTCATTCCCTCAATAGATCAGTCGGCGGGAGCGCCTTATCGTGGACGGACCTATGCCGTTTTTTTGCAGATCGGATTTTCGTGATTTCATGCATTAATATGATTTTATTTACCCTCAAAGTCAATTTATATTTAATAATGCAAATAGTTATAGGATGTACGCATACATTATATTATTTTCACTTGTTAGATCTCATAATATCTTCAACCAAGCCACTTCCATCAATAGACTCATTTAACATAAATGAGTATCCATAGATGATGAGCGTAATGTCACAGTGTAAGTACATAATAAATATTTTTTCGTCCTAATATGCGTATATTTCTGTACCCTCTGTGAAAAGTGATACAAGTCTGAAAACCGAATTTTGAGAAAAAACTATTTAATGATATGATGCTATTTTAAAAATTCGACAACTTTTTTTTACTCTATTCTATTCTCAGGATGTTTTAACTTTGATGGATTGGGATTACTTGCTATTAACATAAATGTACTATGATTTTTGTTTATAGTAACAACAATAATATGAGATAATAAAAAGAAACTAAATTTATATCATTAGCCATATGTTATAGTAGTTAATATGTGTATAATGATAAATGCATGTGTTAAATAGCACAAGTTTTTTTAAAACTTCTATCTGATAGGGTTGGAGTTAAAATAATTAAAATGCTGGAAGTAAGTCTGTTTAGAAAATATTAAGATTTGATGGATATTATGTATTTTGGATGAGTTAAAAAAATCTAACTTGTATCAATTAACACCCATTAATTCACTCAGTGTTAATGGATTCATATTTAGTTATATTACATAAATTAGAAATATTTCCAGGTTTAAAGTAATATAAGTTTTAGTCAGGGATCCCGGGTCCATTTTTGCACTTGATTACTATCAAGCTAATTTTCCCTGAGTAGCTTCGTTTCAATGAGACGCCCAACAATTTCCTGTGCGAAAATTCTTGATTGTGGTAGCTAACGGAGGTATCAAGGATAAAATATGTCGATTTGATGATTCTAAAAAAATTGTGTATTTGCATATTAAAAAAAAATAATTTTCATCATATTCTTCATTATCTACGCTTCTAACATAGCTGTCATCTTCATCTATTTCATTTTCCTCATTCGTCATATCTGACTTTGTAATAACATGAAAAAATTAAGTAAACTATACAGGGTTATTTTTAAAACACCAGCAACCTCGCAGGGGTAGATTCCTAAGGTTATAAGCTACTACTTTTGTTCTACGACTTTTGATAATTTGTTAGATTTTATTTTCATACAAAAATAAGTATTCATTTAATTTCCGTCTTGAATTTTAACTACACGCATCGCAGATTACGTAAGCAAACACGCGAAGCGTGGGGCAGCGGGCTAGCGTTGAAGGTCATCGCCCGAGCCAGCTGAGCGGCTTCTTTGAGTCGCGCGCTTACGCCGAACGCTACGAAGAAAAATACGACACAACAAAAACTTGTAAAATCATTTTTTTTAAAATATATTGAGTTATATACAAACTCGTAGAACAAAAGTTGTTCCGTATGGGGTCAGCTATCTGGTCCTACGAGGTTGCTGGTGTTTTAAAATTAACCCTGTATAATAATGAATACATGGTTAATTTTAAAACACCAGTAACCTCGCAGGACCAGATAGCTGACCCCATACGGAACAACTTTTGTTTTACGAGTTTGGATATAACTCAATATATTTTTTAAAAAATGATTTTACAAGTTTTTGTTGTGTTTTTCTTCGTAGACTGCGGCGCGGCGCGGCTTGCGCGCACGACATCAAAAGCGCCGGTCAGCTGCTCGGGAATTCAAGGTCAAATGCGCTAGCCCGGTTCCCCACGCTTCGCGTGTTTGTTTACGTAATCTGCGATGCGCGTTGTAACATTCAAGACAGAAATTAAATGAATACTTATTTTTGTATGAAAATAAAATCTAACAAATTATCAAAAGTCGTAGAACAAAAGTAGTAGCTTATAACCTTAGGAACCTACCCCTGCGAGGTTGCTGGTGTTTTAAAAATAACCCTGTATAATCAATCAATAAATAAAAATTGGTGTGTGTCGTGGGACACCAGGTAGGAACGAAGTTCCTTCGGCTAATGTAGAATCGACACAAATTGTAAAAAATACAAATTATCAACTAAAATAACAAAATAAAAAAAAGACGTGTAGCACTCGGAGACTGCCGCGGTAAAGCCATTGTATAGCATTTTTTATCAACTTATGTAATTATAAATAATAACGAGCTAGCGTAATCTTTTAAAAATCGAAGGAGATATAAAAATACTTCAAGTATAACTGGCTGAATGAATTTAATTTTAAAAACTGATTGAGCTGAAATTCGCACACAATTTTGGTGCAGGCAAAAAGGAACTAACGCTGGCTGGTTATGCAGCGCTTTTAACGCTTTTTTCTTACGCTGTTTTCTTACGCTTTTACTATCACATTTTTTTCAGTTCGGTCACGCAGCAAAATCCCTATCCCCTCCAAGCCTGCCGTAAGGAACTTCGTTCCAACAATATTTTTAATAGGGTACCTTGTATGTCAGAAGATAATTATTCAAAACATGGACTTAGGGGGCCATCAAACCAATAATATATGAATATTATATTTGTCATCAATTATTGTCTATCTGAAATTTTCTGGCAATTTTTCCGTGGGGCATGTGTACATTACACCATACATTACAAATGAATGCAGTTCTTTTAATTTGTTGCTACAATTCTTGTTTTGTTGGTGGCAAACTAATTTTCATTTTTGAAGTGATAACTTCTTATGGGAGGGTGAACCGATGCGTTCCGTAACACCAGCGGTCCATCGATCAACGGAAGGTTCGAGAATATTCGAGAACATTCCATGAGACGTCACGCGGGCCAGTTGACCAGCCAGCATTAGCCGATCTCCCTGGATCTTTGAGAATTTTCGAAGCCTAAGGTGGTGTCACACGGTGACCAGTCTGCTTTGACCCGACTGTGACTGGACTTTGACCGGACTTTGACAGAACTATGACAGGACTTTGAACGGAATTCGACCGGACTTTAACTGGAGTTGACCGGACTTTGACCGGACTGTGACAGGACTATGACTGGAATGTGACCGGACTTTGACTGGACTTTGACAAGACTGACAGGACATTGACAGGACTGTGACCGGACTTCAACTGGTTTTGACCAGACTGTGGCAGGACTTTGATCGGACTGTGACCGGACTTAACTGGATTTGACCGGACTTTGACCGGACTATGACCGGACTTTGACCGGATTTTGAAAGGACTTTGACCGGACTTTGACACAACCGGACTTTGACAAGACATTGACAGGACTCTGACCAGACTTTGACACAACTTTGACCGGACTTCGACCGGTCTTTGACCGCACTTTGACAGGATTTTATCAGGACTTTGACAGGACTTTGACTGGACTTTGACAGGACTTTGACCGGACTTTGACCGGACTTTGACAAGACTATGAGCGAACTGTGACCGGACTTTGAACAGTATTGTGACCGGTCTGTGACCGGACTTAGAGTGGACTTTGACAGGACTTTGACCGAACTTTAACAGGACTTTGACCGAACTTTAACAGGACTTTGACCGGAATGTGACCGGATTGTGACCGGACTTTGACTGGACTGCAATCCAATGAAGTGATAACTTATTATGGGAGGGTAAACCGCTTTGTAACAACGCGTTACGGACCCACTCTGTCTGGCTTGCCTTTCTCTCACGCATACGGCAGCAGTAAGCAGGCTTCTCCTCTCTAAATTCAACCCACATTAGTTTAAGTTATCACTTCTGTCGTGCGTCCCGAGACGCACACTTTTTTTATTTATTCCCTTATTCAAATCTATAAATCCTGGAACGGTCCTTGATCAAACCATACATTTTGTAGGAAAAATATTTTTTCAAATAATTTAGGTAATTATCTTGAAATGTAACAAAAAAACCAGTTAGTATTAATTTTTTGAGTATCATCAAATCGACATATATTTATCCTTGCTACCTCTGTTACCACAATCGACAATTTTCGCACAGGAAATTGTTATGCGTCTCATCAAAACGAAGCAACTCACGGAAAATTAGCTTGATAGTAATCAAGTGCAAAAATGGACCCGGATACCTGACTATTTCATTTTCATTTCAAATGTATGAAAATGACAAAATTTTGTCTGTCATTCCATTATCCTTCAAAACCAACGAAGTGTGTGTTTTACTTACATATGACAAACTTAGGATTCCATAGTAAAGAATAAATGTATATACAAAAGTGGAAACTATTATACTGGTGGTAGGATATCCATATCCGCCCGGATAGCGACCACCGTACACGTAGTGTTAAAACCTGCCATAGCGACTCACACCTTGTGTGGATCGTGTTCCAGGATCAGCCAGTGTATATCCAGTTCTACCGAGAGGCTTGCGACACGAGTTGATAGTTGTTTGAGGTGCGTATAAGAGTCCAACATTGTATCCCTGTGCCTGCATTGGTCATCCGCCTGTCCTGTCGCAGGGTCCTCGATTTGCTTCTTCCCTCTTTAGAGTATGAAGAAGCATTACCACCCATAAACTTATTGTATGTCGATGGTCGCTGGTTTTTTGGACTGGACTGCGCTTCCCATCAGATATAGTTTAGTCACTTTGCCGTGATCGGATAAAAAAAAATATCTTATGAACACATTTTGTTGGATTAATATTACACTTTTTATACCTTTGAAAGCGATTATCTCTCCATCTATTAAAAAAAAATTAATAGATGGTGATTGATTTTTGAACATCTATCCGTAACGTGAGGTATACACGCTTCTATCTATACGATTTTTTAAATGTTAGTGATCCAGTTGCATAATTTCTCTGGAAGCCCAAAGGAAGGTAGCTTTAAGGAAGTGTTTTGTGCCATACCCGATAAAAGGTCTTCGCTAAGCCCCAATTGGCTGCAAGCGCCTCCCCCTTGGTCTCAGTTGCTTCTGTCCATCTATATGTCAGGTAAATTAGAAGATTACCAGCGAGCGACTCCGACGAAAGACGTACTGGCGGTCGCTAATCAATCGGTACTCCTCTAGGTACAGCAGGTGCTGACAGTTGATAATTCCATTATCGTAAAGAACAAGGAGGCGATGGTTATAGGCCTGTAATTGGACGGATCCTAGCGGTTGCCTTTTTTAGGATCGGGTGCACTAAACACTTGAAAATGGCGGACAGAAATGTGGTGGAAACCAAATTTATGGCCTACGGGAGTACGTGTCCATAACGTGCCAGGTAAACTCCAGTAAGGTCGCTAAAGGTAATATTTTTACGTTTTAGAGAATCACAAAAGTACGTGGGTCACAAACACCCATGCTAAATCGTACCAAAGGTACGTTCGTGCCGATGGCCAAAAAATCGATGTGTTGATATACTAGAGAAAGCTATGAGAGTCAATTGTCTTTATAAAAAGGATATTTAAGATACGGTGAAGTGGAAACATTCGTAAGTACTAGTCTAAGATCAACCCAGGCAGAACTGCTGGTGTCACTGGTGAGAGGGTAACCGATACATTTGGGTATCGATTGAATAGCGAAAACCGTACACATGGCGAAAAACTTACCATAGTGGTCTAATCAGACATGTCACACTTCGGGACTAGCCACTGTATATCCAGTAGCTTCGGGCCCACATAATGCCGATGATTAACAAAATTAATCTTGTTGGTCGCAAATATATTTGAACTGGACTGTACTTAATACCAAGTCACTTTACTGTGTCAAGTTAAAAAAACTTCAATATCGGGTCATTCCATTTAAAATCGTCTTATGGAAAATAAAATTTTCCCGACTCGTTTTAGATTTTGGTGTAACTTTGAGAAACTCTACTCTAGGGTCCCAAAGAACAAAATTTACACGAGTTTGATTTTTACAAGCGCTTGTTTCCGCCTATTTAAACATAAAATTTTAAAAATCGATATTTTTAAACCTTATCAACATTTGCTGTGAATTTTTTCTGTTTGAAGCTATCTGCATGATCAAGACGGAATTCACAGTGGGAAAGATAGTAGTTTAAGTGTAAATGAGGAGAATTGGCTCGGACGATCCCTTTGAATAATAGCACCTTGCTGAAAATGAGTGTTTTTTAGTCATTTTTCGTGAATTTTAATCGACTCTAGCGTCTTAACTGTTGAGAATTAAAAACTCATGCTCCGCGGGAATTAAGTATACATATCATAGACAAAATTCAGCCACAAGTTGACTTGAGCAGCCCCCTCTTCATAGAAAAAAACTTTGCTTCAGATTTTGGAATTTTAAAAAATCCCAATTTTCAGGTTATGAAACGAACGTGTTGACTGCGAGATAAAAATCTGATACTCACAGAATCTACTGTTTTTACCTTCAACTTAAAATGACTACATCACTTGTTTTGTTATTTTCATGTTTACTGCATGTACGAGCCGTTTTTTTTTTCACAGCAAACATCTGGACGTTTTTACTAATGGATTAAAACTAAAAAAAGAAAAATAAAAAAAAAAAACAAAAAAAGTAAAAAAAAAAAAACTACTAGGTATTTAAAAAAAAAATCGAGTAAACATGAAAATAACAAAACAAGTGATGTAGTCATTTTAAGTTGAAGGTAAAAACAGTAGATTCTGTGAGTATCAGATTTTTATCTCGCAGTCAACACGTTCGTTTCATAGCCTGAAAATTGGGATTTTTTAAAATTCCAAAATTTGAAGCAAAGTTTTTTTCTATGAAGAGTGGGCTGCTCAAGTCAACTTGTGGCTGAATTTTGTCTATGATATGTATACTTAATTCCCGCGGAGCATGAGTTTTTAATTCTCAACAGTTAAGACGCTAGAGTCGATTAAAATTCACGAAAAATGACTAAAAAACACTCATTTTCAGCATGGTGCTATTATTCAAAGGGATCGTCCGAACCAATTCTCCTCATTTACACTTAAACTACTATCTTTCCCACTGTGAATTCCGTCTTGATCTTGCAGATAGCTTCAAACAGAAAAATTTCACAGCAAATGTTGATAAGGTTTAAAAATATCGATTTTAAAAATTTTATGTTTAAATAGGCGGAAACAAGCGCTTGTAAAAATCAAACTCGTGTAAATTTTGTTCTTTGGGACCCTAGAGTAGAGTTTCTCAAAGTTACACCAAAATCTAAAACGAGTCGGGAAAATTTTATTTTCCATAAGACGATTTTACATGGAATGACCCTATCACCATTTTGCTTTGCTTTAATTGTATTATTGCGCACAAATCTGACGTAATTAATTGTAAGTACACACATACAATGTTACAAATTGAGATATAACAAATTAAACATATTTGCTTTAAAATAAGGCCTTAGTTCAATTTAATATTCCTAAAGTAATATCAGCATACACAATTTTTTTATAAAAATTGACCAAAGGTGGTCCTTATATCATTGCGAACGAATTTTATTTTCCGTTCTATATTAGATACAGGAATACCGACTAGACCGAAAAAATATGCTTTTAGACTTATATCACTTTGCGCAGAGTGTACAGCTTTGTAATACGAGTCGAACGCCCGACGACAAACGAGCGCGGCTTGTCGCCCGAGCGCGTGCTATGCCTTCGGAGCTCCCCGCGAGCGGGTGCAAGCCCCGCCCACCAAACTACGGATTATTTTCGCTGTAGCCTCTTAATACGAATGTTAGGTAACAACGTGACGGTTGCAGGTAACCAAGTTGTTATCTGTTATAAACCGACGATGAAAACGTGGTAGGTTTACAGTTTTGCAATTCGACACTTATATTTTTTTGGCGTGTATTGCTTTTTCCACGGTAGGGAGAAAAAAGAAAACAAATTAGTCTACATAAATGTGGTAGTGGTGGGATATTCATATCCGCCCAGATAGCGACCACCGATAAACTCATTGTTTGTCGGTGGCCACTGGTTATTTGGACTGCACTGCACTTACCATTAGGTAGTGCAGTCACTTTGCCGTGCTCGGATAAAAAAAGTAATATAAAAATGACATCATCTTCCCTATTGTCTATATTAAGCGGAAGACAATGTTCACGTGTTCCATTTAAACATTTTAATGAACGTAAGTTATACTATTATTGACGTATACTTACTCGTAAAATAAATATTTTGATTTTGATATGGTATTTATAATTAATATGAATAGGGTAGTTAGTGGTCTTGATTTTTTTTATATAAAAATTATATAGTTAAAAATAATTAGTGAATTATATAATTACCCACGTTACCTAAACCCTATTGCATAAATCATTACTTTAATCTGTTCATAATAAAATAAATTAGAAGCCATTCAAATCAGATGGACGGGGCACTTTTCAAATGACAGACGACGCAAACTTAGACGTCATTGTGTAAAATGGCTATTACGGTACACGCGTGCGAGCGGGATAGTGAGATGTTCGCATTATATGACCACCAGCTTTGCTCATACCAATATTTATTATCATATTTGCAGGTTCATTTTAGAACCGATTTTGATTGTGTTTTAACAAAAGGGTTTCTCTATCGTATTATTTTCTGTTGCGTACAAAATAATGTATAATATTCAACATAGGTTGTATATTAATAATAATCGACAGCCTCCGTGGCGCAGCGGGCGAGTAGCCGGCTGTAAAACGAGAGGCCGCGGGTTCGATCCCCGCACCGAGACAAACATTTGTTTGATCCACAAGTATTTGTCTCGGGGTCTGGGTGTTGTGAGAGGGAAAGTCTCTCGTAGTTCCTGATACCCACGACACAAGACTCGTATCTTAATGTGGGGTCAGGACTATGTATGTGACTGTTGGGTGTATTTAACTACCCTATTGTGTTATAATTCACAGCGTCCAAAGAAGAAGAAACACAAGAGAGGTGGTGGTCGCGCCACGTCTCCCCTTCCACCCCCCTCCGCCTCCCCCGCCCCCGTCCCGGTCCCCGCCGCCTCCCCCGCCTCCGTCCCGCAGTCCTCGGAGGAGGGGGAAACGCCGCTCATGATGATCACCAAACACAAGGCGCCGCGGACCGACCAGTTACTCAAGTAAGACAAATAATATTCTTTATGGTACATACATCCTACTATAATATTATAAACGAGAAAGTTTGTAAGATGGATGAATGTATGTTTGTTACTCTTTCACGTAAAAACTACTAAATGGATTTTAATTAAAATTTATAATAATATAGCTTATACATCAGAATAAGACATAGGCTACTTTTTATCCCGGTAAAAGCAGATCACGCGGGCGGAGCCGCGAGCAAAAGCTAGTATATAATAAAAACTTATTTTAATATACAAGGTGATAGGGTCCCTCGTATGCGAGAGGCCATCTGGGTTGGTGTACCACCGCTTTGTCTATTCCTACCGCTAAACCAACAGTGTGTAAGCACTGTTGTTTTTCGGTGTGAAGGACACTCACGCCAGTGAAATAACTGTGCATTATGAAACTTAACATCTTATGTCTCGGGGTGACGAGTGTAGTTCAGTGCCATGCAGTGCTTTGTCATTCACAGTTCTGTCTCACTCATCTCATCTCATTCTCTCGCAGGCTAAATCTTATTTATGAATATGTTTGTCTCTTTGTCGTGACGCATTTTCGTTTCATCGAGTTTCAAATCACAACGATTCTAAAGAAGTTTCACTTCAAAAACTGTATGATTACGAGTATGTAGAGGAACGGGTGTACGTGTTCCTCTGGTGAAGGGGGAGATCTCCAGTCAGGCGGATGTCATACCTGACCGGCCGCGGCCCCTCCGATGGTTGATGTTGTAATCGGTTTAGTGTCTTGATATACACCTGGGTTATGCCAAATTAAACCAGCTTGGCATCGACTGGCTTCCTCGAGGAGATTGACCCCCTAAAGGGTTGGTTGATGTTCGGAATTTGTATATATACAGATTTTCGCGCAAATTTTGCTAGCGCGATGCAGAATCGTTTGTGTTGTGCGCGTTAGATGTCGCCACAAGTATACCATCCACAGGTCGTCCGGTTTGTCCGTGGAGAAGACGCACCCAACACCACAGGACTCTATAGAAGACTCGCCGATGTTGGGCAGCGCGAGTGACAGAGACGGAGATACGCGGCACGATGCGAACGAGCGAGACGGCGATATGTACGCGGTGAATGAGGACTGGCCTGTCGGTTAGTATATACAATATTTTTCTATATACATGACGCGGCGAGCTCCATGTAGATGTGTCAGGGAGGAGGGTTTTACAACCCTTAGTCTTTACTCGATGTGGTCAAGATGTACAGCGTGTGATAAGTTTCAATAATAACGACACAGGGTTATCACTTTATCGTTTATTCACTCTTTGAAGCTACTACCGGCGTTACAATGTGTTCTTGCTCACGGACGGAACTAGACTAATCTTGAAATGGCAAGACGCCATCTTATATAGAGGTATTTTCATTATCCCCACTTCGAAAGTAGAATTACTTGGTAAACAACACAAACCACCCTCAAATATGAGTGGCGGTACCGACAATTGACGTAGAATAACGTTATTTAAATAGGTCAATTCAGTGTCTGTACTCCGACATACATATGTATTAAAAAATAATTATAGGGTAATTTCCTATGTTAAACATTATACATTATTTTATATGCAACAGAAAATAATACGAATAGGAAACCCTTTTGTTAAAATTCAATCAAAATCGGTTTATAAAATGAGCTTGCAATAACGATTTTAAATATAGGTATGAGCAAAGGTGGGGATATCTCACTATCTCGCTCGCACGCGTGCACCGTAATGGCCATTTGCCACGGTGACGTCAAAGTTTGAGTCGTATGTTATTTGACAAGTGCCCCCTCCATCAGATTTGAATGACTTCTAATTTTTTTTTTGTGGACGGATTAATGAAATTCTTTCTGCAATATGTTTTGGGTAACGTAACATATTGATTAAAATAATAAAAAATCAAGTCAACTACCCTACATTTTCATAGCTGTGCAAAAAGCAGCAAATTCAGGTGATATGTTTTGTTAATAATATTATTATGGTCAGGCGTGTCTCGATTCCGCGGCAGGGAATCCGCCCCTGCAGTGCCGCCGCATGCACTGCACACACTGCGCAGGCACACGCACCATACTGACTGCACGCATCATCAACAGGTAAGCGAGGTGATCACCATTAAAGGGGATAGAGCCATACTGTAGACTATTCTGTCTACAGCATAAATTGGTCGGTTCGACCGGCTCGCTGCCACTGTCTCACAGAAAACCGACGTAAAGTAGCAGCTTGCCACTTTGCTTAAGTTAGTCTTATTAATGACTTAAATGTTATGTACTTGACCTGTCATAAGCGCTTTCTTAACCTACATGATGAATAAAGATTTTCATTTTGGAGTTGCCACTACACATCGGTTTTCTGAGAAATTGAGACAATGTTGTGTCGCTACTTGTAACACTAGTTCAGAGATCTATTAAGTGATTTTATCAAAATGCATGCTTTCCTGTTCATTTTTGGGTTCAAAATTCAGAAAATCTTTCGGACTGAGTTTATTTCGGACCAAAATGACGCACATAAAACTATCCCAAATTACAAACCAGATTTGAAATTCTGTCATAAAACTTTATCGTGTATATTTTGTGGACAGGGTTCGATGACACCTGAGGAGGCGATGGACAAGGCAGACGAGGCAGCGGGCGAGGCGGCGAGGCGAGGCGCTGACGGCAAACCGGTGCGGCTCATAATGCGCACTAACCTCACCTTCAACTTGGGAGACGAGTTGCTCCAACGAGCGCGAGAACTGACGCAAGCCAAGTGAGTACACACTAAATATGCTATGCTTGCACTAAATGTGCACTAAACCCACTCATTGTGCACTAAATTTGCACTCACTGCACTAAAATTGCCCTTATTGGTCTATACCAGTGTTTCCCAACCTTATTGGGCCATACCCCACCTTAACATTTTTTTGTTAAATTTGTCACCGATATCTAGCATTGCATTTAAATAACCCAAAGCGAAAAGGTTAAAATCGTGTCGAGTCCATTTTAAAATTGCCCCCCTTAACTATTGGATTGCCCCCCTATGAAGCGTGGGCCCCACATAATGATTTCTTACGTTTACGCGAATGTTACTCATTGAAATAAAACTAATTTAAACGGATTTTATCGCGGTTTTTTATTAATATTAACGTGGGCCCCACGTAGAGAAATACTGGTCTATACCGTTAGTGTACTTATAGAGATAGGCTCGCTGCCTACATACCTGCCACATCACGGGACGGAGTTAATTCGATGAACAGTGGGTGCACTAGTTGCATCTCTGGCTACCACTTTTAGAGTACAAGCGTGTGCTTATGTACGTATATTGTGTGTAATTACAGCGAGGTGTCAGAAGATCTCGTGGTGCCGCCGCGTGTCCCCCCCACCCCCCTGTCCCTGGTGTCACCCCCGCCCCCTCCACAAACGCGACACCACCACGAGGATAGCGCGGACACCACGCTGCACTCCTCCAGCTCGTCGGAGAGCGGCGACGACACATGACCACAACACACACGGTAACTACCACAGACATACCACTCTAAATAGATCACGTAACGTTTAAACGCCATACCTGTTCCAGAAATGTTAATAGATTTATATTTTTATTTTAATACGCAAATGTAAAAAAATAAAACAGGTGAATAATACACCACGTTGATTATGACATGTTTTCCGAAGGCTTCGTTGTACGCAGGCACAAAGACACGTGTAGTAGACTTGTAATCTATCTCATTCTCTCGCAGGCTGAATCCTATTTATGAATGTGTTTGTCTCTTTGTCGTGACGCATTTTTGTTTCATCAAATCACAACGATTCTAAAGAAGTTTCTCTTCAATATTAAAAATGTCTACATTACCTTAAATACTAATAATGATAGCGTAGTGACAATGCGTCAGTCTGTCTGTCATTTCTCAACATGCTCGGATACATGTTGAGTATCATGTTGCACGTCATTTGTTGCCTATGTATTTAGAATATACTAAGTTATTTAGGGTGTTGCAATAATTGTATATTTATTACTGATTAAATATTTAAACTGATGTGAAAATTTTTGATAATCACTGTTACAAAGAAATGTATATGAAAATATTTGTGAGCAGGCGTAGTTTACTATCAGACGAGCGAATTGCTCGTTTTGTCATTCAGGCTGATAAAAAACAAACAAAACCCTGTGTCAACTTAAGGAATTTGATCTATCTGGGTAAATATTAATTTTAATATATGGGTTAAATGGCAGGTTAAAGCATCATTGTACCGAATCATTAAAGCCGGCCATAGACTTATTAACATTTGAATCTGTCAAATTAAAAATCTTCAGAAAGAAAAAAAAACAGATATGTATATTTTCTAGCATCTAATGTAATGTATGTAGTTATAATATTAACTGTACCGTCCATATCAAGACTGCGAATTAAATAATGATATTGTAAATAATGTTTAAGCTATTTCAGGGCCCCCAATTCTATAAAACTATACGATACGACGTAGTTCGAAAACGTAGACACGATGTAAAATAGAATATCCCTCACAATAATAATATTACAAAAAAAATAATAAAACTACCAAGTATTTAGATCTGGCACACTAGGTTACTAACAACATGTGGGATGTTTGACAATTTTTGTCCCGAAAGTCGTCTCTGCCCATGGGTTGATATCGAAGAGCCTCGACCAACATCTTCAGAAGCTCTCAATTGACCGTTGGGTCAAGAGCCAGATGTAGAAAGCGGTGTTATTAGACACGGCACGCATTGTGAGGAGGATTCTCTCTCTTGGGTCCTCACCGCCGGTAGCTTGGATCCTAGGCCTCGCCATGGGACCGTGATGTATTATTAAATGTTTTTTTTTGTAGATTTAATATTTAAAAATGTAATAACAGTCTTTTAAAATAAAGAGTACTGTATATTCCTAATATAATATACTGTGACTAAAATAAAGCAGTCAGTTAAAATTAAAAAAAAAAATGTGTGCGTGTACTAGTGTACACACGTAGGAAGTGAAACTTCTTTATTCAATTATTCTTTCGGGTCAAAGTCCGGTCAAAAACCGGTCAGTCCGGTCAAAGCCCGGTTAAAGTCTGGTCAGAGTCCGGTCAAAGCCCGGTCAAAGCCCGGTCAAAGTCCGATGAAAGTCCTGTCAAGTCCAGCCAAACTGGTCAAAATCCAGTCAAAGTCAAAAATGTGACGCGTGCCGCGTAACGGAAAAATGTGACGATTTTATTTTTATAACGCCGATAAAGAAGTTTCAGTTCAAAAACATTATCACTTAAACGAAAATATGACAGGAAACAATAATAAATAGGAAAACCCAATATTTTTTTCATATACGTTTTTCTAACAAATTAATCTTTGTGGTAGTAATTTATATAAAACAATATTATTGTAATGGCTATTCTATATCTAATATGTTCTGAACTTCGTTGCTTCCTTCCGGGTTTATAGAATAGCGTTATAGTAATGCTAAGGCCGTACTGTAGCAAGTAGCTGAATGATGGTTCCCAATGTTGGATAACTTATTGCTATTAAAGTTTTGTGTTAACATTACCTATATTGTATCTCTATATCGCTCCAATAATAAACATATTTTTCTTTCTTTCTTTTATGTACGTAGATGTTTCAACAACAGAGCTATTACTTTGTAATTATTGATTTTTTATTGAATGAAACAGATAGAATATTGTAATTGTGTATAACTTTATGGCTAATGAAGTTTTCCTAAAAACATATCAAATACGTATTAGCTTAACAATATATTTAATGTTTAGTAAAAATGTTATAAATAAATAAACGGTGACCTGATAAAGGTCGCAGGAAGTCGCTGTATGCAGGCGGCTTCCAACAGGTCGGTCTGGAAATCTTTGGGGGAGGCCTGTGTTCAGTAGTGGACGTCCTGTGGCTGATGATGATGATGATGATGATAAAGTGTTATATTTTTATTGTGTCTATAATTTGTGTTTGCTTATTTCAATTAAGTACAGGCTATTTACATAAATATTATCCTGAACTAACAAGGGCTATAAAATTACAGTCGTTGAAATAAATAGGTGTAAAGCCACCAGACAGTTTTGTCTATAGCACGAATGGGCTGCCTCTATCTGGTTGTTTTCACTGTGTCGGAAAACCGACGTAAAGTCGGTTAAGCTTACTGTTGCTCCTCCTACGGGGAGTGTGACATCCGGAGGCCTAAATCCCCTCTCCCATTCCCAATCCCTTAAGGTCAGCAACGCGTCCATGTTTTTCTAGTGGTGTGAATGTTCACAGGCAGTACTAACCATCAGGTGTCCCACTTGAGTCCATTTGCTCGATTGCCGGTCTATGCTATTGAAAAAGTCAATTTACGAGTTTTAAATAAAAAAATTGTTTGTTAATTTTTAACGTCTAGTAAAGAAAACCGAATTTAAAAATGTTTAAATTTCTTGTAGTGCCTAATTTAGTTTTAATTTCTATGTGCTATGATTTTATTATTCTATGTGGAAAATGTCCAAAAACATCACTTTATAGTAAATAGTGTTTTTTTACGATGGATACAGATACATATTATATTAATATTTTCAGTAAAAATACTGTATTAACAAATTAATGATTTATTTAATTAACAATTGATTTTTGTAATCCCGAATTTTTTATGTTGAAAATACAACAGATTACGGATAATATAATCACGTGAGTAGTATGATCCGTATGAAAACCAAGCGTGCCAATCTGTATACGTGCACTGACGTCATCGCGTATAGTGCGTGCATGTGCATTGAAAGTCGGATGGTTGTGACATGCGACATCTATATTACCCGTGGTCTGTGGAAAACTCAGTTCCTATTGCATATAGACTTAGTACTTTAATAAGTACAATGCGACTGAACACGTAGTTTCTAGGCGTCTCACATTTGCATTCCTAACCAGTGCGGTTGTTAACCTGATTAGTGTCTCTTTTAGGATATCTTATGCGTGTTTTCACCAACAACGAAGAAAGCTACTCCTAATTGTGTAACATACACGCCGCCAATCATTTTTATCAATAACTAGCTGTCCCTCGCGGTTTCACCCGCGCACATAATATAGTGACAGTGCACGACAGTGGCGCCATCTGTCGAAAATTGGGCGTACCAACTCAGAAACCTTCGTGGGCTCATGCCCAACAACTTTGCTATAGATCATCACATGATTAAATGCATAGTTTACGATTCTATAAAGGACACACAAACAAACATTCATGTTTATATATATAGATAGATAGATTACCCACATTCACTGTGTCCTCCAATGTCGTTAAAGGCAAAGTTATAAAACAGCCATAACATAAAATTGGATTGGTTTGGATATGTATGGCATTGTTATTATATGGTTGATGTGCTTTCTTTGTTGTTTGTGTGTTTTCCTTGATGTTTACGGTTGGTGATAACAGACATGAAAAATGACCATTTAGTTATTATATGCTATTTTATGTGTTTATTTTAAGGTTTTGTTCCAAAATGTACGATGATTTAGTGGTTATTTCTTTGTTACATTATAAGAATTCTGTTATTTTACTTATTTCCAATATTTTAGCTTGTTCTAATGCTTCGTCGTGGAATTTAAGGGCTGTATTATTTACCTTAGTTTTTAATACTTCAAAAAAGAATATCTATGTACCATATCTGTCTCTCATTGTATATTGAGTAAAAAATCGATTACTGAGAGTAAATACTATTTAATTTTAAGATTTTTTAATGATTGTAAATAAATGTATTAGATAAAACTGCATTTTTATTACAAACATTAATTCCTTCTTCATGCCCATTCCTTTGCTGATGGTAGCATTGATATCCGCCCGGATAGCGACCACCATAAACATGGTGTTAAAACCTGACATAGTGTCGTACACACTTTGTGTGGATCGCGTTCCAGGATCGGCCAGTGTAACAGTTTGCGACAGGACTTGATGGTTGGGTGGGGTGGGTATAGGGGTACATCCTTGTATTCTTGTGCCTGCATCGGCCATGCTCCTGTTCTATCGCAGGCCCTTCATTTTGCTTCCTTCCTCTTCGGAGTGTCGAGAAGCATTTATACAGGCCGGCGTGATTCTGGTGACCACCGATAAACTCATTGTTTGTCGGAGGTTGCTGGTTTTTTTTGGACTGCATTGTGCTTACCATCAGGTTTAGTGCAGTCTCTTTGCCGTATAAAAATAAAACAGTACACCATTTTGAATATACAGCATTTTGTGCATATTTTATTACCGGTAACAGTTCCTAGAAATACAGATATCCAGGAAAAGGTGTTCCGCGCCACATGCGTGGCATCGGCTCGCAGTATTCGCGCCCGTCGTCGGAATTTCTCCTCAAAATGCACGTTGGTCTTCTTCCACCCATCTTCATCCGTCTCCCACCACACTTGCATCTTTTGTCTCGTTCACCAGGGGACCTTGCTTCTTCATCGGGAGCTGCTGGTCTGCTGATCACGTGGGTCGTCGGTTGTGGTGTGAAGCCCACTCGGGATCTTGCCGTCGAACCGATTGGTTCCCCACTGGATGTTAGCGGACGTGAGCTAGTCCCCGGGACAGCTAGATGAATAGGAGGCGGACCTTGTTGCGCGAACCTTGATACTGGAAACACTTCAGGCGCTGGATCTGCCGCCCCAATAGAAAAGTTACTAATATCCATATCGGTTCCCGAGAAGTGAGGCTGTGGCAGCTTTCTGAACGTTCTTATTCGGACTCCCTCGAAATGATCCCTAACCTCTGATAGGTTGAAGTCTTCTGGTGGAGGCGCTTTTCTCTCCGCCTCGTTGTGCTTCAATTGTTCGACGAATGCGTCGATCACTTGCGGCATCACTTCCACGTTCACTTTCTTTAGATGTCTCGTTATTTCACTCTTCATTTTGTTGTCATTCGTGCAGTTGTGTCCGTTCTTCTCTATATCAGATAGATGCTTGGCAAGACTTAATTTGACTTGATTTCTAAGATTAATGTTCTCTTCATTTTGGTTCGAAAAAGGAGGGACCTTCTCGAAAAAGCCGCCCACTTGTTCTCTCATTTTAATTTCTTCAACTTCATCTTTCAATGTCTCGGGATCCGGTATTGGAACTTTTGCTAGTTCACAAAGTAGTTGATTGATTTTGAAAAGTCGATTGGCAGGAGGCTCAGTTTTAGCTTGCTCTTGGAACTCAAAGAATTTTTTAATGACAGCCTCTTGAATTTTGGATTTGTAAAATTGCCGTCCTTCTTCGTCATTCTTGTTGTAGTGTAGCTGCACGAAATCTTCAACGATTTGTTCGACTAGGTTGTTAAATAATGCCATTTTCTCTGTTGTAGTATTTGCAGGTGGTTCCAGTATAGAAACTACTGTGTTTTTTAAATTATCCTTGTAATACATTCTGTCTTTTTCCTTTTTAATGAGCGTTTTAATTGATATTATTTGATTTTTAAGCTGTTGTTTTCTGGCTTCGTTGCTTATGTACGCGTCATAATTATTAGGAATCATTTTTAGAACATTTTCCAATTCCTCATCCAGCAGTTGGTTGTATAAGAAGTCATTTGCAAAGATTTCTGGATCAGCATGGAGTTGAGTCAGCTTTATGATAATTTTTCTGAATATTTCTTCTCTAAGTTCCTTTTGCCTCTCGAGTTCTTCAACCGTGTCGCACATCAGCGGTAGTTGTTGACACCAGTCTAATACAGCTTCTAATAATAGGTCAGCTGGCTTTCCTCGCCGTTCGTTCGGTGTCTGGCAGCAAGGAATAGAGGTTTTAGGTAAGGGACCTACACTGGGTTTCGATGTCGCTGTCGTTGCAGGGCCTTTTTTCGTTTGTTGCTTACTTTTCTTACCTTTAACTTTGGCGCCCTTACGAGGTTTTGATAGAACACATTTTCGGGACTCAACTGTAGTCCTTAATGCGGTTTGTAACATGTTAGCGTACTCATCATATCTGTTCTCTTTCCCGGGTAAGATAGGCAGCCTGGGTAGCCAATTTTTAATTTCTTTTAATATTTTATCTTGTGCATCTTGCTCATATTTTTCAATTTCATAAATTTTCTTTGCTAATGTTGCTAATTTAAGGTCCCACTCTAACTGCTCGTTGAGATTAATAGCTTCCCTCAATGGTAATTTCTCAAACCATTTATCTATCTCGCATCTGGTTTTAACTATCTCTGCTTCTTCTATCACTGACGCTTCATTTGGTATTGGAACTTTGAAAAGGGCACTGTATAATTCGTTATAAATTTGATCTTTGGTCAAAGGTACGGCGATTTTATTTTGCGCGCTCTGAAAGTAGCGATCTATCTCGGATCTGATTTGTCTCTCGTATTTTAATTTTATCTCTTCGCTATTATGGTCGAAGTTTTCTAATATAAACATATTCACCAGGCGGTTCTTATACATTTCAAAACCCGGTTCCGACATTGGTTCTTGTCTCACAGGACTTGGGATTGAGGAGTTGATTATGTTTTCTAGGTTTTGTTTGTATTCTTCTCCAGCTGACTTCTCTTTAATGGCTGCATTTGCGTCTATAATTGTTTCTATTAGATCTACCTTTAGTTTATCAACATTTTTTGCAGCATCAAGATTTATGTGTGCTTCTTTAATTATGTCGTTGATTTCGTTTGTAAACACGTCCCGGTATAGAGGGGGATTGTTAAATACTGCAGGATCAATATTTAGTTCTCCAGTTTTCTGCAGTACTTTTTGCATGATGTCGTCTTTTGTAGACTTTATAACATCCTGATTATCACCGCGGATCGGAAGAGCGTTACAAAATTTCTCTATAGTGTCTACGATCAAAGCTTCAGGTTTATTTATGTAGTTTTTGCTTTTTAGTATAGATACCCTAGGCTTGGGTTCCGGTCGGATTGTTCCAACATTGGTCGATCTTGTGACATCTGTTATTGACATATCCCATGCATCAGAAGTATTTACTTTATCTACCCTTTTAAGAAGCTGATGTATAACGACAGGTAGAACGATTTCCTGTCGAGGTTCCAGCGGTAGTTGTGATATCCAATTGGAAACATATTCGATGATGTCCGAGTCGACTTTTTTATCGTTGAGGTCCAAAGCTTTTTTTATTTTCCTTTCGTATAACTTTTCTGCAAGTTCACCGACCATCTCTACTCTTTTATCTTCATCTTCTTTGCTTGTAATACTAGTTAGTGGCAGATTCTTCATCCATTCTGCGATTTCTTTAATATAATTCATTTCTAAAACAAATGAATCTACAGTGTTGTCAAATGGTAAAGGCACGTTAGCAAGTCTATTATAAATATGAGTTTGTGTTAATTCTGCCGGGTTGGAGGTTTCGTGAACAATTTTTTGTATTTCGTCCATAAGTCTATCTGACCATACTTCCATCTTAATCTCGTTACCGCAAACATCTTGGCCATATTTTCTTACATAATTATCGATGAAGTCACCCAAATCGTCGACAATCGGAGCTTGTCTAGCTTTCTGTTGTATGGACTGTCTATAAGTGGCTAGTTTTGATATAAACTGATCAATCATTTTTGCCATATTCACTTTCTGTTCATTAGGAATCGGTAGTGTGTTCAAATAAGACATAATTATATTTGCCAAGTGTAAATCATAGTTCATGGCGCCCGGAGCTCTGCTTCTCTCGTTCTCAATAGCAGTTATATACTTAGCGATGTACTGTATGAAATTAACACTATCTTTATACCCCAGCGTTCTATAATTTGGATCAATAGGTATTGATTTCAACCAATCAGACAATAACTTTATGTACTCCAGTTCTTGTACAAACTTTTCTGGCGCGAAAAGCGCGTTGGGTTCAGATTTAGCAAAATGGTCATACACTTCTTTCCTAGAAGGCGGCTTCAATTTCATTAACTCTTGTTTTAGTATCCTAGTCAAAGCACGGCGGGTGAATTGATCATCAATAACGTAGTACTGTTCAATAAACTTTTGTATGAATTCTTTCATGGTTTCTTCTATAACAGTTTCGTCGTGAGATTTTTTGGTAACGTTTGCTTTCTCCAATTCCCATTCCAATGCTGCTTTCATTTTTTCTAAATGCACTTTACTTAAAGTGGCATTTTGTGGCAATTGTTTTAATATATCCTTCAATTCAACCGTCATTTCGGGAACGTAAACCCTTGCATTGGGGTTTACCACAATGTTTAACCATTGCCTCACAATATTTTCTATTTCTTTATCAGGGCGCTTCTTTACTAAATGTTCTTGGATTTTTTTTGCTAATTCTTGTATCACTCTGCTTCTCACACCTCTATCAGTGCTGACGTATATGTCACCCGGTTGTTGGTTCATCCATATGGAGATTTCATCTTCAAGTATGTCTAGAGCCTTAGGTACGTATTCCAAGTATGGTTCCTGTTCTCTATACTTCAGCTGTGCTATGGCTTGTCGCCCATCATACTGAGGTCTTGACAATATTGGTACCCTATCTAGTCTCTTAAATATTCTTCCAAATAAATCTTTAATTTCATCTAAATGTTGTTCATAGTCCTTAAATATTCTAAATTTAACGAGCCAATCTGCTATAGTAATCGCAACCTCTTGTTCAGTTAATAGTGAGGGGGTAAGTTGTAAATTTCGTAGGGTCTCTACAACACCTGCTGCTAATTCATTTATTATTGCTTCTCTAAAACCTTTTTCTTCTGACTTATTGAACATATTTGGTAAAGTATCATCCATCCATTGTTCAATAGCTTCGGCTAAATATATCACTAGGTTTATTTCCTCTGGGCTCTGCCGTGGTATTTCCGACCTTGGTACTGTGACCCTTTTGGGAGTCGAAGTTATTGGATATATCGGTGTAGTATTCTGTTCTTCAGACGTATATACTGATATGATTCTAGATGGTTGGGGTTTAATCATACTTCGCGCGACAATGTCCGTTGAATTGTCACCCTGTAAGTTGTATCTTACATGTGCTATTATATTTTTAGCTATATCCGCAGCATTACTAACAGATATGCCACAATAATTTTGCAAAATTTTCGCAATGTCGTTCACATGACCGTGGCTTATTCGGTTGCTTGTGGATTCGAGACATTCTAAGATGACATCTGAAATTTCTCCTGCGATTTCCTGGTTATGATTGATTCCACTATTTTTAAGGCATTCACTAACTACCGTTAATAGATTATTTGTCATATCTAATGGTGTCTCAAAGTTCATGATTTCATAAACCTTATGCTGTAACATTACATTTTCGATCTTATTAAATCTATATTTTGCGTGTCGTGCCTGGACACTTAACAATCTATTAGCCAATTCCTCAGCCAGACGGTAAAGGTAAACCATTTTAGAGGCAGGACGCTTTACAATTATTGGCAATTTTTTTAAAACATCTAAAATTTCGCCTTTCAATGTAAACTTGTATTGTGCTGCGACTTTCGGCTCTTTTAATAAATACTCCAAGTTTTTAAGAAGCAATCGTTGTACGTCCACCTCACTAACATCTTGCCCATAGTGATCTTTTTCCATTTTTATGTTACAAAGCCATTCTTGGATTTCACTTTCTATTATATGAATGTCTATATCTGCTAAGTATCTAGTCTCATCGGTCGCTCTGTCATTGACAGTGTCATCAAAATGTATCGAGCGATCTTTGCTACTACTTGGTTTATTTTCTTGAAACAATCGGTTGTTTATTTTTTTTATACTGTTAAAAAGATCTACGATAAATGTATCTTGAAATGGACCCTGTTCTTGTTTAGTTCCCGGCATCCACATTGGAAGTTCATTAACACATTTTTTAATTCCGATTTTCAGGTTTTCGTCGTAGCTTTTATCATTAATATTTCGAGATAGCCTGCATATGTCTTCTATCAGCGCATTTATTGTGTTGTCTTTAAGTATTTCGTTTGCAGCATTTGTCTCTGCGTGCATCGGAACTTTTTTCATCCATTTAATCGTTTCATTCCTCACATATTCTTCGTAAAAGTTGTGTTTTGGAGTCAGTACTTCTCGAGTGTCGGTACTTTTGAGTGCAATATTGTTTGTTTTGTCATCATTAATTTGTTCACATGTATAATGTATGTCATCTGAACCTATTGGTCCATGGCTATAGTCCTGAAGATTAGGTTTTACCGTTGGATTAATTTCGGTTTGAGCGGAATGCGATTCTTTTGACATAAGACAAGCGTGGGGTGCTGAGCATGATTCCATTGACGAAATGCTTGCCTGTAAATATGAAAAATATATTATTATAAATGTTACACATTTTTATCATCATATGACTATATCTTCTAAAAGACAATTTGACATAATACAAATAAAAAAATTGGCTGAAGTACGTCATCTAATTGATGACAAACTCATGAGCGCAGTACAGTGCCATGCGTGAGGCGCTCATAGCCAGTTGCACTCACTAATCGTTAAACAATTAACGAGTTAATCAACATTTGGTTCGGTCAGTGATGAATGGGGGACCGTTTAGTAGTATTTCAACTGAGCGCCTCCGTGCTTCAAAGGGACGTAAAAACACGGTCCCGGCTGTTATCAACTCTGTTATCAGCGGTCGTAAACACCAGATGGAGGCCTTCCGGCGGTTTGAAAGCTTTAACATTAGGTTGCCCCCTAACCATTCGATAAAGAAAACAGAAGTGCCATGCTGTTATTTGTAATTCAAAGTTCTAGGTGGTGTTCTTAAGTTTATGAGATAGCGTGGAACTTACTACAAGGCAAGCGATCTGCTGGCGTCGTTATTAAAGCTAATAAAACATTATTCTTTTGCCCTATAATTCTCGGTTTGTTGGGGAGTTACATAAGATACCTGAAGGGCCATAAATTTTATAAAAGGCTAAGATGAATGACACACTTCTCGATTCCGGGAGGTGTTTGATTCTGACAAGAGCTCCGGACTCGCAAGTTCCTGGACCTTGACATTGGAGTGATGTTCGCGGTAATGCTGGTCTAACCTCTCTTTGATCATTTTACACAGCTGCTGGTTGCAAGTCTGTTGAAAAATACTATGTTTATATAAACATAATTATAATCTTATTATAGTTATCATAGCTTCCAATCCAATCCAATGCATTTGCTATTGTTTGTTTAGATATTTCAGAATTTTTCCCCATGCCGAGCCGTCATCAGAGCTTTTACTCTTTTAATTTTAACTTTTACTCCTGCTTATTTCCACAAGCATATATTAATAGAAAGTATTGACTGATAAATGTGTGACCTAATAGCCCGGATAGCGACCACCGTACACATGGTGTTGAAACTTGCCATCGTGATCCACACGCCTTGTGTTGATCGCGTTCCAGGATGAGCCGGTGTATATCCCGTTCTCTCGAGGGCCTTGCGACGGGAACACCCAAATACTCCGAAATATTTTATTCCGAATTTCGATGTTCCGATGTTCAATAGTCCGAATTTCATAATACCTAAAAATTATAAAGTCTATTATTCAAATTTACGAAAATTATTTTACCGAAGCTTGTAAATACGATCTGTTTGTTTTCCAATTTTTATATTTTCGAAGAGTCAAATGCTCGATGGGTTCTCGGTCCGAAAAACGACATTCCGATTTTCAATATTCCGAATAAATTGCTAAAATTAGGATTTTGATTCAGTTAGTATAATCTTCTTCTTCTTTTTATTTATGGCTTTCGCAGTATTATGCATTTAGCCAGTGTCAAGTATAATCTATTCTCAAGTGATTTTTACAAGAACGATGAAACACGGGTACGGTCGATTTCAAGGTCTTGTCGGAGTTTTGGTGTTAACTCCTTTCAGTACGATTCTTAATTCACTTATTTCAATGTTTCCATACACTGTTCATCACCGTCAATGTTTATTGAACAAAACCACACCACTTTTATACAACAAACACAACTCTAAACTAGTTTATGAAATAAATTAAAATAAGCGATGAACTGCACTGTCAGAATTCCCCGTTAGTATAATCATTACATACATTTGGGTTAGGTTAGGTTAGAACTGTGACCATTAAAGCGCGAAGGCGAGCGAGCGAAGCGAGCGTGCCGCGGCAGCGGTCGCCGAGCGCCAGATCCTCTCTATTGTTGGTGAATAATTTGGGTTAGGTTAGAATTGTGACCAGCGAAAAAAATGATTTTATTGGAAAGAAAATATTTTTAAAACGCATTTGACATTCGTTTTTTAATTCTACCTCCTCATACTCTTATACTTCTCTTTGACAAGCAATTATGTGTTTATTTGTCTTTCTATTCAGTTTTACAAGGCGTTTTTATTTCGGAATTTTAATTAATAGGTATTTAAATAATCGGAATTCGTATTTTTGATGTTTCGAATTATCATTAATTCGGACTTTTTGTTATTCGATCTATTGAAACTCGGTATTTTGAGAATCGTAATTACATACGTTAGGAATATTGAAATTTCGGAATTATAAAAATAGGATAAATGATACATCGGAGTTGTTATATTCGAAATTTTAAACCGTTCGGAATTATGAAAATCGGTATTTTGAAATTCGTATTTGTGACTGTCGGAATAAAGTTTGTCGTATTATTGTAGTGTACCCCCTTGCGACACGACTTAATGGATGTTTGGGGCGGGTATAGGGGTACATCCTTGTATCACTGTGCCTGCATCGGTCATCCGCCTGTCCTGTCGCAAGCCTCTTGATTTTCTTCTTCCTTCTCCGAGGAGGGAAGAAGCATTTATACAGGCAGGCATGACTCTGGTGACCATCGATAAACTCATTGTTTGTTGGTGATCACTGGTTTTTTGGATTGCACTACGCTTACCATCAGGTGTAGTGCAATCACTTTGCCGTGCTAAACCTACTTTTTTATATTCGACCCCATAAGTATTATGTTATGTTTTACGTATAAGTATTAAGTACTATATTATAGGTACGGGATTTGTATCCTGGGCCGTAGATCCCAGTTTGTATGGTACAACAAATGACTACTTTAATATTCACATATTAACACCAGCAAGGGCTGCAATAAGTTTGTAAAAGTCCACTAACATAGGAAGACTTGATCCTGTCCCTAACGCTCTTGATGTTCTTTAAATATCGTACGTTGACGTTCCTGTCGTACCCCTTCGGCGGATGTATTCCGGTTCTGTTCACAGGCCAGTCGCGTGCCACCTCTCTTTCAGGCAGATGCTCTGGTTTTCTTGAGATTTTTTGTATGCGTATTGGTATGGAACTCTTTGCCTGGTATGCTAAAGCTGAGGAACGAAGTATGGATTGAAACCAGTACTCGTGTGGAATATACTTCGACAGTGTTCTGTGAGATGGTATAGCCCGTAGTATACGTAAACCGCCTTGCGCATTTGAGAGGCCTACCTTCTAGTAGACAAACATTGAATATAGATGTAGTAATGTGAACAACGGGGTTGTGGGACGCAAGCAGCGTGTGGACCCACCGTTGGTGGTGGCTGGTGGGAAGGTCTCTTCACCATACTCTTATGAAAAACCCCCCCATAATGGCTTATTCAGGCGAGCGCGTTCCGGGGTCAGACAGTGTATATCAGGTAATTTCAGGCCGGTATAATCCTGCCGACCGTCGAGGGAGACAATGTCTCTTGCCGGTCGAAATTATATTTTGACTAATATACTTAACATCAGCTCCAGTGAAGTCAGTTTGCCGTGCCAGGATAAAAAAAATCATGTGCAGTAGCAAGAGGTGACTATCCACAAACCATTCCAGGCAAGTAGGTTCCTGTCCAGTTCCATATTGTAGACCAAACTGGGTACGGTGTGGCTCTACCATGTACAGTTTTGCATCATTAGCACCAGAATAAACTTCGTAATTTAAATCCACGAGCGCCACATACTTCCTACCTGATAAGTCCTGAAGACAATCCTGTGCAGCCGACGGATAAGGGTTAATTTGCAACGGTAAGCCCATGACCCTAGCAGCCAACCTTCACTACCGGGAGAAGGTTGTATGATTCAATTTAATTTCATGTCTTTTTGGTGTATGATAGTGGTTTACTTAGGAATTAACATTGTTAGTTTCGTTTTGGGATGTTGTTCGTTCTCAAAAGTGACATTTTGGTTTCGTTTGATAGATTTAGGAAATAGAACAGCAAAGAGTTTGTGTACAGTATAGGTACATTTAGGCTTTTTAGAATGTTAGGATTAGATGGGAAGTCAGGAATCAATCGGGTAATCGGGTAAATTCTCTATTTCCGTTACATACATTTTACCAAAACCACAATAGAAAATACATAATCAAAATGAAACACTATGTTCAGTCTCTACTGCTTGACACAAAATAAAAAATGGTTAATTATAATCAACCAAGAAAAGTGGTTCATGTAACCCAATATGTACCACTACTCTTTTGTTCTAGAATTTTCCATGCCACATCATTGTTTTCCTTGTTTTATATATTTTTTTTACTTAATTGAATGACGAGAGGAACAAGTCGCTGATGGTAAAACAAGAAGGAACGCCACACAGAACTTTGAATTATAAAGCACTGACTAAACTGCGCTAGTCACCCCGAGGCATAAGATGTTACGTCTCATAATGCCTAGTAATAATTTTTTAATATCTGGGCTCTGCAAAGTGACTGCACTAAACGTGATAGTAAGCATATTGCAGTCCAAAAAACCAGCGACCACCGACCATACACACAAAACCATGTCCTTCAATTCTTATTGTTTGGATTGAAGGTCATTGCTTTAAGGAAAAGTTGCTATATGTAGGTATTTTTTTCATTAACTTTTAGTTAAACTGGTAAAATTAGAGTTAATTTCAAATATATCACGTTTTAGTTACCTATATAGCCAAAAATCGTTTGCTCGTAGATTACTTTACTGTTATAAATGTATGTGTCTCAACAGAGTTTCTGCTTGTATATTGATATTCGTTTTTGGATTCAGTTCGGTAAGATTTGATTAGAACCCTGTCCATACGTATATTTTAGGATGAAGTAAGTAGAATATAGCACCTCTTGGTCCACATTTATCGAGGTTTGGTATCGAAATGCCCGTATTCTGACAACGTATTTGGCTGTGTCTGACGCCTATGTCAGGGCTGATACTGCTCCCGTATGGGGATAACTTCAAAGAGACTGGTCTTCTGTCCTGTTATAGGATAACATGGACATTATAAAGGCATACAGTCTATTCTACTCAATTTTAGTTCATAAAACGAGGATCATATACAGGTTGATACAAAAAACGACGCATTTTAAAAATCATTTTTATTTATTCATAACTATCGTACATTATTAATAATAATATTAATCAATTAAATACAATAATAGTTAGGTTATAACTGTCAGCGACACTCGCACTCAACAAGCCGTGTTCAGCCTAGTAAATGCACGTTTACAACACATTCCTCTACGGCCGGCGTATCGCGCGACATCGCTGTAACTCCACACGTATAAAATTGGAAGTAACGGGAAATTCTGTCCGCGCGGAACCCCGGTCTTTAGAGTTTTGCATAGGTGTCAGATAAATTGTATAGTGTTAGGCAATACAGTGACGAGTTCAGTTTCGTACCACATGACAAACACGGCAATTAAAACAACAACCTGTATATGCCTTGTAGAAACTCAAGTTTTATCTTTCAATAAATCAGGGAAATTTTGAGACTTTATTGTAAATCGCTTACAGAAAAATAAATAAAAAACTACAGGGCAGATCATTTTTTAAATTTTGAACTTGAAAATAGAAACATTGTATTTAATTCACAAGTATATCTTTAATTGGGCGTGTCTTATCGTAATGGGTGGTTGATTTGGTGGGGATATAATATTTTTTATTATGCTGAAGTCTAAGTGACTAGATTTTGGCAGTATGTGGCCGTGTATCTATGGCAGCGGTCTATCTTAAGTCAAAAAGGTACTGGTTAGTGATCTAAATATTAAACGCATCAACCTCTGAGTCATATACACTGCTACAATTTATTTGACACCATAATAAAATACCGACATTTTAGATTACTTTTGTTAAGGTGTTATTTATAGGCTATCAAAAATAAATGCCAAGTCTTCTTTGATTTATGAATATGTATTATGAAGTTTTATACATTACCATGATTGTATACAGTTGAAACATAAAAATAATCGAAAATCATGCACCATTTTTACATTGATAACAAATGCAACGAGTCGCAGGAAATAAATGACAAATCTAAATTATATACAAATAGATACAAACATAATTTTAAACACATAAAAAAGACAAGAGAAATTGTGTTTCGGTTGTATAGCTGTATTTATAGATATTTTGTATGAAAAAGAGACCACAAACACCTTTAAAAAAAGTAATCCAAAATGTCAATACGTCGTCACAACGCTTTACACATTGTCTAGTAAAGCAAAAATATTACATCAAAAAACGTAAACAAAGCTACGCGAGTGCAACTCCGCCATTAGGGGAAATATTCCCACGATGGGAGGAAAATATCGTATCGAAAGAAATACAACGGGAGACTACGTTATCTTATATGTATTTAAACAACATTAGGGGCGCGCAGCGGGTTATTAAAAACGCCCAAATGATACGTCCATTTAGATAACTACCTGTAGAGTAATTGTTTTTTTTTTGCAATTTTTTTACGTATATTTGTGAGTTTTTAAAAACACAGCGACGCGAACCCTTAGATTTGGTGAGGCACTGTAGATGCTTGTACGAATTTTACCATTGGAGGTGATGTTAAATATATAACTATGCATGTATGGAGAAAATTTATGAAAGGCAAAGTCGCGTGTTTTGCTCAGCCGCGACCGCGTACAAGCTTAGAGTTCCAACACTGCGGACTGATTGGGAGGAATTATAAAGGTCTTTTTTATCGTTTTGAAGTCTATGACAGTGCAAAATCACTATTATTGGTAAAACTATTAATCCTACAACGATTTAACGATAGATTTCTTTAACAAATATTCCGATGAAAATATATAAAGCTGCAATTTTTGTAGTTTTCAATTTCAATTTTACTACAAAAAATATAAATTAATTCCAAAACAAATCAGTTCCATACATTCAGCCGGTAAAGTATTTCAAAAGATGACCCTTTCCCGCAGCCGGGTAAACTCCCCCAATCACCCCGCACATATAAAATGCTACATTATAACCCACACGTCCGCCATCACGGACCATGTCCGTATATATACAAGCTGTCAAACAAATATCTTCAACATACCAAACAATGCGTAAAACAACATAATCGAGACATTTTCAAAAACGTATTTCAATGTACTGAACACTACTTAAAAGTATCATCATTTATCAAAGCGCTGATGGTAATGAAATAGTGCTGGAAAATACGAAACCCTATAAATAAATAAATACACCCAACAGTCACACACATAGTCCTGACCCCACAGTAAGATACGAGTCTTGTGTCGCGGGTATCACGAACTACGAGAGACTTTCGGTCTCAACACCCAGACCCGAAACGAATATTTGTGGATCATACAAATATTTCTCTCGGTGCGGGGATCGAACCCGCGGCCTCTCGTTCCACAGCCGGCTACTCACCCGCTGCGCCACGGAGGCTGTCACTCGATGTTCGATAGCTAAATGTTAACGTGGAAGAAATTATTGCAGAGACAGAACTCGATAACAAATGAAACACAACTTTATGTCTTTACTCATACGGTTGGTAATACCTGAAATAAATAATCAGCAGTACGAGCCTCTCGGTGTGTTTTCTGTATAATAATTAAATAGCTGAATTATGTGTAAAGACATAAGTTTAACTAAGTGCAGAGTTTAGTCGAGCCACGATGGAGACAACTTATTTACAGCATGAATGGGCCGTGAAGTAGCGGCTCGCTGCTGCGTTTCGTACGGTGAGTGATATATCCGGAGGCCCAACTCCTGTTTTAAAGCTGGCAAAATTGGCCTATGATTCTTCTGGTATTGTGGGCATATATGGGCGGTAGTGATTACTTATAATCAGGTGACCCAGGAGCTTTTATAATATCGATATATTAAAAAATAACTAATGAGATTCTAGACAGCCTCGGTACATCGAAAAACGTCTTCGAAAAAACAATATGATACACAAAAAGACATACACATATAATATATATATATAAAAACACGGTACAGTTAGTTGTATAAAATGAAACTTGAAGCGTTAGAAAAAAAAAACAAGAGAAACAATATGATGAGTTAGTGATGTGAAACAGACATCGACAACGTTAAACATCGATGAAAAGTAGAGCCTTCTCTAATATGTAGAAAAATCGACAGTTGCATCAACCAACACTACACATCGACGTCCTTAAACGATAAATACAACAAAAGCGAAACCGTTAACATATCGACGAGCGTCTACCGACGTCGATGGTGTGGTGTTGCGAAAATAATCACGAGTCTTACACAGCTTCCTTAATCTCAAGACGCATTTATCGAGCATCACAACGAACTATCGACAGTATTTTTTTCCATTTACAACGCACGCAGCACACTCCGTACCCACACTATCACACTCAGACGTGCCATCCGTTTCCGCTCATACTAGACTGCCTAAGAACAATCTTTCTTTAACTGTGCAAAATATTTTAATCGAACATTAGAATAATGATAGTAGTTACCATTTGTCAATTTTTTTGTGGAATATATGATATGATGATATGATTATGGACAGGTTTATAAACTTCTTTTTTTATTTGACCATAAAATATTTAACACAATTATATAATGATCTATATTTTGTGATCACAGACGCAAACAGCTTAACATCGGTGTTCATAAATGTTCTTACTCCCTACGGCTTAATGTCATCGATTTTAATTCACAGCCAAATTAGAAAGGTGTCTTCGATAACATTTTCAATCGATTCTTTGGAACAAGAACTAAGTTTGTGATAGTTACATGAATTTATGACGGTGAATTGGAAGTCGTCAGTAAAAAACATTCAATAGATTACCAGTCATCTTGATTTTTAATGGAAATATCAGATTTGATACAGTTTTACATCAGTTTGAAACGATATTTGGAGCGAGTGTCTCTACTATTCCGCAAATCCTCGCTTCTATTTCTTTGACATTTTTGTAAGTATACAAACGAAATAAAAATGTATTTCACCTATAAATATCTGCTCATTGTTTATCTCGTTCAATCTTACATTAGTTGATTGATGTATGGAAAAAAACACAATACAATGATTACTTAATATACTAATTAATAACAATTGTAGGTAGGAAAAAAATGTACTACTTGCGTCTATAACGATACTTTGTTTATTCGTGATTACCCATCGACAACAGCCTGGGTGACAGTGTGGGATCGACGTGTACAAAACACCGCTCAAAAGCTTCCTTAACAAGCACTTAACGTAACAATACAATATACACCAATATGATTTGGTTGTCTTTTATCTCCCGCGGCCAACAAATATTTTATCAAACATTGGCCGTATTGTAACAAAGAATGAAATTCGCCGTTATTTCGCAGATAAAATTGACTCGCAAACAGCACCGGACATAACAAATTTTCACTGATACAAATATTTAAACTTTTGACATAAATTTAATGAGTGTTTTTAACTAATCATTGTTTTGTCATTATCTATCATATATCGAATGCCTTAAGAGTGACTAAGACAAAAAATGATTAGTTTAACCCACAATAAGATTGTAAGTAAGGCCTTCAGTAACACAGTCGTGCTTCTAAATATCTCACATGATAGGAATGTCTAACTAAATGCACAACACGAGGTTACTATAAGTCCTTCACTCGTGTGCTTTCATCTTTCGACTTGTGCCTTCCTGACACATGTCATAGCGAATGAAATACATGTAGAACCGAAAAGCAAGTTCAAATTGAAACTGCACGCGTGAAAATAATTTTATTCTGTTTTAAACCCAGCTAGAGTACAATTTCATTATTCAAAAATGAAATTGAGAACTCGATGATACAAAAACTTGTTATTGGGAAAAAAATTGAGAATTTTGATCCTATATTTTAACATGAATATAGCTTTGATAAGAGTATAAAATATCTATAATTTCGTGTAGTCCAGAAATAACTATAATTCTTTTTTTTATTTCATTTATATTATTCATGGACATCTGATAGTCTTCTCCAAATTGAGACACGCCGATATTAGGGTATTTTTATCGGCATTAATTCAATCTGGATCGGGTCATTTAATTTCTAATTTTACGGTAGACAAATAATTTTTCAACATCACACATATGGTAGAATCACATTCATGTTCAAGTATTTTATTTTCTAATCATTCATCGATAGGTATACAATGAAGTTGTCATTTTGGAAGTTAATATCGTTTAAAATTAGTTACTGGCGAATATGATATTTAAAATTTAATTAATGTATTAGTGGATGAATTTAAGGTAATCTAGAGATGTTACACTAGAAACCTTTGATTCTTAAAGAATGGCAGTATATTGGTACAATATTGACGAAATGGTTCGATGTAATTGATTATCGATATGGAACATGTGTAACATCACTAAACGTGCCATTAATGGTATTATTTTATTCTCAGCGGCCCATTGAATGCCGCGGGAGATCCATATCTACACAATGGTACACACCACCGCTACAGAATCGAACCCGGATACCACCACACGGTCCGCCTCACACACGCCAACCTATCCTCGCAAACATATAACAATCACATGTCACCGTGTAGAATTAAAACGCGTAAAAAAGTCGATAAAAGCGAATAGTGTTATCGATATCGACTCGAAAATGACTACCCGCTTTAGACTACGCCAATCCGCGATGCAAATAATATGAATCGTGTCGAAATTTTGCCTTGATTAACATCGTTGAATGACATAATCGATAGCTCGCATTGTTATGAAACAAATGGGTAAAAAATACCTAAATGTTATTTATCGAATGAAGAAATGAGCAGGCCGCTCGTCTGATGTAGGGCACCACACCCGACCGCAACACCACTAAGAACATTGAAATCTGGCACTATACTGCACTCGTCAGCTTGACAGTAACTTCTTTGGCGTAAATGGTAATACGCAGGTGATGCCTTTATTATAAGCATTCATAAGTCGGCAACAAATGTGACGTCACACGACCGTGTCTTAATTGGAATTATCAACGTACGTGTCAATTATACCGGGTTAAGATATCGACTACTATACATAAAGTGATTGGTGCTGATTGGCAGCGAAGTCAAATAATTTAGTGGTGGAATTTTATGGCAATTCGGAAGGACCTGGTTTTAGCTCATTTCTGAAATATTGACACGAGCAAGGCTGGTTTTAAAGGCAGTGAGTGTTACCAGTGAGCCTAAAACAATGACTAACGGTTATAGAATTTATCTCATGACAATGCAAGCTATCGAATTTGTCGTTCGACTTAGTTAATAAGTATTTTTTAATAAATTTGCAAAAAATGTAAAAAACTATTTACTCAATATTTCACTATGATTATTCATAGTACATCAAAATGTACAATATACAATAAATATATAAGGATTTTAACTAACTTTATAACCGTATCCTAAAATTTGCACGAAATCTAAGGAATCCATGGGAAAATAGGCCATTTACATTTTTTGCAATATTTATAAAAAAAATTGCCATTATGAATAGAGACTATGACAATCCGCTAAGCAAACTGAATCAATATTGGATGTTGTGTGGATGTTTGGCGGTGCGTGCGTGTTAGCTGGTGCGTGCTAGTGTGCGTCTGTCTGCGTGGCTCGCGTGCGTGTGTGCGTGCGCGCACGTCTCCGCCGCTACGAGCCGGTGCTGCCGCCGCTGCCGCCCCCGCCGCCACTGCCGCTGCCACCGCCACCGCGGGAACCCTCCTCCCGTTGCTTGCTGATGTACACCTGAAAACACACACCCTGTTACAACGGTACCTTGCTACCTTACGACACTAATCAGCTTTTTGATGACAACTATGTAGAAAAATAGGAAATTGCTCAACGAGAAACAGCAATCACACCCCGATTAGTTTTTTTTTACTTTTCATATTATCTGGTCTTGGTAGTTATATTATGAATGCAGTATGATTACTGTACTGACGTTTCGGGTTCACGACTCGAGCCGGATAAAAGTGATACTGGGGTCTTATATCACAAAATGTTCAGTATCAACCCGGAGTCTCTATTTGTGCTCAATATTGCAACAGCCTTGCCCCCTATCAGATCATGGGTCGGTAATAATTGAAAGTCCAGTCACCTGCAGCAGCCGGTACTTGCTGACGGAGAGGTGTTTGAGATGCGGCTGCATGCGCTCCTCGCCCAGCGCGAAGGTGAACGCGACCATGCAGAAGACGGCCGCCTTCCTGACGGCGGAGTTGTGGTGGTCGGCGAGCTGGGCCACGCCCTCCATGAGCGCGGCCACCAGCTCGTCGGGCAGCTCCGCGGGCCGCGCCTTCGCCACCTCCGCGGCCAGCTTCAGCGCGCACAGCGACGTGGGGAACCCGCGCGTGCGCAGCACCGGACGTAACAGCGCCAGCACCTGCCCACACATACATATGGGTGATTCTACAAAAATTGGGTAACTCAATGTCACCAGCCAATATATACAAAGTCTTATTATATTGTATTGAAATAACAATTTATTTTAAAACAATGAAAAGTCCTTTATTTGGTCACCCAATTTCACTTCTTCATTTTAAATACAAGTTAATAAAAAAACAAAATTAATACTCAAAACGTCAGTCCGTTGGCATGTCACAATCCCGAAAACCAACAATCAAGTGACTATCCATTAAACATTGTCATTGATTTAGGAAAACTTACTAATTAACTACAATCTGTGATGTACATAGTACTATATACTACAACTTTCATAATGCAATGTTAATAAAAAATAAGAAACTTTGTGTTTAGTTTCTTTCGTCGGTCCGTTGTGTGTTCTTTAAATTTAAAATTCGCGGAGAATATCACTGAGTCAAGGTCAAATCCCAGTTTAAGTTTTAATGTTGGTAATGAAGTTAGTTGCGGACCGCACAATTTGACGGCCGCCATAATAGTACCAGTGTTTGGGTTGTGTTTGTCGTCTATACACGTGCGAAGCCAGTCAAAATGTCAGTCCCATGGTGAGTCGTTATTTTCTTGTTAATCTGAGGTTTATTTTCATTTATACATAGTTAACTATGATTTGTTAAAATGTAGTTTGTTGATATTCGAAATTACCAAAAAAAACATTAGTTTTGATTATGATCTCAAATTATGTCTATTTCGTCAGTCCGTTGGCGTCAGTCCGTTGTCAGGTACTGATGTTTTTTTTTTGTTTTAGAGCACTTTTATCGTAATTGCTACCGTGTGTAAGCATTTCTATTTTATATTTCAGTTAAAAACATCATGCGGCACGCTAAAAACAATTTGACTAGGGAAGAAATATTAAAAAAAAAAGAGAGAAGCCGAAAAGTGACTGGCCCGATTTGGAACAATATAATCATTAGATTAGCCATCACATAGACCCGAATTTGTAATAATTTGATTTAATAACTATAGTAAACAAAATATCCTCAAAAGTTACCCAACTTTTGTATAATCACCCATATATACATTAGCAGAGGCCATTGCTCACCAATTGATTTGATGGTAACATCAGTTACCGATAAAATGATAATAATTAAGCTTTTTATAAAGCCGACAAAGATAAAAGTCCAAATATTTATACCTGGCACACGAGGTCACCGACATGTGGGATTTGGACTCAAAGATTATTGTCAAAGAGTTTTGACCAACACCTCCAGAGAGTCTGAATTGGTCGTTGGGTCAAAGGTCAGATTCAGTTGACGGTGTTATTGGATACGACACGCATTGTGAGGAACCTCCTCACTTTGGGATTCTAACCTAGTTTTATTTCGATGCAACAGTAAGGTGTTAGTTAACGTTTAGATTCTGTGATGTTGAAGACAGTGTTGTGTTGTGTGCGTGCGTGCGTGTGCGTGCGTGCGTGTCCGTACCTGGTGCGCCGGCACCGCGTTGGCGATGTGCGGCATGCCCGCCTCGACGGCGCGCATCACCTCCTTGTTGAGCGACTCGTGCGTGTGCGCGTGTGTGTGCGTGCGTGCGTGTGCGTGTGCGTGTCCGTACCTGGTGCGCCGGCACCGCGTTGGCGATGTGCGGCATGCCCGCCTCGACGGCGCGCATCACCTCCTTGTTGAGCGACTCGTGCGTGTGCGCGTGTGTGTGCGTGCGTGCGTGTGCGTGTGCGTGTCCGTACCTGGTGCGCCGGCACCGCGTTGGCGATGTGCGGCATGCCCGCCTCGACGGCGCGCATCACCTCCTTGTTGAGCGACTCGTGCGTGTGCGCGTGTGTGTGCGTGCGTGCGTGTGCGTGTGCGTGTCCGTACCTGGTGCGCCGGCACCGCGTTGGCGATGTGCGGCATGCCCGCCTCGACGGCGCGCATCACCTCCTTGTTGAGCGACTCGTACGCGTGGATGAGCTTGAGCACGATGAGGTCGAAGTAGTCCTGCCACTGCGGGCGGGTCTCCTCGCGCCGGCACAGCCACACCAGCACCTTCACCGCCTCCGCGGCGGACCGCTCGTGCGCGCTGCCCCACCCTGTACAAACAAACAATTGCATTCATTGTTTCGTATCAATTGGGGGATTTGTTTGGATTTTCTGTACACACTTTTCGCGTCAATGCCCTAATGGCAACGCTTCAAACTGAGAAGACGTTAAGGTGAGATTCATAATATCATGGAACCGAAATTAACATTGCATAATTTAGTTCTACTTACTTGCACCTGTACATAACCGTGATATCGTCAATGATAAGGCAAAAATACTAAAGCGCCATTACGTGAACTTTACGGTAAAACATTTTAAACTCACTAGTATGTTGTGTCACACTAGTGTGAATAAACAATCTAAATAAAACCCCCCAGGGAATTCAAACAAGAGATTTTAAAGAACAAAGGGGAAAGTTGACGGTAAATTTCCTAATAACTTTGCAGTATTGTCGAGATATAACACAGAACTGTCAAATTTAATATAACTCAAGGTCATCACTCACCAGAAGTCTGTTGTGCGTTTGTGGCCGCTTCGGAGTTCTCCTTGTTGCCGGAATTTTCATCCGTCGATAACACCGCTAGAGCTACTCGTACTATATTCCTGGTAACAAAACGTTTCTTTTGACGCATGGTTTTTTTTTGTTGTCAATTAAGTAAAAGCACGCACTCACGCCTGTAATCCCCGAAGCGGTAGGCAGAGGTGTGACCAGCACGACCACATTTTACCGAGTGTATTTACGCCTCTTGGTGTAATAGGGGGTCTTTCACCATATCGGTCGCAATTCCAGAATTCGCGCAGATATTGAGCACTTTGTGATAGAAAAACTCAATATAGTTTGACCCGACCCGAGACTTCAACGTAGCAGTCGTATCGCGTGCGCAATACACCTGTCACTGAGGCCGTCATAAAACTCAAGCAGGCAGTAAAAGTGTAGAGTTTTCTTTGAAAATATGTTTGGCTGAGTTTTGAAAAATTCTGTCACTTTACACCTTCATAGTTAGATAGTATCGGTGAAACATTGTGCGTATACTGTTGTTTTTATACGCCCATTCTTTAGTGTCATGGCGACACGTGGCGTGTGACGTTATAGTACATATGGAGGGGCATATAATAATAAGCGGAAACGTTCTACAAAAACATAGTTGAAGGCAGGTTAATGTTTAATAAATTCGTTTTAAATGTTTCTTGCTATTGAACATTTAATTATTTCATCATCTCATAACCATAGACCATGGATAATTATAGTTTTTGCATGTCTTAATGCCTTCGCGTTCCGCAATTAAGCGTAATGTTCAGCGTAATTGACTAATAATATCAGTGTTTCCATTTGAATTGGTCGTGGGTTGCCCTTTAGGCGTAATTATATCCAGTTGCCGGCTTTATCGTTCAGGGCGGTGGGGTTGAGAGGGGGATACGAGCACGGGCAGGTGGTACGTGGGTGTTTTTTTATAGCATAGACCGGCAAACGAGTAAGTGGGTCACCTGATGGTAAGTGATCTCCACCGCCCATGTACGTCTACCACTAGAAGAATCATGGGCGCTGACCTTAAAGGAAAGGGATAATTAGGGATTGGGAAGGGGAGGGGATTTGGGCTTCCAGATATCTCACTCACCGTACGAAACGCAGCAGCAAGCCGCTACTGTACGTCGGTTTTCTGCGAGACAGTGGTGGTGTAGGCAAAACTGTCTACAGTGTGGTTCTACTATTCAAAGGCGGCAGGTGTTGTGTACTAACTTGAAGTACTCCGCGGGTTTGGTGCAGTCCCCGTACTTGAGCAGCTCGTGCGTGGCGAGCAGCAGCCGCTCGGTGGTCTCTGGTGGTGCGCGCGCCGCGTCCAGCTGGCACAGCGCCTCCAGCACCTCCGGCTCGCGCAGACCCGCTGCAACCATACACCAACACCTCACTATCTGTTATCTGTTGCGCACACCGCTAAACGAGACACGCACACGCACACACGCACGTGCACACGTACTGACACGTACGCACGTGCACACGTACACACTCGCACACGCACGCACGCACGCACGCACGCACGCACGTACGCAAGCACGTACGCGCACGCACACTAAACATTTACTTTTTGCTAAATCATATGTACATACATGACTCATGTCTGTTACCCATCCGGGTAGGCAGAGATAATAGACTTTCACCTACTACGATTCTTATACACCTCATTGACCACCTACACTTCAATGCCAAATGGTATTTAACCTTATTTCCATTCAAAATTGTCTAGGAAAAAAAACACTATAATCTACCGATACAATATACTACTCACATTTGGTAACGATGTATCCATTTTCATCAGTCTCGTATGGTTTCATTTTGTCTCGACCCATATTGCTTGAATTGTATTCCCTGTAACATAAAACAAATACTCACAATTAATAAACGAAGCCCTTTATTCAGACAATTATTTAAAATTACATTAAATTAATTATAATTCAAGTGGCAAAGTCACGGTTTTAACAATTTTGCCTACAGCATGAAAGCGTCGGCTCGACCGAGTCATTACTACTGTCTCACGGAAAATCAACGTAAAGTGGTGGCTTGCTGCTGCGTTTCAAACGGTGAGTGAGATATTCAGAGGCCCAAATTCACCTCCCCTTCCCAATACCTTAATTATACCTTACCTTTAAGGTCGGCAACGCGCTTATGATTCTTCTAGTTTAGTAGGCGTACATGGGCGATGGAGATCACTTACCATCAGTTGATCCAATTGCTCATTTGCCAGTCTATGTTATAAAAAATTGTATTGAGTTTCGTACCCATGATGGTGCGGGAAGTCGAGCCTGTTATGTGTCGGTACCGGTGAGGACTCCTTGGTGCTGTTGGCCTCTTCGGAACTGTCGGCCGACGCGGCGCGGCCCAGGGCGTCCCTGATACACATATTTGTAACTTTTAGCCCGTTTTACAAAGTTTCAATGAGGTTTAAGGGTCATAGCTCATTAGAGCCACCGGGCACCCGTCCAACAAGTCGCCAACGCGTCGTCCTCGCGTGAATCATTCGCAGGCAGCGCGCGATCCACGCAAGGCAAGCGTGCGAGCAGGGAATTGTCACCAAGTGGTCCACCCGCCATCCGCACGTGGCCAGCTTGCGAGCGAGGCAATCCGGTGACGATACGGCGTTGATGTTATGAGCGCGTATCCATAGAAATCCATATAGAGAAAACTAACCGCTCGAGGCGAAGCGGTGCTGGTCGGGTGCCGGGTGGCTCTAATGAGCTATGACCTTTAATTACTATTGAGACTGTTATGTTTGAAATCATAAATGAAACAATTCTTATGTACGATTATGCAAAATATAATTTTAAACTGTGGATTCAACTTTATAAATATAACAAAATAAAATTTGTCGTTGTTCACTAGATTTTTGTACTGCACTGCGCTTACCATCAGGTGTAGTGCAGTCATTTTGCCGTGCTCGAATAAAAAAAAGCAGAAAGGTAAATATTGCACGGTGTTTGTATATACACTGTATACTAACGCATTGTAATGTCCGTTGGGCACTCCATTGTGTCCCTTGTTTGAGAGCGTCACGTCGGACATCTGACTGATGCCGGAGTCCTTGCTCGACATGTAGTTACCGCACTCCGCTGGACACACAAACACCAACATACATTACATTTTAATATTCAATGCATTAATAATTGTAACTGATTTTGTGCTATGCCTTTTATGTAAAATAAAAACATCTATCTCGAATATATTATGTAAACAAAGTTAAAAGCCATAAAAGTGTGTAGTTATGTATAGAATTAGAATTAAAAAAACTAAAAAACACGCTTTTATAGAAAGTCTAACTAAAAAGTGGAAAATAAATTTGAAGAAAACAATGTATTTTATTGTAAAAAAAGCGTGGGGTGCATGGTGTCAATAGTAATCAATATTATATTGACAGTAGAAGGATTATCATTTAGATAGTATCTTAAAAAGCACCCCACGCTTTTTTTTACAATAAAATACATTGTTTTCTTCAAATTTATTTTCCATTTTTTAGTTAGACTTTCTATAAAAGCGTGTTTTTTAGTTTTTTTAAAACTATTATTTATTTTTCATTTTTTAGTTAAAATATAAATATATTGTAGCAGAGATTTTAATTTTAATTTTAAACCCGGATATCAAAAAAGCGCCATCTATTGACACTATTAGATACTACGATATTCCCTATAATTAACTAAGATCCAGAGAGTACAATTTTAATTCCTAACCCGAATATCAATAATTAATTAAATTAAATCATTATTTTATTATTATTATTAAATTATTATTATTTTTTTATCAAATTAGTGTATTGTTATCGGTCCTCGATAAATCTACCAAGTTTGAACGAAATCTGGCCGTTTAAAGTGGGTCAAAATCGTGCCCAAAGGAGTCGGTTACAAACATACAAACAAACAAACATACAGGTGAAGTTAATAAAAAGCGTGTAAAAAGCAAATTTATTCGTTTTGAATAGAATTTCGTTGCGGACGCCGCATAGATAAGGACGATTTGCATTTCTGATTAGAGCGTCCGCAAGTACGCCTGCATCCAGTAGCACTGTAGTATCCTTCAGAGCAGAACATGTAGTTAGTTAGCTGGTGGTAGGATATACATATGCGCCCGGATAACTACCACCGTACACATAGTGTTGAAACCTGCCATAGTGACTCACACACCTTGTGTGGATCGCGTACACAGGCCGGCATGATTCCGGTGGCCTCATTGTTTTTCTGTGGTCGTTGGTTTTTTGGACTGCACTGCGCTTACCATCACGTGTAGTGCAATCACAAAGATCAGTATCTCATCAAATCAGAAGCCGCATCATTATTTCAAATATTTGTATATGGATGACTTTTGGAATGTATCCAGATAAACAACCCAATCCTAAGTGAATAAGTGGGTAGGTAGGTAGTGAGTGGGTAGTGTTAGTGTTACCGTTGGAGTGGTGCGCGGTGTAAGTGTGTATCTCGTTGGTGGTCTTGCGTATGCGCGAGTGCACGTCGTCTGCGCCGCTGAGCGTGCTGACTGTACTGACGGCACTGACTGCGCTGAGCCCGCTGGCGCCGCTCACCGTGCGCAGCGGACTGTCGCTGCCTGCTGCAAACACCACAACACCACGCTACACTACACACTCTACAACAGGGATTCCCAAACTATTTTGGGCGAGAAACCCAAAATGAACCGATACCTCAGACTCCGATAGCCAAATTGCTTTAACCCGTTGAGGACACACATCGAAAAAATAACGTTGAGGACACACGGGGTCCAGCGGACCCCACGCAGGAAAACAGTTCTCATTTGTGTTCTACGCTATGTATCGACTTAAAACCGGGGTGAAACTTTAATTTTATATTCTCACTAAATAATATTATGATTGTTTTAATCTTTTTGTGATTTTAAAATACTAAAAAATTGTTAAGAAAAAAAAACTTGCGAAATTGAACTTTTTTTATAAAAATAGTATTAGAAATTTAAATTTTCAAAATATCAAAAAAAATCCGACGGAGTTTTGTTCAAAAAACATTATTTTTTCGAAAAATAAATAAATTTCCGATGAAGTCTGAAAAAAGTATATTTATTTTGAAGTTTGAAGTCACAAATTTCGGTCATTGTAATAAAGAAATAGTACAACTAAACATGCAGAAAACAGTAAAAGCATATTTTTTTTAATAGAAAAATTATTTATTGTATCAAATACATCATAAATATGTAAATATTTATAAGAAAAATTAATCAAATCATTCGAGACCACCACAGTCGGTGCATAAGTACATACGATGATCGTTGCACATGGGCTGTTCGCAGGCAGGACATTGTATGCTAGTTTTTCGATCTTTTGATCGTGGGCAAAGTCCACATCTTTTTTTAGTAGGCAGCTCTACTTGTTGTACACCATCAGCTGGAGGAGATTTATTTAGAATTGTAGCAATAGCGCCGCGCAAACTCTTTCGAATAATTTCATTACTGTACCGGGGTTCTAAGAACGGCTTTACAAGATACAATGAAAGTTTATCCAAACATTTTTTCGCGGTAAATATTCAGACTCCTTCGAAACGTGGTCTTCTGACTCTGATCCATTGTCATCATTACCTCCACCATCTTTATTTTCTTACATTAGACGGCTGGCGATAGTTCGAGGTCGAAGATTATAAGGCATCTATAGTATACACACATATATATTTAATTAATAACCATTATTTATTGCTGGAAAAAAAAATTCAATTCATGGATGAATACTTACGTTTACAGAAACAATATAACACTAATCAACGATAAAAAAAAAATTGAATTTTTTAAAGACTTTGCCACAGTAAGGCCACACGGGGTCTACAGAACCCCACACAAAAATACGTCCGCACTAATATGGCTCTGCAGGATGACTATTGCTAAAAAGGCCTTCGTAACGTGTCAAAAGTTGTTGTGGAGACTTCAAACAACAACAGATAGAGCTATATATCTAATCCCTAATGGTCTTTGTAGATTTAAAATTGTATTGAAATTTGTCTGGGGTCCGTTGGACCCCATGTGTCCTCAACGGGTTAAAAAACCTATCACTAGTTTTTTTTCTTATTGATACAAAATACGTATAATTTAAAAACTTTGCGGTTTTCATTATTTATCGACCCTTTGTGAATAACTGCTCTACACTCAACACTCGATATACACAAATAAATAGGTTTTTATACATGTTGGAATCGCGATAAACTAACCACAATGGCTTGTCGAGCCGCTCATGGCCATTGAGTAGTTTACTTGTTCAGGCAAATTGCGTTCTCAAATCATCCGGTATTTTCTGGCCGGCACAATTCTACAGACAATCAAAAGACGCAACGTCTTTTAATGGTCGACGTTATATTTAGACTGCACAATAATTACCATCAGGTCCAGTGTCACTTCTAGTATTGTAGGCGTACATGGGCGGTGGAGATCACTTACCATCAGGTACCACTTGCTCCTTTGCCGGTCTATGCTATAAAGAAATATATGAACGCATGTACTAACTACTGGATGTCCTGCGTACGTGTTGTTGCACGACACTGTTGACGAGCGCCTGCGTGTCCGCCGGCAGCTCGCTCATCAGCGACGTGAACTGAAACAACACATTACAATGAGGCTTGTTTACAAAAAAAAAAAAAACACGGTTGTAACTCAACATTTGCACCATTCCTGTACCAATATACTCTTTCCAAGTGACTACAACCCGAAGCTCGTTTAAGACTAGTGTGAATCGGCACCTTCTGGGTGCGCTCGCTCCATCGTCGACCTCATCTTTGTCCATGCGGTTAGATTGAGGTCAAGAGCAAACCCAGTTTTAATAAAAAATATATATTTATTTGTCGGCGGAATTAACGAACGAGGGTCGGTCGGACGTTGACGTTTCATGCGATTGGTTTGTCATTCGGTGCTTGACGTCTATTGGATTATTAACTGCTCCCACTACCATCCACTTATGCTCACGTCTCGTGTCGGTAAGTGTACCTTTGTTGTCATATTTCGTGGGTTCAGTGAGACTATCTATCTAAAAGTCACTAATTAATTCTAGCCCCCTTAGAATACGAAAATTCAAAAATGAAACGATCCATCGCGTCGTCTCAGGTTTGTATCGGTAAACGTCACACGTCGGTCTCTCGACCAATCACAATCAAACGACGCGGACTTTCGTGTCGTGTTTTCACGTCACATCCTAACCTCGCTGGACTCTTTTTAGTTGGCAAGCGAGTGCTTACACATATATTAGATGACAGATGTGATGTGTAGTGTAGGTAGTGTGTGTGGTGCAGTGGTGCAGTGGTGATACTCACGGGCACAGGATTACAGTCGTAGAGACAGGCGAGCGCAGTGCGTGCGGCGCTGCGCACGTCGGGGGCCCTAGCGTCTGCAGCGAGCGACGCCATCTTGCACAGAGCGCGACCCAGTGTAGGTAGTGTGTGTGGTGCAGTGGTGCAGTGGTGATACTCACGGGCACAGGATTACAGTCGTAGAGACAGGCGAGCGCAGTGCGTGCGGCGCTGCGCACGTCGGGGGCCCTAGCGTCTGCAGCGAGCGACGCCATCTTGCACAGAGCGCGACCCAGTGTAGGTAGTGTGTGTGGTGCAGTGGTGCAGTGGTGATACTCACGGGCACAGGATTACAGTCGTAGAGACAGGCGAGCGCAGTGCGTGCGGCGCTGCGCACGTCGGGGGCCCTAGCGTCTGCAGCGAGCGACGCCATCTTGCACAGAGCGCGACCCAGTGTAGGTAGTGTGTGTGGTGCAGTGGTGCAGTGGTGATACTCACGGGCACAGGATTACAGTCGTAGAGACAGGCGAGCGCAGTGCGTGCGGCGCTGCGCACGTCGGGGGCCCTAGCGTCTGCAGCGAGCGACGCCATCTTGCACAGAGCGCGACCCAGTGTAGGTAGTGTGTGTGGTGCAGTGGTGCAGTGGTGATACTCACGGGCACAGGATTACAGTCGTAGAGACAGGCGAGCGCAGTGCGTGCGGCGCTGCGCACGTCGGGGGCCCTAGCGTCTGCAGCGAGCGACGCCATCTTGCACAGAGCGCGACCCAGTGTAGGTAGTGTGTGTGGTGCAGTGGTGCAGTGGTGCAGTGGTGATACTCACGGGCACAGGATTACAGTCGTAGAGACAGGCGAGCGCAGTGCGTGCGGCGCTGCGCACGTCGGGGGCCCTAGCGTCTGCAGCGAGCGACGCCATCTTGCACAGAGCGCGACCCAGTGTAGGTAGTGTGTGTGGTGCAGTGGTGCAGTGGTGATACTCACGGGCACAGGATTACAGTCGTAGAGACAGGCGAGCGCAGTGCGTGCGGCGCTGCGCACGTCGGGGCCCCTAGCGTCTGCAGCGAGCGACGCCATCTTGCACAGAGCGCGACCCAGTGTAGGTAGTGTGTGTGGTGCAGTGGTGCAGTGGTGCAGTGGTGATACTCACGGGCACAGGATTACAGTCGTAGAGACAGGCGAGCGCAGTGCGTGCGGCGCTGCGCACGTCGGGGGCCCTAGCGTCTGCAGCGAGCGACGCCATCTTGCACAGAGCGCGACCCAGTGTAGGTAGTGTGTGTGGTGCAGTGGTGCAGTGGTGATACTCACGGGCACAGGATTACAGTCGTAGAGACAGGCGAGCGCAGTGCGTGCGGCGCTGCGCACGTCGGGGGCCCTAGCGTCTGCAGCGAGCGACGCCATCTTGCACAGAGCGCGACCCAGTGTAGGTAGTGTGTGTGGTGCAGTGGTGCAGTGGTGATACTCACGGGCACAGGATTACAGTCGTAGAGACAGGCGAGCGCAGTGCGTGCGGCGCTGCGCACGTCGGGGGCCCTAGCGTCTGCAGCGAGCGACGCCATCTTGCACAGAGCGCGACCCAGTGTAGGTAGTGTGTGTGGTGCAGTGGTGCAGTGGTGATACTCACGGGCACAGGATTACAGTCGTAGAGACAGGCGAGCGCAGTGCGTGCGGCGCTGCGCACGTCGGGGGCCCTAGCGTCTGCAGCGAGCGACGCCATCTTGCACAGAGCGCGACCCAGTGTAGGTAGTGTGTGTGGTGCAGTGGTGCAGTGGTGCAGTGGTGATACTCACGGGCACAGGATTACAGTCGTAGAGACAGGCGAGCGCAGTGCGTGCGGCGCTGCGCACGTCGGGGGCCCTAGCGTCTGCAGCGAGCGACGCCATCTTGCACAGAGCGCGACCCAGTGTAGGTAGTGTGTGTGGTGCAGTGGTGCAGTGGTGATACTCACGGGCACAGGATTACAGTCGTAGAGACAGGCGAGCGCAGTGCGTGCGGCGCTGCGCACGTCGGGGGCCCTAGCGTCTGCAGCGAGCGACGCCATCTTGCACAGAGCGCGACCCAGTGTAGGTAGTGTGTGTGGTGCAGTGGTGCAGTGGTGATACTCACGGGCACAGGATTACAGTCGTAGAGACAGGCGAGCGCAGTGCGTGCGGCGCTGCGCACGTCGGGGGCCCTAGCGTCTGCAGCGAGCGACGCCATCTTGCACAGAGCGCGACCCAGTGTAGGTAGTGTGTGTGGTGCAGTGGTGCAGTGGTGATACTCACGGGCACAGGATTACAGTCGTAGAGACAGGCGAGCGCAGTGCGTGCGGCGCTGCGCACGTCGGGGGCCCTAGCGTCTGCAGCGAGCGACGCCATCTTGCACAGAGCGCGACCCAGTGTAGGTAGTGTGTGTGGTGCAGTGGTGCAGTGGTGATACTCACGGGCACAGGATTACAGTCGTAGAGACAGGCGAGCGCAGTGCGTGCGGCGCTGCGCACGTCGGGGGCCCTAGCGTCTGCAGCGAGCGACGCCATCTTGCACAGAGCGCGACCCGCCGCGCCTGATGCACCGCCTGTCCACCATATCACTTAACATTAGACCAATAATATCCGCTCGGATAGCGACCACCGTATACTTGGTTTTAAAACCTGCCATAGTGATCCACACACCTTGTGTGGATCACGTTCTAGGACCAGCCAGTGTATATCCAGTTCTCCCGAGGGGCTTGCGACATGACTTGATGGTCGATTGTGGAAAGTATAGGGGGGTATAACCTTATATCACTGTGCCTGCATCGGTTATCCTCTTATCCTGTCACAGTCCCCTCGATTTGCTTTTTCCCTCTCCGAAGAGGGAAGACGCATTAATACAGGGCGGAATGATTCTGGTGACCACCGATAAATTAATAGAATAAATTATATTTCCCATTGGCGAAATGACTAATAATGCGAAGTTATAAATAAAAAAGAGTAAATAGAATGTGTTGCGTGTTACCGTGCAGCGCGTGCGCGAGCGCCTGCGGCGTGCAGTAGTGCAGCGCCAGGTCCGCCACGAACCGCAGCGCCGCCGCGCGAGTACGGGCCGCAGGGGCTGCAGCGCCGTCCGACAGGAACCTAACAACACGCACGCACAACTTCTTATACTCACATGCACCCACTACTCTTCCAAAACACCCGTCACAACAATCTCATTTTGATTCTCCGAATGCATAGCACAAATGACCCAATCAGAACATAAATTCAAATTGATGTGTACAAATTTGCTGGTGGTAGGATATTCATATCCACCCGGATAACGACCACAGTACACATAGTGTTCAAACCCACCATAATGATCCACACGCCTTGTATGGATCGCGTTTCAGGATCAGCCAGTGTGTATCACGGTGTTTTTGAGAGTGGTAGAGCCACGCTGTAGACAGTTTTGTCTACAGCATGAATGGGCTGGCTCGACCGGATCGTTACCACTGTCTCACAGAAAACCGACATAAAGTAGCAGTTTACTGCTGCGTTTCGTACGGTGAGTGAGATAACCGGAAGCCCAAATCTCCTCCCCTTCCCAATCCCTAATTATCCCTCTCCTTTAAGGACGGTAACGCGGCCATTATTCTTCTGGTGGTGGGCGTACATGGGCGGTGGAGATCACTTACCATCAGGTGACCCAGTTGCTCGTTTGCCGGCCTATGCTATAAACATACAAGGTAGGTCCGTATAGCTGTACTAGCCCTTGCCTACACACGCCCAACTCCCAAGCGGAAGACTGGCAACCCTGCTATATACCGGATATATGCGACTCCTTCTAAGGGTTGCTTATAATGACGGTAAATAATGCATGTACTTAACTATTTCCAAATAATTAATAGCTGCTAAAGTTCTAAACAAGGTGATGGGTCCCTCATATGCGAGGCGGTTTGGATTAGTACTACCGCGCCGTCTATTTCTGCCGCCAAACAACAGTGTTTAAACACTGTTGTGTTTCAGTTTGAAGCCAACAAAATTACTGGGTATTGTGAGACTTAACACCTTATGCCTTAGAGTAACGAGCACAATTCAGTGCCATATAGTCCTTTGTAATTAAAAGTTCTGTGTGGTGTTGCTTCTATTTATGAACAGGCGTGGCGCCTTGCATGTCTCGTCATTCAATTAAATAAAAAAAGTCTACACTATCAACCATTTTCAATTAACAATTTAATTTAGATTCTCCGAACAGATCGCACAAATGACTCAATCAGAACACAAATAAAAAATGACGCGTACAAATTATTTAGTTAATTAGTAATGTTCGGAAGCTAGGCCACGACGCGCACCATTCACAACTCGATATATTGAAACACAATAAACCTGAATATATTATGCAGTTGTAGTTCGGCGGGAAAGCACTCGTGTATCACGTCCAACGTCTTCATTATCTTGCTCTGAACAGACCCTAGTATATCTGTACCCAGTTTCATTAATAATCTGTAAACAAAACATGGTCAGGTTAGGTTAGGTTACTCTGTCTTACACTCTTACTTTTTTTATCATGACTGTGTTCAAAAATAGTAGGGTAGTTTCCTATGTTAAACATTATGCATTATGTTATATGCAACAGAAAATAATACGAAAAAGAAACCATTTTGTTAAAACACAATCAAAATCGGTTCACAAATGAGCCCGCAATTATGATTTTAAATATTGGTATGAGCAAAGTTGGGCGCGTAGTGGGGAAATCTCACTATCTCGCTCGCACGCGTGCACCGTAATGGCCATTTACTACGGTGACGTCAAAGTTTGCGTCGTCTGTAATTTGACTAGTATCCCCTCCACCAGATTTGAATGACATCTTTTTTTTTTGTGGACGGATTAATGCTAGTATCCCCTCCACCAGATTTGAATGACATCTTTTTTTTTTGTGGACGGATTAATGAAATTCTTTCTACAATAGGTTTTGGTTAACGTAACTTATTGATTAAAACAATAAATACTACTTATAAAATAAACGTTGTAAAAACAGCTTTTTTTCCTCGTGCCACGTGGAATTGGACGTTTATGACCGTCACCTGAACATAAGCTGATAGAGCCAGTCCTTGAGCTGCTGCCAGTGCACCAGGAGCAGTTCGCAGACCGCGTCCAGCAGCAGGGAGAACACTTTGGTGTGCGCGTCCACAAACATTTTGTTCAGAAGCTCGGTCAGTCGACGGAGTTGTTCGTCCGTTAGCAGACGACCGCTGTTCAGGTAATTCGCCTGAATAATAAAATATCACTTATGAGATAGATTCCTAATGATCGCGTCAAGCGTCAACGCGCTAGCAACGTGTACGTTCGACACTCGGAATAATCGGAAGTCGATAAATATTTTGTATATTATAAACGAAATAATTTCAAAATAAGTATAGAATGGAGAAATGACTTAGTAAATGATGTATGGACATTATAAATATCCTCGAAAATAAATTTTATTTAAAAACACTCTATACTTAATGTCGAGTATCGATACTGAAACGATTGAAACGGAATGTTAATCGATTACTAGCATCGATACTTGGAACCATAGGTAGTAGCAAAACATAGTTCCGCCATAAGTTACTATAGTGCTGTTACCAAATGTGTAAGTCCATCTTTGCGTTCGGTCCAGTGCGTGCAGGCGCACAGCGCGATGATGTCATCAGGATGGGGAGGGGGAGGGGGCGACCCACACTCCCATCCCAGCCGCGACGCTGAACCGGACCATGACACGCTCTGCAACACACCATACATGTTGTAATGGAGACTCTGCCTACTTACATCTTGACATCGGAGTTTAGCATGAACTATTAAAAATGTTCATCGAAGGAACCTCTGTCATAAAAAAAACATGTACGTGTTTTTTTTTTTTTTTTTTTATAGCATTGGTCGGCAAACGAGCAAGTGGGTCACCTGATGGTAAGTGATCTCCACCGCCCATGTACGCCCACAACTAGAAGAATCATGGGTGCGTTGCCGACCTGAAAGGAAAGGGATAATTAGGGATTGGGAAGGGGAGGGGATTTGGGCTAGTACTTATCATATTATATTTGAATCTTTATTCATAGGCTGTGACTTGCAAGTTGGAAATATAGTATGTGCATTCTATCAATTAACTATGTGACAACTATTTAAGTATCAAATAATATAATGTTGGTGCTTCGAGTTAGATTTGATCGAGCGATCAAAAGAATTTAGACAATGAGTAAGAAGTATGGATAATAAAAGAGTGCACACACAACACGTCGTTTCTAAGATCGCCAATAAGCATGTCATTATTTATTTTGGTCCTTCGAGCCGGATTTGACCCACAAAAGTATAATTTACGTAATAAGAGAAAAACCTGTTCACATGGATACTCACATCATGTCTTCTGTAAGAATCGAGGCTCCTCTCTGAACAAACACTGGAAGCCTCGGAGTCATCGTCACGTCCTCTGCCACCCTCACATGCTGAACTGTCTTCTGGACTCTGCAGACATCAGATATAATTACCTAGATACCATGTACAAACTGTTTAATTAAAGGGACCCTAATATGCCCTGGAAATATTTATTCTCGCAAATACATTGCCGATATCCATGAGCAGCAGTGACCGTTTACCATCAGGCGGGACCGCTTGCTCGTCTGCCTATGATCTATCAAGGCCATAGAAAAATATATAATTTACCCAGTGATTTGGTGGTGAATAAAAAATACATCGTAATTTTTTTTTTTTACTATGTTATATACATCCCACTGCTGGGTACGGGCCTCCTCTACTGAATGAGAGGGATTAGCACTTAGTCCACCACGTTGGCCTAATGCGGGTTGGCCGACTTCACATACCTTCGAAAAATCTTATCGAGTTCTCGTAATGTTAGGCGCAATAATTGGATCGTGTTTGGTGTGTGTGTGTGTGTGTGTGTGTGTGTGTGTGTGTGTGTGTGTGTTTGTGTGTGTGTGTTTGTGTGTGTGGGTGTGTGTGTGGGTGTGTGTGTGTGTGTGCGTGCGTGTGTACGTGTGTACGTGTGTGTGTGTGTTTGTGGTACATACCCTGAGCGAGTGTTCCGCGTCCCTGGACTGCTGCAGCAGGCGCAGCGTGGCGGCGGGCGTGCGCGAGGGCGCGGTCCTCTCACTCCTCTCGCTCCTCTCACCCCTGTCACTCCTCTCGGTACTCTCGCGGCGGCGCAGCGCCGAACCCACCACGCTGCTCGAGCGAGCGGTGCGTGGTGCTGCACTCCTAGTCAACCATTACACATCTTGTTAAGTACGTCGCTTCCATTTTTAGTGACCAGTCGGATTTAACCGGACTTTGACAAGACTTTGACCTGACTTTGACCGGATTTTGACCGAACTGGACTGGACTAGAGTGCAGTGCAGTGCAGAGCAATGCAATAAAGTGATAACTTCTTATGGGAGGGGTAAACCGCTTAGTAATGGGTACGCGTTACGGCGATACGCTGTCTGGCTTCCTTTTCTCTCACGCATACGGCAGCAGTAGGCAGACTCATCCTCTCTCACTTTAACCCACATTAGTTTAAGTTATCACTTTTGTAGAGAGTCCCGGGACGCACACTTTTTTTATTACTTGTTGATGACTGAGCCAAGTTTATTTATCAATTGATATCGAATACGGGAACACATGTCTGCTTACACGCGGGCGGGTCTCAGGAGTCTATCAAATGAAATATAATTATTTAGTGAATTAAAATAATTTAAGTGGATAGACGACATGATAAAGTTCTCAGGAAGTCGCTGGATGCAGGGTGCTTCTATCAGGTCGGTCTGGAAATCTATGGGGGAGGCCTATGTTCAGCAATGGACGCCCTGTGGCTGATGATGATGATGTATTAAAACATAGAATGAGGCAATATGTGAGTCACTGGTCTCACTACAAAAGATGCTTACGATCGGTAGGAGAGGAGGCTTCTTATTATTCTTAGTAGGAGAGCGGACCTTGGCACAAAGCAAGGAAAAGAGAAAGCAGACAGAGAGAAATAAAGTATATATTTATGACATTAACAGAGACAGGAGACACTTGTCATGAAATCCGACATAACACATCGCACATCAGCAACAAGAGTAATCACAATGCAAAAAATATAGTTTTTGGGAAATCGCATTTTACTTTATTTTTATGTAAAATGATTCAAAATTGTTGAAATGATATATTGAAAAAACACTGGTCACATTTCATTAGAAATAAAGTAAAATACGATTTCTCAAAAACTACATTCTTACTACACCCTCGTTGCCGAGGTGCGACATATTCTGTGAAAATATCAGCCGACTAACTATTACGATTTAAAAGATAGGAGTTTAAAGGTAAAACGGACTTATGGTGTATTATAATCCGTAATAAAATTCCTTTACGGATACGGAAACCTAAAAATAAACTCCTTTATCAAACCCATCATTCGATTTGCGTGCACTGTTACGTGTACGTACCTGGTAGGACTAGTCTCCCTGGATCCGGCTAAAGACCTGGGTATACCGGAGGGTCTCCTGCGCGCGCTGTACAACGACATCGGGCCGGTGTTGCGGGACGACGGCGACGACGACCTGGAGGTGGCTGCAAGCCGATAACACGGATGTTGGCTGATGTTGAATGTTACTCTCTAATAATAATAACAGCTCTGCATTACTAAACTACTGTGGGCGCAAGTCGACTTTATAAATGAGAAGATTATGGTCGTAAGTCGATCATACCGCCTATGACGCGATGGTAGACTTCACATACCATCAGATTACTTTTAGGAGAACTCTAGTATGCATGTTTCCTTACGATGTTTTCCTTTGCGAGTGAACGATAATTAATAAACACGTAACTTTAAACATGTTGGGACTACCAACGCCTGTACGCTGGAGGTTAGGATTCAGTCCGAAATTCGGAGATACGGATTTGTACGGTGGCGGTGGGATCGAATCCATGCATTTGTCTATACGAAAAAACTTTTCTCGCTCGCACACTATTGGCCGATTACGATTATAGTTTAATTCTCCGGATCGATCCCACAAATAACTCAATAAGTATACAGTTTAGTAACGCGTACAAATTGCTTTTAATTGTAATGGGTTGATACCTGAAATCGATTTGAACATTAGGATTGAGGTCACAGGCCCTACATAGGTTTGTGACAGCATGTACTCACGTTGTGACTGCGACACACCGGGCCTGGCCCGCGAGCGCCCGACATTCCGCTCGGGGCTGGGCGGCACGCCCCCGCCCGCCGCCCCACTCGCAGGGGATCGCTTCGCACGAGCTGGACACCATATGAGACAGTTACACATATACTCCTCACCACACTAACATGACACTTTGCTGGTGGTAGGATTCTTGTCTCACCGGATAGCGAACACCACAAACACGGTGTTAAAACCTGCACTAATGTCGCACACACCTTGTGTGGATCGCGTTCCAGGATTAGCCAATATATATCCGGTTCTCTTGATGGGCTTACGACAGGACTGACGGATGATCGATCCAGGCACAGTGATATTACAAGGATGTACCCTTATACCCGCCCCAATCAACCATCAAGTCTTGTCGCAAGCCCCTCCGAACAACCGGATATACACTGGCTGATCATGGAATGCGATCCAAACAAAGCGTATGGATCACTATGGCAGGTTTTAACACCATGTGTACGATGCTCCATATCCGGACGGATATGAGTATCCTACCACCAGCAAACATGTCAAACGTAAAAACACATCATACACACATATCGTGAAGTGCAAAAATGGACTTAAACTTCTATACTCAATGTTGTACACAGTACACGCAAAATAGCTTTGTCTGTCTGAAGTTAGTCACAAGTAGCGTCGCCGTTACTGTTTTAGGAGACTCAAGGGTCACATTCAATGATGCAACTAGCTTCAGAGCGGACAAAGTTTTTGCGCATACTGAACTGAATATTACATTATATATATTTATACACTAGCTAAATGATCTATAACAGTTGACACGATATGTATGTGCTATTGAAAAATACGCTACAGATCTAGTTCATAGACAACATGAATTTACAAGGAATTAACAAGGATTATACAAATTGTCTCGGTACGGGAATCGAATCCGCGCCCACTTGTTTCATAGAGTAGCCGTCAACTATGACACGAATATTTTTTTTTTGACCACGACAGAAAATAAAATGTAAAAAATGGCCAATAATCACTTGAACCCAGTAAAGGCGAATGTAATTCGATAATAATTATTTAAAGTCAACCTTACGCCTTTACACATATCGATATAATTAGAATAATTAAATACGCCGAGTGAATCAGTTTTTTTACTACACCAATTTCTACCGAATACAAAAGTGAGGTTAAATTTAAAATAACTAAACTAGTCTTTTCGTTGCCACTCTGTCTGTCTGTATACTGGCCTCCAAACTACACATTATCTAAAATATAACTTATACAATGTCGTGAAGTAAACTAATCTATATTAATTCCTGGATGAATGAAACAAAACAGTGATAAAACTAAACACGTGACACGTTATCTAAGCAATTTCGTAGGCATTTGAACAATTACCGATTAGTTTTATATAATTGACATGAAGGGATTAGAATCGCAAACACTTCTTATGAGGATAAATCAAATATTCTTATCGATTTAAAATCGAATCGATAAGGGTCGATTTATAGACATGAATCACTACATTTAAAACTGTAAACGTCGAGTAATTTGAAGCTTATTTTTACTAATATACCATGAAATACGAAAACATCGATTGTACACTATACTATTCAGATTCTTTTTGTAGTTAATAAAGTACATACAGTACGCCGAGCGTATCTCCGTCCCATGATGTGATAGGGGGTGAGCCTAACGCCATACCGGACACAATTTTAGACTCCGGGCTGATACTGATCATTTCGTGATAGAAAAACCTAGTATCACTTTACCCGAGACCTAAGTACTACGACAGTAGTCGTAACGCGTACGCAATACACGGCCACCGAGGCAGCAGTTAATAAAGTATTGGAGTTTTTAAACCATGATACAGTTAAAAATCCAGATCGCTATAACTGAAATTTTCCATTACAATATCCATTTTGCCCCGAGGCCAAGAGTAACAGGGTTAAATCAAGGGTGGGTTTTGAAAATTCATTTCATCACATTCTGTAATCGTTCAAACGCCTACAATGCCATTACTGCGAGTGCAATCAAGCGTGTACCTTGCTGGCCTGTGTCCGTATCTTCGGCACGCGCACAAACAACATTCAAACATTAATATTATATGTCAAATTGATTTATTCTATGTACATGAGACACGAAAGATTTTCTCATTCTCAAGGGGTCTTGTACTTTGCTGCAAGTGAAAAACTAAGTGTAGACGAGCGTCGGCCGCGTATTGGATGCGTGCCCGCTGGTGGAAGATAAGCTATTTGCATAACAATAATAAATAACACTAATATATAAAAAAATTGAGTCATGTAGTTTGTCCGTGATGATATCCTAAAGTACTGAACCGATATTAATCAAATTTTGCAAACTGTGTGCAGTTTGATCGAACTTGAGAGATAGGATATTTTATATCTCAATTTATAGTCGCAATATTTTTTTATTGCAAATTATTTGTTTATTATATGACAGGGTTGTAATTATCTGTGAGTTCTTAACGATTTTAGCAGATGGCGGTGTAAGGTAATAATTTATCGGCTGGATTGAGTAAGTATCCAATAGATGGCGCATACTGTATTGAATAGTTTACTACAATATAATTTAACCTTAGCCACAGCAACGCGTAGCCGGGTCGTCTAGTAATGTATAATATTTAACATAGGAAACTACCCTATTATTGCGTTGACTTGATAGTCTATATTTAACGGTACTGCACGGATTAAGCCATCTGTAGGTATAAGTTATTCTGTGTTAAAATTGGATTCAAGTAAAAATTACTTAATTTATTTCTAGAACAGTTAGTGACAACAAAATTGATAAGTACGTTTTTTTTTTGTTAGTGCACATTTATTTCTATTCATTCTAATAATGAACGATCACACTGGTCTGAGCTAGTGGCCAAGGGCCTAGATGTAGTCATAGTGTTGTGTTGGTGTAACGGTGTATTGGTGTATTGATGCAATGGTGTGTTGGTGCATTGGTGTATGGGTGTGTTGGTGTATTGGTATATTGGTGTATTGGTGTGTCGGTGTATTGGTGTGTCGGTGTATTGGTGTGTCGGTGTATTGGTGTATTGGTGTGTCGGTGTATTGGTGTTTCGGTGTATTGGTGTGTCGGTGTGTTGGTGTGTCGGTGTATTGGTGTGTCGGTGTATTGGTGTGTCGGTGTATTGGTGTGTTGTTGTATTGGTGTGTCGGTGTATTGGTGTGTTGTTGTGTTGGTGTGTTGTTGTATTGGTGTGTTGTTGTATTGGTGTGTCGGTGTGTCGGTGTGTTGGTGTGTTGGTGTGTCGGTGTATTGCTGTGTCGGTGTGTTGGTGTGTTGTTGTATTGGTGTGTCGGTGTATTGGTGTGTCGGTGTATTGGTGTGTCGGTGTATTGGTGTGTTGTTGTGTTGGTGTGTTGTTGTATTGGTGTGTCGGTGTATTGGTGTGTTGTTGTGTTGGTGTGTTGTTGTATTGGTGTGTTGTTGTATTGGTGTGTCGGTGTGTTGGTGTGTCGGTGTATTGGTGTGTCGGTGTATTGGTGTGTTGTTGTATTGGTGTGTCGGTGTATTGGTGTGTCGGTGTATTGGTGTGTTGTTGTATTGGTGTGTCGGTGTATTGGTGTGTTGTTGTATTGGTGTGTCGGTGTATTGTTGTATTGGTGTGTCGGTGTGTTGGTGTACTGGTGCGTGTGTGCATACTCACGCAGGCTGGCAGTGGAGGCGGGCTGCAGTTTGGCGCGCGTCATGTGCGAGTAGAGTGCTCGTGCGCGCGCGCGCTGTGCCGCCGCCGCGTCCACGGCCGACGCGGACCGCCCCGCGCCCACACCCACCCCCGCACCGACACCCACACCCGCAACCACGCCGCTCGGTGAACGCTCTGACACAACAACACACAACACTCGAACAAAGCTGATATAACGACACCGACGACTCGATCTAATGGGTCCACTAACGTACAAGATTTATGCACTAAATAAAAGAAAGTACGCAGTTCAAGGGACCCAGTTAAAAAATAAAATATCGAATTATGAAAGCATGCCAATTATTGTACTTTTTTAAGTGTTAATTTTGAAAGCTGTATCTCGATATTATACAACGTATTACAGAATGTTGTGGTAAAATTTAAGCAATATACAGTGAGTTCTCGAATATTCTCGAACCTTCCGTTGATCGATGGACCGCTCGGGTTGCGTAACGAATCGGTTTACCCTCCAAGAAGTTATTACTTCAAAAACCTAATACGAATAAAGCCATTACTAACAGGCTTGTAGGATAATACAAATAATTTAAAGTGATGTGTGATCGATTTTAATGAAATAATGTGAAATTTTCGTTGTCTACATTTTGATAAGATTTGTTACATAAATACTCACCATCACGTGTATGTAACGACCCTAAAATATGACCAGACCTTTTTATAACACGTTGTATACCAAAAAAAAGCAATCTAGTGAAATAAAATTTAAAATAGCATCTATAAACTCGATGATAAAACCACAATCTATATGTGGTGGATCGGCCATCGAACCCCGCACCTCTCATGGCGACGGGTATGTGCGAGACTGGCGGGTAGGCGCGCTCGTGTGAGGCACGGCGTCGCCGCAGCGAGCCCGACCGACTCACGCCACTCACGCCACTCACGAGGTTCTCAGTCGACGCTACACCCACAACACAACACACAAACCAACGCACAACCAACCGATCCATAACGCAGCGTGAAACAACACCCACCATTTTATATTGTTAATCAATGTTGGAAATTTAATTATTACATTAAAATTTAATTATGCTCGAATCAGAATGACCTGTGTGACATTTCTAAAAAACCTAATCTGAAAGAATAAACCTGAGTTCCTGTCACATTATTCTATCTGTGAAAACTTTTAAATGGCCTTCTCATACCTTCTAACATTTCTGTAACATTATATTTATGCTAGCTGTGAGTTTTCCGAATAAAATAAAATATGCCTACGTCATAATTAAATTCCATCACCATCGGCAAGCCTACAATGCTTACGTGCGAGGGAAATCGCGATATTTTTCCACGATGTGCGCGTAATCTTTACTCGTACTCATATGTTACAACATGGACTACGGCTTCATTTTTTACCCAATTTTAATTCTGGCTTCGCAAAATAATTTATTTTTATTATTATTATCGACTGCATGTAAAATAATGTATAAAATTAGCCATAATCAAACACCCTATTATGTGCCATTTTCTTATACGCCCACCCTTATCCCACTAGCAGTGGGGTCGGCAAAACAAGCTTAATTTTACACATGTTCCAGAAATATTTGCCTTATGGTTTTTACGACCGGCCGCCTGCCTGACGTCGAAACCCTCTAGGGGGCGATATGTGCCATGTTGCATAATTTATAAACAACTATACGTTAGTTTCTATGATTGCTATAATAATAAATAGGCTATTCTGATTCGCACATCCAGAGTTTGAGCTCAAATGAAAGTAGTATTTTTTTTGTACACACTACCTGAAATGCTAGCTGATGGGCTCCTCGGACTGACAATGGCTCTCCTTTCTGCAATAAAAATATTAACTTAATTTTCCCTCATTTTTTATATAGCATGCGCCGGCAAACGAACAACTAGGTCACCTTATGGTAAGTGATTTCCACCATAAATATCATAAAAATCCACTATAGTAAAGGAATCATAGTTGTGTTGCCGACCTTAAAGGAACAGAATGGGATCGGGAAGGAGAGGGTGTTGTGGCCCTCCGGAAATGCCATTCAACGTTTCCAACGCAATAGTAAGCTGTTACTTTACGCCGGTTTTCTTTGACACAGTGCGACACAGCATAGCCGATCCACCTCACATTAATCTACATCCCGTAGGAAGCTTTATAGTCTTGTAGGAACAGTACTGCGTGAAACATATGTGTGACGTACCGGTGCCGACGTGGTGCAAGCTGTCGACGCTGCCGATGTTTCGCTCGCGCTCGATCTGTTTCTGCGCAGCCGAGTCCAGCCGGGTGAACAACGCCTCCGCGTCTTCCGGGAAGTGACTCTTGTACGCCCAGTATGCTCTGCAATGTATTATGATGTCAGGTTTTTAGACAAAGATCGCTATTACAATACTTTAGTACGCACTCACGCCTGTAATCCCTGAAGTGGTAGACAGAGGAGTAACCGATACAACCATATTCTATCGAGTTTATTTGCCTGTCCTATAATGTAATATAGGGCGAACCCATCGACACGTCGGGTTCAATACCAGACTCCAGGCTCATACTGAGCATTTTATGGTAGAAAAAATCAATATCACTTATACCCGGCCCGGGGATCGAATATAAAACCTCAGCACATCAGTCGTACCGCGGTATAATATATATAACTGCGCAACAGAGCCAGCTAATTTCGCGCTAGCTTGATGGTAAGCGCAGCGTCTGTCTATTAACAGAAGCAACATCACATAGAACTTTGAGACACAAAGCACTGTATGGCACTGAACTGTGCTCGTCACCCAGAGGCATAAGATGTCTCATAATGCCCAGTAATTTCACTGGCCTCCGACTTGGCTTAAATCAGTTGAAATAATACTAAGCGGTCACCCACCCATAGACTGACTGCGGCAAAGGTTGCTCGCTAATCGTTAACCGATCGGTGAGTGGCTAACGAGTTAACTGGCTATGACCGCTTCGAACAAGTGATTACACTGGATAATAAGCACAGTACCCACCAAATATAATGGCTAATAAAATATGGGTGTGGTGTAGCGAGGAGATTTTTTTATTTGATTAAATGACGAGACGAGCAAGGCTCGCGTGATGGTAAGCATCACCTGCCCATAAACAACACCACACAGAACTTTGAATTACAAAGCACTGCATAGGTAAGTGGTTTTCAAGTGATAAGTGGTGAGCGATAAGCAGCGATAGCCCAGCGGAGAGTGGTATGGACTGTCGAGACGAAAGTCGTAGGTTCGAAACCAACCCCAAGAGCATACACCACTGACTTTTCTAAGTTACGTGTATATTAATTGTTAATTATCGCTTGCTTTAAGGGTGAAGGACACATCGCGAGAAAACCGGCATGCCTGAGAACTCGATAAGATTTTCCGAAAGTATGTAAAGTCTGCCAACCCGCATTAGGCCAGCGTGGTAGACAAAGGCCTAACCCCTCTCATTGAGAAGAGGAGGCCCGTGCCCAGCAGTGGGACGTATATAATACAGGGCTAGTAAAAAAAAAGTGTTGAGCGTACCTGCGTCCGTTGGTCCTGGCGGCGCTGTCCGCGTCGACGCAGGCGCGGCGGATCGCGTCCCGGATGGCGGCCTGCTGCTTCTCCACCGCCGGGCTCGACCACTTCTCCAGCAACATCACCAGCACCTCACTGACCAACACACATTACAATCATTGTATTATTGAAGGACTTTTTATGCTTGAAAGACGTGACGAGCAGGTAGCTTGCGTGATGGTCATGCGTCACGCCCGCACATAAACAGAATCAACACTACACCTAACTTTGAATTACAATGCACTACATGGCACCGAACTGCACTCGTCATCTTGAAGCATACCACGTTAAGTTCTAATAATGCCCAGTAATTTAATTGGCTTAAATGTCCTTCGAATCGAAAACAACAGAGCTTATACGCTTGGCGGCAGATATAGAAAAAGCGGTGGTATCAACACAAAATATTGTATTCCATAGATACACTATTTTGAACCACTGGGTGTTTTGTTTCACTAATAGCGTGTTCACATGGTTAAATTTTAGTTAATCAACTGACTTGAACCATTGAACCAACAGTATCAATCCGAACAGCTTGATCGGTTTTTGTTGATCGATTAAATTGAGAGTTTGTGCAGACATTTCAAATAGCATATGATTTAGCAGTTTCTCTTTTATTATTTCACCATATGAATCCGCTATAAGCCATATAATAAACAAATAATTTTATTTAATTTCCTTCACCGCGACACGGCCGCCTGTGCTGACCATAGAGTTGTAGACAGTACCAATTGTCCCTCGCGGTTTCACCTGCATGTTACTGCCCTGCTTCCATGGAACGTGATATACATATAAACCTTCCTCATGAATCACTCTATCTATTGCTGAAAACTGCATTAAAATCCGTTGAATAGTTTAAAAGATCTAAGCGAAGAGACAGCGGAAGCGACTTCATTTTATATAGTACTAGCTTTTGCTCGCGACTCCGCCCACGTGATCTGCTTTTTCCGTGATAAAAAGTAGCCTATGTCTTATTCTGATGTATAAGCTATATTATTGTAAAGTGTCATTAAAATCCATTCAGTAGTTTTTACGTGAAAGAGTAACAAACATACATCCATCCATACTTACAAACTTTCGCATGAATAATATTAGTAGGATGTATTATGTACCTGAGCGTGGAGCGTATCTCCTTGGACTTGTTGGTGGTGAGGTTGGTGAGTATGACGGGCACGAGGCGCGGCGAGTGCACGTGCAGCACGATGTAGCGCACGCACACAGTGCCAGCGGACGACACCACCTGTTCACGGGACACCACATTACCTATGTACTGACAAATACCATAGCAGACTTACTCGTGATAAAAAAATATCGATATAATTTGGCATAACAATTGGAACATTGCATTGATAGTCCATAATAAAGCATTTTCTTTTTTATCGAATAAGTAACATGTCGATATTCGATTTTCAACTTTGCACAACACTAAATCTAGCCTTATTTATCACAGCTGAAATTTTGTCTCACTGCAGCATTGTTATTCTCGCTCACGCAAGCCACTTAACACTTATAAGTATGTGATCGATCTTATCGATCGTAATAAACAAGTGATTAAAATTAATGGGTGTAATTTGAAGATGTCCAGATTTTGATAACACGCGATACATAAACACTCAGTGTCATGAGTAACGACTGTTAAATATGACAAAACCTTTCTTTCACACATTGTATATGCATAACCTGGATGCTGAGTTCGATCCTGCGGCACCAGTCCATTCCGCTCCTCGCTAGGTATTGCCACAATAGTATTTTATCCCTCATTTACTTTTTGTGTTAGGTTTATACCAACGTACCTTAGCTGCGTTCTGTATAAGATTGATAAGTTCCTGCAGTATATACAGACTGAATTGTTCCAATTTCGTCTTCAGCACCTTCGCCATGTGAGCTATAGTGATGCAGGCTTCACGCACCACCTGCGAAGGAACAAATTAAAGGGATTATCATCTATCTGGTCTCTATTATGAATATGTACTTTTAAAATGGATGGTAATGATGATAAATCATAGGTGGGATTTCGTTATTACCTCAAACTTATGTTTGAAATCTTTTGAGACTGCAATTATAATGTACATTGTACAGGCGAATATAGGCGAGTGGAAGCATAGATTTAGAATTGTAAAAATTGATATCGATAGTTTAACGGTGTAGAATTTCACGTGGGTAGAGCTGCGAGCGAATGCTATGGTATGCCCAATGCAAGGAAAATACTTCCATTCCTTGCAAGCATTCATCCTTGTTCAGAGCTTTTGTTGGCCTTATCTATGGTAATCTAGTTGCGTTAGCGTTAGTTGCAAAGGAATCGTCGAAATATTATCTAGAAATTTTAATTTTATATCAAACACTGACCTGACTCCTCAAATCCTTGATTACCACCAGGAACGGCACAGAGAAATCCTTCAAATGCGCGGCGAACTCCGTGGGGAACTGCTGGTGGGCGTTCGCTGTTAGCAACGAGCGGATTTTCTTCAACTGGAAATAGATGAAAACATTGTATATTCGTTTTTTTTAAATAACTGGGAATTTAGATGTAAAAGTTGTTTAATAGGATACGTGATAATTTTCAAATGTGGTTTATCGAACGAAATAAAGTTGACATGGTCCTTCGAGCTAGATAGAGTCCACGTGGTCCTTCGAGCCGGATAAAAATTGAAAAGTACATACACATAATGTAATCACGAAACAGTGGCTAAATTTTGAAATTAGATAGTCAACAATGTAACTATGAATATATGCAGTATATTTATGATATTCTATTGTATGTTCTAATTCATTTACCGTAACATTTGTTATTGATAAACACCCGAAATCGTACGTATTCACCCAAGTAACATTATTTGGTTGGTTATCGTGTGCGTACCAACCGTACGATCACAGTGCCTAGCCAGGTTTAATGGTAGATGTGGGTATTACCGCGTCGACCCGTTTCTCCCAGTCGGCGGCGCGGTCGCCGAGCAGCGCGGCGGCGTGCCTGCACAGGTCGTCGAGGCCGCGCGCGCCGTACACGGCGGCCGGGGCGGAGCTCGCGAACGCCGCCTCGAACGCCTCGCACGACACCGCGCCCGCCGACCCCGCCTCGCCGCCTGCGTTACCGCCTCCTGCACTCGACACTGCCGACAACGGTACTGTTAGCGCACGATTCCAATACCCTGTCTGACCCCTATTGGTCTAGTGACGGCGTTTGATGGAAGGATACATGATCAGTACCCGACTGGATAGAGATCATCGTACATGTGGAAAACCCGACATAGTGGTTCTTTCAGAGGTCACCAGCTGGTGGATACATTAACTTCAGGACGGAATAATTTTGCAGATAGTCGAAGGATGTAATGTCTATTAACGTCCGACATATTTGGACTGTGCTATATTTAACATTAGATCCTGTAGCCATGTTTGCCATGTCAGAATAGACAGGCTAATAGTGCACAAGGTGCTGTGTTCAAATTCGAGGCTGAGCAAAGACACCTTATTTTTGAATTTCCGATTTGGAAAATTACATAATATAAGATGTCTATTATCCAATACTGAAATTTATTCCCGATATAGCCATAGGTTTACCATGCATAATACTTGAAGTAATTAAAATATTTTTAAAGTGATTTAATTATTTTTAATTATTACCAATAGGTTTTCTTTAAGAAACAGCTGAGTAACAACAATGTAAGAATAATTATTCCTCTATTTTTTATATTTACATTTAATTCACATTTTTAACTTACCAGTAAAAAACTGTTCACTTACCACTGCCAGCGCTGGTCATCTTAGCGGGTGGTGGCGGTTTCCTGACCGACGGTATGTAAAGCCCGCCCACCGTCCTCTTGGGTGGCTCGCACGCTGTTTGTCCAACGTTTGTGGACGATTGTCGTTTTGGGGATGTTTGTGCCAATGTTTGTGTATGTTGGCCAGTGTAAGAAAGGTGAATTTGCAGAGTTTGAAGCAATTTCAACAGTGAAGTGAATTAGGGTGGTTTGTGATAAGTGTTTGTTTCAAATATGGAACCAATTTGGATTTCACTCAGATTGTGTTTATATAGGAAATATTTTGTAGAAAATGGCACCAAAATATATAGAGATATAAGTTAAAAACTCAAGTCATGTATGTAATCCATTATTACAAAGAAAAATGGAAGGAAAATATTAGAATATTCAAATAGATTGAGTATGATAATTAATTGAAGAGACATTATTTCGAGAGATGTTCATGTATGTCAGTTGCCAAAAATATATGGTGTTGTTACCATGATTTTAGCTCAACAGTGGTTAATAATTTGTGAGAATTTCATGAAATTCATGGTATAGTAAGATTGATATTTGAGAGTATCCAAAATGATATTTATGGTGTTGAAAGAAGGTAGATGAGAGACGATTCCAAATCATGGTGGTTACATGATGGTGTTATGGGTTACGGCCCGTGCGTCCGATGGCCGCCCGATGGTGTGCATGGTGGGGGAGAAATCACACCGTTAGTACATTATAATATGATCACTACTCGCTACGTCTGATGTGTTTGGGTGAAATAAAACTAATTTTAACGGATTTTATCATGGGTCCGACTATGTCCCGACATTTCGAAGGCTTTTCAGCCTTCGTGGTCCCGGGATGGACTGTGGTGTATGTTGTCCCGAAATGTTAATGTTACATTATCTACCATCAATTTGAAAATATTAGGTTTATGGTCCGATCTATGCAGAAGGAGCTCACAGTGTCTTGAGGTCTGGCAGTTGGTCTTTTGGGTTCCGATTTAATTAAGTGTATAATCGGATCCCAGGCTTGTGATAGCTTCCAAACATCTTCTTTATTAAAATTCGGATGTTTTTTAATATCAATAGCCTCGCGTATCATCCTGATAGGAATAGGTGTTAAAAAAAACCGCGATAAAATCGGTTTGAATTAGTTTTATTTCAAAGTGTAACATTCGCGTAAACGTAAGAAATCATTGTGTTTGTATAGGAGATGCCGAAAATTAATAATTGTCTAGCTACACCAAATGTCCTATATTTTGTATATTTCAGACATGGATTCAAGGATGAGCTGCGGTTGCTCGTCGCTAACCCACCCCTCGTTTTACCGAAGAAAACACGATTCTTTCCACACACGACTTTATCCCTACATAATGTACGATTGACATTGGTATGAGCCAAAAAAACTTTTTTTTCTTAGTTACCATGAAAATATCTGAGATGACAAAAAAATCTTAGTAAAGTTTGAGCTCTTAATATAAATAAATAATATTAAGAGGTGACGATTTTCCATTACCCATTTAAATAACTCAGGAAATTTGTTTTTTTTTTCTTTGGATTTTTAATGTACCCAAACGAATAATTGTCAAGTGAGAATCAAAATCTGTACTGGTAGAAAATTTTACCATGTACAAAAAAGGTCTGAAATGATTTTTGGCTGAGGCGACTCATTTAAAAGTTATTCGAGGTTAAAGTCCAACCTCAAATCGTAAAAAAATAATTTTTATAATTTTTATACTCTTATCACAAAATAAATATTTTTTTTTGGCCCACCCTAATAGTCATATAGGGCTTTACTTATAAACGTTACTCAAGCATTGATTTGTTACACTCTTTTGTCCTTCTCTGTCAATACAATTTATAAGTAGTTGGAAAGAGACGAAAATAGTGTAACTAAGCAGTGCTTATAAAGTTTATAAGTAACGCCCATAGTGTTACAACTACCAAAATTTTAGTAAGCATTAAAGACGAGATGAAAATATATAGCATAGTGATCTACAATGAGTAACATACTCTACAAGTAGTAATTGTGTTTATTTGTATGTGGATTAAAAGTTAGTTGACTGACCCGGCGTGGATGCCCCGGAACTGTCACCCTCCCTTGGCTTGCCGGATGTGGGGATAGTCATGGTTCTCTTCACGGTCCGGGATACGAAGTCGGGCTCGTCGGCGCCCGCTGTTGCAAGCACAATTTCACATTTATGAATCTTCAACTCAACATACAAGTTTGTCATATAGCTAAAAAATACGAGCCATTGCCCTCGGCTCCAAATGCGTGAATGTGTCGTTTAACAGGTTAAAAAGTAGCCTACACCTAAATCCAGGTCATGGTCCATCTACATGTTAAGTGCCAACTTTCATATTTTTTTTATAGCAACGGCCGGCTAACGAGCAAGTGGGATCTGATGGTAAGTGATCTCCACCGCCCACGTACGCTCACAATACCAGAAGAATGTGTGAATGAGTGAGTGGTACAACCACGCTGTAGACAGTTTCGTCTACAGCATGAATATGCCAGCTCGACCGGGTCGTTACCACTGTCTCACAGAAAACCGACGTAAAGTGAGTGTGATATCCGGAAACCCCAAATCCCCCTCCCCTTCGCAATCCCTTAACTATATCTTCCCTTTAAGATAGGCAACGCGCCTATATACTCACACGCTAGAGTTTTATCCTATCGCTTTTATTGAAGTACAAAAGAAAAGTATACCCATACTTAACTAGTGGAAGCAAACATTCTAAACTAGTGGAAGCAAGGAACATGGAGTTATGCGTATCCTCACCGGTGGGCAGCAGGAGACCAGCCTCTCTAGCTTCGTCGAACTTCTGCTCCAACAACGCCAGCTTCTGTGCCGGCAGCAACTCTTTCTTTTTCAAGTCCTGTCTAAGTCTCTCACCTGCAAACAAGATATAATCAGTTAACATGTGTTTCGATTTTATTTTATACCACCTGACGACAAGACGAGCAGGTCGCTCGCCTGAAATAACACTCGTAAACTTGAATTACAAAGTACTGTATACTGCGCCGAGATCCACCAGATACATATTATGATGTTTAGACACATAATGCCAAGTAATTTTATGGGCTTTAATGTTTCTCAAACCAGAACTCTACCGTGCTTACACAGTTGCTTGACGGTAGTTAAGTTCAATTCTATAATCGTGTGTGGGGACGCGCGCATGTGTGCGTGTGTGCGTGCACGCGTACGTAAGTGCGTGCGTTGATGTATATGTGCGTGTGCGTGCGCGTACTTGCGTGCGTGGGTGTATGTGTGCGTGCGCGTGTATACTCACCGACGTGTCTGTACACATCGACCAGCAGTTGCACGGCGGCGTCCCTGACGGCACTGCTGGGGTCGCCGACCAGCCCCGCCAGGTTGGGCACGGCGGCACGCAGCTGCAGCTCCGCCGCGCCGTGACTGCACACAACACATTCACTATTAATCTCATTCACTATATTCACCTCATTGGGCTAGCGGCAGTCGCGTATGGCTGACATGGAGGCTCGCCACAAATTACATAATGGTGCCATCTTTAGCGTATGTACTTGGTTGGTGGTATATATTCATATCCGCTTGGATAACAACCACCGTTAAAACACATAGTGTTAAACCATGCCATAGTGATCCACACACCCTGTATGGATCGCGTTTCCGGATGAGCCAGTGTATATCGGGTTCTCCCGAGGGGCTTGATTGGAGCAGGTATAGTGGTAAATCCTTGTATTCTCTGCCTGTATCGATGATCCGTCTGTCCTGTCGTATATCCCTCGATTTTCTCTTCCCTCTTCGGAGTGTGAAGAAGCATTTACACAGACCGGCATCATTCTGGTGACCATCGATAAACTCATTGTTTGTCGGTTGTCGCTGGGTTTTTCGACTGCACTGCGCTTACCATCAAGTGTAGTGCAGTCACTTTGCCAGATAAAAAAATTGTAGCTATGTATGCATAATATACTCACGTGTCCAGCAGTGCCTGTATACATCTCACGGCGTCCTCCCTGGCGTGCGGCGCCTTGTGCGCGAGCGCGGGGGTGAGGCGCGCGAGCAGGGCGCGGGGAGGGGCCGCGCGGGACGAACCCAACGCGCACACGCACGCACGCGCCCAGTGACGCACGCCTTCTTTTGTGTCGGCCAATCTATACACGTAAAACTAGTGTTCTAAAACTATTTTCAAGGTAAAGCAGGAAAATAGTGCAAGCTGGTTAGCTTAATTGCGACCCTTAAACTACATTTAGCCACTAAGCGTGTTTAATGGTGCTGCCACGCCGCTGTTATAAAATGTTTACAAACATTTTCTAACATTAAACATTTACTAACATTATCTAACATTGTGATAAAAAGTATCAAATTTTTGTTAACAAATGTTTAATAATGTTTTGTAAACATTTTATAACAGTGGTGTGGCAGCACCATAAGAAACGTCAAACCGCATTTTTACCGATGTAATTTTATATTTTAAGCCGAAACTTATTTTATTGTGGGGCAGGATCTGAATATGAAGCCACCGACACAATATATTTTATATGCAGTGTGGTTTGCTATGAGGATAACCTAAACTCTGACGACGGATATAATGCGAAGGCGTTTATTGTTTGACACGGCGACTGGACCGATCACTCCGTTCCTTATAGAATAAAAGTGCAAAAATGTTCAGAACCAGTAAGGTTCTTACCTATCAATGATGTGGGGTAGTACAGTGGGCACGAAATGTGAGAAATCCGGCCCCATGCGCTCAGCAAGCGCTGTCATCACCTCCAGAGCATTTTGGGCCACCTGAAACATTAACAACACGTAAATATTTTTTTTTTTCTTCGCGCCGGAAATCAGTTTACGGTGTCTTCTGTATCCTGGGGGAGGAGGGATGATCATACCAAACTCACCTGCTTTCCGGCCCGGTTGTCCTTACCCGAACGACAGCTGGATCGGGTCCCTAACCAAGGTCTACAAAAACCCCGTGGTGGCTTTCTCCGGCGCAATTGCGGCGGTCCCGGGAGTTCCTGAATGTTTGCTACCGGAAACACTCCTGCGTTGTGCGGCTTTTCAGCCCATCTCTTTAGATGTGAATTATAATGACAGGTTTTCCGCCCATCACCTTATGTCATAGCAGAAGACTGGATTGCAGTCAATTCAATCTTCTGCATGCGTTTGTACACACAAATCGGTCAGTTGGTGGTATCGGCGCCACCCATAAAGACTCGTGCCAGCCCTAGATAAAACTGGGTACATGGGTCTAAGGTGTACCATGAGATAAAATCCAAACACTCTATAGAGCTAGCGCTTTCGGTCATCTGTACCATCATCGATTTGAAAACAAAAGACTATTGCATCTTATTTGTCGGCTCTGGGCCGGAGATGTTACTGTTACACTCCAATGTTATACAATTCTATAAAGAATATATTTTTATCGTATTTCTGGTCCAGTTGTTGCGTATTTAGGTAAGGTTACGGGTGCAAATCCCCAATCAGCTAATCATAATTTATGGAGTTATTAGATGCGATAAAATCATACAGATCAGGATGAATGCCCGGTATGGTGAACGGGCTGGCCCCAATCACATAACAATGATAATAAGTTCGGCGAAACGTGGATACAATAGTAGATCCTTTACTTATCCCTTCGAAGATATGGGCGTCAGCTTACGTACCTCATTAGTGATCACGTCACGAATAAAAATGCCGAGCGCTATCCTATCCATAGCTCCGTGATTCCCTTCACCAATGCCAACTCATCATCTTCACAAACATCCAATATTTGAGCAAGCAATTTAACGTTTGCAATCGAAACGTATCGTGTAACAGACCAACAACCAATATTCGCCAGAATGTTGGTCGCCCACAATCGGTCGAACGCGTCCACGACACACTTCTTACGTGAAACAATGAACGTATAGACGACGGGACTGGTTAGAGCGCTAGAGACCAGTGAATAATACTGACATAATATCTAAGCAACACGACCATATTGCTACGGCGCACTTATTACGTACAAGATTGGGTGTGTAAGCGATCGCAGATGTGACTGAATCTCGCAATTAATGTGACTTATAGCTAAGATTGAAGAGAATTTTTTGCTGGTGATAGGATATTCATAATATATAAACGCAAATGAGAGTCTAGAAAGTGATATTTTGATAAGAAAAGTAGAGGGCAGGCGCTCTCGAGGTAGATCAACGGCTAAATGGAGTGAACAAGTCACTAAACCCCTGCAACTTAAACTGCAATATGCAATTCACATCGCCGGTTACAGAACCAATAATTGGAGAGCCCTTATATCTTCGGCCTGCCGCTTGTTCTGTCACGGGCCTCTCGATTTGCTTCTTCCCTGTAGAGGGCTTTGGAGTATGAAGAGGCATTTGGGCCGGCATGATTCTGGTGACCACCGATGGACTGATTGTTTGTCGGGGATCTCTTCTTTTTCTTGGACTGCGCTGGCTTACCATCAGGTCTAGTGCAGTCACTTTGCCGTGGTCGGATAAAGAGAAACAAAAAAAAAGGCTGTAGCATTAAAAAATATGTCAAGTTAATTATATTTCGACAACAAAATTAAATCATATAAGTGTATGTGTTGTTCAGAATACGCGCATGCGCAATGAAGCGCGTCACGGCAACGTCTCGCGCTAAACAGACTGTGATGATGGCTCCTGACGCGTCACGGATCGACGGCACATCCAGAACGAAACGGGCCACATAACATCACACGCTTGACTGCACAAAAACCACAAATTTAACATGTATCAATTTTTATATGTCAATGTTTCCCAGTTCATTCTTTCTTTATCGAATGGCTAGTGCTAAAATGTTTAAGCCAGCCGAAGGCCTCCGTCTTGGCTTAAACGACTGCTGTCAGTTGATAATCAGAACCGCATTTTTACGTGTCCTCAGTTGAAATATCACTAAGCGTTCACCCACCCATACACTCGTCTCGTAAGAGTTGTTCAACTCGCTAATCGATTACCGAATCAGTGAATGCACCTGGATGTAAACGGTTCCCGGGTTAAGAATAGAAATACGTTCTGCCGTGGATGTCGTTAAACTAGATTAAGAAACAATGTCGAGTTATAGGAGAGAATAGCGTAGAATTTTGCCAGCATTCAACAGCATTCTAAATATTATATTACCAAGGTACCATTCCCAATTCCTTAATGATCTCTTTGCTCTAAGGACAAACCGCCCATGATTCTTCTGGTATTGTATTGTTATGGTACGCTACATGGGCGGTGGACAGCACTTGCTATCAGGTGACCTACTTGCTCGTTAGCCGGTCTAGGGTCTACAAAAATAACCTACCCTGCCTAAACTACTAAAGATGTGAAGTTAGGTAGAGAGGCGCGACGCGTCGTCGCGGATATTGTTTTCAATATTAAACAGTGATCGGATGGCGGTTGCACTTCGACCCGGCGAAGTTATTTTACGCGTCAGATCATATAGGTAGTTGGTGCAGTAAGTCATTACTACATACGCACTCACGCCTGTAATCTCCCAACAGACAGACAATACCCCCGCATTGTGCCGAGCGTACTTTCATCCCATGATGTGATGGGGGTGTCTATCGCCATACCGGGCACAATTCTAGACTCCGGACTGGTACTGAGCAATTCATGATGGAAAATCCCAATATCACTATACGACCTGTGGATCGAACCCGAGACACAGCACAGCAGTCGTACCGCGTACGCAATACAGCTGCGCCACCGAGACAGTCTGTAGAGAACATACTACGTACCTTAAAGTTCCCGCCGTTGAGCCACGCCACTAAGGCGTCCAACAGCTGAGCGGCGAGATCGTTCGGTATGTCCGGCTCGCGCCGCACCAGCGCCGTGAGCTGCTCCCCGAGCTGCTGCCGCAGACGCAGGTCCGGCCGGCTGAGCAGCGGCAGGGCGACCTCCAGCGACGCCGGTTGCGGGTAGTGCGCCATCTACACATCAATACAAGTTCCTAGTCACGCTGTACACAATCTTGTCTATAGCACGAACCGGTGTCTCACATGAAACTGAAGTCAACTGAGGCCCAAATCACCCCACCTCTTCCCAGTCCTTTAAAGGTCGTCAACACATCCGTGATTATTTTAATATTCTGGTTGTTTAGGGGCACTGATCATTTAGCAGGTGACAATAAATAAGAACCTATAACCCGAAGATGGCAGCGCCACTTACCGGGTCCAATTGTGAATCTAAACTATCCAGGGACTCACTCAAACACAGAAAAAGCCATCCAACTTTTTAGGAGTTTTTGCGAGACTAACGAAAGAAAATTGATCTTTATTTATATAAGAAGAAGAAATGATAATATGATAATAATTTATGATGATAATTTATTTGATTGAATGATGAGACGAGACAAGCGCTCGCCTGATAGTAAGTACCACGCTTGCCCATAAACAAAAGCAACACCTCACAGAACTTTGAATTACATAGCACTGCATGGCACTGAAGTGGGCTCGTCACCCCGAGACATACGCTGTTAAGTCTCAGTCCCAGTAACATGGAGACCGTTTTGCTTCCCTTTGCTTGCAATGTTTATATTATATACAAACTCACCGTTTACTTCAAATATATAGACGTTGTTTCCAGATTGTCAGTGCGAACTGCCGAAGACCTCTGCCAGTACAATGTCATTTCAGAGGGTCGGGGCGCACAGTCCAGAGGATCGGGGGTTACACACAGTAGTTGAACACTCACACAACACTACACACTACACATATCACAGACAGATGATGATATTCATTCCGCACTGGCACAGTCTTCGTCACATGGTTTCCGGGTGGTTTGATGGCTGTGAACAAAGAAAAAGGGATATTAAAAACTGGTTTTAAATTAGAGTACGTACTAAAAGTTTTTGAAGTGGTTTAGACACGCTGTACACAGTTTTGTCTACAGTATAAATGGGCCGGCTCGATGGGGACGGTATCAGCGTGCAGTAGCGGCTGGCTGGCCCAAATCCCCTTTCGCATTCTCCATTAGTCTCCTTTAAGGTCGGCGACGTGTTCATGATTCTGATGGTAAAGTGTGTGTTCATGGACGGTGGAGATCATCATCCGGTGACCCACTTATTCGTTTGTTGACTTATGTTGTATATAAAAATCTTCGTTTTTAAACATAAGAATATGCAAACAATGTCCGGTTTCCTGCACCTCGTCAGACATATAAGATAACATCATAATCATAAATTATTATTAATGTGAAAGTTTGGATGTCTGTGAGTTGGTGAATTTGGATGTTTGTTATTCAATCTCGCCTTAACATTTAGACGGTTTTTAACATTTGAAATTTGACACACAGGTAGAGTATGACCTGGATTAGGATTTAGGATATAGGTTACTTTTTATCCCGCAAAAGGTCGTTCACGCGGACGGAGCCGCGAGCAAAAACATCTCCTTTGTTTTTTAACGAACATTGCTGAAGCGCATAATTGAAATCGTAGTACCTTCACTTAAGTTTTTATTACTAGGTGGTAGGTGTGTCATATACAAGAATTGATCTCGGTAGATTTGCCTATTTCGGCCGCCAGTAGCGATTCCCGAACCGAGACAAATGTTTGTGTAATCCACAAATATTTGTTCGAATTCGAGTGAACTAATTACTATTTTTTTTATCCGAGTACGTCATAGTGACAGCACTTCCAAAATAACCAGCGACCACCGACAAATATATAATGAATTTACAGGTGGTCATCAATATCATAGAATCATGCCAGCCTGTATAAATATTTCTTCACACTTCGAAGAGGGAAGAAGCCAATCGAGCTGCGACAGGACGGATGACCGATGCTGGCACAAGGATACAAGGATGTACCTCTATACCCCAATCAACCATCAAGTTATGTCGCAAGCCCCCGGGAGAATCGGATATACTCTAGCTGATCGGGGAATTCGATCCACACAAGGTGTGTGGGTCACTATGGCAGGTTTTCGATAAAATTTGACTGAATCTAAATGATGTTATGACATTTAATGATTCAATAAATGATTTGATTTGCCTTACAAGGCAATAAAAAAAACATCATATCAAATATGTATACAAGCATTAACCGACAATGCACATGAGTGGAGACCTTATAAACAGATCCATAAAGAATCTCATCAAACGACTTCCTATACATTGGATATAAATACACTTCGGATGTGTACGGATCGCACGCAACATTATCTTCGATACGGCCGACTTATTGCCTTTAAACAATCGTCTACTCTATATATAGAGCTATGATGCGAAAACGACGCGACGCACAGAGAGCCTGTAGTGTGCATTGAACAAAATCAAAATCTTTATTCATCATGTAGGCTAAGAAAGCGCTTATGACAGGTCAAGTACAGAACATTTATCATTAATAAGACTAACTTAAAATTAAGGGAACTTTGGAATAACCGCCGCGCTATATGCTGGCAGGAAAAGGCACACCAACAAGCATGGGAAAAGGGAGGACATCCTTAAATGAAGGGGTTCACGGACTAGGAGGATATGGAAATCGGGACAACGACTACTTCCTTGGTCGTGTCGGTCTTTAAAAATATGTTGGCTAGGTTTATGAAGGCTTAAAATAGCCTTTGTGGCGCAGTGACTTTTTTTATGAGCGCGAATGTCTAAACGATCAACGTTTGCCTGATGGTAAGCACCACGCCTGCCCAATAACAGAACCAACACCACAAAGAACTATGTATGAATTACATAGTATCGCATGCGCTCGTAACTTTGAGACATTTTTTGATAGCATAGTTCGACAAACGAGCAAGTGGGTCACCTGTTGGTAAGAGATCTCCACCGCTCATGTACGCCCACAATACCAAAAGAATTATGGGTTCGTTTCGTACGGTGAGTGAGATGTCCGGAGGCCTAGATCTTCCCTCCTTACCAATTGGCTTACTGATTTGGCTTGTAGCTTTTACGACCGGCCGCCTGCCTGACATCTCCTCTGGGGGCAAAACACCCAGACCCGAAACAAATGGATATGGACACCACAAACATTTGTCTCGGTGAGGGAATCGAATCCACTGCCTCTCGATTCACAGTCGGCTATTCGCCCACTGCGCCATGGAGGCTGAAATTAAATAAAAAAGATTACATGCCCAAAAAAAACCTAAACCACGCCAAAATTCTAAGACACGCCCGCGCAACGTCGCCTCGGCCTACAATCTACCAGGCGATAAGATTTCGGACATCAAAAATACATTAACAAACGATTATTTAGAAACCCACATTGTACACAGATAACATTTCATAAAGACAATGTTCTTATACTGTTATCGGTAAACAAATTGCTGTGTGTTTCGCTTACAATAGAGTAGGGGAGAATTGATTGTTTTTACCCGTCGAAAATTTTATGGAATGAAATTATGGAAGTTATGACGTTCCGACAAAGAAACACCTTTGAAACATAATATATAGAGATACTAGCTGTTTCTCGCGGTTTCACCTGCATGTTGCTGCCCTGTTCCCGTGGGTTATAACGTGATATACACATAAACCTTCCTCATGAGTCACTCTATCTATTGCTGAAAACTGCATTATAATCCTTTGAATAGTTTAAAAGATCTAAGCGAACAGACAGCGGAAGGGTCTACATTTTATAATATGTAGAGATTATGAAGTGAAGAATTATGGACCAATTTGACGTCAATCATACCATAACTAGTGTAATGAATGTACCACGCAGTGCAGCGGAAGCTGGTCATTAATTTATTACTCCTTACAAATCCCCACGGTAGAGCCATTGTTGAAACCAATGTCAAATCGACAATCGTATCTACGATATGAACACGATGTCCGGCTCGAAGGACCACAAGTAACAAACATTTGTTTATACTAACAGGTAACAAGCAAATAGGTTATATGATTGCAAATTCTACCACAGTCTAATGACATTAGCGTTAGGCCATCAACAATATGATGAACTGACCGCCATTTTGTGCAAAGTAATAGTTTTAGCTTAAATGTTCTTTAATACTTTTTATTTTCGTATTCAAACTGTGTTGCATCAAATAAATCCTTTTTTTTTCTTTTTTTTTTAACCTTCAATGACTGAGGACTCGTTGTTGTCTTGCTTAATGTTAAGGAACGTTTTAGCGATTGTAGGATGGTGCTTTGAAGGTCTCATTAGGCATCCAACAAGTTATAAAACCGATAATTATTATCACATAAATACTTGTCTTGATGCGAGAGTTGAACTCGTGCCCTCTCGCTTCACAGCCTGCTAAGCGCCCACTGCGCTACCGAAGCTGCCAATTAGTTGTAAACAAAATTATAAAAGGAATATCCACATAAATTGACATTTTTTTATTTATACTGGTCGGCATGATTCTGGTGACCACTGATAAAGTCATTGTTTGTTGGTGGTCGCTAGTTTTTGGACTGCACTACGCTTACATCAGGTGTAGTGCAGTCACCGTGCCGTTCGCCGTGCTCAGATGAAAAAAAAACTGGAAGATTAACATGTAAAATTTAACGTAATTGTTATTATCGATAATATTTAGATATTGCTTTCTGGAACACATGTTTTGGGTTATAATTATTGTCCATCAAATGTGTTATCTCATAATGTGAATGCATACATGATTGTAACCTGTTTTGTGTTTAATAAATAAAATAAATAAACGCGCGGCGTGATCCCATGTCGTGGAATGTGATCCGAGAGTTATTTTTGCAAGGATTACTTAATATCTTGATTGTATAATTTTAATTGATTAAATCAGCGACAGCTCAGTGAGGAGTGGTACGGACCGTCGAGACGAAATTTTATGTTCTTTTTATGGACAGGTGGCGCTTACCATCAGGCGAGCGCCTTGTTCGTCTCGTCATTCAATCAAATAAAAAAATTAAGTGTGTATTAATTGTTAATTATAGCCTACTTTAACGGTGAAGGAAACATTGTGACGAAACCTGCATACCTGACAAGTTCGTCATAACAATTTCGAAGGTATGTGAAGGCTGCCAAGCATTAGGTCAGTGTGGTGTAAGGCCTAGTCCCTCTCATTCAGTAGGGGAGACCCGTGCCCAGCAGTGTCACATGTATAATACAGGGCTAGTATTATAATTATACACTCCTTTGCAAAAAAAACGGGCGGGTTTGATTTTTTAACATTATTGGTAATAATTTAGTTCTTCAGAGGTTTTAATAGCCAAACTATGTTACTGGCACTTAATAAAGAGTCTGGGTATGAAAAAAAGTTCATTCCAAATTCAAAACTTTTGTTTTTTAAATTATTAATCCCTTTTTCATTTTGTGACACTTTTCGCGGGTTTGCGGTTAAAAGGTTATCAAGCAACTAAAAGTAACTTTTCGTTATTTTTAGTACAACAATTTATGTTTATCGCATAATTCTGCCTTATTGTGACTTAAAACAGATATCTTTGTGTCTATCGTAATGGCAGAAAAAGCAATGAGAGCTAGTAAAATTATAGCGCTGCTGGAAGAGGGGTGTAGCCAATGTTACGTCTCACAGCGGTTAAACGTGAGTCGTTCAACCGTACAAAGAACCTGGACTCGATACCAAGAGACAGGTTCCGTTCAGAGAAGGCAAGGTTCTGGGAGAAAACGTTGCACACAGCCGCGAGACGATCGCTTTTTAGTGACTCAGGCGCTGAGGAACCGCAAATGCAGTTACATAGACCTCAAAAGAAACCTTGAAGAGGTACGAGGAGCACAAGTTAGCCTATGGACTGTGAGGAGAAGACTTTTAGCTGCTGATATACGTAGTCGACGACCAGCGCGGGCCCCCAAGTTACTCCGTGAGCACCGGATTGCGCGGTTGAGGTTCGCTAGAAATTGCCTATCTTGGACACCAGGTAACTGGAGTAGCGTACTCTTCTCCGATGAGGCTCGAATTTGTCTGCATGGTGAGGACCGACGTCGGCGAGTGTTACGAAGACCAGGGGAACGCTATGCCGATGTGTGTTTTGAAGAAATCACCCCTTATGGTGGAGGGTCCGTTATGTTTTGGGCGGGCGTAACTTCCAACTATCGTACCGAGATAGTATTCATAGAAAATGGCTCACTAAATGCGCATAGGTACATAACAGAAATCCTTTCTCAAAATGCACAACCCGCACTGACTGTAATTGGTGAAGATGCCATTTACATGGACGATAATGCTCGGGCCCACCGTTCTGGCGACGTAGATGCTTATATGCAAGAGGTCGGTATTCGTCGTTTGGATTGGCCAGCGCGGAGCCCCGACCTTAACCCCATTGAGCACGTTTGGGACCTCCTAAAAAGGCGAGTACGATCTGTCCAACCACCTCCACAAAACATCAGAGAGCTTAAACGTGTAATCTCGACTGAGTGGGAACACATTCCACAGGACACCATCAAAAGCCTGGTGGGAAGCATGCCAAGACGATTACATGCCGTAATCGCTGCAAGAGGAGGTCATACTCGTTATTAATTTTTATTTTTTAATGTCTCTTTTATTAAAATACCATAAAAATACTCGTAGTCTTAATTTCATTATACCCATAAAAATGTCCATTTTAACACGGCTCTCTGTTTACATTGACTAAAACACCGATACCAGGATAAAAGTGTTAAAAAACTAGATTCTCATTGATAATAAGAAATTTCTAGTCATCCAAGCTAATGACATACTAAAAATATAATAATATTTACCCATAGAAAAGCTAAGGTAAAGTGTGTGTGTAAGGTGCCCGTTTTTTTTGCAAAGGAGTTTAGTTTAAAAGTTTGCTGTGTGATTGCCTTCAAGTAAACAATATTGAAGACAGTCTCTGGATGAAAACCGCCGCGCCGTGTAGTGCCATGCAGTGTTTTATTATTCAACTAGCTTTTCCTCGCAGCTCCGCCCGCGTGAATGTATTTTTGCAGGGCGAAATACGAATAGCCTATGCCCCCTAATCCTGGTCATGGACGTTTCACATAAATCCCATCTGCCGTTAAACCGTGACTTATTAACAAACATAAAAATTCTCAAACTTATAGCTTAGAGTGGTAGAGCCATGCTGTAGACAGTTTTGTCTACATCATGAATGGGCCGGCTCGGCCGCTTCGTTACCACTGTCTCACAGAAAAACAACATAAAGTAGCGGCTTGCTGCTGCATTTCGTACGGTGAGTGAGATATCCGGAGGCCCCATTCCCCTTCCCCTTCCCAATCCTTTAATTATCCCTTCCCTTTAAGGTTGGCCACGCGCCTATTATTCTTCTATTATGGGCGTACATGGGCGGTGGAGATTACTTACCATCAGGTGACCCACTTGCTCGTTTTCCCGTCTATGCTATAAAAAAAATCCAATCATTCACATTTACATCATGACTGTTGGTAGAAAGCTCTCATCAGTGTTCATTCTGTTTAAGGTCAGGCGTGACGCTTACCATCAGCCGACTGACGTGCTCATCTTCTTATTAAGGCGAATAAAAAAAAAAACATCAAATTTCAACAAGACCAAGGTCGTACGCTCCCAGAATATGCTGTAATAATGTCAATAAGTGGTGAAGCTGATAACCCCACACTGCAGCGACTAATGGGATGACATCACGACTCGACGGTCATTTTCTTATCAACAACAACAACTACATTTAGCGCCGATACCGTTTGCGGTATAATTTTCTTTAGCACGCACGGCATAGTGACTGCACTACACCTGACGGTAAGCACAGTCCAATAAAACCAGCGATCACCGACAAACAATGAGTTTATCGGTGGTCACCAGAAACATGCTGGTCTGTATAAATGCTTCTTCACGTTCTGGATTCTAATTTAAAAAATAGGTGATATTACTAAAATGGTTTCTTTAACAATATATCATCAGCCCTGTCCCAGTGTTGGGCACGCACTCCTCTAATAATAAAAGGGTTAGGCTTAATGCCATAGACAAACAAAGATTTGAATTTTCAATATCGCCCCTCCTCTTTTTAACTGGCTTCAAAAAAAGAGGAGGTTCTTAATTCATACCATAGCTATACATAAACCAAAATAACAATTAACAAAATAAATTTTAATTATCTGGCAGGCATTGACTCCAAAGACATCTATAGAAAATGTTATTTTTGGACTGTTCTGTGTTATTTTCTTTTAAGTCAGTTTAAGAGTTTTGTTAAAACTTATTTTTGCGTTATCTAAACTAATATTATAAAGAGGAAAGATTTGATTGTTTGCATTGAATAGGCGCTGAAACTACTGGACCGATTAGAAAAATTCTTTCACCATTACAATCCCACATTATCCCTGATGAACATGGGCGATATCGATAATATAACGGTGCAATTTCAAGCGGGCGGAGCCGCGAGCGAATAGTAGTGGGTTATAAAGGACAATAACAGTGAACAAATTTGTAATGCATCATTATTTTTTATAGGGTGACTGGTAGGGACAGCCTTGAAGCAGTTGAAATGCGTGTTTAATACTTTACACTCATTTATGGATTGAATACATTTCTATATAGGATACAGAGTGAGTCACATAATGAATAAAACACTGACACCTGGTTTGAAAAATTTACCTTGTCTGATCTAATATGTGAACAAACTTCAATTTATTTACTTGCCTCATAGTAATATACTTATGTCTAAAGGTATATCAAGGGGGTAGGCAGGGTTATTAAGTGACACTACAACCCTGACACACTTCTTCCACACTCTTATCTCATACATTTTAGCATCGTATTTCTATATTTCTTTCATATAATACATTATAATTAGTAACATTTACTGAGTAGACGAACGTCATAAGCGTGTGGGTAGATATTCGAGCCCAAAATACATTTAATCCTATTAACTGAAAATCCTTATAAGTGCATACTACCGGAAATTAAGAACATATTATAGATAGGTATAATTAGTTTTTCCTTAACTGACTTAAAATGTAAACAAGCATTTTACTTCCGTTATGTATAGATACAGGCATGAAATTATATTATTATGCGTCATGTTATGTAAATTAGACCATCCACATACAAATACTATGTAATGAATGATCGCTATACTCTTTAGCTATCAATCAAGTAAATACATACCTTATAAAATTAGTTTCATACTATGATATGCTGGTGGTAGGATATTCATATCCGCCCGCATAGTGACCACCATACATATGGTGTTAAAACCTGCCATAGTAACACACGCACCATGTGTGGATTGGGTTCCAGGATCAGCCAGTGTATATCTGGTTCTTCCGAGGGACTTGCAACAGAACTTGATGGCTGTTTGGGGGTGGGGTACTTAAGAGGGAAGAAGTATTTATACAGGCCGGCATGACTCTGGTGACCACCAATAAACTATTGTTTGTAGGTGGTTGCTGGTTTTTGGGACTGCACTACGCTTACCATCAGGTATAGTGCAGTCACTTTGCCGTGTTTGGCAAAAAAACCCTAGATCAAATAGCCATGTGTAATAGTATAAAAAAAGACCACATGCTCCAATGACCCACAAACATGTCTACATAATTTTATACTCACTGACTATATCCTATAGAGATTGCGGAAAAGTATTTTCCCACAATTTCAAACTCTTTAATGTAACAAAGAAAGCTATGTGATGGGAACATGCACAAAAGTACATATCCAATGTGTTATTCATTGAAAATGTTCAAAATAGAATAAATTTGTGGCACAGTATTATGACAGTTGTAAAGTTTTCATGAAATCTCATAACTATTGACAAATACGTGTGAAAGAACTATAGTAGTTTATAGTATTTTACAGAAAATAAAAAACATAAACTCCTAACCTTTTCCTGTTTATATATATTTGAGACTGTAATATTTGTTAAATCGAACTTGCAAATGTTTCAAACATTGAAGTCCCTAAGACATAACAAAGAAATATGTGCAATTCCACACAGTACGGCACTATTTTCAAAAAAAAATCTAGGTATTTTTTTCTAGGTAGGTAGGCACCTAAAATTTTTAATAAAATACCGAAATGTATAAAAGATATTGAAAACTTGAACGACTTTAAAAAAGCTTTATTTACATTAATGTGCACAAAAACTTACTATAAAGTGAACGAATTCTTATCCGACAAATTTAATAATTAGCTTGTTCGCATTGTTTTTTAATTATATTTAGTTTTATTCTTTTGTGTTAACCTATTTGTTTAACATTTGTACGCCTTTGATGGCAAAACATAGCGATCAATAATTATTTTAGCTAACATACCTATAACCTATGTTTTTACAAATAAACTATTTTGAATTTGAATTTGAAAATAATAGGAAAAAGAAACCCTTGTACACAACAGTCATACACTTCATTTGACATACAGTCAAAATCATTTGTTCATTCATCAGTCAAATTACAAATTACATTTATATACAAAGGTGTTAAACAGAACAAAAAGAACATAGTTGAAATTGATAAGACAATTGGAATCTAGTTAGATTATAATTTCCACTTAAGACTGCTACCACAGGGTGGTAAGTGACTTTAATTTTGTCTTGCATAAAGTTGGTAGTAATTTTTATCAGCAAATTTTTTGGTATACTGGTCTATTCATATAGTTTTCTTACTATTTTTGGCTTCTGCACTAAGCTCGAAAAATATTGGTTTACATGTGTATCGGGACCATAAGTCCAGTGTATATGATACAGATTAAGCTGGTGTAGTCAAGGCTTGGTTTATTTTTGCCTAGATCGGCAAAATGACTGCTACATCTGGTGGTGATAGCAGTATCCACTAATAGTGCAACCAATGACATACTAATTAAGTGTCATAGATTACCATAGGTTTAATTTATTTATAAACTCTGTATTGTATATCTTAACATGTAAGGGAATTAAACATATAAAATAAACTAAAATATTAAAAGAAGTACAAATGTAAAGTCCTATCGCTTACTGTGATATCTTCCAGACAATCTTTGGATGAACTGGTTTTAACAGGAGCAAGAGTGGGTGACAGCCAATAACAAAGGATTATGTCGGCCTGTGTATTGCTTCTTCACATTCCATTTAGAGGATGTAGGAAGTGAAAACACGTGTCAGAAAACTATTCGACAGCTTAATGGTCTGGCAGAAGTGATATTTTATGAACTTTTTATTTCAAAATGATTTCATACGTTTACGCGAATATTACTCATTGAAATAAAACTAATTTCAACGGGTTTTATCACGGTTTTTTATTAATTTTAATTTCAAGTCAAAATGTGGCCATTAGATGAATTTGTTTATTTACCTTCTAGTACTGGGGCATGAGTTTAACATGTAATGAAATCATTACATGTTACATAGTCTACATTATTATACTCTGCTGATATACAAATTAGCCTTAGTAATCCTCCCACCAGCATAGGACAGCGAGGCAAGTTGTTGATCCAAACCCTTTCAAAGATAAGAGGCTTTTGTCTTGTCGTCAGGCACACTCACACAAATATGATGTCAAAGATGTATGGAAGCAAAGCAGTCATATAAGGAAATATTTGCTGTTGCAAATATCTCCTGGGATGGTTCCCAGTACCCTTAAGTTCCACAGCTACAGGGTGACTGTTCATACATCTTGTTAGAATATTATTATCACTGATCACATAATAAAAAACCCTCAACATTCTCTGCAGCACCTTTTTTGAAACACGTACAGTTTTATGGTCGCGAGAAACATCGAGAGGTCTCGCCTCTACGGACAAGTTCTGGCACCGAACTATCGCGTCGACATTCCGTACACAAAAGAAGTGAAAACTTTATTAGGATTTTTACGGTCCGTATGTAAGTTTTATCCTCTATGTACGAATATAGTGCGTCAGACCGTCATGATGTCATCGTTAGCGAGCAATTTAAACCATTTAGATAAACGTATCAACATGGGAGACTCGACAAATAAACAAGCGTTGTACACCTTATAAAACACTTTTTGATCGGAAAATGCACGAAATTAACTGTTCAACGGCCTAGAAAAACGTACAAGAGTGAATTTACAAGTTTCTTGTGCTGAATATCAATGAAATCCGTAAAGGTGTCTCGGTACGTCAAACGGTTAGCAAAAACGATTTTGCTTTATCATATGAGTATTCAGCGGTAAATATGCAGATATGGAGCTTAATACAATAAATAATCCACTATTTAATGAATTATCTAGTGAAACAAAGACATCTATGAATAATATAAAGTAAAAATACCTTTGAAGAAGACATAGCCATCCGAGATCGACCTTTTGGAAACAAAAACTTCCTTGCACAAATCAACACATCACACTCACATTTCAACGATCACAACTTTGTTATGTATTGTAATTGCAAAAGAGCAGCACAATAAAGATTTTCTGTGTATATTTTAATCGCGTGAAAACAGTCAACGTTTTTCAAAATCACTTGAAAAATTCAGCGATGCGCGCATGCCCAACAAAAATTTACATCACGTGACCTGTCATGGCGTCACATTACGTTTTTTTGTCATTATCATATAATCTGTGGAATTCGTATCCTCTGTTTCTTTTATGAATCAGAATATTATTAACTAAAATTCTAAATGTTTATTACTATAATAATTTTAGTATTATCCATAAATTATGGATTCACATTACCAAGTAAAACATTAAATAAATACGGTATCGATTTATATTAGTGAAAACTTTAATGGCTAGGTGGCGCTGAAACAGAATTCTTTTATAGAAACGTTCTCACTTTTTTGCATATAACTTCTTTAATTTTAAATTTTATAGCAAAAAGTTATATGAACAAATTTGTAGGCAAAGTGATTTGATACAAATTATGTCTTGACGAATTTTTTGTAGGACGCATAGTTTCCCAGATATCGCGAAAAATGTTTGCACCCCTTTTTCCAAGACGGCGGCCGTGGGACAAGGGCGGCAACCCCACAAACTTGGGTTTAAGCCATAGATAATACACTAATATATAACAGATTAAGCTTCTATTGACCCCCCACACATGTCCCAAAAATAAAAAAGCGTCCTCTAAAAAATGCAATTTTAGGTCATTTAACATTTCAATGGACTATTTCAAAATATTGGAATACTATTTGTGTGTGCAAATAAGATCGTAGATAGAGTGAAACAATCGTAATTTGAGAATGGTAAGTTTTTTTGGAGCTGTAATATAAATTCTGTTAAAACTAAGAGATCACTCAATGCACCACTATTATATATTATATATTTCTCAGATTTGTTTTCAAATATTTGCATTTAGGTACATTACGTTTTTATTGTAACTAAATTTTTAAATAACGTACATACCATTATAGTAACTTTACTGGTAACTCCAGTTATTTGAAAAGATAAAGTTTATCGCTCGACCGAAAAAACAAAATTTCAGAACAAGTTTGGCAAGTGCATTTGCATTCCTATTACATGATAATCATCAGAGCACATTAGTTCATCCCTGCTTTTCGAAAGGAAACCCAATCAAAAGAAAAATAAATATTCTTGCGGTGTATCAGTTTTATTAAGACGGAATAACAAATTATATTATAAAGGTATAGGAAAAATACTGTCCATACGTCCATAAGGTCATAACAAAATATAATTGATTTATTGAAACTTTTAGTAAATTGTAACTATAGAAGGAACAACTACAAACCAACAAGCACAGCCCGAATAGTCTCAAGTTCTATTGATACGTGTATCTCTACTTAGCATGGAGACTTAAGGGATGCTACTGTGTATGAAGCTTTGTGCCTCAATACTGGTTGGGTTTAAAAAAAGCAGTACGGGTACGGCATGGGGTAGTATCTCGGGTAGTCCATCTCCTCACAGTCGCAGCACATCGGCCGGCGCCGTCTGCAGCGGTAAACGCGCTCCGTGCACCTGCATTGCATCTCATCTCTTTCTCTCTCCTCCTCTTCTTCCACTTCCTCGAGATCCAGCCTCCTGCGAGCTGTTTCAGGACGCACAGCCTCTTCTTCTCGTGTCCTTCTTCTCCACGCTTTTGGTGCCCCTGGAACATTTCCAGCATTGGCAAACTCCAGCGCACAGTCCCTACCCGCTAGAGATTGGTGAGGGGTTGAGAATTCCACCGGTGCCTGAATGGACAAATCGACAGGATACATACGAGGAGGACGTGATATATACTGCTCGGGGATCTCTTCGAGATTATGTCTAGTGGTGAACATTGCTTCCTGTTGGACTAACGGTGCTGCTATTTGGAATTGACTTTGATTACTAGGTAATCCACCACTCATTACTTCTTGGTCATTTACAATTCGCCGTGGACGAACTGAACGCTTTGCCATAGGTGTACTTCGAGTACATGGATCGCTAGGTCCTACTAATTTAGGTTGCGTCTCTCTGATAGACCCTGGCACTTGGCTAGTTCTTAAAATACTCTTATTCGGAATGATAGGAATTTCAATAACGGGTTGAGCTGGTGATTGAACAAATGACGCAACGTCAATTGGACCAGATCGAGCTGGTTCGTTCGATCGAGCTCCGTTGATCATAGAGGCTCGCTTGTCTTCTAGGTCAACACGACGTCTCATTTCTGAATGCATACTTGGTGCAGTTGCTGGGGCTCCAACTAGTCTTCCAGCAGGTGCTAATGGATGATAACTTGTTCCTGCAACCTGACTCGTGTGTAAGCCTTTTAGGTCGGTTGTAATTACCGGTTCATATACGACTCCAGACGCTATCCCATTATATTGCCTTTGACTCGCGGCGATAGCTGGTTGGGAGCAAGGCGGGATTTGCTGTAACTGCGCTTGGGCCTCGAAATCCTTCTTTTCACGCTCTTCGGCGTTTAAAAATGTGAGCCATTGCGCATTATTAGGTTCTTTGGTCGGCGGTGCTACTGGGACAGGCTCCGCGCCCAAGATACGCGGACTTGCAGCTCCAGGCGACTCCAGATTGGCCCAATCATCTTCTAAACTCTCTTCAATCAAAACTGGACCACTTCGAACAACGAAAGACGAAGAACAAGGAATGTGTTTGACAAACATCGGGAAGTTAATGGGTCTTTCTACTTTCTCGCGTCTGTTCTTTATTCTGTTAATAAACTCGTCTATCAGAAATGACAAGTTTCCTGCTTCTTCAGGCTTGGGAGAAAACTTTTCTACAAATTTAGATAGCTCGTTCTTCATTAGTCTCATAGCTGAATTATCACACAAGTTGGTTTGCTTCTCTATATCGTGAATTTTCTTCGCGAGCGCCTCACGAAGTCGCCTTCTCTGCAATTGGTCTAAATATGAGTCACTCTGAGTAATTGGAAGATCTTGCATCCACTGAGCGATCTCATGGCCTAGAACAATCTGATCAGCTTCGTCCTGTAAACCGTGTCTGGGAGGTATTTGCACGTTACCCATTAATTTAATTACTTTTTCACGAAACTCTTCTGCGTCGGCTAGGATACGATCATTGTCTGGTAATAATTTTGCATTGTCGTAGAGTTTTCGTATAGAAATAGATATTTTATTCCGATATGCATCTTCTTTAGATTTGTTCATACCTAAATGTAGCCTAAAAAGTAAATAGTCCTCAGTAATGTTCAATTTAAGGAATTCCTCCAATAAATGTGCAGTACTTTTATTTCTATCTTCTATTGTGGGCCGTTGAGGCAAAGATGATGTTATAGCATCCCAAAGTCTATATCTATAGGATGTGGAAGAATTTGCTATTCTTATGGCTTTAATTGTATCTGTGGCGCGTTTAATTACTTTCGCTTTTAGTAATTGTATCTTTGACGCCAGTTCTGGAGAAGAAGAAAGACCAGAGAGCAATTTTTCTAACACTTTGTCGAAAAAGTCTTGTAAGTAAAATTCATTTCTGAATTTCGTCGGATTCACTTCTACTTGAACGTATGCCACCAACATACCGTTGTAAATACCCCGCCTTAGTATCTTTGCTTTATCTTGTTCTTGTGCGTTGTTTTCAGGTATAGGGATCTGACTCACCCAATCATTTAAAAAAGTCGAGAACTCTTTATCGATTTTGGGTATTGATGGGACTGTTATATTAAGCTTTTCTATGGGGTTTACAATATTTGCAGGTAAACTGTATCTTCTACTCTGAGGTGATCTACTACTGCCTGCTGGGTCCGGTGAGCTAGACATAATATTTCTTTTTCTTTCTTTAATATTTACGGTATTCAACATGCATGGGCCCAATGAAAGAGCTGCGGGTTCACTCATTCTTCTACCAGTTGTTGCGCATTTTCTGGTGCCTACGAAAATATTGCGTTGCCCTTCTAGTCCCAATGTAGGCAACCGATTAACATAATAATCAGGTTTGACCGGTGAAGCTCTGTTTGGAGTATTACTTTGGGTGGGTGCAGGACTTCGAGGACGTTCTACTATATTTTGAGACCGCACCAGACCTCCTGGCATCCTCAATATAGGTACTGGTATTCTTTGGATCTGTTCCATCAATTCTGGTGCACGGTTAATTGCTTGTTGCATAGCTTCTTCGCCTACTAGCTTATTAATCCATCTAAATATTTGAAACTTTAAATACTCAACCTCGTCCTGGTCCGCAGAGCGTTTCAACGTATCCATGCCAAGAAATCTGTGCCTGTCCACGATATCGCCAGCTAGATCGTTGATTGCAACTTCCCTGAACCCTTTTTCGTTATCGTCAGCCCCGAGTATGCTCGTCCACCACGCTTCTATGACTTGTGTCAGTTGCTTAGTGTATCTTTCTATATGAACCTCTACATCAGCCTGGGTCACTGGCTCAATACTGATATTTGTAATGTCGTTTGGTTGATCCGAGGTGTTCTGCACTGTATTTTGAAGTACAATAAAAGTTGGCCGTTCAGCTCTTTCTATACTGTGGACATTGAAAGCCCGCATAAAACTCTTAAAACGATTTACCAAAGATTCAGCCAAACATGTGAAGTGTGTGAGCTCCATTTGAGTTTTGCTTGTTTCTCGTAATACTAATGCAATCTCTCTCTTAACTTTATCACTGTCGCCCCATTGCAACTCATCAATGGAATCTATCAGTATATCAATCACATCAGTCTCGATATCATAGATGCTGCTCGAGTTAATTTTCAAATCAAATTTATTTATAAATACCAACAATTCTTCGCCCACGAAACCTCTAACTTCCTCTTCGGTTGGTTGTGTTAATTTTTTTAATGGATAATATGTAGAATTTTTTGTGTTATTAATGTCATTCCGTGCATCCGTCATTGCATCTGCTAAGTTATTCAACTGAACATTTCGATCAATATCGCTTGAATCAAATGTCACTTCTTCAGTCATTTGCATTATTTCTGATTTTGTTATCTCATCAGATTTTAAACATAGCTGCCTCAACTTTAAAGCAAGATAACTAACAACTTTGTCTAAGCTGTGTAGTTCAATAATGTCGGCGTTTTTTATGTGTATTTCTTGTACCCAGTCTTTGACAGCGCTTTCTAGACTATCTTCATTGGGTACACCGATGCTTTTTGTCTCCGGTCTAAATATATGGATTTTTTTTACTCTTTTACAATTCTCTGCACAGTGTTTACAACTGGCTTTTAACCAGAATGGAGAGCTTTTAGCATACCCAATGGAATCTAAACTGATACGTTTTTTATCCTTTTTCATTTTTTTTATGAGTTCGTCTCTAAAAGCTTGACAGATTTCATCGCCGTGGCAATCTATACTCTCTAATATTTGTAGAATTTCTTTTCTGAAGCCTTCTTTTCGCGCCCGTAGTCCCTCTTGAGACTTACTCCTTCTTCTGCTACGTTCGTTGCACTGCCACCTACGAACAGCACTCGGCACCTCGATAGAGCTGGACGTCGATTGAATGGACTCGCGGATTTTAGTCGAGTTGTTGGTTGATATTGTTTGTACTGATTTGAAAGCAGTGCCTGTGGGGCAGTCGAGTGGCGCTTCTGGAAAGCGATAGGTGTAGGAAGATATCGGCGTTACAGGAATGGCTACCTATAACAACAGAGTTAGATGTAAGTCCCAAAATAGTAGTACACACATATGACTAAAATACAAGATTTTCACAACGACGTACATGTCTTTTGCTAGGTTCCACACGGGGCAAGGTGGCAACTTCTTTGGAAATCGTTTCAACAACTGCTGCAAAAAGTATTCAACATTTAAGTTATCATTTAGTTAAGTATTAAATATGTAGCAAATGAGGCGCAATCAACATATATTTTGTAAACAATAAGGACATTGGCCGAGGTTACGAGATGATGGGGAAGATAACTTGTCCCGTCTTGGTATACTTATAGCGAGACATCACTAAAGAAATGTTCTTGGTTTTTCTTTATCAAACATTCTCATAATCGAATACATGCCATGCAACATATTGTGTCTCCATAGCTCTCTAATAAATAAATGGTTTAAATAATAACGACCTAAGAGGCAGGAGGAATGTTCCATGAAAAAGCGTGGACACCTATTCCGGTAGATTGGTTTGTTCGTCTAGTGATGGAATTTTCTGTCATATATGTATTTATGAGATAGCTAAATTAATGCAGTCCAAGATATCCGAAAGAGGATTCTCGTAATCCTTCAAGAGGCACTGTGACGAACTATTTGATTATAAACATTTAGGCCTCTAAATTTTAACCATAAAAATATAAACAACCAATTAAATGTGTTTATAATTAAGATAAACAGTACTACGAATTCAATTATGTACTTTAGCAATATCCGTAAATTTTGAGGTAACTCGAGGGTGTGTTGAAAATCCAATGAGAATAGTTTATGAATTCTTTTTTTTATTGACTGCCTGACGAGCGCGTGGAAGCCTGAACATTGTTAGTATATTCGTTCTAAATCACAAAAAAACTATGATTGCGGAAGCGCATAACTTTAATTATACGAGTACATAGTACTGTAATTGATTACCTTGAATTTCCATGTTCACTGATGCTGTATTCTGGAACCATAAACACAATTTGTCTAATAACTACTTTATATTTTTTAATACCAACGGCTGCCAAGCGGCAAGTGGCTTACCATCGTAAGTGATCTCTACAAACTGAATAGTGTCGACCAACGACAAACAGTGTGTCTATCGTTGGTCGGTAAGATCACGCCGGCTTGCCTAACTGCTTCTTCACACTCCGTTTAAAGGATCCCATATGATAGGAAGGAGAGCACACGTGTGCCGGCAAACTATTCAAGACAGACGTTAGGATATGTCGGTGGAGGGGTTGCACCGGAGTAAACATACAGTAGATTGATCATAGTCTTTATAATGTGACGATCAATAAATTAACTACATATCATACCTGTCTAGTGACCTTCCTAGGGATATCCTGTGTCCTCTTCGAGATGTCCTGCAAACATCTGACTTCAAAATTCCTGCAAAATGCAATTCTGTTCATTTCCGGAAATTCGTCACACTTTTTCGGGCTCCTTTCTCTGGTGGGTGACTGGTCGGTCTTAACTCGTGGTCGTATGGCTTCAGACCCATAGTACCTGAACCGCGTGGCCAGTAACTTAGACTCTTTGTCCCGAGTGTGATTGAAGTTACATTTGGACAATCTGGTCGGCGATATACGACTTCTTGCAGGACTTTTAGATGCTGCAAAAAACATAATCATCCTAATAATTTGCTTCAGTATTATTGAAATAGGTTTTTCTACGAGAATAGAAGCAAAATGGTTTATTCTCGAGTCTTTAATATTGTGTTTATCATCTGATTATTTTAACTGTTAACAGATCCTTAAAATATAGTTAAACTTTATACTGACCGTTTCTAGCCTGCGTGTAGGTGACTTGTCTTTCAACTATTTCCGGACCAGCCTTTTCCATATGAGAGACCTACCACCAATTTAATACAGTTAGTTAGTTCAAAAAGGAAAGCACCATAATATGTTTAGAAGATATCAAGAAGAAGTACCGAATACCTTGGAAATGCTGGCGTACCGTCCGTCGGTGGCTTGCGCCGAAGAATCGCAGCGAAGTGCCCGCCCCGGCCACACTTCAGCAGTTGCTGGCATCGACTCGGGGACATCTTGCATTATGTGGACACAACTTGGTATCGACGAATGAGGAACTGGTGAAGTAATCAATGTAAACAATAGCCTGATTGAACTCCACAATTCACGCAGAAGAGAAGCTAATACCACAGTTAGGCATGAGGGTGTACCGCCGGCTGTCCTAGAGGAGCGTCACGGCGAGCCCCGCGTCCCCCACACCCTGCGCCACAGCCATCATACCCCCCTCCATCGCATCAGTTGCAGTCCAGGGGAACATGCTATACGGTAAAAACAACAGTTTTTGGGGGTCTGGGTGTTGTGAGACGGAAAAGTCTCTCGTAGTTCCTGATACCCACGACACAAGACTCGAATCTTACTGTGGGGTTAGGACTAGGTATGTGACTGTTGGGTGTATTTATTTATTTATACCCAACATTCACACGCATAGTCCTGACCCCACACTAGGTTAACCTCTATCATGGGTATCAGAACCTACGAGGGGTATTACGGTCCCACAACACTCAGACGAAACAAATATTGATGGAACACACAAACACTTGTCTCATTGCGGGTATCGAACCCACGGCCTCTCGCTTCGCAGCCGGATACTCGCCCACTGCGCCACTTAGGCTGACCATTGTTCATCAGTTACTCATTAATTTAGAATAGTTAAGTACTACAGATGCATAATTTACCGTCATTCTAAGCAACCCTTAGAAGGAGTCGCATTGATTCGGCCGAGAGATGGACGTGTGTAGGTAGAAGCAAGAGCTAGTACAGCTATTTTAAAGTTGTTGGTGATAATTTCCCTAAGAGAAACATAAAATGAGACATTTGATTATTAGTTTTAATTCAATATGACTAATTTTGAGCAATGCATCTGATTTAAACGCGTTGAAGGCTATATGTGATGCGAAGTGCTTTAATAAGTATATTATAATGTATAATACTCATAACATTATTATCCGTTCACTTATCTTTTAGAAAAAATACGTTAATTTAATATTTATCCAACTCGTCACAATTTAGAATTTTGCTCCATTCGTCACCAATTTTCTGAATGACAGTAATCTGACAGAAACTCTTGCTTTTTTCGATTTAAGTGCTAGGCCGCACTATGGTCATCTGCCGTAGGCGGTTGTAGCTAATAACCATTGATTAAATATATCTAACATTCTTTGGTCATTGCTAATAATGGCAAAACCGCTTAGAGTGCACTCGGCTGAAAACCGTCAAACCTTTCATCAGATCAGTTATATAATAATGTACTCTGTGCATCAGATGCAAGATGGATATCAAGAGAGAGCATCTTGTATTTTTGTCCTTGTACTATGAAAAATGAATGAATAACGCAAATGTTGCTAATACTGGGTACATTCACTCACTTCTCTTTTCTGCCACCAAGCAGCACCCTATTTTAGGGTTTGAAGGACATTGAAGTCAGTGAAATTACAGGACATTATGAGATATTTTATGTCTCGAGGTGACAATCACAGTCAAGTGCCACTGTGTAATTCGAAGTTCTGTGTGGTGTTGCTTCTGTTTAAGGACAGTCGTAGCGCTTACCATCGGGCCAGCGACTTCCTCGGCTTGTTAGTGAAGCTAATAACAAAATATAATGCTAAATAAAAACACGACTATTTTTTATTAGGACTATACAATGTCAGACCTTTGAGTCAACAAAACCATTCAATCAATTTGCTGGCGGTTGGATATTCATATCCGCCCGGATAGCGACCACTGTACACATTGTGTTAAAACCTGACATAGTATATTAATTGTATATTATACTTAATGAGCTACTAGCAAGTTTTTTTCGAGACATCTCAGAAACATAGATTAAGACTTTACCTGTATTCTCAGTAACGGAACATAAATGAAGGAAAATGACGGAACTGGCTGTGAATTTGGTAATTCTAGGAAATGATGACACTAAGTAGTAATTTGACATCTCTGCGTGCGGTAGCAAGGGACAGTTTCTAATGTAATTATTATTAAACGTGCTAATAAACCATATTAACGCCATTGCATTATGCTTTATTTTCATTGAACAAAAAAATAAGTGTAAAAAACATTTCAAACCATACACCATTTATGACACGCATTTAAAGCTAAAGATTATCGTTACGCAATATTTGCATCACAAAAATAAACAATGGTATGACTAAGCTAAACAATTTTACGCGATATAAGCAGTACATAAAGCAATAAAAAGAAGAAGCTTAAGTTTTCGTAAGCATCAATAGGCTAACATTGTTTCCGTATCGATATAAAGTGTGTTTTAAAGATGTTATGGACATTGTAGACATGCTTAAAGCTGGTGGAGTCAAAAAAAGCAGTACGGGTACGGCATCTCCTCACAGTCGCAGCACATCGGCCGGTGACGCCTGCGACGGTATACGCGCTCCGTGCACCTACATTGTACCTCGTCTCTTTCTCTTTCCTCTTCTTCTTCCACTTCTTCGAAGTCCAGTCTCCTACGAGCTAGTTCAGGACGCATTGCATCACCTTCGCGTGTTCTTTTTTTCCTCGCTCTTGGTGACCCCGGTATATTTTCAGCATTGGCAACTTCTGGCGCACCATCTCTGCCTGCTAAAGATTGGCGAGGGGTTGAGAACCCTACCGGCGCCTGAATGGAGAAATCCATAGGAGACATAATTGGGCGCGATATATTCTGCTCGGGGATCTCCTCATGATCATGCCTAGTGGTGAACACGGCTTCCTGTTGACCCAATGGTGCGGCGAAATGGCTTTGATTGATGGGTGCGCCACTGCTGATAACTTGTTGGGGATATCTAATTTGCCGTGGACGGACTGAACGCTGCATCATAGGTGTGCCTCGAGAACATGGATCGTTTGGCCCCACTAATTTAGAACGGGCCACTTCACTAGACCCCGGCATTTGGCTAGTGCCTAAAACACCATTCCCACTAAGAATGTTTGGCTGTTGATGAGCTGGTGGTTGGACAAAAGAGGCAGAGTCGATTGGACCAGGACGGGTTGCTGGAATGGCACCGTGCATCATTGGGAGGCGCTGGTCTTGTAGGTCAACAAGGCGTTTCATTTCCGATTGCATACTTGGTACACTTACCGGGACTCCGACTTGTCTTCCAGCAGAGACTAAAGGGTGATAGCTTGCTCCTGCCACCTGGCTCGTGTGGAAGCCTCTTGCGTTGGTACTAGGTACCGCATCATATGCGACACCAGACCCCATTCCACTATATAGCTTTTGACTTATGGTGACAGCTGGTTGGCAACAAGGTGGGATTTGCTGTAATTGCGCATGGACCTCGAGAGCTTTCTTGTCACGCTCTATCTGTTCTTGTGTGTTTACCAATGTAAGCCATTCTACATTGGAAGGTTCTCTATAAGGCTTTTGTTCATTGTGACCAAAATTATCGCTCAAGGCTTGTGATCTCATACTCGGGGTGGCGTCCGGCTGGCAGCATGATGGAAGTTGTTGCGATGGCGTTGCAACAGCTTGAGCATCTCTCTGACGCTGCAATTGCTCTTGGGTGCTTAACATAGTGAGCCACTGCTCATTGTTCGGTTCTTTGTACGATAATGCTTCTGGGATAGGTTCCACGCCCACCATAGGTGCAGCTCCAGGTTGCCCCAAATTTCCCCAGTCATCGTCTAAACTCTCTACTAAGTTAATTGCACTGCTATTCTCGACAAAAGATGAAGAAAACGGCACGTTCATGAAAAACCATGGGAACGCAACGGGCTCTTGAACGGTTTCGCGTCTATTTTTAAGTTTTTTAATAAACTCGTCTATCATGAAAGATATATTTCCGGCTTCTTCAGGCCGAGGAGAAAACTTTTCTATAAACTTTGACAACTCATTTTTCACTTGTCTCACAGATGAGTCGTCACAAAAATTGGTTTGTTTCTCTATTTCGTGTATCTTTTTTGCGAGTGAGTCCCGAAGTATTCTCCTCTGCAATTGATCTAAATATTCATAGCTGTGATCGATTGGTAGTTCTTGCAACCATTGTGAGATCTCATGGGCTATAATTATCTGGTCACCTTCGTCTTTTATAACGTTCCTGGCAGGCACATTCACCTTTATTATAGCTTTATATATATTATCAGCAAAATTATGAGCGTCAAAAGAATTGATGTGACTGCTACCAGGTAACATTTTTGCATTTTCGTAGAGTTGTTGCAAAGAGATCAACACTTTCTCTCTATGTGCATTTGCTTTAGGTAAGTTCATCTCGTTATAAAGTTTGTATAATAAATAGTCTTCGGCGATGTTTAGTTTGAGGAATTCCTCGAATAAATGTGCGTTGCTCTTATCGCTATCGGCCACTATAGGCCGTGGAGGTAAAGTGGATGTTATAGCATCCCAGAGTCTATGTCTGTATGATGTTGAAGCGTTTGCTACGCTTATCGCTTTTGTTCTTTGCGTGGCACGTTCAATCAGTTTTTCTATAATTAATGTCTTTTTAGATGCCAGTTCTGGAGAAGATGGGAGACAGGACAGCAATTCTTCAAACTCATCTTTCAAGAAGGCATTTATATAAAAATCATTTCTGGATGTCGCTGAATCTATTTCTGCCTTGGCTAAAGCCTTCAACACGCCGTTAAAAATACCCCGCCTTAGTTTCTCTGTAAGCCCTTGTTCTTGGGCGACTATGGGGATCTGATTGACCCAATCATATAAATATTTCTCAAAGTCATCGGTGATAGGTGGTTCGGCTGTGTAACGATTTTCTGTGGGACTCACAATATTTTCAGGAAAACTATACCTTCTATCCTGGGGCGACCTGCTACTGCCTCTTTGTCCCGGTGAATCAGACATTTGCACTTCTTTAGCGTTTACGGCATTTGACATTGAATAAGCTGTTGGTTCACTCATTCTTCTGCCAGCTGCTTCGCGTATTCTCGAGCTCTCAGATATATTAATATTACTTCGCCCTGCTGATCCAAGGGTAGGCAGCTGGTTAACATTATAACCAGACTTGCCTTGTACAGCTCTGTCTGGAGTACCACATTGCGTGGGTGCAGGGCTACGAGGGCGCTCTGCTATATTTTGCGACCGCACTAGACCTTCGGGAATTCTCATTATAGGTACAGGTACTCTTTGTATCGCCTCCATCAATTTTGGTGCTTGGTCTAGTGCTTGTTGCATAGCTTCCTCCCCGACCAGCTTGTTAATCCATCGAAATATTTGAAACTTCAAATACTCGACTTCGTCTTCGTCCGACGAGCGTTTCGATGTGTTCATGTCCAGATATCTGTGCCTGTCTACAATATCACCAGCTAGATCATTGATTGCCACTTCCTTGAAACCTTTTTCGTTTTCATAAGCCCCGAGTATGCTCGTCCACCACTCTCCTATAACTTGTGTCAGTTGGCTGGTATATCTTTCTATATGTGCCTCTATATCAGCCTCAGTCACTGGCTCAATACTGGTATCTGTAATGCCGGTTGGTTGACCAGAGGTATTTTGCACTGTGTTTTGAAGAACAACAAACGTTTGCTGTCTAATTGTTTCTTTATTAAGGGAATTGAAAGCACGAATAAAACTCTTAAAGCGTTTGACCAAAGCATCACCCAGACATGTAAAATAATGGTTTGGCATTTTGCTTGTTTCTTGTAATACTATTATAACCTCGTCCTTAACTTTGTGATTGTCGTCCCATTGCAACTCCTCAATAGAATCCATCAATATATCCGTTAATTCTGTCACGACATCACATATACTTTTCGAATTAAATTTCAAGTGAAATTTATTCATAAAAATCAATAATTCTTCTCTCACGAAACTTCGAACTTCCTCTTGGGTTGGTTGCATTAATTTTTTAAACGGAAAATATGTGGATTTTTTAGTATTAGTATTTTCTTCCCGTGGTTTACATAAGATAAGCTTTTTCGTACTGGAATGTAGGACGTCTTTAATTTTGCTAGTTAGTGCGTCTGCTAAGTTGTTCAATTGAACATTTCGATCACTATCGCTTGCATCAAATGTCACTTCTTCAATCATTTGCTTTATTTCTGATTTTGTTAACTTCTCAGAATTTAAACATAGATGTCTCAACTTTGAAGCAAGAGAACTAACAACTTTGTCTAAGCTGTGTCGTTCAATACAGTCGGCGTTTTGTACGTGTATTTCTTGTACCCAGTCTCTGACAGTGTTTAGAAGGTTATCTTGGTTTGATACGGTACTGTTTTGTGCCTCGGCTCTACAGAAATTGAATTTGTTAACTCTTCTACAATTCTCTGTACAATGTATACATTTGGCTTTAAACCAGATCGGAGCGCTTTTAGCACGTTCATCGATGCCTAAACTAATTCTTCTTTTGTTCTTTTTAATTTTCCTGACGAGTTCATCTCTAAAAGCCTGACATACTTCATCATCGTGGCAATCAATATTCTCTAACAATAGTAGCATTTCCTTTCTGAAGTCGTCTTTTCGTGTCCGTAAATCTTCTTGGGACTTGCTCTTTTTCCTTCTACGCTCATTACACTGCGATCTATCGACAACGGTTAGTAACTCTATAGAGCTGGACGTAGCTTGAATGGACTTGGGTGTTTTGGTCGGGATATTGGTTTGGATTGTTTGTACTGATTTGAAAGCAGAGCCTGTGACGCAGCCTGCGACTGGCGCTTCTGGAGAGTGTTGGGTGATGGAAGATATCGGCGATAGAGGAATGGCTACCTAGAACAACAAAGTAGGTTAGATCTTAAAACTGAAAATAGTGAAGCTACAGTTAAAGTGACTCAGTTGTAAATGTAATTTATCTAATATATAAAACCACATTTTTGTTTCTTTGACTATCTTCTATGCGTTTGCGCCTCATTTAGAGTCCTGTTGTTAATAATAGAAACGGAAATGCAAGCAATCATCATCATCATCATCATCAGCCACAAGACGTCCACTGCTGAACATAGGCCTCTCCCAAAGATTTCCAGCTAGTCATATTTTTTTCGGAACACGTACACTTCTTTTAGATAGTTCCACTCGGGGCAAGGTCGCAACTTCTCTGGACATCATTTCAACAACTGCTGCAAAAAGAATTCAACATTTAAGTTATCATTTAGCTCTTAATAGAATAGTTTGTATTTCTATCTTTGAATATTGTCGTGAGGTTTAGTTACGTTAAAGGACGCTATATCATTTTTAACAGGTTGGAATTTAGGGTATACTACCATAGTGCGCATGTATGAAATGACCGAAGTGATGAAAAAAATTACGACTATGACAATGCATTCCCGAATAATTATCTACCTTGAATCTCCATGTTCACAGAAGCTGTAGGCTGCAATTAGAATAATAATGTAGATTAATATTTCACATTGAGCAAGTAAGTAAGCATCCATCCATCCATCCTGAAAACGCCCACAGCTGGACATAGGCCTTTCCAAGTTCACGCCACCCTTGACGGTCAGTAAGGCTTAAGTAAGCATTCCCATTGAAATAGACGTATATTGTTTACTATCTTATTAGAACGGTTACTTTGAAAACAATTTTTGCTTCACGCGTTGTGGTATAGCACCGCAATGACCTCGGTCGATATCGTCGACGAATAAAAAGGACAAATATGTCTCGTACTTTAAAAATGGACACATATAATTGTAGGATGGAAATAGGGTGACGCAAGCAGACGAAAATGTACGGAATCGATGAAGGCAGTTGCGGTAATGCACCGCAGCGCGTGGCGCACGATTTCCTTCTAGTACTTTAGTTCACAATACTTTGGTGTATATAAAAATATGGTAATAGATAATAATATAATGTAAAATAAATAAACTATGATGATGTTGAGGAAACCCTCCTTGTCATACATAGGTACTATACCAATGTGAAGACTCCATAACGGGATAATCACTTAACGCGTGTTATAATAAATTATAATCCATTGAGTGCTAACCCTAATTTTGAGATTACATAATGTATCGTTATTGGAAAACAAATAAATGGAACTTACGGATCCAGTGCCTTTTTTTAGAGAGAAGATTTGTGGTCCGTCGAGGCAGAAGTCGTATTTTGACAACCCATCCAATACACTTGGTTGGTAGTTCGGCTGGAGAAAACTGGCTTCGTTATTTACAAACTATCAGACACATACTTGAAAATGAATGAATGGTTTGGCTGTAAAATTATATTTGTCTTTCTTTCTTTATTTCTTACCTGTCCATCCAAATTCCTGAGACTATCTCGGGTCCTCTTCGAATTTTCTCGCAGGTACCTAACCTCAAAATTTCTGCCAAATGCAGTTCCGTTCATCTCCGGAAAAATGTCACACCTTTTCGGTCTTCCCTCTCTAGTGGGCGACTCATCAGTCTTCACTCGTGGTCGCATGGTTTCAGGTTCACAGCACCTGGGCCGCGTGAGCGGTACCCTAGACTCTCTGTCCAGAGTATGATTGGAGGTGCATTCCGATAACCTGGTCGGTGACAGTCGACTTCTTGCAGAAATTTTAGATGCTACAGAAAAATAACAGCCCAATAATTGAGTTTTGAATTAGTGCATCACTGAAGTAGTTTTTTTTTACATTTAAGAGAATAAGAAGACAATATATTATTTTCACTATCTCATTATTATATAGCTGATAACTGACTAAGACATAGTTAAACTTTAGACCGACCGTGTGTAGCTTGCGTGTAATTGACGAGTCTCTCGACAATTTCCGAAGACCTCTGCGGCGACATATTCGAATACTTCCTCAAAGAGTTGGCGAACGGGTCGGGCTCTTGCAAGGTTCGTGGAGCACAAACCGGTCCTGTAAAACGTCATATCCTCATCCCTGGAATGCAATTGAGCGGTCCATGGAAGTTGTCTAGAAGAGACACTCTCCTTACCTCTATCAGGCCAGGACATGCCTCCTCTAAATTGAGTAGTCGGTCTAACTGAACTGTATTTCTCGCCGCTGCCGGTGCCGCCTACTTCAAAGTTACCGTGACCTGAGCAAATAGAGAATCTTAAAACCGAAAACACGAAATTTTTAAACGCCTTTCAATAAATAATTTAGATCTTGTTCTTCTAAATAAGGTATAAAATGTATTTTCTACCTGGACATAACTCGGCTCGTTGTGGCGGAAATTCTGTGAGTTCAACTGGCGGCGAGGTCGGCCTAACGTTGCAGTGTGCCATCTGAAAGTGAGTAAAATAACTTGACCGATAGCCTTAGAAATACTTACTGTCAATTTGTCGAAAGATGTAAACATGAAATATCTAGAAGACGTTAAGAGGGAGTACTCAATACCTTGTAAGTGCTGGCGTACCGACCATCGGTGGCTTGTGATGAAGAGTCGCAACGCGGTGTCGGTTCTGGACAGACTTCAGTAGCGGCCGGCACGGACTCGAGGACATCTCTCGTCTCGTGGACTAAGCTCGGCATCGGCGGATGAGGAACTAGTGGGATAATCAATGTAAATAATGTCCTCATTTAGCTTTGAGATTTTCATAGGAGCAATGCTAACCTGAATTAGGCATGAGAGTGTACCGCCGGCAGCCCTCGAGGAGCGTCACGGTGAGCCCTGCGTCTCCCAGCCCTCGCACCACAGCCACCATACCGTCGCCTCTCTCCATCGCATCAGTTGCGGTCCAGGGGAACATGCTACAAGGTAATAAATCAGTCAAGTTCCAGGATAGGTACCACCAGTTAAGTGTCATTCTTTTTAAAAAATATCGACAATTGCTTAGTGTACTTACTGTCATTTTAAGCAACCTCAAGAAGGAGTAGCACAGATCCGGCCTGTAGCAGGCTTGCCAGTCTTCCGCATTTGGCATGAGGCTGGAATGTGAAATGAGAATCTAATATGGTTAATTATTAAACTAGACTCTGTTAACTGGCTGTTACAACGGCCAAGGCTAATGCAGAAGCAGTTAGGTAAGATCGTGTTTATTATCTGTAGTCCAAAACAAATCTTTTGTGACTTATAATAAAAGCAATATATTGAACATAAGTAGGAACTTACGCAATAATAGTTAAAAGTACGTAAATTTAAAAATATTTCTGTCGCAATTTAAAATTTAGCTCCATCTCCAAATTTGTGTTGAATGACAATAAACTGACAGAGTGTTTGTTTCTTTTAATTTTCTCTATTTAAAATAATGAAGCAGGTTCATTAGGAATTCACATTCGATAATCATCCGAGGATGAAAGGCTAGAATAATCTAAATTACAGGCTATTTGTGTACTTAATTCACCTGCCGACATTTTGGGCATTTTTTAGGCAACGGGCACTTTAATATGGTATTATGATCAGTATAATATGTATTTACAAGGTGGTAGGTCCCTTGTATGCAAGAGACCGTCTGGGATGGTACCACCGTTTTGTCTATTTGTGCCGCCTAGCAACAGTGTATAAGCACAGTTGTGTTTCGGTTTGAAGGACATTGAAGTCAGTGAAATTACTGGGCATTATGAGACTTATGTCTCTTAACATCCTATGTCTCGGGGTTACAGCGCAGTTCAGTGTCATGTAGTGCTTTGTAATTCAAAGTTCTGTGTGGTATTGCTTCTGTTTATGGTCAGGCGTGGCGTTTCAGGCGAGCGCCTTGCTCGTCTCGTCATTCATCAAATAAAAAAAAATATATATATATAGTATAAACGTTAGTACTTGGTCTTTATACAGAAAGAAGAACCCTTGTACTCATGTTTGTTGTATTGGTTAACGAGATAGAATTTAGATGTGTGGGTTACAGTACTTCCATTATACGTGTCACAGAAAGGTGTGGTCATATTAGAACAGTAACCATACACCTGAGAGTGAGTGTTTAGGTGCAGGATCTTATCAAATATAGGCATCCTAAATTACTCGCTCCAACCGCATTAGAGCGGCGCTGCACGTTACTTCACGGACCTATTGCAGGTACTATAAAAAATGGTAGATCGCGTAATTTTTTTGCTCATTCGCGAGCGAGCAACGTAGAAAAATTGATAGCGATGAGGGTTTAGTTATCATTTTGAGTGGTTGAGCCACCGCCAGTTTTGTCTACAGCATGAATGAGCCGGCTCAAATCTGGTCATTACCACTATCTCACTGAAAATCGACGTAAAGTAGCGGCTCACTGCTGCGGTTCGTATGGTGTGAAATATCCGGATGCCAAAACCTCCCCTTTCCCTTTCCAATCACTTAATTACCCCTTTCCTTTAAGATTGGTAACGCGCCCATGATTTTTCTGGTATTGTAGCGTATATGGGCCGTGGAGATCACTTACCATCAGGTGACTCATTTGCTCGTTTGCCAGCCTATGAATCAACCTCAAATTACACTGGCAAAGTGTGAGCCAGAACCGCTAATAACTCACTACTCTTATCACCTTACTACGTCACTAAACCACACCCAGGCACCTCGCAACAACATTGCTTATCAGCCACACCACCGCACCTCATGCAACATTGTATCACTATCACCTTACTACGTCACTAAACATTGAAACTCAAAACTAGCCATATCAACAAAATGCCAACCCAAATTGAACCCTCAACACATACAAATAAAACCTCAAATTACACTGGCAAAGTGTGAGCCAGAACCGCTAATAACTCACTACTCTTATCACCTTACTACGTCACTAAACCACACCCAGGCAACAACATTGCTTATCAGCCACACCCCCGCACCTCATGCAACATTGTATCACTATCACCTTACTACGTCACTAAACATTGAAACTCAAAACTAGCCATATCAACAAAATGCCAACCCAAATTGAACCCTCAACACATACAAATAAAACCTCAAATTACACTGGCAAAGTGTGAGCCAGAACCGCTAATAACTCACTACTCTTATCACCTTACTACGTCACTAAACCACACCCAGGCAACAACATTGCTTATCAGCCACACCCCCGCACCTCATGCAACATTGTATCACTATCACCTTACTACGTCACTAAACATTGAAACTCAAAACTAGCCATATCCAAAAATGCCAACCCAAATTGAACCCTCAACACATACAAATAAAACCTCAAATTACACTGGCAAAGTGTGAGCCAGAACCGCTAATAACTCACTACTTATAAAAATAAAACTTTGTTGTGTGCAGAGGACCGAATGGTATGGAAAAAAAAAATATGAATGGATTATTATTGATATTCCAAGGTCACGTTATTAAGAAGCGAATAATCTCAATTTGCTTCCTTGACTTCTTTATGACTAAGATTCTATATTTACTTCAGAAACTCTAAATGGTTCCTCATATGCAAGTGGATGTCTTGATCGGTACTCCCGCTTTGTCTATATCTGCCATCGAGCAGTAGTGTGTATACTGATGGATTTCGGTTTAAAGGAAATTGAAGCCAGTGAAATTACAGAGCATCACGAGACAACATCTTATGTTTCGGGGTGAGGAGCGCGGTTCAATGACACGTGGCAGTACTTTGTAATTAAAGGTTCTGTGTGGTGTTGCTTCTGTTTATGGACAGCCGTGGCGCTTACCATCAGGTGAGGTACCTGTCGTTTCGTAATTCGTGACGTTTCGCTTCGTGAAAGACCACGACCACGACAGGATGGACCGCAATCACTTCCCCATAAATTAATTAAACATACTTTTCTGTATTACGCTGCTTGTCGATACCAAGTTATAATAATTAAACATCGATATCAAGTATTTCAAATATATTCATGATTTCGCTCACATAACAACAGACAACAACTTTAATTTCTAAAATACAAATGAGACGGGTGGGGACAGTGCACGCCACAACATTTTGGGCAACGATTAACATACTCGCCTTTGTAGGAAAACCCTCGATCTCTTCCATAATTATTGAATGGATCTCTAACTTTATAACTACATTTCAAATTTTCTTCTTTATCCATATCTGAAGACCATTTGAACTCATCATCAGATATCAATACTCCACGCCTAGAAGATGTTCTACATAAAGGAGCACCATGCAAATGCCTTATGCCATACGTGTGTTCATGGCTTTCTGGACCTTTGCTGGTACCCTGGACAGTAACTCCCCTTGACCCATGTCCAGTAATTAGAGGACGAATCGTCTTTCTTGGCCTTTCTTCGCGTCTAAGAGGAGAGTGATCTTTTCGTTTGGATCTTTTTGAAGTAGGGATATCTTCCGGTGAATTACACAGGGAAGGTCTGAATAGATTTGGGGCAGGTCTTGGCGGAGGCACACAGGGCCGTGGTATCGCATAGCCTTGTCTTGGTGAAAAACTGTACGGAATAAAATTCGGCTGACATTCACAACTGGATGACCTTAAGTCCTGTGCATCTAGTTCAGGTTCAATGATATCACAAGGCAAACATCGTTCTCTTTGATCTTGCATTGGCCAACACTTTTCTCGTGCTACGTGGCAATGGGGACTTTCCGATTGAAGACATGGCCGAATTCTGCGTAGACCACATACAGGTGACTGACAAACATGAGGCGCTTGGTCTATTTGTGTGGCTGCTTGAATGGAAGGACTTCTTTGAATACTTGAACTATCTTCACAAGGTCTTATCCCCGTTTGGCTTTCAGCGTCAATTGGTTCTGGACTGATGGCTGCATCTTTTCGAATTGGTGTAGTTCTTATACGTTTGCCAGACACGAATCTCTCTCTAACTCTTTGAAGATGATCACGATCTTCCGAACTGAGTGTGCTCGGAGGTAAACGAGGCGTTACATTATCGGTAATTCGGGATGGTCTACTCTGTACTTCTGATAATTGAGGGGGTGTGACTGAATCTTTTGTCTGATCAAAATCTACAATATTCGTCGTTGTTGAATTAAATTTTCTTAAACTTTCTGTCCTTTTTAACTCATATACTAATTTATCGGCAAAATCAATAATATCCTCTTCCCGCAAATTCTTTAAAGGAAGCTTTTTTATCCACTTAATAATTTCACTCTTTAATTTTTCTTCATAGTCTTCAAGTAAATCGGCGTCTTTTTCCATTTCATGCAACCGTTTTGACATGAGTGATATTAGTTTATTTGTTTGCATTTTCTCTGCAGAGGTTTCTTGGCGTAGCGGTAAATCATATGCATAATCCCGGACCAAATCTTTAATTTTAGTTTGTTCCACTACATCTCGAATCGAATTATTCGTTGAAAAAGAAACATTGTTGAGCATCGCATATAATTCTTTATTGAGTTTCTCAGACTCAATTGGCGTTGAAGGACGTTTTTTAAGATAATCATTACAGAATTTAGAAATTTCTTTATTAATCCTATTTTTGTATTTTTCCCTTTCTTCTGTGTTGCTACCATAAAAACGTAAATTTATATATGCATCAGCTATATTGTCACTCAAAATTTCAAATGAAGTTTGTACGTTACCAGATAAATCTTTAGCAGGGGTTAACGTTTTCGATATTGTGTCTCGAAGTTGCTGTTTGTAAATTTGTCCCGTCAGTTCACTTTTAGCATTATCTTTTGCGTCCATAACCTTATTAATTAAATTCCTTTTTAGTTCATTTATTGTTCCTTCTGTCTGTGCACTAGGTTGTGAAACACTGATTAAATTATCTAGTTCACCTTCCAAAATTTGTCTATAGAGTAAATCATTATTGATTACACCTGAGTTCATATTGAGCTCTTCTATTCTTTTCATCAGTTTGCTGGCGATGTTTTGTTTTACAGCTTTAATTTTCTCATTATCCTTGGAAAGTTTACCGTTTTCAACCAACAGGTTATCACAAAATATATTAACAGTTTCTGATAAAATATCTGTTGCCGTTTTAGCACCATTTCTAGGACCAAAACTTGAGTCTATATCAACTAAAATATCTTCATATTGAGAGCCACTTAGTTTCTCTGGGTGAAATGTTTTTATATTCTTTAATATCTCTTCTACTATTTTATTTACACATTTCTCGTCATTTAGCTTCATAGGATCTATAGGCAATTTTTTAAGTAGTTTCTTTATTTCTTCCCTTAAACCTTTTTCGTCTCCTTGCTCTTTTATGTCACAGAGATTATGCTTAATAAGTTCTATTAAAGATTCGAAATGCTTGCCCTCTGATAAGTTTTGTTTATCATCAACCTGTATAGAATTAATACAGTCTTCGACGCTAATATTAAGGTTATTTCCAGAATTGGCTGTATAACGATCTGAAATGTTTTGAAACATTTGCAATCCTTTTAGGTGCTGTAAAAGATTTGCAGCTGTATTCTTTAAGAAACTGGTATCTGATTTTTTCCTCATACCCAAAGGAAATCGTTTTAAATGTTTGAATATTTCATCCATAAATAGTTCATCTGTGTCCACATCTTTGGATGTAGTCAAAGCAGTTTCAATTATTTTTTTTATTCCTTTTGCCATCTCAGCAACTATCTTTTCCTGTGTGTTTCTGTCTTGTATATGCGCAAATTGATAATATGGGGAACCTTTTAGCCAATCTAATATACCTCCATATAAATTCTCTTCAATAAATTCACTCGAATCTTGTTCTACCATCCAACTAATATCTTTAGAAAATCCTTTACCAATCAACTTTTTGTATAGGTATTGAGCTACTTTATTAATATCTTGTTCAGAGTACCTAAAATATTTCCGCAGCCACTTCTTTATTTCATTATCTATGTTCTTACTATCAACGTATTGTAAATTTTTTGCAAGTTCTCCAACCATTTGATCATGGTATTTTTTATCTGTTGACTGATGTAAATGTTTTGGAACATCGTCAACCCATACAGATATTTCGTCTTGTAATGCATCTAGGAAATTAGGTACTTGACCTTGCGATTTTTTTACATCTTTTCTAATTCCGGATGGTTTAGATAATTGTGGCACCACTATCTCTTTAACGGCATCCATCAATGCTTCTGTTTGAGGCATCATCGTATCAAAATCATGTGCGTCCATGACTTTGTTGAGCCAACGAAACACTTGGTATTTTAAGTTTTCCAACTCTTCAGTGTCTGATGATTTCGCGGCTGGATTCAATTGTAGATATTTCTGTCTGTCGACCATATCTCCAACCAAATCGTTTATTACAATCTCTTTGAAACGTTTAGATTCACTACTATTTAAGCCAAGTTGCATTCTATCAATCCAATTTTTAACTACCTTTGTCAAATCCTCTCTATAATTCTCTTCACTCCGTTGTTGGATTTCTTGAAAATCATCCTCGACACAAACTGACGGTAAAGAAGAATCAAATGTTAAGCGCCTTGGTTGGAAAGAAAAATCTTTACGAGGTGTCGACGTTTGAAAACCAACACCAAGTAATCTATTTGTTAATTCATCGGTCAATTCTTTTCGCGTAATTTCAGATGATATCGGTACATTGTTTAAAAAACTTTGTACTTCCTTGAGCACCGATTCTTTATTAACATTTCTTTGTATTAATTGTGATACATTATCAACGAAAGTCTTTGCACCGGTTCTTATATTTTCTGTTGACTTAGAACTATGGTTAACCAAAACGTCGTTAATAAAGTTAAAAATAGTTCTCTCTACATTTTGTTGGGAAGTATCTTTGTACCTAGGCTTAATAAATACACTTTGGCGTTGCTGTGCCAAGTTACTTCTACTTACATCCGAACTTGTTGGCTCCAGAGACATTTCCCTTTGTCCTTTTTCTAATCTGGATGTAATATCACCAATTTGTTCATCTAATATACTATCTTCACCTAAAATTTGGTAAATGCCATCCTTTATGTTCTCAGAGTTTGTTCCACGAATTATTTCATCGGGTAAAAGTTGGGACACAGTTTCTTCTAAGGCTTCCTTATATTCTACATCGGTTTCATGAGATTCATCAACCTCTTTCTTGATGTCTCGTTCAACGCCTTTCATAGATTGATAAAGTACAGATTTTGGTGGTGTGCTCTTTTGTATTTCGGAGAGACTTATAGTTTGGGTGGAATTGATAACATTACTGGCCAGATCTTTAGCTTCTTCTGAAGTCATGTTACCTTCATGTTGTAATAATTTGAATAAATCTTTCTTAGCTGTAGTTGTTTTATTTGATAATAAGTTTTCTTTGTTGTTACATAACATATTCGTAATTTTGTTTTGTAAATTATTTTTAACATTGCTATTAAGCGGTATATCAACATTCTCTAATATATGAGATATTTCATTAGATATTGTTTCTTGAATTTTTTTATCGTGTTTTCGGGAGTTTTGTAGTTTCTGCTTTTGTAACTCAAGTTTATTCATAAATTTTTCTGAAACTTGTCTTACAATTACTGGATCGAGGTTTTTATCATGTTTTTCACAAAGTTGATTTATCCAATCTATTATCACCTCTAACAAGGCACCATATCCTTTCTGTTGCAACTCTGGTAATTTATTGGCCAATCTTTGTATTAAGATCGTTTCATTACGACAATGTGACAGTTCTGGAGTATCACCAAGCCAGTCAAATATAGCTTGAAGATATTGGTTCGTCGCGGTCTTACTTAGATTTGGATATATTTTATTAATTAATTTCTGTGCTAATTTATTTTTGGTGTTTATATCCAACAAAACGTTTTTACTTTTACAGGCATTTTGTAACCAATCCACAATGTCTTTTATCATAGGTTCTTCCACATTTTCACTATCAGTCTCTGTTTGCTGTCGTTGAGTAAATTTTTTTGACAAATCATCAATAAACTGCATATTATCTTTAGCATTAAAACCGTTTTCGGCAAAAAACGACGTATTATCTATCCAATCCAAAATTTTTGTACGAAGCTTATCCTGCGGTTTTTCCTTTGCCTCAGTAGGTATTAAATTATTTGCGAGTGTGTTTGCCATGCACATGATAACGTCTTTGTCGATTGCTGGTATTTCATACAATTTGTTTACTATCTCATTCTTTAATGCTTCTTTATAATCACTATCATTTGTCAACCTATTAACAGCTTTCAGTCTGTGTACTAAATCGTTTAGGAATTGTTCTTTATGGTCGGGTTTTATTTCATCTTTGAAAGGTAATTCGTTGAACCATAATATTATTTGGTCTTTAGAAAAATCTTTATCCATAGAATATTGTTTTAGTCTGTTCATTATGTTTTCTGCCATTAGGTTCTTGAATATAATTTTATCTTTGACATTCTCCGGGCACCACATTGGTAAAACGTTCAAGCATTTGTCAATTTCTGCTCTTATTTTTTCAAAATCTCCATCTATAATTATCTTCTGTAGAGCTTCAACTAATTTTTTCGACAACATACCCCGCAAATATTTGTTACCTTTGGTGTCATCTGAATATACTGGCATTTCTTTAATCCAATCGAGGACTTCTTTTTCAACTCCGCGATCTATTTTTGATCTGCAGTGGTAGGGTAAGGGTCTTTTGCAATAGCAACCCGTTTTTTCAGGTACTAGACACACATGAGATAGCTGTGAACATAGAATAACATATTAAGTTATTTATAATCGGAAGCATATCACTATCATTGCACATGTAGGGAAAATTCTAGTCTGTGTATAGCAAGTAAACTGATGTAGGCGTCGCCGGTATTAGGGATTTTCCCATTACTGAATATTACTGAATGTTTCTTTTTCTGATTTGCGCCGATTTATACTTACAGCAGTCGATGATTCGAATCTTGTCATGACGCAGGCTTCTCGCACGGGTGGAGAACATGCTGAGAGCAAACATGCATCATTAGTTAATAAAAACAGAATAGTTTAGTAGTAGATTCATTCTATTGCCAGTTTTGTCTACATCATGAATATAGTCGACTGGGTTGTTTTCCGAAAGCAGACATACGTAGACCGCTATTTGTAGCACCACCAGAGGCGTCTCTAGCCCATGTAGCGCCCGTGTGCAATAATTACCCTAGCGCCCTCTAGTAACGGATCTTTTAAACAGAACATATAACAGGGGCGCAGGTGCATTTGAAAATGCCCGGCCACTGGCCAGCGTGTGAATGGAGCTCGGCCGGCGCCCCTTAGAACGTTGCGCCCACACCCTGCACACCCGGTAAAGACGCCTCTGAGCACCACAATATTAATAATTGTGGCACACGTAAGTGTTTGCGGGCGGTGATGTTATCTCACCATCAGTGGGCCGAATTACTTGTTTGCTTATCTATATAAAAATATATAAATATTTGCTGCCTTCTCTTTACCTTGAATTTCAATGTTTTTCAAGTCAGAGCACTGAAAAAAAATTGTTTGTTAGATGTAATAAGATTAAAAATTAACAAACATGTGAGAAGTTTTAAAGTTCATATAATTTGTGGTTTACAAAGAGTAATCATACAGTGATTGGAACATATACTACGTTTTAACAGTTTTATAATAAGAATGTGCATGTTTGGGCGTTAAAGTTCTGAGTAATTTAACGGAGACACTCAGCATAAAACTCATTCTAAGTTCTAAGGTCACACACGGGGTTCAAACTCTAAGCTAATGGACAACGCTATTCAACATAAACATACTTTTTGACTAAGTCAAAAGTAACCATTCTTGTTATTGTTTAAATACAGTAGGTACTGTCAGTTTAATTGTGGATATTAGTTGTGTAGATAATGGTTGAATATATTTACGAATAATATTATTATAAGTAATATGGCGTCAAATCTAAGTTGCTGAGTCAAGGTGTTCCGGATCAATAGTTACATAATATAATAATATGATGATACATTACGCTACATATGATGCTAAGTCACATATTCTGAGTGTCTAAATTAACTTACTCAGAACTTGGTACGCACGAACACGCCCAATGTATTACAACAAGCAAGAACTTCAGAGTCCAAACACTTACAGAATTCTGTCCGTTGTGTTTTTTCTTGTGCTGATTGTAACGGGTTTGAATCTTTTCGCAAACCTGGAAATATTCAGGAATTCATGTAACATTGATCTGGTCGGAGTATTAATAGTTTCTCTTCAGAATTTTTACGATGTTAGATATATTTTTGCACTAACATAATCGTTTACCAATCCTTAGAATATTGTAATAAAAAATTAGGACCTTTGTCTAATCATCATTATCACAATGAGTTTTTATTGTCTACTACTGGCTATAGGCCTTTCCCAATGTACACCATTGACCTCATTGCCGGCCTTTTCCCGCAGGTCGTCACTTTTTTTTTTTATAGCATAGCCCGGCAAACGAGCAAGTGGGTCACCTGATGGTAAGTGATATCCACCGGCAATGTATGCCCACAATATCAGAAGAATTATGGGCGCGTTGCCGACCTTAAAGGAAAGGTTTAATTAGGGATTGGGAAGGGGAGGGGTATTCGGGCCTCCGGATATCTCACTCACCATAAGACACGGTCGGTTTTCCGTGAGACAGTGTTAACGACCCATTCGAGCCGGCCCATTCATGCTGTAGACAAAACTGTCTACAAATGTCTAAGTACATTTTACTAAACGCGGTGTCCAATCCCTTGTCTATTTAATTATAAATTCTTAACGTAATATACTTTTACTTTATCCCATGCGAATCTGTAGCAGGTTATTGGCAATTTATATTAGGGGAAGCCTTTAAATTAGAACCAATAATTAATTTTTACATTGTTCGGAGGACCACAGCGCATTGCCGCGCATGGATTGTTCTCCTCGATCGTAGCAGCTGTGTACAGAAAGCTTTATTATTATTTTTTGTCCGAGCACGGCAAAGTGACTACACTACACCTTGTTGGTAAGCGTAGTGCAGTCCAAAAAACCAGCGACCACCGACAAACATGAGTTTATGGGTGGTCACCAGAATCATGCTGGCCTGTATAAATGCTTCTTCCCTCTTCGTAGGATCTTATCCGCCCGGATAGCGACCACCACATGGTGATAAAACCTGCCATAGTTTCCCACACACCTTGTATGGATCGCACTCCAGGATCAGCCAGTATATATCCGGTTCTCCTGAGGGTATTGGGACATGCCTTGATGGTTGGTTGGGGCAAGTATAGGGGTACACTCTTGTATCCCTGTGCCTGCATTAGTCATCCGCCTGTCCTGTCGCAGGCCCCTCAATTTGCTTCTTCCCTCTTCGGAATGTGAAGAAGCATTTATACAGGTTGGCATAATTCTGGTGACCACCGATAAACTGATTGTTTGTCGGTGTTGACTGGTTTTTTTGGGCTGCACTGCATTTACTATCAGGTGTAGTGCAGTCACTTTGACGAGTCCGATAAAAAAACAAAATACTTAATTATAATAATGTTTTTTCTTAAGACGTGTACATATTAATTATTAGTGGTAGTATATTAAAATATCACCTTCACCGTTAGTATTGCTAGAAGTAGAAATCTGAAAGAAAAGACCAACATGTATTTGAATTTAATGTTGTTTTTTCTCAGGTTTTTTTATGAGATGTTGAAAAATGGTAATCTCTTTTTTATTTGATTGAATGACGAGACTAGCAATGTGCTCGCCTGATGGTAAGCGCCACGCCTGCCCATAAACAGAAGCAACAGCACACATAACGTTGAATTACAAAGCACTGTCTGTCACTGAACTGCGCTTGTCACTCCGAGACATAAATACTAAGTCTCATAATGCCCAGTAATTGCACTGGCTTCAATGCCCATCAAACTGAGACACAACAGTGCTTACACACTGTTGCTGGCGGCAGAAAACGACAAAGCTGTGATACCAACCTAGACGGCCTCCCGCATACGAGGCACCTACTACCTTGTGTAGTTTACAATTTTTCGGTCTGAGGCGATCACGCGGCTTATGTGCTTTCGTAAGGCGGCGGCGGCGGCTTTCCATCGGGCGGTTTATGCACTCGTCTCATAAATGACCACGGGTATTTACACATGTATTTTAAAAATTCCTCTGTGTATCCAAGGGTGTTTCTTGTAACTAAATTATTTCTGTGACGTTAGAACAGCTCAATTAGCCATAGATATAAGTAAAAAAACTAGCTACTAAAATTATGACACGTTTCTCTTCATACAGATTGAAGTACTTGCTATTTCTATTTTATATTGTTGTTCTATGAGCACACAGTATTTTACGCTGTGTTCCCACAACAGTTTATGTTGTTGTAACTTGTGTTCCTTACCGGCTGTTGTCCGTTTGTGTGCCCATGATGCATCCTTCTGTGATGACTGTATCGGTTTTGTACACGTGGACACATCTAAAAAAATACAATCAATCATAATAACTCTTATTACACACACATTTACAACGTGGTAGGTCCCTCGTATGCGAGAGGCCGTCTTCTTCCCTCTTCGGAGAGGGAAGAAGCAAATCGAGCGGCCAGCGACAGGACAGGCGGATGACCGACTAGGATGTACCTCTATACCCACCCCAACCAACCATCACGTCATGCCGCAAGCCCCTCGGGAGAACCGGATATACACTGGCTGATCCTGGAACGCGATACACACAATGTGTGTGGGTCACTATGGCAGGTTTTAACACCAATATCCTACCATCAGCTATCTCTTTTTGATTCGGTGTTTTGTCAGTTTTTATCCCATTTTGTACTATATTATTTTCTTTCTTTTTATAAGTTCTCACCACAGGGGCAGCTGTATCATCACAAATGTTTCGTATGGCATCCTTAATGCATTTCGTCACATCCGTCAGGTACCTCACTTCGGTTCCCCTGGTGTTCCATCCGCGAGGCTTGGTTCTTTTCAGATAATCGTACATGATGCTAGGTCGCTTGTTTTTCATGCTGGGAAGTATATGAGTATTAAAATGATATTTTAGAAAATATGAGATCTAAGGATCTGTTGCTACTTTGTTTTTCCCAGATTAGTTGGAATTTCCAAAGCACCGCGAGGAATTATTACAGCTTTTCGAGTGGTAGTGCCACCCTGTAGACAGTTTTGTCTACAGTAAGAATGGGCTGGCTCGACTGGATCGTTACGACTGTCTCACAGAAGACCGACGTAAAGTAGCGGATTGCTGCTGCGTTTCGTACGGTGCGTGAGATATCCAGAGGCCCAAATCCCCCTACCCTTCCCAATCCCTAATGATCCCTTACCTTTAAGGTCGGAACGCGCCCATGATTCTTTTGGTATTGTGAGCATACATGGGCTGTGGAGATCACTTACCATCAGGTGACCCACTTGCTCGATTGCCGGCCTATGCTATAAATAAAAAAATTACAGCTATATTTCAAATTACACATTGTCCACAGGCTCAATAAGATATTGAATCACCATTCTTACCTATGTTTATTTTTTTCACTAAGCGGTTTCCCTGGGTGCGTAGTTTCGTTTGCCGTATTAATGGCTTTGTCTGATCTTTCATGTTTGTTTCTAGCATAAGACTGGATGTTATTAACTGATTTGTCAGTGCATTCGCTAGACTTAGTGACCGGAGAGGTGGGCCGTGTGGTTCGCACATTGTGGGTGTGGTAGGAACTTTTGGAAACTAGAAGGGAATTGTCGATAAATGCATACAAAAGGTAAATTGACTTTTCTATATCTTGGCACGACAAAGTTACTACACTAAACCTCATGTTGTGTATAATGCAAAAATTCAGCTGGTGGTAGGATATTCATATCCGCCCGGATAGCGACCACCGTACACATGGTCTTAAAACCTAACATAGTGACCCACACACCTTGTGTGGATCGCGTTTCGGGATCAGCCATTGTATATCCGGTTCTCCCGAGTGGTTTGCGACATGACTTCATTGTTGGTTGGGCTGGGTATATTTTTATTTTTTTTATTTTTATTTTTATTTTACCTCCTTCTTCGAAGAGGGAAGAAGCATTTATACAGGCCGGCATGACTCTGGTGACTAACGATAAACTCATTGTTGGTCGCTGGTGTTTTGGACTGCACTACGTTTACTATCAGGTGCTGCCGTGTTTGGATAAAAAAAGTCCAAATATAATATCGATTATCAAGAGACATTGGGTCTCTCGACGCTCGGCAGAATTATACCAGCCTGAAGTTACTAGATATATACTGGCTATACTGGCTGATCCCGGAACGCGACATGCCTGAACGAGTCACTCGAGTCAATCGAGTCATATAGCTGGTTTTTCACCATGTGTACGGTGGTCGCTATCCAGTCCGAAAGGTACAAAAATATCAGGTACCTTCTCACCAACCCTCGACGGTCGGCAGAATTATACAGGTATGAAGTTGCTGGGTATATGGCTGACCCCGAAAAGTGCCTTGTGTTTGCATGGCGTAGCGTATGGTGTGGTTGTGACGTCAGTTTGGTGAAAATATGGCAAAAGATGGGGGCCATGAGTCCACGCTCATGGCCCCGTTAGGTATGTGTGACTCCATAAGAACAGTGGGTTCGTAGCAGTATTATAATACTTACAACTTTTATTCTGAGTGTAAGTCAACAGCCTCTGCACGAGCTCAGTGGACAGAGATCTGTTGGGCGACAGGTTCGGATACTTGCGGAGGGAGTGGGCGAAGGCTGAAGTGTCTTCCGACCAGCGGTACGCGGAACCTACTGAAAATTACCAAATTTATTCACCTCATCAAGTCTAGTGACAGTGTACTTATAATAAAAATCCGGTCAGGTCCTGGGAGGGGAAGGCTTCGGCGAACTTTCTCAGATCAAATCGGAAATATTCTCGAGAAAGAACAGGTCAGAAGTACCCTAAACCGACGTGCATGCATGAAGAATATAATGAGAGTGAAGGAGGCCAAAGAGGTGTGTGTGTAAGGATCGTAGCAGCTGGAAGTCCGTTGTCTCTGCCTACCCCTATGGGAAACAGGCGTGAGTCTATGTATGCAGACTAGTATCGAACACATTCAAATAATAAATGGTATGTCGGCTACACCACATTCTTCACAGGCTACGTCCCCCTTTTATTTTTAGCATATTTTTGTGCGATATTTTTTTCCGCACACACAAAAAAATATATATAAATAAAGTTATCTAAATTCAAAATCTATATTTACCGATTACTTTCTCTTATTATCATGAATGAATATATTTGTGAAAACTATAAATTAACCTTTCTCTTGTTTATATTATTCATTATGTTATCGTGGTTATTTAAAGTTCTCAAGAACAAAAAATGAAAATATTGACCAGTTCCTACGGACACATCGGCATTTAGAACTTCCATTAAAAGACGATCGAAGCAAAAGTTGATTCTTGTTTCTGATTCCTATGCTTATGTGAAAAGTACCTCTGTCAGTCCAGTGCAGGTTTCCTCTGCAGGAGTGTGTTGTCCTCACGGGCGTGTACTGACAATCACAATTCCTCCATCCTCTCACTTCAAAGTTACCTTCAGCTGCATAGGAAGTTAGGTCAGTTGAGAACAAGAGGAAATATTCTTAAGCCTTTTTTAATGTTGCTGAATAAGGTATCTCCAATAATAATAACTCTATCAGAGTATAAAAATCAACACAGAGATCAAGCGTCCGTTTGCATTTCTTTTTTTAATAGCTTGAATGACGAAACCATAATGGTAAGCGCCACGCCTATCCATAAACAGAAGCAACATAACACAGGATCTGGAAAGCATTGCATGGCATTGGACTGCGCTTGTAACTCCGAGATATAAGATGTTATGTCACATAATGCCTAGTAATTCAACTGACTTGAATGTCCTTCAAACGGACCTACAATAGTGATTACATCCTACAAGGCGGCAGAAATTGATAAAGCGATGGTACCAAGCGGTGGTGGTGGTGGCACATGCCTGAACCCGCGTTGGGGTGGTACTGACTACTTTCTGGGAATGTGTCGACGATGGAAAATCTATGGTTTGGTTTGACAAATGTCACTAACTTAGACTTGGTGTGGCTCTCTGTGGAGGAAACTCTGGCAGATGGACGGACGGCGATGTTGGTTTAAGACCGCAGTGCGCTCGCTGGAATAATGTTGTTTTTTATAGTGTCAAGACGGCATTCGAATAAATGGGTCACCTGATCTGCACCGACTATGGATGCCCACAATATTAGATCATGGACCCTTTACCGGCCTTAAAGGAAAGGGAAAATTAAAGGATGAAGAAGGGGAGGAAAAGGATTCAATCTCACTCATTGTAATAAACCCAGCAGCAAGCCCCTATTTTTGCCGGTTTTCTGTGAGAGACAGTGAATAACCCTGTGGAGCCGGCCCATTCAAGCTGTAGACAAAATTGTCAACAGCGTGGCTCTACCACTCTAAAATGGGTGTTTAGTATTGATAGCTCGAACTGTAAAGCAAAATATCGCGAGGAAATTTGCTTATTTATGAATTCTACATAAGAATTTCGAAGGTATGTGCAGTATACCAACCCGTATTAGGCCAGCATTGTACACTAATCTCTCCCATTAAAAGATATAGGTTAGTATCTATTAGTTATTTAAACTTTTTTTAGTTTTTAAATTTAGTATGTCTACGTTATTCAGTGTACTAGAGATGAGAAACCGGTCAGATCTCGAGTTCAAAACCCAGGTAGGTTAATAACAATTTGTATTTTATTTTTGTTTTTCCACGAAATAAGCTCGAAATTTTGTGGATGGCGTCGGAAAAGATTTATTGTACTAGTAGTAAGATTTTAAGATTCAATTTTATTGTGTTCAAAACCTATGTAATTCCCGTGGTAATACATAATATTGTTTCAAATGAATAAAGTATTTTTTTGATACGAAACGGACTGGAATTTGTAGTCTATAGGGTGACAGGCTTGACAAATAGAAGAACGGAAATTAAGTCGGCGGGCCGTGGGTGCGCTAGAGGCGTCCCTGCCTACGCCTTGGCAGATATGGGCGTAGGCTTATGTTATGTTTTTTATAAATATTAATGTTCTCCGTAGCGGAAGCGTAACTAACGACAGGCAGAAGGAATAATATTAATCGATAGATAATAAAAATCGCTGGTTACGATAAGGCCGCCCATTGTATACTCCTTACTTTTAAGTTACCTACTTTATGTGGTGTGTAATAAAGAGTATTCTATCTACCTGATACACGCTTGCATACCGCGAGTCGTTCGCCTGAGTGCTGGAGTGTTGGATGGACTTAACCTTTGTATTAATGCCCAGTGAGCGACGCTCGTGCGGGCGTGAGGCGGTATTGATTGCTGAAAAAATCCAAAACTGTACCAGAGCGTTCTGTTCCTTTGTGTTCCATAGTAGTATATCGAGTTAGGCCTGACTGGCGCAAAAAGGAGGCCAATTTGATTTTTTAATTGCATCGATAGCCTAGGAATTTGGGAAAGATATTTCACTGATTTCATGTGTTGTTTTTCTAAAAGTAACCTTTTTGAAATAAAACTAATTTAAACGGATTTTATCTACGCCTGATGACAAGCGCAGTGCAATCCAAAAAACCAGCGACCATCGACAAAAGTTAGTTTATCGGTGGTCACCAGAGTCATGCCGCCCCATAAAAATGCTCTCCGAAGAGGGAAGAAGCAAATCGAGGGGCCTGCGAGAGGACAGGCGGATGACCGATGCAGGCACAGAGTTACAGGAATGTACCCATGTACCCGCCCCAACTAACCATCAAGTAATGTCGCAAGCCCCTCGGGAGAACCGGATAAAACTATTAGTAACTGCAGCGCTCAGTACTTTGTAATTCAAAGTTCAGAGCTGAGTTGCTACTGTTAGTATCCACTAACAGTCCTATTCACCTATCGATCCGGATAGGTGTATCGCTTTCCATCAAGCGAATGCCCTGCCCGTCTCGTAATTATTGTAAAAAAATGAAATGGAGAGATATACCAAGCACAGCAGTGGCACTGTTGCCACCATACTTTCCATTCACCACGGTCACTACCAACCCAGCGTCCCGGAGGCTTTGCACTATGGACAACATGCTCTGCCCATCCCCGTCCATGGTGGGCTAGAAAAATAGATTATAAATATAAATTAGGTGACCCGTGCGAATACTTCGGAGCGATAGTGGTCAGTTACGTTATATAATAGTCCTAAATTAACACATTGGACAGCCTCCGCGTCGCCGTAGGCGAGTAGCTGGCTGCGAAGTTTGAGGCCGTGGGTTCGATGCCCGCACCGAGACAAATATTTGTGTGATCCACAAACATCTGTTTCGGGTCTGGGTGTTGTGGGACCGCAAGTCCCTCGTAGTTCCTGATATTCACGATACAGGTTTAACCTAGTGTAGGGTCAGGACTAGGTGTAAGACTGTTGGGTGTATTTATTAACAATACAACAAAGTTGATTATACTGTCGACAGATGGCGCTGTTAATTTTTCATCTGTTTTTGGGCAAAACCTATAATATTAAAACATTTGTCAATTTTTTGTTAACAGCGGCAAGCATAAGCTTTAAAATTGTGTTTGAATCATAAAATTTGATTAAGAATTATGGAAGTTCCGAAAAAAACACCTTTAGGAAATAATATAAAGAGATACAATTTGAATTTAGCAGTACCTATAGTTCAAGAACAGTCACGGTAACAATAAAATAATGATGCACACGTGGAGTTTTTTTGTAAACTAGTTCTCAAGTGAAATCTCTACTATCTATAAAATGTGGTCTCGTTTGAAATGAAATAGTTTATTAATCATGTAGGCAATTGAAAAAGCGCTTACGATAAGTGTGTATAAAAGTAAAATAATGTAATGCTTAAAAAGTGGTACAAACTATGGCTACTGTTGGTTGAGTGAAGAATTAATTAAGATATCTAAATACTGTGAATCTGAAAAGAGAAATGTGGGTATCAAGAGTTGCTCATAGAACGAGGAACCTTCGATCACTCAATATCCCTATTGAGCGTAATATAGAGATCAGTTTTACCTGCTAGTGATCCAAAACATTGAATTTATACAAAATGCTCTTTAAAATACATTGCTTCTAAATAATTTAATTATATTAAAATGTATGTTTAACCATGTTGAAATTTTGACTTAATAATAATGACCAGAGACAAATAAACTAGAATAATGACAATTTGAAGTTTCGCTTCCTCTGTCACCTCACTGTCACTCAAAGCCAAATGAAGTCAAAGAGTAGTAATAGTAATTATATGATTATTTCTGTACTTGGTAAAATACTGAGTACAGAGTGGATAATCGAATCAATTTTATTTTTTTATTTGATTTAATGACGAGACGAGCAAGACGGTCGCCAGATGGTAAGCACGCCAGCCCATAAACAGAAGCAACACCACACAGAACTTTGAATTACAAAGCACTGTATGGTACTAACTGCGCTCGTCACCCCGAGACATAAGATCTTAAGTCTCATAATGCCCGATAATTTCACTGGCTTCAATGTCCTTCAAACCGAAACAAGAGTGCTTATACAATTTGCTTGGCGGCTGAAATAGGCCACCTGGATTGTTACCACCGCTAAGTGTTTCGGTTTGACGGTTTGAAGCCAGTAAAATTATTAAGCATTGTGAAACATAACATCTTATGTCTCGGAGTGACGAGCGCAATCCAGTGCCATGCAGTGCTTTGGAAATCAAATTTGTGTGTGGTGTTGCTCCTGTTTATGGGCAGGCGTGGCGCTTACTATCAGACGAGTGACCTTGGCTCATCATTCGTGTTCATAACAAAAGAAAAAATACCTACGTTATCTTTGAGTAGACTAGTACTGGCTGTTCTAACTACCATAAATGATCTTTCTGTTAGAAACATACTTTCGACAGAACGAATCCACGAGAAAAGATTATTTTGTTCATCAGACGTATCTATTTGCAGGAACAAAATAAGTGATCTATTATATAACATAACATATAATATATGACATCCATTGCGCCACAAGACACAGACATTAAAATTGACGCGTCCGTTACAACTCCATGACCTTGAGATTAGCCGCGATCTTTTTTGGGGACGGCCGTTTGCACTCTTCGGCCGTTGGTGACCTTTGCAACCGATAACGTTCATATTTTGATAAAATAGTGACCGTTATACATTAATGTTTATACTTTAAACTAGATGGCGCTGTATGTCCATTAAGTTCAACTGTATAGTAACAACTAGATGGCGTTTTTGTAAAATGTATTAATTCACCTATATAAATACATAATTTTTAAATTTAAAGATTGTTGGAACGGACGCGGAAGTCGATGCAGTTAGATATGCAACTTCTGGTAGCTCTTTGGGTATCCGCCATTAGAATAGCATACGCCTGTTTTCATGAGGTTGTAGAAGTACACAATAACGAGCGAATTGAATGTAAAGCGTATGATAGAACTTGTTCCCAATTTTTTGTATCTAGTTTCCTTGATCGAAGAAATAGCCTTATAGTTCTCCAAAGAGTACCATTTAGGCGCTCTACTTGACCATTTACTTGTGGGTTATATAGGGTAGTTCGGCTACATGCAACACCATTTGATATTAAGCAATGCCGCAACTTTTCGGACATAAATGCGGTCCCTCGTACGTATTGTGGGGCACCATAAGTGGAGAATAATAAATACATATTAATTAATTTAATTATTACACCACAATTAAGCATAATGAAATTCAACGTCTTATATGTGATGAGCATCGTGAAAGTAATTTATGTATTTTCATCCAAACAAATCGCTTCTAAATTGGTAAATTATACAATCAAAAGTGTTGAATAAAGGAATTGTAAGAACCATGATGTAACGCATAAATGTGTAAAAATGTGTATTATTTAACGTAAGGCCGCAGACTCGAGTGAATGATGAATTGTCTGTTTGTTTCTTTGAATATACAGGTTTAGATGCCGCGTCGCCACGCGATTTTATTGTATAAAGCTAGTTTGGTTTACCGGGGTTGTATGCTTATGCTTAGCCGACGTGACTGAGTGGTGTAGACAGTTTTGTCTACAGCATGTATGTTCCGGCTGGATCGGGTTGTTACCACTGTCCCACAAAAGACCGACATAAAATAGCGATTTGCGTTTTGTACGGTGAGTTAGAAATCCCTCTCCCCTCCCCAATCCCTAATTATCCCTCTAAGATTTTATGATTCTTCTGGTATTGTGGGCGTAGTGGAGATCACTTAATCACTCGTTTGCCGGCCCATGCTATAAAATAAAAGTCCGAAAAAAATTGTAAATTTTGTTAAAAAAGTCTTTATTTTATTTATTTAAACTTTATTGTACATAAGGAGTACAGGACAGAACACTAAAATGTAACTAATTTAATAAGTACAATTGGCGTCTTTATGTTCTTCCCCGAAAACTATGTGTAGTTGCTAGCTGCTATTTTTTTGTTCCGCTAATTCCCATGACAGTTCATCTAGACATGCAATAATCAAATGTTTGTTTATAATTTGCCGGCACAGTAATTGCTAGCGACGGCCTTGCCTACACTCCGCCTTGAGCTAATGAGTTTGTGACTAAATGATCAAAATTGACCCTATATGGTACTTTAATAAGACGCTAATCAAGGTCAGGCATGATTCATGTGCTTATATATTCATTACGAGACGCAATTCTGATAAGAATCTTTACTACCAATAGTACATTCATACATCGTCCGAATGCAAAGTCTACGTCGCAATATTTTTATTGTACCTATCATTTTTTTAAATTCGAGCATGGCATAGTGACTGCACTTTACCTGATGGTAAGCGTAGTGCAGTCCAAAAAACTAGCGACCACCGACAAACAATAAGTTCATCGGTGTTCACCAGAATCATGTCGGCCTGTATAAATGCTTCTTCCCTTTCCGGAGAGAGAAGAAGCAAATCGAGGGGCCTGCAACAGGTCAGGCGGATGACCTATGCAGGCACAGGGATACAAGGATGTATCCCTATACCCGCCCCATCCAACCATCAAGTCATGTCGGAAGCACCTTGGGAGAACCGGATATACACTGGCTGATCCAGGAACACGATCCAGACAAGGTGTGTGGGTCAATATGGCAGGTTTTAACACCATGTGTACGGTAGTCGCTGCAGTTTCATTATTGTGAAGTTTTGGCATTAGTTTTCGTGAACGAATCTGTAATTCCTTCCACTCATGCGTATTTATTTATTTTTAGAAATTGCCAATAATAACTCTTTGATTTCTGCATTTCAATCGGCCACGGTGGTTACTGTACATTACGCCATTAGGCATTAACACAGTTTTAGGTTGCGACACTACCTCTGCGGCTTTGCAAAAAAATATTGAAACTATTAGTAGGCGAGTGTGGGCGCGGGTCGCAACCATAGTCGCAACACTGATTTTATAAACGCATTGCATTTTTGTAGTGAAGTTATTACCGATGAATTTACTAAAAAAACATTCTAATACTTATGATGGAGAAGTTTTGGAGTTGTTTTTTCATCGCTTGAATGAGTCGCTCGCCGGATGGTAAGCGTCACGCCTACCCATAAACAGAAGCAACACCATACAAAACGTTGAATTATGATTATCTATTGGCACTGCACTGCGCTTATCACCCCGAAACATAAGATGTTAAGCCTCATAATGCCCATTAAGTGCAGTAGCTTCAATGTCTTTTGAACAGGAACACGGAGTTAGGGTTTGACGCATAAGAAACCTATGTCAGTCCGAATAACTAATCTGAAAGAAGCATCAAAGGTGTTGCCAGGGACTTACGAGGTGTCATGTATAAACTTATGTATGAATAATAAGCTCGCACCTGTATCTTCGAAGGGGTAGACAAAAGTGCAACGAGTGCTGCGATAGCTGTCGCTTTAGTTCGTACGATGAGATTTATGGATGCCTCTTTTCCCGTTTTTCTTTGCAATCCCCATTTGTTGTTACCCTTATATATGAGCATCAGACCAATAATTCTTCTTGTATTGTTCCTGTATGCATGGGTGGCTGCTTATTGGTATTTCAGAGAACTGAACTGAGCGTCTCTCTCTCGGAGAGCACGTAAAGTCGTGACTGTTCGATATAGAATAGATGGGTAGGTAACATTACCAGAAAGGACAAGCAAATCAACTTTAGGCCTAGTACAAGTTTTGATAGTTTTCGTTTACCCTTCATACATTGAGTAGTAGTAGCCACTAGTGGGAACTATGATGAATTAAAATTGATAGTATGATTACTTGCATATCATATTAGTCAAGTATGAAATTTTCGAACGATCTTTTACTATTTTACAGTATGAATTACTACTTTGACACTTCGACTATAGTAATTTTATACAAATGCGAAAACTGTGAACTTATTTTTAAATTGTACTAGACCTACGTGACTCGTTTGTTCGTCTGTTGGCCTCTACTACAAACGCAACATACTTGCTGGTCTTAAATTGGAGTTTTGATGTACAATGCTGTTAATAAACGACTCTTGATATCTTTGTTCTAAGATATTGCGTCATCCAGCGAGAAGTTGTAATTAAGAAGGCTGCCATAATTGCGACCACCGTCGACAGATACTTGAGAACGTAAGAATTAGCACATTGTTTCCTGGAGAGCAATTACACTTGGTCTCTCTAATTAATGAAACAAAAAAATTCTAAGAATTGATGACAAGATGCAGTCAAGAGAAAGTTTCAAGAGTAGTAGAACCACTCTGTAGACAATTTTATCTACAGCATGAATAGGCCGGCTTGACCGGATTGTTACCACTGTCTCACAGAAAACGGATATAAAGTCGAGGCTTGCTGCTGCCCAAATCCCCCTGCCTTTCCCAATCTCTTCCCTTTAAGGCCGGCAACGCGCCTATGATTCTTCTAGTATTGTAGTTCCGTATATGGGCGATGGAGATCATTTACCATCAGGTGACCCATTAGCTCATTGCCGGTAATTTTTGGTACAGTTACTGAGATATTGTTTTCGTTCATTTGTACGCGCCGAGCCTGTCCTTAACCAGCAGTAGCACTACTCATAAGTCAGAACTTTAAATTATAAACTACTGCATGACACTGTGTTGCGCTTGCCACCCCGAGACATGTTGCTAGCGTGTAGTAAATTTGACGCCAAGTTCATGCCTAACTCTAGGAGGCGTCTGTCAAATATTCTTAGACTTACAACAGCTGTCTCACAGTAAATTGATTTAAAGTAGCAGCTTTAGCTTATGACTCTGGTGACCACCGATAAACTCATTGTTTGTCGGTGTTTTTTTTTTGGACTGCACTACGCTTACCATCAGGTGTAGTGTAGTGTAGTACATATTCAGACCAGATGAGATAGGTACAATATCTACCTAGCTAATGATATCTTCATGTTTTTAAATGCAAATGTCGCAAGCTGCAATAATAACATCCGTTAATGGATGTCATATCATTACGTAACATTAAAAAGACACCAATGTGATTATTTAATAATACTGTTCGGTGCACGGTGCAGAGCTACGAATGCAGCTGTGATCTACACCGAATACAGGCGTGTGTACACGGTAACTTGATCCGCCTACACTGCTCTAAGGATTGTACACATTATTGGGAATATTTTTTGCATATTAAGACCACTTCTATATCCGCAAAGACATTGGCCGATGACCAATTAGTGTTCACAGTTCACCGAACTTTATTTCCGGCCCATGATGATACAATCCCGAGCAATTCATGTCTGATTGCTTGATTCAAAAAACTCAAACTTAAGCTATGATGAATGATACTTTTTTTAATTTCTTTAATAATTTAAACATTTTCTAGTAGCCAGCTCATTATTTGTTGGTGTAATGAACAAAAATAATTTATTCCATTCACGTTAATGTGTAGATTTCATAATTAGCAAATGAGTTCATAAAAGGTTGTGTTAAATGTAAACAATAACTACTTAGTAATATTATTGTTAACAAAGACAATAAGTTTGTTATCACTACAACAATATAAAATAAAAATAACAACAATAACTCTAGATTAATGACATAGAATAAATACACGAATATTTTATGATAGTATTCATTCATAATTCAGAACAATTATTAAAATAGATTAGTTTGTAAGCTACATTTAAAGTATTATCTGTCCATAAAAGTAACAATACCTAAATAAATGAATATGTTATGCCACTAAAAAGCCTCTTTCCTGTTACATAAAAATAACGAACATAATAAAAAATTAACAGCTCGTATGTAACTGACTTTAGAAATCGAAATTCACAGTTGATTCGCGGCCGCAAACCAGTCACAACATTAACGCACTCATATTAACCATCAAATGAACTCTTTTAAACCTTATTCTTGACGACATAAAGTCTAAAACTTTGAACTAAACAGCAAGGAAGTTGGGTGTCTACGACGCCAAACTGCTCGCGGCGCGGCGCACACGCACCTAACTTCAGTTTGGTACAAACAGTATCCCGATAAGGTCGCGTCCGTTATAAGTTGTCGTATAATTAAAAAGTACGTTAAATTCGCAAACTATTATGTGTATCAAGTGTTACAATTACACAAAAACACTATAGTAAATGGTTCCAGTGACTGCTGTGTGAATTGAAAGTGATTTGAAACAATGGAAGACGTATTTACCATAAAAGTTAAAACAAAGCCTGACAAACGTAATGTTTACCCGTCGGAAAGGCGGTATTCAGCTTCCACCGTGTCCGGGTTGGCCTGGGTTCACATCGCCCTGGCTGCCACATCATTTCTACTAGCCTGTCTAGCGTTGGTCAGTCCGAATGAAGCAAAAAACGACGAAAGAAATTCCACAGAGTACATCGAGTTGGAAACAGACAACAGTACGGTTGCATACAACAACGATTACGTTTTGATATTGGCGCCGAGCTTGATAACCGTTTTTGGTCTAGCGGCGGGTGTTGTGAGCATAATGGCATCTGTTAAATGGTACATCGACCACAACATCACCTGGCTGTTCGTTTTTTCGACTTTATCAACTATAGTATCCTTTACGTCGTTCATGATGATTGCCGTTTGGTTCGTGACGACATCTGAAGGTGATATTTCCGACTTTTATAAAGATAAAGTCCCTTTCAAGGATTATTTGGTTGTAAAACATAGCGATGTGTTAGAGAGGAACGATTCACACATGGTTATAGCTTTAAATACAACGAAAGAAGAGCCTCAAGATTCACATTTGTTCACTAAACATGTGCTATCGATAAATATAATGATAGCCGCTTTTCTAGAGTTGCTCTGGTCCATTCTTAGTGTCAAAATATCCTATAAAGGCATGAAGAATGACTACAGAGAAGACAACAACGATCGACGAGGTAACTGCGTGTCCGTGGTCACGAAAATAAAAGGGAACAATACGAAAAAACTGCCACGAAATAGTAAATTAATGCCGCCGAAACCTGACCTGATTGAACACTATCCTAGTAAGAAGATAAAGAGGATATTTCTGGCTCAGGGTGAGAATGGATTCTACCTTAAAGGCCAGAATAACAAAGCGAAACAAAATACAGAGACAAGCTCAGAGTTTTACAAGGAACGCATGATGAACTTCTTGAATAGGTGCGCGTCCTTTGACGGGATGTCGAACCCGGAGAGAACGCCGAGTGTACAGTCAGAATCAGCTTTAAATCCTATCCCAGAAGTCGCTAGTGTGGAAATTAACCTGGAAAACCCGGGACCCAAAGACAGGATGACTCCAGTAAGTTGGGGAGATACACCAGATCACACGATATACAATCAAAACACGTTGAATCTGGAAAAAATATTCGTTTTTAACAATACTGAAAAGAAAAGCGAAGATATCGGTGAAATTAAAGAATAATTAATTGCCCGTGAACGAAGACGTAGTTTCGCTTCGTGCAATTTACATTCATAACGTTTATAATGTAACAGACTGTATTATACATCACTTTTTATACGTTGGTGTAAAGACAATAAGGCCGTTCTGCCTTTGTTAGTTAAAAAAAGTGTATCGAATTTAGCAACTGAGCTAATTAAAAACGGGAAGTTGCTATTTGTCATGGCGGTGATTCGAAACTCATGTTGGTTAATCATAAATGTTTATACCTAAGTATGTAAGTCTAATTCCCTGCACAAAATGGGCGTCTTCGGGCGAAGAAAGTTCTAGGTAATGTAAGTTAACACTTACTGACGAACTTGAGACGTCACTAACATTAATTGTCATTAAGTCATTTCTTAGAATTCTGCTATTGGCATACTCAGAGTCAGTTAATGTTCTCCGTTACTGAGTAGAGAAATAATCGAATTTTAATGAAAACTTTTTAACAAAACATAAAACCGACTCAGAAAACGAAAAGCTAAAAAATAATCAATTTTGATATGATGATTGAGTCAAAATTGTTTAGCTTTATTTTTAGTTTTTTGACGGTTTCATTTTACTATTTTTGTGAAATAAACATCAAAATGGGCGCATTAATCATTGTATATAGTTGTTATAGTTTTCATCCCTGATCCCTTAGGGGTGGAATTATTTCTTCAAATTTAAATGCGACCACCACCGCATCAAACTCTTTCGAATGAAAAAACATCCAAACCGTTCCACATTTGACGGAGTTATGCGTAAACATATGAAAAATATTTATACAGACGAATTATTGATAACCTTTGTTTTGTTTTGTCGATAAAAAATAATGGTTAATGAATATTTAAACCCAAATGAACTTTCTGAGTATAGCAATAAGGCCGCTAGACCTTTATGCTGACAGCGTAACTCGGTTACTTAGAACTTAGTTGCCCAGACACACCCTGTGTACTTTATTTATTTATTTGTCTACTACCTGTCCCTCGCGGTTTTACCCGCTTGCATGCTACTGCCCCGTTTCGTGGATCATACATTGTATGATGTTATATAGGTGTTCGAAAGTTCCCAATTGGTTACATAGTGACGTAAAAATTGTGATTGTCCCGAATTTATTTTACCTGAAGACTTTTCCAGAACCAACAAAATAAAACCAAAAAAAAATTACGGCAATGCATAGTTCGAATCGTGTGTTATGGTTTTAAGTTCATACAAAAATTACATTGAAAAAGCACTTTCAGTTACGAATTTGATTTCTTTTTCGAGGAAAATTTTTCCAATTTTTGTTAACATTTAAAAAAATAGCCCAATCGCTCCGGCCGTTCTCGAGTGATGCCCGTTATCAACGAATAAAATTTATTTTTAGATATGTACAACTGTATAGGGCATACACTTGAATGTTGGTATATTAATTCAATGTTTTCCGATATTGCCAATAAGTACGCCTATCGGTTAGTACGTATGTACGGGTCAATATTTTTCTTCTAATAATTACTTTGTAAACATTTAAAACACTTATACTTACGTCAAATTCTTATCTTTGAATCCAACGAATCGAACGCAATTAATTGTACTCGAATTATAATTGCCACTAAAAATAAACATGGTTTATCTATGTACATATAAACAAAACGATATTTTTAGACTCATTCTAAATAATAGCTAGATTCTCCTTGAAGTTAGTTTTACAGATTTAGAATATTAATGTGTTTATCTAAAAGGTTATCCAGGCAGGGCCGTCTCTACCGTACGGAGAACGAAGAAACCGCTTCAGACGCCGCGTTAGAAGCGCCGATATTATTATATCAGTTCAGAGACGCTCGCACATCTCCACTCAGTTCAGGCTTTACTTAATACACTAAGCTACAGAAGGTGACATATTTTGATCTCGCTCAATCTTTAAAATAGTCTAGCGCTGGGCCAGTTATTATTCTACTAAATATACAGTTGTAAAGTGAATCGGAAAAATTATCCAAACGCGAAAACGTTCGTAAATGCTGAGCTTGGTATGAACCTTAATAATTTTTCAAATAGACTTCATTATCTATTTAAAACAAAAATGTTCTAGTGTAATAAGGTAAACCCGTTTTAGTTTCTCAAGTTTGAGTTCTAAATGATGTTTTTAGAAATCTAAATGCGCTAATTCGTGGATTTTTTTGCTATTGTGCACAAAATAGCCTATCAATGTTCTCAACACGCGGCCCTTGAAGAATTTAAATAAAAAGTGGCAACTGGTTTAAGGTCGAGAGGCAGGTGTAGGCCAAAGGCCTTGTTAGGTCGGAGAAAGATTTCTGCGAGGTCATAATTAGTATGTCAATATTTTTGTTATCAACTGCTGTTATTTAATTGCTGGCCTTCATCTCTTTGTTTGAAGTTATTTTATTAATACTCTAAAAAAGATGTACGTTTGCAGGGTTTATTTATGTAAATACTAAGTCTGCATGTGTAATGATTACTACCTTTATCCTGGAAGGGCACAGTGACTACTCTGCACCTAGTAAGTACATTGTAGTCCTAATAATATGTCGACCATCGAGAGACATTGCATTTCCTGAAGGTCGCCAGAATTATGCCGGTCTGAAGTAACTTGATATTAGTACCTAACCCCGGACTGCGACTCGACGGATAAAGCCATTATGGCGGATTATTTTACTATCTGTACTTTACTATCTAGTAGTGTACAAATGTGTCAGGTATTCTGCCTGGTGGAAGCTTTGCAGGTGCATATGCATTATAACTTTTAAACGCCAAAACTAATTAACATGTATGTGGTGTAGCCAGTCTTTACATTACCCCGGATAATATAGGCTAGACGATTTATGGATAGTCAGGTTTTTGCACATTTATAACTTTATAGTGTTTTGATGTAAATACCGTGTCTAATCAACAATTGTGTTAAGTGTTGCTTGCAATGCTATTATTATAAGCTAAGGACGTGTTTCAAATATTTCTACGATCTATTTCATAGATACAGTAGAAAGGCTTGAAACTAATGATCTATCATATTAATGATCTATTTCGTATTTTTAAAGAAGAATGATGCGTCTTTACAGTTCCCATATTTAATTACATCCAGAATTTTTGAACTGCCTTGAACACTTACTCGAATATAATCATCATCATCAGCCACAAGACGTCCACTGCTGAACATAGGCCTCCCCCAAAGATTTCCAGACCGACCTGTTGGAAGCGGCCTGCATCCAGCGACATCCTGCGACCTTTATCAGGTCGTCGGTCCACCTTGTAGGTGGACGTCCAACGCTGCGCTTGCCAGTACGTAGATATAATAATCGAAATAATAATAATATATATCGAAGATAATAGCTCTCTTATATTGTTACTGACCGAGTATACCATTTTACTAAATGTAACACGACACGTGATAGTTGTAGTCACACTTGACTGAATGGCAGGGAAGGATTTAGATTGAGTTAAGGGACTTAAAGCCCCCGAGAAAAAGTTCCTAGGTGAGCAATTTTACCAACCCCAAAGTAAAAACGCAGTTTATGGTAGGGGAGCCCAAGCGGGGATTTCGGGATTTACTAAAGCGCGACAGATTAATATACAGGGGGATACCTTGTACCCGGTTAAGTACCTCCACAAAACATGAGGCCCATATATAAGGCCGCCCGTGAAGGATACAGGATCAGATTAGTAAAAAAAAATTGACCATCAGAAATTCTCGAGCGCGTCAGATTAAGGTAGGGTGAGTTAATTACATCCTAAAAAGTGTATATTCCACTAATCTGACAATTTGAGAGTGACGTAAAAAAAGCGGAGGGCAACAAAGTAGTAAAAAAAAAACGTCATCTCGACATTCTCGAGCGTAGCTAAATTTTTTTTTATTTTGAAGGAAATAATTCAAGAATAATGAAAAATATATAATCTGACGATTTCCGCAAGCCGAAATAACAAAAATTCGTCGATAAAGTTAAATGCGTGCAGTTGCGTGATGCCTACATTTCCTTCTCCGCGTTTCTATTCCTCTCTCACTCTTTCTCTATCTATTACTCTCTCACTCCGTCCCCACTCTGGTTTCTGTTGCCATGACGCCATCATTGATCATAAAGACTCGTGGCATACTGTTTACAACGTGTTTGCAATATAATTTTTGGAATAACTTTTAACCGGCTTTATCGATCAACTTCAAAAACTAATCCGCCTTTGAGCTTGAAAAACCACGTCGATCGCCACCAAGCTGGTCAAAAGCGGTTGATTCGTTCGAGAGATATCGTGAACGAAAGAAACCCGAAAAAGTGTTTTTTCGGGATTACTCCGAAATTTGTGGTTCGATCAATTAAAATTGCAAAATTACTTATGAGGATGATAAAACTGCGTCGAATGCCGCCAACCGCGTGAAAATCGGTTGATCCATTCAAAAGTTATTGCGGTTTGAAAATTCCAAAAATAGTGTTCTATGAAACTTCTATCAGACTTTCGAGCTGGGAGAGCTCAAATGCATAAAAATATTATTTCTTTGAACTCAGCGAGCTCAAAATATCACATAAATTATATTTTGAGCTCAAAAACGTCATAAGTACAATTTTAAGAGCCCAGGAATGGAATTAGCGGGAAGTTGCAGGGATGCGCCTTTAAGGTGAACCGTTTTTCTAATTTTTTTTTGTCAGATCAGGCCAATCCCTCTAGATAATCGTCAGATTATGAGACAGTACGTTTAGAACATAAAGATGAACCATATATATCTTAATCTGACGCGCTTGAGTATTTCAAAATGGCGAATTTTTTTTGCACATTATGAAAATGGCCGCGAGTTTGCGTCCCATCGAAATCATCAGATTAGTGAATGAGAGCTTTTTTTTGGTGCACTTAACACTCCCTTAGAAAATCTGACGCGCTCGATAAAATTTTTTTTTTTTTCATTTTCAACTCTTAAATACAACCACCCGCATCATGCAAACGATCAGATTAACATACGTACATTATTAAAAATATGTAGGGCATTGATGCTATCAATATCTGACGCGCTCGAGGATGTCCATGCAACAGTTTTTTTTTACATATTTAAAAATCTATAGCCGCTTCCCCCACCGATGTAAAGGTATATATCATATAACATTTTTTTCTTCATATCATCTAAGCTTTGCATCCCAATAGGTCTCTACGACGCTCGAGTAAATCCCCATTTAGCATCGTGGGCTCCTCTACCATTAGATTACAAAATTGCAATCAAACGAGATTATTCTGAGGCGGATCTTACCAATATTCAAAATTATAAGATATATTCAGGGAATGCATATTGTGGCCCTTACCACATAAAAACCTTTAAGGAAGTTTCACAGTAAATAAGATTTTCATATCTTTAAGTTGCGTGAGGTCGTAATCGTGTGAATCTGCTCTTTCGATGTACGACACCTTTATAAATACTGTTAGATTAAGAGACTGAATATTTTTGTATTTTTCATACAATACATTATTACTATTATTTGAAATTAATGCCTTTAGTTTTTTATTTTCACTCCCGAAATATACCTCACTAAGTACCTGTATTAAGTATCCACCGCCAGTGGTAGAGTCACGCCTTAGACAGTTTTGTCTACAGCATGAATGGGCCGGTTCGACTGGATCAGTACCACTGTCTCACAAAAAACCGACGTAAAGTAACGCTTTGCTGCTGCGTTTCATACGGTGAGTGAGATATCCGAAGGCCCAAATTACCCTGCCCTTCCCAATCTCTAATTATCCTTTTCCTTTAAGGTCGGCAACGCGCCCATGATTCTTCTAGTATTGTGGGCGTATATGGGCGGTGGAGATCATTTACCATCAGATGACCCACTTGCTAGTTTGCCGGCCTATGCTATAACAAAAGTGAACATCTACAGAATAATTAAAATTTTAATAGACATAATATAGTGTCGATACCTTAGCGCGAAGTGATACTGGCTGCCGAGTCAATGGTCGCAGGTTCCAAATACGACCCATGTACTTTTGACTTTTCTAAGTTATAGGTGTAAGAAAAAACCGTGAGAATATCTGAGAAGTTCTCAAAAGGTATTTTGAAGGTACGTGAAGTCTGCCAATCTTGCCCGGTGTTATGCTTAAAGCCTAACCCCTTCATTTGTAAAGAAGGCCCGTACCCGACAGTGGGCAGTATATAATACAGGGCTGGTATAAGGTATTAAATAGCGACAGGAGCCTACCAGGGAGTGGAATCGACTGCCGAAATGGTCGGTGCGGATTCAAACACATTATTATATTTAAAGGTGAAGAAAAACAGAAGGAAACTTCTATACCTGAGAGTTTTTGACAAGGATTTATAAGGTATGTGAGCCTACCAACCCGCATTAGGCCGGCGTGGTGGATTGAGGCCTAACCCTTCACATCTAGTAAAGGAGGCCCATATCAATACTGAGATATTATAATGCAGCATGTAATAAATTCATTTGTAAAATAAAACCGTTTTTATTTAAATAAATAATTACATTCAATAGTCACACACATAGTCTTGACCCCAGAGTTAGATACGAGTCTTGTGTCGCGGGTATCAGGAACTACGAGAGACTTACGGTCTCACAACACCCAGACCCCGAAACAAATATTTGTGTATCGCACTAACATTTCTCTTGGTGCGGGGATGGAACCCCCGGCCTGTCGCTTCACAGCCGGATAATCGCCTACTGCGCCACGGATGCTGACAAAAATGATTTTAAATCGACTCGAACCGATGAATATGTCACGATTTGTTAAAAATAAAAATAATAATAAAAAATAGTTAAATTATAATAAAAGATTTGTCACACCAATTATTATCGACAATGAATCTTACATAATGGATAACGCGCATTCCATTTTCAATTCAACTGCAAAATGATATTAACTTACGAATTACAACACTATGTAATTTATCGAAAAAATATTTTATTGATTTGATGCTTGTAAAAAAAATATCTTTCTAGTGGATTACATCACACTTTCTCTAGAAATTTCATCATTCTTTTACTTATACTATAGAAAGTTGGTTGATTTTTATGCGATTTTATTAATAATAGAGTTTCAACAATTTTTTAATATCACTCGGTCATCTTTTATATAATATCTTCATGAATACACGAAGTAACATTTGCTTCGCAACTTTTTTAAATGGATGTGGCAAGTACTTCAATCTTTTTTTATATAGCATAGGCCGGCAAACGACCAAGTGGGTCACCTGATGGTAAGTGATCTCCACCATGTACGCCTACAATACCAGAAGGATCTTGGGCGCGTTGCCGACCTTAAAGGAAATGGATAATTTGGGAATGGGAAGGGGATTTGGGCTCCAATTTTTGAATGGGCATTTTAATCCCATTATCAATGGTGAAACTATCCCCATATCGAGCACACATACTAATTCCAGGCAACTGGGATTTTTCGAACAGAAAACTCAAACATACATAATTATCCGACCTGGGGTTCGGTTCGAGGTACAACTCAACTAACTAAACATTAACTAAATAAATGTTTATTCTTAGGTAGGTTATAAGGTAACTATCGCCAAATCCAATCGGATCCTAATTTTTGACTTCTATTCCTCTTTGATTGACACGTGGACTGAGATTTTGGAACACATTTCTGAAAAAAAAAGTTTATTATTCAGGAAATTTCTCACATATTTTTATCATTCACTTCTTAATTTGTTTCTAACTTTCAACACCCACAAATCCAGATGAATCTTTGGTGCATTACCATCTGGGATCAATCCCCACCAGACCCAAGCCTTCGGTAATCTCAGCTTTTAAAATTAAGAGCAGATCAAAATGTAATTTGGTAAATGAAGGCAATCGTAATCTTTTATGCTGCCATAAAGCAATTCACTATACATTGCAGATCTCGAATTTCAAATCGTGACTGACTATTTTGTTCTTTTCAACTAATGCCCGATATTATTAGTTTGGCATCAAGTTGAGTAACATTTATCATTTATGTCCTAACATCTTATGTCTCGAGGTGACGAATACAATGCAGCGCCTAAATTCTTCTGCAATTCATAATAGGTGATGTTGCTATTGTTTATGAGCAGGCGTGGATTTATTCTCATGCGAGTTACCTGCTCGTATCGCAAAAAATATGTTTTTAAGGTACTTGCCAAAATATTTGGATCAAATTCGTATCCCACAGGACAGCTGTCTTTAAGAGGAAATCCAAAAAAGCAAAGATAAAAGTATCTGCAAACTGTGGGATCTGGCACTAGGACATAAAAGTAGTCGACATTCTGACATATATCTGTGGCAGATGAAGTGGTTGTAGTTGCAGGTGTAGATGAATACGTTGTAGATCCAGCAGTTGAGGTTATGGCAGTTTTAGTAACTTTGCATTCAGCTAGACTAGGCGTTAGACATTCCTGAAAGTAAATTGATTATTTTGAGGTAATTCTAAACTGCAGAGGTTCACCCACAGTCGGGGTAATCGGGGGTAAGGTGATCATAAATAAGATGGTTTAAACCCTGTTATTATATGAATCAGTTACAAAGACAACTATAAAAGAACAAGTCATATCCTAACTCTACAATCGCCGAGAATCGTCACCTGGTGCCGGTTCGTTATTGTTTGCTAGATGTGAATCTGTTTATAGATATTGTATCGCAACTTAACCTGGTGGTAAGTACAATGTAGTCCAAATATGATGACCCACGAGAGACATTGTATGCCTGGCTAACTCTGCAACACATTTATCACAATAACACAAAAACCTTCAAAAAATTAGTAGTGAAAATAAATACCTTTATCGCAGGACTGAATTCAAAATCATTAGGACATTTCTCATGTATCGCTACTCCGTAGTAACATAAATAGTAATAATTACAGTTATCTGGGTCTCTAATGCGATAAGGCACCATTGTTAATTTACATATTCCATGTCTTGTAACTGATGCTACTGTGGTACTTTTAGAAGAGATAGATGTTGAAGCATCTGTTAGAGGTGACGTGGTTTTAGCCATTGGAAATGACGATAAAGATTTATTTGATAGAGAACTTCTCCAGGATATATTAGTCGTAATGCTGCTCGCTGGTACGCATTTCTGTAAGGAAATCAAATTGTTTAATTTAATCATAATATACCTAGTGAGCCATTTTTAGTAAAATATATCGTTTTTTACCTGGAACGGCAAAGTGAGTATACTACACCTGATGGTAAATTGGAAAAATTTATTGACCATATTAAGAATGGTGATCGCTATACAGTAGGTATATTAATATGCATTAAATACCGTTCCACAAAAATCGAAGTTCGTCGGTTTTTAAGAAAGAAAAACGATTGTTTATTTGTTTCTTAATATTATTAATAAAAGAAACGCTAGTCATTTCTTTCTATGAAAAATATACAGTAATGCCTGGCATCACCATATATACGATATACGAGAAAACAGATACTGATGAAATAACGTAAAACGTTTGACTAAACAATTGGTCCTTTAAATATACCGGATGTTTGTTTTCGATATGTTAATAACGATTCCATTAAAGCTAAAGCGGTTCCAGGCAAATTTAAGTAGATAAGCAACATTAATCAGATTAGAAAAAATATTTTAAATTAAATGTGTACTAACGAATTCAACGGGACTGAACTCGTAGTGGTGAGAGCACAGCAAGTGGATTTTTTTCCCGAAGGCGCATACGTAGTAATATCTGCAATCGTTGGGGTCGGGTACGAGATACTGCTCATCTGGACGATCGCAGGTTATATGGTGAGGGCGCTGCGTGGTGGTGGTGGTCGGCTTTCCAGTTGTTTTAGTTGGTAGATCAGTTGTTGTAGTTGGCGCTACGGTTGTTGTTGTTGGAATTTCAGTTGACGTAGACGGCTTTTCAGTTGTTGTAGTTGGTAGATCAGTTGTTGTAGTTGGCGCTCCGGTTGTTGTTGGAATTTCAGTTGATGTAGACGGCTTTTCAGTTGTTGTAGTCGGTACTTCAGTTATTGTAGTTGGTGCTTCGGTTGTTGTAGTTGGTAATTCAGTTGTGATGGGCCTAATAGTCGGCATTTCGGTTGTTGTAGTTGGTAATTCAATTGTTGTGATGGGCATAATAGTCGGCATTTCGGTTTTTGTAGTTGGTACTTCAGTTGTTGTAGTTGGTACTTCGGTTGTTGTAGTTGGTGCTTCGGTTGTTGTAGCTGACCGCTCAGTTGTTATAATCGGTGCCATGGTGGTTGTAGTCAATGCTTCGGTTCTTGTAGTTGGCACTTCAGTTGTTGTAGCTAACCGCTCAGTTGTTATAATTGGTGCCATGGTAGTTGTAGTTAATGCTTCGGTTGTTGTAGTTGGCGCTTCAGTTGTTGTAGTTGGCGCTTCAGTTGTTGTAGCTAACCGCTCAGTTGTTATAATTGGTGCCATGGTAGTTGTAGTTAATGCTTCGGTTGTTGTAGTTAACCGCTCAGTTGTTATAATTGGTGCCATGGTAGTTGTAGTTAATGCTTCGGTTGTTGTAGTTGGCGCTTCGGTCGTTGTAGCTGACCGTTCAGTTGTTGTAGTTGGTGCCAGGGTAGTTGTAGTTAATGCATCGGTTGTTGTAGTCGGTTCTTCAGTAATGGTAGTTGGCACTTTGGTTGTTATAGTCGGCGATTTTGTTGTTGTACTCGGTTTTTCAGTAGTTGTAATCGGCTCTTTGGTTGTTGTAGTTTGTTTTGCAGTAGTTTGAATCGGCTCGTCGTTTGTTGTAATTGGTACTTCGGTTATTGTAGTTCCTGCTTCGCTTGTTGTAATTGGGATTTCAGTTGATACAGTTGACGCAGTAGTAGTTGTAATCGGCAGTGTCGTTGTCGTGGTAGGTTGAGAAGTTGTCGTGACAAAAGATGTAGTTGTAGGTACAGCATTAGTCGTCGTGCTACTAGTAGAAGTTGTCATGCTACACTGAGCTTCACTAGCAGGCATGCATTTCTGTATACAAAGAAATATATATTAGATATTATGTTTTGTAATTGTAACAAATAATTGGTTTTAATAAATCACAGTTCATTCGGCACATTGAAAATAAGGTTCAGTTAGTTATACCCTTAACAAAATAAAATCAACAAATCTTAGTTTATCTGTACGGCAAAGAGTATATAATCAAATATAGAATTGAAAAAATTGCCGTCTGTCATACGTATAAAAATATGACGCGTCAATCCCAGATTAAAAAAAAAATATTTACACCTAAAAGTGCAACAAGATAGTTAGTTAAACTTTAAAGAAAACTAACCATTTTAAAGGGACTAAACTCGTGGTAGTTAGCGCACAACAAATGGATTTTCTTCCCGAAAGCGCACATGTAGTAATATCTGCAGTCATTCGGATCAGGCACGAGGTATTGTTCTTCCGAACGATCGCAGGTCACGTAGTTAGGGCTCTGCGTGGTTGTGCTAGTAGTGGTGGTTGCAGGACCAGTAGTTAGAACTTCTGTTATAGTTGTAAATTCAGTTGTAGTTGGCGCTACGGACGTTGTTGTTGGAATTTCAGTTGTTGAGATTTCAGTTATTGTAGTGGGACTCTCAGGTGTGGTTGTAGCGGGGGAAGTACTTGAAGACGTAGCTGAAGTGGTGATCGTGCTAGGAGTTGTCAAAGTTGGGGGTGCTTCTGTTGTAACACTGCATTTTGCTATACTAGGGAAAGTACAAACCTGTAAAAAAGTTTCGAATATTAATTGTACATTGTAGCAACCTCATAATACTACACGAGTGCCGCGAATGTGTCGGATGGGCTCGATACAGCGAAGCGGAGCTCTGTCGCCGTCCTGCATTGTGAACACGATCGGCAATTTAGCACCGCCTCCATGAGAGAACCTCAAGTCGATGATAAGTCTAGATTCTAGATAGATTATAAGCATTAACAAAATGGTAAAATATGTATGCTAAATATTCTAGTAAAAAGGTCAAATGTGCACTAAACATGCATTAATAAAATGGTTGTATTAATTTCTTGTTTTGGTTATTTTTAATCAGATTCAAACAAATACAAGGAAATAATAATAATCAATTGTACTAAAACATTAAATACGACGAAACAAAATTCTAAAATCACACATAATTCAAGTGACAAAACACTTTCAGATATTTATCTAGGTTTTCTAGAGCATTTGCGCCGTTGGTTAAGCATCAACACTGGTACAAGTCAATGAAAAACTATAAATATTGCTTCTAGAGTTATTGAAAGTGCTTAAATAACCAGTTTATGAAACAAATAAGTTCAGGTTATATAGACGTTACTGGGCAGAATTTGAAATTTGGCGCAGGCTGCAGTTCGTCACTGTTCCCGCTAACAGTATATATACATCTGTGTACAAAAACCCCTGTGTAGGAAGAAAGTGATATATTATGCAAAAACTCTATTATATGCATTTGCATATGCAAACATGCAAATGCAATATATAATCCGATGTCTAGTGATAACCAACAGATGTGTAGCGAAGCGAGACAGTTGTTTGAATATCCTATTCCGTGTGCAACGGTAAAAATTGTTGTATAAAAGAAATCTAGCCGAAATAAAATATTCAGACTGAATTTGACTTTTATTTCGATTCAGTAGTATGCAATAAATAGGAATACCCACTTACCAACATTAAGGGACTGAACTGGAAATTCCCTGGGCATAGCTCATGTATAAGCATTCCCTTGTAGCACAAGTAATAGTAACTGCAGCTTCGTTGATCTGGGAGACGATACTGTTCTCTGGTCTCATCACATACTATTTCTATCTGGGTTTCGTCAGTATACTGGTCGTCCACTACTGGCTTCGTCGCCAGACTGTGGTCTTGTAAGTGACATGTCGCTTTATCGCTTGGGAGACATTGCTGGAATGTTTTTATTTGTATTATAGTTATACTTATAGTCAGTGGCAGCGTACTTACATTGAGAAACGAGGACAAATTTCAGGTGGGGCAATCACATAGCCCAGCGGATTAGCAAGCTAAAGTAGCAGTGGGCCACATAGCTCGCAGAACCGATAACCGATGGGACAGAAAGGTTCTGGAATGGACGCCACGTATTGGCAATCGCAGCGTTGGACGTCCGCCTACAAGGTGGACGGACGACCTGATAAAGGTCGCAGGAAGTCGCTGGAGGCAGGCCACTTCCAACAGGTCGGCCTGGAAATCTTTGGGGGAGGCTTATGTTCAGCAGTGGACGTCCTGTGGCTGATGATGATGATGATGAATCAAAATAGGGTATTTGTCTAGTACTTTTTACCAATTTTAACTAATTAATTACGTTTCCCGAAATCTTTTATCGACAGAATTATATAAATCAAGTCAAAAATAATTAAGTTACAAGCCATTTAAATCGGCTGGAAGGGGTATTTGTCAAATGACGGAAAGGGATGCACGACATGGCATGTTACGTCATAAGAATTCATGTTAGTTACGATGCATGCGTGCGAGGGAGATAATGAGATTATCCCACTAAACGCTCACCTTTGCTCATACCAATAATTAAAACATGAACTGACACATCATAAGAAGAAAATAATCTCAGCGAACCGTGGGTGCCCTAGTTACACCTTTGCCTACTCCTTAGAGGACACAGCGAAGAGCATAAGCATGTCTATAAAACTTAGAAAATGCTAAATCTTTTTACTTACCTTAGTAACGACATCAAAATGATGACCAACAATACACCTGCTTTCCTCAGCTTCGCCCTGGATGCATTTGAGGAACTTGCTGCATGAAGTCTCATGAGGGATCGAGGTTTCATGCAGACCCTCGCAAGGGTTCGCACGAGCAGAGTATATGAGGATAAGAAGAAACACCAGTCGAGGCCCTGGCGATATAATAAATGAGGTATACAAGTCTTTACATAGTATAAAATGAAGTCGCTTCCGCTGTCTGTTTCTGTTCGCTTAGATCTTTTAAACCATTCAACGGATTTTAATGCAGTTTTCAGCAATAGATAGAGTGATTCATGAGGAAGGTTTATGTGTATATCACGCTATAACCCATGCGAGCAGGGCAGTAACATGCAGGTAAACCGCGAGGGACAGCTAGTTTATTATAAACCGCAAACCGCTGCTAGTCGACCCCCACTGAATGTCAGCAGTAGGTGCGACGCGATGTAATATCAATGGGGTAAAATAGTATAGGTTACAAGTCTTGTGTGGGTCAGGAACTATAGGGGACTTGCGGTCCCATAATATGCAGGCCATTCCAAGCATTTTACGCACAATAACTTTGCCGGCCTGACCAGAACGAGCGGTGCTAGTTGTTTTTAACCGTTGGTTTTCCCATCAGGTATTGGTCTAATCTTCTTCTACGATACTCTTTTTTAACATATCACAAAGTGGCTACACAGCTGATGGTAAATTGTGGTCAAAATAATATAATTTCGACAGTCGAAGGTCGCTAACATTTAGTACTATCTACTATGGCAGATTTTTCATTGTTTCTTATAGCATCGGCGGGCAAACGAGCAAGTGGGATACCTGATTGCAAGTGATCTCCACCGCGCATAAACTTCTACAATACTTACCTGAAGAATAATAGATTTATTGCCGACCTCTAAGGAATGAGGTTTTTAGCAGAAGAGGGGGAGGATTGGGTCTCAGTATATCTCTCTAACAATACACGCAACAACAAGCTGCGATATCACGTCGGTTTTCTGTTAGACTTTAATATTAACCTGGGTAAGCCGGTCCATTCATGCTGCAGACAAAACTGTCCACAGCGTGGCTCTATCACGTATAAGTCTTAATAAATAGATCTTACCCATGCCTCTTACAGTCCACAGGTAACAAAGCACGTCTGACCACGGTTTATCGCTAAAACAACACTAATTGTTGATTAATCTCGGAATAATCGATTTACTATTATATTTAAAGCGTTACATACGTTTGCTTTTATTTATTAAATGTATGTTTATTTTAAACCGTGGTTTATAGATATATAGGAAATGGCACGTAGGTATGGTAATTACCATGGCGAAATGAAGAGTTCAATATTTTATTGTTTGCTAATTAAAGTACGCGGGATTATAATGCGTGCAACACAACTTGACCGCACCGAAGTTCACTTCACGCGCCTTCGTCTCTTGTTATTACCTTTTTGTCGCTGAAACAACAGCTCCGATACCTCTCGTGACTAACTTCAGGCCGGACAATTTAAATCGCGCGTAAATGTGGTTGAAAAACTACCAGCTACAAGGTGGTTGGTCTCTCTTAGACGAGAGTCCGTCGATTCCCCCATTTCACTGGCTTCAATATCCTTCAAACCGAAACACAACAGTGCTTACAAACTGTTGCTTGTCGACAGAAATATACAAAGCGGTGGTACCAACCCAGAAAGCCTCTAGCATACGAGGGACCTACCACTATAATAATAAGCAATTGTGTGTACAAACATACATTTTACTATACCAGCCTATTAAACAATGTGCGCAATTCTATGACGTAATCTGCATTTAGTTTCGGTATGTTTAGCGTATATTTTAATTTTATAGCTATAGATAAAAAAATACATGTAATGTGTTGTGTAGATATTAAATTGTTTTGGAACAATAAGCTCAGTCGTTGCTCTGTAAATAAGAGTATTTATTTCATTAAATACAATGTTCAACTAAAATATAAACACAAAATAACTTAACCTACATTATTAATAACATATTTATTTACACACCTGTAAATAAGAGAAACAACACTCAAAGCTATTGTTTCACTTTATTATTATATTATTATTTAACTTTATTTGTATTTCACTTTATATAATGGCATCTAGTCAATAATTCTGACATAGTTACATATTGTTTTATAATCAAACTCAAAAGTCAATTAAAAACAGTTTACAAGCAACAAATTTGAATTTACATACATTTATAAATGCGAACATTTGTAGGATAGAGATGTATGCAACAGAGCCGCGCTGTATAGGTTTGTCTACAGAAAAAGCTTGGCAGTCTGGTACTACTGTCTCACAGAAAAATGTAGTGAAACTTTGCTGTTGTATTTCGTAAGATCAGTGATGTTTCTTGAAGTCCAAATTTAAACTCCCACTCTGGGAAAATTACTGGGCTTAATGTCTCCTTTCTAGTTCAAAGTTTTGAGTGGTGTCGTGGGCCGACGGCGCGCTATCATCAGAGTAGCGTCCTGCTCGTCTCAGGATTTTAACAAGGACGGACCTACCGGTGCCGAAAGGGTCAGAAGGGTTTAAAGTCAGGTACACTTCGTTACTATACAAGGGCCGCCACATTTTAATCCCTCTCCATCCTAAAACTAACCTCAGGATGTTACTTATGGAGTGGGGGGGGGACTTGGTTACCAATTTGTCCCCCTGTGGATCGACCCCTGGATCCTGGAATACTCTACGTCAGCCTTTTCAAAGCGCCACCTTTACTGTGATCTGTGGACTACGTATAAAAAAAAACTTTAAAAACAAGTTTATAATTATCGTCTTATGGATGAGTACCTACTATTTATCACTTAGTTTTTCTTTCTCACACAGATTTGAGCTTACCAATGACAAATATAAAAAATGGTGTACGATAGATAGGACAAACTATGTGTATTAATCTGAATGAAGTTCTTCGCATTTTTTTTACTGTTAGTAACTAATTAACCCAGTCACGAGCGAGCGGTCGATTTGCCACAGTGCCTACTTACCTACTGTGCGTCGCGCCACACGGCTTTGTTTTCACTACGTGTTTACGTCAAACGCTCCATAGCGTCATCTTTATGCCAACAAAGGCAGACTCCCAGGGATAGTATCGCGGACCCTAGGTTGGGAAACCCTGTTCCAAGTAAAAAGTATCGTCATAGGGCGTGTCATAAAACATAGCTTAGACCAGTGTTTCCCAACCTTTTTAGGCCATGCCCCACCTTATCATTTTTTTGTTAAATTTGTCACCGATATCTAGCATTCCATTTAAATAACCCAAAGCGAAGGGGTTAAAGTCGTGTCGAGTCCATTTTTAAATTCACCCCCCCCCCCCTGTGGCCCTGTGGCCCCACGTTGGGAAACACTGGCTGAGACGATTTTATTTACTTTCACGTTCACATGGCATGCACAAATTTCCACTACAATAATTTTTATCTTAGTGGAAATAACTACCACTAAACTAAAATGATAAGGCATAAAAAATTAAAAATAAACTATACAACTTAAAGTATTTATTTACAGATCATCGTCATTCATCACCATCACAATCATCGTCATTGTTGGTAACTATCGTCACTCGTTATCGTCATTCGTCACCATCATCGTCATTATTATCGTCACCATCTTCATTATCATCGTCATCATCATCATCATCATGTTTCTTCAGCTTCCCTTCCAGTTCCTTCGCTGGATTGAACATGCCGTTGGTCTGTGCGTTACATATGTAACAACGCGTTGATTTCTTGTATTGTGCCAACGCGCATTTTTCGCAAAAGTAGTGTTTACATCTGGAAAATTAAAAAAGTAAATAAAGTCACACAGTCCTAACTCTACAGTAATCATATGATATACATACGCACTCGCACACATGTAAATCACGAAGGAGTATGCAGAGAGTATTGAGTGGTAGAGCCACGCTGTAGACAGTTTTGTCTACAGCATAAATGGGCTGGCTCGACCGGGTCGTTACCACTGTCTCACAGGAAACCGACGTAAAGTAGCGGCTTGCTGCTGCGTTTCGTACGGTGAGTGAGATATCCGGAAGCCCAAATCCCCTCCCCTTCCCAATCCCTAATTATCCCTTTAAGGTCGGCAACGCGCCCATCATTCTTCTGGTGGTGGGCGTACATGGGCGGTGGAGATCACTTACCATCAGGTGACCCACTTGCTCGTTTGTCGGCCTACGCTATAAAAAAAAAAGAGGTGTAAAAAGTACACTCACATTTCTTTGAGCTTATTTTCGTTCTATGATGTGATAGGGGGAGCTTGTCGATATACTGGGCGCAGTTCCAGACTCGAAGCAGATACTAAGCATTTCGTGATAGATAAACCCAATATCACTTTTACCCGAGAAAAACGCGAGGTTGTACCTTAAATTGATTACCGGCACGAGTCGTGAACTCTGATCTAAATTGGCGCGATTCTGTACGTAAGCCAAATGAGACATCAGAGTCCAGTAGATTGACAAACCACACGCGTGAAGCATCGAAGATCCACATTCAGCGAGCTGCTTCTTCACGACGTATTGAAGACAGTGGTATCGAAGACAAAATTGTCTACAGCCTGACTCTATCACCAATTAAAAACCGTGTTCACGATTCATGCCGCGCCTCTATCTATAGCGTATTGTACTTACTTAGTAACCACGGGGTCCGTGAAGCTATTCCTGCATATAAAGCACCGGAATGGTAGCTCGTCATCGCTGTGCACCTCGTAGTCCGAGTCTCCCCCTCCTCCCCCTCCCCCGCCGCCCGCGCCGCTGCCCCCCGCGTCCAGTTCCTCCCTCTCCAGCTGCCAGCCGTGCTTGTAGTCGGACCGGTCGTGCAAGAACTTGCATGAGTCTGGGAATAATTTAAAAAACTTAATTTGCACATAATGAACATTTGATAGAATTATTAACTAGCCTTCGCTCGCAGCTCCGTCTGCGTGGAATTCTTTCCATGATAAAATGCCTATGTTACTCTCTGGTCTATAAACAATTTATATACAAAAAGTTATATCTACTTTATTTTTCATGGACAGATTAATTAAATTCTTTCGGTATTAGGTTTAGGTGAATAATAAAAAAATCAAGTCAACTCATTGTACTGGAGATCAAACATTTACACGGATAAAATTAATCAAAATAAATCATTTATTCTGTAAATTGGATCATAAATATCACTTTTACATGTCAACATTTTTATATTCTAGGTTATATTTTTATTTTTATCGGCATTTCGTGGCTAGCCATTAGAAGGAATCCCAAACCAACCATGGATTATGGCCTCTTTTAATGTTTAGACATTGATTTCCAGGATTATGCGAGTGTAATGTACAGAAATTCCTGGACTGGCGTTTTGAGGAAATAGCCCTGAGTATACCCGACATACATGGCACTCGCACTCACATATAAAAAATGTGAAATGTGATAATATACCTCCAAAACCGCAGAATCCAGTCTCCTTGTAATCCTTACAAATATCAGGTTGGTAATCCCATCTGCAAAAAAAAAAAACATAGTGACTTGCAGACTAGTCATGTTTTGGAGCCGGTCAGTGTAAATTCAGTACTTAAAATATAATTTAACAGCCTTCGTGGCGCAGTGAGCAAGTAGCCGGCTGCGAAGCGAGAGGCCGTGGGTTCGATTCCAGCACCGAAACAAATTTTTGTGTGGTAAACAAAACAAATATCTGTGATATTTTTTTCGGGTCTGGGTGTTGTGGGATCGCAAGCCCCTCATAGTTCCTGATACCCACGATACAGGTTTAGCCTACTGTGGGGTCAGGACTATGTGTGTCACTGTTGGGTGTATTTATTATTTATAATTCTGCTGACCATCCAGTGACACGTCTTTTGATGAGGCCATTATGTTTGGACCGCACTGTACTTATCATCACTGCATGCGCTGAACTGCGCTCGTCACCCCGAGACGTAAGATGTTAATTCTAATAATGCCCAGTAATTTTACTGGCTTCAATGTCATTCAAACCGAAACATAACAGTGCTTACACACTGTTGTTTGACGGCAGAAATAGACAAAGCGGGGGTACCAACCCAGACGGACTCTCTCATACGTGGGACCTACCATCTTGTAAAACTAACAGGAATAAAATCTGACAGCAGTATACCTGACAGTAGCCCTAAGGTTAGCCGGAGCCCTTATTGGTCCTTTCCTCACAAACCCAGAACTGGCGTTACCCGCAGCTGTGTCCCGTTTTTTATAATACTGTGCATAGTTATTTATGCCTCTGTACACCTGAAATAATAAGAAAATATATTATAACTCGCGACCCGCGGCGGCTTAGCAAAATATGTTTGTCACATTAAAAATCTTTGAATTTTTCGGCTTTTCTGTAATATAATATTTATGTATTATACATATAAACCTTCCTCATGAATCAGTATATCTATTGCTGAAAACTGCATTAAAATCCGTTGAATAGTTTAAAAGATCTAAGCGAACAGACAGCGGAAGTGACTTCATTTTATACTATGTAAAGATATATTACTTTTCTACACTGACTACCTCGATGGCGCAGTTGTAATGCGTTCGCGGTACAACTGCCGTGCTGAGGTCTCGGGTTCGATCCCCAGGTCGGGTAAAACTGATATTTGTTTTTTTTTATCACAAAATGCTTAATACCAGTCCGGAGTATGGAATTTTTCCCGGTGTGGCGATAGGCGCGCCCCCTATCACATCGTGGGACGGAAATACGCTCAGCGAAATGTGGGTGGGTTACACCTCTGCCTACCGCTCCGGCGATTATAGGCGTGATTGCATGTACTTTTCTAGTCATAAAATTAAATCAATACTGCGGCGACTAATTGTAATTCGACTTAATTGTTTTAGAATAAAGTTGAAATTAGTATGGCGAAACGACGATCCACTTCGAGCTGCTTTATTTATAGTGCCTATTTAGGTTTCACCTTCGCCATATTTGTAAAACGCGTAGTGGAGTTTCTGTTCACCTTTCCACGTCATGGCGAGAGCGGAACATTTCAATAAGTGTAGGTAGTGATTGCAATGGAAGACATATTATAAAAGTGAATTGCTTTTTTTTTTTTTTTTTTTTTTTTATCCTGGCTCGGCAAAGTGACTACGCTACACCTGATGGTAAGTGTAGCGCAATCCAAGAATATTGTCGACCAACGATAAACAATATGTCCATCGTTGGTCGGCAAGATCATGCCGGCCTGCCAAAGAGCCAAGGGGGAGGGGAAGGAAAAAGGGATGGGAAAAGTGTGAGGATCAGGGGGCAACCCCCCTGGGGAGAACCGGATATACACTGGCTGACCCTGGAACGCGACCCACACAAGGTGGGCCACTATGGCAGGTTTTAACACCAGTGTACGGTGGTCGCTATCCGGTCGGATACAAGTATCCTCCCACCAGCACCTGCTTTTTGTTAGTCTTACAAAAACTCCTAAATAGTTGGTCAGATTTAGACCAATTTTTTTGTATGTTGAGCGGGTCCCTGGTTAGTTTAGATTTACAATTGGACCCGGTAGGTGGCGCTGCAATCGGGTTCTTGGTTCTCATTTATTTTTATAAGATTTTGACATCCCCTCAATAATAAATAAATAACACCCAACATTCACACAAATATCCCCAACTCCACAATAAGATTTGATGACGTGGGTATCGGGAACTAAGGGAGACTTTTGGTCTCACAATAGAAATATTTGTGGATCAGATAAATGTTTGTCTCAATGCAGGGATCGAATCTGCAGCATTTCAACAAACAACAAAACAAACATTTCACAGTCGTCTACTCGGTCACAGGGCCACAGGGGATGTCCCAGTATCTTGTTTGTATGTAACTATTAAACTGCTGTGAAGCGAGAGGCCGCGGGGTCGATCCCCGTACTGAGATAAATGTTTGTGTGATCCACAAATATTTGTTTCGGGGTCTGGGTGTTGTGAGACCGAAAGTCTCTCGTAGTTCCTGATACCCACGACACAAGACTCGTATCTTGCTGTGGGGTCAGGACTATGTATGTGACTGTTGGGTGTATTTATTTATTTTAAACATGTGCATACATAAATCTCACCTTATCATCAGCCTGTCCATGCAGTTCCTCGTTAATCTTCTGTGCCTTCTCGAAGATGGCCTGTGCGTCGCGATCTCTCTCGGTGTCTAGCTCGTACGTAGCCGTTGCATTTTCCCTCTGTTGTTGGACGGAGAGTGTTGTGCGGTCTGATTGCTACAATAATAAGATTTCATTATACACTCCTTTGCAAAAAAAACGGGCGGGTTTGATTTTTTAACATTATTGGTAATAATTTAGTTCTTCAGAGGTTTTAATAGCCAAACTATGTTACTGGCACTTAATAAAGAGTCTGGGTATGAAAAAAAGTTCATTCCAAATTCAAAACTTTTGTTTTTTAAATTATTAATCCCTTTTTCATTTTGTGACACTTTTCGCGGGTTTGCGGTTAAAAGGTTATCAAGCAATTGAAAGTAACTTTTCGTTATTTTTAGTACAACAATTTATGTTTATCGCATAATTCTGCCTTATTGTGACTTAAAACAGATATCTTTGTGTCTATCGTAATGGCAGAAAAAGCAATGAGAGCTAGTAAAATTATAGCGCTGCTGGAAGAGGGGTGTAGCCAATGTTACGTCTCACAGCGGTTAAACGTGAGTCGTTCAACCGTACAAAGAACCTGGACTCGATACCAAGAGACAGGTTCCGTTCAGAGAAGGCAAGGTTCTGGGAGAAAACGTTGCACACAGCCGCGAGACGATCGCTTTTTAGTGACTCAGGCGCTGAGGAACCGCAAATGCAGTTACATAGACCTCAAAAGAAACCTTGAAGAGGTACGAGGAGCACAAGTTAGCCTATGGACTGTGAGGAGAAGACTTTTAGCTGCTGATATACGTAGTCGACGACCAGCGCGGGCCCCCAAGTTACTCCGTGAGCACCGGATTGCGCGGTTGAGGTTCGCTAGAAATTGCCTATCTTGGACACCAGGTAACTGGAGTAGCGTACTCTTCTCCGATGAGGCTCGAATTTGTCTGCATGGTGAGGACCGACGTCGGCGAGTGTTACGAAGACCAGGGGAACGCTATGCCGATGTGTGTTTTGAAGAAATCACCCCTTATGGTGGAGGGTCCGTTATGTTTTGGGCGGGCGTAACTTCCAACTATCGTACCGAGATAGTATTCATAGAAAATGGCTCACTAAATGCGCATAGGTACATAACAGAAATCCTTTCTCAAAATGCACAACCCGCACTGACTGTAATTGGTGAAGATGCCATTTACATGGACGATAATGCTCGGGCCCACCGTTCTGGCGACGTAGATGCTTATATGCAAGAGGTCGGTATTCGTCGTTTGGATTGGCCAGCGCGGAGCCCCGACCTTAACCCCATTGAGCACGTTTGGGACCTCCTAAAAAGGCGAGTACGATCTGTCCAACCACCTCCACAAAACATCAGAGAGCTTAAACGTGTAATCTCGACTGAGTGGGAACACATTCCACAGGACACCATCAAAAGCCTGGTGGGAAGCATGCCAAGACGATTACATGCCGTAATCGCTGCAAGAGGAGGTCATACTCGTTATTAATTTTTATTTTTTAATGTCTCTTTTATTAAAATACCATAAAAATACTCGTAGTCTTAATTTCATTATACCCATAAAAATGTCCATTTTAACACGGCTCTCTGTTTACATTGACTAAAACACCGATACCAGGATAAAAGTGTTAAAAAACTAGATTCTCATTGATAATAAGAAATTTCTAGTCATCCAAGCTAATGACATACTAAAAATATAATAATATTTACCCATAGAAAAGCTAAGGTAAAGTGTGTGTGTAAGGTGCCCGTTTTTTTTGCAAAGGAGTTTAGCTTATGTATTAATACCATTATTGCTGTTACTAGTTTATTACTTTGTAATTTAAATGTGCTTTGATTATTACACAAGCTAACTGTCTCGTCTTGCTAGTTGGGCAATTAAAACATGGGTTACGTCATTGTAAATGTTTACTAAGGAATATGGAAGATATCCGGAAGCCCAAATCCCATCCCCTTCGCAATCCCTAATTATCCCTTTCGTTTAAGGTCGGCAACGCGCCTATGATTCTTCTGGTGGTGGGAGTACATGGGCGGTGATCACTTACGCTGGTGGGAGGATACTTGTATCCGACCGGATAGCGACCACCGTACACTGGTGCTAAAACCTGCCATAGTGGCCCGCCTTGTGTGGGTCGCGTTCCAGGGTCAGCCAGTGTATATCCGGTTCTCCCCAGGGGGCTTGCCCCCTGATCCTAACCCTTTTCCCATCCCTTTTCCTTCCCCTCCCCCTTGGCCCTTTGACAGGCCGGCATGATCTTGCCGACCTACGATGGACACGTTGTTTATCGTTGGTCGACACTATTCTTGGATTGCGCTACACTTACCATCAGGTGTAGTGTAGTCACTTTGCCGAGCCAGGATAAAAAAAAAAAAAAAACCATCAGGTGACCCACTTGCTCGTTTGCAGGCCTATGTTATAAAAAGGCTTTGAAGTGCACTTCTGGCATTTTGTTTTTTATCAGAGGTCTGCAAATAAGCAAGTGTGTTGCATGATCTTAAGGGATCTCCACCACCCATGAATACAATACCAGGGCGAAGCAAGTGTGTGTTGCCAACCTTAAAGGACTGAATGGTGATTGGAAAAGAGGCTTTAGGGCATTCAGTATTCAACACCACACAAAACACATTGTGAGCTATCACATTGTTTATCCGTCACAGTAGTAAAATATTGAAATAAAACTAATTTAAACTGATTTTACCATGGTTTTTTATTTTAATTCTGATACCGACGTTTCAAAAGCTTTTCAGCCTTTGTGGTTACAGCGTGGACAGTCTAGTTTAAATTAGTTTTATTTCAATGTGTAACATTTACATAAACATAAGAAATCATTAAGTAGTAAAATACTTGTCGAACTGGCCCATTCATGCACTAAAAATATCTACAGTGTGATTTTACTACTTATAAATATAACTTAGACTGTTACCACTTCTAAATAGGAATACCCCTCACCTTCTCATCATCATTACTGTCATCATCGACATCTAAGTCTGGTTTAGGCCTCTTAGGTCCTCCCGTGGACTGGACGTTAGGGTTGGTTTTCTGAGGCCTCTTCATTGGCAGTACTACAATCTGCTCATCTGAGTCTGAACTGTTCTTTTCTAAAAGTACACTTTGATTATGAGAATAAAAAATATTTGTGTTATATGTACAACATGTTACAGAAGGTTGTAAAATTTAAGCAATTTTATAGTTTATGACATAAAGATTTCACCCGCATGGTACCAAAACTAATTGCATTGAATGGACATAAATAAAGCACTCTCTTTTTATCAAATGAGTAACATGTTTGTATTCAACTTGTAACTTTTGTCAACACTAAATGATTAACAGACTAGCTTTTGCTTGCGGCTCTGTCTGCGTGATCTGCTTTTTCCAGGATAAAAAGAAGCCTATGTCCTATTCTGATGTATAAGCTATATTATTGTAAAGTTTCATTAAAATCCATTCATCCATCAGTAGTTTTTACGTGAAAGATTAACAAACATACATCCATCCATCCATACTTACAAACGTTCGTGTTTATAATATTAGTAAGATAAGCTTTTGTTTCTGTCTAGCATTGTTATTCTTGTGTGCACAATTAATTTATAATCTTAATTATTATAATAAGAATTAACTTTTTGGGTGCATATCCCATGTTGGGCAATAACAATTTACGTAAAATTTTCAATGAAATATCTTGGATGGAAGTTTTCTCGCTGGCATCATGTCGCCAAAAAATGCTTAATGTATATTGGAGTGCATTGCCAATTGCATCAGTGCCGACCCCTTCGGGGAACAGGGGTGAGGTAATAAGTTATTTGCTAGAATATCCTTTTATTTAGATAATATATCAAGTCTATAACCTCAAAATAAATATCAATTAATATTAACATAATTCTAGTTTTTAAAGGCAAAATGTTGTTTTGATATTTAATTGTGATCATTGGTTTACCTTCAGAACTTGATGTTTTTCGTTTTCGTCCACCTCTGTTCTTAATATTTCTCTTTTTGAATGTGGTTGGAGTTTCAATTTCCACATCCGACATGATAAAGTAAGCAGGAATTTGATGATAATAGTTTGAGTATTTTGATATTAGAATTTACTTTATATTAGTTTTCCTTATCCTAATAATGTTTTATCACGTTTGTTTATGAAAAATCATAAATAAATTGTTTGTTTTCTTGACCTTTCTTTCTTTCTTTTTTATTTATGGCTTTCGCAGTATTATGCATTTAGCCAGTGTCAAGTATAAATTATTTTCAAGTTATTTTTACAAGAACGATGAAACACGGGTGCGGTCGATTTCAAGGTCTTGTCGGAGTTACGATTCTTAATTCACTTATTTCAATGTTTCCATACACTGTTCATCACCGTTAATGTTTATTGAACAAATCCACACCACTTTTATACAACGAACACAACTCTAAACTAGTTTATGAAATAAATTAAAATAAGAGATGAACTGCACTGTCAGAATTCCCGCCAAAACTCTTTCTTGACCTTGTTACTTGTCAATAATTTAGAGTTGCCAGATGCAATCCGAAAATATTAGAAGTAGATTTAAAATCTGAAGCCATAATAATATCATTTTATTTGCAAAAGTGGCGTCCGTGGTACCAAAACGAAAACTGGATAGCGAATGGTATTATTGTTTAAAACCAATTTTTTGACGACCGTTTGTATACGAAATGTTATTTAAGTATTTTTTTTATAGCTTATAAGTGACAAAATGAGCAGGTAGCCTCATAGTAAACGCCATGCGTCGCTATAACGAAGCAACATCACAAAGAATTTTGAATAACAAAACTCTGCCTGACATTGGACTATATTCGTCACTCTGAGACATAAGCTGGTATGTTTCACAAAGCCCGGAACTTTCATAAGGTTTAATGTTTTGGTTCTTAATAGTTTTAGATCTTAGGAGCATGTCAGTTATGGCGACTTAAAGATTTAAAAAAATTGAGATGAATAATAGATAATAGGTTTCAAGAAAAATAGCAAATTTACGGGAAAAATGAATTTTGGCAACTCTATTTGTTATTTGTCAAATTTACGTTTCATTACACGCTGTAAATGTTTTTATTTTGATCTAAATGTGAATAATCAGGGACAATTTCGTTAGTGTGTAGAACATTGGTACATCATATTTACTTTATTTAGAATTGTTACAGTCAACCTGGGTAACTTAAGCTTTCAATGTAACATTGACTCACTAACTTGTATTTGAACGTTTAATTTTTTCTCTTCTTACTGATACACTGTATAATAATAAGTTGTTTAATTTATGAAAGTAAAAAGTGTTTTTAAACGAAACCTGCAGTGACAATTGATATTTATCAAATATATATTTTTTTCTCACCATTCAAAATTTGGGCGGTAAACAGAGTTAGAAATATACTTGCTAAAAAGTTGTGTATAGCAATTACTACAGAAGAACTACAGAAGGCGAGTTCAGTTTTATGTTGAAGAATCATATGTTTTTTATGTAATAACACTGAAATATCCCGCGATATTGATAGATTTTTTAAAAAATCTTTAATTAATCTTCGGACCGTTTCATTTTCAGACCATTTGGGGTAACATTAGCTCGGGGCGAGGACAGACAATGCGTGAAAATTTCAATTATGCGAAAAAGTTTTGAAGGGTGGAAGTGGCCATCAAAGCTTGACATATTTAATTGTCACCCCCGAAATATAGTTAGTCGATTTGGAGGATCTAAAATCACAAAACGAGGCGATTCTTATGCGATTGATGATCAATTTCTATACATGGTATGGGGGAATTGAGAGCCGATATTATGTTTCTTTTTTATATGTGATTGAGTTTGTTTTATTATTTTTTATTATTTTAGGCATTGCTCAATAATTATAAGTACATCAAAACCTGATTAATACAATAATAACTTGATTTAAGAGGTCCATAAAATAGAAGTTGATTTCGATAAACCAGGCAGTTTAATGTTGTAATAATATGGCAACCCTACATTGTCACTAAAAAGGAGATAGTGATATAAACGAAATGTATTTTTTTTATCAATATGACAAGCTAATCTTACCGAGGAGTAAAAAAAACTACATAAATTAGATATTTTCTTCATCAACTCCTCATACTTATTAATGTTACCCAAATGTCAGTGTAACTTTGGCTCACCAAATTTTTGGTAATTTAAGGGTCTTTTATTTATCGTTTTGATAAATAACACAGGAATTTAGATTATAGAGGTCAATATCCCACTAGAAACACTCATTTATGACAAATAACAATAAAAGTAAATCCGTACTACTATAAATTACCTCTAAAGTGAGCCAAAATTACCCAGGTTGACTGTACATAATATGCTTTTAGAAAGATTTGTTAATAGGAAAAGGATCAAATTGGTTGTGCACGGAATAAAAAAAATCTGTGTGCTATAAAAATGTATTTCAAATTTCAAGATACCTCCTTCCTAGAGAGTACTAGTGCTAGATACGCAAGATCTGACTATGACGCCCTTTGTCCTATCTAATTTTGTGATCGGACATGTGGAGGGGCACAACATATGGTAGAACCGACCCTCTTGCTAATAAATTACCAATAAAAAAACTTTTATACTATGAATTATAATCATCCCAATAGAGTCCGTTTGTGGGGCAAACTTTATCAAGTAACGAGAGATTATTTTAGGCAACTTTTTTGAGTATCTACTTAATCTGATATTTCCCTATTACCTGGTCTCCCACAAAATCGAAGTGAAGTGGCATCTGGCAAGATTTTTGTATACCTACCTTAATCCATCTCCTCTCCATCCCCAATCCCTATTCCTTTTTACAGTTAAAGTAAACTGACATCTGTGGGTGCAGCAGTAAGGTTTATAATTTGACAAAATCTTTTATCGTAATTGTTGGTGCGTCTGTGTGTTACTGTGTAATTTCTGAACGGCCTGCCCTAAGGTCATATTCACACCGTGTATTTGTTTTGTCGAGATGATCGTAGCTTTTACATTATGCTATGACCTACGGAAATGCTGCAGTAAAATGTATGCAGGGGAAACCGCGAGGGCTTGTAAATCACACAATTATTTTGATTTAATGGACTTTGAACAAAAGGTCTTTGAAACTCCTTATTTATTCTATTCACAGCCACTAGAACCATTGAAGATTAGAAATTAAAATAAAAAGGACTGTGTCACGGATATCCCTCAATGAAAAACAATATAAATTGTAAACCAGTACAGAAAGTGCAAATTCTTGATACGCTTTCCACTAAAACATAATTATAATATCAAAATATCCTTTAATCCCAACATAATACACGTACGTATGCCCTTTTGGATCTAAACAGCGTCCTTTGTTAAAGTAGTATACCATTTTTAAACCAGTGCAAAAATATTTAACCCACGAAATGTCTTTAATTCTATAAAAACGTAACCAACTTATGTCTTTTTAAAGTTATCAGCAGTTCTTAAAAAAGTAGTATACTATTTTATTCTTTCGCTTTTTAAAAAGTCCCAAGTGTTCACGTTCTGATAGGAGTTACGACGTTTTAGCGTCAAAGCGTAAAGCGGTCACAGATTAAAAATTCAAGTGAGGTTCCTGTATATGGGTTAGCGTAGAAAGTACGTTTATTGAATTCAATTATTTTTATCATGGTTTGGCAAATTGTTAGCGAATTTACTAAAAAGTACCTAGAATCGTAGGTCTCTCGTATGCGAGAGGATGTCGGGATTGGTACCACCGCTTTGTCTATTTCTGGCGCCAAGCATCAGTGTGTAAGTATTGTTGTGTTTCGGTTTGAAGGACATTGAAGCCAGTTACTGCGCATTATGAGACTTAACATCTTATATCTCGAGGTAACGAGCGCAGTTCAATGCCATGCAGTGCTTTGTAATTGAAAGTTCTGTATGGTGTTGCATCTGTTTATGGGCAGGCGTGGCTCTTACCATCAGGCGAGCGACTTGCTTGTCTCGTCATTCAATTAAATAAAAAATAAAATATATTTGATGAAATTTGTTCGATTAAATTTTATAATATTTTTAGGTTCTTTTTTAATGTAGAGCCACGCTGTAGACAGTTTTGTCTGCAGTATAAATGGACCGGCTAGACCGGGTCGTTATCACTGTCCCACAGAAAACCCATTTAAAGTAGCGGCTTGCTTCCTTACGTACGCGGTACGGTGAGTGAGATATCCGGGGACCCAAATCCCCGTTCCCTTCCCAAACCCTTAATTACCCCTCTACTTTAAGGTCGGCAACGCGCCAATGATTCCTCTGGTATTGTGTATATTGTCTGTACATGCTTGCTATAGACCCACTTGGTCGTTTGTCAGTCTATGCTATAAAAGAAAAATGATCCGTCCTAAATAGTGGAGCATTGCAAAGAAGTGGAAAAGTTGAAAAGCAATGTGTTTTAAGGAACTGCGGGGACATCCTCGTGTCTATGAGGCGGTTTATCTAATCCTGAAAGTCTTGTCTTCGCTGCAAAGTGCAACTCTATTGTTTCCTGATTGGGGAGTCTGTCATAAATAATATCATTTTTTTACTGCTCTTTTAACACTGTTACTAATAAACACATCCAGTTCTTTAAAGTACCTAGGTTGGAGTTATTACAGGAAGCCAACGAGAACCTGCATAACGCAGTTTTTAATGACGTTTTTATTAACTTGTTATTTTTTATGACGAACATTGAGAAATATTAGATTTATTTTTTAAGAATCATAACTTAAATAAATAGTACGACAAAATTATATAATACACTGGCTGATCCTGTAACGTGATCCACACGAAGTGTATGGGTCACTATAGCTGGTTTTAACACTGTGTATGTAATTTGCTATCCGGGCGGATATGAATATCCTACCACCAGCGACCAGGTCAACTACAGATAAGCATAGATCGGTCAAAACGAGCGTCATTCAACGCTTAACAACCGACCCCAAATTGATTAAAATGTATAATCAAGTATAATAAATATTACGTTATCTGAATAAGCGATAACTTTGATATATTTAAATCTAGAAATATAAGAAAACAAATACAATATTATTGCTTAAAGACAACGTCAATATTATAAATTATTACCCTAATAAAATCACATGGAAACTTGCAATTTTATGTACTCATGTTTTTTTTACTAGCCCTTTATTATACATGTCCCACTGCTGGGCACGGGCTCCTCTACTGAACGAGAGGGGTTAGGCCTTAGTCCACCACGCTGGCCTAATGCGGGTTGGCAGACTTCACATACCTTCGAAAAATCTTAGTTCTCAGGTATGCAGGTTTCCTCACGATGTTTCCTTCACCGTTATATGAAGTCATAGTATGTACTCATAGGTTTGATAAAAAATCTTTATTCATATTGTATGCTTGCGACATGGATTGATGGTTGGTTGGGGCGGTTATAGTAGTGAGTACTTGTATTCCTGTGCTCATCCTGTGGTCATCCGCCGGTCCATTCGCTCGATTTATTTCATCCTTCTTCGGAGTATGAAGAAACATTTATACAGGCCGGCATGATTCTGGTGACCACCGATAACTCATTGTTTGTTGATGGTCGCTGGGACTTTTAGACTGCACTGCGTTTACCATCAGGTGTAGTGTAATCACTTTGCCGTGCTCATAAAAATATTATTAATATAGCTCTATATTATACTGCGCAATTGTTGGCCACGGACTTCCTCGGGGGTTCCTTCCTTCGTGGGTTGGTAGACCTTACAATATTGGTATATATTGGTTCTTCTTTTGGAGAATTCTGAAGTATGCATGTCTCTTAACGATGTTTTCTGGTAATTCGTACGTAACTTCGAGAATTCAGAGTTGCGGTGTTTACGTTGCACTATCGAATATCATGTAGGAAAATTTTCAGAGCTTACCGACGCGCCTTGGAGACAACGTACAATATTGTGTTGTTATGACAACAGTGATATGTTATCTGCAAAATGCCCCTCTGATCGGTGTATTTTAGAGAAACTTTTAGTGCGATGACAGTATAAGTCCGTAGAATTTGATTGTAAAGTTTTCTAAGACGCGATGTTTTAATGCAGCATTTCGAGAGGGCAGAAAGTCAGGGTCTTTATCCTGTAAATCTGAAATAAAGCAACGAAGTTCTGAACATATATAGAGTAAATTAGGTATAGAATAGCCATTACAATAATGATATTTTTGAAGTAAATTGCTACCTCAGAGATTAATTTGTAAGTAAAAACATATTATATGAAAAATTATGGATTTTTCGTATTTAAGTATTCTTCTTACCTAGCTACCTACCTAGAATATTTTTGTTTAAATGATAAAAAAAAGCAATCATCATTTTCAATAATACCCATAAGTTTTATAGTGCGCGTTGGCACGTTTTCCTGAATAAGTATTACGCTTACGGCACGCGAGCGCGCCACGCAAGCGCCGGGGTTTCTACGACTCACCCGGCGCCCAGCCACAGGATAACGTCAGATTGAAAGAAAGAAAAAGAATAGCAATCGTTCGGGTGGTAACCAAAATACCGAAGTTTGTCGCTATATTCTCCGTGCTTAACATTAGGCCTCGAGAAAATATTTTCGAATCGTTTTCTGACTCTAACTCGTCACCTCTCTCTATGTCGTGAAGAGCACGGAAAACGGCACAAAAGAGATAATAGTCTCTGGCGCGCGAAATATGTCGGAGGCTCATGCCAAGGGGGCTGGTAAGAAGCTGGCTGTATATAATGCGTAGTACAGAATAGATATTGGACATACCGTATCATTGATTCTCATGATATGGCATTTGATACGCAATTTTATTATTACTCCAATACCCTAATTCTTTCAAAACATGTGATTATTTCAGATTAAAGCAAGGTCATGATAAACAATAAACATGCCAAAATATTACACGATCGCAAAATAAAGATATAGCAATACTTTTAGAAAAAATAAACGTCTTATATCATTGACTATGAGATATTTCTTTTGAAGTGAAAAGCACCGTTGTGATTTGAAAATTCGATGAAACGAAAAAGCGACAGTAAAAGTTACAAACATATTCATAAATAGAATTTAGCCCGCGAGAAAATGAGATAGATTACCACTGTGCTATCACTTGTCTGCGCTTGCGTACAACGAAGCCTTCGGAAAATGTGTTATAAACAACGTGGTGTATCATTCACGTGTTTTATTTTTTTGCATTTACGCATTAAAATTCGTTGGTAAATTAATTTATGTTAATTATTCTGAAGTTTCACTTCTGCCATGTGTGTACACACACACTTTTTTTTAATAACAGATGCCACCTGATGGCAAGGGAGATAACTTACCATCAGGTGACCCACTTGCTCGTATACCGAACTCTACTATAAATGAAGAACGTGACCTTAGCTAGAGACGTTAATTACTGGAGAAACTAATAATTCTTTTGTCATGGACTGAAAATCGTTTGTAGTAGTTCTAAAACAACAAAACGTATAGCTTGGGCTGATTTTATGCTGCAGTCTTATAATAGTGTGTAGACAAAATAAGTTTTAAAGAAAATTAAAAACCGATTTCAAAAAATTGCATTGATAAGTTAAAAATAACAATAGGGTAGTTTCCTATGTTGAATATCATACATTATTATAAAAAACAACAGAAAATAATATGAAAAAGAAATCCTTTTGTTATAACACAGTTATGTACCGTAATAGCCATATTACACAGGGGAACACCCAAATACTCCGAAATATTTTATTCCGAATTTCGATGTTCCGATGTTCAAAAGTCCGAATTTCATAATACCTAAAAATTATAATGTCTATTATTCAAATATACGAACATTATTTTACCGAAAGTTGTAAATACGATCTGTTTGTTTTCCGATTTTTATATTTTCGAAGAGTCAAATGCTCGATGGGTTCTCGGTCCGAAAAACGACATTCCGATTTTCAATATTCCGAATAAATTGCTAAAATTAGGATTTTGATTCAGTTAGTATAATCATTACATACATTTGGGTTAGGTTAGGTTAGAACTGTGACCATTAAAGCGCGAAGGCGAGCGAGCGAAGCGAGCGTGCCGCGGCAGCGGCCCCCGAGCGCCAGATCCTCTCTAATGTTGGTGAATCATTTGGGTTAGGTTAGAATTGTAACCAGCGAAAAAAATATTTTTATTGGAAAGAACATATTTTTAAAATGCATTTGACATTAATTTTTTAAGTCTACCTCCTCATATTATTATACTTCTCTTTGACAAGCAAATTATTATGTGTTGATTTGTCTTTCTATTCAGTTTTACGTTTTTATTTCGGAATTTTAATTAATAGGTATTTTAACAATCGGAATTCGTATTTTTGATGTTTCGAATTATCATTAATTCGGACTTTTTGTTATTCGATCTATTGAAACTCGGTATTTTGAGAATCGTAATTATATACGTTAGGAATATTAAAATTTCGGAATTATAAAAATAGGATAAATGATACATCGGAGTTGTTATATTCGGAATTTTAAACCATTCGGAATTATAAAAATCGGTACTTTGAAATTCGTATTTGTGACTGTCGGAATAAAGTTTGTCGTATTATTGTAGTGTACCCATTACACAGTGACGTCAAAGTTTGCGCATTTGTTATTTATGGGTACACTACAATAATACGACAAACTTTATTCCGATAGTCACAAATACGAATTTCAAAATACCGATTTTTATAATTCCGAATGGTTCAAAATTCCGAATTTAACAACTCCGATGTATCATTTATCCTATTTTTATAATTCCGAAATTTCAATATTCCTAACGTATATAATTACGACTCTCAAAATACCGAGTTTCAATAGATCGAATAACAAAAAGTCCGAATTAATGATAACTCGAAACATCAAAAATACGAATTCCGATTATTAAAATACCTATTAATTAAAATTCCGAAATAAAAACGCCTTGTACAACTGAATAGAAAGACAATCAACACATAATTTCTTATCAAAGAGAAATATAATAGTATGAGGAGGTAGAATTAAAAAAAAACTAATGTCAAATGCGTTTTAAAAATATTTTCTTTCCAATAAAAATATTTTTCGCTGGTCACAATTCTAACCTAACCCAAATGATTCACCAACAATAGAGAGGATCTGGCGCTCGGCGGCCGCTGCCGCGGCACGCTCGCTGCGCTCGCTCGCCTTCGCGCTTAATGGTCACAGTTCTAACCTAACCTAACCCAAATGATTCACCAACAATAGAGAAGATCTGGCGCTCTGCGGCCGCTCCCGCGGCACGCTCGCTGCGCTCGCTCGCCTTCGCCATTTAATGGTCACAGTTCTAACCTAACCTAACCTAAATGTATGTAATGATTATAACTGAATCAAAATCCTGATTTTAGCAATTTATTCGGAATATTGAAAATTGGAATGACGTTTTTCGGACCGAGAACCCATCGAGCATTTGACTCGTCGAACATATAAAATTCGGAAAACAAACAGATCGTATTTACAACTTTCGGTAAAATAATTTTCGTAAATTTGAATAATAGACATTATAATTTTTAGGTATTATGAAATTCGGACTTTTGAACATCGGAACATCGAAATTCGGAATAAAATATTTCGGAGTATTTGGGTGTTCCCGTTATTTATAAGTGCCCCTTTCATCAGATTTGAATGGCTTATAATTTTTATGGACGGATTAATTAAATTATTTCTGCAATATGATAGGTTTTGAATTATGTAACTGACTGATATAATAATAAAAAATTGAGTCATCTACCCTGTTGCAATTTCTAATCGAAAGTTTATCTATAAAGCGCTTTTAAATAAATATTAATAAATGCATCCCAATTGGCGCCAATAATCACCGCCATCTATTGAGTTTTTGTGCGTACTATACAGTTACAGTGTGGTTTACGTCAAGGGAGCAGTTTTTCTGGTTTTTTACTTCGTTTAACTGTGTAACAGGTTATCCACCTCACAGGTGCAGTGAGGGGACGTTATCGATGGGATAAACATGTATTTTACCCTGTGAGCGAAGGATTTTAAAGTGACCACTGAAAGTGAGCGCTATGTTTTGTTACGCGCCATAGCACAGCAGTACGCTGAGTAGTCACGTTTTTATTGCAAAATTGTCTACAGTATGAATGGGCCGGTTCGACCGGGTCGTTACCACTGTCTCACGGAAAACCGACGTGAAGTAGCGGCTTGCTGCTGCGTTTACGATGAGTGAGATATCCCGAAGACCAAATCTACTTCCCTTCCCCATCCCTAATTATCCCTTTCCTTTAACGTCGACACCCATGGTTCTTCTGGTATTGTTGCGTACATGCGCGGCGGAAATCACTAACCATTTGTCTCCACTCGTTTGCGGGTCTATGTTATAAAAAAAGAGCTTAATATGTGTACCGATATACACATCAGTGATCGCCACCCCCTTGACCAACTATGATGCCAAAAGAATCATAGATGCATTGCTTCCCTTAACCTCTCGGTTCTGTTTGCTTGTTTTTCCTTTTTCTTTGTTCTCCTGGGCATGCATGGGCCCCTAGGATTATTTTTAACCAAATAAACGAAAAAACAACCTCAAAAAAATTTACAAGGTGTGTACTACGATCCATACAAGGTGTGAGGGTCACTATGGCAGGTTTTAACACCATGTGTACGGTGGTCGCTATCCGGGCGGATATGAATATCCTACCACCAGCTATGAGCCACCGATTCGTCTCATAATTCACGCATAACAGGCAGTCGACGTAAAAAATATATACAGATCGTGTATCGCGTACTTACAACCTTCCTGATAACAAGGATAGAGAAACTTCTAACTAGGCCAGTTATCTCTAATCTCTAGTCGTCATAATTACGCATAATATAAATATGTTTTGTAGTCTATTGGCTTTTACGTCACATAATATTTATTATGTTATGGGAAAACAATTTATTTCGCGAATTATTTTATTTTGTTTACTATTTTAATCATTATCGTTTTGTTATTACATGTCATTTATAATTATTTGTAATCATGCTGTGGAGTTTTGTCTACAGCATGAATGGGACGGCTCGACCGGGTCGTTACCACTGTCTCACAGATAACCGACGTAAAGTAGCGGCTTGCTGCTGCGTTTCGTACGGTGAGTGAGATATTCGGAGGCCCGAATCCCCCTCCCATTCCCAATCCCTAATTATCCCTTTCCTTTAAGGTCGGCAACGCGCCCATGATTCTTCTGGTATTGTAAGCGCACAAGGGCGGTAGAGATCACTTACCATCAGGTAAGTGACCCACTTGCTCGTTTGCCGGCTTATTCTATATAAAAAAATTAAATGAATAGATTGGCTCGACCGGAAAATTGAATAAGGGTGGTATATTCATATCATGGTGTTAAAATCTGCCTTAGTGATCCACACACCTTGTGTAGATCGCGTTTCAGGATCAGCAGGTGCATATCAGATTCTCCCGAGGGGCTTGCGACGTGACTTGATGGTTGGTTGTGGCGGGTACACCCTTGTATTACTGTGCCTGCATCGGTGATCCGTCTGTCTGTCGCAGGCCCCTCGATTTGCTTCTTTCCTCTCCGAAGAGGGAAAAAGCATTTATACAGGCCAGCATGACTCTGGTGATTACCGATAAACTCATTGTTTGTTGGTGGTCGCTGGCTTTTGGGATTACACTACGCTTACCATCAGGTGTAGTGCAGTCACTTTGCCGTGATAGGATACAAAAAATACGTGCTTAATACAAAACCTCCTATTTGGAGTTAGTTAAAATGGGGATAATTTAGATTTATTTGGTATCCCTCAACTTTCTTCGCACACATAGATAAAAAACCTGCCTCACTATCGATATTAGTAGCGCAGAGTCCTCCTTTTTTTTTAGTTGATGCCACATATATATTCAAGATAAAGGTAACCCAAAACAAAAAGAAATGGTATTCCGTTTAAAACTGTAGATATTAGAACCGGTTAGGTTTGTTAATTTTGTATAAGTAACATAGAATATCTTAAGAATGTTTGTAATTTAAGTGTGTTGATCAGGTATGTATGTTCTGTTAACTAAGATGTCATGGGTAGGCGGACCCACGCATTAATCCGAAAAAGAAAAAAAAGCAATTCGTTTTTTAACCGACGTAAAAAAATGGAGGAGACTCAATTCGATGGCGTTTTTTTATATCAATTAGATCACGCGTAATTTTTTGTAAAACTCTGTAGAGTAGACCAATTTTGATAATTATTTTTTAATGGATAGAGTATACTCCGAAATTGGTACAATAAACATTTTGAACAAACATTCTAACCCTAAGCTTAGAAAAATAGGGGATGATGCGTATTCACTCAGTGATTTCACTGGGTTATTGTGTACACCTCTCATAGTTTGTAGTTGGTCTCATATTAATAAATAAATTCTACTAGTATATTACCTATAGCCACAAAGATAGAAATTAATACCTTTTTAACAAAAAAAATCAACCGACGAAAAAACTGAAAAGCAAAAATTAAAATAACCCCATTGCAACCGCATTTGCAGGTCTCTTTGGAGTCGGTGCAACTTCAATTGATCGGCAGCGACACAAGCATAGGGCCCTTTTTGCTCATTACTGGGCATTATTTTTTATTTTATTAGGATAAACAAACAGTGATAAATTCTATGTTAACTTAAAACTATTACATACTGATGGAACTAAATTTACCACCAACTTGTAAGACTTAACATGTTATGTCTCGGGGTAACGAGCGCAGTTCAGTGTCATACGGTGCTTTGTAATTCAAAGTTTGGTGTGGTGCTGCTTTTGGTGGCGCTTACCATCAGGCGAGCATCGTCGAATAAAAAAAAACTCATTTTATAAATAGTATTCTGCACTCTGTTTTTATAGTTTCTCTCTCCTTAATTTTAACTATGCTAAATCTTACAATCGTCCTTTCGCGCAATAATATGGTTAAAAAGGGGTACAAAGATTTTTTCACGTATTAATATTTAGTTCTATCGCGTATCGATAACTTCGTTTAAGCCCCATCACTAAGAAATGATTGCATAGAGTAAATTTTAATCACTTAGGCGTAACACGTTGTGGTTACTCTTATTTCTAGTAAAACATGTGTTAAAGGACTTCAGTCCTTATTGCCTTAACTTAAAGTGTTATCCACGTACTGTATACTGTTTGAACTATAATATTAAATTATATTTTTTTACACAGAACCTAGCAAACGAGCAAGTGGGTCACCTGATGGTAATTGATCTCCACCGCCCATGTTCGCTTACTGTACAAGAATCAAGGACACGTTTCCGACCTTAAAGGAAAGGGATAAATAAGGGATTAGGAAGGGGCCTTTTGGGCCTCTGGAAATCTCATTTACCTTATGAAACGCGTTAACAAGCTACCACTTCACGCTGAATTTCTGTAAGACAGTGCTACCGCCCCGACCGAGAAGACCCATTCATGCTGAAGACGAAACTGTCTGTAGCGGTGATCATTTACCATCAGGTGACCTACTTGCTCGTTTGCCGGCCTCTGATTTAAAATAGCAACTAGCGATCATTCTTACAATTTTATATATTTTTTATAGCATAGACCGGCAAAGGAGCAAGTGGATCACCTGATGGTAAGTGATCTCCACCGCCCATGTACGCCCACAATACCTGAAGTATCATGATTAATCGCGTTGCCGACCTTAAAGGAAAGGGATAATTAGGTATACGCAAGAGGAAGAAGGGTTTGGGCCTCCGGATATCTCACTCACCGTACGAAACGCAGCAGCAGACCGCTACTTTACGTCGGTTTTATCTGAGACAGTGGTAACGACCCGGTCGAGCCGGCCCATTCATGCTGAAGACAAAACTGTCTATAGCGGTGATCAGTCTAAGGTTTAAAATAGCAACTAGCGATTATTTTTACAATTTATAATTTAATTCTATCAAACAATGATAAAAGAATCATAGAGTCTAGCCCATAATCTTGTCACATTGTTTTCGAATGGGACAACCATGCAAAATATTTAGAACATGGAATCATAGATGATAACCCATATCAGATGTTCTTAATCGTACGTAAAAACAACGATAAACTACTATAATACTGTACTTAACGAGATTATTGAAAGGAAATGACATGAAATAGTTTATTAATTACTAGCTGTCCCTCGCGATTTCACCTGCATTACTGCCCTGCTCTCATGGGTCATAGCGTGATATACATATAAACCTCCCTCATGAATCACTCTATCTATTGCTGGAAATTGCATTACAATCCGTTGAATAGTTCAAAAGATCTAAGCGAACAGACAGCGGAAGCAAATTCATTTTATACTATGTAAATATGTAGGCAAATGATATCGCGCTTATGGCAAGTCAAAAATAAACAAACTTATGTATAGAAATCAATATCAACTATTGTAACATAGCATTATCGAAATAAACTGAGCAAATGCATTAAATCTATTTATATATTAATTTCGCAATATTTTACTATGAAAACGTCCACAATTGTTACATATTTTGGGGGGGTCGATATGGACTATAGGCATTATCGAAACGTCACGTGTTTTAAAACTACCAACAGATAATCATTATCATCTTTACATAGTATAATTTGAAGTCGCTTCCGCTGTCTGTTCGCTTAGATCATTTAAACTTTTCAACGGATGTTAATGCAGTCTTCAGCAATAGATAGAGTGATTTATGAGGAAGGTTTATATGTATATCACGGTATGACCCATGGGAGTAAGGCAGTAACATGCAGGTGAAACCGCGAGAGACAGTTAGTTTTATAATATTAATTATATTGGCAACATCACTACGTTACTATCTACTTGCATAACTCAAGCTTCTATCCATAGTGGGTTACAGAAAAATATATACCTTTAGTCTATACATTATTTTTGTGTTTTCTTGTCACTTCTTCTTGGTCGTCCTCTTCATTTCTGAAGGTCGTGACCGTCCTGAAATTTCCTTCGCATCTGTTGGATTCTTTCTTTCCAGGTTTGTCTGTCCTTAGCATGTCTCATTGCTGTTGTTACTGAGAGCCCCGTGAGTGTTTTCCTATTCCTACCTATCCCTACCTCTCCTACCTTTCTATTCCCCATATTTGTTTACGGTATAGGTTAATAAGTCACCTGAAGGTAAGCGATCTCCACCGCTCATGAACGCTCACAATACCAGAAAAATTATGGGGGAGTTGCCGACATGAAAGAAAAGGGATAATTAAGCGATTGGGGAGGAGAAGGGCATTTAGGCCTCTGAATATCTCATTCACGGGACGATACACAACAGTACGCCACTATTTTCTGACGGTTTTCTGTGAGACAGAAGTAGCAACCCGGTAGAGCCGGCACATTCACGCACTAGACAAAACTGTCTACAGCGTTGGTTTCTCTGTTATTGTACGTTTTTGAAAAGTTAATCATCGATTACTATGAGATGACAGATTGGTATTTTACTAGCCTAATGAATGTTTTTCTCTCTTTCGTAATACCCCTCTTTTTGTCGGAGGTTAAAACCACTCACGTGAGTTTAACATGGCGTGTTACCGATTAAGTAATCGGTTGATAACTTTTACCAAGTGGTAAAAGTTATCGACGTCGTTTCCAAGACTCGAGATTTTAATATAAACAATCGATCTTGCGTCAGCTGTGTAGAATAACCAATTGACAAATATCGATACAAACGCTAGTAGACCTATCGCATCCCTACCAGATAAAAAAAATCGACCTGTCAAATAAAAGTAAAGAGGCGGGAAAGTTGTCGTCATTACGGGTTTGTTCGCTCACGGTGCCGCATATAGCACTCTCGATTTTGAAGTTAAATAAAATCTTCGGTGTTGTGTATATTCAGTGAAGTTACTCATTGTGTACTTTTATAGGAGTATCCAGAAATTTCGAGATAGGTAAGGCAGGGGAAATTGACTCTGTTATATTGTAAATTTGATCTAAATGTAACTTGGAATGTTATTTGTTTACAAATTTTGAAGAGTTGGAAACAAAATAATAATTGTATAAATTAAATTATTATTATAAGGTAGCGATAGCTCAGTGGAGAGTGGTACGGATTGCCGAGACGAAAGTTGCAGGTTCGAAACCAGCCTCAAGAACATGCACGGACGACTTTTCTAAGTTACGTGTGTATTGTTTATTATTGCTTGCTTTAACGACGAAGGAAACATCGTGAGGAAACCTGCATACTGAGAAGTTCTCGAAGGTATGTGAAGTTTTCGAATCCGCATCGGGTCAGCGTGGTGGACTAAGGCCTAACCCGTCTCATTAAGTAGAGTAAAAGTCCGAAAATATATTACAGATAAAATATTTGGTTAAGTAAAAAAATTACAAAATAATTATTGTTTTTTTATTGTATGCAATGAAATATACTACATACTAATTTTGTTCATAAAAATATATGTAAACAAACACATACATATTCTATAGTCCTAATGCCAGTTGTCTGATAACTTTCAGGCTGTATGTACTTAATACCTTAGCTTGTGTACTTTCATTTTTGAAATAATTTTACTGTATTAAAATCTTGCGTTGCGACTAAATAATCTCCCTCCGTTTATCCCACTGTGGGGTTAGTGTGACATGTATTTATAGTTCAATCCCCTCATATCATTCATCATCCCTCATTACACGCCCCATTTTTTGCTTAATATCATATTTCACACGATAAATCTTGTCTTTGTTACGATTTCTGGCATCAATTACATAAGACTTTTTTATTTTGAATAAGTACAAAGTAATTAGGGCAAAGGGACGGTGCGGATAAAATATTAGTACATAGATAATATTAATCTTTATAATCTGTTGTAATTCATTATGATTGTAATAAAGAAAAAATAATTTAGAATTTAAATAGAATAAAAACTACATCATTTAATGTTTTCTTATTGCCGATTCAATTTTGCAATATTTGGTGGCAAACTTGTTTAAGGTTTTATTTGTTAGTTTCTGGTCAATATTGTAAAAGTAATATGAAGCGTTTTATATTATTCTAATCTTGAAATTTTGGATTTTTTTTAAAGAATAAATAATAATAATAAATAAATAAATCCAACAGTCACACACATAGTCCTAACCCCGCAGGAAGATACGAGTCTTGTGTCGTGAGTTTATCGGTAGTCACCAGAGTCATGCCGGTCTGTATAAATGCCTCTTCCCTCTACGGAGAGGGAAGAAACAAATCGAGGGGCCTGCGACAGGACAGGCGGATGACCCGCCTCAAACAACCATCAAGTCCTGTCGCAAGCCCCTCGGGAAATCCGGATATACACAGGCTGATCTTGAAACATGATCTACACAAGATGTGTGAATCACTATGACAGGATTTAATACCCTGGTCGCTATCCCAGCGAAAAAGAGTTACATTGGCGGGTGTGTGGGTGGGATAGACTCGAAACAAACACTTACATAATCACAGATCAAGCCCTTTTAAAGATTCAAGAATTCCATCTTCCGGATATCGTTGTAATGTCGGTGTTTCCCTACCTATAACATATTTCTAAACGGAAAATGTTTGTTTCCGTGATACTTATAAGGGTTACGTGAAAAACACATTGAACACTATATTAGGTGTTTTTTTACCCTTGGCTATCCCTGTATGTTATCCTCAAAGGGGAGGTGAAGGAATAAGGGATGGGAAAGATATAGGAAGAACGGGAGAACCGGGTATGTAAAGTAGTTTGAGTTGTAGAGCTACGCGTAGACAGCTTTATCTACAATATGAATGGACCGGCGCGACCGTTACCACAGTCTCAGAAAAAACTGACGTAGCGGTATACTCCTGCGTTTCGTAAGGTGAGTGAGGTAACGACCCGGTCGAGCCGGCTTATTGTTGCTGTAGATAAAACTGACTACAGCGTGGCTCTACCATTCAATAATATCTCTATATCGAATACAAAAAGAATTCTAAAAATTGATCAGGATTGGATGAATTGATTGGCAGAGTTATGCGTACACAGACGAATTGGACCCAGTTACGCAAACAGGAACCAAACCACAGCAAGTTCAAATGGAGATACTGATTTTGTTTTGCTAAATTCATTAATTTTAAATTGATTTTAATACTGTATTTTTTTGCAAAATCGTACATGGAATATATTTCATTCCCGATTTTCCAAAAAACTACGAGATAAAATAAGTTTAAATTATTGAATTTAGTAAAACAACATCGGTATCTCCGTTTGAAATTGTTTGGGTTGGTTCCTTTTTGCGTAACAACGACCAATTAAGAACCGCTGTGGTTTTAATGCGTCGTTTAAAAACTAAAATTGCCTAATCTAAGTTATTAGCTCTATATCTAGGACTGTGGGTAGTATAAAATTTGTGGTCAGGTCTGTAGCGCCCTCTACCATTATCTGTAGATAATTAAATTGCGCTAGAGTGAAGGGAAGTAAGGTACGGTGAACAACAAAAGTCGCAACGCCGATTTACCAAAACCCGAATTGGCGAATCCGAAACCTGCTGAACAGTTTCGAATTTTAGTGCAAATAACAATAATGCTAATACGAGTGGTGAGCCAAGCTATAGACAGTTTTGTCTATAGGATGAATTGGCCGGTCCGACAGTCGGGTCGTTACCACTGTCTCACAAGAAACCGACGTAAAGTAGCGGCTTGCTGCTGCGTTTTGTACGGTGAGTGAGATATCCGGAGGCCCTAATCCCCCTCCCTTTCCAATCCCTAATTATCCCTTCCCTTTAAGGTCGGCAACGTGCCTATGATTTTTCTAGTATTGTACATGAACGGTGGAGATCACATACCATCAGGTGACTCAACTGCACGTTTGTCGGTCTATGGTATAAAAAAAATATAGCGTATTTTCCCAAATCACGATAGCACAATCTGGTGGTCAGCTAATTTCAATCTTTGATCTGATCCAAGTTGTCGCTAATCTACTGAATAACTTGTGTTATTTTTGTGTTGACTGTACCAACGCATATATTCGTGGAATTTGCAGAGACGCACACGCAACCGCAAAATACTATTTATATATACACACCAATAAATATGTAAGCTCACACCTGTATTATCAAAGGGGCAGACAGAGGCGTAATATAGGCATCATCCATTCGTCTATTATGTGATAGGGGGTAAACGTGTTTGGTGATAGGCACAAATTTCAACACGTCCTTTCTTTCAATAAGATTTTTTTATCTGGGCTGGACAAAGTGACTGCACTAAACGCAGTGCAGTCCAAAAAATGACCGACAAACAATGAGTTTAGCGGTAATCACCGGTGATGCAGAATCGTTAATAGAAACGCCGCGTTGGTGTGCTATCGAAAAACCATAACCATAGTGGAGTATTAATAATTATTATTAATTTTAATTTATTTATTTCATGACACACCGTCGACAGCTACACATGATACGATATATAAACAGAACATTACAATGACACAGACAATGTGCACTATCATTAAAGGTGTATTCAACTATCTTATATATGAAATTACTCTAACTTTCGTGTTATGGTTGATTTATAATTTATTCTACGGTTAGCTATACCACTCGTTTTACATTCTATAGTACAATATACATTTCTTTTATATCATTAATATATTTATTTATTCTAGATAATGTTAGTGTAATGTTCTTTAATAGATATTTACTAGTTTTTGAACAGTCATCGTGTATAATTGGTTTATTATACAAAACATCCCTCGTATCTTTGAAATTATGCACCGACGGCTCACCGACCTTTTTCCGTCCCATGATGTGATAGGAGGCGAGCCTATCGCCATATCAGGCGCTTATTTAAATGCTGAATAATTCAGTGTTTTCCAAATTTGAAAATATCAACATAATATTGCTAGACCGGCCTGAGAGTAGAGCCCTGGCTTCTAGACTATGAATGTAGCTAGTGAACAAATAAAAAAACTACCCATGGTCTAAAATTAGAATAGATAATAGAAATCATGATTTATGATAGGGGCCGTTCAAGTATTACGTAAGCAGATTTATTGCAATTATTTACCCCCCCATCCCCCTTGTCAGCAAAAGTAAGCAAAGCTCTTACCCCCTCCCCCCATGCTTACGTAAACATTTGTCAATTAATGTATTGTTTTTTTAATTTTATAATGTTATAATTATAATTTGAAAAATAAGAAAATAGATTTAGGATAAAGATTATATTTTACTGAAACGGTATTCAACATAGAGTAAAGGACAAAAATATTATATCTTACTAACATAACAAACTTATTTTAAATTTTTGGTACATATATTAAATTCAAATTAACAGTCTTCAGTCCATGAAACCCGAATCCATGATTCTAAGTTTTCGATGACATTGGATTGCTTCGATTGCTGCTCAGTGTTGTGAGTCTGCTCGCTTTCATCCGATTTTGGAATGTCTACGTCATTCTCATCGAGCCATTCATCATCATGGTGCTCTAAATTTTGAATAATGCACATCAGTTCATTAGCACGACGAGCAGCGACTCTTACAGATCTAACTTTCCTATCAGTGTGCGTGTTTACTTTCTTATGGATCTTTTCGATGTGACGATTTAGTGACTTGACGGAAGCATGATAAAGACCACACGTTTTGCATGTTCGACTTGATAGCCTCAATTGTACCGTCGGACAAAAATAATCGTATGGCATTTGCAGGAAATCTTTGAGTGAAGCACTTAAGCGTAGAGCTAAATTGACTGGAAGATTAAGAAATTGCCCTCCTTCATCTAAAACCAAGTCATCAACTGTTTGTTTTACTTTTACAGGTGGTGGAAGAAACTTGTTGTCTAGTAATCTAAATAGTCCACTTCTTGGACGACAGCATTCTGTATTTCTACATTTTACAATTTGGAGCAAGTATTGGCTTTCACGCACATGTTCTGAATACCATTTAATGTCTGCAAAATCAGGAAGATCTTGTTCACCTGCCCCAACATATTTTGCATTAACATTATAGCCATCAATTTCCATTGAACTCCATACTTCAGCTAATACTTTTCCTGCAAATTCGAAATTAGATCTTTCTAAATGTTCATCAATTGTAACGCCACGTTCATCCAAATGAGACCCAAAATGGTCATGAGGCAATATTAAACCAGCCAGTTCCCGACTAAGAGGAGCCATTCTGCGCTCTACTCTGTTATACGCACTTCTTCCGGGAGCATTGGTAGCTAAAAACAATGCATCGAGATCATGTCGCTTAAAGTGTTGTATAGCAAACCCTATGACTTTTTGATAACGCGGATTTTCATCTGGCCCTCCATCAACCGTCATGATTACCACTGGTTTTACTAGTCCATGGTCAGTTTTAGCTAATGGTCGAAACTCTTCAAGTTCGAGAAGCGTCTCGTAATCCTGAGCATGAGTATTAGCAGTAGATGAACTATGCTTTCCACTTCGAATAGCGATGTATGTTGGTCCAGAATATCCAACGGCTTGCGGTTGTCCTAGCATATTGGAAGTGTTTTTGATACCAGCATAAACAGATGGTATTAATTTATGACGCTCAGCGATTACCCAATCGTGATCAGGCAATTTGATTCTATATTCCATGTGCATTAGAAGAGGTGCTTGCTTATTTGCCGCAGTTACGCCAATAGGGACTCGAGCTTTATCATCTTGAGATATGAAAAATACTTGATCTGGTCCTAGTATGGATGCTATGTTCTCTAAATAATGGATTGATGTTTCAGCGAACTTGCTATCTAAGTGGCTCTTGTGGTGATCAGTTTGAGCCCGAATGAGCTTAACAGGGACTGTCGATACATGTCTTCATCCCTCTGCAGAATTAGATTTTCTGGGAATCAAACGAAGATATGTCCCACTGCGACTAATGTCAAATCCCATTTTACGTAATTCTTGTGTGAGTTCATCAAGAGTTTTTACGCTGCGAATTGATTCCGTTCGTCTTCTATCATCTGCTGCACTCCCAAATAAAGCTATATCCGTGATTGTTTTCAATAGTAAAGGTTGATTGCTTTCAAGATTAGGACGTCCCACTGAATCCCTCAGAGATAGTCTTTTTTTCATTTCTGGATTTTCATGACAAATATCTTCTAACTTTCTTTTCATACCATCCCTGTGTTTCTTCTGGGCAACTGCGTTTTGAACCTTCCTGTTTAAAGACTGTTTTGCTGTTTTTATTTCCTCGCGCAACTTAATGATCTGTTTATCAACTTCAGCACGGATTGACATAGTATCTCTGGCAGAATACAAAGCATTCAAATTTTTTTCGAGTAGAGCAATCTTATTTTTCATAGCTTCCTGAGAAGGTTTTGGTCTCTGTTTATCTGTATTTTTATTAATTTCGCATTGCTGTTGTGATTCATTACCGGTTTTTATTTTATCTTCTTCCTGTTTTTTAATATTTGAAGCTGGCTGTGTAATTTGTGTTTTTTCTGCAGGTTTACAGGTTGCCTAAAAATAAAAACTTTCTATGGGTTCTGCTAAAGATTCTCTTATTAAGCTACATAAATACAAAGTATGGCAATAAATATGGTAAATACAAAACCCTATGGCTTTAAATCTAATATCTTTAAACGAGCAAATCGTTCCGGTTACAAAATACAGGGTGTTATAGTCTATTCAAGTAGGTATTTAAAAGAATATAAACAATCTTGATATGTCTTTTTATTGAAATATGCAATTATAAAATCAGATATCTGTAAAGGTGCGTACAGACATCGCGAGGCTTGCGCCGCGAATGGTTCGTCTCGCATACATCAACCTGAGGCATGCTACGGCACATGTATACGTGCGAACCATTCGCGGCGCACGCCTCACGATGTTTGTACGCACCTTTATGTACTTACAGAAAAGCAATTTTTTAATATTGGTTGAGTTTTTAAATGAATCACAACAGATTTTACACAGTTTACAATTTTAAACCACATATTTCAATAAAAAGACATATAAAGATTGTTTACATTCTGTTAAATACCTATTTGAATAGAGTATAGTTTTCTGTAGGTAAAACTGACATCCTGTATTTTGTGACCAATTGACGGAATCAATTATAAGAAATAAATCTATATAATGAATATTACCTCTATACTTTAAGATAGGCCATAATATTTTCTAATTAGCAAAGAGAAACTTTTTGGCGATTTCTAATATTTCTAGTAGGTACTCATAGGTACCTAAAATGATTTCGTCACTCACCTTAGAAAAAAAATGTAGTAAATTGGATTTATTCTTAGTCGCTGCTTGCAATTCTTCTTCGATTCTCTTAGATACAATAATATCTAGATCCTTGTCGGATTTTGCTTGTAATTTGTAATTTCGCCACACTTCGTTAACTAACTTTTGTACATTTTGTACTTTCGTACTTGTATGAGATTTTTTAAAACTTTCAAACAATTTTTGGTATAACTTGGATTTGTCTATTTGAAATGACATCTTATATAAACATTAAACTTTGGATAATGGAATGAATGGTAACACAAATGTTAACTTGCTTTACTATGATTACAATACGTCTACTCGCTATAACAGCCAAACGAAACAATACACTGATAGAGGAAATTTAGACAAGTGAACAGCGCGCGGTAATTCCCTTACTCGGTTCTAAAGCGAGTAGGGGAATTACCGCGCACTGTTCACTAAATGTATGTATTACTTGCGCGAATCCCCGAAAATGCTTTTCGTTTTCAAGCAAAGACAATGTGTGGGTTGCCATTCGTGTAAAAAAGAAAATAACTACCGATGACGTAATCATCATCTAGACTCCCCTACCCCCCATGTCATCCAAAATAAGCAAAGCAAAGAAATAGTGCTTACGTAATAATTGAACGGCCCCATACACACTATAAAGAGAAAAATAATTTTTCACGTAATAACGTTTCAGAAACTCAAATTGATTTAACGAAAATTCTTACTCACATTAATTCAGATAAAGAAAATGACGATGAGTTGAATGAGATTTATCCTATCCTACTAATATTAAAAACGCGAAAGTTTGTAAGTATGGATGTATGTTTGTTACTCTTTCACGTAAAAAGTACTGGATAGATTTTAATGAAACTTTACAATAATATAGCAAACCGCTATGTATAAACATCAGAATAGGACATAGGCTTCTTTTTATCCCGGAAAAAGCAGATCACGCGGGCGGAGCCGCGAGCAAAAGCTAGTTTCACATAAAGACACAACAATTTAATCCCAATACTTATACGCTGCCAATGTTCTTTATAACACTCTTGTTTTTTTGTGAGGGCTTCAAGACACTACAAAGCTATTGCTATAAGGAAATGACCGTACGTGTCCATGCATACATTTATCGATACATAATTGACATATTGGTTCGATGATCCTCCTTTGTTGATTTACTGCTAGAGTTTATCAACGTGTTGGGGAAAACATATGTTTATAGAATCGAGGTCTACGGTTGAGCTTTCATTTGTTTTGGAACGTAGTTCCTTATCGCGCGTTGCGAAAGGGGGCTAGACGGAAAAAATTGGTACGAAAAGTTGGCACGACATAATTCTCCGACCAAGAATAAATATAATATTAATTTGATATCTAGCACACAAAGTTAAAGTCGAAATTCCGTTAATAAAAGTAAAACTTATGACATATGGAAATGTAGACGTGGTTTGAAATTTGAATTTTTGATTATCGAACACGGCGCGGCGGTCCACCGTTTAGGCTGCGTTTAGACGACGCGAAAAATTTCGTGCGGCCGTTTACACGATCGCGCAGTCGCCGCGTGGTTGGAGCGTTGCGAAGTATTAAACATTATGGCTTAGTCAATAGAGTTTACATTAGTTTTTCGAGTGATTCGAGCGCGGCGGCCACAACGCGGTGGGATTCCTTGTCATATAAATGCGCCCTTAGTAGCCAGTCACCAAATTACCTATCATAAAATATTTGAATGTTGGCTGCTTCCAGATTATACAGTGTCTAATATATAGTCTACGGGATGACTGTTTAATATTACGACTCACATCGAATGTTCTGGAACTCTCTAGAACGTTCGGTGTGACGTCACGTAGACTGTAAGACCGGCCGGTGCTCGCCGATTTACGGGCTGGGCGACGTAGCAACCGGTGTGCTCCCTTCGGACCCTCCGTCCCCCCCGAGATCGAGATCATTTTAGTCAAGCCCGAGAGGTGGTCAAGCGCGAGCAGTCCATCGATCAACGGAAGGTTCGAGAGAAATCGAGAACCTTCCGGGTGACGTCACGCGCGCCGATTGACCAGCCAACGCTAGCCGACCTCCCTGGAGCTTCGAGAATTATGGAAGTACCAGGTGTTCAAACCCGTTCCCCCTACCCCCACCCAATTTGTCCTCACCCCCCCTCGGCCTAAATCGGTAATTTTTGAGGCTAGAGGGTCGTGCGACGGCTTGTCGCAATCGGCTTATTGAGCCCGACACTTTGGCCCCAATAAAAATAAATTTCGACCCCCCAGTAAGAAAGATCTGTAAAAATATCTCTAAAAATTCAAATATCTCAGAAACTACAATAGATAGACAAATAAAATTTTATTAAAATTCCTTCACTAATTAATCGAAAGGAACTTCGTTCCATCCGGGTGTCCCTTGACACCTCTCAAGTTTTTTTTTAATGACGACACGAACAGGTCTCATACTTAGATAAGTGCCATGCCTAGTCATAAACCGACCCATGGACGGCGGCAGCAGGTTGCAAGGAGGTGCACTCGCACCCTCTTATCAGCAGGCAGCGGGGTTTCCCCGAGCAATAACGCCAACCATTGACTACAAAGATTAAGTAGGCTTTCGATTAGCGAAACATATTCAATCGCGCGATTTGAATTTGACATTACATTTATTTACATAATATACATGTATAGTTCTAGATTTTATATTAGTTAATAATATAATATTAACAAGCAGCGATAGCTCAGCGGGGAGTGGTATGGACTGTCGAGACGAAAGTCCCGGGCTTGAAACCAGCCCCAAGAGCATACACCACTGACTTTTCTAAGTTACGTGTATATTAGTTGTAAATTATCGCTTGCTTTAACGGTGAAGGAAACATCGTGAGGAAACCTGCATACTTGAGAACTCGATAAGATTTTTCGAAGGTATGTGAAGTCTGCCAACCCGCATTAGGCCAGCGTGGTGGACTAAGGCCTAAACCCTCTCATTGAGTAGAGGAGGCCCGTGCCCAGCAGTGGGACGTATATTATACAGGGCTAGTAAAAAAAATAGTATAATGTGTAGATGCAGATGCACCTCCCTGAATGTAATCCTGGCGGCGCCCATGAATCAGCCCCAATCAGATATTTGAATTGAAAAGTACAACATAACTGCTTCGCGCTCGTCTTCTGAATGTATTAAAATTCCCGGACATGGTTTCTGGATAGACTATAGCTAATCCCCTGGTATATTGGCTGGCAAACTCTTATTTAAACTGACAGACCACGGGATACCGAAATTGCTAAGGTTTGCGCTATGTCTAAAGTGGTCGCTATTCAGGCAGAAGCGTTTTCTGAGTATTAGAGCCATTTTAGATATAGGGTGGGTGGGTGTAACCTGACACCCGCTGCTGTTTAACCGTAAGTTTTCTGTATATCCATTTGAACCCAAAATATATTTTAATTGTAAAAGACCCTTGCAGAAAATCGATAAAAATGGCCGGCATGATTTTGGTGACCACCGATAAACTCATTGCTTGTCGGTGGTTAATGGTTTTTTGGACTGCACTGCGCTTAACATTAGGCGTGGTGCAGTCACTTCGCCGTGCTCGGATGAAAGTATGTTAACTCCAAATTTTTTGTTTTCACAGTTTGGTGACGAAAGATGGACATTGAGAACGCGAACTGCAAAGTGAAGGTCTCACAATGCACAGACATGGAAATACTGCCTATAGAAAGACCTATCAAAATTAACCAGTAAGTTGTTTTAGAAATACTTTTTTTTATTTCATTGAATGACGAGAATGTTGGAGACTACTTCTTGTATTTATATGACCATATTATTTATACTTTAATTAAACACTCTTCATAATTATAAATTGTTTTATTCGGATGACTTTTACAGCGACTACATTTTAGAACGTCACAGAGCAGAGAGGGATAATTACTTTTTTTAAATAATAGACTTGTGCATTTTAGTGTTGCACCTCTTTACACAATATTCAATAGAGAAGAGCAAGTCGCTCGCCTGATTGTACGCCTACCCTTAAACAAAAGCAACACCACACACAACGTTGAATTACAAAGCATTGCATAACATTTTGAGTAGAAGAGCCACGCTGTAGACAGTTTTGTCTACAGCATGAATGGGCTGGCTCGACCGGGTCGTTACCACTGTCTCACAGAAAACCGACGTAAAGTAGCGGCTTGTTGCTGCATTTCGTACGGTGAGTGAGAAAACCGGAAGCCCAAATCCCCTCCCCTTCCCAATCCCTAATTATCCCTTTCCTTTAAGGTCGGCAACGCGCCCATGATTCTTTTGGTGGTGGGCGTGCATCACTTACCATCAGGTGACCCACTTGCTCGTTTGCCGACCTATGCTGTAAAAAACAAAAATGTCGCAATATCTTCGAGAGAACCGGATATACAATCCACACAAGGCGTGTGGATCACTATGGCAGGTTTTAACACCATGTTTACGGTGGTCGCTATCCCGGCGGATATGAATATCTTACCACTAGCAAAGTACATCGGACTGTTGTGAAATCTGTTGGTAGTTGGCAGTGTACTGCCATAGTCTCCTACTGAGAAAGAGAGCCACTGCTTTGTCGCGGTTTCTTGTCTTGGTTGTGCACTTAAAATAGGCCCGGAAACCCTTCCGTTTCCTATACCTCTAGGAGATAGTTACAGGGAAGTAAACTTAGGTTTCCGTTCCACGTGATGTTAAAGGCCGGCAAATTATTCATAACTTAATGTTCACATTCACATTTATATCAGTAGAATGATTATTTAACCTATTGAACCATTGAAGATAGTGGTTCTAAACATCTTCATATAAATAATTTATGTCGAAAGCGGATGTCACTCCTCGATGTACCATTTTATCTCCTAGCTTTTGCTCGATATGCTTGATTTAAAAATAGCATCATCACCAATATATCAACATAATAAATCGTCATCACTAGGCAGCTAATGTAAGGTTAATTAGTTAGCTAGTCTAGGGATTCTGCTACTACTGTCAGTAAGGTCCACAGCACATCTCCTCCTTATCTTTAAAATTACATTAAATGTATCTCGTAGTTTTTTTGGAAAATCGGGCAAGAAATATTCCACGTACGATTTTGCAAAAAAATACAGTACATATTAAAATCAATTTATATTAATGAATTTAGCAAAATAATATCAGTATCTTCATTTGAACTTGCTGTGGGTTGGTTCCTTTTTGCGTAACTACGTCCAGTTATTCTGATACATTTTATATTTCTGTAACGTTCTATGAATGCTAGTTGTAAGTTTTCCGAATAAACCAAAATAAAATATTGGGTACAGACAGACCCTCTCCATTACGAATATGGTTTACTAGCTTTTTCTCGCGGCTCCGCCCGCGTGATTTGCTTTTCCCGGGATAAAAAGTAGCCTACGTCTTATTCTGATGTATAAGCTATATTATTGTAAAGTTTCATTAAAATCCATTCAGTAGTTTTTACGTGAAAGAGTAAGAAACATACATCCATCCATCCATACTTACAAACTTTCGCGTTTATAATATTAGTAGGATTAAATATATCTCCATTTGAGATTTGTCCTCGTATACTCTCTTATTTCAGTCAGCTTGTTCCGCCAAGTGTCTGATAGCTACACCTATCACGGTTTTCAGGTTCTGTGTGGCGTTGCTACTGACTAGGAGTAGGCGCTTACCGGCAGGTGAACGTCTCGTAATTCAGTTGATAATAAAACATACAATTGTTGTAAAGCCACGCTGCTAACTGTTGTTTCTTTAACTCAACCGGGTTAACTGAGAAGGTACCACTACTCCACAGAGTATGGTGAATGAATATTTCGAGGGCGTAAATTCCCCTCTTCTCCAAATAATATCTTCGCCTTCTCTTCTTCTTCCAATTCTTCTCTTTTACCCAATCCTGATTCCTTTCTGTCGTCAACGTATCCATGACTCTTCTAGTGTCGTGTGTGTTCATGGTCAGTGAAGATCAAATAACATAATGTGACCCACTAGCTCGTTTGGTGACTCCTGCTATAAAAAAAATATTGCTACTCCCCGGTAATTGCAATTAAATTTAACATTATCAATAATTATTATTTTTTTCTCTTCAGTGAAATTACTGGCCTCGAGAAATTAGTAGAAGAATTACACAGGGTGTTCTCAAACAACTACGTCAACGTACAAGATGTTCAGGAATTGATGGCAGGCTACAAATCTGATCCAAAAGACTGGAAGAAATTCGCAAAATTTGACAGATTCAGGTCAGTGAAAAACCCTTGAAAGAAACCCATCGTATTACAATCTATTGAGGAATCTCTTAAATTTCAAACTTCAAATTATGTCAGAATATTAATACTCTCTGATACTAGCCAAATAAATTCAGAGGAAATAAATCTGGACTCAGATTGTCTGAAAGAAGTGTCGTTATATTTACTTATTTATTTTATTGGTTTCACACCTGCATCCTAAAAGGATAATCACAGGTAGTACACACAGTGTTTCCCAAGACTATTTTCCTCCTATAATATGACACTTGATGACGAGCTTATCACCATATCTGATACAAATAGCAACATCGGGTATTCTGGGCAACTGAAAACAATAAAATGTATCGGCATTAAATGACTTCTAACATCTAATGAATGAATATCTTGGGATAACGAGTGCTATGTAGAGCCGCGCAGAACTTAGTAGTTCAAAGTTCTGGTGGTGTTAAGTCGTCATTTTGACGAATAAAAATAATCAGATGTTGTTCAGTGCAATACTACTAAACAAATGCGCTCAATTAACATTAACATTTATCATTAAAATTATTAACATTTAGGAACATTTTGTAAGAGTAAACACTATTAAATATCTAACAGAAACTTATAACATTATTATCATTTTCAACACTGCACCCTTACTTTCTACTCGTACAAATGTATTGTAATCGAAAATATCAAAGAAAAGTCTAGAATATACCGCAGAATCATCATCATCTTTGGATTCATTTGCTTAGTGCCAGATCCCTTTCATCTGTATTTCAGCTTATCAAAGTATAGTAATGTAGTTACCGATGCATCAGAATGTAACCTTTGCGTTGTTCTTATTACAGGTATACCAGAAATCTCGTAGATGCTGGCAACGGACTATTCAACATAATGATTCTTTGCTGGGGTCCAGGACACGCGTCAGCCATCCACGACCACGCCGATTCACATTGCTTTATGAAACTCTTAGGTGGAAGTCTAGAGGAGATCAGGTATGGAACTGTTCTACATCTTGTTAGAAAAGTTCTGTTACAAGATGCAAATAGAAAGTACTAGATTCTTGTGATTTCTTGTATTCTCTTTGAATGTTTATGTTGGAGAGAGAAGAGAATTAGCGTGGTGATGGGTTCTCCCAGGTTCTCTATCTTACTTAGCTTTTCTGTATATGGTATAATATTACTATCAGGTATACCACTTCCCTAGTAGAATACTATAAAATTTTTCAAACTTTCTGACATAATACAACATTGCTTGTTAAAGAGCTTCATAATTGAAGATCTACGAGATCCAGGGTGTCGACAAAATAAATGAGTTTAGGTGTTCGATTTGTCCAGGTTTAATTTTAAAAATATAGAGATAGTCTCCTATCATTTTATGAGACTAAATTTGGCCCTTAACGGATGCTCTAATTACATCTCCCTTTGTGTTAGTGTGCAGCAGCGAATACCAGTCATAGTTATAGAGTCAGCACAGTCTTCTTGATAAACATGATAATGTTATCAACAATGCAAAGAAACACAAACGAATTTGATACAAAGGCTCCAGTTGCAAGCGACCTATGCCCGCAATTATCTGACGTCTGACGAGCATTTCATGTACAAACAACACCAAAGTTGTTGTTGTGTTTGGAAAAAACTTCTTCAACTGATAAAAGTTGGTTAACACGACGTTTATTACCTGTTCACTTCAATTTATCGATTAGAGCCCTGCTATATAACTTAGGAACAGACGCGTATGTTCCATGTCCAATTAACAAAATATTGAAAAGGCATGATCAGCGACAGCTGTTCACCTCCGTTCCGTAGTAGTAAGGAGTCTATAAGATTGTCTTCAGATGGCTTGTCAGCATCAGTGCCATCTCTGATAACAGTGGAGGTGCTAGTGACTTCATAGCATAGTAGATGCTACTATCGAATGGTCCTCCATAGAGTAACGATGAGAGTACGAAGTAAGATGTAATTAAGATATCGAAGTTTTGAGAGGATAGTTATGCCTGGCTCGCCTGCCATCCGACCTAACTCACATTTGAGTGGCTGCTAGATCGGGGTCTTTACCAATTTTCTTATGACGGTGTACCGAATAAAACCCCGCCGTAGTCCCCTACGGCGTTATAAGAATAGTTTCGACGATCCTAGTATACCTGGATTGCTGCCAGTACCACCCCTGCGTTCTGCCATAATGGCCAGTCTCCTTTCGAATTTGAAAGTCTTTCAATGAGGACGCCCTCGGCATCTACGACAGTACGATGTATAAAAAACTGTTAAAAAAATAAATTAATATTAATGAGCTCTCCCACTGCTGAGCTCGAACTTCCTCCATGAATAACAGAGATTTTAGTCGACACTGGCCCAGTGATTAGCTGACTTCACATACCTACGAAATTCTTGTGGGGAACTTCTCAATGCAGATTTTCCCACAATACTTCCCTCACCATTAAAGCAAGCGCTAAGTAACAATAAAATACACGTAACTTATAAAAGTTACAGGTGTATGTCTTTGGAGCTGGTTACCAACCTGTGACTTTTGTCTCTATAGTCCGAACTCACCCCCGACAGGCTATCACGGCTTTTTATTAACCAAAATAAATAATTGGAATTGTTTTAGTCTCAACTTATGTAAAAAGAATAGAAATCAATGCAGATGATGCTGGATTGGATGTCAATTGCTAGTTAGTTCCGCAGCTGTCATATTTGAGGTGCACATATTAATACGAGCTTTTGGTCGCGGCTCCGCCCGCGTGAGCAGCGTTTTCCGGGATAAAAGTAGCCTGTAACCGTCTCCAGGGTCCCATCTATCCCTGTAGATAAATTCATCAAAATCGGTTCAGTGATTTAGGCGTGAAAGCGTAACAAACAAACTCACTTTCGCATTAACCTTCACGGCCCTTTTCATCTCTTATTAACTAACATTTCCAAAATTCCTGGAACACGTACTTATTTGTTTTACATCAATAACCGAAATACAAAATTTTGTTTGTGTAACTTTCAAAATGACGGACTTTCATACATATTATCGTCCCCTATTTTGACCCCTTTGGGGTGGAATTTTCTAAAATCCTTTCTTAGTGGGTGCCTACATAACAAAATGAATATGCTCTCCGAATTTCATGCTTGTAGCCTTGATAGTTTGCGCTCGGCGATGATGAATCAGTCAGTCACTCAGGGCATGTTATTTTATAAGTATAGATTACTATTCCAAATTGTGGAAGAAAATGTAAAAAAAAACAACAAAAAATAATTTATAAATTATAGTTTAACTTATTTATTAGTAGTGTTGGTTTATATTTAAAGCACACTGTTATAATTCGATTTATTTACATATTCATTTCTTATCTTTATTTTCTAATGCTCGTATTAGTTATTATTAAACAATTTGTTATTGCAACAAGAACGGAGGAAGTGGTAGAGCTCTATAAATCAAACCGCATCTCTGTCATTGAACAGATTAGATAAGATGTTTATGCAAATATTATTACTGTCTTAAAATAATATTTGTTACGATTAATAAATAGAAATTGATAATTTAGATTGCGTCAGTTGTTTTCATTCGATAGTGGGATAATGTAGGCCAGGAGTAGCATATGTTTCTTTATATTTCATCGTTAAGAATGGTAGAGCCATGTTGTTGACAGTTTTGTCTACAGCATTTCGTACGGTGAGTGATATATCCGGAGGCCCAAATACCAATTTTCCAATTCTTTAACTATCCCTTCCCTTTAAGATGGCGCCTATGATTCTTCTAGAATTGTGGGCGTACATGGGCGGTGGAGATCACTTGCCATTAGACGACCGACTTGCTCATTTGCCGACCTCTGCTATAAAATTGCCATCAATTGCAGAGTATTTGCCATCCTGTGGATAAAAATAGAAAACCCCGCCTTAAAAGTTGTTCTTAACACTATGTAGTAGGGCATTTTCCCGCCAAGTCTCAAACTCAGTGTATCGGCAGGTAGATTGATCGTGTACCGTTGACAATAGATAGCGCACGACCCCCCATCTGTTTCATCCCGCAGAGACCCTTTTTTACAAGTTTCCTGATCCTTACCACATCACGCAACAGAACAATTGCCCTCGTTTACCGCGTTTTACTATAAAATATTGTATGACGAGTTTACTCGTTTCCCGCAAAGAATGTGTTAACAGATAATTTGTCCCAGTTTTTGTTTACAAAATACGTAATCAATCTGCGTTATAACCTCAATTTGAAGATAGCACGTTGAACTCTTGTCTCATGACATATGTGGCCGATGAAAATACCAGATTGTTCTTTATCTTGATGCGTCACGAAACGTGTCAGACCACATCGGGTTAGTTTTGACAACAGACTTAATACCTTCACGGGTGACAGGTCGATCGTTGTTATTGAAATAAAGCTGGCTCTTAAATTTTAATTATAGGTAACTAAAGAAATATTTAAACGTTTATCTCCAACTCCTTCAATATCTTTATTTTTATTAAGTTGTTGAAGTGTAACTTCGATGAAACGCAAAAGCGATTTGTGTGATCCACAAATATTTGTATTGGGGTTTGGGTGCTGTGAGAATTAAAAAAAAAATAATTCTGTTCTGCTCGAGGGCGTAACGCCTGAGGCATGGAACAGGAGTGCGGTGGTACTGTTCTTCAAGAAAGGTGACAATACCTTGTTGAAGAATTACAGGCCCGTCTCACTCCTGAGCCATGTGTATAAGCTGTATTCGAGGGTTATCACGAATCGTCTCGAGCGCAAGTTAGATGACTTCCAGCCTCCTGAACAAGCCGGTTTCCGAAAAGGTTATTTATTAGGTTAAGGTATTGTACCATAGACCACATTCATACGCTGCGGCAAGTTATACAAAAAACCGAGGAGTATAACTTGCCAATTTGCTTAGCGTTTGTGCACTATGAGAAAGCCTTTGATTCGATCGAGACCTGGGCAGTGCTGCAGGCTCTCCAGCGGTGCCACATCGACTATCGGTATATCGAAGTTTTGAGGTGTTTGGACAACATCGCCACCATGTCGGTCCGAGTACAAGAACAGAGTACGAAGGCTATTCCACTACAGAGAGGCGTGAGACAGGGAGATGTTATTTCTCCGAAACTGTTCACTGCCGCGCTGGAAGATGCCTTCAAGCTCTTGAACTGGAAAGGATTCGGCATCAACATAAATGGCGAGTACATGACTCACCTCCGCTTTGCCGACGATATTGTGGTCCTTGCGGAATCGCTGGAGGACCTGAGTACAATGCTCGAAGACCTCAACAGAGTTTCTCAACTGGTGGGCCTCAGGATGAACATGGGCAAGACGAAGGTCATGTCGAATGTCCATGTTGTGCCCACCCCGATTACTGTTGGAAGCTCATCTCGCGAAGTTGTCGACGAATATGTCTATCTAGGACAGGTAGTCCAACTAGGCAGGTCCAATTTCGAGAGAGAGGTCAATCGTCGAATTCAGCTCGGCGAAGCAGCGCTCGGGAAACTTGGCAAGGTCTTCTCGTCCAAAATACCTCAGTGCCTGAAGACTAAAGTCTTCGATCAATGTGTGTTACCAGTGATGACATACGGCACTGAGACGTGGCCTCTGAATATGGGCCGTATTAGACGGCTCACAGTCACTCAGCGAGCTATGGAAAGAGCTATGCTCGGTGTTTCTCTACGTGATCAAATCAGAAATGAGGAGATCCGTAGAAGAACGAAAGTCACCGACATAGCCCAGCTGATTAGCAAGCTGAAATGGCAGTGGGCAGGCCACATAGGTCGCAGAACCGATAACCGATGGGGCAGAAAGTTTCTGGAATGGAGGCCACGTACTGGCAAGCGCAGCGTTGGACGTCCACCTACAAGGTGGACAGACGACCTGATAAAGGTCGCAGGATGTCGCTGGATGCAGACCGCTTCCAATAGGTTGGTCTGGAAATCTTTGGGGGAGGCCTATGTTCAGCAGTGGACGTCTTGTGGCTGATGATGATGATTGGGTGCTGTGAGACCGAATGTCTCTTGTTTTTTTGATCCATAAATATTTGTATCGAGGTCTACCCAGACCGAAAGTCTCTCTTAGTTCCTGATACCCACGACACAAGACTCGTATCTTACTGTGGGGTTAGGACTATGTCTGTGACTGTTGGGTCTATCTATCTATCATTTAATTTTTTCTATCTATCACTTAACTTCGCTTAAGCTTGAAATGTTCCATTATAACTGCTTCAAGATTTAAGGCGCCCATAGCCAGTTGCATTTCTGGTCGGTAAACGATATGCGAGTTAAGCAACCTTTGGCGCGGTCGGTGTATGGATGGGTGATCGCTTATTGGTATTTCAACTGAGCGCCTCCGTGCTTCGGAGGGCACGTAAATAGTAGGTCCCAACTATTATCCACAGATAGTAGTAATTACGCTAATCGGAGGCCTTTGGGCGTCTTGTAAATTCTAACACTTGATTGGCCACTAGCCATTTGGTAAAGAATAGACTGTTCCAAACTGACCTTGTATACATACTCGACAATAGAGTTTTCGCAGTTACCGCCCAAAATAATATAAGATTCGTGTGATTTTCTTATTTTTATTTATGTCTTTCGAATTATTATGCATTTTGCCAGTGTCAAGTATAATAATTTATTCTCAAGTTATTTTTACAAGAACGATGAAACACGGGTGCGGTCGATTTCAAGGTCTTGCCGGAGTTTTGGTGTTAACTCCTTTCAGTAGGATGCTTAATCCACTTATTTCAATGTTTCTATACACTGTTCATCACCGTCAATGTTTATTGAACAAATCCACACCACTTTTATATAACAAACACAACTCTAAACTAGATTATGAAATAAATTAAAATAAGCGATGAACTGCACTGTCAGAATCCCCGCCAAAACTCCCCTCGTGTGATTTTAAAATTAAAATCATTGTTTTGTTTATTAGATACGACTGGCCAGATACCGTCCAACCAGAAGTCTTCAAGGTCCTTAATAAAAATAACAACAACACAAAATCAGCCAGTTGTCCGTGCGGGAACACAAATGTCAGATGCTGTCAACAAGACAACTACCAGAATGAAGTGACAGATAGAAATGGCGGGCAAAATGGCGAAGAATATGAAATAAAAAATATGAAGGAAATTAGCCGGACACGACTTGAAATTAACGATGTTTGTTATATGAATGGTAAGAAACTTCTTAAAAATCAATACTACAGCATATAAACTAGTAAATGAGTCACCTGGTGGTAAGTAATCACCACCGCCCATAGACACCTATAACACCAGGGGGATCATCGGTGCATTGCCTGCCTTTGAGGAAAGAGAAGGCTCTTTTCTTGGAGGTACCTAAGTCGTATCTGTCTGGAAATACCGGAGGAGAAAGCAGATTCCACAAGGCGCTGAGAAAACTCCGAGTAAAACGTACTGTTGTGGAATGCCATCCATCCAGATGATAGGGATGAACTAATAAATAATACTTATAGTCTTTCATAAGCAACGATTAGTTTAGACAGTGTTTCCGTCTCTTTCCAGCCATTTTATAGATAGCGTTGACAGAGAAAGACAAAAGAGTGCGTAACTATCAACGCTTATTTAACGTTTATCAGTAAGGCACGAAGAGTTCAGTGTAATTAATTAGCAATTTAATTTCAATGATATCTGTTGCCATGTTGATACAGGTACACGTGTGTGGTATCAAAATGAAATACATCGTTGGTCGCTGATTTTTCGAGTGGTAGAGCTACGCTGTAGACAATTTTGTCTACAGCATGAATGGGCCGGCTCGACGGGGTTGTTACCACTGTCTCACAGAAAACCGACGTAAAGTAGCGGCTTGCTGCTGCGTTTCGTACCGTGAGTGAGATATCCGGAATGCCAAATCCCCCTCCTCTTCCCAAACCCTAATTATAACTTTACCGATCGTAAATGATCTCCACCGCCTATGAAGGCCTACAATACTGAAAGAATCATAGGTGCGTTGTCGACCTTAAAGGGAAGGGATAATTAAGGGATTGAGAAATGAAGGGGGTTTTGGGCCTCCGGATATCTCACTCACGGTACGAAACGCAGCAGCAAGCCGCTACTCTACGTCGGTTTTCTGTGACACAGCGGTAACTACCCAGTCGATCCGCCCCATTCATGCTGTAGATAAAACTGTCTACAGCGTGGCTCTACCACCATTATTTTGCCTACCATTAGGTGACCCACTTGCTCCTTTGCCATCTTCAAAAATACTGAGTGGTATTTGCCCTCTTTACAGATGCCCTCGGCCTCCACCGTATGGAGAACCCGTCACATGTTGACGGCGCAGTGTCCTTACACCTGTATTGCCCGCCGTTTGAGAACTGCCGCGTGTTCGACGCCAGGACAGGCAAGCCGACGCAAGTCAATGTCACTTTCTGGAGCATGTACGGCAAGAAGGTCAAACGAGTGAGTATTTACACAGGTCTGGAGTGGAATCGATGTCGAAAGATTTTGAGTGGCAGAGCCACGCTGCAGACAGTTTTGTCTACAGCATGAGTGGCCCGGCTCGACCGGGTCGTTGCCACTGTCTCACAGAAAACCGACGTAAAGTAGCGGCTTGCGGCTGCGTTTCGTACGGTGAGTGAGATATCCGGGAGTCCAAATCTCCACCCCTTCCCAATCCCTAATTATCCCTTTCCTTTATGGTCGGCATTCTTTTGGCAGTGGGCGTACATTGGCAGTAGAGATCACTTACCATCAGGTGACTCACTTGCTCGTTTGCCGACCTATGCTATAAAAAAAAGAATCTCCAACAAACAAATTGTTGCTGGTAGGATATTCATATCCGCCCGGATAGCGACCACCGTACACATGGAGTTAAAACCTGCCATAGTGATCTACACACCTTGTGTGGATCACGTTCCAGGAATAGCCAGTGTATATCCCGTTTTCCCCGGGCTTGTGAGATGACTTGATGGTTGGTTGGGGCGGGAATAGGGGTACATCCTTGTATACGTGTGCCTGCATCGGTCATCCGCCTGTCTTGTCGCAGGCTCCTCGATTTGCTTCTACCCTTGTCGGAGTGTGAAGAAGCATTTATACAAGCCGGCACGATTATGGTCACCATTGATAAACTGCACTGCGCTTGCCATCATATGTAGTGTAGCCACTTTTTCGTGCTCGGATAAAAACACAATATTTCTCAACATCCCGCCAAGCTTGCGTGCTGTGCCCGTTTTGATACATCCTTTCATGTAAGAATTTTATGCAATATGGAATTGTTTTTTTTTTTTCAGGTAATTGAGGCCAATAGTGCTGCAGACAGCCAATAGGAGTTTATTTATATTCCAATCGACTGCCGGGGACTGCAATCGAAGAATCATAAGACTAAGAAACACATTCTTTATTTTTAATATATTAAATTGTTTTTATTAATAAAATTTCGTTTTAATTTTTATAATAATCTGTCACCCTTGCTAATAGTAAAATTAAAAAAGAGAACATTATATACCAACGACTAGTTAAAAAAAAAATATTACCGTGGTATGGTGCTGCCACACCGGTGTTATAAAATGTTTACAAACATTTTCTAACATTAAACATTTACTAACATTATCTAACATTGTGATAAAATGTTAGCAAATGTTTGTTAACAAATGTTATAAAATGTTTGCAAACATTTTATAACAGCGGTGTGGCAGCACCATTACATACATGGGACATTCTTTTACAAATCGTACGGATTTGGACCAAAAAAAAATTCCACCTCTCCAAATCTCTTCAATTTTTTTTTACGAAGTTCTTATTGTATATTAACAGACAGGTATACGAGGTTTTTGCTCAAAAAAATTTTTTCTCGAAAATATGACCATTGCAAATTTCAGTACTTTATCCGATTCTGTTACATGTAAAATTCATTATCTCTGGTTCTACTGATGATATCGTTGAATTTTTTTTTTTCATTAAAAGGTAGTAATATCAGCTTTCAGTCACGTGAATATTGTACTTCTTCGACTTGAGTGCCTTGTAAATAATAACAATTTAATTGTTTAAATAATATTATCATAATGTTACCCACAACCAAATCGATTGAAAAAATTACTAACGTATTCGTGTTGTTTTTAGCTATAAAAGCATTCTTTCAGAAAGATGGAGCCGTTAATAGTTTAAGAGTGAGAAAATAATTTCAACCGCGCTTCACGTTGCGCGGGCAGCGCGCGGTGAGTTGATACGTGCTGGACGGTGTATGAACATTCAGTTTCGAACTGCTCACGCAGTTCACTTCGGAAGAAGCGTAGTACGGACACACATCTTCCTTTTCAGCCTTTTTATTTCTAAAAGTGAGTAAGAAAAATCAAGTTAGGGAAATTTATACGAGGGAAAATGTCACAACCACCACTATCATCGGTACTACTAAAAATTCAAAGGATATATGTTTTAATCCTTTTGGTTTATCTCCTGATCTGAAAATAAAAAAGTCTCAGGAAAGTACGAAGAGAATATTTATTAACATTAAATAAATCCGTAATAGAAGAGTCTCTTGAGCAAAGAATTTGTGATACGTGCCGTAAGAAATTGTCGGAATCGCGTCCGAACACCGAAATCAAAAATCTAGCCAGAACAGATGATCAGGTACTTATCACTATATTTAATTTCAGTAAATGAAATTCATGAATTAATTATATTTTATATTTGTATTTAAATTAAAAAAAATGACTATATATTTTTTTTGCTTCAATTTATGATTTTTTTGTTGAAGGATAGATAATTTATGTATCTTGTGATTTAAACTGTCGCGAATGTTTTGCAATGTAAATAAATATATTTCGCAGCATCATGACGTTGATTATATAGACCCTAAAGCTTCGACTGACGATGAAGTGGAAAAGTCTTGCACCATATGACGAGGATAAAGAAGTTATTTCTGAAGCAATAAACGTAATGAACAAAGGTCTGATTTTGATCGGTACTTCATACTTCATACACTCATTTCTCGGAAGCGCTACTTCTCTCGTACTTTCCTGAGACTTTTGATGTTTTTTATTTTCAGATCAGGAGATAAACCAAAAGGATTAAAACATATATCCTTTGAATTTTTAGTAGTACCGATGATAGTGGTGGTTGTGACATTTTCCCTCGTATAAATTTCCCTAACTTGATTTTTCTTACTCACTTTTAGAAATAAAAAGGCTGAAAAGGAAGATGTGTGTCCGTACTACGCTTCTTCCGAAGTGAACTGCGTGAGCAGTTCGAAACTGAATGTTCATACACCGTCCAGCACGTATCAACTCACCGCGCGCTGCCCGCGCAACGTGAAGCGCGGTTGAAATTATTTTCTCACTCTTAAACTATTAACGGCTCCATCTTTCTGAAAGAATGCTTTTATAGCTAAAAACAACACGAATACGTTAGTAATTTTTTCAATCGATTTGGTTGTGGGTAACATTATGATAATATTATTTAAACAATTAAATTGTTATTATTTACAAGGCACTCAAGTCGAAGAAGTACAATATTCACGTGACTGAAAGCTGATATTACTACCTTTTAATGAAAAAAAAAAATTCAACGATATCATCAGTAGAACCAGAGATAATGAATTTTACATGTAACAGAATCGGATAAAGTACTGAAATTTGCAGTGGTCATATTTTCGAGAAAAATTTTTTTTGAACAAAAACCTTGTATATATGTGTCTGTTTATTTTCAGTATAGACTCTAAAAAAAAATTTTGGGCCCAATCAAAATTGTCAAGTCAAAAAAGTGTACGGTTTGTAAAAGAACGTCCCACATACGCACTCACGCCCGTAATTCCCGGAAGGGGTAGGTTGTAGGTGTAACCAGTACACTCACATTTCGCCGAGCGTATTTCCGTCCCATGATGTAATAGGGGCCGAGCCATCGCCATACCGGGCACAGTTCCAGACTCCGGGCCGATACTAGCATTTGATGATAGAAAAACCCAATATCATTTAACCCGACCCGGGGATCGAGCCCGAGACCTCAGCATAGCAGAGCTACCGTGTACGTAATACTACTACGCCTATTTATAAATAAATCCATATGTGTATAATATTATTAATATTTATTTTGATATAAATATTTATTTACAAATGTACAAAATATATTATTAAATTATCTAGTACATATTAAATCTTGTTTTTCCATTTTGGTAAACTTATCTCTCACAATAAAATTGATTGTTTTGGCACTCCAATTATTAATCGAATGTTATTCCATTTAAGTACACAATATATATTTTTTATTCTCTAGAACTTTCTTAGCTGTATTAATTTTGATGACAAGATTAATAAATACTTTAATATCGCACTCTTGTAATTAAATCAACAATAAACATGGTCGATCACGAAGTGGGGAAACATTTAATCCTGTTAAATATTTAATCACAAATGTGCGACATAGTTAAATCACAAAAATATTATTCCTAAAAGTATATATTTCCTTTGTAGAACATAAATTAACGATGTGTTGCCTTATATATCAGTTGTTGCATGTCGGTATCAATTTTGTCCCATGGTAGGAATAGTTTCAAACCTTGAACCCCGGCAGTGGACTGAACTTCGTCCCTGACGCAGTTAGTATTGCAGGAGAAATCGCAAGTACCGGTTACAGGATTAAAGAGAAGACCTTCAGTACAAGTGACCAGAACTGCGGCGTCACCTTCGCATCGCCAGTATTTATCGCAGTCGGTCTCATGAGCCCAGGGACGGATGTTACATTCATCTTTGCAGCGGTCAACTCCCCCAGCACCTTCTCCGCCTCCGCCGCCTTCACCACCGCCTCCGCCTTCTCCACCTCCACCGCTTTCTCCATCTCCGTCACCTTCTCCGCCTCCGCCTCCTTCTCCACCTCCTCCGCCTGCTCCATCACCTTCGCCTTCCCCACTACCTCCGCCTACTCCATCACCTTCGCCTTCCCCACCACCTCCGCCTACTCCATCACCTTCGCCTTCTCCACCGCCTCCGCCTTCTCCACCACCTTCGCCTTCCCCACCACCTCCGCCTACTCCATCACCTTCGCCTTCTCCACCGCCACTACCATCGCCTTCTCCACCGCCTTCACCTTCTCCACCTCCTTCTCCGCCTCCGCCGCCTCCACCACCTCCTCCAACGTTGGAATCATCAGTCTCACAGCCAGCGTACCAAGGCCAGTCACACACTTGTTTTACAGCATTGAAATGTAATCCATCCGGGCATTCCGAAACTGCTTTTTCTCCATAAATACAGTAGTAGAAAAGGCTGCAATTGTATTCATGAGGTAACAGAAGATGTTCGTCGAAATCGGCTGGACACCCGTTGGGTAGTGTTACGCCTCCGCCTCCGCCTCCACCACCTCCACTGCTTTCTCCATCTCCGTCACCTTCTCCGCCTCCGCCTCCACCGCTTTCTCCGTCTCCATCACCTTCTCCGCCTCCGCTTCCACCACCTCCACTGCTTTCTCCATCTCCGTCACCTTCTCCGCTTCCGCCTCCTTCTCCACCTCCATCGCTTTCTCCGTCTCCGTCACCTTCTCCGCCTCCGCCTCCTTCTCCACCACTACCGCCTTCTCCAACGCCACCGCCTTCTCCACCTCCTCCACCTTCTCCGCCTCCGCCGCTTCCACCGCTACCAGAGTCATCAGTTTCACAATCAACATTCCAAGGCCAGTCGCATACTTGTATTAAAGGATTGAAGTAAGTTCCAGGTACGCATTCTCTCAATACTTTTTCGCCATCCACACAGAAGTAGAATTGGCTGCAGTTGTATTCATGTGGTAGAAGAAGATGCTCGTCGAAGTCTTCAGGACAACCGTTAGGAAGAATAGCACCTCCACCTCCGCCGCCGTCGCCACTTCCATCTCCTTCACCTCCGCCGCCTCCTTCACTTCCGCCGCCTCCTTCACCTACGCCACCTCCTTCACCTCCGCCGCCTGCTTCACCTCCGCCGCCGCCTCCACCGACTCCCCAATCGCCTTCAGAGTTAGAGCAGTTGACGTTCCACGGCCAATCACAGACCTGAAATATATTTTAGAACATTCAGTCAACAGTCTCAATGTATTAATTGTATTGATGTATTTATTAATATTTAATTATTGAATGAAACATTTATTTTATATTAAAATTATCTGCCATCACGTTGATCAGATTGTAAGTACCCAATACAGGGTTATTTTTAAAACACCAGCAACCTCGCAGGGGTAGATAGCTGTCCCCATACGGAACAACTTTTGTTCTACGAGTTTGGATATAACTCAATATATTAAAAAAAAAATGATTTTACAAGTTTTTGTTGTGTCGTATTTTTCTTCGTAGTATGCGGCGTGCGCGCGCGACTCAAAGGCGCCGCTCAGTCACAGCTCAGCTGAGCGGCGCGTTGACCTTCAAAGGAGCTAGTCGGGTTCCCCACGCTTCGCGTATTTGTTTACGTAAAGTGCGATGCGCGTTGTAACAATCAAGACGGAAATCAAATGAATACTTATTTTTGTATGAAAATAAAATCTAACAAATTATCAAAAGTCGTAGAACAAAATTAGTAGCTTATAACCTTAGGAATCTACCCCTGCGAGGTTGCTGGTGTTTTAAAAATAACCCTGTATAAAAATTATAAATCATCGTAATGGATTTGTTTTTAACACTCGTGCAGATCACTTGATGTTTGCTTATTTCATATTATATATTTGACATTGCTATTTGATTTCAGAGCCGAAATCGCTTCTTTATCATAATAATTTAATTAAAATCATTCACTGACATGTGTATTAAAGGTAATCCATATTTTTATCATAATATAATCAGTAAATAACTATCAAGAGGGATGGATGAAGAATTAAGGGATGTACTTTGAATGATAAAATTATGCAAAGTAAATAATATTTTAAGTCCACGATTGCCTTTTGTAATAGATTTTAAAATAGAATAATCTGTTCATTCAGTGAAGAATCTTAAAGGACGTTGTGGCAACTCTAATATGAAGCTAGACCTAGTCGCCTGCTAGGCAAATATGATAAAAAATAATTACAGCGGTTATGTTATAGACATTTATGTGTCAAATTATACTGATTTTATAAAGCAATCGTTGTAATGTATATCATCTAAGTGATTGTTTGTATTTTTAACTGCCCCTAAAAGACTATTTTTCCTAGCTGTCCATCTATCAGTCTATAGCATCGTCGTATTCAGTCGAATGGAACAGTTTGTATTTAGTAATTTTACATGATGCAACTAAGCCGTCTGCAGCTTTTAACTCCTCATTAGTTCGTTTATTGTATTTGGGTTCATTATTGGGATTATAATAATTAATATAGTTTTTTATATATCTACAAATGTCATTAAATACTGACCTGCTCCTCGTAGTTGAAGTAAGTTCCAGGAGCACAATCCCTCTCAACCAGCTCTCCAAAGACGCAATAGTAGAATCTGCTGCAGTTAGTCTCGTGGGGTAGAAGTTTATGTTCGTGAATGTCTACGGGACAGCCATTTTCAAGGGTCGCTGGAGGCGTTGGTTTGCTGTCTGGGGATGAGGTTGTCTCAGGTGCAGATGTTGTGGATTGTGTCGTAGATTGTGTTGTGGATTGTGTTGTAGATTGTGTTGTGGATTGTGTTGTAGATTGTGGTGTGGATTGTGTTGTAGATTGTGTTGTGGATTGTGTTGTAGATTCTGGTGTGGATTGTGTTGTAGATGGTGTTGTGGATTGTGTTGTGGATTGTGTTGTAGATTGTGTTGTAGATTGTGTTGTGGATTGTGTTGTGGATTGTGTCGTGGATTGTGTTGTGGATTGTGTCGTAGATTGTGGTGTGGATTGTGTCGTTGATTGTGTTGTAGATTGTGTCGTTGTTGTTACAGGCGGTGCTGTAACAGTACTGCTTGGTACAGAGGGGGCTATGGTTGTAGAGGCCGCTGTGGTTGAAGTTGTTATCGGAGGATCTTCACCTTCAGTTGGTGGTGCCCCGGGTAAATCACATTCCGAGAGTGCCAGGTGCACACATATCTGTAAAACATAATTTATCTCATTTTCTACGTCATAATATAATCCATAAATTACATATAAAAATGGTTATTGATAAGTATATTATTATCTATTTCAGATTAATTGACTTTGACATGGTGTCGTCAAAATTTGTACACAATAATCTTTTTCTTCCACCTATCCTTATCCCTCTCGCAGTGGGGTCAGTGAAATATGCTTTATACATATACATACATGTTGCAGAAAGACTTGGCTTTTAGTTTTTACGACCGGCTGCCTACCTGACATCAGTTTTTAAACTGTAGTTTATTGTAACTTTCCACAAAATGGCACTATATTGTGTTATACAAGCCCTATTTGAACTCAAGTCATAGAAATTCTAGGAGAATGCATAGTAAATAAAATAACTAAGGCTGCTATGCGAGTAGAGCCACGAGCAAGAGCTAGTATAACTCTACTTCTATGCTAGTACGTTCCTAAATCCAACTCCTGCGGCCTGCTTATCTTCTATTTGATTAATTTGGTTGAGGGTTCAAGGCACCTTCGCATTCCCGTAAAAATTCCTCCTCCCTTTTCTATCATTATTCATTTCCTTTGCGGCAACGCATCCATACTTCTTCTATTTTTCTATTCTTTTCTACTAGTGTGGATGTTCATGATCACTTGCCATCAAGTGACTCTCGTGCTTCTTTGCTGGCCTCTGTTATACTATATAAGGTAATTTTAACATTCGACAGCTTCCGTGATTTAGCGGCCTATAGCAGACTGTTAACCAGCGACCGCTGTTTCGATTCCCGCACGGAGATCAATGTTTATGTAATCAACAAATATCTGTTTCGGGTGTGGGTGTTGTGGGCCCGCTAATCCCTTGTAGTTCCTGATACCAAGAATAACCTAGTGTGGGGGACTGTGCGTGTCAATTGGGTGTAGTTATTTAATTTTAAGAATGACAACTCACCTGCCGTGAATAGGAGAATGCCGTGCCGGGCGCGCATATCCTCGGCAGTATGTGCTTCATTCCATATTCACAGTAGTAGAATTTGGTGCAGTCGTATTCATGAGGAAGAAGATAGTGCGTGTGATGTGGGGGGCATAGCTCCGATGGTTCGAGCAGATCTCCCGAACTAGAATCTGGCCTGCCCTTGGCCGTGGCCAGGAGGGCCAGGAATAAAATCTTTTCTGTAACAAGGAAACCGTTGATTCAAATTTACCGTTTTATAATTGGTATTCTATAAGGCGGTATGTATCTCGTATGCGACAGAGTATTTGTGAATGTACTATCCTGTGGTTTTCCTATTTCCAGCGCTAAGCAGCTGTGTTGTGTTCCGGTTTGAGAGGCATTAATGCCAGCGAAGTTACTGATTGTTATAAAACATAGTATCTTATGTCTAAGTGCTCTACCATTTAAAGATTTGAGTGGTGTTTCTCCTGTTTATGAGCAGACAGGCAAGCGACCGGCTCACCTTGTCACTTAAGCAAACACGTGGTGGTAGATCCCTCGTATGCGAGGCCGCCTGGGTTGGTATCATCGCTTTGTCTATTTCTGCCGCCAAGCAAAAGTGTAACTACTGTTGTGTTTCGGTTTGAAGGAAATTGAAGCCAGTGAAATTACTGGGCGTTATGAGACTTAATATCTTATGTCTCGGGGTGATGAGCGCAGTTCAGTGTCATACATTGTTTTATAATTAAAAAATGGTGTTGCTTCTGTTTATAGGCAGGCGTGGCGCTTATCATCAGGCGAGCGCCTTGCTCGTCTATTCAATCAATCAAATAAAAAAAAACAATCTGCCTCGGTGGTGCATTTGCATTTTTTACGTAATACAATTGATGTGCTGAGGATTCGGGGCCGATATCTACGACACAAGAGTATTGTATCTCACCGCAGGGTCAGGGCTATGTGTGTTGCGACCATTGAGTGTTATTTATTTATAAGTTATTGCCCGTAGGCCCTAAATAATCTGCAGTAGGACCGTGGCATTGGTAGTTTCATTATCTGTCGCGGAAAGCGAACAGATAAATAAATGGCTTATACGATGTTAATACGTTTATCTTTATAATCTTAAGGAATTTACTAAATATTAGAAGGCTACATACATTTGCTAAATTTCTTTGTGTTTATTTAAAAACAGAACACTAAAGAAAAACTAACTGATAAAAACGTATTGTATAAGTAATATACATATTTCTGCAATTACAAAAGAAACAAAAGCGTTTATTTTCACAATTTTTTGTGTCACTTTTATTCAAGATAGAAGCGTCATGCGATAAACGCGCGCGTTTTTTACGCGTACGGTGCGATTTTAGCAGTGAGTGTACTAACGCCTGCAATCCCCGAAGGAGTAGGCTGAAGTGTAACCAGTACATCCACATTTTACCGTCCCATGATAATAGGGGGCGAGCCTATCGCCATACCGGGCACAATTCCAGACTCCGGGCTGATACTGAGCATTTCGTGATAGAAAAACCGAATATCAATTTTACCCGACCCGGATCGAACCCGAGACGTCAGCATAGCAGTCGTACCGCATACGCAATACACCTTCGTCACCGAAGCAGTCATTTGTTGTGAGTTGAGAGATATTGAACCGCGCATCTTTCGCTTGGCGTATATCTGGATATGCACAATTTTTTGCTCATCGGAGGTTATCAACAATGGACAGATATGATTAAGCGCCGAATTGTTACATACTAAACTGAGATAAAAATGATTTACATGTTGTAAACTACTGAATTTATTCTGATAAAGTTTTATGTCAAAATGGGTATTTATATGTTTATTATTTTATGTTTACGACTCCATTAAACGCATACAAATATTTTTATTATGTCCTATTTAGAGAATGTGATTAAATTATTGTGATCATAGATATTATATTGAACCGGTGTTGAAATAAAACTAATTTAAATGGATTTTATCACGGTTTTTTATTTTAATTCAGGTCCCGACGGATGACCACGAAGGCTGAAAAGCTTTCGAAAGGTCGGGACCAAAATAAAAATAATAAACCGCGATAAAATGCGTTTAAATTAGTTTATTTCAATTTTAGTTATAAAAACCCGTCTAGTAGCATACATTGAAGCTTTTACGAGTGCATATGAACAGCTGTTTACACACGCGTAAGCTTATTCGTTTTCTCTCTATCCTTGAATCATTATTTGCACGAGACGCTTGAGATTTATTATTACCATTTTGTTTTACTACTATCAGAGTTAGATCGTTACAATAGGCGAAAGGAATTAACACAGATCGGATGCCGTCGTCTGAGCTGGCTTGGATTGGTCGCTACTAGGTAAATCTATCACGCTTAACCATTTCGAAAAAGATAATAATGCGAGTTCCAAGTGTAATCCTTCCATATATATGAAAAAAGTAATAAAGGTCGCAGGAGAAACTTCTAATATGTTGGCTCATTTAAAAAGCAATCATAGATACCTACAGTGCAAGAGGAAAGGAATGTTTGATTTTGAAAACTGTTATGTTTTGTTCTTATTTTTGGGGGTTTCCTCCAAAGTAATCGATAAAAATCGGTTCTTATATTTATGACCGGGTCACATCACTAATCCGAGATGGCATCCGAATGTACTTCGCCCGATCATACGGCGATCGTCTTAATAAGGCTTTAGAATTCACTCAATCACAAATGAAATCAAATGCACATACCTATCATGCCGCGCCGAATCCACGCTGTTTAATCACTTTTCGTTCAACTATGAATGGATACAGTTTGGACAATGAATGACAATCCCAGAACACAATTTCTTATATAAGGATATTAACATTTATCTAAATTGATAAGCTCGATAATGACATATAGATTATGCGGATAAAAAAATAATTAGTTGTAAACAAGCCGATACTGTTTTCGGGTTCAGCAAAATGCAATTTGCGTCCTTTGTTTTGCGAAATTTGCAAGATGGTCTGATATGAACCATGCTCTAAATAAATGAAGATAATAAGTGTTTTGCATTGTCGAAGTCGTCTGAGAGATTGCCATTTCTAATGATGGTGTTCTAATGTATAAAACCTGGTTCCATACTTTCGACCTCTTTTGTTCCCTTTGTTCTTCCGTACACTGAGGAAGAAACACTTACTGCCGCACTCAAAGCTGTTAGTTATTTTTTTTTATCCTGGCACGGCAAAGTGACTACGCTACACCTGAAGGTAAGTGTAGCGCAATCCAAGAATAGTGTCGACCAACGATAAACAATGTGTCCATCGTAGGTCGGCAAGATCATGCCGGCCTGCCAATGTTCCTGGGATGAACTACGCAGTTCCTACTAACGTTAACGCGAATCTCATCCCAGGGCCTGGGGGAGGAGAAGGAAAAAGGGAAAGAAAAGGGTCACACAAAGTGTACCTACACGCCTTGTGTGGCATAATATGGGATATTCCAGGTTTCAGACCACGTGTACGGTGGTCGGGTATCCGGGCGGATATGAATATCCTACCGCGCGGCAGTTAATAACGGAACCGCTATTAAGGAAAACTAAGGCAGAACCATACATCGACATTTAGTGTCGTGCAATTGTAATAAGGTTACTCCCATCACTGCTACTATTGTAAGGACCGACAGTGGCACAAATCTTGACGACACCGAGCACCGAAACCCAGCGACTATCGGGAAATACTAAGTTGTTAACCGCAATAATATTAATGGAACAGGAAATGAATAATAATTTTATTGAACACTACAAAGACTTGGCTTATCAATTATTACACTTTACCGCTCAATATCAATAATATTTCCCAAATAATAAAATTTGTCACCGTTAAGCGTTGAAAGCGCTGATTATTGTTTGTCCGCAAAGGCTCTGTAGTCGGTCCGTATGTGTGAATTTTGGTCTTCAACAACTTTTCACACTCCCTCTGCACCAAAGGTTGCTCCTCAACTGGCTATGCCGATGAGAGACTTTTAAGTGTACAGTCAAATAGTAATTTGGCTAGCACGTGCTTAAACCTGATTTGCATATGTGAAAAGAAATCGTCTAACAAATGCACATCAAAAACATACCATTTTTTTATAGCATAGACCGGCAATCGAGCAAGTGCGTCACCTGATGGTAAGTGATCTCCACCGACCTTGTAAGCCCACCATACTTATAAGGATAGTTAAGGGATTGCGACGAGGAGGAGAATTTGGTCCTCCGGATATGTCACTCATCGTACTAAACGCAGCAACAATTGGCTACTATACGTTGTTTTCTCTGAGACAGTGGTAACGACCCGGTCGAGCCGGCCCATTCATGCTGTAGACAAAACTATCTACGGCGTGGCTCTACTACTCAATTTACTTTTAAAGGGAAAACATAGCAGCAGCCACGCATAATATTTAATAACGTCTTATTTAAAATAAGAAACATTGTTTCGCTACCTTTATCTGGTTTTAGAACGGGACTTTTCAATTGTACTGCTTACAAAAAACGTGGGAGATAAAAGCCTAAATTTTAAGCCTTGACAAGGATTAGGCCTTCGAGGTGGGAACATACCTAGCACCTTAGTTCCCAATGTGGTCCAGGTGGATCCTCAAGGGTTCACGGGAGATTCAATGGGGGTCTATGTTGGCGTGACAAAAGAATTGGCCGTTCACAATTCGTAAGCGGGGGACCTCGAAAATGTATCTGCTTTCGAATGTGAAGAATTCATATGTTGGTTTGACTTCACCTATCAATGTAGTCATATAATATTTTAAGAAGCTCAGCGACTGTTCCTTGTAAAAACGTGCATATTTTTTGTCGAGTTTTGGGGATATGATAGAAAAGTAGCTGCAGGAGATCCACCGGAACTAGCAAAATTTTGAAAGTGGTCTATGAGAAAAAAATCTGGGAATCTCTGATCTAGCACATTCAAAGACATCTATGGAGCTCTATAGATGACTAAAAGGAGCTCATTATTTGGGTTGTATAAGGTATGGATCACCAATATGGGTTAATAGAGCTTCCATCGGTGCCGTGCGAAGAAAACTGCTCCAATGCCAACGTGTTGCGTTGATATTTTTATGAAAGGCATTTACACAACAGAACAGCTAGCACAGAAGCTTTGCTTGTCCTTGCGGGTACTTCCAGTCAGTCAGGTGCAGCGTCGCCCTGGATATTATATGGACCTTGAGGGTACCAGGAAGAATCTCCGTGCTGGCAGGCGTTTTTACCATACCTTTTTTTATCCGAGCTCGGCAAAGTGACTGCACTACACCTGATGGTAAGCGTAGTGCAGTCCTAAAAACCCAGCGACCTCCTACAAATAATGAGTTTATCGGTGGTTATCAGAATCATGCGGGCCTGTATAAATGTTTCTTCCCATTCCAAAGAGGCCTAAATCTTTTTCGTGTGTTGCAACGTATATTAATGTAATTTTGGGGCAAAAATGTTACATAAGAAACGATGCACGCGGCAATCAAATCCAGTTCAAAAGATATCGCAAATTAACGATCGGCGGATAAATTAACTTTATTGTGATAATTCGATAATTGATGTCCGTAATTACAATAATTAATTTTAATTAGTTGTAATGACGGGGCGTGGCGAATTATAACAAAAAAAATTATTTATTTTGAAAAAAACTTTTAATGAAAAATCATCATGTATATTGGGTGGTAGAGCCACGCTGTAGACAATTTTGTCTACAAGACTGGGCCGGCTCGACCGAGTCGTTACCATTGTCTCACAGAATATCGACTTAATGTAGCGGCTTGCTGCTGCTTTTCGTACGGTGAGTGAGATATCCGGAGGCCCAAGTATCTCTCCCCTTCCCAATCCTAATTATCCCTTTCCTTTAAGTTCGGCAACGCGCCCATGATTCTTTCAGTATTATAGGCGTACTCTGAGGATCACTTACCATCAGGTGACCCACTTGCTCGTTTGCCGGCATATGATATTGTAACAAAATATAATCAAACGATTCTCACATACAAAATCTTGAACGAACAATAAAAGACGCTTATTTTTGTTATGGGGAGTGGCCTACTGGTACCACCGCTTTGACTATTTTGCCACCAAATACACAGTGTATTTAAGCCAGTGGTTTAAAGCCGGTGTGTCTTTTCCGAACGCGTCTTTTTAGTCTAGATGTATATAGTCTATTAATTTTATTCTCTATGACAAGGGGATTATTCAGCACAAATTATTGTCAGTAGAAAATTTATCTTAGATAACAAATTACTTGTAATAATTACTGTACGCAAATATAAACCCTTTACCTCCTGCTATCACGAGTGTTTTTTATCGAAAGGTCGACTGAACTCGACAGATATACACAGCGTGGGATTTCAGGGCTCGGTCACTTGCAGTTGAAAGTCAGTGAACCTTCAGGGAATTATGAGACGTAACATCCTGGTGATGTAACACATGGTGTTAAAACCTGACATAGTAATTGATACGCACTGTGTAAATCGCATTCTAGGATCGGAAAACACGTTGGATAGGAAGGCACGAAAATTCTTTCTAGTGCCCTTAATATCCATATAGTAAACAACTCCAGATATGATTTGTATACTGCCTTATAATGTCGCGCCGATGTCATGTCTACAGTCCCATAGAATCCCGAAGGTAATTTACAGATTGTTTATACCAGCAGTTATATATAGAACATGGGAGAGCATTTGAGAGTGGTAGTGGTGGTTTTGTCTACAGCATGAATGGGCTGGCTCGACCGGGTCGTTACCACTGTCTCAAAGAAAACCGACGTACCGGCTTGCTGCTGCGTTTCGTACGGTGAGTGAGATATCCGGAAGCCCAAATCCCCTCCCCTTCCCAATCCCTAATTATTCCTTTCCTTTAAGGTCGGCAACGCGCCCATGATTCTTCTGGTGGTGGGCGAACATGTGGAGATCACTTACCATCAGGTGACCCATGCTATAAAAAAATGGGCTTAAATGGGACGTAACATGGGACATCGTACAATATGTATCTATTCTCTGTAGGTTTCATTTATATGTTGACCGCCCGCTATTTACCGATCAATCCAGTCCATCCAAAGGTTGCATAGAAGAAATTGCCGTTAGTGATAAGGCCGCCAATTGTACTTTAATTTATTATTTTTATGTCTATAGTGTATTTTCAATACTTTTTGTGTGATGTACAATAAAGTTATAAATAAAATCGCGAGCAGACAAATCAACCAACCTAATTAAACGAGAATAAACATACACTCACGCCTGTAACCCCCGAAGGGGTAGGCAGCGGTGTAACGAGTACACCCGTACACACACCTTTGTATGTACACCTTTACACACTTTGTGTGTACTTTGCCGGGCTCGGATAAAAAAAGGCATGGCACGTCTGCAACGTATGCCATATCTATTTTAAATTATCAATGCATAAAGTAATCGCATTAATAATTAAACAGAAGCCGATTTAGTGTTGTACATTAAAATGTTATCAACATACAATATCTTTTGGCGTATCGCAAACAGTAAATTTGTCGCTGGTACATGAATTCAATTGCAATCTTTACTTAAAGACGATGCTTATCATAATTATCAGATTTAGTCGGCACTGAGTAATAGAATATTTTTACATACATACGTACTGACGCCTGTAATCACCGAAGGGCTAGGCCGAGGTATAATAATATAATACACACATTTCACCGAGCTAACATCCGTCTCATGATATAATAGGTCGAGAGTTCGATTCCCGCATCGAGACAAATGTTTGTGTGATCTACAGATATTTAGATGTCTGGGTGTTGTGAGACCGCAAGTCTCTCGTAGTTCCTGATATCCACGATACAGGTTAACCTAGTGTGGGGTTAGGACTATGTGTGTGAATTTTGGGTGTATTTATTTATTATTTGGACTACACTGTACATAATTCTCGCAATTCATAATTCTCTCTTGCCAGGATGAAAAAAAATCACACAGCAAAACCTGCGGAACTAATTCTCCCCTATAATGCTGCTGGTGGTAGGATATTCATATCCGCCCGGATAGCGACCATCGTACACATGGTGTTAAAACCCGCCATAGTGACCCACACACATTGTATGGATCGCGTTCCAGGATCAGCCAGTGTATATCCGGTTCTCCCGAGGGGCCTTCGACATGACTTTATGGTTGATTGGGCGGGTATAGGGGTATAGGGGTCATCCGCCTATCCTGTCGCAGGCCCTTCGATTTGCTTCTCCAAAGACGGAGGAAGCATTTATACAGGCCGGCATGACTCTGGTGACCACCGATAGACTCATTGTTTGTCGGTAGTCGCTGTTTTTTCTACGCTTATCATCAGGTGTAGTGCGGTCACTTTGCCGTGCTCGGATAAAAACAAACATTATTATATGCATTTCATTGGAATCGAACATTCCGCGGATTAATATTTCTGTTGAAGCTTTAATTAGATTACATGCAACCGAAATCAGAAGCAGATAATCATACAAATAAAATGGACTTTGTGTGAAACAAGTGAAGTGCCGCGTCCGCTTGAAAATTCCCCTCCTGGCAGATTATCGATAGCGTTATCAGAATGTATTTAGAATTATATTGCATGAGTAGATTCTGCGACCTCGTGACGTAGGGGAAGTTTTTCATTATTTTGAACAGAGGCACACAAAATCAGCTCAATCTTGCTGGTGGGAGGATATTCGTATCCAACCGGATAGCGACCACCGTACACTGGTGTTAAAACCTGCCATAGTGACCCACCTTGTGTGGGTCGCGTTCTAGGGTCAGCCAGTGTATATCCGGTTCTCCCGAGGGGCTTGCGACATGGCTTGATGGTTGGTTGGGGCGGGTACAGCGGTACATCCTTGTATTATTGTGCCTGCATCGGTAATCCGCTTGTCCTGTCGCAGGCCGCTCGGTTTGCTTCTTCCCTCTCCGAAGAGGGAAGAAGCAAATTTAATACAGGCGGACATGATTCTGGTGACCACCGGTAAACTCATTGTTTGTCGGTGGTTCCTAGTTTTTTGGACTGCACTACGCTTACCATCAGGTGTAGTGTAGTCACTTTGCCGTGCTCGGATAAAAAAAAATCAACGCTGTGTTGCGGGTCGCGGCACAGCAAAGTAATATGCTTAGGGATTCTATCACGTTCACAACATGCAATTGCCTAGCATTTACAGTCCAAGGTGGTAGGTCCCTCGGATGCGAGTGGCCCTCTGGGTTGGTAGCTTTGTCTATTTCTGCCGCCAAGCAACAGTGTGTACTGTTGTGTTTCGGTTTGAAATACATTGAAGCCAGTGAAACTACTGGACATTATGACACTTAATATCATATGTCTTGGGGTGACGAGCACAGTTCACTGCCATGCAATGCTTTATATCAAGAAATGCTCCGGGCTCCCGGTCCGAAAGGCCGCGAGCTCAAAAGTAACCTAACAAAATTTTGTGAAAATATACTTTTTTTTTAAATAAAACTAATGTAAACAGATTTTATCGCGGTATCATTATACTTTTTATAAGTAGGTACTTAAAATCAATTAAAGTTAGACATAACTAAATATCATATAAACACTATTAAGGTTATAAATGCACTCATAAGAAAAGGATCAATCTTAGAATACACATATTGGTTGCTTCATTTTTTGTCGCGGCACTTCGGTGGCGCGGGCGAGCTAGTGACGCTCGGGGAATTCCCGCATTTTGTGAACCGAGGAAGTAGAGTTTATTTTTGTTGGATTGATATCCTTTATAATGGCGGTTACACAAGATGTAGAGCAATAGTCCATAATCAAAAAAGATTCTTAATATTAATATTAACTACATACTCTATCGTATTGGGTATAAACCTGTAATTAATAGATGTATGAATGTTTAAATAAATAAACTGTGCAATGAGATACTAATTGCTATAATATAGTAATATAATGAATTGTATGTAATCTAATGTACTCTTATTTAAATCAGCAATTCTTCAAATCCATTAATCATTCATGAAATAAATTACATGTAAACTGTTAATCTTGTATTAATTTCAAGAATATAAAATTTTAAAGATATCGGATAATCGGATTAAATTGTAAAATGATTTAATACGTCAACAGTGAAGGTACACTATGTCTGAGATTTGTATATATTGTGTTAGATGCATCTTCTGCAAGTCAGTTCTCAATTCTTTTTTTTAAAGGAGGGCTTGGTACATCACAGTAACTTTAAAAGATTCACATATTGAATTAAAAAAAATACACTGAAAAGTTCATAATGGTGTTACTGCCGGTCAAAACTGCACGTTCTCCAAATAGTCCTAAAGATATTGTTATTTTTGACTTTCCATGGTTATTTATTTGAAGTCGGTTTTCGTAGTTATTAAGTTTGTTTATTTTTAAATTCTCAGTGTTAGGCACAGCTATGGTATTAGTACAAGATCCCGGGGAACATTGACCTTCACCCATCTGTTTACCGGATGAAAATAATATTTTAGGGTATAAACTGTGTGGCTGAAGGGAATAGGGTTGTCTAAAAAATATGATCGCTATCCAATCTGGTAAAAATATGTTTCAAGCAACCTCCTACTAGCTAGGTACCTATTGCCTAGTTGCCTTGTGAGTGGTACAGCCACGCTGTAGACAGCTTTGTCTGGAGCAAGAATGAGCCGGCTCCACCGAATTGTTACCATTGTCTCACAGATGTAAAGTAGCGGCTTGCTGCTGCGTTTCGAATGGTGAGTGAGATATCCGGAGGCCTAAATCCCCTCCCCTTCCCAATCGTTTAATCATCCCTTTCCTTTGAAGTCGGCATCGCATCATGTTTCCGCAGGTATTATGGATGGTCATGGGCTGTGGAGATCACTTACGATTAAGTGACCCGCTTGCTCGTTTGTCGACCTCGGCTATTAAAAAAATCTATGAAAGTATTTATGGTACACTAGCGACCGATGCTGGCTTCGCACGGGTAAAAATATATTTGTTACGACATCACATCACAAATCTTTGATATTTTCGGGTTTTTTTTTACTATAATATGTATGTATTATACATATAAATCTTCCTCATGAATCATTCTATCTATTGCTGAAAACTGCATTAAAATCCGTTGAATAGTTTAAAAGATAGATAAGCGAACAGATAGCGGAAGCGACTTCATTTTATACTATGTAAAGAAGATTATCAGCGACAGTCACTTAATCAAATTGACGTCAACAGAATATTCGCTTCGCTTTGTAAAAGCAACAATTTGGTTCAGTGTAATTTGTAATCAGTCAAAGATCGTTTTGATTGTTTTGTGTACCGCCGAATGTAGAGACTGTTTTTGTTCGCTAACCGATTCTTATCTAGCAATTCCTTTCTTTCTGTACGAAAACAAATCGACGAGTAAGCGAAAGTCAATCATATTATCTCCGATTGTCAGAACGTATGCTTAATTCCTTAGTAAGCGCCACCCCTGCCCATAAACAGAAGCAACACCACACAGAACTTTGAATTACAAAGCACTGCATGGCACTGTACTGCACTCGTCATCCCAAGACATGAGACCCAAGTCTCATAATTCCCATTAATTTCACTGGCTTCAATGTCCTTCAAACCGAAAGACAACAGTGCTTACATTTTGTTCCTTGGTGGCAGAAAGAGATAAAGCGGTGGTACCAACCCAGACGGCCTCTCGCATACGAGGGACCGACCACCTTGTAAAGTTCAGATAATTGCGCTTTTTGCCTTTCCACTCTCAATATAATTAGTTTTTGCTCGCGGCTTAACCCGCCTTAATGTATTTTTCCCGGATGAAAGTACACTATAACCTAATCCAGACAATGTTATACCTGGGTGCCAAATTCCATCCAAAGTCGTTATTTGTAAGCATCCAAAATCACAATCACAAACACCACTCAGAACAAAGGATAATTTATTTAACTGCGAAGAATTCTTCTGTTATCTACGTATAAATAATCATCTGTTTGTGTCAGCCAAGGAAACTACTACCTTGGCTGACACAAACAGAATGTGATATTATCATACACTTCTGTGTACCTACGTACCGTTAATATACGATAAAATGGCGGCAGAAATAGACAAAGCGGTGGTACCAACCCAGACGGCCTCTCGCATACTAGGGACCTACCACCTTGTAATAACTTCATGTTGATTAAGCCAATTAGTACCACCTCAATATAAGCCATACGAACTGTAGATCTACAGCTCGATTGGCTTAACATATCTATAAGTTGTTTACAGCACTTTGTTACCATTTGTTTAGTAGTGCGATTAAGCACTGACTAATTTAGACCATCAAAATATATTATATCTAAATAACGACGACTTCACGTTACATTTAAATAAATCCTTATTATCGGAATAGGGTTTTATTTCTCCTTATTGTTCATGTCGTATTATTCTACGATATCGCTCAGATTTCAAATTATTTACCAGTAAATGTTTTTTTGGCACATAATAATATCGCTTTAATCCGGCGAATTAGTCGTTGTTTGAGAATTGATTAAGTAGGGGAGATTGGGGTGAATTGTGTAATTTTACTATTTATATTTACAAACTAATATATCTTATGCTATTTTACAAACATTGGTGTGATCTAAAAATATTTGTTGCGCGGTCTGGGTGTTGTGAGACCGAAAGTTTTTCCGTTCCTGATACCCACGACACAAGACTCGTATCATATTGTGGGGTTAGGACTATATGTGTGACTGTTGGGTGTATTTATTTAAAAAAGTATCTCTTAAAATACTATGTTTATTTTAACTTCGTACCTAATTAATTTAAGGGTCGTTATATACGGACAGTGAGTGTTTTGTAACGGGTTTTATAAAAATCTAAGACATTTATTATGATCAATAAAATCGATCACATCCTTAAAAATTAACTAAGGTCTGTGACCGACAATAACAGTGCTGTGTGAGACTTTTTTTTTTATGAAATAAAGAGGGTAAACGGGCAGGAGGCTTACCTGATGGAAAGTGATCAATCACCACCGCCCCTGAACATCTGCAACACCGGAGGGCTTGCAAATGCGTCTCCAGCCTTTAAGGAAAGAATACGCTCTTTTATTGAAGGTTCCCAAGTCGTAACGGTTCGGAAAGACCGCCGGCGACAGCTGGTTCCACAGAGTGGTGGTGCGAGGTAGGAAATGCCTAACAAATCGCGTTGTTGTGGAAAGCTGGACATCGAGGTGGTGAGGATGAAATTTTATATTTTGGCGCGATGTCCGATGGTGAAATTCAGCGGCCAGGATCAATCTAAACAATTCCTCAGAACACTCCCCGTGGTAAATGCGGTAGAAGATGCAGAGTGAACCATCATCTCTACGCAGAGCCAAAGGATCAAGCCGATCGGAAAGAGCTTGATCGTCGATAATCCGAGTTGAATACGTTGAATGCGGTCAAATGGAAGTAGCTGGTACTGGGGGGCTTCCACCCAGAGATGAGAACAGTAACTAGACTAACATGTTGTATACATTCTACTTTCAAAAACGCATTGTAATGGGTCGAGCCTTTGAGAGCAACTGTCACTGAGACACGCAAACAGGCAGACAGATACTTTATAGCGGCCCTCTACGTCGAGAGTTAAAAACAAATATCACGAACCACGCTGACCCCAAGTTTTTAGCCCGGTAACTGCGAGCCGATTCTCCCTTAATTTTCTCAGTCATAAATCTAAAATATCTGCGTTAGTATTAAATGATTAGGAATTCGGGGAAAGTCAATGCCGCTATTACGATGTAATATTGCTATAAAGTCAGTAATCCAGGGCCTGGAAAAGGTTCAAGGTGTTTCCGCTAATTGTACATAATAAAAATAAATGTGATACATATTGATATAGCGGATACATTTATGTGCTGTTTTAAGTTCCATTGTGCGTGTGATATTGAGGAATCAAGGAAGTTGGTAATAATATTTTTTTTTATAGCATAGGCCGGCAAACGAGCAATTGGGTTATCTGATGGTAAGTGATCTCCACCGCCGATGTACGCCCACCACCAGAAGAATCATGGGCGCGTTGCCGACCTTAAAGGAAAGGGATAATTAGGAATTGGGAAGGGGAGGGGATTTGGGCTTCCGGATATCTCACTCACCGTACGAAACGCAGCAGCAAGCTGCTACTTTACGTCGGTTTTCTGTGAGACAGTGGTAACGACCCGGTCGAGCCAGCCCATTCATGCTGCAGACAAAACTGTCTACAGCGTGGCTCTACCACTTAAAATAATAGCAGTTCATAAGCACCCAAATTGACAGCACTCTCATGATAAGTCAAGTCAGAGTTGTATAGTGTGAAATACTAACGCGCCATTGACGCTTTTGATGAAAGCAAACACATATCCAAAATGGTCGCAAGTCTGCCTTTGAAAGGAAAAGAGTTGGGACCCCCCAGACGGAGGCAGGCAGAGGATGGGGATTATTTGGACCTCCGGCGATCTCTCTCGTGTAAACTGCCACTTTTCTTTCTTCCCTTTTATGTATTATTTCTGTAAGTGTTCGTATTACCCGAAATGTATAGGTTAGTAGGTCCCTTGTATACGAGAGACCTTCTGAGTTGGTACCACACTTTTGTCCATTTCTGCCGTCGAGCAGCAGAGCTCAGTGCAGCATGAGTACTATTATGGTTCGGTTTGAAGAATATTGGATCCAGTGGAATATCTGGGCATTGTGAGACTTAACATCTTATACCTCGGAGTAACGAGCGCAGTCAAGTATCATGCAGTGCTTTGTAATTCAAAGTTCTGTGTGGTGTTGCCTCTTTATATATGCAGGCATGGCGCTTACTATCAGGCCAACGACCTGCTTACCTCGTCAAATTGCAGTTAATAAAACAAAAAGACGAAACCGGCGACACATTAGCTCTACCATTTATAAAAATAAATTTAACCCTGAAATTCAATCACCGAGTTGTATTTGATCACAATCATCTTTTTAATGCCAATTTCTTTGATGATCCGATTATAAGCGATGCAACGACAAATGTTAAGTATTATCGCATAATGATAATACCAGTATCCTGTTTACCAAATTATAAATCTGATCAAAATGTGTTTCTCACGTCGGTTTTCTGCGAGACAGTGGTAGCGACCCGGTAGAGCCGCCCCATTCATGCTGTAAACAAAACTGTTTATAGCGTGGCTCTACCACGCAAAACATGATCCTGCATAGCTACTAGATGTATTACTTCGGGTGTGGTTTCTCCGCAGAGAGGTAGACCTCAGGCAAACGGTCGGTCGGAATAACTATAATCTAAATCTTTTCTAGCATGTGTCAAACAACATGCTGCGCGTTATAAGGGCAAGCGGAAGGAAATAACTCGTTAAGGCAAGCCCTATCTCGGGGTCAGCCAGTGTTAATCCCAGACCTTCAGGCTTCATCTCTTGACGGTCGCAAATATATTTGTACTGCACTGTACTTAACTTTTTTTTTTGTGTTGACGCTTGCTGTAAGCCTGATGCTAGTCGGCTGTATACAGCTTCACCGGACTTTCGGGTGAGCGCTTTAGGCGCTCTCAACCCTTACATTTAAGTGACCACGCTGAGGGCACCCCCTTTAGGGTACGAACCTCGGCTCAGGACGGCCACTACTATACTTAACATCAGGTCCAGTGTATATGTATATTTGCCGTGCCAGCGTAAACAATATATAAGTAATATTACAACATCTAATTTAGTAAATACTGTAGGTAGGCATCAGTAATAGATTTCCTATTAGTCTAGCGACATCTATCAGTAACTGAAATAAGCGGCATCTAGTGATTATTATAAGCAACCCTTGGGTATAAACATGTAAATTCTTAGTAATTGTACTATTTTGATCAAATAGATGGCAGTACAAGTTCTATTATAAGAACTAAGACTATTTAAAATAATTTCGGTTACATAATAATTTCTTATGTTTACGCGAATATTACACATTGTAATAAAACTAATTTTTTTTATTACTTTTTGATCCCAGTCCAGCTCGTGGCCAAGAGGGCTGAAAAGCTTTTGAAATATCGGGATCAAAAAATAATAAAAAACCACGATAAAACCCGCTGAAATTAGTTTTATTTTAATTTCTGTTAATCATACAAATATCACAATGGCTTGCAAAATTTATCTAATTTGATAAAACTTGTACGATATTTCTTTGAATCATAACACCTATGCCCGATAAACAAAAATAATTAGGTAACGGCTAAAATAACTCTATTTTCTATTATTAGCATACTTATCATATCTAATATAATATAAAAGATAAATAACAGCGATAAAATTTCGTAGTTCAAACAAATGTTAATGTCAATTATGCCTATTCGATAACAGATGTCGCTACTTGTAATATATAATATCTTTTTTTTCTGTAAAGCGTGACTTGCGTGAAGTTTCTGTCTCATAAACATAATTTATAATAAAAGATTGCATGCTTTATTTAGTGATTTTATTTTATTCTTTCAGGATAACTGCCTGGAATAATCGTTGCAGTAGCAAAAACCTTAAGTAATTATTAGCGTTTAAAATAACTAAAACGTTACAACCAGGGCCTGGTAAACGAGCAAGTGGGTCACCTAATGGTAAGTTACCTTTACCGCCCATGTACACGCACAATTTGAAAAGAAATATGAGTGCGTTGTCGATCTTAAAGGAAAAGAATAGCGATTGGGAATTGGACGGAGATTTGGACTTCCGGAAACCATTTCACGGCATTTCAAACCAGTTTCCTGTAAGGCAGTCTTCCAGTATTGCCCGGGTCGAAAGTGATCTTTCATGCTATAAGAAGAAGTTGAAGAAGAAAAAAGAACTTGCCTACAACGTTCCTCTGCCACTATTCCATCAAAATTAGCCCACGAAAAATCGATTTACATAAATAAATGCAAAAGAAAAGATACGAGCCGCCCTCTTTTTAAATTTGATTAAAATAATGAGCTATTAAGTAATGGAAGTTCAATACATTGCCTAATAATCAGAAAAACCATAGTCGACAGTCACACGTATAGTCCTGACCCCAAATTAGGATAATCTGTATCATTGGTCCTGATACCAACAACAAGGACTTACTAAAACTCAAACTTAACTCTGCTGACTCCTTTGGGAATACAGTCAGCTTATCTATGCATCCAAATGCCTTGTCCTGAAAAAATGTTTAGTACATTAAATTAAGATTTTTTAAAGAAATATTTTATTTAACTCGTTGAATGTATATTAATTATTATGAAACAAGGGGAATTATTTATTCGTCCCGCGTGGAGGAGAGGGAGGGGGGAAGAGACGTGGTCACCCGCCGGAATAACATAATCCAATCGCAGACAGATGTTTACAGCCGAATCTCATTATAAACAACGGGTAGAGGGCACTTTGGCGCCACTCACAAACGAAACCAAAGTTTTTTCGTAATTTTTTGAGAGTCGCCTTTTGAGTCGCACACAGTTCATTAAAGATCCTCATTAATTTACTTCTGTTTTCTTGCAGTCCGCCTAAACGCTCAAAATTACAAATTAGCATTGATTATAAATTTAAAATGACATTTAAATAAATAAATAAATAAATAACACCCAACAGTCACATACATAGTCCTGACCCCACAGTAAGATACAAGTCTTGTGTCGTGGGTATCAGGAACTACGAGAGACTTTCGGTCTCACAACACCCAGACCCCGAAACAAATATTTGTGGATCACACAAACATTTGTCTCGGTGCGGGGATCGAACCCGCGGCCTCTCGCTTCACAGCCGGCTACTCGCCCGCTGCGCCACGGAGGCTGTCATTAAACAATGACATTTAATGACATTAAATTGCCTGCCTCGGTGGCGCAGTTGTATTTTGTACCCGATCAAATGTTGTGCTGAGGTTTCGGATTTGGTCCCTCATCGGGCAAGAGTTTCTTCGATTTTTTATCACGAAATGTTCATCAGTATCAGCCCGGAGTCTGGATTTGTACTCCGTATAGCGATAGGCTCGCCCCCTATAACATTATGGAGACTAATTACGGCGAAATATGTAATGCCTACCCTTTCGGAGATTACAAGCGTATTTAGGTGCAAAGTAAACTATGATTATCTATTATCTTTATCGTTCTAAGTATTATTCTTAAAATATTTAGAATATAATTATAATCCTTTGATGTTTGCTGTAATTCTGGATTCAATGAGGGTGCGCATCCCTGGCATTCAGTCATTAGTAGCAAATACGAAGCGAATAAATTGAAATTACTTGAATTATAAGCTATGCAAACGTTATGTTGCCATAATATTTATTTTCTCTAACAATTAGGCTTATGCTTACCTTTAAAAAAACATGAATTGAAATAAAACTAATTCAAACTGATTTTATCGCGGTATTTTATTTTAATTTTTGATCCCGACGTTTCGAAAACTTTTCAGCCTTCGTGGTGACGGGATGGACTGTTTAAATGACGTTTAAATTATTTTTATTTCTATGGGTAACATTCGCGTAAAAGTAAGAATTCATTATAAAACCCATGAACTTCAATAAAAGTACCAAATATATATTAACGCATTACCAGGTACCTAACTGTTACGTTTACCCTGCCGCGGAAAACCTCGGCTAAGAAACGGATTTGGACATTCATCCTTCCTTTATTCAAGAAGGGTGCTTATCTTATTAATATACTTGTAATTTTGGCTGCTTAAACTAATCTCTACTGTTTTTATTTCACCGTCGCGTCGTGAGATTATAGTAATGCAAAGTATTTGACTATGTTTAATTTTATACATTATTTTATATGTCATCATCATCATCATCTTCAGCCACAAGACGTCCACTGATGAACATAGGCCTCTCCCAAAGATTTCCAGACCGACCTGTTGGAAGCGGCCTCCATCCAGCGACTTCCTGCGATCTTTATCAGGTCGTCTGTCCATTTTATATGTACTGGACAATAATAGGAAAAAGAAACTATTATGCGAAAAAAGAAATAAAATTGGGTAGTATAGTTCATGTTTTAAAATGAGAATGAGAAAATTTCACTATCTCCTTCGCACGGGTGCATCGTTTTTTTTTTTTTTTTTTTTATGGCATAGGCCGGCAAACGAGCAAGTGGGTCACCTGATGGTAAGTGATCTCCACTGCCCATGTACGCCCACCACCAGAAGAATTATGGGCGTGTTGCCGACCATAAAGTAAAGGGATAATTAGGGATAGGGAAGGGGAGGGGATTTGGGCTTCCGGATATCTCACTCACCGTACGAAACGCAGCAGCAAGCCGCTACTTTACGTCGGTTTTCTGTGAGACAGTGGTAATGACCCGGGCGAGCCAGCCCATTCATGCTGTAGATAAAACTGTCTACAGCGTGGCTCTACCACTCAAATGGCTAGACCTGTCTTGTGACGTGACTTGCCATTCGTGCATCATTTAATTAATTAGTTATCTATTCCATCAGATTTAAATGGGATCGAACTTATTTATTTCTGACTGAAGTTATGTAATTTTTTCGATAATGGATTTCGGAATAGTTACGTTTGATCATATTGATCAAAATAATAACAAAATACTAGTAAAATTCTCTATTACTTCGTTAGTATACAATAGCACGATAAAATATTGTTAAAAAGGCGACATGAACCTCTTTTTAGCCGACTTATAAAAGGAGGAGGTTCTCAATTCGTTTTTACATATTTTATAACGATGTTTGAGTATGACTCCGCCAAATTTAAACCGATTTTTATAATTCTTTTGAATTCGATAGTTTACCTACTCCAATATTACTCTATATAAATTTCCTCATTGGTACAGTGACAGAATACTAAGGTTGAGAACTATAAGGTGAGAGCCGTGGAAGGAGCAGGGTCCTTTATCCAAAAGTGGGTGTAATAGAAACAAAATTTCAATTGTCCGGCAGCGACACAGGCTCCGACTCCAAAGAGACCTGAAATTGTTATTTATGACTTCTCTGTGTTAGTTTTTGGACGATTTTTAAGTTTTGTTAAGTGTGCTATGGTAGTGCAGTGTTAAGTACAGTTATGGTATGTAAAATCCAACTCAATATCACAATCGCGACGACAGAGCTGTTGTCCGTTGAGGAGTTTAATTTTTTTCTCCGTACTCCATCATGCAATCTTATCCAAATTTATATGGGACCACACCGCAGCTAAATTCTTGCGAATGAGATATTTCCTGTCAAAATCGGTCTATAATTGGCGGAGAAATCGATGTATATACATAAATAAAGCATAACCAAACTCACAGAATTGAGTACCTCCTCCTTTTAAAGTATGTGTTAAAACATCATGACGAGTTCGTATTTCTGAAACAAACGATAATAGTCGACACGGATACATTAAATGTACGTTACGTTTAATTGTAAAGGCAGATTTAATGTTTACAATATATTTATATCCTTGCCGTAGCAGGCGTTAAATGGAATTTAAAAGCGCTGTATGTTACACGACAATGCGGCTGGACGACTTCATACGATAATGAACAAAACTATTGGTTTATACACCTGTATTCTGACGAAACAAATTAAATTCCGTATATCCGTCTCCGACGTAGTTATTTTTATTATCCGAGCACGACAAAGTGACTGCACTAGAAGTGATGGTAAGCGTTGTGCAGTCAATAAAACCTGCAATTACCGACAAAAATTGAGTTTATCGGTGGTCACCAGAATCATGCCGCCCTGTATAAATCGAGGGGCCTGCGACAGGATAGGCGGATGACCGATGCAGGCACAGGGAGACAGGGATGTACCCACATACCCGTCCCATCCAAATATCAAGTCATGTCGCAAGCCGTTCGGGAGAACCGGCTATACATTGGCTGATCCTGGAACGCGATCCACACAAGGTGTGTGGGTCACTATGGCAGGTTTTAACACCATGTATACGGTGGTCGCTATCCGGGCGTATATGAATATACTACCACTAGCAAACAGTTTAGTTAATTTGTGCTTATGGTAAATTTATTTTAAATGTATTGTAAAATGTATGTGTAAAATGTATGTAAATTGTTTGTGGGCAGGCGTGGTGCTTATCATCAGGCAAGCGCTTTGCTCGTAAAAAAAAGCATTAAAATTTTATTTATACCTTATTCTTCTAATGGGGCGAATAGTTTGTTGGTTCCGTTCAGAATGATTGGTTCGTATCTCGCAGGCCCCACGCAATTAGAGCGTAAAGCGCAACTGTAGATGGGGGAGCGGATGGATCCGCGATACCTTCACGGCACGTCTCAATGGAGACCGGCAGAACGTATCGAATCGTTGTTGTGATCGGCCTACATTCGAATACGTCTGAGTTGATGTTCGAGAGAAAATGGCGACTTGAATTGGTCTTTATATAATATATTCTTCATTTGTTTTTTTCCCGGGAGTCTTTATAATAATACGGAACTGATACATATTGCCATTATTTGATATATTTGCCCACTGCTGGGACCTCCTCAATTAATATAAATGGTTCATACTTAGACCTTAGTCCACCAAACTGCCTAATGTAGGACAGCAGACTTCATATTTGAGTGGTAAAGCCACGCTGTAGATAGTTTTGTCTACAACATGAATGGGCCGGCTCGACCGGGTTACAACTGTCTCAGATAAAACCAACGCAGAGTAGCGGCTTGCTGCTGCGTTTCGTACGGTGAGTGAGATATCCGGAGGCCCAAATCCCTCTCCCTGTCCCAATCCCTTACTTATCCCTTCCCTTTAAGGTCGGCGATGCGCCTATGATTCTTCCAGTATTGTAGGCGTACATGGGTAGTGGAGATCACTTACCACCAGTACACCAAAATCAAAAAAATAAATCAAAATCTTTATTAATCATGTAGGCTAAGATAGCGCTTATGACAGGTCAAGTACAGAAAATTTGTCATTAAAAAGACTAACTTAGAATTAAGGGAACTTAGGACTAACCGCCGCGCTAAAGGCTGGCAGGAAAGGGCACACCAACAAGCATGGGAAAAGGGAGGGCATCCTTAAGTGAAGGGATTCACGGACTAGGATATGGAAATCGGGATAGGCACCCACTTCTTGTTTGCCGGTTGATGCTAAAAAAAGACGAAGCATAAACATTTTTTTTAAGATATAGTAGGGAAACAAAACAAAACAACAAAGGCCCCACAAAAGAGACATATTACAAAACTAAAAATTGGTTTGTTTAAAACAAAACATATATTAGATAGTAAAGGTGAGATGGGCTTGTACGACGCGCCGCGACGCCTGTACCCATGTGCTCACATGATCCAGGTACAACCAGAACATTGGACACGCTGCTTTGAATTGGCCTCTACAAATTTACGTCCAATACGAATGAATATTTACTCCCACATAGAAATATTATAATACTAGCTTTTGCTCGCGGCTCCGCCCGCGTGATCTGCTTTTTCCGGGATAAAAAGAAGTCTATGTCCTATTCTGATGTATAAGCTATATTATTGTAAAGTTTCATTAAAATCCATTCAGTAGTTTTTACGTGAAAGAGTAACAAACATACATCCATCCATCCATACTTACAAACTTTCGCATTTATAATATTAGTAGGATTATTATTTATTATTATCGTATTGAGGAAGATGGAAATGCTTTCTCGGTCTGGTCGCCTTAAATATTTGTCAAAGGAGACCGAGAATGAAGATATTTTCATCCTGGCAAAGTAAAGTACATTGCCCTCCATGATAAAAGATAGAACAATCAGAGACACGCCTCTCCTAGGTCACAAAGATTATGCTGGCCTGAAATAACGTGTCACATCATTAACTTAATTAACATTGAATATGATATCCGGAGGCTGAATTTCCCCCTCCCCTTCCTAATCATTCAACTAATTTTGTAGGAATCGAACTCGCGGCCTCTTGTTTAACAAGTGACTACTTCGTCAGTAGCATTACAAAGGCTGTAAAAATGTTAACATGAATGGATTTTAAATTATTTAAGATCTTACAGAAGTTTACTAGTTGGTAGATCCCCCGTATGGAGAGGCCGTTTGGGATTAATACCACTTTGTCGATTTCTGCCGCCAAGCATCAGGTTCATCAATGCAAAAGTTTTTTTTTAGTATCTATTGTTGTAGCTACTATGTGAGATCATTTACCACGATGACCCACTTGCTCATTTGCCGATGCTGTAAGTAAACTTTATTTTAAATAAATAAATACACCCAACAGTCACACACATAGTTCTGACCCCACAGTCAGATACGAGTCTTGTGTCGTGGGTATCAGGAACTACGAGAGACTTTCGGTCTCACAACACCCAGACCCCAAGACAAATACTTGTGGACCACACAAATGTTTGTCTCGGTGCGGGGATCGAACCCGCGGCCTCTCGCTTCACAGCCGGCTACTCGCCCGCTGTGCCACGGTTTACATACAAAACAATAATAACAGGCCAATACATGGCGTAGTGACTCTGAATGACATATAAAAAGTCACAATCGTAAAACTGCGGTGTTGTTTCACGTCGAACATAGCACATCGATGCTTCGATCTATTTGTAACGATCCAAAGTATAGGCTGAAAGCGGTTCATACATTTAGAATAACACATTTAGAATAGCGCATCTTGTTCTCCATAAGAATTTCGAAGGTATGTGAAGTCTGCCAACCCTCATTAGGTCAGCGTAGTGGGCTAAAGTCTAACCCAGAGTTTCCCAACCTTTTTTAGGCAATGCCCCACCTTGACATTTTTTGTTAAATTTGTCATCGATATCTAGCATTGCATTTAAATAAACCAAAGCGATAGGGTTAAAGTCGTGTCGAGTCCATTTTTAAATTGCCCCCCTTAACTATCTAATTGCCCTCCTGTGGGGCTTGGGCTCCACCTTGGGAAACACTGGTCTAACCCCTCTCATTCAGTGGAGAATACCCGTGCCTAGCAGTAGGACGTGTATAATACAGGGCTAGTATTATTGTTCTTATTCTTTTTCCACCTGTCCTTATCCCACTTGCAGTGTGATTGGTGCATGTTGCTTTTAACACATGCTACATATAGATTTACGACTGGCCGCCTGCCTGATGTAAATAATAATAATCTAATGACCCTTTGCGATGAAAACACACCCAATCCTGAAACAAATAACCCTTTCTGAGTGGTAGAGCCATGCTGTAGACAGATTTGTCTGCAGTATGAACCGGGTCTTTCCACTGTGTCACAGAAAACCGATGTAAAGTAGCGACTTGCTCCTGCGTTTCGTACGGTGAGCGAGATATTCACTGGTCCAAGTCCCTCCCCTTCCCAATCCCTAATTATCCCTTTCCTTTAAGCCGGCAACGCGCTCATGATGCTTCTACTATTGTAGGCGTACATGTGCTCGATTGCCAGTCAATGCTATAAAAATAACGAAAAGCAACAGCTATAATTCAAACTTCAAAATAAAATCCACACGCAACGTCTCCCAAATTGTTCCAAGCTTCACCAGAAATGCCCCTAATATTGGTCGTTGATGGCTGCGGCGTTAGCAAGCCCGGTTTACGGCGGGCGACGGGGCTCGCAAATAGCCGCCCGTGATCTCGGTAATTGAATTTTTTTCGCCAGTAATGGCTTATCGAATGGGTCTTGCTAACTGAGAAAATACGATATAAGTTTTGAGTATTGGGATTTAAAGTATGTTCAAATCTCACGTATAATATAAAGTTTAAAAGTGTAGCAGCGATAGCTCAGCGGGGAATGGTACGGACTGTCGAGACGAAAGTCGCAGGTTCGAAACCAGCCCCAAGAGCATACACCTCTGACTTTTCTAAGTTACGTGTATATTAATTGTTAATTATCGCTTGCTTTAACGGTGAAGGAAACATCGTGAGGAAACCTGCATACCTAAGAACTCGATAAGATTTTTCGAAGGTATGTGAAGTCTGCCAACCCGCATTAGGCCAGCGTGGTGGACTAAGGCCTAACCCCTCTCATTCAGTAGAGGAGGCCCGTGCCCAGCAGTGGGACATGTATAATACAGGGCTAGTAAAAAAAAAAAAAAAAAAAAAAAAAATATATAAAGTTTTATGTGAAGTATATTTATTCAGTTATACATACATATTAGACTAACGCCTGTTTCCCATGAGGGTGGGCAGCAGAGACAACAGACTTCCACCTTTACAATCCTTACAAACCTCTTTGGCCTCCTTCACTCTCATTATATTCTTCATGTATGCACGTCGGTTTAGGGTACTTCTGACATGGCCTTTCTCGAGAATATCTCCGCCTTGATCTGAGAAATTTCGCCGAGGCCTTCCCCTCCCAACTATACCATTCACACTCGCCATGTATATTTGTTTCGTCAATCCGTCAATCTTCTTTCATCCATACTCTCTACATGCCGAAACCATGTTTGTTCATGTATGCTCCTGCTAAAACCAAATTAGATAATAATATGACAGCTTCCGTGGCTCAGTGGGCGAGTAGCTGGCCGTGAAGCTAGAGGCCGTGGGTTCGAATACCACAATGAAAAAAAATTGCGATTCACAAATACCTGTTTCGGGTCTGGGTGTTGTGGGCAAGTCTCTCGTAGTTCCTGATACCTACGATACAGGTTTCACCTTTTGTGACAGGTTTTTGAGTGGTAGAGCCATACTGTAAAAAGTTTGTCTACAGCATGAATGGGTCGGCTCAACCGGGTCGTTAACACTGTTTTACAGTGTGGGTTGTTGCTGCGTTTGTGTGGTGAGTGAGATATCCGGAGGCCCAAATCCCTCTTCCCAATTCCTTGATTATCCCTTTCCTTTAACGTAAGCAACGCGCTTTTGATTCATCTGGTAATGTGGGTGTACATGAACGGTGGAAAACACTTACTATTAGTTGATCCACTTGCTCGTTTGCCGGTCCATACTATAAAAAAAACGCAAGGAAACTATAAATGAAAAACAAAGCATATATTTCCGTTAAGTAAAAATATATTAAACTACCTTTTCCTCGTAGCTACGCTCGCGTGATCTGCTTTTTCCGGGATAGAAAGCCTATGTTCATCAGGAATAATGTAGGATTCTAATGGTGAAAGAATTTTTCAAATCAGTAGTTTTTAAGTTTATTCGTTACATACAAAAATACAAATCTTTCCTCTTTGTAATATTAGTGTAGAGATACGTTACCAATACTACAGTTCCTCAACTAAGAATTTAAATTTCGTTTCTACTGAACATGGATGCAGTACACAGAAGTTAAATGTATGGTTAGTGCATGCGGTATTAGCGTGCCGGCGTGGGATGTGGCGGTACTGCGGAAACGTGATCCATACTCTGATAAATAAAGAAAGAGGTTAAACTGCGAGGTGCTTCGCGCAAACAACCACTAGGGTTGGTACGGGAAGGTACGGGAATTTTAAAAGGTTTGTGTTTTTACTTTATTTTGGTTGCCTGCCACGGCCACAACATTTATAACATTATTTGCAAGATGGTAGGTCCGTCATATGCGAGAGGTCACCTGGGTTGATACCGCTTTGTCTATTTCTGCCGCCAAGCAACAATGTGTAAGCACTGTGTGTTTCGGTTTAAATAACATTGAAGCCAGTGAAATTACTGGGCATAATGAGACTTAACATCCTATGTCCCGGGATGACGAGCGCAGGTCAGTGCCAATTATCTGTGTGGTGTTGCTTCTGTTTAAGGGCACTTACCACCAGGGAAGCGCTTTGCGCGTTCCGTCATTCAATCAAATAATAAAAAAAATACACTCGAACTCGGAGGTAACTTAGTGAATATCCCGCTTTATTGACTTGTTCAGGTGAGTCACGTTCCAGAATCAGCCAGTGTATATCCAGTAACTTAATGCCGGTATAATTCTGCCGACTGTCGAGGGACCTACAGTCTTTTAACAGGCTACAGTGCCCTAAACAGACAGTCAATGGGGTCACACTTATAACATTTCTTTTTTATCGGGGGTTTAACCGCCAATAGTCATACGACTAGACGTTTTTTATGCCATGAATCTTTCGCAATTTAAATAAATTGTATAAAGTGTCAATAAAAAACACTGAGTGGTAACCCTAGCGGCTAATATGTGAGTGACAGGGGGTCATAAATAACACGCGTCACCCGACCTGCCTCGCCCGACAGATCAAGGGTTGCCGCCCAATTACATACCTCAACTGTACCAGGGTTCTGTGCCGTTTTCACAGCACGTGACCTCTTATTTCAAGAGGTATTTCTTTTTTTTATGACTTCTTGAGCAACTTCTATGGTTACTCAAGAAATCAATTTATTTGGTTATAAATCAGTGCTGGCTTTAAGGTTAAGGTGCCAGGATTTATCCAAACTTGATAGGATTTTGAAAATGGTAAAGTCACGCTGTAGACTGTTTTGTCTACAACATGAATCGGGTCGGCTGGACTGGATTCTTACGAAACGTCTTACGAAAACCGACGTAAAGTAGCGGCTTGCTACTGCGTTTCGTACGGTGAGTGAGATATCCGGAGCCCCAAATCCTTCTCTCCTTCCCAATCTCTAATTATCCCTTTCCTTTAATGTTGGCAACGCACCCTTGATTCTTCTGGTATTCTGAGCTTACTAGGCGGTGGAGATCACTTACAATGAAGTGACCCACTTACTCGTTTGCTGGTCTATGTTATAAAAAAAAGTAATTTCGGGGAGCTTAGCTAGAAAAAAATATATTGATTCTCAAAGTCGGCAGTAGTCGAAATATGTGTGAGTACTGACGCTGTAGACAAAAGTGTCTACAGTGTAGCTTGACCTCTCAAAGTCTGCTCAGAATCTCTCCATATCAATAATATATATAACATAATCCTAATAGATTTTACTTAGTTTAATAGTCTAAGATTTTACTCCACTCAGATTACAGTTTGTGGATTTTTTAGAAATCCACAAACAATACCTCATATACTAAATATCCATCAAATCCTCAGTTGGGGTATTTAAAGGCCTGCGGAACCTTAAATTTATCAATTTAACCACGGGCAAAGCTAGACAAAGTAAAGTAAACAGGTTTATGAGGACAGAGGGTCCCGCGAGACTCGTTTCGGGGCTTGCAGCATCCGCACCCTAACTCCCTAATCACAATGTATCGATAGGTGAGATCGGGGTATCGGAATATTTTGGGGTAAATATGGACCTGTTATTGGTATTATTGAATAATTGTCGTGTGATGATTTGGGCAAAACGATTAGTTGTGAGTGGGACGTAGATTAAAATCATTGGCTTTTTAAATAGCATACATATAAGGTCAGAAGGGTATCCCAGAAGGGATAGGCAGAGATGCAACTGGTGTTGCACCCACGGTTCTCTTATTTCCATTCCATGATGTGATCGATTTATTTTTTTGAACTTTATTATATTTTTCAATTTCCAGTGTTAGTTACAGCTATGGTATGTAAATTCCAACACAATAACACAATCGCGACGAGTGTGCTGTTATCCGTTGAAGAGCTTACTTTTTATTCTTTCCTCCATCATTAAATTATAACCAAATGTATATGGGACCTCATCGCAGCCTCACCCTATCGAATCAAATTTGTCTACAAAATTGGTCGATATTCGTCGAAAAAAAGCAAAAAAACTCACCGAATTGAGAACCTCCTCCTTTTTTGAAGTGGGTTAAAAAGTATGTTATTAAAACATCATCACGCGTTCGTATTTTTAAAACAGAAAAATTTTCGACGGTAATAAGTTTAAATAAAATGAAAACGATATACATAAATAAAAAAGCAAACACATAAATAAAAATAACTCTACCTTACTCTCTCCGTATTGAGAACCTTCTAATGTTTAGAAGTGGTTAAAAAAGTATACTGTGGCTGTGGTAGTTAATCTTAATGTATCCTTAGTTAAACTAGATCGATAATAAATTGTATTGGTGGTGTAAGCCATGGCTAAGGCCCCGTTAAATTCCCATCCCGGCCCTAATGTCAGCCCGCGCAGTTATATCAAATATATTTTTATTGCCGCGCAGTCGCCATATTTTTATATGTAATTTCTTTGAGTGTTACTTAAGTTGTGTACTAGACTAGTTTATGCACGTGGCATTACTCTTTTGAGGTATCGATTTTGAAACATTTTATAGTGATTTTTATGTTTTTGTAAATGATAGAACCATGCAAATAAACAAATACACCTAACAGTCACACACATAGTCCTGACCACACACTAGGTTAAGCTGTATCGTGGAACTACGAGGGACTTGCGGTCCCACAACACCCAGATCCGAAACAAATATTTAAGGATCACACAAACATTTATCTCGTTGCGGGAATCGAAGCCACGGTCTCACATTCCGCAGCCGGCCTCTAGCATACTGCGCCACGGAGGCTGTCAAAGTTCTGTTCCCTATTACATCATGGTAAAGAAATGACGTCGGTAAACCGAAGGTATTCAATACACCATTACTTATACACAAACGCACTCATATTGTTATTCCCGAAGACGTAGGCAGAGATGTAATCAGTACACCCACATTTTGCCAAGCTTATTTCCGCCCCATGATGTGATAAGGGGCGAACCTATCGCCATGCCGGGCACAGCTCCAGGCTTCGGGCTGATACTGAACATTTCGTGATAGTAAAATCCAATATCAGTTTTACCTGACCCGGGATCATACATCCATAAATTCATGCTAGTACTCCCGAAAGGGTAGGCAGACAAAAATTCAACTAAACCAAGCATATAATATGTAGATTCTGTACCCCAAATATTCCTAAAGTCTCGAGCTTTCATGAAAAAATGAAACAAAATATGACATACAGACAAAACTTTGTTTTCATGTAGATATAATTTATTAGTATTACATTACCGAGTATGATTGAGTACCGTACTCAAGTTTATTCACGCAAATTGAACTTTAAGTATCGAAGTATATTTTGTGAGTACATGGACAGAGGATGTCTCATGTAGTCTTTATTATTATCAGTAGTGCTGGTGGTAAGATATTCAAATCCGCCCGGATAGCGACCACCGTACACATGGTGTTAAAACCTGCCATAGCGACCCACACACTTTGTGTGGTTCGCGTTCCAGGATCAGCCAGTTTATATCCGGTTCTCCCGAGGGATTTGCGATATGACTTGATGGTTGGTTGGAGCGGGTATAGTGATACATCCTTGTATCACTGTGCTTGAATCGGTCATCCGCCTGTCCTGTCGCAGGCCCCTTGATTTGCATTTATACAGGCCGGAATGACTCTGGTGACCACCGATAAACTCATTGTTTGTTGTTGGTTGCTGGTTTTTTGGGTTGCACTACGCTTACTATCAGGTGTAGTGCAGTCACTTTGCTATGCTCGGATAAAAAAAAATACCATCCATCGACAGCCTCCGTGACAAAGTAGCCGGCTGCGAAGCGAGAACCCGTGGGTTTGATTCCTGCACTGAGACAAATATTATTTGTGTGATATACAAATATTTGTTTTCGGTCTGGGTGTTGTGAGACGGCCAGTCCGTCCTAGTTTCTGATACTTATGACACAGGTTAACCTAGTTTGGGGTCAGGAAAATGTGTGTAACTGTTAGGTGTATTTATTTATTTACCACAGTGACTGACTTGCAGGCAGTATATCGTTAAACTCTGCTTACAGATGAAAAAAAGTGATTTGAGAATGGGATAGAGCTTCGATCAATGCAAAACAAACTCTTTGAATCATGTCAAACAATTTGATCATAAAAGATGTGACAGAAACAAATCATATTTTAGACAAGCATTTTAATATGTCATCAACAAAAATATGGGAATGAGTAAAAAAAGGTAAAACCATTGGTATTTAAAAGATTTTGAAGATATAATAGATAGAAATTGCTCTTTACTAAATATGCCGACTGGATTAATTGTCACAGATTATTTTGCGAGTAGTTTTTGGAAGAGAAATTAATAAACTTTAGTGCTGTATTATATATGTATGTCGGCTTTAAAGGCCAAATTCAGGGTTTTTAAATATTATCCACCAAATGATCACTAATCAGACAGTTTTTTTTATAGCCGGCAAACGAGCAAATGGGTCACCTGATGGGAAGTGATCTCACCCGCCCATGTACGCCTACAATACTAGATGAATCCTAGGTGTATTGCCGAACTTAAAGAGAAGAGATTATAGGGGAATTGGGAAAGTTAGGGGGATTTGGGTCTCCGGATATCTCATTCAGTACGAAAGGCAGCAGCAAGCCGCTACTTAAAGTCAAGTCAAGCCGGCCCATTCATGTTGTAGATAAACTGTCTACAGCGTGGCTCTACCACTTAAAGGATATCTCGAGTTTAGGATATACCAATTTCCAATATTACATTTGACATTATGAAACGTGTGCTTAGTGTAGCCACAAGTTTAATAAAGTCTTCAATATAAAATACAAAGGTGTTGTTTGTTGCAGTCATGGGAGAAAAACAGATCAAGAAACACAATCGCCAATGTTGAAAATATTCAAAGATATCATACAACGAGACAAGTCAGTAATACATCTTAATTACAGTTTTTTAACGTCGGTTTTCTGTGAGACAGCGGTAATAACCATTTTGGCTCTATCATCGAGTATCATGTTACCAGGACCATGTGTTGTGATACTCAATTGAAATATACTTAATAACATCAACTTCATTGTAAAAAAATGAGAATAATCTCATAATTTACTATACCACACTCAGGGACCCCGAAAAGACCAATCTACTTAAGGATCATCATGAAGACAGAAAGAAAAAGAAGCATTATTCAACTTCTAAACAAAAAATTAGTCAAGTGAGTATTTCCAAACATACATATACAGTCTTAATTTCCCATATTTATTTCAAAGAACCCTGTCTACTAGAAGGTAACCCTCAGGCAGGCCGTACACCAGAAAAGCATATAATAGGCATTCAGGGACCATTATACACTAATTTCTTTACATGTGTATTATGGTCGTAACTTGCGAAAAACTGTATCGAGAAGCAAATAATTTTCATGTGTATGTACCACATAGATGAACACATTAATTTTAGCTCTTTTCTTATCCTGGCCAGGCAAAGTATTTATATTAACAAGAGACCTGATGTTAAGTACAGTGCAGTCCAATATAATGTGTGCATCGCTCGACGGTCGGCAGAATTATGCCGGCGTGAAGTTACTGGATGTATCCATGATGATCCCGGAACGGATCTGAACGAGGAGGAAGTAGGGGGAGTACTCTCTTAGGGTCACTGTAGTGGGTTTTTCATTATTAAATCGGTGTTAGCTATCAAGTTGGATATAAAAAAAGTGTTAGGTTTCCCCCAACAGCAAACATTTCATAAACTATTGTATGCTGCACTGGTGTCCGGTCTTACTCGGACTTGACCTAAACAAATGACGATCTGCTAGGTACAGGAACAGTCCCGTAAAGACTGTCCTACTTTACGTTCCTGATATTTATATATGCCACTAGATTGTGTGCCAAATAGAGTAGAGAACTAAAATCCTGGTTCATTTTTAGAAACACGAGTCGAGCAGTTCAGAACGTTCTAGAAAACCCGTATCGTATAAATCTCAGGAGGCAAGAAACCTGGAATATGACCAGGACAGAGCACGGAGTACGGTATGATAATTTACAAAATAACAGCCTCTTGCGCAAACAGCTACTAAACTAAACTAGATTCCCTGATTTAAAATCCATATAATTTTTATGAAAGAAACATACTTTTTAAGATTGGTTGAAGTCTCATTTGGTTTCTGATTCAGCTTGACAATTTTTTTGAGAAAAGACAAGATTCAACAAAGTCTACGGCATAGAGAGTTTTTGACTTAAGTTAATAAATAATTGATTAGTCGAACAATAAACTGGTAACATGCATAAACTCACTAAGATCGTCATGTCCAATTAGTAATATGCTTTTCTTTTACAGCCGTTTCAAGGTGAAAGAAAAGAGAGTTGGTGGTTTTGGGTCAGTGTAAATAAATAACACAAAAAATAAATAATAATAAAATAAATAACTTTGCTAAATATCACCACTGGAAAGGCAAAAATACTAAAGCGCCAACACTTGAACTTTGCGGTTTTGTAGTGTTTTAGTATTTTTCCTATAATAATACACAATAATATATAAGGAAAAAATATGATTGAATGAAATCTTACTGAAATTTATTCAGTAGGTAAATTTATATGAATTTTAATCGTAAAATAATTACTTTAAAACGCTCTACCGTAAAGTTCACGTATCGGCACTTTAGTATTTTTGCCTTTCCAGTGACAATAAGTGTTTTCTTTACTAATAACATTCCTTTTACAGGGAGATACAAAATCCAACCGCGACACACGATCTTGCGTTTCTTGTGTGTACGTATGTTTGTCATACTATTAAACACGTAGAAAACTTTTTGTCACAATATTAAAAAATCTAGACGACCAAACAAGCATGTAGATTACCTGGTGGTAGAAAAACACCAATATTCATGAATACAGACATTAGCAAAGGAATCGTGGCCGATCTATAAGGGAATGAAATGATCTGCCCTTCTTTAAATTATGCTTAAAAAATGCACCATCCATAATAAGCAACTATTGGTTGTGCTCCTAACAGTGAAAAATTACAAGGTGGTAGGTAGGCAAGAGTCCGTCTGAAGTCCGTCTGAGTTTAAAGGACATCGAAGTCAACGAAGTTACTGGGCATTAGGAGACTAAACAACTCATGTCTCGGGTGACGAACGCAGTCCAATACCATACAGTGTTTTACAATTTAAAGTTCTGTGTGGTGCTGTATATGTTAATGGGCAGGCGTGGCGCTTACCATCAGGCGAGTGACCTGCTCTTTTCAATTTAATAAAAAAAAGTTTTGAAGACGTTGAACGGTTATCGGGCGGGCCGCTTACCTGTACAGGCTACAAAAATCATGAGGGAAGAAAAGAAAGTTAATTAAAGGAGTTCTTAATAGGCCTCTGGCAATTTTACTATCAGTATAAGACACAACAGCAAAGCTAGCACTTCAAGTCACGCGTCGGTTTCTGTGGACAGTGTTGTCAAAGTTGAGCCCGTCCATTTGTGCTGTAGACAAATTATCTATTACCAATTTTATTCAGGTTGAAGAAGCTGGGTGGTTCAGAATACTTCTGTGTCGGATGTCTCCTGCTAGTCTTCGTTGTGTCTGTGGTGGTATCTTTTCTACTGGTGTTCAGGAGTGTGCCATCAATACCCGCTGAAGTCTCCTCGACGTTTGATGGCATGTTGGCGAGTGATAGACTGAGACGGAAGATGGACGCTTTAAATGGAATGAAGAAGGAGATACAATCTGGAAAGGGAGACTCGAGAGAGAAGTTAGTAGAGGACTATGGACTTTAACTGTTTTTTATAGCATAGGCAGGCAAACTAGGAAGTGGGCCACCTGAGTGGGGCTCTGCCGCTTATTTTTTATCCGAACAGGGTAAAGTGACTGCACTACACCTGATGGTAAGCGCAGTGCCGTCCAAAAACCGACCACCAACAAACAATGACTTTAGCGGTGGTCAGAAATTATGTCCGCCTATTTTTTTTTTCAACACACAACAGTCACATACATAGTCCTGACCCCACAGTAAGATACAAGTCTTGTGTCGTGGGTATCAGGAACTACGAGAGACTTTCAGTCTCATAACACCCAGACCCCGAAACAAATATTTGAGGATCACAAATATAAATGCTCCTTCACACTCCGAAGAGGGAAGAAGCAAATCGAGGGGCCTGCGACAGGACAGGCGGATGACCGGTGCAGGCACAGATAAAGAGTCTTTGTTTTCCATCGAATTCAAAAAGAAGATGCGGATCAATTTTTAAGGCTATTTTTGCCTTATACAGAGCTTACTACGAGGGTGGCATCATATAAATTTGACTAGGAGCTCGTGACGGTTTACGAGGGAAGATGGCTGACTCCTCAACGGAAAGCAGTAAAAACATTGCCATTCGGATTTTGAAATTGGTTTTGGAAATTTTAACATAAATCATTTTGTTTTATTTTAAGGAGGGAATGGGATAATACTGTATGGAAGAATTTGGATGGACAAGGATCTCTTCCGAGAACAGGTATGTGTAATATTATAGATGTACATTTATGAAAAATAGATACATTTTTGATTTAGCTCCGTTTATTTATTTATCATTCTTGAATTGCATTTATAAGTTTTGCACAAGTAAGTTGAATTTAAGCGACTTACGAAGGAATTACCAATATAACACGACATTGTGAATTACTTAATTTTAAATATAATAATTTTGAAAATCGAAATATAGAAAAAAATAATTTAAATTGCGCAAGCTATTATTGGAAAACACAAGATATATCTAGACTTACAAGGTGGTAGGTCCCTCGTATACATGAGGCCAACCCAGGCGGTTGGTACCACTTTGTCTATTTCTGTCGCCAAGCAATTTCTGTTGTGTTTCGGTTTGAAGGAGATTGAAGCCAGTGAAATTAATGGGCATTATGAGACTTAACATCTTATGTCTCGCGGTGACGAGCGCTTTGTAATTCAAAGTTCTGTGTGGTGTTGCTTCTGTTTATGGGCAGGCGTGGTGCTTACCATCAGGCGAACGCCTTGCTCGTCTCGTCATTCAATAAAAAAATAATAAGGAGATAATAAACTTTACAAATATTGTTCGCAGATTTTAATCATGCCGGTTACAGCGATGTGGTAAGTATATTAACATATCGATACACTTTGTTACCTTTAAGATGTGTGTAATGTCATAACGATAGTAAAAATCGAAAAAAAGCGGCTTTTATGGCATTTCTATTTCATAAAATAAACAAATGAAATAATGAACACAGACTCCAGCTGTAGGATTGATTTTCGATGGGATTTTATAAATTCGAGAAATAGACAAAGCGGTGGTACTAACCCAGACCGCCTCTCGCATACGAGGGACCTACCACCTTGTAAATCTTTTTATAAAAAATGGTACATTTCGACATTTCATTAACCTGACTATTCCTACAACTGGGTAAATGAAACTCTATAAGTGATAAAAAAATGTAGGTCCCTTCAGATCTTACTTATCCAGGTTTCACTGTATTTCTATACTGACTTGATATAAGCATTATTTTATTTACCTGTATGACCAATAAATAGATAAAAATTTCGTTCTTTTATTCTTAAAATAAAATATCTCCCGAAGATTGCTTCAAATCTACCTAATTCTCAATAACTAACTATACCTCCAATTCTGACGCAGTAAAATCTCATAAACTCTGTAACTCCTGGAATCTTATAACATGGTGTTACGACCCCCGTAGGACCCTGGCCTAAAGACGCGTTCTTAAAGTATCAGGTGTGATTTTTTATCAATATATATTTGTTATCTTGTAGATACTCTAGGTTTTCGAAGTTGAATCCCTTTTGATCAAAAGTCGCGGGATATGATTTCTGTTTTTTTTTGCTTTAAGATTAAATATGTTTATGAGTACGAAAAACCAACGAATATGAAGCGTGTAAAACTAACAATCAAAATTTGTTTCGAAAGCAAGAAGCCGGCTGTGAAGCGAGAGGCCGCGCGTTCGACTCCCGCACTAAGGCAAATATTTGTGTGATCCAAAAGTATTTGTTTCGTATCTCGGTGTGTATTTTTTCCCAAGGCGCTGACGTCAGGCAGGCGGCCAGTCGTAAAAACTAAAAGCCAAATCTTTCTGTAACATGTGACAACAAGCATGTTGCGCCTACCCCACGTATAAGGGCAGGTGGAAGGCAGGTAGGATAAGGTTTGGAAACACTTTTTAGCTACTTCAAAAATTATAAAGCGTATTTTATTCTTTTGCTTGGTATGATCCCAGATTAGGGTCAAGGTCTTTTAACTTAGATGTTACCACTACGCTTATTCTAGAGCTTCCTCCACAGTGAGACCATTGACTGTAATATCTTTATCTAACATGCCAAGTCGACGCTTTTTTGGCTGTCCGCGAAATCGTACCCCTGAAACGGCTTTTCCTTGAGGCGTTCCGTTGCCTTAGTGTTATAAAAAAAAGTCAAATTTAAAATAAAAATATGAAAATTAAGTCTCCTAATTTTTTAAATGCTCATGCGAAATATTTTCACACAAAGCCATGGACAAATGAAAACTTAAACAAGTAAAACTCTTTATCCGACCACTAATAATGATTCGACGGTATGTAGTAGGGGATGTTTGGTCCCTTTCACCACAAAGTATGGGATTGGACGGGACACTCCGTTGTATATACAGTTTGTGAGACGAACATTGGCCTGTGGCATTCAACAGATTAAAAAACAATTATTCTTATACGACTTTCTGAGTCCCAAGTATCCAGACCTTTGATTTGACGTAATTAGGCTCAAAATGTACCTGACTTTTTTATGGTTGAGGCTGGCAAACAAGTAAGTGGGTCACCTGTGGTTATGTAATCTCCACTGTCCAAGAACCCCCATGAAATCAGAAGAACAATGGATATTGAATGAATGGAAAATAATAATAATAGATAAATAAATGGATTTGGTGTATGTAATTGCTGAGTGGATTTTGTTAATGCTATGTATACATTAGTTGATATTGATTTCTATACATAAGTTTCATTTACTTTTATACTTGTCAGCGCTATTTCAATTACTTACATGATTAATAAACTATTTCATTTCATATCGTTAAATTACTTTTATATTTAGTTATTACTTTACGCGGTACGACTGTTGTGCTGAGGTCTCGGGTTCGATCCCCAGGTCGGGTAAAAGTAATATTCGGCTTTTACAGGCCACAGTGATGTACAGTTTTTACTGTACAGGCCAATTCATCCCCTCGTCAGTCCTCAGCACATCGTCCTCGCCATTATCCCCCTTTATACATAACTGGCGATGTCCCGGCGCGCGTTTGTTCCGCTGATGTATTACGCGGTGCATCACGCCGCGTCCCTCGCGGGGCCGTCAGAGATGTGCCACCCGCGCCGTTTCGTAATCATTCGCTCTGACAACTTGCTGCTAGTTGTTTTTTGTGTTGACAATGGGTTTAGTGATTAGTGGGAGCTAGCGATGCGTGAAAGTTGCACTTGCTGTGTCGGTACGCTTTCTAATCTTGCAATACGATCATCAAATAAGCTTGCGCTTGTATCTTCGGGGGGTAGGCAGACGTATAACTAGTACTCCCATGGTTTGCCAAGGTTTCCATCCCATGTGATAAATTTTGTTATTATCTCGTGACTGAAAAACAGGGAAAACTACATACTCGTCAAAGAATTACAGCAAATACATATGAAATCCTTTTTAAGTATCCTTTTTATTTATTACATTTACTTAAACTTATAATTGCCAGACAACCCATAATAAATTCAAATGGCGATACTGATTTGTTTTACTAAATTCAATAATTTAAACTAATTTTATCTCACAGTTTTTTTGGAAAATCGGGCATGAAATATATTCCATGTACGATTTTGCAAAAAAATACAGTATTAAAATCAATTTAAACTAATGAATTTAGCAAAACAAAAACGAGTATCTCCATTTGAACTTGCTGTGGGTTGGCTCCTTTTTGCGTAAGTAGGTCCAGTTATCTTTGAAAATCTAATCAGAACCACGTATACGCCACAAAACGATCAAATAAAAATATACCCGAAGAAAAAAGTATGTTTTAAGTCGCAGCTAAAGATATCTTTGAAGCAATAAATTAGGGTTACATGCACTAATTATAAAACATTTTCTTCGGGACAAACAAACGATAAATAACGACGTATTATTTTCTTAGGTGTAACGCTACTCTATCGGATGCGACACGAGATGTACAGGATGTTTTTAGTTTGTAAATTTAACTCTCATGACGTCATATTTTACAAGGTGGTACGTCCCTCGTATGCGAGAGGCCGTCTGGGTTGGTACCACCACTTTCTCTATTTATGCCGCCAAGCAACAGTGTGTAAGCACTCTTGCGTTTCGGTTTGAAGAACATTGAAGCCAGTGCTTTGTAATTTAAAGTTCTGTGCGGTGTTGCTTCTGTTTATGGGCAGGCGTGGTGCTTAACATCAGGCGAGCGTCCGTCGCTTGCTCGTCTCTTCATTTAATCATATAAAACAATAATGAAATTACTTGTTTAGACCAGGGATTCCTAAAAGGTCGATATACAACGAGAACCGCAAAGTGATTAAATTTGTAAGTATTTTGTATCAATAGGAAAAACTAGAGATAGGATTTTTAAAGTAATTTGGCTATGGGGATCTGAGTGAACGTAATTGTTATTTGTCAATTAAAAAATAAACCTCTTATGAACTTGCATAAAAAATTAAAATAAATAATAGTGTTTGAAATGTGTTATAAAATCACCAATCAATTTACTGCAAGGCGGACATTTTCCTTTGCCTCTAGAAAAACAAAAGACAAAAACACAGCAATCTTTTAATTCCCAAATGGCAATAATTTCACGGCAATAAAACATACTCAAATATAAAAATCCACGTCCCTTGGGGGCTGTAAATAATTTTAAAAGTTTTCGAATCACCCTGTAGAGTAAGGAGGCTGTACATCATACGACACGGCGAGTTAAGGCCCCGTATTATGTGAAAGTCTCTTGGCGGGGCTCTAAGTGATTTGTCTTACAGGGACGCGGGTAGGTGAATATTATTTTGTTTTTCCCATAAATATGATAGAGGTGGGACGAATAATTCTGATTTTTAAGAATTGATTTTTATGCGACAGGATCGTGTGGGAGACCATGATGCATATATATTTTTATTTATTACACGCGCGTGTTTGTATTTTTATTTAATTGAATGACAAGACAAGCAAGTCGCTCACCTGATGATAAGCTCTACGCCTGTCTATAAACAGAAGCAACACCACACAGAACTTTGAATTACAAAGCACTGCACGGCACTGAACTGCGCTCTTCACCCCGAGACAAGATGTTAAGTCTCATAATGCCCAGTAATTTCACTAAGTTTCTTAAGCTACTTTATCCGTCACATAAATGACGATCTTAATAAATATCACACCGACATTTCTTTTACTTTGTCGGTGATGTAAATGAAACAACACTAAAGAAAATTGTATGCGAATGAAAAATGTCCGCCGCTTTATTTAAACGAAATGTATTACATTTTATTATTATAACAGAATTACGTCAGTTGTATTTGTTTTGAAACATTTCCAAAGAGACTCGTGGTTTATGGACGATTCCTGTATTCAATTTGCAGATAGATTTGCTTACTATCGGTAATGTTTTGACAGATCTTACACACATAACAAAACTTACCGTAACGTACAGACGGCTCGCACTGATAATACTGGCAACAATCCAGGAAGCTGGATTCTCGGGACTATAACACTTGCGCTTAACTTGTTTCGCACTTTAAATATAGGATTGGATAAGAAGTTTAACAAAATTTAGAGCAGTCAAATTAACACTGATATGTTAGATAATTAACATAAATAACGAATTTTAATACGCAAATGCAAAACAATATAACACGTGCATGGATAAAACACGTTTATGACACATTTTCCAAAGGCTTCATTGTACTCAGGTGCAAAGACGTGATAGCATACTTGTAATAATCTCATTCACTCGCAGGCTAAATCCTATTTATGAATATGTTTGTCTTTTTTTATTGTCTCTGTTTCGTTTCACTTCAAAACGTAGTTTGTCCTATTACTTAGCCCTCAGACATTTCAATTCATCATCCGACAAGGACTGCAATAGCTAATCTTAAACACGAATCCATTACCGAAAGCACAAACTTCTTGCGCCGAGGCCCCACGAAACCATAATAACAACGGAGCGTATACAAAGACACGACAAAAGCCCGGTCCGTCTGTCTGTCCAGAACAATAGGGATCCCGCGGGCGGCATGGCAGCTAGATTAAAAATACCGCAACTATGAGTTATTATTTGCTGTATCTATATATCTGCGTGCGTCAGAAACTGAACCAGTGAATGAAGTGCATGTTGGAAAGTGTTTGACCGAATCCGTGAATATTTAAGTCAATAGTAAAATAAATACATTGTGCATTACTAGATAGTTGGAAAAAAGGAAATGAATGAAATGGACAAAACCAGCGATGGCACCGACTGTCGAGACGAAAGTCGCGAGTTCGATAACAGCCCCAACAGCAAACACCTCTGACGTTTCTAAGTTACCTGTGTATTAATTGTTAATTATCGCTTGCTTTAACAATGAAGGAAACATCATAAGGAAACCTGCATACCTGAGAAGTCATAAGTATTCCGAGAGTATGTGAAGTCTGCTAACCCGTATTAGGCCAGCGTGGTGGATTAAGGCCTAACCCCTCTCATTCAGTAGAGGAGGCCCGTGCCCAGCAGTGGCAATGGCTGGTCTCTCGTGTGCGTCAATTTAGGTGGGGTACCGCTTTATCTATCTTACCATCGACTGAGTGTTCCGAAGGGAAGGACATTAAGCCAGTTAAATTACTGAGTAAAGAGATTTAACATATTATAACTAAGTGACGGGTGCAGAGACATGCAGTACTTTATAATTTAATGTTCTGGGTGGAATTGCTACTGTCTATGAGGCTCATGCTCATAGTATGAGCAGGCATGGCGCTTACCATCAGCTAATCGATCTGTTCGTGGAATCATTTAGGAAAAAAACAATAGACAAAACAAGTAAAACCAATATTTTTGGACAGTTTTATGAATCTATACAGATTTTCACCACAATTCAAAAAAACATGCAATAGAAAATGAAATGGAATGTTTCATCATACAAAGATGAACAGGCGTACATTTTGTTCCTTAAAGAGATCTTTTGTATCGCACAATTGTTGATCGAACATTGTGAACTATCCTTCCACGCCAAGAAGCATATTCACGTTTGCATATTACAAGAGTTGGTAGAGATTGTTGGCGCTTTTATCTAACAATGATTGCTTCAACATTTTGTAAATTATCATAGCTGAAGTATAAGTAAAGGAACAAGTGCAGTGGCAGCAAAAACGTTTAAGGTGCTCCGACAATAATTGCTGTCGAATCCGGTTTTAGAATATCTCTTCTCTTGATCTTATCTTCTTTGTTTTCATTAGCTTTGTCTATGTCTTTACGTGGACCACGATCTCCTTATTCTACACCAGTCATCCAATATACTCCGTTCCTAGCCCTGTCTTCTATTATGTTATCTTTCTGTCTTTGTATTTAGCTGGAAAACGATCCCCTTCCGTCTTTTAATAACCCCTCGACAAGTCATTATGTCTTTACCTGACGTCCCGTGGCATTCTAAAAGTCCTGTGCCGTTAATTATATTATCTAGCTTTTACTTTTCGACTGTCATAAATGCTTTTTATACGACTATATTTAATATAATCAATAATGATGTTTTAATTAATTTTTCAGTGAATTACACCTTTTTTATTACACTAAATGACGTGGCGTTCAAGTCGCTTGCCTGATGGTAATGACCACGCTTGTTTATAAACAGTAACAACATGACTTAGAACATTAAATTTCCAAGTTCTTCATGTTACTGCACTGCGCGTGTCATCCCGTCATAGGATGTTAACTAACGTACTACGCTACGTTATCAATTCTACTACAATCGTAAACAGTAAAAACTCTGATACACACCAAGATGGAACAAAAAACGAGGTCCAAACTGATAAAGGTTCAGCAGACCCTGAAGTGGCGACAAAGCACAAAGCGCCCGCCGGTGTATAAAAACATAAAATATTTCCATTCACAGAGGTAGTATTCGTGGACCGGCTACGTAGTGGGACAATCAGCGAGCAGAATCAAGGAGACTGAGTGCACGTCACTTACATTATCTTAATTTTCAAACTGATCTGTATGTTAGGGTGATAAAGTAATTTTATGAACGTAGAGCTGTTTTTTATGTGCTTCGACAATCTTCGTTTATTAATAAATTAGTACCAATTTGCAACCATTATTATTTTTGACTAGTGTTATCATTTTAAATTCGATTTGAAAGTTTTGTGAAAAATTATTTTATTTTAAAATTATCAGTGTTAAGTACATATATGGTGTGTAAATTCCAACTCAATAACACCATCGTGACGACTGAGCTGTTATCCGTTGAGGAGTTTCATTCTTTTACGCCGTAATCCATTTTCTGACATTAACCAAATTTATATGGGACTACATCGCAGTTAAACTCTATGGAATGATTTGTTTTCGACAAAATCGGTCCACAATTGGCGGAGAAATCGATGTACATACATAAAAAATCAAAAAAAGAATCTTTTTTGAAGTATAAGTAGGAAAAAATATAATATACTTCATTGAATGGAGAAGTGTCTGCTCTTTTAGCGTCTATAAAAATCAATACGAAGATTACTACATGCACCTGTCTTATATAACTACAAATGTAATTAATTTTCGATAAAAATTGTTGATCATAAAACAAAATTAGATCCACTGGCTCTTAGACAGCGAACATTAAAATGAACCAGTGAAAAAAAAACAAGTTTTCGGTCGCGCCAGACATGCTTTTATTTAACCATTGTAGACTCTTAAAAATACTTGCCTATATTACTTTTTAAATAACCCGAACAGCATAATGTCGACCCGTCTGTCTGTACATTGTTGGTACACCAACCTCCTTCATCTTCGATCGTGTAGACTCTCATCAGATGTTTATTAGGCTAATAAGAATAGGGATATCAATGACCTGGAACTATCAAATACTATTGATTTAAGTCGGTTAAAAGTACAATTAATTGCGGACGATTTTAAATCCCCTGAATAATTACTATCTACCCGATAACGTAAGAGTCTGGGTTGGTACCACCGCTTCGTCTATTTCTGCCGCCAAGCAACAGTGTGTAAGCACTGTTGTGTTTCGGTTTGAAGGACATTGAAGCCAATAAAATTACTGGGCATTATGAGACTTAACATGTTATATCTCGGGGTGACGAGCGCATTTCTGTGCCATGCAGTGCTTTATAATTCAAAGTTTTGTGTGGTGTTGCTTCTGTTTATGGGCAGGCGTGGCTCTTACCATCAGGCGAGCGCCTTGCTCGTTTCGTCATTCGATCAAATAAAAAAAAGTTTTTTTTTAATTCGGCGCCTAATATACACACTACCCGAAATTTTGAAGTATAAAAGAATGCATAGCACTGCCTGCGCTCGTCAGCTTTGTCTGAGTTACATCTCACAATACCCTGTAGTTTCATTAGTTTTAATGCCCTTTCTTCCCATACTAACCGCAACGCAACGGTGCCTATACACTGGTGGCTTACCATAAGGCGAGCGACTTGCTCGTCTCGTCATTCGATGAAATAAAACATGAAGCGCAGCACATCAGTCGTTCCGCGTATGCAATACAACTGCGCCATACGCAGTCGAATGTCTGTACACTTGTTGCATTTCTACATTGTGCTTTTACACATAAAATCATCCCGAGTTCCTCACATTTATTAACACACTAGCTGTTACCCGCGACTTCGTCCGCGTGGTATTGAACAAAAAAGCTATTGTTCAGTTCGCAGAGTTTACTTTTTAAGTTAATTTTTTTTCGTGAGATCCTATTTTTTTCCTAAAACTATTTTTTTTTCTAAAATAAAAGTAAGTAAGTACTCTTAAGTTACTCTTTGTTACATTAGCTGCCAGTGAAAGTCTCGTCAAAATCGGTCCAGCCATTTCAGCCGAAGCAAACAGACAGACAGACAAAATTGTAAAAAAAATGTTTTGGTATATGTACCAGAATACATCCAAATGCACTTAGTAAAAAGCGGTTATTTTAATATTACAAACAGACACTCCAATTTTATATATTTGTATAGATGAATCGTTACATACAAGCAATAATTTAATTACAAAACTATTTCTACACAAAGTTGTTTACTGTTTGCAATAATTAATTAAACGATTAATCCCTTCGTACCAGTCTCCAAGTTCGTAAATATCCGAATGAGCGGCGATAGAGGTACGCACATTAAAGACGCATTTACACGGAGGGTTTCTCGTAACGCGTAAGCGAGACTTTTTTTATTATATTTTGAGTGGTAGAGCCACGCTGTAGATAGTTTTATCTACAGCACGAATGGGCTGGGTGGTTACCACTGTCTTACAGAAAACCGACGTAAAGTAGCGGCTTGCTGTTGCGTTTCGTACGGTAAGACATCCGGAGGCTCAAATACCCTACCCTTCCTAATTCGTTAATTATACCTTCCCCTTAAGGTCGGCAACGCGCCTACTTACCATCAGGTGACCCACTAGCTCGTTTGCTAGTCTTTATTTTTATCCAAGCACGGCAAAGTGACTTCACTAAACCTGATGGTAAGCGTAGTGAAGTCAAAAAAACCAGCGACCACGAACAAACAATGAGTTTATCGGTGCTCACCAGAGTCATGCCGGCCTGTATAAATGCTTCTTCCTTCTTCAGAGGGGGAAGGAGCAGATCGAGGGGTCTGCGACAAGACAGGCGGATGACCGATGCAGGCACACGGAAGTATGTACCCCTATACCCACCCCAACCAACCATCAAGTCCTAGTAGTAGTATAGATAGTAACCACCGTACTCATTATGAAAAATCTCCCAGTCTCGTTCCGATACACTCATTTTCCATGACGTCACATGATAAATTGTCCAAAAAAATATTTCCTAGAAACCAAACATATCTAATATGTTCAAATGTTATGATTTATCGATCAGCCGACTGATGCACGGATTTGTTTAGATATCGATCTCTGATCCTATCTGGGTTTAAAGTATATATTCAAATTAGTGTTCGTGTAGATAAGGATAGGCAGGCGCCGAGTCTGTCGCCAGGCGCTAATTGTAATCGCAGTAATCATCGCGGATTTTAAATTATAAATATTTACATAGTATAAAATGAAGTCGTTTCTGCTGTCTGTTCGCGTAGATCTTTTACTATTCAACGGATTTTAATGCAGTTTTCAGCAATAGAGTGTTTCATGAGGAAGGTTTATATGTATGACACGGGGAGCAGGGCAGTAACATGCAGGTGAAACTGTGAGGGACAGCTAGTTTATATTTTTTTCGAATTTAAGTGTGTAACGTAATAATGTGACTAGCTTCATTCAATTTTGGTAAAACATTCTCGGTGAAGTCTAATATAACTGACTCATTCTCCAGTTACGATTTACACGACTTTTTCATTAATCGCTTTTAAATCTATTTTTCTTACAGCAACGACTGAGAAACGAGCAACTGGGTCACCTGATACTAAGTGATCTCACCGTTTATGAACGCCTCAAATACTAAAAGAATCATGGTGCGTTTCTGACCTTATAGAAACAGGATGGCTTTCAAGAATATTTGGGTCTCCGGAAATCTCAGTGGAGATCACTTACCATCAAGTGACCCACTTGCTCGTTTGCCGTCCTATGCTATAAAAAGATCAGTCTACAGCGACGCTCTATCACTTACAAGCCAACAAAAAACAGCACCATAATATTAATATCAATCAACAAATTCACGCTGGTATTCCGATCTACATCTCAACCGAGACCTCTTCCCTCCTTCATCATCCGGTCCCTGTTCTGGAAGGAACAATCATTCACAACCTTGCAATATCAATCCTATTCCTCAGAGGGCTTGACTCTATACGTTGGTCTTCCATCCCTCTCCCTCTGTAGGGGTGTGAGCGAGAGACGGTTTGATTTAGAAACGCGCACGTCACATGTTACTAATGATCCTTTAATATTGTCGCATGTTAAGGGTACGTTGCTTCGGAAATTAAGAAACTAAATAATACTAGCCGTGTATTATACACGTCCTACTGCTGGGCATGGGCCTTCCCTACTTATGAGACAGGTTAGGCCTTAGTTCACCACGCTGGCCTAATGAGGGTTTGTAGACTTAACACACCTTCAAAATCCTTTTGGAGAAATTCTCTACAGGTTTCTTTCCGATGTTTCGTTTACCGTTATAGCAATCTAATTGACAAAGAATACACGCGTAACTTAAATAGTGAGAGGTGCAGGCTCTTGATGCTCTTCGAACCTGTGAGTTTACTCTCGACAGTCCGTACCACTCGTCGCTGAACTATCGCTGGTAGAAATCCATTAATGCAGGCAAAAAGTGCCTTCAGTAAGGATCTGACGTATAACTAGATTTTTTTATAGCATAGGCCGGCAAACGAGCAAGAAGGTGGAGATCATTTACCATCAGGTGAGCCACTTGCTCGTTTGCCAGTCTATGCAATACAAAAACGGTACTCAAATCTCTCTAACTTAAGTTCTATATTAATAAATAAATAAATAAATACACCCAACAGTCACATACATAGTCCTGAACCCACAGTAAGATACGAGTCTTGTGTCGTGGGTATTAGGATCTACGAGAGACTTTCGGTCTCACAGCACCCAGACTCCGAAACAAATATTTGTGGATCACACAAACATTTGTTCCGGTGCGGGGATCGAACCCGCGGCCTCTCGCTTCACAGCTGGCTACTCGCCCGCTGCGCCACGGAGGCTGTCAAATAATAACTAAGTTACAAGGCTACCCCTTAATAACAACGGCACAAGTTCAGCTCAATATGTTTATAGTATTCAAGTTTTAATTCGCCAAGTTTCGGGTCAACAATCTGATTGTTCAACTTACTTCATATACGATGAAATTTATTGAAATTAAATTATTTCAACAAATTTCTGGGTAGGGTATGTGACATTCATAAGACCGTATTTTCAATAATATTTGAATGGAATGAAATAGTTTATAAATCGTGTAGGCAATTAAAATAGCGCCTTTGACAAGTCAGTACAAAAGTAAAAGAAACTTATATATAGAAATCAATATCATGGTGCTGCTGATGGTAGGATATACATATCCGCCCGGATAGCGACCACTGTACACATGGTGTTAAAACCTGCCATAGTGGTTCACACGCTTTGTGGATCACGTTCCGAGATCAGCCAGTGTATATCCGGTTCTCCCGAGAGGCTTGCGACATGACTTGATGGTTGGTCGGGGTGGGTATAGGGGTACATACATGTATCACTGTGCTGCATCGGTCATTCGCCTGTCCGCATCGCAGACCCTCGATCTGCTTCTTTCTTTCTTTTCATAAACAGAAGTAACACCCCGACACTTAAGATGTTAAGTCTCATAATGCCCAGTAATTTCACTGGCTTCAATGACCTTCAAACCGAGAAACACAACAGTGCCTACACACTGTTGCTTGGCGGCAGAAATAAACAAATCGGTGGTAACAACCCAGACGGACTCTTGCATACGAGGGTACCTCTTGAGTGGTAGAGCCACGCTGTAGACAGTTTTGCCTACAGCATGAATGGGCCGGCTCGACCGGGTCGTTACCACTGTCTCACAGAAAACTGACGTAAAGTAGCGGCGTGCTGCTGCGTTTCGTACGGTGAGTGAGATATCCGGAGGCCCAAATGCCCCTCCCCTTCCTAATCCCTAATTATCCCTTTCCTTTAAGGTCGCCAACGCGCCATTCTTCTGGTATTGTGGGCGTTCATGGGCGGTGGAGATCACTTACCATCAGATGACCCACTTGATCGTTTGCCGGTCTATGCTATAAAAAAAAAAAGAACCTACCACCTTGTAAAACTGCTGTACGTCCACAATACTAGAACAATCTGCCTAATAAGGCACAGTCAAAAATCAATATAAAACAATGTTCATTGCTTACGGGTTTTATTAAGAAATATTCTACAACTCGTTGGACTACAAAGTGTGCTGCGAAATTAGTTAGGTCGGTACACCTGGGCACTTTTAAATAAACCCTTTAGACATATTTATTGTCCGGGGTTAATACACAAAACGGGGCCAAAATGTACCCCCACTCAACTAATGGCTGCATTAATTACAAAGCAATTTGGCACCAAGAAAACGTTCTATTTTATTCATTTTATTGCGTTTAAAGTTGGCTATATATTGGGTTAATTGTGATGGGTCTTGACAAGCGACGGGATATTGAAATAAAGAGTTCTTGAGAACGTAAAATTGCCAGCCGCCGGATGGTTTACCGTTTGTCCAGACTTTCAGAGGCCGCAACAATTTGTTGAAAGCTTCATTGGTGAAGTGGTTATATGGACTACGCACCGTGAGGTCTAGGGGTCAATTTTAAGTTGGTCATTTTATCTAATTGGAAACCCGCTCCGCATGTATATACAACTAGTTGTTACCCGCGACTTCCTCCGCGTGGTATTTAACAAAATATTTGAATCGAATATTATTAAATTTTTCATTGGTTTTAATTTTTTTCGTGAGATCCAATTTTTTTCTAAAACATTATTTTTTCTAAAATAAAAGTAGCCTAAGTTACTCCTTGTTACATCAGCTATCTACCAGTAAAAGTTCCGTCAAAATCGGTCCAACCATTTCAGAGATTAGCCGAACAGACAGACAATAATTGAAAAAAAAAATGTTTTGGTATATGTACCGTGTATACATCCAAAAGCACTTAGTAAAAAGCGGTTATTTTAATATTACAAACAGACACTCCAATTTTATAGATGTATAGATATGTTACAGAAAGTTTTGGTCATATTTAAGGGTCCCTACAATATATCTGACAGTATTTCTGTACCAGATCTTGTCTAGTCTAAACATCCTAAAATTTAACGCCAATTTTAATTAATCTTTTATTAAGATCAATAAAATCAATCACATCATCATTAGTTAAGTGAAGTGTGTGAGACAAAATCTCAGCTGTTTATCATTCATCAAAAAATGTCTAAACATACAGACATACATAAGTTGACCCTTTTAACAGAAGGAATAGGCAGAGGTGCAATTACTGCTGCACACACGTATTGTATAGTTTATTTCCGTCTCATGATGTGATAGGAGGCGAGACTTTCACCATACCGGGCACAAATTCTATGATTATTCGAATAAACTCAAACACAATGTTGACGAGACCAAATAAAATTTTAGTGCTTTTAGTCATGTTTAGAGGGTTCACCTCATTGGTCAATGACAATGTATTTAAGCTGGGGACTTGGGTTCAAATTCTAACATTCACAACTTACGGGGGATTAGAACTTGTGCCAAATGTGGCAATAGGCACGCCACGTATCACATCATGGGATGGAAATAAGCTTAGCGAACAATGATTATGTCCACTGTGTTAGAAGGCTAACAGCTGTGTTTTTTTTATTCAGGTAAGTGTCGATGAAAACGGCAAATCAGATTTATCAAACGTATTGAACTTCGAGAGTATGAGTGATTACCAAAGCAATGATAAATTGAAAGGTAGAAAAAAATATAATTATATGATTTAAAGATTTAAAGGTCAGTCTGGAAATCTTTGGGGGAGGCCTATGTTCAGCAGTGGACGTCCTGTAGCTGGCTGATGATGATTTAAAGAGACACGTACAGCAATCGCAAAGATATCTTTTTTTAACCATTTATATTTTTACAGAGTTCTTCAAAAAATTAATTGAAACTGATGCCCAGATACGTCTTTTAAAAAAAGGCATGCGCTATCGACGATTTTCGACTGCTGAAAGCGAAAAGACACTGAACAATTTGTTAGAAAGATCAAAGAGATCACTAAAAAGTAATAACACAAAGGTTGACAAGAAAAAACAAGAATACATTGGCAAAGAAAAGGATGTTCTTAAGAAACGCTTCCATCGCCCAATTTATGTTATAAAACGAGGTAATTCTAAAAATGCCAGAAATAAAAGGTTTTCTAACAACAGTGAACCTACAGGGTTCTTCATTGAAAAGAAAAAGGTATTGGTTCAATACATGCCATTTGCAGAAACTAAAAAGATACCCAAATGTTCACACACACCCAAAGACTCAAAGTCCCACGAAACCCTGCTGAAGCACCCATTTTATAAAAATACCCAAAGACTAGATGAAATGTTAGACCAATTTGTAGCCAAAAACTTACATGAAATTATGGTGGAACCATATGATTTAGATCTTTTGATGAAAAAGAAAAAAGAGAAGTGCAAACACCCACAAACTCTTAAAGACTTGAAATCAAGTTCGTCTAAGACTGAAAAAGTGAAAGGAAAGACACAACAAAATGATGAAAAGATAGATGAACAAAAAATCAGTGAAGAGGCGATAAAGAATCTGTTACAGCCGTTGGATACGCCAAAACTGCTTGACAAAAAAGCTAAAACATTGGAAGCAAATAAACCTAAGGATATAACCGAAGATGAGGCATCTAGTGAAAATTATGATATAATTTTGAGCATATCAACTATTTTGTAAGTACTCGTATCAATCTTCTAACCTTTAAATCAATAAAGTAAATGAATTATCCAGTATTAGGAGACACATATAAGCCAAAATAATAAACTTTTACAGAAGCCCAGATCTAAACTTAGTTACAACCGCAAACCCAATTGGAAGACTACACGCTTTGCGCAAGCTGATGCAGGTGGATGAAGAAGACGAAGAAAATATCGGCTTTGAAGATCTGAACGAGGTTCTGGCTGAAGATATAGAGACTCATGACGAAAAGGACTCGCTTGAGAGAAAAAAAAGGGACGTAAGTGAGAATAAGTTTGGTGTAGTCGTTATAACAATAATTAAACGCGTGGGCGTGTAGAAAGATTATATCTCAACTCAACTTCAACTTGTCATAGAGGACGATTCTGAAGAATTCACCTCAGCGTATGCCGTAGTGCATGTGTCAAATTATTGAATTTAATGAAAAAAGAAAGAAAGTACCAAAAAGAGTACCAATATAATAAAGTAATTGACTTGAGAATTGTTGATCCTAACGATTAAGTAAATTGTTAAGTATAATTCGTAGAGATCTAACTCGATTCATTTAACTTTAATTAATCGTAATATGAAAATAACATTGTTTTCATTATTCACTTAATAGCGTAAGGCCAACAAACTAACAACTGGGTTACTTGATGGTCAGTGCTCTTCATCGAAGAAGGATCACTATTCTGGTTGGATTTTTTTACTTTAAGTTCCTTTCACTCGCACATAGCCAACTCAGACCCTTCTTGTCTAACATAACACAAAAAACGGGGGGAATGGCGAGCGCAGGAAGCAAATATGGAGATCATATGACACATTTTACGCTTATGAAATAACCATTTTAAACATTATGAGTATTAAATTTAAGTTAATTTATTTCTGATAATTTGGTTTCAATTTGTTTAAATAAGCCATTTTTATCTTTTATCAACATCAAATCTTAGTTTTAATAAACCTCATTAGACAAGTACAATTTTATTTTAAAAAGTATCTCATATTATATTGTTTTTGTTATTTGTTCAAATTAGCTCCTTTCTTACATTAATAGCAATAAATCGCTATTTACAGTAGATACAATAATGAATTATATCATTATAAAATCTACTTAATACCGACATTATTTAAAAAAATTTGGTCACTCATGTATTCATACATTTTTTTTATACCCAAGAGGTTTAAACATTGTTTAAAAATAAAATTTTGCTAATTTTTCTAAAGAAATGGTTTTGAATGTTTATTTTTTTTAAAAGTGCAATAGCTTGTCATACTATTGACTATCTATCTATTAGTATAGTTAGTGTATAATAATAAAACAACAAAAAACCGATGGATTTACTTCATTTCTGGTCGTAGTGTCCAAGAAAGTAAAATAAACCAAAAAAATTACGACTTTTAAAAAAAAATACGTACCTCAGGTACTACTTACGTTATATTTTTTTTCGTATTTTTCTCTGAACGGCCATTCGTTCTGCTATAAGACATTTCAAGGTTATCCATTAATTACTGGACACCCTGTATATTTAGTAACTTCAGGCTAGCATATTTTTGCCGACCATCGACAGACATCATTTCTCTTCATCACAATTATATTTGGACTGCACTGTACTGACCATAAGGTGCAGTGTGGTGTATAGCACTGTACTTTGTTTTACTGGAAAACAAATCATACACATCATCATCAAATAAATCATATTATACCTGAATACATTTTTTTTATTCAGGAGTTGACACCAATACCACAACTACATATTATACCAAACCCACCAGGCGTCGCGAATCCGAACTGGAAAAGTGGCATGCCTTTATATCCTGATGAAATTAACTCCATGATAAAACAGGCAGCCCTAAATGCTAACAAACTAGTCTATCTGCAGAATAAGGAGACTAAAGACGTACTATTACCTAAGGATGCGTCTTCAGAAGCAGAAGACCAGAACGATGTCCAGTACATAGAAGAGTATTTTAATAATAAATATAATAGGCTGGTTAATATGGCGCAAGCGTATAGTGATTATGGAGTGCTGAATGGTAAACGGAATGGCGTAGGGACTGAGAAAGCAGGTGATAAGAAGATATTGGAGCATAGAGTGAAATTATCTGTAGATGGAGCGCTTCTCGACAATGGACTCTTTGGAAGGCTAAAAAAACGTATGTTAAAATTGCATGTGTTTGTACACACACTACAAATATTTTAAAAATTATAAATCGTTACATACAGTTTTGTTATTAGAGATTTTTGTGAACTTTTTATTACATATTTGTACTAAGCTAATTATCATTAGTTTATGTAATCGGTCTAATACTATGGTATGAGAGGGTACGATATTCCAGAAAAATACAGTAATAAATGTTTTTACTTCTTTAGGCACCCGACCTTCAGAAGGCATACGGTTTGAACTTCGGCCAACCGCCCCATCTACGGGCCGTGAGGTTACACCTTTAGGAATGTCCAAGTTCTTGCAAAAACATCTTAAATTTTCCCCTGAAAGCGGCCAGCCACCAAACGCCCCAGCAAGCAGTATGCTGTCATCAACTGAAATGGAATTCTTATACTCACCTACTAAATATGAAAAGCCCGTGGAATACGAGACAAAAAAGAAACTAAATAATGAGGAGGATGACGGGTTTAAGTTTAGTTTTCATAAAGGCCAAAGGTCATTGAAGTCATATAATGATAATAATGATTTGAATGATACCGACGATGTCGATGAAATTGTTGATATTATAATCGAAGGAGAAACGGGTGTCTCATTATTGAATAATTTAAAATCTACGACACTAAGACACATAAACAGTAGTAATGAATATGAAGATAAATTGTATGCAAAAAGAGATATAAAAGGTAACTACTTGCATAAATATGAATGAACGAAACAAAAGGATAATAATTATATTAATAATAGTCATTTTATGTTATAGCTAAACAGAACGATAAAGCTAAAGAAAGTGATAATACTACCAAATTAAAAAACTTTACAGAAGGTAAAAGTAATTTTAGTTCTAATACTGTCAATTCTTTAACAGTTAATAATGAACCAAAAGCAGTAAATGAACCTATATAAATATCTTCCATAACAACAGGAAATGCTACCGACGTCCACAATATGTATGCGAACGGAACAGTGTTCAATACAACTGAAATATCTGGTGATAAAGGAGTGGATTTAAAAGATATTCTTATATTCTTCACTAATTTAATTGATTCCTTGAAATATTTTGACTTACCATCTAAGCTAAATGCCAGGTCAGTGCAATATTTAATAGTTAAATTTAGATGTTTTATGTTTTTTTTTTTCTTTAAATATAATCTATTACAAGAGGTCGAGAGAAAAATCTTTTCTTATTTTGTATGTATGACGTTGCAGTCCAATCTCTGGTTGAACTGTCAGTTCCTGGCTAGTTATAATACTTAGTACTGTGCTCGAAAGCCCCGCTATTAACTTTGGTAATATGTATATGAGGAAAAAGTCACGAATAAAAATAGTAGTAAGTTTAACTGTTACTGTGCTTATGAAATTTAGTCAAAATCGATTTTCATTAGAAACACACTCTAAATAACTTGTGAACCACGTATTTTCGGAAAACATACATGGAGTTTCAATCCATCGTTCAGTCAGCAAGTATCGAGGTCCCCTATGGACCCCCTTCCGTTGACCCGCCAATCGTGTTACACCCTGTGTAGAAGATATACTAAAAGAAATTTAAAAATCTTTTCTAATAGTTCGAACTCAACTATAATGGAAAGAAAAGATAAAGACAATGCCAGCAATGATAATACTTTGCAAGCTTTAGATCCAGTGCATAATTCAAAGATGTTCGAAAACGTCGGTCACAGATCGAGAATGTTGTTGTCCGTGGACAATATAACAATAGATAATGCAGAAGAACAAAACCTAAGAGTAAATGGTAATGTTAATTTTTAATTGTTTCTTATATTTCACTTAGTCTATACTTTAGTATTACGATCACATAAAATATAGCGCTTCGATAAATAAGATTATCATATTTCAGAATCTAATAAAATAACTAAAACAATAAATTCTTCTACAATCAAGAAAGGAAACACTACAGAGCTAAAAAGATATGAAAATATACCTACGTCTGCTACTGAAAGAGGTAAAGAATTAAAAAATAAAACGTTAGTGAAAAGAAGTGTAGACGATTCTAATCTTATATTTTGGAATGATATTTATGATGATGAATATGGAGTGAGAATCGAACCAGAAGAGACTGTGAGAGATAAACATTCAGTACCTAAAGCTCATGGTACATGGTTCAAGGACAAACTACGAAAACTGACTGCTAACCTGCGGAAGAAATCTGAAAAAAGAACAACGAAAGGAAGAATTTTGAGAAATACTCCGCGTATTGGGTGAGGAATCATAGAAGTAAAACAATTTGGAACGATAAATCAACATATTAATAATGCGTTTGTTTTTCATAGAAATTCGTCTAGTCGTAAAGGGAGAAGTATCGGCAGACTCGAGAAAAGGGACCTAAAATTAGTCGAAAGTGTAAGTCTAATTTTAAAATAACATCCCACAATAATGATTAAAGCTCATCATATAAATTGAGTTCTGGGACTTAGTATATGAAAAACAACGTACATCGGGGCGTATAACAGCCTTTATACGGAAAGGAAGCGGTATAATACATAGGGCGCACTGGATGTACTATTTTAGTTGTATTATTCTCAACTATAATTTTGTTCAGTAAATGTTAAATTCTATATCAAAACAGGATGAATTTCAACCGGATCGAAGCTTCGCAGCTCTCAACGCTAATATGAAAGAAGTTTGTAAAAAGGCGGCCAGGGCTGTGCAACAGGCGAAGAATTTGGAAGGTAACTTAATTAAGTACCTAACTTTGTATAAAACTGACTGCACTTGATATTCATGTCTACAGGAAACTGACGTACAGTGATAATTTGCTGTTTCGTTTCATGTGGTGACTGAAATTTTCAGAGACCCATAAAATATTTCCATTCCTTCCCAATCCCGACTCTGTCTTTTAAAAGTCAGTAACGTGTTCAAACGGCGTATTTTTTATAGCATCAAACGGCAAACGAGCAAGTGGGTCACCTAATGGTAAGTGGTCTGTCCCTCCTATGGACCAAACAATACCAAAAAATCATGGGCGCGTTGTCGACTTTAGAGTAAAGGGATAAATAAGATTAGAATTGGGAGGGGGAATTAGGCTTCTGTATAACTCACTCACCATACAAAATGCCTAAATGCGTTAGTATTCTGTGATCACGCGGGTGAGTTTAAGCTATAGATAAGACTATCTACAGCGTGGTTATAGTAATCAAATATGTCAATCGAGTTTATTAGTCAGTTTATGGACAGTGCATGTACGATTAGGTGACTAATTTAATCGATTTTTGAATTTCCAATATCAAATAATAACCTTGACTTTGATGGTGTAGTAACTTTTCTATTCCATCACATCCAGCGAGTTATAAATTGTATTGTAATCTTGGCCATATTTTAATCAAACCGTTCTTCACCCATCGTCAGTAAAAGAGGACACGAAAGAATCTGCAGCATCTACGACACTGATGCAACAATTAGTGAAGCTTATGACAGATCTTGTTGATTACCAGGTCCAGCAGAAGACGTGTATGCGTAAGTAGAGGTAGTAAACTATTAGGATGTAGAATAATAAATAACCACATACCTCGTCAATAACATAAGCCCACTACATAAAAATAATTGTCCACATATATTACTGCAGTTTTTCTCTCTTCCTCTCCAATAGTTTTGAATCTTAGATTTAAGATTCAAAACATGACGTTGGCTTTTCAGGATTATCGTTACTGGCGTTTTTGAGTTATCAAAATTGGCGTGTCTCATGTTACTTTATCTAAAACTAAGAGAACGTGTCTCATCGGAGCGAGGTATTTCATTTTCTAATGGAAGTGCCCATTACAGAATTACCACCAGACCTTCAAAATTTCTTAGAATGGTTAACGGGACCCAATCAGGAAGATGGCCAAGATACTAGCTATAAGAGAGATTTTCAAGAAGAATTCATGACTGACTTGGATATGATTGGCAATGACGGTAGGATCTGTCGGCAAAATATTAATTAGAAATGTAAAAATAGACATGTCCTAGAATACAAGCTTTTAATATAAGAGGATATTTAGGATCGCCTACTGCCACAAAGTGTAAACTAAAAAACTAACTTCTTAAAACTAATTATCACACAAGATCTGCTGACCTTATTTTCCGATACACCCAGAGGCTTTTTGAACATTAATCGAATGAAATAATAAAGTTTACATAAAGAATTAACTTCTTTAACATATATTTTTTGGAGTAGATAAAAGATTTAAGATTTAAAGAAGAAACACTTATGATTAACATTTGACTAATAGGGTTTAAAAAATGTTTGAGCAATTTTATAATGTAAAAACTGCCGCCAATGAGTCGTGTGGGACTCCGATTCGGTTCGAGCTCCGAGTAAAATCTAGTCTTACAAAATAGAAATTATTACGAAAGGAAACAGTTAAGTGTTCCTTACAATTTCACAGATATTGCATCGTTCGCAGACAGATCTACTAATCATTATTTGAGCATGGAAATGACACCGACTACAAGTGAGAGGGAGAAGATCCCCGAAAAGAGGTCTGATTGCTTCGGCACCCTACGTGCTGTGCAAGATCTAATACTAAAGTATGATGAGCTAAGCGATGAGGAAAAGGTTAGACTTCTGATCCTCATCACCTACTTGGATCATGATAAGTGATCATAGGATCTAGGAGCTCCGGCAATTTGACTGATTACGCTATTTGAGTCAATCCAGCGTGTTGTAGGCAAAGCTGTGTACAGCGTTGCTTTACTAGATAAAATAGAGTCCTTAAAGTAGTCTAATCGAAAAAAACGACTCAATACTCCTGCAACTACTGCCGAATACTACTTAGTAGTGTTACTTACGTTCCAGGTAAAAATGGCCGATATCAAGGAATATCTGGACAATCAACTGGATTACTTGGAAAAGTACATAGTTTCCATTGATTTACTAAACGTAAGTTAATTACTATTTGTTCCATTGTAAGCTTAAAAATTGGCCTCCAAATTAAATTTATTTTATTTTTATAGAAACAGAAAAGAGATTTTGCCATAAGGTTCAAAAGGAACATCGAAAGAAACAATGAGAAACATAAAGTAATTAAGAAAGGAAAATTTAAGCAAAGAATTAAGAATATTTTTAAATACAACAAAAAGCACAAAAATACCACTAAAGCTAGCTTCACACAAGAAGCAAAGCCAAAACCAAAGCATAAAGTAAAAAGTTACTTCGCACCAAAACTTGAAAAAAAAATGGATCCAAGCACGTTAGATCCAATAAAAAGTAATCTCAAAGATGTTAATTCTAAAGCAATAGGTGATTCTAAGAAAGATACAACCATAAAACAATATCTGGAGTAAAAAAAATATTGGGCAAAATATATTTTAAAAAAATTCGATGACCGTGGTGGTGTGGTAAATATAAATGATTAGTGAAGTGTCCATTTTGAGCTGCTAACAAAACTGACTATAAAATGAGAGTATGTGAATTGTACACATTGCTCAATACATGGTATTTGTAAACAAAGTTTGTGAAAATCGATATATTCTTTTTGAGTAATTAAACGTTTGTACCTATAATTTTCAAGATGGCAACCCACTTTGTTAAGATATTGTGTTTATAGAGAAATGTGTTTTTATATTAATAATTTGTATGTAGGTTTATTGTGAGAATAAAGTAGTTCTTATTGCAACTTGGAATTTAAATAGTGTCGAGTAATATAGACCGATAATTTTCCAATTTGAAACATAAATAAATTATAGTAGAATGAAACCCATTGTAAAAGGAAGAGAATACAACAAAATTGATAGTAAAAATAAATTACCGGCGATCTGAGGTCGGGAAGTGGGAAGGCGGGGGCTTTTAAGGGTAAAAAACGGTTTATCTCGATTTCCGGAAAAACTACAAGTCCTATGGAAAAAAGTTAAATCGCAAAGTTGTAGGTAATAAAAAGATCTACAACTTTTGTATACACACTCTCTTCACATAACCTCAAAATATATGTGAAAAATTCAAATAACCAAGTTTTTTGTTTTTATTTTTATCTATTATAATAAATCATTTTTTTTCACAAAATTTGGTGACAACTTACCTTTTTGTATCCCAAATACACTGTAATTTTTTTGATTTAAAATATTTATTTTTGCACCTTATTTTGACTTAATATCGAAAAAGCAGCCTAATTTTCAAACGAAAATTCTCACGTCAAAATATGAGCTTTTTTAAAAAAGTCTATTGGTTTCTTGTTCATTGAATTCTCTACTTTCTGATGGTGGTGTAAAAAAATATATACATTACTATGGTAAATGTGCTCAGAAAATGCATTAATAAATAAAATAATTTGTTTATTTATAACCTCAAAATAATTTTGAGGTTATAAATAAACAATTTCTTTAACATTATAAACTTTCTTGCCCTACTATCCGTAATTCTATATATTTTTTTTCTGCATGTTTATATTCTTTATCGAATGGTTAGTGCCCATTGTCAAGGTTTTCAAACCGCACAAAATACTCCATCTTTGCATAAGGACTGCTGTCAGCTGATAATAACTGGAACCGACTTTTTAGTTGCATTTGAAATACAACTAAGCGGTCACACATCCACAGGCTGACCACACCAAGAGTTGCTTAACCCGTTAATCGTTTAACAACTGCACTTCACTTCAAAAAGATTATCATAAATATTTTCTCGAACCTTCCATCCGAAACAAACAATATTTTACCCATTTCAGACATACACGAATTTATACCCTACGGGAACCAAACTAATTTGAGAACAGCAGTAAGTAGAACCAGCCCCTAGCCCCACTGCAATAAAATGCAACCGTATAAAAGCATTCGCTTAATATTTCATACATATCCGTCGAGCACACGCGCTGTAAAATGCAGCACTATTAAATGTGAGCCAATCGTCTGCTCTCCCAAGTTTAGGAAATTACTTTGTCCATATAAATACATAAGAGAGTTCTAGGTTCACATATCATAAGTTGTATGTCTTCTGAGATGTACCATAACTATGAAATTTTCAGTCCTATCGGCCACAACTCGGATTAAACCCGCAGCCTCTCGTTTCAGAGAATGATTAAAAAGCGTTTGAAAAAAATTGAAATCGCAGTTGATGAAATAATTGAATTCCTTGTGAAATAACATATGTAAAGTACGATAACACAAATAATACGCTTCAGGTAAGGTCGGTTTTTACGAATTAGTACGAATATTCAATAAATACCCGGCCATCCGGTACCGGTCAGTCACAATAGAAAAATAAGATTTAATCATTATGGTATTTCTGAAAAATACGAACTTATTTAAAATTGTATTACTGTATCATATCAGTGGCAAGGCAAAAACGCTAAAGCGCCAATACGTAAACTTTATGGTAGAGCAATTTTAAGTTATTTACGATAGAAATTCATAATAATTATATTAGGAAAAAATATAATTCAATCTATACTTATAAAATAACATGTCCTGACTGACTGACTGATTCATCATCGCCGAGCGCAAACTATCAAGGCTACAAGCATGAAATTCGGACTGTATATTCATTTTGTTATGTAGGCACCCACTAAGAAAGGATTTTAGAAAATTCCACCCCAAAGGGGTCAAAATAGGGGATGATTACTAACCAGCTGATTTTTTTGTTTTTACTTAGTTATTATTTATATAATTTAACTGTTATATTGTCCTACATCAAATCGAAATATTCTATCCTTGCTACCTCTGTTAGCTACCACAATAGAGAATTTTCGCATAGGGAATTGTTGGGCGTTTCATCGAAACGAAGCTACTCACGGAAAATGAGCTTGATAGTAATCAAGTGGATCAGCTACCCGAGGGCCCCCTGACCAAAAAGTGAGTTTGTTTGTTTCGCTTTCACGCCTAAATCACCGATTTTGATGAATTTATCTACAGTGACAGATGGGACCCTGGAGACGGTTACAGGCTACTTTTATCCCGGAAAATGCTGTTCACGCGGGCGGAGCCGCGAGCAAAAGCTAGTAAAATAAAAGTTTAACTGAAAATTATCCAGTAGATAAATTTATATGTTTTTTTATCTCTAAAAACACTTTAAAATGCACCACAGTAATAGTCACGTAGGTATCGGCGATTTAGAATTTTTGCCTTTCCAGTCACGATATGAACTTTTAATACATTGAATGTAAGATAGATTTTGAAAATATTTTAAACTAGAAGCTGAAGGTTTAGTCTAATAGATTTTTAAATGGAGTAAACACCGTTGTTGTAGCGAGTTATGTGTCATTTTTGTACTTAGACTCCGCAATAAGTGGTTGTCATTGTTTGGACGAAGGGGACCACGATGTAATATAACTATGGACATTACTACCTACTTAAAAGACTTCAATGTATATTGATAGATGAGCTGTATGAAGTAAAACGCGGGAGTTTGACAGCGGACAGACAGGGAGCGGGAAAAACAGGAAGCGGGAGAGGAGTTCCATTTAAAAGTAAGCGAGATGGTGATATTAGGTTTTTTTATAGCATAGACAAAATTAAATGAACAAGTGGGTCACCTGGTGGTAAGTGATCTCCACCGCTCATGTACACCTACAACACTAGAAGAATCATAGGCGCGTTGCCGACCTTAAAGGTAAGGGATAATTAAGAGATTGGGAAGGGGAGGGGGATTTGAGCATCCGGATATCACACTCACCGAACGAAACGTAACAGAAGCCGCTACTTTACGTCGGTTTTCTGTGACAGTGGTAACGACCCGGTCGAGTTGGCCCTTTCATGCTGTAGACAAAATTGTCAACAGCTTGGCTCGATCACTCATAAATAAAACAAATTAACATATAATTGTAAATCTAAACCATCCAGGGATCACCCACTCAAACACACATAAAAAAACATCGAAATCGGTTGCAACCGTTTAAGTTTTTGCGAGACTAACAAACAGCAATTGATTTTTATATACAAAGATATAGAACTCCGAGACAGACATCCCGAAATTTCTCTCCTAAAACATCCTTACCCTCTCTCCTGTCGTAACAAACGGTTATAGTTAACCAACACGCCACGGAGGCGATCTCCTTCGGGTTTCGTATACATTTTTAATTTACTAGTACTTTATAGTATCACAGAATGGACGGAAATACACGCGAAATAGTCTATACCGGTTTGGTGATAACTTACAAGGTGGTAGGTCCCTCGTATGCGAGAGGCCGTTTGGGTTGGTACCACCGCGCCGTCTATTTCTGCAAAGCAACAGTATGTAAGCACTGTTGTGTATCGGTTTGAAGGGCATTGAAGCCAGTGAAATTACTGGGCATTATGAGAATTAGCATCTCATGTCTCGGGGTGACGAGCGCAGTTCAGTGCCAAGCAGTGCTTTGTAATTCAAAGTTCTGTGTGGTGTTGCTTCTGTTTACGGGCAGGCGTGGCGCATACTATCAGGCGAGTGCCATGCTCGTTTCGCCATTGAGTCAACTAAAAAAACAAGACAGGTCACGTCATTACGATGCATACGTGCGAGGGAGAAAGTGACATTTTCCCACAACGCGGCCACCTTAGCATTATTTAAAACATGAATTGGCGGCTCATTTTATACCCAAATTTAATTCTGTCTTCGCAAAACAGTTTCTAATTCGAATGTTTGTTAATTGCATATAAAATCTTTACATAGTATAAAATGAAGTCGCTTCCGCTGTCTGTTCGCTTAGATCTTTTAAGCTATTTAACGGATTGTAATGCAGTTTTCAGCAATAGATAGAGTAAATCATGAACAAGGTTTCTACGTATATCACACTATGACCCATGGGAGCAGGGTAGTATCATGAAACCGCGATGGACAGCTAGTAGTGTATAAAATTAGATATGGTCAAATAGCATAATATTCTAAGTTCTGAGTGCTGTTGCCTCTGTTTCTGGGCAGGCGCTTACAATCAAATAAAATATGACATACTCGTTTCATCGTTCAACTGAATAAAAAATTATATCCTGACATTAACTGATATCCATGTTAAATAAAGTTTTTTGTAGCACTCCCAGTTCTACCCAAGATATAAAAAATTGCTTATAAAACCCAATATTTGTCCAAACACATCAAATAATACCAATAAATATAATTTATGTACAAGGCTTTAAAACCTCAAGTCTCGCCTTAATAGAATAGTGATGGCATAAAATGTGTTATCGATACGTCGTTACGAGTTGTGTACGATAATTAATGCCGTACATTATCGACATTATGATGCCGAGACTGCACTCTACGTCGACTATTACGCTAAGGTTGGTAGTGTGTTGAGTATTTTAGACTTATCGATATAAGATATTTTGTTATTGCAGTTGAGGATAATAAAATTGAATAAAATATTATGTTTGTTGGAAACAAAACTGAAATTATTTAGGTGTAGTTTATTAATAACTTAAGGCCAGCATAATTCTGCTGACCATATCTGGACTGTACACTGCACTGCACTTTACTTAACATCAGGTTCAGTGTAGTCACTTTGCCGTTCAAGTATGAAAACATGGGAGGGTACCTGAAACATGTTTGTACTGGTCTGGATATACGACCATCGTATAAATGATGTAAAGCCCGCCACAATGGCTCGTTCAAGCGAGTCATATTTCGGGATCACCTAGTACATATGCAGTAATCTCAGGCCGCCAAAATGTTGAGGTCTGTCGGCGAGGCGACTGTCGAGGGACGCAATGTCTCTCGCCGGTCGAGATTATATTTGGACTGTTAATGACATTTTGCTATAACAATATAAAAAAAAAACTTATTTATGTTTCCTCTCTTCTTTCTCCAACTCTAACAAAGTATTCTTTTAATTTATACCTTTAATAAAGGATTGAAATTTCAACTATATGCACACTTACTGAAATATTGCACACAAATCGTCAACACACATTTGATGTAATCGATCTGCCACTGATATGCATTTATCGATACAATATATAAATGCTCTATCGATATCGACAAGTACAATTACATTTACCCATGCTTATCGCGAACCAATGCTATAATTTTGGTACAAAATACAGCACTTTACCTCGTCGGATACTTTCGATACTAGCTCCAACGTGCCGAATACAGGGTGAATATTATTTAGACTAAAATCTTTTTCATTTAATTAAATGACTTGACGAGTAAGGCGTTCGGCTCATGGTAAGCGTCACGCCTGCCCATAAACAGAAGCAATACCACACAGAATTTTGAATTAAAAAGCATTGCATGGCACTGAATTGCGCCCGTCACCCCGAGAAATAAGGTGTTAAGCCTCATAATGTCCACTAATTTCACTGGCTTCAATGTCTTTCAAACCGAAACAACAGTGCTAACACACTGTTGCTTGGCGGCAGAAAAAAATGTCTCTACAATAGTACATAAAACGGTTGTAACCTGACAGAAACACAAACACCTCTTTTTTGTCAAAGGATAAAAAAGCCACCACCCTGTAATTACAGTAATGAGAACACATCTGTATGTATATTTAAATTTGACGGCGGCGTACAGTCCACGCGCAGCACCGCTCGACGCAACCCATCTCTACCGCTACTTATACTGTAGGTGCGGTGTACGTGCCATGAATGTACGCGAGACGGGTGGGCTTACATGGAGTCTGTCGTAGGATAATGAAATAATTTATTATTTATTATTTAATTTTTTTTTTTATCCGGGCACGACAAAGTGACTACTACACTTGATGGTAAACGTAGTGCTGTCCAAAAAAAGAGCGACCACCGACAAACAATGAGTTTATCGGTGGTCACCAGAATCATGCCAACCTGTATAAATGCTTCTTCCCTCCTCGTAGAGAAAAGTACGGTAAGATATCCGGAGGCCCGAATCCCTCTCCCCTTCCCAATCCCTTAAACATCCCTTTCCTTTAAGGTCGGTAACGCGCCAAAGATGCTTCTGGTATTTTGGGCGTACATAGGCGGTGGAGTTCATTTACCATCAGGCGACCCACTTGCTCGTTTACCGGCCTATGCTTTAAATTTCATGCTATAAAAATGAGACTTATGTCTCGGGGTGACCAATACAGTCTAGTGTCATGCAGTACTTTATAATTCAAAGTTCTGTGTAGTATGTATTTATGAGCAGGCGTAGCGCTTACCATCAGGCAACAAACTGCTTGTTACACCATAAAGGATAGAAAAATAGGATATAATATAGGGTCCTTTAAACGGAGTGTGAAGAAGCAATTTTGCAGGCCGGCATGATTGTGCCGACCCACGATGCACACATTGTTTGTCGTTGGTCGATACTATTCTTGGATTGCGCTACACTCACCATCAGCCAGGATAAAAAAATGCTTACCCACGTTTTCGTTGTCTTCGCCATGTAAACGGTCCGTTAAATCGTTTTTATTCTGCTCGGTACCCAATCCTTCAAGCGTGATGGATACAGCGCGCCGGTAAGCGTTTTATACCAAACCTGACTTCAATCACTATTATATTACGGTATTTTTATTTGATTGAATGACGAGACGAGCAAGGCGCTCGCCTGACGGTAAGCGCCACGCCTGCCCATAAACAGAAGCAACACCACACAGAACTTTTAATTACAAAGCACTGCATGGCACTGAACTGCGCTCGTTACCCTGAGACATAAGATGTTAAGTTTTATAGTGCCCAGTAATTTCACTGGCTTCAATGTCCTTCAAACCGAAACGCAACGCATGTGAGTGTACTGGTTACACCTCTGCCTATCGTCACGGGGATTATAGGGGTGACTGCGTATGTAGCATTTCCATAATTTTAATCGATCGCCCATATTCTTATTACTAAGGCAGTACTAAGTAGTCGGCTGCGAAGTGAGAGGCCGTGGGTTCCATTCTTGCACTAAGACAAAATTTAATGTGATCCACAAATATTCGTATTTACACTATCACACTGCTGGACACGGGCCTCCTCTGCTGAATGAGAGGAGTTAGGCCTTAATCCACCACGCTGACCCAACACAATTTACAAGTTGATAGGTCCCTCGTATGCGAGAGGCCGTCTGGGTTGGCACCAACGCTTTGTCTTTTCTGCCGACAAGCATCTGCGTTTAACCACTTGTGTTTCGGTTTAAAGGATATTGAAGCCAGTGTAATTACTAGGCATTATGAGATATAACAACTTATGATAAGCGCAGTCCAGTGCCACGCAGCACTATGTAATTCAAATTTCTGATATAATAGAGCCGAATGACTGAAATATATTCAGAGGGCCGACCCCAGATGATCTGGGAAGAGGCACAGAGAAACAAGATTTATTGATAATAAAAACCCCAAAACATTTAACCAACTGCAAAATAAAAAAGCGTTCAAAGTAGGATTACTTGTAAAAAGTTTGCAAGTGAATTGTCTAATAATATTTATTTCCAAAGTTCTGTCCGTCCCGAGTCCCATGTGGCGGCTCCACCACTGAACTTCGGATACAATTATTAAAATTGTGTTTCACTTAAAACGGTTTAGTACTTCTGGAATACAAAGGAGATTAAAATAATTCGTGGAGGAATCATTGAAAACATTTTTGGCGGAGCGGCTTTTTTATTACATACTAGCATTCGCTCGCGGCTCCGCCCGCGTGAAGTTCTGCACCGTTATATTATCGATATCTTTAAATTGGTATAACTTTTTTATTTATGAACCGATTGACATAAAACAAAGCTTACCACACTATATTAAACTACATGTAAATTAGATAAGCAATTTTTATTTTCATTAATCATTTTAAATTAACCAACGAATTTTAATTCGCAAATGCAAAAAATAAATCACGTAAATAATACACCACGTTGTTTAGACACATTTTCCGAAGGCTTCGTTGTATGTAGGCGCAAAGACACGTGGTAGCATACCTGTAATCTATCTCATTCTCTCGCAGGCTAAATCTTATTTATGAATATGTTTGTCTTTATCATGACGCAGTTGCGTTTCATTGAGTTTCAAATCACAACGATTCTAAAGAAGTTTCACTTCAAAAAGGTGGCACCATTAAAATGTAGAACAGGTAGGCAGACAGACAGACGTCGTAGATTTACTAATAGGAGTGGGTCCTTTGGGTACTGAACCCTGAATATACCTGCCATCTTAAACCGTAACCAAGACAATTTTACCGAATTCAGTAAATATCCTCACATCGCAGGGTCGATGGCGTCACATTACGTTCGCATGTTTACGACTCACCCGCAAGGGGTGGGCAGCGAGCGTTAATATTTTATTTACCCTGCAAGCGACTTTTATTGTCGCTACATCTTGGGATCAATTCGTTTTGTATCGAGGTGAGCGGTGGATGTAGAGATGTCTGAATGAATTTGCATCGGCGGCTAGCGTCTAATCAGACTTGGGTAGGATAAAATGCCAGCATGCCGTGGAAACTTACTTATCGACATTAAAATGACACTGGATAAATACATCATCATCATCATCAGCCACAAGACGTCCACTGCTGAACATAGGTCTCCCCCAAAGATTTCCAGACCGACCTGTTGGAAGCGGCCTGCATCCAGCGACTTCCTGCGACCTTTATCAGGTCGTCTGTCCACCTTGTAGGCGGACGTCCAACGCTGCGCTTGCCAGTACGATAAAAACACTTATTCAGTTTTTTATAACCCTTTAGAGATAAACTGCAGGGGTCCCTGCTAATGGGTTACTGGCGACCCCTGCAGTTTCATCCCAGGTCTAAGGGGGAAGGGAAGGATTTTCTTTTGTAGCATAGGCCGGCAAAAGAGCAAGTGGGTCACCTGATAGTAAGTGATCTCTACCGCCCATGTACACCCACCACCAGAAGAATCATGGGCGCGTTGCCGACCTTAAAGGAAAGGGATAATTAAGGATTGGGAAAGGGATTTGGGCCTCCGGATATCTCACTCACCGTACGAAACGCAGCAGCAAGCCGCTACTTTACGTCGGTTTTCTGTGAGACAGTAGTAACGACCCGGTCGAGCCAGCCCATTCGTGCTGTAGACAAAACTGTCTACAGCGTGGCTCTACCACTCGTAAATTGCATAACTCAAAACTTACCTTTACAATTGAATGAAAAGCGCACGTGTTGCCATCGCTTGTCACTTCTGCTTCGGTCGTGTACTTCAAAGGTAGAACGGAGTGCGAGAGTCTTGCTGTAATTCTCAAATTATAATAGATTTTTTATCCACACAGCAAAGTGAATGCACTACACCCGATGGTAAGCGCAGTGCAGTCCAAAAAAAACCAGCCACCACCGAAAAACAATTAGCTTATTGGTGGTCACCCGAATCATGCCAGCTTGTATAAATGCGTCTTCCCTCTTCGGAGAGGGAAGAAGCGAATCAAGATGCCTGCGACAGGACAGGCGGGTGACCGATGCAGGCACAGGGATACAAGGATGTACCCCTATACCCGGCCCAACCAACCGTCAAGGCGCAAGCTCCTCGGGAGAACCAGATATACATTGGCTGATCCTGGAACGCGATCCACATAAAGTCTGTAGATTACTATTTCAGGTTTTAACACCATGAGTCTGGTGGTCGCTATCCGGGCCGCTATGAATGTCCTGCTACCAACAAAATCTTACTTCATATACCTTCAAAAAGACCTTCGACGTATAGTAGTTTGCTGTTGCGTTTCGTACAGTGAGTGACATATCCGGAGGCCCAAATCCCCTATTTCCTTTTAGGTCTGCAACCATGATTACTCAGATATTGTAGATGTTCATGGGTGTTGGAAATCACTTACTATGAAGTGACCCACTTGCTCGTTTTTCTCTCTGTCTGGTCTCTGCTATAAATAAAAAAACCCTTTCAAGAAGAATACTTAGACTTGCTCGTTTCCGCACGACGTGAGCCTACGTTGTTAAAGCGAGCGTTGATTATTATCGATGAATAGACATATTGAAAAATCAGAAGCACTGGGACTGGTTTCGAACCTGCGACAGTCTGTACTCCCCGCGAGGCCACCACCGCCCAGATCCCATATTCGCCAACTGTACCTTTATCTTTGCTATGTAGTACACTAACCATAAACAAAAGCCGTGCCAACAAAGTTGTCCGGCGGAGACAAAGAGGCTCTATCGGTTATTTATCGTCGTACTGTCCACGGCCCACGCCTGTCGATGTGGGCGGGGACTCGGGTAGGCGTGGTGAAGAGGTGGTTGGGATGTCAGAAAGCTTGGGTGAGGTTGTTTTTGAGAGATTTTTGTATGTAAATATTGTTTTTATTTATTGAATGCGAGTAAGTCGCTTCTAAAACCAAGACTGTTCATACACAAAACAAAAATTTGTACTACTTTGAATTTCAAAGGTTAGCATAGTACTGAATTTCACTCGTCATTTTGGAACATGTAAAGGTTATAAGTCTCATAATGCCCAGTTCCTAAGTTCACTGGCTTCAATGTCCTTCCGAGGGAGACACAACAGTGCTTACGCTTTTTTTATTTAACAGTAAAATTGGACAAAACAGATGCGCTTAATATAAAGTACCTATTCTGGAGCACGGCAAAGTAACTGCACTACCTGGTCGTCAGCGTAGTGCAGTCCAAAAAACCAGCGACCACTGACAAATAATGAGTTTATCGGTGGTCAAAGAACAAGGCGCTCGCCTGATAGTAAGCGGCATGTCTGTCCATATACACAAGCAACACCACACAGAACTTTGAATTACAAAGCATTGCATGGCACTGAACTGCGCTCGTCACCCCGAGACATAAGATGTTAAGTATCTTAATGCCCAGTAATTACACTGGTTTCAATGTCCTTCAAACCGAAACACAACAGTGCTTATACACTGTTGCGTGGCAGCAGAAATAGACATAACGGTGGTACCAACCCAGACGGCCTCTCGCATACGAGGGACCTACCACCTTCATGATCACGGTGTGGACTGAAGCCTTCGAAACGTCGGGATCGAAATTAATAAAAACTGCGATAAAATCCGTTTAAACTAGTTTTATTTCAATTTATAATATTCACGTAAACATAAGAAAACATTTTGTTTTTATTTTAGTTAACAAGTAACGTATTCAATAAACTATTATTGTATTTACAGCTACCAAACTCCTAACTCAATACCACATCAATTGAGCACACTCACTCTGCTCAAAGCCTTACCACCTCACCCATTGCTTGAGTGGGCGTGCCATGCCCTCCCATTGGCCAAACCCGCCCACACCGAAAATCAATACCTTCATGATTTTATCAATGTTTCATACCGACTGCAGTAAGTTTTCTGTTTTTATTACTATGGAAAAAATACTTCTGCCCGTGCTACCTTTACCTCGTTAAAGGGGAATTTGGTATATCCTTTATTATGGTACTCGGTCCTAGCTTAAGGAGGATGTTTCGTGGATATCGGGGATATGAGAGGCCAAAGAATAACATTCGCTATAATTGAATATTTCTATTTACAAATACAAATAAATTTCAATTTCTATTTAAATGCAGCGATAGCTCAGCGGGGAGTGGTATGGACTGTCGAAACGAAAGTCCCAGGTTCGAAACCAGCCCCAAGAGCATACACCACTGACTTTTCTAAGTTACGTGTATATTAATTGTTAATTATCGCTTGCTTTAACGGTGAAGGAAGTGAGGAAACCTGCATACCTGAGAACTCGATAAGATTTTTCGAAGGTATGTGAAGTCTGCCAACGCGCATTAGGCCAGCGTGGTGGACTAAGGCCTAACCCCTCTCATTCAGTAGAGGAGGCCCGTGCCCAGCAGTGGAACGTAGGGACGTATATAATAAAGGGATAGTAAATAAAAAAAATACAAAGGCGTGTATTTAGGATTTGAAGCAGCTACTTGCATTTTTTTTGACGCGCAGTTCGCTCGCTTAATGATAAGCGCTACACCTGCCCATAAATAGTAACACTATCCAAAATATTGAATTATATAATACTGCATGGCGCTCCACTGTGCCCGTTACCCCAAGAATCTTAAGTCTCATAATGCCCAGTAATTCTATGAGCTGGTTTAGCTACTTGGCGGCAAAAACACACAAAACGGTGGTAACTACCCAGACGGACTCTTGCATGCGAATGAGCTACTGCATGTTTTAAATTTCAGTGGTAAGGCATTAAAAAGTGACATAATGACTCATCGTTTTTGGATCAGATATATATTTGTATATACATCATCATCATCAGCCACAGCACGTCCACTGCGGAACATAGGCCTCCCCCAAAGATTTCCAGACCGACCTGTTAGAAGCGGGCTGCATCCAGCGACTTCCTGCGACCGTTATCAGGTCGTCTGTCCACCTTGTATTTGGGATATACGCCTAAGCAAAATCCGAAATGTACATTTCTGGAAAACCTACACCTCAGTCCACCCCGTGACCGCGAAGGCTGAAAAGTTTTCGAAACGTTGGCATCAAAATGAATAAAAAACCGCGATAAAATCCGTTTTAATTAGTTTTATTTCAAAGAAAAATGCTCTTTATTTTAATAACCATATTCAGAGATATTACTCCGATCATTAAAGTGATTTTACAACTCACAGAACTATAAAACCAAAATAATTATTAGCAATGTAATTAGTATGCAGTTATTGTACGAGATTAAAATTCCTTTATAATAGTTCATTAAAAGTTAAAACTAACTGTTACGGTTTCCGTCTGAGACTCAATACGTGACTTGAACACATTATACAATTTCAATCTGCAAAACTAACAGAGCTTTCTGTTTGTGATGTCTATGTTAACTGTAACCTATAAACATCTTTTTCTACCCTGGCGCGGAAAGTGTGCACACCGAACTTGATGTTAAGTACAGTGCAATACAAAATATCATGTCAACCGTATTTTCTTTTTATCCGTACTCGGTAAAAAGCCTGGCCTAGATAAAGATTCTATTATACATTTTGAAAATTATAGAGATGCCGTCAGTCACTTTACAGGAAAACATTGTGTGCAAATCCGCATACCTGAGGGTTCTGTAAAATAATTCGGGTACCTATGTCGAATCTAATATAACGAATTAGGTCAGTGTAGTAGCATTATAGGCTAGCCTTCAGTCCTAAATTAATAGAGCAGACCCGTGGTCAGTAGAGGGACAATGTATATACAAAGATTTCATTATTATTCCCTTTATTGACAGTACTCTCTTATTCTAGTCACTTCAGGCTGACAGAACTCTGCCGACCTTCGCGTCAAAGACGTTCTCTTGACGGTCGACCTTTCATTTGGACTGCACTGTACTTAGCATCAGCTTCAATGTATGTACTTTCCAGGAAAAAACAAACCATCGTGGGTCTAACTTACAAACGTTATTCTAGCATTGTTTTTTTTATAGTATAGGCCGGCACCTGATGGTAAGCGATCTCCACTGCCCATGTATGCCTATAATACACGAAGAATCATGGGCGCGTTGCCGATAAAAGAAAGGGATAATTAAGAGATTGGGAAGGGGAGGGGGATTTGGGCTTCCGAATATATGATACTTGCTAAATATAATATATATGATTCCGAATATATGATGATTACTTGATCACTGTTTTATCTCTTTCTGGCAACTTTGTAAATCACATTAATAGAGAGAAACAAAAGACTGTATATATAATTATATGTATATATATTTATGATTATAATCAGTGTATTAAACAACATTTTTAAGTATGGTCCCTTACATCTTGCATTCTGATGAGACATTATCAAAAACACTTGCATTCTCAAGCAACGTCACGGTACAAATCTAGCAGAAAACAATCACAACAAACAAAAGGCGAAATTAAAAACAAATACCAGAATGGAGAAGTAAATGTTTAGGAATTTATTTAAAGTCATTAGCATATTGCATTAAGATTGTATGAAATATTCTGTAAGGACGGATAATTGATATTTTATACAGATGTTCCGAACGCGGCGGGTGCAGTTGGCTGGTGGTATGAACATGGATACTCCTTTTTTTAAAGAAATAATGAATTACTGCATTATAAATGAAGGCTGCTACCGAGTATTAGTCAAATATGTTTGTATAGAGTCAATGACTGTAATTGGGCCCAGTTACGCAAAGAGGAATCAATCCACAGCAAGTTCAAATCGAGACACTGATTTTGTTTTACTAAATTCAATAATTTAAACCAATTTTAAACGATTTTTGTAAGTAGGCCACAAAGGACAGGATAGGATATCCGGAGGCTTAAGTATCCCCTTCCCAATCCCTAATTATCCCTTTCCTTTAAGGTCGGCAATGCGCCCATAATTTTTCTGATATTGTGGGCATATATGGGCGGTGGAGATCACTTACCATCAGGTGAACCACTTGCTCGTTAGCCGATCTATGTTATAAAAAAAGGACTCTTTTACACGCCAATAATAGATAAATTACATTGAAATGTCTCTACCGGTGCTTCGGAAATGACCACTGGTCTGAGAACCGAGAAACTCAGCCATAGGTCTTTTGCATTACATTGTATTACTTTTGTCCTCAAATAATAAATGAATAATATAATAATAATATTTTGAATAATAATAATATTTTGAAATAGGAATTTTGCATGGAATTTCATATGAATGATGAAACAGACTTGTATATTATAAATATACAAGCTCTCGCACATAGCAAGATGTGCTAAATAAATAAACGGTCGTGTCTTCTTTAAGATATCGTCCGGTGACATTAAAAGCACAGACGTCTGGATAAAAATAGGAGGGGGCGCCCTCCCCACCCGCACCCCCCTACAAATTGCACAACGATATACACTTGTTGATTCATAAAGACAATTCATCCGTTAATACCGTGTTTTAAACAATAGTTGTGTTAGAGGAACAGTGTCAGATAGATGTAAGGAATTACAAAGTGGTAGGTCCCCGTATGCGGGAGGACATCTGGGTTGGTACCACTATACAGCTTTGTCTATTTCTGCCGCCAAGCAACAGTGTGTAAGCACTGCTGTGTTTCGGCTTGAAAGATATTGAAGCCAGTGAAATTACTTAGATTATGAGACTTAACATATTATGTCTCGGCGTGACGAGCGCAGTTCAGTGCCATGCAGTGCTTTGGAATTCAAAGTTCTGTGACTCTTGTTGTTGTCAACACTTATCAAAGGACATAATATATTCAGAAAACGCGAACTATAGAATTAAAATCAAGCAGCAGATCAGAAGTGAGAAATGCAAGACAAAGACAAAGGGTGGCGGGTTCCATGGAGCCTGCGAAACGAGATCGACCGGACGCCCGCGCGATACTGTCACGGGAAATGGGTTAACACGCATACTCGAAAGGGACTTGCGGGATTCGGTTCGAGTTGCTAGAGTCCTCTACAATTTTTATGGCCGCTGTGAAGTTACGAACGGCGTAGCATTTATTGTTTAAGAGACTAAAGGGTGAATGTACTAACTTCGGACCATATGTGAATATTGATGCAACCTTCTTTTATTGGCGTTATGACAGGTCGTTTGCCTGATAGTAGGCGTCACGCCTGCGCTAAAACAGAAGCAACACCAATTAGAACTTCGAATGATGCACGTCACTGCACTGAGCTTGTGTCCCGACACATAAGATGTTTATAATACCCAGTTTTTTTTTGTCCGAGCATCGCAGTGACTTCACTACATCTGATATTAAGCGCAGAGCAGTCCAAAAAATCAGTGACAACTGACAAACAATGACTTTATTGGTGGTCACCAGAATCATGAAGGCCTGAATAAATGCTTCTTCATACTTCGAAGAGGAAAGAAGCAAATCAAGGAGTCTACGACAGGATAGACGGAAGAACAATGATATGATTCAGGCCGACATGATTCAAGTGACCACTGATAAAGTAATTTTGTCGATTGTTTTTTTTTATGCACATTGCGCTTACCATCAAGTGTAGTGCAGTCACTTTGCCGTGTTCGGATAATTATATTTTAATAAATAAACCTGCACTTAAATCAATCTATTCGTTTAAGCGCTACGACGCCACAGACAGTTACACAAACGCATAAACGAATGGGTTTATATAACACTGTTCGTCTTTGTCGAAAGTTAAATTAATTTCTATTTAGTTTATTTATTTACGCGGTACGATTCCTGTGCCTAGGGTTCGATCCCCGGGTCGGGTAAAAATAATATTGAGTTTTCTATCACAAAAATGCTCAGTATCAGCCCGGAGTCTGGAATTGTGCCCGGTATGGCGATAGGCTCGCCCCTATCACATCATGAGACGGAGATATACTCGGTGAAATATGGGTGTACTAGTTACACCTCTGCCTACGCCTTCGGGTATTACGTGAGTGCATATGTATGTATGTTATTTAAATTACTTTCGAGAAACTATAGTAGATACTATTCCGATTTCAAAACAACAAAATGCCAGCCCTGTCGGAAGTGACGCGTGCCGCTTGATGTTCCTATACACGCAGGACGACGCGTGGCCGCGTTTAATTACAAGTTACCAGTACGTTACAATGAGTCGCGTTATATCTTGTTACATCAATAGAGTACTTATATGGGTCACAATGAGTAAGAGTTGTTGCCTTAATTAAATTAGAATAGCTTTGTATTGAACTTTGCACCTTGGCAGTATCATAATATTAAATGAACATATTTCGCCAATGATGTAACAGAGGAATACTTAGGGTGTGAAACTAGTCAGGCAATTACAATTTCTATATAGTTTTCATTTCGAAAAATCACAACGAGTGTCATGACATGAAATATGACGATAGCTCGCCACTTATCACATAATAGGATAGATATGACCGTGGATGTATCAATTGCACCTTTGCCTAGCCCTTCGGGGATATAGGCGTGCGTTTATATGTGTGGAGTAACATCACATAAGCTATTTTATCTCTCTATATAATTATGCAACTGTCAGTCATATTGGGATTGTTAAATATGCACAATAAATTCAAGCCACGAAAGTATTTATTTTTTCGCATTCACTGACTATGACTGACTGTATCGTTACACCTCCACTAAAGGCGGTTCGTTAAGCGGTAAGTAAGTACATGAATCGTTCACTAAACACTTAATACAAGATATTGCATCTCCCAGACTACGTATACACAATCCAAGCGTTCCAAACTCCTAAACGCAGCGTGAAACGGAACGCAGCCGCCGGACGCGCCGGACGCCGCATTTCCGGTCAACCGTTAAATTTGAATTTCGAAACCGATATCTCATTCCGTCGCAGACTTTTGTTGCCAACGGACGTGTCGGCCGCCTCGAGTTTGTGCGGAAATTGATAAACTGACTCCTGCTTTATTCACTATCGATATGCATATGCATAGTATACCGTACTGTAGGGTCAGCAGCCTTGCATTTCTAATATAAAGTTATTAATAATACTCTAGTTAATGTCCTGGCAGTCAATACGGTTTCTATTTATAAACTTTTGATGATTAAAGATTATTGTGCCTAAATAGTTGCACCGTAGCGGTTAAACGGACCGGGTTAAATGTGTTTCTTTTTCTAAACAAATAATCCTTAGCTATAAATATTCCACTGCTGGACGCGGGCCTCTTCTACTAAATGAGAGGGTTTGTGCCTTAGTCTACTACGCTGGCCTAATGCGGGTTGGCAGACTTCACATACCTTTAAAATTCTTATAGTGAACTTCTCAGCTATGCAGGTTTCCTCACTATGTTTCTTTTATCGTTACAGCAAGGCCGTTACAGATTTTTTTTAGTTTGTAAGAATGACGAGATAAGCAAGGCGCTCGCCTGATGGTAAGTGCCACGCCTGCCCATAAACAGAAGCAACACCGCTCAGAACTTTAATTTACAAAGCACTGCATGGCACTGAACTGTGCTCGTCACCCCGAGACATAAGATGTTAAGTCTCATAATGCCCAGTAATTTCGAGGGAAACGAGGGACCTACCACCTTGTAAATCCGTGTATGACTAGAAAAATCTGAGGTACATGTTCTTGGAGCTCCTCTTACATAGGTACATGCTATGACACAAAAACTTCATTACATGTGTCCCACTGCAGAAAATGGACATGGGTGGTTTCTCAGATGTCTGTGAAATTGCTCACGCCTGTACTAAAACAAGGACAATATTGAAATGTTTGCGTGGACAGTAAACATTGATACAAAGGGAACTTTATTGCTATTTCCTCACTAAAGGTGCTTAACAGCCTACGGCTATCGACTTGGGTTAAAATACAGAGGTGTAGAGCCACGCTGTAGACGTTTTGTCTACAGCATCACCACCTCTGTGTAAATACTGCATAAGAAATAAAATATGTTTTTTTTGTATATCTCATTTTGTATTTCATTGAATGATGAGACGAACAAGACGCTCGCCTGATGTTAAGCGCCACGCCTGCCTATAAACAGAAGCAACACCACACAGAATTTTGAATTACAAAGCACTGCATGGCACTGAACTGCGCTCGTGACCCCGAGACTTAGGATGTTAAGTTTTATAATGCCCAGTAATTTCACTGGCTTCAATGTCCTTCAAAGCGAAACGCAACAGTGCTTACACACTGTTGCTTGGCGGCAGATATAGAAAAACCGGTGTTACCAACCCAGACGGCCTCTCGCATACGAGGGACCTACCATCTTATGAATATGGCACGTTCAAATATAAAAATCACACTGTGGCATATACCGGAACAAAAATGTTTATTATGTACTTTCTAGAGCATCTGTGTACGTTAATTTGTGTTTAAATCTTATGGTGCTGCCACACCGATGTTATAAAATGTTAACAAACATTTTCTAACATTAAAATTGTTACATTTTGTTAAGAATTGTTAGATGTTTTAAGTGCTCCCACACCGGCGGAAAATGTTTGCAAACATTTTCTAACATTTTTTACCATTTTCTAACATTTTATAACATTTGAAAACATGACATCGGCCCTTCTTCTTTGACGGCTTCTTTGACGGCGCCGCTCTCAAAAGTACCGCCGCCCGCGGTTAAAGAATGTTCAAAAATGTTACAAATTGTTAAGAAATGTTTACTAAATGGTGCTGCCACACCGATGTTATAAAATGTTATACAACATTTGTTAACAAACATTTTCTAACATTTTATCACAATGTTAGATAATGTTAATAAATGTTTAATGTTAGAAAATGTTATATAACATTTTATAACACCGGTGTGGCAGCACCATTACTTTAACACTGTGGAACAGGTCCTTAGTACAACGTCTTTATTTTTGATACATTTCGTAAGGTTTCCTGCTCTTAAATAGTTCTCAAAACTTTTGCCATTCACAAAAGGTGATCTGCTTCCATGTTACGGTTCACGTAAAAAAGGCAACTATTATTGAAATATTTGGAATTATAGCCTCATTGGTTTAGATGCAGCGTATATAAGCTGAGAAACTGAGTTGTTCTGGGTACAACTCCCTTTTTTTAATCTGACCAAGGGAAATTGACTGCGCTACACCTGATGGTAAAGCCAGTGCAGTCCAGTATGATCGGCCTGTAGAAATGCTTTTTCACACTCCGAAGAAGGAAGATTCGAGAGCCTCCGACAGGATAGGAGGATGACTGATGAGGAGAGAGGACTGATGAAGTGACTAACTTCAGAGGGGACATAAAGATTGACCCTACCTTTTTTATTGCAGTGACCAACAAACAAGCAAGTTGCTGACCTGATAGTAAGTGATCTCCACCGCCCATGAATATCCACAATACCTGAGGAATCATGGATGCGTTACCGACCTTAAAGGAAAGGTATAATTAAAGGATAGGGGAGCGGAGGGTGATTTGGGGTTCCGGATATCTCGGATAAATCAAAATTTTAGAATAATGAGTTCTAAAGCCCGGGCATACAGTGATAATAAAATCTAATATTTTGAAAAAGTGTCATTCAATTTATTATCGTAGTGCGCAATTCAGCCTCCGTAGCGCAGTGGGCTGTGAAGCGAGAGGCCGTGGGTTCGATTCCTGCACTGAGGCAAATATCTGTTTCGGGTCCGGATATTGTGGGTACGCAAGTCTCTCGTAATTCCTGATACCCACGATACAGGTTAACCTAGTCTGGGCTCAGGACAATGTGTGTAAATGTTGGATGTATTTATTTATTTAACAATTTAACTCTCAGGAATTTTGAGTAATAACAGAACATATCGTTTTGACAGTGACATGTATAGTAAATGAAGTAGTGTTTTAAGCGAAGCGAGCGGTGGGTTACGGGCTTTCGGTATCGGAGGCGGTGCACCGTGCGACAGTCGGGCTTCAGACAATGCCACGTGGAAATTGAATTTTCAACATTGTATGTACACTTTTCACTTAAACTATGAACTACATACATTATATCTCATCCGGCTATAAGTTCTGTTACAAATGAAAATGAATTTTTATGTTATGAAGTAATTTAATCTTAAAACTTATATGTACATATTTATTGAAGTCTCGGAAAAAAATAAAATAATAATTATATTCGAAATGGCTTTGATATAGGCTTTCTGATCATGAATAAGTACCTATAGTATAAATACGTACTTATATAGTAATTAGTATTAAATACCATGCGTAGCAATGTAGTTCCTTGTCTTGTTTTTTTATAGTACTACCCAGTGTAATCAAATGCACGTTCCTACATAACATGTCGAAAATTTGTAAGTAATTTAATTATTATGTATTTCTCCAGTAAGTGAATTGTATTCTTTAAAGAAATAAATATCTAAAACCGCAAAGCTTTTATTTCAGGTCTTTTTATATAATAACGAATATACAAAATATTATGTTTAGGAAAATAAGTATGTATTCTCATATTTTAATATTATAAATGTCGCCAATGTTATTCGTGGCATCTAGTTTGCTTCGTCAGTAACCAGGCAAAGACAAAGTTATAGTAAAGAGCTCGTTTAACAAAGTGACTTTCTTTACATAGATATAATTGAGAATCATCTACATTTTATTCGTTGGTTAAAAATGAATAGACAGACATCTCTCAAGTCCCTACTTGTATTAGTAGAAGCAACAAGTAACGCAGAGACGCAAGAGACGCAGTAGTTGTTATCAACAAATGAATAAGTTAAACTTACTCTTGACAAGTTCCGAAGTATCGCTTCACATGATGCGCAAGGACAGACACCAACTGTTACTGATATATTTAACATTTGAAAATATAATGTATTAAGCCTATTGTCACGTTCTTTTATTACTGAAAAAAATAAATGAATCGGAACAAATTGGAAATAAGAATTTAGTTATATATTTTTTATAAAAAAAAAGGCAGGTATTGTGGTAAGGAGTAAAGTACGAAGTAAAGTAGCGGCTGCGTTTCATACGTTGAGTGAGATATCCGGAGGCCCAAATCCTCCTCCCCTTCTCAATCCCTTAATCAACTTTTCCCGTTAAGGTCGGCAACGCGCCTATGATTCATCTAGTATTTGGGCGTACATGGGCAGTCAAGCTCACTTACCATCTAGTGATCCACTTGCTCGTATTGTATTTGTAAATTGAACGAATATATGCTTCAATCGATCTGATTCTCTGTTTCAAGAAAATGTGTTAAGCCATGTGATAGCAACGTATAGTTTCGATTCCTTTGCCCCTTTTATGGCCATAAAAATAATGTCAAGCCAGAAGTCATACTGACATTTTATTGATTTTTATTGAAAAATGTGCAAAAGCTTTGAGACTTGGACATGGCGCATGACTTGTTTAATAATATCTTTAGTTTATATTTTTATTTCGTTAATATTCGGACCTCTGCATACGGTGTACTACTTTACAGGTACGTATTTTCGAGTTTTTACCTGCCTTTAAAAGCAGAAATAGTTTTACTTCACTTTTGGATAGAATGACGCCTTAGAAGTATACAATATGGTGTTACGCCTATGTTAATTTACATATTATTTAATATGCAACAAAACATAATTTTATATAGAAAATGTATTGCGAAAACATTATTAAAATTCCACAAATGATGCCGCAGTTCATATTTTAAATATTGTTACGAGCAAAGGGGAAAGGCGTAGTGGGAAAATCTCACTGTCACCCTCGCACGCGCGCACATTAAAGGTGCAACATATTTTGTGACGTCACAAAATACGCCATGCATCCTTTTTCGTCTATTGACTGCTAACCCTTCCATCGGGTTTAAATGGCTTATAACTTATTTAATTTTGACCTCATTTATAAATTGTTTTTTTATTTGACATTGAAGCCAATGAAATGACTCAGCATTTCAACATCATAAGTCTCGGTTTGACAAGCGCAATGCAATTACATGCAATGCTTTATAATTCAAAGTTATGTGTATTGCTTCTGTTTAGAAATAGGCACCTATCACCAAGCGAGCGAGCTACTCCACTTATCATTCAGATGAATAAAAAAACGTAGATTTTCTTCAGTATTATGAGTCTTTATGTGGAGACCTACATAGTCGCTTGTCCTCTCTATCAAAAGGCCATAGTTTGCTATAAATTATTTTTAAAAAGGATCACGATTTATAATTTTTTTTTCAGGTGAAAACTGCGACCTGGAAGACTTATTGGTAACAGAGAAAGACTATGCGATATTCCTTCTTTTCATAATGATTACAATGTGGTATTTATTCTTCACGTACATAACATTATTAATAGGGTGCTATTTCAAGAAACTATTGTTAATAAACACCTTTTTAATATTGAAAGTTATCCACATGGTGTCTTTGTTTGTTTTCTCCACAAGATATTTGATATTATGTTCGCTGTTGGATACAAAATGTTTCGATCATAAAGAGGATAGAGTTGGCGATGATGCGGGGGCGTCGATCATTTTGTTTGTAACGTGTATTCTGTATTTACTGGCGTGTATATTAATTAAATTTGTTGTGTGTAATTATAGATTGGCTCTGATGTATGTATTTTTTTTATTTTTCCGCCTTTTTGGACCTGGTATAAGCTTGATACCTAACTCGGCAACAGACCGCAGACAGCAGCCGCAGTGTCGTCATCTTTGATAGCAGACGGTGGTGTCTGCAGTCTGCGGTCTTGTTAATTCCACCCACGGTGGCAACGCAACGCTTTGAAAAAGAATGTACTGCAGTTAGCGGCACTACTGCTCTGTGGTGTGACTCAATCAATGACATTCACCATCTTCCGAAGTAATTTTATTGAGATGTGTGATTGAAATACATAAATGTTGCTGCAGTGATCTTAAGAAGTAAAAATTGGTGTGTGACAATGTCTCATTGGCGTGGCTGAGACACTTTGTAGTCCTGGGTACAACCGCAAATAGCACAATCTCGGTTCGTGTTTGAATTTTCGCCTCATATCACATCATGGTGCTCAAGTTACTTCTTATTTCGTCAGGGATATTGGTGTGAATTAATCCAATTTCTAGATATAAAGCCAGCTCTGCCTTAACTCAATCTTAAGCCCTTGACAATGCGTTAACTTTAAATCCATTTAACCGAATGAAACTGTATCACGTATCTCAAATCAGAATACAATCAAACCGTACGTAGATAAGCCTACCAAATTGAACTGTCGGTTACAGCGAGCTGGGACACGCATCGTCTGCCAATACTTCTGAATTTGGCAACTTATTACACTAACTTGCATTGTATGATATTAATATGCCTTACCGTCTGGGGTTTCGCAAATTGATTCTGGAATACTAGCTTTTACCGGCGGCTCTGCCCGGGTGAATGTATTTTTTTCAGAATAAAAAGTAGCCTGTGTCGTAACTCATTTAATAAATAAATACACCCAACAGTCACACCCACAGTCTTGTCCCCACACTAGGTTAACCTGTATCGTTAGTATCAGGAACTACGAGGCACTTGCGGTCCCACAGCACCCAGACCCCGAAACAAATATTTGTGGATCACACAAACATTTGTCTCGGTGCGGGAATCGAACCCACGACCTCACGCTTCACAGTCGGCTACTCGCCCGCTGCGCCACGGCTCTCAAATATACCCCTATAATACTCGCCCTAACCAGCCATCAAGTCATGTCGCAAGCCCCTCGAGAGGACCGGATATACACTGGGTAATCCTGGAACGCGATCCACACTGGGTGGATCACTATGGGATATTTTAACACCATGTGTACAGTGGTAGCTAACCGGGCGGATATGAATATCCTACCACCAGCAAACCAACAGCACTCGACTAACTCATGTTTTCATATCCCAGACTCGGTATATCAGTATTACTTCATGAATCGCTGTTTTACGCCAACATAACTTCACAGTCAACTCGTATTTTTAAACTGCAGTATGCAAGAACAAAGCAATTAAGCGAAATGTATATGTTGGTGTAATTTAACTGGACAGTCAACAGATTGTAGCGCGGACGGACCCGCGGACTGACCGGCGGACAAATGGGCACAGCTCTTCATTATTGAATACGGCGGGAGGCGATTTTGGACCCGTCACATGTATGTTTTACGAAACAAAACAAACCCGAAAATGAAATAAATGTTTTTTTTATTTAATTGAATGACAAGACGAGCAACGCGCTAGCCTGATGGTATGTGCCGCGCCTGCCCATAAACAGAAGCAACACCACATAGAACTTTGAATTACAAAGCACTGCATGGCACTGAACTGCGCTCGTTACTCCAAGACATAAGATATTAAGTCTCATAATGGCCAGTAGTTTCATTGGTTTCAGTGTCCTTCAAACCAAAACACAACAGTGCTTACACACTATAGCTTGGCGGTAGAAATAGACAAAGCGGTGGTACCAACCCAGAAGGCCTCACATACGAGGGACCTACCACCTTGTTTTGAGTATCTGAAACTCGGTTTCTGAAAGGCTGATCAATGTAAAATTAACTAATCATTTTGCATATCTCATGTCAAGTAAATAGTTGCTAGGAGCGTGGTCAACGCTTTTGATTTGACACACCTGTTAGTTAATAAGGCTTTTAAACGAAAAATGAAAAATCGTATGTCAAACGGTATTTTGGTTTCTGGAAGATTCAAAAACAATTCCATCGTCAAATGGTGTAACAAAGCGATTGTTCGCAAAATAGATCAGAGATTAATATGTCTTTCACTAAATGTTGAGAAAACTTGAATTGATTTGACTGCGCTGTCAAAATTAAAGGTCTGTTAGTTGAATGTTGATTTGATCAAAGCCTTTAAAAAACTGGGAGTAAATGTACAAGCTGTATGTATAAAGCGTGATGTGATAGAGGGAAGTTATTTTGGCTCAAAATCCAATTCCGGGCGAATAATGTGATTTTTCGCATCGGAAATGAGCTGAAAAATGAACCTGGGACTTCACAGTTTCTCAGTAAACTGTCACTAGACGAACACCCTATTTCCTCTAACAATAAACTCCAAACTGGCCTGCTAGTGTACGTCGCGAAAATCGCAAAAATGTTCATTTAACAAAGTTCCGAGTTAGACGTAAAACGATAACTGTGCCTCCCTGCACCTCCCTGACCACCCCACATGGCTAGCGAACAGTTTCGTTACGGTGCCAGTTAGCGCACTCTATTATGAACTGCTCTGTTCTGTGGTTTATAGAGAGAGCTTATGACCAGTCTTGACTAAATGGTTATTTTTTATGTTTACGCGAATATCACTCATTAAAATAAAACTAATTTAAACGGATTTATCGTGGTTTTTTATTAATTTTGATCCCGACGTTTCGAAGACTTTTCAGCCTTCGTAATCCACCCCGTGACAAAATTAATAAAAACCGCGATAAAATCCGTTGAAATTAGTTTTATTTCAATAAATGGTCATATTTGGAATCCGACTGCCGAATTCAGATACGTTACATGATTCAAATTGTCATTAAATAATTTCTTAGTCACTTCGCTGCGAGAATCGAACCTGTGACCTCTCGTTTGACAGCCGGCTACACGTCCACTGCGCCACACAAGCTGTTTTATTTCCTGGCGTCAACCCGGCTTAATGCCAGGGTTCGAATTTGATATGTAGAGCGGTCCACCGTCTGACCCCTGAATTCGCAACAGGAACCAAATTTCGCCATTTGGCTCATACGTTAATCCACAGAGTGTACCACGTGCAGGTGAGATTAGCTTTGAGCCTAAGATGTTGCTGGCCTATTACTCTCCAGGGAAAATATTCACCTCAATATTTAATATTTGGAATTAAACCTAAGATTGTGGAACATTGATAATTTAATAAGTGGGCCAAAAAACACCTAATTACAACTTATTCGAAATAACCTCAAAATAATAATCTTATATTAAAACATAAATATTCCCCAAATCCGGGGAAGTAGTTCAGTTCATTACTCCCTAATTTGATTATCTTTATGAAGGCAAGATTTTTCCAACATTGTCCGTTTCTTTAAGAAGATTATGAAATAAACGTAAAGATCTCTACAGATGCTGCATAACTTGGGATTTAAGTAGTGTAAATAATAATTTGTACTACCTACCCCTTAGGAGATACAGGCGTGATCTTATGACTGTATTCATTAGAATCAAGACCATTTAATAATTCTTGTAGACAATGAGGCTATAAGAAATGGTAGATTGACGCTGTACATTTGACTACAGCACAAAATGGCCGATGAATGTCATCCCGAAAATCATCATTCTGATCTTACAATCAGGACCAAGCTCCTACGGAGTATATCCTTAAGTGTGGGATTATATTCAATTTTTCGGACGTAACATAACAAATTCGTAACTGTATCTCCAAAGCAGAGATGCTAGTAGTTCGCCGAGCTATTCTAGCTAGACCATTGAGTCGACATTCCGGATAGAGATTAGATTGATCAAGGCAAGGACTTGGCTCCCGTATTTAGAACTAGCTTTTGCTCGCTTAATCAGCCTTTTTGGGATAAAAAGTATTATAGACTATAACCGTCTCCTGGGTCCCATCTATCTCTACCTAAATTTGTCAAAATCGGTTCAGCAATTTAGACGTGAAAGCATAATTAATAAACAAACAAACTCACTTTTGAATTTATAAAATTAGTTACGAACATTAACATGTTTTTTTATGAAATAAGAATCGTTGAAATCTAAAAACTTTGTGAAAAGTTGTATAATAATAATATTATGTTGATAAAAATATATACGCGTCCAATTTAGATCGAGTTGCTCATTGCTGAGTTCAGACGATAGAAGTAAAACAATAATATACATCAAATTTCAATGTCCAGAGGACTCGCAACTGCTGTGACATTTATAACTATGCAATTTTAAGTGATAGGTAATTACAGAAACTCCTTTTTTAATTCGTTAAAATAAAACAATTTAGGTACGAGATGTCTACATCTATCTGTTACTATGTAATCCTTTGTATTAACATAACAGTGCTGTGTGTTTTTCGGTTGAAACGTTTTTACCTCGGCATACCGCGCCTAAGTTTTTTAATAAACCACTCCATTCTGCCGGTATGTGGGGAAAAAATTGTGAAAACTCATTACAAAAGTATGCAGCCGTTCTACGGGCGAGTATGGAGCACTTTTGATATATCCGTTTAACTGCATTGTGCTTTTTTCACATGGAAAATGCGCTAGTTGTCTGCATTCACAATAAAAGAATGTTTGGTACAGCGACATCTGTTGTCGAGTAGTGGAACTAGGAAAAATAATATATAGTTACAAATTGTTTAGTATTTAGGAATTTTAATATTAAAATAGTTTCCTCTTTTATTTTATGTTGTAAAGATACAATAATATTTTTATAAACAACAATTTCAACGAAGCACTAACGCCATCTATGATCCAGCAGGATCAACTACCTTGTAATAAAATATTTAACGCGGGCAAAAAGTTACAACATTACAAATGGGCGCTTGTTCATACGAAAATGTTGCTTATATAATTCCAGATAAGGCTCAAAATTAACAATATATGCTTAGAAAGGAATAACTGCACTAAAATATTCAGAAAGCAGCCGGTGGGCCGAAATAACACGTATCGTTTTCCTTGATAGAACAACTTTAGCTCAGTCGGTAAATTCTTTTAAGTTACACATTTACCTATAAATAAAAATTATACTCTGATACATATCCAGTGGTTTTATAATTAGAAGTAAAAAACGAAAACATAAATAATGTGGCGAAAAAAATTCAAAATCAATACATAGCCGTTGGAAAAAAAATGATTTTTTCCGGAAAACTCTACATCCGTCATACACTATGCAAGAAGAGATATGCTTCTGCCGTTTTGAACCCTATAGTGAGTGAGGGAGACGGATGTACATCGATATAGTGGCATTTGCTTGTGTGAAACAATGGCTCGATTGAACACCCAGCAAAGAGAGACACAGTGTCGGTTTTGTATGAGATTATTGGACACAGCGCCATCTGTGTGTGGTAGTTGGAATACGTTGTATTTTGTTTTAGTGTGCCTCGTGCAGATGAGGGCGATGCTGTGTTTGTTTGTGTGAGTGCGGAGGGTTGAAGCGGACGCGGCGGGTGTACCGACAGCACGACAAATTTATTTATTTAAAATTTAATTGGAATTTATAATCACTGAATTTAGTAGTAAAAAAACATTTGATAGTCAAAAACGAATTGATACAGGTTGTGAAATGAATAGATTTAAATCAGAATTAATTAGTATTATGCAAAAAAACCTCAATCACCTAGAAGCACTAGACCTTAAGCCTGAAATACAAGGATATCGAAGAGGCCGTCTAGATTGGTACTACCACTTTGTATATATTTGCCGCAAGCCGAAGTGAGGTAAGCATCGTTGTGTTTCGTTTTGAAGGATATTAAAACCAGTGCAATTTTTGGGCATTATGAATCTTGAGTCTTGGGGTGGCAAGCGCTGTCCAATGCTATACAGTGCTTTGTAAATCTAGGTTATGTGTGGTGTTGCTTCTGTTTATAAGTAGGTGTGACGCTTACCATCAGACGAGCGAACTGCTGGTGTTGCTATTCAGGTTATTAAAAAGGAGAGGGCAGTGTATAGTACATACATAAAACATACATGTAATACAATTTAAAAGTAAATATATACATACAATTCCATCCTTCCACCTGCCCCTATCCTACTCGATGTGGGGTCGTCGCAACGTGCCTTCCAATATATGTTAGAGGAAGATGTTTTTGGAGTTTTTACGACCGGCCGCCTGGCTGGCGTCAACTCTTCTGGGAAATACACCCAGACCCGAAACAAATATTTGCGGACAATTACTATTCGCCTACTACGTCACGGAGACTGTCTGAAGTTAATATGTACATACAATAGTATACATATTTTATATACAATATTTACACATAATATATAAATCTACGTTCTCATTAATGGCCGTTAAAATATAATGTATCAAGTAGAAAATGTAATAATGTTAGAAAGCTATTAATATCAATTCATATGTATTGGCGCCCAACGTGGTGCTGTAGTCACCACTACTTTTGCGCGGTAAGTTGTTAATAATACCTTATTCGTGGCGTATATTTTCTATTTACAAATATTTCTATACAAAGAAGACTATGTATCCTGTAAAATAGTCCGAAAGTTTGGCACAAAATGATTTCTATTCACAAAGAGGCCTTTACTAGCTCTCATAATAGTAAGGTACTAAAGACGTTTGTGAAGTCATCATCACCCCTAGGTTATTACATCTAGTTATTCGCAGTGCATTATTTGGATAGAATCACAACTATTCTAGAGCATTTAGTTTTTCTCCCTCGCCTCGCGTGCTATCGCTACAATTAATCTTCACCACCCTCCTGTAATAGGCCATCTCCTCGTTGCCATGGTAACCGTGCAAAATGGCCGGCGCGCTCCCCGCCTGCCCCCGCCGCGGGTATATAAACGCGCCCCGGACATGTCGCAGCCAGAGAACCAGTACCGCTTGCGGCGAGAGCGCGTGTTCTCCCCAACATTATTTTAATTTCGAGACATTTCGACATTTAATTTCCGATTTATTTTCCTCTATTTACCCACTAAAACTCTTTTTCCGTTGCCGCACCTTCAAATAAACATTTTTTATTTTTTTTATGATTTTTTCGTTTTATTTTATTTTTTACGTCGTCTTCCTGTGAACGTGTGTTGCTGCCGGCGCTAAGGTAAGTTCTTGTACTATTTTCGACTATTTCGACGTTAATTTGCGACCACGTGCGAATTTTCTGGTTATTGATCACTGCAGATGCGATAGGTGTAAAAATAGATCGTTTCATCTCGTTATTGTTCGAGAAAAATGTACTTTAGGTGCGCTGTCATAAGGTCTAAGTTCCCGCGCTCGGTCCACGACTTGCAACATTGTTATCCGGGACTATAGAATCTCGCGACAAGCATAATTTAAAGTAATGTCCCAGAGGTATACAATACAGTTTTTTGTAATTAAGCCCCAGGAGTAAGAATAGGGCTCGTGCCAGACAGGAAATAAGAATTCAAAGAGAATCTAGACAGTGGATGAGAAAACAGAACGATCTTTATGTGGGCGTTTTGGAACTTTAGAATATTCTGTTCGCTGAATTTGATGAAGTCAAATGAGTCTTGCCACTAATTGAATTTTAAATTCAAAGTGATGCAATATTGAGCGGGATTTCAAACATAGTTTACGTTGATGAATTTTAAATTTGGTGGAATCTGTATACAATTAAATAGACAGACATTAACTTCTAACTTCAGCTTCAAGTGTTCATTTTCGAGTTTTATATGAAATACAACTTTTGTATACAAAAATTGTTAAGCAGTTCGTAAGACAAACATTTTAGCAAACCTGTGGAGTGTTAGGAAATTGTAAAAACTAGTAGGTATGTTATTGACTAAATGTCTTTTAACCATTCTATGTTAAAAAATAAGAGTTTTGCTCTTCGAAGCACGAAGCCACAAGAGATGGTTATGAACGGTCGCTCTCCTTTTGGGGATCCAACCAATATCACTAAATCCAGGCTCCACTGTCATTAAATCTTTACCGCCTTTATTGGCTGCTGTTGAAACATAACATTTTTGAGTTGACTGTCGGCTCAACCAACGAGATTCAGCGTTGTCTTTGCTTCAGCTGGTTCTAGCTTAGGATGGGAATAACCAATGATGTTTGTGGCCTTAGCATAATATCGCTGGTGGTAGATATTCATATTCGCCCGGATAGCCACCACCGTACACATGGTATCAAAACCTATCATAGTGACCCACACACCTTGTGTAGATCACGTTCCAGGATCAACCAGTGTGTATTCGGTTCTCTCGAATAGCTTGCGACCAGACTTGATGGCTGGTTGGGGCGGGTATAGGGATACATCCTTGTATCCCTGTACCTGCATCGGTCGTCCACCTGTCCTGTCGCAAGCCCCTCAATTTGCTTCTTCTCTCTTCGGAGGGTAAAGAAACATTTAAACAGGCCGGTATGATTCTAGTGATTACCGATAAACTCATTGTTTGTTGGTAGTCGCTGGTTTTTTGGATTGTACTGCGCTTACCATCAGGTGTAGTGCATTTTGCCGTGTTCGGATAAAAAATACAGATGGGTAACTGTAATCACTTACCATTAACCATCAGCTATTCTGCTTTCAAGACTAAAAATACTCGTAGATTTGCAACAACAGGATCTAAATCGATATATTTAATGAAATGTTTTTTTATTACGAAGGCTTATCTCTCATTAGTAGAGTCTCGTGCCCAAGGGCATATAATACAAGGATATTATTTTTTTATTACAATTTGCTTCCAACTCCATATTCAGGCAGATCAAGACTTTCCTCATAATCCTCTCGAAATCTTGAGACTTAAATAAGCAGGAGCATATTATAATTGCTAAAGTTTTCGCTAATAATAACTTCGTTGTATTTATGAGGAACTGTTTGAAACTAACCGTTGTTTCGATAAGATATTGTTATTATAAATTAAATATAGACTCCGCCCTGCCGCAGGAAATATTGCGATAACAGGGGGCCTATTATAGTACGCGATTTTTAATCCTACTTCCTACTAATATTATAAACGCGAAAGTTTGTAAGTATGGATGTATGTTTGTTACTCTTTCACGTAAAAACTACTGGATGGATTTTAATGAAACTTTACAATAATATACCTTATACATCAGAATAGGACATAGGCTACTTTTATCCCGGAAAAAGCAGATCACGCGGGCGGAGCCGCGAGCACAAGCTAGTATAATAATAAATACTCCCAACAGTCACACACATAGTCCTGACCGCACAATAAGATACGAGTCTTGAGTGGTGGATATCAGGAACTACAAGACTTTCGGTCTCACAACACCCAGATACCGAAACAAATATTTGTGGTTCACACAAACATTTGTCTCGGTGCGCGGATCGAACCTTCGGTCTCTCGTTTCACAGCAGGCTACTCGCCCGCCACGGCGGCTGCCAATTACTTTAACTAAAATAAAGAGAATAACACTGTCCCTTTTATTACCATCATCAATAGGCCGGCAATAACGGGATGGTACCACTAGTTTACAGAATACTAAAAAGCAAATTCAGCATTATTGTTAAGTTGGGGTTGTTTTTTTTTTCTAATCCGAGCACGGCAAAGGAACTGCACTACACCTGATGGTGAGCGCAGTACAATCAAAAAACCAGCGACCACCGACAAACAATGAGTTTATCGGTGGTCACTAGAATCATGCCGGCCTGTAAAAATGCTTCTTCACACCCCGAAGAGGGAAGAAGCCAATCGAAGGGCCTGCGACAGGACAAGCGGATGACCGATGCAGGCACAGGGATACAAGGATGTACTCCTATACCCGCCCCAACTAACCAACAAGTCATGTAGCAAGCCCGCCCATAATAATTCCTGTTGTTTTGTGGATTTTGATGGGCGGTAGAGATCACTCATCATCAATTGGTGTACTTTATTGATGGTCGGCCTCTACAACAAAAAAAACTTTTTGTAACTTCCTAATATAGGAGACAAGAAAACGAAAAACCAATGATTTGAATTTAACATAAAAATAGCGCAATTGTTTTAGTATGATTTGAGAAACCTCCCAATTAAGTAATTATTTAATTACCTATAATATCTTGAAAATACCACGTTTATATCAATTAAATTATCACTAATTTGCAGAGGTTAGGTTTTAAAATTGTAAAACAAAAACTGATTTTATAGAGACAAAAAAACTAAGGAAGGTCTCAATTCGACGCGTGTATTTTTTTCACTTCTCTTTCATCCGAAAATGTATAATTCCAAAGAAATATAAGACAAAATTGGATAAAATAAAAAATCAGGGAGGAAAGACTAAACTGCACTGATTTTAATTATATTTTAAAAGTAATAAAAGAAATAACTGTAAAAAAACAATGAACAAAAATGCTAAAAATAAATCTAGAGACGGTGTTGTCAGTCACTGACAAATAAATTCAATACCAGCGTTCGGCCTTTTTTTTCTGTTACAATAATATGGTAAGAAATAGTAACTAATTAAGAAAAATTAATTAATTAATGTTCAAATGCGTTACAACTGCGCATGACCAATTCTATCCACTGACGAAGTCGCGGACAAATCTATTAGATTTCAACCAATCACACGTGTATATAAGTTTGAACTACACTTGAAAGCCAATAATGTAACTATTTGGAGTAATACCTACGGGTCTGAAACATAGCGCACGTCGAAACGGGAACTAAATATTCACTTGGCAACAATTCACGAGCAGCATGACGCTCAACATATTTGGCAACACGTTATGGCGGGTTCACATGGTTTTTTGTTGATGAACTGGCTTGAATTGACAAAATACGTATGGTTATTGCTGATTAATTCGGTTGAGAGTATTCCTTGCGATTTGAACTCGCTATTAAAAAAACATTCGATGTTACGAATAGGCTTAGTATGTTTAGACCGATATGGACATACATTTGAGTCATTGTTGCTATTTCCGTCCCATGATATATATCATGCTAGCTTTTGCTCGCGGCTCCGCCCGCGTGATCTGCTTTTTCCGCGATAAAAAGTAGCCTATGTCTTATTCTGATGTATAAGCTATATTATTGTAAAGTTTCATTAAAATCCATTCAGTAGTTTTTACGTGAAAGAGTAACAAACATACATCCATCCATCCATATTTACAAACTTTCGCGTTTATAATTTCGCGTTTATAATATTAGTCGAATACTATTCTATATAGAGGAACATTTGCGTGTTATTAATTACTTCGAATTAACTTCGATTTTCACATTACTGTCAAATCAATTAGAGTTTCTAAAACGTTATTACGTGGAAAAAATATTAATCTCTAACATAGTTAGGTAACAATCGCTTGTTAGTAATTGACACACCATTTCATGATAGAATTATCTATGAATCTTCCAGAAACCCAAAAATGTTTTTGACATATGATCTTTCGTATTTAGTTTGGAAGTATTATTTACTAACAGGTGTGTCAAGTCAAAAGAGTTGACCGCGCTTCTAGCAACTCAATTTTGACTTGACATGAAAGAACGAAAGAAAGAAGAAAGAAAGAAAGAATTTTTTTATTATTTGACTATGAGATTTGATAGTTAATTTTAACATACACTAGTTACACCTCCGCCTACACCTTCTGGGAGACAGGATTGATGTCTGGCTTATGTATACTTATATGTAGTAATTATCAATATTATGCACGCTTTAACCAATTTAAATCCGTCTTGTTATTTGGTATTGTGTATGCTTAAAATATTCATGAATTGTACCATCTGCCATTGCCTTTGACCTGGTACTTATCGCCAATAGGTGTATCGTTTTTTATATGAAAGGGTTAAAGGTCATTGTCCGACTTATTTATCGGTGGAAAAAGGTGCTACACGCCACGAGCGCCGGATGCTGGATCAATAGGGACGTCTGTGGGCTAGTGATGTGGTCGCACTTTATCGACACTTGATGTTTTCGATTAAAAAGTGGTTTTTATTGTAAAGGAGAATATTATAATAGTTAAAAATCAGAATGCATGATATTTATTCTAACCAGGGGAAATGGAAGAGTAATCCACCAAACCGGGATGGTGGATTAATGCTAGGCAGAAAAAAAATATATTTGAACTAAAAATCTTATTCATAATAGAAACGTGTGATATAAATGCATTCGTATATTGTACAATAAAAAAGTTTTTTGTAAAAGTTCACGACTCATTCCTTTGAGATTATATTATCTTCTTCTCTTTAGGCATTTCTCAACCAGTTTGGTGTACGCCGTCTTCAACTGCCGCCACGCTTGATGATCTGGTGCTATTCGCAGCCAGTTCAATCCAGCCACCTTCTTCACGTCATCTTCTTGTTGTTGATATTCTATAACCAAATTAAAATGGGTTTTGAAACACACCACGCTAGTTTAGTTGAGTTGCTTATCGTGTTTGTTTTTATAACAGTAATTTTGCGAAATACAATTTTCAAATCATTTATTAAATCATTAAAATGTGAAACATCTTTTAGATCCAGTCAATTTTTATCTCTATCGCCAGTTCGGAATGCTATTTCGTTAAATAAGAACGGGCAAGAAACTCAAACTTTGCTCTTTTCCAAACTGATTTATAAAGTATTATTCAGTAATATTTATTATTATTTATTTGAAGTATTGTTTATTTGAATTAAAGCAGCTCAATTTATGATATGCCTCAATTTATTTCATAGAGGATGATGTTGACCTATCATACTGAAATCAATTCATATTATATTTAAGTAACCACACCAAAATTTGAAAGAACTAGGTATTAGCGATATTACATGACCAGCAACATTTCCTTATTAAAATCATGACCTTAATTTACCCATCTATACCGCAAAAACCCACAAATCTCGACAAAACTTTCACTGTTAAATAGCCCAAACTTTTGTCTACCATACCGAATACTTTTACCCCGAAATATGTTCCCGAAGGATTCGAAACTTAAGTCCGAAGTAAAGATCGATAGCGCGCCGACCGCATCCCACGTACGTAAACAAATTATCCATGGGAGCCACAATTTTCAAGTTATTAAACAGGCTGATGGGGTCCAGTTAACGGTCTAGTTAATTATTTAACGATTAAATCTAAACTGTTGGGATGTGCGATTATTATAGAATTTGAAGGTTCTTGTTTCTTGCATATGCATGGACTTAGTGCTGGAGGGACAGACGGGAAAATAATTATTTTTTCAAATATTTGAGGGATTATTTGAAGTTATTAATAATCATGCCGTTAATTAACTTTACCTACCATACGGTTCAAGTAACAGAACCGGCTTAGATATTAAAGTTGTTGCGAAAATGACGTCACAGCTTGATTACTTAACCGCAGCTATTTCGACAACGGTACGTTTGAATGTGTTTCTACAAAATATAGGAATAGTTCAATGGGCCTTAACGACTCGTACAGAAATAGGTACAGGATCAAAATTAATATAACGGTTAAATATAATACTATGTTTACAATAAACAGCAAATGGAAACGTTAAATAACTACAGTTGCGAATTTACCGTCATCGAATCGTTCGATTTTACTTTCATTTCGTTATGGCAATAATGGTCTTTGGCAGCTAAATTTTATTCCAAATCCCTAGACTTCAGATTCTTGGAAAATACCAAAAATGACCAAACTACATAATTTAAAAATAATGGTATCCGAAATCGCTTTTAATCTGAAATATCCTCACGCCATGCTATAGCGTACTTGGTACATATATGTACCGAGTTGAACAGCGATCTGCCATATTGTTCCTTCTGACGAGGCGCGTTGCGATGTCAGTTCTTACATGTCTAGTTAATAAATAACTGGCAAAATCAGGATATGCAACATTTTTAGTACAGTACTCCACATCGTCTGCATCTTAGCGTTTTCATATAATTTACATATCATCCATCGTATTCAAAGCCAACATTACCACGTTTTTGGGAGCATTTAGGATAGATAATACAGTGTTTCGAATCTTGTCCTCTCACCAAAGTTCAAAAAGAGGTCCTTAAAATCAATTGTCAGTCTCTTAATTGGGTAGTACAACGTTCTATTAAATTGCATCAACCCTTTTCAAAAGCTACTGTTAAATTTTAGACATTTAAAATTAAATCATAATTTTATTAAATTCAAACGTACAGAATTCGTTATGAGAACAAAATAAATCAAATACACAACATAACTTTATTATAAAAAAAGTATATGGGTACAGTTACTTAACTTTTAACGTCTGACATCATAAGATCTAAACCAATGAATGATGGTGCGGTTTTTTTAATAGAAACTTAATATCATATAAGATCACAGATCTTCAAAGAGTAAGCAGAATTGCTACTAATACACCTATCACCATATACAACACAAACTCGAATCCCGGGCAAATCATATGTGTTTTTAGAGTCGAAAATCCCTCAAATGACAGCTTGACTTGGGTGTTAAATTCAGGAACTAACGGTTTTTTATTCTAGCATGGCAAAGATACTGCACTACCCCTGATGGTAAGCGTAGTGCAGTCCAAAAAACCAGCAACCATCGTTAAACAATGATTTTATTGGTGGCCACCAGAGTCATGCCGGCCTGTATAACTGCGTCTTCCCTCTTCGGGGAGGGAAGAAGCAAATTGAGGGGCATGCGACAGGATACGCGGGTGACCGATACAGGCACAGTAATACAATGTTGTACCCCAATAGCCGCCCCAACAATACAACTATACCCGCTCCAACCAACCATCAAATCATGTCGCAAGCCCCTCGAGAGAACCGGATATACACTGGCTGACCCTGGAACGCTATTCACACAAGGCGATAACAGTGATCTAATTATCTTTTTTGTTTCTTTTGTATCCCTCTGTTGCTAAGTTGGTGCCTCTCATAGTCCGCGCCATTTTACTCACGTGTACGAGATGTATCTAAACTTTCAAGGCGTCTTTTTGCTACCATTTTCTCTAAAATATGATTAATTATGACATTAATGGGCAAAGTGACCTCTACTTGACTCTAATTGTCTCTTAGGGTTGTCTGGAAGAAATCGCCGGTTGCGATAAGACCGCCCATTGTATCACCTTTACTTTTAAGTTATTTTTCTTGGTGTGCTATAAACAGACATATGAGTGGTAGAGCCAAGCTGTACACAGTTTTATCTACAGCATGAATGGGTCGGCTCGACCTGCTCGTTACTTTCTCACAGAAAACTGCTCCATTTCGTACGGTGAGTGAGATATCCGGAGGCCCGAATTCCCATGCCCTTCCCTATCCCTAATTATCCCTTTCCTTTAAGGTCAGCAACGCGTCCATGATTCTTCTAGTATTGAAAAAAGAATAATATTCTATTCGTCTACATTAGTTACGACGTAATTTACTATAACTTTTTCAAGAACAAGAATTTAGAATACTTCGTAAATTAAATATAACTACATCCCGAAACACATTCCTGATCCCGCGATAAGATTCCCTAGTATCGAGGATAATGGAAACTACATGAAACTTGCTTCTTATAATAACCACAACCGATATAAATACTTGATCTAATAAAGATTTATTCTAAGGTTTGATGAAATTTCATAGAGTTCTCGCTCCTACACCTTATAAACCAGCTTCTTCTATGTCTTTCACTCGATTTGTTTTTTTCTGCCACTTTTTCTGTGACCAAAATATTCCAATTTACTTATTTGAATTAACTGAAGTATCATTACGGAATTAAGAAAGGAAAATAATAAACTACTAGCTTATGCATGCTTCATCCGCATGATTATCTTTTTACGGATAAGAGTAGCCTATGTCTTTATTCAGGTCATGGTCTACTTGTGTCCCAATTTCATTCACATCGGCTCAGTCCTAAGGACATGATTCATTGTCAACATCCGATTTCACAAACAAACTTCCAAACCTACACAATTATGTAATATGGATTGTAAGATCTTAGTCTTTAAAGTAACTCATATTTCCAAGCAGTTTAATTTTGAAGCAAGAATTAATTTCATTTTGCATTAAAATTTAAAATCTGCGAAATTATGTCCGTCCCATGATGTGCTAGGGGCGTGCCTAGCACTATACCGGGCACAATTCTACAATCCGGGCTGATACTGAGCATTTCGTGATAGAAAAACTCAATATTACAACTGTGCCACCAAGGCAGTCAGCGATGCAAATTCTTATTTAAGTTTCGATATTTTTCTTTCTACTTGGCGTTACTAAGACTCCGCTCAACCTTGAGCATCCTCTGTAGTGAGAGCACTGGCTCTCTATGAATTAAAAGACATGTGTCGTAGATGAATATATCGATATTTTAAAGTTGTAGAACTATCGACACGGTCCGGCACTAGTGGGCCCCTTCAAACCGCGTGCATACCGACGCAGTGGTGTGCGTGCGGGCCCCCTTTCGTTTATCATAGCAGTCAATATCATTAGGGGCCCGGCGGGGCTCCGAGCGGCTCTCACATCTTGTCAATTAATGCACAGGTTACGGACTAAGGATGTTCTTAATGAGTCTCTAGGAGGTTTTGCAAATCGAAACATTTCTTTTACTTTGGTAGTTTCCATAATGCAGTTTACTTGATCGTAAAATGTCCGATAAACAACATAAATATTTTTCGAATGGTAGAGCCACGCTGTAGACAGTTTTGTCTAAAGTATGAATGGGCCGGCTCGACCGGATCGTTACCGTTGTCTCACAAATAACCGACGTAAAGTAGCGGCTTGCTACTGCGTTTCGTACGGTGATTGAGATATTCAGAGGCCCAAATCCCCTCCTCTTTCCAATCCCTATTTATTCCTTTACTTTAAGGTCGATAACGCGTCCATGATTCTTCTGGTACTGTTGGCGTACATGGGCGGTGGACTTCACTTACTATCAGTTGACCCACTTGCTCGTTTGCCAGCCTATGCTATAAACAACACACTCCAAGTTTCAGAAACTTAACAAAATATCCGAGTTATCTCCGACTCAAAGTGGTAGGAAATAGAGGGGCGTCGCGCGGGGACAGAGGCCTCACGCCCGAGCCCCTCGCGGTCTCACCGTCCCGAACTAAATAATTGATCACTCGCTGTAGCGATGATGAAAAAGAGAGCATAATATATTCATAGTGAACAATAAACATACATAATATTGCAAGGTAAAGAGATTTCTACTTTGTACAGGACCTACGATACCTATAATGCTTCAATGAAATGTCACTTGGAATAGCTTAAACTAGGTTTTTATCACACTGCAGTTACATTTTATTAAGGCTCCAATAGTATTATAATATTAAAAACGGTGCATAATTACCTAATAGGCATATATATTTTTTATTTGATTGAACGACGAGATGAGCAAGGCACTCGCCTGATGGTAAACGCCACGCCTGCCCATAAACAGAAGCAACACCACACAGAGCATGCATGACACTGAACTGGGCTCGTCACTCCGAAACATAAGATGTTAAGTCTCATAATGCCCAGTAATTTCACTGGCTTCAATATCCTTCAAGCCGAAACAACAGTGCTTAGACACTGTTGCTTGGCGGCAGAAACAGACAAAGCCGTGGGTACCAACTCAGATGACCTCTCGCATACGAGGGACCTACCACCTTGTAATATTAATTATAGTTTGATACAAATTGCGAAAGTCTGAAAACATTTACTCTAGTGGTACGAAACTATTGTGATTCCTAAATCACAAATCTAATAGTCTAAGAGCCCGTGAACGCCATGCCTTCGTTATTTTATAAAATCAGAAAATTTCTAATCTCATGCTCCCAACACAAGTAAGAAAGATGGACAATCTTGAAGTTTGGGTTATCGTGGCTTTGGCAGGTAAACGGTGTAAAGGTGTATAAAATACCAACCTAAATTCGTCAAATAATAAAATGTGATTTTTTGATTATTACTTCAGAATATTATTAAAAATTCATTGCCAGACACTTAACATCGTGGCAACCCCTTTCCAGATAGCCTTAAAGTTACACTACTTATAGCATACAAGCTGATATTAAGTACGCTAATTGTCCTTTCACATGTAGTATTGTAAATATTTTCAATACGTCATGAGCACTGGCATTGACTCTGAAAAGATCCCCAATTTTCTTACACCTGCCTTTATCGTACTCGCAGTGGGGTCGGCGCAAATTGCTTTCTGTGACATGTGAAGACACCTATACTGCACTGTTCATGTAATATATTATTGTTATTTTTGAGTTTACAGTGTTAATTTTTGATTATTTTTTAATGGCATAGACCGGCAAACGAGCAAGAAGGTCACCTGGTGATAAGTGATCTCCACCGCCCGTGTATTTCCACAATACCAGAAGAGTCACGTTGCCGACTTTAAATGAAAGGGATAATTAAGGAAATGGGAAGGTGTGGGGGCTTGGGCTTCCGAATCTTAGTCAAAGTACGAATCGCAGCAGCAAGCCGCTACTTTACGTCGGTTTTCTATGAGACAGTGGTAACGGCTCGGTCGAGTCGGCCCATTCACGCTGAAGATAAAACTGCCTACAGCGTGGCTCTACCGCTCAAACGCTTTGGGCTGAGAGGCTATGAGTCAGTCAGGTCTTTTATATAAACAGATTTATGTCACAAAACACCAACGATTAATCGTATCCAATATCGTAAACAAATCGGATCCACCCCTGAATCATTCGTACTTCTCATCCCAATGATTGATTTTTAATGCTTATTTAATTACACCAGGAACCATTGAGGGGACAGAGATTATTTCTTTTATAGACGGATCGGTTTTCGTTTTCACACCTATGAATAGCAAGTCAATCCGTAAACGCAATTTTTCGGATAAATCAGATGTAAATCGGGAAATTGGATTTGTGTGCGAAATAGATTCCGCTTTTGTATGAAACTGTACTAATATTTTGAACAACTATAAAATAACAATATAAAGAATTCGAATATATTGGCCAAAGTGCTGGGATCTCGGGTTCGATCCCGGGGTCGGGTAAAATGGTATTGGGTTTTTCTATCACGAAATGCTCATTATTAGCCTGGAGTCTGGAATTATGTCCGGTGTAGCGGTAGGCTCAACAATCAACCATCGCAGTTTCCAATTTTGTATGCAATAGGTACGAAACAAAATTGGATGACTGATCATTTTAAATTTAACTACTAGTACCGGAATCGCAAAACATTTACAATATTGTGGATAGTCTCATAGATCTTATAAGAAATCTATCTCTAGCACCAACTGTATAAAGGGGAATGCCCATAAAATGCCTGGAAATGGACAGAAACTTCAAATAGTCATATAATCTATTTAGATTAAAATAAGAATAGTTGTATTATTCTCAAGTTTTACACACTAGGGGGAAAGTATTATAATTATTATTATAGTATTTAATTTGATTGTCGTAAATGTACATGAATGTCGAATTTGACATTAGTAAATACAAATCGTATTTGACAGATAGTTTTTCTGTTTAAGTTATTCGTAAGTACCAAACTTTTTACTTGCGATTCGACGTCCGCTCCAATATAATACCTCATTGTTTTATCTATGAATTATGATGTATCCTTAACCTATTTAAATTACCGATATTTGCACTTGTCAGATCCCAATTTCCACACGTAAAATATATTTTTGGCAAAATGTTTTTAACCAGCTTCCTCCAAGTTTTTGGATAGACATTTTAATTGTAATAGATTTACTTTGATTTTAACTACAAATTGGTGTATAATTCATTTTTGCTCATCTTAGGCATTTTTGTATGGGAGATGGGCATTCCCCTTTAGAAGAAGTTTTTGGACCAATATATTATTCGTATATTATTACAGGGAGCTGCCTTTAACAGGTTTTCTAGTATATTATGAATTAATGTAGACCTATCTATCCTAAACAATTTCTTTATCCGTCCCTATTTTATGACGCAATCACAAAATAACACCAAATCCCATAAGACATGGGGAAGAAGACAGCGTACCGTGAATGTCGCGCCATTTCAAAATGTCGGTGCCCCCTTTTATAGGTGAAATCATGACATTTATAAATGCCAGTGTTTTTAATATCATATGTGGCAAAAATATGAAGATAATATAATTTCTAAATGTTTGTTAAATAAATTCATATGTCACGACGCCATGGAATAGCATTACGGGAAAAAGTAAAGGGAAAATCCATTATCAAAAGTCTAAATTTAGTTTTATAGGATAATTAATCAACGATGCAGTATTTATTCAATTTATAAATACCAAAACTACGGATAATCTATGAGGAAAAATACATGAAATTGCTATGTTCAGAACCTACCTACGACTAAGTTTCTTGATGCTTAAATTTTTTTATAGTCAGACCTTTAGAGCCTTTAAAATGAAATTTTAATAATGTCTGGTAATAGCGCATGCTTAAGACCTGCTTTCAAAAATATATTTTACCGTCATGAAAAGTATTTTCAAAATGGCGTCGCTTGTACTAGCGGCAAGCAAGAGGTTACACAATTATTCTTGATATCAAACGCACCAGTTTCCAAGAAAGCTTATTTTAGACAATGCTGCTCTAATCTACAGTCTCCAAACTCGAAGTTTGCCTGTCTAAAATGTCTATAATTCGGCATAAATTCAAACTTGGGCACCGGCGCACTTGCTATGTGAACTATGCGGTTGTGAATAGTTTGCGCGGGAATTTTAGTTGCAGCGCCATCTATCCGCGCATTTTGGTGGCGATTTGGAATATTTCGATAAAATACCTTGATTGGCCTAATAATTTATAGGGTAACAAATTTTAGACTGCAACTAAGTGCCACGGCCCACCATCCACCCATACCTGAAGAGCTGGTAATAGAATAATTAATGGCTAGACAATGCATAGTTCAGATTCAGATACCTTAATTTTTCTTTTATCTTTCATAAACAAAGATTTTAAATCCAGTCTTTAAGTACCTACTTAGTTTATTACAAAATCATAATATTAATAAAATAGTGGTTGATATCGGATGAAGTCTCAGTAGCGAAGTAGGTATTTTTAAGCTAATTGACTAAAGACTACTGCAGGATTTTATATTTTTCTACTGTTTTCTTTACACTTTCTACTCCCCTACCATCAGCACTATTGCATCTCTTACATCCTTAGAATACCCATGACTGATCATATTCGTGCATTCAACTTAGCCTATTACTGTTCACCGGTTGACGTAGCCTCCTCAAGCGAGCGCAACCATCCTATCACAGCCCGCATCTATCCGTCACCCGCCATCTTTACATTTCATCGTGCAAGGCGTCGTACACCACATCTGCCCAAGCGCGGTCTCCAATGCAACACGTGTCTGTCTACAGACATTACTGATTATATTATTATCCATACAAGGACACAGGACGAACAGAAAGCCATTACATATTTCAAATATACTTCGATCAAATTGTCATCTTTCAGCTGTCATATTTCCCGCCGAAAATCCAACATGGCGGCACTAAGCGCGGATGATCGACTAATCGAGCGTTCACACTTCTTATTACCAGATTATATCCACCGATAAACTAATTTCAAACACACTTCTGAGTTTTATCAAGTGTAGAGAAAGATTTTGATAACTGTTAGGTACTTTAGAGTTTGAGTAGAATAGGTCTGTATTTATCGTTGGAACTTTTTGTACAGCCCTTAAGTGAAACTAATTTGTATTCAAAACTTGTCTCACTTGTCTATTAATAATGTAAGACATACAATTTACTTTCTTTTAGCTCCATATTTACTTAATGCGTACACTCGCTACCATAAAAATTTGCGCGGTTTTATAAGAAACACAGTGTATCGATATGTTGAGGGTTTGCTGCATGAATATGAACTAGTAGCGAGTAATACTCAAAAATGAAATAAAATCAAGTATTCGCTTCCTTTGTGAAATAATTGTTCACCCTATCGCCACTCATGGCAACATATTTATCGTTAGAAGTCAAGTTTCTGTGGGATCACATAGATGTCACCTTTAGATCCCTACAAAGAATCTTATTATAAAAAGTAGCTTGTTATTGGTATGTAGCTCAAGTCCTTATTATTGTTACCGAAATAACAGCCATTTTTACGTCAGTCAAAACGACGTTGTTAAATCGATTCATCTACATAAAACTCAGTTTAAACGACTTTCGATCATGTTTTATTATTAGCACCATAAAACGTCACCTGATTCTTAGAAACCCACGGAAGTTTAAAAACAATACGAGGAGCAAGCTATATTGAAAAATACTTCTAGATTATCAAAAATCTTTGACTTGTTTACGCTCATCGTATTGCTCAAGGAACGCGACTAGATAACTCCTTATTTACTGAATGCTTATAGTGTTTTTTCTAATCTATTTATTATATCTATCTTATTTCTATTATTATATATATCCTACAAAACCATCTAGAACAGTGTTTCCCAGCGTGGGCCCACGCCCCACAGGGGGGTAATTTGATAGTTGAAGGGGGCTTTTAAAAATGGACCTAACACGACTTTAATCCTTTCGCTTTGGATTATTTAAATGCAATGCTAGATATCGGTGACAAATTTAACAAAAAAATGTTAAGGTGGGGCCATGGCCTAAAAAAGGTTGGGAAACACTAGTATAGACGGTTTGACTGCGGTTCCTAGTCTCAGATACATTTTCTCACTTATGATAGTGCCATTGTTAGTTCATATAAGCACGTCATTTAATGTTTTCTAAACTGTACGAGTAATAATTATTTAATTTTTTTTAAACTTAATAAAAAAATGGTACATAACTAACTACACCTGTATCCCTGAAGGGAAGGCAATGGTGCACCCACGACTCGCTCTATTTCTTCACATGGTGTGATAGGTGGTGGTGTGAATCAATTGCCATATCGGGCATAAATTCCATTTCTGGGTAAGTTAGGTGGAATATTTCACTTATTTTTTTTTAAGAACTCAAACAAATTGTGACGCGGTGAATGTATACTATATTCCACGTTTCGTAGACTAAAAATATATATACTAAGCGTTATCTCAATCATATTACCTACATCTGAATCTGCAGACATCATGATAAATCTATTATAGATTGCTTCTACAGCCGCGGCTAAATTCTATAAAAAATAAAGAGATATTTATATTCAAAATTTAGAATATTCCCAGCCATATTTCGTGCTCACACAGAACTTGAATAACTATTTTAATCATACAACGCCATCTATTATCGGATAGCATACAACTTTCTCAATCATACATTCTTCATATTATCGGCTGCACACTCCACCGACTGTCTCGCGTGCATAGATTACCACGGCGTTCGCGATTCAAAATTATTCACGTCTCAATAAACACGACTTGCAATGTTTAATACCATTTATTTATCCAGAGACATAAATTCTAACGACAAAAAACTGGAGGCGCCGGGTATCGATCCCGGTACCTCTCGCATGCTAAGCGAGCGCTCTACCATCTGAGCTACGCCCCCGATAAACAATGCGTCAAAATATGTAGATACATACATTCAATAACAAATTGGAATTAAAAATAAATCCTAAAATTATTGTTACATACTCAATACAATACTTATTTAAATTATTAAAAAATAACTGAAATTATCCTTTAGATTTCTTTACTAAGCTAGTTGTACAATGCAACAAAATATAAATAATGAACACCGAATGACGAATACTAAATTATTGTCTATAATTACAATTATTATCACATTTTATTACAACTCCATTAGAACTGAAATATCCTTAAGTAAAATATTTTAATTTATTACTACCAGGCATTAATTTTGTACATTAAAACTTTTTTAATTCCGCTAAATGACATAGGCTTTGGAAACTCGACTATGCCGACCGTTCGGAAACAATTTTATAACATAATTTGTAAATAACAAAGAGTTAACTACCGTGTAAGCTGAGTAGAAAATTAAACGTTGTAACTCGTTTTAAATTGTACAGGAAATTTACGAAAGTTTATCGAAAATCTCAGCCATTAATTAATAATAAAACTCCAAGTTGCCGGAGCCTAATTGGCGACAGATTAAAAAAAATAAAAATAGCGTACCGTTTCGAATAACCACTTGTGGTGTTCGTTAACTGGGTAAAAACGGTGTACCGATCCGCAATAGCCGGAGAGTCCGTCGCGACTCGACAAAAATCGAGGTAAAAATTTCAAAGCAACGGGTTATTGTCAACTTTTAATTAAAGATATAGAAATAGTACTTGTGGCTTAGGCATTGGCGGTTGGAATTTAGTTAACGATACTACGGTGTACCTTAACGAATTTAGCATTATTTACCTGAATGATGAGGAGCATATTGCTCGTCTGATTGTAATACAAAGTATGTATGGTACCTACTACACTGCATATAAGTGTTTCCACATTGCTGCTTGATGGCACAAAGAAACAAAGCAATAGTGTTTGGCGGTGGTCGCTATTTTTTTTGGACTTCACTGCAGTTACCATCAGCTATAGTGCAGTCACTTTACCGTGCTTGGATAAAAAAGGGTAATCATTCAAAGAGGATACATAATCACATGTGCATATGATGTGCACAATCAATATGCACATTTGTTTCTGTTCAAATAACATATTATTCTATCTTGCCTAATAACGCCTTTGTCTACTTCGGATTTTGAAACCTAAGATCTCATGGTTTATTTGCTACAACACCAATGAGATATAAAAAACAACCTGCAAGCTCAAAAAACACTATCGAAAGCTTAAAACACAAACACACAAAGCCGATTTCAAAATTCAAAACAAGAAAATCAAAAACAAAACCACAAACGCGCCTATCAAAAGTACTAAGTACATCAAAGTACCGGGCGGTTGGAACCGGCTATAACTGGATCCATTGACCGCGATGTCCACGAATTGCTGTTACGGCGGGACAATGAAGGTTGGCGCACATTTTAATGCTACGACCACTTTGATTGTTCAAATGGTTCTGATTTTCTTTGTAGGGTGTGTAAAGACTGGGTCATCATCACCCCATCGAGAAATTAGGAGAGATTTTTGTAATTTTGCTTATAGTACGTTTTATGGGAACCGTTTTAGTTCTTTTTATTTTATTTATGGACTTCTATCTACGGTGTATTTTTATTTGTGAGGGATTGAATAGTGATACATGCTACTTAGTGGGTCGAAAGCATGCATTTCAATCTATAAACAAACAATGTAGATTTAACACATTTTCATTCGTCAATGAGCATGGCTAAACTAATATAATGAAAAAATAAAAATATATAGCCTATGTTTTAAGTATAGCTATAGGATACATATTACATATTTTAAAGTCCATATTTATCCGGAGGCCCAAATACTTTATCAAATCAAATCAAATACCTTCTCAGCTCCTTAATTATTTCTTTCCTTTAAGGTCAGTGATGCGACCATGATTCTCGGTATTTGGGGATGTTCACGGGCGGTGGAGATCACTTACCATCAGGTGACCAACTTCATCGTTTGTTGGCACGATATAAAGAATATTCATTAATTTTTGTACAATTAAAAAAGGCAAGTCTTTGTGGATCGATATGCACGCGGCGCGACTACATGTCTGTATAGGTTGCTTGTAAATTGTAATATTAAGGCATAAAAACCACAGGAAATATACTTAATATAAAGACTGACTTAGTAAAAGAAAAAGATAATGAAAGATTATTTTTTTTAAACATCACTAAAGTTCTCTTTGCCTCAGAAAAAAATAAAGAAACATTCATTCAGCAACATACACACACATTAGTACAAAAAGTATTAAGAGGGACAGATTAACAAATAGAAATAGTTATAAAGTAGAGTAGTACTCGTCTAGTGTGGTCTTTACAATCACTAAAGCACTGTATAACTAAAGCGAACAGATATGGTTTTGGTAATAAATTTTAATTCTTCAAATTTCGTATCTAAATAATATAAAACCACGTTATCTCTTAACAAAAGTACCACATTGTCCCTAATCCTCGTCCCCCTATTTGGTCCGGATGTTTAGTTACAAGCGCAACCGCACGCCTGTGCCCCGGCCGGCCGGATCATCCGGGTGGGTTTATTTATGCATTTTGCATTTGTTTTTATTTATTTTCATCAAGCTTTTGAAGGATATGTTGTTATTACACTGATAAAATAGTCAGGGAAATGATGGTGTGAAGTGTTGAGGGTTCAGTATACATATTTACACTGTTTGGGTTAAGTAATTATGATAGGAATAGAATTATACATAGATAAAGGACTGGTAACTTCATGTTTAATACTGTTCGCAAAATTAAAGAGAAAAATATACACAGTGTGTTTTCAGTGATCTAAATAAAAATAGGAACATGAGTGACGAACGCAGCAGTCAGTCGCTACTTTACGTCGTTCTGTGGAAATTATCCGGTCGAGCGGGTTCATTCATGCTGTATGCAACAGTGTCTACAGCGTGGCTTTACTACTCAAAGTTCAGATATTTCAACTGTCATTAGACTATTAAATGTATTTAACCTATTATACGAAATATCGTGTTACGTACTAGCGATAGGCTCGCCCCTACATCTTGGGACGGAAATAATATTACGACCAACTATATACCTATTCGGTGATAAAACGCATGCGGCCTTATCTAACACAAAACACCCACTAAAAGTAAATTCGACATGTTTAAAAAGTGGATTAGCATCGATTCACCTTATCAAAGCACCTGTTCATTACCGAGTCCTAATGCGAATAACAACCATTACACCCGGGTACGGATATTGCCCAGATAAACTCCCTTTCCAGCACGGACCCGGTTTTGACCGGATGTGGGCGGATCACCCTGTAGGGACCATTAAGTTTCAGTATACCGGTTTTGTTTTACAGATAGCGTTTAAAATATTTTCTTAAATTTTTGTTGGACCATGAATGTTGAGTGTGGCTTCCTTTGCTTGATGAATTTATAGGTTATGTTTTGAAATAATTTGTCCGGGATAAACTTTAATTCAGAGGTTATGACATAATCGATAGGTTTTTGTTTATGATTTCAATATGATACATTATTGACCACATCGTCTTTCATTCCTATATTATTATGTAGTCTATTGTTCTCAAAGTATTTCTTGTATTTTTTTTTCACAAATAAAGCACTCTTCCGTCGTTACTTTTACGTTGAGGTAAAAATAACTTCTATTATTCTTTGTTACAAGAAATATAAATAGTTAAATTTTGAATAATTACATTTTAGCATAAAAAATAATAAACAATTTTAATGTTAGAGTATGAAGTTTTTATTTTTTCGTGACGAAGTCATAAAAACCCTTATTTACTTAGTTAGAGAGTTTATCGCATGACGCATCAATAAATAGTGTAAAAGAAAGTCGTTGTCAGCGTCTGTCTCTCTGTTTGTCTGCCTATATCTCCTAATCTATCATTTAGAGAGTTTATTTTGGAAGATTTACATCACGCTATGCACCGCTGGGAGCAGAGCAGTAACATGCCTGCGCTGAAACCGCTAGAGACAGTTTATATAAGAATATAAAAGAAAACTGTTGTTTACAAGGCCGCGTCATACAGTTTAAAATAAGAATCGTATAACGCGGCCTCGACAATGACGATTTTTTTACTATTCTCGCTATGTCGTACGCAAAACTCTCTTCATCTAAATGGGGCTTAAGAATAATACGAATAACATATTGTTCGTGTGTAAAACTTGAGAAAATATAAATTCGACAATCTTACATTACCCAAGTCCGTCTTTTCACCGGACCCCTAAAACGAACCCGAACTCGATTTAATAAGAAAGGATTTCCTACCCCTATAAAAGGATAAGATCTTGTTTAATTATCGTCAAATTTAATTTTGTTAGAAAAAAAGGCCGAAGCGTTTATTTTATATGCCACGGTGTTATGGCGAGATTATGGAGTTGCCTTACTGAGAAATGCCTGGCTTGTAATGAAATTCCCAGCGCTCCTGTTGGCTTTATGAAAGGTGTACCTGGCAGTTAACCCGATTTACTTGTATGTGAGCTAATTTATTTATGCTAAACGTATTAAATGGTATTCGAGTGGCCTATTTGTTTAATTTATAACCTACTTCATAAAGGAAGAGACTTTGTGTATATGTTTTTTATGTACATGGTCAAATATAATAATAATTACGACATATGTATGTATGCATCGATTTTGTTTCATCTTTTTGTATTCGATAGGGTTTATTCCAATGCTTCCATAATATGATGGTAAAATTAGCCCTGTATTTACACGTTCTACTGTTGGGCACGGGCCTCCTCTAAGGAACAAGAGGAGTTAGGCCTTAGTTCACCACGCTGATTTACTGTGGGTTGGCAGACTTCACATACTTTTCAAATTTAATAATTTCATAATTGAAGAACATTTTAGACCCGAATAAGGTTTCCTCACGATTTTTCCTTCACTGTTGAAGAAAGATATAATTAACAATCAATACATGCGTAACTTAGAAAAGTCAAAGGTGCATGCTCTTGGGGCTGATTTCAAACTTGAAACCTTCGTGTTGACACTCCGTACCACTCTCTGTTGAGCCACCGCGGCTTTATTTATCCTAATATAGGTAATATACTAATATAATACTCTTATATAGACTTAAGGTCTGTTAACAGAGTAATATGCATTATGTGAGACTTTTAAACGATTATTTGAAAGTAGAACCTTTTCAATATCATGTGATACACGTTGCCTATCTTCCAGTTTTGTTGTTTTTGTTGTTTTCATGTTGTCGTGTGAATTATTTGGTTATTATTTTGTACCATCTTTCTTTTTTCCTATTGTATCTGTAATGTATTTCTTTGTTGTTAAATAAATGTGTTTGTTTTTCAATTTTGAATAGACGAAAGATCATAGATTTGAGTCGTTTCAATTTATCAGAGTGAAATACCTTTATTTTCAATAAAAATTTATCCCAGGTCACGTTACTAGATTGGAAGGCAGTCAACACATGACAAAATGGTGGTTCTTTTTTATTAGTAGTAAATGTATGACAACGCGCGAAGGAGACAAAAGACGGCTCAAAATGCTGCTGCGCTGTGATATAGGTCGTCAGGGTAGGACGTGGTGGGAAGATGTAGCGACTATCTGAAATACAAAATGATTTCTTACGTTTACGCGAATGTTACTCATTCAAATAAAACTAACCGTCCACCCCGTGACCACGAAGGCTTAAAAGCTTTCGAAACGTTGGGACCAATATGAAAATAAAAAACCGCGATAAAATCCGATTTAATTAGTTTTATTTTAATCTGAAATAAAAATGTTATGTAGTGGCTTTAGCTTGTAGGTTTGACTAAACTTAATATGGCTTGTTTGGAAAAACAGGACTGTAAGTCAAAAATTGCACCGTTCTATATTATCCATCACCACAAACTTAAACAAAATATAAAGTATGCCTTTTATCCATATCGAGTAGTAATGTTTTTTAAAACATTTAGATCTGGTAAACAAATTACATTTATAGGGAGTTGTGACGATATTAAAACTGATTTTAAAGTCGCTTTTCTGAGAAATCAAATTTTTTGTTATAGTAAAGTTCGCCAACAGCACCACTTCCTTGAAATGTACCTATACGTTTATACTTGAAGATCGTGACGTGTTATCTGTGCAAAAATACTATTTATTAAAGCTCCCTACTAAAGTCAATATCTTTAGTTTATTCCAGTGTAAGATATTATATAGAACATTCTTTGCCATTGTTTGTCTATTCCTAGCAGGATACTTATATTGTTTCAATAATCAAGTTTGTGATCATCAAACTTTATTTTGGTCTAAAACTTGATTCCGATCGGTCTGAACATTCAGTGAAGTCAATTATTGTGTTACTTCATTGATGAACGCCATAAAACGCTACAAGAACCGCTTACGTTCCTCGCTCGCTCACACACTTTGTTATCTTCCAATGATACTCCCCGAGAGAATAATTACGGCGGCTCTTTTGCCTGCCAACACAGCATTTGCATTACCATGAAATTTGCACGGCCTGCGCCGTACGCGGGAAAAATATGCTTTCACATGCACGTAAACTAGATGCCAGTGCCATAAAGAGCTCTAAAAGGTGTCTATTTTCGACTGCTTGCATTTTTTGCTGTTAGGTTAGCTCCCCGGTAACCTTCTGTGGAAATAATAGGTAAAAAGTAGCCAGCGCGGAGAAATCTATAGTCAAAATGATATACATGTTTCAGGTATGTACACTTGAAAGATTAATAGAGTTTGCTTTATTCTTTAATTTAATTGTATAGCGGTTCATAGAATACGTCTTGCCTTCCAAAGACACATCTTATTACAATGTTCATATAAGGTTAAGCTTATAAGTCTATTAGTCCTGCCTTTTTGGAATTTCTTTCAGTCTCCAGAAATCTCTCATCGTACGAAACGCAACCGCTGGCTGCTACTTCACAATGGTATTCTGTGATACGAAGACCATTCGTTCAACAACAATTTTGCTATCCATAGCTACAAAATTCACTAGAACAACGTACTTTATCAAATATTGGTCCCAAAGTATTTAATTTCTTAAGGATGTTAGCTGTAGATAAAACTTTTAAACAATTTTGCTGGTCATAGCTGTAAAATTCACTAGGCCAAATTATTTTATTATCTATTGTCCCAGTATTAAAATGCTTATGGAAGTTTTATTAAAAATACGCGGGATCATTGCTAACCCCTTATTAATTTGAGTCTTTTATAGTTCCCCGGCTGTAAGCTTGTAAAAAGTTCCGTAAAGTTCGCGAACTTTTCGCAGCATCTAAAACAGTTCTTGTGTCGCGGTTACTGAGTTTTACGAAAAAAGTAACAAATGTTTAGAGTTTAGTTTAGTTTTTCGTATTTTGGTTTCTATTTGCTATTTGATAATATAATATGGACTATCAAGGGTAATAAGACATTTATAGCACAGTAAACTGATTTAGGGCTTGGGCCACCTCGCACTTAATAGCGATAATACCGCTGAAAATGGAAAATTGGCGATTCTTTTTTGTTTTTTTGTTTGTACCGTTCGCGTTATAATATGGCTCTGTGATAACTTGACTGACCTGAAGATAGTCACGAGCGTTACCATTTTTGTTATATTACAGAATAAATTGTATAATAATATTATCAGAGTTATACCCACTTATTCCTCATCCCACGCCAACGTCTGAAAAGCTTTATCAAACAAAATTCTTTGCTAAACACTTCCTTTATCAAAATATTTGGGCATTGCCACTTAACAATTTCTTGAGGAATTTTTCTTTCAATTCATGTTAAAATTTTCCAAATTTTACATATACGTCGGATCTTCTAAAATATTTCCTTATCGGATAACCGAAAATGTATATTTTTAGATATTATATAATTTGATGAAATGTTCTATCGCGAAACTCTGTTAATAAATCTTAGCTGAATTGTTAACGATTAAAATATACTAACAATTCGATAAGAAGCCGATACAAAGAATTCTAAAATTCGATGACGGCAACACGTGTGACTCTTGCGCCACGTTTAGGTATTTACCCTTATTTGGTTAAAGAAACCTAAATAATATTATTTCATAACCTATTTTTAACTTTAATATAGGCAAAGAACGCAAGTTCACATATCCCTAACTGCTTTTTAAATAATTTTTCTTCTTTACAAAAACAGTGGCACAACGATGTCAGTACTTCCATATTTAATTTATGTTAATCGTGTTAAAAAAAATTATGAATGTCTCATTTATCGCAATCAACGTTTATTGGTGAATTCGCCATGATTCATATGGCAGCCTGATATCAATCGATTTATTATAGTCAATTGGCGGGAAACTACGCTTCTCTATTTTCATAAAACTGCGCATTATAATAAGTCATTTACGTCGACACATAGTAACAACTAACAATTAGTAAATAATAATAATCAAAAGTTTGAGGAACCTTGTTCGTTCTGAAAGCGTGATTATTGAAGTCTGCGAGCGGCCACGCTATTGGTCGATTCGCTACGAGCCCATTACGACTTGAGCACAAAAATTAAAGCTGCTGCAGCGCTCTAGATATCCATTTAATTTTTTAAAATTATTTTATGCATAAAAATCTATAATCAGGTATAAGTATGCTTTCCGTAATTTTGGCAGTAATTTAAGGATAATTAATGTGCATTACATACCGAAATAGTGTAACAAAAATGTAAATGTGTTCACTATCAATCTCTGCAAAGGTGAGAAGGTCATTGCTCAGCAGTGGATTAGCAGAACTAAAGTTAAGTTAAACTTGTCATGAACCCTATGGCGTAAAAGGTAGGTATTGTTTTAATCACTAAATCATAACATGAGGCGAAGAGGGTGGGAGACTAACTTCAAAGCAACCATATAGAATAATGAAACCTTCATAATTAATCTAGCCAAGGAGTTTTAAAACACTGAAAAAACTTCCTCAACGTTTAGTTAATCAGTCTTACATTAATGTATTCCGTGATCTCAGTCTGTTGAGTCGCTGAATGTATATGAAAGCGCTGAACGGCTTTATACACTAAACGCACGATTCGTCCCTTCAGCTATTTCAAATAGTCATTCACTACTCCATTCAAATTATATATTTTAGTTCAGTTCAGTTCAAACCGTGGTGGAGATAGCGCGTCGCATTTCTGCGAAAATAAATAAAAGTAATATCAACAGAATAAAACCGTGAATTCAAATATAGACCGCGTAAAACACACTTGTGTCAAGGATCATTGACGAGATGTTTATTTTTAATTTTTTCCACGTTTAAAACCGACGCACGTTTTGCGCAAAAAATGGCGTAGTGTTTTACTTTTCGTGTTGTTTATCAATTATGAAATAGAAGGAAAATGCATGGTGAGTTATTTATAATGTGCTCTTGAATTGTGTTATTATGTGCGTACTTTATATTTAGTCTAATGAATCATGGTTTTTTTTAATCGCGGAAGCGCTTATTGTGCCAATTGAAGTGGCCAGGCCACTCCCAATATGTAGGCAAATCCCTTGGGAACTTCAATGAGTTCTGCGGTGGAATAAATATCATATTAAAGTTCAAAATCCAAGTTTCCTAGCAATAAACGCTTCGTCTACATTGTTCATAGTAATTTTCAAGTTATTGTGTAAACCATATAAACTTTGATCCATTTGACATGCTGACGCCGATGATGTTGCTATTTTTGTACTTTAATGTTTTAATTGTTACTGAAATTTACATCACAAGTTTGTATATCTGGTAAGAATTTGCTGCCCTGATAAAATCCTGGTGGAAATGGAGAAATTTGAGCCTCATAGAAGACGATAGGTAGGTATCATGTAGGCACGTTGAGCCGCGCCGCGCCGTCGCCTCGTGTTCGCTCTCTGTTTACTAAAGACATGGACCTAATTTATTTTGTAAGCCCTAAGTACACTGTCCATTAACCTATGTACATAATAAATTAGGCACCATTGATATTTACATACATAAGCTCGCTATACGCGTATGGTTGATGTCCTTCAATCTGGAACAGACTGCGCTTACACAATGCTGCTTGACGGTAGAAATAGGTAAAATATATATACTAGGATTGTTAGGCTGTAGAACTAGAGCTGACGTCATCACCCACACATCAAAGAAGAAGAGAAAGATTTTCATGATCTTTATAACGAGTTTTGTTCCGCCTGCACCATTAGAATCAGAATAGGTATAACAGAAAACACTCATCCACGAGGTCGCGTCATACTGTCTGAAAAAATAATTACATAACGCGTCCTGGTACGTGCCGATTTCTATATTCACGCTTTGTCGTACAATAAACTTACCGTATAAATGTGGTTTTAAGAAGCGTCATTTATCAGTTAACACTACGTTTGTGAAGCAACAGCCGGCTTGTACAAATAATAATAATCGGGGCGATTTACCGCGGCCGGCGACGCGACGCAATCTATAGCAAATAAATAATTGTTACACTTATCTGTCACACGGCTAGAAGAGATATGGCGGTTACTAGAACTTCTGAGTCATTCCAATATGTCTTATCCCTCCTCGGAGTGTGTAGAAGCATTTATGTAAGCCGACATGACTGGTGACCACCGATAAACTCATTGTTGGTCGGTGGTCGCTGGTTGGATTGCGCTGCGCTTACCATTAGGTGTAGTGCAACAATTTTGCCATGCTCGGATAAAAAAATGGTTTTGATTCGAAAATGCATGAGAGTTCCCCTGGTTTAGGGTTGCCAGAAATGTTTACCGGGACATTTGGAACAAAATATAGGGGTCGAATTTACAATGTCTTATTTTATTTCGGTTATAAATAAAATACATCAAGGTAGGATTTTTTAGCAGAGGCCGGCAAACGAGCAAGTACACTTGATGGTAAGTGCTCTTCACCGTCCCTGAATATCCCCAATACAGTGTTTAATTATATAGTACGGTTGGCAACACTAATGCTTATCCACTTAGCAACTATATTTTCGATTTTCAAACTGGGACAACTTCATTGAGGGGACACGGGGCCATTACGCGACAAACTGGGACATGCCCCGGTCCCGCTGGTTGGAATTTTATCCGATAAGGCGACAGGCTCGTCCTGTATCACATCATGGGACATTTTTATTAGCTAAATGACGAAATGACCAGGTAGCTCCTAATTGTAAGCGCCACATCTGCACTTTTTCATTATCCTGGCTCAGCAAAGTGACTACGCCACACCTGATATAAGTATATACGTGTATAAGTGTAACGCAATCGTAGGTAAGGTAGGTAGGCAAGATCATGTCGGCCTGTCTAACTGCTTCTTCACACTCCGTTTAAAGGACCCCATATTATATGAAGGAGGGAACACGTGTGCCGGCAAACTATTCCACAGCTTTTTTACAAGTATAAAATGAAGTCGCTTCCGCTGTCTGTTCGCTTAGATCTTTTAAACTATTCAACGGATTTTAATGAAGTTTTCAGCAATATATATAGTGATTCACGAGGAAAGTTTATAATATGTATATCACGCTAAGACCCATGGGATCAGGGTAGTAACATGCAAGTGAAACCGCGAGGGACAGCTAGTATTCCATTGAATTTAATGTAGCCACCAAGAGCCACATTGTTTAATAGTTATAACAATATAGCTGAATAGGCTGCCTAGTTGTATTCTGAGAATAATGGCGCTTGACTCACGTAATACGATCATACCTGATGCCATGCAGGCGCACGCCCGCCCGCGTTGCTGATCCATTCATAGGAGATAGTGTTCCGCGATCATCTGGTGGTCAAGAATAGGTGATCAGGGTAAATTTAAATGAATACACCCAACAGTCACACACATAGTCCTGATCCCGCACTAGGTTAACCCTAGTAGGATAACTACGAGGGACTTTCGTTCCCACAACACCCAGTCCCGATAATATTTGTGGATCACAAACATTCGGTGCGGGAATTGAATCCAAGCTTCGCAGCCGGCTGCTCGCTCACTGCGCCACGGAGGCTGTCAAATTGTGGTGAAATTTGGTTTTCTTGTCGGTAAGTCGAAGTTCGCAGTGTCGATGCTAACCCACGAGGCACACACCGAATTTTGAAAGTTACGTATATTCATTATTGATTAATTAATGATCAAAAACATTGTGAGGGCAACATGCAGGTAATCTGTCCATAAGAATTTCGAAAATATGTGACGTATACAATCACACATGCCAGCATAGTAGACTAAAGCCCAGCTCCACCAGAAGTGGGAAATAATATCCCTAAAACGTTTTAATTTTTGTGGGAAATTCAAGCAACAGTGTGCAAAAAAAACCCCTAAAACCATGTTAAATCACTAAGTTTTAGTGACCTTATTTCCCAATTTTTACCACTACTAAAAATAGGTTTATTTACATAACAGCCTTTAAGTAACCGGACGACATATGTGCAGTAGAGGGACAGTATTACACAGAGCTGGTGATGCATTTCGCTTCGTGAATAATGTGATATGTGTGGATGTGATGGTGCAAATCGAAAGCCATGATTTTGTGCTTCGTTTCGTTTGAATTCAGACTTCAAATGGATGTCGTTGTGTTTGCGAAGCCTAGAAGTTTTAACTTGAACCTGCAAATGGATTAATTCCTTATATTCGAATGAAGTTGGTAAAACCAAAAATGTTTTAGATTAAACTTTTGATCCTACTTCGTTTTCAATTTCAACATAAATAATAGTACCGTGATAATTAGGATGCACAATTATTAATATTTTCATGAAAATGCATACGCTATTCCGTATTCCATATTTAGATTGCTTTAAATTGACACTTTGGTTTGACTATGCACAACATATTTCTTATGCTAAAAGTCCGCTAAAGTGATTCTGAAAGTAGCCTCTTCCAATTAGCCATAGTACAATACGCAAAATAACTTGGCCGGGCTGAAGTTAGTAACTTCATCCTCACGTCTGCTTCGCCCTTTAGTCTGACATCAATGGCTGCCACGTGGCAAACTAATTTCAGACCAGTCAAATTATTTTGGGCCTTTCCTATATAAAACGTATATTGAACAATTATTTTGTCATCAAAGATTATTTTAAAACATACATATGTATATGTTTCATTGGGGTAGACATAGAATAGATTTCAACTTGGCTAGATCCTTACACACTTTGGCCTCCTTTTGGCATAATATTTATTTTCCTTTTTGTTTCCAAATTGCGATTTACTTCCCTTTATTCTCATTAAATTCTCCATATATGCTCGTGGGTTCGGGGTATTTCCGACCTGGCCTTTCTCGGTAATATCTCCGATTTGATCTGAAAACGTTCGCCGAAGTCTTCCCTCCCAACTGTACCATTCACACTCGTCAAGTATATTTGTTTCGTCCCCCTCTAAATGCCCAAATCTTCTCAAACATTTTAAAATCGCCAAAAATGTACATCAACTAAATCTCAATAAAACATGCAGCTGCTTAAAATCAATAACTGGTACGCGCCACATCTGCTCCCTTTAAGCAGAAATTAGCGAATTCCCGGGCCCCCTCCGGCTGCCATTGTGCCGCCCGCATCGTTCCCAGGGTCGCATTGTCCGAAATAGGAGCCACGTGCGTCGCAGATGGCCCCTGTGCCCGTACATTTGTTTTTGTTCCAACGTTTTTGTCAGGGTGCCTTCGGATTGGGTGGAACGTGGATTTTTACGTTGCTAAGCCGGGATAGATTTCAAATGTTTTGAATTTGTTAAATAACAAACTTGTTCGGTAGCGGTTTTCTCCTTCTGTTCCACTTGTGATAGGGGTTTCATTGGCCTAATGCCGGATAGACACTAGATTCAACTTGTATCATGGGTATCAGGAAGTACGACGGACTTAGGGTTCCACAACACCCAGACCCGAAACAAATATTCACGGATTACACAAACAATTGTCTCGTTGCGAATCGAACCCACGGCCCTCGCTTCGCAGCCGGCTACACGCTCACTGCACCACGGAAGCTGTCAATTATTGTCATTCTTTCAAATGTTTGTGATATAATAGTCTTGTGGAATTTCTATTTTTAGATTTTTTTATTATATCACAAACATTTGAAGGAATGACAATAATTGACAGCAAAATGATTACCAACATTGGTTGGTAATAAATTTGACCTATTAATCTCAGGAACTACTGGTTCGAATTGAAAAATTATTTTTGTGTTGGATAGTCCATTTATCGAGGAAGGCTTTAGGATATATAACATTACGCTGCGACCATTAGAAGCGAAGCATCAGTGAAAAATGTTGCAAAAACGGGAAAAATTATTCATATTTGAAGGCTTCCGTTGCTAAGCTAACCAAATAATATTATTTGAAGGCTTCCGTTGCTAAGCTACCCAAATCTATACTAATATTATAAAGCTGTAGAGTTTGATTGTTTGTTTGTTTGTCTGATCACGTGGGCGGAGCCGCGAGCAAAAGCTAGTCTTATATAAAGGCGGGAATGTACCCGCTTCCTTCAAACGTTTGGTCGCCGTGCCATCAGTCGTCACGTCGACGAGACGCGGCCGCGGCGCGGCCGCGGGACGTGCGGGGCAGATGCGTTCAGCATCCGGTACGCTTTGTGCAGACTCCACCTCGACTACACTCTAAGTAAAGCTCAAAGGGTCTAAAATGTGTATTACTTATTATTATTCTCAGCTGCCGCATTATATGAGATTTTTTTTTACTGTAAACTTTTAAAAAAGAAAATAATCACGTGCCGAATTGATATCCTCCTCCATTTTTTGTAGTCTGTTAAAAAGGCTTACATTACAATCAATTGTGTAATACTCATTAGATTGATTCTTTGTATTCTATGACGAAACTGGGCTCCTATTCTATAAATCCGAAACGAAATAACGTTACGAATGAGTAGTGAAATCATGTCGCCATCTCCTTCGCACGCGTGCGCCGCGTTATGAAATCGTATAGGTTGACGTCATCGTATGATTGTAGGGCATATTTTTATTCAACACTCATACCCTACACCAAATTTAAATAGCCTATAACTCAAATATTTTTGATGGGTTTATAAAACTCTTTCTATTATGAATCATGGGCAATGTAAGCTATTGATTAAAATTATGAAAAAAAATCATGCATCAAATCTATTCTGCCGACAAACGTCTCTTGGGGATCGACATTATATATGGACTGCATTGCACTTAACCGATTCAATGTGGTCACTTTGACTTGCCAGGATAAAAAACTAGCATCATTGCTCGACAACATGTTGCGCGTCAATTGTCATATATATATACATGGCATTGTCATTTTGCTGTCCAAATGCCACAGAATACAAAAAAATAGTATGACAGTATGATTTTCATACATTTGCTTTGGGCGTGGGTGCTATCTGCTAGGGTAGCGATTTACGGTGTGCCCTGTAGTCAGTACAACACAGGAAACACTAGCATAAGACCGGTATTTCTCGTGTGTTATCCTGTCGTTTGCTTTTTTGACTGCACTGTGCTGACCATCAGTAGTCACTTTGTCGTGGTCGGAACAAAAAAAGTATAAAACCCAAAATAAGAAACGATTCGTAAGTAAATTCGTTAGCAACAAGCGTCCACACGGTCCATCTATTCGCCTCAAGCCACGAGGCGTCATCATTCGTCGCGTTGTTTCTAATTAATCAGCCGCCCTTAAGTGCGTAATGTATAGGTCTAATACCACCACACCCTCGTGCGGTGCGAGTGGCGAGATTTAGCGATTGAGACCATTAATAAGGATAAGACTCTGATGTAAGTTACTAGCTTTTGCTCGCGGCTGCCGTCAACAGCCTTTTTTAGAATAAAAATTCCCCGGCTAAAAAGTAGTATATAACCGTCTCCAGGGTCCCGTCTATCTCTGTACAAAAATTCATCAAAATCGGTTCAGCGATTTAGGCGTCAAAGCGTTAGAACAAACAATAGATTCATTAAATGATAATCTAAGACACGTTTATGTCATTAACATTATTTGAAATGATTCCTGGCTTAAGTTTCTGACCTTTATCCTTATTGATTTCAGGTTGAAAAGAACTGAAGGCAGTTGCTGTGTTGGTAAGTACATTTTGTTTGATATTCACTGAACAGATTTTCTTCAAACATTGCTAAAACATTCAAAGCTTGCCTATTTAGGCGCTAAAATTATAGACTATTTCCTTGAATAACGAGTCGATAGGGTCGGACGCCTGATGGTAAGCAACACCACACAGAACTTTGAATTACAAAGCACTGCAAGACATTTGCGCTCGTCACCCCGAGACATAAGTTGTTAAGTCCCATAATGTTCAGTAATTCCACTGGCGTCAAGTCCTTCAAATCGAAACAGCAGTGCTTACACACTTCTGCTTGGCGTTAGAACAGACAAAGCTTGGTTACCAAACTACACGGCCCGTCACATACGAATACCTTACCTTCTAGTAAAGTGTTGCTCATAGATACAAGACTCCTTATTTTTCGGGTGTTATTAACAGTTAATGAAGTCGCTCGACCTCATGTCTTACGCCGTGATGGCGCGCTCTCAGGATCGATACCATCGTATTGGGTGGGTCCATTCTATGTCAACTTTGACATTGTACGTGGCTCTATTGCCATTCGCCACCTGGCACCCGCCACGTGCCCAATGTCTGGCAATACGGCTTGCATAGGTAATATCTTTTAAAAGTTGTCTGTCTTTTGAAAATGTCTTATAAGTATAGCTGTTTTGGACAGTTTGTGTTTTAATTTATTGTCTTGTGGCGCTTTGGGCGAGTGGGTATTGAACAGGAGGTTGTACATCCTATCACTGTACCGAGAAATGATTGTTACGGGTCTGGTTGTGAGACCAAAAGTCTCTCGTAGATACTTACGAACCAACACTTGATGTGTAAGTGTGCGGGTGAACACTTATGTGTTCTGGCTTCTCTATATGGCCCACTATGATGGACCACCATATAGAAGGCGTAATGGTGTCTATTGGCTTGTGTGCGGTTTTCGGCCCCATATCAAAGGATTGTGGGCCAATTCGTGGGTACACTGGTCATCGTGTAGATGCATCGCAACCACCGCACGCGTCATTTTAAGATCCATTGATATACCATCGTGTAGAGCAGCCTTTTTACTGCTGGGTGTATTTTAGATCCCCGACAAAACTACACGTGGTGTGTTTAGTCTCCTTTGCCTCTGTGTATGTGTGTGTGTGTGTGTGTGTATGGCATCGCAACGAAAGTAAATTGATTGACAGCCTCCGTGCCGCAGCGGGCGAGTAGCCGGCTGTGAAACGAGAAGCCGCGGTTCGATCCCCGCACCGAGACAAACATTTGTGTGATCCACAGATATTTGTCTCGGGGTCTGGGTGTTGTGAGACCGAAAGTCTCTCGTAGTTCCTGATACCCACGACACAAGACTCGTATCTTACTGTGGGGTCAGGACTTTGTATGTGACTGTTGGGTGTATTTATTTATTATTTTAATGCGTTTTTATTTTTAAAGCTGGTTTATTCGAGATGGTGTTGTGTTAAAAAAAACTATCTAACCTTTTCGAAATTAGATAATTTTATAACTATCGGGACCTATTGACCTCCAGGTTATTTAAATTAAATATTTATTGTTATTTTGATTTGCTTATTTGTGTCAGTTGATAAAGCGCTAGTTGTTGATAGTTTGTCGAACTATTTGTCTGTTTGTTCGTAATTGAAAGAAAAATCATTCAATAAATTTTGTCGACCTACTTTTGGTAAATTATTATGATAATACTATAGTTAAAAACCGTATTTAATTACTGCGATAAGTCAATCAACTTGAAGACAGATATAATTTGACCTTTGCGTAGTACGCGCATTCATACATTTCAATTTAAAATGGCCGTGGATCGGTAAATTTATGTATGATCATGCCGGCCTGCCAAAGTTTCTGGGATGAACTACGGGGTCCCTGCTAACAGAATACTAGCGACCCCGCAGTATCTCATCCCAGGGCCAAGGGGGAGGGGAAGGAAAAGGGATGGGAAAAGGATTAGGATCAGGGGGCATGCCCCCTGGGGAGAACCGGATATACACTGGCTGACCCTGGAACGCGACTCACACAAGCCACTATGGCAGGTTTTAGCACCAGTGTACGGTGGTCGCTATCCGGTCGGATACAAGTATCCTCCCACCACCAGGATTGGCGGAATTATGGAGAGCGGTGCTGGCGGATGCGCCGACGCGTCACATGATTGATTCGTCTGTAACTCGTCGTTTATAGGACTCTTAACTCCCCCCACTAATATATATGCTCACGACTCATGCCGGTATTTATACTAGCCTTTTTCGCCGCGGAGGCAATCGAGCAATATCTCTATGGAGCGTTTTTCAAAGGCACTTGCGTAAACAAACATTTTACAAAATTTTTGACCCCGACAAAAATTAGGGGTGTTGTATTCTTAGTTTGATCTCTTTCTCTGACTGTGAGACGAGTTTATGACAATTGAGTATTATTATTTGTATACTATATGCAAGTTTGATTTAAAAAAAACCTTATTTTACCTTAGTTATAGATCTCAAAACGAAATAAATCTGAATGACAAGTTTTAAATTCGAATACTATAATTTGAATAAATACAAGAAATAGTGATATACGGGGATGTGCTTTGATAACAGCTGGCCTTCGAGCGCCGATAACGCACCGATAACGCTCCTGATAACAGTATAACGCTCCTGATAACAGTATAACGTTGTCAAATGTCGTCGTCGGTTGTCACTCAGCGGCGGTCACATTATGTGGCCAGTAATGAAGTTGAAATTATGTTCATGTTGGTCACACTGCTTTTTGAATTAAATTTCGAATTGTGAGTATACCTATAGTGATGTACAAAGTTTTAAACGATATTCTGCCAGATAATAATATGTCTTTAACCGGCAAAGAAAACTTAGGAGGTTTTTAATTCGACGTGGATTTTTGTTGTGTTTTTCTCAATACCAGTTTATCAAGACCATATTTGCTAAATGTGTGAAAGTAGGTACCGATAAAAATCCCCGTATTGGAAAAAACAGAGTAGAGAGTACAGAGCGGAGTTCCTGTGGCGACGTCTCTACTCTGTTATCACACCCTGATCACTATCTGTAGGCCAACTTTTCGTCGAAACATATTCGATGAGCCCCTTTTTTTGGAGGTTAAAAATAAATATGTGTTCAGGTCGTATTCCATTTTGCATTAATCTCTAAATGATTTGAAAGTTAATAATCTACCTGTCTGAAAGTCAAAACTATACTTAGCATAACTTCCTACTCAAAACGTTAGTTAATTCCACAACAAAACCAGGAGTTTGTCGAATGAATATAATTCGATGATTGAAAAAGCTAATGTTCGCGCTGTGTGTAGCGTATAAACTTTTATCTGAGTACTGAGAAATTGGTCCGTAATTGATTCTGACAGAGTAGGTACGTGTGATTTCTAAGCAATGGTCGTATTTTCAACCGACGAAAAAAACGGAGAAGGTTCTCAATTTGTTTTTTTTTTATTGATGATGAGAACAAGTAGATGTTGGTTCCTATTTTTTTTATCCTACTTCGGCTAAGTGACTACGTCACACCTGATAGTAAATGTAGCGCAATCCAAGAATAGTGTCGACCAAAAACAGACATTGTATCTATCGTAGGTCGGCAGAATTATGCTGGTCCGCCTAATTGCTTTTTCACACTACGTTTGTGGGATCCCATGTTGTAGAAGGAGGGAACACGTGTGCGGGCAAACTATTCCATGGCTTAATGGTCCCACAGAAGTCATTTTAATTTCACCTCTTAAGGGGTAAAATCTGAGATAAAAGCTTCGAACTCCGTTATTTATGCACCGATTTGATGATTCTTTCACTAAAAATAGTAAAAACTTTTCACAAAACATTAAACCGACCCAGAAAAACTAAATAGCCAAAACCAATCGAGCAGCCGTACTAATTATTGGCTAAACTACATTACCACCGACTCAAAATGTTTTTAGTTTCTTTCAGTCAGTTTTTTTTTGTATGTATGTTTAGTTCTTTAAAATGCAATAACTTGCAATCACAATATAAAGAAGCGCATGCTTGTGTTAACGGCATTACAGTCGTCACATTTGATTATCACTCAATATACTGTGCACAAAATTCGACATTCGGACGGCACAAAGGCGCCAATCCCCACTCATCTGTTGACCGAATTCGAGCACCACTCGCTTCGGCTTAGCAAGCGACGCCGAAATAGATTCGTTCGACTTTAGCCCTCGAGTGGAGTCTCAATTTTTTTGAATTCGCACGTTCTTTTATTCCTTAGATAGGCGTTCCTTTTTTAAATATGATCACGAGTCGCAACTTGTCAGTTAAAGGAAAGAAATACCGCATTGTTGAATTTATATCAACCAGCCAGTATGTTCAAAAGTCAAAGAGTATTTTATTTTGTTTTTTTCTAAGCACATAAAGTATAAACCTCCTTTGATAGTGTTCTTAGAATAAAACAATTAGTTTTTATAAGTGAAATAGCTGCGTCACCTCTGCCTTGTACGATATATTCTGTGAGTGTGTATTTAATGTTATGATTAGTGGCGCGGCTGGCAGCGATGACGTCACACCGCATCTGTATAGGACGCTGGACCGATTCCCATAATAAAGCTTATGGTATTGAAATTCTTTAAGTGCTATGTAATTAATGATCGGAGTTAACTGTTTTCTCTCAAACACATGATGTATGAACGTGATACATTTAGTTTTGTTACCAGTATTGTAATATAAGGGTCAAACGGCCAAATGGGTCACCTCATGGCAAGTGATTCCCATGAACATCCAGAATATTAAAAAATCAAAATCTGTTGTCTACCTTTGAAACGGAACGGGAATTAAGAATGAGATGGGGGATTTGGGGCCTCTGGTAAAGTGTCACAAAAAAATCGGCGTATAGTAACAGATTGTTGTGGCCTTTCTGACAGTGAGCGGGATATCCAGAGGTCCAAGTCCTTTTTTTTAATAGGTCGGCAAAAGAGCAAATAGGTCACCTGATGGTTAAAGGTTTCCACCGCCCCTGATCACCCGCAATATCAGAAGAATCATAGACGTGTTGTCCGCATGCCACCCTCTGATATAAAAAAAAATTCTAGATCGACATCGACAGTTCATCGAGGAGTTTCATTTATTCACAACTTGCTGTCCCTCGCGGTTTCGCCTGCATATGACTGCCCTGCTCCCATGGGTCATAGTTTCATATACATAAAAACCTTCCTCATGAATCACTCTAGCTATTGCTGAAAACTGCATTAAAATCCGTTGAATAGTTTAAAGACCAGACAGCGGAAGCGACTTCATTTTATACAATGTAAAGATGTATTATTTATCACCGTTAAATGACATCATGGTCATTTTGGTCCTGCGAGCCGGATGACTCGCACCAGAATGATTCCAACTTAGGCTGAGATATAGAGAGAATAACTTCGACTAAATTCAAATCGTTTTGTATGACTTCCTGGACTCGAAATGACTTCCTCATTAAATATAATAGTTCTAGCCCTGTATTATATTCGTCCCACCGTTGGGCACGGGCCTCCCCTACTGAATGAGAGGGATTAGGCCTTATTCCACCATGCTGATCTAATGCGGGTTGGTAGACTTCACATACCTTCGAAATTCTTATTATAATATTTTAAGAACTTCTAAGATATGCAGGTTTAGAAAAGTCAGAGGTGTGTGTTCCTGGAGTTGGTTTCGAACCTGCGACTTTCGACTCGATAGTCCGTACCACTCCCCGCTGAGCTATCGCTTCTTATCAACCTCATAATTAATTTACTATATACTGGAATAAGACGGCTCACAGTCACTCAGCGAGCTATGGAGAGAGCTATGCTCGGTGTTTCTCTACGTGATCAAATCAGAAATGAGGAGATCCGTAGAAGAACGAAAGTCACCGACATAGCTCAGCGGATTAGCAAGCTCAAGTGGCAGTGGGCAGGCCACATAGCTCGCAGAACCGATAACCGATGGGACAGAAAGGTTCTGGAATGGTGGCCACGTACTGGCAAGCGCAGCGTTGGATGTCCACCTACAAGGTGGACAGACGACCTGATAAAGATCGCAGGAAGTCGCTGGATGCAGGCCGCTTCCAACAGGTCGGTCTGGAAATCTTTGGGAGAGGCCTATGTTCAGCAGTGGACGTCTTGTGGCTGATGATGATGATGATGATGATACTGGAATAAATTTAATATTTTAATATAATAATTTTAACCATTATAATGTCCTTGGAAAAACATATAATTTTCCTTTTACCATAAGTTTTTTCCTTAATAAATTAGTATCGATAAGAGCTTATCTAAATAAATGGGTAATATTGGTGCAATGATTTTCCGGGTATATTCCAGGGATATACCCAGAATTATTGTTAACGCCGATTATTATATGTACACATAGGATATATACTAAATTTGACAGCTTCCGTGGCGCAGTGGGCGAGAGATCGCGGGTTCGATTTCCATGTTTACACATGTTTGTGTGACCGAATTATTTTTTCGGGTCTGGGTATGTCTTCTCCCCAGTGGGTTGACTTCAAGCGGCCGGTCGTAAAACTCCAAGTCAAATCTTTCTGTAACACTTGTTGAAAGCATGTTGCGCCGACCCCACTGTGAGTGGGATAAGGGCACTTCGAAGGAAAGAAGAGTAGGTTATAGTAAACTAAACATTTCTTAATGTAATTTTAGTATAACAACATCTTAACAAAGTATGAAATGAAGTCGCTTCCGCTGTCTGTTCGCTTAGATCTTTTAAACTATTCAACGGATTTTAATGCAGTTTTCAGCAATAGATAGAGTGATTCATGAGGAAGGTTTGTATGTATATCACGCTATGACCCATGGGAGCAGGGCAGTAACATGCAGAATCCGGGACAGCTAGTTATTGATATAGCGTAAAATTGAATGAACTCCAACCGATACGCCGTTCTTGCTGAAAGATCGAGTATCCTTTTATCAAACACCATACATAATGATCAGTTGTAGCGTGTCTGGACAAACATTCCCGAATATTTGTACTGGTAGTGGTCCATAACGAGCCGGCGGACTCGCACCAATTGACCCCAATTCCGCCCTGCCATCAGCCATGTTCTTTTATTACATTGACTGTTTACGTCACAACATTTTGTCGCCACTCGACAGACGACACGTATGCCTAAAAATGTATACACATTAGCGGGTTCTAACGCTTCGATTTTGATCGGTATTAAATATCTTGTGATTAGAACCGTCTGAACACGCTTTCAATAGGGTTGATCAACAAAAGATAAGTTTTAACAGAATTTAAAATTCGACTTTAAAATAAAATGTTTCTATTTATTTATTAATTGAATTTAATACCGTATTTTTTCCATAATCGTATTTGGAATATGTTTCATGCCCGATTTTTCATAAAACTACAAGATAAAGTTAGTTTAAACTATTGAATTTTGTAAAACAAAATCAGTATCTCCATTTGAACTTGCTGTGGGCTCTTTTTGTGTAATTCGTCCAATTGGTCGAGAAAACCATGTATAGACATAAAAAAGCATAAAAATAGTGTGATGGTGATCTCCACCACCCATGTACGCCCATTACCGGAAGAATCATGGGAGCGTTGCCGACCTTAAATGAGAGGAATAATTAAGGTATTGGGAAGGAGGACTAGGACCCTAGGATATCTCACTCGTACGAAACGTAACAGCAAGCTGGTACTCGATGTCGGTTATCTGTGAGACAGTGGTAAACACCCGGTCCAGCCGGCCCATTTATGTTATAGACAAAACTGTCTACAACGTGACTACCATTCAAAACAGATTTATAGCGATAAGAGCATAATTTCAAATTCCCACCAAAAAAAATCATGCCTGTAGTAATCTCTCGAATTTTGAAACAAAAAATCACAAATCCTAAACAAACTTACTCCGCAACCTCATTTGTCGGGACCAATGACGTGCAAACTTACAAATTGTTAGCAACAGTGGATGTCGTTTTTATCTGAGCGAGATAAGTGGCTGCGCCGGACGGCCGGACCGGATCGGATAGTCCGACGGGCCGGGTTTTCATACGGCTATCGGGATCTCGTGTCTATGGTGTGCTCTTGACGGTTTGAAATGCACGTATTCTAGTTAAAAGATTAGTCTTGTATAACAGTAATTTGAAGTTTTTAAAGAGTCATATCAAATTTGAGCCAATGTCTTTTTAATGGCGTAGATTTTTTAATAGCATAGATTAGCAAACGAGCAAGTAGGTCAACTTATGGTAAGTGATCTCCACCGCCCATGTACGCTCACAGTATTAGAAGAATCATTGGCGCGTTGCCTACCTTATAGGGAAGGGATAATTAAGGAATTGGGCAGGGGAGGGATATTTGAGCGATTTTTTTATGCTATAGCTTTTTAGAATTCAATACCTAGATAATATATTTAGCTCTACTAGGGCTTGTCCCTGATTGCCAAATTAGATTAGGATGGGTTGCTTTCTGAAGCGAGAGATTCGCAGATAATTCTGAAGTGAATAGAATCAGTTTTTAAAAAACCACACGTGAATTGCCTTGCCCAGGATTTGGAATTTGTTCCAATATCACGGTATTTTCGCTGCCTATCACATCATGGGACGAAAATAAGCTAACCGTGGGTGAGGTATTTGAACCTCTCCTACCTTTACAGGCATGACCTTTTTATGTTTGTGCGGACAAATCACAGACAGGTACATACATCAAAAATAGAAGATGAGCGTCAATTGAGGACGTCCTCCTTTTTTTAGGCAGTTAAAGATTGTATCAATTCTCATTACAAGTGTCTTTCTATCGTTTAATTCGAGGCCTGTCACATTGGAGACATGAAGCTGTCGGCGCATCGCAGTATCGAAGACATGCTGTTGACAGCAAATCTGTACGGAACTATTTATCTAACGAATGCAACCTCCGTGGCAAGTAGCCGGATGTGAGACGAGAGGCCGCTGATTCAATTCCACACATTTTTTTGTGTGATTGACAAACATTTTGTTTCGTATTTGAGTTCTGAGATCGGAAGTCTTTTAGTTTCTGACACCCATGATACCAAGACTGGTGTCTAATTGTCTTTGTATGTCGTCAGGACTATATTATTATGTGACTGGGTGGGTATATTGAGTTTAACCTATCAATTATCAAATTCCGAAAGGTACTGTAAAGAGGATGGTAGGACCTTTGAGGGTCAGTTCGTCCCACTTTAAAGTGAATAAGTATCACAAGATCTCGATTCATGGAAAGATTTTGGGAAGCCTTCACCCAACAGCAGAGGCTAATGTAGTAGGTGCATATTTATAACACAACTTAAACAGTGAGTCACTTAATGGTAAGTGAAGTTCATATCCCATGAACCTACAATGCTATAGGAATCGTGAGTGCATTGCCATTTAAGGAAATGGGAGGGGTTGATTTTACTTCCATGTGATTCCTTTTCTTCAGTTACGTACTCAACTACGCGTGATATATACACCGACCGACTGATGGGTCGTCGCGTCGTTTAACTGCATCATAATGTAAAATGATTCATCCATAAAATACTCGTATTACTTGTAGAACAGTCTACAAAGAATCGTGCGTGTACCAAAATGGTTATGTCGCGTCGGGTGTATTAAAACAAAAACATATAATACAACGTCACTAGTTAATTATTGTAAGCGGCCCGTTATCGCGCCGGGGTCAGCCCTTCCTATCGATATCGCCGTCGCCGCTTCCCGTTCTAAATTTGAAATATATTTTTTTCACCAAACTGTATCGACCGGATGGCAAGTTAAATTCTTTAGGTCCACGATTACAGTCAATCGGGGTAACTTTGATTAACAATGGTAACTTTGACAGTCAAATCGCCAACTACTTTTTAATTTTTACGTTGACAACGTTAAGTGCAATGACATTGAATTTATGCAATGTGTGTACACAACAAACTTCGTAAATGAACTCTTCGAAAAAAAACGAAGCTCTTAAACGAAGTTAATGTAAAAACCTTTCGACAAGTTACTGCGCTCAACTGTTGTATTTTTTTAGTGGAAAACTTTCAGATAAATCGTGAATCGTGTTGCTATCTTTAAACAATCATAGAACTACAACTTTATGGTTTTATTGGCTTAACTATGACTCCATTGCATTTGACATTTGTTATAAATATAAAACAATGCTACCCTGAAGCCATAAAATGTTTAAAATTTATGATTCCTGTGATAATTAACATCTGTATCAAAGTTACCCATATAGGGGTTGTAACTTTGACACACAATAAAATTGCAAGTTTTTAATATAATTTACTATTTTTATAGGCCATAAATAATTTGAGAGTATGAAAACCAACCTGAGAGCACTGATTATGCTTACTCTTTTGTCTCATATTTACCATGAATAAAATTTAGCTATAAAATATAGTTTTGATCTGTCAAAGTTACCCTGATTGACTGTATTGATTTGTGAAAAAAAAAACGATAAAACTGTCGTTAACAAAGAGGCCTATACTTTAAGTATTTATTTAAGAATGGATTATAGCTCGACAAGGATTGTTATAAGACTGTCGAGACTTTAGTCGCAAGTTCGAAACCAGCCCCAAGAGCATACACGTCTGACTTTTCTAGGGACGAAGGTCGCAATGTCTCTGAACAGTTGACGTATCTAGACAGCTCTGCAGTTACCACCAGGTGAAATGTAACCACTTTGTCATACTAAGATTTATAAAAAAATAACTACTCTGCTTTAGAGTTCCATGTTCATTCTAATGACTCATCACTCATCCCTACTGTTTGTTCATCATATTCCAAAATAATTCAGAAAACACTGATGGGACGATGTCTTTGTGATTGCAAGATATTAAAATACAATGATTTAAACGTCGCCAACTAGGCATTGGGGAGTTGAGAACGGTCCGCATCGTGCTTTTGAATCAAATTTGAATTTGATTTGTGCAGTGTCGTCGACTGTCGACTCCCGAGGTGAGCGTAGCCTGCGAAACACCACATTTTCATATATTTACAATTTAAAATAACGCCTACTTTGTGACGTCTGTGCCGAAATTCCACAAGTGGCCACTTGATTGTGTCAAAAGTTGACAATAAGCCGTCAGGATTGTTTCACTTTAAAAATGAAATATTTACTTCGTTTAGCGTAAGGACTTGGGTAGTGATAATTTCAGTAATCGTTTTGAATTTCGATTGGTCAGTTAACTACAAGCTTAAATAATACTGACCAGTAATGGTTTCAAGAAAAAAAAACAGCTAGAATATCCTCGTTATAAAAGTAAACATGAAAGTTCTAAATACAACATTAATTCTCTTTTTTTGCTTTTTTGTTTTTGAAGCCTATGGATACTCAGCCAGTTTCCATTAGAGGTTTGCATTTCTAAATGTGTTTGTACTGTAGAAATATTTTGGAACAAATAATGATAGAAATCTGTTAAGTGCAAGTCGACATCGCATTTTACGGATTCTGCCGTAAATTATTCAAAATCATTTGACTTGAATTGTTTCAAAAATGAGTACAGATTAGTATAAATCAGAAGTTTTACCATATTTCCAACATCAAATAGCGCATAAGATATAGTCCCGCCAATAGTCCAAGTAAACACAATAATTTTACACGGGAAATTGTTTAAAAAACACATTTGTAATACTATCCATTATTCAGACGTGCTGTCGAAAAACTGCGTTTGAGAACGGAAAAGATTTAACATGCGATTGTGTTCACAAAGTTAGTTTTGCTGTTGAAATTTCCAAAGACTTGGCTGAAACCAATTTCCGTAACTTGAACGGTTGTAATCTACAATAGGTCTAGTCTCCGCATGGTAAGACGAAGACTGTTAGTGACTTTAATAAATATGTAATAAATATTTTTATAGTACATACTTTGTTTAAAGTTCAATATTGAATGCAATCTTCGTTTTATTACTATTTAGTGCCAATATGGAAACAATGTCTGGATATTTAGCCTCGTCAGGCAATTAAAAGAAAAAAGGACTTACTCTAATGCTATAACTGCTCTATATTGAATCATCATTGGCGTTCTGCGTATTTTAATAGTTAGTAGATTAGACGCATAAATTAAATTCTAGTAAATATTGTACATTGACTACTAACATCTGATCGACAATCTTTTTAAATTTTGTCTTGGGCTGAGTATGCGTTTTAACTGACATTTTGTCTATAAGCAGGTATTACAGGAAAACGTTCCATTACAATATAAATATTATAACATAATGCTATTTCTCATCGAGTGAATAGATGATTCAGTAAATTTCTATATAAATTACTCACAACTGTATTCTATTGAGCATACACGTTTAAAAGTACACAAAGAAACATTATTCTTTGTTAAAATCCTATGAATCTTCGAACTTTGCCACACGTATCGATAACTTTGTCCAACAACAATAACGATCTTGCTTTATCTATGACGACATCGCTCCATATTTGAAATTTAAATTTCGATTCCAACCGACGACGCTCCATAGATTAAAGACTTAAGAACTTGAATCGCAATAGTGTTTGTATGTGTGGCCACATGTAAAGAGTTTTCGGGATACGATTTATTTTTGATGAAAATATTAGATTTGAAGTAGCAAACAAAACTAACAATAATTATAGACAATAAACGAACACCTTAGGTAGGTAGAAAGGAAAGGAACCGAGATCAGGTTTACTCGCGTGCTTTAGGCATGTCCTATGTCAACCACATAACAATGATGGCTCACACAAGATAACAATGATAAAAAAACCTTATTTTTAAAATAATTTCATAAATCACTATGAAATATTTTTAGTACCTACGAGATATCCAAAATGAAGGTTCACAGAAAAAAATCTGTAAAGTTAACAGCCCGCTTTATGTAGAGAAGAATTGACTATGGAATTTTAAATTGAATATTTTTTGAATTGTAAAACGGATGACCTAGTTTTTATGATCAGTGACGTGTTTATATGCAGTTGGGCACAATATTATAGTTTTTGTACCACTGATTTTTATCATTTGATAATCATCAGCCAATCGAATTCATTTAAATGAACAGTCTTTGTTGTGTTTGCATATATTACTGGCATAAAGGTCCCTTTTTGACCTGTATTACGAATTGATTTATGAATTGATTCTTGTCGACTTCCGATGGGATTTTTTTGTATGACTCGTGTTTACCATTTTGTTGTTCTTCGTGTCTTTATAATACTATTGCTTTAAAACAGTATGTCTTTTAAATACGTGTATTTTAACATGCTATTGGTTTCGTGCTGGGTAAAGACATCTTGCTCTATTCACTTTGTGGTGTAGTGTGTTTTCATAGAGTCAATTCCGTCCCTCTTACTCATATCCATTTGAGATCTAATATGCAAAAAATATGAAAAGTAAATATTTTGTAGTCTACTTTATTTCATGCATAGCTTTAATAGCACGAATGTGTATACATATTAAGTACCATTTGGAAACAATGATCAGTAAGTTAGAGAGAATAGTCAAGTAACTTGAAAAACATTCCTCTTACATCTGTACCACTAACCGCGTCTCTACTCTCAGTACATAAGAGCGCGTGTGCGCGTGCGCGGTCGCACGGCGCGGGAACGAGCGCGATTGGCCGCATCCTGCCTGCAAATTGAACTTACGGACGTCCGCCGCGCCACGCCGCTGCCAACCGTTGGAGTTTGATTTCGTATATTTGAATTTGATAACGGTCTAACAGTTTGAATTCGGAACATGATTGATACTGGTTGAATGTTTTCCTGTTCTTTGTCGATAAGTTACGTATCGTCTGCTTCAACGGAGAACGGCGAAACCAATTTATATTATTGGAGAAAACCCTCGGCTTTTCCAAGATTTCTCAGTCTAAGCCCCGGGAATATCAATTTCGCAATCAGACAGATAATCAAATATCGTAAGGTGAAGAGCGCTAAAGATTATTTTGAACGCGAACAGAGATGGTAGTATTTTCTGCTTTTCATAATGGAACTGTGATGAAACACATAACTTGAAAACTGTATACGTTTTAATGATTCAAATTAAGATTGATTGTTTTTCATTGGCTGTCTGGGCAACAATGCTGCTCTTGTTCGACTTCGTTCCAATTTAAATAGTTTTTTTTTTACGTTACGATACTGGTTGTAAATATTATTTCAAAGAGTACATTCATTCTTTTTAGTATCTTTATGTTGATTATTTATCAATCTAATGGAAAATAATATTGTACCTAAATAAGATCATATCATGTCGTTGTTTATCTTTTAATTAAATTAAACTTTAGCCGCAACCATTAGTAATGTACGAGGCCAGATGGGAGCGCGGAATAAATTGTTACAAACAACATGTGTTTAGAAATAGTGTGGCAACATCCATACTGGTATTATATTTTAAACAAGTATATGAATAAAATATGTCTTAATTTAATAAAATATAAATTATATCTAGTTGGCAAGCGCACAAGCCTAACCAACACAACGTCTTGTCTTATGACACTCATTCAGCCTCCGTTCCATTTTCAATTATCATTTGTCTACCTTCGCAAAACTAATAAATATCTATCCATCTCCCATAAACAACAACAAAACAAATACGACGGAAAGAGACGGAGCATGATTTGAATTCCGTCCGCCCGCTCCATTTTTGAAATTAGTTTTTTTTTTAATTAAAAGGGCGAGCATTCTCGCGATATCATCGCTTTGTCGTTTCGCGACCTCTTTATTTACTTTTTCTTTTTTATGCCATAAAGCAAAGGCAAGGTACTCGGGTGATTATGCGAATTTTCGGCTGGCATTTAAAAGTACGCGATGGTTTATAAAAAAAATGTTTTTCGTCGCTGAATATTTTGAATGTCGACTGCAGTGGTTACGTAATTTGTATGAATGTGTAAGTAATGATTTCTTATGTTTACGCGAATATTGCTCATTGAAATAAAACTAATTTAAACGGATTTATCGCTGTTTTTTATTAACTTTGATCCCGACTTTTCAGCCTTTGTGGTCATGGGGTGGACTGATTTTATCTCGTAGTTTTATGGAAAATCGGGCATGAAATATATCTATGTACGATTTCGCAGAAAAAATACGGTATTAAAATTAATGAATTTAGCAAAACAAAATCAGTATCGAAAAAATACGGTATTAAAAATAATTAAAATTAATGAATTCAGCAAAACAAAATCAGTATCGCCATTTGTACTTGCCGTGGGTTGGTTCCTGTTTGCGTAAATACGTCCATTTGATATGATATACACTCAAACCCAATGGCCCTTATAAACTTACTTAAGTAACGTTTATAAGTAAGGCTCAAAATTGAGAGCTACCTATCGCGATTCAAAAGAAAGATCCTTGCTAAGGTTAAGACAAACATACACACATGCAGACAGATAACGTAGTCTCAGTAATACGGTTCCATTGGCACCGCCGACCCTAAAACCGTCCAATAACACAACAGTGGCGCATAGATTATTGAAATACATTCATTTGTCCCGCAGATGCTGAGGCGTGCGTCCCATGTACCGGCAGCTGCACAGATCGCGTTACGTAACATTAGGGTGAGTGTCCCCAATAGTTCAGTGATTTCTGCTATTGTATTCACGCTTTCGAATCTCGATGTGGACTTTTGACGAGGTATTTTTTTTTTTAAAGAACTTAGAGGGTAAAAAAGTGAATAAATAGTATTTTTTGGTTTCGTGGGTTTTGTTTGGTTCAGTACAATTGACTGTTTAATGTTTAAAAAAATATATGGGGTTCATTTTTTTTTATTATTTAATTGAATGACGAGCCGTGCAAGTCGCTCGCCTGATGGTAAGCGCCACCCCTGCCCATGAATAGCAGTAACACCACACAGAACTTTAAATTATAAAGTACTGCATGGCACTGAACTGCGCTCGTCACCCCGAGACATAAGATGGTAAGTCTCATAATGCTCAATAATATCACCGGCTTCAATATCCTTCATATCAAAACACAACAGTGCTTACGCACTGTTGCTTGGCAGCAGAAATAGTCAAAGCGGTGGTACCAACCCAGACGGCCTCTCGCATACGAGGGACCTACCACCTTGTCATAATATAAAAATGGATTCAAACTTTTGATGATGTGCCAGGAAAGCTCATAGTGAGTTATCGGAAATAACGTACCCTACACATGAAAAAAACCTCACCTCATTTAAAAAAATACATCTGTGCCTTCAAAATGGCTGATGAATGATAGATTCTCATAACTAAACCTCAAGCCGATCTCCAAGGTAAGTAGGCAGTGATTAAAACCTAATTCTAGTCCAATATACACCGTTGATTGCCTTCCACCCCACATGCCGGCCTGATGGCTCACCGCCAGTTATTTAATTATTGCCTACCGTCTTACCAGATTGATATCGTAGTTTCGCTTTACATGCGTCTGAGGTCGATATTGAGGTCTAGATATTTTGTTAAAGGATTTCCTTGGTGCTCTCGAGCTTTGGATGTCTTGTTATGTTATGAAGCTGTAATTAAATAAATATATTGTGAGTGGTAGTGCCAAGCTGTAGTTTTGTCTACAGCATAAATTGGCCGGCTCAGCCGGTCTTACTGTCACAGTAAAACCGATGTAATGTAGCAGCTTGCTGCTGCGTTTCGTACGGTGACTGAGATATCTGGAGGCCCAAGTCTTCCTCACCTTCCCAATTCCTAATTATTCCTTTCCTTTAAGGTTGGCAATGCGCCCATGATTCTTCTGGTATTGTGGGCGTAAATGGGCGCTGGAGAGCACTGACCATCAGGTGACCCACTTGCTCGTTTTCCGACCAGTGCTAAAAAATGAGAGTTAATAGTGCTTTTTTGGCATTAAAGTACTGAAAACTATAATCCGAGAATGTTAAATCCCATAACAATGATCAAAGTAATCAACATTATAAAGTTGATCCTAAATGATGCACCGTGGTGTAAAAACTACCCGTATCGCGTAATTTATAAACCATCCCCCGTAGATGAAGGGTCGTGACCCCAGCACAAACGCATGGGGCGACCAACAGATGGTGCGAGTTAAACAATTACATGATTACATCACGTGACTCATTGGACGTCGCCTGGTCGGGTTGGACCGTGGAGATGATCGTCGCGTGTCCGATGGTCTTTAATGTGATGCACTAATGAACCTTTATGGTTTAGTTTCGAATAATATATAAAATGTCAAATATTTAACCCCATATAGAATAAGGACTCGCAACACTACAACGGGATGGAAGATGAATCGCTTTGCCACCTTTTAAATTTCTTTTTATGTTTTCCCCAGTCACTTTTACCCAATCCGGGTTCGAACCCGAGATCTCAGCACTGTAGTTGTACTGCGTACAATACAGCCGCTCCACCGAGAGGCAGCCACGAAATTTCAGTCAGTTTGTCCATCACGAAATTCTCAGTAACAGCTCGGAGTTTGGAATTGTGCCCGGAATGGCGATGGGCTATCACATTATGGGACGGAAATAAGCTCGCCGAAATGTGGTTGTACTGGTTACACAACTGCCTGCCACACCATGGCTATTCTATACCTACTTTACTCTATGTATATTTCGGACTTCGTTGCTTCGTTGTTGTTTGTCTGACGACACTTCGCCACTTGAGTCGTTTTTGTACTACACATTATTTAATATCAAATTCATAGTACAAATTTGATCGAATCATAAAACAAACATCATCTCCCTCGGTTAAATATATCCTCAAAAAAAATCCCAACACTTTACACGCCACGGTGTTTTAAGATAAAAACGTGTAAAAGAGCCGAATTTCTCGCGAAACTTTTCAATTTGTAGTCGGTGGTGTAATTTTTACTTCCCCATCGGGCCGGATCGCGAACGCCCCCGGGCGTATAACGCGACAAATTTAAGGGTTGAACATCACCAAATAATTATGGCGACAGTTTTTATACTTTCATATTTTTTCGGGTTATTTTTGGTTATGCGATGAAGTGTTGTTTGAGTTTTGGTCGGAGAGTATTATTAGATGTATTGTATTATCTCCTGGCTGGCTTTATTTCGGCTTGCTTCCAGGCTGAGCCTTCCTACTTAGAAGCCTCCACTTCGCCCGCTCTTGAGTATCTTCGGTAGTGAGACACGTAGAGCTCTCATATTTTCATGATCCGTCAGGTCCGGGGTATTTTTTACGATCTGTCACAACCATTTGCGACCGACGTACTGTTGCGGTTTCCGTAAAACGTGGCCAGACCACAATAAACACATTGCTGAAGTTTATCTTGGACGTGGCGGATACTAGGGGTGCTGCGGATATACGAGTATTCTACAACTTGTTACAGAAGGTGTGGTTAAATGTAAGCAATGTATAGTGTACGACATAAGTATCCCACTCCCCGTAGTATCGAATCAGATTGCATTACTAGGACATTAAAATACAGCGTTTTTATTTTTATCGCATGTAGATATTCGATTTGCAACTTTGGCACACACACTACTTGATAAACAGTTGGACTTTAAGGGTACCGTACCTCAAATGGAAAAATAGAACCTTTAAAAGATTTCATTTAAAGCACCAGGTGTCAGCGCATTACCAAAAGCAATTGATTTAATCTGTGTTGTTCGAAAACATATTATTTTATAGCTAAGGCTAACAAACGAGCAAGTGGGTCATAACAGAATGGATAATGGGGATAGGGGCTTCAGTAATCTTAGTCATCGCACAAAAAGCTATCCCACATCCGTTTCTGTGATATGGTATGACAAAATTGTCTACAATGTGGCTCTACCAAATATTGTATTATTATTTAAACTTACAATTGTCAGTAATGATTTCTTACGTTTACGCGAATGTTACACATTGAAATAAAGCTAATTTTAACGGATTTTACTGTGGTTCTTTATTTTAATTTGAGAGTCCACCCCGTGACCACGAACGCTGAAAAGCTTTCGCGAAACGTCGGGACCATAATAAAAAAAAACGCGATAAAATCCGTTTAAATTAATTTATTTCAATGTTAAAATTGACAAGCTTGTAAAATCTTAGACTGGAACGGGAAAATTTGTTAAAAAAATAACACTCGTACAGAGTAGGTAGGTAACAGTTGAAACCCCCCGCCCCCGCCCCGTCGTCATCGCGTCGCTAACCGCCTCGCCGCGCTGTGTACTCTACAAACAGTCGCCAAAACACGGTAATTACAAAGTGCTGAGCCAGCGACGTCCTCTGCAAATACATTTGCGATTAACAACCGTTGGCCGGGGATCACATGGCGACACTCGCGCAACGGTCACATCCGCGCGGTAAATACAATTACCGTTAATAGAAATAGAACACACCGCGATATTTCAAATTTTACTTAATATTTAACACTATTGGCTGATTTTAAATTACAAGTGGCCAGACGATCAAGTCTGTCACCTGTTCCACCCATAAACATCCACAATACTAGAAGAATCGTGAGTGCGTTGGCGACTTTTTAGGAACGGAATCAAGAAGGACTTTTTGTTGGGCCTCCGGAAAAATCAGTGATCACGCTAAACGTAAAAGCGAAAATATTACTCACGTTAATTTTCTGAAAGGCAGTTGTACCACCTCATTCGAAGTGAGCCATTTATGCTGTAGACAAAATTGTCTGCATCGCTGCTCTTCCACTTATTTACCATTATAACTATATCTAACAGCCATTGTATACTACATTTCGTTGCGTTTATGAAAGATTTCAAAGTTATTCGCCACGGGAATAGAACCGGCACCTCCCGTCTGTGATCGTCCGCGGCGCGAAGGAAGTGTTTAATAATTAAGTAGTAATTCAGAAGTGTTATTCCCAGGAGCGGCTGTCAGATTGCCTGTTAGTTTGTTGTATCATTTACAACTTGTATCATACGTGCACATTGTCGTAACTCTTTCCCACGGGGGCATGTTATGGTTTTTGCCGCTAATAACTTTGTCATTAATTAATTTATTCTGCACGTGGAATGCTATAGCCGTTTTAATGTTTTTATTAATTTTAAATTTGTGAACTTGTAGTGTTGCTGCATATATTTCAACTACATATTATAATAAACGATTGATTAAAATTAGTCAACTTTAGGATTAAGTAAGCGGGCTTTATTTATCGCATCATTGCTCATCATCATGCAAAATAGTAGCCAAAGACAAGCCTATTCCGAATTAAACAAAAAAAAATTGTGTGTTAGGTACTGTTAGGTTCCGGTTTGAAAGACATAGAAGCCAGTGAAATTACTGGGCATTATTAGACGTAGTGTTTTGTAATTTAAAATTATGCATGTTGCAACCAATTATAGCGTGAGGGCTTACCTTCAAGCGAGCAGACTGCTCATCTCGACATTCAGTAAAGAAATACTATAAATTAAATTCAACTGAAACACAACATTCATCTCCATGTAACCTGAGGCTAACGCGTGCGAGTACAAACGGGGCAGGTGTAACCGCATAAATGGACCTCTTAAAGGGCACGTAATTATGTGACGCCCGCAAACTCGGTGAAATACAGGCGACGCTATACACCACCGCGCTACATCAAATATATATAAAACCACGGATTTGTAAGCGGTACGGACAGAATTTTGTACGGACAATAAAACATGGGGCCAACTTTTTATTATCCGAGCTTGGCAAAGTGACTGTACTATATCTGATGGTAAGCGTAGTACAAGAAAACCAGTGATCACCAAAAAACAATGAATTTATCGGTGATCACCAGAATCATGCCGGCCTGTATAAACGCTTGATCACACACCAAAGAGGGAAGAAGCAATTCGAGGCGCCCTGTAACAGGACAGACGGAAGACTGATGCAGTTACAGCGACATGAAGATGTACCCCTATACCCGCCGAACCACCCATCAAATCATGTCGCAAACTTCTCGGCAGATCCGGATATACACTGGCTCTACCTGGAACACCATTCACACAAGGTGTGTTGGTCACTATAGCAGGATTTATGACCATGTGCAATGAATGAATGAATCTCCGGTCGGATATGAATATCCTACCACCAGCATATTCATATCCGGCCGGATAGCGACCACCGTACAAATGGGGTAAAAACACAAAACGCTAAGTGAAATTGCTACTTTATGCAAACATGTATCTCGTAACCAATAGTATATGAACGCAAGCACCTCTTCGAACCACGGTGTTGTCCGACAAGCACACAGGCAATAAACTGGCCCGTCCAGAACAGTCGCGTGTGCCTGGCGTCGGATATTAATGTTCGTGGCCAAACGACGGCGGTCGGCCACCGCGGCCACTCGATACTTTGGCCATTAAGCCGGCCAAGCTGGCCGGTTGATAGGTATCCCGTGTAGATGATGCTAAATGATCAAGTAGTATGCGTAATACGCGCAAATTGACCTGCCTGAAGTCATGAGCTGCGTCGCTGCTTTTTTTACTGAAGTGTGACGTGCGGCGCAGAGGGCGGGTGAAGTAGCCCGGTGAAGTTATTTTGGGCGTATTGTATTTATAATTTAGTTTTTTTTACTTGCTTTGCCTTAATGTCTATACATAAATCGTGTAAAAAAAAACGTTGCAAAATACATATTACAATGCATTTTAATCAATATCTGTTGATTGCAATTTGAGATTATTATAGTAGAAAATGGTATGTTTTCAAAATCACTATTAATTCTAAAATGGACAGCAAAATCATAACGTCATTAGTAGATACCTAAACAAACAAATATTAATTTATATTATTGTTTTATGGAAGTGACTAAACCAATATAATATACGAGACGTTGCGTCCCTCGACGGTCGCTGGATTATGCTGGCCTAAGGTACTACCTAATATATGTATATGGGTATATTCTCGCCTGAACTAGCCAATATGTCGGGCTTTACACCATGTGTAGGTGCGGACATCGCTATCCTGTCCAAAAATGTCCTAATAATAAATATAATATTAGTATTTAAAAAGGGACGTATATTACATTATGGATGGATTCAAATCATTTATTCTGTAAATTGGATCATAAATATCACTTTTTCATGTCAAGATTTTGCTTATCCTGCCACTCAAAATCTCAGTAAAGCCTGTTTTAAAATAGATGGCAATCGAAACCCCTTTTAGCAATAAAACCTAGCATAGATCTGACCACCGATTTTAAAGCGCCAATTTGCATGGATTGCGGTGAAATCCCGCCCAATATGAAGGCAGTAATTTGATTTGGCCCCCATATTCGAAAACCGTTATTGGCACGCTCTAACAATCATGTTCATGTTTGAATACTTACCTACTTTTTCGTGATCATCTCGTGCAATGTTTTGTAACCCTAATTCATATCATTATAATGCATCAAATAAAATAAGTTCCTTTTAATTTTCTTCTTAACGAAGCCACTTCATTTCGAATCGCCGATTTCCCCATGGACGCGGTCCATTGCGTACCAACGCAAACGTCAATCGGCATGATTGCCAACCTAATAAAGAAAAAAATGAAATGCCCGCCAAAATAAACTCCTAACGCGCCGCCCATAGTTAATTTACGTCCGAAACAAAAGCAGTTACCGTGTCTCTGAATATTTTACAAGCCATTCCGTGGCGCGGAGATAGCAATTTGGTAATATACGCAGCTCGGGGAGTGTTATGATGCCCCTTGCATTAGCGATAAACTATGCATGGCGTGAGTATTGACGTGTCGTTTATTGTGTAGAGCGCCATCTCTGGAGGAATCAAGGCGTTTGAGCGTTGTTGCTACTCAGTCATAGATGGCGGCAGTTTGTATGACAAACGTCATCATACTTGTGTATGAATTAAATATTGATTGTGGATGGCATGTATAGTACGTTCAAAGCGTGAGAGCACGTTTATATCACTAATCAAGGAACGCTAGCTTCTGTGCTTCTTGCTTTTTAATTTACATGTTTAAGCCTTGAATTTTTTAAAATATTTTAATAGTTTTTTCGTCTTAGGTATTTATGAAACACGTTGACCAATCTCATTACTCTTGGATATATTAAACATGATAATATAATTTCTATACGAAATATAATAATTAAAATAGTTCTATAAAAACCGAATTAAAAAAGTAGTAGCTTTCGAAATGAAAGTAAAAAATTAATTTTGCCACTCGACACTAGAGTGCGCTGTACGCAATCTCATTACTAGATGCACGAAACACCGATCGCGGCTCAGCGATGAAAAGAACTAAAAACGGATGGAGGGGCGAGCTGAAAAAGCATTTTTTCATTCGCTAAAAAATCACAACCGTGATAAAAAGAAGCGGTATCTGTTACATGAAAAGCTGTATCTTTCGTTTTCATTGCCGATTGCGATGAAAGAAAATGCTGCGAATTTTTTAAACGTGGAACGCGTTCGATTTTTGAAAAACAATAGAGCGCTTTGTTACTGGATTCCATTTTCTTTCTTCCAATTCCGGTAGTGGGCGAGAAAGAAATAAATTGTGGGTTTTCAAATGTCGATTTAGGTATACAGTTTTAAATATCACGACGATGTCATTATTATATTACTGCAAAAAAATTGACAGCAACAATCTCACATTGATTAATTAAATAACTGACAGTCGTCATCAATATGTAGGCTTTTTAAGGTTACAATGTGAATATGTATAGGTGTCGACAGTTTTTGAGAAATTAAAGAGTGACATGCGACGTAGAGGGCGGTTGAAATCGAACGGCTACTAACTTCAGACGACCGCTAAGAAGCGTCTAGAAGGGTGTTGTGAAAAATTAAGACTACGTATATCATTGGACGCATTGGATTTTTTTATCTCTAGCCTGAGACATAAGACTATCTGTAATTACCCTGCCTTGTCCGACGTCTTCATTTCTCCCGCCTCCCCTACATCAAGTAATAAAGTTTAATCAAAACGTAAATTATCATTGCTAATGCATGCAACACTCGTTTATAACTCATTTAATGCTATAAAAATGATTTTATTGCTTTGAATTTGTTATTTTTATGTTAATGGGTGCTGTAAACATTTTTGTGCAGTATTTTTTTTCTTGATCGATGGAGTTGTTTTTTTTTAATTGATGAAAGCGAGATGTGATGCTTGGAGGGGGATAATTACAGTGTATAACTACCAATCGGCCATCAGTAGTATTAAGTTAGGGTTATTGCATTGGTGTTTCAGCCACTAGACAAAATAAACTGGCTATTATTTGACGCCAGACAACATTTTGTATTTTAAATTTGAATGCGTTTAAAATTATTGCATGTTTTCATAGAATAATACTGAAAATCCTTTGCGACAACTTAAAAATTACTAATCTTCAAATAAAACTAATTTAAACGGATTTTATCGTGGTTTTCTATTTTAATTTTGGTCCCGACTTTTCTAAAGCTTTTCATTCTTCGTGGTCACGGGATGGGCTGAGGTGTATGTTGTCCCAAAATGTTATACATTATCTACCTTCAGTTTAAAATTAAACTGATAATGTAACATTAACATTTTATAACCAAAAACCGCGATAAAATCCGTTTAAATTTGTTTTATTTCAATGTGTAACATACACGTAATGGTGCTGCCACACCGGTGTTAGAAAATGTTATATAACATTTTATAACACCGGTGTGGCAGCATCATTTAGTAAACATTTCTTAACAATTTGTAACATTTCTTAACATTTTATAACCGCAGGCGGCGGTACTTTTGAGAGCGGCGCCGTCAAAGAAGCCGTCAAAGAAGAATGTTCAGAAATGTTAGAAAATGTTATAAAATGTTAAGAAATGTTATAAAATGTTAGATTTAATGTTAGAAAATGTTTGTAAACATTTTATAACATCGGTGTGGCAGCACCATTAATGTAAGAAATTTCTAATCTCTAAACAATCAGTCATTTTGAACACAAGTGTGTTTGCTAAAAAAATAACTAAGTTAACCAGTTGTTTAAACCGTTGCCGTAATAAAGAAATAATTGACAGCGCCGGTAAACCCTCGTCAACGGCCCCGCGGTACGTGTCCCGACTCTTGACTCCGTCATTAGTCAGTCGTTTGTCATTACTTGACTGGTAGCTGCCAACATCCATTTTGCCAATATAGGAGTATCTAATTACACAGCTCAAAACCCCAATACATCGATTTAATATATTATTATGTATATACTTTGCTAAATAAGTGTACAAGGTTCGATTATTAGGGAAGCCGGTGAAATATTTAACCTTAGATATAAAAATCACATAAAAAAACAACCCTTCACGGCATTAGGAGGGTATAAACCACCTGACCCGACTTAAAGTTATCGTTTACGAAAATTAATAAAAAGTGTCGTCTCGAACGGTGGACAAATTAAAAAATGATTTAGAAGTGTGCCGGTGCCAATAGCAAGGCTTAATGAGGGCCGTGCAGTCATTAGTTGTTATAAACGGCCACTTATGACCTTTTCTGTCAACCCTGCTAACCGTTTAGCGTGATTAATAAGCACCGTGTGCGAAAATAACCTGTACTTTATAGATTTTTATCGTAACATTGTGTATTTATGTTTCTTACTATATAATATGTAGAATTGATTGAGGAGTCTACCTAAACAAAGTACAAAATACTCAACTGAAACATTACTACACAAGCTATGCTGTTATAGAGTATAATATATTATTCATCATCATCATCATCAGCCACAAGAAGTCTACTTCTGAACATAGGCCTCCCCCAAAGATTTCCAGACCGACCTGTTGGAAGCGGCCTGCATCCAGCGACTTTCTGCGACCTTTATCAGGTCGTCTGTCCACCTTTCAGGTGAACGTGAACGCTGCGCTTGCCAGTACGTAATATATTATTGCAGAAAATTATAGAACAAACGAGTAGTTTACTTTGTAGAACGTATAAAACTTCCCAATATAATTAGGAACCAAATTCATAATTCGTAAACATTTGAAGACAAAAAAAAACTTACTTTACGTTTCCCCTCAATATTTTACACGAACTTTTTTCATCAGTTGTCCAAATACTGGTCGGTATTGTTTCTAAGCGAGGCCCAACAAAAAACAAGGGTAAAAAATCAATTTAATAAAGAGAAATATTGGAATAAGTCGGTTCGCGGTCGATTAGAGCGAGCGGTCGGTGACGGGCGATTTGTCCGGCGCACGTCGTCGGCCGCGCGCTCGTAAATCTGCACGGGTCCATTTGATCCGACCACGGTGGCCGCACGGTTGTTTGCGACATACTTTTTTACTGTTTGCCACTAATCGAAGACTTCTGTTCGGTATTAAAAAATAATGGGGGTATACATACAATGTAGTCGCCTCGCCGTTATACCTCTGTATAGGTGCTGAACTATATAACATATCGGTATTTTATGCAATGTACATTACAATACTACTAATACTACGCCTTGTACTGGTTTTGAGATGATCGAAACGGCATTAGAGGGTAATCTCTACACAACAATTCATCACCTTATACATGATTGAGTTCGACATCATCATTTTCTAGACCTAACACTGACGCAATCCCCCTAACTGCTCTAACAGAGGTCCAACTCCGGGATTGATCAAAGTTGTCTAAAGCTAGGATAAAATCTAGGTCACCATGCTTCATTTTTATTTCCATTTGCGATACCTATATACCTACCTACACATGATGTTGTTGCTAAAAGGCCAGTACTAGAACCACTCGACTGTCTCTTTCGTATAGTCAGCATATTTACCAATCCGTTCAAATCCCAACATTACATCATGTAACACGTTTTAACTTTTGACCAGCACATACGTCCAGCCGCACTCATCTCCGCTTCCCGTGGGAACTCATTCGATTATTTTTGTAATATTCGCACCCCACTGGGGAGACCGCCCCTGAACAAACGCGGAAGAGAAATCACAACTCGCACGTATCATTACATCGCTTTTATTTAATTTTTATAAATCGTGTGTTACGGGCAAGGTGGTTCCAAGACAAAGGTGTAGGGGAGCTTAAGAATATTTAGATACCGGTATAACTCAATATGGATTACATTCCTGAGCGACGCTGTAGATAGTTTTGTCAACAGCATGAATGGTCGGCTTGCCCGGGTCGTTACCACTATCTAACAGAAAACCTGCGTAAAGTGAAAGATATGCGGAGGCCCAAATGCCTCCCCTTCTCAATCCCTAATTCAGTCACAAGTATGTTTTCAAAAGACTAAAGGGTGACTGAAGGCGTGGAGGGCTGCTAAGGTAACTGTGCTCAGTCCGGCTTTATAGATTGACGAAACTTCTACTTAACATCAGGTTCAGTGTAGCGATACAAATATATACTTGTATTAGTAAACAGTTGCGCCTCGTCTATTACTGAATTAAAACTACTGACTAACTTGTTTTTAATATGTTCAAACAATTTAAAACGATTTTATAATTCTCCTCTGTTGTGCTTGTGAAATTACGAACCCACAAATAATTTGTATGTGCTTAAAAATTGAAGACAAAAGGGCTTCTTGACAATCAAATTATTCCTCTGTTTTCTTGCAAACGACATCTTTTTTCTTTCTTTACAAAAGATAATTAATAATGATTGTTTGTTACAGGTACTTGTGGGCACAACAGGGAGAAACATGGAGATGATCAAATAGAATTTTACCACATTTTGGCAAAATTACCAGGAGACACGTCGTGCTTTGGACGCTACTATTTTTAAAAAACTAATTACATTCACAAATTGAAATCATTATTATGCTTTGATTTAGCCAGTTCACGTATTATATTTAAAAATCTTGTATAACCGAGCTAAAGAAACATAAATTATAGAATTTGTGATTGCTGAATTTAATAGAATATAAACAGAATTTAAATACGAAGATATATAATTTAATTATGTTGCATAAATTTAAAGTACTATATAGAGTCGTTTATAGACGTTTTAATATCATGACTAGGCTCCGACTTGAATGTACTGAAATAAAAAATATAAGAGTTTTGATAATAAATTGAAAATTATAAGGTTATTTATTATTGCCACGCTAAAAATTAAATTTACAAACTTCACTCATTAAAATTAATATAATTCAAATAACTCCTAGATATTATATCTTCTAACAATATGTACATGTAACTAATGTTTTAATATTTTCTGATATCCAACAGGAACGGATCACAATCATTTTCTGCATTTTGCACTGTGACAAAGTTACTACTTTGTCACATTTTAGATGCAGGAATATGGACTGCGACGAGCACCGCCACCTCGCGGTCAATAGAAGAAACAAGCCTACACTATTCGACACAAGATGGCGTGGACTAGCAGTTTTCGATACATGGCGTTGGAAGTATGAAGCTTGAATGTACTGCGTCGCGCCCTTGTCATTCTTCTTGCCCTGTGTGTTGAAACAACTGGACGGAGAACTGATAAGGGCATGACCTTTACAATGACTCCCCGAAGCGAAGATAATGCTCCTTTGTAGTCCGTTTTATTCCTTTGTTGATTTAAATATTGTAGTAGGTACGTATGCTTTGTGAATGGTGAATTTTGGACAATAACGGAATGTTATGCAATTGTGATTTGTAGTATATAATTAAGTATTAATGTTTAGAACTTTTTCTGATATATTTTGTTGTATTTATAATAATAATAAAATTTGTTTCACCTAAAAATATGTAGAATTCATAGGACACAATCGTATGTACACATTGTATAGTAATTTGCAGTCACGCACCTAGTCCTGAGACGCAGTCTCACAACTGTTAATACGTTTTATTTCTATACAGGGTTATTTTGACACCCTGTTACTAAATGAAACCACATATTCGTCATCGCCTCTGCTTACCTTGTACCAAACATGAGGCTTGAGCTTGTAGTAGTTTTGCCAAAAAACGTGATTTAAGTTTTGAGCCTTTTAAATCACGCTGTACGGCTTTTGCACTAAAATCTATTGAATAAAATGTCACAGCTGACGATGTAATTATAAAACACAAACGCTTAAGAAGGGCAACTCCATACATATGAAAATACGTCTCAGGCTCACAAAGACGCTCTTGACACATTCCCGGAAAAAGTTGCGACAGTATTACTTTGTTCAGTGACAAAACGTAAAAAAATTGTGTTTGCGAGGAGTAGGTAACGTTATTCAACAATAAATAGGTATCACAAATTTGACTAAAAACAAATAATCATTGCAAAAGTTACAAGATTCGATTTTACTTAGGATTTTATTACATTTCATAGGGTAATCTAATATTTATTTCTATTCCTAAATTACAATTTTGAGCCGTCATTTCCAAAACGTTTAACTTATCTAATGCGCCGTTTGCCTTCTGTGCGCTTGACGTTTTTATAAAGCAGGTACATTGAACTTGACGGTATAATAAATGCACACAAATAAACTATTATCGGGACTCTTTTCGCATTCCAGTAATTGCAATAGCTGTCACTTTCTCGCAATAACACGTGTTACGCTAGTGCTGGATTCATTGCTATGCATGCGATGCAATCTTCTGTTAATCGATCCTTCAAATCGAAAATCTTAATCTTACGAATATTTAATGTCGCTGTAAAGGTTTCAATTAATTATACATTATAGGTTTAATAAGTTTCTTGAAATGTTTTTAGTAAAGAATATTTATGACGATTATTATAGCGTAAAGGCAAAATATTTCGTGTGATGGCCTATCATTTGTGTGCTTATGTCGCGATATTAATTAAGCTTGAAAATTCATGTTTTTTTTTTATAGCATAGGCCAGCAAACGAGCAAGTGGGTCACCTGATGGTAAGTGATCTCCACCGCCCATGTACGCCCACCACCAGAAGAGTCATGAGCGCGTTGCCGACCTTAAAGGAAAGGGATAATTAGGGTTTGGGAAGGGGAGGGGATTTGGGCTTCCGGTTATCTCACTCACCGTACGAAACGCAGCAGCAAGCCACTACTTTACGTCGGTTTTCTGTGAGACAGTGATAACGATCCGGTCGAGTCAGCCCATTCATGCTGTAGATAAAACTGTCTACAGCGTGGCTCTACCACTCTAAATGTTATAACCACCCGTACAAGTTACCTAAGCAGCACCATAATTATACACATAATTCGCGTATCGTTAAGTAAAATACAAATTCATAATAAAATACATGTTTTGGAACCGTAGAACTTACATACATTTTTGAACCAATAGCTCATCGGTCTCAGCCTGCAATGTACTGACATTGCTGCTACATCAATGAGAATATCGATATGTTTATCGCAATTCCAAGAATCGGTATTTTTTATTCGATCATAGATTCGCGGATCGAATCATACACACATTAGGACAACACTAAAATTTATGATTTACTGCATTCCTAATTCCTTGGTGTGCGTGCATTCAAAGTCGTAATTGGTCAACTTGTAACGCGTAATAATTCGTAATGTTTTTGTATTCGCCAACCCCGGCTTAGTATTTCTATGTTATTAATCCATTAGCCAACCTGATCACGGTATTTAATTGTTCCCGCCAAATCAGTTGATCTTTTGATGAATCAGTACCTAAAATTTAATTTTCGTAAATACGGCACTATACCTTACACTCACAAGTTTAAAACAAACTAGGTATTCCAGTTTAGTTCGCTTCGGGTCGTTTCGTTTGATGTGCATGTTTTTTTTTCATATTCCGCCATTTTGCTCAGTATTTAGTTTTTATTAGTATTTCGTAATTTTTATTATTGCGGCCATCTTGGTGAAATTGATACTGTTTTCACAAACGTTTGTGTAATGTTTTAAGTGTGTAATAATTATTCGTATTGAAGTGAAATTGACACTAACCGGTTTATCAAGTTTAGAATAATGCCTAAGTGTTTGTGTAGTGTTTGTGTTAAGTACATACTACATGTATACTGCCGGGAATATCACCGCGAAGTATTTGGTATACTTCGCGGTATTATGGTATTATGTATAATTGTTTAGAAATCTCAGGGAGACAATAACATTTTATAGGGTTTTATTAAAATTTAAGTTTACTTCCGGCTCAGCGATACTGCACTACTACACAGGCGTTTATTTGCTGCTTTTGATAAATTATAAGCTATTACTTTACATCCGGGGCGCAATCTTATGGGCAGGGTCCGATTAATATTATTCGCCGTAGTTGCTTATAAGATACGGTAATGTATGTGTGTGTGTCTCATTCATTCGATGACGGGTGTGTAGTGTGTACTGTGTATATGTGTGTACGCGCGTATACAGACTGTTTAAAATTAATCTAATGTTAATGGCATTTAATTTGTTAGGAAATATTATTTTTTTATTTTGCCTTTAATAAGAAAGTGTCTTAGCTCAAAGTACTTATATTAACGAACACTACACATGGTTTCATTTAAGTATAGGGTGTCAAAATGACACTGTATATATTTTTATTTCTAATGGAATTATGTATAAACAACATATTTCAGGAATGATGTAATGTTAGGTAATTAATACAACTTTTAACCGACTTAAAAAATGACGTTCTGCATTCGATCCCTATGTTAATTTCTACGCGATACTCTCAAAAAAAATAGGATCAATTTTGATGTTTGTTTCACTAACGTAACCTTCAAATTTTCATGAGTTTTTTGAAGTGATAACTTCTTATGGGAGGGTGAACCGAAACGTTCCGTAACGCGAGCGGCGCCACTCTGGCTTCCTTTTCTCTCAGAGCGGGGGCCCACGTTGCGTTGCGGCGCCGGAGCGGTGTCGCTGCGTCGTTTTACATAGAAATAATTGTGGCCTGTCACACGATGCGCCCCGGCGCCGCACCGGACTTGCAACCACCGAGACGAGGCGGGGAGGGGTGAATGCGCTGAGACGTCGGAGCGGCACCGCACAGTTATCCATTTTATTAACAGACTGTCCAACGCTGCTGGGGCGACGGCGATGCTGCGACATAACAACGTTGCGGCGCCGCACCGCTCGTGGTGAAATCTTTGCGGTGCGGCGCTGCAACGCATTGTGTGCTCCCACTCTTAGGCAGGTTCCTCTGCTCCCACTTTAACCCACATTAGTTTAAGTTATCACTTCTGTCGAGCGTCCCGAGACGCATACTTTTTTTTTTTGTATAAAATGTATATGAGGTCATAATTTTATCTAGTTATATGCTCCCCAGAGGGGTTGACGTCAAGCAGGCGGCAGGTCGTAAAACTACAAGCCAAGTATTTTTGCAATATGTGTCAAAAAGCATGTTCTGCCGACCCCACTGCAAGTGGGATAAAGGCAGGTGGAAGAAGTTATATGCATAAATATAGTCAATAATTTTACCCTGTAACTCCATTTCTTATGTATATATAAGTGCTTGTTTCACAATCTCAAAGTAAACATTACTTGTGAAATAAAAAGGCAGCAAATTACAAAAATTAGATAGGGGGTGTCAAAATGGTACATCCTAATCAGTAGATATAATTAAAACGGACATTGTGAAGCATGCCCTTGTGTCAGAAAATACAAATGTATATGTGTCGCGAAAATATAAATTGTATGGTACCTACGTTATTTATGAATAATTATATGATAATTAATTTAATCTTGAACTATGATGATGATAATGTGTAATTAATAAAGATATGAACGGGTGGTGATCAAAAAGATTAGATTATATACTTTTTAACCGACGAAAAAATGCAGGAGGTTGTCAATTTGACGCGATTTCCTTTTTTTGTAGCCACGCAAAACTTTGCACTGAGTGATCTCTGATTTCGATGATTTGTCATTCGCATGGGTATAGCTCAAAGGTCCTGTTATATTTCAAGAAGTAATTCTACCCTTAAAGGGATCAAACCTGTGATGAAAAAAAAATTATGGGTGCGTGTACTTATGTACGCGCGTGAGAAGTTATACTTCTTTGGCATCATTAAATAACCAATAATAAGTATTTAACATTAATAATTTAATAATATTTAGTGTTAATTATATTAAATAAAAGTATTTTAATTTATATCAACATATCCACTCGACATGACCGCGTGGCCACAGCTAAGCGCGGCGAGCGGCGTGCGGCGCGGCAAGCGGTGAGCGGCGAAAACAAATAGTGTAGACAACGTGAAGTATGCCATAGCTACGGGCGCGCCGCCGCCTGCCGCGCCTCGCTCGCCGCGCCGCCACCCGCACCGCTAGAAACTGTGGCCAGGCCCTGATAGAAGTACATTCTACTCTCTTCGCGTTTATGCGAGCCTGGTACTTTTTACGCCAACATGTTCCGAAAAACCGCATCTATATATAATTATATATATATATATATATATATATATATTTATATTTATATTTATTTATTTATATTTATTTATTTATTTTTTTATTTCACTCTCATCATTTTTTCATAACGCGCCTAACTTCATACTGCTCTCGCGCCTAACTTCATACTGCTCTCGCGCCTAACTTCATACTGTTAATTTTTTCTGTTAATTTTTTGTGTCACAGGTGCGCGCGCATCTTAAAATTTCACTCTCATCATTTTTTCATAACGCGCCTAAAGAAGTATAACTTCAAAAATATATTAGTATTTTTAGTAGAAACATCATCGAAATTTTTACAAAAAACTTCATCATTTATGTACCAATTTCAATAAAAATTTCTTTCTACTAAAAATAGTAGTATTTTTTACGAAAATAAAAAAAAACCTAAACGTTGAAAATACATAATCAATTTTGAGTAGGTGCTTTACAAGTCAATCACCATTAAACTGCGATAACACCGACTCAACATTGTTTGTTTTTATTTTTCGTTTGAGTCGACCGGAAGCGGATAGCCGGCCATTTGTACATATTGATACTTATTCGTTTAAAACGAACATTTAGAACCGCTTTATTTATGTCATACTGTAACAAAATGTCATTGTATACCTGTGTTTAAAATAATTAAATGGTTTTAAATATTTTTTGTCTTTTATTCTTGGAGGATAGATACACAATATACAAAAAAATCACTGATATAATACTAAGTACATCTAGCAAGATTTGAAACAATTAAAAATATATGTCGCCTCATAGGTTTAATGGCAGCGTACTAAAGCTAGTGATCATAAGGTCCCGGGTCCAATCCCAGGACGGATGATTACAATTTGCGTTTCATGTTTCGTGTAGAAAAAATATTAATGAATTATCCGGGATTAGAATGTCTGTCTGTTATATAGCGATAGACTTACACATATATACACAGACATATTATCACATCATGGGACGAAGATAGCTCTGTGAAACGTGGGACTAGTTTCACCTCCTACCTACCCCGTTGAGGATGTAGACGTAAAGTTATAAAATATAAGGCACAGTAGAATGCAAATATGCAATAACATTTCAATCCACATCAAGCAAAAATTGATATGTCAATTTTATTTTGCTAAATTCAATAACTTAAATCAATAATTCAACCAATAATTTAAAGTACTATTTTGCAAAACTGTACATGGGAAATGTTCTATTTATGTTTTTTTGTGAAATACTTAATTTAACCTATTTAAATCTAATAAATTAAGCACAATAAAATCAAACATCACAATTTTTACTTGATGCGGGTTGAAATGTTGATGAATGACCCAACAGTCACACACATAGTCCTGACCCCATAATAAGATACGAGTCTTACGTCGTAGGTATCAGAATCTGCTAGACTTTCGGTCTCAGTACCCAGACCCCGAAACAAATATTTGCGGATCATACAAACATTTGTCTCGGTGCGGGGATCGATCTCGTGGCCTTTCGCTTCAAAGCCGGCTACTCGCCCGCTGCGCCAAGGAGGCTGACAAATTCATAAAGAATACTCTAAGAAACTGAATGAAAAGGCGAACTGTAATGCGTATAGACTTTAACTTAACATTTAATTTAACTCGCTATATCTACCACCCAGTTACTTCTTTTAGGCAAAAACCGTATGAAGCACGTATGCAATAGTTTCTAAAGACAAAGTCACCTACACTTGGATGGTAGGTATGTCGCATCACACAAGTATAACGACAACTTGATTTTTTTAAATTATTAATCTACTAAAGAATTAATTTTACAAATCCTTCCAAAAATATATAAGTTGGAAGCCAATCAAATCTGATAGAAGGGGTACTCGTCAAATGACAGACGACGAAAACTTTGACGTCACCGTGTAAAATCGTCATTGCGATGCACGTGCGAATGAAATAGTGAGATGTCCCCACTACGCACCCACCTTTGCTCATACCAATATTTAAAATTATAATTGCAGGCTCAGTTTTGAACCAATTTTGATTGCGTTTACAAAAGGGTTTCCTTTTTTTTTTTTTTATAGCATAGGCCGGCAAACGAGCAAGTGGGTCACCTGATGGTAAGTGATCTCCACCGCCCATGTACGCCCACCACCATAAGAATCATGGGCGCGTTGCCGACCTTAAAGGAAAGGGATAATTAGGGATTGGGAAGGGTAGGGGATTTGGGCTTCCGGATATCTCACTCACCGTACGAAACGCAGCAGCAAGCCGCTACTTTACGTCGATTTTCTGTGAGACAGTGGTAACAACCCGGTCGAGCCAGCCCATTCATGCTGTAGACAAAACTGTCTACAGCGTGGCTCTACCACTCAACACTCTTTCTTTTTCGTATTGTGCTTATAAAGTAATGTATAAAGCTCAGTATAGGAAACTATCCTATTGTATAAGCTCCGGTGGCTTAGCTGATCTTCCATCACCAGATCTCACAGCTCTGGCGTTTGGCTGTGGCCCGTACCCAGTAAGTCAGTATATACCAGGGGGCTTCGCATATGAGACACGGCATAATAGAGAGTTAGTTAACTGTCGATGACAAATATGTTATGTTATGTTAAAATATGTTGACAAAAATGTGTAAACATTCGATAAAATTAGGTCATCATGTTTCGTAGAAGAAATACCACAGGGACGTTGAAAGCACTATTTTCTTTACTTTGATGTTGTGGGCGTACATGGGCGGTGGAGAGAACTTACCATCAGGTGACCCACTTGTTCATTTACTGGCTGCTAAAAACAAACTCAATTCAAAATTCACATCGCCGGTGATAGAACCATTTGGAGGCCCCTTATATCCTCGGCCTGCTGCGGTCAAGATCCTAAGCATTGAGGGAACGACAGGATGGATGGATAAAAACACTCTTGCCAAAAACAAACAACTGGCTAACAACCCTATTTTATAGTATCACGTAGTTATTTGGCCACACCTACACGGTAAATCATCTAAGGCGTGGCCCCATCGTTCCTATGGCGACCGGATCCCACAACAAAATAAGTTATTTTTGCCACAGATTTAGTTCTCGTCATGCTAGTATTTACAGCTCAATAATTTACGTGAACTGAAGCAGAATTATGTATAATTAGAATGAAATTGTAAGTTTCTACTTCAAACTGCTTCGAACTACATAAAATCTTCAATCCTTCAGTAATACCTATTTAATAACCACTTATTAGGTTTTCTAAACTTAGAAGTTTTCTTTTATTCGAGCACGATAAAATGACTACATTTGATGGTAAGCACAGTGAAGTCCAAAAAACAGCGACCACCTACTAACAATGAGTTTATCGGTGATCTCCAGAATCATGCCGACCTGCATAAATTCCTCTTTATACTCCGAAGAGGGAAGAAGCAAATCGTCTCCTTCAAACCGAAACACAGCAGTGCTTACACACTGGTAGAGAAATCTACAAAGCGTTTGTACCAACCTCAAAGGCCTCTCGTATACGAGGCATCCATCACATAGAGATAACTGCACTAATCATCTAAGCCTCCCGTTACTATTTAATATCAAAGGAATAGCTGCAAATCTGCGAGTAAAAAACTTCAGGACTGCTGTTGTTTTTAGCATAAGCCGGCAAACGAGCAAGTGGGACACTTAATGATAAGTGATCTCCACCGCCCATGTACACCCACAATATTAGAAAAATCACGGACGCGTTGCCGACCTTAAGGTAAGGGATAATTAGGGTTTGGGAAGGGGAGGGGGATTTGGGCCTCCAGATATTTCACTCACCGTACGAAACGCAGCATGAAAGCGCTACTTTACATCGGTTTTATGTAAGACAATGGTAACAACCCGGTCGAGCCGGCCCTTTCATGCTATAGACAAAACTGCCTACAGCTTGCCTCTACCACTCAATTTTGGTCGTTCATAGGTAAAGGTGATTAAATTGAATGGAAGTTACGGCCCATACCTTTCGCTATATTAAGAGCCTCATGGCGCCCAACAGTGATAATTACCTTGAATAATAGTTCAATGCCAATCTAATTTAAGGTTATTTAAGTTTATTTGTATCATCCTTACTGTATGATACTTTATTTGGTAATAAAGAATATTCCAAGATAAAGAATAGAGTGGTAGAGCTACGCTGTAAACTATATTTTGTCTACAGCATGAATAGGCCGGCCCAACCGGGTCATTACCACAAAAAACCGCCGTAAAATAGTGGCTCTTGCGTTTCGTATAGAGAGTGAGATATCCGGAGGCCTAAATCCCCCTCCCGTTTCTAATCTTTTAGTTATCTCCTACATTTAAGGTCGGCCACGCGCCTATGATTCTTCCAGTATTGTGGGCGTATATGGGCGGTGGAGATCACTTATAATAAGGTAACCCACTTGCTCTTGTATAAAAAAATATCTTTCTATTTAATTAATATAAACACGAAAATCTAATGCCGACGTAAATGTTTTGGTTCAGAATTGCGTAATTTTTAACCGACGCATCAAACAAAGGAGGTTCTCAATTAGATCCGTATTTTTTTACTACTGAATAACGATACAAGCAGGTTATTCGCCTGATGATTAGCGCTACGCCTGTTCATAAACACAAGCAACACAACTTGATCTTTAAATTATAAGTAAACTAGCTGTCCCGCGCGGCTCCGCCCGCGTGATCTGTATTTTCCGGGATAAAAGTAGCCTAACAGTGGCGCCATCTGTCAGCAATGTGTCACGCACCGACGCCATCTACTTAAAATATTGGTTTGTAGTACATGCTATGTATCAGAGATGGCGCTGTATTTAAAAAAATGGGTGCGTGTACTTATGTACGCGCGTGAGAAGTTATACTTCTTTGGCATCATTAAAAAATAGTTTTTAATTGCATGCAAATAATTGATTACAATAATAATAAGTATTTAACATTAATAATTTAATAATATTTAGTGTTAATTATATTAAATAAAAGTATTTTAATTTATATCAATAAATAATACATACGGATAGTTAACCTCAATTATATTGGAGCACTTGAAAAAGTATATAAGCACAATTTTTTTCACTAATATTCACAAATAGTAAGTAATATCAATCAAAATATAAATAAATAAATAATACATACGGATAGTTAACCTCAATTATATTGGAGCACTTGAAAAAGTATATAAGCACAATTTTTTTCACTAATATTCACAAATAGTAAGTAATATCAATCAAAATATTCAATTTAAATCACTACTGAATATAATTTATTAGCACATATATAAATTATAAAGGACATTGTCAAAAATGGCCTATGAATCAACACGCATGAAACATTTACTATAATAATAATTATTATTTATAATGTACATTATAATTATTATTATAGTAAATGTTTCATGCGTGTTGATTCATAGTTTCAATAGAACGGACACTTATTAATTTCGAAAACAATTTAAAAAGTATTCACTTCCGTCATAGTCCTCGGTATTATAATTTTTGGTTCAAATTCGGGTTTTTAATAGGCAAAGGTATTGTAGCTCATACAGCCAAGTCTTTGTAACAACACTCTTAAGCTTCGCATTGTTATGCATTTCGCCAAAGACAAGTGTAATTTATTCTCAAGTCTTCACAACAACGATGAAATATCGTAACATTAATAATTTAATAATATTTAGTGTTAATTATATTAAATAAAAGTATTTTAATTTATATCAACATATCCACTCGACATGATAGAAGTACATTCTACTCTCTTCGCGTTTATGCGAGCCTGGTACTTTTTACGGCAACATGTTCCGAATAAGAAAAAACCTAAAGAGTTTTTCTTTGTCTAAATCGTCATTTGTTTATTAATTACGGCTACTTTCACTCTCATCATTTTTTCTTAACGCGCCTAACTTCATACTGTTAATTTTTTGTGTCACAGGTGCGCGCGCATCTTAAAATTTCACTCTCATCATTTTTTCATAACGCGCCTAAAGAAGTATAACTTCAAAAATGATTTTCCCTATTTTCCCGCTTTTCTATTGAAATTTTTCCTAGATTTTCGTTGCTATAAACCTCACGGAGCCCGAGACCTTTCCAACGAATGCAAAACCGTGGAAATCGGTTCGTGCGTTCTGGAGTTATATCGTCAGGAAGGAAAACCCGACTTATTTTTATATAATAGATAGTGAATTTAGCTTGGTCATGCTAAATGGCATTTAGCCCTTTAGATATACAAGCGTAACAATACGTTATGAGGCTTCTATATTGCTTCTCATATTTAGGTAAATAAGCCCTACTCTTCCGAGGCTACGCCCATTGTGATACAAGTAATGTCAAACGAAGCCCAACAAACTCTCAAAGTGGCGAGGGGGAGCTACAGTCACTCCCACAAGTGGAAGGTCGGTGTGGCCTGTTACCATAGTGACCAGGGACTAACAGGGAATGATTGCGCCAATCCGAGGGCGCTGTTGGAAACAGCCTATACTTTATCTATAATATCAATGTCCTTTGAGGTGAGGAATTGGGAAATACAGATAATTTAAAATATTTAAAAGTTTACATATTTGCGATTTATCAAATCACACGTGTGGGTTTTTACAAGGTAGGTCCCTCGTATGCGAGAGGCCGTCTGGATTGGTACCACCGCTTTGTCTAAATCTGCCGCCAAGCAACAGTGTGTAAGTACTGTTGTGTTTCGGTTTGAAGGATATTGAAGCCAGTGAAAATACCGGGCATTATGAGACTTTACATCTTATGTCTCGGAGCGACGAGCGCAGTTCAGTGCCATGCAGTGCTTTGTAATTCAAAGTTATGTGTGTAGTGTTGCTTCTGTTTATGGGCAGGCATGGCGCTTGCCATCATTCAATCAAATAAAAAAAAATAAGCTCGGGACGAGAGGACCTATTGCTGATTGCACCTCTGCCTAACCTTTCGGAGATACGGTCGTGACCTTATGTTATTACATACATTTCAATAATCCTCTATCGGAACTGACTTGTCTCGAAGCCTTCCAAGCCACCGCGACAACAGAAAACATTGCTAGAAATCTGAAAATATTCATACAAAAATTGACAAAAGTCAGTCCCCAGTGAACCCGATCGAGCCCTAGGCCATTCGAGAAGAATCCAAAGTTATTTTTCAGCCCAACAAAATACTACAAGAACTTCGTCGGCTATACGTATACTCGTGAACTGCGCATCATACATCCGTTTACTCGAGCTAGCTTCAGGCGTACCAATTAGCGACTTCCGTGCCTACCCCCTATTGTAGACATGAAAAATCCACCCCTACTACATATACATATTTCGTTTTGTACATAGTAGGGCGCACAAGTTCTAAAAACCGAATCTTAATCTAGGGACGGTCTTTATTTTAAATCTTGTCTCAATTGTGTTGTGGTGCATTTGACTGCCTCCGTGGCGTAGCGGGGGAGTGGCTGTGAAGCGAGAAGCCGCGGGTTTGATCCCCGCACCGAGACAAATGTTTGTGTGATCCAAATATTTGTTACGGGGTCTGGGTATCATGATGTGTGTGACTGTTGGGTGTATTTATTTATTTATATAGCCTTCAACCGCCCCTTATGGCTACATCCACAGCGCACATGGTTTGTGAACACTACATACGGATAACACTCGATTACTGGGACGGATCGGATGGATTTTTTAAGAAAAAAATAATTTTTAAAATTGTTAATTTTATTATTATTATATATTTAATAGAAAGTCAATGTCTGGACATTAAAAGAGGCCATAACCCATGAGTTTGTTTCGGCATTTCTTCTCATGGCTAGCCACGAAATGCCGATAAAAGAAAAAAAAAATAAACTAGTGTAAAGAATTTTGACATGTAAAAGTGATATTTATGATCCAATTTGCAGAATAAATGATTTGAATTTGAATTTGAATTTGATCGATTACTCGTTCGGCAGAGAACTGCAGGCCTAGTACAAGTTTTGATAGTTTTCTAGAACGGCATATGTATATCGCGCTAAGATCCATGGGAGCAGGGCAGTATTATGCAGGTGAAATCGCGAGGGACAGATAGTAACATTATTAATCGATCTTAAAATTAAACAACTTTTCGTCTACGTTTGCCATTAGGACATACAAGTAGCTAATATTTAATACTATGTGTCATTTTGCCTAATAAATACTATTATTTTATTGTAAAGTTGACATCATTGTCAGTAGTAAGGTGATAACTTTAAAATATACTAAAGTATTAGTCGTACGCTCCACCGACATTGCATTTATTGCAGACAAATATTTTTAGGCGGTACAAAATGTCCGGATGGACACCACATAGTGCATTACAGTGTCCGGTATCCGGTGCGCCTCGAGCGTCATCACGCAACACCGTTTTATAACATTAATACGCAATTAAAGGAATCATGGTATGGTGAAATTACAATGATTATTATTACTCGATGTTCTATATAAAAGGTTTGTTAGCTACAGTACTGTTCGATATGGTCATCCGAGCCTGCAAGGAAAAATAAGTATAATAAGTTACAGTAAGTTTTTTGAATGGTAGAGCCGCGCTGTAGACAGTTTTGTCTACCGCATGAATGGGCCGGCTCGACCGGGCTGTTACCACTGTCTCACAGACAACCAAAAAGTCGCTGCTTGGTGCTGCGTTTCATACGGTGAGATATCCGGAGGCACAAACCTCCTTCCCCGTCCCTAATTATCCCATTCCTTTAAGGTCGGCAACGCGCTCGTGATTTTCCTTGTATTGTGGGCGTACATGGGCGGTGTAGATCACTTACCATCAAGTGATCTCTATGCCATAAAAAAAAATACCTACAGAATTGTTTTAAGGCGACGTTATCCCATACTTTTGCTTTTTTGATCCAGTGTATCTCCACTGATATGTAAAAGTTACACGATATATTTTTTATTATAAAAATTGAACATATTCTCTAAGGCTTTGTAAAGATGGAAACATGTATACTCATAATTTTCTCGATAAAAAAAAATCATAAAGATGACACTAAATCGATATTTCATGTGAGTGGCAATAAGCCATTTCTTCTTGAAATCATGTCAAAGTTATATCAAAAGATAGGGCTTTTTATTTACTAGCGAATTGTAAGAAAAATAATAAAAAATATCTTTATTGTTAATCTCTGTGAAGAAAAACTACCAAAATCTAGCCGTTGAAGCGCTCGCGCCAGCCGCCAGAGCCCGTCGAGGCGTCTTCGAGGTAGGACGCACGCCGTTTGTCTCCCGAAAATTCCCCCGCGTTTACATTGGTACAGATTAATAAAATGGGTAATAAATGCGTGTCGTCATTTGCTAAACATATAATGTGGCCTGACTTTGCTTCTTAATTATTATTTTCTTTACATTTATGTTTATAAAATTATTTTTGTATTTGTTTTTGTTACAAATTATATTGTTTAGTGATATTATACATAGTATATATTTAGGCTTATATGATAAACCGTTACAATAAAAAACCGACACAAAGAAAATTATTGTTATTCCAAAAATGTTATGGCATAGTAGATATTTCTCATTATTTTATCTGATTGTTGGGATGTAGATATCTACTGCTTTGTACAAATAATAGTTTATTTGTACCTACATACTCACTTATATAGACCTACATAGTATGTAATGAAGGAATACCTATTTACTATAATGCCGATTTTCTACGATGCCATAAAGTTCCAAACATTGTTTTTTGTTTTTTGGAATGGCAATTGTATTTAAACATTTTGCCAATGTCAAGTTAGGATTCCTCTTCTTTTTGAAGTGAAACTTCTTTATCGGCGTTAGAAAAATAAAATCTTCACATTTTTTCGTTACGCGGCACGCGTCACATGTTTTACTTTGACTGGATTTTGACCAGACTTTGACTGGACTTTCATCGGATTTTAACCGGGCTTTGACCGGACTTTAACCGGACTTTGACCCGACTTTGTCCCGACTTTGACCGGACTTCGACCGGACTTTGACTTCTTTATCGGCGTTAGAAAAATAAAATCGTCACATTTATCCGTTACGCGGCACGCGTCACATTTTGACTTTGACTGGATTTTGACCAGACTTTGACCTGACTTTGACCTGACTTTGACCCGACTTTGACTCGACTTTGACTGGACTTTGACCGGACTTTGAGCGGACTTCGACCGGACTTCGACCGGACTTTGACCGGACGTTGACCGGACGTAAACCGGACTTTGCCCGGACTTTGACCGGACTTTGATCGGACTTTGACCAGGCTTTGACCGGACTTTGACCGGGCTTTGACCGGACTTTGACCGGAATTTCACCGGACTTAACAGGACTTTGACCGGACTTAACAGGACTTTGACCGGACTTCACAGGACTTTGACTGGATTTTGACCAGACTTCGACCGGACTTTGACCGGACTTTGACTTGACTTTGACCGTGCTTTAACCGGACTTTGACCGGACTTTACAGGACGTTGACTGGATTTTGACCAGACTTTGACAGGACTTTACAGGACTTTGACTGGATTTTGACCAGACTTCGATCGGACTTTGACAGGACTTTGACCGGACTTTAACCGGGCTTTGACGGGACTTTGACCCGACTTTGACCCGACTTTGACCCAACTTTGACCCGACTTTGACCCGACCTTGACTGGAACAGGACTTTGACTGGATTTTGACCAGACTTCGACCAGAGTTTGACCATTTTTCGAAAAATAAGGTCATAAATAAGTTTCACTTCCTACGTATGTACACTAGTACACGCACACATTTTTTTTTTATTTATGGCTTTCGCATTATTATGCATTTTACCAGTATCAAATATTATTTATTCTCAAGTTATTTTTACAAGAACGATGAAACACGGGTGCGGTCGATTTCAAGGTCTTGCCGGAGTCCATACACTGTTCTTCACCGTCAATGTTTATTGAACAAATCCACACTACTTTTATACAATAAACACAACTCTAAACTACGACCAAATCTTTCCCGACAAAACTATGCATTTGATCATGTGATGATCTTTAGCAAAGTTGTTGTGCATGAGCCCACGAAGTTTTCTGAGAGGGTACGATCAATTTTCGACACATGGCGCCACTGTTAGGCTATTTTTATCCCGGAAAAAGCAGATCACGCGGGCGGCGCCGCGAGGGACAGCTAGTTTTATAATATTAAGTAATAAGAATACTGGTAACCATCATATCAATATTACCTACCTGAAGTTAGTAAGTACATATTAATCTATTACTTGATTTTCTAAACTGTGGCACAAAGATTTCGAACGCTGTCATGCAAAGTCAAGTGGCGCGCGGCCTGCCGATCGCGTAAATGCGGACGTGGCGCGCTCACCCAGGGACGGCGGAGCTAGCCCAAAATACCTAAAGTTCTCGGCCCGCCTCGCCTTAAGTTCTGCATTAGATTGTCTTACGTTCGTATCAGGCAAGATTGACAAGCGCATAATCATAGAGTACTGTATATAGTTTCTGTCTCACAATTAACAAAATTAACAGCCTTATAACTTACAATTTCAGTTGACCGGCAGCGATACAGGCACTGACTACAAAGATATCTGAAATTGTTATTTTTACTTTTCAGTGTTAGTTTTTGGTCGATTTTTTAGGTTTGTTAAAACTTTTTAATTTTTAATTTTCAGTGAAGTACAGCTATGATATGTAAAATCCAACTCAATGTCACAACCGCGACGACTGAGCTGTTGTCTATTGAAGAGATTTATTCTTTACTCCATCATCAGATCTTAACCAAATTTATATGGGACCATGTACAGCTAAATTCTATCGAATTAATTTTTTTTTATCAAAATCGGTCCACAATTTGTCGGCATGTAAAGACCTCACTTTACTCCATGTCCTTAATGAGCATCTCAAGGCTTTCTTGTCTAAAGAGATTGGTCCCGAACAGGCTGGATTCGTAAAAGGCAAAGGTACTAGAGAACAAATCCTGACAGTCCGACAAATAGTCGAAAAAGCTCGTGAATTCAACAAGCCAACCTTCATCTGCTTTGTCGATTTCTCGAAAGCTTTTGACTCAGTCAAGTGGCCAAAACTTTGGCAGACCCTTCTGGAGATGGGCTCTCCGAAACACCTCGTCCACCTACTTAGACGCCTGTACGAAGACGGAACAGCTGCCGTAAGAACAGATGATGTATACTCTAGTAATTTTCAGCCTACTGCAGGAGTTCGTCAAGGTTGCATTATCTCACCGCTTCTCTTCAATACATATACTGAGCTAATAATGAGAATTGCTCTCGAAAATTGGACGGACGGTTTTGCGATTGGAGGAATGAGAATCTCGAACCTACGTTATGCAGATGATACCACTTTGTTTGCGACCAGTATACATCATTTGGAAGGTCTTCTATGTAAGCTGGAAACCACCAGTCTCGAGTTCGGACTAAAGATAAATCGGAGCAAAACTAAAATCATGATTGTGGATCGTCTCAATAATAATTCGCCAGAGGTCACACGAATAGCGAACTGTGACGTTGTCCAGTCATATGTCTATCTTGGGGCGCTAATCACAAACAATGGTGGATGTATGGATGAGATCAAACGCCGCATGGCAATATCTAGATCTGCGATGGACAAATTAAAAAAGATCTGGGGAAACCGTAATATTACGAAGGCCACCAAAACCCGCCTCGTCAAAGCGTTAATATTCCCCATATTTTTATACGCCGCGGAGACGTGGACCCTCCGAGAAAGCGAGAGGAAGAAGATAGACGCTCTTGAGATGTGGTGCTGGAGAAGAATGCTTGGAGTCTCATGGACAGAGTTTCGCACCAATCAGTCCATACTCCAAGAACTCGGCATCTAGCAGCGGCTGTCTTCTATAATGCAATCTCGCATCCTCACGTTTTTCGGACACGTATCGCGGCGTGGAGAAATGTCCATCGAACGCCTTGTGGTGCAAGGGAAAGTCGAGGGCACACGGCCGCGAGGGAGAACACAGATGCGCTGGACGGACCAATTCAAAGCAGTACTGGATGGTTCACTATATACGTGCACCAGGAAAGCAGCCATCAGAGAGGAGTGGCGCAGGATTGTCAAGCGAGCCACAAACCCTGACGTGACGACCACGACCACTCTGCCAAGAGTGTAACGGCTAAGAAGAAAGACCTCACGTCGATTTTTTTACCGATTTAAAAAAAGGAGATTCTCACTTTTTATTGATGAACATCGATTTCTCTACCTCTGTAGCGAGAAATACAAAGGCCCAATTTCCCTCTCCTTTCGAATCCATGGCGTAACACCGGAAATCTTTAACTATGCCTTTCTTTTTCGAGTTTGGCACCGCATACATGTTTTTTTTTGTATTTTCGACATTTATGAGCGCTGGAGATCACCATCAGGTGGCTACTTGATCGTTTGTCGGCCTATGTTACAAAAAAACGTAATTTCGACCGTCGGGAGACGTTGATTCCCTTGACGTTCACGATCACCTCGAACCGAAACAGAAAAGTTATAACTTCACATCGAGTTTCTTTGAAACAGAGATACCACTCCGGTCGAACTAGACCATTCATACAGACTGTCGACCTAACTGTGTACAACGCGGCTCTACCACTTCCAGGGACACATAACTTTGACACATGTATTTACTCGTTTTACGGTCTTATGTAGAGAGTTCTGTTCCATTACTAATGTACAAACATGGTTTATATTTAACTGACTGTTAGTGAAAAAGTTGCAGTTAAAATGCAATAGCATAAAAAGCCTTCTGGCGGAAAATCTACAAATAGGTATGCAAACTTTGGGCATTCACTTCATATTAGAGTAGAGAAGGCGGAATGTCGATAGGAAAATATCGATACATATAACCTTATGATCAAAAGCTATGGTAAAACCGGAGGCCATGGTTTGCAGGCACACGTGTTCCCTCCGCCCTATAATATAGGGTCCTTTAAAAGGAGTGTGAAGAAGCAGTTAGGCAAGCCGGCATGGTCTCGCCAACCGACGATAGACACACTGTTTGTCGTTGGTCGACACTATTCCTGGATTGCGCTATACTTACCATCAGGTGTGGCGTAGTCACTTTGCCGAGACAGGATAAAAAAGGTATGATATTGCTAGAAAACAAATAAACTAACTCTCTATTATGAAATAGACGCCGCAAGATAATTGCATCCTGGGTTCAAGGAACCACAAAGGATTGCGGTCTCACGACGCATACACTCGAAACGAATATTTGTGTATAGACGAGGAGCATACCCGCAACCTTTCGTTACAGTCGGCTATACACCATTACGCAACTAACTGAAGCTGTCACTAAAATATAAAAAAACTGTAGTAGATAATTTTCTCTAGAGCGGTTGACAGGCAGGCGGCCGGTCGTAAAAACTATAAGACAATTTTTTCTGTAACATGTGTTAAAAATATTGCGCCTACGACTGCGTGTGGGATAAGGACAGGTAGGATAAGAATACTAGGTAATAAATTGGACGACTGATATTTTAATCAGCTCAGATATAACGATAAAAATCATGACCTTTGACAAGTTTCGGACTTTACAAATTAGAATACGGTAACAAAGTCTCTTAGGCTTCACCAGGCCCTTAACAGAAAAAAGTAAATAATTTATTGTAACAAGTCTATCAATAACAACACACGTTCGTAAACCTGAAAAAGATGTAAGATTACAGAAGCACACAACTTTAACCGTACATCGTAATTCAAAATTCTATCGACACCGCATTTTCCACCACACTTTCCCATCGCTACAATATTTTTTTCGCGGAGCACTCGAGCCGCGCGCCGCGTTCGCGAAATATTACTATTCACACGAAAATATGATATTTTATTTGTTTATATTCGCGTGTTTTTTATTTTAGCATATATTTCGTATCTCACAAACACTTGGGTTCAACTCACGAACTTCATTGATTAACTGTATTCATGTGAATGTTGGGAGAAGAGTAGGAATTACTGACGATTTGTGTTATGCCTAAAATATGAACATTAACATCGGCACCAGGTAGCTGTGCATTCTTATAAAAAAATAGAATGCTGTAGGTTCTTATGAGAAGAAGACACATCATCATCATATAGACATCAACATTTTGCTGGTGGTAGGATATTCATATCCGCCCGGATAGCGGCCACCGTACATATACTGTTAAAACCTGCCATTGTTATCCACACGCCTTGTATGGATCGCGTTCCAGGATCAGCCAGTGTATATCCTGTTCTCCCGAGGGGCTTGCGACATGACTTGAAGGTTGGTTGTATTACTATGCCTGCATTGGTCATCCGCCTATGCTATCGTAGGCCCCTCAATTTGCTTCTTCCCTCTCCGAAGAGAGAAGAAGCATTTATACAGGAAAATAATGATAATAATAATAATATTTTATTTTAATGACTCTAGTGACCACCGATAAACGTATTTTTTTGGTTTTTGAACTGCACTGCGCTTACCATTAGGTGTAGTTCAGTTACTTTGGCGTGCTTGGATAAAATAAAAGAAAAGAGGAGTATTGTAAGGTTGACCCCCTTTCTCTATATTTATTTCTCTGTCTGTGGTTTCCTAGCGCCTAACCCCGTCTTTCTCAATGTGGACGGCAATGAATGGCTGAAGGCTTTCACAAGGGCGGTTAAGGGTCTAAGAATGTAAATTTAAACTCAGAAAAATGATGACTCATGACACACAGTAGATATATTCAAAATAAAGTTATTTCGGGGGACGCTAGAAAATAATTGGTTCACAAAGTGGTCAGTAGACAAAATAAGTTTGTAAGCCTATGGCATAAACGAGTGGGCCGATTAGAGTGCGGTTTTTTCATTTAAAAGCTTTTTATACCATAAACCTGTAAACGAGCAGCTCACCTAATGGTAAGTGATCTCCACCGCCCATGTACGCCTACAATACTAGAAGAATTTTGATGATTGGGAAAAGGAAGGTGATTTGGGCCTCCGGTTATTTCTTTCGCCGTACAAAACGCAGAAGCTAGCCGCTACTTTATGTCGGTTTTGAGATAGTGGTCGAGTCGGCCCATTCATGCTGTAGACGAAACTGTCTACAGTGTGGCGTTACCACTCAGTTATCATTTTACTATAAGTAATCAATTATTATGATAAGTAAATATAATTGAATTAAAAGAAAAATATTATTTCCAATATATTAAATAATAATAAGTAATTAATGCAAGTTTATAAATTACATTTAATTCAACGCTTTCTAGACGAATCCAATTTAAACGAAATTAACACACTTTCAGCAACATAAAATATTTATTTTGAAGTAGAATTTGTAAAGTCCGAAAAACCGATATTAGGCTGGTATTAACTCGGAATATTTTAGTTCCATAATGTTTACACAGTACTTTATGTTTACCGGTACCGTAAGTCTAAAGTCTAAGTACTAAGTCGTATCGGTCTAGAAATACTGCAGGTGGAAGCAGATTACACAAAGGCGATGTTGTGGAATGCCATCAAGATGATAAAGATGAAATCCCAACTTTTGGCGCGTTGTGCGGTAATGAGACTTGCCTGCTGGTATAATCCCAAACAATTCCTCAAAACACTCCTCGTGTATCTGAAAAGTTGTCTTCGATTCCATTAGCTCTCCCAGGCCCTGTTAACCTTCCCCGGCTTATAAGCCTCTAAAACGGCTCTATATCTTGTGTATAAGGCAAAAACAACGATTAGCAAGGAAAGGACAAGTCACTCACAGCGTATTAAAGAACACCTGAGGCGGGCCGATTGTACCGGCGCGGTAAACATCGTTTGACTAAGGCTAGGGAATCGAGCAGGGTAACGGGGAACCGCCATTCAACGAGGAATTTGCCTTAATCGATCTGGCATGCTGAGTAGGCTTGTAAATGTATGAAAATAGTTTGGATTGATTTTTAAATGCGTTGTCTTATGTATAAATGAAGAGGGGAATTATTAACTAATTGCCATTTAGACACTTAATTTAAAAGGATCTAATGTTACAACTTGTGTTCGTTAAATCTAATGGAGTCATAAAATAGAAATCAAGAAAATTACCAAAATATATTCATAATCAGGGTTTCATTGAGACATTTTTTAACTAATACTTAATTAGAGCCTATAAAATTTAAGAAATCTATTATATCAACAATAATAACTGAAAATAATAGCTTTGTTTAGTCTAATGAAACACCATTTACGTTGTAGATAATTATGTTACATTTATATACATACTTTGTTCGTAAGTATCATGCGGACAGTTACTGATCAATGCGTGCGATAACTGCTAACCATAAATGCTTTCCCGTTAGTTTAACTGACGTTAAACCGTCCACACTCAAACGACGTTACGCGATTAAGATGGAAAAAGTTTGCTTAAGTTTTTGCCGCTATATTTATTTAGGTCATTAATTAGACGCAAATTTAGTAATGGAGGCTACTGGATAGGCTATTTAGAACCTAACGACATTTTATACTAACTGCCTCAAGGCTGGCTGTGTATGAGAGGTCAGGAGCGAGTGTTATGAGACCACGTGTAGGTTGCGTGGTCTGTGACGCTCGGGCCGGTGGTGCGACGATCTGAAGGCGGTGTATGCAAGATTTGAGTGAAGTATGAAGATTGGAAACTTGACTCCGGAATTAAAGCTATAATATAGATGCATGTGTGTAGCGCGTGCCCTTGCATACGGAACGTGACAAACGATGTGTTAGCACACGCGCCACGACACAAAAAAATCTGTAACATAGTATAAAGTTATTATTAAAATACAAAGAGGTAATATTTATGATTTAGCATTATGAAACGGCTATCATTTCCTTGAAGGCTGGAAAATTTTCTACCCTTTGTTTTGATGGTTATCAGGGGACAAGGCATGTGTTTGTAACTTATATACAAGCTTTTGGATGCGGCCCCGACGGCTGGACGGTGAATGGCCTTTTCCGGGATAAAAAGGTAGCGTATGTCCTGATCCAGGTCATGGTCTACCTGGGTGTCAAATATATATATTTTTTTACCCGAGCACGGCAAAGTGACTGCACTAAACCTGATGGTAAGCGCAGTGCAGTCCAAACAACCAGCAACTACCAATAAACAATGAGTTTATCGGTGGTCACCAGAATCATGCCGGTCTATATAAATGCTTCTTCCCTCTTCGGAGAGGGAATCCCTGTTAATGGAATACTGGCAACCCCTGCAGTATCTCATCCCAGGGCCAAAGGGGAGGGGAAGGAATAAGGGATGGGAAAGGTATAGGAAGGGAGCCCCTTCGGGAGAACCGGATATACACTGGCTCATCCCGGAACGCGACCCATACAAGGTGGGTCACTATGGCGGGTCTTAACACCGTGTATGGTCGCTATACGGGCGTATACGAATATCCTACCACCAGCGACCATCGAGGGTCGCAATGACTCTGGACGGTAGATTATATTTGCACTGCATTGAACTTACCACCAGATGCAGTAGTCACTATTCCGTGTCAGGAAAAAAGAAGTAGCAGTAAAAGTACACAATCGTGGGGTTCATAAAGCGAATATAATTTTTCCCGCAAAACGCAAAACGTGCGCATCAAATTGTTTGTAGTTGGATCAGAATGTGCATTTCCAATAATGGCGGGATCATGAGTGGTAATACTGGATATGTTGCAGGCACACTTAACTTCGGTCAATTTGCAAATGATCCGAAATTTTAATTATTTGGCACATGGGCTGAAAGGAAGCCGACTTTAATATATTTTTTTGGTCTAAGGCAATCCCGGCTTAACGCCGGCTTATCACCATTCTACTAAGACGCTCCTGCCGCGTTTTGACGCTCACGCTTTGCCCAGTTTTGAGTATACCCTGTAGGGAGACCATTGACTCATATTTTCCTCTAAACCAGCCAGGGGTTTTTTCTAAATTAATAAATAATATTAATAAACTGGCGGAATACACACATGAAGCGTCTCATAGTATTAAAGCATTTAGTTATCTATACAAATCTTCTGATGCTACGTTAGCAAACAAGTATTACCAAGTAGAATTGGTAGTATGATTAAACAAAAAAATAAACAGTGAAAAATTGCATCTAAGCTGGAAAATACCTACTTAACCATAATACATGGTACTTTTGAAGCCCGTAAAATTATTTGGCATTATGAGACTGAATATCGTATGTTTCGGGATGAACAGCACAGTAAAGTCCCATGAAATGGATCACATAATGATGTGCGGTGTTTGCTTCTATTTATGGGCAGACTTGACGCTTCTCATCACCTTGTGTTCGTATTTAGGCTTATAAAAAAACCTGTCCCCACCTTCGAAAGCTTATTGTACGGTCGTGTTAGGATGTTTATTTTCTTCACGCATTATAATGGTAAGTATCCACCATATACATTTATTGTGACGTCATCTATCTAGTAATTAATCCTTTAACTAAGATGAATCTAACGACACTTTGTTTATGAAAATTTCAATCTTTCAACACGCTTATGATACAGAAAAACCTAAAGGCATATATTTTATAGGTACATACATATAAACTTACAATATGAAAGAAACTTACAGAGATATCACAAAACATTTTGCAGATTAGATATTTCCGCTTTTAACGTACGTTAAAAGTTTGCCCGCGACAGAGATAGTCCCTTACAAATCCAGACTTATTGCGGACTGACTCGCAAGTGGCGGGAATCATTCGTGGTTGCATTTGTGGACGGATATAGAGCTGCTGATACTAATGTACACACTAAATAGGTTTGATGCATAGATTTCTCGTAAACAAGAGGATGTCTGGGTTGTTACCACTTCTTTGTCTATTTCTGCCGCCTAACAGCACTGTATGGGCATTGTTACACAGTTTTAATTTCTTACGTTTACGCGAATGTTACACATTGAAATAAAACTAATTTAAACGGATTTTGATTTTAAACGGATTTGAATTTCGGTCCTGAGACGTTTCGTTTCGAAATCTTTTCAGCGTTCGTGGTACGTGATACTACTGTTTCTACTAAAGGTAGATAATGTAACATTAACATTTCGGGACAACCTACACCTCAGTCCATCCCGCGACCACGAAGGCTGAAAGCTTTCGAAACGTCGGGACCAAAAGTAAAATAAAAAACCGTGATAAAATCCGTTAAAATTAGTTTTATTCTAATGTTGCACAGTAATCAATGTTTTATATCAGTTTGGAGGACATTGAATCCATTGAAAATAGGGCGAATTGTGAGACTTGAGATCCTATGTCTAGGGGTGACGAGCGCAGTCTAATACAGTGCTTTGTAATGCAAAGTTCTATGTGGGGTTGCTTTTTTTCAAAAATGAATTCAAAGTTGATGTTATGTTAGCCCTTACAAATCAATAATGCACACAATCCTAGGAGCCTATGTTAGAGCCACATATTTCTAGAAATTTTGTGCTTGGTTGTACCATCTCTGTATAAATAAGTGACAGTAATAAGTTAGGATTAAAATATGCATTTGTAGCCGTAGATTTTCTTTCATAGAGTCTCCCATCTCTACAACTCTATGGCTAACGAGTTGCAGTGCAAACTTCTTTTGTTGCGTTTAAGAATTTGTAATGTATTGACCCTGGGATAGGCGGGGACGCCTCAGGCATTGATTTTCATGAAAAGATGCTTGGTAGTGATAACTGGTAGTTATAAGTTAGGATAAACTCCCAACTAGTTGGCTTGGAAACTTTGCATTATAACTATAATTTTTTGTAAAACTATATTTGTACGCTGGGCAAAAATAGAGGACTAATTTAATTAGTGTTAGTTCTATGTACTTTATACCTACGTTTATAAATAAATGACTCTTAATTTTATTTATAGGATATATTTTTTTTTTAAATATTATTTTGAAATATTCTTGATTAAAGCGCCATCTAGTTTAATTTTGTGGAACGTTTACATAATGTATTCTACTACGTAAATATTAAATGATATTTTGTGGTCGTACTAAAGACCTTTCTCTGTGTGTGGCGTGTTACAGCTTTGAACCGACAGATGGCGCTAATAGGTGTTACAATTCTGCACATATTTACCACAACTTGCATTTTATGTGAATAACTCATGCACATAGTCTACAAGCTATCTCTGCAACGATTTATTTCCACAAATAAACATTATTAGGCTTGTTTTACATTGGCGACAGGCCTTAGTCAACCACGTTGGCTCCCATCCCTGATATCACTTGCTCTTTCCTCTTTCTTCACCACCGCCCAAACCATTCACTCACAAAACAATAGAGCTTAAATACTGCTAATTGGCACCAAGGATAGACAAAGCAGTGGTACCAACCCAGAAGACCTCTCGCATACGAGGGACCTATTAACTTGTGAACCTACCACCATACATAGGTATAACCGAACTTATTTTTCTCAGACATTCAAAATTACGATAAAAAGGAGTTAATGCTAAAACAAGATATTAAGCTGATATCATACATATTTCATTTATCTGCTCTATTCACACAACGCCACCAGTAATTATTGGGCTCGTGTAAATGTTCTATGAATTCGAGAAGACAGGTTAAAAAATCTTGTACCCGGCTTATGTTTACCGATCGAAAAAGCCACTCATAGTTTTGTGTATTCACACTTATCAGTGCATTGAACTTTAATTTAATGTGCACGAACACACTCCCGTGTAACGGCACATCTCACAATTAAGAGTTAAGCCTCTACAATATTATAATTTAATGACGACACAGGGCTATACCAGACCATAAATACATCGGCGGCCACATTTATTACCATTTCCCGACAGGTGGGGAAAACAGATTACGTAAGTGAAAGAATCATTAAAATTGATTCGGTAATTGTTTTTTGAGAAATCAATAATTTGTATTACAAGGTACCACCTTGTCGGTACCACCGGTCTTTCGTATGCCGGCGGCCGTCTGGGTTGGTACCACCGCGCCACGTATTTCTGCCGCCAAACAACAGTGTTTTCAGTTTGAAGGACATTGTAGTCAGTGAAATTGCCGGGCATCAGACTTAACATCTTATTTCTTGGGGTAACAAGCACAGTTCAGTGCCATGCAGTGCTTTGTAATTCAAAGTTCTGTGTGGTAATGCTTCTGTTTATAGGCGTGGCGCTTACCATTATATACTAAAATATTATACTAAAATAAATACTTAAACTAAGCTAACTAAGAAATAAAGACTTATATATGTCATTTGGTTAAATACAGTGTTATTTTGACACCCTGTTACTAAATGAAACCACATATTCGTCATCGCCTCTGCCTACCTTGTACCAAACATGAGGCTTGAGCTTGTAGTAGTTTTGCCAAAAAACGTGATTTAAGTTTTGAGCCTTTTAAATCACGCTGTACGGTTTTTGCACTTAACTCTATTAAATAAAATGTCACAGCTGACGATGTTATTATAAAACACAAACGCTTAAGAAGGGCAACTTCATACATATGAAAATACGTCTCAGACTCACAAAGACGCTCTCGACACATTCACTGAAAAAGTTGCGACAGTATTACTTAGTTCATTGATAATGACAAAACGTAAAAAAAAATGTGTTTGGGAAATGCACATATCTATAAATAGGTAACACAAATTTGACTAAAAACAAATAATCATTATAAAAGTTACAATATTCGATTTTACTTAGGATTTTATTACATTTCATAGGGTAATCTAATATTTATTTCAATTCCTAAATTACTATTTTGCGCCGTTTGCCTTCTGTACGTTTGGCGTTTTTATAAAGCGGGCACATTAACCTTGACGGTATAAAGCTCGCAATACATGCTGCCGAGTGATGACTAACACCAACGTATAGATAGTATTTTTGGGTATCAGGATAGTATCGTGGGTATCAGCAACTACGAGAGACTTTTGGTCTCACAACACCCAGCCCGGGGTCTGGGTTTGTTTCGGGAAACAAATATTTGTGGTTCACATAAACATTTGTCTCGGTCCAGGGATCGAACCCGCGGCCTTTCGCTTCACAGCCGGCTACTCGATTGGTTTTCGATAAACTTGCCGAACGTCTAGGCACTAGCGCTTGCCTTGTATTAATTTACCTACACTCGTGTTGGCTTAAGCTCGTCCGACATGTATTCCAGGCTTAATGGTAATGTATGTGTGTGTGTCTCATTCATTCGATGATGGGTGTGTATGTTGAGTTTTATATGTGTGTGCGCGCGTATACAGACTGTTTAAAATTAATCTAATGTTAACGGCATTTAATTTGTTAGGAAATATTATTTTTTTATTTTGCCTTTAATAAGAAAGTGTCTTAGCTCAAAGTACTTGTATTAACGAACACTACACATGGTTTCATTTAAGTATAGGGTGTCAAAATGACACTGTATAATTAAGCTACAATAGATAATATTATAATTCATAATGGAAATAAATAGTTCAAATTATTAATACCTAAGTAATACATTCTTAATTAACATAAGAGTTGAATACAGAACCTCCTTTTTTAAGTCGGATCACTTGAGTTTCTGTGAGTACACATTTCAACATCACCACTAAACATATTCAGCCACGTTTTTTTACAGACCACCAGCAAACGAGTAAGTGGGTGATCTTATCGTAAGTGTTCTCTACCATCCATGAACATTTGTAATACGAAAAGAATCGATGGAAAAGTAAAAAGGAATGGGTGTCTGGTAGTAGGAGCAAGGGTTTTTGGGTTTCTAACTACCTCATTCAAAGATCACAGAACTCTAATTGTCATTAAGTAATACTTAGAGAGCTATTCCTGAAAAAAATGATAGATGGACAGTCGGACGGACAACAAAGGGATTCTATAAAAAAGAGTTACACACAACAGTTATACGCATAGTCTTAATATCACGCTATGTGAACTTGTATCAATGGTAACAGGAGCTACGAAGCTTAGGGTCCCACAACACCAAACCCGAAACAAATATCCATGGATCATACAAATATTTGTGTCGGTGCGGGAATCGAACACATTCTCGTATGCTAGAGGCCGATTGATACCACCGCTTTGTCTATTTCTGCCGCCAATCAACAGTGTGTAAACACTGTTGTGTTTGAGTTTGAAGGACACTGAAGCCAGTGAAACTACTGGGAATTATGAGACTTAATATCTTATGTCTGGGGGTGACGAGCGCAGTTCAGTGCCATGCAATTTGTAATTTAAAGTTCCGTGTGGTGTTGCTACTGTTTGTGGGCAGCGCTGGCATGTACCATCAGGCGAGCGCCTTGCTCGTCTCGTTAATTAATCAAAATAATAAATATTGATTATCAAAATCAAATAAAACATAAAAAAACTCTCTTCACAACAGGCTCCTCGTGATGAAAGCTTAAAAAATCCGTCATATCCTTTTGAGGTTAGGAACTCTAAAAAACTAAATACCGTTCAGTTTATCCTGGGCTTAATAAGATTTTAGACTGAGTCCAACTACTCGACCCAACAAAGATTATCGGCGATGTGCTAAAACAATATAACCGTTATATTTAACATCCATTTCGTGTTTACGCAATAGCCCGCGCGCCGCCCACTCGATTCAAAAACCTGTAGCGTGTGTGTAAACATTTGCATATTAAACATTTTTACATTCATTCATTCAAGATATTAAATAGAATTTAAAGCCAAAACTATATTTTTTTACTCTTAAAGGACGGGACGAGTTGGTTGTTCGTCTGATGGATCGTCACGCCTGCCTATAGTTATTAGTAGCACCACACATAACGCTGAATCACAAAACACTACACGGCACTGAACTGCGCTCGTCACCCGGAGACATAAGATGTTAAGACCTAGTAATTTCAGTATAACACCTAGTAATTTCACTGGCTTCAATGTCCTTCAAACCCAAACACAACAGTGCTTACACACTGTTGCTTGTCGGTAGAAATAGACAAAGCGGTGGTACCAACCCAGACAGCCTCTCGCATTCAAGGAACCTCCCATCTTGTAAAGTCTTGAAGGACGAGACGAGTAGGTTGTTCGTTTTATGGATCGTCACTTCTGCCCATAGTCAGTAGCAGTACCATACAGAACTTAGAGTAACATAGCCCTGTATGACACTGAATTGTGCTCGTTATCAAGTTAGCAAGGAACAACTACAAAAACACAGCTGTATGGATCGCGTTCCAGGATCGGCCAGTGTATATCCGGTTCTCCCAAGGGGCTGGCGACACGACTTAATGGTTGGTTGGAGCGGGTATATCCTTGTATCCCTGTGCCTGCATCGGTCATCCGCCTGTCCTTTCGCAGCCCCTCTATTTGCTACTGCCCTCTTTGGAGTGTGAAGAAGCATTTACACAGACTGGCACGATTTTTTTGGACTGCTTTGCGCTTACCATCAGCTGTAGTACAGTCACTTTGCCGTGCTCAGAAAAAAAAAACAATATTCATTATCATATTCAACGACTCTTAGCTATGTAGAGATTTCTGTATATATTATTATATCGCGATGAAAAATGGTTTATGGCCGCCGACCGCGCCCCGCCCAAGCGCGGCCGAGGCGGGTCGGTTATATTGGGTTCATCGATCATCATACCGATTTACTAGGTACCTCGTATGCGAGAGGCCGTCTGGGTTGCTACATCCACTTTGTCTATTTCTGCCGCCAAGTTATATGTAAGCTGTGTTTCCTTTCGATTTGAAGGAAAACGTAGCCTGTGAAATTACTGGACTTGGTGATTTAACATATGTCTCGGCGTTACGAGAGTAGTGTTGCTGCTGTTGAAGGACAGGCATTACGCTTACCATCAGGCGAGCAACCTGTTCGTTTATTCATTCAGGGTGATGCAAAAAAAACCCACTGGCCCTGAGAGATGGATATCATCCGGACGACTCCAGGGCCGCGTCTCTAACACTATACACACCACACTGGTGTGGTGATATCGGTGATACCAAATAGTGAAATATCAAGTGGTGGATTTGATGGTGATGGCGAGCTAGGCCCGTGCTAATATACCGCTTTTTGTAACGAAACATATTTAAATATATGTATTTATTTATCAATGGGTTTCGATAATGTGTTTTAAAATCTGAAAATGATTGATAACCTTACTTCAATTATGATAAAATTATGATATTATCTAAAAATATATTTTTAACCATGCGTGGAAAAGTGACTGCACTACACCTGATGTTAAGCGCAGTCCAGTCCATAAAAAACCAGCGACTACCAACAATGAGTTTATTGGTAGTCACCAGAATCATAATGTATAAATGCCGGCCTGTATAAATGCTTCTTCGCACTGTTTCGCATGTTTACGGTGGTTGCTATCCGGGCGAATATGAATATCGTACCACCAGCAAAAATTAACAGGTCAACACGAAAAACTTAATTAATTTCGACTTTTATGGGACCGGGAAAAATATTTAGTTACAGGCGCCTTTTAAATTCTAATGACTTTAAAGTTGCCCGTAAATATTGCCGGCCTAGGAACAGGCCTCATGGGCCTAAGCCTCCGCCACTGCATATATCACTAAACTCAATGTCTAGCTATACCTAAGTCAATGTTAATAATTTGTTCTAACCAAATATTGAACGTGCAAAACAATTCGCAGCTTTTTACAAGCTTTTATTTCATTTCACCTGTTAGCACGTGTAGGTCAAATCTTAAACCAGTTCCACACAACCGATTAAGCTGAAATTTTGCACACACTTTTGGTGCTTGTGAAGGGAAAGCCGATTTTTAACCGACGAAAATATACGGAGAAGGTTCTATATTCGACGCGTATGTTTCTTTTTTTGTTTGTATGATGCTAAATAATAATCTAGAACTAATAATCATATGATTAGTAGTAATTTAAAGATTGTGGAATACTGAGGGATCCACATATTCACTTCTTTGCGAGAACGAGACATTTGAGATACATTGTTCTCGCAAATAAGCGTTTGTCATTTGTCAGATTATCTCAGTTGAATATATACCAGCTGTGTATATAATACATCCATAATATGATATAATAAGTCCCACAAACACAAGCTTACTCTATTAATGAAAGGGGACCTTTGTTTACCACGCAGGACAGACTTCACATACCTTCTTAATTATCATGTTCGCAAGTTACTTCACTATGTTTCCTTCTCCACGAATAGTCAGAAGTATGTGCCTTAGGGCTGCTTAGAACCCAGATCTTACGTGTCAACAGTGCGTGCCACTCCCCGTAAGGGCATCGCTGATTCCTAACAAATAAATGTAAAACTAGAGGTGACTGCTCTTACCCAGTAATCAGAAAAAGCACTTAAATTGTGGTAGGCAGCGGCTTGGCTGTGCCTCTGGCATTGCCGATGTCCATGAGCGGCGGTGACCGCTTACCATCAGTCGGGCCGCTTACTCGTCTGCCTATTAAGGCAATAAAAAAAAAATCTCATTAACAAGTTACACAACAATTGTCACCTCTGTCCGTTGAACTTAACGCCCTTACGAGTAAATTCGGCAGAAGTACCGGTTGGTTGATTTTTGATTACGCACGGACGAACAAAAAATCCAAACATCCCAGTTTAATTGTTTAGCAATATATTTAAATATACGAATACACGGAGAAAGAATCATTAGCGAGGAGTTAGACAGCTATGGATTTAACATGATGTTTATGATTATTCTTCACTTAGAGGTTTAGATCCACGGTAGAGACAGTTTTGTCTACAGTATGAATGAGCCGGTTAGTCCGGTTTGGTACCACTGTCTCACAGAATACCAACGTAAAGTACCAGCTTATTGTTGGGTTTCGAATGATGGGTGTTGCTGTAGACAGTTTTGTATAGAGCATGAATGGACCGACTCGACTAGGGCAGTCTCGCTGTCTCACAGAAAACCGACGTGAAGTAGCAGCTTACGGTGAGAGTGAGTGAGATATACGGAGGTTGAAATATTCATTTTTTTCTAATCCCCATTCCCTGATTTAAGGTCAGTAAAGCATCCATGATTAAGGATAAAAACAAAAGACAACATTTTAAGACCCCGACGCAATTTTTTTTGCCAAAAAGGTGTATTACAACTTTTGAAGCTTTTATCTATCTGGGGCACCGAATCTTCCAAACCCGCGAATATTTCTTTTATTTGCAAGTTGGTTTCATTGATATACATCATAAATATGTTCTTTTTCGTCATTAAAAATATAATTATATTTATTATCGAGTGTTTTGAACGGTTGAGATGTTGTACATCATGAAGAGTGTTTGCAGCCGGTGCCCGCGACTCTCTCCGCTGCTCGCGACTCTATATAAGTAAAAGCAGTAATTCCCGCAGCGGTCCGCCGCCACTCGCCGACGCACGCGCACGTATGTACAATACTTTTATTATTTTTATCGATTTTTATATTAAAGTGTTTAAAATAATATATTAAGGGTCTGTTTTACATTGCATTTTAACCGCCAGGTGACGTAATAACCACAATTTAAGAATACGAATTTGATATGTTGTGTTAACTGTTAGTGCGGCGGTGATATATTTATATGTTGATACCGCCGCTTTGTATATTTCTGCCGCAAAACAGTAATATGTAAGCTCTATTGTGTTTCGGTTTAGCTTACATTGAAAGCAGTGAAATTGTCTTGAAATGCCCAGTGCATTATGGCAACAACTTATGCATATAGCGAGGTGACGAACTCAGTTGAGTGCCATTAAGTGCTTTTTTATTCAAAATTCTGTATGGTGGTACGCCTTTTCATGGGCAGGCGCTTACCATCAGGCTAGCCACCTGCTCATTTCGTCATTCAATGTAACAAAAAAACGTGGTGTTATGAGCGAATCACATAGACTCCTAACATAGGATCAAGACTAGTGGTTTTACTGTTTAATTCAAATTTTATTTTCCAAAAAATATTAAACACATGTTAAGCATCTGTTTATTAAATTCCGTATTAAAAAAACGTATTTCTCCGCTATTTTAAGTTGAACGTTGTTTAAACCATGTTTCGAACCTATTTTTTGTATTCTTTATAGTTTATTTACTAAATTTATTTATTACATTTAGTGATAAACTACACAACCCAATTTCAAAACTTGAATCACGAAATATTTGCTGTTACCGTTGAGGATTTTTCTATTCTACCTCGTACACGTTCATCAGATCTTATCCAATTTGGACCCACACCCGGTGTAAATCCTCTCGAATACAAAAAAAATCATTAAATTAAATTCGGTCCATAATTGGCGGATATATCGCTTAGCATACTTAAAAAAACATTTATTATACATAAGAATGTTCTGTCAATGCAATATTATTAAACCTCCATCGTAGTTAAGTTGGTTCAGTAATGCCTTTAAACTCAAAAAATGAACTCGTTGTTTGTCGATGGTCGCTGATTTTTTTGGACTGCACTGCGCTTACCTTCAGGTGCAGTCACTTTGTCGTGCTCGGATAAAAAAGTGTAGATGTTTTGCGCGAATTTCGGGCGATCATAGCCATTTGCGCTCACTGAGCGGAAAACAGTTAAGTAACCTTTAGCACCATCAGTCTATGTATGGGTTACCGGTTAGTGTTTTTTTTTGCTGTTTGGCGTTTATGCTGTTAGGCTGACGAGAGTCGGCTTTCTACAGCTTCACCGGACTTTCGGGCGAACGCTCTAGGCGCTCTCAACCCTTAAATTTCAACTGAGGGTCTCCGTGTTTCAGAGGGCACCTAACAAGTCAGCCCCGCTGTTATTAACGGATGGCAGTCGTTAAGCCAAGTCGGAGGACTTCGGGTGGCTTAAATCTTACTTACTACTTGGCAACTAACCATTCGATATAGAATAGAATAATGACATGTACGAGGACCTACACAAAACAGGACTTTATTTCACAACACCTTTGTGTCGCGGTTTATAGAATACACGTACCATTCAAATTTCATCCAAAATCCAAAATTAAAGATACGGTATTTGATAATATTAAATTCAAGTGATAATAAAACACAGCCCCCGTGGCGCAGTAGGCAAGTAGCTGCCTGTGAAGCGAGAGGCCATGGGTTCGATTCCCGCACCGAGACAAAAATGTTTGTATGATATATAAATATACCCGAAATGATCGGGTCTGGGTGTTGTGAGACCGCAAGTTCCTTGTAGTTCCTGATACCCATGATACAGGTTAAGCTGGTGTGGGGTCAGGACTATGTGTGTGACTGTTAGGTGTATTTATTTTATTAACTATTTGTAAGACTAATAATGGCCAACATTTTAATGCCTTGTTATGATTTAAGTTGGGCCAAATTAAACCATAATAAGGCACTAAATATTAGCAGTTATAATTCAAGGTACATAATTAAACGAAATTGGCAGATACCCGGGTGACATACTTGATTTTTTTGTACACAAGCAGGTTATGTATGTACATTCAGATTGACGATCTATAAACAGATTTTCATTAATTTATTTTAACTGTAAACGACTTCGGTTTACATGTTATATTTCGTGATCTGCTTTTTATAGACGCTAAAAATGAGGCTGTTAATTAGTCGTGTATAATTATTATAATGTATTTATGCCTGTTTTTACTTTTAGTGCATTTCTTTTTTAACTGTCACATCATTTACATGTGATGTGATGTGTCTTAAATCATTTTATATTTTTTATTCGATAAGTACAAAAAAACATAAATGTTTTTATAGGATAAATTCGGAGTGCAAGACTTCAAAATTTTGCATTCATTTTGACAATGATTCTTTTTTCTAAAAAAAAATATAAAAATGAAATTATCTCTTCATTCTAACCAATTTTAAGTCGTGCTATTAATCAGTGAGAGAAAAAATGCAATATGAACTGCTATTATCTATTATCAATGCTATTAGGTGTGGCGTAGTCACTATGCCGAGCCAGAACAAAAAAATAAAAAACAACATAGCTAAATTATCTCCTATTAGTATATCCTCCTGTTAGTACATTTTCTTTATGAGAACAGGCAATCGTATAATTGATTAGATAAATTCAATTCATGTTATTTTTTCTTTCTTTCTTTCTGCCTAGCATCTTGCCAGGGTCCGCCTTCCTACTTAGACGCCTCTACTTCGCCCAGTTTTAAACATCCTCGGTAGATTTTTGGCTCTAATATCGTTCTATAGTACTTCGAGCCAGCGTTTTAGGGACCGTCAGGATCATATCCTTGGTACGATCTAGCATAGGCATTAAATTAATTTATTCAATAAATGTTGAAAGAATAAAGTATGCTAACGGATTTCAATGACCTACCGCAACATCTATTCGTATCTATTCTTAAATAATACTGTTATACCAAAACCCACAATGCTGGAATAAATAATTTAATTGCTGAATGTTAGCTCCAAAACGAGCACATGTATGTTCCTTTATATCAAACAAAACCGTCTGTCCATCCGTCCGACTGTCTATTAGAGATGTAGGTGCATAATTTGTGATCAGTTTACTTGAATTTCATAGTTATTACATGTTTAGTTTTTTATAGTTCATGGTTAAATCTGGAATAAAATATCCAGATTTTAATTTTCGTCATTTCATATCTCTCCCACAATTTTAACCTCTCATATGTCTCACAAAGTTGTTCGTTTTTACCCAACTTCACTGTTCTGATAACGATGTCTCAAACACTTACATCATAATTAACGCAAAAAATCCAAGCTGACACTCATCCGGTATATATTAAATTAATTAAAAGAATATGTGGCCATTTTGGTACATCATGTAAAGCGGTTATTTGATTGATTCGTATGTAAATTGACTATGATTTTATTGTGTGAATGGTTGCTAGTTGCCGATGGGCTATTCGGTATTCATATTTTTTACTTGCATCCAATTAAAAACTTGATTTTAACGGAAATGCATCCACATGTTTTGAGTAGTATAAAAATTAAATTACATTCTCATATTCATTGTAAATTACGTAGAGTCTAAGGTCATAAAGTTTCTCCACGATATCTTACCGAGAAATAACATAATAAACTCGTAATCCACATCAAAGTCAATGAGGTGATTACCAAAAAAATATTATTGTAGAAATTATATTAGTTCACAGTTTATGAATAGAGCTAAGTTTAGCGATAACGGTAAAAACTGCTAAATATCTTGATAATCGTCAAGCAGGTATTTATCATAAATGTTTCTCATCAATCTCAGATCTATCCACAAAATCATGGGGGTTTTTCTAACGTTATCTGTCTTGATCCTGTATCCCTGTGCCTGCATCGGTCATCCGTCTGTCCTGTCGCAAGGGCCTCGATTTTCTTCCCTATTTAGAGTTTGTAGATGTATTTATATAGGCCGATACGATTCTAGTGACGATCGTAATCTCATTGTTTGTCGGTGTTCGGTTTTTGGACTGCACTGCGCTTACCGTCAAGTGTAGTGCAGTCACTTTGCCGTGCTCGGATATCTGTGCGGTCGGTGTCAATTTTAAATATTTAAACAGTACGCACGGTAAAATTACCTGTACAGTTTGTATATTTTATAGCTTCCTGTAAAGCTTTTACAGCCGCGCGTACAATAAGCCGGACCCGTTACACGCGTAAAAGCTTTTAAACGCTACCGCTGCATTTCGTTGGTATGTAATGTCACAATATTGACATAGCTAATTCTATGGATAGAAAATCTGCAATAGCATTATTGATATGGTGGTGGCGTACTTGGTTTAGAAACCGTGAGGTACCGGGTTCAAATCGAATAATAAATGATAGAGCCACGATGTAACAGTTTTATCTATCGATCGGGATCTTTCCACTGCATCACAGAAAACCGAAGAACCATGAAACAACAGCTTGCTGTTGAATTTTGTGTATTGTGTGAGATTTCTAGAAGCCCCAAACCATTGCTTTTTAAAGGTCCGCAACGTATCCATGATTTTTCCTTAATTTGAGGTGTTCTTGGGAGATGGAAAGCCTCACTTATTGTTTTCTAGAGAAAATAAAATCTAAATCTTATAATGTCTAATATGAAATAGGAAATGCAAATTTAATCCGGAATCTTGTTTAATTATCTATTAAACGTATTTATGTATAGTGTTTACAAACCAATTTGGTAGTTTTCCGGCCTCTTATCTTTCGAGATGTTTCCACATGTTGCGAAAGGGCTCTGTCCCGTGGGGTCGGCAGCGTTGGAACAACTCACTCGTGCGACCGGTTTGTAGGCTGCCTCAGATAGCGGTACCTCTGATCACATTGCGGCTAAGACAAATCACTTACTAAATGAAGCTGTCATACAATTATTAGTTTTGAGATGGATCGTTTGCTGTGGCAGGTCCCGGTTTGGTTACCGGTCAGTGAAATATTAATAAAAATGTAACGCGGTTATAATTTACAAGTGAATGGACAAAGTCGCTTATTTGCATCACAAACATAATCATTGTGTCGTTACAGACAAGACAATCCGTGTACATTTTGACAGGTACCTAAATATAATTACGCAAAACCGGCGTAGAAAAATATGAAAAAAAATATTGTTTAGTAGCAATATAAGTAGTTATGCTATGGTGCTTAGTTGGTTAGGTGAAACAAATCGTAATGACGTCTGTCCAACGATGAACGAAGCGGAGCACACTGTTTATTTGTCAAAACTTCTTTTGGAGATTCATCCTGATATGTACACGATTGCTGTCATTATGTAATCACTTTCTTGTCCGTCTTTCTGACCACCGAGCAAGCAATCCTACAGCGAAATCAATCAGATATAATAGTGAAACTAATCTTTATTCCCTTGCTTGTAATTATCGACAAGTTGGAGGCATCGACCAACGAGCTATTTGCTTACTACTAGAAACACAGCGAAATTTATATAGTGAACAAAAACTTTCCTAATCTTGTTAACCGTTTATAGCACCCACACAGATTAACGGTGTACAGTGAATTGATGTCGTGTGTAATCATTCGCTAACAGTTCCTGACGCTGACATGTGCTCGGCGAGATGGCAGTGAGGAGCCCCGTTATGAATGAACGTGTACCATGCAGTAGGACATAATCACCGGTTACTCTTCCTGCTTGCACTCGATATTTATATTTAATAGTAGTATTTGCTACCGCCTTGCCCGCGTGAAATCTGCACTGTCATATTTCCGGTATACTCCCATACAACCGTTTATCCCTTATTATATCCCCTTAGGGGTGAAATTTCCAAAAACAATTCTATAATGTATGCTAACAACATATAAGATATCAACTGCCAAAACATTCATGTAGAAGCAACGGTTTAGGCTCATCTTTAATGAATCAGTCAGTCAGGACAATTTGCATATGTATGGATCATTGCTTGTAGTTTGTGTAGCGTGAATGTGGTAAATGAGAGCTTGGCAAGTGTAGTAGATAAAAATGTGTCAGGGGCTGGGTCCCAGGAACGAGTTTACTTTGATCAGCTTAAGAGAATGCAGATCAATCTGAGTAGATTATCGCTCGGAAAGTTCCAGAACTTTCCTAAACAATTACATTATGTATGAGGAATATTGGTATTCTAAAGCAGTGAAACATGTGGCTTATAAGGAAAATACAATTAGAAATGTGTAGAAAGCACGCGTGGCCCACTTATATGTGTGCTGTGTGTCACATCTCGCGAAGTCGCGCCTGAGGATATCAGTGAAACTGATATTTCTTTACTGTTTTCGAGGTTATTTTATAAACCTTAATGCACACTAACCGGGTTAACGGTCGGCCGACATAAAGTTACTTATTTTTGTAAGCGCCAAGCCTGCCTATAAACAGAAGGAACTTCTTGTTACCATAGAGGGAAGCAATATCTCTAGACTCTCTATATTGTTATTTGGACGGCACTGTACGTACCATCCGATGCAGTGTACTTACTTTGCCGAACATGGATAACAAAACTTAAAAACGTTCCACGATAACCGTTTCCAAATCTCAGTATGAAGTTATATTGTTACTATTTAATAATACAATGTTTTGTTCACAGACACACAGTCAAAGATGGGGGTAAACGTAATATGTAAATTATTGGTGTTGTTTGTGACTGCACATTATGGAAGTGCGAGTGGCATCAACAGAAGTAAGTATTTTATACATTCGAGATTGTTATGTTAGGTGTAAATGCTTAATCAAATAGTGTCAGCGTCGCCACAGCGTCACTATCTCACTGAATACGGCTTTGACAGAGAGACCATCAAATAATAGATACCTGTATAGCTAATAAGACAGCCTCCATCACGAAATGTAAGCGGACAGCGTTCCTGATCACAGATATGTAAAAAAATTGTAATACAATTTTATCACGATATACGCCTGCGTCACAGACATGCGGCTCTACATATATTATCATACATTACAAACACTGTGTTGTGCAGTGTATACGCGCGCTAGCTTAAACTCAGTGTAATCAACGTAATTATAGAACAAATTAATTACTACTTTAGACTATATCTGACATCTTATATATTTGTACCTGGAACATATTTGTACCATGTTTGTTACCGACTGGATAGCGACCACCGTATACATTGTGATAAACACGCCATAGTTTCTTCGAGTCGCGTTCCGAGGTTAGCTGTTGTGTATACACTCACTAAAGGCCAGCTTAATTCTGGGGACTGTCGAATGACAGAAGTTACTCTACGGTCCTTATTATATTTAGACCACACTGCACTACCATTAGGTGTAGTTTAGTCCATTTGCCGTGCTATCACAAAAAAAGATCGATCAAAACAATAAATTGTAGTTTCCAGATTGTCAATTATTCAATGATCGAGATAAATAATATAAGTCAATATAGAACTTTCCTCCTTCTCCCTCCGTGGCGTATTAGGCAATAGGCGAGTACCCAGCTGTGAAGAAAGAGGCCGCGGTTTCAATCCCAAACCCAGGCAAAAAGTGTGTGTAATCCGCAAATATTTGTTTCGGGTCTGGGTGTTTCTCCCCAGAGAGGTTGACGTCAGGCAGGCGGTCGTTAAAACTACAAGACAAATGTTTCTGTAACATGTCTTAAAAAGCATGTTGCGCCGACCTCACTGCGAGTGGGATAATTGATAATAAGATGGAAAGAAAGAACAATATAGAACTTTCAAATACTGTTACTAGAAACTAAGAAATTTTAAGTCATAATTATATTATTATTAGTGGTAGTTCCAAAAAAACTGTAAACATTTTTACCCCTTTTTCAGCTCCAAGACAAGCCCCGCCGGGCATCTTCAACGTGGGCAATGGTGAGCAGTGTCTAGGTTCCGACCGCTCCACCGGCGGCGTGTGTCTGTCCCGTAACCAGTGCAACACGCAGGGCGGCAAGGCCATCGGCTTCTGTGGGGTGTTCTCTACATGCTGCTCTTGTAAGTATTATTTATGCACTACGATTGTAATTAATGATTGATATGTGTACCTAATAAAACGCAGCGATAGCTCAGCGGGGAGTGGTATGGACTGTCGAGACGAAAGTCGCAGGTCCGAAACCAGCGCCGAGAGGAAGGCTAGGAAACATCGTGAGGAAACCTGCATACCTGAGAACTCGATAAGATTTTTCGAAGGTGTGTGAAGTCGGCCATGCATTAGGCCAGCGTGGTGGACTAAAGCCTAATCCCTCTCATTCAGTAGAGGAGGCCCGTGCCCAGCAGTGGGACGTATATAATACAGAGCTAATAAAAAGAAACCTAATAATGAGTTAAAGGACGACGACGTGAAACTAAGAGTGAATAATATACGTTATTTCCAGTAAATGCATGTGACATAAGGACGAACACAAAGGTTGCCGTATTCATCAACCCGCCGCTGAGCAAAGAGTCGTCGGGGCTGGAGTGCTCTTACAACGTGGAGATTAACAATAACAATGTGTGCCAGTTCAGGATCGACTTCGAGACCTTCAACCTTGCGCCACCCACCACCGTGAGTATCGCATCAGATTATAGATGGGGTGATTTAGCTTCGGCATGGCTGCCATAATTTTGAGTATTATGGGTAGAGATCAGTCACTTTCATGTTATTTTATTTCATTGAATGAAGAGACGAGCCACTCACCTGATGGTAAGCGACACGCCTGCCCATAAACAGAAGAAATACCAGATATAACGTTGAATTACAACGCACTGCATTGCATTGAACTGAGCTCGTCACCCCGAGACATAAGATGTTAAGCCTCATAACGCCCAGTAATTTCACTGGCTTCAATGTCCTTCAAACTGGAATACAACAGTGCTTACACACTGTTGCTTGGCGGCAGAAATAAGCACTTGCCATATTTTACCTCTGCTATAAAAATTGATAAATCTTGTATTTCAGATCGACGCCGTTGAAAATGTAACCCAGCGTCCAGGCTACACTTGCAGGAACGATATCTTCCAAGTGACCAACCTGCAGGCCAACTCCGACATGATACCTTCACTGTGTGGTGACAACAATGGACAACATAGTAAGCAAATTTTACCTACTTACACAAGACCCATCATATTACCTCGTTCAGGCGAGTCGCAGTTACGAGATCAGCCAGTGCATATCCGGTAACTTCAGGTCGACATAATTCTACTAACGGTTGAGAGATGCTGTCTCCCGACAGTGTGACCTTGCTGTGATAAGATAAAACATGTTGGCACACTAGCGATTGGGTTCTCTTGTGAAAGATTATTACTAGTACCTATGAGCATCCACAATAGGAGAAGAGACATGGGTGCTTTTGCGACCTACATGTAAAGGAAAGTTTTTTTGGGATTCAGCCCACTCAGCTTACGAAACGCAACAGTTAGCTGCTATTTCACGTCGTGTCGGTTTGTGAGATAGTAGTATCCACGGACGAGATACAGAAAGCATAGAGAAGATTATACTAGACGGTAGATACCCTGTATTCGAAAGTCTGCCTGGGTAAATACCACTACATTTCTATTTCAAACCGCAATGTGTTAAGCAAGCAATCGTATATTCCGATTTGAATTAGACTAGTGTAATTATTGGGCATCTTATGTCTCGGGCTGATAAGTGCAGTGCAGCGTCATGCTATACTGCATAGCACCTTTCTGCACTGGTGCTGCTATTATTTATGAGCTGGCGTGGTGCATATCATTAAGCTAACAACTTCCACATTTCGTCGTTCAATTTTTTAAAACAATTGGATGTCCCACGCGTTACAACAGTATTTTAAATGAAGAATCCATTAAAGGTCCAAGACTCATCCTGAACTGATTTTCCCATAACCTCCATCTGTCCCTTAAACATTAGAAGTTTTATTAATACTTTTGTTGTCAGTGTACATTCGAGTGAACGCGTCCACAAACAGCAGATCAATAAGAATCAACTTCAAAATCGCGGACCGCAACACTCAACCGAACCTGCCGCAAGCCACGTGGAAGATAAAGGTCACGCAATTGGAGTGTTTTAATACTTTAGGGTGAGTATATTTCACTTTTTTTTTATAAAACAGAAGCCGGTATACGAGCAAGTGGATCACTTGATGTTATTTACCGCCTACCATTTATCAACACCTACAGTACCAGAATAAAGTAAGGAATGAGGTTTGTGAAAGGGAGGGAGAATGTGAACCCTAGGTAATCTCACCGTACGAAACTCAACAGTTTTCTGCGAGATACTGGTAATAATCCAGTGGAGAAATCAATAAATACTGTAGACAAAAGTGTCTACAGAGTGTCTTTTCCACTTCTAAATTTCTCCATCTTTCGTTCAAATCTTGCCTTAAAAATACAAAATTACAATACTGCAGGGTACTTTATTTAACCGATATAAAAAGGAGTTGTCTTATTGTATTGTCTTTGATTTTGTAATCTTTATAAGTACGATGAATTTTCAGAAAGTACCGCGACGGCATCTTTGAAGCGATCACGTCATCTCTGCCATCAACACCACTCAGCTCATCTGCTGACAGAGACGAATATATGATTGGTAAGTGCATTTTTTAGTCTTATGTAGGCGTGAGAAGGTGGTAAGTTCCTCGTATACTCCAGACTAATCCTTCTATATAGATACCACTGCTTTATCTATTTCTGCAGTAATGTATAAACATCGTTGTCCTCCAGTTTGAAGGGCATTCAAGTTCATCCCAGGCTTCATATTGTACATCAATGTTATAGTACAAAGGGTGTCACCACAGCGTCACGTTTATTCAGTTGTATAAAAGAAGACATGAACCTATACGTAATAATGGTTGTCTCCAGCGCCGCCCGGCTGCCTGCAGTACTTCCCGGCACGGTCAGGGACTTTCGAGTCGTTCAATTACAACCGGGGTGCGGGTCCCTACATCTCCAATCTTGCCTACGCCACTTGCTTCAAGAGGACCCCCGACGTATGCGGTATCAAGTAAGCCTTAATTCGCTGTTTTTTAATTAGTGATATATAATTGTAGTAGGTAGTCGGTCTCTTGTAAGCTAGAGTCCATCTGGATTGGAACCATCGTTTTTTCGATTTCTTCTGTAGTTTTTCCTGCAATCAACCCCTCTGGGGAGAAAACATCTAGACCCGAATCCACTATTTGTGGATAATACAAACATTTGTCGCGGTGCGGGAATCAACCATCGGCCTTTCTCTAGTTGATTCACAGCCGGCTACTCGCCCACTGCGCCACAGAGGTTGTCAGCTATTTGACGTTACGTATAAAATAATACAAAATGAAACATATGCAATCTCACCATCATATATATTTCCATCAGATTGACAGCAGCGAGTTTCGACATGGCGTATCGCACGGACGACAATTTGCACTTGGACACAGACTGCCAGATCAACCCGGTGACGGCCGGCATAACGCAGTCTGAGGACTACCTGTTCATTCCTGAAGCGGAGACAGCCGATGGAATGCGCGGATCTAAGTTCTGCGGTGCCAGTGCATCCAACCAGATTATTGCTTGTACGTATATTTTTATAGTTATTTTAAAGAGGTTAGTGGGTCATATGGTGTATATTCTGCTATCGTTTCGTTGGAATAAACGGATTATTGTGGGGTTTATTAGAACTAGCTATCACACTGACCACGTTATTAATTCCATTGACGACGATACTGTAGACAACATTGACCACATATTATGTACAAACGTTATTATACCTAAAGGGCAAGTCAGGGTAACTTCTGACGAAAATCATGAGGAAAATGTTAAACTCTACATTTACTGGTCAGAGGGTACCTAATACGTATTTGCATCGGACTGTATTGCGACCACCGTACACCTGGTTAAGTACCTATACTGGTAGTTCACTTTGGCGAGTTGCGTTCCGCAAAGTGAATGCACTACACCTGATGGTGAGCGCAGTGCACTCCAAAAAACTAGCGAAGAAACAAACAATTAGTTTATCGGTTATCGCCAGAATCATGCCGGCCTGTATAAATGCTTCTTCCCTCTTCGGAGAGCGAAGAAGCAAATCGAGGGGCCTGTGACAGGACGGGCGGATAACCGATGCAGGCACAGTGATACAAGGATGTACCCGTATACCCGCCCAAATCAACCATCAAATCATGTCGCAAGCCCCTCGGAAGAACCGGATATACACAGTAACTTCAGGCCTGCATAATTCTGGCGACTGTTTTGGGACACAACGTCTCCATATACTGGTTTATAGATGCAGGGTAGTAACAGTATGGTAAAAATTCATTATCTTGTCAACAGCGACTCCCCCAGGACCTCTGTACGTGCACTTCCATAGCGACAACCTCGTGACGGACGACGTCCCAGAGGCTGGATATAGGTTCAACTACAACGTGCTGAACAACTGCTATCTCAAGAAATGATCTCTTCTCTAGAACATCAATATACTTGTCCACATGAAGCGAATTATAACCGTATTCACGCTATGGGACGAGCCACGTAGGGTTAAGGGAATTTGGTTTTTCATTGAGTTTAGTAAAAAGACAAATCACATTGATTTTGACAGCCTCGGTACAGTGCCGCAGTAGCCAGACTGCAGTAGCCAGATGTGAAAGGCGTGGCTTCAATTTCCGCACCACGACAAACGTTGTGTGATCCAGAAATATTTGTTTTGGATCTGGGTGTTGTGGGACTGAGTTATAAAATATTTCCTGATACCTACAATACAAGTTTACCTAGTGTGGGGGCAGGACTATGAGTGTGACTGTTGGGTGTATTTATTTATTTATTTCATATTAAAGAACAAAATAACGTTGGAAATTAATTGGAAAGTACAAGAGACTATATAGTAAGGTAGCTCCACAAATTTGAACGTAGTTCGCTCCGTCTGGACAAGTTCTAAAATTAATTTCTAGACAAGCTTCTCAAAGCTTACCTACTTGATGTAGTAATAATTATTGACGAAATAATTTTATTTAAAGTTGAAATGCATTTATAGTTTTAAGTTAACTAGCTCAAGGATTATGTTGAATTTATTTAAATTATATTTTAAAAACTACTACGTGTAATAAAACTAAATAAAAATATATTTTACACTGTATTACTATTCTTTCTTTCTGCCTGGCAGTATCCCGGTTAATGCCAGGCTCCACCTTCCTACTAAGATCATCCCCATGTCATCACGCATCCTCTGTAGTAAGACCATTGTCTCTCATGTCTTCTAATAAGTCAAGCCAGCGTTTTTTAGTATGTCCGTGGGATAGTACTCCTGGTCAGTTCTGGCACAGGTATTTGCGACCGACATACCTACTTCAGTGGTTTCCTCAATACGTTACCAACAACCTCCTTTGCACTATATTACTGTTCCGTCTTTACCATAAGGGCACACGGGACACGTGCCCAGGGTCGACTGCCTCAGGGGGGGCTCCGAAAAAATGATAATAACAATGAGTAACAATGAGTTTATCGGTGGATACCCAGAACCATGCCAGCCTATATAAATGCTTCTTCACACTCCGAAGAGTGAAGAAGCAAATCGAGGGGCCTGCGACAGGACAGGCGGATGACCGATGCAGGCACAATAATATAATATCCCTATACTCCCCCCAACCCACCATCTACTCCTATCATAATTCTCATGAATCGCATGAATGGGCCAGGTTGTTACCGCCACTTCACAGAAAACCAATGTGAAGTGCAAGAAGATATCAGGTAGCCCAAATTCCCCTCAATAAACCCTTAATTATACCTATCCTATAAGGTCGACGACACGTCCATGGTTCTTCTGGTGTTAATTCAGAGATAATAAATCAATAAATCACTATTTCTAATGAGAGATCGGTGGATAGCTGAAAAGGAGTAAATATTGCACTAAAACAAAACAAACATACTTATCTATAATTTATTATATATAAAAATAATATAAAACTCTGTATATATAATATATATCGTATATTAATCCAATGTACAATAAATGCATCTTTATTTTAATTATACTTAAACCTACACTCTCCAATAATAAACAAAAAACTAATGGACGGAAGTTTTAAATATTTTTTCTTTGTCAGTCTTTTTTCTGTTCGTTGTTTATTTTTATTTATTATTGAGAGTTCGATATCTGACATTTTTTTATTTAATACGGGTAGGCAGAATATTCGTTGCACAATAATTCGTTACAACGCCATCTAATGGCGATAGGAGTAGACTAAAGAGAGCAACGCCACCTAGTTCCGACGCTTTTAAAACCAACGCCATAGAGTTAAAATTGTAAAATTCTAACAATGTAATCCCCATCTGTACACCATGTGTAGATGAAATAGGATCTTGTCTATGAATGGAAGAAAAATTACGACGACTGATTAGATTGAAAATATAGAACACGCTTAATTTTTTTTAGGGAAAAAAAAAACAAATAAAAATATACGCTTATGACTAGGTAGAAAAAACATCAGGAGAGTCATGAGGTTATTTTGTATTTACATTTAAACTTATTTTAATATTATTCAAATGAAATGCTACATATTTTCAGTTATTTCTGGAGTATATTCTTCTATGTTGAATATAAAATCTCTTACCGACAGCTAACGAGCTATGGTGAAGAAGAGACTAAACTTGATGACTATAAGATATTTGACTGTCTAATTTTAAACATTATTTAATATGCAACTGACAATTATAATAAAAAGAAACTGTAACAGAATTAAAATTAGGTAAAAAATGAGGTCGGACTCATACGACTGGACCGGTCGAGCCCGCCTATTCTGTAGACAAAACTGTCTACAGCGTGGCTCTACCACTCATAATTTAGCAAAAAGAAATTAATATATTACTTGATGTGGGTTGAAATGTTATATTGCGTATTTTCATCTAATTGTGAAAAACAATCAATTTTTCCTGCAGTAGGAGTTACATATTTTCAAATAATTTACAATACAATGCACTCTGGTAGACTTATATCGATGCAGGCAGACTTCAGATGGTCGCGTCACGAGTCAAATAAATATAAATAAATAAATACACCCAACAGTCACACATATAGTCCTGACCCCACAGTAAGATACGAGTCTTGTGTCGTGAGAATCAGGAACTACGAGAGACTTTCGGTTTTACAACACCCAGACCCGAAACAAATATTTGTGGATCACACAAACATTTGTCTCGGTGCGGGGATCGAACCCGCGGCCTCTCACTTCACAGCCGGCTGCTCGCCCGCTGCGCCACGGCGGCTGGCAAATCGAGGGCAGTGACGCTATCATCTGTCAAAACTCTACCAAATTTTATCTTTACTGTCAGTGCCTACTTAGTCCCTCTAGATGTACATAGTGCGTGGAACTGACGCACTGACGCCGCGTTACTGACGCCTGTGACGCGACCACTGCAGGTCTACCGTCGAAGTGGACCTAACTCCTGTAGAAGGGTGGTCCTCGACTGACCGTGTACGTAGAGAGTGGGATCCCCTTAGTCCCGTATATAGTTTCCGGAGCGTTCTCATAGTCCACGTCGTAGTAGATTCCTGTCTGGTTCTGTGGATGATAAAAAATAATTAAAACAAAACGATCATGTCTACAGAAAAGTGTACACAGGAAAAATCTCGCTTGAGATATCTTTTATATCCTGGCCCGGCAAAATAACAACGGTACACCTTTTTTTAATAGCATAAAATAAACGAGTAAGTGGGTCACCTAATTGTAAGTGATCTCCTCTGTCCATGTAGCCTATAATACCAGAAGAATCATAGGCGCATTGTTGACCTTAAAGGAAAGGGATAATTAGGGATTGGGAAGGGGAGGAGGTTTTGAGCTTCCAGTTATCTTTTTCACTGTTATGTCGGTTTTCTGTGAAATAGTGGTAACGACCCGGTCAAGCCGGCTTATTCATGCTGAAGACAAAACTGTCTACAGAAAAACGAAATTATTATCCCTTATCGTTTAAGGTCGGCAACCTGCCTATGATTCTAGTATTGTGGGCGCACATGGGCGGTGATTACTTACCATCAGATGACCCATTTGCTCGTTTGCCGGCCTATGCTATAAAAAATCCGAATGAGATAAAAGCAAACGTTAGTACTAACGTGCATACTCCTGGCCCTGGACTTGGGTCTGGGCACGAGCAGGTCGGCGCGGTCCGGCGCGTGGCTCGACGCTTCAGAGCTGGAGGACTCCATGTGCCCGCCGTAACCTGACCCAAACAAACCACACAATTAGTTAGTTATCCATTATTACAATTACAATTTATTAGTTACAATTAGTCAGATATCCGGAAGCCCAAATCCCCTCCCCTTCCCAATCCCTAATTATCCCTTTCCTTTAAGGTCGGCAACGCGCCCATTATTCTTCTGGTGGTGGGCGTACATGGGCGGTGGAGATCGCTTACCATCAGGTGACCCACTTGCTCGTTTGCCGAATTATGCTACTAAAAAAAAAAAAAAATAACTTTTAATTTCACAGCCTCCGTGCCGCAGCGGGCGAGTAGCCGGCTGTGAAGCTGAGAGGCCGCGGGTTCGATCCCCGCACCGAGGCAAATGTTTGTGTGATCCACAATGGGTGTTGTGAGACCGAAAGTCTCTCGTAGTTCCTGATGCCCACGACACAAGACTTGCATCTTACTGTGGGGTCAGGACTATGTATGTGACCGTTGGGTGTATCTGTTTATATTTATTTATTTATTTAATAAAACATCTTATACCTGCCGACTCTATGACGCCATCAACAGAAACAGTTTCTACTTATTTATTTTAATTTTTTACTATTAGTAAAACCAATTATGCAAGATTTTTTATTTATTTACATAATTGAATAACGAGACAAGCCAAGCGCTTGCCTGATGGTAAGCACCACGCCTGCCCATAAACAGAAGCAACACCACACAAAACTTTGGAGTACAAAGTACTACACGGCACTGAACTGCGCTCGTCAGCCCGAGACATAAGATGTTAAGTCTCATAATGCCCAGTAATATCACTGGCTTCAATGTCCTTCAAACCGAAACATAACAGTGCTTACGCACTGTTGCTTGGCAGCAGAAATAGAGGGTGCGGTGGTACCAACCCAGACGGCCTCTCGCAAACGAGGGACCTACCACCTTCTGAATAGAATGAAAGGTCATGGTTTACATGTGTGCCAACCATTCAAAACCATTCAGACGTGATTCACTAACACACATCCAATTTTACAAACATCCAAACTTTATAATAGTAGGATTTCAGTTCAATTAATCAATTATGTTTAGTATTAATATTCCACATATTGCTTCTCATAAGCTTGTCATAAGCAACATTGTAACCGAACTGTAACCTTAATTATACTATTAGGGCTTTACTAATAAATGTTGTATACGAGTGTCATACTTATATAGTGTTTTGTCTCGCTTCTTCTTATAATAAATGTCACTCCACATAGCAAGACAAAGTATTGTATAACTATTACCAACATATACAATGTTTATTAGTAAAGCCCTTAGTCTGTAAGCTTTCCTAATAATAAATAAATAAATGACTCGTGTGTGGCGAGCGAGTTGCTCGTCTCGTGCCACAGTTGTACAGTTGTACATACCGTAGAGGTTGTGGTGTGAGGTGGCGGTGTTGGCCCGCGAGCCCACCGTGTTCAGAGTCCCCGTGTGAGGGTTACCGTGCACGCCCATCCTGCGTACACACAACACTTTATGCACTAACAAAACAATCAACAAACCAAAATTGAATTAGACAGCCTCCGTGGCGCAGCGGGCGGGTAGCCGGCTGTGAAGCGAGAGGCCGCGAGTTCGATCCCCGCACGGAGATAAGTGTTTGTGTGATCCACAAATATTTGGTTCGGGGTGTGGGTGTTGTGAGACCGAAATTCTCTCGTAGTTCCTGATACCCACGACACAAGACTCGTATCTTACTGTGGGGTCAGGACTGTTGTGTGTGACTGTTGGGTATATTTATTATTATTATTATTTGTTTTTTTTTTGGGTCAAATAATAACAGTCCGATTGAGAACCTCCTTTTTCCCTCCGCCTATTAAAAAGTAAGACACGCCTAAGTCTTGAATTTAACAATAATGAGTATTTTATTTTTCTTACCTGGGTAACGGCACTGGTGGTAGAGATGGGTATCCTCCGAACAATGCAGAAGACGGACGCGTAGACATCGTCTGCGCATCAGGCTGATAACATACAAATTATATCAGTCTATATTAAACTATCCCACAGCTGGACACGGACCTCACCCCAGTGGAAGTGATTGAATTAATGAATGTATGAATTATGAATGAATTGGCCACCACACTGGCCTAATAAGTGTTGGAGAATTCACACACCTTTAAAATATTTACAAGGGATTCTCAAGTATGCAAGTTTCCTTACGATGTTCTCTTTCACAATTATTATCAGAAGATATAAACAATTAACACTGAATAAGTCAACTTTACAGTAGCTAAGTTGTCAGTAAAAGATTTTATGTTTGCTGAGTTGTCAGTAGACGTTTAGTATGTTGGCTGAGTTGTAAGAAGTTTATTATGCCGTTTAAGGTATCAGTAAAAGATTTTATGTTTGCTGAGTTATCAGTAGACGTTTAGTATGTCGGCTGAATTGTCAATAGACGCTGAGCCCGTTAAGTTGTCAGAAGTTTTTTACGCTAAGTTGTCAGTAAAAGAATTTGTGTTTGCTAAGTTGTCAGAAGTTTAGAATGTTTGAGTTGTTAGAAAATATTTATTTCTCACCGCGTAATGGTTGGCTTGCACCATCGCTTCAGCTATCTGAGCCCACCGCATTCTCTCTTCTAGTGTCACCTACAACGAAATATTAGAGCACTACTTTACAAACATGTTTTACATAAATTACTCTGTTTTAAAACATCAAGAAACAAGTATATTTTTAAATCCTTGGTAGGCACTGGGCAGACGAGTCACTAGCTCGCTTAATGGCAATCAAGGACTTCCTCATTACCCTTGGTTACCATAACACTGGTACCCCAGCAGAGGAAGGCAGAGTAGTCAGTGCATTCAGTTTGGCGAGTCTATTTCCACTCCATGGTATGATAGGTATTGATCCCAACATCGTGTACAACTTGCAATCAAAATGTTTTGAATCGAAAAACTCAAACACAAACTGGGATTGCTCAGTCTCGAAATAAAATCGAACAATTTTAATAATTCTCTCGACTTAGGACCGCTGCTCCAAAGGTGGTGAGGTGATCACCATTAACAATCAATAAATTATCTGAAATAAATTTGTAACCTGGTATGGTGGTTGGCCGACAGGTGGTGTTTTGATGGTGTTAGCCGCCATGTAGTTGAACACTGGTGATCCCATGCCCACCGCCTTCTGTTCGCGGGACCACTTGCGGCTGTAATACACAGGAATAGTTTATTTATTTAACATTTTATGATGATGATGATGGCCGCCACGACGTATCCGTTGTCGGCGAATCCTGTAGTTCCGGATTACGTTTTTCGCTGATGTGAGCGAATATGGCTAGCTAGCCCTAATTTAGACATAAAAGTCCTGTCGCAGGACGCACAGAAAAGTTGTCCTGAAGAGTTGTAAGTGACATTTTATTCACCTCGCCTGTTTTTTTTTTTATTCTGGTTCGGCAAAGTGACCACGTTACACCTGATGGTAAGTGTAGCGCAATCCAAGAATAGTATCGACCAACGATAAACAATGTGTCCATCGTAGGTCGCCTGCCAAAGGGCCAAGGGGGAGGGGAAGGGAAGGGATGGGAAAAGGGTTAGGATCTGGGGGCAAGACCCCTGGGGAGAACCGAATAAAAATCATCATCGATCTGTCAACATGTTATATTAGATATTAGAGTACAGTATACCTCCAGGACATGAGCGCGGTGAGTGTGAGCGCGATGACGAGCGCCGCCACCAGCGACGCGCCCACCGCCACGCCCACCACCTCGCCGTCCACCTCGCACGCCGACCCGTAGTACCATCACAACACAATCACATCATACTATACATACCTCCAGGACATGAGCGCGGCGAGTGTGAGCGCGATGACGAGCGCCGCCACCAGCGACGCGCCCACCGCCACGCCCACCACCTCGCCGTCCACCTCGCACGCCGACCCGTAGTACCCGGACGAACATCTGATCACAACACAATCACATCATACTATACAACATGGTGGTAGAATGCTGGAAGATAACTTTCTTCAACGACCCTTTGGTGTTCTGAACAGTAACAAATAGCAGAAAGTCTTAAAGGGTGATAAGCCCCGGGATGAGAAATCCGAAAAGTGACAATTCTAATAAACGGCAAATCCCGTGGTGAAAAATCCTCAAAGCGGTAAGTCTAAAGGCAACATATCCGGGGATGACAAATCTTAAAATGGACATATCCACGAAAGTGATAAACCCAAACACATGATAAATTTGAAAGTGGCAAATTCTGTGGTGGCTAGTTGGAGAAAGTAACAAATGTTAGGGTCACAATTGACGAATCTCAAAAGTGTCATAACCCGAAGGGTCAAATCTTAAAAAGTCGCCAGATGGCATGACTGAAAAGGCGACAAATTCCAGGAAAATAAATCTCAAATGGACGAAACTAAAGTGATAAATCTGAAGGGATGGCACATTCTGGAAGTAACAAATCTTCTGGAGGAAAGACAACTTCTAGTCTGATAAAGCTCAAAAAATCTTATATGTGGTGAAGCTACGCTGTAAACAGTTGTTATCACTGTCTCACAGAAAACCGACGTAAAGTAGCAAGTTACCGTTGCGCTTTGCAAGGTGAGTAAGATATCCAGAGGCCCAAACCCCTTTCCCGATCCCTTTTCTTTGAGTTTGGCAATGCGGTCATTCAGGTATGGATGTTTATATGCGGTGTAGATTACATACCATCAGGTAACAGATTTGCTCGTTTATTGATCAGAAAAAAGTTGTCAAATGGCTTCCGAAATGTGCTAATTATAAAAGAAGTTTCTGAAGATAATGATAAACTTAAACTAGTGGTATAAGTAGGCACTCCCCCGAAAAGAGTTGACGTCAGGCAGATGGCCGGTCGTAGAAACTACAAGCCGAATCAGAAAAACATGTGTTTAAAAACATGTTTCGCCACCACTACGAATGGTATAAGAGCAGGTGGGAGAAGAAGCAGAAGTTTGAATTTATAAGTTTGAATGTTAGTAAACGAATCACGAATAAATGGGTTTGGATCACTTTGCGCACACAGGTAGGAAGGAAGGAGTAGTGTTAGTATGTAGTACGAGTATATATATGGATCATACTGACGTGCAATAAGGTTGTCCGTTCTGGTAGCGACACTCCCCCCGCTCGCTGCAGTGCTGCGACGAGCACGAGCGACACGACCTGCCCGCTCGTCCCGCGACCCCCGCCGAGCTCGCCGCTCCGTCTAACGTCCACGGCGGACATGCACATCTACAAACACGCACCACATCAAGTAACCAACACATTAACAGTTATCAGATTACGGCAAAGTGACTGCACTACACCTGGTGGTAAGCGCAGTGCAGTCAAAAAGCCAGCGAACACCGACAAACAATGAGTTTATCGGTGGTCACCAGAATCATGCTGGCCTATGAAGATGTTTCTTCACACTCCGAAAAGAGAAGAAACAAACCGAGGGGCCCGCGACAGGGCAGGCAGATGAAAGATGCAGGCACAGAGATACAAGGATGTACCCCTATACCAGACCCAACTCACCCCCCCAACCAACCATCAGATCATGTCGCAAGCCCCTCAGAAGAACCGGATATACACTGGCTGATCTTGGAACGCGATACACACAAGATGCATGGATCACTATGGAAGGTTTTAACACCATATGTACGGTGATCGCTATCCAAGCGGATATGAATCCAACCACCATCATACTTTTTCTTTCTTATTCCTTTCTTCTTCCAACACCAACCTCCTTTTTATCCATGCTCAGCAAAGTAACTACGCTACACCTGATGGTAAGTGCAGCTCAATCCAAGAATAGTCTCGTCATTCCACTAAGTAATTAAAAAAGGACCATTTGCGAGATCAGATACCGATGCGAATTAGAAACCTTCATTAAAAGAACGAAATATGAACTCACTTGAATCCTCCCCATGTGTTGGTACAGGTGGCGAGCTCGTGACAATCGTTCAGCTCCGGAGACGAGCACTCGTCCACGTCTGCGTACATAAATAACGAAATGATTTGGTAGGCCTCGTGCTCGTTGACGCCGAGGGCGTCTTTCTGTGTGCGGGGGCTTCTGAGCTAGAGGAGGGGAAGGAAAAGAGATGGGAAAAGGGTTAAGATCAGGGGGCAAGCCCCTGGGGAGAACCGGATATACACTAGCTGAACCTGTGCGGTGTGCGGTGTGTGGTGCGTGGTGCGTGGTGCGTGGTGCGTGGAGCGTGGTGCGTGGAGCGTGGAGCGTGGTGCGTGGTGCGTGGTGCGTGGTGCGTGGTGCGTGGTGCGTGGTGCGTGGTGCGTGGTGCGTGGTGCGTGGTGCGTGGTGCGTGGTGCGTGGTGCGTGGTGCGTGGTGCGTGGTGCGTGGTGCGTGGTGCGTGGTGCGTGGTGCGTGGTGCGTGGTGCGTGGTGCGTGGTGCGTGGTGCGTGGTGCGTGGTGCGTGGTGCGTGGTGCGTGGTGCGTGGTGCGTGGTGCGTGGTGTGTGGTGTGTGGTGGTGGTGTACCTGTGAGCGGCATGACGCTGCCGGCCGGGGAGTGCACCCAGAGCGCGGAGGCGCCGACGTTGTTGGAGCGTCTCCGGATGACGCCCAGCACGTGCTTCTGTATCTCCACGCCCACAGACGGACGGACACTCTCCGCCGTCTCCTGCATCTGTTCACATACCATTCCACATATTTACCACAGTTTAGTCTACAGCATGAATGGGCCAGCTCGATCGGGTCGTTACCGCTGTATCACAGAAAACCGACGTAAAGTAGCGGCTTGCTGCTGCGTTTCGTACGGTGAGTGAGATATCCGGAAGCCCAAATCCTTCCCTTCCCAATCTCTAATTATCCCTTTCTTTTAAGGTCCGCACCGTATCCATGATTCTTCTGATATTGTGGGCGTATATGGGCTGTGGAGATTACCGATTTGCCGGCCTATGCTATAAAAAAAAGAAGTGGTAGAGCCACGTTGAAGCTAGCTACAGCATGAATAATGGACCGGCTTAACCGTATCAATGCTACTGTCTTAAAAAAAACCGACGTAAATTAGCAACTTATTGTTACGTTTCATAAGGTGAGTCAGATATCTGGAGCATGTGGGGCGGACCCGGGGTATCCTTGGAAGCCAAGGATTGCTGCCGGAGCCGCCCTTGCGCGGTGCCGTCTAGTGGCCCGTCTCCTAACGCGGGGGAGGGGGGGGGTGGTCTTAGGAGCCCCCGCGCACCGAAGGACGCCCTCGGCGTCAACGGCAGCAACGAGGCCGACCACCCGTGCTGCCGTCCATCTCGGGGTCGCACGTATAAAAAGGTTCTAAGTGGGCGCTACGACACCCCCCGTTGCGCGCTCGCGACCCCCTGCTGGCCCCTATTAGTCGCCTCTTACGACAGGCAGGGGATACCGTGGTGGAATTCTCCAAACGCCCCCAATCCACAGGGCGGGAGACGCCGGTCAGTCATCCACCCGGCGCCTGCTACGTCTCCCTTGGCGGCGAGAGGGATCGTTCTGCTCGCGATCCCGCTCTGCGCTCTCCTTCTGCGATATGACGCACTCGCAGAAGGAGGCCATCGCACGCCATGACCTCCGGCTGCCGACCATGGCAGCGACCACGGTCAGCAGCGAGAGGTCTGCTCCGACGACTGTCCTGAAAACGCTGCGCAACTGTCTACACCCTGGCTCTACCATTTATATTATGTTATGTTAACCTTACCAGTATAGTAAAGTTGACGAACACCCCCTCATGTTGCTGATCCCCTCGATATACATCGTTCACCGATCCGCTGACGAAGTCATCAGAGAATGGGGTCATGGAGAACGCGGAGTCGATCTGAAAAAAAACTAGTTTATAATACACGAAACTCATCCTTAAAAGCAAGAACAGCTCAGCAGAGAATGGTACAACAGATTTAAATGGCATCTCACTTATTTATGATTTGATTTATATAATTATTTACTCTAAGTAATAGGGTTATATACCCTATTATTCTATTAGGTGAAAATAAACACATGATTCTTACAGCTCTAACAGCCTCGTAGCTCAGTTGTTGATATTCCTCTGATTCCACGTCGGCCAGCTTCGAGTCCCACGACACCTGTAAAGTGACGGTTATCAAAATCTTATAAACTGGCTTTCGCTCGCGGCTCCACCCACGAATAGTCTTCTAGAATAGCCTATAACCCAATCTCCGTCATGGTCTACCTGGATGTACCAAACATCCATATTTGTTCAGCAAATAAGGTGTGATTGATTAACTAACAGTAGGCGGGTAGCCATCTGTGAAGCGAGGAGGGTTCGATTCCCGCACCGAGACAAATGTTTGTGTGATCAACAAATTTCTGATTCGGCTCTGGGTGTGATCTCCCCAGAGAGGTCGATGTCAGGCAGAAGCAACCGTAAAAATTACAAGCCAAGAATCTTTCTGGAATATGTTAAAAAGCATGTTGCGTAGACCCCACTGTGAGAGGGATAAGGGCAGGTGGAAGAAAACGAAGTTGGATTATTGGCATACAAGAAGCCTATCCTAAACAGGTAAGACATTCACAACTTAAGCTACTGAGTAATATCTGCACTGGAAAGGCAAAAAAGGAGTAAAAAACAACTTTAAAACGCTCTACCGTAAAGTTCACATATTGGCGTTTTAGTATTTTTACCTTTCCACTAACGATATTATGTTCGTTACCTTCCTATCATAGAGTCTATCGACCCTCAGGTTCAGTAGGAGAGCCACAACTCTTCGGCATGGATCGCGATGTATCCTCCTCGCGTACCCCGGCCTGCACTGACAACTTGATATACCTGCAGACAACATCGAAACTATATCGCGTCGCGTCACTGCCATCACTGACGACGCGTTTTTTTCTGAGCACGACAAAGTGACTGCACTACACCTGATGGTAAGCGCAGTGCAGTCAAAAACACCAGCGACCACCGACAACCAATGAGTTTGTCGGTAGTCACCAGGATCATGCCGCCCTGTATAAATACTTTTTCACACTCCGAAGAGGGAAGAAGCAATACGTGGAGCCTTTATTGGCATGGTAAAGTTTCTACAATGGACCTGATGGATGAGTACAGTGTAGTCCAAATATAATGCCAACTGTCAAGAGATTTTACACCCATCAACTATCGGCAGAATAATTCCGGCCTGAGTTTACTGGATCTACACTGACTGACGCCGGATTTTATGGAAAAAAAAAACAAAAATTGAGAGTTTTAGTGCCAATATTTCTCACTTTCTTTCTTCAACCACTACTCAAAATTAAGTTTATGCACTTAACGACTTTTTAGTAAACGGACCGCAGAAATGGTCTCACTGCGAGAAAATTTCAAGATCAAGCGTAGTGGTAAAAGTAGGGATGCGGACCCTGGCACTAAGAATTAAAGAACGAAAGAAAAGATTATTGAGTCAATTCCTAATGTATAATGTGTATATAGTAATGTGTTCAGTAGTGTAATGAGAGATGTGAGAGCAGACTGACTCACCCGCTTCCGTTCTACATTTCTCGTTCTGTGACTGGTCGCATGTAGAGTCATCGCCCACTATACATGTGTCGATCCTGGGGACAAATAAAGATACATTACCTTAAATCAGTCAAACACTTTCGCTGGTGGTAGGATATTCATATCCGCCCGGATAGCGACCACCGTACACATGATGTTAAAAACTGCCATAATGATCCACACGCCTTGTGTGGATCGCGTTCCAAGATCAGCGAGTGTATATCCGATTCTCCTCCCGGCTTGCGACATGACTTACTGGTTGGGGCGGGTATAGTGGTACATCCTTGTATCCCTGTGTCTGCATCAGTCATCCGCCTGTCCTGTCGCAGGCCCCTCTATTTGCTTTTTCCCTCTTCGGAGTGTGAAGAAGCATTTGTACAGGCTGGCATGATTCTGGTGACTACTGATAAACATTGTTTGTCGGTGGTTGCTAGTTGTTTTGGACTGCGCTTACCATGAAGTGTAGTGCAGACAGTTTGCCGTGCCATACCATATAATGGTATATGTTGTGCTACTGACCTGACGGGTGGTGTTTTCCTGTGCTGTTGTGGTCTGTGCGTGTGAAGCGTGGGACGTCTCACTGGCGGCGGCTGCGGCTGTTGGGGGATGTCGTCTGCTGGGATCGCCACACCCGTGCCCAGCTGTGGGCCGTGCGAGGGGCCGTGTGATGATCCATGTGGGACATGCTGTGGGACGCTCGGTGGGCTGTGTGTTGATGCCGCAACAGTTGGTCCTAGAAATAATAGGAATTCTCCTTATAAGTAGTCATATCAACATTCAACACCAACTATACCAGAATGATTGTTAAAAATGGAGTGCTAGAGCCACACTGTAGATAGAATTGTCTACAGCATGAACTAATCGGCTTATTCGAGGGACACTATCTCACGGAAAACCGACGTGAAGTAACCTGCTGTTGCGTTTCGTCTGATTAGATTATCCTAACTGTAATTCCTGTAAGCTAGGGTCGATAGTGGCACGCATATTTTGATTGGGCTTTAGTAATATTACTAACCAAATAAAAAGCGGTCAGAAAACTGTTTCTATCAAGTCTGTTTTCTTCTAGATAATGATAATACCCTGGTCAAAACTCATGTAAACAAGATTATCTACGGCATGAATGGACCGGCTTTACCGGGTCGTTACCACTGTCTCACAGAAAACCGGCGTACGTTAGCGTCTTGCTGCTGCGTTCCGTAAAGTTTGTGTGACATTCGGAGGCCCAAATCCCCTACCCCTTCCCAATCCAATTATACCTTCCCTTAAAGTTCAGCACTGCGCCTATGATGCTTCTAGTATTAAGGGCGTATATGGGTGGTGGAGATCACTTACCGTCAGGTGACCAACTTGCTCGTATGCCGGTCTATGCTATAAAAAATATATCAGCTTCAATCACCCGCCGTTCTAGAACATTCTGTACGACTCACCAGCATGCTGCGGTAGTTTCTGCACGCGGGTGGGTCCCGCAGTGGATGTGTCGAACAGGTTGAGGTAGGTGCGCTTGCCGTCGATCGACACGAACCCTTGCGAGCCTGACGGTGACACTATGATGTCGTCGTGATCACCACCTGATCCTGGGTGGATGTGCTCGATGTGGACTGGAGACAGTATATGATACGATGAAATAAGGTTTCAACCTCAAATCATGAATAGAGCTGGCGTCGAGCGAGTGATGGGGACACGACTGCATCAATCCGAGTTTGCGCAATTATCTTTTTAACCGACGCGAAAACAGAGGCGGTTCTCAATTCAACGCATTTTTTATGTATAACCACTTAATTCCGCCATATGTTAACCATCCAAATTGGATGATTATTTTATAATTCGAACAAGTATAGCTAAAAGTTGGTCGATATTAATTACAAAAAGAAATTCCATTCCAAAAAGAGTAAACTGGGGACGAAAGACTCTAAAAATTCCATTAAAAATAGTAAATTAAAACCTTTTTTACAAAAATCTAACAAATAACTTAAAATCTAAAAGTTCTAAACAATTTGAGTCGATAGTATCAATTATTGGCTATTAAACTAAAATACCTATCACCGACTCATAATTGTTTAATTTTATTTTTAGTTGTTTTCTTTACTGTACAACGTGTTACATAAAGGTGTGGTCATATTTTAAAGTCGATACATACACTTGACTGACAGTGAGCGTTTATGTACCAGATCTTATTAAAGTCTTAGAAATCCCAACATTTCACACTAATTTTAATCACTTGTTTATTACGATCCATAAGATCGGGCACATCCCACATCCCTATAAATTAAGTGAAATACGTGAGTGAGAATAATAATGCTGGAGTTAGACAAAATCTCAGCTGTTTATCATTTAATATTCCCAGAGCTGAAAATCGAATATTGACATGTTACTTATTCTATAAAAAATTAAATTTACTATATTCATTTTCAAAATCTGATTGCATTGTTAAGTCCTAACAAATAACAATACAATCAGATTTGGTACTGCAGGGTATAAAATACTTACATCGCACACTATATCTTGCTAAAATATGACCTTTCCGTAACACTTTGTTTGAAGGGAACACTCACCAGATCCCGCCTCTCCAGGCCCTTGTATAGCAGACACAGTGACGTCGAAGATCTCCCCGTACCCCGGCAGCCTGGTCTCCGCGGCGGTGATGACGGCTGCATCAGGTCTGTCGGGCCGGTAGCGAGACCCGTGGGGCTTGAAGTCTGTGTCGTCCAGGACTATTCCGGGACGAGGGCGGTATGGCTGGTACGCGATGCCCTGCGATGCTGGAATTTTAGAAGTTTTGAAAGGTGAGTTAGTAACTTTTTTATAGTATATGCCGGCAAATGAGCAAATCACCTGATGGTAAGTGATCTCCATCACTCATACTCAGATAACAAGAATTATGGGCACGTTACCGACCTTAAAGGATAAGGATAATTAAGGGATGGTGGTAGGAAACGAGTATTTGGGCCTCCTGATATCTCATTAATGTAAAAAACGCAGCAGCAAGCCGCTACTTTACATCGGTTTTCTGTAAAACAGCGGTAACGACCCAGTCCAGCTGGCCTATTCATGCTATAGACAAAACTGTCTACAGCGTAGGTGTACCACACCAACAAATATTAAAAGTCTGCAAGTAACATTTTGCGTCATAACATCCCTTAATCAGATTTATGTATAGGAGTAGAGTTTTTTTTTTTTATTATTGCATAGGCTGGCAAACGAGCAAGTGGGTCACCTGATGGTAAGTGATCTCCACCGCCCATGTACGCCCACCACCAGCACAGTCATGGGCGCGTTGCCGACCTTAAAGGAAAGGGATAATTAGGGATTGGGAAGGGGAGGGGATTTGGGCTTCCGGTTATCTCACTCACCGTACGAAACGCAGCAGCAAGCCACTACTTTACGTCGGTTTTCTGTGAGACAGTGGTAACGATCCCGTCGAGCCAGCCCATTCATGCTGTAGACAAAACTATCTACAGCGTGGCTCTACCACTCAAAAATCTCTATATACTATAACTCTATATATACGGTATTTACTCACTTGGCACAGGTTGTTGATTGATAGAAGACGTTTCTATATGTGTGCTGAATTCTATAGATGCAGTGGCGTGTTCCGCTAAGCCATCAGTAGGCGTTGGGGTAGCAGAAGACGAGCTGAACTGCGGTCTAATTTCCGGAATAGACGGTTGTATGAATTGTTGTACAATAGTTTCATTTTTCGGCATTTTATTCACCATCTTGTCTTCACTAACTTTATGTTTCTTTTCTACAACAGCTGTGCCATCCTTCTTCTTGTCTTTCTCTATTTTGGCAGGTTTCTCAGTCTTTGGTTTCTCTGTTGTTGACGCTTTTTCTGTTGTTGTTTGTTTCTCTGTCGTCGTTTTTTCTGTAGTTGGTTTCTCGGTGGTTGTTGTCGTTGATTTTGTTGATGTTGATGTCGGTTTTTCTGTTGTTGTTGAAGTTGTTGTTGTCGCTTTTTCTGTTGTTGAAGTTGATGTTGTCGTCGATTTTTCTGTTGTTGAAGTTGATGTTGTTGCTTTTTCAGTAGTAGTTGATGTTGTTGTTTCTGTTGTACTTGTCGTCTCGGTAGTTGTTTTAACTTCTTCTTTCTCTGGAGCTTCTGTTGTGTTTGTGTCTGGTAGGTTTATTAAAGGCATTTCGTCTTGATGAATGTTATTCTCAGAATGTGTAGTTTCATTTTCGCTTATAACTTCTTGAGACGTTTCAACAGGATTATGATGTATTGGCACCGGCTTATACATAGGAAGACCAGGGTTAGGTCGTCTATTCGGTGGTCGAGGCCGCGGCCGCTGCCATGGAGGCAAGGGTCGGTGGAGCCCTGGGCGATTCAATGGAGGCACAATTTGCTCAGGTAAATTGACCCCATGATAAGGAGGTCGATCGAAGGGATACGGCGGAGGGGTTTTCGTAGGTACGAAAGAGTGAGGAGGTGGAGTGATCTTATCAAAATCTAGGGGAACATCAGTTATCCTTGGTGGACCACGGTTGTTAATTCTGGAAGCAACTGGTCTCCCAGGCCTCCCGTTCAGAAGCTGGGAATTTGCTTGAACATTCACGTTCCCGTTCAACAACTTCACTATACCCGTAATGATGTTCTGTATGTCCGTGTTCTGCCTCCCCTCTTCTCTAGGGGTGGATGTGGCAAAGATCGGCTGCACTGCAGTAGGCCGAATCCTGGGTCCCGTCGGCGCCAGTGCCCGCGCCTTCGGGACCCGCTGTCCTTCCCCCGGAAACCTGAACTCAAGTCTGTCTCCGAACCGTTCCGACTGGTGTATGGTACCATCGTCACTGTGATAATAATGTACAGTTTTGGTCGGGTGGATGTCGTAATATTTCCTTTTGTTATGCACTTCTAGCTCGGAGTCAATCTCGTTGTTCGATGATGGAATGTCATCATTAATTGATCTTGATTCTCTTACGACGAAATCAGAAGATCTAGCTACAACGACGTGGTCGCTGGTGGTGACGTCATGAATTATGTCTTCATCGTATTTCACACTGGGCTCTATTCTGTAGGGAAGGTCTTGCACCGTGCTGGTCTGCAGCACGATGTTGTGCGTGGACGTGTCGATGGTGCCCGACTTTGGTGACAGTTGGGATATTGTGTACGTTTCTTCATAACCTGAAAAACAGGAATTAAAATTTAAGTCCATAGTTGTAAAACGTGGAAATTATTTTTTCTATTATTTATTAGTGAAGGTTAATGAAGAAGAAAATGTAACATACAACAGATCATTCATAGTTCCGCATGCGGAACGCTACAGCGGCCGTGTAGTTTTAGGTGGACTCTGACTCTGTAGATCGGCGGCCGGCGCGTCGTCCCGTGCACAGGATTGTAAATGGTCCACTATATAAAACCAACGACAACTGGACGGCTGGCGCAGCGTCCTACATACAAGACTCTGGTCGATCTGGCCAAATTCGGCCATATATAGTCCTACATGCAGGACACTAAATCATGGCTGAACCGTGTATGTCTTGTTATTCATGGTGGTGGTCGCGCCGACATGACGGTACTAGGTACTTATCCAGTACCATTTACGCGCAACTTTTCCAGTGCGGCGTGACTGTGTATGTCTCACCCAAAATGGTGTGGACAGGGCTTATTAGAACATAAACATTTTTATAAGATACAATGTACAGACGTGTCTCGGATTTTCCAAGCAAATTATTATCTGCCCATTGTTGCATTCCGGTGCACTCTACTGCGTCCTAACTCCTAACATGAAGGTTTACGACAAACTGGTGCGGTGTCGGTCGGGGAATCTTCGTAAGGTTGTCAGGTAAATGTAATTCGTTGAATTTCCACACATACGTTGGCGATTTTATTTATTTATTTTAATTTCACACGAGTTGTTTGTATCTGTTTCCTTTATTTTCCTATACCTACTTGAGTTTAAAACCGGCCCGGCAACTTCGATACGACTCAAAATGAGGATCTATGAAAGTGTACCCGATGTCAGTCATAACGGACATATGTGTAAAGACATAATATAATGACCTTAATACCTACTTTATACATGCGATATAGTCCACAGATATACGGGAGATACTAACAAACGATACACTTTACTAGTTCTTCAAAAGTTCTTGAACGACATTGAAGCCAGTGAAATTACTGGCCATTGTGCGACTTAATAACTCATGTCTCGCTGTGATGAGCGCAATTCAGTGCCCTGCAGTGCTTTGAAATTGATAATTCTGTGTTCTTGTTTCGTCATTCAAGTTAATGAATCATCTATACTAATAATAAAGCTGTAGAGTTTGATTGTTTGTTTGTTTGTTTGTTTGTTTGAACGCGCTAATCTCAGGAACTACTGGTTTGAATTGAAAAATTCTTTTTGTGTTGGATAGTCCATTTATCAAGGAAGGCTTTAGGATATATAACATTATGCTGCGACCATTAGAAGCGAAGCATCAGTGAAAAATGTTGCAAAAATGGGGAAAATTATTCATATTTGAAGGCTTCCGTTGCTAAGCTACCCAAATAATATTATTTGAAGGCTTCCGTTGCTAAGCTATCCAAATCTATGCTAATATTATAAAGCTGTAGAGTTTGATTGTTTGTTTGATCACGTGGGCGGAGCCGCGAGCAAAAGCTAGTAATTAATAAAACTTTCCAAATAAAATCGTTTTTAATCTCAAAATGTCAACCTTTGACAGCCTCGGTGGTGCAGCGGGCGAGTAACCGGCTGTGAAGCGAGAGGCCGCGGGTTCGATCCCGTAACGAGACAAATGTTTGTGTGATCCACATTGATTTGTTTCGGGGTCTAGGTGTTGTGAGACCGAAAGTCTCTCGTAGTGCCTGTTCCCCCGACACAATACTCGTATCTTACAGTGGGGTCAGGACTATGTATGTGACTGTTGGGTGTATTTATTTATTTATTTTCCAATTCAATCCCAAAGTGGATACCGTACACAAATGTTCCACTGATCGATTCACATACCTTCACGCTCTCGGTGGAGCGGAGCTAAGACGCTGAGAAAGCGTTATTATCAAAACAACACGCTGCGTACACACTGCACTATTCGTGATCACTGTACCGGAAACTTCAGCATCGATTCAACATCGGTTAGTTCCTCGCCACAGTACGACTGAACTGACGCTAACGGCCTTCAGTCTGTCACATAACTACATACAAAAAGGTTTTAGTGTTCACACGTAACCGAAGAATCATCACGGAATTCAAGATTTTTTTAAACAACAGAACGACAAGACAGTTAGGAAAAAGTGGCCAAACTATGGCACTGCACTGAGCTTATCAGTTCCGTCGTGTTGTGTGGTGAGGCAGCCTTATTGATGATCTTCCGTTTTAATTTTTTTGTCAAATATTGAAAATGGAACATCGTCGGCGTCTAACGAAATTCATTTCATACATTACAAGCATACACTTACCACATTCATACATCATACAGTGTATGCATCTATGCATGTATGCATCTTGGCCAGATAATTTATTTTATCAGGATAAGTCCTTGTACAGTCTCTTCTATCTCTTTTAATCACATTAGCACATTAAATACCTTTTGTTATTTAGAATCGTTGTAATATCTGTTTGAACTGACAGTGTCACGTAACATGTTAACATTTTACCATTGTCTCACAGAAACTCAAGGTAAAGTAGCGGCTCGCTGTTGTGTTTCTAACCGTGAGTGAGATTTCCGGAGGCTCAATTCCCCCTCCCCTTCCCAATACTTATTATATGAAGGTGAGCCTATCGCCTCACCGGGCACAATTCCAGACTCCGGACCGATATTGAGCACCGGGTAGAAACCCAATAACACATTTACTCTACCCGAGCCCTTTTTTTCTTTTTTATTTGGTGCTTGCTGTAAGCCTGCCGCTAGTCGGCTGAATACAGCTTCACCGGACTTTCGGGTGAGCGCTTTAGGCGCTCTCAACCCTTAAATTTAAGTGACCACGCTTAGGGCACCCCCTGTGGGGTACGAACCTCGGCTCAGGATGGTCACTGGGAGAGGAAGACCCGAGACCTCAGCACAGCAGACCTCAGTACCGCGTACGCAATACAACTGTGCTACCAAGGCAGGCGTTAACAGAGTTAAACTGTCAGTTGCAACTGAATGTGTATCACTGGATAGAACAAGTTCGTCAGAGATATCTCAGATCGCGGATGCAGTGTAGTGAAAGTAACCAACATTATTTTGCGACCGCTTTGCGCCGCACCAAGTCGCGCAACTACCTGACTTAGAAACGAGTACTCGTGTGTTCGACTCTCGGAATGAGATTGATGTTTATGTGACCGATTACTCTTGTTTGTGATTTCTACAATTCAGGGCTACGATAACTTTATACAACACACGTAATTTAAACTTTCGGTGCACAATCATGAGTATAATAAGTTTGAAGGCTTTGTCTATATTGTATATTTCTGTCTGAGGCATCACAACTCCTAAAAGCGTGGACAATTTCAATGCTATTTGTTTTCTTTAAATGCTGTTTCTTTTCTAGATGTTTCCTAATTATGTTTAACGATACGTTAAATTATTTAGAAAATGGATCATTTTCTAATTAATATTGGACATTTGAACTTAAAAATGTATAATATGTATGTAGGGAAAAATATACTGCTTTCTCATTTGAAATATATGAATAAATTTTGATAATAATTATTATATAATTTCAAGAAGGTTTGCGGTCTTGCGGTCCTATAACACTCAGACCCGAAGGCCGAAACAAGTATTTGTGGTTCATACCAACGTTTGTCTCGTTACGAGAATCGAACCCACGGCCTCTCGCTTCACAGCCAGGCACTCAACCAAAACGTCTAATTAATGTTGATCAAGTTATACCGCAATGTTGTGAACAAAGCACTTTCATTTTATTCTGGTGTCGTTATCTTTGTACTTTACGTGTAAAACAATGGTGACTGTAGAAACGCGCCGTTCTCCTCTCTTTGGCCGACATTAATTTTGGAATTCATTGTACATACGTGGTGTTAGTGACGCGTGTAGATATTGTCTAAGTCAGGTGACTAACACTTACGTAAGTTCTTCACCAAGTACGATACTGTGCATTTCGTGATAGAAAGACCTAATCACATTTGACCCGACCCGGCTATCGAACCCAAGACCTCAGCACAGCAGTCGTACCGCGTACGCAATATAACTGAGTCACCCAGGCAGTACTGATTATTATTTCGAAAAAAAAATTTTCTATGCTGTATGACGCAAGGGGCAAGACACTGGTAAGCACCAAGCCTGCTCATAACCAGAAGCAACACCACACAAAACCTTGACCTTGCATGGCCCTGAAATACGTTATTTTTACTAAAAGGGTCAAAAACTCATAGTTACACTATGAATAGTAAAATTATACATTTTATAAAACTGCATATTTCTGTGTACAATCTAAAAACATGTGAACACAATATGCATAAAGAAGAGACTGTTAAACATAATGTTTACGCGAATATTACATATTGATATAAAACTAATTTTATCGAGGTTTTATATTTAAATATGGTCCCGACGTTTCGAAACCTCTTCACCCTTCGTGGTCACTGTATGGACAGTCCACCCTGTAACCACTAAGTTTTATTTCAACTATTATACACTCCCACAAAACAGAAAAAAGAGAAATATTATGAAGTGGTCTTAAGATAAAGTACTTATTGATTAATTAAGAATATTTTTTCAAAATTGCATTGTTTATTGTTTATTAATTTAAGGTTCTGGAATGGAGGCCACGTACTGGCAAGCGCAGCGTTGGACGTCCACCTACAAGGTGGACAGACGACCTGATAAAGATCGCAGGAAGTCGCTGGATGGAGGCCGCTTCCAACAGGTCGGTCTGGAAATCTTTGGGTGAGGCCTATGTTCAGCAGTGGACGTCTTGTGGCTGAAGATGATGATGATGATTGTTTATTGAAGACACTCGTCGACGTTTACGTTTTATAACGCCCAGTAATTTCATTGGCTTCAACGTCCTTCAAACCGAAACACAACAATGCTGCGCGGTGGTCCTAACACAGACGGCCTCTCCAATAGAAGGAACCAAATACTTAATATAACATAAGCTAATTCCTGGATCTGATAAGGGTAAGTAGAGACGGAAGTAATGCATCCATGACCCACGTTTTGCTGAACTTATTTCTAATGTAGTAAAAGGTGGTGAGCCATACATAAAATCCGATCATAATTAATATTGTTGATATAACATTTATAATATTGATTACAGGGTTTGAGGATCGAACCCTAGTATTCATCAATTTCACAGCTCTAAAACACTGCCACTAGACCATAAGCTCTCAACTTATTTATTAAATGACAATTTTGTTGCAACTTTTGATCTTGGGTTTGACAAAATAGTTTGAATTAATCCCACATCCATAAAATTAAATTCATCTAATAGCAGTTTTCGTTCATTTTTATTCCGAACACATTCCATCAGCAAATGTTGAATATCTTCTGAGATATTACATAGTGTCCAGTGCTTAATTGAAACACTACTAACTACCTACTTTATAAATCGCGTACACAGAAAAAGACAAAAGAGTAAGTATAAAGTATCTCATAGTGTCCAATAATTTCAATAAAGAAGAGTAAATCTTAAATCAATGCCTATAACTTTCTATTTCTACAAAACTGGTCACACAACAGACAAACGAACACACTAACTCCCCGAAAACTGATCGTGACCCATTATCCACGGACCCAATATTCCTCAGTTTTGTGTTTAGTAAATATCCAACCGGTGTGGCGCGGTGAGCCGGCTCGCGAGTCCAAGGACACGCGGTCATTTGCCCGTCATTACACTTTTTCTATACACAACAATCTTTGGTCAGTTTTTATTAGAATCGAGATTCGTTTCTTTTTCGTTTGGTCAAGAAATTGAGCAGTAAAAAATATGTAAGCGGAATAAAAGATTTAGAATTTTTATTTTACAACGAAAAGTGATATCATTGAGGAAGTTCTTGGTTAATATTTGTTTGTGTGATCCAGTAATAATCACAAGTCCTTCGTAGTTCCTGATACCCACGATACAGGAGAACGTAGTGTGGGGTTAACACTATGTGTGTGACTGTTAGATATAATTTCATTTCTGTTTTCTTTTATTATTAGATTTTTATTCTGTCAAATCAATCATGCACAAGCTAGTTTTCTTATATCTCACAACCCAGTTATTGTTACGTGCCTATCTTGGCATTGTAAAATTACTGCACTGCACTGCATCTGATGTCGATCGTCGAAAGATGCCAACGGTCGCCAGGGTTATGGCAGTCGGCATTCATTATAAATGTTGTTGTGTATATATAAACTTCAAATTATTGGTGATTTGGGAATTTTTGAACTGTTTTTTTATAGCTTAGAGTAAGTGACCCCCGCCGCTCATGTACACCCACAATCCACAAGAAAAATCATGGGCGTGTTGTCGATCTTATAGGAAATGTATAATTAAAGGATTGGAAAGGGGAAAGGGATTTGGTTCTCCGGATATCTCACTAATCCTACTTAACGCAGCACCAAACCGCCACTTTACGTCGGTTTTCTGCGACACACTGGTAATGACCCCGTCGAGCCAGCCCATTTTACTGTAGACAAACTGTCTACAACGTGGCTCTACCACTCAAAGACTGTTTTATAGTCCACTAGCAAACCGATATCAATATATCCTTGTGTCTCTAAACCAATGAGATTGATAATCGATGGTAATTAATCACACCGGCCCATGACCACACATAACGTCAGAGAAATCGGTGGGCAAACTTCAAGTATAGTACCGGGGACTAGGAGGGGAGTTATGTTTTTGGTGCCCAGCTTTCACTGACAGTACGAAATCTTACGGCAAAGCCAGTTCACGTCGCCGTCGCATTCCGTCGTTAGTGATAAGCAGGTTAGACCGGGGTATTCGTACTGTAGATAAATCTGTCTACAGCGAGGTTCTACAACTACCGGAAACGTTGATAGTTTTTTATATTTATGAAATTGCAAGACAGTTGAGTTGCTGACTGAAAACTGAAAAACAGACTTCGAAAAATAACACTGAAAAGTCAAAAATAAAAATTTTGCCTGTGTTGCCGCCGGTCAATTGCTATTTTTACTTATCAGTGTTATTTTTTTGTAGTCGATTTTAAAGTTTTGTTAAATGTGTATGTAAACTCCAACTCAAATCACAATCGCGACTACTGACCTGTAGACGGTTGAAGAGACTCTTTTTTACCCCGTACTCCATTAGATCTTAACCAAATTTATATGGGACTACATCACAGCTAAACTCTTTCGAATATTTTTTTCCGTTAAAATCTGTCCATTACATAAAAAAAATAAAAATGTTCTCGCCAAATTGTCAATTTCCTCCTTTTTTGAATTTGGTTAATAAGAGTTAATTATACGTTCCTTGCAAGTCTGTACAAGTAGATATTACCAAAGGTGTAGCAAGAGGAGCAATGAGTGTAGCTGCATTGTAGCGATTTGTACCTACCCACTTACTTACTTCCTTTAATGATAAGCCTGTATGTATAGAATATAGAAAATGTATGAAACTCACCGTTAGCAACATGTATGAACATCATAAGGCACACGACGCCTAAACACCTTCGCGACCGCCATTTTACTCTCACGGCGGCCATTTCGTTTTGGCGGGAAACTCTCGTATTCACTGTCCATCCGTCCCGCAATAATCACATTATAACACTTGATGTTTTTATAGTTCTAGGCATTTTTTTTTTGTATCACATTTGGCACGGCTTCTAATTATAAGTACCTGTAAGAAAAAGAAATATAGTTAAATGGTGTTAAATTAAATTACGACTATTTTTCCTGATGAATAACTTTTTTGATTGAAAAGCTTTGGGTCACCTGATGGTAAGTGATCTCCACCGCCCATGTACGCCCACAATACTAGAAGAATCATAGGCGTGTTGCCGATCTTAAAGGGAAGGGATAATTAAAGAATTGGGAAGGGGAGGGGGATTTGCCCCTCTTTATATCCCACTCACCGTACAAAACGCAATGACCCGGTCGCGTCGGCCCATTTATGCTGTACACAAAACTGTCTACACTCAAACCTGTTATCTGACGGTAAGTGATCTCCACATGAGCGCATTACCAGCCTTAAGGGAAGGGATAATTGAGAGTTTGGGGGAGGGTAAATCACAACGCGAACGTATTACCATTATAATACGTTCGCGTTGTGTTAATTTTACTAGTTGACAACAACCAGCTAGTAAAGGCGAGACGCAACTCGTCTCGTCATTCAAGCTAATAGAAAAAGAAATTCGCGCGAAAAGAGTAGTAGGTCTACCATCTACAGTCCAGGGCCCCCATCTACAGGGTCTACCATCTAAAGTTCGGAAGATCCATAAAGTAGCCTTTACAATAATAATAATTTTGATATAAATTAGTACAAATAAGATGAATTTGTAAGTAAAAGCGTAATACACAGATTTTTTTTGATCTTTCCTATTTATTGTTGTTCGTAGAATGTTTATCATATATGTCAGTCATAAAAAAAAATTAAAAAGTACCAAAAAACCTCCAACATAACGTTGCAATAAAAATAAAAAATACCCCTCTTTATAATTTTTATTTACCCACACTCATAATTTTATCATAGTATTTTACATTACAACAATTAATATTGTGACCGATATTCTATTTTATGTCTACGTTTCCTAACCTCGTATCGTTTTATAGCATAAGCCCTCTACCAATAACTTCGGGCATACAAGCGTATAAGGTTATGTTATGTTACGCATTAAGTACTGTTACATTCAATGGTTCTCAAATAAGCCCTCTATTCCACATAACAATATAGCAGACAATGTGTGTCAATCGGACTCTCTCTTGAATAACAACCATGTAACAGTGCCGCGGACACCGCAGCTTATTTGGCACAAGTGTTGTGGCATGGCATGTCACTGACATCTATGCCAGACGTGCCAGACCTTACTGGACATTTTTTTACTAACTCATAACAGTGTTGCTTGGTGTTAATACCGACAAGCTTTTTTATGAAACAGAGGGCAACAGAGCAAGCTGTTTTAAACTGCAAGTTTATTTTTATTCGGCGAAAAAAGGAGTTTTCATTTCGACGAGTATTTTTTTGTGTACTTAGAAATAGCTCAAAGTTTTATTTATATTCCAAAAAGAAATTCCAGCCATTAGGTAGTGAAATCAGGGATGAAGGACTATTTTATGCAGATATTCAATTTTGCATATCCTCTTAATAAAAATACGGTTTTTCTAATAATATCAATGAGTAATAAATTCAGATAGCGGCGACTAAACTTATGTTTTTTTTTTACTTTTTAGCTATTTTTATCTGTTTTACTTTTAATCTATTGCTACTTTTACCATATTCGGCGTTATTTTTTGTGTTCTTGATTTTTGTGGATTTTTTTATGCAACGTAGTGATTGTGACCACCTAAAGAGAGTAAGACTTTTGTAAGTGGCAGCTTCATTTTGCATTTCATACGGTGAGCAAGATTTTCGAAGCCCAAAACCACCCGTCCCCCTTCCGATTCCAGTTTGACACAGACCATCAATAAACTTATTGCTTGTCCGTAGTCGCTGGTTTTTTTTTGACTGCACTCCGCTTATCCAGTGTCGTGCAGTCACTTTTCTGTACTTAGATGAAAAAACATGACTCGTATGATTTCTTACGTTTACGCGATGGTAGGTACTCATTGAAATAAAACTAAACGGATTTTATCGCGATACCCCACCGGACTCCCCACTCCGTAACCACGAAAAAAACGCGATAAAATCCATTTAAATTTGTTTTATTTCAATGACTCGTACAGTATTGTGAGTGCTTATGGACGAAGAAGATTAATGACCACCGATGCACCACCATCGTTATTTCCATACACAAACTCATGGCTGTATCCCAGAAAGTTTGCTGCACCCATTAGTTCACCGATTCACATCATTGTTTACCTATACGGAACTATATTACGGTATTGTTTTTGTGTTCAATATGTTTCTAGAGACATGTTACATCATTACATATATCCCACTCATTCACCTCACTGTTCGAAACCAAACATTAATACCACTTCGTCAGTTTTGTGTAGGACACGAACACTCAACAAATCTCTTTTATTTTATGGAACCCTACATTAAATGAGCAAACATATCAGACTCATTAAATCTGTATGAGTTCATTTTCAATGTGGTCGGATAGTTTCTGAATTTGATCAGACATTCGCCGCAATTCATTGACAAATGTAACTAATTTGCGGAATCCAAGTGACTCTACCACTTTAATAATTTTCTCATACTTTTTTTTATTGTCCGCATAGACAAACGAGCAGGCGGCCCGTCTGATGGTAAGCGGTTACCGCCGCCTAGACTTCAGCAATGCCAGAGCCGTATACTTTACAACTTTCTTTGGCATCTTTTCGAAGATCATGTTTTACACATCTTATCTTCGATAAAATCAATCCACCACAAACCCTGTGCAATCAACGATTCCGAACGCGTGCGAGCGACCGCAACAGTAGCGGATCTGCGTTTGGTCAAACATTGGTGTATTGGTGCCGGCCGCCAATGTTTGCGGTGCGACCCACATATTTCCGCAACACTAATCATACGTTTAAAATTCTCGCCGTGTACTGCTTGTATTGTATTTAGCACCCGATAACCATTAAAAGAATACCGTGTGCTAGTTTCTACCTAATGAATAAAATGGTATAACATTTTGCAGATGACGCAACAGGTGATGGAAGGACACCTGATTGGTAGCGACAACATACACATGGCGAAAACTTAACAGTAGTTCGTTCCGGCGAGTTGTTCCGGGGTTATTTGATTTTATATGAATGGTTAATTGGCAACCTAGTGTCGAAGTTTTCAACAGCCGACCAAGCTGGGACCGACTCTTTACGTGCCCTCTGAAGCACGAAAACGCTTAGTTGAAATACCATTAAGCGGCCACCCATCCATGAACTGACCGCACCAAAGCTTCCTTAACTCGGTAATCGTTTAGGTGGCGATCCGTTCCGGCTTTAGCCCATGGATATCCAGTTAAGCAGACTGATATTCTTCTGACGACCGCCGAGGAATGTAACATCTCTTGTTGGTTGACGTGGACGAGCACTTACCACCAGCTGCAGTGTAGTCACTTTATTATAGGAAGCTTCTGAACCCCTAAATATGCGAGTCATAAAAGAGTCCGTGCAGGGACGGTTCCAACAACTAGGTAACCGTTTTTTAATCGGTATACCAGCATAGGTACTAAGCAGCAATCGCTCCGGTGCACTGGGATAGCAAGTCGATGAGTCTGACTTAACCATTCAGGATGATTGATGATCATTCGTTTTCTTTGAAACTAGGCAGGTCGCTTTAAAGAGGATTTTCCTCACAAAATAATTGTTAATCATCCACTGACCTCTTAAGCAACCATGACACAATTCTTAGCATATCCGAGTGCCCCTGTCAGTAAAAGTGGTACAAAAACATTCGTCGCGTCCGCCATTGCGAAACAGCGTGAATCCCCCACGTCGCGACTCGCGGGAGGTGACGCACGGAAGGCGATACAAATGACAGAGGTGCTTGTGTAACATGCTTGCAAGACATCCTGCTGACTCGTGAATCATATCTATTTGACAATCGTAGCGCGCCGTGTGAGAGAGTCATGTATTGGTTCAATGTCATATTTTCTGTTCTCTCAGTTCCGTGAATAGTTAAGATCTTAATAATAATAATAATGATTAGTAGACTCGTAACTCTCAACACACTTCAAAGTTATTGTTGGGCGTTAGAAGTCAACAACAAAACAAAGTTAAGTAAAGATCGTTAAAAGTTTTCATTTATGATGCCTACTCGAGATTTATCTCTCGATCAATTTCATGAAGTGGAGTCGATACAACTTCAATCCATAATGCAAACCTGACAAGGAAATGAAATGTACAAGTCACTACAATTCATTTCGGTCCACTGCCTCACAAAAGAATATCAAGATTTGGACAAAAACTAAACAACATAAAATTCAAGTCATTCTACCTTCCTGAGTTACGTGTCTACTGTACAGTACCTATCTACTAAAGGCGAGAGAAGAACTCTTACGATAAGATATTTGTATTTATGTAGGTCACACCAGACTTTAGAAAATAAGTAGGTATGTACCGTCATCAAAGATAGTCATAAAAATAGTTTAGCAACATTAATATGCAACTAGGTGAAATGAGTAATATGAAAGGGCTTCTTGAACATATTAGAAAACTGGTTTTCAAAAATCTTCTATTTGATACTAAACGTAGTGGCTAGGTGCTTGACCACGATATGAATTTACGCTAAAAAAACAAATTGTAGTTGGAATAAGAACGCTTGTACCAGATCCCGCACACAGTCAAAAAATGCTGAAGATCACTACGGTGGATGCTCAAGATTAGGCGAAGTGAAGCGTCTAAATGGGATCCTGGAACTAAATCGGGAAAACGCCAGGCAGAAAGAAGATAAGTCCAGGAATAAAATTCCAGATTATTGAAAATAATGGCAGACAAAGATATCGGGGAGGTGGTTACCGAGATTTTGGGGTGAACCACCGCCTTGTTACGCTCATATTGCAGGGATAAACCAACGCATCGCCATACTTTACTGGACTCGATATCCGCAACACTGGATGCCACAATGTATTACGGTTTCTTACAATACAACCGCCGTTTTGTAACTTTGTTCCACTAAGCAACGTTGGCTACATTGTGTTAATAGAATGAATTGCAAACACAACAATATCAACTCTTCTCAGTGGAGATACATGTCTAAAGACTGTTTCTGACCTTTCCTATTCTTAAAAGGAAGCGACATGAAAAATGAATACTAATACTACTACAAACTTGCATGTCTTGTATCTTTGCTTACCCCTTCGGAGATACAGGCGTGAGCCTGTACATGTATTTATGTTAAACTAGTATCTCCTTTGGAACAGTCAATAGCCTAAATCCAATAAAATTGCACAGACTGGTTTTAGAATTGTCATCAGTGTGACGCACATTACTCAAAGGTCTATAGTCAACCGAATATGATGTGTGGCGAGTACATAAGAGGCATAACATCCGTGTAACGGTGGTTAAGGCCGGGCTCGGCAGTTGGGGTCGCGCGACCCACATAGTAACGCATAGACACAGTTTTACCGGCATGCGTGGACTGACGACTTGTGATGCGCAGAGCGAATGTAAAGACGATACGGAGAAAGAACCATGTGTGATTTTTGGAACGTAAAACTTAAATACACACTGGCTTGGAATTAAACCCAAGACCACAAGGTTTCATCGTCTAAGTACACTACCAATGACCAATGAGCCGATAAAAATTATTGGAAAGTAAGTAAGGATTGTCAAGGGGAAACGGGTTCCATCTCGTCAATAGCTTATATTTTGACATTTAATATAAACTGTTTGGAATGAATGACGACACGAGCAAGTCGCTCGCTTGATAGTAAGCGCCACGCCTGCCAAAAAAAGAAGCAACACCACACAGGCTTTAAATTACAAAGCACTGCATGACAGAGGATTGTGGTCGTCACCAGAGACAAGATATTAAGTCTCAACGGAAACAGGGGTATCACAAACTAGCTATTAAAGGTGTGTAACGCGGTTTAATGGATAACGGAACACAACATAACTAAGTAAGAATATAAATGGGTGACGCAAAACTATAAATTTAGCATTTTATACATTTGAATAAAAACAACCGTTTGATGTGTGAATGACCTTCAACGGTTACCATATTGGGGCGAGATGTTTCTTCGTAATCGGATATCCTTGTTGTGTATAAGATGTAGCCTCAAGGAGTATGTACAATCTCAAGCTTTATGTAAATGACTTAGAACAATCGATCATTATTCAATATAATAAAATATAACCATACCAGTATTTAAAAACAAACAAAATAAACACATGCATCAATGAACAATAACAAACGGATTAATATAATTTGTGTCAAGCAATGAAAGTGAATATGACCTGATCTTTATCATATTTTATGGCCCCTGTTATGCAACTCCTATAATACACTTTAAATCTCAATTTGTGTGTTTACAGTAGCAATAACAGCACGCAGAATTACAAAGAAAATACTATATGCCACTACACTGTCCTCGTTCAGAGAAAAAAAAATATTAAGCCTCATAACAGCCAGTAATCTCATTGCCTTCAAAGTCGTTCAAAGTTCTTTGATAAATAAACAGTAAGTAAGTTCATGACCCATAAGCTAATTTACCATTTTCAGCCTCAAATGGCTAATGCTTCTTCACACTCCGAAGAGGGAAGTCGCAAATCGAGGGGCATGCGACAAGATAAGTGGATAACCAATGCAGGTACAAGGATACAAGTATGAACCCCTATACCCGCCCATACCAACCAACTAGGCATGTCGCAAGCACCTAGGGAGAACCAGATATACACTGGCTGATCCTGGAACACAAGATGTGTGGGTCACTATAGTAGGTTTTAACACCACGTGTACGGTGATCGTTGTGCGGGCAGATATGAATATTCTACTACCAGCAAAACTGTGTGTGCACTAAACCATGGTAGAATCGGATAGCGGTTGACGGATAGCGGAGACCATGGATCATGCAACGTTATTGCTAATATGGTAGCAACTGACACACAATAGCAAAATGCTATAATGTAACACGATGTTTGCTCACAAACCATTGCAGGTCCATGGAATGACATACTATTTTATTGATGTGGGTCGCATAACAACTAGTCGTATATGTAGATATACGAGGTTCGTACAGTTATATAGCTGTATATGCTGGAACTGGTTATACCACAACATTCTATAAATTCGTTAAAACCACAGATCTCGGATAATATAATAGATTGCGTATGATAAACTACATCGCGTACCGAGATTCCGCGCAACGCCATGACAAACTCAGTCGACAGAGTGCCATACAGATTGTAGTAATTACGTGATTTATTGTTGTCCGTGGTCTATGGTCAGATGTTTATTGTTCATACATTGTTGGCGTTAACTCCATTGAAAACTAGTATCGTAAAACAAAACGAAGCAAGTTAAGAGACATATTCTCAATTAAAAAATGATAGATTCTCAATTCGACGCATTTATGATTTTTTTCGGATGTTTACCTATAAATCAATGATTATGAGGATCAGAAAAATATATATAGACAATGATTGTATTCTAAAAGGCTGCTCTGCTGGGTACGGGCCTCCTCTACTTAATGAGAGGGGTCAGACCTTAGTCCAGCACGCTGGCCTAATTGCAGGTGGGCAGACTTCACATACCATCGTAATTCTTATGGAGAAATTCTCAGGTAAGCAGGTTTCGTGACGATGGAACACCGTTAAAGTATGTTATAACGAACAATGAATATATACACGCAACTTAGATAAATCAGAGGGTCTTGGGGCTGGTTTTGAACAGGTGCCTTTCGTCTCGACAGTGTGTTCCACTCCCCACTGAGCTATCCCTGCTGAACCTGTCTATTAATATTGATTTGTTATGACTCTTTATGGACATACATACATAGACTCACGCCTGTTTCCCATAGGGGTAGGCAGAGACAACGGACTTCCACCTGCTACGATCTCTTTGGCATACTTCACTCTCATTATATTCTTCATGCATGCACGTCGGTTTAGGGTACCTGGCCTTTCTAGAGAATATCTCCGACTTGATCTAAGAAAGTTCACCGAGACCTTCCCCTCCCAACTGCACCATTCACACTCGCCGTGTATATTAGTTGTATATATAGTGGGAAAAACAATTATTTCGCAACTCACAACTCACACGACAATAACCATTCATAGTTCCGTTTGTTGATAACAGAACCATTAACCAACCCACATGTCATGAAAATATGACGTTACGAAAGTGAGATCGTTGGGGTGTACAATACGGGAAATGATTCTAAATAATTTCCCGCATTGTACAAATCTTTATCAGGTCGTCTGTCCACCTTGTAGGTGGACGTCCCACGCTGCGCTTGCCAGTCCGTGGCCTCCATTCCAGAACAGTCAGCAGGAAGTCGCTGTATGCAGGCTGCTTCCAACAGGTCGGTCTGGAAATCTTTTGGGGAGGCCTATGTTCAGCAGTGGACGTCTTGTGGCTGATGATGATAATGATTGTACAAATCTTATCTCACCAAAATATGTATCTGCCTAGTTTAGTACGGTACTGACATTTGCGAACAAGAAATTCTAATAACTTGATGTTATTGTCGCTTACTGGTGCTAAAATCAAATTAATGATCCTTCTGACGTCACACAATATTATTGTTTATTCTGGCACGACATAGTGACTACGCTGGCAGAGACGTTGCGTGCCTCGACCGTCGCCAGAATTTTACCGGTTATCGTACAACGTTTATGATCTCTAGTGTTCCAATAATATTGGTACCAATGCATTATTTTTAGCCGTTCTTCAATGCATGTAGGGCGCGCCAAACCGCCGGTCACTTAGGAACTTGTTTACGTACACTAAGGGCCTATATACACACATACCTCAATGTGCAAATGCATAAATCATTTTTTTATAGCATAGGCCGGCAAACGAGCAAGTGAGTCACCTGATGGTAAGTGATCTCCACCGCTCATGTACGCCCACCACCATAAGAATCATGGGCGCGTTGCCGTCCTTAAAGGAAAGTGATAATTAGGGATTGGGAAGGGGAGGGGATTTGGGTTTCCGGATATCTCACTCACCGTACGAAACGCAGCAGCAAGCCGCTACTTTAGGCAGTCATTAAGCGAAGTCAGAGACACTGACCATTCGATATAGAAAAGAACTATTAGATGATGTATAAATACCTATATTTTGGTGATGGAGGATTAATCGCAATTACAAAAATAAATATAACCACCGGGAAGTGATAGTCACTACTTTGTATAAAGTAAGTAAGGATACACACAGACTGGTTTCGAACAATTCATCATATTGATACATCTACCACATTGGTGTAAACTGACGCTAAATGCCGTGTGTACACCCCCTTGTCTCCAGCGATGAGGTCAGCGGGACAACCAACCGGTTTTACGTAACTCCCGGCTTTTGGGTCACTGGTACCTGCCCAGTACGCGATGCCCTCATACTTTTCAACAATTTAACCCATTACCTATATTTGTTTATTTTTTACGTTCTTACTTAGCTTTCAATGACATTTTACTTATTACCTGTTTCTTGAGAATAAGGTATTTGACTAGTATATTTTTATTATTTTAACCAATAAATTACGCTTCCCGAAATCTATTATCGAATTCCATAAATCAAGTAAAAAATAAATAAGTTAGAAGCCATTATATCTGCTGGAAAGGGTGGTTGTCAAAAGGCGGAAGAAGGATGGACGACATGGCACGTTACGTCACAAGGCAGGTTACGCTATTGCGATGCACGCGTGCGAGAAAGATAGTGAGATTGTCTCACTAAAGCCCATCTTTGCTCATACCAATATTTAAAACATGAACTGCAACTTCATTTTGTACTGAATTTAAATTGTGAATAATAATAAAAATACACACCTAGTGGTTATTTATTTACTTTTTGGTGACGTATCCGCATAAGCCCGAATATTTAAAACTAGCTTTTGCTCGCGGCTCCGCCCGCGTGATCAAACAAACAAACAAACGATCAAACTCTACAGCTTTATAATATTAGTATAGATTTGGGTAGCTTAGCAACGGAAGCCTTCAAATAATATTATTTGGGTAGCTTAGCAACGGAAGCCTTCAAATATGAATAATTTTCCCCGTTTTTGCAACATTTTTCACTGATGCTTCGCTTCTAATGGTCGCAGCGTAATGTTATATAGCTTAAAGCCTTCCTCGATAAATGGACTATCCAACACAAAAAGAATTTTACAATTCGAACCAGTAGTTCCTGAGATTAGCGCGTTCAAACAAACAAACAAACAATCAAACTCTACAGCTTTATAATATTAGTATAGATTGAAACGCGGTAATAATCCCACTACAACATAGCCATACGTTACTAGAGCGCTAAATGTACGTGACCGTAAAGTTATAACTTTGACGTTAATACCGATAGAAAACAGTATGTGCTTTTTTATTAGGGGAGGATTGAGACTTTCATTTTTAATTAATCTACAAGTAGTGATAGTTCGGGGAGAGGTACAAAGTGTCGGGTCGAAAGTCGCAAGAGCACCTATAACTTAATTAAATTACGTGTGTATTAAATGTTATTTATAGCTTGCTTTAACGGTGAAGGAAACATCGTGAGGAAGCCTGCATACCTACGAAGATTTCTAAATGAATTTCGAAGGTATGTGAAGTCAGCCGACCGCCACTGCACTAAACCCTAACCCGTCTTATTCAATAGAGCCCGTGCCCAGCACTGGAACGTCTCTGTTAAACAGTTAATATTATTTTGATTGTTAATTAATAATGTACTATGGTTTATTATCTTTACGATTACCATTTTAGAAAAGCACGTAAGCAAACTTAACTGAGTGATTGAGGGTTGCTTTCTTAGAAGGGTTGTCTTGATTTATTTGGATGCAAATACGCAATAACTTTTCAACACAAATCAAGTTAAAATTGAGATATTGAATTTATTTTCCTATTTCCTATTTTTATCAAATCCTCAGATTCGTAATCACATGTGTACTCACACACGTGTATACAATAGCATGTGTAACACTCTCCGCCTTCCCGAGTAAGCCACGAGCCCCCAAGTACTCATTCGAGCGGAACAGACAACGGGACCGAGTCTGCACAGCCGACTGCCCATACACACGCGGCTACCAGCGTGAACATACAGTTACAAATTGTTAACGCCAATTCAAGCGGCACGTTCCGCGCTCCAATGCAGTGGTGTTTTTATTCATTAATCTCTTATGCAGTAGACATTGTCTAATTTAAATAAAGCTTTCTAAGTATACTCAAAATTGAGGGGTGCGAGGATTTTGTCATAGCAGCGATCAGCAAACGAGCAATTGGGTCACCTAATGGTAAATGATCTACACGGCCTATCGATACCTATAATACCAGAATAATCACAATTGCGTTGCCGACCTTTAAGGCATAGAATGGAGTTTGGGAATTGGGCTTTATTTGGACCTTTGAAAATCTCACTTACCGTACGAAACGCACGGGCTGTCACTTCACATGGGTTTTCCTTGAGACAGTGGCAATAATAACCCGATCGGACCATTCATATCATTCGCTGCACATAGTTTTGTCTACAGCATGAATGGGCCAGTTCGCCCGCGTCATTACCACTGTCTCACAGAATACCAAAGTAAAGTATAGGTAAAGTAGTGCTGCCGTGTTTCGTACGGTGAGTAATGATTCTTTTGGTGATGTGGGCGTACATGGGCCGTGGAGAGCACTTGTGGACAAAACTTTGGACAATGTTGCTCTACCAATAACAACAAACATAAAGAGAGAAATTAAGATTAGATGAAGCATACTATAGTTTAAATATCTATGAAGTTCAGTGATAATCGGAATAATAGTAATTATGATATTCTCACCCTTATGGTAAAGATGTAATTAATAGTTGTGATACCATAACTCTCGTGAAGAGATGTAATTAGTTTTATTTTTATCCGAGCACGGCAAAGCGTTTGCACTATATCTAATGGTAAGCGTAGTGCAGTCCAAAAAACCAGTGACCACCGTCAAACAATGAGTTTATCAGTGGTCATCAGAGACATACTGATATACTGTAATTTTTATTACGAATTAATGCGTATGAGTAAGTATGAGTAGTTTTTAAAATAGTTTGAATTAAACACGCGTCCTGATTAGAAAGTTCGTTTCGTTTTAAATCCTGCGGCGCTTTCTGAATTTTACTATCTCGTTTTTGTATTATTGAAGCTTATCCGGGCCGAGTAAATATTTTTCTTTCATGTTCTAATGCTAAAATGTTACAGTCCCTGTCAATTCGTTTCATAACATAACAGCCGGACAGATGTAAATTCTCCTTGGCACTATCAATTCTGATGCTTATATGCAATTAACGAACTTAATTAATAAGTGTTAGTCATAGTTTCTACCGCTATCACACAGATAGATCGCAAGTCTTTTGAACCCATCCATCAATGAAAAAATCAAAAACGTAACAAAAAGCGGTAAAATAGTTTCGGCTAGTGACGTCATTTGCGGCGAAAGCCTTTCCTTTATTGTTACAAACTGTTTGCTGTATATCTTATGATGATTACGCAATATTATATAATACAAAAATGTCCAAACAATCGTTTAAAAAATAAAAATTTCTCCAATTAACCGAATTGTGAAACACGCGACGGCATTCAATATGTAGGACGTGTTACCAATCACTTTTAATTTCGTACGAAATTCAATTTTGAGCAATGAATTTAACTAGTCCTATAAATAGACCTAAAAGAAGTGAAAACATACGTAAGAAAACTAATGTTCTCGACGCACTCTACCACACAATGCGCTTAAGGCGCAAAATCAAAATCTTTATTCCTCATGTAGGCTAAGAAAGCGCTTATGACAGGTCAAATACAGAACATTTGTCATTAATAAGATTAACTTAAAATTATGGAACTTTGGAATAACCGCCGCGCTATAGGCTGGCAGGAAAAGGCACACCAACAAGCATGGGACGAGGGAGGGGATCCTTAAATGTAGGGATTTACGGAATAGGAGGATATACAAATCGGGACAATGGCAGGAAGGAGTAGGGTAAATTAACAATTAAAATTAACAAGTGGGTTGAATATGTAGCCAGGATGTCGGATGGGAGATGGACGCGGAAACTGACGTATTGGTCGGGCCCCAGTGGAAGTAGAGCGAGAGGTCAACCAAAGGAACACTGGGCTGACGATGTCACAGGGATAGCTGGAGAATATTGGATATTTAATTTAGTTCATTCCTTTAATGTTACATAGAGGTTAAGGGAATTAAAGGCTTTATTTTATAAATAGACCTAGTCATATAGAGTAAATGCAAGCCAACTTCAGGCCAATCACAAGACTAAAAGCTTCTCTACACAATAGCCCATCCCGGTGGGCCACTATGATGGACCATCATGTAGAGAACGTAATGGCGTGTAGTGGCTTATGGCGCGTGCGATGACAGCGTGGCTTTGGTGTCGGTTCTCCGATCTTTCTTTCATTTGGTAAAACTAATACCCCACTGCGAGTGAGACAAGGGCAGTTGGAAGAAGAAGAATAACATTAAATTCCAATAGTCATACTGTGACAATCCAACTTCTTTTATAGGTTTCTTCGCTAATCAAAGTCTCCATACGGAATAACTTCAGCGAAGTTCGTAGTATTCTATTCTATTCTTTATTAGATTATGGCTCCAGGGACATTCGATGATTTTGCCAATGTCTACTATTATAAAATAAATCAGCTTCCGTGCTGTAACGGGTGAGTAGCTCTGAAACGAGAGGTCGTGGGTTCGATTCCCGCTCCGAGACAAATGTTTGTGTGATCCACAAATATTTGTTTCGGGTTTGGGTGTTGTGAGACCGAAAGTCTCTCGTAGTTCCCGATACCCACGACACAAGACTCGTATCTTACTGTGGGGTCAGGACTGTGTGTGTGATTGTTGGGTGTATTAATTTATATAATTACTAAAAATGTAGATCAAAACACAAACATCTTTCAATATTCAAATCCAAAAATAATCAAGATCGTAGTAGTAGTAGCTACACAGTAACTAAGAAACAGAACAAGTTAGATGGTCATCTGCACTGCTAGCTATCGAACTGTAAGACATGCATTTCACGGATTGAAGTACGTTGAAGTTCCTGTAGCTTGTGGAACAGAATATAAACACTACGTTCTAGTAGCATAGTCTTCCAGAAAAGTTCTGACAAGTCGCCCACAAAATAATCCGTCCCATAAAATAATCAGGTATTTAAATAACCGCAAACTATCTATTTTTTGCTTCACTCAGTGATATCAAATTTATATACCTACTCCAAGTTTCCTAACATAACGGTGGAAACCACTTCAAAATCCGTTTTACATTCATAATGAATAATCTAACAGATATACAAGTTTTAACTTATCTTTACACTCTTTACTTTCTCTGAATACACTCAAAAAATGGCGAGATAAATAAATATGTATATGTGATACCTCACTACTCCAATGTCCTACCCGTAAAGTAAAAAAATAAATGGATTCAGTAATTCCAAACTACGAATTATAATTAAAACAAAGTACTCACTGTTCAAAAAGGGTTAATGAGTTGTTCAAACACAACCTAGAATAAAAATCGCAAAAAAGATCGCACACTGTTTTCTTCTACATGAACAAACTTTCACATTTTATACCCAGTCACTTGCATACGCACACGCGATTTCTTTTCAAACAAAACTTTACAGCTATTTTTTTAACAAACAAACACTATGTATTTCGCCTAAAAACTCTACTCATCAGATTTTAAAATTTATTTTTATTTTTAATTCACTCGAAAACTCCGCCATTCAGTTCAAACATGCGCGCGCAGAAACGTCTGTGTTCAACTGCCGGCCGCCGCGTCGCAGTAAAATCTATCAAATTCGTGTGCGAGAGCGAGGTGGCAAATGTATTTCATGTGATATAAAAAGAGACAGGTATAGGGTGTTACGTAGCGGTAATTTTTTTTTTCTCCTTTCCCGCGTCAACTTTCTAATATCATCAAGATGCTCGATGTTTTGGTATTTGGATGATAATAATTTTTGAAGAACTTCTAATACGTTTTATATCTAAATGTTTTCGTATTGTCTCTACAATATACTTATTATATTTTAAGTGTTTATTATCATTTACTAATCATTTTCGTATTCTCATAGGTATTCATTTAATTTTCAAAAATGTCATGATTCATAAAAGTATTCTACATCTTTGCTATAATCAGCTAAATATTAATTTCGAATTGATACGACATGGCTCGTTGGTCTAGGGGTATGATTCTCGCTTCGGGTGCGAGAGGTCCCGGGTTCAAATCCCGGACGAGCCCACGTGGAATATTATTCTTTTGGATTTTTTATGTAAACCTACAAGCTAAAATTTTCAGGTCGCATTTTGATAACCTTTTTGTAAAGAAAGTATTATTTTTTATATCACTCAAGCGGCAACAGTATGTAATCAAAACAATTTAGCTAATAGTTGGACTAGATGGCGTTAATTCTACATCATTTTATTGCTTTTAGGGCAGGGCAGCTTCTAACGGCCATTGTTATATTTTACTAAAGTAACCTTTGCTAACGGCTAAATAAAATGGTAAGTACATCCATAGAACATGGATTTAAACTATTAGGCGTTCATCAATTTAGCCGGTATTATATCCGACAGGTGGTTCGACAGTTGTCAATTGCCATTTGCCACTTCTCGGCACTAGGGTAGCACGGTCGCACGATACATCGAATGATTTAGTATACAGGAAAGAAAAGAAAAAATGTTAAGTAAATCGCATTCGTTTTTGTAACACAATTTCAATGCTGGTGGTAGGAACGAATTCATATGCGCCCGGATAGCGACCACCGTGTTGATGTTAAAACCTGCAATAGCCACCCGCGTACCTTGTGTGGATCGCGTTCCAGGATCAGTTATTGTAGTGATTTGGTGGTTGGTTGGGACGAGCCTATGCTCGATGGACGAGGATACAAGGATTTAACCCTATGGTTACATCCTTGTATCCCTGTGCTGACATTGGACATCTGTCTACCATTCCATCAGTATTTTCTTAAGACGTTGTCACGTTCAACTATCGTCAGTAAACCGACTTTACAGACAACCAATTTTTTTATCCCGGGGCTAATCTGGTGATTGTGTTAGATTCATTTTCTTCTATAGTGCAAACTATATGCGAAGTTCTTCTTACTGTATTTTGTTGCCAATACAGATACAAATTACAGTGGAACTTGGTTAAGTGGGACCTGGATAAGTGAGAAACCTCCATAACTGGAACTCATGCTGAGGTCCCAACACTTTGGCACTGAATTACCTCTGTTAGTGGGACGAGGTAAACCTCTATATCTGGGATTTGTTCTTTCGATTTATCATCATAGATAACATTGTTTGTTTACTCATTCTTATTCTACCCACAAATTCCACACGTAATTCCAAGTAAGTTTTGAGCTTCAATTACCTTCAGTTTTAGTTTCGCTTTACTATCATACAGATGTTTATTTGAAAAATGTCAAAACGAAAGCTACAATCGTTATCATTACGTGAAAAACTGAAGTTAATATCCGTTTATGAAAGTGGGAAGACACGCGAAGAAGTTTGTGCCGAATTTAATTTGCCAAAATCTACTCTTTGTAGAATAATTCAGAGTAAACATAAAATTGAACCACAATGTTCTGAAAGACAAGGAAAACTAAAACGTGTACGTTTATCAGAATATCCTGAACTTGAACAGTGTTTGCTAACATGGGTTAAGCAACTTCGTAACAAAAACGTTCCGGTATGTGGACCGATGATTAAAGAAAAGGCACAACATTTCGCGCGAAGGCTCGATATTCATAATTTTTGTAGCAGCAATGGTTGGATGGAAGGGTTTAAGAAAAGAAACGGTATAGTTTTGAAACTTTGCACAGTTATTTTGAAATGTCATCAATTGGTGACCAAAACATATTTGATAAAATTTATAATATCGAAAAACATCTGATGGCTGATGCTTCCAAACGACAAACTAAAATGACAGATTTTTATAATTGATACATTCTGTTTTGTTGATTACATTTGTATGATTACCTTTAAGTACATAATATTTTTTTTATTAAAACTCATTTACATACATAACACGTTACTTTATTTAATGATCGCACCTGTACAACTGAAATAACCTGTATAAATGAGACAGATATTTATTTTGTACCTGTATATCTGAGACACTGGGTAAGTGGAATACCTCTATAAGTGAAACGACATTGCAGGTCCCTTGATGTCTCACTTAACCAGGTTTCACTGTATTTATGTATACACGATAATTATTATAATGAACTTTTAATATATGGATATTATTGTTGCATTTGAATTACCGATATTTTATATTGATAATTTCGATGTATCGAACAAACCGATACACCGCACAGTACTGATAGTACTGTATGGTACATGATGCATCCCTATTTAGTTCTCGCGGCTCGCAGCCACTCTCGCAGCTTTTGTGTCGAAAACTTACCAAGTTTGTTTACTTTTTTGAGACTTTTTTAAAACTAGTTTTATGTATGTGAAGTATAGAATTGTAATTTGCATCTGTATTGGTGTGTTCGTATAGGAGAAGTTGTTTAAAACTTAATGAGTGTGATCTCTATCCTCATTTTACGGTAAAAATGTCAGGGTCCAGTACTTCTCATAGTGCACCTGCAGTAACTTCTGTGAACGACGTCAGTGCTTTATTTCAAACAGAAAAAAAATATGAAGAACTAAATGTTATTGGAACAGGTATAATTACTATGAAAATTCATAATTAGATAACCTTTTAATACCATGCGCCGGTAACTGCCGAACTCGCGCATTTTCTTGTTTACGTGCAGGTGTCAATACTAGTGTTTTTTATTTTCAAATTTAGAATGTTAAACGATAATAAGTAGTGACATGGCTGTGTCGTGATGATTAAAGCTTGCGCTTCGGCAATCCTGATTTCAATTCGAGACAAAGGTGCTAATAAATAATGTTTTCTCCTACCTGCCTAAAACTCGCATTGGGGAGCTTGCGCTTCGGCAATCCTGATTTCAATTCGAGACAAAGGTGCTAATAAATAATGTTTTCTCCTACCTGCCTAAAACTCGCATTGGGGTCGGCGAAAAATGCTTTTGACACATGTTACAAAAAGATTAAGCTTGCAGTTTTAAGACCGGCTGCCTCTATGACGTCAACCCCTCCTGGGAGAAAACACACTCAGCCCAAAACAAATATTTGTGGATTACACAAACTTTTGTCTCAGCACAGGAACCGAACCCGCGGCCTCTCAATCGGCTCACATCGGCTACATGCCCACTATTAAATAAATGATAACTACATCAATAAAAAAATAGGTCTGACAGTATTGTAATGAAAATAATAATAATAATATTTATTTGGGCATTAAACAGTACATACATAATATAAATAGTGCCTGATGTCCTCGCTAGGTTACACAGTAAAATAAATTGTTTGATGGGATTTGTCCGAGTACAGTCCCTTAAAAATTTTATGAATTAATTTAATTGGCAAATTCAATAAACTATAATGTGACGTGATGACACAATGCAAAAATTTTATTACTTAAGGTATTGTACAAGAAGATACTGACTAGCATTTACTAGTACCTTCAGTTACTAGTGTCATATTGACTGCACTAGAATGTGTCCTGCTTCTGGGTGTGATGTCCGTAGTGTGGGCTGAATGGTGGAGTGTCTTGTATGTAGATTTCTACAGTTCATCACAGTGTTGTGGCCTGGCTCTAAGGTCTGCAACATGTTCATATTTCTTCTACTATGAGAGAGGTCATAGGCGGTTGAGATATAAGGAGAGAAACACTTATTATCAGATGACCCACTTACTTCTATGCTCATCTGTGGTATGAAGTGATATCTATTTGTATTCAATTAAGCATGTAAAAATTTTAATACAAATTTTATTTTGCTAAATTCTTTAACTTAAATCAATAATTAATTTAGAGTTTTATTTTGCTTAATCGTACATTGGTAATAAGACTATTTTACTTAATGTGTGTATTTTTTTGTTATTGCGTATTTGGATCCATTTGTTGTAACTAAAAATTATAATTTCAAAGCTACTTTCTTCATCTTCATATTTGATCGCTAGATATTATTGCAGGTGCATACGGCACAGTGTACAAAGCTAGAGACCTTCACAATGCAGGCCAGATTGTGGCCATGAAGAAGGTTAGAGTGCCACTCACTGAGGACGGCATCCCACTGTCCACGGTGAGAGAAATTGCGTTGTTGAGGCAGCTTGAAGCACATAGACACCCTAATATTGTCAGGTAAGCAAATACAAGCAGCTTAGCTTGGATGATGACATTAAAGAACTCTTATTGGGTACAAACTGTTTGATTTGATTGCACTCCCTTAGGGGTGGAATTTTTTACTAGTCTGTCTCTGGGGTTGATGTTATTAGTGTTTGTAATAACCTATTGATAAGCGAATTATTTTTACTTGCAGACTTCTGGATGTATGCCATGGAGGGCAGTCAATGGATCGCGATCAGCAGCTGGTGCTGTTCCTGGTGTTTGAGCATGTGGAACAAGACCTTGACTCATTCCTCAGCAGGGCTGCAGGACCTCTGTCTGAGAGTAGGATCAGGGTAGGTGCCTCTGTTGTGATTATACATTATTCTAAATCAAATTAATCACTCTCTTACTGTTGTGTGATGGATTGTTTTCCAGTGCATGTCTTGGGACATCCTGTCGGGAATAGATTTTCTACACTCACACCGCATCGTTCACCGCGATCTGAAGCCACACAATCTGCTGGTCACCTCCGCTGGTAGGGTGAAGCTCGCAGACTTCGGACTCGCAAAGACTTATGATACAGAGATGAAGCTCACCAGTGTGGTATGTACTGCATGTGATTGTAGTATAGACATTTTAATATATCCAACAGACATAAAATCATAAAATGAAAAATGATACCAACAATTTTACAATAAATCACATTTACCCATTTCATTCACTATCTACACTCATGAATCTCCAACATGATATAAAAAGACAATTTTTTTAGGAAATTCCGTCCAATAAGTGTAAGATATAGAAATAACATTTGTGGAACTTCCTTACGACTTGTAGATCAAACATTTCAGGGAAAATCCAGATATGCGTCTCCTTTTAAATGATGTAGCCTAGTAAATTAGATAACAATTATTACTCACGAAAGTAAAGAATGTTAACATGTTATGTTAAAATGTTATTTTTGGTCCTTCAAGCCGGATAACTGATAGGTATTTACAGTAGAGCATGTACGCTACTCAGACTTTGTCGCCTACACTTCGCTCTTTTGCATCCTTTGAAACCAATATTCTTTTTACATAAACCCAATGTTTTTGTCTTTCAGAGGAATCGTTTCCCTTGTTACGGTCGAGTACAGAGCATTAACAGTGTATGTAATGTATATTTAGTGGTGTTGTGTTGTTGCTGTGTGGGGTCAGGTGGTGACGCTGTGGTACCGGCCGCCGGAGGTGCTGCTGGGCGTGTCGTACAACACGGCGGTGGACGTGTGGTCGTGCGGGTGCGTGCTGGCGCAGCTCCACACGCGCCACGCGCTGCTGCCCGGCACCGGCGACAACGACCAGCTGCACCGCATCTTCAGGTCATCTTCCGGTCAAAATGCAGTCAAAGTCCGATCAAAGTCCAATCAAAGTCCGTTCGAAGTCCTATCAAACTCCTGTCAAAGTGCAGTAAAAGTTCGATCAAAGTCCGGTTAAAGCCCTTTCAAAGTTCAAAAGTTTCAAAAGTTCAGTCAAAATCCGGTCAAGTCCTGTCAAAGTCCGGTCAAAGTCATGTCAAAGTGCGGTTGAAGTCCTATCAAACTCCTGTCAAAGTCCGGTTAACGTCCGATCAAAGTCCGGTTAAAGCCCCTTCAAAGTCCGGTCAAGTCCTGTCAAAGTCCGATCAAAGTCCTGTCAAAGTCCAGACAAAGTCCGATCCAAGCCGACTGGTCACTGTGTGACGCCACCTGGGACTTAGAAATTATCGAAGTTCCAGAAGAAGAACGAATCGGTTCAACCTCCCATAATAAGTTATCACTTCAAAAAATTGTATCAGATTTTATCGCGAATTTTTATTTTAATTTTGTTTTTTTTTTCTTTAGGCTAATCGGTCGTCCGTCTCGAGAACAGTGGCCTGAGAATGTCTCCATCATGATCGACAGCTTCCCGGACTACCAGCCACAGGACCTGGCCGACATCATACCCAGAATAAACCCACACGCGTTGGACTTAATCAAGGTATGAAATATTCATTCATCAAAATCTGGTCCGCTGTTGTGTTCTTATCCGCTGGTGGGAGTATAAATATCTGACCGGATAGCGACCACCGTACACTGGTGCTAAAACCTGCCATAGTGGCCCACCTTGTGTGGGTCGCGTTCCAGGGTCAGCCAATGTATATCCGGTTCTCCCCAGGGGGCTTGCCCCCTGATCCTACCCCTTTTTCCTTCCACTCCCCCTTGGCCCTTTGGCAGGCCGGCATGATCTTACCGACCTACAATGGACACATTGTTTATAGTTGATCAATACTATTCTTGGATTGCGCTACACTTACCATCAGGTGTAGCGTAGTCACTTTGCCGAGCATGGATAAAAAAAGAAATCTTTTCTCGATATTATTACAAATAAGGGATGAATACCAAAGACCCAAAGACATTTCAACCGTCCAATGCCTCTAGCCCCGTGTTTCCCAACGTGGGGCCCACGCCCCACAGGGGGGGCAATTTGATAGTTAAGGGGGGCAATTTAAAAATGGACTCGACACGACTTTAACCCTTTCGCTTTGGGTTATTTAAATGCAATGCTAGATATCGCTCACAAATTTAGCAAAAAAATGTTAAGGTGGGGCATGGCCTAAAAAGGGTTGAGAAACACTGCTCTAGCCTGTGTATTAGGCTAAGGTTAGGAAGGCACTCTGGATTATGTAAAAAAAACGGTGAAAAGTACTAAACCAATAAATTACCAATATAGCAGTAGTGCTCTAGCAGAGTAATAGGAGTAACGGAAATATAAAAAAATATAGAATTTAACCTACTTAAACCTAATGAATTTAACAGAATAAAATCAATATTTCAATTTTGCATATCCTTTAAGGTCGGCAACGCACCCATGATTCTTCTGGTATTGTAAGCGTACATAAGTAGTGGAGATCACTTACCATCAGGTGACCCATGTGCTCGTTTGCCGGCCTATGCTATAAAAAAAATTGTATCCATTTACAGATAACATTATATCCATATTTCTCAGGGCATGCTGGTATTCGACCCGTCGAAGCGACTCACTGCGATGGACTGCCTGGAACATCCGTACTTCACCGAAGAACCCCTCACCTAGTCAATGTGAATCATTACCTAATTATTTGTTATCTTTACGCCAATATTACACATTGAAATAACACTAATATGAACGCATTGTATCGCGGTTTATTTTTACTTTTGGTACCGATGTTTCGAAAGCTTTTAGTCTTCGGGGTCTCTGGGCGGACTCCGTGATAAAATCTGTTTATATTAGTTTTATTTCAATGTTAATCACTATGTCTCATATTTTTTTATCCGAGCACGGCAAAGTGACTGCACTACACCTGATGGTAAGCGCAATGCAGTCCACAAAACCAGCGACCACCGACAAACAATGAATATATCGGTGGTCACCAGAATCAAGTCAGCCTGTATAAATACTTCTTCACACTCCGAAGAGAGAAGCAAATCGTGGGGCCTGCGACAGGACAGGCGGATGACCTATGCAGGCACAGGGATACAAGGATGTACCCCTATACCCGCCCCAACCAACTATAAAGTCATGTCGCAAGCCCCGCGGGAGAACTGGATATACACTGGCTGATCCTAGAACGCGATCCACACAAGGCGTGTGGGTCACTATGGCAGGTTTTAACACCTTGTGTACGGTGGTCGCTATCCGGGTGATGAATATCCTATATTCCTCTCACCTGCCTTTATAGTACATAGCTATGACGTGTTGTATTGATCTGTATGGAAATCAAGTGTACCATACTTACAACCAAGAGTGACGTCATCGTGATGCACGTACTCGTACATTGTACTGTACGCTTCTCCGCGTTACGATAAATGTCCGTACGCGATATAAGTACAATCCTCCCTTCATTCCACCTGCCCTTATCCCACGTGTGGGGTGGCGCAACACGCTTTTTAACATACAGAAAGATTTGGCTTGTAATTTTTACAACCGACCCCTGCATGATGTCTACCCCTCTGGGGAGGAAAGGCAGCGGCTTGGCTGTGCCCCTGGCATTGCCGATGTCCACGAGCGGCGGTGACCGCTTACGACCAGGCGGGCCGCTTGCTCGTCTGCCTATCAAGGCAATAAAAAAAAAAAAAGGAAACACCCAGACCCGAAACTATTTTTTTTGTGATCACACAAACATTTGTCTCGGTGCGGGATCGAACCCACAGCCTCTCGCTTCACAGCCGGCTACTCTCCCAGTGCGCTTTGGAGGATGTCTAATATGATATCTGTAATCTGGAGTAAGGCGAAAAACCCCTATTTTGTATTATCTTACATACTGATTCTTTATAAGGTATTTTTGTCACTTTATTTGCTCTTTTGCAGAATAGTACATAACATGCAAGGCCTTATATAGACGGTCCTCTAAGTTCCGTATAAAATGATTGTTCCTTATTACTTGCATTTTAATTACGTTAGCTAGTTGATTAAGGATGGAAATAAATATTTTTCGACCAATTTACACGAATAAGTACATGTTTATAAAGTTAAGACCGCAGATCGCAACAACTACTAGTTTCTATCTCTTTTCCGGTAAAACCACGCTGTAGACAGATGTCTACATGAATGGATCGGCTCGACCGGGTTAATACCAATGTCATACAGAAGACCGATGTGAAATGGCAGCTTGCTTTGGCGTTTCATACGATATATCGTCGGGGATAGTGCAAATCCGCGTATCTAGCATTGGATAATTCCGCGTATCTGCATTAGATCAAATGTTACATGGGAAGGTTAAAAAATTTTATATTTTCTTATTTTAAGGGCAATTGGACTCATTTTTACATAGAGAGTAATAATTGATGGGTTCTATGTATTCTTAATGTAGATTATCCGTTAAATTAATTAAATAAATGTGAATTGCCCGCAAAATTCAAAATTGGCTACATTTGTCAGATACGCGGAATTATCCAATGCTAGATACGCGGATTTGCACTATCCCCGACGATATGAGATTGTTGTAGGGCCAAATTCCTGCGAGCAACATGTGTTAAGGTTTATGCGTTGGGGTTTATATTTAGCTTGTAAGTTAACTGTGCGGCTGACAATACACTGTTATTAATGATTTTAGTTAGGTATTTTTGTTTGTTATAAGTGTAATTAATGATTATATTTTGATAATTTTGATGTTTGTAGACGGATGAAAGAATGCTGCGACTGTCTGTCAGTGTTGCTTAGAGTGAACGATGGGTCGATGAAATGTGACTACGACTGCCAAAATACGCGAAATTTCACTTGGACGGCCTTGTGGCCATTCATCTTGATACCTTCACCGATACCTTCCCATCCCAAGGGTGGAGGGTTATGCCGGACGCACTGGTCTTCATAGTTCACCTCCGAATTATAGATCGGAACCCTAACCAAATCCTATGCTGGTATATCAACTAAAAACCCCGCGGTGGCCTCCTTCGATGCTAGTGGGATAGTTAATTGAAATTGGTAGACATTATGAGGTTTAGCATCTTATAACTTGGGCTTACGAACATAGTGCAATGGCATGCAGTACTTTTGAATAGGGTACTTCCCTATGTTTAATTTTATATGTAAATTATTTTTTATGCTACACAAAATATGAAATAAAAAAAATGACCCGGCATTTATGTTTTTAAATATCACTATGAGCAAAGGTGGGCGCGTAGTGGGGACAGCACTCTATCTCCCTCGCACGCGTACACCGTAGTGGCCATTTTGCATGGTGACATCAAGGTTTGCGTCGTTTGTCATTTGACAAGTACCTCTTCCATCAGATTTGAATGGCGTCTCACTTATTTAGTTTTGGACGGATTCTTATTGCAATATGTGTTTTTTTTCTCCTGTGTTTTATTTTGATATGTGTGAAACGAGTCACTGTATCGTGTAATGCGTGTTTGTGGGGTGAGCTAACCGGTGGAGGGTGGGGCCTCGCTATTTGATACGAGTTGCAATATGTGTTGGGTAGTGTAACATACTTAAATAATTATAAGCCAACTACCCTATTTAAAGCTGTCTGTTTAAGCGTGTCGCTCATTGTCGTGTGAATAAGACGAATTTACCAGTGTAGTCACGTTGGCATCGTGCTAGGAGAGGAGCAAATTAACTCGCGTTTCATAACCACCGAATTATATTAGATATTTACTATGCAGATCACTGTTTCCCAACGTGGGGCCCACGCCCTACAGGGGGCAATTTGGTAGTTAATGGGGGCAATTTAAAAATGGACTCGACACGAATTTAACCTTATCGCTTTTGGTTATTTAAATGCAATGCTAGATATTGGTGACAAATTTAACAAAAAAATGTTAAGGTGGGGCATGGCCTAAAAAAGGTTGGGAAACACTGATGCAGATAGTCATAATGACTAATGAGTCAGTCATGTCTCGTTGATGTATTTAAGAAATAAAAAAAATCTGCGGTCATTTAGTGGAGCCGCGATAAAGCAATGTGATTATAATTCATACGGTTCTATTTGTTTGTAGTTTCGTAATATACTATTTTTTATTAAAACATTGTTTTATTTCATTCCTTTTGTTGACTTTGTGATAATATACGTGATTTTTTATTTGTTATTGATGAAATGTTTCCAAGGTTTAAGTTAGTACTATTGTATATTGAAATTTGTAATACATCAGATATACCGTGCCTAAATAAAAACAAATATGGACATGACAGTTTTACTACATGGCAGGTCCGATATATGAAGTTATCTGGATTGGTTACATCCCTTTGTCTATTTCTGCCTAATAATAAAGGCAATAAAAAAGCTGGCCATTGTTAGAATTTAACATCACATATATCTCGGGGTGAGCACTGTCCAGTGCCATGCAGTGCTTTGTAATATGTTTCTGAGTGGTTTTGCTTTTGTATATGGACACTGGACAGGTGTGGCGCTTACCATCAGAGCAGTTCGTTTCGTCATTCAGGCTTATATATGAGTATGATTGTTGAGTCCGCATGCAGTGTGATATCATAATAAAACATATCTATTAAATTCAACATTTTTATTATTATAATCAGACAAAATATATTATTTTACATTTTTAAATACAAAATCAGCTAATTATTTTTATACAGCTTATTTTTGCACGATGATATTTATTGATATAATTTTAATTCAAACCTTCAATTTTATTTCTCTTTTAGAGCCTCAGAAATAATCTTATAAATAAACTAATTACGTAGTATGCCCGTTTTCACCAAATTTTTCGTAACTCAGACGACATCTAATTAGCAAAAAATTAAGCAGTGCGACAACACTGACGTCACAATAGGCTCTTTGTGAAATGATGTGACCGATAATAATCTATGGCGTCTTTTTTTAACACGACTCGCACCGCTGTGACGCTTGTTTGGCGTTAAGGGTCCTCATAAGTTAAGAGAAAGTTTGTGAAAACTGATTCAAGCATACTTAAAATTATATCGATAAATATCATTTTTGGCACCAAAAGGCGCCATCACAGCCTATATACAGAGACAATATGTTCCGAGTTTCCTATATTCATGCCCTTTTTCTCATTCTGTTCGCGGTACAGCCGTGATAGGAGATGTGCGTGCAGGTCTGTAACAGAAAAATATTTTATTTATTTAAGGATCACCAACATGACATACAATAACATTAGTAATAATACATTAATCAATAACATTTATAGTCACAATTATAGGCGACCACGGCATGCATTAGAATAAAGCGATATTACTCTATAAATATTAAATATTACTTTATCCCGTTCTATTCTCAAACTTAGCAATTGGAGAGAAAGAAGGTTGCATGTTTGGGAAATATCTTTTGAGTACAGGAACAAGGTGAGGGGAATTGAGATATACCGAAATACTTTAAATTGAAATCTATGTAAAACTCCTCCACCATCCTCCGAAGCGAGATATTATTATTTCCTTCTACTCTTGTTCCACGTTCCGTTATCCCAAGCGCAGTGGGGTCGGCGCAATATATTTTTAACACAACTTACAGAGATTTGGCTTGAAGTTTTTACGACCGACCACCTGCCTGACATCAATACCTCTGGATTATCATTTGCTTCGACTAAGAAACCTATTTCTAAGGAGAGTCAGATCCACTAAAATGACCAACTATTACAATTTACTCGGTGCTATTCCTAGGGAGAGTTTTAACAAGAAGTCAGTCTTCCGAACATCTTTCTCCCGATGCAATGTCTCTGGTCAACATTACCTATATTTAGATTTCACCGTATTAACTATCTGGTGCAGTGAACTAACGCTGCCATGACCTAGCACAATTTGGAAGTCTTGCTTCAAACTAAGTCATCATACTTTAAGCTGTGAACGGCCCACAGTTTATTTGATGTTTATATAAAAATAAAAGTCGCTACAGACACATCATTTTGTGTATAGTTTTGTCTACAGCATGTACGGGCTGCGGCCGGCTCGACCGGGTTACCATTGTCTCACAGAAAGTGACGTGAAATACCAGTTTGCTGGTGTTTCTCGTAGGGCGGCAATTATTCGGAGACCTATATCTTCTCTCTCCTTCCCATTATCTTAATTACCCCTTTCCTATAAGGTTGGCAACATGTCAACTATTCTTATCATATTGTGGATGTCCATGGACGGTGAATATCACTTACCATCAGGTGACCCACTTGTTAGTTTGCCGGCCTCTGTTACATATGTATATAAAATATAGTATAATGGTACTAACTCCTTTCACGGGGTCGAACTCAGATCCTTTCACGCACGAGAGTGGTACCGCAGCCCCCTTTGAGCACATGAAGAAGGCGTCACACTGGTAAGGGTGTGGTAACGTGCCAATGAAGTCTGGCGGACAATTTGGCATCGTCGGCTCCAGCTCTTCCAATGAATCTGTGAAAGCACTCTTGTCAACAGTCGGAGGTTCTGTAGTACGCGTTCCAACTGATCTCTCTGTAGCCGCAGCTGCTTCTGTTGAATCTGGTGCTGGAGTGGTCGATACGTCAGAAGGGCTGCTGCCTCCGAGAGTACATCCGCCTTCCGCGATCAACACGCATCTCTGTTAATTTAATAATGTATTTAAAAAACAGAAGATTATAAGGTTAACATTATTTCTGTCGCGAGCAATACATGCTTCATCTATTTACATAAGCTTAGTAGCTAAATACATAAAAGAATAGCGCTCTGCCTCTTTGGCGAGCTTACTTCACTCGCTTGGAACGTTCATATATTTTTAGTTAGTTTGTTGTTGGTAGGATATTCATATTCGCCCACCGTACACAAGGTGTTAAAACCTGCCTTATTGATCCACATGCCTTGTGTATATCCGGTTCTCCCGAGGGGCTTGCGACATGACTTGATAGTTGATTGGGGCTGGTTCTCCTGCATCGATCATCCGCCTGTCCTGTCGCAGACCCCTCGATTTGTTTCTTCTCTCCGAAGAGGTAAGAAGCATTTATACAAGCCGGCATGACTCTGGTGACCACTGATAAACTCATTGTTGGTGGTCGCTGGTTTTTTAGATTGCACTACGCTTACCATCAGGTGTAGTGCAGTCACTTTGCCGTACTCAGATAAAAAAATAAACATTTCGCTAAATAATCTTGTTACCAGTGTCGTTCCCACTATGTACCTAACCTACGTATGTCTGTGTCAGTAATAATATCCAAAAGAGGCTAAGAACTTACGTCAGCGACCGGGTCGAACTCTTGTCCATCAACGCAGAACAGCAAGAACGCATTGCCTCCCATGCACATGTAGTAAGCGTTACACATGTCGGGGTGCGGCACGTTGCCGAAGAAGCCGGGCGGGCAGATGGGTGCAGGCGTAGTCACCGGCGCCGTGGATGTAGTCTCGAACTGTGTAGTCAAGCTCTCCGTGGTGTAACCCTCGGTGCTAGCATTAGTAGTGCTCTCTTGGTCTGTAGTCGTCGGCAGTGTAGTGCTTTCTGCAGGAATATGTGTAGTGATGTCGGTTTCCTCGCTAGTTGTAGTTCCTGCTGCTTCGGTGGTCCCGTCTGAGGGAGGTCTGGTACCTCCTAGAGTGCACCCGCCTTCAGCGATCCTCACGCATCCCTAAAAATGGAACTCATTAATACAAAGTGCAGGTAGCTTAATACAGGTTAGTGCATAAAATGGGTTTAGACTTATACCACATAAATAACCCTATATAGCGACCGCTATATGACAGACGTATAAACTTTATTTAACATTATAGTGGTTTACAGAATAGCTTTGTATGAAACAACTACATTGTCATGTTTCAACGTCAATCGAGACTATAATAGTACGGCCAATACTTGCAGTAACCACCATGCTAAAAAAGTCTAGACATAATCACTGCCAAATTTAGTGGTTACCAGCTTGTTAAGTAATTAAATATTATGGGAATCGATGACCAATAGCAACTGCACTTGTGATTGCCTGGGAGAGATCCGCCACTTCACAACCACCAACCGCCACTGCTCGAAAAAAGTATCGTAATAGCCATCGATTCGCCATTCATCAGTGCTGGGCGAATTTATGAAATTTAAATTCACTGTTCAACGTCGCACAATTGTCTCGTGTTTTAATTTATGTAATAAATTGTATTATATACAATCAATAGCTATATAAATTCCGGAAGCCCAAATCCCCTCCCCTTCCCAATCCCTAATTACCCCTTTCCTTTAAGGTCGGCAACGCACCCATGATTCTTCTGGTGGTGGGCGTACATGGGCGGTGGAGATTAGTTACCATCAGGCGACCCACTTGCTCGTTTGCCGCCATTTGCTATAAAAAAATCAATAGCTAAGCCGTATGTATTTATCTTAAGGTTAGAAAACGGATATTTTGATATAAATACAAACAGAATACGGCTATGAAAATGAGTATAAAATATGACTCACTCACGCGGCTGAAGTTCGCAGTTGCGAGCTTTTGCTAGTTACAATTATTAATTTGTGTGGCATAAATATTGAACCATCTATCAGCAACGATCAGTGTAATAAGCCTCGTTATGAAATCTGATAACATAAATAATACAACTTACGTCAGTGACGGTGTCAAACTCGTAACCTTCAACACAGAAGAGCTTGATGGGTGTCCCAGCGACACACATGAAGTAAGCGTTACACATGTCGGGGTGCGGCACGTTACCGAAGAAGCCGGGCGGGCAGATGGGTGCAGGCGTAGTCACCGGCGCCGTGGATGTAGTCTCGAACTGTGTAGTCAAGCTCTCCGTGGTGTAGCCCTCGGTGCTGGTGCCAGTAGTGCTCTCTTGGTCTGTAGTCGTCGGTATTGTAGTGCTTTCTGTAGGAATGTATGTAGTGATGTCGGTTTCCTCGCTACTTGTAGTTCCTGCTATTTCCGTGGTAGAAGTATACCCCTCAGTCGGAGAATGCGTTGTTTCGGTGGTACCGCCTGAGGGAGGCCTGGTGCCTCCTAGAGTACACCCGCCTTCAGCGATCAACACACAGCCCTGCAATAATGGTAATGGTAAAGAATAGGTTGTTGGTATATTCACCGTAAATTTAAACTGTTATTTTCCTGAAGTGTACGCGGGTACTCATTCTGAGTTCTGCTGTTATTTGAAATGGAAAAAATGAAATGAAAATATTAGAACAGTGGACATTTATGAAAACTTTTGGCTTAGCACAGCCTCCCACATTATAGCAGATATTATGTCATTAATAAGTATTATGGTGTTAAAACTTATCGATAATGTAGACCTATGAGATATGAGCTTGTATTCGCGGCTTCACCCGTTTGTATGTAGTTTTTCGAGAGAAAAAGACGCATATCCAATTCGAAGTCATAGTTTATCTGTGCTAAAGTTCATTTTAATCCGTTTAATGCTTGATGGACCAACAAATATTGAAATTAACGGACTCACAGATATCCTGATTTTTACATATAAAATAATAAGTAGAATAGTGTCTACTATGTAGTAATATTATATCATTTTGATTTTTTTTTCCATACTTTTAATAGTCTCAACTGGTAATAAACTGATCACATAAATTTCTAAAAATATGTAGTAAAAATAAAAAAATAATATGCCTCGTTCTGCAATAAAATAATATATAACTGCTATAACTTACGTCAACGACCGGGTCAAACTCGAAACCCTCAACACAGAAGAGCTTTATGGGTGTCCCAGCAACACACATGTAGTAAGCGTTACACATGTCGGGGTGCGGCACGTTACCGAAGAAGCCGGGCGGGCAGATGGGTGCAGGCGTAGTCACCGGCGCCGTGGATGTAGTCTCGAACTGTGTAGTCAAGCTCTCCGTGGTATAACCCTCGGTGCTAGCACCAGTAGTGCTCTCTTGGTCTGTAGTCGTCGGCAATGTAGTGCTTTCTTCAGGAATGTGTGTAGTGATGTGGGTTGCATCGCTAGTTGTAGTTTCTGCAGTTTCCGTGGTAGAAGTATATGCCTCAGTCGAAGTGTCGGTTGTTTCGGTGGTACCGCTTGAGGGAGGGCTGGTGCCTCCTAGAGTACACCCACCTTCAGCGATCACCACGCAGGTCTGCAAGTAACAATAAGTAATTAGGAGAGGGGAGCTGACAAATCACTTTTACATTAAACATGCATTTTATGTCTGAAAATTATTTATTATATATGTCAGGCATTGTCTAGCAGGATTTGGCTGAGTCAGATCCGTTCGGCATAGATAACCGAACTAGTTATTATACAACTCATGATTTCTTTACTAGGTTGGTATTTATTAAATAAAATAAAACAATTATTAAAGTGTACCGTCCCTGAATGCCGGATAGAAGTGAAAGACTTACTACTCTCACTAGAGGGATTTAATTATATTTTATAAAAGTTTCCGGCAAAATGTTCAATTCTAACATTAGAACGCTGTTTGGTGATTACAAACGAAACCCAGTAACGATTTCGATGACAATCTGTATAAAACTACAAAGAATAATTCTGTCTCGCGTCAATATTTTAAAGAACCTAATCGGGCATCGAGTACAGGCGAAAATTTAATACTCGTAGATAAAGCTCGCTCGGGTAAGGTACACTGTTTGTGTTGCAAAATCACGGTTTTAAATATCAAAGAGCCAGACTCCTGAATTGACAATCGTCATACCCCGTTAAGCCTCAAATCTGAAATATTTGGCTCATCAGCCGAGCAACACCAGTTACCCCTAAAAAAACGTTGGTTTCAAAATCGCTGTACTAAGAGTCGTGCAGCATGACTCGCACTATGAATAACTAAAACCAGCAAAGATATAAATGTGGTAGTTCATTAAACATTTCTTTATTTCAATTAGCAACTAACTTTCGCTCGAAGTTTCGTTCGCAAGAAAGTCTATTCTGAGCCCAATGTCCTTCATAGTGATATAAAGTATCTATACAAATTTTCCCACCCGCTTTCTTTTCTTAGCCGTTTAATTTTGAAAAGCCGAAAAAAATGTATTACACGTGGATGTGCAAGAGAGACGTGAGATGTACCCAATACGTGCCCATTCATAATTAAAATATAAATGGGGCTTCATTTTGAAACCTGTTCCGGCTTTTAAAAAAACTTAACTTACATCAAGTACTGGATCAAACTCGTATCCTTCACCACAGAACAGCAGCAGTGCATTGCCTCCCGTGCACATGTAGTAGGCATTGCATAATTCCGGGTGCGGCACGTTGCCGAAGAAGCCGGGCGGGCAGATTGGCGCTGGTGTCGTCTCCGGCGCCGTAGATGTGGTCTCGAACTGTGTAGTCAAGCTCTCCGTGGTGTAGCCCTCGGTGCTTGCGGCTGTAGTGGTTTCATGATCTGTAGACGTCGGTAGTGTAGTACTATCTACAGGTCCGCCTGTAGTGGAAGCGTCTATTGTAGAAACATCCTCTTCCGTTGTGGTTTCTTGATATTCTGTAGAAGTTGATTCTGTTGTTCCTTCTGCAGGAATGTTGGTAGTGACACCTTCAGTTGTTGTTTGTTGAGTGTCTGGCACCCCGTTTTCTGTCGTATAAGTGACAGTGGTGGGACCTTCACTGGTTGTAACATCTGATTCCGTGGTAAAAGCAGTCGTGTCAACAGTCGGAGGCGCCGTTGTAATAGTAGTAGATGTGGCGTCTGGTCCTTCAGTCGTAGTAGGTATTTCTGTTGTACTGAGTGCTGGAGTGGTAGAGACGGCAGGAGGTCTCGTGCCTCCGAGAGTACATCCGCCTTCCGCGATCTCCACACATCTCTGTTAATAAAAAATAATACAATATTTATAAAATTTTACATATTATAAAATCTGACTTACAAATTTATACAAAATTTGACTTACGTCAACTACTGGATCGAACTCATGTCCATCACCGCAGAATAGCAACAACGCATTGCCTCCCATGCACATGTAGTAAGCGTTACACATGTCGGGGTGCGGCACGTTGCCGAAGAAGCCGGGCGGGCAGATGGGTGCAGGCGTAGTCACCGGCGCCGTGGATGTAGTCTCGAACTGCGTAGTTAAGCTCTCCGTGGTGTAGCCCTCGGTGCTGGTGCCAGTAGTGCTCTCTTGGTCTGTGGTCGTCGGTATTGTAGTGCTTTCTGCAGGAATATGTGTAGTGATGTCGGTTTCCTCACTAGTTGTAGTTCCTGCTGTTACCGCGGTTGATGTATACGCCTCAGTCGTAGCGTCTGTTGTTTCGGTGGTACCACCTGAGGGAGGCCTGGTGCCTCCTAGAGTACACCCACCTTCAGCGATTAGCACGCAGGTCTGAGAATAATATTGACTCTATTGATATTGGTTTTTACAAACCATTCAAAAAAAAGATTAAAGTAGTAAAACTGGGACGAGTTTACAGTTTAAGGATGACGATTTCAAAATTATTGTTAAATATGGAGATTAAGAATTGGACTCCAAATCCTACAAATGTGAAAGTTTGGATGACACTAATAAAATTATGCCTATTATGCGTACCTCACGCACTATATCGCTATTGTAGGTCGTTCGTTCATATAATAAATTCATATTAGCTGATTGTGAGGTCACAAAACCTTCTTTTTTATTTGTCTGAATAGTGAGACGAGCAAGGCGCTCGCCTAATAGCAAGTAGCACATCAGGCTATTACTACCACACCTCTGAGAACTTAGGACCACTAAGTATTGCATAATTTGCAAGGTAATGCTGCACTATGTTCGTGACTTCGAGAAATACATTTCTTCGAGAAAGACATTTAATCTCAATTGCCAGTCATTCACTGGCTTCAATGTCCTTTAAATCGGAACAGTGCAGTGATTACACACTGCTGTTTGGTGATAGAAATAGACAAAGTGTATCTACCTAGACGAAATGTCGCATACGATAGACCTGCCACATAGAAACAATATATTGATGTAATTTCTAAGTGCGATTACTCAAAAACTACGTCGTTTATGAGTTTCTTTTTCTATTACCGGTCAGATAGATATATATTATCCTAATGCCAGTTACACTTGCCCATAAAAACAAATTCTGAACTATGTAAGTAGGTAGAGTTCAAGTAGAGCCAAAAAAATCTAACGCCTGTAAAGTACTGTTCAGTTACGAACGATTTTTGTGAACAAAGCAAACAGAAACAATATTTGAATTCCCCCAATCGAATGAAACTGCTTGATCAGGGCATGTTACGTAGCACACCGCCGTCATCTTTGTCAAATTCGCCAAGCTGCGGCGATTATTATTTGACATTAACGCGATGCTTATTTTAACCACCATAATTTCAAATGTCTTGACGCGTCACCTCACGACGCCACCTCGAAACACATTAAAGAGCAGTTGTTTTTTTATATCATATGTTACCCACATACGGTATGGAGCATCCAATTAGTGTTTAGTAGCTCTTATATTGTAATTAGCCAGTAGGTACAATTTCCCACTTCAAATGAGTCCAGGCGTCTTAAAGCTCGACGCTAATGACGACCTCACGACGCGCATATGAAGTATGCTGTGGTTTGTATTGTCTTGTCTTACAAATGTTATTAATGTAATACATAAAAAGACGCATCTATTGTAAAACAAAGCATATCATTTGCTCATCCTCAATCTTTCAAGCACACCCGCAGTCCGCGTTATGGAAATAGTAAAAGAGGAACGCAGCATATAATTTGAAGTAGTACCTGCATGTAAAAATTTCGATCCGCTCTTACTTTATTTCATTATATACGGGACAAATGTACTGCCTCTTGTATTTCCTACTCAACACTTCATTCAATAAACTGTGCAGTTTAAACTGATCAGTTCGACCAACTATAGAGATTTCTCGCAGTAGGTGGCTAACATATTTTAAGTGGTATGAATATCAAATCATCTTATAACCTATATATATATTAGCCTCGTACTAATCTTTAGTGAGTACTAGAGCCACACTAAAGAAAGTTTCCTCTACAGTATCAATTGCCCGGTTCAACCGGGTTATCACTGACAAAAAACTGACGTAAAGGAGCGCCTTGCTGCTGCGTTTCTTATGAAAAGTGAGATATCCTTATTGTGCGCGTTCATGGGCAGTGGGCATCACTTACCATCAGAAAACCTACTTGCTTGGTTGCCGGATTAAGCTATTTACAAAAATAAATAGTCATTACGACTTACGTCTGCAATCGCGTCAAACTCGAAACCTTCAACACAGAAGAGTTTAATGGGGGTCCCAGCGACACACATAAAGTAAGCATTGCATAATTCAGGGTGCGGCACGTTGCCGAAGAAGCCGGGCGGGCAGATTGGAGCTGGTGCCGTCGTCTCCGGCGCCGTGGATGTAGTCTCGAACTGTGTAGTCAAGCTCTCCGTGGTGTAACCCTCGGTGCTTGCGGCTGTAGTGCTCTCATGGTCTGTAGATGTTGGCAGTGTAGTACTATCTACAGGTCCGCCTGTAGTGGAAGCGTCTGTTGAAGAAACATTCTCTTCCGTTGTAGTTTCTTGATATTCTGTAGAAGTTGATTCTGTTGTTCCTTCTGTAGGAATGCCGGTAGTGACCGCTTCGGTTGTAGTTTGTTGAGTGTCTGTCGTTGAACTGGCAGTAGTAGGACCTTCACTGGTAGAGACATCGGAATCCGTAGTTAAAACAGTCGTGTCAACAGTTGGAGTTGCCGTAGTAGATTTGGCGTCAGTAGTAGTAGATGTGCCGTCTGGTCCTTCTGTCGTCATAGGTACTTCTGTTGTACTGAGTGCTGGAGTGGTAGAGACGGCAGGAGGTCTCGTGCCTCCGAGAGTACATCCACCTTCCGCGATCTCCACACATCTCTGTTAATACAAAATAATACAATATTTATAAAATTTAACAATATTATAAAATATTGCATAAAAAAATATTCATAATTTGACTTACGTCAACTACTGGATCGAACTCATGTCCATCACCGCAGAACAGCAACAACGCATTGCCTCCCATGCACATGTAGTAAGCGTTACACATGTCGGGGTGCGGCACGTTGCCGAAGAAGCCGGGCGGGCAGATGGGTGCAGGCGTCGTCTCCGGCACGGTGGATGTAGTCTCGAATTGTGTAGTCAAGCTCTCCGTGGTGTAGCCCTCGGTGCTGGTGCCAGTAGTGCTCTCTTGGTCTGTAGTCGTCGGCAATGTAGTGCTTTCTGCAGGAATATGTGTAGTGATGTCGGTTTCCTCGCTAGTTGTAGTTCCTGCTGTTTCCGTGGTAGAAGTATACGCCTCAGTCGAAGCGTCTGTTATTTCAGTGGTACCGCCTGAGGGAGGCCTGGTGCCTCCTAGAGTACACCCACCTTCAGCAATCACCACGCATGTCTGGGAATAATATTGACTGTATTTATATCGGTTTATACAAGGTGTTGCATAAAGATGGCTAAAAAATTAAAACTGGTATGTGTATAAAGTTATAGAATGATGATTTTAGAATTATATACTGTTAAAAATAAACTTTGGAAACTGGGTGTTAAATTTTAGAGATGTGAAAGTTTGAATGTTTGTGAATTTCAATGTTTTTTAATCAATCATGCTTTAATAGCTGATCAGTTTTGAAATTTGGCACACGGATGACCTCGATTAGGACATGGCAACTTTTTACCCCGAAAAGGCCGTCCACGGGGCAGAGCCGAGAGCAATTGCTAGTTTTGCTACCTACTTCTTTGAAACGCATTAATTCTGTAGTTTTTCATGTCATATGTCTCCCACATACAGTATGGAGCATCCAACAAACAGTGCAGTTTGACAGTTCGACCAATCATAGATTTTTCTTTTCGGTGGCATGAATATCCCTCTAATCCCACTAATATTATAAACGCTACTACTAGCACTACTACTACTAACGCTACTAGTTTGTTAGTATGGATGGATGGATGTATGTTTGTTACTCTTTCACGTAAAAACTACTGAATGGATTTTAATGAAACTTTACAATAATATAGCTTACACATCAGTATAAGACATAGGCTACTTTTTACCCCGGGAAAAGCAAATCTCGCGGGCGGAGCCGCGAGCAAAAGCTAGTTTAATCATATTTCTACAACAACCCGTAGATATATTAACTAAGCTTCATACTAAGCTTAAGTGAGTGTTAGAGGCACGCTGTAGACCAGTGTTTCCCAACCTTTTTTAGGCCATGTCCCACCTTAACATTTTTTTGTTAAATTTGTCACCGATATCTATCATTGCATTTAAATAACCCAAAGCGAAAGGGTTAAAGTCGTGTCGAGTCCATTTTTAAATTGCCCCCCTTAACTATCAAATTAAAAAAAAAAGTGTGCGTCTCGGGACGCTCGACAGAAGTGATAACTTAAACTAATGTGGGTTAAAGTGAGAGCGGAGAAGTCTGCCTACTGCTGCCGTACGCGTGAGAGAAAGGGAAGCCACAGTGGCGCCGTAACGCGTTACGTTACGAAGTCCGGTCAAAGTCATGTCAAAGCCCTGTCAAATTCCGGTTAAAGTCCGGTCAAAGTCCAGTCAAAATCCGGTCAAAGCCCGGTCAAAGGCCTGGCAAAGTCCGGTCAAATACCGGTCAAAGTCCTGTCGAAATCCGGTTAAAATCCAGTCAAAACCTGTCAAAGTTTGTCAAAATCCGGTCAAAGTCCTGTCTAAATCCAGTCAAAGCCCTGTCAAAATCCGGTCACAGCCCGGTCAAAGTCCTGTCAAAGTCCGGTCAAATACCGGTCTTAGTCATGCCAAAATCCGGTTAAAGCCCTGTCAGTCGTGTCAAAATCCGGTTAAAGCCCGGTCAAAGTCCTATGAAAGTCCGGTTAAAGCCCAGTCGAAGTCCGGTCAAATACCGGTCAAAGTCCTGTCTAAATCCGGTCAAAGTCCAGTCAAAGCCCTGTCAAAATCCGGTCAAAGCCCGGTCAAAGTCCGGTCAAATACCGGTCTTAGTCCTGCCAAAATCCGGTTAGTCCTGTCAGTCGTGTCAAAATCCGGTTAAAGCCCGGTCAAAGTCCGGTCGAAGTCCGGTTAAAGCCCAGTCGAAGTCCGGTCAAAATCCGGTCAAAGTCCGCCAAAGTCCGGTCGAATACCGGTCAAAGTCCTGCCAAAATCCGGTCAAAGTCCGGTCGAAGTCCGGTTAAAGCCCTGTCGAAGTTTGTCATAATCCGGTCAAAGCCCGGCCAAATACCAGTCGAAGTCCGGTCTAAGTCCGGCCAAACACCTGTCAAAGTCCGGTCAATCTCCGGTCATAGCCCGGTCAAAGTCCGGTTAAAGTCCGGTCAAAGTCCAGTTGAAGTCCGGTCATAGTCCGGTCCAAGCTGACTGGTCACTGTGTGACGCCACCTAGGACTTCGAAATAATCGGTGTTCCAGGGAGGTCAGCTAACGCTGGCTGGTCGATGGACCGCTCGCGTTACGGAACGTTTCGGTTCACCCTCCCATAAGAAGTGATCACTTCAAAAATAATAATCAAAAATGGGCGTGGGGAAACACGTTGGGAAACACTGCTGTAGACAGTTATATCTACATCATGAGTATGCCAGCTTCACCAGGTTAATACCACTGTGTCACTGAAAACAGACGTAACCGAGCGGCTTGCTGCTGTGTTCCGTATTCTAAGCGGTCATGATGTCAACGCATCAAATACCATCAGTCAATCTACTTGCTTGGTTACCGACATATGCTATATAAACTTACGTCCGCAATCGGGTCAAACTCGAAACCTTCAACACAGAAGAGCTTAATGGGGGTCCCAGCGACACACATGAAGTAAGCATTGCACAATTCAGGGTGCGGCACGTTGCCGAAGAAGCCGGGCGGGCAGATTGGCGCTGGTGTCGTCTCCGGCGCCGTGGATGTAGTCTCAAACTGTGTAGTCAAGCTCTCCGTGGTGTAGCCTTCGGTACTTGCGGCTGTAGTGGTTTCATGGTCTGTAGACGTCGGCAGTGTAGTACTATCTACAGGTCCGCCTGTAGTGGAAGCGTCTGTTGTAGAAACATCCTCTTCCGTTGTGGTTTCTTGATATTCTGTAGAAGTTGATTCTGTTGTTCCTTCTGTAGGAATGCCGGTAGTGACCGCTTCGGTTGTAGTTTGTTGAGTGTCTGTCGTTGAACTGGCAGTAGTAGGACCTTCACTGGTAGAGACATCGGAATCCGTAGTTAAAACAGTCGTGTCAACAGTTGGAGTTGCCGTAGTAGATTCGGCGTCAGTAGTAGTAGATGAGCCGTCTGGTCCTTCTGTCGTCATAGGTATTTCTGTTGTACTGAGTGCTGGAGTTGTAGAGACGGCAGGAGGTCTCGTGCCTCCGAGAGTACATCCGCCTTCCGCGATCTCCACACATCTCTGTTGATATAAAATAATATAATATTTATTTTTTTATGTCATTTATCTTGTTAATTTATACACACAAACATAAAATAACCATATGCAAATATTAAATACCGCCATGGCTCATCTCAAATAAGAGGCTTTATGGTGTGATAGCTCAGATTTGTCACATCAGCCCTTGCCCGCTGTATGTGGGGCTGGGGGGGTCTTTGAGGACATATTTGCACATTCGCTTTGTTAGCTCCGCATCAGAATATGCGAATAGGATGCGCTGTGCGCTAAAGGGCCCCGAGGCCCGAAGGTCTCTATACAGCAACCGTGTGGAATATCGTTGAAGTTCAGCTCATGGGCCCCATTCACAGCTTTATCGCCAGCCATGGAGGTGACCACTCCATCATCGATGACACCACGTTCAACAATATTCCTGGTGTGATGGGATGTGGGTAATAGCCATCTAGCACCTGAGTGTGGTACTAGGCTCCGCTGTCTTTTCTCTGCATTCTTGGACCAGGGCCGTTAGGGACCTGGTAAGTTGGTCCTGCTCAGAAAGAAGGGACGGGAAGGAAGGGAAGGGAGGCATCAAAGCGTGATATTATGCGGTGTTATACAGGGTGGTTCTTGGCTTGGTTCTTTGGAAGTTTCACGTTCACATTTTCTTGGAGGGAGTGCGATTTCCCATCAACTAAAGAAATTAGTGCCTTGATCCGATTGAAGACAGCTAATGGGACTTATACGCGTACTGCGAGACCTTGTCGCCCTTATTTTTGCGGGTACCAGTTAGCAGTTTTTTATGTTTTCTTCGTGGATGGCAGTTACCGGCAGTGAATCCCATTTACGATTTTGCTACCCTCCCAAAAAAAACATGACACTTAAGTAATTATGTTCATATGTATATTCATAACTTTACTTACGTCAACTACTGGATCGAACTCTTGTCCATCAACACAGAACAGCAGGAACGCATTGCCTCCCATGCACATGTAATAAGCGTTGCACATGTCGGGGTGCGGCACGTTGCCGAAGAAGCCGGGCGGGCAGATGGGTGCAGGCGTAGTCACCGGCGCCGTGGATGTAGTCTCGAACTGTGTAGTCAAGCTCTCCGTGGTGTAGCCCTCGGTACCGGCACCAGTAGTGCTCTCTTGGTCTGTAGACGTCGGCAATGTAGTACTTTCTGCAGGAATGTGTGTAGTGATGTCGGTTCCATAGCTAGTTGTAGTTCCTGCTGTTTCTGTGGTCGAAATATATGCCTCTGTCGATCCTGAGGGAGGCCTTGTGCCTCCTAACGTACACCCACCTTCAGCGATCACTACGCAGCCCTGCGAACGAAGTAGGCTGTTTATAGGTCGATATAATTAAGTTGTTTCAGAAAGCAGTTTCCTAACCTTTAAACCAGTTATTAAAACGATTAATAATGACGATTTTAGGTCACTGGCACGGATGAAAGTTAAAATTCGATTTCGAAAATGTAATGTTCACTTGTCTATCGCGATTTCAATGGTTATCGCAAAGCCACCTACAACCTAGTGGGATAAATTAATAGATTGTACAATAAACGGTGCCGTTTGAACTTTTTAGTTCGATCGTAGAATTTTTAACGGAATATGTAGCCGGTATATAGCAAATGTCTTGAATATTTAACCTTTTTTTTGCAAAAGCCCGTTTTATATTTAAGCCTCGCAAAATTTTGGAAATAAACATTGATTTCGACTTACGTCAGTGACCGGATCAAACTCGTAACCTTCAACACAGAAGAGCTTAATGGGTGTCCCAGCGACACACATGAAGTAAGCATTGCATAATTCGGGGTGCGGTACGTTGCCGAAGAAGCCGGGCGGGCAGATGGGTGCAGGCGTAGTCTCCGGCGCCGTGGATGTAGTCTCGAACTGCGTAGTCAAGCTCTCCGTAGTGAAGCCCTCTGTGCTGGTGCCTGTAGTCAGATCACTGGTGCTAGTAGTGCTCTCAACGGCTGTCGACGTTGGTGGTGTAGTACTTTCTGCAGGATCACTTGTAGTAGAATCCGCAGTCGTCGAAACATCCTTTTCCGTAGTGGATTGTTGTTCTTCTGTAGAAGCGATTTCTTCTGTTGTCGTAGGTACTTCTGTCGTACTGAATGTTGGAGTAGTAGAGACGGCAGGAGGCCTCGTACCTCCGAGAGTACATCCGCCCTCTGCGATCACCACGCACCTCTGTTAATACAAAATGAAATATTTATATATTTATTATGATGGTATATTTGCTGCAGGTTCATTTTATGCTTAACTTTAAATTACGAATCTCATTCTTCACAATAGATATAATGGCTGAGATATGTTATTATTATTTATTTTTAATTTTTTAGAAGAAATATAAACATATTTTTTTTAAGTATTGAATTGTCATTGGTCCTTGATAAGTATGCCAAATTTCCAATAGTTTCCGTTATATACTAACATACAAACACACGTATGAAACTAATAAAAGCGTGTTAATTAATGAGACCGTATTAATGTCTCTGAAATAAGTTAGCAAGTTGTTGCAGGTCGATTTAAAAGCACTATAAAGCAATTTACTACGCTTAAAGTTTCTTTTCTTGTACCCGTATGTTTTGGTCTGAATCTAATAACTATTCACTTCAAAACATAAAGTCAAATATTTCAGTAATTGGTAACTTTACTTACATCGACTTCCGGATCAAACTCGTGTCCTTCGATGCAGAACAGCAGTAGTGCATTACCTCCCATGCACATGAAGTAAGCGTTACACATGTCGGGGTGCGGCACGTTGCCGAAGAAGCCGGGCGGGCAGATGGGTGCAGGCGTCGTCTCCGGCAGCGTAGTTGTAGTCTCGAATACTGCTGTAGTTTGAAGTTTACAGTAGTTATAGTTGCCATCACAGAATTTGATACAAACGCAGAATCTTGAACTGTAGTCGATATAGTCGACTACTAGCATAGCGTAAGAGCATTTGGTGCCGACATAATATTTGTAACAGTAGTAGTATCACTATAGCCAGCCAATCACAGCATGGATAGGCTGGCTGGAACAGGGTGGTATCTAGTACAAGTGTATTTAGCCATACGAAACTAAGCGTAGTACGAAAAAGTACAGAGACGCAGTATAGTAGGTATTATGTAATGAAAAATAGTAAATTTTATAGTCTTTATTTAATTCATAATAGAAATTACTACTACTACGATAAATCTGTAATTAAATGCGTAAGAAAAGTGATAAGATTTTTCTTAAGTTGATTTTCAAAATTTTCTTAAGTGCAAAAATAATATAAGAGTCCATACAACTTCTATTAACACCATATTACAATAATAGAACATTAATTCCCTTTTTAACCGTCTTAAAAAAAGGAGGAGGTTCTGAACTGCCTTTTTTTATGTTTCCTCATAACTTTTGACTGGGTGAACTGATTTTGATGATTCTTTTTTTATTTGAAAGCTGGTGCTTCCCGTGTGGCCCCTTTTCAATTTGGTTCAGTTCTGACAATGACATTCATGAGAAAACCATATAAGTCTTAAAGCATAAGTATGTGCGCAACAAATGGACGAATAACTCAATATCACGCCAACCTATTTCGAAGATTCTTTTTTTATTGGAAAGGATGTCTTCAAGCTTAGTTTGATGAGAGTTTGGTTAGGTTCTGATTATGAGATCTATGACAAAGTAACAGAACTCTTAAATTCTTAGAAGCAGCAAATTAACGATAATCTACCGAATCTTTTATAGGCTATTTGGATGTTAGAGTCACCTACACATACCATAGCAGTATTTAACACTGAAAAATTTATAATTGTATAAAGTTTAACAAGACTTAAAAACCGACTTCAAAAAAAATATACTGAAAAATAGATAATAATAATAATAACCATTTTAGCTCTCTTTGGAGTCGGTGCCTGTGTCACTACCGGTCAACTGAGATTGTAATTTATATACTTACATTTTTATCTAAATCAGTGATCGTTTTTTTCATGTGGATGGGTGGCGAAGATCATGGCTCTATATTATAGAATAACTCACCAGTAGTAGGTGTTGCCGTAGTGCTCTGCTCTGTAATGCTCGCGGGAACTGTGGTGAAATCAACTATAGGGTCTGTAGGATATCCTACAGAGGACCCTTCTGTCGTAGGGTAACTTGTAGTTGATCCTTCTGTCGTCTGATATCCTGTCGTAGACTCTTCTGTCGTTGGATATACTGTTGTTGATCCTTCAGTCGCAGGATATCCGGTAGTAGACTCTTGTGTTGTAGGATATCCTGTTGTCGATCCCTCTGTCGTAGGATACCCCGCAGTGGACTCTTCAGTTGTAGTATATTCTGTCGTAGGGTATTCTGTCGTAGACTCTTCTGTGGTAGGATATTCTGTCGTAGACTCTTCTGTTGTAGGATATTCTGTCGTAGACTCTTCTGTCGTAGGAAATTCTGTCGTAGACTCTTCTGTTGTAGGATATTCTGTCGTAGACTCTTCTGTCGTAGGATATTCTGTCGTAGACTCTTCTGTCGTAGGATATTCTGTCGTAGACTCTTCTGTCGTAGGATATTCTGTCGTAGACTCTTTTGTCGTAGGATATTCTGTCGTAGACTCTTCTGTCGTAGAATATTCTGTCGTAGACTCTTCTGTCGTAGGATATTCTGTCGTAGACTCTTCTGTTGTAGGATATTCTGTCGTAGACTCTTCAGTGGTAGGATATCCGGTAGTAGACTCTTGTGTTGTAGGATATGCTGTTGTTGATCCTTCTGTCGTAGGATATCCGGTAGTAGACTCTTCAGTGGTAGGATATCCGGTAGTAGACTCTTCTGTCGTAGGATATCCGGTAGTAGACTCTTCTGTCGTAGGATATCCGGTAGTAGACTCTACTGTCGTAGGATATCCGGTAGAAGACTCTTCAGTGGTAGGATAACCGGTAGTAGACTCTTGTGTCGTAGGATATCCGGTAGAAGACTCTTGTGTCGTAGGATATCCTGTTGTTGATCCTTCAGTCGTAGGATATCCGGTAGAAAACTCTTCAGTGGTAGGATATCCGGTAGTAGACTCTTCTGTCGTAGGATATCCGGTAGTAGACTCTTGTGTCGTAGGATATCCGGTAGTAGACTCTTGTGTCGTAGGATATGCTGTTGTTGATCCTTCTGTCGTAGGGTATCCGGTAGTAGACTCTTCTGTCGTAGGATATCCGGTAGTAGACTCTTCGGTCGTAGGATATCCGGTAGTAGACTCTTGTGTCGTAGGATATCCGGTAGTAGACTCTACTGTCGTAGGATATCCGGTAGTAGACTCTTGTGTCGTAGGATATCCGGTAGTAGCCTCTTGAGTCGTAGGATATCCGGTAGTAGACTCTACTGTCGTAGGATATCCGGTAGTAGACTCTTGTGTCGTAGGATATCCTGTTGTTGATCCTTCAATCGTAGGATATTCGGTAGAAGACTCTCCAGTGGTAGGATATCCGGTAGAAGACTCTTCTGTCGTAGGATATCCGGTAGTAGACTCTTGTGTCGTAGGATATCCGGTAGTAGACTCTTCTGTCGTAGGATATCCGGTAGTAGACTCTTCTGTCGTAGGATATCCGGTAGTAAACTCTTCTGTCGTAGGATATGCTGTTGTTGATCCTTCTGTCGTAGGATATCCGGTAGTAGACTCTTGTGTCGTAGGATATTCGGTAGAAGACTCTTCTGTCGTAGGATATCCAGGAGTAGACTCTTGTGTCGTAGGATATCCTGTTGTTGATCCTTCAGTCGTAGGATATCCGGTAGTAGATTCTACTGTCGTAGGATATCCGGTAGTTGACTCTTGTATCGTAGGGTATCCTGTTGTTGATCCTTCAGTCGTAGGATATCCGGTAGTTGACTCTTGTGTGGTAGGATAACCTGTTGTTGATCCTTCAGTCGTAGGATATTCGGTAGAAGACTCTCCAGTGGTAGGATATCCGGTAGAAGACTCTTCTGTCGTAGGATATCCGGTAGTAGACTCTTGTGTAGTAGGATATCCTGTTGTTGATCCTTCAGTCGTAGGATATTCGGTAGAAGACTCTCCAGTGGTAGGATATCCGGTAGAAGACTCTTCTGTCGTAGGATATCCGGTAGTAGACTCTTGTGTCGTAGGATATGCTGTTGTTGATCCTTCTGTCGTAGGATATCCGGTAGTAGACTCTTCAGTTGTAGGATATCCGGTAGTAGACTCTTGTGTCGTAGGATATCCGGTAGTAGACTCTTCTGTCGTAGGATATCCTGTTGTTGATCCTTCAGTCGTAGGATATCCGGTAGTAGACTCTTGTGTCGTAGGATATGCTGTTGTTGATCCTTCAGTCGTAGGATATCCGGTAGTTGACTCTTGTGTCGTAGGATATCCGGTAGTAGACTCTTCTGTCGTAGGATATCCGGTAGTAGACTCTTGTGTCGTAGGATATGCTGTTGTTGAACCTTCAGTCGTAGGATATCCGGTAGTTGACTCTTGTGTAGTAGGATATCCTGTTGTTGATCCTTCAGTCGTAGGATATTCGGTAGAAGACTCTCCAGTGGTAGGATATCCGGTAGAAGACTCTTCTGTCGTAGGATATTCGGTAGTAGACTCTTGTGTCGTAGGATATGCTGTTGTTGATCCTTCTATCGTAGGATATCCGGTAGTAGATTCTTGTGTCGTAGGATATCCGGTAGTAGACTCTTCTGTCGTAGGATATCCGGAAGTTGACTCTTGTGTCGTAGGATATCCTGTTGTTGATCCTTCAGTCGTAGGATATCCGGTAGTTGACTCTTGTGTCGTAGGATATCCTGTTGTTGATCCTTCAGTGGTAGGATATCCGGTAGTAGACTCTACTGTCGTAGGATATCCGGTAGTAGACTCTTCAGTGGTAGGATATCCGGAAGTAGACTCTTGTGTAGTAGTATATTCGGTAGTAGACTCTTGTGTCGTAGGATAACCGGTAGTAGACTCTTGTGTCGTAGGATATCCGGTAGTAGACTCTTGTGTCGTAGGATATCCTGTTGTTGATCCTTCAGTCGTAGGATATCCGGTAGAAAACTCTTCAGTGGTAGGATATCCGGTAGTAGACTCTTCTGTCGTAGGATATCCGGTAGTAGACTCTTGTGTCGTAGGATATCCGGTAGTAGACTCTTGTGTCGTAGGATATGCTGTTGTTGATCCTTCTGTCGTAGGGTATCCGGTAGTAGACTCTTCTGTCGTAGGATATCCGGTAGTAGACTCTTCGGTCGTAGGATATCCGGTAGTAGACTCTTGTGTCGTAGGATATCCGGTAGTAGACTCAACTGTCGTAGGATATCCGGTAGTAGACTCTTGTGTCGTAGGATATCCGGTAGTAGCCTCTTGAGTCGTAGGATATCCGGTAGTAGACTCTACTGTCGTAGGATATCCGGTAGTAGACTCTTGTGTCGTAGGATATCTTGTTGTTGATCCTTCAGTCGTAGGATATTCGGTAGAAGACTCTCCAGTGGTAGGATATCCGGTAGAAGACTCTTCTGTCGTAGGATATCCGGTAGTAGACTCTTGTGTCGTAGGATATCCGGTAGTAGACTCTTCTGTCGTAGGATATCCGGTAGTAGACTCTTCTGTCGTAGGATATCCGGTAGTAGACTCTTGTGTCGTAGGATATGCTGTTGTTGATCCTTCTGTCGTAGGATATCCGGTAGTAGACTCTTGTGTCGTAGGATATCCGGTAGTAGACTCTTCTGTCGTAGGATATCCTGTTGTTGATCCTTCAGTCGTAGGATATCCGGTAGTAGACTCTTGTGTCGTAGGATATGCTGTTGTTGATCCTTCAGTCGTAGGATATCCGGTAGTTGACTCTTGTGTCGTAGGATATCCGGTAGTAGACTCTTCTGTCGTAGGATATCCGGTAGTAGACTCTTGTGTCGTAGGATATGCTGTTGTTGAACCTTCAGTCGTAGGATATCCGGTAGTTGACTCTTGTGTAGTAGGATATCCTGTTGTTGATCCTTCAGTCGTAGGATATTCGGTAGAAGACTCTCCAGTGGTAGGATATCCGGTAGAAGACTCTTCTGTCGTAGGATATTCGGTAGTAGACTCTTGTGTCGTAGGATATGCTGTTGTTGATCCTTCTATCGTAGGATATCCGGTAGTAGATTCTTGTGTCGTAGGATATCCGGTAGTAGACTCTTCTGTCGTAGGATATCCGGAAGTTGACTCTTGTGTCGTAGGATATCCTGTTGTTGATCCTTCAGTCGTAGGATATCCGGTAGTTGACTCTTGTGTCGTAGGATATCCTGTTGTTGATCCTTCAGTGGTAGGATATCCGGTAGTAGACTCTACTGTCGTAGGATATCCGGTAGTAGACTCTTCAGTGGTAGGATATCCGGAAGTAGACTCTTGTGTAGTAGTATATTCGGTAGTAGACTCTTGTGTCGTAGGATAACCGGTAGTAGACTCTTGTGTCGTAGGATATCCGGTAGTAGACTCTTGTGTCGTAGGATATCCTGTTGTTGATCCTTCAGTCGTAGGATATCCGGTAGAAAACTCTTCAGTGGTAGGATATCCGGTAGTAGACTCTTCTGTCGTAGGATATCCGGTAGTAGACTCTTGTGTCGTAGGATATCCGGTAGTAGACTCTTGTGTCGTAGGATATGCTGTTGTTGATCCTTCTGTCGTAGGGTATCCGGTAGTAGACTCTTCTGTCGTAGGATATCCGGTAGTAGACTCTTCGGTCGTAGGATATCCGGTAGTAGACTCTTGTGTCGTAGGATATCCGGTAGTAGACTCAACTGTCGTAGGATATCCGGTAGTAGACTCTTGTGTCGTAGGATATCCGGTAGTAGCCTCTTGAGTCGTAGGATATCCGGTAGTAGACTCTACTGTCGTAGGATATCCGGTAGTAGACTCTTGTGTCGTAGGATATCTTGTTGTTGATCCTTCAGTCGTAGGATATTCGGTAGAAGACTCTCCAGTGGTAGGATATCCGGTAGAAGACTCTTCTGTCGTAGGATATCCGGTAGTAGACTCTTGTGTCGTAGGATATCCGGTAGTAGACTCTTCTGTCGTAGGATATCCGGTAGTAGACTCTTCTGTCGTAGGATATCCGGTAGTAGACTCTTGTGTCGTAGGATATGCTGTTGTTGATCCTTCTGTCGTAGGATATCCGGTAGTAGACTCTTGTGTCGTAGGATATTCGGTAGAAGACTCTTCTGTCATAGGATATCCAGGAGTAGACTCTTGTGTCGTAGGATATCCTGTTGTTGATCCTTCAGTCGTAGGATATCCGGTAGTAGATTCTACTGTCGTAGGATATCCGGTAGTTGACTCTTGTATCGTAGGGTATCCTGTTGTTGATCCTTCAGTCGTAGGATATCCGGTAGTTGACTCTTGTGTCGTAGGATATCCTGTTGTTGATCCTTCTGTCGTAGGATATCCGGTAGTAGACTCTTGTGTCGTAGGATATCCTGTTGTTGATCCTTCAGTCGTAGGATATCCGGTAGTTGACTCTTGTGTCGTAGGATATCCTGTTGTTGATCCTTCTGTCGTAGGATATCCGGCAGTAGACTCTTGTGTCGTAGGATATCCTGTTGTTGATCCTTCTGTCGTAGGATATCCGGTAGTAGACTCTTGTGTCGTAGGATATGCTGTTGTTGATACTTCAGTCGTAGGATATCCGGTAGTTGACTCTTGTGTCGTAGGATATCCTGTTGTTGATCCTTCAGTCGTAGGATATCCGGTAGTAGACTCTTGTGTCGTAGGATATGCTGTTGTTGATCCTTCAGTCGTAGGATATCCAGTAGTTGACTCTTGTGTCGTAGGATATCCTGTTGTTGATCCTTCAGTCGTAGGATATCCGGTAGTAGACTCTACTGTCGTAGGATATCCGGTAGTAGACTCTGCAGTGGTAGGATATCCGGAAGTAGACTCTTGTGTAGTAGGATATCCTGTTGTTGATCCTTCAGTCGTAGGATATTCGGTAGAAGACTCTCCAGTGGTAGGATATCCGGTAGAAGACTCTTCTGTCGTAGGATATCCGGTAGTAGACTCTTGTGTCGTAGGATATGCTGTTGTTGATCCTTCTGTCGTAGGATATCCGGTAGTAGACTCTACTGTCGTAGGATATTCGGTAGTAGACTCTTGTGTCGTAGGATATCCTGTTGTTGATCCTTCAGTGGTAGGATATCCGGTAGAAGACTCTTCAGTTGTAGGATATCCGGTAGTAGACTCTTGTGTCGTAGGATATCCGGTAGTAGACTCTTCTGTCGTAGGATATCCTGTTGTTGATCCTTCAGTCGTAGGATATCCGGTAGTAGACTCTTGTGTCGTAGGATATGCTGTTGTTGATCCTTCAGTCGTAGGATATCCGGTAGTTGACTCTTGTGTCGTAGGATATCCGGTAGTAGACTCTTCTGTCGTAGGATATCCGGTAGTAGACTCTTGTGTCGTAGGATATGCTGTTGTTGAACCTTCAGTCGTAGGATATCCGGTAGTTGACTCTTGTGTAGTTGGATATCCTGTTGTTGATCCTTCAGTCGTAGGATATTCGGTAGAAGACTCTCCAGTGGTAGGATATCCGGTAGAAGACTCTTCTGTCGTAGGATATTCGGTAGTAGACTCTTGTGTCGTAGGATATGCTGTTGTTGATCCTTCTGTCGTAGGATATCCGGTAGTAGATTCTTGTGTCGTAGGATATCCAGTAGTAGACTCTTCTGTCGTAGGATATCCGGTAGTTGACTCTTGTGTCGTAGGATATGCTGTTGTTGATCCTTCAGTCGTAGGATATCCGGTAGTTGACTCTTGTGTCGTAGGATATCCTGTTGTTGATCCTTCAGTGGTAGGATGTCCGGTAGTAGACTCTACTGTCGTAGGATATCCGGTAGTAGACTCTTCAGTGGTAGGATATCCGGAAGTAGACTCTTGTGTAGTAGCATATTCGGTAGTAGACTCCTCTGTCGTAGGATATCCGGTAGTAGACTCTTGAGTCGTAGGATATCCTGTTGTTGATCCTTCAGTCATAGGGTATCCTGTTGTTGGTCCTTCTGTCGTAGGATATCCGGTAGTAGACTCTTGGGTCGTAGGATATCCTGTAGTAGACTCTTCAGTGGAAGGATATCCGGTAGTAGACTCTACTGTCGTAGGATATCCGGTAGTCGACTCTTGTGTCGTAGGATATGCTGTTGTTGATCCTTCTGTCGTAGAATATCCGGTAGTAGACTCTTGTGTCGTGGGATATCCTGTAGTAGACTCTTCAGTGGTAGGATATCCTGTAGTAGAGTCTTGTGTCGTAGGGTATCCTGTTGTTGATCCTTCTGTCGTAGGATATCCTGTTGTTGATCCTTCAGTGGTAGGATATCCAGTAGTAGACTCTACTGTCGTAGGATATCCGGTAGTAGACTCTTTAGTGGTAGGATATCCGGAAGTAGACTCTTGTGTAGTAGGATATCCTGTTGTTGATCCTTCAGTCGTAGGATATTCGGTAGAAGACTCTTCAGTGGTAGGATATCCGGTAGTAGACTCTTCTGTCGTAGGATATCCGGTAGTAGACTCTTGTGTCGTAGGATATGCTGTTGTTGATCCTTCTGTCGTAGGATATCCGGTAGTAGATTCTACTGTCGTAGGATATACGGTAGTTGACTCTTGTGTCGTAGGGTATCCTGTTGTTGATCCTTCTGTCGCAGGATATCCGGTAGTAGACTCTTCTGTCGTAGGATATCCGGTAGTTGACTCTTGTGTCGTAGGATATGCTGTTGTTGATCCTTCAGTCGTAGGATATCCGGTAGTAGACTCTTGTGTCGTAGGATATGCTGTTGTTGATCCTTCTGTCGTAGGATATCCGGTGGTAGACTCTTCTGTCGTAGGATATCCGGTAGTAGACTCTTGTGTCGTAGGATATGCTGTTGTTGATCCTTCTGTCGTAGGATATCCGGTGGTAGACTCTTCTGTCGTAGGATATCCGGTAGTAGACTCTTGTGACGTAGGATATGCTGTTGTTGATCCTTCTGTCGTAGGATATCCGGTAGTAGACTCTTCTGTCGTAGGATATCCGGTAGTAGACTCTTGTGTCGTAGGATATCCTGTTGTTGATCCTTCAGTCGTAGGATATCCGGTAGAAGACTCTTGTGTCGTAGGATATCCTGTTGTTGATCCTTCAGTCGTAGGATATCCGGTAGTTGACTCTTGTGTCGTAGGATATGCTGTTGTTGATCCTTCTGTCGTAGGATATCCGGTAGTAGACTCTTCTGTCGTAGGATATCCGGTAGTAGACTCTACTGTCGTAGGATATCCGGTAGTAGACTCTTGTGTCGTAGGATATCCGGTAGTAGACTCTTCTGTCGTAGGATATCCGGTAGTAGACTCTACTGTCGTAGGATATCCGGTAGTTGACTCTTGTGTCGTAGGATATCCTGTTGTTGATCCTTCAGTCGTAGGATATCCGGTAGTAGACTCTTGTGTCGTAGGATATCCTGTTGTTGATCCTTCAGTCGTAGGATATCCGGTAGTTGACTCTTGTGTCGTAGGATATCCTGTTGTTGATCCTTCAGTGGTAGGATATCCGGTAGTAGACTCTACTGTCGTAGGATACCCGGTAGTAGACTCTTCAGTGGTAGGATATCCGGTAGTAGACTCTTGTGTCGTAGGATATCCTGTTGTTGATCCTTCAGTGGTAGGATATCCTGTTGTTGATCCTTCAGTGGTAGGATATCCAGTAGTAGACTCTACTGTCGTAGGATATCCGGTAGTAGACTCTTTAGTGGTAGGATATCCGGAAGTAGACTCTTGTGTAGTAGGATATCCTGTTGTTGATCCTTCAGTCGTAGGATATTCGGTAGAAGACTCTTCAGTGGTAGGATATCCGGTAGTAGACTCTTCTGTCGTAGGATATCCGGTAGTAGACTCTTGTGTCGTAGGATATGCTGTTGTTGATCCTTCTGTCGTAGGATATCCGGTAGTAGATTCTACTGTCGTAGGATATACGGTAGTTGACTTTTGTGTCGTAGGGTATCCTGTTGTTGATCCTTCTGTCGCAGGATATCCGGTAGTAGACTCTTCTGTCGTAGGATATCCGGTAGTTGACTCTTGTGTCGTAGGATATCCTGTTGTTGATCCTTCAGTCGTAGGATATCCGGTAGTTGACTCTTGTGTCGTAGGATATCCTGTTGTTGATCCTTCAGTGGTAGGATATCCGGTAGAGGACTCTACTGTCGTAGGATACCCGGTAGTAGACTCTTCAGTGGTAGGATATCCGGAAGTAAACTCTTGTGTAGTAGGATATTCTGTTGTTGATCCTTCAGTCGTAGGGTATCCTGTTGTTTGTCCTTCTGTCGTAGGATATCCGGTAGTAGACTCTTGGGTCGTAGGATATCCTGTAGTAGACTCTTCAGTGGTAGGATATCCGGTAGTAGACTCTACTGTCGTAGGATATCCGGTAGTAGACTCTTGTGTCGTAGGATATGCTGTTGTTGATCCTTCAGTCGTAGGATATCCGGTAGTTGACTCTTGTGTCGTAGGATATCCTGTTGCTGATCCTTCAGTCGTAGGATATCCGGTAGTAAACTCTTGTGTCGTAGGATATCCGGTAGTAGACTCTTGTGTCGTAGGATATGCTGTTGTTGATCCTTCTGTCGTAGGATATCCGGTAGTAGACTCTTCTGTCGTAGGATATCCGGTAGTAGACTCTTGTGTCGTAGGATATGCTGTTGTTGATCCTTCTGTCGTAGGATATCCGGTAGTAGACTCTTCTGTCGTAGCATAGCCGGTAGTAGATTCTTGTGTCGTAGGATATCCGGTAGTAGACTCTTGTGTCGTAGGATATGCTGTTGTTGATCCTTCTGTCGTAGGATATCCGGTAGTAGACTCTTGTGTCGTAGGATATCCGGTAGTAGACTCTTCTGTCGTAGGATATCCGGTAGTTGACTCTTGTGTCGTAGGATATCCTGTTGTTGATCCTTCAGTCGTAGGATATCCGGTAGTAGACTCTTGGGTCGTAGGATATCCTGTAGTAGACTCTTCAGTGGTAGGATATCCGGTAGTAGACTCTACTGTCGTAGGATATCTGGTAGTAGACTCTTGTGTCGTAGGATATCCTGTTGTTGATCCTTCAGTCGTAGGATATCCTGTAGTAGACTCTTGTGTCGTAGGATATGCTGTTGTTGATCCTTCAGTCGTAGGATATCCGGTAGTTGACTCTTGTGTCGTAGGATATCCTGTTGTTGATCCTTCAGTCGTAGGATATCCTGTAGTAGACTCTTGTGTCGTAGGATATGCTGTTGTTGATCCTTCAGTCGTAGGATATCCGGTAGTTGACTCTTGTGTCGTAGGATATCCTGTTGTTGATCCTTCAGTGGTAGGATATCCAGTAGTAGACTCTACTGTCGTAGGATATCCGGTAGTAGACTCTTTAGTGGTAGGATATCCGGAAGTAGACTCTTGTGTAGTAGGATATCCGGTAGTAGATTCTACTGTCGTAGGATATACGGTAGTTGACTCTTGTGTCGTAGGGTATCCTGTTGTTGATCCTTCTGTCGTAGGATATCCGGTAGTTGACTCTTGTGTCGTAGGATATCCTGTTGTTGATCCTTCAGTCGTAGGATATCCGGTAGTTGACTCTTGTGTCGTAGGATATCCTGTTGTTGATCCTTCAGTGGTAGGATATCCGGTAGTAGACTCTACTGTCGTAGGATACCCGGTAGTAGACTCTTCAGTGGTAGGATATCCGGAAGTAGACTCTTGTGTAGTAGGATATCCTGTTGTTGATCCTTCAGTCGTAGGGTATCCTGTTGTTTGTCCTTCTGTCGTAGGATATCCGGTAGTAGACTCTTGGGTCGTAGGATATCCTGTAGTAGACTCTTCAGTGGTAGGATATCCTGTAGTAGACTCTACTGTCGTAGGATATCCGGTAGTAGACTCTTGTGTCGTAGGATATCCGGTAGTTGACTCTTGTGTCGTAGGATATCCTGTTGTTGATCCTTCAGTCGTAGGATATCCGGTAGTAGACTCTTGTGTCGTAGGATATCCGGTAGTAGACTCTTGTGTCGTAGGATATGCTGTTGTTGATCCTTCTGTCGTAGGATATCCGGTAGTAGACTCTTCTGTCGTAGGATATCCGGTAGTAGACTCTACTGTCGTAGGATATCCGGTAGTAGACTCTTGTGTCGTAGGATATCCGGTAGTAGACTCTTCTGTCGTAGGATATCCGGTAGTAGACTCTACTGTCGTAGGATATCCGGTAGTTGATCCTTCTGTCGTAGGATATCCTGTTGTTGATCCTTCAGTCGTAGGATATTCGGTAGTAGACTCTTGTGTCGTAGGATATCCTGTTGTTGATCCTTCAGTGGTAGGATATCCGGTAGAAGACTCTTCAGTTGTAGGATATCCGGTAGTAGACTCTTGTGTCGTAGGATATCCGGTAGTAGACTCTTCTGTCGTAGGATATCCTGTTGTTGATCCTTCTGTTGTGGGATATCCTGTAGTAGACTCTTGTGTCGTAGGATATGCTGTTGTTGATCCTTCTGTCGTAGGATATCCGGTGGTAGACTCTTCTGTCGTAGGATATGCTGTTGTTGATCCTTCTGTCGTAGGATATCCGGTAGTAGACTCTTCTGTCGTAGCATAGCCGGTAGTAGATTCTTGTGTCGTAGGATATCCGGTAGTAGACTCTTGTGTCGTAGGATATGCTGTTGTTGATCCTTCTGTCGTAGGATATCCAGTAGTAGACTCTGCAGTGGTAGGATATCCGGAAGTAGACTCTTGTGTAGTAGGATATCCTGTTGTTGATCCTTCAGTCGTAGGATATTCGGTAGAAGACTCTCCAGTGGTAGGATATCTGGTAGAAGACTCTTCTGTCGTAGGATATCCGGTAGTTGACTCTTGTGTCGTAGGATATGCTGTTGTTGATCCTTCAGTCGTAGGATATCCGGTAGTTGACTCTTGTGTCGTAGGATATCCTGTTGTTGATCCTTCAGTCGTAGGATATCCGGTAGTAGACTCTTGTGTCGTAGGATATCCTGTTGTTGATCCTTCAGTCGTAGGATATCCGGTAGTTGACTCTTGTGTCGTAGGATATCCTGTTGTTGATCCTTCAGTCGTAGGATATCCGGTAGTTGACTCTTGTGTCGTAGGATATCCTGTTGTTGATCCTTCAGTGGTAGGATATCCAGTAGTAGACTCTACTGTCGTAGGATATCCGGTAGTAGACTCTTCAGTGGTAGGATATCCGGAAGTAGACTCTTGTGTAGTAGGATATCCTGTTGTTGATCCTTCAGTCGTAGGGTATCCTGTTGTTTGTCCTTCTGTCGTAGGATATCCGGTAGTAGACTCTTGGGTCGTAGGATATCCGGAAGTAGACTCTTGTGTCGTAGGATATCCGGTAGTAGACTCTTGTGTCGTAGGATATCCGGTAGTAGACTCTACTGTCGTAGGATATCCGGTAGTTGACTCTTGAGTCGTAGGATATCCTGTTGTTGATCCTTCAGTCGTAGGATATCCGGTAGTAGACTCTTGTGTCGTAGGATATGCTGTTGTTGAACCTTCAGTCGTAGGATATCCGGTAGTAGACTCTTGTGTCGTAGGATATGCTGTTGTTGATCCTTCAGTCGTAGGATATCCGGTAGTAGACTCTTGTGTCGTAGGATATGCTGTTGTTGAACCTTCAGTCGTAGGATATCCGGTAGTAGACTCTTGTGTCGTAGGATATGCTGTTGTTGAACCTTGAGTCGTAGGATATCCGGTAGTAGACTCTTGTGTCGTAGGATATGCTGTTGTTGATCCTTCAGTCGTAGGATATGCTGTTGTTGATCCTTCTGTCGTAGGATATCCGGTAGTAGATTCTACTGTCGTAGGATATTCGGTAGAAGACTCTCCAGTGGTAGGATATCCGGTAGAAGACTCTTCTGTCGTAGGATATCCGGTAGTAGACTCTTGTGTCGTAGGATATCCGGTAGTAGACTCTTCTGTCGTAGGATATCCGGTAGTAGACTCTTCTGTCGTAGGATATCCGGTAGTAGACTCTTGTGTCGTAGGATATGCTGTTGTTGATCCTTCTGTCGTAGGATATCCGGTAGTAGACTCTTGTGTCGTAGGATATCCGGTAGTAGACTCTACTGTCGTAGGATATCCGGTAGTTGACTCTTGTGTCGTAGGATATCCTGTTGTTGATCCTTCAGTCGTAGGATATCCGGTAGTAGACTCTTGTGTCGTAGGATATGCTGTTGTTGAACCTTCAGTCGTAGGATATCCGGTAGTAGACTCTTGTGTCGTAGGATATGCTGTTGTTGAACCTTCAGTCGTAGGATATCCGGTAGTAGACTCTTGTGTCGTAGGATATGCTGTTGTTGATCCTTCAGTCGTAGGATATGCTGTTGTTGATCCTTCTGTCGTAGGATATCCGGTAGTAGATTCTACTGTCGTAGAATATTCGGTAGTAGACTCTTGTGTCGTAGGATATCCTGTTGTTGATCCTTCAGTGGTAGGATATCCGGTAGAAGACTCTTCAGTTGTAGGATATCCGGTAGTAGACTCTTGTGTCGTAGGATATCCGGTAGTAGACTCTTCTGTCGTAGGATATCCGGTAGTAGACTCTATTGTCGTAGGATATCCGGTAGTAGACTCTTGTGTCGTAGGATATCCGGTAGTAGACTCTTCTGTCGTAGGATATCCGGTAGTAGACTCTACTGTCGTAGGATATCCGGTAGTTGACTCTTGTGTCGTAGGATATCCTGCTGTTGATCCTTCAGTCGTAGGATATCCGGTAGTAGACTCTTGTGTCGTAGGATATGCTGTTGTTGATCCTTCAGTCGTAGGATATCCGGTAGTAGACTCTTGTGTCGTAGGATATGCTGTTGTTGAACCTTCAGTCGTAGGATATACGGTAGTTGACTCTTGTGTCGTAGGGTATCCTGTTGTTGATCCTTCTGTCGTAGGATATCCGGTAGTTGACTCTTGTGTCGTAGGATATCCTGTTGTTGATCCTTCAGTCGTAGGATATCCGGTAGTAGACTCTTGTGTCGTAGGATATGCTGTTGTTGAACCTTCAGTCGTAGGATATCCGGTAGTAGACTCTTGTGTCGTAGGATATGCTGTTGTTGATCCTTCAGTCGTAGGATATGCTGTTGTTGATCCTTCTGTCGTAGGATATCCGGTAGTAGATTCTACTGTCGTAGGATATTCGGTAGTAGACTCTTGTGTCGTAGGATATCCTGTTGTTGATCCTTCAGTGGTAGGATATCCGGTAGAAGACTCTTCAGTTGTAGGATATCCGGTAGTAGACTCTTGTGTCGTAGGATATCCGGTAGTAGACTCTTTTGTCGTAGGATATCCGGTAGTAGACTCTTGTGTCGTAGGATATGCTGTTGTTGATCCTTCAGTCGTAGGATATCCGGTAGTTGACTCTTGTGTCGTAGGATATCCTGTTGTTGATCCTTCAGTCGTAGGATATCCGGTAGTAGACTCTTGTGTCGTAGGATATGCTGTTGTTGATCCTTCAGTCGTAGGATATCCGGTAGTTGACTCTTGTGTCGTAGGATATCCTGTTGTTGATCCTTCAGTCGTAGGATATCCGGTAGTAGACTCTACTGTCGTAGGATATCCAGTAGTAGACTCTGCAGTGGTAGGATATCCGGAAGTAGACTCTTGTGTAGTAGGATATCCTGTTGTTGATCCTTCAGTCGTAGGATATTCGGTAGAAGACTCTCCAGTGGTAGGATATCTGGTAGAAGACTCTTCTGTCGTAGGATATCCGGTAGTAGACTCTTGTGTCGTAGGATATGCTGTTGTTGATCCTTCTGTCGTAGGATATCCGGTAGTAGACTCTACTGTCGTAGGATATTCGGTAGTAGACTCTTGTGTCGTAGGATATCCTGTTGTTGATCCTTCAGTGGTAGGATATCCGGTAGAAGACTCTTCAGTTGTAGGATATCCGGTAGTAGACTCTTGTGTCGTAGGATATCCGGTAGTAGACTCTTCTGTCGTAGGATATCCTGTTGTTGATCCTTCTGTTGTGGGATATCCTGTAGTAGACTCTTGTGTCGTAGGATATCCTGTTGTTGATCCTTCAGTCGTAGGATATCCGGTAGTTGACTCTTGTGTCGTAGGATATCCTGTTGTTGATCCTTCAGTCGTAGGATATCCGGTAGTAGACTCTTGTGTCGTAGGATATGCTGTTGTTGAACCTTCAGTCGTAGGATATCCGGTAGTAGACTCTTGTGTCGTAGGATATGCTGTTGTTGAACCTTCAGTCGTAGGATATCCGGTAGTAGACTCTTGTGTCGTAGGATATGCTGTTGTTGATCCTTCAGTCGTAGGATATGCTGTTGTTGATCCTTCTGTCGTAGGATATCCGGTAGTAGATTCTACTGTCGTAGAATATTCGGTAGTAGACTCTTGTGTCGTAGGATATCCGGTAGTAGACTCTTGTGTCGTAGGATATGCTGTTGTTGATCCTTCAGTCGTAGGATATCCGGTAGTTGACTCTTGTGTCGTAGGATATCCTGTTGTTGATCCTTCAGTCGTAGGATATCCGGTAGTAGACTCTTGTGTCGTAGGATATGCTGTTGTTGAACCTTCAGTCGTAGGATATCCGGTAGTAGACTCTTGTGTCGTAGGATATGCTGTTGTTGAACCTTCAGTCGTAGGATATCCGGTAGTAGACTCTTGTGTCGTAGGATATGCTGTTGTTGATCCTTCAGTCGTAGGATATGCTGTTGTTGATCCTTCTGTCGTAGGATATCCGGTAGTAGATTCTACTGTCGTAGAATATTCGGTAGTAGACTCTTGTGTCGTAGGATATCCTGTTGTTGATCCTTCAGTGGTAGGATATCCGGTAGAAGACTCTTCAGTTGTAGGATATCCGGTAGTAGACTCTTGTGTCGTAGGATATCCGGTAGTAGACTCTTCTGTCGTAGGATATCCGGTAGTAGACTCTATTGTCGTAGGATATCCGGTAGTAGACTCTTGTGTCGTAGGATATCCGGTAGTAGACTCTTCTGTCGTAGGATATCCGGTAGTAGACTCTACTGTCGTAGGATATCCGGTAGTTGACTCTTGTGTCGTAGGATATCCTGCTGTTGATCCTTCAGTCGTAGGATATCCGGTAGTAGACTCTTGTGTCGTAGGATATGCTGTTGTTGATCCTTCAGTCGTAGGATATCCGGTAGTAGACTCTTGTGTCGTAGGATATGCTGTTGTTGAACCTTCAGTCGTAGGATATACGGTAGTTGACTCTTGTGTCGTAGGGTATCCTGTTGTTGATCCTTCTGTCGTAGGATATCCGGTAGTTGACTCTTGTGTCGTAGGATATCCTGTTGTTGATCCTTCAGTCGTAGGATATCCGGTAGTAGACTCTTGTGTCGTAGGATATGCTGTTGTTGAACCTTCAGTCGTAGGATATCCGGTAGTAGACTCTTGTGTCGTAGGATATGCTGTTGTTGATCCTTCAGTCGTAGGATATGCTGTTGTTGATCCTTCTGTCGTAGGATATCCGGTAGTAGATTCTACTGTCGTAGGATATTCGGTAGTAGACTCTTGTGTCGTAGGATATCCTGTTGTTGATCCTTCAGTGGTAGGATATCCGGTAGAAGACTCTTCAGTTGTAGGATATCCGGTAGTAGACTCTTGTGTCGTAGGATATCCGGTAGTAGACTCTTTTGTCGTAGGATATCCGGTAGTAGACTCTTGTGTCGTAGGATATGCTGTTGTTGATCCTTCAGTCGTAGGATATCCGGTAGTTGACTCTTGTGTCGTAGGATATCCTGTTGTTGATCCTTCAGTCGTAGGATATCCGGTAGTAGACTCTTGTGTCGTAGGATATGCTGTTGTTGATCCTTCAGTCGTAGGATATCCGGTAGTTGACTCTTGTGTCGTAGGATATCCTGTTGTTGATCCTTCAGTCGTAGGATATCCGGTAGTAGACTCTACTGTCGTAGGATATCCAGTAGTAGACTCTGCAGTGGTAGGATATCCGGAAGTAGACTCTTGTGTAGTAGGATATCCTGTTGTTGATCCTTCAGTCGTAGGATATTCGGTAGAAGACTCTCCAGTGGTAGGATATCTGGTAGAAGACTCTTCTGTCGTAGGATATCCGGTAGTAGACTCTTGTGTCGTAGGATATGCTGTTGTTGATCCTTCTGTCGTAGGATATCCGGTAGTAGACTCTACTGTCGTAGGATATTCGGTAGTAGACTCTTGTGTCGTAGGATATCCTGTTGTTGATCCTTCAGTGGTAGGATATCCGGTAGAAGACTCTTCAGTTGTAGGATATCCGGTAGTAGACTCTTGTGTCGTAGGATATCCGGTAGTAGACTCTTCTGTCGTAGGATATCCTGTTGTTGATCCTTCTGTTGTGGGATATCCTGTAGTAGACTCTTGTGTCGTAGGATATGCTGTTGTTGATCCTTCTGTCGTAGGATATCCTGTCGTTGATCCTTCAGTCGTAGGATATCCGGTAGTAGACTCTTGTGTCGTAGGATATCCGGTAGTAGACTCTTGTGTCGTAGGATATCCGGTAGTAGACTCTTGTGTCGTAGGATATGCCGTTGTTGATCCTTCTGTTGTAGGATATCCTGTAGTAGACTCCACGTGCTCTGTAGTTGATACTGTGTAATGTGTTGTTTGCTCGGGGGTACTTATAACTTGATCTGTTGTAGGATTGGTTGTGGGGATGTCGGTTATATCTTCTGTAGTGGGTTTAGTGGTTGTTGGTGATAGTGTCGGTGTTGTTGTTAGTATTGGTATTGGTGTCGAGGTCGTTGACGTTGTTGTTGTCGGAGTTGTGGTAGGCGATGTTGTTGTTGTTGGAGTGGTAGTGGTCGGTGTAGTTGTTGTTGTTGTTGTGGTAGACGGAGTTGTAGTAGTCGATGTTGTAGTTGGAGTGGTAGTTGTCGGTGTTGTTGTTATAGGAGTTGTTGTCGAGGGTGTTGAAGTTGTAGTTGATCCAGGTACACAATTTGCCATAAATGGCCAGGTGCAAACCTAAAACAAGATGTAAACTATATTATATTTTTAACTAGCTTTTGCTCGCGGCTCTTTATAATATTAATTTAGATTCAGTAATAGAAACAGTATTGATAACAATAGTTGTTTGAAGCTCTGTATCCTTTTGTGTTCAGCCGAATAATTCTTACTGAAAGAGGAGGTCAAAGTGAATGAAAAGCGAACCATATTATGGCTTCATGAGCGCAAACCTCCAATAAATGGGGTCAAGCCATGGATACACGCGTCAGTGATGTATTTGTACTGGGCAATGGGGTATTTCTACGTATAAATAGCTATAGAAGATGTTATATTATACATAATATAATATTATTATATTATGTTATGTTATACTAGTGTCGCACAGTAAAAAAAAAATATATCATCTATTGTAATATACCTTCCTACATTTAAATGAATAAATGATGATGTAAATAAATGATTTGATTTGATTTGATTTGATTTGACGGTGGATCTAGCGGCGCTCAGTGGTACATACTCAATGTGGAGTTCATAGTCATTACTGACGCACGCATTTGATGATAGACGCGACCATTGAGAGTTAATAAAAATAGATTGTGAAATTAATTATTGTACATTTAATTCACAAATCCCTGACCTCTAGACTCAGCTGTGTATAATTTTCGAGAAAATCATAATTTTAAAAGCTCTGACTGACCTGGAGATTGGAGTCGAACCAAGTGCCGGGCGCGCAGTTCATTTCTACTTTGACACCGTGAGCACACTGGTAGAACTTGGCACAATCTGTCTCATGTGGTAGAAGATGATGTACATGAAAGTCTGCTGGGCATCCGTTTGGCAGGAACTGACCTACTGTCGTGCTTGACGTCGGGGTTGTTGACTGCGTCGTTGTGCTGGGCGTTGTTGATATAGTTGTCGATGGTGTGGTTGATGTGGTTGTTGAAGGAGTAGTTGATGTGGTTGTTGAAGGAGTAGTTGATGTGGTTGTTGAAGGAGTAGTTGATGGGGTTGTTGAAGAAGTAGTTGATGGGGTAGTTGAGGTTGGAGATGGCGTTGTAGGACGTGCGTTGCAGTCCGCCATAAACGAATGTACGCATACCTATAACAAGTCATAGTTACATGAGATTTAAAGTAATTTTTATCAGGGATTTTTACTACGATGGATCCATTAATTATAAACTAACGAAAAATATCATCCCATAAACAATGCTTTTATTACAAAACTATACAAAGCTATGGTAGAATCCATTGTGTCCTATGGGATGATGATTGAGTTATGGCAGGACTTTTAAAACTTATATTCAGAAAAACGATATGAGCGCTACATTCTTAGGCTACATAACCAATGAACGATTTCGTTATTTATTTCTTTCAAATAAAGGAAACTCATCCTCTCTGCAATGGTAACAGTTCTACAACAGAACTGTACTTATGTAAGTGTTTTTACAATAGTATGTCGGGACGCGTAGATCGCGTGCCTGGTGGTCAGCGCTATGCCTACTCATAAACAGCATCGTCTCTTAGAATATTAAATAATAATAATATAATATTGTAATAAAAGCATTAAATTTCAAACTGCAGTGGGATGTGTCTACACGTCTAGTATTATTAATATAATCGCGACTGATACCGGCAAGCCGCTACGGACGTGTGACCTGCGTTATCACTGACAAGCCATGGCGACTTCCCATGGCGTGCCGTTGACAGATCATCCTTGTTAATACGTAATACCACCAGAGAAATACATCTCTCGTTAGTTGCCATTATAATTATTTAATCTGATTTACCATTATATCACCATATTTTTATTTACTTTGTCACGGCAGAAATACTAACCTGTGAAGGGTAATCAAAGAGCGTACCAGGCGCACAAGGCATCAGCACTTTATTGCCATGCACGCACTGATAAAACATCGAGCAGTCGGTCTCATGTGGCAGCAGGTAATGTATGTGTATGTTGATGGGACACCCATTGGGTCGGAAGTCCCATGTTTCGATGCCGGCTAGCGCATTCACCGTGACTCTATCAGCGACGTGACCAGCGGGTCGACCTGGAGTCCGGTCAGCCGATCGATCCGGTGTAGGGACGTGCGGTTTTATCTCACATTTAACATTATGTGGTAGGTCACAGCGCTAAAAAAAAAATAGTATGAAGACAAATTGCAACAACGTTAATTAACACTATTGTTTTGTAGAACATTTACTCAAGTTCTCTATCTTTGGAATTGAAAAGTATAATATAAGGAATATGACATCGGAAAGTACTCTTTTAGTGTGTACCGTATAAACTGACGAAGGAAGCGCCATTCCTCTTGGCATTAGTAATTATTCGAAAATTATCTAAATTTCTTTTAAAGCCGCGACCGGTCTAGTTAACAACTTTTATTAGCTTAGTTTTCTATTATGATCAAGTATGTATATTTTATTATGTTACTATTAATTAGTCGTACTGTGTAAGGTATTATGCATGTATTATTGTGATAACCGCTGGTTGACCGAATAAGTAAAAAACGAATTCATATTATTTTTATTGAATAGGGGCAACGGAGCAAGTGGGTTACCTGATGGTAAATAATCACCACCGCCCATAGACACCTACAACACCAGAGGAATGATCGGTGCGTGGCCTGCCTTTGAGGAAAGACAAGGCTCTTTTCTTGAAAGTACCTAAGTCGTATCTATCTGAAAATATCGCAGGTGAAAGCAGATCCCACAAGGCGCTGCACGGGGTAAACTCCGAGTAAAACACGCTATTGTGGAAAACCATCCATTCAGATTTTGGCGATTCAACTTTTGGCGCATTGTGTGTTGAAGAAACTTGCGCAGTAATATATTTGATACTAGCTTTTCCTCGCGGCCCGCCCGCGTGATCTGCTTTTTTCGGGATAAAAAGTAGCCTATGTTTATCAGGAATAATGTGGGATTCTAATGGTCAAAAGAATTTTTCAAATCGGTCTAGTAGTTTTTAAGTTTATTTGTTATATACATAAACACAAATCTTTCCTCTTTATAATAAAAGTTTCGATAACTAAGAAATTATTTTGCTAATCGGCTGGATATGTACTAGTGACGTTTTTTTTTTCTGTTTGCTCTCAATACCCGACACACTTCAAGCGGAGCTAAATCAACGTATGTTTACATTCGTCATCGAACCGGTTCAATATGCATTAGGTCTTAGGAGACAACTAAAATAAAGTATAGTAGAATATATTATGTTAACGTTCGTTGTTACCCGAAAGATAACCATTACTAAATGTTTTTTCAAGTACCTGTAACCCTGGATCGAAGTGCGTCCCAGGAGGGCAACTTCGCCGTATTCGCATTCCATAGCTACAATGGTAGAAGCTAGAACATTCTGTCTCGTGCGGTAGCAGGAGATGGATGTGGAAGTTGGACGGACAACCGTTCGGCAGGTACTGCGCTGAAGACGCGGCAATTATCGTCAGAAATATCACAGCTTTATACATTATACGTCTGTAAACAAAAGTACATACACTTTAGTACATAGCTACATGGGATTGGTTAAGCTCACGTCTGTAACCCCGAAGGAGTAGGCTAATGTACGCCTAGTTTACCCATGGTTGGACGAGCTTATTTTTTTTATAGCATAGACCAGCAAACGGGCAAGTGAGTCAGCTGATGGTAAGTGATCTCCACCGCCCATGTACGCCCACAATACTAGAAGAATCATAGGTGCGTTGCCGACCTTAAAGGGAAGGGATAATTAAGGAGTTGGAAAGGGGAGGGGGATTTGGGCCTCCGGATATCTCACGCACCGTACGAAATGCAGCAGCAAGCCGCTACTTTGCGTCGTTTTTTCTGTGAGACAGTGGTAACGACACGGTCGAGTCGGCCCATTCATACTGTACACAAAACTGTCTATAGCGTGGCTCCAACACTCAAATTTCCGTCCCTTAATATGATAGGGGGCGAGTCCCTATTGTCATATCGTCGAACACAAATGTTCATCCCGGGCAACACGTGTTTGATTTTTTAATCGAATACTCAAACACAAATTGTGATTGCATAACCTAGGGTTTGAATACAATACCTCACAGATTCTCGTCCTCAGTAACCTGAACAAATTATTGTGAAATTCTTGTGCAATGATTTTTTATAACAGTCGCCTCATTGATCTAATGGCAGCATTTACGCGATGTACTAATATTGCAGAATCACCGGTAAAGTTCGATTACATGACCAGCTTTTAACCCCCAACTACATAGAGAGGTGTTATATTTTTTACCCTTTCTTTGTGTGTCTATCTGTTGGTCCGTACGTCTGTGCTTGCGCGTGTGTGAGCGCGTATGTGTCGTATCATAGAGCTATTTGGACCTATTAGAAACCTTTTGGGCACGGCTTCCTTTACTATAGAGAGGGATTCGACCTTATTCCAACAAGCTGGCTCTATGCGAGATCGTATCATGTGACTCGTATTGATAAAATATCACCATAATTGAAAAAAATATATCCTAGTCCAAATAATCCAAACAACTAACAATAATTATATAAATCTAATATTAGTATAAAGAGCGACGCTTACTCATTGTCTTAAAACACATAATAGTTTTAAGTAGTTAGTGGACAATCATCTCTATATAAATACGGTTTAATTTGGGAAAACAAAATTACAGTTGCAGGTAAATTATTATGTAAGTGCAACTCTTTCTTTTTTCTTCTCATAAATTAAAATGTAGCAAGTATTATTTTGAAACCTAGTCTAGACGACAAGGTTTTTACCTAATTCATAAAAGAAAATACACCCGTATTAAGTGATGGGTATATACTAGGGTGGGCCAAAAAACTTTTAATTTTTTTTCCTTAGTTACCATGAAAATATCATCCATGATGACAAAAAAAATCTGGTAAAGTTTGAGGTCTTTATTAATATTGTGTTGAATTGTATAATATTGAGCTCTTTATTATTTTTTTTTTTTTTGATAAATACTCCCAACAGTCACATACATAGTCCTGACCCCTCAGTAAGATACGAGTCTTGTGTCGTGGATATCAGGAACTACGAGAGACTTTCGGTCTCACAACAGCCAGACCCCGAAACAAATAAATGTAGATCACACAAATATTTGTCTCGGTGCGGGGATCGAACCCGCGGCCCCTCGCTTCACAGCCGGATATTCGCCCGCTGAGCCACGGAGGCTGTCAAATTATAATAGTGCTTCATGTTAGTGTTCGATGCTATCTAATGTAACAACGTAACGATATGATAGTAACAAGTTCTAATTGTTTTAGTAACGAATATATGAGGTAACACAATTTCTCTTTACTTTTATAGCTATTATTCTAAATTCTTCTAGCTCCTATTTAAATTCTAGATATTTTAAAGTTTACGCTAAATTTAATCATTCGTTTGTTAAGATCGAAAAGTTTGATCACAGCACTATAAATAATTTGCATTACCTCTGCGCGTCTAGTAACGGCTTCATTCGTTTGAATGAATAGCTCATTATCATTTATTTAGAGTTGTGCATAGTTGCCAGTCAAATACCGACATGTTACTCATTCGATAAAAAAGAAAATGCTTTATTTACTTATGTCCTAGCAATGCAATCGGATTTAGTACTATGGGGTGCGAAATACTTTTATGGCATACTATTCTTGCACAGAGACGAAGTTAAGGCCTTATAATATAGCCAGCTTCGTTTAAATATTTAAATTTATGACAGCTCTATCTAACAACAAAAGTTTTGACAATTAATGACACATTAATGACATGATTAATGAAACAGCAAGTGCTATTTTATAATAGCACGAGATCCGGCCGTAGAATCTCTACGTTCATGACGTAGATGCTCAAGCTCAAATTTCTACATTCATTTTCGAATAGGACAATATATTGATCATAGGGTGCCAGTCAAAAAGTGCCCGCATATTTTTTTTTTTTTTAAATATAATTACATTATGGGAAAAAAATTTGTTCATGGTGTAGTTAAATAAAGCATTGTTCCTATTACACAGCTATGTATGTAGAGAATTCAAAAAACCATGGGTGCCGTTGCCTACTCGGCCGCAACTACTTGGCAGCCAGGTGTAAACAGATAATACTTTTTTGTACGGCAACTATGGTTTTTTGAATTCTCTACATACATAGCTGTGTAATAGGAACAATGCTTTATTTAACTACACCATGAACGAATTTTTTTCCCAAAATGTAATTATATTTGAAAAAAAAAAAAAATATGCGGGCACTTTTTGACTGGCACCCTATGATCAATGTATTGTCCTATTCGAAAATGAATGTAGAAATTTGAGCTTGAGCATCTACGTCATGAACGTAGAGATTCTACGGCCGGATCTTAGGCTATAAGTTCAATTCATTGTTAAAGTATTTACGTACTGTATTAAAGTGGTTACGCTCTGCATCCGACTCCGAGTCCGTGAAATGTCGATCTGAAGTGACCGTAGTTCTATTTGTATAAAAGGTTGCATACTAGATCCGAATTACGGGTTCCAAAGTCTCGAATATCGTCAGTGCAGTTCATAATTCCGGACTCGGGTCGTAAACGGTGCGTAAACACTCGAACACTAGGATATCTTGTCGTCAAATTACTTGTTAATTAAGACATGATGTAAACACAGAGGCAAAGTCACAAAGCTCATTTAATAGCCATTAAAAGCGTTCTGTTACTTCACAGTCTTCTGTTGCTATAAAACGAAGAAAATAAGTACTCACTGTCACTTTTTACGCTATTAGGAGCCACAGATTAAGCCTTAAAAAGCATAGCAAAGGAAATTATCACCGAATGCAACTTTTATGCGCGAAAAAATAACCGAATATGGTATCAATCCGCCATTTTGATTTTCATTTGCACAAAATATCCACTTGGTTTCACGTAATAAAAACTGACACTAGCCTTAACATAAATATTCAAACGGAAAGCTTGTAGAGATGCAAAATATATTAAATCAATAATTAAATAATATTTTAATAAGATGAGTCGATTATTTAAATATATTATGATGATTCTATAAAACCGAAAATAATCTCTTTAAGACTATTTTATCTGATATTAATATACCGTTACTTTTGAAATCGCGAACGTAAAAAAAATAAAAAATACATCTTATTTCGCTAAAAATATTCATTTTTGTCTCTATGATAAATTCCTACCTAAACAAATTTTTAATGAGCAGTAAAAGGTTTCCGATGTAATTTCTCTACAATCCTTCCGTTTGGTGATATTTTTTAGTTCACAAGTAATTTACCTGTCAGTGCTCACTCAAGTGTTAACTAATTGTGTCTGGTTGTGAACAAAGGGCGGACCGAACGACGCGCAATATATCTATAAATTATTTATCTGGATCAAAGCACATTATCGTTTAAAATCTACAACGTCAAAATGTTATTTAGATTAAAAGTATTGATTTGCATGGTTTAAGTATGTAAAAATAGTGAAATTAAGATAGGTAAATACCTAATGGTATTTTTGCAAGCTCATATCAACAGTTGCTTCTTTACCCCATGAGTCAGATGGGGGCCCTCAAATGCCAAAACCCAATAACTATAATTTAATTTGTCTTTTGTTTGAATATTATTTCGGTGATGACACAGTATTGATACTGAAAAAAAAATATTTTTTACTTAGTAATATGGCCCCAAACTGTGTGCCCAGGAGGCCACAAACAGCCCTGTATATGAGTTTATATTCAGTCCGTAAATGTTTTATAAGTGATCAACTTTATATGATAACCATGACATGAAGTTATCCCGACATAATGCCAGGGTCCACTTTCGCATCATAAATTGACGATATATCTGGTATTATGTGGGGTGAGCCACCTTCTGATCCCCACAAACCGCAACGACAAGTAAATTTCGCCATTGTCCGTTAATCAACAAAGTACATACTTTGTTAGCATTTTATATTATTTACCACTAACTTGTTCAAATATTCGTTCAATCACAGCCTCATAACTACGCTCATGACTGTATTTCTAAAAGGGTTAGGAAGACGTGCAATTAGGTAATGAAACAACTTTAAACGCACTCTTCTTCCCTCTTCGGAGATACAAGGATGTACCCCCACCAACCATCAAGTCATGTCGCAAGCCCTCGAGAGAACCGGCTGAATCCTGGAATTCACCAAAATCCACACGAAGTGTGTGTATCACTATGGCAGGTTTTAACACCATGTAAGCAGGTATATAGTACTACTTGTATGAGAGGCTGCACACTGCTCCGAATTTCGTTTTCCAAATTCCGAATATTCCCAGTTCGGATCATAATAAAAAATTAGGATCAGATACTATGTGTATGTTCACTTTTAAAACTTGTTCACACGATAGCTCCGTATATGGGACCGTTTAACGCAATTTATTTGGAACTTTGAAATTTAATTCGGAGACGCTCATAGCCAGTTGCTGATCGGAAAACGTAAGCGAGTTACGCAAACCCTTGGCGCAGGCTGTCTATAGATGGGTGACCGCTTAGTAGTATCTTAACTGAGCGTTTCAGTACCTCGGAGGGCACGTTAAGTCGATCCCGGCTGTTATCAACTGACAGCAGTCGTTAATCCAACGGCTTTAAAAACTTTTACCACTAGGTTGGCCACTAACCATTCCATATATGATACAATTTGGACCATTTGAACTGCGGAGGTATTTTGTGTCTCTTTCTCTATCGTAACTATGTTTCACGGGAAATGCCCTGAGGAGTTGTTTAAGGTGTTATATCAACGCCGTCATTTTACCAACGCACCACTCGACGCAATGGAGAGCGTCCATACCATCTGGCAACAATCCCGTCGATATACTGGTCCAAAAACGAATATAAAATATCTCAACAAAGAGGAAAACAGCGCATAAAACATCTTATTATTCATTCGCAAAAAAAAGAAAAAATATCCTTGAAGTTATGGTACAAAATAATTTTAAAATTACTATATAGAACTTGTAATTTTCGTAATAATTTGATAAATACACAGTTATTAAAAAAATAGAATTATAATTTATAGCAAATTATTTTATTATCACTGTTGGCGGCCCATTTACGCTGTGAAGTGTACGAACCGCCAATATCTTAGGCCCGAAGCCAACCTCATCTGCACTGTGCTAATTATCAGACGAAGTAATGGCGAAATTTGATTTCCGGCACGGCAAGTCGCCCAAAATAATACCGAATCCACCGTCAAATCATGATAAGAAGCCGGACCGTGGCATTAAGCCAGACAGGGGAAACAATAAGACCTAAAGGAAGGAACCACTGTAGGATAATGATTTCTTAAATCCGTTTAAATTAGTTTTATTTCAATAACCACTGTAGGAGTTCCAACAATTTTTAAATTTCTTTAAAACGAAAGTCCTTTGGAATAGCGCTTGCCATTTTTATATTTCATTCGTTTTCTTTTCTCGTATGTTTTTTGTTTGTTTTCTTTGTGTGTGTGTTTTTTTTGTACGGTGAAGCCTCACCCGGATCCCTGGAGAGAAAAATGCCTAAAAACATTTAATGATCCCTGGGTTCGGGATCGTAATATAATTTTACGTGTATGTAAAAATATTGATAAATGTAAAAATTCGGTCATTGTACGTTTAATTTCTCTTCAATACAACTTTAATAAAGTAGGTATGTTACTCGAGATATTGTGTGTGTGAACTCGCTCATACACTGACCCTTTATTACATTGCTGTGTGAATGCGCCGTTATGACAGCATATGATTAAAAAAAATATAACTTTATTAATTGTTTTTTTATCACAATGAGATGAATTCTCTTCCTGCGTAGGATAATGATGCAAACATATATAATTAGTTGTCCTGACTGACTGACTAATTCATCAACGCAGATGCTATATCGCTGGGGCTACAAACTTGAAATTATGGCAGATGATGCCTTTATTATGCCTTATTTCTATTGTTGTAAGCGTCGACTAATAAAGGATTTTTGTAAATTTAAAATAAGGGATGAACGGTTGTATGGAAGTATCTATGCCGGAAATATGAGGATACATAATATCACGCGGGCAGAGCCGCGAGTAAATGCTAGTGATGTTATATGATTAGACATTTAGAAATTTCTTTTGAAATAAATAAATGGATAATTGATATGTTGTATTAGTTGTATAATAGACAACATCGCCTCTACTAGTTTACATCTAGTCGGTGGGGGGAAAGTCGTGGTACAAATAGTAGTGCGCGCAGATTTGGCAAAGGAATTATCGTTCAATCAGCCAATGAGGGCCAATTAACTAAACACTTGTATATAATTGGATATTACTAGTCGAATTCTACGAAGTGATGCGATCTGATTAAATAAACATGCATAAATAATAATGATAAGTGTAGATAATGAAGAACATACATTAATGAGTAAGTACCGAGGGTTCCGGAAAATGTTCCAATTCGACCTTGGGGCTCATTACCACGGGGTATTTGTGTACTAACTAAATTACTAAATTGTGTTTAGTAACTAAATGATTTAACATCTGCCACGAAACATAGGTAACACTATGTCTAGCCGACTATTGGTAGCCTATGACAAGATAAACTTTTAAAATAGCATATTGCCGCACTTAGAGACGTCAATTATTTTTTTTCGGTACTCGGTAACAAAACTTATGATACATTATATTAATTTGCTGTGAATGTGGAAATAATCGAATTTTAAAGAATGACTTGAATGACAATTATTAGAGTACCTAAATAATGAATGCAAATACGCAATAACTTTTGAACATTATATTTAAGTTATTGAATATAGCAAAATAAAATTAATATCTCAATTTTCACTTGTTGTGGGTTATAATTGTTTTGCATATTTATATTGCCTAGTTACTAGACGTCTTAGAGCGCGCTTGATGGTTTGGAAAACGAGTCATTGATAAACTAATGGTAAAAGATCTCTTTCACCAATGAACTCCCGCAATATCAGACGAATCGGTTGAGGTAGGTAGGTATAGGGGTATATCTTTATATCTTCGTGCACGCATCGGTAATCCGCCTGTCCTGTCGTAGGCTCCTCGATTTGCTTCTTCCCTCTTCGGAGTGTGAAGAAGCATGTATACAGGCCGGCATAATTCTGGTGAGCACTAATAAACTCATTTTTTGTCGGTGGTCGCTAATTTATTTTGGACTGCACTGCGTTTACAGGTGTAGTGCAGTCACTTTTCCGTGCTCAGATAAAAAAAAATCATGGCCGCGGACCTTAAAAGGGAAAGGGAAACGAAAGAACACGGACACCCCGGATATCTAACTCACCGTACGAAATGCAACAGAAACCTTTATACTACGCTAGGTTAAATACATTTAGTGAAATAATATGACTCGCAATCGGATGGAAATCAGTAATAACAACTAATTCACAAAGAATTTATTCACATGAACATTTTAATTCCTTGGTGAGGGTGGTCTATGAACGAATTTACATAAATGATTTTATTCTGTAATGATTTCTTTTATTTATTATTATACATTGAAATATATTACACATTGAAACACTACCCCACCCACATCCACCACGTCCACCCCGTGACCACGAAGGCTGAAAAGCTTTCGAAACGTCGGGATCAAAATAACCGCGAAAAAAAAACCGCGGTAAAATTAGTAACCGTTTAAATTAGTTTTATTTCGATATTATTCTGGATGAAATCATATGGTTTTGATAAAAATGTGTCTTTCCGTTTGCTGAACGAAAACTGTCTGCTGAAGCAGTAAAAACAAACGCATTAATACCTGACCTCAAGTGCAGAAGCAGGTAAGGAGTGATTTAACACATACTTTCTGTTTGGTTCGATGGAATACTTATTGGCACATGGCACTGAAGGGAACTGGCAAAATATATTTATTTACGTAAAAAGGCGGGAGCGCCCGCAGTTGCTGGTCCTACCAACGGGACCAAGGCAAAACCGCGGACAATGGGATTAATCCTCGAAGGCGGGCTAAGACGCCTCTTATCCAAGCGATACGGGCAGTATACGTCATTCATGAAAAATAGATTTATTTACTTGTCGCTGGAGTGAGTTTGCAAAAATACCTTTGTAGGTATAACTAGTGTTATTCATAGTAGGTAGTAACTAAGCGATTTTTTAAATAAGCTACATGTTAATATTATTTTTTTAAGCGTTACATTCATTCCGTTAATATTTTTATTAGTGTATTTATTTTGTAATTCGGTTATAAGATACTTAACTTACCTAACTTTAAAAGTAGTGTCGTGTGCAATAAATAAATAAATGTGTGGTGAAATAGAAACCAATCCTCTAAAAACGATCCCAAATACGGAGCATCTGAAGCTCGGTGAAAAAAGCATTAGTGGTAAGTGATCTCCACCGCCCATGTACGACCACAATAATAGAAGAATCATAGGCGCGTTACCTACCATAAAGAGAAGGGATAATTAAGGGATTGGGAAGGAGAGCGGGATTTGGGCCTCCGGATATCTCACTCACCATACGAAATGCAGCAGCAAGCCGCTACTTTGCGTCGGCTTTCTGCGAGACCATGGTAACAACCCGGTCGAGCCGGCCCATTCGTGCTGTAGACAAAATTGTCTACAGCGTGGTTCTACTACTATAGAAAGCTGACTGACGAAATCGGTCATGAACTCCGCTTCTATGACATCGAGGGCGATGTATGTATGTATACGATGGTAATTTTCACTATACATATACATACTTCGACTAGTAGTAGCCAATAGTGGAAACTATTAGAAACTCAAATAGTGTATATCATATTAGTCGAATACCAAAATAGTTTTCGAAGGTTTTTTCTTAGGTGCTTAACCTTTACAGTTTTCTTGGGAAGTTCGGTTATCTACACTTTCGTAGGCATATCCTTTGTCAAATTCAGTTTTTGAACGCTTTTTACTCTTCACAAAATATATTGTCTCGTCAATTCAGCTCCGTGTCCTCTTGGACACTAACAGTAATTGGAAAGGGGTTGGTTTCGCAAACAGCTGTCTGAAGCACAAACACAGATCGAACATTTGTGTCCCGATAATGTTATATTCAAAAATATATGTATTTTTTTTTCTATAGTAAACTCTTTTTAAACTGTGTGCCTAAAGGTCCCCGCATAGGCTAAGACGGATTTGTGCCAGTGTGAAAATAATGTATCTATAAATAAAAATGGAAATTTTAATCAAATAAATATGTATGAAATCTGAATTATTAAATTTTTAAGTCTTGATATTGTGATTGATTATTTTATTTTGGTAATATTTCTGAGTACGGTGGAGTGCGTTGTCACTAATCTTAAACATTACGATTACAAGTACAGTTTTACTATTGTTGCATTTCTAAAAATATATTTTTATCCGAGCACGGCAAAGTGACTGCACTTGATGTTAAGCGCAGTGCAGTCTAAAAAACAGTGCTCACTAACAAACAATGAGTTTATCGCTGTTCATTAGAATCATGCCGACCTGTATAAATGCTTCTTCACACTACGAAGAGGGAAGAAACAAATCGAGGTGCCTGCGATAGGACAGGCGGATGTCCGATGCAAGCACAAGGATACAAGAATGTACCCTTATACCCACCCCAACCAACCCTCGAGTCTTGTCGCAAGCCTCTCGAGAGAACTGGATATACCCTGGCTGATCCTGGAACGCGATCCACCCAAGTTGTGTGGATCACTATGGGGGGTTTTAACACCATATAACTGTGGTTACTATCCGGGCGGATATTAACCCTACCTCCAGCTACTTTTACTTATACTGTACTTACTTGTTAGCCTCTTAACCCAAATATATTCATAGGTGGTAAGTCCCTCATATGTAAGCGGCCGACTGGGTTGATACCATCGCTTTGTCTACATCTGCCGCCAATTAGCCCCGTGTAAACACTGTTGGTATTACGTTTAAAGAACATTGAAGCCAGTAAAATTACTGCGCATAATGAGCCTTAATATCATAAATCTCGGGGTGACGGGCATAATCCAACGCCATTCAGTGCTTTGCAATTCAAGGTTATGTGTGGTATGGCTTCTGATGGGCAGGCGTGACGCTTCGGGCGAAGGACCTGCTGTTTCGTAATTCAGGCTTGTATAAAATAAAAATCTTAGTGTTAATACCCAATATTCCTGTACCAATCTCACTGCATGTACGCGAAAACTAAAAAAAACGACGTAAACCTAAACAGCTAAACATATGAAGTCGATTAGAAATTAAACAATTTTGTATCGCTGCTACCGAATTAAAATTGTTAATTTTTCGATTAAAAGTTCTTTGCGTCGACTTAACTTTTGTTACAATGTTTACGAGTATAATAATTATCAAAATCAATGCCTAAATGACGAAGACTCAAAAGTCTTTCTACCCTGATTGAACACCCTTGGGGGCGGATTTTTTTCTTAAAACTTAAATGGGACGAATGAGAAGAATGAATATACGGAGAATCATCCAAATAAGTTTCACTTGGCGGAGTTATGTGTGAATATTTATAAAATAAATGTACATGGTATATAAGTGTATACAGGGTTATTTTTAAAACACCAGCAACCTTGCAGGGGTAGATAGCTGTCCCCATACGGAACAACTTTTGTTCTACGAGTTTGGATATAACTCAATATATTTAAAAAAAAATGATTTTACAAGTTTTTGTTGTGTCGTGTTTTTCTTCGTAGTATGCGGCGTGCGCGCGCGACTCAAAGGCGCCGCTCAGCTGAGCGGCGCGTTGACCTTCAAAGGAGCTAGCCCGGTTGCCCACGCTTCGCGTATTTGTTTACGTAAGCTGCGATGCGCGTTGTAACAATCAAGACGGAAATTAAATGAATACTTATTTTTGTATTAACATAAAATCTAACAAATTATCAAAAGTCGTAGAACAAAAGTAGTAGCTTATAACCTTAGGAATCTACCCCTGCGAGGTTGCTGGTGTTTTAAAAATAACCCTGTATACAGCTGATAGAGAACATCTTTGTTTTTTGTCTCTCGTGGAGATACAAACGAGAAACAAGTGTCTCGCGTGCGATTTAACTCGCGGCCTCGTGCGAAGCAGGTTTGTTTTTTTATAGCATAGGCCGGCAAACGAGCAAGTGGGTCACTTGATGGTAAGTAATCTCCACTGCCCATGTACGCCCACAATACCAGAGGAATCATGGGCGCGTTGCCGACCTCAAAGGAAAGGAATAATTGGGGATTGGGAAGGGGAGGGGGATTTAGGCCTCCGGATATCTCACTCACCGTACGAAACACAGTCGCAAGCCGCTACTTTACGTCGGTTTTCTGTGAGACAGTGGTAACGACACGGTCGAGCCGGCCCGTTCATGCTATAGACAAAACTGTCTACAGCGTGAGATGGTCCTCTAAATAACTCTATTAAAATATTAGTGTAAGGTAGTAAGTAGTAGGTAGTAGTAAAAGGTAGTGCAAAACGCGTGACAGCTATTGCAAACACACTTCATCGACGTCAGGTATCAGCGTCGATTTATCAGTAAGAGCTAATTAAATTAATTCCATTTGCAGCTTATCCGTTAATATACAGTCGAGATTATCAGCAATTAGTACTGTACATCCCCTAGTTCTTTTTTATAGCTTAGACCGGCAAACGAGCAAGTGGGTCACGTGATGGTAAGTGATCTCCACCGCTCATGTACGCTTACATTTTACAATATTCGAAAAATCGTAGGCGCGTTGCCACCTTATCGTGTCGGTTATGAGACAAAAAAAACTCCTGGAATGTTTTTCTGCCGCTAAGCAGCAGTGTGTAAGCACCATTGTTTCGGTTTGAAGGACGTTAAGGCTAGTAAGTAATAAATACTACTAAATTACTGGCCATTATAAGACTTAACATTTTATCTTGGGGTGACGAGCGCAGTCCAGCGCAATGCAGTGCTTTTTAATTCAAAGTTCTGCGTGGATGTTGTTTCTGTTTATGGGAAGGCGTGGTCTCATCATCACACGAGCGATCTGCTCTCTCTTCATTTAAAAAAACGTCTCACTACGGAAGATGTCCAAGATCGGGCTGAAGTAAAAGAAGGCGGGCTCTTTTAGCCGGAGTAACGCCAGACAGAACGAAACGATACTGTACACAGTCATTTCTAATTCTATTGCCTTTCTGGCAATAATTTTAGCAATGACGCTATTAGGAAAGCATGAAGGAGATTATGTTCAAAATAAGATTAAACGCCAACATATTTCGATTATCAATAGATCGTTATCGAACTAAATAATATGAAGTCATATTTGAACAACGCAAAATAGTGACAAAGCTGAAGATCTGACAATATTATCGGATTTAAGTAAGGCTAGTTGAATAACCCCGAAAGGAGGGGTGAAATAAGTTTGGCACCTTTGTCTGTGAGTGTTTGTATATGCTATCAAAACACAATAATCTAATGGACCGATATGGATTCGCTTTTTTTTTATGCTGGCTTAAGGAAAATGAGCCTTAGCAATCTATGGAGAAAATCTATTCAGCCGTTTGGAAATTACAGGTGTTTTACTAATTTAACATTTTTAACGACAGATTATTAAGGAAATAATAACTTAAAATAATTTTAGCAGTACAAGGAGTAGTTTTATGTAAAACTGTGGTAAGTATACCTGTCAAGCCGGATCATTCATGTTATAGCCGAAAATACCGAGGGTGGGTACCAATTATCTATCTACACTATGGAACTAAAAGTAGCACAAATGTAACTTTATCATAATTGTTTGTAGAGATTCGACCTGATTCTGCAAATTTTTTCAGCTATAGGAAACTAATTTATCCATGAATAAATTAAGCCTGTAGAATGTTACATGGTGTAGAATGTTACAAGGTAGTAGGTCCCTCGTATGCGAGAGGCCGTCTGGATTGGTACCACCGCTTTGTCTATTTCTGCCGCCAAGCAACAGTGTGTAAGCACTGTTGTGTTTCGGTTTGAAGGATATTGAAGCCAGTGAAGCTACTGGGCATTATGAGATTTAACATCTTATGTCTTGGGGTGACGAGCGCAGTTCAGTGTCATGCAGTTCTTTGTAATTTAAAGTTCTGTGTGGTGATGCTTCTGGTTGTAGGCAGGCGTGGCGCTTACCATCAGGCGAGCGCCTTGCTAGTCTCGTCATTTGATCAAACAAAAAAATATACATATTGTATTCTCAGGACAAAACACTTGGTGACAATTAAAAAAACATCTGTAACTTTTAATCAGCTAAACTTTTCTCCAAATATTGATAAAGATTATTCCGACTAAAGCAGCTTACGAACAATAAAAATTCAATCGATCATTCAATTTCATTCAAATCGATCCATTTATTTAATCGCTACAATGCCATCGACACCCCTCTTTTCACCGGGTGCCACAGGCATTCGGCGACGCTGCGAGAAAAGGCAACTAATCACTAACATGATAAAGCAATCGCAACAAAAATGCTACTTAAACACACACACCGTCAATCCGTTTGGTGTTCCATGAAATTATTCCTACAGAATATAATATTACGTCATAATTATTTCTCAGAACCGTGCATTGTTGATAGTATAATAACCTGATAATAAAGTTTGAGTGTCTGTCTTTGATTTACAATTAATTGGACCGCCAGCAGATAGTAATGATTGTTTTAAGAATTCATTTTTAAATTAGTTTTTTTAACAAAAGTGAAGCTGATAAAAGTCTGAAACTGAATTATGATATCAACCGACTCAAAAAATATGAAAATAAAAACTAACAAGACAGACACACACTGTGGCGCAGTGTTCGCTAATTACGAGTAGGTTAGAGATTAATAATGTTTTCACAAAGTAACGTTCCAAAAACTCGAATTGATCAACGCTGTTCAATTGTTCAATTGAACAACGCTGTTAAAATCAAAGTTCTAGTTGAAAGCCGATTTGACCACCCATTGAGAAACCGGGAGTTAATATCTTATGTGTTGAGGTTATAGAAGCAGTCCTTTATAATGCATAGTTTTGTGTGGTGTTGCTTCTGTTTATGGGCAGGCGTTGCATTTACCGGCAGGCGAGCGACATGCTCGTCACGTCATTAAGCTAATACAAAAGCCTGATATCATTTTTGGATAGTTCATATGCCTATGGCCGTCCTATCGCTGTTCAGTATGAAGTCATGTACTCAATTAATACCATTATCTCAATCGATTCCCGCAACTGAAACAATTTTCTGTTGTAATGACGCCTTGCAGTCTGAATTCGTAATCTTAATCGGTTCTTGACGTACAACACTTTTCAATAACTGAATATATGTTGCTACCACAAAATGGCGTCTGTGGTTTTATTTTTTTACTTGCCAGAATGTGAGACGAGTAGGTTGCTCGTCATCAGGCGCCTGGCCATAAACAAAAGCATCACCGGGTCGTTTTGGATCCGGTGGTAGTTTTAAAACACGTACCGTTTCGATAAGGTCGATATGGACTATTCCATATCGACCCGTTCCCCCTAAATATTTAACAGTGCTGGACTTATCCAAAAAATAATAGATAAATAGATAGAATTAGTGTATTGCCTGGTGCTTTGTAATGATGCTATGTATACATATTAGTTACGATCGTTAGTGGAAAGGAAAAATACTAAATCACCAATATGTGAACTTTACGGTGGAGTACGTAATAGCACTATAGTATTTTAACCTTTCAATTGACGACATGAATTCTATACATAAGTTTTTTTTTTACTGACTTGTCGTGCTATTTTAATTGCCTACGTTATTAATAAACTATTTAATTTCACCACCCACAACTTTCAATGATAAAGTACTGCACAGAACTGCACTAGGTGCGGCATATATTCGTCAGGATCGACGCTACCGAGACGTTATATTGTGAGGTCTGTCCCACCTAAAACTTCACGCTGACTTCATTAACTATGTTAGGTGGTAAAAACACCCTGTAGAAGCTTTTTTCCACAGATTATTTGAATGGTAGAGCTACGCTGTAGACAGCTTTGTCTATAGTATGAATGGGCCGGCTCCACAGGGTCGCTACCACTGTCTCACAAAAAAAATGGCGTAAAGTAGCGGTTTGCTGCTGCGTTTCGTACGGTAAGTGAGTATTCAGAGGCCCAAATTCCCCTCCCCTTCCAATCCATTAATTATCCCTTTCCGTTAAGGTCGGCAACGATATAGCCGATAGGTATATGATACGTCCATGGGCGGAGGAGAGCACTTACCATCAGGTGACCAATTAGCTCATTCGCTTGCGTCGATTAAAAATATTACTATAAAAATCCGGCTATCCCACTTCTCATTGATAAATTATAACATATATGTGAAAGTTTGAATGTTTGCAAGTTTGAATGTTTGATGGATTTAGCATAAATTTAACGCGCGTGGAGCTGCGTGCAACAGCCAGTACTGACAGTTCGACACAAACAGGATGAGTGTTCGGTTTTATATGTATAAGTGACATGTTTTTTTAATCACAGCCGCGGCGATTGTAGTATCATTTGATCTACATTGCCACATTAATTGGATTTAGTTCGCATTCTTACAATATCCCTTATCTACAAAATGTTTTTATACGCACCTAACGTATAACTCATAAATATTATACAGTGTATTAGATCCGGGATTTTTTTTATTCTAGCACGACAAAGCCACTGCACTCCACCTGATAATAAGCGCAGTGCCGTCCATAAAAACCAGCGACCACCGAAAAACAATAAGTATATCAGTGATCACCGAAATGATGGCCTATATAAATACTTCTTCATACTCCAAAGAGAGAATAAGCAAATCGAGGTTAGCTTAGGTCAGGAACAAATTTAACTCAGGAAAATAAATAAAAATAATATATTTAAAACCCGTATACTCAGCCTTTGTATGTGTATAAGATACATACAAAGAGTGTCAGTCAGCTTGAGTATGAGAGGTACAAAACATAAATCTTACTAAGTAGGAGTTGTTGTGTACAAGGAAGAATGACCAGGAAATGTAAAACTCTGTAGAATTTCCACCGTAAAAAAATAATAAAATAACGAAAATATTGTAGCAGTAATTGCAAAGCATGTTTAGAAAGAGTTCATCGGTGTACTAAGGCTGCCTTATTTTGTTCTGTTTTGCAGAAAGTAGAGATAGTGGCCTGGTATAAGCATATAATGTTAAATAGAGCCATCTCAAGCCTTTCCTACTCCCCGCCTCCTGCAGGCTGCGTCACATCGTGAAAATAAATTGTGAAGTTATTATTAAATTGGTATTATAGAAAATGTTTTATCTGTAGATAACGAAATTTCGAAGAATTCGAAATCAGGGCTGACATTGGTAGGTCGAGGTAAACACGAGTAGTTTAGTGTTGACAAACATACTGATAATAATTAAAGGTTAGATATAACGTGACGTACCTAAACAGATTTTTAAATGTGTGCGAAATATAATTTAATGCAAAATGTGTGTTTTCACGCGTTTAGATCTGATTGTGCAGATAAACAAATGCTAAAGTGATGTCAGTTAACTAAACATCTGATATGTAATAATATTATATTTAGATATCAATCGGCAAAAATGAGTCCGCAGAAAACAATTCCAAATAATTTGAGTTTAATCTGCAAATATGATAAAAATAAGTTTGTACCTAAAACCTAAGGTGGTAGAGCTACAATATAGACTAGGATAGGTGCACTGTTTCACAGAAAACGAACGTCATATGGCAGCTTGTGTTGCGTGCGATAAGTGAAATTTACGGAGGTCCAAATCTACGGTCGGTAACGCGGCCATGATTGTTATGATGTTGTGTTTGTTCATGAGCGTTCAGGTCCACTTGTCCGTTTATTTCCATGAATTACACCATTATAAAGTATATGTAGAATATTTAAATGTGCAAAGTTTCTTTTGGTTTTATACATGTAGTGGAACAACGAAGCGCGAGAAAAGATATAACACAAATCATTGTTCTTCCAATACTCTTTATATCTTCAGTGGTTAATGAATAACTCCATTTTAACCGGCACTTTTCTTGAGCGGAGCCGCGAGCATTGTCCAGTACGAACGATTAAAATATTTTATCCTGTGAATCAATAACAGTGGTAGATAAATCAGTAGTGATACAAGCGGTTGTGTTGTACGGTAATTATGATTACGACGATGTGTATCTAGTAATGGCAGATTGTGATCCGATAGTCTACGATGAGTGCCTGACGAATGCCGCGTCCGACGCGCCGTCGCCTGTCATAATATCCTATAATATACACAATTAATATTCCCCTCGTCCTATCACTGAGAGAGATCAAGTTGTATTTAGTAACAAGCGTGATATCGATGTCTATGAACCGCTATATAAATATGCAGTGAAATGATGAAAAAAGTATTTGGTGTGGCTCTTCATAAATGTAATTGAAGAATATTTTTTGAAGTGATAACTTCTTATGGGAGGGTGAACCAAAACGTTGCGTAATGCGAGCGGCGGTGAGCGGAAGGTTCCAGAATATTCGAGAACGTTTCGTGAGACGTCACGCGGGCCAGTTGACCAGCCAGCGCTAGCCGACTTCCCTGGAACTTCGATAATTTTGAAGTCCCAGGTGGCGTCACACAGTGACCAGTCGGATTGGACGGACTTTCACAGGACTGTGTTCGTTTTTTTTTTATGGCGAATAGACATGTTACCGTAATGTTGTTTTTGATATTGATAAAAAAAATGACGATCGATAAAGAAATATGTACTTATAATTTGGAACATGGTGCCGTAAAAAAAGTAACAGGTTCGCATAAACGCGAAGAGAGTGGAATGTCCTCTTTTCATGGTAAGTAGCCGTAATTAATAAACAAATGAGGATTAGGACAAAGAAAAACTTTTTGTTTTTTCTTATTTAGAAAATGTTGCCGTAAAAAGTACCAGGCTCGCATAAACGCGAAGAGAGTAGAATGTACTTTTATCATGTTGCCGTAATTTTGTATTCTCGCATCTTGTTTGGTAAGTTTTCACTTCTGTCGGCACTCTCAGAGTGCAACCCGTATTTTTTTTTCCTTTGCACGGAGACATGAGTATTCATTCATTGGAAAGAAATTCCTTAAAAATAACATGGAGGTTTCTAAATGAGTTTTATATGTCATTACTTTATGAAATAAGCGTATCCAAAGTCGTGAAAAAATTGTTCTCCTAACCTAACTTTTAAAATACCGCAGCGTGGAAAGTCCCAAAATTTTTTTATAACAGAATACCAGAAGAATCTTGGGCGCGTTGCCGACCTTAAAGGAAAGGGATAATTAAGGAATTGGGAAGGGGTGGGGATTGGGCGTCCGCATATCTCACTGACCGTACGAACGCAGCAGCAAGCCGCAATATTACGGCGATTTTCTGTGAGACAGTGGTAACGACCCAGTTGAGCCGGCCCATTCATGCTGTAGACAAATTGTCTACCATGTAGCTCTACCACTTAAAGTGACAACAAACATTACATGACGAATTGCTTGAAACGATCTGCATTGAAACGAATGAGTGCTTGCTTGCCTCATTTCAACTGTGCTTGTCGTAGTGTTGACAAACTGCTTGTCCTTCCTGTACGCACATACCAAACAGATAAGATAGACATATCCATAACCGATAACTATAATCCATCTTTAACATCTGCATTATAAATAGCATAACGATTACAAAACGGGATCAGTGATTAAAAACATTACATTCACTGGACTATTAAACGTCATTCATTTTTAATACGTTGTACGTACATACTGCAATTATTCTACATACATACATACGCACTCACGCCTGTTATTGCCAAAGGGGTAGACAGAGGTGTAATCCGTACACACACATTTCGCCGAATTTCCGTCTCATAATGTTTTTTTTTTCTCGGCAAAGTAACTATGCCACACCTGATGGTAAGTGTAGCGCAATCCAAGAATAGTGTCGACTAACGATAAACAATGTGTCCATCGTCAAAGGGCAGCCCGGCATGATCTTGCCGACCGACTTGGCCCTTTGGCCAAGGTGGAGTGGAGTTTAGCACCAGTGTACGGTGGTCGCTATACGGACGGATACAAGTATCCTCCCACCAGCAATTGTGATCAAGGGCGAACCTACCGCCATGCCGGACGCAAATTTCAGACTCCGAGCTGATAAATTTACAAGGTGGTAGGTCCCTCGTATGCGAGAGGCCGTCTGGGTTGGTAACACCTCTTTGTCTATTTCTGCTGCCAAGCAACAGTGTGTAAGCACTGTTATGTTTTGGTTTGAAGGACATTAAAGCCAGTAAAATTGCTGGGCATTATGGGACTTAATATCTTATATCTCAGGGTGACGAGCGCAGTTCAGTGCCATGCAGTGCTTTGTAATTCAAAATTCTGTGTGGTGTTGCTTCTGTTTATGGGCAGGCGTAGCGCTTACCATCAGGCGCCTTGCTCGTCTCGTCATTCAACCAAATAAAAAAAAACTGAGCATTTCATAATAGAGAAACCCAATATCACTTTTATCCGACCCGGGATCGAGCCCGAGACCTCAGCATAACAATCGTACCGCGTACGCATTACAACTGCGCTACCGAGGTTACAATAGATGTTACGCGTTTATTTATCGCACTTTATTACGATCATAATTTACAATATTTGTAGGTTAAGTAATCTGATTTTATTGACTTTTATTGTGTATTACAATTTTATTGAAGCTTAATGATAGGTATAGCTACCTGTATTGTGATTTTTAAAAATATATTAGTTTTGCTTTTCTAATATAAATATATTGTTTGCTTAACCATTCTTTAATCATTGGTTATTTTTACGAATATTATGAATATAAAATTGTCACATTACGTGAATAAACTAAGGTTAGACTTAGATTTTAGCTTGTAATAAAACCACCTTGTGGTGAATATGATGTAACGTATGCTGTCTCGGGAATCCGGGGCCGTCCCTAATGCGCCGAAGATGGTCACCGCGGGGTTTTTAGTTGGTATTTGCCGGCATAGGTTGTACATAGTATTAGGGACTGGGCCCAGCGGTCGCCCGGATGTTTTCCATCTCTCCCGGGCGGCGCAACCAGGGTCGTAAGGTCGGTAGAACCCAACATAACCGTTCCACTTCCCCCCGGTGGGGCGGTAGCAATAAAAATCTTTTCCCCGCGAAAACAAACAAAATAAAAAAAACGTATACTGTGCGAGAATCCTTCCCGAGCCCGAATAGATAAACAGAAGTTATTTCCAACTGTTATTCCGATATTACACCCTAAATACAGTTCGACAGAATATAAGTTAATTATTTTTGTAAAAAATCTGTGAACCGACTCAATATCTTATAAAACATTATTTTTCTTTGTAAAAGTAGCTCCCCATCACAAAATTGTATTCAAAGTTCTGGTAGCAACTGAGGACAGTCATTGCATGACGTCAGTGAATTGATAGTCATCATGACAATACGTTGCCTAGGGGAGAAAAACTAAAATCATTATGTCAACATTCCCACAGTACATCCTGATAGGGTGGATACTCGGACATACATTACCGCGTATCCCATTTTAGGATGAATTTTGGAGTCGATAAATGGAATTACTGATGCTTATACACGCTTAAGATTAAATAACTACCAATATTTACATGCTCTAGCTAGATCTACAATTTTATTTTGGGTGTCATTTTTTTTTTATTTGATTGAGAGTAAGGCGCTCACCTGTAAGTATAGTTATATTTTTTCTGGATAGTTTACTTTTAACTAAGGTAAAACTATATATAAATACATGTTATAATAAGATCAAATAAATGAATTTGAACTAGAAAATAACATCATTTCATGAATTTAGTTAAAAAACAATAAAAGTATAAAATTGGATAAATATATTAAAATAAGAAATGCAATAATTGTTGTTTGTTGGCTTGATGGTTGTAAATTAGAATTGCAGGCGAAAATAATGAGTACTGCCTAATAGGAAAATGTTTTCACTTCCACATAATTCGTTATAGGTCGCCACGAGACGACAAGTTAATGGATATCATGTACGGTGGTCGATATCCGCAGAAATGTAAAAAAAAATACATCCGGTGTCCACCCACTAGTAAAGCACCATTCAAACCAATGTAATGATTTGGTTGATAAGCCACGTAATCCGCCCTTCAGTTAGGCTTTACAGTGATTTACTGTGAACATATAGATTAGTTTGATTATCAGCGAGATATGGTGAGGAGGCGACGCGGCGCATTTCACGGAAATCATTTCGATCAGCCAAATCTGCGATACAACGTATTGTGACACCGAATGTTAATCACAGATATGTGTTGCATACAGTCAAACACAAAACTGTATTGTTAAACTTAAACAACTTTTAAATAATATACAATGTTGCTGGTGGGAGCGTATTTAATATTTTTGTGAACCAACAAGATAGCGACCACCGTACACATGGTGAAAAATCGGTAAAATCGCCATAGTGGCTGACTCAGGCGGGTCGCGTTGCGCGGTCAGCCTGTCTAACATCCACTAACTTTAGATAACACAATGTCTTTGGACGGTCACTATATTAGGACTACATTGTACTTGACTTTAGGTCCAGTGTAATAACTTTGCAGTGCCAGAATAATAATAAAACGTATGTCAATTAAGAATAACAGTTTAAAACCTGAGTACTCATAAAATAAAATGTATTTTAAAATTAGGGTAAAAATCTTATTTTTTAAAGATATTATGTGAAACGGATCTTTTAAACAGAACATATAACAGGGGCGCAGGTGCATTTGAAAATGCCCGGACGGCGTGTGAATGGAGCTCGGCCGGCGCCCTCTAGAACGCTGCGCCCGGCGCCCGTGTGCACCGCACACACACCACACCCGGTAAAGACGCCTCTACAGGGTTATTTTTAAAACACCAGCAATCTCGCAGGGGTAGATTCCTAAGGTTATAAGCTACTACTTTTGTTCTACGACTTTTGATAATTTGTTAGATTTTACTTTCATACAAAAATAAGTATTCATTTAATTTCCGTCTTGAATGTTACAACGCGCATCGCAGATTACGTAAACAAACACGCGAAGCTTGGGGAACGGTCAAGCGGTCAACGCCCGAGCAGCTGAGCGGCGCCTTTGATATCGCGCGCGCACGCCGCGCCGCGCCCCAGTCTACGAAGAAAAACACGACACAACAAAAACTTGTAAAATCATTTTTTTTTAAATATATTGAGTTGTATCCAAACTCGTAGAACAAAAGTTGTTCCGTATGGGGTCAGCTATCTGGTCCTGCGAGATTGCTGGTGTTTTAAAATTAACCCTGTATATGTGATTCCATCCAATATGAACCGAACCAATTTGTGGGTGCGCTTAGCGCTGCTGACACATATGGAAAGGAATACATATCCATACCATAGTGGAAATCTTTAGAAATCTCACTGGTCACACGTATCCCAATATCAGAGCAGTGCCTTCACGTTGTTTCCTATACAGTAGCACAATATTACCAACCCGGTCGAGCCAGATCGTTCAAACTATAGACAAAATAGGTACAAAAAAGGCCCCTGTCGAGCAGTGGGACGTATATAAGTTAGTATAAAATAAATATTAGTTAAAAAACTAAAAAACACGCTTTTATAGAAAGTCTAACTAAAAAATAGAAAATAAATTTGAAGAAAACAATGTATTTTATTGTAAAAAAAGCGTCGGGTGCATGGTGTCATTAGTTATAATTATTGTATTGACAGATATGAGTAGAAGGATTATCATTTCCATAGTATCTTAGAAAGCACCCACGGTCAGAACGCAAAGATGAAAACACGCACGAAACACGCTGACGATACGAAGTTCGGTAAAAATCTTAGATACTACGATATTCCCTATAATTAGCGAAGACCCAGAGAGTATAATTTTAATTCCTAACCCGAATATAAAAAAAGCGCCATCTATTGACGCTCTTAGATACTACGATATGACAATTTTAAATCCTAACCCGAATACCAAAAAGCGCCATCTATCGGCATTCTTATGCGTATGTAGATGGCGCTAATCTAAACTTTACACACAACACAATTATTTATAATTATTAATCACAATTTGCAATATCTTTTATTTTTTTTATATAATATTGCATTGTCATCGGTCCTTAATAGGTATGCCAAATTTCAATTTAATCCGACGTTTTGAAGGAGGTCAAAATCACGTTTAAAGATTACAGACAATCATACCAACATACCAACCTACCAACATACATACGTCTGAAGCTAATAAAAGCGTGTTAAAAAAATAGGTCCACATGTGGATGTGCACACAACATCGCATTACATACATAAAAAATACAGACCAATTGAGTACCTCCTCCCTTTTCAACTCGATTAAAAATACGTATTTTGTTATCGATTGTACAAGATTAATAATAATTATTGCTGCCTAATTATTATAACTTTCCTTTATAATCATGGTGTAGTAGCTCATACACAAACAACAAGCGAAGAATGCATGTCCTATGTTTAACCACCGACAAAAAAGGGGAGCTGGAAGTTTTGTCTGTCACGGTGTGTATGAGTGAATCGAAACGGTTCTTAGCTATGTTTTAAGAAAATCAGTTCTCAATTAACAAATCGGAAGGAGGCCTTCTGATCTTTACGACTAGGTTGGGAACTAACCAATCGTTATACAATAGAATTATCTGATAATAATCCATATTTTTTGCTGTTGTTTAAATACACAGTAAGACACAAGTCTTTTGTCGTGGCTATCAGGAACTATGCGAGACTTTCAGTCCCACACCTAGACCCGAAACAAATATTTGTGGATCATTCAAACGTGGGTCTCGGTGCGGGGGTTGAGCCTGCAACCTCTCGCTTCGTAGCCGGCTACTCGCCCGCTGCGCCCGGGAGGATGTCTATTGGTAGCCGCAGTCACTTAACATAAGTACATCAGGTGACCCGTTTGCTCGTTTTCTGTTGTAGCTTTATACTAACCTATGATGTTAATTTAGCGAGCAAACGTGAGGAGAGGAAGATTTGATACGCTCCGTGGCGCAGTGGGCGAGTATCCAGCTGCCAAGCGAGAAGTCGCGGCTTCGATTCCCGTACCGAAACAAATGTTTGTGTTATCCACAAATATCTGTTTCAAGTCTGAGTGTTGTGGGACCACAAGTCTCTCGTAGCTCCTTATACCCACAATACAACTTTAACCTAATGTGGGGTCAGGACTATGTGTGAATGGTGGGTGTATTATTATTATTTCAGGAGGAATTTCGTCCTCCCGTTCCCAATTATATTCAAGCAATTATGTTGCAAGTGTGAATCCATCCGTGATCCGGTATTATGGGTATTAATGGGCGGTGGAGATCACTTTCCATCAGGAGATCCACTGCCATTGCTCAACTCTGTTGTAAAAAAACATAGTCAAAAACTGAAAAAAAATAAAACACTAAAATTTACCTTGAATTCACGACCCTTTATCTGCCCTCGTATGTCTGATGATTTAATTCTGGGACACCAAAAGTAAATTATCTCCGCAAACAGAAACTATTACAATAAATACAGAAACGAGTTAGCTATAGGAAGGTTTAATTACGTATGTGCTAGAGAAACACCAAACGCAGTAACCTTCTTGCTAACATAAAATTAGTATAAAAATCCTAAGCATGGATACAGCAGAGCCTAAACAAGTACTCGAACAAGTGAACCACGTGGTGCTAAGCCATCTCCAACGCCCATAAACAACCACAATATCATAGTTGCCTTACCGACCTAAAGGGAAAAGGGTTCCAAATGAAAAGAAAGCTCTACCATTCTACCACTTGTAGCCTAGATACTATTTCTAAATCGGGCGCTTATCTGTCTCGTCGTGCCTCGTCCTAATAAAATGAATGAATAATTTGCCATAATGACACACGATTATAAAGCAATGCAGTTACGATATAAGTGTGAGTAGAAATTAAACAGCGACCACATCCGTGGAGATTGTTCAATATCCTACTCCAGCGTAGGTATTGGAAGTCACCGGCAGCTCAGCCGTTATTTATACAGTGCTGTTCGAAGTATACAGGGTTATTTTTAAAACACCAGCAACCTCGCAGGGGTAGATTCCTAAGGTTATAAGCTACTACTTTTGTTCTACGACTTTTGATAATTTGTTAGATTTTATTTTCATACAAAAATAAGTATTCATTTAATTTCCGTCTTGATTGTTACAACGCGCATCGCACTTTACGTAAACAAATACGCGAAGCGTGGGGAACCGGACTAGCTCCTTTGAAGGTCAACGCGCCGCTCAGCTGAGCGGCGCCTTTGAGTCGCGCGCGCACGCCGCGCCGCGCCGCATACTACGAAGAAAAATACGACACAACAAAAACTTGTAAAATCATTTTTTTTTAAATATATTGAGTTATATCCAAACTCGTAGAACAAAAGTTGTTCCGTATGGGGACAGCTATCTACCCCTGCGAGGTTGCTGGTGTTTTAAAAATAACCCTGTATAAGTACACCTCTGCCTACCCATTCTCGGATACATGTTTACAACATGCTATAATAAGCTTGCTGTTGTAATATCGTAACTATCGCTTGCAAATATAGCGGATAGGTTCAAGTAAATCCCCTTTCTATGCCAATTCCGCGGAAAGGTAGCATCCAAGTCGAATCTTATTTCTTAATTTAAAATCAAGTGCAAATCATTTATTATGTAAATTGGATCATAAATATCACTTTTACATGTCAATATTTTTTATTGGTTTGCTATGAGAAGAAATACCGCGACAAACTCATAGGTTATGGCCTCTTTTATTGTCTAGACATTGATTTTACAGAATTATGCGAGTGTTATATACAGAAATTCCTGGATTGGCCTTTTGAGGCAATAGCCCTGAGTATACCCGACACACGTGGCACTCGCACTCACCGCGATGTTGAACTTCAGTAAAGAACATTACCATGTTCCGGCACTTGTTAAGTAAAACCATTAGGTGATGTAAGATGATGTAGCGGACGCATTATCAATATATATATTTGCCCTTGATCAGGTATCGTACTAGAAGGCGAATCGCGAAACATATTCTAATCGTTTATTTTCTAAGTGTGGATTGCACCACCCGACCGTTGAAATTAAAATTACTATAAGACGCAATAATCGACGATATCTACAGAATTTGACATTTTGACTCCATATAAGGAGTAGGCACTAGCCAGCGATCCACTGAACTTATGTCCGTGATAAAATAATATCTTCTTCTTCTACATGGCACTCCTTATTCTACTCGTAATGGTGTCGGCGCAACATGCTTTTTAAAACATGTTACAGTAAGATTTGGCTTGTACATTTTACGACGAGCTGCCTGCCTAACGTCAACCCACATCACATATTAGTAGCTGACACAAACATCTGTCACGGTTCGGAATCGAACCCGTGGGCTCTCGCTTCACAGCCGGCTACTCGTACATTGTACCACGAAGGCTGTCGTGATGAAATATATTGGTGGAAAATTAAAAGAAAAAATATTCATGAAGCAATTTTAAACGATTGTGGGTTGATTTTTTATGCTGAAATTTAGTTTACATTTTAAGACATAATGAAAAACAATTTTTGCATCAATCAAATCATCATCAATCTAATATGCATTGAGTCCATCCCCACGTGGACTCAATTATATAACAATGTTAGGTCCACATGCGCCTCATATTCTGGGGAATTCTGATCCTAGCATTAGGACGTATTTATATCGATAAATGCTTGCCAAAATGTAATCTTACTATGTCATGAAGATTACAAATTACTCGTGTGCTATTTATACATGTGCGCAAAATCACGTTGTATCTAATTACGCGTGTATGTTTACGAGAGAGACTACCGGTAATTAATTTAATAAATAACAAAAACTCGTGCTGTAGCAATAAAATATTTGTAATAGCACTAATTGTTTGTACTAGGATGTGGAGCCGACCGCGACGCCTAGAGGCCGAAACCGTCTCACGCACGCATCACGATTCACGCGTGACGCATCAATGTCGGGCTCATCTCGATAATATGCCGTGGAAAAGATCGAGCTAAGTCGAATTTTGTTTCTTCAAATAATGTATTCTGTGAATTAGATCATAAATATTAACTTTACATGTCAATATGTTAATATTTTCATCGGAATTTCATGGTTAGCCATAAGAAGAAATGCCGAAACAAACTCATAGATTATGGCCTGTTTTAATGTCCAGACATTGATTTTACAGAATTATGCGAGTGTAATATACAGAAATTCCTGGATTGGCCTTTTGAGGCATTGGTCCTAAGTATACCCGACATGGCACTTGCACTCACATAGAAAAAATAAAATTAACAAAATTAAATATTAGTATTTTTCTTACTCATACGTGTATTTTACTGCTTTTTTTAATTAAGATTAATTGCAATGAAAACGTCTCGAAAATAGTCGATCCCGTATTCCCTGCTTTATGACCTAGCTGTAAACGAAAATGAAAAAGATCTGTGATATTCTGATAGCTGAATAAATTTTTCTTCAAGTATACCCAGGATGTCCTTAACAAACCGCATTGAGGTTGTTTAAGCCGTTTGGGTCCTACAATATCACAGACAGACAGGCTTCAACCATGATAATAAGTATAGCCCTTTACTAAGTATCATCTATGTCGGGTATGATTGCACCGTCGCCTGTCGCCTGTTGATATCGGTAGGGGGTATATAATTCTACAAAGAGTGGTAGAGCCACGCTGTAGACAGTTTTGTCTACAGCATAAATGGGCTGGCTCGACCGGGTCGTTACCACTGTCTCACAGAAAACCGACGGTAAAGTAGCGGCTTGCTGCTGCGTTTCGTACGGTGAGTGAGATATCCGGAAGCCCAAGTCCCCTCCCCTTCCCAATTCCTAATTACCCCTTTCCTTTAAGGGCGGCAACGCGCTCATCATTCTTCTGGTGGTGGGCGTACATGAGCGGTGGAGATCACTTACCATCAGGTGACCCACTTGCTCGTTTGCCGGCCTATGCTATAAAAAAAACATATATACGCACCCATGCCGGTAATCCCCGAAAGGGTAGGCAGATGTGTAACGAATACACCCACATTTCACTAAACGTATCTTCGTCCCATGATGTGAAAGGGGGCGAGCCTATCGCCATACCAGGCACAATCCCAGACTCCGGGCTGATACTAAGCATTTCGTGATAGAAAAATCCAAAATCACTTTTACCCGACCCGGGGATCAAACCTGAGGCCCCAGAAGCAGTCTCAGTTAGTCAGTAATTCTACAAAGTAAATATATCAAAAAATTATAAAAAAGAAATTATAATGAATTATAGTTATATCGAAAATTAAATTATCAAAAGTCGATAACGCATCCATGAAGGCTACAATACCCTTAATGTATTAAGATTCTCAGAGAGGCTCGAAGACGCATCACTACCTACCCATCTACATTATATGTATCCGTCACGATGTTAGGCTCAAATCTCGATCTCGATAGAGGTCATACGAACATACTTTAATCACTACAGGCACGATTATGCGTAATAGATTCCGTATTCGAATGCCTACGCCATGACATGGGTAATAAAACTAAGGAAGAAAATCCATAAATTGAAATTATTTAGGCGTATTATGTAATTATAGACAAAAATATTAATATATTAAATTGGTTGTTTTTGAAGTTCCTATGTAACACCACGATAATGACTCATAATTAACTCATATAGTACGTTATACTGCGTACAATCTGTTGTTTTATAATCCGAAGGACAGTTAAACGGATACGAAGATCATCTCAGGGTTTTGGTGACTTTAATAGGTTGTAATCTGGCCATTTCCATAGACAATAGGGGTCATACTTGTGAACTTTATAGGTTTTTTCCTACACCTGATGGTAAGCGTAGAGCAGTCCAAAGAGCCAGCACCCACTGACCAACAATGACTTTATCGGTGATCACAGAATCATGCCGGTCTATATTAATGCTTCTATACACTCCGAAGAGGGAAGAAGCAAACAAGGTGTATGCGGCAGGAGAGGTAAATGATCTGATAAATGACCAAATATACAAAGATGCAGCTCAATAACCGCCCCAACCAACCATCTTGTCATGTCGCAAACCCTTTGGCAGAACCGGATATACACTGGCTGATCCTGGAACTCGATCCACACAAGATCTGTGAGTCAATATGGCAGGCTATAACACCATGTGTACGGTGGTAGCTATCTGGGCGATAAGAATATCCTACCACAAATTCAAAGTTTGTTATTAACTATTTGCTAGGTTACAAAAGTATCTATACAAATGGCGCCAAGTGACGTCCATAGAGCTACGCTCCCACAGATAAACACTCGCACGAGCACCGATTAATGCAGCCTAATCCGATAATGAGCTTTACTAATTCGCTTCGATGATTATTAATTTACATGCTAAGGTGTACATGTGATGTATTTGTGTTTAGAAATGTTTTACGACTCCCTTCGCACATTTCGAGGAGGTTTTGAAAGGAGACTAAAGGATTTGGAGCAGCGAACAAGTTTCACACTTATAGGTGTCTTATGTTACGAAACAAATACAATAACGCCCGAATATTGAAACGCATTCAAGCATTTAAGATCGGTTTAATACATGTTGAGGCTCTCTTAGCTGTCAAAATTGTATAAAAATAAATACATAGCCGTAAGGCACAAGGCAGTTGAGTAGCATTTTAGTATTCGAGTGTGAGGTCTTTATTAAAATACGTATCCTACCTACAGACTAAACGTAGTACAAAATGAGAATAAGTTTTATAATAGGACCCTAACCCCACTTACGAGCCTTAAATTGTATTTAACCACTAATGTAATGTTTATGAACGTCAAGTAGTAAGAACAATGGACATTAATAGATATATTTAGCGGTTAAATACGATTGAAGATCGTCGTGAGTATTTTAAAAATGGTTATATGTTCGATATTCATTTAAATTAATGGATTATTTAATTAAAATTTATTGTGAAAACAACGTCGCCAGCTTATAATAATATTAGCATATGGAACCTTGGCTAAAATTACTTTCCCTACAGATAATCTGGAAGAACCACTTTAAAATAAAATCGGCACTGACTGACATCTATATGTTGTCATGACCCCCACGACTAGCCCTTTCTTCAAACCCTATTTAGATGGGGAGAGTTTATTGAAGAGTAACTTATTTAGCACCGTTGTTATTTGAAAATTCTATGAAACGGAAAAACGACAGTAAAAATAGACAAACATATTCATAAATAGGATTTTGCCTGCGAGAGAATGAGATAGATTACAAGTATGTATACAGTGTTTTCTGTAATCTTCGTCTCCTCTTTCTTTATCTCATTCTCTTATAGGCTACTTTTCTGTAGTTTCTCATGCCATGTGTGAATTGCACACACACACACACACACAGTTTTTTAATGACGCATGTGGACAATGATAACTCTATGTTATATTCTCTGCTATAGTCGTGAGAAGCTCTCTCCATCTACATGGGGCTTAAGACGGGCTGCCATAATCACACAGAAATAATATCTATCTACTACGAAATATATATATTTCGTAAATCTTATTCCCAAATCTTATCACGTGTAGAAACAAACATGAACAAACATAGAAAGATTACAACCAACACGCACCTATACGTAACACAGACTAGACTCTACCGACAAACTTTTCTTTGCCTTTATGAGTGATAGAGCCACGCTGTAGTTTAGACCCGGCTTGACCGGGCCATTACCACTCACAGAACTACTCACAGAAACTGACGGAATAAAGCGGCTTATTGCTGCGCTTCGTACAGTGAGTAAGATATCCGGACGCCCAAATCCCCTTCCCGATCCATTATTATCCCTCTGATTTAAGTTTGGCAACGCGTCTATGATTCTTCTGGTATTATGGGCGTACATGGGCGGTGGAGATTACTTACCACTTGCTCGTTTATCGGCCTGTATCATATGCCATAAAATAAGAAAGGATACTCCAGTGTGGCTCCAGTTATAATGGAAAAATTCAAATATAGTTTATTCATGAAGATATTTCCAAGTTCTTGCGGAAGTAAATAACTATTACCTAACTAAAACATTAAATCCAACTTCATATGCATTTGTAATTCATTGTTGAGGAGTTTTTACATCTTGTCATCGGAATCCATTATCGTACCTCAACCTTTATATGTTAACAATCATCAAAATACATATAAGTGTCGAATTAAGAAGCTCCTTTTTTAGTCTGTTACAAAGACTTGGCAAAAGGATGGTCGATATTCCATCCAATATTCCAATCTGACACTGTATTAGGTTTAAAGTATATAGATTAACATAAGACGGTATTAACTTATCGGTGGCGTCGAGATGATTAATACCGAGGACAGTTATCTATAGTCAATGTTGTTCGTTGCTTTTCATAACACTGTACACAATAATATAACCTACAATTAATAATAATATTTGCTATTAGAAACTTGCAACTATGAAAGCTATTGAAGTAATTCAAACACGTGTCCGGCAATTTAGCCCGCGGCTCCGCCCGCGTGAGCGGCCTTTTGTGGGATAAAAAGTAACCTATGTCCTAATGCAAACCATGGTCTACTTGTGTGCCAAATTTCATCCAAAACTGTTCAGCCGATAAGGCGTGATTGACTAACAAATCGAAACAAACTCACATACATAAAAACTTTCGTATTTATAATAGTACTAAGATAACACGCTAGAAGTCAACACAAGCAAACAATCTGACCCATTAGGTAAATATTCTCCCCTAGAGAGTTGATTTCTGAGCCGTTTCATCATCAAAATAAAATGTTAATCGTTGTATATCTAAAATACATAGATAATAAAAATTATTCATAACATTTAATAAGATAATTACGATGTATACCACTGCCTGATAGGGCCTACCCTTGGAAAACAGTAGGTCTGGGCCTAGGTAGGTATTATGGGCCAATAATACTTACTAGGCCAAACTTACTAGGTTAATAATACTTTAGGCCATACTTGTGCGGCTAAACAAACCGGTTGCTGAGGAGTCATAATTTCACTGAATTTGTAATGCAACGACTGCCTTTCGACCTCAGGACACTGGTTAGTACATTCTAACCAAGGTACAGGGCACTAGAGACCAACAACTACATAGTTCAGATACGGAGGTCTGTCCTTAGCCAACGGCAAGTGGTATGCGAAGGGAGCGCTAGTCCCTAATCATTAGTAAATTTAACACTTACAGCAGGGTGGAGTGGCTGTTCTGTTGGCTCCTTTCACTCACTTTTTCATGTTTCACAACGCGTAATAGAGGTATAGTTAGTATTATCGACGCTCATAGCGGGAGCGACGCGCGGCGATTACTTGTCGATTTTGATAAACTGATACCGCTTCTACATGTGTTTAATAATTATTAAACAATACATGTTTTGTAAGACTTTTCATATCTTTGGAATTCTCGTTCACAGGTTGCTCCAAAAATCTATTCTGTTGATATAGGCAAGCGTAGATTATGTCGGGTCGCATCAGAGCGGAGCAAGCCTAATCGCATGGTCGGAAATCTGCAGCGTATTATTATTATTTCGAAGGATATTTTACACAAATTGTATAGAAGCATTATGAGCGATGCGAACTACGAGATATTTAAAATCAATCCCACAACACCCAGTCTCAAAATAAATATTTATAGGTATAACAAACGTTTGTCTCGCTACAGGGTGCGAACCTGCAACTCCTCTTTTCATAGGTTCATTCGTGCGTTTTACATAGAGTATAAAATAAAATAACATGTCCTGACTGACTCACTGATTCATCATCGCCGAGCACAAACTATCAAGGCTACAAGCATGAAATTCGGAATGTATATTCATTTTGTTATGTAGGCACCCACTAAGAAAGGATTTTAGAAAATTCCACTCCTAAGGGGTCAAAATAGGGGATGATAATATGTATGAAAGTCCGTCATTTTGAAAGTTACATAAACAAAATTTTGAATTTCGGTCATTGGCGTAAAACAAATAAATACGTGTTTCAGGAATTTTGGAAATTTTAGTTAATAAGGGATAAAAAGGCGGGTGAAAGTTAATGCGAAAGTGAGTTTGTTTGTTACGCTTTCAGGCCTAAATCACTGAACCGATTTTGATGAATTTATCTGCAAAGACAGACGGGACCCTGGAGACAGTTACAAGCTACTTTTATCCCGGAAATTGCTATTCACGCGGGCGGAGCCGCGAGCAAAAGCTAGTAGAGTATAAAATTAATATGAAAAAAAAAATTACAAGAAAAAATATATTTAGGTTCCTATTCTAAATACTAACTCTTTGTATGGCCTTAATTTGTATCGTAAACACTTCATAGATTTTCATAATTTAAACCTTCCTGATAGAGATCTGGTTTCGCTCTGAAATTTTACACCATTCAAGCTTAATTTTAAATCGATTTTATTTTTTTCGCAATTTCATTTGGTATGTTTCTATCACGTGTATTCACGTGTATTACGTGTATATTTTTTAAACGGCTGTTCAAATATTCAAAAATAGCTAAGAATTATGTCTTTTAAAGTAGCTTTCAAACAAAAAAAAACAACATTAAAATCGCTCTATTTGCTTATTAGACCGGTGATTTTCCAATTTGAAACATAATTAAATTATAGTAGAATCAAACCCATTGTAAAAGGAAGAGAATACAACAAAATTGATAGGAAAAATAAATTAACGGCGATCTGAGGTCGGGAAGTGGGAAGGGGGGGGCTGTTAAGGGTAAAAAACGGTTTATGTCGATTTCCGGAAAAACTACAAGGCCTATGGAAAAAAGTTAAATCGCAAAGTTGTAGGTAATAAAAAGATCTACAACTTTTGTATACACACTCTCTTCACATAACCCCAAAATATATGTGAAAAATTCAAATAACCAAGTTTTTTGTTTTTATTTTTATCTATTATAATAAATCATTTTTTTTTTCACGAAATTTAGTGAAAACTTACCTTTTTGTATCCCAAATACACTGTAATTTTTTTGATTTAAAATATTTATTTTTGCACCTTATTTTGACTTAATATCGAAAAAGCAGCCTAATTTTCAAACGAAAATTCACCATCAGAAAGTAGAGAATTCAATGAACAAGAAACCAACAGACTTTCTTAAAAAAGCTCATATTTTGACGTGAGAATTTTCGTTTGAAAATTAGGCTGCTTTTTCGATATTAAGTCAAAATAAGGTGCAAAAATAAATATTTTAAATCAAAAAAATTACAGTGTATTTGGGATACAAAAAGGTAAGTTTTCACCAAATTTCGTGAAAAAAAAATGATTTATTATAATAGATAAAAATAAAAACAAAAAACTTGGTTATTTGAATTTTTCACATATATTTTGGGGTTATGTGAAGAGAGTGTGTATACAAAAGTTGTAGATCTTTTTATTACCTACAACTTTGCGATTTAACTTTTTTCCATAGGACTTGTAGTTTTTCCGGAAATCGAGATAAACCGTTTTTTACCCTTAAAAGCCCCCCCCCCCTTCCCACTTCCCGACCTCAGATCGCCGTTAATTTATTTTTCCTATCAATTTTGTTGTATTTTCTTCCTTTTACAATGGGTTTGATTCTACTATAAATTTGTTTCTATTTTTACCATTTTCAACCGGATAATCACCGGTCTATATGGGCTACAGTGCCAAACAAACACCAGACAGTAAAGACAGATACGCAGTACATACACATCGCGTAAGATGAATGACAAATGATAAAATACTCATTACGTAATAAATAATGTCAATGTTTAAGAATAAGGTATTATTTCCATCATTGTTAAAATCTGGACTGAAGTCTTTTATTGTGTAAATTTGAATCACTCTGTACATACAATCCGATAAGGACATGCATCGATGAGAAGGCAAGCGCATTTTGATTCCGCGCGACTATAAAAGATCTCACTCAATCATACCTACCTCCCAAACACAACACAAACATCATCGGAAATTAATAACAATGTTATTTGTTTATTTGATTATCTACGAAGACTAATTATTACAGTTAATGAGTTAAGGAAGAAGTTTTCGTAATGATTCTAGTCCATTTACCTATATGTTGCAGAAATGTAAACAAATTATCGATTTTTTAAATAATTTCTTTACGACCTGTGAATTATTATTTTTTTTTTAACAGGTACTGTCATTCTAATTTAGGTTTGTTTCAATTTTTGTGAGTTATTATTAATGGTTTGTAGCTTTAAAGCATAAATTATGTTGATCTGCTACAAATAATTATAATTCAAACTTCGCTCTTGGATCAGACAATAGTTAACGCAAGCAGCAGTCGTTAGTCTAGAGGCATACTCAGATAATATTGAGAATAAGGATAATAAATAATATACGTTTTAATTATTCTTTTTTTCTAGCATAGCCCGGCTAACGAGCAAGTGGGTCACCTGGTGGTAAGTGACCTCCACCGCTCATGTTTGCACACAATACCAGAAGAATCATGAGCGCGTTGCCGACTTTAAAGGCAAAGGATAATTAAGGGATTAGAAACGGCAAAAGAATATCGGCCTCCAGGTATGTTTCTCTTCGTACGAAATGCAGCAGCAATCCGCATTTTACGTCGGTTTTCTGTGAGACAGTGGCAACGTTGATATGTATTGATATGTATGTTTGAATTGTTCATGGACCTAAATAAATACTTTTTTGGTTAGAGCCAGACACATTTTGCCTTCGCTATGCATGTGACCACCCAAAGATGCAATATTTTTTTATCCTGACACGTCTAAGTGACTACATTGCACCTAGTGGCAAGTACAAGGCAGTCCACTTATAATGTCGACCAATCGTCCAGTGACATTGCATCTTTCATGGTCAGTAGAATTATGCCGGTCTGAAGTTACGGAACACACTGACTGACCCAGGAACGCGACGCGTCTGAAAGAGTCACTATACAGTCGGTTACTTAAATTTAACAACATACCTTGTCTTATATGAACCTTCTCTTGAAAGGTGGTGATATCGACAAGCACGCGGCTAATTATATAAACAACTAGCTTTTGCTCGCGGCTCCACCCGCGTGATTTTCATATGAACTTTCATCCCCTTGGGGGTAGAATTTATCAAAATCCTTTCTTAGCGGATGCCTACGTCATAACATCTACCTGCATGCCAAATTTCAGCCCGATCCCTCCAGTGGTTTGGGCTGTGCGTTGATAGATCACTATGTCAGTTAGTCACCTATGAGTTTTATATATTTAGATAAGTCAAGACATCGCCTTACCGCTACTTACCTCAAACAAACGCCGCGTTGAAGGAACTGTTGATAATGTGGTAAGGTGAGCAAGCGTCTGACGTCACGGCCAAGTTTTCAATAATCGGCGATATCAGAGATGCGCGTCACACTCTGGACACTCGATGAATAATCTGCAATGACGGAGGTGTCGCATTGTTGATATTTCGTTTATGGTACATCGATCGACCGCTTCGACAACATCTCTCCTAGGTTCATACCTGGAACGAGGTGACTAATAGTTGCGCGCGAACTATAACACTTCTCGTTATCACATTTATTAGCCAGGACGACAGTTAAGCCGTAACTTAAAACAGTTTTTGGTGCTGGGAGTCAGGACGCAGTAATTTATATACAAAACTAGTCAATTCAATATATTTTTTGAAAATGTAGAATTACACGTCGTCTTTCGCGTGGACCTTTATCGATACAAAAATGGCGTATCATTCCGCTAAAAGTATTACAATTACCTGAATTTTAACAATTGTTCTCCTCCGATGTTGTTTGGGGAAAGTATTTGAATGAGTAGTGTTTATGCACTACGAACATATCAAATCTCAAAGTATGATTTTAAACTCGGAGGGACTCGGCACACCGTAGGGATATTGCCCCTAACGTTAACCGGAGGCAGTAATGTTTCTGTGAGTCGTAGGCGTGTTAATTCCGCCTGCGGTGTCAGTGCAGCGTTTTCAATCGGTTTGATTACTTGGTCGTGTTTCGATAGGTAAATGTTGTTTTTGTGCTGTTTTTTGCAGCACTATTGGCCTACGGTAGGTGGAGGCCCGCCGCAGTTTCCGAAGTAATTTTATTGAATTACATACAAAGCTATAGTGCCGCTGCTGTTTTGCGGGACTACTGAACTACTTGCATTAAAAATATATTAAATTAATAACTGCATAAGAAAGACAACACAAGAAAACTACAAAAGTCCCACCAAAATAGTTATACAGGGTTCAGTTATGCCCTAGTATGCCCTAAAACGATTCAGTGGGTTAGAACGCCTCATTGATCCAGAGCAGCGAACATGGTCTTCCTGCGTTCGATCCACCTTTCAATAAAGAAAATGCCAACTTAATTGTGGCCCTGTATATAGGAATTTGTACCAGACGTGGCCCCTACCATCTCATGAGACCAAGCTCGGACAGTAGTAGGTGCAGTAGTTGTCTCTTACCACCCCATCGGGGATACAAGCGTGAGCATAATCATGCAGTCAGTTTTATAAAAATATATTGTACATACAGACATACTCATACGTCTCGGTTATCGCTACCTTTATATATTACAAAATAAATACTACATGATGTGGAAAAAGCATGTAATAAAATGACACACACCTACTTTTTATTACATTTAAATCGAATTAGACTAACTCATGATTATAATCTCTCTATTTCGAGAATGCATGAGGACATGTTTTTATTTAATTGTAGTTTTGTAAGGATAAAATAATACTCGATTAAATGCCGTCCCACTGCTGGGCACTGGCCCCATCTATTAATGAAAGGGATTAGGCCTTATTTCAACACGCTAACATAATGCGGATTAATAGGTACACCACATAATCGTTATGAACTGTCACGTAGGTAGGTACCGATGCATGGTTGCTCATATATTTTCCTTTCTTGAATACATACATACGCACTCACGCCTGTAATCCCCGAACGGGTAGGCAGAGATGTAACCAGTACACCCATATTTCAACTAGCTTGTTTCCGTTGCATGATGTGACAGGGGGCGAGCCTATCGCCATACCGGGCACAATTCCTGGCTCCGGACTCTTACTGAGCACTTCGTGACAGAAAAACTCATTGACACTTTTATTCGACCCGGGGATTGAACCAGAGACTTCAGCACAGCAACCGTACGGCGTAGCAATACATTTTGATGTGCAACTGTCAGGTACACCCATGGGTCTCCGAGCTTATCTCCGTCCCACTATGTGGTAGCCGTTGTCGTTCGCCATACGACATACATTATGATTGCCCAACCTAGGATTGAACCCAAGACCTCCATTTCTAAGCCTATGTACTCCGCCACTAGATCCAATGGGGCGATTTACGCTTGTTAGTTGTTACATCATAATGAAATCTATCTAATTACGTATATCATATGTAACTAACGATTATTTTAAGCGAGACCACCGGGCCATTGGGTCACCTGATGGTTAGTGATCATCGCCTCCCAGACATCTACTATACCAGAGGGATCGAAATGCTCAGTGAGTTGGGGGCCTTTGAGGAAAGATTAGGTTCCTTTCTTGCAGATTCCTAAGTTTTAAAATACTACAAACGCAAGCTGATAGTAGATATTATATAGGTGTAGCACAATAGTGGATCAAAGAAAACAGGCCGATAGTGTTCATTTTTGTAAAATTTTAAGGAAAATTGACTTCGAGAACAAACTATACAGTTTCAGTTAAACTCAATCTAATTAGTCTATTCTATTTTTATTCCGACTAGTCTGCGCTTGTTTTTTCTCACACAGCACAAATAGTGGGCGTCGATAATCGTTAAAGTTGTCTAAAAATCCAAATAACTTTTGAACCAGTTGTTTGGGCATCATACCTTATGAGTTAAATCGGTAGGTATAGAGTTCTTATCGGTATAAGTGCATCATTGATCAATTGTGTTACACCTGTATAATTTACTGCGTAATGTGTCAACATATCTGCTTTTAAACAAGTTTTTACTGGGCTAATGACCTACATAGTTCAGGTAACAAGAAATGTAGATGATAACACATATGTGAAATTAAAGTCTGTGTACATTTTTGGAAACCGTTTATTATTAAAACATGGTAACAATACCCTTAATAACTTTTCTACATTAAACTATATACATCCAGGGAGACGTGTGGCGAATCTAACAATTTGGACATCGTGTTAGAGAAAAAACAGCTATATGCGTGTGCCTCTACATATCTCTATATTAAAGTGAATGCATACATTTTCACTGAAATTAATTTTTACTTTAATTGATTTTATGGATCCCATAGACAAAGAATACTAACGGAACCTTATTAAAGCCGTCCATCTGTATGTCCTACCTTTAAATGGCCCAATTTTTTTTAACGGCAATATGTAGGAGGTAATTTTTTTATGTATATTTTTATCTTGTAAGGGGTCCAAGAAAAATCTTTCGGACCCTAAGTCAAGCTCACTAGTCCGAGGAACCGATCAGGCAATGGTGACCCACAAGTGTATGTATGATCCAATCCCATCCATCATGATGTGGTGAGTTAATTTACTTGGGTCGGCGAGGATCTAAAGGAATCATTGTCAAAACTGTTGTGAGAACACATAGCGTTACCGAAAAACATAATATGAAGCTTAATTCCGATTTAATAACGATTACAAATTTAATAGCAATCATAAATTCAATTGCGCTTCAAACACGCAGTAATAAAACCTTGTGAGCGTGGCGCGGCCGCAAAACTTTTTTTTATCCGAGCATGGCAAAGTGACGGTACTAAACCTGATGGAAAGCGCAGTGTAGTCCAAAAAACCAGCGACCACCGACAAACAATGAGTTTATCGGTGATCACCAGAATCATACCGGCCTGTATAAATGCTTCTTTCCGCTCCAAAGAGGGAAGAAGCAAGTCGAGGGGCTGGTGACAAGATATGACTGACCGATACAGGCACAGGAATACAAGGATGTACCCGCCCCAACCAACCATCAAGTCATGTCGCACGCCAAACGTGAGAACCAGATATACACTGGCTGATCCTGGAACGCGATCCACACAAGGTGTTTGGATCACTATACAGGTTTTAACACCATGTGCACGGTGGTCGCTATCCGGGCGGATATGAATATCCTACCACAAGCTAACTTTGTATTATCATAAGAATTATTTCATTTCGATGGCTCACAGCTATCAGTAACAAATAATATATGGTGAAATGAATACAATGAATAAGCCAATTAAAATTAATCCAATTGTGTAACCTGTTATTTGGAATTGTTACAATAACTATCAATGTTTTTGTATGTACCAATGTTGTTATGTTTTTTTAGAAATAAAGTTGTATTGAGTATGTTATGTTAATTAGTTTTAATAATACAATTTCTCAGTAAGTGATTGTGGTAATCTTACGAGAAATAAATAATTCTTAAACTTTAATTACGAGCCACCGCAGATAGTAATTTATTACTCATATTAACTATTATTCTTAAAGTATTACTGTGCCGTGTCTGTCGGGTTCCTGTGGCTATATATGTGTGATGTTTCTGAACCGCAAATATAGTTGGTAATAAAATTACATTGAACCGGTGTTTAGTTGGTATTCGTTACGTTGAATCAACGTTCCAGCGCCGTCACACATCTGCCTGGATGTATTTACCTAGTCAGCTGTTTAGGCGTTTTGCAACAATACTCACATTGTGTCTAGGATGATTGACTGAACCGTTTTTAGCAACACGGATATTAATTATGCCTTTCGTTATCAGTGAACTTTTTTCATCAATATGGAATTAATTTTTTGAGTGGTAGAGCTATCGGGTTGTTACTACTGTCTCGCAGAAAATTGACGTAAAGTAGCGGCTTACTGCTGCATTTCGTACAGTGAGGGAGATAATCGGAGGCCCAAATCCCACTTCCATTCCCAATCGTTTCATTATGAGTTTCAGTTTTAGAAATAATTTCTATATTTACCTTACTGCCACGCCGATATAAAAATAATGGTATTATAGAAATAACCGTTATTGAATAAATGCTATATGTTATTCGAAACTGTAACAAACATTGACGTAACTCACATACGTTTGCTAAAAACGCCTCGTCAACAAATAAAGCTTGTATGCAATCAATTATCTAAGGACCTTGTTATGCGGACAAGCTCCAATCCTAATGGAGTAAGTTAAACGAAGAATATCCAAGGATCCTTTCCGCATCACTACCCAATGAGAATTGGATATTTTCCGCATGACACGAGATTTATTTATTTAATTATTAAAACTGTGATGTTTCCGTAAAGCTTTGTCCTCGACGACACTTATATTAATAATCCGAACGTGTACACAATAATAACACATCACAAACACGCTACTATTGGTGTTTCAAAGTTAGGACCGAGCAATCAGAGTTGCGGTGAGGTCACGTGGCCGAGTGACGTCACATTAACGCAATAAACGCATAACCCCTTCCCTATAAACGTCATTATTCAGTGTTGTAACCACAGTAGCGGCACCGTACGATGTAACTTACCACGAATGCTGGGACACGCTCACAAAGTTCCATAAATATTGACAACTGCTAGTGAAAGAACAATAGTCGTACTTCATGGTAGGAACCGCTATAGCGACTTACTGCTGAAGATATAAGGTAGCGAAACTACAGTATGTTACAATACTGTAAACTGTCATAAATGACATCGCACGGTGCCGTTACTGTAATTTATGTTTTGTCCCTTTTTCCTTACTTCAAATCATTAAGAGTGAAAGAGATAGAACACTGGTGAGATTAATCGATGATTAAATTTGTTTATAAGTTCCTTAACGATGTTTTGGAGTGTTATTATTTACATCCAACAAGGACGGAAGGACTTGCGGTCTTACAACACCCTGAGCCGACCCAAATATTTGTGGATCACACAAACATTTGTCTCAGTGCGGGAATGGAACCCACGACCTCTCGCTTCGCAGCCGGCTACTCGCCCAATACACTAGGGAAGCTGTCAATTTGTTTTATTTAAAGTGAAATGGGATAATTAATTGCATTATTATCACAGTTTTGAATTATAAACACGAAGGCAGAACTAAGCAGATGTAGGCTCTCGTGATTTAAGAATATTCTTTGGTTGGATGTAGCAGAATACACTACTAATATGAATACAGATTGTTGGTAAGATCAGTTGGTCAGTTTTTGTCTCTTTCACTCCTATAATGTAAGACCGAAAGGTACAATATGGTTCTAAATTAAATACTTTATAACGCTTTTATTCGGGAGAGGCATTTTCTCTTTACATATCTATCCAAAGTACCAAGTAAAAGCATACACTGGTATTTTAATTTCTCACCAATAAGAACAAAACAATATAAAAAAAATATTGCCTTTACATAATTCTTAAATAATAATATTAAATTATATAACATTAATAAAAAATATGGTAACGAAAAATAAACTCTTCAATAAATTAATACTGAAACAAAACATTTCAAATAAATATCACAAACACGAATAAGGTTTAAGACAGGTCGCACACTGATAAGTCAAGGCGAAGCGGAGGCGAGGCAGAGGCGAGGCAGAGGCGAGGCGAAGGTGAGCAATGAGAATACTCTCACGACGTAAGATTGCAATGGATGGAAATAAGAGAATCCAAAAAGTCTCGCACGACAACGCACCGTTACTGTAACGACTAGGTGCGATCTATTACATTTAATACAGTAAGAATATATATATTTAATGCATTAGTAATATGTAATTAAAGGAAGAGAAGATAAACACGCCTCTTCAGCTACTTTCATGCGACCGCTCCCCGCCTGGGCTTCGACTGACATAAGGACCGGCCTTAAATTATCGCTTCGGCAAAAGCGTTGTCTAAATCCATATATCACTATATGTCTCGCTATATTTTGCGCTGTTTCACCGGATATTATTAACAATAGCCAATTACATGACAAGGTTTGGTAACTTCTAACAAATTCAGTCATTTCTACGTGTTCGCATTACAATGAAATAATAAAACACTCTTGATGTATCAATCTGTACTACAATTGTCTTAGTTTAACAATATTGTACAATCATTCATAAGCATTACTTACATACATTGACCGGCGGTTGGTAAAAATTAGATTGTGATTTTTCGTTTTCACTCAAATGAAATGAGTATAAATTGCCCTATATTTAAGATTATTATTGTTTAAATCTGGCGAACGAGCGAGTGAGTCACCTTACAGTAAGCGATCACCACCGCTCATAAGCACTTTAGCAAAGGCAGCATGAATGTGGAATCGATTTATGAGGAAGGGAAAGGAAGGTTAGGGCAGGGACGTTAACAGGGATTAAATTGCGACTATACACATACACCAAAGTTATATTTTTACCGAACCACCCGGTCACATCGTACAATGTCTGTGCAGGTATCCGACCTAACCGCCGCAGCCGTGTGACGCATCACTCCACTCTTACACCATCATAAAGCGGCAAGCTAACATTATTTACTTACAATTAGTATCATCTCAATTTGTTTTTTTTTTCAACCTATTAGTTAATTTAGAAATAATTTTACTAAACCAAAAATAAATGCATTAATAATTAGAATGTTAATTTAATTTGTTTTTTGGAATATTATGTTTATAATTTTTGGAAAATTTTATATTTTTTTTTGGACTTCCACCTACAAGGTGGACAGACGACCTGATAAAGATCGCAGGAAGTCGCTGGATGCAGGCCGCTTCCAACAGGTCGGTCTGGAAATCTTTGGGAGAGGCCTATGTTCAGCAGTGGACGTCTTGTGGCTGATGATGATGATGATGATGATGATATTTTTTGGAAAAAAGTATTCAACTATCACTTCATTCAAATGAATAAATAAATAGCACTTGGTTATCAGTGGTTACATTATAATTAAATTAGAAGCGAGGTCGGCCGATTAGATTACAGGGTGGTGATTGCGCGAGAGGATTATACAGGTTGCGTGATTGTGAACATACATGTGCGATGTGTCACATCACACACATGTCCAATTACAATAATCAATATTCCGACATGTTCACTCTTCAAGAAACAACACTGTAGTTTACGACACGATTGTTTTCCATCACACATTTCTAATCTCATATTCGGACTCTTCATACAACTAGCGTGATAACAAAAAAATTCCCTCTCATACGTCAGTAGAGCATTTGTAAAGCCATTTTCCGGTTAGAAGGACATTGAAGCCAGTGAAATTACTGGGCATTATGAGACTTAACATCGTATGTCTCGGGGTGACGAGAGCAGTTCAGTGCCATGCAGAGCTTTGTAATTAAAAATTCTGTGTGGTGTTGCTTCTGTTTATGTATAACCATCAGGCGAGCGCCTTGCTCGTCTCGTCATTCAATCGAATAAAAAAATGTTCATTTCATCTCGTCCGCCGATCCTTTTCTCATCGCATTGTACTATCAATCGTGACTAGGGGTTACAATATAAAGTATATTTTTTTCATATTTCAATCTATTATTATGCGATGCGTGTGACATTTAAGATATCATTAACCTGCTCTGACTCTTGTCGTCATTGTTTATCATATTATTATTGTGTCATATAAAATTGTAACAATCAAATAAAAATAAATAATGGCACCGTTTTGGTACGTCAGATACATTCGTTTAGGCTCAGTACAGGTAACAGGCGTTGAAACACGTCGTCGTACAATCATTTACAGTAGTCATTTGCGTAATTTTAGTATCTGGTCTGTAGTTAGCTAGACACTTCACCCGTACTCTATGCGTACATTCGAATACCTATGTCACATATGTCACCTGTCTACCATGTTACCTTTCAAAAAATGATCTGAATTTGATTATCCGGACAGATCACGGTGATCAACCAATCAAAGTCACGTTCTGTCACCACGTCACGTACACGTCACCGTCGTGAAAATCGTATTTAAATTATTAAAAACGGTTGTTAGTCTTTGATAAAAAAAATACCTAAAAGGCCAAATTAAATTGCGTATATTGTAGTGACAGTGACATTGTGAAATGTATAGTGCATATGCGCTAAAGTGTTGACATGTTAAAGCGTGTGTCGACTCGTACATGTGTAACGCTGACAGTTAAACGCGCACACATTCCTACAGACTATAGTTTTATGAGCCCGACATGTCATGAGCCATTCAATGTTGAATGTTACAGCACACAACTTTAGTGTACACAAAGTATAGTACTTTTGACTGCCTTACTCAGACACGGCCATTAAGTTTAAGTATCCATTAACCATTTCTTAGAATTCGGTTATTTCACAGAGACACAATTAACATTCTTTTTGTACTCAGTAACTGAGCCAACGGACTATATCACAATAACTGGCTCTGAGTGTGAACATAATCGAATCTTAAAATTAACTAAATGTAAATTAAAGTTAATTGGCGTTTCTAAGTAGTGCAATTACACAAACAGGTGTCATTTATTTGTACATTATAAAGATTTGTCAATGTTCACGCAAATATTATATATTGTCTATATTTATTAGCTACAATAAGTTGAACGGCATGACTAGAGAGGCACAGGATAGGTGGTAGGTCAGGGTTTTATTATTTTTGAACGGAATTCGATGTCATTATTACAGGCATTTAAAATTTTAAGGAGGGGAGGCGTATTTATTGAGCTTACACATACATTTTATCTAGTTTTGATGACACTATAGGTACCTACATTTTGCGGCGCGCGCGTCAACTGCGTCAAATCAAATTGAATAAACGGCATTATTGTCTCTGTGCTGCGAGGAATGTTGTCAATCTTAATATTCACTGTTTGATGGTCTATTCACAAGCATCCGTGCCCCAACCGGGACGTGGCCGTAACGTGGCCGGGACATGCAATATTCGATGTGCAACGATTCATTTTATATTATTAACGAGAACATGTGAAAATTAATTAGTTTTTTGACACATAATTACGTAAAAGCTCCGTTGTTAATAAAATGATTCTATATTGAATATAATTAATTCACACACATCCGTCATGATTTCATTTTAATAAACAACTTCGATTCTACAGATCGATCCGATTCTACAGATCGTGCAAATGCGCCAATAAGAATAAACAATAACAAAACAAAATGAATAACACAATGATATGATATAGTCTGGTTTATTTAAGTATTAGTGATGTGCCAGATATCCGTAGAGAAAAAGATCTGTATCCGTATCCGTTTCTTCAACGGATCTTTTATATTAGTGAATTTTGTTACGAAGCAATGAAATATTTTGATATATCGAACTATGAACTATAAATAAACTGTAAATTAACCATATCGTCAGTGGAAAGGCAAAAATAATAAACCGCCAATACGTGAACTTTACGGTAGAGCATTTTAAAGTTGATTTATAAAATTAAAGTTCATAATAATTATATTAGAATATGATTCAATAAAATATTAAATTATACAGTACATAGGTAGATTTATATATTTTTTTAATGGAAAAACAACTTTAAAATGCTCTACTGTATAGTTCACGTATTAAGACTAGTATTTTTCATCTCCACTGACGATATACAAGTAGTAATAACGCAAGCATCATCTATCTATCGGTCCAAGATCACGTATTGACGCCGACTGAACAAGAAAGTTAAGGCCCGTATCCGTATTCGCGGATCCAGACACTAATGATCTGTATCCGTATCCGCGGATATACATTTTTAACAATGCGTCACATGTCTGAACGATATTTATATACGGTTTGAATTATTTATTGAAATTATCTGGAAGCCGTGTGCTTTTTTGTAACAACGTATCAATCACCGTCCATACCCACCCGACCCGGCCACGCCCCGGTCCCGTCACGGATTCGTAAATAGACCATTATTAAAGAGACCCAAAAGCCCCCCTCCCCTCCCCTAATATCGTGTCTGTATCGTTACGTGGCTGTCGGTGGTCGCTTGTGCCTGATCTCGTGCTAGTACCTGTAGTAGTTGGGTTTGAAAGGGCCCACCTTGTTGAGTCCGAGGTACTTGGCTTGTTCGTCCGTCAGTTCTGTGAGATGTGCGTCGAATGTCGGCAGGTGGAGGCTTGCTACGTACTCGTCCATTTTTTTAGGGAGGAGGTAGACGTCCGCCTGGAATCAAAATGGAATATCACAGAATCAGTAGGCGAGTAGCCGGTTGCAAAGCGAGTAGACTAGGAAGCAGCGACGAGCAGCACAGGTTCGGACTAGGAGGGTACAGTATGTACCTTGTACCCGGTACGTACCTTGTACCTCTGGTGCGGCGCGTTGTACAGCTCGATGAGTGCGAGCGCCTGCGTGGCGGCCGTCACCGACACCACGAACGACGGCAGCGACGAGCAGCACAGGTTCGGACTAGGAGGGTACAGTATGTACCTTGTACCCGGTGTACGTACCTTGTACCTCTGGTGCGGCGCGTTGTACAGCTCGATGAGTGCGAGCGCCTGCGTGGCGGCCGTCACCGACACCACGAACGACGGCAGCGACGAGCAGCACAGGTTCGGACTAGGAGGGTACAGTATGTACCTTGTACCCGGTGTACGTACCTTGTACCTCTGGTGCGGCGCGTTGTACAGCTCGATGAGTGCGAGCGCCTGCGTGGCGGCCGTCACCGACACCACGAACGACGGCAGCGACGAGCAGCACAGGTTCGGACTAGGAGGGTACAGTATGTACCTTGTACCCGGTGTACGTACCTTGTACCTCTGGTGCGGCGCGTTGTACAGCTCGATGAGTGCGAGCGCCTGCGTGGCGGCCGTCACCGACACCACGAACGACGGCAGCGACGAGCAGCACAGGTTCGCGAGCCTGCCCTCCGCTAGTAGGACGATGCGTTTGCCGCTCGGCCATATTATGTGGTCCACCTGCAATATCACAACCAGTGTAATTATTATTATGAAGTATTATGTAAGTGAGTGAGTGCGGGTGTGAGTGAGTGAGTGAGTGAGTGAGTGAGTGGGTGCACTGGCCTGGCTGCGCACTCGCTCCCACAGCAGGTCGGGGGTGCGCAGCGCGTGCACGTCCACCTCGGTGTTGCTGTGGCCCATGTTGCACACCACGCAGCCGTTCTTCATGCGCTCCATGTGTTATTATGAAGTATTATGTAAGTGAGTGAGTGCGGGTGTGAGTGAGTGCGGGTGTGAGTGAGTGCGGGTGTGAGTGAGAGGGTGCACTGGCCTGGCTGCGCACTCGCTCCCACAGCAGGTCGGGGGTGCGCAGCGCGTGCACGTCCACCTCGGTGTTGCTGTGGCCCATGTTGCACACCACGCAGCCGTTCTTCATGCGCTCCATGTGTTATTATGAAGTATTATGTAAGTGAGTGAGTGCGGGTGTGAGTGAGTGCGGGTGTGAGTGAGTGCGGGTGTGAGTGAGAGGGTGCACTGGCCTGGCTGCGCACTCGCTCCCACAGCAGGTCGGGGGTGCGCAGCGCGTGCACGTCCACCTCGGTGTTGCTGTGGCCCATGTTGCACACCACGCAGCCGTTCTTCATGCGCTCCATGTGTTATTATGAAGTATTATGTAAGTGAGTGAGTGCGGGTGTGAGTGAGTGCGGGTGTGAGTGAGTGCGGGTGTGAGTGAGAGGGTGCACTGGCCTGGCTGCGCACTCGCTCCCACAGCAGGTCGGGGGTGCGCAGCGCGTGCACGTCCACCTCGGTGTTGCTGTGGCCCATGTTGCACACCACGCAGCCGTTCTTCATGCGCTCCATGTGTTATTATGAAGTATTATGTAAGTGAGTGAGTGCGGGTGTGAGTGAGTGAGTGAGTGAGTGAGTGGGTGCACTGGCCTGGCTGCGCACTCGCTCCCACAGCAGGTCGGGGGTGCGCAGCGCGTGCACGTCCACCTCGGTGTTGCTGTGGCCCATGTTGCACACCACGCAGCCGTTCTTCATGCGCTCCATGTGTTATTATGAAGTATTATGTAAGTGAGTGAGTGCGGGTGTGAGTGAGTGAGTGAGTGAGTGAGTGGGTGCACTGGCCTGGCTGCGCACTCGCTCCCACAGCAGGTCGGGGGTGCGCAGCGCGTGCACGTCCACCTCGGTGTTGCTGTGGCCCATGTTGCACACCACGCAGCCGTTCTTCATGCGCTCCATGTGTTATTATGAAGTATTATGTAAGTGAGTGAGTGCGGGTGTGAGTGAGTGCGGGTGTGAGTGAGAGGGTGCACTGGCCTGGCTGCGCACTCGCTCCCACAGCAGGTCGGGGGTGCGCAGCGCGTGCACGTCCACCTCGGTGTTGCTGTGGCCCATGTTGCACACCACGCAGCCGTTCTTCATGCGCTCCATGTGTTATTATGAAGTATTATGTAAGTGAGTGAGTGCGGGTGTGAGTGAGTGAGTGAGTGGGTGCACTGGCCTGGCTGCGCACTCGCTCCCACAGCAGGTCGGGGGTGCGCAGCGCGTGCACGTCCACCTCGGTGTTGCTGTGGCCCATGTTGCACACCACGCAGCCGTTCTTCATGCGCTCCATGTGTTATTATGAAGTATTATGTAAGTGAGTGAGTGCGGGTGTGAGTGAGTGCGGGTGTGAGTGAGTGCGGGTGTGAGTGAGAGGGTGCACTGGCCTGGCTGCGCACTCGCTCCCACAGCAGGTCGGGGGTGCGCAGCGCGTGCACGTCCACCTCGGTGTTGCTGTGGCCCATGTTGCACACCACGCAGCCGTTCTTCATGCGCTCCATGTGTTATTATGAAGTATTATGTAAGTGAGTGAGTGCGGGTGTGAGTGAGTGCGGGTGTGAGTGAGTGCGGGTGTGAGTGAGAGGGTGCACTGGCCTGGCTGCGCACTCGCTCCCACAGCAGGTCGGGGGTGCGCAGCGCGTGCACGTCCACCTCGGTGTTGCTGTGGCCCATGTTGCACACCACGCAGCCGTTCTTCATGCGCTCCATGTGTTATTATGAAGTATTATGTAAGTGAGTGAGTGCGGGTGTGAGTGAGTGCGGGTGTGAGTGAGTGCGGGTGTGAGTGAGAGGGTGCACTGGCCTGGCTGCGCACTCGCTCCCACAGCAGGTCGGGGGTGCGCAGCGCGTGCACGTCCACCTCGGTGTTGCTGTGGCCCATGTTGCACACCACGCAGCCGTTCTTCATGCGCTCCATGTGTTATTATGAAGTATTATGTAAGTGAGTGAGTGCGGGTGTGAGTGAGTGAGTGAGTGAGTGAGTGGGTGCACTGGCCTGGCTGCGCACTCGCTCCCACAGCAGGTCGGGGGTGCGCAGCGCGTGCACGTCCACCTCGGTGTTGCTGTGGCCCATGTTGCACACCACGCAGCCGTTCTTCATGCGCTCCATGTGTTATTATGAAGTATTATGTAAGTGAGTGAGTGCGGGTGTGAGTGAGTGAGTGAGTGAGTGAGTGGGTGCACTGGCCTGGCTGCGCACTCGCTCCCACAGCAGGTCGGGGGTGCGCAGCGCGTGCACGTCCACCTCGGTGTTGCTGTGGCCCATGTTGCACACCACGCAGCCGTTCTTCATGCGCTCCATGTGTTATTATGAAGTATTATGTAAGTGAGTGAGTGCGGGTGTGAGTGAGTGCGGGTGTGAGTGAGTGCGGGTGTGAGTGAGAGGGTGCACTGGCCTGGCTGCGCACTCGCTCCCACAGCAGGTCGGGGGTGCGCAGCGCGTGCACGTCCACCTCGGTGTTGCTGTGGCCCATGTTGCACACCACGCAGCCGTTCTTCATGCGCTCCATGTGTTATTATGAAGTATTATGTAAGTGAGTGAGTGCGGGTGTGAGTGAGTGAGTGAGTGGGTGCACTGGCCTGGCTGCGCACTCGCTCCCACAGCAGGTCGGGGGTGCGCAGCGCGTGCACGTCCACCTCGGTGTTGCTGTGGCCCATGTTGCACACCACGCAGCCGTTCTTCATGCGCTCCATGTGTTATTATGAAGTATTATGTAAGTGAGTGAGTGCGGGTGTGAGTGAGTGCGGGTGTGAGTGAGTGCGGGTGTGAGTGAGAGGGTGCACTGGCCTGGCTGCGCACTCGCTCCCACAGCAGGTCGGGGGTGCGCAGCGCGTGCACGTCCACCTCGGTGTTGCTGTGGCCCATGTTGCACACCACGCAGCCGTTCTTCATGCGCTCCATGTGTTATTATGAAGTATTACGTAAGTGAGTGAGTGCGGGTGTGAGTGAGTGCGGGTGTGAGTGAGAGGGTGCACTGGCCTGGCTGCGCACTCGCTCCCACAGCAGGTCGGGGGTGCGCAGCGCGTGCACGTCCACCTCGGTGTTGCTGTGGCCCATGTTGCACACCACGCAGCCGTTCTTCATGCGCTCCATGTGTTATTATGAAGTATTATGTAAGTGAGTGAGTGCGGGTGTGAGTGAGTGCGGGTGTGAGTGAGAGGGTGCACTGGCCTGGCTGCGCACTCGCTCCCACAGCAGGTCGGGGGTGCGCAGCGCGTGCACGTCCACCTCGGTGTTGCTGTGGCCCATGTTGCACACCACGCAGCCGTTCTTCATGCGCTCCATGTGTTATTATGAAGTATTATGTAAGTGAGTGAGTGCGGGTGTGAGTGAGTGCGGGTGTGAGTGAGTGCGGGTGTGAGTGAGAGGGTGCACTGGCCTGGCTGCGCACTCGCTCCCACAGCAGGTCGGGGGTGCGCAGCGCGTGCACGTCCACCTCGGTGTTGCTGTGGCCCATGTTGCACACCACGCAGCCGTTCTTCATGCGCTCCATGTGTTATTATGAAGTATTATGTAAGTGAGTGAGTGCGGGTGTGAGTGAGTGAGTGAGTGAGTGAGTGGGTGCACTGGCCTGGCTGCGCACTCGCTCCCACAGCAGGTCGGGGGTGCGCAGCGCGTGCACGTCCACCTCGGTGTTGCTGTGGCCCATGTTGCACACCACGCAGCCGTTCTTCATGCGCTCCATGTGTTATTATGAAGTATTATGTAAGTGAGTGAGTGCGGGTGTGAGTGAGTGCGGGTGTGAGTGAGTGCGGGTGTGAGTGAGAGGGTGCACTGGCCTGGCTGCGCACTCGCTCCCACAGCAGGTCGGGGGTGCGCAGCGCGTGCACGTCCACCTCGGTGTTGCTGTGGCCCATGTTGCACACCACGCAGCCGTTCTTCATGCGCTCCATGTGTTATTATGAAGTATTATGTAAGTGAGTGAGTGCGGGTGTGAGTGAGTGCGGGTGTGAGTGAGAGGGTGCACTGGCCTGGCTGCGCACTCGCTCCCACAGCAGGTCGGGGGTGCGCAGCGCGTGCACGTCCACCTCGGTGTTGCTGTGGCCCATGTTGCACACCACGCAGCCGTTCTTCATGCGCTCCATGTGTTATTATGAAGTATTATGTAAGTGAGTGAGTGCGGGTGTGAGTGAGTGCGGGTGTGAGTGAGTGGGTGCACTGGCCTGGCTGCGCACTCGCTCCCACAGCAGGTCGGGGGTGCGCAGCGCGTGCACGTCCACCTCGGTGTTGCTGTGGCCCATGTTGCACACCACGCAGCCGTTCTTCATGCGCTCCATGTGTTATTATGAAGTATTATGTAAGTGAGTGAGTGCGGGTGTGAGTGAGTGAGTGAGTGAGTGAGTGGGTGCACTGGCCTGGCTGCGCACTCGCTCCCACAGCAGGTCGGGGGTGCGCAGCGCGTGCACGTCCACCTCGGTGTTGCTGTGGCCCATGTTGCACACCACGCAGCCGTTCTTCATGCGCTCCATGTGTTATTATGAAGTATTATGTAAGTGAGTGAGTGCGGGTGTGAGTGAGTGCGGGTGTGAGTGAGTGCGGGTGTGAGTGAGAGGGTGCACTGGCCTGGCTGCGCACTCGCTCCCACAGCAGGTCGGGGGTGCGCAGCGCGTGCACGTCCACCTCGGTGTTGCTGTGGCCCATGTTGCACACCACGCAGCCGTTCTTCATGCGCTCCATGTGTTATTATGAAGTATTATGTAAGTGAGTGAGTGCGGGTGTGAGTGAGTGCGGGTGTGAGTGAGTGCGGGTGTGAGTGAGAGGGTGCACTGGCCTGGCTGCGCACTCGCTCCCACAGCAGGTCGGGGGTGCGCAGCGCGTGCACGTCCACCTCGGTGTTGCTGTGGCCCATGTTGCACACCACGCAGCCGTTCTTCATGCGCTCCATGTGTTATTATGAAGTATTATGTAAGTGAGTGAGTGCGGGTGTGAGTGAGTGCGGGTGTGAGTGAGTGCGGGTGTGAGTGAGAGGGTGCACTGGCCTGGCTGCGCACTCGCTCCCACAGCAGGTCGGGGGTGCGCAGCGCGTGCACGTCCACCTCGGTGTTGCTGTGGCCCATGTTGCACACCACGCAGCCGTTCTTCATGCGCTCCATGTGTTATTATGAAGTATTATGTAAGTGAGTGAGTGCGGGTGTGAGTGAGTGAGTGAGTGAGTGAGTGGGTGCACTGGCCTGGCTGCGCACTCGCTCCCACAGCAGGTCGGGGGTGCGCAGCGCGTGCACGTCCACCTCGGTGTTGCTGTGGCCCATGTTGCACACCACGCAGCCGTTCTTCATGCGCTCCATGTGTTATTATGAAGTATTATGTAAGTGAGTGAGTGCGGGTGTGAGTGAGTGAGTGAGTGAGTGAGTGGGTGCACTGGCCTGGCTGCGCACTCGCTCCCACAGCAGGTCGGGGGTGCGCAGCGCGTGCACGTCCACCTCGGTGTTGCTGTGGCCCATGTTGCACACCACGCAGCCGTTCTTCATGCGCTCCATGTGTTATTATGAAGTATTATGTAAGTGAGTGAGTGCGGGTGTGAGTGAGTGCGGGTGTGAGTGAGTGCGGGTGTGAGTGAGAGGGTGCACTGGCCTGGCTGCGCACTCGCTCCCACAGCAGGTCGGGGGTGCGCAGCGCGTGCACGTCCACCTCGGTGTTGCTGTGGCCCATGTTGCACACCACGCAGCCGTTCTTCATGCGCTCCATGTGTTATTATGAAGTATTATGTAAGTGAGTGAGTGCGGGTGTGAGTGAGTGCGGGTGTGAGTGAGTGCGGGTGTGAGTGAGAGGGTGCACTGGCCTGGCTGCGCACTCGCTCCCACAGCAGGTCGGGGGTGCGCAGCGCGTGCACGTCCACCTCGGTGTTGCTGTGGCCCATGTTGCACACCACGCAGCCGTTCTTCATGCGCTCCATGTGCTCGCGCGTCACCACGCCCTTGTTGCCGGTCGCCGTGATCACTATGTCCACTTGACGAATCACCTGCAACCACACATCACACGCCCGACTAATGAGATTGCCCTTATACAATAACCAAAAACAAAGGCTCCTAAATATCACATTTGGATACAAAACGAAAATGTATGTAGAATACCATATGCAGCATACCGGTAAGCATTTACCACAGTCTATAAATTATACAGTTCGTTTGACGTTGAAAGTGTTTAGAAGGGGCAAATATGTAATGCAAGCCAGGAGCCGCACCTGACAAACCACAATGATACTCGAATGAGTACCGCTTACCGTAACGCTGCAATAATTGTTTACCAAATCGATCCTGGCCAATGAGGACCACAGTGCTTTTCATACTACACTCTCTACCAAATCCGTCCTACATTACATTCATTCCTTTTTGAAGTGATAACTTCTTATGGGAGGGTGAACCGAAACGTTCCGTAACGCGAGCGGTCCATCGACCAGCCAGCGTTAGCCGACCTCCCTGGGACATCGATTATTTCGAAGTCCCAGGTGGCGTCACATAGTGACCAGTCAGCTTGGACTGGACTTTGACCGGACTTCAACCGGACTTTGACCGGACTTTAACCGGACTTTGACCGGACTTTAACCGGGCTCTGACCGGAGTTTGACCGGACTTTGACAGGTCTTTGGCCGGACTTAGACCGGTATTTGACCGGACTTCGACCGGATTTTGACCGGACTTCGACCGGACTTTGATAGGGCTTTGACCGGATTTTGACAAACTTTGACAGGACTTTGACCGGATTTTTGACGGGTATTTGAACGGATTTCGACAAGACTGACATTACTTTGACTGGACTTTAACCGGATTTTAGCAGGACTTTGACCGGTATTTGACCGGACTTCGACCGGATTTTGACAAACTTTGACAGGACCTTGACCGGACTTTGACTACACTTTGACCGGATTTTGACAGGACTTCGACCGGACTTTGACCGGAATTTGACCGGACTTTGACAGGACTTTGACCGGACTTTGACAGGGCTTTGAAATTACTTTGACCGGACTTCGTAACGTAACGCGTTACGGCGCCACTCTGGCTTCCCTTTCTCTCACGCATACGGCAGTAGTAGGCAGGCTCCTCCGCTTTTACTTTAACCCACATTAGTTTAAGTTACCACTTCTGTCGAGCGTCCCGAGACGCACACTTTTTTTATTAAATGCTCTACAAAACTTTCTTTTATCCGCTTACAAAAATTTCTCATGATTGCTACATCTCTATCTCTTTCTTTACCATGGTCCCCTCTTTTTTGACCTTCCAATGAAATCTTGCCTGACAGCCCCAGTATGTCCCCAGGATGTTCGTAGATTCCCGAGCCGATGGGCAGGATAGTGCGGCTGACAAATCAATAGACCGTAGCGATATCGTTTCGATAGTTACTTACTATTTAACGGTTAACACAAATATGATAATGCCTCATAATTATTAAACAACTAAAAAAATTGGTTGTCTGTGAAGTCGGTTTACTGACGATAGTTGAACGTGACAACGTCTTAAAAAAATACTGATGGAATGGTAGCATTTTTCAAAAGAAAATTTTAATTTCATTTGTTTAATAGATTTGTATGTATATAGAGGAGGTAATTGGAAATCACAATGAAATTGATCAAGTTAGATTTATTTGTACGCATAAATACAATTATGTCAATTTTTTTTTTACAATTTAATAGTTTTTACAAGTATAAATGTGCGTTGAGCAATAGCAGCTGTCCACGCAGACGCATAACTCACTCAAGTAGGAGAGAGACGGATGTCGAACGCTGCCGAACGCAAAGGCCGATTGTGCTTCTTTGTCGCTCGTTCCGCGCTCTCGCTTGCACTTCAAGCCTTACATGGAACGCCTCAGAGCGAGGTAACGCCGCATGAGTCATGTTTTTTCGTGCGTGCAGCCGGCTCTATTGAATTATAAGACGTTGTCATGTCAAAATAAAATGATGTTTAAGGACTACCAGTTATGATTTTAAGAAAATTTCGCAATGGCCACGCTAATTTCGTATTCTGTTGTCTTAAATTTCGCTGTACAAATATAGATGTGTGAATTTATTTAAAAATTACGAGTACATAGTTAATAACAAGGCGACCAAAAATTTGTACTCCTGGCCCTCAAACTAGACATAGTTTAATTACACATTTATAAATCGATTACGATTATATATTTTACAAAATTCTAAATAAATAAATAAATCAATTTCAACGATGGTGCCTGTGTCGCCGCAGGTCAATTAGGTTATTTTATAGGTTATCGGTTATTTTTCACTTGCCAGTGTTTTTTTTTTTTAGGTCGGTTTTTAAATTTTGTTAAAAGTAATTTTTTACTAAGGTATTATTACACCGACTCCAAAGAGACTTGAAATTGTTATTTTTTCACTTTTCAGTGTTATTTTTTTAAGTCGGTTTTTAAGTTTTGTTGAAAGTTATTTTTTGACTAAAGGCAATGAAATGTGCATGTAAGTTTTAAAATGAAACGTACCTCGTTTAATTTGACGACTCTGAACCCGTCCATGGCGGCCTGCAGGGCGCAGATCGGGTCTATCTCAGTCACATACACCTGCAACAGCCACGAGGTAGACAAACTTAATAATACATACAATTAGTAAAGATATTGGAAACTCAACCTTACGTCATTACATATACGGCTGATATTAGTAATATTACTCCGTCAACACTTATTTCGTCAACTTTCGGCCTAGTATTCTCCCGTCTTTATGCCAGGGTCCACCTTCCTTCATCATGGTTTGAAGGTGGATTTGATATTATATGGTGCGACTCGCCATCTGACCCCCACAACCCACAACGAGAACCAAATTATGCCATTGCCTCGTCTGGTAATTAGCAGTATCACGTGCAGGTGAGGATGGCTTTAGATGTTGGTGGTCACACTCCGTTTACACTGAACCTTACGTTACCTCGATTTGAGCCAACCGAAGCCGCTCCAATGGATAGCTCAGTTTCTACTAAGGCTTGCTTCCCGCACTACAGATACTGGCATAATATAAACATAACTTTTTTTGAGGCGACGTAATTTTCGTCATGTCACGGCGTGCCTCAAATTGAGGCAATATCGAATTGTCTCGGGAGGGAAGCTCCAGTGAGCAAATACCGTTAGAAGATCGCATTATTACCATTCACAGACAAATAAGTAACAAAGCAAGCAGTAACACCTTAATAATAGCTATAGTTAAGATTTATGTCAAATTGCACGATAACAGTAAAACTGAATTTAACATTGACTGCGTAATGTGTTGCACCGTCGTATTTTGATACTACTAGATTCCTCGATTCATTCTAGAACCCGGGACAGGATCCTATTTTGGAACACAGACGCTTCAGGAGACATATCGGTTTGGAGGTTATAATTCAACCATCTGACAGTTATTTAACTTAAACAATAGCTTTAACTAGCGAATCTTGGGCGGTCACGGTTAACAACTAAAGTTATGACGTCATGTAACATTTGTTCAATGGTCCAAGTCATGTTTTGCTTAACCGGTACTTTAACATTAGTACAGTGTGTTGTGTTCCGCTCACCACACAGCCGAGCGCCTTGAGCGCCTGACAGCATCCCTTGCCCACCTCCCCGTACCCGCACACCGCGGACTGCTTGCCGCCGAACATCAGGTCCGTGCTGCGCTTCAGCGCGTCGATTATACTCTCCCTGGAACAACGCCGGGACATTACCACCCCGCCACCCCACCTCTCCACCACTCCACCACCTACACCAGATAACACAACACAAGACGCCGTCGCGTCATACTATTATTTTTGTCAAACTGTATGTTTCAGCCTCGAAAACAAGTGTTTTACAATATTCTCATCACCGTCTGCATCATGCGATATACTTTCTCCATCTTAATTGAGCTTTATTTTCTGAAATGCTGCAATCGCATTAAATAAAACTGTCTACAGTGCAGCGTGGCTCCACCACTCACAAACCTCTTCTAGTATTTATTAAGCTAAGCTGACTATTAGATACACAGTGGATAGTAGTTCTTTCGACCCTCACCTGCACGAGTAGAGGTTGTCGAACTTGGTTTTGGTGACGGAGTCGTTGACGTTCATGGCGGGTACACACAGCTTGCCCGCTTTACTCAGCTGGTACAGACGGTGCACGCCCGTCACGCTCTCCTCTACTATACCTGACACACGACAACAAATATAACGTAAGACCCAACAACCACCAAGAGATGGAAGTTACTCAATTAGAATAATAAAAGCGTGTTAAAAAAAAAGAATTTTATTTAAAACTGAAATTCAAAGATCTTCTAACGATAACGTAAATGATGATAGCCAATTAGAAGAGAACGACATAAGACAAAGAGAAACTAAGACAGACGAAGATCAAAAAGTCTATCTATAATCTTACTTCTGTCGGGCCATTAAGCTATGGAATAGTTTGCCGGCACACGTGCTCCCTCCTTCATATAATATGGGGTCTTTTAAACGAAGTGTGGAGAAGCAGCTAGACAGCCCAGCATGATCTTGGCGACCTACGATAGCCACATCGTCAGTCGTTGCTCGACGCTAATCTTGTATTGCGCTGCACTTATCATCAGGTGTAGCGTAGTCACTTTGCCAAGCCTGAATGAAAAAAAAGTTAATTCAAGATATTTCAATTGGTACCTTTAATGTGTTTGAATGCTGGCGCGTGTTTCTTGAGCATGAGATGCGTGGCGTCACCGCCGTCGTCGAGGATCATGTTGGGCTGCCAGGTGGCTGTGGGCGAGCAGCACTGGTCGATGCACCACCAGAACGCCTCCTCGCTCTCCCCGCGCCACGCGAATATCGCGTAACCTGGCCGAATGCACACACAGAACACACTCACATGACTGTACATTATGAGCATTACCAGATAACATCTAGCGTCACGAACACCGCGTCCCAGACTAACACACACCAACGACATTACTGGACTTGAAAGCTAACATCTCAGGCTGACGAGCGTACTTCAGTGACTTTTTTTATATAAATACTCCCAACAGACACACACATAGTCATGACCTCACAATAAGATACGATTCTTGTGTCGAGGGTATCAGGAACTACGAGAGACTTTCGGTCTCACCACACCCAGACCCCGAGACAAATATTTGTGAATCACACAAATCTCTCTCGTCTTGGTGCGGGGATCGAACTCGCGGCCTCTTGCTACACAGCCGGTTACTCGCCCGCTGCGCCACGGAGGCTGTCTTGCAGGACTCGCAAGACGGACTTGCAGGGCATTTGACTCGATAATGTGTGACTCAAAAATAAATAAGTTGAAAGCCATTTAATTTTTGCTGGTGGGAGGATACTTGTATCCGACCGGATAGCGACCACCGTACACTGGTGCTAAAACCTGCCATAGTGGCCCACCTTGCGTGGGTCGCGTTCCAGGGTCAGCCAGTGTATATCCGGTTCTCCCCATGGGGCTTGCCCTCTGATCCTATCCATTTTCCCATCCCTTTTTCCTTCCCCTCCCCCTCGGCCCTTTGGCAGGCCGGCATGATCTTGCCGACCTACGATGGACACATTGTTTATCGTTGGTCGACACTATTCTTGGATTGCGCTACACTTACCATCAGGTGTAGCGTAGTCACTTTGCCGAGCCAGGATAAAAAAAAAAAAAAAAATCTGCTGGAAGGGGTAGCCTTCAAATGACATATCTAAGGATTCTCCATATTTACGAATGAGTCTCATTGGCATAGAAGGCCAGTGCCCAGCGGGGAGCAGTCACTGGAAAGGCTAAAATACTAAAGCGCCAATACGTGAACTTGACGGTAGCAGTGGTAATTTTGCCTTTCCCGTGACGACATTATTACTCGTATAATGTGTCGGCACCTGCGTGTGCGAGCGCGGCGGCGACCTCGTTCTGCGTGCTGTATATGTTGCAGGCGGCCCAGCGCACCGCCGCGCCCAGCGCCGCCAGCGTCTCGATCAGCACCGCCGTCTGTGCGTTGATGTGCGTACACCCCACGATCTGACACACAACACATGCTTTCGTTGCATTTGTCATTTCCAATGAATACCGACCCACGTCCACTCTGCACTATGTACAAAATGCTATTTCGACTAACTTTTTTATCGTTTCGAAAACAGCCAATGTAAATTATATTCCTGAGAACAGTATATTAAGCTTTAAATCCTGGTATTTACGGCATAAATGTAAGAAAGAGACATATTTTATTCGTCACGGACACAGACATACAAGGTGTTCTTAGGACACAGTTATACATAAATATCTTTTGTACATAACATGAAGCTGCATGTCGTGGCCTTGAAAGCTATTAGACCACTCAGCATAATGCTGTCCTGCGGCGCGAGCTGCAACACAACGCTGATATGCAGTGGTCACCTTAAGCGAACGCCAGCAGAAAAATAGTACAGAATTTATTCAATACACCAGTTGCACGGGCCCCCAGTGGTCGCCTCATGCTAGGCGTTAAATGCACATGAAGTTTGTACAAAAATCTTACGAGATTAAATACAATAACCGTCTCTAATTTACAAAATGCCCATACCAACCATTTCAACAAGGACCTTTGACCCTGCAATGCGCTAAGTTTAGAGCAATCATGTGAAAGTAACATACTTTGGCGTCCTTCAAAGGCTTGTCGTCCTTAGCACGGGCTCTCAGCGCCATAATGCCGGGCATCTCCTGCTCGGCGATCTCTATCTCTCGTCTGCCGAAAGCGTTCTGTTCGATGTTGCGGACGCAGTACGGCGGGTTGACCTGACCAGCCGCGATTGCCTTCTCGTGGGGCTGGACCCCCTCCTCTTCGTCTGAAGATGACCCTGAAGACAAGCAGAACAATTTATCTAATTATATTTGAATTAGTATGTACTACTGTCTTAATTTATACCCTTACGCCGTCGCAGCTATTGTACTCAGACACTAAAAGTGGACGGACTCACACGGTTCAATTCTACCTAATCAACTGACTGGATTCAACGAAAGCTGTATATATGGTTTTGTTGATCAACTCGAATAAACGGCTGTTTAGCCGATTCAAATTACATGCGATTTAGCAGTTGATGACCTAAAATCGAACCGTGTGAATCCGCTATGAAGTGTGATGGGAGCCGACGGCCGCCTGAAGTGACTAATTTCAGCCCGGCCATGTTATATTGCCTGTATTGTAAGTTACTAGGGTCTTCAGTCACTTAGGTCGACTTAACAGTCGCAAGTCACCACATTGCGATGCGACGTAAGAAATTTCGCCGACCTTCTAGTTTCAAATAGTAATTACGCGATGTCTCGTCAGCCAGGTGTGTAAAGAAAACAATGGTGCAGACGATGATCGGTGGCGTTAATTCCGTCCATAATATGGCGAGGCACATACCAAAGCGATATTATCATCATTGAGAGTAGCAAAAATCATTTCCTATATTAATAATACTTACAAAAGTCACTCCTCCCCGATATGATGGAGTGTCGCTTCTTCAACGACGCTTTAGTGTCTTCTGTCATTGCCTTTTTTAGAATACCACTTATGGACATGTCAGATGTACTTTTCAAAAATAATAATGAAAACCTACTCAAACTTCAGTAGTGAAATAAAACATTGAAGGCTCACGTAGCCCGCCTTTATGTGCGCAAGTATTTAAGGAGCATTTTTAACGATTACATTAACTTTATTGCACAAGGCCGGCAAACGACCAAGTTAGTCACCTAATAGTAACTGATCACCAAAAGTCATGAACACTACAGAAGAATTGGGTGAAATTGGGTGAGTTAGAGATACTGTAGCTCCTGTAAACCAGGATCGACAGTGGCACGGATATCTTTAGACCGAGCAATGAAACTCGGTGAGTCTCTAGGAAGTGGGAATGCGAAGCTAACTTTATCCCGTTATGAAATTTAATCAAACACAAAGATAGGGAGGAGTTGGAAGTATACATTTTTCCACTTTCCTCCGTAACAATGCAGGAGACAAAATAATGAACTGAAAAGATATTAATCAAAAGTGTTGGGACAACTGGAGAAGCTAGATGTAACGCACCACGGGTGTTATTTACTGGGTCCTATCATGGGAGCTGGCAAATTTGATTACAGTAGTAAGTATGGCAAAAACGCCGGTATGCACGGAAATTCTACAAAGCTCTACAAGTTAAATTTTCTTTCTTTCTTTTTTTTTCTAGTATAGGCCGGCAAATGAGCAAATGGGTCACCTGATGGTAAGTGATCTCCACCGCCCATGTACGCCTGCAATACTAGAAGAATCATAGGCGCGATGCCAACCTTAAAGGGAAGGGATAACTAATGGGAGGGGGATTTAGGCCTCTGGATATCTCACTCACCGTACAAAACGCAGCAGCAAGCCGCTACTTTACGTCGGTTTTCTGTGAGACAATGGTGACGATCCGGTCGAGCCGGCCCATTCGTGTTGTAGACAAAACTATCTACAGCGTAGCCCTACCACTCAAAATTTCACTTTCTTATAATTATAATGTTATTAAATGTAACTCGCGGCGATGTATTTCGCGGGCGAGTTGTCCACCTTTTCTTTAAATGGGTTTTGGTAATGAGGGAATATTGGGATAACGGTAATCTCACTAATTGTACAAAATACAAGTTCCCACCCATTCTTATAATTTTAAGAGTGGTACCAGCCTGGTCGTACCGGCCTATTACCGCTGTTAATAAATTGGATACAACACGCCTTTACGATATGAGTTTTTAACTCTGCAAACCATTTCAATTGAGATATAAGTAAGGTATAAACGTAAGTACTCAAAAAGTTACTTAATGGTAAACGATAAATCATATTAGACATAAACAAACTACAATTTGAACTGATAACAAATGACACGATAAAAATGCACTTATTTACTTACAAGATACAGTCACAGATACGAGCATGTTGGAGATACATTACCTCATATCAGTCGTCAAACCTAACACTTGTATTCACTACAAAATTACGATACTTTAAAAATGTTATATTATTATCTAGAATTTCGAAAAAAAAATAACGATGGAAAGTTACAGTTAATAATAAGAGAAGTATTTATGGTATCGGTGCAATTTCGGTTGACTTATTTTTTTTTAATCGAGCACGGCAAAGTGGCTGCACTACACCTGACGGTTAGCGTAGTGCAGTCGAAAAAAACTAGCGCCCACCGACAAATAATGACTTTATCGGTGGTCACCAGAGTCATGCCGACCTGTATAAATGCTTCCCCTCCCTCTCCAAAGAGTGAAGAATCAAATCAAGGCGCCTGCGACAGGACAGGATGACCGATACAGGGACAGGGATACAAAGATGTATCCTTATACCCGCCCCAATCAATCATTAAGTCATGTCGCAAGCCACTCGGGAGAACCGGATTTACTCTGGCTGATCCTGGAACGCGATCCACACAAGGTGTGTGGATCACTATGGCAAGTTTTAACACCATGCGTACGGTGGTCGTTATCCGGGCGGATATGAGCAAGCTGCTGGTGGACCGGCTTCTTTGCTATGTTTCATAAAAGAAATTATTACTATTTGTGACTTTTAATTGTCAATTTATAACAAGGCCCAAGGAACAATCATATTTACGATTTAAGATGCAAATGAAAACAAAATTAAATTATGGAGATTAATAAATAACTAAAATTATTTTTTATCCAGGCTCGGCAAAGTGATTACGCTACACCTGATGGTAAGTGTAGCGCAATCTATGAATAGTGTTGCACTAACGACAAACGACGTGACTATCGTAGGTCGGCAAGATAATACCAAAAAATATATTTTACTTTGTTCACCAAAAGCGTTTAGATCCTAATCACAATTTATGTGGGACCAAGCCCAGGGATTTACCTTATCGACTTAAATTATCGTTAACCAATATTTGACGGAGATATAACTTATTTCTTTTTTATTAACCTGACTGAATAACGCTCACATGATTGTATTTGTAACGCCTGTCCATAAACAGAAGCAATACCACACACAGAAGTTTGAATTATGTGTGGTGTTGTTATTGTCGTGACATAGGTATCTAAAACTAAATACAAAGGAATTGAGAACCTCATCTATTTTTGAAGTCGGTTAAAAACTATCCCTATTATAAATTGTTCCGTGTGTCAGAAAGTTCAAAAGTATCTGTATCCGTCTATCAGCATGGCTCCTAAGAATTTTCACAAAATACACAATTGCAACACATAATTGCGCAGTACTTATTTAAGTTATTCTTATATTAATGGCTTCCAGTTGATTTCGCAACGTTTGCTGTCGTCATCCAACATATTGGGCCATTTTCGCGGTGACGTCACCAGACACGTTCCGAGGCTGACGGCGCGACGGGAGGACCGAGATGAAGGGGGAGGTGGAATAATAATACACCGATATTATGGGACTCGTGAGATGTACCGATGAAACGTGACCATGCTGAACTTATAATCTGACTGTCATGAAAAATACAGAAAAATAAGCGTTTCACTACTTACGTACATAAAATTGCTTTGTTCATAATTTTGGATGTATTTTTCATGCCATTAGAGGATTTGTTAATTTGATCGAACCCGCGGCCTCTCGCTTCATAGGCGGTTACTCGCCCGCTACGCCATGTCCAATTCGTCTGGACAGATATTTCAGAACAGATATACGTTTGTCGATTTCTACCGACAAGCAGCAGTGTATAAGCACTGTTGTGTTCCAATTTGCAGGGCATTGAAGCCTATTGGCTTCTTCACCAAGTTACTGGGCATTGTGACAATTTAAGTCCCGGGATGACGAGCGTAGTGCATTCTCATGCAGAACCTTGCTATTCTAAATTGTAAGTGGTGTTGGTACTTATGAGCAGACGTGACGCTACCACTAGACAAGCAACCTGCTCGTCTAATCATTCAGGACAGTTACTAAACGCTGTATGTATGTGGCTACGGTATATTATTACTTGTGGTCACATCCGATCCGTCTCTACAGTAACAACACATGTTGCATAACCGTCCGTCCGTCTGTCACATTAGTAGGTCACCCCCAGCCCTCGCCGATAACGTACATCTATCATATCTAGCATTATCGATATGTTTAACGTGCTGTTACTATTGCACCATACGGAATAGAATGTTGATATCACGCAGATTGAGAATGTACCTAAATGTTGTCCTCAAAACTATTACCAGGCCCTAAGTCAATGCTTTTCGATTCAATTTTTACTTGTTTTTTGTCTAATTAGCTGCGTGTCTTTGTATTCGTGCTGAATAAATGTTTCTTTCTTTCTTGCATGTACACATCGTTCCTATTTTTTTCATGGACTTTTTATTATGGCATAGGCCGGCAAACGAGCAAGTGGGTCACTTGATGACTTATGGTCTCAGCTCTATTTATTTTCACAGTTTCACCTAACATGATGTATATTTGTGTCCTAGCTAGGAAAATAATTATTTAATAGTGATTGAGCTCAAGGGCGCCTTTACGAAGCTACGATCTCGGTTTGAGCAGTCGCGTCGCGTCGCGTCGCTGAGAAGTGTGTCGAGGAAAAATCACACAACATATCGATCCGTAATATTTCATTAAAAAACCTTAATAGATGGTTAAGAGTCGTTCGCTGGCTGCGAAATTAGTACAGAGTGACACAAAAATGGTAGTCATTTGAATTATATCGAAAATTGATTAGTCCTTTCGTATGTCCAACATGGTCGCAAACCATAAGGTTTTATTTTGTATGTATGTAAGCCCATATATCTATACTGCACGAATCCTACGGTCGATGACTCGGAGACCACAGCACTCTCGTTTTCTTACCAGATTTTCCCAAGAAAAAACGGTGACGCACTATAGCCACTAATACATAAAAAATTATATTTCAAAAAATGTCAAAACTTAAAACACAACCGCAATTTGAGCTAATATAAAACAAAAGAACAATATTATAATCGCAGAAAAATCGACGTGAGTTTCGCGACCAGTTGAGTTGCCTCGACCATTTTGTATGCAATTGTTAATTTACCCAAAACCTTAGAAGCCATTCACATCTGATGGACTTGTCAAATAACAGACGACGCAAACTTTGACGTCACTGTGTAAAATGGGCATTACTGTGCATGCGTGCGAGCGAGATAGTGAAATGTCCCCACTACGCGCCCACTTTGCTGACTGCAGTATTTAAAATCATAATTGCAGACCCAGTTTTGAACCGATTTTAACTGCGTTTAAACAAAAGAGTTTCTATTTTCTATTATTTTCTGTTGTGTATAAATTAATGTATGTTGAATATCAACATAGGAAACTACCGTATTTCATACAAAGCAGACTTGTCGCTGGCGTCCGACTCGGGACATACGCGGCGGTCTCCTGTCTCGACCACGTTCTCCAAAACGTGTCTGTTCACTACAGTTACTGTTACTTTTGTTTCAAATTCCGTGAGTGTCGCCAGTCGCGGTGGTTGTGACGACTGAGTTTTTATACGAGTACCGAGAGTTGGTGTTGGACGCGTTCCTAGTCTATATCCAGGGCCATTAAAGCACCAACTGCTGCGGATATCGTCTTCCGCGTGGGGAACATGCAATATTTATAAATCAATGTATTCACTTCACTTTTTATATAATTTTCGATTGAGAAACAGATGATATTATTATTAATTTTCAACAGACCACAGAAAGGAGATATTCAATTCGACTGTACTTTGTTTTTTATGTATGTAACGCGAGATCTCCGCCAAATGTGGACCGATTTTGATGATGCTTTTTGCATTTGTTGGTTTTTACTACGATGGTGGTGATACGAGGGAAATGAGTAAATTCTCAAAGGCTAACAGATGCACCACATTCCGGGTTTTGATGTCAGTTTTGAACTGTTTAATTTATCATTATGTCTACTTTATTATAGTTCTCGTCAATGTCCTCATGATCCCCGAGGGTAGAGTCACTACACCCACATTTCGCCGACCTTATTTCCGTCCTATGATGTGATAGGCAGCGAGCCTATCGCCATACCGGGCATGATTCCAGACTCTACGCGGACACTGAGCATTTTGTGATAGAAAAACCCAATATAACTATTACCCGACCCGGGAATCGAACCCCAGACCACAGCACAGGATACGACATACGCAATATAACTACACCACCGAGTCAGTTGTAGGTACGAGGATTAGGTATTTACCGATATAAATTGCAGACAATGTAGAAAAACTGATAATTCATAGAAATGCGTAGGTTTTCTATTTTTAATATAAATGGATTGAAGCTAAAGGTTATTAAAATCTGTTGCGATTAAAATAGACTTTTTTTATAGCGTAGGCTGACAAACAAACAAAGATATGCATAATGGCATACGCCGTTAAGTATCATAAAAGTTATTGTGTTGTTAAAGAAAGGGACAATTAAAGAATTGGTATGGAAGGGTGATATGGGCCTCCGGATTTCTCGGGATATCCTTTTAGTATTATTTGAGAAGATTAATGATAATTAAAGCACCTGGCGAAACTATTGATTGTATACAACATTTAGATAAAGGCGTAGGTATTGCGAACCAACTTATGCACATACGAATGTACATGAGGGTCAGAGCCCTGAGGTGAATGCGCCACTAGTCGCTACACTACACAGCAGTCTGCGCCCTCCCGCCTCCCTCGATGGCTAGATAAACTTGCTATTTGCAGTTCAAGGATTAATTATGACTAGCATCTAAATATAATAACAATCGTTAATAAGTGGAGCTTTTTGGAGTGTGAAAGGTATGCAGCGCTACACCGGTAGAGACATTTCAATCTTATTTATCTACTATTGAAGTGTAAAAGAGCAAGTAGACCATGGCAAAATAAAGTTATTGATTTGATATACACATATGAGACAAAGGCGAGATTTTTTAATCAACATTTTTCGTAACCGGCGTGATTTAAAAGTACTTTTCCTTCTTCAAGGTTTTTTTAGAAAATTAGCTCCGCCGCCTATTAATACCATCTACAATACCTATGGATTATGGGTGTATTACCGACTTAAGAGGACAGGGATAATTAGGGGTCGGGAAGAGGAGGGAGATTTGGGTCTCCGGATATCTCACTCACTTTACGGACCACAACAATATTCTACTTCAGTTCAGTTTTCTGTGAGACAGTGGTAACAACCCGGTCGAACCGGCCCATTCATGGTGTAGACAAAACTGTCGACAACGTGGCTCTGCCACTAATAATTACTTATTAATGCATATTGATTATACACGATCTAATCCTGTATGAATAAGCATAAAAGAAATTGTGAAGTGTATTCCGCAGGCAAAAGCGCGGCGCGCGATGCGGCGTGAAACATCAATCGACACCTCTCAATACGACACTCGACTCACTCAACTTGCAAGTGTAAAGTGGCAACCGAAGGTCTGCGATGGAGCGTACGACTTCCCGCTAAACTTTGTGAACCACGCCACCGCTAAACGTGACATGCAAAGTTGGAGAGTAATTTCGTATCATTTTTGGAGTAGTAGAGCCCCGCTGTAGACAGTTTTTTTGTTCAGCATGCATAGGTCGGCTCAACCGGGTCGGTACCACTGTCTCATAGAAAACCGACGTACAGTAACGGCTTACTGCTAAGTTTTTTACTGTGATTGAGATAACCGGATGCCCAAATCCCTCTTCCCTTCCCAATCCCCTAATTTTCCCTTTCCTAGGTCAGCAACGCGCCCACGATTCTTCTGCTATTGTTGGCCTACATGGGCAGTGGAGATCATTTACCAACATTGACCCAATTGCTCTTTTGCCGGTCTATGTTATAAAAAAATCACGTTTCAGAAATAAAACATCACACCTGTATCCGATGAAATAATATAAGCAATTAGTAATTATGGTTCGCGAGATTGCAGCGTAGCGGCACAGATTCCAAATCCGTGCAACTCATGTGTTCTTACGAATCGAGGAACTCGCACACACTTTAAGCGCTCGACTGGGGATCGAACTTGACTTCACATAAGTACGCTGCCACTAGCCCAATGTGACATTTCTGATTCGTTCGGGTTATATATTATACCTACCTCTACCTAGCTCATAATTTCATGGAAAGGATTGCAATCACGATATTTTATTTCCATTTAATGGCCGTTAACTTATTATGATCAGAATCTATGTACATAATTATTTTGTTGAGACAGTCGATTTTACGTACATAAATAAAGACAAGAGCCTTTTCCGCTTTTGAACTCATTAATAGGATAGTTTACGAATTCTTAAAAAACATCTAACTCATGTTTGCATTCAAAGTAATGTCACCAAGAATAAATTACGTATTAAACACAAACTACTGCATTAAATCAATACACAAGTGCATAAACCGGAACTCGTGGGTAAAAACCGGCAGAATCGATATTCACATTCACATCACTAATTCACACACACTAGCGTAATTTAAAAAAAAACATTAAATTATAATTCACAGTTTAAATTCCCACTTCAGGTGCTGTAAGCGCCACGCGCGTTGTGTTCGACTGATGGACGCCTGAAGTGTGACACCCTGTTGATTTCTACCAAACAAGTTTTATGGCACAGGCTTTTTCTTAACATAATAATATTATCTTGGTTCATTATTTATTTTTAACCGACCCAAGCAAAAAAAAACAAAGAGAATTAAGAACATTCACCCGTACTTATTTAAATTTGTTATATAATACGTATAACGCCGCCAATTAATGTAGCCCTACTTGGATTACTATTTTTGTATTCGATGGAGTTTACTGCCGTGGTGGTATCATTTAAATTTGAAAAAAAACTATTCGACTCCTAACGAGGTGAAATCGGGGATGAAGGAGTAGACGTTAGTCATTTTTGTACCGATTTGCATATTTATTTCATTAAAATGGTAAAATAAAAACCATTTTAACAAGAAAAATTACAATCAGATAAAACTAAACTATTTTTAGTCTGTGGTGTCAATCATTGGCAAAATTGTTTAGTTTTATTTTTATCTTTTTTTTATGCAGTTTGATTTTTTGTGTAAGTTTTATATTCATACGTGTATGTACTCAAATTGTCAAGTGGCCCAGTCTATACAAAAAAGTGTAACTAGTCAGATGGTCTAATAAATTGCTAGATGACTACGACATTCATGTCTCGATATTTCCTTCTCAATATATTATGGCAGAGGAATATACCTGTTAAAAAATATGGATGTTTAGAATACTTTTTAGAATTCCATCCAAATCGTCTCAATTTGTAAGTAATGTATTTTTCTTTATTCTCATGTGACTGCCAGCTATATAGAAACAAGTCAACAAGTTCATATTAAAATAAGAAACTAGCTATGTAAATAACTATAAATATTTAACGTTCGTATTACAATGATGTCCAATCAAGATAACAAAGTACGTTATCCGTCAGGGCCATTGCACACTCATCACTATGCTTTAAGTCTCTAGTATCAGAAACTAGTCGCTCTCCAGAAGGTATTAACATCGATGCGCCATTTTGACACTACGCACAAAAGAATTGCCAAAACGTCGTACATTTGTGCAGGTTGAAATACAATTATCGAAGCCATAAATCACTATGATGCACGATTAAGGTACAGCGAAGAAATAAAGCTTCTTAATGCTATACAGTATTCATGTAGCCTCAAGATCGCGCTTTTCAAAGCTGGAAGTGTCGTGACCGCTGTGGTTTCAAAGGATACGTTTTTCTTTACTTGCTTTACTCCGACAACCTTCGTTCCGGCTTTCCGGACCTAGTCAAGTAGTTAAAAGAAAAGTAACTACATACTTAATCTAACATCATCTTCATGTTTTCCAAGATAAACGAAGATTGCCGCAGCGCATAACTTCTATAGTGCTATCAATTAATAACAGAGTCAGTCATTCTAAAACATTGTGCAGTTAATGAAGAAATTTTCTTAATTTCTGACAGCCTCGGTACCGAAGTTAAATTGCGTACGCGGTACGGCTGCTGTGCTAAGGTTTCGGGTTCGATCCCCAGGTTGGGTCAATTTTTTTTTTTTTTAATGCTTAGTATCAGCCCGGAGTCTAGAATAGTGCCTAGTATGGCGATTGTCTCGCCCCCTACCACATCAGGGGACTGAGATACGCTCGGCGAAATGGGAATATAATAGTTACATCTCTGTCAACCCCTTCGGGATTACAGGCGTGAGTGCTTATGTATGTACGTCTACTTTCTTAATTACGCTCATCATTAGGCGTCCGTTGAGTACCGTGGCACACATCACGACCTAGTACGTCAGACTACATAGTCTGTTCTTTTTAAATCTCGAGAGTAATTTACAGGTGATGGCCTAGCGTTGCCGCGTTGTGTGGTACAAACCGTCGAGTGTCGAGACAAAGGTCCAGGGTTCGAAACCAGCTCCAGGGTGCACACCTCTCGTTTGTTAGAATTTATGTGTAGGTATTAATTGATAATTACCGCTAGCTTTACCGGTGGAAAACTTCTACGAGGTACCTGAGAATTCTCTGTAACAATTCCGAAGGCATATAAAGTGTACCAAGTACCAACACGCATTAAACCAGAGTGGTGGACTACGGTCTAAAGGACTGTTTCGCTACAAAATATTTTACGTCGAGCAATCTTTCAATAACACACATAACAATACACATAATGTCACTTTAGCTTCTCGAAGAAAGTTTTTTTTATAGCATAGAACGGCAAACGAGCAAGTGGGTCACTACCACTCAAATAACGAACAATAAAAGCAGAAACATCCGTTAAATCCAATTGAAAATAAGTTAATCTCTTCTCTAGCATCGCCTTATCACCTAACATGTGGCAAAACACTGCATTACAGATGTATCATGTTCCACTTACAATTGCATCACTAATATTTTCTTTAATCAAACCAATTATATATCACAGAAAAACCAACTCATAACACTCCGAGTGAACTGAAAACAGCTACTAAGCCATCCAAATGTAGAACCTTCAACAACACAATAGCTTGGGCTTGACACATTTTCACTGAATTCAAAGAAACACTAACGTAGCTAAATTAAAACATTTTATAGGAAAAAAAAAACAAGAAAATATAACAAAATAATGTAAGAGTCTGATTCCGCAGTGAGTTAGCGCGCCGCAGTGGCCGCGACCGGCTGCATGACATTGATTGGTCAGCGGGCCAGCTCGGCTCTCGGCACGCGGCAGCTCTCAGTTCTCACTGGGTGCAATTATGAATACGAGAAGTGTTCTCACACGACTCGTCGCCCGACTTGTCACAACACAAATCTACTGCAGTGCAGGCCTACATCTTATTGTTGAGTTGGCGGGAAGGAATACAAGTGGAACATTTATAAGAGTGTGACACTATTTAAAGTTAAATGTATGCGATATGCTAACTCACCCGCGGTTCCTGATGTAGAGTGCTTGTTTTTAGATGAACATCACTTACCCTGACCTGACCCATTTGCTTCTTTCAATTTGATTATAATATAGCTCAATTAAAGATTACCGGTTTGACCGGTTTACTACATTATAGCAGTATGATCGTTTATCGATTTGTCCCTTACAGCGTTAGGTTTAATGCTCTATGGTTTGTGCTACCGTTATTTGCACTGGAACAACGTCAAAGGAGTGAAGCAGAAGCCTGGCGATTATGTTTTTCCATAATAGGAAAAAGGCCTTTTAAAAAACTACAGACCGAGTGCGTTCCTGAGCCACACCTACAAGGGTTGTTAGGGATTATAACGAACCGTCTCGGCCAAAGACCCGATGACTTTCAACCTCCAGAACATGGTGTTATGAAAAGGCTTCAATACCGAAAAGCACGTCCAAACGCTACGGCAGATTATACAGAATACCCAAGTGCCCTTATTTAAACACCATCGAAACCTGGGCTGATTTCGAATCCTTTCAGCAATGCCAAGGTGACTGTGAAGGTGAGGTGGTCCAAGTAAGTACAAGAGTGCAAACAAAACCGATAGGTACTCCTTCGAGATGGAGTGAGACGGAGGACTGTTACTTCCCCGAAACAATTCATCACTATGCGGGAGGACATCTTCAAGGTACTAGACTGGAAAGGACGAGACATAAACGTGAACATAGAGTACATGGTATGGCCTTAAAGAATCGGAACTGTTTGCCGATACGATCATATACATAAATAGGCACTCACGCCTATAAACCCCGAAGCAGTAGGCAGAGGTGTAACCCGTAGAGTCACATTTCGCCGAACTTGTTTCCGTCCCATGATGTGAGAAGAGGCGAGCTTATCCCCTTGCCGGGCACAAATTTAGGAATAACAAAACCCAACATCACTCTTACCCTACCCGGAGATCAAACCCGAAACCTCAGCACAGCAGTCGTACTGCATACGTAATACACCTGCGCCACAGAGGTATCATCATCGATCATATAATATTTGAGAGAGTGCATTTGGCCATACTTGCATGGAAAATGACCATTGGAAGTGGGCAACTAACGACAAATAGTACCCGGTACATAAGCCTCGAATTAACTTTATAAGTGTGCGGCCCGTTCGTACAGTAAGGCCAGATTAGCAAATTCATTAAAACACAGAGCTCCGTGACACACATTCAGTTACAAAACGCACAATCACGTACTACAGGTAAGCAGTTTCTCAGATATCGCAACTTATTTTATGAATAGTTTAATTTATTGAACATAAACTCACGCCAATATCGCCGAAAGGGTAGGAAGAAGAGCAACTAGTGTACCCACGGTTTGCATATTTCCGTCCTTGATATATTAGGCAGTCACGTAGCTAGGTCCTGGTAACAGAGAACACGCCACGAGGAAAAAAAGGGGGATGCACCCCAGTTTTTCATCTTACACCGGTCTTACGGCCCAGCGTTAAGTCGCCCGAGAGAAATGATAAACATCCGTCCACCACTGGAATGAGTCCCTAACACTATGTACACCTTACACCGTCACTACTAACTAAAACTCCGCGGTGACCATTTGCGGCCCTTGCGGAGCGACCCAGGGATCCTATCCTTAGATAAGCTAAGGATTGCTGCCGGTACCGCCCCTGTGCGGTGCCGCCTTGCGGCTTGGCTCCTTGTTACGGCTCAGAGGCCCCGCGCATCGAAACACGCCCTCGGCGTCAACGGCAGCAACGAGGCCCACCACCCGTGCGGCCTTCCATCTCAAGATCGCACGCACAAGAGTACGAATAAGCGCTACAACCCCCCGATGGCTCTAATTAGTCGCCTCTAACGACGGGCAGGGGATGGCGGAATTCTCTAATCGCTCTCGGATCCACAGGATAGGAGATCAGGAGTCAGTAGCCCATACAGTGTCTCCTATGTCTCTTCGTTCTGCTCACAATCCCACTCTGCGCTCTCCTTTCCTGTGTTCTCTCTTCGAGCCGTGCACACCATGGCGCGTATCAAGCCACTATCTGAAGACAGGACGCACTGCCGCAACGGTCCTCAAGCCACCACACGGCGTCGCCAGCATGGCGTGCTACTCCTCGCTGGTTGGTCTGCGGGATCGGGCCGCAATCTCCTTCGGAGCCAATGATTCTTTATGTTGGGAGGCCCCTTCCTGCTTAAATAATGATGACGAAAGATACTAACGTCCAACATCCCAAGGGGAGTACTCGCAAACAGGCAAGCCACCTCCTCAGATGGTTTCATCCCTCAAAAGGTGCAATATCTGAATCCCTCACTGGGTGCCAATGGCCCAAGCAAAATTTTCCTTTAAAACTACTCATACTACTCATGTATGTATATATATTATATATCATAAGAAGTTCTGTGATTATCACATTAAATGGCTGAACCTTATATGGTTTATAGATATTTCTTCATATATACATAAGAACCATGTTGATTAATTCAGCTACCAAACTAAAAATGCATTAAAATAAATTCATTTATTTACACTCTATGTCACAGATCATGTCTTACAATTCTAATGTTTTGTTAGTTGTTGAAATATTCACTATAATAAGACATATTCTGTAACATTTTTAACTGCCACGGTTCAAAAGACCAATGCCTTTCAAAGTAGGACAGACAGATACAATGTGTATTTCATCATCATCATCATCATCAGCCACAAGACGTCCACTGCCGAACATAGGCCTCTCCCAAAGATTTCCAGACCAACCTGTTGGAAGCGGCCTGCATAATAATGTGTATTTACTGTAATACTAATTTTCGTATTACAGTAAATATGTTGATGCCCTTTGGGTAAGGAAAACTCTGTCAGGCATATTGGATCTCGACCATGCAGCATCCGCAATGTAAGTGCCTTCTTTGTATGAGTAAACAAGTATTGCGTTTCTGAGGTATTCAATCATATGTTGTGTAAATGATTTATCAATAATTTCTGACTAAAAACCTGAGCACTCTCAATCTAGATTATTATAGTTTAATATAATCATTTATAAAACTATCTGTTAAGATATTAATGGGTGCAATTATTCCCCTATCGTATGTGCAACTCACAATTAATTTCTGCAAGACTGTTATAATGGGTATTATAATTGTTTAACATCAACTCACAAGGTATCATTTCAGTTAAGTAAATAATATGTTTGTCGACTCACCGGTGTATGAAGTGGAACTGTACGAGTCTGCTGAAGAGGCGGATAGCGACCTGCTGCGGTACCTGGCGGACTTCTTCAGCGCGCCGGACTTGCCTCGCTGCCCTTCGAACTTGGCTGCGCCCGCCTCGGCGTTCCCGCCGCGCACCTGTCCTGGGTCAGTCACCGGACTGTCGCTCGCAACATTTGCGTTCGCCACACTTTCTTTCCTGTTCTGGATCGACTCTCCATGGCCCTCCGACATCCTGACTATCTGGTATAATTATAGGCGTAGGAATAAAAAATACGGGTTAAAATAATAGAAAAATTATTGCCGCACTTGTATTTATCCAAAATTAACACCGCAGGACCACACCGCACGTAATAAATAATATAATAGAAATGTTATTTTAATGGTTCATCGTTTTTTCATCCATTTAAGATGATATAATTAAATAATGCAGCTGAAAAACACCATTTAATTATCCGCCCGAGCTGAACAACCCCCTCTCCCTTTGCCCCTGAAACTGAAATGTCATTTTTTCGATCGGCATTTTGTTAGTGATTTGCTGTCTTTTTTAAAAACCGGTACATTTAGTTAATAATGTAAAAATACGATTTTAAATAAAACTACATTATTTATCGTAGATAATCTAGAACGAAAATCATAAAAACAGACCAATTAAAAGTTTATGATATAAGAAATAACTGCAGCAAATGAATTCAGGGAATAAGACAAGAAATAAATATTTTTCTCAAACATATCCATAAGAGCCAACTTCCTGCAATAATTTGTATTACAATAAGAACTTTACTTAAATCCTTAAAATTCCGTTCAGTAAAGATATAAACATTTTATTAGAACTACTCAGTTTAGAAGTACTCAGTTTTATGTCGTGGGAGCGGAACACCGTGACTTGAAATTTGTTCACAGGATGTGAGATGCAATACACCTGGAACAAAAATAATGGATCAAATCGTGGCAGTGTGGTGTAGGCTTAAAAATACTAAAACCGGTAAAATACGGTAACTTAACCGGTTGTTTATAACTGTTTTTTTGCCCGCTTGCAATCACTAGAACAATATGGAAGTGAAACGTATTGACAAGTAGTGCACGACTAAACAATTTAGCAAATAAATAACTCAAAAATCTTTTAAACGTTATATTTGGTGAGTACTAATACATACTATTTCTTTATATATATGAATCGTTTTAGTCTTTCTATAAATTAAAAAATGTTACGCTCAAGTGATCAAAAAGAACCTCATTGGATTTCCGCGATGCCTTTACCGGTAGGCAAGGATCTTTTTTAACTTTTCCAAGTCTATAAATATTTAAATTTGGATTCGACAGTGACGTAAATAAATCATGAAAGTGCCACTTGGATATTTTCATTTATGCATCTTCACAAAACGTGTGATAAATAAAACGGTTAGTCGTTAGGCCAGGATGCTTTGTGCGCCGAATGTTTGTTTTTGTGAAAAATATTGAGTTCGACATGATTAATATTGGGAAATGTTCGTTATAATTGAATATTGTGTATTTATTCGTCACGTTGTGTATACCAAGTGATAAATACGTTTAATATTTACGTGTGACAAGCTTCATCAAGGCTGAACTGAACTGCTACTACGTGTTTTCGAATGAGAATCGCGTCAGCAAAACGTACGTGTTTCCCGCGGTTTCGTCTGTGATCAATATCCTGTACGAGATGGTTCTCGTTTAACAATCTGGCTGGACTTTAGTTTATTAGGGCACGAATTGAGGGGCGAAAGTGATCACAGGTGGTAGGGATTGAGTCCCTGAATACAACAATACCACTCTCATTAAAAGGTGATGCATAGTTTTCGAGAAATTAATGAAAATATTTTCTAACCTCAAATCACATATTAGGTAAAACGGAACGTTATTATGGGCGACTGACAAAGAAATCGTTATTAATATGTCAAATATATAGTCTGTGATTTTAAAAAATGATGAAACGGAACGTAAAAATTCCGATTATATGTCAGTGTCACTTTTTGGTTCATACTTTATTCCGTTTCCCCCCGAGTTGCGTGAATGTGTTCTTGAGATTTGTTAACTTTATATCATGTTTGTTGTTTTATTTGTTTTTTAACAACTTAGAAATCATGTTCTGATGGTAGTTAGTGTACCCACTTTGTGGGTAAAATAGGTCGACTTTGTCCCAAAACCGACTTAGGGCACCCCGACTTCACGTAGACTTTTGGTTACCACCCCTAGAGTGTTTTTAAAAAGCCGGAGGCGCGGAGGGAGAGCAGCCCCCGCCCGCTGTAACAAAGGATAGACAACCGTACGAGCCGTAGCGGCTGAGGCTGGTCGCCAGAGGCGACCAGCAAGCCGAAGCTGCGAAGGTGAGCATGGGTGCCTATCCTTTGTTACGCAAGGGCGAAGGGGCTGCACTTCCCGCAGCGCCGGAGATGTTGCAGAAGTAAATTTGTTTTGACAACAAGTGTTTTGAGGTTAGGTTACATTAATTGGTTTTTCTCGGGAATGGTGCGTCACCTTTTCATGGGAGTGGTACCAGGGGACATGGGACACCTTCCCCCTCCCCCCACACCCCCTTCCAACTCCCATATCGTGCCCTAATATACTAAAGTTTTACCAACAATCTATATAAACAAATCAACATCCTAGCTAAACATCTTAGCAGTCAGATTTATGTTACTAAGGCAAACAAATGTCCTACTTCTCCAACTTAAGCACTTCCCTGTATTATCTTAATCGTATTTACTTCACAATATTACTTATATTGTGAAGTAAATACCATTTTTATGCTAATGTTTCTATAGATCAAGAAAGAGAGAAAAAACAAAGATAAAACATTTATTTGGTGCAACACAATATGAAACAAAACTATAAAGAAAACTAAAGCAGTGTATGCACCACATGAAGGCTAGTTCAGCACATTGACAAGCTGGTGCAAGTAGCATAGTGCTGATTTACACTGGCATTTGGGGGGTATATCTACAACAGCCACAGGATCTAATATTTACTTCTATACTAATATTAAAGCTGTAGAGTTTGATTGTTTGTTTGTTTGTTTGAACGCGCTAATCTCAGGAACTACTGGTTCGAATTGAAAAATTCTTTTTGTGTTGGATAGTCCATTTATCGAGGAAGGCTTTAGGATATATAACATTACGCTGCGACCATTAGAAGCGAAGCATCAGTGAAAAATGTTGCAAAAATGGGGAAAATTATTCATATTTGAAGGCTTCCGTTGCTAAGCTACCCAAATAATATTATTTGAAGGCTTCCGTTGCTAAGCTACCCAAATCTATACTAATATTATAAAGCTGTAGAGTTTGATTGTTTGTTTGATCACGTGGGCGGAGCCGCGAGCAAAAGCTAGTTCATAATAAAATGCTATTATGACATACATGCTTATTACACAATATTAAGGGTGACTTATTGAGACAACTAATTTACTTTGAGTATTTTCTGTCAGTTGGCACAGATCTAATGCTATTATGTGTTGTGATGCACTCAATCGATTAGATAATGGATCTCTGAGTGATCATATTCAATAAGTACTAGGTTACTTACTACTACTTAGGTTATAATTAATATATACATCATAATTTTATTTGGCTAATTAATTTATACATCTATTTTTATTTTCACTTGTCATGTAATAACTAAAATAGACAAAATTACTATTTCATAAATTAATAGGAATAAAATAGTTTATTAAAGATGCAGAGAAAGCAACACATTTGACATACATTTACAACTATGAACAGTTGTCACTGATGACTCATTATGTGCTTACCTTAAAAACATATCAACTAATACTTTCATATTTCCTTATGGACATTGAATATGACTTCATGTTAGAATGTATTTTTCGTTATTATTCCATTGTGGTTCCAGTAGATGGTATGTTTACATACATTAATTTATATTTCCCCATGTCATACTACATTGGCATAAATCATGCATTTTAATTCCCTTTACACTCAAATTCATTTTAATTCCCTTTGCACTCTTATTTTAAAACAAGATGTTTCATTTTGGGCCAGGTGTATGTAACACCATTCAGAAAAAAATCATTCGCAATTTACTGTTAGTGAATTAAACCTCTTAACTAACTAGTTAACTATTTAACATGTGCTAGTAACCAGTATATGTACATATACATAACAGGGATTTTCATAGACACTGTCATAACTTGTACTTGGTGTTTTATTTGCAAACTTGTTTCAAAATCAGTTTGTCTATGAAACTTTACATACTGTTTTTCAATTAATGATCATTATGTTTTAAAACAAACAAGTGAAATGGCAAACAAAACTCCTCATGGTACGAGAGCTGGTGAATGAATGGTGAATGCAAAACATTATAGGTGATACTTACCCCATTTTGAGACTTTCATACTCGCATTTGTTTTGAAATGTGTGACATTTCTCAATTAACTCTTAAGTAACTACTTTATGCTTGTCATTTAAATAATAGGTTTCAAAAGATAAGATAAGCTTTCGTTATAATATTTAAGACAGACAGTCAGACAGATGGCGTAGGCTTTGTTATAGCCGTCCGTTTGAACCATTCAGGTACAAAGCCCTAAAAAAGCACTGATGGTGAATGGCGTCAGTGATGTATTGTGGTATGTTACAGAGGTGTCGGTGTCGGTGTCGGTGTGAGAATGTCGACACAAGGCCGCGGGCGCGGCTACACGGGGCGGCACCACCTGCGCTCGCCGCGGCCCGGCGACGGCGGGGGGGGCGGCGGCGGGGGGGGCGGCGAGCTCGACCACGAGCTGGAGGCGGCGCGCACGCTCGCGGAGCTCAGCCCGCGCTCCACAGGTACGCCACTTGCACACACACACCACAATATTAATCCTATCCGCTGCCTCTAGTGGCGTCGGTCGTCAATCGCACAAGTCTTGACAGCGAAAATTGACCTACCTAAGTGGCTTGAAATTTCGATGACGCAGAGAAATATCATGGGCAGGGGAAATAAAACCGCTCTTGTAAACCGAATAAAATCATATTATAATATTCATTTGACAATTCGACATTTGTGGCATCGTTTTAGAAGAGCGCAGGACGTTACCGATGGAACTTTCCGAGCACCATAGTTTACTAAATAACATCCGCGTTGTTGCTCGACACTCACTTGCATACATGTTGAGCAGCAAATCGTGTCAATTTTTGCTTTAATGATGCATGGCTTTAGCTTTTAAATGATGATTGTTTAAATGGATGTAATTCATGTAACGCAAACTGGTAAAGTTATGTCCTACATCAATATTGAGTCTTCTTTGATGGGTATGGAGTATGGTAGTGTGGTATGTATGTAATAGTTAATGTGTAATGTGAAGGAAGCAGTATCTGGTGTGTGTGCAGAGCCGGCGCGCGAGTACAAGGAGGCGCGCGACCCCGAGCGAGAGCGGGAGGAGCGGGAGGGGGGCGCGGGGAGCGCGGGGGAGCGGCCCGACAGGGGGGAGCACGTCACAGATGACGCCGTGCTCGCGGACCTGCTCGCCATCGACGAACAGTACGCTCCACTTCTGGCGCTGGTAACTCATCGATATGATATATAGACTACACTTTACGCTCTGATTTCATGCCTGGTCCCGTATTTGTCGGAGTCTCTCACGATAATAAACACGATCTCATTAATCTCACCGACCATTGAAAATAAATTTCAGCAAAGTTACAGTTATTTGGATGATTTTAATATATTTGGGAATTTTCTTAGTTAAGTAATATATCCAGTAACTTCAGGCCGGCATAATTCTGCCGACTGTTGAGGGGTGCAATATCCCTTGACGGCCGACATATACAATAAGACTTTATAAACATTATTTACTTAATAATTTCTTATGTTTACGCGAATATTACTCATTGAAATAAAACTACATATTTTAAACGGATTTTATCGCGATTTTTAATTAATCCCACCACGAGTCGTGGTCACAGGAGTCCACCCTGTGACCACGGAGGCTGGAAAACTTTCGAAACGTCGGGATCAAAATTAATAAAAAAAACCGCGATAAAATCCGTTTAAATTAGTTTTATTACAATAGTTATTTACTTTATAACAATATGTATAATTTTGGTTCCAGTTGGAACAGTTCTCGCCAGGAGAGGATGGTATCCAGTTTAACAGGAAGTTGCGACACTTCGAAACCACCGTCACTAACATGTGTCCAGACGAGACCAGGCTACAGTGAGTTACCTACTATATTAACTGTAGATTCTCTATTCTAGTATATTATTGTTTATATGTCAAACAGATTCTGGTGAAATTGATTTTGACGTGGCGGTTGCGCGTCATTTTGTATGATATCGTAGTATTAGAGCATTAAATATGTTTCCAGACAAGCATTCTGTACATTTCGTGCGGCGGCGCTGGTTCACTCGGGCACGGCGCGGAGACTCGCGGCGGTCGGCGCCAGCTTCACCAGACAACAGCGACAACAACTACTGCGGGCCGCCTTACTCAACGTGGTCATGCAGGGCACATTCTCCAGTCAGTATCACTACACACACTACATACACAACAGCGACAACAACTACTGCGGGCCGCCTTACTCAACGTGGTCATGCAGGGCACATTCTCCAGTCAGTATCACTACACACACTACATACACAACAGCGACAACAACTACTGCGGGCCGCCTTACTCAACGTGGTCATGCAGGGCACATTCTCCAGTCAGTATCACTACACACACTACATACACAACAGCGACAACAACTACTGCGGGCCGCCTTACTCAACGTGGTCATGCAGGGCACATTCTCCAGTCAGTATCACTACACACACTACATACACAACAGCGACAACAACTACTGCGGGCCGCCTTACTCAACGTGGTCATGCAGGGCACATTCTCCAGTCAGTATCACTACACACACTACATACACAACAGCGACAACAACTACTGCGGGCCGCCTTACTCAACGTGGTCATGCAGGGCACATTCTCCAGTCAGTATCACTACACACACTACATACACAACAGCGACAACAACTACTGCGGGCCGCCTTACTCAACGTGGTCATGCAGGGCACATTCTCCAGTCAGTATCACTACACACACTACATACACAACAGCGACAACAACTACTGCGGGCCGCCTTACTCAACGTGGTCATGCAGGGCACATTCTCCAGTCAGTATCACTACACACACTACATACACAACAGCGACAACAACTACTGCGGGCCGCCTTACTCAACGTGGTCATGCAGGGCACATTCTCCAGTCAGTATCACTACACACACTACATACACAACAGCGACAACAACTACTGCGGGCCGCCTTACTCAACGTGGTCATGCAGGGCACATTCTCCAGTCAGTATCACTACACACACTACATACACAACAGCGACAACAACTACTGCGGGCCGCCTTACTCAACGTGGTCATGCAGGGCACATTCTCCAGTCAGTATCACTACACACACTACATACACAACAGCGACAACAACTACTGCGGGCCGCCTTACTCAACGTGGTCATGCAGGGCACATTCTCCAGTCAGTATCACTACACACACTACATACACAACAGCGACAACAACTACTGCGGGCCGCCTTACTCAACGTGGTCATGCAGGGCACATTCTCCAGTCAGTATCACTACACACACTACATACACAACAGCGACAACAACTACTGCGGGCCGCCTTACTCAACGTGGTCATGCAGGGCACATTCTCCAGTCAGTATCACTACACACACTACATACACAACAGCGACAACAACTACTGCGGGCCGCCTTACTCAACGTGGTCATGCAGGGCACATTCTCCAGTCAGTATCACTACACACACTACATACACAACAGCGACAACAACTACTGCGGGCCGCCTTACTCAACGTGGTCATGCAGGGCACATTCTCCAGTCAGTATCACTACACACACTACATACACAACAGCGACAACAACTACTGCGGGCCGCCTTACTCAACGTGGTCATGCAGGGCACATTCTCCAGTCAGTATCACTACACACACTACATACACAACAGCGACAACAACTACTGCGGGCCGCCTTACTCAACGTGGTCATGCAGGGCACATTCTCCAGTCAGTATCACTACACACACTACATACACAACAGCGACAACAACTACTGCGGGCCGCCTTACTCAACGTGGTCATGCAGGGCACATTCTCCAGTCAGTATCACTACACACACTACATACACAACAGCGACAACAACTACTGCGGGCCGCCTTACTCAACGTGGTCATGCAGGGCACATTCTCCAGTCAGTATCACTACACACACTACATACATAACATACTACATACCTGGCAAATGGAGAAGTCTGTTTCTGCTAAATTCAATGCAGACTGGTGCATAACAAAAAATACTTGCAGTAAGATAATGAAATTGGCTAATTGTTCGTAATCAATTGAAATGGAACCGTTTGAGCTTGGTAATGTATTGTCGGTATAACCGATCAACAGAGGCGTGTGTTACCGGGTGTGCACCCCGCCGGCAGAGCTCCACTCACACGCCCCCCGGACATTGAAAATGCACCTGCGCCCGTCTTATATGTTCTGTTAAAGATCGCGCTAGGGTCATGATTGCACACGACCGCTACATGAGCTAGAGACGCCTCTGCCGATCAAGCTGATAAAAATAAACTTATTCCAGAATTGGACGTGTTGGAGCGCGCTAATCCGATCCACCTGATCAACGCGGCGAACCTCATGGGAGATTATTTCGCTGGTAAGTACCAATGGGTACTCTCACGAACTGACTAATAAATTGTAACACTCTTTTTTATTTTTTTTAACACTTTTGCTTCTTTATTTTTTTACTAGCTTTTGCTCGCGGCTCCGCACGCGTGATCTGCTTTTCCCGGAATAAAAAGTAGCCTATGTCTTATTCTAATGTATAAACTATAGTATTGTAAAGTTTCATTAAAATGCATTCAGTAGTTTTTACGTGAAAGAGTAACAAACATACATCCATCCATCCATACTTACAAACTTTTGCGTTTATAATATTAGTAGGTATAGTAGGATTAACTTCGAATGTCGTTAAAATCCAAGTTGCTCGTGGATCTCATGGACATCCGACATTGCAACCCGGCCGAAGTGGATAACTACAAACTTTCACACATAAATTCTGCGACTCTGTTAACGTGCGAGCGCGTTCATTTTGCATCTCCGCACACATCACGCGTGCAAATTAAGCGCATGCTCTGGAAACGTTAGAAGTAACATGTTTCAAATAATATATATTTTTAAATAGTTTTAACATTGTATGTGTATGTGTGTGTATATGTATATGTGATGTGATTCCAGAGGCGCGGCTGTGCAACGGCAACAAGGTGCACATCCTGGCGAGCCCGCTGCTGCAGTACATGAAGGCGCTGCTCGCCAGCGACGACCTCCGAGCGCATCGCAGTCTCGCCACACAGGTCATACACACACTAACACTACCTACTACCTACTACCTACCAGTATAGTGTAACGTTAGCACTTAGCCCACACTTGTCATTGTATCATTGCAAAATTCCAATCATGTATTTTTTTACTGTGTATTGTTTCGAACGATAAAACACTTTGTATTGCTCTATTTGAGGGTTATACAGAAAACTTCTCCAATTTCACAGCCTAAGAACACGCTCCACTTGCTATCATGTCCAATAAAATACATAATATATAGGAAACTAGCTTTTGCTCGCGGTTCCGCCCGCGTGAACAGCATTTTGCGAGATAAAAGTAGCCTGTTACCATCTCCAGGGTCCCACCTGTCTCTGTAGATAAAGTCATCAAAATCGGTTCAGTGATTTAGGCGTGAAAGCGTAACAAACAAACTCACATTCGCATTTACTTTCAACCCCTTTTTCATCCCTTATTAAATAGAATTTCCAAATTCCTGAAACACGTATTTATTTGTTTTACGTCAATAACTCAAATACAAAATTTTGTTTATGTAACTTTCAAAATGACGGACTGTCATACATATTATCATCCCCTATTTTGACCCCTTTGGGGTGGAATTTCCTAAAATCCTTTCTTAGTGGGTGCCTACATAACAAAATGAATATACCTACAGTCCGAATTTCATGCTTGTAGCCTTGATAGTTTGCGCTCGGCGATGATGAATCAGTCAGTCAGTCAGGACATGTTATTTTATAAGTATAGATATTTAATATATTCAATGCTGTTATTTTGTGTTACAGTTAATGCAAAATGGCAGAGAGCTATTACTAGTACTTGCTCAAGAGTTGGACGAGTTGTCAATCTCGATCCGTCTCCGTCTGCTGTCTCCTCCACCAGTCAGCATCGTGTGGCTTCTCCTCTCTGCAGACTTGTGTCTCAACAAGTTCCTGCCGCTTCCCAACACCTTACAACAGTTCTACGCAGCACATCTAGAACTCACCACCGATGAGAACTACAGTGAGGTCAGCTACGGATCGTGGAAGAAAGCTGATGATCTAAAGGAAGACAGTGACAAAATGCAACAGAATCTCTCACAAATCAGCCTCAATAATAGCGATGAGTCTAAACCGAAACTGAGACCTATCCTAGGTGCAGGAGCCGGTTTGCTCAGACAAGAACAGTCACTATCCGCCACACAGGACAACTACGATACTTGGGCGACTAGAAACAGCTTGAGCAAAAGGTATGATTTGAACTCATGGAGGCAGGCAGATGATGAGAAAAAGGATGAGACTGAACCAATGTTCAACCCTAATGTACTACCGCCAAACTACCAAGTGGTACCAAACTACCCACCCCCTGGACAGTACAACTACCAGGAGAACTTAGCAAACTACCTGCAGCAGGGTGATGGAACCTACATACAGAATCAGTACAACAATGTTAACTATAACCAGGGCGATGCGTTTTACCAGGACAGGAATGTGAACGACCGCACCGGAGTCGCACAGAACAGGACTGGAGTCGAACAGACGCAAGCGCCTTACATACCTGACCGCACCACCAGTACCACGCTGGCACCAGACAGGACGCTAGAACGAACCGCTCTGCCTACCCCCGACCGCGCCACCGACAGAGTCAACAACGAACTGCAGAAGAACAGCGCGCAGCGCAGACCCATAGAGAACTGGAGGAAAGAGAAGTCCGACCTCAAGGAGGACCCAAATAGAAACAGGCAGCGGAATTGGACACGACAGAAATCCAAAGACAATGTCAATGAGGATGAAGATAAGGATAGGAAGAGGGAAGTGAGACCGAACAGGCTGAGCAGGAGAAATAGTGGAGACAGCCTGGACTCCAGCGGGAAACCCGCACAGAGGAGAAATGTGACAGACGTGCCCCGGAACCATAAGTACTGGGACCATGATGATAGGTGTGATAAGGATTATAACAGTTAGTCGGGTTTGAGAATCCACTCAAACGCTAAGGACCGTTCAATAGACATAATAAGGTTTTAAAAACCATAGGATAAAAATGGAGATTGTTTTTGTCTATGTTTAAAGTACAATACAATATGTGTTAATAAGAGATTGATGATGATTGATTGATGAAGAAGATGTGGTAACATCTTATCTACACAGCAACCACATTTGATAACAATCCACTAACTTTAATACCAATAATATGTAATGAAAAACGTTTAATTATTTCTGATTGTAACCAAACAAAAACACACTCTGCCTTGTATCAGAGGTCGCGATGTGCTCATATTATGCAGCAGGTCTGCACAAAATATACCCAAACTATTGAAAACACTGATTAAAATGTCACATTTTAATATTATCGGATGGCTGTGAGGATGTTACACCTCATGTCTAACAATACTATTATGGAGGCGATATACATTTATTGACATAAGCATTTTACCGTTTTTTGTATTGGCAATGTAGCACAAAACATGAATAATAAAATTAGGGTTTATTATTTTATTAAATTATTTTTTATTAATATTTTGTGAACTTGACAACATTTAACGAAACGTAAGCTGGGATTTTGCTTTTGATACATACTTTATACATTACTCTCTTGTAATTGAAATATTGGTAAATTACTTAAAAAATATTTTAATTACTATTGCTCAATTATTTTCCTGCAAACATATTTAAAACAAAAACATCTCCATTTTTGTATAATTAAATTTGCCAAGATCGGGGTGCGTCGGACTACCCTGGTGTGCGAAACATGTTTAGCGCCATTTGTTGACTGTGACAAACAACATGGACTAAACAGAAACGTGCTAGCCCAATAGTGTAGGTTATAATAATGTAGCCACGGATTTTGGTTTACTTCTAGGAATGCAGCATGGGGTGAGTTGCCGGAGAGGTTGAAAATATCAGGAAGTGCTATTTACGTTTATCTTCGGGTAATCTAGAGGTTGAAATTGAGAGGGTAGACAAAGATAATAATTTTATAAGGAAGTATATAGTGTTGCTAGATGTCCCTTTTTTGGCGGGACGTCCCGCTCTTTAGCCCGTCCCGCAACCATTCTGCGCGGAATGCCGACAATCCCACTGTTTCACCTCACTGGCTTATTAAGCGATACCAGTATTCTAACTAAAAAGTAGTCAAACTTACTTTAAACTAATTTTTATATACTTGGTAAAAACTTTTTCCAAAAAGCAAAACAGACCCAATAATCTAAAAAGGTAAATATAAAACTAAACAATTTTGAGTTGCCACTAGTATTGACTCCAAATTGTTAAGTTTTATTTCTAGTTTTATGTCTCGCTTTTTCCACCCATATTCAGATTTATTTTTAGTCATTCATATCTCGCTTTTTGGAATAATGTATCTGGCAACACTACTTCCAAGTATCCATGAGCGAGTACAGCAATAGCTGCTAGTTTTAGTTCACCTCTCGACACCGTGCTTAAAAAACCCAAAAGGTTTATTTAAAGTTTTGGAACTTAAGCGCGCCACCATGTTGCGTTCACAGTGGAGACACCAAGTTAAGTTAGAAAAATTGTAATAGGCTTTATAATTTGTTTTAAACAATGTCAACATACATTTATTAAAATATTGACTAAATGATTGTGGAATGCTCATGTGCACGATGTAGAATAATATTTCAAGTAAAATCTGCTGAGAGTTGATTTGCAGCGTCAGGTAGTGTCGACTCGATATAAAGCAAACAGACTGCTCAAATACACACAGTCCGTGTGTACCAAATGTATAGTTTGAACCGAATCTCCTTTTCACGACAAAAAAAATGGTTAGCTTCGAAACAAAGAAAATTCCTCAAGGTATGGCGTGCCTCATGTTAAGACAGTGCCTCGACAAACCCAAACCCGCTGGCTTGTCTCAGATGCCATGATGTAGCACTTTACAGACAATTATTTAAGAAATATCAGATTTATCAATGTATTGTGCAATACTGTGTGCCTTCTGCGTTTATTATTTTATGTCGTGTACATGATCTATTAAATACATTCAAATGATGTTCTAGTGGAACCTGATATTGTTTCTATGTCGTCCGCTTTCACTCGCAGAAAAGTATCGTACACATCAATGTCAAATATTCAAGTCACAGTGAAGAATGTGCCTAAAGGTATAATCGGACAAACTGCAATAGTGGTTTTGACACGTTTAGCTGCGTACAATGCAATCTATCTTATCACCAACCCACCAGTATAAAGAACACATCACTGTGAAGTGTGAAGTGTGAACGAACAATAAATTAACTGATCTGTAGTTAATTTTGATAAGTACATGAGTAAAACGGACAGACGAGTCAATAGTAAATCTATGTAATGTCATATTTTTGATAAATAATGTAAAGGATCGGTGGCTAGGCAAAGTGGTCATTTTGTAACAAAATTGTAGAAAATATCTTAAAATTTGTACTTCGACGAAAATAAACTAATATAATATAATGTGTGTGTGATATTGTTAACTGTATTATTGGAATCGGGGCTATTGTTTTACATGCTAACATTAATTTTATGACAAAATTATTTATTTGTAAATCTATCAGTGTAGCGAAATTAAAATATTTTATGTCATCAGAAGATAATAGAGAAATTGTTAAAAAAAATCTTGTTTCCCGTACTAAATCGGTTACCTTTTTTAAAGCAAAGGGAGGGGTGAAAAGTATAAGATTTAAAAAAAAACATGTAGTGATTGGTGACTTTAGATAGTAATATTTATATACAAGTGCATTACATCCTCTAAAGACTGGGTAATTGATATTCATATATCATGTCGCGATAAAATATCTCACTAGCCTCAATACCCCTTTATAAATCGGCAACTTATCGATAATAATTCCTCGTAGTGGGATCTATGGACGGTGATATACTTTATGGATTTAATACCATGGATATTTTAATTATTGGTTACTACATTTTTGTCCTGGCACGGCAAACTACACTAGGACTGGTATAAAGTACAGTGTGGTCCAAATATAGTGTGGATCGTCAAGAGGCATTCGACGGACGGCGAATTATGCCGGCCTGAAATTACTGGACATGCAATGGCTCACTCTGGAAAACGAACGAGCCACTATGTGTGGTTTTTCAGCTGTTTTCTTTTATTTGTGGTTGCCATAGAGTCAGGTACCCGCCTATCAGCAGCGTCGTTTGCCAACCTAATGTTGTAAAAAATACCTTGTCCGTCATAATCCTATGTAATGAATACTCTGTCGTCATTAGGAGCTTGTTGTAAACGTTGGATCTCATCGCGACGATGTAAGGTGTCGCGAACTGGAGTCGCATTACGGACTGATACAAAACATACTAGTTCCAAAGATTGCAAGATCTTATTCGAATCTATATTATAAGTTGACTTTGAACAAGTGCTATATGTTGCGTTTAGTCTTGCCATCACTGGAATATCCATGTTTTTACAGTTCGGTAATACGGTGCATGTGGTTTTACTCCATACCCATATGTCAGTACAGGAACATTATACAATGAAGATTATTTATTTCGCGTGTTCGACGTTTGGTGTATAATAAATTTTATATTTTCATAATTAGCGTTGTAATATAAAATGTAATTTATAGTCTGATGTAAACAAAAATGTGAAAAGGTAACTAGCTGTAAAGTGACCACTTTGTAACAAAATCATCATCATCGTAAGACTGTGTTAATAGAAAGTTATGTGAGCCCAGAAATAGAGCGTAAATGTCGCGAGTCTACCGTCCACTGTGTATAACAACTAAGTATACGGACGGACAATCAAGAAACTAGCGGAACGACAACAGTATAATTATTGCGCTCATTTAACACGTGCCTGATGCATGCTAGGCTCATCTGTAAAATCATTGTTTACAACACTTGTTTGACATTGACGCTCTCTTTCGTACAAATTACTAAATTTTTTGCTCAAATCACAACTGTTCAATCAAATACCTCCCTTCCTAATGTACGACAACTGCAGTGTCGCAGAAAACCGCCTTTTGTTACACGACACAATGTATAACACGCAGAAATCAACTTGGCACCTCAGTGGACCGCTACCGCTCTCGCCCTCGACGCGTCATTACGGTCAGTAAATTAAATACTACCGTTACGCACGCGCCTCCTTCGTGTTTTTTTCGTTGTTATTATTGTTATTTTTATGGATATAGAACTGTTACCAAAAAATATACCTACATTTAACCCCCTTATTGATAGACGCTGAATAGGTATCTATTGATTGATTATTATATGTTTAGCGTCAGTCACACATTTGTCATCTGTCAGAGTGAGAATGAGACAAAACATATGTTAGTAACCAATTTAGTAGGTACGCACGCGAACCCGCGCCCGTGAACTTCGCTTGAAAACTTGCCCATCCACATTCACAGTCACAATCACTTGTATCGATGGGTCTCATAAGGGTACTTGAATTTTTTATGCAGTTAGTACATTCCTATGACGTCATTACACCGAGGTGCCTAGTTAACTTCTGTGTGTTATACGTATCGGCACACGATGTGCTGAATATCAAACATTTGATTTGTCGGATTTTAAGAAATGTATGTTATGTGGGCGTGTCCCGTGATAGGAGAGTGGCGCCGCGCCGTGACACCTGTGACGCGCAAACATACACAAATTTCATTACTCTCTCTAGTATCCTGTACCGCGCAAACATTTCAATACTAAGAGAAATATAGACGAAACATATTTTTGTTCATTTTGTTACTGTCATAATAATGTATTCGTTCATGAATTCGCGTGCAATCGCTAATATTATGTAGATTTAAAGTTAAAAAATATTTTTCATCTACTTTAGTCTAGAATATAGGATAGATATAATTTTTACATTAGAAATGTTAATGGAAAGAAACAAAATTGAGCGATTAAGTGTGATTTATGAATACAATTTGTAAAGGGCTCGGTGCAACTGTGCGCGAGGACGGTGACGTCATCACTATCGACTTTTTACGCCATGTAATGCGTTCGAGGAGCAAGATCTCACACCTTACCTTAGTACTTAGGAAACAAATTTATTGAACTATCTTATAAATTGTCAATGATAGTTCTAATATCTCAATCTTGAATGATAGAGGTGTAGGCAGTTCCTGGCCTCGGCAGTCACGTCACGCTAGTAGTTGCATCTGAATCCACCTGGACTCAGAACCTATGTGTACCTGTATAAATATGCACAATTAATAAATACACTTTAAATATTTACATTTTGTTTTAATAAATTCGAACTTCATTTAACGTAAGGTCGTAGGGCTATAAAAATATTATAACGAAGACATGGTACAAATAAATGTTTAGGTATTTGTAAAAACCCCTAAGTCCACTTGAGGCTTTTTGACGCTATTAATACTAGCTGGTCGACCGTTTTTTCTCTATGGATAGGTTTAGTCGATTTTTATTATGAGACGAGTGGATTTTGAAAATTCAAAAAATTAAAAGGGCAGCATTTTCAATGCAAAAAGTCCTATAAATCCCTAAGTTTTTCTCAAAAAAAGCAGTTAATTAAATAATGACTGGCTATAACCAAGGTCGACCTTGATCTTAATATAGAGTAGGTTTATCTAGATATAATATATCTTCTGTTGATTCTTACCATGTGATTAGTATTAAAAAAACTAAAATTAATGATATTAAAAAACTTATTGAGGAACATTTGGATGACGAAATTGAATAAGTATAAATTAATATTTATATAATTTCGTCATATTCATGATGTTATGCTATTTTATTGTTTAAAAACCTATTACAACTTCTTTTGTGATTTTTAAAGACTAGTGCTCTATTTAGATCCTTATTCCTTATAAATATTTGTGGATCACACAAACATTTGTCTCGGTGCGGAGATCGAACCCGCGACTTCTCACAGGTTATCAATTTTTTTTTTTTTTTTTTTTTATTTATTTATTTACACTTTCAACCTTCTTACATTTCACTTAAAATTACTGCTTATATAAATTAGGTTACAGTTTATCAAATGATTGATGGCCCTGACACCCAAACTAGGGGAAACCTGTGCCTTAGGTGTCAGTGTTATACTTATTTGCTTTCTTAAGAACCTTTAATAATTTGATTTTGTGTGTGTGTGCTCCTCATTATAGTTGTTATATATTTATTATGCAAGTAGGTAGGCAGTGTATTCAATTTTTTAATTTATAATGTGTGTGTGTGTGTGTGTGTTCTATGACAGGTACAGGGACGGGGACGGGGACGACAGGGACAGGGACAGGGACGACAGGGGCAGGGACCGGGACAGGGACAGGGACAGGGAGGGGATCAGGGACAGGGACAGGTACAGGGCAGGACAGGGACAGGGCAGGGACAGGACAGGAAATTATGCTAAATTATGAAAGTGATCTATGAGAAAAAAGTCTGGGAACCTCTGATTTTAAGAATACAGTTATCGAGGTTATTTCGTTTAAATAGGGAAAGTTCTCAGTAAAAGCGAAGGAAAGCCCTAAGTCCTGTTGATTTATGATAAGTCCAAAACTTTATTTTTTCAATTTATAGGTGTTGTAGCATTATAGTTTTATTCATTGTTTTGTTTTATTCAATTTTAATGTCTCGCGGCTCGCCTCTCGGAACGTCCAGTGTTACTAGACCATTCTTATTAGTACAATTTTCATACTATTCATGACCCAACTGTATCAACTTCATACCAAAGCTCTAACTGTAACACTCCAAAAACGAGTTAAGGTTATGTTTTGTATGTGCGTAATTGAAACATAATTTCTCTAGTTTCTTTATAAAAAAATACTTTTTAAGAAATAATTAAAACCGACAAAAACTAAAAATTGACTTTACTATAATTGTTTGTATTATAATTTTGAATTATTCTCGCACTCACTTAAGCCTGTAATCCCCGAAGGGGTAGGCAGAGGTGTAACCAATAACTGCGACACCGAGGCAGGCCTATTCTCATTTTGGTTTATTTAATAGTCAAATTGTTGGTTTGGATAAAACATAAAGTAAGTAATTATTATTATCAGGATCTTACGAAAATGTACTGTATGTGCAAACCATTTAAAAAAAATACATTAATTCAGATACTTGGGGAACCGTTTCAGTTCCCGCATGATGTATAATGCGTTGTATTCGTTTGTAAATCGAATTAATTTGACATCTATACGACAAATGCGTAAAACGAATGATTATAACAATTCGGATAGACGGATAGACAGTTTTCGCTAGGCATCTCAAAGAGTAAACACCAATCAGTTTTCTACGTAAACAGAGAATTCATATTAATTTATAGTCAATGGCTATAAATGTTGCTATAGTACTTTTCTGTTTTTTTAATATTATACAACTTATACTTTTTGGACTGATGAAAATTAATTTAATATGTAGTTTTTAAAAAGTGTTAAATTTTTTGATCTTATATCGTGGCTGAGGGGATAGATCAGGCGAAACGCATCCCTTAATTAAATAGTCTGTGATGATAGTTTTTGTATACTCTAACTTTTTGGAAAACTATATATATTTGTCAAACGTACATTTTTATTACAGAAACTTTACTTAACGTTTTATTTAGGGAATTCATACTTGCAACACTGCCAACATCTTTCTTTTGCTTCCGTCATTTTAGGTGTACGGTGTGGTTTCTCAAATAAGTTATCGTAAGTAATTTATAAAGAAGCCCGCGTGTGTGGATTTTGCGTGACATTAAACAATAGTTATAAATTACAGACATACAAAATGCAGAACGACGCCGGTGAATTTGTGGACCTGTACTGCCCGAGGAAATGGTGAGTAGTGTTTTGAGGTTATAATGCACCACATTACCTATTAAATTAGACATTAAAACGAGCACAACACAATATAACTTAGCTTATTTTGTAAAGCATATCTTCCCGGTGTTATTTGTATTAAGTATGTCATATTGTTTACTTCGTTCCACAGATGAAACTATATTTTGCTATGTTTTGGGCAAGAAAACAGTGATAGTCGCTTCATAGATTAACTCTGTGACAATAACATATACTTGTGTCAACTTACCAATGAATATAAAATGTAATACTTTCCATTAATTTGTGGCTGAGAGATTCTGCTTCATGCATAGTTCAGTCGTAATTATTCCGTTGACCCTGTAACGAAATCCTTAGAACAATATCTTGCACAAAAATCTCATTAGCATCATAGTTTTTTGCCTTGATAAGCTCAAATAATCAGTGCTGCACACCTTTATTTACCTTCAAAGTGAGAATTTAACATGTACCAATGTATTACCAATTTGTAGCTATAGTAAGTCTTATTTAAATAGAAATAAGTATTGTTCTATATGAAACTTAGTAGATCCGCCTTACAACAAAATAATATAAAGCTGTGTGTTAAACAAAATGTTTGTTGTTATAGCTCGGCTAGTAACCGTCTGATTCACGCCAAGGACCATGCGTCCGTCCAGCTTGTGATTGCGGACGTGGACCCCGCCAGCGGGCGCGCCACCGACGCCGCCAAGATGTACGTCATCTGTGGTGCCATCAGGCGCATGGGAGAGTCTGACGACTGCATCGTACGGCTCACCAAGAAAGATGGCATATTGACTAAGTGAGTACCACCTTTATGTTATGTAGGGAAGGTAGAATGAAATTCAAAATTAAAGATTTATAATTTTAATATAATGACTGTAAATCCAAAACGACTTGCTTAATACTGAACTGAATGCTTTACACCACTCAACTTTACAATCCACTGTTGGCATGGCATCCACATAGGTCTTCCGAAGTGAATCCAGTCGGCTTGATCTTGGGCAGCCACTGTATACTAGGGAGTCCTACACTATGTGTGCCTATACAATATTATAGTAACAATCTTCAGATTAATATGGTAAACACAAAGATAGTACAATTTCAAATTAATAACAATATGAATAATAAAAAAAAATGAGACAAAATTAAACCTATTGAGAAAGTATTGACAGCAAAATTTCTCAGGGTTACATCGCAATGCACTCATGGTTGTATGTTGCATTGCCTGTCTCCTAGGACCTTGAGTGTTTGCTGGACGTAGTCTTGAACCTGTAATAATAACCAACCAACTAACCGAATAAGCAAGCTTCTTATATCAACACCAGAATGCGCGGCACGTTGGACGTCGCAAATGTTTGCGGTGCGACGACACAATGCTTTTATGTGTGCTCTAACTCGGTCTGTCTGGTTTCACAGCTAAACCACTAAACAAATATTGATGAAATTTTATAAGAAAGAAGCTTCAACGCTAGGACGGATATAAGGCTACATGTTGTCTCAAAAAAGTTGACGAGGGTGAAATAGGGGACCAAAGTTGTCTAGGAGTGCCTAATTATTTTGATCTGAAATTATTGTCTCACGCAGTCGTGCAATAACTTTGGGCATTTCATTTTATCAGGCATATATTAAGGAAAGATATAAATTGTTCTTTACACCATAGACAAAAGTTGGACCTGATAATTCTAAAAAATAGTTTCACGCTGGCAAAGCCGCGAGTAAAAGCTATGGATACATATACTCAAAATGCTTTTTGTTGTTTCAGGAACTACTGATGTGACTAGTCAATAAGAAGTGATAATTTTAAGGACAATAAAAAAAACAGTAAAATGACAATTTGTTTTTATTTATCGAATATGTTACATGATGTAGTTGTCACTGTACAAAATACGGAGTTAGTTCATTACGGAGTGCAGCTCGCTCTCGCGCTCGCAATAATCTGTGAAAAGAAAAACAATGCAAATGTATTGTACCAAAACTTATTTTTTTTTTATCTTGGTTCGGCAGTTACTACGCTACACCTGATGGTTAATGCCGCGCAACCCAAGAATAGTGCGAACACTTTGTTTAAGATCGAGTTTGTGCTCGATATGACGATTGGATTACCATCATAATAAGATGGCAATGTTCGCCGGACTGTGCGTGCATTGCATCTATGACTACCCCTTTAAGAATAAATTCGTAAAGATATGAAAATATGATTGCATTAAAGTAAGTATTTTTAATCATTGAATAATTACAAATGGTGGATACGTCACTGGTGACGCGTGCGCTTTTATCTTCGACTGTAACAACTAATGGCCGGCGCTCATTGACGGCATGGCACGGCAGGTCATGCTGCGGCATCCCGCGGCGTCCCGTGGCATGCCGTGGCATCCTGCTGAATGCCCAGCCACTCTCTCTCTCGCGCACCGCGGCAATCCGTGGAATGAAACGGCATGACACGTCTGGCCGGAGCATCCCGCGGCGCGTCGCGGCATGCCACAGCATCCCGCGGCACTGTGGTATTGAAATAAAGTAACGTGAATTCTAAACTCGTGGCAATAAGATTCAAAATAACTTGATTAGTAATAAAATCCTTTGCCATGCCATGCCGTGCCATGCCGTCTATGAGCGCCGGCCCTAAGTTACCGATGGCAACTTTCGAACTGAAGCAAAATTAAAAATGAACGATAACAGCGTCAATCGTTAACGTCATGTCACGTGTCCATACTATGGAATTGGACAGTGGCATTTTTAAAGTTGTCGAAAGATCCAAGTTGAAAATGAAAGTGCACTAGGAAAGACATTACTACATTTATCAGCTACTGTTGTTAACCGTAATTCCTAAAGATGAAGGTTGTGTTGTTACCATTTCCCGCGCCCGCCACAGCCGGGCTTGCCACCAGGCGGCGGGCGACAGATAGTCCGCTTTTTGCAGCCCCGCACCGTCGCCACGCACGCCCACACCACCCACCACATCCACCACCACATCTGACAACAAATAATGGGAACTTTGCACCCACGACCTGACTGTTGCACAACCTAAGTACACTGTCACGAGATCAATGAGGTGTAGTGTTTAGGTAGATTCAAATTTATCTTATAACAGTGTGTAAACGTAATATTCAAAAATTCTTAATCAAACCACCGTTGTATCAATACGTCTCCCCCTCGCGTCCTTCCATTACAGAGGCAACACCCCACAATTTTAAATTATAACAACATAGGTACACAACATCGGGAGTGTAAATTGACCACCAACATCTTAGGCCAAATTACACATGCACGTGGGACAACCTGCTGATTAACGGACGAGGCAATAACGAAACTTTATTCCCACTGCGAGTTGTATGGGCCACACGCCGGTCGCCCCTACTTAATACCAAATCCACCGTCAAATCATCATGGGCCGACCATTATCCCGGCTTAATGCCCTGGCATTGCCAGGCAGAAAGAAAGAACATAGGTAGTGCATAGCTGGCCGATGGCACCCTACTGCTCGCTCACCCGCTCGTCGCCCAGAGTCATTGGCTGTTGTGACAACATACAGTAATTACACTGGGTTTAGGATTCTGCAACCAACCGTGTTAACGCTGCTAATCGATGGCAGAAATAGACGCTGGAGGGAGTTCTGCCTATAGGATAAATATACCGGACCGGTCTACGTGCTTTTCACGGTATGCCGAAATGTCTCACCGTTGAGTTTCAACCGTTATGGCCGAGGTTCCAGTAAGCTTCGAGAGAGAGCTCAGTTGGGGAGAGGGTTCCGCTCACCAGTACTTGGGCTTGCAGCCACCTGGGCAGCGCGGCGGTCTGCAGGACGATTTCTTTTTGCACGCGAAGGCGCCCACTACCTGCTCAATGAAATATGTTACATTTAGGTACACTAGATCTAAAATTGTAAAATATCAAATTAGCTGTAATAATATCAACCTTACAAAATGTTTAGATGGTTAAATGATAGAGCTAAATGGCAGATCAGATGTAGCTTACAGCTATAATATACCAATGTTCTTACTATGACAACAGAATATGTATGTGTTAAAAACTACTGACCCATTATTGCCAAGACCAAACCGTTTTGGGTATGACACTTAAATATTTTAGAGGTGATTGATTTTGTATTGTAGGCATCCGTTACAATATTTTTCGAAATTCAACCTCTAAGAGGAGCAAGGAGTTTGAGACCTATATATATTAATGCGGGCGTAGCCCTGAGTGGAGAGCTAGTATCATTAGAGACTTCAGAGTAATAACACAATTCTATGTTATATGCCCATAATTCTAAGTTAGAGACACTTCACGTTGTGAAGTGTAATATCATAGTTGGAAATATAAGTATATGGCGCTGGTTGGGAGTACCGAAGTGCTGAGTTGTGAAACCACATACTGGTGTCACACACACGTCAATAAAATAGCGCGCTCTGTTTATGCTATAAGCAGAATACGATGCCACTATCAGAAAATGTAAATTTTGCGTCTAAATTCCACTTGATAGGGATCATTCCATCTTCCAGCTATTTGTGTTTTAGTTCGGCACAGTTTAATGACCATAAACCACCACCGCCCAAGCTTATGCAAAGAGCACTGACTTCCGCTAATCACGCAAGTAAGTAACAAACACCACTCATTAACCAAACAAATAAAATAAAAGAATTAATTCAAGGTGACTATTCGCACGTGCATCGGAAATGAGAAACTGTACTTATCATAAGTTCTTATCTTTAAACAACTGTTAGCATCAGTAGTTAACTAAGTGAATACGGCTTTGTGCTCCTGTGTCCCCTAGTCTAGACCAAGTGTGACCACGGCATGTACGTACCTGCATGAGCAGACAAATGAGCCACCACACTCGCTCGTTCGACATGTTGCAGTCTCGGTAGTCGGTGGTCGTGCCCGGGGTCACATCCTGCTCGCCTGCACCATGCTTCAGTTTCTTCCTGTATTTTATTCACTTACAATTTTGATTACATCACACGTGATTTTGTTTTGTTCTATCTTCTGTCAGTGGCTCTTTTTTATTTTGGTTTTCGGCTAGTTTTTATATAAATTGACAAGATTATCGGCTTGAAACCTATATACTTTGCGATTATGAGTAAAAATTAAAACTCTGTGCAGTATCTGTTTGTCGTCTAAAATACTCTGTGTAAGTGATTCTCTGCAAGTAGGTACGTCCAACAATAGAAAATAATAAATACGTAAATACAGTCATTTTTAGAGACTATCCAGCCCACACACCCGCCACTGTAACTCCTGTAAGTCAGGATCGATGATGGCACGCCTTATTCGGTACCGAGCCATGAAGCTCCGCGTATCCCATAAGGAAGTTAATCAAATAGAAAGATAGGGAAGAGTGAACTAAGGATGCATCAAATTCAAGCTTATGGCAATTATATGAGTGGTAGAACTAAGTTGTAGTTTTGTCTACAGCATGAATGGTCCGGCTCGATCTGGTCGTTACCACTGTCTCACAGGAAACCGACGTAAAGTAGCGGCTTGCTGCTGCGTATCGTTCGGTGAGTTAGATATCCGGAGGGTGAAATCCTCCTCCCATTCCAGATCCCTAATTACCCCTTTCCTTTAAGGTCGGCAACGCGCCCATGATTCTTCTGGTATTGTGGGCGTACATGGGCGGTGGAGATCACTTACCATCAGGTTACCCACTTGCTAGTTTTCCGGCCCATGACATAAAAAAAATTACATCACTACGGACGTTACTTAATGGATGGCGGGATGTTAAACTTGAATCTACTAATACTTAGGTATCGCCTGAAACCGCAAAATATTCCTCCTAGTTACCACAAGGTCACTACAGTTCAACGTTAGATGTAAGCGTAATATCTACTGTTTAACATATGGTTGCGTAATGTTTTGCCAGAGACTACTCTCCCAAAGGTCATGATGCGCGGACTGTCATACTCGCAGTTAGGTGCACTCAGGCGAATCAAGGAGCTGAAATGAGAATAATAAGAGATGATGATAGGCCTTCTGCCATCAATGCGGGTCGGTCAATAGTTTGTACGTAGGCTTACGAGTAATGCAGGTAAATACAGCAGTAGAAATTTTATTTGCGAGCCAAATTTATAATTTATGTTGTAGACTTTGGTCGAACATATATACTTGACACATTAATTTCTGTTTGATCATGGTGGGCTACTACGTCACCTGTGACGTCTCGGTTGTTGTAATTATTAGTTAAAGATGATAAAAAATTATGTTTTGTAAAATAACTATTGGCATCCTCGGTGGTGCACTTGTATTGCGTAGGCGGTAGGACAGCTGTGCTGAGGGCTCGGGTTCGTTCCGGGTCAGGTAAAAGTCATTTGGGTTTTTCTATCACGAAATGCTCACTATCAGCCCGAAGTCCGGAATTGTGGCCGGTATAGCGTTAAGTTCGCCCCCTACACATCATGGGACGGAACTAAGTTGCTATATTGGTTACACCTCTGCTTACCCCTTCCGGGATTACAGGCTTGAGATCCCCGCGCATAACTAGAACCAATATTCTCAAATGTAAAAAATAAAAGTATATAATAGTACAGGTATTACATTTATTATAAAAAAAATTACTAAATACAGAGTGACACTATGCGTTTGGTCCAGTGAGTTGTGCCCAAATGTACCGACGCACGGCGCGCCAGTAGCCGCGACACACCGCGCACAGGGACGACTCGCGCGTGCTCGCTCGCTTGTCGAGCCGCTCGCCGAGCCGCTCACCCAACCTGCTGGCGCGCGACGCCGCCGACGCCTCGTACCCCGCGCTCTTCGAGCGGCGCGTCGAGGCGTGCAACGCTTGCAATCGTTTCGATTGAGCGTACAACTTTAAAATAATATTGAATTTGAATACTTACTACGTATAATAATTAGAGAAGGTGAAACTGTGATAGTTCAGAGAAAAGAGAACAGAGAAAGAGAAAAGTGTGAACATCTAAGTATAGAGAAGTTGTCCAGCCGAACTTATTTTAAGTTAGAAGATAAAAAGGACTCACGTGCACGGGGTCGTCGAGATCGAATCCACAACGCGGATCGCACGCGCTCGACGCGTACTCGTCGCCTGTTGAACCACGTTCCACTATACTGTAGGTATCGTTTCGTATATGTTTCCTCATTAGATGCTCAGAAGTAAATGTAACACAGACACACATGTAGTGTGGTTAAAATGGACTTCTGATCAAGCATCAAACACACGGGTCACAAAGGCTATCATTGACCAAGCGCGTGTAATAAATAATATATAGTACCTGCGTAGTAGTAATGTAAAGACACTGCGTCGATGACACGTGCGTCTTGTCACTGGCGTTTGATGTGACGATCGGAAATCCATCTAGTGCAACAGTATTCTCTCAGACCTTTCGGTAGTGACGTTGGGTCGTTCCCTGCGAGTGACGGTCGTCAGGACGTCCTTAGGTGCGATGTCGAGTGCGTACGCATGTGTGACGGCGCGCACCACGCGGCACTCTCGCTCGCTCGGCCGCATCACTCGCGTCGAGAACTCACCGCCCGCCGCGCAATCCACCTGCTTACCATTCTGCAAATGTCGCCCGCTTGTATTCAGTATTCACCTATATTAATTATCTACATTTTCTTTTTGAAGTGATAAAACCGAGCTATAAGCAGTTTTGTCTATGCTCAACAACATAAATGGGTCAACTCGACATGAATGGTATCACTTTCGAATAGAAAATTATAATGTAGTGACAGCTGCGGTAAGTGAGATTGCAGAAGAATACACTAATCCGTTTCCGCACCTCCAGCCCCGCGAACTGCAATGACAAACCTATGTCAGATTAGAAAAATCTCAAGTTCAAACATCATCTCGACCTCAACGATATGACTCGTTAGTTTGGCGTTGTCAAGTTTCCCGACGAGCTCGGTGGAGACGAGTTTATCCGACACGGGCACGGAGTAGGAGGAGGGCGGGCATCGGTGAGAGGCAACAGGAAATGAGGCGCGGGGGATGTCTGCTGGGGGGAACCGCCCTCGCGCCGCGAATAAACGGTTCAGCTCGTCCAGCTTGTTCATTATTATCTTGTATGTCTTGCACTCGTTCGCCTGACAGCAGACACAAATGTATGGTGAATGTTGATAAATAATTTTCGACTATCGCTGTACTGGCGTATTACGTATGGATGATAAATGAGAGGGCAAAATATTATAACATTGACTGTAACAAGTACATATGATCAAGTTATAATCACTTGAAATAGCCCGGCAAGCAACAGGTATCACCGAGCACCCTCTGTGAATCTCGCTTTTAAACAAAAAATAAATGTATGCGGGCCCTCGACAGAAGCCACTGACCCGATTTTTATCCTTTCTGCGCTGGTCCTTGGTGCTGCAGCTGCTCGAGGACAGTTCGCTGGTGTCTGGTGCGGCGCGAGGTGGTGGTGGCGGAGCGGTGAGTCGCTCGCACAGCTGTGTCACTCGAGCCAGCTGCTGCTGCTGGTCGAGTAGCGCGCGCTCGCATACCGTGCGGAACTCGCGCAGAGAGTTAGTGGAACCCGTGGCGGCTCGCGGCGGCCGAGTGTCACGCGTCTCACGAGTCTCGCGACCGAGCCGACCGCCTCCGCCCTCTGCCGCGCTCGACCGTCTTCACAATATCATGTAATATTGTAGCACATCAATAAGTTGTTAGGGCAGACTGTTGCCAGCCAGTTGGTCACGAACACGATGGCCAGTGATCTATCACAATTGCCCCTCAATTTCGATTTATATGGAAAGTAGTGAAGATAGTGGTGTTCCTTTGGGCCTGCGGTAATTTCACTAACTTTATGATACATAGCAGTAAAACTTCACTTTACGTCAGCTGTCTTTGAGAAATTCACCTACACAACAATAGTTCTGTAGTGTTGTAATGAAAATCCATCCTTACATCTTCAACTACAGATTTATTTCAAGTTTACTCCTTCTAACCCATGTAACTAACTAGTAACTATTTACTTATTTATTATTTGTTGATCAGTTTGTATATATTGTTTACCTACGAGTTCTATTTTTATATAGTACTAGCAGACCCGACCACGCGTTGCTGTGGCTAAGGTATAACTGTGTGTATGTTAATTATATTGTAGTCAACTATTCAATAATAATAAAAAGATTTAGTGTAATTGCCGAGTGTATTTTGATGATGCTATGTATGTATGTGTACATTAGTTGATACTGATTTCTATATAAGTTTCTTTTACTTTTGTACTGACTTGTCATAAGCGCTATTTCAATTGCCTACATGATTAATAAACGATTTCATTTCATTTCATTTCAATACAGTGTGCGCCATCTATATATGAATACTTACTCAATCCAGCCAATAAATTACCTGACACTGCCGTCTGTTAGAATCTTATGGAACTCACAGTTAATTAAAACAAATAATTTGCAATAAAAAAATAGCGACTATAAATTGAGATATAAAGTATCCTATCCCTCAATTTGGATCAAACTGCACACAGTTTGCAAAACTTGATTAAAGTTGGTTCAGTAGTTTAGGAGTTCATCACGGACAAACAACGTGACACGATATTTTTATATATAAAGACTAGCTGTCCCTCGCGGTTTCATCTGCATGTTACTGCCGTGCTCCCATGTGTCATAGCGTGATATACATATACCTAAACCTTCCTCATGAATTACTCTGTCTATTGCTGAAAACGGCATTAAATTTCGTTGAATAATTTAAAAGATCTGAGCAGACAGCGGAAGCGACTTCATTTTATACTATGTAAATAAGAAGAAGGTAGATGTTGTGACCTGTGCGGTCGCCTCGTTTTTGGCGCGTAACTGCCGTCGGAGAGGCCGGAGTCGTGCGAGTATCGCTTGTGGTGCGCACGCGCGGTGCACTCCGCCGAGCTGCTGCTGAGCGCCGACGCACCCACCCCCGCCCCCGGCTTCACACCGCCACAGTCCACCACCAGTCTCTCACTGCAGTGGGAGAACGAAACATACCTATCACGCTATACAGTACGACGGTCGATGATAACCCCGATATATCTCAAGACAGTCTCCGTGAGCCTGTGAAACAAGAGACCGCAAGTTCGATCCCCGGACCCGTAGCGAAACCAATGTTTGTCTCTATTCTACATCGAATGGTTAGTGGCCAACCTAGTGTAAAAGTATTCAAGTCGCCCGAAGGTTTCTGACTTGCCTTAACGACTGATATCAGTTGACAACAGCCGGGAACTTTTTACGTGTTCTCCGAGGCACGGAGGCGATCAGTTGAAATACCACTAGCGGTCACCCATCCGTAGATTGACCGCGCAAAAAATCGCTAACTTGCTAATCGTTTACCGATCATTGAATGCAACTGGCTATGAACACCTTTCTTACAGTTAATGCTCATGGTGTTCACGAGCGATGGCGATCGGGCTAGCTAGGAGGGTGCCTTGGAGCCTAATGAGAAATACACCACAGCATAACTGATGCTGAGTGTTGCTCACTTGCGTCCGTCGTCAGTGGTGTCTGAGGCGGAGCGTCGCACAGCTGCGCGCATATACCGGTCCAAGTCGATGATGTCGCCGAGCCGTCCCCCCGCACCATCCGTTCCACCAGGACACGTCATCACGACCACACTCACGCCTTACCACTGCACAAACACCTGTGAACACCACACATGCGTATACAACTCGTGGGTGCAATATAATATAATGATAGAATCGACGATGATTGTCTGTAAATATTTGCAGGTTTAGGTACATCTGGCGGATGCGGTATTTAGTCTACTGTGCCCTGAGCCCTTATAAAAATCCTGGGCCCTTATTCTGTAAATCCAAAATGAAGCAACGAAGTTCGAAAACGTAGACCTAATGTAACAGAATATTCATCAAAAAAATAATACTTGTAATAAAATAAAATAGTGATAATAATAATGTGTAGCATAGGGGAGGACAAAGAATTTTACTAGTCGAGACCATTCTCAGGAGTTTAAAAGTTTTAAAACTAGCCACACTTGCTAACCATCTAGCCAGTACCTACTGATTGTGCTGGATAGTAAGTAAATAATGAAGTAGGTACTTAGTGGTCGCGGATGGTGCGGCTAGGCGCGCGCCGTCGCTGTAGTAGACACATTAAAATGTAATTACATATAATTATCTATCTCGTCATACTCAGCTCTGGTGCTCTGCTCGACACACTATGACACGCTTGACGTTTGAAATAAGCCCTGTTATATGTCACTGCACCAGAGGTTTATACATAGATCATAGATACCTACTCTCACTTTGCCATAGTAAGCTAGCAATGAGTATTTTACCCCAAAAAGTTTCTGCAAGCAAATCAAAAGATGCATAATATAAACTCACTAGTGGTCGAATGTACCTACCTCTTTAATATTTTTTTGTTGGATTTTTGTTCTATTAGGCTGTCAGCAAGCAAGGTAGCTCAGCGGGGATTTGTAGGGGCTGTAGAGACGACAGTTTCGACACCAGCCCCATGACAATGCACCTCTGACTTTTCTTAATTCTAGCTTGCTTTAATGGTGAAGGAAACATTGTGAGAATTCTTGCATACCAAGAAATTCTCCATAAGAATTTCGAATGGATGTGAAGTCAGACAACCCGCATTAAGCCAGCGTAGTGTACTGGCTCACCAGTAAAGGAGTGCCCAGCAGTGGGACGTGTCTATTACAAAATTAGTAAGTATTATTATTATAGGTACGTCAGCTGCGAGCTTGTACAAATACGTCATTAGCGTAACAGACTAATGATTTTAGTACATATACAGGGTTAATTTTAAAACACCAGCAACCTCGCAGGACTAGATAGCTGACCCCATACGGAACAACTTTTGTTCTACGAGTTTGTATAAAACTCAATATATTTAAAAAAAAATGATTTTACATGTTTTTGTTGTGTCGTATTTTTCTTCGTAGCGTTCGGCGTGCGCGCGCGACTCAAAGAAGCCGCTCAGCTGGCTCGGGCGATGACCTTCAACGCTAGCCCCGTTCTCCACGCTTCGCGTGTTTGCTTACGTAATCTGCGATGCGTGTAGGTAACATTCAAGACGGAAATTAAATGAATACTTATTTTTGTATGAAAATAAAATCTAACAAATTATCAAAAGTCGTAGAACAAAAGTAGTAGCTTATAACCTTAGGTATCTACCCCTGCGAGGTTGCTGGTGTTTTAAAAATAACCCTGTATATGTATTTTGTATTTACTTTGTTTAAGCGGGCGCGCGCGACCTTACACACTGCTGCAGTCGACATTCCACACTTGACTACTTGACACTACGAAACATGTTAATTTTACAACACACACACTCCCTTAGTAAGCGCCATGCCTACCTGCCATCTAGATATAAACAGAAGGAACAGAATACAGAACTTCGAATTTCAAAGTACCTACTATATAGCACTGGACTACTCTGGTTGCTTCGAGACATAAGCAATTGAGTCTCAGTTATTTCACTGGCTTAAATGTTCTTCAAATCGAAATATAACAGTGTGACATATTGCTACTTGGTGGCAGAAATAAGTAAAATAGTAATATCTACCCAGCCAGCCTCTCGAATACGAAGAATCTAATTTTAGTACATACATACCTATATTTCCTACGTAGCAAGTACCTACTAAGTCAATATTATTGAAGGAAATGATAGCATGCATGTTTGTCTTATTTATTTGTATTGATTGCGAAAACGTAATTAAAACAAACAAAGGATATGTATTGTCCTGATAATCGTATTTGGACATTGATAAGATTGGCAAAGTAACCAGTTCAAAACTTGATATGTTGTTACTACTACTATTATTTATTAGGTAGTAACTATTATTGCTATTCACAACTGCTATCAGCAGACAGCAGGATAGATAATATCCGTGTGTGTGCGTGTAAAAGAGATGTAGATATTATGTTGCTAGATATAACAGTAATTATACAATTAGGTATTGGAATGAATCGGAGAATGTTACCAATTTTCCAAAATGATACCTAATTAAGGTAATAAAATAAAGTACAATATATAACGGCAAATAAATTATTTTAAATTCCATTTACTATGAGGTCATATACTATAATTAAATAATATGAAGTCTGCATTTATATGTACGTGTACAGAAAGTCATGTGTAGCAATATATTTCTGGGAATAATAAGTAAACAATATATTAAGTACTTTTATATCCCGGGGCACAGGAAAGTTAGTTAACATTATTCTTATTATATATGATGATAGATCATGGGTAGGTAACGTAAATTATTGATTGAAAACTTTTTAAAAATCGAGTTCAGACATCAGACTGATTTAAGCAAAAATAGGGAATCCCGCAGTGGCAACACCATCCGCAGCTGATGAAGGACATCGATTCGTGTTGGTTGTTCTGCGAAAAATCAAACAAACCACCATATTTGTTTCATACTGCGCCGAAGAGCAAGGATTGTGTGTAAGGTGCCGGCGCGCTCGCCGTACTCCTGCACTGTGGCGAAAGTAACTCCATACCCGAGCATGAGTTATTCCGGCAGGAATAAGTTCGAGGTGAGTGGATTGATGCAGTTCATTGTTTGTGTTTTCGTTTTGTTAAAACAGCTGACAGGCAATGTAAGGGCTGGATCCTTTGTTCTCAACACCTGAGAGCCCTATTTCCTCGATTTTTCTACATATTTTTCATGTTTGAATGTCGGTAAAATTAAGTGAGCAGCTATGACGATGTAAACAATCTATTATTAAACTGTGTTTATCCTCAGCGATTGTTTGGGGTAAACGTGTTTATTATAATGCCGATATTACGCATGTATTGAGTGTTTTATAATTGCGGCGCGCAGTGTTCCGTGCACGTTTCGCTTTGTCCTGTTCACTGGTGAGTGTAAACGACCCGCGGTGCAGTGCTCAGTGCTCAGTCGCTCAGTGCGGTCCGCCCGCCGCCCGCCGCGCGCCGCCCGCCGCGGCCACTCAACCCGCGCGGCGCGGCGCGCACACCACCTCGCGACTCCTACTCTGTACCGTTATGATGATTGTATGATGATTTGTATGATCATTTGATATGTTTTTAATGCATCAACACATAATGTGTATTTGCCTGTGAAATTGGTTAATAAAATATAAAGTGTAGGCAACCAGATGATGACTGCTGCAAGATTTTATTATTTTATGTTAATGTAGTTGTTGTCACTAGTTTTCATTTCATGTTATAAAGTTGTAGACAAGATGAATGTTTACTTTTATTTACTTTCTTTTTTTTCAATAAATAGTTGTATCTACTATATTTATAGCAAGTTTGGGTTATCCTCTCATATAAAAAGACCAAAATTTGTTATCAAAATTATAAAATCTATTACTGAAAATAAATTTATAGTGGTACAAGTTACAAGTATAACAAACATAACTGTTTATTCCATACTAGATCATTTTTGTGTATGATGGTATCAATCCAACAAGATATTATCAATGTAATTTGATTAAAATTGAATATATTACTGAATTTATTTTTATTCATAATCTGCCATCAACATCCATGAATAACAAAATGAGGAATAAAGGTAGATTATTATAATTATCGTCATTCATCAAATCATAATAAAAAAAAGCTTCCATAGTGGTGAAGGGTGATGGAAAGCCTAAACAAAATCCTCACCTATTTATCTAATAAAACCAACATTTCAACACTAATAAATAAATATTTACATACTTATTTAAGTTATCAAATTGCTATATGTACATTCTTTTTAAAATGTTTAATTATTTTTGTTTTGTTTATTTGTGCACTTTGATTTAATCTTCATTGTGATTAAGATAAATAATAATTAGCACTCACTGGCCATTAAAAATTTGCCACTGATTACAACTGATGTAATTGTTTTTATAAATAAACAACAGGTCAAGTGCCAATTATACAGACACATTGAGGGTTGCATACTCACAACCTTTATTTATACTACTTTTTATGATGTATTATAAGAAATCCACCATTATAACACTATATCATTATTATATGAAAGTTTAAGCCAGGTACCGATTACAATTCAGAAGATAGATCCCTTTAATAATAGGACAGGTTAGGTTATAGGTTAATATCAAGGTCTAATATAAAATATACAACATTAATAAATATAACATTAATAATATAAAATATACACCGATGCCTTTTATATTGTAATGACATTGTAACGAATTTTCTATAACTATTGTGATGAATTTTGTATAATTATTTATGGACAATTCTGAAATAAAATGATAAATAAAAAATAATTAAGAAAATGAAGCAAAACTGAATGGCTGTAGGCTTTACTAAAGATTGTATGAATGTTACAGATATCTCGGTTCTCCAATGAAGATGAGAACCACATAAACAAAAAGTTGCCCAAGGAGCTGCTGCTGCGGATACTGTCCTATCTGGACGTGGTGTCTCTGTGCCGATGTGCTCAGGTCAGATCACACTCTGTTATAAAACGCGCAATTTTACTGGCAGGCCCATTATCTACGCCTCTGTCACCCTTTAGCTTAGCTCGTGAGTACATTCAGGTCGGCCAACTTTATTGTGCGCTTGCGTGTTTTGTACACATATTACAAACTGGGTTTGGCTTAGTCTTTTCTTAATCGCTTGGCCTGGTCACCTGCATGACATCAATGCAAGTACTTTTGACAACAAAACATACCTGAATTACAGTAGAAAATATACAAGCGTATTCAATAGGTGCTATAGAATTCCTTGTTGATTTTATTATAAGTTTATTGTTACAAACAAATTGCTCCAGGTATCAAAACTATGGAACATCCTGGCGCTGGACGGGTCCAACTGGCAGCGGATAGACCTGTTCGAGTTCCAGAGGGATGTAGAGGTAATGTTCAAATAATACCTAGTACCTACCAATGTAATACTGACAATCCGCGAGCATTCCGATCATAGAAATGCGGTGATATTTTTATCGTGAGCGTTAGATCATATAAACTCATACGTAGTGTTTTTATTTCAAAAATATAGCTCGCATATAAACAGTAGTGCGCGGGTTACCGCGGTTAAGAGTTAAGAGTTATCTTAAATAATAACGGAATACAAACGGCACCATTATAATCATATAACTGTATATTATCATTTTGTCTTCGCCCCTAAAACATGCTGGTCCACAGATATGCGCGGCAGCTGTACACGTGTTGATATTGTTCGGTTGCGTTACTCTTCCCTGCTAATCACGTACTTCATCTCCCTTCCCCCAGCTATTGACATATGCGTATGTATGCGATGTTCCAGCTCTGATGATAAGAGTACAGCGTGAATGGGCCGGCTCGACCGGGTTGTTGCTGTTGCGATTAGTATACGAAGTTATATCCGGAGGCCCAAATCCCCCGTCCCGTTCCTACTCCTCCTTTAAGTTTGCCGACAACGCGTCCATGATTCTTGTTGTAGAGTGGGCGTTCATGGGCGATGAAAATCACTTAACATCGGGTGACCCACTTACTCGGTTGCCGCCCTCTGCTATAAACAATGTAAACACAACACCAGAAGAGGAAAGTATTGGGGATCGGAATGAATGGGTGGAGGATTGGGTCTTTCGGAAATCTTATTATCTCTCTCACCGGTTGGTTTCTGTGCGATATTGGTATTATCCTGGTTAAGCCGCTCTGCTCATGCAGTAGAGAACTTATCTACAGCTTGTCTGGTCTGCTTAATCCGTAGTAGTTACGCATGGGTTATAGGTAAGTGTATTGTGTTCCAGGGTCCAGTGATAGAGAACATATCGCAGCGGTGCGGAGGGTTCCTGCGCCAGTTGTCACTGCGCGGATGTGAGAGCATCGGCGATGGCTCCGTGAAGACGCTCGCGCACTCTTGTCCCAACATCGAGGACCTCAACCTCAACAAATGCAAGAAGATCACCGACCAGACGTGTCAGGCGCTCGGACGGAAATGCAACAAGCTTCAGAAGTGAGTTCACACCATAGTCTTACAAACAACTGTATATTTAGTGACCATGTTACATATAGGCAGATAAACCCATACAGATATACTCCTTGTGATAATTTTGTCTGGAATGTGAATGCTGATCTTTGATTATTACTTCCTTTAATTTGCAAGGCGCGGATTCGGAATTTCGCTAAAGGGGGGCTAAACTTAGGTTTGATAATTCGAAGGAGGAAGGAAGGAGGTAGTCTTGGTCAGATTCCGATATAAAGTACTTCAGTTTTACTTGGCTCAGAGGGTGGGAGTCGGTAGAGGAAATTAGCTCGGGCATTTAATTTGATCTATCTATTATGTAACACCAGTGCTAAGGTTAACGTTTATGTGTTCCAGAATAAACCTGGACTCGTGTCCCAGTGTGACGGACATGTCGCTCAAGGCGTTGTCTGATGGCTGTCCCGTGAGTCACATTTCTAAGTTCTCATATATATTTCTGGAACAGATATGGCGATAAAAGTATATAAGTAGTAATAAAGGGTGTAAAGGAAACACTTTCGAAAACTGATACAGGTGATACCATTAAAAAATCATGATATCAACCTATTCTATTTACGACTACGCATAACCCGTGTATGGCTACCGGCCCTTAACCCTGGGCGGCCAGCGTTATATTTCTATGTATATAATTTTTTTAATAGCCATCGTATTTCTTAGTAGTATGATGTCCGTAATCACCAGCACTACCACCCGTCGTAGTTTTCGATAGCGTTTCCCTTACAACCTATATCAATACATGTTTGAAAACGAGTTAAGTAACTCCTGTAAGCCGATGATCAATAAATGCTCTTCCTACGGAGCATGTATGGAGTCAGCCTTACTGACCAGGTGAGGTGTACTGTGAATCAAATAAACGATCCGAACAGGGCACCTCACCAAGTTCTCTCGGCTGGTGAAAATATATGAAATGTATGAACGTGAAAGAGGCGAAAAAGGTGTGTCACGATCATACCTTGTGGCACTCCATAGTCTCACATGATATAGGAGTGAGTGTGTAATGTGTGTGTACTGTGTAATGTGTATAGTATAAACTTGAACCGCGTGTATATGATGTGTGACAGATGTTGACGCACGTGAACGTGTCATGGTGTCAGTCCATCACCGAGAACGGAGTGGAAGCACTCGCGAGGGGCTGTCCCAAACTACGCAGCTTTATATGCAGAGGTACGTAATGCACCACCGGTGCTGATTTTACTGAATTATTCATTCAACATTACTATTAATGAATATGAAATCAGATTTTCTACTACATTTTCTTCCCCAAAATAACTATCAAGCTACTGGCTATGCATTGAATATGCTTAGTCACTGCACTCAACTTTAATTATCAACCGGTTTTAGAGACACCAGGAACACATTCCAATATTCAGTGATCCAGAAACGATTTTATAGTTAATACAGATAACATATAGTACAGCCGCAATGTTATCGAGACTCTAATAAGTGACATCGCCTTTTTATTCCCGAAACTGAAGTATTAGTTATTATAGATAACTTCTCACTTCAAAGAGGCAAGTATAGATTCTAACACCATGATCGATATGCGGTCGGATATGAATATCCTCCCACCAGCAAAATCATTTTTGATGGACCGTTTTTTCTGACGCCACAAATGCTGTTTTCAAAATGAAACATCCTAAAAGTACGAGTCGCGGGAGTTCAATTCCAATATTTAAATTAACGATCAGTTTCGGGATTAAATAGGCGATGTCACTTTTTGCGCTTCCACACATAGTGCACAACAATCAGTGTATTATTATAGATGTGGAAACAACACAGCACTGGTTTGAATATTGTACTGGTGAATATGTGAGGGTTATTGGCGTGGTGTAGTGTACTGTGTGTGTATACGTGTGTGTGTGTGTGTGTGTGTGTGTGCAGGTTGTAAGAACGTGACCGACCGCGCGGTGTCGTGCCTCGCCTCCTACTGTCCCGACCTGCAGGTGCTTAACGTGCAGGGGTGCGACGTGAGTATTGCCTCATATTTTTATCAGCTTCTTCGTATTCCCGAGACCCGTGATAAAAATCTATCACGTTCCCGGGAATTCCTGAATACTGTTTTTGTCAAAAAATTAAATTATTAATACACTTTTGCTACGTATTATCCACATTTCACATTTAATGTATAATAATATATACAATTTAAAACCCACCCGCGATGTGTATGTTCTATTCTTTTCAGAGTTTCGTTTTGTACTTGATTATCAGAGGGCCAATTCTCGTAATTGTTCAAAATATCATTCCGATCTAGTTTCAGTGCCAAGAAAGTTGCAAGTGGCATTCCGTAAACCATTAAAACTGTAATGCAATCAAAAGTATATTGAAAGTTGACTGAATTGACATCGAAATGTAACCGAAATGATATTCTGAATTAACTGAAATATCGTCAATTATATCGATATTTGTAAATATGCATGGGTAATATTCTATGTAAATATGTAACAATCAAATCACAAAGTCGTAAGGAAACATTATATATTAACAATCAAAATACAATACACTATTACATATACACATACATTACACATTGTAGCTGAATTCACGTTTTTTTGCATTATGTGAACATAACCTCGTGGATAATGCACTTCCCTTCCGCCTTCAGAGTCGGCCCAAGGCCTAGAATTGGTGATCCGAGCTACTTCAATGAAATCCAAAGAAAGTTCTAATTGTTTAGTCATTGTTTCACTAACACTTTACTAACAGTCCACTAATAATTAACTCACGATACTGTTTCAACTTTCAATTAGTATTTATCGCGCGCAATGGATAACCATAATTAACTTATTATATAAATTGAAAGATACGTACTTAAATAGCATACACAACAAAATTAAATCACGGAACAATAACACAAGCCATTATTTTTTAATAATAATTTTACGGCTCTCGATCTTAGTACTTTGAGCCTGCAATAACGAAGGTGTAATCACTGGGTGACCCACCGCGACAATAAATTAACACATATTTTTTCACTCACAATTAACAGAAATCCGAAAAAAACGGGGTTTCAAATTAGGAGAAATATGAGAAATTACCTAATCAATTACTAAATTATAAAATCTATTAATCAAGTTTTAAATTAATAACTTTTTGCTACAGTACTAACTTTTCCATTAAATTCAAATCGCTAAAATTACTCACAATGCCAATATATTTTGTCCAATGGCAACTTTATTATAACATTCGCTTTACATCTTTTGTAATTTAGTCTGTGGTGGGTGATATTAGTTTGGAATTTAAATGATATCGAATTGACATTATATTGCAACTGGAATGATATTGGAACTGGATTGCGGAACGGAATGCCACATTTGAGTCAATTCGTAGTCTAATCTCAGTTTGGTTAAAGTTCAGTCTCAGTTAATTTTAAATACGAGAATTGGCCCGCTGATCTTACCCGAATTTATATGGGGTTAAATGGCACGTTAACTGTATAGAACATTAAATGTATTAATGTTGGTTCGTATTTGATGGGGAAATTGATATAGTATACGTAAAAAGGTAAATGAAAATACGCGCCGGATGAAGAGTTTTGTTTTTTGTAGTTGGTTAAATGTCGGTTGTGTTCTGTTGTTTTGTTAGAGTAATATAGTAAGTGTTGTGTGTAATGTTGCCGGTGGCAGTCGGTGTCGGACGAGTCCATCTGCAAGCTGGGCGGGTCGCTGCGGCGGCTGTGCGCGTCGGGCTGCGCGCGGCTCACTGACGCGTCACTGGCGGCGCTGGCCGCGCGGTGTCCGGAGTTGCAGACGCTGGAGCTGGCGCAGTGCGCGCAACTCACTGACGCGGGCTTCCAGGCGCTGGCCAGAGTGCGTACGCTTACACTACTGAACACACAGAACACATTACACACTAAACAAATTATACACTAAACACACTATACACACTAAACAAACTATACACTAAACACACTAAACAAACTATACACTAAATACACTATACACACTCTACAAACTATACACTAAATACACTATACACACTCTACAAACTATACACTAAATACACTATACACACTCTACAAACTATACACTAAATACACTATACACACTCTACAAACTATACACTAATCACACTTTACACACTTAACAAACTACACACTAAATACACTATACACAATCTACAAAGTGTATAACTAAACAAACTATACACACTAAACAAACTATACACTAATCACATTATACACACTAAATAAACTAAACAAACTTACACTATACACACCAAACAAACTATACACTAAACACATTATACACACTAAATAAATAAACTGTACACTAAACACACTATACACACCAAACATACTATACACTAAACACATTATACACACTGAACAAACTGTACACTAAACACATTATACACACTAAACAAACTGTACACTTAACATATTATACACACTAAAAAAACTGTACACTAAACACACTATACACACTACATTACGTACACTACACTATACACCGTTATATTACATGACCCAACCATTATATCATTTACATTGTATTTGTTATAGAGTTGTCGCATGTTGGAGCGCATGGACCTGGAGGAGTGCGTACTCATCACGGACGCCACGCTCGTGCACCTCTCTATGGGCTGTCCTCGGCTTGAAAAACTGGTGAGTCGTGTTGCTCTACAAAAAATACATATTTTTAAGTTGTAGAGTAACTGTAAACACAATTTAAACGGCTAAACCAATGAGCAATCGACCGGAGTGATTCCTTTTTATTTTATCAGTGTATATAAGTGGTGGAGGCCACTTACCATCAGGTGACCCCAATGCCCGTTTAACGGCCTATGCTATAAAAAAAATGGGAACTCTGTGAAATTCCTTAAGGATTTTGATTTGTTAGTTTTGACAGTGAATGGAGCCGCGTAGACTGCAAAGTGTACACAGTAATGAGTAAATGTTGTGTTGTTGTGTGGACAGACGTTATCGCACTGCGAGCTGATCACCGACTACGGCATCAAGCAGCTGTCGATGTCGCCGTGTGCCGCCGAACATCTCACAGTACTCGGTCAGTACCCACCCCCACCCAACATTACCCACCCTGCCCTACCTTCACTGCATTAAAACTTATTTTATATCAGTACGGTAAAGTGACTACATTGGACCTAACTTTAAGTAGAGTCCTCCCTTCCCCCTTTCCTTCCTTTCCAATCCCCCTCTCCTCCACCCTTTCCCCATATTACCCTTTTCCTATCTTTTTATCTCCCGTCCACTTTCCTCTCCCCTTACCCTCCCCTTCCACTCCTCATTACCTCTCTGTTTATGTAATAATCTACTTTTATATAATGACTTTGATGCATCATTATATTAAAAATTATTTTTTACTGGATTTGATGTGTGACTTTGTGATAAGTCGTGACATGTGATGTGTGACGTGTGCAGGTCTAGATAACTGTCCGCTGGTGACGGACGGTGCGCTGGAACATCTCATCTCGTGTCACAACTTGCAGCTCATCGAACTGTACGACTGTCAAATGGTCACAAGGAACGCCATCAGGAAACTCAGGGTAAGACATCTTCTCCCTCATCTATATCTCGTATGTAATGCATCACATTTGAATGTAATGATTGTATCGTGGGTGTGTGTGTGTGTGTGTGTGTGTGTGTGTGTGTGTGTGTGTGTGTGTGTGTGGGTGTGGATGTCGTCTCGTTAGTGTGGTCGCGTGGTATGAGAAAGCATCAGTTAAGTGTTGTTGTGTTGTGTCGTGTCGTGCAGAACCACTTGCCTCACATCAAGGTGCACGCGTACTTCGCGCCCGTGACGCCGCCCGCCGCCGGCGACCGCCCGCGCCCGCGCTACTGCCGCTGCTGCCACATCATCTGAACAACACGTGTGTGTGCGCGTGCGCGTGCGTGTGACGTCACCTGTGACGCCGCCCGCCGCCGGCGACCGCCCGCGCCCGCGCTACTGCCGCTGCTGCCACATCATCTGAACAACACGTGTGTGTGCGCGTGCGCGTGCGTGTGACGTCACCTGTGACGCCGCCCGCCGCCGGCGACCGCCCGCGCCCGCGCTACTGCCGCTGCTGCCACATCATCTGAACAACACGTGTGTGTGCGCGTGCGCGTGCGTGTGACGTCACCTGTGACGCCGCCCGCCGCCGGCGACCGCCCGCGCCCGCGCTACTGCCGCTGCTGCCACATCATCTGAACAACACGTGTGTGTGCGCGTGCGCGTGCGTGTGACGTCACCTGCTTATGTACACGGTGTTCATGTTGAAGCGGACAGATCATTGTTAACGTAAGTGTTGAACTGGCTCACTTGTAGTGACGGCCCTGTACATGTGAACACGAGTATGTCGGTCGAAGCCTGTACGAGTGTAGTGGAGTAATGTTGCATTTCCACGTATTATGTGTTAATAGTGTGTAAGTTGAGCGACGGATCAATGTGTATTGTACCAAAATGAATTCGGTTATATTACAATATGTAATAAGTTTGTTAGACGCTGACAATAGCAATGTTGGACTCTGACGCGCTGACGCGGTGACGTGGTGACGCGTCAGGAGTCGAGCTCGCCGCCTGTGTCGATGTCATGTAATGTTCGACTGTAATTACTATTATATATTATAAATAAGGTAGATTTAGACGGAGCCGCGCTGTTCGCTGCTGGTGACGAATTTAACAAGTTGAAAACTTTTGTAATTAGTTAATGGTGATATGGAGAGGACGCGGGACCGATGATACGAATGGGACTGGTCTCTGTTTAGGAATGCGGAGGAGGGGGGGGGGGAGTATAGTTGAGGTGTGTGAGAGTGACTGAAGGTGTGGGCCGTGTATGGGCAGGCGTGGCGCGTGACGCTTACCGTCAGCCGAGTGACCTGCTTGTCTCATCACTCAACCGAATAAAAAAAACTAGCAACATTTGTTGCATTTAATACGAAGCTAGGCGGAGGGTGAAGCGAACCCGACATGGTACAGGTGGGAGGGGGTACCTCTTACATTTTTGTACCCGACTGGATAGCGGCCACCGTACACATGGTGAAAAACCCGCCATAGTGGCTCGTTCTGGCGTCAGCCAGTGCATGTACAGCAACTTCAGGCCGGCACGATTATGCCGAACGGCGAGGGACGCTGTGTCCAATGTGTGTCCAATTATATTTGAACTGCATTGTGCTGTGTTCATGACACCAAGTCCAGTGTAGTCACGGTGGCGCGGCAACATTTCAACAACTTCCTATTTACGTAATAACATTAAACACATCATAGAATCGTTTAGGGCGTACCGTACCCAATGTCCTGTTTACCGACAGATTTGTTTACTGGCAGTTTTTTATACAGTTTGTATGTAAGATCTGTCGAAACAGTATTGGTAGTAAGCACATCTATTTGTAAATTGAAAATACGGCCTTTAGTGAACAGGAAAGAGACATTAGACTCTGCTTTCTTTAACTCATCGTCACTTTATACACAGGTGTGCATTGTCGAAGTTAAATGATATTTTAAATTAAGTACTTATATGTATTATGACGCATAAGAGGTACAGTGAGCGTGCCATACGGACGGACAAGTGCAATAGAACGGATGTGGTTATGTATATATATAATATATAGTTAACACCCCCCTCCCCCCTTCTCCCCCTCTCCGGCCCGCACCACGTTCCGACCACATTATACATGGAAACGATCTTAGATGTGTTGCTTACATTATATTAGTTTATACTGAGCTTGTTGGCCTTCCACAACAACTTATGTTTATCTAAGTGCACCGGACAGAAGGGACGCCGCGCCGTGTGCCGCGTTATTCACATACAAACATTTGAAAAAGTCAAAAATCAGTTCTGTTTTAATGTGGCGTTTACAAAGTGAAAGGGACTGTATTGTTCAGAAAAGTACACCATTGGTAAAATTCGATAACTCGGTGCGGACGGACGCAGCGGCGATGAACAAACCGAACTCGATAGTAATTAAAACCTTATTCCCTTATAAAACACAGTTGAACACAAAACATACATGTGACGATGGTTCGAGTTAATCCGAGAATTTATTTTAATAATATTGGATTCAGAGCGCCAGCCAGATTATACAAAAATGGTGTTATTACAAACGGTATTCTAACTTTAAACTAGGTTTATATTGGCCAGTTTGTTGAGTTACCATTGTTACTAGTTGTTACGCACCCAGTTTAAAGTTAGAATACCTACGTTTTGTAACAACACCGCTAAAGTGTGTGTGTACGCGAGCGGCGCAACATACCTGTAGTGTTATCCCCGCCGCCACGCTGCCCCTGCCGGCTGCATGCTTGTAGCGTTCACTTAACCGGCGCGTACTCGCGAGTGCAAACATGCCCGCGCCGGCGTGTTCGAGCCACGACGCTCAATATAATCCATTATTGTAGGGCTGCACTCAACCTGTTGGTAATTGAAAGGGAGAAATTAAGAAGAACAAAAGTACATAAATATATTGTTTTCATTCAAGAACTACTTAGTTTCAGTAACTTAGTAACATGTTTTCTTAGTAACAAATTGTTGATGTTTTGTATTAGTCCTTTTGGTAAGTATATTGTGTATATTTACTGACTTGTGTATCGTGTATCGTGCTAGGCGAGTGCATGTTCAGCACGTCATGTTTCGGCGCCTCGGTACCAACGATGTGTTTCCGTGACGAACCGTACGATTTGTTTTCAAATCTGGTCGAGTTTTATATAAGAGCGGACTATGTCGTACACGTTCGCAAATTTCGAAAATGTAAATGCATGCCAAAGTTAAGCTTTTATAATATTATTTCAAAATACATTTAATGAAATATCATTCGTATGCTTAATGAAATAAGGTTATTCTTCAATTGACAAAGTTTTTGACTGTTCACCGCCGCCACGTCCTGTCCGCCTGCGCTGATTCCAAAGTGCGTACATACAATGCACATAATTAATTTTCTCCATGCTTCTACTATGTAAATAGATCCTTTGGGTTTGGAAACGTCTGCCATTAGCAAAAATAAATTATGAATTTTAAAGCAGCGCGTTTAATATCGTCTCCGAAATAGTTAATTACATGATATGTAATATTTATTTTGGTATACATCATATGTATAGTTAATTTAGTAATTAAATAATATATTAATAACTATTATATACAGCCTTTACTTTTCACGAATTTTGAATTGTCTTGTAATTTTGAAATCTACACTACCATGACCTACCTTTAAAATATTCTTTACTTTAATAAAACTTGCAGATTGTGGAAAATAAAATAAAAAAGATGTTTATGAAAGAATACACAGAATTAAATAAGTATTAAAACTGGTGACATATTGGTTTGTTAATTTGCATCTGCGAGGTTTATTGAACGAAACTCATAAATGTATGTGGAAAAAACTAGCATTCGTGAGTCTATAAATTTGTGTTCAAATGGAAAAAGATGTGTGTTAGTAGTGTGTGGAGTGTTGGGCCGCATGAGAGAGAGGGACGGATGGTGTCACGTGTCCCTCACCGCCGCGCCGCTCTTATACATATGGTGCTGTCACACGGTGTTAGAAAACGTTATATAACATTTTATAACAGCGGTGTGGCAGCACCATTACATTCGACGTATTTGTCGCTCGTTAAAGTACTGAATACGTACAACATACGTGTGTGTGTGTGTGTCTATGACGCGATTAGAAATACGTACAAACTACCTTATACACGTGACAAATACGCTCCAATGTATGATCGCGGAAACGCAAGGCCCCGAGCGTCTTCATATAAAATAATGTGTTCCTGAGCCGAAATGTTATTCGATGTCCGCCATGTTGTTTGATGCTACCTTAAACAAAATGGCGGCTAATATTGTAAAAATATTAAGTAGGTATTAGGTGAAACTGTACCACATTTATTGACTACTAGCAATGTTACGAACGTAGGTAGGTACATACTAACGCCCGCGCCAGCCACGATACGTATGTAGAGTAGATAAACGAAATATACACTAAACGACATTTATGTGTTTTATTTTTATTACATTTCTGTATTCAACATTGGGTGTAGTGGAGCAGAGGTGAAAACCCTTCCATCTGACCAGAGGTGAAAGGTTTGTTTCCTGCAAATTGTAACTACAGATCTTGACCAGACGATAATGTATATAAAGCTATATAACGATCGAAAGGTAAAATTAAATATACATCCGATTCCTGACAATCTACATTACTTTCACCGAACGCAAAGGTCGGTAAAGCATCCACGCCGTTCAGTGAATATTTTATTCGCCTGAATGACTAGACGAACACGTGACTTGCCTGATGGTGAGTAGCCACCACGGTCACCACGGAGTACATAAATAAATCATGATCGTTCATAGATCTAGACGAGTTTTGCTAGGAAAGCGTGTTTCATCTTAGGTTACATCAGCTCCCCATCAGGCGAGATAGTGGCCAAACGCAAGCCTATTACGAATAAAAAAAATGTTTTAAACAAGTACCAGATACCTATTACAATATTTACGTTGTAAGCACACACACGAATCTTCTGGCGTTGTGTGTTCATGGGCGGTGGTGAACATTTATTATTAAGTGAGGCACTAGCTCGCTCTTGGTTATTTTTTAATTAAAAAGGACATGTTGACTTTTTATACAGCCGATTGATGAGCAGGTCGATCGGCTAGTGGTAAGTGGTAACAGATAAGCGCCACGCCATTAAAATAGCAACATTACGCGGAAACTTGAATTACAAAGTATTGCATGGCGCTGCCTTATGCTGATCATCTTGACTCTTGACACTAGTATAATATTTAGTTATTTCACTGCGTTCAAACAGGAACAAAACTGTGCTTAGTGTTCTTTTATTAGCCACATAAAACTTCTTTGGATTTGCAGACGTCAGTTAAAGTAAAACGAAGGTTTTTACAAACAGGCTACAGCAAATAGGGTACACAGTGCTTTAGAAATTAGGTTTCATATGAGACATAAAGATTGATAGCAATATGTTTTGAGAAGTTGACGGCCAAGAGTCTGTAAACTGTAGATTCTAATAGATCTTATTATTTGGAAATCAGACACCGTGGAATGCTGCGGACCTTGTGATAGGATTTCACACCAGGCTGAAGAAGGCTGTCGAAGGAATGTAAAGTCTGCCAACCTGCTTTATGCAACCTGGTGGACTAAGGCCTAACCTCCAATTGCTATCTGTTTCTTTTAAATACCTGTTATTTTTACGAAATACGAACTACGAAGAGCTAAATTTGAGATACTTTGACAGTCTCCGTGGCGTAGCGGGCGCGTAGTCCTCTGTGAAACGAGAGGCTCCGAGTTCGATCCCGGTACCGAAATAAATATTTGCGTGATCCACAAATATTTGTTTCGGGTTTCGGCGTTGTGAGATGGAATGTCTTTCATAGTTCCTGATACCCACGACACAAGACTCGTATCTTATTTTATTCTGCCGTCCGATTATTAAAAGGCCGATTTATTAGGTTTATTATTATTATTATTATTAGGTATAAAGTGGGAAATAATGTCACTTAAACTTTAGGTACGATTTAACAAACATTTTAAGGAAATTATTGCACAGTTTTCGTTTTATTTCCCAAAAAAGGTTATGGTAATACATACAAGTTTAGGGTCATTATAACACACGTTTTTTACGACGTCTTAAAATTTGGGTTTATTCGATCAACAGTCTTTAAGTAAACGGACGACACTATTATTATTATGTTTTACCATATGTAAAGTCTATATTGAGTGTCTCGGACCTTTAGTAGGCGTGCATGGGGCCAAAGCCAACGTGTTAAGGCCCGTTGGGCCCGCCCCAAAGGCCCCATTAGACAAATTTAATCTAATATTGTGAAGTGATACCACCCGACGGCTTTCCCTATATACACCATAAAAGTGTACCCAAGGACCGCCCCCGGTCGGTGTAGGACTCTTGTAGCGATCGACAAAAATTCATATTGTTTTATTGAGGTGAGGTGATGGTGGATTGGGTAACTTGTTCTATGGAAAGGATTATGGTACCTGCCTTACCTATATTAAAATACGAATGAAATAGGAAGGTCACCGAGTGGTGATTCGCCAACTTAGGTAGATGTTCTCCTCAAAATAGTAGATAAAAAGCGACAAGGGAGCAAAACCAGGATATGTGGCTAAAGGGTGCAGGGGTGTCACTGGGTGCGTTTATATAACGATCATTTGCTTACTCACATCCAACCCTCAAGCATAAAGCTCTCGCTCTCGCATCTGTTGCTCATCAGTGTTCACCACTGCTGTCCGGTGAAGGCAAGCCAGAGATAAAGAACAGGACCATTCCCCGGGTACGTAGGGTCGCTACTCCCCAACAGCTCGCCACACGCTGCCCTGCGGGTATTATTATGAATTTTGAATGAATTTATCCTCATTTTATCTATCTCATGGAACCGCTACCAGAAGCAAATTCGCGAACCATTCATATAGCTTTACTAAGATGCCATCCGATATTGGAGGCACAATACTTAGGACTTACTCATTGTGGTAGAGCCACGCTGTAGACAGTTTTATCTACAGCATGAATGTGCTGGCTCGACCGGATCGTTACCATTGTCTCACAGAAAACCGACGTAAAGTAGCGGCTTGCTGCTGCGTTTCGTACGATGAGCGAGATATCCAGAAGCCCAAAACCTCTCCCCTTCCCAATTCCAATTTTTTATTGTTCCCAGTTTTCAATTAGCCCTTTCCTTTAAGGTCGGCAACGCGCCCATGATTATCTTGGAGGTGGGCGTACATGGGCGGAGATCACTTACCATCGGGTGACCCACTTGCTCGTTTGCCGGCCTATGCTATAATAAAAAAAAGGAATCCTAGATTAACGATGTCCGAGCACAAGGTGGGCTTTTTATTAGTGGATTCCGATTTATAGTTTAATTAAGCAAAACAATAAGTATCAAATGATTATGAATACATCGATGATTAGGTTAAGTTTATATACGACTAGCAGACCTGGCCACGCGTTGCTGTGGTTAAGGTGTATATTAAATTATATTGTAGTAAATGATTCTATTGGATATTTACCTCTTTCTTTGTTAATAGCATAGTGTATGTCACGTCAAAGAAGAGAATTATTTAAATATAGATATGTCACTTGTCATTCATTGATAGACTTGAAATAAAATGGTTTATTACATATAACTAATTTCTCGTATTTATTAATGGCGACGATGGAAGAAGATTTGAGTACACTCAAACGTTCAAGGAGTGTTATTAAAGGTCAATTAACAAAATTATCCAACTATTTACAAACTTTGAGAGAAATTTCGGATGTCGAATACGATTCACGACTTACGTCACTTCAAAAAAATGAGGAAAAATTCGACATTTTACAAGAGAAAATCGAAATTATCACTCAAAATCCACAAGAAGAGATTGACCTTCACTTTGAGGTAACACAAGAAATCATAAACTTAAAGATATTTTTACACAATCTACGGCCACCAAGAACTTCAACAGCATGCTCTCATGACGCAACTCCACCTGCTCCGATAGCAAGCGCGAGCACTACAGAGAGCAACGCACGGTACCAGATACCTAAGGTTAACTTTCAACCATTCCAAGAAAAGGAAACTTTCAAAAATTTCGTAAAACGACTGAAAACATATTTACAAATGACAAATTGCAATGAAGATCATATGATGACTTTCGTACTACTTAGTTCCTTAAGCCCAGAGTTACATGAACGGGCATGCGACTTATGTGCACCAGAAGATCCATCACAAATTAAGTTTCAGATACTAGTAGATTTGCGGGAACAATACATAGATCCTAAACCCAGTATTTGGGCACGACGTCATAAGTTTATAACTCGTATACAAGCTGAGAATGAAACCGTAACCAATTTCAGTACAGAATTGAAACATCTAGCACACGATTGTGAGTTTAGCTGTGAACATTGCAAAAAGTCGCTAAATGAGAACTTTTTATCACTACAATTTATCAGAGGCGTTCGAGATGGCGAAATTAGAACGAAAATATTGCAAGACAACAAAATAAGTACATTTAAAGAAATAGTACAGATGGCGACAGCAACACAAATAGCTAAAGCTGACAATGACTTCATGAAAAACAAACATGATCCAAACAACGAAGTACCAGTACATTCATTTCAGAATAAAGGTAAACCCGCGGTGAAACCACTACCAAACCAAATCACTTCATTCAAAGATATACAAGGAAGATGTTTCCGCTGTGGGAATGCTAATCACAGAGCCAATAAATGTAAACACATCAACTCCGATTGCATTAAATGCGGAAAGACAGGACATTTAGCTCGTGTTTGCCTACAGAGATTAAAACAGAATACAGCACACCAGGTGGAAGAACCGAACTCAGTTGACGATGAAAACATTGGCGATATCAATGCCGTCAACACTATTGGTTCAGACAAGTTTATGGTTGACGTAACTATTGAAGGCAAAAAAGTACAGATGGAACTAGATACAGGTGCAGCACTTTCATCCATTTCGTTGAGAGACTACAAACGGTTCCAATTAAACAAACAAATATTTAAAACAACAGTAAGAATGAGAACATACACAGGTGAACTTATTACGCCAGTTGGAGTTATATACGTCAAGTGTAATTATGAAAAGCAATCTTTCTATGGAAAACTTTTTATTATCAGACAAAACGTCGACGCCATATTCGGAAGAGCTTGGATTAGAGAAATCAATATTAATATGGCAGACATGAAGAAAATATCATTAGAAAGGGCCGACAACTCACGATTGGACAATATCATTTCAAAATTTTCACCAGTCTTTGATGGCAAACTGGGATGCATTCCAAATTACAAAGGGCATTTAACTTTAAAGGAAAACACTACACCAATTTACATTAAGCCCAGACGTATTCCCTACGCATTGAAAGAAAAGGTTGATAAAGAAATAGATCGCCTGTGTCAAGAAGGAGTGATAACGAAAATAGATAGCTCAGAATGGGGAACTCCAGTCGTACCGATCGTGAAACCTGACGGAAGCATACGTCTATGTGCCGATTATAAAGTCACCCTAAATAAAGTAATTAAAGATGAACAATACCCGATTCCTATCATAGAAGATATCTTTTCAGAGATGAACGGTGGCGAATTTTACTGCACATTAGACATTTGTCGAGCCTACCTTAATATGCAAATGGATGAAGAAAGTTCTATTTTACAGACACTTAGCACTCACAAGGGCACTTTTAAGGTGAATCGTTTGATGTTTGGGGTAAAGGTGGTCCCAAGCTTGTGGCAAAAATTTATGGATAAAATTCTTCAAGATATACAGGGTGTGAAATTTTTTTTTGATGATATTATTATACAAGGATCGACAGAACTACAATTACAACAAAGATTAGAAACAGTGTTAGGAAGATTACAAGAACATAATCTCAAATTGAATAAAGATAAATGCCATTTCTTCAAAACTAGTATAAATTATTTAGGCCATACAATAGACAAGCACGGACTACACAAAAATAAAGATAAAATTCGAGCCATACTTGAAACAAAGGAACCCAACGATGTAAATGAACTAAGAACATTTTTGGGTATGAGTAATTACTATAACAAATTCATACCTAATCTTGCAACGATTACTAATCCGCTCAACAAATTATTACAGAAAAACACGAAATTTATATGGTCAGAAGCCTGTGAAAATAGTTTCAAGAAAATTAAAGAAGAAATAATTAGTGAACGAGTCCTACTGCATTTCGACCAAAAGAAGGCCCTGGTCCTCGCTACAGATGCTTCACCAACCGGCCTGGGTGCCGTGCTCTCACATCGATTGGCTGATGGGACCGACAGACCAATTGCGTTTGCATCACGTTCACTAACATCTAGCGAAAAGAAGTACAGCCAAATAGATAAAGAAGCAACAGCAATTTACTGGGGAGTAAAGAAATTCTTTCATTATTGTTACGGAAGGAAATTCACGCTTATTACGGATCATAAGCCTTTAACGTCCATATTCCACCCACACAAAACCTTACCTGCAATGAGCACGATGCGGTTGTTTCACTATGCACACTTTCTTTCGGGATTCGACTACAACATTGAATACAGAAATTCAGCGAACAACAGTAATGCAGATTATCTCTCAAGATTTCCAGTGGAACGAATTTCGGAACACCATATAGACCAACACAGTATATTTCAGCAGAACCAACTTAATGTACTTACAATTAACCGCAAAATAATAGCGAAGGAAACAATGAACGATCCAGAATACAAAAATATAATATATAAACTAAGGAATGGACAGAGTCTAAGAACATTGGGCTACGGTGACAATGAAATAACAATTGAAGACGACTGTCTTCTTAAGGGAACTAGAGTTATGATTCTTCAAAATCTCCGACACAATATATTGAAGGAATTACATACAAGCCATACTGGTATACTAAAAATGAAACTTTTAGCGCGGAGTTATGTATATTGGAAAAATATTGACAAAGATATCGAGGAATTGGTCAGCAAATGTCGTGAATGTCGTCTAAAACAAAACGAACCAGAGAAAGCCCCATTACACCACTGGGAAGCTCCGACAGCGCCCTGGCAGCGTATACATATTGATTTCGCGGGTCCAGTACGCGGCTATTATCTCTTCGTAATAGTTGATGCAATGTCAAAATGGGTTGAAATAATCCCAACTCAAACAACCACAAGTAAGTGGTGTATCTCAAAACTTAGAAATTTATTCGTTGATTTTGGCTTACCGTACGTTCTTGTTTCGGACAACGCCAGGCAGTTTACATCTCAAGAATTTGAGTCATTCTTACGTGAGAACGGAGTGTCTCACAAAACTTCGGCTCCATATCACCCAGCCACGAATGGGCAAGCTGAACGATTCGTCCAGACAGTAAAGAAAGCCTTGCATAGTATGGATAACGAATCTGGCTCAATATATGAGAAAATTTTAAAAATCAAATCCCAACTGCGAAGAACGCCCTCTAGACAAACTGGGGAAAGTCCTTACGAACAAATGTTTAGTGGGCGGTTGGTGAGAACGTTGTTCCACGCCATGTTCCAGAAACCACAAGCGCAGATAGCACAGTTCGTCTCACCCACTAACCAGACTGGACGTGATCTAAGAACATTCCGTTCAGGGCAGAGAGTTCAACTACGAAATTATAGTGGGAAGAAGAAATGGGAATTTGGCACAGTGGTCAAACGCTTGGGCCAGCTACATTATGAGGTTTTAACGGATTCTGGTGCGACGTGGAGAAGGCACATTAACCAAATGTTAAGCACCTCAATCGACGGAGCTATAACGCAATAATTAAGGGCGGAGACCTATTGGATATTTACCTCTTTCTTTGTTAATAGCATAGTGTATGTCACGTCAAAGAAGAGAATTATTTAAATATAGATATGTCACTTGTCATTCATTGATAGACTTGAAATAAAATGGTTTATTACATATAACTAATTTCTCGTATTTATTAGATTCAATACAGTATGCGCCATCTATTGGATATTTACTCAGTCCAGCCGATAAATTACCTTACACCACCATCTGTTAGAATCTTATGGAACTCACGGATAATTATAACTCTTCGTCATAGAGATATAAACTATCCTATCTCTCATAAGTTAGATCAAACTGCACACAGTTTGCAAAATTTTATTAAGATCGGTTAAGTATTTTAGGAGATCATCGCGGACAAACAACGTGGCACGATATTTTTATATATAAAGATTAATAACCTCCCGTGTGGCCTACTTATTATATTGACGTTTTAGTAACCTTGAAAAGGCTAACCTTGATTTTCTAACGCATCGCGTCGTCTACTAACTGCATTATGACAGTAATAACAAGTGTTAAAAGATTAATACCAAAACATCTAAATGTATCTCTTTAGTCGCAATCCAATAATAGGAATAGCGTCATCTCTTTGTTTTTAATTTGACCCTAGTTACCTTTACGTAGCGTTTCATAATTCCATGTTATGTCTTGCGACTACCGCATAGCAGTCGAATACGGCAAATACCGGGGTTCAAGTGTTGCAATACCTTAGATTATGTACGAATGTGGTACAATTTAAAGTAAACATAAAAGGTAGCTTTTTAAGCTAGTCGAACATAAAATAACTATTGCTGTAATTTTCTTACAAGACGGCTTAGCTAATTTTATCTCCTTACATACGAATAGTGTCTCGCTAAAATTAAAATATATGCTCCTCTACACACATGCGAAACATGCTTATAAAAATATTTAATTATTATACAGACAAAGATGCTTCATTATTTCTTCATTTTGTTCCATATTTACCTTTCAGATACCAAGAAAACCAATATAGGTATTGTACACATGTTATCACGTTATCAAGGTTTTGTTTGGTAGAAAACAACTTTTTATCGCTAGCAACCCTCCCAGTATCTCTGGGCGCGCGCCTTAGAATACCGCGTTATTAACAAAAAATGTGCAATATAACATTACACGCGACGAGACCGTTATAAAATATAAGAAAATAAAAATCTGAAATAATAATGTGTATCAAACGTTTATAACACACGGTGTGTCGTGCAATTATTCTATTTACATTTTTAATAATCGGAAATTAGAAAAAATGAAATTCGGTCGGTAAGCTACGATGAATGTTTTTTTTGTTCATTTATTGTGAATTGTGATTTTATTTCTCACAAACGCAAATTTAGTTTCGGACGCGGAATTATTTTACGTGAAAGTGTTCTCGTAGTCGCATTGAACATATTTAATACGTATTATATAAAGAGGTACGAAATCGGCACAATATAATTTCATACGAAAAAGATAATTGAGTTGGTTTGTTTGAGTGTAACAACGTAAAGTGTAAAGTAAGTAAAAAATCAATAATGTCTGCGCATTCCGCTGTCGAGCGAGTTACTGCACGAGCCACGAAACACAAGTAGAGTACGGGCACGGGCCGGGCGCGAGACGTCGGGCACCGCTCGGACCTCAAGGCATGAGCCCGCACCGCTCACAATACTAGAACCTATATCAACTGCACCCTCAAATACCCATCATGTGTGTCCATAGTAGTGCATGTCAACAACGTCACCTGAGCATGATCTGACCATGTCTTTACCTTGTTTTAACATAGTCTGCTAGTACTAAACGCCCTGTGTTTGTCTTAAAAATATTAGTTTTCATGTGGTCTTATTATTTAATAACACGATTTATAATTTTTGAAAAATTATTTATTCATTTATAATGACGGAAATAACTATTAAAACTTCGCGATACTACCTAGTGGAAACATTAGACCTCAGTAAGAGATCAAGTGGCCCACGAACATCCACAATACAGATAGAATTATAGATGATTGCCGACCTCAAAGGCTTAGGAAGGGGAGGGGGGGATTTGGGCCTCCAGTAATCTCACTCATTATGCGACACAACAGCGACCCGACACTTCACGTCGGTTTTGTTTGGGACATCGGTAATACCCGGTACGAGCCGGCCAATTAATGATGTAGACAAAAGTTTCTGCTATAAAACGTGTTCAATAGGCTCCAACAGGATATATCGGTTATTAATTATCGGGGTTCTGGAAGCTGCACGCGGCCTGCATGCAGTATCCGGTAGAGATTTCTTAGCTAAAAGCACCCTTGATTAAATTATTGATAGATATATGGCTCTACCTCTTTGTGGTAGAGCCATGCTGTAGATAATATTCGTGTGTATACATAGATCAACAGTAGTGGCTAAAACTCGTACAACTTGTATAATGTTAAATGTACCTACCAGTTACCTATTTTGTGTACCATTACATTCAACACGCATCAACTTACGTTATGCCAAACTGTCAATTTATATGTAGTATTAATCAAATTCATCACGAGTATATTACGTTGTTTTGTTCGTTATTATTATATTTATTATTATCGCCCGATACTGCATTAACCTTTTAACCACTTATTCAGTATTAACGATTAGCTCATACTCATCTCTCGTAACAAATTTGTAAACAGTTCTAGATATACAGTAGAATCCCGATTATCCGGATCAATTAAAACCAGGGGTATTCCGGATAATCGAAAATCCAGATAATCGATTTCAAAGTCAAATAAAACAATAATCAATTTGTATTAACTTTTTTGTTATAGAAAGGGACATACATATATAAAAAAAAATCGAGTAGCCTATGTAATTTTAAATGTTGGTTGAAAATAATTTGTGATTAATCTTTGACGTAATGAATCACATTTTACAAGGTGGTAGGTCCCTCGTATGCGAAAGGCATCTGGGTTGGTACCACCGCTTTGTCTATTTCTGCCACCAAGCAACAGTGTGTAAGCACTGTTGTGTTTCGGTTTAAAGGATATTGAAGCCAGAGAAATTACTGGGCATTATGAAACTTAACATCTTATCTCAGATCTTATCTGAGATCTTAGATCTTATCTTATATCTTATCGAGCGCAGTTCAGCACCATGCAGTGCTTTGTAATTCAAAGTTCTGTGTGGTGTTGCTTCTGCTTATAGGTAGGCGTGGCTCTTACCATCAGGCGAGCGCCTTGCTCGTCTCGTCATTCAATAAAAAAAAACTTTTCATTGCGGCCAAGTCCCTGATACTTTGCTGGTGGGAGGATATTCATACCCGACCGGATAGCGACCACCGTACCCACCAGTGTTGGTGTTAAAACCTGCCATAGTGACCCACCTTGTGTGGGTCGCGTTCCAGGGGCAGCCAGTGTATATCCGGTTCTGCCGAGGGGCTTGCGACATGACTTGATGGTTGGTTGGGGCGGGTACAATGGTACATTCTTGTATTATTGTGCCTGTATCGGTCATCCGCCTGTCCCGTCGCAGGCCCCTCGATTTCCTCTTCGGAGAGGGAAGAAGCATTATATAGGCCGGCATGATTCTAGTGACCACCGATAAACTCATTGTTTGTCGGTGGTTTTTTGGACTGCACTACGCTTACCATCAGGTGTAGTGCAGTCACTTTGCCGTACTCGGATAAAAACGCTTCAGTTGTAATAACTGTATGGGATCCGATTTGTCCTGTCTTTCAAACCATTTAAAAGCGCTATTTAGAGCTCCAATAGCTTCACATACATCACCAGTTTCAGTCTCTTCTTCATCTTCTTTATCGTTACTTTTCAAATTATTGTTAATGAGTTCTTCATCAGTTAAAACGTGGAATTCAGGGCAGTCATTGAGAGATAACATTACTCTTTTTCGCTTAGACATTATAGATTTCTAACGCAAAACGTAAACATAAATGTAAAAATAATACAACCTATTAGTTGGATGCTATCAATTAAAATGAAATAATAGCAAACACTATCGCGCACACAAATGAGAGCAGCACCTACACGTCGGAGGAAGGAAAAAAAATCGTCGTAAAATGTCTCGTTGCGCTGTCAAATCATTTCTACGTCGGTAATTAGAGCCGTGAAGAATGAGTCCGGATAATCGGATATCCGGATAATCGATATCCGGATAATCGGGATTCTACTGTAATGAAAATAAAAATAGGTATGAATTTGTTACAAATATGTTAATGTGAATATTTATTTAATCAGTATTCTCTGGACTTTTGCTACCATTTTAGGTGTTTAAGAGGTGCAGATCTTACTGTCATTATAAATAGTATGACAAGATTCATGCAAAGGTGCAAAATAAAACACTATTTTTAACATTATATTTATTCATCTTCTATAATTAACACCGAATCCAGAAATTACGCTGGCGCAGATAGGTATATTTCTCTGATAGATGGCTCATCCCAGATATCATAAGTGTCATAGAATGGGTAGAGCAACTTATAGTACACCGGCCTACTAGGCAACTGCAGCTAGATTTGTCGATTGAACAATCGGTTACTGGAAAAATATATTTTGTTAAAAGATGTTCTTTTTTTGTAATAAATTAATACAAAATATCGGGGGATCTTGAATCGATCTTCATAAAAATCCCCGTGTCATAATCATCCTGTTCCATTAGGTAAATCTGTCACACTGCAAAGCTTTGGTATTATTTTCTAGTAGTTTGACCCTGGGTTCCGAAATATGTGTGTAAGACACATTCGTTTGTTGTAGATCGGTGATAACGACTGTTGAGACAAGACGAGGGCCTGGTAGCGATCCCAGTAGTACATTGTAATGTCATGTAATTGTGCCAGGTGTATGATACCGTGCTGTTTCCGCAGCACTTTCTATGCAAACAATATAGAGCCCTGTTTTGCCCTGATTTAATGTCCCATTGCCCGCGTCAGTGCGTCGCGTCGCGCAGATGGCAACTCGTAGCGGCACGACGCGGCGCGGCGCGGCCTTCTTTCGGCCCTGTGTGTGGATTTCGTCTGCATTGCGGCCTGATTACTATTACCTTGTGTTAGAGATTTTGTTCGTTCTTGTTGAGTTATTGTAATAATATAGCACATAGCTAACTTCAAATTACGATCAGTTCTATGTATGGTCAAATTATAACTACTTAATATGTCTTATAATGATAAGAAAATGGTGAGCCGGTACATAATACTACAACCACCATAGCCACAGAGTGAACCCGTGATAGTGAACACAGATACATGGACAATAGAACAACACCACTATTTACGTTTAAATGTCCAGAGCTCGAACAGCGTCACTGATTGCAGTAGATACAAGTATAAAAGGTGGTAGGTCTCTCGTATGCGAGAGGCCGTCTGAGTTGGTACCACCGCTTTGTCTATTTCTGCCAGCAAGTAACGGTGGGTAAGCACTGTTGTGTTTCGGCTTAAAGGACATTGAAGCCAGTGAAATTACTGGGCATTATGAGACTTAACATCTTAGGTCTCGGAGTGACGAGCACAGTTAAGTGCCATGCAATGCTTTGTAATTCAAAGTTCTGTGTGCTGTTGCTTCTGTTTATGGGTAGGCGTGACGCTTACCAACAGGCGAACGCCTTACTCGTCTCGTCCTTCATTCAAATAAAAAAAAATACAATCCTCATGCTACGTATAAAGCGCCAGATGGAATGTGGGCCCTTTTCAATATGTCAAATTATTTAATTGGAACAATTCTACATAACCAATTTCAGGCCCAGAGACACGTGTGACGCGACTGGACAATCCGAGTCCGACGTGCTGGCGTCCTTCCCTGGCCCACACATTTGCCGTATAATAAAACGTCTAATATTAAAATCGGCGCCACCCACGCACCAATAAATAGTATAAATAATATAAAATCCTAGTGAAGCGAGATGAAATATGTGTCAATGTGTCTTGGAAGCGTCGCAAAACTAGGTTATTAGGAGCGGCGAGTGGTGCGTCGCGTCCACGGTCGCGTCTAGTGCGCGTCGCAACACACACACACACACACACACACAGACACAACACGTCGCGGTGTCGCGGTGTCTCCGTGTCTCGGTCCTGTGTCTGCACTCTGCGCTTTGCGGACTGTAGAATACTCGGTGTTTATTCGATTCCTTCTAGAGAATGCTGTGTTTTTCCGATTAGCTATATTTTTATTAAACGACAAACAGAGATTAGTAAAACTAGAACTTTCTTCTTTGTTGGATACGTTATACATTATTAAAGCTTTTGCTTTCTACGTAACACATTATCTATGCAATCAGAAAAGCGGACCAGGTAAAAAATATGTATTAATAAGAAAATAAATTAATTACGTAATATATTAAAATTTAAATGCATCATCGTCATTGTACAGTTCGGTATATTTACCTACAAACAATGCTATAGACGAACGCTTTGCTTATAAAGTTATGTCTGACGCGAATTTAAACTTATGTGAAAACAAACCAAATAGTACATAGTTGCGTTATAACGCGAACTTGTCGAACGGCATGCCGAGCCGCCGCCGCGCCGCGCCGCGCCGCACCGCGCCGCACCGCGCCGCACCGCGCCGCACCGCGCCGCACCGCCCGGGCCTCATCAAGTAGTTTAGTGGCTGCGTACTTAGATTCAGACACTGGTGATCTCCTGAGCTCACAGACTCATTTTATGAACCACCACGACACAAAGAAACTTACATTGAGTATAACAAGTATATAGATTAGCCATTACAATATATTTTAAAAGGAGATTATCACTACTCAGTTTTATACGTAATTAAAAGTGTATATGAAAAATGATATTTTTTTGGCATTTATTATCGTTAATATTAATATGTTTTTTGTTAGAATAATAAAAGTGAGTGTATTGAGTTGTATCAATTCGATAAATGAGACAGGTGTTGCGCGAGACTGGAATCTGCGCCCGATACGCGAATCGTGTTCAGCTCGCCACATACCACATCATAGGACAGAAAGAATCTCGGCGAAACAACAGTGCACTAGTTGCACTAAACGTGGGGGTGGACAATCTGTATTCACAACTCCTCCCTAACTCTGATTATTTTACGGAACAAACAGCCAGTCGCGCCACAGTCGATCCTTGTTTACAGGAGTTACGGTGGCGGGTGTGTGGATAGTAGACTCTACAATTACAACTACAAAACTCTAACAAATATACAACTAATAAACTCTTGAACGTTACATTAAATAACTATAGTACATAACACGTTTAACCTACTAGAGAAGAAGTGTAATATGTTTTTGCGCCTCCGTGGCTCAGTGGGCGAGTAGGTGTCAGTTAGCCGTGGGTTCGATTCCCGGACTGAGACAAATGTTTATGTGATGTACAGATTTTTGTTTATTACGATTATTATTATGCTTACATATCTTCGGTTTACCGCAAGAACTCATCAACTAACAAATCCGCAACTGTAAATTTAGCCACTTTTAGATTTAGTTATATTGCTTTCTCTACGTCTTCTTAGATATGATTATGTTAAAGAAAAAGTTTAATATTTATCGGAATATTTATAGCGAAAACAATATAACTAAATATAAAAGTGGCTTAATTCATAGTTTTGTATTTGTCAGTTAATGAGTTCTTGCAGTAAGCGGACGATATACTGAATTGTAACATGTTTAATTATGTGGACGCAGGGGTGTGGGTGTCGCGGTGTAAGTACGTGCACGTGCAGTTGCATGTGTGCGAGTGCAGCGTAGCGATACAGCGGCGACACAGCGACGACACGGCGGCGACACTGTGGCGACACTGTGGCGACGCAGCGCGGCATGGAGCGCAGCTGAGGCACCACCACGCCACGACACAACGCACGAAAAATGCGCTGGATATTCCCCGTCCCAGGTACCCACTACTCACTACTCTGACTAACTACACACTACGTACCAACCGCTGAGTTACCCTTGCTCACTAGTTAGCCCGCCGAAAACAACCATTATCGCTACTCGCTAGAGCTTATACTTATGGGACTCTTATGGAACTTTCTGAATAACTTGAAAGCTAAATAAGGTTTTGCTCTACCGCTTAGAGTATTATATACAGAAGTACTATAATCATCTTGGTGTATAAACAAGTATTGCTGCAAAAAGGTATGATTGTTCGGGATCGCCCTTAAATGAGTTTAACGGTTCTTATAGAATATTTACGGAAAATTGTTGTATGGCGCAATTTTCACGTTCAGTAAGCTCGGATAACAGCAGGCCGATAGCAAGGTTGGAAGCTGACGACCATCCTGAAGCTGAGTGAGTAACGCACTTTTAATGAGCCGACATCAGCGGACACCAGACAGCTGTGACAGACAGCAATGACGACACCGGATGTTTCACTACAAACACTCATAAAGCTAGTTTATGCGACGTTCGAGCGTGCCTGTGTAGTGTGTGGACTCACAGAGAAATCAAACTGTACCAATAAATAATGTTGCAAACTCGCTCCTCATCACTTGTTAATCGTCCGATGTAACTATGCTTATTGGCGACAGTTACTTATTAATCATTTTAACACGTTCATGTTAAGGCTACAAAAAATGGTACTTCGGTAATACTAATAAATGTAATGAAGTATACAGAAATAAAAGCCGAATATATGAGTCGCCGAACGAAGTGCACACGCGGGGATGCTCATTGCCATGTAGAAACTGTCGTCTGGCAGTTACTGTACATATATATGTATAGGTATCAATACATACATAGACTTACGCCTGTTACCCATAGGGGTAGGCAGAGACAACGGATTTCCACTTGCCACGATCCTAAAATAATAATATCAATATATATTGTACCAAAATCCATCAAAAACATAGAGTCATGTCACGGAGTAGGGACTATAGTGGCAGAAGATCCCACTGCACTGGATATGGGTGCTCATTGCTCTCAAACTGGTGGCTGGCGCGGTGTCAGGAGACGTTGTGCGCTAAGCATACCAACCATAACCATATTATCACAGTTTCAATTCTATGGGCCCAAGTCGCTGATAAAACTATACTGTGATGAAATAAATAATTCAAGTAAAAGAATTAATATAATAGTAAAGTATTGTAAAAAAGTGTCGTGTAATAAATGCCGTAATAATAATATAATTTATCGATAACGGTGGTGACGTGAATAGTTTGGTGCGCGCGTCCCACTTTCGCGCCGTTTATAAAATTATATTAATATGAAGTAACAGAAACTTCTAATTTTACTTCCATCAATAAGCGCTACTAGTCGCGCCCGGTGGTGCCTGGCTTGAATGAATCTTTTACCTGCTTATTTCTACTCGACCGAAATGCAATGTAGTCCTACTTCCATACTTTCCACACACTGGAACGACAAAGTGACTGCATAGAACATCTAGATTATAAACGTACAGCGCAATCCTTATGAAATGTAGACTAACTAGGACCTTGCACGGTCGCCAGAATTATGTCAGCTTGGATTTGCGCCGGCTGACTCCGGAACAAACGAACGTGGTAGGTTTTACAATGTCAAACTACATTGCGATCGCCAGTCAGCAGTCAGTCCTTACAGATATGTAGTATAACTATAGAAAAACGATGGTTTCAGTTTATCATGTTGGAAAATACATGAAAAATCTAAAGGATTGGTATCGATGCGCGCGACGCAGAAGTGCGCTTTGACGTCACCGAGATTTGTCCCGCGTCGCAGCTCCAGCGCAGAAAAAGATAAATAGCGCAGCTCGTGGCGGCTGGCAACTGGAATGATGATGAGAAGTGTCGCTGTCCCGAAATACTCGTTATGGCGGCGCGATGGTGACGCGCAAGTGACGCCAGTGAAGACCTTGCAAACGCCACGCGCCGCGCCACGCCACGCCGCGCTTTGTTGGTCATTATTCACATGAACGCGACATCGCGCGGCGCCCGTCTGGACACATAATATTAAGTATTGTTCAAAGACTTTAATGTATACTGTCTTTGGTGTTGTTATAAAAAGTATGTATTAGATAAAGAGCTGCGAACATGAAAGTAAAGGTATGACTATGAAAAGTATACACTTAATTGAGCGACAGCCTTTGTAGTGTGAACACACGCGCCAATCGGATACTCATAATAAGTAAAAAAAGACTTAAGATACAATACAGTGGGCAAGTGAGTCGCCATTTTATTCATCTTATTCATATTTTGGTCACGAAATCGGAATTCCGCAAACAAAACTAATAGCGGGATTACAAATATAAATATAGTCCATTTATTTTCAAAAATTAAGGGATCTTTAAAGGCTACACGTATGTGCCAAGGGAAAGCGCAAGTTGAAGTTAACACGTAACAGGAGGAGACATCGTTTATTAATGTCTGTCTGTTTGTCCGCAGTGCTCCTCATGTCTTGGTTCGGCGTGGAACAAGTAAAGGCTAACTCGTGCATCCGGACCGGTAATGTCACTCGATAACTTGCGCTCGCTCGCAATGTGTATGTCACTGTCACTGTCACTCGATACATCTCGATATCCGTGTGTAGATGTTACCACCGCGCCGTCATATCGATACACAGCGTCGCGTCACTACCAACCATCATTTATGTATTGATGTATATTATATCGCATAATACACTGGTTTAATAGCCATTTGTGTATGTGAATTACATTAGAGCTCCAATATACATACATAGTATTATAAATATTGATCGCCGAGACAGGACATCACATGAAGAGAAGTGATGGCTGTGCTGTAAGAGAAGTGATGAGACGTTATTATACACTGCATGCCACCTGCGGCGACTGGCCAGTGTGAGCGTGACGCGCTACTTCGCAGCGCAGTGTATCGGTACTGTCGGTCCGTCGTGTTTGTTAATGTTACTTAATGTTGAGTGTACGGGAATGTATGTTGTTAATGAATGACTATATATCGACAGTGACACACCACGCAACTCTTACGCCCACTACTGACCACTGACGGTCGGCGGTCCAGTTCGTGTATATACATGAGATGATAGCGCGAGCGTTAGAAGGAAGCGCGTAGTGTGTCACTCCGCGATATGCATGTACTTACCACTAGACGAATAGATCCTTTAAAATACGGACGAATGTGACGACACTCGTAATTCGAGCATCGATTCCTGTGAATAACTGAGGTTTTCAGAATACAGAATACAGAAATGTTATCACTAGACTAACCACCGGATATGTTTACTAAAATCCGCATTGGTTTTTATTTGCTAGTTCTCAAAAACCCAGTCTAGACTCGCGTACCCCGTGAGTCGTGCTCGACTGCCGACTGCCGACTGCCGACTGTTCAGTTATTTACAGGATTTATTTGGACTCTTCTAGTCAACTGTGTGTAGTTTTTCATTTGTCTCTAATTTTTCTTTTGACGGAAGCACTTGACAGTACTGGTGTACACAAAACAATAGAATACCTCTATACTCAGTACCGTTACTTAGCTGGGAAACATTAAGAAGTGTTTAGCATTTCAGATAGCGTGTACGATATTATATTAATGTCATCTCCATAGCATTACATTAACCCTCCGCAGAAAACAACCATTTGGGAAGTATGGATTTGTAATCAACGGCTATCACTGTTATAACCAATCACTGTTCGTATTTATACGATACGCAAATAATTACTCAAGCTGAAATGGCAGTAGACGAGAGGTGAGACACCACTCGCCACTGCACCGCCACCAGTACATGCCACCAGTACATGCCACCAGTACATGCCACCGGTACATGCCACCGGTACATGCCACCAGTACAGTCTGCGTGCTCCCGTCGGGCCGCGCTCGTCGCGGCGCGATCCAATTTTTTACTAATTAAAGCATGGATTTTCAGCATTATGGGCTATATCTCTCAGCCCTCTTGTTGAGGCAGAATGCCAGAGTAAGTAATATTGTGTTTCTCTATGTGTTCACGATCGCTTATAGCCGAGGTTCGATCATGTCACTCGAGTAGTTAGCTAGTAGATCACTAGTGGTGTGCACTCGCTACGCGCCAGTGCTTCGGTCAAATGCGACCTCCGTGACGTCACTCTTACTACACACTAGTGACGTCGCACGGTCGGGACACACCGCGCCGCGCCGCGCCGCGCCGCCCGCCAACGCGATAACATCCACCTTCTTTTTAAAATTATTGTCAAAATCTAAAAGGTGTCATAGGCTGGGTTTTTATCATACAAATAGATCTATTTCCATTTGTTCATAAGTAATACATCGTAGTTCGTACAAAAGTATAAATCTAGATTTACAGCTTCCCACCGGGGGCAAGTTTGGGATATTCCGCACTGGTTGTTTATGGTCCATGTCGGTCGCTTAGTTCGCTTTCGCTTGATGATACGGCGTGGTTGCGGCATCGGTTGTGATTGCGTGGAGTCGTGGCCCACGTCGCGCTACTTTGGCCCAGATCATTACTTAGGTTAGGTGGAACCTTCCCCCGAATCGTCTCCGCTTGGTACTCCTCTTACGCGTGCAAATCGGAGCTTTTTGTTTGGTCATGCCTCGCTCCGTTCCCTCCCCTCTCGCCTGGTTTGTATCGCCATATACATATTGTTAATTTTTGGACAAGACCAGTTGCTTGCATTATCATGAAATAAAATAATTGCGACGACAAACGATCGTGCACGTTCGACAGCTTCATTCAATTCATTTGCGAGCAGTTGTGTTTGTCATCCGATGTCATTTCAACAGGACGAGACGATATGTACCTAAGTCATTTGCATACGCGACTTTTTTTGTTGTTTATGTTTAAGGAAACATTAAATGTATGAATACGTAGTGTTGTGTATCACGCGGAAATATTCTAGTACTTATGTAAACATTCAGATAGTATAATGTGTTGTGATGTGTACACTCCACCCAACGATACGACACACAACACACGACACGCCACACGCCTCACGGAAATCTCACTCACTGTACACAAGTAACAGCAAGCTGTCGCCACTATACATCGGTTTTCTGTGAGTCAGCGGTCAGTGATGGCTCGGCCGAGCCGACCCCTTCACGCTGTTGACTATACTACATTTACGAAGTGTATGTTTTTGGAGCGTTATCTCAGTGGAACGCACCGGGCCGTGTCTGCGCAGCGAGGTCCGCGTCATACACCATCAAAATGAACACAGCCATGTGGAAGAATCATATCTCTGTCGTAGGATCCCACTTAGCGTCAGATGAGTTGCGCGACCAAGCATATACCCACCTGTGTTTTTGACAAAAAGCGTTGAAGTTTGTAGGTTAGGGGGTAGGTACCTATCTACAAATCAATATGGCCACTTAGCAGAAGTGTTACAAGGACGCGCTCGCGTGCCGCTGGACCGACCTTAATATTATATGCATGCGGCCCAAGGTTTTAAACCGTAATTTTTCTTATAATTTAATGCAATTTGAACATAAGCAAAAAAAAATCGGCTTCACTGTGAACGTAATTGAACGGTTCGTACACACCGTGATCTCGGGACAGAGCGCGCTCCAAACAAGTACATTTTGAACGGGAAATTGGAATGTACCATTCCATAACTGTGACATGGACAGAGAAGATTATTAGAGGAGCGAGGGCTGTCTTGAGACTGTTCTAACTTTACTTATAATAACAATTATTATCATTATAAACAACATTAGCATATAATATTAAACCTGATCATATTTAACAAAATGTTATGTACATATATTTTCATGTTCTTCACAATCGATTGAGAGCACATTACACAGTATACAATACACAGAACACTAACAAGTTCGCTTCATGCGCATCTCTACTTGCACCTGACAAACTCACAACTCATAACACACAACACACAACCCCGCACGATACTCGGTGCAGTGCAACCACCTTTTCCACCTCACATGGCCACGACTAACTTCACTAACTTGAGGGTAATTCGTGGGTAACAACTCGTTTCACCAACAGCTTAGTTGCCCGTACTCGTGGTGGTACATTGTTTGTTTGATTTTATTTACCACTACTAATACTACCGCGAAATCGAAGTCGTAAAACGTAAACTTTAGTTATATCTGGCTATGAAACAGATTTTTCGGTTAAATGATTTATTTAGGGACCACAAACTCGGATTTGTTGAGCGCGTGCCTGTTGTTGTTTGGAACGGTACTATGCTACAAATATCCAGAAAGTTGAATTTCGAACGCACCACCCAACTTAGAAACGTAAAGTAAATATATTTATTTCTAAATTTTAAAGTGGCTTCATCAATAAATAATATTTGTGACTTCAATTTCTTATGTTTATTTTCTTAAAAATAAACTCGTCGTATATTTATAACAAAATATGATTATCAGCCACGCCGCGTTAAAAATATGCTTTAGAAATCATTTATCCACATATATACAGGTGGTAGCACTATACAGGTGCAGTAAAAATAGTAATATATGCTAGCTCAATAAATGTTTCAAACACCGCGGAGCCCGCTCCACCAGTCCGAGTCATCAGTCTGAGTGTGTTGGTGAAAACGGTCCTGAGTCGTTCGGTGTTGTGGTGAGCATCGAGGGAAGAATGAGGAATGTAATGATTAGTGTAAGTACACCAACAGTGTACAGGTACAGTGTACAGTGAGTGCGTGATGTGTGTAGCTCGCACGATCTACTGCTACGAGTGCGACAGCTGGACGGACGCGAGATGCAAGGACCCGTTCAACTACACGGCGCTGCCTCGCGACCAGCCGCCGCTGCAGACGTGCAACGGGTGCTGCGTCAAGATGGTGCGCTACTCTAAGAGCCGTGAGTGTGCACTGTGCTCGTGATGCGATGCCCCGCTCTCCCCTATTACACACGCCTTTACCACATCATATATGTACGCGTGTTTGCCTCACTGTCTCACTACGAGTCAAATAAAACCACTTAGGTATGTATTTTTTATATAGCTGTCCGGCCAACGATCATTTGCGTCCCCTAATGGTAAGTGTGTGATTTCCACAGTCTATAGAGCCGACAAAACCTCGGCCATTATTCTCCATGACCGTATGATTCGAAACGAGCCCGCGTTACGTTGACTTCAAGAATTCGGCATTGAGTGGTATTCGATTTTCTGTGAGAAAGTGATGTGAGATAAATAATAATATCGGTCGAGTCGGCTCGTGTACGATGTACAGACACTCTACACCGGGGCTCCAGCACTTACAAAATGTAAATTAGCATTGGCATCACTCAAAATAACCTCCGTCCACCTTGTCAGTTGAACAGAAAGTGTTCTCCTTTACCTTATCTAACAAAAATGAAAACCGACCCGGACCCGGAAAAACGGACCCGTAGGTACGGATTCTACAACATTGTCATTATTCATATTAATTGGTTTGTGTGTATGTTACAGCGTACGAGGTGGTGCGTCGCACGTGCACGTCGCAGCTGCAGATCAACCTGTTCATGGTGGACCACGTGTGCATGATGGAAAGTACTGGCACGGGCCACATGTGTTTCTGCGAGGAGGACATGTGTAACGGTGCGGCGCCGCTGGGCGGGACGGCCGTGGGCGCGCTGGTGACCGCCGCCGCCGCCGTCGCCACCGCCGCCGCTGCATGCGCATGCATGAGGTGAAGCACGCACCGCCTCCCGGCCCATGCGACTTTATCGACACACACGGACACATGTCACACGTGCCGACGACATCACTACACATGTGTACTGCCATCCACACACCACCACACTGGCCATAGATAAATATTCGATGAAATGCATCCCGCGTCACACGTGTGGTGCATTAGTCGATGTCGATGGCGAGTGTAGTCCGTGTCGATGAGCGGGCGCGCGTGCTCGATAAGTCGATCGGCTCAGTGTACTAACCCTAGTTTTTATTCTTCGTCCAACGTAGAGGTAGTTTTTCTCTAAGTGCTTAGTTTTCACAAGCAACGGCTTTGGATTCGAGCTCATCATACACGTTGAACGGAGATATTATTAGGAACTGTTCGAGAGGGCAGCGCAGACGATGTGGACGGTTGTGTTCATATTGAGCCCAAGACATGCTAACCAGGCGTCAGGCGTCAGGCGCTCATCTCAAGATGTTTATTAGTAAAGCTCCTATTATGCGGACTGCACGAAGTCATCTGCAGTCAGGTTAATTCAGTTCAGGATTAATTACAGTTTGTTGCCTTTGAGCATGTCAACGGCATTCTTGTAGTCTATTGATAGGGTTGGCCGCAAGGGTTGTGATTTGTTACGAGAGCTAAATACATTTGAAAACCAATGTATTGCTCAAAATATCTCTATCTAATATCTCTTATATAATAATGATTTGTTATATTTTTAAAGCAATAAGTTGAAGACGCCATATTGTCTGCGCTGTCAAGTCGGATATTATGTCAGTTATGACATTTGACAGATCGCTTTTGTCAAAACATATTTTGATATAGTTAAAATTTTCCTGTCTGTACTGTCTACACTGCAACCGAATGTAACTACTTCTACAGCACAACAACGATTAACTGTTGTGTAGCTCCTACAGCTTTTAAATGCTTTTATCTAAAGTCTAATTACAGACGAGCAGTTCTATTTCAATATAAATGCAATTCTCGCATCTATTCCTCCCAGTTTTTGTTACGGGGTGTCGATTGCGATACTATACCGCTTCCGGTGCTACAGATGGACAAGAAAATTATTAACCATTTGGTAATGTTATCGCTTAGACAAAGAGAAGCTTACAATGTCTAAACTAAGCACGTTTCATCAAACAGTTTATCATTTAAGTGAGGCGGTGTATCGACAAACAGCACGCGCTGCACTCGACACGGCGCGCGGACTAGCTCTCAGCTCGGGGTCAATGTGTTCCTCGACGTTTCACAAGTCGTTGTATTCTTGCATATTATGAACAACAACTAATGCCACGACCGCGACCGCGACCGTGCGGGTTGGTAGTTATGAATTACGATAATTAATTATGATATTGAATTTGAATTTATTCGATGACAATACGGTCGCAGTTATTGTCGTCCAAAACGCGACACGTGACGTGTACTGTTTGACGAACACTACTCTTCGCTACTAAGTAACAATCATAATTATGTTTCAAATAGCATGTAAATAATGCTCAGTTTTAGTGATGTGACTAGACTATCGATATTTAACATTAATCGACGGAATTATCCGCTTTGGATTGCTTCAGATTTCGACCAAGTTGATAGACGCACTTTAATTAAAATGGGGCACTTATAGATAAACAAAACAAACAGATAGATAGGTGTACAAACAGCGTGCGTGTCATACATGTCACGTTCCAGCTTATGTGTTTCAACTCGTAATCTGGTTCGTATCGACTTCCATGATTTTAAAAAGTTTTTGTTATCTCTTTCCGGTCATTTAAAAAAATATTGTATTATGACAACTGAATTCCGTTCAAATATAATAGAATACTAATGGTGTAAGTAAATCGTGTCAGGCCCCGTGGTCACCACTCACCACACGCCCGGTGAGAGCCTCGGGATAGATTGTAAAAGAGTTCCTATAGTTAGCAGACATGACTTGGCACGCAATATTTCTTTCTTCCTCTCTCTCTCTCTATATATATATCTCTATCTCTCTTTCGATAGTTATCCCTTAGGAGGTGAAGTTATAACGAGTGAAAATAGTTTAATGATGCTAGTTTGTAGAGCGATAAAAATAATGGATTTTGTTAGAATATTATAAATATATAGGGTATATAATTGAATGAAATAAACACCAAATAAATATAATTGTTAAGTTTAACGCTTAGAGTTTGATATGGAACTTGAGTTCGGATTTGTTTTATAGTATACAAAGTTTAGGCGTGTGATTTAGCATAGTTGACAGTCCGCGTCGAGTATCGAGTGTCGATAGATAAGTGGCGCCGCGCAGCGCGGTGTAACAGACGGCGCGGCGGCACAACACTAGCGCCATAGCCATAGAGCGCGGTGACGACGCGACCGGAACGAGTCGGTATTTTTAATATTAAAGTATATAATATGAAGCAATAGACCATAGGCGATATATTTTCAATAACAATTTATAACGCGTCGAGGGTAGCGGTGCGGTACGGCGGTGAGGTGCGGTGAGGCGCGGTGCGGCGCGGTGAGACACTACTCTACGCTACTCAGTATTCTCATGTTTGATTTATTTCGAATGAAAATTATTTTATTATTTATTTATTTAAACAAATAATGATAAATTTTGTTCAAATATTTTATTACTATTAACCAGCACCGCACACCGTTGTGTTGTTTGTATATATGTCCCAGATACATTGTTCAAGTTAGTTATTTCAATTTCATGATAAAGAAGTAAACTTTATCGATATTGATGTTTTGTGCATCCAGTTAGTGTGAACCACAGAGTACATTATTATATAACTGAAAGTGTGAACGCAAGCGCGGCTGCGGCTGGTCGTCACTCGTCCCTCGGTTCAGTGGGCACTGATGTTCTCAAATAATCTTTGTTTAGTGTAGAAATAACGTAGAGTTGCCGCAGTGTTGCCGTGGCTCCGTGATCTGTCCGCACCGCCCCATCGCCCCACCGTCTCTCTGTCCCACCGCCCCACCGCCCCACCGCTCCACTACGGGTCCGACAGGCGCGGCGGATAGCGTGGGATCATCCCCATCGCATGCTCCCATTCGTAGCGTAGGACCGAGCATGTTCACTAGCGGTACCAGGTACCCAGTACCCACTGCCGACACACCCACTCACACATTGAGTTAGCTGTCATCTGTGTCGTATGTGATTCGTGTCTCCATAGTCCACTACCCGTTAAGGAAAGAGATCGTCTTATATTTATGTATATTATTAAAGGCAACCCACCGGTCATCGCGCCTCTGCTTACGACGCTGTAAGTAATCGCATTACTTACATGTCGTGATCGTGACTACACTCTTGACCGTACACTCGCATGTGATAGCTAACTCAAACCAGTTATGATAAATAGAGAGTTTTTATTATATATAAATGCTGTTGATAAGACTTAACTAATAACGTTTTACCTTGATCGCTTTAATTTAATATCTAACTAGAATTAAGAATGCTCTGTAGTGTCCAATTGTACATTTAAATGAAAGCGAGTTTGTGTGGCGCAACGGTGCCGGGCGCGGCGGGGGTCCGGGAGTCCACACTCGGGACACAAAGTAGAGACTGAACAGACTAACCGGACCGTCCACCGATCGAGCAGGCCCGGCGGTCACACCGCTCCGCCGCGCCGCCCGCCCGACATTATTTACATGAACAATTGAACACGCGATTAAGATTAAAGTTTCTTCTTTCTCCACGTTTCTAATCTCTCGCATATCACGCATTATAGAAGGATCTACTGGTAGCCGCTCAGTTAACGATCTTATAGTCAATTAGTAATTAGTGACGTGTCCCGCGCACACGCCGCGCCGCGCCGCGCCGCCCGCGCCCGCGTCCCGTCACTAGCGTGCGGCGGCGCGGGGCGGAGCGGCGCGGGGCGGGGGCGGGGCGGGGCGGCGCGGCGCGGCGTCAACACGTCGCAGCTTCGATGACTTGTGTACTGCGTGCGCATCTCAACACGGGGTCGCGCTGCTCCGAGACCGGATTATACCATACATTATATGTGGTGTAATATACCTACATAAGTAGTCACATTCGGTCTCGGATCAACGTTCCGTACTGTGACGGGCTCGAGGTTGAAACATTTTCAAAAGCATGTATTAAATAACTGATACTGTTGTTTGCGACAAATTTGCCGCCAAGCGCCGTGACTCATGAGGGACGCGACACGCGACCAGCGACCGCCCTGTTTCAACTGTAATAATTGCCTGTTGAATAACGCCCACTCTGATAACAATCATTATCCTCAATTAGTCTGCGCAGTAAGATTGTCGCATACAAACATAGTTTTGCACTTTTTTCCAAATTTCACTAAAAAGCTGATGGCTTTGCGAATTTAATGAATTGGCCTCCGTTCAAGTCCTGTACTCGGTGACGAGCGACAAGCGAACGACATTATATACAGTAAAGTATAATGCATTAAATATATACGACAATTACTGTCGGATACATTCCCTCTCCGTACCTCAGTACGTGGAGCGTTGAGCAGCTGATGATGAGATAATGTCGTCTGCTTGTCTGTCACCAATTGAAACACACTGTGGCCCGTTTGACAAACTTTTCTCATTTCACACGTCCGCGTGTGTTACTCGACCATATCACGTGTTGTGAAACTTTTTGCCTTTGATCGAATCGACACGATGTGAAGTGTCAACGGCAGAAAGTGCAGCTCAAACGATTGGCAATATGTTATAATAATATAATATAGCTTACCTACGACATATTATATATGTGAAATACAAACGTACCTGTTATATAAATGTTCAATATAATGATTTATAATGTGAGACGCGAGTACGGTCGGAGCGTGTTCGAACACTTATATAGGTAAAATATAGTAGATATTACTATTATTACAATTTTTTTGTGATAGGCTTTGCCATAACTGACAACAAACATAAAACAAAATTAAACAAAAAAACTTTTTAAATACTATACAATAAGTATATTATGTTAATATTAGAAATAACAGCAGTGTCTTATATACTGTGTGTACGTGGTGGAAACTAAACGCCTCTGAAAACTAAAACAGCCGGGTGGTGGTGACAAACACGATACCACTAAAAATCGCCAAATAAGTGTTATAAGTCAAGCTTGGGGTCAAGCGACCGCGCATGCGTCGGCTGATATTTAACCAACGTGGTGTTATATTGCTCTATTTATGAAAAAAATGTTCTACAATACAGAATAGGTACATTTATTTCGCGATTTTTTTATCTGCTCTATCAAATATACTGGATTTATGAGCAACACTTCCGAAATCGAAATGATAATACACTGCTTTACCAAAAACAGCAAACCCTATTCTTTTGGTGTTTACTTGTCATTTTGGACATTTGATTTTGAGTAAACCCGCAATGTTACGCGTCAATCGGGGTCAATGAGCAGGCGGTTCGATGTCAATTGCACCGCTTGCTCGCGACCGTTAACCCCGAGCGCCAATTGCCTTTGTATTAGTTATACATTACGTTATTACTAAAAATACGATTTTAAGTATTATATTTGAATAAAAGGTTATTGTATTTAACATTTTGCGATTATTTAGTGGCATTGTGTCTGCAAGCACCGGCTCTACCATATGTTCTCGTTTTATTACACCCGGTATAGTATACATATTATATCTGTTGTTTATAACATGTATGCGTGGAAAACCATTATTTTTCACAAATATCATTTTCATTCTAATGTACCAATGTATCAATAAAACAAATCAGTTTCAAAATCCGAAGAAAACATGAACGTTGAAGTCGATTAGCACTGTTCAGAAGCGCGCCCCAACTCGAACCATTAGCGTGAACACCGACCGACACCGTCGCCACAGAATGTGTCCTGACACGCCACAACACAATCATGTATTGTACCTTACCACGTACGCGCTTCATACAGTGTTGCAACTGTTGCACGTATACAACAAACATGCTGACTGGTGAAATATTGCGCATCACATGTCCTGGCTCGTGGCTTATGACTGATGAGTCTGCCCACCAAGGGTTCATTGTTTCTACCAAACATATTATACTGTATCATTACCTATATAAATGTTTCGGAATCGCTGCGATCGCTTCTGCGTATATAACAAAGTTTGAATATGTTTAATAAATTACATTGACATAGTGTACCGCGATACATCGGCTGTCTTCATCGTGTAATGTTGTCGCCCTGGCGGCGGACTGAGACCAATGCCCGCCAACACACCTTCTTTTACAATTACCCAAACCTACCCGATAGAATTCATTGAAGAAAATAGTCTTAGAAATGTCTGGTAAAGCCTGAAAGGTGAAACTTTTTTTTTTAATATGAATGATGAATGAAAATGGCCGTTGCGGCTAATGGCTAACGGCATGTTCACAGTCCGCCAAGGACACTAGTGACGATGAAAACAAACTCGTAAGCTAGATAGGACAATAAGGAAGGGGCAGTATTATTGTTCTATTGTACTAATTGTGTTTAGCTTCAAATTAAGTGGACAGCGTTTATTTTTGTCAATCAAAGTGCCATAATTATAGAGATATTGTTATAATATATTTGTTTTATTATGCTTAACCCGACCTATGGCTCGTAGCAGACTACAGGCAGCAGAGTGCAGGCAAAGTAGTGACACGCGAGTCGCGACATAATGCCTACGTAGTACGTACCCTGCATACTATTGCTCCGAACTCTCTGCTCTCGATATTAAGTCGCTGTATAACTTCTAGCCTTTGTCCGCCCGCGTAGCGGTTTTGGTAGGTAGTTGAAAACGTTATTTTATGTACTTACTATGTATTCTCCCAGAAAGTAGGACTGTGTAGCATGCATAACGCAGTAAATGAATTTAAACACAATGTACAGGATATTATATTTACGTTGGTAGACGAACACTTTATATTCCGTTACCAACCGACTCACTGCTGACAACAAACATTCCGTTTTTTTTTGTTTATCTGGCTCGGCAAAATGAATACACTGGACCTAATGTACAATGGAGTCCAAACATAATGTCGACTGGGTTCCTTTGGTACATTGGGTTCCTTGTTAGAGTTCGAGGGCGTACGTACTTACCGATAATTACCCACTTGAGACTCGAGTTAACCATTAGTTTATCAGTTAAAGCGTCTCGCGCTTACAGAGAGCCACATAATACTACCTATACTACCTACTCTAATACAAAATGTGGAACCTAAGTATGTGTACGGTGGTGATCTCTGGCAACAGCACGCCATGTCATGTCTGGTGTTGGAGCTTAAGCTTTATCACAGAGGGTTACGAGAATATAACTTCTCTACCCTTTGACCGAAATTAGCGAAAAGCGAGAATTTTCTGAGAATCGAAAGCGGGCATATCGCGCGGCGCTAGAGCGGCGTAGTGTTGTGCTATGAGAAATTAGTGTCTGTTCGCGAACGAAATTGATGTGAATATGATATTTTCCATATAAAAAATCATTGAAATAATTTGCTCCACCACGTTGGCAGGCATTTTTGAAAATACACAACACTACGTCAAATGTCAATGCAGACGCGCAGGCGCCGCTCGACTGACGCGCGCCGCTCGTATGTCGCTCCTCGCGCCCGCGCCGCGTCGCTGCCTTCGAGGCCAGCTCCATTTAAATCTATTGCCCCAACCACACTCTCGACGAGGCTACACGAGGGAACGCGAGTGCGAGAGTGAGGACGGTGCGCTCGTGTCCCCTCGTCGTCCCTCGCCTCGCCTCGCTCCGCCTCCGCTTCGTGTCGGTTTTTCGGACGCGAGTCAAAGGACGCGAGGAGGCGAGGGGAGGCAATCAACCACACTCTCGCGATCGCTCACTTACTTGTTGACTGCTGCATAGAGAGGACGCATGTAATTTTTTATTAGGGTGGAATGGAGTAACGATTTGTACACCGCTTTTATCAATAATTTGGAAACCAATCTTTTATCAATAATTTTTACGAGTGGTAGAGCCGCGCTGTAGACAGTTTTGTCTACAGCATGAATGGGCCTGCTCGACCGGGTCGTTACCACTGTCTCACAGAAAACCGACGTAAAGTAGCGGCTTGCTGCTGCGTTTCGTACGGTGAGTGAGATATCCGGAGGCCCAAATCCCCCTCCTCTTCCCAATCCCTAATTATCCCTTTCCTTTAAGGTCGGCAACGCGTCCATGATTCTGCTGGTATTGTGGACTTTGTGATTGTGATTGCGGTGGAGATCACTTACCATCAGGTGACCCACTTGCTCGTTTGCCGGCCTACGCTATAAAAAAAAAAACCCTATCACAAGGATAAAAATAAAGTAAATGACGCGTGGGATCACCTTCTTCGTTTTGGCTTTCTTTTTTTAGTTAGGTGATATAAACGCAAGACATTATTATATTGGTAGGCACATAAAGTAGCTAACGCAGTCACTTGAATCACGGCCATGTTGTAGTAGACGTAGCGAGCAACTGAATAAATCGAGAGTGTGGATGGCTAGCACTCCTGCCGCCTCCAATAGCCAAAACTCGCGCGAGAGCCTCTAGGAGGCGCCTCGCGAGAGTGTGGTGCGGGCATATGCATTGAAACGCGCCGCTCCGCGCTGTCGCCGCTGCCGCCCCGCGCCCGCTGTCTTCGAGTCCGCAGCCTTACTGAATAGCAAAAAAACTAAGTGTGAGAAGGTACACAACAAACATGTAAAAACTAACATGTAATGTAAAAAAAGCAAACACGGAAAACACGATTTTCACGGTGGTAGAGCCACGCTGTGGTCAGTTTTGTCTACAGCATGAATGGGCTGGCTCGACCGGGTCGTTACCACTGTCTCACAGAAGACCGACGTAAAGTAGCGGCTTGCTGCTGCGATTCGTACGGTGAGTGAGTCTGAGCACGGGTCTGAGTCTCGGTAAGGAAGAGCAAGGCCGGCTTCGCTGTCTCAAGATGGAAGCGGACGGCGTTCACGTTGGAATTCAGCCCCCTTATGTTGCAGAAGTATTATTGTAATACTTGGGATGGGTTTAATTTCATTGATTATTATTTATGTATATGTTGTTGCGACTTAATAAATAAATAAATACTTAAATACTTAACTTGATTAACGGGGAGGCTTAATTCAATCGTATGCTATGCTATATATATTATGGTTTTATATCCATTATAGATTATATCATATAATCACTCGTTTATTACGATCGATAAGACCTATCTCATCTCAGCTATAGCTATAGCTCAGCGGGGAGTGGTATGGACTGTCGAGGCGAATGTCGCACGTTCGAAACCAGCCCCAAGAGCATACACCTCTGACTTTTCTAAGTTACGTACACAACACTACGTTGCAAAAACGTACTAACTACGTTGCAATTAATTGCTGATTATCGTTTGCTTTAACGGTGAAGGAAACATCGTTAGGAAACCTGCATACCTGAGAACTTGAACTTTTATATTTAAGTTTTTAATAAAAACTGTGTTAAATGGTATCGATATGCTTATGTAAAAAAAAAAATTAAAAACTAAAAAAAAATAGACGAAGTCGAAAATTATGGGTAAAGAACTGGCTTACGAAAAGAGAGCGTTTATAACAAGTGAATTTAGTAACAGAGTTACATGAAGAGAAGGAAGATTTCCATAATTGTTTCAGAATGCCTGAGGCGGTGTATGAATTTTTTAACAAAAATTACAAAAATTGGGATACGACAAGCGTCCACGAACTGGCGAAACAAAATGGCGGCTCGCGGTTCGCAGTGCTGCTACGCGTACGAGCCAAGACGAGCTACGAGCAAGATTTCAAACCGGTTGGATCAAAGATGATATTGCGCGCGGTTTTAAAGTACACGTACACACAAGCGAAAAAGGTCGTCGAGCCATAAGTACTCTTACTTGCTCGTACGTCTGTCACCCACTTTATGGTTTAGTATTGCCTGTATATTTTTTTTACTTTACTAATAATATTATAGAATCACTATTATAACATATAATATTTATTGTTACAACTTGTATTTATTTGGCTGATCTTTGTTTAGAGTAATGTTATTCTGATAACCATTTATAGTGTATAATTTTTAACGAACAAGTTTTGTCGTTTGCTACAGTTATTTAATTCTACAAAATAAAAACTGTTCCTATTAAGACCCCTTCTTTAACCATTCTTGCAACGGAAGAAGTATATTTGTGTGAAAATAATGTATAAACTTCTTTAGCATCGTTATGACTTGAAAATTCGATGAAACGAAAAAGTTACAGTAAAGAAAGACAAACATATCCATAAATAGGATTTATCCTGCGACAGAATTTCATAATTTGATCACCTCTACCGTCCATGAAAACCATTATTTTGGATCGCTTGAGATTTATGTACACGAGAAGTTCAGTAAACCATACCGCGATCTGTTTTTGTTGTAATGCCATCTATTGATGTGTTAGTGAACTATAATAGCTTATTTTTTTTTAGATGTGTTCTATTTAAAACTGTTGATAAAACTGCTTTTCGTTCGTCAATGAGTTATCAAAGAAAAAACCGTTTACCGGCCAACCCCATTAATAAAATGAATGACGTTTACGTTTTAACTTTTTAACTTTAAATATTTAATACCAAATATAGCTATATCTCATCAACAACTTCGACATATGTGCCAGCATAAAAACAAAAACAAAACAAATCATGCTGGAGCTTATGTAAGGACCAAACCACGCCAATTGACCGACGTTAACACGGTTTGGTTGTTTTATTTTGCATATTTTCATAGTTTGAATTCCGTAAATGAATTCTATAACGAGGTGGTTCTGCTGAGATCACCACCACCATTTCTGTAATTAAAAAGCAAGGTGTAAGGTCCATTTACTTGCTTAGCTTCGGATATTCTGTGAAAAAAAAAAAAAAAAAAAAAAAAAACCAAATTACAAACAGACGTAAACAGTATCACCTAATTTATTTGATTATCTAATATAATGTCATAAAATTTATTATAAACCAAAAATTAGAAAAAGTAAGAAGGTCACCGCGTGTCAAACTCAAAGTCAAGAGATGGCGCCTCTGCACAACTACATCGCGATGTCAAGATATTCCAGCAAAACATGAACTCAAATGAAATGATCTGGTATGGATACTTCGGTTCGGTTCGGTTCGGTTCGGTTCGGTTCGGTTCGGTTCGGTTCGGTTCGGTTCGGTTCGGTTCGGTTCGGTTCGGTTCGGTTCGGTTCGGTTCGGTTCGGTTCGGTTCGGTTCGGTTCGGTTCGGTTCGGTTCGGTTCGGTTCGGTTCGGTTCGGTTCGGTTCGGTTCGGTTCGGTTCGGTTCGGTTCGGTTCGGTTCGGTTCGGTTCGGTTCGGTTCGGTTCGGTTCGGTTCGGTTCGGTTCGGTTCGGTTCGGTTCGGTTCGGTTCGGTTCGGTTCGGTTCGGTTCGGTTCGGTTCGGTTCGGTTCGGTTCGGTTCGGTTCGGTTCGGTTCGGTTCGGTTCGGTTCGGTTCGGTTCGGTTCGGTTCGGTTCGGTTCGGTTCGGTTCGGTTCGGTTCGGTTCGGTTCGGTTCGGTTCGGTTCGGTTCGGTTCGGTTCGGTTCGGTTCGGTTCGGTTCGGTTCGGTTCGGTTCGGTTCGGTTCGGTTCGGTTCGGTTCGGTTCGGTTCGGTTCGGTTCGGTTCGGTTCGGTTCGGTTCGGTTCGGTTCGGTTCGGTTCGGTTCGGTTCGGTTCGGTTCGGTTCGGTTCGGTTCGGTTCGGTTCGGTTCGGTTCGGTTCGGTTCGGTTCGGTTCGGTTCGGTTCGGTTCGGTTCGGTTCGGTTCGGTTCGGTTCGGTTCGGTTCGGTTCGGTTCGGTTCGGTTCGGTTCGGTTCGGTTCGGTTCGGTTCGGTTCGGTTCGGTTCGGTTCGGTTCGGTTCGGTTCGGTTCGGTTCGGTTCGGTTCGGTTCGGTTCGGTTCGGTTCGGTTCGGTTCGGTTCGGTTCGGTTCGGTTCGGTTCGGTTCGGTTCGGTTCGGTTCGGTTCGGTTCGGTTCGGTTCGGTTCGGTTCGGTTCGGTTCGGTTCGGTTCGGTTCGGTTCGGTTCGGTTCGGTTCGGTTCGGTTCGGTTCGGTTCGGTTCGGTTCGGTTCGGTTCGGTTCGGTTCGGTTCGGTTCGGTTCGGTTCGGTTCGGTTCGGTTCGGTTCGGTTCGGTTCGGTTCGGTTCGGTTCGGTTCGGTTCGGTTCGGTTCGGTTCGGTTCGGTTCGGTTCGGTTCGGTTCGGTTCGGTTCGGTTCGGTTCGGTTCGGTTCGGTTCGGTTCGGTTCGGTTCGGTTCGGTTCGGTTCGGTTCGGTTCGGTTCGGTTCGGTTCGGTTCGGTTCGGTTCGGTTCGGTTCGGTTCGGTTCGGTTCGGTTCGGTTCGGTTCGGTTCGGTTCGGTTCGGTTCGGTTCGGTTCGGTTCGGTTCGGTTCGGTTCGGTTCGGTTCGGTTCGGTTCGGTTCGGTTCGGTTCGGTTCGGTTCGGTTCGGTTCGGTTCGGTTCGGTTCGGTTCGGTTCGGTTCGGTTCGGTTCGGTTCGGTTCGGTTCGGTTCGGTTCGGTTCGGTTCGGTTCGGTTCGGTTCGGTTCGGTTCGGTTCGGTTCGGTTCGGTTCGGTTCGGTTCGGTTCGGTTCGGTTCGGTTCGGTTCGGTTCGGTTCGGTTCGGTTCGGTTCGGTTCGGTTCGGTTCGGTTCGGTTCGGTTCGGTTCGGTTCGGTTCGGTTCGGTTCGGTTCGGTTCGGTTCGGTTCGGTTCGGTTCGGTTCGGTTCGGTTCGGTTCGGTTCGGTTCGGTTCGGTTCGGTTCGGTTCGGTTCGGTTCGGTTCGGTTCGGTTCGGTTCGGTTCGGTTCGGTTCGGTTCGGTTCGGTTCGGTTCGGTTCGGTTCGGTTCGGTTCGGTTCGGTTCGGTTCGGTTCGGTTCGGTTCGGTTCGGTTCGGTTCGGTTCGGTTCGGTTCGGTTCGGTTCGGTTCGGTTCGGTTCGGTTCGGTTCGGTTCGGTTCGGTTCGGTTCGGTTCGGTTCGGTTCGGTTCGGTTCGGTTCGGTTCGGTTCGGTTCGGTTCGGTTCGGTTCGGTTCGGTTCGGTTCGGTTCGGTTCGGTTCGGTTCGGTTCGGTTCGGTTCGGTTCGGTTCGGTTCGGTTCGGTTCGGTTCGGTTCGGTTCGGTTCGGTTCGGTTCGGTTCGGTTCGGTTCGGTTCGGTTCGGTTCGGTTCGGTTCGGTTCGGTTCGGTTCGGTTCGGTTCGGTTCGGTTCGGTTCGGTTCGGTTCGGTTCGGTTCGGTTCGGTTCGGTTCGGTTCGGTTCGGTTCGGTTCGGTTCGGTTCGGTTCGGTTCGGTTCGGTTCGGTTCGGTTCGGTTCGGTTCGGTTCGGTTCGGTTCGGTTCGGTTCGGTTCGGTTCGGTTCGGTTCGGTTCGGTTCGGTTCGGTTCGGTTCGGTTCGGTTCGGTTCGGTTCGGTTCGGTTCGGTTCGGTTCGGTTCGGTTCGGTTCGGTTCGGTTCGGTTCGGTTCGGTTCGGTTCGGTTCGGTTCGGTTCGGTTCGGTTCGGTTCGGTTCGGTTCGGTTCGGTTCGGTTCGGTTCGGTTCGGTTCGGTTCGGTTCGGTTCGGTTCGGTTCGGGTCGGTTCGGTTCGGTTCGGTTCGGGTCGGTTCGGTTCGGGTCGGTTCGGTTCGGTTCGGTTCGGTTCGGTTCGGTTCGGTTCGGTTCGGTTCGGTTCGGTTCGGTTCGGTTCGGTTCGGTTCGGTTCGGTTCGGTTCGGTTCGGTTCGGTTCGGTTCGGTTCGGTTCGGTTCGGTTCGGTTCGGTTCGGTTCGGTTCGGTTCGGTTAGGTTAGGTTAGGTTAGGTTAGGTTAGGTTAGGTTAGGTTAGGTTAGGTTAGGTTGGGGTGCGAAGTCAGGAAACCTCCCCGTGGTGCACCCTGGGCAACGGCGGTCATCTTGTTCATGTTGACCGACGGCCGATATCCTGACAGTGTGGTTGGGGGTCGTCGCCTGTTGCGGCGGCCTTCGTGTTGTAGGGCTCGTTCTTCGGGCTACCCCCGGGTTCTGTCTCGGGGGTGTCGGCGGGCTCGGTGTGCGCTCATCCCGCCGCCGAGCGGGCAGTGGGAGGGACCCTCTCTTCCGCTGTCACCGTCGTATATCGTAATCCGGTGGGAGGTCTGTGGACATGTCTCGCGCTCTCACCGGACCGAGGGTCTTGGCTTCACCGCCCGGGCCGCGAGGTAGAAAACCTCTATAAAAAGTTACCCCGAATCCCAAGCGGCGGCGCACCGCGAGGGGATGCATGGCCGATGGGAAGTTCGGTCGTTAGTGCGACCCCCCGCCGGAGTCCAGCCGAAACTCCGTGCGGGTTACGCCTAGGCTTACCCAGGTACAGGGGGCTCTGCCTGGGTGGACAGTTTATTTCCCCCATACTCGTGGGAATTTTATGGCATTTGTTAATTTCAACCCAAAAATCATCGTAGAGAAGTTGCCTGCTCCGGTATCCGAGTCAGGGTCCGGAGAGGCGGAGGGGCGCAAGCCCGTTGACGTAGTGGACGTTGTAGTGGAGGAGGTGGGCGCGAAGCCCACGGAGGTGGCAGTTGCGGAGAGGCAAGTGGCGAGCCCGGTGGTTACTCCCGGGCCCAGGCACAGTCGGGCCTCTTCGCGGGTATCAAGGGGGCGCATGTGGCAGGGGAGCGAGACCGACTCAATTCGGTCCCGCTCCTCGCGCTCCAGTGATAACGAGAGTGGTGTGGGTGCTAAATGCGCTCGCACATCAACCCGAGGTCGTGGTCGCCCATCGGCGACAGGCAAGTACGTCGGCATATCAAAAGCCCAGAAGGAGCTTGAGGCTCAAAGGCGAGAGGTGGCCAGACAGAAAGCCGAAGAGGAAATGGCGGAAAGGCTGCGCTCATTCCTAAAATCGCCGGCCCCACCAAAGGAGGGCTCAATGGAGTGGGCAGAACTCGAAGAGGACAAGGTCATCGTCCTCGAAGACCTAAAAGAGTGCGGCAAAATAATTAAAATGGTAAGTGCCAAGTCCGGCAACTTAAAGGGCACTTACCAGAAGTGTTTGAAGGTGGTCACGGACAGAATCCAGAGGTTTGTAGAACAGCCGGAGACCTCGGTGATGGCCCGCCTCCAAGAAGAGGCAAATAAATGGAGGGACATGTGCGCCCGCCACGAGGCGGAGAAAAAGCAGCAGTCGGAGGAAATTGCTGCTCTCCGTCGCCGCCTCGACCAGATAGAGGCGGATAAGAGCGCAGCGGAGACGACGGAGGCCATGGAACGCCTCGAGGCTCGCCTTACGGCAAGGTTCGAGTCGGCTCTTATGGGGCCTGCTCAGAGGCCGCCGTTGGCCCATGAGACCAGGGCCAACCAGAAGCCAACACCTGAGCTCCCGTCCTCGCAACCCGTGGTCGGAAAAGGGAAAGGGAAGGGGAAGGGGAAAAAGAGCGGAACTGCACAATCAGTCCCCGCCACTGCTGCACCCCCTGCTCCAGCTCCTGCTCCGATGCCCGTTGCTGTTGCCGGGCCTTCTTGGGCGCTAACGCCAGTAATTGCTGGGCCATCAAAGCCGGATGTGGCCACCAACTCTCAGTGGCCCACTAAGCCCGCCAAGGGCAAAAAGAACAAGAAGGCGAAGAAGAACACGCCTCATGAGCCTCGCCCACTGCCACCGGCGCCGGTGTCCATGGACACTCCATGGAATGTGGTAGTGAGTAAGAACGCGAAGAAGAAGGCTAAACGCAGCGTTCAACCGGCAACCTCGCAACAACAGCAGCAGCCCCGAAAGGCTGAGCCGAAGCTGCGCCCGCCGCGCTCTGCGGCGGTTGTTATATCTTTAACACCGGAGGCTGTGAAGAAGGGTCTTTCATACGCTCAAGTCCTTACAGAGGCCCAGGGCAAGGTAGACCTCACCGGCCTAAATATTTCTAGGCTAAAACCTAAGTTTGCGGCCACGGGTGCCCCTATGTACGAGGTGCCCGGGGCCAACAGCGAGGAGAGGGCCGACTCCCTAGCCGCGAGGCTTAGGGAGTGTTTTCAGGGGTCGGAGGACATTCGGGTCTCCCGACCAACAAAGAACGCGGAGCTGCGACTGTCGGGGCTGGACTATACAGCCACCCCCGAATCGGTCGCAGCGGCCCTCTCCAAGGCCGGTGGGTGTGCCCTGGAATTGGTCAAGGTTGGGGAGATCCGGCCTGACAAGTCGGGTCTGGGCACAGTTTGGGCCAAATTGCCCGTTAAGGCGGCCCAAAAAGTTAAAGGGGCAGGTCGTCTCTTAATAGGTTGGGTCGCGGCTCGAGTTTCTGTGCTCGAGCCGCGACCATTGCGGTGCTTCCGCTGCCTCGAATCGGGGCACGTGCGGGAGCACTGCACATGCAGTACTGACCGCAGCGAATTGTGCTATCGCTGCGGTCAGCCGGGCCACAAGGCCCGTGGATGCGAAGCCGCGCCGAACTGCGCAGTCTGCGCTGCGGCCGGCAAGCCCGCCGGGCATCAGGTCGGGGGGAAGGCGTGTCCCGCCTCCTCCCGCAAGTTCCGGCGCCCACCCCGAAGAGGGAGACCGACTGCCGCTGAGGCCACGGCCCAGTCGCAGTCGAAGAGCCCACCGCAGGTAGAGATGGAAGTGGAGGAGATCGCCCATCAGTAATGGCGTTAAGGTTCCTCCAGGCGAACATCAACCACTGCGCCCGTGCCCAGGATCTTTTAACCCAAAGCATGGCGCAGTGGTCGGTGCAAGTGGTCGTGGTCGCCGAGCCATACTTTGTCCCTCCCCGCGATAACTGGGCGGGGGACCTCGACGGCTCGGTGGCCTTAATTACCCAGGGTGCCGCTGGCGCCCCCCCGTTTGCGAAGATTCTGAAGGGTCGGGGGTGCGTCGCGGCTCTGTTGGGAGGTATTTGGATAGTCGGAGTGTATTTTTCTCCCAACAGACCCTTGTCTGAATTTGAAACTTTTCTGGTTCAGCTGGGGGCCCTGGTGGTGCAAGGCCAACCTCACCCGGCAATCGTCGCCGGCGACTTCAACGCCAAGTCCGTGGCTTGGGGCTCGTCGGCGACCGATGTACGCGGTGAGGTCCTGGAGGAATGGGCGATCTCGGCAGGTCTGGCCGTTCTGAATAGGGGGTCGGTGGACACGTGCGTGCGGCAAAATGGCGGCTCCATAGTTGATTTGTCGTTTGGGAGTCCAGCCGTCGCACGCCGTGTCCAGGGCTGGAAGGTCCTCGCGGGCGTGGAGACGTTATCGGACCATCGTTACATCAGGTTCGACGTCTCCGCGTCCGCGATCGCCCAGCCCGGTGGTGGACCGAGTGCCCCGCATCAGGACGGCCCGCGGTGGGCTACGAAGCGCCTCGATAAAGAGGCCCTAGAGGTAGCCGCTCTGGTTGTGTCGTGGCTCCCCGTGCCGGATGGGCCGACACGGGTTGAAGAGGAGGCGGAGTGGTTCGGGGTGGCGATGACCGACGTCTGTGACGCCGCCATGCCCCGGATCCGGCGCCTCCCGCCCCGACGCCAGGTGTACTGGTGGTCGGAGGAGCTGGCGCAGTTGCGCATCGCTTGCGTTACAGCACGCCGCCAGTATGCCAGGCACCGTCGTCGCCGTCTAAGGGCGGCGGACCACGAAGACCAGGAGCGGCAGCTCTACGGCCTCTATAAAGAGGCGAAGAGAGCGCTGCAGGTGGCCATCAAGAGGTCTAAGGTCGCGGCGAGAAGGGAGTTTTTGCAGACCCTCGACAGCGACCCGTGGGGGCGTCCGTATAAGGTGGCGATGAACAAGCTCCGCCCCTGGGCGCCCCCGCTGTCGCAGGGTCTCCAGCCACAACTTCTGGCTGAAGTCGTCGCGGCCTTATTTCCGGCCACCGTGGAGACCACTCCTCCACCGATGGCGCCCCGCGAGTCGGCGCCATCGTCGAGTTCGGCAAGGGATATCCCAGAGGTTTCGCCCGCGGAATTGCGGGCGGCAGTGCTTCGGCTGCGGGGCAAGAACACCGCCCCGGGGCTCGACGGAATCCCAGGAAAGGCCTGGGTCGCAGCCGTCGAGTACCTGGGTCCGAGGCTCCGCAGCCTGTTCTCCGCGTGTCTGGAGCAGGGCGTCTTCCCGTCGCGATGGAAAACCGGGAAGCTCGTCCTGCTCAAGAAGGAAGGACGACCCGCAGAGTCGCCGTCGGCCTACCGGCCCATCGTGCTGCTCGACGAGGTCTGTAAGCTCTTCGAGCGTATCATTCACGCTCGCCTCGTCGAGCACCTCGAGAGGGTCGGTCCCAATCTGGCCGACTGCCAATTTGGTTTCCGAAAGGGTCGTTCGACAATCCACGCGATTCTGCGGGTAAAGACACACGCGGAGGAAGAAGTGGCCCGGGGCAAAGTCGTAATTGCCGTGAGTTTGGACATCTCAAACGCGTTCAACTCACTGCCCTGGGCCTGTATACACGAAGCACTGAGGTACCACGAGGTGCCGCCCTATCTCCGGCGTCTGGTGCACTCGTACCTCTCCTATAGGGACGTAGTGTATCCGGGCGCCGACGGGTGGCACCGAAGAGAAATGACCTGCGGTGTTCCACAGGGCTCAGTCCTGGGCCCACTCCTGTGGAACATCGGGTTTGATTGGGTTCTCCGTGGTGCCAACCTCTGGGGCGTCGGCGTCACTTGCTACGCCGACGACACGCTGGTCACGGCCAGCTCCAGGACCTTCCAGGATGCCGCAATCCTGGCGGCGGTCGGCACCGGCCATGTAGTTAGCCGCATCCAGCGGCTAGGGTTGAAGGTGGCCCTCGACAAAACCGAGGCCATCTGCTTTCATGGGCCTCGGAAGGGGCCACCGGCCGGTGCCCACATTGTCGTGAACGGGGTGCGGATTCCCATCGGCTCGAGGATGAAGTATTTGGGTTTGATTTTAGATAGCCGATGGGAATTCCGCGCCCATTTTGAAGCATTGGGGACTAAATTGTCCCGGGCAGCGGGCGCGCTTTCAAGCCTGCTGCCCAATCTGGAAGGTCCTGGCATCCCTTGCCGAAGGCTGTACGCCGGAGTCGTGCGGTCCATGGCCCTGTACGGAAGTCCCGTTTGGGCCGAGTCCCTGAGCGACCGATGCGTCGCCCTGCTGCGGAAACCACAGCGGGTAGTGGCGCAGCGCGCGATCAGGGGCTACCGCACGATCTCGTTCGAGGCGGCCTGCGTATTGGCCGGTTTCCTCCCGTGGGACCTGGACGCTAAGGCCCTCTCCGCCACATTTCACTGGCGGGAGGAGGCGTTCAGGCGCGGGCAGCGACCGGCCCCGAGAGAGGTGGAGGCCAAACGTGGCTCCCTCCGCAGAGCCGCCGTGGAGGAGTGGCGTCTCAGGCTGGAGAACCCGGCAGCGGGTTCGAGGGCCGTCGCGGCAGTGCGTCCTGTCTTTGACCAATGGCTAGACAGGCGCCACGGCGCGGCGACGTTCCGACTGACACAGGTACTCACCGGCCACGGGTGTTTCGGCCGGTACCTGTGTCAGATCGTAGGCACAGAGGAGTCGGCCGTGTGTCACCATTGTGACAACTGTCCGCAGGACACGGCCCAACACACTTTGGAAGAGTGTCCAGCCTGGGACGATGAGCGCAGCGCTCTCGCAGCAGTCGTCGGAGGTGACCTTTCGCTGCCGGCCGTGGTGTCCGCCATGGTCGACAGCCGGAGGTCCTGGCGTGCGGTGGCCCACTTCTGCGAGGCCGTAATCTCGCAGAAGGAGAGTGCCGAGAGGGATCGTGAGCACAGCGATCCCTCCCGCCGCCAGCGGAGACGAAGGAGGCGCCGGGGTGACGACTGACCGGCGTCTCCCGCCCTGTGGATTGGGGGCGTTTGGAGAATTCCACCACGGTATCCCCTGCCTGTCGTAAGAGGCGACTAATAGGGGCCATCGGGGGGTCGCGGGCGCGCAGCGGGGGGCTGTCGTAGCGCCCATCAGTACACCTTTTGTACACGTACTATTGTACGTGCGACCCCCGGGATGGACGGCAGCACGGGTGGTTGGCCTCGTGGCTGTCGTTGACGCCGAGGGCGTCCTTCGGCGGCGGGGGCTTCTGAGCCCCCCCCAATTGGAGACGGGCCGCAAGGCGGCACCGCGCAGGGGCGGTTCCGGCTGAAACCGGGGTGCTTTTCGCCTCGGGAAACCCGGGGCCGTCCCTAATGCGCCGAAGATGGTCACCGCGGGGTTTTAGGTTAGGTTAGGTTAGGTTAGGTTAGGTTAGGTTAGGTTAGGTTAGGTTGGGGTGCGAAGTCAGGAAACCTCCTCGTGGTGCACCCTGGGCAACGGACGGTCAACTTGTTCATGCTCTTGCATGTGACCGGACGGCCGATATCCTGACAACAGGTGGCGGGTGACGGTCGTATCGCGTTGCGGCGACCGTCGTCACTTGGTTGGTCCATTTTGGGCCAGAGAGTTGGTGGTGGAACGGGTGGTCGACGGTCGTATCGCGTTGCGGCGTCCGTCGACACCTGTTAGGACCTCCGGGTTCTGTCCCGGGGAAGATGGCGGGCTCGGTGTGCGCTAAAACGCCACTGAGCGGGCAGCGGGAGACCGCTGTCACCGCCGTGCTCGTAATCCGTGAGAGGTCCGTGGTCATGTCTCGCGCTCTCACTGGACCGAGGGTCTTGGCTTCACCGCCCGGGCCGCGAGGTAGAAAACCTCTATAAAAAGTTACCCCGAATCCCAAGCGGCGGCGCACCGCGAAGGGATGCATGGCCGATGGGTAGTTCGGTCGCTAGTGCGATCCCCCGCCGGAGTCCAGCCGCAACTCCGATAAGCGGGTTACGCTAAGGCTTGCGTGGGTACAGGGGGCACGCCCACGTGGACAACTTAGATCCCCCGTAATCGTGGGAACAGTAATGAAATTAACTTTCAAAACAAAACCCATCGTGAGAGTGGAGAGGCTGGCTGTGCCTGGGGTCGCTAGCGACCCGAAACAGCCACAGGACGGGCTTGATAAGCCCATAGAAAAGGTCGCCGTGGTTGCGGCGCCCGACCCGAGCCTCGAGCCCGAGGCCGGGCCGAGTGGCGTAACCACGCGAAGTAAAAGTAAGAGGGGTCGCAGAGATCGTAGCCGCGCTAAGGTGGTTACGATCTCCTCGAGCGACAGTGACTCGGAGCCGGCGGAGAAAATACTCGCGGCTTCCGCGAGTCCTACTCCGCCGGCAACGGTCGCGGAGATGGAGGTGGCCGAGGCGCTAGTCCCGCCAGACCGGCTGGACTGGCGCTTGCGACTAGCAGGGGTTATCCGAGATGTGTCTCACAGATCGGGTAACCTCAAAGGGACGGAGCAACGCAAGCTCAACATTGCTGCGGAGGAGCTGCTGGCGAGGGCCGAAGAGCCGATGCCAGCAGAGGTTGCCCGCCTGGAGGCGGAAAAGGCCGAGCTGGGGCGAGAAATCGCCCAGCTCAAGGCCTCCCAGGCGGCGCAAGCCGAAGTGTTGGAGGAGCTGCTGGCGACGGTGCGGTCGCTGGCTACTCCGCAGCAACCGGCCCAGTCGGAGGGTTCGACGGGGGAGTCCTTCGGGGACTTCCAGCGTCGAATCATTAATATCATAGATGCGCGGTTCGAGGCGGTCGCCATGCGGCTGCCTCCGGAACGAAATCTTCGGCCACCGTTGGCCGGAGACAGGAACCGGTCGCGGGCGGATGAATGGCCGCCGCTGCCGGCGCCGCGCATCGCCGCTGGGCCCTCCAGGGCTCCGTCCCTTGTCGCCGGTCCACCGGCGCCTAAGGGTAAGGGTAGGGGGAAGGGTAGGGGCGGGAGCGGAAGTTCCGCCACACCCGCTCCTACGGTCGCACCTCGACCTACGCCCGCACCCAGGGCTGCGCCGGTGGCCGCGGCCACCTCGGGGTCCTCCCCTAATCCTCCCCCCCAGCACACATCTCGCAGGGGGGAGAAGAAGAGGGAGAAGAAGAAGAAGAGGCGCTCGGAGCCGGTCCGAGAGCCTCGGCCACTGCCTCCTGCCCCCGTCTCAATGGACGAGGGGTGGTCGGTGGTGGCGAAAAAGGGGGGGAAGAAGAATCCCCAGCCTGCGAGGAGTGCTGCGGCTACCGCGCCGCCGCGGCAACAGCCACAGGCGAGGGCGAAGCCGAAGCCCGCGCCTCGGGTTCGACTACACCGCAGGGCGGCCGTCACCCTAACGGTGACGCCGGAGGCACTAGCGCGTGGCGTTTCATACGCCCAGGTCCTCCGGGAGGTGCAAAGGTGTGTGCGCCTCGCCGACCTCGGCATAGCCGAGATGCGGGCTCGCCTGATGGCGACGGGCGGGTACCTTTATGAGGTGCCCGGCCCGAACTCGGAGGCGAGGGCCGACTCCCTCGCTGAGAAAGTGAGGGAGGTGTTCCGCGGTTCGGAACTGGAGGGGGACGTGCGCGTGTCCCGTCCCTTCAAGACCGCGGAACTGCGAGTGTCTGGGTTGGACGCAACCGCCGACCCGGAGATGCTCGCAGCGGCCCTCGCACGGGCTGGGGAGTGTACAGAGGACACGATCAAGGTCGGGGAGATCCGCCCCGACCGGTCAGGCCTTGGCTCGGCATGGGTGCGATGCCCAGCCAAGGCGGCAGACAAGGTCTGCAAGGCTGGTCGTGTCCTTGTCGGCTGGGTGTCGGCCCAGGTTCGGCTTCTCGAACCTAGGCCGATGCGGTGCTTCCGCTGCCTACTCAGTGGGCACGTGCGGATGCGCTGCACGGAGGAGTGCGACCGCAGCGGGTTCTGCTACCGCTGCGGTCAAGAGGGCCACAAGGCCAGGGGTTGCTCCGCGGAGCCGCACTGCGCAGTCTGCGCAGCTGCCGGCAAACCCGCGGGGCACCAGGTTGGCGCCAAGGCCTGTGTCGCCTCCTCCCGTCCCCGTCGCTCCAAGCGTGGTGGGCGCGGCGGGGTCGTGACCCAGCCGGACACGCCGAACAACGTCGCACCAATGGAGATCGCCCATTAATATGGCGCAAAAGATCCTCCAGGCGAATATCAACCGCTGTGCCAGGGCACAGGACTTGCTTGTCCAGAGTCTGGCGCAGTGGTCGATACAAGTGGCTGTGGTTGCCGAGCCGTATTTTGTCCCTCCCAGGGACGACTGGGCCGGGGACCTAGACGGCTCGGTGGCCGTCATCACTCGGGGCGCCGCCGGCTCCCCTCCCTTCGAAAAAGTAGCGAAGGGTTCGGGTTGCGTGGCGGTTCTGTTGGGGGGGGTCTGGATTGTGGGAGTGTATTTCTCCCCCAACAGATCACTGGCCGAGTTCCATCATTTTTTGACTCGGCTGGGAGCCCTGGTGGTGCAAGGCAGTCAGCCTCGCCCCGTCCTCGTCGCCGGCGACTTCAACGCCAAGTCCTTGGCTTGGGGTTCGTCGGCGACCGACGTGCGCGGCGAGGCCCTGGAGGAGTGGGCGATCTCGTCCGGCCTGGCCGTCGTGAATCGCGGGTCGGTGGACACGTGCGTGCGGCACAATGGCGGTTCGGTGGTGGACATCACGTTCGCCACCCCGGCCCTTGCCCGCCGTGTCCGGGACTGGAGGGTCCTGGTGGACGAGGAGACGTTGTCGGATCACCGATACATTCGGTTCGACGTCGCCTCGTCCGCCACCACCCGGTCTGGTGGTGGCCCGACCTTCCCGCGATCGGACGGCCCGCGTTGGGCGCTCAAGCGCCTCGACGTTGAGGCCCTGAAGGAGGCCGCTCTGGCCCAGGCGTGGATCCCCGTGCCGGACGCGCCGGTACGGGTCGAGGACGAGGCGGCGTGGTTCGGGGCGGCGATGTCGCAAGTCTGCGACGCAGCCATGCCCCGAGTCCGACGCCGTCCTGAGAAGCGCCAGGTGTTCTGGTGGTCGGCGGAGCTCGCGCGGTTGCGTGCGTCATGCGTGGCCGCGCGCCGCCGTCTCGCCAGGCACCGTCGTCGTCGGACCCGTCTGCCCGGCGACGAGGACCAGGAGCGGCTGCTTCACGGCCTCCACAAGGAGGCAAAGAGAGCGCTGCAGGTGGCGATTGCGAGGGCAAAGTCCGCGGCTCAGAGGGAGTTCCGGAGCACTCTCGACAGAGATCCGTGGGGGCGTCCGTACCGCGTGGCGATGAAGAAGTGTCGCCCGTGGGCGCCCCCGCTGACCCAGAGTCTCCGGGGCGACCTCGTCCAGGAGGTCGTCGCGGCTTTGTTCTCGGCCACGGAGGGTGTCACTCCTCCACCGATGGCGCCACGTCCATCGGCGCCATCGTCGAGTTCGGCAGGGATTGTTCTCGAGGTTTCGCCCGCTGAATTGCGGGCGGCAGTGGTTCGGCTGCGGGGCAAAAGCACCGCGCCGGGACTCGACGGCATCCCAGGAAAGGCCTGGGTGCTGGCCGTCGAGCACCTGGGTGCAAGGCTCCGCGGCCTTTTCTCCGCCTGTCTGGAGCAGGGCGTCTTCCCGTCGCGCTGGAAAACCGGGAAGCTCGTCCTGCTCAAGAAGGAGGGCCGACCTGCAGAGTCGCCATCGGCCTACCGGCCCATCGTGTTGCTCGACGAGGTCTGCAAATTATTCGAGCGGATTGTTCATGCTCGCCTCGTCGAGCACCTTCAGGGGGTCGGGCCGGACCTGGCGGATTGCCAGTTCGGGTTCCGGCAAGGCCGATCGACCATCAACGCGATTCTGCGGGTCAAGGCACAGGCGGAGGATGCGGTAGCCCGGGGCGAAGTGGTCGTGGCGGTGTCTCTGGACATCGCCAACGCGTTTAATACGCTGCCCTGGGCGTGCATCAATGAAGCACTGCGGTACCACGTGGTGCCACCGTATTTACGGCGTCTGGTGCACTCGTACCTCTCTGGTAGGTACATCGTGTATCCGGGCGCCGACGGGTGGCACCGAAGAGCAATGGCTTGCGGTGTTCCACAGGGCTCAGTTCTGGGCCCTCTATTGTGGAACATCGGGTTCGATTGGGTGCTCCGTGGTACCAATCCTCGAGGCGTCGCTGTCGTCTGCTACGCGGACGACACTCTGGTGACAGCGACGGCGCGGACCTTCCAGGAGGCCAGTCTGCTCGCCGCGTTCGGTACGGAACGGGTGGTGGGCAGAATTCGGCGACTGGGCCTCACCGTGGCCCTGGACAAAACCGAGGCTCTGTGTTTCCATGGGCCTCGGCGGGGGCCACCTTTTGGGGCCCACATCACAGTGGAGGGGGTGCGGATTTCCATCGGCAGCACCATGAAGTACCTTGGATTGGTGCTCGACAGCCGATGGAACTTCCGTGCCCACTTTGAGGAGTTGTCGCCGAAGCTGGTGCGGGCGGCAGGCGCTCTTGGAAGCCTGCTGCCGAACCTGGAAGGTCCCGGCAATCCCTGCCGAAGTTTGTATGCGGGAGTCGTGCGGTCGATGGCCCTCTACGGGTGTCCCGTTTGGGCCGGGTGCCTGAACGCCCGCTGCGTCGCTCTGCTGCGGAAGCCGCAGCGCTTAGTGGCGCAGCGGATCGTCAGGGCTTACCGCACGGTCTCCCACGAGGCGGCCTGCTTGTTGGCGGGCACTCTCCCTTGGGACTTGGACGCCCAGCACCTCTCGTCAGCCTTTTTCTGGCGGGAGGGGGCGTCCGAGCGCAGAGCCAGGTTGGCTCCAAGGGAGATCGCTGCTCGATTTCGCAGAGCCGCCGTGGAGGAGTGGCATGCCAGGCTGAACAGCCCGAGTGCTGGTGTGAGGACCGTCGCGGCAGTGCGTCCTGTCCTCAGACAGTGGTTAGACAGGCGCCACGGTGCGCCTACATTCCGGCTGACACAGGTGCTGACGGGCCATGGGTGTTTCGGCTCGTACCTGTGTCGGATAGCCGGAAAAGAGGACTCCACCGTGTGCCACCATTGTGGCAACTGCCGCGAGGACACGGCTCAACACACTCTGGGCGAGTGTTCGGCCTGGGACGAAGAGCGCAGCGCTCTCACGACAGTCGTCGGAGCAGACCTCTCGCTGCCGACCGTGGTGTCCGCCATGGTCGGCAGCCGGAGGTCATGGCGTGCGATGGCCTCCTTCTGCGAGTGCGTCATCTCGCAGAAGGAGAGCGCGGAGCGGGATCGTGAGCAGAACGATCCCGCTCGCCGCCAAAGGAGACGTAGGAGGCGCCGGGTGGACGACTGACCGGCGTCTCCCGCCCTGTGGATTGGGGGCGTTTGGAGAATTCCACCACGGTATCCCCTGCCTGTCGTAAGAGGCGACTAATAGGGGCCATCGGGGGGTCGCGGGCGCGCAGCGGGGGGCTGGACAGCGCCCATCAGTACACCTTTTGTACACGTACTATTGTACGTGCGACCCCCGGGATGGACGGCAGCACGGGTGGTTGGCCTCGTGGCTGTCGTTGACGCCGAGGGCGTCCTTCGGTGAGTGGGGGCTTCTGAGCCCCCCCCAATGGAGACGGGCCGCAAGGCGGCACCGCGCAGGGGCGGTTCCGGTGAAGCTGGGGTGCTTCTCGCCCCGGGAAACCCGGGGTCGTCCCTAATGCGCCGAAGAAGGCCACCGCGGGGTTTTAGTTGGTAGTTACCGGCATAGGTTGTACATATGGTTAGGGACTCGGCCCAGCGGTCGGGAGGCTGGGTCGTAAGGCCGGTAGAACCCAACATAACCGTTCCACCTTCCCTCCCGGTGGGGCGGTAGCAATAAACGGCTTTCCCCGCGTCAACAAAAAAAAAAAAAAAAAAAAAGGTTAGGTTAGGTTAGGTTAGGTTAGGTTAGGTTAGGTTAGGTTAGGTTAGGTTAGGTTAGGTTGGGGGTACTTCTGCGAGGCCGTAATCTCGCAGAAGGAGAGTGCCGAGAGGGATCGTGAGCACAGCGATCCCTCCCGCCGCCAGCGGAGACGAAGGAGGCGCCGGGGTGACGACTGACCGGCGTCTCCCGCCCTGTGGATTGGGGGCGTTTGGAGAATTCCACCACGGTATCCCCTGCCTGTCGTAAGAGGCGACTAATAGGGGCCATCGGGGGGTCGCGGGCGCGCAGCGGGGGGCTGGTCAGCGCCCATCAGTACGCTTTTGTACACGTACTATTGTACGTGCGACCCCCGGGATGGACGGCAGCACGGGTGGTTGGCCTCGTGGCTGTCGTTGACGCCGAGGGCGTCCTTCGGCGGCGGGGGCTTCTGAGCCCCCCCCAATTGGAGACGGGCCGCAAGGCGGCACCGCGCAGGGGCGGTTCCGGCTGAAACCGGGGTGCTTTTCGCCTCGGGAAACCCGGGGCCGTCCCTAATGCGCCGAAGATGGTCACCGCGGGGTTTTAGTTGGTAGTTACCGGCATAGGTTAATTGTATATATGGGTAGGGACTCGGCCCAGCGGTCGGGTGGCTGGGTCGTAAGGCCGGTAGAACCCAACATAACCGTTCCACCCTCCCTCCGGGTGGGGCGGTAGCAATAAATGAGCTTTCCCCGCGAAAACAAAAAAAAAAAAAAAAAAAAAAGGTTAGGTTGGGGTGCGAAGTCAGGAAACCTCCTCGTGGTGCACCCTGGGCAACGGACGGTCAACTTGTTCATGCTCTTGCATGTGACCGGACGGCCGATATCCTGACAACAGGTGGCGGGTGACGGTCGTATCGCGTTGCGGCGACCGTCGTCACTTGTCTTGGTCCCTTTTGGGCCACAGAGTTGGTGGTGGAACGGGTGGTCGACGGTCGTATCGCGTTGCGGCGGCCGTCGACACCTGTTAGGACCTCCGAGTTCTGTCAGTGTGGTTGGGGGTCGTCGCCTGTTGCGGCGGCCTTCGTGTGGTAGGGCTCGTTCTTCGGGCTACCCCTGGGTTCTGTCTCGGGGGTGTCGGCGGGCTCGGTGTGCGCTAAAACGCCACTGAGCAGGCAGCGGGAGACCGTTGCCACCGTCGTATATCGTAATCCGGTGGGAGGTCTGTGGACATGTCTCGCGCTCTCACCGGACCGAGGGTCTTGGCTTCACCGCCCGGGCCGCGAGGTAGAAAACCTCTATAAAAAGTTACCCCGAATCCCAAGCGGCGGCGCACCGCGAGGGGATGCATGGCCGATGGGAAGTTCGGTCGTTAGTGCGACCCCCCGCCGGAGTCCAGCCGAAACTCCGTGCGGGTTACGCCTAGGCTTACCCAGGTACAGGGGGCTCTGCCTGGGTGGACCGTGTATTTCCCCCATACTCGTGGGAACTTTATGGCTTTTGTTAACTTAAACCCTAAAATCCTGTTGGAGAAGTTGCCTGCTCTGGTATCCCAGTCGGGGTCCGGAGAGGCGGAGGGGCGCAAGCCCGTTGACGCAGTGGAGGTCGTAGTAGAGGAGGTGGGCGCGAAGCCCACGGAGGTGGCAGTTGCGGAGAGGCAAGTGGCGAGCCCGGTGGTTACTCCCGGGCTCAGGCACAGTCGGGCCTCTTCGCGAGTATCAAGGGGGCGCATGTGGCAGGGGAGTGAGACCGACTCAATTCGGTCCCGCTCCTCGCGCTCCAGTGATACTGAGAGTGGGGTGGGCGCCAAATGTGCCCGCACATCGCCCCGAGGTCGGGGTCGCCCAGCGGCGACCGGCAAGTATGTTGGGATCCAAAAAGCCCAAAAAGAGCTTGATGCTCAGAGGCGAGAGATGGCCAAGCAGAAAGCCGAGAATGAAATGGCGGAACGGCTACGCACGTTCTTGAAATCGCCGGTGCCTCCAAAAGAGGTCTCAATGGAATGGGCAGGATTCGAAGAGGACAAAGTCATCGTCCTCGACGATCTTAAGGAATGCGGCAAAATCATTAAGATGGTTAATGCCAAGTCTGGAAACCTAAAAGGCACTTACCAGAAGTGCTTGAAGCTGGTAACGGACAGGATCCAGAGGTTCGTCGAACAGCCGGAGACCTCGATGATGGCCCGCCTCCAAGATGAGGCCAACAAATGGAGGGAGTTGTGCGCCCGCCACGAGGCGGAGAAAAAGCAGCAGTCGGAGGAAATCGCTGCTCTCCGTCGCCGCCTCGACCAGCTAGAGGCGGACAAGAGCACGGTGGAGACGACGGAGGCTATGGAACGCCTCGAGGCCCGACTTACAGCGAGGTTCGAGTCGGCTCTCATGGGGCCCGCTCAAAGGCCGCCGTTGGCCCATGAAACCAGGGCCAATATTGATAAGTCTACTGAGGCTCCGTCGTCCCACCTCGTGGTGGGCAAAGGGAAAGGGAAGGGGAAGGGGAAAGGCAAGGGGACTGAACAACCTGTCCCCGCCACTGCTGCCCCCCCTGCTCCAGCTCCTGCTCCGATGCCCGTTGCTGTTGCCGGGCCTTCTTGGGCGCCAACGCCAGCAATTGCTGGGCCATCAAAGCCGGATGTGGCCGCCAACTCTCAGCGGCCCACTAAGCCCGCCAAGGGCAAAAAGAAGAAGGCAAAGAAGAACGCGCCGAAGACTTTGCCTCGTGAGCCTCGCCCTCTGCCGCCGGCTCCGACGTCCATGGACACTCCATGGAATGTCGTCGTGAGCCAAAACGCCAAGAAGAAAGCGAAACGCAACGCGGCACAGGCGGGTCCACAACAGCAGCAACAGCAACAGCCCCGCAAGGCGGAGCCGAAGCTGCGCCCGCCGCGCTCTGCGGCGGTCATCATTTCCTTGACACCGGAGGCAGTCAGGAAGGGGCTCTCTTACGCCCAAGTTCTTACGGAGGCCCAGGGCAAGGTGGACCTCACCGGCCTAAACATCAATAGGCTGAAGCCCAAGTTTGCGGCCACGGGTGCCCCGATGTATGAGGTGCCCGGGGCCAACAGCGAGGAGAGGGCCGACTCCCTAGCCGCGAGGCTCAGGGAGTGTTTTCAGGGGTCGGAGGACATACGTGTCTCCCGACCCACCAAGAATGCGGAGCTGCGACTGTCGGGGCTGGACTATACAGCCACCCCCGAATCGGTCGCAGCGGCCCTCTCCAAGGCCGGTGGGTGTGCCCTGGAGGCAGTTAAGGTTGGGGAAATCCGCCCCGATAGGTCGGGTCTGGGCTCGGTTTGGGCCAAATTGCCCGTCAAGGCGGCCCAAAAGGTAAAAGGAGCGGGTCGTATATTGATCGGTTGGGTCGCGGCTCGAGTTTCTGTGCTCGAGCCGCGACCATTGCGGTGCTTCCGCTGCCTCGAATCGGGGCACGTGCGGGAGCACTGCACATGCAGTACTGACCGCAGCGAATTGTGCTATCGCTGCGGTCAGCCGGGCCACAAGGCCCGCGGATGCGAAGCCGCGCCGAACTGCGCAGTTTGCGCTGCGGCCGGCAAGCCTGCCGGGCATCAGGTCGGGGGGAAGGCGTGTCCCGCCTCCTCCCGCAAGTTCCGGCGCCCACCCCGAAGAGGGAGACCGGCTGCCGCTGAGGCCACGGCCCAGTCGCAGTCGAAGAGCCCACCGCAGGTAGAGATGGAAGTGGAGGAGATCGCCCATCAGTAATGGCATTAAGGTTCCTCCAGGCGAACATCAACCACTGCGCCCGTGCCCAGGATCTTTTAACTCAAAGCATGGCGCAGTGGTCGGTGCAAGTGGTCGTGGTCGCCGAGCCATATTTTGTCCCTCCCCGCGATAACTGGGCGGGGGACCTCGACGGCTCGGTGGCCTTAATCACCCAGGGTGCCGCTGGCGCCCCCCCGTTTGCGAAGATTCTGAAGGGTCGGGGGTGCGTCGCGGCTCTGTTGGGAGGTATTTGGATAGTCGGAGTGTATTTTTCTCCCAACAGACCCTTGTCTGAATTTGAATCTTTTCTGGTTCAGCTGGGGGCCCTGGTGGTGCAAGGCCAACCTCACCCGGCAATCGTCGCCGGCGACTTCAACGCCAAGTCCGTGGCTTGGGGCTCGTCGGCGACCGATGCACGCGGTGAGGTCCTGGAGGAATGGGCGATCTCGGCAGGTCTGGCCGTTCTGAATAGGGGGTCGGTGGACACGTGCGTGCGGCAAAATGGCGGCTCCATAGTTGATTTGTCGTTTGGGAGTCCAGCCGTCGCACGCCGTGTCCAGGGCTGGAAGGTACTCGCGGGCGTGGAGACGTTATCGGACCATCGTTACATTAGGTTCGACGTCTCCGCGTCCGCCATCGCCCAGCCCGGTGGTGGACCGAGTGCCCCGCATCAGGACGGCCCGCGGTGGGCTACGAAGCGCCTCAATAAAGAGGCCCTAGAACTTGCCGCTCTGGTCGTGTCGTGGCTCCCCGTGCCGGATGGGCCGACACGGGTTGAGGAGGAGGCGGAGTGGTTCGGGGTGGCGATGACCGACGTCTGTGACGCCGCCATGCCCCGGATCCGGCGCCTCCCGCCCCGACGCCAGGTGTACTGGTGGTCGGAGGAGCTGGCGCAGTTGCGCGTTGCTTGCGTTACAGCACGCCGCCAGTACGCCAGGCACCGTCGTCGCCGTCTAAGGCCGGCGGATCACGGAGACCAGGAGCGGCAGCTCTACGGCCTCTATAAAGAGGCGAAGAGAGCGCTGCAGGTGGCCATCAAGAGGTCTAAGGTCGCGGCGAGAAGAGAGTTTTTGCAGACCCTCGACAGCGACCCGTGGGGGCGTCCGTATAAAGTGGCGATGAATAAGCTCCGCCCCCGGGCGCCCCCGCTGTCGCAGGGTCTCCAGCCGCATCTTCTGGCTGAAGTCGTCGCGGCCTTATTTCCGGCCACCGTGGAGACCACTCCTCCACCGATGGCGCCCCGCGAGTCGGCGCCATCGTCGAGTTCGGCAAGGGATATCCCAGAGGTTTCGCCCGCGGAATTGCGGGCGGCAGTGCTTCGGCTGCGGGGCAAGAACACCGCCCCGGGGCTCGACGGAATCCCAGGAAAGGCCTGGGTCGCAGCCGTCGAGTACCTGGGTCCGAGGCTCCGCAGCCTGTTCTCCGCGTGTCTGGAGCAGGGCGTCTTCCCGTCGCGATGGAAAACCGGGAAGCTCGTCCTGCTCAAGAAGGAAGGACGACCCGCAGAGTCGCCGTCGGCCTACCGGCCCATCGTGCTGCTCGACGAGGTCGCTAAACTCTTCGAGCGTATCATTCATGCTCGCCTCGTCGAGCATCTCGAGAGGGTCGGTCCCAACTTGGCCGACTGCCAATATGGCTTTAGAAGAGGACGGTCTACAATACACGCGATTCTGCGGGTAAAGACACACGCGGAGGAAGAAGTGGCCCGGGGCAAAGTCGTAATTGCCGTGAGTTTGGACATCTCAAACGCGTTCAACTCACTGCCCTGGGCCTGTATTCACGAAGCACTGCGGTACCACGAGGTGCCGCCCTATCTCCGGCGTCTGGTGCACTCGTACCTCTCCTACAGGGACGTAGTGTATCCGGGCGCCGATGGGTGGCACCGAAGAGAAATGACCTGCGGTGTTCCACAGGGCTCAGTTCTGGGCCCACTCCTGTGGAACATCGGGTTTGATTGGGTTCTCCGTGGTGCCAACCTCTGGGGCGTCGGCGTCACTTGCTACGCCGACGACACGCTGGTCACGGCCAGCTCCAGGACCTTCCAGGACGCCGCAATCCTGGCGGCGGTAGGCACCGGCCATGTAGTTAGCCGCATTCAGCGGCTGGGATTGAAGGTGGCCCTTGACAAAACCGAGGCCATCTGCTTTCATGGGCCTCGGAAGGGGCCACCGGCCGGTGCCCACATAGTGGTGAACGGGGTGCGGATTCCCATCGGCTCGAAGATGAAGTATTTGGGTTTGATTTTAGATAGCCGATGGGAATTCCGCGCCCATTTTGAGGCATTGGGGACTAAATTGTCCCGGGCAGCGGGCGCGCTTTCAAGCCTGCTGCCCAATTTGGAAGGTCCTGGCATCCCTTGCCGAAGGCTGTACGCCGGAGTCGTGCGGTCCATGGCCCTGTACGGGAGTCCCGTTTGGGCCGAGTCCCTGAGCGACCGATGCGTCGCCCTGCTGCGGAAACCACAGCGGGTAGTGGCGCAGCGCGCGATCAGGGGCTACCGCACGATCTCGTTCGAGGCGGCCTGCGTATTGGCCGGTTTCCTCCCGTGGGACCTGGACGCTAAGGCCCTCTCCGCCACATTTCACTGGCGGGAGGAGGCGTTCAGGCGCGGGCAGCGACCGGCCCCGAGAGAGGTGGAGGCCAAACGTGGCTCCCTCCGCAGAGCCGCCGTGGAGGAGTGGCGTCTCAGGCTGGAGAACCCGTCAGCGGGTTCGAGGGCCGTCGCGGCAGTGCGTCCTGTCTTTGACCAATGGTTAGACAGGCGCCACGGCGCGGCGACGTTCCGACTGACACAGGTACTCACCGGCCACGGGTGTTTCGGCCGGTACCTGTGTCAGATCGTAGGCACAGAGGAGTCGGCCGTGTGTCACCATTGTGACAACTGTCCGCAGGACACGGCCCAACACACTTTGGAGGAGTGTCCAGCCTGGGACGATGAGCGCAGCGCTCTCGCAGCAGTCGTCGGAGGTGACCTTTCGCTGCCGGCCGTGGTGTCCGCCATGGTCGACAGCCGGAGGTCCTGGCGTGCGGTGGCCCACTTCTGCGAGGCCGTAATCTCGCAGAAGGAGAGTGCCGAGAGGGATCGGGAGCACAACGATCCCTCCCGCCGCCAGCGGAGACGAAGGAGGCGCCGGGGTGACGACTGACCGGCGTCTCCCGCCCTGTGGATTGGGGGCGTTTGGAGAATTCCACCACGGTATCCCCTGCCTGTCGTAAGAGGCGACTAATAGGGGCCATCGGGGGGTCGCGGTCGCGCAGCGGGGGGCTGTCGTAGCGCCCATCAGTACACCTTTTGTACACGTACTATTGTACGTGCGACCCCCGGGATGGACGGCAGCACGGGTGGTTGGCCTCGTGGCTGTCGTTGACGCCGAGGGCGTCCTTCGGTGTGCGGGGGCTTCTGAGCCCCCCCCAATTGGAGACGGGCCGCAAGGCGGCACCGCGCAGGGGCGGTTCCGGCTGAAACCGGGGTGCTTTTCGCCTCGGGAAACCCGGGGCCGTCCCAAATGCGCCGAAGATGGTCACCGCGGGGTTTTAGTTGGTAGTTACCGGCATTGTATATATGGTTAGGGACTCGGCCCAGCGGTCGGGTGGCTGGGTCGTAAGGCCGGTAGAACCCAACATAACCGTTCCACCCTCCCTCCCGGTGGGGCGGTAGCAATAAATGAGCTTTCCCCGCGAAAACAAAAAAAAAAAAAAAAAAAAAAAAAAGGTTAGGTTAGGTTAGGTTAGGTTAGGTTAGGTTAGGTTTTTTTTTTTTTTTTTTTTTTTTTTTTTTGTGGGGCTATGTGCCCCACTCTCGTTCCCCTAGCGTCTGCTAGAGCTCATTTCGATCTGTCTCTACATTGGTTACTCACCTCCTATCTAACTATTCCTTCTTTGGGAAGTCCTGTCATCGCCTAAATTCCTTCGTAGGGAATTCCTACTTATAGCCTAGGTATCTTATTTCTAGCCTTATCCTATGGAACGAGTCGATTTTTATTTCTTTATTTACACTACAGGTTTTTACTAATTCTAACTTATCTATCTTATTCTACTTACAGTCTATCTTATTGTCTATCTTATTTCCTAGTTACTAATAACATATAATCTAATATTACATGTCTAGTTAACCTAATTACTACTTATTTCTATTGATTACATGTTTAACTATTTCTTTACAATAATTGATAAACTTATATCTAGTTTCTTTACTTGCTATTATTATTTGTAAGTTATTAACATTTATCTCGATTCCTGTCTCGATTTCGAGTTCCGTGCGTTTGTATAAGTACACCGGACATTCGGTGATAATATGCACTACCGACTCCTGCTTCGCAGGGTCACAGATGCACGACGGGCTCTCCTTGCACTTAAAGCGGTGTAAGTACTCGGAGAACCCGCCATGCCCCGTGAAGATCTGCGTCGTCAGTGGGTCGATCGGTATTTTCCGGACGAGCTGGTGAGCCTCCACAGCGCTGGGGAAAAACAGTTTCGTGGTCGAGGCGGTCTCCCCCTCTATGTAGCGCCGGTTCCATTCGTCAACCGATTCCAGACGAATCTGTCGCTTGACGAATGAAACCGGACAGCCATCATAGTTGGGTTTGACCTTAAGCTTCAGCGCAGCATCCTTCGCGAGTTCGTCTGCGCGCTCATTTCCCTCCAGCCCCGCATGTGCCTTGACCCAGAATAGTTTAACTATTCTGCCGCGTTCTTCTAAGCTCTTTATGTTATTTTGGATATCGAACGCTAGGGGGTGGAGGGAAGGACCGTTTGCCACGGTTTCCAGCGCCGCCCTCGAGTCGCTTAGGATGCTGCACTGAGCCACCCCGCACGCCACTGCCTCACGTACAGCCCTGTGGAGGGCCAGCAGCTCTGCCTGGTAGACGGTGCAGTACTGTTCCAGCTTGAGTTTTTTGGTTTTGGTCTCGGCGGCGTCCTCCCAGATGGAGATCGCCGCTCCGACCTTGCCCTCAATCTTACTGCCGTCTGTGTAAAACACACGGCCGTGGTTTACGACCTGGTTCAGTTCTGCATCGTCCACCAGGCACCGGTATTTTACCGTGCCGCGTCGCGCTGGATGATCCAGCTTATCGAAGGCCACAGGCCGTTCCACGTCCCGGTCTCCCACTACCCGCCGAGAGTAGCCCTTTTTAATCTCGTACAGGGAGGCATTCTCCCTGATACGGATGTCCAAGGGCAAAATCCCAGCGAGCAGTAGGGCCGAGTTCAGTGAAACGGTTAGGTTAGGTTAGGTTAGGTTAGGTTAGGTTAGGTTAGGTTAGGTTTTTTTAATTTTGTTGTGGGGCGCTATGCCCCACTCTCGTTCCCCTAGCGCTAACTAGAGTTCATAACTGTCTGCCTCTACATAGTTACTTACCTCCTATCTATTCCTTCATTGGGAAGTCCTGTCATCGCCTAATTCTTTCATCGAGAATTCCTACTTATGGCCTATCTACTTATATCTAATCCTTAATCTACGGAACGAGTGTTTTTTATTTCTTTATTTACATACAATATTTTTTGCTTATTCTAACTTATCTATCTTATGCTACTTATAGTCTATCTTATTATATACCTTATTTTCTAGTTACTATTTACATATAATCTAAATTATTATATGTATAGTTAACCTAATTATTACTACTTATTTCTATTGTTTACATGTTTAACTATTACTTTACAAAATTCTATAAACTTATATCTAATTTCCTTATTTGCTATTATTAATGGTAAATTTCTGACATTTATTTCTAGTCCTATTATTATCTCTAATTCCGTTCGTCTGTACAAATAGACAGGGCACTCTGTCAATACGTGCACGATCGACTCCTGAATTACAGGGTCACAGATGCACGACGGGCTCTCCTTGCACTTAAACCGATGTAAGTACTGGCTAATGGCTACACGCATCCGCCTGGTCTCGGCAAAACCGTTTCCCGTGCCCATAGCCCAGGCATCGCGAGCACTGAATGAGGGGGGACTGGTCCTCTACCCTTATCCTCTGAACATCAATATGGACGGCCCCCTCGTCCGTGAGCCTCTTCCATATCTTCGGTGGCACTTGTATGGCCACATGGGAGGTAAGCGGGTTTCGCGCCCTTCTCCTGAATTTGATTTTCAGGCTCGCGCTATCCACTCCCATTCCTCCTAGAAGATGCTGATTCTGCTTCATTAGTGCTCGCACTATGTCTTCGTCCTTGTTGTGGTTCAGGACATCCCTGAGCAAGATCATGGGCTCCTTATTCCGCATGTCTTCCATGTTTAAACTTGCTCCTGCTGTCCTGATCTTCTCCTTGACCCTTCCCAATTCCTCCTTCGACTTACAGCCCACTATTATCTTCCTGTCCTTGGCCTTTCGTATTTTGTCAATCCTTATGCCTTCCTCTCTCGCATTTATAGTGGTCCTGATCTTGTCGAAGACTTCCTCGCCCGAGGCCGTCTGGTCCGCGGAGGTAATCACGACGGAGTGCATTACTGCATCCCCGCGTTCTTCCCTCCCCGCACCAGCCGCCACGCTCGCGTAGGATCTTCCTTCCTTCCATGATTCCCTTTGATGCTTCAACTCCTGATTTAGCTTCTCCATTTCCTCTTTGCTCTCTTTCAGGAGTTGGCTATGAGCATCTAATCTTTTCATTATCTCCTTTTCCTGATTTTCCAGCCTTTTCCCTAGTTCCGTGTCTTGCTTTCCTGATTTTATTGTTTCCTCGGTTATTTTTTCCCTCTTTCCGTCCTTTGTTCTCTCCTCTTCACTTTCTTTTACTAATTTGTACAATTTTTCCGCCGCATCAATAACCTCGGTTTTGATATCTGTTTTCAGGTTTCTACTGATGTTGATCTGCGCTTTGAGTTTTGCCAGACAGGCTTTGGCCTTGTTCAATCTGCTCACTTGCCCAACGTCCTCCCGTGGCGGCGCTGCCGCCGTCGGGGCCGGGGCCGTCGGCTTCTTCGGTAAGTAGTCCCCGTCCGTCGGAGTTCCTGCGGGTTTCGGCCTCGCAGGCTCGCTGGTGCTCGGTCCCCCAAATCTTTCGATTTGGGATTCCAGGCTCCGTCGGGCCTGCGCGACCTTATTCCCGCCGGATTCCTTAGGACTAGACTTCTCCGGTGTTTTGCTTTTAGGCCTCATATCCTTGGCTGGTGTACGATACCCAAACATCGTGTTGGTTTGGAGGTTCGCTAGGGGAATGCGTCAACGAAGATTGTAAAATATAAAATACCTACAAGTGTAGAAGGCTTGTAGGGAGTCAACAATATTTATATGTGCGTCAACTATGGCGACGAAAGCAGCTCGCCCGGTATATGCGGTTTGTCAATTTATCTATCTAGTCTAAAACTATATGTAGTTATATATGTATATATATATTCGTCAGCCTGGACGTTCTTTGCAGCGCGTATGACACGTCTGCAGTCTTAAACACTAACAATTTGTCTTAAAACTAAAATAAAAAATATCGTCAAAATTTATAGAGTCGTTGACTCTATGTAGAGTCCCTGCGGTGCAAGGTCTCTACCTGACGATTCCAACGAACCCAAACACGGGCAGATTCGGTCAAAGGGTTGCCGAGTAATTTCAGTCTGAGTTTTTCCAAAATGGCGGCTGGTATTCCTTTTTCAGTCGTTTCTCGGGCGATTTTTGGCCGAATTTGCCCGAGTTTGGGCTCGTTTTCTTCGTCGTGATCTCCCCTATCTTTTGGTGAGGTTTTTAACCTTACAAAATGTTGGTTAGGTTAGGTTAGGTTAGGTTAGGTTAGGTTAGGTTAGGTTTTTTTTTTTTTTTTTTTTTTTTTTTTGTGGGGCGCTGTGCCCCACTCTCGTTCCCCTAGCGTCTGCTAGAGCTCATTTCGATCTGTCTCTACATTGGTTACTCACCTCCTATCTAACTATTCCTTCTTTGGGAAGTCCTGTCATCGCCTAAATTCCTTCGTAGGGAATTCCTACTTATAGCCTAGGTATCTTATTTCTAGCCTTATCCTATGGAACGAGTCGATTTTTATTTCTTTATTTACACTACAGGTTTTTACTAATTCTAACTTATCTATCTTATTCTACTTACAGTCTATCTTATTGTCTATCTTATTTCCTAGTTACTAATAACATATAATCTAATATTACATGTCTAGTTAACCTAATTACTACTTATTTCTATTGATTACATGTTTAATTATTTCTTTACAATAATTGATAAACTTATATCTAGTTTCTTTACTTGCTATTATTATTTGTAAGTTATTAACATTTATCTCGATTCCTGTCTCGATTTCGAGTTCCGTGCGTTTGTATAAGTACACCGGACATTCGGTGATAATATGCACTACCGACTCCTGCTTCGCAGGGTCACAGATGCACGACGGGCTCTCCTTGCACTTAAAGCGGTGTAAGTACTCGGAGAACCCGCCATGCCCCGTGAAGATCTGCGTCGTCAGTGGGTCGATCGGTATTTTCCGGACGAGCTGGTGAGCCTCCACAGCGCTGGGGAAAAACAGTTTCGTGGTCGAGGCGGTCTCCCCCTCTATGTAGCGCCGGTTCCATTCGTCAACCGATTCCAGACGAATCTGTCGCTTGACGAATGAAACCGGACAGCCATCATAGTTGGGTTTGACCTTAAGCTTCAGCGCAGCATCCTTCGCGAGTTCGTCTGCGCGCTCATTTCCCTCCAGCCCCGCATGTGCCTTGACCCAGAATAGTTTAACTATTCTGCCGCGTTCTTCTAAGCTCTTTATGTTATTTTGGATATCGAACGCTAGGGGGTGGAGGGAAGGACCGTTTGCCACGGTTTCCAGCGCCGCCCTCGAGTCGCTTAGGATGCTGCACTGAGCCACCCCGCACGCCACTGCCTCACGTACAGCCCTGTGGAGGGCCAGCAGCTCTGCCTGGTAGACGGTGCAGTACTGTTCCAGCTTGAGTTTTTTGGTTTTGGTCTCGGCGGCGTCCTCCCAGATGGAGATCGCCGCTCCGACCTTGCCCTCAATCTTACTGCCGTCTGTGTAAAACACACGGCCGTGGTTTACGACCTGGTTCAGTTCTGCATCGTCCACCAGGCACCGGTATTTTACCGTGCCGCGTCGCGCTGGATGATCCAGCTTATCGAAGGCCACAGGCCGTTCCACGTCCCGGTCTCCCACTACCCGCCGAGAGTAGCCCTTTTTAATCTCGTACAGGGAGGCATTCTCCCTGATACGGATGTCCAAGGGCAAAATCCCAGCGAGCAGTAGGGCCGAGTTCAGTGAAACGGTCCTGTAGGCCTTCGTAAGCTTCTGCGCGAAGCCACGTTGCACCATCGCGAGCTGCTTTCGTACGCCCAGCTTGCGTGTGGCCGGGGCCCATACGCTAGCTGCGTATAAAATTGTTGGCTCCACCACAGCCCTATATAACAATTTTATAAGCTCGGGGCCCAGTCCCCACTGTAGCCGAGCTGCGCCGGACAATTGCCTATAAAAGGCGACCGCCTTCCTGCATACATTCGCCACGTGGGCGTTGAAAGTAAGCCCGCTGTCCAGTGTTACTCCCAGGAGCTTCATTTGCTTTACCAGGCCAATGTCAACACCGCCCATGTGGAGGATTGGGGAATCATACTTAAGCTTTCTCGTCACGACCATCGCTTGCGTTTTATGCGGCGCAAATTTGAGCTTGTTTCTGATTCCCCAATCCCTCACGCAGGCCAGTGTTTCATTGGCCTGTTTCTGAATTTCTCCCATCTGATGGCCATCGAATACTAGCACGACGTCGTCGGCAAAGGCTTGGCAGTAACTGCCCCGTCTATCAAGCTCTGATAGCAGTGGGTCGAGGAGCAGGTTCCAGAAAGTTGGACCCCCAATGGAGCCCTGCACACATCCCTTGGAGGTCCATCTTGCATACTCTTCACCGGAGTACCTCAGTCGGATTAACCTGCTCTCGAGGTAGCTATCAATCACCCTCCTGATGTTGATCGGGCATCCTTCCTCCGACAGTCTGACTCTAATGGCTGGCCACCAGGCGCTGTCGAAGGCTCCCTCTATGTCCAATGAGATGATAACAATAATTTTCTTCTCTACTAACTTCTCTCTAATATGTTTCATTAGGACATAGAGGGAGTCCTCGGTGCTGCGCTGTGGCATAAAGCCAAACTGTCGGGGGTTTGTCCTAGGGTGAAGATGCCACCTCACTCGGCCCACCACCATCTTCTCCAGTATCTTCCCCATCACCGGCAATAGTCCTATCGGCCTATACGACTTTGCACTGGTGTAGTCCTCCTTAGCAGGCTTTCGGAGGACTACCACCGTCGCTTCCTTCCAGATCGTAGGGAAGTGGCCGAGTTCCAGGCACTTATTTGCCAGCGATAGGTACAATTCTGGGTACTTATCTATGGCTTGCTTACAGATATCGGCCGTTAGGCCGTCTGCTCCCGGGGCTTTCTTGGGATTGAAGCTTTTCGCTGCCGCACATAGTTCGTCCAGTGTAAATGGCGGGTCATGGTTTTCATCATCAACTTCACCATTTACTCGTGCGGCTGCTTCTCTTGTACGCTGGTGGTCGGCGTTGTCCTCCTTCTTGTCATCTTCTGGGTAGAAGGTTACTGCCAATAACTTTGCCGACTCTTTCGCGCTCAGGGTAGCTCCTGCGTTGACCAGTGGCAGGTCTTCATATTTCTTCGACACTTTGCCGATAGTTCTATAGATTCCGTCCCAAACACTCTCTCTGTCCTGTTTGGAACAGAACTCCTTCCAGCTGTTGATCTGTGCCGTTTTCGCTGCTCTCTCATATTTCTCTTTTGATTGCAGGTACTCCCCGACGACCTTGGCTCTTCGAATTGGCGCTGCCCATCGGATCCTCCTTCTTCTGGTGACGGTTTCCTGCTTCATCCTGGCGAGTTCCCCGGACCACCACGGTACGTTCATGCTATTTTTTATTTTCATAGGTGGTATTGTTTCGTTACAGGTTTCTGTTATTATATTTATGTATTTCTCTATTGTTAAGTCTAATAATGCTTTGTCGTTGATTTTAGTTATTTCTGTTTTTGTTATACTGTTGTTTGCTATTAATTGTTCAAATTTTTCGTTAAAATTTTCCCAATTCGCTTTCTTTGTGTTGTATTTTCTGGTCGTTTTTGGTTTTTGCTTACTATATTTGGTTCTTGTTTTAGCAATTTTGAACGTAATCGCGTTGTGGTCCGAGCTCGCCATGGTGTCGTCCACCCTCCAGTCCATCACCAGATTCAGGATGTCCTCTGTGCAGGCTGTGACGTCAATGTGGCTCGTGAGGAGTTTTCCTCCTCTTACCGTCTCGAATGTTGGAGCATTGCCGTCGTTGAGCACCTGCAATCCGTGCTGTTCAAGTAGGCCCGCCACTTCTTCTCCCCTGCTGTCAGTCTCCGCGCTGCTCCACCAAATGCTTTTCGCATTGGTGTCGCCCCCCGCGAGGATTCCGTTAGGACCCAGTTTTTCAACTATATTCCCCAACTGCTCCAGGTATGGCCCTATGGGTTTGTCCGGTTCAAAGTAGAATGAGATGACCACCACTTCGCGAGTTCCCATGAGGATTTTCACCACAGTGATGTTAGTTGTGGTGAGCAATGGGCATTGGGTCACCGTCAGGTCGTCGTTGAGCACCGCCACCGCCGACTTGACGGGTTCCCCCTGTCCATTGGTTCCCTGGTAAATCCTCACTCCGCGATGGTCTCTCACCCTACCTTGTCCCCCCACATATGGCTCCTGAAGCAACGCAATGTCGATCCTCCGCTTTTTGGCCTCCAGGAGGAACTCAACTGTTGCCAGTTGTTTCCTCTGCAGGTTGGCCTGAGCTACGAGGATCGGCGCCGCGCCTGTTGGGGAGTCAGTCTGATCTGGGTTCCTGGGATCCACCTTAGCAATACGCTACTGTGGATCGCGCCAGGGCCTCCCACTTCCTCCTCACGGGGCACTCTGGGCTAAAAGCATTGTGCTCCGCTGCCCCGAACCGAGCTTTCGCGCAGTTGCAGCACGACGGGGGTGCCTTTGCCAGCCAGTCGGCGCATTCCGACCGGTGGTGGCCTCCCCCGCAGTGACTACATGCGTCCTCCTGTTCGCGGCAGAATCGCCTTCCATGCCCGTAGCCCAGGCAGCGCGAACACTGAATCAGGGGAGACTGGTCCTCGACCCTGACTCTCTGCACATCAATATGAACTGAGCCGGCATCTAGGAGTAGCCTCCATATTTTTGGTGGCACCTGCATCGCCACGTGGGAAGTGAGCGGGTTCCTTGCTCTTCTCCGGAACTTGACTTTGAGCATCGAGCTGTCCACGCTCACTCCCTCCAGCAGGTGTTTGTTTTGAGCGATTATCGCCTGGGCTATCTCCTCGTCCTTGTTGTACTTGAGGACGTCCTTCAGCAGGAGCATTGGCTCTTTGTTCCTCATGTCTTCGAGGTTCAAGTCCTTCCCTGCTGTCCTAATCCTATCTTTTATCTTTCCCAATTCCTCTTTGGACCTGCATCCCACAATTATCTTTCTGTCCTTGGCCTTCCTTATGTTGTCGATTTTCAGGCCTTCTTCCCTAGCATTGAGGGTGGTCCGGATCTTTTGGTAGATCTCCTCGCCCGTGGCGGTCTGGTCCGCGGCTGTGATCGCAATAGAGTGCATTTCTGCATCTCTTCGCTCTCCCAGCCGCGGTCCAGCCGCCACGCTTGCGTAGGATCTCTTCTCCTTGTCTTCCTTCCACTCTTCCCTATGCTTTTTTATGTCTTCCCCTATCTTCTCCAGCTCTTCTCTATTTTTTCTCAACATCTCGGCCTGTTCCTCCATTTTTCTGAGAATACTCTTCTCGTATCTCTCGTTCCTTTTTTCCATTTCGGTCTCTCTACTTGCAAGTCCAGTTGGTTCCCTGGTACCCTCTTCCTTCCCCTCCTGTCCCTTTCCCATTTCACTCTCTTTCAGGATATTATAGAGTTTCTCCGCGGCTTCAATCACGTCGTGTTTTATTTCGGTCTTGATATTTCTACTATTATTAATCTGGGTTTTAATTTTTACCAGACACGACCTTGCTTCCGCGATCCTGTTCTTCCCAATTTGTCGTGGTGGTGATGGGGTCTTCGGGGCAGGGGATACGGATGGTGCTGGGTTTGAGGCCTTTTTACCCGTCTTCTTCGTTTCCGTTGGAGCTCCCCTGGGCTTAAGTCCGGATGGCCCCGCGACGCCGGTCTGCTCAGATTTTTCAATCTGAGCTTCTAGGCTCCGCCGGGCCTCCGCCACTTTTACCCCTGAGAGCTCCTTCGGACTCGTGTCTTCGGGGGTGTTGCAGGCTCTCATTCCCTTTGCCGGGGTACGGAATCCAAACATTATGTCGGTGAGTTAAGATGTTCCTAGGGGAATGCGTCAATGAACTAGTATAAAATTCCTACAAGTGTATAGGGCTTGTAGGGAGTCAACAATTCTACGCGCTAAAGCCCGGGTCACGAAAGCAGCTCCCGTGGTATGTGCGATTGTCCTTATATGTGTCGTCTGACACTGTTCAGTTGCTTATGGCTGTCTATATGTTTTCGTCCCCAGGACGTCGTTAGCTATACGTGTCTAACACGTTAGCTAGTCTTATTATCTACACAATTTATGTCCTAACTTAATTATATACAAGAGAAAAAAATTTTAAAATGTAGAGTTTAGAAACTCTATGTAGAGCACCTTGGATGGAGGGTCTCTTTATGACGATGCTAACGAACCCAAACACGGGCGGATTCGGTCAAGTGGTTGCTGAGTTATGACGATCTTCAGTTTTCCAAGATGGCGTCCGGATTTTCTAGTTTTGTCGTCCCTCGGTCAATTTTTGGCCGAATTTGCCCGAGTTTGGGCTCGTTTTGTTCGTCTCGACGAGAGCTATCTTCCTGTATGGTTTTTGACCATACAGATTTGGACAGGAGTTTTTTACAGGTTTAGGGTTCTGAATGAGTTCCAAAGCCCAACTATTGAATTTACTATACTTAAAGTTACTATGGTCGGAAAATATAGTAACTTTTATGAAAATTTATGAAAAAAATTTTATGCCGAAAAAGGGGTGGGGGGGTTGGGTTAATGGTAAAGATTGATGTTAGAGGGGTTTGGAAAATTTTGAAGTCGAAAAATTTTTTGAAAATATTTTGGGGGGGGGGAGATTTTTACTGAATTTTATGCGAGGTGAAATTTACAATCTGGTTAAAAATCCCAACTATGTTGGGATTTTAAATCTGATGCCAAATTTTTGCTAATCCTAATAGTTTTGGAGATACTTAATTATTTACTAATTTACAAATTTTTTAGGGTTTTTAGGCCCGTAAAAATCGGTCTCTTGAGCTAGCGCCCCGAAATTTAAAATGGGGGTGTGGATAAGCGATACGCTTAAGATGGTATAGTCAGAAGTTGTACACCCCCACTCCCAGTGACGTCAGACCCAAAAAACCGATAAAAATGCTTAAAAACACTTACAGTTCTAAATTTATGACATAAACTAGTGTTTCTTGAACTGCCTCCGGTATGTCCCTGGTGGTACGCTCCGATCCTGGTACTCAAATTTCGCCGCTCTCCCCGGGATCGCTCACCTCGTGGAAACCGGGAACTTGTTTTTTTGGCCTAAGCCACGAAACTACGAGCGACACCCCGGCGTGTGTGGTGTCGCCAGAAGCGCCTCGGCGAGGGCTTCTTGATGGTCACTTTTAATTGGGGTGTCGTCGATCGTTCCGCGGAGTTAGAGCCGAAAAACAAGTCCCGATTTTCGCGGTTTTTGAGTTTTTCACTCCCGGCGCCGTCCCGTTGATGGTATTCGTTTGGGGCAAAGTGCCTCCCCGTTCAGCTCGATGGTGCGCAGCCTGCTGCGTGGTCAAATTTGTCCCCGGAGCCCTGGATCACGGTGCACGTGCCACGTGGCCACTTGTTTTTTTGGCTTTTGCCACGAAACTATAGGTGACCGCGCGGAACGTGACAGCTCGTTTTGTAGGGCTCGACGGGGACTTGCTGGCCGCCGAAAAAAATTCGGGGGTCGTCGATCGTTTGACGAACTTATCCACGAAAAACTTTCACAACACACGTTTTTTGTGAATTGTACTTCACAGTTATGTCGCACAAAAACACAAATAGGCTATATCGATAGGCCTTATCGAGACGCGCACTTGGATATATAACACTTATATATTCGCGAACTTTTACTATTTTTAAAGAATTTTTCCGTGCGGAGCGGCTCAAAAATGATCCGACTCCGACCGCGTTCGGAGTGCGACTGGTTAGGTTAGGTTAGGTTAGGTTAGGTTAGGTTAGGTTAGGTTAGGTTAGGTTAGGTTAGGTTAGGTTAGGTTAGGTTAGGTTAGGTTGGGGTGCGAAGTCAGGAAACCTCCCCGTGGTGCACCCTGGGCAACGGCGGTCATCTTGTTCATGTTGACCGACGGCCGATATCCTGACAGTGTGGTTGGGGGTCGTCGCCTGTTGCGGCGGCCTTCGTGTTGTAGGGCTCGTTTTTCGGGCTACCCCCGGGTTCTGTCTCGGGGGTGTCGGCGGGCTCGGTGTGCGCTCATCCCGCCGCCGAGCGGGCAGTGGGAGGGACCCTCTCTTCCGCTGTCACCGTCGTATATCGTAATCCGGTGGGAGGTCTGTGGACATGTCTCGCGCTCTCACCGGACCGAGGGTCTTGGCTTCACCGCCCGGGCCGCGAGGTAGAAAACCTCTATAAAAAGTTACCCCGAATCCCAAGCGGCGGCGCACCGCGAGGGGATGCATGGCCGATGGGAAGTTCGGTCGTTAGTGCGACCCCCCGCCGGAGTCCAGCCGAAACTCCGTGCGGGTTACGCCTAGGCTTACCCAGGTACAGGGGGCTCTGCCTGGGTGGACAGTTTATTTCCCCCATACTCGTGGGAATTTTATGGCATTTGTTAATTTCAACCCAAAAATCATCGTAGAGAAGTTGCCTGCTCCGGTATCCGAGTCAGGGTCCGGAGAGGCGGAGGGGCGCAAGCCCGTTGACGTAGTGGACGTTGTAGTGGAGGAGGTGGGCGCGAAGCCCACGGAGGTGGCAGTTGCGGAGAGGCAAGTGGCGAGCCCGGTGGTTACTCCCGGGCTCAGGCACAGTCGGGCCTCTTCGCGAGTATCAAGGGGGCGCATGTGGCAGGGGAGCGAGACCGACTCAATTCGGTCCCGCTCCTCGCGCTCCAGTGATAACGAGAGTGGTGTGGGTGCTAAATGCGCTCGCACATCAACCCGAGGTCGTGGTCGCCCATCGGCGACAGGCAAGTACGTCGGCATTTCGAAAGCCCAGGAGGAGCTTAGTGCTCAAAGGCGAGAGATGGCCAGGCAGAAAGCCGAAGAGGAAATGGCGGAAAGGCTGCGCTCATTCCTAAAATCGCCGGCCCCACCAAAAGAGGGCCCAATGGAGTGGGCAGAACTCGAAGAGGACAAGGTCATCGTCCTCGAGGACCTTAAAGAGTGCAGCAAAATAATCAAGATGGTAAGTGCCAAGTCCGGCAACTTAAAGGGCACTTACCAGAAGTGCCTGAAGGTGGTCACGGACAGAATCCAGAGGTTTGTCGAACAGCCGGAGACCTCGGTGATGGCCCGCCTCCAAGAGGAGGCAAATAAATGGCGGGACATGTGCGCCCGCCACGAGGCGGAGAAAAAACAGCAGACAGAGGAAATTGCTGCTCTCCGTCGCCGCCTCGACCAGATAGAGGCGGACAAGGGATCAGCCAACTCGATCGAACTCCTGGAGGCCCGACTAACGGCCAGGATCGAGTCGGCTCTCATGGGGCCCGCCCAAAGACCGCCATTGGCCCATGAGTCGAGGGCCAACCAGGACAAACCGACACCTGAGCTTCCGCCGTCGCAACCCGTGGTGGGTAAAGGAAAAGGGAAGGGGAAGGGGAAAGGTAAGGGGACTGCACAACCGGTCCCCGCCACTGCTGCCCCCCCTGCTCCAGCTCCTGCTCCGATGCCCGTTGCTGTTGCCGGGCCTTCTTGGGCGCCAATGCCAGTAATTGCTGGGCCATCAAAGCCGGATGTGGCCGCCAACTCTCAGCGGCCCACTAAGCCCGCCAAGGGCAAAAAGAACAGGAAGGCGAAAAAGAACGCGCCGAAGAGCTTGCCTCGTGAACCTCGCCCACTGCCGCCGGCTCCGACGTCCATGGACACTCCATGGAATGTCGTCGTGAGCCAAAACGCCAAGAAGAAGGCGAAACGCAACGCGGCACAAGCAAGCTCTCAGCAGCAGCAGCAACAGCCCCGCAAGACAGAGCCAAAGCTGCGCCCGCCGCGGTCTGCGGCTGTTGTTATATCGTTAACACCGGAGGCTGTTAAGAAGGGGCTTTCATACGCCCAAGTTCTTACGGAGGCCCAGGGCAAGGTGGACCTCACCGGCCTAAATATTTCTAGGCTAAAACCTAAGTTTGCGGCCACGGGTGCCCCTATGTACGAGGTGCCCGGGGCCAACAGCGAGGAGAGGGCCGACTCCCTAGCCGCGAGGCTTAGGGAGTGTTTCCAGGGGTCGGAGGACATACGTGTCTCCCGACCCACCAAGAACGCGGAGCTGCGATTGTCGGGGCTGGATTACACAGCCACCCCCGAATCGGTCGCAGCGGCCCTCTCCAAGGCCGGTGGGTGTGGCTTGGAGGTGGTGAAGGTAGGCGAGATCCGGCCTGACAAGTCGGGTCTCGGAACTGTTTGGGCTAAATTGCCCGTTAAGGCGGCCCAAAAAGTGAAAGGGGCGGGTCGCCTGTTGATAGGTTGGGTAGCGGCTCGAGTTTCTGTGCTCGAGCCGCGACCATTGAGGTGCTTCCGGTGCCTCGAGTCGGGGCACGTGCGGGAGCACTGCACGTGCAGTACTGACCGCAGCGAATTGTGCTATCGCTGCGGTCAGCCGGGCCACAAGGCCCGCGGATGCGAAGCCGCGCCGAACTGCGCAGTCTGCGCTGCGGCCGGCAAGCCTGCCGGGCATCAGGTCGGGGGGAAGGCGTGTCCCGCCTCCTCCCGCAAGTTCCGGCGCCCACCCCGAAGAGGGAGACCGACTGCCGCTGAGGCCACGGCCCAGTCGCAGTCGAAGAGCCCACCGCAGGTAGAGATGGAAGTGGAGGAGATCGCCCATCAGTAATGGCTTTAAGGTTCCTCCAGGCGAACATCAACCACTGCGCCCGTGCTCAGGATCTTTTAACTCAAAGCATGGCGCAGTGGTCGGTGCAAGTGGTCGTGGTCGCCGAGCCATACTTTGTCCCTCCCCGCGATAACTGGGCGGGGGACCTCGACGGCTCGGTGGCCTTAATTACCCAGGGTGCCGCTGGCGCCCCCCCGTTTGCGAAGATTCTGAAGGGTCGGGGGTGCGTCGCGGCTCTGTTGGGAGGTATTTGGATAGTCGGAGTGTATTTTTCTCCCAACAGACCCTTGTCTGAATTCGAATCTTTTCTCGTTCAGCTGGGGGCCCTGGTGGTGCAAGGCCAACCTCACCCGGCAATCGTCGCCGGCGACTTCAACGCCAAGTCCGTGGCTTGGGGCTCGTCGGCGACCGATGCACGCGGTGAGGTCCTGGAGGAATGGGCGATCTCGGCAGGTCTGGCCGTTCTGAATAGGGGGTCGGTGGACACGTGCGTGCGGCAAAATGGCGGATCCATTGTTGATGTGTCGTTTGGGAGTCCAGCCGTCGCACGCCGTGTCCAGGGCTGGAAGGTCCTCGCGGGCGTGGAGACGTTATCGGACCATCGTTACATCAGGTTCGACGTCTCCGCGTCCGCGATCGCCCAGCCCGGTGGTGGACCGAGTGCCCCGCATCAGGACGGCCCGCGGTGGGCTACGAAGCGCCTTGATAAAGAGGCCCTAGAACTTGCCGCTCTGGTCGTGTCGTGGCTCCCCGTGCCGGATGGGCCGACACGGGTTGAGGAGGAGGCGGAGTGGTTCGGGGTGGCGATGACCGACGTCTGTGACGCCGCCATGCCCCGGATCCGGCGCCTCCCACCCCGACGCCAGGTGTACTGGTGGTCGGAGGAGCTGGCGCAGTTGCGCGTTGCTTGCGTTACAGCACGCCGCCAGTACGCCAGGCACCGTCGTCGCCGTCTAAGGCCGGCGGATCACGAAGACCAGGAGCGGCAGCTCTACGGCCTCTATAAAGAGGCGAAGAGAGCGCTGCAGGTGGCCATCAAGAGGTCTAAGGTCGCGGCGAGAAGGGAGTTTTTGCAGACCCTCGACAGCGACCCGTGGGGGCGTCCGTATAAGGTGGCGATGAACAAGCTCCGCCCCTGGGCGCCCCCGCTGTCGCAGGGTCTCCAGCCACAGCTTCTGGCTGAAGTCGTCGCGGCCTTATTTCCGGCCACCGTGGAGACCACTCCTCCACCGATGGCGCCCCGCGAGTCGGCGCCATCGTCGAGTTCGGCAAGGGATATCCCAGAGGTTTCGCCCGCGGAATTGCGGGCGGCAGTGCTTCGGCTGCGGGGCAAGAACACCGCCCCGGGGCTCGACGGAATCCCAGGAAAGGCCTGGGTCGCAGCCGTCGAGTACCTGGGTCCGAGGCTCCGCAGCCTGTTCTCCGCGTGTCTGGAGCAGGGCGTCTTCCCGTCGCGATGGAAAACCGGGAAGCTCGTCCTGCTCAAGAAGGAAGGACGACCCGCAGAGTCGCCGTCGGCCTACCGGCCCATCGTGCTGCTCGACGAGGTATGTAAGCTCTTCGAGCGAGTCATTCACGCTCGCCTCGTCGAGCATCTCGAGAGGGTCGGTCCCGATTTGGCTGATTGCCAATTCGGATTTCGGAAGGGTCGGTCGACAATTCACGCGATTCTGCGGGTGAAGACACACGCGGAGGAAGAGGTGGCCCGGGGCAAAGTCGTAATTGCCGTGAGTTTGGACATATCCAACGCGTTCAACTCACTGCCCTGGGCCTGCATTCATGAAGCACTGCGGTACCACGAGGTGCCGCCCTATCTCCGGCGTCTGGTGCACTCGTACCTCTCCCATAGGGACGTAGTGTATCCGGGCGCCGACGGGTGGCACCGAAGAGAAATGACCTGCGGTGTTCCACAGGGCTCAGTCCTGGGCCCACTCTTGTGGAACATCGGGTTCGATTGGGTTCTCCGTGGTGCCAACCTCTGGGGCGTCGGCGTCACTTGTTACGCCGACGACACGCTGGTCACGGCCAGCTCCAGGACCTTTCAGGACGCCGCAATCCTAGCGGCGGTCGGCACCGGCCACGTTGTTAGCCGCATCCAGCGGCTGGGATTGAAGGTGGCCCTCGACAAAACCGAGGCCATCTGCTTTCATGGGCCTCGGAAGGGGCCACCGGCCGGTGCCCACATTGTGGTAAACGGGGTGCGGATTCCCATCGGCTCGAAAATGAAGTATTTGGGTTTGATTTTAGATAGCCGATGGGAATTCCGCGCCCATTTTGAAGCGTTGGGGGTTAAATTGTCCCGGGCAGCGGGCGCGCTTTCAAGCCTGCTGCCCAATCTGGAAGGTCCTGGCATCCCTTGCCGAAGGCTGTACGCCGGAGTCGTGCGGTCCATGGCCCTGTACGGAAGTCCCGTTTGGGCCGAGTCCCTGAGCGACCGATGCGTCGCCCTGCTGCGGAAACCACAGCGGGTAGTGGCGCAGCGCGCGATCAGGGGCTACCGCACGATCTCGTTCGAGGCGGCCTGCGTGTTGGCCGGTTTCCTCCCGTGGGACCTGGACGCTAAGGCCCTCTCCGCCACATTTCACTGGCGGGAGGAGGCGTTCAGGCGCGGGCAGCGACCGGCCCCGAGAGAGGTGGAGGCCAAACGTGGCTCCCTCCGCAGAGCCGCCGTGGAGGAGTGGCGTCTCAGGCTGGAGAACCCGGCAGCGGGTTCGAGGGCCGTCGCGGCAGTGCGTCCTGTCTTTGACCAATGGTTGGACAGGCGCCACGGCGCGGCGACGTTCCGACTGACACAGGTACTCACCGGCCACGGGTGTTTCGGCCGGTACCTGTGTCAGATCGTAGGCACAGAGGAGTCGGCCGTGTGTCACCATTGTGACAACTGTCCGCAGGACACGGCCCAACACACTTTGGAAGAGTGTCCAGCCTGGGACGATGAGCGCAGCGCTCTCGTAGCAGTCGTCGGAGGTGACCTTTCGCTGCCGGCCGTGGTGTCCGCCATGGTCGACAGCCGGAGGTCCTGGCGTGCGGTGGCCCACTTCTGCGAGGCCGTAATCTCGCAGAAGGAGAGTGCCGAGAGGGATCGTGAGCACAGCGATCCCTCCCGCCGCCAGCGGAGACGAAGGAGGCGCCGGGGTGACGACTGACCGGCGTCTCCCGCCCTGTGGATTGGGGGCGTTTGGAGAATTCCACCACGGTATCCCCTGCCTGTCGTAAGAGGCGACTAATAGGGGCCATCGGGGGGTCGCGGGCGCGCAGCGGGGGGCTGTCGTAGCGCCCATCAGTACACCTTTTGTACACGTACTATTGTACGTGCGACCCCCGGGATGGACGGCAGCACGGGTGGTTGACCTCGTGGCTGTCGTTGACGCCGAGGGCGTCCTTCGGCGGCGGGGGCTTCTGAGCCCCCCCCCAATTGGAGACGGGCCGCAAGGCGGCACCGCGCAGGGGCGGTTCCGGCTGAAACCGGGGTGCTTTTCGCCTCGGGAAACCCGGGGCCGTCCCTAATGCGCCGAAGATGGTCACCGCGGGGTTTTAGTTGGTAGTTACCGGCATAGGTTAATTGTATATACATGGTTAGGGACTCGGCCCAGCGGTCGGGTGGCTGGGTCGTAAGGCCGGTAGAACCCAACATAACCGTTCCACCTTCCCTCCCGGTGGGGCGGTAGCAATAAATGAGCTTTCCCCGCGAAAACAAAAAAAAAAAAAAAAAAAAAAAAAGGTTAGGTTAGGTTAGGTTAGGTTAGGTTAGGTTAGGTTAGGTTAGGTTAGGTTAGGTTAGGTTAGGTTAGGTTAGGTTAGGTTAGGTTAGGTTAGGTTAGGTTAGGTTAGGTTAGGTTAGGTTAGGTTAGGTTAGGTTAGGTTAGGTTAGGTTAGGTTAGGTTAGGTTAGGTTAGGTTAGGTTAGGTTAGGTTAGGTTAGGTTAGGTTAGGTTAGGTTAGGTTAGGTTAGGTTAGGTTAGGTTAGGTTAGGTTAGGTTAGGTTAGGTTAGGTTAGGTTAGGTTAGGTTAGGTTAGGTTAGGTTAGGTTAGGTTAGGTTAGGTTAGGTTAGGTTAGGTTAGGTTAGGTTAGGTTAGGTTAGGTTAGGTTAGGTTAGGTTAGGTTAGGTTAGGTTAGGTTAGGTTAGGTTAGGTTAGGTTAGGTTAGGTTAGGTTAGGTTAGGTTAGGTTAGGTTAGGTTAGGTTAGGTTAGGTTAGGTTAGGTTAGGTTAGGTTAGGTTAGGTTAGGTTAGGTTAGGTTAGGTTAGGTTAGGTTAGGTTAGGTTAGGTTAGGTTAGGTTAGGTTAGGTTAGGTTAGGTTAGGTTAGGTTAGGTTAGGTTAGGTTAGGTTAGGTTAGGTTAGGTTAGGTTAGGTTAGGTTAGGTTAGGTTAGGTTAGGTTAGGTTAGGTTAGGTTAGGTTAGGTTAGGTTAGGTTAGGTTAGGTTAGGTTAGGTTAGGTTAGGTTAGGTTAGGTTAGGTTAGGTTAGGTTAGGTTAGGTTAGGTTAGGTTAGGTTAGGTTAGGTTAGGTTAGGTTAGGTTAGGTTAGGTTAGGTTAGGTTAGGTTAGGTTAGGTTAGGTTAGGTTAGGTTAGGTTAGGTTAGGTTAGGTTAGGTTAGGTTAGGTTAGGTTAGGTTAGGTTAGGTTAGGTTAGGTTAGGTTAGGTTAGGTTAGGTTAGGTTAGGTTAGGTTAGGTTAGGTTAGGTTAGGTTAGGTTAGGTTAGGTTAGGTTAGGTTAGGTTAGGTTAGGTTAGGTTAGGTTAGGTTAGGTTAGGTTAGGTTAGGTTAGGTTAGGTTAGGTTAGGTTAGGTTAGGTTAGGTTAGGTTAGGTTAGGTTAGGTTAGGTTAGGTTAGGTTAGGTTAGGTTAGGTTAGGTTAGGTTAGGTTAGGTTAGGTTAGGTTAGGTTAGGTTAGGTTAGGTTAGGTTAGGTTAGGTTAGGTTAGGTTAGGTTAGGTTAGGTTAGGTTAGGTTAGGTTAGGTTAGGTTAGGTTAGGTTAGGTTAGGTTAGGTTAGGTTAGGTTAGGTTAGGTTAGGTTAGGTTAGGTTAGGTTAGGTTAGGTTAGGTTAGGTTAGGTTAGGTTAGGTTAGGTTAGGTTAGGTTAGGTTAGGTTAGGTTAGGTTAGGTTAGGTTAGGTTAGGTTAGGTTAGGTTAGGTTAGGTTAGGTTAGGTTAGGTTAGGTTAGGTTAGGTTAGGTTAGGTTAGGTTAGGTTAGGTTAGGTTAGGTTAGGTTAGGTTAGGTTAGGTTAGGTTAGGTTAGGTTAGGTTAGGTTAGGTTAGGTTAGGTTAGGTTAGGTTAGGTTAGGTTAGGTTAGGTTAGGTTAGGTTAGGTTAGGTTAGGTTAGGTTAGGTTAGGTTAGGTTAGGTTAGGTTAGGTTAGGTTAGGTTAGGTTAGGTTAGGTTAGGTTAGGTTAGGTTAGGTTAGGTTAGGTTAGGTTAGGTTAGGTTAGGTTAGGTTAGGTTAGGTTAGGTTAGGTTAGGTTAGGTTAGGTTAGGTTAGGTTAGGTTAGGTTAGGTTAGGTTAGGTTAGGTTAGGTTAGGTTAGGTTAGGTTAGGTTAGGTTAGGTTAGGTTAGGTTAGGTTAGGTTAGGTTAGGTTAGGTTAGGTTAGGTTAGGTTAGGTTAGGTTAGGTTAGGTTAGGTTAGGTTAGGTTAGGTTAGGTTAGGTTAGGTTAGGTTAGGTTAGGTTAGGTTAGGTTAGGTTAGGTTAGGTTAGGTTAGGTTAGGTTAGGTTAGGTTAGGTTAGGTTAGGTTAGGTTAGGTTAGGTTAGGTTAGGTTAGGTTAGGTTAGGTTAGGTTAGGTTAGGTTAGGTTAGGTTAGGTTAGGTTAGGTTAGGTTAGGTTAGGTTAGGTTAGGTTAGGTTAGGTTAGGTTAGGTTAGGTTAGGTTAGGTTAGGTTAGGTTAGGTTAGGTTAGGTTAGGTTAGGTTAGGTTAGGTTAGGTTAGGTTAGGTTAGGTTAGGTTAGGTTAGGTTAGGTTAGGTTAGGTTAGGTTAGGTTAGGTTAGGTTAGGTTAGGTTAGGTTAGGTTAGGTTAGGTTAGGTTAGGTTAGGTTAGGTTAGGTTAGGTTAGGTTAGGTTAGGTTAGGTTAGGTTAGGTTAGGTTAGGTTAGGTTAGGTTAGGTTAGGTTAGGTTAGGTTAGGTTAGGTTAGGTTAGGTTAGGTTAGGTTAGGTTAGGTTAGGTTAGGTTAGGTTAGGTTAGGTTAGGTTAGGTTAGGTTAGGTTAGGTTAGGTTAGGTTAGGTTAGGTTAGGTTAGGTTAGGTTAGGTTAGGTTAGGTTAGGTTAGGTTAGGTTAGGTTAGGTTAGGTTAGGTTAGGTTAGGTTAGGTTAGGTTAGGTTAGGTTAGGTTAGGTTAGGTTAGGTTAGGTTAGGTTAGGTTAGGTTAGGTTAGGTTAGGTTAGGTTAGGTTAGGTTAGGTTAGGTT